>JAPVLV010000010.1:9140000-14140000 GCA_029168935.1 Oxyria digyna | reverse complement strand
TTTAGCGTTTTCGCACCGCTGCGTGCCTAATTCTTGGTCAAAGAAACCCTTAAGGAACTTCGTATGCCTAATAAGACTAAGTTGCACAAGGTTTTCAAACAGAATCAACCGTTGTTTGTGTTAACCCTATGTACAATGACAAGTTGGAAAATTAAGAGTTGTTTGGTATTACAAAGGAGATGTTACTTATAAAGTACGAAGTGGTTGTTCAGAATGGTCAAATACCTCTAATAGTCATTGAAACCAAATTTCAATCCATTCCGACATCGTTTTGTCGTCGTTTTGACAATTGGAGCATTAATGGACCATTAGGCCCATTCAGCGTCTTTTAGCATTTTTGCACCACTGCGTGCCTAATTCTTGGTCAAAAAAACCCTTATGGAACTTCGTATGCCTAATAAGACTATGTTGCACACGGTTTTCAAACAGAGTCAACCGTTGATTGTGTTAACCCTACGTACAATGACAAGTTGGCAAATTAAGAGTTGTTTGGTATTACAAAATAGATGTTACTTATAAAGTACGAAGTGGTGGTTGAGATTGGTCAAATACCTCTAATAGTCTTTGAAACCAAGTTTCAATCCATTCCGACATCGTTTGGTCGTCGTTTTGCCAATTCGATCCTTAATGGACCATTAGGCCCATTTAGCCTCTTTTAGCGTTTTCGCACCGCTGCGTGCCTAATTCGTTTTCAAAGAGACCCTTATGGAACTTCGTATGCCTAATAAGACTAAGTTGCACAAGGTTTTCAAACACAATGAACCGTTGATTGTGTTAACCCTACGTACAATGACAAGTTGGAAAATTAAGAGTTGTTTGGTATTACAAAATAGATGTTACTTATAAAGTACGAAGTGTTGGTTGAGAATGGTCAAATACCTCTAATAGTCTTTGAAACCAAGTTTCAATCCATTCCGACATCGTTTGGTCGTCGTTTTGCCAATTCGAGCCTTAATGGACCATTACGCCCATTTAGCGTCTTTTACCGTTTTCGCACCCCTGCGTGCCTAATTCTTGGTCAAAGAAACCCTTATGGAACTTCGTATGCCTAATAAGACTAAGTTGCACACGGTTTTCAAACAGAGTCAACCGTTGATTGTGTTAACCCTACGTACAATGACAAGTTGGAAAATTAAGAGTTGTTTGGTATTACAAAATAGATGTTACTTATAAAGTACGAAGTGGTGGTTGAGAATGGTCAAATACCTCTAATAGTCTTCGAAACCAAGTTTCAATCCATTCCGACATCTTTTGCCAATTCGAGCCTTAATGGACCATTAGGCCCATTTAGCGTCTTTTAGCGTTTTCGCACAGCTGCGTGCCTAATTCTTGGTCAAAGAAACCCTTATGGAACTCCGTATGCCTAATAAGACTATGTTGCACACGGTTTTCAAACAGAGTCAACCGTTGATTGTGTTAACCCTACGTACAATGACAAGTTGGAAAATTAATAGTTGTTTGGTATTACAAAATAGATGTTACTTATAAAGTACGAAGTGGTGGTTGAGAATGGTCAAATACCTCTAATAGTGTTCGAAACCAAGTTTCAATCCATTCCGACATCGTTTTGCCAATTCGAGCCTTAATGGACCATTAGGCCCATTTAGCGTCTTTTAGCGTTTTCGCACCGCTGCGTTCCTAATTCTTGGTCAAAGAGACCATTATGGAACTTCGTATGCCTAATAAGACTATGTTGCACACGGTTTTCAAACAGAGTCAACCGTTGATTGTGTTAACCCTACGTACAATGACAAGTTGGAAAATTAAGAGTTGTTTGGTATTACAAAGGAGATGTTACTTATAAAGTACGAAGTGGTTGTTCAGAATGGTCAAATACCTCTAATAGTCATTGAAACCAAATTTCAATCCATTCCGACATCGTTTTGTCGTCGTTTTGACAATTGGAGCATTAATGGACCATTAGGCCCATTCAGCGTCTTTTAGCATTTTTGCACCACTGCGTGCCTAATTCTTGGTCAAAAAAACCCTTATGGAACTTCGTATGCCTAATAAGACTATGTTGCACACGGTTTTCAAACAGAGTCAACCGTTGATTGTGTTAACCCTACGTACAATGACAAGTTGGAAAATTTAGAGTTGTTTGGTATTACAAAATAGATGTCACTTATAAAGTACGAAGTGGTGATTGAGAATGGTCAAATACCTCTAATGGTCATTGAAACAAAGTTTCAATCCATTACGACATCGTATGGTCGTCGTTTTGCCAATTCGATCCTTAATGGACCATTAGGCCCATTTAGCGTCTTTTAGCTTTTTCGCACCGCTGTGTGCCTAATTCTTGGTGAAAGAGACCATTATGGAACTTCGTATGCCTAATAAGACTATGTTGCACACGGTTTTCAAACAGAGTCAACCGTTGTTTGTGTTAACCCTACGTACAATGACAAGTTGGAAAATTAAGAGTTGATATAGCCTTGCTTGAGCTATGAAGCCGATCTAGACAACCATGAACACACAAGAGATCAACCAACAACAACAATGGCGAAAGCCCGTTTGAAAATCAGAATGGAAGTGCAAGGAAACAAAGGAGATAACAATGAGATATCTACAAGATGATGAATGATCAAAACCAAGCACAAACAACAACAAGACCAAAGGCTTTAATGGCCTAAAACCAGGTTGTAATGGAGTGCAAAACCTCGATCCTACAACCCTACACAACCTTCACATGGAGGAGGCACAAGGAGGAGTTCTATGAAGCTTGTAAACACCAATTCTAATGAGATTGACATAAACAAGACATCTAGAGTAAGACAAGCAATCCGCTCGATCACACACTTCAGTTCAAAGCTCTCTTTGAAAAGAGAAAAACAACAAAGTTGATAAACATTGAACTAACTTGGGCGTGGGGTGTCAAGAGGGTTTAAATAGACAAATAACCACCCCTTGACTTCAAAACCACACGCACAACATGTCTTGAAAAGACGCCCTTGACATGGCAAAATGTCATGAAATGCAAGTGTCATAAAATGCACTAAAAGGGAAATGATAAGCAAGGTCTTCAAGCTATCTCCTTGGACTCAAATGTGAGTAGAGTCCTAGCTTTAACCATTGAGTCCTCAAGTTCCATAGTGTTGCCTTGAAGGCTGAATTGAGTGACAAAAATGGTTAAGTCTTCTTGTAGTTGCTTAGCTTTTGACCTTGTGATTGGACCTTCTATGGATGGTGCTTCCATAGTGCACCCATACGAGGTCGCCCGGCTTGAAAATCACCCTTCTCCTTCCCTTGTTGTTCCTAGCAGCCACATCACGTCCTAGTTGCTCCAACCTTAGCTTGGTCTTTTCATGTAACTCCCTTATGAACTCCGCCTGTTTATCTGCATCAAAATCTACTCGTTCCTTCTTGGGAAACGGTACAAGGTCTAATGGGGTTAAGAGGTTAAGACCATAGACACATTCAAAAGGACTTAAGTTTGTAGAAGAGTGTTGCGCCCTATTATATGCAAATTCTACATGTGGCAACAAATCTTCCCAAGACTTTAAGTTCTTCCTAATGAGTGTCCTTAGGAGGGTACCAAGTGTTCTATTAGTAACCTCAGTTTGGCCATCGGTTTGGGGATGACTTGAGGTAGAAAACAAGAGTTTAGTACCAAGTTGTCCCCAAAGAGAACGCCAAAAGTGACTCAAAAACTTTGTATCCCTATCACTAACAATTGTCCTAGGAATCCCATGCAATCTAACTACTTCTCTAAAGAAAAGAATAGAAACATGTGAAGCATCATCAGTTTTGTGACAAGGTATAAAGTGAGCCATCTTAGAAAACCGATCTACAACCACAAAAATTGAGTCTCGTCCCTTCCTAGTCCTAGGTAGTCCAACAATGAAGTCCATACTTATATCTAACCAAGGAGAAGAGGGAATGAGCAGTGGTGTGTAGAGACCATGGGGTTTCACCTTAGACTTAGCTTTTAAACACTCTAAGCATCTTTTAAGCACATTTTCAACATCTTTAAGCATGTGAGGCCAGTAGAAGTGTTCTTTAAGCATGGCATAGGTCTTATCACGCCCAAAGTGACCCATAAGACCTCCCTTGTGTGATTCCTCAACAAGCAAGAGTCTTAAAGAGCACTTAGGTATGCAAACCTTACTAGCTCTAAAAAGGAATCCATCAAACAAGTAAAAACACTTATCACATGAACCCGTATCTAAGCATTGTCTATAGATATTCCCAAAATCAGAATCATTATCATAGAGTTCCTTAAGCAAACCCTAGCACCTTAGAATCAAGTTGAATAAGCAATGTATATCTCCTAGATAAAGCATCGGCTACAATGTTATCTTTTCCTTTCTTATACTTGATAATGTAAGGAAAAGTCTCTATGAATTCCAGCCATCTACCATGACGCCTATCTAGTTTATCTTGACCCCTTAGATGCTTTAATGACTTATGATCCGTATGTAACACAAATTCACTTGGCCAAAGATAGTGTTGCCAAGTCTTTAAGACCCTAAAGAGTGCATAGAGTTCTCTATCATAAGTAGAGTAATTAAGGCACGCACCTTTGAGCTTTTCACTAAAGAAAGCTATTGGTCTTCCTTCTTGCATCAACACACCACCAATTCCAATCCCCGAAGCATCACATTCTACCTCAAATGGCTTTGAGAAATTTGGTAGAATCAGGAGAGGAGCATTCGTCAATCTGGTTTTGAGCTCTTCAAATGCCGCCTCTTGTGCCTTGCCCCAAGTGAATGGTGTGTGTTTCTTTGTCAACTCCGTGAGTGGTGAAGCTATGGTGGAGAAGTCCTTCACAAATCGCCTATAGAAACCGGCCAGACCTTGAAAGCTTCGGACTTGTCCAACATTAGTAGGAGTAGGCCATTCCTTGATGGCTTTCACCTTCTCTTGATCAACCTCCAATCCTCTTGAGCTGACCACAAACCCTAGAAAAATCACTTCATTAGTGCAAAAATCACACTTCTTAATGTTAGCATAAAGATGATTAAGTCTAAGTGTGGATAATACTTCCCTAAGGTGTTGTTCATGCTCTTGTAAGGACTTGCTATAGATGAGGATGTCATCAAAGTAGACCACCACAAATTTTCCTATGTAGCTTCTTAGAACATAGTTCATAAGCCTCATGAATGTCGAAGGAGCATTAGTAAGACCGAATGGCATGACAAGCCATTCATACAAGCCGAACTTGGTCTTAAAGGCTGTTTTCCATTCATCCCCTTCTTTCATCCTAATTTGGTGGTATCCACTCCTCAAATCTATCTTAGAAAACAAAGTAGCACCATACAATTCATCAAGCATATCATCAAGTCTAGGGATAGGGTGACGATACTTGATTGTGATGTTGTTTATAGCACGGCAGTCCACACACATCCTCCATGTCTTGTCCTTCTTTGGAACCAAGAGAACCGGAACTGCACATGGTGACTTGCACTCACGCACATAACCCTTTTGAAGTAGCTCTTGCACTTGATCCTCAATTTCCTTGCTCTCTTGAGGATTCATCTTGTAAGCTGGCCTATTTGGTAATGATGCTCCCGGAATTAGGTCTATTTGATGCTCAATCCCTCTAAAGGGCGGTAGTCCTAATGTAAGCTCTTCCGGAAACATGTCTTTAAACTCATCAAGCACAACTTGGATGGAGTGAGGGATAGTGTTGGTGCCTTCGGCACTTGTAAGTGCACGCCATTGGTCCTTGAGCAATGTCATGACTCTTGTGTCTATAGGAAGACACAACTCGTGCAAATCTGATGTGGACGCCAACAACACACTCCCCTTGCTCACTTCTTCTTCTTTCTCTTTGTCCTTCATCTGGGACTTCTCAAACTCTTCGGCAACCTGCAATGGGGTCATAGGACACAAGGTAATAGGTTTGCCATGGAACTTAAATGTGTGCTTGTTAGTATAGCCATCATGAATAGCTTTCCTATCAAATTGCCAAGGTCTACCTAGTAAAAGATGACATGCATTCATAGGAACTACATCACATAACAAAGTATCTTGATAGGAGCCTATCTTAAAAGCTATGTTCACTTGCTTGGTGACTTTCAATTCACCACATTCATTCATCCATCTTAGCTTATAAGGCCTAGTATGTGAAATTGTTGGTAGTTGTAACTTAGACACTAAAATAGTACTAGCTATGTTTGTACAACTTCCACCATCAATGATCATATTACACACTTTTCCTTTAACAAGACACCTAGTATGAAATAGGTTCTCTCTTTGATTAGCTTCCTCTTTAGTTGCTAGCACATGCAGAGTTCTCTTACAAATTAAGCTATCACCATGCTCATACTCTAATTCCTCACCAAAATCTAAGTCATTAGCATGCTCATTTTCAGTTTCAATGCAAGGAATCTCTTCATTATCACTACAAGAATCATATTGTCCTAGGTGATCTACAATCATAGTTCTCCTATTAGGGCAATCTTTCATCATGTGACCTTTGCCTTTACATTTAAAACATTCCATTTGACTAGACTTAATAGGAAAAGTAGAGTTAGAGGCATTCCCTTTTTGTCCTTGACTTGTGAATGGAGGCCGAGTGGTTTGGCCTTGATTAGTGTTGCTTGTGTTGCTTGCACCAACTTCTTTCCTAGGGGCAGAATGCTCCTTGTTTTGCTCTCGGCCATATGATGCATTCTTGGAGCTTGATTTCCAATTTGCATTGCTTGATTGCCCACGGCCTGAGGTGTATGAGCTCCTTGACTTGAGTCTCTTCTCTATCTTGATGGCATTATGAAGTAATTCCACGGCTGTACTACAAGGATACATATCTACTTCATAGGAAATGTTAGAGTTAAGTATCCTAAGATATCTAGCAATGGTGGAGTCTTCATCCTCTCTTACCCCAGCCTTAAGCATAGCATGTTGCATGGCATTATAAGCTTCTTCTACACTCATACTTCCTTGTCTAAGATTCTCTAATCTTTGTCTAAGTTCTCTAGTGTAGTAGGATGGTACAAATCTATTCCTAAGCAACACTTTCATTTGTTCCCATGTATGGACTGGTGGATCAAGGTTTCTAACTCTCTATTTTACTAAGTTATCCCACCAAGCTAAAGCAAATCCTTTGAATTCTAATGTAGCTAATTGTACCTTCCTTTGCTCGGGGAAATTGTGACAAGTCCATATGTTCTCTACCTTGGTTTCCTATTCCATGTATAAATCAGCATCACTTGTGCCCTCAAAGGGTGGGATCTGCACCTTCACCCTTCCTAGTCCATCTTGCTCTTGCTCACGCCTCCTAGGTTGAAACCTCCTATTGCGTTCTCTTCTCCATTCCTCGTACTCATCCATGCCTTCTCCTTCATCCTGAAATTCATCAACAAACTCATTTTGTCTAAAAGAATTAGGAGAAGAAAGATTAGAGTGTTCTTCCCTCATTGGTCTAGGGGTACGTATGGGAGGTAATGGATTTCTCCTAGGTGGTGGATTAGGGTTGGTTCTATTCTGAGTTCTAAGGATGGCTTCCCTTCTAGCTTCTTCATAGACTTCTCTTTGTGTAGGAAGAGGGACTTGGCTATTGAGGTTAGAAGTTTGGCCATGTTCCATGTGGGTTCCTAGAGGAGTAGGTCTAGTGGCTAATTGTCCCTTAATGGTGTTCATTTCAGCTGTGAGGGACGTGATACTATCGGTAAGGCTCTTAAGGATGCTATAGACCTCAGGTTGTGGGGGTGAAGGACTCCTAGTGTCGGAATGGTCATTGCCCCTTTCGCCTTCTTGCCTAGAGTTAGTCATGATCAAAGCAAACAAACACTGAAATTGATTAAGTTAGATTGAATAATAACAACTCTCAAGTGTTTCCCAAACCAAGTGTTTGTTCACACAACTCTCTTGTTGCTTGTACTTCTCTAACTTGATATTGGCTTGTAAAGATCAATCCTTTCAACTTAGTGTCTATTCACTACAAAGAAACTCAAAATCAGTTTTGAAGTCAAGACAATAATCACAACTCTCAGATTGCAAGAATGAAAAGCAACCTAGTGTTTAAGCAAAATTTAAGCCTTAGAATAGGTGATTACCTTCAAGTCAAGCTCGAATTGAGTCAAGAAGGACCTCGGACTGTCTAGCCTTGTCAAACCGTGAGGGATATTGGTTTAGGGACTAGGTGGCTAAGGTCGATGGGTTGGCTCAAGGGCTCTTGGCAATCCCTTGTTCTCCTTCTTCAACTTGTGATTCGGAAAAGCTTAATACCCCGGGTCTAGCTAAGCCGTTTTGTTTGGCTGAGATGTGTAGCTTTAGACCACGGTTCTTCCTTAGACCGCTCTATTACAATGACTTAAGATCCCGGACTTTAATGAACCGAGCTAATAACTCCGATTTCTTTTAACTCTTAGTCCGCCTGATTTTTTTGTTTTGGACTTTGGCTTTTGTTTTTCTTTTCTTTTTGGAGTTTTTAAATGAAGAATAAAAGAAAAGCAACAAAATAAGCTAACAAAAAATTAGCCAAGGCAGGCTGCATTTCAACTCACTTGAACGTTCAAAAATGGCATGTAGGGGGTGAGGTGGCCTGATTTTGTAGGGAGAGTGGGTGAGGTAGCTGATTTTGTAGGGAGAGTGGGTGAGGTAGCTGATTTTGTAGGGAGGAGTGGGTGAAATAGTACCTGATTTGTGGGGAATGAGTGGCTGGAAATTACTTGGTAATTGGCCTTGTAACCACCCTCTCAATACTCCAATTCAGCCATGAAGAACAACCATGAAGAACATCAACAAATTCCAGCCGTTTTCTTCTTCTTCTTCCTTGAGTTTTATGAGATCAATGCATGTGTTTAGGCAATGGATTTGACAAGGACAAGACCAAGCCTACTACCCTTCCTTCTCTCAATGCAAGCCGTCCTCTTTGGTGTTCAACCTGCACACAACTCACAATTTTTAGAGAGCACACCTTGTTTGAACAAGAACTCAAGAACACAACCAAGAAAGCTTAGATTGATGTTCGAATGAGTCGGAATGGTGTGTATGAAAAAGCTCTGATACCACTTGATATAGCCTTGCTTGAGCTATGAAACCGATCTAGACAACCACAAACACAAATGAGATCAACCAACAACAACAATGGCGAAAGCCCTTTGAAAATCAGAATGGAAATGGCAATGAAACAAAGGAGATAACAAGATGATGAATGATCAAAACCAAGCACAAACAACAACAAGACCAAAGGCTTAGTGGCCTAAAACCAGGTTGTAATGGAGTGCAAAACCTCGATCCTACAACCCTACACAACCTTCACATGGAGGAGGCACAAGGAGGAGTTCTATGAAGCTTGTAAACACCAATTCTAATGAGATTGACATAAACAAGACATCTAGAGTAAGACAAGCAATCCGCTCGATCACACACTTGAGTTCAAAGCTCTCTTTGAAAAGAGGAAACAACAAAGTTGATAAACATTGAACTAAGTTGGGAGTGGGGTGTCAAGGGGGTTTAAATAGACAAATAACCACCCCTTGACTTCAAAACCACACGCACCACATGTCTTGAAAAGAAGCCCTTGACATGGCAAAATGTCATGAAATGCAAGTGTCATAAAATGCACTAAAAGGGAAATGATAAGCAAGGTCTTCAAGCTATCTCCTTGGACTCAAATGTGAGTAGAGTCCTAGCTTTAACCATTGAGTCCTCAAGTTCCATAGTGTTTCCTTGAAGGCTGAATTGAGTGACAAAAATGGTTAAGTCTTCTTGTAGTCGCTTAGCTTTTGACCTTGTGATTGGACCTTCTATGGATGGTGCTTCCACTGGTGTGACTTCTAAGGATGGTCCTCCATCACCCATTTAGAGTCTAATAGCGTTTTCGCACCGTTGCGTGCCTAATTCTTGGTCAAAGATACCCTTATGGAACTTCGTATGCCTAATAAGACTTAGTTGCACAAGGTTTTCAAACAGAATCAACCGTTGTTTGTTTTAACTCTACGTACAATGACAAGTTGGAAAATTAAGAGTTGTTTGGTATGACAAAGGAGGTGTTACTTATAAAGTACGAAGTGGTGGTTGAGATTGGTCAAATACCTCTAATAGTCATTGAAACCGATTTTCAATCCATTCCGACATCGTTTGGTCGTCGTTTTGCCAATTCGAGCCTTAATTGACCATTAGGCCCATTTAGAGTTTTTTAGCGTTTTCGCACCGCTGCGTGCCTAATTCTTGGTTAAAGAGACCCTTATGGAACTTTGTATGCCTAATAAAACTAAGTTGCACAAGGTTTTCAAACAGAATCAACCGTTGTTTGTGTTAACTCTACATACAATGACAAGTTGGAAAATTAAGAGTTGTTTGGTATGACAAAGGAGGTGTTACTTATAAAGTACGAAGTGGTGGTTGAGATTGGTCAAATACCTCTAATAGTCATTGAAACCGATTTTCAATCCATTCCGACATCGTTTGGTCGTCGTTTTGCCAATTCGAGCCTTAATTGACCATTAGGCCCATTTAGAGTCTTTTAGCGGTTTGGCACCATTGCGTGCCTAATTCTTGGTCAAAGAGACCCTTATGGAACTTCGTATGCCTAATAAGACTAAGTTGCACAAGGTTTTCAAACAGAATCAACCGTTGTTTGTGTTAACTCTACGTACAATGACAAGTTGGAAAATTAAGAGTTGTTTGGTATGACAAAGGAGGTGTTACTTATAAAGTACGAAGTGGTGGTTGAGATTGGTCAAATACCTCTAATAGTCATTGAAACCGATTTTCAATCCATTCCGACATCGTTTGGTCGTCGTTTTGCCAATTCGAGCCTTAATTGACCATTAGGCCCATTTAGAGTTTTTTAGCGTTTTCGCACCGCTGCGTGCCTAATTCTTGGTTAAATTGACCATTATGGAACTTCGTATGCCTAATAAGACTAAGTTGCACAAGGTTTTCAAACAGAATCAACCGTTGTTTGTGTTAACTCTACGTACAATGACAAGATGGAAAATTAAGAGTTGTTTGGTATTACAAAGGAGATGTTACTTATAAAGTACGAAGTGGTGATTGAGAATGGTCAAATACCTCTAATAGTCATTGAAACCAAGTGTCAATCCATTCCCACATTGTTTGGTCGTCCTTTTGCCAATTCGAGCCTTAATTGACCATTAGGCCCATTTAGAGTCTAATAGCGTTTTCGCACCGTTGCGTGCCTAATTCTTGGTCAAAGAGACGCTTATGGAACTTCGTATGCCTAATAAGACTTAGTTGCACAAGGTTTTCAAACAGAATCAACCGTTGTTTGTGTTTACCCTACGTACAATGACAAGTTGGAAAATTAAGAGTTGTTTGGTATTACAAATGAGGTGTTACTTATATAGTACGAAGTGGTGGTTGAGAATGGTCAAATACCTCTAATGGTCATTGAAACAAAGTTTCAATCGATTACGACATCGTATGGTCGTCGTTTTGCCAATTCGATCCTTAATGGACCATTAGGCCCATTTAGCGTCTAATAGCGTTTTCGCACCGTTGCGTGCCTAATTCTTGGTCAAAGAGACGCTTATGGAACTTCGTATGCCTAATAAGACTTAGTTGCACAAGGTTTTCAAACAGAATCAACCGTTGTTTGTGTTTACCCTACGTACAATGACAAGTTGGAAAATTAAGAGTTGTTTGGTATTACAAAGGAGGTGTTACTTATATAGTACGAAGTGGTGGTTGAGAATGGTCAAATACCTCTAATGGTCATTGAAACAAAGTTTCAATCCATTACGACATCGTATGGTCGTCGTTTTGCCAATTCGATCCTTAATTGACCATTAGGCCCATTTAGCGTCTTTTAGCATTTTCGCACCGCTGCGTACCTAATTCTTGGTCAAAGAAACCCTTATGGAACTCATTATGCCTAATAAGACTAAGTTGCACACAGTTTTCAAACAGAGTCAACCGTTGATTGTGTTAACCCTACGTACAATGACAAGTTGGAAAATTAAGAGTTGTTTGGTATTACAAAGGAGATGTTACTTATAAAGTACGAAGTGGTGATTGAGAATGGTCAAATACCTCTAGTAGTCATTGAAACCAAGTGTCAATCCATTCCCACATCGTTTGGTCGTCCTTTTGCCAATTCGAGCCTTAATTGACCATTAGGCCCATTTAGAGTCTTTTAGCGTTTTCGCACCGCTTTGTGCCTAATTCTTGGTCAAAGAGACCCTTATGGAACTTTGTATGCGTAATAAGACTAAGTTGCACAAGGTTTTCAAACAGAATCAACCGTTGTTTGTGTTTACCCTACGTACAATGACAAGTTGGTGAATTAAGAGTTGTTTGGTATTACAAAGGAGACGTTATTTATTAAGTACGAAGTGGTGGTTGAGAATGGTCAAATACCTCTAATAGTCATTGAAACCGATTTTCAATCCCTTCCGACATCGTTTAATCGTCGTTTTGCCAATTCGAGCCTTAATTGACCATTAGGCCCATTTAGAGTCTTTTAGCGGTTTTGCACCGTTGCGTGCCTAATTCTTGGTCAAAGAGACCCTTATGGAACTTCGTATGCCTAATAAGACTAAGTTGCACAAGGTTTTCAAACAGAATCAACCGTTGTTTGTGTTAACTCTACGTACAATGACAAGATGGAAAATTAAGAGTTGTTTGGTATTACAAAGGAGATGTTACTTATAAAGTACGAAGTGGTGATTGAGAATGGTCAAATACCTCTAATAGTCATTGAAACCAAGTGTCAATCCATTCCCACATCGTTTGGTCGTCCTTTTGCCAATTCGAGCCTTAATTGATCATTAGGCCCATTTAGAGTCTAATAGCGTTTTCGCACCGTTGCGTGCCTAATTCTTGGTCAAAGAGACCCTTATGGAACTTCGTATGCCTAATAAGACTTAGTTGCACAAGATTTTCAAACAGAATCAACCGTTGTTTGTTTTAACTCTACGTACAATGACAGGTTGGAGAATTAAGAGTTGTTTGGTATTACAAAGGAGGTGTTACTTATATAGTACGAAGTGGTGGTTGAGAATGGTCAAATACCTCTAATGGTCATTGAAACAAAGTTTCAATCCATTACGACATCGTATGGTCGTCGTTTTGCCAATTCGATCCTTAATGGACCATTAGGCCCATTTAGCGTCTAATAGCATTTTCGCACCGTTGCGTGCCTAATTCTTGGTCAAAGAGACGCTTATGGAACTTCGTATGCCTAATAAGACTTAGTTGCACAAGGTTTTCAAACAGAATCAACCGTTGTTTGTGTTTACCCTACGTACAATGACAAGTTGGAAAATTAAGAGTTGTTTGGTATTACAAAGGAGGTGTTACTTATATAGTACGAAGTGGTGGTTGAGAATGGTCAAATACCTCTAATGGTCATTGAAACAAAGTTTCAATCCATTACGACATCGTATGGTCGTCGTTTTGCCAATTCGATCCTTAATTGACCATTAGGCCCATTTAGCGTCTTTTAGCATTTTCGCACCGCTGCGTACCTAATTCTTGGTCAAAGAAACCCTTATGGAACTCATTATGCCTAATAAGACTAAGTTGCACACAGTTTTCAAACAGAGTCAACCGTTGATTGTGTTAACCCTACGTACAATGACAAGTTGGAAAATTAAGAGTTGTTTGGTATTACAAAGGAGATGTTACTTATAAAGTACGAAGTGGTGATTGAGAATGGTCAAATACCTCTAGTATTCATTGAAACCAAGTGTCAATCCATTCCCACATCGTTTGGTCGTCCTTTTGCCAATTCGAGCCTTAATTGACCATTAGGCCCATTTAGAGTCTTTTAGCGTTTTCGCACCGCTTTGTGCCTAATTCTTGGTCAAAGAGACCCTTATGGAACTTTGTATGCGTAATAAGACTAAGTTGCACAAGGTTTTCAAACAGAATCAACCGTTGTTTGTGTTTACCCTACGTACAATGACAAGTTGGTGAATTAAGAGTTGTTTGGTATTACAAAGGAGACGTTATTTATTAAGTACGAAGTGGTGGTTGAGAATGGTCAAATACCTCTAATAGTCATTGAAACCGATTTTCAATCCCTTCCGACATCGTTTAATCGTCGTTTTGCCAATTCGAGCCTTAATTGACCATTAGGCCCATTTAGAGTCTTTTAGCGGTTTTGCACCGTTGCGTGCCTAATTCTTGGTCAAAGAGACCCTTATGGAACTTCGTATGCCTAATAAGACTAAGTTGCACAAGGTTTTCAAACAGAATCAACCGTTGTTTGTGTTAACTCTACGTACAATGACAAGATGGAAAATTAAGAGTTGTTTGGTATTACAAAGGAGATGTTACTTATAAAGTACGAAGTGGTGATTGAGAATGGTCAAATACCTCTAATAGTCATTGAAACCAAGTGTCAATCCATTCCCACATCGTTTGGTCGTCCTTTTGCCAATTCGAGCCTTAATTGACCATTAGGCCCATTTAGAGTCTAATAGCGTTTTCGCACCGTTGCGTGCCTAATTCTTGGTCAAAGAGACCCTTATGGAACTTCGTATGCCTAATAAGACTTAGTTGCACAAGATTTTCAAACAGAATCAACCGTTGTTTGTTTTAACTCTACGTACAATGACAGGTTGGAGAATTAAGAGTTGTTTGGTATTACAAAGGAGGTGTTACTTATATAGTACGAAGTGGTGGTTGAGAATGGTCAAATACCTCTAATGGTCATTGAAACAAAGTTTCAATCCATTACGACATCGTATGGTCGTCGTTTTGCCAATTCGATCCTTAATGGACCATTAGGCCCATTTAGCGTCTAATAGCGTTTTCGCACCGTTGCGTGCCTAATTCTTGGTCAAAGAGACGCTTATGGAACTTCGTATGCCTAATAAGACTTAGTTGCACAAGGTTTTCAAACAGAATCAACCGTTGTTTGTGTTTACCCTACGTACAATGACAAGTTGGAAAATTAAGAGTTGTTTGGTATTACAAAGGAGGTGTTACTTATATAGTACGAAGTGGTGGTTGAGAATGGTCAAATACCTCTAATGGTCATTGAAACAAAGTTTCAATCCATTACGACATCGTATGGTCGTCGTTTTGCCAATTCGATCCTTAATTGACCATTAGCCCATTTAGCGTCTTTTAGCATTTTCGCACCGCTGCGTACCTAATTCTTGGTCAAAGAAACCCTTATGGAACTCATTATGCCTAATAAGACTAAGTTGCACACAGTTTTCAAACAGAGTCAACCGTTGATTGTGTTAACCCTACGTACAATGACAAGTTGGAAAATTAAGAGTTGTTTGGTATTACAAAGGAGATGTTACTTATAAAGTACGAAGTGGTGATTGAGAATGGTCAAATACCTCTAGTAGTCATTGAAACCAAGTGTCAATCCATTCCCACATCGTTTGGTCGTCCTTTTGCCAATTCGAGCCTTAATTGACCATTAGGCCCATTTAGAGTCTTTTAGCGTTTTCGCACCGCTTTGTGCCTAATTCTTGGTCAAAGAGACCCTTATGGAACTTTGTATGCGTAATAAGACTAAGTTGCACAAGGTTTTCAAACAGAATCAACCGTTGTTTGTGTTTACCCTACGTACAATGACAAGTTGGTGAATTAAGAGTTGTTTGGTATTACAAAGGAGACGTTATTTATTAAGTACGAAGTGGTGGTTGAGAATGGTCAAATACCTCTAATAGTCATTGAAACCGATTTTCAATCCCTTCCGACATCGTTTAATCGTCGTTTTGCCAATTCGAGCCTTAATTGACCATTAGGCCCATTTAGAGTCTTTTAGCGGTTTTGCACCGTTGCGTGCCTAATTCTTGGTCAAAGAGACCCTTATGGAACTTCGTATGCCTAATAAGACTAAGTTGCACAAGGTTTTCAAACAGAATCAACCGTTGTTTGTGTTAACTCTACGTACAATGACAAGATGGAAAATTAAGAGTTGTTTGGTATTACAAAGGAGATGTTACTTATAAAGTACGAAGTGGTGATTGAGAATGGTCAAATACCTCTAATAGTCATTGAAACCAAGTGTCAATCCATTCCCACATCGTTTGGTCGTCCTTTTGCCAATTCGAGCCTTAATTGATCATTAGGCCCATTTAGAGTCTAATAGCGTTTTCGCACCGTTGCGTGCCTAATTCTTGGTCAAAGAGACCCTTATGGAACTTCGTATGCCTAATAAGACTTAGTTGCACAAGATTTTCAAACAGAATCAACCGTTGTTTGTTTTAACTCTACGTACAATGACAGGTTGGAGAATTAAGAGTTGTTTGGTATTACAAAGGAGGTGTTACTTATATAGTACGAAGTGGTGGTTGAGAATGGTCAAATACCTCTAATGGTCATTGAAACAAAGTTTCAATCCATTACGACATCGTATGGTCGTCGTTTTGCCAATTCGATCCTTAATGGACCATTAGGCCCATTTAGCGTCTAATAGCATTTTCGCACCGTTGCGTGCCTAATTCTTGGTCAAAGAGACGCTTATGGAACTTCGTATGCCTAATAAGACTTAGTTGCACAAGGTTTTCAAACAGAATCAACCGTTGTTTGTGTTTACCCTACGTACAATGACAAGTTGGAAAATTAAGAGTTGTTTGGTATTACAAAGGAGGTGTTACTTATATAGTACGAAGTGGTGGTTGAGAATGGTCAAATACCTCTAATGGTCATTGAAACAAAGTTTCAATCCATTACGACATCGTATGGTCGTCGTTTTGCCAATTCGATCCTTAATTGACCATTAGGCCCATTTAGCGTCTTTTAGCATTTTCGCACCGCTGCGTACCTAATTCTTGGTCAAAGAAACCCTTATGGAACTCATTATGCCTAATAAGACTAAGTTGCACACAGTTTTCAAACAGAGTCAACCGTTGATTGTGTTAACCCTACGTACAATGACAAGTTGGAAAATTAAGAGTTGTTTGGTATTACAAAGGAGATGTTACTTATAAAGTACGAAGTGGTGATTGAGAATGGTCAAATACCTCTAGTAGTCATTGAAACCAAGTGTCAATCCATTCCCACATCGTTTGGTCGTCCTTTTGCCAATTCGAGCCTTAATTGACCATTAGGCCCATTTAGAGTCTAATAGCGTTTTCGCACCGTTGCGTGCCTAATTCTTGGTCAAAGAGACCCCTATGGAACTTCGTATGCCTAATAAGACTTAGTTGCACAAGATTTTCAAACAGAATCAACCGTTGTTTGTTTTAACTCTACGTACAATGACAAGTTGGAAAATTAAGAGTTGTTTGGTATGACAAAGGAGGTGTTACTTATAAAGTACGAAGTGGTGGTTGAGATTGGTCAAATACCTCTAATAGTCATTGAAACCGATTTTCAATCCATTCCGACATCGTTTGGTCGTCATTTTGCCAATTTGAGCCTTAATGGACCATTAGGCCGATTTAGCGTCTTTTAGCGTTTTTGCACCGCTTCGTGCTTAATTCTTGGTTAAAGAGACCCTTATGGAACTTTATATGCCTAATAAGACTATGCTGCAAAATGTTTTCAAACAGAATCAACCGTTGTTTGTGTTTACCCTACGTACAATGACAAGTTGGAGAATTAAGAGTTGTTTGGTATTACAAAGGAGGTGTTACTTATAAAGTACGAAGTGGTGGTTGAGAATGGTCAAATACCTCTAAAGTCATTGAAACCAAGTTTCAATCCATTCCGACACCGTTTGGTCGTCGTTTTGCCAATTCGAGCATTAATGGACCATTAGGCCCATTTAGAGTCTTTTAGCGTTTTCGGACCGTTGTGTGCCTAATTCTTGGTTAAAGAGACCCTTATGGAACTTGGTATGCCTAATAAGACTAAGTTGCACAAGGTTTTCAAACAGAATCAACCGTTGTTTGTGTTTACCCGACGTACAATGACAAGTTGGAAAATTAAGAGTTGTTTGGTATGACAAAGGAGGTGTTACTTATAAAGTACGAAGTGGTGGTTGAGAATGGTGAAATACCTCTAATAGTCATTGAAACTAAGTTTGAATCCATTCCGACATCGTTTGGTCGTCATTTTGCCAATTTGAGCCTTAATGGACCATTAGGCCCATTTAGCGTCTTTTAGCGTTTTCGCACCGCTGCGTGCCTAATTCTTTTTCAAAGAGACCCTTATGGAACTTCGTATGCCTAATAAGACTAAGTTGCACAAGGTTTTCAAACAGAATCAACCGTTGTTTGTGTTAACCCTATGTACAATGACAAGTTGGAAAATTAAGAGTTTTTGGTATTTCAAAGGAGATGTTACTTATAAAGTACGAAGTGGTGGTTCAGAATGGTCAAATACCTCTAATAGTCATTGAAACCAAGTTTCAATCCATTCCGACATCGTTTGGTCGTCATTTTGCCAATTCGAGCCTTAATTGACCATTACGCCCATTTAGCGTCTTTTAGCGTTTTCGCACCGCTGCGTGCCTAATTCTTTTTCAAAGAGACCCTTATGGAACTTCGTATGCCTAATAAGACTAAGTTGCACAAGGTTTTCAAACAGAATCAACCGTTGTTTGTGTTAACCCTATGTACAATGACAAGTTGGAAAATTAAGAGTTTTTGGTATTTCAAAGGAGATGTTACTTATAAAGTACGAAGTGGTGGTTGAGAATGGTGAAATACCTCTAATAGTCATTGAAACTAAGTTTGAATCCATTCCGACATCGTTTGGTCGTCATTTTGCCAATTTGAGCCTTAATGGACCATTAGGCCCATTTAGCGTCTTTTAGCGTTTTCGCACCGCTGCGTGCCTAATTCTTGGTTAAAGAGACCCTTATGGAACTTCGTATGCCTAATCAGACTAAGTTGCACACGGTTTTCAAACAGAGTCAACTGTTGATTGTGTTAACCCTACGTACAATGACAAGTTGGAAAATTAAGAGTTGTTTGGTATTACAAAATAGATGTTACTTATAAAGTACAAAGTGGTGGTTGAGAATGGTCAAATACCTCTAATAGTCATTGAACCGAGTTTCAATCCATTCCGACATTGTTTTGTCGTCGTTTTGACAATTGGAGCATTAAAGGACCATTAGGCCCATTTAGCGTCTTTCATCGTTTTTGCACCACTGCGTGCCTAATTCTTGGTTGAAGAGACCCTTATGGAACTTCATATGCCTAATAAGACTAAGTTGCACACGGTTTTCAAACAGAGTCAACCGTTGTTTATGTTAACCCTACGTACAATGACAAGTTGGAAAATTAAGAGTTGTTTAGTATTACAAAGGAGATGTTACTTATATAGTACGAAGTGGTGGTTGAGAATGGTCAAATACCTCTAATGGTCATTGAAACAAAGTTTCAATCCATTAAGACATCGTATGGTCGTCGTTTTGCCAATTCGATCCTTAATGGACCATTAGGCCCATTTAGCGTCTTTTAGCGTTTTCGTACCGTTGCGTGCCTAATTCTTGGTCAAAGAAACGCTTATGGAACTTCGTATGCCTAATAAGACTAAGTTGCACAAGGTTTTCAAACAGAATCAACCGTTGTTTGTGTTAACCCTACGTACAATGACAAGTTGGAGAATGAAGAGTTGTTTGGTATTACAAAGGAGGTGTTACTTATAAAGTACGAAGTGGTGGTTGAGAATGGTGAAATACCTCTAATAGTCATTGAAACTAAGTTTGAATCCATTCCGACATCGTTTGGTCGTCATTTTGCCAATTTGAGCCTTAATGGACCATTAGGCCCATTTAGCGTCTTTTAGCGTTTTCGCACCGCTGCGTGCCTAATTCTTGGTTAAAGAGACCCTTATGGAACTTCGTATGCCTAATCAGACTAAGTTGCACACGGTTTTCAAACAGAGTCAACTGTTGATTGTGTTAACCCTACGTACAATGACAAGTTGGAAAATTAAGAGTTGTTTGGTATTACAAAATAGATGTTACTTATAAAGTACGAAGTGGTGGTTGAGAATGGTCAAATACCTCTAATAGTCATTGAAACCAAGTTTCAATCCATCTCGACATCTTTTCGTCGTCGTTTTGACAATTCGAGCCTTAATGGACCATTAGGCCCATTTAGCGTCTTTTAGCGTTTTCGCACCGCTGCGTGCCTAATTCTTGGTCAAAGAGACCCTTATGGAACTTCGTATGCCTGATAAGACTAAGTTGCACATGGTTTTCAAACAGAATCAACCGTTGTTTGTGTTAACTCTACGTATTGGTATTACAAAGGAGATGTTACTTATAAAGTACGAAGTGGTGGTTGAGAATGGTCAAATACCTCTAATAGTCATTGAAACCAATTTTCAATCCATTCTGACATCGTTTGGTCGTCGTTTTGCCAATTCGAGCCTTAATTGACCATTAGGCCCATTTAGAGACTTTTAGCGTTTTCACACCGCTGCATGCCTAATTCTAGGTTAAAGAGAGACCCTTATGGAACTTCGAATGCCTAATAAGACGAAGTTGCACAATGTTTTCAAACAGAATCAACCGTTTTTTGTGTTAACCCTACATACAATGACAAGTTGGAAAATTAAGAGTTGTTTGGTATTACAAAGGAGATGTTACATAAAAAGTACGAAGTGGTGATTGAGAATGGTCAAATACCTCTAATAGTCATTGAAACCAAGTTTCAATCCATTCCGACATCGTTTGGTCGTCGTTTTGCCAATTCGAACATTAATGGACCATTACGCCCATTTAGCGTCTTTTAGCGTTTTCGCACCCCTGCGTGCCTAATTCCTTGTCAAAGAAACCCTTATGGAACTTCGTATGCCTAATAAGACTAAGTTGCACAAGGTTTTCAAACAGAATCAACCGTTGTTTGTGTTAACCCTACGTACAATGACAAGTTGGAGAATGAAGAGTTGTTTGGTATTACAAAGGAGGTGTTACTTATAAAGTACGAAGTGGTGGTTGAGAATGGTGAAATACCTCTAATAGTCATTGAAACTAAGTTTGAATCCATTCCGACATCGTTTGGTCGTCATTTTGCCAATTTGAGCCTTAATGGACCATTAGGCCCATTTAGCGTCTTTTAGCGTTTTCGCACCGCTGCGTGCCTAATTCTTGGTTAAAGAGACCCTTATGGAACTTCGTATGCCTAATCAGACTAAGTTGCACACGGTTTTCAAACAGAGTCAACTGTTGATTGTGTTAACCCTACGTACAATGACAAGTTGGAAAATTAAGAGTTGTTTGGTATTACAAAATAGATGTTACTTATAAAGTACGAAGTGGTGGTTGAGAATGGTCAAATACCTCTAATAGTCATTGAAACCAAGTTTCAATCCATCTCGACATCTTTTCGTCGTCGTTTTGACAATTCGAGCCTTAATGGACCATTAGGCCCATTTAGCGTCTTTTAGCGTTTTCGCACCGCTGCGTGCCTAATTCTTGGTCAAAGAGACCCTTATGGAACTTCGTATTCCTAATAAGACTAAGTTGCACAAGGTTTTCAAACAGAATCAACCGTTGTTTGTGTTAACCCTACGTACAATGACAAGTTGGAGAATGAAGAGTTGTTTGGTATTACAAAGGAGGTGTTACTTATAAAGTACGAAGTGGTGGTTGAGAATGGTGAAATACCTCTAATAGTCATTGAAACTAAGTTTGAATCCATTCCGACATCGTTTGGTCGTCATTTTGCCAATTTGAGCCTTAATGGACCATTAGGCCCATTTAGCGTCTTTTAGCGTTTTCGCACCGCTGCGTGCCTAATTCTTGGTTAAAGAGACCCTTATGGAACTTCATATGCCTAATAAGACTATGCTGGAAAACGTTTTCAAACAGAATAAACCGTTGTTTGTGTTTACCCTACGTACAATGACAAGTTGGAGAATTAAGAGTTGTTTGGTATTACAAAGGAGATGTTACTTATATAGGACGAAGTGGTGGTTGAGAATGGTCAAATACCTCTAATGGTAATTGAAACCAAGTTTCAATCCATTACGACATCGTATGGTCGTCGTTTTGCCAATTCGAGCCTTAATGGACCATTAGGCCCATTTAGCGTCTTTTAGCGTTTTCGCACCGCTGCGTGCCTAATTCTTGGTCAAAGAAACCCTTATTGAACTTCGTATGCCTAATAAGACTAAGTTGCACACGGTTTTCAAACAGAGTCAACCGTTGTTTGTGTTAACCCTACGTACAATGACAAGTTGGAAAATTAAGAGTTGTTTGGTATTACAGAATAGATGTTACTTATAAAGTACGAAGTGGTGGTTGAGAATGGTCAAATACCTCTAATAGTCTTCGAAACAAGGTTTCAATCCATTCCGACATCGTTTGGTCGTCATTTTACCAATTCGAACCTTAATGGACCATTACGCCCATTTAGCGTCTTTTAGCGTTTTCGCACCCCTGCGTGCCTAATTCCTTGTCAAAGAAACCCTTATGGAACTTCGTATGCCTAATAAGACTAAGTTGCACACGGTTTTCAAACAGAGTCAACCGTTGATTTTGTTAACCCTACGTACAATGACAAGTTGGAAAATTAAGAGTTGTTTGGTATTACAAAGGAGATGTTACTTATAAAGTACGAAGTGGTGGTTGAGAATGGTCAAATACATCTAATAGTCATTGAAACCAAGTTTCAATCCATCTCGACATCTTTTCGTCGTCGTTTTGACAATTCGAGCCTTAATGGACCATTAGGCCCATTTAGCGTCTTTTAGCGTTTTCGCACCGCTGCGTGCCTAATTCTTGGTCAAAGAGACCCTTATGGAACTTCGTATTCCTAATAAGACTAAGTTGCACAAGGTTTTCAAACAGAATCAACCGTTGTTTGTGTTAACCCTACGTACAATGACAAGTTGGAGAATGAAGAGTTGTTTGGTATTACAAAGGAGGTGTTACTTATAAAGTACGAAGTGGTGGTTGAGAATGGTGAAATACCTCTAATAGTCATTGAAACTAACTTTGAATCCATTCCGACATCGTTTGGTCGTCATTTTGCCAATTTGAGCCTTAATGGACCATTAGGCCCATTTAGCGTCTTTTAGCGTTTTCGCACCGCTGCGTGCCTAATTCTTGGTTAAAGAGACCCTTATGGAACTTCATATGCCTAATAAGACTATGCTGCAAAACGTTTTCAAACAGAATAAACCGTTGTTTGTGTTTACCCTACGTACAATGACAAATAGGAGAATTAAGAGTTGTTTTGTATTACAAAGGAGATGTTACTTATATAGTATGAAGTGGTGGTTGAGAATGGTCAAATACCTCTAATGGTCATTGAAACCAAGTTTCAATCCATTCCGACATCGTTTGGTCGTCATTTGGCCAATTCGAACATTAATGGACCATTACGCCCATTTAGCGTCTTTTAGCGTTTTCGCACCCCTGCGTGCCTAATTCTTGGTCAAAGAAACCCTTATGGAACTTCGTATGCCTAATAAGACTAAGTTGCACGCGGTTTTCAAACAGAGTCAACCGTTGATTGTGTTAACCCTCTGTACAATGACAAGTTGGAAAATGAAGAGTTGTTTGGTATTACAAAATAGATGTTACTTATAAAGTACGAAGTGGTGGTTGAGAATGGTGAAATACCTCTAATAGTCATTGAAACCAAGTTTCAATCCATCTCGACATCTTTTCGTCGTCGTTTTGACAATTCGAGCCTTAATGGACCATTAGGCCCATTTAGCGTCTTTTAGCGTTTTCGCACCGCTGTGTGCCTAATTCTTGGTCAAAGAGACCCTTATGGAACTTCGTATTCCTAATAAGACTAATTTGCACAAGGTTTTCAAACAGAATCAACCGTTGTTTGTGTTAACCCTACGTACAATGACAAGTTGGAGAATGAAGAGTTGTTTGGTATTACAAAGGAGATGTTACTTATAAAGTACGAAGTGGTGGTTCAGAATGGTCAAATACCTCTAATAGTCATTGAAACCAAGTTTCAATCCATTCCGACATCGTTTTGTCGTCGTTTTGACAATTGGAGCATTAATGGACCATTAGGCCCATTTAGCGTCTTTTAGCGTTTTCGCACCGCTGCGTGCCTAATTCTTTTTCAAAGAGACCCTTATGGAACTTCGTATGCTTAATAAGACTAAGTTGCACAAGGTTTTCAAACAGAATCAACCGTTGTTTGTGTTAACCCTATGTGAAATGACAAGTTCGAAAATTAAGAGTTGTTTGGTATTAAAAAGGAGATGTTACTTATAAAGTACGAAGTGGTGGTTGAGAATGGTCAAATACCTCTAATAGTCATTGAACCGAGTTTCAATCCATTCCGACATTGTTTTGTCGTCGTTTTGACAATTGGAGCATTAAAGGACCATTAGGCCCATTTAGCGTCTTTCATCGTTTTTGCACCACTGCGTGCCTAATTCTTGGTTAAAGAGACCCTTATGGAACTTCATATGCCTAATAAGACTAAGTTGCACACGGTTTTCAAACAGAGTCAACCGTTGTTTATGTTAACCCTACGTACAATGACAAGTTGGAAAATTAAGAGTTGTTTAGTATTACAAAGGAGATGTTACTTATATAGTACGAAGTGGTGGTTGAGAATGGTCAAATATCTCTAATGGTCATTGAAACAAAGTTTCAATCCATTAAGACATCGTATGGTCGTCGTTTTGCCAATTCGATCCTTAATGGACCATTAGGCCCATTTAGCGTCTTTTAGCGTTTTCGTACCGCTGCGTGCCTAATTCTTGGTCAAAGAAACGCTTATGGAACTTCGTATGCCTAATAAGAATAAGTTGCACAAGGTTTTCTAACAGAATCAACCGTTGTTTGTGTTAACCCTACGTACAATGACAAGTTGGAGAATGAAGAGTTGTTTGGTATTACAAAGGAGGTGTTACTTATAAAGTACGAAGTGGTGGTTGAGAATGGTGAAATACCTCTAATAGTCATTGAAACTAAGTTTGAATCCATTCCGACATCGTTTGGTCGTCATTTTGCCAATTTGAGCCTTAATGGACCATTAGGCCCATTTAGCGTCTTTTAGCGTTTTCGCACCGCTGCGTGCCTAATTCTTGGTTAAAGAGACCCTTATGGAACTTCGTATGCCTAATCAGACTAAGTTGCACACGGTTTTCAAACAGAGTCAACCGTTGATTGTGTTAACCCTACGTACAATGACAAGTTGGAAAATTAAGAGTTGTTTGGTATTACAAAATAGATGTTACTTATAAAGTACGAAGTGGTGGTTGAGAATGGTCAAATACCTCTAATAGTCATTGAAACCAAGTTTCAATCCATCTCGACATCTTTTCGTCGTCGTTTTGACAATTCGAGCCTTAATGGACCATTAGGCCCATTTAGCGTCTTTTAGCGTTTTCGCACCGCTGCGTGCCTAGTTCTTGGTCAAAGAGACCCTTATGGAACTTCGTATTCCTAATAAGACTAAGTTGCACACGGTTTTCAAACAGAGTCAACCGTTGTTTATGTTAACCCTACGTACAATGACAAGTTGGAAAATTAAGAGTTGTTTAGTATTACAAAGGAGATGTTACTTATATAGTACGAAGTGGTGGTTGAGAATGGTCAAATACCTCTAATGGTCATTGAAACAAAGTTTCAATCCATTAAGACATCGTATGGTCGTCGTTTTGCCAATTCGATCCTTAATGGACCATTAGGCCCATTTAGCGTCTTTTAGCGTTTTCGTACCGCTGCGTGCCTAATTCTTGGTCAAAGAAACCCTTATGGAACTTCGTATGCCTAATAAGACTAAGTTGCACAAGGTTTTCAAACAGAATCAACCGTTGTTTGTGTTAACCCTACGTACAATGACAAGTTGGAGAATGAAGAGTTGTTTGGTATTACAAAGGAGGTGTTACTTATAAAGTACGAAGTGGTGGTTGAGAATGGTGAAATACCTCTAATAGTCATTGAAACTAAGTTTGAATCCATTCCGACATCGTTTGGTCGTCATTTTGCCAATTTGAGCCTTAATGGACCATTAGGCCCATTTAGCGTCTTTTAGCGTTTTCGCACCGCTGCGTGCCTAATTCTTGGTTAAAGAGACCCTTATGGAACTTCGTATGCCTAATCAGACTAAGTTGCACACGGTTTTCAAACAGAGTCAACCGTTGATTGTGTTAACCCTACGTACAATGACAAGTTGGAAAATTAAGAGTTGTTTGGTATTACAAAATAGATGTTACTTATAAAGTACGAAGTGGTGGTTGAGAATGGTCAAATACCTCTAATAGTCATTGAAACCAAGTTTCAATCCATCTCGACATCTTTTCGTCGTCGTTTTGACAATTCGAGCCTTAATGGACCATTAGGCCCATTTAGCGTCTTTTAGCGTTTTCGCACCGCTGCGTGCCTAGTTCTTGGTCAAAGAGACCCTTATGGAACTTCGTATTCCTAATAAGACTAAGTTGCACAAGGTTTTCAAACAGAATCAACCGTTGTTTGTGTTAACCCTACGTACAATGACAAGTTGGAAAATTAAGAGTTGTTTGGTATTACAAAGGAGATGTTACTTATATAGTACGAAGTGGTGGTTGAGAATGGTCAAATACCTCTAATGGTAATTGAAACCAAGTTTCAATCCATTACGACATCGTATGGTCGTCGTTTTGCCAATTCGAGCCTTAATGGACCATTAGGCCCATTTAGCGTCTTTTAGCGTTTTCGCACCGCTGCGTGCCTAATTCTTGGTCAAAGAGACCCTTATGAAACTTCGTATGCCTAATAAGACTAAGTTGCACAAGGTTTTCTGATATAGCCTTGCTTGAGCTATGAAGCCGATCTAGACAACCATATAGAGATCAACCAACAACAACAATGGCGAAAGCCCTTTGAAAATCAGAATGGAAAAGGCAATGAAACAAAGGAGATGACAAGGGGAGATATACAAGATGATGAATGATCAAAACCAAGCACAAACAACAACAAGACCAAAGGCTTTAATGGCCTAAAACCAGGTTGTAATGGAGTGCAAAACCTCGATCCTACAACCCTACACAACCTTCACATGGAGGAGGCACAAGGAGGAGTTCTATGAAGCTTGTAAACACCAATTCTAATGAGATTGACATAAACAAGACATCTAGAGTAAGACAAGCAATCCGCTCGATCACACACTTGAGTTCAAAGCTCTCTTTGAAAAGAGGAAACAACAAAGTTGATAAACATTGAACTAAGTTGGGAGTGGGGTGTCAAGGGGGTTTAAATAGACAAATAACCACCCCTTGACTTCAAAACCACACGCACCACATGTCTTGAAAAGAAGCCCTTGACATGGCAAAATGTCATGAAATGCAAGTGTCATAAAATGCACTAAAAGGGAAATGATAAGCAAGGTCTTCAAGCTATCTCCTTGGACTCAAGTGTGAGTAGAGTAACCATTGAGTCCTCAAGTTCCATAGTGTTGCCTTGAAGGCTGAATTGAGTGACAAAAATGGTTAAGTCTTCTTGTAGTTGCTTAGCTTTTGACCTTGTGATTGGACCTTCTATGGATGGTGCTTCCATTGGTGTGACTTCTAAGGATGGTCCTCCATCATCCTCCCCTCCTTGGAAAGGATTCGACCACGAACCTTTAGGACTGTCCTCATGGTCCTCATAGAGTGTAAGATCAGCCACATTGAAGGTAGTACTAACACCATAGTCATCCGGTAGGTCAACAACATATGCATTGTCACCTACTCTCCTTAGGATTTTGAAAGGTCCATCACCTCTTGGAGCTAGCTTGGATGCTCTCTTTGTTGGGAATCTTTCCTTGCGCAAGTGCACCCATACGAGGTCGCCCGGCTTGAAAATCACCCTTCTCCTTCCCTTGTTGTTTCTAGCAGCCACATCTCGTCCTAGTTGCTCCAACCTTAGCTTGGTCTTTTCATGTAACTCCCTTATGAACTCCGCCTGTTTATCTGCATCAAAATCTACTCGTTCCTTCTTGGGAAACGGTACAAGGTCTAATGGGGTTAAGGGGTTAAGACCATAGACACATTCAAAAGGACTTAAGTTTGTAGAAGAGTGTTGCGCCCTATTATATGCAAATTCTACATGTGGCAACAAATCTTCCCAAGACTTTAAGTTCTTCCTAATGAGTGTCCTTAGGAGGGTACCAAGTGTTCTATTAGTAACCTCAGTTTGACCATCGGTTTGGGGATGACTTGAGGTAGAAAACAAGAGTTTAGTACCAAGTTGTCCCCAAAGAGAACGCCAAAAGTGACTCAAAAACTTTGTATCCCTATCACTAACAATTGTCCTAGGAATCCCATGCAATCTAACTACTTCTCTAAAGAAAAGAATAGAAACATGTGAAGCATCATCAGTTTTGTGACAAGGTATAAAGTGAGCCATCTTAGAAAACCGATCTACAACCACAAAAATTGAGTCTCGTCCCTTCCTAGTCCTAGGTAGTCCAACAATGAAGTCCATACTTATATCTAACCAAGGAGAAGAGGGAATGGGCAGTGGTGTGTAGAGACCATGGGGTTTCACCTTAGACTTGGCTTATAAACACTCTAAGCATCTTTTAAGCACATTTTCAACATCTTTAAGCATGTGAGGCCAGTAGAAGTGTTCTTTAAGCATGGCATAGGTCTTATCACGCCCAAAGTGACCCATAAGACCTCCCTTGTGTGATTCCTCAACAAGCAAGAGTCTTAAAGAGCACTTAGGTATGCAAACCTTACTAGCTCTAAAAAGGAATCCATCAAACAAGTAAAAACACTTATCACATGAACCCGCATCTAAGCATTGTCTATAGATATTCCCAAAATCAGAATCATTATCATAGAGTTCCTTAATGTAAGCAAACCCTAGCACCTTAGAATCAAGTTGAGTAAGCAATGTATATCTCCTAGATAAAGCATCGGCTACAATGTTATCTTTTCCTTTCTTATACTTGATAATGTAAGGAAAAGTCTCTATGAATTCCAGCCATCTACCATGACGCCTATCTAGTTTATCTTGACCCCTTAGATGCTTTAATGACTTATGAT
Organism: Oxyria digyna; assembly: GCA_029168935.1. NCBI lineage: Eukaryota > Viridiplantae > Streptophyta > Magnoliopsida > Caryophyllales > Polygonaceae > Oxyria > Oxyria digyna. Next base: position 14,111,272 of record JAPVLV010000010.1, on the reverse strand, counting down.
CCGTATGTAACACAAATTCACTTGGCCAAAGATAGTGTTGCCAAGTCTTTAAGACCCTAAAGAGTGCATAGAGTTCTCTATCATAAGTAGAGTAATTGAGGCACGCACCTTTGAGCTTTTCACTAAAGAAAGCTATTGGTCTTCCTTCTTGCATCAACACACCACCAATTCCAATCCCGGAAGCATCACATTCTACCTCAAATGGCTTTGAGAAATTTGGTAGAATCAGGAGAGGAGCATTCGTCAATCTGGTTTTGAGCTCTTCAAATGCCGCCTCTTGTGCCTTGCCCCACGTGAAAGGTGTGTGTTTCTTTGTCAACTCCGTGAGTGGTGAAGCTATGGTGGAGAAGTCCTTCACAAATCGTCTATAGAAACCGGCCAGACCTTGAAAGCTTCGGACTTGTCCAACATTAGTAGGAGTAGGCCACTCCTTGATGGCTTTCACCTTCTCTTGATCAACCTCCAATCCTCTTGAGCTGACCACAAACCCTAGGAAAATCACTTCATTAGTGCAAAAATCACACTTCTTAATGTTAGCATAAAGATGATTAAGTCTAAGTGTGGATAATACTTCCCTAAGGTGTTGTTCATGCTCTTGTAAGGACTTGCTATAGATGAGGATGTCATCAAAGTAGACCACCACAAATTTCCCTATGTAGCTTCTTAGAACATAGTTCATAAGCCTCATGAATGTCGAAGGAGCATTAGTAAGACCAAATGGCATGACAAGCCATTCATACAAGCCAAACTTGGTCTTAAAGGCTGTTTTCCATTCATCCCCTTCTTTCATTCTAATTTGGTGGTATCCACTCCTCAAATCTATCTTAGAAAACAAAGTAGCACCATACAATTCATCAAGCATATCATCAAGTCTAGGGATAGGGTGACGATACTTGATTGTGATGTTGTTTATAGCACGGCAGTCCACACACATTCTCCATGTCTTGTCCTTCTTTGGAACCAAGAGGACCGGAACTGCACATGGTGACTTGCTCTCTCGCACATAACCCTTTTGAAGTAGCTCTTGCACTTGATCCTCAATTTCCTTGCTCTCTTGAGGATTCATCTTGTAAGCTGGCCTATTTGGTAGTGATGCTCTCGGAATTAGGTCTATTTGATGCTCAATCCCTCTAAAGGGCGGTAGTCCTAATGGAAGCTCTTCCGGAAACATGTCCTTAAACTCATCAAGCACAACTTGGATGGAGTGCGGGATAGTGTCGTTGCCTTCGGCACTTGTAAGTGCAAGCCATTGGTCCTTGAGAAATGTCATGACCCTTGTGTCTATAGGAAGACACCACTCGTGCAAATCTGATGTGGATGCCAACAACACACTCCCCTTGATCACTTCTTCTTCTTTCTCTTTGTCCTTCATCTTGGACTTCTCAAATTCTTCGGCAACCTGCAATGGGGTCATAGGACACAAGGTAATAGGTTTGCCATGGAACTTAAATGTGTGCTTGTTAGTATAGCCATCATGAATAGCTTTCCTATCAAATTGCCAAGGTCTACCTAGTAAAAGATGACATGCATTCATAGGAACTACATCACATAACAAAGTATCTTGATAGGAGCCTATCTTAAAAGCTATGTTCACTTGCTTGGTGACTTTCAATTCACCACATTCATTCATCCATCTTAGCTTATAAGGCCTAGTATGTGGAATTGTTGGTAGTTGTAACTTAGACACTAAAATAGTACTAGCTATGTTTGTACAACTTCCACCATCAATGATCATATTACACACTTTTCCTTTAACAAGACACCTAGTATGAAATAGGTTCTCTCTTTGATCAGCTTCCTCTTTAGTTGCTAGCACATGCAAAGTTCTCTTACAAATTAAGCTATCACCATGCTCATACTCTAATTCTTCACCAAAATCTAAGTCATTAGCATGCTCATTTTCAGTTTCAATGCAAGGAATCTCTTCATTATCACTACAAGAATCATATTGTCCTAGGTGATCTACAATCATAGTTCTCCTATTAGGGCAATCTTTCATCATGTGACCTTTGCCTCTACATTTAAAACATTCAATTTGACTAGACTTAATAGGAAAAGTAGAGTTAGAGGCATTCCCTTTTTGTCCTTGACTTGTGAATGGAGGCCGAGTGGTTTGGCCTTGATTAGTGTTGCTTGTGTTGCTTGCACCAACTTCTTTCCTAGGGGCAGAATGCTCCTTGTTTTGCTCTCGGCCATATGATGCATTCTTGGAGCTTGATTTCCAATTTGCATTGCTTGATTGCCCACAGCCTGAGGTGTATGAGCTCCTTAACTTGAGTCTCTTCTCTATCTTGATGGCATTATGAAGTAATTCCACGGCTGTACTACAAGGATACATATCTACTTCATAGGAAATGTTAGAGTTAAGTATCCTAAGATATCTAGCAATGGTGGAGTCTTCATCCTCTCTTACCCCAGCCTTAAGCATAGCATGTTGCATGGCATTATAAGCTTCTTCTACACTCATACTTCCTTGTCTAAGATTCTCTAATCTTTGTCTAAGTTCTCTAGTGTAGTAGGATGGTACAAATCTATTCCTAAGCAACACTTTCATTTGTTCCCATGTATGGACTGGTGGATCAAGGTTTCTAACTCTCTCTTTTACTAAGTTATCCCGCCAAGCTAAAGCAAATCCTTTGAATTCTAATGTAGCTAATTGTACCTTCCTTTGCTCGGGGAAATTGTGACAAGTCCATATGTTCCCCACCTTGGTCTCCCATTCCATGTATAAATCAGCATCACTTGTGCCCTCAAAGGGTGGGATCTGCACCTTCACCCTTCCTAGTCCATCTTGCTCTTGCTCACGCCTCCTAGGTTGAAACCTCCTATTGCGTTCTCTTCTCCATTCCTCGTACTCATCCATGCCTTCTCCTTCATCCTGAAATTCATCAACAAACTCATTTTGTCTAAAAGAATTAGGAGAAGAAAGATTAGAATGTTCTTCCCTCATTGGTCTAGGGGTACGTATGGGAGGTAATGGATTTCTCCTAGGTGGTGGATTAGGGTTGGTTCTATTCTGAGTTCTAAGGATGGCTTCCCTTCTAGCTTCTTCATAGACTTCTCTTTGTGTAGGAAGAGGGACTTGGCTATTGAGGTTAGAAGTTTGGCCATGTTCCATGTGGGTTCCTAGAGGAGTAGGTCTAGTGGCTAATTGTCCCTTAATGGTGTTCATTTCAGCTGTGAGGGACGTGATACTATCGGTAAGGCTCTTAAGGATGCTATAGACCTCAGGTTGTGGGGGTGAAGGACTCCTAGTGTCGGAATGGTCATTGCCCCTTTCGCCTTCTTGCCTAGAGTTAGTCATGATCAAAGCAAACAAACACTGAAATTGATTAAGTTATATTGAATAATAACAACTCTCAAGTGTTTCCCAAACCAAGTGTTTGTTCACACAACTCTCTTGTTGCTTGTACTTCTCTAACTTGATATTAGCTTGTAAAGATCAATCCTTTCAACTTAGTGTCTATTCACTACAAAGAAACTCAAAATCAGTTTTGAAGTCAAGACAATAATCACAACTCTCAGATTGCAAGAATGAAAAGCAACCTAGTGTTTAAGCAAAATTTAAGCCTTAGAATAGGTGATTACCTTCAAGTCAAGCTCGAATTGAGTCAAGAAGGACCTCGGACTGTCTAGCCTTGTCAAACCGTGAGTGATATGGGTTTAGGGACTAGGTGGCTAAGGTCGATGGGTTGGCTCAAGGGCTCTTGGCAATCCCTTGTTCTCCTTCTTCAACTTGTGATTCGGAAAAGCTTAATACCCCGGGTCTAGCTAAGCCGTTTTGTTTGGCTGAGATGTGTAGCTTTAGACCACGGTTCTTCCTTAGACCGCTCTATTACAATGACTTAAGATCCCGGACTTTAATGAACCGAGCTAATAACTCCGATTTCTTTTAATACTTAGTCCGCCTGATTTTTATGTTTTGGACTTTGGCTTTTGTTTTTCTTTTTTTTTTTTTTTTTTGGAGTTTTTAAATGAAGAATAAAAGAAAAGCAACAAAATAAGCTAACAAAAATTAGTCAAGGCAGGCTACATTTCAACTCACTTGAACGTTCAAAAATGGCATGTAGGGGGTGAGGTGGCCTGATTTTGTAGGGAGAGTGGGTGAGGTAGCTGATTTTGTAGGGAGAGTGGGTGAGGTAGCTGATTTTGTAGGGAGGAGTGGGTGAAATAGTACCTGATTTGTGGGGAAAGAGTGGCTGGAAATTACTTGGTAATTGGCCTTGTAACCACCCTCTCAATACTCCAATTCAGCCATGAAGAACATGAAGAACAACCATGAAGAACATCAACAAATTCCAGCCGTTTTCTTCTTCTTCTTCCTTGAGTTTTGTGAGATCAAATGGATGTGTTTAGGCAATGGATTTGACAAGGACAAGACCAAGCCTACTACCCTTCCTTCTCTCAATGCAAGCCATCCTCTTTGGTGTTCAACTTGCACACAACTCACAATTTTTAGAGAGCACACCTTGTTTGAACAAGAACTCAAGAACACAACCAAGAAAGCTTAGATTGATGTTCGAATGAGTCGGAATGGTGTGTATGGAGTCAACCAGCTCTGATACCACTTGATATAGCCTTGCTTGAGCTATGAAGCCGATCTAGACAACCATAAACACACAAGAGATCAACCAACAACAACAATGGCGAAAGCCCTTTGAAAATCAGAATGGAAAAGGCAATGAAACAAAGGAGATGACAAGGGGAGATATACAAGATGATGAATGATCAAAACCAAGCACAAACAACAACAAGACCAAAGGCTTTAATGGCCTAAAACCAGGTTGTAATGGAGTGCAAAACCTCGATCCTACAACCCTACACAACCTTCACATGGAGGAGGCACAAGGAGGAGTTCTATGAAGCTTGTAAACACCAATTCTAATGAGATTGACATAAACAAGACATCTAGAGTAAGACAAGCAATCCGCTCGATCACACACTTGAGTTCAAAGCTCTCTTTGAAAAGAGGAAACAACAAAGTTGATAAACATTGAACTAAGTTGGGAGTGGGGTGTCAAGGGGGTTTAAATAGACAAATAACCACCCCTTGACTTCAAAACCACACGCACCACATATCTTGAAAAGAAGCCCTTGACATGGCAAAATGTCATGAAATGCAAGTGTCATAAAATGCACTAAAAGGGAAATGATAAGCAAGGTCTTCAAGCTATCTCCTTGGACTCAAGTGTGAGTAGAGTAACCATTGAGTCCTCAAGTTCCATAGTGTTGCCTTGAAGGCTGAATTGAGTGACAAAAATGGTTAAGTCTTCTTGTAGTTGCTTAGCTTTTGACCTTGTGATTGGACCTTCTATGGATGGTGCTTCCATTGGTGTGACTTCTAAGGATGGTCCTCCATCATTTTCAAACACAATGAACCGTTGTTTGTGTTAACCCTACGTACAATGACAAGTTGAAAAATTAAGAGTTGTTTGGTATTACAAAGTAGATGTTACTTATAAAGTACGAAGTGGGGGTTGATAATGGTCAAATACCTCTAATAGTCATTGAACCGAGTTTCAATCCATTCCGACATTGTATTGTCGTCGTTTTGACAATTGGAGCATTAAAGGACCATTAGGCCCATTTAGCGTCTTTCATCGTTTTTGCACCACTGCGTGCCTAATTCTTGGTTAAATAGACCCTTATGGAACTTCGTATGCCTAATAAGACTATGTTGCAAAACGTTTTCAAACAGAATCAACCGTTGTTTGTGTTTACCCTACGTTCAATGACAAGTTGGAGAATGAAGAGTTGTTTTGTATTACAAAGGAGATGTTACTTATATAGTACGAAGTGGTGGTTGAGAATGGTCAAATACCTCTAATGGTCATTGAAACAAAGTTTCAATCCATTACGACATCGTCTGGTCGTCGTTTTGCCAATTCGATCCTTAATGGACCATTAGGCCCATTTAGCGTCTTTTAGCGTTTTCGTACCGCTGCGTGCCTAATTCTTGGTCAAAGAAACCCTTATGGAACTTCGTATGTCTAATAAGACTAAGTTGCACACGGTTTTCAAACAGAGTCAACCGTTGTTTGTGTTAACCCTACGTACAATGACAAGTTGGAAAATTAAGAGTTGTTTGGTATTACAGAATAGATGTTACTTATAAAGTACGAAGTGGTGGTTGAGAATGGTCAAATACCTCTAATAGTCTTCGAAACCAAGTTTCAATCCATTCCGACATCGTTTGGTCGTCATTTTGCCAATTCGAACCTTAATGGACCATTACGCCCATTTAGCGTCTTTTAGCGTTTTCGCACCCCTGCGTGCCTAATTCTTGGTCAAAGAAACCCTTATGGAACTTCGTATGCCTAATAAGACTAAGTTGCACACGGTTTTCAAACAGAGTCAACCGTTGATTGTGTTAACCCTACGAGTTGTTTGGTATTACAAAATAGATGTTACTTATAAAGTACGAAGTGGTGGTTGAGAATGGTCAAATACCTCTAATAGTCATTGAAACCAAGTTTCAATCCATCTCGACATCTTTTCGTCGTCGTTTTGACAATTCGAGCCTTAATGGACCATTAGGCCCATTTAGCGTCTTTTAGCGATTTCGCACCGCTGCGTGCCTAATTCTTGGTCAAAGAGACCCTTATGGAACTTCGTATGCCTAATAAGACTATGTTGCAAAACGTTTTCAAACAGAATCAACCGTTGTTTGTGTTTACCCTACGTTCAATGACAAGTTGGAGAATGAAGAGTTGTTTTGTATTACAAAGGAGATGTTACTTATATAGTACGAAGTGGTGGTTGAGAATGGTCAAATACCTCTAATGGTCATTGAAACAAAGTTTCAATCCATTACGACATCGTATGGTCGTCGTTTTGCCAATTCGATCCTTAATGGACCATTAGGCCCATTTAGCGTCTTTTAGCGTTTTCGTACCGCTGCGTGCCTAATTCTTGGTCAAAGAAACCCTTATGGAACTTCGTATGTCTAATAAGACTAAGTTGCACACGGTTTTCAAACAGAGTCAACCGTTGTTTGTGTTAACCCTACGTACAATGACAAGTTGGAGAATGAAGAGTTGTTTGGTATTACAAAGGAGATGTTACTTATATAGTACGAAGTGGTGGTTGAGAATGGTCAAATACCTCTAATGGTCATTGAAACAAAGTTTCAATCCATTACGACATCGTATGGTCGTCGTTTTGCCAATTCGATCCTTAATGGACCATTAGGCCCATTTAGCGTCTTTTAGCGTTTTCGTACCGCTGCGTGCCTAATTCTTGGTCAAAGAAACCCTTATGGAACTTCGTATGCCTAATAAGACTAAGTTGCACACGGTTTTCAAACAGAGTCAACCGTTGTTTGTGTTAACCCTACGTACAATGACAAGTTGGAAAATTAAGAGTTGTTTGGTATTACGGAATAGATGTTACTTATAAAGTACGAAGTGGTGGTTGAGAATGGTCAAATACCTCTAATAGTCTTCGAAACCAAGTTTCAATCCATTCCGACATCGTTTGGTCGTCATTTTGCCAATTCGAACCTTAATGGACCATTACGGCCATTTAGCGTCTTTTAGCGTTTTCGCACCCCTGCGTGCCTAATTCTTGGTTAAAGAAACCCTTATGGAACTTCGTATGCCTAATCAGACTAAGTTGCACACGGTTTTCAAACAGAGTCAACCGTTGATTGTGTTAACCCTACGTACAATGACAAGTTGGAAAATTAAGAGTTGTTTGGTATTACAGAATAGATGTTACTTATAAAGTACGAAGTGGTGGTTGAGAATGGTCAAATACCTCTAATAGTCTTCGAAACCAAGTTTCAATCCATTCCGACATCGTTTGGTCGTCATTTTGCCAATTCGAACCTTAATGGACCATTACGGCCATTTAGCGTCTTTTAGCGTTTTCGCACCCCTGCGTGCCTAATTCTTTGTCAAAGAAACCCTTATGGAACTTCGTATGCCTAATCAGACTAAGTTGCACACGGTTTTCAAACAGAGTCAACCGTTGTTTATGTTAACCCTACGTACAATGACAAGTTGGAAAATTAAGAGTTGTTTGGTATTACAAAATAGATGTTACTTATAAAGTACGAAGTGGTGGTTGAGAATGGTCAAATACCTCTAATAGTCATTGAAACCAAGTTTCAATCCATCTCGACATCTTTTCGTCGTCGTTTTGACAATTCGAGCCTTAATGGACCATTAGGCCCATTTAGCGTCTTTTAGCGATTTCGCACCGCTGCGTGCCTAATTCTTGGTCAAAGAGACCCTTATGGAACTTCGTATTCCTAATAAGACTAAGTTGCACAAGGTTTTCAAACAGAATCAACCGTTGTTTGTGTTAACCCTACGTACAATGACAAGTTGGAGAATGAAGAGTTGTTTGGTATTACAAAGGAGGTGTTACTTAAAAAGTACGAAGTGGTGGTTGAGAATGGTGAAATACCTCTAATAGTCATTGAAACTAAGTTTGAATCCATTCCGACATCGTTTGGTCGTCATTTTGCCAATTTGAGCCTTAATGGACCATTAGGCCCATTTAGCGTCTTTTAGCGTTTTCGCACCGCTGCGTGCCTAATTCTTGGTTAAAGAGACCCTTATGGAACTTCATATGCCTAATAAGACTATGCTGCAAAACGTTTTCAAACAGAATAAACCGTTGTTTGTGTTTACCCTACGTACAATGACAAATAGGAGAATTAAGAGTTGTTTTGTATTACAAAGGAGATGTTACTTATATAGTATGAAGTGGTGGTTGAGAATGGTCAAATACCTCTAATGGTCATTGAAACCAAGTTTCAATCCATTCCGACATCGTTTGGTCGTCATTTTGCCAATTCGAACCTTAATGGACCATTACGCCCATTTAGCGTCTTTTAGCGTTTTCGCACCCCTGCGTGCCTAATTCTTGGTCAAAGAAACCCTTATGGAACTTCGTATGCCTAATAAGACTAAGTTGCACGCGGTTTTCAAACAGAGTCAACCGTTGATTGTGTTAACCCTACGTACAATGACAAGTTGGAAAATTAAGAGTTGTTTGGTATTACAAAATAGATGTTACTTATAAAGTACGAAGTGGTGGTTGAGAATGGTCAAATACCTCTAATTGTCATTGAAACCAAGTTTCAATCCATCTCGACATCTTTTCGTCGTCGTTTTGACAATTCGAGCCTTAATGGACCATTAGGCCCATTTAGCGTCTTTTAGCGTTTTCGCACCGCTGCGTGCCTAATTCTTGGTCAAAGAGACCCTTATGGAACTTCGTATTCCTAATAAGACTAAGTTGCACAAGGTTTTCAAACAGAATCAACCGTTGTTTGTGTTAACCCTACGTACAATGATAAGTTGGAGAATGAAGAGTTGTTTGGTATTACAAAGGAGGTGTTACTTATAAAGTACGAAGTGGTGGTTGAGAATGGTGAAATACCTCTAATAGTCATTGAAACTAAGTTTCAATCCATCTCGACATCTTTTCGTCGTCGTTTTGACAATTCGAGCCTTAATGGACCATTAGGCCCATTTAGCGTCTTTTAGCGTTTTCGCACCGCTGCGTGCCTAATTCTTGGTCAAAGAGACCCTTATGGAACTTCGTATTCCTAATAAGACTAAGTTGCACAACGTTTTCAAACAGAATCAACCGTTGTTTGTGTTAACCCTACGTACAATGACAAGTTGGAGAATGAAGAGTTGTTTGGTATTACAAAGGAGGTGTTACTTATAAAGTACGAAGTGGTGGTTGAGAATGGTGAAATACCTCTAATAGTCATTGAAACTAAGTTTGAATCCATTCCGACATCGTTTGGTCGTCATTTTGCCAATTCGAGCCTTAATTGACCATTACGCCCATTTAGCGTCTTTTAGCGTTTTCGCACCGCTGCGTGCCTAATTCTTTTTCAAAGAGACCCTTATGGAACTTCGTATGCCTAATAAGACTAAGTTGCACAAGGTTTTCAAACAGAATCAACCGTTGTTTGTGTTAACCCTATGTACAATGACAAGTTGGAAAATTAAGAGTTTTTGGTATTTCAAAGGAGATGTTACTTATAAAGTACGAAGTGGTGGTTCAGAATGGTCAAATACCTCTAATAGTCATTGAAACCAAGTTTCAATCCATTCCGACATCGTTTTGTCGTCGTTTTGACAATTGGAGCATTAATGGACCATTAGGCCCATTTAGCGTCTTTTAGCGTTTTCGCACCGCTGCGTGCCTAATTCTTTTTCAAAGAGACCCTTATGGAACTTCGTATGCTTAATAAGACTAAGTTGCACAAGGTTTTCAAACAGAATCAACCGTTGTTTGTGTTAACCCTATGTGAAATGACAAGTTCGAAAATTAAGAGTTGTTTGGTATTAAAAAGGAGATGTTACTTATAAAGTACGAAGTGGTGGTTGAGAATGGTCAAATACCTCTAATAGTCATTGAACCGAGTTTCAATCCATTCCGACATTGTTTTGTCGTCGTTTTGACAATTGGAGCATTAAAGGACCATTAGGCCCATTTAGCGTCTTTCATCGTTTTTGCACCACTGCGTGCCTAATTCTTGGTTAAAGAGACCCTTATGGAACTTCATATGCCTAATAAGACTAAGTTGCACACGGTTTTCAAACAGAGTCAACCGTTGTTTATGTTAACCCTACGTACAATGACAAGTTGGAAAATTAAGAGTTGTTTAGTATTACAAAGGAGATGTTACTTATATAGTACGAAGTGGTGGTTGAGAATGGTCAAATACCTCTAATGGTCATTGAAACAAAGTTTCAATCCATTAAGACATCGTATGGTCGTCGTTTTGCCAATTCGATCCTTAATGGACCATTAGGCCCATTTAGCGTCTTTTAGCGTTTTCGTACCGCTGCGTGCCTAATTCTTGGTCAAAGAAACGCTTATGGAACTTCGTATGCCTAATAAGACTAAGTTGCACAAGGTTTTCAAACAGAATCAACCGTTGTTTGTGTTAACCCTACGTACAATGACAAGTTGGAGAATGAAGAGTTGTTTGGTATTACAAAGGAGGTGTTACTTATAAAGTACGAAGTGGTGGTTGAGAATGGTGAAATACCTCTAATAGTCATTGAAACTAAGTTTGAATCCATTCCGACATCGTTTGGTCGTCATTTTGCCAATTTGAGCCTTAATGGACCATTAGGCCCATTTAGCGTCTTTTAGCGTTTTCGCACCGCTGCGTGCCTAATTCTTGGTTAAAGAGACCCTTATAGAACTTCATATGCCTAATAAGACTATGCTGCAAAACGTTTTCAAACAGAATAAACCGTTGTTTGTGTTTACCCTACGTACAATGACAAGTTGGAGAATTACGAGTGGTTTGGTATTACAAAGGAGAGGTTACTTATATAGGACGAAGTGGTGGTTGAGAATGGTCAAATACCTCTAATGGTAATTGAAACCAAGTTTCAATCCATTACGACATCGTATGGTCGTCGTTTTGCCAATTCGAGCCTTAATGGACCATTAGGCCCATTTAGCGTCTTTTAGCGTTTTCGCACCGCTGCGTGCCTAATTCTTGGTCAAAGAAACCCTTATGGAACTTCGTATGCCTAATAAGACTAAGTTGCACACGGTTTTCAAACAGAGTCAACCGTTGTTTGTGTTAACCCTACGTACAATGACAAGTTGGAGAATGAAGAGTTGTTTGGTATTATAGAATAGATGTTACTTATAAAGTACGAAGTGGTGGTTGAGAATGGTCAAATACCTCTAATAGTCATTGAACCAAGTTTCAATCCATTCCGACATTGTTTTGTCATCGTTTTGACAATTGGAGCATTAAAGGACCATTAGGCCCATTTAGCGTCTTTCATTGTTTTTGCACCACTGCGTGCCTAATTCTTGGTTAAATAGACCCTTATGGAACTTCGTATGCCTAATAAGACTATGTTGCAAAACGTTTTCAAACGGAATCAACCGTTGTTTGTGTTTACCCTACGTTCAATGACAAGTTGGAGTATGAAGAGTTGTTTGGTATTACAAAGGAGATGTTACTTATATAGTACGAAGTGGTGGTTGAGAATGGTCAAATACCTCTAATGGTCATTGAAACAAAGTTTCAATCCATTACGACATCGTATGGTCGTCGTTTTGCCAATTCGAGCCTTAATGGAGCATTAGGCCCATTTAGCGTCTTTTAGCGTTTTCGCACCGCTGCGTGCCTAATTCTTGGTTAAAGAGACCCTTATGGAACTTCATATGCCTAATAAGACTATGCTGCAAAACGTTTTCAAACAGAATAAACCGTTGTTTGTGTTTTACCCTACGTACAATGACAAGTTGGAGAATTACGAGTTGTTTGGTATTACAAAGGAGATGTTACATATATAGGACGAAGTGGTGGTTGAGAATGGTCAAATACCTCTAATGGTAATTGAAACCAAGTTTCAATCCATTACGACATCGTATGGTCGTCGTTTTGCCAATTCGAGCCTTAATGGACCATTAGGCCCATTTAGCGTCTTTTAGCGTTTTCGCACCCCTGCGTGCCTAATTCTTGGTCAAAGAAACCCTTATGGAACTTCGTATGCCTAATCAGACTAAGTTGCACACGGTTTTCAAACAGAGTCAACCGTTGATTGTGTTAACCCTACGTACAATGACAAGTTGGAAAATTAAGAGTTGTTTGGTATTACAAAATAGATGTTACTTATAAAGTACGAAGTGGTGGTTGAGAATGGTCAAATACCTCTAATAGTCATTGAAACCAAGTTTCAATCCATCTCGACATCTTTTCGTCGTCGTTTTGACAATGCGAGCCTTAATGGACCATTAGGCCCATTTAGCGTCTTTTAGCGTTTTCGCACCGCTGCGTGCCTAATTCTTGGTCAAAGAGACCCTTATGGAACTTCGTATTCCTAATAAGACTAAGTTGCACAAGGTTTTCAAACAGAATCAACCGTTGTTTGTGTTAACCCTACGTACAATGACAAGTTGGAGAATGAAGAGTTGTTTGGTATTACAAAGGAGGTGTTACTTATAAAGTACGAAGTGGTGGTTGAGAATGGTGAAATACCTCTAATAGTCATTGAAACTAAGTTTGAATCCATTCCGACATCGTTTGGTCGTCATTTTGCCAATTTGAGCCTTAATGGACCATTAGGCCCATTTAGCGTCTTTTAGCGTTTTCGCACCGCTGCGTGCCTAATTCTTGGTTAAAGAGACCCTTATAGAACTTCATATGCCTAATAAGACTATGCTGCAAAACGTTTTCAAACAGAATAAACCGTTGTTTGTGTTTACCCTACGTACAATGACAAGTTGGAGAATTACGAGTGGTTTGGTATTACAAAGGAGATGTTACTTATATAGGACGAAGTGGTGGTTGAGAATGGTCAAATACCTCTAATGGTAATTGAAACCAAGTTTCAATCCATTACGACATCGTATGGTCGTCGTTTTGCCAATTCGAGCCTTAATGGACCATTAGGCCCATTTAGCGTCTTTTAGCGTTTTCGCACCGCTGCGTGCCTAATTCTTGGTCAAAGAAACCCTTATGGAACTTCGTATGCCTAATAAGACTAAGTTGCACACGGTTTTCAAACAGAGTCAACCGTTGTTTGTGTTAACCCTACGTACAATGACAAGTTGGAGAATGAAGAGTTGTTTGGTATTATAGAATAGATGTTACTTATAAAGTACGAAGTGGTGGTTGAGAATGGTCAAATACCTCTAATAGTCATTGAACCAAGTTTCAATCCATTCCGACATTGTTTTGTCATCGTTTTGACAATTGGAGCATTAAAGGACCATTAGGCCCATTTAGCGTCTTTCATTGTTTTTGCACCACTGCGTGCCTAATTCTTGGTTAAATAGACCCTTATGGAACTTCGTATGCCTAATAAGACTATGTTGCAAAACGTTTTCAAACGGAATCAACCGTTGTTTGTGTTTACCCTACGTACAATGACAAGTTGGAAAATTAAGAGTTGTTTAGTATTACAAAGGAGATGTTACTTATATAGTACGAAGTGGTGGTTGAGAATGGTCAAATACCTCTAATGGTCATTGAAACAAAGTTTCAATCCATTAAGACATCGTATGGTCGTCGTTTTGCCAATTCGATCCTTAATGGACCATTAGGCCCATTTAGCGTCTTTTAGCGTTTTCGTACCGCTGCGTGCCTAATTCTTGGTCAAAGAAACGCTTATGGAACTTCGTATGCCTAATAAGACTAAGTTGCACAAGGTTTTCAAACAGAATCAACCGTTGTTTGTGTTAACCCTACGTACAATGACAAGTTGGAGAATGAAGAGTTGTTTGGTATTACAAAGGAGGTGTTACTTATAAAGTACGAAGTGGTGGTTGAGAATGGTGAAATACCTCTAATAGTCATTGAAACTAAGTTTGAATCCATTCCGACATCGTTTGGTCGTCATTTTGCCAATTTGAGCCTTAATGGACCATTAGGCCCATTTAGCGTCTTTTAGCGTTTTCGCACCGCTGCGTGCCTAATTCTTGGTTAAAGAGACCCTTATAGAACTTCATATGCCTAATAATAAGACTATGCTGCAAAACGTTTTCAAACAGAATAAACCGTTGTTTGTGTTTACCCTACGTACAATGACAAGTTGGAGAATTACGAGTGGTTTGGTATTACAAAGGAGATGTTACTTATATAGGACGAAGTGGTGGTTGAGAATGGTCAAATACCTCTAATGGTAATTGAAACCAAGTTTCAATCCATTACGACATCGTATGGTCGTCGTTTTGCCAATTCGAGCCTTAATGGACCATTAGGCCCATTTAGCGTCTTTTAGCGTTTTCGCACCGCTGCGTGCCTAATTCTTGGTCAAAGAAACCCTTATGGAACTTCGTATGCCTAATAAGACTAAGTTGCACACGGTTTTCAAACAGAGTCAACCGTTGTTTGTGTTAACCCTACGTACAATGACAAGTTGGAGAATGAAGAGTTGTTTGGTATTATAGAATAGATGTTACTTATAAAGTACGAAGTGGTGGTTGAAAATGGTCAAATACCTCTATTAGTCATTGAACCAAGTTTCAATCCATTCCGACATTGTTTTGTCATCGTTTTGACAATTGGAGCATTAAAGGACCATTAGGCCCATTTAGCGTCTTTCATTGTTTTTGCACCACTGCGTGCCTAATTCTTGGTTAAATAGACCCTTATGGAACTTCGTATGCCTAATAAGACTATGTTGCAAAACGTTTTCAAACGGAATCAACCGTTGTTTGTGTTTACCCTACGTTCACTGACAAGTTGGAGTATGAAGAGTTGTTTGGTATTACAAAGGAGATGTTACTTATATAGTACGAAGTGGTGGTTGAGAATGGTCAAATACCTCTAATGGTCATTGAAACAAAGTTTCAATCCATTACGACATCGTATGGTCGTCGTTTTGCCAATTCGAGCCTTAATGGACCATTAGGCCCATTTAGCGTCTTTTTGCGTTTTCGCACCGCTGCGTGCCTAATTCTTGGTTAAAGAGACCCTTATGGAACTTCATATGCCTAATAAGACTATGCTGCAAAACGTTTTCAAACAGAATAAACCGTTGTTTGTGTTTTACCCTACGTACAATGACAAGTTGGAGAATTACGAGTTGTTTGGTATTACAAAGGAGATGTTACATATATAGGACGAAGTGGTGGTTGAGAATGGTCAAATACCTCTAATGGTAATTGAAACCAAGTTTCAATCCATTACGACATCGTATGGTCGTCGTTTTGCCAATTCGAGCCTTAATGGACCATTAGGCCCATTTAGCGTCTTTTAGCGTTTTCGCACCCCTGCGTGCCTAATTCTTGGTCAAAGAAACCCTTATGGAACTTCGTATGTCTAATCAGACTAAGTTGCACACGGTTTTCAAACAGAGTCAACCGTTGATTGTGTTAACCCTACGTACAATGACAAGTTGGAAAATTAAGAGTTGTTTGGTATTACAAAATAGATGTTACTTATAAAGTACGAAGTGGTGGTTGAGAATGGTCAAATACCTCTAATAGTCATTGAAACCAAGTTTCAATCCATCTCGACATCTTTTCGTCGTCGTTTTGACAATGCGAGCCTTAATGGACCATTAGGCCCATTTAGCGTCTTTTAGCGTTTTCGCACCGCTGCGTGCCTAATTCTTGGTCAAAGAGACCCTTATGGAACTTCGTATTCCTAATAAGACTAAGTTGCACAAGGTTTTCAAACAGAATCAACCGTTGTTTGTGTTAACCCTACGTACAATGACAAGTTGGAGAATGAAGAGTTGTTTGGTATTACAAAGGAGGTGTTACTTATAAAGTACGAAGTGGTGGTTGAGAATGGTGAAATACCTCTAATAGTCATTGAAACTAAGTTTGAATCCATTCCGACATCGTTTGGTCGTCATTTTGCCAATGTGAGCCTTAATGGACCATTAGGCCCATTTAGCGTCTTTTAGCGTTTTCGCACCGCTGCGTGCCTAATTCTTGGTTAAAGAGACCCTTATGGAACTTCATATGCCTAATAAGACTATGCTGCAAAACGTTTTCAAACAGAATAAACCGTTGTTTGTGTTTACCCTACGTACAATGACAAGTTGGAGAATTACGAGTTGTTTGGTATTACAAAGGAGATGTTACTTATATAGGACGAAGTGGTGGTTGAGAATGGTCAAATACCTCTAATGGTAATTGAAACCAAGTTTCAATCCATTACGACATCGTATGGTCGTCGTTTTGCCAATTCGAGCCTTAATGGACCATTAGGCCCATTTAGCGTCTTTTAGCGTTTTCGCACCGCTGCGTGCCTAATTCTTGGTCAAAGAGACCCTTATGAAACTTTGTATGCCTAATAAGACTAAGTTGCACAAGGTTTTCAAACACAATGAACCGTTGTTTGTGTTAACCCTACGTACAATGACAAGTTGGAAAATTAAGAGTTGTTTGGTATTACAAAGTAGATGTTACTTATAAAGTACGAAGTGGGGGTTGATAATGGTCAAATACCTCTAATAGTCATTGAACCGAGTTTCAATCCATTCCGACATTGTTTTGTCGTCGTTTTGACAATTGGAGCATTAAAGGACCATTAGGCCCATTTAGCGTCTTTCATTGTTTTTGCACCACTGCGTGCCTAATTCTTGGTTAAATAGACCCTTATGGAACTTCGTATGCCTAATAAGACTATGTTGCAAAACGTTTTCAAACGGAATCAACCGTTGTTTGTGTTTACCCTACGTTCAATGACAAGTTGGAGTATGAAGAGTTGTTTTGTATTACAAAGGAGATGTTACTTATATAGTACGAAGTGGTGGTTGAGAATGGTCAAATACCTCTAATGGTCATTGAAACAAAGTTTCAATCCATTACGACATCGTATGGTCGTCGTTTTGCCAATTCGATCCTTAATGGACCATTAGGCCCATTTAGCGTCTTTTAGCGTTTTCGCACCGCTGCGTGCCTAATTTTTGGTCAAAGAGACCCTTATGGAACTTCGTATGCCTAATAAGACTAAGTTGCACACGGTTTTCAAACAGAGTCAACCGTTGTTTGTGTTAACCCTACGTACAATGACAAGTTGGAAAATTAAGAGTTGTTTGGTATTACAGAATAGATGTTACTTATAAAGTACGAAGTGGTGGTTGAGAATGTTCAAATACCTCTATTAGTCATTGAAACCAAGTTTCAATCCATTCCGACATCGTTTTCTCGTCGTTTTGACAATTGGAGCATTAATGGACCATTACGCCCATTTAGAGTCTTTTAGCGTTTTCGCACCCCTGCGTGCCTAATTCTTGGTCAAAGAAACCCTTATGGAACTTTGTATGCCTAATAAGACTATGTTGCAAAATGTTTTCAAACAGAGTCAACCGTTGATTGTGTTTACCCTACGTACAATGACAAGTTGGAGAATTAAGAGTTGTTTGGTATTACATAGGAGATGTTACTTATATAGTACGAAGTGGTGGTTGAGAATGGTCAAATACCTCTAATGGTCATTGAAACAAAGTTTCAATCCATTACGACATCGTATGGTCGTCGTTTTGCCAATTCGATCCTTAATGGACCATTAGGCCCATTTAGCGTCTTTTAGCATTTTCGCACCGCTGCGTGCCTAATTCTTGGTAAAAGAAACCCTTATGGAACTTCGTATGCCTAATAAGACTAAGTTGCACACGGTTTTCAAACAGAGTCAACCGTTGTTTGTGTTAACTCTACGTACAATGACAAGTTGGAAAATTAAGAGTTGTTTGGTATTACAGAATAGATGTTACTTATAAAGTACGAAGTGGTGGTTGAGAATGGTCAAATACCTCTAATATTCTTCGAAACCAAGTTTCAATCCATTACGACATCGTATGGTCGTCGTTTTGCCAATTCGATCCTTAATGGACCATTAGGCCCATTTAGCGTCTTTTAGCGTTTTCGCACCACTGCGTGCCTAATTCTTGGTCAAAGAGACCCTTATGGAACTCTGTATGCCTAATAAGACTAAGTTGCTCACGGTTTTCAAACAGAGTCAACCGTTGATTGTGTTAACCCTACGTACAATGACAAGTTGGAAAATTA
This sequence comes from Oxyria digyna, assembly GCA_029168935.1. Taxonomy (NCBI): domain Eukaryota; kingdom Viridiplantae; phylum Streptophyta; class Magnoliopsida; order Caryophyllales; family Polygonaceae; genus Oxyria; species Oxyria digyna. Next base: position 14,092,795 of record JAPVLV010000010.1, on the reverse strand, counting down.
AGAGTTGTTTTGTATTACAAAGGAGATGTTACTTATATAGTACGAAGTGGTGGTTGAGAATGGTCAAATACCTCTAATGGTCATTGAAACAAAGTTTCAATCCATTACGACATCGTATGGTCGTCGTTTTGCCAATTCGATCCTTAATGGACCATTAGGCCCATTTAGCGTCTTTTAGCGTTTTCGCACCACTGCGTGCCTAATTCTTGGTCAAAGAGACCCTTATGGAACTCTGTATGCCTAATAAGACTAAGTTGCACAAGGTTTTCAAACAGAATCAACCGTTGTTTGTGTTAACCCTACGTACAATGACAAGTTGGAGAATTAAGAGTTGTTTGGTATTACAAAGGAGATGTTACTTATAAAGTACGAAGTGGTGGTTGAGAATGGTCAAATACCTCTAATAGTCATTGAACCAAGTTTCAATCCATTCCGACATCGTTTGGTCGTCGTTTTGACAATTCGAGCCTTAATTGACCATTACGCCCATTTAGCGTCTTTTAGCGTTTTCGTACCGCTGCGTGCCTAATTTTTTTTCAAAGATACCCTTATGGAACTTCGTATGCCTAATAAGACTAAGTTGCACAAGGTTTTCAAACAGAATCAACCGTTGTTTGTGTTTACCCTACGTTCAATGACAAGTTGGAGAATGAAGAGTTGTTTTGTATTACAAAGGAGATGTTACTTATATAGTACGAAGTGGTGGTTGAGAATGGTCAAATACCTCTAATAGTCTTAGAAACCAAGTTTCAATCCATTCCGACATCGTTTGGTCGTCGTTTTACCAATTCGAGCCTTAATGGACCATTACGCCCATTTAGCGTCTTTTAGCGTTTTCGCACCGCTGCGTGCCTAATTCTTGGTCAAAGAGACCCTTATGGAACTTCGTATGCCTAATAAGACTAAGTTGCACAAGGTTTTCAAACACAATGAACCGTTGTTTGTGTTAACCCTACGTACAATGACAAGTTGGAGAATTAAGAGATGTTTGGTATTACAAAGGAGATGTTACTTATAAAGTACGAAGTGGTGGTTGAGAATGGTCAAATACCTCTAATAGTTATTGAACTAAGTTTCAATCCATTCCGACATCGTTTGGTCGTCGTTTTGACAATTCGAGCCTTTATTGACCATTACGCCCATTTAGCCTCTTTTAGCGTTTTCGCACCGCTGCGTGCCTAATTCTTTTTCAAAGAGACCCTTATGGAACTTCGTATGCCTAATAAGACTAAGTTGCACAAGGTTTTCAAACACAATGAACCGTTGATTGTGTTAACCCTACGTACAATGACAAGTTGGAAAATTAAGAGTTGTTTGGTATTACAAAGGAGATGTTACATATAAAGTACGAAGTGGTGGTTGAGAATATTCAAATACCTCTAATAGTCATTGAACCAAGTTTCAATCCATTCCGACATCGTTTGGTCGTCGTTTTGACAATTGGAGCATTAATGGACCATTAGGCCCATTTAGCGTCTTTCAGCGTTTTTGCACCACTGCGTGCCAAATTCTTGGTTAAAGAGACCTTTATGGAACTTCGTATGCCTAATAAGACTAAGTTGCACACGGTTTTCAAACAGAGTCAACCGTTGATTGTGTTAACCCTACGTACAATGACAAGTTGGAAAATTAAGAGTTGTTTTGTATTACAAAGGAGATGTTACTTATATAGTACGAAGTGGTGGTTGAGAATGGTCAAATACCTCTAATGGTCATTGAAACAAAGTTTCAATCCATTACGACATCGTATGGTCGTCGTTTTGCCAATTCGATCCTTAATGGACCATTAGGCCCATTTAGCGTCTTTTAGCGTTTTCGTACCGCTGCGTGCCTAATTCTTGGTCAAAGAAACCCTTATGGAACTTCGTATGCCTAATAAGACTAAGTTGCACACGGTTTTCAAACAGAGTCAACCGTTGTTTGTGTTAACCCTACGTACAATGACAAGTTGGAAAATTAAGAGTTGTTTGGTATTACAGAATAGATGTTACTTATAAAGTACGAAGTGGTGGTTGAGAATGGTCAAATACCTCTAATAGTCTTCGAAACCAAGTTTCAATCCATTCCGACATCGTTTGGTCGTCATTTTGCCAATTCGAACCTTAATGGACCATTACGCCCATTTAGAGTCTTTTAGCGTTTTCGCACCCCTGCGTGCCTAATTCTTGGTCAAAGAAACCCTTATGGCACTTCGTATGCCTAATAAGACTAAGTTGCACACGGTTTTCAAACAGAGTCAACCGTTGATTGTGTTAACCCTACGTACAATGACAAGTTGGAAAATTAAGAGTTGTTTTGTATTACAAAGGAGATGTTACTTATATAGTACGAAGTGGTGGTTGAGAATGGTCAAATACCTCTAATGGTCATTGAAACAAAGTTTCAATCCATTACGACATCGTATGGTCGTCGTTTTGCCAATTCGATCCTTAATGGACCATTAGGCCCATTTAGCGTCTTTTAGCGTTTTCGCACCACTGCGTGCCTAATTCTTGGTCAAAGAGACCCTTATGGAACTCTGTATGCCTAATAATACTAAGTTGCACAAGGTTTTCAAACAGAATCAACCGTTGTTTGTGTTAACCCTACGTACAATGACAAGTTGGAGAATTAAGAGTTGTTTGGTATTACAAAGGAGATGTTACTTATAAAGTACGAAGTGGTGGTTGAGAATGGTCAAATACCTCTAATAGTCATTGAACCAAGTTTCAATCCATTCCGACATCGTTTGGTCGTCGTTTTGACAATTCGAGCCTTAATTGACCATTACGCCCATTTAGCGTCTTTTAGCGTTTTCGTACCGCTGCGTGCCTAATTTTTTTTCAAAGATACCCTTATGGAACTTCGTATGCCTAATAAGACTAAGTTGCACAAGGTTTTCAAACAGAATCAACCGTTGTTTGTGTTTACCCTACGTTCAATGACAAGTTTGAGAATGAAGAGTTGTTTTGTATTACAAAGGAGATGTTACTTATATAGTACGAAGTGGTGGTTGAGAATGGTCAAATACCTCTAATAGTCTTAGAAACCAAGTTTCAATCCATTCCGACATCGTTTGGTCGTCGTTTTGCCAATTCGAGCCTTAATGGACCATTACGCCCATTTAGCGTCTTTTAGCGTTTTCGCACCGCTGCGTGCCTAATTCTTGGTCAAAGAGACCCTTATGGAACTTCGTATGCCTAATAAGACTAAGTTGCACAAGGTTTTCAAACACAATGAACCGTTGTTTGTGTTAACCCTACGTACAATGACAAGTTGGAGAATTAAGAGATGTTTGGTATTACAAAGGAGATGTTACTTATAAAGTACGAAGTGGTGGTTGAGAATGGTCAAATACCTCTAATAGTTATTGAACCAAGTTTCAATCCATTACGACATCGTTTGGTCGTCGTTTTGACAATTCGAGCCTTTATTGACCATTACGCCCATTTAGCCTGTTTTAGCGTTTTCGCACCGCTGCGTGCCTAATTCTTTTTCAAAGAGACCCTTATGGAACTTCGTATGCCTAATAAGACTAAGTTGCACAAGGTTTTCAAACACAATGAACCGTTGATTGTGTTAACCCTACGTACAATGACCAGTTGGAAAATTAAGAGTTGTTTGGTATTACAAAGGAGATGTTACATATAAAGTACGAAGTGGTGGTTGAGAATATTCAAATACCTCTAATAGTCATTGAACCAAGTTTCAATCCATTCCGACATCGTTTGGTCGTCGTTTTGACAATTGGAGCATTAATGGACCATTAGGCCCATTTAGCGTCTTTCAGCGTTTTTGCACCACTGCGTGCCAAATTCTTGGTTAAAGAGACCTTTATGGAACTTCGTATGCCTAATAAGACTAAGTTGCACACGGTTTTCAAACAGAGTCAACCGTTGATTGTGTTAACCCTACGTACAATGACAAGTTGGAAAATTAAGAGTTGTTTTGTATTACAAAGGAGATGTTACTTATATAGTACGAAGTGGTGGTTGAGAATGGTCAAATACCTCTAATGGTCATTGAAACAAAGTTTCAATCCATTACGACATCGTATGGTCGTCGTTTTGCCAATTCGATCCTTAATGGACCATTAGGCCCATTTAGCGTCTTTTAGCGTTTTCGTACCGCTGCGTGCCTAATTCTTGGTCAAAGAAACCCTTATGGAACTTCGTATGCCTAATAAGACTAAGTTGCACACGGTTTTCAAACAGAGTCAACCGTTGTTTGTGTTAACCCTACGTACAATGACAAGTTGGAAAATTAAGAGTTGTTTGGTATTACAGAATAGATGTTACTTATAAAGTACGAAGTGGTGGTTGAGAATGGTCAAATACCTCTAATAGTCTTCGAAACCAAGTTTCAATCCACTCCGACATCGTTTGGTCGTCATTTTGCCAATTCGAACCTTAATGGACCATTACGCCCATTTAGAGTCTTTTAGCGTTTTCGCACCCCTGCGTGCCTAATTCTTGGTCAAAGAAACCCTTATGGCACTTCGTATGCCTAATAAGACTAAGTTGCACACGGTTTTCAAACAGAGTCAACCGTTGATTGTGTTAACCCTACGTACAATGACAAGTTGGAAAATTAAGAGTTGTTTTGTATTACAAAGGAGATGTTACTTATATAGTACGAAGTGGTGGTTGAGAATGGTCAAATACCTCTAATGGTCATTGAAACAAAGTTTCAATCCATTACGACATCGTATGGTCGTCGTTTTGCCAATTCGATCCTTAATGGACCATTAGGCCCATTTAGCGTCTTTTAGCGTTTTCGCACCACTGCGTGCCTAATTCTTGGTCAAAGAGACCCTTATGGAACTCTGTATGCCTAATAATACTAAGTTGCACAAGGTTTTCAAACAGAATCAACCGTTGTTTGTGTTAACCCTACGTACAATGACAAGTTGGAGAATTAAGAGTTGTTTGGTATTACAAAGGAGATGTTACTTATAAAGTACGAAGTGGTGGTTGAGAATGGTCAAATACCTCTAATAGTCATTGAACCAAGTTTCAATCCATTCCGACATCGTTTGGTCGTCGTTTTGACAATTCGAGCCTTAATTGACCATTACGCCCATTTAGCGTCTTTTAGCGTTTTCGTACCGCTGCGTGCCTAATTTTTTTTCAAAGATACCCTTATGGAACTTCGTATGCCTAATAAGACTAAGTTGCACAAGGTTTTCAAACAGAATCAACCGTTGTTTGTGTTTACCCTACGTTCAATGACAAGTTGGAGAATGAAGAGTTGTTTTGTATTACAAAGGAGATGTTACTTATATAGTACGAAGTGGTGGTTGAGAATGGTCAAATACCTCTAATAGTCTTAGAAACCAAGTTTCAATCCATTCCGACATCGTTTGGTCGTCGTTTTGCCAATTCGAGCCTTAATGGACCATTACGCCCATTTAGCGTCTTTTAGCGTTTTCGCACCGCTGCGTGCCTAATTCTTGGTCAAAGAGACCCTTATGGAACTTCGTATGCCTAATAAGACTAAGTTGCACAAGGTTTTCAAACACAATGAACCGTTGTTTGTGTTAACCCTACGTACAATGACAAGTTGGAGAATTAAGAGATGTTTGGTATTACAAAGGAGATGTTACTTATAAAGTACGAAGTGGTGGTTGAGAATGGTCAAATACCTCTAATAGTTATTGAACCAAGTTTCAATCCATTCCGACATCGTTTGGTCGTCGTTTTGACAATTCGAGCCTTTATTGACCATTACGCCTATTTAGCCTCTTTTAGCGTTTTCGCACCGCTGCGTGCCTAATTCTTTTTCAAAGAGACCCTTATGGAACTTCGTATGCCTAATAAGACTAAGTTGCACAAGGTTTTCAAACACAATGAACCGTTGATTGTGTTAACCCTACGTACAATGACAAGTTGGAAAATTAAGAGTTGTTTGGTATTACAAAGGAGATGTTACATATAAAGTACGAAGTGGTGGTTGAGAATGGTCAAATACCTCTAATAGTCATTGAAACCAAGTTTCAATCCATCTCGACATCTTTTCGTCGTCGTTTTGACAATTCGAGCCTTAATGGACCATTAGGCCCATTTAGCGTCTTTTAGCGTTTTCGCACCGCTGCGTGCCTAATTCTTGGTCAAAGAGACCCTTATGGAACTTCATATGCCTAATAAGACTAAGTTGCACACGGTTTTCAAACAGAGTCAACCGTTGTTTATGTTAACCCTACGTACAATGACAAGTTGGAAAATTAAGAGTTGTTTGGTATTACAAAGGAGATGTTACTTATATAGTACGAAGTGGTGGTTGAGAATGGTCAAATACCTCTAATGGTCATTGAAACAAAGTTTCAATCCATTACGACATCGTATGGTCGTCGTTTTGCCAATTCGATCCTTAATGGACCATTAGGCCCATTTAGCGTCTTTTAGCGTTTTCGTACCGCTGCGTGCCTAATTCTTGGTCAAAGAAACCCTTATGGAACTTCGTATGCCTAATAAGACTAAGTTGCACACGGTTTTCAAACAGAGTCAACCGTTGTTTATGTTAACCCTACGTACAATGACAAGTTGGAAAATTAAGAGTTGTTTGGTATTACAAAGGAGATGTTACTTATATAGTACGAAGTGGTGGTTGAGAATGGTCAAATACCTCTAATGGTCATTGAAACAAAGTTTCAATCCATTACGACATCGTATGGTCGTCGTTTTGCCAATTCGATCCTTAATGGACCATTAGGCCCATTTAGCGTCTTTTAGCGTTTTCGTACCGCTGCGTGCCTAATTCTTGGTCAAAGAAACCCTTATGGAACTTCGTATGCCTAATAAGACTAAGTTGCACACGGTTTTCAAACAGAGTCAACCGTTGTTTGTGTTAACCCTACGTACAATGACAAGTTGGAAAATTAAGAGTTGTTTGGTATTACAGAATAGATGTTACTTATAAAGTACGAAGTGGTGGTTGAGAATGGTCAAATACCTCTAATAGTCTTCGAAACCAAGTTTCAATCCACTCCGACATCGTTTGGTCGTCATTTTGCCAATTCGAACCTTAATGGACCATTACGCCCATTTAGAGTCTTTTAGCGTTTTCGCACCCCTGCGTGCCTAATTCTTGGTCAAAGAAACCCTTATGGCACTTCGTATGCCTAATAAGACTAAGTTGCACACGGTTTTCAAACAGAGTCAACCGTTGTTTATGTTAACCCTACGTACAATGACAAGTTGGAAAATTAAGAGTTGTTTGGTATTACAAAGGAGATGTTACTTATATAGTACGAAGTGGTGGTTGAGAATGGTCAAATACCTCTAATGGTCATTGAAACAAAGTTTCAATCCATTACGACATCGTATGGTCGTCGTTTTGCCAATTCGATCCTTAATGGACCATTAGGCCCATTTAGCGTCTTTTAGCGTTTTCGTACCGCTGCGTGCCTAATTCTTGGTCAAAGAAACCCTTATGGAACTTCGTATGCCTAATAAGACTAAGTTGCACACGGTTTTCAAACAGAGTCAACCGTTGTTTGTGTTAACCCTACGTACAATGACAAGTTGGAAAATTAAGAGTTGTTTGGTATTACAGAATAGATGTTACTTATAAAGTACGAAGTGGTGGTTGAGAATGGTCAAATACCTCTAATAGTCTTCGAAACCAAGTTTCAATCCATTACGACATCGTATGGTCGTCGTTTTGCAAATTCGAGCCTTAATGGACAATTAGGCCCATTTAGCGTTTTCGCACCGCTGCGTGCCTAATTCTTGGTTAAAGATACCCTTATGGAACTTCGTATGCCTAATAAGACCAAGTTGCACAAGGTTTTCAAACAAAATCAACCGTTGTTTGTGTTAACTCTACGTTCAATGACAAGTTGGAGAATGAAGAGTTGTTTTGTATTACAAAGGAGATGTTACTTATATAGTATGAAGTGGTGGTTGAGAATGGTCAAATACCTCTAATAGTCATTGAAACAAAGTTTTAATCCATTACGACATTGTATGGTCGTCGTTTTGCCAATTCGATCCTTAATGGACCATTAGGCCCATTTAGCGTCTTTTAGCGTTTTCGCACCGCTGCGTGCCTAATTCTTGGTCAAAGAGACCCTTATGGAACTCCGTATGCCTAATAAGACTAAGTTGCACACGGTTTTCAAACAGAGTCAACCGTTGTTTATGTTAACCCTACGTACAATGACAAGTTGGAAAATTAAGAGTTGTTTGGTATTACAAAGGAGATGTTACTTATATAGTACGAAGTGGTGGTTGAGAATGGTCAAATACCTCTAATGGTCATTGAAACAAAGTTTCAATCCATTACGACATCGTATGGTCGTCGTTTTGCCAATTCGATCCATAATGGACCATTAGGCCCATTTAGCGTCTTCGCACCGCTGCGTGCCTAATTCTTGGTCAAAGAAACCCTTATGGAACTTCGTATGCCTAATAAGACTAAGTTGCACACGGTTTTCAAACAGAGTCAACCGTTTTTTGTGTTAATCCTACGTACAATGACAAGTTGGAAAATTAAGAGTTGTTTAGTATTACATAATAGATGTTACTTATAAAGTACGAAGTGGTGGTTGCGAATGGTCAAATACCTCTAATGGTCTTCGAAACCAAGTTTCAATCCATTCCGACATCGTTTGGTCGTCATTTTGCCAATTCGAACCTTAATGGACCATTACGCCCATTTAGCGTCTTTTAGCGTTTTCGCACCCCTGCGTGCCTAATTCTTGGTCAAAGAAACCCTTATGGAACTTCGTATGCCTAATAAGACTAAGTTGCACACGGTTTTCAAACAGAGTCAACCGTTGATTGTGTTAACCCTACGTACAATGACAAGTTGGAAAATTAAGAGTTGTTTTGTATTAAAAAGGAGATGTTACTTATATAGTACGAAGTGGTGGTTGAGAATGGTCAAATACCTCTAATGGTCATTGAAACAAAGTTTCAATCCATTACGACATTGTATGGTCGTCGTTTTGCCAATTCGATCCTTAATGGACCATTAGGCCCATTTAGCGTCTTTTAGCGTTTTCGCACCACTGCGTGCCTAATTCTTGGTCAAAGAGACCCTTATGGAACTCTGTATGCCTAATAAGACTAAGTTGCACAAGGTTTTCAAACAGAATCAACCGTTGTTTGTGTTAACCCTACGTACAATGACAAGTTGGAGAATTAAGAGTTGTTTGGTATTACAAAGGAGATGTTACTTATAAAGTACGAAGTGGTGGTTGAGAATGGTCAAATACCTCTAATAGTCATTGAACCAAGTTTCAATCCATTCCGACATCGTTTGGTCGTCGTTTTGACAATTCGAGCCGTAATTGACCATTACGCCCATTTAGCGTCTTTTAGCGTTTTCGTACCGCTGCGTGCCTAATTTTTTTTCAAAGATACCCTTATGGAACTTCGTATGCCTAATAAGACTAAGTTGCACAGGGTTTTCAAACAGAATCAACCGTTGTTTGTGTTAACCCTATGTGAAATGACAAGTTGGAAAATTAAGAGTTGTTTGGTATTACAAAGGAGATGTTACATATAAAGTACGAAGTGGTGGTTGAGAATGGTCAAATACCTCTAGTAGTCATTGAACCAAGTTTCAATCCATTCCGACATCGTTTGGTCGTCGTTTTGACAATTGGAGCATTAATGGACCATTAGGCCCATTTAGCGTCTTTCAGCTTTTTTGCACCACTGCGTGCCAAATTCTTGGTTAAAGAGACCCTTATGGAACTTCGTATGCCTAATAAGACTAATTTGCGCAAGGTTTTCAAACAGAATCAACCGTTGTTTGTGTTAACCCTACGTACAACAACAAGTTGGAGAATTAAGAGTTGTTTGGTATTATAAAGGAGATGTTACTTATAAAGTACGAAGTGGTGGTTGATAATGTTCAAATACCTCTATTAGTCATTGAAACCAAGTTTCAATCCATTCCGACATCGTTTTGTCGTCGTTTTGACAATTGGAGCATTAATGGACCATTAGGCCCATTTAGCATCTTTCAGCGTTTTTGCACCACTGCGTGCCAAATTCTTGGTTAAAGAGACCCTTATGGAACTTCGTATGCCTAATAAGACTAAGTTGCAAACGGTTTTCAAACAGAGTCAACTGTTGTTTGTGTTAATCCTACGTACAATGACAAGTTGGAAAATTAAGAGTTGTTTGGTATTACAGAATAGATGTTACTTATAAAGTACGAAGTGGTGGTTGAGAATGGTCAAATACCTCTAATAGTCTTCGAAACCAAGTTTCAATCCATTCCGACATCGTTTGGTCGTCATTTTGCCAATTCGAACCTTAATGGACCATTACGCCCATTTAGCGTCTTTTAGCGTTTTCGCACCCCTGCGTGCCTAATTCTTGGTTAAAGAGACCCTTATGGAACTTTGTATGCCTAATAAGACTATGTTGCAAAATGTTTTCATACAGAATCAACCGTTGTTTGTGTTTACCCTACGTACAATGACAAGTTGGAGAATTAAGAGTTGTTTGGTATTACATAGGAGATGTTACTTATATAGTACGAAGTGGTGGTTGAGAATGGTCAAATACCTCTAATAGTCATTGAAACCAAGTTTCAATCCATCTCGACATCTTTTCGTCGTCGTTTTGACAATTCGAGCCTTAATGGACCATTAGGCCCATTTAGCGTCTTTTAGCGTTTTCGCACCGCTGCGTGCCTAATTCTTGGTCAAAGAGACCCTTATGGAACTTCATATGCCTAATAAGACTAAGTTGCACACGGTTTTCAAACAGAGTCAACCGTTGTTTATGTTAACCCTACGTACAATGACAAGTTGGAAAATTAAGAGTTGTTTGGTATTACAAAGGAGATGTTACTTATATAGTACGAAGTGGTGGTTGAGAATGGTCAAATACCTCTAATGGTCATTGAAACAAAGTTTCAATCCATTACGACATCGTATGGTCGTCGTTTTGCCAATTCGATCCTTAATGGACCATTAGGCCCATTTAGCGTCTTTTAGCGTTTTCGTACCGCTGCGTGCCTAATTCTTGGTCAAAGAAACCCTTATGGAACTTCGTATGCCTAATAAGACTAAGTTGCACACGGTTTTCAAACAGAGTCAACCGTTGTTTGTGTTAACCCTACGTACAATGACAAGTTGGAAAATTAAGAGTTGTTTGGTATTACAGAATAGATGTTACTTATAAAGTACGAAGTGGTGGTTGAGAATGGTCAAATACCTCTAATAGTCTTCGAAACCAAGTTTCAATCCATTACGACATCGTATGGTCGTCGTTTTGCAAATTCGAGCCTTAATGGACAATTAGGCCCATTTAGCGTTTTCGCACCGCTGCGTGCCTAATTCTTGGTTAAAGATACCCTTATGGAACTTCGTATGCCTAATAAGACTAAGTTGCACAAGGTTTTCAAACAAAATCAACCGTTGTTTGTGTTAACTCTACGTTCAATGACAAGTTGGAGAATGAAGAGTTGTTTTGTATTACAAAGGAGATGTTACTTATATAGTATGAAGTGGTGGTTGAGAATGGTCAAATACCTCTAATAGTCATTGAAACAAAGTTTTAATCCATTACGACATTGTATGGTCGTCGTTTTGCCAATTCGATCCTTAGTGGACCATTAGGCCCATTTAGCGTCTTTTAGCGTTTTCGCACCGCTGCGTGCCTAATTCTTGGTCAAAGAGACCCTTATGGAACTCCGTATGCCTAATAAGACTAAGTTGCACACGGTTTTCAAACAGAGTCAACCGTTGTTTATGTTAACCCTACGTACAATGACAAGTTGGAAAATTAAGAGTTGTTTGGTATTACAAAGGAGATGTTACTTATATAGTACGAAGTGGTGGTTGAGAATGGTCAAATACCTCTAATGGTCATTGAAACAAAGTTTCAATCCATTACGACATCGTATGGTCGTCGTTTTGCCAATTCGATCCTTAATGGACCATTAGGCCCATTTAGCGTCTTCGCACCGCTGCGTGCCTAATTCTTGGTCAAAGAAACCCTTATGGAACTTCGTATGCCTAATAAGACTAAGTTGCACACGGTTTTCAAACAGAGTCAACCGTTTTTTGTGTTAATCCTACGTACAATGACAAGTTGGAAAATTAAGAGTTGTTTAGTATTACAGAATAGATGTTACTTATAAAGTACGAAGTGGTGGTTGCGAATGGTCAAATACCTCTAATGGTCTTCGAAACCAAGTTTCAATCCATTCCGACATCGTTTGGTCGTCATTTTGCCAATTCGAACCTTAATGGACCATTACGCCCATTTAGCGTCTTTTAGCGTTTTCGCACCCCTGCGTGCCTAATTCTTGGTCAAAGAAACCCTTATGGAACTTCGTATGCCTAATAAGACTAAGTTGCACACGGTTTTCAAACAGAGTCAACCGTTGATTGTGTTAACCCTACGTACAATGACAAGTTGGAAAATTAAGAGTTGTTTTGTATTAAAAAGGAGATGTTACTTATATAGTACGAAGTGGTGGTTGAGAATGGTCAAATACCTCTAATGGTCATTGAAACAAAGTTTCAATCCATTACGACATTGTATGGTCGTCGTTTTGCCAATTCGATCCTTAATGGACCATTAGGCCCATTTAGCGTCTTTTAGCGTTTTCGCACCACTGCGTGCCTAATTCTTGGTCAAAGAGACCCTTATGGAACTCTGTATGCCTAATAAGACTAAGTTGCACAAGGTTTTCAAACAGAATCAACCGTTGTTTGTGTTAACCCTACGTACAATGACAAGTTGGAGAATTAAGAGTTGTTTGGTATTACAAAGGAGATGTTACTTATAAAGTACGAAGTGGTGGTTGAGAATGGTCAAATACCTCTAATAGTCATTGAACCAAGTTTCAATCCATTCCGACATCGTTTGGTCGTCGTTTTGACAATTCGAGCCGTAATTGACCATTACGCCCATTTAGCGTCTTTTAGCGTTTTCGTACCGCTGCGTGCCTAATTTTTTTTCAAAGATACCCTTATGGAACTTCGTATGCCTAATAAGACTAAGTTGCACAGGGTTTTCAAACAGAATCAACCGTTGTTTGTGTTAACCCTATGTGAAATGACAAGTTGGAAAATTAAGAGTTGTTTGGTATTACAAAGGAGATGTTACATATAAAGTACGAAGTGGTGGTTGAGAATGGTCAAATACCTCTAGTAGTCATTGAACCAAGTTTCAATCCATTCCGACATCGTTTGGTCGTCGTTTTGACAATTGGAGCATTAATGGACCATTAGGCCCATTTAGCGTCTTTCAGCTTTTTTGCACCACTGCGTGCCAAATTCTTGGTTAAAGAGACCCTTATGGAACTTCGTATGCCTAATAAGACTAATTTGCGCAAGGTTTTCAAACAGAATCAACCGTTGTTTGTGTTAACCCTACGTACAACAACAAGTTGGAGAATTAAGAGTTGTTTGGTATTATAAAGGAGATGTTACTTATAAAGTACGAAGTGGTGGTTGATAATGTTCAAATACCTCTATTAGTCATTGAAACCAAGTTTCAATCCATTCCGACATCGTTTTGTCGTCGTTTTGACAATTGGAGCATTAATGGACCATTAGGCCCATTTAGCGTCTTTCAGCGTTTTTGCACCACTGCGTGCCAAATTCTTGGTTAAAGAGACCCTTATGGAACTTCGTATGCCTAATAAGACTAAGTTGCAAACGGTTTTCAAACAGAGTCAACTGTTGTTTGTGTTAATCCTACGTACAATGACAAGTTGGAAAATTAAGAGTTGTTTGGTATTACAGAATAGATGTTACTTATAAAGTACGAAGTGGTGGTTGAGAATGGTCAAATACCTCTAATAGTCTTCGAAACCAAGTTTCAATCCATTCCGACATCGTTTGGTCGTCATTTTGCCAATTCGAACCTTAATGGACCATTACGCCCATTTAGCGTCTTTTAGCGTTTTCGCACCCCTGCGTGCCTAATTCTTGGTTAAAGAGACCCTTATGGAACTTTGTATGCCTAATAAGACTATGTTGCAAAATGTTTTCATACAGAATCAACCGTTGTTTGTGTTTACCCTACGTACAATGACAAGTTGGAGAATTAAGAGTTGTTTGGTATTACATAGGAGATGTTACTTATATAGTACGAAGTGGTGGTTGAGAATGGTCAAATAACTCTAATAGTCATTGAAATTAAGTATCAATCCATTACGACATCGTATGGTCGTCGTTTTGACAATTCGATCCTTAATGGACCATTAGGCCCATTTAGCATCTTTTAGCGTTTTCGCACCGCTGCGTGCCTAATTCTTGGTCAAAGAGACCCTTATGGAACTTCGTATGCCTAATAAGACTAAGTTGCACAAGGTTTTCAAACACAATGAACCGTTGTTTGTGTTAACCCTACGTACAATGACAAGGTTGAGAATTAAGAGATGTTTGGTATTACAAAGGAGATGTTACTTATAAAGTACGAAGTGGTGGTTGAGAATGGTCAAATACCTCTAATAGTCATTGAACCAAGTTTCAATCCATTCCGACATCGTTTGGTCGTCGTTTTGACAATTCGAGCCTTAATTGACCATTACGCCCATTTAGCCTCTTTTAGCGTTTTCGCACCGCTGCGTGCCTAATTCTTTTTCAAAGAGACCCTTATGGAACTTCGTATGCCTAATAAGACTAAGTTGCACAAGGTTTTCAAACACAATGAACCGTTGATTGTGTTAACCCTACGTACAATGACAAGTTGGAAAATTAAGAGTTGTTTGGTATTACAAAATAGATGTTACTTATAAAGTACGAAGTGGTGGTTGAGAATGGTCAAATACCTCTAATAGTCTTTGATACCAACTTTCAATCCATTCCGACATCGTTTGGTCGTCGTTTTGCCAATTCGAGCCTTAATGGACCATTAGGCCCATTTAGCATCTTTTAGCGTTTTCGCACCGCTGCGTGCCTAATTCTTGGTCAAAGAAACCCTTATGGAACTCCGTATGCCTAATAAGACTAAGTTGCACAAGGTTTTCAAACAGAATCAACCGTTGTTTGTGTTAACCCTATGTACAATGACAAGTTGGAAAATTAAGAGTTTTTTGGTATTACAAAGGAGATGTTACTTATAAAGTACGAAGTGGTTGTTCAGAATGGTCAAATACCTCTAATAGTCATTGAAACCAAATTTCAATCCATTCCGACATCGTTTTGTCGTCGTTTTGACAATTGGAGCATTAATGGACCATTAGGCCCATTCAGCGTCTTTTAGCGTTTTTGCACCACTGCGTGCCTAATTCTTGGTCAAAGAAACCCTTATGGAACTTCGTATGCCTAATAAGACTAAGTTGCACACGGTTTTCAAACAGAGTCAACCGTTGATTGTGTTAACCTTACGTACAATGAAAAGTTGGAAAATTAAGAGTTGTTTGGTATTACAAAATAGATGTTACTTATAAAGTACGAAGTGGTGATTGAGAATGGTCAAATACCTCTAATGGTCATTGAAACAAAGTTTCAATCCATTACGACATCGTATGGTCGTCGTTTTGCCAATTCGATCCTTAATGGACCATTAGGCCCATTTAGTGTCTTTTAGCATTTTCGCACCGCTGCGTGCCTAATTCTTGGTCAAAGAAACCCTTATGGAACTCCGTATGCCTAATAAGACTAAGTTGCACACTGTTTTCAAACAGAGTCAACCGTTGTTTGTGTTAACCCTATGTACAATGACAGGTTGGAAAATTAAGAGTTGTTTGGTATTACAAAATAGATGTTACTTATAAAGTACGAAGTGGTGGTTGAGAATGGTCAAATACCTCTAATAGTCATTGAAACCAAGTTTCAATCCATGCCGACATCGTTTGGTCGTCGTTTTGCCAATTCGAGCCTTAATGGACCATTAGGCCCATTTAGCGTCTTTTAGCGTTTTCGCACCGCTTCGTGCCTAATTCTTGGTCAAAGAAACCCTTATGGAACTCCGTATGCCTAATAAGACTATGTTGCACACGGTTTTCAAACAGAGTCAACCGTTGATTGTGTTAACCCTACGTACAATGACAAGTTGGGAAATTAAGAGTTGTTTGGTATTAAAAAATAGATGTTACTTATAAAGTACGAAGTGGTGGTTGAGAATGGTCAAATACCTCTAATAGTCTTTGAAACCAAGTTTCAATCCATTCCGACATCGTTTGGTCGTCGTTTTGCCAATTCGAGCATTAATGGACCATTACGCCCATTTAGCGTCTTTTAGCGTTTTCGCACCGCTGCGTGCCTAATTCTTGGTCAAAGAAACCCTTATGGAACTCCGTATGCCTAATAAGACTAATTTGCACACGGTTTTCAAACAGAGTCAACCGTTGATTGTGTTAACCCTACGTACAATGACAAGTTGGAAAATTAAGAGTTGTTTGGTATTACAAAATAGATGTTACTTATAAAGTACGAAGTGGTGGTTGAGAATGGTCAAATACCTCTAATAGTCTTTGAAACCAAGTTTGCACGAGTTGTGTCTTCCTATAGACACAAGAGTCATGACATTGCTCAAGGACCAATGGCGTGCACTTACAAGTGCCGAAGGCAACAACACTATCCCTCACTCCATCCAAGTTGTGCTTGATGAGTTTAAAGACATGTTTCCGGAAGAGCTTCCATTAGGACTACCGCCATTTAGAGGGATTGAGCATCAAATAGACCTAATTCCAGGAGCATCATTACCAAATAGGCCAGCTTACAAGATGAATCCTCAAGAGAGCAAGGAAATTGAGGATCAAGTGCAAGAGCTACTTCAAAAGGGTTATGTGCGTGAGAGCAAGTCACCATGTGCAGTTCCGGTCCTCTTGGTTCCAAAGGACAAGACATGGAGGATGTGTGTGGACTGCCGTGCTATAAACAACATCACAATCAAGTATCGTCACCCTATCCCTAGACTTGATGATATGCTTGATGAATTGTATGGTGCTACTTTGTTTTCTAAGATAGATTTGAGGAGTGGATACCACCAAATTAGGATGAAAGAAGGGGATGAATGGAAAACAGCCTTTAAGACCAAGTTTGGCTTGTATGAATGGCTTGTCATGCCATTTGGTCTTACTAATGCTCCTTCGACATTCATGAGGCTTATGAACTATGTTCTACGAAAGCTACATAGGGAAATTTGTGGTGGTCTACTTTGATGACATCCTCATCTATAGCAAGTCCTTACAAGAGCATGAACAACACCTTAGGGAAGTACTATCCACACTTAGACTTAATCATCTTTATGCTAACATTAAGAAGTGTGATTTTTTCACTAATGAAGTGATTTTTCTAGGGTTTGTAGTCAGCTCAAGAGGATTGGAGGTTGATCAAGAGAAGGTGAAAGCCATCAAGGAGTGGCCTACTCCTACTAATGTTGGACAAGTCCGAAGCTTTCAAGGTCTGGCCGGTTTCTATAGGCGATTTGTGAAGGACTTCTCCACCATAGCTTCACCACTCACGGAGTTGACAAAGAAACACACACCTTTCACGTGGGGCAAGGCACAAGAGGCGGCATTTGAAGAGCTCAAAACCAGATTGACGAATGCTCCTCTCCTGATTCTACCAAATTTCTCAAAGCCATTTGAGGTAGAATGTGATGCTTCCGGGATAGGGATTGGTGGTGTGTTGATGCAAGAAGGAAGACCAATAGCTTTCTTTAGTGAAAAGCTCAAAGGTGCGTGCCTCAATTACTCTACTTATGATAGAGAACTCTATGCACTCTTTAGGGTCTTAAAGACTTGGCAACACTATCTTTGGCCAAGTGAATTTGTGTTACATACGGATCATAAGTCATTAAAGCATCTAAGGGGTCAAGATAAACTAGATAGGCGTCATGGTAGATGGATGGAATTCATAGAGACTTTTCCTTACATTATCAAGTATAAGAAAGGACAAGATAACGTTGTAGCCGATGCTTTATCTAGGAGACATACATTGCTTACTCAACTTGATTCTAAGGTGTTAGGGTTTGCTTACATTAAGGAACTCTATGATAATGATTCTGATTTTGGGGATATCTATAGACAATGCTTAGATACGGGTTCATGTGATAAGTGTTTTTACTTGTTTGAAGGATTCCTTTTTAGAGCTAGTAAGGTTTGCATACCTAAGTGCTCTTTAAGACTCTTGCTTGTTGAGGAATCACACAAGGGAGGTCTTATGGGTCACTTTGGGCGTGATAAGACCTATGCCATGCTTAAAAGAACACTTCTACTGGCCTCACATGCTTAAAGATGTTGAAAATGTGCTTAAAAGATGCTTAGAGTGTTTAAAAGCTAAGTCTAAGGTGAAACCCCATGGTCTCTACACACCACTGCCCATTCCCTCTTCTCCTTGGTTAGATATAAGTATGGACTTCATTGTTGGACTACCTAGGACTAGGAAGGGACGAGACTCAATTTTTGTGGTTGTAGATCGGTTTTCTAAGATGGCTCACTTTATACCTTGTCACAAAACTGATGATGCTTCACATGTTGATGGAGGACCATCCTTAGAAGTCACACCAATGGAAGCACCATCCATAGAAGGTCCAATCACAAGGTCAAAAGCTAAGCGACTACAAGAAGACTTAACCATTTTTGTCACTCAATTCAGCCTTCAAGGCAACACTATGGAACTTGAGGACTCAATGGTTAAAGCTAGGACTCTACTCATATTTGAGTCCAAGAAGATAGCTTGAAGACCTTGCTTATCATTTTCCCTTTTAGTGCATTTTATGACACTTGCATTTCATGACATTTTGCCATGTCAAGGGCGTCTTTTTCAAGACATGTGTGCGTGTGGGTTTTGAAGTCAAGGGTCGGTTTCTTTGCCTATTTAAACCCCTTGACACCCCCACTCCCAACTTAGTTCAAGTTTTATCAACTTAGTTGTTTCCTCTTTTCAAAGAGAGCTTTGAACTCAAGTGTGTGATCGAGCGGATTGCTTGTCTTACTCTAGATGTCTTGTTTATGTCAATCTCATTAGAATTGGTGTTTACAAGCTTCATAGAACTCCTCCTTGTGCCTCCTCCATGTGAAGGTTGTGTAGGGTTGTAGGATCGAGGTTTTGCACTCCATTACAACCTGGTTTTAGGCCACTAAGCCTTTGGTCTTGTTGTTGTTTGTGCTTGGTTTTGATCATTCATCATCTTGTATATCTCCCCTTGTTATCTCCCTTGTTTCATTTGCTCTTCAATTCTGATTTTCAAAGGGCTTTCGCCATTGTTGTTGTTGGTTGATCTCTTGTGTGTTTATGGTTGTCTAGATCGGCTTCATAGCTCAAGCAAGGCTATATCAAGTGGTATCAGAGCCAATTGACTCCATACACACCATTCATACTCATTCGAACATCAATCTAAGCTTTCTTGGTTGTGTTCTTGAGTTTCTTGTTCAAACAAGGTGTGCTCTCTAAATTGTGAGTTGTGTGCAGGTTGAACACCAAAGAGGATGGCTTGCCTTGAGAGAAGGAAGGGTAGTAGGCGTGGTCTTGTCCTTGTCAAATCCATTGCCTAAACACATCCATTGATCTCACAAAACTCAAGGAAGAAGAAGAAGAAAAAAAAACGGCTGGAATTGTTGATGTTCTTCATGGTTGTTCTTCATGTTCTTCATGGCTGAATTGGAGTATTGAGAGGGTGGCTACAAGGCCAAAAATCCCAGCCACTCATTCCCCACAAATCAGGTACTATTTCACCCACTCCTCCCTACAAAATCAGCTACCTCACCCACTCTCCCTACAAAATCAGGCCACCTCACCCCCTACATACCCATATTGAACGACCAAGCACTTGGATTGCAGCCAAGTTAGTTTTGCTATTTCTTTTTAGCTTATTTTGTTGCTTTTCTTTTAATCTTCATTTAAAAACTCCAAAAAAGAAAAGAAAAACAAAAGCCAAAGTCCAAAACATAAAAATCAGGCGGACTAAGTATTAAAAGAAATCGGAGTTATTAGCTCGGTTCATTAAAGTCCAGGATCTCAAGTCATTGTAATAGAGCGGTCTAAGGAGGAACCGTGGTCTAAAGCTACACATCTCAGCCAAACAAAACGGCTTAGCTAGACCCGGGGTATTAAGCCTTTCCGAATCACAAGTTGAAGAAGGAGAACAAGGGATTGCCAAGAGCCCTTGAGCCAACCCATCGACCTTAGCCACCTAGTCCCTAAACCAATATCCCTCACGGTTTGACAAGGCTAGACAGTCCGAGGTCCTTCTTGACTCAATTCGAGCTTGACTTGAAGGTAATCACCTATTCTAAGGCTTAAATTTTGCTTAAACACTAGGTTGCTTTTCATTCTTGCAATCTGAGAGTTGTGATCATTGTCTTGACTTCAAAAACTGATTTTGAGTTTCTTGTAGTGAATAGACACTAAGTTGAAAGGATTGATCTTTACAAGCCAATATCAAGTTAGAGAAGTACAAGCAACAAGAGAGTTGTGTGAACAAACACTTGGTTTGGGAAACACTTGAGAGTTGTTATTATTCAATCTAACTTAATCAATTTCAGTGTTTGTTTGCTTTGATCATGACTAACTCTAGGCAAGAAGGCGAAAGGGGCAATGACCATTCCGACACTAGGAGTCCTTCACCCCCACAACCTGAGGTCTATAGCATCCTTAAGAGCCTTACCGATAGTATCACGTCCCTCGCAGCTGAAATGAACACCATTAAGGGACAATTAGCCACTAGACCTACTCCTCTAGGAACCCACATGGAACATGGCCAAACTTCTAACCTCAATAGCCAAGTCCCTCTTCCTACACAAAGAGAAGTCTATGAAGAAGCTAGAAGGGAAGCCATCCTTAGAACTCAGAATAGAACCAACCCCAATCCACCACCTAGGAGAAATCCATTACCTCCCATACGTACCCCTAGACCAATGAGGGAAGAACATTCTAATCTTTCTTCTCCTACTTCTTTTAGACAAAATGAGTTTGTTGATGAATTTCAGGATGAAGGAGAAGGCATGGATGAGTACGAGGAATGGAGAAGAGAACGCAATAGGAGGTTTCAACCTAGGAGGCGTGAGCAAGAGCAAGATGGTCTAGGAAGGGTGAAGGTGCAGATCCCACCCTTTGAGGGCACAAGTGATGCTGATTTATACATGGAACGGGAGACCAAGGTAGAGAACATATGGACTTGTCACAATTTCCCCGAGCAAAGGAAGGTACAATTAGCTACATTAGAATTCAAGGGATTTGCTTTAGCTTGGTGGGATAACTTAGTGAAAGAGAGAGTTAGAAACCTTGATCCACCAGTCCATACATGGGAACAAATGAAAGTGTTGCTTAGGAATAGATTCGTACCACTCTACTACACTAGAGAACTTAGACAAAGATTAGAGAATCTTAGACAAGGAAGTATGAGTGTAGAAGAAGCTTATAATGCCATGCAATATGCTATGCTTAAGGCTGGGGTAAGAGAGGATGAAGACTCCACCATTGCTAGATATCTTAGGATACTTAACTCTAACATTTCCTATGAAGTAGATATGTATCCTTGTAGTACAGCCGTGGAATTACTTCATAATGCCATCAAGATAGAGAAGAGACTCAAGTCAAGGAGCTCATACACCTCAGGCCGTGGGCAATCAAGCAATGCAAATTGGAAATCAAGCTCCAAGAATGCATCATATGGCCGAGAGCAAAGCAAGGAGCATTCTGCCCCTAGGAAAGAAGTTGGTACAAGCAACACAAGCCACACTAATCAAGGCCAAACCACTCGGCCTCCATTCACAAGTCAAGGACAAAAAGGGAATGCCTCTAACTCTACTTTTCCTATTAAGTCTAGTCAAATTGAATGTTTTAAATGTAAAGGCAAAGGTCACATGATGAAAGATTGCCCTAATAGGAGAACTATGATTGTAGATCACCTAGGACAATATGATTCTTGTAGTGATAATGAAGAGATTCCTTGCATTGAAACTGAAAATGAGCATGCTAATGACTTAGATTTTGGTGAAGAATTAGAGTATGAGCATGGTGATAGCTTAATTTGTAAGAGAACTTTGCATGTGCTAGCAACTAAAGAGGAAGCTGATCAAAGAGAGAACCTATTTCATACTAGGTGTCTTGTTAAAGGAAAAGTGTGTAATATGATCATTGATGGTGGAAGTTGTACAAACATAGCTAGTACTATTTTAGTGTCTAAGTTACAACTACCAACAATTCCACATACTAGGCCTTATAAGCTAAGATGGATGAATGAATGTGGTGAATTGAAAGTCACCAAGCAAGTGAACATAGCTTTTAAGATAGGCTCCTATCAAGATACTTTGTTATGTGATGTAGTTCCTATGAATGCATGTCATCTTTTACTAGGTAGACCTTGGCAATTTGATAGGAAAGCTATTCATGATGGCTATACTAACAAGCACACATTTAAGTTCCATGGCAAACCTATTACCTTGTGTCCTATGACCCCATTGCAGGTTGCCGAAGAATTTGAGAAGTCCAAGATGAAGGACAAAGAGAAAGAAGAAGAAGTGATCAAGGGGAGTGTGTTGTTGGCATCCACATCAGATTTGCACGAGTTGTGTCTTCCTATAGACACAAGGGTCATGACATTGCTCAAGGACCAATGGCGTGCACTTACAAGTGCCGAAGGCAACGACACTATCCCTCACTCCATCCAAGTTGTGCTTGATGAGTTTAAGGACATGTTTCCGGAAGAGCTTCCATTAGGACTACCGCCCTTTAGAGGGATTGAGCATCAAATAGACCTAATTCCGGGAGCATCACTACCAAATAGGCCAGCTTACAAGATGAATCCTCAAGAGAGCAAGGAAATTGAGGATCAAGTGCAAGAGCTACTTCAAAAGGGTTATGTGCGAGAGAGCAAGTCACCATGTGCAGTTCCGGTCCTCTTGGTTCCAAAGAAGGACAAAACATGGAGGATGTGTGTGGACTGCCGTGCTATAAACAACATCACAATCAAGTATCGTCACCCTATTCCTAGACTTGATGATATGCTTGATGAATTGTATGGTGCTACTTTGTTCTCCAAGATAGATTTGAGGAGTGGATACCACCAAATTAGGATGAAAGAAGGGGATGAATGGAAAACAGCCTTTAAGACCAAGTTTGGCTTGTATGAATGGCTTGTCATGCCATTTGGTCTTACTAATGCTCCTTCGACATTCATGAGGCTTATGAACTATGTTCTAAGAAGCTACATAGGGAAATTTGTGGTGGTCTACTTTGATGACATCCTCATCTATAGCAAGTCCTTACAAGAGCATGAACAACACCTTAGGGAAGTATTATCCACACTTAGACTTAATCATCTTTATGCTAACATTAAGAAGTGTGATTTTTGCACTAATGAAGTGATTTTCCTAGGGTTTGTGGTCAGCTCAAGAGGATTGGAGGTTGATCAAGAGAAGGTGAAAGCCATCAAGGAGTGGCCTACTCCTACTAATGTTGGACAAGTCCGAAGTTTTCAAGGTCTGGCTGGTTTCTATAGGCGATTTGTGAAGGACTTCTCCACCATAGCTTCACCACTCACGGAGTTGACAAAGAAACACACACCATTCACTTGGGGCAAGGCACAAGAGGCGGCATTTGAAGAGCTCAAAACCAGATTGACGAATGCTCCTCTCCTGATTCTACCAAATTTCTCAAAACCATTTGAGGTAGAATGTGATGCTTCCGGGATTGGAATTGGTGGTGTGTTGATGCAAGAAGGAAGACCAATAGCTTTCTTTAGTGAAAAGCTCAAAGGTGCGTGCCTCAATTACTCTACTTATGATAGAGAACTCTATGCACTCTTTAGGGTCTTAAAGACTTGGCAACACTATCTTTGGCCAAGTGAATTTGTGTTACATACGGATCATAAGTCATTAAAGCATCTAAGGGGTCAAGATAAACTAGATAGGCGTCATGGTAGATGGCTGGAATTCATTGAGACTTTTCCTTACATTATCAAGTATAAGAAAGGAAAAGATAACATTGTAGCCGATGCTTTATCTAGGAGATATACATTGCTTACTCAACTTGATTCTAAGGTGCTAGGGTTTGCTTACATTAAGGAACTCTATGATAATGATTCTGATTTTGGGAATATCTATAGACAATGCTTAGATACGGGTTCATGTGATAAGTGTTTTTACTTGTTTGATGGATTCCTTTTTAGAGCTAGTAAGGTTTGCATACCTAAGTGCTCTTTAAGACTCTTGCTTGTTGAGGAATCACACAAGGGAGGTCTTATGGGTCACTTTGGGCGTGATAAGACCTATGCCATGCTTAAAGAACACTTCTACTGGCCTCACATGCTTAAAGATGTTGAAAATGTGCTTAAAAGATGCTTAGAGTGTTTAAAAGCTAAGTCTAAGGTGAAACCCCATGGTCTCTACACACCACTGCCCATTCCCTCTTCTCCTTGGTTAGATATAAGTATGGACTTCATTGTTGGACTACCTAGGACTAGGAAGGGACGAGACTCAATTTTTGTGGTTGTAGATCGGTTTTCTAAGATGGCTCACTTTATACCTTGTCACAAAACTGATGATGCTTCACATGTTTCTATTCTTTTCTTTAGAGAAGTAGTTAGATTGCATGGGATTCCTAGGACAATTGTTAGTGATAGGGATACAAAGTTTTTGAGTCACTTTTGGCGTTCTCTTTGGGGACAACTTGGTACTAAACTCTTGTTTTCTACCTCAAGTCATCCCCAAACCGATGGCCAAACTGAGGTTACTAATAGAACACTTGGTACCCTCCTAAGGACACTCATTAGGAAGAACTTAAAGTCTTGGGAAGATTTGTTGCCACATGTAGAATTTGCATATAATAGGGCGCAACACTCTTCTACAAACTTAAGTCCTTTTGAATGTGTCTATGGTCTTAACCCCTTAACCCCATTAGACCTTGTACCGTTTCCCAAGAAGGAACGAGTAGATTTTGATGCAGATAAACAGGCGGAGTTCATAAGGGAATTACATGAAAAGACCAAGCTAAGGTTGGAGCAACTAGGACATAATGTGGCTGCTAGGAACAACAAGGGAAGGAGAAGGGTGATTTTCAAGCCGGGCGACCTCGTATGGGTGCACTTGCGCAAGGAAAGATTCCCAACAAAGAGAGCATCCAAACTAGCTCCAAGAGGTGATGGACCCTTCCAAGTCCTAAGGAAAGTAGGTGACAATGCATATGTTGTTGACCTACCGGGTGACTATGGTGTTAGTGCTACCTTCAATGTGGCTGATCTTACACTCTATGAGGACCATGAGGACAATCCTAAAGATTCGTGGTCGAATCCTTTCCAAGGAGGGGAGGATGATGGAGGACCATCCTTAGAAGTCACACCAATGGAAGCACCATCCATAGAAGGTCCAATCACAAGGTCAAAAGCTAAGCGACTACAAGAAGACTTAACCATTTTTGTCACTCAATTCAGCCTTCAAGGCAACACTATGGAACTTGAGGACTCAATGGTTAAAGCTAGGACTCTACTCATATTTGAGTCCAAGAAGATAGCTTGAAGACCTTGCTTATCATTTTCCCTTTTAGTGCATTTTATGACACTTGCATTTCATGACATTTTGCCATGTCAAGGGCGTCTTTTTCAAGACATGTGTGCGTGTGGGTTTTGAAGTCAAGGGTCGGTTTCTTTGCCTATTTAAACCCCTTGACACCCCCACTCCCAACTTAGTTCAAGTTTTATCAACTTAGTTGTTTCCTCTTTTCAAAGAGAGCTTTGAACTCAAGTGTGTGATCGAGCGGATTGCTTGTCTTACTCTAGATGTCTTGTTTATGTCAATCTCATTAGAATTGGTGTTTACAAGCTTCATAGAACTCCTCCTTGTGCCTCCTCCATGTGAAGGTTGTGTAGGGTTGTAGGATCGAGGTTTTGCACTCCATTACAACCTGGTTTTAGGCCACTAAGCCTTTGGTCTTGTTGTTGTTTGTGCTTGGTTTTGATCATTCATCAACTTGTATATCTCCCCTTGTTATCTCCCTTGTTTCATTTGCTCTTCAATTCTGATTTTCAAAGGGCTTTCGCCATTGTTGTTGTTGGTTGATCTCTTGTGTGTTTATGGTTGTCTAGATCGGCTTCATAGCTCAAGCAAGGCTATATCACATGTTTCTATTCTTTTCTTTAGAGAAGTAGTTAGATTGCATGGGATTCCTAGGACAATTGTTAGTGATAGGGATACAAAGTTTTTTAGTCACTTTTGGCGTTCTCTTTGGGGACAACTTGGTACTAAACTCTTGTTTTCTACCTCAAGTCATCCCCAAACCGATGGCCAAACTGAGGTTACCAATAGAACACTTGGTACCCTCCTAAGGACACTCATTAGGAAGAACTTAAAGTCTTGGGAAGATTTGTTGCCACATGTAGAATTTGCATATAATAGGGCGCAACACTCTTCTACAAACTTAAGTCCTTTTGAATGTGTCTATGGTCTTAACCCCTTAACCCCATTAGACCTTGTACCGTTTCCCAAGAAGGAACGAGTAGATTTTGATGCAGATAAACAGGCGGAGTTCATAAGGGAGTTACATGAAAAGACCAAGCTCAGGTTGGAGCAACTAGGACATGATGTGGCTGCTAGGAACAACAAGGGAAGGAGAAGGGTGATTTTCAAGCCGGGAGACCTCGTATGGGTGCACTTGCGCAAGGAAAGATTCCCAACAAAGAGAGCATCCAAGCTAGGTCCAAGAGGTGATGGACCCTTCAAAGTCCTAAGGAGAGTAGGTGACAATGCATATGTTGTTGACCTACCGGATGACTATGGTGTTAGTGCTACCTTCAATGTGGCTGATCTTACACTCTATGAGGAGCATGAGGACAGTCCTAAAGATTCGTGGTCGAATCCTTTCCAAGGAGGGGAGGATGATGGAGGACCATCCTTAGAAGTCACACCAATGGAAGCACCATCCATAGATGGTCCAATCACAAGGTCAAAAGCTAAGCAACTACAAGAAGACTTAACCATTTTTGTCACTCAATTCAGCCTTCAAGGCAACACTATGGAACTTGAGGACTCAATGGTTAAAGCTAGGACTCTACTCACATTTGAGTCCAAGGAGATAGCTTGAAGACCTTGCTTATCATTTCCCTTTTAGTGCATTTTATGACACTTGCATTTCATGACATTTTGGTTGCATTTTTAAACCTTTGTTTAGCCGTGTCAAGGGCTTCATTTCAAGACATTTTGTGCGTGTGGTTTTGAAGTCAAGGGGCGGTCATTAGACTATTTAAACCTCCTTGACACCCCACGCCCAAGGCAGTTCAAGTTTATCAACATTGTTGTTTTCTCCTTTCAAAGAGAGCTTTGAACTCAAGTGTGTGATCGAGCGGATTGCTTGTCTTACTCTAGTTGCCTTGTCCATGTCAATCTCATTAGAATTGGTGTTTACAAGCTTCATAGAACTCCTCCTTGTGCCTCCTCCACGTGAAGGTTGTGTAGGGTTGTAGGATCGAGGTTTTGCACTCCATTACAACCTGGTTTTAGGCCATTAAAAAGCCTTTGGTCTTGTTGTTGTTTGTGCTTGGTTTTGATCATTCATCATCTCGTATATATCCCATTGTTATTTCCTTGTTTCATTGCATTTCAATTCTGATTTTCAAAGGGCTTTCGCCATTGTTGTTGTTGAGTGATCTCTTGTGTGTTCATGGTTGTCTAGATCGGCTTCATAGCTCAAGCAAGGCTATATCAAGTGGTATCAGAGCCAATTGACTCCATAAATACCATTCAGACTCATTCGAACATCAATCTAAATGGGCCTAATGGTCAATTAAGGCTAGAATTGCCAAAACGACAACCAAACGATGTCGGAATGGATTGAAACTTGGTTTCAATGACTATTAGAGGTATTTGACCATTCTCAACCACCACTTCGTACTTTATAAGTAACACCTCTTTTGTAATACCAAACAACTCTGAATTCTCCAACTTGTCATTGTACGTAGAGTTAACACAAACAACGGTTGATTTTGTTTGAAAACCTTGTGCAACTTAGTCTTATTAGGCATACGAAGTTCCATAAGGGTCTCTTTAACCAAAAATTAGGCACGCAGCGGTGCGAAAACGCTAAAAGACGCTAAATGGGCCTAATGGTCCATTAAGACTCGAATTGGCAAAACGACGACCAAACGATGTCGGAATGGATTTAAACTTGGTTTCAATGACTATTAGAGGTATTTGACCATTCTCAACAACCACTTCGTACTTTATATGTAACACCTCATTTGTAATACCAAACAACTCTTAATTTTCCAACTTGTCATTGTACTTAGAGTTAACACAAAGAACGGTTGATTTTGATTGAAAACCTTGTGCAACTTAGTCTTATTAGGCATACGAAGTTCGATAAAGGTCTCTTTAACCAAGAATTAGGCACGCCGCGGTGCGAAAACGCTAAAAGACGCTAAATTGGCCTAATGGTCCATTAAGGCTCGAATTGGCAAAACGACAACCAAACGATGTCGGAATGGATTGAAACTTGGTTTCAATGACTATTAGAGGTATTTGACCATTCTCAACCACCACTTCGTACTTTATAAGTAACACCTCCTTTGTAATACCAAACAACTCTTAATTCTCCAACTTGTCATTGTACGTAGAGTTAACACAAACAACGGTTGATTTTGTTTGAAAACCTTCTGCAACTTAGTCTTATTAGGCATACGAAGTTCCATAAGGGTCTCTTTAACCAAAAATTAGGCACGCAGCGGTGCGAAAACGCTAAAAGATGCTAAATGGGCCTAATGGTCCATTAAGACTCGAATTGGCAAAACGACGACCAAACGATGTTGGAATGGATTGAAACTTGGTTTCAATGACTATTAGAGGTATTTGACCATTCTAAACCACCACTTCCTACTTTATAAGTAACACCTGCTTTGTAATACCAAACAACTTTTAATTCTCCAACTTGTCATTGTACGTAGAGTTAACACAAACAACGGTTGATTTTGTTTGAAAACCTTGTGCAACTTAGTCTTATTAGGCATACGAAGTTCCATAAGGGTCTCTTTAACCAAGAATTAGGCACGCAGCGGTGCGAAAACGCTAAAAGACGCTTAATGTGCCTAATGGTCCATTAAGACTCGAATTGGTAAAACGATGACCAAACGATGTCGGAAGGGATTGAAACTTGGTTTCAATGACTATTAGAGGTATTTGACCATTCTCAACCACCACTTCGTACTTTATAAGTAACACCTCCTTTGTAATACCAAACAAATCTTAATTTTCCAACTTGTCACTGTACGTAGAGTTTCCACAAACAACGGTTGGTTCTGTTTGAAAACCTTGTGCAACTTGGTCTTATTAGGCAAACGAAGTTCCATAAGGGTCTCTTTAACCAAGAATTAGGCACGCAGCGGTGCGAAAACGCTAAAAGACGCTTAATGTGCCTAATGGTCCATTAAGACTCGAATTGGTAAAACGATGACCAAACGATGTCGGAAGGGATTGAAACTTGGTTTCAATGACTATTAGAGGTATTTGACCATTCTCAACCACCACTTCGTACTTTATAAGTAACACCTCCTTTGTAATACCAAACAACTCTTAATTTTCCAACTTGTCACTGTACGTAGAGTTTCCACAAACAACGGTTGATTCTGTTTGAAAACCTTGTGCAACTTGGTCTTATTAGGCATACGAAGTTCCATAAGGGTCTCTTTAACCAAGAATTGGGCACGCAGCGGTGCGAAAACGCTAAATGGGCCTAAATGTCCATTAAGGCTCGAATTTGCAAAACGACGCCCAAACGATGTCGGAATGGATTGAAACTTGGTTTCAATGACTATTAGAGGTATTTGACCAGTCTCAACCACCACTTCATACTTTTTAAGTAACACCTCCTCTGTAATACCAAACAACTCTTAATTTTCCAACTTGTCATTGTATGTAGAGTTAACACAAACAACGGTTGATTTTGTTTAAAAACCTTGTGCAACTTAGTCTTATTAGGCATACGAAGTTCCATAAGGGTCTCTTTAACCAAGAATTAGGCACGCAGCGGTGCGAAAACGCTAAAAGACGCTTAATGTGCCTAATGGTCCATTAAGACTCGAATTGGCAAAACGACGCCCAAACGATGTCGGAAGGGATCGAAACTTGGTTTCAATGACTATTAGAGGTATTTTACCATTCTCAACCACCACTTCGTATTTTATAAGTAACACCTCCTTTGTAATACCAAACAACTCTTAATTTTCCAACTTGTCACTGTACGTAGAGTTACCACAAAAAACGGTTGATTCTGTTTGAAAACCTTGTGCAACTTGGTCTTATTAGGCATACGAAGTTCCATAAGGGTCTCTTTAACCAAGAATTGGGCACGCAGCGGTGCGAAAACGCTAAATGGGCCTAAATGTCCATTAAGGCTCGAATTTGCAAAACGACGCCCAAACGATGTCGGAATGGATTGAAACTTGGTTTCAATGACTATTAGAGGTATTTGACCAGTCTCAACCACCACTTCATACTTTTTAAGTAACACCTCCTCTGTAATATCAAACAACTCTTAATTTTACAACTTGTCATTGTACGTAGAGTTAACACAAACAACGGTTGATTTTGTTTGAAAACCTTGTGCAACTTAGTCTTATTAGGCATACGCAGTTCCATAAGGGTCTCTTTAACCAAGAATTAGGCACGCAGCGGTGCGAAAACGCTAAAAGACGCTTAATGGGCCTAATGGTCCATTAAGACTCGAATTGGCAAAACGACGACCAAACGATGTCGGAAGGGATTGAAAATTGGTTTCAATGACTATTAGAGGTATTTGACAATTCTCAACCACCACTTCGTACTTTATAAGTAACACCTCCTTTGTAATACCAAACAACTCTTAATTTTCCAACTTGTCACTGTACGTAGAGTTTCCACAAACAACGGTTGATTCTGTTTGAAAACCTTGTGCAACTTGGTCTTATTAGGCAAACGAAGTTCCATAAGGGTCTCTTTAACCAAGAATTAGGCATGCAGCGGTGCGAAAACGCTAAATGGGCCTAATTGTCCATTAATGCTCGAATTTGCAAAACGACGACCAAACGATGTCGGAATGGATTGAAACTTGGTTTCAACGACTATTAGAGGTATTTGACCACCACTTCGTACTTTATAAGTAACATCTCCTTTGTAATACCAAACAACTCTTAATTTTCCAACCTGTCATTGTACGTAGGGTTAACACAAACAACGGTTGATTTTGTTTGAAAACCTTGTGCAACTTAGTCTTATTAGGCATACGAAGTTCCATAAGGGTCTCTTTAACCAAAAATTTGGCACGCAGCGGTGCGAAAAGGCTAAAAGACTCTAAATGGGCCTAATGGTCCATTATTAAGGCTCGAATTGGAAAAAAGACGACCAAACGATGTCGGAATGGATTGAAACTTGGTTTCAATGACTATTAGAGGTATTTGACCATTCTCAACCACCACTTTGTACTTTATAAGTAACATCTCCTCTGTAATACCAAACAACTCTTAATTTTCCAACTTGTCATTGTACGTAGGGTTAACACAAACAACGGTTGATTTTGTTTGAAAACCTTGTGCAACTTCATCTTATTAGGCATACGAAGTTACATAAGGTCTCTTTAACCAAGTATTAGGCACGCAGCGGTGCGAAAACGCTAAAAGACGCTTAATGTGCTTAATGGTCCATTAAGACTCGAATTGGCAAAACGACGCCCAAACGATGTCGGAAGGGATCGAAACTTGGTTTCAATGACTATTAGAGGTATTTTACCATTCTCAACCACCACTTCGTACTTTATAAGTAACACCTCCTTTGTAATACCAAACAACTCTTAATTTTCCAACTTGTCACTTTACGTAGAGTTACCACAAAAAACGGTTGATTCTGTTTGAAAACCTTGTGCAACTTGGTCTTATTAGGCATACGAAGTTCCATAAGGGTCTCTTTAACCAAGAATTGGGCACGCAGCGGTGCGAAAACGCTAAATGGGCCTAAATGTCCATTAAGGCTCGAATTTGCAAAACGACGCCCAAACGATGTCGGAATGGATTGAAACTTGGTTTCAATGACTATTAGAGGTATTTGACCAGTCTCAACCACCACTTCATACTTTTTAAGTAACACCTCCTCTGTAATATCAAACAACTCTTAATTTTACAACTTGTCATTGTACGTAGAGTTAACACAAACAACGGTTGATTTTGTTTGAAAACCTTGTGCAACTTAGTCTTATTAGGCATACGCAGTTCCATAAGGGTCTCTTTAACCAAGAATTAGGCACGCAGCGGTGCGAAAACGCTAAAAGACGCTTAATGGGCCTAATGGTCCATTAAGACTCGAATTGGCAAAACGACGACCAAACGATGTCGGAAGGGATTGAAAATTGGTTTCAATGACTATTAGAGGTATTTGACAATTCTCAACCACCACTTCGTACTTTATAAGTAACACCTCCTTTGTAATACCAAACAACTCTTAATTTTCCAACTTGTCACTGTACGTAGAGTTTCCACAAACAACGGTTGATTCTGTTTGAAAACCTTGTGCAACTTGGTCTTATTAGGCAAACGAAGTTCCATAAGGGTCTCTTTAACCAAGAATTAGGCATGCAGCGGTGCGAAAACGCTAAATGGGCCTAATTGTCCATTAATGCTCGAATTTGCAAAACGACGACCAAACGATGTCGGAATGGATTGAAACTTGGTTTCAACGACTATTAGAGGTATTTGACCACCACTTCGTACTTTATAAGTAACATCTCCTTTGTAATACCAAACAACTCTTAATTTTCCAACCTGTCATTGTACGTAGGGTTAACACAAACAACGGTTGATTTTGTTTGAAAACCTTGTGCAACTTAGTCTTATTAGGCATACGAAGTTCCATAAGGGTCTCTTTAACCAAAAATTTGGCACGCAGCGGTGCGAAAAGGCTAAAAGACTCTAAATGGGCCTAATGGTCCATTATTAAGGCTCGAATTGGAAAAAAGACGACCAAACGATGTCGGAATGGATTGAAACTTGGTTTCAATGACTATTAGAGGTATTTGACCATTCTCAACCACCACTTTGTACTTTATAAGTAACATCTCCTCTGTAATACCAAACAACTCTTAATTTTCCAACTTGTCATTGTACGTAGGGTTAACACAAACAACGGTTGATTTTGTTTGAAAACCTTGTGCAACTTCATCTTATTAGGCATACGAAGTTACATAAGGTCTCTTTAACCAAGTATTAGGCACGCAGCGGTGCGAAAACGCTAAAAGACGCTTAATGTGCTTAATGGTCCATTAAGACTCGAATTGGCAAAACGACGCCCAAACGATGTCGGAAGGGATCGAAACTTGGTTTCAATGACTATTAGAGGTATTTTACCATTCTCAACCACCACTTCGTACTTTATAAGTAACACCTCCTTTGTAATACCAAACAACTCTTAATTTTCCAACTTGTCACTTTACGTAGAGTTACCACAAAAAACGGTTGATTCTGTTTGAAAACCTTGTGCAACTTGGTCTTATTAGGCATACGAAGTTCCATAAGGGTCTCTTTAACCAAGAATTGGGCACGCAGCGGTGCGAAAACGCTAAATGGGCCTAAATGTCCATTAAGGCTCGAATTTGCAAAACGACGCCCAAACGATGTCGGAATGGATTGAAACTTGGTTTCAATGACTATTAGAGGTATTTGACCAGTCTCAACCACCACTTCATACTTTTTAAGTAACACCTCCTCTGTAATATCAAACAACTCTTAATTTTCCAACTTGTCATTGTACGTAGAGTTAACACAAACAACGGTTGATTTTGTTTGAAAACCTTGTGCAACTTAGTCTTATTAGGCATACGAAGTTCCATAAGGGTCTCTTTAACCAAGAATTAGGCACGCAGCGGTGCGAAAACGCTAAAAGACGCTTAATGGGCCGAATGGTCCATTAAGACTCGAATTGGCAAAACGACGACCAAACGATGTCGGAAGGGATTGAAAATTGGTTTCAATGACTATTAGAGGTATTTGACAATTCTCAACCACCACTTCGTACTTTATAAGTAACACCTCCTTTGTAATACCAAACAACTCTTAATTTTCCAACTTGTCACTGTACGTAGAGTTTCCACAAACAACGGTTGATTCTGTTTGAAAACCTTGTGCAACTTCGTCTTATTAGGCATACGAAGTTCCATAAGGTTCTCCTTAACCAAGAATTAGGCACGCAGCGGTGCGAAAACGCTAAATGGGCCTAAATGTCCATTAAGGCTCGAATTTGCAAAACGACGCCCAAACGATGTCGGAATGGATTGAAACTTGGTTTCAATGACTATTAGAGGTATTTGACCAGTCTCAACCACCACTTCATACTTTTTAAGTAACACCTCCTCTGTAATATCAAACAACTCTTAATTTTACAACTTGTCATTGTACGTAGAGTTAACACAAACAACGGTTGATTTTGTTTGAAAACCTTGTGCAACTTAGTCTTATTAGGCATACGAAGTTCCATAAGGGTCTCTTTAACCAAGAATTAGGCACGCAGCGGTGCGAAAACGCTAAAAGACGCTTAATGGGCCGAATGGTCCATTAAGACTCGAATTGGCAAAACGACGACCAAACGATGTCGGAAGGGATTGAAAATTGGTTTCAATGACTATTAGAGGTATTTTACCATTCTCAACCACCACTTCGTATTTTATAAGTAACACCTCCTTTGTAATACCAAACAACTCTTAATTTTCCAACTTGTCACTGTACGTAGAGTTACCACAAAAAACGGTTGATTCTGTTTGAAAACCTTGTGCAACTTGGTCTTATTAGGCATACGAAGTTCCATAAGGGTCTCTTTAACCAAGAATTGGGCACGCAGCGGTGCGAAAACGCTAAATGGGCCTAAATGTCCATTAAGGCTCGAATTTGCAAAACGACGCCCAAACGATGTCGGAATGGATTGAAACTTGGTTTCAATGACTATTAGAGGTATTTGACCAGTCTCAACCACCACTTCATACTTTTTAAGTAACACCTCCTCTGTAATATCAAACAACTCTTAATTTTACAACTTGTCATTGTACGTAGAGTTAACACAAACAACGGTTGATTTTGTTTGAAAACCTTGTGCAACTTAGTCTTATTAGGCATACGCAGTTCCATAAGGGTCTCTTTAACCAAGAATTAGGCACGCAGCGGTGCGAAAACGCTAAAAGACGCTTAATGGGCCTAATGGTCCATTAAGACTCGAATTGGCAAAACGACGACCAAACGATGTCGGAAGGGATTGAAAATTGGTTTCAATGACTATTAGAGGTATTTGACAATTCTCAACCACCACTTCGTACTTTATAAGTAACACCTCCTTTGTAATACCAAACAACTCTTAATTTTCCAACTTGTCACTGTACGTAGAGTTTCCACAAACAACGGTTGATTCTGTTTGAAAACCTTGTGCAACTTGGTCTTATTAGGCAAACGAAGTTCCATAAGGGTCTCTTTAACCAAGAATTAGGCATGCAGCGGTGCGAAAACGCTAAATGGGCCTAATTGTCCATTAATGCTCGAATTTGCAAAACGACGACCAAACGATGTCGGAATGGATTGAAACTTGGTTTCAACGACTATTAGAGGTATTTGACCACCACTTCGTACTTTATAAGTAACATCTCCTTTGTAATACCAAACAACTCTTAATTTTCCAACCTGTCATTGTACGTAGGGTTAACACAAACAACGGTTGATTTTGTTTGAAAACCTTGTGCAACTTAGTCTTATTAGGCATACGAAGTTCCATAAGGGTCTCTTTAACCAAAAATTTGGCACGCAGCGGTGCGAAAAGGCTAAAAGACTCTAAATGGGCCTAATGGTCCATTATTAAGGCTCGAATTGGAAAAAAGACGACCAAACGATGTCGGAATGGATTGAAACTTGGTTTCAATGACTATTAGAGGTATTTGACCATTCTCAACCACCACTTTGTACTTTATAAGTAACATCTCCTCTGTAATACCAAACAACTCTTAATTTTCCAACTTGTCATTGTACGTAGGGTTAACACAAACAACGGTTGATTTTGTTTGAAAACCTTGTGCAACTTCATCTTATTAGGCATACGAAGTTACATAAGGTCTCTTTAACCAAGTATTAGGCACGCAGCGGTGCGAAAACGCTAAAAGACGCTTAATGTGCTTAATGGTCCATTAAGACTCGAATTGGCAAAACGACGCCCAAACGATGTCGGAAGGGATCGAAACTTGGTTTCAATGACTATTAGAGGTATTTTACCATTCTCAACCACCACTTCGTACTTTATAAGTAACACCTCCTTTGTAATACCAAACAACTCTTAATTTTCCAACTTGTCACTGTACGTAGAGTTACCACAAAAAACGGTTGATTCTGTTTGAAAACCTTGTGCAACTTGGTCTTATTAGGCATACGAAGTTCCATAAGGGTCTCTTTAACCAAGAATTGGGCACGCAGCGGTGCGAAAACGCTAAATGGGCCTAAATGTCCATTAAGGCTCGAATTTGCAAAACGACGCCCAAACGATGTCGGAATGGATTGAAACTTGGTTTCAATGACTATTAGAGGTATTTGACCAGTCTCAACCACCACTTCATACTTTTTAAGTAACACCTCCTCTGTAATATCAAACAACTCTTAATTTTCCAACTTGTCATTGTACGTAGAGTTAACACAAACAACGGTTGATTTTGTTTGAAAACCTTGTGCAACTTAGTCTTATTAGGCATACGAAGTTCCATAAGGGTCTCTTTTAACCAAGAATTAGGCACGCAGCGGTGCGAAAACGCTAAAAGACGCTTAATGGGCCGAATGGTCCATTAAGACTCGAATTGGCAAAACGACGACCAAACGATGTCGGAAGGGATTGAAAATTGGTTTCAATGACTATTAGAGGTATTTGACAATTCTCAACCACCACTTCGTACTTTATAAGTAACACCTCCTTTGTAATACCAAACAACTCTTAATTTTCCAACTTGTCACTGTACGTAGAGTTTCCACAAACAACGGTTGATTCTGTTTGAAAACCTTGTGCAACTTGGTCTTATTAGGCAAACGAAGTTCCATAAGGGTCTCTTTAACCAAGAATTAGGCACGCAGCGGTGCGAAAACGCTAAATGGGCCTAATTGTCCATTAATGCTCGAATTTGCAAAACGACGACCAAACGATGTCGGAATGGATTGAAACTTGGTTTCAACGACTATTAGAGGTATTTGACCACCACTTCGTACTTTATAAGTAACATCTCCTTTGTAATACCAAACAACTCTTAATTTTCCAACCTGTCATTGTACGTAGGATTAACACAAACAACGGTTGATTTTGTTTGAAAACCTTGTGCAACTTAGTCTTATTAGGCATACGAAGTTCCATAAGGGTCTCTTTAACCAAAAATTTGGCACGCAGCGGTGCGAAAAGGCTAAAAGACTCTAAATGGGCCTAATGGTCCATTATTAAGGCTCGAATTGGAAAAAAGACGACCAAACGATGTCGGAATGGATTGAAACTTGGTTTCAATGACTATTAGAGGTATTTGACCATTCTCAACCACCACTTCGTACTTTATAAGTAACATCTCCTCTGTAATACCAAACAACTCTTAATTTTCCAACTTGTCATTGTACGTAGGGTTAACACAAACAACGGTTGATTTTGTTTAAAAACCTTGTGCAACTTCATCTTATTAGGCATACGAAGTTACATAAGGGTCTCTTTAACCAAGTATTAGGCACGCAGCGGTGCGAAAACGCTAAAAGACGCTTAATTTGCCTAATGGTCCATTAAGACTCGAATTGGCAAAACGACGCCCAAACGATGTCGGAAGGGATCGAAACTTGGTTTCAATGACCATTAGAGGTATTTTACCATTCTCAACCACCACTTCGTACTTTATAAGTAACACCTCCTTTGTAATACCAAACAACTCTTAATTTTCCAACTTGTCACTGTACGTAGAGTTACCACAAACAACGGTTGATTCTGTTTGAAAACCTTGTGCAACTTCGTCTTATTAGGCATACGAAGTTCCATAAGGTTCTCCTTAACCAAGAATTAGGCACGCAGCGGTGCGAAAACGCTAAATGGGCCTAAATGTCCATTAAGGCTCGAATTTGCAAAACGACGCCCAAACGATGTCGGAATGGATTGAAACTTGGTTTCAATGACTATTAGAGGTATTTGACCAGTCTCAACCACCACTTCATACTTTTTAAGTAACACCTCCTCTGTAATACAAAACAACTCTTAATTTTCCAACTTGTCATTGTACGTAGCGTTAACACAAACAACGGTTGATTTTGTTTGAAAACCTTGTGCAACTTAGTCTTATTAGGCATACGAAGTTCCATAAGGGTCTCTTTAACCAAGAATTAGGCACGCAGCGGTGCGAAAACGCTAAAAGACGCTTAATGGACCTAATGGTCCATTAAGACTCGAATTGGCAAAACGACGACCAAACGATGTCGGAAGGGATTGAAAATTGGTTTCAATGACTATTAGAGGTATTTGACAATTCTCAACCACCACTTCGTACTTTATAAGTAACACCTCCTTTGTAATACCAAACAACTCTTAATTTTCCAACTTGTCACTGTACGTAGAGTTTCCACAAACAACGGTTGATTCTGTTTGAAAACCTTGTGCAACTTGGTCTTATTAGGCAAACGAAGTTCCATAAGGGTCTCTTTAACCAAGAATTAGGCACGCAGCGGTGCGAAAACGCTAAATGGGCCTAATTGTCCATTAATGCTCGAATTTGCAAAACGACGACCAAACGATGTCGGAATGGATTGAAACTTGGTTTCAACGACTATTAGAGGTATTTGACCACCACTTCGTACTTTATAAGTAACATCTCCTTTGTAATACCAAACAACTCTTAATTTTCCAACCTGTCATTGTACGTAGGGTTAACACAAACAACGGTTGATTTTGTTTGAAAACCTTGTGCAACTTAGTCTTATTAGGCATACGAA
Organism: Oxyria digyna; assembly: GCA_029168935.1. Classification (NCBI taxonomy): domain Eukaryota; kingdom Viridiplantae; phylum Streptophyta; class Magnoliopsida; order Caryophyllales; family Polygonaceae; genus Oxyria; species Oxyria digyna. The sequence continues at coordinate 14,053,976 of JAPVLV010000010.1, read as the reverse complement.
GTTCCATAATGGTCTCTTTAACCAAAAATTTGGCACGCAGCGGTGCGAAAAGGCTAAAAGACTCTAAATGGGCCTAATGGTCCATTATTAAGGCTCGAATTGGAAAAAAGACGACCAAACGATGTCGGAAGGGATCGAAACTTGGTTTCAATGACTATTAGAGGTATTTGACCATTCTCAACCACCACTTCGTACTTTATAAGTAACATCTCCTCTGTAATACCAAACAACTCTTAATTTTCCAACTTGTCATTGTACGTAGGGTTAACACAAACAACGGTTGTTTAAAAACCTTGTGCAACTTCATCTTATTAGGCATACGAAGTTACATAAGGGTCTCTTTAACCAAGTATTAGGCACGCAGCGGTGCGAAAACGCTAAAAGACGCTTAATTTGCCTAATGGTCCATTAAGACTCGAATTGGCAAAACGACGCCCAAACGATGTCGGAAGGGATCGAAACTTGGTTTCAATGACTATTAGAGGTATTTTACCATTCTCAACCACCACTTCATACTTTTTAAGTAACACCTCCTCTGTAATACCAAACAACTCTTAATTTTCCAACTTGTCACTGTACGTAGAGTTTCCACTAACAATGGATGATTCTGTTGTAAAACCTTGTGCAACTTGGTCTTATTAGGCATACGAAGTTCCATAAGGGTCTCTTTAACCAAGAATTAGGCACGCAGCGGTGCGAAAACGCTAAATGGGCCTAATTGTCCATTAAGGCTCGAATTTGCAAAACGACGACCAAACGATGTCGGAATGGATTGAAACTTTTTTTCAATGACTATTAGAGGTATTTGACCAGTCTCAACCACCACTTCATACTGTTTAAGTAACACCTCCTCTGTAATACCAAACAACTCTTAATTTTCCAACTTGACATTGTACGTAGGGTTAACACAAACAACAGTTGATTCTGTTTGAACACGTTTTGCAACATAGTCTTATTAGGCATACGAAGTTCCATAAGGGTCTCTTTAACCAAGAATTAGGCACGCAGCGGTGCGAAAACGCTAAAAGACGCTAAATGGGCCTATTGGTCCATTAAGACTCGAATTGGCAAACCGACGACCAAACGATGTCGGAATGGAATGAAACTTTGTTTCAATGACTATTAGAGGTATTTGACCATTCTCAACCACCAATTCGTACTTTATAAGTAACACCTCCTTTGTAATACCAAACAACTCTTAATTTTCCAACTTGTCACTGTACGTAGAGTTTCCACAAAAAACGGTTGATTCTGTTTGAAAACCTTGTGCAACTTGGTCTTATTAGGCATACGAAGTTCCATAAGGGTCTCTTTAACCAAGAATTGGGCACGCAGCGGTGCGAAAACGCTAAATGGGCCTATTGGTCCATTAAGACTCGAATTGGCAAAACGACGACCAAACGATGTCGGAATGGAATGAAACTTGGTTTCAATGACTATTAGAGGTATTTGACCATTCTCAACCACCACTTCGTACTATATAAGTAACACCTCCTTTGTAATACCAAACAACTCTTAATTCTCCAACTTGTCACTGTACGTAGAGTTTCCACAAACAACGGGTGATTCTGTTTGAAAACCTTGTGTAACTTGGTCTTATTAGGCATACGAAGTTCCATAAGGGTATCTTTAACCAAGAATTAGGCACGCAGCGGTGCGAAAACGCTAAATGGGCCTAATTGTCCATTAAGGCTCGAATTTGCAAAACGACGACCAAACGATGTCGGAATGGATTGAAACTTTTTTTCAATGACTATTAGAGGTATTTGACCAGTCTCAACCACCACTTCATACTTTTTAAGTAACACCTCCTCTGTAATACCAAACAACTCTTAATTTTCCAACTTGTCATTGTACGTAGGGTTAACACAAACAACGGTTGATTCTGTTTGAAAACGTTTTGCAACTTAGTCTTATTCGGCATACGAAGTTCCATAAGGATCTCTTCAACCAAGAATTAGGCACGCAGCGGTGCGAAAACGCTGAAAGACGCTAAATGGGCCTAATGGTCCATTAAGGCTCGAATTGGCAAAACGACGACCAAACGATGTCGGAATGGATTGAAACTAGGTTCAATGACTATTAGAGGTATTTGACCATTCTCAACCACCACTTTGTACTTTATAAGTAACATCTCCTTTGTAATACCAAACAACTCTTAATTCTCCAACTTGTCATTTTACGTAGGGTTAACACAAACAACGGTTGATTCTGTTTGAAAACCTTGTGCAACTTAGTCTTATTAGGCATACGAAGTTCCATAAGGGTTTCTTTGACCAAGAATTAGGCACGCAGCGGTGCGAAAACGAAAAAAAGACTCTAAATGGGCCTAATGGTCCATTAAAGCTCGAATTGTCAAAATGATGACCAAATGATGTCGGAATGGATTGAAACTTCGTTCAATGACTATTAGAGGTATTTGACCATTCTCAACCACCACTTCGTACTATATAAGTAACATCCCCTTTGTCATACCAAACAACTCTTAATTCTCCAACTTATCATTGTACGTAGGGTAAACACAAACAACGGTTGATTCTGTTTGAAAACGTTTTGCAACTTAGTCTTATTCGGCATACGAAGTTCCATAAGGATATCTTCAACCAAGAATTAGGCACGCAGCGGTGCGAAAATGCTGAAAGACGCTAAATGGGCCAAATGGTCCATTAAGGCTCGAATTGTCAAAACGACGACCAAACGATGTCGGAATGGATTGAAACTTGGTTTCAATGACTATTAGAGTTTTTTTGACCATTCTCAACCACCACTTAGGATAATATAAGTAACATCTCCTTTGTAATAACAAACAACTCTTAATTCTCCAACTTGTCATTGTACGTAGGGTAAACACAAACAACGGTTGATTCTGTTTGTAAACGTTTTGCAACTTAGTCTTATTCGGCATACGAAGTTCCATAAGGATCTCTTCAACCAAGAATTAGGCACGCAGCGGTGCGAAAACGCTGAAAGACGCTAAATGGGCCTAATGGTCCATTAAGGCTCGAATTGTCAAAACGACGACCAAACGATGTCAGAATGGATTGAAACTCGGTTCAATGACTATTAGAGGTATTTGACCATTCTCAACCACCACTTCGTACTTTATAAGTAACATCTCCTTTGTAATATCAAACAACTCTTAATTCTCCAACTTGTCATGGTAAGTATGGTTAACACAAACAACAGTTTATTCTGTTTCAAAACCTTGTGCAACTTAGTCTTATTAGGCATAAAAAGTTCCATAAGGGTGTCTTTGACTAAGAATTAGGCACACAGCGGTGCGAAAACGCTAAAAGACGCTAAATGGGCCTAATGGTCCATTAAGGATCGAATTGTCAAAACGACGACCATACGATGTCGTAATGGATTGAAACTTGGTTTCAATGACTATTAGAGTTATTTGACCATTCTCAACCACCACTTCGTACTATATAAGTAACATCTCCTTTGTAATACCAAACAACTCTTAATTCTCCAACTTGTCATTGTACGTAGGGTAAACACAGACAACGGTTGATTCTGTTTGAAAACGTTTTGCAACATAGTCTTATTGGGTATACAAAGTTCCATAAGGGTCTCTTTAACCAACAATTCGGCATGTAGAGGTGCGAAAACGCTAAAAGACGCTAAATGGGCCTAATGGTCCATTAAGGCTCGAATTGGCAAAACGACGACCATACGACGTCGTAATGGATTGAAACTTGGTTTCAATGACCATTAGAGGTATTTGACCATTCTCAACCACCACTTCGTACTATATAAGTAACATCTCCTTTGTAATACCAAACAACTCTTAATTTTCCAACTTGTCATTGTACGTAGGGTTAACACAAACAACGGTTGATTCTGTTTGAAAACGTTTTGCAACATAGTCTTATTAGGCATACGAAGTTCCATAAGGGTCTCTTTAACCAAGAATTAGGCACGCAGCGGTGCTAAAACGCTAAAAGACGCTAAATGGGCCTATTGGTCCATTAAGACTCGAATTGGCAAAACGACGACCAAACGATGTCGGAATGGATTGAAACTTGGTTTCAATGACTATTAGAGGTATTTGACCAGTCTCAACCACCACTTCATACTTTATAAGTAACACTTCCTCTGTAATACCAAACAACTCTTAATTTTCCAACTTGTCACTGTACGTAGAGTTTCCACAAACAACGGTTGATTCTGTTTGAAAACCTTGTGCAACTTGGTCTTATTAGGCATACGAAGTTCCATAAGGGTCTCTTTAACCAAGAATTAGGCACGCAGCGGTGCGAAAACGCTAAATGGGCCTAATTGTCCATTAAGGCTCGAATTTGCAAAACGACGACCAAACGATGTCGGAATGGATTGAAACTTGGTTTCAATGACTATTAGAGGTCTTTGACCAGTCTCAACCACCACTTCATACTTTTTAAGTAACACCTCCTCTGTAATACCAAACAACTCTTAATTTTCCAACTTGTCATTGTACGTAGAGTTAACACAAACAACGGTTGATTTTGTTTGAAAACCTTGTGCAACTTAGTCTTATTAGGCATACGAAGTTCCATAAGGGTCTCTTTAACCAAGAATTAGGCACGCAGCGGTGCGAAAACGCTAAAAGACGCTAAATGGGCCTATTGGTCCATTAAGACTCGAATTGGCAAAACGACGACCAAACGATGCCGGAATGGATTGAAACTTGGTTTCAATGACTATTAGAGGTATTTGACCAGTCTCAACCACCACTTCATACTTTTTAAGTAACACCTCCTCTGTAATACCAAACAACTCTTAATTTTCCAACTTGTCATTGTACGTAGAGTTAACACAAACAACGGTTGATTTTGTTTGAAAACCTTGTGCAACTTAGTCTTATTAGGCATACGAAGTTCCATAAGGGTCTCTTTAACCAAGAATTAGGCACGCAGCGGTGCGAAAACGCTAAAAGACGCTTAATGGGCCTATTGGTCCATTAAGACTCGAATTGGCAAAACGACGACCAAACGATGTCGGAATGGAATGAAACTTGGTTTCAATGACTATTAGAGGTATTTGACCATTCTCAACCACCACTTCGTACTATATAAGTAACACCTCCTTTGTAATATCAAACAACTCTTAATTCTCCAACTTGTCACTGTACGTAGAGTTAACACAAACAACGGTTGATTCTGTTTGAAAACGTTTTGCAACATAGTCTTATTAGGCATACGAAGTTCCATAAGGGTCTCTTTAACCAAGAATTAGGCACGCAGCGGTGTGAAAACGCTAAAAGACGCTAAATGGGCCTATTGGTCCATTAAGACTCGAATTGGCAAACCGACGACCAAACGATGTCGGAATGGAATGAAACTTTGTTTCAATGACTATTAGAGGTATTTGACCATTCTCAACCACCAATTCGTAATTTATAAGTAACACCTCCTTTGTAATACCAAACAACTCTTAATTCTCCAACCTGTCATTGTACGTAGAGTTAACACAAACAACGGTTGATTTTGTTTGAAAACCTTGTGCAACTTAGTCTTATTAGGCATACGAAGTTCCATAAGGGTCTCTTTAACCAAGAATTAGGCACGCAGCGGTGCGAAAACGCTAAAAGACGCTAAATGGGCCTATTGGTCCATTAAGACTCGAATTGGCAAAACGACGACCAAACGATGTCGGAATGGAATGAAACTTGGTTTCAATGACTATTAGAGGTATTTGACCATTCTCAACCACCACTTCGTACTATATAAGTAACACCTCCTTTGTAATATCAAACAACTCTTAATTCTCCAACTTGTCACTGTACGTAGAGTTTCCACAAACAACGGTTGATTCTGTTTGAAAACCTTGTGCAACTTGGTCTTATTAGGCATACGAAGTTCCATAAGGGTATCTTTAACCAAGAATTAGGCACGCAGCGGTGCGAAAACGCTAAATGGGCCTAATTGTCCATTAAGGCTCGAATTTGCAAAACGACGACCAAACGATGTCGGAATGGATTGAAACTTTTTTTCAATGACTATTAGGGGTATTTGACCAGTCTCAACCACCACTTCATACTTTTTAAGTAACACCTCCTCTGTAATACCAAACAACTCTTAATTTTCCAACTTGTCATTGTACGTAGGGTTAACACAAACAACGGTTGATTCTGTTTGAAAACGTTTTGCAACTAAGTCTTATTCGGCATACGAAGTTCCATAAGGATCTCTTCAACCAAGAATTAGGCACGCAGCGGTGCGAAAACGCTGAAAGACGCTAAATGGGCCTAATGGTCCATTAAGGCTCGAATTGGCAAAACGACGACCAAACGATGTCGGAATGGATTGAAACTAGGTTCAATGACTATTAGAGGTATTTGACCATTCTCAACCACCACTTTGTACTTTATAAGTAACATCTCCTTTGTAATACCAAACAACTCTTAATTCTCCAACTTGTCATTTTACGTAGGGTTAACACAAACAACGGTTGATTCTGTTTGAAAACCTTGTGCAACTTAGTCTTATTAGGCATACGAAGTTCCATAAGGGTTTCTTTGACCAAGAATTAGGCACGCAGCGGTGCGAAAACGAAAAAAAGACTCTAAATGGGCCTAATGGTCCATTAAAGCTCGAATTGTCAAAATGACGACCAAATGATGTCGGAATGGATTGAAACTTCGTTCAATGACTATTAGAGGTATTTGACCATTCTCAACCACCACTTCGTACTATATAAGTAACATCCCCTTTGTCATACCAAACAACTCTTAATTCTCCAACTTATCATTGTACGTAGGGTAAACACAAACAACGGTTGATTCTGTTTGAAAACGTTTTGCAACTTAGTCTTATTCGGCATACGAAGTTCCATAAGGATATCTTCAACCAAGAATTAGGCACGCAGCGGTGCGAAAATGCTGAAAGACGCTAAATGGGCCAAATGGTCCATTAAGGCTCGAATTGACAAAACGACGACCAAACGATGTCGGAATGGATTGAAACTTGGTTTCAATGACTATTAGAGTTTTTTTGACCATTCTCAACCACCACTTAGGATAATATAAGTAACATCTCCTTTGTAATAACAAACAACTCTTAATTCTCCAACTTGTCATTGTACGTAGGGTAAACACAAACAACGGTTGATTCTGTTTGAAAACGTTTTGCAACTTAGTCTTATTCGGCATACGAAGTTCCATAAGGATCTCTTCAACCAAGAATTAGGCACGCAGCGGTGCGAAAACGCTAAAAGACGCTAAATGGGCCTAATGGTCCATTAAGGCTCGAATTGTCAAAACGACGACCAAACGATGTCAGAATGGATTGAAACTTGGTTCAATGACTATTAGAGGTATTTGACCATTCTCAACCACCACTTCGTACTTTATAAGTAACATCTCCTTTGTAATATCAAACAACTCTTAATTCTCCAACTTGTCATTGTAAGTATGGTTAACACAAACAACGGTTTATTCTGTTTCAAAACCTTGTGCAACTTAGTCTTATTAGGCATAAAAAGTTCCATAAGGGTGGCTTTGACTAAGAATTAGGTACACAGCGGTGCGAAAACGCTAAAAGACGCTAAATGGGCCTAATGGTCCATTAAGGATCGAATTGTCAAAACGACGACCATACGATGTCGTAATGGATTGAAACTTGGTTTCAATGACTATTAGAGTTATTTGACCATTCTCAACCACCACTTCGTACTATATAAGTAACATCTCCTTTGTAATACCAAACAACTCTTAATTCTCCAACTTGTCATTGTACGTAGGGTAAACACAGACAACGGTTGATTCTGTTTGAAAACGTTTTGCAACATAGTCTTATTGGGTATACAAAGTTCCATAAGGGTCTCTTTAACCAACAATTCGGCATGTAGAGGTGCGAAAACGCTAAAAGACGCTAAATGGGCCTAATGGTCCATTAAGGCTCGAATTGGAAAAACGACGACCATACGACGTCGTAATGGATTGAAACTTGGTTTCAATGACTATTAGAGGTATTTGACCATTCTCAACCACCACTTCGTACTATATAAGTAACATCTCCTTTGTAATACCAAACAACTCTTAATTCTCCAACTTGTCATTGTACGTAGGGTAAACACAAATAACGGTTGATTCTGTTTGAAAACGTTTTGCAACATAGTCTTATTGGGTATACAAAGTTCCATAAGGTTCTCTTTAGCCTAGAATTAGGCACGCAGCGGTGCGAAAATGCTGAAAGACGCTAAATGGGCCAAATGGTCCATTAAGGCTCGAATTGTCAAAACGACGACCAAACGATGTCAGAATGGATTGAAACTTGGTTTCAATGACTATTAGAGTTTTTTGACCATTCTCAACCACCACTTCGGACTATATAAGTAACATCTCCTTTGTAATAACAAACAACTCTTAATTCTCCAACTTGTCATTGTACGTAGGGTAAACACAAACAACGGTTGATTCTGTTTGAAAACGTTTTGCAACTTAGTCTTATTCGGCATACGAAGTTCCATAAGGATCTCTTCAACCAAGAATTAGGCACGCAGTGGTGCGAAAACGCTGAAAGACGCTAAATGGGCCTAATGGTCCATTAAGGCTCGAATTGGCAAAACGACGACCAAACGATGTCGGAATGGATTGAAACTTGGTTCAATGACTATTAGAGGTATTTGACCATTCTCAACCACCACTTCGTACTTTATAAGTAACATCTCCTTTGTAATACCAAACAACTCTTAATTCTCCAACTTGTCATTGTACGTAGGGTTAACACAAACAACGGTTGATTATGTTTGAAAACCTTGTGCAACTTAGTCTTATTAGGCATACGAAGTTCCATAAGGGTCTCTTTGACCAAGAATTAGGCACGCAGCGGTGCAAAAACGCTAAAAGACTCTAAATGGGCCTAATGGTCCATTAAGGCTCGAATTGTCAAAACGACGACCAAACGATGTCGGAATGGATTGAAACTTGGTTCAATGACTATTAGAGGTATTTGATCATTGTCAACCACCACTTCGTACTTTATAAGTAACATGATAGGATCGTCCTTGGCTGCGTCACGGTGCGAGGGAATGGCTCCAAGAACAAGCAACGTCAATCCGGGTAAGCCGCTGCTGATCTGGGAAGATGGAGATGGAACGAGCGGTGAAAGAAAGCTTTTTGAAGCGTTCTTCCTATGGATTTGAAGAGGATGAACTGAAGTGGAGGGTGGTGAAGACGGATTGTGGATTGAATGAAAATCGAGGGAGATATGGACTCTCAAAGTCGGATATGACTCACCGGCGAAGAGAGAACTTGTGGGACTTGGATGCTACACACCAAGCATGGATGATGGGCTCTCAATTGGTTGATATGACGCACAAACAATGGAGAGAATGACCTTCAAAGATGCAGGTTTTTGCTCAAGTAAAAAGAGAGTTTTTCTTAGCAATTTCAAAGGTAAAAATGAGCAAATGAGAGGGGAGGCCTATAAGTATCTAGGGACGGCCTGCTCTAACATTATTCAGCCTAAAATGATGTTAAAAATAACTAAAAATAACATACTAAAACCAGATAAATGTTTGCCTTAACACAAGGCCAAATAAGGTAGTTTGTCCAAAAAGGAAATAACACTTGATGACGCCTAGGATTCCTTTGGTGTGAGCTGGCGCGTCATGGAGCTAAATGCCGTTGAAGTGTCTTAGCCATGGGCCGTCCCAAATAATGGCCAAAGGTCCAAGGTTGACAAGGGCGAGCTGGATTTGTCGTTGAAGTGTCTTAGCCATGGAGCGAGTGATGCGCATAGATGGCTCCTCTTGCTCTTGTACCTTGTCTTTGACGTCCTCCTTCGTGTCCAAGCTAGGTAAATTGAGGTCTTGATGGGAAGGATTCACATCATCCTCCCCTCCTTTGAAAGGATTCGACCTCGAATCTTGCTCTTCCTCCAGCTCGGTGTCGTCTCCCATCAACTATGGCCTAAGGTCTGCCACATTGAAGACGTCATGAACCCCCATCTCTGGTGGAAGCTCCAAACGGTAGGCATTGTTGTTGATTTTCTCAAGCACTTGAAAAGGTCCGTCCGCCCTTGGTTTCAACTTGGAGTTTCTGCGTGAGGGAAACCATTCCTTGCGGAGGTGCACCCACACCAAGTCACCGGGCTCAAATAGAAGCTCCTTGCGTCCCTTGTTGTGTTGTCTCTCATATTGCGCCGTGCGCTTCTCAAGCTGCTTCCTAGTGTCTTCATGCAACCGCTTAACATAGTCCGCCAACTCCTTTCCTTCCTTGCTAAAACCATCAACAATGGGGTGAGCAATAAGGTCTAAAGGAGTGAGAGGGTTCTTACCATAGGCGACTTCAAAGGGGGTCTTCTTGGTCGCTGAGTGTGTGGTGCGGTTGTAAGCAAACTCAATGTAAGGAAGGCATTCTTCCCACCTGCGTAGGTTAGCTTTTAAAACAACACGAAGTAAGGTGCCAAGTGACCTATTTACTACTTCCGTTTGACCATCCGTTTGAGGATGACAAGTAGTGGAATAGAGCAACTTGGTGCCTAACTTAGCCCACAAGGTCCTCCAAAAATGGCTAAGGAACTTAACATCCCTATCCGACACTATGGACTTAGGAAGACCATGTAGATGCACAACATGATTGAAAAACAAGGACGCCACATTGGTTGCATCATCGGTTTTATGACACGCAATGAAGTGTGCCATTTTACTAAACCGGTCTACAACCACAAAAATGGAGTCTCTTCCCCTTTTAGTCCTAGGAAGGCCTAACACAAAGTCCATGGATAGGTCTTCCCAAGGCTGTTGGGGAATGGGTAAGGGAGTATATAACCCATGTGGGCGGGCTCTAGACTTTGCTTGCGCACAAGTAGCACAAGAAGCACAAAGTTTTTCCACGTCCCTAAGCATGCGTGGCCAGTAGAAGTGTTCCTTCAAGGCTTGCAATGTCTTAGCAACGCCGAAATGGCCCATAAGACCACCACCGTGCGCTTCTTGCACTAGTAGTCGTCGAGTAGACCCACTAGGGATGCAAAGTTTAGCTCCCTTCATGAGATAGCCCTCATGCACGAAAAATTGATCCTTGCTTCCCAAAGTACTACATTCCTCATAGATTTCCTTGAAGTCAAGGTTTAAGGCATATAGTTCCTTGATGAAAGCAAAGCCCAACATTCTTGCATCCAAGGTGGATATCAAGGCATATCTCCTAGACAAAGCATCCGCCACAATATTGTCCTTTCCCTTCTTGTGTTTGATCACATAAGGGAAAGCCTCAATAAACTCCACCCATTTGGCGTGACGCTTGTTTAGTTTACTTTGACCCTTGAGGAACCTAAGTGCCTCATGGTCAGAATGGATTACAAACTCTCTAGGGAGAAGATAGTGCTGCCATACCTTGAGCACCCTTACCAAAGCTAGCAGTTCCTTGTCATATGTTGGGTACTTGAGCTCGGCATCATTAAGCTTCTCACTAAAGTATGCAATTGGCCTCCCACCTTGCATAAGAACTCCTCCAAGCCCCACTCCCGAAGCATCACATTCTATCTCAAATGTCCTTGAGAAGTCCGGTAGTACTAAGAGAGGGGCGTGAGTGAGCTTGTACTTGATGGTGGCGAAAGCTTGCTCCTGACTTGGGCCCCATTGAAAGGCCACCTTCTTCTTAGTGAGCTCGGTTAGAGGAGTGGCAAGGGAGCTATAATCCTTGACAAAACGGCGGTAGAAGCCAGCCAAGCCAAGGAAGCTCCGAACTTGTGTCATTGTGGTAGGAACTGGCCACTCTTCTATTGCTTTCACCTTCTCTTTGTCCACTTGAAGCCCTTCTTTGCTCACTACAAACCCAAGAAACACCACATTATCCGAACAAAAGTGACATTTCTTAAAGTTAGCATAGAGCTTTTCTTTTCTTAAGACTTCTAGGACCATTCTCACATGTTTAGCATGCTCTTGCAAGTTGCGGCTATAAATTAATATGTCATCAAAATACACAACCACAAACTTGCCTAAAAAGGCCCTTAACACATGGTTCATGAGCCTCATGAATGTGCTAGGTGTGTTAGTGAGCCCAAATGGCATAACTAACCATTCATATAGACCATACTTGGTCTTGAAGGCAGTTTTCCATTCATCACCTTCCTTCATTCGAATTTGGTGATAGCCACTTTTAAGGTCCACCTTAAAGAATATGCATGAACCATAGAGCTCATCCAACATATCATCAAGTCTAGGAATAGGATGCCTATACTTGATGGTAATATTGTTTATAGCCCTACAATCTACACACATTCTCCAAGTTCCATCTTTCTTAGGAACTAAGATGACGGGGACCGAGCATGGACTTAAACTCTCACGCACATAGCCTTTAGATAGAAGTTCAACAACCTGTTTTTGAAGCCCCTCGGCCTCCATGGGATTGGCTCTATAGGCTGGCTTGTTAGGGATGGAGGCGCCGGGAACAAAATCTATTTGATGTTCCATCCCACGTAGTGGGGGCAGTCCTTCCGGCATCTACTCGGGAAACAAGTCATCAAACTCCTTCAACAAAGAAGCAATAGAGGAAGCTAAGTCTTGCACATCTTTTTCATTAAATAACACATCTTTAAACAATAAAAGAAAGCAAGTGTTACTCCCCTCCATAGCTTTTCTAGCCTCTCTTGATTTGGCTAGTAGTAGATGGCTAGGTGGCGCCTTCTTCTCTTGACTTTTCCCTTGCGCCGCAGCATTGCGCCTTTGCTCATTGGCTATGTGATCAGCCATGATTTCATGTGGCGCCAATGGCAACAAGGTGATCCTCTTACCTTGGAGGTGGAAAGAATACTCATTTGTGACTCCTTGGTGGATAACGCCGCTGTCATATTGCCAAGGCCTTCCAAGTAAGATATGGCACGCCGTCATAGGAAGAACATCACAAATCACCTCATCAACATACCCCCCTATAGAAAACTTAACACAAGCTTGTGCATTCACCTTAAGAGGTGTGTTAGAATTCAGCCAACATAAAGTATAGGGTTGTACATGAGGAGTAGTTTTAAGAGCAAACCTTTTGACCACCTCTTGGTCTATGATGTTACAACAAGATCCTCCATCAATTATGAGATTGCAAATTTTACCTTGGATGAGGCATCTTGTATGGAAAATGGTTTCTCTTTGGTTTGGTGGGGCGGGAGCTTCATTAGTGATTAGAGATCGTTTGACCACAAAACACTCACCTTGAGTCTCAGCTTCTACTTGCAGCTCCGCCACCTCCTCTTCTTCTCCTTGTGGCTCCTCGACCTCGGCCTCCTCATCCGACTCATACTCACCAATGGTGTTGAGTATGACTTGGCGCCTAGAAGGACAATCCTTAGCCATGTGGCCACGCCCAAGGCATTTAAAGCACTTGATCTCACTTGAGCGTTGCTCCCCTTCTCGCCTGCCGCCTTGTGGAGTCCTTGAAGGCTCAAGTCTTGTGGGCACGGCTGAGGCGTCTTGCTTGCTCTCGGGACGCCGAGTGGGGTAGCTAGAGGATCCTCCTCCTTGGTTGTTCCAAGGCCTATTGTTGGATGAGTAACTCTTCCTTTGAGGTAAGTTTTGATAGATATGATTGGTGTAGTGCAAAATCTCCTCAATAGTAGTACCTCGAACAAAATGCTGCGTACTCACAATAGCCTCAAGGTCAGGATTTAAGCAATTGATAAATTTAGAAATAACATACCCTTCGGGGAACCTTGGGCCGGATCTATAGATGAGGATTTTGAGTTCTTTGTAGTACTCATCCGGCGTCTTGGTTCCTTGCCTCAATTGCTCCAACCTTGAGTGTAGGCGGGCTGTGAAGTCCTCGGGCACAAACCGGTGCCTTAATGCAGTTTTGAGCTCCTCCCAAGTATCAATGGGTGGGTAACCATTGTACTCCCTTTCTTCTTTGTCCTCTATCCACCAATGATAAGCAAAATCAATGAATTTAATGGTGACGATGGCTACCTTTTGAGCATCAGTGTATTGGTAGAAATCAAAGACTTGTTCAGTCTTGTGCTCCTACTCCAAGTAGGCCTCGGCGTCGGTTGTTCCTCCAAATGGCTGCACTTCCAACTTCACATTAGGACCTCTTCCATAACCTTGGTCCATGTTTTGACCTTGGTAGGCCCGCACTGGTTGTAGGAGTGCCCTTGGTGCTTGGTGGTTTCCTCGCCCAAGTCCACGGCCTGCAGCTGGACGCCTCGGTTGCAAGAGAGGCAATGGCGGCCTTGGTTGGAAGTCGCCCACATCCTCTCGACCTAGCAGGTTAGTGGTGCCCGTAGGCAAAGGCATGGTAGGATAGCTAGCAAAAGGAAGAGAATGGGCAGAGTTCATACCTGAAACTTCTCGGTGGGTCGCCGTGATGGGATGGTGGGAGGAGGAAGGCGCCATGGAGAGGGACGGCAAGGTGGTAGTTTGCGTCACATGGCCTGAATACTCGCCCTCCATATGGACTGAAGGAAGGCCTCCGCTCGCTTGAGTTCCACCTTGGCTTCCAATTTGGGAAGCACCAATCTTAGCTTCCACGGCGCGCATGAAGGCAGTCATCTCTTCTTGTTGCGCACGCAACCTTTCCTCATTCTCAAACTTAAGGCCTTGAATGGCTTGGAGCAAATCAGCCATGGTGACGGATGTAGGAGACACATCTCCGTCAAGGACGGACTTGTCCTTCTTGTTGCCTGGTTCCTCCATGATATCCCTAGAACACAAACTCAACACACAACACAACTAGGACAAACTTGTCAATGGATCCCACACACGTCAAGGGTCCTTAAAACTGATCCTTAAGTAGCAAAAATTGGTTACTAGAGGTTCAAAATTAGGGACACAAGATAGGGTAGGATAAGATAGGAAAAATACCCAAGCAAGCTCAACAAGTTCTAAGTTGTGCTACACATAAAGCATAAGGAAAGGTACTTGAATTTTTTTTTTTTTTTAATATATATGACAAAAGGCCGAATTAGTGTAGGAATAAACTCTTGTGTTGCCTTACTTTTTCTTAGTCACTCCTCCTTTTTTTTCAATGGTGACCGGATCTTTCTAAGAACAACCACTTTTTTCTCAAGAGTATAGCCAAAAGAGGTTGGATTCTAACCAAGATCTCTCTCCTAGCAAGTTTAAAATCTTAAGGAGGATGGTTACTAACCAAGTCTTCTCCTACTACACTTCAAACAAAACGTGGCCTTTGACAGATTTTTTTTTTTTTTTTTTAATCCAAAGTTGACGTTGTATTTTATTTAACTTCCTTTCCCTTAATCCTTAAAATCAATATGTGAATTATGCACAACATATAACAAGTAAACTAACTTAAATATGCAGATTAAAGGGTGGGGACAAGGCTTTAACTTCGGCAGTCAAGAGCAAGAGGCAAATAAGGAAACAAGGTTAATGCTAGTTTGACTGATTTTTGTAACTGGATTTTTCTTGAATTTTGGCTGAAACGTAACTGTATTTTGGCTTAAATGAGTCGTCTTCAACCTCAAGAACACAGCAAAATTCGTACACAACTCAAACAACAAGACACAACTCAGTTTTCAACCAAACGATCAACACAACGAACAAGGAAAGAAGGTAGGCTATGCAGACCTGTTCGTAAACCAATTTTTTTGCACTTAAGAACAGTTTTAGGAGACAAACCTCGCGTGGCTCTGATACCACTTGATAGGATCGTCCTTGGCTGCGTCACGGTGCAAGGGAATGGCTCCAAGAACAAGCAACGTCAATCCGGGTAAGCCGTTGCTGATCTGGGAAGATGGAGATGGAACGAGCGGTGAACGAAAGCTTTTTGAAGCGTTCTTCCTATGGATTTGAAGAGGATGAACTGAAGTGGAGGGTGGTGAAGACGGATTGTGGATTGAATGAAAATCGAGGGAGATATGGACTCTCAAAGTCGGATATGACTCACCGGCGAAGAGAGAACTTGTGGGACTTGGATGCTACACACCAAGCGTGGATGATGGGCTCTCAATTGGTTGATATGACGCACAAACAATGGAGAGAATGACCTTCAAAGATGCCGGTTTTTGCTCAAGCAAAAAGAGAGTTTTTCTTAGCAATTTCAAAGGTAAAAATGAGCAAATGAGAGGGGAGGCCTATAAGTATCTAGAGCCGGTCTGCTCTAACATTATTCAGCCTAAAATGATGTTAAAAATAACTAAAAATAACATACTAAAACCAGATAAATGTTTGCCTTAACACAAGGCCAAATAAGGTAGTTTATCCAAAAAGGAAATAACACTTGATGACGCCTAGGATTCCTTTGGTGTGAGCTGGCGCGTCATGGAGCTAAATGCCGTCATTAGGTGGTTCCATGGGAGAGATCTGGGTGCTAAGGGAAGCACATGGGCCGTCCCAAATAATGGCCAAAGGTCCAAGGTTGACAAGGGCGAGCTGGATTTGTCGTTGAAGTGTCTTAGCCATGGAGCGAGTAATGCGCATAGATGGCTCCTCTTGCTCTTGTACCTTGTCTTTGACGTCCTCCTTCGTGTCCAAGCTAGGTAAATTGAGGTCTTGATGGGAAGGATTCACATCATAACATCTCCTTTGTAATACCAAACAACTCTTAATTCTCCAACTTGTCATTGTACGTAGGGTTAACACAAACAACGGTTGATTCTGTTTCAAAACCTTGTGCAACTTAGTCTTATTAGGCATAAAAAGTTCCATAAGGGTCTCTTTGACCAAGAATTAGGCACGCAACGGTGCGAAAACGCTAAAAGACGCTAAATGGGCCTAATGGTCCATTAAGGATCGAATTGTCCAAACGACGACCATACGATGTCGTAATGGATTGAAACTTGGTTTCAATGACTATTAGAGTTATTTGACCATTCTCCACCACCACTTCGTACTATATAAGTAACATCTCCTTTGTAAAACCAAACAACTCTTAATTCTCCAACTTGTCATTCTACGTAGGGTAAACACAAATAACGGTTGATTCTGTTTGAAAACGTTTTGCAACATAGTCTTATTGGGTATACAAAGTTCCATAAGGTTCCTTTAACCAAGAATTAGGCACGCAGCGGTGCGAAAACGCTGAAAGACGCTAAATGGGCCTAATGGTCCATTAAGGCTCAAATTGTCAAAACGACGACCAAACGATGTCGGAATGGATTGAAACTTGGTTTCAATGACTATTAGAGTTTTTTGACCATTCTCAACCACCACTTCGGACTATATAAGTAACATCTCCTTTGTAATACCAAACAACTCTTAATTCTCCAACTTGTCATTGTACGTAGGGTAAACACAGACAACGGTTGATTCTGTTTGAAAACGTTTTGCAACATAGTCTTATTGGGTTTACAAAGTTCCATAAGGGTCTCTTTAACCAACAATTCGGCATGCAGCGGTGCGAAAACGCTAAAAGACGCTAAATGGGCCTAAGGGTCCATTAAGGCTCGAATTGGCAAAACGACGACCATACGATGTTGTAATGGATTGAAACTCGGTTTCAATGACCATTAGAGGTATTTGACCATTCTCAACCACCACTTCGTACTATATAAGTAACATGTCCTTTGTAATACCAAACAACTCTTAATTCTCCAACTTGTCATTGTACGTAGGGTAAACACAAATAACGGTTGATTCTGTTTGAAAACGTTTTGCAACATAGTCTTATTGGGTATAAAAAGTTCCATAAGGTTCTCTTTAACCTAGAATTAGGCACGCAGCGGTACAAAAATGCTGAAAGACGCTAAATGGGCCAAATAGTCCATTAAGGCTCGAATTGTCAAAACGACGACCAAACGATGTCGGAATGGATTGAAACTTGGTTTCAATGACTATTATAGTTTTTTGACCATTCTCAACCACCACTTCGTACTATATAAGTAACATCTCCTTTCTAATACCAAACAACTCTTCATTCTCCAACTTGTCATTGTACGTAGGGTAAACACAAAGAACGGTTGATTCTGTTTGAAAAAGTTTTGCAACATAGTCTTATTGGGTATAGGAAGTTCCATAAGAGTCTCTTTAACCAATAATTCGGCACGCAGCGGTGCGAAAACGCTAAAAGACGCTAACCGGGCCTAATGTTCCATTAAGGCTCGAATTGGCAAAACGACGACCAAACGATGTCGGAATGGATTGAAACTTGGTTTGAATGACAATTAGAGGTATTTGACCATTCTCAACCACCACTTCGTACTCTATAAGTAACATCTCCTTTGTAATACCAAACAACTCTTAATTCTCCAACTTGTCATTGTACGTAGGGTAAACACAAACAACGGTTGATTCTGTTTGAAAACGTTTTGCAACATAGTCTTATTGGGTATACGAAGTTCCATAAGGGTCTCTTTAACCAAGAATTCGGCACGCAGCGGTGCGAAAACGCTAAATGGGCCTAATGGTCCATTAAGGCTCGAATTGGCAAAACGACGACCAAACAATGTCGGAATGGATTGAAACTTGATTTCAATAACTATTAGAGGTATTTGACCATTCTCAACCACCACTTCTTACTTTATAAGTAACATCTCCTTTGTAATACCAAACAACTCTAAATTTTCCAAATTGTCATTGTACATATGGTTAACACAAACAACGGTTGATTCTGTTTGGAAACCTTGTGCAACTTAGTCTTATTAGGCATACGAAGTTCCATATGGGTCTCTTTGAAAAAGAATTAGGCACGCAGCGGTGCAAAAACGCTAAAAGACGCTAAATGGGCCTAATGGTCAATTAAGTCTCGAATTGTCAAAACGACGACCAAACGATGTCGGAATGGATTGAAACTTGTTTCAATGACTATTAGAGGTATTTGACCATTCTCAACCACCACTTCGTACTTTATAAGTAACATCTCCTTTGTAATACCAAACAACTCTTAATTCTCCAACTTGTCATTGTACCTAGGGTTAACACAAACAACGGTTGATTCTGTTTGAAAACGTTTTGCAACATAGTCTTATTGGGTATACGAAGTTCCATAAGGGTCTCTTTAACCAAGAATTCGGCACGCAGCGGTGCGAAAACGCTAAAAGACGCTAAATGGGCCTAATGGTCCATTAAGGCTCGAATTGGCAAAACGACGACCAAACAATGTCGGAATGGATTGAAACTTGGTTTCAATAACTATTAGAGGTATTTGACCATTCTCAACCACCACTTCTTACTTTATAAGTAACATCTCCTTTGTAATACCAAACAACTATTAATTTTCCAACTTGTCATTGTACATATGGTTAACACAAACAACGGTTGATTATGTTTGAAAACCTTGTGCAACTTAGTCTTATTAGGCATACGAAGTTCCATAAGGGTCTCTTTGACCAAGAATTAGGCACGCAGCGGTGCGAAAACGCTAAAAGACGCTAAATGGGCCTAATGGTCCATTAAGGCTCGAATTGTCAAAACGACGACCATACGATGTCGTAATGGATTGAAACTTGGTTTCAATGACTATTAGAGTTATTTGACCATTCTCAACCACCACTTCGTACTATATAAGTAACATCTCCTATGTAATACCAAACAACTCTTAATTCTCCAACTTGTCATTGTACGTAGGGTAAACACAAACAACGGTTGATTCTGTTTGAAAACGTTTTGCAACATAGTCTTATTGGGTATATGAAGTTCCATAAGGGTGTCTTTAACCAAGAATTAGGCACGCAGCGGTGCAAAAACGCTGAAAGACGCTAAATGGGCCTAATGGTCCATTAATGCTCGAATTGGCAAAACGACGACCATACGATGTCGTAATGGATTGAAACTTGGTTTCAATGACCATTAGAGGTATTTGACCATTCTCAACCACCACTTCGTACTCTATAAGTAACATCTCCTTTGTAATACCAAACAACTCTTAATTCTCTTACTTGTCATTGTTCGTAGGGTAAACACCAACAACGGTTGATTCTGTTTGAAAACGTTTTGCAACATAGTGTTATTGGGTATAAGAAGTTACATAAGGGTCTCTTTAACCAACAATTCGGCACGTAGCGGTGCGAAAATGCTGAAATACTCTAAATGGGCCTAATGGTCCATTAAGGCTCGAATTGGCAAAACGACGACCATACGATGTCGTAATGGATTGAAACTTGGTTTCAATGACCATTAGAGGTATTTGACCATTCTCAACCACCACTTCGTACTATATAAGTAACATCTCCTTTGTAATACCAAACAACTCTTAATTCTCCAACTTGTCATTGTTCGTAGGGTAAACACAAACAACGGTTGATTTTGTTTGAAAACGTTTTGCAACATAGTGTTATGGGGTATAAGAAGTTACATAAGGGTCTCTTTAACCAACAATTCGGCACGCAGCGGTGCGAAAACGCTGAAATACGCTAAATGGGCCTAATGGTCCATTAAGGCTCGAATTGGCAAAACGACGACCATACGATGTCGTAAAGGATTGAAACTTGGTTTCAATGACCATTAGAGGTATTTGACCATTCTCAACCACCACTTCGTACTATATAAGTAACATCTCCTTTGTAATACCAAACAACTCTTAATTCTCCAACTTGTCATTGTACGTAGGGTAAACACAAACAACTGTTGATTTTGTTTGAAAACGTTTTGCAACTTAGTCTTATTAGGCATACAAAGTTCCATAAGGATCTCTTCAACCAAGAATTAGGCACGCAGCGGTGCGAAAACGCTAAAAGACGCTAAATGGGCCAAATGGTCCATTAAGGCTCGAATTGTCAAAACGACGACCGAACGATGTCGGAATGGATTGAAACTTGGTTTCAATGCCATTAGAGGTATTTGACCATTCTCAACCACCACTTCGTACTCTATAAGTAACATCTCCTTTGTAATACCAAACAACTCTTAATTCTCCAACTTGTCATTGTACGTAGGGTAAACACAAACAACTGTTGATTTTGTTTGAAAACGTTTTGCAACTTAGTCTTATTAGGCATACAAAGTTCCATAAGGATCTCTTCAACCAAGAATTAGGCACGCAGCGGTGCGAAAACGCTAAAAGACGCTAAATGGGCCAAATGGTCCATTAAGGCTCGAATTGTCAAAACGACGACCGAACGATGTCGGAATGGATTGAAACTTGGTTTCAATGCCATTAGAGGTATTTGACCATTCTCAACCACCACTTCGTACTATATAAGTCACATCTCCTTTGTAATACCAAACAACTCTTAATTCTCCAACTTGTCATTGTACGTAGGGTAAACACAAACAACGGTTGATTCTGTTTGAAAACGTTTTGCAACTTAGTCTTATTAGGCATACGAAGTTCCATAAGGATCTCTTCACCCAAGAATTAGGCACGCAGCGGTGCGAAAACGCTGAAAGACGTTACATGGGCCAACTGGTCCATTAAGGCTCGAATTGGCAAAACGACGACCATACGATGTCGTAATGGATTGAAACTTGGTTTCAATGACCATTAGAGGTATTTGACCATTCTCAACCACCACTTCTTACTATATAAGTAACTTGTCCTTTGTAATACCAAACAACTCTTAATTTTCCAACTTGTCATTGTACGTAGGGTAAACACAAACAACGGTTGATTGTGTTTGAAAACGTTTTGCAACTTAGTCTTATTAGGCATACGAAGTTCCATAACGATCTCTTCACACAAGAATTAGGCACGCAGCGGTGCGAAAACGCTGAAAGACGTTAAATGGGCCAACTGGTCCATTAAGGCTCGAATTGGCAAAACGACGACCATACGATGTCGTAATGGATTGAAACCTGGTTTCAATGACCATTAGAGGTATTTGACCATTCTCAACCACCACTTCGTACTATATAAGTAACTTGTCCTATGTAATACCAAACAACTCTTAATTTTCCAACTTGTCATTGTACGTAGGGTAAACACAAACAACGGATGATTCTGTTTGAAAACGTTTTGCAACTTAGTCTTATTAGGCATACGAAGTTCCATAACGATCTCTTCACCCAAGAATTAGGCACGCAGCGGTGCGAAAACGCTGAAAGACGTTAAATGGGCCTAATGGTCCATTAAGGCTCGAATGGGCAAAACTACGACCATACGATGTCGTAATAGATTGAAACTTGGTTTCAATGACCATTAGAGGTATTTGACCATTCTCAACCACCACTTCGTACTATATAAGTAACTTGTCCTTTGTAATACCAAACAACTCTTAATTTTCCAACTTGTCATTGTACGTAGGGTTAACACAAACAACGGTTGATTCTGTTTGAAAACCTTGTGCAACTTAGTCTTATTAGGCATACGAAGTTCCATAAGGGTCTCTTTGACCAAGAATTAGGCACGCAACCGTGCGAAAACGCTAAAAGACGCTAAATGGGCCAAATGGTCCATTAAGGCTCGAATTGTCAAAACGACGACCGAACGATGTCGTAATGGATTGAAACTTGGTTTCAATGACTATTAGAGTTATTTGACCATTCTCAACCAACACTTTGTACTTTATAAGTAACATCTCCTTTGTAATACCAAACAACTCTTAATTTTCCAACTTGTCATTGTACGTAGGGTTAACACAAGCAACGGTCGATTCTGTTTGAAAACGTTGTGCAATTTAGTCTTATTACGGATACGAAGTTCCATAAGGATCTCTTTAACCAAGAATTAGGCACGAAGCGGTGCGAAAACGCTGAAAGACGCTAAATGGGCCTAAGGTCTATTAAGGCTCGAATTGGCAAAACGATGACCATACGATGTCGGAATGGATTGAAACTTGGTTTCAATGACCATTAGAGGTATTTGACCATTCTCAACCACCACTTCGTACTATATAAGTAACATCTTCTTTCTAATACAAAACAACTCTTCATTCTCCAACTTGTCATTGTACGTAGGGTAAACACAAAGAACGGTTGATTCTGTTTGAAAAAGTTTTGCAACATAGTCTTATTGGGTATTGGAAGTTCCATAAGAGTCTCTTTAACCAAGAATTCGGCACGCAGCGGTGCGAAAACGCTAAAAGACGCTAACCGGGCCTAATGTTCCATTAAGGCTCGAATTGGCAAAACGACGACCAAACGATGTCGGAATGGATTGAAACTTGGTTTCAATGACTATTGGAGGTATTTGACCATTATTAACCACCACTTCGTACTTTATAAGTAACATCTCCTTTGTAACACCAAACAACTCTTAATTTTCAACTTGTCATTGTACGTAGGGTTAACACAAACAACGGTTGATTCTGTTTGAAAACCTTGTGCAACTTAGTCTTATTAGGGATACGAAGTTTCATAAGGTTCTCTTTGACCAAGAATTAGGCACGTAGCGGTGCGAAAACGCTAAATGGGCCTAATGGTCCATTAAGGCTCGAATTGGAAAAACGACGACCATACGATGTCTTAATGGATTGAAACTTGGTTTCAATAACCATTAGAGGTATTTGACCATTCTCAAGCACCACTTCGTCCTATATAAGTAACATCTCCTGATGTGAATCCGTCCCATCAAGACCTTATTGTACCTAGCTTGGACGTCAAGGGAGATATCAATGACTTGGTGCTAGAGCATGAAGAGCCAGCCATGCGCATCACTCGCTCTATGGCTAAGAAACTCCAAGGACAAGTCCAGCTCGCTCTCACCAATCTTGGACCGTTGGCCATTTCTTGTGACGGACCATGCACCATTGTTAGCACTCAAACAACCCTTAAAGAAGCAGCCCGTGATGGCTAATTTCCCTCCCATGACAAGCCAGCTGAATCAGTGGATTCTAGACACTACAAAACTTTATTCCTTTTTGGACAACTTTCCTTATTTGGCCTTGTGTTAAGGCAAGCATTTATCTGGTTTTATAATGTTATTTTTAGCTTTTTTTTAACGTTTTTTAGGCTGAATTATGGAGAGAAGGCTGGCCCTAGGATACTAATATGCCTCCTCTCTCATTTGTTCATTTTACCTTTGAAATTGCTAAGAAAAACTCTCTTTTTGCTTGAGCAAAAACCTGCATCTTTGAAGGTCATTCTCTCCATTGTTTGTGCGTCATATCAACCAATTGAGAGCCCATCATCCACGCTTGGTATGTAGCATCCAAGTCCCACAAGTTCTCTCTTCGCCGGTGAGTCATATCCGACTTTGAGAGTCCATATCTCCCTCGATCTTCATTCAATCCACAATCCGTCTTCACCACCCTCCACCTCAGTTCATCCTCTTCAAATCCATAGGAAGAACGCTCCAAAAAGCTTTCTCTCACCACTCGTTCCATCTCCATTTTCCCAGATCAGCAGCGACTTACCCGGATTGACGTTGCTTGTTCTTGGAGCCATTCCCTCGCACCGTGACGCAGCCAAGGACGATCCTATCAAGTGGTATCAGAGCCACGCGCGGTTTGTCTCCTAAAACTGTTCTTAAGTGCAAAGAAATTGGTTTAGAAACAGGTTTGCATAGTTTACCTTCCTACCTTGATCGTTGTGTTGTTGTTTTGGCCATAATTCGTATTGTTTCTTGTTGACTGAATTCTTGGCTTCCAAACCTGCAATCTAGAGGTTGAAGACGACCATATTCAAGCCAAAAACCAGTTACAAAACGTGCCCAATTTAAGCCAAAATCCAGTTACAAAAATCAGTCAAACTAGCATTAACCTTGTTTCCTTATTTGCCTCACCTCTTGACTGCCGAAGTTAAAGCCTTGTCTCCACCCTTTAATCTGCATATTAAAGTTAGTTTGACTTGTTATATGTTGTGCATAATTCACATATTGATTTTAAGGATTAAGGGAAAGGAAATTAAATAAAATACAAAGGCAACTTTGGATTAAAAATTCCGTGCAGGCCACGTTTTGTTTGAAGTGTAGTAGGAGAAGACTTGGTTAGTAACCATCCTCCTTAAGATTTTAAACTTGCTAGGAGAGAGATCTTGGTTAGAATCCAACCTCTTTTGCTATACTCTTGAGGAAAAAGTGGTTGTTCTTAGAAAGATCCGGTCACCATTGAAAAAGGAGGAGTGACTAAGAAAAAGTAAGGCAACACAAGAGTTTATTTTTACACTAATTCGGTCTTTTTGTCATATATATATAAAAAAAAAATTCAAGTACCTTTCCTTATGCTTTATGTGTAGCACAACTTAGAACTTGTTGAGCTTGCTTGGGTATTTTTCCTATCTTATCCTACCCTATCTTGTGTCCCTAATTTTGAACCTCTAGTAACCAATTTTTGCTACTTACGGATCAGTTTTAAGGACCCTTGACGTGTGTGGGATCCATTGACAAGTTTGTCCTAGTTGTGTTGTGTGTTGAGTTTGTGTTCTTAGGGATATCATGGAGGAACCAGGCAACAAGAAGGACAAGTCCATCCTTGACGGAGATGTGTCTCCTACCATCCATCACCATGGCTGATTTTGATACGGGGATGAACCACGTCGAATCTGATCTAGACGCCTAATCTCAACACAAACTCAGAAACAAGGAAAATGAGTTATGTACTTGATGGTTTGAAGATGGAAACGAGAAGAACAAGATAGAGAAGGGAAGAACGTGGCCTAACAATGACTAGACCCTTAGCTTGAGGCTAAGAACCGAATCAAATGAAGACAAAACCCTTACCATACAACCTTACATAATCTGCCATGGAAGGAGAAAACACAAGGAGGAGATCTATGAAGCTTTAGGCCACCAACCCTTCAAGAATTGACATCCACAAGACAACTAGACTATGAATCCAACAATCCACTCTTCTCTCTCAAAAGACTCTCTTTTGAAGAAGAAACTGTTTTTCAACATAAGCCAAATCTGAGTTTTACAAGTGCCAAGGGAGCCTTATATACTCCAAGGAGGAGCCAGCCCATTGGTCTTAAAACACACCAAATATTGTCTTAAAAACACACCAAAAACGCAGGCCTAAAAGGTCTAATAAAATGTTATGAAAATGCAATGAAAATGCAAATAAAAACCATTACAACTTCAAGATCCTTCCTCAACAAATTGAGGGTCTTCTAAGTGGTCTCCAATGGTCATCAAGGTCCTCTCTCCAAGCTTAGGAACATCATCAAAACAATCGAGTTCTTTGGACAAGAGATAAGTGATTACCTTGTCCAAGTTTTGTTTGAGTTTCTTAGATCTAGATCTTGTAAGAGGACCATCAATTGAGGGAACTAGGGGAGGTGTAGGTGTCAAGAGTGGTCCCTCATCATCCTCCCCTTCTTGGAAAGGTTTCGACCACGAATCATGAGGCTCCCCGTCTTGTTCCTCAAATAGAGATAGATCACCTACATTGAATGTGGCACTCACACCATAATCACCGGGGAGGTCTAGGACATATGCATTGTCGCCCACCTTCCTTATCACTTTGAAAGGTCCACCACCTCTAGGAGAAGGCTTTGATGTGCGCTTGTGGGGGAACCTTTCCTTTCTGAAATGGACCCAAACCATGTCACCGGGCTTGAAGATCACAAGGCGTTGTCCCTTGTTGTTCCTTGCAGCCGCAGCCTTTCCCACTTGCTCAAGCTTGATCCTTGTCATATCATGGAGCTCCTTAATAAATTCAACCTGTTTTCCTGCATTGAACTCTACTCGCTCCTTCATAGGCAACGGTATAAGATCTAGAGGGGTCAAAGGATTCATGCCATATACACAATTGAAAAGGACTCATGGATGTAGATGAATGCACAACCCTATTGTATGCAAATTCTACATGTGGAAGGACTTCTTCCCAAGATTTCAAGTTCTTTTTAATGACAGCCCTAAGTAATGTGCCCAAAGTCCTATTTGTCACCTCAGTTTGGCCATCGATTTGAGGATGACTAGAAGTAGAGAACAAGAGTTTCGTTCCTAGTCTTCCCCAAAGAGATCTCCAAAAATGACTCAAGAACTTGGGGTCTCTATCACTCACAATGGACCGAGGTACTCCATGTAGCCTCACTACTTCTCTAAAGAAAAGAGTAGACACATTAGAAGCATCGTCGGTCTTGTGACATGCAATGAAGTGTGCCATCTTTGAGAATCTGTCCACAACCACAAAGATTGAATCCCTACCCTTTTTAGTCCTTGGTAGTCCTACAATGAAGTCCATGCTAATGTCTAACCAAGGAGAAGAAGGTATAGGAAGTGGTGTGTACAGCCCATGAGGCTTCACTTTTGATTTGGCCTTGAGACACTCTAGGCACTTCTTTAGCATATTCTCCACATCTCTTAACATAGGAGGCCAGTAGAAATGAGATTGGAGCATAGCATAGGTCTTGTCCCTCCCAAAATGCCCCATTAGACCTCCCTTGTGGGCTTCCTCCACAAGTAAAAGTCTTAGAGAGCACTTAGGAATACAAACCTTATCAGCCCTAAATAAGAACCCTTCATACAAGTAAAACTTGTCCAAAGAGCCCTTAGTCATGCAATGGCTATAGGTGTCACCAAAATCAGTATCATGCTCATAGAGTTCCTTAATGTATGTGAATCCTAACACCTTACAGTCAAGTTGAGTGATTAAAACATGCCTCCTAGATAATGCATCAGCTACTACATTGTCCTTGCCCTTTTTATACTTGATAACATAAGGAAAGGTTTCAATGAATTACATCCATGTACCATGACGCCTATCTAACTTATCTTGACTCCTAAAATGCTTCAAGGATTGATGATCTGTATGCAAAATGAACTCACTAGGCCATAGATAATGTTGCCATGTCTTTAGTGCCCTAAACAATGCATAGAGTTCTTTGTCATAGGTAGAATAGTTAAGACACGCACCTTTGAGCTTTTCACTAAAGTAAGATATAGGTCTGCCCTCTTGCATTAAAACAGCTCGAATGCCTATGCCCGAGGCATCACATTCGACCTCAAACGGCTTGGTGAAATTGGGAAGCACTAGTAAAGGGGTCGTGGTCAGTCTAGCTTTGAGTTCGTTGAAGGCAGCTTCTTGGCTCTTTCCCCACACAAATGGAGTGTTCTTCTTTGTGAGCTCGGTTAATGGGGAAGCTATGGTGCTGAAATCCTTCACAAACCTTCTATAGAAACTTGCCAATCCTTGGAAGCTACGAACCTGTCCAACACTTGAAGGAGTCGGCCATTCTTGGATAGCCTTTACCTTCTCTTGATCCACTTCTAATCCTTTAGAGCTCACCACAAAACCTAGAAAATTGACTTGATTAGTGCTGAAATCACACTTCTTTAAATTAGCATATAAACACTCAAGTCTAAGAATGGATAACACTTCCCTTAGGTGCAGCTCGTGCTCTTGTAGTGATTTGCTATAGATGAGGATGCCATCAAAGTAGACCACCACAAATTTCCCTAGGAAACTTCTTAGCACATGGTTCATCAACCTCATGAATGTAGAAGGAGCATTGGTTAAGCCAAATGGCATCACTAGCCATTCAAATAGCCCAAACTTGGTTTTGAACGCCGTCTTCCATTCATCACCTTCTTGCATTCTAATCTGGTGGTAACCACTTCTTAGATCGATCTTAGAGAACAAAGTGGCGCCATAGAGCTCGTCAAGCATGTCATCTAGCCTTCGAATTGGATGCCTATACTTGACGGTGATGTTGTTTATAGCACGACAGTCCACACACATACGCCACGTCCCGTCTTTCTTAGGCACTAACAACACCGGGACTGCACAAGGTGACTTACTCCTACGCACATACCCTTTGTCCAGCAACTCTTGCACTTGCTTCTCTATTTCATTGCTCTCTTGAGGGTTCATCCTATAGGCTGGCCTATTAGGTAGGGAATGCCCTGGAATGAAGTCAATTTGGTGCTCTATTCCTCTAATTGGAGGTAGGCCAGGGGGTATCTCATCCGGGAACATGTCTTGGAACTCTTTAAGAAGCTTTTGGATGGGCTGGGGTAGGGTAGGCTCGGTTGGCTCAATAGCTAGGGTCCTCTTCTTGGTTAATAGCATGAGGTGGGTGTCTAAGGGTAGATACTCACCTTCTAGTTCTTCTTTGGATGCTAAGAGGACAGTAGGAGGTGTAGATAGGCTCGGCTGGCTTGTTTTGTGGCTAGGGGCTGGTTTAGGTCGAGCTACTTCCTTAGGTATGCTCTTCTCTTGCTCTTGTAGCCTCTCCTTGTCTCTTTTCTTCTCAAAGGCTTCGACAATCTGCAATGGAGTCATAGGTTTGAGAGTAACATTGCTTCCATTGAAAGTGAAAGAATATCTATTACTAAACCCATCATGCATCACTCTCCTATCATATTGCCAAGGTCTTCCTAAGAGTACATGACATGCTTGCATAGGAACTACATCACAAAGAATAGTGTCTTGATAAGGCCCTAATTTAAGAGTCACATTCACTTGTTTGTTGACCTTAAGTTCTCCACAATCATTCATCCAATGGAGCTTATAAGGCCTAGGGTGGCAAAAAGGTCGTAGTTGTAACTTAGAGACAAGTTCAGTACTTGCAATGTTACAACAACTTCCTCCATCAATTATAACATTACAAACCTTATCCTTAATTAAGCATCTAGTGTGAAACAGGTTTTCTCTTTGATTATCATCACACAAGGCAGGTTGTACATGCAAAGTTCTTTTACAAATGAGGCTATCTCCATGCTCATATTCTACACCATCATCCTCCACAAATTCATTATCATGCTCAACAAAATCAGATTCTAAGGGTGCATCATCATCATCATTTTCACTAGCAGAATCATATTGTCCTAGATGATTAACTATCATAGTTCTCTTGTTAGGACAATCCCTCATATAATGCCCCTTACCCTTACATTTAAAGCATTCAATGTTACTAGTCTTAGGAGTAGAAGTAGAGTTAGAGACATTCCCTTTTGTTCCTTGGGTAGGGCCAGCTTGTGGCTTAGGAGGGAAGCTTGTTGGTGCTTGGAACTCTCGTCTAGGACCAGTTGGCTCTTGTGATTTAGGGTGCTCTCGGCCATAGGGTTGTGCAGCCCTCGAATTGCCTCTCCAAGTGCTTGATGAAGCTCCTCCTTTGTTGATTTGGAGTCCTCTAACTCGCAGCTTCCTCTCGGCCTTAATGGCTAGGTGTAGGAGCTCCGTCATCGAGCTATAAGGATACATATCAACCTCATTAGTCAAATTAGAGTCAAGGACTCGGAGATACCTGGCCATGGTTGTTTCTTCATCCTCTCGCACATTGGCCTTCACCATTGCCATTTGCATGGCATTGTATGTTTCCTCGGCAGTCATTGACCCTTGTCTTAAGTTCTCAAGCCTTTGACGAAGATCCCTCGCATGATGATAAGGTATGAACCTAGTCATCATCAAAGCTTTCATGTGTTCCCATGTGGTCACGGGCTGATCAAGGTTCCTTCCTTTGCTGGACCTTTTTCTAGGGCAGCCAGCTGGACCTTCCTTTGCTCGGGAAAGTTGTGACACGTCCAGATTTGCTCTATCTTTGTCTCCCAATCCATATACAAATCTGGATCACACCTTCCTTCCAATGTAGGGAACTTGACCTTCACTCTTCCCAAATCATCTTGTTCTTGGTCTCTCCCTCTCCTTGGTGGATAATCCCTTTCTGGTGCTCCTCTCCAGCCTGCGTACTCCATCTCCTCTTCAATGTTATCCTGAAAATCATTAACACACGCATTCCTTCTATTGTTAGGAGAGTTAGGGATTGGGTAGTTCTCCCTTGGAGCTTGTGGTGGAGGTTGGAGGTTGATTTCTGGCCTTAAAGGTTGGTTTAGGCCGTGTATGATTGGGGAGGTATTTGCATGAACCGGAGAGTTGTTGGTTGGTGTATTCATGGCAGCTTGGTAGGTGGTGCGTTGATCAGATAGTGGTGGTCTAGGAGGGTGGTTTGAGTTATCTCCGACCTCTTGGTGGGTGCCTAATGGTATAGGCTGAGGTGGTATTGGCCCAGCTTCAATGGCAGCTAGTCGAGTGGACATGCTAGCTATGGAATCTGACATAGTTCTCAACAAGACGAGTACATCGGGATGCATAGGCTCACTACTACTCCGGGACCTTGATCTTCTTCTTGGGGAAATAGACATGATCAAAACAAATCAAACAAGCAAACAAGTCAGATTAGAGATAATAATTTCTCACAAGTGTTTCCCAACCAATGTGTTTGTCACACAACTCTCTTGTTGTTGGGAACTCGTCTAATAGATGTTTGCCTTGTAAAGATCAATGATTAGAAGGATAGATTGCTTTCAAACTTCTTTCGACTCCTAAGGCCAGATTGTGACTCAAAGTAGAGAAGAAATCACTCACTCACACTCGTATTGCTAGATTGAAAAGCAATAGATTTGATTGGCAATTTTAGACTCAAGAAGGATGATTACCTTTAGTTTACCTCAGATTGGATCAATGGAAGTAGTCAGCCCTTGATTAGCCCGTGTAAGGATGGATTGATGTTTTGAGTAGGTTTTGGCTGGCTAAGGCAATTGGGTGTGGCTAGGAGGCTCTTGGCAATCCTCCTTTCTCCTTTCTTCTTCTTGATCCTTGCTTGATGATTTTTGTGAAGTATGAACTTGAGTTGCAGCCTGGTTTGTTTCTCCCTTGTTTTGGACGTTTTGTTTTGAGCCCCTTTTCTTCTTTCTTTTTTTTCGACTTTTTGGATATATATTTGGTAATGCTGATATAGCAAAAACGAATTTGGAGGGGGAATTCTGCTGAATGGTAAGGAAATTTTAAATAAGGAAGGTTGTTTTATGGAAGGAAAAATTGATTTGAATGGGTGGTCAGCCAACTTTTTGTTTAAGGAAAGTATCCTTTTGATTGCTGGAAGGAGGGGAAGGGTTACCAATTTCGAATTATCTCACCCAGCAACCACCAACTTCGTTTTCTTCTCTTTAAGCTGCTCCTTTGCTCAATGGAACCAACGAACCATGGATGTGTTTGGTTAGGATTTTTGATGGGCTAATCAATGGCGTTACAGGCTTCCAAGGACACAATCCAAACCAAATCTTCCGGATCTCAATTCCTGCACACAAACTCACAATTTTGAGAACTTACTTGACACAATTTCAACGATTTGAGAAGAACAAAAGCTTAGACAACAATGGTGGTGGTGTAAGGCGTCGACCAGCTCTGATACCAATTGATACGGGGATGAACCACGTCGAATCTGATCTAGACGCCTAATCTCAACACAAACTCAGAAACAAGGAAAATGAGTTATGTACTTGATGGTTTGAAGATGGAAACGAGAAGAACAAGATAGAGAAGGGAAGAACCTGGCCTAACAATGACTAGACCCTTAGCTTGAGGCTAAGAACCAAATCAAATGAAGACAAAACCCTTACCATACAACCTTACATAATCTGCCATGGAAGGAGAAAACACAAGGAGGAGATCTATGAAGCTTTAGGCCACCAATCCTTCAAGAATTGACATCCACAAGACAACTAGACTATGAATCCAACAATCCACTCTTCTCTCTCAAAAGACTCTCTTTTGAAGAAGAAACTGTTTTTCAACATAAGCCAAATCTGAGTTTTACAAGTGCCAAGGGAGCCTTATATACTCCAAGGAGGAGCCAGCCCATTGGTCTTAAAACACACCAAATATTGTCTTAAAAACACACCAAAAACGCAGGCCTAAAAGGTCTAATAAAATGTTATGAAAATGCAATGAAAATGCAAATAAAAACCATTACAACTTCAAGATCCTTCCTCAACAAATTGAGGGTCTTCTAAGTGGTCTCCAATGGTCATCAAGTCCTCTCTCCAAGCTTAGGAACATCATCAAAACAATCGAGTTCTTTGGACAAGAGATAAGTGATTACCTTGTCCAAGTTTTGTTTGAGTTTCTTAGATCTAGATCTTGTAAGAGGACCATCAATTGAGGGAACTAGGGGAGGTGTAGGTGTCAAGAGTGGTCCCTCATCAGATTTGCTCCAAGCCATTCAAGGCCTTAAGTTTGAGAATGAGGAAAGGTTGCGTGCACAACAAGAAGAGATGACTGCCTTCATGCGCGCCGTGGAAGCTAAGATTGGTGCTTCCAAATTGGAAGCCAAGGTGGAACTCAAGCGAGCGGAGGCCTTCCTTCAGTCCATATGGAGGGCGAGTATTCAGGCCATGTGACGCAAACTACCACCTTGCCATCCCTCTCCATGGCACCTTCCTCCTCCCACCAACCTATCACGGCGACCCACCGAGAGTTTCAGGTATGAACTCTGCCCATTCTCTTCCTTTTGCTAGCTATCCTACCATGCCTTTGCCTACGGGCACCACTAACCTGCTAGGCTGAGAGGATGTGGGCGACTTCCAACCAAGGCCGCCGTTGCCTCTCTTGCAACCGAGGCATCCAGCTGCAGGCCGTGGATTTGGGCGAGGAAACTACCAAGCAGGAAGGGCACTCCTACAACCAGTACGGGGCTACCAAGGTCAAGACATGGACCAAGGTTATGGAAGAGGTCCTAATGTGAAGTTGGAAGTGCAGCCATTTGGAGGAACAACCGACGCCGAGGCCTACTTGGAGTGGGAGCACAAGACGGAACAAGTCTTTGATTTCTACCAATACACCGATGCTCAAAAGGTAGCCATTGCCACCATTAAATTCATTGATTTTTCTTATCATTGGTGGATAGAGGACAAAGAAGAAAGGGAGTACAATGGTTACCCACCTTTGACACTTGGGACGAGCTCAAAACTACATTAAGGCACCGGTTTGTGCCCGAAGACTTCACAGCCCGCCTACACTCAAGGTTGGAGCAATTGAGACAAGGAACCAAGACGCCGGATGAGTACTACAAAGAACTCAAGATCCTCATCTATAGATCCGGTCTAAGGTTCCCCGAAGGGTATGTTATCTCTAAATTTATCAATTGCTTAAATCCTGACCTTAAGGCTATTGTGAGTACGCAGCAATTTGTTCGAGGTACTACTATTGAGGAGATTTTGCACTACACCAATCATATCTATCAAAAACTTACCTCAAAAGAAGAGTTACTCATCCAACAATAGGCCTTGGAACAACCAAGGAGGAGGATCCTCTAGCTACCCCACTCAGCGTCCCGAGAGCAAGCAAGACGCCTCAGCCGTGCCCACAAGACGTGAGCCTTCAAGGGCTCCACAAGGCGGCAGGCGAGAAGGGGAGCAACGCTCAAGTGAGATCAAGTGCTTTAAATGCCTTGGGCGTGGCCACATGGCTAAGGATTGTCCTTCTAGGCGCCAAGTCCTACTCAACACCATTGGTGAGTATGAGTCGGATGAGGAGGCCGGGGTTGAGGAGCCACAAGGAAAAGAAGAGGAGGTGGCGGAGCTGCAAGTAGAAGCTGAGACTCAAGGTGAGTGTTTTGTGGTCAAACGATCTCTAATCACTAATGAAGCTCCCGCCCCACCAAACCAAAGAGAAACCATTTTCCATACAAGATGCCTCATCCAAGGTAAAATTTGCAATCTCATAATTGATGGAGGATCTTGTTGTAACATCATAGACCAAGAGGTGGTCAAAAGGTTTGCTCTTAAAACTACTCCTCATGTACAACCCTATACTTTATGTTGGCCGAATTCTAACACACCTCTTAAGGTGAATGAACAAGCTTGTGTTAAGTTTTCTATAGGGAGGTATGTTGATGAGGTGATTTGTGATGTTCTTCCTATGACGGCGTGCCGTATCTTACTTGGAAGGCCTTGGCAATATGACCGCGGCGTCATCCACCAAGGAGTCACAAATGAGTATTCTTTCCACCTCAAAGGTAAGAGGATCACCTTGTTGCCATTGCCACCACATGAAATCATGGTTGATCACATAGCCAATGAGCAAAGGCCCAATGCTGCGGCGCAAGGGAAAAGTCAAGAGAAGAAGGACTATGGAGGGGAGTAACACTTGCTTTCTTTTGTTGTTTAAAGATGTGTTATTTAATGGAAAAGATGTGCAAGACTTACCTTCCTCTATTGCTTCTTTGTTGAAGGAGTTTGATGACTTGTTTCCCGAGGAGATGCCGGAAGGACTGCCCCCACTACGTGGGATAGAACATCAAATAGACTTTGTTCCCGGCGCCTCCATCCCCAACAAGCCAGCCTATAGAGCCAATCCCATGGAGGCCGGGGAGCTTCAAAAACAGGTTGTTGAACTTCTATCTAAAGGCTATGTGTGTGATAGTTTAAGTCCATGCTCGGTCCCCGTCATCTTAATTCCTAAGAAAGATGGAACTTGGAGAATGTGTGTAGATTGTAGGGCTATAAACAATATTACGATCAAGTATAGGCATCCTATTCCTAGACTTGATGATATGTTGGATGAACTCTATGGTTCATGCATATTCTCTAAGGTGGACCTTAAAAGTGGCTATCACCAAATTCGAATGAAGGAAGGTGATGAATGAAAAACTGCCTTCAAGACCAAGTATGGTCTATATGAATGGTTAGTTATGCCATTTGGGCTCACTAACGCACCTAGCACATTCATGAGGCTCATGAACCATGTGTTAAGGGCCTTTTTAGGCAAGTTTGTGGTTGTGTATTTTGATGACATATTAATTTATAGCCGCAACTTGCAAGAGCATGCTAAACATGTGAGAATGGTCCTAGAAGTCTTAAGAAAAGAAAAGCTCTATGCTAACTTTAAGAAATGTCACTTTTGTTCGGATAATGTGGTGTTTCTTGGGTTTGTAGTGAGCAAAGAAGGGCTTCAAGTGGACAAAGAGAAGGTGAAAGCAATAGAAGAGTGGCCAGTTCCTACCACAATGACACAAGTTAGGAGCTTCCTTGGCTTGGCTGGCTTCTACCGCCGTTTTGTCAAGGATTTTAGCTCCCTTGCCACTCCTCTAACCGAGCTCACTAAGAAGAAGGTGGCCTTTCAATGGGGCCCAAGTTAGGAGCAAGCTTTCGCCACCATCAAGTACAAGCTCACTCACGCCCCTCTCTTAGTACTACCGGACTTCTCAAGGACATTTGAGATAGAATGTGATGCTTCGGGAGTGGGGCTTGGAGGAGTTCTTATGCAAGGCGGGAGGCCAATTGCATACTTTAGTGAGAAGCTTAATGATGCCGAGCTCAAGTACCCAACATATGACAAGGAACTGCTAGCTTTGGTAAGGGTCCTCAAGGTATGGCAACACTATCTTCTCCCTAGAGAGTTTGTAATCCATTCTGACCATGAGGCACTTGGGTTCCTCAAGGGTCAAAGTAAACTAAACAAGCGTCACGCCAAATGGGTGGAGTTTATTGAGGCTTTCCCTTATGTGATCAAACACAAGAAGGGAAAGGACAATATTGTGGCAGATGCTTTGTCTAGGAGATATGCCTTGATATCCACCTTGGATGCAAGAATGTTGGGCTTTGCTTTCATCAAGGAACTATATGCCTTAGACCTTGAATTCAAGGAAATCTATGAGGAATGTAGTACTTTGGGAAGCAAGGATCAATTTTTCGTGCATGAGGGCTATCTCATGAAAGGAGCTAAACTTTCCATCCCTAGTGGGTCTACTCGACGACTACTAGTGCAAGTAGCGCACGGTGGTGGTCTTATGGGCCACTCCGGCGTTGCTAAGACATTGCAAGCCTTGAAGGAACACTTCTACTGGCCACGCATGCTTAGGGACGTGGAAAAACTTTGTGCTTCTTGTGCAACTTGTGCGCAAGCAAAGTCTAGAGCCAACCCACATGGGTTATATACTCCCTTACCCATTCCCCAACAGCCTTGCGAAGACCTATCCATGGACTTTGTGTTAGTCCTTCCTAGGACTAAAAGGGGAAGAGACTCCATTTTTGTGCTTGTAGACCGGTTTAGTAAAATGGCACACTTCATTGCGTGTCATAAAATCGATGATGCAACCAATGTGGCGTCCTTGTTTTTCAATCATGTTGTGCGCCTACATGGTCTTCCTAAGTCCATAGTGTCGGATAGGGATGTTAAGTTCCTTAGCCACTTTTGGAGGACCTTGTGGGCTAGTTAGGCACCAAGTTGCTCTATTCCACTACTTGTCAT
This sequence comes from Oxyria digyna, assembly GCA_029168935.1. Lineage (NCBI taxonomy): Eukaryota > Viridiplantae > Streptophyta > Magnoliopsida > Caryophyllales > Polygonaceae > Oxyria > Oxyria digyna. The sequence continues at coordinate 14,017,320 of JAPVLV010000010.1, read as the reverse complement.
CCTCAAACGGATGGTCAAACCGAAGTAGTGAATAGGTCACTTGGTACCTTACTTCGTGTTGTTTTGAAAGCTAACCTACGCAGGTGGGAAGAATGCCTTCCTTACATTGAGTTTGCATACAACCGCACCACACACTCGGCGACCAAGAAGACTCCCTTTGAAGTCGCCTATGGTAAGAACCCTCTCACTCCTTTAGACCTTATTACTCACCCCATTGTTGATGGTTTTAGCAAGGAAGGAAAGGAGTTGGCGGACTATGTTAAGCGGTTGCATGAAGACACTAGGAAGCAGCTTGAGAAGCGCACAGCGCAGTATGAGAGACAACACAACAAGGGACGCAAGGAGCTTCTCTTTGAGCCCGGTGACTTGGTGTGGGTGCACCTCCGCAAGGAACGGTTTCCCTCACGTAGAAACTCCAAGTTGAAACCAAGGGCAGATGGACCTTTTCAAGTGCTAGAGAAGATCAACAACAATGCATACCGCCTGGAGCTTCCACCGGAGATGGGGGTCCATGATGTCTTCAATGTGGCTGACCTTAGGCCATACCTAATGGGGGAAGACGCTGAGCTAGAAGAAGAGCATGATTCGAGGTCGAATCCTTTTAAAGGAAGGGAGGATGATGTGAATCCGTCCCATCAAGACCTTATTGTACCTAGCTTGGACGTCAAAGGAGATATCAATGACTTGGTGCAAGAGGATGAAGAGCCAGCCATGCGCATCACTCGCTCTATGGCTAAGAAACTCCAAGGACAAGTCCAGCTCGCTCTCACCAATCTTGGACCGTTGGCCATTTCTTGTGACGGACCATGCACCATTGTTAGCACTCAAACAACCCTTAAAGAAGCAGCCCATGATGGCTAATTTCCCTCCCATGACAAGCCAGCTGAATCAGTGGATTCTAGACACTACAAAACTTTCTTCCTTTTTGGACAACTTTCCTTATTTGGCCTTGTGTTAAGGAAAGCATTTATCTGGTTTTATAATGTTATTTTTAGCTTATTTTTAACGTTTTTTAGGCTGAATTATGGAGAGAAGGCTGGCCCTAGGATACTAATATGCCTCCTCTCTCATTTGTTCATTTTACCTTTGAAATTGCTAAGAAAAACTCTCTTTTTTCTTGAGCAAAAACCTGCATCTTTGAAGGTCATTCTCTCCATTGTTTGTGCGTCATATCAACCAATTGAGAGCCCATCATCCACGCTTGGTGTGTAGCATCCAAGTCCTACAAGTTCTCTCTTCGCCGGTTGATGTGAATCCTCCACGTCAAGTGTCCAACATCGAGCCTAACAAGGATGTATTGGAGCCGGTGCCTAGACTAACTCGTGCTAAGGCTAGGGAACTACAACACCTTCTTGACAAGGGCATGGCATCAAACGAAGGTCAATCAATCCGCAAGCAAGGACCACTCACTCTCATCAAGGCTAAGGAAGAATAGGGCGTTATTTGTCTACTTTAAAAGACTTGGTTTATTCCTGCAATTAGATACAATTTACGGGTTTTATCCTTGAATTCTCTCCTAATTTTCGGCTGGTTTGTAGCTATTAGGAGATGGTTGTTTTTCTTTTCATTTTCCAACTTTGATAAACATTAGAAACCCAAAAACACTCTCTTTGAGTTGTTCTTGAGATATTGAAGTTCAACCCCTTTGAATTCCTCTCTTGTGTGTCATATCAAGCTAGGAATTCATTCTCTTTGATCCATTGGTGTGTCATATCCAATTCGTCAAGGAAGAAGCTCGTGTCGGTGCGTCATATCCGGGATCAGTTTCGTATCTCCACCATTCCAGCCTTTCCGTCCATTACCATCACCTCAGCCTTCCGCCATTTCACCCTCAAGCCATCAACTCTCGATCTACCTCGCCTACACCTTCGGTGTCCTTCGTACGTGTGACTGAACCTTGCACCGTGACTCAATCAACCAAGGATCCATCAAGTGGTATCAGAGCCACGTAAGGTTTGGTCATCCTTGCTTCATTTTCTTAGTACAAATTCAAGTTAGATTCAATAAGCTCTTCGTTGCCCTTTCCGGGTTAAGTTTTTGTTGAATTTTCGCCTAAATTTGTACCTGAACTTGGAAGCCATTGTTGTTGTTCTTACCTGGTGCTTAAGCATGTTCCAAGGTTGAAGAAGACCTCAAAAAAGAAAAAAAAAACGTTCAAACCACAAATCAAGGCACTTAATTCGGCAGTTCACAAAACAGCATTTACTACATTCTTAATTTGGCAGAATTTCCTTATTTGCTTGTTGTAACCCCTGCTGAGTTAACTCCACCCTTATTACCCTATTTTAATCTGATTTGTGCTTTTAAATAAAGTCTAATCCGATTGCATAATTCACGTGACGGAATACCGGGTTAAGGGAAGGGAGTTTAGTTTCTTCTTACTTGCGTTATTTGAAGGAAAACGAGCAGTTTAAGTCTGATATTAATAAAAAAAAAAAAAAAAAAAGAAACGTGTATACTTGGGAGAAGGATTGGTCAAAAGACTATACCTCTCGAGTTTTTGTTTATAGTTTTACTCTTGGGAAAAAAGTGGTGTTCTCAGAAAAATTCGATCACCTACGAAAAGGAAAAGAAGGAGTGATCAAGAAAAAGTGAGGCACATCAAGAGCTTTGTTTCATTTGGGTAAGTTAGTTGCTAGAGTCTTAGTACCTTCCTAGTACCTCACTTGTTGCAATCGGAATAAGCCTTATTGACCGTGCATTTTCAGTTTTTCTTTCTTTGTTGGCCTAGCTCGTAACCCATTAAGAGCTTGTTGTTACTACTTGAATTTGTGTTTAGAAAATCAGCTCGGAACCCCCTAACGTGTGCGGGAACCATTTTGGTTTTCTAGTTGGTTTTGTTTGCTTGCTTGATAGGTACCATGGGCGATGGTCATCAACCCGGGCCAGTTACCCTTGAAAGCCTAATGCAACGAATGCTTGGTCTTGAAGAACGGCTTGAGTCTCGGATCCAAGAAGCTCAACAAGCTAACCAGGCAAGCATAAGAGGTCTTGAAGCAAGAATTGAGTCTTCCGAAAGTAGATTGGGGGATGTGTCCAGATTGTGTGAGGCCTTTCAACCACCTTTCTTGGGAGATAGCTCGTCCCATTCTGTTCTTAGGACTCAACCCTTGCCTAGTGCACTCAACGGCGCACCTACCGCTCCAATCCCGACGCTCGTGGCCTCTAGCGGGTCACCAGGTTTGAATATACTACCTCCTTTTGTATCACTTCCTAATAGCATTCCACTTGCGACCACTAATCATGAAGGTTTGGAGGAAGAGCACGATGAAGAGGAGGCCCAAGGTACCTTTAGGCGTCCGGGGCACCAAGCTCGAGGTCTAGCACCCTTGAGGCAGCCTATGCGCGCTTTCGAAGGACGAAGGCCGGAACCCAATGTAAGACGTGAAGGGGCGCAAGGGCAAGGCTACTTTGGTCCGCGCCATGGACTAGGCGCTCAAGGCTATGCACGTCCAGCTGAGAGGGGTCAATATGGAGGCCGGGGACAAGCGCGCTTCCAGGAACCCTACTACCAAGGGTACCCGCAGCCCGGTGACTTTGGGTATGAACAAGACCGGATGAGGCTTCCAAACAATGACCTTAAGGTAGAGAAGTTTGGAAAGAATGCTGACCCGGAAGAGTGCCTGACATGGATAAGTAAGACGGAGCAAATCTTCGACATCCAACAGTTTAATGATGCCCAAAGAGTAGCCTATGCTAGCATCAAATTTGAAGGGTTCGCTGACCAATGGTGGACCGAAGAGAAAGAGGAGAGAACTCGTAATGGAGATGATCCAATCGAGACTTGGGAAGAGCTAAAAGAGGCTCTTAAGTTCAGATTTGTTCCCGTGGACTTTGCATCTCGTGTTCATGAGAGGCTTGAGCAACTCAAGCAAGGGAGTCGTAGTCCCGATGAGTACTATAAAGAGATGAAAACTCTCTTGTTCCGAACTGGCATTAAGTTTCCTGATGAGTTTGTTATTTCTAAATTTGTCGAGAACTTAAATTCTGACCTTAAACCTATAGTTTCTATGCAGCACTTTGCTAGGGGCATCACCGTGGAAGAAGTCCTTCATTACACTAATCATGTGTACCGTCACCTTCCTCCTAAGAAGGCTCCACCAGCTGCTTCTAGGACTTGGAGTAACCAGGGTTCGGGCGCTTCCCAAACAAAGCCATGGAATGGATCCAATGTCGGTTCTTCTAGTTATCCTAGGCGCCAAGAGCCTCGAGAGGATACTTCCCTTAATCAGCCACGACGAGAGCCTCCAAGGACTCCTCAAGGCAGTAATCGGGAAGGTGAGCGCCGCTCTAGTGAGATCAAGTGCTTCAAATGCTTGGGTCGCGGGCACATGGCTAAGGACTGCCCTTCACGCCGCCAAGTGTTGCTGAACACAATAGGCGAGTATGAATCCGATGATGAAGCCGTGGAGGAGCTCGTGATAGAAGAAGGAGAGGAGGAGTTGCAAGTACAAGCTGAGTCTAGAGGTGAGTGCTTTGTGGTGAAACGAGCTCTTGTGGCCAGTGAGGTTCCTACTCTTCCCAATCAAAGAGAAACCATATTCCATACGAGGTGCCTCATCCAAGGTAAGATTTGTAATCTCATAATTGATGGGGGATCTTGTTGTAATATCATAGACCAAGAGGTGGTCAAAAGGTTTGCTCTTAAAACTACTCCTCATGTACAACCCTATACTCTATGTTGGCTGAATTCTAACACACCTCTTAAGGTGAATGAACAAGCTTGTGTTAAGTTTTCTATAGGGGGGTATGTTGATGAGGTGATTTGTGATGTTCTTCCTATGACGGCGTGCCATATCCTACTTGGAAGACCTTGGCAGTATGACCGAGGAGTTGTCCACCAAGGGGTGTCCAATGAATACTCCTTCCATATGAATGGTAAGAGGATCACCATTCTGCCCTTAGCTCCTCATGAGATCATGGCCGACTACATAGCCAATGAGCAAAGAAGGAAGGTGGACAAGGAAGAAAAGACGAAGGCTCCTAACCATATCCTCCTTGCCAAGCCGAGGGAAGTAAGAAAAGCAATCCAGGGGAGTAAAGTTTGCTTTCTTGTTTATTATAAAGATGTTCTTTTCTCAAGTCAAGACTTGGATGGTTTGCCTTCATCTATATCTCTACTCTTGCAGGAATTTGATGATCTTTTCCAAGATGAGATGCCTCCCGGTTTACCTCCCATTAGAGGAATTGAGCATCAAATTGACTTTGTGCCCGGAGCTTCTATTCCCAACAAGGCTGCCTATAGAGCTAATCCAATGGAGGCACAAGAACTTCAAAATCAGGTTGTAGAACTCTTGAATAAGGGTCATGTGCGTGAGAGTCTAAGTCCATGTTCGGTTCCCGTTATCTTAGTTCCTAAAAAGGATGGTTCTTGGAGAATGTGTGTGGATTGTAGAGCTATAAACAATATTACCATCAAGTATAGGCATCCTATTCCTAGACTTGATGATATGTTGGATGAACTCCATGGTGCATGCTTGTTCTCTAAGATAGATTTGAAGAGTGGTTATCACCAAATTAGAATGAAAGAGGGTGATGAATGGAAAACTGCCTTCAAAACTAAGTATGGATTGTATGAATGGCTAGTCATGCCATTTGGGCTTACTAATGCACCTAGCACTTTTATGAGACTCATGAATCATGTTCTTAGGGCTTTCCTAGGTCAGTTTGTGGTTGTGTATTTTGATGATATACTTATTTATAGCCATACCTTACAAGAGCATGCTAAGCATTTGAAAATGGTACTTGAGGTCCTTAGGAAAGAAAAGCTCTATGCAAACTTTAAGAAATGTCATTTCTGTTCGGATCATGTGGTCTTTCTTGGTTTTGTAGTGTGTAAAGAAGGACTCAAGGTGGATCAAGAGAAGATCAAGGCTATTCAAGATTGGCCTATACCTGTGAGTATGACTCAAGTAAGGAGTTTTCTAGGTCTTGCTGGCTTCTACCGCCGGTTTGTGAGAGACTTTAGCTCCCTTGCTTCTCCTTTAACCGAGCTCACCAAGAAGAATACCCCTTTTAAGTGGGGACCTAAGCAAGAGGAAGCATTTGAAACTCTTAAGGCCAAGCTCACATGTGCTCCCCTCCTAGTGTTGCCTGATTTCTCCAAGACATTTGAGATTGAATGTGATGCTTCCGGGGTGGGGCTAGGTGGTGTGCTCATGCAAGGAGGGAGACCTATTGCTTACTATAGTGAGAAGTTGAATGAAGCTGAAATCAAGTATCCCACATATGACAAGGAGCTTCTCGCTTTGGTAAGAGTACTTAAGGTATGGCAACACTATCTCCTTCCTAGGGAATTTGTCATTCATTCTAATCATGAGGCTCTACGGTTCCTTAAGGGCCAAAGTAAGCTTAATAAGCGTCATGCCAAATGGGTAGAATTCATTGAAGCTTTTCCCTACGTGATCAAACACAAGAAAGGAAAAGACAATGTAGTGGCGGACGCTTTATCACGTAGATATGCACTCATTACTACCATGGATGCTAGAATGTTGGGCTTTGCTTTTATTAAAGAACTATATGTCTTGGATGAGGATTTCAAGGACATATATGAGGCTTGTAGTTCTTTAGGAGGCAAAGATCAATATTATTTGCATGAGGGCTATCTTATGAGAAAGGATCGACTATGTGTTCCTAGTGGTTCAACTAGGAAACTCCTTGTGCAAGAAGCGCATGGTGGTGGCCTTATGGGTCATTTCGGCGTCGCTAAGACTATGCAAGCTTTGAAGGAACACTTCTTCTGGCCTCATATGCTTAGGGATGTTGAGAAACTATGTGCCTCTTGTGCAACTTGTGTACAAGCTAAATCCAAGTCGAGTCCTCATGGGTTGTATATGCCTTTGCCCATTCCCCACCAGCCGTGGGAAGACCTATCCATGGACTTTGTTTTAGGTCTTCCTAGGACTAAGAGGGGACGAGATTCCATCTTTGTAGTTGTAGATCGGTTTAGTAAGATGGCACACTTCATTGCGTGTCATAAGACCGATGATGCAACTAATGTGGCAAATCTGTTCTTTGACTTTGTTGTGCGCTTACATGGGATTCCAAAGTCCATTGTGTCCGATAGGGATGTTAAGTTCCTAAGTCACTTTTGGAAGACCTTGTGGGCCAAGCTAGGAACCAAGCTACTATATTCAACCACATGCCATCCCCAAACTGATGGGCAAACGGAAGTGGTTAATAGAACGCTTGGCACCTTGCTCCGTGTTGTGCTTAAGACTAACCTCCGCAGGTGGGAAGAATGCTTACCTTTCATCGAGTTTGCGTACAACCGTACCGTGCATTCGGCCACCAAGAAGTCTCCTTTTGAAGTGGCGTATGGTAAAAATCCTATTACTCCCTTAGACCTTATAGCTCACCCTATTGTGAATCATCTTAGTCAGGAAGGCAAGGAGCTAGCGGAGTATGTCAAGAAGATGCACGAGGAGACTAGGAAGCAACTTGAACGACGCACAGTTCAGTATGAGCGGCAAGCTAACAAGGGCCGCAAGGAGCTGATTTTTGAGCCCGGTGACTTGGTGTGGGTGCACCTCCGCAAGGAACGGTTTCCCTCACAACGAAACTCCAAGTTGAAGCCGAGGGCCGAGGGTCCTTTCCAAGTGCTTGAGCGTATCAACGACAATGCATACAAGCTGGAGTTACCACCTACCTATGGCGTGCATGACACCTTCAATGTAGCCGACTTGAAGCCGTACATAGCCCAGGACGAGGAGGACTACCCCGGGTCAGATTCGTGGTCGAATCCTTTTGAAGGGGGGGAGGATGATGTGAATCCTCCACGTCAAGTGTCCAACATCGAGCCTAACAAGGATGTATTGGAGCCGGTGCCTAGACTAACTCGTGCTAAGGCTAGGGAACTACAACACCTTCTTGACAAGGGCATGGCATCAAACGAAGGTCAATCAATCCGCAAGCAAGGACCACTCACTCTCATCAAGGCTAAGGAAGAATAGGGCGTTATTTGTCTACTTTAAAAGACTTGGTTTATTCCTGCAATTAGATACAATTTACGGGTTTTATCCTTGAATTCTCTCCTAATTTTCGGCTGGTTTGTAGCTATTAGGAGATGGTTGTTTTTCTTTTCATTTTCCAACTTTGATAAACATTAGAAACCCAAAAACACTCTCTTTGAGTTGTTCTTGAGATATTGAAGTTCAACCCCTTTGAATTCCTCTCTTGTGTGTCATATCAAGCTAGGAATTCATTCTCTTTGATCCATTGGTGTGTCATATCCAATTCGTCAAGGAAGAAGCTCGTGCCGGTGCGTCATATCCGGGATCAGTTTCGTATCTCCACCATTCCAGCCTTTCCGTCCATTACCATCACCTCAGCCTTCCTCCATTTCACCCTCAAGCCATCAACTCTCGATCTACTTCGCCTACACCTTCGGTGTCCTTCGTACGTGTGACTGAACCTTGCACCGTGACTCAATCAACCAAGGATCCATCACCGGTGAGTCATATCCGACTTTGAGAGTCCATATCTCCCTCAATTTTCATTCAATCCACAATCCGTCTTCACCACCCTCCACTTCAGTTCATCCTCTTCAAATCCATAGGAAGAACGCTCCAAAAAGCTTTCTCTCACCGCTCGTTCCATCTCCATCTTCCCATATCAGCAGCGACTTACCCAGATTGACGTTGCTTCTTCTTGGAGCCATTCCCTCGCACCGTGACGCAGCCAAGGACGATCCTATAAAAGGTTCTCTTTGACCAAGAATTAGGCACGCAGCGGTGCGAAAACGCTAAAGGACGCTAAATGGGCCTAATGGTCCATTAAGGCTCGAATTGGCAAAACGACGACCATACGATGTCGTAATGGATTGAAACTTGGTTTCAATTACCATTAGAGGTATTTGACCATTCTCAACCACCACTTCGTCCTATATAAGTAACATCTCCTTTGTAATACCAAACAACTATTAATTCTCCAACTTGTCATTGTACGTAGGGTAAACACAAACAACGGTTGATTCTGTTTGAAAACGTTTTGCAACATAGTCTTATTGGGTATACAAAGTTCCATAAGGGTCTCTTTAACTGAGAATTAGGCACGCAGCGGTGCGAAAATGCTGAAAGACGCTAAATGGGCCTAATGGTCCATTAAGGCTCGAATTGTCAAAACGACGACCAAACGATGTCGGAATGGATTGAAACTTGGTTTAAATGACTATTAGAGTTTTTTGACCATTCTCAACCACCACTTCGGACTATATAAGTAACATCTCCTTTGTAATAACAAACAACTCTTAATTCTCCAACTTGTCATTGTACGTAGGCTAAACACAAACAACGGTTGATTCTGTTTGAAAACGTTTTGCAACATAGTCTTATTGGGTATAAAAAGTTCCATAAGGGTCTCTTTAACCAAGAATTCGGCATGCAGCGGTGCGAAAACGCTAAATGGGCCTAATGGTCCATTAAGGCTCGAATTGACAAAACGACGACCAAACGATGTCGGAATGGATTGAAACTTGGATTCAATGACTATTAGAGGTATTTGACCATTCTCAACTACCACTTCGTACTTTATAAGTAACATCTCCTTTGTAATACCAAACAACTCTTAATTTTCCAACTTATCATTGTACGTAGGGTAAACACAAACAACGGTTGATTCTGTTTGAAAACGTTTTGCAACATAGTCTTATTGGGTATACGAAGTTCCATAAGGGTCTCTTTAACCGAGAATTAGGCAAGCTGCTGTGCGAAAACGCTGACAGAAGCTAAATGGGCCTAATGGTCCATTAAGGCTCGAATTGTCAAAACGACGACCAAACGATGTCGGAATGGATTGAAACTTGGTTTAAATGACCATTAGAGGTATTTGACCATTCTCAACCACCACTTTGGACTATATAAGTAACATCTCCTTTGTAATAACAAACAACTCTTAATTATCCAACTTGTCATTGTACGTAGGGTAAACACAAACAACGGTTGATTCTGTTTGAAAACGTTTTGCAACATAGTCTTATTGGGTATACAAAGTTCCATAAGGGTCTCTTTAACTGAGAATTAGGCACGCAGCGGTGCGAAAATGCTGAAAGACGCTAAATGGGCCTAATGGTCCATTAAGGCTCGAATTGTCAAAACGACGACCAAACGATGTCGGAATGGATTGAAACTTGGTTTAAATGACTATTAGAGTTTTTTGACCATTCTCAACCACCACTTCGGACTATATAAGTAACATCTCCTTTGTAATAACAAACAACTCTTAATTCTCCAACTTGTCATTGTACGTAGGCTAAACACAAACAACGGTTGATTCTGTTTGAAAACGTTTTGCAACATAGTCTTATTGGGTATAAAAAGTTCCATAAGGGTCTCTTTAACCAAGAATTCGGCATGCAGCGGTGCGAAAACGCTAAATGGGCCTAATGGTCCATTAAGGCTCGAATTGACAAAACGACGACCAAACGATGTCGGAATGGATTGAAACTTGGTTTCAATGACTATTAGAGGTATTTGACCATTCTCAACTACCACTTCGTACTTTATAAGTAACATCTCCTTTGTAATACCAAACAACTCTTAATTTTCCAACTTATCATTGTACGTAGGGTAAACACAAACAACGGTTGATTCTGTTTGAAAACGTTTTGCAACATAGTCTTATTGGGTATACGAAGTTCCATAAGGGTCTCTTTAACCGAGAATTAGGCAAGCTGCTGTGCGAAAACGCTGACAGACGCTAAATGGGCCTAATGGTCCATTAAGGCTCGAATTGTCAAAACGACGACCAAACGATGTCGGAATGGATTGAAACTTGGTTTAAATGACCATTAGAGGTATTTGACCATTCTCAACCACCACTTCGGACTATATAAGTAACATCTCCTTTGTAATAACAAACAACTCTTAATTATCCAACTTGTCATTGTACGTAGGGTAAACACAAACAACGGTTGATTCTGTTTGAAAACGTTTTGCAACATAGTCTTATTGGGTATACGAAGTTCCATAAGGGTCTCTTTAACCACGAATTAGGCACGCAGCGGTGCGAAAACGCTGAAAGACGCTAAATGGGCCTAATGATCCATTAAGGGTCGAATTGGCAAAACGACGACCATACGATGTCGTAATAGATTGAAACTTGGTTTCAATTACCATTAGAGGTATTTGACCATTGTCAACCACCACTTCGTCCTATATAAGTAACATCTCCTTTGTAATACCAAACAACTCTTAATTTTCCAACTTGTCATTGTACGTAGGGTAAACACAAACAACGGTTGATTCTGTTTGAAAACGTTTTGCAACATAGTCTTATTGGGTATACGAAGTTCCATAAGGGTCTCTTTAATCAGGAATTCGGCACGCAGCGGTGCGAAAACGCTAAAAGATGTTAAATGGGCCTAATGGTCCATTAAGGCTCGAATTGGCAAAACGACGACCAAACGATGTCGGAATGGATTGAAACTTGGTTTCAATAACTATTAGAGGTATTTGACCATTCTCAACCACCACTTCGTACTTTATAAGTAACATCTCCTTTGTAATACCAAACAACTCTTAATTTTCCAACTTGTCATTGTACGTAGGGTTAACACAAGCAACGGTTGATTCTGTTTGAAAACGTTGTGCAATTTAGTCTTATTACGCATAAGAAGTTTTATAAGGATCTCTTTAACCAAGAATTAGGTACGCAACGGTGCGAAAACGCTGAAAGACTCTAAATGGTCAATTAAGGCTCGAATTGGCAAAACGACGACCATACGATGTCAGAATGGATTGAAACTTGGTTTCAATGACTATTAGAGGTATTTGACCATTCTCAACCACCACTTCGTACTTTATAAGTAACATCTCCTTTGTAATACCAAACAACTCTTAATTTTCCAACTTATTATTGTACGTAGGGTAAACACAAACAAGGGTTGATTCTGTTTGAAAACGTTTTGCAACATAGTCTTATTGGGTATACGAAGTTCCATAAGGGTCACTTTAACCAAGAATTCGGCACGCAGCGGTGCGAAAACGCTAAAAGACGCTAAATGGGCCTAATGGTCCATTAAGGCTCGAATTGGCAAAACGACGACCAAACGATGTCGGAATGGATTGAAACTTGGTTTCAATAACTATTAGAGGTATTTGACCATTCTCAACCACCACTTCGTACTTTATAAGTAACATCTCCTTTGTAATACCAAACAACTCTTAATTTTCCAACTTGTCATTGTACGTAGGGTTAACACAAGCAACGGTTGATTCTGTTTGAAAACGTTGTGCAATTTAGTCTTATTACGCATACGAAGTTCTATAAGGATCTCTTTAACCAAGAATTAGGTACGCAACGGTGCGAAAACGCTGAAAGACTCTAAATGGTCAATTAAGGCTCGAATTGGCAAAACGACGACCATACGATGTCGGAATGGATTGAAACTTGGTTTCAATGACTATTAGAGGTATTTGACCATTCTCAACCACCACTTCGTCCTATATAAGTAACATCTCCTTTGTAATACCAAACAACTATTAATTCTCCAACTTGTCATTGTAAGTAGGGTAAACACAAACAACGGTTGATTCTGTTTGAAAACGTTTTGCAACATAGTCTTATTGGGTATACAAAGTTCCATAAGGGTCTCTTTAACTGAGAATTAGGCACGCAGTGGTGCGAAAATGCTGAAAGACGCTAAATGGGCCTAATGGTCCATTAAGGCTCGAATTGTCAAAACGACGACCAAACGATGTCGGAATGGATTGAAACTTGGTTTAAATGACTATTAGAGTTTTTTGACCATTCTCAACCACCACTTCGGACTATGTAAGTAACATCTCCTTTGTAATAACAAACAACTCTTAATTCTCCAACTTGTCATTGTACGTAGGCTAAACACAAACAACGGTTGATTCTGTTTGAAAACGTTTTGCAACATAGTCTTATTGGGTATAAAAAGTTCCATAAGGGTCTCTTTAACCAAGAATTCGGCATGCAGCGGTGCGAAAACGCTAAATGGGCCTAATGGTCCATTAAGGCTCGAATTGACAAAACGACGACCAAACGATGTCGGAATGGATTGAAACTTGGTTTCAATGACTATTAGAGGTATTTGACCATTCTCAACTACCACTTCGTACTTTATAAGTAACATCTCCTTTGTAATACCAAACAACTCTTAATTTTCCAACTTATCATTGTACGTAGGGTAAACACAAACAACGGTTGATTCTGTTTGAAAACGTTTTGCAACATAGTCTTATTGGGTATACGAAGTTCCATAAGGGTCTCTTTAACCGAGAATTAGGCAAGCTGCGGTGCGAAAACGCTGACAGACGCTAAATGGGCCTAATGGTCCATTAAGGCTCGAATTGTCAAAACGACGACCAAACGATGTCGGAATGGATTGAAACTTGGTTTAAATGACCATTAGAGGTATTTGACCATTCTCAACCACCACTTCGGACTATATAAGTAACATCTCCTTTGTAATAACAAACAACTCTTAATTATCCAACTTGTCATTGTACGTAGGGTAAACACAAACAACGGTTGATTCTGTTTGAAAACGTTTTGCAACATAGTCTTATTGGGTATACGAAGTTCCATAAGGGTCTCTTTAACCGAGAATTAGGCAAGCTGCGGTGCGAAAACGCTGACAGACGCTAATTGGGCCTAATGGTCCATTAAGGCTCGAATTATCAAAACGACGACCAAACGATGTCGGAATGGATTGAAACTTGGTTTAAATGACCATTAGAGGTATTTGACCATTCTCAACCACCACTTCGGACTATATAAGTAACATCTCCTTTGTAATAACAAACAACTCTTAATTATCCAACTTGTCATTGTACGTAGGGTAAACACAAACAACGGTTGATTCTGTTTGAAAACGTTTTGCAACATAGTCTTATTGGGTATACGAAGTTCCATAAGGGTATCTTTAACCGAGAATTAGGCAAGCTGCGGTGCGAAAACGCTGACAGACGCTAAATGGGCCTAATGGTCCATTAAGGCTCGAATTATAAAAACGACGACCAAACGATGTCGGAATGGATTGAAACTTGGTTTAAATTTCCATTAGAGGTATTTGACCATTCTCAACCACCACTTCGGACTATATAAGTAACATCTCCTTTGTAATAACAAACAACTCTTAATTATCCAACTTGTCATTGTACGTAGGGTAAACACAAACAACGGTTGATTCTGTTTGAAAACGTTTTGCAACATAGTCTTATTGGGTATACGAAGTTCCATAAGGGTCTCTTTAATCAGGAATTCGGCACGCAGCGGTGCGAAAACGCTAAAAGATGTTAAATGGGCCTAATGGTCCATTAAGGCTCGAATTGGCAAAACGACGACCAAACGATGTCGAAATGGATTGAAACTTGGTTTCAATAACTATTAGAGGTATTTGACCATTCTCAACCACCACTTCGTACTTTATAAGTAACATCTCCTTTGTAATACAAAACAACTCTTAATTTTCCAACTTGTCATTGTACGTAGGGTTAACACAAGCAACGGTTGATTCTGTTTGAAAACGTTGTGCAATTTAGTCTTATTACGCATAAGAAGTTTTATAAGGATCTCTTTAACCAAGAATTAGGTACGCAACGGTGCGAAAACGCTGAAAGACTCTAAATGGTCAATTAAGGCTCGAATTGGCAAAACGACGACCATACGATGTCAGAATGGATTGAAACTTGGTTTCAATGACTATTAGAGGTATTTGACCATTCTCAACCACCACTTCGTACTTTATAAGTAACATCTCCTTTGTAATACCAAACAACTCTTAATTTTCCAACTTATTATTGTACGTAGGGTAAACACAAACAAGGGTTGATTCTGTTTGAAAACGTTTTGCAACATAGTCTTATTGGGTATACGAAGTTCCATAAGGGTCTCTTTAACCAAGAATTCGGCACGCAGCGGTGCGAAAACGCTAAAAGACGCTAAATGGGCCTAATGGTCCATTAAGGCTCGAATTGGCAAAACGACGACCAAACGATGTCGGAATGGATTGAAACTTGGTTTCAATAACTATTAGAGGTATTTGACCATTCTCAACCACCACTTCGTACTTTATAAGTAACATCTCCTTTGTAATACCAAACAACTCTTAATTTTCCAACTTGTCATTGTACGTAGGGTTAACACAAGCAACGGTTGATTCTGTTTGAAAACCTTGTGCAACTTAGTCTTATTAGGGATACGAAGTTTCATAAGGTTCTCTTTGACCAAGAATTAGGCACGCAGCGGTGCGAAAACGCTAAAAGACGCTAAATGGGCCTAATGGTCCATTAAGGCTTGAATTGGCAAAACGACGACCATACGATGTCGTAATGGATTGAAACTTGGTTTCAATTACCATTAGAGGTATTTGACCATTCTCAACCACCACTTCGTACTTTATAAGTAACATCTCCGTTGTAATACCAAACAACTCTTAATTTTCCAACTTGTCATTGTACGTAGGGTTAACACAAGCAACGGTTGATTCTGTTTGAAAACGTTGTTCAATTTAGTCTTATTACGCATACGAAGTTCTATAAGGATCTCTTTAACCAAGAATTAGGTACGCAGCGGTGCGAAAACGCTGAAAGACGCTAAATGGGCCTAATGGCCCATTAAGGCTCGAATTGGCAAAACGACGACCATACGATGTCGTAATGGATTGAAACTTGGTTTCAATGACCATCAGAGGTATTTGACCATTCTCAACCACCACTTCGTACTATATAAGTAACATCTCCTTTATAAGTAACATCTCCTTTGTAACACCGAACAACTCTTAATTTTCCAACTTGTCATTGTACGTAGGGTTAACACAAACAACGGTTGATTCTGTTTGAAAACCTTGTGCAACTTAGTCTTATTAGGGATACGAAGTTTCATAAGGTTCTCTTTGACCAAGAATTAGGCACGCAGCGGTGCGAAAACGCTAAAAGACGCTAAATGGGCCTAATGGTCCATTAAGGCTTGAATTGGCAAAACGACGACCATACGATGTCGTAATGGATTGAAACTTGGTTTCAATTACCATTAGAGGTATTTGACCATTCTCAACCACCACTTCGTACTTTATAAGTAACATCTCCTTTGTAATACCAAACAACTCTTAATTTTCCAACTTGTCATTGTACGTAGGGTTAACACAAGCAACGGTTGATTCTGTTTGAAAACGTTGTTCAATTTAGTCTTATTACGCATACGAAGTTCTATACGGATCTCTTTAACCAAGAATTAGGTACGCAGCGGTGCGAAAACGCTGAAAGACGCTAAATGGGCCTAAGGTCCATTAAGGCTCGAATTGGCAAAACGACGACCATACGATGTCGTAAAGGATTGAAACTTGGTTTCAATGACCATTAGAGGTATTTGACCATTCTCAACCACCACTTCGTACTATATAAGTAACATCTCCTTTTTAATACCTAACAACTCTTCAATCTCCAACTTGTCATTGTACGTAGGGTAAACACAAACAAGGGTTGATTCTGTTTGAAAACGTTTTGCAACATAGTCTTATTGGGTATAAGAAGTTCCATAAGGGTCTCTTTAACCAAGAATTCGGCACGCAACGGTGCAAAAACGCTAAAAGACGCTAAATGGGCCTAATGGTCCATTAAGGCTCGAATTGGCAAAACGACGACCAAACGATGTCGGAATGGATTGAAACTTGGTTTCAATGACTATTAGAGGTATTTGACCATTATCAACCACCACTTCGTACTTTATAAGTAACATCTCCTTTGTAACACCAAACAACTCTTAATTTTCCAACTTGTCATTGTACGTAGGGTTTACACAAACAACGGTTGATTCTGTTTGAAAACCTTGTGCAACTTAGTCTTATTAGGGATACAAAGTTTCATAAGGTTCTCTTTGACCAAGAATTAGGCACGCAGCGGTGCGAAAACGGTAAAAGACGCTAAATGGGCCTAATGGTCCATTAAGGCTCGAATTGGCAAAACGACGACCATACGATGTCGTAATGGATTGAAACTTGGTTTCAATCACCATTAGAGCTATTTGACCATTGTCAACCACCACTTCGTCCTATATAAGTAACATCTCCTTTGTAATACCAAACAACTCTTAATTCTCCAACTTGTCATTGTACGTAGGGTAAACACAAACAACGGTTGATTCTGTTTGAAAACGTTTTGCAACATAGTCTTATTGGGTATACGAAGTTCCATAAGGGTCTCTTTAACCACGAATTAGGCACGCAGCGGTGCGAAAACGCTGAAAGACGCTAAATGGGCCTAATGGTCCATTAAGGGTCGAATTGGCAAAACGACGACCATACGATGTCGTAATAGATTGAAACTTGGTTTCAATTACCATTAGAGGTATTTGACCATTGTCAACCACCACTTCGTCCTATATAAGTAACATCTCCTTTGTAATTCCAAACAACTCTTAATTCTCCAACTTATCATTGTACGTAGGGTAAACACAAACAACGGTTGATTCTGTTTGAAAACATTTTGCAACATAGTCTTATTGGGTATACAAAGTTCCATAAGGGTCTCTTTAACCAAGAATTAGGCACGCAGCGGTGCAAAAACGCTGGAAGACGCTAAATGGGCCTAATGGCCCATTAAGGCTCGAATTGGCAAAACGACGACCATACGATGTCGTAATGGATTGAAACTTGGTTTCAATGACCATCAGAGGTATTTGACCATTCTCAACCACCACTTCGTACTATATAAGTAACATCTCCTTTGTAACACCGAACAACTCTTAATTTTCCAACTTGTCATTGTACGTAGGGTTAAACAAACAACGGTTGATTCTGTTTGAAAACCTTGTGCAACTTAGTCTTATTAGGGATACGAAGTTTCATAAGGTTCTCTTTGACCAAGAATTAGGCACGCAGCGGTGCGAAAACGCTAAAAGACGCTAAATGGGCCTAATGGTCCATTAAGGCTTGAATTGGCAAAACGACGACCATACGATGTCGTAATGGATTGAAACTTGGTTTCAATTACCATTAGAGGTATTTGACCATTGTCAACCACCACTTCGTCCTATATTAGTAACATCTCCTTTGTAATACCAAACAACTCTTAATTCTCCAACTTGTCATTGTACGTAGGGTAAACACAAACAACGGTTGATTCTGTTTGAAAATGTTTTGCAACATAGTCTTATTGGGTATACAAAGTTCCATAAGGGTCTCTTTAACCAAGAATTAGGCACGCAGCGGTGCAAAAACGCTGGAAGACGCTAAATGGGCCTAATGGTCCATTAAGGCTCGAATTGGCAAAACGACGACCATACGATGTCGTAATGGATTGAAACTTGGTTTCAATGACCATAAGAGGTATTTGACCATTCTCAACCACCACTTCGTACTATATAAGTAACATCTCCTTTATAAGTAACATCTCCTTTGTAACACCAAACAACCCTTAATTTTCCAACTTGTCATTGGACGTAGGGTTAACACAAACAACGGTTGATTCTGTTTGAAAACCTTGTGCAACTTAGTCTTATTAGGGATACGAAGTTTCATAAGGTTCTCTTTGACCAAGAATTAGACACGCAGCGGTGCGAAAACGCTAAAAGACGCTAAATGGGCCTAATGATGCATTAAGGCTCGAATTGGCAAAACGACGACCATACGATGTCGTAATGGATTGAAACTTGGTTTCAATTACCATTAGAGGTATTTGGCCATTCTCATCCACCACTTCGTCCTATATAAGTAACATCTCCTTTGTAATACCAAACAACTCTTAATTCTCCAACTTGTCATTGTACGTAGGGTAAACACAAACAACGGTTGATTCTGTTTGAAAACGTTTTGCAACATAGTCGTATTGGGTATACGAAGTTCCATAAGGGTCTCTTTAACCAAGAATTAGGCACGCAGCGGTGCGAAAACGCTGAAAGACGCTAAATGGGCCTAATGGTCCATTAAGGTTCGAATTGTCAAAACGACGACCAAACGATGTCGGAATGGATTGAAACATGGTTTCAATGACTATTAGAGTTATTTGACCATTCTCAACCACCACTTCGTACTATATAAGTAACATCTCCTTTGTAATACCAAACAACTATTAATTCTCCAACTTGTCATTGTACGTAGGGTTAACACAAACAACGATTGATTCTGTTTGAAAACCTTGTGCAACTTAGTCTTATTAGGCATACGAAGTTCCATAAGGGTCTCTTTGACCAAGAATTAGACACGCAGCGGTGCGAAAACGCTGAAAGACGCTAAATGGGCCTACTGGTCCATTAAGGTTCGAATTGTCAAAACGACGACCAAACGATGTCGGAATGCATTGAAACTTGGTTTCAATCACTAATAGAGTTATTTGACCATTCTTAACCACCACTTCGTACTATATAAGTAACATCTCCTTTGTA
The DNA here is from genome assembly GCA_029168935.1 of Oxyria digyna. Lineage (NCBI taxonomy): Eukaryota > Viridiplantae > Streptophyta > Magnoliopsida > Caryophyllales > Polygonaceae > Oxyria > Oxyria digyna. The sequence continues at coordinate 13,997,973 of JAPVLV010000010.1, read as the reverse complement.
ATACCAAACAACTCTTAATTTTCCAACTTGTCATTGTACGTAGGGTTAACACAAACAACGGTTGATTCTGTTTGAAAACCTTGTGCAACTTAGTCTTATTAGGGATACGAAGTTTCATAAGGTTCTGTTTGACCAAAAATTAGACACGCAGCGGTGCGAAAACGCTAAAAGACGCTAAATGGGCCTAATGGTCCATTAAGGCATGAATGGCAAAACGACGACCATACGATGTCGTAATCGTTTGAAACTTGGTTTCAATCACCATTACAGGTATTTGACCATTCTCAAACCCCACTTCGTCCTATATAAGTAATATCTCCTTTGTAATACCAAACAACTCTTAATTCTCCAACTTGTCATTGTACGTAGGGTAAACACAAACAACGGTTGATTCTGTTTGAAAACGTTTCGCAACATAGTCTTATTGGGTACACGAAGTTCCATAAGGGTCTCTTTAACCAAGAATTCGGCACGCAGCGGTGCGAAAATGCTAAAAGACGCTTAATGGGCCTAATGGTCCATTAAGGCTCAAATTGGCAAAACGACGACCAAACGATGTCGGAATGGATTGAAACTTGGTTTCAATGACTATTTGAGTTATTTGACCATTCTCAACCACCACTTCGTACTATATAAGTAACATCTCCTTTGTAATACCAAACAACTCTTAATTCTCCAACTTGTCACGTAGGGTTAACACAGACAACTATTGATTCTGTTTGAAAACCTTGTGCAACTTAGTCTTATTAGGCATATGAAGTTCCATAAGGGTCTCTTTGACCAAGAATTAGGCACGCAGAGGTGCGAAAACGCTAAAGGACGCTAAATGGGCCTAATGGTCCATTAAGGCTCAAATTGACAAAACGACGACCAAACGATGTCGGAATGGATTGAAACTTGGTTTCATTGACTATTAGAGGTATTTATCCATTCTCAACCACCACTTTGTACTATATAACTAACATCTCCTTTGTAAAACCAAACAACTCTTAATTCTCCAACTTGTCATTGTACGTAGGGTAAACACAAACAACGGTTGATTCTGTTTGAAAACGTTTTGCAGCATAGTCTTATTGGGTATACGAAGTGCCATAAGGGTCTCTTTAACCAAGAATTCGGCACGCAGCGATGCGAAAACGCTGAAAGACGCTAAATGGGCCTAATGGTCCATTAAGGCTCAAATTGGCAAAACGACGACCAAAGGATGTCGGAATGGATTGAAACTTGGTTTCAATGACTATTAGAGGTATTTGACCATTCTCAACCACCACTTCGTACTATATAACTAACATCTCCTTTGTAATACCAAACAACTCTTAATTCTCCAACTTGTCATTGTACGTAAGGTTAACACAAACAACGATTGATTCTGTTTGAAAACCTTGTGCAACTTAGTCTTATTAGGCATACGAAGTTCCATAAGGGTCTCTTTGACCAAGAATTAGGCACGCAGCGGTGCGAAAATGCTAAAAGACGCTAAATGGGCCTAATGGTCCATTAAGGGTCGAATTGGCAAAACGACGACCAAACGATGTCGGAAGGGATTGAAACTTGGTTTCATTGACTATTAGAGGTATTTGACCATTCTCAACCACCACTTCGTACTATATAACTAACATCTCCTTTGTAATACCAAACAACTCTTAATTCTCCAACTTGTCATTGTACGTAGGGTAAACACAAACAACGGTTGATTCTGTTTGAAAACGTTTTGCAGCATAGTCTTATTGGGTATACGAAGTGCCATAAGGGTCTCTTTAACCAAGAATTCGGCACGCAGCGGTGCGAAAACGCTGAAAGACGCTAAATGGGCCTAATGGTCCATTAAGGCTCGAATTGGCAAAACGACGACCATACGATGTCGTAATAGATTGAAACTTGGTTTCAATTACCATTAGAGGTATTTGACCATAGTCAACCACCACTTCGTCCTATATAAGTAACATCTCCTTTGTAATACCAAACAACTCTTAATTCTCCAACTTATCATTGTACGTAGGGTAAACACAAACAACGGTTGATTCTGTTTGAAAACGTTGTGCAATTTAGTCTTATTACGCAGCGGTGCGAAAACGCTGAAAGACGCTAAATGGGCCTAAGGTCCATTAAGGCTCGAATTGGCAAAACGACGACCATACGATGTCGTAATAGATTGAAACTTGGTTTCAATTACCATTAGAGGTATTTGACCATAGTCAACCACCACTTCGTCCTATATAAGTAACATCTCCTTTGTAACACCGAACAACTCTTAATTTTCCAACTTGTCATTGTACGTAGGGTTAACACAAACAACGGTTGATTCTGTTTGAAAACCTTGTGCAACTTAGTCTTATTAGGGATACGAAGTTTCATAAGGTTCTCTTTGACCAAGAATTATGCACGCAGCGGTGCGAAAACGCTAAATGGGCCTAATGGTCCATTAAGGCTTGAATTGGCAAAACGACGACCATACGATGTCGTAATGGATTGATACTTGGTTTCAATTACCATTAGAGGTATTTGACCATTGTCAACCACCACTTCGTCCTATATAAGTAACATCTCCTTTGTAATACCAAACAACTCTTAATTCTCCAACTTGTCATTGTACGTAGGGTAAACATAAACAACGGTTGATTCTGTTTGAAAATGTTTTGCAACATAGTCTTATTGGGTATACAAAGTTCCATAAGGGTCTCTTTAACCAAGAATTAGGCACGCAGCGGTGCAAAAACGCTGGAAGACGCTAAATGGGCCTAATGGTCCATTAAGGCTCGAATTGGCAAAACGACGACCATACGATGTCGTAATGGATTGAAACTTGGTTTCAATGACCATAAGAGGTATTTGACCATTCTCAACCACCACTTCGTACTATATAAGTAACATCTCCTTTATAAGTAACATCTCCTTTGTAACACCAAACAACTCTTAATTTTCCAACTTGTCATTGGACGTAGGGTTAACACAAACAACGGTTGATTCTGTTTGAAAACCTTGTGCAACTTAGTCTTATTAGGGATACGAAGTTTCATAAGGTTCTCTTTGACCAAGAATTAGACACGCAGCGGTGCGAAAACGCTAAAAGACGCTAAATGGGCCTAATGATCCATTAAGGCTCGAATTGGCAAAACGACGACCATACGATGTCGTAATGGATTGAAACTTGGTTTCAATTACCATTAGAGGTATTTGGCCATTCTCAACCACCACTTCGTCCTATATAAGTAACATCTCCTTTGTAATACCAAACAACTCTTAATTCTCCAACTTGTCATTGAACGTAGGGTAAACACAAACAACGGTTGATTCTGTTTGAAAACGTTTTGCAACATAGTCGTATTGGGTATACGAAGTTCCATAAGGGTCTCTTTAACCAAGAATTAGGCACGCAGCGGTGCGAAAACGCTGAAAGACGCTAAATGGGCCTAATGGTCCATTAAGGTTCGAATTGTCAAAACGACGACCAAACGTTGTCGGAATGGATTGAAACATGGTTTCAATGACTATTAGAGTTATTTGACCATTCTCAACCACCACTTCGTACTATATAAGTAACATCTCCTTTGTAATACCAAACAACTATTAATTCTCCAACTTGTCATTGTACGTAGGGTTAACACAAACAACGATTGATTCTGTTTGAAAACCTTGTGCAACTTAGTCTTATTAGGCATACGGAGTTCCATAAGGGTCTCTTTGACCAAGAATTAGACACGCAGCGGTGCGAAAACGCTGAAAGACGCTAAATGGGCCTAATGGTCCATTAAGGTTCGAATTGTCAAAACGACGACCAAACGATGTCGGAATGCATTGAAACTTGGTTTCAATCACTATTAGAGTTATTTGACCATTCTTGACCACCACTTCGTACTATATAAGTAACATCTTCTTTGTAATACCAAACAACTCTTAATTTTCCAACTTGTCATTGTACGTAGGGTTAACACAAACAACGGTTGATTCTGTTTGAAAACCTTGTGCAACTTAATCTTATTAGGGATACGAAGTTTCATAAGGTTCTGTTTGACCAAGATTTAGACACGCAGCGGTGCGAAAACGCTAAAAGACGCTAAATGGGCCTAATGGTCCATTAAGGCTTGAATTGGCAAAACGACGACCATACGATGTCGTAATGGATTGAAACTTGGTTTCAATCACCATTAGAGGTATTTGACCATTCTCAAACCCCACTTCGTCCTATATAAGTGACATCTCCTTTTTAATACCAAACAACTCTTAATTCTACAACTTGTCATTGTACGTAAGGTTAACACAAACAACGATTGATTCTGTTTGAAAACCTTGTGCAACTTAGTCTTATTAGGCATACGAATTTCCATAAGGGTCTCTTTCACCAAGAATTAGGCACGCAGCGGTGCGAAAACGCTAAAAGACGCTAAATGGGTCTAATGGTCCATTAAGGGTCGAATTGGCAAAACGACGACCAAATGATGTCGGAATGGATTGAAACTTGGTTTCATTGACTATTAGAGGTATTTGACCATTCTCAACCACCACTTCGTACTATATAACTAACATCTCCTTTGTAATACCAAACAACTCTTAATTCTCCAACTTGTCATTGTACGTAGGGTAAACACAAACAACGGTTGATTCTGTTTGAAAACATTTTGCAACATAGTCTTATTGGGTATACGAAGTTCCATAAGGGTCTCTTTAACCAAGAATTCGGCACGCAGCGGTGCGAAAACACTAAAAGACACAAAATGGGCCTAATGGTCCATTAAGGCTCGAATTGGCAAAACAACGACCAAACGATGTCGGAATGGATTGAAACTTGGTTTCAATGACTATTAGAGTTATTTGACCATTCTCAACCACCACTTCGTACTATATAAGTAACATCTCCTTTGTAATACCAAACAACTCTTAATTCTCCAACTTGTCACGTAGGGTTAACACAGACAACTATTGATTCTGTTTGAAAACGTTGTGCAACTTAGTCTTATTAGGCATATGAAGTTCCATAAGGGTCTCTTTGACCAAGAATTAGGCACGCAGAGGTGCGAAAACGCTAAAGGACGCTAAATGGGCCTAATGGTCCATTAAGGCTCAAATTGGCAAAACGACGACCAAACGATGTCGGAATGGATTGAAACTTGGTTTCATTGACTATTAGAGGTATTTATCCATTCTCAACCACCACTTTGTACTATATAACTAACATCTCCTTTGTAATACCAAACAACTCTTAATTCTCCAACTTGTCATTGTACGTAAGGTTAACACAAACAACGATTGATTCTGTTTGAAAACCTTGTGCAACTTAGTCTTATTAGGCATACGAAGTTCCGTAAGGGTCTCTTTGACCAAGAATTAGGCACGCAGCGGTGCGAAAACGCTAAATGGGCCTAATGGTCCATTAAGGCTCGAATTGGCAAAACGATGACCAAACGATGTCGGAATGGATTGAAACTTGGTTTCAATGACTATTAGAGGTGTTTGACCATTCTCAACCACCACTTCGTAGTTTATAAGTAACATCTCCTTTGTAATACCAAACAACTCTTAATTCTCGAACTTGTCATTGTACGTAGGGTTAACACAAACAACGATTGATTCTGTTTGAAAACCTTGTGCAACTTAGTCTTATTAGGCATATGAAGTTCCATAAGGGTCTCTTTGACCAAGAATTAGGCACGCAGCGGTGCGAAAACGCTAAAAGACGCTAAATGGGCCTAATGGTCCATTAAGGCTCGAATTGGCAAAACGACGACCATACGATGTCGTAATGGATTGAAACTTGGTTTCAATGACCATTAGAGGTATTTCACCATTCTCAACCACCACTTCGTACTTTATAAGTAACACCTCCTTTGTAATACCAAACAACTCTTAATTCTCCAACTTGTCATTGTACGTAAGGTTAACACAAACAACGATTGATTCTGTTTGAAAACTGATGAGGCTAAAGTGGTAGTGCCAAATCAAAGAAATAAACTCTAAACACTAACTAGAGTATAGCAAGTAAGTAGAGGTCAAACCCAAGGGAATCAAAACACCAAATCAATGCAGTCAAGTGAAATACCAACTAACGAACAAGTAACAAGTAACCAAGGGGGGGGGTTGATTGTATGGAACACAAAAGTAACAAGTATCAAGCAAAGAAGGTTTGGTTGTGAATATGATGAGAAGGGGTTTCACCTAGCAAGTATCCACACAACAGTCAATCAAGTTGATCATAGATTTATCTTAAGTTCTATTCAATCCTAGGGAATGTTCCTATTCCAATCTTTAATATATCAGCAGGCCAACCGGTCCTGATAATACTTACTATTCAACAATCAGGGAAACCTCTCAAGATTAGATGAAATAGCAGCAAAGGGCACAGGAATCAATTCTCTTTCATAAAAGCAATCAACTACCAGATCATACAGATATGAATGCTACAATGACAAGGAATTCCACCGTATATTCCTAGTCTAGCAATAGAAAACTATCAATCAAACTAGGTGATCAAGCTAGCAAAACTAATAGAAATCAATAGATGAAGAACAAGAGAATTAATACAAACCCATAGGAAAAGAACAAGAGTTTAGAAATCTCACAACTTAATAACTGAAGGTTTCAACCGCTAGGTAAAACAATGGAGATTAGTTCCTGCTCATGGTTGCAGAACTAAATTGTCTGATGGAAAAGATGATGATAAAAAGTTGATAGAACTAGGGTTCTTAAATAGAGTCTAACCCTAAAAATATATGGTAAAAGATAAATCCTAAAAGGAAATAATAAATAAGGAAATAAAATAAAACAAAACAAAAGGAATAAAAGGAAAATAAACCAAACAAACTAAAAGGAAATAAATCTTCAAGTGCTCGGTAACTAATGCATTTGACTATTTGAGCTGCTTGCTTAGCTTACGGCTGCAGCTTCCAGTGGGCCCATCTGCTTGCTTTAAATCCACGGCCCGTCTCGCGCACGAAGGGGAATCCAACATAATACCCGCGATCGCGGATATTAATCCGCGGTCGCGGATTTATTAAATATTCTCGGCTCCTCTCTGTTCACTACAAGAGAAGTCTCATATACCCACATTTATAATTGTAAAGGTTAACTACATCCTTTTACTTAGTGTGGTTAAAAGCAATACTTAAAAATATAGAGGAGAAGTGTGAGTATAGGCACTGTGGGAAATTAAACTACATTCAAAAGTGTAGAAAACACTCATATTTATGTTTGTAAAAAAGAGTTATAAAATTTAATGTGACAATTTTCAACACTTTAAGATAATACCAAATTATCATAGGTGTGGATAAAACAACAAATATAAGTGTGGATATGACAAAACTGTTGGAAATTCATCCAACACAAAAACATGTGGGTAGAAATATCGTAATAAATGATATTTATTATATTTATCATATAATACTTTTTTAAATATAAATATGTTTTTTTATTAATCAACCATATATTATAATTATATTAATAATACCAATAATAAAACTAATAACAAATTAAATTCATAACATAATATTAATTTCAGACCAAAAACAATAATAATATTAATTACAAGGTAACACCTGTTTCACGTAAACCTAAACAAGATAGCTAGATAAACAGTAAACATGTTCCGTAAGTTTAGGTAGCTAGACAAACAATACTACTTAGCAGGAAGCTAGAAATGTTTGAAAGACATGGAGAATAAAAGAACATAACACCTGGATGATGTTAAAGAACATAACACCTGGATAACTCATAATCAGCTATTTCTGTTGGGCATTAGAACCTGAAGGACCAACATTAGAACCCGAAGGACCAACATTAGAACCCGAAGGACCAACATTAGAACCTGAAGGATTAACACCAGGATAACTCATTGGAGGATTCAACAGGGACATGAATGGCATGTCACTCTGCAACATAGGGTCTATATATTGTGGCGTTGGTTGAATGTACCTAACTTGCATTTGCTGAAATTGTGCAGCGCGCTCCTGCTGCTGTCGGAATTGCATCAAATGCTGCTGCATCTTCTCATCCATCCTTTTCTCAACTTCTTCCGTAATTGTTCTTCGAAGGTCTTCTTCAACTGATTTGCGAAGGTCGTCCTCAATCGATTTTCGGATGCCCTCCATTTGGTTTGCTTCAAGGTTCAATGTTGGGGAATGAAGATGACTTCCTGGATTTCTAAAGTTTGATGTCGTCCTCTTAAGAGATCCTTGAGCATACATTTCTCCTTTACTATTAGCTCCACCCGCTTCAGCCCATAGGATACGTTTGTCTTCTTCTGTCATTCCCTCTGGATGCACCTCCATAAAAGCATTGCTTAGATCATTGAAGCGATCCTGAAACCAATACATAATTCATTTATGTATATCAAATTTATTACTAGCATTGAATTATTACTTTAACTATACATAAAAGTACAAGGAGAGTAAGGAATAATACATACAATTATAGTTGCTGGCTTAGTACCAGTCCACTCCCTTGTTCTTTTTTTCCTATATAGATGCCTCATGAGTTCTGCTTGTGTCATTCTCCTATTGTTATTTCTCTCCTTCATGTTAAAGAACTAAAGTATTAGCATTAATAACAATTAAAAAAAATCATAAATCATTCGAATTACTTACAAATTCAGCTACATGTTTATGAGTACTCTTTGAGCCTCCGCAATAGGAACCTTTCATACATGACCTGTGAGATTTGTTTTCCTCACACAATTTCTTGAAATCTTCGCCATCCCATTTTTCCAACATCTTATTCCAAAGAGTTTTTGTAATCCAGGCGGGTTTCTTACCGCTTTCTCTTGCTTTCTTCAATCTGTATCGGAGGTGTTGACTACATTTGGCAGCCCAATTCTTCCTCACAGCTTGGGCATGTTTGTCCTTCCAAAAAATTTTTGTCTACACCACAATGCAATATAAAAGCTTAGCTATCTATAGCAAACTATTATATATCAAGTACAAAAGCACATAAAATCTCACACTAACAATCGAAGCTTATAAACTTAATATGATATGATGAGATTGAAAAAACTGGGAGATGCTACAATCAATCTGTCTAAATTCGTTAACTATGTTTAATGCTGCTAAGATTAAGAAAAAACATAAGTTATTCTTAGAACTGCACAAGTGACTTAAGTTGGGCCAATGTACCCTAAAAGATATATTTGTTTAATGGCTAAAAAATATTGATTAATCTGTTTATGTATAAAATGTACCAGGTTTGATGTAATCACTACTTGATCACTTTATCTACTGTATTCTTTCATGTCTTGTTGCATTCTCCATTATAAGAATAGCTTCCATTACCATATTTGTATTTCTTGATCTTTCCGTTGATCAAGAGTAAGACAAATAAACTCTATTAAAACTGCAGAATTAGCTTAGGATGATACTTATAATAATAAACTCCATCAAAAATCTGCAGGACTAGCTAGGATATGATACTTACATCTCAATTGTGCACATTTATGTATAGATGAAATTATATAAACGGGAGGAAACAAGAACCTTGAACTGATCGAACCAGATTTTCTTTATAGTTGGTGGAATTTTATTCCAACTGATCCATGCTCCTGTGTAAGAGCCTTTGAAAATTGCAAATGCTTCAGAAAGCACATCACTTGCATCATTGAACCAACAAATAAACACCAAAAGTTAAACTACAAGCATAACTAGAAGAAAAAACTAATAGACAGCAAGGTTGATTAGTATCCACGAGTCTCCGGTTGGACGAATTCTTTTTCTGTCATCAACATCTTTCTCTTCACCACCTGAGCTTTCAGACTCTTGTGGTACCAGTGGAAAATGATCTTCCTCAGCTAATATTGGAAACTCAGCTTCATTCTCCAGCGGGTTGGGTTGGGGTTGTTGTACATTTGTTGCTGGAATGACATAGAGTGCTTGAGAACCGCTAATATCCAATTGACTGGCATTAGAATTCATACTAAAACACCCAATAGATTGAATGAGAAAAACTGAGAGTTCAATCTGATTTTCAAGAAGGTGAAGGTAGTTATTGTAAAAGCAGAGAGGTGATAGAGAAGAACGAAAACGTGGGATGAGAACGTGAAATAACTTCTCCTTCAAATTATTTATCAAAATTAAAATTATAGCTACAAATTACAGTTATTAAAAATTAAGATTTTGAATTAAGCCCGGGAGAAGATCGATAGGATGAGAGCTTATTTTTCAATTATATATAAAACTGAAATAGCAGAGTAATCTAGCTACTAACCTTGATAACTAGTAAGAGCTTTATCAAATCACTGCTTTATCAAATCCCTAGCAGATTTATGTGACAATCGTTCACCAGCAGCTTCTCTCAGAGTCCTAATCATCCTCACCTACCCTCCTCACCAATCTCTTGTAAAAAAAAGCACGTGAATCCGTCCAGTCAAGAACGCCCTTCACCACGCCTTTAGCCTTCATCCTTAACGAAGTGTCATGCAGCTCTGCAAATTTTATTGCCAACTGAAGCTGCTTCTCCCGATGGATGAGAAGATGCAGCAGATCGAGCTGCTTGAAGGGGATGGCGGCGAGGCCGAATCGATGGGAGGCCGAATACCAAGTGATTTGTAACAGCAGATCGAGCAACAATCGTTCCGAGGCCGAATCGATGGGAGGGGATGGCGGCGCGGATCGAGCTGCTTGAAGGGCATGGCGGCGAGGCCGAATCGATGGGAGGGGATGGCGGCGCGGATCGAGCTGCTTGAAGGAGATGGCGGCGCGGATCCTCAGTTGAAGTAAAGAAGCGTGTTTCCTCAACCCTAAATTTGCACTCTACCGCTAGCTATCTTCACAGATTTTGGCTTAATAATATATCTATTGCTCTTATCTTTTATTTTCCTTTTTATCAAAATCTTAGTCTTATCTAAAACAAATACAAGAAATATCTGAAATAGACTTTAGCTATTTACTACTTCACGGGTAAAACAATTTGTTTTCTTTTTATAAGGAGAAACAACATCAGCAGCTCTCCTATTGATTAGGCTCACGCTCGCTCTGTCTCTCATGCTTATCTCAATGCAGCACGATCTTCCTCCTCTCCAACGTTAATATCAGACAGCACAATCGGTGTTGATGTGTTTGGTTTTCTGCGTATTGATCAAATCGATGTTGATGTGTACTTCTCTTTTATATCATTAAGGTATTACTCTATTATCTCTATTAGATAGCATTTCTCCTATTTCACTTCTTTCTTTTGTATTTGCCAGGAAAATCATAGACATAAAATTAAAACCTCCCAACTAGATTATCTTCCAATACATCACCAATACTTCCTGTAATTATTCATTAAGAAACTTTATTATATGACAAACAATGTAAAATTCAGGTTTAAGGTTAAGATTCTTAAGACACATAAGAGATTAGGATTGGTAAGTATGCAGTTCAGAAATAGATAGCAAATAAATTTGTTGGAGATAGTTGACAGAAGTCATAGTCTACTGCGTTAATCTAGTGCATTAATTCAAGCTGACTTTGTTGTTTGATCCGAATTTTTTTGACACTGATTATATATGTATTTCAGTTAGAAGTTTTCCTTATAGAAATATGTTGATTGAATAGATAGTATAGCCAACTGCATAGCACTGAGATTTAAATTGTTGATATCTATTAAGAATTTGTCGTTTTACATTCTTCTAAATCTAAGTGTGCTAATTAAACGTAATATTCATAAGTGATATGGTTTATGTTTATCTGAATATTTGTGATGTAGGTCTATTTGATCTAAGATGATGGATCGTAGTTGGATGTACAACAAATTCTCGGCAGAATATGATGGAGTATCTGAGGATTTTTTGATGGGGGTTCATGAATTTGTCAAGTTTGCAACCTCAAACTCCGATGATGTTGAAATTCGATGTCCTTGTCGTGATTGTGCTAATCAAAAGTTTCAACTTCCAGATGTTGTTACAAATCACTTGTATAGGAAAGGTTTCCTCCCAAACTACTTTAGATGGACCAGTCATGGAGAATCTTATATCAGTTCTTCAACAAGTGATGAAGCAACAACGTCTCGACCTACCGATCCATTGAGTACAAATCCACCACGACATCCTGATGTGGTTGAGACAAATTTTGTTTCCAATCACAATAGTCCGTCTGTTGATGAGCCAGAAATCAGCACTTCAAATTTACATGAACCACCAGCTAGTGATAATTTGGGAAGTGGAAGTTTTGGTGCAAATGATCACATAGGTTTAACGGAGGACTTTTGGACTGCTTTGGAAGCTGTTGATGAACCGTTGTGGGATGGCTGTGAAGAAACAGTATTGTCTTCGGTCTGTGAGCTGTTAAAGATCAAATCTGACTTCAATATGTCGCAAAAATGCTACAACAGGATTTGTCAATGGGCAAGCAAGTGCATGCCGCGAGATCATAAACTTCCACATGATTTCTACCACTCAAAAAAGTTGGTTAGCGATTTGGGTATGCCACTAGTAAAGTATGATTTATGTCCAGAAGGCTGCATGTTATATTGGAAGGAGGACATTTCCCTACAATCATGCAAATTTTGCAATCATGACAGATATAAGAGTAATAATGGTGGTAAACCTATTCCGCATAAGGAATTACGCTATTTACCTTTGACTCACAGGTTGCAGAGACTGTATGCATCATTGGCTACTGCGAAACAGATGAGGTGGCGCCATGACCATCAAACAGAGGAAGGAATAATGTGTCACCCTTCGGATAGTGAATCGTGGCGTCATTTCGATAGGACATATCCTGATTTTGCATCTGAGCCACGTAATGTTCGCTTAGCATTGTCTTCAGATGGTTTTGCTCCTTTTGGTATGTCTGGAAAAACCTATTCTTGTTGGCCTGTCATTGTGACTCCTTATAACCTTCCGCCGGAATTGTGCCAAAAAACTCCTTATATGTTCTTGACAATGATTATTCCAGGTCCGAAAAATCCGAAAAAGTTAATAGATGTTTGTCTACAGCCATTGATTGATGAACTGAAGTTGTTGTGGACACAAGGTGTTCCAACACGAGATGTTAGTTCCAATAACGAGGTTTTCCAAATGCGAGCTGCCTTGATGTGGACGATCAATGATTTCCCAGCCTATGGAATGTTGTCTGGTTGGAGTACGGCTGGACTGATGGCTTGCCCTGACTGCAAGGAAAACACCAAATCATTCTATTTGGCTAATTGTAGAAAGTGCTCTTGGTTTGATGACCACCGGAGGTTTTTAGAACTGAATCATCCATTCAGAAGAAATAAGAAGGCATTTACCAAGAACCGCAAAGAGACATCTCCTCCTCCTAGACGTTTGACTGGTGAAGAGGTTTGGAACCGTGTAAAAGATTTTCCAACCGTGATTGATGATCCTACTGCAGTGATTGAGGGATACAGGAGTACTCACAAATTTACTAAGCAGAGTATATTTTGGCAACTTCCTTATTGGCCGACATTACTGCTCCCTCACAATCTTGATGTCATGCATATAGAGAAAAATGTGTTTGATAACACGTTTAATACAGTGATGGGCGTTAAGAAGAAGTCCAAAGACATGTTAAATGCTCGTAAAGATATAAAGTTGATTTGTGATCGTCCGGAATTAGAAGTGACTGAGATCGGTGAAATGCCAAAAGCTATATATACCCTCACCAAAGATCAAGCAAAACAAGTTTGTGATTGGGTGAAAAGTCTAAAATTTCCAGATGGATATGTTTCTAATATTGGTAGATGTGTCCAAGCAGATGACTGCAAGTTGGTTGGAATGAAGAGTCACGATTGCCATATTTTTATGCAAAGGTTGCTTCCAATTGCTTTTAAGGAAATGTTACATCCTTCAGTGTGGGCCCCTATCACCGAGTTGAGTTTGTTTTTCCAAGCACTATGTTCACCAACATTATCAGTAGCAAAGATGCAAGAACTGGACGATGCAATTCCTTTGATTCTATGTAAGTTGGAAAGGATTTTCCCTCCATCTTTTTTTGATTCAATGGAACATTTACTGGTTCACTTGCCGAATGAGGCGAGAATTGGAGGACCTGTTCAATATCGTTGGATGTACAAAACTGAGAGGTAATAAATTTATCGAAATTACAGTACTGTTTTTTTGTTAACAAAAGGTTATATATTGGTGCGTTGTCATCTTATTGCCATGTTGTTTACTATCATGTAATGTAGATTTTTGCATGACTTGAAGCAAAAGATTGGCAATAAAGCACGTGTTGAGGCCTCCATTTGCTCCTCATATATAGTTGAAGAGATATCAATTTTTGCGGATCATTATTTTAAATCTCAAGTTTCATCTAAAAGGAGGAGACTTAATCAAACCGATGACACGAGTCCAACTCATATCAATAAAAAAATCTTTTTCCATATTTAACTATCCCGGTGGAGGATATTGGAAGTCAGAGTCGCGATGGCTCACTGAAGATGAAGATGAAAAACATGCGATTGAGACTTTTGTTTTGATGAATTGCGATGAAGTAAATCACTATGCAGGGTAAGTACTACTGACAAAACTATATCTTATTTAAACTACTTCAATATCTCTGTTAGTTATATTAACATTCTTATTATTTTGTAGTTTATTCTCGGAACAAGTTGGTGGGGCGGATGACAAAAGTTTTGAGGTCGACTTTGCTCCATGGTTCTCCTCATATGTAAGTAATTTCATAATTTTTATTTTAGTTGTACTATATTTGTTATTTAATTTGATCTAATAATTTTTAAGGTTATGGACCCGCGGAACAAAGTGACCGATGAATTGCTAATAAGTTTATCAAGGGGACCAATAGCAAAAGCAAAATCATGGACATCATATAAGATAAATGGCTACACTTTCCATACTCTGCAAAGAGGAGAAAACAAATCCACGATGAATAGTGGAGTTTGGGTGAAAGGAGAAAGTGTAGACGGAAAAGAAGTAGATTATTATGGCCTTCTGGAAGATATAGTAGAGATAGAGTACTCAGGTGTTCCATCAAAACAAGTTGTGCTTTTCAAGTGTCGTTGGTTCGATCCAATTAAAGGCATGAATGTTCACAAAAAATACGGTCTTGTGGAGGTAAATCCAAAAAAACTCTATAGATCGAAGGATCCATTTATTTTGGCACAACAAGCAAAGCAAGTTTACTATGCACCATATCCTGGTGCAAAACGAGATCGTTCAGATTGGTTGGCTGCATGTACAATAAATGCCCGAAGCACCATTGAGCAAAGATGGACTGATGTTGAAGAAGTTTACCAACCCTCTGAAAGAGTTGCACCACCGATTGTAGATGATGTCATTCCTGAAAATTTGAGAGATCCGAGTGGAGAATATGTGATGGCAGATGATCTGTTTGAAAATGATGTTGAGGCAATAAATGAAATTGATGATCCTTCTGATGTTGAAGATTTTGTAGATGATGAAGGCGATGAAAATGATGAGAGAGTTGATACCGACGAAGAAGATGATTTTTAATATGTTAGTCTTCTCCTGATCACACCTTGTATAACAGTCAATCTGATGTCGGGTGAGTTTTTCTGTCTTCTTCAGTGTTGATTAATTCTTATTTTTATCTAGAACTTGTTTTCAAATTAGATTTTGCACTATTCTACTAAACACATCAGTTTAATTAAGCTCAAATTGCAAAAATTGCAAGAGTGCAAATTAGGTGTTTTGTCCTGGCATTTAATTCTGATATTTGTTGAAGTCGTTGCATTTGTTTCTGTCTTCTGCAACAGCTTACTGACTTTTTCTGTTGTCAACTAGCTATTAATTTTTCTATTATATGTTAGATATTTGAATTTTGCTGCATCCGTTTCCTGTTTCTTTCTGCTGCAACTTTTGCTTACTGATTTTTTATATTGTAGTACTGTTCAGCACATTTGTATGTTCATGGTCCAAGGGTGCTACATTACATCAACAATTTAATCCAAATCCATGCTTTATAGCTCCCTAATGAGATATGTTCATATTTCAGACTAAGGCAATCATTCAAACAATCAAACAGTAGTTTCCTAATAACATATTTCAGACCCTGCAATTGTTCTTAAGAAATGAAACACACGCAGAGTAACCAAGTAGCTAATAACTCAAACTATTAAAACCAGTTTGATCATGCATTAAGCTCTCCCAACTCTGGTTCTGGCACCATATATGCCCAACCACAAATATCTAGCAGTTAAAAGATCTCTAATATTTGATAATGTGTATCACTTTGAAATGAAAATCTAAAGCAGTAAGCAAATTAGAAACAAGGCCAGTTACCTGTGAAGCTTCGACGGATTTGGAAAGATTCTCGAGATAGAGCTGCCACTCTTGACCACCCCAATCTGCAACTTCGTCCTCTTTGGGTAGAACCCCGTTTTTAAATTCATTGGCAAGTGATATGATCTTGTTGTAAATGTTAGAGACGGGGCCCATTGCATCTTCAGGGATTCCAGTACCCTCTGTCCAGAGTTCCAAATCGATCTCTTTCTCTATGCCAGGAATATTTGATTTAAGAAAATCCAGAAAAGTCACGGTGTCGATAGATTGGAACTTGAAGGTTGAAATGTACTTCTTTAAGAACTCATCGAATGCAGGCCTCCCAATCTATACAAAATACAATACAGAGCCTCAAATCCGGAATATTATGGCAATACTTGAATAGTTCTAAATAAGCACAACATACCTGACGCTCAATTCGCCACAGAAACTGAAAACCTTTCTCATATGGAACTTGAGAATACACATCATCTGGATCTACTCCTTCCTGGTTGGTTTTGAGCTTTGTGAATTCCAATTGTCCTTGAATCTCTCCATTTCATCATTTAAGCCTTTCCAACCAATTCCAATATTCAATGCAGCTATGTCCTCCCCTTGTACGACTTCAACAATCCTCCTTTCAGCGAATGTTGTAAATCCCTAATGGGCTGTTGCCTTGGTTCGACCCAAATTGAGTAAATGGGCCTTTATAACCCTTGCTCAAAAGAAGATTAATACAGTTGTTATATTGTTCAAGTAATTTACATACATCTTCTAGACTATCTAGTGTACTGATCATTCCTGAGTTACATATATAGTGATTTCCAACAACATAATATGTGGAATAATTATTAACAATTAAAAGTGTAGGTTTGTAGTGTGGATAGATTTAGTAAGTACTATTTAAAGTGTTGGAATTATATGTGTGGATTTTTCCACACTCAATCAACACTTTCTAGTATGAGATATAAAACTTAACAAATTAAAGTGTTGGAAATTCACCCAATACTTTTAACTGTGAGAAATTCTAGTGTGGGTATATGAGACTTCTCTTGTAGTGGTTGCTCCACCGCGATCGCCGCTGATCCATGGCGATCACCGTCGGTGATTTCTTCAAGTCTTCAATCTTCTTCGGTTCTGATCTTCAATTCTTCACTTCTTAATAAATATCTCAGAACATAACAATGACTCGAAACACATATAATAATACTCCTAAATCAATGTAATAATCCCTAGTTACGCTATACAAAGTGCAGCGTATCAAAAACCTTGTGCAACTTAGTCTTATTAGGCATACGAAGTTCCATAAGGGTCTCTTTGACCAAGAATTAGGCACGCAGCGGTGCGAAAACGCTAAAAGACGTTAAATGGGCATAATGGTCCATTAAGGCTCGAATTGGCAAAACGACGACCAAACGATGTCGGAATGGATAGAAACTTGGTTTCAATAACTATTAGAGGTATTTGACCATTCTCAACCACCACTTCGTACTTTATAAGTAACATCTCCTTTGTAATACCAAACAACTATTAATTCTACAACTTGTCATTGTACGTAAGGTTAACACAAACAACGATTGATTCTGTTTGAAAACCTTGTGCAACTTAGTCTTATTAGGCATACGAAGTTCCATAAGGGTCTCTTTGACCAAGAATTTGGCACGCAGCGGTGCGAAAACGATAAAAGACGCTAAATGGGCATAATGGACCATTAAGGCTCGAATTGGCAAAACGACGACCAAACGATGTCGGAATGGATTGAAACTTGGTTTCAATGACTATTAGAGTTATTTGACCATTCTCAACCACCACTTCGTACTATATAAGTAACATCTCCTTTGTAATACCAAACAACTCTTAATTCTCCAACTTGTCATTGTACGTAGGGTAAACACAAACAACGGTTGATTCTGTTTGAAAACGTTTTGCAACATAGTCTTATTGGGTATACGAAGTTCCATAAGGGTCTCTTTAACCAAGAATTAGGCACGCAGCGGTGCGAAAACGCTGAAAGACGCTAAATCGGCCTAATGGTCCTTTATGGCTCGAATTGGCAAAACGACGACCATATGACGTCGTAATAGATTGAAACTTGGTTTCAATGACTATTAGAGGTATTTGACCATTCTCAACCACCACTTCGTACTTTATAAGTAACATCTCCTTTGTAATACCAAACAACTCTTAATTCTCCAACTTGTCATTGTACGTAGGGTAAACTCAAACAACGGTTGATTCTGTTTGAAAACGTTGTGCAACTTAGTCTTATTAGGCATACTAAGTTCCATAAGGATATCTTTAACCAAGAATTAGGCATGCAGCGGTGCAAAAACGCTGAAAGACGCTAAATGGGCCTAATGGTCCTTTATGGCTCGAATTGGCAAAACGACGACCATATGACGTCGTAATAGATTGAAACTTGGTTTCAATGACTGTTAGAGGTATTTGACCATTCTCAACCACCACTTCGTACTTTATAAGTAACATCTCCTTTGTAATACCAAACAACTCTTAATTCTCCAACATGTCATTGTACGTAGGGTAAACACAAACAACGGTTGATTCTGTTTGAAAACGTTGTGCAACTTAGTCTTATTAGGCATACGAAGTTCCATAAGGATATATTTAACCAAGAATTAGGCACGCAGCGGTGCAAAAACGCTAAATGGGCCTAGTGGTCCTTTATGGCTCGAATTGGCAAAACGACGACCATATGACGTCGTAATAGATTGAAACTTGGTTTCAATGACTATTAGAGGTATTTGACCATTCTCAACCACCACTTCGTACTTTATAAGTAACATCTCCTTTGTAATACCAAACAACTCTTAATTCTCCAACATGTCATTGTACGTAGGGTAAACACAAACAACGGTTGATTCTGTTTGAAAACGTTGTGCAACTTAGTCTTATTAGGCATACGAAGTTCCATAAGGATATCTTTAACCAAGAATTAGGCACGCAGCGGTGCAAAAACGCTGAAAGACGCTAAATGGGCCTAGTGGTCCTTTATGGCTCGAATTGGCAAAACGACTACCATATGACGTCGTAATAGATTGAAACTTGGTTTCATTGACTATTAGAGGTATTTGACCATTCTCAACCACCACTTCGTACTTTATAAGTAACATCTCCTTTGTAATACCAAACAACTCTTAATTCTCCAACATGTCATTGTACGTAGGGTAAACACAAACAACGGTTGATTCTGTTTGAAAACGTTGTGCAACTTAGTCTTATTAGGCATACGAAGTTCCATAAGGATATCTTTAACCAAGAATTAGGCACGCAGCGGTGCAAAAACGCTGAAAGACGCTAAATGGGCCTAATGGTCCTTTATGGCTCGAATTGGCAAAACGACGACCATATGACGTCGTAATAGATTGAAACTTGGTTTCAATGACTATTAGAGGTATTTGACCATTCTCAACCACCACTTCGTACTTTATAAGTAACATCTCCTTTGTAATACCAAACAACTCTTAATTCTCCAACTTGTCATTGTACGTAGGGTAAACACAAACAACGGTTGATTCTGTTAGAAAACGTTTTGCAACATAGTCTTATTGGGTATACGAAGTTCCATAAGGGTCTCTTTAACCAAGAATTAGGCACGCAGCGATGCGAAAACGCTGAAAGACGCTAAATGGGCCTAATGGTCCGTTAATGCTCGAATTGGCAAAACGACGACCATATGACGTCGTAATGGATTGAAACTTGGTTTCAATGACTATTAGAGTTATTTGACCATTCTCAACAACCACTTCGTACTATATAAGTAACATCTCCTTTGTAATACCAAACAACTCTTAATTCTCCAACTTGTCATTGTACGTAGGGTAAACACAAACAACGATTGATTCTGTTAGAAAACGTTTTACAACATAGTCTTATTGGGTATACTAAGTTCCATAAGGGTCTCTTAAACCAAGAATTAGGCACGCAGCGCTGCGAAAACGCTGAAAGACGCTAAATGGGCCTAATGGTCCTTTAATGCTCGAATTGGCAAAACGACGACCATATGACGTCGTAATGGATTGAAACTTGGTTTCAATGACTATTAGAGTTATTTGACCATTCTCAACCACCACTTCGTACTATATAAGTAACATCTCCTTTGTAATACCAAACAACTCTTAATTCTCCAACATGTCATTGTACGTAGGGTAAACACAAACAACGGTTGATTCTGTTTGAAAACGTTGTGCAACTTAGTCTTATTAGGCATACGAAGTTCCATAAGGATATCTTTAACCAAGAATTAGGCACGCAGCGGTGCAAAAACGCTGAAAGACGCTAAATGGGCCTAATGGTCCTTTATGGCTCGAATTGGCAAAACGACGACCATATGACGTCGTAATAGATTGAAACTTGGTTTCAATGACTATTAGAGGTATTTGACCATTCTCAACCACCACTTCGTACTTTATAAGTAACATCTCCTTTGTAATACCAAACAACTCTTAATTCTCCAACTTGTCATTGTACGTAGGGTAAACACAAACAACGGTTGATTCTGTTAGAAAACGTTTTGCAACATAGTCTTATTGGGTATACGAAGTTCCATAAGGGTCTCTTTAACCAAGAATTAGGCACGCAGCGATGCGAAAACGCTGAAAGACGCTAAATGGGCCTAATGGTCCTTTAATGCTCGAATTGGCAAAACGACGACCATATGACGTCGTAATGGATTGAAACTTGGTTTCAATGACTATTAGAGTTATTTGACCATTCTCAACCACCACTTCGTACTATATAAGTAACATCTCCTTTGTAATACCAAACAACTCTTAATTCTCCAACATGTCATTGTACGTAGGGTAAACACAAACAACGGTTGATTCTGTTTGAAAACGTTGTGCAACTTAGTCTTATTAGGCATACGAAGTTCCATAAGGATATCTTTAACCAAGAATTAGGCACGCAGCGGTGCGAAAACGCTGAAAGACGCTAAATGGGCCTAATGGTCCTTTATGGCTCGAATTGGCAAAACGACGACCATATGACGTCGTAATAGATTGAAACTTTGTTTCAATGACTATTAGAGGTATTTGACCATTCTCAACCACCACTTCGTACTTTATAAGTAACATCTCCTTTGTAATACCAAACAACTCTTAATTCTCCAACATGTCATTGTACGTAGGGTAAACACAAACAACGGTTGATTCTGTTTGAAAACGTTGTGCAACTTAGTCTTATTAGGCATACGAAGTTCCATAAGGATATCTTTAACCAAGAATTAGGCACGCAGCGGTGCAAAAACGCTGAAAGACGCTAAATGGGCCTAGTGGTCCTTTATGGCTCGAATTGGCAAAACGACTACCATATGACGTCGTAATAGATTGAAACTTGGTTTCATTGACTATTAGAGGTATTTGACCATTCTCAACCACCACTTCGTACTTTATAAGTAACATCTCCTTTGTAATACCAAACAACTCTTAATTCTCCAACATGTCATTGTACGTAGGGTAAACACAAACAACGGTTGATTCTGTTTGAAAACGTTGTGCAACTTAGTCTTATTAGGCATACGAAGTTCCATAAGGATATCTTTAACCAAGAATTAGGCACGCAGCGGTGCAAAAACGCTGAAAGACGCTAAATGGGCCTAGTGGTCCTTTATGGCTCGAATTGGCAAAACGACTACCATATGACGTCGTAATAGATTGAAACTTGGTTTCAATGACTATTAGAGGTATTTGACCATTCTCAACCACCACTTTGTACTTTATAAGTAACATCTCCTTTGTAATACCAAACAACTCTTAATTCTCCAACATGTCATTGTACGTAGGGTAAACACAAACAACGGTTGATTCTGTTTGAAAACGTTGTGCAACATAGTCTTATTAGGCATACGAAGTTCCATAAGGATATCTTTAACCAAGAATTAGGCACGCAGCGTTGCAAAAACGCTGAAAGACGCTAAATGGGCCTAATGGTCCTTTATGGCTCGAATTGGCAAAACGACGACCATATGACGTCGTAATAGATTGAAACTTGGTTTCAATGACTATTAGAGGTATTTGACCATTCTCAACCACCACTTCGTACTTTATAAGTAACATCTCCTTTGTAATACCAAACAACTCTTAATTCTCCAACTTGTCATTGTACCTAGGGTAAACATAAACAACGGTTGATTCTGTATGAAAACGTTTGGCAACATAGTCTTATTGGGTATACGAAGTTCCATAAGGGTCTCTTTAACCAAGAATTAGGCACGCAGCGATGCGAAAACGCTGAAAGACGCTAAATGGGCCTAATGGTCCTTTAATGCTCGAATTGGCAAAACGACGACCATATGACGTCGTAATGGATTGAAACTTGGTTTCAATGACTATTAGAGTTATTTGACCATTCTCAACCACCACTTCGTACTATATAAGTAACATCTCCTTTGTAATACCAAACAACTCTTAATTCTCCAACATGTCATTGTACGTAGGGTAAACACAAACAACGGTTGATTCTGTTTGAAAACGTTGTGCAACTTAGTCTTATTAGGCATACGAAGTTCCATAAGGATATCTTTAACCAAGAATTAGGCACGCAGCGGTGCGAAAACGCTGAAAGACGCTAAATGGGCCTAATGGTCCTTTATGGCTCGAATTGGCAAAACGACGACCATATGACGTCGTAATAGATTGAAACTTGGTTTCAATGACTATTAGAGGTATTTGACCATTCTCAACCACCACTTCGTACTATATAAGTAACATCTCCTTTGTAATACCAAACAACTCTTAATTCTCCAACATGTCATTGTACGTAGGGTAAACACAAACAACGGTTGATTCTGTTTGAAAACGTTGTGCAACATAGTCTTATTAGGCATACGAAGTTCCATAAGGATATCTTTAACCAAGAATTAGGCACGCAGCGGTGCAAAAACGCTGAAAGACGCTAAATGGGCCTAATGGTCCTTTATGGCTCGAATTGGCAAAACGACGACCATATGACGTCGTAATAGATTGAAACTTGGTTTCAATGACTATTAGAGGTATTTGACCATTCTCAACCACCACTTCGTACTTTATAAGTAACATCTCCTTTGTAATACCAAACAACTCTTAATTCTCCAACTTGTCATTGTACGTAGGGTAAACACAAACAACGGTTGATTCTGTTAGAAAACGTTTTGCAACATAGTCTTATTGGGTATACGAAGTTCCATAAGGGTCTCTTTAACCAAGAATTAGGCACGCAGCGATGCGAAAACGCTGAAAGACGCTAAATGGGCCTAATGGTCCTTTAATGCTCGAATTGGCAAAACGACGACCATATGACGTCGTAATGGATTGAAACTTGGTTTCAATGACTATTAGAGTTATTTGACCATTCTCAACCACCACTTCGTACTATATAAGTAACATCTCCTTTGTAATACCAAACAACTCTTAATTCTCCAACTTGTCATTGTACATAGGGTAAACATAAACAACGGTTGATTCTGTTTGAAAACGTTTTGCAACTTAGTCTTATTGGGTATACGAAGTTCCATAAGGGTCTCTTTAACCAAGAATTAGGCACGCAGCGGTGCGAAAACGCTGAAAGACGCTAAATCGGCCTAATGGTCCTTTATGGCTCGAATTGGCAAAACGACGACCATATGACGTCGTAATAGATTGAAACTTGGTTTCAATGACTGTTAGAGGTATTTGACCATTCTCAACCACCACTTCATACTTTATAAGTAACATCTCTTTTGTAATACCAAACAACTCTTAATTCTCCAACATGTCATTGTACGTAGGGTAAACACAAACAACGGTTGATTCTGTTTGAAAACGTTGTGCAACTTAGTCTTATTAGGCATACGAAGTTCCATAAGGATATCTTTAACCAAGAATTGGTCTTATTAGTCTTATTAGTCTTATTAATGCTCGAATTGGCAAAACGACGACCATATGACGTCGTAATGGATTGAAACTTGGTTTCAATGACTATTAGAGTTATTTGACCATCCTCAACCACCACTTCGTACTATATAAGTAACATCTCCTTTGTAATACCAAACAACTCTTAATTCTCCAACTTGTCATTGTACATAGGGTAAACATAAACAACGGTTGATTCTGTTTGAAAACGTTTTGCAACTTAGGCTTATTAGAAATACGAAGTTCCATAAGGGTCTCTTTGACAAAGAATTAGGCACGCAGCGGTACGAAAACGCTAAAAGCCGCTAAATGGGCCTAATCGTCCATTAAGGCTCGAATTGGCAAAATGACGACAAAACGAACTCGGACTGGATTGAAACTTGGTTTCAATGACTATTAGAGGTATTTGACCATTCTCAACCACCACTTCGTACTATATAAGTAACATCTCCTTTGTAATACCAAACAACTCTTAATTCTCCAACATGTCATTGTACGTAGGGTAAACACAAACAACGGTTGATTCTGTTTGAAAACGTTGTGCAACTTAGTCTTATTAGGCATACGAAGTTCCATAAGGATATCTTTAACCAAGAATTGGTCTTATTAGTCTTATTAGTCTTATTAATGCTCGAATTGGCAAAACGACGACCATATGACGTCGTAATGGATTGAAACTTGGTTTCAATGACCATTAGAGTTATTTGACCATCCTCAACCACCACTTCGTACTATATAAGTAACATCTCCTTTGTAATACCAAACAACTCTTAATTCTCCAACTTGTCATTGTACATAGGGTAAACATAAACAACGGTTGATTCTGTTTGAAAACGTTTTGCAACTTAGGCTTATTAGAAATACGAAGTTCAATAAGGGTCTCTTTGACAAAGAATTAGGCACGCAGCGGTACGAAAACGCTAAAAGCCGCTAAATGGGCCTAATCGTCCATTAAGGCTCGAATTGGCAAAACGACGACAAAACGAACTCGGACTGGATTGAAACTTGGTTTCAATGACTATTAGAGGTATTTGACCATTCTCAACCACCACTTCGTACTATATAAGTAACATCTCCTTTGTAATACCAAACAACTCTTTATTCTCCAACTTGTCATTGTACCTAGGCTAAACATAAACAACGGTTGATTCTGTATGAAAACGTTTGGCAACATAGTCTTATTGGGTATACGAAGTTCCATAAGGGTCTCTTTAACCAAGAATTAGGCACGCAGCGGTGCGAAAACGCTGAAAGACGCTAAATCGGCCTAATGGTCCTTTAAGGCTCGAATTGGCAAAACGACGACCATATGACGTCGTAATAGATTGAAACTTGGTTTCAATGACTATTAGAGGTATTTGACCATTCTCAACCACCACTTCGTACTATATAAGTAACATCTCCTTTGTAATACCAAACAACTCTTAATTCTCCAACTTGTCATTGTACCTAGGGTAAACATAAACAACGGCTGATTCTGTTTGAAAACGTTTTGCAACTTAGGCTTATTAGAAATACGAAGTTCCATAAGGGTCTCTTTGACCAAGAATTAGGCACGCAGCGGTACGAAAACGCTAAAAGACGCTAAATGGGCCTAATGGTCCATTAAGGCTCGAATTGGCAAAACGACGACAAAACGAACTCGGACTGGATTGAAACTTGGTTTCAATGACTATTAGAGGTATTTGACCATTCTCAACCACCACTTCGTACTATATAAGTAACATCTCCTTTGTAATACCAAACAACTCTTAATTCTCCAACTTGTCATTGTACCTAGGATAAACATAAACAACGGTTGATTCTGTATGAAAACGTTTTGCAACATAGTCTTATTGGGTATACGAAGTTGCATAAGGGTCTCTTTAACCAAGAATTAGGCACGCAGCGGTGCGAAAACGTTGAAAGACGCTAAATCGGCCTAATGGTCCTTTAAGGCTCGAATTGGCAAAACGACGACCATATGACGTCGTAATAGATTGAAACTTGGTTTCAATGACTATTAGAGGTATTTGACCATTCTCAACCACCACTTCGTACTATATAAGTAACATCTCCTTTGTAATACCAAACAACTCTTAATTCTCCAACTTGTCATTGTACTTAGGGTAAACATAAACAACGGTTGATTCTGTATGAAAACGTTTTGCAACATAGTCTTATTGGGTATACGAAGTTCCATAAGGGTCTCTTTAACCATGAATTAGGCACGCAGCGGTGCGAAAACGCTGAAAGACGCTAAATGGGCATAATGGTCCATTAAGGCTCGAATTGGCAAAACGACGACCAAACGATGTCGGAATGGATTGAAACTTGGTTTCAATGACTATTAGAGTTATTTGACCATTCTCAACCACCACTTCGTACTATATAAGTAACATCTCCTTTGTAATACCAAACAACTCTTAATTCTCCAACTTGTCATTGTACGTAGGTTAAACACAAACGACGGTTGATTCTGTTTGAAAACGTTTTGCAACTTAGGCTTATTAGGCATACGAAGTTCCATAAGGGTCTCTTTGACCAAGAATTAGGCACGCAGCGGTGCGAAAACGCTAAAAGACGCTAAATGGGCCTAATGGTCCATTAAGGCTCGAATTGGCAAAACGACGACCAAACGATGTCGGAATGGATTGAAACTTGGTTTCAATGACTATTAGAGGTATTTGACCATTCTCAACCACCACTTCGTTCTATATAAGTAACATCTCCTTTGTAATACCAAACAACTCTTAATTCTCCAACTTGTCATTGTACCTAGGGTAAACATAAACAACGGTTGATTCTGTATGAAAACGTTTTGCAACATAGTCTTATTGGGTATACGAAGTTCCATAAGGGTCTCTTTAACCAAGAATTAGGCACGCAGCGGTGCGAAAACGCTGAAAGACGCTAAATGGGCCTAATGGTCCATTAAGGTTCGAATTGTCAAAACGACGACCAAACGATGTCGGAATGGATTGAAACTTAGTTTCAATGACTATTAGAGTTATTTGACCATTCTCAACCACCACTTCGTACTATATAAGTAACATCTCCTTTGTAATACCAAACAACTCTTAATTCTCCAACTTGTCATTGTACGTAGGGTAAACACAAACAACGGTTGATTCTGTTTGAAAACGTTTTGCCACATAGTCTTATTGGGTATACGAAGTTCCATAAGGGTCTCTTTAACCAAGAATTAGGCACGCAGCGGTGCGAAAACGATAAAAGACGCTAAATGGGCCTAATGGTCCATTAAGGCTCGGATTGGCAAAACGACGACCAAACGATGTCGAAATGGATTGAAACTTGGTTTCAATGACTATTAGAGGTATTTGACCATTCTCAACCACCACTTCGTACTATATAAGTAACATCTCCTTTGTAATACCAAACAACTCTTAATTCTCCAACTTGTCATTGTACCTAGGGTAAACATAAACATCGGTTGATTCTGTATGAAAACGTTTTGCAACATAGTCTTATTGGGTATACGAAGTTCCATAAGGGTCTCTTTAACCAAGAATTAGGCACGCAGCGGTGCGAAAACGCTGAAAGACGCTAAATGGGCCTAATGGTCCATTAAGGTTCGAATTGTCAAAACGACGACCAAACGATTTCGGAATGGATTTAAACTTAGTTTCAATGACTATTAGAGTTATTTGACCATTCTCAACCACCACTTCGTACTATATAAGTAACATCTCCTTTGTAATACCAAACAACTCTTAATTCTCCAACTTGTAATTGTACGTAGGGTAAACACAAACAACGGTTGATTCTGTTTGAAAACGTTTTGCAACTTAGGCTTATTAGGCATACGAAGTTCCATAAGGGTCTCTTTAACCAAGAATTAGGCACGCAGCGGTGCGAAAACGCTGAAAGACGCTAAATGGGCCTAATGGTCCATTAAGGTTCGAATTGTCAAAACGACGACCAAACGATTTCGGAATGGATTTAAACTTAGTTTCAATGACTATTAGAGTTATTTGACCATTCTCAACCACCACTTCGTACTATATAAGTAACATCTCCTTTGTAATACCAAACAACTCTTAATTCTCCAACTTGTAATTGTACGTAGGGTAAACACAAACAACGGTTGATTCTGTTTGAAAACGTTTTGCAACTTAGGCTTATTAGGCATACGAAGTTCCATAAGGGTCTCTTTGACCAAGAATTAGGCACGCAGCGGTGCGAAAACGCTAAAAGACGCTAAATGGGCCTAATGGTCCATTAAGGCTCGAATTGGTAAAACGACGACCAAACGATGTCGAAATGGATTGAAACTTGGTTTCAATGACTATTAGAGGTATTTGACCATTCTCAACCACCACTTCGTACTATATAAGTAACATCTCCTTTGTAATACCAAACAACTCTTAATTCTCCAACTTGTCATTGTACCTAGGGTAAACATAAACAACGGTTGATTCTGTATGAAAACGTTTTGCAACATAGTCTTATTGGGTATACGAAGTTCCATAAGGGTCTCTTTAACCAAGAATTAGGCACGCAGCGGTGCGAAAACGCTGAAAGACGCTAAATGGGCCTAATGGTCCATTAAGGCTCGAATTGGCAAAACGACGACCATATGACGTCGTAATGGATTGAAACTTGGTTTCAATGACTATTAGAGTTATTTGACCATTCTCAACCACCACTTCATACTATATATGTAACATCTCCTTTGTAATACCAAACAACTCTTAATTCTCCAACTTGTCATTGTACGTAGGGTAAACACAAACAACGGTTTATTCTGTTTGAAAACGTTTTGCAACTTAGGCTTATTAGGCATACGAAGTTCCATAAGGGTCTCTTTGACCAAGAATTAGGCACGCAGCTGTGCGAAAACGCTAAAAGACGCTAAATGGGCCTAATGGTCCATTAAGGCTCGAATTGGTAAAACGACGACCAAACGATGTCGAAATGGATTGAAACTTGGTTTCAATGACTATTAGAGGTATTTGACCATTCTCAACCACCACTTCGTACTATATAAGTAACATCTCCTTTGTAATACCAAACAACTCTTAATTCTCCAACTTGTCATTGTACCTAGGGTAAACATAAACAACGGTTGATTCTGTATGAAAACGTTTTGCAACATAGTCTTATTGGGTATACGAAGTTCCATAAGGGTCTCTTTAACCAAGAATTAGGCACGTAGCGGTGCGAAAACGCTGAAAGACGCTAAATGGGCATAATGGTCCATTAAGGCTCGAATTGGCAAAACGACGACCAAACGATGTCGGAATGGATTGAAACTTGGTTTCAATGACTATTAGAGGTATTTGACCATTCTCAACCACCACTTCGTACTATATAAGTAACATCTCCTTTGTAATACCAAACAACTCTTAATTCTCCAACTTGTCATTGTACCTAGGGTAAACATAAACAACGGTTGATTCTGTATGAAAACGTTTTGCAACATAGTCTTATTGGGTATACGAAGTTCCATAAGGGTCTCTTTAACCAAGAATTAGGCACGCAGCGGTGCGAAAACGCTGAAAGACGCTAAATGGGCCTAATGGTCCATTAAGGTTCGAATTGTCAAAACGACGACCAAACGATTTCGGAATGGATTGAAACTTAGTTTCAATGACTATTAGAGTTATTTGACCATTCTCAACCACCACTTCGTACTATATAAGTAACATCTCCTTTGTAATACCAAACAACTCCTAATTCTCCAACTTGTAATTGTACGTAGGGTAAACACAAACAACGGTTGATTCTGTTTGAAAACGTTTTGCAACTTAGGCTTATTAGGCATACGAAGTTCCATAAGGGTCTCTTTGACCAAGAATTAGGCACGCAGCGGTGCGAAAACGCTAAAAGACGCTAAATGGGCCTAATGGTCCATTAAGGCTCGAATTGGCAAAACGACGACCAAACGATGTCGGAATGGATTGAAACTTGGTTTCAATGACTATTAGAGGTATTTGACCATTCTCAACCACCACTTCATACTATATAAGTAACATCTCCTTTGTAATACCAAACAACTCTTAATTCTCCAACTTGTCATTGTACCTAGGGTAAACATAAACAACGGTTGATTCTGTATGAAAACGTTTTGCAACATAGTCTTATTGGGTATACGAAGTTCCATAAGGGTCTCTTTAATCAAGAATTCGACACGCAGCGGTGCGAAAACGCTAAAAGACGCTAAATGGGCCTAATGGTCCATTAAGGTTCGAATTGTCAAAACGACGACCAAACGTTGTTGGAATGGATTGAAACTTAGTTTCAATGACTATTAGAGTTATTTGACCATTCTCAACCACCACTTCGTACTATATAAGTAACATCTCCTTTGTAATACCAAACAACTCTTAATTCTCCAACTTGTCATTGTACGTAGGGTAAACACAAACAACGGTTGATTCTGTTTGAAAACGTTTTGCCACATAGTCTTATTGGGTATACGAAGTTCCATAAGGGTCTCTTTAACCAAGAATTAGGCACGCAGCGGTGCGAAAACGCTAAAAGACGCTAAATGGGCCTAATGGTCCATTAAGGCTCGAATTGGTAAAACGACGACCAAACGATGTCGGAATGGATTGAAACTTGGTTTCAATGACTATTAGAGGTATTTGACCATTCTCAACCACCACTTCGTACTATATAAGTAACATCTCCTTTGTAATACCAAACAACTCTTAATTCTCCAACTTGTCATTGTACCTAGGGTAAACATAAACAACGGTTGATTCTGTATGAAAACGTTTTGCAACATAGTCTTATTGGGTATACGAAGTTCCATAAGGGTCTCTTTAACCAAGAATTAGGCACGCAGCGGTGCGAAAACGCTGAAAGACGCTAAATGGGCCTAATGGTCCATTAAGGTTCGAATTGTCAAAACGACGACCAAACGATGTCGGAATGGATTGAAACTTGGTTTCAATGACTATTAGAGTTATTTGACCATTCTCAACCACCACTTCGTACTATATAAGTAACATCTCCTTTGTAATACCAAACAACTCCTAATTCTCCAACTTGTAATTGTACGTAGGGTAAACACAAACAACGGTTGATTCTGTTTGAAAACGTTTTGCAACTTAGGCTTATTAGGCATACGAAGTTCCATAAGGGTCTCTTTGACCAAGAATTAGGCACGCAGCGGTGCGAAAACGCTAAAAGACGCTAAATGGGCCTAATGGTCCATTAAGGCTCGAATTGGCAAAACGACGACCAAACGATGTCGGAATGGATTGAAACTTGGTTTCAATGACTATTAGAGGTATTTGACCATTCTCAACCACCACTTCATACTATATAAGTAACATCTCAAGAATTCGACACGCAGCGGTGCGAAAACGCTAAAAGACGCTAAATGGGCCTAATGGTCCATTAAGGTTCGAATTGTCAAAACGACGACCAAACGTTGTTGGAATGGATTGAAACTTAGTTTCAATGACTATTAGAGTTATTTGACCATTCTCAACCACCACTTCGTACTATATAAGTAACATCTCCTTTGTAATACCAAACAACTCTTAATTCTCCAACTTGTCATTGTACGTAGGGTAAACACAAACAACGGTTGATTCTGTATGAAAACGTTTTGCAACATAGTCTTATTGGGTATACGAAGTTCCATAAGGGTCTCTTTAACCAAGAATTAGGCACGCAGCGGTGCGAAAACGCTGAAAGACGCTAAATGGGCCTAATGGTCCATTAAGGCTCGAATTGGCAAAACGACGACCAAACGATGTCGGAATGGATTGAAACTTGGTTTCAATGACTATTAGAGGTATTTGACCATTCTCAACCACCACTTCGTACTATATAAGTAACATCTCCTTTGTAATACCAAACAACTCTTAATTCTCCAACTTGTAATTGTACGTAGGGTAAACACAAACAACGGTTGATTCTGTTTGAAAACGTTTTGCAACTTAGGCTTATTAGGCATACGAAGTTCCATAAGGGTCTCTTTGACCAAGAATTAGGCACGCAACGGTGCGAAAACGCTAAAAGACGCTAAATGGGCCTAATGGTCCATTAAGGCTCGAATTGTCAAAACGACGACTAAACGATGTCGGAATAGATTGAAACTTGGTTTCAATGACTATTAGAGGTATTTGACCATTCTCAACCACCACTTCGTACTATATAAGTAACATCTCCTTTGTAATACCAAACAACTCTTAATTCTCCAACTTGTCATTGTACGTAGGGTAAACACAAACAACGGTTGATTCTGTTTGAAAACGTTTTGCCACATAGTCTTATTGGGTATACGAAGTTCCATAAGGGTCTCTTTAACATAGAATTAGGCACGCAGCGGTGCGAAAACGCTAAAAGACGCTAAATGGGCCTAATGGTCCATTAAGGCTCGAATTGGCAAAACGACGACCAAACGATGTCGGAATGGATTGAAACTTGGTTTCAATGACTATTAGAGGTATTTGACCATTCTCAACCACCACTTCGTACTATATAAGTAACATCTCCTTTGTAATACCAAACAACTCTTAATTCTCAAACTTGTCATTGTACCTAGGGTAAACATAAACAACGGTTGATTCTGTATGAAAACGTTTTGCAACATAGTCTTATTGCGTATACGAAGTTCCATAAGGGTCTCTTTAACCAAGAATTAGGCACGCAGCGGTGTGAAAACGCTGAAAGACGCTAAATGGGCCTAATGGTCCATTAAGGCTCGAATTGGCAAAACGACGACCAAACGATGTCGGAATAGATTGAAACTTGGTTTCAATGACTATTAGAGGTATTTGACCATTCTCAACCACCACTTCGTACTATATAAGTAACATCTCCTTTGTAATACCAAACAACTCTTAATTCTCCAACTTGTCATTGTACGTAGGGTAAACATAAACAACGGTTGATTCTGTATGAAAACGTTTTGCAACATAGTCTTATTGGGTATACGAAGTTCCATAAGGGTCTCTTTAACCAAGAATTAGGCACGCAGCGGTGCGAAAACGCTGAAAGACGCTAAATGGGCCTAATGGTCCATTAAGGCTCGAATTGGCAAAACGACGACCAAACGATGTCGGAATGGATTGAAACTTGGTTTCAATGACTATTAGAGGTATTTGACCATTCTCAACCACCACTTCGTACTATATAAGTAACATCTCCTTTGTAATACCAAACAACTCTTAATTCTCCAACTTGTAATTGTACGTAGGGTAAACACAAACAACGGTTGATTCTGTTTGAAAACGTTTTGCAACTTAGGCTTATTAGGCATACGAAGTTCCATAAGGGTCTCTTTGACCAAGAATTAGGCACGCAACGGTGCGAAAACGCTAAAAGACGCTAAATGGGCCTAATGGTCCATTAAGGCTCGAATTGTCAAAACGATGACTAAACGATGTCGGAATAGATTGAAACTTGGTTTCAATGACTATTAGAGGTATTTGACCATTCTCAACCACCACTTCGTACTATATAAGTAACATCTCCTTTGTAATACCAAACAACTCTTAATTCTCCAACTTGTCATTGTACGTAGGGTAAACACAAACAACGGTTGATTCTGTTTGAAAACGTTTTGCCACATAGTCTTATTGGGTATACGAAGTTCCATAAGGGTCTCTTTAACATAGAATTAGGCACGCAGCGGTGCGAAAACGCTAAAAGACGCTAAATGGGCCTAATGGTCCATTAAGGCTCGAATTGGCAAAACGACGACCAAACGATGTCGGAATGGATTGAAACTTGGTTTCAATGACTATTAGAGGTATTTGACCATTCTCAACCACCACTTCGTACTATATAAGTAACATCTCCTTTGTAATACCAAACAACTCTTAATTCTCAAACTTGTCATTGTACCTAGGGTAAACATAAACAACGGTTGATTCTGTATGAAAACGTTTTGCAACATAGTCTTATTGCGTATACGAAGTTCCATAAGGGTCTCTTTAACCAAGAATTAGGCACGCAGCGGTGTGAAAACGCTGAAAGACGCTAAATGGGCCTAATGGTCCATTAAGGTTCGAATTGTCAAAACGACGACCAAACGATGTCGGAATAGATTGAAACTTAGTTTCAATGACTATTAGAGTTATTTGACCATTCTCAACCACCACTTCGTACTATATAAGTAACATCTCCTTTGTAATACCAAACAACTCTTAATTCTCCAACTTGTCATTGTACCTAGGGTAAACATAAACAACGGTTGATTCTGTATGAAAACGTTTTGCAACATAGTCTTATTGGGTATACGAAGTTCCATAAGGGTCTCTTTGACCAAGAATTAGGCACGCAACGGTGCGAAAACGCTAAAAGACGCTAAATGGGCCTAATGGTCCATTAAGGCTCGAATTGTCAAAACGATGACCAAACGATGTCGGAATGGATTGAAACTTGGTTTCAATGACTATTAGAGGTATTTGACCATTCTCAACCACCACTTCGTACTATATAAGTAACATCTCCTTTGTAATACCAAACAACTCTTAATTCTCAAACTTGTCATTGTACCTAGGGTAAACATAAACAACGGTTGATTCTGTATGAAAACGTTTTGCAACATAGTCTTATTGCGTATACGAAGTTCCATAAGGGTCTCTTTAACCAAGAATTAGGCACGCAGCGGTGCGAAAACGCTGAAAGACGCTAAATGGGCCTAATGGTCCATTAAGGTTCGAATTGTCAAAACGACGACCAAACGATGTCGGAATAGATTGAAACTTAGTTTCAATGACTATTAGAGTTATTTGACCATTCTCAACCACCACTTCGTACTATATAAGTAACATCTCCTTTGTAATACCAAACAACTCTTAATTCTCCAACTTGTCATTGTACCTAGGGTAAACATAAACAACGGTTGATTCTGTATGAAAACGTTTTGCAACATAGTCTTATTGGGTATACGAAGTTCCATAAGGGTCTCTTTAACCAAGAATTAGGCACGCAGCGGTGCGAAAACGCTGAAAGACGCTAAATGGGCATAATGGTCCATTAAGGCTCGAATTGGCAAAACGACGACCAAACGATGTCGGAATGGATTGAAACTTGGTTTCAATGACTATTAGAGGTATTTGACCATTCTCAACCACCACTTCATACTATATAAGTAACATCTCCTTTGTAATACCAAACAACTCTTAATTCTCCAACTTGTCATTGTACCTAGGGTAAACATAAACAACGGTTGATTCTGTATGAAAACGTTTTGCAACATAGTCTTATTGGGTATACGAAGTTCCATAAGGGTCTCTTTAACCAAGAATTAGGCACGCAGCGGTGCGAAAACGCTGAAAGACGCTAAATGGGCCTAATGGTCCATTAAGGTTCGAATTGTCAAAACGACGACCAAACGATGTCGGAATGGATTGAAACTTAGTTTCAATGACTATTAGAGTTATTTGACCATTCTCAACCACCACTTCGTACTATATAAGTAACATCTCCTTTGTAATACCAAACAACTCTTAATTCTCCAACTTGTCATTGTACGTAGGGTAAACACAAACAACGGTTGATTCTGTTTGAAAACGTTTTGCCACATAGTCTTATTGGGCATACGAAGTTCCATAAGGGTCTCTTTAACCAAGAATTAGGCACGCAGCGGTGCGAAAACGCTAAAAGACGCTAAATGGGCCTAATGGTCCATTAAGGCTCGAATTGGCAAAACGACGACCAAACGATGTCGGAATGGATTGAAACTTGGTTTCAATGACTATTAGAGGTATTTGACCATTCTCAACCACCACTTCGTTCTATATAAGTAACATCTCCTTCGTAATACCAAACAACTCTTAATTCTCCAACTTGTCATTGTACCTAGGGTAAACATAAACAACGGTTGATTCTGTATGAAAACGTTTTGCAACATAGTCTTATTGGGTATACGAAGTTCCATAAGGGTCTCTTTAACCAAGAATTAGGCACGCAGCGGTGCGAAAACGCTGAAAGACGCTAAATGGGCCTAATGGTCCATTAAGGTTCGAATTGTCAAAACGACGACCAAACGATGTCGGAATGGATTGAAACTTAGTTTCAATGACTATTAGAGTTATTTGACCATTCTCAACCACCACTTCGTACTATATAAGTAACATCTCCTTTGTAATACCAAACAACTCTTAATTCTCCAACTTGTCATTGTACGTAGGGTAAACACAAACAACGGTTGATTCTGTTTGAAAACGTTTTGCCACATAGTCTTATTGGGTATACGAAGTTCCATAAGGGTCTCTTTAACCAAGAATTAGGCACGCAGCGGTGCGAAAACGCTGAAAGACGCTAAATGGGCATAATGGTCCATTAAGGCTCGAATTGGCAAAACGACGACCAAACGATGTCGGAATGGATTGAAACTTGGTTTCAATGACTATTAGAGGTATTTGACCATTCTCAACCACCACTTCATACTATATAAGTAACATCTCCTTTGTAATACCAAACAACTCTTAATTCTCCAACTTGTCATTGTACCTAGGGTAAACATAAACAACGGTTGATTCTGTATGAAAACGTTTTGCAACTTAGGCTTATTAGGCATACGAAGTTCCATAAGGGTCTCTTTGACCAAGAATTAGGCACGCAGCGGTGCGAAAACGCTGAAAGACGCTAAATGGGCCTAATGGTCCATTAAGGTTCGAATTGGAAAAACGACGACCAAACGATGTCGGAATGGATTGAAACTTGGTTTCAATGACTATTAGAGGTATTTGACCATTCTCAACCACCACTTCGTACTATATAAGTAACATCTCCTTTGTAATACCAAACAACTCTTAATTCTCAAACTTGTCATTGTACCTAGGGTAAACATAAACAACGGTTGATTCTGTATGAAAACGTTTTGCAACATAGTCTTATTGGGTATACGAAGTTCCATAAGGGTCTCTTTAACCAAGAATTAGGCACGCAGCGGTGCGAAAACGCTGAAAGACGCTAAATGGGCCTAATGGTCCATTAAGGCTCGAATTGGCAAAACGACGACCAAACGATTTCGGAATGGATTGAAACTTAGTTTCAATGACTATTAGAGTTATTTGACCATTCTCAACCACCACTTCGTACTATATAAGTAACATCTCCTTTGTAATACCAAACAACTCTTAATTCTCCAACTTGTAATTGTACGTAGGGTAAACACAAACAACGGTTGATTCTGTTTGAA
Source organism: Oxyria digyna (assembly GCA_029168935.1). Taxonomy (NCBI): domain Eukaryota; kingdom Viridiplantae; phylum Streptophyta; class Magnoliopsida; order Caryophyllales; family Polygonaceae; genus Oxyria; species Oxyria digyna. Next base: position 13,960,829 of record JAPVLV010000010.1, on the reverse strand, counting down.
AACGTTTTGCAACTTAGGCTTATTAGGCATACGAAGTTCCATAAGGGTCTCTTTAACCAAGAATTAGGCACGCAGCGGTGCGAAAACGCTGAAAGACGCTAAATGGGCATAATGGTCCATTAAGGCTCGAATTGGCAAAACGACGACCAAACGATTTCGGAATGGATTGAAACTTAGTTTCAATGACTATTAGAGTTATTTGACCATTCTCAACCACCACTTCGTACTATATAAGTAACATCTCCTTTGTAATACCAAACAACTCTTAATTCTCCAACTTGTCATTGTACCTAGGGTAAACATAAACAACGGTTGATTCTGTATGAAAACGTTTTGCAACTTAGGCTTATTAGGCATACGAAGTTCCATAAGGGTCTCTTTAACCAAGAATTAGGCACGCAGCGGTGCGAAAACGCTGAAAGACGCTAAATGGGCCTAATGGTCCATTAAGGCTCGAATTGGCAAAACGACGACCAAACGATTTCGGAATGGATTGAAACTTAGTTTCAATGACTATTAGAGTTATTTGACCATTCTCAACCACCACTTCGTACTATATAAGTAACATCTCCTTTGTAATACCAAACAACTCTTAATTCTCCAACTTGTCATTGTACGTAGGGTAAACACAAACAACGGTTGATTCTGTTTGAAAACGTTTTGCCACATAGTCTTATTGGGCATACGAAGTTCCATAAGGGTCTCTTTAACCAAGAATTAGGCACGCAGCGGTGCGAAAACGCTGAAAGACGCTAAATGGGCATAATGGTCCATTAAGGCTCGAATTGGCAAAACGACGACCAAACGATGTCGGAATGGATTGAAACTTGGTTTCAATGACTATTAGAGGTATTTGACCATTCTCAACCACCACTTCATACTATATAAGTAACATCTCCTTTGTAATACCAAACAACTCTTAATTCTCCAACTTGTCATTGTACCTAGGGTAAACATAAACAACGGTTGATTCTGTATGAAAACGTTTTGCAACATAGTCTTATTGGGTATACGAAGTTCCATAAGGGTCTCTTTAACCAAGAATTAGGCACGCAGCGGTGCGAAAACGCTGAAAGACGCTAAATGGGCCTAATGGTCCATTAAGGTTCGAATTGTCAAAACGACGACCAAACGATGTCGGAATGGATTGAAACTTAGTTTCAATGACTATTAGAGTTATTTGACCATTCTCAACCACCACTTCGTACTATATAAGTAACATCTCCTTTGTAATACCAAACAACTCTTAATTCTCCAACTTGTCATTGTACGTAGGGTAAACACAAACAACGGTTGATTCTGTTTGAAAACGTTTTGCCACATAGTCTTATTGGGCATACGAAGTTCCATAAGGGTCTCTTTAACCAAGAATTAGGCACGCAGTGGTGCGAAAACGCTGAAAGACGCTAAATGGGCCTAATGGTCCATTAAGGTTCGAATTGTCAAAACGACGACCAAACGATGTCGGAATAGATTGAAACTTAGTTTCAATGACTATTAGAGTTATTTGACCATTCTCAACCACCACTTCGTACTATATAAGTAACATCTCCTTTGTAATACCAAACAACTCTTAATTCTCCAACTTGTCATTGTACCTAGGGTAAACATAAACAACGGTTGATTCTGTATGAAAACGTTTTGCAACATAGGCTTATTGGGTATACGAAGTTTCATAAGGGACTCTTTAACCAAGAATTAGGCACGCAGCGGTGCGAAAACGCTGAAAGACGCTAAATGGGCATAATGGTCCATTAAGGCTCGAATTGGCAAAACGACGACCAAACGATGTCGGAATGGATTGAAACTTGGTTTCAATGACTATTAGAGGTATTTGACCATTCTCAACCACCACTTCATACTATATAAGTAACATCTCCTTTGTAATACCAAACAACTCTTAATTCTCCAACTTGTCATTGTACCTAGGGTAAACATAAACAACGGTTGATTCTGTATGAAAACGTTTTGCAACATAGTCTTATTGGGTATACGAAGTTCCATAAGGGTCTCTTTAACCAAGAATTAGGCACGCAGCGGTGCGAAAACGCTGAAAGACGCTAAATGGGCCTAATGGTCCATTAAGGTTCGAATTGTCAAAACGACGACCAAACGATGTCGGAATGGATTGAAACTTAGTTTCAATGACTATTAGAGTTATTTGACCATTCTCAACCACCACTTCGTACTATATAAGTAACATCTCCTTTGTAATACCAAACAACTCTTAATTCTCCAACTTGTCATTGTACGTAGGGTAAACACAAACAACGGTTGATTCTGTTTGAAAACGTTTTGCCACATAGTCTTATTGGGCATACGAAGTTCCATAAGGGTCTCTTTAACCAAGAATTAGGCACGCAGCGGTGCGAAAACGCTGAAAGACGCTAAATGGGCCTAATGGTCCATTAAGGTTCGAATTGTCAAAACGACGACCAAACGATGTCGGAATGGATTGAAACTTAGTTTCAATGACTATTAGAGTTATTTGACCATTCTCAACCACCACTTCGTACTATATAAGTAACATCTCCTTTGTAATACCAAACAACTCTTAATTCTCCAACTTGTCATTGTACGTAGGGTAAACACAAACAACGGTTGATTCTGTTTGAAAACGTTTTGCCACATAGTCTTATTGGGCATACGAAGTTCCATAAGGGTCTCTTTAACCAAGAATTAGGCACGCAGCGGTGCGAAAACGCTAAAAGACGCTAAATGGGCCTAATGGTCCATTAAGGCTCGAATTGGCAAAACGACGACCAAACGATGTCGGAATGGATTGAAACTTGGTTTCAATGACTATTAGAGGTATTTGACCATTCTCAACCACCACTTCGTTCTATATAAGTAACATCTCCTTTGTAATACCAAACAACTCTTAATTCTCCAACTTGTCATTGTACCTAGGGTAAACATAAACAACGGTTGATTCTGTATGAAAACGTTTTGCAACATAGTCTTATTGGGTATACGAAGTTCCATAAGGGTCTCTTTAACCAAGAATTAGGCACGCAGCGGTGCGAAAACGCTGAAAGACGCTAAATGGGCCTAATGGTCCATTAAGGTTCGAATTGTCAAAACGACGACCAAACGATGTCGGAATGGATTGAAACTTAGTTTCAATGACTATTAGAGTTATTTGACCATTCTCAACCACCACTTCGTACTATATAAGTAACATCTCCTTTGTAATACCAAACAACTCTTAATTCTCCAACTTGTCATTGTACGTAGGGTAAACACAAACAACGGTTGATTCTGTTTGAAAACGTTTTGCCACATAGTCTTATTGGGTATACGAAGTTCCATAAGGGTCTCTTTAACCATGAATTAGGCACGCAGCGGTGCGAAAACGCTGAAAGACGCTAAATGGGCATAATGGTCCATTAAGGCTCGAATTGGCAAAACGACGACCAAACGATGTCGGAATGGATTGAAACTTGGTTTCAATGACTATTAGAGGTATTTGACCATTCTCAACCACCACTTCATACTATATAAGTAACATCTCCTTTGTAATACCAAACAACTCTTAATTCTCCAACTTGTCATTGTACCTAGGGTAAACATAAACAACGGTTGATTCTGTATGAAAACGTTTTGCAACATAGTCTTATTGGGTATACGAAGTTCCATAAGGGTCTCTTTAACCAAGAATTAGGCACGCAGCGGTGCGAAAACGCTGAAAGACGCTAAATGGGCCTAATGGTCCATTAAGGTTCGAATTGTCAAAACGACGACCAAACGATGTCGGAATGGATTGAAACTTAGTTTCAATGACTATTAGAGTTATTTGACCATTCTCAACCACCACTTCGTACTATATAAGTAACATCTCCTTTGTAATACCAAACAACTCTTAATTCTCCAACTTGTCATTGTACGTAGGGTAAACACAAACAACGGTTGATTCTGTTTGAAAACGTTTTGCCACATAGTCTTATTGGGCATACGAAGTTCCATAAGGGTCTCTTTAACCAAGAATTAGGCACGCAGTGGTGCGAAAACGCTGAAAGACGCTAAATGGGCCTAATGGTCCATTAAGGTTCGAATTGTCAAAACGACGACCAAACGATGTCGGAATAGATTGAAACTTAGTTTCAATGACTATTAGAGTTATTTGACCATTCTCAACCACCACTTCGTACTATATAAGTAACATCTCCTTTGTAATACCAAACAACTCTTAATTCTCCAACTTGTCATTGTACCTAGGGTAAACATAAACAACGGTTGATTCTGTATGAAAACGTTTTGCAACATAGGCTTATTGGGTATACGAAGTTTCATAAGGGACTCTTTAACCAAGAATTAGGCACGCAGCGGTGCGAAAACGCTGAAAGACGCTAAATGGGCATAATGGTCCATTAAGGCTCGAATTGGCAAAACGACGACCAAACGATGTCGGAATGGATTGAAACTTGGTTTCAATGACTATTAGAGGTATTTGACCATTCTCAACCACCACTTCATACTATATAAGTAACATCTCCTTTGTAATACCAAACAACTCTTAATTCTCCAACTTGTCATTGTACCTAGGGTAAACATAAACAACGGTTGATTCTGTATGAAAACGTTTTGCAACATAGTCTTATTGGGTATACGAAGTTCCATAAGGGTCTCTTTAACCAAGAATTAGGCACGCAGCGGTGCGAAAACGCTGAAAGACGCTAAATGGGCCTAATGGTCCATTAAGGTTCGAATTGTCAAAACGACGACCAAACGATGTCGGAATGGATTGAAACTTAGTTTCAATGACTATTAGAGTTATTTGACCATTCTCAACCACCACTTCGTACTATATAAGTAACATCTCCTTTGTAATACCAAACAACTCTTAATTCTCCAACTTGTCATTGTACGTAGGGTAAACACAAACAACGGTTGATTCTGTTTGAAAACGTTTTGCCACATAGTCTTATTGGGCATACGAAGTTCCATAAGGGTCTCTTTAACCAAGAATTAGGCACGCAGCGGTGCGAAAACGCTGAAAGACGCTAAATGGGCCTAATGGTCCATTAAGGTTCGAATTGGCAAAACGACGACCATATGACGTCGTAATGGATTGAAACTTGGTTTAAATGACTATTAGTGTTATTTGACCATTCTCAACCACCACTTCGTTCTATATAAGTAACATCTCCTTTGTAATACCAAACAACTCTTAATTCTCCAACTTGTCATTGTACCTAGGGTAAACATAAACACCGGTTGATTCTGTTGGAAAACGTTTTGAAACTTAGGCTTATTAGGCATACGAAGTTCCATAAGGGTCTCTTTGACCAAGAATTAGGCACGCAACGGTGCGAAAACGCTAAAAGACGCTAAATGGGCCTAATGGTCCATTAAGGCTCGAATTGTCAAAACGATGACCAAACGATGTCGGAATGGATTGAAACTTGGTTTCAATGACTATTAGAGGTATTTGACCATTCTCAACCACCACTTCGTACTATATAAGTAACATCTCCTTTGTAATACCAAACAACTCTTAATTCTCCAACTTGTCATTGTACGTAGGGTAAACATAAACAACGGTTGATTCTGTATGAAAACGTTTTGCAACATAGTCTTATTGGGTATACGAAGTTCCATAAGGGTCTCTTTAACCAAGAATTAGGCACGCAGCGGTGCGAAAACGCTGAAAGACGCTAAATGGGCCTAATGGTCCATTAAGGTTCGAATTGGAAAAACGACGACCATATGACGTCGTAATGGATTGAAACTTGGTTTCTATGACTATTAGTGTTATTTGACCATTCTCAACCACCACTTCGTACTATATAAGTAACATCTCCTTTGTAATACCAAACAACTCTTAATTCTCCAACTTGTCATTGTACGTAGGGTAAACATAAACAACGGTTGATTCTGTATGAAAACGTTTTGCAACATAGTCTTATTGGGTATACGAAGTTCCATAAGGGTCTCTTTAACCAAGAATTAGGCACGCAGCGGTGCGAAAACGCTGAAAGACGCTAAATGGGCCTAATGGTCCATTAAGGTTCGAATTGTCAAAACGACGACCAAACGATGTCGGAATAGATTGAAACTTAGTTTCAATGACTATTAGAGTTATTTGACCATTCTCAACCACCACTTCGTACTATATAAGTAACATCTCCTTTGTAATACCAAACAACTCTTAATTCTCCAACTTGTCATTGTACCTAGGGTAAACATAAACAACGGTTGATTCTGTATGAAAACGTTTTGCAACATAGTCTTATTGGGTATACGAAGTTCCATAAGGGTCTCTTTAACCAAGAATTAGGCACGCAGCGGTGCGAAAACGCTGAAAGACGCTAAATGGGCCTAATGGTCCATTAAGGCTCGAATTGTCAAAACGATGACCAAACGATGTCGGAATGGATTGAAACTTGGTTTCAATGACTATTAGAGGTATTTGACCATTCTCAACCACCACTTCGTACTATATAAGTAACATCTCCTTTGTAATACCAAACAACTCTTAATTCTCCAACTTGTCATTGTACGTAGGGTAAACATAAACAACGGTTGATTCTGTATGAAAACGTTTTGCAACATAGTCTTATTGGGTATACGAAGTTCCATAAGGGTCTCTTTAACCAAGAATTAGGCACGCAGCGGTGCGAAAACGCTGAAAGACGCTAAATGGGCCTAATGGTCCATTAAGGTTCGAATTGGAAAAACGACGACCATATGACGTCGTAATGGATTGAAACTTGGTTTCTATGACTATTAGTGTTATTTGACCATTCTCAACCACCACTTCGTACTATATAAGTAACATCTCCTTTGTAATACCAAACAACTCTTAATTCTCCAACTTGTCATTGTACGTAGGGTAAACATAAACAACGGTTGATTCTGTATGAAAACGTTTTGCAACATAGTCTTATTGGGTATACGAAGTTCCATAAGGGTCTCTTTAACCAAGAATTAGGCACGCAGCGGTGCGAAAACGCTGAAAGACGCTAAATGGGCCTAATGGTCCATTAAGGTTCGAATTGGCAAAACGACGACCAAACGATGTCGGAATGGATTGAAACTTAGTTTCAATGACTATTAGAGTTATTTGACCATTCTCAACCACCACTTCGTACTATATAAGTAACATCTCCTTTGTAATACCAAACAACTCTTAATTCTCCAACTTGTAATTGTACGTAGGGTAAACACAAACAACGGTTGATTCTGTTTGAAAACGTTTTGCAACTTAGGCTTATTAGGCATACGAAGTTCCATAAGGGTCTCTTTGACCAAGAATTAGGCACGCAGCGGTGCGAAAACGCTAAAAGACGCTAAATGGGCCTAATGGTCCATTAAGGCTCGAATTGTCAAAACGATGACCAAACGATGTCGGAATGGATTGAAACTTGGTTTCAATGACTATTAGAGGTATTTGACCATTCTCAACCACCACTTCGTACTATATAAGTAACATCTCCTTTGTAATACCAAACAACTCTTAATTCTCCAACTTGTCATTGTACGTAGGGTAAACATAAACAACGGTTGATTCTGTATGAAAACGTTTTGCAACATAGTCTTATTGGGTATACGAAGTTCCATAAGGGTCTCTTTAACCAAGAATTAGGCACGCAGCGGTGCGAAAACGCTGAAAGACGCTAAATGGGCCTAATGGTCCATTAAGGTTCGAATTGGAAAAACGACGACCATATGACGTCGTAATGGATTGAAACTTGGTTTCTATGACTATTAGTGTTATTTGACCATTCTCAACCACCACTTCGTACTATATAAGTAACATCTCCTTTGTAATACCAAACAACTCTTAATTCTCCAACTTGTCATTGTACGTAGGGTAAACATAAACAACGGTTGATTCTGTATGAAAACGTTTTGCAACATAGTCTTATTGGGTATACGAAGTTCCATAAGGGTCTCTTTAACCAAGAATTAGGCACGCAGCGGTGCGAAAACGCTGAAAGACGCTAAATGGGCCTAATGGTCCATTAAGGTTCGAATTGGCAAAACGACGACCAAACGATGTCGGAATGGATTGAAACTTAGTTTCAATGACTATTAGAGTTATTTGACCATTCTCAACCACCACTTCGTACTATATAAGTAACATCTCCTTTGTAATACCAAACAACTCTTAATTCTCCAACTTGTCATTGTACCTAGGGTAAACATAAACAACGGTTGATTCTGTATGAAAACGTTTTGCAACATAGTCTTATTGGGTATACGAAGTTCCATAAGGGTCTCTTTAACCAAGAATTAGGCACGCAGCGGTGCGAAAACGCTGAAAGACGCTAAATGGGCCTAATGGTCCATTAAGGCTCGAATTGGCAAAACGACGACCAAACGATGTCGGAATGGATTGAAACTTGGTTTCAATGACTATTAGAGGTATTTGACCATTCTCAACCACCACTTCGTACTATATAAGTAACATCTCCTTTGTAATACCAAACAACTCTTAATTCTCCAACTTGTAATTGTACGTAGGGTAAACACAAACAACGGTTGATTCTGTTTGAAAACGTTTTGCAACTTAGGCTTATTAGGCATACGAAGTTCCATAAGGGTCTCTTTGACCAAGAATTAGGCACGCAGCGGTGCGAAAACGCTGAAAGACGCTAAATGGGCCTAATGGTCCATTAAGGTTCGAATTGGAAAAACGACGACCAAACGATGTCGGAATGGATTGAAACTTGGTTTCAATGACTATTAGAGGTATTTGACCATTCTCAACCACCACTTCGTACTATATAAGTAACATCTCCTTTGTAATACCAAACAACTCTTAATTCTCAAACTTGTCATTGTACCTAGGGTAAACATAAACAACGGTTGATTCTGTATGAAAACGTTTTGCAACATAGTCTTATTGGGTATACGAAGTTCCATAAGGGTCTCTTTAACCAAGAATTAGGCACGCAGCGGTGCGAAAACGCTGAAAGACGCTAAATGGGCCTAATGGTCCATTAAGGCTCGAATTGGCAAAACGACGACCAAACGATTTCGGAATGGATTGAAACTTGGTTTCAATGACTATTAGAGTTATTTGACCATTCTCAACCACCACTTCGTACTATATAAGTAACATCTCCTTTGTAATACCAAACAACTCTTAATTCTCCAACTTGTAATTGTACGTAGGGTAAACACAAACAACGGTTGATTCTGTTTGAAAACGTTTTGCAACTTAGGCTTATTAGGCATACGAAGTTCCATAAGGGTCTCTTTGACCAAGAATTAGGCACGCAGCGGTGCGAAAACGCTAAAAGACGCTAAATGGGCCTAATGGTCCATTAAGGCTCGAATTGTCAAAACGATGACCAAACGATGTCGGAATGGATTGAAACTTGGTTTCAATGACTATTAGAGGTATTTGACCATTCTCAACCACCACTTCGTACTATATAAGTAACATCTCCTTTGTAATACCAAACAACTCTTAATTCTCCAACTTGTCATTGTACGTAGGGTAAACATAAACAACGGTTGATTCTGTATGAAAACGTTTTGCAACATAGTCTTATTGGGTATACGAAGTTCCATAAGGGTCTCTTTAACCAAGAATTAGGCACGCAGCGGTGCGAAAACGCTGAAAGACGCTAAATGGGCCTAATGGTCCATTAAGGTTCGAATTGGAAAAACGACGACCATATGACGTCGTAATGGATTGAAACTTGGTTTCTATGACTATTAGTGTTATTTGACCATTCTCAACCACCACTTCGTACTATATAAGTAACATCTCCTTTGTAATACCAAACAACTCTTAATTCTCCAACTTGTCATTGTACGTAGGGTAAACATAAACAACGGTTGATTCTGTATGAAAACGTTTTGCAACATAGTCTTATTGGGTATACGAAGTTCCATAAGGGTCTCTTTAACCAAGAATTAGGCACGCAGCGGTGCGAAAACGCTGAAAGACGCTAAATGGGCCTAATGGTCCATTAAGGTTCGAATTGTCAAAACGACGACCAAACGATGTCGGAATAGATTGAAACTTAGTTTCAATGACTATTAGAGATATTTGACCATTCTCAACCACCACTTCGTACTATATAAGTAACATCTCCTTTGTAATACCAAACAACTCTTAATTCTCCAACTTGTCATTGTACCTAGGGTAAACATAAACAACGGTTGATTCTGTATGAAAACGTTTTGCAACATAGTCTTATTGGGTATACGAAGTTCCATAAGGGTCTCTTTAACCAAGAATTAGGCACGCAGCGGTGCGAAAACGCTGAAAGACGCTAAATGGGCCTAATGGTCCATTAAGGCTCGAATTGGCAAAACGACGACCAAACGATGTCGGAATGGATTGAAACTTGGTTTCAATGACTATTAGAGGTATTTGACCATTCTCAACCACCACTTCGTACTATATAAGTAACATCTCCTTTGTAATACCAAACAACTCTTAATTCTCCAACTTGTAATTGTACGTAGGGTAAACACAAACAACGGTTGATTCTGTTTGAAAACGTTTTGCAACTTAGGCTTATTAGGCATACGAAGTTCCATAAGGGTCTCTTTGACCAAGAATTAGGCACGCAACGGTGCGAAAACGCAAAAAGACGCTAAATGGGCCTAATGGTCCATTAAGGCTCGAATTGTCAAAACGATGACCAAACGATGTCGGAATGGATTGAAACTTGGTTTCAATGACTATTAGAGGTATTTGACCATTCTCAACCACCACTTCGTACTATATAAGTAACATCTCCTTTGTAATACCAAACAACTCTTAATTGTCCAACTTGTCATTGTACCTAGGGTAAACATAAACAACGGTTGATTCTGTATGAAAACGTTTTGCAACATAGTCTTATTGGGTATACGAAGTTCCATAAGGGTCTCTTTAACCAAGAATTAGGCACGCAGCGGTGCGAAAACGCTGAAAGACGCTAAATGGGCCTAATGGTCCATTAAGGTTCGAATTGGCAAAACGACGACCATATGACGTCGTAATGGATTGAAACTTGGTTTCAATGACTATTAGTGTTATTTGACCATTCTCAACCACCACTTCGTTCTATATAAGTAACATCTCCTTTGTAATACCAAACAACTCTTAATTCTCCAACTTGTCATTGTACCTAGGGTAAACATAAACAACGGTTGATTCTGTTGGAAAACGTTTTGAAACTTAGGCTTATTAGGCATACGAAGTTCCATAACGGTCTCTTTGACCAAGAATTAGGCACGCAGCGGTGCGAAAACGCTGAAAGACGCTAAATGGGCCTAATGGTCCATTAAGGTTCGAATTGGAAAAACGACGACCATATGACGTCGTAATGGATTGAAACTTGGTTTCTATGACTATTAGTGTTATTTGACCATTCTCAACCACCACTTCGTACTATATAAGTAACATCTCCTTTGTAATACCAAACAACTCTTAATTCTCCAACTTGTCATTGTACGTAGGGTAAACATAAACAACGGTTGATTCTGTTGGAAAACGTTTTGAAACTTAGGCTTATTAGGCATACGAAGTTCCATAACGGTCTCTTTGACCAAGAATTAGGCACGCAGCGGTGCGAAAACGCTAAAAGACGCTAAATGGGCCTAATGGTCCATTAAGGCTCGAATTGTCAAAACGACGACCAAACGATGTCGGAATGGATTGAAACTTGGTTTCAATGACTATTAGATTTATTTGACCATTCTCAACCACCACTTCGTACTTTATAAGTTATATCTCCAAGAACAAGCAACGTCAATCCGGGTAAGTCGCTGCTGATCTGGGAAGATGGAGATGGAACGAGCGGTGAAAGAAAGATTTTTGGAGCGTTCTTCCTATGTATTTGAATAGGATGAACTGAGGTGGAGGGTGGTGAAGACGGATTGTGGATTGAATGAAAATCGAGGAAGATATGGACTCTCAAAGTCGAATATGACTCACCGGCGAAGAGAGAACTTGTGGGACTTGGATGCTACACACCAAGCGTGGATGATGGGCTCTCAATTGGTTGATATGACGCACAAACAATTGGGAGAATGACCTTCAAAGATGCAGGTTTTTGCTCAAGCAAAAAGAGAGTTTTTCTTAGCAATTTCAAAGGTAAAATGAACAAATGAGAGAGGAGGCATATTAGTATCCTAGGGCCAGCCTTCTCTCCATAATTCAGCCTAAAAAACATTAAAAAAATGATAAAAATAACATTATAAAACCAGATAAATGCTTGCCTTAACACAAGGCCAAATAAGGAAAGTTGTCCAAAAAGGAATAAAGTTTTGTAGTGTCTAGAATCCACTGATTCAGCTGGCTTGTCATGGGAGGGAAATTAGCCATCATGGGCTGCTTCTTTAAGGGTTGTTTGAGTGCTAACAATGGTGCATGGTCCGTCACAAGAAATGGCCAACGGTCCAAGATTGGTGAGAGCGAGCTGGACTTGTCCTTGGAGTTTCTTAGCCATAGAGCGAGTGATGCGCATGGCTGGCTCTTCATGCTCTTGCACCAAGTCATTGATATCTCCCTTGACGTCCAAGCTAGGTACAATAAGGTCTTGATGGGACGGATTCACATCATCCTCCCCTCCTTCAAAAGGATTCGACCTCGAATCATGCTCTTCTTCTAGCTCAGCGTCTTCCCCCATTAGGTATGGCCTAAGGTCAGCCACATTGATGACATCATGGACCCCCATCTCCGGTGGAAGCTCCAGGCGGTATGCATTGTTGTTGATCTTCTCTAGCACTTGAAAAGGTCCATCTGCCCTTGGTTTCAACTTGGCGTTTCTACGTGAGGGAAACCGTTCCTTGCGGAGGTGCACCCACACCAAGTCACCGGGCTCAAAGAGAAGCTCCTTGCGTCCCTTGTTGTGTTGTCTCTCATACTACGCTGTGCGCTTCTCAAGTTGCTTCCTAGTGTCTTCATGCAACCGCTTAACATAGTCCGCCAACTCCTTTCCTTCCTTGCTAAAACCATCAACAATGGGGTGAGTAATAAGGTCTAAAGGAGTGAGAGAGTTCTTACCATAGGCGACTTCAAAGGGAGTCTTCTTGGTCGCCGAGTGTGTGGTGCGGTTGTATGCAAACTCAATGTAAGGAAGGCATTCTTCCCACCTGCGTAGGTTAGCTTTCAAAACAACACGAAGTAAGGTACCAAGTGACCTATTCACTACTTCGTTTGACCATCCGTTTGAGGATGACAAGTAGTGGAATAGAGCAACTTGGTGCCTAACTTAGCCCACAAGGTCCTCCAATAGTGGCTAAGGAACTTAACATCCCTATCCGACACTATGGACTTAGGAAGACCATGTAGGCGCACAACATGATTGAAAAACAAGGACGCCACATTGGTTGCATCATCGGTTTTATGACACGCAATGAAGTGTGCCATTTTACTAAATCGGTCTACAACCACAAAAATGGAGTCTCTTCCCCTTTTAGTCCTAGGAAGGCCTAACACAAAGTCCATGGATAGGTCTTCCCAAGGTTGTTGGGGAATGGGTAAGGGAGTATATAACCCATGTGGGCTGGCTCTAGACTTTGCTTGCGCACAAGTAGCACAAGAAGCACAAAGTTTTTCCACGTCCCTAAGCATGCGTGGTCAGTAGAAGTGTTCCTTCAAGGCTTGCAATGTCTTAGCAACGCCGAAGTGGCCCATAAGACCACCACCGTGAGCTTCTTGCACTAGTAGTCGTCGAGTAGACCCACTAGGGATGCAAAGTTTAGCTCCCTTCATGAGATAGCCTTCATGCAAGAAAAATTGATCCTTGCTTCCCAAAGTACGACATTCCTCATAGATTTCCTTGAAGTCAAGGTCTAAGGCATATAGTTCCTTGATGAAAGCAAAGCCCAACATTCTTGCATCCAAGGTGGATATCAAGGCATATCTCCTAGACAAAGCATCCGCCACAATATTGTCCTTTCCCTTCTTGTGTTTGATCACGTAAGGGAAAGCCTCAATAAATTCCACCCATTTGGCGTGACGCTTGTTTAGTTTACTTTGACCCTTGAGGAACCTAAGTGCCTCATGGTCAGAATGGATTACAAACTCTTTAGGGAAAAGATAGTGTTGTCATACCTTGAGCACCCTTACCAAAGCTAGAAGTTCCTTGTCATAAGTTGGGTACTTGAGCTCGGCATCATTAAGCTTCTCACTAAAGTATGCAATTGGCCTCCCGCCTTGCATAAGAACTCCTCCAAGCCCCACTCCCGAAGCATCACATTCTATCTCAAATGTCCTTGAGAAGTCCGGTAGTACTAAGAGAGGGGCGTGAGTGAGCTTGAACTTGATGGTGGCAAAAGCTTGCTCCTGATTTGGGCCCCATTGAAAGGCCACATTCTTCTTAGTGAGCTCGGTTAGAGGAGTGGCAAGGGAGCTAAAATCCTTGACAAAATGGCGGTAGAAGCCATCCAAGCCAAGGAAGCTCCTAACTTGTGTCATTGTGGTAGGAACTGGCCACTCTTCTATTGCTTTCTCCTTCTCTTTGTCCACTTGAAGCCCTTCTTTGCTCACTATAAACCCAAGAAACACCACATTATCCGAACAAAAGTGACATTTCTTAAAGTTAGCATAGAGCTTTTCTTTTCTTAAGACTTCTAGGACCATTCTCACATGTTTAGCATGCTCTTGCAAGTTGCGGCTATAAATTAATATGTCATCAAAATACACAACCACAAACTTGCCTAAAAAGGCCCTTAACACATGGTTCATGAGCCTCATGAATGTGCTAGGTGCGTTAGTGAGCCCAAATGGCATAACTAACCATTCATATAGACCATACTTGGTCTTGAAGGCAGTTTTCCATTCATCACCTTCCTTCATTCGAATTTGGTGATACCCACTTTTAAGGTCCACCTTAGAGAATATGCATGAACCATAGAGTTCATCCAACATATCATCAAGTCTAGGAATAGGATGCCTATACTTGATGGTAATATTGTTTATAGCCCTACAATCTACACACATTCTCCAAGTTCCATCTTTCTTAGGAACTAAGATGACGGGGACCGAGCATGGTCTTAAACTCTCACGCACATAGCCTTTAGATAGAAGTTCAACAACCTGTTTTTGAAGCTCCTCGGCCTCCATGGGATTGGCTCTATAGGCTGGCTTGTTGGGGATGGAGGCGCCGGGAACAAAGTCTATTTGATGTTCTATCCCACGTAGTGGGGGCAGTCCTTCCGGCATCTCCTCGGGAAACAAGTCATCAAACTCCTTCAACAAAGAAGCAATAGAGGAAGGTAAGTCTTGCACATCTTTTCCATTAAATAACACATCTTTAAACAACAAAAGAAAGCAAGTGTTACTCCCCTCCATAGCTTTTCTAGCCTCTCTTGATTTGGCTAGTAGTAGATGGCTAGGTGGTGCCTTCTTCTCTTGACTTTTCCCTTGCGCCGCAGCATTGCGCCTTTGCTCATTGGCTATGTGATCAGCCATGATTTCATGTGGTGCCAATGGCAACAAGGTGATCCTCTTACCTTTGAGGTGGAAAGAATACTCATTTGTGACTCCTTGGTGGATGACGCCGCGGTCATATTGCCAAGGCCTTCCAAGTAAGATATGGCACGCCGTCATAGGAAGAACATCACAAATCACCTCATCAACATACCCCCCTATAGAAAACTTAACACAAGCTTGTTCATTCACCTTAAGAGGTGTGTTAGAATTCAGCCAACATAAAGTATAGGGTTGTACATGAGGAGTAGTTTTAAGAGCAAACCTTTTGACCACCTCTTGGTCTATGATGTTACAACAAGATCCTCCATCAATTATGAGATTGCAAATTTTACCTTGGATGAGGCATCTTGTATGGAAAATGGTTTCTCTTTGGTTTGGTGGGGTGGGAGCTTCATTAGTGATTAGAGATCGTTTGACCGCAAAACACTCACCTTGAGTCTCAGCTTCTACTTGCAGCTTCGCCACCTCCTCTTCTTCTCCTTGTGGCTCCTCGACCTCGGCCTCCTCATCCGACTCATACTCACCAATGGTGTTGAGTAGGACTTGGCGCCTAGAAGGACAATCCTTAGCCATGTGGCCACGCCCAAGGCATTTAAAGCACTTGATCTCACTTGAGCGTTGCTCCCCTTCTCGCCTGCCGCCCTGTGGAGTCCTTGAAGGCTCACGTCTTGTGGGCACGGCTGAGGCGTCTTGCTTGCTCTCGGGACGCTGAGTGGGGTAGCTAGAGGATCCTCCTCCTTGGTTGTTCCAAGGCCTATTGTTGGATGAGTAACTCTTCTTTTGAGGTAAGTTTTGATAGATATGATTGGTGTAGTGCAAAATCTCCTCAATTGTAGTACCTCGAACAAAATGTTGCGTACTCACAATAGCCTTAAGGTCAGGATTTAAGCAATTGATAAATTTAGAGATAACATACCCTTCGGGGAACCTTAGACCGGATCTATAGATGAGGATCTTGAGTTCTTTGTAGTACTCATCCGGCGTCTTGGTTCCTTGTCTCAATTGCTCCATCCTTGAGTGTAGGCGGGCTGTGAAGTCTTCGGGCACAAACCGGTGCCTTAATGCAGTTTTGAGCTCGTCCCAAGTGTCAATGGGTGGGTAACCATTGTACTCCCTTTCTTCTTTGTCCTCTATCCACCAATGATAAGCAAAATCAATGAATTTAATGGTGGCAATGGCTACCTTTTGAGCATCGGTGATATAGCCTTGCTTGAGCTATGAAGCCGATCTAGACAACCATGAACACACAAGAGATCAATCAACAACAACAATGGCGAAAGCCCTTTGAAAATCAGAATTGAAATGCAATGAAACAAAGGAAATAACAATGGGATATCTACGAGATGATGAATGATCGAAACCAAGCACAAACAACAACAAGACCAAAGGCTTTAATGGCCTAAAACCAGGTTGTAATGGAGTGCAAAACCTCAATCCTACAACCCTACACAACCTTCACGTGGAGGAGGCACAAGGAGGAGTTCTATGAAGCTTGTAAACACCAATTCTAATGAGATTGACATAGACAAGGCATCTAGAGTAAGACAAGCAATCCGCTCGATCACACACTTGAGTTCAAAGCTCTCTTTGAAAGGAGAAAACAACAAAGTTGATAAACTTGAACTGATTTGGGCGTGGGGTGTCAAGGAGGTTTAAATAGCCTAATAACCGCCCCTTGACTTCAAAACCACACGCACAAAATGTCTTGAAATGAAGCCCTTGACACGGCTAAACAAAGGTTTAAAAATGCAACTAAAAATGTCATGAAATGCAAGTGTCATAAAATGCACTAAAAGGGAAATGATAAGCAAGGTCTTCAAGCTATCTCCTTGGACTCAAATGTGAGTAGAGTCCTAGCTTTAACCATTGAGTCCTCAAGTTCCATAGTGTTGCCTTGAAGGCTGAATTGAGTGACAAAAATGGTTAAGTCTTCTTGTAGTTGCTTAGCTTTTGACCTTGTGATTGGACCTTCTATGGATGGTGCTTCCATTGGTGTGACTTCTAATGATGGTCCTCCATCATCCTCCCCTCCTTGGAAAGGATTCGACCACAAATCTTTAGGACTGCCCTCATGGTCCTCATAGAGTGTAAGATCAGCCACATTGAAGGTAGCACTAACACCATAGTCACCCGGTAGGTCAACAACATATGCATTGTCACCTACTTTCCTTAGGACTTGGAAGGGTCCATCACCTCTTGGAGCTAGCTTGGATGCTCTCTTTGTTGGGAATCTTTCCTTGCGCAAGTGCACCCATACGAGGTCGCCCGGCTTGAAAATCACCCTTCTCCTTCCCTTGTTGTTCCTAGCAGCCACGTCGTGTCCTAGTTGCTCCAACCTTAGTTTGGTCTTTTCATGTAACTCCCTTATGAACTCCGCCTGTTTTTCTGCATCAAAATCTACTCGTTCCTTATTGGGAAACGGTACAAGGTCTAATGGGGTTAAGGGGTTAAGACCATAGACACATTCAAAAGGACTTAAGTTTGTAGAAGAGTGTTGCGCCCTATTATATGCAAATTCTACATGTGGCAACAAATCTTCCCAAGACTTTAAGTTCTTCCTAATGAGTGTCCTTAGGAGGGTACCAAGTGTTCTATTGGTGACCTCAGTTTGGCCATCGGTTTGGGGATGACTTGAGGTAGAAAACAAGAGTTTAGTACCAAGTTGTCCCCAAAGAGAACGCCAAAAGTGACTCAAAAACTTTGTATCCCTATCACTAACAATTGTCCTAGGAATCCCATGCAATCTAACTACTTCTCTAAAGAAAAGAATAGAAACATGTGAAGCATCATCAGTTTTGTGACAAGGTATAAAGTGAGCCATCTTAGAAAACCGATCTACAACCACAAAAATTGAGTCTCGTCCCTTCCTAGTCCTAGGTAGTCCAACAATGAAGTCCATACTTATATCTAACCAAGGAGAAGAGGGAATGGGCAGTGGTGTGTAGAGACCATGGGGTTTCACCTTAGACTTAGCTTTTAAACACTCTAAGCATCTTCTAAGCACATTTTCAACATCTTTAAGCATGTGAGGCCAGTAGAAGTGTTCTTTAAGCATGGCATAGGTCTTATCACGCCCAAAGTGACCCATAAGACCTCCTTTGTGTGATTCCTCAACAAGCAAGAGTCTTAAAGAGCACTTAGGTATGCAAACCTTACTAGCTCTAAAAAGGAATCCATCAAACAAGTAAAAACACTTATCACATGAACCCGTATCTAAGCATTGTCTATAGATATCCCCAAAATCAGAATCATTATCATAGAGTTCCTTAATGTAAGCAAACCCTAGCACCTTAGAATCAAGTTGAATAAGCAATGTATGTCTCCTAGATAAAGCATCGGCTACAATGTTATCTTTTCCTTTCTTATACTTGATAATGTAAGGAAAAATCTCTATGAATTCCAGCCATCTACCATGACGCCTATCTAGTTTATCTTGACCCCTTAGATGCTTTAATGACTTATGATCCGTATGTAACACAAATTCACTTGGCCAAAGATAGTGTTGCCAAGTCTTTAAGACCCTAAAGAGTGCATAGAGTTCTCTATCATAAGTAGAGTAATTGAGGCACGCACCTTTGAGCTTTTCACTAAAGAAAGCTATTGGTCTTCCTTCTTGCATCAACACACCACCAATTCCAATCCCGGAAGCATCACATTCTACCTCAAATGGCTTTGAGAAATTTGGTAGAATCAGGAGAGGAGCATTCGTCAATCTGGTTTTGAGCTCTTCAAATGCCGCCTCTTGTGCCTTGCCCCAAGTGAAGGGTGTGTGTTTCTTTGTCAACTCCGTGAGTGGTGAAGCTATGGTGGAGAAGTCCTTCACAAATCGCCTATAGAAACCGGCCAGACCTTGAAAGCTTCGGACTTGTCCAACATTAGTAGGAGTAGGCCACTCCTTGATGGCTTTCACCTTCTCTTGATCAACCTCCAATCCTCTTGAGCTGACCACAAACCCTAGAAAAATCACTTCATTAGTGCAAAAATCACACTTCTTAATGTTAGCATAAAGATGATTAAGTCTAAGTGTGGATAATACTTCCCTAAGGTGTTGTTCATGCTCTTGTAAGGACTTGCTATAGATGAGGATGTCATCAAAGTAGACCACCACAAATTTCCCTATGTAGCTTCTTAGAACATAGTTCATAAGCCTCATGAATGTCGAAGGAGCATTAGTAAGACCAAATGGCATGACAACCCATTCATACAAGCCAAACTTGGTCTTAAAGGCTGTTTTCCATTCATCCCCTTCTTTCATCCTAATTTGGTAGTATCCACTCCTCAAATCTATCTTAGAAAACAAAGTAGCACCATACAATTCATCAAGCATATCATCAAGTCTAGGGATAGGGTGACGATAGCACGACAGTCCACACACATCCTCCATGTCTTGTCCTTCTTTGGAACCAAGAGGACCGGAACTGCACATGGTGACTTGCTCTCACGCACATAACCCTTTTGAAGTAGCTCTTGCACTTGATCCTCAATTTCCTTGCACTCTTGAGGATTCATCTTGTAAGCTGGCCTATTTGGTAATGATGCTCCCGGAATTAGGTCTATTTGATGCTCAATCCCTCTAAAGGGTGGTAGTCCTAATGGAAGCTCTTCCGGAAACATGTCTTTAAACTCATCAAGCACAACTTGGATGGAGTGAGGGATAGTGTTGTTGCCTTCGGCACTTGTAAGTGCACGCCATTGGTCCTTGAGCAATGTCATGACTCTTGTGTCTATAGGAAGACACAACTCGTGCAAATCTGATGTGGACGCCAACATCACACTCCCCTTGCTCACTTCTTCTTCTTTCTCTTTGTCCTTCATCTTGGACTTCTCAAACTCTTCGGCAACCTGCAATGGGGTCATAGGACACAAGGTAATAGGTCTGCCATGGAACTTAAATGTGTGCTTGTTAGTATACCCATCATGAATAGCTTTCCTATCAAATTGCCAAGGTCTACCTAGTAAAAGATGACATGCATTCATAGGAACTACATCACATAACAAAGTATCTTGATAGGAGGCTATCTTAAAAGCTATGTTCACTTGCTTGGTGACTTTCAATTCACCACATTCATTCATCCATCTTAGCTTATAAGGCCTAGTATGTGAAATTGTTGGTAGTTGTAACTTAGACACTAAAGTAGTACTAGCTATGTTTGTACAACTTCCACCATCAATGATCATATTACACACTTTTCCTTTAACAAGACACCTAGTATGAAATAGGTTCTCTCTTTGATCAGCTTCCTCTTTAGTTGCTAGCACATGCAAAGTTCTCTTACAAATTAAGCTATCACCATGCTCATACTCTAATTCCTCACCAAAATCTAAGTCATTAGCATGCTCATTTTCAGTTTCAATGCAAGGAATCTCTTCATTATCACTACAAGAATCATATTGTCCTAGGTGATCTACAATCATAGTTCTCCTATTAGGGCAATCTTTCATCATGTGACCTTTGCCTTTACATTTAAAACATTCAATTTTACTAGACTTAATAGGAAAAGTAGAGTTAGAGGCATTCCCTTTTTGTCCTTGACTTGTGAATGGAGGCCGAGTGGTTTGGCCTTGATTAGTGTGGCTTGTGTTGCTTGTACCAACTTCTTTCCTAGGGGCAGAATGCTCCTTGCTTTGCTCTCGGCCATATGATGCATTCTTGGAGCTTGATTTCCAATTTGCATGGCTTGATTGCCCACGGCCTGAGGTGTATGAGCTCTTTGACTTGAGTCTCTTCTCTATCTTGATGGCATTATGAAGTAATTCCACGGCTGTACTACAAGGATACATATCTACTTCATAGGAAATGTTAGAGTTAAGTATCCTAAGATATCTAGCAATGGTGGAGTCTTCATCCTCTCTTACCCCAGCCTTAAGCATAGCATGTTGCATGGCATTATAAGCTTCTTCTACACTCATACTTCCTTGTCTAAGATTCTCTAATCTTTGTCTAAGTTCTCTAGTGTAGTAGGGTGGTACAAATCTATTCCTAAGCAACACTTTCATTTGTTCCCATGTATGGACTGGTGGATCAAGGTTTCTAACTCTCTCTTTTACTAAGTTATCCCACCAAGCTAAAGCAAATCCTTTGAATTCTAATGTAGCTAATTGTACCTTCCTTTGCTCGGGGAAATTGTGACAAGTCCATATGTTCTCTACCTTGGTCTCCCATTCCATGTATAAATCAGCATCACTTGTGCCCTCAAAGGTTGGGATCTGCACCTTCACCCTTCCTAGTCCATCTTGCTCTTGCTCACGCCTCCTAGGTTGAAACCTCCTATTGCGTTCTCTTCTCCATTCCTCGTACTCATCCATGCCTTCTTCTTCATCCTGAAATTCATCAACAAACTCATTTTGTCTAAAAGAATTAGGAGAAGAAAGATTAGAATGTTCTTCCCTCATTGGTCTAGGGGTACGTATGGGAGGTAATGGATTTCTCCTAGGTGGCGGATTAGGGTTGGTTCTATTCTGAGTTCTAAGGATGGCTTCCCTTCTAGCTTCTTCATAGACTTCTCTTTGTGTAGGAGTAGGTCTAGTGGCTAATTGTCCCTTAATGGTGTTCATTTCAGCTGTGAGGGTCGTGATACTATCGGTAAGGCTCTTAAGGATGCTATAGACCTCAGGTTGTGGGGGTGAAGGACTCCTAGTGTCGGAATGGTCATTGCCCCTTTCGCCTTCATGCCTAGAGTTAGTCATGATCAAAGCAAACAAACACTGAAATTGATTAAGTTAGATTGAATAATAACAACTCTCAAGTGTTTCCCAAACCAAGTGTTTGTTCACACAACTCCCGTTGCTTGTACTTCTCTAACTTGATATTGACTTGTAAAGATCAATCCTTTCAACTTAGTGTCTATTCACTACAAAGAAACTCAAAACCAGTTTTGAAGTCAAGACAATAATCACAACTCTCAGATTGCAAGAATGAAAAGCAACCTAGTGTTTAAGAACAATTTAAGCCTTAGAATAGGTGATTACCTTCAAGTCAAGCTCGAATTGAGTCAAGAAGGTCCTCGGACTGTCTAGCCTTGTCAAACCGTGAGTGATATGGGTTTTAGGGACTAGGTGGCTAAGGTCAATGGGTTGGCTCAAGGGCTCTTGACAATCCCTTGTTCTCCTTCTTCAACTTGTGATTCGGAAAGGCTTAATACCCCGGGTCTAGCTAAGCCGTTTTGTTTGGCTGTGAATTGTAGCTTTAGACCACGGTTCTCCTTAGACCGATCTATTACAATGACTTAAGAACCCGGACTTTAATGAACCGAGCTAATACAATGGGTTTTCTAGACTTAAGAAACCGGACTTAAACAAAGAGCCGGATTAAAAGACTACTGAACCGATTTAATAACTCCGATTTCTTTTAATAACTTAGTCCGCCTGATTTTTATATTTTGGACTTTGGCTTTTTTTTTTCTTTTCTTTTTTTGGAGTTTTTAAATGAAGAATAAAAGAAAAGCAACAAAATAAGCTAAAAAAAAATAGCAAAGGTAACTTGGTTGCAATCCAAGTGAATTGAACGTTCAAAATGGCATGATTTGTAGGGAAGAGTGGGTGAGGTAGCCTGATTTGTAGGGAGGAGTGGGTGAGGTAGCCTGATTTGTAGGGAGGAGTGGGTGAGGTAGCCTGATTTGTAGGGGAGAGTGGGTGAGGTAGTTACCTGATTTGTGGGGAATGAATGGCTGGGAATTACTTTGATTTTCTTGGTAATTTTGGGCCTTGTAACCACCCTCTCAATACTCCAATTCAGCAATGAAGAACAACAACAAAGTTCAACCGTTTTCTTCTTCTTCTTCCTTGAGTTTTGTGAGATCAATGGATGTGTTTAGGCAATGGATTTGACAAGGACAAGACCACGCCTACTACCCTTCCTTCTCTCAATGCAAGCCGTCCTCTTTGGTGTTCAACCTGCACACAACTCGCAATTTTAGAGATCACACCTTGTTTGAACAAGAAACTCAAGAACACAGCCAAGAAAGCTTAGATTGATGTTCGAATGAGTCTGAATGGTGTGTATGGAGTCAAGTAGCTCTGATACCACTTGATATAGCCTTGCTTGAGCTATGAAGCCGATCTAGACAACCATGAACACACAAGAGATCAATCAACAACAACAATGGCGAAAGCCCTTTGAAAATCAGAATTGAAATGCAATGAAACAAAGGAAATAACAATGGGATATCTACGAGATGATGAATGATCGAAACCAAGCACAAACAACAACAAGACCAAAGGCTTTAATGGCCTAAAACCAGGTTGTAATGGAGTGCAAAACCTCAATCCTACAACCCTACACAACCTTCACGTGGAGGAGGCACAAGGAGGAGTTCTATGAAGCTTGTAAACACCAATTCTAATGAGATTGACATAGACAAGGCATCTAGAGTAAGACAAACAATCCGCTCGATCACACACTTGAGTTCAAAGCTCTCTTTGAAAGGAGAAAACAACAAAGTTGATAAACTTGAACTGATTTGGGCGTGGGGTGTCAAGGAGGTTTAAATAGCCTAATAACCGCCCCTTGACTTCAAAACCACACGCACAAAATGTCTTGAAATGAAGCCCTTGACACGGCTAAACAAAGGTTTAAAAATGCAACTAAAAATGTCATGAAATGCAAGTGTCATAAAATGCACTAAAAGGGAAATGATAAGCAAGGTCTTCAAGCTATCTCCTTGGACTCAAATGTGAGTAGAGTCCTAGCTTTAACCATTGAGTCCTCAAGTTCCATAGTGTTGCCTTGAAGGCTGAATTGAGTGACAAAAATGGTTAAGTCTTCTTGTAGTTGCTTAGCTTTTGACCTTGTGATTGGACCTTCTATGGATGGTGCTTCCATTGGTGTGACTTCTAATGATGGTCCTCCATCACATGTGGCCACGCCCAAGGCATTTAAAGCACTTGATCTCACTTGAGCGTTGCTCCCCTTCTCGTCTGCCGCCCTGTGGAGTCCTTGAAGGCTCACGTCTTGTGGGCACGGCTGAGGCGTCTTGCTTGCTCTCGGGACGCTGAGTGGGGTAGCTAGAGGATCCTCCTCCTTGGTTGTTCCAAGGCCTATTGTTGGATGAGTAACTCTTCTTTTGAGGTAAGTTTTGATAGATATGATTGGTGTAGTGCAAAATCTCCTCAATTGTAGTACCTCGAACAAAATGTTGCGTACTCACAATAGCCTTAAGGTCAGGATTTAAGCAATTGATAAATTTAGAGATAACATACCCTTCGGGGAACCTTAGACCGGATCTATAGATGAGGATCTTGAGTTCTTTGTAGTACTCATCCGGCGTCTTGGTTCCTTGTCTCAATTGCTCCATCCTTGAGTGTAGGCGGGCTGTGAAGTCTTCGGGCACAAACCGGTGCCTTAATGCAGTTTTGAGCTCGTCCCAAGTGTCAATGGGTGGGTAACCATTGTACTCCCTTTCTTCTTTGTCCTCTATCCACCAATGATAAGCAAAATCAATGAATTTAATGGTGGCAATGGCTACCTTTTGAGCATCGGTGTATTGGTAGAAATCAAAGACTTGTTCCGTCTTGTGCTCCCACTCCAAGTAGGCCTCAGCGTCGGTTGTTCCTCCAAATGGCTGCACTTCTAACTTCACATTAGGACCTCTTCCATAACCTTGGTCCATGTCTTGACCTTGGTAGCCCCGTACTGGTTGTAGGAGTGCCCTTCCTGCTTGGTAGTTTCCTCGCCCAAATCCACGGCCTGCAGCTGGACGCCTCGGTTGCAAGAGAGGCAATGGCGGCCTTGGTTGGAAGTTGCCCACATCCTCTCGGCCTAGCAGGTTAGTGGTGCCCGTAGGCAAAGGCATGGTAGGATAGCTAGCAAAAGGAAGAGAATGGGCAGAGTTCATACCTGAAACTTCTCGGTGGGTCGCCGTGATAGGTTGGTGGGAGGAGGAAGGTGCCATGGAGAGGGATGGCAAGGTGGTAGTTTGCGTCACATGGACTGAAGGAAGGCCTCCGCTCGCTTGAGTTCCACCTTGGCTTCCAATTTGGGAAGCACCAATCTTAGCTTCCACGACGCGCATGAAGGCAGTCATCTCTTCTTGTTGCGCACGCAACCTTTCCTCATTCTCAAACTTAAGGCCTTGAATGGCTTGGAGCAAATCAGCCATGGTGACGGATGTAGGAGACACATCTCCGTCAAGGACGGACTTGTCCTTCTTGTTGCCTGGTTCCTCCATGATATCCCTAGAACACAAACTCAACACACAACACAACTAGGACAAACTTGTCAATGGATCCCACACACGTCAAGGGTCCTTAAAACTGATCCTTAAGTAGCAAAAATTGGTTACTAGAGGTTCAAAATTAGGGACACAAGATAGGGTAGGATAAGATAGGAAAAATACCCAAGCAAGCTCAACAAGTTCTAAGTTGTGCTACACATAAAGCATAAGGAAAGGTACTTGAAATTTATTTATTTATTATATATGACAAAAAGACCGAATTAGTGTAAAAATAAACTCTTGTGTTGCCTTACTTTTTCTTAGTCACTCCTCCTTTTTCAATGGTGACCGGATCTTTCTAAGAACAACCACTTTTTTCTCAAGAGTATAGCCAAAAGAGGTTGGATTCTAACCAAGATATCTCTCCTAGCAAGTTTAAAATCTTAAGGAGGATGGTTACTAACCAAGTCTTCTCCTACTACACTTCAAACAAAACGTGGCCTGCACAGAATTTTTAATCCAAAGTTGCCTTTGTATTTTATTTAATTTCCTTTCCCTTAATCCTTAAAATCAATATGTGAATTATGCACAACATATAACAAGTCAAACTAACTTAAATATGCAGATTAAAGGGTGGGGACAAGGCTTTAACTTCGGCAGTCAAGAGGTGAGGCAAATAAGGAAACAAGGTTAATGCTAGTTTGATTGATTTTTGTAACTGGATTTTTGCTTAAATTGGGCACGTTTTGTAACTGGTTTTTGGCTTGAATATGGTCTTCTTCAACCTCTAGATTGCAGGTTTGGAAGCCAAGAATTCAGTCAACAAGAAACAATACAAATTATGGCCAAAACAACAACACAACGATCAAGGTAGGAAGGTAAACTATGCAAACCTGTTTCTAAACCAATTTCTTTGCACTTAAGAACAGTTTTAGGAGACAAACCTCGCGTGGCTCTGATACCACTTGATAGGATCGTCCTTGGCTGCGTCACGGTGCGAGGGAATGGCTCCAAGAACAAGCAACGTCAATCCGGGTAAGTCGCTGCTGATCTGGGAAGATGGAGATGGAACGAGCGGTGAAAGAAAGCTTTTTGGAGCGTTCTTCCTATGGATTTGAAGAGGATGAACTGAGGTGGAGGGTGGTGAAGACGGATTGTGGATTGAATGAAAATCGAGGGAGATATGGACTCTCAAAGTCGGATATGACTCACCGACGAAGAGAGAACTTGTGGGACTTGGATGCTACACACCAAGCGTGGATGATGGGCTCTCAATTGGTTGATATGACGCACAAACAATGGAGAGAATGAACTTCAAAGATGCAGGTTTTTGCTCAAGCAAAAAGAGAGTTTTTCTTAGCAATTTCAAAGGTAAAATGAACAAATGAGAGAGGAGGCATATTAGTATCCTAGGGCCAGCCTTCTCTCCATAATTCAGCCTAAAAAACGTTAAATAAAAAGCTAAAAATAACATTATAAAACAAGATAAATGCTTGCCTTAACACAAGGCCAAATAAGGAAAGTTGTCCAAAAAGGAATAAAGTTTTGTAGTGTCTAGAATCCACTGATTCAGTTGGCTTGTCATGGGAGGGAAATTAGCCATCATGGGCTGCTTCTTTAAGGGTTGTTTGAGTGCTAACAATGGTGCATGGTCCGTCACAAGAAATGGCCAACGGTCCAAGATTGGTGAGAGCGAGCTGGACTTGACCTTGGAGTTTCTTAGCCATAGAGCGAGTGATG
Organism: Oxyria digyna; assembly: GCA_029168935.1. Taxonomy (NCBI): domain Eukaryota; kingdom Viridiplantae; phylum Streptophyta; class Magnoliopsida; order Caryophyllales; family Polygonaceae; genus Oxyria; species Oxyria digyna. The sequence continues at coordinate 13,933,544 of JAPVLV010000010.1, read as the reverse complement.
CGCATGGCTGGCTCTTCATGCTCTTGCACCAAGTCATTGATATCTCCCTTGACGTCCAAGATAGGTACAATAAGGTCTTGATGGGACGGATTCACATCAATTCTCAACCACCACTTTGTACTATATAAGTAACATCTCCTTTGTAATACCAAACAACTCTTAATTCTCCAACTTGTCATTGTACGTAGGGTAAACACAAACAGCGGTTGATTCTGTTTGAAAACGTTGTGCAACTTAGTCTTATTAGGCATACGAAGTTCCATAAGGATATCTTTAACCAAGAATTAGGCACGCAGCGGTGCAAAAACGCTGAAAGACGCTAAATGGGCCTAATGGTCCTTTAAGGCTCGAATTGGCAAAACGACAACCATATGACGTCGTAATAGATTGAAACTTGGTTTCAATGACTATTAGAGGTATTTGACCATTCTCAACCACCACTTCGTACTATATAAGTAACATCTCCTTTGTAATACCAAACAACTCTTAATTCTCCAACTTGTCATTATACGGAGGGTAAACACAAACAACGGTTGATTCTGTTTGAAAACGTTTTGCAACATAGTCTTATTGGGTATACGAAGTTCCATAAGGGTCTCTTTAACCAAGAATTAGGCACGCAGCGGTGCGAAAATGTTGAAAGACGCTAAATGGGCCTAATGGTCCATTAAGGTTCGAATTGTCAAAACGACGACCAAACGATATCGGAATGGATTGAAACTTGGTTTCAATGACTATTATAGTTATTTGACCATTCTCAACCACCACTTCGTACTATATAAGTAACATCTCCTTTGTAATACCAAACAACTCTTAATTCTCCAACTTGTCATTATACGTAGGGTAAACACAAACAACGATTGATTCTGTTTGAAAACGTTGTGCAACTTAGTCTTATTAGGCATACTGATATAGCCTGATTTTGAGCTATGAAACCGATCTAGACAACCACAAACACACAAGAGATCAACCAACAACAACAATGGCGAAAGCCCTTTGAAAATCAGAATGGAAATGGCAATGAAACAAAGGAGATAACAAGGGGAGATATACAAGATGATGAATGATCAAAACCAAGCACAAACAACAACAAGACCAAAGGCTTAGTGGCCTAAAACCAGGTTGTAATGGAGTGCAAAACCTCGATCCTACAACCCTACACAACCTTCACATGGAGGAGGCACAAGGAGGAGTTCTATGAAGCTTGTAAACACCAATTCTAATGAGATTGACATAAACAAGACATCTAGAGTAAGACAAGCGATCCGCTCGATCACACACTTGAGTTCAAAGCTCTCTTTGAAAAGAGAAAACAACAAAGTTGATAAAACTTGAACTAAGTTGGGAGTGGGGTGTCAAGGAGGTTTAAATAGCCTAATAACCTCCCCTTGACTTTAAAACCACACGCACAACATGTCTTGAAAAGACGCCCTTGACATGGCAAAATGTCATGAAATGCAAGTGTCATAAAATGCACTAAAAGGAAAAGATAAGCAAGGTCTTCAAGCTATCTCCTTGGACTCAAATGTGAGTAGAGTCATAGCTTTAACCATTGAGTCCTCAAGTTCCATAGTGTTGCCTTGAAGGCTGAATTGAGTGACAAAAATGGTTAAGTCTTCTTGTAGTTGCTTAGCTTTTGACCTTGTGATTGGACCTTCCATGGATGGTGCTTCCATTGGTGTGACTTCTAAGGATGGTCCTCCATCATCCTCCCCTCCTTGGAAAGGATTCGACCACGAATCTTTAGGACTGTCCTCATGGTCCTCATAGAGTGTAAGATCAGCCACATTGAAGGTAGTACTAACACCATAGTCATCCGGTAGGTCAACAACATATGCATTGTCACCTACTCTCCTTAGGACTTTGAAGGGTCCATCACCTCTTGGGGCTAGCTTGGATGCTCTCTTTGTTGGGAATCTTTCCTTGCGCAAGTGCACCCATACGAGGTCTCCTGGCTTGAAAATCACCCTTCTCCTTCCCTTGTTGTTCCTAGCAGCCACATTATGTCCTAGTTGCTCCAACCTGAGCTTGGTCTTTTCATGTAACTCCCTTATGAACTCCGCCTGTTTATCTGCATCAAAATCTACTCGTTCCTTCTTGGGAAACGGTACAAGGTCTAATGGGGTTAAGGGGTTAAGACCATAGACACATTCAAAAGGACTTAAGTTTGTAGAAGAGTGTTGCGCCCTATTATATGCAAATTCTACATGTGGCAACAAATCTTCCCAAGACTTTAAGTTCTTCCTAATGAGTGTCCTTAGGAGGGTACCAAGTGTTCTATTAGTAACCTCAGTTTGGCCATCGGTTTGGGGATGACTTGAGGTAGAAAACAAGAGTTTAGTACCAAGTTGTCCCCAAAGAGAACGCCAAAAGTGACTCAAAAACTTTGTATCCCTATCACTAACAATTGTCCTAGGAATCCCATGCAATCTAACTACTTCTCTAAAGAAAAGAATAGAAACATGTGAAGCATCATCAGTTTTGTGACAAGGTATAAAGTGAGCCATCTTAGAAAACCGATCTACAACCACAAAAATTGAGTCTCGTCCCTTCCTAGTCCTAGGTAGTCCAACAATGAAGTCCATACTTATATCTAACCAAGGAGAAGAGGGAATGGGCAGTGGTGTGTAGAGACCATGGGGTTTCACCTTAGACTTAGCTTTTAAACACTCTAAGCATCTTTTAAGCACATTTTCAACATCTTTAAGCATGTGAGGCCAGTAGAAGTGTTCTTTAAGCATGGCATAGGTCTTATCACGCCCAAAGTGACCCATAAGACCTCCCTTGTGTGATTCCTCAACAAGCAAGAGTCTTAAAGAGCACTTAGGTATGCAAACCTTACTAGCTCTAAAAAGGAATCCATCAAACAAGTAAAAACACTTATCACATGAACCCGTATCTAAGCATTGTCTATAGATATTCCCAAAATCAGAATCATTATCATAGAGTTCCTTAATGTAAGCAAACCATAGCACCTTGGAATCAAGTTGAATAAGCAATGTATATCTCCTAGATAAAGCATCGGCTACAATGTTATCTTTTCCTTTCTTATACTTGATAATGTAAGGAAAAGTCTCTATGAATTCCAGCCATCTACCATGACGCCTATCTAGTTTATCTTGACCCCTTAGATGCTTTAATGACTTATGATCCGTATGTAACACAAATTCACTTGGCCAAAGATAGTGTTGCCAAGTCTTTAAGACCCTAAAGAGTGCATAGAGTTCTCTATCATAAGTAGAGTAATTGAGGCACGCACCTTTGAGCTTTTCACTAAAGAAAGCTATTGGTCTTCCTTCTTGCATCAACACACCACCAATTCCAATCCCGGAAGCATCACATTCTACCTCAAATGGTTTTGAGAAATTTGGTAGAATCAGGAGAGGAGCATTCGTCAATCTGGTTTTGAGCTCTTCAAATGCCGCCTCTTGTGCCTTGCCCCAAGTGAATGGTGTGTGTTTCTTTGTCAACTCCGTGAGTGGTGAAGCTATGGTGGAGAAGTCCTTCACAAATCGTCTATAGAAACCGGCCAGACCTTGAAAGCTTCGGACTTGTCCAACATTAGTAGGAGTAGGCCACTCCTTGATGGCTTTCACCTTTTCTTGATCAACCTCCAATCCTCTTGAGCTGACCACAAACCCTAGGAAAATCACTTCATTAGTGCAAAAATCACACTTCTTAATGTTAGCATAAAGATGATTAAGTCTAAGTGTGGATAATACTTCCCTAAGGTGTTGTTCATGCTCTTGTAAGGACTTCCTATAGATGAGGATGTCATCAAAGTAGACCACCACAAATTTCCCTATGTAGCTTCTTAGAACATAGTTCATAAGCCTCATGAATGTCGAAGGAGCATTAGTAAGACCAAATGGCATGACAAGCCATTCATACAAGCCAAACTTGGTCTTAAAGGCTGTTTTCCATTCATCCCCTTCTTTCATCCTAATTTGGTGGTATCCACTCCTCAAATCTATCTTAGAAAACAAAGTAGCACCATACAATTCATCAAGCATATCATCAAGTCTAGGGATAGGGTGACGATACTTGATTGTGATGTTGTTTATAGCACGGCAGTCCACACACATCCTCCATGTCTTGTCCTTCTTTGGAACCAAGAGGACCGGAACTGCACATGGTGACTTGCTCTCACGCACATAACCCTTTTGAAGTAGCTCTTGCACTTGATCCTCAATTTCCTTGCTCTCTTGAGGATTCATCTTGTAAGCTGGCCTATTTGGTAATGATGCTCCCGGAATTAGGTCTATTTGATGCTCAATCCCTCTAAAGGGCGGTAGTCCTAATGGAAGCTCTTCCGGAAACATGTCCTTAAACTCATCAAGCACAGCTTGGATGGAGTGAGGGATAGTGTTGTTGCCTTCGGCACTTGTAAGTGCACGCCATTGGTCCTTGAGCAATGTCATGACTCTTGTGTCTATAGGAAGACACAACTCGTGCAAATCTGATGTGGACGCCAACAACACACTCCCCTTGCTCACTTCTTCTTCTTTCTCGTTGTCCTTCATCTTGGACTTCTCAAATTCTTCGGCAACCTGCAATGGGGTCATAGGACACAAGGTAATAGGTTTGCCATGGAACTTAAATGTGTGCTTGTTAGTATAGCCATCATGAATAGCTTTCCTATCAAATTGCCAAGGTCTACCTAGTAAAAGATGACATGCATTCATAGGAACTACATCACATAACAAAGTATCTTGATAGGAGCCTATCTTAAAAGCTATGTTCACTTGCTTGGTGACTTTCAATTCACCACATTCATTCATCCATCTTAGCTTATAAGGCCTAGTATGTGGAATTGTTGGTAGTTGTAACTTAGACACTAAAATAGTACTAGCTATGTTTGTACAACTTCCACCATCAATGATCATATTACACACTTTTCCTTTAACAAGACACCTAGTATGAAATAGGTTCTCTCTTTGATCAGCTTCCTCTTTAGTTGCTAGCACATGCAAAGTTCTGTTACAAATTAAGCTATCACCATGCTCATACTCTAATTCCTCACCAAAATCTAAGTCATTAGCATGCTCATTTTCAGTTTCAATGCAAGGAATCTCTTCATTATCACTGCAAGAATCATATTGTCCTAGGTGATCTACAATCATAGTTCTCCTATTAGGGCAATCTCTCATCATGTGACCTTTGCCTTTACATTTAAAACATTCAATTTGACTAGACTTATTAGGAAAAGTAGAGTTAGAGGCATTCCCTTTTTGTCCTTGACTTGTGAATGGAGGCCGAGTGGTTTGGCCTTGATTAGTGAATGGAGGCCGAGTGATTTGGCCTTGATTAGTGTTGCTTGTGTTGCTTGCACCAACTTCTTTCCTAGGGGCAGAAAACTCCTTGTTTTGCTCTCGGCCATATGATGCATTCTTGGAGCTTGATTTCCAATTTGCATTGCTTGATTGCCCACGGCCTGAGGTGTATGAGCTCCTTGACTTGAGCCTCTTCTCTATCTTGATGGCATTATGAAGTAATTCCACGGCTGTACTACAAGGATACATATCTACTTCATAGGAAATGTTAGAGTTAAGTATCCTAAGATATCTAGCAATGGTGGAGTCGTCATCCTCTCTTACCCCAGCCTTAAGCATAGCATGTTGCATGGCATTATAAGCTTCTTCTACACTCATACTTCCTTGTCTAAGATTCTCTAATCTTTGTCTAAGTTCTCTAGTGTAGTAGGGTGGTACAAATCTATTCCTAAGCAACACTTTCATTTGTTCCCATGTATGGACTGGTGGATCAAGGTTTCTAATTCTCTCTTTTACTAAGTTATCCCACCAAGCTAAAGCAAATCCTTTGAATTCTAATGTAGCTAATTGTACCTTCCTTTGCTCGGGGAAATTGTGACAAGTCCATATGTTCTCTACCTTGGTCTCCCATTCCATGTATAAATCAGCATCACTTGTGCCCTCAAAGGGTGGGATCTGCACCTTCACCCTTCCTAGTCCATCTTGCTCTTGCTCACGCCTCCTAGGTTGAAACCTCCTATTGCGTTCTCTTCTCCATTCCTCGTACTCATCCATGCCTTCTCCTTCATCCTGAAATTCATCAACAAACTCATTTTGTCTAAAAGAATTAGGAGAAGAAAGATTAGAGTGTTCTTCCCTCATTGGTCTAGGGGTACGTATGGGAGGTAATGGATTTCTCCTAGGTGGTGGATTAGGGTTGGTTCTATTCTGAGCTCTAAGGATGGCTTCCCTTCTAGCTTCTTCATAGACTTCTCTTTGTGTAGGAAGAGGGACTTGGCTATTGAGGTTAGAAGTTTGGCCATGTTCCATGTGGGTTCCTAGAGGAGTAGGTCTAGTGGCCAATTGTCCCTTAATGGTGTTCATTTCAGCTGTGAGGGACGTGATACTATCGGTAAGGCTCTTAAGAATGCTATAGACCTCAGGTTGTGGGGGTGAAGGACTCCTAGTGTCGGAATGGTCATTGCCCCTTTCGCCTTCTTGCCTAGAGTTAGTCATGATCAAAGCAAACAAACACTGAAATTGATTAAGTTAGATTGAATAATAACAACTCTCAAGTGTTTCCCAAACCAAGTGTTTGTTCACACAACTCTCTTGTTGCTTGTACTTCTCTAACTTGATATTGGCTTGTAAAGATCAATCCTTTCAACTTAGTGTCTATTCACTACAAAGAAACTCAAAATCAGTTTTGAAGTCAAGACAATAATCACAACTCTCAGATTGCAAGAATGAAAAGCAACCTAGTGTTTAAGCAAACTTTAAGCCTTAGAATAGGTGATTACCTTCAAGTCAAGCTCGAATTGAGTCAAGAAGGACCTCGGACTGTCTAGCCTTGTCAAACCGTGAGGGAGATTGGTTTAGGGACTAGGTGGTTAAGGTCGATTGGTTGGCTCAAGGGCTCTTGGCAATTCCTTGTTCTCCTTCTTCAACTTGTGATTCGGAAAAGCTTAATACCCCGGGTCTAGCTAAGCCGTTTTGTTTGGCTGAGATGTGTAGCTTTAGACCACGGTTCTTCCTTAGACCGCTCTATTACAATGACTTAAGATCCCGGACTTTAATGAACCGAGCTAATAACTCCGATTTCTTTTAATACTTAGTCCGCCTGATTTTTATGTTTTGGACTTTGGCTTTTGTTTTTCTTTTCTTTTTGGAGTTTTTAAATTAAGCATAAAAGAAAAGCAACAAAATAAGCTAAAAAGAAATAGCAAAATATCTTGGCTGCCATCCAAGTAAGTGGATCGTTCAAAATGACTTGTAGGGGGGTGAGGTGGCCTGATTTTGTAGGGAGAGTGGGTGAGAGTAGCTGATTTGTAGGTAATAGTGGTGAGGTGGCCTGATTTGTAGGTAAGAGTGGGTGAGAGTGTAATAGTTACCTGATTTTGTAGGGAATGAGTGGCTGGGAATTTTGGCCTTGTAAGCACCCTCTCAATACTCCATTTCAGCCATGAAGAACATGAAGAACAACCATGAAGAACAACAACAAGGTTGAGCCGTTTTTCTTCTTCTTCTTCTTGAGTTTTGTGAGATCAATGGATGTGTTTAGGCAATGGATTTGACAAGGACAAGACCAAGCCTACTACCCTTCCTTCTCTCAATGCAAGCCTTCCTCTTTGGTGTTCAACCTGCACACAACACACAATTTAGAGATCACACCTTGTTTTGGACAAGAAACTCAAGAACACAACCAAGAAAGCTTAGATTGATGTTCGAATGAGTATGAATGGTGTGTATGGAGTCAATTGGCTTTTGATACCACTTGATATAGCCTGATTTTGAGCTATGAAACCGATCTAGACAACCACAAACACACAAGAGATCAACCAACAACAACAATGGCGAAAGCCCTTTGAAAATCAGAATGGAAATGGCAATGAAACAAAGGAGATAACAAGGGGAGATATACAAGATGATGAATGATCAAAACCAAGCACAAACAACAACAAGACCAAAGGCTTAGTGGCCTAAAACCAGGTTGTAATGGAGTGCAAAACCTCGATCCTACAACCCTACACAACCTTCACATGGAGGAGGCACAAGGAGGAGTTCTATGAAGCTTGTAAACACCAATTCTAATGAGATTGACATAAACAAGACATCTAGAGTAAGACAAGCGATCCGCTCGATCACACACTTGAGTTCAAAGCTCTCTTTGAAAAGAGAAAACAACAAAGTTGATAAAACTTGAACTAAGTTGGGAGTGGGGTGTCAAGGAGGTTTAAATAGCCTAATAACCTCCCCTTGACTTTAAAACCACACGCACAACATGTCTTGAAAAGACGCCCTTGACATGGCAAAATGTCATGAAATGCAAGTGTCATAAAATGCACTAAAAGGAAAAGATAAGCAAGGTCTTCAAGCTATCTCCTTGGACTCAAATGTGAGTAGAGTCCTAGCTTTAACCATTGAGTCCTCAAGTTCCATAGTGTTGCCTTGAAGGCTGAATTGAGTGACAAAAATGGTTAAGTCTTCTTGTAGTTGCTTAGCTTTTGACCTTGTGATTGGACCTTCCATGGATGGTGCTTCCATTGGTGTGACTTCTAAGGATGGTCCTCCATCACATACGAAGTTCCATAAGGATATCTTTAACCAAGAATTAGGCACGTAGCGGTGCAAAAAAGCTGAAAGACGCTAAATCGGCCTAATGGTCCTTTAAGGCTCGAATTGGCAAAACGACGACCATATGACGTCGTAATGGATTGAAACTTGGTTTCAATGACTATTAGAGGTATTTGACCATTTTCAAACACCACTTCGTACTTTATAAGTAACATCTCCTTTGTAATACCAAACAACTCTTAATTCTTCAACTTGTCATTGTACGTAGGGTAAACACAAACAACGGTTGATTCTGTTTGAAAACGTTTTGCAACTTAGTCTTATTAGGCATACGAAGTTCCATAAGGGTCTCTTTGACCAAGAATTAGGCACGCAGCGGTGCAAAAACGCTAAAAGACGCTAAATGGGCCTAATGGTCCATTAAGGCTCGAATTGTCAAAACGACGACCAAACGATGTCGGAATGAATTGAAACTTGGTTTCAATGACTATTAGAGTTATTTGACCATTCTCAACCACCACTTCGTACTTTATAAGTTATATCTCCTTTGTAATACCAAACAACTCTTAATTCTCCAACTTGTCATTATACGTAGGGTAAACACAAACAACGGGTGATTCTATTTGAAAACGTTTTGCAACATAGTCTTATTAGGCATACGAAGTTCCATAACTGTCTCTTTAACCAAGAATTAGGCACGCAGTGATGCGAAAACGCTAAAAGACGCTAAATGGGCCTAATGGTCCATTAAGGCTGGAATTGGCAAAACGACGACCAAACGATGTCGGAATGGATTAAAACTTGGTTTCAATGACTATTAGAGTTATTTGACCATTCGCAACCACCACTTCGTACTTTATAAGTTATATCTCCTTTGTAATACCAAACAACTCTTAATTCTCCAACTTGTCATTGTACGTAGGGTAAACACAAACAACGGGTGATTCTGTTTGAAAACGTTTTGAAACATAGTCTTATTAGGCATACGAAGTTCCATAAGTGTCTCTTTAACCAAGAATTAGGCACGCAGCGGTGCGAAAATGCTAAAAGACGCTAAATGGGCCTAATGGTCCATTAAGGCTCGAATTGTCAAAACGACGACAAAACGATGTCGGAATGGATTGAAAGTTGGTTTCAATGACTATTAGAGTTATTTGACCATTCTCAACCACCACTTCGTACTTTATAAGTTATATCTCCTTTGTAATACCGAACAACTCTTAATTCTCCAACTTGTCATTGTACGTAGGGTAAACACAAACAACGGGTGATTCTGTTTGAAAACGTTTTGCAACATAGTCTTATTAGGCATACGAAGTTCCATAAGTGTCTCTTTAAACCAAGAATTAGGCACGCAGCGGTGCGAAAATGCTAAAAGACGCTAAATGGGCCTAATGGTCCATTAAGGCTCGAATTGTCAAAACGACGACCAAACGATGTCGGAATGGATTGAAAGTTGGTTTCAATGACTATTAGAGTTATTTGACCATTCTCAACCACCACTTCGTACTTTATAAGTTATATCTCCTTTGTAATACCAAACAACTCTTAATTCTCCAACTTGTCATTGTATGTAGGGTAAACACAAACAACGGGTGATTCTGTTTGAAAACGTTTTGCAACATAGTCTTATTAGGCATACGAAGTTCCATAACCAAGAATTTTGCACGCAGGGGTGCGAAAACGCTAAAAGACGCTAAATGGGCCTAATGGTCCATTAAGGCTGGAATTGGCAAAACGACGACCAAACGATGTCGGAATGGATTGAAACTTGGTTTCAATGACTATTAGAGTTATTTGACCATTCGCAACCACCACTTCGTACTATATAAGTAACATCTCCTTTGTAATACCAAACAACTCTTAATTCTCCAACTTGTTATTGTACGTAGGGTAAACGCAAACAACGGTTGATTCTGTTTGAAAACGTTGTGCAACTTAGTCTTATTAGGCATTCGAAGTTCCATAAGTGTCTCTTTAACCAAGAATTAGGCACGCAGCGGTGCGAAAACGCTAAAAGACGCTAAATGGGCCTAATGGTCCATTATGGCTCGAATTGTCAAAACGACGACCAAACGATGTCGGAATGGATTGAAACTTGGTTTCAATGACTATTAGAGTTATTTGACCATTCTCAACCACCACTTCGTACTTTATAAGTTATATCTCCTTTGTAATACCAAACAACTCTTAATTCTCCAACTTGTCATTGTACGTAGGGTAAACACAAACAACGGGTGATTCTGTTTGAAAACGTTTTGCAACATAGTCTTATTAGGCATACGAAGTTCCATAAGTGTCTCTTTAACCAAGAATTAGGCACGCAGCGGTGCGAAAACGCTAAAAGACGCTAAATGGGCCTAATGGTCCATTAAGGCTGGAATTGGCAAAACGACGACCAGACGATGTCGGAATGGATTGAAACTTGGTTTCAATGACTATTAGAGTTATTTGACCATTCTCAACCACCACTTCGTACTTTATAAGTAACATCTCCTTTGTAATACCAAACAACTCTTAATTTTGTAACTTGTCATTGTACGTAGAGTTAACACAAACAACGGTTGATTCTGTTTGAAAACCTTGTGCAACTTAGTCTTATTAGGCATACGAAGTTCCATAAGTGTCTCTTTGACAAAGAATTAGGCGCGCAACGGTGCAAAACCGCTAAAAGACTCTTAATGGGCCTAATGGTCAATTAAGGCTCGAAGTGGCAAAACGACGACCAAACGATGTCGGAATGGATTGAAAATTGGTTTCAATGACTATTAGAGTTATTTGACCATTCGCAACCACCACTTCGTACTTTATAAGTTTTATCTCCTTTGTAATACCAAACAACTCTTAATTCTCCAACTTGTCATTGTACGTAGGGTAAACACAAACAACGGGTGATTCTGTTTGAAAACGTTTTGCAACATAGTCTTATTAGGCATACGAAGTTCCATAAGTGTCTCTTTAACCAAGAATTAGGCACGCAGCGGTGAGAAAACGCTAAAAGACGCTAAATGGGCCTAATGGTCCATTAAGGCAGGAATTGGCAAAACGACGACCAAACGATGTCGGAATGGATTGAAACTTGGTTTCAATGACTATTAGAGTTATTTGACCATTCGCAACCACCACTTCGTACTTTATAAGTTATATCTCCTTTGTAATACCAAACAACTCTTAATTCTCCAACTTGTCATTCTACGTAGGGTAAACGCAAACAACGGTTGATTCTGTTTGAAAACGTTTTGCAACTTAGGCTTATTAGGCATACGAAGTTCCATAAGAGTCTCTTTGACCAAGAATTAGGCACGCAGCGGTGCGAAAACGCTAAAAGACGCTAAATGGGCCTAAAGGTCCATTAAGGCTCGAATTGTCAAAACGACGACCAGACGATGTCGGAATGGATTGAAACTTGGTTTCAATGACTATTAGAGTTATTTGACCATTCTCAACCACCACTTCGTACTTTATAAGTAACATCTCCTTTGTAATACCAAACAACTCTTAATTTTGTAACTGTCATTGTACGTAGAGTTAACACAAACAACGGTTGATTCTGTTTGAAAACGTTTTGCAACTTAGTCTTATTAGGCATACGAAGTTTCATAAGGGTCTCTTTGACCAAGAATTAGGCACGCAGCGGTGCGAAAACGCTAAAAGACGCTAAATGGGCCTAATGGTCCATTAAGGCTGGAATTGGCAAAACGACGACCAAACGATGTCGGAATGGATTGAAACTTGGTTTCAATAAATATTAGAGTTATTTGACCATTCACAACCACCACTTCGTACTTTATAAGTAACATCTCCTTTGTAATACCAAACAACTCTTAATTCTCCAACTTGTCATTGTACCTAGGGTAAACACAAACAACGGTTGATTCTGTTTGAAAACGTTTTGCAACAAAGTCTTATTGGGCATACGAAGTTCCATAAAGGTCTCTTTAACCAAGAATTCGGCACGCAGTAGTGCGAAAATGCTAAAAGACGCTAAATGGGCCTAATGGTCCATTAAGGCTCGAATTGTCAAAACGACGACCAAACGATGTCGAAATGGATTGAAACTTGGTTTCAATGACTATTAGAGGTATTTGACCATTCTCAACCACCACTTCGTACTTTATAAGTAACATCTCCTTTGTAAACCAAACGACTCTTAATTTTTTAACTTGTCATTGTACGTAGAGTTAACATAAACAACGGTTGATTCTGTTTGAAAACCTTGTGCCACTTAGTCTTATTAGGCATACGAAGTTCCATAAGGGTCTCTTTGACCAAGAATTAGGCACGCAACGGTGCGAAAATGCTAAAAGACGCTAAATGGGCCTAATGGTCCATTATGGCTCGAATTGTCAAAACGACGACCAAACGATGTCGGTATGGATTGAAAGTTGGTTTTAATCACTATTAGAGTTATTTGACCATTCTCAACCACCACTTCGTACTTTATAAGTTATATCTCCTTTGTAATACCAAACAACTCTTAATTCTCCAACTTGTCATTGTACGTAGGGTAAACACAAACAACGGGTGATTCTGTTTGAAAACGTTTTGCAACATAGTCTTATTAGGCATACGAAGTTCCATAAGTGTCTCTTTAAACCAAGAATTAGGCACGCAGCGGTGCGAAAATGCTAAAAGACGCTAAATGGGCCTAATGGTCCATTAAGGCTCGAATTGTCAAAACGACGACCAAACGATGTCGGAATGGATTGAAAGTTGGTTTCAATGACTATTAGAGTTATTTGACCATTCTCAACCACCACTTCGTACTTTATAAGTTATATCTCCTTTGTAATACCAAACAACTCTTAATTCTCCAACTTGTCATTGTACGTAGGGTAAACACAAACAACGGGTGATTCTGTTTGAAAACGTTTTGCAACATAGTCTTATTAGGCATACGAAGTTCCATAAGTGTCTCTTTAACCAAGAATTAGGCACGCAGCGGTGAGAAAATGCTAAAAGACGCTAAATGGGCCTAATGGTCCATTAAGGCTGGAATTGGCAAAACGACGACCAAACGATGTCGGAATGGATTGAAACTTGGTTTCAATGACTATTAGAGTTATTTGACCATTCGCAACCACCACTTCGTACTTTATAAGTTATATCTCCTTTGTAATACCAAACAACTCTTATTTCTCCAACTTGTCATTGTACGTAGGGTAAACACAAACAACGGTTGATTCTGTTTGAAAACGTTTTGCAACAAAGTCTTATTGGGCATACGAAGTTCCATAAACGTCTCTTTAACCAAGAATTCGGCACGCAGTAGTGCAAAAATGTGAAAAGACGCTAAATGGGCCTAATGGTCCATTAAGGCTCGAATTGGCAAAACGACGACCAAACGATGTCGGAATGGATTGAAACTTTGTTTCAATGACTATTAGAGTTATTTGACCATTCGCAACCACCACTTCGTACTTTATAAGTTATATCTCCTTTGTAATACCAAACAACTCTTAATTCTCCAACTTGTCATTGTACGTAGGGTAAACACAAACAACGGGTGATTCTGTTTGAAAACGTTTTGCAACATAGTCTTATTAGGCATACGAAGTTCCATAAGTGTCTCTTTAACCAAGAATTAGGCACGCAGCGGTGAGAAAACGCTAAAAGACGCTAAATGGGCCTAATGGTCCATTAAGGCTGGAATTGGCAAAACGACGACCAAACGATGTCGGAATGGATTGAAACTTGGTTTCAATGACTATTAGAGTTATTTGACCATTCGCAACCACCACTTCGTACTTTATAAGTTATATCTCCTTTGTAATACCAAACAACTCTTAATTCTCCAACTTGTCATTGTACGTAGGGTAAACACAAACAACGGTTGATTCTGTTTGGAAACGTTTTGCAACAAAGTCTTATTGGGCATACGAAGTTCCATAAACGTCTCTTTAACCAAGAATTCGGCACGCAGTAGTGCAAAAATGTGAAAAGACGCTAAATGGGCCTAATGGTCCATTAAGGCTGGAATTGGCAAAACGACGACCAAACGATGTCGGAATGGATTGAAAGTTCGTTTCAATGACTATTAGAGTTATTTGACCATTCTCAACCACCACTTCGTACTTTATAAGTTATATCTCCTTTGTAATACCAAACAACTCTTAATTCTCCAACTTGTCATTGTACGTAGGGTAAACACAAACAACGGGTGATTCTGTTTGAAAACGTTTTGCAACATAGTCTTATTAGGCATACGAAGTTCCATAAGTGTCTCTTTAACCAAGAATTAGGCACGCAGCGGTGCGAAAACGCTAAAAGACGCTAAATGGGCCTAATGGTCCATTAAGGCTGGAATTGGCAAAACGACGACTAGACGATGTCGGAATGGATTGAAACTTGGTTTCAATGACTATTAGAGTTATTTGACCATTCTCAACCACCACTTCGTACTTTATAAGTAACATCTCCTTTGTAATACCAAACAACTCTTAATTTTGTAACTTGTCATTGTACGTAGAGTTAACACAAACAACGGTTGATTCTGTTTGAAAACCTTGTGCAACTTAGTCTTATTAGGCATACGAAGTTCCATAAGTGTCTCTTTGACCAAGAATTAGGCGCGCAACGGTGCAAAACCGCTAAAAGACTCTTAATGGGCCTAATGGTCAATTAAGGCTCGAAGTGGCAAAACGACGACCAAACGATGTCGGAATGGATTGAAAGTTGGTTTCAATGACTATTAGAGTTATTTGACCATTCGCAACCACCACTTCGTACTTTATAAGTTATATCTCCTTTGTAATACCAAACAACTCTTAATTCTTCAACTTGTCATTGTACGTAGGGTAAACACAAACAACGGTTGATTCTGTTTGAAAACGTTTTGCAACAAAGTCTTATTGGGCATACGAAGTTCCATAAACGTCTCTTTAACCAAGAATTCGGCACGCAGTAGTGCAAAAATGTGAAAAGACGCTAAATGGGCCTAATGGTCCATTAAGGCTGGAATTGGCAAAACGACGACCAAACGATGTCGGAATGGATTGAAACTTGGTTTCAATGACTATTAGAGTTATTTGACCATTCGCAACCACCACTTCGTACTTTATAAGTTATATCTCCTTTGTAATACCAAACAACTCTTAATTCTCCAACTTGTCATTGTACGTAGGGTAAACACAAACAACGGTTGATTCTGTTTGGAAACGTTTTGCAACAAAGTCTTATTGGGCATACGAAGTTCCATAAACGTCTCTTTAACCAAGAATTCGGCACGCAGTAGTGCAAAAATGTGAAAAGACGCTAAATGGGCCTAATGGTCCATTAAGGCTCGAATTGGCAAAACGACGACCAAACGATGTCGGAATGGATTGAAACTTTGTTTCAATGACTATTAGAGTTATTTGACCATTCGCAACCACCACTTCGTACTTTATAAGTTATATCTCCTTTGTAATACCAAACAACTCTTAATTCTCCAACTTGTCATTGTACGTAGGGTAAACACAAACAACGGGTGATTCCGTTTGAAAACGTTTTGAAACATAGTCTTATTAGGCATACGAAGTTCCATAAGTGTCTCTTTAACCAAGAATTAGGCACGCAGCGGTGCGAAAATGCTAAAAGACGCTAAATGGGCCTAATGGTCCATTAAGGCTCGAATTGTCAAAACGACGACCAAACGATGTCGGAATGGATTGAAAGTTGGTTTCAATGACTATTAGAGTTATTTGACCATTCTCAACCACCACTTCGTACTTTATAAGTTATATCTCCTTTGTAATACCAAACAACTCTTAATTCTCCAACTTGTCATTGTACGTAGGGTAAACACAAACAACGGGTGATTCTGTTTGAAAACGTTTTGCAACATAGTCTTATTAGGCATACGAAGTTCCATAAGTGTCTCTTAACCAAGAATTAGGCACGCAGCGGTGCGAAAACGCTAAAAGACGCTAAATGGGCCTAATGGTCCATTAAGGCTGGAATTGGCAAAACGACGACCAGACGATTTCGGAATGGATTGAAACTTGGTTTCAATGACTATTAGAGTTATTTGACCATTCTCAACCACCACTTCGTACTTTATAAGTAACATCTCCTTTGTAATACCAAACAACTCTTAATTTTGTAACTTGTCATTGTACGTAGAGTTAACACAAACAACGGTTGATTCTGTTTGAAAACCTTGTGCAACTTAGTCTTATTAGGCATACGAAGTTCCATAAGTGTCTCTTTGACCAAGAATTAGGCGGGCAACGGTGCAAAACCGCTAAAAGACTCTTAATGGGCCTAATGGTCAATTAAGGCTCGAAGTGGCAAAATGACGACCAAACGATGTCGGAATGGATTGAAAGTTGGTTTCAATGACTATTAGAGTTATTTGACCATTCGCAACCACCACTTCGTACTTTATAAGTTATATCTCCTTTGTAATACCAAACAACTCTTAATTCTCCAACTTGTCATTGTACGTAGGGTAAACACAAACAACGGGTGATTCTGTTTGAAAACGTTTTGCAACATAGTCTTATTAGGCATACGAAGTTCCATAAGTGTCTCTTTAACCAAGAATTAGGCACGCAGCGGTGCGAAAACGCTAAAAGACGCTAAATGGGCCTAATGGTCCATTAAGACTGGAATTGGCAAAACGACGACCAAACGATGTCGGAATGGATTGAAACTTGGTTTCAATGACTATTAGAGTTATTTGACCATTCGCAACCACCACTTCGTACTTTATAAGTTATATCTCCTTTGAAACAACTCTTAATTCTCCAACTTGTCATTGTACGTAGGGTAAACACAAACAACGGTTGATTCTGATTGAAAACGTTTTGCAACAAAGTCTTATTGGGCATACGAAGTTCCATAAAGGTTTCTTTAACCAAGAATTAGGCACGCAGCGGTGCGAAAACGCTAAAAGACGCTAAATGGGCCTAATGGTCCATTAAGGCTGGAATTGGCAAAACGACGACCAGACGATGTCGGAATGGATTGAAACTTGGTTTCAATGACTATTAGAGTTATTTGACCATTCTCAACCACCACTTCGTACTTTATAAGTAACATCTCCTTTGTAATACCAAACAACTCTTAATTTTGTAACTTGTCATTGTACGTAGAGTTAACACAAACAACGGTTGATTCTGTTTGAAAACCTTGTGCAACTTAGTCTTATTAGGCATACGAAGTTCCATAAGTGTCTCTTTGACCAAGAATTAGGCGCGCAACGGTGCAAAACCGCTAAAAGACTCTTAATGGGCCTAATGGTCAATTAAGGCTCGAAGTGGCAAAACGACGACCAAACGATGTCGGAATGGATTGAAAGTTGGTTTCAATGACTATTAGAGTTATTTGACCATTCGCAACCACCACTTCGTACTTTATAAGTTATATCTCCTTTGTAATACCAAACAACTCTTAATTCTCCAACTTGTCATTGTACGTAGGGTAAACACAAACAACGGTTGATTCTGTTTGAAAACGTTTTGCAACAAAGTCTTATTGGGCATACGAAGTTCCATAAAGGTTTCTTTAACCAAGAATTAGGCACGCAGCGGTGCGAAAACGCTAAAAGACGCTAAATGGGCCTAATGGTCCATTAAGGCTGGAATTGGCAAAACGACGACCAGACGATGTCGGAATGGATTGAAACTTGGTTTCAATGACTATTAGAGTTATTTGACCATTCTCAACCACCACTTCGTACTTTATAAGTAACATCTCCTTTGTAATACCAAACAACTCTTAATTTTGTAACTTGTCATTGTACGTAGATTTAACACAAACAACGGTTGATTCTGTTTGAAAACGTTTTGCAACAAAGTCTTATTGGGCATACGAAGTTCCATAAACGTCTCTTTAACCAAGAATTCGGCACGCAGTAGTGCAAAAATGTGTAAAGACGCTAAATGGGCCTAATGGTCCATTAAGGCTCGAATTGTCAAAACGACGACCAAACGATGTCGAAATGGATTGAAACTTGGTTTCAATGACTATTAGAGTTATTTGACCATTCTCAACCACCACTTCGTACTTTATAAGTAACATCTCCTTTGTAATACCAAACAACTCTTAATTTTGTAAATTGTCATTGTACGTAGAGTTAACACAAACAACGGTTTATTCTGTTTGAAAACCTTGTGCAACTTAGTCTTATTAGGCATACGAAGTTCCATAAGTGTCTCTTTGACCAAGAATTAGGCGCGCAGCGGTGAGAAAACGCTAAAAGACGCTAAATGGGCCTAATGGTCCATTAAGGCTGGAATTGGCAAAACGACGACCAAACGATGTCGGAATGGATTGAAAGTTGGTTTCAATGACTATTAGAGTTATTTGACCATTCGCAACCACCACTTCGTAGTTTATAAGTTATATCTCCTTTGTAATACCAAACAACTCTTAATTCTCCAACTTGTCATTGTACGTAGGGTAAACACAAACAACGGGTGATTCCGTTTGAAAACGTTTTGAAACATAGTCTTATTAGGCATACGAAGTTCCATAAGTGTCTCTTTAACCAAGAATTAGGCACGCAGCGGTGCGAAAATGCTAAAAGACGCTGAATGGGCCTTATGGTCCATTAAGGCTCGAATTGTCAAAACGACGACCAAACGATGTCGGAATGGATTGAAAGTTGGTTTCAATGACTATTAGAGTTATTTGACCATTCTCAACCACCACTTCGTACTTTATAAGTTATATCTCCTTTGTAATACCAAACAACTCTTAATTCTCCAACTTGTCATTGTACGTAGGGTAAACACAAACAACGGGTGATTCTGTTTGAAAACGTTTTGCAACATAGTCTTATTAGGCATACGAAGTTCCATAAGTGTCTCTTTAACCAAGAATTAGGCACGCAGCGGTGAGAAAACGCTAAAAGACGCTAAATGGGCCTAATGGTCCATTAAGGCTGGAATTGGCAAAACGACGACCAAACGATGTCGGAATGGATTGAAACTTGGTTTCAATGACTATTAGAGTTATTTGACCATTCGCAACCACCACTTCGTACTTTATAAGTTATATCTCCTTTGTAATACCAAACAACTCTTAATTCTCCAACTTGTCATTGTACGTAGGGTAAACACAAACAACGGTTGATTCTGTTTGAAAACCTTGTGCAACTTAGTCTTATTAGGCATACGAAGTTCCATAAGTGTCTCTTTGACCAAGAATTAGGCGCGCAACGGTGCAAAACCGCTAAAAGACTCTTAATGGGCCTAATGGTCCATTAAGGCTCGAATTGTCAAAACGACGACCATATGACGTCGTAATAGATTGAAACTTGGTTTCAATGACTATTAGAGGTATTTGACCATTCTCAACCACCACTTGGTACTTTATAAGTAACATCTCCTTTGTAATACCAAACAACTCTTAATTCTCCAACATGTCATTGTACGTAGGGTAAACACAAACAACGGTTGATTCTGTTTGAAAACGTTGTGCAACTTAGTCTTATTAGGCATAAGAAGTTCCATAAGGATATCTTTAACCAAGAATTAGGCACGCAGCGGTGAGAAAACGCTAAAAGACGCTAAATGGGCCTAATGGTCCATTAAGGCTGGAATTGGCAAAACGACGACCAAACGATGTCGGAATGGATTGAAACTTGGTTTCAATGACTATTAGAGTTATTTGACCTTTCGCAACCACCACTTCGTACTTTATAAGTTATATCTCCTTTGAAACAACTCTTAATTCTCCAACTTGTCATTGTACGTAGGGTAAACACAAACAACGGTTGATTCTGATTGAAAACGTTTTGCAACATAGTCTTATTAGGCATACGAAGTTCCATAAGTGTCTCTTTAACCAAGAATTAGGCACGCAGCGGTGAGAAAACGCTAAAAGACGCTAAATGGGCCTAATGGTCCATTAAGGCTCGAATTGTCAAAACGACGACCAAACGATGTCGGAATGGATTGAAAGTTGGTTTCAATGACTATTAGAGTTATTTGACCATTCTCAACCACCACTTCGTACTTTATAAGTTATATCTCCTTTGTAATACCAAACAACTCTTAATTCTCCAACTTGTCATTGTACGTAGGGTAAACACAAACAACGGGTGATTCTGTTTGAAAACGTTTTGCAACATAGTCTTATTAGGCATACGAAGTTCCATAAGTGTCTCTTTAACCAAGAATTAGGCACGCAGCGGTGCGAAAACGCTAAAAGACGCTAAATGGGCCTAATGGTCCATTAAGGCTGGAATTGGCAAAACGACGACCAGACGATGTCGGAATGGATTGAAACTTGGTTTCAATGACTATTAGAGTTATTTGACCATTCTCAACCACCACTTCGTACTTTATAAGTAACATCTCCTTTGTAATACCAAACAACTCTTAATTTTGTAACTTGTCATTGTACGTAGAGTTAACACAAACAACGGTTGATTCTGTTTGAAAACCTTGTGCAACTTAGTCTTATTAGGCATACGAAGTTCCATAAGTGTCTCTTTGACCAAGAATTAGGCGGGCAACGGTGCAAAACCGCTAAAAGACTCTTAATGGGCCTAATGGTCAATTAAGGCTCGAAGTGGCAAAATGACGACCAAACGATGTCGGAATGGATTTAAAGTTGGTTTCAATGACTATTAGAGTTATTTGACCATTCTCAACCACCACTTCGTACTTTATAAGTTATATCTCCTTTGTAATACCAAACAACTCTTAATTCTCCAACTTGTCATTGTACGTAGGGTAAACACAAACAACGGGTGATTCTGTTTGAAAACGTTTTGCAACATAGTCTTATTAGGCATACGAAGTTCCATAAGTGTCTCTTTAACCAAGAATTAGGCACGCAGCGGTGCGAAAACGCTAAAAGACGCTAAATGGGCCTAATGGTCCATTAAGGCTGGAATTGGCAAAACGACGACCAGACGATGTCGGAATGGATTGAAACTTGGTTTCAATGACTATTAGAGTTATTTGACCATTCTCAACCACCACTTCGTACTTTATAAGTAACATCTCCTTTGTAATACCAAACAACTCTTAATTTTGTAACTTGTCATTGTACGTAGAGTTAACACAAACAACGGTTGATTCTGTTTGAAAACCTTGTGCAACTTAGTCTTATTAGGCATACGAAGTTCCATAAGTGTCTCTTTGACCAAGAATTAGGCGGGCAACGGTGCAAAACCGCTAAAAGACTCTTAATGGGCCTAATGGTCAATTAAGGCTCGAAGTGGCAAAACGACGACCAAACGATGTCGGAATGGATTGAAAGTTGGTTTCAATGACTATTAGAGTTATTTGACCATTCTCAACCACCACTTCGTACTTTATAAGTTATATCTCCTTTGTAATACCAAACAACTCTTAATTCTCCAACCTGTCATTGTACGTAGGGTAAACACAAACAACGGGTGATTCTGTTTGAAAACGTTTTGCAACATAGTCTTATTAGGCATACGAAGTTCCATAAGGATACCTTTAACCAAGAATTAGGCACGCAGCGGTGAGAAAACGCTAAAAGACGCTAAATGGGCCTAATGGTCCATTAAGGCTGGAATTGGCAAAACGACGACCAAACGATGTCGGAATGGATTGAAACTTGGTTTCAATGACTATTAGAGTTATTTGACCATTCGCAACCACCACTTCGTACTTTATAAGTTATATCTCCAACTTGTCATTGTACGTAGGGTAAACACAAACAACGGGTGATTCCGTTTGAAAACGTTTTGAAACATAGTCTTATTAGGCATACGAAGTTCCATAAGTGTCTCTTTAACCAAGAATTAGGCACGCAGCGGTGCGAAAATGCTAAAAGACGCTGAATGGGCCTTATGGTCCATTAAGGCTCGAATTGTCAAAACGACGACCAAACGATGTCGGAATGGATTGAAAGTTGGTTTCAATGACTATTAGAGTTATTTGACCATTCTCAACCACCACTTCGTACTTTATAAGTTATATCTCCTTTGTAATACCAAACAACTCTTAATTCTCCAACTTGTCATTGTACGTAGGGTAAACACAAACAACGGGTGATTCTGTTTGAAAACGTTTTGCAACATAGTCTTATTAGGCATACGAAGTTCCATAAGTGTCTCTTTAACCAAGAATTAGGCACGCAGCGGTGAGAAAACGCTAAAAGACGCTAAATGGGCCTAATGGTCCATTAAGGCTGGAATTGGCAAAACGACGACCAAACGATGTCGGAATGGATTGAAACTTGGTTTCAATGACTATTAGAGTTATTTGACCATTCGCAACCACCACTTCGTACTTTATAAGTTATATCTCCTTTGTAATACCAAACAACTCTTAATTCTCCAACTTGTCATTGTACGTAGGGTAAACACAAACAACGGTTGATTCTGTTTGAAAACCTTGTGCAACTTAGTCTTATTAGGCATACGAAGTTCCATAAGTGTCTCTTTGACCAAGAATTAGGCGCGCAACGGTGCAAAACCGCTAAAAGACTCTTAATGGGCCTAATGGTCCATTAAGGCTCGAATTGTCAAAACGACGACCATATGACGTCGTAATAGATTGAAACTTGGTTTCAATGACTATTAGAGGTATTTGACCATTCTCAACCACCACTTGGTACTTTATAAGTAACATCTCCTTTGTAATACCAAACAACTCTTAATTCTCCAACATGTCATTGTACGTAGGGTAAACACAAACAACGGTTGATTCTGTTTGAAAACGTTGTGCAACTTAGTCTTATTAGGCATACGAAGTTCCATAAGGATATCTTTAACCAAGAATTAGGCACGCAGCGGTGAGAAAACGCTAAAAGACGCTAAATGGGCCTAATGGTCCATTAAGGCTGGAATTGGCAAAACGACGACCAAACGATGTCGGAATGGATTGAAACTTGGTTTCAATGACTATTAGAGTTATTTGACCATTCGCAACCACCACTTCGTACTTTATAAGTTATATCTCCAACTTGTCATTGTACGTAGGGTAAACACAAACAACGGTTGATTCTGATTGAAAACGTTTTGCAACATAGTCTTATTAGGCATACGAAGTTCCATAAGTGTCTCTTTAACCAAGAATTAGGCACGCAGCGGTGCGAAAATGCTAAAAGACGCTGAATGGGCCTTATGGTCCATTAAGGCTCGAATTGTCAAAACGACGACCAAACGATGTCGGAATGGATTGAAAGTTGGTTTCAATGACTATTAGAGTTATTTGACCATTCTCAACCACCACTTCGTACTTTATAAGTTATATCTCCTTTGTAATACCAAACAACTCTTAATTCTCCAACTTGTCATTGTACGTAGGGTAAACACAAACAACGGGTGATTCTGTTTGAAAACGTTTTGCAACATAGTCTTATTAGGCATACGAAGTTCCATAAGTGTCTCTTTAACCAAGAATTAGGCACGCAGCGGTGAGAAAACGCTAAAAGACGCTAAATGGGCCTAATGGTCCATTAAGGCTGGAATTGGCAAAACGACGACCAAACGATGTCGGAATGGATTGAAACTTGGTTTCAATGACTATTAGAGTTATTTGACCATTCGCAACCACCACTTCGTACTTTATAAGTTATATCTCCTTTGTAATACCAAACAACTCTTAATTCTCCAACTTGTCATTGTACGTAGGGTAAACACAAACAACGGTTGATTCTGTTTGAAAACCTTGTGCAACTTAGTCTTATTAGGCATACGAAGTTCCATAAGTGTCTCTTTGACCAAGAATTAGGCGCGCAACGGTGCAAAACCGCTAAAAGACTCTTAATGGGCCTAATGGTCCATTAAGGCTCGAATTGTCAAAACGACGACCATATGACGTCGTAATAGATTGAAACTTGGTTTCAATGACTATTAGAGGTATTTGACCATTCTCAACCACCACTTGGTACTTTATAAGTAACATCTCCTTTGTAATACCAAACAACTCTTAATTCTCCAACATGTCATTGTACGTAGGGTAACACAAACAACGGTTGATTCTGTTTGAAAACGTTGTGCAACTTAGTCTTATTAGGCATACGAAGTTCCATAAGGATATCTTTAACCAAGAATTAGGCACGCAGCGGTGAGAAAACGCTAAAAGACGCTAAATGGGCCTAATGGTCCATTAAGGCTGGAATTGGCAAAACGACGACCAAACGATGTCAGAATGGATTGAAACTTGGTTTCAATGACTATTAGAGTTATTTGACCATTCGCAACCACCACTTCGTACTTTATAAGTTATATCTCCTTTGAAACAACTCTTAATTCTCCAACTTGTCATTGTACGTAGGGTAAACACAAACAACGGTTGATTCTGATTGAAAACGTTGTGCAACTTAGTCTTATTAGGCATACGAAGTTCCATAAGGATATCTTTAACCAAGAATTAGGCACGCAGCGGTGAGAAAACGCTAAAAGACGCTAAATGGGCCTAATGGTCCATTAAGGCTGGAATTGGCAAAACGACGACCAAACGATGTCGGAATGGATTGAAACTTGGTTTCAATGACTATTAGAGTTATTTGACCATTCGCAACCACCACTTCGTACTTTATAAGTTATATCTCCTTTGAAACAACTCTTAATTCTCCAACTTGTCATTGTACGTAGGGTAAACACAAACAACGGTTGATTCTGTTTGAAAACGTTTTGCAACAAAGTCTTATTGGGCATACGAAGTTCCATAAAGGTTTCTTTAACCAAGAATTAGGCACGCAGCGGTGCGAAAACGCTAAAAGACGCTAAATGGGCCTAATGGTCCATTAAGGATGGAATTGGCAAAACGACGACCAGACGATGTCGGAATGGATTGAAACTTGGTTTCAATGACTATTAGAGTTATTTGACCATTCTCAACCACCACTTCGTACTTTATAAGTAACATCTCCTTTGTAATACCAAACAACTCTTAATTTTGTAACTTGTCATTGTACGTAGAGTTAACACACACAACGGTTGATTCTGTTTGAAAACCTTGTGCAACTTAGTCTTATTAGGCATACGAAGTTCCATAAGTGTCTCTTTGACCAAGAATTAGGCGCGCAACGGTGCAAAACCGCTAAAAGACTCTTAATGGGCCTAATGGTCAATTAAGGCTCGAAGTGGCAAAACGACAACCAAACGATGTCGGAATGGATTGAAAGTTGGTTTCAATGACTATTAGAGTTATTTGACCATTCGCAACCACCACTTCGTACTTTATAAGTTATATCTCCTTTGTAATACCAAACAACTCTTAATTCTCCAACTTGTCATTGTACGTAGGGTAAACACAAACAACGGTTGATTCTGTTTGAAAACGTTTTGCAACAAAGTCTTATTGGGCATACGAAGTTCCATAAACGTCTCTTTAACCAAGAATTCGGCACGCAGTAGTGCAAAAATGTGTAAAGACGCTAAATGGGCCTAATGGTCCATTAAGGCTCGAATTGTCAAAACGACGACCAAACGATGTCGAAATGGATTGAAACTTGGTTTCAATGACTATTAGAGTTATTTGACCATTCTCAACCACCACTTCGTACTTTATAAGTAACATCTCCTTTGTAATACCAAACAACTCTTAATTTTGTAAATTGTCATTGTACGTAGAGTTAACACAAACAACGGTTTATTCTGTTTGAAAACCTTGTGCAACTTAGTCTTATTAGGCATACGAAGTTCCATAAGTGTCTCTTTGACCAAGAATTAGGCGCGCAGCGGTGAGAAAACGCTAAAAGACGCTAAATGGGCCTAATGGTCCATTAAGGCTGGAATTGGCAAAACGACGACCAAACGATGTCAGAATGGATTGAAAGTTGGTTTCAATGACTATTAGAGTTATTTGACCATTCGCAACCACCACTTCGTAGTTTTAAGTTATATCTCCTTTGTAATACCAAACAACTCTTAATTCTCCAACTTGTCATTGTACGTAGGGTAAACACAAACAACGGGTGATTCCGTTTGAAAACGTTTTGCAACATAGTCTTATTAGGCATACGAAGTTCCATAAGTGTCTCTTTAACCAAGAATTAGGCACGCAGCGGTGCGAAAACGCTAAAAGACGCTAAATGGGCCTAATGGTCCATTAAGGCTGGAATTGGCAAAACGAAGACCAGACGATGTCGGAATGGATTGAAACTTGGTTTCAATGACTATTAGAGTTATTTGACCATTCTCAACCACCACTTCGTACTTTATAAGTAACATCTCCTTTGTAATACCAAACAACTCTTAATTTTGTAAATTGTCATTGTACGTAGAGTTAACACAAACAACGGTTTATTCTGTTTGAAAACCTTGTGCAACTTAGTCTTATTAGGCATACGAAGTTCCATAAGTGTCTCTTTGACCAAGAATTAGGCGCGCAGCGGTGAGAAAACGCTAAAAGACGCTAAATGGGCCTAATGGTCCATTAAGGCTGGAATTGGCAAAACGAAGACCAGACGATGTCGGAATGGATTGAAACTTGGTTTCAATGACTATTAGAGTTATTTGACCATTCTCAACCACCACTTCGTACTTTATAAGTAACATCTCCTTTGTAATACCAAACAACTCTTAATTTTGTAAATTGTCATTGTACGTAGAGTTAACACAAACAACGGTTTATTCTGTTTGAAAACCTTGTGCAACTTAGTCTTATTAGGCATACGAAGTTCCATAAGTGTCTCTTTGACCAAGAATTAGGCGCGCAGCGGTGAGAAAACGCTAAAAGACGCTAAATGGGCCTAATGGTCCATTAAGGCTGGAATTGGCAAAACGACGACCAAACGATGTCGGAATGGATTGAAAGTTGGTTTCAATGACTATTAGAGTTATTTGACCATTCGCAACCACCACTTCGTAGTTTATAAGTTATATCTCCTTTGTAATACCAAACAACTCTTAATTCTCCAACTTGTCATTGTACGTAGGGTAAACACAAACAACGGTTGATTCTGTTTGAAAACGTTTTGCAACAAAGTCTTATTGGGCATACGAAGTTCCATAAACGTCTCTTTAACCAAGAATTCGGCACGCAGTAGTGCAAAAATGTGAAAAGACGCTAAATGGGCCTAATGGTCCATTAAGGCTCGAATTGTCAAAACGACGACCAAACGATGTCGAAATGGATTGAAACTTGGTTTCAATGACTATTAGAGTTATTTGACCATTCTCAACCACCACTTCGTACTTTATAAGTAACATCTCCCTTGTAATACCAAACAACTCTTAATTTTGTAACTTGTCATTGTACGTAGAGTTAACACAAACAACGGTTGATTCTGTTTGAAAACCTTGTGCAACTTAGTCTTATTAGGCATACGAAGTTCCATAAGTGTCTCTTTGACCAAGAATTAGGCGGGCAACGGTGCAAAACCGCTAAAAGACTCTTAATGGGCCTAATGGTCAATTAAGGCTCGAAGTGGCAAAATGACGACCAAACGAAGTCGGAAAGGATTGAAAGTTGGTTTCAATGACTATTAGAGTTATTTGACCATTCGCAACCACCACTTCGTACTTTATAAGTTATATCTCCTTTGTAATACCAAACAACTCTTAATTCTCCAACTTGTCATTGTACGTAGGGTAAACACAAACAACGGGTGATTCTGTTTGAAAACGTTTTGCAAAATAGTCTTATTAGGCATACGAAGTTCCATAAGTGTCTCTTTAACCAAGAATTAGGCACGCAGCGGTGCGAAAACGCTAAAAGACGCTAAATGGGCCTAATGGTCCATTAAGACTGGAATTGGCAAAACGACGACCAAACGATGTCGGAATGGATTGAAACTTGGTTTCAATGACTATTAGAGTTATTTGACCATTCGCAACCACCACTTCGTACTTTATAAGTTATATCTCCTTTGAAACAACTCTTAATTCTCCAACTTGTCATTGTACGTAGGGTAAACACAAACAACGGTTGATTCTGATTGAAAACGTTTTGCAACAAAGTCTTATTGGGCATACGAAGTTCCATAAAGGTTTCTTTAACCAAGAATTAGGCACGCAGCGGTGCGAAAACGCTAAAAGACGCTAAATGGGCCTAATGGTCCATTAAGGCTGGAATTGGCAAAACGACGACCAGACGATGTCGGAATGGATTGAAACTTGGTTTCAATGACTATTAGAGTTATTTGACCATTCTCAACCACCACTTCGTACTTTATAAGTAACATCTCCTTTGTAATACCAAACAACTCTTAATTTTGTAACTTGTCATTGTACGTAGAGTTAACACAAACAACGGTTGATTCTGTTTGAAAACCTTGTGCAACTTAGTCTTATTAGGCATACGAAGTTCCATAAGTGTCTCTTTGACCAAGAATTAGGCGCGCAACGGTGCAAAACCGCTAAAAGACTCTTAATGGGCCTAATGGTCAATTAAGGCTCGAAGTGGCAAAACGACGACCAAACGATGTCGGAATGGATTGAAAGTTGGTTTCAATGACTATTAGAGTTATTTGACCATTCGCAACCACCACTTCGTACTTTATAAGTTATATCTCCTTTGTAATACCAAACAACTCTTAATTCTCCAACTTGTCATTGTACGTAGGGTAAACACAAACAACGGTTGATTCTGTTTGAAAACGTTTTGCAACAAAGTCTTATTGGGCATACGAAGTTCCATAAAGGTTTCTTTAACCAAGAATTAGGCACACAGCGGTGCGAAAACGCTAAAAGACGCTTAATGGGCCTAATGGTCCATTAAGGCTGGAATTGGCAAAACGCCGACCAGACGATGTCGGAATGGATTGAAACTTGGTTTCAATGACTATTAGAGTTATTTGACCATTCTCAACCACCACTTCGTACTTTATAAGTAACATCTCCTTTGTAATACCAAACAACTCTTAATTTTGTAACTTGTCATTGTACGTAGAGTTAACACAAACAACGGTTGATTCTGTTTGAAAACCTTGTGCAACTTAGTCTTATTAGGCATACGAAGTTCCATAAGTGTCTCTTTGACCAAGAATTAGGCGCGCAACGGTGCAAAACCGCTAAAAGACTCTTAATGGGCCTAATGGTCAATTAAGGCTCGAAGTGGCAAAACGACAACCAAACGATGTCGGAATGGATTGAAAGTTGGTTTCAATGACTATTAGAGTTATTTGACCATTCGCAACCACCACTTCGTACTTTATAAGTTATATCTCCTTTGTAATACCAAACAACTCTTAATTCTCCAACTTGTCATTGTACGTAGGGTAAACACAAACAACGGTTGATTCTGTTTGAAAACGTTTTGCAACAAAGTCTTATTGGGCATACGAAGTTCCATAAACGTCTCTTTAACCAAGAATTCGGCACGCAGTAGTGCAAAAATGTGTAAAGACGCTAAATGGGCCTAATGGTCCATTAAGGCTCGAATTGTCAAAACGACGACCAAACGATGTCGAAATGGATTGAAACTTGGTTTCAATGACTATTAGAGTTATTTGACCATTCTCAACCACCACTTCGTACTTTATAAGTAACATCTCCTTTGTAATACCAAACAACTCTTAATTTTGTAAATTGTCATTGTACGTAGAGTTAACACAAACAACGGTTTATTCTGTTTGAAAACCTTGTGCAACTTAGTCTTATTAGGCATACGAAGTTCCATAAGTGTCTCTTTGACCAAGAATTAGGCGCGCAGCGGTGAGAAAACGCTAAAAGACGCTAAATGGGCCTAATGGTCCATTAAGGCTGGAATTGGCAAAACGACGACCAAACGATGTCGGAATGGATTGAAAGTTGGTTTCAATGACTATTAGAGTTATTTGACCATTCGCAACCACCACTTCGTAGTTTATAAGTTATATCTCCTTTGTAATACCAAACAACTCTTAATTCTCCAACTTGTCATTGTACGTAGGGTAAACACAAACAACGGGTGATTCCGTTTGAAAACGTTTTGAAACATAGTCTTATTAGGCATACGAAGTTCCATAAGTGTCTCTTTAACCAAGAATTAGGCACGCAGCGGTGCGAAAATGCTAAAAGACGCTGAATGGGCCTTATGGTCCATTAAGGCTCGAATTGTCAAAACGACGACCAAACGATGTCGGAATGGATTGAAAGTTGGTTTCAATGACTATTAGAGTTATTTGACCATTCTCAACCACCACTTCGTACTTTATAAGTTATATCTCCTTTGTAATACCAAACAACTCTTAATTCTCCAACTTGTCATTGTACGTAGGGTAAACACAAACAACGGGTGATTCTGTTTGAAAACGTTTTGCAACATAGTCTTATTAGGCATACGAAGTTCCATAAGTGTCTCTTTAAC
This sequence comes from Oxyria digyna, assembly GCA_029168935.1. NCBI lineage: Eukaryota > Viridiplantae > Streptophyta > Magnoliopsida > Caryophyllales > Polygonaceae > Oxyria > Oxyria digyna. Next base: position 13,902,841 of record JAPVLV010000010.1, on the reverse strand, counting down.
CAAGAATTAGGCACGCAGCGGTGCGAAAACGCTAAAAGACGCTAAATGGGCCTAATGGTCCATTAAGGTTGGAATTGGCAAAACGACGACCAGACGATGTCGGAATGGATTGAAATTTGGTTTCAATGACTATTAGAGTTATTTGACCATTCTCAACCACCACTTCGTACTTTATAAGTAACATCTCCTTTGTAATACCAAACAACTCTTAATTTTGTAACTTGTCATTGTACGTAGAGTTAACACAAACAACGGTTGATTCTGTTTGAAAACCTTGTGCAACTTAGTCTTATTAGGCATACGAAGTTCCATAAGTGTCTCTTTGACCAAGAATTTGGCGCGCAACGGTGCAAAACCGCTAAAAGACTCTTAATGGGCCTAATGGTCAATTAAGGCTCGAAGTGGCAAAACGACGACCAAACGATGTCGGAATGGATTGAAAGTTGGTTTCAATGACTATTAGAGTTATTTGACCATTCGCAACCACCACTTCGTACTTTATAAGTTATATCTCCTTTGTAATACCAAACAACTCTTAATTCTCCAACTTGTCATTGTACGTAGGGTAAACACAAACAATGGGTGATTCTGTATGAAAACGTTTTGCAACATAGTCTTATTAGGCATACGAAGTTCCATAAGTGTCTCTTTAACCAAGAATTAGGCACGCAGCGGTGAGAAAACGCTAAAATACGCTAAATGGCCCTAATGGTCCATTAAGGCTCAAATTGTCAAAACGACGACCAAACGATGTCGGAATGGATTGAAAGTTGGTTTCAATGACTATTAGAGTTATTTGACCATTCTCAACCACCACTTCGTACTTTACAAGTTATATCTCCTTTGTAATACCAAACAACTCTTAATTCTCCAACTTGTCATTGTACGTAGGGTAAACACAAACAACGGGTGATTCTGTTTGAAAACGTTTTGCAACATAGTCTTATTAAGCATACGAAGTTCCATAAGTGTCTCTTTAACCAAGAATTAGGCACGCAGCGGTGCGAAAACGCTAAAAGACGCTAAATGGGCCTAATGGTCCATTAAGACTGGAATTGGCAAAACGACGACCAAACGATGTCGGAATGGATTGAAACTTGGTTTCAATGACTATTAGAGTTATTTGACCATTCGCAACCACCACTTCGTACTTTATAAGTTATATCTCCTTTGAAACAACTCTTAATTCTCCAACTTGTCATTGTACGTAGGGTAAACACAAACAACGGTTGATTCTGTTTGAAAACGTTTTGCAACAAAGTCTTATTGGGCATACGAAGTTCCATAAAGGTCTCTTTAACCAAGAATTCGGCACGCAGTAGTGCGAAAATGCTAAAAGACGCTAAATGGGCCTAATGGTCCATTAAGGCTCGAATTGTCAAAACGACGACCAAACGATGTCGGAATGGATTGAAACTTGGTTTCAATGACTATTAGAGTTATTTGACCATTCGCAACCACCACTTCGTACTTTATAAGTTATATCTCCTTTGAAACAACTCTTAATTCTCCAACTTGTCATTGTACGTAGGGTAAACATAAACAACAGTTGATTCTGTTTGAAAACGTTTTGCAACAAAGTCTTATTGGGCATACGAAGTTCCATAAAGGTCTCTTTAACCAAGAATTCGGCACGCAGTAGTGCGAAAATGCTAAAAGACGCTAAATGGGCCTAATGGTCCATTAAGGCTCGAATTGTCAAAACGACGACCAAACGATGTCGGAATGGATTGAAACTTGGTTTCAATGACTATTAGAGTTATTTGACCATTCGCAACCACCACTTCGTACTTTATAAGTTATATCTCCTTTGAAACAACTCTTAATTCTCCAACTTGTCATTGTACGTAGGGTAAACACAAACAACGGTTGATTCTGTTTGAAAACGTTTTGCAACAAAGTCTTATTGGGCATACGAAGTTCCATAAAGGTCTCTTTAACCAAGAATTCGGCACACAGTAGTGCGAAAATGCTAACAGACGCTAAATGGGCCTAATGGTCCATTAAGGCTCGAATTGTCAAAACGACGACCAATCGATGTCGAAATGGATTGAAACTTGGTTTCAATGACTATTAGAGTTATTTGACCATTCGCAACCACCACTTCGTACTTTATAAGTTATATCTCCTTTGTAATACCAAACAACTCTTAATTCTCCAACTTGTCATTGTACGTAGGGTAAACACAAACAACGGTTGATTCTGTTTGAAAACGTTTTGCAAAAAAGTCTTATTGGGCATACGAAGTTCCATAAACGTCTCTTTAACCAAGAATTAGGCACGTAGCGGTGCGAAAATGCTAAAAGACGCTAAATGGGCCTAATGGTCCATTAAGGCTAGAATTGTCAAAACGACGACCAAACGATGTCGGAATGGATTGAAACTTGGTTTCAATGACTATTAGAGTTATTTGACCATTCGCAACCACCACTTCGTACTTTATAAGTTATATCTCCTTTGAAACAACTCTTAATTCTCCAACTTGTCATTGTACGTAGGGTAAACACAAACAACGGTTGATTCTGTTTGAAAACGTTTTGCAACAAAGTCTTATTGGGCATACGAAGTTCCATAAAGGTCTCTTTAACCAAGAATTCGGCACGCAGTAGTGCGAAAATGCTAAAAGACGCTAAATGGGCCTAATGGTCCATTAAGGCTCGAATTGTCAAAACGACGACCAATCGATGTCGAAATGGATTGAAACTTGGTTTCAATGACTATTAGAGTTATTTGACCATTCGCAACCACCACTTCGTACTTTATAAGTTATATCTCCTTTGTAATACCAAACAACTCTTAATTCTCCAACTTGTCATTGTACGTAGGGTAAACACAAACAACGGGTGATTCTGTTTGAAAACGTTTTGCAACATAGTCTTATTAGGCATACGAAGTTCCATAAGTGTCTCTTTAACCAAGAATTAGGCACGCAGCGGTGCGAAAATGCTAAAAGACGCTAAATGGGCCTAATGGTCCATTAAGGCTCGAATTGTCAAAACGACGACCAAACGATGTCGAAATGGATTGAAACTTGGTTTAATGACTATTAGAGTTATTTGACCATTCGCAACCACCACTTCGTACTTTATAAGTTATATCTCCTTTGTAATACCAAACAACTCTTAATTCTCCAACTTGTCATTGTACGTAGGGTAAACACAAACAACGGGTGATTCTGTTTGAAAACGTTTTGCAACATAGTCTTATTAGGCATACGAAGTTCCATAAGTGTCTCTTTAACCAAGAATTAGGCACGCAGCGGTGAGAAAACGCTAAAAGACGCTAAATGGCCCTAATGGTCCATTAAGGCTCAAATTGTCAAAACGACGACCAAACGATGTCGGAATGGATTGAAAGTTGGTTTCAATGACTATTAGAGTTATTTGACCATTCGCAACCACCACTTCGTACTTTATAAGTTATATCTCCTTTGTAATACCAAGCAACTCTTAATTCTCCAACTTGTCATTGTACGTAGGGTAAACACAAACAACGGTTGATTCTGTTTGAAAACGTTTTGCAACAAAGTCTTATTGGGCATACGAAGTTCCATAAGTGTCTCTTTAACCAAGAATTCGGCACGCAGTAGTGCAAAAATGTGAAAAGACGCTAAATGGGCCTAATGGTCTATTAAGGCTCGAATTGTCAAAACGACAACCAAACGATGTCGAAATGGATTGAAACTTGGTTTCAATGACTATTAGAGGTATTTGACCATTCTCAACCACCACTTCGTACTTTATAAGTAACGTCTCCTTTGTAATACCAAACAACTCTTAATTTTGTAACTTGTCATTGTACGTAGAGTTAACACAAACAACGGTTGATTCTGTTTGAAAACCTTGTGCAACTTAGTCTTATTAGGCATACGAAGTTCCATAAGTGTCTCTTTGACCAAGAATTAGGCGCGCAGCGGTGAGAAAACGCTAAAAGACGCTAAATGGGCCTAATGGTCCATTAAGGCTGGAATTGGCAAAACGACGACCAAACGATGTCGGAATGGATTGAAACTTCGTTTCAATGACTATTAGAGTTATTTGACCATTCGCAACCACCACTTCGTACTTTATAAGTTATATATCCTTTGTAATACCAAACAACTCTTAATTCTCCAACTTGTCATTGTACGTAGGGTAAACACAAACAACGGTTGATTCTGTTTGAAAACGTTTTGCAACAAAGTCTTATTGGGCATACGAAGTTCCATAAACGTCTCTTTAACAAAGAATTCGGCACGCAGTAGTGCAAAAATGTGAAAAGACGCTAAATGGGCCTAATGGTCCATTAAGGCTCGAATTGTCAAAACGACGACCAAACGATGTCGAAATGGATTGAAACTTGGTTTCCATGACTATTAGAGGTATTTGACCATTCTCAACCACCACTTCGTACTTTATAAGTAACGTCTCCTTTGTAATACCAAACAACTCTTAATTTTGTAACTTGTCATTGTACGTAGAGTTAACACAAACAACGGTTGATTCTGTTTGAAAACCTTGTGCAACTTAGTCTTATTAGGCATACGAAGTTCCATAAGTGTCTCTTTGACCAAGAATTAGGCGCGCAGCGGTGAGAAAACGCTAAAAGACGCTAAATGGGCCTAATGGTCCATTAAGGCTGGAATTGGCAAAACGACGACCAAACGATGTCGGAATGGATTGAAACTTGATTTCAATGACTATTATCTCCTTTGTAATACCAAACAACTCTTAATTCTCCATCTTGTCATTGTACGTAGGGTAAACACAAACAACGGGTGATTCTGTTTGAAAACGTTTTGAAACATAGTCTTATTAGGCATACAAAGTTCCATAAGTGTCTCTTTAACCAAGAATTAGGCACGTAGCGGTGCGAAAATGCTAAAAGACGCTAAATGGGCCTAATGGTCCATTAAGGCTCGAATTGTCAAAACGACGACCAAACGATGTCGGAATGGATTGAAAGTTGGTTTCAATGACTATTAGAGTTATTTGACCATTCTCAACCACCACTTCGTACTTTACAAGTTATATCTCCTTTGTAATACCAAACAACTCTTAATTCTCCAACTTGTCATTGTACGTAGGGTAAACACAAACAACGGGTGATTCTGTTTGAAAACGTTTTGCAACATAGTCTTATTAGGCATACGAAGTTCCATAAGTGTCTCTTTAACCAAGAATTAGGCACGCAGCGGTGCGAAAACGCTAAAAGACGCTAAATGGGCCTAATGGTCCATTAAGACTGGAATTGGCAAAACGACGACCAAACGATGTCGGAATGGATTGAAACTTGGTTTCAATGACTATTAGAGTTATTTGACCATTCGCAACCACCACTTCGTACTTTATAAGTTATATCTCCTTTGTAATACCAAACAACTCTTAATTCTCCAACTTGTCATTGTACGTAGGCTAAACACAAACAACGGTTGATTCTGTTTGAAAACGTTTTGCAACAAAGTCTTATTGGGCATACGAAGTTCCATAAAGGTCTCTTTAACCAAGAATTCGGCACGCAGTAGTGCGAAAATGCTAAAAGACGCTAAATGGGCCTAATGGTCCATTAAGGCTCGAATTGTCAAAACGACGACCAAACGATGTCGAAATGGATTGAAACTTGGTTTCAATGACTATTAGAGGTATTTGACCATTCTCAACCACCACTTCGTACTTTATAAGTAACATCTCCTTTGTAATACCAAACAACTCTTAATTTTGTAACTTGTCATTGTACGTAGGGTAAACACAAACAACGGTTGATTCTGTTTGAAAACGTTTTGCAACAAAGTCTTATTGGGCATACGAAGTTCCATAAAGGTCTCTTTAACCAAGAATTCGGCACGCAGTAGTGCGAAAATGCTGAAAGACGCTAAATGGGCCTAATGGTCCATTAAGGCTCGAATTGTCAAAACGACGACCAAACGATGTCGAAATGGATTGAAACCTGGTTTCAATGACTATTAGAGTTATTTGACCATTCGCAACCACCACTTCGTACTTTATAAGTTATATCTCCTGTGTAATACCAAACAACTCTTAATTCTCCAACTTGTCATTGTACGTAGGGTAAACACAAACAACGGTTGATTCTGTTTGAAAACGTTTTGCAACAAAGTCTTATTGGGCATACGAAGTTCCATAAACGTCTCTTTAACCAAGAATTCGGCACGCAGTAGTGCAAAAATGTGAAAAGACGCTAAATGGGCCTAATGGTCCATTAAGGCTCGAATTGTCAAAACGACGACCAAACGATGTCGAAATGGATTGAAACTTGGTTTCAATGACTATTAGAGGTATTTGACCATTCTCATACACCACTTCGTACTTTATAAGTAACATCTCCTTTGTAATACCAAACAACTCTTAATTTTGTAACTTGTCATTGTACGTAGAGTTAACACAAACAACGGTTGATTCTGTTTGAAAACCTTGTGCAACTTAGTCTTATTAGGCATACGAAGTTCCATAAGTGTCTCTTTGACCAAGAATTAGGCGCGCAGCGGTGAGAAAACGCTAAAAGACGCTAAATGGGCCTAATGGTCCATTAAGGCTCGAATTGTCAAAACGACGACCAAACGATGTCGGAATGGATTGAAAGTTGGTTTCAATGACTATTAGAGTTATTTGACCATTCTCAACCACCACTTCGTACTTTATAAGTTATATCTCCTTTGTAATACCAAACAACTCTTAATTCTCCAACTTGTCATTGTACGTAGGGTAAACACAAACAACGGGTGATTCTGTTTGAAAACGTTTTGCAACATAGTCTTATTAGGCATACGAAGTTCCATAAGTGTCTCTTTAACCAAGAATTAGGCACGCAGCGGTGCGAAAACGCTAAAAGACGCTAAATGGGCCTAATGGTCCATTAAGACTGGAATTGGCAAAACGACGACCAAACGATGTCGGAATGGATTGAAACTTGGTTTCAATGACTATTATCTCCTTTGTAATACCAAACAACTCTTAATTCTCCATCTTGTCATTGTACGTAGGGTAAACACAAACAACGGGTGATTCTGTTTGAAAACGTTTTGAAACATAGTCTTATTAGGCATACAAAGTTCCATAAGTGTCTCTTTAACCAAGAATTAGGCACGTAGCGGTGCGAAAATGCTAAAAGACGCTAAATGGGCCTAATGGTCCATTAAGGCTCGAATTGTCAAAACGACGACCAAACGATGTCGGAATGGATTGAAAGTTGGTTTCAATGACTATTAGAGTTATTTGACCATTCTCAACCACCACTTCGTACTTTACAAGTTATATCTCCTTTGTAATACCAAACAACTCTTAATTCTCCAACTTGTCATTGTACGTAGGGTAAACACAAACAACGGGTGATTCTGTTTGAAAACGTTTTGCAACATAGTCTTATTAGGCATACGAAGTTCCATAAGTGTCTCTTTAACCAAGAATTAGGCACGCAGCGGTGCGAAAACGCTAAAAGACGCTAAATGGGCATAATGGTCCATTAAGACTGGAATTGGCAAAACGACGACCAAACGATGTCGGAATGGATTGAAACTTGGTTTCAATGACTATTAGAGTTATTTGACCATTCGCAACCACCACTTCGTACTTTATAAGTTATATCTCCTTTGTAATACCAAACAACTCTTAATTCTCCAACTTGTCATTGTACGTAGGCTAAACACAAACAACGGTTGATTCTGTTTGAAAACGTTTTGCAACAAAGTCTTATTGGGCATACGAAGTTCCATAAAGGTCTCTTTAACCAAGAATTCGGCACGCAGTAGTGCGAAAATGCTAAAAGACGCTAAATGGGCCTAATGGTCCATTAAGGCTCGAATTGTCAAAACGACGACCAAACGATGTCGAAATGGATTGAAACTTGGTTTCAATGACTATTAGAGGTATTTGACCATTCTCAACCACCACTTCGTACTTTATAAGTAACATCTCCTTTGTAATACCAAACAACTCTTAATTTTGTAACTTGTCATTGTACGTAGGGTAAACACAAACAACGGTTGATTCTGTTTGAAAACGTTTTGCAACAAAGTCTTATTGGGCATACGAAGTTCCATAAAGGTCTCTTTAACCAAGAATTCGGCACGCAGTAGTGCGAAAATGCTGAAAGACGCTAAATGGGCCTAATGGTCCATTAAGGCTCGAATTGTCAAAACGACGACCAAACGATGTCGAAATGGATTGAAACTTGGTTTCAATGACTATTAGAGTTATTTGACCATTCGCAACCACCACTTCGTACTTTATAAGTTATATCTCCTTTGTAATACCAAACAACTCTTAATTCTCCAACTTGTCATTGTACGTAGGCTAAACACAAACAACGGTTGATTCTGTTTGAAAACGTTTTGCAACAAAGTCTTATTTAGCATACGAAGTTCCATAAAGGTCTCTTTAACCAAGAATTCGGCACGCAGTAGTGCGAAAATGCTAAAAGACGCTAAATGGGCCTAATGGTCCATTAAGGCTCGAATTGTCAAAACGACGACCAAACGATGTCGAAATGGATTGAAACTTGGTTTCAATGACTATTAGAGGTATTTGACCATTCTCAACCACCACTTCGTACTTTATAAGTAACATCTCCTTTGTAATACCAAACAACTCTTAATTTTGTAACTTGTCATTGTACGTAGGGTAAACACAAACAACGGTTGATTCTGTTTGAAAACGTTTTGCAACAAAGTCTTATTGGGCATACGAAGTTCCATAAAGGTCTCTTTAACCAAGAATTCGGCACGCAGTAGTGCGAAAATGCTGAAAGACGCTAAATGGGCCTAATGGTCCATTAAGGCTCGAATTGTCAAAACGACGACCAAACGATGTCGAAATGGATTGAAACCTGGTTTCAATGACTATTAGAGTTATTTGACCATTCGCAACCACCACTTCGTACTTTATAAGTTATATCTCCTGTGTAATACCAAACAACTCTTAATTCTCCAACTTGTCATTGTACGTAGGGTAAACACAAACAACGGTTGATTCTGTTTGAAAACGTTTTGCAACAAAGTCTTATTAGGCATACGAAGTTCCATAAACGTCTCTTTAACCAAGAATTCGGCACGCAGTAGTGCAAAAATGTGAAAAGACGCTAAATGGGCCTAATGGTCCATTAAGGCTCGAATTGTCAAAACGACGACCAAACGATGTCGAAATGGATTGAAACTTGGTTTCAATGACTATTAGAGGTATTTGACCATTCTCATACACCACTTCGTACTTTATAAGTAACATCTCCTTTGTAATACCAAACAACTCTTAATTTTGTAACTTGTCATTGTACGTAGAGTTAACACAAACAACGGTTGATTCTGTTTGAAAACCTTGTGCAACTTAGTCTTATTAGGCATACGAAGTTCCATAAGTGTCTCTTTGACCAAGAATTAGGCGCGCAGCGGTGAGAAAACGCTAAAAGACGCTAAATGGGCCTAATGGTCCATTAAGGCTCGAATTGTCAAAACGACGACCAAACGATGTCGGAATGGATTGAAAGTTGGTTTCAATGACTATTAGAGTTATTTGACCATTCTCAACCACCACTTCGTACTTTATAAGTTATATCTCCTTTGTAATACCAAACAACTCTTAATTCTCCAACTTGTCATTGTACGTAGGGTAAACACAAACAACGGGTGATTCTGTTTGAAAACGTTTTGCAACATAGTCTTATTAGGCATACGAAGTTCCATAAGTGTCTCTTTAACCAAGAATTAGGCACGCAGCGGTGCGAAAACGCTAAAAGACGCTAAATGGGCCTAATGGTCCATTAAGACTGGAATTGGCAAAACGACGACCAAACGATGTCGGAATGGATTGAAACTTGGTTTCAATGACTATTATCTCCTTTGTAATACCAAACAACTCTTAATTCTCCATCTTGTCATTGTACGTAGGGTAAACACAAACAACGGGTGATTCTGTTTGAAAACGTTTTGAAACATAGTCTTATTAGGCATACAAAGTTCCATAAGTGTCTCTTTAACCAAGAATTAGGCACGTAGCGGTGCGAAAATGCTAAAAGACGCTAAATGGGCCTAATGGTCCATTAAGGCTCGAATTGTCAAAACGACGACCAAACGATGTCGGAATGGATTGAAAGTTGGTTTCAATGACTATTAGAGTTATTTGACCATTCTCAACCACCACTTCGTACTTTACAAGTTATATCTCCTTTGTAATACCAAACAACTCTTAATTCTCCAACTTGTCATTGTACGTAGGGTAAACACAAACAACGGGTGATTCTGTTTGAAAACGTTTTGCAACATAGTCTTATTAGGCATACGAAGTTCCATAAGTGTCTCTTTAACCAAGAATTAGGCACGCAGCGGTGCGAAAACGCTAAAAGACGCTAAATGGGCCTAATGGTCCATTAAGACTGGAATTGGCAAAACGACGACCAAACGATGTCGGAATGGATTGAAACTTGGTTTCAATGACTATTAGAGTTATTTGACCATTCGCAACCACCACTTCGTACTTTATAAGTTATATCTCCTTTGTAATACCAAACAACTCTTAATTCTCCAACTTGTCATTGTACGTAGGCTAAACACAAACAACGGTTGATTCTGTTTGAAAACGTTTTGCAACAAAGTCTTATTGGGCATACGAAGTTCCATAAAGGTCTCTTTAACCAAGAATTCGGCACGCAGTAGTGCGAAAATGCTAAAAGACGCTAAATGGGCCTAATGGTCCATTAAGGCTCGAATTGTCAAAACGACGACCAAACGATGTCGAAATGGATTGAAACTTGGTTTCAATGACTATTAGAGGTATTTGACCATTCTCAACCACCACTTCGTACTTTATAAGTAACATCTCCTTTGTAATACCAAACAACTCTTAATTTTGTAACTTGTCATTGTACGTAGGGTAAACACAAACAACGGTTGATTCTGTTTGAAAACGTTTTGCAACAAAGTCTTATTGGGCATACGAAGTTCCATAAAGGTCTCTTTAACCAAGAATTCGGCGCGCAGTAGTGCGAAAATGCTGAAAGACGCTAAATGGGCCTAATGGTCCATTAAGGCTCGAATTGTCAAAACGACGACCAAACGATGTCGAAATGGATTGAAACCTGGTTTCAATGACTATTAGAGTTATTTGACCATTCGCAACCACCACTTCGTACTTTATAAGTTATATCTCCTGTGTAATACCAAACAACTCTTAATTCTCCAACTTGTCATTGTACGTAGGGTAAACACAAACAACGGTTGATTCTGTTTGAAAACGTTTTGCAACAAAGTCTTATTGGGCATACGAAGTTCCATAAACGTCTCTTTAACCAAGAATTCGGCACGCAGTAGTGCAAAAATGTGAAAAGACGCTAAATGGGCCTAATGGTCCATTAAGGCTCGAATTGTCAAAACGACGACCAAACGATGTCGAAATGGATTGAAACTTGGTTTCAATGACTATTAGAGGTATTTGACCATTCTCATACACCACTTCGTACTTTATAAGTAACATCTCCTTTGTAATACCAAACAACTCTTAATTTTGTAACTTGTCATTGTACGTAGAGTTAACACAAACAACGGTTGATTCTGTTTGAAAACCTTGTGCAACTTAGTCTTATTAGGCATACGAAGTTCCATAAGTGTCTCTTTGACCAAGAATTAGGCGCGCAGCGGTGAGAAAACGCTAAAAGACGCTAAATGGGCCTAATGGTCCATTAAGGCTCGAATTGTCAAAACGACGACCAAACGATGTCGGAATGGATTGAAAGTTGGTTTCAATGACTATTAGAGTTATTTGACCATTCTCAACCACCACTTCGTACTTTATAAGTTATATCTCCTTTGTAATACCAAACAACTCTTAATTCTCCAACTTGTCATTGTACGTAGGGTAAACACAAACAACGGGTGATTCTGTTTGAAAACGTTTTGCAACATAGTCTTATTAGGCATACGAAGTTCCATAAGTGTCTCTTTAACCAAGAATTAGGCACGCAGCGGTGCGAAAACGCTAAAAGACGCTAAATGGGCCTAATGGTCCATTAAGACTGGAATTGGCAAAACGACGACCAAACGATGTCGGAATGGATTGAAACTTGGTTTCAATGACTATTATCTCCTTTGTAATACCAAACAACTCTTAATTCTCCATCTTGTCATTGTACGTAGGGTAAACACAAACAACGGGTGATTCTGTTTGAAAACGTTTTGAAACATAGTCTTATTAGGCATACAAAGTTCCATAAGTGTCTCTTTAACCAAGAATTAGGCACGTAGCGGTGCGAAAATGCTAAAAGACGCTAAATGGGCCTAATGGTCCATTAAGGCTCGAATTGTCAAAACGACGACCAAACGATGTCGGAATGGATTGAAAGTTGGTTTCAATGACTATTAGAGTTATTTGACCATTCTCAACCACCACTTCGTACTTTACAAGTTATATCTCCTTTGTAATACCAAACAACTCTTAATTCTCCAACTTGTCATTGTACGTAGGGTAAACACAAACAACGGGTGATTCTGTTTGAAAACGTTTTGCAACATAGTCTTATTAGGCATACGAAGTTCCATAAGTGTCTCTTTAACCAAGAATTAGGCACGCAGCGGTGCGAAAACGCTAAAAGACGCTAAATGGGCCTAATGGTCCATTAAGACTGGAATTGGCAAAACGACGACCAAACGATGTCGGAATGGATTGAAACTTGGTTTCAATGACTATTAGAGTTATTTGACCATTCGCAACCACCACTTCGTACTTTATAAGTTATATCTCCTTTGTAATACCAAACAACTCTTAATTCTCCAACTTGTCATTGTACGTAGGCTAAACACAAACAACGGTTGATTCTGTTTGAAAACGTTTTGCAACAAAGTCTTATTGGGCATACGAAGTTCCATAAAGGTCTCTTTAACCAAGAATTCGGCACGCAGTAGTGCGAAAATGCTAAAAGACGCTAAATGGGCCTAATGGTCCATTAAGGCTCGAATTGTCAAAACGACGACCAAACGATGTCGAAATGGATTGAAACTTGGTTTCAATGACTATTAGAGGTATTTGACCATTCTCAACCACCACTTCGTACTTTATAAGTAACATCTCCTTTGTAATACCAAACAACTCTTAATTTTGTAACTTGTCATTGTACGTAGGGTAAACACAAACAACGGTTGATTCTGTTTGAAAACGTTTTGCAACAAAGTCTTATTGGGCATACGAAGTTCCATAAAGGTCTCTTTAACCAAGAATTCGGCACGCAGTAGTGCGAAAATGCTGAAAGACGCTAAATGGGCCTAATGGTCCATTAAGGCTCGAATTGTCAAAACGACGACCAAACGATGTCGAAATGGATTGAAACCTGGTTTCAATGACTATTAGAGTTATTTGACCATTCGCAACCACCACTTCGTACTTTATAAGTTATATCTCCTTTGAAACAACTCTTAATTCTCCAACTTGTCATTGTACGTAGGGTAAACACAAACAACGGTTGATTCTGTTTGAAAACGTTTTGCAACAAAGTCTTATTGGGCATACGAAGTTCCATAAAGGTCTCTTTAACCAAGAATTCGGCACGCAGTAGTGCGAAAATGCTGAAAGACGCTAAATGGGCCTAATGGTCCATTAAGGCTCGAATTGTCAAAACGACGACCAAACGATGTCGAAATGGATTGAAACCTGGTTTCAATGACTATTAGAGTTATTTGACCATTCGCAACCACCACTTCGTACTTTATAAGTTATATCTCCTTTGTAATACCAAACAACTCTTAATTCTCCAACTTGTCATTGTACGTAGGGTAAACACAAACAACGGGTGATTCTGTTTGAAAACGTTTTGCAACATAGTCTTATTAGGCATACGAAGTTCCATAAGTGTCTCTTTAACCAAGAATTAGGCACGCAGCGGTGCGAAAACGCTAAAAGACGCTAAATGGGCCTAATGGTCCATTAAGACTGGAATTGGCAAAACGACGACCAAACGATGTCGGAATGGATTGAAACTTGGTTTCAATGACTATTAGAGTTATTTGACCATTCGCAACCACCACTTCGTACTTTATAAGTTATATCTCCTTTGTAATACCAAACAACTCTTAATTCTCCAACTTGTCATTGTACGTAGGCTAAACACAAACAACGGTTGATTCTGTTTGAAAACGTTTTGCAACAAAGTCTTATTGGGCATACGAAGTTCCATAAAGGTCTCTTTAACCAAGAATTCGGCACGCAGTAGTGCGAAAATGCTAAAAGACGCTAAATGGGCCTAATGGTCCATTAAGGCTCGAATTGTCAAAACGACGACCAAACGATGTCGGAATGGATTGAAACTTAGTTTCAATGACTATTAGAGTTATTTGACCATTCTCAACCACCACTTCGTACTATATAAGTAACATCTCCTTTGTAATACCAAACAACTCTTAATTCTCCAACTTGTCATTGTACGTAGGCTAAACACAAACAACGGTTGATTCTGTTTGAAAACGTTTTGCAACAAAGTCTTATTGGGCATACGAAGTTCCATAAAGGTCTCTTTAACCAAGAATTCGGCACGCAGTAGTGCGAAAATGCTAAAAGACGCTAAATGGGCCTAATGGTCCATTAAGGCTCGAATTGTCAAAACGACGACCAAACGATGTCGAAATGGATTGAAACTTGGTTTCAATGACTATTAGAGGTATTTGACCATTCTCAACCACCACTTCGTACTTTATAAGTAACATCTCCTTTGTAATACCAAACAACTCTTAATTTTGTAACTTGTCATTGTACGTAGGGTAAACACAAACAACGGTTGATTCTGTTTGAAAACGTTTTGCAACAAAGTCTTATTGGGCATACGAAGTTCCATAAAGGTCTCTTTAACCAAGAATTCGGCACGCAGTAGTGCGAAAATGCTGAAAGACGCTAAATGGGCCTAATGGTCCATTAAGGCTCGAATTGTCAAAACGACGACCAAACGATGTCGAAATGGATTGAAACCTGGTTTCAATGACTATTAGAGTTATTTGACCATTCGCAACCACCACTTCGTACTTTATAAGTTATATCTCCTTTGAAACAACTCTTAATTCTCCAACTTGTCATTGTACGTAGGGTAAACACAAACAACGGTTGATTCTGTTTGAAAACGTTTTGCAACAAAGTCTTATTGGGCATACGAAGTTCCATAAAGGTCTCTTTAACCAAGAATTCGGCACGCAGTAGTGCGAAAATGCTGAAAGACGCTAAATGGGCCTAATGGTCCATTAAGGCTCGAATTGTCAAAACGACGACCAAACGATGTCGAAATGGATTGAAACCTGGTTTCAATGACTATTAGAGTTATTTGACCATTCGCAACCACCACTTCGTACTTTATAAGTTATATCTCCTTTGTAATACCAAACAACTCTTAATTCTCCAACTTGTCATTGTACGTAGGGTAAACACAAACAACGGGTGATTCTGTTTGAAAACGTTTTGCAACATAGTCTTATTAGGCATACGAAGTTCCATAAGTGTCTCTTTAACCAAGAATTAGGCACGCAGCGGTGCGAAAACGCTAAAAGACGCTAAATGGGCCTAATGGTCCATTAAGACTGGAATTGGCAAAACGACGACCAAACGATGTCGGAATGGATTGAAACTTGGTTTCAATGACTATTAGAGTTATTTGACCATTCGCAACCACCACTTCGTACTTTATAAGTTATATCTCCTTTGAAACAACTCTTAATTCTCCAACTTGTCATTGTACGTAGGGTAAACACAAACAACGGTTGATTCTGTTTGAAAACGTTTTGCAACAAAGTCTTATTGGGCATACGAAGTTCCATAAACGTCTCTTTAACCAAGAATTCGGCACGCAGTAGTGCAAAAATGTGAAAAGACGCTAAATGGGCCTAATGGTCCATTAAGGCTCGAATTGTCAAAACGACGACCAAACGATGTCAAAATGGATTGAAACTTGGTTTCAATGACTATTAGAGGTATTTGACCATTCTCAACCACCACTTCGTACTTTATAAGTAACATCTCCTTTGTAATACCAAACAACTCTTAATTTTGTAACTTGTCATTGTACGTAGAGTTAACACAAACAACGGTTGATTCTGTTTGAAAACCTTGTGCAACTTAGTCTTATTAGGCATACGAAGTTCCATAAGTGTCTCTTTGACCAAGAATTAGGCACGCAGCGGTGAGAAAACGCTAAAAGACGCTAAATGGGCCTAATGGTCCATTAAGGCTCGAATTGTCAAAACGACGACCAAACGATGTCGGAATGGATTGAAAGTTGGTTTCAATGACTATTAGAGTTATTTGACCATTCTCAACCACCACTTCGTACTTTATAAGTTATATCTCCTTTGTAATACCAAACAACTCTTAATTCTCCAACTTGTCATTGTACGTAGGGTAAACACAAACAACGGGTGATTCTGTTTGAAAACGTTTTGCAACATAGTCTTATTAGGCATACGAAGTTCCATAAGTGTCTCTTTAACCAAGAATTAGGCACGCAGCGGTGCGAAAACGCTAAAAGACGCTAAATGGGCCTAATGGTCCATTAAGACTGGAATTGGCAAAACGACGACCAAACGATGTCGGAATGGATTGAAACTTGGTTTCAATGACTATTAGAGTTATTTGACCATTCGCAACCACCACTTCGTACTTTATAAGTTATATCTCCTTTGAAACAACTCTTAATTCTCCAACTTGTCATTGTACGTAGGGTAAACACAAACAACGGTTGATTCTGTTTGAAAACGTTTTGCAACAAAGTCTTATTGGGCATACGAAGTTCCATAAATGTCTCTTTAACCAAGAATTCGGCACGCAGTAGTGCAAAAATGTGAAAAGACGCTAAATGGGCCTAATGGTCCATTAAGGCTCGAATTGTCAAAACGACGACCAAACGATGTCAAAATGGATTGAAACTTGGTTTCAATGACTATTAGAGGTATTTGACCATTCTCAACCACCACTTCGTACTTTATAAGTAACATCTCCTTTGTAATACCAAACAACTCTTAATTTTGTAACTTGTCATTGTACGTAGAGTTAACACAAACAACGGTTGATTCTGTTTGAAAACCTTGTGCAACTTAGTCTTATTAGGCATACGAAGTTCCATAAGTGTCTCTTTGACCAAGAATTAGGCACGCAGCGGTGAGAAAACGCTAAAAGACGCTAAATGGGCCTAATGGTCCATTAAGGCTCGAATTGTCAAAACGACGACCAAACGATGTCGGAATGGATTGAAAGTTGGTTTCAATGACTATTAGAGTTATTTGACCATTCTCAACCACCACTTCGTACTTTATAAGTTATATCTCCTTTGTAATACCAAACAACTCTTAATTCTCCAACTTGTCATTGTACGTAGGGTAAACACAAACAACGGGTGATTCTGTTTGAAAACGTTTTGCAACATAGTCTTATTAGGCATACGAAGTTCCATAAGTGTCTCTTTAACCAAGAATTAGGCACGCAGCGGTGCGAAAACGCTAAAAGACGCTAAATGGGCCT
Organism: Oxyria digyna; assembly: GCA_029168935.1. Taxonomy (NCBI): domain Eukaryota; kingdom Viridiplantae; phylum Streptophyta; class Magnoliopsida; order Caryophyllales; family Polygonaceae; genus Oxyria; species Oxyria digyna. The sequence continues at coordinate 13,885,379 of JAPVLV010000010.1, read as the reverse complement.
AATGGTCCATTAAGACTGGAATTGGCAAAACGACGACCAAACGATGTCGGAATGGATTGAAACTTGGTTTCAATGACTATTAGAGTTATTTGACCATTCGCAACCACCACTTCGTACTTTATAAGTTATATCTCCTTTGAAACAACTCTTAATTCTCCAACTTGTCATTGTACGTAGGGTAAACACAAAAAACGGTTGATTCTGTTTGAAAACGTTTTGCAACAAAGTCTTATTGGGCATTTGAAGTTCCATAAAGTTCTCTTTAACCAAGAATTCGGCACGCAGTAGTGCGAAAATGCTAAAAGACGCTAAATGGGCCTAATGGTCCATTAAGGCTCGAATTGTCAAAACGACGACCAAACGATGTCGAAATGGATTGAAACTTGGTTTCAATGACTATTAGAGGTATTTGACCATTCTCAACCACCACTTCGTACTTTATAAGTAACATCTCCTTTGTAATACCAAACAACTCTTAATTTTTTAACTTGTCATTGTACGTAGAGTTAACACAAACAACGGTTGATTCTGTTTGAAAACCTTGTGCAACTTAGTCTTATTAGGCATATGAAGTTCCATAAGGGTCTCTTTGACCAAGAATTAGGCACGCAACGGTGCGAAAATGCTACGCTAAATGGGCCTAATGGTCCATTATGGCTCGAATTGTCAAAACGACGACCAAACGATGTCGAAATTGATTGAAACTTGGTTTCAATGACTATTAGAGTTATTTGACCATTCTCAACCACCACTTCGTACTTTATAAGTAACATCTCCTTTGTAATACCAAACAACTCTTAATTTTTTAACTTGTCATTGTACGTAGAGTTAACACAAACAACGGTTGATTCTGTTTGAAAACCTTGTGCAACTTAGTCTTATTAGGCATATGAAGTTCCATAAGGGTCTCTTTGACCAAGAATTAGGCACGCAACGGTGCGAAAATGCTACGCTAAATGGGCCTAATGGTCCATTATGGCTCGAATTGTCAAAACGACGACCAAACGGTGTCGAAATTGATTGAAACTTGGTTTCAATGACTATTAGAGTTATTTGACCATTCTCAATCACCACTTCATACTATATAAGTAACATCTCCTTTGTAATACCAAACAACTCTTAATTCTCCAACTTGTCATTGTACGTAGAGTTAACACAAACAACGGTTGATTCTGTTTGAAAACCTTGTGCAACTTAGTCTTATTAGGCATACGAAGTTCCATAAGTGTCTCTTTGACCAAGAATTAGGCGCGCAGCGGTGAGAAAACGCAAAAAGACGCTAAATGGGCCTAATGGTCCATTAAGGCTCGAATTGTCAAAACGACGACCAAACGATGTCGGAATGGATTGAAAGTTGGTTTCAATGACAATTAGAGTTATTTGACCATTCTCAACCACCACTTCGTACTTTATAAGTTATATCTCCTTTGTAATACCAAACAACTCTTAATTCTCCAACTTGTCATTGTACGTAGGGTAAACACAAACAACGGGTGATTCTGTTTGAAAACGTTTTGCAACATAGTCTTATTAGGCATACGAAGTTCCATAAGTGTCTCTTTAACCAAGAATTAGGCACGCAGCGGTGCGAAAACGCTAAAAGACGCTAAATGGGCCTAATGGTCCATTAAGACTGGAATTGGCAAAACGACGACCAAACGATGTCGGAATAGATTGAAACTTGGTTTCAATGACTATTAGAGTTATTTGACCATTCGCAACCACCACTTCGTACTTTATAAGTTATATCTCCTTTGAAACAACTCTTAATTCTCCAACTTGTCATTGTACGTAGGGTAAACACAAACAACGGTTGATTCTGTTTGAAAACGTTTTGCAACAAAGTCTTATTGGGCATTTGAAGTTCCATAAAGTTCTCTTTAACCAAGAATTCGGCACGCAGTAGTGCGAAAATGCTAAAAGACGCTAAATGGGCCTAATGGTCCATTAAGGCTCGAATTGTCAAAACGACGACCAAACGATGTCGAAATGGATTGAAACTTGGTTTCAATGACAATTAGAGGTATTTGACCATTCTCAACCACCACTTCGTACTTTATAAGTAACATCTCCTTTGTAATACCAAACAACTCTTAATTTTTTAACTTGTCATTGTACGTAGAGTTAACACAAACAACGGTTGATTCTGTTTGAAAACCTTGTGCAACTTAGTCTTATTAGGCATATGAAGTTCCATAAGGGTCTCTTTGACCAAGAATTAGGCACGCAACGGTGCGAAAATGCTACGCTAAATGGGCCTAATGGTCCATTATGGCTCGAATTGTCAAAACGACGACCAAACGATGTCGAAATTGATTGAAACTTGGTTTCAATGACTATTAGAGTTATTTGACCATTCTCAATCACCACTTCATACTATATAAGTAACATCTCCTTTGTAATACCAAACAACTCTTAATTCTCCAACTTGTCATTGTACGTAGGGTTAACACAAACAACGGTTGATTCTGTTTGAAAACGTTGTGCAACTTAGTCTTATTAGGCATACGAAGTTCCATAAGGATCTCTTTAACCAAGAATAAGGATCTATTTAACCACGTCGTATCTGATCTAGACGCCTAATCTCAACACAAACTCAGAAACAAGGAGAATGAGTTATGTATTTGATGGTTTGAAGATGGAAACAAGAAGAACAAGATAGAGAAGGGAAGAACCTGGCCTAACAATGATTAAACCCTTAGCTTGAGGCTAAGAACCAAATCAAATGAAGACAAAACCCTTACCATACAACCTTACATAAATCTGCCATTGAAGGAGAAAAACACAAGGAGGAGATCTATGAAGCTTTAGGCCACCAATCCTTCAAGAATTGACATCCACAAGACAACTAGACTATGAATCCAACAATCCACTCTTCTCTCTCAAAAGACTCTCTTTTAAAGAAGAAACTGTTTTTCAACATAAGCCAAATCTGAGTTTTACAAGTGCCAAGGGAGCCTTATATACTCCAAGGAGGAGCCAGCCCATTGGTCTTAAAACACACCAAATATTGTCTTAAAAACACACCAAAAACGCAGGCCTAAAAGGTCTAATAAAAATGTTATGAAAATGCAATGAAAATTCAAATAAAAACCATTACAACATCAAGATCCTTCCTCAACAGATTGAGGGTCTTCTTTGCTCAATGGAACCAACGAACCATGGATGTGTTTGATTAGGATTTTTGATGGGCTAATCAATGGCGTTACTGGCTTCCAAGGACACAATCCAAACCAAATCTTCCGGATCTCAATTCCTGCACACAAACTCACAATTTTGAGAACTTACTTGACACAATTTCAACGATTTCAGAAGAACAAAAGCTTAGACAACAATGGTGGTGGTGTAAGGCGTCGACCAGCTCTGATACCAATTGATACGGGGATGAACCACGTCGAATCTGATCTAGACGCCTAATCTCAACACAAACTCAGAAACAAGGAGAATGAGTTATGTATTTGATGGTTTGAAGATGGAAACAAGAAGAACAAGATAGAGAAGGGAAGAACCTGGCCTAACAATGATTAAACCCTTAGCTTGAGGCTAAGAACCAAATCAAATGAAGACAAAACCCTTACCATACAACCTTACATAAATCTGTCATGGAAGGAGAAAAACACAAGGAGGAGATCTATGAAGCTTTAGGCCACCAATCCTTCAAGAATTGACATCCACAAGACAACTAGACTATGAATCCAACAATCCACTCTTCTCTCTCAAAAGACTCTCTTTTGAAGAAGAAACTGTTTTTCAACATAAGCCAAATCTGAGTTTTACAAGTGCCAAGGGAGCCTTATATACTCCAAGGAGGAGCCAGCCCATTGGTCTTTAAACACACCAAATATTGTCTTAAAAACACACCAAAAACGCAGGCCTAAAAGGTCTAATAAAAATGTTATGAAAATGCAATGAAAATGCAATGAAAATGCAAATAAAAACCATTACAACTTCAAGATCCTTCCTCAACAGATTGAGGGTCTTCTAAGTGGTCTCCAATGGTCGTCAAGGTCCTCTCTCCAAGCTTAGGAACATCATCAAAGCAATCGAGTTCTTTGGACACGAGATAAGTGATTACCTTGTCCAAGTTTTGTTTGAGTTTCTTAGCTCTAGATCTTGTAAGAGGACCATCAATTGAGGGAACTAGGGGAGGTGTAGGTGTCAAGAGTGGTCCCTCATCATCCTCCCCTTCTTGGAAAGGATTCGACCACGAATCATGAGGCTCCTCGTCTTGTTCCTCAAATGGAGATAGATCACCTACATTGAATGTGGCACTCACACCATAATCACTGGGGAGGTCTAGGACATATGCATTGTCGCCCACCTTCCTTAGCACTTTGAAAGGTCCACCACCTCTAGGAGAAAGCTTCGATGTGCGCTTGTGGGGGAACCTTTCCTTTCTGAAATGGACCCAAACCATGTCACCGGGCTTGAAGATCACAAAGCGCCGTCCCTTGTTGTTCCTTGCAGCCGCAGCCTTTCCCACTTGCTCAATCTTGATCCTTGTCCTATCATGGAGCTCCTTAATAAATTCAACCTGTTTTCCTGCATTGAACTCTACTCGCTCCTTCATAGGCAACGGTATAAGATCTAGAGGGGTCAAAGGATTCATGCCATATACGCATTGGAAAGGACTCATGGATGTAGATGAATGCACAGCCCTATTGTATGCAAGTTCTTTTTAATGACAGCCCTAAGTAATGTGCCCAAAGTCCTATTTGTCACCTCAGTTTGGCCATCGGTTTGAGGATGACTAGAAGTAGAGAACAAGAGTTTCGTTCCTAGTCTTCCCCAAAGAGATCTCCAAAAATGACTCAAGAACTTGGGGTCTCTATCACTCACAATGGACCGAGGTACTCCGTGTAGCCTCACTACTTCTCTAAAGAAAAGAGTAGACACATTAGAAGCATCGTCGGTCTTGTGACATGCAATGAAGTGTGCCATCTTTGAGAATCTGTCCACAACCACAAAGATTGAATCCCAACCCTTTTTAGTCCTTGGTAGTCCTACAATGAAGTCCATGCTAATGTCTAACCAAGGAGAAAAAGGTATAGGAAGTGGTGTGTACAGCCCATGAGGCTTCACTTTTGATTTGGCCTTGAGACACTCTAGGCACTTCTTTAGCATATTCTCCACATCTCTTAACATATGAGGCCAGTAGAAATGAGATTGGAGCATAGCATAGGTCTTGTCCCTCCCAAAATGCCCCATTAGACCTCCCTTGTGGGCTTCCTCCACAAGTAAAAGTCTTAGAGAGCACTTAGGAATACAAACCTTATCAGCCCTAAATAAGAACCCTTCATACAAGTAAAACTTGTCCAAAGAGCCCTTAGTCATGCAATGGCTATAGGTGTCACCAAAATCAGTATCATGCTCATAGAGTTCCTTAATGTATGTGAATCCTAACACCTTAGAGTCAAGTTGAGTGATTAAAACATGCCTCCTAGATAATGCATCAGCTACTACATTGTCCTTGCCCTTTTTATACTTGATAACATAACGAAAGGTTTCAATGAATTCCATCCATGTACCATGACGCCTATCTAACTTATCTTGACTCCTAAAATGCTTCAAGGATTGATGATCTGTATGCAAAATGAACTCACTAGGCCATAGATAATGTTGCCATGTCTTTAGTGCCCTAAACAATGCATAGAGTTCATTGTCATAGGTAGAATAGTTAAGACACGCACCTTTGAGATTTTCACTAAAGTAAGCTATAGGTCTGCCCTCTTGCATTAAAACAGCTCCAATGCTTATGCCCGAGGCATCACATTCGACCTCAAACGGCTTGGTGAAATTGGGAAGCACTAGTAAAGGGGCCGTGGTCAGTCTAGCTTTGATTTCGTTGAAGGCAGCTTCTTGGCTCTTTCCCCACACAAATGGAGTGTTCTTCTTTGTGACCTCGGTTAATGGGGAAGCTATGGTGCTGAAATCCTTCACAAACCTTCTATAGAAACTTGCCAATCCTTGGAAGCTACGAACCTGTCCAACACTTGAAGGAGTCGGCCATTCTTGGATAGCCTTTACCTTCTCTTGATCCACTTCTAATCCTTTAGAGCTCACCACAAAACCTAGAAAATTGACTTGATTAGTGCAGAAATCACACTTCTTTAAATTAGCATATAAACACTCAAGTCTAAGAATGGATAACACTTCCCTTAGGTGCAGCTCGTGCTCTTGTATTGATTTGCTATAGATGAGGATGTCATCAAAGTAGACCACCACAAATTTCCCTAGGAAACTTCTTAGCACATGGTTCATCAACCTCATGAATGTAGAAGGAGCATTGGTTAAGCCAAATGGCATCACGAGCCATTCAAATAGCCCAAACTTGGTTTTGAACGCCGTCTTCCATTCATCACCTTCTTGCATTCTAATCTGGTGGTAACCACTTCTTAGATCGATCTTAGAGAACAAAGTGGCGCCATAGAGCTCGTCAAGCATGTCATCTGGCCTTGGAATTGGATGCCTATACTTGACGGTGATGTTGTTTATAGCACGACAGTCCACACACATGCGCCACGTCTCGTCTTTCTTAGGCACTAACAACACCGGGACTGCACAAGGTGACTTACTCCTATGCACATACCCTTTGTCCAGCAACTCTTGCACTTGCTTCTCTATTTCATTGCTCTCTTGAGGGTTCATCCTATAGGCTGGCCTATTAGGTAGGGAATGCCCTGGAATGAAGTCAACTTGGTGCTCTATTCCTCTAAATGGAGGTAGGCCAGGGGGTATCTCATCCGGGAACATGTCTTGGAACTCTTCAAGAAGCTTTTGGATGGGCTGGGGTAGGGTAGGCTCGGTTGGCTCAATAGCTAGGGTCCTCTTCTTGGTTAATAGCATGAGGTTGGTGTCTAAGGGTAGATACTCACCTTCTAGTTCTTCTTTGGATGCTAAGAGGACAGTAGGAGGTGTAGATAGGCTTGGCTGGCTTGTTTTATGGCTAGGGGCTGGTTTAGGTCGAGCTACTTCCTTAGCTATGCTCTTCTCTTGCTCTTGTAGCCTCTCCTTGTCTCTTTTCTTCTCAAAGGCTTCGACAATCTGCAATGGAGTCATAGGTTTGAGAGTAACATTGCTTCCATTGAAAGTGAAAGAATATCTATTACTAAACCCATCATGCATCACTCTCCTATCATATTGCCAAGGTCTTCCTAAGAGTACATGACATGCTTGCATAGGAACTACATCACAAAGAATAGTGTCTTGATAAGGCCCTAATTTAAGAGTCACATTCACTTGTTTGTTGACCTTAAGTTCTCCACAATCATTCATCCAATGGAGCTTATAAGGCCTAGGGTGGCAAAAAGGTCGTAGTTGTAACTTAGAGACAAGTTCAGTACTTGCAATGTTACAACAACTTCCTCCATCAATTATAACATTACAAACCTTATCCTTAATTAAGCATCTAGTGTGAAACAGGTTTTCTCTTTGATTATCATCACACAAGGCAGGTTGTACATGCAAAGTTCTTTTACAAATGAGGCTATCTCCATGCTCATATTCTACACCATCATCCTCCACAAATTCATTATCATGCTCAACAAAATCAGATTCTAAGGGTGCATCATCATCATCATTTTCACTAGCAGAATCATATTGTCCTAGATGATTAACTATCATAGTTCTCTTGTTAGGACAATCCCTCATATAATGCCCCTTACCCTTACATTTAAAGCATTCAATGTTACTAGTCTTAGGAGTAGAAGTAGAGTTAGAGACATTCCCTTTTGTTCCTTGGGTAGGGCCAGCTTGTGGCTTGGGAGGGAAGCTTGTTGGTGCTTCGAACTCTCGTCTAGGACCAGTTGGCTCTTGTGATTTAGGGTGCTCTCGGCCATAGGGTTGTGCAGCCCTCGAATTGCCTCTCCAAGTGCTTGATGAAGCTCCTCCTTTGTTGATTTGGAGTCCTCTAACTCGCAGCTTCCTCTCGGCCTTAATGGCTAGGTGTAGGAGCTCCGTCATCGAGCTATAAGGATACATATCAACCTCATTAGTCAAATTAGAGTTAAGGACTCGGAGATACCTGGCCATGGTTGTTTCTTCATCCTCTCGCACATTGGCCTTCACCATTGCCATTTGCATGGCGTTGTATGTTTCCTCGGCAATCATTGACCCTTGTCTTAAGTTCTCAAGCCTTTGACGAAGATCCCTCGCATGATGATAAGGTATGAACCTAGTCCTCATCAAAGCTTTCATGTGTTCCCATGTGGTCACGGGCTGATCAAGGTTCCTTATTCTTTCCCTAACAAGGTTGTCCCACCACACCATGGCATAGCCTTGGAACTTTAGGGCAGCCAGCTGGACCTTCCTTTGCTCCGGAAAGTTGAGACACGTCCAGATTTGCTCTATCTTTGTCTCCCAATCCATATACAAATCTGGATCACACCTTCCTTCGAATGTAGGGAACTTGACCTTCACTCTTCCCAAACCATCTTGTTCTTGGTCTCTCCCTCTCCTTGGTGGATAATCCCTTTGTGGTGCTCCTCTCCAGCCTGCGTACTCCATCTCCTCTTCAATGTCATCCTGAAAATCATTAACAAACGCATTCCTTCTATTGTTAGAAGAGTTAGGGATTGGGTAGTTCTCCCTTGGAGCTTGTGGTGGAGGTTGGAGGTTGATTTTTGGCCTTAAAGGTTGGCTTAGGCCGTGTATGGTTGGGGAGGGATTTGCATGAACCGGAGAGTTGTTGGTTGGTCTATTCATGGCAACTTGGTAGGTGGTGCGTTGATCAGCTAGTGGTGGTCTAGGAGGGTGGTTTGAGTTATCTCCGACCTCTTGGTGGGTGCCTAATGGTATAGGCTGAGGTGGTATTGGCCTAGCTTCAATGGCAGCTAGTCGAGTGGACATGCTAGCTATGGAATCTGACATAGTTCTCAACAAGCTGAATACATCGGGATGCATAGGCTCACTACTACTCCGGGACCTTGATCTTCTTTAGTTTACCTCAGATTGGATCAATGGAAGTAGTCAGCCCTTGATTAGCCCGTGTAAGGATGGATTGATGTTTTGAGTAGGTTTTGGCTGGCTAAGGCAATTGGGTGTGGCTAGGAGGCTCTTGGCAATCCTCCCTTCTCCTTTCTTCTTCTTGATCCTTGCTTGATGATTTTTGAACTAGATTGATGATTTTTGTGAAGTATGAACTTGAGTTGCAGCCTGGTTTGTTTCTCCCTTGTTTTGGACGTTTTGTTTTGAGTCCCTTTTCTTCTTTTTGTTTTTTTTTGGATATATTTGGTAATGTTGATATAGCAAAAACGAATTTGGAGGGGGAATTCTGCTGAATGCTAAGGAAATTTTAAATAAGGAAGGTTGTTTTATGGAAGGAAAAAATTGATTTGAATGGGTGGTCAGCCAACTTTTTGTTTAAGGAAAGTATCCTTTTGATTGCTGGAAGGAGGGAAAGGGTTACCAATTTCGAATTATCTCCCCCAGCAGCCACCAATTTCGTTTTCTTCTCTTTAAGCTGCTCCTTTGCTCAATGGAACCAACGAACCATGGATGTGTTTGATTAGGATTTTTGATGGGCTAATCAATGGCGTTACTGGCTTCCAAGGACACAATCCAAACCAAATCTTCCGGATCTCAATTCCTACACACAAACTCACAATTTTGAGAACTTACTTGACACAATTTCAACGATTTCAGAAGAACAAAAGCTTAGACAACAATGGTGGTGGTGTAAGGCGTCGACCAGCTCTGATACCAATTGATACGGGGATGAACCACGTCGAATCTGATCTAGACGCCTAATCTCAACACAAACTCAGAAACAAGGAGAATGAGTTATGTATTTGATGGTTTGAAGATGGAAACAAGAAGAACAAGATAGAGAAGGGAAGAACCTGGCCTAACAATGATTAAACCCTTAGCTTGAGGCTAAGAACCAAATCAAATGAAGACAAAACCCTTACCATACAACCTTACATAAATCTGTCATGGAAGGAGAAAAACACAAGGAGGAGATCTATGAAGCTTTAGGCCACCAATCCTTCAAGAATTGACATCCACAAGACAACTAGACTATGAATCCAACAATCCACTCTTCTCTCTCAAAAGACTCTCTTTTGAAGAAGAAACTGTTTTTCAACATAAGCCAAATCTGAGTTTTACAAGTGCCAAGGGAGCCTTATATACTCCAAGGAGGAGCCAGCCCATTGGTCTTTAAACACACCAAATATTGTCTTAAAAACACACCAAAAACGCAGGCCTAAAAGGTCTAATAAAAATGTTATGAAAATGCAATGAAAATGCAATGAAAATGCAAATAAAAACCATTACAACTTCAAGATCCTTCCTCAACAGATTGAGGGTCTTCTAAGTGGTCTCCAATGGTCGTCAAGGTCCTCTCTCCAAGCTTAGGAACATCATCAAAGCAATCGAGTTCTTTGGACACGAGATAAGTGATTACCTTGTCCAAGTTTTGTTTGAGTTTCTTAGCTCTAGATCTTGTAAGAGGACCATCAATTGAGGGAACTAGGGGAGGTGTAGGTGTCAAGAGTGGTCCCTCATCATAGAGTTAACACAAACAACGGTTGATTCTGTTTGAAAACCTTGTGCAACTTAGTCTTATTAGGCATACGAAGTTTCATAAGGGTCTCTTTGACCAAGAATTAGGCACGCAGCGGTGCAAAAACGCTAAAAGACGCTAAATGGGCCTAATGGTCCATTAAGGCTCGAATTAACAAATTATTGGTCATGTACAATACCAGAAGATGCTACCGCCAGAACAATATTGCGTTCAGACCTAATACGTGCCATGATTGCAGTATATAAAAAGGTCTTCCATGTGTCGCCAGCTCCGTAAATTAAAAAAGTGTCCCATCCCTTCATTTACAGATTTCATGACCTTTTCGTAAATCCTTAACTGATCACTATTTAAATTGGCAAACAATTGGGTATGGGTTTTTTTCATCTCTGAGCAGTTGAATGCAAGTTCTTCCCTGATTAGCCTGTTATCTACCTTTGATATCAAAGACTGGTCTGGCTGAGGAATTTCAGGGAAATCAGAAAGAGATCTTTCATTCTGCTGTAGGATTTCTTCAATATATAACAACACATAGTTCTTTGTCTGATTTTCTGTTAAGGTCAGATCACTATATCTGAATTGTTGTTTTTTGTGATATAGGATATCATCGGAAAACATTTCCCAGGTTGCATTCCATAACTTACCGGGTGAGCTGACATCGCAGAAAAGCAAAATTGTTGAAAACAATTCACGTAACTGGTGTGCTCCCTTTATCGCCTCAATCCATTCAAAATCCTCATTCAACAATCCTCTTTCATAACATGCCTCTCTAAAAGTATAACAAACTTTTTTTTTCATTGTGCGAAGATCTTCAAAAGATTTAGGACCCTTTACCACATTAAGTAGCATTCGCATGTAATAACGCTCTCCTGATGCAGGATGAGCGTAAACAATCCTGCCAATAACATCCACACTGCCCCTGATCGTCCACATCTTATAAGCTTTATCCCACGTAAAATGCTGGGGAATCTGAGCATATGTATATTGCCGTGCACTCTCGTCTAACTGATTGAGCTTAAACCATTCTGTAAACATGGTCATCTTCATTCTCTCTCTGCCCACAATTTTCCTTAAAGACATCCCATCTCTAATAGTTATCTGATTTGCACCCGGTAAATGGAAGTTAAGAGCAAGAACAGCAGGTTTTGATCGATGAATACCATAACCGTACAATCTCCATGCGGATTCACATGTTGACAGGTATCTGCAGTCTAGAAAATGTTTTATTTCGTTGATTTCCTCTGGTGAATGACCGATCTCCCCATCGTCTGAAGTTTTCTGACGTTGAAAAATGATTGTGGCTTTATCAGGGCCCTTGTTTATATACTTGAACAGATATTTAATTGCTCGAGATCTATTACACCATTCCACATTGATGTGTGCATTGTATTTAAGCAAAAGATATTTGTTGTACGGGACGACAAACCCGTTATCAAGCTTTGATGTCCCTTTTTGTACAAAATCTCCGTCATCTCGCCGTCTATACACAGGAAAACCATCCTCATCCATTGTAGTTTCTAAATAAAAGGGCTTGGGAAAATGTTTGATGCACTTCCCATCAACTGTGCATGGTGCAGTTGGATTTTTGTCACCACAGGGACCATGCAGCATATGGTCTGTCACAATTTTGTATCCTTCAGGGTCACCTTCCTTTAATGGAATTTCCTCACAAATAAACTCATCAATGTCTGATCCAGTTTTGACCTTGTGAGAATCTTTCAGCCATATCAGAATATGTGCATGAGGTAATCCTCTTTTCTGAAACTCTATTGTATAAACACCTATATTCAAGTAACAGGTAAAATACATATCATAATAAATTCAAAGTGGGTACACCAATTTATATATGCAGAATAATTTGCATGAATTAAATATTTATCATTAAATAAAATTACCAGCATTGGTTTTGCCAAAAATGTGATTAACATGTAGATCTTCCATTAGTTGAGTAAGCTTCTGCTTGAACAGTTTGGTCATTACCTCCGGTCTATCATTTGCTGTTTGATTTGGCATCTTCTCTAAGTACTCAGCAATTTCAGGCCAACCAGGGTTAGCAGTAAAAGTGATGAAAAGAGATGGATTTCCATAAGTGCGACAAAGAGCCATCGCATCTTGATAATTTTGAATCATATACTGTGGCCGCCCGGTAAAAGAAGCAGGTAATATTATTCTTTTGCCTACAGTTCTCGCATCTGTGTCTCCTTTTGTGACAGCATCACATATGTTATTATATAATTCACACCTCAACTCATTTTGATGGTTCTTAATGTATAAAAGCCTTTGTTCCTCAACAGCAGTGTAGGCATCAACAATGTACTGGTGGTATAGTCGTCCACCCTGGAGGAGGTTTGTGCCCTCATCACGTTCTTGTAAGCGTGCACTATAAAATTCACGAATTGTCACAAATCCCCGCTTGGTTTTCCGTTTTCCTGAGTTTGAGTCATATGGTATTTCTTCATGAAAACCATCTTCACCAAATGGAAAAAGAATAGGATATTGAAGAGACATGTACTGCGGGTGGAGCTCAGAAATCCTTTGAAATTTTCCTCCCATCGTCTGAATTACAACATCACGTTTAGATGTGCTTTTTTCCAAAATCACCATGAATTAACCCAGCCACCTCATTTGCTGATGGGAGATTGTATTGCCTCTTGTCTACTTTTCTATCTCCCAGGAGTTTCAACTGGAAATCATAGGTTTTGTGTTCTTTGGCCCAGTCTGTCGCCATTCTGAAACCCTTGGCAATTGCACTGTGTGAATCTAGCATTGATAATAACTCCTTAACAATAGTTGAATCAATGTCATTCTGTTGTAGATTCATGCAACCGAGACGGTTGGAAAGCTCATTTTCAATGTCATAGAAATATAACTGCGAATATTTAGGTCGTGCCCCAAACTCTGGCAGCAAAGATCCGGATAAGGGATAGTTCTGACCATAAATTCTGAATGCATAAGGGCCACGTGTCTTGCTAAGTGATTCATCAATTCGTGCTCCGAATGACGTAAAGGAAAATAAGTTGTTGTACACACGTATTTTCCTCTTGAATTCTGTTGATTTAGAACCTGTACCATTCAGCAGTGTCTTTAGTGGCTCCGGAGCAGGATGGAGCTTAGCAAGTATTACTTTCCCTTCCACGCTGCATAATGAGAATCTTGGGTTCTTAATGGACGACCTCTTTATTTTCTCCTCAATCCAGTTTTTTGCACCACAAAAACAACACTTGATATTTGGTTCTTGTAGCTTGTTATATTGAACTTGGGAATCTGAAATGTTGTATGTGATTACATTGTGTACAATAAAAACTAATACCAGAATCATTATGTACAATAGTTTATAATATATACTTTTGGATTTGAATGCTAGGTGCAACTCTAAAGTTGATGACGATGTGTTAGTGACAGTAACAAATGGATGTACTGAGTCTGCTCCTTGTGTACCATCCCTGATTCCTAAAAATTTTATAGTATATTGATCATTGTAGAGCGCATAAGATTTGAATTGCTTTCCCATAACATGTTGTTGTAACAATAGTAATTTGTATAGGGAAACTCACACCAGCAAAACATGGCAAGCCTACAGATTATGTTATAAAAATAATGAAATCAACGAAAAGAGTTTACAAGAATGCTTCCTTTTTACGACATTTCACCTCTTCTAGCTTGTTTAATTCTGATTCCATTATCTGTTATGTAAAATATAAATGAGAGATTATTAGATATATTATAAATAAAATGAATCAAATTATAAGATAAAAATAACAACTCTATTAGTAACAATTTTCTGCTCCAAACAAAATTATACCTGCTTTTTTTTCTTAGTTCTTCTGACTGAATCAATTACCACCAGTCTTGAATTGGAACCTGGTTTTATATATTCAACTAATCAGAAGACAACATATCTACACTAAAATCAGATACATTATTTGTTACTGACTACTCTCATTACATACCGGTTGATATCATACGCAATCCACACAAATATCTATTCATTCCATTGTCTCCAAAAGAAGTTGTTGTTGAAATCTGAAGAGGAAAACTGTATCCACCGAAGCTAGGCAGTCGATCTGATGTTTTTTCCATTAAGTTTCTTAAGTAATGTTTAGAATAGGAAGTGATATAGAATATAAGATAGAAAACTCTAAACACCTTTATCAGGAACAAATTTCTTTCTGACCATCTTCAACTTCAAAAGCTTTATAGTTCAGCTTTCTCAGTATGTACATGTCTTCTAGTATACAAACCCAATTTATATTGATTCGTTCTTTGGTAGAGGTGTGATTAATGCATTAATGATAAAAAAAATTCAAAGGAAACATTTATAACCACAACCAAAATAGGTATTCTAGGACCAATACTAAATTGTAACGCCAGCAGTAATCACTAATGTATTGATTACATTGACAAAGATATATATAGTATATATTAATAATGATGATTATTACAAAAAAACGGGCTACGGATATAAATTAGTTCAGAACAATATTGGATTATCAAAAAATGCGGAATTGTGAAGTGATTATATTTAACTAATGTTCATATATACAATAAATAAATAAGTGATTTACAGATCATGAACAGGTATATTTTTTATTCACTACAAAATGTGAAATATATACTTATTCGTAAGAAAGTATTGATAACAGATTTCTCCTTACTTTGTGCTGCACTTTATCACAATTTATTTTGTTAGATATAATTTGATAAAGAAAAAAAAACAGTATTGACAGTAATTTGGATATCTGTAATACATTCATACATTTTATCGGAATTTTTTGGCTTATGAATTTTTAGGTTTCATCTTTTAAAGGTTAAATAAGGCATTTAACACATATTTATTCGGGTTTTTCATAGTCTGTCAATTGATAGTCATGTCAATTACTTGCATAAGAAAATGTCATTTAATGACCAGGACCTCAAATATGGGAAAAAACAAAGTGAACTTACTAATATTTAACAGTATATAAAAACAATGAAAATTAATCTATATTACTTGCTTAAAGTACTGTAATATGGTGAAAAAAATCTCTGTTAAGCCAACCTGATTTCAATTTCTTACAATATTAATCATACTCTGGTATACAACTTATAATTTATTTTTTGTTATTTTTGGTACAATATTCTAATTTTCAGTTTACAGCAAAAAACAGATGTTCAGTAAGTAGTTGCTTTCTATCTTAGAAAAGATGTCTCAAAACACTAAGCATGTACTCATATACTTCCTACCTTTTTCCAATATAGAGGAGATAGATCCAGAAAGTAACTTACATGTCATAGATCACTGTTCATTTCATGCTAAAAAATATTGTGGAGATTTATGGAGATTTATGGAGTACTGTGGAGATTTATGTTTGTGCAACAGCTTTTCCTCCAATTTATTTGGATACTGAAAACCTAATCCACCTCAGTGCTACAACATACATTCATACAAAATGAATTATAGAAACTCAAGCTCTCTTTAAATCATATGTACAGAATAGGCATTGAATATAATGCAAATATGAGAATCTTTTGTCAAACAAAGCACATTTACAGCTAAAATGCAGGCAAAAACTTATCTACAATCGAACATCTTCCTGGACATTGTATTGCTATCATGACTGTGCAAAAGTATTTATAGCTCTAAATTCCACAAACACAACACAGATTATCTTTCTTGAAAATGCACCAAACTCATATACATTTCGACAACTTTTCCTGCATTTTTGGGCTAAGGAATTTCACCAAAATCATCTACAATTCAACAGTATTCCCGCTAAAGGAATCACTAATTATCCATACCTTCTCTGCATTTTCGACAACTAATTCTTGCTGTGATTATTCCCTGCTCACTTTTGTAATCACTAATTATCCATACCTAAATATGCTCACTTGTGATGCAGGAGGAATCAATATCAGTTGTCATTACATCTGTTGGAAACTTGGTTCCCCAGGTTTTATATTCTAATTCCTGATCTACTTGAACATAATATAAAGCTATTAGAATTTGTAATCTCTATGTTATTTAGTTACATTATATTGTATTTACTATTTGCATTGAAACCTAGATGATTTTTCTAAGTATTGATTTCCTGTTGTGATATCTATTAGAGATACCTTCTTGAAAAAAAACACAGTTGTTGATGTTGAAGATGGGAAACTTCTGAATGAGGACAATGATCTCAGATCGGTGAGTTTTTTCTTTTTTTATTATAGTATATTAACATGATACAGTGGGTAAGTTTTTTCCTGGTCATTCATACAGTACATTACGTTGGTAATGGGTTACGGACTTTGAAGAAGGATAATGTCCTATAGCATGCTAATAGCAAGCATAGATTAAATTACATTCAAACTCCTAAGATGATTACCATACAATCTATTAAGAAAATCGCTCTTTTATCTAACAAATTATACACAACACAAACTTAATTCAGATAAAAGGAGAAATATCTAGGATTTATGTTTACAAAAATAGGAGTAGAGAAGATAGAGTGATAGACATATAGAAACAACCCTACTATTTACTATGAACATTTCTTATGTTGTCTGTATTGTTTAATCTATACATATTGATTTTTATTTTTATTTACTGTTTACCGTCTTATAAAAAGTATAAATTTCATCACTATATCATGAAATTATTTAGAAAGACAGATTTCTTGCCAAAAATTAATAGACTTTTGATCAACTGTCAACTCATGTTCAGAAAACCATATTGTTGAAATTGATGATTCTATCTTTTATTTACTGTCATGTACTTACTTAATTTTCCATTGTAGTCAAAAGATAAGCAGTACAACTGTGTTTCTTGTATATTTTAATTATGTGTATTGATATCCACATTCTTTTGTCAACATAAGTATTTCAACTGATATGTTGATGTTGTCTGAAATTGCTATCACCCAACACTTGTACTACGTCCAAGTTTGATGCCATTAATCAACATAGACGAAGGTTTGATAGACAAAAACACTTATCTCATCTTTCCGATTTCTCCGTCTCGATCTCTTCCTGCAACATATTGTGAACACAGTTCAACAGGTCGTTGCAGTTTGGTCGCTGATAGGAGATATATATCATCTTTTGAATTATGTCTATACCTCATTACAGACTTCAGGAGATTAAAGTGATGAACACTGCAATGTGGAAGTTAGAGGTTATTTTTGCAATTTATCTACCAACATATGTTAAACCTTGTCTTGATATTATTTGATCAGTAAAGAACATTATTGAATCAAGGTTTGTACAATTTCTTCTTTAATAGTGATTTCTGAAATAAAAATCAAACAATCTTCCTGACCTTCTATTAGATTGTACAACTCTTTTTATTTTATAATATTTGGCATGTATTGAAAAAGCAGTTGGCCAATTGGTATCAAGCAGTAACTTCCACACGGTTAATTTTTTTTACCTAGCAGTTTCCAAATTCAAAAAAAAACTGTTTCGTATTCTCTTTACACCATCAGCGTTTCTTCTTCTATATAAAGAACAGTTGTCTTCAATTTTCCCATTCTCATCTCGTCTTTCTCATTATCTCAATCTCTCGCAAGAATATCGTCATTCCAACCTCAGAATACCAGAAGGTACGCTCTTCTTTTCTCTTCTACATCTACTTTTGAATTCTTCATTGTAATTAAGCAAATGAAACGACTGAATCAATATTTGCATAGTAATCGTGTTTGTTCAATTCGGAATGTGAAGGAACAAAATTACTTGATGCATGTTGTTTTGATTTATTCTTCTGTCCGTCAAATAACTTATTTTTGGTTGTAATTGTAAAGAAAAGTAAAATTTCAACTTCTAAACAATATAGACTCAGGATTGTCTGTGTTCAAGAAATACGACAACTCAGGTGTGTATGCTATAATCTCCTGATTCTTAAATGAAAACCTAGTTTCCAAATCCGGATTTTATTCACTATTTCAAAAAATAACAAAACTTGATGTTCAGTATTTTCCCACTTTTCAACTTTGATTTATTCAATTGTTCGGACTAATTACTTGTAGCATGATGGTTTACTATTTCAATATGTTATGTGCATTAGAACATGGTAAAAATTTCATTTACATATACTTTATACTAATGTAATATTTATTCTGTATGTTTTTATAATCAATGGCTGAGAACAATGTCAAATCATTCTATAGGCTGTTATATGATGGAAATGTGATCGACAAAATGGTATGTTCAGAATTTTAATTGACTCTGATTGTTTCAATTTCTTGTATTAATTCTAACTAACTACTCTGTATTCAGCCTTTGCCAAGTGCATTTCCTGTGTCACTTGGCCCCAAAATTGACTGGCACATGCATCTTACCGCACCAGACGGTGCAACTTTCAAAATATACATGAGTGCAGAAGACGACAAACTCGTATTCAAGGCAGGATGGACCGAGTTTTTGCAATATTATGCAGTTGTTGTAGGATCAATGATTTTCTTCAATAGGGAGAATGAAAATCTCTACAAAGTTCGGATTTACCACATGGATTTTACTGAAATAAGTTATCGGCGTCGAAGAATGCAAGCACTGCTTCGTCATGGTAACGATTCACTATTTATTATGTGTTCACATCAGTTCACATTTCAGTTTCATTTGGGTTAATAATCACTTAGGATGTTGATTTTACATTATTATTCATTCAGGGGGGCCTTCTGGAACTGAGCCTCCGACTGAATTCCTTAATCAGAGTAATGCTATGGTTACTCCTCCAAGAGTTAAGTTTGAAGTCGATCTGTCCAAATCTTATGTTGAAAACAAATATCCCCGTGTGGTAAGCTATCTATTTGAATATTTATCACACAGTGATTTGGTGTATTTATGAGAATTACAATATACCAATTCAATTATGACTGCTCAGCAATATGTGAGGCATGTTGTTCATTCGCACATGCTTGTATCTTTTGGTAAGAAGTCATGGTCTGTTTTACTGAATAGGACAGAGAAGGGTGTATTTCTGTATAAAGGATGGAAAACAGTTGTTGATGAAGTGGAGCTGAAGATTGGAGATGTTTGTTCATTTGTTTTGCACAATGAACATGAATTATGCTTCAAGATGACAGTGAAGCGGACTGAATAGGATGATTACAGACATCTGCTGTTAATTAATTTCTGGCACTAAATATTTATAGATTTCAGGTGTTTAGTAAAATAGGATGTTAGGTTTGTGGATGTCTTGTGTTTTGAATACCTATATTATGCATTAGCTTTTGTATTTTGAAAATAGTATTGTACTGATGAACAACTTTGGATGTTATGTTTGTATTTTGGGAATCAAAAATCTGAATTTGACTAAAGTTGTTGTTCAATTATTTGACTATGTAATATGATTGGATACAACATTAACAATATCTAACACATACTGTGTTATAACCTACCCCAAAATGAATATTAATGTAATACACTTTTGCATAAATAAAAAGGTCTGACATCAAAGAAAAACAGTAGAAGAAACAATATTTCAAATCAAATACTGTACCTGTACCTGAAGGGGACTTGCTGCAAGATAATATAACTTTAACATGATTTGTAAAAGTGAAAACAATAAAAAGATACACAAAAAAACAGAATATCATGATCCCTGGAAAAGAACCACAACATTTGAACAATAACTGATGATTTTCATATCAATCTTCATTATTTGTATTCCAAATAGAATAACATAATAGTAAAAGTGGATGTAAAGATTATTATTTACATACTTTATGTTCATTGAATAAAAATAGGCACAGTTGGCACTTACGGGTATAAAAAACTACCTCCTATCATTTACAAATAGAAATACAGTGTTGTACATTAGATTAACATAATACACAACTACAAATCAAGTACAGGTAATGTTTTTTTGTTAATATCAAATCCTATCAAACAACTTTAAGTAAAACACAATGTTTGTTCTCTTCGTCTATTGTTCGGTTACTATGTCAACGACCAAATTGCTGTCTTTTTAGTCTTCAGATAGAAAATGATCTCATCCTCTCTGCCTTGAAACGGTTTACCATGCCAAGAATCGGTCGCTCATATCTGATAAAAAAATTGGAAGAAATAATGAATGAGGGTATTTAGCATCAATGGGAATAATCAGTACATATAAGGAATAAATGGGAATTAAGATAACAAAAGGAAGATAAAAATATGTAATATCCCATATTTTTAGAAATTTTGATCAAGATGTTGATTCAATAATGTATATCAAACAGATGATAACACAATATGAAGGCAGTGTCTTGAAACTATAAATTGAATTTGAAACAACTTACTTGGACTGATACCACACCTATTCTCCAATCCTTTATCTCTGCTTGATGAGTAAATGTTTGAATCTTAATCAAGTAAACAGCTTTATTCTAATATACTTTTACTGTGCTGTAAAAATGGTGATAAATATAACAGAGTTATATGATAAAGAAACTTCATTGTAAGAACAGTATTAGTAATCTATTCTTGAAACTATACACTAATTTTGAAACAACTTACTTGTACTGCTACCACACTGTTCATCCATCCTTTACCTCTGTTTGATGAGTAGGTGTTGAATTCTTAATTAAATAAACAGTTTGATTCAAATACTTTTATATAATAAACAAAAATGGTGTGAAATGTAACAGAGTACTATGATAAATAAAACTTCATTGTAAGAATAGTATGAGTAATCTATGCTCAGTCATCTTTCTGAATTAAACAAAACTACAGAGTTCAATAACAATTACTATCAAAACAGATAAAACAGAAAACCATAACATATAACATGTTCAGGAACTTGAAATCCAGGAAAAAGTATTTCTTTTGATAAAAAATTTTGAGCAGCCTTCCAACACATTCGCTCAGTCGGAGGCAAGAAATTTTCTCTTTCTCATGTTGCACTTATCTTGGCCTGAATCTGCTTCTGAATTGTAATCCTCATCAGAGTGGCTGATTAATTAATTTTCAATTAGACCGAATGAAGGAATTTCAATCATTAATAAAAAAAACTATATAAAACATTATGCATTTTCAGATTCAGATGATGATGTCTGAGAATGTCCAATTTCCCCATCTTTTGCATCAGAAGAAAGCGTTGGGTTAATAGCAACATCCCCAATGCTTTTTGTGTCTGGATTTCCAAGAATGTATGCACTTCCAATCCCATCTACTGTTTGTATAAGAACAGATATATACAAACATATAGTAATTGTCAAGATTTGTGATTAAAGTAATTCTTGAAAAAATAGACATAACGAAGGTGCTTTACTACTTACTCTTTGTTGATTGAATTGTCACCAAGCATGTTCTTTTCAGATGTGCATTGTTCTCCATTCACGATTGGTGAATCAGAAATAATGGTAAATTGGCCAATACCATGGTTTGGTTGTTTTTCAACTGGTGGAGATGCACACTTCAATTCATTTGTGATGTGTCAAAACACACGTTGAAAGTTAATAATAGTACAGATAATATAAGTTTGGAAAAAAGTAACAAAGTAAAAAAGTGTAGAAAATAACAATTTCAAAGTCAATTAAACCTTTGTGTTTGTAGACGCTTCTGAAATCCCACTAACAGTGAAGCTCTCATACGTACCATGGTTATAGTACGTATTACTTTTAATCTCAAAGACATGCTTCGTTCCTTTCAGAAGTAATATATCATTTGGTATTGCACCCGCAGCTGCATCCTCATTCTGTGACTTCAGTTATATTGCGAAATAAAATTATTAAAAACAAATAGTTACATTGGCCATAAAATTAGCAAATTGAGATAAAAATTCATACACCCATCTCCTCCATCAGGGTTGAAGCTTTTATTGTGAGCAACATCTCTGCAATGTCATCAAACATGGTGACAACCAACTCACTGACTTCATCTGTTACATCCATGTGAATCCTATACCTGATTACAATAGTAGTTAGGACAAATTGTTGAAATCAAATAAATAATAAGTAATAAAAAGGAATACCTGATCAATGGGAATTCACAATTGCTCTCGCATGAATCACACCAGAACTGCCCAACAGAACGTGTAAGGCCTTTCTTGCAATTTCCTTTACCACATGAAAAGTAATGCCAGCTACTTTTTTGGCGAACATCGACTATCCTAACAGTTACAATGACTGTTTTTGATGCCTGAAACAAAAATTTGGTGCTAATTAGTAGCGTTATTTTTTGGTAAAAAATTAGTATTTGTGAAAATTATATACGATGTATTAGATTTTGTATTTATAGTATGAATTCAAAAATACCTTTGAGTCTTTCCGAGCACGTCCCATATCAAGAAGCTGATTGAGAGATCGTACTTCCTTCTTAATTGGTTCTGAAGTCAATACCGGCATAGGTATTTTGTCCCCGCTATGAAAAAAATACGCAATTGAACAATATTTATATGAACAATGAGGTAGACAAAAGAAAACACGTGATAATGAGATATACCCAATTAGCTCACGGAATTTACGAATATTGGGGATGTCGCTTTTATCAAATATACACGTTGTTGAAGTGTTGGAAAGATATACATCATCTACACAAAAATAAATAAATCGGGATGTGGGTTACAATAGTAATTGTAAACACATAATGCACAATAGATAAAAGAATAGTACTTCTAAATTCTTTGACATTCATTCCAGTGAGAATGGCAATGAAAGGTGGTGAGTAAGCTTTGCTGAGTTTCACCATATTGCTGCACAATGAACCCCATAATGTCACCTTAATACTTCGCCCTCTGCAGACAAAAGGAATTATCCGAAATATAAGATTTGGTATTTCACTAGTAAATTGCTGCAAACCATAAGAAAACGCAGAAAAGTAATAGTATTGCAGGTGAAATATAGGATCAAGCTTCCCTGGAAATTGTTTGAAAAAACAATTTCAAACATTTAAGCAGTAATCTTTGTTTTGAGTTCATTTTGAGAAAAAGTAGCAACTCATATGTTACAGAACTATCTGATTGTCTATGTAACAGGAATAACAGCAAAATAAAACACATAATGGAAAGAAAAAACAAATTAACTTTTCATTCATCAGGTGGAACTCAAGCATATGAGATGTGTTCCTAGTTGGTTTGATCTTCCCAATATTGATAGCACATCCGATGACATCTGCGAGTATTGTATTATTATTATAAAAACAAAACAATGAAGGTATAAAATAAAATAAAAGAAGAGATACCTATTAAAAATTTTGACCCAGACAACTCAATCTCCTAAATGGGTATGAGATCAAAAGGGTGTCTTACAAACCCTCCGGAACCAGATTCCATACGTTTAACAATGCTATTGCCTTCTAGCTGAATGATACCGGTGTCTTCTTTGCGCACACGATATGAATCCTTATTAGGAATCAATGAAAAATTGCCAATGGAATAGATTTCACCTTCCAATAAGCTGCCAGAAAAACAGTGAGCAATAGCACTGCGAGAAATACAATGTAGAATATCCCCCTGAATGAAAAAACATTAAAGGATTAAGAAACAGAGAATTGGGTAAAAATAAAATTAAAAACAACAGAGAAAATAAGTTGAACCTTAGAATCAGACAAAAGAAATTCAGTTCCAATATATTTCCCATTAACAGCATCCCATCGACGGCAGACCATTGCAACGACATACTGGCTTGAATTTTCCACCAAATCAGAGAAACAAACAGCAGAAGCACCAAGGACACCAGACTGCTTACTCGATGACGCACTGGAACGACCTTTTCTGGACTTGGAGTTCTAATAGTCTTTCCAGCATGAGATAACTGAAGGGAAGAATTAGAAGCCATAACAAAGCAAGGTGAGGTATGAAGGGAAATTATAAAACAACAGACAAAGCGTAGGAGATGGAATGAAGAATGACAAAATAAGACTGAATTTATAGTGATCAGGCAAGGAAAAAGGACACACAAAATAGGAAAAACAGAAATCAATGTCAGAATAAAATGGGAATTCAATGGCTCATCAATGCTATGAATTGATTTGGAAATTTAACAAAATTCAATGTCAGAATTCAATCTGTATTGACCAAATTCAAGAAAGAAAGAAAAGAAAACTTGTGGACTACGGACAAAATAGGATATAATCTGAATTGGCATCTTTTGTAAGAATTCTTTGTACTGATATCCCATTTCTTTGTCAATAGCCTTTGAAGAAACCCTGATAGCTTGTTCTTGGGCGTCATCCAAATTCCAAGCTTATATTGATCAAATGCAGGTATGCATCAACACCAGATAAGATTATTCCTAGGTTGAAGTCAGGTTGTATATATTCTTTGTTTGACTCTATTACATCTTCACGGTTTCATGTTGTGTTGCATACCTCATTACATTGTAATCATTGTTTACATCATTGCTTTCCTACAATATGATCTCTCATCTCCATATGATAATCTTGAAACACCAGCAACTCCAATTCACTCGAATATCATTACATGATGAGTGGAGAAGTTCTTATCTGGAGCAAATTTGAAACAAAATACTGAAAAACTATGAATGGGGAACTACGGTCACAGTAGAATATAATTTGATTTGGAAACTTATGTAATACTCGGCATTATTCTTATCTATTTTTTATACTGATGTCCCCTTTCTTTGTGAATGCTTTGCTTCTTTAACAGTATGAAGGTCATCAGTTCCCAACAGTCGTTAATACAATGTTTAGATATGGAACAAATCAACTTCAAGCAAATGGATATTTTCATGGTATGATTCAGAGGAGGAAAAACTTAAACTGCAAACTACACATGTGAAGATGGAGGAATCATCCAATAATTCATATCCAACAGTAATATTGTTTTTTGAAAGGAACTATCTTCCAGCAATTGCTTCATTACATTTTTTAGGATGACATGAAATCTTATTCTTCATTCCCAGTAAAAGAATTGTTTTATACAGTTGATCAAGCATTGGGACCAATCTTGCAACATTTAGATCCTTCGTTGAGTGAAAGAATTGTTCTATCCTGCATAATGTAATGAAGGAAGAAAATGTCTCTGGTTTTGACGGCGACGTGGGTCTTCTTGCAATTGCGAAATGGTGTAAGAATATCTCAGCTTGATTCACTGAGAACAAAATCAGAAATAGAGAAAGGTGTGGCAGAAATGGAGGAGGATTGGAGGAGGTGATGAGGAAGAAGGAGTAGAAACATGAGGCAACAATAATGATGGTAATAAATTGTAATTGTTAGCAATAACGCTACTTAATATTGGTAGAAAAGGAAATCTACATTTGAAAATCAACAACAATGAAAAGAGGACCAAAAAAGGAAAAATGAAAATAAATGAAACGGGCCCCGGTACCATTTTTATTTACTTTCGGCCAAGAACGACTAACTTTTATATATATATAGATTAAGATTAAGATTAGGGATAATTATTCGCGCTGTAAATCGCAAAATCGTTAATATTGTAGATTTAACTTGTTGATAACATTAGTATTGTGTTGTTATATGAACTTTAAGACGAGAAATTTCGAGTTTCGACATATGTCTTATTTTTGTTTTTTGTAGACCTGTCAAAAGTTGACCCAACCCGCTGGGCCGCCCGATCCAAAAAATACTCGACCCAACCCGACTCGAAAACTCATGAAACCCGTTGAGTTCAAACCCTAGTCGACCCGAGACCCTTTGGATCAAATCCGGACCAACCAGAACCTCTCGAAACTCGTTGAGGGACCCACTTTTCACATATTTTATTCCATTTAAATTAAAAAATAACAATATATTTTATTGAATAATAATAATATATTAATATTGTATTATAAAAATATTGTTTAATTTTTATTTTCTTTATTACAATAAAAAAAAATTGAACATTTGAAACCCACTGGATTGACCCGAACCCAAACCCAACCAACCCAAAACTTTTATTGACCCGTTTAACCCAAACTCGTTTCAACCCGAATCCGATTGACCTGAACCCGACCCGTTCGACCCGTTTGTCAAGTCTAATCTATCTATCTATATATATATATAAAAGTTGATGACATTGAGAAAGTAATGGTAATCGGTACCTAATAAATGCGTTGAGTTAATGTATTTGAAAAAGTTGATATTGAATAAGGATTTGACATAAATCATAAGAAATAAATGAAAAAAATAATCAAAGTTTGAAATCAAAGTTTATCGTCTTTGTTTAAGACGCGTTGCTCAACCATTTATATTAAGAAAAAAAATTATGCATGAACATTGATGTATTCATATCCCCCATTTAGCGGTAAAAATCCGCGCACTCATCCAAATTTCACCGTACACTGACATGGGGACTACACGACGTGTAGTTGGCTTAGACCATATTTATTTTTTGAAAAAATAGGTTAACTGCACAACGTGTAGTTGGAGTAAATCAGTTTGGTTTACTCATTTATTTCAAACCCGATTTAAAAATTATTTTTAAAAATCGGTTTAGAAATATATCGGGATGACATCAGCAAATTCAAAATTTGTTTCTGGTCCGACTTCACACTGTGTAGTTGGCCTACACTTAACCATTTTAGTCGTTATAGTCCAACTACACGACGTGAAGTTGGCTTCTAGTTTTTTAAAAGAAAACATATGTCTTATTGTTACAAGTAGTTTATAGTAATATATTAAATTATCTACCCAAAAAAAATTGGAATTTTTTTCTAAAATGGGCTTTTTTTGAAAAAAAATTCCCGACGTAGGCTCTTTTCAAAAGAAATTCCCAATATAGGCACTTATGCCAGCTTCATATTTTTTTTATGTGTGAGAGACGCTGGTAGAACCAGCGTCTCTCGTCCGAAGCTGGTAATTTTTTTTTTGAATTTTTTATGTATAAGAGACGCTGGCCGAACCAGCGTCTCTTACACGTAAAATGTTTTATAAAAAAACACAATTTGTATACCAGCGCCTTATACAAAGCTTTTGTTATTTTTTTTTTTTCAAAGTTTATGTATATATATTATTATACATGACTTACTCGTGTTTGGATGGCTCGTATGGGCTCGTTTGAAATCGGAATCGATCACGACCGATTTCGTTGGGTCCGTATTGATCCCAGCTTTCACCAGATATGTCTCTCGCTCGATTCTGATTTCGAACGACCCCATACGAGCCACCCGAACAAGCGTAAGTCTCGTGCATACCTTCTATTGTAAATAGATATTTACAAATCCGTTCCTCCATATCACGCGATGAGAGACATATCTGGTGAAGCTTGGATCAATACGGACCCAACGAAACTGGTCGTGGTCAATTCTGATTCCGAACAAGCCCATACGAGCCATCCGAACAAGCGTAAATCTCGTGCATACCTTCTTTCACCAGTTCGGAATCGGAATTGATCACGACCAGTTTCGTTGGGTCCGTATTGATCCCAGCTTTCACCAGATATGTCTCTCATCGCGTGATATGGAGGAACGGATTTGTAAATATCCCTTTACAGTAGAAGGTACGCACGAGACTTACGCTTGTTCGGGTGGCTCGTATGGGCTCGTTCGAAATCAGAATCGAGCGAGAGACATATCTGGTGAAAGCCGGGATCAATACGGACCCAACGAAATTGGTCGTGATCGATTCCGATTTCAAACGAGCCCATACGAGCCACCCGAACAAGCGTAAGTCTCGTGCGTACCTTCTACTGTAAATGGATATTTACAAATCCGTTCCTCCATATCACGCGATGAGAGACATATCTGGTGAAAGCTGGGATCAATACGGACCCAACGAAATCGGTCGTGATCGATTCCGATTTCAAACGAGCCCATACGAGCCACCCGAACAAGCGTAAGTCTCGTGCGTACCTTCTACTGTAAATGGATATTTACAAATCCGTTCCTCCATATCACGCGATGAGAGACATATCTGGTAAAAGCTGGGATCAATACGGACCCAACGAAACTGGTCGTGATCAATTTCGATTCCGAACTGGTGAAAGAAGGTATGCACGAGATTTACGCTTGTTCGGATGGCTCGTATGGGCTTGTTCGGAATCGGAATTGACCACGACCAGTTTCGTTGGGTCCGTATTGATCCAAGCTTTCACCAGATATGTCTCTCATCGCGTGATATGGAGGAACGGATTTGTAAATATCTATTTACAGTAGAAGGTACGCACGAGACTTACGCTTGTTCGGGTGGCTCGTATGGGGTCGTTCGAAATCAGAATCGAGCGAGAGACATATCTGGTGAAAGCTGGGATCAATACGGACCCAACGAAATCGGCCGTGATCGATTCCGATTTCAAACGAGCCCATACGAGCCATCCAAACACGAGTAAGTCATGTATAACAAAAGCTTTTACGTGTAAGAGACGCTGGTTCGACCAGCGTCTCTTACACGGGGGAATTAAAAAAAAATATGTATAAGAGACGCTGGTTCGGCCAGCGTCTCTTATACATAAAAAATTCAAAAAAAAAATTACCAGCTTCGGAGGAGAGACGCTACCAGCGTCTCTCACACATAAAAAAAATCCGAAGCTGGCATAAGTGCCTATATTGGGAATTTCTTTTAAAAAGAGCCTACGTCGGGAAATTTTTTTGAAAAAAAGCCCAATTTAGAAAAAAATTCAAAAAAATTGATCAAAAGATTTCCAGCTATCCACAGCCGTCCGATTAAGTTCTTATCCAACGGCTCACTGAAAAACCCTAAAGTCTTATGTTAAATACATTTTTAGTTTTGGTTTTACCTTTGCCTTCCTCTCAAACCCTATTCTCCTTCCGCTACTCTCTCTTCTTGCACAGCTCGGTCAGAGAGTTCTCTAGGTATCGTTTTTCGTTCTTTCTTTCTTCAGCATTGCTTTGATTCGGAACTTAACCTTGTTATAGTTCTACTCCCTTTGAAATTAGGTTAGTAGCGCTAAAAATCTGAATCTTTTTGTCAATTAACTTACACTTGTGTTCAGCTTAGCACTTCCGTGTTAAGTTGCAACTCTTTAGATACATTGTGAGTACGATCTTCTGATTGCGAATTAGGATCCTTTTTATCCATGTCGATTGATACGGTTGCATAATGTTTCCACTGTACTCAATTGAGGATTCCTGAGTTTCGGTTGTTCAATCCAACTTGTCGTCGTTGTCGAGGCCGGCCTTAGTTTAAAAGTTGTATATTTGTACTATTTATATGCTAATTTCTCCAATGCTAGGACTATCGTTGATGTTTGATTTATTGTTTTGATCCATTTTCCTTCTCTTGGGCTCACCATTGACAAATATATGTTATAATTCTGTGTCTGCTATTAGCTTTTAGCAGCTAGAAGTGCAAATATTTCTGTATTTTAAGGATTTAGAACATACATACATTTGAATTAGTGTGTAGTTTAAACAAATACTTACTTGAGTGCAACAAAAAAAGAAAATGAAAGTAGGGATGTGCTTCAAGTTTGGTATATATCTTAAGATCAACAGTATGTTTTTCAGATTAATTGTTAAATGAGTGGCATGACTATGTTGTACTAAATGACTGCTTTCAATTGTAGTGAAGTATCCAATAATCCAGGGAACACCAAACCTAACAATGGCGGAACAGGTTTTAATCCTACTCTCCATCAGTTCTTTCCTGATTACTTAACTTTCCGCTCATATTAACTGTTTTCTGTTGGATGTAATTTTGTGTAGACAGAGAAGGCCTTTCTCAAGCAGCCTAAGGTGTTCCTTAGGTAAGTTTGTGATCTAGTACTTGTCTTAGTTTACCTTAATTTTTTCTCCATGCTTATTGTGAGCACTTTCCATTGATACTCTGGTGTTGACAATTATAGCTCAAAGAAGAGTGGAAAGGGAAAGAACCCTGGAAAGGGTGGAAACAGATTCTGGAAGAACATTGGACTTGGTTTCAAGACACCCCGAGAAGCCATTGAAGGTGGTTTGAGTTTCATGATATCCTAGCTATTTTTTTCATTAGTTTATAAATATGATTTGATGTGGTTTGTGTTATATACACTTGATTCCTATTTTTGGGTTGTTTTACTTCTGCTGTATCATTATATTATGACCTCACCATTTGTTATGTTTTTGTAAAGCATGATCAAGGTTATTCTGTCCTGGTGTGTATCATGGAGAAAGCCTTTATTTTCATAGAACATTTTAGCCCTGTAATCATTTCATTCATGGCTAGGATTAGGTATATCTGTTTTGTGCCTCCATTTTGCTAGAACTAGAGCCCAGCTAAAATACTTGCTCAAGTTCATTTGTTGTGAAAATTATTATCCTTTTTGTGTAGCTAATGTTCTATTTATGTATACATGAACATTTACGAACCTCCTCTTGACTTTTAGTAATTGTTGTTGCTGATTCTGTAAGTATTTTGTGCGAAGGGAGGAACCATGAAATAACATATGCCATTTTTGTTTCTGTTTTATTAGGTACATATATTGACAAGAAGTGTCCTTTTACTGGCACTGCTTCTATCAGGGGCCGCATTCTTACTGGCACATGCCATAGTGCAAAGATGACAAGGACCTGCATTGTGAGGCGTAACTATCTGCACTTTGTGAAGAAGTATCAAAGGTTAAAGATTCTTATTACTAACGCTGGAGTTTTCATTTACTTTTCTTGTTTTTTACTAACCTCTATATATCATTCCTGTTATTAGGTATGAGAAGAGGCATTCTAACATTCCAGCTCACGTCTCCCCATGTTTCCGTGTCAAGGAGGGTGACCACATTGTTATTGGCCAGTGCAGGTGAGTCACCAAATGGTTGTCAATTTGATTTACACATTTGTTTCCTGGTTTCTTACATGTGAAATGAACAGGCCATTGTCAAAAACCGTGAGATTCAACGTTCTCAAAGTTATTCCTGCTGGATCAGCTGCCGGAGGAAAGAAGTCGTTTACTGGTTTTTGATTTTTTTTAGCCTCGATGGAAAAAGAGGGGAAATCAGAGTTTATAGGCATTTCCAAATTTTGCATTCTAGAATTTTTGTACCGTCGACATTCTGCAGCATTCATATCTATGTTCTGAATTGAGATTTTATGTCCTTTATGAAATTAGGCTTCAAGTGATACCTCACCAAACAGGCTTTAATTTAAGTTTGAGTTTACCAAACATATATCAACTTCAAGCTTGTGATTTCGTTACATTGTTACTAGTATTATTCTACTGAATGCTTTAGAGCTTTGAGTAGCTGAGCCCCTTTCCTCTTGGCCCTAGCGGTACAATCCCCCTGCTGCATGGCGAGCTCCACCGCCATAGCCACCTGCTCAGGCGGCGCCTCGGTTCCAACAGCCACCTCCTCGCCACCTCCAAACACGACGGCCAACACACTAATAGCGTACTCCTTCCTGCGTCCCTCCATCTTCCCCATAACCGTCACCAGAATCGGGACTGCCAAAGCATGGGCCCTGACCTCGGCGGCCCCCTCTTCCACCGTACACATGAGCTCCAACGCTGCTAACGCTCTCTCTGCCGCTGCCCCTTCTAAATCCGCCAACGCCTCCACCACTCCTCCCGCTGCTCCTCGCTCCACCGCTCCCCTCCGGTTTCGGTCCCCGAGGCAGAGGGCTAGGAGGACCTTGGTTGCGGATTTTGCGCCTGATTTCTGCTTTACTTGCTTCAGCACGCCGTCCAGGACTGCAGGCGGGACCACCACCGAGACGCTGTTGTCCGAGGTGGTGGCGTCCGTCGGAGGGTTGCGGACGAGGTAGCGCTCTAGCAGGTGGAGGGCGGCGAGGCGGTCTCCCGAAGAGCCGGCCGTGAATTGCAGCTCCGCTACGTGAAACAATTCCTGCATTGCAATCAATTGATTTAACTAATATCACCATGAGTATAAACAGGGGACCATATTTTGCAGTATCAATCATGCTGTAAAACTAATCATTAATCAATTCATTCCATGATACTCGTTGTTTTCTAGCAAACAAATTGCTTCCTATGAGATTAATCTTCCCTCATCTCTCCGATTATGCAAAACAAACAGCACTAACATTGGAAATGAAGCAAATTGAGAAATAAGTTGATGTTAATTGAGGTGATAAGTTTGCATGCCTGGAGACTGAGAGGCGGGAGCTCCGGGTGGAGCTCCGTCGGCGGCGGGGAGAGAGGCGGGAGAGATTCCGGCGAGTAATCGTTTAGCACCGGCGGAGGAGGAATTGGTGGGTGGTGGAAAGTGGGAGGGAAGCGCCACTGAGTGAAGCTCTGTGAGGTGGAGGAAGATGAGGATTCGGATGTAGACTCCACCACCACCACTGTCCCCTGAGCCTGATTCTGATTCTGAGGAGGAGGCGGAGTTGGTGTTGGTGTTGGAGGTTGGGTTTGAGTGGGGGAGAGGGGAGACTCTGCGCAGTGGCGGAAGAAGGAGCACGAGAAGAATGGCCGATTTGGGGGCTTCACCTTCTGCTGGTTGTTGCGATGGCGCTGCTGGGTTGTCATTTTTAGTGTTCAAACTGCAATTTGCAGCTGCTGCTACTACTGCAAGTGGTGAAATTAAAAGGGGAGTTGTGGGGGAGACGACACGCGCGCGTGAGAAGAGTGGGACCCATGTCACGCGCGCGTGTCAGGGAGTGTCAGTTGTAAATGACATCTGCTGCTTTTATACAGTGACTCCATTGGGGTGGTTGTGCGGACTGTCTCGTCTCGTCTCTTTGCTTAAATTCTGGAATTTTTTTGTGAAATAAGCATTTTATCCGAAAAAATTCCCGACGTAGGCTCTTTTCAAAACAATTTCTCAAAATAGGCACTTATTTCAGCTTCGGAATTTTTTTACGTGTGAGAGACACTGGTTGAACCAGCGTCTCTCCTCCGAAGCTGAAGCTATTTTTTTTTGAATTTTTTATGTATAAGAGACGCTGGCCGAACCAGCGTCTCTTATACATATTTTTTTTTTAATTCCCCGTGTAAGAGACGCTGGTTCGACCAGCGTCTCTTACACGTAAAAACTTTAAAAAAAAAAATTTATTTGTATAAGGCGCTGGCCGAGCCAGCGCCTTATACCCTATTTTGTTTTTTTTGTTTTTTCAAAGTTTATATATATATATATTATTATACATGACTTACTCGTGTTTGGATGACTCGTATGGGCTCGTTTGAAATCGGAATCGATCACGACCGATTTCGTTGGGTCCGTATTGATCCCAACTTTCACCAGATATGTCTCTCGCTCGATTCTGATTTCGAACGACCCCATACGAGCCACCCGAACAAGCGTAAGTCTCGTGCGTACCTTCTACTGTAAATGGATATTTACAAATCCGTTCCTCCATATCACGCGATGAGAGACATATCTGGTGAAAGCTTGGATCAATACGGACCCAACGAAACTGGTCGTGGTCAATTCCGATTCCGAACAAGCCCATACGAGCCATCCGAACAAGCGTAAATCTCGTGCATACCTTCTTTCACCAGTTCGGAATCGGAATTGATCACGACCAGTTTCGTTGGGTCCGTATTGATCCCAGCTTTCACCAGATATGTCTCTCATCGCGTGATATGGAGGACAGATTTGTAAATATCCATTTACAGTAGAAGGTACGCACGAGACTTACGCTTGTTCGGGTGGCTCGTATGGGCTCGTTTGAAATCGGAATCGATCACGACCGATTTCGTTGGGTCCGTATTGATCCCAGCTTTCACCAGATATATCTCTCGCTCGATTCTGATTTCGAACGGGTAAAATGCTTATATCTTGTATCGATATAGATATCGGTTTCAACAAGAGAGATTTGGAAACCAACCTAAATCCCTGAAATCGGAGTAGTTAAGATGAGATTCTTCTTTAACCTAATATATATACACCATCCTCCGTCACTTCTTACTTCATACAAACACCACGCCTCTGTTTCCTCTTCCAAACATAAAAACTGAGAGCTTCAACTCATTCGTTTCCAGTTTTCAAAGCTCCAACATCAAAAGTGTTCAGCCTTTGTTTGTCCCTCAATCCACACGGTTAACGACGTCGTAAAACCGATCCGAATCGAGAAGTTTTCGATACCGTTACGATATCGTTTTCGATATTTTTTCAAGGTCGTTTAATACGAGTTTACTCGATTCTTTGATTCCAGGAGCGGCGTCAGGTCGACCTCGTTAACGGCGTATCAGTACCGACCCGAATCGTCTAAGTTTCGGTAGGTTTCGGTCTCGTTTTTCGATATCGTTTCGGTATTCGTAATGGACGTTTAAACCTTAATTCTTTTATTCGTATTCTGTCCAGTCGTTGCCTCCGCCGTGACCTTCCTCCGTCTGCACCGTCCACCGAGTCGCAAGAAGCCGTCGCCGGTTGTGCCGAGGTGAGAACCACCTCCATTGTTGTGGGTGTGCAACTCTCTGCAACGCTCGTAAATGGGAGGAAGGAGATGACATGTTGGTAGTGGCATGGGCTGTCCGTGTGGCATAGGGTATAAGGCGCTGGTTCGGCCAGCGCCTTATACAAATAAGTTTTTTTTTTTAAAGTTTTTACGTGTAAGAGACGCTGGTTCGACCAGCGTCTCTTACACGGGGAATTAAAAAAAAAATATGTATAAGAGACGCTGGTTCGTCTCTTATACATAAAAAATTCAAAAAAAAATAGCTTCAGCTTCGGAGGAGAGACGCTGGTTCAACCAGCGTCTCTCACAGGTAAAAAAATTCCGAAGCTGAAATAAGTGCCTATTTTGGGAAATTGTTTTGAAAAGAGCCTACGTCGGGAATTTTTTCGGGTAAAATGCTTATTTCAGAAAAAAATTCTAAATTCTGCCTCACCCTTTGGATAGGCCCTTACTATTCACCGTCCACTCAAATTGCTATTTACCGCTCAGTTTTTGTGCGTCACGCATGGATTAAAATCATACGTCGCGTTCGAATTTTTTTTCAAATAAATCCATTCGTCACGCATGGATTAAAACCGTACGTCACGTATGGATTTTTTAATTTTTTGCTTGTTTTTTTCCATAATCTTGTAGATAATTTCAATGCGATCGCGTGCATATAAAATTCGTCCAAAACGGACATCGTTTGCCCTTTCAAAAGGCCAAAATACAAATTTATCACAAATAATTTCTTGTATCAACAAGTCCGTTAAAACTCAACACACCATTTTTTAATTTTTTTATAATATGGTAGATAACTTATCAAAGATTTTATTTAGTGATGGTAATATTTAATTTCTTTGTCGAGATGTGGTGTTCAGTGTTTAAAGATCGAAAAAAAGTGTTTTCTTCTTTAAGTAAGTTAGTTGATCGAGGAACCTCCGCCCAATAGAGCAACGCCCGAGAGACGAGTTCTCCAGTGTGGACCAAAAGGGTCTCGCGAAAATAGGGCTTTCGGAGACCTTCTTCCGTCTACCCTTCGCCTAGCGGCTAAGCTCGGAGACCAAAATTCGACTAAGCGCTTTGAGACGGCCTAAGAGAATGAGTGGCTTAACGCTCTAACGGTCGGGACAAAGCCATATCTTTCAATCTCGTATCTGAAGGAAGTGCCTGAACTCCTTCTTTGGTTTGGAGAAAATCCACAACTACAATTTATAAGTACGAAGTAGTAGATTTGTTAAACTTAATCATAATTACTCCACTGTTCTTTGTTTTTTGACTCTTTGAAGGAGCAAACGATGTCCGTTTTGGACGAATTTTATATGCACGCGATCGTATTGAAATTATCTACAAGATTATTGAAAAAAACAAGCAAAAAAATAAAACAAATCCATACGTGACGTATGGTTATAATCCATGCGTGACGCATGGATTTTTATTTTAAAAAAAATTCGTGCGTGACGTATGGTTTTAATCCATGCGTGACACACAAAAACTGGGCGGTAAATAGCAATTTGAGTGGGCGGTGAATAGAAACTATGTTTGGATATCACTGCTTCCACTTTCATCCTCTTTCGGTGTTAATACGGAGTATTTACAGTTGAATTTAATATTTACTGTATATATTTTACTAATATACAGTATTGATTATATTTATTTTTACAAGAATCATTATCAAAGATAACCCATGTCTAAATCATCAAAGCATTTGATTTTGAAAATTCCCTAAACTCGAATAGTTTGGAGGACGATTCTGTTGGAGCTGGTTCTCGAGGGCCTCGCGAAGCCCAGAAGAATCAAGCTCAATTATGGCACACGACCCGGATCAAGCCCAAGATCGGCCCACATGAGTTCAAGCAACCCACGAGCATGCAAGGCTCAAAGGAGAAAGTCCGGTAAGATCAGGCTCATGAGGGGTAATATCGTAAATGGGTAATATCGTAAATGACTCGCGTGGGGCCCGAGTGAAGGTATAAAATCCTAACCGAAATGAGAGAGAAGGGACAAAGCATCATTATCAGAAAATATCCTTCTTCCTCCTTCCTCTCGTGAGCGAAAAACACTGAAGTTCTCCATTGCTTCAATCCTCCCAATCGACCTTATCCTCGAGGCGTTTGGACGATCGACACTTGGATTCCGACTCTCGGTGCTAAGATCAAGCTTTTGTGATAGGAATGAGTGAGTTCCGAAGTGATTTGAGTAAAGTGTAAGAATGAGCTTTTGAGCTTGCTAATGGAGTTTGGTTGCTAATTTTTCCTTTCTCTTTGCCTAACTCCCTACTCATTTGTGTCATTTCGCTTCGTTCTTCCTTTCACTCTTTTGCAAATTTGCTGACTTGGGCGTCAGAGAGCCAAATCCGGAGCCTCCCCCCTCCTGGTTTGGTTGCGCAGGTGTTTGAAGCTCAAGAACAAGGGATTTGCTCAAGGAGAAGATGGAGAAAAGCGGAGTTTGATCGAGTGAATTGTTATCTCCAAGTTGTTTGTCCAGAATTGCGGAAGAGGTCCTCAGCACTTAATTGAAGATCTGTTCCCCATTATCTCGCGAGGTGTTGATCGCGAGGTATCAATTTCGGGGCTCCAACACTGGCGCCGACCGTGGGGACCTCCTCACGCAAGTAAGGCATTCAACAGACTCTCGTGAGGTTTGCTACAATACAGATAAGGCGAAAATGCACACTGGTGGTGAGGGAAGTGGTGCCGTTAACAACACCCCTTTTCAGACGAGAACACAGCAAGAGGTAAACAACTTACGAGCACCTCTTCCACGCATGGAAGAGGAGGAAATCGTCCTCACAGGGCAGCCATTGATTCAGTATCGCGCATTCCTCCAGTCCCTAGAACAGAACGTTGGAGGGGTTCAAGGCCAGGAACATCCGAGGGCTGTGTCCCGCGAGGCAGGTCAGAATCAAGGTAATCAAGAGCAAGTCATTGCAGAAGAGATTGCAGAACATGTGCCCGATGACAGAGTCTCGGTGTCGCGTAGACCCGGGGTCGAAAGGCACGAGAGAGCTAGTCATCCCAGTAGATTCGATCTGAATCAGGCCCCCGCGAGCTATCAAGAGAACCAATCAAACAGAGGAAGGACTGACGCAAGGGGGTATGGGACTCGCGTTGAGCGCGAGCCTTCCCGCTACCAGTATGAAGGAGAACCTTACTACCCTCAGGCAACCTATCCACACCAAGCTTACGAGGCCTACCCACCTCTCAACCCTTCAGCTCTATTTGGCCCGACTGCCTTCTCCGATCACATTGTCAGGTCAGTTCCTCTACCCGACTTCAGATTCCCAGTGATCAAAGAGTATAATGGTAAAGAAGACCCTAGCGAACATCTGGCACGTTATAAATACGCCATGCTCGCGAGGTGCCCGGATGGGGACACAATGTGTAAAGGCTTCCCAGGCACCCTCGCGGGTCCGGCTATGACATGGATGCTTAATCAACCCTCAGGGAGCATCGCTTCATTCGCTGACTTAGAAAGGAGTTTTCTCTTGCACTTTGGTTCCTCTAAGAAAAGAAAGGTTACTATGCAAGAGGTAGTAGGCGTCAAGTAGGGCCCTAATGAGTCACTCGAGAGCTATGTCAAGAGATTTTCTGAAAAGATTCTGGAAGCTGAGGATTTCCACGATAAGACCGTCGGGGTCGCGTTCTTAGATGGTCTTACTGACGGGAGTTCTTTCAAGCAGTATTTGTACCGCAAGAAGGAGTTGGATTACAAGGGCATGCTCGAGAGAGCGTATACAGAAATAAACGTGGAGGCACATTCAAGTCTCGCATTAAAAGGTAACAGTCAGAATAAATCCGCTCAGGGTCAGAAAAAAGATAATCAGAATTGGGGCAACAAGCGGCACCAGAACAGTCAGGGCAAGGATCAGAACGACTCGCGTGTGCCGGGATTACAGATTCAGGATCAGAGCCAGGGTCAGAAGCAGTTCAGAGGTCAGAATCACGACCAGAATCAGTTTCACTCACAGAACTTTGTAGCTGAGCAAGATAACATACGCGAGGATCATAGAGGAGGTGGTCGCGGTCGAGGCCGTAATACGCCGGCAATGTGGTGCGAGTACCACATAGTAGACACTCACCCTACGGAAGAGTGCAGGTCGCGACCACACCACCCGCGGGAGCAAGAAATATTGATGGCCCAGAGGAGGAATGACAATGCAGGCCGAGGCAATCCGAGAGGAGGTGCTAGGGGAAGGGGCGGAGGCAGAAACCAAGCCGATGCGAGGCAATGAACCCTAGCGCGGAATGACCAGAATCAAGGTCCCAATCGCGACCAAAGGTAAAATTTTCCTCGGTTAGACGGCCATGTGGGCACTATCGCGGGCAGGCATGCACCCATTCCCCCAAGTAAGCGAGAACAGAGGCTTATAAACAACGCACCTT
This sequence comes from Oxyria digyna, assembly GCA_029168935.1. Classification (NCBI taxonomy): domain Eukaryota; kingdom Viridiplantae; phylum Streptophyta; class Magnoliopsida; order Caryophyllales; family Polygonaceae; genus Oxyria; species Oxyria digyna. The sequence continues at coordinate 13,846,374 of JAPVLV010000010.1, read as the reverse complement.
TGCCTCAAGGCACCCCCGTATATAGTATCGCGAGGCCGAAGTCAGAGCCTTACACACTTGTTTTCAGCAACAAAGAGATAGATAGCTGGGCTGTCGAGGCTGCGGACCCGCTTGTCATTCATGCTCAGATCGGGACGAAGCTAGTAAAAAGAATTCTTGTTGACACTGGGAGCTCAGCCGATATACTCTACTGGGACGCGTTTGAGAAAATGGGTATTGATCAAGCAACCCTCAGGCCTACAAAAACTACTCTGGTGGGTTTCGCAGGAGATAGGGTGAAGGCCCTGGGAGTCGTGACCTTGGATCTCATCCTGGGTGAAGAGGCCGGATCGAGAAAGTCAGAAAAAATAGATTTCGTGGTGATCCCAATCTCATCCTCCTACAACGCAATCCTTGGACGCGAGACTCTATGCAAGTTTGAAGCAGTGGTATCAATCTACCATTTCTGCCTTAAGTTCCCGACGCAGTCAGGAGTAGGAGTCGCGAGGGGGAATAGAGAGGAAAGCCGCATCTGTTACGTATCGTCTGAGAAGGGTAGTACCAAGGCTTTGTTCGCTAACCAATTGTTCATCCCGGGGTTACCCCATGTAATTGGAGAAGCAGAGTTAGAGGTACGTGCCTCGCCTAGATCACGAGATACAGATGAAGAAGAAGAGGGACACAAGCCACATTTTGATGGGTTTCAAAAACAAACAATCACTCCTTTCGTTAACAAAGATGAAAAGTTGTACGTAGGCGGAAGGCTAGATCAAAAAGTCACGCAAGATATCGAAGCTTTACTCACACGCTCGCGAGATGTATTCGCATGGACCCCCAAAGATTTGAAAGGGATACCCGCGAGCGTGATGACCCACTCTTTGAATATCAGCTCAGACATCAAACCCCGCAGACAGAAAAAGCGGAAACAGGCAGGTCCGAAGAACGCGGCTGTGGCAGTTGAGCTCACGAAGCTATTAAAGGCCGGCTTTGTGAAAGCAGTGCAGTACCCGACTTGGCTCTCGAATGTCGTGATGGTAGAGAAAAATCCAAAGGGAACGGGAAAGTGGCGCATGTGTGTAGACTTCACCGGCCTCAACAAGGCGTGCCCCAAAGACAGCTATCCGCTCCCTTCCATCGATCAGTTAGTTGATTCAACCGCAGGTCACGAAGCATTGAGCTTTTTAGACACGTACTCTGGGTACAATCAGGTCATGATGAATCCGGCTGACTCAGGGCACACGGCTTTTATCACAGACAAGGGGACCTTCTGCTATAAGGTAATGCCATTCGGTCTAAAGAACGCGGGAGCCACGTTCCAAAGGTTGGTTGACATGATTTTCAGTGACCAGAGGGGTGATACAGTGAAAGCTTATGTCGATGATATAGTGGTTAAGAGTAAGAAGCAGGCAGATCACGCTCGTGACCTTGCAGAGGTTTTTGAGACGTTGAGAAAGTACGACATGAGTCTCAATCCCGAGAAGTGTGTCTTCGGCGTCACAGAAGGTAAGTTTCTGGGTTTTCAGATCAGCGCTCGCGGGGTTGAAGTTAACCCGGACAAAGTCCAAGCGGTAATAGATTTGAAACCACCAAGGTCCACTCACGATGTTCAAAGATTCGTAGGAAGGGTTAATTACCTCGGAAGGTTCTGTGCAAAACTCACGGAGAGAAATCTCCCTTTTTTCGATATACTGAGGAAGCCCAAGAGCTTCGAGTGGACTTAAGAATGTGAGAAAGCGTTCGTGAGCCTCAAGGAACACCTAGCTAAACTCCCCACTCTCGTGTCACCTATACCTGGAGAGAATCTACAATTATATCTTTCAGCCGGAACGCGAGCCGTCAGTGCAGTTTTAGTCAGAGAACAGCAGGTCCCCATCTATTTTGTTAGCAAGGCACTACTGTAGGCGGAAACCATGTATTCACCCATCGAGAAAGCCGTACTCGCGTTAGTAACGGCCACACGCAAGCTTCGTCCATACTTTCACGCTCATCCCATTGAAGTGTTAACAGACTTACCCCTCCCGTCCTTCATGAGTAAACCGACAACTTCCAGAAGGCTCGCGAAGTGGGTAATCGAAATGACAGAATTTGATGTAGTATACAGACCTCGTCCAACCATCAAAGCACAAGCTCTAGCCGATTTCATTGTAGAAACAAGCTTTTGAGAGTTAGAAAGAAATGTTGTAGCTCCAGAGGACCCCGCGTGGGTAATGCACATTGATGGAGCAGTGAATGTAGACGGTTGTGGCGCAGGGGTCGTCTTAACCTCCCCGGCGGGAGACAAAGTCGATCACGCCATAGCGCTGAAATTCAAAGTCACCAACAATGAGGCGGAGTATGAAGCGTTGATCGCGGGGTTAGAGATCACGATCAACGCAAACATCCACGTCGTGAAGTGCTGTTGTGACTCACAGATTGTCGTGAATCAGATTAAAGGGACTTACGAGGCCCGAACGGGCAATCTCCCCAGATATCACGCGAGAGCATCTACACTGATTTCCTTGTTCAGACACTTTGAGATAGAAGCAATCCCGAGGGACGAAAACACTAGGGCGGATGAGCTCACGAAGCGTGGCTCGCAAGCTCAGTATGCTGACATGGAACATCTGGATGGAAATTCGACCGTCGTATTCAAAGACGGAAAGAGTCAGTATTTTTGGCTGGTGAGATCAGAAAGCGCCGTTAGCAATCAAGTTGAGCTAATGGAGATAGATGAACCAACAAACGATTGGCGCACTCCAATCATTCAGTACTTGGTAAACGGAGCAGGGCCGTCAGACCCCAAAGAAATGAGGAAACTCGTCTCTCAAGCTGCGCGTTTCTACATGAGTCGCGGGAGACTGTATAAAAGAGGTTATGGGCCACGCGAGCTCAGATGTTTGTCAGAGATAGACAGTCAGGTGTTGATAAGAGAATTGCACGCGGGGTTGTGTGGAACCCACGCGGGTTGGAGACCTATGGTCTATAAAGCACTCAGACAGGGTAGCTTCTGGCCCACCATGAAACAAGACGCGCAACGCGAGTCCCAGAGCTGCAAACCTTGTCAGTACTTTGCTCCGGCTTCCCATCAACCCGGGGTCAAACTTCAGATAATGTCTAGCCCTTGTCCCTTCGCGATGTGGGGACTAGATCTACTGGGGCCCTTCAAGCCAAAGGCACCTGGGAAGCTCGAGTACATAATCGTGGCAGTCGATTACTTCACTAAGTGGATCGAAGCGGAAGCTCTCGCGAACACGACGGTTCCTGCCGTTAAAATGTTCCTATGGAGAAACATCATCTGCAGATATGGACTCCCACACGAAATAGTAACAGACAGGGGTCCACAATTTAATTCACCTCAATTGCTCGCGTGGTGTAATGACATGGGGATCGCATTAAAGATCGCGTCGGTGGCGCATCCGCATTGTAATGGCCAAGTGGAGGCTGTGAACAAAAGTGATGTGAATCCTTCCCATCAAGACCTCAATTTACCTAGCTTGGACACGAAGGAGGACGTCAAAGACAAGGTACAAGAGCAAGAGGAGCCATCTATTCGCATCACTCGCTCCATGGCTAAGACACTTCAACGACAAATCCAGCTCGCCCTTGTCAACCTTGGACTTTTGGCCATTACTTGGGATGGCCCATGTGCTTCCCTTAGCACCCAGATCTCTCCCATGGAACCACCTAATGACGGCATTTAGCTCCATGACGCGCCAGCTCACACCAAAGGAATCCTAGGCGTCATCAAGTGTTATTTCCTTTTTTGGACAAACTACCTTATTTGGCCTTGTGTTAAGACAAACATTTATCTGGTTTTAGTATGTTATTTTTAGTTATTTTTAACGTCATTTTAGGCTGAATAATGTGAGAGAAGGCCGGCCCTAGATACTAATAGGCCTCCCCTCTCATTTGCTCATTTTACCTTTGAATTGACAAACAAAAGCTCTCTTTTTCCTAAAGAAAAAACTGCAATCTTGAAGGTCAGATCTCCCTTGTTTTGTGCGTAATATCAACACAAGAGAGTGTTCATCCGTCGTGCTTGGTGAGTAATATCCAAGCTCTGCTAGTTCGCTTGATCGTTGGTGAGTTATATCCAACTTTGGGCGTCCATATCTTCCCCATTTCAACTCCAATTCTCCAGCCGCCTTCACCACCATCCCCATCACTTCATCCTCTTCAAATCCATCGAAAGAACGCCCCAAAAAGCTAACTTTCGCCGCACGTTCCATCTCCATCTTCCCAGCTCTGCAGCGAGTTGCCCGGATTGGCGCTGCTTGTTCTTGGAGCCATTCCCTCGCACCGTGACGCAGCCAAGGACGATCCTATCAAGTGGTATCAGAGCCACGCGAGGTTTGTCTCCTAAAGCTGTTCCTAAGTGCAAGAAAATTGGTTTAGAAACAGGTTGTTAAATCGATTTGTTCACAAGTGTCCGCATTGTCGTTGTTGTGCTGAAATCTGGGCTTTACGAATTGTTTGAGTTGTGTGTGTCCCAAACCTGAATTCTGGAGGTTGAAGACGACCCAATTAAGACAAAAAAAACCCAGTTACGTTTCAGCCAAATTTAAGCCAAAATCCGGTTACATTTTGTGATTCAAATCAGCATTAACTTGTTACCATATTTGTTCAACCTGTGTAATAGCCGATTTTAAGACCTTGTCCCCAGCCTTTATTCTACATATTTAAGTTAGTTTGACTTGTTATATGTTGTGCATAATTCACATTTTGATTTTAAGGATTAAGGGAAAGGAAATTAAATAAAATACAACGTCAACTTTGGATTAAAAATCTGTCAAGGCCACGTTTTAACTTGAAGTGTAGTTGGAGAAGATTTGGTTAGTAACCATCCTCCTTTTAAACTAAAAATTGCTAGGAGAGAGATCTTGGTTAGAATCCAACCTCTTTTGGCTATACTCTTGAGAAAAAAGTGGTTGTTCTTAGAAAGATCCGGTCACCATTGGAAAAAAAAGGAGGAGGGACTAAGAAAAAGTAAGGCAACACAAGAGTTTATTTCTACACTAATTCGGCCTTTTGTCATATATATTTAAAAAAAAAAAAAAAATTCAAGTACCTTTCCTCATGCTTTATGTGTAGCACAACTTAGAACTTGTTAAACTTGCTTGGGTATTTGTCCTATTTTATCCTACCCTTATCATTGTGCCCCTAATTTTGACCCTTTTAGTAACCAATTTTTGCTACTTAAGGATCAGTTTTAAGGACCCTTGACGTGTGTGGGATTCATTGACAAGTTTGTCCTAGTTGTGTTGTGTGTTGAGTTTGTGTTCTAGGGGTATCATGGAGGAACCAGGCAACAAGAAGGACAAGTCCGTCCTTGACGGAGATGTGTCTCCTACATCCGTCACCATGGCTGATTTGCTCCAAGCCATTCAAGGCCTTAAGTTTGAGAATGAGGAAAGGTTGCGTGCGCAACAAGAAGAGATGACGGCCTTCATGCGCGCCGTGGAAGCTAAGATTGGTGCTTCCCAAATTAGAAGCCAAGGTGGAACTCAAGCGAGCGGAGGCCTTCCTTCAGTCCATATGGAGGGCGAGTATTCAGGCCATGTGACGCAAACTACCACCTTGCCATCCCTCTCCATGGCACCTTCCTCCTCCCACCAACCTATCACGGCGACCCACCGAGAAGTTTCAGGTATGAACTCTGCCCATTCTCTTCCTTTTTCTAGCTATCCTACCATGCCTTTGCCTACGGGCACCACTAACCTGCTAGGCCGAGAGGATGTGGGCGACTTCCAACCAAGGCCGCCGTTGCCTCTCTTGCAACCGAGGCGTCCAGCTACAGGCCATGGATTTGGGCGAGGAAACTACCAAGCAAGAAGGGCACTCCTACAACCAGTACGGGGCTACCAAGGTCAAGACATGGACCAAGGTTATGGAAGAGGTCCTAATGTGAAGTTGGAAGTGCAGCCATTTGGAGGAACAACCGATGTCGAGGCCTACTTGGAGTGGGAGCACAAGACTGAACAAGTCTTTGATTTCTACCAATACACTGATGCTCAAAAGGTAGCCATCGCCACCATTAAATTCATTGATTTTGCTTATCATTGGTGGATAGAGGACAAAGAAGAAAGGGAGTACAATGGTTACCCACCCATTGATACTTGGGACGAGCTCAAAACTGCATTAAGGCACCGGTTTGTGCCCGAGGACTTCACATCCCGCCTACACTCAAGGTTGGAGCAATTGAGGCAAGGAACCAAGACGCCGGATGAGTACTACAAAGAACTCAAAATCCTCATCTATAGATCCGGCCTAAGGTTCCTCGAAGGGTATGTTATTTCTAAATTTATCAATTGCTTAAATCCTGAACTTAAGGCTATTGTGAGTACGCAGCATTTTGTTCGAGGTACTACTATTGAGGAGATTTTGCACTACACCAATCATATCTATCAAAACTTACCTCAAAGGAAGAGTTACTCATCCAACAATAGGCCTTGGAACAACCAAGGAGGAGGATCCTCTAGCTACCCCACTCGGCGTCCCGAGAGCAAGCAAGACGCCTCAGCCGTGCCCACAAGACGTGAGCCTTCAAGGACTCCACAAGGCGGCAAGCGAGAAGGGGAGCAACGCTCAAGTGAGATCAAGTGCTTTAAATGCCTTGGGCGTGGCCACATGGCTAAGGATTGTCCTTCTAGGCGCCAAGTCCTACTCAACACCATTGGTGAATATGAGTCGGATGAGGAGGCCGAGGTCGAGGAGCCACAAGGAGAAGAAGAGGAGGTGGCGGAGCTGCAAGTAGAAGCTGAGACTCAAGGTGAGTGTTTTGTGGTCAAACGATCTCTAATCACTAATGAAGCTCCCGCCCCACCAAACCAAAGAGAAACCATTTTCCATACAAGATGCCTCATCCAAGGTAAAATTTGCAATCTCATAATTGATGGAGGATCTTGTTGTAACATCATAGACCAAGAGGTGGTCAAAAGGTTTGCTCTTAAAACTACTCCTCATGTACAACCCTATACTTTATGTTGGCTGAATTCTAACACACCTCTTAAGGTGAATGAACAAGCTTGTGTTAAGTTTTCTATAGGGGGGTATGTTGATGAGGTGATTTGTGATGTTCTTCCTATGACGGCGTGCCATATCTTAGTTGGAAGGCCTTGGCAATATGACCGCGGCGTCATCCACCAAGGAGTCACAAATGAGTATTCTTTCCACCTCAAAGGTAAGAGGATCACCTTGTTGCCATTGGCACCACATGAAATCATGGCTGATCACATAGCCAATGAGCAAAGGCGCAATGCTGCGGTGCAAGGGAAAAGTCAAGAGAAGAAGGCGCCACCTAGCCATCTACTAATAGCCAAATCAAGAGAGGCTAGAAAAGCTATGGAGGGGAGTAACACTTGCTTTCTTTTGTTGTTTAAAGATGTGTTATTTAATGAAAAAGATGTGCAAGACTTACCTTCCTCTATTGCTTCTTTGTTGAAGGAGTTTGATGACTTGTTTCCCGAGGAGATGCCGGAAGGACTGCCCCCACTACGTGGGATAGAACATCAAATAGACTTTGTTCCCGGCGCCTCCATCCCTAACAAGCCAGCCTATAGAGCCAATCCCATGGAGGCCGAGGAGCTTCAAAAACAGGTTGTTGAACTTCTATCTAAAGGCTATGTGCATGAGAGTTTAAGTCCATGCTCGGTCCCCGTCATCTTAGTTCCTAAGTAAGATGAAACTTGAAGAATGTGTGTAGATTGTAGGGCTATAAACAATATTACCATCAAGTATAGGCATCCTATTCCTAGACTTGATGATATGTTGGATGAACTCTATGGTTCATGCATATTCTCTAAGGTGGACCTTAAAAGTGGTTATCACCAAATTCGAATGAAGGAAGGTGATGAATGGAAAACTGCCTTCAAGACCAAGTGGGCTAACGCACCTAGCACATTCATGAGGCTCATGAACCATGTGTTAAGGGCCTTTTTAGGCAAGTTTGTGGTTGTGTATTTTGATGACATATTAATTTATAGCCGCAACTTGCAAGAGCATGCTAAACATGTGAGAATGGTCCTAGAAGTCTTAAGAAAAGAAAAGCTCTATGCTAACTTTAAGAAATGTCACTTTTGTTCGGATAATGTGGTGTTTCTTGGGTTTGTAGTGAGCAAAGAAGGGCTTCAAGTGGACAAAGAGAAGGTGAAAGCAATAGAAGAGTGGTCAGTTCCTACCACAATGGCACAAGTTAGGAGCTTCCTTGGCTTGGCTGGCTTCTACCGCCGTTTTGTCAAGGATTTTAGCTCCCTTGCCACTCCTCTAACCGAGCTCACTAAGAAGAAGGTGGCCTTTCAATGGGGCCCAAGTCAGGAGCAAGCTTTCGCCACCATCAAGTACAAGCTCACTCACACCCCTCTCTTAGTACTACCGGACTTCTCAAGGACATTTGAGATAGAATGTGATGCTTCGGGAGTGGGGCTTGGAGGAGTTCTTATGCAAGGCGGGAGGCCAATTGCATACTTTAGTGAGAAGCTTAATGATGCCGAGCTCAAGTACCCAACATATGACAAGGAACTGCTAGCTTTGGTAAGGGTCCTCAAGGTATGGCAACACTATCTTCTCCCTAGAGAGTTTGTAATCCATTCTGACCATGAGGCACTTAGGTTCCTCAAGGGTCAAAGTAAACTAAACAAGCGTCACGCCAAATGGGTGGAGTTTATTGAGGCTTTCCCTTATGTGATCAAACACAAGAAGGGAAAGGACAATATTGTGGCGGATGCTTTGTCTAGGAGATATACCTTGATATCCACCTTGGATGCAAGAATGTTGGGCTTTGCTTTCATCAAGGAACTATATGCCTTAGACCTTGACTTCAAGGAAATCTATGAGGAATGTAGTACTTTGGGAAGCAAGGATCAATTTTTCGTGCATGAGGGCTATCTCATGAAAGGAGCTAAACTTTGCATCCCTAGTGGGTCTACTCGACGACTACTAGTGCAAGAAGCGCACGGTGGTGGTCTTATGGGGCACTTCGGCATTGCTAAGACATTGCAAGCCTTGAAGGAACACTTCTACTGGCCACACATGCTTAGGGACGTGGAAAAACTTTGTGCTTCTTGTGCTACTTGTGCGCAAACAAAGTCTAGAGCCAGCCCACATGGGTTATATACTCCTTTACCCATTCCCCAACAGCCTTGGGAAGACCTATCCATGGACTTTGTGTTAGGCCTTCCTAGGACTAAAAGGGGAAGAGACTCCATTTTTGTGGTTGTAGACCGGTTTAGTAAAATGGCACACTTCATTGCGTGTCATAAAACCGATGATGCAACCAATGTGGCGTCCTTGTTTTTCAATCATGTTGTGCGTCTACATGGTCTTCCTAAGTCCATAGTGTCGGATAGGGATGTTAAGTTCCTTAGCCATTTTTGGAGGACCTTGTGGGCTAAGTTAGGCACCAAGTTGCTCTATTCCACTACTTGTCATCCTCAAACGGATGGTCAAACCAAAGTAGTAAATAGGTCGCTTGGCACCTTACTTCGTGTTGTTTTGAAAGCTAACCTACGCAGGTGGGAAGAATGCCTTCCTTACATTGAGTTTGCTTACAACCGCACCACACACTCAGCGACCAAGAAGACCCCCTTTGAAGTCGCCTATGGTAAGAACCCTCTCACTCCTTTAGACCTTATTGCTCACCCCATTGTTGATGGTTTAAGCAAGGAATAAAGGAGTTGGCGGACTATGTTAAGCGGTTGCATGAAGACACTAGGAAGCAGCTTGAGAAGCGCACGGCGCAATATGAGAGACAACACAACAAGGGACGCAAGGAGCTTCTATTTGAGCCCGGTGACTTGGTGTGGGTGCACCTCCGCAAGGAACGGTTTCCCTCACGCAGAAACTCCATGTTGAAACCAAGGGCGGACGGACCTTTTCAAGTGCTTGAGAAAATCAACAACAATGCCTACCGTTTGGAGCTTCCACCAGAGATGGGGGTTCATGACGTCTTCAATGTGGCAGACCTTAGGCCATACTTGATGGGAGATGACACCGAGCTAGAGGAAGAGCAAGATTCGAGGTCGAATCCTTTCGAAGGAGGGGAGGATAATGTGAATCCTTCCCATCAAGACCTCAATTTACCTAGCTTGGACACGAAGGAGGACGTCAAAGACAAGGTACAAGAGCAAGAGGAGCCATCTATGCGCATCACTCGCTCCATGGCTAAGACACTTCAACGACAAATCCAGTTCGCCCTTGTCAACCTTGGACCTTTGGCCATTACTTGGGACGGCCCATGTGCTTCCCTTAGCACCCAGATCTCTCCCATGGAACCACCTAATGACGGCATTTAGCTCCATGATGCGCCAGCTCACACCAAAGGAATCCTAGGCGTCATCAAGTGTTATTTCCTTTTTTGGACAAACTACCTTATTTGGCCTTGTGTTAAGGCAAACATTTATCTGGTTTTAGTATGTTATTTTTAACGTCATTTTACGCTGAATAATGTGAGAGAAGGCCGGCCCTAGATACTAATAGGCCTCCCCTCTCATTTGCTCATTTTACCTTTGAATTGACAAACAAAAGCTCTCTTTTTCCTAGAGAAAAAACTGCAATCTTGAAGGTCAGATCTCCCTTGTTTTGTGCGTAATATCAACACAAGAGAGTGTTCATCCGTCGTGCTTGGTGAGTAATATCCAAGCTCCGCTAGTTCGCTTGATCGTTGGTGAGTTATATCCAACTTTGGGCGTCCATATCTTCCCCATTTCAACTCCAATTCTCCAGCCGCCTTCACCACCATCCCCATCACTTCATCCTCTTCAAATCCATCGAAAGAACGCCCCAAAAAGCTAACTTTCTCCGCACGTTCCATCTCCATCTTCCCAGCCCTGCAGCGAGTTGCCCGGATTGGCGCTGCTTGTTCTTGGAGCCATTCCCTCGCACCGTGACGCAGCCAAGGACGATCCTATCAAAAAGCATTGTCATGGACCTGAAGAGACGGCTAGAGGGTTCTAAGGGGAAATGGGCTGAGGTGCTACCTCTTGTGCTTTGGGCTAACAGAACTACAGTGAAAAAGGCCACCGGGGAAACACCTTTTGCTCTCGCCTATGGTGTAGAAGCCACGGTACCAGTTGAGTTCATTGTCCCCTCAGATCGCGTCATCCAGTACGACCCGACTGACAACGATGAAAAAATGCAACTAGAGTTGCAGATGAGAGACGAGACTCACGACCGGGCTACAATCATAGCGGCAAATCACAAAGCCAGTGTCGCGAAGTACTATAACAAACATGTCAAAGTGAGGGGATTTGTCAAGGGAGACCTCGTGCTCCGCAAGACAGAAGGGGGAAAGCTTGACCCCAATTGGGAAGGACCTTATATCATAGATCGCGAAGTCGCGCCTGGAGCATACCGCCTCAAAGATCACTCTGGGAACCACGTTGCCAACTCTTGGAACGTGATGCGACTTCGTCGCTTCTACGCCTAATCCTCCCAAAAAACCCAGGTATGGTCCATAAATACTGCGAATTTTTTTCTTTCCTAATTATAACCCTTGCCTCGCAAGAGACTAAAGCAGGTGATCACCATGAAATGACAAGTACAGGTTGTGGAACCAGCAATTTGTTAGCACGCGAGTCTGGGTTACCAAAGAATAAATGCCACGACCTGGTCTGCTCAACGCTCGCCTACCCAAAAAAGGTAGCTCCTCGAAACTGAAAAGCCAAAAGCCATGATTCTGCTTCACTAGGCTGAGCTAAAAAACCCTCCTAGGTCGCGTGTTCAGCTTCCAAGCTTGAGCTAAAAAACTCTCCTTGGTCGCGAAAGCATGGACGGGTTTATGCCAACGAGCTCACCCGCCATGATTCCGCTTCACTAGGTTGGGCTAAAAAACCCTCCTAGGTCGCGTGTTCAGCTTCCAAGCTTGAGCTAAAAAATTCTCCTTGGTCGCGAACGCATGGACAGGTTTACGCCAACAAGCTCACCCGCCATGATTCCGCCTCACTAGGTTGGGCTAAAAAAGCCTCCTAGGTCGCGTGTTCAGCTTCCAAGCTTGAGCTAAAAAACTCTCCTTGGTCGCGAAAGCATGGACGGGTTTACGCCAACGAGCTCACCCGCCGTGATTCCGCCTCACTAGGTTGGGCTAAAAAACCCTCCTAGGTCGCGTGTTCAGCTTCCAAGCTTGAGCTAAAAAACTCTCATTGGTCGCGAAAGCATGGACGGGTTTACACCAACGAGCTCACCCGCCATGATTCCGCCTCACTGGGCTGGGCTAAAAAACCCTCTTAGGTTGCGATGCAGCTTCCAAAGCTGGTCTAAAAAACCCTCTTTGGTTGCGAAAGCACGGACGGGTTCACGCCAACGAGCTCACCCGCCGTGATATTCGCGCCCCTTTTACCTGCGACAAAACCGTCAAACGCTGGGCTGGTGCGTAAGCACCACCCACGTCGTGAGCAAAAACGTTGGGCTGGTGCGTAAGCACCACCCACGTCACGAATAAAGCACGCTGGGCTGAGAGCTAAATACTCCCACCTAACAGGCTTCATTCGCCTTATGACACGCTCGCCTTTTAGCATTAAAGCGTCTAAAAATACAGAAAGTGCTGAACGTCTCTCTCTATGTTGCAGTGCTAAGAAATCTCCCAAGAATAAAGAGCCTAAATGAAAGCCCCATCGCGAGGGTAGTCTGGAGCTAATACACACTTCGTATCCAGGTAAGATCCTCACAGAAATCCCATAAAGCATCGTACACCACGCTTGATTTTGAGAGTCATATGACTAATGCAGAGTACCTCGCGAAAGTTAACAAAACATTGCTCGGAAGGCCACTCCAACGACAAAAATTTGTGTGACGTCCTAAGGCTTTGTAACTATGAGAGCTCAGGATAATCCTCGCGAGTGAACAGGCAGAACAAACAACCAAAGCGAGAAACCCTATCACTGGCTAGCACACCCGCAGTGACCAGGTAAACGGATGGACTAAGTAAAAAACACTTTACGTTTCCAACAAGTTAATAGCCCATGACTAATCACGCGTGTGCAATTCCATAACTATCGTACAGGGTTTTCTCGGAAGGCTCAGTCGATCGCAAGCTTGAAGATGATTTTCTCTATTTTCGCTGTTTCGCAAAGACTAGTGTGTAAGGATCATGGGGATTCGTTTCTTATTTAATATATATATATGAGGGATCGTAGTTGCAAAAGACTTCTCTCTTATGTTTTTATTTTTCGTGAGATGTTACCCCCTTCCGAAAAACAAAAAAGGGGGATAGGGCGAGATAAGTATGAATAAACAAGCAAATAAGTAGAAGCGAAATCAAAATAAGCAAATTAGAGCCCCTGGCTCGCGACTACCGCAGCCGCATCAAAAAATTGTAAAACATTACAAGGAGCCCAAGGCTCGCGACCTACACAATCAATACGTTGTTTAAGAAAAAACCACAACCATTGTCTGCAATAATCGTCATTTACAAAAAGATGATAGAATCACTTCCCAGCAGCTCCACGAGTTGTCTCCAGATCAGCGTCGTCTTCGCGACCCGCCTCCAGGTCCACCACATCGTCATGGGCAACAACGACCTTTGACGCGGATCCCTCCGCTTGATCCAGGCATTGACGTTTTGGAGAACATCCAATAGTGTCAAGAAGGGCATCAGGCGCGAGCACCTTCCTCTTCTTATTACGAGGAGAAGCAGACGGGGACGGGGGACTCGGAAACGCGAGAGGAGCAGGCTCTAGCGTTTCGGGAACAGATGGAGGCGCCATCTTTGGAAGAGGAGGCTTGCGTACCTGATGCTCCTTACCCTCAACAATTCCTTTCTTAGGCGTAAGGTTGGTGACGCTCCAAGCTTCGAGAGGAGTATCCCCATCGTCAATAAAAGTCCCCGGCACGGGAGGTTCGTACTCGGGAAGCTCGGTAAAAAAGCCGCATAAGTCTTTGGCACTAAAAGGGAAGTCCTTAACGTTGTATTTTTGCATCTGAACCTTCACCATACAAAGGAGTAGTGTGTTAACAATATTACTATAAAATTCCACGGGAGCACGATGACGATAGCCGGCACAATACTCCACTACCACCATATTCTTCTCGTAAGCAATCCTTTCTGACATCTTAGCATGGATGTTCTCGTTCTCACGGACAAGGTCGTTCACTTGCTGACTGTATTCAGAGACTATGTTGACATGGGTGGCCCTCTCACTCGCGAGTTGCGCCTCGAGTTCTTTTATCCGCATGTCTTTCCACTCCAGTTGCACATGAACTTGCGATAGTTCCGTCTCCAAAGCTTTCTTCTCCCCCAGAAGACGAGTTTTAAACTCCCGATTAGCATCGCGAACAGCCTTATCGTCAGATTTCAGCTCCTTGATCTTGTCGTCAGCCTCGAGAGTTCTCCGACTAGTGCTCACAATAATCATCATCGCCTGCAAAGCAAACAACTCAGAAATCATAAAGCAAAAGCCAAAAACAATAAGTAAGGACGCGAGACCCACCATGTAGAGCAGCTTAGCCATGCCACCAGGTTTCTCCAAAACTTCCTCGTAGAGCCAAGGCTCAGGAGGAAAAATGGTCTCGGTAGAAGCAAAGAAGGCACACGTAGCGTTCAGACCATGAATGAAGGTAGGAGGCGCATCAACGTCTCCAATAGGTTCAGGAGATGAGGCAATTTCCACCTCCCTTATCCTCTTGCGAGGCCCCTCCGGGATCTTCCGCTTCCCTTTGTCACCAGGAGGAAGTTCACGGTGTGACTCTTTCCCGGTGGGTTTCTCCTTTACCTTGGCCAAGACAAGAGTGTGAACTTTCTTAAGCCTAGAAACATCCTCAGGTGTAGAAGCAACCACCCTAGCCGATGATTCTTGGACAACAGGAACGGTGGAAGTTGTAGGAGCAACAGGAGTGGCGGGAGCTTCGCAAGTCGGTGCCGCGAGAGTAAGGGACCCGTTTTCATCAAAAACCAACCCGTCCAAGTCGGGCAGATCGGAGAACATGTCGGCATCTGCACAAAAGCGTAAAGGGTGAGCAGTGAGTCAACCATAAACAATAAAAACAACCACACGAGTTAGAACCTTTAGCGTGCGCTTTAAGGCTAAGCCCCCTAGCGACCAGTAACGCATCGGTAATGACAAGCTCAAACCTCTGTTGAGCGGTTTTATCAGGATAATCCTGATAATCCCGGATATACTTGTCGCGAGTCTCAGTCGGAAAGAAACAAGGCGACCTGTTCCCACTTGGCTCGCGTACTTGGACAGAAATATTAGAACCCGGGGAAGACGGACCAAAAACCAACCGGTTTTCCACCCCTCGATCTTCCCCGAAAGACGGTAAGCACTAGTCACTTTAGTCTGAGTGGTGTAGAATCCCGGCTCGCGAGCATTCTTCTTGTAGGAATTGATAAGAGCGTGGTGAGGCGTGTTGGGGATCACTCCGATGTCCTGGCACCTCATAGTATAAACAATTAGCGAACTCCAGAAATTGGGATGCATTTGCGAGGGACTGAGGCCTAACTCCCCCATCACTTCAGTTTGGAAGGAGGTCCAAGGGAGACGGAAGCCGGCTTCCAAAGATCGTTTGCTAAGGGCAAAGAAGGGGCCGTACTGATCGAGAGAAGTCCCCTCGTAATCCGGAAGGGCAAAGATAGTACCCTCTGGGAACGGGTACCGGCTGGCCAGGAAGCGAAGGTCATCAAAACTAAGGTTACTACGCTGGGCTAAGTTGGGGAAAGATACAGGAGTATGTTTTATTCTTTTCGTCAAAATACTTATTTTACCCGGGTTCGCGAGAAAAGGCTTCTCCATTATTATGTGAGGTAGCGACCCTTTATGAGAAAAGAAACGTGCGAACTTGCCATATTGTGTTTCCGCTTGCTCTTTAGCTAAGCGAGACGGAAGCCTAACTTTAGACTTCTTTGACTTCTTAGTCTTACTCTTCTTTGGTTTCCTAGAGACGCGAGATCGTTTACGCGAGTAAGAGCTAGGCTCACACCCGTCAGAACCCTGCTCAGAACCAGAAGTAGTGCGTCCCGAGTACTCAGCTTGCGCCGAGCGATCAGAGAAATCATCGCTACCTGAAAGTATATAAGAGAAAGAGTCAGTTTTCCAGGGAAGGAAAATATGTCGAAAAGAGACCCTCGCGAGGTAAGACAACGCGAGGAGGAAGGAATAAAAAGAACGAGGAATCCCTGGAAAAACTGAAACCTGAAGGATCAAAAGAGAAGTTGAAACGTTTTCGGAGAGAACCAAGCCAAGAACACGGTGAACCTCAAAGGATCACAAATGGAAAAATTGGATAGAAAGGATGAATCTTTAGCCAAGAAAATTAGAAGCAAAAGAAAAGATATTAGAAACAGAAGAGAAATCAACCTAACCAACACCTAATCATCAACGATTTCGACAGAATACGGATCTGAACACAAAACTCGAACATAGAATCTGACGGCAGTTGCCAAAATGATGAAGAACACCCCACAGAGAAAATTCGATGAAACCCTAAAATCAAAACGAAACTAGAAACCGAGAAGACAAAAGAAGAGAAGAGTAATGAACTAACCTGCCATCGAAGATTTGGGAAGAACGGCGTCGGAATGAGCAGTGAAGAAGATGAAGATTGTCGGCGAAAAGCTTTATTCAAAGAAATTTACAGGGAGAAGGAAGAGAAGTCGAAAAGAGTTGAGGAGAGTTAGGAGGAAGAAGACGAAGACATATATATAGGAAAAGGCCGGAGAAAGAAGAAACAACCAGAGCAAGACACGTGGAAAACATGCGTAAGGCGCGGGAAAAACGAGAAGATTTTGAATTCAAAACGCCGTTCAAAAAGAGTCCGAATAAATGTTCACGCGAGAACACCTCGCGAAGCCGACAAGAGGAAACCAAAGCGAGAACTCGACTTCAATAAGACAAACCCAACCCTTAAACTATACAGTGTAAGAGCTTGGGGGCTGGATGTTGGAGCCGGTTCTCGAGGGCCTCGCGAAGCCCAGAAGAATCAAGCCCAGTTATGGCACGCGACCCGGATCAAGCCCAAGATCGTCCCACGTGAGTTCAAGCAGCCCACGAGCATGCAAGGCCCAAAGGAGAAAGTCTGGTAAGATCAGGCTCAGGAGAGGTAATATTGTAAATGACTCGCGTGGGGCCCGAGTGAAGGTATAAAATCCTAACCGAAAGGAGAGAGAAGGGACAGAGCATCATTACCAGAAAATATCCTTCCTCCTCCTTCCTCTCGTGAGCGAAAAACACTGAAGTTCTCCATTGCTTCAATCCTACCAATCGACCTTATCCCCGAGGCGTTTGGACGATCGACACTTGGATTCCAACTCTCGGTGCTAAGATCAAGCTTTTGTGATAGGAATGAGTGAGTTCCGAAGTGATTTGAGTAAAGTGTAAGAATGAGCTTTTGAGCTTGCTAATGGAGTTTGGTTGCTAGTTTTTCCTTTCTCTTTGCCTAACTCCCTACTCATTTGTGTCATTTCGCTTCGTTCTTCCTTTCACTTTTTTGCACATTTGCTGACTTGGGCGTCGGAGAGCCAAATCCGGAGCCTCCCCCCTCCTGGTTTGGTTGCGCATGTGTTTGAAGCTCAAGAACAAGGGATTTGCTCAAGGAGAAGATGGAGAAAAGCGGAGTTTGATCGAGTGAATTGTTATCTCCAAGTTGTTTGTCCAGAATTACGGAAGAGGTCCTCAGCACTTAATTGAAAATTTGTTCCCCATTATCTCGCGAGGTGTTGATCGCGAGGTATCAATTTCTGGACTGCAACAATTTCACCCAATTAGAGCAAAATTTTTACAAATCTTGATTTGGATTGACGATATTAACAAAAATGACAGAGCGGACATCAACTAAATCCTATCAAAAGGCTTTGGATTTCACATTTTCGCTCCTTGAGAATAGAGTTGCTGTAGTACTCCGTATTATATTTGATTATTTGAACGAAACTTGAAAGCTACTCCCTCCGTCCCTTTTTGTTTGTCCACAAGTACAATTTTCACGGGAATTAAAGAATTGTAGGAATATAATGATTATAGGAGAGAGAAAAATATAAAGTGAATGGTTAGAGGAGAGATAGAGAGAAAGAGTAGATAAGATTGAAATTTGATAGAGAGAAAAAGTGAAAAAATGGTAATTATAGGTTGATAGTAGGGATAAAATGGGTAGAATAAAGTGACATAAATAGAATAGTGGACAAACAAAAGAGGACATCCGAAAAGGAAAGTGGACAAACAAATAGGGACAGAGAGAGTATATCTTATAAAAAATATATTTCTATTTTAATAGTATTTGTCTTTTCATTTTTTGAATGAAATATTAGTCAAATAAATAGTTTTTACAAAAATCCAAAGTTATAAAATTCACTAATTATTAGTTTATTTATATTATTTTAATTGTCTTTTTTTGAAACATGAAGATTGTCTGTAAAATCTCAAAATTTTAGCATAACAATTTTGACGTAAGAGTTGAAAAAATGAATTTAACCATCTCACCAATCTAAATAGTTTAGTCTATAAGAATCTCTTTTCTTATATTGATATAAGTTAATCATTTTCTTGACTTGAATTTAGCTTTTAAGAAATAAAAAAATTCAATAATATTTTTTACTGAAATCAGTAGAAATCTGAAAATTTTGCTGAGAATCATGAATTTAGACTGGGAATAATGTGGATCCGCCCAAATTCATGATTCTCTGAGTTGGAATTATGTGGGCCTGAATAGACTTGGCCCAGCCCGTGTTTTCTTTCATAGATGGAATAAGAAACAAAATGTATTGGAAGCGAACCGGTCCAGTCAATTCCATCTACGCTCTAAACCCGGTTCGACCACCATAGCCTTGCTCAGAAGTCAGAAGTCAGGCCACTTTCTTCTCAAGTTCTCATTGGGGACGGTCTAAAATCCAATAACCCACCCTCAGAGTTCCACAACAATCACAATCATCCACCGAAATTCGTTTTACTTTTTACCCAATTCCGCTGTTTTTATGCTAGTAGATTTCTCAGCAGCCGCAGCAGCTTCCTCGTCTCTTTCGCCATCGCGCACAAAGATCTGTTAACACCTCGTGCTGCTTCGAATCCCAACGAATAATCCAGCTTAATTTCGGCGGACCCATCAAAGGTAGCCACCTCAAAGTTTGAATTTGATGAAGCTGGCTTTTCCTTTGACTTGCTTTTTTTAGCTCGTTTGAATCTCTGCAGGTAGATTTCTTCTGTATTTTGTCGCCCTTCTCTGCTAGACCTTGGATCTGGAGGTGCTTTTCTGTGGACATTTCTGGGTAGATGTTAGTTTGATTGATTGGGAATCTAGTGCACATTGTGCTGCTGAAGATTGGGATTCAAATGTTGTAGTTCTTATTTAGTTTTGTTGTTGTGTGAATCATAACATAGTTTGGATTGATTTGAGCATCTGGGTTGATTACCGTATCTTGATTTCCATGTGCCCAAATTGATGAGTTGAAAGTAAAGCACAGATTGATATGAGGAAGTATTAATATTGATGTCTCTAGCTGAGTTGATTTGGACTGGTATTGTTGCAAAGAGGAAAGTAGGTTTTTTGTAAATCAAGTTATTGTTTGATCCATGGCTTCTATAAGGAGAACCTTGTCTCCAGTTCCTAGACCTGGCTCTAGGATGAATGGGGAAACTGGTTCGGTGGCTTCACCTTTATCCAGGTCATCTTCAGCTGGTCAAGGTCCTCCTCCACCACCACCACCAGTAACTGGATTTCAGCATTCTTCATACAACTCATTAGAGTATGCAGTCTACAAGATCCATGCTTTTATACTTGGATTGTTCTCACACAGGGCATCAAGGTCTCTTGAAAGATCTAAACCTAAAGTGCAAGGCTGGATGAAGTCTATACTACACTTCTCCATCTGTTTTATGATTGGAGCTTTCATTGGACTTACGCCATATGTTTCGATGGATTCATCTGGAAACCTAATGTCTAATCATCAAACACTCTTTTTCGAAATGATCCCTTCCGTGGCAAAGTATCAGTCTCTTTCTTATGCTACAAAAAGAAATCCAGAATCAGTGCTTGATGCTAACCAGAAAAGTGATTTTGTCATTGGGGATGATAGAAACCAGCCGGGGAGAATGGATGGTGTACCAGATGAAAAAGTGCTTGCTGCGTTGGTTTCACAAGATCTTGTGTTAGAGGTCAGGAAGCTTTTGATTGTGGTTACTCCAACTTATGCTAGGCCTTTTCAAGCCTACTATCTTAATCGCCTGGCACAGACTTTAAAGCTCGTACCAGCACCTATGCTGTGGATAGTTGTTGAAATGAATTCTCAATCTGCAGAGACAGCAGACATTTTGAGGCGGACAGGTATTATGTACCGGCATCTTGTTTGTAACGATAACATGACAGATGTTAAGGATGTAAATACCCACCAAAGGAATCTGGCTATGTCACACATTGAGACTCACCGTCTTGACGGGATCGTCTACTTTGCTGATGATGATAATGTCTACTCTCTTGATCTCTTTGAGCAACTGAGGCAAATCAGGTGCTTCCATTATCTTCTCTACTATGGTATTTGAGTTTATCTGTATATATAAAGCTGATTGTTTTATGCATATCAAGGATATGTATGCAACAGCTTATGCCATTTCTCTTAGTTAATCGTTTTTGACATTTTTTTTAATCTACTTTGCATTCTATTGACAATGGATCTATAAGATTTTTGATTTGTTTCATTTATGAAGAGATGGATAATAAAGTTCCTCTGTACTTATTCCACTATTGTGACTCGTGAATACATGCGACTATCAAATTTCATGTTAGAATTCGAATCTTTAGAATTTGAATTTTTCTTTTGGGTAAAGGTCTATATAGAAGGCCAGAATTTCCTACTGTATTACTACTTAAGGAAAAAGAAGAAGCTAATATGCTGTCCTAGGAGGCTAGGGTTTGATTCTGTTGAATAAGTTTGTGAGGTAAACTTGAAGAATGAGACTAAAATATTCTGAACATGTGCTTCTTTGTTGAACACGGAAATGTAAGTTTTTTGCGGTGGAAGGTGGATGATTGTGTTCGTAGTACCATGAACATGTGCTTCTTTGTTGAATCTATTATTCAAATTCTTTTATATCTTTTTATTGCGTAATCTCAACACCCTGGTTCTACATTTTTAGTAGTGATGTTTGTAATTCACTTCTTATTTCTTTCTACTTCATTGATGATATTGCAGACGGTTTGGTGCATGGAAAGTGGCAAAACTTTCCACAAGCCAGAGGCTTTTTGTCCCCGACGGCCCTATATGTAATAATACTGAAGTTCTTGGATGGAAGACTAAGAATGTAAGGCGGAGATTTCATGCTGAGTTGTCAGGTTTTGCTTTCAATAGTACCATATTATGGGACCCAAAGAGATGGCACCGCCTTAATCTTGAACCGATTCGCCATCTTGACAAAGTCCACCAAGTTTTTCAGGTCAGTTGACCTTTCTTCTCCTATTACACCTTATGGTGACAATAAATAAATCTTATAAAAAGGAGGAAACCTACTATAAATTATGCTACATTTTAGATGACTAAAAAACCCGTACTACAGAGAAGAAAGCTTTTCGTGATTGTGATCATAGTTAGACCATAGAATTAACAGCTCTATACATGCAGGTAAGTTCATTTATTGAGCAGCTTGTTGAGGACGAAAGCCAAATGGAAGGTTTGACTGGGAATTGCTCTAGCATTGAGGTTTGGCGGTTTCCTATGGGATCTTCCTCTCTTAGATATCCGCATCAGTGGTTATTGAGCAAAAATTTGGAAGTGACGATTCCAGTGGCATGAAAACTATAGATCAAACCAGTTTATAAGGTAAACATTGTCTTATATCACTGGTCCATGCCATAGTGTTTTGGACGTTCGGTGCAACATGCTGTGTTGGACAAATATATACTAAAGCTGGGCTTGAGTTATAGAACTTGAGAGCAAAAAACATGGCTGTGAATATAGATAATTTATTTTGGCTGATCAGAACTAGGTTCCTGATTTAAGGATATGTTTTGGACAGAAAGCGCATGTCAATAACCCTTATGTAAATGATTAATAAACCGTGACTAAATCATTCAATCCTTTTACATATTGCAGAAAATCTTTGCATGCTATTCCTGGGAAATTTTCCTTTGCTTGCAAAATCCTATACGACGAGCAGTTGATCTCATTTTGGATTACCACGAACGTACCCTTGTTCCGAAATGGCATAATTCTCGTATAGGAAGCTGGGGTACTCAGAGCTGAAGGTGGGTTTTTTTGGGAGCACAAAGGGTAATCACTGTTTTTTTTCTGTAGTTGGTTCTTTGTCTGTGAAATGATTGTACAGATTTTATTAGTATTCTTTCTTTTCAGGGAACTTCTATTGTTGGTTGCTCCGCCTTTGCAAAAGATGCAAAAGTGCATTGCAGAATGATAGCTCTTGGAGGATGCTAAATCCTCACCATTGCCATTTTGTCATTGCATTACACTATTTTCTATGGCCATAAGTATGACTTTGCTGAAACTTGTGATATTATTGTACGTTTTTTCGGTATTTACCCCTTATCTGTTTTCTCAAATTTGTTCTTGTTATTGAATCAAGATTTGGAATTTGTTACTATGTTTTCATTGTGCTTTCACTTTCTACAACAAGTCCGGTTTGTAGGGTTTCTGGTGCAGGGTGACGTTAGTTTTTCATTTGTTGTTTTGATCGCTTTTTTCCCTTCGTATTTTCCTCTATCTCGCTTTTGTTTCTTTCTACACCGAGTGTTGTTGGTGTTGTGTTTTCATTTTCTACCAGAACTTCTATACATCTTGACCCCCATAAATGGTAGTTTATACCAGTTTTGTAAAACAATCTTCGTATAACACTCCCTCCATTAAGAGATAGTCTTTAATTTTTTACAGAAATAATTTTCATATTAGAGTTCATCTTGAGTTTTTTTTTAATTGGGGTATCATACTATCATTCCTCCATAATTGGGACCATATAGCCTTAAGACATGATTAAGTTGGAAGCCTCCACAGGAATGATTATAAAGCTAATGGGGATTAATATAATCCCACTCTTCCTCTTCACTAAGTACTTCTTTAGCATTCTTTTATAATCCCACTCTTCCTTGTGAGTTGCTGAATTTGAGGACCATTGGTCTCCAGTCTCCACTTCATATCATATTCAAGGGCTGAGAATTTCAGGATTCTAATTAATTGAACAAATTCTTAACCTCAAATTATGGTGTGATTGGTTTTCATGGCACTGCTTTCACATCAATCATGTTAGTAACGCATGCTAGAAGAGTAATTATGCCATAAATACTTAAACTAAAGTAAGAACATTATTCAAGTAAGAACATATTTTTCAGAGAATAGTAACACTAATGCAAATCTCTCAGGGAAATCTATCAAGATGCAATTAGTAGGGTTTATTTGACAAACTTTTATACACATTGTATAACCAACACCAGTAAACTAGCCACTTGACTATTAGTGAAGCCTAAGATGAAACTCTAGGGCGTTCATATAATTAAACACCTGAAAAATGTCTTACATCTCGACTCTAACAAGTAAAAAACCCATCCGTCCAAGTCCCCTTGGCCTAGTGGATGGAGCTTTGTCTTCTAATCCAGTGGGCGGGAGTTCGATACTCCTGGGCAGCGACATGATCAACTTTATAAAGTTGGGAGAGGTTGCCGTATCAAAAAAAAAAAAAGAGAAAAACCCATCCTCCTACCTGAATTATACTGAATTAGGTGCTGTTATTGTATCTTATATTAAATCTTATATCAAATAGCTACATGCCTACATAGGTTAGCCTTTGAAGATTGAAGTGTCATACATTTGTAATCATGAAAGCTCAACTTGGTGGAAGATGACATTTCACTGCTCATTTAGTGTATACAAATAGCTACATGCCTACATAGGTTAGCCTTTGAAGATTGAAGTGTATACAAATAGCTACATGCCTACATAGGTTAGCCTTTGAAGATTGAAGTGTCATACATTTGTAATCATGAAAGCTCAACTTGGTGGAAGATGACATTTCACTGCTCATTTAGTGTATACAAATAGCTACATGCCTACATAGGTTAGCCTTTGAAGATTGAAGTGTCATACATTTGTAATCATGAAAGCTCAACTTGGTGGAAGATGACATTTCATTACGAGCATCTTCAATAATGAAACTTGGAGTTTCACATGAGTTTCATATGCATTTTTAAAAAAGAAAAAGAAATGACTTGGAAAGTTTTTTGAATGCATCTAGGTAATAATTTGTTTTGGGTTTCAAACAAATTTGAAACTTTGTGGGCCAATAAAGAGATGTCATATGTACCAATAGTAAAATAGTAATAGTTTTAGTATTTAAGTTATATTTTCCAACTCTATTAGCTTATAAACTAAAATAAATTTATAAAATATTCATTGATAAAAATATGTAAAATAATTTTATCTACATATTGATATCTATATTGAATATGTTTAACATACAAATAAACTTTATATATGACATCATAAAATGATGTCACAATCATATGATATTTGATATAAGTTTCATGATTGTAGATTAAGAGTTTCAATAGATTATGTGGAGGAGAGATATAATATAATATGAAACTCATGAATGAAGATGGCTTAACAAGAATATCCTTTGCAAGAAGAAGATATCCACACGTGTGAAGTTTATAGGTAGGAATAAGTCGAGACATAATTTTTGAGCAAACCTCAAAGTATATCAACTAAAAACAAAACCAAAAAAAAATACTAACATTGATAGCAGTTCCCACAAAGCATATTTATATACAGAAATCAGGGCCCCAACTTTTTCAGGCTGTGATAATGGTGACAGTCCTTAGCATCCCATCCGTAAATTATGATAATTGGCTCCAAAAAACGTCTCTTTTAATTCTTTCTGCAAAAGCACAAAGATCAAGTTTAAAGATGAAAGCAAGCACTACATTTTGGTGTCATTAATACCAGGAAAATAAAGTTCTTAGAAAAAATAATTAAGGAAAAAGATCAGGATGGAGACTTAGATGAATACCGAAGAAAATACACACAAACGTTGTAATCAATGCACACGATATGTACATGTGTCACGTAATGTGTATAACACTAAAACTGTGTATCATTCACAACGTCCCGTCTGTGTCAATGAGTCACAAAGTGTGTATCCTCCTCAATTACATCTAAGTTCATTCTCCCCAGAATCGAAGCCTTCTAGGTTTTAAAAAAAAACTAGTATCCAACATATTTTCAAGAACATAAATTGTAGGGCCAATAAAAATGCAAAACATTACTGTAGGAGATGATCACAACTCTTTAATGATGCCATTTCATATAACTTATTTTGCCTCTCTCTATCCACTTAAATTTGCTTCCCTTTTACTACAAAAGCATGTCAGTATAAAAACTAATAACCTGTTCATCAGCATCTTCACATTCTTGCTCTTTACTTTATTCAATGAGTTCTGAGAGTGTTAAATGCTTGACAAACAAGCTGGCAAACATTGACGAAAATACCCCTGCAAACTGGCTACCTTCTTCTGTTCATCCACCTGAAACACCAACCGAGTCATTGGAGTTCTTGGCTCGTTCATGGAGCCTTTCTGCAACTGAGCTGTCTAAGGCACTTACTGTTTCACATGTTGAATCTAACATCTTTGATAACATGCACTTTAAGGATACAGTAAGATAATCTTATACTTCTGTTTCTTTATTCATGGCATTTTTGTATGCTAATTCTTTGTTGTTGGTTTCTTATCTTTTCTTCTGCCTATACTTTGCACATGCGGGATACACTGGATGAATGTTGTTGTTGGTGTTTTATTCATGGCAAGTTCTTCTCTTTTCCTTGGACTTTTGTTTTGTTTTAGCAGATCAAATCGCGTCCGAGTGTAGATAGTCCTCCAATTTCTCCAGCAGGGAGTGATGAGACAAAGGTAAGAAACCTGAAATTCTTAGTGCAAGATCAGACAGCATACTTTTTCAGCTTTCACTAAGTTTTTCAATCATCACAAACCAATACTTAGAATAGATTCCTTTTTTTTTAACAGGAACTCTTTTTGCTGCATCAAGCACTACAGCCGAGCTTTCTGTACAATCAACAGCTACTAAAATCTGGGGTAACAC
The DNA here is from genome assembly GCA_029168935.1 of Oxyria digyna. NCBI lineage: Eukaryota > Viridiplantae > Streptophyta > Magnoliopsida > Caryophyllales > Polygonaceae > Oxyria > Oxyria digyna. The sequence goes on along the minus strand of JAPVLV010000010.1, from coordinate 13,820,405 downwards.
TTCATCTTTTTAAATCTTGTACTTGAAAACATTTTACTAATCCGAGTACGTTTTTTCAGCTGGCGAAGAACGTGGTAAAAGGAAAGAGCATGGGATGTTGGTCAAAGGAGCAGAAAGAAAGGAAGAAGCATGAGATGAGAACTCACAATGCTCAGCTTCATGCAGCAGTGACTGTAGCAGGTGTAGCTGCTGCTGTTGCAGCTCTAACAGCCTCACACGCATCTGCAACCGAAAACAGCTCATCAACAAAGGCGCCATTCAAAATGTCGGGTGCAATTGCATCTGCTGCAGCACTTGTTGCATCACACTGTATAGAGATTGCTGAGGAGATGGGAGCTGATCATCATCACATTTTGACTGTTGTGGATTCTGCTGTTAATGCTCGGAGTAATGGTGATATTATGTCCTTGACAGCTGGAGCTGCCACTGGTATGAGAGAAAAAAAAACAGAAATTTCGTTCTTGAATTATTACTTGTTGGGTTAAAGATGTGAGTTTATGTATTAATATACAGCGCTGCGAGGAGTGTCAACCCTCAAGGCGAGGCTGCAGAATGGAAATGTTGCTGCAGCACTGAGCATAGGTGATGAAGAAGGAAAAGAGTTGAGCATGGGAACTGCAATGAACTTCATTTCAAGAGGCGGAGAGCTTCTAAAACGTACAAGAAAAGGTACAAGAAGCATATAGGAGAAAAAAATTACTATATGAAAAAATTGATCTAAATCAGTGATTTTATTTTACCTACCAGGCGATTTACACTGGAAGCAGGTTTCTTTCAGAGTAAATCCAGCACTGCAGGTACGTACAAGTCAACTAATAACATGAATAATACATTATTAATCCCTCACCGTCTCTCGGCTAGCGACTTTTAGAACATCCCAATAACACCTATTATCTTGATTTTTCACTCTTACTTACATGGTGATGTGTGCAATTCGTTCAGGTGGTGGTAAAATTGAAAAGCAAGCATGTAGGAGGGACATTCACAAAGAAGAAAAAGTGTAAGCAAATCCCTTGAATTAAATTAAGTATAAAAACCGATTTTTGGTTAATGATGAAGAGTACTGTGTTGTTACTTGTGCAGTTGTAGTTTCTGGATTGTATCCTGAAATACCAGCTTGGCCAGGACGAGAGAAAGAAGACTTTGATATGCAGAGGGAATACTTTGGAATACAAATAAGTGACAGGATCATAGAGTTTGAATGCAAGAATAAAGCTGAAAGACAGATGTGGACTGATGGAATTCAGCATATGTTGAACTGTCGCATTGCATAAATCATAAATCAAGTGTGTCATCATTTATTACGCGTTGTTGTCGTATGAATGTATGACTTTCCAGCTAAACGATGGCATAAATCTGATTTTTCTTTGTCTGATTTAAAATGCAAACCATGCAAATTAAAGCAGTTTACTTATCAAAGCTATTTTGATCAAATTTACAAGCTGCAAAAACACCAAGCACAATGGAACTGAATAGTCAAAATACAAAACGTATAATCATTTGTAAGTTGTTTAACTCTAAAATGGTTCATTTGCCCTTTCAGCCAGATGCACTGTAACCATAAATAGAATGTTTACATAAACTGAGGATGCAAGGAAAGGATGTCGTCACACTTTCACAAGTAAATAAAACCTGCATAAGCAGCTCAAAATTGCATCATTTACTCGATCACATCTTAAGATGAGCAGCCAGTAATATCTACCATGTGCCAGTTTACTGAGTGCGAGTGTTTCCAATCTTGCTTCGTAGAGACGCAGATAGCTTGGCTGTTGCAGCTCGTCCTCTTTCAAGACAATGACGGTACTCATCCACTGTTAAACAGCATTATGCAGCAAGCTTAGTAGATACAGGCACAGATTCCATTAAATCAAACAATTTTGGATTTGCAAATATTTTGGACTTTAGACAAGAATCTATTTCGTTTTACATTTCAATGATTTTCAACCAAAAAGGCTACGTAATATTAAAAAAATTACCTGTCATCAAGCCACGGGTGATAGAAGTTACGATGCCATGATCTAGAGGTTCCCCGTTTACCAGTAACGATTCTTTTGGGAGAACTGAACAGATGGGATTTGGGAAAGCCAAATATGCAAATGCCTTCATATCCTGCCATGTATAATCAAACATTTGTCATCTGGTGCCCATTGATGCCATTTTGGATATATACGGAGTATATTGTACAAAAGAAAACAAACATCAGTTATGACAGTGGAATGCCCGATTTAATTTTGCACACAAAAAACATCACCTCAAGCAATATCGTTTAGTCACTAATAAAAATTGTTACGGACATTTTGTACAGTAAAGAAGATGATCAACCCACACAAGAAATGAGGTATTGACTGACTTAACGAGTAAAAGAAAATGTCTTTAGACATCTCTCCAAGGAAACAATTATCTAATGCTCCAAGGAAACAATTATCTAATGCTCCAAGGAAAATAAACAAAATAAATTATTATTACTTGTTCTTCTTTCTTTGTTGGGTCCAACATAACAGATCCCTTTTCAGTCACGCAACAGCATATTGCAACTGCACAGGACATGTCAACATTAAAAAAACAGATGATCGGAAGGTTTTTTAAAACGTAAAGAGGATTAAAGTCTTGATTACCAGCAAGATGCTTCAGAGGAATACAAGCATCTAAAAGAGCTGCACAAGCTGCGTTTATGGCACATGGAAGAAGCTACCACTAGTAGTCAAGGGAAAGATGCTTACAAGTGAAATGGTAACGTGATCAGCATAAAATTAAAATACAAGCCATATAGGTCAAGGATACAGCACCATCGTCATCAATAACCTGCAAAAGGAACACACATGTTTACACAACAGACAAAACTATTTATGAATATGGAACAATTCATGCTTCAATAGCAGGATCACATCTCTCACCTGAATTACAATGGATGTAGTTGTATTTGGGTTTATTGTCAATATGCAAATGCTCTGCAAGGTTTTCCTCAGAATCATCTCACACTCCTTTTCAAGTTTCCCTAAAATTAAGGAATTTGTAAATTTTAAAAGACGCACTCATGTTTTTCCAGTATTTCTGTTAACAAACATGCTCAGAATTCATGCAAGAGTGACCTAGGAAGTTTTAAAGAAAACTCACCAATTTGACCTGTTTTAGGTTTCCAAATCACTTCTATACAAGCCTTCTCTGGGTTTTCATTCTTCCTAGTTCCAGCTTTCGGTCCATAGACTGCAGCTAACACCTTTGTACTCCCTATTTCAAGCAAATCAGTAACTCCATTCCAGCAAAAACGCCCAAACCAACAAAACTTCAGGAATTCCAAATCTAAAAAGAATTCCCCGTGAATGGGTTCTTCTAGTTATTGAGGTCAGAAATTATGAATTTGCAATTTGGATTATACTAACAAAATTCAAGGAGTTATTTTGAAAAAGAGGGAAGAAAAGAAATGACCTTGAGACCAACTTGCAGAACCATGAGCACGGTTGAGAGGTCCCCTAGTGCAAGCAAAAGGCCTCAATTGATTGGGCGTTCTTCCATCAGCTCTATCGATGTCCATTTCTCCCCCTATATTCCCAATTGCGGAGTGGAAGATTTGAGAAAAGAGGTACGCTTTAGGGTTTTAGAAGTTAGGGTTTATCGACTGATTTGAGAACAAGAAAAGAGAGGGAACTCAACTAAGGAGTGAACATAGGCTAGTGAGGTTTTTGGTTTAAATCACCCGATATTTGCCTAAATTTGCAAGAAATTACTCTTATTTTTCTTAGTGATTTTAAACCACTCAAAAGTGGTCTTCCGTTAACAAAGTCACACCCATGGCCTTATTCCGTCAGTCTTGTCGTCTAGAATGATGAAGTTACAATTTTACCCCTTTTAAATTTCAGAAATTACTCATCAATACCTTTCTTTGTTACATTTTTACCCCTTGTTACAGTAACCCGATAATTTCCCGTTCTGGGGTTTTGTTGGATCTAGGCGATTGCGAAGTCGAAGAACACGAACACCACAATCGAGCGTGAATACGAGTGATTGAGTCTGGATTCGTTGTGTTTAGGGTTCGTTCGCAAAAATTGGGGATCTGGATTGTGTTAAGAAATTGGAGGGTTTTGCTTTAGGGTTTCAATTTGTTGTAATTGATGTGTGTTTATGTGTTTAGGGCCGAAGAAATCGAGAACGAAAAGGAGAAGGTCACGATTAGGGCTCATTCGCATAATTAGGGTTCGCGATTAAAAGGGGAAGGTCGAGGGAGGAATTAAGGTCGATTTCAAAACTCGAATAGAGGAAGAAGGAAAGGTTTCTGAAGTGTTGTTGGATTGGTCTACTCTCAGCCAAAGGAGAAGTGATATCGAGAAGGTGATTGCTCGCTGGAAAGGTAAGTTTTCTGCACTTTTTTTATTTTTTGACTTGTATTGCATTGAATGTGACAGCAGGATGTGGTAAATAGTTGTTGTGTGCAAAATTGTTTATGTATGGCATTGAATTGATGATTGCTCATTGAATTGTTTATGTATGACATTGAACTATTTTAATGATTTTTATGGGTTTGGGGTGACAATAAAGTGAGAATATTTGGACTGGTATAGATGGGGTATTGAAGTAGGAGGAAGACAAAGATGGTGGACCCTTAGGAAGAATATTTTAATGCTTTATGACACATGTGAAGAGAATATTTTACTTGCAATATCTTTACATGATGTCATAAGATTCTTTTATGGACATTTCTATGGGTCTATGCATTCATATTTGAGATTCTCTTATGGTTTTACAGATGTGGACCCTGATAGGCTTTCAAAGATAGAGTTAGAAGAATATATCAAAGAGGGTGTGGAAGAGATTGAAAATGTAACTGAACTTTGGTTCTGGAAGTCCGGAAGCAGATTACATCTAGGGATACAACAAATAGTTGTTGATAGAGATATAATAAAGTTGTGTGAAACTGTCTCTAGCTGTAACAACACATTAGAGGTGTTTGTAGTCCAACAAAATGAGGTCAGTCCAAATGAGCTCGTGGACTTTGCAAATGGAAGAAAGTTAAGACCTTGGGCTGACATAGGAAACCCAATTGGTAAGATGCTCTCTAGTAGCCAAGGCCCAAGAAGAAGTTCTACAGTTTTGAAGTCTTCTAACCCATCATCATCCATTCTCACGCTAGCTTCCAACCCTAAATTTGTGACACCAAGGACTACACCCAAATTCACACCAAATAACCAAGGAGAAGAGGCTAGATCTAAGGAGGAGAGTGATACATTTGATGAGGAAGATGCAGAGTTGATAGGGTCAGAGACCTCTGATGATAATTCTGATGATGATTCTGATGATGTGGGGTATAAGGAGGATGTATTTGGAGAGGACAACTTTGCTGATGAAATGTAGATCCAGATGTGTTTGATGATAATCTGATCACAGAAGATGGTGAACAGGATGGAGAAGATGTCTTTGATATAAGGGTTCAGGGTGATGATTATAGGAGCTTTAGTGGGTCTGATGATGCCAAGACAGAAAGGTACCAAGATTTCAATCCCTCAGTAGATTTTAGGAATAAGATTTGCTTGAAAGTTGGCTTGAGATTTGGTTCTAATGATATTTTCAGAAAGGCTCTAAAACATGATGCTTTAGAAAATGGGTTTGACTACTATTATCTCCACAATGACAAAACCAAAGTTTCTGCATATTGAAGAAATAAGTATCATTGTGGCTTGAAAAGAGGCAGAAAGAAGTGTGTTTGTAAGGACAAGTTGTGTGGTTTTAAAGCTGTTGCAAGGAAAATGGGATCAGATGCCTCATTCCAGCTTAAGACTTTTAATTCTGAGCACACTTGTGGATGGCAAGACAGAAATTCAAAGATGACATCCACTTGGCTTGCTGAGAAATATCTAAAACACTATAGGGATGACCCACAATGGAGAATTAAATCTGTTATTCTGACAGTGAGAAGAGAACAAAGTGTTGGGATTACATATCATCAAGCCTGGAGAGCTAGAGTTAGAACCTAGGATTTGCACCAGAGCAATATGCAAAGGTCTGGGATTATGCTGCTACAATCCTTCATTACAACCCTGGGAGCAGTGTATATGTGAGGCCCTCACAGACTATTGAGAGACCACTAAAATTTGAGAGATTTTATGTCTGCTTGAAGGCTTGCAAGGATGGTTTTTTAAATGGGTGTAGGCCAATTATTGGAGTAGATGGAAGCCATCTGAAATGTTTCTACACTGGGCAAGTGTTCTCTGCAGTTGCTAAGGATGGGAATGAGAACATATTCCCTATGTCATTTGTTGTAGTTGAGCAAGAGAACAAAGACACATTGTGTTGGTTTATTCAGAACTTAATGAATGACATTGGAGGCAAGGCATTGACCTTCATGTCTGATAGGTGTAAGCTTAGTTTTCAATTCTTGTACTTTCTTGTTATTTAGAGTTACAATAATTTTGTGACACATGGTGTTGTTTGTTGTTACTTAGGGTTTGTTAGAGGCCTTGGCATAAGTAGCACCTATGTGTGACACAAGGGTTTGTGTGAGACATATGCGCAACAACATCAAGGCGCAATGGCTAGGAAAATATTTCAAGGATGTTGTTTGGGCTGCTGCAAAAGCTTCCACCCTCCATGATTTTGAGAATGTTATGAGAGTTATAAGGGAGATGAATGAGAAAGTTGATGCTTATTTGATGCGCCAAGATCCAAGAACTTGGTCTCTTCATGGATTGAGGTATTATCCAAAGTGAGATATGCAACTTAATAATGCATGTGAGCAGTTTAATAGTTGTATACTAGAAGCAAGGGAGATGCCCATTCTCTCTGTGTGTGAATGGATAAGAAGGAATCTGATGACAATGTTCATTAATAAGAGGAATAAAATGAATGCACACCAAGGACTGATTACCCCTGAAGTGATGAAGAAAATAAATGACATGAGGGCGGACATTATAGGGAGATGTCAGTGTCATGGTGATGGTGATTTATATGAAGTAGATTCAGGTGGGAGAACATATGTGGTAAATCTGGCCCAAAGATCTTGTGGTTGTAATATGTGGGATATCACAGGAATTCCTTGTCAGCACGCCATTACCTGCATTCTTAAGAGGAGGTTAAGAATTGAAGACTTTGTTGACCCTTTCTGTCACAAATCAACCTACATGAGGGCATATGAGCTATTTGTTGTTCCAATGTCTGGAGAGGACCAGTGGGTAAAAACTGACCAACCACCATTAGATCCACCCAAACTAGTGGTTCAAGTTGGAAGACCAAAAAAAGACAGGAGGAAAGAACCCGAGGAAGCCAAGGAAAAGGCTAAGGTAGCCTAACAGAGGTAGAAGACCACCAAAAGAAAATATTCTGGCCCTCCAACCTCAGAAAAGGAAATATACTAAAAGAAAGGTATGCATTTTTTATCTTATGTGACTATATTTCAGAATGCTCATCTTCATTTGAATTTTTTTTTGTTTTTGTAACAGGTCAGAACAACATTCCCAGAACCTTCCAATGCAGCTTCCAATGGAGATCAGATTGGAATTGAGCAAGACAGTGATGTGGTAAATATTTGTTCATTTTATTAGTGAGACATATGATTGAGTGTGGCAACTTCTAATATTTCATCATTTATGTTTTTTTTTTTACAGCAAGCAATGATTGAGGAGGCCATGAGACAAAAAGCCATGACCCAACCAGATGAAGTCGCAACTCAAGCCTCTCAGGCACCAACATCTAGGGGTGGGCATAAACAACTAAAACCAAAAAACCGAACTGAAAAACTGAAAACCGACCGATTTTTCAATTAACCGTACCGAAATAATAGAAGTTTTGGATACAATTAACCGAACGATATTATTTGCGGTTATACGGTTAGGAAATGGCTAATTAAATTGAATTTATGGTTAATCGAAATAACCGAATATATTATATATAAATATTTTTAATATAAACCAATATGACAATAATAGATTTGTATAATAAAATTTTATCTTCCAACACTATTTATCTTCATTTTTATCTTCAAATCGGTCTATTTACACAGTATAAGATTACTGTGACTTTTTTAGGCAACAAAACTTTGTTTTTTTTGTGTCGCTAACAGAACTTTGTGACTTTTTTAGCTCTTTAATTATATTGTGTATTTGGGATTGTGAGATTTTAGTTCTTTGAACTAATTCCTTTTAGTGTTCTAATAGTTTTGTTCTTTTTTCTTAACAATTTCAAGAGCATATTTTTTTAGTTTTTGTTATATTGGTTAACCGAATTAACCGACTTATTTGTACTGAAAATTTGGTTAACCGATATTGGTTAACCGAGAATTACGGTTAGGTAAATAGTTGTTAGAAATCACTAACCGAACATTGGTTAACCGAACATTTGGTTAACCGAACATTGGTTAACCGAATGACAGTTGACCGACCACGCCCGCCCCTACCAGCATCAAGCCAGTCAACACCATCCCAACCTCAAGGTACTGCTTCAGCAAACTCTACAAGGGTGAAGATTGGTGCAAGGAAGAGAACCAAAGTAGCCTCAGCAAAATCTTATGGAAAAAATCAGTAGACAGTCTATGAGTGTGACTTTTGTTCAGTAGACAGTGTAACTGTGTGGTCTTTTTTTTGGGGTCTTTTGTGGTCATTACACGTAACTGTGGTCTTTTGTTCAGTAGACAGTGTTTGCTTTTGTGTGGTCTTTAGACAATACTTGTTCCTTTTAACATTGTAGACAGTGTGGTGTGTATGGAAGCTCTATAAGAGCATTTTATTATAGATCATGTGCCATTAAACATCAGCAACACACATTACACAGTAGCAACAACAAAACACATTACACTAGCAACACACATTACACACTAGCAAAACACACTAAAAAGTAGCAAAACACAATCCTAAATGCATGGCAAACATCTCTTTCAATAGTTATAGACTTGAATGTCGTATACGACACCATCCCAACCTCAAGGTACTGCTTCAGCAAACTCTACAAGGGTGAAGATTGGTGCAAGGAAGAGAACCAAAGTAGCCTCAGCAAAATCTTATGGATAAAATCAGTAGACAGTCTATGGGTGTGACTTTTGTTCAGTAGACAGTGTAACTGTGTGGTCTTTTTTTTTGGGGTCTTTTGTGGTCATTACACGTAACTGTGGTCTTTTGTTCAGTAGAAAGTGTTTGCTTTTGTGTGGTCTTTAGACAATGCTTGTTCCTTTTAACATTGTAAACAGTATGGTGTGTATGGAAGCTCTATAAGAGCATTTTATTATAGATCATGTGCCATTAAACATCAGCAACACACATTACACAATAGCAACAACAAAACACATTACACTAGCAACACACATTACACACTAGCAACACACATTACACACTAGCAAAACACAATCCTAAATGCATGGCAAACATCTCTTTCAATAGTTATAGACTTGAATGTCGTATACGACACCATTGGAACCGTGACTTTCAAGATCGAAGAGACATTCATCATTGATCTTGAGCTTTTGGTCCTCAACAAAACCCTCCAACCCTTTCCTAAGCGGTATGCATTGTTGGTATGCTTGAGATTAACTGGCCAACTTTTCTCGCCAACCTTAAGAGTGATTGAACAATCCTTAAAATTCTTCAAAAACTTTTCTCCATGGGTTGTCGGGAGAATCTGCACAGCAATAATACATCATCAACATTATACCTATCAAATTTGATTAAAACACAAGATTGAGGAGAAGGAAAATTACGAGGCGACAGTCCCCCTCGACATAGGACCGTTTCATTTTAACAAAAAAGCTTGTTATATCAGAGGTGTCCTCGGAATCGGAGGAGGATGAGTCTAACACTATGACCTCGTGGTAATTGGCCATGGTAACTCTGCTGAATATTGAGTGAAAAGGAGAAAAAAAATCAGTGATGGAGAAAATATGAAGCAAACCCGTAAGCCTTGCAGTGATGGTGAATCTGCACAGTAAAAATGACCTATTTATGCTAGGAGGTTGAAGGCAAGCTCTTAAATGATGTTTGACTCAACACCTCAACATTTACTCTGAATTTTGTACTGTTTTGAATGCATTTACTGTCATTTTTTTACTGATATTTGGTAGGTGAGTCAAAATGTGAAACTGAGCCAATGCATGCACGAATCACAACCACATACACCAGTACATTTATTCATTTTTTGTTGCCTTGCATACACCAATATACAGCTTAAACAGATGCATATATTGATCAGCAAAACAACATTTTTCACCAGTAAAATGCATTCTTACCAATATTCAGAGTACATAGATCCAAAACATCAGTCAAACACCAGTAAACTCATCCTAACTACTTACTTATCATTCCTTGCCATATCAAAGCACACCCTAAAACAACAATAACAACTACTAATTCTACCCTGCATACAAAGACCTTCATTTCTTGTACTTTTCCAGCAGCTTTTGTTCAAGCATTATATTCTTCACTTCCACATCACCCTTCTGCTTCAACAACTTAGCAATAATGGCTTCAGTTTGTGTACTAAATGATCCATCCAACCACTTGAAAAAATTGCATCCTCTTACCTCAGCTGATCTGTAACGTGGGCAAGAAAAAAACCTCCTTCCATAATTCATAGGGGTGTAAGTTGTTCTAACTTTTGCAGGCAAATGGCACCAGCAAATTGGCTCCGCATTGTATGAATTGTACGAGCCAGATTGTGAAGACATTCCTACTGCCAACCAAAATCATCAATTCAAATTGACTTTACCAGAATACAAGATATACACAGACAAGATTTATACCTAAACAACTTGATAATCATCGGTCAAGACAGAAAAACCCTAATTGTATACAACATAGCTCAACACAAAATGGCTTACCTTCACTGCGAATTCTGCACTTCAAATCGACCGAAGAACACTTAGCCTACCTCTCAATCGCCTTCTTCCTCTATCGAGTTCTTCCTTCTGATTGTTATTTCACTTTAGGGTTTTATTGATGAGTAATTTCTGAAATTTAAAAGGGGTAAAAGTGTAACTTCATAATTCTAGACGGCAAGACTGACGAAATAAGGCCATGGGTGTGACTTTGTTAACGGAAGACCAGTTTTGGGTGGTTTAAAATCATTAAGAGAAATACGGGTGGTTCCTTGCAAATTTAGGCAAATAACGGGTGGTTTAAACCAAAAACCTCTAGGCTAGTAGCTGAACCAAACCGAATCTGAAAACCCGGAAACCCAAACCAAAATACTTTTGTTTGCTTCGGTTCTTGATGGCGTCTGCAAAAAAAAATGTCGTTCATTCGAATTGATCGGACGGCCCAGATCATTGCACTTTCCAGCGTGGAAGCCTCATACTCGCTTGCTTTTTTGTGTGGAACACACGCGCTACATGCCTCTATCGTGTTTCAAAAATGGAGCGAAACCGTCTCTTCATATTCTCAAACCTCTTTCACTGAAAAGCTCTCTAGCGAAGGCGATCAAACCCTAACCTCCCTACTCGCTAGCTTTTTTCTCGATTTCTCACCATAATCACATCGGTTTCGCTCGTCGATCATCACAAGCAAACTTCTCACACAATTTCGTGATGGCATGATCACAAAAGAAGAACGAAGGAAGAGGTATGGTGTATAATCCCTAATTTTACTATCTACGATGCTTTTTCCTGTGATTTCTCATTGATTTCTCTCCATTTCACTTTGTCCTTCAACAAAATCCATCAACTCGCTACAAAAAATGGCAGGATCTCAGAAAATCCAACAAACAAACGGTATGGAGTATAATTTGATATTTAGAGTTAGGTTTTAGCTTCGACATGTTAGATTTGGCTACATGCATGTTTGATTTCCTTGGATTTCAATTTATTTTACCATATATGAGTAGATCTACTTAACTTCGGTGTGAATGTTCATTTGTATTTACTGTGTGTTCATCAAAAACTCATGACCGTGTTTTTACTGTGTGTTCATCTAATCTCTTATATATGTTCATCACATGTTTTAAGATTGTTCATCAGATCTTATATATATATATATATATATATATATATATATGTTCATCACATTTCCTATAAATGTTCATCATATATCTTGTAATTGTTCATCACATTGCATGAGGAATGTGTATTATGTTTGCCTTGAACACTAGAGTTATTTATGATATCCATTCTTGTGTTCTTGACGTTGAATGCAATGCAATAATAATGGTTACTCTGGTATATTGGGAAGAAAAACTGCACAGTGAACTTCCATTGTCAGTTTGTTGAACAAGCTTAAACAATGTAGTGAACATTTATCAATAATCTGGTGAACAAGTATAAATAGGGGCTTACTATTTTGGCACACCCTAAAAGTTTATTGGCACACCCGGATCTTCGTCACGAATGTATTAGAGACGATCTTTGTCACGAAGCAAAACCACCAGAGATTCGTCACGAAGAAAATGAGGACTTCCGTCACGAAGGTTCCAAAGACTTCCGTCACGAAGGTTCCAAGGACATCCGTCACGAAGGTATATAGGACATACGTGACGAATCATTTTTAAAAAAAAATTAAGAATCTTTTAGAGGATTTCAATACGAGTCCGTGCATATAAAATACTTCCAAAACGGACATCGTTTGCCCTTCCAAAAGCCTCCAAAACAAAATAGTCGCATGCGTTAAGTTCATAAAAGCAAAAACTTATATAAATTTAGCATTTGTATAATATCATTATTAATTATAGTTAAAAATCATGCAATTAAGTTTATATACTATAATTATATAGTATCATTTAATATCACTAGTTTATTACTTATAAAGTATAATTATGCATTACGTTTAAATATTACGAACTAATTTATTCGTCACGTATGTCCTATATACCTTTGTGACGGATGTCCTTGGAACCTTCGTGACGAATGTCTGGTCATATACCTTCGTGACGAAGAACAATTAATATACATTCGTGACGAATATCTGGCCATATACCTTCGTGACGAATATACGGGTGTGTTAAATAAAATTTTAGGGTGTGCTAAATAAAGACTTTGTATAAATCATGTAGTCAACATTTATAAATAATGTGATAAACAAGTATAAACAACACATTGAACATTTGGCGATAGAGTGGCGAACCTTAGTGATAAGGGAAATAGTAAATTTACCATCTGAATGTCATTCACTTTGTGACTAGGTAGTCTTTATAAGTGAGTTTCCATTTCATCATTAAAGAATGTTTGAGCATCACAGATTTCGAGACCCTCAATAATCGGCACAACCTATATATAATATCAAAAGTTCCCAGAAGTTATATTTCCAAATGATAATGACAAAATTATTCATGTAAAAAATACCTACCGTTGTGTCAATTGAAGCAAAGAATCTAAGAGGTTTTGAAACACTCCTTTCTTCCTCTTTCAGGTTCAGCAAGTGTGACCATGAGTCAATCACGTTGCTTTCAACATAATTCTTTGCGCTTCATGCTCAGAAAGTCAAGCTTCTTGTAGTTTAAAATGTCCCATACTGAAAACAATATCCCTGAAACAATGAATGAAGACATATATAATGTTAGACAAAAGTAATCGTAATTATTGAACATATTGATGAACATTATATGAAAGCAACGATGAACAAATAGAACAAAATTGATGAACATTTTATAAAAAAATATGGTGAACAAATAGAACATAATTGATGAACATGATGTGAGAAGTTGATGAACACGATGTGCGAAGTTGATGAACATATATAACAATGGTGATGAACTTTACAGAAAAACTAAATGAACTTTTCTTACTCTTTGTGTGTTGGATCTTCCAATCCATTTGCTGATTTTCATTTCAGAAGTTGTTGGTTTCTCTCCAATGTCCACAATCCTTTGCTTGTAAGGTGATTTATTCGCCCAAGAAATAAGTTTCCTTCTTTTCTCTTGCATGTCATCCCCACTTCATCTCTTCCAAATAAACATTGTTTTTTCAGTTAGTTCTGTTCTCTGTTTGATGAACATTAATTGTAAGTTTGATGAACAGAATATTCAAAGTTGATGAACAAAAGGAAAGAAAAATCACCTTCTCAACCTACCCCACAGTCTGTTGTCCTTCAATCTCTTCTTTGTCTTTTCCCTTCTCATTGTTTTTCTCCTCCTCAATCTGTTTCCCCATATTACTTGGAACTTCTTCTTCGTGAACCACCTCTTCTCCTTCCTTTTACTTCAGTGGTGATTCGGGAACCACCTCTTCTTCTTCCTTATCCATCTCTTGTATTTCCACTTGTTCAACTTGTTGTTTCTCAACTACCTCTTGTCCTCCCCTTTCCTCAGACTGTAGTTCCTTCTCCTTCACTGACTGTAGTTCCTTTCCTCAACTACCTCTTCTCTGATTGTCAATAGATTATGATGAACATTACTCAAGAATGTAATGAACATTTATAGTAAAATTGATGAACTTTTATAAGAACTTTAAAATTTATGTTCCTGCTTCTCTTTCTCTCTTTTATATTCTTCCACCCTCACCTCATTGATATCTTCAACAAGATTATTTTCCTCAACTGCATCAACAATGTTGTCAACAACAGGAGTACTTTCATCCATATCTTCAGTGTGCATGCTAGTTGCTTTCAACTTCTTTTCTCTTTCAACCACAGATTTATGAATCTTCAAATGAACTTAAACACAACAAGTTATTATAAATAACAACATAGAGAATTATAAGATTTAAGAACTTTTGTATATATACCTTGAATGCCATTTTCCTTTCGTACTGAATTGTGAGATTTCTTGGCGGATCAACTACCCTGGCAATCCTGACGGGTGATTGGGAGAATATTTCCAATGAGAAGGATGGAATCTCTAAACTTTGAACAAGTAGCCACCGTATGGTGGACCAATTGGTTCTATAGAAACAAGAAAGTTTTCAACGAGGTAGACTTTAACTACTTACCATGCATTCAAAATTTTATACATGAAAAATGGTAATCTTGGATTCGGCTCGCCCATTTTGGCTGAAGCCCTCTCTATGCATATTGGCATAAGAGTGGCCATCCAGCTAGGCATCTCACATATTGAGATAGAAGGTGATAACCTTCGCCTTAATAATGTCATTAAAGAAATCTGGGCTTGCCCCTTGGAAATTGATCTTATTGTTTCACGTGATGAACGTGAGACTCTTTCACTCTAGTCGCATTTCCCACAATTTTCGGGAGATAAGTGATGTGGTGAACTTGTTAGCTAAACTACACCACTTCTCACAACCCCCGATTTGACAACCTATCCAAATCTTCATGATGTCATCCTTCGGGATGCCCTAGAGCGATCTACTACGTGGTAGTGGACCCACTAAACGCTTTCCTAATAACAAGCTTTATTCCCGCGCCATGAGCGGAGTTTGCACAACGATTTGTATAACTATGTAGATAACTTATGAACACATAGAAATAACGTTAATATAAATATATTATATAATTATATTTATTTTAATTGATTTTTCAATCAATATTATATAAATAAAATGAGTTTCAATTGATTTATAATCTTTTATATTGATATGCATTTAAATAAGGAAATAATATCAATAGATTTAGGATAGTGATCTTTGTATATATATATATATATATATTTTAATTGATTTATGTTCAAATAAGGAAATCATATCATTTCAATTAGGTTAATTATCTTAAATATATAAATTTAATTTTTAATATTTTAAAAAATGACAGTGACGTGGCATAACTTATTGATGAGTAAATGATGTGGTATAGCTTATTGACGAGTATTGTGTTTTGCTTTAGTAATTTTATAGAGATAAAAAAATAGATAGATTTGAAATTTTTATAGTTGAAAAAATATGAATTAGAGTATATATATAGAGGCCGGTTCCGGTGTAACGGATTTTGTGGTGTAACAAGGGGATTAATTAGGAGCGTTGGATGAGACAAAATCAATGGCTTGGATTAATGGTGGAAAAAAAAAAGAAAAAGAAATTAATAGGAGAGAGAGTATGTAATTGTTAGCAGTTAACGTATTTGTAGGATTTTGTGATTTTTTCATTTAAATTTTAAACGTTAAACATGAGAGAGAAAGAGATAGAATGACGGTTAAACAGAGAGATAGAATGACGATTTAATTTTCTCCATTGCAGCCTGAATCCATGTTCACAGCATTAACGCTCTTGCTCTTCTTCCAGATCTTCATTCTTCTTGAAGTTTTAAATTCTTTTTCCATTGACGCATGAATTTACAATGTCTACGAAAGAAGTTGATCGTAAAGGTTAGTTCTTGAGAATTAGGGTTTCTTATTATTCAGTTATGGTTACTTTGTTGTTCGATGAAATCTGCAAAAATCAATGGCTTATGTTGCGCAAGAGATATTCGATTTTGATTAATCGATATTCATGTTTACAGTACAGTTTGTGTATTCGTGTTCTAATGTGAGATATTCATCTTCTCCGGGTGTTCTAATAGTTATATATTAGGTTTTAGGGTTTCCATTACGAAAATAGACGGTATTCTAATATTCATCTTTGTTATTCGTGTTCTTCACCTGAAGTATTAGGTTTTAGGTTTTCCATTACGAAAGAAGACGGTATTCCAATATTAAGAAGACGATATTCTGTTGTTCATCTTTGTTATTCGTGTTCGACTATAGAATATTCAGTACAAATAGTGATATATTAGGTTTTAGGGTTTCCATTACGAAAATAGACGGTATTCTAATATTCATCTTTGTTATTCGTGTTCTTCACCTGAAGTATTAGGTTTTAGGTTTTCAATTACGAAAGAAGACGGTATTCCAATATTAAGAAGACGATATTCTGTTGTTCATCTTTGTTATTCGTGTTCGACTGTAGAATGTTCAGTACAAATAGTGATATATTAGGTTTTAGGGTTTCCATTACGAAAATAGACGGTATTCTAATATTCATCTTTGTTATTCGTGTTCTTCACCTGAAGTATTAGGTTTTAGGTTTTCAATTACGAAAGAAGACGGTATTCCAATATTAAGAAGACGATATTCTGTTGTTCATCTTTGTTATTCGTGTTCGACTGTAGAATATTCAGTACAAATAGTGATATATTAGGTTTTAGGGTTTCCATTACGAAAATAGACGGTATTCTAATATTCATCTTTGTTATTCGTGTTCTTCACCTGAAGTATTAGGTTTTAGGTTTTCCATTGCGAAAGAAGACGGTATTCCAATATTAAGAAGACGATATTCTGTTGTTCATCTTTGTTATTCGTGTTCGACTGTAGAATATTCAGTACAAATAGTGATATATTAGGTTTTAGGGTTTCCATTACGAAAGAAGACGGTATTCTGATATTCAACTTTGATATTCGGTTTATCCCGTGAAGTATTAGGTTTTAGGCTTTCCATTACGAAAGACTTTTATTCCAATATTAAGAAGATGATATTCCGTTATTCATCTTTGTTATTCGAGTTCGACTGTAGAATATTCAGTACAAATAGTGATATCTTAGGTTTTAGGGTTTCCATTACGATAGAAGACGGTATTCTGTTATTCAACTTTGTTATTCGGTTCTTCCTCTGAAGTATTAGGTTTTAGGTTTTCCATTACGAAAGACTTTTATTCCAATATTAAGAAGACGATATTCGGTTGTTCATCTTTGTTATTCGTGTTCGACTGTAGAATATTCAATTATAGGAGTTCCATTAGGAAAGAAATTAATGAAAACATAAAGAAGACGATATTCTGATGTTTATCTTTTTTATTCGTGTTCGACTGTAGAATATTCGTGTTCCAATAGTGATATATTAGGTTTTAGGGTTTCCATTACGAAAGAATACGATATTCCGATATTCAACCTTGTTATTCGTGGTATACTGTTGAATATTCAGTTATAAGTGTTCTACTTTTTTCCCAGGTAAAAAAGTGGTTGATGAATGGTCAAGTGATATAAAGACCTATGCGACGCCGTTGTTGTATCCTTGAACCTATGAAGAGTGCCCTTTCGAACGTCAAATCCTGCCGCCTTGGCATATTCGTAATAGAATTCCTCAGCTTCTATTAGGGATTTAAATTTTCTCCCCATAAAGGGTTTTTCTTGACTTGGAAACCTAGGTATCCAACACTTTGAATTACGGTCATCGGGATGAACAATACAATCGGTTCCATAATCGAATTCAGCTTCTTCCTCTTCATCAACGTCTGTTATTCCAGTTTCGCAAACCTCCATATCATCTCCTGTTTTAATGAACTTATATAGAGGATCTGCTGAGTTTTATTAGGAAGCAGGTGGTTTCCTATATATAGAAGACGATATTCTGATGTTCATCTTTGTTATTCGTGTTCTACTGTGGAATATTCAGTTATAGGGGTTTTATTATGAAAGTAATTAACGAATATCATAAAGAAGACGATATTCTGATGTTCATCTTGGTTATTCGTGTTCTACTGTTGAATATTCAGTTATAGGGATTCCATTACGAAAGACTTTTGTGCCTACATAAAGAAGACAATATTCTGATGTGCATCTTTGCTATTCGTGTTCTACTGTTGATATATTCTGTTATAGGGGATTCCATTGTGAAAGGCGAACAGTATTTACAGAAACGTGAATATCACCTAATAGAAACGTGAATATCACCTAATAAAACGATAATATCACCTAATAATATTACACTTAAACAAGAATATCACCTAATAGAAACGTGAATACCACCTAATAAAAACGCAAACACTATTTACAGCAATCTGTCTTCCACCCATCTTTATATTCTCGATTGTATTTGTTTCCCTTACACATCAATAGTACTATTCACTCTCCTAAAAAAGAAGCACCACTATTCACTCATAGAAAGGTCAATTATTGACGCAGATAAATCCACACATACCATTATATATTCACAATCACTATTAAACAAAAATCTTAGGGAAGATTATTATACTAAAATAAACCAAAATGGCTCCACTAAATCAAACGAATAGTCCTACTAATATTTCACCTTCCACATTTAGGATTTCCGCCTCTCTTTCGGATGTCTTTAGCCATGAATCCTCGAGCAAACACTTTGCGCACCGATTTGCTTCTCGTTGCAGACCGCGCAGGTCCACTTGTTACTGCTCTTCTTCTGCTGCTTCACCTGGAACTCCAACATCAGAAAATCAAAAATCATTCCCCGTTAAAAAGAGAAAGAGAGAGGAGGAAGAAGAGTTTTGCCTGCATTGTAGAACACTGGAGGATTAGGGTTGCAGTTGGTGCAGATCTCAGCTTCAATGGCAGATCTGATCTCAGCTTCAAAGGATTATCAGTACCCACTGAACCTAAGATGCAGACAAGTTGGCAAGTGTAGACAAATTTATCCTCAATTGTTGATATACATGCAGATGATTTTCCAATGAAGCTCACCTGCATCATTAACATTTTCCAGAGTACTTAGTAACCATTGATTATGCACAAATGTTGGCTAATCTGGTTTTTTTTTACCTTTCCTAGTACGCTTAAGCAGTTCACATCCTCTGACAAGTAACTTCTTACTGCATATACCGCGAAAATTCTCTAAAACAACCTCATCATTCTTCTCCATTGTTTCAGTTTTTTTTTCTATTCCCACATCCTTTCCTGCCAAGAAATTCCCTAAATGTATCCCAATCTAAACCAATTCCGAAAATGTATTCAAACATACATGGTTTAACCTAATACATCCAAACCCATACCTTTAGCTTAAATCAAACTCCACCTTCAAGTGAAAATTATTAAAAACTCCGACAGCTTTGAGCAACTCTTGATTCATATACATTTGTGACCTGCCATTGGTGATCTATTGTGATAATACATGTCCAGATTATGAAATACAGATGCTGGATTTTTTGTACAAACATGCCACAAAATATGTGTGGGCGTGTGATGAGACATATCCAACAAGTGAGAAACAACATTAGAATGTTTTGAAGAAAACAACAAAATAGGGCCTACTACAAACATGCAATATCTAGCAGGATCAACGCATCCTCATAAACAGGATAAGGGTACCACCAGAATGGTAGAGAGTACCAACTTCACACTCATAAAAAAAACTAGTATCCAAACAATTCCCAAGCCAACTCAGGATACCAGATTCCAATTCATGATAAGAATCATCTATGTGATATGTGTTCAAAGATAAAAAAAAAAAAAATGAAGTACCTGGCCAGCTGGCACATAGGGATCCCCTGTTATCTTTACAGCTTCCACGTATTCATAGAATTCAAGACCAGCCTCATTACTTGAGCCTTCATCATTCCATTGACCAAACTTATGCCTCAACTGGATTACTTCAGATGAAAAAGGTCCATGTGAACCGATATAAAGACCTACAAACAAGAAGAAAGACACCATACTCAGAATTTTTACAACTTCCACGTATGTAATGAAAAATTCCGAGAAGGAATTTTTTTTAAACTCCAAACAAGATGTTCTCAAGTTAATTCACCAATCTTTCATGTCTGGATATTCTGGCAATTCAATGCGATTAAAAGTCGTAGTCCCCGACAAAGGTTGCTTAGTTTGAGCTTGTCTTAAAGTGAAACTAATAAGATCTCCCACATCCTTGAGGACCTGCACATTTTAGAATACACTAACAGATTTAAATACTAAACAATATCTAGCTTTATTCTTGAACAAAAAAAAATAAAAGTAAGACGCGAATATTTTAAAGTACAACCTTCATCGGGATCCTCTCTCCCTTGTTGACAAACTTCTCGAGATCAAATAATATGCGATGAGGACTTCGCCGACCTTTAAACTTAGCTTTTCTTTTTGATGGAGACTGATCCTTGCCATCAGAAGTCCCCTGGTCATCATCATTCTCCACCGTCAATGAGAATGTTTTCCTTCCCTTTTTCTCAAGCTTTGCAGGGACTCTAAGCATGTCTTTTGTAGATACCCTACTAGAAAGTTTCTGCATAAGACCACTAATAATAACTTTGGCAGCAATGTCATTGTGGTTCTCCCTGTCAGAAAGTCCAAAGCCGCTTCCAAAGTCCATGCCACCATTTTCATCACCCCCTTCATCACCGGTTCCATCTTCTGCATTCCCTCTATCTAACTCAGCCTCATTTTCTTCATCTTTATCTTCATCTTGGATCAACTGTCCAGACATGAAAGATGTAGAGTCCTGGTCAATCTTGTCTGGAATGGTTACCTTCAATACTTTCACCTGCACATCAGGAACTGGATTTTGCAAAATATGTGGAAACCCAGACAGTCCATCAGCTACATCAGAATCATCCTCGTCTTCACTAACATCAGATTCTCCAATAGGAGGCCCAATAGGGGGGTCAAAAAGGTCAGTTTTCCCCCACTCGGTTTTATAGTATTTATGCTGCTTGAAGATATAGACATTTTAGGGAATGCTGACGGAGAAATTTTAAGTTTTCGGTATACTTGTGTCCACTGTGTTGGATTCTCTTTGACAGAAGATATCTCGTAAATAGACTTGTAGCAACGAAAAAGACTACAATCAAACATGCAATGGGTGAATCGATGAGGAAGACGAAGAAAACGTACCACTTCGAAATTTAGGGTTTAAACAAATTGGGGAAAACAAAAATTCATACAAACTTACATTCTCTGGGGTGAATCGAGGAGGAAGACGAAGATAACGCCGACACTAGGGCAATATCAACGACGCAACACCTTCTGTCTCCTCGCCTGCGAGTTCGGGGTTGAGTTCGAGGGCGTGAGAGAGTTCGAGGTTGGAATCGTCTGCGACAGAGAGGATGAGAGAGCGATTGCGAATCGGGAGAGAGGATGAGAATCGATTTGGAAAGCTTGACCGAGAAGATGAAGGGAGGGGGGGGGGAGATTTTGAGCGAGAAGGGTGAGAGAAGGAGAAGATTTTGAGGGTTTTTAGATTTTGTTGATTAATTTGGGAATGAATTTTATTTTCAAATCCCAGCAATTTCGGGAGGGAGTGGGATCTGGTGTATGCAAGCCTATAATGCTCTATGTACCATCCGAGGTTAATTCTAGGCCATAGATTTAGAGAAGATCCAACGCTCCTAATGAATCCCTTTGTTACACCATAAAAGTCTATTACACTTGAACCTAAATCTATATATATATATATATATATATATATATATATTAAAACAAAGTTATTTCAAGTCTTCTCCTTCACTTTGACCTCACCAATCCTATGTATAATTTTCTCCTTAAGTTTCTCCATTTTAATTTAATTTAATTTAATTTAATTTTTTTACTTTCATTTAAATTATAAAATCTTAATAAATCTAAAATAAAAAATAAAACTAAATAAGGTATATTTATCTTGCTAACTAAAATCATTTGCTTTTATAAATATGAACTTTTCTTACTGATATATAAAACCATGTTTTATACGTTTTCATGCGAAACTAAATCTATTGTTTGAAGTTTATTTGTAGTGTAATTTATATGCGATATATATTTATGATAAAAAATCTATTGAAATTGTCATTAAAAAATTTACTTAATTATTTTGAATTCCACTAGATGTTTTTCTGTTTGTGGGAATGGTAACAAAACTGTTGACTTTTGGAATTTATGCCCAAATTTATCAATGAAGGAAATTAAATTTGAACTTTAATTTAAGAAAATTGATAAAAGTTATAATATCATAATTCACCGCATATAAATTATATAATATATAAACGCTAAAAAAGTATATGTCGCGGGTAGACCTGTCAAAAGCTGACCCAACCCGCTGGACAGACTCGACCGAAAAATACTCGACCCAACCCGACCCAAAATGTGTGTGAACTGGTTTGGGTCAAAGCTGTTCTCGCCCCGAATCCGTTGGGTCAAACCCGGACCGACCCGAACTTTTCGAAACTCGTGGAGGGACCCAATTTTTTGACCCGGATCGGTCTGAACCCGAAATTTGTGTCAACCCGATTGACCCGAGCCCGTTTTCGACCGAAACCCGATTGATCTAAATCCAAATTTAACCCGTTTATAGGTGCGGGGAATAGATTAGTTCAGATTAATGAAAAATTCCACAGGCAAAAAGGAACAAAATGTATGTTGGGACAAGAATTTTCCTTCGTTTTCTTACACTTTTCTTGTTGGGCTCAGATTCTCATGCAGAGTCTGATTGGCTGTGAACGGAGAGCACATATTGAGAGGATTGCAGGAGCTTTGATCAGATCTGAAACCTAAAATCCACCGGAATACGAAACTGCGGCATGTCAAGCAGTAGCATGCTGAAGCCGAAGCCCACATTTTCAAGGCCAGATGGGGCTTCAAAGGGATCATCACCCTCTCTTCCGACCAAGAAGATTGGGAGCTCATCCAAGCAGCAAATTGTTGATGTCAAGAACAAATCCGTCTCTAGGATCACCAAACCTGAGGTAATCAATCCTCTACTGTGAGATAGGAATTGTTGGATTAGGGTCTATTGTTTGGTAATTGATCTGTTGATGAATCGGTCTGCATTTTGCCTGAGCAATATGTCAATTAGTTGGTCCGTGTAGATGATAGGTGATCAGATGGGTTATCATAATTCTGTGATGTCTAATTCGCAGTCTTCAGCTCAATTTTAGGGTTTTAGCTGTTGTCCCTCTGTTAATTGAAGTTCAATTTTGGGGCTTTTGGTAAAAGATGTTGTCTCATCACCTTTCTGCTACTGGATATCAGATTAATGGATTAAGTTGAGAAATTGGGTGCGAGATAATGATTTCTTAATATTGTTCAATGTGAAGGTGAAAGCTTCCTCTTCGTCTAAAGCTTCAGCAAAAGCCCCTACAACACCCGTGAAAAGGGAGAAGAAGATTTTTAGTTTGGCTGGGCAGAAGTTTGATCCACCAGAAGAGGTTGGAGAAATAGTTTCATTATTAACTTAATTGAACACTTGATGAGACTAACTTGCATGTATTGATTTGTTGAGTTTTCATAATTAATTTATCTTACCTTATATGTTGGCAGAGGGAACCCTTGAGGATATTTTATGAATCATTGTCAGAACAAATACCTTCAAGTGAAATGGCAGAATTTTGGTAAACTTTCTTTCCATATCCATCATTCTGAATTTGAATGTGTTTTTAATTCTTTGTGTGTTTAATATGATGAGTAATGATGTATCCTATCTTGATTGGCTATTTTATGCATATTTTCCTTCATCAGAATACCTCTATTACTGTACTCCCAAGAGGGTAATTGGAAACTACAATTAGTTAGTAGATTTACAGTTCTCTTAATGCAAGATTTTTGTGACTGTACTTATCGAAATTTCTTGCAGCCACTGAATATG
The DNA here is from genome assembly GCA_029168935.1 of Oxyria digyna. NCBI lineage: Eukaryota > Viridiplantae > Streptophyta > Magnoliopsida > Caryophyllales > Polygonaceae > Oxyria > Oxyria digyna. Next base: position 13,796,293 of record JAPVLV010000010.1, on the reverse strand, counting down.
GTGTTTTCTGTTTATTACCTATTTCTTTCAAATTTCTTTATATATCCATTCCAGCAAAGACATTGACTTGTAGAGTCTCAATTTTGTCTTGCAAGTAAGGCAAAGTTGGGACTTCCACAGAAGTTTCCATGTCTGTTATTAGTGTTGATGGGATTTCATTATATAAATTCCATTTAGGCAAATTCTATCGGTTCTTTCACCTTGTTTATGCTCTGACATTATCAAGGTAGTCATTTTCAGAAAGGAAATTTAACCGTTGCAAATAGTAATAGGAAAATAGAACCTGGAAGTATATCACTCATTACAGCTCTTGAATTGTGCATCTGTTGCTTGAATTGAAAGTACCAGTGTAGTGGTTAACGCATGGCTTTAATTCAGAACAGGCAAAGTATGCAGCAATGAAAAAGTCACGAGGTAGACATAGAAAATATATTCCAGTATTTTGGTAATAGAGAGAGAAGATATAATAAAACCACCTCCTATTTAGTTTTCAGAAAATCACCACCTACAACTTGAAGTGGCTAATGATGAATTTGCACTTGGAAATTTATAATAGAGATTTTAAAGCTTATTAGAGATTTGAGGGGTGGTGGAGTAGAGAAAAAAGCAAGGAGAACAGATTGCCAAGCGAAGGTGGCATGGCAATAGAAGGCTAGCTTTGTTTCATTAACTCATAAATCTGATGAAACACCAGGGTTAAGTGGGATTTATAATCAGAAAAAATGGTGGCTTTGAGAAGAAAAGTGGTGTTGAAGAAGTAGGTAAGAAGTTTGCAGCTTTTTTTCTGTGTATCCTTGGTATAATTCCTTCTTTGCATGTAATGTCCTCTGATGGTTCTGTTTAATTTTTTAGCTTAGTTATTGGCATCACATAACTATTAAGCATTTAAGCATATGTGGCTAGTTCAGATTCAAGTATTTTCAGCAAATAAATAGGATGCAACTACTTCTACAAGTGTGTTGCATTGTCAGATTTATTCCTGAAACTGAACCATGCATCATTTAGGACCATTAAAAAGCTATATTCATGAAGCACACAGTGAAACACGCATTTTGTGACACATGGATGATTGGCTCCATGTCTCCACGTCATCTTAAATTGATTTTGACTGTGAAAGAAAAGGACAAGGTCAATGTGAAGGATTATGATTGCAAGTTACAAGTAGTCTTTTATGTACATGAAAAACGTGTAAATAAATTGTCCCTACGTGATGAACATACCATGGCCTCCCATAAACTATATAGCACAATCTGTACAGAAATTGGCAGGGAAAAAACATGTTTGCTATTTTCTGCTCCTCTCGGTTCACTGAACAACTTGCATATGAATTGTTTTGAAATAGAAGAACTTGTACTGGTTACTGAAAGTCACTGTTTAAGCATTAACTCTCTGATCAGTCTGCAAGATTTTGTCTCTACAATATTGGATTGGATATTAGGTTCTTGTGTATATTATATAGTTAAATAGAATTTTTCCATATGATGGTGTATAGTTGTATAGATCTGGTCTAACCGAAAGTCATGACACAGGTTGGCTTAACTATCATGGCTCAAACCATTGTATGTAGGCTATTAGGCTTTGCTAAGCTTGTGATTGTACATAGTAAAGGCTAGTTTTCTTGGGTATTATATATAATTTATTGCCATCTCTGGGAATACTTTTGTTTGTTACAAGTAGTCTAGTTTTCTCTACACCTGCACTCTATGGTCAATAATTGCACTAATAAAAGATCTAGCCAACTTTTTCAATAATTACTCGAAACTGATATAGCAAAGAGTAAAGGAAAAAACACCATTGCCCATTCTGAAGCATTAAAGAGAAAGAACTCAATTGTCATTTTTTCATAGCCCTACCAGAAATGTGACTATTGCCAGATCACTACTAGCTTGAACCAAAATGGCTTCTTGAGTATGTAATTGTGATTTAGACATTTGTGGTCCTTCCTGGATAGTAAATGAATTTGTATGACTTCTATTGTGAAAGAACTTAGAGGCGTCAGTGTAACTTGGCCTTAATGTATGTATTTGTCGTTTTCTATTCACAAAGAATATGTTTCGGATTATTAAATGCCCAACTATTACCATTTCTAAAAATTGAGCTACAAAGAATCTGCTATGGTACATTTTCAGGTTAATGGAGCATGGCTTGTTATCCCCAGAAAAATCGAGAAGGGCTCATGAGAAGAAGCAAAGGAGGCAAAAACAAATTAGGATGGGAATACCGACAAAATCTCCTCCTCGGCCTATTAAACCTGAGAGCTCCATTAGGCAGCAACAGGCAGCAAAAAATGGCGAGCCAAAGTTGAAGAAAAGGATAATGAACGAGAGTGAGGACGAGGATGAGTTCATTCTGAGTCCCAAGAGAAGAAAAGGGTAAGATATACTCCTTGCAGAAAGGGCTTGTTATAGAAACCTTAAATTGTAAAAGTTAAAAGGATAGAATTGTGTGTAACAAATGTATTTTACAAAAGAAAGAATAAAGGCATTCTTTCTACTGTTCCTTTTAACAACAATGAATAAAAAGAACAGAGAAGAATGGTTTGTTGTACTGCACCAAGATTATCAAGAGTTTTGGTCTGTTGAATCATGTAATAAATATATTACTGCAAACAAGTTACTATTTAAAACATGTGATGAACTAATTCAGTTTTGTTGAATCAAACCTAATGTTTTGAATTCAGATTATGTGCACGTATTTTCTGTATTTGGTAATGTAAAACATGTGTTTTGAGATTTAGAGTAATCATGAATGTATGGATATTTAAATAGGGCCCATCTAGGTGCATTGTGGCTCTGACTTGCAGCTCATGTAATTTTGATTTCTTCACCTGCATTTGTTGTTGAATCAAGAGCACTATTGGCCAAGTGCACTTGATCATGTTGGGTGTTTGTCTCAATATAATTATTACCGTATACTTAAGTTCCCTTCCAACACAATGTGTAAATTGCTTATAAATTGTGTCGGTTAGGTGGTGTTTGGTGAAGTAAAAAAATTAGCGGTGGAGGAAGAGCGTGGCCTTTTGGTGTTTTAAGACTGTTTGCAGCTTGTGATTGATGGAAAATTGTACAGGGTTCTTATAATGATTAAGAATATATACATGCTCAAAACAAACCTAAACTTATAAACTATATGGCCTAATATTAAAATGATTTTTCTACACGTTCTGGAAAGATTAAGCTGGATACATTGACAACAACAACAACAATGAATCCAGTGGCGGAGCCAGAAATCTTTAAAAGGGGGTGCTTAATTTTTTTTTCGCGTGATCCAAAATAAAATAAAATATATTATATATATTAATTCTAGCAATTATAAAAGTCTCGATAAAACTAATAATAATAAAGTCTCTAATCTTATGATCATAATCATTAATATGTTGTCTCAATCCCGGATCACTAATCATATCAGTTTCACATACTCGAGCTGTTTTGGGACTTGATCCACCAACATTAGCATTACTATCAATATTTGAAGGTTCTTGAGATGCACCTGAAGGCACAGTAGTCGGGATTGTACTTGAACTTGAAGGCGTATTCCGAATCAAAAACTTTTCCATGATCCTAACAAAATAAACTTTTCTAATCAACTCCAACTAAAAATTTTCAAGTTTCAAATTTTCTATCAATTATCACTTCAAAATAACAATTAAAATATATAAGTAGACAACTAAACTAAACTTTAGCACCGAGACCTATTAATTATCAAAGCTACAAATTGTATCGTATTGTACAAACAGAATTTCATATCAAATTGACAAATTATATCAACTAAACTAAACAAACAACTAAACTAAGCATACGTAAATTCAAATTGTATTAACTAAACTAAACTAAACAATTAAATAACAATTCCATATCAAATTGTACAAAAACGAATCAAAACTTAACTTATAGTAACACTTTGATGAACCAAACAAGAATCGATCAAAAACCCTAAATTCAAACCCTAAATTCAATATTTCAATGTATTTAACAAACCCTAATTACAATTTACAAACTTACCGTTAAACTTTGATGAACGACGTCGGCGGCACTCGGCAGTGGCGGGGATCGTCGGAAACCAGGATGACGGCGTCCGGCGGGGCGGGGCGGGCGGGCGGGCGCGTTCCGTTCGATGACTTCGATCGATCTTGCTTGGACGTGGTGGGAACTGGGAAGAAAGAAGGCTGAAGGGATAGCCTTTTAAAACTTTTTATTTTCCATTTAAATTTTGTTTTTTTCTTTAAAAAACAAAAACTTATCATTTAGTAAAACGACGTCGTTTTGATTTAACCAAAACGACGTCGTTTTAACAACGTTTTAAAATTATAAAAAAAAAAGGCTGAAGAGCTTGTCTTCAACCTTCCGCCGTTAGGGTTTCGGCCTCCATTGAAGGAGGTGCTCCGAAGCTTTCTTGCGGCGCTCCCGGGGGTTCCTGGAGGGGAAGGGGGTGCTTTAGCACCCTCAAGCTCCCCAACTCCGCCACTGAATGAATCCACTATAATCCAACCAAGAAAACAAAGCGAGTAGCCACTCATTGTACATGTATCAAACCCAAAAAACAACAACAATTGTAGATGTACATGTATAATTTGTAGTATTGTATAAGGCCAGTAGGCCACTCATTGTTAACAAGTCGTTTTCATTGTGGTTGCACGCATTTAAACGAAAAATAAAAACGACCGAAGAGCGACCCATGCAAAATATGTAGCCTACTATTCCACTATTTATTACTTTCAACAAAAATTATAGTATATACATTTGTTTAATTTCTTCGAAATATCAATTTTTTGTATTTTTTTAATACAAATATCATACTCCAATAAATAGCCGGTGATAATGTAAAGAGATTTAATTCATAAATAGCACATGTGCAGTGCAGGAGCTGTAGCTTGCAGTTCATAAAATCATCACATATAATCTGTGTGGAAAGTTTGCTTTAAGGTGTCAACTTAGAACTTATATGTAGCACATAATATTAATACAAATGAAAATTGAATCATTTTGCTCCTAATTATGTGGAGATCACCCACCGTGACCCTTTATATTGTACTATCAAATTAATTTCATAAATACATATATATTTTGGAAGCTAGATATAGCTATAGGACCATCCTGATTACTCCTCGATCATGCATTTTGCAACTTGCTGATGTTAGATGTATCATTTAATATGAGCCACAAATTGTAACTGCATAGTTGTCCTTTCTCTCTTGTATTATTTGATTTTATTTCCCTCCAACAACCTAGCTAGTTAGATTTTCGTATAGCTAGGCCGACCTTTGGTCCATCTAGTTCGGCTAATTCGGGTTCAGACCAATTATAACTGCTAATATAAGCATGTTGGTTTGTTTAAAGTAGATTGCGTATCCATAATTAGTCTCGAGTTTATTAAGTTTGGTTGTGTTTTGATAGCTCTGGAATCAAGGTCGAATCCATTGCAATCTATCATTCTCTCAACTTTCAATATGAGAACCATTCCAACAATGGTCGATCATTAATCCACTAAAATGAGCTTATGTATATGTTTAACGGTAGGCCGCGTCTAGATATACCATAATTAGTCTCGAGTTTATTAATTAAGTTCAGTTGTATTTTGATAGCTCTGGAATCAGGGTCGATTATTTATGCTTCAGGTTAGGTAATAAGACACTGCCTTAATGTTAGGGATCACAAAGATATGGCAAATCCATTAATAAGGGGCCAATTAAGTAGGAAATTTGGTATGTAGACCTACAAATCAATCCATTCATATTAGTCTTTTCAACCTTATCTCCCTTAAAACTCTTTTTATTGACCAATATTATGTTCGTTCATTTTTTCCGAAAGGAAAATGCGTTTACAAACTTGTAAAAAAGAGTGTCGCCTCTCTTTCTCAAAAAAGAAAACTCATTTGCAAAAGATTTGTATAATATACTACAAATCTGCAACTACAATGATAAGATAAAAGTACGTTCGTTCTTATATTTGTATAGTGCGCCATAATGGAAATCACTATATGCTACATATCCTATATTGTGATGCGAGGATATCAAAGGGACGAATATTATACAGTAACACATGTTTGATCGTACAAGCCAATTTTTCAGTTCCAACATAAATGAGATGTATTTTCAACTCAGATTTGAATCACGTACATATTTTTCCCTAAAGGTGGATTGAACGAACATACTCCGTATAATAATATTCAAATCAAAACAAGTTGATTTATGAAGCATTGGTGGTTCGAACCCTGTCATTGTCTTTTCTTCTGTTTAGTGTACTAGCTTGTCTTCCTTTTCCTCATTTTTCTTTTTCAAAATAGTAATTATATATTCAATTCTACTAGTTATATTTTCATTCTCAATCTGTCATTCTTTACATTTATATATTTTTTCTACATTTTCCTTGAATTTGTTATTAATACTTTATGTTATCGGTTAAGGTATTTAAGAAAAATATGTTGTATAATTTATTATTTGCTTGATTTAAAATACTACGTTTTTCACATTTTCACCCTCATGTTTTGATTTTCCTTGACTATTATGAATAAAATATAATTAATTGAAATTATTGTTATATATTTTGTAACACGCACTGGATAAGAGCTTATGAAAATAAAAATCACACACACGAGTGTATATATATATATATAAATTAAATTCACTATATATATAAGATTATAAATTTTCATCCTAAAGTTAATAATTTAGTACAATAATATATATTAATATACTCTTGTAGTTTTCGCGCCTTACGCGTGTTTATATAGCTTATACTATATTTGTACATTCATATTATAAATCTATTTGTATCATGACATTTTTTCAATGTTAGAATCCTAGTCAGGTGAACTCATCATATGACTTCTATTCGTTTGTGTTTTGATTCATATTATAATTAATTTGGAGACTATAAAGCTAACAAATAATTATTAATTGCTAAAAAAATTTATAAGGTTAAAAATATTAATAATTTAAATTTTGAGAACTAATAGAAAAATGACACATAAAACCGTGAACATGAAATTAAAGAGAAAGCTCTAAATAACTCTCCTTCTATATATAGATATATTAGAGAAAAGTTCGGGTGACAACAAGTTAAGGCTTAACGTGTTCACAAATAACAAAGTAATGTTCATTTGAGCAGTAATATTCATAATCTGAGCGATAAAAAAATTTGAGGTCATTTTGAGACAGAAACAAACAAAATCAAAATTTACAACATTACAAGTATGTCACCGCGATCTTCACTAAAAACGTTTAAAAAACTTTATAATCCAAATTATGAACATTATGATCCAGAAAATAAACATCAACGTGTAATTCATGAACGCAAATTATTCTTGTTTTTTCGTTAAGACTTATTCAGCCCAATTTTTTTTCTCGAGAAAGCCTTATTCTTAGGATCCTACTATTCCCACGCGTGTCAGACGCTATTTACACGCCAAATAGCTCGCCTAACTTAGGCGAACAACTTTAGCTCGCTTAAGTTAGACGAGCAACCAAATCCAAGGGTAAAATAGTAAAAAAAGTGAAATTTTAGAAGTACACAACTTTAGTTCGCCTAATGTAGGTGAGCAACACATTTTAACAAAAAAAACAAATTTTCAACGAAAAAATACAAAATCTGGGATTTGTAATGTTCTTTTATAAACCTTGCTCGCCTAATGTAGACGAGCAATATTAGGCATGCAATAATTTAGTTTTTTTGCAAACAAAAATTGAGAAAAAACATTAAAAAAATAATTAAAAACATTGCTCGCCTATGTTAGGCGAGCAAAAAAAAAAATTTATTTTTTTAAATTTGTTTTGATAATCATGTTTAAATTTGTTTTGATAATCATGTAGAGCATTTCGATACGATTATGTACATATAAAATTTACCCAAAACGGATATCGTTTGCCTCTCCAAAAGACTAAAAAACGAAGTCCTCTAACGTAACACAGACGGCAAAAAGGCCCAATTTGGCGAAACGATGCCCTAACGATGTCGAAATGGAATGAAACTTGGTTTCAATGCTTATTAGGGATATTTAACCATGTGGGTAACTCCCAATCAAAACCCCTTACTTTTGAAGTAACACATCCTTTGTAAAAACCTTACTAGTCATAACTCTCTAACTTAGTCGCAATATGTATAGTCTACAACATCGTTGTTTATTATGTTTGACAAAATTATATAACTTAGTGTTATTAGGAATATAAAGTTCCAATAAGGTCTCGCTCACACAAAACGAGGCTCGAAACTATACATAAACGCTAAAAGGCCTTAAGGGGCTTTAAGGCCCAATTTGGCGAAACGATGCCCTAACGATGTCGGAATGGAATGAAACTTCGTTTCAATGATTATTAGGGATATTTAACCATGTGGGTAACTTTCAATCAAAACCCCTTACTTTTGAAGTAACACATCCTTTGGAAAAATCTTACTAGTCATAACTCTCTAACTTAGTCGCAATATGTATATTCTACAACATCGTTGTTGATTATGTTTGAAAAAATTATACTATAACTTAGTGTTATTAGGCATATAAAGTTGCAATAAGGTCTCGCTCACACAAAACGAGACTCGAAACTATACGTAAACGCTAAAAGGCCTTAAAAGGCCTTAATGGGCTTTAAGGCCCAATTTGGCGAAACGATGCCCTAACGATGTCGGAATGGAATGAAACTTCGTTTCAATGATTATTAGGGATATTTAACCATTTGGGTAACTCTCTAACTTAGTCGCAATATGTATAGTCTACAACATCGTTGTTGATTATGTTTGAAAAAATTATACTATAACTTAGTGTTATTAGGCATATAAAGTTCCAATAAGGTCTCGCTCACACAAAACGAGACTCGAAACTATACGTAAACGCTAAAAGGCCTTAAAAGGCCTTAATGGGCTTTAAGGCCCAATTTGGCGAAACGATGCCCTAACGATGTCGGAATGGAATGAAACTTTATTTCAATGATTATTAGGGATATTTATCCATGTGGGTAACTCCCAATCAAAACCCCTTACTTTTGAAGTAACACATCCTTTGTAAAAACTTTACTAGTCATAACTCTCTAACTTAGTCGCAATATGTATAGTCTACAACATCGTTGTTGATTATGTTTGAAAAAATTATACTCCCTCCGTCCCATAATGTTCTTCCCATTTCTTCAACGACACATTTGCCGAGACATGTTTTGTATCCTTAATATCTCTCGTTGTATGTTAATATAAATAATTAAAATTTGATATTATTAAAGTACGCATTAATACGAATCAAACAAGATCTCACATGACTATATATTTTCTTATATATCAAGATAAAACGAGAAAATTCTCTTCAACCGTGAATAGTGTGCACTATTCGAAATGGGAAGAACAATGTGGGACGGAGGGAGTATAACTTAGTGTTATTAGGCATATAAAGTTCCAATAAGGTCTCGCTCACACAAAACGAGACTCGAAACTATACGTAAACGCTAAAAGGCCTTACTGGGCTTTAAGGCCCAATTTGGCGAAACGATGCCCTAACGATGTCGGAATGGAATGAAACTTGATTTCAATGATTATTAGGGATATTTAACCATGTGGGTAACTCCCAATCAAAACCCCTTACTTTTGAAGTAACACATCCTTTGTAAAAACTTTACTAGTCATAACTCTCTAACTTAGTCGCAATATGTATAGTCTACAACATCGTTGTTGATTATGTTTGACAAAATTATATAACTTAGTGTTATTAGGCATATAAAGTTCCAATAAGGTCTCGATCACACAAAAAGAGGCTCGAAACTATACATAAACGCTAAAAGGCCTTAAGGGGCTTTAAGGCCCAATTTGGCGAAACGATGCCCTAACGATGTCGGAATGGAATGAAACTTCGTTTCAATGATTATTAGGGATATTTAACCATGTGGGTAACTTTCAATCAAAACCCCTTACTTTTGAAGTAACACATCCTTTGTAAAAACTTTACTAGTCATAACTCTCTAACTTAGTCGCAATATGTTTAGTCTACAACATCGTTGTTGATTATGTTTGACAAAATTATATAACTTAGTGTTATTAGGCATATAAAGTTCCAATAAGGTCTCGCTCACACAAATTGAGGCTCAGAACTATACATAAACGCTAAAAGGCCTTAAGGGGCTTTAAGGCCCAATTTGGCGAAACGATGCCCTAACGATGTCGGAATGGAATGAAACTTCGTTTCAATGATTATTAGGGATATTTAACCATGTGGGTAACTTTCAATCAAAACCCCTTACTTTTGAAGTAACACATTCTTTGGAAAAATCTTATTAGTCATAACTCTCTAACTTGTCGCAATATGTATAGTCTACAACATCGTTGTTGATTATGTTTGAAAAAATTATACAACCTACTGTTATTAGGCATATAAAGTTCCAATAAGGTATCGCTCACACAAAACGCAGTTCGAAACTATACGTAAACGCTAAAAGGCCTAGTTGAGTATTTTGGTCTTTTGGAGGGGCAAACGATGTCCGTTTTGGATAAATTTTATATGTACAGAATCGTATCGAAATTCTCTACATGATTATCAAAATAAATATAAAAAAATAATTTTTTAATTTTTTTTTTGCTCGCAATGTTTTTTTTTTTTATTGTTTTTTCCAAATTTTTGTTTGCAAAAAAACTAAATTATTGCACGCCTAATATTGCTCGCCTACATTAGGCGAGCAAGGTTTATAAAAAAACATTACAAATCCCAGATTTTATAATTTTTCGCTGAAATTTTGTTTTTTTGTTAAAATATTTTACCCCTGAATTTGGTTACTCGCCTAACTTAAGCGAGCTAAAGTTATTCGCCTAAGTTAGGCGAACAATCTGACGTGTAAATAGCATCTGATAAGCGTGGGAATAGCAGATCCTATTCTTAAGAGTTACGAGAGAGCTTAAGATATTTGTACGAGGCGCTGACCAGAGTAAAACTTGGACGACTGGTCACCCAATTTGAATCGATATATAATATTTATATACTAGGTTAATTAATTAGTGGGTCATAACCTATTTTGTAATGTTATGGGCAATTATAAGAACCGTATCTAGCAGCACACCAGCTGATATCGAGCACCCATCTAATTGCAATATATATTTCACAGCTGTGATTTATATTTCATATTTATTGCCTCAGATCTATCTGTCTCTTTATTAATTTTTCATTTCCAAATCATATATACAAACCATGCAGCTTCCACTGCAGATTTTTCTGCTGACCTGAAAATATACATATAAGTATATATATTTCTTAAGAAGTTTCCTCAATCTTCACTCATTCTTAAATCGGTCATTCAATATTGTTCATGTGTTTAACACAATATATCCGAATTTTTTTTTGAAATAAGCATTTTACCCGAAAAAATTCCCGACGTAGGCTCTTTTCAAAACAATTTCCCAAAATAGGCACTTATTTCAGCTTCGGAATTTTTTTACGTGTGTGAACCAGCGTCTCTCCTCCGAAGCTGAAGCTATTTTTTTTTGATTTTTTTATGTATAAGAGACGCTGGCCGAACCAGCGTCTCTTATACATATTTTTTTTTTAATTCCCCGTGTAAGACGTACAAAGTAAAAAAAAAAAGGCTCATTTGTATAAGTGAATTAGATTTAGGAATTGTTAAATTTTTTTTTTTTAAGTTTATATATATATATATATATATATATATATTATTATACATGACTTACTCGTGTTTGGATGGCTCGTATGGGCTCGTTTGAAATCGGAATCGATCACGACCGATTTCGTTGGGTCCGTATTGATCCCAGCTTTTACCAGATATGTCTCTCGCTCGATTCTGATTTCGAACGACCCCATACGAGCCACCCGAACAAGCGTAAGTCTCGTGCGTACCTTCTACTGTAAATGGATATTTACAAATTCGTTCCTCCATATCACGCGATGAGAGACATATCTGGTGAAAGCTTGGATCAATACGGACCCAACGAAACTGGTCGTGGTCAATTCCGATTCCGAACAAGCCCATACGAGCCATCCGAACAAGCGTAAATCTCGTGCATACCTTCTTTCACCAGTTCGGAATCGGAATCGATCACGACCGATTTCGTTGGGTCCGTATTGATCCCAGCTTTCACCAGATATGTCTCTCATCGCGTGATATGGAGGAACGAATTGTAAATATCCATTTACAGTAGAAGGTACGCACGAGACTTACGCTTGTTCGGGTGGCTCGTATGGGCTCGTTTGAAATCGGAATCGATCACGACCGATTTCGTTGGGTCCGTATTGATCCCAGCTTTCACCAGATATGTCTCTCATCGCGTGATATGGAGGAACGAATTGTAAATATCCATTTACAGTAGAAGGTACGCACGAGACTTACGCTTGTTCGGGTGGCTCGTATGGGCTCGTTTGAAATCGGAATCGATCACGACCGATTTCGTTGGGTCCGTATTGATCCCAGCTTTCACCAGATATGTCTCTCATCGCGTGATATGGAGGAACGAATTGTAAATATCCATTTACAGTAGAAGGTACGCACGAGACTTACGCTTGTTCGGGTGGCTCGTATGGGCTTGTTTGAAATCGGAATCAATCACAACCGATTTCGTTGGGTCCGTATTGATCCCAGCTTTCACCAGATATGTCTCTCATCGCGTGATATGGAGGAACGAATTGTAAATATCCATTTACAGTAGAAGGTACGCACGAGACTTACGCTTGTTCGGGTGGCTCGTATGGGCTCGTTTGAAATCGGAATCGATCACGACCGATTTCGTTGGGTCCGTATTGATCCCAGCTTTCACCAGATATGTCTCTCGCTCGATTCTGATTTCGAACGAGCCCATACGAGCCACCCGAACAAGCGTAAGTCTCGTGCGTACCTTCTACTGTAAATGGATATTTACAATTTGTTCCTCCATATCACGCGATGAGAGACATATCTGGTGAAAGTTGGGATCAATACGGACCCAACGAAACTGGTCGTGGTCAATTCCGATTCCGAACTGGTGAAAGAAGGTATGCACGAGATTTACGCTTGTTCGGATGGCTCGTATGGGCTTGTTCGGAATCGGAATTGACCACGACCAGTTTCGTTGGGTCCGTATTGATCCAAGCTTTCACCAGATATGTCTCTCATCGCGTGATATGGAGGAACGAATTTGTAAATATCCATTTACAGTAGAAGGTACGCACGAGACTTACGCTTGTTCGGGTGGCTCGTATGGGGTCGTTCGAAATCAGAATCGAGCGAGAGACATATCTGGTGAAAGCTGGGATCAATACGGACCCAACGAAATCGGTCGTGATCGATTCCGATTTCAAACGAGCCCATACGAGCCATCCAAACACGAGTAAGTCATGTATAATAATATATATATATATATATATAAACTTTGAAAAAAAAATTTTTTTTAACAATTCCTAAATCTAATTCACGTATAATACAAATAAGCCTCTTTTTTTTTACTTTTTACTCTTACACGGGGAATTAAAAAAAAAATATGTATAAGAGACGCTGGTTCGGCCAGCGTCTCTTATACATAAAAAAATCAAAAAAAAATAGCTTCAGCTTCGGAGGAGAGACGCTGGTTCAAACAGCGTCTCTCACACGTAAAAAAATTCCGAAGCTGAAATAAGTGCCTATTTTGGGAAATTGTTTTGAAAAGAGCCTACGTCGGGAATTTTTTCGGGTAAAATACTTATTTCAGAAAAAAATTCCAATATATCCAGTACTGAATCAATGAACTAGCTGCAAACTTCAATGATGAATCGACCAAATGCAGAGTACTAGCATACAGCAGCTTCCTTTCGCTGTCCATTGTCATGCATGATTGAACTTATTTAGTACATTCCATCATCGTGTATATCGATCGACATTTTCGACTTTTTTTCAATCTTAGGTCTTTAGGAAATATGTTAGAATCACAAAGATTCTTTTCTAGATTAGTTAATATTCCTTAAGGTTAATGTACGTTTTCATATTTCTAGAAACACTAGTTGAGAATATAAGCTAGGTTAAGAAAAGGACGGGGTTAGCAAAGTTAGGTGAGTAAGTTTCTATCATACATTCAATGTTACACTTTGTTGTTTTATCTCCGCCGTGTCTTTTGGAACTTGTCACACACGAGCCAAGATCTATGTGCCTCTATTAATATATACCAGAAATACCACTGTATGCAAATGCAACTACAAATGTAAGGGGGATCACATATAAATAAATCGACCATACTCAGCATTCTAATTATATTCGGTTTTTCTAACGTATTCGAAATGACGAAATAAATTAAACAAGTATGTGTTTTTGGTTAAAGCCGTGGACCGATAGATAGAGGTCATGCTAACACGAGCCGATAAGCGCGATGAGCCTAATAAGTAATTTTTCACGAGTTGGGTCGATATTTTATAGATGGGTGTGACATGCAATTAATAGAGGCACACACGAGCCAAGATCTATGTGCCTCTATTAATTGCATGTCACACCCATCTATAAAATATCGACCCAACTCGCGAAAAATTACTTATTAGGCTCATCGCGCTTATCGGCTCGTGTTAGCATGACCTCTATCTATCGGTCCACGGCTTTAACCAAAAACACATACTTGTTTAATTTATTTCGTCATTTCGAATACGTTAGAAAAAACGAATATAACTAGAATGCTGAGTATGGTCGATTTATTTATATGTGATCCCCCTTACATTTGTAGTTGCATTTGCATACAGTAGTATTTCTGGTATATATAATAGTCTTCAATATTTTGGGTCAATAATATAGTCTTCAATTAAGGTATATACGTAGAAGATAAAATATCTTACGTGAAGACGATTGAAAAACTAACCCTCGAAAATCCGACTCTGACGATATCGCTCGTTGTCCTGCCCACCAATATCCTCAACTTCTCCACCTAGTGAGTCCGAGTCCAGATGTTCGATCTTGGCTCCTTTGTGTCCACCAAACAAGGCAAGTCCCGGGTGTGGCCCCGGGATCGCCCCTCCGACGCTCAAGTCAGTATTTGTCCAAAAAGAGGGGGATCTGGATTATAGAGATTATAATAGTTTATCTCTTTTCAATCTTAGTTCGTGATTGATTTAGTGTTGTCTTTCGTTCATGTGAGATCTTTGTTTTCCTTGTTTCGGGTTTGGAAGTGCTCGGTATAATACTTGTTTTTCTCTCCAAAATTCCTCGTCCCTTCTTCATTAGTTTACCCTTCCTTGTATAGTAATTTCATTACTTGGGGCCTAATTTTTATTACTTAGTCGGGTATACTTACCTCTGGGGAAATCTCCTTTTTATCCTTGCCCTTGGACCGCAAGTTTTGATTTACTTCCAATACAATCTTTACTAAAGAGTTTACTTAACAGTGCTGTTTTTTTACTCTTCTCATCCATACCGTTTCTCATCCGTTCTACATAGAGGTCTCTTCCATTCCTCTTAATAAAGTGTTAATACGTATAGATTTGCTTAAACGGGTGGGATGGAGTGTAGAAAGGCGACTAGGATGGGAGACAAAAAAGGATAGAACCTCTAGAGAGATGTGAAGTAATATAGCCTAGTGGGTAGAGTGGGTGAATAGGCCGTAACTTAGATTAGAAAGTTTTAATGGACGGGAGAGAATGTGAATGGATGAAAAAGTAGAACATGCCCTAGCGGGCAGAACGCCTTTTCAATAGAAAGGTAGAAATATAGTATAGCTATCTAGCTAGATAGATTGGAATTAATTACTTAGTGTTAGTGTAAGGTTGCGCCTTCTAGAGTTGAGTTGGCTAGAATGGATAATTTTGTACGAGATAGTTCCTTCTAGCTTGAGCTCTCCAGAATGGATGATATTTTACAAGTAGTACTTCCTGGGCTGTGTTCGCCAGAATGGATGATTGTTAGACGGGTATACCTCTTAAGCGTTTAATAGTAAATGGGCCTCTGGTTATTATGCATAGTTTGTGAATATGGGTCGATCATAATCTCTTTGGGCCTTTTATAACGAGTCTAGGATTGTAATGGTTTAAAAATTCATGAGGGTAATTTTGGGCTCCCACATAGCCCCTCAAGTCTCCAACTGCAGCCTACTCTTCCTTTGTCCGGATTTGGGTATGAGTGGAGTTGATTCAACCTTGTACATGCCAATCTCCTACCTTAAGGGCAAAGTTGGGGGCTTGATTACTCTTTGGGAGCCAAATCTTGTTTTTACGCTTTGCTTCTTCAACGTGTGGGTCCATGTCCTTCTTCTACAAACGAGCCAGGGTTTTACTTGATTTTCACCATCGAAATTGACAATCCTGCTTCAGATTCTTGTTTCTCTTCTCGGGGTCAAGCTAAGAAGTCTTGTTGTAATTCTTAGCTGGTGATTAGCGGAGTTTGAATAGTGAGGATCTGAAGGGACCTTCCAGCAGAATGCTTCTACTCTGGGTGACTCTCTTTCTGAAAGAAGTCCTTGTCTTGAGGGATTTCGCGGTGGTGAGGTTGGGGTTGATTATTTGTGCGTCTCAGCTGCCTTCCTTGGCTTATCCTGGTGTGCACTGCTCTAGGATAAACCATGTTGTTTGTTTAGGAAATCGACGCTTATTGGTCAGTAGGGTGGAAGCAAGAGATGGTCTGATTGGGTTTGCTTCAGTGGTGCTTAGCCTTTCTTTCTTGTCGAGTAATTAGGTAGCTCTAGTGAGCGTAGGAATGCTATCTACCTTTTCTGTGTTGGAAGCGTTTAGGTTGACTGGAAACTTTGATGAGTATCAGGTGGACTTACTCAATGACAACAAGGTGGTGGATTGTGGAGGCCTTCTTTCCATTTAGCATGGCACTTTATTTCGACTGAACATGACAGTTCCAAACTGGGATAAGTCTCTCGTCTTTATTGTAGATTTTGGCTTTTGTTCCATGCTCTACTTTGAGATTCTGAATATGTAATCCTCTGATGTGGTGTTTTTCTCCTTTTGCTCCTTCTTCATTTCATAGCTCGATTGTCTGTTCTTTCCATTCATTGCTCTTAGCTCAACAAACTTCATTGACGACCTCATCCTTCTGTTCTCTAGATGGAGAATACTCGACTGTGCCTGACTATTGTACTCTTCTTATGCAGAAATGGTGGCCAGGGTTCACATGAGTGGTTCTTGGTTACTCTTCAGGTTGAACGCTCCTTGCCCGTTGCGCTCCCTTCTTGTTGGTCACCTCTTATTGTGTATCCATCATGGTCGCCCGCCAAGAGGAGGGTGATGTTCCTTCAAAGTTAGCAGTGTAGGCCGCCTAGAGTGTGTAGGGTTATATGACCACCCTCAAATACTTGGCAAGCTTGGTCGTCCATTGGTGCTCCTGCAACATGGTGGCCTCCCTTTACCTTGAATTTGTTTGTTGTTGTTGGTTGCTAGACTTGTTGTCTTCTTGATTTTTCTTCTCTTATGTTAGGATTGTGGTTTCATCGCATTTCGTGCAATGTTTCACTATTTACAAGGAGTTTCATGCTACTAAAAGAATTCCAGTCCTTATCTAATCCTGTTTTGCTAGAAAATGTGCAAGGCGTGCTTATCCTGGTACAAGATTAAGAAATTTAAGACATGAAGAGCAATATTCAAGTATAAACACATTGGTTAGTCGCTGATACGCTGCACTTTGTATAGCGTAACTAGGGATTATTACATTGATTTAGGAGTATTATTATATGTGTTTCGAGTCATTGTTATGTTCTGAGATATTTATGAAGAAATGAAGAAATGAAGACCAGAACCGAAGAAGAAGAGGATCAAAGATTGACGACATGAAGACGAAGACATTCTGCGGAGCAGCGGCGATCGCCACCATCACTATGGCGATCGCCATTCTACAACAGGAGCATTTCAGGAGTTCGAGAGATTATGGCGATCGCCATGACTCTACGGCGATCGCCATGGGGTGACAAAGGCTACGACAGAGCTTTATATGAAGATGGCGATCGCCAGGCATCTATGGCGATCGCCACAACAAGGCCGAAGATATTCCGGACTTTCCTTATTTTCCTTTGTTTTTATTTCTTTTATTATTTTCTTATTTTCCTTATTTTCATTTAGGATATTTATTTTACCATATTTTTTTAGGGTTAGTCTCTATTTAAGAACCCTAGCCATGATCATCTTTTCCATCAGACAATTTAGTTCTGCAACCATGAGCAGGAACTAATCTCCATTGGTTTACTTAGCGGTTGAAACCTTCAGTTATTAAGTTGTGAGATTTCTAAACTCTTGTTCTTTTCCTATGGGTTTGTATTAATTCTCTTGTTCTTCATCTATTGATTTCTATTAGTTTTGCTGGCTTGATCACCTAGTTTGATTGATAGTTTTCTATTGCTAGACTAGGAATATACGGTGGAATTCCTTGTCATTGTAGCGCTCATATCTGCATGATCTGGTAGTTGATTGCTTTTATGAAAGAGAATTGATTGCATGTTAATACTTGACGGTTGTAAGTTATTGCATGCATCCTTATAATTCATGTGCCATTTGCTGCTATTTCATCTAATCTTGAGAGGTTTCCCTGATTGTTGAATAGTAAGTATTATCAGGACCGGTTGGCCTGCTGATATATTAAAGATTGGAATAGGAACATTCCCTAGGATTGAATAGAAATCTATGATCAACTTGATTGACTGTTGTGTGGATACTTGCTAGGTGAAACCCCTTCGCATAATATTCTCACCCAAACTTCCTCTGCTTGTTACTGGTTACTTGTGTGTTCTTGCAATCAACCCCCCCCCCCTTTGGTTACTTGTTACTAGTTGATATTTCACTTGACTGCATTGATTTGGTGTTTTGATTCCCTTGGGTTCGACCTCTACTTACTTGCTATACTCTAGTTAGTGTTTAGAGTTTTCTTTGATTTGGCACTACGACTTTAGCCTCATCAAATTTGGCGCCGTTGCCGGGGAATTGAAATTTTTCTGATTCTGTGTTAATTGTGAAATTATCAACTGTTTGGTGTGAACCTTTATGGTTCAGACCCGTGCTACTGATTCATCTCTTGTTTCCTTTGACCCAGAGATTGAAAGGACGTTCCTTCGGAACCAAAGAGCAGCTCTGAACCAAGATAACGAGATGGGTGATCGACATGGACCGCCATTGCCTACTATGAGGCAACTCACTTTCCTAGACTTAAACCAACAACCTTTGGCAGTGAGGTTTCCTGAGATTGAAGAAGGTGTGAACTTTGAATTAAAAGCTGGTTTAATTCATGAGCTACCACACTTCCATGGCTTAGCAGGAGAAGAGGACGTCACAACGACAACAGAGGCTATGACAGACGTGCTCAACAAGACGAATTCTATGAAGATAGACGTCCAGTCCGTCGTGACATCAAGGTACGAATTGAAAATTTTGCAGGTGAGTATGACGTTGCTGTCTTTTTAGAATGGCAGCAGACAAAGAGCATGTTTTGAACCACTGCCACTATGAGGATCACGAAATAGTGGAGGTTGCAACTCTACACTTCACCGGGGCTGCTAAGACATGGTGGAATAGAGATGTAACCATGAGAGAAAGACGGGGGTTCCCACATGTTGAAACTTGGAATCAGCTGATGTACATCATGACACAAAAATATGTGCCAACTGATTACAAAAATGAGTTGCGTTTGAAGATAGCACTTGCTAAACAAGGTACACAAACTCCCAATGAATTTTATGCTTTTTTAGAAGATATGTACTACAAAGCAGGTATGAGTGTGTCAGCAGCTACTATTCGAACCAAATTCTTGAGTGGTTTGAATGTCTCTATTAGAGACCAATTGGAGATTTTTCCCATCAAGGATCTCAGCACCCTTGTGCACACAGCTATGCAAATTCACAACCAATTAGTGCGCAAGAAATCTTCTCCATGGGCTTCAAATCAAAGGTATACTTCTCGTGAAAGTTTGTCTAAATCTATTAAATCTACTCTAGATGTGAAGCAGAAAGTTGAAGGACAAACAAGGCCACCATACAAGAAGGAAGCCACGAATACCCCCCCCCCAGAGCCATCAAGAGGTCCAAACCGAAGTAGCACAACCGATAAGGAATGCTACAAGTGTGGAGGACATGGACATATCTCTAGAGAATGCTCAAATCCAAGAAAGGTGTTGCTCAATCAACAAGGTGGCTATGAGAGTATTTAAGAGGAAGATGAATATGAGGAGGCTGCACAAGATGAAGAAGATAATGATCCTTATGTTTGTGCACCTTCGGATAATCAAGGAGGTACAACCCTTAGCCTTGTCACAAGGAAAGCATTAACAATCAAAGAAGCCGTGCTAATGGACCAAAGGGAGAATTTATTTCAAACTAAATGCTTGGTTCAAACGACATCTTTGAGTGTTATTATTGATGGTGGGAGTTGCTGCAATATTCTCAATCCTAAGGTGGTTCACCACCTAAATCTCGATACAACTCCACACCCTCTACCATATGGTCTAGAATGGATAGCCGAAGGTAAGGGTGATGTGGTAAACAGACAATGCCACATCTCTTTCTCTATTGGTCCATACAAAGATTCGGTTTTATGTGATGTTATTGCAATGGATGCTACGCACCTTCTTCTTGGTCGTCCTTGGCAGTTTGATAGGAAGACGGTGCATGATGGCTTACTCAACACTTACGCGTTTGTCCATGGAGGAAGACGAGTAACCTTGCTACCCATGACACCACATGAAATCCTCATGGATCATCAAGAAAGGAGCAGGAACAAGGCTATAGAAGCTGCAAAACAAGAAATTAGAGGCACAAAAACTCGGGAACACGAGTTCAACAACAGAAAATCCGCGACCGCGGCCTCTGGAGCCGCGCCCGCGGATCCAAAATCCAAAAAAGCCGCATCCGGCAGTGAAAAATCCGCGACCGCGGAACCCTACAACAGGGATTTTTCCGCGCCCGCGGAGAATAGGTCCGCGCCCGCGGATCGTCAAATCTGCGATAACTCCCCTTCTGCAACTACAGTTCGAATGAAGGACCCATACAAGCAAAAGTCGGGTATACAGGGACGTTGTGAGAACAGAATCCTACTAACACGCTCTCGGGATATCACTCCAATCATCCAGGGACATTCACCTTGCTTTCTTTTAATTCCTAAAGCGTGTCTTTCTAGTAACAAACAAGATAATTTACCTCTTGTGATTCAAACGCTTTTGCAGGACTTTACAGATGTCTATCCCGACGACTTACCAGGTGGATTGCCTCCAGTCAGAGGCATCGAGAACCAAATTGACTTGGTTCCGGGCGCTTCCTACCCAAAAGGGCAAGCCCGGAAGAGACAGCTGAGCTACAACGACAAGTTCAAGACTTGATGGATAAAGGCTATGTTCGAGAAAGCCTTTCACCTTGTGCAGTCCCAGTTATCTTAGTGTCAAAGAAGGATGGCACATGGCATATGTGTGTCGACTGCAGAGCCATCAACCAAATTACAGTGAAATACAAGCACCCCATTCCCCGCCTGGACGACATGCTTGACGAATTACATGGTGCTACTCTATTCTCCAAGATCGATCTCAAGAGTGGATACCATCAAATTCGTATGAAGGAAGGTGATGAATGGAAAACAGCCTTCAAAACAAAGTATGGTCTCTATGAATGGTTAGTAATGCCTTTTGGACTTACAAATGCACCAAGTACTTTTATGAGTTTAATGAACCATGTGCTTAGACATTTCTTAGGAAAATTTGTTGTGGTTTATTTTGATGATATATTGGTGTATAGCCGTTCATTGCATGATCATGTTGACCATCTACGACAAGTCTTAGAATGTCTTACAAATGAGCAATTGTATGCTAATTTGTCAAAATGTGTCTTTTGCTCTACTTCTACTATCTTTCTTGGCTATGTTGTTTCTAAGGATGGATTACAGGTGGACCAAGAAAAGGTCCGAGCCATTAAAGAATGGCCAACTTCTACTACTCCCACTATGGTAAGATCCTTTTTAGGATTGGCGGGCTTTTACAGGAGATTTGTGCGAGATTTTAGCACAATTGCAGCCCCATTACATGAGCTCACAAAGAAAGGAGCCATTGTAGAATGGAAGGACAAACATGAGGCTGCATTCCTACGACTTAAGGAAAGTCTTTGCAATGCTCCATTGTTGCAACTCCCAGACTTTCAAAAGATGTTTGAGGTTGAGTGTGATGCCTCCAATTTCGGCATTGGTGGTGTCTTGCTACAAGAGAAAGGCCTATTGCCTACTTCAGCGAAAAACTCTCAGGTGCAACACTTAACTACCCTACTTATGATAAAGAACTGTATGCTTTGATTAGGGTATTCAAGACTTGGCAACACTACCTTTGGCCAAAGCAATTCGTTGTCCACACGGATCATGAGGCTTTGGCGTATTTAAAGCAACAATCCACGTTAGGAAGACGCCATGCTCAATGGGTAGAGTTTATGGAGACCTTTCCATATGTTGTCATGCATAAGAAAGGTAAGGAGAATGTGGTAGCCGACGCCCTTTCTCGCAGGTATGTACTCTTAACTCACCTACAAGCTAAATTACTCGGATTTTCATTGATAATAGACTTGTATATGCAAGATGATTTCTTCAAGTCTATTTATGAGAGTTGTTTAGCTAAAGGTGAGGTGGATGGCTACTTTGTGGATCAAAAGTTTCTTTATCGACGGGGCAAGCTTTGTATCCCTTCTAGTTCTATAAGAACACTTTTGATTCATGAAGCTCGTGAAGGGCGAGGACACTTTGGAATAGCCAAAACCTTAGTCGCTCTTCAAGAGCATTTCTATTGGCCACATATGATCAAACATGTCACACGATTTGTCAATGGTTGTGTGACTTGTCACAAGGCGAAAAGTCGCTCATCTTCTTCATTGTACACACCCCTACCAATTCCCAATCAAACTTGGGAAGATTTATCCATGGATTTTGTGATGGGGGTGCCTACAACTAAGAAGGGGAGTGACTGCATCTTTGTTGTGGTTGATAGGTTCTCCAAAATGGCTCACTTCATGGCATGCAAAATGACTAATAATGCTACCGACATTAGTAATATCTTTTTTCAGCATGTGGTTAGGTTGCATGGAATTCCTAAAACTATTGTTAGTGATAGGGATGTGAAATTTGTGAGTCATTTTTGGAGAACATTGTGGGGAAAGCTAGGTACTAAACTCCTATTTTCTACTAGCTACCACCCACAAACTGATGGCCAAACTGAGGTGTTACGAATAAGACTCTAGGCTCACTTCTTAGGACCGTGCTTCGTGCTAATCCTAAGAGGTGGGAGGACTTACTTCCGTATGTTGAGTTTTCCTATAACAGGGCCGTTCATTCGGAAACAGGGCTGAGTCCATTCGAGGTGGTGTACGGTCGAAATTCTTTGACCCCAATGGACATGATTCCACTTCCCTTGAAAGATGGTGAACAGGCTGCAAGAGCTAACCGGGTTGAGATGATCAAGGAATTGCATGAAAGAACAAAGGAGCAGCTGCAGCGTCGTTCATTACAATATGAATCAAAGGCCAACAAAGGGAAGAAGAGAGTCACCTATTCCCCAGGAGATCTGGTGTGGCTACACCTAAGAAAGGAACGCTTTCCGGCATACATTCCCCCGGATTTAGACATTGACGACACGGGGACGTGTCGAGACCTAAGAAAGGAACGCTTTCCGGCATACATTCCCCCGGATTTAGACATTGACGACACGGGGACGTGTCGAGGCCAAGAAGGGGAGAGTGAAACGAATCAGGACAAGACATTGACAGAGGCTGAAGAAGAAGAACTCATAAGCATTCGCTCACTAGGCCCAGTGACCCGAGCAAGAGCAAGAGCAAGAGCGGTAGCCAAGGCTACTCAATCAATGGTCACCAAGGGTCTAGCCAGAAATAGCGGCATCAGTGCAACCGAGAGAACTTGGAGCTTGACAACGCTCGAAGAGGTGGATGACAACCGTACGCTTGGCGAAGCAACGCTAGCCTTCAAGCCAGCCTTATTAGTCAAGGGTCGTAACACGGGTAAGTCTGCCATCCAGAACGAGCCGAACCAAGCGAAAGAAGTCAGCAGAGGAATTTCCGCGACCACGGAAATACAAGCCGCGACCGCAGATCCCAACTACAGGGAAATTTCTGCGATCGCGGTAGCTCGATCCGCGCCCGCGGATCGAGAGAAGACGAAGCCTTCTGTCCCGATTTCCGCGGGCGACCTCGATTTCCGCGCCCGCGGATTACGCGCCGAAGAGTTCCGAGTTTCCTTAATCAGCGTTTTATTTATTTAATTAAGACTTTTTAATTTCCGAATTTAGGCTGCTCTTTAGGGTTGATGTTAGTAGCAGCCTCCTTATAAGTTGAAATTTTTCCATTGTTGTTTTTCACGTTGAAATTGAATAGCAGAGCTTTAGTTGAGTTTGAATCTCCTTCCTTTGCTTCGACATCATTCTACTGATTGGATCCGGAGTTGTTCTCGTTAGCGAACTGTCATCAAGCCAACCTATCGAATTCGTTCATCCCTTGAGTGGACTCTCAAGACATCGAGTTCTTGTTGAATCGAAAGATTCAATACTTATCCAACCCTAGAAGAGTTCTAGAAGCGCCATCAACTTCCCTTTCTTCCACGATCCTTCCCGAGGACATACGCGTCATACCAGATTTGATCACCAGGTAGTTCAGTCGTGCACAACTGAGAGCTACCTTTGAAGTCCCACTGTAGAGTAAGGAGCCAAGCCATGCGATTCGACTAATCCATGCTTTTGAAGCCCCTGGTATTGTAGGAGATCGGACAGTGCGGTTAGAGCACAACCGAAACCTGCCTTTGAAGTCCCACATTTATGGTAAGGAGCCAAGTAAGACTGAAGAGCTTAGCCCTTACTTTTGAAGCCCCTGGTGTTGTAGGAGACCAGGTAGCATGGTTAGAGCCAACCAATGACTACCTTTGAAGTCCCACGATATCCCAAAAACGTAATTCTCCATACATCAATAGGCCTTTAGCCTTTCTAGTTTGTCTTGCATGTTGGGAAGGGCCCTAAACGGGCTACTCCCCTATTCTTGTTAGCATGAAAGTAGAAAATGCGGGAATTTAAACATAGTTTTAGTCGCTGATACCTTGGCAGTTTGGTAGGATACTCCCATCTAGGGGAAGTATTTCTTGAGGTGTAGCATGTTCCATGTGTTCCGAATAAGGTCTCCGTCCATCTTCATAAGCTCGTAAGCCCCACAGTGTTATAAGGAGCCTTGGTTTCTCTCTAAAGTATTAGCGCAACTGGTTGAGTAGGTATTGCTCTCGGACCCCGTCGGTGAATCTGCCTCGTGCAGGGTGGACATCGCCTTAGCCGGGTGAGTGGGTTCCCACAGACGGCGCCAATGAAGGCGATTGAAAAACTAATAACCCTCGAAAATCCGACTCTGACGATATCGCTCGTTGTCCTGCCCACCAATATCCTCAACTTCTCCACCTAGTGAGTCTGAGTCCAGATGGTTCGATCTTGGCTCCTTTGTGTCCTGCAAACAAGGCAAGTCCCGGGTGTGGCCTCGGAATCGCCCCTCTGACGCTCAAGTCAGTATTTGTCCAAAAAGAGGGGGATCTGGATTATAGAGATTATAATAGTGTATCTCTTTTCAATCTTAGTTCGTGATTGATTTAGTGTTGTCTTTCGTTCATGTGAGATCTTTGTTTTCCTTATTTCGGGTTTGGAAGTGCTCGGTATAATACTTGTTTTTCTCTCCAAAATTCCTCATGCCTTCTTCATTAGTTTACCCTTCCTTTTATAGTAATTTCATTACTTGGGGCCTAATTTTTATTACTTAGTCGGGTATACTTACCTCTGGGGAAATCTCCTTTTTATCCTTGCCCTTGGACCGCAAGTTTTGATTTACTTCCAATACAATCTTTACTAAAGAGTTTACTTAACAGTGTTGTTTTCTTTACTCTTGTCAGCCATACCGTTTCTCATCCGTTCTACATAGAGGCCTCTTCCATTCCTCTTAATAAAGTGTTAATACGTATAGATTTGCTTAAACGGGTGGGATGGAATGTAGAAAGGCGACTAGGATGAGAGACAAAAAAAGGATAGAACCTCTAGAGAGATGTGAAGTAATATAGCCTAGTGGGTAGAGTGGGTGAATAGGCCGTAACTTAGATTAGAAAGTTTTAATGGACGGGAGAGAATGTGAATGGATGAAAAAGTAGAACATGCCCTAGCGGACAGAACGACTTTTCAATAGAAAGGTAGAAAGATAGTATAGCCATCTAGATAGATTGGAATTAATTACTTAGTTTTAGTGTAAGGTTGCGCCTTCTAGAGTTGAGTTGGCTAGAATGGATAATTTTGTACGAGATAGTTCCTTCTAGCTTGAGCTTTCCAGAATGGATGATATTTTACAGGTAGTACTTCCTGAGTTGTGTTCGCCAAAATGGATGATTGTTAGACGGATATACCTCTTAAGCGTTTAATAGTAAATGAGCCTCTGGTTATTATGCATAGTTTGTGAATATGGGTCGTTCATAATCTCTTTGGGCCTTTTATAACGAGTCTAGGATTGTAATGGTTTAAAAATTCATGAGGGTAATTTTGGGTTGATGCAGAGAGGTGCAGGGCAGATCTCCATAAAAGCCCCCAATGGCTCTATGTTACCAAACAGAGCATAGCATTTAAAGCTAGGACCATATACACATGTCTTTTTCCTTCTCACTTGATCTCATATTTATTCCACTTAACATTTATCTTAATAACGATTTAACTTAATTAACCTGCCAGGTTTATTCTGTCGGGAACTAACTAACACACAAACGTAATGCCCAACATCTCGACTAATTAAAGTATGTAACATTTTCGATATCAAATAGAGATTTAAAGCTACTACGGTACATGCTATAATTAGTATAACAACTAGCTAAGAACTAAAACATATCTTCTTTAACCATTTTGCTAACATATATTTACATGTGCATACTCATTAGAGAAATAAATACCATAAATTGATATGAAAAGTTCGGTTGAGAATAAAACTTAACGTAGGAAAAATGAAGCGTTCGCGTACACAGATAACACGCTAATATTCATAGTCTTGATGGTAATGTTCATAATCTAGTGATCAGTTCCGTTTCGGGTCATTTTCATGAAAAAACACCGTTCACATAAATTACAAAATTGTCACCGTGTACCTCACTTAAAATGTTCAAAATTGTCAACGCCCATATTATGAACATTACCATCTAGAATATAAACATTAGTTTGTTATCTGTGAACGCAAACGCTTTATTTTTTCTAAATTAAAATTTGTTCTCACCCGAACTTTTCTCTAAAGTCATCACAATATCATAGATTAGTAAAATCAACAAAACTTTTGATTGTTAGGTTGAGGTTAGAAAAATCGCTTTTCTAAATACTGAAATCATAAATTTATAAAAGAAAATTGTTAAAACTTTAATATTAATTATGAATTCTATTTTTGTCTTGATAATTTGAAGTTACTAGCAGAATTGTCCAAGAGAATATATTATAGCTAGGCCTATATTATTATATAAAACTAAGAATTTGTTTATCGTAACGGACAAGAACATGTTTGAATGAAGGAACTTGTTTTTATATATATATAGGTCAAATACTAGTAATGTGATGACTAAATAATTAAGATCAAATGTACGTAACTACGATAACATAAAGGAGGGAGTGAAAATTTTACCCTAAAAATGCCAAGAAACATTTCAATGGATCACATTTTTGTAGAACGCGGTTGACAGCTATGCAACAGACCCGACCCATTTGCTAAACCACATCCAACCGTGTTGGACGACCCACTTTTATTTCTATATTTAATTTCAGCCACCATTTCAATATGCCGATTCAAAATAATTAAAATACAGTTTGCTGGACATTTGCTGGACATTTGCAGACTTTATTCGTGAAACTTGGCCTCAGATTCCTGGAAAATTCGCATCCTTATTCACAAATTCCTAATATTGGACTTGGAGTACTACTGATGTATAGTTAACACCGCCATATATGCCATATTCCAGCTAATTCAAACTGCATGGAAAGTACGTGATCGTATACGAATTTTTTTCTTAAGTGGCTTTTCTTTTAAAAAAAATTCCGATATGGACTCGTTTTTAAACTAATTCCCGGTATAGGCACTCTGGGAAGGGTCGAAATTTTTTCCACGTATGAGAGACGCTGGGTCTCTCATCCAAAGCTGAATATTGTTTTTCAAAAAACTTATGTATAAGAGACGCTGGGAAAGCGTCTCTTATACATGTAACATTTTAAATTTTAATTTCAAAACAAATTTAAGTTTTTAATTTTTTTTTTAAAGTCACGTATAACACAGACGTTAAAAAAAACAATTTTTTTTGCATAAGACGCTGGATTGTCCAGCGCCTTATACAAGACAATTCAAACCCAATTCAAATAGTATCATTACTACTGTATTTGAATTGCATCGTATCATTACTATTTGTGAGGTCCCCAATCCATCTTGTCTATATGCATCGTATCATTACTATTTGAATTGGGAAGGTTTGAATTGCCTTGTATAAGGCGTTGGACAATCCAGGGTCTTATGCAAAAAACTTTGTTTTTTTAAAGTTTATGTATAATGTCAGCGTCTCTTATACGTGATTTTAAAAAAAAAATTAAAAACTTAAATTTGTTTGAAATTTAAATTTAAAATGTTACACAGCGTCTCTTATACATAAGTTTTTTTAAAAAAATTCAGCTTCGGATGAGAGACGCTGGGAAAACCAGCGTCTCTCATACGTGAAAAAATTCTGATCCTCTCTAGAGTGCCTATACCGGA
The DNA here is from genome assembly GCA_029168935.1 of Oxyria digyna. NCBI lineage: Eukaryota > Viridiplantae > Streptophyta > Magnoliopsida > Caryophyllales > Polygonaceae > Oxyria > Oxyria digyna. Next base: position 13,767,665 of record JAPVLV010000010.1, on the reverse strand, counting down.
AATTAGTTTAAAAACGAGACCATATCTGTAATTTAAAAAAAAAAAAAGCCTACTTAAGAAAAAAAAATTCATCGTATACAATACATATGACTCAAAGAGGTCTTTGTTGGGTTTTTTTATATTTATTGATTTAGTGAAATCTATTAATTTTGATTAGTGACTATTCGATAATAATCTCAAAAGAAAAAAAGAGAGATTTAATTAGAATGATTGCTTGTTTTTTTTGGTTTCCCACTCTAGTTCAGCGGTTAGGGGACTTCTCTACTAACCTTACATCTAGAGTTCGAGCTGCGTGGGTGGCTCTTCCAACAAACAATTTTTAACCTCCATCAAGTTTCGAACTCGAGACCTCATGTTGGGTGGTTGGGGTCCCTTACCACCCGACCACATACTTGTTGGTAGAATGATTGCTTGTTAGCGTTGATGATTAGCTAGTGATACTTGGTTAGCTTGTCGACGTTACCGAAATAAATAAAGTCTAGACTTTTCGTGCTTAACTATTCAAAGAGTTGAGCTACTTTCTGCAATATATTACCTACATAAATACGGTGTAGAGGATAGGACTTAGGAGTACAATTTTTATAACAAGTAATAATAATATATTTCATTCATAATACAAATTTATAACAGACTAATATATATTTTTCATTCATAACACACTTTAACAAAGAAAATGACGTTAAGTACACGTGTATCATAATTACGGACCATACCATATTGGACATTCATATATCCTCACACACCGTAATTATGGATCACCTTTTATCCCTAACTAGCTTAATCATATCTACTTCAAATTCATATAATCAAATTCGACTGATACACTTTCAACAACAACGGCAACGTGTCCTATTATACCTCGAAGAAATAGGGTCTAAGGGGTCGGGATAGATAAATCATTACCCCAAACAATTGAGAGGATATGACCGAAATGACCCAAAACAAAAACGTAAAATCATAGAACAGTTACATAAAAACCACCAAGTTACAAAGCCTAAAACATAAATATGAAATAAAGGGGACAACCACTTACAACACAAAAGCCTACAGTTTTGTAACCTGAATATTCTCTCTCCACAGAGCTCTATCTTAGGGCATTTCTTCTGTAAGATCTAGAATGGAGAAGTCTTTTCGAATAATTTACATCCAACTCTTTTTGGGCCGACCTCTGCCTCGATGAAAATCTCCCAAATCCAGAACCTCGCAACTCTGAACTGGAGCACTAAGCGGCCTCCTCTAAATGTGCTCAAACCATCGTAGTATTGATTCACGCAACTTTTCTTGAATACTATTCACTCCGACTTTGTCCCAGATAACCTCATTCCTAATCCTATCCAACCTAGTAAGTCCACACATCCAATGCAACATCTGAATCTCATCCAACACAACCTTGTAAATCATGTACTCTTGAGCCTTAGTCATTGACCAACACTTCCCTCAATCCGACCGGTAGAATTTTCCCTTCAGCTTAAGGGGCACTTTATTTTCACATAAAACTCCAGAATCTCGTCTGCACTAATAATGTCAACCAATCTGTATCCTAGACTTGATGTCCTCATCCACGCTCACATCTCTCTGCATGATAGAACCAAGATACTTGGCAAAGCTCCAAAATCAAACTCCACATACTCAGTCTTTGTCTGACTCAATATGAGACGCTTTAACTCTAATGCAACTTTTCATGCTTCTAATATGTTACCGACTTCCTCATTAGACTCGACCACCAATACAATATCATCCGCAAACAACATGCACCAAAAGACCTCCCCTTGCCAACTACCTGTTAACACATCTATCAAAACATTTAAGAGAAAAATGACTTAGAGTTGAACCGTGGCGCAATCCTATTTGCACCTTAAAAAAATCTGTATCTTCTCCTGGTGTGCAAACGCTAGTCTTCGCGTCATCGCACATGTTCATCAGAATTCTCAGAAATATGTCAGACACACCTTTAGCTTTCAAACACTCCCAAAACATTGTCCTAGATATTATGTTATAGGCCTCTTCCAAATAAATAAAAATTGTGAGTATACTCTTCTTCCTCTCTTTATAGATCTCATTACTAATAACATCTTTAGAATCATATATTTCTACAAGAAATTTGATATTTTTTTTAACAAGCTAAGAACGGTCCCCCTTTATCAGGAAAGGTCCCACACTCCTTTATATGGGAAACATGCCATTAGTGAGAGTCGAACTCTCAATATATGGATAAGGGAAAAAGCCCTGTACCACTTGACTACAAAATCCTTGGCAAGAAATTCGGTATTGTATTTGGAAATAAAATGTCTAAGATAAACTTGATTTTGATAAAAGGGTGCAGTTCCAGTGAGAATAATTTTTAAAATGAGAACGTGAGAATGACTAATGTGCACCAAAATATACTTAAATGTGCATCAAAAAATTTAATGCACATCTTTTGAAAAAGTGATACATATATACAATTTTTATCTAAATGTTCTTCAATTTCTTAAATGTTTTTTAAAAAATGAATGTTCTTCAAATTTTGGATGTTTTTAAGTTTGTCAATGAATGTGCACCAAATTAATACTAAATGTGCATCAATTTACTACTAATATGCACCATTTCATGTTCATATTTTAAAAGTTAGTGTGAGTGAAAATTTTCCCTTGCCAAAATACTTTATTGTCTGGAAAGTGGGCGCAATTAAACGACGAGTGTAGCGGACGTATTATTATTTTTGGCAGAAGTGTACAATTAAGTAACACAAGGGTCTAAACTACAAGTAGGTTACTACGTGTAGAAAGACAAATAGATGGGGTCCAGTTTTTGTGTGGTACTTAATGGTGGGACCCACTGTACCCAAGGGCCCCACCCATAAAAGTGGACCTCTCTCTCTTCTCCTCCCCTTCCCCTTAATAAGTGCCCTTTACAATAACACTTGAAGGTGGTCGAAAATCCGAGATCCCCTCACTCATTTGCTACTATAATTAGTAACCCAAACTACTCCTAATTCCCCACTCACAATAAAATGATCACCGGCCGGAAAAATAAACAAAACCCGACCGAACCGGACTCCATTAAACCGTCAAAGAAGGCTAGGGTTTCAACCGAGCAGTCCTCATCCGGATCCGGGTCAACCAAACACCCCGTCTACCGCGGAGTCCGAATGCGCGCGTGGGGGAAATGGGTCTCCGAAATCCGAGAACCGCGAAAGAAATCCCGAATCTGGCTCGGAACTTTCCCCAACCCCGAAATGGCGGCGCGTGCGCACGACGTCGCTGCCTTATCGATAAAAGGCGAGTCCGCCGTGCTTAATTTCCCGGAGCTCGCGGCGGTACTGCCCCGTCCCGCTTCCCAATCACCGCGGGACGTCCAGGCAGCCGCCACTAAAGCGGCTGCCATGGAGAATCTCGACCCGCCCACCTCATCTGCCACGTCATCATCATCATCCGATGCTTCTATATTGTCACTTTCCTCATGCTCCTCGCTCTCGTCTATCGTGTCGGAAGGCGAGGAGTTGAGTCAGATAGTCGAGTTACCGAGCCTCAGCCCGAGTTACGACTCCACCGAGTTCGTTTTCTTCGACGCGGTCGACGGGTGGATGTGGCCGCCGGAGGATTACGGAGGCTACTTTTCCGAGCAGCCGACGACGGTGGGCGCGTTGATTCCGAGTGTTTTTGAGGATGTAATGCTATCCACGTTTTAGTTAACTTACTTGCATTGCGCGCGTGTCATTTGTTTATGTGAGTTATTAATTGCTTTCCTTGTGTAATTGTATGGGAAAGAAATTGTGAATTATGTAAAGAAAGAGGGAGAGAGAAAAATAAAAGATGATAAAAATGAAGTTTTGGCCCTTTTTTGTTTTTTTTTGGAGGTCCAAAAATGGCCTGGAAATTCACGGTACGCGCCTAGGTGGCACGTGTGGACTTGTGAAGTTGATGGATGTGTATAGTTTGATAGCGGAAATAATTGATGGAGAAGAGCAAAGTCTCCTTTTGTTTGTTATTATGATTAGTTTTCTTCTTCTTCCAGGAATCAAATCTTATGGAAATCTTATAGAACTATTGTGGTGCATCATCCAATTAGTGTTGGTGATTAAAATTGGTGAACATCTGACGTTAGAATTTCATGTTTTCTTTTCCTTTTTGCTTTTCTATCTTTAAAATAACATATCATCTTCTTCTTTTTTTCAACTTTTAAAATTTATTGTGTTATTATGAAATTTCAGTTAGTAATATATTGATAAATAAATTCAGTTGAATATTAATAATATTATTAATTAAGCGTTTATCTAAAGGTTTGAAGTTTGGATCTTTGTGTAAGAGAGTACTCCGTATATAAATCAAACGGGACGAACCGTAAAAGAATAGAGAGGGCGAGTACATTGTCATTTTCATACAGTCCCAATGTCCAAAAGATGATTGAAAGAGTTAAAGTATTACTGAAACTGAAGCATGAATTGCATGCATAGGGTTAAAATGTAATTTTAACGTTCAATAATTTATGTAAAATCATAAATGAGGACAAGAGGAAAGTTAAAAATTGAAGCTTTAGAGAAAAAAAATGGCCCCTTGCCCTTATCGACAAACAAAAGAGGACCCATATTAGATTTGACTGCCTAGACGAAGCCTCTCTTTTTGGGCAACATTTGGCAGGCCATGCCAAGAAAATCAAATACTCTATTTATATCATTTTGACATGTACTGTACGTATATAACAAAACTAAGAGTTGGACAATATATAACACATGTATATATATGTTACACCTTTACTTTGTTTATACTGCTAAGCTTATGCACAATCACCTTATAAGTTGTACGTGGACAAAATATAACACATAGTAGGGATGCATAAAAAACCTGACCGAACCGGTTATGGAGCCTTAAAAAGTAAGTAGAAAGATTTTTATTTTACTAAGAATTACGATAGACAATAATCACTATAGAAAAATCTCTTAGTGAAAAAATAATATTGAGCTATTTTAGGATTACAGAAGTTTGTACTTCATCTTTTCTTTTTAATTGTCATTTAGACTGCTTTTTCGGTTTCTATTTAATTGTCATTTAAACAAATTTTGACATGATTTTATCAGATTTACCCCTATGTTTATTACTATTAGATTTGAAATTTTAAACAATTATCATTTCAGATATTATTAATCAAAGAAATTAAGTAATAATAGTAATTTTGGATTCTTAATTTTAGAACGTGTTTTGCGTACCAATTTTGGGTTAGTAACTGTAATTACCTATGAATCTATGATTTTCACCAGGAAAAGATTCAGGTGAGAATAATTATTATTATGCGAATTGCGAATGGATGCACATTTGGGCGATTGACATGCACTTTCTTCAGTAATGACATGCACATTTAGGCCATTGACATGCACTCGGTCAGATTTGCATGTCATTGATAATATGTGAAAAGTACATGCACACACCCCGAAAATGCATGTCAATGGCAAATTATCAATGACATGCAAATCTGACCGAGTGCATGTCAATGGCTTAAATGTGCATGTCATTACTGAAGAAAGTGCATGTCAATCGCCTAAATGTGCATCCATTCGCAATTCGCACAATAATAATCATTCTCACCTGATCGTGATTCTTTTCACCAACTATGTTCAGTTTCAAAATGTTGTGATAAACATCTTTTAATAATAACTAGTTTATACCCCGCATCATGTGCGGGTTTATTTAGTTCATGAATCAGTTAATAAGTAATCTCGAAAAATAAGTTTATAGTTTATAAATGCTATTGTTGTATAATTGAATTTAAAATTTTATATATAATCAATAAAAACAAATATAAATAAACTTTTATGACTTTTATAGTTTTATTTTATCAAATTATCATAAGTCAATTTTTAACAATTTTTATATATTGATTTGAACTTTTTTCTTATTTATATAAAACTATTTACGGAATAATTCAAAATAATGTATGTGTAAAAATTGTTTTTCAATAATATTAAATAGTGCATAAGTGTAAGTAGTGAATATTTTTTAAATGTATACACATTTTAATTTTTGTATGTGATTATTCAAATTTTTCGATTTAGCAAAGTAGTGAATAGTGTATAAATATATGAATATTTATAAATTAAATTACTTAGCAAATAGTATGAAATTATTAATAAGTAGGAAGCTAAATAATAACAACCAACTACTACATTTTGATATTCAATTTATTAAAAATATTAAAATGCTTAAGAAAAATTCAAAAAATCCTCAAAATGAGACATATGATTAATGAACATAGAATGAAAGAGAGAACTCTAAATAGTTTTTTTATATATATACATATTGGATAAATTTTATGATTTCACTGAAATAAAATATAGAAAAGTAAGAAAAGTCAATGATAAATTAACATTATAAATGTCATATCTTAAGTTTGAAAATAAATATCAAACCTAACTATTATAATAAACTGAACTGTAATTTGTTCTATATACAATATTAGAAGCATAGTAAATTGGTATTTTCGTGTGTAAAGTTGCTAAATAATATAAAGAGTATATAGTAGATGATACTGTAACGATTCATACTCTATATACAATATTAGAAACATAGCAAACAAAAAGAAATATAGTAGATCGATGTTGTAAACGTTTTAGTTTTGTGGTAGAAATTAGTATTATAATAATAACGTATACATATTTATGTTTCTAATTTGTACAATTTAGTTACATATAAATTTTATTTTCTAGTTTATAACTAATTTTATAGATTTTTTAATTAAAAATATTGAAAATTACAAAAAGTTTCATATTTGAAAATAAAATAAATTTACAGACTTGTTGGATATTTTATAGGTTAATAAAAAAAGACTCATAAATAGATTTAGTTTAATTAGAAAGATTTATTTTAAAATTACATAAGTGGAGGAGGTAAAAACAAACCATGATCTGATTTGGAGAATTTAAAGGAGGTATTTCCATTTTTTATTATTTAATTTAATTAGGGAGATTTATTTTTCTTTATTTTTGACAAATAAGATGAGTAGGCGATGAAGTGACAATGAGGTGGCGCAATTTTTTGCAAAGAGATGGCTTCTCCTTTATATTGTAGTTAGATAGATAACTAATCAAGTACGTTAACGACTACTTTAATTTGTTAGTGTATGCTTATACAAACATGATGCGCGTTTTGGCTTTGCTCATATGACTTTGATACATAATTCAACTATACGTATGATGAGCTTGATTAGCACGTTGAAAGGCACTATATGTTTAACAAATTTGTACAAAAGTATTCTATGTGCATTTGTGGTATGCATAAGACTAAAAAGCATGTGCATATATATATATATATATATATATATCCACATCCAACACATCTATCAATATATTTTGATACAACCTACCAATATATTGTATCATAAATACAAGGAATGAGTTAAAATATTTATAAATAGTAGTTGGAATACTCAGCCTCTGAAAAATAAAATACATATTAACATTAGTTGCGCTACTCTGACCAACACATACGATTCTAGATAAAAAGTCGAGAGCATCATCCCAGTTCTCCAAAAGTGGAAAAGGCAAAAGCAAGGATTATTTTATCAACTTATAAGCTAGCTTATTTAACCAATAAGCTAGGATTTCAACTGTTTTGTAAAACTTAAGCTAACTTATCATGTACAAAGCCGAACAGACTGTATAGTATAAGTAAAGGTCATGGCCACTTTTGTTCGTCCCGTTCGTACGATCGTTCAAACAATCGGGCTTGAGCATTAATGTCAGCTCTTTTGGGTCGGCTCCACCCTGTCAAAATATGGACAGGGAACGTACGGTCACTCCTAAAATCCCAAAACGGCCGCTATACCTTGGCCAATACCATGTTATAAATTGATTAGTATATAAACACTCTTTCTATTCATCGTCCAGGGCGATTTGCTATTTGTCGCCCTGGGCATCCTTACACGACGTAACGATTCCTTACGTGACGTAAGGATTTCTTACGCGAAATAAGGATGTCCAGGGCGATAAAACCTTCAGAAATACACAATCCTTATGTCGCGTAAGGATTCCTTACGTGACGTAAGGATGTTCAGGGCAATGAATAGTAACATCTTATATAAAATTATACAAGTATTCATAGTTCTTTCGATATTGGTACTTGTGTTGAAGACGAGAAAGGAGAAATATAGACTAAAACGAAGAGGATTATATGCCTTTGTTATTCTATAATGTCATATATTCTATTTATTTTGTTTCCATAATTACTCGTTTATCTTAGCACTAACAATTTATTTGCATAATCACTCATTTTTATCCTGCACTAATCCTACACATACTTGTACAGTGTCTATACTATAGGCGTAGTATAGAAATATAAAATTTTGAAGATAAAGAAAATTTAATCTAGGTGAAAGAGGAATTGTGATGTAGACATTTATTTCCCCCCAAACAGGGTACAATCCAATTTGGCTCACTGTTATAATCTTAAACAGTTGCTTATATATTCTCCTGCCCACTTTTCTATTAGTGTAAGTTCGGTATTGCTGATTAGCTGTCTTATTTTATTTTTATCTTATGATTGAGTCACTATTATAAAAGCTAAGCTATAAGCTACGTACCTCCAAATTTATGACGTCCTTTCTATAAATAGATGAATCCAACGAAATGTTATAAAATTAATTAACCTCTAAATTTTTAATTTTCAATCACATAATTTTCATGTTACTCCATGCGTTTCTAGAGGTTGAATATTTAATTACAAAGCCTTTATTTAGCACACTCTCAAATTTTATTTAACACACCCATACATTCGTCACAGATGTATTATATTGACTCTTCGTCACGAATGTATAACATCAAACCTTCGTCACAAATGTATTTTGTCATACCTTCGTAACGTATATATTCTGGACCTTCGTGACGAAGGTCTTGGTGACTTTCGTGACGAAGAAACGTAAGATATCCGTGACGAATGTAGCTATATCTGCAAAAGTGAAGCTATTATGTCTAATCCACACCAACTACATTTAATTACCATCAAAATATCCGAACCAACTTCATCTTCAACCTTTTTCACTTCATTTTACCCACATTTCACCCTAAACACTTTCATTCAAACACAATATTCAATTGAAAATGTCAAATTGGGATGATTACATACACCAAAATGTTGATGAAGATGGTCCATCATGGGGGAACTACAATAAGGTATGTTATAGTTGTTTTTAATAATGTTAATGTTAGGGTTTGTAGGTAAAATATATGTTTTTTTTATGAAATTGAATAGTTTGAAGTTAGTTGTTTGTGTTGATTGTGTGAAAATCATGGTGTAATATAGAGTTTGATAGAAAATATGTGTATTTTAGGTGTTACATACAAGGAGCATGTGTGTGGAAATTGTAATATAATGTTGAAGTTAGGGTTTGTGTGGAAATTTGTGTTTGTGTTGGAATTTAGGGTTAGATTCGAATTTAGGGGTAAAAAAGTGTAAAAAACAATTTGAAATGGGGTAAAAAAGACATTCGTCACGGAACAAAAGGAGACTTTCGTGACGGAAGTTAGACATACCTTCGTGACGAATGTATTTGCAGAAGAAATGTGCAAATTTTTTCGTCACGCAACTACTGCTTCTATCCGTGACGAATGTTAATACTTTATTCGTGACGAAGGTAGGAAAAACAGGTTTCTGAGTGTTGTTTTGTGTATTTTGTTGTTTTTACAGAATAATAGTCCAATGTTCAATCGTTTAAGAAACTTATCGATCAATGCCGATATTCCTTTGGAACCTGATGGAGTGCCTTCGTTTGATCTTGGTTTGGATTTTGATATTCCGCCAATAGTCTCTCAGCTTGATCCTCCTCCATATCATTCCCATCAAACTGATTGGTCTAATGTTCCTCAATACCAATCTTTATCGCAACCATATCAAGACATTGAGTATTTCCCGAAATTGAAGACAGTACCACAGTTTGACAATGTTGTGCCTTATGAGGACCCACATATATCATCAGATTATTCAGAAGTTTTCGTCACTGATAAGATCTTCAGCTCAAGAGCAGAAGTAGAACAGTGGGCAAGAGATATTGGAAAAACTCATAACTTCATGTTGAAGGTTGGTAGAACTGACTTCAAAGGGAAGTTAGGAAGGTCTTGGCTTAAATGCGAGCGCAGTGGACATTATATTCCTGATTCAGTTGGGAGAACTAGGAAATTCACCCACACAAAGAAATGTGGTTGCAAATTTCAGATTGCATGTAGAGAGACTGAAAAAGGGGAATGGATCATAAGGGCTGATCATGGAACTCACAACCATATTATTGGTCAATCCTTACACGGTAATGCATTTGCTGGAAGACTTACACCTGAGGAGGAAAAGGTGTTACTAGACATGAGGAAGGGAAATGCTAGACCAATACAGATGTACACAAGGCTCAATGAATCTCCTGACAACATGACTAAGAAGTCACAAGTGTACAACTTTTGTAACAAGTTCAGAACAGAGAGGGTGGAGGGAAGAACTGTGGTCCAAGAATTCTTCTATCGTTCAAAGGAGTTGAACTACTTCGTAAGACACAAGAGCGACGAAGTGACAAATAAGATCACAGATGTGTTCTTCGCAAGCCCATAGTCGATGAAACTGCTTAAGGCGTTTCCATACGTAATGTTGATTGACGCAACATACAACACAATTCAGTAAGTATAATTAAGTTAAAAAGTCTGATGTTTTTTTTTTACTCTATAAATTCTTATAGTAATGTATTATCTTGCAAAGATACAACATGCCCTTCATAGAGATTGTTGGAATAACATCAACGTGGAAGAACTATGTTGTTGTTGGGGCTTTTGTGACAGAAGAGAAAGAAGAAAACTATGCGTGGTGCATGTATCAATTGGCTGAGTTGTTTAGGGTTGTTACGATGACGCCAACTTGCTTAGTCACTGATCGAGAGAAAGCTTTGATGAACGCTTTGGATATGATCTTTCCAGATTCTACTTTCCTCCTCTGTAGGCGGCATATCCTAAAGAACATTGAGGACCATGCTAAGCTAGCAATGCGGTCACAAGCAAGGGGGACCCATTTTGCAAGTGAATGTCTTAAGTTATTCAAACAGTCGACAGAATTGGCATATAACATTGAGCTAGGGCGTATTGAAAAGGATTGGACTGAATATCCATCTGAGATTAGGTACCTGAAGAAGAATTGGCTAAACCCCTACGACAATAGATTTCTTTCGATCTATGTGGATAAAATCTTTACATTAGGTTCCAACACCACAAACAGGTTAGTAATGTGATTACGTTTGAAATTGTTTTACAAATTAGGTTAGCTTTATATTTGTTGTTATAAAAATTGTTTTGATTATGCAGGGTTGAAAGTGAACATTCTAGCTTCAAAAATTATTTGTCACTGCCAAGCCAGAAGATAGACACTGTGTTTCAAAGATACAATGCGAAGATGCGCAATCAGTTCAAGGAGATCTTGGGTACTTTCAATGAAAGTCAGCAAAAGACTGTAAGTAACATTACAGACGTTGATCTCTTCAAGCTTCTTAAATATAGAGTGTCTTATACTTGTTTGAGTCGCTTGCTAACTGAATACAAGAAAGGGGAATATGGCATGCATCTTGATCATTGTGAATGCGTAATAAGGAAGAGAGATGGATTGCTATGTGTGCATGGCATTTATGAATATGTGAGGCGTCAAGAACCAATTCCAGTTGAAGCGGTTCATGCCTTTTGGAGGACATTGACTTTGAAAGAAGTAGAGACTGAAGACGACTTAAAAGTGCGGAGGGTAGTAGCCAGAAACTTGATGGATGAGTTTATGGCTGAGCAATGGGAGGGAATGTCACCTTATGACCAACACGAGTGTGCAATGAAGTGTTTGGCAATAGGTAACCCTCAAATGACCAACCTCCAGGAGCCAGCTCGTGTGAAAAGGGGGAAGGGACGACCTCTAGGAGCTCCAAACAAAGAGTACAATCCAATGAAAAGACAACCTTCACATTGGGAGCACACTGATGCAACACTTGAAGAAACGCCTCCAAAGAAGCAAAAACCGGCTTCATACGGGAAGGGTAAGAGTGGTCAGTGGGCTTTGCAGAAGCTTACAAAGTATAATGCTCTCGTACCTCCATGCATGCGTCCCTACGTGCAAGGTTGGTATCCCATTGTCGCTGATGGAAATTGTGGATATAGAGCTATAGCACAACAATTAGGGTGGGACCAAGATAATTGGAGGAGAGTTAGATCTGAAATGGCTCAAACGACATTTGCACATTGGAATAATGGGTTGCAAGCTTGTTGGGTATTGCCAGTTCAAACGCCTATTGTTCAGATAGTAGTTACAAACCTAGCTTGGACTGGACCAAGACAGATGGCACCCGAAGAGACATGGTTACAAGTCCCGGCGATGGGGTGTGTAGTTGCTACGACTTTCAATTGTGCATTAGTTGTGCTTGCGAAATCAATTTGGCAAACATATTTGCCTATAGTATTGGACGACAACATCGCTCCGGGAGAGAAATTGCCCATATGTTGCATTGCCCTTGTTGAAGATGAAAGACACTTCATTTCGGTAATTTCTAACTCACTCTATCAATTTGGTTTTTATATTTTTGAAATCAATACCTTATACATTTGTCTTGTAAACCATTTGCCTTATTGTAGATGCCAATTGCCGATGACTCTCCATTACCTGAAGTTTATCATATGTGGCATCGTTACTGTTCACCGGCAGCTCGCTCCTTGATAGACCCTTTTACTGAGCAACTAGCGGCGTACAAAAGGCCTAGAGCTCCAGCAAGAAACAAGAAAGGCAACAACGTAATTAATCTTACCGTTTAAGATTCAGTCGAAATGGATTGTTTAGGATTTGTAATGACTAAGATTTTGAATGTTTGCATGTATTTGGACTCACTTAGAGAAGTAGTTGGATACAAGAAACTGGAAAGTGATCGAACTTAAACAAACAGCAACATAAATAGACAACAACTGAAGCGAACAAGAACTTAAACAAACAGAAACTTAAACAAACATTAAACTACTTAGTCCCACTGGAACTTGCTCCAAACTTCTCATCAACTAAGGCCTGCTTCTCCGCGGCAAGTGCAGCATTTTCATCCATGAGCTCAGCATTTTTCTCCTGAAGTTCAGTTACCTCGTCGTTTAGGCTTTTTGACATTGCCCTTAGCATTTCAGTTAGCTCCTGCAGTCCACCAGCCTCTGTAGAGTGAAACAAATTATCCTCATTTAGCTGTTCTATAACCACCCTTGCTCGACCTGAGTATGGACGGTCGATCCAATGCCTGTATTTGCACCCACCATCTTCATCAACCGAGTTCCACGTCCTATCAGGGCATCCCCAATATCTTCTCCCGTAGTTCACCTTATCATGATTGAATTGCTCAGTACAAGTCTGTTCAGTTGGCACTTTGTTGCACCAACAGAGCTTCCCTCCTGGATCCATAATTTTTTTTCTGTATGAAGTTGAAATGTGTTGCTTATTCCATGCTGAAACGTCCTTTATATAGAGTTGAAGGTAAATGGGTTACAGCTTGCAACAGTTGTAACTCACTTACTCCATTTAAGTGAGTTACAACTAGCAACAACTGTAACTCACTTATTGCCTTTAGTGTGCAACAACGAGTAACAGCTGTAACACACTTACTTGTCCTGAGTGTGTTACAGCTGTAACCCACCATCTTCTGATCTACATTTGATGGGCCAGATATTGATTTGGATTAGATAATGGCGTTTTGGGCCGGACATTGATTTGGATCAGACAATTGCAAACAAACCAAATAACAAGTAATTCGTTCAAACACTACAAAGCATGTTCTTAAAACTCAAGCACAAACTAAATCCAAAACCAACATCAATCCAAACTACTCAAGGAAAGGATAGAACCCATCCAAAGTGTGACAAACAGCGTCTTTCATACGGGAATACTTCTCCTCATTATCTGCATCCCGATACGGCTCCAAATTGTACACAGAAGTCCGAATTGCATACAGTGAAGTACGAAATAAATTAAGGCAAACATTTATCATGTTATAGATTTATAGAATTTGAAGATTAATTACATACCAGCCGGAGTTGCTCCTTAGTATAAGGAGAGATTATTGGATGAGTATGAGCCAAGTACCACTCCAAGTAATCATCAGTGCAGAGAGATGGAGGATCTGCTTCTACACCCATGTCCCATAAGCTTACAGAGTTGTTCTCCCTTTGCTCCCAACTCCAGTTGGTGGGATCATACTCCACTACGTACTTACGATTGTTTCCACACCTTCTAGCTTTAATTGGTTGAATGGGAGGGATTGGCACACCTTGAACTCAACCAAATTGTCTGCAAACTCGAAGTGGCATGTGAGGCTCGGTCTTGTCCAAAACATGCAGGATCCCATGAAAGAAAGCCGGCCGAAGTTCTTCCCTACGAAAATCTAGGCGTCCATATGGTTGCCACTCAACCTGTTATACATAAATCATTAAAACAAGTTCAAAATTACAATAAAAAATTAACAGATAATGAAAAAATAATCATACCCCTTCTACGCTCATATTGTCTAGCTCCTCTCTGTAGTTGCGAAGATTGTCCGGTCTTTCAGACAAATCAAATTTGGCTGCATATGACATTGTCTCATCCCACTCATAGTTTTGTGGAGGGGCAAAAGCAGAAAAATACAAATAGATCCAACCCTACATCATCAAACAAAACTAAGGAAAACAAAAGAAACAGTATTCAAATCAAAACATTTAATTAAAGACAAACATACCATCAACAAAGTGTAACAGAAAGGCATCGTTGCACAATCTCTGCGGGAGTATTTACCCAGTTGTCCATACAAAGCACACAACGCACCCGAACCCCAAGACACACCATGGATATTTGCCATATCATTAAGCCATTCATGGTGAATCAACTTGATCATGTACGACGACTTGTCAGGAAACAATGTCATTCCCAACAAGTATGTCAACCAACCCTTAGCGATCGAGACTTGATCCATTTCAAAGTTCCCCTCATTATCCACTGTCATGCATTGTTCCCTCAGAAGCTCCGGTGAAACTTCATTACCAGCTTTGACTCTTGCGTCAAGTAAATTTATACCAAAAGCCTTCTTTGCTCTGTTGACCATTACAGCCTTCGTGTCAGCTTTGCCAACTCCATCAGCAGATGTGCGAAATCCCATGCCCTTTCCGTTTATAGGGATACCCAAAATCTTGTGCAGATCTAATAGGGTGATTGTCATTTCAGCAAATGGCAAGTGAAAAGAATTTGTTTCTGGCTGCCAGCGCTCAACAAATGCATTGATCAACGCTTGGTCGTGGTTGGGATACATGAGGGTTTGCAAATGTGACAAACCAGAAGCCCTAGCCAACGAAACCCAAGGATAGTCGCCCTCTAACTTCCATTTTTTCAAACCTTCTTTTCTGACCGTATTTCTCAATTGCGGTCTCTCCTATTTATCATATTTCAAGTTTTTTATTACATTTAAATCAATTAACAAATCATGTCTAAATTAACAAAGCATGGAAATTACGCAATTAACAATTCAACCAAAGGTGATAGCTTTACTTACATGTCCTTGCCAAACCATATAAGCAGTGTGCCCGCTGAAGCTATGCAGCAAGTCTATCTCCTTAGGACCTCCAGGCACAAGCCACTGTAACTTCGGGTAAATGTCGTCTTTTTCATCGCCATGTTCATTAAGATCGATCCCCCCGTAATGGCCCTCAAACTGTCCTTCAGCCCAGGAAGCAGTTGGACCAGATTGCCATTCTGGTGCTTCTGGCTGAAAGGCCTGTTGACGGCCTACTGCTTCATCCCATGCTACTTGTGGAGAAGAGGGGGGAACCCATGTAGGGATCTATTACAAAAAAAATTGGTTATTAGTAAAATGTACAACTTTCACTCATAATCGTCTATAAATTAAATTTTAAACTAATACTTACAGCACTCTGCGGACTCCAAGTTGGATAATGTGCCTCATAGGTTGGAGTCATCGGGATTTACTGTTGTAATAAAATAAATTTCATAAATTATTAATTTAATAATAACAAAAAAGAGTAATATAATGTGAATTTCATATTAACTAACTATGTTCTCGTAAAGGTTCGAATATGCACTAGGGTCAGCTAGCTGTTGTTGTTCATGCCAAGAAGGTTGCGGGACCTCTTGACTTGCACTTGTACCCTCGTCAGCTCTTCCGTGCCTCTTCCTCGGCTTCGGCTGATAAGCGGGCCTCTCTCCAGCCTCGATTTCTTCTCGAGTTTGATTACGGGCATTCTTCCGGGCACTTCTAGAAGACGAATGCATCTAAACAAACATAATATTTTGTGAATTTACGCATACCAAACCAACAAAACAAAAAAACACCAAAAAAATGCAAAAACATTCGTCACGAAGGTCCAGTATACTTCTGTCACGGAACTGTACTCAACCTTCGTGACGGATCTCAGCATAACCTCCGTCACGAAGAACCACTAAACTTCCGTCACGAAGGTTTTTCTAACCTTCGTCGCGGATCTACCTATTACCTTCGTGACAAAGGTTTTTGCACAACCAGAAATTCAGCAATGCCAAAACATTCGATGACGAATGAATTTGCTTAAAATTTCCACAATTTCAAGCACAAAAAACAGTATTTAATCTATCCAATTGAATTAGGTCCTAAAATTCACAATTTCCACAATTTCAAGCACAACCATATCTTTATTAATCAAAATGTGAAAGCCTAATTCATAAGTTCATCAATTTGGGGATTATATCTAAAATTTGAAACTATTCTCAATTAAACATAAACAAACAACATTTGAACTAAAAAACATGCTTAATACACATATCAATCTAATTTAATCACACCATTTCAATGGTTTTGACATATCTGCATCAAACATGGAAAATTAATGCAAAAGAGAGTTAGAAATTACCTTATGACTTGATTTGTTGATTATTGTAGTGAAAGAGATGAAGAAATGTAGAGAATGGTGTTGTGGTGTGCTGTTGTTGCGCCGAAAGTATGAGGAAATGTAGAGGAAGAAGTTACATTAGGGTTGGGTAAAAAATCTCTTTTATAACTGCAAAATTGGACCTTCGTCACGGATGTTTGAGGTTTCTTCGTCACGGATGTTTTCAAGACCTTCGTCACGGATGTTTTGGATACCTTCGTGACAGAACTTTATAAAACCTTCGTGACGGATGTATAAAATAGTTACGTGACGAATGTGTGGGTGTGCTAAATAAAATTTTAGGGTGTGCTAAATAATAAGGCCCTTTAATTATGTAAGTACTAAGCAAGTTTTGACATTAAGTATTTTTGTGTAAGTATGTGTAGTTCTTTTTATATTTAAGCTGGTGTAGAGGACCGCTCTGTCCCGCCCTGCAGAAGGATATGGACAATGAAATTTGTTCTATTTAAAACGGGAGAACTCGATCCAACTCTGTTAAATGACTAAAATTTATATTTTATCCCGGTTCAGATTCGGCCCTAGCCCTAATATGATCCGGTCTACAAATTCCAAACTTTTATATTTTGCTAGATATCCTAAACTAATTTAGGATAAAAGACCAACTTAGCTAATGCGGACGTTCCATATAACCAGTGTGGAGATTCAATTTGCACACAATTTTTACCTTCCGCATGACATGTGCATATAATTGTACCACATCCAAAATACTTTTACACATATTATAATAGCTAGTGCAAGACCCGTATATTTATGTAATTACTTAATAATAATTTTGTAATCGATTTTGACATATGTTTTCTATAATTTATAATATTTTATATTGCTACAACCTCAATAAATACCTATAATAAATAAAATATATGTATGAATTTTTTCATTGGTTACCTATCAAATTTTTAATGGATAATTAAAAATATAATTGATATTGAGTTTTATTAAGTTCAGGTTATTTTTTAACATGGTTAGATATTTATAGTTTTATATCTACTTCAAATTTCATTATATATCAAAAGTAAAATAGATGAATAATAATTAGATAGATTAAGTTTACTTAAACCTAGAAAATAATTTACTTCAAATTAATGATTTTATTTTTCTTAATGTAATTTGTTAATATGATAATAATGTTTATAATACATAAATAAATAGCCTAGCAATTTTCCTAAACTCACTCTAAGAGCTCAAAATGACTTAGCTTTAATATATAAGATATATTTTGTATATCGTCCACAATTCTAGCTAAACCGCCATGTTGTATTTTTTATTTTTTTGAGAACCCAAAATCCTTTTCATTAGATACTTGAATCAGTTAACAAGGTTTCTAGGAGAGAACTAGGAAAGGACAAAGGAAATAAAACTGAAATGAGATTAGCAGGACAAAGACCCGCAAGGTGATGTGCCACCATATTGACTTCACGTCGGACGTGAGACCACGAGCAAGCAGTGAAGCACGCCTGTTTTGTCCTGAGCTGAATAAGGAGAGAGCCAAGCGGACCTTTCCAACAGCGTGGTCTATTCATCTTCGATATCAAGGACAAGCAGTCAGATTCCAAAATCACATGTGTAAGTCCCTGTTCTAGACAGGATTCCAAAGCCCAGAGTGCCACCTCTGCCTCCACAAGTTCAACCGCTTCTGAATTTTGGACACATTTTGACCCGTAGAGACAAACTTTCCCTTCATGATCTCGAACCACAAAGCCAATACCAGCTGAGTCATCGCTGCAAACTGTTGTGTCACAGTTGATTTTGAGTAAATCCCGCGCAGGGTGTTGCCATTTAGTTTTGGGTGAAGGCTTTGGAAGTGATTCTGCGGGAGGTGGATCGAGGGTCAGTTTTTCTGTGAATTTCATGTAATCCTTTTGAAAGAGGATAGCATCTCGCCTCACTTCAGTTGGAGAAAAAACTTGGCCCGCAAAAAGGCGTTTGTTTCTAGCAGTCCAAATCTTCCACAATAGTACAGCCCAAAGTTCGACATCTTCTTTGTTCAGAAAATGAACAGCAGCATCAAAGAAGCCACGGACAGAGCTTGCGTTAACACCACACTTATGAATACGGGGGAGCAAGCGCCATACTTTTTGGGCTTCAACACATTCAAAGAGTGCATGGAAGCCAGTTTCATATTGACCGCACGCATGACAAGTTTGGTCATTAGTGACATGGCGCTTTTTCAGATTGGTCCTGACTGGGAGAATGTCTTTGCAGGCACGCCAAAGAAGTGACCGAACCCGTGGCGCCGTGTTAAGTTTCCATAGATGTCTCCAAAGACGTTGTTGTGACAGAGGATCTGAGCAGCCTTGAACATCAGCAGCACAATACTCTTCATGAAGCAACTTCTGATATGCTGAGCGAACAGTAAAAATGCCATCTTTTGTTGGAGCCCAGATCAGTTCGTCAACAAACTCAGGGGAAGATAGGCGCAAACTGAGCATACATTCAGCCTCTGTAGGAACAAAAAGTTCCTGAATTTCATCATGTCTCCACCGTGCTTGTTCCCAATCAATAAGATCCACAACTCTCATATTCGGATCACTGCTGCCCCACAGAGAAATAGGAACATCGTTATTTGGGCGTGGAAGCCATTTGTCTTTCCAGACCCGGATCGAACTACCATTGCCATCATTCCAAACTAAACCAGCTTTGAGAATTTCACGTCCCTGGATAATACTTCGCCATGTATAACTTGGACTCGGCCCAAGAGAAGCCTCCGGGAAATCAGTTATGGGGTGATACTTTGCCTTAAAGAGGCGGGCAAGTAAAGAATCTGGGTTCTGAAGAAGGCGCCAACCTTGTCGGGCAAGAATAGCAGTATTGAAATTCTCCATGTCCCGAAACCCGAGACCTCCTTCTTTATTCGGAAGGCACATTCGTTTCCAACGCATCCAATGAATTTTCCTCGAATCTGATCCGTCACCCCACCAGAATTTGCATAGCAATTGCTCAATTTCTGTGCACAGGCTAGGAGGCAAAGCAAAGCATGACATGGTGTATGTAGGCAGTGGCAGAGCCACGTCATGCCCAGAGGGTGCTGTAGGCCCCACTCGATTTTTGAAAAAAAAAATTAATTTTTTTAATTAACGAAATCTTCAGCAGCCGACCCTAGTTCTTTCTCTCCTTTGAAACTCTACCCAAATCCCAGTATCCCAAGCGATCGTCCCCAGCCCACACATCAAGCAGCAACATCGTTTGAGACTCTAGCTAAGTTGCCGATTTTGCTGCTGGGTCTCGCTTGCTGCGTGTTGCTGCTGTTGCGTGTTGCTGGCTGCTGCTGCTGTGTTTCTGTTGGCTGTCGCTGCTGTGTTGCAGCTGCTGCTGGGTGTTGCTGAGTATTGTTGGCTGCTGCCAGTGTTCTAAAAGACGCTATGCGGGAGTTAGGCAGCGAGTGGGGGACTAGCGCCTAGACGGCTAGGCGGGGGACTAGTCGGGGATTAATCGGATCAAAATTAATTATCGGTATGTGATATCAAATGACCAATTTGTCATCATAATTATTAATTTCTATTAAATTATGTTAGAATACGATTTCATATCCTATTAAAAGTATTATTATGCTAAATAAACTCAAAACTTGCTACAATTCGTTATATATTGCTATATTCGCGAAAATGACAAATCGTTGTTTTTTCCTAGGCGGTGCTAGGCGGTACTAAGCGGTGAGGGAGAGCCTAGAGATTAATCGGGGATTAATCGACCCTAGTCGGGGATTTTTATAACACTGGCTACTGCTGGTTGTTGCTGTTGGCTGTTGCTGTTGTGTTGACCTTCTGCACTTTTGACTTCCATTGCTCTTAACAAAGGTAAACCCTAACTTTTAAATTCTCAATTTGGGGATTATAAATTAGTTGTTTATAATTTGTGCAATATAGGATAGTGGTCCTAAGAAAGAGATTCATTATTCAATTGCATAATATTTTGTCTGCATATTGACTTTGCTCATTGAATGAAGTGAGTGCTCATTGCCCACTATTTACAATTTTAGTTGTTTAATTTTATGCTTTGGTATTGATTTTATATGGAGAAGCTGATTTCTACCACTTTGCTTAATAATGGATTTGATTTAATATATATTAATGTAGTATATAATCTGATTGTTTCAGAAATGAGGAAATTCTTTTCAAGCATTAAAGTTCCACGAAACAGTGAAGCACAAAATGGAGGATCTTGTTCTAATCCTAATTCATTAAGCGTTTCGAGTTTGCCTAGTATTGACCCGTTAATCATTCCGAGTTTGCCTAGTGTTGAACCATTAATCGTTCCGAGTGTGCCTAGTGTCGAACCACTAAGAATGTCAAATCTGTTTAGTGTTGAAGTTGAGGCTGAATTTGATGAGTTGCTTGCTGACCCAGGGTTAAGGAAGGATATATTTGATTATGATTCGAAGGATAGAGAAAGGGTTAGACGAGCTTATTTGCTTAAAGGGCCTTGTCAACCTAGAAATCATGTTTTTCCCGTGGCCGTATTTGGATCTCAAAATCGTAGATTTGTTTCCGGCTGGTTTAATGATTACAGTACTTGGTTGGAATACAGTATATCAAAAGATGCTGCATTTTGCTTACATTGCTATCTCTTCAAACCCGATCGTGGTAAACAAGGAGGGGGTGATTCATTTGTTGGGAAAGGGTTTAAAAACTGGAGGAAGAAAGATAGATTTCAACTTCATGTTGGTGAACAGAAGAGTGTTCATAGGCTATGTGTGCAAGCTTGTGATGATTTGATGCGTCAGAAACAACATATTGAAGTATGCCTTTCTAATCACTGAGAACAAAGCCGGGTAGACTATCGTGCTAGATTGATTGCATCAATTGATTGCATCAAATTTCTTTTGCTGCAAGGATTAGCTTTTCGTGGACATGATGAATCTCATGAGTCGAGTAACTAAGGAAACTTCCTTGAACTTCTGCATTTCCTTGCCGACCATAATGATGAAGTTAAGAGAGTTACTTTGGGTAATGCACCTGAGAATCTGAAGTTGACCTCGCCTACAATTCAGAAAGATATTATAAATGCCATTGCAGTCGAGACAACAAGTGCAATAATTAGAGATATGGGTGATAATATGTTTTCTGTTTTAGTTGATGAAGCTCGTGATATATCAGTGAAAGAACAGATGGCTGTTGTTTTGCGTTTTGTGGATGATAGAGGGTGTGTTGTAGAGCGTTTTCTTGGAATTGTTCATGTTGCTGACACCACAGCTTTGTCATTGAAAAGGAATATTGAGGTTCTTTTTTCTCAACATGGGTTGAGTATTTCAAGTTTACGTGGACAAGGTTATGATGGAGCTAGCAATATGCGGGTGAGTTTAATGGTATGAAGAGTTTGATAATGATGGAGAATCAATCTGCTCATTATATTCATTGCTTTGCTCATCAACTGCAATTGGCACTTGTAGTTGTTGCTCAAGAATTGACAAAAATAGAGAAGTTTTTCTATGACATCTCTATGTTGAGTAATATTGTTATTGCGTCATGCAAAAGAAAAGACATGCTTCAAACTAAATTATTTGAGCAAGTAGCTGATGGTCTTCGTGAAGGTGAAATCTTGTCTGGAAGGGGGCAAAATCAGAAAGTGTCTTTGGGTCGAGCTGGACGGACTCGCTGGAATTCTCACTACAGAACATTGGTGAATTTGATTGTTTTGTATGACCCAATAATTGATGTGCTTATGGAGATTCAGAAGGATTCAGATCCAAGCCAAAGAGCTCAAGTAGGCAATCTTCTGGATTCTATGATGTGCTTTGAGTTTGTATTTTGCTTATTCTTGATGAAGAATGTTCTTGGAATTTCAAATGAGTTGTCACAAGCGTTACAGAAAAAAGATCAAGATATTGTTAACGCAATGAATCTAGTCAAAGTCACCAAACAACTACTCCAACAAATGAGAGATGGAGGTTGGGAGTCATTGTGGGAAAAAGTTGTTTCATTTTGCAACAAACATGACATTGATGTCCCCGAGAAGGAAGACTTCTATGTCATTTCTGGAAGAGCTTGTCGCAAGATTCAACAGGTTACCAATCTACATTACTATTGTGTCGGTTTGTTCTATGAAGTAATTGATTTGCAGCTCAAGGAGCTGAACAGTCGCTTCAATGAGCTTAATACCGAGTTGCTTATGTGCATGTCATGTCTTGATCCAAGTGAAGCATTCTCGGCATTTGACAGTGGAAAGTTGATTAGATTTGCAGAATTGTATCCAAATGACTATTCATCTGTTGATATATTGACACTTGAACAACAACTTGATTGTTATATTGTTGATGTTCGCTCAGATGATCGGTTTGTCAACCTTACAAGTATTGTATGCAAATAACTATTTCAGTTGTTGGCATATTGGCACTTGAGCAACAACTTGGTTGTTATATTGTTGATGTTCTCTTAGATGATTGGTTTGTCAACCTTACAGGTATTGGTGAGCTCTCGAAGAAATTAGTTCAGACGAAGAAGCATCGTGTTCATCATCTAGTATATCGTGTGGTGCATTTAGATTTGCTTTTACCTGTTGCAACAACTACCGTTGAGAGGGCCTTTTCTGCAATGAAGCTTGTCAAAACTTCGTTACGCAATCGACTCGGAGATGAGTTGATGAATGATTGTTTGGTTTCTTATATTGAGAAGGATATAGTAAGGGATATTGAAATTGAAGATATTATTGTACGATTTCAGGAAATGGCAAATCAAAGAATGTCACTGTAAAAAACAGATTAATGTAATTTTTAGTATATTAGGAATTTAATTTTAATATTGACTTTAGTCAATCAGAATTTAGCCCCCTCTTAACCAGAATCCTGGCTACGCCACTGTATGTAGGTATGGCTTGCGCTATAGACTTTATAAGCACTTCCTTTCCTGCCCGAGACAGATTTTTCTCTTTCTAACCTGTTACTCTCGGCATAATTCGATCTTTTAGTTGTCAAAAGATCACTTTTTTGGAACGGCCAATCATCGTTGGGAGCCCAAGGTATTCCTCGTGCTTGTCGACTTCTCGGACACCAAGAACTTGCTGAATTTCAGCCCGACGTTCTGTACTCACATATTTGCTGAAGGAAAGTTCTGATTTTGCAAAAATCCACTCGTTGACCCGAAGCGGCTCCATAGGCATGGAGAATATTAACAATCTCAGAGCTCTGTTGACAAGTCGCTTTTGCAAATAAAACACAATCATCAGTAAAAAATAGGTGAGAAATCGATGTTGTCATGTTCAAGTGAACCCAAATAGAATTTACGTTATACCGAATATATTTTGATATAATAAAAGTCTTGGTAAACGATTCATGATATTATCCTACGAATTACGAATACATGCATATTTTTCTTTATTCACATGTGCATTTCTTTACATTCACATGCACATGCACATTCGCAGATGTGTGCATGTGTTTGACAATATATGAAAAAATACATGCACATGCAAACATTAGTACATTCGTACAATAAGAATGTGCATGTATTCGTATAATAAGTCCATTCGTACATGATCTTTATCCTAAGGTTATACCATTTTGATTCATTATCTAATATAATAACAAAATAATACATTTGATACGCTGCACTTTGTATAGCGTAACTAGAGATTATTACATTAGTTTAGGAGTATTATTATATGTGTTTCGAGCCATTGTTATGTTCTGAGATATTTATTAAGAAGTGAAGAATTGAAGATCAGAACCAAAGAATATTGAAGTTTGAAGAAATCACCGACGGCGTTCGCGGTGGAGCAACAGAGAGGAGCCGAGAATATTTAATAAATCCGCGACCGCGGATTAATATCCGCGATCGCGGATAATATGCTGAATTCCCCTTTGTGCGCGAGACGGGCTGTGGGGTGAAGTAAGCAGGCCGGCCCACATATTGAATTAGAGGAAGCAAGCAGCAGAATATATTAGCCGAGCACTTCGTGCTTGTTTTCTTTAGTTTAATTTATTTGTTTTTCCTTTTCTTTTATTTATTTCCTTTTTTTTTTCTTATTTTCCTTATTTAGTTTTAGGATATTCTTTTACCATATATTTTTAGGGTTAGTCTCTATTTAAGAACCCTAGTTCTATCAACTTTTGATCATCATCTTTTCCATCAGACAATTTAGTTTTGCAACCATGAGCAGGAACTAATCTCCATTGTTTTACTTAGCGGTTGAAACCTTCAGTTATTAAGTTGTGAGATTTCTAAACTCTTGTTCTTTTTCTATGGGTTTGTATTAATTCTCTTGTTCTTCATCTATTGATTTCTATTAGTTTTGCTAGCTTGATCACCTAGTTTGATTGATAGTTTTCTATTGCTAGACTAGGAATATACGGTGGAATTCCTTGTCATTGTAGCGCTCATATCTGCATGATCTGGTAGTTGATTGCTTTTATGAAAGAGAATTGATTGC
Source organism: Oxyria digyna (assembly GCA_029168935.1). Taxonomy (NCBI): domain Eukaryota; kingdom Viridiplantae; phylum Streptophyta; class Magnoliopsida; order Caryophyllales; family Polygonaceae; genus Oxyria; species Oxyria digyna. The sequence goes on along the minus strand of JAPVLV010000010.1, from coordinate 13,742,398 downwards.
ATGTTAATACTTGACGGTTGTAAGTTATTGCATGCATCCTTATGATTCCTGTGCCCTTTGCTGCTATTTCATCTAATCTTGAGAGCTTTCCCTGATTGTTGAATAGTAAGTATTATCAGGACCGGTTTGCCTGCTGATATATTAAATATTGGAATAGGAACATTCCCTAGGATTGAATAGAACTTGAGATAAATCTATGATCAACTTGATTGACTGTTGTGTGGATACTTGCTAGGTGAAACCCCTTCTCATCATATTCTCACCCAAACTCCCTTTGTTTGATACTTGTTACTTTTGTGTTTCATACAATCAAAACTCCCCCTGGTTACTTGTTACTTGTTCACTAGTTGATATTTCACTTGACTGCATTGATTTGGTGTTTTGATTCCCTTGGGTTCGACCTCTACTTACTTGCTATACTCTAGTTAGTGTTTAGAGTTTATTCTTTGATTTGGCACTACGACTTTAGCCTCATCAAATTTGGCGCCGTTGCCGGGGAATTGAATTATTCCAATTTTGTGTTAATTGTGAAATTATCAACTGTTTGGTGTGAACCTTTATGGTTCAGACCCGTGCTACTGATTCATCTCTTGTTTTCTTTGACCCAGAGATTGAAAGGACGTTCCTTCGGAACCGAAGAGCAGCCATGAACCAAGAGAACGAGATGGGTGATCGACATGGACCGCCATTGCCTACTATGAGGCAACTCACTGCCCCAGACTTAAACCAACAACCTTTGGCAGTGAGGTTTCATGAGATTGAAGAAGGTGTGAATTTTGAATTAAAAGCTGGTTTAATTCATGAGCTACCACACTTCCATGGCTTAGCAGGAGAAGATCCCAACAAACACTTGGCTCAATTCCATGCCATATGTTCTAGTATGAAGCCAAGAGGTGTTAGTGAGGAGCAGGTCATGCTGAGAGCTTTTGGATTTACTCTAAAAGACGCTGCAAATGATTGGCTCTATTATCAAGCTCCGGGGAGTATTGATACCTGGGCTAAGATGAAGAAAGTCTTCTTGGAGAAATATTTTCCAGCCACAAAACTGAGCAGTTTAAAGAAGGAGATCACGAATCTTCAACAACTCTCAACTGAGAGTCTCTATGAATATTATGAGAGATTCAAGAAGCTTTGCTCAAGCTGCCCATTCCATAGTTATACTGACCAAGATCTCCTTATGTACTTATTTAGTGGCCTGATTGATGAGGATCGTCGAATGGTGAATGCATCCTGTGGAGGTAACTTTTTAAGATTGACTATACCTCAGGCTACTGAAATGTTTGAGGAATTAGCTGAGAGCACAAGGCAGTTTGGTAGCAGGAAAAGAACACAGTCAGTAAGTTCACTTGATCCCGCTAAAATTCAAAGTGATATGAATGAACTGAAAGATATGATGAAGGCTTTTATGCTGCAAAGTGGTGGTCAACAACTCCAAGAGCCGAATGCTGAGGTAAACGCTGTTGGTGGATGGCAACCAAGGCCAAGGTATGATTCTCATAATATTAATTATCAGCAACCTAGACCTCAGAATTCTATGACTGTTGAAGATAAGATCAAGTCCTTAGCTCAAACTGTGATGCAACAAAATGCTAGAACGGAATCAAGCATCCAAAATCTTGAAAATCAGTTAGGACAAATTGCTCAAGCTGTGAGTAAATTAGAGGCCAGGGAACCGGTAAAAAACCCGAGAGAAAACGTCAGTGCAGTGTTCCTGAGGAGCGGAAAAACTTTAAATGACTGTTCTGTGCCAAAACCGCGATCGCCAGATCTGAGTGGCGATCTCCATGAGATTACAGAGAGCAAAACAGGATCTGCATCGCGACCGCGATCGCCATATGGCAATGGCGATCGCCATTCCATTCCAGAAGCTGAGGTGAAATTTTTTTCGCGACCGCGATCGCCGAGAGTTGATGGCGATCGCCAAGAGTCCCCTGAGTACATTGACGATTATGTTCGCCCGAATTTTCCCCCTCTGTTTTCTCAGAAGCATGTAGCCCCCTTTCCTGAGGCATTGAAGGATACTCGAAGGCTGGAGAACGACAACGAAATCTTCGAAACCTTTAGTAGGTGTGAGGTAAACATTCCTTTGCTCAAACTTGTTAAGAGTATTCCTAGATTTGCTAAGTTTTTGAAAGAAGTTTGCACTATCAAAAGAAATCAAAAACTAAAAGGAAAGAAGAAAGTTGAAATAAGTGAACAAGTTTCTGCAGTGTTTCAAAAACGCATGCCTAAGAAATGTGGTGATCCAGGCATATTTAGCATTCCATGTGTGATTGGTGAAACTAAATTTGACAAAGCCATGCTAGATTTAGGTGCATCAATCAATGTTTTGCCTTACTCTTTGTATGAATCACTAGGCTTAGGACCCTTGCATAAAACAGGAACTGTTATTCAACTTGCTGATAGGTCTACTGTGTACCCGAAAGTGGTTGTTGAGGATGTTCTTGTTATGGTTGGTGATCTGATTTTTCCTGCTGATTTCTTTGTGTTAGATATGGAGCATGCTAATAATGTCACACCTATATTGTTAGGTAGACCTTTTATGAAAACTGCACAAACGAAAATTGATGTTAATAGTGGGACTCTCTCTATGGAGTTTGATGGGGATAAGGTAGAATACAATATTTATGACATGGATCCCATTGATAAGAATTCTCTATGTGCTATTGATGTGATTAATCCTACTTGTAAGGATGAATTACAACCTGTTTTAGAGAATATCTTAGAGCCCCCAAAAGTAGATGTTGTTTTATCTACTAACATGCAGGAGTGTCAGGCTGAGCCAGAGCCAGAGCCTAAAGGTAAGTTCTTTTCACATCCTTTGGGCAATCGCCCTCCATTACCGACCTCGCCAGGCAAGATACCATCGATGTCTAGTGTGTAGGCACTTGACATTGAGCTTAAACAACCGCCTGATACGGTCAAGGAGAAGAAAGTGAATGAAATCACCTTCATTGCTAAAGACAAGGTGGTTAAGGTAAGAGGGACGAGATTCAAGGCGTTCCATGAGTGGTTCAAGAGAGAATTCAGAGAAGAGACGGTTTTCACAAAGCCAAATGACGTTAGTTAAATCTCTTGAGTTTCATGTCGAGCCACGACATAAAATAAGGCGCTACTCGGGAGGCAACCCGAGGTTTGAATTTGTTTTTGTTCGGTTTAATTTTCTTTTTAGTTTTTCTATGGACAGGAGGAAATCACCGAAGCTTAGGGTCCACTACAGTCAGTAGCCAATCTCGCTGTAAGTCTTCTCTCCCGTTCTTAAAAAAAAAAAAAAAAAAATCCGAAAATCATTCCGAGAAAAAAATAATATATCGGATTAAAAAAAAATAGAGTGCAGAAAAAAATATGAGAGAAAAGAAAGTAAGGAGTTGTATTTCATCAAGTTTGGTTTCATTGGTACTATCATTCTAGATCTACATTCGCTGGAGCTTAGCTTGTTGGTGACCATGTTCTTTGCAAGGAGTTGATTTGTTTGGGTCACTTTCTACATTGGAGTTATTCTTTCTTTTGCTTTAGATGAGCTATGCATTATTGGATTACATTTAGTGCTCATCTAGTTTCTCATTCTACCACACTTTGAGTTTTATTGGAGGAAGGTCATCCGACCTTGTATGTGAGTCTTCTGTCTCTTTCCCTGAGTTCGTTTTTATGTCTTCCATTTCATTGAGGACAATGCAATGTTTAAGTATGGGGGAGGAGAATGTATTCACATGTATTTATTTGGGTGTTGGTTGTATCTGCATGAGCTTATTGAATATATATTGTATGAAAAAGCCACAAAAATTGAAAAAAGGCATACAAAATCCTTGGATAGCAAGATCTATGCAATAAGAAGGTGGCTTGACCGACATTAGGCTGGGGCAAAAATAAGTCTTGAGTGATGTGAGTTTTGTGAGCCTGGAACAATTATTGAGTGGTTGGGATGAAAACCTGAAAGGGCGCCCAAGCAAGATGAGTGTTAAAAAAATTGAGTGTTTTAGGATCATTATCATCTTGGCGTATGGAGACATAAGAAGGAGGTGTATAGGAGGATTCAGGTAGGCCACTTGGAGGAATAAGGTGTAGTTCTGGGTATGTGCTTATTTTATCACATTGTTCTTGATTTTTGTGTTGTGTTTTGGAGGAGCTTATTGGTTATGTAATCACTAGGAGATATTCTTGTACTTCCTGAGGCTTTGAGTATTTTATTGTATGGGTAGTTTTTCTGTAAGTTACTCGGGACGAGTAAAAGTCTAAGTATGGCGGTATTTGATACGCTGCACTTTGTATAGCGTAACTAGGGATTATTACATTAGTTTAGGAGTATTATTATATGTGTTTCGAGCCATTGTTATGTTCTGAGATATTTATTAAGAAGTGAAGAATTGAAGATCAGAACCAAAGAATATTGAAGATTTGAAGAAATCACCGACGACGTTCGCGGTGGAGCAACAGAGAGGAGCCGAGAATATTTAATAAATCCGCGACCGCGGATTAATATCCGCGATCGCGGATAATATGCTGAATTCCTCTTCGTGCGCGAGACGGGCTGTGGGGTGAAGTAAGCAGGCCGGCCCACATATTGAATTAGAGGAAGCAAGCAGCAGAATATATTAGCCGAGCACTTCGTGCTTGTTTTCTTTAGTTTAATTTATTTGTTTTTCCTTTTCTTTTATTTATTTCCTTTTTTTCTTATTTTCCTTAGTTAGTTTTAGGATATTCTTTTACCATATATTTTTAGGGTTAGTCTCTATTTAAGAACCCTAGTTCTATCAACTTTTGATCATCATCTTTTCCATCAGACAATTTAGTTCTGCAACCATGAGCAGGAACTAATCTCCATTGTTTTACTTAGCGGTTGAAACCTTCAGTTATTAAGTTGTGAGATTTCTAAACTCTTGTCCTTTTCCTATGGGTTTGTATTAAGAGGTTTTTGCGCCAAACCACCCCTTATGTGGGCCAATTTGCGCCAAACCACCCTTTATTACAAATTTTGCAAGGAACCACCCAAAAGTGTCACTCTGTTAACACCGAGCCACCCCTCGTTCAATTCCGTTTATTTCTCCGTCATAACGCGTGAAATGTCAATTTTGCCCTCATTTTTTTCAGATATTTAAGGGCAAATTTGGAATTTCATCAGCTGATGATATATTGCCAAAATATCGCGAGAAATTGTTTTTACCGTGATATTTTGTTTTTACCCCATCTGTAATAAGTTGGCTGAACTCCATTTTTCTCAGAAGACGAAGACGATTCTGCGAGGTGAAATTCCTTTGGGCGATTCTGCGAGGTGAAGCTCGAAGACGAAGGCGAACGAGGAAGGAAGAAGAGCAAGGACAGTCGCGACGACGAGCAAGGACAGTCAGCGAGCAAAGTCGGGTAGGCTTTCCGAGTTTGGAGGAGAAGAGGAGGTGCGAACCAATTTAGGGTTCTTCGTTTTGGGGCTTTTTTGAATTGACAAGGGAAGAGCAACTATTAGGTAAGGAGGTATGTCTTAAAATTCTTCTGTGTCTTAATCGAGTTAGGGTTCGTTTAATTGGGGTTGAATTTGGTGGTTTTGACTTTTAGGGTTCGAAATTGATTCGATACCAATTTGTAGGAAATGTCAACTGGATCTTCAATCTATTCTAATGAGGGCTTACTTTGTCAATATGGATTAACGCCAATCATAAACACTGCTCGCACAGCAACAAACTTTGGAAGGAGATTTATTGGTTGTTCATTATATACACCTAATGTCTATAAAGGATGTCGTTTTTTTCGATGGATTGATCCTCCATTTCAATCAGATGCAGCAAGTATTATAAAGGAATTGGTTATTGAAAAGAAGGAGCTTTTAGCCAAAAACATGAACCTTGAAGCAGCATTGAAAGCAAAAGATTTGGAGTTAGTTAGTGCACAATCTAGATCGAGGATAGAATTTGTTGTTGTTGTTTCTCTATTTGTGTTTGGTGTGGTTGTTGTCAAAGGATTGGCACATTAGGAAGTGTAAGTTGGTAGACATCAGTAGTTGTTGTTGTGGATGCTGTCATAAAAAACCAGGAAGTGTAAACCAGTGTTTTTCTATGAAAGTGTTTAGTATTGCAGTGTGCCCTGGTGTGCTATATTTTGTCCTTTGTAAACAGTTTTTGTATGCAATGAGGAAGTTGAGAATATGATGCATAAAACACCAAGTTAAATAACTTAAAAAGAGTACATAGCAACAGACGACAAAATGGAAAAACAAAACAGCAAGTTCAACACACTAATTAGATAAAAACAGCAAGTTCAAATACCCTTTTAGTACCTAGTTCCTCATGATAAGGATGCCGTAGACTATACCATTACCATTGGAACCGTCTTCTTCAAGTTCAAAGATTAATTCATCTTTAACCTTCAGTCCATGATGATCAACAAACGCCCTCCACCCCTTTCCGAAGCGGTATGGGTTTTGGCTATGTTTGAGAACAACATCAAATTCCTTTTTGGCAGCATTCTTGACCTTGATTGTGTGGTTCTTGAACTGAGACAAATACTTGTCTCCATGTGCTGCGGGAAGAATCTACATCATAAAATCCAAAAAATTAAAATGTAAATATTGGTTTAAAGACGATAGTTACGAGTAGGGACATTACGAGTCTACAGTCACCCTCCACGTAGGACTTCCTCATCTCGACAGAAAAGACCTTTGAGACTGGAAATCCTGAGAAGAACTCCGATGGACCGCTGTCGGAATCGGAGGATGAGTCATGAACAACAATGTAATTCTTGTTGGCAGCCATGGTGAAAATCGAGAGTTGAGAGTTGAGAGTTGAGAGTTGAGAGTTGAGAGTTGAGAGTTGAGAGTTGAGAGTTGAGAGTTGAGAGTTGAGAGAGTTGAGAGAGTTGAGAGAGTTGAGATGGCCATGTATTTATGCCAGGTTATTAAGCATTGTGTTCAACTAACCTAATTTGTAGCATTGAATTCTCAGCAATGCATGTTGGAAACAATGTTCAAGTAATGCAGCAGATACAGAAATTCGGACCAATGCATTTAATGAAAATCTGTGTGTTCAATGGAAAAAACGAGTGAAATTCGGACCAATGCAGATACAGAAAATGCATCAGAGTTTGACCAATGCATTTAATGAAAAAACAGGAGTCCAATGCATCAGATTTCGGACCAATGCATCAGACACCTATTACCAATGCATCACACACCTGTTCCAAAAAACGAGTCAAAAAAGAGCAAAATTTGAGCAACATATTAAATGGGCTCACATAACAGCCAAACATACCAAATACTCCAATAACAGCCAAACAACATATTAAATGGGCTGATTTTGGTTGGTAGCTGATTTTACCTGTTCCTGAAAACTACTCCAATAACAGCCAAACAACATATTAAATGGGCTCACATGTTTAGACCCATATACCAGCCCAGTTGAGGGACTTTTGTTTAGATACATACCAAATACTTACCCTTAACCAAAATGACCAAAAAACTTTACCAAAATGACAGTTTAGGAGCACTGTCAGGCTACATCCTGAGCCCTGTAGAAGTGCTTGGTTTTTGTCTAGTACAATACCTCTTAGAGCTTGTGGGCCTGAAGCTGCGAGAGTTTGATGCCTGATTAACCTGCACAAGAAATCAATAAATTAGAAATCAATAAAAAGATAACAAATATTTTTGCAATACAACTGAAGTTGTGATAATTACCACATTGGAAGCTTGTGACGCTTGTGACAGTTGTGATACAATCACATTCTCATGGGCAATCATTGATTCCTATACAAAAGATAACAAATCATATTAAAGAAGCTATACTAATCAATGAATAACTATTAAATTTAAGAGCAACACATACAACATCATAATCTGGTTCTGTTGCCATTTGTACAGTCTCACTAGCTTCTTGGTCAGCTGTTGCAAATATCCTCACCTAAAACATAAATAAATGACACTCAATCCCAGATTTGTATATAATGAAAAAGATGAGTTTAGGAGCATTGAGACATACCTGTTTCCTAACATATTTTCTCTTCTTAGGTTGTTCTGGCATTGTTTTCTTACTTGGTGGTCTTCCACCTTTGTTTGGCTGACTTGGTGCCTCTTTTGCCTTAGTTGGATTTTTGCAGGATTTCCTGATATGGCCTTCTTGCCCACAGTTTCCACATTTGTTTTTGCCCGTCCTATTTCTTGTCTTCTTGCTGGATTCAACTTCTCCCGGTTCCTTTCTTCTTGCATTTTTTTTTGGTCTCCCAGCTTGAATAAGCATTTTAGGCGGCAATAAGGGTGGTAGTCCTGTTTTTTCCCATTGGTCCTGGCCAGGCATAGGTGTAACATCAAGTTTATATGCTCTCAAATAGGTTTCTTTGTGGTAGAACTGATGCACAAAATCTTCAACCTTCAGCCTTCTCTTTAGAATGCAACTAATTGCATGAGTGCATGGCACTCCAGTCAGATCCCAGACATTACACCCACAACTCCATTTTTTCAGATCCACTACATATGTTTTCCCAGCATTATCAACCTCATAAGTGTCTCCATCCCCAAAGCAAGAGCATTGAGACACACTCTCAGTCCTTCTTTCATTTATCTTCTTGGTGACTTCTGGGGTAAGGATGCCCTGGTGTGCTCTCATTTTATTTCTTTTGCTCACAAACATTTTCATCAGTTTCCTCCTTATCCACTCACACATAGCCAAAATAGGCATCTCCCTGGCCTCTAAGATACAACTATTGAAAGACTCACAACAATTATTCAAGAGCATGTCAGACTTCGTGTAGTACTTGAATCCATGTAGAGACCATTTAGTGGGATCTCTTTTCATTAGCCAGGCTACTGCTTCTGGAGACATCTCATTGAGCACCTTCATTGCATCATCAAAGTCTGCCTTATTTGTAGCTCTTGCTGCTGCCCAAACTACATCCTTGTATGACTGCCCAGACCACTTCTTCGTGAAGTTATTAAGCATGTGCCTAACACAATGTCTCACATCTGAATGAGGTGCAACCAAGTCCAATGCTTCTATCAAACCCTGCAGAGTAATAACCACATTGTGAGTGTCAAATTAAAACTGTGCAGAATATGAAGTTCAAAATAAGAGGTTTTACCTTGCATCTGTCAGACATGAATGTCAATGGTTGTCCTCCTATATCTCGAAGCAATAAATCTATGAACCAACACCAGGTTTCCTTAGTTTCTGACTCTGCCACTGCAAAAGCTATTGGGTAGATGTTTTCATTCCCATCTTGTGCAACTGCAGCCAATACTTGACCAGTGTATGCCCCCTTCAAATGACATGCATCAAGACCCACAATTGGCCTGCATCCTTCAATGAAACCTTGCTTACATGCCTTCAGACAGACATACATCCTTTGGAAAAGAGGCCTCTCTGGATGCTCTTGTTTGACATAAACTGCACTTCCCACATTATGCTTCATCACAGTAGCTGCATAATCCCTCACCCTGGCATATTGTTCTGGAGCATACCCTTGTGTCATGTAGATTGCCCTCATCCTAGCCCTCCAAGCTTGGTGGTATGATATGTCAACCTTGTGCTCCCTTCTAACTGTTAGAATGAAGCTTTTTATCCTCCAATGAGGGTCATCCCTATAATGCTCCAAATACTTTTGAGCTAGCCAAATTGAACTCATCTTTGTGTTTTTATCCTGCCATCCACACTGATGTTCTGGAAAAAAGGATTTCAGCTGGAAGCTTCCATCTTCACCCATCCTTCTTGCAGTTGCCTTGATCCCACAAAGTGTTTTCTTGCAATGACACTTTTTCCTGCCGTGTTTGAACTCACAATCACACCTGTTCATACAATAAGCAGAAACCTTTCTCTTATCACTGTGAAGGTAGTAGAAGTCAAAACCATTCTCTACTCCAAACTGCCTCAAAGCTTGTCTGAAAACCTCATTAGATGCAAATCTCATGCCAACCTTCAAACATATCTTGTTTTTAAAATCCACAAGGGGGTTGAATTCAGGATACCTTACTCCCTTCTTAGCTTCATCTGAGCCACTGTAGCTTCTGTAATCTTCAGATTCAACTCTTATGTCGAACACATCAACAATATTTGGATCACTTTCCTCATTCTCCAAATTCTCATCAATGACATCTCTATCAACATGCTCTTCAAATTCTGCATCATCATCACCATCTGTGGACTCACCATCTGTAGACTCCCCAAAAACAACAGAAGGAGGCACTACTACTTCATCCTCTGATTCAGTGTCTGTTTCTGAGAAATTAATTTCCCCACTGTAATCTGAAAAATCTTCATCATCTATTGGAAGATTGTAAGAGACTGAGGAGGGTTGTGAGGATGATTTGGTCGAAACCCTAGATATGCCTTTAGCTTTGGCTTTATAAGTTGGCTGAGATAGGCTTCCAGGTGAGGTTTTTTTAATTTTGGGCTTGTAAGTGGCTGGTCTACTTGGTTTTGGGCTGATCAATGGTGGGCCTTCAAGAAGTAGTTGGCTGCTGACTATTGGGCTACTGAATTTTGGGCCTCTAACTGTAGACTGACCCAAGATTGAAGAAGGACTTATATCATTTTCCAGAATCACATATACATCAAACTGTTTCTCTATACCTCCTAAACAGCAGAACTGAATGACATCTCTATCCACCTTAATCTGTCTTAACCCCTGAGACAGTGTCTTGCCAGCCAAACAATACCACAGTTCTATGACATTGCAAACACCCACATCCTCCCTTAAAAATGTTTCCAAGTCTATCATAGAAAGCAGATCAGAGTCCACTTTTTCCTTTAAGTGCACTAAATTTCTCCTATATGAAACTCTATCTTGCACCATATTTTCTGCCAAATAAAACCTTCCCCCATAAAGAAATCTCAAAGTTACACTCATCTGTGCACATATATCAACAAAAAAAAACATATATAAATTAAGCTTCCCACTAACATAATAAAACATTTAAGTTACAAAAAAAAGGAATCTTTTTGATGACATCATCACATGCCACTATATCATACAAAACATTAGTAAACAATTCTTCACTCATTCAAGTCAAATAAAACCCTCAGTAGTTCAACATTAGTAAACCATATTTTCTGCCAAATAAAACCTTCCCCCATTCAAGTCAAGTATTCAATGGCAGAAAAAGAGCATTACCTTCACTTTTCCAACAATTCTTCCCTCCTTCTCTTTAGTCTCGCCCAACACTTGCTTCTTTTTCCACACCCTAGCAATATCAAACATTAGTAAACAATACGCAGCAACCTCCCACAAATCAGAAATACACAAACTGAAAACCCTAATCCCCAAATTTTCGATTACAAACCCAGAAATCAGAAATCCCCAATTTTAAAACCCTTATCCTGAAATACTCAATTTCAAACCCAGAAACCCAAAATCCCCAATTTTGAAAAACCTAATCCCCAAAATATCGATTTCAAACCCAGAAATCATAAATCCCCAATTTTAAAACCCTAATCCCCAATTTCAACCCAGAAATCCAAAATCCCCAAATTTTGAAAACCCTAGTACCAAAAATCCCCAATTTCGAAAACCCTAATATCAAAAAACTCGATTTCAAACCCTAAACCCCAAATACACGATTACAAACCCAGATATCAAAAAGCCTAGAATCGCGACACTTACCCGGGAAATCTCTTGCCTCTGCTACATCTGGTGCTTCGTCTTCGTGCTTCGTCTTCGTCTTCGCCTGCTTCGTCTTCGCCTTCACCAAAGAATCGCCACCATCGTCTTCGTCTTCGAGCTCGACTACGCACAATCGCCCTTCCAGAATCGCCCTTCCACAATCGCCCTTCCAGAATCGCCCTTCCACAATCGCCCTTCGCAGAATCGCCCTTCGAGAGAGAAAAATGGAGTTCTGTGATGGTAATTACAGATGGGGTAAAAACAAAATATCACGGTAAAAACAATTTCTCGCGATATTTTGGCAATATATCATCAGCTGATGAAATTCCAAATTTGCCCTTAAATATCTGAAAAAAATGAGGGCAAAATTGACATTTCACGCGTTATGACGGAGAAATAAATGGAATTGAACGAGGGGTGGCTCGGTGTTAACAGAGTGACACTTTTGGGTGGTTCCTTGCAAAATTTGTAATAAAGGGTGGTTTGGCGCAAATTGGCCCACATAAGGGGTGGTTTGGTGCAAAAACCTCTTGTATTAATTCTCTTGTTCTTCATCTATTGATTTCTATTAGTTTTGCTAGCTTGATCACCTAGTTTGATTGATAGTTTTCTATTGCTAGACTAGGAATATACGGTGAAATTCCTTGTCATTGTAGCGTTCATATCTGCATGATCTGATAGTTGATTGCTTTTATGAAAGAGAATTGATTGCATGTTAATACTTGACGGTTGTAAGTTATTGCATGCATCCTTATGATTCCTGTGCCCTTTGCTGCTATTTCATCTAATCTTGAGAGGTTTCCCTGATTGTTGAATAGTAAGTATTATCAGGACCGGTTGGCCTGCCAATATATTAAAGATTGGAATAGGAACATTCCCTAGGATTGAATAGAACTTGAGATAAATCTATGATCAACTTGATTGACTGTTGTGTGGATACTTGCTAGGTGAAACCCATTCTCATCATATTCTCACCCAAACTCCCTTTGTTTGATACTTGTTACTTTTGTGTTTCATACAATCAAAACCCCCCTGGTTACTTGTTACTTGTTCACTAGTTGATATTTCACTTGACTGCATTGATTTGATGTTTTGATTCCCTTGGGTTCGACCTCTACTTACTTGCAATACTCTAGTTAGTGTTTAGAGTTTATTTCTTTGATTTGGCACTACGACTTTAGCCTCATCAACATTCTATCAAAGTTATTCTCTCAATAAATACACTTTTTATATAATTCTATTCTTCTATTATTTCATAAAAAAAATCGTTTTGTGTTTATTTAATCTATTTGCAAATGCCATGAAAGTGGTACTAAATCCGTAGATAATAAGTTTGTATTTGTCATGGTATCGAATTTATAGTGCAAATTATCCGTTTTTGGCTCAGAATAGTGCAGATATAAGATATTCCACTGCTTAGCTATGCCGAAAGTTGATCGCTAATACTCTCTCTGTTTCATAATATAAGCAACATTTTCATCTCGAGCGTTTCAAAATATAAACAATATTTTTCATTTTTAGCATACTTTTTACATTCATTTATCTTCTCCCAATACACTTTTCAATTTTCTCTCTCTTCTAATCATTCAATTGTCTCTTTCATCTTTCCTTCTTCTCTCTATCTCTCTCCTCTTACTTTACATTTTTCACTTTTCACTCTCTTTTAATCATTAAACTCACATTTGTCTTAATTCCCGTGAAAGTCCTCAAATGTGGCTTATATTGTGAGACGGAGGGAGTATACAGTATATGGTTTTCTTTTTTCTTTAATTTGTCTTTTTTAACATGATTAAGATTTTTTTGGCCAATAGTCAAGAAGAGTTGAGGGTCCTTCCAGATTGAATGGCAACCCGCACCATTAGAATGAATGATCCTAAAAAGCGCTGATTTAGTGTATAGATTAGACATGATTAAACTATGTCTCATGATGATGAATAAACATAAGGTGACCTATTTCTTTGAGTTATTGAGTAGTTTGTAATATTGAGAAAATTTGTTTGCCTCACTGAAAAAGTGAAAGACTTTGATGACAACAATTTTATTAAGAGCAAATTGTATATCTTGAATACCGTTCGAATTTTCCAGAATATCCACCATATTCTTTTAATAGCATTAACAACAATCAAGTTATTCCTTCAAGTACCAAATGAGTAGTTTGTAATATTGAGCAGAATTAAGATGGTTTTCTCAAGGAAGACGACGGTTTAATTTGTTTCATGGTGGGCCTTCTAATCATGTCAACCATATCATGTACTATGATGTATCATATACACCACACAAAACAAAAATCGCAAAAATCTACTCCCTCCGTCCCCAAATGTTCTTCCCATTTTTATTTTTTACACTATTTACATTGCAAGAGAATCTTCGATATATCGTCTAATATATAAGAAAAAATATAGTAATATGAGATCTTGTTTGATTCGTCTCAGCGAGAACTTTTAAAATATCAAAAAAAATTAATTTTTATTAACGTATATTTGGATATATTAACGTTACAAAACGTGTATCGGCAAATGTGTCAAAAGGGAATGGGAAGAACCTTAAGGGACGGAGGGAGTATAATAATATAGAGGATTTATAATTCCAACAGAACAAAAATATCTGAAGTATTTTAATATTTATTAATGTAAGTCGTATAATATATATAAAGTGGTTTGTGAAAGTTGGTGGGAATATAAGTGTAAAGGAAAATAGTAATATGAGGATAAGAAGGGAGAACTGAAATGAAAATATACAAAAAACCAAATAGAAAAATAAAAAATAGAAACAAAATTTTGAAAATAATGGTCCACGAAATGCAAAACTGGAAAAAGTTAGTAAATTTGTGTACCCTACCTACGTACAAATATGAGTAATTGACAAGAGCAAAGCAATCAATGAAAAAGCTAAACAAGTAGCAAAGATTTCGCAACCTTGTCTCATATCATATACTTATGCCTTTAGTAACCTCGGTTAACTAAGTTAATTAGCATTTTTAAAATTAATTAGCAATGAAGCCATTATTCACCTACTTGTATACTTAGACTGATTTGTTTCCTCCTAATTTGATATGATGCTGATCAGAATAGCTTATAGTAATCTTCCCTCCTAATTGGACATGGGTGATTGGCAGACAAAAGTCTGCCTTTTGCCCCGTTCTTGCAGTTCCGCTGGAGAGCATTTGTTAAAGGATAGGTGGGTAAAAGTCGATGGTTCGACTCTCACTACCAACAACCCACATTGGTCTAGCCGTCTAGGCAAGAAGTGCATAGTTAATGGAAAGGTTGTGGACTTGTAGTGTATGGCCTACATACATGTTACGGAGTGAGAAGTCGGTGAGTACACTATCGTAACATTACTTTGTTAATTGAATGACCAAGAAAATAAATAAAATGATTACATTGGTTATTCAATAAAATCAAGAAATGACCTGCAATTGCGTCATAGTATCACCCAAGGGAGAGATCCCTACCTAAAACTTTTTTTCATTTGTATTCTAGCTTAAGCTCGTTATATGCATGTCATATGATTCATAGTTGTCAGTGTTCAACTTTTACAATTGCACCAGTTTTTGTTATTTTCCCGTACTATTCCGAACTTTCTACAAGCTATAAAGATGAGCACACCGAAAGTATGAGCAATTATTCATGTGCATATACAGAGAGAGAGACACGAATCTGATCGAATAATGCATGTGCATACATAGAGAGGGAGACAAATATAGAGGGAGGATCTATAGTGCGAAATGTGAATTATGAACATTATTATTTTATATGTAAATCTATAGTATTAATTTACATATAAGGTTTACAGTTACCATTATATGTGAAACATAACTGTTCAAAGTTAAGGTTCACATATAAAACTGTAATGTCCACAAAAAGATAGTAATGTTACAATTAAGATGAGTTCACATTTCACACCATGAAATATATTTTCACCAAAAACCCACTCGACGAATGTAGTCGAATAATTTTTTATTGTGTGAATGCCGAATTATCGACTTTCTTAATATGAAAGCTTAAGGCCCTATTCAGCAAAATCATATGTATGAATATGCTCTATGTTTATGATAATGACAATTAAAGCATTTTAGCTGGATGTAACTTGAGTCAATAAAGATTAATGTATATACTACATTCAAGTTGGGCAGAGGCTAAATACACTGGAATTGACTGATGGACGGGTGGATTGACCACTTTCATTTTCCGGCGGAGCTGACAGTCGCGCGGAGCTTAGCGCCGCGCGGCACCTAACACCCCTCATACCTCACGAATTCTGCATTCGTGAGGTTTTCTTGAACTTTTCTTACGACCGGTTTAAATAAATAAAATATATATGAGGCGACCGGTTCAGTAATTAATATTTCGGAAATCCGGTTTTGAAATGATAATCCGGTCTAGCATGTACAGACATCACGAATTCTGAATTCGTGAGGTGTTAGAGCATAAATACGCAGTTCTATCAGGAATCTAGGGCTAGGATATCTTCGCATATCGACGAAAATACAGACCTCACGAATTATAAATTCGTGAGCTTGTACGTAATGAATTCGCAGTTTTGTCAGGAATCTAGGGCATGGATATGATTGGTTTCCCGAGGAAAAAGGCTCGAAGACCTCGTGAATTTAGAATTCGGCTACTTTGCATGCCCTAATTGATTTAGTCGGGTATATATATAGTGTACGTGATGGTAAGGTTGGGAGAAGAGGAAGGAAGAGAGTAGGAGAATTATGGTAAGTTACATAATGTACTTGTAATTTAATTGTTTCAGTCAATATTTTAGTTTTGTGAATGTATATATATAAATACATTGTATGTTAGAATACGTATCGAAGATTACAATTTTTTAAGAGTGTAAAACGTCATGATGTGTACGTACATATTGTACTGTAATTTAGAGGTGGTGAAGCTAATATTTGTGTACTGTATTTTTAGAAATGGAGTTAGAAAGTAAACTGTTGTAGATGAATTTGAAGTAAAATATGCATCCCGAATTGAGGATTCGGGAGTATGAATTATGCCGTGCGAATTTAGGATTCGCGAGGTAGTTAAAAATACACATTGTTCTGTTTTAGCATTATTTATGTTATTTTAACTGAATTATTTAATAAAGCGGAGTACATAGTTCATGAGTTATATTGCACATCGTTATTTGTAGGAAGACTACACATCGTTATTTGAAAACGATTATGTGTGGAATAACAAAGAAGATGTGTTATGTTGGGCACGTGGAATCGGTACAGAGAACAACATGGTCTTAATAATTGACCGTTCAGGAGAGAAGATTACAATTTTTTAAGAGTGTAAAACGTCATGATGTGTACGTACATATTGTACTGTAATTTAGAGGTGGTGAAGCTAATATTTGTGTACTGTATTTTTAGAAATGGAGTTAGAAAGTAAACTGTTGTAGATGAATTTGAAGTAAAATATGCATCCCGAATTGAGGATTCGGGGGTATGAATTATGCCGTGCGAATTTAGGATTCGCGAGGTAGTTAAGAATACACATTGTTCTTTTTTAGCATTATTTATGTTATTTTAACTGAATTATTTAATAAAGCGAAGTACATAGTTCATGAGTTATATTGCACATCGTTATTTGTAGGAAGACTACACATCGTTATTTGAAAATGATTATGTGTGGAATAACAAAGAAGATGTGTTATGTTGGGCACGTGGAATCGGTACAGAGAACAACATGGTCTTAATTATTGACCGTTCAGGAGAGAACTATGTGAAGCTTACATGTGAGAAATATGGGGCTTATCGTGGGGTAAAAAATTTGTTGATTCGCAACCCGAGGTCCAAAAAAAGTATGTGTCCGTTTCGCCTCCATTGTCACTGTGAGGATAACGAATGGACATTGAGAGTGGTGTGCGGGTGTCACAATCACCCCCTCCCAGAAAGACTGGTGGGTCATGCATATGCCGGAAGAATGAACGAGGAACAGAAAAGGGATATCATTTCTCTGATAAAAGCGCATGTGAAGCCGGCGAAGATTTTTTTATTTTTGGCAGCGAAGCATGGTGGATGGATGATTACGTCGAAGACTCAAATTAAAAATATGTGTTACACTCTACGTCTTAAGGAGATGGATGGAAAAGATGTAACAGAGTTTACTCGAAGTTGGTTGTCGGAGAGGGATTATATGGTACGTGATAGGTCCAAATCCTACCCCGCAAGTGTACGGGTTCGGGTGTAGTACCAAGGTGTCGAACTCTGGGACTATGTAGTACCAATTGTCAATTCAACTAATAGATTAAGTCGTAAACAAGAAAAGGTTGTAATTCGGTTTGGTTTCAATGGTAACAAATATCAAGCAAACAAGGTTATTAATCAAGGGAAAAAAAAGGCTTCCAAGGTTAGGCTCCCCACAATGGTGATACAATAGGTTTTAAGCAATATTGGATTGTATTTCAATGCAAATGTAAATTGAAGGACTCGCTATCTAATGTCAACACTACTTCATGGTCAGACAATAGTGTGTGTACCTAAATGAGATTAGCAATCACTTTCGCGCAAGCCAATCTAATTTAGATCCATTAAGCTCTACATAGATCAATGGACAAGTGGAAACAACATCCACTTGTGGTGCTCAGCGGAATCTACTCATCCAAGGATCTAATCGATAGTCAAGTGCCACAAGGGGTTAAATCGATGGTCACGCAATTAACCCACAAGTTCTATCCTAGGGATCCATTTAAATCAACCTCCAATTATCATTATCTCCGGTCGGTCTCAAATTCTAATTAGAAATCCCAATTACAAAGCAATCAGGTTATTAAGCAACCTAGGATAGAATCAATTCACATTTACATATACATACAACCAAACACTACCAATCAAATCTATCAAATCACCACTGGGTTCACCCAACCTTAGAAAGGAGGATTTAGCTAGACATGAGAGAAAGAGAAATCAATTTCATTGAAAGAAACAACATACCAATTGTCTTCTCCAAAGAGATACGAAATTCCAACAATCAAATCTAGTAAAATCTCCAAGTTTTCCCTAGGGTTCTTGAGAGTTTTTGAAACGTCTAAGGCAGTTACCCGATAATGGAATAGCAGTTCTAACAAGGCTTTTATACCCCCCTCCGAATAGAAGACAAAACGCCCGGGATTAAACGAGTCGGAAATGAATCAGCGGCCCGACCCGGCCAGAAACTCGGCCGGGTCATGGCCGGGTTACACTCAGGTGACAACTCGCTTGCTGACCCGGTCACAAACCCGGTCGGGTCATGACCGGGTTACTCCCAGTTGAAGTCTGCCTTGCCTTCCACGACACGGGGTGAGACTTGGCCGGGTCTTGGCCGGGTTTGGCACGGTTTCCTCCTTTGGCTCCAGTCCCGGACTCTCTCCTTACTCGGCCTTGGTCTTGCCTCCTTCTTATCATCCGCACACTTGTCGTTGGCGCCATTCCAACGTGTCCTCTACTCGAACATCTTCGTATCAAGGCCACCATTCTCCAAAAAACGACTCCAAAAGATCCTGAAATGAGAGAAGCGCAAGAGTAGACTCTGAACACTCCTAAACTACTAAAACCAAATAAAACTAAAGGAAAAATCAACGAAACAAATCAAAATGGCAGAAATAGACGTGGCCTAAACTAGTCTAAATGCATGCTATCAAATTCCCCCAAGCTTGAACCTTGATTGTCCCCAAGCAAGTGCACGACAATGAGTACACAAAATATGCAATAGCTGTTTCTATCCAAAAGACATATGAACAATGACCATGAAAGGCCAAACAAATGACAACTTCCGTCCTAGCATGCTTCTCAATCAATGACAAGATGAAATTAGTTCCTCAACTCTAGACCTCACAAGATAATTTTAATGTCACTCACACTCATGTGTTTAGGTTTATATAAGTCGCTCAACACTCTACTTTGAATGCTATCTACCATAAGCTTGCAACAATATCTAATCTCCACTACTAGGACAATGCAAAACACAATCACGAGACATATAATAGGGTTGTAATGGGGCCAAGGGATTTTAAATAGGCATGGATATATATTTGGCCATGTGGTGCTAAATCCAGGGGAATAGACTTCTTAAACCAACACCAACCATAATATGATATTACAATAAGCTCAGAAATTACACCCCAAATAAATGATTTACCATTCTTTTTCTTATGCACTTCTTTTCTCCTCCACTCTCTTTTTCTTTTTCTTTTTTTTTTTCAGATTTTTTTTTTCTTTTCTTTTTTTTTTTTTTTTGAATGAAGAAGAAGGAAGTAAATTATTATAAACTGAATGGTATAGACCCTTACAAATGATTTCCAATGATCACCCAACATTTATACAACTCCCCCAAGCTTGTCTCACATCCACACAAAGCAAATAGAAGTTCAAACCCCTGGATAGGTAGGATATATAATAGGCTAGGATTGCTTTTGTGGAGCTTACAAATAAAATAGGCTATAGGCTCATAGTGGCTTCAAAAAGAGGGAAATAATAATAGGGTGGCCAAGGATTAAAAAGGGCTAACAAAAACAATGTCTCGATCAAGATGTAATGCATTTTTAGTCCTATATGCAGTCTCAAATAGGTACAGAAGCAAGTTCTAGAGATAGCAAGCAAAGAGAGATCACACAAGAAAATAAGAGGACTTATGAATGTAGTCCTAGAAAGGCCAACAACCTCACCGGGACATTTTGTCTAGAGTTTCAGTCCTAACACATCTTAATCAAAGTCCACATGCTCAAGTCATTGTCATAAGTTTGATCAATCATATCATGCTCATAATGCAATTGCAATATTAACAACCCAAGCATATTAAGAGGAGTCATGGTGCGTGTACTGTTATGAGAACTCACAAAGGACCGAGCAGGGAAAAATTGCAACTAAAAATTCAAATGCAACTAATCAAGCGAACTATTTGCAATGCAAAATTGAAAATACACCCCACCCCCAAGCTGGAACCCTACATTGTCCCCAATGTAGAAAATGAAGCGTAAGGAAAAGGGAGTACTCACAATTATTCTACTATGATGCAAGGGGTGAAGAGGAGTCTACTCTTGTGGAGGTGGAGAACCTGGGAAACGCCAATTCTGGAAATCAGCACGCAGTTGATCAAAGCGCGTGTTGATGTCTGCGTGCATATGGTCCATCCGTGCGTGCACTGCGGAAAACCCAGCCGCCATGTCTTGCTGCATACTCTCTAGCATAGAATAGAGGCGCGAATCATGCCCCTGTGAACTACCAGCTGCGGGACCGCTCTCATTGGCATCATCATCATCATCCTCGTCTTCTTCGTCATCCATGGGGGCGCCTCTAGCTTGCTTGCCGCTGGAAGGGTAGGGATCCGAGGGCAGAGGACGCACATTCCAATTGGCCTGCTGCTGGAGCGAAGTGCGCTCGGGATTGGGGAGACGGAGGAGCCGGCAGCCTCTGGGAGCCTCAGCAGTAGGAAGCACCCAACACCAGGAAGTACCGCGCTGGAACACCACCCCCATTTTGATGAGCGTAGGAAAATCAATGGCGCATGAGTACTGGTAATCGCGGCGACCCGCCAAAGGAATGCCAAAATGCTTCGCAAAAGCAGTCACCAAGCCGCCGATGGTAATAGTCCCGCTGACCTTATGGCTCACCAATTGTAAATGACCCATCAGGAAGGCAGCGGAGTTGATCTCCTCGTTGTGCAGTGCGGCGCAAAGGACAAGGACCTCTTTCTTGGAGGCGCTGTTCTCAGCTCCACCACCGCGGCCAAAGATTGTATGGGCCATGAAGCGGTGAAAGAGGCGGATGGCCGGGTTAGTGATCCAGGAGGCCTTGGTCTTCGCAGGGTCATAATGATGATTTGCCGCAATCTCCCTCCAAAAGTCTGGGTAGGAACAGAAATGAGCCCTGGCATCCACTCGAGGAGCATCCACACTAGCTATTGGGAAGCCGAAGATGGCGCTCACGTCAGCCAAGGTGAGCTCGCGGTTGACGTTCCCTAGACGAAAGGTGCACAGTCCCACACTGCGGTGCTCGCCTCGTATGAGCTGACATTCCAAAGTGCTCAGGAACTCCAGCGTGAGGTGCCGGTAGGTGGGCTGCTCGAAGTGAATGAAGGTCTGCCATCCCAGACGTGCAGCCAGCCACTCAATGTCCGCATCAATCCCCAAGGTGGCGAGCATCCCAAAGTCCAAGTACCGCGTTGGCATAAACGAGCGATCCTTAATTTTTCGGAACCGCAGGCGCTGAGCATTAGAAGAGAAGGTAATCCCCAACGCGTTGGCACTATCCGCATCCCTCGGAGGGTTAGCGCGGGGCCTAGAAGAGCTACCGGTCTGCCTTGGTCGCTTGGATGCTGACATTTTTCTGTTTTCCGGTATTCCTTGATTTCTTAGGAATGGGAGAAAGGGGGAAAACGAAGGAAGGTGGTGCCGATGGTGGTGGTGCTCGGATGTTCCGGTGGTCGAGATGCTCGGTCCGGTCGGGAGAGGAGAAGGCGAGGAGGCGGGGGCTGGTGCGGCGAGAGAGAGAGAAGAGAAAGAGGAAGGAGAGAGAAGGGTATTTGGAAAGACCCGGTCGGGTTAGGGGTTAAACAAAAATAGCTGCTCGAAACCCGGCCAGAAACCCGGTCGGGTGATGACCGGGTTTCGCTCAGTTAAGATGGCGCATGTTTCTCCTTCGACCAACTGAGAGAAACTCGGTCAGAAACCTGGTCGGGTGATGACCGGGTTTATCCCAGTTAAGCATGGTCGATCCCCTTTTATTTGTTTATTTTTTTTTTTTTTTTTTTTTTTTTTTTTTTTTTTTTTTTTTTAGAGAGAAGATAGAAAACGTACCTGATGGGTTGCCTCCCACCCAGCGCTTGTTTACGGTCATTAGCTTGACCTTCCATCGTCTTTCAAGGAACCGGATCGAGATAGAGGACGGAAACGGTCATCTTGATTGGGGCACCCGCGATGTACTTCTTGAGCCGCTGCCCGTTCACCTTGAATTGTCCCGTTTCTTCACTCCATATCTCAATTGCACCGTGAGGGTACACCTTCCGTACTTGGAACGGACCATACCATCGGGATTTCAGCTTTCCCGGAAAAAGTCTCAACCTAGAATTGTATAACAAGACGAGATCGCCTTCATGAAATTCTCTAGGGAGAATGTGCTTGTCATGCCACCTCTTAGTTCTCTCCTTATAAATCCGGGCATTCTCATAAGCATCTAACCTCAACTCCTCAAGCTCTTGTAATTGCAGCATCCTTTTCTCACCGGCTTCCTTCATGTCGTAATTGAACAATTTGATTGCCCAATACGCTTTGTGTTCAAGTTCCACCGGTAGATGACAAGACTTCCCATAAATCAGTCGGTAAGGAGTTGTGCCAATGGGAGTCTTGAATGCTGTCCTATAAGCCCAAAGAGCGTCATCAAGCTTCATCGCCCAATCTTTCCGGGACCGGGACACGGTCTTCTCTAAGATAGCCTTGATCTCCCGGTTAGAGACCTCAACTTGACCACTAGTTTGAGGATGATATGGAGTTGCAACCCGGTGCGTAACCCCATACTTCTTCAGCAAAGCCTCAAACTTCTTCTCAATAAAGTGGGATCCTCCATCACTTATCACAACTCTTGGAGTCCCAAACCTTGGAAAGATCACCTTGTTAAAGAACTTAGACACCACTCTTGAATCATTAGTCGGTGAGGCAATGGCTTCCACCCACTTGGACACATAATCCACCGCCACAAGAATATACTTGTTAGAGCATGACGGCGGAAAAGGTCCCATGAAATCTATTCCCCATACATCAAAGATCTCAACCTCCTGAATGTTGTTAAGAGGCATTTCGTTCCTCCTTGAGATGTTCCCCGTACGTTGACATGCATCACATGAAGCAATGAAACGGTGCACATCCTTGAACATAGAAGGCCAATAGAGGGTGGAACTCAATATCTTGGTGGTGGTCTTTGAGGACCCAGCATGTCCTCCACATGGTAGAGAATGACAATGAGTGATGACACTCTCTACCTCCTCCTCAGGAACACATCTTCTAATTACCCCATCAGCACACCTCTTGAAAAGCAATGGTTCATCCCAAAAATAATGCCGAACATCAGACAAGAATTTCTTCTTCTGTTGGAATGAGAGATTGGGAGGTAACTCGTTGCAAACCAAGTAGTTGACAAAATCGGCATACCATGGCATTCTTGAATTTGCAAGAGTCAAGACTTCATTAGCAATCCTAAAAAGGTGATCATACGGGAACGAATCATCAATAGGTGGCTCATCTTTTGTGCACTCCAACTGCTCTTGAGTCAACCTAGATAAATGATCAGCAACCAAATTCTCGGTGCCCTTTTTGTCTCTAATCTCCATGTCAAACTCTTGAAGAAGAAGAATCCATCGGATCAGTCTAGGCTTGGCCTCCCTCTTACTCAAGAGATACCTGATTGCAGCATGATCAGTATAGACAATGACTTTGGCTCCCACCAAATAAGACCTGAACTTCTCAAAGGCAAAGACAATAGCAAGCAACTCTTTCTCAGTCGTGGCATAATTCACTTGGGCATCATCAAGAGTTTTACTAGCATAATAGATTGCATGTAGCTTCTTGTCCTTCCTTTGCCCCAGAACAGCCCCTACAGCGTAGTCGCTAGCATCACACATAAGCTCAAATGGGAGGTCCCAATCAGGAGGTTAATTGGTGCTGAAATCAAGGCCTCCTTTAACCTGCAAAAAGCATCCAGACACTCCTTCGAAAATTCAAAGGGGGCATCCTTCAAGAGCAAGTTAGTAAGAGGTTTGGAGATTTTTGAAAAATCCTGAATGAACCTCCTATAGAACCCGGCATGTCCTAGAAAACTTCTAATGCCCTTGACCGAGGTTAGAGGCGGCATCTTCTCTATGATCTCAATCTTGGCCCTGTCAACCTCAATCCCACGGTTAGAAACCAAATGCCCTAGCACAATACCTTCACTTACCATGAAATGACACTTTTCCCAATTCAATACAAGGTTTACTTCCTCACACCGCTGTAAAACTCGAGACAAGTTAGACAAGCAAGCATCAAAAGAAGTACCATATACGGAGAAATCATCCATAAAAACCTCCATAATATCCTCAATCAAATCAGAAAAAATAGCCATCATGCATCTTTGAAAGGTGCCCGGAGCATTACACAAACCAAATGGCATTCTCCTATAGGCAAATGTGCCATAGGGGCATGTGAAAGTGGTTTTTTCTTGGTCATCCGGATGAATAGGGATTTGAAAGAATCCACTATAACCATCCAAATAACAAAAATGTGAATGCTTGGCCAACCTCTCTAGCATTTGATCTATGAAGGGTAGTGGAAAATGGTCTTTTCTAGTGGCCTTGTTCAATTTTCTATAGTCAATGCACATTCTCCACCCAGTGACTGTCCTAGTAGGGATCAATTCATTCTTTTCATTTTTCACCACAGTCATTCCACCCTTCTTAGGCACAACATGAACAGGACTAACCCATGCACTATCAGAAATAGGATAAATAATGCCTGCGTTTAACAATTTCAGCACTTCTTTTTTCACTACTTCTTTCATGATAGGATTAAGTCTTCTTTGATGCTCAATGGATGGTTTATGGTCATCTTCCATCAAAATCCTATGCATGCACATTGAGGGACTAATTCTTTCAAGTCATCAATAGAATATCCAATGGCTTTTCTATGCAACCTAAGTTCATGCAACAATTTTTCAATTTCACAATCACTCAAGCTAGCATTGACAATCACCGGATAAGTAGAATCGGGTCCAAGGAACTCATACCTCAAATTAGATGGAAGTGACTTCAACTCCACCTTTGGTGCCTCTTTGGTCTCCTCCTTAGGAGGAACATCTTCTCTTGTAAGGGCTTCAACAATGGCCTCGGGCATCTCCTCGGTGGACTCCAAATCAAAGAGCACATCAGCCAGTAGCCCCAGATTCTCAGCTTGGGTCGCACTCTCCATCAAGTAACGCTCCGAAGGGTCCTCAATCATGAGAGACATCACGGACTTTTGACCTTCGTGAGCACACACATCAATCCTGGATACATCATCCTCAAAAGAAGGTCGCTTAATAGCCTTGGACAAATTAAACTCAATTCTCTCATCCCCAATAGTAAAGGAAAGAATACCCTGTTTCACATCAATTAGTGTACCTGCAGTAGCTAAGAAGGGTCTTCCCAAGATAATAGGGACAGGAGAGTCAGCATCAATATCCAAAACAATGAAGTCCACAGGAATGAAGAACTTACCTATCTGGATGGGTATGTCCTCCAAAATCCCTATGGGGTGAGTCGCGGACCTGTCAGCCATATACAAAGTCATCCTCACTGGTCTCGGCTCTCCCAAGTCCAAGTCCTTGCAAATGGAGAGCGGGATGATGCTCACACTAGCCCCCAAATCACACAAAGCATCATAGGTGCAATCACCAATCACCATGGGGACGTTGAAGCTACCAGGATCTCCAAGCTTGGGAGGCAACTTGTTTTGAATTAGAGCACTGCACTCCTGACTCAAAGAAACTGATTGGCAATCATCCAGTTTCCTTTTGTTGGACAAGATCTCCTTCAAGAACTTCACATAAGATGGCATTTGCTTGAGAGCATCGGTGAAGGGGATGTTGATGTAGAGTTTTTTCAGCACCTCTACAAACTTGCCATATTGTTGATCCAACTGAGCTTGAGCCTTCCTTTGAGGGAAGGGAAGAGGAGGCTTGTATGGTGGAGGTGGGACGTAAGGTGCCTCCTTCTCTTGGACCACAACTTCTTCGGGCTCTTCAGCAGCTTTGCCCTTTTGCTTGAGATCCACAACCTTTGGGTCTTCGAGTTGTTTACCACTCCTCAAGGACACAGCATTGATTTGCCCTTTTGGATTTGCCTCAGTTTGACCGGGAAGTTGACCTTGGGGCCTAGGAGCATTCAAAGCGTACTGAGCATGCAAGCTATCATGGTTCTTCAATACTTTGTTGATGTTCTAAAGCTCTTTCATGATCAAGTCAAACTTGGACTCTTCAGACGTTTGGGCACGCTCTTGGCCTTGGGGTTGAGGAGCTCTTTGTTGAAAACCAGGAGGCGGTCTCTGAGCAGCTTGGTTGTTGGCATAGGAGAAGTTAGGGTGATTCCTCCAACCGGGGTTATAGGTGTTGGAGTATGGATCGTTCCTAGGACCCCGATTGAAGTTGTTCATATAGTTCACATCTCCCTCTTGTGCCTCATCTTGTGCAGCAAATAATTGACAAGTTGTTATGGTGTGATCACCATCCCCACAGAATTGGCAAACCACCTGTGAAGCAACCTGAGCAGGACTCTCCTCTTTCTTCAGCTTAGCTCTATTCATACTCAACTTTAGTTGCTTTATCTCATGAGCCATAGCCTCCATCCTAGCTTGTTGAGAGACCTCATTATCAACCTCATAAAGACCAGCTGTCCTCTTAGTGCTTGGAGTCGATCGAGCATCATAGTAGTGATTGTGTTGGGCAATGCTCTCAATCTTATCCCAAGCCACATCAACATGCATATCCATGATAGTACCTCCAGATGAGGCATCAATGAGCATCCTATTAGTGTTGTCCATAGCGTTGTAGAAGGTGTGCAGCAACACCCACTTATCTTGCCCATGGTGAGGACATAGCAACAATAGCTCCTTGAATCTCTCCCAACCTTCATAGAGAGACTCCCCATCCTTCATCTGGAACGAACTAATCTGATTCCTCATCTCAGGCGTCTTCTTCGGGGGGAAGTACTTGGTTAGGAAAGCCTTAGCCAACTCATCCCATGTCGTGATAGTGCCCTGAGGTAGAGCCTTGAACCAAGCCTTAGCCCTGTCTCTCAAAGAGAATGAGAAGGCGCGCAAATAAAGCGCGTCATTAGAGACATCATGAATCTTCACCGTGTCCATAAGCTCCAGAAAGGTGTTGAGATGTAGGTGAGGATTCTCAGATGGTAGACCTCCAAACTGATTCTGCTGAACCATATTTATCAAAGACGGCTTCAGCTCAAAGTTCCTTGCAGCAACTGGAGGTCGGACCACACCAGATGTGGGCCCTTGGTGACGTGGCAGCACATAGTCACCCAATGTCATAGGCGGAGGCGCATTCAACAACGGTTGCATCTCCTGCTGCTGATTCAGTAGTTGTTGTTGCAACTCTTGCAACTGTAGCTGTTGTTGTTGCAGCAACTCTTGTTGTTGTTGTTGCAATTGTGCAGCCTCATCCATTGCTCGGGTCCTTGCTTCTCTTTGCTCTCTTCTTCGTCTGTGAAAAGCACGCTCGGGTTCGGGATCGTGTTGTAGTTCACCGTCGCTCAAGGCTCTTCGCATATGAATGAGAACAAATCTGAAACCAAAGACAAAGGAAGCAAAGTCAAAAACAAAAATGAGACCTAATCTATCGGTTGCGTGTAACAACCAATACTAACAACAGTCCCTGGCAACGGCGCCAAAAACTTGATAGGTCCAAATCCTACCCCGCAAGGGTACGGGTTCGGGTGTAGTACCAAGGTGTCGAACTCTGGGACTATGTAGTACCAATTGTCAATTCAACTAATAGATTAAGGCGTAAACAAGAAAAGGTTGTAATTCGGTTTGGTTTCAATGGTAACAAATATCAAGCAAACAAGGTTATTAATCAAGGGAAAAAAAAGGCTTCCAAGGTTAGGCTCCCCACAATGGTGATACAATAGGTTTTAAGCAATATTGGATTGTATTTCAATGCAAATGTAAATTGAAGGACTCGCTATCTAATGTCAACACTACTTCATGGTCAGACAATAGTGTGTGTACCTAAATGAGATTAGCAATCACTTTCGCGCAAGCCAATCTAATTTAGATCCATTAAGCTCTACATAGATCAATGGACAAGTGGAAACAACATCCACTTGTGGTGCTCAGCGGAATCTACTCATCCAAGGATCTAATCGATAGTCAAGTGCCACAAGGGGTTAAATCGATGGTCACGCAATTAACCCACAAGTTCTATCCTAGGGATCCATTTAAATCAACCTCCAATTATCATTATCTCCGGTCGGTCTCAAATTCTAATTAGAAATCCCAATTACAAAGCAATCAGGTTATTAAGCAACCTAGGATAGAATCAATTCACATTTACATATACATACAACCAAACACTACCAATCAAATCTATCAAATCACCACTGGGTTCACCCAACCTTAGAAAGGAGGATTTAGCTAGACATGAGAGAAAGAGAAATCAATTTCATTGAAAGAAACAACATACCAATTGTCTTCTCCAAAGAGATACGAAATTCCAACAATCAAATCTAGTAAAATCTCCAAGTTTTCCCTAGGGTTCTTGAGAGTTTTTGAAACGTCTAAGGCAGTTACCCGATAATGGAATAGCAGTTCTAACAAGGCTTTTATACCCCCCTCCGAATAGAAGACAAAACGCCCGGGATTAAACGAGTCGGAAATGAATCAGCGGCCCGACCCGGCCAGAAACTCGGCCGGGTCATGACCGGGTTACACTCAGGTGACAACTCGCTTGCTGACCCGGTCACAAACCCGGTCGGGTCATGACCGGGTTACTCCCAGTTGAAGTTTGCCTTGCCTTCCACGACACGGGGTGAGACTTGGCCGGGTCTTGGCCGGGTTTGGCACGGTTTCCTCCTTTGGCTCCAGTCCCGGACTCTCTCCTTACTCGGCCTTGGTCTTGCCTCCTTCTTATCATCCGCACACTTGTCGTTGGCGCCATTCCAACGTGTCCTCTACTCGAACATCTTCGTATCAAGGCCACCATTCTCCAAAAAACGCCTCCAAAAGATCCTGAAATGAGAGAAGCGCAAGAGTAGACTCCGAACACTCCTAAACTACTAAAACCAAATAAAACTAAAGGAAAAATCAACGAAACAAATCAAAATGGCAGAAATAGACGTGGCCTAAACTAGTCTAAATGCATGCTATCAGTACGATCCCGTGCTATGTCACACGACAACGACATAATTCAAGATTTTTTTTGGGCAAACCCGAAGTCGTTGTTTTTGTTGCGGTTATTCCCATATGTCATCATCATGGACGCTACGGACAAGACGAACAAGTATGATAAGTGTATATGTTTTTGTTTAATTTGAATAATTTGTTAGAAAGTGTGTAGTAATAAATATTATGTGAAAATGCAGGTACAATATGGCGTTGTTGGAGATTGTAGGGTTTACTTGCACTGGGCAGACATTCAACGTTGCGTACTCGTTCATGGCACGAGAGAACTTTGACCACTACAGGTGGACTCTCTTGAAGGTGAAGGAAATGTACGATCACATTGGACAAAGTCCTGGAGCGATTGTGACGGATCGTGATCTGGCGGAGATTAAGGCAATTGCTGAGGTATTTCCTAATGCAAAACACCTATTGTGTTGGTTTCATATATTGTGTAACTACACAAGTAAAAACAGCAACGGGAAACCAGAATTTTGCTGAAGCATTTGGGAATAGTTGTAGAGGTGTATTCAACTCTAAATCAGTAGAGACGTATAATAGCCGTGTCGCTGAGATAAGGAAGAAGTATCCAGGCTTTTATCCTTATTTAAATGAGACGGGGTTGTCTCCTTACAAAGAGCGCATTGTACGGGCATGGAGGGACAATATATTTCATTTGCTTACGAGGACAACGAATAGGTATTACTGTTGTTATTTATGTATGTGTTGAATTTGTATATATAATCATGTCTTACAATTATTGATATTAATTATTAATCTGTATTGTAGAATTGAAGGTGCTTACTCGAGGTTGAAAAATTTCATAGACAACAGTGTTGGTTCGTTTAACACCATAGCACAAGAGATCCACTCAACTATCTTAATTCAGATTCTGGGTATTCAGCGGAAAATGGAAATGGATGTCAATACCAGACTCTCCAAAGTTATTCGCATGGAAGGAACTGGGCGGTATACATATTTTGTGGAGCTCATAAATAAGGTTTCAACTGACTGTATGAATATACTTATGGAGACCATGGATAGGATCGAGAATCCTTCCAATGGTTTCCACCCTCATGCGTGCAACGATAGATGGTGGAGAAATGTAAGAGGCCTTCCTTGTGCACATGATTTGTACAGCTACATGAGTATGGGTGTGCCAATTCCTTTAGGGGAAATTCACGACTTCTGGAAACAAATTGTTTGGCATAAACCACCAGAAGGATATACAGTCCCCCTAGATGAGGAAAATGAGGTGAACAATGGTTGCAGACGTTCTTTGGAAGAGCCGCCACCGGGATATAATAAAAAAATAGGCAGGCCACGTATGACTCAACCTGAGAAGAGGGAGCAGACTTGGTATGAGCATGTATCAGGCAATGATAATATAGGTCGGAGGAGGTACAGAAGGCCAAAAGGGGAGATATTTGTGGAATCCGACGAAGAATTTGAGGACGAGGACGAGGACGACTTGGAAGACGATGCTGATGATGAGCGGTCAGGTGTAAGTCAAGGTATTGATTAAAAGAAAGTGTTTGGCCAAAACCAGATAGATCATTTCATGTTTGGTTACATTACGAACTACAAAACCGTAAGGGGAGATGGTCATTGTGGGTACCGATCTCTTGCATGGCTTCTTGGTTTAGAAGATGAAGATTCATGGAAACATGTGCGCACAACAATGGTGAACGAGGTTCAAGAGAACTACAACTTTTACAACAACATTGGTTACACATTCACAAGATTACATGTATTGGTCGAGCGTATAGGTTGGTTAGGGCAATGTACAAACCGAGAGTTTTGGATGGAGATGCCTGCTTGTGGATTTATAGCTGCTACAGCATTCCAAAAAGTTATTGTGTTGTTATCATGGGGCGGTTCACATACTACGCTCCCATTCTACTCCAAGGGTAGCCCCGTAGAGCCGAAAGACGTAATTGTCATTGCTTTGGTGGGAAATCAAGATCATTACATACCGGTTAGTAAAATGTGATGTACTTTAATTATTTTTCGAAATCGTATGACTTGGAATATTTTTGACATTATATTTATGTTTTATGCAGGTCAAGTTATCAGATAACGCTCCTATTCCTCCGGTTGCTTATAATTGGACCCACCACCATCATTCGAGCGTAAGCGGTTGGGAACATCAATTTCAGGATCGTATATACCATTTCCAATATTTACGACAGCTACACAACAGACCTTTAGCTTAGTCGATGCGTATGTTCATTATTCAATCCGTTTGTTGGTATGTTTATGTAGTATTTATTTTGACTGTTGTAGTGAATATGGTAAGAATTTTTGAAACGCTACCAACCAATATAATTTCGTAAAATAAGACATATTTCGTTAAAGAGATTCATCATAACTTCTTACTGAAAATAACAACTTCCTTGCATAAACAAACAAAGTACGACCCCCCCCCCTCTAATGCCTCGAAAAGCCGTAGCTGCAGCGCCCGGTTCGCTCGGTCGGCCTAGAAAACTCACGGGACATCAAAATCATCATTACAACAAGAAGGATAACCGTAAGAGTTTTAGCATATCTATTGCTTTGAACTGAATTTGCGTATGGCATGGCAGGAGCTTGAAGAACCTCTGTCGGGTATACCTCCCCCGAACTTAACATTTTCTTCTGGTCCTCGTACTTCTCCTTATACCAAGACAATTCGAATTCCAAATCATCGATTGTCATTAGAAGCTGACTATTTTTTTCGTTACCCGCATCTAAACGCTTCTTCAATATGTTTACTTGGTACGGGTAGTCGCAATCCTGTATTTACAAACACAATCAGTTATGTACATTCAAATTTTCAACCACATATACGTAAGAAATAAAAGTTGGAAGCAGTATACCCCTAAATAATCGTAAAATCTGTCAACTTCGGGAACCGAGCGAGAGGAGTTGCTAGAATCTTGACTGACCATATTTCTTTTGGTGTTTGGTTTAGATGAAAATTTATTCGTTGCACATGGACATATATATAGGGAAACAAAACCTCACGAATCCATGCTTCGTGAGGTTTAGGGTGTTTTTAGGATAGAGCAATATTTCAGGAATCTACGATTTTGGGAAATTGTAAATTCCACCCTCACGAATTCAGAATTCGGGCCCTATTCCAGATATGATTCCATTAATTTTTCCAAAGATATGGCTGAGGTTTGTACTGAGAAGGGAAATGTATATTCCACACCTCGCGAATTCACGATTCGGGCCCTATTCCAGAAAAGACTATATAACTTTTCAGAATCTAGGGCAGAGTAGTCTGTATTTTTGTAAAAAGTAGATTCCACACCTCGTGAATTCACAATTCGGGAACTGTAAGAAAAGACTTGACAACTTTTCAGAATCTAGCGCAAAGTAGTCTGTATTTCTGGAAAAAGTAGATTCCAAAACCCCGCGATTTCACAATTCGGGAACTTTAAGATAACATAACATTGCCGAACTTTTAAGAACATAATGATTCTGTGTTTGCATTTCCGGGAAATAGTATATGCTAAAACGAACGAGTTCTGCATTCGGGTGGTCGGTCATCTGAGTAAATATTCTCAACATAATCGTTTGTTTCTTCATCACCATCACATGTTCCTCCGTTGTTGGGGAATTTATCATTTTACATCATGTAAATTGTGACAGGATATTGGAATTCCAACCAGCTGTTCAGAATCGTTAGTACATCTTTTTCCTCTAAAACCTCTTTGATACGATTCATACGGTTCGGATTTGAAGGGAAGTAAAATATACGACCAAGAGGTATACTAACATATCCATTGTTATATCCATTGTTATACATTCCATTGTCTTCTAATATTCTCGTCTATTTATAAGGTTTCATGATGTTTCTTATTTACAAATATTATGCAAAACCGCCAATAGATATCACGAATGCACAATTCGGGAAGAGTTTACTGAGGCCATTTTGATAGCTTACGAATTCACAATTCGGGACCGTTTGGAAAGCATTTTCGTAATTTGGGGAGGACTACAAGGTTGCACGACGTCTATAAATGGACGACTCCAAATCAAAGTGGGACAACAGATAGTTTTCACTTTGTCTAACTGTAAGCTATTGAAATCATGTCCGAACTGAGCTCATCTGGAAGCAGCAAAGTTAAAATGTGCCAATGCAATAAGGAAGCCGTTATGGCGGAGTCGGAATCGAGGAGAAACTTAGGCAGGAAGTTCTGGTCGTGCCCTGGCACCGGTTATACCATGTGCTACTTCACTCAGTGGATCGATCCTCCTCATCCCGAGTACTCGCAAAACGCCATAAGAAAACTACTGCAGCGTATTTCTTCGTTGGAACATGAAGTCTCTACTCTAAGGGAGACCATGGCTCCTAACGACCGCGCCGACTAGGCTTTACTATTTTAAACTGTAAGTGTGAACTTCTGTGTTCGTCTCAGAACTACGTACCCCTTCGTTTTCCAATGCTTTCAGATTTACCATGGTTGTAATGTTTTAATTGCGCGAATGTTGTTATATTGTAGTTTCACCAATGTTGTAATGTTTGAGTTGTATTAATGTTGTAACGTACGTCTGAAATCCAACTTGCAAAATGCGAATGTCGATTTGGACGTACGGATCTGAGTCCCTCAAATTCTTCCATATGTCAAAGTCACGCTCCATCTCCATGTATTTGATGCGGAATGAGTCATAAGACACGGTTATCACGTTGAAACGCATGAATTCATCGTAAGTCGTACGTAAGTTCTTTCGTAGAAATGAACGACGCATATCTGGAGGTAGTTCTGCACTTAAAATGAATTTAACTTTGCTACAATTCAACCCTCACGAATTCACAATTGGGGCCCTTTTCCAGATATGATTCCATTACTTTTTCATAACATTGGGCAGACGTAGGTTTTCATTCCCGCGGATACCATGAATCAACCCTCACGAATTCAGAATTCGGGCCCTATGCCAGATATGATTCCATTACTTTTTCAGAAGATGTGGTACTTAGATCCCAAATCCTCACGAATCCACAATTCGGTTGCCTGACAACAAAATAATCGAAAACTACGAAAAGCTTTCATAACAGGACGAAATGCAGAATATGCTACAACTTCATAATTCAAAGCTTAATTTGCGGTAACACATAATTGAAAACAAACTTTCGGAATAGAGCATGCATGATGTCTGTCATGCGTCATTCAATACCCAGATGTATGGCCTGTATCATAACCGTCGAAATAGTTCGTAGTTCGCTCTCTGGACGGGGGAGAACCATAACTTCGGCTACTGCCTAAACCAGTTGCACTTGGTGTTCTGAAATCTGCAAAACCATAACCTTGACTTCCATGTTCTTTGGTGAAATTGAAGGGTTGAAAGGATGATTCAGGCTCGCTGTATGAACCGGGCATGTAGGAGCTAGGTCCGGGATTGCCGAGATTGTACGTTCCAAAGGTTTGCCCGCCGCTATATCTTCGGGGTGATCCTTCCTGTAACTGTTCGGCATCTGAGTCCAACCGCTCTGCCCTTGATCTTTGGGAAGAACCAACGCCTGTATTACGGAATACCTCTGGAAGACCTGGAGTCATGACCGACCCTATTACTTGCATTATAATTTTTTTCAGTGGATCGTCATCTGCATAACCTCGAAGTACTTCCACATTCTCCAGAATAATTGATTCAATGTGGTTGAGGCGCTGTTCAAGTAACCAGATGGTTGGAGTTATTATTTGTCACACTGCTACACGTAGTTTTTAAAAAATGACATGTTATATGAATTTTACTTACACGGACAGCTTGCAGTGCTAATGGCCTGGGTTGTTGGTCAAGTTCAGCGACTAGTTTCGTTGACTCTGCATCGTTGTAAGGATGAGAGTGTTGTCTATACCAGTCCATATAATCGCATGAAGTTTCCCAAACTTGATTGCTGATGGGCAAATCATCTTCTTCCAGGCAGTGTTCGAACCAAGTTCCAAAATTATTGTCTGCCCAGTGATATTTCACCTTATAACCGCCTAAATTTCTTGATGGTCTGTTACTTTGCACTGGCTCGATAGGTGAATTTCTCGGTATTATCTGTTTTCTTCCAAATTGTCTTACAAACCTATCTGGGTTATATAACCTTCTTCCATACCCAGGTATTGCAGCGTCCCTTTGTAGTGAGACACTTTGAATGCGCGTTTATTAACCACTTCCTTCCACGGCATCCAACATACCTACAAACAATTTGTATTTATGAATACATGGTATACGAACAATATTAGGTACAAAACGGGAAGTAGCTCGAACCTCGTCCACTCGCATTAAATCTAGTTGTTTTCGTATTCCTTGAATCCTCTCTTGTGGTGACTTTCTAGCACGACGTCGATCGTTACAGTAAGCGTACGGGCCGGGAGTTGTACAAGATGGATCTGCTGTTTCATGACCTTTGAACATTGGGAAGTACGCCCATATCCAACTCTCAAAAGAATTACAGTTAATTACTCCGTCATTTCAATAGTAAAAACAAATCAACTTTAGTAAGGAAATCAATACCTGTAGAAGTAAAGGGGATCCACTAAATTGTGCAACATATCGTCGACTAGCCATTCCCAATTCGCGATAAAGGTATGCTAACGTTGCAGCTCCCCAAGCGTACCTTTGCGTGTTGGTGTGGTCTAGCAACGGATGAAAATTCCGAATATTCATTTTTGTTCCACTCTTGTCTTGGATTAGCAGGGAAGACGTAATGGTTGCGAGGTACACAAAGGCAATGGTGTGTTGCTGATCTTCATGTACGACTCTTTCTGTCATCATTTCACGTAAGGTTGCAAGGGTAAAACCTTTGTTTTTTTTTACGCATACACTTCATCAACGTGCATGCCAAAAATTTTAGCTACTTCGTTGAACAACTCTGTGTCCATCATTGAAGGGGCTACCGGTAGTCCAACAACTTTAAGTCCAAGCAGTTGATACACATCATGCAATGAGGGCGCCATTTCTCCCCACGACAAGTGAAACGTATTTGTTTCGGGGTGCCACCTCTCTATGAACGCCGAAATGAGGGCCGAATCAAATGTAGTGTGAGGAATCAACAGTAATTTAGTTAAACCGCTTGTTTCAGCTATTCCCCTCCAAGCCCCATTGGGCATTGAATCCCACTCCGACACTCCTTTACTACGAGCATGCACTTTCACGACCTTTTTCATCTGTATGACATGAATCATTTAGCATCAACGGTAAATCTCTGTAGCAGTAAGAGGAATGAAGTGACGTTGTAAAAATATTTTCATTGACATACCACTGCGTCGTTTGTATTGTTCCATAAGAAACGTGCAAAATGCGTGTTGAAATCGCGCAATAACGAACTGTCTGCAGGGCCTCCAGGGTACTCAGTTTGCTGCATTGTAGGTCCACTCCTTTGGGGAGTGTCTGCAACAGCAGAACAACTCCTCCTGTCTCTTACAGTAACTGGAGTACTGCTTCCCATCATAACAGTGTCTTCGTGAGGTAACGGAGCTTCATTTACGGTGCTACGTGATGGAGGGTTGTTCATGTTCCGACGGGAATCTCTAGACGACCCCGCTCTACTAAATAGGTTACGCGTTGAATCCTGAAACTTCATATGAATACATACACGAAATTTACATCCACAGAGATTTCTTATATTTAAATTAAGTGAACTACATAGGGACTCCATATTACTTACCCATAACCGAGTTCGAACACTAGATCCTTCATTTCTACGAGGAGGTGGACCAGGGCCATCATGCGTTCTTGCCATCTTCTAATATGTTCTGAATCTTTTTCTACACTTCGGGACTACATTTATAACCATGCAGTTACAGAATTGTATATATACGATTTTTTTTACATCAGAATGTTATCCCGAATCCTGAATTCGTGTACAAAAGGACAGTATCCGACACGATCTTTTCGGAGATTTCAGATGTTGTCGTGCCTCGATAACTGAAAAAGCACAAAGTTGCCGAATCCTGGATTCGACAACTTTGGCCATCGAAGCACAAAGTTGGCGAATCCTGGATTCGGCAACATTGTGCTTTTTCCGTAATCGAAGCACCGCAATATCTGGAATTTAGCTCAATTCGTGAACAATGTGTTATTTCAGAATCGTTACTACATCTTTTTCCGTAATCGACACGGTCTTTTCTACGATGTTAATGGAGTTGTTGTAGTGCAACACCTCTCGGTGAAGGAGTAGTTAAATTTCCGGTCTTATTTGCTTATGATTGTAATGCACTTTAATTTCTGTTCAATTTTTTTAATTATGCTGCGTTTGTTTCAGTACTGGTGTTGTAATATTAATTATCAATATGTAATTGCTTTCCATCTCCTATAAATACACAATCTATATCCCGAATTCAGAATTCGGCCATATGAAAACCAACTTCCATTTCCTGAGGTCTTCACAAACTCTGCAAGTCAGGAATCTCTGCAAGGCAGGAATATCTACATGCCCTCTCACGATTTCAGAATTCGTGAGCTCCAATGATATCTTGCAAAGTACCGTACGAGTTGTGAATTCGGGAGGTTTCATGTCAATTACCCTTACCCTACGAGTTGTGAATTCGGGAGATGTCATATTCATTGCAGCCTATTAATACGCCTTAGATGGTAGTTAGTATACTCACATTCACCCCAACATTACTTTTTCCAAAACACTTTCTGAAACGCATTTATAATGGCTTTGAGGTACGGAAGCAGCAACGGTCATGCAACGGTAATTACCTAAGTTCGTTTTACTTACCTAATTTATTTCTTAAGTTCGTTTTCCTTAGCTATTTTTTTTTTTAGAAAATACTTGACACGTTCAATTCGCAGTACAGCGTTCCTTTTAGTTGCCCTTACACCGAATGCTCGTTTTTCAGCCCACATAATGACTTGTACAACCACTTACACTTCGTGCATGGAGACGCTAAGTATGATCTTACCCGACACTTCCAGTTTGTGATGAGAAGAACCGATGCTATTGTGGTGTTCCTTGACGAGGACGACGATTCCAATATCTTCGTACTTGACACCAAAACTATGGAAATTATTGTTGACATGAACAACGTAGCTGATCCTCACAAAAGTGAACAACGTAGACGATTGTTGACATGAACAACGTTGGGCAATCGATCAATTGTTGACATGAACAATTGTTGACATGAACAACGTAGACGATTCCAATACCGTGTTCAACACAAAAATGTGACGTACTAATACATCAAATGTAATACATATCATCAAATAAACCATGTCTTATCGAACACAAAAGTTAAATGTCTAAAACCCGAAACATACAAAAAACAAGTAGCCATAAACATCAGACGATAAAAACATGAAAAACGTCAAACATCATCATCAAGATGTTCCTCGGGGTCTGCCCCACCTGCTGCCTCGGCTGTTGCGCGCTCCCCCGCCATACGAGACGACTCCCCTCGCTCAAATATAGATGGAATGCCAGGTCTGGGTGTCGAAGAAGTCCCGGGATCCATCTGTGTCGCCCTAACAAGAGGAACATCATCGGTGGCAAGTTGCAAAATATTTCTCAACTATTCCTTGCAACAAGGAGAGACTATCTGCAGTTGTCTCTCGACGTAGGAAGTAATAAGAGCAAGACGTTGTAATTAAAGAACAATTAGTACGTAAGTAGATGTAAACTGTATAATAAAATATTGTAACGCATGATACTAAAACAAACTTACCCGATGAGTGTCAATAAACGGCGAAGGAACAACATCGGGAGGGGCCTGCCTCTGTGAAAACCGACTGACATATGGATGTGATATCTGGAGGTACCAGTCTAAGTATGCAGGATCCACCGACCAAGGAGGAGAAGCTACGGGGCTCTCCAGAATGTACGGACAGAGATGGTCTTGCATCCTCTCCCAACGATCCCACTCCTCAGCAAACTCCACAATATACTTGTTCTTCCCGCGTTTATTAATTGGTCGACAGACCCGTGATGGTGGAATAGGATCTAGTGGTCTGCTCTGCTGTCGTCCGAACTGACGTACCACCTTATCCGGCATATAGGGCTCCTGAATATCGAGGAACCTCAACGTTCCTCGATATGTAGAGGCCCTAAACCGGTCAACAAAATCTAGTTGGCCGTAAGGCATCCAACATATCTACAAGATTACAATGCAAATGTAAAAAGTTAACAATTTGCCAAGTTCAAATAATGTACGTATACAACTAGTCGTTAAACAATACTTACATCCTCTGGTCGATACTCATCCAGAATCCGCCAGTAAACATGGGGGCTCAACTCGTGCTGCGTAGCAGCCCTGTCGGTGTGGTAAAGGGATGCGCGTCTCTCATCATCACCTGCCATATCACGCTGGAAGTTCGGGTTCCCCGGGAAGTAAATGAAGTATATCCATATCCAAATCTGATACAATTAATGCAAATCGTTAACGGCAGACAACTTTACAAGTGTATATCACTTCTCCTTTCTACTATTACTACGTACCTGTAAAAGATAAGGACAACCGCCGAAACCAACCACTCCACTCCTAGATGCCTCGCCTAATTCCCGATACAGATTTGCGAGGACAGAAGTGCCCCAAGCCGTATCGACTACTCTCGTCGGATCGTCAAATAATGGCAACAAGCGGGTCTGCAGAAGGGTGGTGCTCTTGTCCACAAACAAACTACTGGACATAAGATACCACAAATATCCAGCGGCTATGCAATCAGGATCATCCTCGTCCTCAATCATCCGCAACACGTGGGGCCAAAAACTACAAGCCCTTACCCGACCCTGCCTCAGAGGCCCTGTCATGTTCCACTTATCTAGTGGGGACACATAACTGGAATCAACTCCGAACATGTACCCAAACAGATCATTACAATACCTCCTCTCTTGCATGGCATTAGCAAATGGACCTGTAGTCGCAGGTAATCCCTCAATAGAAAGGCTCAAAATCATTGCTACATCATGCAGCGTAATCGTGATCTCTCCCCAAGGAAAATGGAAGTTGTTCGTCTCCGGGTGCCAGTGCTCAATGAACGCTCCAATGAGGTTGTGATTCACAACCTCATTGGTAAGTACCAGGATCCCCTGTTACGTGTTAACCTCGTCTGCTCAGCGATCCGGAACCAAGAACCAGGAGGAGGATCATGTGGTAAGTACGGCCTAAAACGTCCGAAATCAGTGGGCCGGGTGTAGCATCGGGTTCTCCGTGTGAACTCCCGTGGGGGATCGCCTGCTAGTTCCTCCTTTGCAATCTTATGAGCAATGTGCGCCTCAAAACTATGCAAAATAGGATCGGGCAGAACGGGAGGAGGAGGTGGTGTATCAACTGGTGCAGTAGGTTGGGGGTCAGCTCTAGGAGGAGACTGAAGAACAGGACGTTCATCATCAAACCCAATCGGTGATCCATCCACAATACGCGGGGACTGTGACTGCAAATCAACAGGTGCAGTGGAAGTAGAGGGCTCAACTGAAGCAGGAGGCACGCTCATAAAGGGTACTACTGGAGCCTGTGAAAAAGACGGGTCGACATTACAAATATCATCTAAGCCAAGGCCTACTGATGACTGCACCTGATCAGAAGCGACAGGCCTACCCCTACCACGACCTCTACGCCCCCGGGATGAACCAACACCCCCTCTAGACCCACCTCTCTTGCGGCCCGAAGCCGTGACTATACGCTCGGAAACTCTTCTTCCACCAGGAAGCAATCTCCTAATTTTACCAGCTATGGCCTAAATTTTTTACATTTCCTATACTAATTAGTTATATAAACACACACATGTTTAGTAATATAACATTCTGTACTAACGTCTTTAATATCTTTTTACATGCAATCAATTCAACTTAACGTTTTAATCTCTTTTCAAATGCAACTTATGTTGTTACTAGTTTTCCTTTTTACAACACTATAAATTAAATGCTCAATAATTACATTTAACGATTTTGCTTCATACCTACATAATTACACTATTTTTTAATTTTTACCGTTTTTAAAACTTCATAATTAAATGCTAAATAATTTTTACAACTTTTCATTACACTATTTATACTGTTACTTACACTATTTATACTTTAATTACTATTTTATATCATGCCAAATATATACATTTGCTATTTTATATCATGCTAAATAATTAAAACTTTTATATCATGCCAAATATTTACATTTACTATTTTTAATAACATTTCAATTACTACTTTAATTACTAGGATAAAACATTTAAAACTTATTAATTTTACATACCCCGTCGGAAATCCGTCGGGCTCTTTTCGGAGGAGGGGGATCAACAATTAATTCTTCCGCCATCTTCACCGCCTCTGCTCCGACCCTTGCTGCAATGCTTATTGGGTCACCCTCAGATTCGGTTTCCTCAGAGCTCCCGATTTCTGGATTCGGGTGCCTCTGCCCATATTCATCTTCTTCCTCCCCTACCGCAGCCTTCCCCTTCCTTCTTTCTTCCTCAACCACTTCGTCTTCAACCTCCATATTCCTGGCTCCATCTTCTTCCTCCGCCACCGCCGCACCCAAAGATCCACCATCCAAGCCCGTCTCTTCTCTTCGCATCTCTCCTCCCGAATCCGCCTGTGCTTCACGCCGCTCCTCTTGCCTCAGACATACTCCTCCGGCCAAACCCGCATCCCATTCCATCTCAACCGCCGGATCTACTCCTCCCACCAAACCAGCCTCCAACGCCTCAGTAACTTCTCCCACTGACCCAGGCTCCATCGCCTCCTCCCGATTCGGGCCAACTGCCGGATCTGCAACTTCTTCTCTAGCCACCGTATCACCGCCTCCGTTCATCTCTCTCGATTGCCTCATCACCTCTTCAATTGAAATTTCCGGAGGCGATTCGTCGAAAAACCTGCCGGTCAATATTCCAGACCACCAATGGTTGTCCATTATTTTTTTGGGATGATGAAAAGACGCCGAGTTCACGATTCGGATGGTTACTTATAGGAATTTCATCGTTTTTTTTTACCTATTTTAATCTCTCCCGAATTCACAATTCGGGAAGTTCAAATTCTACGCTCAAACTTGCATTTACGAGGCAGATTCAATTTCCGAGATTTTTTACTGTTTTTAGGATCTCCCGAATGCAAGATTCGTGAGGTTTGCTTTCACAAATCAGAAGGTTTTTTGTCACTATTTTATCTGTTTTTTTTAACTTAGTTTCATTCCTCCCGAATCCACAATTCGTGAGGTTCTAATTCAAATTTTAGGATTTTACGGTCAAACTTGTTCTGACGTGGCAGTTACAATTTCCGAGATTTTTTCGACTGTTACTAGCTCACGAATGCTCAATTCGTTTGGTTTCAAATTCCACGGTCAAACTTGCATTTACGAGGCAGATTCAATTTCTGAGATTTTTTATTGTTGTTAGGATCTCCCGAATGCAAGATTCGTGAGGTTTGCTTTCACAAACCGAAAGGTTTTTTGTCACGATTTTATCTGTTTTTTTTAACTTAGTTTCATTCCTCCCGAATCCACAATTCGTGAGGTTCTAATTCAAAATTTAGGATTTTACGGTCAAACTTGTTCTGACGTGGCAGTTACAATTTCCGAGATTTTTTCGACTGTTACTAGCTCACGAATGCTCAATTCGTTTGGTTTGAAATTTTTATCTTCCCATCCCGGTTCAATACCCGATTTCTCAATTGCCCAAACAGGTTCACTATTTCGGGTTCACTATTTCCGGTTCACTATATCCGGTTCCCTAATTCTGAACCGGTTTGTTTATATTTCTATTTTCCACGCTCACGAATTGTGAATTCGGGAACTTGTATGAATACGTAATTTTCTAAGCCCAACCGGTTTGTTTAT
Source organism: Oxyria digyna (assembly GCA_029168935.1). Lineage (NCBI taxonomy): Eukaryota > Viridiplantae > Streptophyta > Magnoliopsida > Caryophyllales > Polygonaceae > Oxyria > Oxyria digyna. The sequence goes on along the minus strand of JAPVLV010000010.1, from coordinate 13,699,211 downwards.
CTTCCCATCCCGGTTTTTAGTGTTTGCAAGTGAGGAGGAATCAAAGAGCTGAAAGGGAAGTGTAGCATAAGCTAAATCGATATGATTCCTCCTCACTTGCAAACACTAAAAACCATTTCAGCTCACATTCTGGATATTGTATTGTTTTGTTTTTTGCATATGCTACACTTCCCTTTCAGCTCTTTCTAGCCCAAATAATTATTCAACTTTTGTTTTGTCTAAACTACAATCAATAAATCATATCATATTTTGCTTTGAAAATGTAGAGCTTGCTAGGTATATTTTGGTAATTGGTAAAAGGCAAAAAATGATGATTAGTATGAAACTGAGCGACCATTTTATCAGTTACCCAACAAGTGTCAGGGATAACAATCTTAGATGAACAATCTGAATATTATGATGTCACGCGATGGATGTTTGAGTACGCTTTGTTTTGCGCCGATACTTTCATAACATGTCAACGCTTTTCCTAGGAGCGCTTTAACAAAATTGTAGTGTGGTTCTCACAACCGCATAATAATTTATGCGCAGTATTAGTTTGAACGTTGGATGTTTAATTGAAAAAACACTTATCTAAGTGGCCACTTCTTCAGAAAGAGCACGCCTAATAGATATGAGGGTTATGTATTTGTGTTTCGATTGCATATACGATGATTCAATTCATTTTCTACCAAATGTGGCCACCTTATTTTCTTAATTTAGCGTGTCAGGAATTGTAGTATGATAACCCGTTCCGCATAGCGTAGTTGTAAACAAATATCTTCAGATTTTGCATGGTTACGCTTTCACGGATTTTTGCCTCTCGTAAAACCAACATACCAAAGTGGCAGGCCTAATTGATCGATTGCATACACATCGATGCACTTGCTTTGCTAATAAATGGGAACACTTTATTTTTTTAATACATCACATCTGATTAGGAGTATTATCATGTGTGATGCTTGATTTGCTTTGTTCGACAGCCAGTTCCACACTCTTTACCGACAAAAAAAATAACATCTGCTACTCATGATCGTGTGTGTATTCCACTAGCGCCGAACACGTAACGCCAGTGTGACAACATCATGGCGAACATGTTGTGTGTCAACATTGTAAGGCACAATGTCGTTTTAAGTGAAATAAATCAATTTTTGGGCGTTTGAACGCATTGACCGTGTTTTCGAATTATGCTTTAGCTAATTTTGCATTGTGCTTCCAGGCTATTAATAAGAACGAGTAATAATTTCATGTACGTTATATTTTGGACACATGTTATATTTGTTTCAATACAGACGGTTGAACGTGAGTTGTTTCTATCTCATTCAACATTGTCCATAAATAGTCTTGCATTTTTTCCAAAATGAACAGTTGAATGTGAGTTGTTATGCACCGTCGTTTATTTTGATAATAAAAGAAACGTTGTACCAATGACGCGCTATCGTTCCACAACAATGTTTTTCATTTGCGGACAAATGTAAACACTGTCTTTGTTTTGCATCGCGCATCTGCTAAATCCAAATAGTCGTGCCTTTTTTCAAAATGAACGGTTGGATGTGAGTTGTTATGCATCGTCGTTTCTTTTGCTGATAAAAGAACTGATGTATCAGTGATGCGCTATCGTGGCACAACGATGCGTTTTAGTTGCAGAAAAATGTAAACGTTGTCTTTGTTTTGCGTCGTGCCTCTGCTAAATCCAAAATAACATCACGATTGTATTTTCTTATATCGTGTTAAATTTCTCAGATTCTTCCATGCGTAGCACGAGCCCGGTCCCTAGTGAGCTTAAAACATACGAAACTCCATTTATGATAAGGAGGGAACTGCTCATGCATCCATGCTCCTTCTACTAACAAAAATGAACACAAGCAAGACACCAAACTAATCTAGTAGCTGAGCAAATAAAAAAAACTTGCATGCATCTCATGAAACTCTTGAATAGAAGTTGCTTACTGTAATCCCAATATATAATCAAGTACCTACCTAAATCATGCAATAATTCATTCTTATGTAGGTTAGGGTGCTGATTTTTAGGACATCAACATCAATTATCCCGGTCTAAATGTAATATACTATATCCTTTCTATTATAAAAAGTGAAAAAGGGGTACACTTAGCTCGCACACAATGTTTTGGAGGACATTGTTAGAGCGCGCCATGAAAACTTTTTCCTGAAATTGACGGTTTACCGATTTGAAGCATTTTTCTGGGATTGTTTTTAATCTTCATAATTATTGGACGACTGAATTAACGTCCACATGGAAATGACATGTGTTTGTTGCTTTTTCCTTTCATCTTTCGATTGGGCTTTCGATTATGGTATTGCTTTATTCTATATGTTTCCGCGTGCTCCCGCAATGGTAGTGAACTGTCAAGATCGGATCGTGATTTCTTTTCATATCATATTTCTTATCATTTCTTTTCGTAACTCTTTATATTTATTGTTTAATATTCTCTTTCTTTTAATCGTTCTCTTTGCTTTTTATCATGTTCTATTTCTATTTATTGTTGATGATCTGCTTTTTTGTTTTTCGAAATTGTTTTTCTCTTGTGCGTCTCATTTCCTCGAAGTAGGTCAATCGACGGTTGATATTGTGCCTTGTGAGCTTAAGAAGGCCAAGATTTTTCCGGCATTCTAGACACAACTAAAGTCAAAGTTGGAACTTGTCAGTCAAAAAGTTGAGAATTCTAAGTGCAAATCTAGCCAAGAAGAAGGAATCTTAGAAGATGTGAAATTAGAGATAAACGTTATCGACAAGAGCTTCGAAAGGCCAAGAGTGTTGAAGAATCTGTTGGAACCAAATTATCCTGGCAAAATTTTGGTGGGCTTCGGCCATCGTTTGCGCTGGATTATGGGAGTTTTGGCTTCGTCTCCGCGGCCACTATCTCGTAGTACGCTCATACGTCAAATTAAGATTGGTACAGATCTTGGGCCTTCGAAGACCACACATGCGCGGTTCCATTTGTTTCGGTTCGGCTCACACTTAGGGATTGTGGGTTAGTCCCAAGGAGGAGGAGCTAGATTCTTTTTGGAGCTAATTCAAACCAAACACATTTAATGCTTTAGATTTTTTTTTTGAAGAGTCAAACCGAGCATTCAATAGCTCTGGATTTTCCTCCTCCACAACATTGAATCTGAACGGATTCTTCCACTCATAATGTCTCCATTGACCATTGATTTACAACATCAATCCGAGCATTTGTTGCTCCAGATTTTCCTCCCTTCTCTCAGTCTATATAAAGGGTTGAAGAACACTTATTTCAATACACCGAGATTCAATCTCCTCACTGTCTACGTCTCTTCGACTTCCTCCTCTTTTGTATTGTCGAGTATGAGAGTATATACAGAAAAAAGCGTCTGCTGTCTTCTGTTTCGGGTTGTGCAAGATGAGAAGTGTTAGCAGTTGTATTCAGGGATTCAAAACGCCGGTAATCGTCACTCTATGGGGAGTTCTCAGAATTAAGGGCGTTGAGGAATCAAAGAGTAGGAGATGACTATACGTTTATATGGATCCACTATGTACATGTGTTGTTGGTAGAGTTGTCAAAAAATGACCGAACCCGAAAAACTAACTTGTATTTAAACCCGACCCGACCGAAAACACAATTTAACCAAACCTGAAGTCAACCGACAAAAAGATTCACCGAACTTAACCGACCCGAAACCTTACCGATTAATGAATTTTTTTAACATTAGTAAAATATAACATAAAATATACATGATAAATGAGATATAAATAATGTTAACATGCGCAAGTATCTTCAATAACATAAAATATACATGATAAATGAGATATAAATAATATGAAGAATTTTAAATAATAGAAAAATATTACTTTAGTGCAATACTACCAGTTTCATTAAAATTGATAAATATAATATTATTTTGATTATTTGGTTTTTAATGTATTTTTTATTTAATTTTAATAATTTAATAATAAATAAAAGATTTAAGAAATGACGTAATCAACGGATGGATTAACCCGAACCGTACGCTAACCTGTAATAAACCAACCCGTCTTGATCTGTTGTCCGGGTTAATCGGACTCGTTCTCAACCCGCCTGAAATGACTGAACCTGAACCTCTCTTGACCGACCTGATTAAACACTAGTTGTTGGACATAAAATCTTCAATTGACTACATATAGTTAAACGTAGAAAAAGAAATGGAAAAAGAAAAAATAAAAAATCACAAAGCATTAAATGCAATGTGATTGATTTACCCTATCCCCAACGGGGACTGAAATGGGGATCCGTGGGGATCCCCAATGGGAATGGGGATGGGACGGGGACCCCTATCCCCATCCCCATCCTCGTGCGAGGATATTATTTTTCCCCATCCTCGTCCCCAAAAAAAATCCCCATTGTCATCCCTAAACACGGGGGTGGAAACCATGGAAATATTGTTGTTAATCACGTGATTACCCACTAAATAGTGTAATATCTGTGCCAAGCACGGAGTTCAATATAAAAATATATTTTTTAAAATTAATTTTCTATTATAACACAAATAAGGTAATGTTTTATTATAAATTATATTATTTGTATATTTAATTTGAAGATATCAAGAAGTTTATACTTTATACGTATAAGTTTTTATAGTAGAAACATATTGAGATGATTCCAAAAATTAGTTTATTTATTGAAATCAATTGTTGGAATTGTATAAACTATGTATAATTGTCAAATACTAAATTTCCAAATTGATATTAATAATCTGAACAAAATTTCAAAAATAATTATTCTGTAATTTCAATCATTACAAGAATGATTTTAAAATTTTATTAGATAAAAATTATATTGTATATCTAACTTTTATTATTAATACTTTTTGAAATTTACAATTGATTTTGTTTAATAAACTATAAATCTAACAACTAACTCCTAAAAACACTCTTAGTGCTTGAAAAAGCTTAGCTCTAATATATAAATAAATTAATCAATTCCCAATAGATACTCTAATATAGAACTTGTTAATCACGTGATTACCCACTAATCTGATGATTGATCATCTTCTTCTAAAAAAAGGTGATTGATTACCTCCACGGGTTGGAGCCGACATAACAAGAATCAGAATCGATATATCGCGTACAATTCTCCCTAGTCTCCTTGAGGTGAGCCTCTTGTAAGTGCTCTCTGAGCCTTCCTGACCTAAGACTGGGGCGTCATCCATCCCCCTAAATTTATTTCAACAAAGGTGATTGATCATGTTAATGATTTGATTAAAAAAAAATTGGACGAATTTAAGAATAAAGAAAAATTCGACAAATCCCTTAATCAACTATTATTATGAAATCGGTGATCGATAAAAAATTAATAACGATCGGTCCATGCCAACTGGAATATATAAAAAAATATTTTTTAAGGGAAAGATTAAGAAACATACCAAATAGCTCGAGTTGAAGATGAAAATATTGTTCAAAAATCTATTTAAATATTCAATATTTTCAACTATATTTCTAATATTAAAAAACAATTACGAATAAATATAACCAACTATCTAAATCTTGTAATAATAAAGGATAATAGCGAATTAAAATTTATATTAAGTTCCATTAATCTAAAGGTATCACGTTAAAAAAACTAAGATGCTTCAATCAACATTCAATTTGCTAAGCTTGGAATTTGTTTTTTTACCGAACACTAGGAGAAAAATAATATCCGCCCAAATGCAAAAAACTCTACACAAATATCTACCTAACTACAATACAAGGGAGAAGTCATCTCTTTGTAAAAATTTGTGTCACCTCAACGCCACTTCAACGCTTTTTCAACGCCATCTCATCTTATTTACTAAAAAAAGGAAATAAAATTCTTTTTAATCTAATAATTATTAAAAATTTTGATAACCTTATCTACTACCTTCTCTAAATTCTCCAAATCAATTTATTTCTTCGTTTTTTGAAGGTTTTTTTTTCATTTATTGCATATACTTAGCCTTGATAGTGTAGGCAGTAGGCAACTTCATCTGTTAAATTAACGAAATCAATATTTTTATAAATTTATTCTTTGTTGGTTGATTAAATTTTTTTTTAATTTTTATAATTTAATTTGATTGTTGCTAATTCCATATCTTTAACTAATGTTATTATTCTTTTTGAAATAAAATACCTTATACATCATAAATGTTTAAACATCTACTATATACAATGTTAAAAGTGAAGTCATGTCTTCACAAAAATTTACATCATTTGGAAAAATTTGAGTGGAGACATGTGTACTTCTCTTTTTAAAATAAATTGAATAATTTTTTTGCTAAAATCCATCATTTCATGAAGGTCATCTCTATTTTTACATCATCTCTATTTTCAGTATTCTCTCCCAATTTGTTTATTGCATCTTGCATTTACATTAACGTCTGGTTTTTGTAGTTAAACTAGAATCGGACCCCCGCGCTACGCGCGGGGTTATTACGGTTTTTCGTCTCAAAATTGGATTGGGCTAATTATATATTTACAATCTTTTTCAGGGCATATTTTATCCAATTCGGGCCAATTTAAATCTAACATGCAAATCAAGACATTAACACAAAAATAAATGAACAATAGAAGTGATAAAAATAACAAATTGATTGGTTCAATTACAAATTGACAATAACCATGAGTAACGACGAAATACAATATGCAGAAGAGTAACGACGACTTGATGGGAGAATTCAATATGAAATCCCATTCAGAGAAGTCGAAAAATCAAAAGTTGAAATTAGAAGAGGAATTCAAGATGTCACATAGTAATGACGACTTAATAACAACTTTCTAGGTCATTACCCGCGCTTTGCGCGAGCCAAACACTTTTTATTTTTGTCTATATTCATATACTTAATATATTTTTTCATATATGTATTTTTTTAGTAAATTATAATAAAATGAATTGAATATCTCTTATATATGTACCAAAATCACATAGTCGCTTACGTTGTTCGGATTGCTCTTCATCGTCATACGGATTAAAGGTGAACGGAAAAAAAAAAAATTAAAATGGTGGAAATACTAAGCAATTAAGCACATAATTATGGTTTTATTAGACATTTAATAAGTCTCAATTATCATTGGATAATGAGAAATAGAAAAAAGGAGAAAAGATTAAGTTTAAACATTAATGAGTACCAATTGCCATTACTTTCTCGAACCCATGAATTTTTATATATAGATAGATGGTTCTAAATGCCCATGTTATCTTTTTTTCTTCCAATAATGTAGTTTGACATCATTTCAATATTTAGTAGCTTATCTTTTTTTCTTCCAATAAAAGATTTGGTGCTCAAACAATCTACACTAATATCATTTATTCAAGAAGTTCTGAAAGTACATATTTTAATTGTAGAAACTTTGTTTTATGTGTTTAAAATTTTATTTTGTTCACTACGATCAAGAATATTCTGAAAACTATCTTTCGATATTATTGCATAATAAATTTACATATTTATAAATAATATAATAAATTTAAAATTATTATATTTTTTAATAAACTGTTTCATTACCCGTATCTTATACGGGACAAACACTAGTTACACGTGAATTAGGCTACCTCATGGAAGTTCATCATCTTTGCTTCCAATTATACCCTCTAAAATGCAATCAAGTTACCATATCAATTATCATATAAACAATTATTATTTTCATACTGTTTTCGAAAATTTCACCATTAACTTTTATTCCATTTCGATTACTTTTCCGAACACATATTTCTGATTATATCATATTCAACCAAATAAATGATTGACCTTCTAAATTCAGCTACGAAATCATCTTTAACTATTAAACTAGGATCAACTTCAAACTATCACATCAGTTTCAAGTATCACTACATAAGGTAGGGTTGTCAAAATTTGACCAGACCCGAAAAGCTCGTCCGATCAGACCGAAAAACCCCCCAAATGAAATCCCCCAAAATGAAAATGTGTAATGTCCGTGACGAACCCAACCCGATCGAATAATTCTGAAATCCAAAAATAACCTGAATGGATTAACCCATTTTCTTCTCGAACTGAAATCGTCCGATCCGAACTTGTCTGAAATCCGAGATTGTCCGAAATTGGATATTATTCGATCAATTCCTACTTAATTAGAAAATTAGAGATTCATACATATACTAATTAGTTTAAAATATCATTTTTAATATTAATCTTCACTTTTAAAATCTCATTTTTAAAATATAAAATTTGCAAGAACTACTTGTCCGTTCGGTAACAAAAATAATAAGCTACCTTGTTGTTGCGATAAGCTTGAAATCCTAGCTTATTTTTTCAATAAGCTAGCTTATTTTTTACCAAAATTAAGGCAAAATTTAATTTTTCTGAACAGACACTACGTTGAAATTATACTAAAATCGAATATAAAATAAAAATGGAATTTAACTTTTATAAGTTATAGCTTATCCTCGTGCATGGAATAAGACATTTCAATTTGTATTATAATTTTGTTTATTAATTAATATTTTTTCAACACATCACCAACTATGCTATATTAATTATTACATTTGAGTTTTAACTTAACAAAATAGAAAAGGGTGTGATTCCGGTGAGAAAATGAGAACGTGCGAATGACTAATGTGCATCAAAATATATTTAAATGTGCATCAAATTTTTTGATGCAGATCCTTGGAAACGTGATGTACATATACAATTTTTACCTGAATGTTTTTCAATTTCTCAATAAATGTTCTTTAAAAAATAAATGTTCTTTAAATTTTGGATGTTTTTAAGTTTGTCAACGAATGTGCACCAAATTAATACTAAATGTGCACCAATTTACTAGTAATGTGCACCATTCTCACTTTCGTATTTTAAAAGTTATTCTCACTCGACACTTTCTCAATAGAAAATATCTTTCACTATATCATTCTTGACTTTTTGATAGAATATTATTTTACTAAAATTTGCTATATTTACTTTTACCTTGTCATTAGATATCTCAAAGCTAAACAAACATGTTTCATATTAAAATGTTTGCTTTGCTAACGTACTCATAGTCAAGAGACCCAGAGTTATGTGCATAACAAATATGTTTTATACAGTATTAACATTTTAGCTTTTCTATTAACTCACTTCACTTACGTAGATATATCAACGGAACGTTACGGAAGGGATGTAAGTTAAAAGTTAGCCAATTTTTATGTCGGGGATTTTGGAAAGGTGAAAACTCTAGGAAAGAATAATCACTACTTTCAAATATATAAGAATTGGATTATTATTGATGAAGGTTGATGATTGTTGGAGCCCAGAAGTTGCAGTCTCGCGACACAACACTTCGCGAGACACAGGACGACGGCTCTTCGAAAGAATTCTGAAGACCTCTTCTGCGAGTCTGGACAAACAACTTAAACGTAATACTCCACGTCGTCTTCTTCCTAAGGACCAACCTTATTCCTGGCACCTTCAATACCTACGCAACCAAACCAGGAGGGGGTCTCCGGATTTGGTTCTCTGACGTTCAAATCAGACAGGAAGCAAACAAGCTACCAAAGACGATAAAGTGATGCAAGAGTAAGAGAGGGTAGAAAGAAGTAAAGTAATGGAAAGGAGAACTCAAAATGTCAGTTAAAACGTTTTGAGTTCTATGCTACCAACAAACCGAACGGCCTTAGAAATTACTCATCTCAACATTAAAGCTCGATTGCGACGCCGGGAGTCACAAACCAAGTGTTGTTCGTCCTAACACCTCAAGGAGAAGGTCGTTTTGGAAGATTGAAACCTTGGCTCATTCCTGTGTTTTTCTCACTCGGGAGAGGAAGACGAAGCGTTTTTCTTTCAGTAATGATCTCTTCTTTTCTCACTCCATTGGTTTGCGCTCTTATACTCCCGCTAGGGCCCACGCGAGTCAATTACCAATTTGCCCCTCCGATACTTAATCTCGTCGGACCCTCTTTCTGGGCTGTGTTTATGGGCCGCTTTCGTTCTTCTGGGCTTACTTCATGGGCCGTCACGGCTCGCGTTCTATGGGCCTTTCATGATTCCCTTTGGGCTTCGCGAGCCCGTCGAGAACCGGCTCCAACATTCAGCCCCCCAAGCTTTTATGCTGAATAGCCTAAGGCTTGGGTTTGTCTTCTTGAAGTCGCGTTCTCAACGTGATAGCGGTCACCTGACTTGGTATTACTACTTCGCGTGTACGGGTCGCTTGTATTTCGGCTAAATTTCCTGGGGCGACGTTTCAAATTCAAAAAACCCTTACGAATTCCCGCGCTGGGCGCATGTTGCCCACGTGTCGTCTTCTTACTGCACCTTCTTTTTCCGACTTTTCTTTATAAATACCCATCTTCTTCTTCCTCCTCTTGATCCGCCGCAACTCTTCGCCGCTCCCTTACGAACTCCGAATAAACCTCTCCACCGGCGTTCTCTCCCCTTCTCTTCGATTGTTTTCGTCGCCGCTCTCATCCGATTTCCGAATGGCAGGTTAGTCTATCGTTCCCCCCTTTCTTTTCTACTTCGTAAATACTTGTTTTGGCTTGATTTTAGAGCTTCCCACAGATTCGTCGTTCGGGTTCTTCGTGCTCATAACTGTTGTCAGAATTTTTGCTCGGGCTCCTCGTTTTGATAGATTTCTTTTAGAGATTGCAAGTGTTGTGTGTTTCCTGTGTCGGATTCTCTTTTGGTAAGACACCTGTTTCGGTCAATTCCGCCATTTCAATCCTCCACAGAATCCTCCATGTTTTTGGGCCTGGTTCATCTTGATGTCGTTTTTTACTTCCCCTTCGATCTTTCGGGTTTTAGTTTTTCCAGGGATTTCTTGTTTGTTCACTTTCCACTTCCTTGCGTTTTTTCCACTTGCGATGTTCTCCTCTTTTCCTATTTCCATCCCTGGAAAACTGAAACATACCTTGCCTATGCTTTCAGGTAGCGATGATTTCTATGAACGTTCAGCTCAGGCTGAGTATTCGGGGCGCACAACGTCTGGATCCGAGGGCGGCTCTGGTGGTTGTGAGCCTAGTTCTCGTAGACGGTCTCGTGTTGCAAGGAAATCTAAATGGAGCAAGACGAAGAAGCCCAAGAGATCCAAAACCAGGCTCCCGTCTCGCGTTATTCAAGAGCGAGCCGAGACCAATTATGGTCAGTTTGTTAGTTTCTTCTCCCATAAGGGGCCCTTACCCCACATAATAATAGAGAAGCCCTTCCTCGCGGATCCAGGTCGAGTAAGTATTCTTGCGAAGAGAATAAAACACACCCGCACCTTAATTCCTAACACAGCCCATCGTAGCAGTCTTGGCTTTGACGATCTTCGTCGTTTCTCCTCGCGATACCCTTTCCCTGAAGGAACTATTTTTGCCCTTCCTGACCACGAGGGAACTTCTCTCGACCAGTACAGGCCCTTCTTCGCTTTGAGCAGGCAATCCTTAGAGGCTGGCTTCCGTCTTCCGTGGACGTCCTTTCAGACTGAAGTGATGGCGGATTTAGGCTTCAGTCCTTCACAGATGCATCCAAACTTCTGGAGTTCGCTGATCGTATACATTATGCGATGTCAGGACATTGGGATAGTTCCCAATACGCCTCACTACACTCTTATTAATTCTTATAAGAAGAACTCACGCGAGGATGGGTTTTATACCGCTCAAGCCAAGACCCCTAGTGCCTTTCGACTGCGTTCGAAGATCGATGGGTGGAAAACGTGTTGGTTTTTAGTTCGTCCCCCGCTTGGTTCCGACATTTCTGTTCAAGTATGCGAGCCCAATGCGAGAAGGGCTCCTTGCTTCTTTCCAAAGGAGACTCGCGATAAATTCATTCGTGATTATAAGGATTACCCTGACAAAGCTGTTCAAAAACGTTTTGAGTTGACAATCTCGGATGCCTTACTGGTTGCTAGGGGACTTAGCCTCAAAGCCCATGCCCGAGGTTTTTGTTCGCGTGTTTGTTCTTAGCGCTTGCGTTGTTGTTGTTTTTTTTTATTATTATTGTATATATTTTTTTTATATATGCTCACTCGTGGTTGTTTTTGCAGATGCTGATATGTTCTCTGATCTTCCGAACTTGGATGGGTTGGTTTTTGACGAGACCGGCTCCCTAACCCTCGAGGCTCCTGCTCGCAATATTTCGTCTGTTCCCGGTGTGACCATTGCTCCTCCTATATCGGAGTCGCCGGCTGAACTCGCGACCACTGTTTCTGAGGAGGTCCCTCAGACCAAGAGGCCTCGCGACATCGCATCTCGTGATAAGGGGAAGCAAAAGGTATATGAGAAAAATCGCAAGAGGACGACGGAGGTAGAGTTCGTCTCCTCTCCAGAGCCTACTGATTCTCCGGTTGTGAACCCCACTTTTATTCATGGTTTATCTGCGACGCGTGCCTTCTTTGACTCGATTCCAACTGTTTTCCCCCCGAACCCAGCCTTTATGAGGAAATCTCGGATAGACCTGGCGGCCTGTCTAAACTACTCTTTGCGGTAAGCTTCGCGTTCTTATCTATTTCTTGTCTCTTGGGGTATTTTTAACCCTGGAGTTGGTCATTTTGCAGGGGATGAACATTATCGCGAGCGCAAGTCGGAGGGTGCTCGCGGCGGAAGACAAACTTAAAGAATTGATGGATGAGGACCAGTCAATCCGTGATGCCAATAGAGCGGCTAAGTCTCGGCTTATGGGGGATAAGAAAACTTTCGAGGTAGAGCTTTCGAAGGCCAATGCGTTAGTGGAATCTAAAGACGCGAAGATAAAAGAGCTGGAAGCCCAACTCGCGTATGAGAGGTCCACCCATGTCAACATCGTTACTGAGTATAACACGCAAGTGAACGACCTCAGACAAGAAAATGAGAAACTTCACGCGACGATGTCTGAGAGAATTGCCTATGAGAGGAACATGGCGGTGGAAGAGTATTGTGGGGGTTACCGTCAACGTGCTCGCGTGGATTTTTACAAAAATGCTGTCAACACGCTTCTTCTTTGTATGGTGAAGGTTCAAATGCGAAAACACAAAGTCAAAGATTTCCCCTTCAACGCTCAGGACTTATGTGGTTTTTCCACCGACCTTCCCGAGTATGAGCCCCCGGTGCCGGGAACTTTTATTGATAATGGGGATACTCCACTTGAGGCTTGGGGTGTAACTCGTCTTGCGTCCAAGAAAGGCATCGTTAAGGGTAAAGAGAATCAAGTGCCTAAGCCTCCTCTTCCGAAGATGGTCATTCCGCCTCCTTCCGAAAGGTTGGAACCTGTTCCTCACACGCTTCTGAGCCCTCCTTCCCCGGCCCTCTCTCCTCGTAAGAGAAAGGTATTCGCGCCCGACGCTCTTCTTGACACCATTCAGCCCTCTCTGAAGCGTTCTTGCTTAGATCAAGCGGGGGGGTCAGGATCGCGGGTAGTTGATGCTCAAGACGTCGTGGATTTAGAGGCAGATAGCGTAGAGGATGCGGGGATGGCTCCTGAGTCTGTCGCTAAGTAATGTTTATTAACCTTCTGACACGGCCTAGTGGTCTTTCGAACAGTATGTTTTTGGTGTTCCTGTCGCGAGAATTGGGCTTTTATGTAATTATTTTTTAATGCGGCCATGGTTGTCGCGAGCTATATGCTGTTTTGCTCTATATTTTTGGTTTTACTTATCCTTCTGCTTGTTTCGTATACACTTATCTCGCCTCACTCCCCCCGTTTTGGGTTTCGGAAAAGAGTAATTTTGCGAAAAATAAAACGTAAAGAGATGAGTGTTTCATAACTACGATCCCTCTTGTATAGTAAAAGGTAAAACTGACGGTGTTACATAATTTTTGTGAGAATCATAAAGCATTGCAAACCATCCTCATGTTAGCTATTGCATGAACATTATACGCGAGTCCTGGTCAGTACGTTCGCTCTAGCTGGTGACAGGGTTTCGCGCTTTAGCTCTTAGTGGCTGTTGATACTCGCGGGGTTTGTCCTGAGCTCTTGTAGTAGCGAAGCATCAGAACAGTTTTTCTTCGGTATGGTTGCTGCAGAGAATTTCTTGACTTTGTAGAGATGATCTAGGCATGACGTTGCTTTTGCGGGGGACATTAAGCACTGCACATGTAGAGAGGCATTCAGTATTTGGTCTTTATGTGGTTTAAGAACTTTTAAAAGACGTGTGAGTCATGATGTGAACCCGTCCATGCTTTCGCGACCAAAGAGAGTTTTTTAGCTTAACCCTGGAAGCTGGACACGCGACCTGGGGGGGTTTTTTAGCCCAGCCTAGTGAAGCGAAATCATGGCGGGTGAGCTCATTGGCGTAAACCCGTCCATGCTTTCGCGACCAGGGAGAGTTTTTTAGCTCAACCATGGAAGCTGGACACGCGACCTGGGGGGGTTTTTTAGCCCAGCCCAGTGAAGCGGAATCATGGCGGGTGAGCTCATTGGCGTAAACCCGTCCATGCTTTCGCGACCAGGGAGAGTTTTTTAGCTCAACCATGGAAGCTGGACACGCGACTTGGGGGGTTTTTTTAGCCCAGCCCAGTGAAGCGGAATCATGGCGGGTGAGCTCATTGGCGTAAACCCGTCCATGCTTTCGCGACCAGGGAGAGTTTTTTAGCTCAACCATGGAAGCTGGACACGCGACCTGGGGGGGTTTTTTAGCCCAGCCCAGTGAAGCGGAATCGACGACTTTTTGTCTCAGTTGAAGCGCTACCTTTTTAGGTGGACGAGCATTGGTCGACCAAGCTGCGACCTATTTCTTGATAACCCAGACTCGCGTGATAACGAATTGCTGGTTCCACAACCTGGGTTTTGGGGGAGGATTAGGCATAGAAGCGACGAAGTCGCATCACGTTCCAAGAGTTGGCAATGTGATTCCCAGAGTGATCCTTGAGACGATATGCCCCGGGGGCGACTTCGCGATCTATAATGTAAGGTCCTTCCCAGTTGGGGTCGAGCTTTCCTCCTTCTGTTCTACGGAGCACGAGGTCTCCTCTGGCGAATCCCCTCAACTTTATGTGCTTGTTATAATACTTCGCGACGCTGGCTTTATGATTGGCCGCTCTGATAGTTGCTAAGTCGCGAATTTCTTCCCGCATCTGCAACTCTAGCTGCATTTTTTCATCATTGTCGATCGGGCTATACTGAATCACGCGATCCGTGGGCACAATGAACTCGACTGGCACTGTGGCTTCTATTCCATAGGCGAGAGCAAAATGTGTTTCCCCCGTTGCCTTCTTTACCGTGGTTATGTTTGCCCAGAGTACTAGAGGTAAAACTTCGGCCCACTTTCCTTTGGAGCCTTCTAACCGCCTTTTCAGATCCATGACAATACTTTTGTTCACAGCTTCTACTTGGCCATTGCAATGCGGGTGAGCGACTGATGCGATTCTTAAGGCGATCCCTATGTCATTACACCACGTGAGTAACTGTGGCGAATTGAATTGTGGTCCTCTATCGGTTACGATCTCGTGAGGGAGGTCGTATCTGCAGATGATATTCTTCCATAGGAACGTTTTAACTGCCGGGACGGTAGTGCTCGCGAGAGCCTCGGCTTCGATCCATTTGGTGAAATAATCAATTGCTACAATGATGTACTCCAGTTGACCAGGCGCTTTTGGCTTGAAAGGTCCCAATAGATCTAGCCCCCACATCGCGAAGGGACAGGGGCTTGACATTATCTGTAATTCTACACCTGGCTGATGAGAAGTCGGGGCAAAGTACTGACATGGCTTACAGTTCTGTGACTCGCGTTGTGCGTCCTGTTTCATGGTTGGCCAGAAATTCCCTTGCCTTAGCGCTTTATAGACCATAGGTCTCCAACCCGCGTGGGTCCCGCACAACCCCGCGTGTAGCTCTCTCATAAGCACGTCACTTTCTATCTTAGACAAACACCGGAGCTCGCGTGGTCCGTATCCCCTTTTGTAGAGTTCCCCACGACACATGTAGAAGCGCGCAGCCATAGAGACAAGTTTTCTCATTTCTTTTGGATTCGAGGGTCCTGTTCCGCTTGCAAGATATTGAATTATAGGGGTGCGCCAGTCACCGACTGGCTCGTCTATCTCCATCAGCTCCACCTGATTGCTTATGGCGCTCTCAGACTTTACTACCCAGAAGTATTGGCTCTTTCCATCCTTGGAAATGACGGTAGAATTTCCATCGGGACGTTCCATATTCACGTACTGAGCCTGGGAACCTCGCTTCGCGAGTTCATCAGCTCGCGTGTTTTCTTCCCTCGATATTGCTTCAATCTCAAAATGCTTGAACAACGAAATCAAGGTAGTAGCTCTCGCATGATATATGGGGAGATTGCCTGTTCGAGCTTCGTAGGTCCCATTGATCTGATTCACAACAATCTGAGAGTCGCTCAGACACTTTACTACGTGAATACCCGCGTGAATTGCAATTTCCAGTCCTGCGATGAGCGCTTCATACTCTGCTTCGTTATTAGTGGCTTTGAATTTTAGTGCAATCGCGTGGTTGACCTTATCCCCGGCTGGGGATGTCAGGACGACTCCCTACCCGAAACCATCTACGTTTACTGCCCCGTCAATGTGCATAACCCACATGGGGTGTTCTGGAGCTATATCATCTATTTCTAACTCTCTGAAACTTGTTTCAACAATGAAATCAGCCAAAGCTTGCACTTTGATTGCGGGCCGTGGTCTATAGACTACGTCAAATTCAGTCATCTCAATCACCCATTTAGCGAGCCTCCCAGAGGTTGTTGGCTTACTCATGAAAGATGGGAGTGGTAAATCTGTCAATACCTCGATGGGATGAGCGTGGAAATAAGGTCGGAGCTTACGAGCGGCTGTTATCAACGCGAGTACTGCTTTCTCAATGGGCGAATATCTGGTCTCGGCCGACAGAAGGGCTTTACTGACGAAATAGACGGGGACCTGCTGTTCTCTCACCAATACTGCGCTAACTGCACGCGTGCCCGCCGCGAGGTACAGCTGCAAGCCTTCACCAGGTGCCGGTGACGCAAGTGTTGGGAGTTTAGCCAGATGCTCTTTGAGGCTCATAAATGCCCTTTCGCACTCCTCAGTCCAATCGAAGCTTTTCGGTTTCCTCAATATGTCAAAGAAGGGGAGGTTTCGCTCCGCGAGCTTGGCGCAAAACCTCCCGAGATAGTTAACCTTCCCTACAAACCTTTGGACGTCATGAGTGGATCTCGGCGGTTGCAGATCTATTACAGCTTGGACCTTATCTGGATTTACCTCGACACCGCGTGCACTGATCTGAAATCCCAGGAACTTGCCCTCGGTGACCCCGAAGACACATTTCTCGGGATTAAGGCTCATGCCGTACTTTCCCAGAGTTTCAAAAACTTCTGCCAGGTCGCGAGCGTGATCTGCCTACTTCTTGCTCTTAACTACTATGTCATCAACATAGGCCTCCACGGTGTCACCCCTTTGCTCGCTAAAGATCATGTCCACCAACCTCTGGAATGTGGCTCCCGCGTTTTTCAAGCCGAACGGCATTACTTTATAGCAGAAGGTTCCCTTGTCTGTAATAAAAGTTGTGTGCCCCGAGTCGGCTGGATTCATCATGACCTGATTATACCCCGAGTACGCGTCCAAGAAACTCAGAGCTTCATGACCCGCGGTGGAGTCCACTAACTGGTCGATAGAAGGTAATGGGTAGCTGTCTTTGGGGCATGCCTTATTGAGACCAGTGAAATCTACGCACATGCGCCATTTTCCCGTCCCTTTGGGATTTTTTTCTACCATTACTACGTTTGACAGCCATGTCGGGTATTGCATTGGCTTAACAAACCCTGCTTTTATCAACTTCGCGAGTTCCACAGCAGCTGCCGCGTTCTTTGGTCCTGTCTGCTTTCGCTTCTTCTGTCGGCTTGACCACTGAACTAATGTTCAGGGAGTGGGTCATGACACTCGCTGGAATCCCTCTCAAATCCTTTGGTGTCCACGCGAACACATCCCGGGAGCGGGCGAGCAAGGTCTCAATCTCTTGCACAACTTTCTGATCCAGCTTTCCCCCTACATAGAGCTTCTCCTCTTTGTTGGGGAATGGGGTGATTGTCTGTTTCTCAAACCCATCAAAATGTGGTTTGTGTCCCCCTTCTTCTTCTCCAGTATCTCGTGGCCTCGGAGAGGCACGTACCTCCAACTCGGCCTCCTCAAACACGTGAGGCAACCCTGGAACAAATAACTGGTTAGCGAGCAAGGCCTTGGTGTTGCCCTTTTCGGATGATACGTAGCAGATATGGCTCTCCTCTTGGTTTCCTCTCGCGACTCCTACTCCGGTCGACGTTGGGAACTTGAGGCAAAAATGACAGATCACGACTGCTTCAAACTTGCACAGAGTCTCGCGTCCCAGTATCGCATTGTAGGAGGATGTTATTGGGATTACCACGAAATCTATTTTTTCTGATCTTCTTGATCCGGTCTCTCCACCCAGGATGAGATCTAGGGTGACGACGCCCAGGGCCCTCACTCTGTCACCCGTGAAACCCACCAGTGTGGTTTTAGTAGGCCTGAGTGTAGACTGATCAATCCCCATTTTCTCGAACGCGTCCCAATATAGTATATCGGCCGAGCTCCCCGTGTCCACGAGAATCCTTTTCACAAGTTTGGTTCCAATCTGAGCATGAATGACTAGCAGGTCAGCGGCCTCGACAGCCCAGGTATCTACCTCCTTGTCTCTGAAAACAAGCGTGTAAGGCTCAGACTGCGATCTCGCGATACTATAGATTGGCTTTCCCTGAGGCTTGGGCGCGTTGTTAATGAGCCTTTGCTCTCGTTTACCTAAGGGAATGGGTTCATGGCGGCCTGCAATTGTACCTATATGGCCATCTAAGTGAGGGAAGTTCTGGTGTGGGTGGCGATTAGGACCCTGATTCTGGTTGTTTCTCGCGGGGGTTTGCTGCCTTACCTCGTTCTGTGTTCTACCTCCTCTACCTCTTTCCCCCCTTTTTGCGCTACCGCGACCTCCGTCACCATTTCCTCTCTGAGCAGTTAGGACTTTCTGTTCTCTCGGGTGGTGAGGTCGCGACCTACATTCCTCTGTAGGGTGAGTATCCACTTTGTGGTACTCACACCATGTGGTTGGCTCGTGGCGACCATGACCGCGATCCCCTTTCCTTTCAGACTCGCGACAACTATCCTGCTCGGCTACAAAATTTTGCGAGTGGAACTGATTCTGATCATGGTTCTGGCCTCTGAACTGCTTTTGACCCTGATTCTGATCTTGAATCTGCAAACCGGGCACTCGCGAGTCGATCTGCTCCTTTCCCTGACTACCTTGATGGCGCTTGTTACCCCAGTTCTGGTTGTCTCTCTTTTGACCCTGAGCAGGCTTATTCTGATTGTTTCCTTTCAACGCGGAACTTGAGTGCGCTTCCACGTTAATCTCTGTATACGCTCTTTCGAGCATGCCCTGGTAGTCCAAATCTTTCTTGCGGTATAGGTATTACTTGAAGGAGCTTCCATCTGTGAGACCATCCAGGAACGCGACTCGGGCGGTTTTATCATGAAAATCCTCGGCTTCTAAGATCTTTTCCGAGAACCTCCTGACATAACTCTCTAGCGATTCGTTTGGTCCTTGTTTGACACCCACTACTTCTTGCATAGTCACTTTTCTTTTCCTTGAGGATCCAAAGTGCAACAAGAAACTCCTCTCTAGGTCAGCGAAAAAATGGATGCTCCCTGACGGTTGGTTAAGCATCCAGGTCATGGCGGGACCCGCGAGGGTGCCTGGGAAACCTTTGCACATCGTGGCTTCATCAGGGCACCTTGCGAGCATGGCATACTTGTAGCGTGCTAGGTGTTCGCTGGGATCTTCTTTGCCATTGTATTCTTTAATAATAGGGAATCTGAAATTAGGTAGAGGAACTGACCTGACTATGTGGTTCGCGAAAGCAGTCGGGCCGAACAAGGCCGACGGGTTATCGGACGGATAGGCCTCGTAAGCTTGTCGCGAATAGGTTGCCTGGTTGTAATAAGGTTCCCCCTCATACTGGCAGCGAGAAGGTCCTCGCTCAGCACGAATCCCATGTCCCCTCGTTTCGGTTCTTCCCCTGTAAGATAGATTCTCTACGTAGCTCACGGGGGCTTGATTCAAATCAAACCTACTGGGGTGACAAGCCCTCTCGCGTCCCTCGACCCTGGTCCTACGTGACACTGAGATTCTGTCGTTGGGTACGTGCTCAGCACTCTCCTCAGCAACTGGTTGTTCTCGTTCGCCCCGATTCTGCTCTTGCTCGCGTGCCTCAGCCCTTGGTTGCTCTTGGTTTCGACCCCTGTCCGTGCCTTGTCCCAACGTCTGAAGGAATGCGCGATACTGAACCAGCGCGGGTCCTACCAGAACAATCTCTTCCTCATTCACGTGCGGTAGAGGTACTCGCGAGCTATTTATCTCTTGTTGTGTTCTCGTCTGGAGAGGTGTGTTGTCACTTCCCTCACCTCCAGTATTCATCCTCTCCGGCGGTTAGTATCAGAAATACGCGAATATCTGCAGTAAGCCTTACTTGTGCGAGGAAGTTCCCCACGGTCGGCGCCAGTGTTGGAGCCCAGAAGATGTAGTCTCGCGACACAACACTTCGCGAGACACAGGACGACGGCTCTTCGAAAGAATTCTGAAGACCTCTTCTGCGAGTCTGGACAAACAACTTAAACGTAATACTCCACGTCGTCTTCTTCCTAAGGACCAACCTTATTCCTGGCACCTTCAATACCTACGCAACCAAACCAGGAGGGGGTCTCCGGATTTGGTTCTCTGACGTTCAAATCAGACAGGAAGCAAACAAGCTACCAAAGACGATAAAGTGATGCAAGAGTAAGAGAGGGTAGAAAGAAGTAAAGTAATGGAAAGGAGAACTCAAAATGTCAGTTAAAACGTTTTGAGTTCTATGCTACCAACAAACCGAACGGCCTTAGAAATTACTCATCTCAACATTAAAGCTCGATTGCGACGCCGGGAGTCACAAACCAAGTGTTGTTCGTCCTAACACCTCAAGGAGAAGGTCGTTTTGGAAGATTGAAACCTTGGCTCATTCCTGTGTTTTTCTCACTCGGGAGAGGAAGACGAAGCGTTTTTCTTTCAGTAATGATCTCTTCTTTTCTCACTCCATTGGTTTGCGCTCTTATACTCCCGCTAGGGCCCACGCGAGTCAATTACCAATTTGCCCCTCCGATACTTAATCTCGTCGGACCCTCTTTCTGGGCTGTGTTTATGGGCCGCTTTCGTTCTTCTGGGCTTACTTCATGGGCCGTCACGGCTCGCGTTCTATGGGCCTTTCATGATTCCCTTTGGGCTTCCCGAGCCCGTCGAGAACCGGCTCCAACAATGATGATCGATCCCTATTATGCCTTCTATTTTATTGCCACTATAATTTTATTTTAATCAAAAGAAGTAAACGACGTGATTAAATCCAAAAGTTGAGACAAATAGTTGGTATACCAAACAAATATTATGTATCGAATAGACAAACAAATAGCAACTTGAAATTTCTCCATCACCTTTTCTGATTGTAATTTACACGACACACTAATATTAGTATATATTAAGTAAAAATTTGTGAACAATTAGTCAAGAAAATTTTAAGTAGCAACTAATCTATATTTTTTATGGAACCAAATTTACTTAGATACGTTTTGATACTAACAATGATTTTCATCTCTCAAATCGAATGCTTAGACAAAGGGATATGACATTTGATTTTCATATTAGATTCACAAGATTCTTTCATGTAAATTGACGGTCATGAGGGTGATGGAATTTGATTTACCTATTGAATTTTACTATAGGTTGCTAGGGTTTCATCCTAGTATGCAAAACCAATACATCGATATGCACGACTCGCTAGGGTTTCGTACCAATCCTAGTATGCAAACCTTAAGTTTTGATATCGTTTTCGCCGTTATGTAGAACTGAAGTTGTAATATGCGGTTAATATGTTATGCAATATGTAGGGTTTTGTTTTCAATACTATTATGCAATATTGATGTCGTAATATGCAGTTATTTTTCAACGTTATGCAGAATATAAGTTGTAATATGCATTTTCGTACTTAATTATGTTGTTTTCAAGGTTTTAATCATTTTCATGTTTGTTCGTATTCATCATTATGCATTCTGATTTACTTGATATGCATTCAATATGTATTGATATGCAGTTCATAGGTTCGTGTATGCAAAAGAACTCAAAGGATGATGTCATGTAGTATTCCTCGGACGATGATGTCATGTAGTATTCCTCGGACGATGATGTCGATGTATGTAATGATGGTGTGTCAGATGAAGAAGAAGAATTAATATATGGTACGAAATGTGTTATTGGCACCGAAGACAAACACACAAAGCATTGTGTTCGATATGCATGAAGTAGTAATTAATATATGTCTCGCCGTTCTAGGGTTTCATATTGCCTTGATATGCCGATATGCAAAAATTCTGAACTGATATGCATTTTAATTAATTTTTGTATTGTTGGGTAGAGTTTTGTATTTTCTTTCTGATATGCAAAAACGGTGAATCAATATACATTAATTAGTAAATTATTTTCGTATTGGTGTGTAGAGTTTTGTATTTTCTTGATATTTCGATATGTAAAAACGGTGAATCGATATGCATGAATTAGTAATTATTATCCATCTCCTTGTATAGTTTTATATTGTCTTGATATGCAACACATATTAAGAAAATATGCAGAACTCGATAAGACATATGCACTATATTATAGATTTAACTCTTTTGTATGAAAGTATTTATAGAAAGATTTGAAATATAACTTAATAGTTTTAAAACATTATTTTGGATGTTATGTACTCCGTATATGACAATTATAAAAGTGTAAATTGAATAGAGATTTTTTATGATGTAATATAAGTACATATAAATATATACTAATGAACGATGATCAATATTAATATAGAATAAATCTGCACCTTCTAAAACACGCTTTAACTAATTTGTTCAAACACTCTTAAGCTCTTAAGCATAATACCGACCTAAGATTACGGTCCCACAAAATCGTGGTAATTAGGGGTTAACTTGGTCAAAATCAATAATGTTTCGTTCTTTTCGTTTTATTCTTTTCTTTGGTGCCAACTTTAAGTATTTTAATGGATAATTTAACATGAGATGGGATGGGACTTGGATGGGAGAGGAATTAAAGGTAGGAGGAATAACTTTGCTGCATCCTATGGAAGCACGGGTCTGAACTTTTAAAAATAAAAATTGACTGTAGATATTATTATAAAGGGCGTGAATTCCATAATAAACTCTTTTATAGAGATAAATTAGCGCGTGTTCCCGTATAATGTACGGGGTCGCATATAATAGATATTTTAATAATATATTTATATTTTATACTATTAATTAGTTTATAGAATATAGTTTATATTTTATGGTTTATAATTTATAGATTTTAGTTTATAGTTTACGTTTTATCTTTTATAGTTTAAGTTCATTAATAACTCAATTTAATTAGATTGATAACATAATAATAGATAAAGATATATATATATATAAGATAAAGATATAATATGAAAAAGATAAAAATCGATATTTCTTTTTGTAATATAACCTATTAGATATCTTTTAATTTATTTATTTAATTAATTCAAAGATATATATCAAAATATAAAGTTGGATGATGTGGAGGATGACATGGTGGATGATGTAGCATAGCTTAGAGGCCGACACATAGGCGAATTGAACGTAAGGGCGACATGTGGCAAAACAACCTTTTGTTTTAGTATATGTATAAATAAGAATGAATCTAAGTCATTGAGTGCCAGGACATCCAATGACTTAGATTAAACTAGTTACCCCCCACTTGTAGTGGGGGTAGTTGTGGCGGTCTGGCGGAGGTCCGGCGACGGTCCGACGGAGGTCCGACAACGGTCCAATGGAGGTCCGACGGAGGTCCGACAACGGTCCAATGGAGGTCCGACGGAGGTCCGACAATGGTCGAATGGAGGTCCGGCGACGGTCCGACGGTGGTCCGGTGGAGGTTCGATGGTGGTCCAAAAATAAATGAAAAGGTTAAAGTATAAAAATAAAGGAAAATTTAAGTCTAATTCAAATTGGTGAACATTTAAATATAATGTGATGAACATTTAATTATAATGTGATGAACATTATGTTGGTGAACATGTGAGTAAAATGTGATGAACATTCAGTAGAGTATATCAAAATGAACATTTATCAACATTTTAATGAACATTTATGAACAACGTGATGAACATTTAAGCCGATTGTAATGAATTTTGAGTAATGAACCTTTTATTAAATCCTTGTGAACATTGAAGTATGAGATGATGAACATTTAAGTATGAGATGATGAACATTTAAGTGATTTTTGTTGAAAATTAAGTATGTTTTTAATAGAAATTATATTGAAGTGGTGTTCCACATAAGTGGTGGTCCGGTGCTCCGGTGGTCCGGTGGTGACTTGATGGTGGTCCGTCGTTTGTCCAAATAACATAAAAATTTAAGTGTAATAAACTTGGTGAACATTTAAATATAATTTGATGAACATTTAAGTATAATGTGATGAACATTCAGTTGGTGAACATTTAAGTATAATATGATGAACATTCAGTTCATGAACATTTAAGTATAATGTGATGAACATTCACTTGGTGAACATTTAAGTATAATGTGATGAACATTCAGTAGAGTATATACAAATGAACATTTATGAACAACGTGATGAACATTAAAGTCAATTGTAATGAACTTTTGAGTAATATTGTGACAATTTTATTTTGGCGAGGTCCAATGGTGGTCCGGCATGGTTAGAGGTGCTCCGGTGGCGGTCCGGCGATGCTCTGGTGGCGGTCCGACGACGTGACAAGGGATGGCAAGTGGTGTCACGTGTCATCATATAGGCTCTTAGATCTTTCTTGATCCAAGGCTCCACAATCATTCTTATTTATCATTTTAACAATTTTTATTACATGACTCTTTTCGTATTATAAACATATGATGTGTGGTTATAATAAATACGGAGTATATATTACTGATGGTAGGTGTGAAGTTTAAGTGAAAAAGGGGTGAATAGTTTCTTTCAACAACAACAAAAAGATAAATATGGGCTGATATTCTGGTGAAAAGTCTTTTTAGAAGTAGAATAAGGAAGTTGATCCTCACAATTAGGAATGATAATAAATCGAGTGAAAGATGGATGCATCATATTCATCACCCGATCCAAGGCTTCACAATTCATTTGTATTTATAATGAGGCATCATTCGCTCCAGTCCTTCCAATCATCCGCGGGTGATCGGGTAAACCGGGTGATTTCGGATGAAAATTATTAAAAAAAAATATTTAAGCAGAAATGAGATATAATTTTGTGAAAATACAATAAATCAAAATATAATCCAAATTTCAAGTTTAACAAAACAGTAAACATTGTTCAAATACATCAAAGATCTAGTCAAGTTAATGAAGGAAATTTAAATATAAGTAGATATCGTGGTAATCTTGATTCTTCGTCCACAAATCCGTGTACTCCTCGGTCCACTCCTTCGTAACTACTGCATATATGTAAGGAATGCTTCAAGTGCATATACATTTAACTAAAGGCTAATATAGTAGACATTTTATACACTTAAGGAAGCTGAGTAGAACTGAGAGAGCGATAGACCGAAGTTGGAGGAGTGAGAGCGAGATTGTTGAGTCCGACGGAGGAGTGAGAGCGAGATTGTTGAGTCCGACGGAGAAGTGACCGATGGAGACCGTGGAGTTGTGGGCGACCGAGGTTGGAGGAGAGAAGACGAAACTGAGGAGTGAAATATACAAAATTGATGGAGGCAGTCATGAAGGTTAATGAGGAGTGACCGAGTGAGATGTGAGATATTAGAATTTTATATGTAAGATTTTAAACATAGCGGGTGAGCAGGTGGATGCGGATCGGGTGGGGTGGATCGGGCGATCGGGTCGGGTCGGGTGGGTGAGAGTGGTCATCCACATCTGATATGTTCACCCATCTAGTCACCCGTCATCTAACACCTACGTTTTTGGGGTTTTCATCCATTTTTTCGTATCGGGTGATGCGGATATCTGCGGATGCGGGTGAAATTGTCATCCCTACTCACAATTCTTCCAGATTCAGATTTGAAACTCTCTCGTCTCCGATCAATTACAACAGCGAGTTCATATCTGGTGCAGTAGCAATCTCGATTGATTGAAGAGAGGAAATCACAACTAATTTCATGTCAATTCAAAGAACTCGCTGCAAATCAACTCAACTATGCCATGCACGGGAGTATGTCACTAATAATTTTGACATATTTTATATATAATTTATAAAAATTTGTATTACTACGACTTCAATAAGTTTTTTTTTATGTCAAGTAAAGTTTTATTCGTGTCATCACGGCAAAAAAAAAAGCAAGTGTCAAATGCTAATTGGATATAGTCAGGAGCAAGCGAGTAAACTTGCAAGCTGCTTCACCTTGTTTTAGTAAGAGTCATATAACGTCACCCTTATGTTAGCTAGTACTTTCTATGTATTAGTTAGTCTACTAAAACCAATGTAATAATGACTCCTTCATTCTTACGGAGTACAATAATATCTGATCGTTGACACATGTTCTCTTTTTCATCATCTTCTCTGATATTCTAACATGGTATCAAGCCTAACAATCCTGAATTTTCCGCACCGTTTCACGGTCCTTTCTTTCTCTTTGTTCCCTTGATTCTCCAATCAATTCTTCATGTTCGATCGATTGCAGTAATTCTAGGTTTTCTTTACCTTCTTGATGGTGCATCAAACCCAATTTCCTCATCTTCCTCACAATTTGTCTCCGGCTTCTTGGTCGGACAACGATCCCTTGCAGCTTCACCATTTTGATCATCCAGGGATGCTTTTGGCCCCACAACTGTTTGACGACATCGGATTCTTTGCTTGGCGTTTGTCAATGACGATCTCTCCCTCGACGAAGAATAACAGGGTTTTATGGACGGAGAAATCTCACGCCCATCACAAAATGATCCTTCCTTCTGATAGTGGGAGCGTAAAATGATCCTTCCTTCTGATAGTGGGAGCGTTGAAATAAGATGATAATTGCTTGGCTTTTGCGTGCGACGACGAAGGAAATTGCTGAAACCTTCCTCATATCTGGTGATGCTAGACAAATCTGGTTGGATCTTTATTCTCGCTTCTCACAGAGCAGTGGAGCACATAAATTTCTGATTGAGAAGGAGATATGTACAATTTCTCAATGATTGACTCCATTTCTGGTTTCTTCACCAAGATCAAGCGTCTATGGGATGAAAAAGACTTTATGCGAGAGTATCCTCCTTGTTCTTGTGGCTTGGTTGATGCGATTCACAAACATGACTCGCAACAACGACTTCTCCAGTTCATGATGGGCCTCAATGAGTCTTTTTCCAATGTTCAGGGTAGTATTCTTCTTATGCATCCTCTCCCTTCTGTTGACGAAGCCTATTGTATGCTAGTTCAAGAAGAAAATAAGAGGGAAGTTAATCATGCTGGCAAGATTTTTGGAGATTCTCCCTCTCTTATTGTCAAAGATTCAGGTTCTTCTCATGCACCTGATGTTGTGTCTAATTCATCATCTAATCATGCACATAGGGTCATGAAGTCCTTCTTTTGCACTCACCGCAAGGGTCCAAGTCATACTTTGTTACAATCTAATTGGTTTTCCTAAGAAACCTCCTCAAGGAAGTGCTAATTTTGTTGATTCTAGTCAAGGATCTTCTTTTAAGAACATTCAAGGTATTGGTTTATCTTCTACTCAGCTTGCTCATCTCATGAATATGCTCAGACTTTGAAGTGATCCCATAATGACGGTCTAGCAACGAAATCATCACTGATTCCAAGGCCTTGATGTCCCTCATGGAGCAATGAAGTTGGGTGCCAACCCGCACCCACAGCCTGGCCGCACCCGCGGTGGTATCGACCGAATATTGGATTTAGACTTGATTCGAGATCTTTTGTTCTGAGATATTGTTTCCATATTTATTAATTTATGTTTTTTAATAACGTTTTATTTCCTTAGGTTTTATTCCTTCCTTTCCAAGTTTTATGTTTTGTTGGAGTTATCTATATAAGGAGCTTCATTGTTCACATTGTTTGAGGACGTTGAATTTTATAGCAGAGTTTAAAGTTTTGAAAGTCTCCTGCCTTTGCTTCAGCGTCTCCCCTCTGATTGGATCTGAATTTGTTCCCGTTAGAGAACTATCATCAAGCCTACCTACTGAATTTTTTCGTCCCTTGATTGGATTATCAAGTCAGTCGAATTCTTGTTGAATAGAAAGATTCAATACCTATCCCAATGACGAAGGATTTTAGAATCCCCGACAACTATCCTTTCTACCACGATCCTCCCCGAAGGCATACGAAGTCAACAAATTCGTATCAATTGGTATCAAATCCCAGAGGTTTAAAAGTGTAGTCATTCTTAAACTCTTACTTTCCCTTCCCTTAATCACTCGCCCCACCAAATTCCATCCACAAAAAAACATAAACCCTCATATGTCGTCCACTTCTACCCATATTTCGGCAACACAAAATCTTTCTTTCCCCCAATAAACCTCCACATCCTCTAGATCTTTTCAATACGAGTCCAGGCAAATATAAATCATCAAAATCGGACCTTGTTTGACCCCCGGAGATCCCTAAATACAAACTTGTCGCTGTCTGCAAACAACGTCACCACCTCCGGCCAGATCTGCCACACCCGCGGAGCCGCTGCAGATAGAACCCTAATTTTAGGTTTTTCCCATCCCAACCCTAGTTTCGAGCATCCTAGAAGCCTCGTTCTCATCTATGGCATATCGTCGGACCACAAGACGGTTCGATGATTACTGATTTGATGACAAAGACAATGAAGAGTGAGACGACTACGAACGATTCAGTTGTGTGATCCCTTACGCCGACATGCCTCCCGGTTGCCTCCCACCTCCACGTCCTGTTAACCCACCTCAACAACGCTACAACGCACCTCAGCAAC
The DNA here is from genome assembly GCA_029168935.1 of Oxyria digyna. NCBI lineage: Eukaryota > Viridiplantae > Streptophyta > Magnoliopsida > Caryophyllales > Polygonaceae > Oxyria > Oxyria digyna. The sequence continues at coordinate 13,670,445 of JAPVLV010000010.1, read as the reverse complement.
GTCATCCTCCAACCCGGGATCTCAAGTCACGTACAAAGGATCGTGATCAATTTGTCACATAGGAAACTATGGAGGACACTTTGGATAGAAAAATTGCACTATTACGTGACCCAAAAGATGATCAAATTGTTGGCCTGAAAGGCCAACTCAAAGAGCTTCTAGCAAACAAGAATCCGCATGAACCTCTCTTGGCTCCAACAACGGCGCACGAGCTCATTCAGATTTCTTCCCAAGTTTTGGCTTCCATTGAAGACGAGGAGGAGGAAGAGTACTCAAATTGTCGCAACTATGAACTGGATCCCTCATTGATGCTCGTTATGGCCTCCCCATTGATGGTGCATGCAACCTTCACACCAAAACATTCTTGGATGCCTTATGATGTACCAACACTTGTAATCATAGCAACCTTGATTCCACCACCTTTGGTTTTAGTTCTCGTCAATTGTGACTTTGGAGTGCTCCCAACAAATTAGTTTGTTCTTAATAAGGGGAGATGCTCCATGATGACTGATCTCTTTCTCTCCCTTTCACCAACACGATCGAAGCGTGAACGCTTCGAGGCTAAGAAGGGGAGAATGAAGTGATCCCAAAATGACGGTCTAGCAATGACATCATCATTGATTCCAAGTCCTTGGCATCCCCCATGGAGCAATGAAGTAAGGTGCTAACCTGCACCGTCACCCGCACCCGCACATGCACCATGGCCGCACCATGGGCGCACCCGCGGTGGTATCGGTTGAAGATTGTATTTAGACTTGATCCGAGATCTTTTGTTCCAGGATATTGTTTCCATATTTCTTAATTTATTTTTTCTTTTATTATTTTTGAATAATGTTTTATTTCCTTAGGTTTTATTCCTTGACTTCCAAGTTTTATGTTTTGTTGGATTTATCTATATAATGAGCTCCATCGTTTACAATGTTTAGAAGACGTTGAATTTTATAGCAAAGTTTAAAGTTGAGAAAGTCTCCTTCCTTAGTTTCAGTGTCTCCCCACTGATTGGATCCGAATTTGTTCTCGTTATCATCAGGCGTAGCTACTGAATTCGCTCATCCCTTTATTGGATTATCAAGTCAATCAAATTCATGTTGAATTGAAAGATTCAATACCTATCCAAACGAAGAAGGGGTTTAGAAGCCCCCACGACTATCCTTTTTACCACGATCCTCCCCGAAAGCATACAAAGTCAACGAATTCGTACCAGACTTCCTCAAAATGATACAGTTGTTGCAAATCTTGTTGGTAATCAATTTATTTCATATTCCTTGAGTTCTTCTACTGATCAACATGCTATTTCTTCATGGATTATAGATACAGGCGTCGGTGATCACATGAATTTTGATAAATCTTTCTTTTTTCTCTGAATTACATGATCTTCTAAGATTTATTTCTATTTCTCTACCTACTGGTAAATTCCTAAATGTTCAGATGGTTGGAACTGTGAGAATTGTTGTTGATATTGCTCTGTATGATGTGTTGTATGTGCCTGAATTCACGTTTAGTCTCTTGTCTATTCATAAATTGGTAAGCTAATGGCTTGTGTTGCTTGTTTCTCTGCTAATTCATCCTGGTTACAGGGCCCTTCTTTGGAGAAGAAGAGGTTGAGCTTGGTAGAGTTCTCAACAGGCTCTTTGTGCTATGTCAACCAACTTCATTTGTTCCTTCCTATACTCCAATTGGATCACAATAAACTATTAGTAATAATTCTTTTGTTTTTCAGAATAGAGATGTTCTTCTATTTGCATCATAGGTTGGGTCATCTACCTGTACAAGCTAAAGACAGTTTTTCCTTCAGTTTCAGTTTCTAATGTAATCAGTACTTGTGAAATTTGTGCTAAGGCAAGAAAGCAAAGACTTCCTTTTGAATCTAGTTCGATCTCTTCTTCTTATGCATTTGAGCTATTACATGTTGATACATGGGGACCCTACAAGACCTCCACTCATGATGGTTATAAATATTTTATAGCTATATTCGATGATTTTACTAGGATGACATGGACTCATCTTATGAGAAACAAGTGTAGTGCTCTTTTTCTGCTAAAGACTTTTATTATTAACCTTGGTTGAGAGAAAGTTTGGCAAGCCAGTTAAGACAGTTAGATCAGATAACTCTCTTGAATTGGGATCTAGCAGGGAAGGTGTTGCTTTCTTTTCATCCAAGGGAATTTGTTCATCAAAAGAGTTGTGCTTATACACCTCAACAAAATGAAATTGTTAAGAGGAAACACAAGCATTTATTAGAAACAACTCGAGCTCTTTTATTTCAATCTCATGTTCCTTTTAAGTATTGAAGTCATTGCTTACTAACAGCTACTTACATCATTAATAGACTTCCTTCCTCGGACTTAAAAAGCATCTCTCCATTTCAGGTATTATACAACACTCCACCTCTATACCATACTCTCAAAGACTTTTGGTTGTCTTGGTTATGCTTCTACTATCATTCCTGGAAGGGCTAAGCTCATGGCTCGTGTTGTCTCATGTGTATTCCTAGGATATCCTTATGGCACAAAAGGATATATCATGCTTAATTTGGAAACAAATAAAACCTTTAATTCCAGGGATGTCACTTTCTATGAGCATGTCTTTCCATTTACTCAAATTCCTACTTTTTCACGTACTACTCTACATGTTCCTTTACCAGATTTTGAATGCTCAAATGATTCCCCTCATCATGTTTCTTCTTCACCAGCGCCCATTTCTCCTCCTCATTTATCTCCAGCTTTGCCATAAATAAGGAGATCTTCTAGACCCACAAAACTACCCTCTTACCTTACAAATGTTCACTATAATTTTGTGTCTTCCACTACTTCTCTTCCTTCCAATACCTTATCCTTCTATGCCTTATCTACTACCACTCAAACATTACTAAACATTTTCAAACTTTGTTTGAGCCATACTCTTATGGGGAAGCTATCCAGTCTTCTGAATGGGAGAAAATGCATCTTGAATTGGATGCTCTGCCAGCCAACAACACATGGGATATTGTTGATCTTCCTAAGGGAAAACGACCCATTAGTTCCAAATGGATTTATAAATTGAAGTTTAAGGTTGATGGCACTCTTGAAAGACATAAGTCCATACTTGTCATCAAAGGGTGCACTCAGAAAGTTAGTGTTGATTACGCAAAAACCTTTAGTCTAGTGGTTAAAGTAACCACCATCAGATCTCTCATCACTATGGTTGCTAAGAAAGGTTGGCCACTTTTTCAAATAGACATCAACAATGCTTGCTTGCATGGAGACATAGATCATGAAAATGCCATTGGGTTTGTCTCATATTCATGGCAGTAAGGTACGCAGATTAAGCAAGTCTTTATATGGACTTAAACATGCATCTAGGTAGTGGTAACGTAAGTTGTCATATGCATTAGTGTCTCAAGGTTATTGTCAATCCTTGAACGAGTACTCTCTCTTTTCCAAGAAAGAAGGAGAGTATGTGGTCTTTTTGGTCATCTATGTGGATGACATCCTAATTACAGGTAATGATCCTCATCAAATCAATTACCTAAAACAGTTTCTTCATTCTACTTTCAGCATTAAGGACTTAGGTCATCTGAGTTATTTTTTGGGCATGGAATTTATCCATACTGCAACTAGCATTGTGATCACACAAAGAAAGTTTATTTCTGAAATTCTGAAGGATTTCCAACCACCCTCTTCTTCAAAGTCCATTTCAAGTCCTATGGATTACACTGTCAAGCTCAAGCAAGATACGAGTGTTCCTTTGAAGGATCCTACTCCTTATAGACAGTTGGTTGGTAAGCTAAATTTTTTTCTTAATTCAAGACCCGATCTTACCTTAACAGTCCAGCATTTGAGCCAGTTTATGAAAAGGCCTACTGAAATCCACTGACAAGCGGCCTTACACACCTTACTATGTGTTCAAGGCACATCTTATCTTGATCTTCTACTGATGACACAAGGTCGGATGAAGATCGAGGATCTGCTAGGATTTGATGGACGACGGGGAATGAAGTCGACGGCGGCGGCGGTTGAGGTCGACGACGGCGGACGGTTGGATGAAGTTGACGTCGAGGCGACTTCGAGAGATCGTTGTGACAGACGATCGAACGAATCTTGGTCTTTGAAAAGTGTTATCCTCCTTGACTCAGTCGTCGATCTAGGAAGACTTGCTTGACTCGGACTCGATAAGCAAGTGACGTCTTTCTTGACTCAGTCGTCGATCTAGAAAGACTCACTAGACTCGAATTAACCCAAGGAATCCACCTAGGGTTCTTTCAAGGTTTGGAGGTCGAAATATGTGTAAACAAGATCGATCTCACAGGCCAATATCAAACCAAGCGTTGACTTCTTGCAATTCAATATCAAACCCAGGCCAATATCAAACCAAACGTTGACTTCTTGCAATTCAATATCAAATCAAGCTACAGCTAAACAACGTCAAAACCTAAAAGGAAGAGTAATTCTCAATTTGTCAAAGTCTGCCTAAAACCCTAGAAAAACACATAATAAACAGCCTTCCTGAATTGCTTGATTCCCAAGAAAGGAAACCCTAGAAAAGCCCTAAAATCTCAAATCTTGTTCTGATCATGGCAGCCTCGTCCAATCTCGAATGGGCCTCAAATTTGGACACAATGAAGATAAGCCCAAGTAATGAAACATATCCAAAGGAGAGCTTAATCCTATATTTCGTTTGCCCAAATGAACAGAAACAAGTTCGGATCTTGCAACAGTCATATCTTCCTCATTGGGCCTCTGTTGGGCTTCCACTTTGGACACAATCAAGATAGGCCCAAGAAGTATACTCTGATCAAATATCTTCTCAATTGGACTCCTGAGCCGTCCAGTCCACTCTGCCCTAGTTCCAGCCCATCTTTGACAGCATCACCTCTTATCATCTTCCCGGCCTTCAGCTCGGCTACGGGATCGCCTCACGGGTTGTTCTGGGAGACGCTCCAGTGTACGTACATCATCCTCCTCTCCTTGAAAAGGATTCATCCTTGAATCCTCTTGCTCTTCCAAATTCAGCTCGTCTTGAAAATGAGGCCCTTGAGAGCTCACCCATACAGCCATGGGTGCCAAAGATGAATAATGCTCCAGCTCTTGATGAAGCTCCGACGTACGTACATCATCTACTCAGCTCTTCATCTAATTTCTCTTTAAGAACCTTTCGTGACTCAGATTGGGCTGCTTGTCCTCAAACTAGGGGATGAATCAATGACTATTACATCTCGTTAGGAGCTGCTCCTGTTTCATGGAAATCAAAGAAGCAATTAACTGTTTCCCTCTCCTCAGCTAAAGCAGAGTATAGAGCTTTGAGAAGAGTCACTGCGAAATTGGCTTGGCTCAGCAGAATACTTCATGAGCTTGGTGCTCCTAATGTTCAACCTATTCCTGTAAAGTGTGACAGCCAAGCAGCTATATACATAGCTAAAAAAACCCGTCTTTCACGAAAGAACCAAACATTTAGGCTTAGATTGTCATTTTGTTCGAGCATATTTACTTGAAGGCATGATTTCTCTACATCATGTTCCTACCAAGTCTCATCTTGCTGATGTGTTTACCAAACCATTATTCGCACCTATGCATAGTTTAGTTGTTCCCAAATTGGGTTTGATGAAGTAATGACAATTGATATTTAGTTAATGAATTGAATTAATGCATTAAATTTTTAAAAGGCTAATGGATTGAGTTAATACATTAAAAAATATCACATTTAATTAGGCTCTTATAGTAGTCGTCTCACGTCTGTTCGTTTCTGCCAGTTGTTCTTCCTTTCATTTAATCTCCTAATTTGGGTCTTTTTGTTATGTTTTGAGTGTATGTTCGTATGTTCGTTTCTCAATCGTATTTCCCTCATCGATTTTTATATGCTCCATGTGTATGTCTTTTGAGATTTTCCTTGGACATGTTGGTTGTCTTTTGAGATTCTCTTTTAGCAGGTTATTATTATGTAGACAATGATTTTGAAATATCACTAATTAGTAATTCTACCTTTCAGATTTCGTTACTAATCAATATGTTAAAACTCATATAATTAATTAATTAAAAAACATCAATTTTTTATTAAAAGTTACTGCATAAATAGTTAAATACATATGTGAAAATAACACGAAATATATAAATATGATAAAAGTAAATGTGTTAGGCTCGCGCGAAGCGCGGGGAATGAACTAGTTTTCTACTACTCCCTTCATCCGTATTTGTTTGTCCACAAGTACGATTTTCGCGGGAATTAAGGAATGGTAGAACATATTGTAATGATTATAGGAGAGAGAGAAATATAAAGTAAATGATTAGAGGAGAGAGATAGAAAGAAATAGTAGATACAAATGGAATTTGGGAGAGAGAAAATGTGAAAATGTGGTAATTATAGGTTGATAATAGAGATAAAATGAGTATAACAAAGTAACATAAATGGAATAGTGGACAAACATAAGAGACATCCGAAAATGAAAGTGAAGAAACAAATAGGGACAGAGGAGTATATATTACTCCATTTGTTAAGAAATACTTGTCCCTCTAGCTTGAATCATTTGGTAAAAATTACTTGTCTTTTAACATAATCTTTTATATTTTTTTTCTAAATTTTCTCTATTGTTATTGATTCTTTCATTTATTCTCTCACTATTCTTTCATTTATTCTCTGTCATTACTTAAAATATAAAGGATATATTTATCTAATATTTTCACCAATAAATTTACCTTAAAATTGATAGAAGGACAACTACTCCGTAATTCTTATTCTTAAAGGAGAGAGTAGTACTACTCCATACTATAAATAGCAAATCAATGTAAGAGCATCTACATTGGTGTTACTTAGATTAACAAACACCATTTAAAAATTGAAAATTAAAATGACATGGCAATTTATTTGATGGAACCAATGTAATGAGTGGAGAGAAGTAACAAAGAAGTGTTACTCATTCTTACACAAATCACTTCATTTGTCCAATCATTCATCAACATGTGGATCAATAATAAAATTATATTACTTAGTTATTGGTAAATACTCCCTCCGTCCCATATTATAGATCACGTTTTCCATTTTGGACGTCCCAAAATATAGATTCTACTTTCTTTTTTTATCTTTTGTCTTATTATCAATATCACATCAATCTACTCTCTTTCATCCTTTTTACATCAAAACTCACACCAATTCACTTTTTTATCTTCTCTTTTCTACATAAAAATTCACACTCACTCACAATCTCTCTCCTCTCCACTTTTCTTTCTTTCTTCCTTAATTTATCTCGATAACAACAAACGTGATCTATAATATGAGACGGAGGGATAACACTTACAATACATATAATTTTAATATAATTTTTTTTCAAATATTTTTAATTCATATTGATATTCATATTGACTATGTAATATATTATTTAAATTTATAATAAAAATAAAGATAAAATACATGTAATTTGATATGAGTAACATGAATGTGGATGAAAATTCATTTAATATTAAAAAAATAGACTATATTACTCATCTGAATAAAGATGCTCTAATAAAGACTCCTTCATTCTTACACTAAAAGTCTAATTTCAATTTCCGAAAAAGATTATAGGCTACAAATTTTGTGGGGATTCCATTTGTCACTTTAGCACAAAAGTGGAAATTTTTGTCACTTTAGCACAAAAGTGGAAATTTTTAGCCCAAAAGTAAAAATTGTTTGCAATTGACGTGTGTTTGTCCTTGTCTCTTTACTACTCCAACGGCCAAAAAGAAATTCCTCACTCGATCTCCACTTTTTATTTCGTTTAACCTATTCTTTCACAAAACATTCGAAATAGATTTAATGACAACATATTTTATTTTTATGCAAATTGTTATCTATCTTTCCCCACAAGTTTTTATGCAAATTTTTATGCAAATTGTTACCTAATTAAACAGATACGTGATCAACTTTAAACCGGATTCAGGCATGTACGGTAAGATTTACCCCACAAGTTTTTCTTTTTAAAATAAAAATAAAAAAAGCTTGCGGTAACAATTACCGCACCTATTGGGTGCACATTAAAAACAACATCAAGGCACACGCCGACAAAGTGACAAAAAGAGTCAAAGGGCGGAATACTTTGTTACGCAATGTTGGGAGATATTCTGCTCAAGCACTGAAGAAATCTACAGAGAGCGGTTAAGTAAGTTGAGAGATTCGTGGAAGAGGGGAATTGTTGGTTACGTTAAAAAGTACTGGCTTACTCCGTACAAGAAGTTCATAGTTAGAGCGTGGACCGACTATACTCTTCACTTCCACACGAGGACTACAAACAGATATCTTTGTTCGTTGAGTTGGTAATTTCGACCACCATATTATTCGTACTAACATGTCAAACTTGTGTTTATTTAGGTTCGAGGGGATGCATAAGGTGTTGAAAGAAAATGTGGGTTCTAGTAGACACGTCTTCAATAGAGTGGTCGTCAAGATCAACCATGCAGTCATAATTCAACTCGACTTGATTAGGGAGACAATGAACCAAGAACTTACCACTCGGAAAACATTCTTTCATGATTCAACCGTTGCTGCTGCATTTCGAATGTTGCTTTCAAGACTGTTCTACAGAGTGTCGGATCGGTGTTTTCTGTTGTTGTTCGAGATGTATCCACATATATTGAAGGAGGAGTATTCAAATGAATGTGATGATCATTGACTTCGAGATTGTCATGGGATGTCATGCGTACATGATCTTGCTAGGTCAATCATTACGAAAAACACCTTTTATGTCGTAGGATTTCCATGACTTATGGAAGGAAATAAGTCACTACTTCATTCAAGACTAATACATACAGCAGTATATGGTAGTGAATAGAGGTCTTGGTGATCGAATAAATCAAGGACAACAGTTTGACAAGTGGAGATATGATCAGAGGTCAAGATTTGATAGAAGGCAGAAGAATTAGATATCTGATTCTAGAAATTTTGATCAAAGGCATGGAGATAAAAATGATCAAAGGCGCAAAGAAGAAGTGTTATTATTAATTGTCTTAGAAAAGGTGATGTCAGGGAAACTTGCTATCAACTTCATGGATATCCAGAAAGAACTAGGTCTAGATGGAAAGGAAAGTCAACTTCTAATGTGGAGATTGATAACCCTCTTGATAGGAATGAAGAAGAAGGTGGATGATGTCCTTGTAAATCCAGCATACAAGAAGATGTTCAAATAGGAAGAATCTTGAGCAGGACCTTGATATTCTAATGTTACTGCATTAGGAACTTCATCTACGAAATCTGCAGACTTTGTAGGTAATATTACACATTCTTGTCTTATGAGTATGTCTTATTTAAGTTCAGTTTATGGGATAGTAGACATTGAGCCTACAGACCACATGATTTAGGATTCTAGTTTTTTTCTACCAAAGAGAAAGCTGAGAAGCCAATTAAAGTTTTGTTACAAGTGGACAAATTTTAGATAATTAAAAATTGAGTTACCTCCTCTCTTGATTAGACAGTGTCAACATCCCCCTGAAGATGAAGCAGGATCAGAAGAAATTGAGGCAATCTTCACAGAGGAAAGCGGACCAAGAGGTGAAGAAGGCACAGTCATGAAATTCATCTTGGACAAGAGGAAGAAGTGTTGCGCCTGAGGGAGACCCTTGGTCATGAGATCAGCTAATTGTAGAGAAGTAGGGATGTGGGAAGTTTGGAGAAAACCTCGCGTCACTTGGTCCCGAGTAAAATGGCAATCAATGTCGAGATGTTTGGTCCGCTCATGGAAGCAGGGATTAGCGGCGATCTGCTGAGCAGCCTTGTTGTCGCAGAACAAAGTAACAGGCAAGGAGACACGGACACGAAGCTCACGAAGAATATAACTAACCCAAAGAAGCTCAACAGTGGTGGATGCCATACATCGGTACTCCGATTCAGCAGAGGAGCGGGACACGGTGGTTTGTTTCTTGGTTTTCCAAGAAATCAGAGCGTGGCCCAAAAACACACAATGCCCAGACAGAGAGTGCCGAGTAGTTTGGCAAGAACCCCAATCAGCGTCGGAGAAACCAACCACTTTGAGAGAGGTTTGGACGGGATAAAAGAGGCCATGAGAAGAAGTACTGGCCAGATAACGGAGCACATGCTTAGCAGCTTGCCAATGGGGAAGACGAGGAGAACCAACAAACTGACTAAGATGTTGGACGGAGTAGGATAAGTCAGGACGAGTCAAGGAGAGATAGAGAAGGCGACCTATCAGGCGACGATATTGCTCAGGCTGGGAGAAAATATCCCCTTCATCATTTCGCAAGCGCAAGCCAGGAGGAAAGGGAAAAAAATAGATTTTCCATTGAGCATCCCAGTATCAGTCAATATATCTAGAATATACTTGCGTTGGCTGATGTAATCCCAGTGTCATCTCTGTAAAGCTCCATGCCAAGGAAGTACCGAGCCTCTCCCAAGTCTTTAAATCTATTATTGTGTTCAACTATTTTGTTATATCATTAAAAGAATTAAATATAATTTGAAAAATTAAATAATAAAGTACATAAACGGGAAAAATATAGGCTTAAACTTTAATTGTTTAGGAAAAAATAATTAAAATATTTTCAACTTTTACCAGAAGACCAAAATGTAGATTAAACGACTTTTTTCATTAAAAATTAAAAAAAATCAATAACAACATGGCACATAATAATAGTTTTATGTACTTTGCAAAACATTCATCTTCAAATTTAGAAAATATTTAATTGAAATTGTAATTTGGTTGTTTTTTGTTTATATATTTTAAGTTGGGGTTCTTAATTATTTATTGATTTAAAAGTCTAGATTAATTTTATCTAAAGTAAAAATTGAGATTTTTTTTATTTCCGTATTGTATTTTGTAAATTTAGGTTACTACTAAAGAATACCTTTTTAGGATATTTTGTTATTTATTGTCTAATGATATAATAATCATATAATTTTATTTTACCAAAGGAGAAATATTGAAATTTATAAATATTAATCTTTTTTAACATCAAATATTTACTGATGAAATTCTTTGTCATTATAGATATTTCTAGCACGGGGAAACAGATCAAATAGTTATATTAAAATATTTAATTTATATGTTATTATATCCTAAGTAGACTTGTCAAAAGCTTACCAAACAATGAAGCCATTTGGGTCAAACCTGAACCGATCTGTACTTCTCGAAACTCGTCGAGGGGCCCATTTTTTACATATTTTCTTTCTGAGTAAATAAAAATATTGTTTAAATTTTATTTTCTTTATTACAATAAAAATATTGAACATTTGAAACTCACTCGGTTGACTCGACCTAAACTCGACCAATGGTCGACCCGCTTAACCCAAACTCGTTTTCCATCCGAACCCAAACCCGACCCGTTTGCCAGATCTAATTTCACTTTATCAAATAAGAGGTGAAAAAAAGTGACCGAAAAATGAATAGGTTAAGATTTAATAAGTGTTTGCTAAATATATCTTCTTCTTTTTTATTTATTCAGAAAACATGTTACTTATACATTTTATAAATCATTTTTTCTATCTTAACCCGTAATTTTAATAAGTTCATATGATTTATGTTGACATATTTTGTTTATAATACATTCTATCTAAAGAAAATTTTATTTATGAATATATTTGATATTATTTCCAATTATACGACCCTTAAAAAATTAAAATTCTTTTATTTAGTAACATAATTTGTGCAAAATTGTTTATTTCAATTATATGAGCCTTAAAAAAATTTATTTCTATTAAAATATGATTTATAATGTTCACAAAATAACATTTTTCTTAATTTGATTGATCGTTTTTTTATTATATCCTTTAGTTTTAATATTTTTCATTATAAAAGGCAATATTTTTTTTTATTGAACCTTTATTTTATGGGTCAAGCAAAACCCCAATCTAAGACGAATATATTCATGAATATCTATGTGATTATCTTGTGTAAATATTTTTCAACCACCCTCAAAAATAGTTTTTCAATTATATAATCCTTATAAAATATAATTTCGTTTTTAACTTAGTAAAAGATAAAATCTTTATTAGGAAATAGATTGATGTAGTTTCTTAAAATATAATCTATAATTTAATAATAATAGATTTGTTTGAAAAATATATGTGGAAATTTCTTTTTAAAATATCTTGTGTGAATATTTTTCAACCACCCCCAAAAATATTTTTTCAATTATATAAACCTTATAAAATATAATTATGTTTTTAACTTAGTAAAAGATAAAATCTTTATTAAGAAATAGATTGATGTAGTGTCTTAGAAAATAACTTTAGAAAATTTAATTAAAATTGTAATTTGGTTGTTTTTGGTTTATAAATTTTAAGTTGGGGTTCTTAACTTTTTATTGATTTAAACGTTGAGATAAATTTTATCTAAAGTAAAAATTGAGATATTTTTTATTTTTCGTATTGTATTATGTAAATTTACGTTACCACTAAAGAATACTTTTTTAGTGTCAAACTAGCGTGTGTTCCCGCCTCCCGCGCCATGCACAGGGTTGCATGTATTAAATATATTTTAATAATATAATTATAATTGTATTATTATGTAGTAATTTATCAGTAGTTTATAATTTATATTTTGTGGTTTATATTTTAAGTTCTAATCAGATTGATAGTAAATATATAGTTTAAGTTCTAAGTAAATTGATAGTAAAATAAATAAATAAGATATATATATATATAAGATAAACCATATAACATGGTAAAAAATAAAAAAAGATAATAGAATCTCTTTGATATCTTTTTAATTTTATAATTGGATAAAAGATTAAAAAAATGTAGTATATTAGATATCTTTTTGTTTTCCTTATTTAATATATTTTTCAAAATAATTAATGACGTGGCGTGATGTGGAAGATGAGGTGGCATAGATCAGAGGCCGACACATAGGCCAATTGAACGTAAGGGCGACATGTGGCAAAACACCGCTCTGTTTTAGTATATGTATAGATATTTACTGGTGAAGTTCTGTGTCATTATAGATATTTCTAGCACGGGAAAACGGATCAAATAGTTATATTAAAATATTGAATTTATATGTTATTATATCCTAAGTAGACTTGTCAAAAGCTTATCAAGCAATGAGGGTCAAACCTGAACCGATCCGTACTTCTCGAAACTCGTCAAGGGATCCACTTTTCACATATTTTATTTCATTTAAATTAAAAATAATAATGAATTTATTAAATAATAATAATATAAAAATATTTTATTAAATAATAATAATATAAAAATATTTTATTAAATAATAATATAATAATAATATTTTATTAAATAATAATAATATAATAATATTTTATTATAAAAATATTGTTTAAATTTTATTTTCTTTATTACAATAAAAATATCAAACATTTGAAACCCACTGGGTTGACCCGACCCAAACTCGACCAATGGTCGACCCGTTTAACCCAAACCCGACCTGTTTGACCCGTTTGCCATCTAATTTCTCTTTATCAAATAAGAGGTAAAAAATGTGACCAAAAAATGAAGAGGTTAAGATTTAAAAAAGTTTTTGTAATAAAATATATCTTCTTCTTTTTTATTTATTCAGAAAATATGTTACTTATACATTTTATAAATCATTTTCTTTATCTTAACCTGTAATTTTAATAAGTTAATATGATTTATGTTGGCTTATTTTGTTTATAATACATTTTATCTAAAGAAAATTTTATTTATGCATATATTTGATATTATTTCCAATTATATGACCCTTACAAAATTAAAACTCTTTTATTTTGTAGAATAATTGGTAAAAAATTGTTTATTGTAATTATATGAGCCTTAAAAAAATTATTTCTATTAAAATATGATTTATCATGTTCATAAAATATCATTTTTCTTAATTTGATTTAATCGTTATTTTTTTATTATATCCTTTAGTTTTAATATTTTCCATTATAAAAGGCAATATTTTATTTTTGATTGAACCTTTTTTTGTATGAGTCAAGCAAAACCCAATCCAAGATGAATATATTAATAAATATATTTGTTATTATCTTGTGTGAATATTTTTCAACCACCCCCAAAAATATTTTTTCAATTATATAATCCTTATAAAATATAATTTCGCTTTTATTTAGTAAAAGATAAAATCTTTATTAGGAAATAGATTGATGTAGTTTCTTAAAAGATAATCTTTAATTTAATAGTAATAGATTTGATTGAAAAATATATGTGGAAATGTCTTTTTAAAAAATGTATATTTTAATATTAGAGTTTTATCACTTGTGGCCCAAAGAAAAGCCCAAATCAAGATGAATATATTCATGAATATTAGGAAATAGATTAATGTAGTTTCTTAAAATATAATCTTTAATTTTATAATAAGAGATTTGTTTGAAAAATATATGTGGAAATTTGTTTTTAAAATATCTTGTGTGTATATTTTTCAACCACCCCAAAAATATTTTTTCAATTATATAATCCTTATAAAATATAATTTTGTTTTTAACTAATTAAAAGATAAAATCTTTATTAGGAAATAGATTGATGTAGTATCATAAAAGATAATCTTTAATTTAGTAATAATAGATTTGTTTGAAAAATATATGTTGAAATTTCTTTTTAAAATATCTTGTGTGAATATTTTTCAACCACCCCAAAAAATATTTTTACAATTATATATTCCTTATAAAATATAATTTCGTTTTTAACTTAGTAAAAGATAAAATCGTTATTACGAAATTAATCAATAGATTAATGTAGTTTCTTAAAATATAATCTTTAATTTAGTAATAATAGATTTGTTTGAAAAATATATGTTGAAATTTCTTTTTAAAATATCTTGTGTGAATATTTTTCAACCACCCCAAAAAATATTTTTACAATTATATATTCCTTATAAAATATAATTTCGTTTTTAACTTAGTAAAAGATAAAATCGTTATTACGAAATTAATCAATAGATTAATGTAGTTTCTTAAAATATAATCTTTAATTTAATAGTAATAGATGTGTTTGAAAATTATATGTGGAAATTTCTTTTTAAAATATCTTGTGTGAATATTTTTCAACCACCCCAAAAACTATTTTTTCAATTATATAATCCTTATAAAATATAATTTCGTTTATTAACTTAGTAAAATATAAAATCTTTATTAGGAAATAGATTGATGTAGTTTCTTAAAAGATAATCTTTAATTTAATAGTAATAGATTTGTTTGAAAAATATACGTGGAAATTTCTTTTAAAAATATCTTGTGTGAATATTTTTCAACCACCCCAAAAAATATTTTTTCAATTATATAATCCTTATAAAATATAATTTCGTTTTTAACTTAGTAAAAGATAAAATCGTTATTACGAAATTAATCAATAGATTAATGTAGTTTCTTAAAATATAATCTTTAATTTAATAGTAATAGATGTGTTTGAAAATTATATGTGGAAATTTCTTTTTAAAATATCTTGTGTGAATATTTTTCAACCACCCCAAAAACTATTTTTTCAATTATATAATCCTTATAAAATATAATTTCGTTTATTAACTTAGTAAAATATAAAATCTTTATTAGGAAATAGATTGATGTAGTTTCTTAAAAGATAATCTTTAATTTAATAGTAATAGATTTGTTTGAAAAATATACGTGGAAATTTCTTTTAAAAATATCTTGTGTGAATATTTTTCAACCACCCCAAAAAATATTTTTTCAATTATATAATCCTTATAAAATATAATTTCGTTTTTTAACTTAGTAAAATATAAAATCTTTTTTAGGAAATAGATTGATGTAATGTCTTAAAAGATAATATTTAATTTAATAGTAATAGATTTGTTTAAAAAATATATGTGGAAATTTATTTTTAAAATATCTTGTGTGAATATTTTTCAACCACCCCAAAAAATATTTTTTCAATTATATAATCCTTATAAAATATAATTTCGTTTTTAACTTAGTAAAAGATAAAATCGTTATTAGGAAATAGATTAATGTAGTTTCTTAAAATATAATCTTTAATTTAATAGTAATAGATGTGTTTGAAAATTATATGTGGAAATTTCTTTTTGAAATATCTTGTGTGAATATTTTTCAACCACCCCCAAAAATATTTTTTCAATTATATAATCCTTATAAAATATAATTTCGTTTTTTAACTTAGTAAAATATAAAATCTTTTTTAGGAAATAGATTGATGTAATGTATTAAGAGATAATATTTAATTTAATAGTAATAGATTTGTTTAAAAAATATATGTGGAAATTTCTTTTTAAAATATCTTGTGTGAATATTTTTCAACCACCCCAAAAAATATTTTTTCAATTATATAATCCTTATAAAATATAATTTCGTTTTTAACTTAGTAAAATATAAAATCTTTATTAGGAAATAGATTGATGTAGTTTCTTAAAAGATAATCTTTAATTTAATAGTAATAGATTTGTTTGAAAAATATACGTGGAAATTTCTTTTCAAAATATCTTGTGTGAATATTTTTCAACCACCTCCAAAGTTTTTTTCCATTTATATAATCCTAATAAAATATAATTTTGTTTTTAATTTAGTAAAAGATAAAATCTTTATTAGGAAATAGATTGATGTAGTTTCTTAAAAGATAATCTTTATTATAATAGTAATAGATTTGTTTGAAAAATATATGTGGAATTTTTTTTTTGAAAAATATAAACTTGAATATTAGACTTTTATTTTGGTTCCTTCCATGCGGATAATTATCGAGAGTCTGGTATTGACGTCCATTTCCATTTTCCGTTGAATACCCAGAATCTGAGTTACGACAGTTGAGTGGATCTCCTGTGCTATGGTGTTAAACGAACCAACACTGTTGTCTATGGAATTTTTCAACCTCGAGTGAGCACCTTCAACCCTACAATACATATTAATATTTGTACAAATATTTTAAAGACATATGCTTATGTATACCAAATCAACACATACATAATTAAAAAAATGTAATACCTATTAGTTGTCCTCGTAAGCAAATGAAATATATTGTCCGTTCATGCCTGTACAATGCGCTCTTTGTAAGGAGACAACCAAGTTTCTTTTAGATATGGATAAAAGCCTGCATACTTCTTCCTTATCTCATCCACATGGATATTATACGTCTCTACTGATTTAGAGTTGAATAGAGCTCTACAACTATTCCCAAACGCTTCAGCAAAATTATGGTTTCCTATTTTTGTTTTTACTTGTGCCTTGCAGTTGCACACTATATGAAACCAACACAATAGGTGTTTTGCATTAGGAAATACCTTCGCAATGGCCTTTATCTCCGCCAGTTCACGATCCGTAACGATCGCTCCAGGACTTTTCCCAATGTGATCGTACATATCCTTCACCTTCAAGAGAGTCCACCTGTAGTGGTCAAAGTTCTCTCGTGCCATGAGTGAGTACGCAACGTTGAACGTTTGTCCGGTGCAAGTAAACCCTATAATCTCCAACAACGCCATATTGTACCTGGATTTTCAAAGAATATTACTATACAATTTATAACAAATTAATCAAATTTTAAAAACTTATATACACATATCATACTTGTTCGTCTTGTACGTAGCGTCCATGATGATGACATATGGAAATAACCGCAACAAGTACAACGACTTAGGGTTTGCCCAAAACAAATCTTGAATTATGTCGTTGTCGTGTGACACAAGACGGGATCGTACCATATAACCCCTCTCCAACAAATAGCTTTGTGTAAACTCTGTTACATCTTTTCCATCCATTTCCTTAAGACGTAGATTGTAGCACATATTTTTAATTTGATTCTTTGAGTAATCATCCGTCCCTCCTGCTTCGTTGTCAAAAACAATAGCATCTTCGTCGGCTTCACATGCGCTTTTATCAAAGAAACGATATCCTTTTTCTGTTCCTCGTTCATTCTTCCAGCATATGCATGGCCCACCAATCTTTGTGGGAGGGCGTGATTGTGCCACCCGCACATCACTCTCAATGTCCATTCATTATCCTCACAGTGACAATGGAGGCGAAACGGACACTGACTTTTTTTGGACCTCAGATTGTGAATCAATACATTTTTAACCCCTCGATAAGCCCCATATTTCTCACATGTAAGCTTCACATAGTTCTCTCCTGAACGATCAATTATTAAGACCATGTTGTGCTCTCTCCCGATTTCACGTGCCCAAAATAACATACCTTCTTTGTTATTCCACACAAAATCGTTTTCAAATAACGGTGTGAAGTCTTCCTACAAATAACGATGTGAAATATAACTCGTGAAATTTTTACTCCGATTTATAAAATACTTCAACTAACAAACCGGCTGGTCATAATGCACTAAACCAAACAAATTGTATTATGAAATTGATCACGAATCCTAAATTCGGGACACCACAATATACTTTAAATTAGTATTATGAAATTATTTGTAACGCGAACACATTAATTAAAAACTCCATTATTTATTATATTTCTTAAAATGCACTACACATATATTAGCCTAAGAATTCTTAATTACATTACAATATGTATATAGAACTCATGACGTTTTACAATATGTAAAAATATATATATACACTCATTCTAACATACAATACCTTTATATATATATACATTTACGAAACTAACACATTGAATTAAAAATTGAAATTATATGTACAATATGTAGCTTACCATAATTATCTTCTTTCTTTTATCGAATCTCTTGATCGAAATAATATCGGTTCTCCTTCTCGTTTGTTTCTCCTTCCTCTTCTCGTTTGCTATAGAGGAAAATGTTTTTCTCCTTCCTGTTCTCCTTCCTCTTCTAACTACCTAACCATCACGTACACTATATGTATACCCATGAGAAGCAATTAGGGCAGAAAAAGCACCCGAATTGGCAAATCGCGAGGTATTCGAGGCATTTTTCCCGGGAATGCGAAGCTAGCTGTGCCCTAGATTCCTGACAGAACGTAAAATCTTATCTTCTAGACCTCACGAATGCATAATTCGTGATGTATGTTTTTTCCTTCCGGTTTTCCATTCAAAACGCATATAATTAATTATTGAACCGGTTCACTTTAATAATGAACCGGTCTGATCAAATACCGGTTCATATAATTTATTTATTAAACCGGTTCTTTTAAATATTATTCATCGGTTCACTATACATAATATATATTTTATCCGATTCTCATTTCAGCAAATCGTGAGGTTTGAAGCGGAGTTAAGCGCCGCGTGGAGCTCGGCTCCGCACGGCTGTCAGTTCCGCCGAAAAAACCGGCTGGTCATTCAGCCGGTCATTCAGTCAATTCCAGTGTAATTAGCCTCCCCTTTCCTTAAGAACAATATCTTCAATTTTATAGTGATTCTGCCATATTGTATTGATTCATGAAACATTACACGTTCAATAGTAACTTCATTGTGTTAAAATCGTACGAGATACAATCAATATTGGACAGATAAGGACTTATCACTACTCTTCATTTGTGTTTCAACCACAATGACACGTGCTGGCTCACACAAACACCATCTCATTCAACTCTAGCCTAACAATTTTTCCCACCCTCCGATCCTGTGTGTCTGTATTGACTTTAACATTAATAAAGGACATAAAATAGTAATAGTAATATTAATAATATGTATGTTTCGTCAAACGTAATCAAATCATAATAATAGTCCTAACTGTGCGCCAGATATTTTAGTGGTCGAAATTTAAGCATTGTATTGTATTGTTGCAGACACACGATATATACTTCTCTCCCTATTTGTTTGTTTACTTTTCTTTTCGGATATCTTTTTGTTTGTCCACTATTCTATTTATGTCACTTTATTCTACTTATTTTATCCCTACTATCAACCTATAATTACCAACTTTTCACTTTTTCACTCTCCCAAATTCCAATCTTATCTACTATTTCTCTCTATCTCTATTCGCTAACCATTCACTTTATACTTTTCTCTCTCCTATAATCATTATATTCATACAATTCCTTAATTTTCGCGAAAATCATACTTGTGGACAAACAAAAAGGGACGGAGGGAGTATACGAGGGTGAGTGGGAGATAAGTAATAGACTCGACATCAAAAAATTGCATATTCTGCATGATTAAATCACTTCAAAATAGATATAGATAGAGATAGGTCTACATTTCAATGACATCATGCTGGGTCGTCCTCTTGACAGCCATTTATTATAGTAACAATAATTGATAACTAAACATTGTATATAATACTAATATCTAATATTAAAATACAAAAATTAGTTTGTAATTTATTTTTATATTTTGTTAAATAAGGACATTTCTCCTTTTATTACTAATTACTACATAACTATCATGAAAATAATATATAATATATAAGTATACAAATATCATCGATAAATTGAAATACATTATTGGACTCATGATTGTAAGTTATCAGTTTTTAGGTAAATACCCAAAACTGTAATGTTTTTTAAGTTTTTGCATCACTTTTTTAAGTTATATGGAAATACCTCTTTGCTGAAGTGGCAATTATAACAGAGTTGTCAACAAAATTTGTCAACAAAAGTTTTAACAGAGTTGTCAAAAAAAATTTTAGCAGAGTTGTCAACAAGAATAATAAGTTGTCAACACCAATAATAACTCTTTGCTGACGTGGAAATTATAACAGAGTTGTCAACAAAAATTTTAACAGAGCTGTCAACAAAAATTTTAACAGAGATGTCAACAAAAATTTTAACAGAGCTGTCAACACGACTAAATAAGTTGTCAACCCAACTAAATAAATTTTTTACACGGCTAATAAACGGTCAAAAACATACAACACGAGTAACATTACAAAATTGTCAACACTTTTTTAACAGATTTTGTTGACAACTCAATAAAGTTGTTCTGAACAAGTAGAAATGATCCTTTCTCCACATCTAACCTATCTAGTACGGAGTACAGAAATAATGACAAAGTTGCACAACAACCTGAGCATATTTTCTTACGGGGTACTTTATTACTCCACTTTTTGGTCTCAATTTGCAAGCCATCTAGAGGCCACCGGGACTATCTTGACCAAATTTAATCATATTAAAATGACATAGCTACAAATAGAGTAGCTCTTGACTAAAAGCAAGCTCAAAACCAATTTTGCAAGCCACCTTAGCAGCATAGATATGAACAACGCAAAAGGAGTCGGAAAATAACGAAAAATTTGGAGGAGGTCCTGAATCACATTTAAGACTATTCCAACACCACAGTCCAGATCTCGTCAGATCTGGAAATCTCATGAAGCAAAGTGAAGGCGCAATAGTTGTTCAGGCGACGATCTACGCCGATGATGGTGAATCCGATGATGAATTGGTCGTCGTCAAACACATCAAGCCTCTCGGTGCTTGTGGCGGCCGATAGGCCTGAGATTACGTTGGCGTCTCTCGTGCATCCGAATGTGAGGCTGAAATCTGAGTTTATAGAGCAGGATCCGGATACCGACATCACAGTCAAACCTAGATTACTTCCGATTTTTCCAGCTATTGACTTCGGTGTTCATCACGGATCCTAGATCAGAGGGCTTTTGTGGCTCATGTTCAGGCGAGGTTGCTGGCAATCACAAGTCAATGGTGGAGAGGAGGAGAAGAGAGGATGAAGGAATGGAACCAGATCTAAAAATAAACGGGAAAGAGAGAAAGGAGTGTAATAGGGTAGGGTAGAAGCTAAATATTTAATATAGGGAGTGTACTTGTTTGAAATATTGTGGCCAATAGGGCATTGGGCAAAAATAGTTCTGTAAGTTATCATGAGATGGGTATGAGGCCCAACTGGGTTTTGATAGTGGGCCTAATCCAGGCCCATGATGCCAATATAATCTTCATAAAGAGTTTCTAAGAAAGCAACACCTAGTCCTGGTTATGAAACTAAGCAATGACCAATGACAACTATTGTTAGTGAACTCAATGCAAATTTCAGTCTGTACTGATGAGTATTTCTTATGTGAAGTGAACTATATTGCCTATAAATATCAATTGCTAGTCTACAATGCAAGTAAGAGTAGACATTTCTCTTACTCGAATCGATATCTCGTTCACTTTTGATCTATATAAACAGCGTCCACGTCATCGAGTTCAAGAAGCTTAGACATCAGGTCCCTGTTCAGTTCCCTTGCCTCGTCATCCACCTGCTTCCACAAAAAACGTCACGAAAAATTCCAAATTTGACCAATGCTTCGAGAAATTGGATTTATTGGAAGCATCACTAACTCTATAAGAAAAGATACCTGAACTGGATTTATTGGAAGCAATTCAAATCCATTATCAGGTTCGAAGCTCACACCCTCTTCACGTAGCTTAGACAATATTGCAGAATAGTTCTCTGGTGAACACACAATTTTATAATAGCTGCTGCAAAAAAGAAACAAATGTACTTATATATCCAGAAAAGGATGAGGGTGATTAGAGAATATTGAAACTAATATTATGATACTTTTTAATTATTTATGGAAAATAAATTAAGAAACAACAGAACCTCTGAGGTATATCTTCTTCGGTGTCATCCTCACAATCTGAAGGCTCGATTATATCCTCTGCACCAGCATCGAGAGCGATGCCAAGAAGATAATCTTTGTCTGCGTCGCCGACTTTCACACTTACAGTACGAGCACGTTTAAACCTGAACATAACAGATCCAGAATCTGCCATCTTCCCGCCACAATCCCTCACCACCTCTCTGACGGCGGCAACCGATCTGTTCACCTTATCAGTCAACACCTCTACTACAATACCGACACTTCCAAAGCCATAAACCTAAGCATGGAAAGAAAGAACGTTGAGAATTCAAAGGCATAGACATCAAGATAAACAGCTGCAAAATTTACCTCATAGTTTTTCTCAATATAAACATCCTGCCCTTTTTCAGAAGCTCTCTTAATGTTACGCTCGATGATTTCTTTAGGAATATCAAGCTCTTTTGCTTTATCAAGCAGAGTAGCCAACGCTGAGTTTGAGACGGGATTTGGACCTCCTTTTTTCACACTGCAAGTACCGGTAATAAAAAACGACTTAAGATATTTCGTTTAGAAACATGTGAATATAAAAGCCTCCCTCCCTAACTACAGCAATTCATCAAAAAATTGTAAGAATAATAAACCTTGCATAATTTATATCACTCATGTGCAATGACAAGACTACAGCTTAATCTATCGAAGGATATTAACTTACGCAGATACTACTTCCTTGCCAAATTTTGAATACAACTTTGTTTTCTTAAGGTCTTGGGCCCCCTGCAATGTCAATACTAAGACTTTAGAGAATAAGGATACACCATTCTTATTAAATCTCTAGGTCTTGTCAGCAAGGAAAAATAAAGGTTAGAGAAAGCTTTGATCACAATAGTTATCTGTGGAAACAAAAAGTAAGTTGATTTCAATTAGTGAATGAACCCTTCCATAAACAATCAAAAGTTAAGGGCTGGATTGAGCATAAATTCTTATGAAGAATACAAAACATTTGGTAACACATTAAAAAAAGTCATTCAGGCACATTGAAAAAGCTTCACCCATGGATTAACTAGGGTCATATCCTGCAAAATTCAGAATTTTTCATATCAAATAAAGGCCACTGCAATTGTGACTACTTCCAAATCTTAACGAGTTAACCCAGAAACACAGGTTAAACTTCAAAAAACATTATACAACTGCATACCAATACCTAACTTAAAGCATGTTGTAGCATTTGAAACAAGCATTTCATCAAACAGTTTGTGTGCACCGCATTGCCGCCTACTTTACAAATCTCAACACAACCACACATACCAATCCTACAAAGACGGAAAACAATCCGAATGAACAATACCTTCCGATCGGCAATTTTGCTAGAGCGTCTACCCATACAAAGAGGCGAGCATGTCCAAATCCTCCTCGCATTTTCGATCGTTGATCTGTTATCACTTGATGGAGAAACCCATGTTGTGGTTGACAGAGAAGAAGAGTAAGACGACGATAACGCTGAAAACGAAGATAGCTTCTTATGGATCAAACCCGCCCCTGAAATATCACGCCCCCAAAAGGGGGAAAGTTCATTAGGTTTCTGGAACATTCATTGATCAATTATTAACTGCAGATTGGAACAAAACAGATAGAGATGTACGAATCAAAGGAGAGACTGGAGATTTTAATGGAGAGGCATAGGAGATTCTCTGAAGAACTGCACCCAGTGCTCTTAGAGACGACGCTGTGCTCATCTCTAATGTCTACTCTTCTTCAGCTTTGTTCGATCGTGTCTCTTTGTGATCTCTTTGATTCTCAAATCAAAGCTAAGTTGAACCCTAATCTGTTCTTCTACTTTTCTAGTGCACTTCTAATTGAATCCGAAGAACAGAGAGTGACAGTGTACCAGTATTGTTGCAATACATTGTTGCAAAACCGGTTATCCGAATTATCGACTAGCGGATATACGAACCCGTAAGTTTGATAATTGTATGCTTAACTTAAGAAAGTCATTAATTATATATTTTGATCTTCGGCAGTTCGGCACCAACAACAGGATCCTTTCAGTATATTAATTCAATTAACAAAACACACATTTGACTTTTAGTACGTTAAATCAGTATCAATTTTTAAAAATTATTGTATTGTATTTTTAAGCCTCTAACTCTAGCTAAAACAAGATAAGGTGAGAATTGTTCAAATGAACCTTATGATTGCTAGCCTTCTCTGCTTATCTTTAAATTTCAAATTGTTAAATGCACCAAATGCAGAACTCATACATAAATTTTATCGTAACCCAAGTGATATAGACGTGGATATATAACCCTACCGAACATACTGTACAAGATACTCCGTATTTAAGGAGTTAAACTGGGCATTAGAAGATTAGCGACAACAAAAAAGACAGGAAAAAACATGGGGAGTCACGTGAACGGCACGTGGCAGAAGTTGGTTAAGCAGTAAAGGCAAAGTCTTTCTCCAAATCTGGCGCATTTGTGTGAATCTGAACCCAATCCTCTTCCTCTTGCTCTTCCCTCTCTCCGCCATTGCCGGTCCATCGACGGCCATGGTGGAGCTGAGCTCCGACGAGCTCGGAGTCATCTTCAGCTGCCTTTCCGACCCCATCGACCGCACCTCCGTCTCCCTCGTCTCCAAGGAGTGGCTCAGGGTCGAAGGCCTCACCAGATCCTCCATCCGTGCTCTCTCCCCGGATCTCCTCCCTTCCTTCCTCCATCGCTTCCCCAACCTCACCTCCTTCGACTCTCCAGCTCCAATCGACGATTCCCAGGCCCTCTGTCTCGCCACCTTCTGCCCCAAAATCCAAACCCTAATCCTCGACTTCGACGATCCCGCTTCCCCCTCCCAGGATATCACGGATGTTGGACTCTACGCGATTGCCAAATGGTGCAGGAATCTCTCGTCTCTCTCGGTGCGGAATCGGAGGAACATTGGGGATATTGGAGTCTTCTCGCTGGTCAGATTCTCGTCTAATCTCAACAGCCTCGATCTGTCCGGATGCACTTCCCTTACGGATCAGGCCTTGTTAGCTGTGGGATTGATGGGATCCATTTCGAGTTTGGGGTTAGAAGGATGCTCTTTAATCACCGACAAAGGCCTCGCCATGCTCTCATTCGAGCCCCTCTCCAGAAACCTCAAGAGCCTCACCCTCTCCGGATGCAATCGAATCACCGATCTAGGCGTCGTTTCGTTGTCGAAAATGTCGTCCTTGGAGGAGCTGAGCTTGGCCGATTGCGGTGGCGGAATCACCGAGCTGGGAGGTCTATCCATCTCCAGGATCCGATCCCTCAAGAGACTCGATCTCGCCAGGCTGAATCTCGTGGATTTGACCCTGGTGCTGGTGGCACAGGGGTGCGTCGGCTTGATCGAGTTCGTCATCGATGGATGCAGGAAGGTGACCGGGGAGGGAGTCACCGCATTCGGGGCGCATAAGTCGCTTGAGGTCTTTTCGATGGAGGCTTGTGAAAGGGTTACGCTTGATTGCGTCAAGCAGCTCGTTTTCGAGTGCCGTTCTTTGAAGAGCGTTCGCATTTGATCTGTATTCGGCTTCTTGTTGTAAAGTTTAGAGCTTGTTGCTCCATGTATTTCGAGTTGGGATGGCGGATAATTTCGCAGGGTGGGGTGAGGGAGAGGCATTGTATTGGGCGAATGTGAATTCTGGGCTTCATTGTATATAACATGTTGCAGTGTTCATTGCTGTTCAAATGGCAATAAAAATGTGGCTTTCGTTCAAGTTGTGGCCATTCATAGTTGGTTTGAGTACTAGAATTCTGCATGCTTGCTGTGAATCCGAGCTCTGGATAAATCTCTTATCATGAGCCAATTGAGGAAATGTACTGGTCTATGATAGAGGGAAAACCACCACTGGACTTCGCCCCCAGCACTATCTATTTAAGTCTGGTTCGTGTTGTTCTTAACCTTATCAAGGTTCCAAGATCGAGCCTTGCAACATCAATTGTTTGTTCTGTGTGAGTAGGTAATTGCATCATCATCGGTGGATAATTTGCATTGCTGATTATGTTACTTTGTAAGAGCATCAGCAACGGTAAGTTTTTTAACAAGGTTTTTTAACATTTTTTCTTAATATTATAATGTTACCTTTTTTTGAGAGGAATATTATAATGTTACCTAAGTCGAAAACAGCTGTGAAGGTGATTAAAATATTTCATTAAATGGATTGGTGGACAGGTGATTGGTGGATATTTGTTTAATATGGACTTTGAGTTTTTTAGCAGTTTCTTACTAAGAAACTTTGGGCACAAATTCTTATACTTTTACTCCTGTAGCTAAAAAATCAATAATTGTTTATGGTTAAAAAACCACCACTGCCGATGCTCTAACGAACCCAAACTTGAATAATAGTCGGCGCGTAATTTATTGCGTCATCAATAGCATAGAGGACAGACGAGAGAAGACAGTTAAATAACGAAAAATTCTTTATGCCCGCAATTTTTCCGCATGTTATAACGCTTAAATTCCGAATAATTATTCGATGTCCGCAATGAGATATTTTTCGGTAAATATCTTAACTTTATAACATAAACTAGAATCGGACCCCAGCGCGTAGCGCGGGGTTATTACGGTTTTTCGTCTCAAAATTGAATTGGACTAATTATATATTTACAATCTTTTTCACCAAATTTAGGGTAAGTAACCCTTATTTCACTTTGAATTGTATTTTCTAACCCTAAAAATTTCTAATGTGGTAACTAACCTTTTGGGCTGATGACAGTTTGGTTTGATGACAGTTTGGTTTGATGACAGTTTGGTTTGATGACAGTTTGAGTTGATGACAGTTTGTGATGATGACAGTAATTTTTTTTTTTGATGACAGTAATTTTCATCGATGACAATAATTTTCATCAATGACAGTATTTTTTATTGATGACAGTAATGTGACGTCATTGATGACAGTAATTTGGATGATGACAATGTTGGTTGTTATTTATGATGACAATTTGCGTTAATGACATTCTTTATCACATTTGATTACATTTTTTGTCATCCGACTTGTAATATTGTCCTCGTCTAAAATAAAATATCGTCATCATCACTAAATGAATAAAATAATCTATATTTACACATTGATGAAAGTTGAAAACAAATTACAATTTGGAAAACAAACTGTCAGTGATGACAATTCATTGACGAAGGTGTAAGAGAAAGCTTGATGACAGTTTGTTTTCCGGCTGAACCAGACAATGAATTGTCATCAATGACAGCTTGATGACATCTACCTCAACAAACTTGCATATATATAATCAATTTGTTAACAACTAAACACAAATGTAATGTCATCAACTTGTTATTGTCACCATAAAACTTTCTTTGCTCCTGCATTCATCGGTCACGGATCTCAAGAACTGTCATCAACTTTGTTATTTAGCTTCAGATTATCACCCAAAAGCACTTTAGACTTGAACACTCCACTTTAGACTTAACATCAGCCTCCTGCTAACATCACTAACAAGACTCAATACACCAAAATAAACTGCTCCAAAATTGTCATGGATGACAAAAATCACCTGTCATGCTCTACAACCTCTCAATCAAATAACACCAGAACCTATCTTCCTCTTACAGTCTTTGTCATCGGATGACTGAGACTCTCATCAACGTCTTCTTCCTTCCTCAACGAAATTGTTGCTTTAGATCTAGGTTTTTCTTTACAATCCCGATCTGCGCAGATCTATTTATATGGATAAAGTTACACAAATTCAAAATCCCCAATTTCGTAGCAACATTAATTATTATTGTTCAGCCAAAACAAAATTAGGATTCCAGCTCTGGAAGGGAGAGATGATTGAATAAACCTTACCTGATAAAGGAGCTTTCGAATTCAGATTTGTCGAGATCCAAACGGAGAGCTAAAGATTTCCGAATCGAATTCTTTGTTCATTCTTCACATCGTCTTCGGCTGCTCCACTCTCCATTTACAGCTCCTTGTTTTTCCGATATCGAACGTGCTTCTTGCATCGTAAAACCTAGACTTGCCAGTCGACCTCTGAAGTGCCTCCGACGAATCACCAGATATGGTTCCAGTGCCTTTGAATGAAGCTAAATCGATGGAATTGAAGGGAAGGAAGAAGTTGATTGTGTGTGGCGTTGATTGTGTTGGAGTTGCAGACCGGGAAAAGGACGAGGAAGAAGATGGAGTGTGGAAGGGAAGGAAGGTGTAGGAGCAAGAAAAAATGACGGTTGTTTAAGATTAGGTTAGGTTAGAAAAGTATTTAGGTTAGATAATTGAATCAAATAAACGAGGGTTAGAAAATCCTCTAAATACGTAAACAGTGTCATTGGGCCCCGTATTGCGTCTTTTTCAGGGCATATTTTATCCAATTCAGGCAATTTAAATCTAACATGCAAATCAAGACATTAACACAAAAATAAATGAACAATAGAAGTGATAAAAATAACAAATTGATTGGTTCAATTACAAATTGACAATAATCATGAGTAACGACGAAATACAATATGCAGAAGAGTAACGACGACTTGATGGGAGAATTCAATACGAAATCCCATTCAGAGAAGTCGAAAAATCAAAAGTTGAAATTAGAAGATGAATTCAAGATGCCACATAGTAATGGCGACTTAATAACAACTTTCTAGGTCATTACCCGCGCTTTGCGCGAGCCAAACACTTTTTATTTTTGTCTATATTCATATACTTAATATATTTTTTCATATATGTATTTTTTTAGTAAATTATAATAAAATGAATTGAATATCTCTTATATATGTACCAAAATCACATAGTCGTTTACGTTGTTCGGATTGCTCTTCATCGTCATACGGATTAAAGGTGAAGAGCGAAAAAAAAAATGGTGGAAATACTAACCAATTAAGCACATAATTATGGTTTTATTAGACATTTAATAAGTCTCAATAATCATTGGATAATGAGAAATAGAAAAAAGAAGAAAAAATTAAGTTTAAACATTAGTGAGTATCAATTGCCATTACTTTCTCAAATCCATGAATTTTTATATATAGATAGATATTCTAACATAAATTAAATGTTGCGGTGAAAATTTGGAAAAAAAGAAAAGAAAACAAAAGAGCAAAGAACGAAGAAGTATACTGTAAAAGGATGGTATGACCCCAAAAGCCCTGCAGTTTTCCATCTAAAACCCTTGCCTGGTGCTCCAATGGCGGCTTGTCGCTACCGTTCTCTCTCAAAGCCCGCCTTCAACCTTCTTAAATCTACAGTTTCACCCAAACCCACTTCCACAATCCCGCCTTCTCTTCGCATATCTCCCTCTTCCCCTTCACTTACCAGGTTACCTATGTCCTTCTCCACATCCAAATTACATATTCAATTTGTGTTTTTTGGCGTTGATTAATGACTGTTGTGTCCATTGATTTGTTTGAATATATTAGGTCTTTATCTTCGTTGGGAGCGCTTCAATCTCTTCTTCCTCTCCATTCCGCTGTTTCTTCAGCTCGGCTGACTTCCTGCCTCGGAATCGATTCCATCAGCTCAAGGTCGTTGTCTCAGGGTATGATCTGCAGTCCAAATCCAGGAGTTTGATAATCTCCTAAAGGATTTTTTTTTATAAAAGTATTGATTTTGTTTATCTATCAGTAACAAACTTGATTCTTTCATTTGCTTAGCTTCTGTTGGCGTATCTATCTTGAGATTATTATTAGCTCTTCTGATTCATATGGTCATACTATGATAATCATAGTATCTCAAAGTCATCTTTTTCCTTGATGCACTTCAATCATTTGGTCTGTTTAGTGAGCAAACAAGACTAATAGTGTAGGATATGTTGTTTTTATATCGGTCAGTATGTGATCATGTGAAGCTAATCGTGCATTGTTAATTAATATGAAGCTAACTCAAAACAACATGATAAAAAGTAGACAAGATTATAGAGTTGGCTTGGTTTCATTATATTTTTTCCTGCATTGGATACAATTTTGTCAAGAGAAGAACTGATACTATAAGATGAGCCAAAACTTACCCTCCATCCTTTTTTTGAGTTTGCCATAAGTCATCTGTTAGCAGCAGTCCGAGGGAAGATTGTTCTTGCTAGCTCCTGTACTCTGTTATAGTGTTACATCCACCCAAAGACGAATCACTAATTATCCACCCTTACTCCCCCATAAGAGATTGAAATTTGATTATCTGTCTATTGTTAGACTTCTCTTTTTTGTTGCCAGAGTGTAAATTCTTGCAACTCTGAAGTCATAGCCTAAACATTCTACATAAATAAATACAATTCAAATTGTTTCTTTCCCTAGGTTTTTCTTTTGCCTCGTTCTATATAGGATTTGCAAGAGCAGTCTACTATCTGTTTCCAGTTTCCACTTCTTCATTAGGCAGTCAAATATGTGTCAATAAAATGTAATTCCACATGGTATTCCTATGATTGTGTGTTTTCATGTGATGTGTATAGTATTATCAAAATCCATTTGGTCCCTTCTATTTTGGGATACTTCCATAGAAAGTTTATTAAGATGTTCCAAAATAGCCCTCAAGCTTTAGGATTTTCAACAGAGTTGTTGATACCCAGTGCAGGAAAAGAATGTTTGTGTGGTATGCAGATCTTTAGCTTGGTAGGAGTATTCCAACATTTTAGTGGGAAACAAAAGTGCAGGATAGATAGGAAAGTATGAGGTAAATTATTTGGGAATTGATTGGATTTTACCTTGACAAGTGGACAACTCATAGAAAGTCAAAACCATCAAGTTATCATGTTGGATTTCCTAAAAAAAATAGGCAGTCATAAATCTAACTTCCATAACAGATCATAAACAAAAATAAGACATTGATTTTATACTGTCATGAACGTTTTTAGATGCATGTCTTGTTAAGACCTTGAGTGCTCACTGGCATTTTTGTTCTTTCTCCTATTGTACACTCAAGATATTGAAATCTATAAAACTTAAATAACATTCAATCTAAAAAAGAAGGAAATTGAAGAATATCTTGACCTGGCCTCTAGCTGTGTGGTTGTAATTGTACTTGCAAGAAGTAGTGTCCTCATTTCAATTCTCTAATAATTTTGTTTTCAATCATGTGATATAGAGCTAGGTCTCAGTGTGCCCCGGTGAAGAGACTATAGAGAACTCAAAAGCAATTCAATTCAATCAGAGGATCTGAGATGAGATATGATCCTCTCAATCTGTTGGAGATGTCCCCCTTGTATTTTTGTCTCTTCAAGAACAATCCATAGCTTTTCTTGCAATGCACAATTTCTCCATTCCTTGATCTTACAAAAATAGTACCTCTTTGCAAATTTGAAGTCCATAGATATTGTTTCTTTTTATTGGTGGTCTTTCATTGTTGTACAGGTGAATTGAGTGATGGAATTCGATTCTGGGGAAGCTTTACAATCTGTTTGGCAGGAATAAGTGAAGATGATGGATTCTGTTCTCTGGCAATGTCTCTCAGCTTAGTGTATTTTGGTGCAGCGTTATAAAGCCTTATTTGTCAGAATGTATTATAAATTTATAAATGACTTTTAAGTACATTTAAGTAACTTGGTAAGTGATAATTTTTGGGAGAGATAATCTTTGGAAAATAATTACTTATCTTTTCATTGATGGAAAGGGCTATATGTACTTGTATACAATTAATCTATATATAACTACTAAAGCAAAATCTCTTACTCTCACCTAAGCTATGTCACATAGGATCCTCTTCATTTAAGTCATCCAACTATTAGCCACTTATCGTCATTATATTAGTCGAGATTTTTTTACTAATTATTGCAATTTTTCAAATCACTAAAAGATTACTTTCCTATTTTTTTTGTTGGGAATATCACAATAGTGCTTATTTGTATGAGAATGATCTTTTCCAAATTTGTGATAATGATCTTTTCCATATTTATGAAAATAACTAAAATGAAATTTCTAATTATCTAAGATATGTAAAAAAAAACAATGTTTGATAAATAAGGCAAAAATCTACTATATATTATATATTATTCAATTTTGTCACATATCCTTCTCTTTCAATTTTCTAAGTGTCATCATATAATTATTTTTACCGTGTGTTAATTTTATACTCATTATAAGCCACTTTCCATTTTCATTTTCATTTTTATATATACTTCCCATTTTTTCCTCCTCCTTTTACATATAGGTTTTTCTACTTTTTTCACATCATATATAAGCTTCTTTATTAAGTTTAAAAAATACAATATATTATCTCTCTTTTATTCAATTACAAAACTACAACACCCTAATTAGCCCAATATGATGGTGATGGTAGAAAATCTACCATATAATATAGTAATAAAAAATCCTCTTTTTTGACATTACTCATTTTGTTAGACAAATTACATTCTTACCTTATTTTAGTTGAATGTCTTTTTTTATGAATTTTCAATAATATAAAAGCTCTATTTGAAGGCTTTAGTTTGAATTTACTTTTTCCTAATCTAAAAAATAACATATATACTAAATTAAGATGTTCTCACATGAAATAATATCTTTAAACACTCTTTTTTCTTGACTAAAAAACAATTCATTTCTTAATTGTATCTTAAATAAAATCTGATATTCTAATATATTTGAACTTTCTCATATTAGCTATTTTTTATACACACAACTTTATTTATCTGAAATAAAAAAAATTATACAACTCATCTAAATTACAATATAACATATATTAGCTCTAAAATTTAGATATATTTATCATACTATAAAAACAATTATAATAATTTTTTTAAAAATATAAAAATTGTATAAATCGCGTGCACGGTACGGGTACTAGAATTTTTTTCTGAAATGAGCTTTTTTTCAGAAAAAATTCCCGTCGTAGGCTCTTTTCAAAAGAAATTCCCAATATAGGCACTTATGCCAGCTTCAGATTTTTTTATGTGTCTACCAGCGTCTCTCGTCCGAAGCTGGTAATTTTTTTTTTGAATTTTTTATGTATAAGAGACGCTGGCTCGCCCAGCGTCTCTTATACATGTTACTTTTTTTATTTATTTTCCAAAAATTTTATTGTTTTAATTTGTTTTTTTAAGGCTGCGTATAAGAGACGCTGGCCCGACCAGCGTCTCTTATACGTTAAAACATAAAAAAAAATTATATGAGACGCTGGTTGTCTTTTTTTTTATTTGAACATGTATAAGAGACGCTGGTCGAACCAGCGTCTCTTATACAGATTTTTATTTTTTAATTCCCCCGTGTAAGAGACGCTGGCAAAACCAGCGTCTCTTACACGTAAAATGTTTTAAAAAAAAATTATTTGTATAAGGCGCTGGGTATACAAGGCATTTGTTTCATTTTTTTTTTAAGTTTATATATATATATTATTATATATGACTTAGTCGTGTTGGGATGACTCGTATGAGCTCGTTTGAAATCGGAATCGATCACGACCGATTTCGTTGGGTCCGTATTGATCCCAACTTTCACCAGATATGTCTCTCTCTCGATTCTGATTTCGAACGACCCCATACGAGCCACCCAAACACACGTAAGTCTCGTGCATACCTTCTACTGTAAATGGATATTTACAAATTTGTTCCTCCATATCAGGCGATGAGAGATATATTTGGTGAAAGCTGGGATCAATACGGACCCAACGAAACTGGTCGTGGTCAATTCCGATTCCGAACAAGCCCATGCGAGCCATCCGAACAAGCGTAAATCTCGTGCATACCTTCTTTCACCAGTTCGGAATCGGAATTGATCACGACCGGTTTCGTTGGGTCCGCCTGATATGGAGGAACGAATTTATAAATATCCATTTACAGTAGAAGGTACGCACGAGACTTACGCGTGTTCGGGTGGCTCGTATGGGGTCGTTGGGATCAATACGGACCCAACGAAATCGGTCGTGATCGATTCCGATTTCAAACGAGCTCATACGAGTCATCCAAACACGAGTAAGTCATATATAATAATATATATATATATAAACTTTGAAAAAAAAAATTAAACAAATGCCTTGTATAAGGCGCTGGTTTTCCCAGCGCCTTATACAAATAATTTTTTTTTTAAAAACATTTTACGTGTAAGAGACGCTGGTTTTGCCAGCGTCTCTTACACGGGGGAATTAAAAAATAAAAATCTGTATAAGAGACGCTGGTTCGACCAGCGTCTCATATAAATTTTTTTTTATGTTTTAACGTATAAGAGACGTTGGTCGGGCCAACGTCTCTTATACATAAAAAATTCAAAAAAAAATTATCAGCTTCGAACGAGAGACGCTGGTTCTACCAGCGTCTCTCACACATAAAAAAAATCCGAAGCTGGCATAAGTGCCTATATTGAGAATTTCTTTTGAAAAGAGCCTAGGTCGGGAATTTTTTCTGAAAAAAAGCTCATTTCAGAAAAAATAAGGAAAATACAATATATTTTCCTATACTCTCCCTCAAGTTGGAGCATGTGGATCAACAATGCCCAACTTGCTAAGTAGAAACTCAAATTGACCTCTCCCTATCGCCTTGGTAAATAAATCAGTTGGTTGCTCTGTAGTCGACACATACTGCGTAGCGACATTCCCTGCTTGAATTTGATCGCGCACCAAATGACAATCAATTTCAATATGTTTGGTACGCTCATGGAATACTGGATTGGCTACTATATGTAAAGCAGCTTGACTATCACAATAGAGGGACATAGGAGCCTTGTGCGAAAAACCTAAGGACGCCCGATACTCAGCCTCTGCAGAAGAACGAGAAACTGTAAGTTGTTTCTTGGTCTTCCATGAAATGGGAGAATGACCAAGCATCACAAAATAAACGGTGACAGAACGACGTGTTTTAGGACACGTTGATACGGGGATGAACCACGTTGAATCTGATCTAGACGCCTAATCTCAACACAAACTCATAAACAAGGAGAATGAGTTATGTATTTGATGGTTTGAAGACGGAAACAAGAAGAACAAGATAGAGAAGGGAAGAACCTGGCCTAACAATGATTAAACCCTTAGCTTGAGGCTAAGAACCAAATCAAATGAAGACAAAACCCTTACCATACAACCTTACATAAATCTGCCATGGAAGGAGAAAAACACAAGGAGGAGATCTATGAAGCTTTAGGCCACCAGTCCTTCAAGAATTGACATCCACAAGACAACTAGACTATGAATCCAACAATCCACTCTTCTCTCTCAAAAGACTCTCTTTTGAAGAAGAAACTGTTTTTCAACATATGCCAAATCTGAGTTTTACAAGTGCCAAGGGAGCCTTATATACTCCAAGGAGGGGCCGGCCCATTGGTCTTAAAACACACCAAAGATAAAAGGTCTAATAAAAATGTTATGAAAATGCAATGAAAATGCAAATAAAAACCATTACAACTTCAAGATCCTTCCTCAACAGATTGAGGGTCTTCTAAGTGGTCTCCAATGGTCATCAAGGTCCTCTCTCTAAGCTTAGGAACATCATTAAAGCAATCGAGTTCTTTGGACAAGAGATAAGTGGTTACCTTGTCCAAGTTTTGTTTGAGTTTCTTAGCTCTAGATCTTGTAAGAGGTCCATCAATTGAGGGCACTAGGGGAGGTGTAGGTGTCATGGGTGGTCCCTCATCATCCTCCCTTTCTTGGAAAGGATTCGACCACGAATCATGAGGCTCCTCGTCTTGTTCCTCAAATAGATATAGATCACCTACATTGAATGTGGCACTCACACCATAAGCACCGGGGAGGTCACCTTGGAAAGGACATATGCATTGTCGCCCACCTTCGTTAGCACTTTGAAGGGTCCACCACCTCTAGGAGAAAGCTTCGATGTGCGCTTGTGCGGGAACCATTCTGATGTGATTCTATCCCATCTCCAAGTCAAGGACATAAGCAAATCCCAAGAAGAGTCAGCGCCTCAAGACCAAGACATGCCTAGGCGAATCACTCACGCCAAGGACGAAGAATTGGGCGCCCAACTCAAGAAAGGCCTACACACTTATGGGCTTCCTTCCCACGTCCAACCTAACCCATATACACCCTTGGAAGCCAAGGAAGAGCCTTGAAGAGCCAGCCCATCAAAAATGGAATCCTAGGCACACTTATGCCAACATTCCTTTCTTGCATTTTTCCTTTATGGTATTGTTTTAATTCAGCCTTGAACACCTTTAAGGCAGATGTTTTTAGACTTTATTTTGGACATTTTTTATGTGTTAATTCAGGCTTTGAAAGCCTAAGAAAGTTACCTTAGGAGGCAGGCCAAAAACAATATAAAAGGCCACCTCTTCCTTTGTGATTTTGAGCTTTTGACTTGATGAAAAACCTCTTATTGAGAATTGTTGAAAGCTCACTTTTATCTTGAGTTTGTGTGTAATATCAAACTCTCAAAACTCTTAGTTCTTCCGTTGGTGCGTCATATCCAAAGTTAGAACTCAAGAACAATCGTTGGTCTTGTTTCAAGAGTGAGTCATATCTCTTGAATCTCGATCTCTCCTAAACTTGAGTGGTGAGTCATATCCACAAGAGTATTAGGTGCTTATCCATTCTTTTCAATTCTCTAAGGTGCGTTATATCCTATGTTGAATTGATCTGCCTATCCCAAACTCTCCTTGATTCAACATTGAGAGTTATATCTTTCCCTTTTCCAAGCACATCAAATAACATCGTGTTTGAGAGCTTATTCGAGATGTCCATTTTTGGGCTTTGCTTGACGATTCCTTGAAGATCTTTGAAGCCATTCCTTGCACCGTGTCACACCCGATCCTTAATTCAATTCCTTGCATTGTCGCCCACCTTCGTTAGCACTTTGAAGGGTCCACCACCTCTAGGAGAAAGCTTCGATGTGCGCTTGTGCGGGAACCTTACCTTTCTGAAATGGACCCAAACCATTTCAGAAGATCACGAGGCGTCGTCGTTTGTTGTTCCTTGCAGCCGCAGCCTTCCCCACTTGCTCAAGCTTGATCCTTGTCCTATCATGGAGCTCCTTGATAAATTCAACCTGTTTTCCTGCATTGAACTCTACTCACTCCTTCATAGCCAACGGTATAAGATCTAGAGGGGTCAAAGGATTCATGCCATATACACATTGGAAAGGACTCATGGATGTAGATGAATGCACAGCCCTATTGTATGCAAATTCTACATGTGGAAGGACTTCTTCCCAAGATTTCAAGTTCTTTTTAATGAAAGCCCTAAGTAATGTGCCCAAAGTCCTATTTGTCACCTCAGTTTGGCCATCGGTTTGAGGATGACTAGAAGTAGAGAACAAGAGTTTCATTCCTAGTCTTCTCCAAAGAGATCTCCAAAAATGACTCAAGAACTTGGGGTCTCTATCACTCACATTAGAAGCATCATCGGTCTTGTGACATGCAATGAAGTGTGCCATCTTTGAGAATCTGTCCACAACCACAAAGATTGAATCCCTACCCTTTTTAGTCCTTGGTAGTCCTACAATGAAGTCCTTTGCTCAATGGAACCAACGAACCATGGATGTGTTTGGTTAGGATTTTTGATGGGCTAATCAATGGCGTTACTGGCTTCGAAGGACACAATCCAAACCAAATCTTCCGGATCTCAATTCCTGCACACAAACTCACAATTTTGAGAACTTACTTGACACAATTTCAACGATTTCAGAAGAACAAAAGCTTAGACAACAACGGTGGTGGTGTAAGGCGTCGACCAGCTCTGATACCAATTGATACGGGGATGAACCACGTCGAATCTGATCTAGACGCCTAATCTCAACACAAACTCAAAAACAAGGAGAATGAGTTATGTATTTGATGGTTTGAAGATGGAAACAAGAAGAACAAGATAGAGAAGGGAAGAACCTGGCCTAACAATGATTAAACCCTTAGCTTGAGGCTAAGAACCAAATCAAATGAAGACAAAACCCTTACCATACAACCTTACATAAATCTGCCATGGAATGAGAAAAACACAAGGAGGAGATCTATGAAGCTTTAGGCCACCAGTCCTTCAAGAATTGACATCCACAAGACAACTAGACTATGAATCCAACAATCCACTATTCTCTCTCAAAAGACTCTCTTTTGAAGAAGAAACTGTTTTTCAACATATGCCAAATCTGAGTTTTACAAGTGCCAAGGGAGCCTTATATACTCCAAGGAGGGGCCGGCCCATTGGTCTTAAAACACACCAAAGATAAAAGGTCTAATAAAAATGTTATGAAAATGCAAATAAAAACCATTACAACTTCAAGATCCTTCCTCAACAGATTGAGGGTCTTCTAAGTGGTCTCCAATGGTCATCAAGGTCCTCTCTCTAAGCTTAGGAACATCATTAAAGCAATCGAGTTCTTTGGACAAGAGATAAGTGATTACCTTGTCCAAGTTTTGTTTGAGTTTCTTAGCTCTAGATCTTGTAAGAGGTCCATCAATTGAGGGCACTAGGGGAGGTGTAGGTGTCATGGGTGGTCCCTCATCACACGTTGCCCAATCAGAGTCACAGAACGCCCGAAGCTGTAAGGAACTGTGAGCAGAAAGCATCAACCCTTAGTCGGGGTGACCTTTCAAGTAATGCAGGATACGGATGGCGGCATGCCAATGATCAAGTTTAGGAGACTACATGAACTGAGCAAGGGTGTGCACTGAATAAGACAACTCAGGACGAGTGATCTTGAGATAGATACGACGACCAACTAAGCGACGATACCGCTCAGGGCTAGGAAATAACGAGCTTGTAGACTTGGCAACCTTGTGATGCTGCTCAATAGGAATCGGTGTGGGTTTGGCAGCGAGTAGGCCGACTTCTGACAGGATATCAAGAGCATACTTCGTTGAGAAAGAAATAAACCGGATGCATTTCGAGCGATTTCTATCCCTAGAAAGTATTTTAGAGGTCTCAAATCCTTCATATGAAAACAGGAGCGCTGCTTTATGTCGTTGGAGCGAAATAAGGAATAATCAGCATAGCTCTGAGTGAAGCCAAATCACCAAAGAGCATACGATAACTTTGTAAACCAATTCCGAAAGCGACTTTTGAAGTCGACATACGTGTCCATCAGGCACATTCAATAGGCCCGATGATGGTCTCATGCATACCTCCTCATCAAGATCACCATGAAGAAAGGCATTATGAACATCCATTTGATGCAACTCCCATTTACAAAGAGCAGCAACAGAGAGAAAGACACGAACCGATGCCATCTTGGCAACAAGAGCAAATGTCTCTGTGTAATCAATACCTTCCCGCTGACGATTTCCGAGAACAACTAAACGAGCCTTGTGCCTCTCAATTGACCCGTTTGAGTTGTACTTGATTCTGTAAACCCATTTGCAACCAATTGGCATTTTTCCTGCAGGAAGAGGAGAGATAGTCCAGGTCTGATTTCTCATCAGAGCATGTAATTTGGCTGACATGGCAGTTCTCTATTGCTTAGATCGAGCTGCTTCAGAAAAAGAAGACGGCTTTGTGCCTGCTGTGATTGCTGCCAGATACGCACATGTGGTCTAGAAAATTTAGTACACGAAACATAAGCAGTTAAAGGATAGGAATTACATGAGGACGGTGATAATGGCGTAGGTGAGATGTGACGAGCAGGGGGGTTTATTGTTTGAATAGTACTGCAAACAAAATCTTTCAACAAAACACAACATTGTCTACTCCTAGCAAGGCGAGTAGACGCGAGTACAGATTGGTCAGAAATGGGAGGGACGACTGCAGAGTCACTCCCCATGTCCGGTGACATCTCCTCAGGAGCAATTGTTGGAGATTCTGACTCCTGGGTCTGTGTAACAATAGGCGGACTCTCCCTAGAGTCATCAATAGGTGAAACGACATCAAAGACTGTTGAGGGCTTCGTGGGCGGAGCCTGAAACGGAAAGTGGTCTTCAAAGAAGACAACATCCCTGCTGATAAGAAATTCCTTAGTCTCCAAGTCATAGAGACGCCAACCTCGTTTGCCTAGAGAGTAGCCAGTGAATATACACTTTCGTCCTCTAGAAGCAAATTTGTCTTGTTGTCTAGGGTTTTTAGCAGCAAAACACAGGCAGCCTAAAATCCAAAGAGAAGAGTAGGCAGGTGATTGCTGATGAAGAATCTCATAAGGGGACCGATTTTGAAGCACTGGGGATTAGAGATGGCTGAACCGGGACCGGACCGGCGGTTCGAACCGGAACCGGACCGGGTCAAAACCGGTCAAAACCGGGACCGGACCGGAACCGGACCGGAACCGGTAGGAACCGGTTTTGACCCGGTCCGGTTCCGGTTCGGGAAATTAAAAGTTTCGAACCGGCGGTTCGAACCGGCGGTTAACCGCCGGTTAACCGCCGGTTATTTATTTATTTTTTTAATTTTTTTTAACCGCCGGTTAACCGGTTAAACCGGTTAACCGGCGGTTTTTTAAAAAAAAATAAAAAAATAAACCGGCGGTTAACCGGTTAAACCGGTTAACCGCCGGTTAAAAAAATTTAAAAAAAAAAATACAAAACCGGCGGTTAACCGGGAAAACCGGTTAACCGCCGGTTATAACGGCTAGTAAACTAGCCGTTGCCGGTTAACCGGCCGAACCGCCGGTTAACCGGCGGTCCTAACGGCTCCTAGCCGTTAGGAAATTAAAAAAAAATAAAAAAATAAATTTTTAAATATTAAAAAATCCATATCCAACCCCTATAAATACCATACCATACAATCTTCAAATCACACATCCAACAACAACAATCTCTCTTCTCTTTCTCAAATCTCAATCTCATAATCTCTCAAATTCCATCAACAATCTCTCTTAATCTCTTCCTTTCTTAATCTTCCTTTTAATTAGCATTTGTCTTTCAATATTTTATTGCTTTTACATTTTTAATCACATTATTATATTGTTCTAAGTTTTATTGTTTTAATTGTTTTTAATTGCTTTTAATCATATTATTTAATTGTTCTTAATCATATTATGGCGGATCATTTTGACACCCAAGAGAGTGATAATGTCACTTCTCCCACTCCCACTCCCACCTCCCAAGTTAGGTCCTCCGCTAGGGGTAGGACCGCTAGGCCTCAAGGGCAAGCTAGCGGTTCGAGGCCGGCTAGGGGTAGGGGGGGGAGGACCGGGACCGCCGGCGCCGGGTCCTCCGGGAACCAATCCCGGAAACTAACATCTCCTGTTTTTACAAAGTGGTTTACTAAATTACAACCCGGTATCGAGGAACTCGAGGCCGAGGATTATGATCCCGGACTAATTATTGTTTCTTGTAACTTTTGCGAGGCGACATTCCAATGGAAGAAAAGTGGAGGATATGGAACCCTTCAACGACACATGGAGCACAGACACGTCGCCGAGATGGGAATGCTAGGGGGACAAACGCAAATTTCCGGCGGATTTGCATCTTCTACTACCGGTAACCCTTTATTTCATTTTGATCATGAAGCTAATAGTGTAGCATTAGCCGAAGCTATTTGTGTTGATCATTTAGCATTTCGATTTAGTGAAAATGTAGGATTTAATGAGTATATTAAAGAGCATACACAACCCGCTTTTAAATCCGTATCTAGGAAAGTGATTAAGAAAAACGTAATTA
Organism: Oxyria digyna; assembly: GCA_029168935.1. NCBI lineage: Eukaryota > Viridiplantae > Streptophyta > Magnoliopsida > Caryophyllales > Polygonaceae > Oxyria > Oxyria digyna. The sequence goes on along the minus strand of JAPVLV010000010.1, from coordinate 13,628,742 downwards.
AGGCTTATAAAAGACACAAGCACGAATTAGTTTCTTATTTTTCGCAAAATGATATGAATGTTTCAATTTGTAGTGATATATGGAGTGATAATACTCAAACCCATTCTTACATGGGTGTTACATGTCATTTTGTAGATCATTATTTTACAATGCAAAAACGTTTATTGGCATTTAGAGTCTTTGATGATTCACATACCGCACAAAATATTGCTATGATGATTCGTACAATTTTAGAAGAATATAGACTACTTAATAGAGTTTTTTCAATTGGATTCGACAATGCATCTGCTAACACCGCATCTATTAGAGATTTACAAGAAATGTGTCAACCTTTATTTGGTGGGAGATTTTTTCATATTCGATGTGCTTGTCATATTTTAAACTTATGTGTTCAAGATGGTTTACGTGCTATGAGTTATCATTTTGAGCCAATTAAGAACGTTATTAAGTATATTTGGGGGCATCCTAAAGTTACAAGAGATTGGATGACCTTTTGTAAAACTAACGGGGTGCACCAAAAACGTTTTTCAAAAGATGTGGGTACCCGATGGAACTCTACTTACATATTACTATGTGAATGTATAGAATATAGACAAGTTTTAACGTCTTTTGTTTCTCAAAACCTTTCTGGCTCTACTTTCTATTTTAGCGAATCAGGTTGGGAAATATGTCAAAGTATTGCAACGTTTTTAAAATGTTTTAGTGATGCAACAAAGAGATTTAGTCATGTTTATATACCAAGTAGTAATGTTTTTGTCTTGGAAGCTTGTAATGTTATGGCTGGTTTAAGTGAGGGAGCTAAAATTCCCGGCATTGAGGAATCCGTTGCAAGCATGAGGAGTAAGTGGTTGCAATACTATAGATATATTCCCGATTGTTTTCTTGTTGCTTGTGTTTTAGATCCTAGACTTAAATTATCCGTTTTACACGATCTTTTAAATGACTATTATGGATATATTTTAGCCGACGGTGAACTAGAGGATATTTTAGGTATGGTTTCTAGAACTAGAACATACATTGAAACTTTATTTACTCATTTTTCGGATTCTCCGACTCCTTCACAATTACCTCCGGCTTCTTCGAGCTCTAGTAGCTTGGGGGCCTTTGGAGCTAAGTATTTTAGTAAAAGACCAAGAGTTACAAACACGAATGCGGAAATTGATAACTATCTTAACACCAACTTTGAGTTTGTTAGTTGTGAAGCTTTAGATGTTTTGAAGTGGTGGGAGGATCATAGGAGCATGTTTCCAACGCTTGCGAAGATTGCGGCACAAGTTCTTGCCGTCCCCGCTTCAACCGTGGCGGTGGAACAAACTTTTAGTGCAGGAGGCAACACTTTGACGAGGAAGAGATCAAATTTGGCACCGGAGTCATTGGAGGCGCAATGTTGTGTTTGCGATTGGAAGAGAGCCGCAATGAGGCAACAACGTAACATTAACGAGTCATCGGAAGACGAGTGGATTGGAGATTCTACTACGATACGCACCGATTCATCCGCCGAAGATTCGACTTAGGTAACGGGTTTTGAAAAAAGGTAAAGAACTACGTGGGCTTTGATTCCTCTAACCCGAGAGGATACGTAGGCAACTTAACAAGTAAGTCACTGTTAAGTGCAAGCCCAATTTTTTTTAATTTTTTTGTTCCTTCATATTTAATTTAAAAAACTTAAAAAAAATGATTATAAAAAAACGCTATTAAAAAGAATGTTACAAAACATTCTTTTTAATAGCGTTTTTTTATAATCATTTTTTTTAAGTTTTTTAAACATAATTTTTAAACTTAAAAACAATGACAAAACATTCTTTTTTAATAGCGTTTTTTTATAATCATTTTTTTTAAGTTTTTTAAACATAATTTTTAAACTTAAAAACAATGACAAAACATTCATTTTTAATAGCGTTTTTTTATAATCATTTTTTTTAAGTTTTTTAAACATAATTTTTAAACTTAAAAACAATGACAAAACATTCTTTTTTAATAGCGTTTTTTTATAATCATTTTTTTTAAGTTTAAAAATTATTTTTATATTTTTTTATTTATTTTTTATTTATTTTTTTTAAAAAAATATTATTTTTTAAAAAACCGGTCCGAACCGGTCCGAACCGGACCGAACCGGATGAACCGGAACCGGACCGGAACCGGACCGGAACCGGATGAACCGGTCCGAACCGGACCGAACCGGATGAACCGGAACCGGACCGGAACCGGACCGGAACCGGTCCGGAACCGGATTGAACCGGACCGGACCGGAACCGGAACCGGAACCGGTGGAACCGGTTTAAACCGGTTCCGGTTCCGGTTCCGGATTCCGGAGGACCGGAACCGCCGGTTCCGAACCGGAACCGGACCGGACCGGACCGGGAGCCAACCCTACTGGGGATGGAGTGCAATTGATGAGAAAAGCAACAGTAGACACACACTCTGCCCATAACTGAATAGGCATGCTTGCCTGAAATCTCAAAGCTCGAGCCACATTGAGTAGATGACGATGTTTTCGTTCTACCCGCCATTTTGTTGCGGTGTCGCCACACAAGATGTATCAAAGACAATACCTAGATCAGCAAAGTACGGACGGAGAGGGAGGAATTCCGTCCCATTGTCAGCTCGAACTCGTTGTACCTGCTTACCGAATTGTGTGCGTGCCATTGCACAAAAATTTCTCACCAACAAAGCCACTTCATACTTGTTTTTAAAGAAGAGAACCCATACATTCCTGGAGTGATCATCAACAATCGTCAAAAAATACTGAGCACCGCTAAAAGATGGAGTGCTATATGGACCCCAAACATCACAATGAATAAGTTGAAATAACTCTGCAACTTTATTAGAACTATCGGGAAAGGACAAACGTGTATGTTTTGCAAAGCATGAATCACAAGGCATAATATTCTCAATTGAAGGTTTATCAAACTGAAATCTGAAATAGAAGCTAAAACTGATGAGGATGCGTGGCCAAGTCGACGATGCCACAGTGTTGCAGAGCTAGCAGAGGACTGAACTGATAAAGCAAAAGCCGTAGAACGCAATGTCTGAATCCAATAAACCCCACCATGCTGTTTACACACGCCAATCACCGTCCTCGAACTGATTTCCTGAATGACACACAAATTCTCTGTTAAAAGAATAAGTAGTCTCAAATCACTAGTCAACTGAGCAAAAGACAATAAGTTGCAACTCAAATTAGGAACAAATAACACATTGGAGATGCCAAATTTCCCAAACATAAGACAACGCTCTTTCGTAGAGGATCATAGGCGACCATCGGGAAGCTTAATTGAGGCAGAGTCAACATCTGAGATGTCCTGTAATAGACCTAGCTCTAATACCATGATAATTTTTGTGAGAGATAATCTTTGGGAAATAATTCCTTGATCTTTTCACTAATAGAAATGACTATATATAGTTACATACAATTAATTCTATCTACACTAAATAAGGAAAATACAATATATTTTCTATAGTAAGACAGTGGCTCAATAACCCCATTTGATGGCCCATGTCTTCTTTGTCCAACAAATTGAGCTTTGTTCTTGAAGGAGCTAGCTTCGTGAGTCGTGACCCATTCTCAATAATAGTATAAACTTGCACCCAAAAAAGAAAATAGTAATCTAAAAATGAAAATATTTATGTGAGTGATCTTTTTACATCGATGTTTTTTAGTTTTAAGCCGATAAATTAAAACGCCACCACACGGCGTTTTAAATATTGTAAGGAGAATGTTGTAACGCTACTATGGAGCGTTTAAAATTTTGGACTAAAAACAAAAAGCACCGGCTCAAACAAGTTTTTCGATTACGAATACGTGTACAATCTTATATATTCACAATTTCACATGCACATTTGTCAATGTTTTTTGACAATATATAAAAAATACGTTCACATGTCTGCGTGTGCATGTGAATGTGAAGGTTGTGCATGTATTCGTATACTCGTAGGACAAAGATCATTCTCCCCGAATTCGACCTCATCTAAAAAATTATAATTACATACAAATTGTTTTAATTATTATATTACCTTATGTTATGGATGTACATGTAACACATGACCTTCCCATGTATTGGCCTATAAATAGGCTTGAGATTTACTTATGCAAAGGAGAAGAACCCATACTCTTTCTCTCTTACCCTCCTACTCTCTACTCTCTCCTTCTAGTCCAAGTATATAGATTTGTAACACGTTATCAGCACGATCCGCTCACGATGACTAATTTGACTAGACTGGAATTTACAGCCCTTGATGTTACTGGAAGTAACTATCTTAAATGGGTCCTAGATGCCGAACTTCATCTCTCAAGCAACAAGTTTGAAGAAACTATGAAAGAAAAATCTAGCGCATCCCCGCAGGATTGTGCCAAAGCAATGATTTTGCTTCGTCATCATCTCCATGAGAACCTAAAAGCTCAATATTTGACACTCAAAAATCCTTTTGATCTATGGACGAGTTTGAAGGAACGTTTTGAACATTACAAAACTGTTTATTTACCTCGTGCAAGGTTTGAATGGATGCATTTGAGGTTCCGGGATTTTCAAAAGGTCTCTGAATATAACTCTGAATTATTTCGTATCGTTTCCACATTAAGGCTATGTGGAGAGAGTATAGAAGATGGTGATTTGCTTGAGAAAACATTCTCTACTTTTCATGCTAATAACATTGTTCTCTAGCAGCAGTACAAGGCACATGGGTTCAAAATCTATTCGGAGTTATTGTCTTGCTTGATTTTAGCGGAAGAAAACAACCAATTGCTTCTCAATAATCATCAAACCCGACCTACTGGTTCCACCCCACTACCTGACTCATATAGATTTGCCCCTAATGCAAATGCTACCTCCTCTCGTAGAGGACGTGGTAGAGCCCGAGGGCGTGGTAATCGCCGCGGTGGCAATCATGGTGGAGGTCGTGGTGGCGGCCGTGGTGGAGGCCGTGGTGGCTACCGTGGAAGTGTCTGTGGTGGAAGCCGTGATGGAGGCCGTGGTGGTTTGGGGCAAGGGAACAAGCCTAAGAAGCAAAATCAGCAAGAAACACCAAAATCTCAATCTACTGATACTTGTTATAGGTGCGGAGGATTTGGGCATCGGTCTCGACTTTGTCGTGCACCACAACACCAGGTAGAATTATATCAAGCCTCTTTGAAGGGAAAGGGAAAAGGTGTTGAAACCAACCTTGTTGAAGGTAGCAATTTTGCCAACACACACCTTGAGGCAACAAATTTTCTCCAACAAGTTGATACCGACAATGGATTGCTCGGTCCGAAGTTTGGCGATTATGAGGATAACTTTGCACTCAATTAGTTTTTGGGACTATTTTAATATTTTGCATGTTTTTCTTTCATGTCATCGTTGTTGTTTTTCCTTATATCCTTATTTCCCATTTTCGGTTGTAATAACTTTGATTGAATCCGTTTTTCCCTTTATGAATTTAGTATGCATATTTTGGTTTCAATTTTTCTAATTTCCATTTTATTCATTTATTTCTTATAGAATGAATTTCAATGGTGGGGAATTTTGTCTTGTGGATAGTGCTACAACTCATACAATATTGAGAAACCCGAAGTTTTTCACAAACATGAGCATGGCAACAACTAGTGTCACTACTATCTCCGGGATAAGCAATATTATAGAAGGTTCTGGAAGAGCTTCTATCTTGTTACCTGAAGGAACAAGGATAAATATAAGAGATGCTTTGTATTCGAGCAAGTCACATAGAAACTTGCTTAGTTTCAAAGATATTCGAGAAAATGGTTTTCATATTGAAACAATGAATAAAGACGGCGTTGAATATCTATTCCTTGTGTCTCATCAGACTGGCCAGAAGCAAGTCTTAGAGAAAATGAGAAGATGTGCATCTGGCTTATATTTCACTAGAATCTATCCGATAGAGGCCAATAATGTTGCTAGCAAGAAGTTAGTAAACAATGAACTATTCTCTTTGTGGCATGATAGGCTCGGTCACCCAGGTGAAACAATGATACATAGGATTATTGAAAATTCACATGGACACCCACTTAAGGACCTGAAGATCCTCTCAACGGGTGATCTGACATGCACAGCTTGTTCACTTGGCAAACTGATCACAAGACCGTCTACCACAAAAGTAAACGCGGAATCTCCTATGTTTCTTGAACGTATTCAAGGACACATATGTGTTCCGATAACGCCGCCATGTGGACCATTTAGATATTTCATGGTGTTGATAGATGCTTCAACACGATGGTCACATGTAAGCTTGCTCTCAACTCGAAATGTTGCATTTGCAAGACTATTAGCTCAAATTATTAGAGTACGAGCTAATTTTCCTGATCAACCAATAAAAAGACTCACGTTAGACAATGCAGGAGAATTCACATCAAAGTCTTTTAATGACTAATGTATCTCAATTGGTATTGTGGTGGAGCATCTGGTAGCTCATACACATACACAAAACGGCCTAGCAGAGTCGTTGATCAAACGGTTGCAATTAATAGCAAGGCCGATTCTAATGAAGTCAAGATTACCTTCCTCGGCTTGGGGACATGCAGTGCTGCATGTCGAGGCTCTAATTCGACTTCGTCCAACCGCATATAATAAATATTCTCCATTGCAACTTATCTCTGGAAGAGAGCCTGATATTTCATACTTGAAAGTATTTGGTTTCGCGGTATACGTCCCTAGCCCTCCTCCACAACGCACTAAAATGGGACCACAAAGAAGGTTGGGAATATATGTGGGGTTTGAGTCCCCATCAATTGTTAAATACCTAGAGCCATTAACAGGTGATCTATTCACGGCACGGTATCTTGATTGTCATTTTGATGAATCAAAATTTCCAACTTTAGGGGGAAAAGAAGAGGTAGTCAATAAAGAGATTGTATGGAATACATCTTCTTTATCATTCTTAGATCGGAGAACAAATGAAAGTGAACTTGAAGTTCAACGTATTATACATTTGCAAAGTGTAGCAAATAGACTATCAGATGCGTTTACAGATGCCAAAAGAGTGACAAAGTCACATATACCTGCTGAAAATGCACCAACTCGTTTGGAGGTTCCAGTAGTAAATCCAAACAAACACAGAGCAAGTGATTCCCAAATACGCAGAAAGCGTGGAAGACCAATAGGATCTAGAGATTTAGTTCCCAAGAAGAGGAAAGAGCACGTCAAAATTCCAAACGACGTTGACATGTTGGCTACACAAAATGATAAACCCCCCGAAGAGATTTTATCTAAGGAATATGAAAACAAAGATATTAACGACACTTTTGAGATGTCGATTAATTATGCAAGCTCTGGTACAGGGTGGTATCAGGATAATGTAGTCCTTGATGATATCTTTGCCTATTCGGTAGCTTTGGGAGTCATAAATGAAGATGACAATGATCCACATACAATGGAAGAGTGTCGACAACGAAATTATTGGGAGAGCTGGAAAGAAGCAATTCAAGCGAAGTTGGATTCTTTGAATAAACGTGGTGTTTTTGGACCTGTAGCTCCAACACCACAAAGTGTAAGATACAAAGCCAGACTAGTTGCGCATGGTTTTTCTCAAAAACCTGGAGTGGATTATATGGAAACATATTCCCCAGTGGTGGATGCAACAACACTCAGATTTTTAGTTGCTTTAGCAGTTGTTGAACGTCTTAAAATTCAACTCATGGACGTGGTCACCGCATATCTGTATGGGTCATTGGATACCGACATATACATGAAAGTCCCAGAAGGATTAAAGATGCCTGAAGCATTACAAGTAAATCCCCGACATATGTACTCCATCAAACTGAAAAGGTCGTTATATGGGTTGAAACAATCTGGTTGAATGTGGTATAATCGTCTTAGTGAATATTTGCTAGCAAAAGGGTTTGTGAGCAATCAAATAAGCCCATGTGTCTTCATAAAAGGACAAAATTTTGTTATGTGATCATAGTTGTTTATGTTGATGATCTAAATATAATTGGAACTCCAGAAGAGATTCAATTAGCAGCGGATTACTTGAAAAAGGAGTTCGAGATGAAAGATCTAGGGACTACCAAGTATTGTCTCGGCCTGCAGTTTGAACATACAAATAATGGAATATTTATCCATCAGTCAAATTACACTGAAAAAGTCCTAAAACGTTTTAATATGGATAAAGCACATCCATTAAGTACTCCGATGGTAGTGAGATCACTAAATATAGAAATTGGCCCCTTTCGTCCCCGATCAGCAAAAGAAGAGGTTTTAGGTCCTGAAGTACCTTATCTTAGCGCAATTAATGTACCTCGCCAGCAACACCCGGCCAGACATATCTTTTGCAGTTAATTTGCTTGCAAGATATAGTTTTACACCTACTAAGAGGCATTGGAGTTGTGTTAAGCATATTCTACGTTATTTTCGTGGAACAAGTGATATGAGATTATTTTACAAAAGAGCAGATGGTGTACAAAACAAACTATTGGTTGGTTATGCAGATGCGGGTTATTTGTCTGATCCACATAAGGCCATTTCACAAACGGGTTACTTATTCATGTATGGAGGAGAAGCAATTTCACGGCGATCAATAAAACAGACCTTGGTAGCTACATCGTCAAATCATGCAGAGTTGATTGCTCTATACGAAGCCGGAAGAGAATGTGTGTGGTTGAGATCATTTATCCACCACGTTGAGACATCATGTGGGCTGGAATCAAGCAAAAAAATTCCAACAGTGATATATGAAGACAATGCAGCTTGTATCGCTCAAATCAAAGAAGGTTACATCAAAGGAGATAGGACGAAACACATAGCTCCAAAGTTTTTCTCTACTCACGAGCTTCAAGTCGAAGGAAAGGTTGACGTTCGTCAAATTCAATCAAGCAAAAACTTAGCAGACTTGTTTACAAAGGCATTACCGACAAAAGTTTTCAAGGAACTCGTTCGTGGCATCGGGATGTGTCGTTTAAAGGATGTATGATAATTCAGGGAGAGTACGACTGCATCCTTTTTCCCTTAGTCTTGGTTTTTATCCCAATGGGTTTTTTCAAGATAAGGTTTTTAACGAGGCAGTCAATTATGTACATCCAAGGGGGAGTGTCATATTACCTTATGTTATGGATGTACATGTAACACATGACCTTCCCATGTATTGGCCTATAAATAGGCTTCAGATTTACTTATGCAAAGGAGAAAAACCCATACTATTTCTCTCTTACCCTCCTACTCTCTACTCTCTCCTTCTAGTCCAAGTATATAGATTTGTAACATTAATTTGTTTTTTATATGGTTTTCCTAACCTTATTCCATGATGTGTAAATGAAAACTTCGTTTGGGGAAGATTTTTAGAGTTTTTTTTAAAAACGGTTGAAGCATTTGTGGTAGGGTGAGTGTCCAACTTCTTTATTCGTATAAAAAAATCAACATGGTTTAAATTTTCACATTTTAAGAAAATTAAGCTTGAATTAAAATAATGAGATTTAAATATATAATACACAACAATTCATCCAGTATAATCTCACTTAAGTAGAATAAAGGAAATAAAGATATACGCATTTATAAATTATGCATTCATAAACTGAGTAAGAATACGTTTTTCGAGAGACTGATAAACAGTCAAGATAGAAAAATGGCGATAATAAATTAGAAATCCAATAATGCGAAACACAATACTCCATATAAGATAAGAAGATTAGAAGCAAGGGAAAATCCCACTAACATTGTACGCAAATACTGATGCAGGGATAAGTCGTTGTCTAATCTAGACATTAAACCTCGAACAGAAACTTGAAAAGAGAAGAGATGCGGAATTAGATAAGAAGATGAAAGAAGATAAGCCGAATGATAGACCAATTGGAACCAAATCAAACAACGATAAAACCCTTGAACTTAGGAACAAGAACTTTACCGAATGAAGAAGAAACCTCAATGGATTACAACCAAGCACAATGGCTATGGTAGGCCAACACACCTGGAGGATGCTCTATGGAGCCTTGATAACAACAACCTCATATATGGTGGAGATTGACACACAAAAGAACAACTAGGCGAGTTCAACAACCGCCCCCCACTCCATGTAGACGTCGGGATCGCATTTGCCTTCAAAATGTGAGATTTTCACTTTGATTTTCCCAATTCCATCTTGCTTTGGTTCTCTTCCTCGTTTTCCTTGGAACTCTCCATGTGGGCGGTGGGGTCGTCATTCTTTATCGTCTTCGTCATCATACTTCTCGTAGCCTTTGTCGTCGTCTATAGCCTGAAATCTATCATGAAAACGATTAGTAGCATTGTATCTATTAGGACGACGCAAAGGAGAGTTATGAAAACGCTCTCTTGAATCTTGACGATTAACAGCTCTAGGAGGCGTACGGCCTCGGTGTTCAGGGTGTAGCCTATTTGCCGCTACTCTCGTTTCTCGGGATACTGGAGCAGCTTTATACGCCTCTTGTTGGTCAGGCAAAGACCTCCTTGGAGCGTCTCGAGAAGCCCAAATATGCTCGTTGGCTTGTGGTGAAGGACATAACTCTTGTCTGAGCATCGTTGTTATTCCACTGGTGAGCGATTCTGTAAACTGCTGGAACAAGCTCGCCATCAACTCAGGGGTGATGGGGTGGTCTCATGGGTTGACCTGCTGGGGGTGAAGGGAACCTAGACATGATCAAAGAAAAGACTAACAAGGAACAATTTTAAGTTAGTGAAAAACGAAAACAACTCACAAGTGTTTACTCTCGTGTGTTTCCCTCTGCATTTTCTCTCAATTGTTGTTGTAACAAGCTTTCTTCGATGAATTGCCTTATATGAATCAAAACTCAATAGATCGAAACTAACAAGCTTCTAGCACTATGATGAGTGATGGTAGTAATGGAGATGGCCAGTGTAGGGGTGGGGTTTCAACTCAAGGTTCTGACTCAAAAGAAAAATGACTCAACGAAAGAAATAAACAAAGACTCAAAACGATTGCAAGAATGTAAATGCAAATCAACTAATATGACTCAAGTTTGAACTCAAGAGGGTTAAAAGGAAGTGTACCTTAACTTGTCCCGACTGGTGTCAATGAAGGATCGAAGACTGAGTCGAGAAGGGTAGGTATGGTTCGGTATGTCTCGGGTGACGAGGTTCGTAGAACTTAAGTAGAAGACAAACCGAGGTCGCGGTTTTGCTGCCGACGGGGTACTTCTCTGTCTTCGTTACGGGCTCGTGGTTCTCATGTTTCTTCCGTTCTCTTAAAGTCCGACTCAAACAGTATCAAACTAGACTTAAAAATAAATGTTGACTTTTGAGATTTTTTTGTTTCTTTTTGTATTTTTCTTTTCTTCTTTTTCTAGTTTTTTGAATATTTTTTTTGTCTCAACAAAACGAAATATAGAATGAGATATTAATCTCAACAAAAATTGAAAAACTAAAATGAAATAAAAGAATTTGACTTTGACTTTCCTTGTAGATGAGATAAGATTTCCTTGTAGAAGATTTTGTCTTGTGCCGCAAGGAACAACCTTTCTCAACAATCTTTGGGTTTTATGACGGCTGCGTTTTGGGTAGGGAGGTCGAATTTGTTATGGTGGTGATGGGTTGAATGGATTTTTTAACAAGGGTGCTCCCAAACTTCAATCTTTCGATCTCCACAAACACGAATCGATCCAAGCTTGTTGTACACAACCTGAAACATACTCAACAAGAAAGATCAAAGTACTAGAAGACTCAAAATCAATTTCTGATAGAAACTGACAAATAGGTAAACAAAAACTTACTATTTTTTGTGATTTTTTGATAAAGTGGAACTCGTGGTGTTCTTGTGAAGAAGGTGGTGGTGTCAACACAGCTCTGATACCGCCGTTGTTACCTGATCTAGACACCAAAACTCGAACAGAAAAGAGATGCGGAATTAGATACGAAGGTGAAAGAAAGATAAGTCGAATGATAGATCAATTGGAACCAAATCAAACAACGATAAAACCTTTGAACTTAGGAACAAGAACCTTACCGAGTGATGAAGAAACCCCAATGGATTACAACCAAACACAATGGCTATAGTAGGCCAATGCACCTGGAGGATGATCTATGGAGCCTTGATAGCACCAATCTTATGGTGGAGACTGACACACACAAGAACAACTAGGCGAGTTCAACAACAATGCACACGGGACACTCTACTCACAAAAGCTCTCTTTTGGGAGGCAAAAACGATAAACGATGTATTCAATATCAAAGTGTGGGAACCTAAAACAATAACTACGACAAACCTTATATAGGGTTCATAAAAGAAATAAACCAATTAAAAGTATTTCCTAAAAATAGCAAAGACGATTAAAATGATATAATCTCGGAAACAACTAAAAATTGACAAATCTCGGAAAGTCTTCAGCTCCGTAAACACGATCGCTACCCGAATAACGTGGTCGCGGTTTTAGTAAGTTGGCTACGACTTCTTGAACGCCAACAACGAACACGGTCCTCATAGATGCTTCCAAGAGATCACTTGTACTGGTAAGCTCCTTAGACAAGATGAATGCAACTAGCTTGTCTAACTTTTGTTGGACCTCCTTAGATCTTGAGCGAGTCAAGCGCCTTCGAATTCGAGAACCACTGACGACGTTGATTGATGCTCATCTGATCAAGTCCTTGATCAGATACAGATCCATTCTCAATCTTATGTCCTTAATCTAGATGTTAGGATATCCATGTGATTGCTCTTTGTTTTTAACTCTAGAAAGATTCTTTACAATCTTACACTATGTATTACTCGTAGTACTCCCTCCGTCCCATTATATAAGCCCCATTTCATATTCCGGCACTATTCACAATTCGAGAGAATCTTCTCAATTTCTTCCAATTTACAAGCGAAAACATAGTCATGTGGGGTCTTGTTTGATTCGTCTTAACAAATACTATTCCCTCTGTCCCATTTTGTTAGTCCCATTTCAATCAGGCACATATGCCGAGATATGTTTTGCATCGTTAATATCTCTAGTTATATGTTAATAAAAATTATAATTTTTTAATATTGTTAAAGTACTCATTAAGACGAATCAAACAAGACCCCACATGGCTATGTTTTTTCTTATATATTAGGAGAAATCTACAAGATTCTCTCGGTTTGTGAATAGTGTCACGAAAAGAAATGAGACTAACATTATGGGACGGAGGGAGTATAACAATTTCGAATTTTTATATTTTTTACTAATACGTAAGTGGAGATATTGACAAAACAAAACATCGACATATGTGCGGTAATGAAATGGGGCTTATATAGTGGGAGAGAGGGAGTAATTTAGTATATGCATAAGCAGGCGTTAAATTCAACTTATTATGCCAAACAAACTTCAGAGATTATCATATTTAATTAACATAGGGATGAGTAAAGTAATGGCCTATGGATCAGTGTTGCCTGGGATCTTGTATACCATATTCGTATCATTCATCTCACTCTACTACTAATATGCACATGGCCACCTAAATTTGATCAGTTGCACTAGTAATTACAGTGGTACCTCATCACCATAATCATTAACTATACAGTATAAAATAATTAATTTATAACATTATGATATCGACAATAGATATTAGTATAACCTTACCCGTTTCCTGATTTTATTAATCAGATTTTATTTAGATTTGTTATTACAAAATGAGACAGAGATAACATATTTATTATTATAAAAATGATCATATTAAATTATCTTAAACATTTAAAAATTATATGTAGTAAATAGTTTACAATGTGGGATGAATACATTTATTTTATCATAAAAGGTACAATTAAAATACTAAGAACTTAAATCTCAATATATATGGTGTTAACATCTGTGTACATGATTAATATTTATATATATTCAACCTGTTTGGTTTTAATATTTTTTAAAATGTTGAAACTCTAGCTTGTTGTTACCGTAAACTAGCTTATAAGCTACTCAAATATAGGCAAAATGTTCCGGACCCAAACAAGCCCATTATCCTCTCTCTTTGTATAAAGACTCATCCTCATCGAAACCGAATCCATTATCTGTCATCATTCATCAAAGAAGATCATGTAAGAAAATAATCAAGAACCATTATTTTATTCCCTAAGTGTGTTTTTTAGTTTCAAAAAATATTATAGTTAATTATTTACATCTAATTGTAATTCACAAACTATTTATAAATTTATTTGGCACTTGCATTACAATTTTGTCAGATTTTTTATTTAGTTTAAAAATAAAATAGCTTATTTTACCAAAAAGCCTGAAATCGTAGCTTATTGTTTTAATAAATTAACTTATTTTCTTATAAAATAAAGGCTAAAATTCACGTTCCTCAAGAGGCACTAAGTTGGGGTGTGGTGGCATTATTCTCTTCCTCAAACCTAGCTAGCTATATCGGTCCTCGAAGTGCTGAAATACTGCTGCCTTGGTAGGATTCCCAGAATTTCGTGCAATAAAAGTGTAAACTAATGGAGTGAAAAAATAAATAATTAGACAAGCTATACTGCACGAAATCATCTCATTGATTAAATTTCTATCAATGTCCTAACATTCTCTGTGATTATTGGTACAGCAAACACTGAAATTGATGTTGATAAATTTATATTCTTATATACTCCGTACTACGTAACTTTTTTTACATACCACAAAATTTTGAAAAATATAACTTTAATGGAGAAAAGCAAAGCTATCGCACACAAAACACAATGTTGATAACCAATCTTTTTAGGCTTCTTCATGTAGTCAAAGATTGGCAATCCTTTACCATATTTTGTGAGCCTTTTTTAATATGATACTCCCTCGTCCTATAATATTAGTCTCATTTCATTTTGTGACATTATTCACAAATCGAAGAAATCTTGTAGATCTCTCCTAATATATAAGAAAAAACATAGTCATATGGAGTCTTGTTTGATTCGTCGTAATGAGCACTTTAACAATATCAAATAATTATATTTTTTATTAACATATAACTAGAGATATTAACGATACAAAACGTGTTTCGGCATATGTGTCGGGTTGAAATGGGACTAACTAATAAATAAAATTGAAATGAAATTTTAATGGATTGATTAAAAAGTCTGGTCAAACAATGATCTAAATATTTAAAAACGGTTTTTCTTATCTATGCTCTAAGGACAATTGTTATGTTTATTTTTAATGAAAATTATTTTTCTACATGAAAAAAATATAAACTAATTATAACAAAAAAATATAATAAAAAAAAATATGTCGGGTGAGAATAAATTTTAAAATACGAAAAACTGTTTAAAAAACTTAAAAACCAAAATATCTTAGGATTCATTTCCCTATAAGTTTGTTATCTTAGGGCATAAGAAAAACTGATTTAAAAAACTTAAAAACCAAAATAAAAATATCACACAAGAGTTATTTTTTTGGTCTCGACCACACATGTTAGAAACAGATTTTTATACATCATCAAATTTTTGATTTAGTGTGAATATCAATTCTCACTCACTAAGGACAAATTCACTTATCGTCCTCGAGCTATATAATTCATCGAAAATTGAGTATAGTCAATGTCCACAATCATCACTATCTATGAAAACAAATACTAAAATTCACACACAAATATAAAAATATCTCCACAGAAAAACTAATAAATCTTTTCAATAACATCCTCTTTTCATACGAAAAGCTAGTTAATTTATATAGCAATTTTAATACGGTGCACTATGTAAAAAGGCTACCAAATAAGTATAAAATTTTGTTCTTGTTTAACAATATACTCCGTACTTATTTGTTTTCTTGATAAAGCACTCACAATCTAGTGGATGCTTCCTTTTTAATTAACCATCACATGGGATTGACACAAATGTGATAAGTCCATTCCATATAGATGTCCAACTTTACCTTCTTTAATTTGTAGCAAATTTAATGGAGGGCCCTTTTTTCTTATCATCTTCTTCTCCCTCACCCTTGTGTTTCAAATCACCCATACCCTTCTATCCTCTGAATTTATGTGTATAGTGATGCTTGTTTCAATGGTGTTTCCTTTGCTAATTTCTAGCTATTGTTTCATATATATCCTTGTGAATTTATAAGTTAAGTGAAACATAAAGCAATTGAAACCTGTAACTTTATACATTTTGTGTCGATAGAAAAAAGTTTGATTGAATTCAGCTTTTATCAATACACATATGCATGTAACTTTACATGCACTATTGTGGATCGAAGAGGTAATATAAAAGATGCAATACTACATCAAATGTTAATGAAAGTAGAAAGATATTGAAATTGTTTGTCTAGTATTTGGAAAGTTGGAGAAAAAGGGACAACATGGAAAGTAAAACAAATGCAGAGCAGAACCACAAAGGTAATATTCATGGATTAATAATCCTTAACCCTCCCCAAGTAAAAACTTGGGATAAAAGAAACAAAACAAAAAGAGGTCTCTCTCCTTTGTTTGGTTGTTAAACTTTCCTCTAGGGTTTATCCCTGTTGTCAAATTAAGCATCTATTAAAAGAACTAGAAACCCTAAATTTTAATGACCTCTAGGAAATTAGAGTTTTCTATTTTGGCCAAGTTTAGCTAACAACTTTTAGTTTTTGTTGGCAACCCTAATTTAGTTTATCCTGATCACTCGTAGAGGAAAAAGCTACTCCATCATTAATCAAAATCCTAAATTAACTGTCTGAAGTCTGGCCCGACATGTTGATGGATGAGATACTCATCTGGGTTCGAAACGTCGAAGACCATCCCGCCATGGATAAACTGCGGTGGTTGCACTGGTTGCTTCGTCGTCGTCGTCATCTCCTTCTGTCGCCTCAATTCCATCACCTTACGATGGGAGTTCGAGTGCTTGGCGAGCACAAACGTCGGGCTTGAAGCGGGCCTATACTCGGGTACAAGCCGACCCGACTTGTACCTCACTCCACAAGCATTGCACAATGTCTTCGGGCCCATGGGCCCGGTCCTCCACTGCGGTGTCTTGTCGGTAGCACAATGCAGGCACCTCCTCCCGTCCACATTCGGGCCGTTCGCCTCTCCCGGCCCACCACCACCAACCTTCTTCTTTCCGGGCTTCAGGCCCGGGACAGGCCCGATAGTCGGGTTCATAGGCATAATGGTTTGTGGGCCGGGCTTAGGAAACGGGCCCGGTTGGTTTTCATTGGAGAGCAGGTGGAGTCTGGAGGCCCAACTACCAGGGGCGGGCCGAGAGCGTTTGCTACGGGCTTTGGCGGGTACCGAGAGGGGCTCGGGGCGGAATATAGGGTGTCTGGTGGGAAGGGTTCGGGGCGGGTCGGGTCGGGGTTTGGTGGGCCCGGGTGATGAATTTGAGAGCCCGGAGATGAGGTGGAGCTTTTGGAGGTCCTCAGTTGAGAATGAGTCTTCTTCTACGAAATTGGACAGCCATTCCAACTCTGCTGCATCATCATACTGTAAAAGGAAACCCCATTTTTTCAGAGCATATCCTTTTATTTAGGACCTTGTTTTTTTAAAGTAATTTCAAGGGCCAATGAATAACTTGGTACTGTAAATGGATATCCAATTTGTTAGAACTCGGATGTTTTAATTAATTCCAAATTAACGAGTAATTTCATAGAAGGCAATTACGGAATTCGTTATAATTTCAGAAGGGGCTTAAAGATGGAGAGAATTACGTACCGGTAGGCAGAAGTCGCCGTCGAAGGAGCGAAAAGGTCCGTCACCGGGGGGTTGAAGTTGATGATCGGCGGGAGGAAGGCCGGAAACGGAGCTGGAATTGCAGCTGTCGCCGGCGGCGAGAAGAGGGGAGGAGTCGAAAGTGCCGTCGTCGTTGGAGAAATCAAGGAGATCCTCAACGGCGAAGGTCTCGGTAGGGGCGGAAGCGGCAGGGAGCTTCCTCTCCGGGGTGAATTCCATGAAATTGAGAGGGGGTTTGTTCAGTTGGAGAGTTTTGGGGAGAAAGAGAGATGGGGGAAAATGAAAAAGGGAGAGGAGGAAGAAGACGTAGGGCTGCTAGTGAGTGCTGCTAAAATGGAGGGGATTTTGACAAGGTATACTTCCTGACTACACAAACCCTATAAACATGCTCTGTTTTACACATTCCACTCCTTTTACTTTCTTTTTCTGGATATATCATATTCATTCTTTCTTTAATTAATTATTAAATTTCTAAATTGGAGGACTTTCAAGTGTTTTCTCTGTAATTTAATTACCGCAATTGAATTCACAATTTGTAAAACACTATGAGAATGAGGTTCAACATGAAGTTTTTGCGTTCATACATAACTAGCTAATGTTCATAATTTAAGCAGTAATGTTCATAATTTGGGCGATAAAAAAATGTGTCATTTTGAGGGAAAAAAAAACAAAGAAAAAACAAAGTTCGCAGTAATTACAAGTATGTCACTACGTTCTCCCTGAAAAATGTTCAAAAGTTTTTATGGCCCAGATTATGAACATTCTCATCAGGAATATATAAACACTAACGTGTAATCTGTGAACGCGGCCCGTTCGCTTTTCCTACGTTATTACAAGTATGTCATCGCGTTCTCCATGAAAAACGTTCAAAAGTTTTTATGACCTTGATTATTAACTTTATCATCAAGAATATAAACACTGACATGTAATTTGTGAACGCGATCTATGAGAATGTAATATTCTGTTAATGTGACGTATTAGTGACGTCACTATTCTGGTATAAATACCAGAATCTGTTGTAACAATTTCCTTCATGTCTTGATAAAACACTTTGTAATGAGAGCTTGCTCTCTTTTGCTTCAATGGAGTTCACTCAACCTCTCTTCCTAAATCTCATATGGTATCAGAGCAAACGCTCACTTTCGTGAGAAATTCCGCATTCCTTTGAACTCAGATTGGGGATTTCAATCCCTAGGGTTCTTATTCTGTTTTTTCTGGGAGATTGAGTGCAGCCTTGAGCAATGGCGAATGATGCGAATCCTTCTGTTCGTCTTCAAGATCTTAATCATCAAGGAAATGCCTCCAGTGATCCATTGTCTCTATCGAATTCAGATCATCCAGGTGCGCAATTGATCGCATTACAGCTGAATGGTATGAACTTCTTGAATTGGAGTTACAATGTGAAATTGGCTCTTGGTGCGAAGTCGAAGATTGGATTCATTGATGGATCTTGCTTGTGACCGGTTCCTGGATCCTTTGATTGTAGCAGGTGGATCAAAGCTGATTACATGATTCGATGTTGGTTGCTGAATTCAATGGAATCGTCCATAGCCAGCACATTCATGCGAGTTGAATCAGCTAAGCATCTCTGGGATGAACTTCTGGAGCGTTTTGGCCAAGAAAATGGGCCAATGTTGTATCAATTGAAGAGAACTTTGTCATCTCTTCAACAAGGATCACAATCTGTTGGTGATTACTATTGCAAGCTTAAAGGCCTTTGGGATGAGATAAGTTGTCTCGAATATTTTCCTATCTGTGATTGTGGCTATCTTGCAAGGTGTGGATGTGAGATCATCAAGAAACTTCAGGAGCAGGAATCCAAGAATCGAGTGATTCAATTCTTGATGGGATTAACTGAGGATTTTGATGGCATTAGAAGCAGTATCTTAGCCATGGATCTCATTCCTAGTGTCAACAAAGCTTTTTACCTTGTGCAACAAGTGGAAAGGCAGAAGATAGTGTCTGGCACCTTGGGATCTCATCCTACTGGAGAAGCATGTGCTGTCAAACAGTCTCAACAAATGCAAAGATATCCACAACAAAGAGATAACAACAGATCTGGCAAAGGAGACAGAAAGTGTGATCACTGTCATCTAAAGGGGCATACCAAAGATCAATGTTACAAGCTAGTGGGATATCCACCTAATGGGAAGTCTAAACAACCTTCCTACAGGTGAGCCAATGCTACAGATGGAGAGTATGATAATCCATTGGAGGCAGTTCCCAGTCAAAGCAACATTATGGACCATGCCATGATCAATGCTCTTTGTCAAGAAATGTCAAAATTCTTTCAAGCCAAGGAGAGTGGTGCTTCTTCCAGTGGCAACTTTGCAGGTAAACTGGCTTCAGTCTTCTCAGTAAATTCAGAATTACTTAAGACCAGATGGATTGTTGATACTGGTGCTACAGATCATATGATCTTTGATTCCAGTTTATTTCTGGATCAAAGAACTCTAGTAAATCCTATTAAAGTGGCTTTACCTGATGGAGAGGTAAAGATTGTTGATACAATAGGATCTGTGAGAGTTAATTCTCAGCTTGTGATTGATAATGTGCTTTTGGTTCCTGGTTTTAAGCATAATCTGATGTCAGACACTAAATTGCTTGATGATCTTGGTTTGCTTGGTCTGATAAAAGCTGATATAATATCATTGCAGGACCCTATCACTAAGGATACAGTGGTAAAGGGATTGAGAGCTGGTGGCTTATTTGTTGCTCAGAGTGTTGCTGTTCAGAATCAAATGGATGTTGATGTGTGCATTGATAGTAGTTCTTCAGTTTTAATGTCTACTAGACTCATTCATAATAGACTAGGACATTGTTCTAAGAGCAAATTGCAACATTTGACTCTTCCTGGTCTTAATCACAATGATGATTTGTTTTGTGAAAGCTGTGTTGTGGCTAAACATTGTAAAGATCCTTTTATCAGGAGTGAACTTTTAGCTAAATTGCCTTTTGCTCTTGTGCATTTTGACTTGTGGGGACCTTACAAGACACCAACTATGATTGGTGCCTCTTATTTTTTGACAATACTTGATGATAGTACTAGATATACTTGGATTTATCTAGTTAAACACAAGTATCAGGTTCCTGAGATTATTGAATCTTTCATAGCTTATGTGAAAACTCAGTTCAGTACTACTATCAAAGTTATTAGGAGTGACAATGGGATGGAGTTTGTTCAACACAAGTGCAGTCAGTTGTTTGCAAGCAATGGGATAATTCACCAAAGAAGTGGTCCAGGGAATCCACAACAGAATGGCAGAGTTGAGAGGAAACACATGCATATTTTGGAAACTGCAAGAGCAATGAGAATGCATGCTAATTTGCCTATTAAATTCTGGGGAGAATGTGTCTTGGCTGCAGTACATACTATTAATATGTTGCCAAGTTCTGTTTTACAGTGGAAAATTCCTTTTGAGGAATTATTCAAAGAGAAGGCAGATTATGCACATCTGAGAGTCTTAGGCTGTATTTGCTTTCCTAAGGCTTCTAATGTCAAGAGAGACAAGCTTGGTCCACAATCTAGAAAGTGTGTTTTTGTTGGATATCCTGCACACCAAAAGGGCTATAAATTGTATGATCTTACATCTCATACAATTTTTGTCTCCAAAGATGTGATCTTCAAAGAAGATCAGTTTCCAAATAAAATGGATGAATCAAATCATTCATCTCCATCTCCTATCAGAAACTTGCCTATTGTTCAGTTTGAGGATGACACACCAGCAGTTGCACCTTCTGTTGAGCACACTGAGTTACCACCAACTACTAGAGCAATGCCAGATATCTCTTCATCTATTCCAGAGTCTGTGGAGCTCACTGCAATTCCTTCATCTCCAAGGCGTTCCACTAGAGCAAAGGTACTTCCTGCTAAGCTTCAGGATTATGTATGTGCCTCTGTAAGTAGAACTTCACCTCAGGGTTCCCCTCTTGTAGCTTTTGATGATTTCTCTTCAGAATATGTGGCTTCCTTTTTCAATGCTTGTTCCATATATGAGCCACAGTTCTATCATCAAGCCAAGGGTATTCCATGTTGGGAGGAAGCCATGTCTAAAGAGTTGCAAGCACTGGAGGATAATAACACTTGGGAATTAACTACTCTTCCCCCAGGAAAAAGAGCAGTTGGTTCCAAGTGGGTATATACAAAGTCAAATACAGACAAGATGGATCTGTTGAAAGGTATAAAGCAAGGTTAGTTGCTAAAGGATATAATCAAGTAGAAGGCACAGATTATAAGTACACCTTTTCTCCAGTGGACAAGTTAGCCACTGTAAGAACTCTCATAACTTTGTATACTGCTCAGAAATGGGATATCTTTCAACTAGATATCAACAATGCCTTTTTACATGGGCATTTGGAGGAAGAAGTATACATATCCCCTCCATTAAGATATCACCAAGCTAAAGCTGGTCAAGTATGCAAACTTACCAAGTCTTTGTATGGACTTAAACAGGTCTCTAGACAATGGAATATTGAGTTAACTAACCATTTGCTCAGATTAGGCTACATTCAGTCTAAACATGATTATTCTTTGTTTGTAAGAAAAGATGGAGATCTTATGGCTGTTGCACTGGTCTATGTTGATGATCTATTGCTCACAGGCAATGATACTGAATTTTTGATGAAGACAAAGCAGGATTTACATGAAGCTTTCACTTTAAAGGATCTGGAATTAATAAGATTCTTCCTTGATATTGAGGTAGCCAGATCTGCTAAAGGTACTGTCATCAACCAGAGAAAATACATCCTAGACATTTTGAAGGATACAGAAATGCTTGAATGTAAACCAGCAAATTTTCCTCTTCCTAAGGGTCTAGGCCTTTCCAAAGATAAAGGCATCCTATTGGAAAATCCAGAACTCTACAGAAGATTAGTAGGCAGATTGTTGTATCTGAACATTACTACGCCAGACATATCTTACTCAGTTCATCATCTGAGCCAGTTTGTGAGCACACCTAGAAAGCCACATTTTCAAGCAGCATTGCACATTCTCATATATCTCAGAGGGACTATTAATTGGGGATTGTTTTATCCTACCAAAAATGCTCTCCAAGCCAGTTGTTTTAGTGATGCAGATTGGGGTAAGCATGGATCTCTTAGTTCCTATTGTGTTTTTCTTGGTGATGCTTTAGTTTCTTGGAAAACCAAGAAGCAAAAGACAGTGAGCAAGTCTTCTACTGAATCTGAATACAGAAGTATGTCTTCTACTGCTAGTGAAATGGTGTGGTTCAATGCATTGCTCAATGATCTTTATGTCAAAGTTCCACTACCTATCACAATGTATTGTGACAACAAAGCAGCTCAACACATTGTAGCCAATCCTGTCTTTCATGAAAGGACAAAGCACTTGACCATTGATTGTCATTATGTGAGGGAGAAGGTTATTGAGGGCTTTCTTCAAACTGCTCATGTCAAGTCCCAACTCCAGTTAGCTGACATTTTGACAAAACCTCTTGGTGAAATACCTCATAAATTCTTGTCTTTCAAGTTAGGACTAGTTGAATCCTCCCCAAGTCCAACTTGAGAGGGGGATATGAAAATGTAATATTCTGTTAATGTGACGTATTAGTGACGTCACTATTCTGGCTGTTGTAATAATTTCCTTCATGTTTTGATAAAACACTTTGTAATGAGAGCTTGCTCTCTTTTGCTTCAATGGAGTTCACTCAACCTCTCTTCCTAAATCTCATACGATCCGTTCATTTTTCATACATTAATAATTATTTGCACCAAAACTTTCCTCAACATTATCAACGTACATTTGCATTCGATCATATCTACAACAGGGTGTGATAGATGATATACAGAGAGCTTGTGGTTTTCTTGACATTTTTTGTCGTTCTTCGGGGCAGAGGGTGAACCGGGACAAGTCGAAACTCTTCATCTCTCCTAATGTGCAGCAGGGTGTGATAGATGATATACAGAGAGCTTGTGGTTTTTCTCTTACCACGGATCTTGGCATTTATCTTGGCATGCCTCTTCTTCACAAGCCGATCAACAAGAATACTTTTGATCCCCTTCTTGAGAAGATTTGTAACCGTCTCATGGGTTGGAAGAGTAGACGTCTCAGTTTTGCTGGACGTGTGACTCTTGCTAAATCAGTTTTACACTCTCTCCCTGTTTATGCGATGGCGTCAATCAACCTTCGCGCGTCTACTTGTGAGAAAATTGACCAAATCACCCGCTCTTTTGTTTGGGGGAGCTGGGTGAGCAGAAGAAGATCCACCACCTTCATTGGGATGAAATCTCTAAGCCTAAGGATTGTGGTGGTTTGGGTTTGAAGAGTATGGAGGATATGAATCTTGCGCTCACGGGTAAACTTGCTTGGCGTTTTCTTAGGGACGAGTCCAGCCTTTGGGGCTCCGTTTTGAGAGCCAAGTATATCCGTCCGTCTCGGGCTATCCATGGGCACCCTTCGCCTACTTGGAGAAGTATACAGAGAGTGAATTCGGAGGTCATTGCTCTTGGATCTAAATGGCTGGTTGGCAATGGTAAGAGAATCAGGTTTTGGGAGGACAAATGGTTACTTGATATTGAGTTACTTCAGGTTGCTAGGAGGCCTATTCTGGGTGCTCATGCGGATGTGTTGGTGGAATATTTTTGGTCCCATGATGATGGGTGGCTCTGGAGTCAGCTGGATAGACTGTTGCCGCATGGGGTTCTTTTGAAACTTGCTGGCGTTGTAGTCTCTAATGAGGATGAGTAGGTGGATGTCCAATCTTGGGGTCTCTCGAGTGACGGAAATTTTAGTGTGTCGTCGGCTTATTCTCTTATTCATCCCAGATGCTCTCTGATCGACCTGGATGCCTTGGTCTTCAAATCCATATGGAAGTTAGGGGTGCAGGAAAGAGTAAGGTATTTCTCTTGGCTCGTTTTCTGGGGTGGGATCATGACTAATATGGAGAGGGTTAGGCGCCATATCAGGTCCTGTGATGCTTGCCCCCTCTGTCGTGTTGCTCCGGAATCTCTGCTGCATCTGTTCAGGGATTGCCCTGCTGTCCAGCGCATTTGGTCGGTTCTCCAACCCCCGTTTGCCTGGGATGAGTTATTTGGTTGGAATTGGGCGCAGTGGGTGCGTCACAATTTTTCTGACAAGTCTGTTCTGGCTGGCGGTCTGCGGTGGGCGTGCATTTTTGCTAATGCCATCTGGAGTATATGGAAGTGGCGTAATGATTGGGTGTTCAACAAAAATATTTTTGGTAGAGATAAAGCGTCCCATATCTTACAGCTTTCTGAGTATGAGCTTGTTGTATCTCGCACGCAACCCAAGATTGTCAAAATCGTGGAAACGATTTGGGTTCATTGGTCCCCCCCAGGCTGCGTCTTGGGTGAAAGTTAATACTGATGGGTCGGTGGTGGACAGTCGGGCCTCTGCTGCTGGTGTCATTCGGGACGAGAATGGTTTGTGGATTGGAGGATTTGTTCAGAACATTGGTATGTGCATTGTTCCTATGGCGGAGCTCTGGGGTATTGTTTCGGGTCTCAGGCTTGCCTGGGAGAGGGGTTACAGGAGGGTTGTTTTGGAAACTGATTCGCAGTTGGCGGTCCAGCTTCTCAATAAACCTATGGATCGTTGTCATCCCCTTTTCAGCCTCGTCTCTCTGGCGCTAGGCTTCATTCGTAGAGACTGGGATATTCAGTTTCGGCACATTTTCCGTGAGGCTAATACGGTGGCTGACCGTCTTGCTTCTCTTGCTTTTCATTTTCCTCGTGGTTTTCATTTTATTGTTATTCCGCTCGATTGGGTGTCTCTTTGTATTTCGAACGATGTTAGGGATTTCGTTACACCCCGTCTGGTGGCCAAGTAGGATTTTTTTATAAAATTCTCGAGAGTGCTGCCTCTCTTTTACCCAAAAAAAAAATAAAATTCTACAACTCTTAAAGTAGGGCAACGTATTATTTTGTACACACACTCACATAAACAAATTTTTGGACCAACACCGTAATACGTGTTACTTAAATAAACATTTTCAAGGAAAAAAAAATTCAACTACAATCATTAACTTATATGACTCGAGCCGATCGACGTGATGTACCATTCCTAAATCCACCACCCCTCTTGTATTTTATCGTAGATTTTTACAATTCTATATGGATGCATGTTTATATAATTACGTAGAATAACGATGACGACATTTACTGATTTACATGGCTAATTTGGTAAAATGAACTCCTGCAACTTTAAAACTTCAAGTCTACACACTACAAATATGACAAGGACGTACAGATAAAAACAAACAAGTGTATTGTTAATTAGTGATCAATGAAATATTAAGGGTTAATTTTTACAAATATGTTATTTATCTTATTGATTATCTACGAATTGCTGGTTAATTCAATGTTTAAGAACGATCTTGCAGGTTTGTCGCATCCTGCTCGTGCAGTAGCGTCCAAGTTCATAATTATATATTCGGAATAAGTTTAATTATCTACAGTACTCCCTAAGTACTTTCGATAGATTTTTGACTTGGGAACGGTGCAATATAAAATAAATTAGATTTCAGTAATTTTCTTTTGGAATCCTGTTCTTCAGTTACCTGTCATATACGGTCGATTTTTATATTTTACGAAGATACAGAAGAACATATTCTATTTTACATATATTTATATCTTTTGAAGACTTATGTATAGAGTAAGAAAAAGTGAAATTCCTGACAAGCTTATTCTACTACGTTAGTTAGCTTTTGTAAGACAATTATCAATTTTAATCTTGGTAGAAAAACTAAAATTTTAACTTGAAGCGTTTTCACGTCATTTCAACCTTAAAAAGCCAGTGAGGATGCAGATATAACACTAAGATTGAGGCGATAAACATAAATATTATATATTCACGTATATACGGACGCTTAAATACTATTGTACCATTAATGTTACAATACATGTATATATTCATTCTAGCACATACACAAAAAAGTGTACTCAATTCTTGTATAAATCCCTGTTCTCATCAAACACTTTCTTAGTTTTTTTTTCACTTGTAAACTTTTTACTTATAATGTCTAGCATTTTAACTAATTCCCATAATAATGTCGACACTGTTACAAATTAAAGGAACCTGCATGTTATGCTCACGGTGTGATGGCTAGTTTATTATGTATAAAATTCTTACATCTAATTATTTAGAAGCTAAAATTAGCATTTTACAAGAAAAAATTCCCGACGCAGGCTCTTTTCAAAACAATTTCTCAAAATAGGCACTTATTTCAGCTTCGGAATTTTTTTATGTGTGAGAGACGCTGGTAGAACCAGCGTCTCTCCTCCGAAGCTGAAACTATTTTTTTTTGAATTTTTTATGTATAAGAGACGCTGGCTGGGCCAGCGTCTCTTATACATGTTAGTTTTTTAATTGTATTTCCAAACTTTTTTGTAGTTTTAAATTTTTTTTTTAAGGCAATGTATAAGAGACGCTGGCGTCTCTTATACGTTCAAACATAAAAAAAAAATGTATATGAGACGCTGGTCCGAACAACGTCTCATATACAGAGATGTTTTTTATTTATTTGCACATGTATAAGAGACGCTGGTCGAACCAGCGTCTCTTATACATGTGCAAATAAAAAAAAATGTGTTGTGTAAGAGACGCTGGTTCGCCCAGCGTCTCTTACTCTAAACCCTAATTTTTCAAAACCCGCCGCTGTTTCGTTTGAACGGGTTGAAATTGAATGTGGGTAGTTGGGGAGACAGCAGTTGAACGTGTTACAGCCTTTAAATTCATCTTCTTTCACATTTTTACTGCAATCCTCTTCTTCTTCTTGTTTTCTTTTCATTCGTTCGAACAACAACAACAGCAAGGCAACCTCTTCTTCTTCTTGTTTTCTTTTCATTCGTTCCAACAACAACAGCAAGGCAATAGAGGGGTGATCCAGCAATCGAAGGTAAGTCTTCATTTCTTTTTCTCTTCTTAAAAAATTTTGGATTCATTTAAACAGTGTAATTTCATTTCTTGTTCTCTTAATTAATTTTGTTCACTGTTATTTTATTGTCATACCAGCAACAATCTTCGTTCCAAATTCAGCAAGGAACAGACTGGGGTGAACGGACGAGCGGACGTGAACGAGCGGGTGAACATTTTTCAACAGAGAAAACGTAAGAAAATTTATGCACTCATTTTATTTAAGAATCTATGAATATGTTTCAGAAAATAGGTTTAAGAAAATAGGTTTTAGAAAATAGGTTTTAGAAAATAGGTTTATAAAAGTAGGGTTAAAAACGAATTTTAAAATGATAATAGGGTTAAAAACGAATTTTATATGATAATAGGTTTAGGTATTTTTTTAAGAATTTTTTAATGATAATAGAATTGAAAACGAAATTTATATTATAATAGGTTTAAAAACGAATTTTATAATTATACTAGGGTTAAAAGCGAATTTTATATGATAATAGGTTTAAGTATTTTTTTTAGAAATTTTTAATGATAATAGGATTAAAAACGAATTTTATATTATAATAGGTTTAAGTATTTTTTTAAGAAATTTTTAATGATAATAGGATTAAAAACGAATTTTATATTATAATAGGTTTAAGAATTTTTTTTATGAATTTTGTAATGATAATAGACTTAAAAACGAATGTTATATGAAAATAGGTTTAAAAATAAGTAGTTGGAAATAGTTGAAAATAGTTGGCTTCACTTGAATGTGGTTTGATTTGATATTATAATAGGTTTAAAAAACAAATTTTTTTATGATAATATGTGGCTTCACTTGAATGTGGTTTGATTTGGCTTGAATTTTATGATAAAATGTGGCAATCAAAGTAAGTAGTTGAAAATAGTTGGAAATAGTTGAAAATAGTAATTATGTATAAACAATCAAAGTAATTAGGTTTAAAAAGATTTAAACCACAATTACTTTAAATTTAAAGATAAAATAATTTTATGATAAAATTTTCCTTGACATTTTAGAATGGATATCCACCCCCAGTGTGAAACCTCATTCACCAGATTACTCTCAAATGTTCAATCTGGAGTAATGAGTGGATCACAAATGGTAGTACATGGAGAGGGAAACAATGATCACGAGGATGCGTTTGTCGATGCGTTTGGTCTTGATCACAATGATGACATCGATCAATCGTCAGAGGACGAGGATGTCAATGAAGCTGATATAGCTAGGGTTAACATGATTAGAGAAGCAGCGCAAATCACCCCGAGTTGGAATATGACTGGAGAACCTGATCCAGCATTGATGAACTCATGGCAAACTTGGATTGGAATGGATCCACTGCCAAATCAAGATGAATTTTGCAAAGGACAACTTTTTAGTTCACTCGAATAGTTGAAAAGAAGAATTGTAGTGTACTCAGCATCCAAGGGGAAGCATCCAAGGGGAAGGAGTATAAGGTGAAAAAGGTCAGAGATCGATGGTACACAGTTGTCTGCGTGCAAAAAGACGAAGGATGCACATGGAAACTATCGGCTCATAAAGTCGGTGAGCTTGACAATGTGTGGAAGATAAGCACATACAAAGGTCCTCATGTCCCTAGCTGCGTAAGAGATGTCATGCATATGGATAATCGTAATATATCGCAAAAGTTCATCGCTGAAGAGATAGTTTCGCTTATCCGAGTTGACAAAGCATTGAAGCCTAGGACCATTATGCAGATAATACAGAATTCGTATCAGGTCTCCATTACGTACAAAAGAGCATGGGGTGGAAAACAAAAGGCAATAGCTTCCATTTTCGGTGATTGGGAGGAATCATATGCTATTTTGCCTCGGTTTATGGCTGCAGTTGTACAGTCCAATCCTGGTACTGTTGTCGAATGGAGTACGGTACCAAGTGCTGATGGGAGTGGATTCATCTTCCGACGTGTTTTTTGGTCATTTGGACAAAGCATCCAAGGTTTCCAACATTGTCGGCCTTTGATTACTATTGATGGAACTCACATGTATGGAAAGTACAAAGGTACTTTACTTATAGCAATGGCTGTGGATGCAAATCAACAGATTTTTCCTATTGCGTTTGTTGTTGTTGAGAGTGAGAATGGTCACAGTTGGTCTTGGTTCATGGATTTAATTGGTCGTCGAGTAACAGACCGCACTGGTATATGTGTTATATCGGACAGGCATCCGGGTATCCTGAAGGCTATGAGAGAGCTACAACGTTGGAGAGCTCCAAATGCATATCACAGGTTTTGTGTTCGCCATATTGTTTCAAATTTCAACACAACTGTTGGAAACAAGCACTTGAAGCGATTACTTGGTGCAACAGCATACAAACATGAAGAGGCGGAATTTGATGCTGGGTACTCTACTTTGTGCTCCAAAAATGTAACGGCAAAAACTTATTTGGACAACATTGAAAAGGAAAAATGGTCCTTATGTCATGATGGCGGTTCCAGGTATGGAGTGATGACAACCAAGATGTCTGAGTGTTTTAATGGGGTGATGAAGGGTTCCAGAAATTTACCTATCACAGGTCTTGTCCAATCGACATTCTATAGACTTAATTCGTACTTTGTAGAGCGTCTTGGAAAGGCAACAGAACGTAATGTGGCAGGGCAACGATACACTAATGCAGTAGAAACGTTGATTGAGCACAATGTTACAATAGCTCGTCGTGCACAGGTAATCTCATTCAACGCATTAAGACATGTATATGAAGTGCATGTTCCACCCGTCCAGGAATACGGCCAGCGCTTACAATACGTCGTGGATTTGACTAGTAGGACATGTACTTGTCAAAGATGGAAGAATTATAAGATACCTTGCCCTCACGTCTTAGCAGTGTGTCGCCACAGGAGCTTCTCGTATGTTGAATATGTTGATCCACTTTACTCCATAGAGGCTCTGATGAGGACATATCAGACAGCCTTTTATCCAGTAGGAGATATTTTAGATTGGCTTGTGATTGAGGGACCAACATTGACGCCAGGTCCGAATTATCTTCGTGACGTTGGTAGACCAGGAAGGCGGAAAGAGTCTCGATTCCATAATGAGATGGACATTGTTAGTACTCCAGGGAAAAGCAACTGCAAACTATGTGGGCAAGAGGGACACAACAGGAGGACATGTGCATCACGAGCTAGCAGTTCTGGACAACA
The DNA here is from genome assembly GCA_029168935.1 of Oxyria digyna. Classification (NCBI taxonomy): domain Eukaryota; kingdom Viridiplantae; phylum Streptophyta; class Magnoliopsida; order Caryophyllales; family Polygonaceae; genus Oxyria; species Oxyria digyna. The sequence continues at coordinate 13,598,170 of JAPVLV010000010.1, read as the reverse complement.
TAACTAGCTTTAGCTAGTTTTCATTGTTGTACTTTATTTGTAGTTGTTGTTTATGAAGACATTTGTAATGATTTTTGTTGTTTTTTATGAAGACATTTGTAATGATTGTTGTTGTTGTTTATTAAGACATTTGTAATGATTGTTGTTGTTGTTTATTAAGACATTTGTAATGATTGTTGTTGTTGTTGTTTATGAAGACATTTGTATTCATGTGTGTTTATGATTGTTGTTTCAATGGCTAGTACATGGAGATTAACCCTGGTCCATTATCGTCTGAGGTGCTTAGTCAGCAAGAACAACACAGATCTTCGGATGTGTGGAACAATGTCACTTATGTAAGTGTACATTACATGCTTAAATATCGATTTTCACTAGTTAGTTTGTACATTGCATGCTTAAATATCTCTAATTTTCCCTTTCTTTTGTATAGACAATGACACCCTTAGATACTAGAGTGCATCTGCGACATTGGTTCGATCCCCATCCTAGGGTCTTAGAATAAATTCGTCTTGCTGGATTTTATTGCGTATCCCGTCTAGGATCCAAATTCAAACTAGACAAGGAGCTTATTACAGCATTAGTGGAGAGATGGAGACCTGAGACACATACATTTCACTTGCCCGTGGGTGAGGCAACAATCAGACTCCAAGATGTTGCTGTGTTGTTTGGACTATGTGTGGATGGCTATGCTGTATCAGGCACTGCAGGTCACCATTGGAGATCAGAGGTCATCCGTCTGCTCGGTAAAGATCCAAGTCGATCACTCGGCGGCTCAGCATTGAAGCTTTCATGGCTACGAACAAACTTCAGTGAATTGCCGGATAATGCGGATGAGGAGACGATCAATTGTTATGCAAGGGCATACATCTTGATGGTAATGGGTGGCCTCCTTTTCTCAGATTACAGTGGAGGCGAAATACAAGTAGTGTATTTTCCGTTGCTGGAGAATCTAGAGTTTGCGGCATTTTACAGCTGGGGAAGTGCTACTTTGGCATATCTTTACCGCAACCTATGCAAAGCCTCAGAGAAACATCACTCTCAAATAGGTGGTCCACTGATCTTACTTCAGGTATATAATATAACTTATTGAATTTAAAGTTATCGGTTTTCAGTGGTTAATTAATGTCATGATTGTAGTTATGGGCATGGCAACGCATGCCGATTGGGAGGCCAAGGTTTATCGGGGTCTCAGACCCGGAGCAAGATCGCCTAGCGAGGAGGAGAGATAGAAGGAGGAAAGCTAAGGTTGCCCTATCTAAAGGGACACAACCTCCACCACTTGATGACCAATTTCTGAATGGTCAAGATTCACTTGCATTGAGGTAACATTCACCATTACTGCATATACATATATCTCGGGCGAGTTCTTATCAATCTTTTTTTTTATTTAGGTGGTTGAAGTGTGATTTCGTATATGATGGTAAAAGTCATGATCTTATGTATTATCGAGATGCATTGGATAGGCTAAGGAGCGATCAGGTTTGTATTTTTTTTAATGTCTAATTACATAATACATATATTCAACATACTTAAGGTCATTTTATTTTATATTTAGTTTGCATGGGATCCCTACACACCAAGTGAACTAGGGAGGCTTGGTAGAATTTGTTTTTTAGGATGCAATGTGTGGAGGACCCAAGCCCCTATGATTTGTTTTGACATAGTTGAGTGGCATCGACCCGACCGTGTGATGCGTCAATTCGGATTTCCACAACATGTGCCGGGTGCATGTGAAACCTATGTTGAGTTGCATTTAGTTAACAGAAGGGGGAAGCATGAGACAGACTGGAGCATATTTCACAAGCAATTTATAGAGTTGTGGAAACGTGCGGATTGGATTGCTATGCCTCTGGATGACCCATGTCCTTCAACAATGGAAGAACGGTATATGAGCTGGTACCGATCAATTACTCGTAGATTTATTAGTCCACATATTCGGCCGCCAGCAGGACAATATCAACCATTGTCTCAAGACTTGTATATGGTGGTGAGTATGAAATATAACATATCAATTTATATAATATTTACACTGAATATTTCAAACATACTTATGATTTTTTTTTCCAGGGACAACAGGTGACGACGCAAGGGATTGATGTTCTTAACCAATTGTCTGTAGATCAATCATTCTTCTATAGCCAACAAGATCCTCCAATGACTATGTCACCTCCCTATATTCCGCCAGCGTCAGCGTCAGCGTCTACGCCACCAATGTCTTATCCAACATCGTTTCTCATGGCCTCTCCAACACCTCCGCCCTATTATTCTTCCTTTCAAGATTTTCCTAGTTCTTCAATCCCGCAACCGGTCTTCTCACATCTCGGTGAATGTGGATGGAGTTCCTCGTCTCATTATTCATACATGACATCATCAATGCATGCACCAAGTTCATTTATGTCCACTAGTGCTTCAAGTGTATTTATTTCTCCCACTAGGCCAATTTCTAGAGATGAACGTAATATATGTGGATGGGGATACGAGCCTACGTTAGCACCCGTCCAATAGCCAAGTAGAGAAGAAGATGATGGTCACACAGAGAGTGAAGACGAAGATTAGAATTATTACATATTTGTTGATTTAAACTTTTATGTTAAACTCTATGATTTTTATCAGATTTATTACACAACAATTTCATATTTACATTATTATTTCAAATTATTATAAGCAAAACCAAAACACTAAAACACTAATTCCTTTCGCTGGACCAGCGTCTCTTATACATGTGCAAATAAAAAAAAACATCGGTGTATAAGAGACGCTGGTCGAACCAGCGTCTCATATACATTTTTTTTATGTTTGAACGTATAAGAGACGCTGGTTCGACCAGCGTCTCTTATACACGTGCAAATAAAAAAAACATCTCTGTATATGAGACGCTGGTCTTTTTTTTTTTATGTTTGAACGTATAAGAGACGTTGGTCGAACCAGCGTCTCTTATACATTGCCTTCAAAAAAAAATTTAAAAACTACAAAAAAGTTTGGAAATACAATTAAAAAACTAACATGTAGCCAACGTCTCTTATACATAAAAAATTCAAAAAAAATAGTTTCAGCTTCGGAGGAGAGACGCTGGTTCTACCAGCGTCTCTCACACATAAAAAAATTCCGAAGCTGAAATAAGTGCCTATTTTGGGAAATTGTTTTGAAAAGAGCCTGCGTCGGGAATTTTTTCTGGTAAAATGCTCATTTCAAGAAAAAATTCCTAAAAAATTAAGTTCATAAAAGGATGTCATGTTTAATAATTAAACTAACGCAGTGTCCCTGGCCATGTACGAGAAAGAATCCAGCTTGTTTAATCTAAGCTCGTCTAAACATCCGAAAATGTCTAATTCAAACTCGATCGATTGGAAACACATGCTTGTCGAAAATGCCAGATAATTGACATACTTTATGACATGAATTGTATGTGTATATATCTTGACATTAAGTATAATAGCTTTAATATTTTATTATATATATCATAATTAAAATTTCAATAGATGAATAATAAAAATATATATTAGTGTTGAACATATTTTTTTCATTAATGAGATCGCTTATATTTTTTGTTGTTAAAAAGGAGCGATAGTTTCTTAAAGTTATACTCCCTCCGTCCCACTTTGTTTGTCCTCTTACGCGTTTACACACTTGTCGATACATGTTTTGCGTTAATATATCTAACTACATATTATTAAAAATTATAAAATCTTGATATTGTTAAAGTATTAAATGAGACGAATCAAACAAGACCCTACATGACTGTATTAATACACAAAGATTGAGAATAATCGAGCAAATTGCGTTAATAGGTGAATAGTGTCAAATTCTGTCATAGGACAAACAAAGTGGGACGGAGGGAGTACTACGTATTTGTTAATATAATTATTTAATATTCTAGTAATTAAAGTTATAGATAAAAACAATGGAAAGTGTCAGGTGAAAATGACTTTTAAAATACGAACGTGAGAATGATGCACATTAGTAGTAAATTGGTGAATATTTAGTACTAATTTGGTGCACATTCGTTGACAAACTTAAAAACATCCAAAATTTAAAGAACATTTTTTTGTAAAGAATATTTATTGAGAAACTGAAGAACATTAAGGTAAAAATTGTATGTGCATCACTTTTCAAAGGATGTGCATCGAAAATTTTGATGCACATTTAAGTAAATTTTGATTCACATTAGTCATTCTCACGTTCTCATTTTAAAAACCGTTTTCACCGGAACCGCACCCTAAAAACAATACTTACTTAATAAGGTGGTGTTTGTTTATAATGTCGGAAACGGAAACGGAAAGGAAACGAACCTAGTCCATTTTAGTAGAATTATTCATTGATCAAAATTGTAATTTTATTTCCTTTTCCCCTTTTCCTAGTAGTAATGTTGGGGTATTTGTTAACCTCCCTTTAGGAGGGGTTTCAAAATCCCCTCGCCAACTCACCTCCTCCTCCTTGCCAACTCACCTCCCCCTCTTTTTCCTCTTCTTTTCTCCTCTCTTGGCATACATATTTTAGAATTCAAAATTAATTTGTCAATGTATCATTACTTAATAATGGTCTAGATTCATTTACGTTTCCTTTTCGTTTCCGAGCACTACAAACAAATATACTTAGGTCCCGTTTGTTACCATACATTTGGTATAAGGAATGGATATAGAAATTACTTATATCCATATCACTGTAAGTCTAGGTATAAGAATGAAACTCATTACAAGGTAACTTATTAGCTTTTTTCCTCTCCAAAATTACACCAAACATGAATCCATAGAAATCATGTATACGTGTCATTCCTCCTTCCAACCCGATTCTTATTACGATAACAACGAGACCTCGTAATTTTAGATATAGATTGCAGATAATTTGAATACTTTTCTTGAAAACTATAACAGTTTTGTATTTAATTTACCAATGCCTGCTTCAAATTATTACATATCTATCTTATATATTAAAGTTGAGCCATTTTAAGCTCTTAGAGTGAGTTTAAGAAAGTTGTTAGACTATTTATTTATTTTTTAAAAACATTATTAACATATTAATAAATTACATTAAGAAAAATAAAATCATTAAGTTGGAGCAGATTATTTTTTAGGTTTAAGTAAACTTAATCTATCTAATTATTATTCATTTATTTTACTTTTGATATATAATGAAATTTGAAGTAGATATAAAACTATAAATATCTAACCATGTTAAAAAATAACAAGAACTTAATAAAACTCAATATCAATTATATTTTTAATTATCCACTAAAAATTTAATAGGTAAGCAATGAAAAAATACATAAGTATATTTTATTTATTGTAGATATTTATTGAGGTATAGCAATATAAAATATTATAAAATTTATATAAAATATAAGTCAAAACCGATTATAAAATTATTATCAATTAATTATATAAACATATCGGGGCACTGAGTTTTAGGAAAGTCTGAAAAAGAGTGAATACCTGGTCGTAGAGATGGCTGAACCGGGACCGGACCGGCGGTTCGAACCGGAACCGGACCGGGTCAAAACCGGTCAAAACCGGGACCGGACCGGAACCGGACCGGAACCGGTAGGAACCGGTTTTGACCCGGTCCGGTTCCGGTTCGGGAAATTAAAAGTTTCGAACCGGCGGTTCGAACCGGCGGTTAACCGCCGGTTAACCGCCGGTTATTTATTTTTTTTTTTAATTTTTTTTAACCGCCGGTTAACCGGTTAAACCGGTTAACCGGCGGTTTTTTAAAAAAAAATAAAAAAATAAACCGGCGGTTAACCGGTTAAACCGGTTAACCGCCGGTTAAAAAAATTTAAAAAAAAAAATACAAAACCGGCGGTTAACCGGGAAAACCGGTTAACCGCCGGTTATAACGGCTAGTAAACTAGCCGTTGCCGGTTAACCGGCCGAACCGCCGGTTAACCGGCGGTCCTAACGGCTCCTAGCCGTTAGGAAATTAAAAAAAAATAAAAAAATAAATTTTTAAATATTAAAAAATCCATATCCAACCCCTATAAATACCATACCATACAATCTTCAAATCACACATCCAACAACAACAATCTCTCTTCTCTTTCTCAAATCTCAATCTCATAATCTCTCAAATTCCATCAACAATCTCTCTTAATCTCTTCCTTTCTTAATCTTCCTTTTAATTAGCATTTGTCTTTCAATATTTTATTGCTTTTACATTTTTAATCACATTATTATATTGTTCTAAGTTTTATTGTTTTAATTGTTTTTAATTGCTTTTAATCATATTATTTAATTGTTCTTAATCATATTATGGCGGATCATTTTGACACCCAAGAGAGTGATAATGTCACTTCTCCCACTCCCACTCCCACCTCCCAAGTTAGGTCCTCCGCTAGGGGTAGGACCGCTAGGCCTCAAGGGCAAGCTAGCGGTTCGAGGCCGGCTAGGGGTAGGGGGGGGAGGACCGGGACCGCCGGCGCCGGGTCCTCCGGGAACCAATCCCGGAAACTAACATCTCCTGTTTTTACAAAGTGGTTTACTAAATTACAACCCGGTATCGAGGAACTCGAGGCCGAGGATTATGATCCCGGACTAATTATTGTTTCTTGTAACTTTTGCGAGGCGACATTCCAATGGAAGAAAAGTGGAGGATATGGAACCCTTCAACGACACATGGAGCACAGACACGTCGCCGAGATGGGAATGCTAGGGGGACAAACGCAAATTTCCGGCGGATTTGCATCTTCTACTACCGGTAACCCTTTATTTCATTTTGATCATGAAGCTAATAGTGTAGCATTAGCCGAAGCTATTTGTGTTGATCATTTAGCATTTCGATTTAGTGAAAATGTAGGATTTAATGAGTATATTAAAGAGCATACACAACCCGCTTTTAAATCCGTATCTAGGAAAGTGATTAAGAAAAACGTAATTAAGGCTTATAAAAGACACAAGCACGAATTAGTTTCTTATTTTTCGCAAAATGATATGAATGTTTCAATTTGTAGTGATATATGGAGTGATAATACTCAAACCCATTCTTACATGGGTGTTACATGTCATTTTGTAGATCATTATTTTACAATGCAAAAACGTTTATTGGCATTTAGAGTCTTTGATGATTCACATACCGCACAAAATATTGCTATGATGATTCGTACAATTTTAGAAGAATATAGACTACTTAATAGAGTTTTTTCAATTGGATTCGACAATGCATCTGCTAACACCGCATCTATTAGAGATTTACAAGAAATGTGTCAACCTTTATTTGGTGGGAGATTTTTTCATATTCGATGTGCTTGTCATATTTTAAACTTATGTGTTCAAGATGGTTTACGTGCTATGAGTTATCATTTTGAGCCAATTAAGAACGTTATTAAGTATATTTGGGGGCATCCTAAAGTTACAAGAGATTGGATGACCTTTTGTAAAACTAACGGGGTGCACCAAAAACGTTTTTCAAAAGATGTGGGTACCCGATGGAACTCTACTTACATATTACTATGTGAATGTATAGAATATAGACAAGTTTTAACGTCTTTTGTTTCTCAAAACCTTTCTGGCTCTACTTTCTATTTTAGCGAATCAGGTTGGGAAATATGTCAAAGTATTGCAACGTTTTTAAAATGTTTTAGTGATGCAACAAAGAGATTTAGTCATGTTTATATACCAAGTAGTAATGTTTTTGTCTTGGAAGCTTGTAATGTTATGGCTGGTTTAAGTGAGGGAGCTAAAATTCCCGGCATTGAGGAATCCGTTGCAAGCATGAGGAGTAAGTGGTTGCAATACTATAGATATATTCCCGATTGTTTTCTTGTTGCTTGTGTTTTAGATCCTAGACTTAAATTATCCGTTTTACACGATCTTTTAAATGACTATTATGGATATATTTTAGCCGACGGTGAACTAGAGGATATTTTAGGTATGGTTTCTAGAACTAGAACATACATTGAAACTTTATTTACTCATTTTTCGGATTCTCCGACTCCTTCACAATTACCTCCGGCTTCTTCGAGCTCTAGTAGCTTGGGGGCCTTTGGAGCTAAGTATTTTAGTAAAAGACCAAGAGTTACAAACACGAATGCGGAAATTGATAACTATCTTAACACCAACTTTGAGTTTGTTAGTTGTGAAGCTTTAGATGTTTTGAAGTGGTGGGAGGATCATAGGAGCATGTTTCCAACGCTTGCGAAGATTGCGGCACAAGTTCTTGCCGTCCCCGCTTCAACCGTGGCGGTGGAACAAACTTTTAGTGCAGGAGGCAACACTTTGACGAGGAAGAGATCAAATTTGGCACCGGAGTCATTGGAGGCGCAATGTTGTGTTTGCGATTGGAAGAGAGCCGCAATGAGGCAACAACGTAACATTAACGAGTCATCGGAAGACGAGTGGATTGGAGATTCTACTACGATACGCACCGATTCATCCGCCGAAGATTCGACTTAGGTAACGGGTTTTGAAAAAAGGTAAAGAACTACGTGGGCTTTGATTCCTCTAACCCGAGAGGATACGTAGGCAACTTAACAAGTAAGTCACTGTTAAGTGCAAGCCCAATTTTTTTTAATTTTTTTGTTCCTTCATATTTAATTTAAAAAACTTAAAAAAAATGATTATAAAAAAACGCTATTAAAAAGAATGTTACAAAACATTCTTTTTAATAGCGTTTTTTTATAATCATTTTTTTTAAGTTTTTTAAACATAATTTTTAAACTTAAAAACAATGACAAAACATTCTTTTTTAATAGCGTTTTTTTATAATCATTTTTTTTAAGTTTTTTAAACATAATTTTTAAACTTAAAAACAATGACAAAACATTCATTTTTAATAGCGTTTTTTTATAATCATTTTTTTTAAGTTTTTTAAACATAATTTTTAAACTTAAAAACAATGACAAAACATTCTTTTTTAATAGCGTTTTTTTATAATCATTTTTTTTAAGTTTAAAAATTATTTTTATATTTTTTTATTTATTTTTTATTTATTTTTTTAAAAAAAAATATTATTTTTTAAAAAACCGGTCCGAACCGGTCCGAACCGGACCGAACCGGATGAACCGGAACCGGACCGGAACCGGATGAACCGGTCCGAACCGGACCGAACCGGATGAACCGGAACCGGACCGGAACCGGACCGGAACCGGTCCGGAACCGGATTGAACCGGACCGGACCGGAACCGGAACCGGAACCGGTGGAACCGGTTTAAACCGGTTCCGGTTCCGGTTCCGGATTCCGGAGGACCGGAACCGCCGGTTCCGAACCGGAACCGGACCGGACCGGACCGGGAGCCAACCCTACCTGGTCGTTGCTTAAACCGGAGGATTTTTCTTCTTTCATTTTTGCTTATTTTTATAAAAATAAAAAGAAAAGAAAAGATATTTTTTACAAAATAATAAAAAGAAATATTGGATGAAGGAGGAGAGTCGAGATGGCACGTGATGAAGCTGCTCACTTCGTGTGTCAGCCACCCCCCATGTGACTGATCTCCTCATCCAACGGTGGTCAACGACACGTGTCGCTCATCCAACGGTTAACGTCCAACCAAGCGATCTCGATTCTTTTCCCCCTTTCTTCGACCGCTTTCCGCTTCTAACGTGACGGCACGTTACACTACTCACGTGACTTGCTCGCAATGCACGTGCACGCTCCATCCCTCGTGGGCGAGTGATTACTATATCAAAATTAGAAAATTCAATACATATAATTGGGAGATAATAATGGTGTAATATCAAATTATCAAGTATCATATCACATTACACCATTCGTTACAATAATTTAGACTAACCAAAACTTTCTTCCACTAGCATGAATAAATCCCCAAAAAACGGAAGATAATAATCAAGATGCAAAAATTACACACTAAGATGGGACAACTTTTCATTTCTTGAAATGGTTCTTCTTTTTTACCTTATTCAACATGGACAATGCAGTTTTTGAGCTCTTGCCTTCAAGACTCTTAGTAGACGTTCCCAATTGACTTGATGAGTCAGGTCTCTTTTTATCCATCTTGACCACACTCGTAATGCCTCGTCTCGCTGAAGCCCGATGCTCGGCTCTTCTACTTACCATTTTCCGATCGAGGGGCCAGTACGCGTACGGCTCGAACTTTCCCTTTCTCTTCAAGTCTCCCTCTGCCCTCTTGCTCTCATACTCTTTACCGGTGTAAGCATATCCCGATGATTCAGATTCCTTCTTTCGACGCTTGTTGTCCTTCTTTGATGGCAATGTTGAATTTGCAGCTTCACTCTTGTTGTCATCAAAGTCCGAGTTGTCGTCGTCGTCTTGCTCCGTTTTTCTTTTGGTTTTTGTTGCTTCTTCTCGGATGATTAGTCTTCCTTCTGAGTCCAATTCGATCTCATCACTGTCGTCTATTTTCCTCTTCAGGCTGCCACCAGAACGAAGCATTGCCCGTGTTTTTTGTTTGTCGAGTAGGTCAAGAGGCTCATTTTCCAGTTGGTCAAGCAGGTCGTCTGGCAAGCTTTTGCCTGATTTACCTGTACGTTTTGACCTGAAACAAAAAAATCATGTACACGTATATTGATTTGTGTGTTTTGCCTTGTTTGGAAGATTGGCTACAACAAAACAAGGTAACAAAATCATGTAGACGTATATTGATATCACTTGGTGTCTAATATGGATGAGTGATGTTTTAATGTCCAACAAAATGAGTATTAAATATCAATTGTACTCATTATCTTGATATCATACTATAAGCTTATAAAGCAAGCATTAGATTTGCAAGATATCGCTAAAAAAATAGTTACAAATGAATTTCGGAAACGAACCTTAGTGACGAGACTTTAGATTTTAGCCTGGAAGATGCCAAACTCTTTCCCCCTGAAACAGTCTCTAAATCCATATCGTCATCACTTTCTCCATCTGAAAATATTTTAGAATGATTCCATTTGCTAAGCCTGAGAAAACAAGAATTGGATATTAGATGAAATGAACACACTCTTAGCTAAATGAAGTACCTCAAGCATGAGGTTACAAAAGAGAGGTTTTATTATATGTAAATGGTCAAACCTGGATGTAGTTGTTTTTGAAGCAAAGGATCCTGTCTCTGTATTGGATGAATTACGCCTCTCTTTTCGTGCATTAACCTATAAAAATAAGATCAAAATTTGCAAGCATCTTTGAAACCACAACAGAAAATACATTTCTAAAAGGATACTATTCTAAATAGATATTTTAAACTAAAATTCATAGGAAAAGATAGTTTAATGAACCACCAATTTCAATAAAAATCTAGACCTTTTTCCTGATAGCAAACATTTCAGCTCCGAAGTAAGGAGCAATCAAAATCTTATTTCCTAACCAAGAAACTATAAAGGAATTAAAAACACAAATTAACACTTAAAACAATTATGTTACCCTGCGGATATTAGTGAGGAGTCTGCGGTGCTCTTCAGGCATAACAGCTTTCACTGCATCAAGTCCACATTTTTTGACGAGCATTTCCAGCAGGTTCTTAACCTAAGGGAAAAAATGTTGAAACTTATTACAAATTAGAAATTTAAAAACTGCCAACTGAACCCAGAAAGTGATAAAAGAGGCTAGATCTAGAGATAAAGTTTAATGGTTTTGAAATGGGCACTAACCTTGGCTCTGAAATGGTTTTTGGTGTCATTTGGCCACCTCAACACGCCCTCTACCAAACTCTTCAACTGACTTTGCAGCAGATCAGCTTGTGACTTTGCAACCAGCACTTTCATTAAACCTAAACTAGCCTAATATCGGCAATGAGATAACAAGATGATTATTAGCAAAAGCACATACGGTTCAGAAAAAAGAACATTATACAAATGGAACAGGGCAAGGGGACTACTTTAGAAATCTCTCTATTTTTCCTGTGCAAAAGAAGCAATGTCGAAGGAAGAAGATTATAAGTGCTGGAGATAAGATCAGAGAACTCGTAAGCCAAACGAGCAAGTCCTTTAACTGCAGCACTGATCATATGAGGCGTTTCACCAGCTAAGCCACCAGCTACCTGAACATAAATAAATAATGAAATATTAATAGTCCATTTCCAAATGTAGCAATGAAGATCCAGAATGGAATATAAAGCACTAGAATGAACATGTAAAATACATAGAAACAAGTACCATGCCAAAAAACTGTAGTAAGTTCTCCTTTGTTCCACCTTGTTCTTCATCACCATATGCATGTCCAATTTGAACCAAAATATCAAAAGCCCGATTTCTTGTTTTCTTATTAGCCTGCAAGAAAGAGTCACAGCCAGGATACAAGTTCAGCCACAAAGATTAAGATATTGTAACGCGACTGTTTTATTGAAACGTAAGGTGAATCTTGAATAGCAAATACTGGAAGGAAAAAGGCAAACAGAGTATAACAATTAGTACCTCTTTTAGAGAGAGTAAAATTTCAGTCAAAAAGGAAGAAACCATATCTTGCCTGCCTTCTTCAGATGCACTCTGCTGATGTAAATACGAACAAGTGTCAAAATATGATGTCTAGAAAAGGATATAGTGAAGTATTAAGGAGATACAAGAAGAAAACCTTAAATATATGGACAATTAAATAGTAAAGACAGTCGAGTCGGTGACGTTTTGATGAAGAATGGCATGAAGGGATCAATTCGATCATCAACTTGAGCAATTCATCCAACTTGCTCGCTATAAAACTATCACAGTTCTGTAGCCAATACAAAAATAATGGATAATTCAGTAAACAGAACGTTCAAATTCTAAATGAAAACTACAGATCAGCCACATTAAGGATGAAGAGAAAACGGGTGGAAGTACAGAAAAGGTGGCCGATAGGCAATTTACTATCTATTGATTTGAAGTAACTAAAAAAGAATAAGGAATCACCTTAAGCATGATTGAAAGAACTTTGTAACCCTTCTTTTGAACCAAGCCTTGATCACCCTAAAAAAGAATAAGGAATCACCTTAAGCCTGATTAGAACTTTAAAAATGAGGTTATTAAACTCAAATTAGTAGAGCCATAACAGCAAGCAAAACAAAGAGAACAACGCCACAAAAATGAATAAAAATTGAAGTTGCAAACCTTCAAAACTGGATCTATTGCCATGAACAAAATATCAATCGCATCTTCGGGCAAACCAGGAATCAGTGACATAGCAACATCAAGGTACTGGGCTCTGAAATACAATTGCAATATGAATAGAGCTCAATAAACTAATCAAATCTGATGCATAAATGTTTCCACTCAAACTCATGTTCAAGGAAGATATACACAAAACATGAGCACAGCCCAAATGAACAAAAAGAAAGTTGGTAAGCTATATCTAAATATTATAAAAGGTAACCTCGGCTCATCCCCCTCGGAACCTTTGAATCCGTTCATTATTGCAATGAAACGATTTAATACCACCTTTCCTTCTGATATCGAAGCAAATTCGCTAATTGTAGCCTGCAAAATGCCAGGACCCCAGAGAAAGCATGGTTAGATGAGACAGAGAATGCAGATATACTTAAGTGCATTATTATGGCATTCACATCTAACTACTACAACGGTGGTAATGTGAAGTACCATCTATAATGCAAGAGAAAAAAAAAGATATGGAATGAAGAAGTGAGGACAATATAAGGAGAAAATACCAACTACAAAATCTTTGCATCCACTAGCGGAAATCCAATATTAAATTTAAATTACACTCTCATACCCTAAATGGTACATCCAAACAGTTGAGCTATATATATCAAGTTCTTGCCTTTGTGCAATTCTTTTTTGGCATCCTGATGACATGTTTTACAATCAGCAGGGAAGGTCCAAAGCAGCATGCTTCCGCATTCCCCATTCATTTAAATATCCAAGTTACTAGAAGTTAGAAACTATATAATTAGGACCCAATCAACACAGAATACAAGGTATAAACCCCAACTGAACAAACCTTCTGAAGCAGCAGAAATTACCATACCCTAAATATATAAAGCACATAAGAGAATAACAATAACAACAACTGTACAAAAGGTTCGATGCCAACAATAAAATGTTAAGGAGGGGGACTACATAAAAGAAGAACAATACCAATAAGCATCCACCAGAATCCTTTGTAGATTTCAAGAAAACGTCTGTTAAAACTGACAGCATGACACGTGCAGATGATTTCAGGACAGCCATATTTTCTGAGGCCATTGTCTGGGTATAATGGGCCACTGCTCGCCTTGTGGGAATATCTTCTCCATCAAGAATCATATTATTGGTCAAAATGTTCTTATTCTGATGAATGAGGATTTGCAGAGCAGAACAGATCATTCCGCGCGTATCCGGTTCTTCAGCCAGTGCACTCTTCAAAGGAGTCTTTAGATCGTCGCCAAAGCTTTCAGCAGTATCCAGTGGGTAATTGCAAAATGAAGGCAATAAAGACCACAAAGAATACACCAATGCATCAGCATTCCTTGCTGAAACAACTCGTCCCTCACTCTTAAGCTGAAAAGTAAGTCTTAGTTCATAATGATCATGGTCATCATCACAGACTTATAAAAACAAGAACGCCATTTACCTGAGAAGATCTCTTTTTAAGATGTTCAGCCATATCCAAGAGTTGCTCAGCATAAAATCTTAAGCTCCCACCAACAGTATGTTGCTTTAGAATTGGAATAAGCCAGACATTTGCCTGTGATACGTCTTCTTCTTCGAAATTAAGAGGGATGATGCTTAAAAACTTCTCAGGGCCCATTGCTCCCAGAGCAAATCCCACACAATCATGAAGCTGTACATGTCAATAGCAATGTATGACTTTCCAAAATACATTAAAAACCATATAGAAGAAAATATTCCAGATGGAGCAGGTTATTTGAGTCCACAAGTTTTCACATTTTATTTTATTTTCTTCAGCTTCCTTGAGGTTCGGATAAAACCGACCATATCATGAGAGAACACAAGGAAAAATAAAGTAGCAGCTAGGAAATCATCACAGATGAACAAAAGCTAAAGCATGTACTTTAATCGGTGTTATCTAAGATTTACATATTCAGCTTTCAAGTTCAATACCCAACAGCTAGGTACTCAAAGCTTAGTTGTTGACGTGCCTACGCCATGGCCCAGCCAGTGTAAAAGATCAACTCCCTCCGTCCCAATATATAGATCTTATGTGTGCTTTTACACCATTCACAATTCGGAAGAATTTTGTAGATTTCTTCCAATATATAAGGAACATATAGTCATGTGGGGTCTTGTTTAATTCGTATCAATAAGTACTTTAACAATATCAAAATTTTATATTTTTTACTTACGTGTATTCAGAGATATTTTGGGACAGAGGGGGTATATAACCTTTCTTTTAACTTCATTGGTCCACCGTTCAATCCCTTTAGAGCAGAACAGTAGCATTACCATTGTTCGCTTATAAAGAGGGTTCTTTTTACTAGAGAGGAATGGGGAGTTTTTGCAAATACATGCTTGGTTGGCTCATTAACTATCAGCTCTATAATCTTTTGCATTTTCAGTCTTACAAGCCAATTGAGTTTCTAACCTTCTAAATAATATTTTCTCAAATTAAGCATGTTTTTAATGCCCAGCATGGGCCTTAAGCAATGGAAGGATCCTAATTTTGAGTATCCTCTCACCTATAACTACCTTAGACCAACAACAATCATAGAATAAAGTCAGATGAAAAATAGAAGCACAAGCACTAATGCAGCTACGTCAACCATATAAACAGTATTAGTCTATCTACTGATGTCACATCAAGAATCTAAATCAAAAGAAACAGGGTATTTGACAAAAATAAATCAATAAAATGATGAGGAAGTTATATACAAGCATGAAAAAATAAAGAAATATTTCTTGATAATATCCTTGATGTTATAAAGCTTGCTGCACCTGCTTCCTATATGGGAAATCATCATCTGACAGTTTTTGCATCTCTCCCAAGTCCTTTAGTGTTCTCCCGAGTAGTTCAAATGAATAAACACCTATAAACCAAAACATTAAATTCTCTGATATAACATAAAACACACAATGAACCCTAGCATCTGCGCCACGCACGCCTAGGCGATGCCATGGATCAGGCGCGCCTAGGTTAAAATTGACAAATGACACCATTACAAACATAAAAAAACGCATGCACTGTAACTGGTAAGCTTACCCAGTTTCTCAAACAAAGCTGAAACAACTTGGAATGACATGTCCCAAGCACCACTGCATCGGTAATCAAGTAAGCTACCAATAGTTGCACAAACTTTCCCTATAACAGTCGGCCTAGAAATTTGTATGTCCAATATACCCTCCTCTATTAATTTGTCATCGATACACACGGCAATAAGACTCTTCATTGCCTCCACTGCTGCAACTTGTGCCTCCGCATAATCGAATTCAAGAATAACTGCCAAAGAATGCAGGAAACAAATAAATACTTATTGGTTAGCTGTTACCACCAATTTTTCTCCAGTATAAAGACTAGAAAACCACCTTTAAGAGCATTAAAAATAACAGGAAGCTTAGCAATGCAAATGTTCCTATTCATAGCATAAATCTTCCTCATTCCAGCATCCAAGAGACGAGCAGTAAATGTCATAGTATCTGCTGAAGTCTCGTTTGTTGAGAGAGACATAGCCAGGAAGCACAACAACTCAAGAAGTATATCAGGATTAATCTCAGAAGTAGGATGCAAACAGAGGGCATTTAGACTATCATTTACACGCCTAGAAACAACAGGTTGTTGCAATTCCAGAAGAGTTTTATAGAACTTCAGAATACTTGACTTGTACTTGGTTGACATATAAGGAAGGCATTCTTTAAGCATATCCAATACATATAAGACCTCTTGTGCTCCTTTGGGTCCTTCGGATGCGGCGGTTTGGGATCCACCAGCTAAAAGAATCAATCTTTCAAGCATACTTTTGATTCCTTCACTCGCGGGTCCCAACAACAAGGATGTTCCTTGAAAGCTCTGCAGGACATCTCGTAGGCACAGATGACACTGTCTCCTCACCTGCAAGGTCACCCATGAAATCCCATTAATCATATTGATAATAAGACACCTTCATTCTCAAAAATCTAAAATTTTGAACTAGCATTTACCAGACACAGGAGACATATAAAAATACATAGAGCTTTATGATTACCTTAGATTGAGAATCTGCAACATAATTGAGGAGGAGAGCATACATATGGGCAACACCAGACCAAGCCGCATCATCTTTAACCATCAGAACCCGAGCAATGCACACTAAACCCGCGGCTGTAGCAACAGGAGACATATCTTTAGAACGAAGGACCCTCTCCAACAATTCCAACAAGAATTGTTTCTTCTTCTTCAAAACTCCAGCGGAAACTCTAGGAATAACCATAGAGAGTAAAGTGAAGAGAGAATCAACAGCAGGGTCGCGAGTATTGGGAGCAACGGAAGACAGTTTGTCGAGGGAGGATATGGTGGAGCAAAAATAAGCCGTGGGGGAAAGGGCGAGGGTGTTATCCCTAAGCTCCTGAGCCATGGTGCCGACTACAATACATAGATGCTGGTGATCGGAGTCCTGAGAATTGCCAAGCTTTGAGAGTATTAAGGCACCGAAATCTGTTCCTTGCTCCACAACGGGGTCGAATCCCTCCATCTCAATACCTTCCATGATTGCGCACTCAAGAAAAGAAATCAGGAGTATGAGAGGAGGAGAAGAACAAGCGTATAGAGTGGTGGCGGTGGGAGAGGAACAAGGGGTGTAGGCGGGGTTTGAATTAGGGTTTAATATCGTTTACCAAAAGAAGAGAATTAGGTCTCGTTCGCGCCACGCGCGCTCATCCTTATGTATAATAACTAGAATCCGACCCTAGCGCTACGCGCGCCTAATTACGGTTTTTTGTGTATACAACTTTCTTCGGCCATAATTTTATCTAATTCACGCCAAATCAAATCTAACATGCAAATTCAGACATTGACACAAAAATAAACGAACAATAGAAATGATAAAAATAGCAAATTGTTTGGTTCAATTACAAATTGACAATAACCATGAGTAATAGCGAAATACAATATGCAGAAGAGTAACGACGACTTGATGGGAGAATTCAATACGAAACCCAGTCGGAGAAGTTGGAAGATCAAAAGTTGAAATTAGAAGAGGAATTCAAGAGGTCATATAGTAACGACGACTTAATGACAACTTTCTAGGTCATTACCCGCGCTTTGCGCGAGCCAAGAGCCAAACACATTTTATTTTTGTCTATATTCATATACTTAATATATTTTTTCATATATGTATTTTTTTTTTAGTAAATTATAATAAAATGAATTGAATATCTCTTATATATGTACCAAAATCACATAGTCATTTACGTTCCTCGAATTGCTCTTCATTGTCATACGGATTGAAGATGAAGAGCGAAGAAAAAAAAGATGAAAATAGTGGAAATACTAACCAATTAAGCACATAATTATGGTTTTATTAGACATTTAATAAGTCTCAATTATCATTGGATAATGAGAGATAGAAAGAAAAAGAAAAAAATTAAATTTTAACATTAATGAGTCTTAATTGACATTACTTTCTCAAACCCATGAATTTATATATATATATATATAGATAGATAGATAGATAGACAAGGGCTTATTTTGTATCGATATACTGATATTAGGGTATTAAAATGACCCATATCCATATTTGGTGTTTGGTATATTAGTATATGAATATTAATTTGATATTTTTCATATCCTCATTTATGCCTTTTGAGAATAGTTGATATCCCTCTTTTTCAAGGGTTGTGATTTTGATATCACTCTCGTTCTAAAAAAACAAGCTCTTCTTCTCTCCCTTCTCTTCTCCCACATCTTCCAGAATGACATAGCAAGTCTCCTCTCAAGCTCTTCACTCAGATCTTTGGCTCTTCAACAAGTCTCTTCTCAAGCTCTTCACACTCAGATCTTAGGTTATTCACACTCTTCACTCCAATCCAAGCATTCCTTTTTTCTCAAGGTAAAAATCTATCAATTTTAGATCTAGGGTTTATTGTTTTAACCAAAAAAAATTGGATATGTGCTCGGTTTAATTGTTTAGGCATCTGTGTGCTTTAATGGAGTCCTTCGTTTGATGTCTCTGATTTTTTTTTGGACATGTGTTGCATCGGTTTACTGAGATGCCTAAACAATTATATATGTGTTGCAAGCTTTACAGAGATGCCGGTTTTTTATTATTTCAATTGATGTGCTGCTATATATGTACGTGTTGCAAGCTTTTTTTAAAGCATTGGAATTCTATGGAAGCACTAGGTATATATGTGTTGCAAGCCTTTTTAAGCATAGGTCAATTGAAATCAGTGGCGGAGCTGGGGGTGCTTGGAAGTGCTGAAGCACCCCCTTCGTCTCAAGAAATTCCCGGGAGCACCGGCGATAAGGGCCGGAATCGATCGGAGCACCTCCAAGTTCAACCATCCATGGCTGTTGTGCTGAGAAAAAACCCTAGCAGTCTTGAGGAAGAAGACGAGCTGTTGTCTTCTTTTCTGTTTTAATTTAAAATAGCGATCAAAACGACGTTGTTTTGGGTTGGTCCAAAACGACGTCGTTTTGATAAATGAAAAGATTTTTTTTTTTAAGAAAAAAACAATTCAAAAGTAATTATATTAAGTTAATCCCGTACCGACTCTTCGTATACTCTCAACTGAGAGTCTCAAATTTCAAGCACTCAAAAAACAATCGATTTTTTACGGCTTTTAGGCCCGCCGCCCGCCCCGCCCGATTCCAGCAGAAGAAAGTCGGGTTGCACCTGCACGATTCCTAATCCATTACTCATTTACTCCAACTCCAACTTTCAAGCAGTAAGTATTTTAATTTTGATTAAATATATATATTATAATTTAGGATTTGTTAGATTTAGGCATGTGTGGTTCATTGATGTATTTGTTGAATTTGATTTAGATTTGTTACGTATATGTTTATTTGTTTAGTTGTCTACTTATCTTAATTATTATTTTGAATTGATAATTGATTGAAAGTTGAAAAATTGAGTTGGACTTTGATTGGAAATTTGAATATGAAAGTTTATTATGTTAGGATCATGGAAAAGTTATTGATTCGGAAAGAGCCTTCAAGTACAAATACTATCCCGACTATTGTGTCTTCACGTGAATCTCAAGAGCCTTCAAATATTGCTAGTAATGCTAATGTCGGTGGATCAAGTCTCAAAAGATCTCGAGTATGTGAAACTGATATGATTAGTGATCCGGGATTGAGACAACATATTAATGATTATGATCCTAAGATTAGAGATGATATTGCACGAGCATATGTGACTAAGGGGCCATGTCAACCACATTCTCATGATTTTCCACGAACTAAGTTCGGTGATAATTTGAGGTCCTTTCAAGTTGGGTGGTTCAAGAGATGGGAGTGGTTGGAATACAGTGTTACTAAAGATGCCGCCTTTTGCTTTTGGTGTTATCTTTTTAAAGAAGGTGAAGGAAGAAGGTTTGGAGATGGTGTATTTGTAACAACAGGATTTCGTAATTGGAGGAAGGCTGTAGCAAAATTTAACGAACATGTGGGAGCGACAAATAGTGTTCATAATGCGGCTCGAGAAAAATTCGTTTCTTTGAAGAATCAAAGACAAAGTTTGACAAGAAAGATTGCTTCGGGAAATCAAGTACTAGGAGAGGCATATCGTATTCGTTTGACCGCAAGTTTGGATGCTACAAAATATTTACTTCGACAAGGAATGGGTTTTCGGGGGCATAAGGAGGATATTGACTCTTTAAATAGAGGAAACTTTCTTGAACTAGTTGATTTGATAAGGGAACAAAATCCTAGTGTTCGAAAGGTAACAATGGAGAATGCGCCGGGAAATCACAAACCTACCTCCCATGATATTCAAAAAGACCTTATTAGTGCTTGTGCATCGGAGATAAAAAAAAAGGGCATAATTCTTGATATGGGAGACAAGTTCTTCTCTTTGTTGATTGATGAGGCTCGAGATAGTTCGATAAAAGAGCAAATGGCTATTGTTGTGAGATATCTAGACAACCATGGCGTAGTTGTGGAGAGGTTTCTTGGAGTTGTTCATGTTGGTGATACCACCGCTCAATCTTTGAAAAGTGGAGTTGATGATTTTTTTGCAAAACATAGATTATCAATTTCCAGGATTAGAGGGCAAGGATACGATGGAGCTTCGAATATGAGAGGTGAGCTCAATGGTTTGAAAACTCTCATATTGAATGAAAATCCAAGTGCAAGGTATATTCATTGTTTTGCTCATCAACTTCAATTAGTTGTTGTGGCGGTTGCACGCACTAATCAATTTGTGAGTAATTTCTTTGAGTACTTGTCCATGATTACAAACATGGTTGGATCTTCTTGCAAAAGAAGAGATCAATTCCGGGAGAAGCAACATGAAGAATTATTGGCAAAGTTACAAAGAGGAGAAGTTTCTACCGGGAGAGGATTGAATCAAGAGAGTACCTTAGTTCGACCAGGAGCTACTCGTTGGGGTTCACACTATACAACCATTGCTCGTCTTCTACATTTATGGACTCCAACTATTCAAGTGCTTGAAAACGTACATGATTTTGGTTATGATTTGCCTACTCGAGGCATGGCCGGTGGCATGGTAGATAAGATGGAGGATTTTGAATTTGTTCTTATTGCTCATTTGATGAGGCTACTATTAGGGATGACAAATATGTTGTCGCAATTCTTGCAACAAAAAGATCAAAATATCTTATCGGCCGTTTCTATGCTCCAAAGCACTCAGAGGAAAGTACAAGATGTGAGGGATAATGGATGGGATGCGCTATTAGAAGAAGTCATTGATTTTTGTAATAAGAAGAATATAGACATTCCCAAGATGGAGGATGATGTTACAAATCGCAATCGTAATAGGCGTTATGGACGTACTATTACATATGGTTTCTTCTTTCGATCCGAGATATATTTTCAGGTATTTTCCTATTATAATCTTTATTTTTCTATTTTTATTCTTTTTATTAGTTAAATTAATATTATAATACATTTCTAGGTTATTGACCAACTTATAGAAGAGATGAAGGATCGGTTCAATGAATCGAACACGGAATTGCTCACATGTATAACATGTCTTGATCCGAAGAATTTATTCTCCAATTTCTCCGAGTCAAAGCTACTTAGACTTGCAGAGTTATATCCTCAAGACTTTTCAGAGGTTGATAAAAGTGAGCTTAAGACCCAATTGATGGTGTGGATTATTAATATGAGGGGAGATGAGAATTTCTCCAAGTTGGGGACTATTGGAGCTATTGCTAAGAAGATGGTTGATGTAGGAATTCACACTGTGTATTTCTTGGTGTATGGTCTTATTGAGTTGGTATTGGTGTTACCAGTTGCGACTGCTACAGTGGAAAGGGTCTTCTCTGCAATGAAAATTGTCAAGACCGATTTGCGTAACAAGATGGATGATGATTTTCTCAATGATGCTCTCGTGTGTTATGTGGAGAAAGAAGTCTTCAAAAACATTGATAATGAAGTCATCATTCAACATTTTCAGAGTATGAAGACTCGCAAGATGGATTTACCCCGTTTAAAGTAATGTAATGACATTATTATTATTATTGTTATCGAGATTTTTTTAATTACTAGAATTAATATATATATATATATATAATATTTTATTTCGGATCACGCGGAAAAAAAATTGAGCACCTGCTTTTACAGATTCCTGGCTCCGCCACTGATTGAAATGTATACCCATCTCACAGTGCTTCAATTTTAGTATATACGTGTATATATGCGTTTATATATGACTTGTTCCAATGCAAGCTAGGGATAAAATTCGTGGTGGGCATGTGGATGCGATTTGAGTAAGAGAACGAAGCAGGAAAGATAATATTTAATATTTTTGGTTTGTGATTGCAAGGTCATTTTGATGGTGCTTTTGCATAACTTATCTATCAAACATTCATTATTCCCTAATTTTAGTAGGTTTTTTGCACATTATGATGATATTGGTAGATTGAGATGTAATGCTTCAATGACACTTGCAAAAACACTTTTTAAAATATATATTATGTTAGAGAATTGTGTTTTTTAATTAATGATTTTATTTAAATTTTATTTTTACTATCTTCAAGTTAGAAATTAACTTATATTTTCAAAATTAGTTTTGATATCCCATATCTGAAAAAACTCTACCAAACACAGATATCAGATATCAAACTGATATCTCCTGCATACCAAACACAAATATCAGATATCAATTTCATACTCATACCTGATATCTGATACTCATACCCATATCTGATATGCTAATATATGGATACCAAACGGGCCCTAAGTGCTCGTCTGGTTGAATGTGGGAATTGTAACTCATAGAAATTGAATTCATGGGAATTGACTTAAGATGATTTGTAATATAGAGGATTTTGAGAAAATGTGTTTGGTTAAAATTTGCACTAAATAGATCAAATAGGAAAATTTAAGATTTCATGTGTAAAAATGGAGGAAAGTGAATTACCTAGGGGTACTAGATAAGATCAATTCTCACATAATGGATGAATTGAAAATCCCAGTAAATCGATTTCCCATGATTTTCACATAATTTTTTTCAAACCAAACACAAATATTCATTTTCATTTCCTGCAGATTTTCAATTCCTGTGATTTTAGACTCCAACCAAACAAACACTAAGAGGTTTTTATCGAGAACAACCCGTTTTATCTTTAAATTTGCGCGGAATTACCCGTAATAATTTTTTTTGCAAGAAACCACTCAAAAATGTCATTCCGTTAGCAAATCGCCACCCACCTCAAATTTATGTTAGTTTAATCGTTAGTTTTGTGTAATTACCATTATAACCCCACTTATTTTTAAAAATTGAGGGTAAAATTGTACTTTTTAGTTGGTGAGAAATTGTATCAAAATCTCGCGAGAAATTCAACCCGATCTTAAATTCATCAGTTTAAACCTTACCCCAAATTAGGGTTAGGTCAAATCGGCGAATTTGGGGGCGATTCTGGGTTGTGATTTCAAGGGTTTGTTCTTCGATTTCAGGCGAGTGTTCTTCGATTTCTGGTTAGGGTTCTTCGAATTGGGGCTAGGGTTCTTCCATTTGTGGGTTGAGTTGGTAGTGAAGGCGGTTTCTAGGTTAGTGAAAGGGTTAGGGTTGAAGGCGAACGTGGTTCAGCGGAGGCCATTGAAAGGAGATTTCTGGGTTGAAGGGGCGGTTGTGAAGGCGATTTCTGGTTCGAAGAAGAAGGCGTAGGAAGGCGATTTCTAAAGGAAGGATAGGGTTTCCACTTTCTTCAAACTTCTGGCCAGTTTCTGAGCTTAAAGGTATGAGTTTTATATGGTGTATCTTACTGCATGGTGCAAGCTGATAGATTTTGGGAAAACAACAATTTTGTTAGTTCAACATGTTGATTGGTTCTTAGGGTCGAATTTTTTATTAGAAAAAGGTTTTTGTTTTGTGAAAAGATGTGAGTGGGAATATTGAATGGTCGAATTTGCCTTATGAAGAAATGTTGAATGGTGACTAGACATGTGAGTGAATAATGGGACAAGAGATGATGACACCTTTTTAAGTGGGAATATTTTGTTAATCTTGTTTATGTGCTAGATTAGTATAGATTATTAAATGTTGAGATGTGGTTGCCTATTAAATGGCGACTATACATGTGAGTGAATATAGATTAGTATAGATTAGTATAAATTTGTTGACTGAGTATATATTAATATTCTTTGGGGGTCTTTTTTGCTTTATGTGTTTGTTCCCTATTAAATACATTGATGTTGTATCATGATAGCAAGTTATTTTACAAATGTTTTGGGGTCCCTTATTTGTCTGGATTATTTTTCTGTACAGATGCTTGTTACAATTAGGTTTTTGTATGATGGTATGTTCTATCAAGCTCCAAATATGAAGAATGATAGTTTGTCTTATAGGAGAAACCTAGTATATAATAAGATAAACGTTTATCCTGATTTGATATCTAAGATAGAGTTGGAAGTGTATCAGAAAGAAGATGAAGGGGTTGATATTGTGAGGGAGTTGTGGTATTGTTTGGATGGAAAGACACTACAACAAGGTCTGAGACAGATTAAAGAAGATAGGGATATAATTCAGCTTTGTTCTTCTGTTGGTAATGGAAGCACATTGACTATTTATGTTGTTAGGGGCAATGAGGAAAGCCCATTAGCTTGTGTTTTGGGTGAGTCTAGTAGTTCTAAGCCCACAGATGTAGGCCCGAGTCAAACAAATTCAGTAATATTTAACCCAACACAAGTGAAAGCACTT
This sequence comes from Oxyria digyna, assembly GCA_029168935.1. NCBI lineage: Eukaryota > Viridiplantae > Streptophyta > Magnoliopsida > Caryophyllales > Polygonaceae > Oxyria > Oxyria digyna. The sequence continues at coordinate 13,573,056 of JAPVLV010000010.1, read as the reverse complement.
GCTTCAAACCCTAAGTCATCGAGTGTTCTGCCCAAGCTCCCACACTCTTTTCCAAACAACAATTCAGGGAATTTTCAGAGGAAGAGGAAGATCAAAGTTCATTTGATAAGAGTGGAGAATATTGGGTCTAGATTCTGAAACTTCAGATGATGAAGATGTTGTGACGGATTTGAGGAAGACGAAACAGAAAACAGATATAAACGAGAAGATAACAAAGCACACACAGATTTACGTGGTTCACCAACATTGTGTTGGCTACATCCACGGGCAGAAGAGATCAGATTGTATTTAGAGGAGGAAACTGATTACAAGACTCACAAGAAACGCTCTAGATCTAAGAAACACTCTCTCTTGCTACTTGTGACGGTTATCAAAAATCCTAATTATTCTCTCTACTAGGTTATGAGATAATAGAGAGTATATATACTACTCTCCTAAAACACAAAACCTAAACAGGCTCAATTAAGCCCAATAAGCCCAACTTGTAATTCAAGGTACAAATCTAACATAGGACTTAGTGCCTCCTAAAGAAGCATTTGGGGATGATTTTGATGATGACAGAGTTTTTTTAGAAGAATGTTGACCAAGATGTGTTGGATGAGAATGTTCTGAATGAGGATGGTGATCAAGCTCTGGAGGATGTGTTTGACATCATAGTTGAATTTGATGCTTATAGAAGCATCAGTGGATCAGAGGAAGAAAAGCAGAGGGTCGGGTATTGATACGCTGCACTTTGTATAGCGTAACTAGGGATTATTACTTTAGTTTAGGAGTATTATCATATGTGTTTCGAGTCATTATTATGTTCTGAGATATTTATTAAGAAGCGAAGAATTGGAATCAAGAAGAGTTGAAGACATTCTAATAAAGACTACTGGAGTGGAACCGCGATCGCCATGTCACAACAGAAGAGAAGAGTAAAAAATAATGACGACCGCATAGCGATTGGTGTTTTGATTCCCTTGGGTTCGACCTCTACTTGCTTGCTATACTTTAGTTAGTGTTTAGAGTTTTCTTTGATTTGGCACTACGACTTTAGCCTCATTAGGTATCCTCAACTCAACCCTTTGGTAGACTTTAGGGGAAAAACAATTGTCTTAAGGTTGGAATGAGATTTGCCTCAAATGAAATCTTTAGGAAGCCTTTAAAACAGTTTGCAGTAGAATATGGGTTTAACTTCAACTATTTGTACAATGACAAGCTGAAAGTATTTGCATAATGCATGAACAAGTGTCACTGTGTGATTAAGCACGAGAGGAAAAAGTGTGTTTGTGTAAGCAAATTTTGTGTGGGTTTAAAGCTTGTGCAAGGAGAATGAGCTCAGATGGTAGTTTTCAGTTGAAGACTTTCAATCCATAACATCAGTGTGGGTCGCAAGATAGAAATACTAAGATGAGTCAACATGGCTTGCTGAGAAGTATTTGGAACACTACAGAGATGATTCTCATTGGAGGATTAAGAGTTTTATTCAAACTGTGAGGAGGGAGCACTGTGTTGAGATCTCTTACACTCAAGCTTGGAGGGCTAAAGTGAGAGTTATTTTCATGACTGTATGCAAAAGTTAGGGATTATGCTGCTACAGTTATGAAGTGGAATGAGGGTAGCTCAGTGTATGTGTCCTAATAATTCTTTGTAAACGGGAATGACCATTTCATGGTTGTTTATGGTGTCCCTAAATTGGAATGACCATTATGCACAGGTGTCCAAGTTCAGACCAATTTCTTCTAGGATGTATCCTATTGGTCAATCAAGCGGAGCAAATAGTTCAACCAAAACAAGATTTGTCAAGAAGAAGAAGACTTGCCACAAGCCCTAATGCTTTTTTTATCCAGTTCAAGTTACCAGTGTGGGATTTTAGCTCTCTTTTGTGACCAGTATTCCACTTTTGCTAGGTAGTTTTTTATGGAGCCTAAATCAAACCTTATGTAGGCAGTTTGGAAACCTTATGTATGCCACATTTGCAGATGTAACTTTGGTGTCACAAAACAGGGTTTTTATGCATCTGTCAGACCTTATGTGTTGTTTATGTCAACAAGGTTTTTGTGCATATCAACAACTTATTTGTAGACCTTATGAGCTGTTTATGTCAGCAACAAAATTACCCACCGAAATGACACATCTAACTCCACTACATGAATGCAGTCAAAGCACATTTACTCACCTGCAAAACCTAACTCCACTACATCTTTTTACTCACCAAATTAGTCAAACAGAAAATGTGAGAAGCATCACATTTACTCATCTGAGCACTTTCACCCACCGAGCACATTTACTCACCATGTTCAAATTTGGAGGTCATTGTTTTAGACCCACCGAGCACATTTCTGTCATAATTTTCATCCTCTATTTCTCATATTTCATCCTTTATTTATTTCTTTCTTTCTCTAAACTCAGTCAAAGCACATCCTTTCTTCCTCACCATGGTTGGTTATAACGAGGTCATTGTGCTAGACTCCTTCTCCTCCTCCAACGTAAGGTGAAGAGAACAACGATATTAAAAGCTTCTTTGTTGAAATGAAACGCACATATGTCGAAGGGGACTGTCGTCTAGTAATTTAGCTACTCTTACATCTTGTTTTTTAATCCATTTTCACAATTATAATGTTGTTATTTTTCATGGTTCAGATTATCCCCACCGACCATGGAGACAAGTATTTGAAGGATTTTAAGGATTGTGCAATCAAACTCAAGGTTGGAAATAAGAGTTGGAAAGTTATTCTCAAACATACCCACAATGCCTACCGCTTTGGAAAGGGTTGTAGGACTTTTGTTGAGCACAATAAGCTCAAGCTTGATGATGATTGCCTCTTCGACCTTGAAAGTGCAGATTCCAATGGTGTCGTGTACGACGTTCAAGTCTATAACTATTGAAAGGACTATGTTGAGCAAATTCTCCTTGATGATTTTCTGTTATTTCAACCATTTCAGTTTCTTGATGTATTTCCTTGATGTATTTCTATTATGTTTCTGCTGCTATCATATTTCTCTTATTTGTCTAAATTAAAACTTTGTTGGTTCTCAGTTTCTCTATTGGTTGTATAACAAAATTGACATAACTATACCAAACAAATGCACCCTCAACAAGCTGTCATAAAAATCAGCAAATGCAACCTAACTCCATTTCACAACAAATGAAACATAAAACTGTCATAAAACTCTCATACTAGATTCATAACATTGAATTGTCATTGAACTGTCATACAAATGAACATACAAATAAAATCCTAACTCCATTTCACATCAACCATACCAAATCCACAAAAGCTACAACAACCACAAGTTCTATCCTCGGTCTATAACTCCAAATCTTTTGCCTTCAATGTTGCTTCAAGCTTAACAACTCCTTCTTTTCAATAACCAAATCCTTTATAATGTTTGTTGCATCTGTTTGAAAAGGAGGACCAATCCATTGGAAAAATCTACATCCTTTATACACATTTGGTGTATATAATGCACAACCAAGAAATCTTCTTCCAAAATTTTGTGATGTGTGAGCAATGTTTATCTTTGGCGTTAATCCACATTGACAAGCTATGCCCTCATTACAACAGATTGATGATCCACTCGACATTTCCTACAAAAATATTCCCAACAAAAAAATGGTGATCAGATAATCAAGCAAACAACCTAATGAAATCCAACCAATTAATCAACCAAACTCTACTTTCGTAGCACAAATTTCATCATTTGTTTCATGGAAAAATATGATTTTAAGCCATTTGTCATTCTATTCCCTAATTTTTGTAACTCCCTTTCTCTTTTCATTTTCCATTTGCAAAATTTGAAATAGGACAAACTTAATCAACCAAACACTCCCTTAATTTCTCCCATCTAGTAAAGAACACAATACAAATCACGCGACGTTCCCATCACGATGTTTTAGGCTCATGCCTCTCTCTTCGAGTATCTGATTCATCATCATTTTCTTATAGATGCTTTTGAGACTCGGATTGGAATAGTTCTAGTATTTATTTGTCAAACTCTCATCCTTGAGATCAAACCAATTATGTTTGGGTTGAGTCGCATCTTGACCTATCACAATTGAGATGGTGGAGTCGATAGAAGGACGAATTAGGAACCAATCTTCCACCTCGAAAACTTAGAGGGAATGCTTCATTCACATGGAAGCCTTATCTGGGACGGTGTTGGAATGAGAACCTAAGGAACTTCGATTCCATAAGTGTCCCCTTCCTCGGTTTTTCTAGTTTTGAAGATGACAACTATAAGGTGAAAAGATAGAAGAAATCAAGATGTTGAAGCTCAAAGGGAAATGGAAGGGGAACCACATCTGTGAAGCTGTCAATAATTGACCTAACATGAGCAGCAAGGAGAAGGAATATATCATGGAGATTTTGTTCCATATTTATATTATTAGATTCATGTATCAGTTGTAATCTTGAACTGAAAAGATCTCGAGTTTATTTATTAAACTTGAGTCCGTATCGACAAGTATATTTTAGGAATGAAGATCTTTTATGCAATATCTCTTAGCCGAGAACTTTGCAAATGATCTTACTTCTTTATATACACTTGTTTAGACGTCTTAGCACTTATTTGAAGTTTGCATCTTGCTAAGAAGAAGATAGGGTTGGTCTTGCTTAAGAACATCAAGTAAGTCGGTTTGTGTATTGATTGAGAGTTTCTGATAGGAACTACATTGGAACTTAGGAAGAAGTTTGTAATCTTACATTCATCTCTAAACTCACAACTTCAATATACAAGTAGGCTTTTAATCCCGAAAGAGGGGTGAATTTCATCGAAAGATAACTAGTTTGTTATCTAGGGTTTCCACCCAAAGTGGACAACTTTGTGTCTCAGTTCCCATGATACTAATATACAGATCCTACAAACGTGAACATGCCCTCCTCGTTCTAACACTTCTTTGTGGTATACATATATAAGAGGGTAATGTCGAGCGTTAGGAGTTACACCGATGTCCTGGGCACGCAACGTATAAACAACTAGAGAACGCCAAAATTTGGAAGCATTTGAGTTGGGCTATATCCTAGCAAACGCAAAAGGTCGCGAGCAAGTTTCAGAAGAGGGAGACGGAAACTGTCCTCATAAGCTTGCTTACTTATTGTAAAAAATGGGTCGTAATTGTCAATGTAAGTCCCTCCTACGGCCGAAAGGGAAAGGACGGTACCCTCGGGAAAAGGCTATTTATTTGCGATTATTTCCAAGTCGTCCAATGTGAACAAACATGTTAAGGCGGTGAAGGCGTTGCCATATCTGATAGGCCAGGAGAATTTTACTTGTCGCGTAAGAACTTGTACATGGGAGTGGGCTTGGGAAAATTGATCCTCGTTCTCAATACGAGGAAGGGGACCGTGCCAGTCGTAAAAACTTGTTTGATCACTGAAACCCCCATCGTCATCGTCGCATTCCCTACCTCGCGTCGGAGTTGGTTGGACGCGAGGGGGATGGACCTCCGATATCCTTGGGCACGCGAGAACAACCGTTAGAGGGTAAGGCAAAAATTTAGTTTCCCAGGGATAGGAAAATGAAAGAGTATGAAAAGACGAGAACCCCTCGCGTAGGTTTGAAAGAAAAACAAAGAGAACCCTAGAAAACTTGGAAATTGAAGATTGCTGTTTGAACGAGAAGTTGAAGCGGTCTCCAAAAGAAGAAGATGATGTTCATCAGAAAGAAAAGAAAACCGTCAAATCATACGGTGGGATAAATTAGGGTTTGAGTAAAAGTAAAGAACTAAGGTGGTGCCGCCCTCGACGGTGGAGGAATTAGACAAAATCTAAATAAAGTCGGTTTGAGCAGTTTGAAGCCACCGCAAAGGCCAAAGAAACATCCCTAGAGGAGGTTACTACAACAAGAAAACCGTAAATAATCGTTGTGGCATATATACATATAATTAAATTTAAATTGAAGAGAAGAAAATAGTTAATTAAGTACTCACCAAACATATTTGCATTCGGGAAGAAGTAAACGCCGATGAAATTAGAAATTCAAGCGAAGAACGCCGCCTGAGATATTTTACAGAGAGAGGAGTTGAAGTGAAGAGGATAAAGAAGAAAGTGAAGTTTACTTAAAGACGAGGGTTATATGCTTATATATATATAGGTTAGGAGAATATGAAGAGTCGAGGGCCGAGAATTTAAAAAGTTATGCCATGAAAAATGAGGATTATTCAAATTTCATATATTCAGGTACGGAAGAACGCGAAGGCGACAAAACAATAACACACGTCCGAATATTATAAAGGAAAGTAAGATAAATGACCGATTGGATGTCAAAAGCTAACCGATTGAAAATAATAGGAGCGGAAGCTCATGGCGCGAAATGGACAAAAAGAGAAGCTCGATAACCCCACCTCTTAAGGAAGAACCAAGCCTTATCCTCTCTGAGCATAAGAGCTTGTAAATGCTGGATGTTGAAACCGCTGTTTAAAACAATGCCTCTCTTTCTTCTTTATTTTCTGAAGATGCAAAAAGCGCCTATAATCTCAGGAATTGAAAATCTGCAGGAAATGGAAATGAATATCTGTGTTTGGTTGAAAAACATTCTGTGAAACGATTTCGATTTCCTTGGATTTTCAATTCCTCCATTATGTGAGAATTGATCTTACCTAATCCTCTAGGTAATTCACCTTCCCCATTTTTACACATGCAATCTTAAATTCCTCACTAGGAAGTAGGGGCCCGCGCGATGCGCGGGCCTTTGAGCATCGCTCGTTCCTTTGAACGGATGCATATTTAAAATTTGGAAGATATTGAGTGCGGTTTCCATCTATGTGGTGGTCATTGACTGAGTTTCATACATATATGTAAGTTTCGTGGTTTAAAAGTTTGTCTAGGTTGCGGAAATAGATGTATCCGTGCAAGGTTAAATATAGAGCATGAGGAAGGTTGCAATTTTTGCAAACAATGGGCCCATGCTTGCTATTTTTGCAAATAATGTACCGGATAAAGGGGATATGAGTATATATTTGTATTTTTGTAACGGAGAAAAACCCCGCACCCGAAAAATTATAACTCGCATCCATGCGCTCAAACCTTTTTTTAAAAACTCGCTTCAGTTTGGGCGCACCTAGGATGCGCCCAAAACTAAACCGGATTTTTGAGCATTTTAAAGGCAAAAAAAAATAAAAATAAATCTTGGGCGCATCCAGGGTGCGCCCATATCCGACCCGATTTTTTTAGGCGCGTTTTGGATGCGCCCAAAACGGGTGCGAGTTATATTTTTTCGGGTGCGGGGTTAAACACCCTTTTGTAAAAGCAGTAATGTAGAGAAAAGAGGACCAAGAAGATATAACCCAAAATCATGGAAACATATTCTAACATATATATTAAGAACATTATATTATAATAATGATAAAAAGACGGTACAATTTATTAAGTTTGAAGTTATTGTATTGTGATACGTGCTTAAGGTTTTAAATACAGCGTAAAATGTTACATCATACAGTATATGAGTGGGAAATATTTGGCAAACAAAACTTGATAGCTTAGTGATATATACAAAAAAAAATTTGGTGATTGATATTATTGATATATAGGTCTAATATTATAATATATTTTTAGACCTTGGCAGTGAAAATGATCTTTCATCAGGTTGTCAGCTCTTACCTCCACCTGTTGCCTATGTCAGATGGCTTTTCGTTCCCTACCTCTAATGTCGCTTGCCATTGACGCCGTTTTTTTTGGTGGTTGATTATTCCACAACCTGCGGCAATATCTCCGAATTGTTGTTCTGAATTGCTAGGTTAAACATTCGATTATCATTAGGTCCGGGGATTTGTTGGGAGGGTTGATGCATATGGCTTTAAACGCGGTGCGAGAAGTCTGGAGGTTGTGGCGCTTGGCTGAGTTCAACGATGGTGAAGAATGGGGTAAGTGTAGTTGTTTATTCATTTAATTGGTATGTACTTAACTAAGATAGAAGGCGTTGTTGTATTCCTTGTTTGGTGTAGTAGTGTGTTAGCCATCCCATCAATTCCATTGAGCTCACATACGTGATACGTGTGATTTAGTATTTCTTTCATTAGTGTAGGTTTGAGTAAAAATTCAAAAGAGCTAGGCTGTTGTGAGGTTTAGGTTGTGTTGCATCGTTTACTGAACACTAATGTCTTCACTGGTGTTGTTTAACTGTGCAAAATAGGACTTGAAAACTTTTGTTTGAACATCAACTGGAAAACTTTTGTGAGGTTTAGGTTATGTTGCATCTGTTTGGTGTAGTAGTGTGTTTTTTTGTATGAAATAATCACACTGCTGCAACCATCAATTGGAAGAATAAAAGCAACATTGTATGCTGTTGTCATTGCATTGTACTTATATTTATTATACATATGTCACTTGACTTGCTATATTTCTTGGGATGCATCTGTGCAGCCTAAAGAAGAAGTTTTGGTTAAGTGCCTTGGTCTTTGTGTTATACTTGACCCCTATAATAGCTTTTTATTACCTAGCCCTTTAGTCTTTAAATTTCTACACCAAATGTAGTTAACATTCATTTTTCTTCCTACAAATATTTTGTCCAGAAACTTCTGTTTGAGTGAATAACTGAATTTTGCTTAAGAGTTAAAAATGCAGATGTGATCAACTTGAAGGTTTCTACAACTACCAAAAAGTCCATGTCTACAACTTCTAATTTGATTAAGAAGTTTCTGTTGCATCCCAATCCAATTACCACTGAGAAAGGGAAATGCAAAGACGGGGCTCGTAAATCCAAGCTCTTAACTGGATTCAAAGGCTGTTTGAGGAGCATCTTTCATTTACACGGTAGTAATAGTAAGACAATATGCACACCAAGCATCACCGGAATTGAAACATAGACGTGAACAGAAAATTGAATTTTCCCAATCAGTTATCGCTGATTTTACTGCAGAGCTCATCCTCCTGTTTTCAAGCATGTAAGTTTTCTTCGCCATTTGGTAATTGCTCTTTACTCCCCTCTACCCTTTTCTGTGTGGAACTCACATAGAAGTACTAATGACTTCTTTTGACCAGGAACCTTGTAATATTAGTAACTCCAATAAGTTGATAGACAACATCAAAGATCCTCAGTTGTTTATTTTTGTTCCTTTGTCACGCACCCAACGACACCTATAGGTTGAAATGTAAATCAGGAATTACATAATCCAACAGTTAGGTGATGTGTATAGTGCATGAGTGAGTAAGAATGCTTACCAATTAGAAACTTAGAACCATTAAGGTCGATTTTCTCGTGGGGTGTAAGGCGTAATCCATATGAATCGAATACATCATCACCAGCATCCACGACCCTAACATTAGTATTTCCTTCCAACTGCAGGAAATTCTTGGTGTCGCTCCCCAGGCGGTAAGTTTCCTTGGAAGGACGAATAGTGAATGACTTCATTATGCAGACATTTCCGATCTCCAGTTTCGTTATGAAACCGTGTGAAATTGCTGATCGAGCAACACATTGGATGGACCCCCCTAGAAAACATGACAAAGATGTATGAGCCGAATCTCAAAAGTAGAACAACAATGTGAAGGAAGAAGCAGAAATGGTACCATGTTGTTGGTGACCAAGAAGTCGTACTCATGTAGGTATCCAGGTATTGGGCAATCCACTTCTGACAGACCTTGACCTTGATCAATTCGCACCTTGAGACAGTTGGGACAGAGGGGGGAAGGCTTCAGTGTTGCCGGTCCCGGGAGCATCATCGGTGGAGGCCTTCATCTTTAGCAATAGAGAGAAGGGAGAACCAACAGCTTTTCCTGAGGGCTTGGAGGCCATTGTTGGGAGAGTATGATGGGAAGTTGTGGGAAATCAATTTGAGCAGGAGAACCAAAGGACCCATTAAGGTGATTTCTTTGGAATAAGAAAGGTGTAACAGCTGCAACCATTAATTAGGGAGCGTTGAAATAACAAAGAGGCTGACATTGAAGATGAAGGCGTTGAATAGATGTAACGGTTGACTGTGGATTGTATGAGGATGATGGAATGTGGGTATGATAAGCCCAATAATTTGGGTTTCAGGAGCCCAACAATAGGTGTCGAGTTGTGTTTAGGGTTTTAGGCCAAATTGCACAATAACTCTCAACCAATTGAAAACATGTAATTCAATGCACGGATTTTGACAAAACCTACAATTTTATATTAGATTAGATTTTATCTATATATTGCAACTTTTAACCAAACACATTTTCTCAAAATTCCCTATATTACAAATAACCTTTATTCAATTGTCATAAATTTATTTCCTATTATTTAAAATTCTTACACTCAACCAAACGAAGAGTATACACAATGGTTGCCCATTTTTTTGTGGGTATCAAATATTTTAATAATATCTACCCATTTTCCATACCCATCTATCCCCACTACATTCCCAATGGTTGCCCATTTATTTACGGGTTGCAACCGGGCAGCACCTTTTTTGCGCCCGGCAGCACCCTCTCATTCGGAACCCCATTCCGAACGAGGAGAATTTTTTTTTTTTTTTTTAATTTTGTTTCTCGTTCGGAACCCCGTTCCGAACGAGAACGGTCCATTTAAATAATTTCCATTAAATAAATGCCAAACCGGTTCGCAATATGCGAACCGGTTCGACACTCGTTCGGAACCCCATTCCGAACGAGGAATATTTTTTTTTTAATATGACGTCACACCTCGTTCAGAATGGGGTTCCGAACGAGGAATAATTTTTTTTTTTTTAATATGACGTCATATCTCGTTCGGAATGGGGTTCCGAACGAGATTACCCGGATATTTATGACGTGTCGTTACCCGTTCGGAACCCCATTCCGAACGAGATTCGGCTATATTTTTTGAAAATGCGAACGGCTATATTGACGGAGTCTATAAAATCGGAGTTGTATGACCAAATTATCAAACCAAATCGGAAGAAGCACAAAAAATGACGTCTGAAAGCGATTCAACTAATTCTTCAAGGGAGGGTAGTTGGAAAGAAAGACGGGAGTGTTCTTCTAGTGAGACGTCGGTGGAGGAGGAGGTTGATTTGTTTGCGCCGGTAGATGATACATATTTCCATGTAAGTACCTGTAAACCTTTTTTTATAGCGTTTCATTATAATTTATTTTATTGGTATAGTAGTATTGAAATTTGAGTAATTTTAAATAGGGATACTGTAGTGATGAGGAATATTTAAAAATCGACTATAATGCCCATTTTACGACTAGTGAGAGATTTCCTACTATGGATCTTCTGAGAGAGTGGGTTAGGAAGGTCGGTTATGCCTTGTGTATGGTTATCACCACGAAATCATCAATGACCAACAAGAGGATATTTCTGCACTGTGAGCAATCCGGTAGTTATAGAAAACATGGAAAGAACATTAATCTTGAAGGAGATGTAGCAGAACCATCGTCGCAGCGTAGCAACCTTAGTAGGTTAAGGAAGTACAATTGTCCTTTTATGTTAAGAGGATATTATCGACGAGCAACTCTTGTTGAGCCGCCTGGATGGATACTAAAAGTTGAGAAGGCATGTCACAACCACTGTCTTTCCAGCAGCTTGATTGGCCATGCATTTGCTTCGAGGATGACGGGAGAGCAGAGACGAAAAATAATGATTGCATCAGCGGCCGGGGCAATGCCGAAGGTTATTTATACACAGCTGCTTCAGGAAAATCCGACTTCCATAATATCAAGAAGGCAAGTGTACACTGTGAGGGAAAAGGAGAGGAAGAAAGCATTGGCAAATCTAACCGTGACCCAGTGGTCATTAGATTTCCTCCATCATAGAGCTTATCGTAAAGACATTCACTACGAGACGAATCCGGAGACGGGGGAGAAAAAGTTGGCAGCGTTTTTCATATCTCATCCGGATTGTCAACATTTGTTGAGAATGTTCCCTCGGGTGGTGATCATGGACGCGACGTACAAGACTAATAGGTACACTAAAATTCATTATTATGACTTCAAATACCGTTATAGAATTATAATTATTAATATACCCTCGTTGATAGTTATGGTTGGCCGTTACTTCAGTTTGTTGGATTCAATTGCACCAACTATACATATTGTATTGCGCTAGCGTTCATCTGTTGTGAGACAGCCCCATACTATGCATGGGCATTGAAACAGGTCAAGTATTTGTTTCGTGCACTCGAAGGACCGGATTGCATCATGTCTGATCGAGAGCTGACAACAATTAAGGCGGTTGACCATGTATTTCCTAGTGTGCGTCATATGCTTTGCCATGTCCACGTTGATCGGAATGTTAAGGCATTTTCTAAATTGAACAACCTGGACGAAAAAAGTGCATCTGCTAGCGTTCGACGGGTGATGCGGTCTCACACAGAGAAGCAGTATGAGGAGAGACTTGATCACTTCCGGAAAACATGGAGGAATGGTCATCTTGTACAATATGCTGAGAGCACATGGTTTACTCCCCATAAAGAAAAACTTATAGCTGCGTATTGCGATGATATACGCCATTTTAGCACAAGAACGTCTAACAGGTAAGATATTTGAATTTGTTTTTAACGAGAATGATCATGACACTCGATGTTTAACATGTACAATGTTGTTGTCAGGGTTGAAGGTCAACACTCGATGTTGAAGCATATGTTTGATTCAGCTGTTGGAGGGTTCGACACTTTAGTGCAACACATTGACAATATCTTTGTCGATCAGCACCGTCGAATACGGGCCGAGATGGAAATGTCCAACCATACTAGCCCGAAGGAGATACAAGACGGTCCTCGGTGGATCAAGACTATTTTCATGCGCATATTGAGGAAGTGCTCCGACAAGTGTTTGAGAATGCTACTGAAAGAAGTCCTTAAGGCAAAGGAGGGAAAGATATGTGGCCCATGTGAGGATCCTTGGTGGGAATCAACACTCGGATTGCCTTGCCCACACAGGATTAAGGTGTTTGTAGAAGAAGGAACGCCATTGTTGCCCAGCGACATTGATATCTTCTGGAAGCAGATCAAGTGGGAATGAGTGGAATTGAAAGACTTTGACTGTGACGACGACGTGTAGGCAGACACAACCATTACGTACCGGTACGCATCGATATTTTCCGCTCTTGTACCTTATTTCACATATGTTTTTTAGCATACAATAACAATTTTGTGTTGACAGATTTGGTTGGTTGATGACAATTGTCCAATTCCACCCCCTCCAAGGCAGTGGAGTATCTACAAACAGCCATCGGTGGACGGATGGGAACAGCGCTTTCAGAGTAGATTCGACAACTACGTATCCGAGAGAGAGTTTCATGGTGGCGGTCCCATAATGACCTAAATCTTGTATTTGTTTGATTAATGTTCGTATTAAGTATGTTGTTTGTTGACTTGATTAATGTTTGTTGAATTATATATGTTTGTTTAATGTTTTGGTGGACAATTTATAAATGTTTGAGTAATTTTTTTCCAGAATGATGTCAACATAATCATAGAAGCATTAATATTGAAACAACAACACAATTGAAAAAGAACAGCACGAGTACAACGCAGACGGTGAACAACTAACGATACAAGAAATTAAAAATACTTAATTCTCTATTTGTTACGTGTTGCTGCCAATTCTGCAGCAAGTGCAGCGTTTTCCTCCATGAGCTCGGCGTTTTTGGCTTTCAGTTCATCTATTTCGTTGGCCCATTCTTTTGTTCCAATCCTCAGCAGCTCCATCCCTTCCTCAATTCCTTCAGCCTTTGACCAGTTGCATAAGTTGTCTGCATTTAGTTCTTCAATAACGACCCTTGCACGACCTGTGTATGGTGGATCGATCCAATGTTTGTATTTGCACCCTTTCTCTTCCTCTTCTTCAGTAAGAGCATCCCAATATGCATCCGGGCATCCCCAAAATCTTCTCCCATAGTTGACCTTGTCCCACTCTATTTGTTCGGTACACATATGCACCGTGGGCTTTTTCTGACACCAACACAATTTCGGACCAGGATCCATTGTCGAGGAAGAGGCGGGAAATAGAGTTGGACGATTTGGATACATATCGAAATTTGATGAAGGAAATTTGAGAGAAAATAAATATAATGGAATGATAGTGAATGTGTGTTTGAAATGGTTTGTTTTGGAGGTATTTATAGACGAAAAGATTAGATCTGTGACGGAAATTTCTGACCGGGTCCCACACCATCTCGTTCGGAACCCCATTCCGAACGAGATGGTGTGGGACCCGGTCAGAAATTTCCGTCAGATCTTATCCAAACAGATCTTATCTTCTCGTCTATAAATGGCAGCCATGCGGTGAGTCCCAGATTTTCATCTATATCTATGTCCCGGATTTCTTTAACGTCATAACCGTGCAAACCAATGCCGCCTCTAAATATTAACCCGATACCGCAAGATGACGATGATGACGATCATGTAGTTGAAGATGGTGGTGAAGATGATGAAGACAGCGAAGGTGAAGACGACGGTGAAGACGAAGGTGAAGTCGAAGGTCAAGGCGAAGGTCAAGTCGAAGGTGAAGACGAAGGTGAAGACGAAGATGAAGACGAAGGTGAAGACGAAGGTGAAGACGAATCGGAAGAAGAACATGAAGATGATTATGATGACGTTGAAGAAGATGGTGGGGAAGAAGAAGATGATGATGATTAGAAATGGTCACGTTTATATACTTTGTAATGCTCAGTTGTGTTGTCTTGTTACAACAAAGGACATCAATAAAGAAATTTCTAGTAGTCGATAGCCAACAAGGAAGAGAGGCAGTTCGCTCTTTCTTGAGAGCGTTTTTTTCTATAACCGTAATGAGTTTAATGTGAAAGCTAATTACTGTATACTTGTGGTGAGGATTGGAAATAAACATGATGTTTAATAAATTTTTAAATGTGAAAGTTACCCGCTAATCAAAATTATTTACTACTCCGTAATGCTACAAGCCTATAACATACTCCCTTTGTTTCTATTTATTTTTCATTTAGAGTTTTTCATATATATTAAGAAAATAATTAGTATTGTATTAATCTTAATATATTATAAAATAGGTGTGACAAGGAAGATGTTAGACTAACAAAGTTGTTTTCTTCTCCGTATAAAATGAAGTAACTTTCATCAGTTAAATCATGCGCATGCATCAATTAAATCACGCGCATGCATCAGTTAAATCACCTATAGGTATTAAAATAGCTCATATCCATATCAGTTAAATCACCTTCATAAGTCTTTATAACATTAAATCAAAACGTAAGGAAACCAAATAATATTCATTATAACTTAAACAACAAATACAACGTTTCAAATCCTCCAATAAGGTTCCGACTCGTGACCCAAGTTATCTTCCCAGTCATAACACCCTCCTTGTTGTTCCGGAGGGGCTTGTCCCGCACCCATCCTTGCCCGCTCCCATATAGAATGTGTGGCTCTCTCTTCTGCACTCCTGGACGACTCTGCTTGTGACATCCGTTGAGTTTGAGTGACCTCCTCAGCTGTAGGCGGATCGTCGATACTGAGCATCCGAATGTAGGCATCCAAATTCTCCAGATTTGCAATCCCCTGTTGTCGATGTGTCCGCATAATACCGAGTGTCGTCGATACACGCTGCAATACCAACAAATAATTAGGAGATGGGTCATATAGAAAACACAATACCAACAAATAAAATAATATAAGAATTACCCGGTTGAAATCGAGGGTAAGGATCGGGTTCGGGTTACGTGGCGGTCGAGGTCTTGCCGGGGCGTTTGGGCTCACATATGGATGTGAGACTTGAGCAAACCAATCGAGGTAAGCATCCTCAGCATCCCAAGGGATAAGCGCTGGGGGGCTGGACAGGATGTACGGACACATGTTGTGATAACGCTGGTCCCATCTATCCCATTCCGGGCCATACCGTACAGTGTATTCCCGGCCACCTCGCATTGATTTTGGCGGACAATAATACTCCACTGGCTCGGGGACATCCAAAGGCCGGGACTGACGGCGACCGAACTGTCTGCAAAACCGATCAGGGTTGTACATCTCCATAATGTCAAAGCACCGGATCCCACCACGATAAGTGGCCACTCTATGACGCCCTTGCGGTCCCACGTCCAAATCCGGATACGGAATCCAACACACCTACAGAATTAGGTTATAACAATTAATAACAATATTGAAAACAAAAAAATTGGAATGACATTTAGACGAATCACTTACATCTTCCGGTGCATACTCATCCAAGATGCGCCTGTACTGTTGTAGAGTCCTTTTTTGCCTCAGCGGGGCCCGTCCAGTGGAATAGCGGGACACACGAGCAGTAGCTTCTTGGGAGCTCACATCCAGGTTTGGGTTCCCAGGAAAATACGGGAAATGTAACCAAATCCAAATCTCAAGAAGCCTTACGCAACCAGAAAATTGGACGCATCTCGCCCTAGATGCTATACCCAGCTGCCTGTACAACAATGCCAAACAACCTGTACCCCATGCGTACTCATGTATCCTGTTCGGATCCTCTAGTAGCGACATGAAGCATGTGTCTAACAGGTTGGAGGTCTTGTTCACGAACAAAGACTGCTGAATTAGGTGCCACAAAAAGCCGGTTGCAATAGAGCCCGGATCGGATCTTCGAGAGTTGATCATCGAGACAACGTGGCAAAAGAATTCCCCCTCGCCGACTTTCCCCCTACCTATGAACTTGACCATCTTTTTCTCCTCATCGTCAAACGGGTTGTCCAGGTCAACGCCAAACAAATAGGAGAACAATTGGGCACACTGCGCTGAATCTGCATCTAGACCCAAATGTGTCCATGGCGTGGTGACATCACCCCCGTCAATAGGCAGCTCCAGAATCTCCAAAACGTCATGGAGACCGATTCCAAGCTCCCCAAAGTTCAGATGAAATGTGTTCGTCTCAGGGTGCCACCTTTCCACGAATGCAGAAAGAAGGTTGTGGTCCACATTCCAAAATTGACCCTTAAGGATGTGAAGCAGCCCCGACTCCTGGGCAATAGCAAACCATGATTCTGGCTCCGGGTCGGTAGGAATTCTAGGAAACCATAGCTCGAAACACTTCTGCCTTGTCTGCGCCTTTAGCTGACGGGGGGCACTTTCATCGGGATTCGGATGTATCCAAATCTCATGAGCAATGTGTTGCCCATAACGAGTCAATATAGTACCCTCGTTGAGTCCTGGAAGAGGAGGAGCCGCAGCAGCTTCTGACTGCATCGGAGCAGGACCTGACTGCCGAGTCTGTCGGGATCTACCCCGCGAAGAACCTGACCCACTCGGAACATCTGGGTTCCTAACCCCCGCAACACTTGACCCCCGGGAACCTGACTGTTGCGGTCTATCACCACGCGATCTTCTATCCCCCCTCCTCTCAGAAGCAGTGATTCGCCTATCACCCAAATTTCTGTCTTCTCCAACTCTGGATCGGATGTTTCTAACTACCTCCTAGTTTTAACGAAATACATACAAATTTACCATCGATTATTATAACTAAAGTCCATATATGCGATTTTAAGTAGTTTTCAACCTTTTTGGTATTTTCTAAAAAGTGTTGATACGCTTTCCACATGCATTAAACTAATTCTTTTTACCATGCATTGCAGTTAATATTGAAATGAAGCGTTTTCCACTACAAACTAATTTTAGCATGCATTTGAAATACAATTGAGCATTTTCCACTATTTCTACAAAATTAAGCGTATTTCAGGTTTTTAGAAATACTAACCGACTCCGTGTTCCGTCTCCGACGTGGTGCTCGGACATCCTCCTCCGCTTGCTCCGGCTCTTCTTGAGGCGTTGCTCCGCCTGTAACAGTTGCATCCCAGAACATGTGTTGTTGATGCCTTTGAAGATCACTCAAAGTGGGGGTGGGGAGGTTGTAAGTACTACTACTTGCTCCGTCTATGTTGAAAAAATCACTACCAACAGAACCACCGTAACTTGCATTCGGAACACCATAACCCGACCACCATTCGTTTCCTACGTAAATTTCTTCACCTGCAGCCGTCGGATCAGAAAAAAAAGGATTAGGAGGAGTTCCGGCCATTATCGAGATGAGAGAAAGCGTTTTTTGAAAGATTTAGAAGGGAGCGTTTTTTTGTAAGATTGAGAAGAGAGCGAATTCGAGTGTGGTTCGGAATGGCATCCCGAACGAAATATATAGGCGTTCCGAACGAGAATGATGACGTCAGCTAGCCGTTGGTCCAACGGCTAGCTGACGTCAGCATTTTTTTAAAAAAATTATTCTCGTTCGGAATACCATTCCGAACGAGAATGATTACGTCATCATACAGATTTAAAAAAAAAAAAAATATGACGTCATTAACAAATTATTCTCGTTCGGAATGGGGTTCCGAACGAGAATAATTTTTTAAACCGGGTTCACAAATAACCTCGTTCGGAACGGGGTTCCGAACGAGGGGGGGGGGGGGGTGCCCAGTGTAAAAAGGGTGCTGCCCGGTTTAATCGCCTTTATTTATGGTCATTCATTTCTCTATAAGACGCATGTCAAATTTATTTATGTATTTATGGTTGCCCATTTCCTTCACCATGGTGAAGAGAATACCCATTTTTTTTGTGGATATTGTTTTTTTCCCCTGCAAAATTCTACTTTTTTATATTTTAATATTATTTTGGGTTTCTCTTTCCTAATACACACCCCCAAGTGGGCAACCAAATGAGTATGCTCTTAGAATAACTTTCAAAACAGGCTCTTGACCAAAAAAAAAAAACTTTCAAAACAGGCGATCATGCAAACGGAGACCATGTACTCCCTCGGTCCCAAATGTTCTTCCTATCTCTTTTATGCACGTATGTCGATGTGCGTTTTGTATCGTTAATATCTCTAAATATATGTTAATAAAAATTATAAAATTTTGATATTCTTAAAGTTTTTGATGAGACGAATCAAACAAGACCCCATATCACTATGTTTGTTCTTATATATTGTAAGATATCTAACGAATTCGATTAATACGTAAATAGTGTCATTATTTGTAATGGGAAGAACTTTTAGGGACGAATGAGACTAATAAGAAAAGACAGATGTGTATCACTTTTACATCCTGATTGGGAAAGACTTCATAATTGGAATTTATTGCACGTAACGATTTTGGTTGTTTGCGGGCATATCGTCAACATTAAATTGCTGCTCAACAAACATTTTCGTATGAGTAGGTTGGTGAAACTCGGTTCATAAAACCGTTGCTTGTATTGTGGGATCAAATGTATGGATGTATTGACTCTTTCATTACTCGTTTTTCATTAAATTTTGTGTAGTCTCGGGGAGCTTATACTAGTATTTTTTTTATTCCTTAAAATTATTATTACCGGAGTAGTATTTTTAATAATAATTTGCCTGGTCATAACATTTCCCTATTTATAAGTGATGATGATGTACGTGCCCAATTCCCTCCCGCTCTCTCTTTCCCCATATCTCTCTCCAAAATCTTTCCTTCCTTCCATTCTCCTACGTTGAATTATTCTTCCATTCTCCTAACCAAAATCCCCAATTCTCCGTCCAACTCCTGGATCGGCGTCCGGCGGTGGATATGGAGGCGCCGCAGTTGGAGGAGCTTACATCCGGAGCCAGCGGAAGGATCATCCCTGTTTTCAGGAACCTCCGCAGGGTAATCCCTTCCCATCAATCACTCAAACAAGCCTTGATTTTCCTCTACTCAACCTTCATCTGCTACCTCCTTCTCCTCCTCCCTCGCTCCCACCGCCCGGCCTCCGTTTCCCCCTCACCTGCATCGCCACCGGCGTCTCCTAAGTCCTCTTCTCCTTCGCTTAGGCGCCGATCGGTTTCGGTCAGGTTTCGGGCTTGGAGAGATGAAGAAGACACCATTAGGCGGAGAGCCTTGGCTGAAGCGCTTCAGATGGTGCCGGAGACCGGAGAACCCGAGTTTGGCTGTCGATGTGGTACTTCTTTGTTTTTTGGAGCTAAGAGGAATGCGCTCTTCTGTCGCTCATGGTTTCCTGACGCTGATTTCAAGTAAGAATTCGGGAACTCTTTTTTTTCCAATTTTGGGGGTTTGATGGTTGAAGATTGAATTGATGATGAATATCTATTTGACAGTTGTTGTTGGCATGTAAGAATAAGCTTTTGCGACGAAATCAAGCTTATGATCTCGCGAATCTCACTACACGCGGGTTTTAATATTTTAATAATGGTCTGAATATAGTACTGTACTAGTAGGTTTTGAAGTCTAATATGGATTACGCGTATAAGTATTCTATTCTTATTTGCATAGTGGTTGACAAATCTGTATGTCATTTCTTGCATTCAGCAGTAGATTAACTCTCTGGTGTCAAATTACTTGTCTGGATAAAAAAATTGGTCTGCAAGTTTTCCAAGCAGTTGTACACTTGTACTTCGTCGTGCATTCTCAACAAAAACTGAAAGTGAATACATGCAGTTTGATGTTGATTCTGCCTTTAGTATGACCAGGCATGACCGCATGACAGAACACATAATTTGATTAAATTGAACGGAAAAAATGGATGTGTCAATATATGTATAAGCAGGTTTCCAGACCAATTAGCAAAAGCTTTCCAACTCTTCCAATTGTCTTTGGTTTATGAACTTGGAAATAATTCATTGCTAATGTGCATGCTTTTCTTGAAAATTTACACTGCATTTTCGGTGTCTTTCCTGAAAGAAAAATGGCTGATACTCTTATTTTATTTGCACTGAGAAAGAACAAATCAGAATACTGATTATGTTAAGTTGTGGGTGATGTATGCTCTGTGGATAACTAGATGAAACGGGAGATTCTTCTCTGTATTCTAACAAATAATGTATGCCATTATATGTTGTTGGCTCAGTACTAAAATAACTTCATGTTTTGCATTTCCAGGGGAATTATCATCATCATTCATGGGCTTAATGAGCATGGGTAAGGACCAAAAATTCTGCCTTGATATTGTTAGGTTTTCAGGAGCGGTTGGCCACATGGCTGACCTTATGGAATTTTGTTTACTGAAGAAGGTTTGATTATTGATTAGTTTCTGATCATTACAGTGGAAGATATGCTCATTTTGCAAAGCAATTGACTGCATGCAACTTTGGAGTCTATGCTATGGATTGGATAGGTGACTGTTCTCAGCCTTTGTGCGGATATTTGTACTCTTTTGGAGTAAAGAACCATCACATATATGTTTTGAATGGTTTATTGTTGTATTTATGGGCTATTGGCTTGTGCATTTTTATAAAGCCCGTGATTCCTGCAGTTTTAAGATTACAATAATCAACTGATACATTTCCTCTATTAAATTGTTCACATAAGCTGTTAGTAACTGAAACTAATGCTTCCTGCTTTCTGTGGTGCTCTTAAGACCATGATTCCTGCAGTCTATGCTGTTATAAACATGGAGGGCTGCGTCATTTAAAAAATTAAATGTCATGGTTCAGAACTAGTTTAAGGACACATTGTGAGTGTGTGATCATTACTCGCAGTGGTTTCATAACGTAAGTGCTTGTTTGCATTTTAGGTCATGGGGGCAGTGATGGATTGCATGGATATGTGCCTTCACTTGATCATGTTGTTGCAGATACTGTAAGCTTCTTCAGTAATTGTTTAACTCATCTATTCTGAATTCTTTTTAACATTTATAAGGAATTGAAATCCAACAGAATTTTTGTTAGGCTTTTATCATGGAGGATAAAGTAAAGTTTCTTCACAATGGGCTTGTTATGTTACCCTTCCTTAATTCTTCATACAAGAATTAGAATGACAATTTTGCGCCTAAAGATTTCCAAATCTCAAAACCTTCAGTTATATATGCCTATCAATTTGCTTACACGCGTTCTGTTTTTATATGCACAGGGGGCTTTTCTAGAAAAGGTCAAACTCGAAAATCCTGGGACTCCATGCTTCCTCTTTGGCCACTCAACTGGTGGTGCTGTGGTTTTGAAGGTAACTAACTCCTCAATCTATTCTCTGGTTGTTTTCTTTTCTGTCATATTCTAGAATTTATATTCATGCTATCTACTGCTCATGATACAGGCGGCTTCGTACCCACACATCGAGCAAATGCTGGAAGGAATTATACTCACATCACCGGCCCTGCGTGTCAAGCCTGCACATCCTGTAGTTGGTGTAAGTTGATTTTCATAACATGCTTACTACACTTGATAATCCTTGATATAGATGCACCCTTTTAATAAACTGGAAACAATTACAACATCTACCCTTGTATCCCGTACATGCTCAAAAACACTAGGGAAAAGAAGCAGCATAAAGCATTAAAACCTCGAAACCCCTAAACCTAAGACTGTACCACCATTAGTCCACACCTTAGACCGAAAACCCAAAAAACTCGACAACCTAATGTAGACATGGGTTAGGGAGATTTCTCAATTCTGCATGTATGGGAACTTTTATACTAAAATGTTGATAGTAGTAAAGAGGTAGACCCAACCTAATCTAGACAATGAATAGGATTCGGCTGGATGTCTAGATTTCTGAATTTTCATGCAAACAAAATTGATGCTTTCCCTGATTAATACCAGATGTTGATAACAAGGAACCAGATTCCCTTGTTTGTTTCCATCCCTTCATTTTCTGACCCCTTATTCTTTCATAATTAGGTAATTGCACCTCTATTCTCCCTAGTTGCTCCAAGATTCCAATTCAAAGGCGCGAACAAGAGGGGAATCCCCGTCTCAAGAGACCCAGCCCAACTCCTTGCCAAATACTCCGACCCATTGGTCTACACAGGCCCAATACGGGTCCGAACTGGCCATGAGATTCTGAGAATCTCATCTCACCTGATGAGGAACTTTAAATCCGTAACGGTCCCGTTTTTCGTCCTCCACGGGACAGCTGATCGAGTCACCGACCCTCTCGCCTCACGTGATCTGTACCACGAAGCGGCCTCAAACGTCAAGGATATTAAGCTCTATGACGGGTTCTTGCATGATCTCTTGTTCGAGCCCGAACGAGAGGAGATTGGGCTAGACATTATCAACTGGATGGAGAAGAGGCTCTCAGCAACTTCTTTTGATTGATTAGTCGCTCTCTCTTTTTAGGAGTTGAACTGATGAAGGTTGTCGTGTTGATTGCTTTAGCTCTAATCTGGTTTTATTTGGTTCAAGTGTGTATATGGGGAATCAAGAAGTACTTAGCTGTCATGGTAATGCCGAACTAGATATGCTCTCATTTTGCTTGCTTATAGTGTGCTTTCTTCCATGATTGTTTCAAGTTCTTGCATAGAACTGAACAGATGTGGCTAAGTCTGAACTCTGATTCAATTTTTGTATTGTGTAAATTGCACAAAAGCATTTAAATATAGATTGTTTTGCACAAATCGGTTTTAATTAGCAAGATTGTCAGTAGCTTATCATCCAAAAATGTTGGAGGGGAGTAATCTATGATACCCCGAAACTCTAACTTAAACAACACTTCCGTTGTTTCGTGTTTTTGTTGACCATTTTCTTATACATTCATAAAAATTCATAAAAATGTTGAGGAGAGTGATAGTGTGTCTTTCCGCGTCGAAGACTCCTCGGAAACGTCTTTAGGTCTTTAATGCATGTTGACCATAGATCACGCACAATAATAATGTATTATTTGTCATTATTTACATCATTGACCTTATTTTGGAAAAGATTACATCAAATTATTGTGATAAATAATGCATGTATCTTAACATCCAAATCCAACATGTATACGATAGGTTGTCAAAATATATCCAAAATTATTTATTTTGCACAATTTTATAATTACATTTTTGATCACGTGACACACGATCGAAGCTCGAAACAACACATATTTTATTATAATCACCAAAGTAACACTTGATTATCATACAAATCACAATTAATCACTAGAATTTCTACAGGAATTAGCCATTTTAATCGCCATCCGTTGAAGACCCACCTCATACTTGCTCACCAAATCCTCAAACCTCCATCCATTGACCGGATCAACACTAAACATCCACTCGATCACACACCCACCTCCCATAATCGGGCAAATCCTAACCGTTGCTCTATACCCATTAAACCCAATATTAGACTCCAAAATCTCATAGCTCAAGCTCCTCTGTTCTTCATCCACATCCACCAACCTCTCCTTACACCAGCTTACTCTGATCGGCTCAGACGCCATTAATGGCTTTCCGTCAGCCCCGAACGAGGACCCGGCGCAGTAACGGATGCATCCCGGCTTCCCATTCGAGCCATGGAGGCCGTAGCTTGTGGTTAAAGTTGGAAACCATTTGTGGAGGTTGAAGAAGTCTTTGAAAAGACTCCAGATTTGATCCGCTTTTGTGCTCTCTAGCTTTGCTGTCACTTTGCCTGACCATTTTGTTTGCTCCATTGATTGATTCAAGAAGAAGAAGAAGAAGAGATAATGTGTTGCTCCATTAAGGGTGTGTGTATATATATGTGTATTGAGAATCTTGCATTGCTCCAATTGGCAGTATCTTTGGTCAGTTGTATAGCAAAAAGTTGGGCAATTTGTACAAAAATGCATGTATAAGGAAGATTCTACGAAAGAAGAAGAAGATATGTATCAAATATATATAGAATCTTCTAATATGGTAATAGATCATACCTTGGTAATGACATTCTTATGCGAGACCGAAATGCATTTTTAAAAGCTGGTTTCTAGTACCGAATTCTTATAGAAAACTAAGTTGCTTTTTTAGTTTCAGTTTTAGCTAATCATTCAACTTTAGCTATAGTTTCAACTCTAATATCAATTGGATATGCAAACAAAGTCTGAAAGACTATAAGTGATGATTGATTATTATATTTTCCGGTCTTGATTGTCTAACTCCCTCCGTTTCAATTTAAAGGACGTTTAAGTGGGAGATTCAAATTTCATTATATTGGTCGCTGGAATACTATAGCCTTCTGATAAATAGAGTTATTAGAGATTTAGGGTGTGTTTGGATAGATGTTCATAATGCGAAATAATACATTAAACCTAAAACTCGTGTTTGGTTGTATAAAAGTTTAAAATGTGTTATTGTTAAATATTAACATCAAGAAGAGATGAGGGACAAGGGAGGTTTCAAAAATAGATACTGAAAAAACTTAGTACACTTATGTTGTCAAACACACTCAAATATTTAATATATTTTAATAACGTATTAAATTTTCATTTAACGCATATTAAAATTTAATGCAAAATAATGCATTATTAATTTAATGCGTTGAAATCCAAACACAGCATTAGAGAGGACATTGATTCTATTACTTGAGGGAAGTTACATGCAAGTAATGCAGCCATCCATGAATTCACAGAGGATGATAAAATGGATAAACAATAATGCAGTGTTAGTTCCAATAGACCAATTGACAGTTGTTTAGTGTGAGTATATAGAGTGATAAAAAATAAATCCAATATTCATGTCATGCCTCAAAATTAAAGATTCAAAAGAGTCACAATCTACACTAGTGGAACAACTGAATGTTGATGGATTGATTGTTACATTTGCAAGTGGGGTCAATCATTTCAATCATCTTCAAATCCAGTAAGAGATCAAATTTCAATTGCCAAGAATACCATACCGATTAGTTGGCACTTGGCAGTATTTGTAAGATGCTACCTGCTACTTGCACTTTCCACTACAACCAACTTGCACCACACATTCTTTACCATTTTACTTCAAAAATGTAATCTTAAGGGCCCAATAGTTTCATGAATAGGTGGGCCGGCCCAGTTGGCTACTGGGCTTCCTTTCCCTTCCCTTCTGTCCCAAATTCCAGAAAACCTTAAAAAAGAGTACAACGCTGGAGAAGGAAAATAGAAAAGTCTAGAAACTCTTATTCCCAAAAGTTACAGTATTAATTTACTTTTGAAAGTATTTATTTTAATATGAAAAATTGTTTGGGCAACACAGAAATGAAATACAGTACTACATACTCCGTACATATTTTTATAATTAACAAATCCGAAAATACGTAAATTTGGATTGGAAAAAGAGAAAGACAGTTCAAAATCCAAACCCTCGTTTATCGGTCTATCTGTTTCTCTCTGTTTCTCTCAAAACGTTGAAGCTGAAGAAAGAGAGGAATTTGTACTTCCTTCAGAGATCTTCAAATCTTGGGAAGAAGAAATTCCCAATTCAAACCCTAATCTTACCACTTCCTTTTTCCGATCAACGGTCAATTCGTCGAAGAATCGCGAAATCCGTGTCTTTGGCCCTTGCATTTGCCGAAATTAGATCTTCTTGGATGCAATTTAGGGATAAGCAGCAACTCGTAGGGATTCAAGAAGAGGAGGCGTTGATGAATTTCGATCAATGAAGAACGATGCCGGAGCTGCGTAGAGGAGTGCGCAGAGGCCGAGCATCGAAGAAGGATCCGACAAACGAGAACAACAATCAGCAGATCGAAGGAGCGAGCAGAGGACGTGGACGGAGGCCTGCTGGTAGAGGCGGCCGAGGTAGGAATAAGGTAGCGAATCCGGCGGTAGAGGTGCTTCCGGCGGTTGTTGAGGACAAGGTTGAGATTATTGAAGAGGTTGCGGAGAGAGAGATGGATGAGTATGACAGTGGTGGAAAGAGTGCTGATAAGGATTTGCCTGATGAAGATGGAGCTGCTCCTCCCCTTCCTGATAAGGTTTAATTTACTCTTCTCCTTTGTCAGTTTTATATATTGCATTTACTCTAAGATCATAAGAACAGAAATTTATGGAATTGCCCACTATATGTTCTCAATGCATATTTTCTCAAAGTTGTTAATCAACCTATGAAACTTGTTGCTTTATCAACGGATATGATATTTTGTAGGTTTTCATATGCTTGATTGTGTATCAAGATTGTTTTTAAAAATCATAATTGCATCTGATGTTTAAAAGCTCAGGTTTTGAGTAATGTGTATTCGTGGATGCTTTGTCACAGGTCCAAGTAGGTGGCTCTCCTGTATACAAAATCGAAAGAAAGTTAGGAAAGGGTGGTTTTGGTCAGGTATATGTAGGTCGTCGTATGGGTGGGAATCCAAGTGAAAGAACGGGTCAGAATGCAATAGAGGTATGATTTGCGTCTATGTCTTTGCCTCCAGCAATCATGTTCTATGGTTTTGTAATTGCTGATGTAGCAATGTTCTATGGTTTTGTATAGGTGGCTTTGAAGCTTGAGCATCGAAGCAGCAAAGGTTGTAATTATGGGCCGCCGTATGAATGGCAAGTTTACAAGTATGTGTTTTGCACTGATTTTGTACAAAGCATCTTCATTTTCAACTTTGTAATCTATATTGGCCTTATTATTGTGTCTTTGCTGCACCATATTAACAGTACTCTTGGCGGAAGTCACGGTGTACCACGGGTCCATTACAAAGGTCGACAAGGCGATTATTACATAATGGTATCGACTTTTGGCTGTGGTTTGCTTTGGTTTTCAATCTTATAGTTGAATAGATTTGTTTCTTGAAACTGAAGGCCTGAAATGGTTGCAGGTTATGGATATTCTAGGACCCAGTTTGTGGGATGTTTGGAACAACAACTCTCATACGTAAGTGGCATTAACTGAAACACACTTTTATGCCCTGATGGGCTGCTCCATCATTTAATTTTCACCTTTTTCTTAGGATAATTATTGATTAGGATCAATGCTAATTACAATATTTATTTTACTGTCGAGCTAGTTATTTCTTGTGGTTAATTTTTTAAAATAATTACAGGATGTCCATAGAAATGGTTGCTTGCATCGCCATTGAATCAATCTCAATATTAGAGAAGCTGCATTCTAGAGGGTAAGACACTTCCGAGTGAGGGTTTTGTTTGTAACAACCTTGAGTTTTGTATGAACACTGAATTAACCATGTTTTAATTTTTTATGTCTGGGTAGATACGTTCACGGGGATGTGAAGCCAGAAAACTTTTTGCTTGGGCCACCTGGAACACCCGATGAGAAAAGATTATTCCTTGTTGACCTTGGGCTTGGTAAATTCGTGATGCTTATTATGGATTTTTTGAATCAACCTTCAATCATCAAGATCTCATTACCTGACTTTCTATGATTTTTGCAGCTACAAAGTGGCGAGATAGCTCAACTGGCCAGCATGTTGACTATGATCAAAGGCCAGATGTCTTCAGGTATTTGGTTAAGGCTACACGGCTTCTTCTGCTTCTCAGCGTTCTCCCACTCAAACCATCATAACTTTTGGATGTTTTCTTTCTGCAGAGGAACAGTTCGGTATGCTAGTGTTCATGCTCACTTAGGGAGAACTGCAAGTAGGAGAGATGACTTGGAATCACTTGCATATACCCTCATCTTTCTCCTGCGTGGACGGCTCCCTTGGCAAGGATACCAGGTTAGAGTTTTCTGTCACAAATTGTGTTCGGAGATGATTTTCAGCTCTTTCTTATGTTTTGAATATTTCATTTAGGGAGAGAACAAGGGGTTCCTTGTGTGCAAGAAAAAGATGGCAACATCCCCAGAAACTTTGTGCTGCTTCTGCCCGCAACCTTTCAGACAATTTGTTGAGTTTGTGGTTAACTTGAAGTTTGATGAAGAACCTAACTATGCAAAATATATCTCCCTCTTCGACGGGATTGTTGGGCCAAACCCTGCTATCAGGCCCCTTAATACCGACGGAGCTCAAAAGGTATTTAGCCTCTTCTACATCCAGATATTCCCATCTTTGAGGTGTTGATAACTTTGAAGGTCTAAAGCATATGATTTCTCCATTCAAAGCTCATAATCCAAGTTGGACACAAAAGAGGACGGTTGACTATGGAGGATGATGATGATGAGCAGCCAAAGAAGAAGATTCGCATAGGGATGCCTGCGACTCAATGGATTAGTGTATATAATGCTCGTACGCCTATGAAACAAAGGTTTGTTTTGAGCCAAAAACACCTTACCCATAGTGTAGCTCAAGGCCTTATTTGACACATTTCTCCATACCTAACAAATTTTAAATTTCTATATAAAAGGACTTAAGAAGTAAAAAAGTTTTTATAAATATATATTCTGCACAAAACCCAATGTTATGAAGGTTCTCATAAGTTGTCTCCTCCAGATATCACTACAACGTTGCGGATAACCGTCTGCCGCAACACATTGATAAAGGAAACGAAGACGGACTGTTCATTAGTAGTGTCGCTTCCTGCTCAAATCTTTGGGCCTTGATAATGGACGCTGGCACCCATTTCGACTACCAGACTTATGAACTCTCTCCACATTTATTCCTTCACAAGGTACTTTATTAACATTAACCCATTTCATTATTGACATAAAACTTAACATCTGTTGTTCACTGAAGAGTCTGAGTGTCTACAGGAATGGATCATGGAACAATGGGAGAAAAATTACTACATTACTGCCGTAGCTGGAGCTAATAACGGCAGTTCATTGGTAGTAATGTCCAAAGGTAAGAGGCAACAAATATTCGATGCCCACTGAATCATCTCACTTTCCATTCCTAATCTTAGGGTTTGTTTGGTGTACTTATTTTGAAGACATTTTTTGTGGATAAGTACTATTTTTCTATAATGGTGTTTGGTAAAGAAGGGCTATAAACTTATGAATAACTTTTTTATAGGTAAATTTCCCATACCACTTACGCAACTTCCAAATCTCTAAAAGTTTTTTCATTTATGTATCTTTTATAATGAACAAGTCATTATAATGTCTTCTAACAAACAAGGCCTGAATTTAGGTACTGTATTCTTACAACAGTCTTACAAGGTCAGTGATTCGTTCCCTTTCAAGTGGATAAACAAGAAATGGAGGGAGGGGTTCTACGTGACAGCCATGGGCACTGCTGGAAACAGATGGGCTGTTGTCATGTCTCGTGGTGCTGGATTTACTGAACAGGTCTTTTATTCACAACTTTTTTTTTTACTTGTTTGATCACCGAATGATCTCTGAAAATTTATCTCATTCTTTGGTGCATTTTATTATGTAAAATAAAAAAAATCAGGTTGTGGAGCTAGATTTTCTATATCCTAGTGAAGGCATTCACCGAAGATGGGATGCTGGTTACCGCATCACAGCAACTGCAGCTACATTTGATCAAACAGCTCTGGTTCTCAGCAAATCAAGAAGGAACATTACCGATGAAACACAAGAAACACTCCGCACCACTGCATTTCCTAGTACACATGTCAAGGTTAGAATTCCTTGTCTTAACATATTTTGCAATTTTCAATAATATATCTAGTAATTTGCCAAAATATGCATGTTTTACGTCTTATTCATGTAAGAATATACTGCACAGGACAAATGGGCAAAGAATCTGTACATTGGCTCCATCTCGTATGGAAGGACGGTTTCGTGAGTCACAAATTCTGTTAGAGCAGTTTTGGGGCTGTTTATGTATTAAAAGGAGATGTATTAAAATTTTAAGTCTTGTATTTTGGGGGTAATGTCTGTGAAGTTTCCATGTTGTGTGGAATGGAGGCATTGGAATTGTGTTGTATAGTATGCCTTTGAGTTGTCTTTCTAGTTGCTTGAAATGAATGTGACAATTTTGCGCATGATTGCGTATTGACTACTGTCTTATGATCTTTGATAACCAATCAACTATCTAACAGAGTTCTTAAACACTTGTAAAAACAATGCCCTGATGAACCAACTTATCTTGTTTGACATGAGTCAAGTATATGAGATATGAGTAAATAATTTTGAAGCGTGTAAAAACAATGCCCTGATGAACCAACTTATCTTGTTTGACATGAGTCAAGTATATGAGATATGAGTAAATAATTTTGAAGCGTGTATTTTATATCTTTAAAAAAATGAGTATATAAAAAATATCACCTATATTCATACTAGACCTGGCCAAACTTGGGTCGGGCTAGGGCATGACCTAATTTAAAATTCTATTCATTTATCAGGGCCGGGTCAAGCCTTTTCATTTAAAATGAGACAATTTCGCTGGGCGGGCAGGGCGACCCTCAACTACTTACACAAAGAAACTTAATGTCAAAATCGGGTTAAACCGCTTTACTAAAACATTCAAAACCTTTTTAAGGGTTACATAGCAATTTACTATCCAAAAACGCATACTAAAAAAGTCCAAATGCATGCTTACATAACAATCCTCGTAATCGAGTTCAACATAACAATCCAAAAACGCATAATGAAAAAATTCAATTTCTAGTGAATTTATGATGTGGCAATAATACTCGCATCCGAACATCCATCCTCATCATCATTAACATAGTCAGCAAACACAACATTCATCCCCATCGTCATCAAAGAACGTGAAACTTGGTTTACAAAGAGTAAAAATGGTTTTTTTACTTTTTCTTTAGTATTTAGAGTTGTATTATTTATTAAATTTTATTTAAAAAATTATAATATTATATTAATAATTTTTATATTATATGAGTATATAATATGAGCCGAGTAGGGCCGGCCCTCTGAGCCATACTCTGATACCATATTCTCCCGTATTAAAAAAGGGCCGGACAGGACCGACCCTCCCAAATTTTAGAGCGGGTTAGGAGGGCCGCCCCAGTTTGATCAAGTCTAATTCATACCCATATTAAATATATGGAAAAATGACCAAAAATAATCCCAACTTTCACTTATGAACCAAAAATAGTTTCGACTTTTATATCAACAAAAAATAATCTCAACTTTCAATCTATGAACAAAAAATGGTCCAAATGACTTTTTCGATTGAAATTTTGCTTACTTTGATGATGTTTATAAGATTTTTTTTTATAATTGGTCATAATAATTGTTGTTTATGTGTGTGATGTTTATTATAAGATGTCTTCTTATTATAAAATTTCCTTAAATTTTAACGGAAAACTTGTTTGGACCATTTTTTATTGATGAATTAAAAGTTGAGATTATTTTTTGTTGATATGAAAGTTGAGATTATTTTTGATCATTTTTCCCGAATATATCATATCAATATTCGATATTTCGTCCCACGGCAAAAACGCCTCAGACCCCTTGCTTCTTCCATTTTCAAGAAGACTTGTGTAGTACCTTTTCAGATAAAGATATTTATTTCTTTATTAATAAAAATTGTTACTTCTTTTGCTTTTCTCCGTTGTATCACTTTTATGACCTTTCCTTTCTTCTTGTTTAATTGTTTCTTCCTATCCGGTATTTGCTCAAGCTAGAAACCGTGATCCGGCGGCAACAAGTTGGGCAAAGTGGTGTCGTTAGTGTCTTACTCGGTGGTTCATTATTCCATTCTTTCAGGTATCTCTCTTAATTACTCTACAAAGAGGAGGTCTTCGAGACTTGACGGAGGTTAAAAATTGTTTGTTGGTAGAGTCACCCACGCAGCTCGAACTCTAGATGTAAGGGTAGTAGGAAAGTCTCCTGACCGCTGAACTAGAGTGAAAAAAAAAAAAAAAAAAGTCTTCGATTTACAGAAGTGAATCCTGAATTTTATCCCAAGTTATTTAGTTGGTGTTGTTATTCTAATTTAAGGTCTTTAGGTTGAACCGTTGAAGACATTTACTAGATGCAAGAACATGCCTTCATTTCTGTATTCCCTATCCCAAGACATACAACCAAACTGAGTCCTAATTACAATGAAATGTGTCCTTAAAACAAAGATTAGAAATAGCCTCATAGTTTATTTTGTTTTGTGCTGTCTGGTATAGAGAGGGAAGAGCCACTGATTTCTTCTAATAATCACTCTCCTTGCAAGCAGATAGTATTGGCCTTTATTGTTGGTGATTTTAGTGTCATCGGTCGTTTTAGTGTGATCGGGATTCGCTCAAAGTTTGAGGAGCTCGGTTTACGTTCGATGAGTCTTGGGAGTGCGGAGTGCACGGCTCGGGTACGTGAAATCGAACTCGGTGTTACAAGGATATGTCAGGATGTACATAAGTACATGTCGGGTTCGTATGGTTCGAATCCGGGAGCCAAAAGACGAAAAATGGGACAAACCGTGCGGACGCTCAGAGGCTCAAAATTTTGGTTCTGTAAAACAGCACGGTTGGTGACAATCATAAGCTTAGTTTTTGGTTGAATTGGTCTAAAGCATGTCTCACCCACTAGGCTTAGTCAGTGGCGGAGCTAGAATTTTTGTAAAAAGAGGGGTGAAATTTTCTATAACATAAAATTATTTATTTAATTATAGTATATTTATAGTATAAAGAAATAAATTAAATATTTAGGAGAGTGTATTGAAATTTAAAACACTAAAAAGTAGTGGAGAAAGTTTGAACTCCTAACTAATGGTACATTTGTAAAGCATTTACCAACTCAACTAAAGAAACTTATTATCAATTATCAGTGTACAATATATAATATATATTTATCAAAATTTTATCGAAAAATATTAATACTCACTAATTCGGAACCGGAAAGAGGGGGCGGTCGCCCACCCTGCTCCCCCTTGGCTCCACCACTTCTTAGTGATTATTAATCAATAAGAAGTTCATGATAGTTGAAGATGTTTTTGAGCTTTTTTAAACTTCAATAAGTCTATATACTTGCTTCTTTTTGTAGAAAACTTGATAGCATCAAGTCATGTACACAAATGTGAAGATAAATCCGCATTGAGATGGAGTTCCCATATGTTCCTGCACCGGTAATAATAGCAACAAAGGGACTCCCTTGCACGTACAAGTCTGCAATACTATTGGCACGTGGGCTCGATGTACCACGCCCTCGGGACCTGTTTTAGGCCATAAATTGCCTTGTTGAGACGACAAGGCGTGCCTTGAGTGTATCGACGGTGCCATCGGGTTTGTGGTTGACACGATAGACCCACTGCACCCTACCAATTAAGTTCTGAGTTGACGAGGCGGGAACGAGAGACCATGTGGAGTTGGAGAGGAGAGCATCATATTCCTGCTGCATAGCCGCACGCCAGTTGGGATCTTTGAGAATGGTTTTGGGTTCAGTGGGAGAGGAGGTGTGTGTGGAGGGAGAGATTCATCTTTGTGAGTGGGTTGGTGGAGAATTGGAAGGGAGAGATGGGCCCAATCCGAGTTTTCACCAGGCAAGTAGGAGATACTGGTTTGAGCTGCTTGTTTGTGGAAAGGAAAGTCAGTCTCAACCAATTTTACCACGCAGGGGCCTCTAAGCATAATTTTGTCCGTGGCTATGTCCTTCACAAGAAACGAGTCAGGTAAGAAAACAATAGCAAAATTATTTTGTTTGCCAAGTTTAGAAACAGAGATCACATTTTTAGACATTTGAGGAACACAAAGAACTTGAGATAGATTAAAAGTAGAACCAGATGAATGAAACTTAAGAGAACCACTGTGAGAGATCCTTAAACCTGTACCATCACCCATAAAGAGCTCGTCCGGTCCATTGTATGGGTAATGGAAGGCGAGGTTGTGTAGGACCTGTATTTCGCAGAATAACAATCTGTAAAGAATTAAAACGAAGAACAAAATTAAGAAAGAATTTTACCGAATCGTTCTTGACGAAACTGTTGCGTAGAGTCGAGATTAGATCTCTTTCCTTAATTCTGTAACGCCCCGTATATGTGACGGTTACCGGCGTTGAGAATCCCAGGATACAACTACGATCACTTCTGGTTTGCACAATCAAAAGACAGAAGCCAAGGAACCAGTATCTGCGCAGTACTCTCGAAGAAGAAGAAGAAGAGAAGAGATGGGAGATTGCTGTGTAATTTCGGATGCAGAGAATGAGAACCAGAACTCTCTTAAATAGAGATTCTCGGTTTGTT
Organism: Oxyria digyna; assembly: GCA_029168935.1. Lineage (NCBI taxonomy): Eukaryota > Viridiplantae > Streptophyta > Magnoliopsida > Caryophyllales > Polygonaceae > Oxyria > Oxyria digyna. The sequence continues at coordinate 13,538,635 of JAPVLV010000010.1, read as the reverse complement.
AGAGGAGGAGATAGTGGAGGCAGATGTGGGGAAGTGGAAAGAATCGTGGAATCAGTTGCGCTGACTCAGTTGGGCGTCCCCAACGAGGCAGTCCAAAATCTGATCTGGAAGCCCAAAACTTTCAGATCTAGCCCACTTCAAAAAGAGAAGCTAAGCTGCTGCTTGGGCCTACGGCCCATTCCACGAGACCACGAGACCACGGGCCACGGGCCACGGACCAGGACCGGACGGACGGACCGCGCGAGGGCCCCTGTGTCCTCTCTCCATACCTCTCCCAAGGGCTTACCAAGGGTATGGGGTTTGGGGTATATAAACCCTTCATATTCCCACCCCAATTTTCGATGTGGGACAAAACCCATATCAAAATTCAGCTCCAAAATTGTTCTTTGAACTTAGTCAAGCAACCAACTTTGAGCCTTCATTTCTCATTCAAACGGAACCCGATTTTGACGTGTGAGTACACTACGGCGTAGTGCTCGCAGAGACGAAGCCAACGCTCCCATAATCCGGCACAACCGGTGACCGCAGCCCACCAGAAAAGTGCCCGGAAGTCCAGTCAAAATCAGTTCCAACAATCCCCCACATGAATAGAAATGATTCTATTACACGTGCTTAGACAAGACAGACAGAAATTTTGAGAGTACGGGCGAAGAATCACTGCATCTGAGCTGGTGGCGTTTTTCAGCCTTGAACCACCCATTGTGAGTAGCTATCGGATTTACTCGACCAGGTAGTGAACATGATGTCTGGAACCACCCGGACTTTGACGTAAACCTAGACAATAACTATCACACAGTTTCATCTTCTCACAGAACTAGGTTCTTGATTGTGTTCATTTTGGCCGTGAACATCCCTGGTTATTCATGAGTGAACTTGGAGAAAGCAACCTCTCTTCTTTCTCCTAGAAACGGCCCCATTTCACACTCATAAGGTGATTGACCATAAATGGTATTACCAATACCCTACTTTGTTCTTTCAAAGTTTATGGAATCATTAAAAGCAAATGCTTAACCTCTACTTTGCCATCGCACCTTTATCATCCTAGGAACTGGGGAAGAAGATATAATATCTCCAAGTGCGCTTCTAGATTCGACTTGAATTTGTTTTCCCCTTGAACCTATTTCTTGGGATCTCCAATCACTTAGGTAGGGTTGCCATCAAGCATCCTCTTTAGTCATAGGCTTTAAACCCATTCCTCTAGATGACTTTACAACTTGCTCTCTTGACAGTCCCTTAGTGAACGGATCTGCTAGGTTGTCAGCTGACTTGATATAATCGATTGAGATTACACCAGTTGAGAGCAATTGTCTTATGGTTTTATGTCGTCGTCTTATGTGGCGAGACTTACCATTATATATTGTGTTCAGTGCCCGAGAGATAGCCGATTGACTATCACAGTGTACACCTAAAGCTGGCACTGGTTTTTCCCACAAAGGAATATCCTCCATAAAGTTTCGAAGCCATTCTGCTTCTTCAGCTGCTTTGTCTAAAGCAATGAACTCAGATTCCATTGTGGATCTGGCCAATAACGTTTGTTTTGAGGATTTCCATGATACAGCTGCACCACCCAGCGTGGATTTTGAGTTCTTTGAATCTGATATCCAGTTAGCATCGCTATAGCCTTCCAGAGTGGCTGGATATCTTCCATAGTGCAGCCCGTAACTCCGAGTATGTCGCAAGTAGTTCAATACTCGAGTTATTGCTTTCCAGTGATTGTGTCCTGGATTACTGGTATATCTACTCAGTACGTTGACAGCATGTGCTAAGTCTGGTCTTGTACAATTTGTCAAGTACATAAGACTTCCTATCACACGAGCATACTCTAACTGTGATATGCCATTACCCGAGTTTTTCTTCAGTTTGAGATGCGGGTCCACCAGACTTTTTGCAATCCCATTTGAATAGTTCTTGAATCGTTCAAGTACCGCCTCGGCGTAATGTTGTTGAGACAAGACTATTCCATCTGAATGTCTAAATATTTTGATCCCTAAGATCACATCCGCTAGTCCCAAGTCTTTCATGTCAAACTTTCCATTAAGCATGTTCTTGGTTTGTTTGATCATGTCATTGTTGCTACCTATGATGAGTATGTCATCCACATATAGGCACAACAGAATGTATCCTTTTGCAGTTTCCTTGACATAGATACACTTGTCACATTCATTTATTTTGAAACCATTTGACATCATTACTTGGTCAAATTTTTCGTGCCACTGTTTAGGAGCTTGCTTAAGTCCATATAAGGATTTCACAAGTCTACACACTTTTTGTTCCTGTCCAGGGACAACATAACCCTCAGGTTGTTTCATATAAGTTTCCTCTTCTAGCTCTCCATTCAAGAAAAGTTGTTTTTACATCCATTTGATGTATTTCTAGATTGCGTATAGCTGCAATGGCTATTAGCATTCTTATTGAAGTTATTCTCGTTACTGGAAAATAGGTGTCAAAGAAATCCAAGCCTTCTTTTTGCCTAAATCCTTGCACGACAAGCCTAGCCTTGTACTTATCTATCGAGCCATCGGTTTTCAATTTTCTTTGGAAAATCCATTTGCTCCCAAGAGCTTTCGAGCCTGATGGCAACTCAGCTAACTCCCATGTATGATTTTGCATAATGGAGTCGATTTCACTTTTCACCGCTTCCTTCCAAGCAGGTGCATCTGGTGTTGACATGGCTTCTTTGAATGTTCTAGGTTCATTTTCCAAAAGATAAGCCATTTCAAAATCAGGACCGAATGATTTTTCCTTTCTAGCTCTTTTGCTACGTCTAGGTTCATCATTGTCCTCTTCTGTTGGTTGAACAGAAGTGCTTGCTTCGCCTTCTTCACGAGTCCGTTTCGGATTTTCTTTATCCTTACACGGGAACGTGTTTTCGAAGAAGGATGCATTTCTTGATTCCATTATTGTATTTGCATGTATATCTGGTATATCAGACTTGTATACCAAGAAACGATACGCACTACTATTGTGTGCATACCCGATGAAGATACAATCAATGGTTTTTGGTCCTATTGAGACCTTCTTAGGGGGTGGTACCGCCACTTTTGCTAGGCACCCCCACACTTTGAGGTATTTGTATAAAGGTACATTACCTTTCCACAACTCATAAGGCGTCTTTCCAGTCACCTTATGCGGTATTTTGTTGAGAATGTAGTTGGAGGTTAGCAGCGCTTCCCCCCACATGTTCTGGGATAACCCAGATTCTTGCAGCATTGCATTCATCATTTCTTTGAGAGTTCGGTTCTTTCGTTCCGCAACCCCGTTAGATTCAGGTGAGTAAGGCGCAGTAGTTTGATGAACGATTCCATATTCTCTACAGAATGCATTAAATGGTTCACTATATTCGCCTCCTCTATCACTTCAGATCATTTTAATCTTTTTACTAAGTTGGTTCTCAACTTCCAACTTGTATTCTTTAAACTTTTTCAAAGTTTCATCTTTGCTATGTAACAGATATACATAACAATATCGTGTGCAGTCGTCTATGAAGGTTACAAAGTACTTCTTACCGCCTCTAGTTTGCACGAACTTTAAATCACATAAATCAGTGTGAATTAGTCCTAGAGGTTCGGTTGTTCTCTCTACATGGGGTGATGGCGTTTTTGTGAGTTTCGCTTGTACGCATACTTCACATTTGTCTTTACTTGTTTTGCATTTTGGAATCATGTTCATGCTTATTAGTCTACTTATAGATTTATAATTAACATGTCCCAATCTTTCATGCCAAATATTAAAAGACTCAACGACATAAGCAATAGGATTATTCTCATTCACTGAAACATCAGTTACAACCTTTTTGGGAAGGACCGTCATTACATTCATTTTGATCAGCCCATCCTTCACATAACCCTTCCCCAGATATATCCCATTCTTAGAAAGAACTAACTTATCAGACACAAACTTGACACAGAACCCATTCTTGTTGAGAAGAGTCCCCGAGATCAGATTCTTTCGAATCTCTGGCACATGAAGCACATTGTTGAGAGTCAGCTCCTTCTCAGAAGTCATCTTGAGCACGATCTTCCCAATACCTTCAACCTTGGATGTCGCAGAGTTTCCCATGAAGAGCTTCTCTTCTGTTCGGCTTTTCTGATAAGTGGTAAACAATCCCTTATCCGAGCAGATGTGTCTAGTGGCACCTGTATCGTACCACCACTCCTTTGGGTTGCTCCCAACCAAATTCACTTCAGTCACCGCACACAGGTCGTCTGCTGTCAGCGAGTTTTCAGCTAAATTGGCTTGAGACTTCTTCCCTTTGTCTCTTCTGTTGTCGGGCTTGCTGCGACACTCTTCTGCCTTGTGACCAACCTTATCACACTTGTGGCATTTTCCACTGAACTTCTTTGCTCCTTGCTTCTTGAAGTTTGTGGTGTTTTGAGGTTGAAACTTCTTGTTCTTCCCCTTGTCTCGATGCTCAGCCAGGTTTGCCTTGTTAGAGAGCCCAACTTGATTGGCCCTCTTATTGTTTTCCTCGACTCGAAGCCTCACGATCAAGTCTTCAATCCTCATTGCCTTTTGTTTCAGCAACAAGTAGACCTTGAATTGCTCCCAGGATGGAGGAAGCTTCTCAATGATGGCACCCACCTGGAAAGCCTCACAGATGGTCATTCCTTCCGAGATCACTTCATGGACGATCAGTTGTAGTTCTTCAACCTGTTCCACGACTGACTTTGAATCTACCATCTTGTAGTTCAGAAACTTTGCTACTGCCGCTTTCTTTGAGCCTACATCCTGCGTCTTGTACTTCTTTGTCAAAGTATCCCACAATTCCTTAGCGGTATTATGGTTACAGTAGACCTTGTACAGCGAGTCAATCGTGCGATGAGTAAGATACCCTCTGCATGCATAGTCCCCTTTCGCCCAATCAGATAGGGCGTCAGTGTCATGTGGGGGAGAACCTAGGTTTCCCCTCCTTTAAGAACCTGTCCAGACCCAGCATGCTCAGGAATAACTCCATCTTCTGAGACCATATTTTGAACCCTTTCCCGTCAAATTTTTCGGGTAGGATCCCAGCATGGATTGTGTTCGGCATAGTTGTCACATAAGGCCTGTGGGGAACATACAGATGAGGCAACTGAACATCAGACAAATCCATGGGATGACTCGTTTGACCCGGATGACTTGTTTGACCCGGATAGCTCATTTGACCCGGATGGCTCATTTGACCCGGATGAAGAGGTTGAGCCAGATGACTCGTTTCAGCCGGATGACTCGGTTGAGCCGGATGAAGAGGCACTGGTGGCAGATCCACTTGGACGACCGGGGGGATTTCCTTGATCAGACTCTTCTTAGCCGGACTCTCATGACTCAGACTGTTCTGAACTTGAACCCTATCAAGTATCTGAGCCTGATCGAGAGGCATAGTCCCAAACTGAATTCGGGGCGACCCAGTGACCTTTCCAGCGTCAGCAACAGTTTTCTCATCTCCGTTAGTCATTGTATCTGTTCAAATAAGACAAACAAATATTAGTATGACTTAGAAGTAACTCTGCAAAACAGATTTCAAAATTCTGAAAAAACACAGTTTTCTGCAAAACTGTAAATGCAGAAACCAGAAATCTGCGAACTGTAAATGCAGAAACCAGCAATATGCGAACTGTAAAAATTACAGAACCAGAATCTGTGAATCTGTTAAACTCAGAACCAGTAATTCACGAATCTGTAAACACAGAATCTGTAAACCAGTAAAAATTCCAGAAAATCACGAATCTGTAAAACAGAACTGAATTCCTGCGAACTGTAAAAAATTCCAGAAATCACGAATCTGTAAAACAGAACTGAATTCCTGCGAACTGTAAAAAACACAGATTTTGCAATCTGTAAATACAGAATAAAAAATCTGTGAACTGTAAACACAGTTTTTCGGTTCTGTAATACAACAGCAACCTGGTTCTGTAATACAACAGCAACCTCACAATTGTAAAGATTAATTTTCGTTTTTACTCGAATCTGAACACAGATCCGAAACTGTACGCAGTACAGACAATTTTCTTCGGGATGTAACTTTCTGTTCCTTTAAAACTCAAACAGATTGTTAGCGACAGGATAAAATTATACAAAATTAAGATTGTAGGACCTGTATTTCGCAGAATAACAATCTGTAAAGAATTAAAACGAAGAACAAAATTAAGAAAGAATTTTACCGAATCGTTCTTGACGAAACTGTTGCGTAGAGTCGAGATTAGATCTCTTTCCTTAATTCTGTAACGCCCTGTATATGTGACGGTTACCGGCGTTGAGAATCCCAGGATACAACTACGATCACTTCTGGTTTGCACAATCAAAAGGCAGAAGCCAAGGAACCAGTATCTGCGCAGTACTCTCGAAGAAGAAGAAGAAGAGAAGAGATGGGAGATTGCTGTGTAATTTCGGATGCAGAGAATGAGAACCAGAACTCTCTTAAATAGAGATTCTCGGTTTGTTAGAGGAGGAGATAGTGGAGGCAGATGTGGGGAAGTGGAAAGAATCGTGGAATCAGTTGCGCTGACTCAGTTGGGCGTCCCCAACGAGGCAGTCCAAAATCTGATCCCAAAACTTTCAGATCTAGCCCACTTCAAAAAGAGAAGCTAAGCTGCTGCTTGGGCCTACGACCCATTCCACGAGACCACGGACCACGGACCGGACCGGACGGACGGACGGACCGCGCGAGGGCCCCCCGTGTCCTCTCTCCATACCTCTCCCAAGGGCTTACCAAGAGTATGTGGTTTGGGGTATATAAACCCTTCATATTCCCACCCCAATTTTCGATGTGGGACAAAACTCATATCAAAATTCAGCTCCAAAATTGTTCTTTGAACTTAGTCAAGCAACCAACTTTGAGCCTTCATTTCTCATTCAAACGGAACCCGATTTTGACGTGTGAGTACACTACGGCGTAGTGCTCGCAGAGACGAAGCCAACGCTCTCATAATCCGGCACAACCGGTGACCGCAGCCTACCAGAAAAGTGCCCGGAAGTCCAGTCAAAATCAGTTCCAACAGGTTGTTCAAATCATTCGTGATGTGATGCGAGGCACCACTATCAAGAAGATAAGAAGAGTTGCTGGGACTAGGAAGGGCAATATGAGCTTGAGGAGGTGTATGGGTTGGAGGTGGTGTACGAGAGGGGTATTGTTGCTGGAAAATTGGGCAAATTGTAATTCTATAAGTACAAATTGTAATTCTGTAAGTACATATTAATGAGAATGAGTAAATAATCTTTTTCCCATCATATCATAAGTTTTGCATCGTTTCATCCTAAACATGATCTCTGGATACTCAATCAAACACCAGCAACTCTCCTCGAATTTTGGCTATGGAAGCCCGTTTAAGCAACAACATGTTCCACTTTCCGAACATCAAGCTTGATCGCACTAACTACTCACTGTGGTGAGGCGCTGTGCGCTCGACCCTTGAAGCATATGATCTAGCTACATGCATGTAGCTAGATCCTTATGTCATTATCGACGCTTTTACAAAGCGTCAAAAATAGAATCAGAAACACTACATATCTCGACGCTTTTTTGCGACGTTTAAATGCGTCGCAAATCTCGACGCTTTAAAGCGTTGAAACAGTTAAAAGCGTCAACGACACTCCATTTTCGACGCTTTTAACCTGCGCGCTACATAAAATGACGCTTGTTCTCGACGCTTTAAAGCGTAGAATATATCGACGCTTTAAAGCGTCGAGACCCGTGTAAAAGAAAGCGTCGATAACGCTCTAGTTATTTTAATTAATCAAATTTTTTGTAAAAATATATTAACAAACCCTAATGCCCATTCCATTCCGTATGTTCTCTGCTTAGGTTTTTCGTTCCAAATTCACAGCCTCATTCTTCGATTTTCCGCTCTTCGATCTCCCTTCTTCGACTAGTTGACTGATTCCCTTACAGATCTAACCCGACGCCTCCACACCAGCCTTCAATTTTACGAGTTCTCTCATCAAATTGGCGATGCATTTGCCCTTGTCAAATTGGAGATGTCTGTTCTCAGTTGTACGACATCGATTTCTCGTGCAGCTGGTATGACTGTCTCTTAAATTGTTTGAGTTATTAATCTACTAACTATACTAAGAATTTTCTCGAAATTGTTGCCAATTTTGTAGGCGGAAGCGAGAAGGAGGGGCGACGATCGCATAGAAGGTGACGATGGAGGATCTGTATTCCCTGGTAGAGGAAGTTAGGAGGGTTCACACCGTTCAGTATTATACCGGTTAGTTTTTTACTCTGGATTTCCAATTGGAGATAGTATAATTTTTGTGATGCTGCTATTATAAGAACTGGAAGCAACCCTCTCCCTCTATATCTTTCTATGGAGCAATACTTGGAATTAGGGCTCCTATAAGCATATCCTAAAGCAGTTATTTTTTAGACAGGATGTAAAACATTAAAACAGATATCCTATGAGAGTGAAGAATTGCAATAAATCTAAAATCCTTGCCAACTCCGTTTTCCAACATTATATTGAGATAGAGTACAAAACATTATCTCAAGATGATATCATTGCTGAACCTTAGTGTATCATCATCTCGGGATAAAAAAATTTCATATTCATCCTTGTGTTCAAATTGTTTGTCTACTTGTTAGGTTTTTTGTGGTGTTAATTCATTTGTTTGTGGCATGCGAAATAATGCCCCTGAAGTTGATACTTAAACCTCTTTCTGATATATTGTCCCCTTAATTATCTTTCTTATCCAGTGGTGTCTTTGTGAGATTGGTCTTGAGGATTATTGTTTTGTTCTTTTGACCAGGTAATATAATTCTTCTATGATGTTACATAGCTCACTTCCATCATCCGCTCAGGGGCCTATAATTCTGGTTGTGAACAATGCTGACGAAGATGAGGTTTGAAGATCCATCTTTTAATTTCCAGTTCTGAGACTAAGGGTGTATATTAAGCTAATTTAACTACTGGCAGTTTGAACACAAGGATATCATTGCTGAACATTAGTGTATCATCATTCATCAGGATTAAGAAATTTCATATTCATCCTTGTGTTCAAACTGTTTGTCTACTCTTGCAAGACTTACCCCACTTGTAGAACCTAGTTGTGCGGGCCTGTCAAGTGAACTATACTCTTTGAATTCATTTCTTCTTTTTAATGAAGATGATGATGATTCATGTTAAAATGGTTTAATTGTCTATCTACAAGAAAAAGTGGTCTTTGTGACATGTGATGACGATGATACATTTACTAATATTAATAAACTTAAAGGGTAATTTGTCAAGTAATGCCTTACAAATACTACTAATCTAGAAATCTTTATCTTAATATGGATTCTTTTGGTCCTTTTTCTTTTTTTTGAATTATTTTATAATCAAATAGGTTGAAGGCATCTGTGGGAGGAGTTAACATCAATCCATCCAAATAAACGGATACTAGTCAAGAATCTTCTGTTAAAGCTCAACAAGATTCAAGTGTGCAATCCATATGTCAATTCAAACAACTTGATGGCGTGTTGCTACTTGTTTTACCCTAGGTGTTCTTTTTATTACTTGAGGACATTCTTGTGATGCTCTTTGTATGACTTATGTTCTTGTGTGTTGTTTGATCTACAGAACAGTAAAAACTAAACCTTAGTTGCATTTTCATCATACACGTACTTGACTGATTTGATCTTTGCAGATTGAGAAAACCTAAAATCTCCTTAAGAGTTGAGCAAATGATTGAGTTAGATGCGCGAAGTTCAAAGGACAGAGAGTAACATCAGCTTAATGTATTGAGATTCAGGTATCTCTAATGGATAGCTTATATTTGTTGATTTTTTTAAATCAATAACTTATTCTTTTCCCTTTCTTTTGTATTGTTTTATCTTCCTTTTATTGAATTACTTTATGCTTTATATATTTAGAATGCTCAGAAGACTCAGTGTAGCTGGATTGAACCCCCTATCTGACCATTAAGGTAAGCATGTGCTTTTGTTTCTCTCACTGATCTAGAATTTTATTGGTTTTCTTAATGGATTAGAACTTAGATGTCATTTGAATTGATTTTCTAAGTTGATAACCAAGTCATTTTGTAATTCTCAGTGTTTTTTTTACTTCAATGCAGTTGTGTGTTAGAAAATGCTTTCATAGTTTGTAACTTCATAGTATTTCATTCAAGAAACATCTGAATTGAAAAGTTTGAGGGTGAAGCTTGAGAATGTTTACCACACTAGTTGACGGTAAATGCATAGACTTTTTTGTTGATATAACATCTGAATTGAGTTATGCCATTGTTATTAAAGGGGATTGAGTTATACGAACAATATCATTACTTAACTTTTCATCTTTTTCAGGATTTGATACGTTTGATATCTGTATTTTCCAGGAACAAGAACCTAGTCAAGAGGGAAAGAGAGAGTCTAAAATGTTTATGACACGACGAGGCAATTGACTAGGTTTGAGGGTGAAGCTTGAGAATGTTTATGTGGATAAACTTGGCTCTCACCTAGATGTTCTTGCCTCTTTAGTGAAGGCCTAGATGTTCTTGCTGCAGTCAAGTAATTAAATTATCAAAACTATCTCTGTTTCCATTTTGTAATTGTAAGAACCATTTTACATTAAAAAAAGTTGATGCTTATGACGATTGGCTATGTATTATATTATGCATTTTTTTCTTCTGTATTTTGATACGCTTTTTTATGTCAAGAAATGCTAGGAGGGTTATGGCGCCATGCAATATCTCGACGCTTTATATAGTCAAAAAAATTAGGGAGACAAATCCGATGCTTTTAAGCGTCAATATTTTGTGTATACTTTTCACTCTCGACGCTTTTTGGCGTCGGCATATAACAATCCGTCTGATTTAATTGTGTGGCAAAAAGCGTCATGAATAAATTCTCGAGCTTTTAAGCGTCTCGATTTAAGACACATAAAACCGTCGATCCAAAAGCGTCGAGAAAACAAATCTCCACCTTGAAATTATCGACGCTTTGCTGAAGCGTCGAGGACTTGTTTCTTGACGCTTAAAAGCGTCGAGGACTTGTTTCTTGACGCTTAAAAGCGTCGAGAATGGCGTAAAAAAGCGTCGATAATGGTCTGTGTTTCTAGTATATGCTTAGATCCCATGACAGCTCCTTCTCAGACCCTTATTGTCGCTGCAACTGAAACGTCAACCACCACTTCTAATCCAGACTACTCTTTATGGATTCACAAGGATCAGTTGGTTCTCCATTTGATTTGGTCGACTCTCACCGCCCTTTTCTAGGGTTTGTGGTTTGTGCCGTCACTCCACATGATGTGTGGTCTATCCTGAAGCGTATGTTTCACTCTCAAATCAAGTCGCGCCAGATGGATTTTCGCCAGCAACTCCAAACACTATCTAAAGGATGTCTTGGATATTTCGAGAAGAAACGAGCCCTTGCAGACAATCTCCTACAGTGCCTCATCGTTGTTCCCAATGTTGACCTCGTCGCCTACATCATCTACGACCTCGGGTCCGCTTACGGTTCCTTTTGTGTTGCACTATCTATGCATCAACATGAGATCTCTTTTGATGAATTGCTTAATCTTCTTCTCCAAGAGGAACAACGCCTTCAAGAAGAAACCCAAGAACTCGCCACACCATCCCCTGCCCCTAAAGTGAATAAGGCTGGCTGTGGTCGTCGCTCCCGAAAAAACAATGGTTGATCAACATGAAAACTCTAGGCCAAACTGTCAAATTTGCAATCGAATGGGCCACGTGCGAAAAATTGCTACCAACGTGATGTGGGACACCCCTTGACATTGACAGAGGCACAAGAGGAAGAGATGTTGAGTGTTCGTTCAAACGGACCAATTACGAGAGCACGTGCCAAATCCATTGCCCAAGCAACTACGAGCATTGTCGCTAAGGCATTTTCAAGAAATGGAGCGTCTTCCAATCACACACCATCCTCCGTCATGTTATCAATGGCTACTTATAGTGAAGAGACGTCCTAGACCTAAACGTCCTAAGATCCAGCATGATACCAAGGACGACTTGCACTGAAGGGACGTCCTAGACTTAGGCGTCCGTCCTAGAACTGTTTTCTATTGTTTTTTAAAGTCTTTTGCATTGCTTACTATCTTTAGCATTACCAAGTTATTATTTTTAGTAACCCTAGTTAGAGTCCAATATATATGGACTTGGAACAAGAGTTGTTTGCACGTTGAATTTTATAGCAAGCCTAGTTGTTGAGATTTTCTCCACCCCTTGCTTTCAACGCCAACCCTAGTGCGGGCTCGAACCTCCACGAGCCAGTTATCCAGTCCTTGTCCTCAGTTCAGTTCGTCGCCACCGTCATAGTTCCAAACCCTAGCCGCCGCCGTCATCTCCATCAAACCCTAGCCGCCGCCGCCACCCTTGCAAACCCTAGTTTGCCGTCATCTTCTTCCAGCATCCATTCCATTGTTCCAACACCTCATTCCACTTCACAAACCCTCATTCATCATTCCTTCATCAAGTCGTTTCCGCCGCCACACTTCTAACCCTGTCCGTCGAAGCAGGTCCGTCCTAGGACGACGTCGACGTCCTACCCAGATTCACATCCACCCATCTTGTGAGTTCATTCTTTAACCTAGTTCAAGCAAGTACTGCGTCTCCAAAGATTCTCCAGCCACGCGTCCTGCCTAGATCCATCCCCCGCGAGCCTTGCAAGAGGTTTTCACATCAACTGGTATCAGCTTCCAGGGGTACGACGTGTGGTAGATTCTTCTCTTGTTTTCAATTTCTCCCTCATTTATTGTTATTCCCTATAGCTTTTTCATCATTTCATTATCTTCCATCAGTTTGTCTAAACAAAAATACAAAAAAAGAGAGTGACCGAAACCCTAGGAGATTTGACTTGCACTGCAAGTTTGAATCAAACCGAGCGTTTGTTTCTGTTTGCGAGTAGCCTCACCTCCTTGGTTGCAATAATTTATCTTGCTTTGTCTATCTTGCTATTGTGCTTGTGATTATTTCGCTGCATCATATATCTTGCATGAATGATAAGTTCGTGATTGTTGCATCAAGTCTATAATTCCTCTCTTAAACAGGGTTGCATTCCACGAATACGCTGAAATTTGTGTTGCTTACCTGTTTTCTTCTTCTTAAATCTCATTGTGTTGTCTGACTCCAAATCAAAAAGAAAAGTCACGACTTACGACAAAAAAAAAACAATTCGCCCTACACAAAAGCTTCAACAAAAAAAAAAAAATCTCTCTTCTAGTCTAGCACAATCTATAAAAGACCTTATCTTGCATCGATACTTGCTTTGATTTAATCATCTTAGGACGATATTGCTTGCTTGATTTTGCTTGAGAAGGTTATTGCATACGAGTTCACTTCCTTGCCTTGACCTCCCTCACGGATTGCCTAAACTAGATACCGGGAGACTTTGATTCTTGAGTTGAGTTCTCTGCATATTGTAGCTCTTGTTGTTGCTTCCTTTTGTTGTATAACCCATTTTCTATGTATGTGCATGGGGAGGACTACGAGGCGACAACCGCTGAACTGTTGGAGACAAAGGAACTCCTTGCTAGGTCTGCCTGCAAGATCAGAGGCAGAGCGCCTTGAGGCAACCGATCGCCTTGCTCATTTGACGCGGTTGATGGACGCTCAACATGGTCCTACGACCGTAGTGGTAGATACACCGTCGCGTGCTAACAATGGCCAGATCACTTTTCAACCTTCTCGCTTTGACAAAGGCAAAGGCATTGCGTCCTCATCCCAACATAATACTGAGTCTCAACGAGAAAATGGAAGGTTAAGGTCCATCATTGAAAAACCGACGAATTACCCATTTGAGGATAGATGGGAGCCACGATCCCACTCACGGGACCATGATGACAATGACCACTATTCGGACTAGGTCGACACACAACGTCAACACATTCACTCTTCTGACAAACCAAGGTATGACAACTCGAACCATGATCCTTATTATGATAACCGTCATACGGCTGTTGCAGGACTCCCGTCTAGACAACGACATGGTCGACTACAACAGGGTCAGAGAGCACCATCTAGACCATATTCCATTCAAGCCTTCGGTGAATATGACGAGGAGGAGATGGATTTCGCTGGTCAAGTAAATCCAAGGAACTTTCACCCGCCACTAGCCGAGCCTATCGAAAATCAGACTCATCCGGCTGGATGGATACCGCGTAAGATTCCTACTCCAATGTCCTATGACACTAACCCCAATGACTATGATGAGTATGATCAGGGACGCCCTAGACGTCGTAGGGGACATAATGGAGGTCGTGGCAATGCTCATGGTTTCCATGGAGAGCGAGAACGAGAAGAAAGACGCCCAGTCCAACCAAACCACAACTCTAGATGAGACATTAAGGTAAAGATCGAACCTTTTCTCGGTGAATACGATGCGGATGTCTTTTTGGATTGGTTGCAAGGTACGGAACATGCACTTCAGCATTGCCACTATACCGAGGAGGAGAAGGTAGAAATTGCAACCTTACATTTCTAAGGAGCCGCACGTTCATGGTGGCATAGAGACATGACGAACAGGGCACGTCTGGGACAAGACCCTATTGAGCAATGGCACCAACTTGTCTTCGTCATGACGCAGAAATACGTCCCTCCGGAATATAAAAACGAGATGCGCTTGAAGATTTCTCTTGCACGCCAAGGTACGAGAACACCTCTTGAGTTCCTTGCTCACCTTGAGGATTTGTACTTCAAGACGGGCATGAGCGTCACTCCAGCGACGATACGGACGAAGTTCCTCCATGGGTTGCATGTCGATCTACGGGAAGAGGTCGATGTGTTGCCTATCAATGACTTGACCACTCTTGCACATGCTGCTCAAAAAGTACATCAAAGACTTGTGCGCCAGAAGGTCTACCCATGGCTCTCGACATCAGCGTCGCGAAGGTATGATCCTAAACCAAATCCTACCTTTTCCACTAACCAAACTGTGAGTGCGCTGCCTAGGTCCCAACAACCTACTTCGAGCCGACCTCCTCTTCGTTCAGAAGCTCCAAAGTTGCCCACGGCTCCACCTCATCCAAAGACGGACGATCGACATGAGAAGACCAGCGACCGCGTTTGTTTCAAGTGTGGCGGTCGTGGTCATTTCATTCGTGACTGCTCCAATCCCAGACGAGTCTTGTTCTCCCAAGCAACGGGATACGAGTCCTATGAGGATGATAAGGACTCCGAGGACGCACCACAAGCTGCGTATGACGACTATGAAAACGATGAGCCATATGAATGTGGTCCCCCAGACTTGAATGACGGCACACCTCTAACCCTACTTGCTCGTCGTGCTTTGACAGTGAAAGACGCATCGATAGGGGATCAACGAGAGAATTTGTTCCACACCCGCTGTATTGTGGGCACTTCCTCCTTGAGTGTAATTGTAGACAGTGGTTCATGTTGCAACATTTTAAATGAGAAGGTGGTTCAGGTCCTAAGTTTACCTACTTCTCCACATCCACAACCATATAGTCTACAATGGATTTCAGAAGGTAACGGTGATGTAGTAACAAGGCAATGCCACCTTACCTTCTCTATTGGTAATTACATTGACACAAGTACTTGTGATGTTGTTGTTATGGATGCCACTCACCTCCTTTTAGGACGACCATGGCAATTCGACAAGAAAGCGGTCCATGACGGCTTCTTGAACACTTATACATTCCAAAGTAATGGACGTCGGGTGACACTGCTGCCTATGACTCCACAAGAAATCATACATGATAAGGTGGAAAGAGACCGAATCAAGGCAATAGAGAGGGCAAATGCGGCAGCACAAAAACTGAGGCCTACCGACCAGACGAAAACGCCCAGGACCAAGGCATCCAAAAAGGAAGATACGCCGTCCGACACAAACTCCTTACATCTGGTTCCAAAGACCATTGAGCCCATGGCTCATACTAGACCCGGAGAAAATGTTTCTAAGACGCAACCAAAACAGCAACGATCAGGTCGCACAGAAACAAATCTAAGTCGCCCGACAGAAGTGGGTGACGCAGGACACAAAGATCCTGTGTCCAAGGATCCGACTAACACGATCCATGGTCGTTGTGAGCGTCGTTTGCTCATTGCTCGTTCACGGGATATCACTCCAATTATTCAGGGACGTTCTCCTTGCTTTTTATTGATTCCATCTGCGTGTCTTACTGTTACCGAGAATGTCGATAAACTACCATCGTCTGTGACATCTCTTTTGCAGGAATTCGCGGATGTCATGCCATATGAGATACCTGACAGACTACCTCCTTTGCGCGGAATTGAGCACCAGATCGACTTGGTACCGGGTGCCTCTTTGCCTAACTGAGCAGCATACAGGGCAAGTCCGGAGGAAACAAAAGAGCTGCAAAGACAAGTCATCGAACTCTTGGACAAGGGCTATGTGCGAGAGAGCCTAAGTCCGTGTGGTGTTCCAGTGATATTAGTGCCAAAGAAGGAGGGATCGTGGAGAATGTGCATGGACTGCCGGGCTATCAATCAAATAACGGTGACGTACCGTCATCCAATTCCTCGCCTCGACGATATACTAGACGAGTTACATGGTGCCGTGCTCTTTTCCAAGATTGATTTAAAGAGCGGCTACCACCAAATTCGCATGAAGGAAGGCGATGAATGGAAGACGACATTCAAGACGAAGTATGGTCTCTACGAATGGCTAGTCATGCCGTTTGGACTCACCAACGCCCCCGAGTACTTTTATGAGGTTAATGAACCACGCCCTTCATCACTTTCTGGGGAAATTTGTGGTTGTATACTTTGATGATATTCTAGTTTATAGTAGGACGTTGGATGACCATGTTTCACATCTTAGACAAGTTCTAGATTGTCTTAGGACCGAGCGGTTGTATGCCAACTTGGCAAAGTGCGTGTTTTGCTCGGACACTACGATTTTTCTAGGATTTATAGTTTCTAAGGATGGGTTGCGGGTAGATGAAGAAAAAGTCCGGGCTATCAAGGAATGGCCTACCCCGACAACACCGACTATGGTCCGATCCTTCTTGGGGTTGGCCGGATTTTATAGGCGCTTTGTGCGTGACTTCAGTACCATAGCTGCGCCCCTTCATGAATTGACTAAGAAGGGCAACACCATTACTTGGGAGCCAAAGCACGAGGCAGCCTTCGAGAGTCTTAAAGACAGTCTATGTCACACACCATTGCTACAAATGCCAGACTTCAACAAAACCTTTGAGGTTGAGTGTGACGCATCCAACATCGGTGTTGGTGGGGTTCTGACTCAGAATCGTCAACCACTGGCGTACTTCAGTGAGAAATTATCAGGTGCGACACTCAATTACTCTACATTCGATAAAGAACTGTATGCTCTTATCAGGGTGTTGAAGACTTGGCAACATTACTTATGGCCAAAAGAGTTTGTCATCCATACGGACCATGAGGCCTTGACATATCTCAAGAACCAGTCTATTCTAGGTCTTCGGCATGCTCGATGGGTAGAATTTATGGAGACATTTCCATGTGGTGCTGCATAAAAAAGGTAAGGAGAATGTGGTAGCCGACGCCCTTTCTCGCAGGTATGTTCTCTTAACTTCCCTTGATGCTAAAGTCTTCGGTTTCTCTTTGATTAAGGAATTGTATTTGCATGATACTTTCTTTAAAACTATTTATGAGACTTGCGCATCTCAGGGGACCTTAGATACCTATTTCCTTGACTAAGGGTACCTCTATAAGGGTGGAAAACTATGCATCCCATCCTCATCCATTTGAGGGCTCTTAATTAAGGAAGCACATGAGAGTAGGGCACATTTCGGCATAGCCAAAACTGTAGCAGCCCTTAAAGAACACTTTTATTGGCCACACATGACTAAGCAGGTAACAAAATTTTGCAATGCCTGTGTCCCATGCCATAAAGCCAAATCTAGAGCGAGTCCCTCACTGTACACTCCCTTACCTATACCTAATGGCCCTTGGGAGGATATATCCATGGATTTTGTGATGGGGTTGCCTAGGTCTAAGAAGGGGAGGGACTCTATTTTTGTAGTGGTCGATCGGTTCTCCAAGATGGCGCATTTTATACCATGTAAGGGAACTAACAATGCTGCAGAATGTGCTTCACTTTTCTTTGAGCATGTGGTTCGTTTATATGGTATACCGCGATCTATTATTAGCGATAGAGACGTGAAATTTGTTAGTCACTTTTGGAGAACTTTATGGGGTAAGTTAGGTACAAACCTCCTATTCTCTACTAGCTATCATCCACAGACAGATGGTCAGACCGAGGTGACCAACCGAACCTTAGGGACCTTGCTTAGGACCAACCCGCGCCGTTGGGAAGACTTACTTTCTTTTGTCGAGTTCTCTTATAACAGGTCTGTCCATTCAGCGACAAAGATGTCCCCGTTTGAGGTGGTCTATGGGAGGACCCCGTTGTCGCCTCTAGACCTTGTACCGCATCCCTTGAAGGACGGTGATCACGTCCGTGGAGCTGCTCGAGCGGAGATGATTCAGGAGCTGCATCATAGGACCAAGGAACAGCTAGAAAGGAGGGCCCGACAGCTGGAGCAGAGAGCCAACAAGGACAAATGTCGCATCACATTCGCACCGGGGGACCTGGTCTGGCTGCATTTGAGGAAGGACCGATTTCCCGCTAGACGACGATCCAAGCTGAACCCAAGAGGTGATGGTCCATTCAAAGTACTGGAAGCATATGGTCCAAACGCATACAAGATGGAGCTCCCAGACCCCTATGGCGTCCATGCGACATTCAACATCGGCGACCTATCACCTTACACGCCTCCAGACCTTGACATTGACGAATCTGGGACGATTCGAGGCCAAGAAGGGGAGAATGATGTGGGACACCCCTTGACATTGACAGAGGCACAAGAGGAAGAGATGTTGAGTGTTCGTTCAAATGGACCAATTACGAGAGCACGTGCCAAATCCATTGCCCAAGCAACTACGAGCATTGTCGCTAAGGCATTTGCAAGAAATGGAGCGTCTTCCAATCACACACCATCCTCCGTCATGTTATCAATGGCTACTTATAGTGAAGAGACGTCCTAGACCTACACGTCCTAAGATCCAGAATGATACCAAGGATGACTTGCACTGAAGGGACGTCCTAGACTTAGGCGTCCGTCCTAGAACTGTTTTCTATTGTTTTTTAAAGTCTTTTGCATTACTTACTATCTTTAGCATTACCAAGTTATTATTTTTAGTAACCCTAGTTAGGAGTCCTATATATATGGACTTGGAACAAGAGTTGTTTGCACGTTGAATTTTATAGCAAGCCTAGTTGTTGAGATTTTCTCCACCCCTTGCTTTCAACGCCAACCCTAGTTCGGGCTCGAACCTCCACAAGCCAGTTATCCAGTCCTTGTCCTCAGTTCAGTTCGTCGCCACCGTCATAGTTCCAAACCCTAGCCGCCGCCGTCATCTCCATCAAACCCTAGCCGCCGCCGCCACCCTTGCAAACCCTAGTTTGCCGTCATCTTCTTCCAGCATCCATTCCATTGTTCCAACACCTCATTCCACTTCACAAACCCTCATTCATCATTCCTTCATCAAGTCGTTTCCGCCGCCACACTTTCTAACCCTGTTCGTCGAAGCAGGTCCGTCCTAGGACGACGTGGACGTCCTACCCAGATTCACATCCGCCCATCTTGTGAGTTCATTCTTTGACCTAGTTCAAGGAAGTACTGCGTTTCCAAAGATTCCTCAGCCACGCGTCCTGCCTAGATCCGTCCCCCGCGAGCCTTGCAAGAGGTTTTCACATCACAACGCCACAACACCTTAGAATTTCCAGCAACTCATCGCCCTTGAGACTCCAACTCTCAGCACACACCCCTACCGCATCCATCTGCGCCACCAATAGAAGCCTATACGACTTTCTCTCCGTCACCCTCAACTCTCTATGATCCTTTGGTGGCTGACACTGGCGCAACATATCACATACGTTGTAGTCGCGAACGGTAACTCAATTCCTATTTCGCATTCAGGTCGTTCTGTTTTATTTGCTTCGTATTGTTTGTTGATGAGGCGAATTTGTCGTATGCCAAGTCAAGTAATCCTAACAAGCTCACTAACAAGTATAGTAGGCAAGTAAGGGTCGAATCCCAAGGGAATCAGGTTATCGATTCTTAAAGTAACAATTATGATTAACGAGTGTAAGTAAACAAAGGTTTTTTTTTGGTATGTTTTAAGAACAAAGTAACGAAGGTTGATTTGGTTTGTAAATATATCAATGGAAGGTGTTTCACTCGACAATTATCCACTAACAGATTAACAAGTTGATCATAAACTCCTTTTAATCCTATGTCGAATTACTCATATGATCGTTCTAATCCCTGTTCTAATGTAGTTATTAGTCCAACTAGTCCTAATAACCCTTACTCAACTATAACCTTGAAACTATCAAGATTCAATAATAAAGCGGATTTAAGTTCAGGAATGGATAGATACATGCAATACCATAGACAACTAGTCAGATACTCGACATGTACTCAATTCTCTTCACAATTGACATTCACAACTAGTTCATGCAAATTGTGTTTGCTACAAACAAGTATGATATTTCAACTAGAAATAACCAAACAATAGCAATATGAATGAGATGAAACTACTTAGATGACCAATCTAAATGAGCAAATCTAATTCAATAACAATACACACAAGAGAATAGAGACAATCAATATGAATAGAACAAAGGAAAGGAATCTCACAACTTAATCAATCCGAAAGCTTCAAATTTCAAGCAAAACAATGGAAACTTCAGCAACTCATGAAGTTCTTGGGAGAAAACTCTAAAACTTGGAAATGGAATGTAGAAGATGATAGAAGATCATCAACACCTAAACATAAAAGTCTTCTGCAGAATTCAACTGCCAAATTAAAGCTAAAAAACGTGTGAAAAACGTTACAGAAGTAAACACAACATACTAAATCGGGCAAATGAAGAAAGTCTTCTCTGGCGGATTTCCGCCATCGCGGTTTGGGACCCGCGATCGCGGATTTTGTGCTGTAAACAAGGCTGGTCCGGTGGAAATTCCGCGATCGCGGTTTGGGACCCGCGGTCGCGGAATTGCTTCTGTGGCTTCGTCTTCAGCTGCTTCCAATGGTTCGTCTTCGTCTTCATCATGTGGTCTTCATCAGCTTCGACTCCTCTTCTTATGCTTCAATGCTCCGCATCATCCTCTGTAATCTCATATGTGACTCAACTCTCCAGAACTCCATGATTACAAAATACATCATAACATCTAGCATAATCCTATACAAAATGAGCTAATAACCTATAGTAGCGCTATGTAAAATACCGCTTATCATTTGTCAAAGCCCATTAAACTACAAAATGTACTATTTGTACCTGAGATAGAAAAGAACTTGCTATCTGTCTCTAAATTCACTAGAGATAACAATATTTATGTTGAGTTTCACTCAAAATGTTTTTTTTGGGCCAGACGCTACTAAGAGGAGCTCTCGAAAATGGTCTCTATCGACCTCCGTCCTCTACCTCCCAGTTGTCTTCGTCCCCATCTCCTCGCGTCTTCCTTGGTGAACGCACTTCCTATCAGTGTTGGCAGCATCGTTTGGCGCATCCACACGAGTCTATTTTGCGTCATTTGATGTATGTCTTCATTCAAACCGATTGGGGGTGGGGAATACAGACCCGTCTCTCGATTTCTTGAAACTCATGGAATCATCCATCGAGTCTCCATCCCCTACGCACCCGAACAAAACAGCTCAACTGAATACCTAAATCAAACCATCATCGAAAAGGGTTTAGCTGTCTTAGCTTATTCCAACTTACCCATTAAGTTTTGGGAAAACGCTTTTCATATCGCTTTGTCCATCTCAATAACAGAACCATCACACCAAATCTCAATTTCGTATCACAATTTGAAAGACTTTACAAACGTAAACGTGATTATGGATTCTTAAAATCATTTGGTTCCTTATGTTTTCCCTGCATTCGTCCATACACTCAAAATAAGTTGGAATTTCAGTCCTAAACACAAAGGGTACGTCTGCTTTTACGTACCCACGTCTGAGGTTTACATTGCTCGTCATGTCATATTTGATGAAACAGGTTTTCCTTACTCTGCTCATAGCTCCTCTCCATGTCTTATAGGAAGTGACGACCATCATGCCCACATCACCACAAACGCCGCCTTCACATCAACCACCTTCTGCACCATCATCTTCGACACCCCTGCCACCCACTAATTACGTCATCTCCCCAACACAATCATCAGAGTCGTCTTCCTCTCCACAAACATCAACGTCTTCTCCACAAAATTCAGAATCCTCCTCCTCTCCACCACCGATGGAACCATACCCATGAGCTCCCTCGTGTTTTCGTCCTGCCTCAAATTCGGATCATAATATGGTGACCCGCTCCCATAATGGTAATCTCAAACCAAAAACTGTCAATTCCAGTAAATATCCATCTCCAACTGATTCATCATTACAAATTGAACCAAAATTGTTCATTCAAGCTACAAAAGATCCCAATTTGAAAAATGCAATGCAGTTAGAATATGATGCAGTATTTTTGATTGTGCGGTATTTTTTAAAATAACTCACCTAATTACAACACTAAAAGCACTAAATGCTTAAACAAAGTATCAAATTTATATTATATTAGATTAGATTAGAGGTATGCACATCTTATTCTTTTTTGAATGATATTTTGGTTGAAATATTATAATGACGAAATTATATTTGGTCAAATGTACGTATGGTGAAATTATTGATTTTTTTTCCTTCTGAAATGGGCTTTTTTTCAAAAAAAATCTCGTTATAGGCTCGATTTGAAACATATTCCCAACATAGGCGCAATTTTTTGGTTCGGAAAATCTACACAATGGAGAGACGCTGGTTTTGACAGCGTCTCCCAACCCGAACAAGATTTTTTTTAATTCTCACGTGTAAGAGACGCTGGCAAAACCTGCGTCCTTTACACATAAACTTTTTTACAACAAAATTTACTAGCGCCTTATACAAAGGAATTTTTGTATTTTTTTTTTCAAATGTTTTTTTATATATATATATATATATATATTATTACATTAGATTTACGCGGGTTCGGATGGATCGTATGAGCTCGTTCGAAATCGGAATCGATCAAGACCAACTTCGTTGGGTCTGTATTCAAACCAACTTTCACCAGATATGTCTCTCGTCGTCTGATATGGAGGAACGAATTTGTAGATCTCCATTTATAGTAGAAGGTATGCACGAGACTTACGCGTGTTCGGATGACTCGTATGAACTCGTTTGGAATTGTAATCGATCTTCGTTGGATCCGTATTGATCCAAACTTTCACCAGATATATCTCTCGAGCATATATGGTCATGCACAATGGTATATTGACTTGAAAGTTCCACCTAAACATCAAAACTCAAACAAATACGATCCATGCTGTTTAGAATTGTTGTCTTTATTCTCCATTACAGCTGTGAAACACATACAATCCATGTGCTTTAGAATTATTGTGCACCTTATGTCTAAGATAAGAAAGAAAAAAATTCAACTTAAAGGAAGAAAAAGTGTTTATTCTGCCTTTAAGCTGTGAAACAAAGACAAATCCATGGGAGGAGTATTGAAGGTAGCTAGAGCATAATCTCTGAATCCCATATCTTTGATCTTGGGAGGAGTATATCTTAATCATAACGTGTAGAGGTGGTGGTTTTATTTGTTAAGCATCTAGATGAGGTAGGAAAGGAGATGGAGTTTCGAAGCTTTGGACGAGTGTTGATAGCAATGAAGGGGCTTCCATGCACATGGAAGTCCGAGATGGCGAGGCTGTTAGGCAAATGGGGTAACACTACAGTGTTGTACTCAGACGACTTCTTGTGTACACTTTCTTTGGAAAAAGGGTACAATGTTGAGTCCTTACCTTCATTTGAAGAAGCAGAGCACCTCCACCGTCTCGCCTCAAGACCGTTGGGTCAATGACTGCGTCATCATCAAGTCTCGTCTCACCTCTGCTTACAAGGTTAACCGATTAGCACAGCTTTGCCAACAATGTTTCTTCCACAGGATCATTATCATTGAGTGTCGGATTAAGAACGAGCACCGATGGAAGAGCCGTGTAGAGGATGATGTGAAGAAGAGGATAAAACATTGGGAGTGGTATAAGGCTAGTAGTTGGAAGGATATTGATAAGGCTAGAGTTCATTGTCTTGATACTCAACATTGGGATCAACTTCTTCTTCAATCAATCGAAGGTTAACTCACAAACAGCTGTAAAACTTGGTGAGCTACCTTCTTCTTTATTAGGTGCTGTTGATTATTTCGTATCCGGGTATCAACAAGGCATGTATGATGGTCATTATGTTGTAGCAGAGTTTGCTGATTTGCACAGGTTTTTGTTGGAAATGGAATTAAGGGACGTTGCCTCTAAGCAAAGGAGCAACTACTATTGCATTAATAAGGCGGAAGGTAAATGTGTATTCAAGTATTGGGAAGAGTTGATAGTTAAAGGCGATGAAGATGGCTATAGTTGCGGGGTTTGTGATGAAACACTGGCTTCAGGGGAGCCTGCCTACACTTGTTATTTTTGCATCCTCGCCTTACATAAATCATGCGCCGAGCTGCATGGTCTCAACTCTCCAGGCTTTAGAAATTATAAGCTGCTGCTGAACTATCCCAAATATGCTGTTATTTATTTTCCAGGGACCTATGCATGCAAGTCTTGTATTGAAGCAGCACAAGTCTACGATTATGAGTGCAACTCTTGTCTTTCAAACACATTTGAAATGTGGTTTGATTCCAACCATTATCTGTAGGACCTGTAATCCGCGCTTATAACAATCTGTGAAGAAATTATTGAAGAACAGAATTAAGGAAGAATTATACCGAAGTGTTATCACGAATCTGATCTGCAGAGGCGAGAAATAATCTCTGTCCTTAATTATGTAACGCCCCGTATATGTGACGGTTACCGGCGTTGAGAATCCCAGGATACAACTGCGAGCTCTTCTGGTTTGCACAATCAAAATCAGAACCAACGAACCAGTTTCTGTGTCGTACTCTCAGAGAAGAAGAAGAAGAGAAGAGAGGAGGATTGATGTATTTCGGATATCAGAGAATGAGAACCAAAACTCTCTTAAATAGAGTCTGAGTTTGTTAGAGGAGGAGATCTCGGAACTGACGACACCAACGAGGTGGAGTCAATTGTGGAGCAAGTAGAGCAGATCGTGGAGGTTGTTGCTGACTCAGTTGGGCGTCCCCAACGAGGCAATTCAAAATTCAATCTGAAAGCCCAACTTCCAGATCCAGCCCACTTCAGCAAAAAGAGAAGCTTAGTTGTTGCTTGGGCCTACGGCCCATTCCACAAGACCACAAGCCGCGAGCCACGGACCACAGACCACAGACCGGACGGACGGACCGCGCGAGGCGCCCCCGGGTCCTCTCTCCATACCTCTCCCAAGGTCTTACCAAAGGTAGGGGGTTTGGGTTATATAAACCCTTCAACTTCCCCCCCCCCCCCCCCCCAATTTTCGATGTGGGACAAAACCCCACATATATTCAGCTCAAAAATGTCACTTTCACTTAGACAAGAAACCATCTTTGAGCCCTCATTTCTCATTCAAACGGAACCCGATTTCGACGTGAGTACACTACGGCGTAGTGCTCGCGGAGACGAAGCCAACGCCCCCATAACCCGGCACAACCGGTGACCGCAGCCCACCGGAAAGATGCCCGGAAGTCCAGTCGAAACTCAGTTCCAACAATCCCCCACATGAATAGAAATGATTCTATTACACGTGCTTAGACAAGACAGACAAAATTTTGAGAGTACGGGCGAAGAATCACTGCATCTGAGCTGGTGGCGTTTTTCAGCCTTGAACCACCCATTGTGAGTAGCTATCAGATTTACTCGACCAGGTAGTGAACATGATGTCTTGAACCACCCGGGCTTTGACGTAAACCTAGACAATAACTATCACACAGTTTCATCTTCTCACAGAACTAGGTTCTCTGATTGTGTTCATTTTGACCGTGAACATCCCATTTCACACTCATAAGGTGATTGACCATAAATGGTATTACTTATACCCTACTTTGTTCTTCAAAGTTTATGGAATCATTAAAAGCAAATGCTTAACCTCTACTTTGCCATTGCACTTTTATCATCCTAGGAACTGGGGAAGAAGATATAATATCTCCAAGTGCTCTGTAGATTCGACTTGAATTTGTTTTTCCATTGAACCTATTTCTTGGGATCTCCAATCACTTAGGTAGGGTTGCCATCAAGCATCCTCTTTAGTCATAGGCTTTAAACCCATTCCTCTAGATGACTTTACAACTTGCTCTCTTGACAATCCCTTAGTGAACGGATCTGCTAGGTTGTCGGCTGACTTGATATAATCTATTGAGATTACACCAGTTGAGAGCAATTGTCTTATGGTTTTATGTCGTCGTCTTATGTGACGAGACTTACCATTATATATTGTGTTCAGTGCCCGAGAGATAGCCGCTTGACTATCACAGTGTACACCTAAAGTTGGCACTGGTTTTTCCCACAAAGGAATATCCTCCATAAAGTTTCGAAGGCATTCTGCTTCTTCAGCTGCTTTATCTAAAGCAATGAACTCAGATTCCATTGTGGATCTGGCCAATAGTGTTTGTTTCGTGGATTTCCATGATATAGCTGCACCACCCAGCATAAATACATACCCACTGGTGGATTTCGAGTTCTTTGAATCTGATATCCAGTTAGCATCGCTATAGCCTTCCAGAGTGGCTGGATATCTTCCATAGTGCAGCTCGTAACTCCGAGTATGTCGCAAGTAGTTTAATACTCGAGTTATCGCTTTCCAGTGATTATGTCCTGGATTACTGGTATATCTACTTAGTACGTTGACAACATGTGCTAAGTCTGTCTGGTCTTGTACAGTTTGTCAAGTACATAAGACTTCCGATCACACGAGCGTACTCTAACTGTGATATGCCATTACCCGAGTTTTTCTTCAGTTTGAGATGCAGGTCCACCGGACTTTTTGCAATCCCATTTGAATAGTTCTTGAATCGCTCAAGTACCGTCTCGGCGTAATGTTGTTGAGACAAGACTATTCCATCTGAATGTCTAAAGATTTTGATCCCTAAGATCACATCCGCTAGTCCCAAGTCTTTCATGTCAATCTTTCCATTAAGCATGTTCTTGGTTTGTTTGATCATGTCATTGTTGCTATCTATGATGAGTATGTCATCCACATATAGGCACAACAGAATGTATCCTTTTGGAGTTTCCTTGACATAGATACACTTGTCACATTCATTTATTTTGAAACCATTTGACATCATTACTTGGTCAAATTTTTCGTGCCACTGCTTATGAGTTTGCTTTAGTCCATATAAGGATTTCACAAGTCTACACACTTTTTGTTCCTGTCCAGGGACGACATAACCCTCAGGTTGTTTCATATAAATTTCCTCTTCTAGCTCTCCATTCAAGAAAAGCTGTTTTTACATCCATTTGATGTATTTCTAGATTGCGTATAGCTGCAATGGCTATTAGCATTCTTATTGAAGTTATTCTCGTTACTGGAGAATAGGTGTCAAAGAAATCCAAGCCTTCTTTTTGCCTAAATCCTTGCACGACAAGCCTAGCCTTGTACTTATCTATCGAGCCATCGGTTTTCAATTTTCTTTTGAAAATCCATTTGCTCCCAAGAGCTTTCGAGCCTGATGGCAACTCAGCTAACTCCCATGTATGATTTTGCATAATGGAGTCAATTTCACTTTTCACCGCTTCCTTCCAAGCAGGTGCCCCTGGTGTTGACATGGCTTCTTTGAATGTTCTAGGTTCATTTTCCAAAAGATAAGCAATTTCAAATTCAGGACCGAATGATTTTTCCTTTCTAGCTCTTTTGCTACGTCTAGGTTCATCATTGTCCTCTACTGTTGGTTGAACAGAAGTGCTTGCTTCACCTTCTTCACGAGTCCGTTTCGGATTTTCTTTATCCTTACACGGAAACATGTTTTCGAAGAAGGATGCATTTCTTGATTCCATTATTGTATTTGCATGTATATCTGGTATATTAGACTTGTATACCAAGAAACGATACGCACTACTATTGTGTGCATACCCGATGAAGATACAATCAACGGTTTTTGGTCCTATTGAGACCTTCTTAGGAGGTGGCACCGCCACTTTTGCTAGGCACCCCCACACTTTGAGGTATTTGTACGAAGGTACATTACCTTTCCACAACTCATAAGGCGTCTTTCGAGTCACCTTATGCGGTATTTTGTTGAGAATGTAGTTGGAGGTTAGAAACGCTTCCCCCCACATGTTCTGGGGTAACCCAGATTCTTGCAGCATTGCATTCATCATTTCTTTGAGAGTTCGGTTCTTTCGTTCCGCAACCCCGTTAGATTCAGGTGAGTAAGGCGCAGTAGTTTGATGAACGATTCCATGTTCTCTACAGAATGCATTAAATGGTTCATTATACTCGCCTCCTCTATCACTTCAGATCATTTTAATCTTTTTACTAAGTTGGTTCTCAACTTCCAACTTGTATTCTTTAAACTTTTCCAAAGTTTCATCTTTTCTATGTAACAAATATACATAACAATATCGTGTGCAATCATCTATGAAGGTCAGAAAGTACTTCTTACCGCCTCTAGTTTGCACAAACTTTAAATCACATAAATCAGTGTGAATTAGTCCTAGAGGTTCGATTGTTCTCTCTACATGGGGTGATGGCGTTTTTGTGAGTTTCGCTTGTACGCATACTTCACATTTGTCTTTACTTGTTTTGCATTTTGGAATCATGTTCATACTTATTAGTCTACTTATAGATTTATAATTCACATGTCCCAATCTTTCATGCCAAATATTAAAAGACTCAACGACATAAGCAATAGGATTATTCTCATTCACTGAACCATCAGTTACAATCTTTTTCGGAAGGACTGTCATTACATTCATTTTGATCAGCCCATCCTTCACATAACCCTTCCCTACATAAATCCCATTCTTAGAGAGAACTAACTTGTCAGACACAAACTTGATACATAACCCATTCTTATTGAGAAGAGTCCCCGAAATCAGATTCTTTCGAATATCTGGCACATGAAGCACATTGTTGAGAGTCAACTCCTTCTCGGAAGTCATCTTGAGCACGATCTTCCCAAGACCTTCAACCTTTGATGTCGCGGAGTTCCCCATGAAGAGTTTCTCCTCTGTTCGGCTCTTCTGATAAGTGGTAAACAGGCCCTTATCCGAGCAGATGTGTCTAGTGGCATTTGTATCGTACCACCACTCCTTTGGGTTGCTCCCAACCATATTCACTTTAGTCACCGCACACAAGTCGTCTGCTGTCAGCGATTTTTCAGCTAGATTGGCTTGAGACTTCTTCCCTTTGTCTCTTCTGTTGTCGGGCTTGCTGCGACACTCATCTGCCTTGTGCCCAATCTTTTCGCACTTGTGGCATTTTCCACTGAACTTCTTAGCTCCTTGCTTCTTGAAGTTTGTGGTGTTTTGAGGTTGAAACTTCTTGTTCTTCCCCTTGTCCCGATGCTCAGCCAGGTTTGCCTTGTTAGGAGGTCCAACTCCATTGGCCCTCTTATTGTTCTCCTCGACCCGAAGCCTCACGATCCCGTCTTCAACCCTCATTGCCTTTTGCTTCAGCAACAAGTAGACCTTGAACTGCTCCCATGATGGAGGAAGCTTCTCAATGATGGCACCTACCTGGAACGCCTCACAGATGGTCATTCCTTCGGAGATCACTTTATGGACAATCAGTTGTGGTTCTTCAACCTGTTCCACGACCGACTTTGAATCTACCATCTTGTAGTTCAAAAACTTTGCTACTGCCGCTTTCTTGGAGCCAGCATCCTGCTTCTTGTACTTCTTTGTCAGAGTGTCCCATTATTCCTTAGCGGTATCATGGTTACAGTAGACCTTGTACAGCGAGTCAACCATGTGATGAGTAACATAACCTCTGCATGCATAGTCCCCGGATGACTCGTTTGACCCAGATGAAGAGGCACTTGTGGCAGATCCAAATTGACGACCGGGGGTGTCTCCTTGATCGGACTCTTCTTAGTCAGACTCTTCTTAGTCGGACTCTTCTGAACCGGACTATTCTCAGCTACACCCCTCTCAGTTATCTGAGCCTGATCGAGAGGCCCCCTCTCAGTTATCTGAGCTTGATCGAGAGGCACAGTCTCAAACTGAATTCGAGGCGACTTAGTGGCCTTTCCAGCGTCAGCAGCAGTTTTCTTATTTCCGTTAGTCATTGTATCTGTTCAATAAAACAAACAAATATTAGTATGACTTAGAAGGAATTCTGCAATACAGATTTTTGAAATCTGAAAAATAAGCACAGTTTTTCTGCAAACTGTAAACGCAGAACCAGAAATTCACGAACTGTAAAACAGAATTGAAAATCTGCGAAGTGTAAAAAATTCCAGAAATTCACGAACTGTTAAACAGAACTGAAAATCTGCGAACTATAAAAAATTCCAGAAATTCACGAACTGTAAAACAGAACTGAAAATCTACGAACTGTAAAAATTCCAGAAATTCACGAACTGAAAATCTGCGAACTGTAAATCAATTCCAGAAATTCTCGAACTGTAAAACAAATGTGAAAAACTGCGAACTGTAAAACACAGATTCTGCAAACTGTAAATACAGGATCAGAATTCTGTGAACTGTAAACATAGTTTTTCGGTTCTGTAATACAACAGCAACCTCAAAATTATCGAAATTTAATTTTTGTTTTTACTCGAATATGAACACAGATCCGAAACTGTAAGTTGTACCGACAATTTTCTTCGGAATGCAACTTTCTGTTCCTTAAAAACTCAAACAGATTGTTAGCGACAAGATAAAATTGTACAGAATTAAGATTGTAGGACCTGTAATTCGTGCATATAACAATCTGTGAAGAAATTATTGAAGAACAAAATTAAGGAAGAATTATACCGAAGTGTTATCACGAATCTGATCTGCAGAGGCGAGAAATAATCTTTGTCCTTAATTCTGTAACGCCCCGTATATGTGACGGTTACCGGCGTTGAGAATCCCAGGATACAACTGCGAGCTCTTCTGGTTTGCACAATCAAAATCAGAAGCCAACGAACCAGTTTCTGTGTCGTACTCTCAGAGAAGAAGAAGAAGAGAATAGAGGAGGATTGATGTATTTCGGATATCAGAGAATGAGAACCAGAACTCTTTTAAATAGAGTCTGAGTTTGTTAGAGGAGGAGATCTCGGAACTGACGACACCAACGAGGTGGAGTCAGTTGTGGAGCAAGTGGAGCAGATCGTGGAGGTTGTTACTCACTCAGTTGGGCGTCCCCAACGAGGCAGTTCAAAATTCAATCTGGAAGCCCAACTTCCAGATCCAGCCCACTTCAGCAAAAAGAAAAGCTTAGCTATTGCTTGGGCCTACGGCACATTCCACATAGCCACGGACCGGACGGACCGCGCGAGGGCCCCCCAGGTCCTCTCTCCATACCTCTCCCAAGGTCTTACCAAGGGTAGGGGGTTTGGGTTATATAAACCCTTCAACTTCCTCCCCCAATTTTCGATGTGGGACAAAACCCCAGATATATTCAGCTCAAAAATGTCACTTTCACTTAGACAAGAAACCATCTTTGAGCCCTCATTTCTCATTCAAAAGGAACCCGATTTCGACGTGTGAGTACACTACGGCGTAGTGCTCGCGGAGACAAAGCCAACGCTCCCATAATCCGGTACAACCGGTGACCGAAGCCCACCAGAAAGATGCCTGGAAGTCCAGTCGAAACTCAGTTCCAACATTATCAACCATGTTTTCCACAACCACTTTATTTCCATAGACTTTTGCAAGAAGGATGTTGTCGTGTGGACCTGTACCATTTCTATGCTCTTACGGATGCGATCTTTGTAGACAACACTATTGTGTAGCATGTGCTTCTTTCCCCGAAGAGTTGAGTCATGAGCATGGTGGACACAAGCATGTTATGAAACACATGTATTCACATGACAGATTGGAGCAAGAGGAATCTTACTGGTGTAACATTTGCTACAAGGACATGGATCCAGATTACTCATTCTATTTGTGTCAAGACTGTCCTTATTATGCAGCTCATACACGTTGTGCCAAACCTATAATGGAGTACGATGAATTGGAAATGAGAAGTTACTATAGGAAGACTCAATATAAGATATAGCTAGGTGAGTATTATCTAGTAGATGGATTCACTATTATAGGAACAGGGGGGATGTTGGTTACAGCTACACAACAACTGCAGCCACATTTGATCAAACCGCTCTGGTTCTCAGCAATCAAGAAGGAACAATACCGATGAAACACAAGAGACACTCCGCACCACTGCGCACATATCCTAGTACACATGTCAAGGTTAGTTCTCTTTCTGTCTAACAATTTTTGCAATTTTCAATAGCATAACTCGTAATTGGTCAATGAATCATTACCAAAATACTGTAAAAATATGCATCTGTTACGTCTTATTCATTTAAAAATCTACATTACAGGACAAATGGGCGAAGAATCTGGACATTGGCTCAATCTCGTATAGAAGGACGGTTTTGTGAGCCACAAATTCTTTTTTTTTGGGTGTGAAAATGAGCCACAAATTTGTTAGAGCAGTTTTGGGGCTGTTTATTTATGTATTAAAAATCAAGCCATGGCATTCACCTGACTATTAAAAGGAGATGTATTAAATTTTTAAGTCTTGTTTTTTGGGGGTAATGTCTGTTAAGTTTCCATGTTGTGGGGTTTTAGGTGTGAAAGACTGGAGTATGAAATGTAAAATATTTTATACCGTTAGATCTGAATTACGATTAATATTACAACAATGAAAAAGGGGCGTGTGTGGGATTAATAGCTTGGAGTGTAATTTTGTCATTTGGTTAAAAATTAAAAATTGGCGAAACAAAACAGGAAAAAGAAAGACAGAAATCGACTTTCATCTTCCCTGCCTCCTCCTTCCCATGGCGATAAGAAACCCTAATCCCATTTGAGCGATTTCGAGCGAGAATCGATCAAATCAACTCGATTCTTCCATAGATTTTGAGTGAGAAACAATCAAATCGAACATTCTTCCCTAGTACATCGAACAGATTAAACCTTACAACATAAAATGGTACTGCATCAAACAGATTGAACCTTACAACCCACTAAACTAGGTTGAACCTCCTCCATACTTTTGAACAAGTGCATCATTTTCTGCTATAAGTGCAGCATTTTCTTCCATGAGTTCAGTATTTTTGGCCTCAAGTTCAGTTACATTATTGTTTAGGCCTATTGTCATTACCCTCATCAGGTCGAGCCCATCATCAAGGCCACCAACCTTCGAAGAGAAACAAATTATCCTCATTTAGTTGGAGTATAACTTCTCTTGCACGACCTCGGTGTGGACGATCGATCCAAGCCTGGAAGATGCACCCTCCATCTTCAGTAGGAGTTTCCCACGACCTATCAGGACATCCCCAATACCTCCTCCTATAGTTCACCTTGTCATGACTGAATTGTTCAGTACACATCTGCACAGTGGGTTGTTTCTCACATCTACACACTCTCTGTCCGGGGTCCATTCTTGATATGTGAAAGAAAACAAATACAAAAACTATGAAAATTAAAACAGACATTCATTCTGTTTGTTATAAGTACAAAAAACATACGATTTTTATTTTGTAGGAGATAGAGGCGCAACTGTTTGATGAAGTCATTTAGGGTTTCATGTGGATGTATATATAGGCGAAGAAAATAAATGATGATTTTAAAGCCCAAACATATGATCGTTCTATCCAGCTGTATCCAATCATACAACTCTAGGATATTAAATATTTAACATGCAAAACAAACCATCAAACTTAAACAATCCAACAACTAAAACAATTCATCAAACTTAGACAATCCAACTAGATTAAATATCCAACAACTCAAAAATTATTCATCAACTAAAATAAATCCATTCAGGGTCAGAAGGGAAAAAGATCTTGAGAAGATGATAGCATTTGGTGTGCATTGCATCAAAATGATCTTGTTGAGCATACCGATATCGGTCCAAATTATTGTACACTCTACCAATCACCTACACACATATAAATATTCATTCTACATTAATATTAGAGACAAACAAAGACAATAACACCTATGTGAAAAAACAATTAAGTTTACTTGTCTCTCAGTGTTAAGTTCGGGAATCGTCGGACGAATATACCTATGTGTCCTCTTAATGAATCAATCCATGTAATCATCATAACACTCATGTGGTTGATAGGCAATAGGCCCCATTTCAACAAGAGAGATGGAGTGAACATCTCTAGAGTCTCATAATCATTGGTTGGCGTCATAAAAAACCACATAACTCCTACTGTTAGGTAGCCTATGAGCTTTGAGCGGTTCAATCACAGGCTTAGGAATCCTCTAAACGCGCCCAAACTGCCTCGGGACCCGATCTGGGATCCTAGAAGTCAATCGGCCCATATGGGTTCCAACCTATCTAAAAACATACAACAAAATTTACATGTTTTCGACATACAGATCATGAAGGAAACTTATCTCAAAAACAACACAGTTTATGCAGGAAAAAAATGCATAAATGTGCAAATTTTCGCGTAACGCGGGGAGGGTATTCTCACGTTACGCGTGAAAATGCACATTCTCTACATTTTTTTCCTACAGAATCAATGTACAATCTAATACATCCAGTTCAACCTATTTCATCCATTTCAGTAATTTCATCCAGTTCAGCAAATGCAAATGATTAAAAAAGATTAAGATAATTACCATCTCTGACAAGATAATATCTAATTTTTCTCTATAGTCTCTTCCAAACCGTCCTTTCTTCAGCTTCACATTTTGAGGCAACCAACAATAAGCCCATGCTTGCGCTGGCGTCCATTGTGGCCGTTGAGCAGGTCAAAAGTTAGGGAAATAGTTTTAAATCCATGCCTAGGAGAAAAAAAATATTTCGGTTAAATGAATATTCAAAAATTAATATGAAAATTAAAAACTTTGAAAACATATACCTGTAGCAATGTGTAACAAAATGGCATTTGGGCACAGTTTTGACGTGTAGATATCCCCAATTACCTATACATCTGTGTCAACAGACCCGAGCCCCACGAGGATTTCAAATCTTTGTCAAATGTTTCTACAAAGGGCCCGTATCTGAGTTGGATCAAGTTTTGGGACTTGTCGGGAAATAAGGTTGAGGCAACAATATACAGCACCCAACCTAATCCTTGTCGTTCTTCTGACAATTCTTGACAATGGTTCTGAAACCACTTAGCTTTCACCCTCCCAGAATTAGTCACTCCCCAATCTATGTCAAAAATACTCGCCCCCAACTTGTTAAAGTGTCCCGTCTTTTCATACTTCCCCAACTTCTGACCCTGTTTTTTGTCTGGTCCCATGCCATTACCGTTTATAGATAACCCTAAAATCATATAACATTTAGAAGAGTAACAATCATCTCACCACAAGGGAGGTGAAATGTGTTTGTCTCTGGCTGCCATCTTTTTCAATGAACACTCCAATCAACGTGAAGTCGATTTCTTCGTACATGATGTCGGCGAGATATGACAATCCAAGTGCAGCGGGCACCTCACTCCATTGGGTGTTCTCTTTTAATTTCCATTTATCCTTTTGTTTGTTCCATTGTTGTCTTTTCATTTTCTCTTTGTCCTTTATAGTCGATATTACAAAAATAATACAAGTTAGACTCATATAAATAAATTTAATTTCAATATGCAAAATATAACAAAGAAAGGAGTGCAGAAAAAACACATATTCTGCAGGAAAAAAATGCAGTAAATGTGCAAATTCTCGCGTAAAGCGAGGAGGCTATTCTCGCGTTACGCGTGAAGATGCACATTTTTTGCATTTTTTTTCCTGCAGAAGCTTAAAAAACCTAATGCTTGTGAATAAAAAAATAAATGACTTACAAAGCCTTGTTGGAGGTGGTACGCCACATGTGCGAGAATCCCTTCAGCAACTCTGAAATTTCTGGACCTCCAGCTACACTTTTAGTGAACTCAGGATTATATCTTGGCTCGTTCTTTGGTTTTGATTTTCTCTTTTGAGTTGGTTGCTCTTCCTCTTCTTCTTCCTCTTCATTATCTTGTTGTTTATTGTAAGATGAAGAACCAGTTGGTCCACTTCCCTCATCATATCCACTGCCCCAACCATGACCACTACCCCAACCCTGTCCAACGTCCACACCACTCTTTGCACCTTGTCTAATGAAATTGTCCCAAGATGTTCCAGTGTCTCCAGCATAGCCACTACCCTCAGTTTGTCCAACAAACTCCAAATAATAGCTTGTAGGGTAGTCGGCCTAATATGAGGCGTAACCTGGAATAGACTGACTAGGGTCGTAGTCTCCCCCCCCATAATTGTTGGCACCAAAGTACTCTTGATTGTAGTGGTTGGGCCTCTCAGTCGGGAACAACTAACGGGGGGCTGCTTTCTTGCTTTTCGTTTTCCCTTTTCCTTTGTCAACCGGTGGCTCTCTCCTCCTTTCGTTTCGGTTTCTAACGCGAGCCGAACGTCTTGGACGATCCATTACCTAAAACAATACAAAGCAAAATCAATATCACACAGAATGCAGAAACAAAAAAAAACAGAATGGAGAATGCAGAAAAGGAAATTGCTAATCTAGTGCAGTTTCTCGCGTAACGCGAGGGACCAATTCTCGCATTACGCGAAGTGTGACATCACACATTACGCGTGACGTCACACTTTCTTCTTAGGCGATCACATCATCGTCGGTCACATTTTGACCATATTTTATACCATTTTCATATTAATTCAACATAAATTCAATACTTTTAACATAAAAACCTATCAGTGTAAGTAACTTCTCAAATCAACATCAAAACCCTAAATATAACCAAAACCCTAATCAAAACTATAACCCTAATGCATTTAAATCTATTCAAGATCAAAAAAGCATTCACTAATCAACCATAATAAAAAACATTTATTATCAAACCACACTCATTACCAAAAACTATCGACATTTTCATCTACAATCAACATTACAATGCATAACACAATCAAAAACATACCTTAATTGATGGATAGTGGATGATTAGAGTGGAGAAGGAGATTTACCTTAATTGATGGATAGTGGATGATTAGAGTGGAGAAGGAGATTTAGAGATGCTGAACGGAATTCGCGGCGCTGTAAAACTGTAAATGAGGGCCGAAATAAGATTTTGGTGTATTTATAATAAGCAAATTCTCACATAACACAAAACATGATCTCTCACGTAACGTGAAACCCCCTCTCTCGCCTTACTCGAAAAAGCTTATTGTGTTTGGAAATTTTATCCGGACGGTATTTAGTAAGGTCTTGTACTTCCTGGTGTATTTGCATCACTATTACCAACTCCATCAGAGTGTCAGTCGGTTCTTCGATTTCGCGGTGCTCCTCGTTCGCCCGCCTTCTCCATTTCGAGATCTCGCCTCTCAATTGTTCATCAATCAGTAGATATATTAATTCTGGTAAGATCTCTTCACTTGAATTTGATGTCTCACAAAATGTACATTACTCTTTTAGCTAGTAATGTTGAGTATAACTGCAAGTAGGTGGTTATGTGATGCTGAAATGGTTAATTGACTGAGAAAGCACATTGACTGGAAGTATATATGATAAAGATGGAATTCCCCAAGCAGGGCCGTCGATTAGCCTGTTTAGTCTGACCGACCGAACAGGGCCCCCAAAACATTTGGGGCCCAAATTTGCAAAACAGCCCACATAGAAATTACCTACTATATTTTCTTTTTTTGATAAATTATTATTTGTTTTTGGGCTTCCTGCTGCAATCGACGCTTCTTCTCCAGCCTCCACTCCAAAGTTTCAATCTTCAAGTGCAATAATGGCTACAACAATTACCAAAGCTTATTGTTTCAACTTTCAAGGATCAATTCTACGTATGTGGTATTGGTATGTTTTCTATAAATCTCTAATTGCTTCTTTATCCCTTTCAATCATCTCTTTCCCTTTAACCCTAAAAATTGGGTCTTTGATCTTTGTTGGCTTTTCTTTCGCTCAACAATTCACCAGGTCGGAATCGGGGCCTCTACAAGGCTCAATTGTGTCTAGGGCAAACTTCCTGCAAATTTATCAAGTCTTGGTTTCGTTTTTAGGGCAAACTTCAGCCGTCATCCTACAAGTACCTTCAATTTTGTAGAATCGTATTTCCTCTACAAGGCTCAGAATTTCCGCCGTCATCCTATTCCTACAAGTATGAAATTTCCTGCAAACTTCCTGCAAACTTCCTTACATGAAATTTCCTCTTCAATTTTGGTTTTGTTTTTTGGTTTCTAGGCCAAACTTCTTTGTTTTTTGGTTTCTAGGCCAAACTTCTTGCAAATTTTGTTAATTGTTCGTTTAGGTATGAAATTTGCTTTTGATTCCACTTTTAATTAGTAGTAAGTTGTGTGATTTAGATTTATATATTGTCAGTATATTTTTAATTGCTTATTTTTTTCGTTTTTATCTGAATAAGAAACTGACCCCTTGTTAATTCGTTATCAGATTTTGGATTTGTCTGTAGCATTGATTCAACAATAGAACGCACAGTCTGCACAGCAGTGGAGGACAATTTGCAAATCAGGTCGTTTTCTTCCTTGAATAATCTATATGATATTTTATATGTTCTTTACTTGAGTGTTTTACTTGTGTATTTTAAAATGAGGAAATACGATTCTGGATTTAAGAAGCGTGAAAAGAAAAGAAAAATAGAAGAGTTAATTCAATCTCAAAGAGGTGCCCTTGATCGATTTTTAACTAAGGAATCACAAGGTTCTCATGAAAATCAAGATGTTTCTGCTAATATTGATGCTCATAATGTTGATTGTTTGGATGATATCCATGAGAATATTGACATGCCCAATGTTGTTGATTGTTTAGATCATGTTAATGTGACCCTTGAAGATGCATGCTTGAAATCCTCATGTATTCATATTGAAGATGCACTTAGAAAGCATGAGAAATCTGATGTTGATGGTAATGAATTATATATAGAGCTGAAATTACTTCAGGATTTTCTGCCTAATGATAAAAAACATGAAGAGATGAAACCTATGGAAATGCTAAGGTTTTTGAAACGTGTTGATTGTTTTCCCAATGCAATAATTGCTTATAGAGTCATGTTAACTATTCCTGTGACTGTTGCAACTGCAGAAAGAAGCTTTTCAAAGCTGAAGATATTGAAGAACTACTTGCGTTCGACAATGACACAAGATCGACTTAATGGATTGGCTTTGCTTTCAATTGAGAATGACGTTCTGCAGAAAGTGGATTTTGAAGAAATCGTTGATGAGTTTGTTTCGAAAAATGTTCGAAGGAAAGTAATCTTTAAATGAATTGCATTTCTGCTACTTTAAATATTTCAAAAATTGAAGTTTAAGAATGTAAGACAGCAACTCTTGTATTTTTGGGCAATTTTATATCAAATTTCAGAAAATTAATTTTAAACAGGGGCCTAATCTAGACAATTAGAACAAGGCCTCTCAAAAGATTGAGACGGCCCTGCAATGGGATAAACTGCGGCGTTATCTTGCTGACAAGAAACTCAAGGCCTCCACACAAAAGAGCACATATCTATGTGCCTCCAATGTTGTTGGTTGCGTGTTCAAAACCTACTCTAAAGAAGGAGGAGAAGAAGAAGATTATGATTGTGGGGTGTGTGAAGAGCAAGTCGTCTCAGGATACACTTGTCATTTCTGCATCCTCACCTTGCACAAATCATGCGCCGAGCTCCATGGCTATGGATTTCCCGCTTTTCAAGAGTATTTGTATTTAATGCGTTATCCTGAAATCCCTTCTGGGGAGAGCTATGCCTGCAAGTCTTGTATGGAAGCAGGGAAGGAGTTCTCTCGTGAATGCAAGTCATGCGTTACGCACTTGAAATGCCGCATTTTTCCGACCATTATCAACCATGAATCCCACCACCATTTTCTCTCCATCAAAGTTGGTTCGGTAATGCTTACTAGATGCAATGCGTGTGGAGATAATCTTTATACAAGTACATATGGATGCTATCTTTGTGGATTGTACTATGATTTGGGATGCGCTTACAGGCCTAAAGAGGTGGAGCACATGCATAGTGAACATAACCATACTTTGAAACTAACGTATTCGTGGGATGGGATGGAGCCCGAAGAGGACTACTGGTGCGACGTCTTCTACAGACCAATGGACCCACAACATTGGTTCTATTCTTGCCAAGAATGTCGCTACTATGCAGCTCATCCACACTGCATCAAATCTATCATGAACTACTTTCAACAAACCAGAAAGGTTTAGCATAGAGAAGCGCAACCCTATTGGTTAGTTCTTTCTTGTGTTTTGAATATTTCATTTAGGGAGAGAACAAGGGGTTCCTTGTGTGCAAGAAAAAGATGGCAACATCCCCAGAAACTTCGTGTTGCTTCTGCCTGCAACCTTTCAGACAATTTGTTGAGTTTGTGGTTAACTTGAAGTTTGATGAAGAACCTAACTATGCAAAATATATCTCCCTCTTCGACGGGATTGTTGGACCAAACCCTGATATCAGGACCCTTAATATCGACGGAGCTCAAAAGGTATGTGTATAGCCCTGATTTGCCAGATGATTAGCCTTAAACATAGGACAAAAACACCGTATGGAAAAAGGCTCATT
The DNA here is from genome assembly GCA_029168935.1 of Oxyria digyna. Lineage (NCBI taxonomy): Eukaryota > Viridiplantae > Streptophyta > Magnoliopsida > Caryophyllales > Polygonaceae > Oxyria > Oxyria digyna. The sequence continues at coordinate 13,498,131 of JAPVLV010000010.1, read as the reverse complement.
TTACTTTATCATATACAGTATGCATATACTCCCTCTGTCCCCGGAACGATAGTCCCATTTGGGACTTTGCACAATATTTAAGGCAATGCAAAAGTACAGCAGAGGAAAGAGAAAAGGAGAGAATTTTTTTTTTTTTATTTTCAACCAATCAGATGCTAGTATACAATTTTTATTAACCAATCAGAATCAAGGATTACACTCACACGGATCACCATATTTACATACCCAAAATACCCCTAACAGCTATACCCACTTTTCCTTTACTTCCCTATTCAATTCTTGTACATTCTTCTTCTTATTCCTTTGACAACAACAAATACACAGTTAAAAATAGAGCATTTACTCCTTCACTTTCACTTCTCTTCCACTTCACTTCATTCTCTTATTTTCACCAAACTCTGTGGAGCATCATTGTCGGGGTAGATGTCTTCAGCATTTGATTTAAATTCTGCCCCACTTCTGGATGATGACAACAGCTATGAAGATGACATGGATGAAGAATGGTCCCAAGAAGGAGGGCCAGTTGGGGACATGGAAAACTATGAATTTGATCTTAACTTCTCACCTGAAGCCAATCATCCAGAAGCAGAAGCAGGGCATGAAGAGGCAGCAGAGCATCATGAGACACCCATTACCCGGCTCAACAGTTTGGATAAGATGCAGATCCTAACCTTTCTTCTCCAACGGACTACAGCAGGCAAGCTAGCACATGGTGCCATAAATGAAGCTGCAACACATTTTAACAGAGCACGTAAGACTATAAGTAGGATATGGAATACAGCAAAGCAGCAGGCAGAGCAACTGAAAAATTACATTTTGACTACCAACCATCACCTCTGTGGAAGGAAGAGAATTCAGATAGACCAAGCAGCAATAGAAGCAATAAGCATGGGGGACAGAACATGTGTTAGGGACTTGGCAGCTTCACTAGACATATCAAAATCAACATGTCATAGGCTAATCAAAAAAGGAGACATGAAGCCACATACTAATGTCACTCATCCAGGTTTGTCAAATGTACATAAAATGAATAGGCTCAAATGGTGTTTGAGACTGCTTAAAGGGGACACAGCAGAAACAAAAACAGAGTATTACCCTATGTATGATTTTGTCCACATAGATGAGAAATGGTTCTTTCAAACAAGGAAATCACAGAAAGTGTACCTAGGTAGGCATGAAAAAGGCCAATACAAATCATGCAGTTCAACAAAATTCATTCCAAAGGTTATGTTCACAGCTGTTGTTGCCAGACCAAGATACAACTCAAAGGGAATATGCACTTTTGATGTAAAAATAGGTATATTTTCATTCTCATTTGAAGAACCAGCAAAGAGGAATTCTAAAAATAGAGACAAGGGGACAATGGTCACCAAATTAGTGGAAAGGGTCAACAAAAATGCAACAAGGAACATGTTGATAAATCAAATTGTTCCAGCAATCAAAGAGAAGTGGCCAACTGAGGGAAGACATGCAACAATATTCATTCAACAAGATAATGCAAGGCCACACATAACTCAGCAAGATCCACAGTGGCAAGAAGTGTACCAACAAGAAGGATTTACATTCATATTGATACAACAACCAGCAAATAGTCCAGATCTTAATATTCTAGACCTTGGTTTTTTCAGGAGCATCCAGTCATTGATGCACAAAAAAATGCCAACGAGCATTACAGAAATGCTAGCTGCAGTGCATCAGGCTTTTTATGAGTTAGCAACTCTAACACTGTCAGATGTTTGGCATACATTACAATTTGTCATGAATGAAATTCTAAAATCAGAGGGTGGTAATGGGTATGACATGCCACATTTCAGTAAGCAAAAGATGAGAGCACTAGGCTGTCTACCAAGGGAAATTGGTGCCCCAGCCTAGGCTGTACGTCAAATAGGCTTGGGAGATAGTTAATGGTACAAGACCTCAACAAGCAACAGAGGGGACATCAAATGCTCAAGCAAGAACAGCAGAAGAAGAAATTACACAACCAACATAACCAACAACAAAGGGGACATCAAATGCTCAGTAATATTAAGGCTTTCTATCAGTTTCTACATGTCACATTACTAGACAGTAATGTGACATTAAGAAACTCTTTTGTATGCTAATCCTTTTTGGAAAATGGATGTAAAAATGAATGCTATGAATGAAGTTATGATTTCAAGGTCTCAGTTGTCCCCAAACATCATAGAATCAAACCCAATTTTTACAACTCATAATACCAGATAAGCCTAGCAATTCAGTTACAAGTAACTGGTGGCTTATAGCACATTTAAGTTGCAAAAATACTAGGATCATCATCTCAGTTATAAGGATTCATCATAGACCAGTTACCACAAAAAACTAATCTACACATACCAGATAGGCATCTACTTCATTACAAATGAGAGTTATTATGGCAAGTTAAGCTAGTGATCTTAGCCGAGCATATAAAAGCATCACAAAAATTCATCACTGATATTACTGTAATATCTCGGATAATACACACGGCTACACACTAACTTAAAATATCACACAAGAAGCAATCAAATGCAAAAGAGTTCCTATGGCACATATAGACAGTATTTTTGTGATATGTTCAAACAGAGCACCCAAAAATCCATCATCCACATCCAGACAGCAGAGAATCAGATAAAAAACCATCATCCACAGTCAGACAGCAGAGAATCAAACCCAATTATGCACAACCATGCTCAGTGGATCACATTTGTTACTCTGTATTTTGTGGATTACCAACCATGCTAAATGCTCAATGGATCACAGATAATACACAAAACTGAATAGATTAACTATTCAATTCAGAGTACCTGTCAACAAACCAACCAAAATCCACAAGACAAAGCAACAGAATAATCCACAAAATACAGTAAACATAAGTATTCCACAAAACAACCACAAAACAGAGCAACATTGTCCAGTACTGTCCAACAGAAGTCCAAAACCACAAAGGCAACAAAAAACTGAGTCCAAGAGTGCATAAAATAACAGGAGCGACTTAGCTAGATTGTATCTGATCGGGAAGGGTTGTCAGAGATGACAATGATCTCAGGGGACATCGGCTCAGGGGACACCTCACCAAACCCCTCAACAGCATCACCGGGAAGCATCTCCTCCAAATCTCCATCGGGAATCACCATCTCCGGCGTAGGGGCATCAGGGATCTGTAGCTCCGGCGTCGGCGTATCAGGGATGACAATCACCTCGCGAGGACGAGAAATTGCCTCGTTCTCTGAAAGCTCCTTGGGCTCCGGTTCTGTCCACTCAGGAGTGGTGGGGGTGCTCTGTCGCCGTTCGGGAGTATAGAGGTGGTTCCCATCGCATAAAGCCCCCTTTTCGCAAGGGAACGACAGAGAACACCCACCACTCGAGGTGTTTGGGCTCTCCGACGTCGGATCTTCCTCCCTCATCCAGGTTGGGGAGCTCTCTGATTCCATGTCCGAGAAGGAGTGGTGATTCCTCTCGAAAGAGGGAGGGGTTTCACTTTTCGTGAAGCTTTGGGAGGGACGAGTGTGAGTGGAGGAGATGGACATGGCGAATTTGATGGAGGAAGATCCAACAGAGAGAGCAGAGGCGGTGAGGAAGAGAAGAGAAGAGAGTGTTTTAGGGTTTGTGAGTGGAGGCGGTGAGGAATAGAACGAGAGAGAGAGAAGAGATGGGTTTTAACAGAGGGAGTGTTAGGGTTTGGTTTTGGGCTGGGTAGTTTTTGGGCTGGATTAGATTAGGCTAAGTGGATTGGGTTAGCTTAGGTTAATGGGTTTAAGTGAATTTTTTGACAGACAATTTAAGAATAAAATTTTGATTAGATTAGGTTAAGTGTTTAATTAATGAAATCTGATGTTTAGTTAAGAAATGAGTTAGGTAAAAATGGAAGAAATTTAATGGAGATGAAGGTAGTTGGGTGATAAATGAAGAAGATTAATTTGGAGAAGATGATGTAGATGGTTGATTTAATTGATAATGTGTTATTGGGGTTATAAATTGATATGATTAAATTGGAGTAAAATATTAAAAGTAAGGGTATTTTGGTAAGAAATATATGGATATAAATGGAAACGGGACTATCAAAGGGGGACGCTCAAAATAAAAACGGGACTATCAATATGGGACGGAGGGAGTAGTAAATTGGGCCTGACAGTACCCTTAAACATAGGATAAAAGGTTCAATTAACTTTAACTCAATGCATCTTTGGCTAAATCTTACGGAGTACTCCCTCCGTCCCTTTTTGTTTGTCCACAAGTACGATTTTCGCGAGAATTAAGGAATTGTAGGAATATAATGATTATAGGAGAGAGAAAAGTATGAAGTGAATGGTTAGAGGAGAGAGATAGAGAGGAAGAGTAGATAAGATTGGAATTTGGGAGAGAGAAAAAGTGAAAATGTGGTAATATTAGGGTGATGCTATATACACTCATTTTTTTTGTCTATTTAGACTCAGATACCCACGCACACGCAACGCGTAGGCGTACGTTTAAAACGGATATCCGACCATTAAAGTAACGCCCACGCAACGCGTGTGCGTGGGTATTTTGATAAAATATTACGCCTGCGCAAACTGTACCCGTAAGGCAATTTCGGAAATATTAAAATATACCCACGCACACGCAACGCGTGTGCATGGGTGTTTTAAAATATACCCACGCACACGCAACGCGTGTTGCGTGTGCAAGGATGTTTTCAAAAATATACCTACACCCACGCGTTGCGTGTGCGTGGGTACCTGACATTGGTACATGCTTTTTGAGAACGTTTATATAATTAAAGTGCAGAATATAATTCATTATAAACGAGATTAAGGAAAGGCTTTTTTACATAAGCAGTGACTGTATAGCGCTTAGCTTGGAGTCATGTTCATGATGAACAGAAACAAACTGCATAAGGGTCTACACCTGGACGAAATGATTAACTGAGCTACTGAGGTGTCCTCAGGCTGATACAACCAAATTGAAAAACGAAACAGAAACAAACTTTGGTTTTAGGACAAGTATTTACCCCCAAATTCTCAATTTGATTTTAGGATTAGGAGGTCATATAACTACAAAATCTATCATCATAAAGTATTATATCCAAAATAACATACTGACATAAAGTATAAAACTACATAATCTAATGTGGATCAGATCTATCCTCTTCCTCGCGCCCAGAACCGCTACCCTCACCACGCACATGTTCCGAGTTTTGAAAAAGAGATGCACGTTGAGGTGGATCCGGAACGGGGTAAGGTTCCCCAGTCATAAACCCGATGAGAGAGATAAGGTACTCCGTCTCGTCATTACTGATACTTGGACATTGGAGACGCTCGCGTACCGATCCAAGAGATAACTGAAGGCGCTGTGTAATTAAAATATATGTAAAAATCACGTAATATTACTTAAAATATAATAACCTTGTATAAACGAAATTACTTACCACAGTAGCATCAACAGCCGGAGGCCGAGGGACTTGTTGTGGTTGTGAGGTAGGATCCACATAAGGGTGAGTGATGTCGAGAAAATAGTCCATAAAATGTTCGTCACACTCCCACGACCACCTACATCGCTGATACGCATCAATGTCGAACAAATGGCTCTCGCGCTCTTCCCAGGTAGGATACTCGTCTCCATTAAACTCCACTTTGTAGTCACTAATATTTTCTATTCGATTTTCAGAGCTTGGAGCATAGGGTTGAAGTGGAGGAACCTGTCTAAGCCCAAACTGTCGTAGGACTCGGGTGGCGTAATACGGCTCTTGGACATCCATGCAACGAAGAATACCATCCAGTCTAGAGAGTCGATGAGTAGTCCTAAAATTGATCTCTAAAAGTCCATCACCTTCCCTCCAAGGCATCCACTGCACCTGCAAATAATACAACAAGAGGGGGAGCAACATCCACCATCATACAACCATAGAACATTATCCAACACATTATTCAGCAAAATTTCGCAACCTAAACTCAGCAAATTCAGCAACAATAAATTTTGTTATTAGATTACAAAACTAAGTACAACCATACAATAAATACAAATACTACAGTTTCATGCAGTTTTACCTCCTTAGGATCAATATAGTTTGACTTCAATTCTCCTTGCACCGATGACTCTCCATCTTGATTTGACATTGTTTTTCTTATGGTGTGTTCAAATTGGGATAGAAGAAAAGAATAATATAGGTTTAGGTTTTATGTTTGCAAGACTAAAATTTTACTCTCCAAAATTCGCCAGAAAGAATCTTTTGAAAATCTTTCGTTCAAATTTATTACCTTAAAAGATATTGCGTCGGTTACAAAAATTTTTTTTGGAAAAAACGGAAACACCCACGCCCACGCGTCGCGTACGCGTGAGTCTTAAAACCAAACAAAAAAGGCACGCCCACGCAACGCAAGTGCGTGGGTCTTGATTTTAAGTTTTTTTTTTCGATTATGACCTACGAGTATATGAAGCGTGGGATTGACAAAAAAAAAATTATACCCACGCACACGCTTTGCGTACCCGTGGATTAAATGTTTCGGATATCCATAAAATGGTCTCGCACACGCGTTGTGTATGCGTGGGTCATACCCACGCCCACGTGTCGCAACTGCGTGGGGTATTGAGTGTATATAGACAAAAACGCAACTGCGTGGGGTATTGAGTGTATATAGACAAAAAAATGAGTGTATATAGCCGTTACGTAATATTATAGGTTGATAGTAGGGATAAAATGGGTAGAATAAAATAACATAAATGAAATAGTGGACAAACAAAAGAGGACACCCGAAAAGAAAAATGGACAAACAAATAGGAACAGAGGGAGTATCATATAACATATACTCCGTAGTAAAATGGGGTCCCTTATAAACTCAAGTAAAAAAGCTCAATTAACTTCATCTCAGTGCATTTTTGGCTAAATCTTATTGGGAAATCTTATTTAATACGACAGATTCGAAGTTAAGCCATTTGAAAGACACTATTATCTTCTAAACACAATTTTACTGCAAGAGTTTTCTACCAATGTCAACAGCAAAAAAAAGAGTACGGCCTGTAAAAAATAGCCAAACTGCACCCCAAGTTAAACCATATCATATTATGACACCTAAAAACGCCTACACAAAAATATCAGTATATGAATAAAACCATTGCACAGGTATCGACGACCATGACTTGTATATTACATCCCACAGAGCAGAGTACCAGCAGCAGAATACAATTCACACCAAACATTCTCCTCTAGCTTGATTAGGTATAACTCCTGTATTTTCATTACACAAAGAAACTAAAAAGCAAGCATCAACCTATCAACCTTTCCGATTCTTTTCGAATGTTGCCCGATTAGGAATGCTGGACTGAACAGTAGCATTTTTTTTCCATTTACTTCCCTTGACTTGTAATTAGCTATTTGCAGGTAGTGACTGAGTTACTGCATCCTTCCCACATCCTTCAAAGCTGGAAAAATGACCTGGAAATTATGCAGTGAAACCGATCATTACGTTTGAGACTTACCAAACTAGAGGGAGCTTGCTGCTAACTGCAATGGTGTTATGATCTCTAAGGCCCACGTTATATGCTCTTGAGCTGTGGGTTCAGCCTGTTAAACAGAAGAAAAAACAGAAAAAGGGTAGAACAATATAATGACCATCAAAACTTGGCAGTGAGAAAGAATAAGTTCCAAAAAGCATGCCTTTGCATTGACTTCGACACAGATTCTTGAATAGTTCTACCTTGTGTTTCTATTGCCATTCCGACGGTGTTGTTTGACTACGAACAAAAGAAAAAAGAAACACTGTTAGGTAATGCTGAAACCAAAATAAATGGTGTAAAGGGTACTTTTCCTAAATCTCTTTCCTCCATTTGAACATCCAATCTTTATCATTTATGAAACAAACAGATCACCAACCTCCAGCTCTTCAGTGGTTCCATTTGGGAATGTCTTGCCGCCATTTAGACAACCAGCGTCATCCGAAAGCAAAGCTGCAGTAGCGCCACATAAATCATCCTGCAAAGAGACCCTTCTCTCACTAACCTCATCATCTATCTCACTTCAGCTTGCTTGCAAATTGTAATTGCCTAACCCAAAATCTTCATATCAGAGTGACTAACCTCACAGCTATTGTTCTTGACATTGGCATCAGATCTGAAAACAGCATCAGCCTCTGCTTCCTCATCCGTACACTTGTCATCTGCTACTATGTCGTTTTCAGATATCTTTGCTACTGTCTCAACAAGGGCTTCATCCATATCTGAGGAATCCTGCTTGTCCAAAGATGGATTTTTTTTATCAGCTAAAGATAAGGTATCTTTACAAGGGCTATCAAAATCTGCTGCTGACAGAGCCTCGTATTTGATTTGACATCTAACTTCAGGTGAAACGCTTCCTATGCTATGCGGGCTAGCGGATGCTCGTTTTTCAGGAGGGGTTGATCTTGTATCAGTATTATCAGGCTGTTTTCTTTTAGGACGTGAATCAGCAGACTTAGCCCTGTCACCTTCTCTGTCTTCTGGTATACTGTCTCCTTGCTGCGATGGGTGCTTTCGAGGTCGCTTGTATCCCTCCGGGAATACATATGAAGGAAGCTGCTTCCTTCGAACATGAGAAACATATATATCCATCCCGGGTTTCCAGTACATATACATGTTAATATCCTGTCTGAATTCCTCCACGGTTCCCCTTATATCAAATTGTTGTCCTTCCTGGACTTTCACCCCTTGTTTCCTCTGTAAGCCCATGAAGAAAGCACAATGAGGGCATTGCTTGGAGGTATCTATGAACTCGTATGGATAAGGATGGCACTGCAACATACCCAAGGTGTCTCTCTCTATCTGTAAAAGAACAAAAATAGCAAAAACAGCAGGATTAGTCACTTATTGATAAGATCCTGCTTTTAGTTAATTTCTATGTATATCTACTTTTCTGATTTTAGTATTACTTCCCCACCTTTCCATACTCCCATAATCTAGTTAGTTTCTTTTAGATTAATTAATTTTATAATTCTTAGCAGATAGTTGCTCCTTTCTGTTATTAAAAGAGGATTGGCTGTACTCAGACTTGAAGAATGAAATTAATTAGTTTGAGGATTCCTTGCAAAAATTAGCTGGTGTGAGATAATTGCATCAGATTGGCTGAATAGTGAGATGCTTACTTTTCAGAATTTATTCCTTTATCTTCCACTGTTAGGGTTCTAACACTTATACATAGAATGCATTGGCTGAGGTACGCCTTTCTGGTAGGCAAGTAACATCCAGGTTTTTTTATTTCATGAATATTATCAATGTAGAAGCAAATATACAAAGAGTGGAGGGGAATATCACCTTCAAAGTAAGTTGTCGAAGTCTAGATTCCACCCAACCTCTCCAAGAGAGCAAGTCATCAGCATCTGCAGCAATTATGTCGATTTGCAGATAATTTTTGTATACCTCAAAGAAAAGATAGGCTTCAAAGAGAGCATTCCATTGAGCTTTATTCAACTCAATCTCCTGCATTGGAGCAAAAGCGTAAACTGGCTCAGAGATTTCGACATCAAATACATAAAAAGAAAAGATATGGTAAAACATAGCATACCTGGCATGTCTTATTACCCAACTCAAACTGCTCCATCATGACACGCAGCGTACTAGAAGAAACATTATAACTAGAATTCATGCATGGATATGCAGGAGTAATTATCGGCATTTGATGTGTCCTGTCTCGAGGGTTCTTACGAGGATCCCAAACAGGAAACCCAAGATCATCCTCTTCAGTAACGCACAACACCACAGGGTTCGGCCAACGCCATTGAGTGAAAACCCTAAAAAACCGTGAAACCAGCATGCTGGGAATAGCATTTGGGTATAACTGGCATACTCGAGCAACCAAAAGAGCCCAATTCACCCCACCAAGAAAACCAGTTACCTAAATGTTAAAACAAACAACATGAATAGCTGACCTAAAAGAAGTTGAATGCAGCACTGCAGCAAACATACTTACATTTGAATACACACCGCGCCTCTTGGCCCAAAATTTCAAACATCTTAAAGTTGTGCGGAAGTGCTACAAATTTAATGACAAACTAACAGTTGAACATCAAGCCCAGCAATTGAGAAATAAACAGAAACTAAAAAATTAGCCAAATAACATTTTCACCTCAAAATTTGGAACAAGTTTAAGAATTTGATCAGCAACCCTACACCCATTAAGACTATGGGCAGTTTGCTCATCAACATTGTAAAGTACAGAACCCTGCGAGATGTCCAAGTCCTGCAATGTGAAAAAAAAAGAGTACATATCTAAAAACCCTCATATCAAGTAGAAAAGAGGATTTTCCTTGAATATGGGGAGTTAAAAACAGAAGCCACCTCATTAGAAATTGAACATGAGGTAGATCATCCCCACTTAGTAATCAACAGGAATTTTTCATATTACATTCTGTGTGCCATTACAAGTCATTGATGGGATTGAAAATATCGAGTTCAGCTCAAAATTTAAATCATGCATTAATATCGTTGTTTATTTATAGAAATTCGTGTCTTTCAACCAATTATCTTCCCAATTTTCAATCAGTTTCAATATCAAGTGAAAGATAGCATGAAAACATGAAAATCAGTATCTAATGACGAATAACATCCAAACATGCAAATCAGAGAATACATAATGTGACGTGGTGATAAAGATAAAACAAGTGAGTTTATGTTTTAACTTTTCACTAATGGGGACTAATTAATGAAAAGCATATTTTGAGGTGGCACAACAATTACAGAACTAACATGAAGGGCGAGAAAACGATTGTACAACATCATCAAGTCAACAATTCAGGAGCTGCTTACATCTGGAACGACAAGCATGGATACACTTGCATATAGCAAGTCAATCGAAACCCCTTGAAATTTAAATTTCATGACAGGGACATGAGCATCAGGAACTGGTTGAAGTTCAGCAACCTCTTCCATTTCTGCTAGAATATCATGTAATATACCAAAAAAATCCTCCTGGAGAAAAAATGAATTTTTTTACAAAACTAAGCTATCTGCACTATGACATATCAAGAATGATGTTGAGACAAAACTTACCTCTCGACTAACATAAGAAGGTCCAATGCATAAAGTGTCTATATCAGCACCAGGTCCATGTACCTGTCATGGAATCAGTATTATTCTCAAAATATGTCTTCAGCTGAGGATCTCTTAACACTCAATAATGTAATGTTTTCAGATGGAAAAACTCAAAGCAAAAAGGACCAATCCATGCCCTTCAAACAATGTCTACTCTCTATATCTACATGTATCCTGAGAAAAAATTAATCATTATGGTAGCCCTTGCCCGGTTAAAAAGTGCTAAATTCTTCCTTCATGAAGTGCATGATTCTCTAAATAGATTTCTCTAATTCGATAGACATGACAGTGCCAATGGAAAGACTACATAGTTCAGCTTATTATGTGTTCCACAACAATATATGAAACTGTACAGTTGGCTTGTTTTCTAATTGGACAAATAAATTTGATAACTTTAAATTTTATCTTCCTAACTGTCAGCAGGTAACAGAAATGTATATATTCAAATGATTAGTCTACATCTTCAACATCACATAGAAATAACCGATGTCCAAGTAATTCAAAATTCCTCCACAGAGTGGTAAGAGAACATTAACCGTGTAAAGAACCCGTTTTCATATCATCAAGAAATAGTGTCCCAGATCACAATCCCTCAATCAATCCAATCTAATAATAGATGAAAAGTTCATGCAAACATAAAACAAAAGCTTAGAATCATCCCTCAACTTTTGTGTAAGTTGATTGAGTTACTGTTTTGGAAAAATAATGAAGTCTTACATATTTTATCAATAAGGTATAACCGTATAACTTAAGTCTGGCATTATGGTTTTGAAAAGAACAATATCTTTGTTTCTCAACATTCTGTAGCAAGAGATCATAAGTGCATCTTACACTAGAGAAAACTAACCCTCTTAAACACAAAAACAGAGGGACGGAACCAGATACGGATACCAGTTAAGAAAATAAAAACTAGATGAAAAACTGACAGTAACATAGCCACAGTTCATATGTGTTCAGTGTTCACTGTGTTGGACTTCAAAATAACGATTCTTTCACGTTATACTAAGCTGCTCCGTATGAATCAAATCATCCCCACTAACAAAAAGTCTATCCAAGATGAAAAAGCCAGTCCAATTCAACCAGTAAGAAATTCTGTAACTTCTAATGACCGATGAAAAATGTTGAGGTACAGTCCTATAACCTTACAAAGAAAGGGGTACAGGAGAAAAAATTGTTGGTTCTCTAGACATCCAGGTCCACTTTGAAGCAAATAATAGTCCTTTTCGATTCACATATCAACTGACCATATTATTTCTTTTATGTGAATATAAGGTCACACCATATTGTGCATACTTACCCCTAATCTATAGGATCCAAATGTGAAAATCAGTGCATTAGCATCTTCCACCATCTGATCTGTATATCCTCTCTGACGTGTGAGTTGTTTTACCCACACTTTCACAACCTACATAAAAAAATATTGGGCATCATAGCTAAAAGCAACAATGTGAACTGGACAATTAAACTAAAGAGCATATATTTTGTAGTACATAAAACAAAATTTAGGGAATCAACAATGCTCCAGGATAACAAAACAAAGCTTGTGTGAATTGTTTTCTATAAATAAATTCAATTATTTACCATTCGTCATTTCACATCAAAAACGTGTCCATCCAACTACATTTAGAAGAATGGGACCCGTGACTGTAAAGTTCTACAGCTTCCATTTCATGTAGAGAAATAATCAATGTTCTATTTTGTTAACTAAGGTAAAACTCGATCACAATAATCACCCAACATATAGAAACTAATGAAGTCCAAGGCTTCAAACCATTGTCTCTAGATTAGATTGTAATATGACTTTCAGTAACATCACTTTCACCCAAAAGGACTCCTTACACAACATAATAAATCCAACTATACGATTCCTAAAAGGAATATCTTTAATACCAAACTTCAGTTATTGACTTTATCCAGTTTCAACACTAGTTTTTCTAGCACAAGCAAACATAACGGAGTAAGGAAGAAGACAAAACAAAATTACCTCCCGAATCCGATTAAGAACCTCTTCTCTCCTCTGAGAATCCTCAACGCTCTCATAAAGACCCGAATCAATCAAAAACTGAAGACAACAACAAGCAAGTCAGAACGCAGAATTCACGCCCAAAAAAACACAAACTTGACAATATGGAGCCGAAAACACAAACTTACTTTCTCTAAATCGGCATTCCTGAGCAGATCAGCCTCATCCGGCCCAGAGAGCGAAATCGGCTTGGTGATGCCGAATCTCTTCGGGGAAGCGGTGTTGGAATTGTCAGAACCCACCATCTTCTGAGATCTAGACGTACCAAAACCCTAATCTCAAAGACCCACTAACAAAAATCGAATCTTTAACTACGCAAACTCCGAGGACTCCTCCTTGTAGAAGGAGTGGCTATGAAATCGAAGGTTTCTAATGATACCCAGATGCGAACTGCTCGTTCATCGACTCGCCTTCCGAATGGACAATGAAAACGATGAAAAAAATATGGAAATAATTGGAAAAACAATAATTCTGCAGAGCAATTGAGGATCGATTTGCTCAAATCAATCGGATCTGGGTAAGCGAGAGGGAAGAATGATCTCAGAGAGAGAAGAGAGAAGAGTGGAGAGAGGGGAGAGAGGAGAGAAAGAGAGGCGTTTGATTTTTGGCCGTGATATTTTGTTCGCTTTGGGAGTTACTATGGCAGCAGGAATTTAGGGCGTGTTTGGTAGTAGTAGTTTTTCTTTTCGGATTCCTAGCTGTCAAAGCGTCAACAACAACGGCTTGACCGTGTTAATCTACCAATCATCATCTCATCTTCATTAATTAAGATAAAGAAACATTTTTTTATGTCTAACTAGATTAATTCCCGTACCATGTACATGTACGAGATTTGTATAATTTCTTAAAATTTTAAGATATTATATATTAAGTTTATCTTAATAATTACTAGTATAGTTAGTATTTAGGAAAAACTAGATCAGTACTCGTGCCCTGCACGAGATTTGTTTATATTTTTTATTTTAAAAAAAGTTATAAACTAACAGAAATTAATATCTATATAACAATGTAGTACCTTTAGATTGAACAAAACTAAATGACATATTATAATGGTAGAAAGAAAGGCAACACTCTCTGATAATTTTTTAAAAGTGAAAGATCTTGACGATCTTAAATCAAAACGAGGTAGTTAATCTCATTAAAACAATCAAAACAGAAGTATCTAAACAAAAAAAGTAACTCTAAAAAGACAAATATACTAAGAAATTCTAGTACTGGTACAAATTACTAAAAACTTTTTTGTATACTACATTCGTTGTAGTATCCAATCTTTTGTTGTTTTTGTCGCATATCAAAATCTTCAAACCTTTTTTGCTAGTCACTCTTGACGTTCCAACATAAAACTGACCATGAGCAAAAACAGGGCGCGGAAGATACAAACCAACATTAGCCAAAGATTGACCTTGACTTTTGTTAATTGTCATACCAAAACACACACTCACCGGGAATTGTCTTCGTTGAAACTTGAACGGGAATGTAGTGTCTGATGGCGTCATGACCATGCGAGGAATCAAAACTATGTGGCCAATATTGTTGCCTGAAATGATTCTAGCTTGAATAACATGCTTCCCGAGTTGAGTAGTTATCAATCTCGCCCCATTGCATAAACCTGAAGACTGGTCAATATTTCTAAGCAACATTATAGGGACCCCAACTTTTAGTTTCAGCTTATGATTTGGCACACCAGAACACCTAACGTTGTTCAAGTACTCTGGCGTATAGACCTTGTCTTCATTGTCTTTGGGATCACACGTCTTGCACAGACTATCAGAACTGAGATACACCGTGTTTGTGCCTAAAAATACGACGAGTAAGGAACGCGTGGTAAGCTACGCGTAGAAGGATTACGTCGACGCGACGAGAGGTAGTGAAGACGTCGCCAACATGACGAGACGTGGCAAAGGTCTCGCTCTCCTTGAAGATTAGGTCGGCCAAGTGTATTTTATCTTATTCCTTATTATATTCTTGTAATTGGTAAAAGATACGAGAGAGAATATCTTTTACCTTGTTTGTTATATCGTTATTAGATAGAAGGAAGATATAAGATCTCGTTTCCTTAAATATATTATTAGGGTTAGCCTATAAATAGAGGCTAACGCCTGCTTTATAAGCATTCAACCACCATTCGAGTAATACCAAGTTCAAGCTTCAACCCTAATTTCCTACATTGTTCTTGAGTATTGAGATTATACCATATTCTTTGATCTTTGCCCTACAATTGCTTAGTTATCATCTCGTTGGTAATTTTGCTACAAACAATTGGCGCCCACCGTGGGGCTAGATCAAAAAGGTGTTGTCTCTCCATACGAAAAGAGCTTCTTTTTTGCAGGAAATCATGACAAGTCCAACGAATAGCCCGCGTAATGGCGAAAAGAGATCCGAAGAAGAAGACCTCGCGACGTTTCCTCTCGTTCCGGCGGATGAAGACGCAGGGAAAGATCTCGAGAACACTCCCAATGCTCCAAAGAGCAACACCCCCGTAGAAGAGCAGGGGACGAACGGTGAGATAACTAATGTGGCCGCCGTCAGAGTCCACTTCGATACCCTCCAAAAAGCGTGGACGGAAGCTAAAAACGCCAGCGAAGAGAACACGTCAGGGCTCACCAAAGAGAACAAACGACTGTGTTCCATAATAAAAGAGCTTAAGGCAGAATCGGCGAAGCCACTCACCTATGTTCGTAGTCAGAGCGTCGTTCGCCGCCTAGACATGGACGCCGTCGCTGAAGAAGGAGAAATTTAGGGTCCCAGGAACGTCAAAGCATCATCCCATCGAGAGAAACGATTCCGATGAAGAAATCCGAAGAAAGTATGACCTCGAACGTCGTCGCTGCACTCGTAGCACAACAAGTCAGAGCTCTGAGGAAAGAGATGATGTTAATGCCCGGAGCCCCTAAGTCCATAGTCCATGTGCATGAGTTCGGATTTCAAGAGAGTCCCTTTATCGCCGCCCAAAAGATAGCTAAGAAGTTCACTGTCGCCGATCTCCCCGTCTACGACGGATCCGATGACCCAGAAGAGCACATCCTACTCTACAAAGCCAAACTCTCCACAAGTCCAATCGAGCCAGAGCTAAGAGAGGCAATGATGTGCAAATTCTTTAGTTCGACGTTGAAAGGTTCAGCATTGACATGGTTTATCCACCTACCTAAAGGAAGTATCTCGTCTTATGCCGAACTCTCCAACATATTCCGTCTACAATTCGCCAGCAGTAAGATGTTCGCAAATCAACCTTCAGATCTCCATAACATGCGCATGAACAAAGGCGAAACCATAAGAGCCTTCATGAAGCGTTTCAACGATGAGAAGATTACAATCCAAGATTGTAGCGAGTCTACCGCTGCCGACGCGTTCAGACGTGCTCTCCCCCGAGATAGTGACATTTACAAGGAATTGACAAAGACTCGTCCTGCTTCATTCGTCTCGACGAGAGAAAGAGCCATGGAAGCCATGCGCCTTGAAGAAGATCTCCTAAGGCACGCTGAAGAGAAGCCTCGATCACCACGTAGACGAAC
This sequence comes from Oxyria digyna, assembly GCA_029168935.1. NCBI lineage: Eukaryota > Viridiplantae > Streptophyta > Magnoliopsida > Caryophyllales > Polygonaceae > Oxyria > Oxyria digyna. The sequence goes on along the minus strand of JAPVLV010000010.1, from coordinate 13,481,565 downwards.
CCCTCCACGCAGAGACTCTCCTCAACAGAAAGGTGGCGAGCGTTACGATAGAAGAAACAAGCCGTTCCAGAGAGAACCTCCCATGGTGCATAATGTGAGTGAAACCAATAATGTGTACGCAGTCGAAAGAGGTGTATACATGAAGACCGACGCGTTGCGAGTCATGAACGCGATGGAAAAACTCCACGACGTGAAGTGGCCTAAAAAACCAAATCCGGAAAAGAGGTCAGGATCAGGAAGAGGATATTGTGAGTTCCACAACGATTCGGGACATCCCACAGATGATTGCTATACCCTGAGAAAATAAGTACTACGCCTCCTAAAAAGAGGTGACCTACTAGATCTACTTTCCAAAGAGGGAAGAGACGTGTTCGAAGGAGCGAGAAAAGGGAAAAGATCTCCAGCGCCACTGCCTCCCTCGTCGAGTCGTTCAAGGACAATCAACACAATCTTCAGAGGCTCCCCCATAAGCGGTTATACCGCTTCCGCTACCAAGAGAAGCGTCAAGGCGTTGTGCGGTGAAGGAAGCACTTTGCCTATCTACCACGTCAGGACTGTTAGAAGAGATTGTCCAATCACGTTCAAGGAGCCCAATGGAAGCGTAGATCATCACGACGGGTTAGTTATCTCCCTAACCATTAGTAATTGCAAGGTTAAAAGGATCCTCATCGATAACGGAAGCTAGGCCAACATCATCACCTTATCCGCAATCAAAGAGCTCGGACTATCTAGCGACGACGTGGTGAAGAAATACATCCCCCTAGTAGGTTTCAGCGGCGAAGTCGCCGACATGCTAGGAGAGATCACCCTAACCACTCTGGCGGAAGGGATCAATATGCAAACTAAGTTCGTGGTGATGGAAGCAGAGTCGCCCTATAACATGATCTTGGGAAGGCCATGGTTGCACGATATGAGAGCTATACCCTCGATATACCATCAATCCCTGAAGTTTCCATCTCCATGGGGAATCCAAGAGATCAAAGGTGAACCACAGATAGCAAGGGAATGCTATAGCATAGGAATGAAGAATACAACCAACGCGTCCCTAGAGAAAAAGAGTAAGGCATAGCAATTAAAGGACCATGGAGAACGAGTAAGATATGCTCAACGAAGACTCTAGGAGGTAAAAGAAGAAATTGGTCGAGTAGGCGACGAGACATACATCCTGGAAATCAAGTCCTACGCCATCCGAAATGTAGAGAAAAGAAAAGCGTCTTCATGGTCTGAATCACCGAGTAACAAAGGATTAAAACGCCTAAGAATGCGGAAGAATCGTGGAAAGCCTAAGAAAAACGCTAGGGGTAGAGAAGTAACCCTCAACGCGTCAAAGAAAGAGTCATCCATGAAACAAGATAAGAGCGTCGATAAGCACGACGCGTCCCTACGAAAACATAAGCAAAATCTCCGAGTTCAAAAGTGGCGGAAATTTATGGCGGAGAACCCTGACCTAAGCTACATGTTCTTGAAACACCACCCACCGTAAGAACACCACCAGAAAAAGTTGGAAAGATTTCTATACATCTTTTGATTCCTTTCTGTTTCCCTTTGCATGAGTAGAATTAAGTCTTTAAATAAGGACATGTCGTTATCTTTAGGTCAAAGCGACAAGGGGTCGTGGCGACCAGGGGTAGGCGTCGAAGTCAGTATTTGTTGTTGCATGATGCATCTCTTATTAATATACAAGTAGACCTTTTCTCTCCAACGTGTTAAGCATGCCGAGTTGTTTCATTTTCATGACTTGCTCCATGTATATTAAGAGAACGTGCCTCTTGAGTACGGTGTACCAAATAAGAAGCAAGAAGGCCACGGTGAAAATCTGCGCCGGGGGCGAATTTCGTTAGTCTACGCGTTCAAGGCTCCATCTACGCGTAGGCAACGTTAGCCGAACCGCCGACTCCGAGTCGACGCTTCCCATGATTGTTAGCGACGTGTGGCAATGGTCATGGGGAATGAAGCCCGGTACCTCACGAAGCCGGCCGGATCCTCTGACAAAACAAGGTTAAACCTATTTGACACGGTCATTCTCCAGGAACGCGTCTTCACGCCTTCCAGCCCCTCTGAGAGTCATGAATCCACGGGCAAAACGCCAAATCAGCAGGGATGCGTCCACCGGCATCGTAAGTCCTAACAATCGAGAAATCAGACGCTACATGATGAATAGGCCCGTCGATTAAAAGAGTTCGACGTCGACCTAACGCTAGCGTGTGGCAAAGGATCCACCTTAAAAGTAAGGGGTAACGTCACAAGCTGATAAAATCAGACGTTGACCTACGTCCGCCACTCGCTTCAGGGTTCGGAGGAAATGTTGGACCCAACCTTCATATAAGCCGACAACGTAACGAAAGCAGCCGCATTGACCGTACCACCCTATCAAGTAAGTAAAACTTTCTAACACGTTCACTACGAACAAAGCGTCATACCAGGGGTAGAAAACCACGCCCTAAAGATAAAGTAGCAAAAGCAAAAGACAAGGACCAAACCTACGCATTCATAAACTAGCTACGCGTAAGAGGTCACAAAAATTAGAGTCAAAAAAGGAAAAAGTATTACGCATACCAAATCATAAAGCACATGAAACATCAAAACCAAAAGAGCAAGCTCCCAAGACATCTCTGACGCGAAGAATAAACGTGCACGACGCGAAAAACAAAGTACAAGATATAACAAGTAAAGCAAGCACAAGGGTCTTTGGTAGTTCTAACCTAGTTTACGGGGAGTCTAAGTCAAACCTACCAAAAGGAGTAGGATTACGCCAAAAGAATGAAAAATACCTAAAAGATAGCAACGACGTAAGAACAAGAAATTTGACAGCAATAAAACGCTATCACCAAAGCAGCGTAGAGGATTCAAGGAAGTAGAAGAACAAGTATATTGAAATGAAAGTCTCATTAAAAGAGAGCGAGGATAACAACGTTTAAAAAGAAAAGAAGTGCCCCAACTATAGGCAACGCGTACAAGTGCCCTACGCAAAGAAAAAGAAAAAATTACAAAGATTTGGATTCGCCCTCAGACGACCCAGAATCGGATGCGCGACCATCGCCTTCCTCGTCATCATTCGCAGACTCCTCCTCATCGACACGTTCACCACCTTCGACATCTGCGACGTCTCCCACGACACCTTCAGGAAGTTCTGGAAAAGCCTCCTAAACTCCCTACGCTCGCCCACCGGATCCCAATCTTTGTACTTGCCAGCAACATACTCCTCATAAACCTCCACTCTGGACAACCAAGACCAATAGATCTTCGCCTCGTGTAAATCTTTGTCATGCTGCGCCTTGTTCTTCTCCACGTCCGTCCTCAAGGTAACAAGGTTCTCCTCCAGATTCTTGACTTGCTTAGTGATCGTCTCATTAAGAGTAAGAACTTCGGCAACCTTATCCTTCGCCGCCTTTTCCGCATCACGAGTTTTCTCTAATAAGTTGTTGAGACGAGTAATCTCTGACTCCACGTCTAACGCCCTTTTCTCCAACGCCTCCATCTGTTCTGGATACGTAGACAAGAGCGTCCAAGCGCATACCAACGCCTGAATCCCCTGGAAGAAGGAGGAAGAAAAATAAGAAAGAAAGCTCACAAAAAGATCAAAGATAAACTAAAGAGTACAATCTTACCTGCCACTGAGCAGCGAAAGCCTCTCCCATAACGCCAGCAGGATCCATCGACGCGTAGTGGTCAAGGGACGACAAAGAACGAAGCCCCACCAAAGCCTTCATAAGTTCCCTTCCCGGAGCAAAAGCACGCGAGATCACGCCGGGGAAATCATCTACGGACAGGTATTTTTCCTCAGAAGCATCGACCATTTTCTCCTTTCCCTTCTTTGAACGCGTCGCCTTAGCCGGAGAAGGAGACGGCGTAGATTCCAAGGTAGCCATGAGATCGATGTCTAGGGGAGCAGTAGACGAGCATCCTTTTATGGCAAGTTGTCTCTTCCTCGACGTCACGAGGTCAGTGGCAGATTCGTCACGAGCTCGAACGCGAGAGACTGAAGCTGCACCACCAACAAAGTACAAACAGTTAAAACACAAGTATGAGGAAAGAATTCAAAATAAGCAAACGAGAAGAAGCCGGTTTACCAGATGGCGTCGCGGGAGCACTACGATGACCCTCTCCGTCATGGCCGTGGAAGGTCCGATCAACTTCAGGGACCGCCAAGAGCGCGGCTACCGCCTTCTTCAACTTAGCCCTCGTCTTAAGAGCCTCCGCGTTGACTGGAAAGTACATAAGGTTACGCGTAAGTAGAGCGTCGATAAGTAAAAATGTGCTTCAAAGAAAAAGAAAAGTTGATAAGACAAAGTAAGGAAGCTCACTCTTGGAGTTCCATTCCTCGATAAGCCAAGAGCACGCATCTCCAAGGGAAGATTTCTCCACGAAGTAAAATACCTCGGCCCAACCCCGATCAGCCGTGCTTTTCTCAAAAGCTATCCTAGCTTTCTTCTTCTTGATTTTGAAGTAGACTCTGCCCGGTGAAGAGAGCGAAACGGTCAAAGAATTGGCAAGATCTGCCGCGACGAAGTCCAAGCCATGTTTTTCAATGGCGTCGTCGAGAGCACCCAAGATGCGCCAGGCCCCAGGGAGAAGTTGACCATCGCCAAGCCTAAGGTGAGCATGAAAGCCTTGACCAAAGGCGAGAACGGGAATCGATGCCCCGCCAGAAAGGGATACTCGTAGACCGCTATCCATCCCAGCCGGTGAGCATCCGCACAAACCCCCCTTGGAGGGATTTCAATCTTCACGTCCGGACCAAGTTCAGCGATGGTCCTCAGACGGCTGACGTCGTGTGCTTCAGAATAGTAACGGTCTGACTCGCGGAGTACTTTCCCTGGTTCATAAAGCACTGGAGTTGCCATTAGAAAGAAGCAAGTAGAAGGGCGGCACAACAGAGTGATCGAGTGAGAAAGAAATGAGGAGAGCAGAGAAATATTCGGAAGAAATGAAGTTAGAAAAAAGGTATGGAGAAAGGAAGGATCCCCGCTTATTTATAGGAAGAAAATCGCGAAGATCTCGGGAAAGATATTCTCCCAACGGCAACATCCCCCACTAGAGAAACTAGCCGTTGGAGATGAACGTTGTCGGACAGATAACGAAGCTCCTCGTCTGTCACATGGAAATGATTGAAGAGAAACGATGATCGAAGCTTTGTGACGATACTAAAATTTCAAGTGACGTAATCATCAACGCGTTCCTAGTGTAATGAAGACGTATTCCTTGAATAAAGAAGGCCTCTCCCAACTCTACTAGACGTTAAGCCCTGTAAGACGCTATAGGGGTATTGTTTGTGCCTAAAAATACGACGAGTAAGGAACGCGTGGTAAGCTACGCGTAGAAGGATTACGTCGAGACGACGAGAGGTAGTGAAGACGTCGCCGACGTGACGAGACGTGGCAAAGGTCTCGCTCTCCTTGAAGATTAGGTCGGCCGAGTGTATTTTATCTTATTCCTTATTATATTCTTGTAATTGGTACGAGAGAGAATATATTTTACCTTGTTTGTTATATCGTTATTAGATAGAAGGAAGAGATAAGGTCTCGTTTCCTTAAAAATATTATTAGGGTTAGCCTATAAATAGAGGTTAACGTCTGCTTTGTAAGCATTCAACCACCATTCGAGTAATACCAAGTTCAAGCTTCAACCCTAATTTCCTACATTGTTCTTGAGTGTTGAGATTATACCGTATTCTTTGATCTTTGCCCTACAATTTCTTAGTTATCATCTCGTTGGTAATTTCGCTACAAACACACCGTCTCATCATCAGATAATTTTGACAGTACATATTCATTAACCTTATCAACTTCTTCATGTGTTGGTGCAAGAATTGCTCGTTCCTCAAAGTAATTTGAGGAAAATCTGTTGTCCAAAATAGACGGATATATAGACTGAACAATTGCTGGAATCAGTTCTAACTCATAGTTCTTAACCAGGGTTCATCAGGAAACTTAATTTGTGCTTCACCATCGTTGTCCTCCCCTATAGTACCATCTCTGATGCTTAATACCCATTCAGAAAAATCCTTTGCTTCTTGGATTTCAGATTCAGTGGTACCTCGTTGAATCCTCATGTTTTTTGTCAAATGAAGGACTTTGTAGTGTTCCCACAACTTAGAAGAATTAATTGTGGAGAAAACAATATCTTGCCTCCTTCCTTTTGAATTGACGGGAAGAATCTGCCTAAAGTCTCCACCAAATACAATGACTTTTCCTCCGAACGGTTGCTGTAAACTGTTTGGATTTGTAGCACGACAGATATCTCTTAGAGTCTTATCTAAGGCTTCAAAACATAACTTGTTCGTCATCGGAGCTTCATCCCAGATGATAAGTTTGGCAGCACATATCAACTCAGCCAGATCTGTACCTGAACGTATATGACACGTCGAAGCCTCGTTAGCTGCTATAAGACAACACATTAGATATAATTATCATAAAGAGTTTCAGTTTTGTACATGCACTTATATGACATGTCGTTGCCTCGTCGACTTGCAAAGGTATTTTAAATCTTGAATGAGCAGTTCTTCCTCCAGGTATTAAGAGAGCAGCATTTCCACTCGAAGCAACAGTGAGGACTATTTCTCCATTAGATCGTATAGTAGCTGAAAGTGCCCTCCATATAAAGGTTTTCCCAGTTCCACCATAGCCATATAAGAAAAAAACACCTTCATTATTCGCTAAAACAGAATTCATGATTTCATCAAAAACTCCTTTTTTCTCAGTTGTAAAGCTAGAAACCAATCGTACATGTTCAATTGTTCATCAGATAGAGTTGCTTTGTGGTATCTAAGTTCATCCTGTATAAGCTTGTTTGAACCTTCTGATAAGAGACTTTCATCAATAACATGCATAGTAATGTAGTTTTTCAAGCTATAACCACTTCGCTGTAATAACTTCTCAATTTCTGCAAGAGCATAGTTTTGCAACTGATTGTCTGTTAGCTTCAAATCTGCATATAAAAACACATAGTTGTTAATAGAAAAATACGACAAAAATAACTAAAAGTTTGAGATAAGCATATAATTAAAAACGGAAAGCTCAAAATATAAGTATGGCATAATAAAAAAATATAAGAAATAAAGTACATACCGTCAATTCGAAGTATCCTCCTTTGTTTCCTGATGATATCATCTGATTGATGCTTCCATGTTCGTTGCCAAACGTATTCAGGCGTTGCCATGCTATCAGAAATCAAAAGAAATACAAATAGACTCCTGAGATAATCTATTGTTCCCCAAAAACTTGCTTCAATGATCCCTTCAACATACTCTTTGTCATCATCTAATAATCCCATCTCAAAGCATGCTTCCTTGAAGGTATGATAAGGGTTACCATGAACAGTCCTTAAAGCTTCAAAAGAAGTTGGCCCTTTAATATGATTTAACATAATCCGGAGATAGTACTTCTCCCCACTACCAGGAGCAAGGGGATAGATTCTTCCAATAGAAGCAGTTCCCTTGTCCCGAATCTTCCATTGTCGTTTCAGAGCAGCCATACAAATTTCTCCGGAAATTGGCAATACGTCAATTCTTTAGCCGTTTCATTTTTTTTGTTACACTCCATCCACTTTGTCTGAGGTTGTCTGAGATGTACTGTATGCGAACAACTCATAAAACCGAAGAATTTCAATATGTATTACATCTGTAATAAAATTACTTTACCTTGAAGTAGATGACTATTTTTTATTTCTCCGAAGTGCACACAGATTTTCTTTACCTTCTGTTTTGTAAGTGATGCACTTCATTACCTAGGTATTTATATAGACAGTGGAAAACGAAATTGTATATTAGGGTTTAGGAATAGCTGCATTTAGTGCAAAATGTTATAATTTTAAGGATGGTAATGATATCTATGGGCTATCTTAAACATAGAAAATATGACATATATTGTTTTATTTAAATTTCCAAATAACATAATGTTTATATCTTTCCTTTTAGTTTTGGCAAAAGATCAAATGAGAAATTAATGTTAACCTGAGAAATGAGAAGTAATCCTAGCAAGGGATTGACTTTGACCAGACGTTGACCGACGTTGACTTTTTTAATTTTTCTTTTTTCTTTTTTTTTCTTTTTTCTTTTTTTTTTAGGCCGGATTTTGTACTTACAAAATCAAGTGCTTCAAAATGCCTGAAATGTGCTACTATATTGTTGAAATGTGCTATGATATATTAAGCCAAAATTTGAACTTGCAAAGTATGTACTACCACAAGTGTTATGTGCTTCTATATTACTGCAATATGCTACGCTATTTGCCCATATGTGCTTCTATATGGCTAGTTGAACTGTACTATGATATTGCATATATGTGCTTCTTTATGCTTGATGAAATGTGCTACACTTTTTGCCTAAATGTGCTACACTTTTCACCTATATGTGATTTTCCTATATGTCTTTCTCTATGCTAGGTGAAAGGTGCTACGGTTTTTCCTATATATGCTTCTTGATACGCTACACTTTGTATGGCGTAACTAGGGGTTATTACATTAGTTTAGGAGTGTTATCACAAGTATTTGGAGCTATTGTTATGTTCTGAGTTGTTTACGAAGAAGTGAAGAAATGAAGACCAGAACCGAAGAAGAAGAGGATCGAAGATTGAAGACAGGAAGACGAAGACATTCTGCGGAGCAGCGGCGATCGCCACCATCACTATGGCGATCGCCATTCTACAACAGAAGCTCTTCATAAGTTCGAGAGATCATGGCGATCGCCATGAATCTACGGCGATCGCCATGGGGCGACAGAGACCACGGCAGACGCTACATGAAGACCGCGATCGCCAGACATCTATGGCGATCGCCACAACAAGGCCGAAGACATTCCGGACTTTCCTTATTTTCCTTCGTTTATTTTATTTCTTTTTCCTTATTTTATTATTTCGTTTAGTATTTAATTTTTACCATATATTTTAGGGTTAGTTCTCTATTTAAGAACCCTAGTTCTTTCTATTGTTTTATCATCATCTTTTCCATCAGACAATTTAGTTCTGCAACCATGAGCAGGAACTAATTTCTATTGTTTTACCTAGGGAAAGAGACAGAAGACTCACATACAAGGTCGGATGACCTTCCTCCAATAAAACTCAAAGTGTGATAGAATGAGAAACTAGATGAGCACTAAATGTAATCCAATAATGCATAGCTCATCTAAAGCAAAAGAAAGAATACCTCCAATGTAGAAAGTGACCCAAACAAATCAACTATTTGCAAAGAACATGGTCACCAACAAGCTAAGCTCCAGCGAATGTAGATCTAGAATGATAGTACCAATGAAACCAAACTTGATGTAATACAACTCCTTACTTTCTTTTCTCTCATATTTTTTTTTTCTGCACTCTATTTTTTTTTAATCCGATATATTATTTTTTTCTCGGAATGATTTTCAGATTTTCGGATTTTTTTTTATTTTTTTTATTTTTTTTACGGACGGGAGAGAAGACTTACAACGAGATTGACTACTGACTGTAGCTGACCCTAAGCTTCGGTGATTTCCTCCTGTCCATAGAAAAACTAAAAAGAAAATTAAATCGAACAAAAACAAATAAAAACAGTTCTCAAACCTCGGGTTGCCTCCCGAGTAGCGCCTTATTTTATGTCGTGGCTCGACATGAAACTCAAGAGATTTAACTAACGCCATTTGGCTTTGTGAAAACCGTCTCTTGTCTGAATTCTCTCTTGAACCACTCATGGAACGCCTTAAATCTCGTCCCTCTTACCTTAACCACCTTGTCTTTAGCAATGAAGGTGGTTTCATTCACTTTATCCTCCTTGACCGTATCAGGCGGCTGTTTAAGCTCAATATCAAGTGCCTGCACACTAGACATCAATGGTATCTCGCCTGTCGAGGTCAGTAATGGAGGGCGATTGCCCAAAGGATGTGAAGAGAGCTTACCTTTAGGCTCTAGCTTAGCCTGACACTCCTGCATATTAGTAGACAAAACAACATCTACTTTTGGGGGAACTAAGATATTCTCTAAAACAGGTTGCAATTTATCCTTACAAGTAGGCTTAATCCATCAATAGCACATAGAGAATTCTTATCAATGTGATCCATGTTATAAATATTATATTCTACCTTATCTCCATCAAACTCCATAGAGAGAGTCCCACTATTAACATCAATTTTTGTTTGTGCAGTTTTCATGAAAGGTCTACCTAACAGTATAGGTGTGACATTATTAGCATGCTCCATATCTAACACAAAGAAATCAGCAGGAAAAATCAGATCACCAACCATAACAAGAACATCCTCAACAACCCCTTTCGGATACACAGTAGACCTATCAGCAAGTTGAATAACAGTTCCTGTTTTATGCAAGGGTCCTAAGCCTAGTGATTCATACAAAGAGTAAGGCAAAACATTGATTGATGCACCTAAATCTAGCATGGCTTTGTCAAATTTAGTTTCACCAATCACACATGGAATGCTAAATATGCCTGGATCACCACATTTCTTAGGCATACGTCTTTGGAACACAACAGAAACTTGTTCACTAACTTTAACCTTTTGTCTTCCCTTGAGTTTTTGATTCCTTTTAATTGTGCAAACTTCTTTCAAAAAATTTGCAAATCTAGGAATACTCTTGACAAGTTTAAGTAAAGGGATGTTTACCTCGCACCTACTGAAGGTTTCGAAAATTCCTTTATCGTTCTCTGGCCTTCGAGTGTCCTTCAATGCCTCGGGAAAGGGAGCCACAAGCTTTTGTGAGAATAGAGGAGGAAAGTTGGGGCGAACATAATTGTCAATGTACTCAGGGGACTCTTGGCGATCACCATCAACAACTGGCGATCGCGGTCGCGAATACTTTTTCACCTCAGCTTCTGGAATGGAATGGCGATCGCCATTGCCATATGGCGATCGCCATTGCCATATGGCGATCGCCATTGCCATATGGCGATCGCGGTCGCGATGCAGACCTTGTTTTGCTCTCTGTAATCTCATGGCGATCGCCACTCAGATCTGGCGATCGCGGTTTTGGCGCAGAATCGTCATTTAAAGTTTTTCCGCTCCTCAAGAACACTGCACTGACGTTCTCTCTCGGGTTTCTTACCGGTTCCCTGGCCTCTAATTTACTCACAGCTTGAGCAATCTGTCCTAACTGATTTTCAAGATTTTGGATGCTTGATTCTGTCTTAGCGTTTTGTTGCATCATAGTCTGAGCTAAGGACTTGATCATATCTTCAGCAGTCATGGAATTCTGAGGTCTAAGCTGTTGATAATTAATATTATGAGAGTCATACCTTGGTCGTGGTTGCCATCCACCAACAGCGTTTACCTCAGCATTGGGATCGTGAAGGGAATCATTTTTCAGCATCAAAGCCTTTACCATCTCTTTCAACTCATTCATGTCAGTCTGTAATTGATCTGAATTAATTGCTTTGACTGAGTGTGATCCCTGTCTACTGCCAAACTGCCTTGAACTCTCAGCTAGCTCTTCAAACATTTCAGTGGCCTGAGGTATAGTTAGTTTCAGAAAATTACCTCCACAAGATGCGTTTACCATTCGACGATCCTCATCAATCAGCCCACTGAATAAGTACATAAGAAGATCATGGTCAGTATAACTATGGAATGGGCAGCTTGAGCAAAGCTTCTTGAATCTCTCATAATACTCATAGAGACTCTCAGTTGAATGTTGTTGAAGATTCGTGATCTCCTTCTTCAAGCTGCTCAGTTTGTAGCGGCGAAATATTTCTCTAAAAAGACCTTCTTCATCTTAGCCCAGGTATCAATACTCCCCGGAGCTTGATAATAGAGCCAATCATTTGCAGCGTCTTTCAGAGTAAATCCAAAAGCTCTCAGCATGACCTGCTCCTCAGTAACACCTCTTGGCTTCATACTAGAACATATGGCATGGAATTGAGCCAAGTGTTTGTTGGGATCTTCTCCTGCTAAGCCATGGAAGTGTGGTAGCTCATGAATTAAACCAGCTTTTAATTCAAAATTCACACCTTCTTCAATCTCAGGAAACCTCACTGCTAAAGGTTGTTGGTTTAAGTCTGGGACAGTGAGTTACCTCATAGTAGGCAATGGTGGTCCATGTCGATCACCCATCTCGTTCTCTTGGTTCAGAGCTGCTCTTCGGTTCCGAAGGAACGTCCTTTCAATCTCTGGGTCAAAGGAAACAAGAGATGAATCAGTAGCACGGGTCTGAACCATAAAGGTTCACACCAAACAGTTGATAATTTCACAATCAACACAGAATCAGAAAAATTTCAATTCCCCGGCAACGGCGCCAAATTTGATGAGGCTAAAGTCGTAGTGTCAAATCAAAGAAAACTCTAAACACTAACTAGAGTATAGCAAGTAAGTAGAGGTCGAACCCAAGGGAATCAAAACACCAAATCAATGCAGTCAAGTGAAATATCAACTAGTAACAAGTAACCAAAGGGGGGGGGTTTGATTGCAAGAACACACAAGTAACCAGTAACAAGCAGAGGAAGTTTGGGTGAGAATATTATGCGAAGGGGTTTCACCTAGCAAGTATCCACACAACAGTTATTAAGTTGTGAGATTTCTAAACTCTTGTTCTTTTCCTTTGGGTTTGTATTAATTCTCTTGCACTTCATCTATTGATTTCTATTAGTTTTGCTAGCTTGATCACCTAGTTTGATTGATAGTTTTCTATTGCTAGACTAGGAATATACGGTGGAATTCCTTGTCATTGTAGCACTCATATCTGCATGATCTGGTAGTTGATTGCTTTTATGAAAGAGAATTGATTGCATGTTAATACTTGACGGTTGTAAGTTATTGCATGCATCCTTATAATTCCTATGCTCTTTGCTGCTATTTCATCTAATCTTGAGAGGTTTCCCTGATTGCTGAATAGTAAGTATTATCAGGACCGGTTGGCCTGCTGATATATTAAAGATTGGAATAGGAACATTCCCTAGGATTGAATAGAACTTGAGATAAATCTATGATCAACTTGATTGACTGTTGTGTGGATACTTGCTAGGTAAAACCCCTTTCGCATAATATTCTCACCCAAACTTCCTCTGCTTGTTACTGGTTACTTGTGTGTTCTTGCAATCAAACCCCCCCCCCCCCTTTGGTTACTTGTTACTAGTTGATATTTCACTTGACTGCATTGATTTGGTGTTTTGATTCTCTTGGGTTCGACCTCTACTTACTTGCTATACTCTAGTTAGTGTTTAGAGTTTTCTTTGATTTGGCACTACGACTTTAGCCTCATCACTTCTCTATGCTAGGTGAAATGTGCTACGTTTTTTTCTAGATGTGCTTCTTTATTGTTGAAATATGCTACGCTTTTCGCTTATATGTGCTTCTTTATTGCTAGCTGAATTGTGCTACACTTTTGCCTATATATGCTTCTCTATGGCTGCAATGTGCTACACTTTTCGCCTATATAGGCTTCTCTATGGCTGAAATGTGCTACACTTTTCGCCTATATGTGCTTCGTTATGGCTGCAATGTGCTACACTTCTCACCTATATGTGCTTCTCTATAGCTAGCTGAAGTGTGCTACACTTTTTGCCTATATGTGCTTCTCTATGCTAGGTGAAATGTGTTACGCTTTTGCCTCGAAGAATATAGCACTTTTACTTACAAAGCATAACACTTTTTCTTACAAACAATAGCACACAAAATTGGTAGAAAAAACATAGCACTTTTATTTACAAATCATAGCACAAAAAAAACTGAAACGGAAAAAGTCCGAAAAAAAAACGACATTTAAAAAAAAAAAAGTCAACGACCGGTCATCAGGTGGTCAACATCCGGTCATCGGGTGGTCAACGGCCGGTCAACGGGTGGTCAACTCAAGGAGGGAGGAGGTAGGAGGAAGGAGCTTCCTCCTTGCTTCAAATTTTGGCCTAATATATCATAGCACATTTCAACAATATAGTAGCACATTGCAAGCATTTTGAAGCACTTGATTTTGTAAGTACAATATCCGGCCTAAAAAAAAAAAAAACAGTCTACGCCGGTCAACGGATGGTCAACGCCGGTCAACGGGGTGATCAACTCCAAGGAGGGAGGAGGGAGGAGGGAGGAGGAAGGAGGAAGGAGGAATCCTTCCTTCTTATTTCTCATCTTAAGGGGCATTTCTCATGGGATTTGGACCCTTTAGTTTTCCCTTATTACTATATTATGTGCAAATAATAGGAATTTTAAATTTATTATTTTAAACGCTATTGAATCTCTCAGAACCAATATGTGCAACCAAATTTATGTGTTGTATTAATTTCCAAACATAATAAATTTATGCACCATAAATTGATTAGGAAATAAGATTTATGCAATAGGCAATTGTATTGTTTAAATATCTTCATGCACAATAAGTGGTTCAAAAGGCATAATGAGATATTTCCTGATGTAGAACTTTTTCCATTTAAAAATTAGCTCCTCCTTATTTTATATGGCCCGTCTGTATTTATATTTTAATCATCATATGCACAATATTATGCAATAATACGTTAAACTGATTAAAACAAATTTCAATTGGAACAAAAAATAACAGCCCATGGATAGGGTGCTCCCGTATGGTTAGGTTTGGTAAATTGTGTTATCTGTCTGAACAATGAAAATACGTTTTTTCACATTCATGGATACCTAATTTTTTTTGCTTATTTTGGCTGGCCCATTTACAGCCCATTTGAATTCAGATTTCGTATGTGTTTAGTCTTTTGTAAAATATGCATGTTAGTGTTAAGAAGACAAATCAGAACTGCTCATACTAATTATTTTCATCAAGACAAAAATTAAATATCATTGTCCTAATGTATGCTGCTCCCATATGCAGAGGGGACTGTTGGTGGATTGCAGATTGCTTAGAGTTCAGAGGAAGATCATCTAAAGGGGATCAAGTAATGTATTCATCAACCAAGTAAGTTTGCTGATGAAATTAATTATAAATCAATTATTTATTAATACATTAAAGAAAAAATGGAATGGTGTTGCATGATAAGAAGATTAGATATAGATACTTTGCATGATAAGCAGATTAGATATAGATAAAGAAAAACTGAAAAGTATAGCATTAATCTGGAATGGTCTTACTGAAAACACTTAAACCTTGCATGATAGGATATAATAATCTTAAAAACTAATTATTGAAAAACCAAAAGTGCTAAAAATCCTCTAAAAACTGAAAACAATCCAACCATCTATTCCTTCTTCTCCTTCTCGTTCATTTTTTCCTTTTTAACTTCTATGAGCTGCTTCTTAGTTGATGAATACTCCCCCTCCTCATGTTTGCTAGAACTTGGTTCATCATCAATGGACATAAATGATCTTTTTGATGGGGTACCCATGTCATTAGAAGAAGTTTTTGATGATTTTGATATCACATCAATGTCAGTAATTGTAGTTTCCTCATTTTCCTAAATAAAAAAACATTTCTAATAAGTAATTGATTTAAAATAAATAATAAATTGATTTAAAATAAATAATAAACATAGAAACTACCTCAGAATGTAATGATAAGGTCTCAAACTTTTCAATCAAATGTGCATCACTTGAGATGTGTGTCACAGTATCTGGTGATGCCATTGGTAGGTTAAGTATATTGTATTCAGAAATGAGAACCTTGAATAGAAATTTCCTGTTTAAGAATATCTTCAATTCTTCAGGAATCTCATTATCATCGTCTTCCTGTAAATAGGAGATAAAAATATTAGAGAAGTTTAAGATTGTATATATTAGCAGAAGGCAATAAATTCACCTTTTTTCTTGATTCCAGAATGTCAGTAACACTTTTCTGTACGATTTGTGAAGCTTCTTTATCAAAAATTGTTAACTGACCGTTTCATGTTCCATCAATTACTGAAACCTGTATTGCAAACCTAGGTATTGGAAAAGTGACTATTTTTTTCACTTTTCTTGCACTAGTGATTATCCTCAAGAGGTTTAACTTTACTCTTGCACTTTTTGCATGAGTTATAGTACCAACCAGTAGGATTATCAATATGTTCTATGGTGGCAATTGTGACAGCTCTCAGTACCTATAAAATAATTCGAAATTAATAATTGTAAAAAAAATTGGAAATAAATTTTTTACAGCTTACAGTTTTATTTTCAAATAGATGCTCATGAAGCTCTTCCAATGTTCTCCTATCATTGGCCTTTAGGAAAATTTCAGCTGGTAATTTTGAAGCCTCATTTGAAAGCTGAACAATCTTCTCAACTTGCAGCCCTTCTATTTCTTTTAAACTGTATGAAAGAATTAAAGAACATAGTTTAGTTCTAATATTTTTCTGCATATCAATATCAAATAGTAGCAATTTCTAATATATAAAAGGATTAGATAACATTTTTACTATTTTTCTGCACATAAAATAGTTTAAAAATAAATAGTTTTAAATAGATAAAATTCGAATGTTTGTTTACCTCTTCTTGAAATCTGAAATTTCTGCAATTGAGTCATCATCTAGAAATAGTCTAGTTCCATCATAACCATTTGAGAAATTAGGCTCATTATTCCATTTTGATAGTCGTGCAAATTGAACGACTAATACAATCTTCTTATCCTCAAGTGATAATCCGAGAAGGGGTCGACACGTCTCAGCATAAGCATCCCAGAGTGTAATGTCTACTGTATTGTTCCTATAAAATAAATGTAAAGGAAATGAATTTTAAAATATATGGGATGTAAGAATAATCATTCAACTGCAGAAACTGTAGATCTGAATAATATAGTAAAAGCAGAAACAGTTAAAACTGCAGAAACATTTTACAGATTTAGTTAAAATTCATAAACTGCAGAATGTTTCTGAAGTTGAAGTTAAAACTGTAGATCTGCACTATATTAATCCAAAACCATACTTGGTTATCCATTAACTTCAAGAATAGCCTTTTTCCATCAGGTTTTTTTGCAGACCAATTGACAATATCTCCAATTCCAGCCAACAACCCAATAAGATCTGAAACAATAAATAAAAATAACAACATATCACTTAGGTATGAGAATAACTCTTGCAAAAATGTGTTGATTTAGTTTATAATACTAACCATAATGGGTATTCTCATGTAGTGAATTATCATACACTTTCTCAAATTCTATGAATTTAAAGCCATGAGTAGGAATATCTTCAGTCATGCAGGGCTTTACTATTGTAAAGCGTGAAAACAGTAGCTTGAATTTGTGATTTGTAAATTTTTACTCTGTATCGTACATCGCAACTCCATATTTTGAGATTAGAAAAGCTTCTCCTTCTTTTAATTGTGGAAAGTTGGTCATCAAAGACTCCTTTATCACTGCATGGATTCGTTCTTCCTGAATATAACATTAGGTATAGTTAGATAGAGAAATATAGAAACAATAAAACAGGATTGAAATAATATATATATACCGTTTGATCCATGAAACTTATGTTGGTGGTGGAGAATTTAGAGGGATCTGCCTTCATAGGAACTTTGAACATTCTTATGCATCTAACCTTCATAGTAAGAGTGTGTTTTGAAGATGTAATATTGAGAATACGTTGAATATTATCCATGGTGTATGATAGGAAGAATGACTGTAGGTTTATGATAGGAAGATGAGAATAGGGAAGAACGTCAATTTTATAATGAAACTTTAGGGTTTCATTTTGTGCATAATACTGTTGCGTCTTATTTCTAGAACTAAATTGTTATAATTTAGGTAAAATATAATTTTATATGATTCGATTCATGTATGATATATATCTCCTTGTTTAAACAACTTGCAGATTGTGTACAAAATATCATTAATTTCCTTTTCTTGCTTTACAAATTTTCTGGCCTGTTGGAATGCAGTAATTAGGGTTTTAAAGGTGTTCAAATCGAATGCTGGCAAGTTCTAATGCTGGAAAGTTCTAATTCGATACATGTATGATATATATCTCCTTGTTTAAACAGCTTGCAGATTGTGTACAAAATATCATTAATTTCCTTTTCTTGCTTTACAAATTTTCTGGCCTGTTGGAATGCAGTAATTAGGATTTTAAAGGTGTTCAAATCGAATGTTGGCAAGTTCTAATGATGGCAAGTTCTAATGCTGGCAAGTTTTAAAGGTGCAGCTTGTAGAGTACGATTTTCCTTTTCTTTTATTTAGGGTTCAGTTTTTTTATGCAGAAATAAGTGTAATAATGTTTTTGGCTTTGGGGTTTCATATTTGTGTAATTTATGTAGGTTCATATCAGGTCTTCAGCTAGGTTAAAATGTAATAATGTCTTCACTTCTTCTTCTTTTCAGTTTTTTTTTTTGCATTACAGGTTAATATCATTTTAGGGCAATTGGTAAGTTTATAGCATTACATGTTTACTAGCTTTGAGTGTTATGCGTTAGTTTTATACTCATTTTAGGGCAATTGCTTTAAAATCTTTTAGGTAAATTAGTTAATATCATTAGGGTTTCAAGTTTTATTGGTTTCGAAATAAATCAGGAAAAAAAAATTCACGCGTCTGTTTTAAAATTTTACCAAAAATAACGCAATTACTGTGTTGTACACTTGCCGAATATATGGAAAAATAAAGTTGTGAAGCACTAAAATTTTCTGGAAAAAAGAAGGAAAAAACAACGAATCGCGAGAGGACACGTGGATGACAGGTGGAGTGGCTGAAAAGCCTTCTTGACACGTGACATAACTGGGGTGAGAGTAAGGGGATTTGCTTTAGTAATTATATAGAGATTAGATTAAACCACTGGTTATATAGACGATATAGCCCTAAACCACCAACTTTATTGAAAATTAATTTTAAACACTCATAAAAACAACCCAGTAAAAAATTAACCATTCATCGTCGTCATCAACATTTTTCGTAAAAAAAAACTCGTTATATGTGGGAAAATAGCTTTCAATGGAACGGGTGGTTTGATGTAATATCGCTTATATCCCGGTGGTTTAATCCTCAATCATATCAACACTATTTTTATTAACACAAAAAATATTTAAAAATAAATAAATTACTTAATAATTATATTAATATACTCTTTTTTTTTTTAATTAAGTCAGATTCGGGGTGCATATTCTCGTGTTAGTTCGGGTTCGATAATTTCAAGTTTTGAGCATTTTCTATCAGAAATTAAAAAATGTCATTTATGTATACAATCTAGATAAATTAGAAAAGTAAATTTACGCTATAAAATTTATAAATTGATTAAATATTATCATTAGAGATGTATAAATAACAAATAATAATGTATATTGAAACAAAACTATAGAATATTAACTAATTTAATTGTTTACCATTTTGCAATATTTGTTACTTTTTATTTTATTTTTTAGTGTATTTAAGACGATAGAAAAGATATATGACAATCAATGAGAATGAACGGGGACCGTTCATTCGAATTGATCTAACGGCCCAGATCTCTCTCACCTCCCACACTGACAACTTCCTACTCGCTAGCTTTTTGTGTGAAACACACGCGCTACATCGTTCCAACGTGATTCAAAATTGGAGCGAAAACCGTCTCTTCCCATTCTTCTCAAAACTTCCACAGAAAACCTCCCTCGCAAAGGCGATCAAACCCTATCCTCATACTCGCTTGCTTTTTCTTCGATTTCTCAACGAAATCACTTCGTTTTCTCTCGCCTATCATCAAAAACTACATACTCCTACAAATTTCGCGATGTCTGGCTCACAGAAGAACAGCGAAGGAAGAGGTATGGTGTTTAATCCCTAATTTTAGCGTATACGATGCTTTTTCCTGTGATTTCTCACTGATTTCTCTTCATTTCACTCCGTCGTTCACCAAAATCCATCAACTCGCTACTTAAAATGGCAGAATCTCAGAGAAGCCAAGTACCAAGAGGTATGGAGTATAATCTGGTATTTGGAGTTAGGTTTTTGCTTTGACATGTTAGATTTCGCTACATGCATGTTTGATTTTAATGTACTGAGTGTGAAAAATATATTTGTATGAGTAGATCTACTATATTCGGTGTGAAATGTTCATTTGTATGTACTGAGTGGTCATTATTTTTATCATGACTGTGTTTTTACTCTATGTTCACCAGATCTTGTATATATGTTCATCAAAGTTCCTAACAAAGTTCATCAAAATACATGTTCATTACAGTACATCTAAATGTTCATCAAATATCTTGTATTTGTTCATCGTATCTTGTATATACGTTCACCAGATTTCTTTTCAATGTTCACCAAAAATTTTGTATTTGTTCATCGTATGTACTGAGTGGTCATTATTTTGATCATGACTGTGTTTTTACTCTATGTTCACCAGATCTTGTATATATGTTCATCGTATCTTGTATATACGTTCACCAGATTTCTTTTCAATGTTCACCAAAAATCTTGTATTTGTTCATCGTATGTACTGAGTGGTCATTATTTTGATCATGACTGTGTTTTTACTCTATGTTCACCAGATCTTGTATATATGTTCATCAAAGTTCCTAACAAAGTTCATCAAAATACATGGTCATTACAGTACATCTAAATGTTCATCAAATATCTTGTATTTGTTCATCGTATCTTGTATATACGTTCACCAGATTTCTTTTCAATGTTCACCAAAAATTTTGTGATTGTTCATCTCATTGTCTATAAAAGTTCATCATATGTCTTAAGATTGTTCATCAGATTTCTCTTATCTGTTATCATAAATCTTGTTATTGAATGTCCAAGAGGTATGAATATTATCCTCTTTATAAACTTTGTATTTTTGCACAATATATAACTTGTATGTTCAATATTACAGAGATAAGAAGCAAAAAATCAAATGACAGATCACAAAGAAATTTGTCATCCCAAGAACAACAACAACAGGAGGAAGAAACAGTTCATGGTAACTAATGTTCATCAACTCTTTTTTCTTTGTTCATCATAATTCTTCATAATGTTTAATAATGTTCATCATTCCTCTCATATATAGTTCATATGTATGTTTAATAATGTTCATCATTGTATTTCAATATGTTCACCATCTTGTTTGATATTGTTCACCATGATCCTTAATTTTGTTCATCGGCTTTGTACATGTCTTTATACTAATAAGTTACTTTTAATGTTATAGCATCCCCTAAACATAAGATGGCAAAATCCAAGAAAGTAGTTGCTACAACAAGCAAGAGAAAAAGAAGTAGCCAAAGGATACACAGTTCTCAGACCAAGGGAAAAGAGATTTAGTTGTACAGCCCAGAAATTCCTGTAACACAAATAATGAAGAACTTGAAAAGGCCTAGCGGGGGAATTGTGATAAGGGATGTTGAAGACCAACCAGAACAAGCATCCAGGACAAACAAGTCTGAAATTGTGCAGTCAAGGAAAGGGAAAGAAAAAGTGACTGAAAGCATCAACAAGCAGTTCCCTGCTCAAAAATGTAGAAGTTCTCCAGCGCTTCTGGTTTCAACTTTGGCTAGAATGAGTCAAATTCAAAAAAGCTGCATAGTAGAGATGGGATTTGGATGCTTGCTTAAATGGAAAGTGGACAAACTTCCAGCTAAAATCAGTCACTGGTTGTTGAAGAACTTTAATGTCGTATCCTGCACAATGAAGCTTGCCAAGTCAGTGAGGCACAAAATTACAACGCAAGATTTTCACGACTACCTTGGAATTCCTGTTGGTGGGATGCAAATAGAATTGAAGAGAACATTTACTGAACATGAGGATTTACAATATCAAGATCTTCACCGAAGGTTCAGGAATCAATTTCCACTGGAAATCGACACTGAATTGGATGAAGTCAAGTTGCGTGACGCCTCAAAGATTCATGCATCACATGTCGCAGAGCTTTTGATAAAAACTGTAGTACCTGGAGAGTGGTTCAAGAGAAATTTCATGATGTTGCTTGTTGCAACCATTATGGACAGTCAGCCAAATGGTGGATTGAATTATAATATTCTTCATTACCTTGAGTGCACCGAGATGATTAATCACTACGACTGGTCAAAATTGCTAGTTGACCTTCTGATAAAGACAAAGGAGTCTTTTGATAGGACAACAAATGCTAGTTTTTTCAGAGGACCAATCCTTCTACTACAAGTTAGTGTTCACCAATTTTAATCATTTTGTTCATTATCATATCATTATATGTTCATCAAACTAATATTTACTCATTTACTTTATTTGCTTGCAGTTGATATATTTTGATCGTGTTATTCTCAAGAATGTTGAACATGAGAGAGAGTTTCCAATAATTGTTAATTGGGATGCAGCCATGCTGAGGGCTAGAGAGGCAGAAGAGATCAAGATTGGTGGATTTGGAAAGGGTTATGTCAGAGATCCTCCAATTTTTACAGATGATGATGTGAACAATGCTGCAAACATAAGAGACAGTCCATCCGCCTTATATCATTCACAAGAAGAAGCAACTGAAGATGCAAGTTTACTGGTAAGATTTCCAATATGTGTTCATCAAATTCCTTATGAAAGTTCATCAACATTGTTTTATATGTTCATCAGATTGTCTCTATCTGTTCATCAAATTTTGTAATAATGTTCATCACATCTTTGAACAATGTTCATCACATCTTTGAACAATGTTCATCACATCTTTGAACAATGTTCATCAAACTTCTGAAAAATGTTCATCAAATTTCTGAACAATGTTCATCAAGTTTCTAAACAATGTTCATCAAATTTCTGAACAATGTTCATCAATTTTGCTTTATTGGTTCACTATTATTTATTTTCTTGTTCATTAATGTTTCATTGTTTAATATTGAAACGGGGTTTCTTAGAGGACCATATAAAAGAGGGACAAGAACTTGCTACCAAGATTAGAAACTTCTTGGGAAGAATTGAGCAGGCTCCCTCACGTATAGCAAGTAATAGCTTGTTCAAGAAGGTGAATGAAGCTATTGAAAGAATGCTAAATGTGAGGGATGATGAAGAAAATGCAGAGCAACCACATCAAACAGAGGAAGACGAAGAGACATTGACCCAACAACAGTTTTGGCGCGAGGCATCTAAATGTTTGGAAGAAGTGGAGAGAACTATGAAGGTCAAGAAGAGTTATGTTGTGAAAGCTGAAGATGAAGTTCCAGAGAAGACACCAGATGAAGTCATTGGTGAGACTTGTCGAAGCATTGCTAGAGATTACATTTCAGATATTCCATCCTTCTCTTTGGGAATATTCTCTCAATCACCTGAGAGGCCTACAGTGGTAGTTGATCCGCCAGAAGAAACTACAATATCACCTGAGATGCCTCCAGTGGTAGTTGATGTGACAACAGAAACCACAAGACAGTACAAGAGGAAAATTTCATTCAAGGTAATATACAAGGCTTCTTAACTCTTATTACTATCTATGCTTTTATGTGTAATAACTTGTTGTGCTTTATTTCAATTGTAGATTCCTAAATCTGTGGTTGAAAGACAAAAGAGGTTGGATGCAGCTACCACGCACTCTGAAGATATCGTTGAAAGTACTCCTGTTGTTAACAGCAATGTTGACGAGACAGTCGAGGAAATTGATCCTATAGGTGATGAGGTGAGGATGGAAGAACAAAGAATTGAGAAAGAGAATGAGGTACATATTTTGCTTATAAATGTTCATCAATTGTTCTATCAATGTTCATCAAATAATTGAATTATATTCATCATTATTTCTAATTACAGATAGAGAAAAAACAAGGAAAGGAACCAGAAAGAGTGGAGGTGGAAAGGATGGAACAAGGGAAGGAAATGGAAACACAATCTGAGGACAGGGGCGGGAAAGAAGGAGTTGAGGAACAAGTACAAGGGATGGAAATACAATCCAAAGAGGTGGTTCCTGAACCACAACTAAAAGAAAAGGAAAGTGTACAAGTTCAAGAGGTGGTTCCTGTTCAAGAGGAAGAGATAGAAGCCCAAGATGTGAGGCAAAATGATGAGGAGAAGAGGAAAGAAAAGGGAAAGGACAAGGTGGAGAGTGAAGGAAAACAGACAGAGGAGCAGGTTGAGAAGGTGATCTTTATCATCATTTGTTCATCAACTTTCTTATACATGTTCATCAAACTTCTCACTTATGTTCATCAAACTTCTCACATATGTTCATCAATCATATTCAGGCACTAACTGAGAAAACAATGTTTGTTTGGAAGACGGGGAGTGAGAATGACCCAGAAGTAATCAAAAGAAAGAGACTAATTTAATTTCTTGGGCAAACAAATCTCCATACAAGCAAAGGATTGTGGACATCAAAGAGAAACCAACTGCTCTAGAAATGAAACTCAGCAGCTGGATGTTGGAAGATTTAACACACCTAGAGTAAGAAAAGTTTAATTAGTTTTCTTCTAAAGTTCATCACTGGTTTTATAAATGTTCATCACCTTGTCACATTTTGTTCATCAATTCTGTTCTAGATGATCTTCATTTTTTGTTTCAGGGACATTGTTTTCAGTGTGGGGCATTTAAATTTCAAGAAGAATGACTTTCTGAGCATGCAAAACAATCAATATGTTGAAAGCAATGTGATTGACGCATGGGCACACTTGCTTAATCTCAAAGAGGAAGAAAGAGATGAATCAAAACCTCTTAGATTCTTTGCTTCAATTGATACAATGGTAGGAATTTTTTATATGAACAATTTTGTCATTAACATGTGGAAACATAACTAACGGAATCTTTTGATATTTTATAAAAGTCTGTCCCGACTATGGTGGGTTTTGAACTAAAAGATTCAATCACATTCTTCAATGGTGAAATGGAAACTCAGTTAGCAAGACTGCCACTACACAAATTGAATGATATTCAGTTGGTAAGTATTCTATTAAACTTATCTATAAAGGTTCACCACTCTATAGACAAATGTTCACTGTGTTGTTTAAACTTGTTCATAAGACTATCTATACATGTTCACTATATTTTTTAAACTTGTTCATCAAACTAACAAAGGAAGTTCACTGTGCAGTTTGTCTTCCCAATATACCAGAGTGAACACTATTACTGCATTGTTTTCAATCTCAAGAACCCAAGAATAGATTTCATTGATAACTCCAGTGTTCAAGGCAAGAAGCTTGTGAAATATAACAACGTTCCTAAAGTGATGGTAAGTTTTAATACTGGATATTGTTCTTCTGTTTATTTGGTAATGTTCATCATTATATTTCAGTATGTTCATTATCATATAACTGTATGTTCATCATCATATAACTGTATGTTTTAAATATGTTCATCATTGGTTTTCAATATGTTTGATATTATTGTGTTTTTATTTTACAGAGAGCAATGTTTGTGGAATTTCTAAGGAAGCATGGCATGGAAGCCAAAGCAGCTCTATTTGAAGACGAGAAAAAGGTCAAAGCTGAACGTCTTTCAATGTACTGGAGAGATGACAAGAACAAGCAGGATTGTGGTATATATACCATGCGACACATGGAAACGTACTTTGGGGAGGGGCTGACAAATTTTACAACTTCTTTGAAGAAAGGTGACAATAAGCAAATGGACATGATAAGGGTCAAGTACATTTCAGAGTTGTTAACCAACATATTCAACAATGCTTACCCACAACTTATAGAATGGGTAAATGGAAAATGCACAATGTAGAAGTTTGACAATGAGTACAAGGATTCTTTTGTTCATCTATATATTACAGAATGTTCATCAAATCACTGAACAATGTTCATCAGCTTAACTGTGAATGTTCATTGAATATTTAGCCAAAGTTCATCATATTAACACTGAATGTTCATTGACGTTAATCTCAAAAGTTCATCAATATGATAAGTAATTTTACTTGTCTTTTTCACAAATATTCATCATATTAATAATGAATGTTCATCGAGCTTAGATACAAAGTTCATCAAATTAACACAACAAGTTCACCACATTAACAGAGAGAGTTCATCTAATTTGATATCGATGTTCATCAATTTTTCCCATGTTGTTCACCAGATTATATATAATTGTTCACCAAGTAGATTACAAATGTTCACCAGAACTAGATTTACACATAAAGACCTAAATGATAGTTTTAGAATTATATCTAACTTCAAACACTTGTTGAAGTATTCTCAGGACATGTAGAGCGATTGTGTCCGGATTTCAAACATATTGAACAACACTTCTTCACCTTGTTAGAATTCAATCTAACTTTCTCAATTGTACTTTTCAAACGTGATGTTTTTGGCCTTCCTTTGTTCTTTGATTGTGGAGGTGGAAGGACAGATATTGTATTTGGTAAAGGACCAACAAACTTCTCAAATCTTGCCTCTCTGCTTTTTGTAGGAGTCTTGTTGTTACTCATAGAAGACGACTCAGCCTGAATGGATGAACTGTACAACTCATGCTTCTCCTTTAGAACAATCAACAAGTCTTTCAATTGATCAGAATCATGCTCAATTTCATTGATAATACTATGTATCTCAGACATAACATCATACACTAAAAACTTCTTCTCATCCATCTCAACAGATTCTTTAAATACTAAACCATCAATCTCAAAAGTTGGCTTCAATGTTGTGCTCTTACTCCATCGTGGTAATATATATTGGTCAGGCATTTTCACATCCAAAGGTGGACCAACACATCTGATTACCAATATCATGTGACAGCATGGAAGACCTATTTGCAAGAACCTATTACA
This sequence comes from Oxyria digyna, assembly GCA_029168935.1. Lineage (NCBI taxonomy): Eukaryota > Viridiplantae > Streptophyta > Magnoliopsida > Caryophyllales > Polygonaceae > Oxyria > Oxyria digyna. The sequence continues at coordinate 13,455,128 of JAPVLV010000010.1, read as the reverse complement.
AGAGCACTTATATTCATTTGTGGATGGTAAGTGCTGAACCACAAATGATTTCTCAAAATGTCCACGAACACGATAGTAATGGACATCACCCTCTGTGAGAGAATTAACCAAGGCACAATCATAGGCAGATGAGAGAAGTTGAGTTTGCAAATCATCAAAAATAGGCAGTGTATAGACGTCACAAAGCTGAACTTCCATTTGGGTCGGTGTCTTGAGAGTAGGACGGCGAGTGGAAGATTCAAAGTCATGCTTAGGATGAGTATGTCTTTGAGAATCAATTGCATTTTCAAATTGCAACATGAACACTATAAGGGATGATGATGAGCCAATGAAATGTGAGAAGAAGAAGTTCTGAGATTCAGACCTCGAAGTTGTTCTAAGCAGGCCACCCATATGGACATTTTGAAAGAAAGCAGGAATCCATAAGTGTCGTAGATCAAACATTGTCTTGAGCCAAACATTGTCTTGAAGATTGAAATCATCTATAATACCATGCCAAAGCTCCTCAAAATCCACAGGAGTAATCTCATCACTCCAAACAATAGCATTGAATCTATCCCTGAATTCTTTATTTTGCTCTGGTTCAACCTTAATCTTACCGGGCACTTTGAACATTATGTGCCACATGCAAAAACGATGAACACTTGAGCTAAAAACCTCCTCAACAGCAGCCTTGACAGCAGCATCTTGATCAGTCAAAATAACAAAAGGTTCATGTCCCATTGCCTTTTTGAAATGATCAAACAACCACACATAAGATGGAATATCTTCGTTCAACAATAAGCCAAATGCAAAGGTGATTGAGCACTTGTAGTTGTCAACTCCAGTGAAAGGAACAAACACCATATCATACCTGAAAACAAAAAGCGAAAACTCATAATGTTCATCAAAACTGTATTATTTGTTCATCAAATGATTGAACAATGTTCATCATTACTGATAACAATGTTCATCAAACTGGGATAAGAATGTTCCTCAACTGGTATGAATGTTCATCAATAAATCTAACAGCGTTCATCAAAACTTGTATGAATGTTCATCAATAAACTAGCAATGTTCATCAATAAATTTTTATATGTTCATCTATAAATAAAAACATAGTTCATCACAACTACAATGATTGTTCACCAAAACAAATAGGAATGTTCATTAATAAATTTAACATTGTTCAACATAACTACTTAGAAAAATTCTCCTAAACAGGTAAGAATGTTCATCAACATACCTATTTGATTTGTATGTTGCATCAGCAGTCACTACATCACCAAAGAATGAAAAACTCTTGCGTGCAATCGGATCAGCCCAGAATAAACGAGTTAGTTGATTATGCTCATTGACATAGTATTCAAAATAGAGAGCCTCACATCTCTCTTTCTTGCGGAAAAGGCTATCAATTACCATTTGAGCATCACAACCAACCATATACGCATTGAGATCTCGGTTAAAATTCTTGAAGTCAACCAGCGAGGCACCAACATTTGCGTAAGATCCAACAGAATTCTTGAACATCTTAAATGCTTTGCTAGTCCCAATATTGGACTTGATACAATTAATAATAAAGTCTTCATGGAATGCAGTCAATTTCCGGTTACTCCTGGCAAGATGTCGTTGTGATTCATCAACCATATAATGTGTATGACGCTCCTCAAAAATCTTAACAGAATAGTCATCATGACTAAGATAGCGAAGTGCTAATTTAGCAACACAACCACATCTATCTGAATTCCTCTTCCTTTTTGATGAAGTGGAGTCATCTGCAGTATTTCCATCTACTTTCATATATCCCTGCCTACTGCAACAAAGATACTTCCAAATTGGAACTTTGTTCACATCTTTAGTGCTAGTCCCTGACATGATACGTACACTAAAGCCTGCCCTGATGGCATATTTTTTATAGAATTCAATACCATCTTCAATTGAAGCAAACACTTGACCAACATATGGCTTGTAAGAATCTTCACATAATGGTAAAAAGTATTTCGTATTTCCAGGAGAAATAGAAACTACACCATTGGCATTGGATTGATCAACACCTAGAAAAATGTTAATCAGATATTAAACATATGTTCATCAAACTACTTATCAATGTTCATCAAACTACTTATCAATGTTCATCACAAATCCTGAAAATGTTCATTACACATTAAAATGCTGTGAATGATCATCACATCTAGAACAAAGTTCATCAAATCAGTATTAAAAGTTCATTAAGACTGCATTCAACGTTCATCACATGTTTTATAAAAGTTCATCACAAATACTGTCTATGTTCATTATATGTCCAATAGAATGTTCATCACTTCTATTACTGTTGTTCATCAAATCCGTTATAAATGTTCATCAAATCCGATATAAATGTTCATCATAATTCTTCTAAATGTTCATCACATCACTAAAGATTCATCTTCAGTTTTTAAAATGTCCAATATATGTTCACTAACAGTCTTATTAACGTTCATCATATGTCTTATCAATGTTCATCACAAATCCTGAAAATGTTCATTACACATTAAAATGCTGTGAATGATCATCACATATAGAACAAAGTTCATCAAATCAGTATTAAAAGTTCATTAAGACTGCATTCAACGTTCATCACATGTTTTATAAAAGTTCATCACAAATACTGTCTATGTTCATTATATGTCCAATAGAATGTTCATCACTTCTATTACTGTTGTTCATCAAATCCGTTATAAATGTTCATCAAATCCGATATAAATGTTCATCACAATTCTTCTAAATGTTCATCACATCACTAAAGATTCATCTTCAGTTTTTAAAATGTCCAATATATGTTCACTAACAGTCTTATTAACGTTCATCATATGTCTTGTACATGTTCATTAATTACCTCGGAAGTATGATATTAAGCTTTTTCAAAGCTTAAACATAATCAACAATAGTTCATCGATGATGTTGATCAAATTTGAGATAAAAACTGCTTCATTATACACGAATCATCGTAATACTTCAACAAATAAGCTCAAATTGGAGAGAAACAGGGGGATGAACTGGTGAAACAAAGAAAATAGAAGCAAAACCTAGATCCATAGGTAGAATGAAGGAGAAACAAGCTAACGAATGATAATCGATGTGTTGGATTAGCGAACAGTGCAATCAAGAGAACAAGAACACCTGAATACAAAAAATCAACAAAATCATCTCACGCAAAAACAAAGGATATAGAAACGTAAACAAGATGAGGAAAACAAAATAAAATACGAATGCGAGAAGAAGAAGAAGGAATTACGCAGCAGAGAAGAGAAGGCAAGATCCAAGAAGTTTTGTTGAAAAAACTTGGGGGGAAAGAAAACGAAGGCGAGAAGAAGAAGAAGGAAATTTACGAGATCTGTTGAACGCGTTGGTACACGCGCCCAAAAGTGAATTATCCACATCCGTCCGATCTGGCGAAATCAAACGGCCCATAATCATTCTCATTTATTACTGTAGCAACTATTATCACCGGACACTTTTCCTAATTAATATTTGTTACTTTGTAGTCCCTTGGTTATGAGCAAGAAAAATTTGCAGAAAATCATCCGTTATATCGTCAAATTTGCAAGGAACCACATGTGATATTGAACTCTATTAACAAAAAGCCACCCGTCTTACTTATCCATTAATTTTACCGTTAAAATGTGTGAGATTACCCTTTTAACCCTTTCTTTTAGCAAAATTTACATAAAATGTCATTGAGATATAATAATTTATGAGATTATGAGTTTCTCGCAATATATTCACGAGATTTTCAAATTTACATTACCATTTCTTATCAAATTGGGGTTTTAGGGGTAGGGTTTGTGAAGAAATTTGGGATTTAGGGGTTTGTCAAGAAATTCGCAACTGGAGGGAGAGATGGATGTGAATCCATTAATCTGGTGTTGTGAAGGTGGTTACCGGAAAGCTAGGCTCCGACGCATTTGACAAACTGTCACAGATTTACGGCTTGAGTTCGCAGTTTCCGAAGCTGAAGAGCCCTTGAAGCCATTGAAGCAGTGCTTCAAGATGCAAAGGAGAGCAAATCAATCAAAAGTTGGCTTGTGAGTCTCAAGGAAGTTGTTTATGACATCGAAGATCTGCTCGATTGGATTTGGATTGAGGAATTGGAGTATAAAGTCAACGGGAAAAATACTTTGGCGAATCCCGAAAAAATTCGAAGCAAAACCAGGCCACCACGCTTTCATGGCGATTCTTGAAATTTCCTCTACTTAAACCCTAGCGCACACATCAAATCGGCGAAGCAAAATCAGTCCAGCAAGAAATTGAAGTAGAAGCAAATCCTTCACTGAGAAATCTACAAAATTCGAAGCTTTGAACGAATTGAAGAACAAAATTCGAAGCTTTGAAGCAAATCCTTCACCCAGATTTTTATTCCAGACCATAACCCTAAATCCCCAATTTGATAAGAGAGGGTAATGTAAATTTGAAATCAATAAGTCTTCTTCAAAGTCCTTCATAGGTCAGGTACGCTGCGCAACATTCACAACTTATATTTATATTGGACAACAAGGAACCACTGCATCTTCAGGAACGAGAAACCGGACAACAAGGTTTGTGCTGCTACTGTTGGAGCCGGTTCTCGATGGGCTCGCGAAGCCCAAGAGGAATCAGGTTAGGCCCATTGAACGCGAGCCGAATCGGTCCATGAAGTCAGCCCAGAAGAACGAAAGCGGCCTATAAGCAGACGAAGCCCAGAAGGAGGGTTCGACGAGATTAAGTATCAAGGGGCAAATTGGTAATTGACTCGCGTGGGCCCCTGACAAGAGTATAAGAACGCAACTCAATGGATAGAGAAGGGGAGATCATTACTGAAGGAAAAACGCTTCGTCTTCCTCTCCCGAGTAAGGAAAACACAGGAACGAGACAAAGCCTCAATCTTCAAAAACAACCTTCTCCTTGAGGCGTTAGGACGAACAACACTTAGTTTGTAGCTCCCGGTGTTGCTATTGAGTCTTTAACGTTGTAATGGTTAATTTCTAAGGCCGTTCGGTTTGTTGGTAGCATAGAACTTGAAGCGTTTTAACTAACATTTTGAGTTCTCCTTTCCATTACCTTACTTCTTTCTACCCTCTCTTACTCTTGCATCACTTTATCGTCTTTGGTAGCTTGTTTGCTTCCTATCTGATTTGAACGTCAGAGAGCCAAATCTGGAGACCCCCTCTTGGTTTGGTTGTACAGGTATTGAAGGTGTCAGGAATAAGATTGGTCTTTAGGAAGAAGACGACGTAGGGTATTAAGTATAAGTTGTTTGTCCAGACTCACGGAAGAGGTCTTCAGGGTTCTTTCGAAGAGCCGCCGTCCTGTGTCTCGCGAAGTGTTGTGTCGCGAGACTTCAACTTCTGGGCTCCAACACTGGCGCCGACCGTGGGGAACTTCCTCGCACAAGTAAGGCTCACTACAGATATTCACGTATTTCTAATACTTAACCGCCTGAGAGGATGAATACTGGGGGCGAGGGAAGTGGCAACACCCCTCTCCAGTCGAGAACGCAACAAGAGATAAATAGCTCGCGAGCACCTCTTACACGCGTGCATGAGGAAGAGATTGTTCTGGTAGGGTCCGCACTGGTTCAGTATCGCGCATTCCTTCAGACGTTGGGACAGAGCACGGACAGGGGCCGAAACCAAGAGCAACCAAGGGCTGAGGCCCGCGAGCAGGAGCAGAATCAGGGCGAACGAGAGCAACCAGTCGCTGAGGAGAGTGCTAAGCACGTACCCGACGACAGAATCTCAGTGTCACGAAGGACCAGGGTCGAGGGACGCGAGAGGGCTTGTCACCCTGGTAGGTTTGATTTGAATCAAGCCCCCGTGAGCTACGTTGAGAACCAGTCTTACAGGGGAAGAACCGAAACAAGGGGACATGGGATTCGTGCCGAGCAAGGACCTTCTCGCTACCAGTATGAGGGGGAACCTTATTACAACCAGGCAACCTGTCCGCAGCAAGCTTACGAGGCCTATCCGTCCATTAACCCGTCAGCCTTGTTCGGCCCGACTGCTTTTGCAGACCACATAGTCAGGTCAGTCCCTCTACCTAATTTCAGATTCCCTATTATCAAAGAATACAATGGCAAAGAAGATCCTAGCGAACACCTAGCACGCTACAAGTATGCTATGCTCGCAAGGTGCCCTGACGAAGCCACGATGTGCAAAGGTTTCCCAGGCACTCTCGCGGGTCCCGCCATGACCTGGATGCTTAACCAACCGTCAGGGAGCATCCATTTTTTCGCTGACCTAGAGAGGAGTTTCTTGTTGCACTTTGGATCCTCAAGGAAAAGAAAAGTGACTATGCAAGAAGTAGTGGGTGTCAAACAGGGACCAAACGAATCGCTAGAGAGTTATGTCAGGAGGTGCTCGGAAAAGATCTTAGAAGCCGAGGATTTTCATGATAAAACCGCCCGAGTCGCGTTCCTGGATGGTCTCACAGATGGAAGCTCCTTCAAGCAATACCTATACCGCAAGAAAGATTTGGACTACCAGGGCATGCTCGAAAGAGCGTATACGGAGATTAACGTGGAAGCGCACTCAAGTTCCGCGTTGAAAGGAAACAATCAGAATAAGCCTGCTCAAGGCCAAAAGAGAGACAACCAGAACTGGGGTAACAAGCGCCATCAGGGTAGTCAGGGAAAGGAGCAGATTGACACGCGAGTGCCCGGTTTGCAAATTCAAGATCAGAATCAGGGTCAAAAGCAGTTCAGAGGCCAGAACCATGATCAGAATCAGTTCCACTCGCAAAATTTTGTAGCCGAGCAGGATAGCCGTCGCGAGGCTGAAAGGAGAGGGGATCGCGGTCATGGTCGCCACGAGCCAACCACATGGTGTGAGTACCACAAAGTGGATACTCACCCTACAGAGGAATGTAGGTCGCGACCTCACCACCCGAGAGAGCAGAACGTCCTAACTGCTCAGAGAGGAAATGGTGACGGAGGTCGCGGCAGCACAAAAAGAGGTAGAGGAGGTAGAACACAGAACGAGATAAGGCAGCAAACCCCCGCGAGAAATAACCAGAATCAGGGTCCTAATCGCCACCCACACCAGAACTTCCCTCACTTGGATGGCCATAGAGGTACAATTGCAGGCCGCCATGAACCCATTCCCTTAGGCAAACGAGAGCAAAGGCTCATTAACAACGCGCCCAAGCCTCAGGGAAAGCCAATCTATAGTATCGCGAGATCACAGTCTGAGCCTTACACGCTTGTTTTCAGCGACAAGGAGGTAGATACCTGGGCTGTCGAAGCCGCTGACCCACTAGTCATTCATGCTCAGATTGGAACCAAACTTATGAAAAGGATTCTCGTGGACACAGGGAGCTCGGCCGATATACTATACTGGGACGCGTTCGAGAAAATGGGGATTGATCAGTCTACACTCATGCCTACTAAAACCACACTGGTGGGTTTCGCGGGTGACAGAGTGAGGGCCCTGGGCGTCGTCACCCTAGATCTCATCCTGGGTGGAGAGACCGGGTCAAGAAGATCAGAAAAAATAGATTTCGTAGTAATCCCAATAACATCCTCCTACAATGCAATACTGGGACGCGAGACTCTGTGTAAGTTTGAAGCAGTCGTGTCGATCTGTCATTTTTGCCTTAAGTTCCCAACGTCGACCGGAGTAGGAGTCGCGAGAGGAAACCAAGAGGAAAGCCGTATCTGCTACGTATCATCCGAAAAGGGCAACACCAAGGCCTTGCTCGCTAACCAGTTATTTGTTCCAGGGTTGCCTCACGTGTTTGAAGAGGCCGAGTTGGAGGTACGTGCCTCTCCGAGGCCGCGAGATACTGGAGAAGAAGAAGAGGGACACAAACCACATTTTGATGGGTTTGAGAAGCAGACAATCACCCCATTCCCCAACATAGAGGAGAAGCTCTATGTAGGGGGAAAACTGGATCAGAAAGTTGTGCAAGAGATTGAGACCTTGCTCGCCCGCTCCCGGGATGTTTTCGCGTGGACACCAAAGGATTTGAAAGGGATTCCCGCGAGTGTCATGACCCACTCCCTGAACATTAGTTCAGAGGTCAAGCCGCATAGGCAGAAGAAGCGAAAGCAGGCAGGACCAAAGAACGCTGCTGCCGCTGTGGAACTCGCGAAATTGATAAAAGCAGGGTTTGTTAAGCCCGTGCAATACCCGACATGGCTGTCAAACGTAGTAATGGTAGAGAAAAATCCCAAGGGGACAGGAAAATGGCGCATGTGCGTAGATTTCACTGGTGTCAACAAGGCTTGTCCCAAAGACAGCTACCCATTACCTTCTATCGACCAGTTAGTAGATTCCACCGCGGGTCATGAAGCCCTAAGTTTCTTGGACGCGTACTCTGGGTATAACCAGGTCATGATCAATGAAACCTCCCCTTCTTCGACATATTGAGGAAACCGAAAGCTTCGAATGGACTGAGGAGTGTGAAAGGGCATTTATGAGCCTCAAAGAACATCTGGCTAAACTCCCCACACTTGCGTCACCGGTACCTGCGGAAGGCTTGCAGCTGTACCTCGCGGCCGGGACGCGTGCGGTAAGCGCAGTATTGGTGAGAGAGCAGCAGGTCCCCGTCTATTTCGTCAGTAAAGCCCTTCTGTCGGCCGAGACCAGATATTCGCCCATTGAGAAAGCAGTACTCGCGTTGATAACAGCCGCTCGTAAGCTCCGACCTTATTTCCACGCTCATCCCATCGAGGTATTGACAGATTTACCACTCCCATCTTTCATGAGTAAGCCAACAACCTCTGGGAGGCTCGCTAAATGGGTAATTGAGATGACTGAATTTGACGTAGTCTATAGACCACGGCCCGCAATCAAAGCGCAAGCTTTGGCTGATTTCATTGTTGAAACAAGTTTCAGAGAGTTAGAAATAGATGATATAGCTCTGAAACACCCCACATGGGTTATGCACATTGACGGGGCAGTAAACGTAGACGGTTGCGGGGCGGGGTTCGTCCTGACATCCCCAGCCGGGGATAAAGTCGACCATGGGATTGCACTAAGATTCAAAGCCACTAATAACGAAGCAGAGTATGAAGCGCTCATCGCAAGGCTGGAAATTGCAATTCACGCAGGTATTCACATGGTGAAGTGTCTGAGCGACTCTCAGATTGTCGTGAATCAGATCAATGGGACCTACGAAGCTCGAACAGGCAATCTCCCCATATATCATGCGAGAGCTACAACTTTGATTTCATTGTTCAGGCATTTTGAGATTGAAGCAATATCGAGGGAAGAAAATACGCGAGCTGACGAACTCGCGAAGCTAGGTTCCCAAGCTCAGTACGTGAATATGGAACGTCCCGATGGAAATTCTACCATCATTTCCAAGGGTGGAAAGAGCCAATACTTCTGGGTAGTGAAGTCTGAGAGCGCCATAAGCAATCAGGTGGAGTTGATGGAGATAGACGAGCCAGTCGGTGATTGGCGCACCCCTATAATTCAATATCTTGCAAGCGGAACAGGACCCTCGGATCCAAAAGAAATGAGAAAACTTGTCTCTATGGCTGCGCACTTCTACATGTGTCGTGGGGAACTCTACAAAAGGGGATACGGACCACGCGAGCTCCGGTGTTTGTCTAAGATAGAAAGTGACGTGCTTATGAGAGAGCTACACACGGGGTTGTGCGGGACCCACGCGGGTTGGAGACCTATGGTCTATAAAGCGTTAAGGCAAGGGAATTTCTGGCCAACCATGAAACAGGACGCACAACGCGAGTCACAGAACTGTAAGCCATGTCAGTACTTTGCCCCGGCTTCTCATCAGCCAAGTGTAGAACTACAGATAATGTCAAGCCCTTGTCCCTTCGCGATGTGGGGGCTAGATCTATTAGGACCTTTCAAGCCAAAAGCGCCTGGTCAACTGGAATACATCATTGTAGCAGTTGTTTATTTCACCAAATGGATCGAAGCCGAGGCTCTCGCGAGCACTACCGTCCCAATAGTTAAGAAGTTCCTATGGAAGAATATCATCTGCAGATACGGCCTCCCTCACGAGATAGTAACCGACAGAGGACCACAATTCAATTCGCCACAGGTACTCACGTGGTGTAATGACATAGGGATCGCCTTAAGAATCGCATCGGTCGCTCACCCGCATTGCAATGGCCAAGTAGAAGCTGTGAACAAAAGTATTGTCATGGATCTGAAAAGGCGGTTAGAAGGCTCCAAAGGAAAGTGGGCCGAAGTTTTACCTCTAGTACTCTGGGCAAACAGAACCACGGTAAAGAAGGCAACTAGGGAAACACCTTTTGCTCTTGCCTATGGAATAGAAGCCACAGTGCCAGTCGAGTTCATTGTGCCCACGGATCGCGTGATTCAATACAGGCCGATCGACAATGACGAAAAAATGCAGCTAGAGTTACAGATGCGGGAAGAAATTCGCGACTTAGCAACTATCAGAGCGGCCAATCATAAAGCCAGCGTCGCGAAGTATTATAACAAGCACATAAAGTTGAGGGGATTCGCCAGAGGAGACCTAGTGCTCCGTAGAACAGAAGGAGGAAAGCTCGACCCAACTGGGAAGGACCTTACATTATAGATCGCGAAGTCGCCCCCGGAGCATATCGTCTCAAGGATCACTCTGGGAATCACATTGCAAACTCTTGGAACGTGATGCGACTTCGTCGCTTCTATGCCTAATCCTCCCACAAAACCCAGGTACGTTTAACAAAGTTTAGCAGAGCAAAAAAATTTTTCTCATTAATGGTCAATGCTTATCGCATTAAGACACTAAAAGATTCGATCACTATGACATGATAAGTACAGGTTGTGGAACCAGCAATTCGTTATCACGCGAGTCTGGGTTATCAAGAAATAGGTCACAGCCTGGTTGACCAATGCTTGTCCACCTAAAAAGGTAGCGCTTCAATTGAGACAAAAGTCGTCAAGTCCGCTTCACTGGGTTGGGCTAAAAAAAACCCCGGGTCACGTGTCCAGCTTCCATGGTTGAGCTAAAAAACTCTCCTTGGTCGCGAAAGCATGGACGGGTTTAAGCCCATGAGCTCACCTGCCCTGATTCCGCTTCACTGGGCTGGGCTAAAAAACCCCCCGGGTCGCGTGTCCAGCTTCCATGGTTGAGCTAAAAAACTCTCCTTGGTCGCGAAAGCATGGATGGGTTTACGCCAATGAGCTCACCCGCCATGATTCCACTTCACTAGGCTGGGCTAAAAAAACCGCCGGGTCGCGTGTCCAGCTTCCATAGTTGAGCTAAAAAACTCTCCTTGGTCGCGAAAGCATGGACGGGTTTACGCCAATGAGCTCACCCGCCATGATTCCGCTTCACTGGGCTGGGCTAAAAAAAAACCCCAGGTCGCGTGTCCAGCTTCCATGGTTGAGCTAAAAAACTCTCCTTGGTCGCGAAAGCATGGACGGGTTCACATCGTAACTCACACGTCTTTCAAAAGTTCTTAACCACATAAAGACCAAATACTGAATGCCTCTCTAGATGTGCAGTGCTTAATATCCCCCGCAAAAGCAACGTCATGCCTAGATAATCTCTGCAAAGTCAAGAAATTCTCTGCAGCAACCATACCGAAGAAAAACTGTCCTAATGCTTCGCGACTACAAGTGCTCAGGACAAACCCCGCGAGCATCAAACAACCACTAAGAGCTAAAGCGCGAAACCCTGTCACCAGCTACAGCGAACGTACTGACCAGGACTCGCGTGTAATGTTCATGCAATAGCTAACAGGAGAATGGTTTGCAATACTTTATGATTCTCACATAAATTATGTAACACCGTCAGTTTTATCTTTTATTATCCAAGAGGGATCGTAGTTATGAAACACTCATCTCTTTACGTTTTATTTTTTCGCAAAATTACTCTTTTCCGAAACACAAAACGGGGGGAGAGAGGCGAGATAAGTGTATACGAAACAAGCAGACGGATAAGTAAAACCAAAAACATAGCAAAACAGCATATAGCTCGCGACAACCATGGCCGCATTAAAAATAATTACATAAAAGCCCAATTCTCGCGACAGGAACACCAAAAACATATTGTTCGAAAGACCACTAGGCCGTGTCAGAAGGTTAATAAACATTACTTAACGACAGACTCAGGAGCCATCCCCGCATCCTCTATGCTATCCGTCTCTAAATCCACGACGTCTTGAGCATCAACTACCCGCGATCCTGACCCCCCCGCTTGATCTAAGCAAGAACGCTTCAAGTTGGGCTGAATGGTGTCAAGAAGAGTGTCGGGCGCAAATACCTTTCTCTTACGAGGAGAGAGGGCCGGGGAAGGAGGGCTCGGAAGCGTGTGAGGAACAGGTTCCAACCTTTCGGACGGAGGCGGAATGACCATCTTCGGAAGAGGAGGCTTAGGCACTTGATTCTCTTTACCTTTAACGATGCCTTTCTTGGACGCGAGACAAGTTACACCCCAAGCCTCAAGTGGAGTATCCCCATCATCAATAAAAGTTCCCGGCACCGGGGGCTCATACTCGGGAAGGTCGGTGGAAAAACCACATAAGTCATGAGCGTTGAAGGGGAAATCTTTGACTTTGTGTTTTCGCATCTGAACCTTCACCATACAAAGGAGAAGCGTGTTGACAACATTTTTGTAAAAATCCACGCGAGCACGTTGACGGTAACCCCCGCAATACTCTTCCACCGCCATGTTCCTCTCATAGGCAATTCTCTCGGACATCGTCGCGTGAAGTTTCTCATTTTCTTGTCTGAGGTCGTTCACTTGCGTGTTATACTCAGTAACGATGTTGACATGGGTGGACCTCTCATACGCGAGTTGGGCTTCCAGCTCTTTTATCTTTGCGTCTCTAGATTCCACTAACGCGTTGGCCTTCGAAAGCTCCACCTCTAAAGTTTTCTTCTCCCCCATGAGCCGAGACTTAGCCGCTCTATTGGCATCATGGATTGACTGGTCCTCATCCATCAATTCCTTAAGTTTGTCCTCCGCCGCGAGCACCCTCCGGCTTGCGCTCGCGATAATGTTCATCCCCTGCAAAATGACCAACTCCAGGGTTAAAAATACCCCAAGAGACAAGAAATAGATGAGAACGCGAAACTTACCGCAAAAAGTAGTTTAGACAGGCCGCCAGGTCTATCCGAGATTTCCTCGTAAAGGCTGGGTTCGGGGGGAAAAACAGCTGGAATCGAGTCAAAGAAGGCGCGCGTCGCAGATAAACCGTGAATGAAAGTGGGGTTCGCAACCGGAGAATCGGTAGGTTCTGGAGAGGAGACGAACTCTACCTCCGTCGTCCTCTTGCGACTTTTCTCGGATACTTTTTGCTTCCCCTTATCGCGAGATGATATTTCGCGAGACCTCTTGGTCTGAGGGACCTCCTCAGAAACTGTGGTCGCGAGCTCAGCTGGCGACTCCGATACAGCAGGGGGAGGAGCAAGGGTCACACTGGGGACAGACGAAATATTGTGAGCAGGAGCCTCGAGGGTTAGGGAACCAGCCTTGTCAAAAACCAACCCCTCCAAGTCCGGAAGATCAGAGAACATATCAGCATCTGCGAAGACCACAAGTGAGTATATAAAAAAAACAGGTATAAAAAAAATAAAATAATGATAGACGCGAGCGCTAAAAACAAACACGAACAAAAACCTCGGGCATGAGCTTTGAGGCTAAGACCCCTGACAACCAGTAAAGCATCCGAGATTGTCAACTCAAAACGTTTTTGAACAGCTTTGTCAGGGTAATCCTTATAGTCGCGGATGAATTTATCACGAGTCTCCTTTGGGAAAAAGCACGGAGCCTTTCTCGCATGAGGCTCGCGTACTTGAACAGAAATTTCGGAACCAAGAGGGGGACGAACTAAAAACCAACACGTTTTCCACCCCTCAATCTTCGAGCGCAATCGGAAGGCACTAGGAGTCTTGGCTTGAGCAGTATAAAATCCATCCTCGCGAGAGTTCTTCTTATACGAATTAATAAGAGCGTAGTGAGGCGTATTGGGAGCTATCCCAATATCCTGACATCGCATGATGTAAACGATCAGCGAACTCTAGAAGTTTGGATGCATCTGTGAAGGGCTGAAGCCTAAGTCCGCCATCACTTCAGTCTGAAAGGACGTCCACGGGAGACGGAAGCCAGCTTCTAAAGATTGCCCGCTCAAAGCAAAGAAGGGCCCATATTGGTCAAGGGAAGTGCCCTCATAGTCGGGGAGGGCAAAGATGGTCCCTTCAGGAAAAGGGTATCGCGTAGCGAGACGGCGAAGATCGTCAAAATTAAGACTGCTGCGATGAGCCGTGTTAGGAATTAAGGTGCGAGTATGTTTTATTCTCTTTGTAAGGATACTTATTCGACCAGGATCCGCGAGAAAGGGTTTCTCTATTACTATATGGGGTAAGGACCCCTTATGAGAGAAGAAGCTGGCAAATTGACCATAATTGGTCTCGGCTCGCTCTTGAATAACGCGAGACGGGAGTCTAGATTTAGACTTTTTGGACGTCTTCGCTTTGCTCCATTTGGATTTCCTAGTGACGCGAGATCGTCTACGAGAGCTGGGCTCGCGACCATCAGAGCCCCCCTCGGAGCCAGACGTAGTGCGCCCCGAATACTCAGCCCGAGTTGAGCGTTCATAGAAATCATCATTACGTGAAAGCATAGGCAAAGAAAGTTTCAGTTTTCCAGGGATGGAAAGAGAAAAAAGAGAACATCGAAGGTGGGAACAACGCGAGTCTAAGGAAACTGACGCGAGGCAATAGGAAGTGAACAAACAAGAAATCCCTGGAAAAACTGAAACTCGAAAGATCAAAGAAGAATTTAAAACGACATCAAGATGGACCAGGCCCAAGAACACGGAGAACCTTGCGGAGGTCTAAAAATGGCGGAATTGACCGAAACACGTTTTTTCCTAAACAACATATTGAGAAACGAGAGTTGGAAGGAGAATCCGACACGAGAAACACCCAATGGACAAACAATCACTGACGAAAGCCTATCAAATCGAAGAGCCCGAGCAAAAATTCTGACAACAGTTATAAACAAGAAGAAATCGAGCGACGAATCTGTGGGGAACCCTAAAATCAAGCCAAAACGAAGTAGAAAAGGGAAGGAAGAACGAAAGACTAACCTGCCATTGAAAATCGTGTGGGAGCGGATGAGAAGACGACAGTAGAGAAGGAGAAAGCACCGGCGAAGAGGATGATGGACTTGCAGTTTGAAGAGAGCGATGAAGAATTGTGGCAGGATGAAAAAGGAAGACGAAGGTGGGTATTTATAAGGAAAAACCGGGGAAAAGAAGGTGCAATGAGAAGACGACACGTGGACAACATGCGCCCAGCGCGGGAATTCATAAAAGTTTTTGAATTCAAAACGTCGCCCCGAGAAGTTTAATCGAAATACACGCGACCATCACACGCGATGTAATCATACCAAGTCAGGGGGCCACTCTCACATCGAGAACGCGACTTCAAGAAGACAAACCCAAGCCTTAAGCTATTCAGCATAAAAGCTTGGGGGGCTGGATGTTGGAGCCGGTTCTCGATGGGCTCGTGAAGCCCAAGAGGAATCAGGTTAGGCCCATTGAACGCGAGACGAATCGGTCCATGAAGTCAGCCCAGAAGAACGAAAGCGGCCCATAAGCAGACGAAGCCCAGAAGGAGGGTTCGACGAGATTAAGTATCAAGGGGCAAATTGGTAATTGACTCGCGTGGGCCCCTGACAAGAGTATAAGAACGCAACTCAATGGATAGAGAAGGGGAGATCATTACTGAAGGAAAAACGCTTCGCCTTCCTCTCCCGAGTAAGGAAAACACAGGAACGAGACAAAGCCTCAATCTTCAAAAACAACCTTCTCCTTGAGGCGTTAGGACGAACAACACTTAGTTTGTACCTCCCGGTGTTGCTATTGAGTCTTTAACGTTGTAATGGGTAATTTTTAAGGCCGTTCGGTTTGTTGGTAGCATAGAACTTGAAGCGTTTTAACTAACATTTTGAGTTCTCCTTTCCATTACCTTACTTCTTTCTACCCTCTCTTAACTCTTGCATCACTTTATCGTCTTTGGTAGCTTGTTTGCTTCCTATCTGATTTGAACGTCAGAGAGCCAAATCTGGAGACCCCCTCTTGGTTTGGTTGTACAGGTATTGAAGGTGTCAGGAATAAGATTGGTCTTTAGGAAGAAGACGACGTAGGGTATTACGTATAAGTTGTTTGTCCAGACTCACGGAAGAGGTCTTCAGGGTTCTTTCGAAGAGCCGCCGTCCTGTGTCTCGCGAAGTGTTGTGTCGCGAGACTTCAACTTCTGGGCTCCAACAGCTACCATCATCCGACAGGTTAAAGTTTTTGTCGCTGGAAAATGGAAGAAACAGTCCTCTGATTCTAACTCTTGGGCTGCACTGCTGAGCATCATTTTGGTATCTGGATGCATTAATATTTAGGAATCATGTTATTCTTTTTTGACCCATGCGTTGTTGTGCTAGCTAACACTTAGAGCTTGTAACTAGGTGAACTTGAGGTATATTTTGGATGTAAATTCTCTTCTAACCTTTCGGGGTGTTCTCAATACAACGAAAAAGCTTCAAAAAAAATAAATTGAAAATCTAATATATTGCGAGAAATTGATAATCTCATAAGTTCTTATATCTCAATGGCATTTTATGCAAATTTTGCTAAAAGACAAGGGGTAAAAGGGTAAGTTCACACATTTTAACGGCAAAATTAACAGATAAGTGAGGTGGGTGTATTTTCGTTAACGGAGTTTAAAATCTGGGTGGTTTTAAATAATTTTCGATACCGCGGGTGGTTCCTTGTAAATTTGGCGATATAACGGGGGGTTCTCTGTAAATTTCTATATGAGCAAAGCAAGAATGACTATTCTCTATTTATCAAGAGAGGTGGAATACAGATCACCATTGTAGTTGTGTATGTAGATGACCTCCTGGTCACTAGTTCAGATGACCTCCTAGTCACTAGTTCAGATGAGTCCTCTATCTCTCTTCTCAAAGCTTTCTTAGACTGATGATTTAGCATCAAGGATCTTGGTATCCTTCATTATTTCCTTGGCCTTGAGGTGACTTATCTTAGCTCTTACATTGCTCTAACTCAAAGGAAAATGCACTCAGGAATTGCTTGACTCTGTTGATCTTGGCTCACTCAAACCTTCATGCACACCATTGTCAATCCCTTGCAAGCTTTTTCCTACAGATGGGACTCCTTTGATTGATCCTACTGTCTACAGGATCTTAATTGGAAAACTGAACTTCACGACACACGCTAGGCCTCGGTTGAGTTATGCAGTACAAACTACAAACTCTTTGTCAATTTATGCAGAAGCCCTCCACCACTCACTATGCAGCTTTGCTTCACACTCTTTGCTACACATTAAGGGCACTTCAAACTTGGGCATTGTTCTGAATGGTTGTGAATTGTGATCAACCAACTTTGACATCATACTCAGATAGTGAATGGGCTTCTTGTCCAGTAAGCATAGGATCAGTGATACGATATGTTCTTTTGCTTGGTTCTTCCCCTATTAGCTGAAAGTCAAAGAAACAAAGCCCAGCCAAACCAGAGAATAGAGCCATGGCCCAGGCAGCTACGTAAGTAACTTGGCTTGTGCGTCTACTACAAGACTTTTGTTTGGATATCATCGAACTAGTTCAGCTCCACCGTGACAATAGCTCAGCCCTACAATTTGCCAAGAATCCTATATTTCATGAAAGGGCTTAAACATAATAAGATGATTGTCATTTCACATCTAAAAAAGTCCTTGAAGGCTGGTTGTTGCCAATGTTAAAAACTTACCTCCTGCAAACAACATTAATGTTGGTGCATGCAACAATCAGATTAAGAAGCAGTTCCTCTCCCTAAGCTAATTCAGGCATTATATATAGTTATGAGATTAATATGTGATGAAAATGATATACCTGAATTTCAAGAAAGCCATAAAATGCCTGAATTAGCTTTTATGGCCGGCGTAGAATGTAAATATAAAAACTCGGGACAAAATAATCCTAGCCTTATGGCGTAAATGTTACGACTTTTTTCGTGTATGGCCATAGAAACTTCATTTTTAGCAAGTATCATATCGTAATTGTTAGTTTTTTGTTGTTGTTATTAAGGATTTAAAGCATTGCAGCTTAAGTTAAAAAATATGTATACATTCACACTAACCAAGTGAAGCAGCATTATGGCGTAGATGTTTTATTTTCAATACTCTCCATTAGGCACAATTGTTTCTTTTTGAATGAGTAGTGTTAGGATCAGTTGGATTGAGAGTAGTGCTCATTTCAGTATAAATCCCTCCCAAGGTGGATTTGTGCAGAGATGCTAATAGTCTAAATCAATACTCTCCATTACCAGACTACATTAGAAGGCTAGGTAAGTAAAATACAAGCACTGAGTTAGAACTTGTAGACGCCTGAAGGGTCTGCATTTTGAATGATCCAAGGATGCTCAAGAAGTTTATGAAGCGGAAGACGTTCTCCAGATCCCTTGACAAGCATCTGCACATTTCAAGTAACAAAATAATGAGAAAACCAACAAAAAAAGTACATAAAACTTTACATTAAGGTAAATACAAGTAGCTTTACCTTACTAATGAGGTCTTTTGCAGTTGATGAGACTATAGGCTTAAGTGGAAACTTCAAATCCACCTGCACAATCCTGCAACAAATGAATAATAACCAAAGTCAAGTTGACAGCTTCTCTTTTCTTATGTGATTTGTAGTCAGTCGTCTCTAACCTTTTGTATGTCTCAGAGTGTTCCTTAGCCTCAAATGGAGGGAGACCATACAAAAACTCGTAGCATAGAACGCCTAAGCTCCATATATCCACATTTTCATCATGCTCCACGCTTTCAACTGTCAATCAAATGTCTATTTTCAGAGTTTTCCTACAAAATAGACTTTTTTTGAAGGAGCTTTTGCATTTTTATAATGCATACCCATCTCGGGAGGGAGGTAGTCGAGTGTCCCGCACATGGTTCTTCTGCGGTTAAACGTGTGTACTGCCCAACCGAAATCAGCAATCTTGAGTTCTCCCTGGGCGGACAAATAAAGGAACAATAAACTTGATGAACAGGGAGCTATTTTGAGGATCAAAGATTGGTAAAATAAAATTTAAGCTTTTCTCTATACCTCTGCACCAACCAAAAGGTTCTCTGGCTTTATATCTCTGTGAATCACATGTTTCCCGTGCAAGTAAATCAGCGCCCGGGCCAAAGATGCAATGTACTGTGTTGGGAGTTGCAAACAAGTATTAAAATGGGTTAGTCTAGCCATATTCTTCAGGATTACGACTTCATAACACTATTTATATAATCCTGGAACAAGGGTTCATTCAGAGAGGTAATAATTCTTTTTTCGGTTAATTACTTGGGAATTTCATATATGCCAGTCGATTTATAAAGTCACAGTTTCTGTATTTTAGCACGTATATATATTCCAACAAAACTGAGCAAAGGAAATACGAAAAGAATGTTATCTCAGATGTTAAATTTCAATCCATCACAGAACGAAGAGTGCTAGGAAAACTCACAGTAGCAGTGCGTCTTTCGCTGAAATATTTGCACCTTTGGAGCTCCTTGTAGAGCTCACCCTTTGCTGCGTACTCTAGTATCAAATAAACACGTTTCTGCAGTTCCACGGACAACATTTAATACAACATTTTTACCTTTTGACAATTAATCAAAACTAAAGAAGGGCTATTTCCTGTACCTGATCATAAAAATATCCATAAAGCCTGAGTATGTTAGGGTGACGGAGGTGACTCTGGATTTCGACTTCCCGGCGAATCTGATGCTCCACCTGGGACTGCTTCAGCTGGCTCTTGAAGAGCACCTTCAAGGCCACAATGTGGTTGCTCTGATCCAACAAAATCATATCCCTCAGATTTGCTCTAAATTGTCAGATTTAGGTGGGTTTTAAAAAAACTAAGATATCACATTGTAACCAGGAAGGAGAAGGGTGTTATTGATAGGCATGAGATCAAACCATAATTACTGAACTTTATTTCTATGGTTTTTTTCATATCCCAATACCCAACTAGGTATTGGAACCCATAGCTAGGAGTTTTTTTTTTGGAAAATGATTCAAAAATACGGAAGCATCAAAAAATTTGGTCTTCACAGTTCAATGCAACATGTGGCTGTTATTAGGAAACAAAATGTATTGGAGGTTGATATATGTATTGGAGGTTGGCAAAGTAACTTACTCTCTTCTCTTTGGCCAAGTAGACATGACCAAATTTCCCTCGTCCAAGGGGCTTTCCAATGTCAAAGTCATTAAGGATCCAGCGTTTCTTCTCCGTTGCCGATGCCTCTGAAGAATCCTACAACCAAAGAGAAGAATCTGTAAGCTTGTTCTGTTGACCTACCTTCTTTTGAAGTAGAATTTATCAAGTAAGAATTAAAATTACGTTATTATTCCAATTGTTTCCCTCATTTAGCTGATTTTTGTTACTTGTCAGGATCTCGACTGACCTAATCAAATCCCAAAAGTGTGACCAACTCCCACAAGAAAAGCAACACAAGAGATTCAAACCAAAGGAAACAGGAATAAATTGAACATCATTAACCCAAAGCTAACAGCGTCAAATTAGAACATCATTAACCCTAACTTGTCAAAATCATCAGCAGATTGAAAAGATAAATTGAAGCTCCAAAACTATTCCGCATATTCCCAATTCAACAGCATCGAACCACGTCAATCAACCGAAAGAAAACCCTAACATACTAAGATTTATAAGGTCACAAAGATTCTTGAATATTCAGGAGCAAGTGATCAATATTGCATCAAAAAAACCCTAATTGATTCTGAAAAAATGAAGGACTGAACCTATTCATCACATTCCCCTCTCAGCACCTAGCAAGGTCAAATCAACCCAAAGAAAAACCCTAAAATTCTGAGATTTATAAGAAGTTTAAGAGAAATTGATCACATCACAGTAGAGAAACCCTAATTTGTCGAAGACCTTAGCAGAAGCTGTGAATCTATGAGATTACCTGTTGCTGCTGAGGCCTTGAATCCGCTGCAATCGCCATGGAGGAAGAGTTTAATTGACAGAAAAGCGAGAGAGGAAGGACGCGGGAGGAGAATGACGGAGAAAGAAGAGAGGAGGCGAACGAACGACGAGGGACAAAACAATGGCGGAAAGGAGAGAAAGAAAGAGATGTAGAGAAAGGGGAAGAAACCTCGCAACGGTCGAATTCTTGTGTGGACAGCCACGTGGCCACATTTGCCTCGGATCTTTCAATTTGAATTTCTTTTTCATTTACTCCAATTTAATAAAATTGAAAACAAGCGTCTTTGAGTAACGGCTATTGTCTTACGGAGTAAGGTCAGCCGACGGATATTACTGTCAGCCATTGGATTAAGTGATAAACGGTCAGATTTCAGGCAGGTAGTGATTGTACATTTTGCATCACAATAGGGATTTGAGTAGGGATGAGCATAATACGCGATAAACGGTTAGATTTAAGACAGTGATTGTATATTTTTTATAATATAAATACTTATATACTCCGTATATCATATTATATATAGATTTTTAATATTTTTAATAAAAACTGGTCCATATCGGTCTGATCTCCAATCCATATTTTTTCGGAAATCCGTTGGGTCCTGTCCGGATTTGGACCAAACCTATATTTGAGAAAGAACTGAATGTTTGCTAAACTAGTTAGTAATTAGTTTAAGTTGTAGTTTAAGTTTAAGTTACTCAACTAGTTACAAAATGAGTTTATCTTACTAAAAAATAGTAAACTGCGTCTGGAATGCTTTAACTAGTTACTAGTTACTACTACACTGTAATTTGTTAACTAGTTACGTAAATTGTTTTAAAAAATAGGGTTATTTTTGTCAAATAATTATAGGTAACTACTAGAAACTAGTTGAACCCCTTGTTTTTTCTAGTTTATGATTTAAATTAGTTTAGTAACTAGTAACTAGTTAAGATTAGTCTATCAAACCATGTTTAACTGATTTTGTAACTAGTAACTAGCTAGATAACTAGTTAAAATGACATTGCAAACACAACCTTAACCTTTTTTATATATGTCCTTCATATACGATTTAGAGAGGTTCGACAAATCCTGTATTATTATTAAATCAAAACCCCTTTCCCCACTCTAGCTATGCTACATAAGATTTTTTAATTTCATTAGTCATAATTATTTTACATGTTAAAATCCGCTAGATCAAAAAAAAAAAATTTACATGTTAATTTTTTTAGATTTTTACTTGTCAATGTCTTATTATGTTATTTTTCCATATTTGTAATCTTATTTGTGTGATGTTTCATATCACAAAAAGATTGACTACTTAATAAAGAAAAGTAATAATATTAATAAAATATTATATTGTGTTATTTTTGCAACTTTGTAATCTTAATTTTATGATGTGTCATATCACAAAAAGATTGACTACTTGATAAATAGGGAAGAACATGAATGAAGTTGGCTCTACGTTAAAGGTTGTCGTTGTAAATTCTGATTCATTGTTGAGAGTTTTCATTGTAAACACTTTATTGATGATGTTTACTCTATTACTAGCTTGAATAGTAGGTTGTTTATTCAATATGAACAACTCATTAAAAATAACCAGGTTAATTGTTTGAGAATGAATGTTTAAATTATTCGCATAACTTTTAGTGCTTACATTTTTATACAATTTTACTAAATTATATCTTCCATTGCCTTTTTTAGTGAACATTTTAAGTCAATCTTTAAACATAAAAGAACATGATGCGAACCATAATAGAAATTCTAATAGTTATTCCATGAACAAAGACATAGTTTGTTGACCCTTGACAGCTGCGTTCTTTGTTACGACATGCTTCTTCTTTGAATTGGACTTCCCTTTACTTGCTTTGTAGATTGTGCTCTTCACATTTGGTCAACTTCTCATCCATGCTATCAACCTCACATTCTTGGTCTATTTTATCACTACTGACATGGTCAACTTTTCCTATTTCCACCACATTCATTAATTTTACACATTAGCAACATCTAGTAATCAAAAGTATCAATGAACGTCATGCTTTAGTTTGTTGAACGTATTTAATCACTTGATAAACATATATAATAACTTGATGAACATATTTAGCCAATTCTCAATATCAATGAACATGAAGCCATATAATAGTGAGGATACAAACTATAACAATAAACATGAAGCCTATAGTAATAAACACTAAACCTATATCAATGAACATGAAGCCATATAACAGTGATGATACAAACTATATCAATGAACATGAAGCCTATATCAATGAACATTAAACCTATATCAATGAACATGAAGCCATGGTCAGCTCTATATTTACATCCCTTCAACCACACACATGCCATACAATCGCAAGTAGTGAATCATTACAAACATCTTCAAACAGATGAAAAATGAACAATAGATTATGAATGACGAACAAAAAAACTTATAACCATGAATCTATGCGAACTTGAAACCCTAGAACAAGAACAAACCCTAGAAAGTGAATCAATACGAAATTGAAACCCTAGAGCAGTAAATAGTAAAAATTGAACCATGGAACTTCAATTACAAACAAAAAAAATTGCACAATTCCCTAAAATTAACCAACCAAAATCGGAAAAAAACCTAAAATTCGAGACACAAGAGTGTTGTGATGATTACCTCCATCAGATGGTTTGTAAAGCTCATCATCGTTTTCCGCCATTGATCAATCTTCGAAGGAATTTGTGAGGAAGAAGAGAGCGTGGATCAAAGCTTCGCGAACTGGAAAGGGCGGGCGGAGCTCTTCGCCAATTGGAAAGGGCGAGCCGAGCTTCTGGCATGAGAGAAAGAGAATGGGAAGGGAAGCTTCGTGAAAATGTCCTATCTATCCCGTCTAATTTGTTGTTAATTACAAAAATGCCACCTTTTACGAACAATAGTGTGCTATTTGATCTTCTAATCTGAGACGTTGGTTTGTTCAATCAAACTGCTCTTCTCCATTAAATCTAGGTCTTCTCCGAAAAATCCATAAGATTACCCTTTCGTTCATTAATGTTGCCGAAAGAATGCTTGTTCCATTCCTTCCAGTACACACCACACCCGACACCCGTTGAATGAATGGCAGGAATTCTACACAACACAATTCCTGTACTTACACAACACAACCGATTAGCCCCTTGCAATTCCACACAATTTATTAAAACCGGGGAAACGATAGAACAACCGATCAGAGTTTCGACGATTCACATGAGTCATAATTCGTGAGTGATAAATACTTATGGTTAAAAGTGTGGAAGTTAGAGATCCGAATATTCACATCATAAGGATTTTACAATTTGCATAAAAAGAAGAACTGAAGAACAAATGAATTTACTTTCTTTATATATCATATACCGCAAGTTTTTATCTAGAATATAAACATACAATGATATGTGCTAAAGCACCAACAGAGGAGCTTTTTTAGTGTAGCTTTTTTCTTTACACTAAATATCAAAGTAATGTTTTAAATTAATCTTGTTGTTTTCATTCCTCAGCTTTGTCAATGCCCTCTTCTCGACCCTCCTTATCCATTCCTTGCTGACATTAAAGAGCACCCCGATTTCGTGCAGTGACTTACACTGATGCCCTCCAAATCCGTACCTTAAAACGAGCACTTGCCTCTCCTTTGCGTCCAGCTCACTCATCAGTTGTGTGATCTCCTGTTTCATGTGCTTCCTCAACACCGTTTTCTCGGGAGTGTCTACGCTCTTATCCACCGTGCGCTCCTACATTAATTCCAATCAGTATACATGATTAGAAAGATTTGCGGATACATCAAATTTAGATTTTCTTAAATATTTTATTAAAAGCTTTACCATTTCCAATATAGGGTATCAAACACTGTAAGATGAACTTCACCTATCTATATAATATGCACAAATGTATTTGGTTACTTTACCCTTAGATATCAAGGGTGTTTCATACATTCCTGAAAACATAAGTAGCAACTCTACTGAAAGGTGACTAATTGTTGTGGGTCAGACTCAGAAATAAAAGACCTCTTAACTTTTATTGGAGTGAAGTTTTTTTCCTATGCCCTTTTCACCTATGAATATGATTTTTCTTTTATAAAGAAGGTTTATCATTTCAAATATAGGGTATTGGTGGTTTTGTCATCTAGATTTGTATCCTACCCCAACAGAAAAACCGGACTTATTATAAGGATCTTATAATGAAGCCGGCCTTTGACAAATTGGTGATCTAAGATTGTCAAAGATTAAAGAGAGTGAAGAATTCATTGTCTTACAGAAAGCTTTGTGGAGGACCAATCTCCAATATTCTGGTCAGTGGAGCCAACCACTCTTAAGCATCTGCTGGCGGATTTGATTTTCTCTAAGGACAAACCTGTGAACTTTGCTATCTCCACATCATCAGGGTACTTCCCATTGCTCCTCTGCAAAGTTTTCCGGGATTTCTGTATGGAGTTTATTGCTGATGCTAATGTTGGCTGCAGAAAGAAAAAGAGAGAGGAGAAGGAGCAAGGGCGAATACGTCAAATAACTAGAATCATGTAGAAATTATGATGTTATATAAAAGGAAGATTACTAACAGGAATTTTAATCCCTCTGCAATGACGGGAGACCAACACCGACATGGCCTTTCTAATCCAGTATTGGACGTATGTAGAGAACTTATACCCCCTCGTCTGATCAAATCGTTCGGCACCTTGTAGAACTCCTACATTCCCTGCCTATCAAATACAAAAAACCACAAAAGCTCAAAAAGCCACCAAAATGTCATTTGGGTGCTTTAGGTTAAGGAAACAAATACGAGGGCTAAGAATGTAATTATTAAAATGTGTGGAATGACCTGAATTATGTCTTCGGGTGCTATTCCTAGGCCCCAATAATTCTTTGCAATGTACAAAACCAAGGAACGAGCACTCTTGATCAGTTCATCCCGACATTGCCAGCCATATCTGAGATGTTTTTGCAACAATTTCTCGTCGATTTGCGCTGCTTCTGCCCAGCTTCTTAAGCTCACTTCTCGCCCCATTTCCTTCTCCATAGCTGTTCTGATCCTCTCCAAGTTTGCAACTACCTTGACATTAAACATTTGAATATGTATATAATCAAACAAGTCCAATCTAAGATAAATGCACCTATGAATATTAGAAAAGAAACCAACCTTTACTCCGTGTGCCATCTCTGCTTCATTCTTAAAAGCTGTTTGTTTTCTACTCTGTGTTTTCATCTTCTTGCCTGCCCGAGAAACTGAATGAAATGAAACAGCCGGGTCATCCTGATTCAATTGTTTCTCTCTTCTAGACTTTCTTTTTTCCTTTTTCCGAGAAAGAATGATGACTTTAGTTGCATCCAAATTAACATTTTCTTCCCTTTGGCCATCTCCATCAAGTTCACTTAGTTTACACGAACCATCTGAAGCTGGTAATTCATTGGTACTCCTTGATAGACATGAACGAAATAGTTCAAGTGCACCAAGCCTTCCTAATTGTACAAGTATATTTCTCTCAAGCTCTACGGAATTTGCATTGGCAATTTTATCCTCCAATATATGGACATTTTCCATCAGCAGTTGATAGTGAGACTTATTATATGCTAGTACACTTGCAAAAGAAATTGATTCATCCCTATCTATGGTTGTCAGAACATCATTCATTAGAGTGTGCAAGTCCTTGCTTGATCTTTTTCTGGCCGTCATCTAAGAAACAGAACAAAAGAAACAATCATATATTAGGTGTAAATAGTACTCCACTGCTCTTTGGTCTAACAAATCTATAGAAAAAAATTCAGAGTAAAGAAAGCTTCTTACCTCCAGATTTGAGTAATCAGTCTCAGTGGTCTGTGCGACAGAAGACAAGCAAGTGTATGCTATTAAGGAATCTTTACGTATCGTCTCACTATCCTCAGGACTGACATTCATGAATGAAAACTTTGAGGAGTCGATATGAGCCTCTTTTCCTCTCACTGCAATTTTGAAAAGCTGATTAGTCAATATAATGTAATCTTTTGCAACTTGAAGTGAAATGAAAAAAAAACTTATCTCCCTCCGTCCTCCGTTTCTAAGGCATCTTAATACTATCTAACCAACAATCATAGCAAACAGAATTTCAGGACTCAGTTTGGAAGCCAAAGCTGAAATAGATGATTGTGAAGGTAAGAGATGAGATAACTTCAAAGGAAGAACATAACTTAGGGGAAGATGGAAAAGGAGAATGGAATCTTCTTTGATAAGCTAATGGTTTAGGAAGAATCTGCTAGTGCATGGATCATACTAGTCCATGTTTGGTGATGACTCTGAACTCATGATCGGACAATTTCTTTCCAAGAGTAGAAAGGCAAGTGAGTGGCCCATGTTAACTCCCTGAAGCAATGATCTTTCTAGATCTCTAAAATAAATGGAACGTTGTGCACTGTGCCATTGTGTATAATCTGCTAAGAGAGAACTGTACAAGGCGGTTTATGGGAGGGCTTATACGGGTGAATAGTTTCAAAAGAATGATGCACACAATTTCGCTCACACGATGCTAGGAATTTGAGAATGTGTTCTGAACACATAATGAAAGTAGATTCAATTCAACAATTGAGCAATGGAAAGGCAGTTTTGGGAGTAAGGTAGAGTCAAAGAATACCTAGAGCTACACTTGATGCCAGTCAATTACACTACAAAAATTTGTAATGAAGAGCCTAGCTAAAACTGCCCAGAAGTCAAAGTAGTCCTAAACATCATTCATGTACTAAGTAAAATTTCAATACACCACAAAGATAACAAAGATATTAGGATTATACGGAGTACTTTCATACTTATAAAAGTTAAAATACATAGATGAGTTAATCTGCTTGTAATGGAGTCTCAAAAAACAAGTCTAAAAAAACCTAATCCCCAAATTGGAGTCTCAATAAAACCTAAGCATAAAAACTGAGCAGATGAACTCACAACAAGAAATGGGTTTCTAGGTCAACCAAATTGACCACAAATGAAGATCATAAACATATCAATCAATAATTGTAGTAGGGAGTAAAAAGGGCAGAAAAGAACGAGGAACTTACAAGAAGAAGAACAGCAAAAGGGTGAAGAGTTGGCAGAAAAGGGAGTCGGGAGAGGAGTAAGACCCCATCTGATCAAAGTGTTGAGCTTGTAACCTAATCCCATTTGCAGTGTTTTTTAGAATCAAACTCTCTTCATGCTAGGAAAAGGGTAATATCAAAACTCAACCCAGATGGATAACGTTGGGGTGCTTCTCCATCTCAGAATTAGTGGACTGTGGACATGCTCCAAGGGAAGGCCACACTCGAGAAGAGAATGTGTGTAACAAAATGCATCTCTCCCGGGAAAATATATTAATATTATATCGTCAATTAGATATTTCATAGTTTTGCTTGCACACAAAAAATCACGAACTCACCTTCTTTTTTAATAAAAAATCATTTAGAGATGTTTACCTATTAAGAATAAACCGTCATAAACATCCTGAATGATAATATCATAAAGACCTAGAAATTGATAACAAAAAAAAAAGTAATGGTTGCATGGGGTGAGATAAAACAACAAGGACCGCGGTACCATTATCAATGTCAAAAAAGAAACTAACTAATCGGTGAGTAAAGTTCTGCACACCCGGATGGAGAGAGAATGGACACGAACACGAGTTGCACTAAGGTCAACACAGGCGTTGTGACACCGGGGAACAGAAAACAATCATTCTTCTGGTAGTGTGATGCAACTAGGCAAGTATATAACTCATGAAGTGCTTCATCTCAAGCAAACAATCCAAACCATACAACCATGACTGTAGTCTCTTTCAGAATGACATTTCATTTCGAGAACAGGTGCACAACTTTACACAAGAGAATGAAAGTAACTTAAATGACTTGAAAGGTAGAAGGAAGACAAATTATTATTTTATCTTTGGCGAAAACTTTGATTTTTGATTTTTGGAATTTGGTTGATATTACCACATGAGTGTCAAGATGGGCTATTTGTTAATATTTTATTAAAAATCTGTTTTTTTTTTTTTTTTTATAAGGAAAGCATTTCAACGTACCAGACAATCCTGATAGGTCGAGAGGTCGAGAAAATCTCAACGACGGATAAACCGTCAGACAGACACAAACTACAAATAAATAAGGAGAATACAACAACGCAATAAGAAGCATAAATAACTGAGGAAGAGGGAAGAGCGAACACAAACGAAGGAGGCTCCACCGGTAAACGGGTCAACCAGAACAATCCTGGGGAAGTATTGAATGGACCACCATGACGTTGCCCTCACCTAAAATGAGGGGTCTTTAGGAGTCGCGACTATCATGACATCTTTCATGGGCCTCAATAAACCACGACCAAAACCGAAACAACTCAAACTCCACCAAGAGTCAGCTCCACAATTGCAACGAAGTACCCAAAAATAGGTGCACTACAAAAATAGTTGTAGTCGTTTATGGATCAAGAGACCGACGAGGAGGTACTGTGATTTTGTGAATGCAGATCTGATTTTGTGGGTAGTTTTATTTTTGTTTTTGTTTTTGAGGGATTTCCTCTTTTTGTTTTCATTTGAGGTGTTCGCCTCTTGTTGTTTAAACTCTGTAATCTCTTACAGAGATAATTGTGCATACTATTAGAGAGTCCATCTTCTTGTTCTTCCCATCCATGTTTCGGATGAGAGTTTTCCTTTGGTTTAGTGGATTTCCAATTTATTTTTGGGGGGAGGAGGAGCCCCATGTATGTGGATGACTGGGTTCTAATACAATTCTGATTTTTGTGCACCCAAAAATAAATCAACAAAAAAGTTCTGATAAGTTCTTGGGTTTTATATGGTGTAGTACTTGATTTTCAACTTGGATAAGGGCTTGAAAATCTTAGTGAAGTTCATATAGTTGAAAGAAGATGAGGATGACGGTGAGAGTTGGTTGAAAGCATACTAGCATACTGCTTTTTGTTTTGTTTGTTGGAGATTGTTACTATGTACTTGGTGATTATGTTGTTTTGTGAAGTTGGCTATGTACACTGCGGTTGTAGAGTAGTAGTTGATTCCATTGCTGTAGTTTTGGGTTTTGGGTTTTGGTGTTTAAAGAGAAGTGAGAGTGTTTCTCTCTACTTAAAAATCTGGTTTGTAGAATACCATAAGCTTGCATAAGATGGTGAAAATACTAATAATTGAAATTGGTTTTTCTTCGTTGTTGTTGAGACAATTGAAATTGATTTTAGCTTTGGTTTGACACTATTATTCTCAAAAGAGTGATGTGCTTTTGGCTGTGTTAATTATTACTCGGTACAAAAATTGTTAGAGAGTGCTTGACTCTAGGCTTATGCACGACATGAGTTTAAGTTAATTTGTTATGAATTTTTTAATTAATTTGGCAGCAAACAAAGCCAAAGTAATGAATTACTCCGTAGGCCTTAAGGCCTAAAGTGGGCCAGTGGCGGACTGGGCCATTAGATCACCGCATGATGGGTTTCAATATTATGCTCCTTCTTGTTTATTATTAGGAGTATTATTTTTTGAGGAAGAGTTGCAGTAGCGTAGGCCCATTACATGACCTCTATTTTTTCCTCTAGATTTAGATCTGAGGAACTTCAGTGTAGGAGGAACAATTGGTTTTATTTGTTATTAAATGGTGGTCATCTTAGTCCTCACTTTGAGAGGGAGGGACGACAGAATGGATAACCGTCGGTGGTGGCCAGGCCAAGTTCAGTCGAATTTGGTGCAGGAAAGGGTCGAGCATACGAGCTCATACATGGAGAGGTTTGGTCGGTCCGACACGGATCGACCAAATTTAAAGTGGGTCTAAGAGTTGTTGAGGATACTAGATCAGATCCAAAATTAGATATGATATGGGTTGATGCACCTAATGGTAACCACACCACCAGATTTGAGATGAAGCCCCAAATCGGGCTGATCTGTTGTTGGATATTAGTGTTGTATTGTTGATGTTGTTCTCTTGTTGGTAGTGCTGATGTTGTATTTTATGATCTTGGTATATCCCACTTAGCAAATCCGCTAAAACTGAATTCCTGACTGTATGTTGGCTTGTTATAAAGAGATCTTTTTGTTATGAGTTTATCTCTATTGTGAAGATATATGATTATTATCTGTTTTTTTGTTGTTGAGATTGAGTTTTGAGTTGAAGATTGAGTTTTGGAGTTTTGGGTTGAAGTTTGGTGCTCACGAACTCACCTTTGTTGGGGGTGGGAATAGGATTTGAGTCAAAATCATATATATGTAACGAATGTATAAACCCAAAAGGATATATATGTAACGAATGTATAAACCCAAAAGGCGTGTCTTTAAATTTACTAGGTTTGTCCTTTGCGCTCTGCACGGGAATTCTGTCACGTTTGATTTATGTTTTGTGTTATTTGTCCAACGTGATTAGCTTAATTGATATTATGAAACTTTATAATTTATAAATACATTATACTTATACATGATAAAAGTCTCGATAGTTTATGTTCGACGTGATCATACGATGTCTCATACAAAATGACGCACATTTCCAAGTGTTAAGTTTGAGTCCAGATCTTTATACCTCCACTTTTTATTCACGAAAGTTTCTAGGTCTCGTTCACACTCCACGCATTAGATACCTCATTTTGGACATATATTTGCTAGTCAAGTTTGGTTGGTATAACAGGTTTATCAAATAATTTTCGTTGTCGAAAGTGTCTAGTTTCAATTCACATTTTCCCTCATTTTGGTCTCAAATATTTTGAGTTTTGCACCACACTTTACTCCCTCATTTTGGTTTGTTCGGTTTTTCATCATTTTTTTTGTCTTTTAAATCCCTCATTTTGTCTCGAAAGAGCCCAATCCCCCAATTTTGACCAACACTTTAAACCTCTCATTTTGGTCATCAAATTGCGTCGTTTTGATCCATACTTTATATACTCCCTTATCAAGTTATTACAACCATTACGTTTAACCGAGTCAATTGATCAAAGTTACTCCCTCATTTCAGTCTCGTAAGATCATGTTTAACCGAGTCTCATAGCTCGGATCCGATAGGAGAATTTTGGATGATTTATTTACTATGAGACTCTTGTCAAAATGAAGGTTTTATTGGAGTCCCATGTCTAAAGTCCTATTATAAAATTAAATTACTTTTATACATTTATACCCCTTTTGTTATATTAAATTACAAATATAATGTTTATAGTCTATTTATCTCTCTTATTATTTATCCTTTAAAAAATCTCTTATTAGTAAATAAGGTTTGAAAAAAATTTACAAATTAATAAATAAAAAATTGATTAAAGCTATTTTAATTCAATTATTTTATCAAATAATTACTTTAAAATGGAAATAAATATTATTAATAAAATGAAACTTACATTTATATTATAATCAACCAACAAACAATTACAAAACAAAATGTTAACCAACATAAACAAAATAAATGACTGAAATTAACAACAAATATGAGACGATACATGATTTCATAATAAAAACAATACATATATACACCGAAAAATAATCTAATTTTTATGAGGAAGGTTCCAAATGTGTTTTTTCAAATCTTCCTTCAGTCTAAGATGGATAGCTTTGTCTCGAATTTTAGCTCTTCTCATAAGAATTGGATTGTTCATAATCTCTGGCATATCATTATAGTTTGTCTCACTTTGGTTTTTCACCGATGTAGCCCTTGAACTTCCTGAATTGTTGAATTGTGGGATTTCATATCCATGATGGTTGTAAGAATGTTGTCCATCTTCTACGATCATATTATGAAGAATGATGCACGCCTTCATTATTTTTCCAACCATTCCAAAATTCCAAGAGAGTGTTGGTCGACGAACTATTGCAAATCGAGATTGCAACACTCCAAACGCCATTTCCAAATCTTTACGGACCGACACTTGGCGATGGGTAAACAACTTGGCTTGATCACCTTGTGGGAGCCGAATTGATTGAACAAATGTCGCCTAGGGCGGATAAATGCCATCAACAAGATAGTATCCCATCTTGTATTGATTTCCATTAACCGTGAAATCTACATTTGGAGCTCTACCTTGTATAACATCATCAAAAACAGGAGATCGATCAAGTACATTAATATCCTTAGTCATACCAGGTACCTTTAAAAATGCATGCCAAATCCATAGGTCGTATGATGCAACAACCTCTAAAATGATTGTTGGATGACCACGATCTCCACGAGCGTATTAACCTTTTCATTCAGTTGGACAATTTTTCCACCCCCAATGCATACAATCTATGCTACCTAACATACCTGAAAATCCACAAGACTCACCCACGTTTAGAAGACGTTGTATGTCTTCTACGGTGGGGCGTCTGAGATACTCATCACCAAAAAAATAATTACTCCATCAACAAAATGCTCCAAGCATTCCCTTGCGGTTGCTTTAGATATACGGATATCCTCATCAACAACATCAGCACAAGTTCCATAAGCTAACATGCGCATGACAGTAGTACATTTTTGTAATGCAGATATACTAAGCCTACCTCTAGCATCTGGCCTTTGCTGAAAGTACTCTATTTGATTTCTTAGTCTTTCGGTAATGCGCTTGCAAACTACCAAACTCATTCTGAACCTACGTCGGAAAAACTCTTGGGATAAGTGGAATTTTCACAGAATTAATCTCTATAAAGCATCACATAGCCACGCTCCCTTCCTCTTTCAATAGTGTTCCGATGAACACGAGCATGTCCTGGTTGTGCATTGTTTCTGCGAAGTCTAGAACTTTCATGAAGTGCATCACATGCAGAACACACTTCTTGTGCAATTCTTTGGAATTCATTATCTTCAGAGCTATCACTAGAAAGTAAAGGATTTGTGTTTGAGAAGTTTGAAGAGGAACTACACATTCTTAGATATTGAAGATTTTGAGAAATTTGATGAGTGATTGAATCATTGTTTATCTTCACTTATATAGATCTATGAAAATATAGTAAATTCCAACCCATTAAAGCATCTCTACGCTAGTAAAAAATGACAAAGCATGGCATCCCATCCCATGCTATGTTTACAGAAGCAATAATGCATTTTCTCTGCATGATTTTAGACCACATGATCCTATCGTAAATGCCAAATCAATAAAGAATCTTTATGCTAGTAAAAAACAGTAAAGCATGGCTAAACATACTATCTTTACAGTAGAAATAATGTGCTCTCTCTGCATGATTTTAGACCATATGAAACTATGGTAATGTAAACTGAATAAAGAATATCCATGCTGGTAAAAAAACAAAGCATGACATCCCATGCTATCTTTACACGGTATATAGTAAGGGCCTATCTTTACACAAGCAATAATGTGTTTTCTGTGCGTGATTTTTTATATATGAAGATATGGTAAATGTCAACTCAATAAAGAATCTCTATGCTAGTAAAAAAACAACAAAGCATGACATTCCATGCTCTTTACAGAAGCAGTATTGATGGCAGACGAATCTGCAGGATCGAATATATGAGGTTGAAAACGTTCTCTTGGATGAAATGAAGGTGAAGTCGACGTAGAAGGCGGGTTCGTGAGGTCGTTGCGGAAGACGATCGAACGAACTTGATAGACAACTGATGTCTTCCTTGACTCAGTCGTCAATCTAGAAAGACTCGCTCGACTCGAACTAGATAGGCAAGTGACGTCTTCCTTGACTTAGTCGTCAATCTAGAAAGACTCACTTGACTCGAACTAACCCAAGGAATCCACCTAGGGTTCTTTCGAAGTTTGAGGCAGAGATATGGTTCCACCATCACTCGTTCTCACAAGTTGAATCAAACACAAGAAATCCACTTGAATTCAATCCAACAAAACTACAACTAAACAACGTCAAAACTAAAAGTGAAGAATAATTCTCAATTTGACAAATGTGAGCAACATGCTCTAAAAACCAACTTAAATATGAAAATGTCTCAAGGGTAAAATAATAATGTCTCCTTAGTCTTCTTCTTCTTGGGCCTTCTTCATGCTAGGCCCAAAAGGGCTCATCTTCTCCTTATGGCCGATCGGCCCATCTGCTTGCCAGCCTTGTGTTCCTCCTTCTTCTTCAGTGATATCCGTGATTTGAACCGACGTAGTCCTGCGTACATCATCCCCCCTCTCTTGAAAAGTATTTGACCTCGAATCTGCAATAGTAAATGAAACAAACACAAAATACCATGCGCTCTCGAAAACACCCCAGTAATGGATGCTAAGAGGTAGATCTGCACGGTCCAGCTGTCGACCTGAGTGCACGAAGAACAACTGTAGCGGGCTGCGTCTCTTCAACTTCACCACATCCCTCGCTGGATCACTCATGAGTATTATCTTGGAGAACTTCCCCAAGACGTCACAGAAATAAAGACTAGCAATCCGACCAAGAGCAAGCAGAGACGACAAAGTGATACCGTGTAAGGGAGTAGGAGTAGGTACCTCCGGAGAAAGACTAGTTGCATGAAAGAAGTCGTGAGGGAGAGGAAACTTACGTAGTGGCTGCTCATGACAACGAATAAGATTGTTGCCTGCTCTCTCCATTATACGACTCATAGAAAGGAACACATAAATGTCCTTCTAGCTCATAGGAGATAAACGGACACGACCTCCATTGTGAAAAATATGGTGCTGATTGTGGCGCCCGTCATGTAGAACATATCTATCAAATTGCCACGGGAGTCCCAATATCACAGTAATATCATCAATAGGCAGGACACCACAATGAATCCTGTCAGCATATCCATCCAAACTGATATTGAACTCAGCTCCCTGACTTACCTCACTAGTAGGTAAAAGACCTTTAGCGACGCTTTGAAAAACACTATTATGGCGCTTTTTAGCGCCGCAAGGACTTATACCGACTCAATCAAAAGCGCTCTCTTTGTCTATGCCTCTACCTCTTATTGCGGCGCTTTTTAATTGCGTCGGTATAACAATAATTTTGCGTCGTTATAGACTAGCTGCACTTTTAAAAGCGCCGCTCAAAGTTTGATATTGTGAGGCAATTTGAAGTACCTATTGGAGTGCATAAATAGCGTCGTAAGAGTATCGCAACGCTTTTACAGTGCCACAACATCTATTTTAAAGTGCCCAACACATTTAATAGTCTCGTAAGAGAAAGCGAAATCAGGCTCAGTAAGATTCAATAACAGTATAATTTATTACTACCATGGCTTAGTAAATCAGGCTTTGTAATTCGATTACTCAGAGAAAGCGAAAAGTTATGTTCAGATACAGACATCTTTACATCAGCATATAACATTTGCTGTAAAATTTACTAGATCAAACTGTAGAAAAGGATCTTATTTTACTACAAAAAGGATCTTATTTTTACTACAAAAGCTAAAGGTAATTCTGCTGAAATTTAACCTGAATTTCGGCCATGGAGGATATTTTACTGTGGTCAAAAGCATCAGCAGTCGATCCAGGGGTAAAAGCAGACGACTTTACTTGCGCGAAATGAGGAAAGGATGAAATCTTCTTCATGAAGGACCACTGATTTTCTGTGAGCCAAAGGCATGATAAGAAGACAAGTTAAGCCATATAAAACTATAAGCATTGTTTCTATCTTGAAGTAAATTCCTAATTTATTACCATGTAAAAGCAGGATCATAAAGTGGTCTAAGGATTTTAAGGTATGCTGAGTTATATTTCCCTCTTGTGTTTCTACAACCTTATACAGAAAAATTAAGCTAAAAAAGATAGGAATTTTATATCAAGATTCAAAATTCAGCAGAAACCATCACTGTAATTCTCCAAAATTAGATCCCTACAATTTGTCAGCAATTCTAGTTGGACAACACAATCAAGCAAAGTGCACACAAGAAATTCATCTACAAACTGGCTTGTAACATACTATCCAGAAATGGGAAATATCTCAAAATCTACTCAAATTAAACTCATAAAATGCAGATAAGAAGCAAACCCATATAGCAAAACAGCAAAATTAGACAAGAAGAATGAAAGAATGGAAATAAAAACCTTCATATGAAATCTCCAATTTCACAGTTGAAGCAGGTAACGTCTCCATTGATTTCAAACCCATAAAATCTCTCTCCATCTCAACCAACAACAACCACTCCTGACTTACAAGGTAACTAACAACAACTCTGCTTATATTTTCCCGGGAAAAATCAAGACTTGAGATATCAAGAAGAAGACGATAAAAGAACAAAGTTGAAAGCAACCAGGAATAATTTATAAAACGGAGAAAAGCAGTATTAGCATCAACAAGAAATTCTTACACTTGATTTGATGAAAAGAACTAGTATAACCTAATACATTTAACAAACAGTTTGATAAATTACAGAAGAAAAATATAAGATCAAAGTAGTCACCTCTTCCTGAAATCTCTGGAGCATCAACCGTTTTTGCTCCAAATCAACAATATAAGGATCTACCTAACCTTGACCTACAATAGGAGATGACCATGTCTGACCATTCTCAAATGATTCCTTCAAAATCACTTTGCTACTAAAACATACTAGAAAATTCATGACATGAAATATTTCTAACCTGTTGCCATGAGAAATTCATGTGGATGGAAATCAATGCCTTGAACTTGTCCTTCATGACACTTAAAATCTGCTTCCCGGCTGTCAAGTCCCAAAGCTGCCAATACAAATGATGTTAAAGATTACATAAAGTATGAAGGAATTGTGTCCTTTAATTAAAGGTGCAATTACTAATTATGAAATAGGACTATTTATGGAGATTAATAATCTAGATATTTTAGGAGTCGCATGCTATTGCTAGTGGCCAATACGACTTATGGGATTAATCAGGTTAAGCCCATGGCTAGAATAACTGGGTCCTATGAGGTCACACACTTAGAGTTTATGGACTGGATCAAGCGAATCCGCAGGCCCGGTAAGCCTATTGGATTTGAAGTACTTGGGAGAATTAAAGAAATAGATTGTTTATCAAGTAAAAGATAATAGTTATCTATTACTTAATGATAGAAGGAAATATATCTTGAAAGATATGTGGTATAAGATAATATATATTAGGAATATATATATTCCAGTAATTGGAAAATATCATATATGGTACTACTTAATGTTAGATTAAGAAAAGGCTTATTGATTTAATATATACGTGGATATACATGGTGGATACTATATATAGAGAATTGAAGAGTCAATTCTCTTAACGTGAAGTTTGCTGAAACCCTAGAGTCACGTCCGTGTATTTTCTCCCTCGTGTCAAGGTCATGCTTTTGAGTTACTCGGTCTAGCAGAAGAGACTTAAAGGTGATCCAGTTTATTGCTCGTGTGGACTAATTAGAGGAGTCACACTTGGGGCTCTAATCTCTCCATTCCAGCGAGATTCAAACACGCATCAAGATGTATTTATTCTTTCCTATGTACGATCTATTTAGTTTGTGCATGAGATCCTTGGTTAGATGTTAGGAAAACGTTTCCTGAAATTCTGCTTTAAGCATCTAAAATCCCTACAGTGGTATCAGTTGCCTCTTGCATAAATTGATTAGATCAAATTTAAAGGTTTAAATTTTGATGCATGTTCATGTTTTATCTTGATTCAATTATGTAGAAATTGTTTGTATGGATTAATTTGTATGACTGAAACGAAAAATTTGATTTTTCTAGCCATAGAATTCATGAATTACATATAGGGTAAGTTGCTGATTTTTTGAAAATTATGCATGATTTTGCCCTAAAGTTGATTCTTTTGATTAGTTTATGCAATCTGTTGTATATGTTTTGAACCTACATGTTAAAATCTGATTTCTCATGTTAAAACTATGAATCAAGAAGCCTGAATTTTATGAAAATCCATTACCATAAATTTTCCAATCAAAAGTTGTAAAAATTACAAACTTTAAGTGGGAGAAACACTGTTAAGAACGGAAAAGATGGTTCAGGATCAATGAGTCGGCCCGATAGCCATTCTGATGGCGATGCAGGCTGGACATGGGCGGAAACAGCACTACCCTGGTGGTTGTGCTGTGGTGGCCGTCGGTGGTCCACTAACGATCCCAAGGATATTATTTACCAAGATAAGATATGATATGTGATATTCTATCTTAATAAATTAGATTTATTTTAATTAATAAGATATTTGATATTTTATTTGGTAAATAAATATTTAGTTAAATGTTACAAGATATTTTGATATCTTATTTGGTAAATTTTGAGTTACCATATTAACTGTTATTTTTGAATATTAGATTCATCATTTTTAGCAAATTAATGATTAATATATGATATTAATTCCATGCACAATTTAATTGAATTAATATAATTAGAAATCAGTTTCTATATTAAATAATTAATTTGATTAATTTTTTTTATGCTTTTTAAATTTGGATTAATAGCATATTTTATTTAGATGAAATTTTATATGTTATTATTGCATGCGGGTTTAATATTATGATATTATTGCATGCGGTGACTAGTATGGCCCACATTAGGATAGATAAATACGATCTGCGTATCGTTATGTTTTTCTTGTACACGATCTGCGTATCGTTATGTATTTTTGTAATTTAAATTTCTGCAAGAGAGTTTATTTCAATTATATGTAAAACAAGAAGAAGGAGATCCTAATGAGGCTAAGGATGGAGATCCAAGAAGAGGTGATTCAAGGATGAAGATCCATGAAGGACCACGAACTTGAAGATTAGATCTTATTTGGTTTTTAGGGGCCATACTAGGATCACAATTTTTATTTATTTATTGCATTACTTGAATTTTTAATATTTTCCCACTTTGCATGCTTGCTTGTCTATTTATGTTATTTAGTTCACTTGTAGATAGACAACATTGCATGCTTAGGTCCCTTAAAAGAATATTGAGATATTGCCTTTCCATATCATAACCTATGAGGCCCTTAGAATTTGTTGGATAGTTTTCGCCTTAGCGAGGTGTCCTTCTTTGACTTTGGGATAGTGCGGGCATGTCTAATAGGGGCATGTAAACCTTGATACGGTTATACTCAACAAGAGATCAAAAGACTTAGTTTTGGATCTTGAGGCATAAGGATGAGTTTAACATAAGATGTGACCATCAACCAAGAGTTATAAAGGGTTATAATTAGTAAAGAGTTTACTTACCTTGATTACATGAGTTTTGGGGAAGTGCCTAAGTACGCTCAAGTTTCATTTAAGATAGAATCTTGGAATCATTTTACTCAGGAAGGGACAATTTTTAATTGAGTAGAATGCGCAATACCTTAATTTTTATATCTTGTCTAAATTTTAAGATATTGCATGTCAAGCATAATTTATCTGCATTTTTTTTTCCTGTTTCTGTAGTTGCTACGTCTTCTTAACACCTCAAAATCACTCTCCACTCAATTGTTGAAAAAAATAAAATAAGTTGAACGACACAAATTTCCTTGATTGGGAAATAAAATGAGAATTGTTCTCAAAACTGAGGGTCAAGAGGATCAAGAAAGGATTTACGTTACTGAAATCTTAACAACTAACTCCAATGATTGGGTATTAGATACCGGTTGTGGTTCTCACATTATTTCGAATGTGCATGGACTAAGAAATAGGAGAAGATTGCAGAAGGGTGAGATAGATCTCCGTGTTGGAAATGGAGCAACTGTTGCTGCAATTGAAATTGGAGATTATAGTCTATCTTTACCTTCTGGCTTAGTTTTAGAACTTAATAATTGTTATTTTGTTCCTTCCATAACTAAGAACTTGATTTCATTTTCGGTTTTGCATCGTGAGGGTTATAAATTTGTTGTTGATGATGGTTTTTCCATTTATAAGAATGACATTTTTTATGCCCAGGCACATATGACTAGTACTGGACTATACAGATTAGTGCTCAAATCCGATGTATATAACGTGGATACTAAAAGGCAAAAGTCGAATGATATAAGTGAAGCCAATCTATGGCATTGTCGCTTGGGCCACATTAGCATCAAACGCATGAAGGAACTCCAAAATGTTGGACGTTTAAAGTCATTTGATTTTGAATCATTTGAAACATGTGAATCATGTCTCATGGGCAAGATGACAAGGTCGCCTTTCACTGGTACAAGTGAGAGGACTACTGAGCTGTTAGCTCTCATACATACCGATGTGTGTGGACCTATGAGCACAGAAGCTAGGAGAGGCTATCGATACTTTATTACTTTTACTGATGATTTTAGTAGATATGGGTATATCTACTTAATGAAACATAAATCCGAATCCTTTGAAATGTTCAA
Source organism: Oxyria digyna (assembly GCA_029168935.1). Lineage (NCBI taxonomy): Eukaryota > Viridiplantae > Streptophyta > Magnoliopsida > Caryophyllales > Polygonaceae > Oxyria > Oxyria digyna. Next base: position 13,414,154 of record JAPVLV010000010.1, on the reverse strand, counting down.
AGAATTTCATAATGAAGTAGAGAAACAAACAGGCAAAAAGATAAAGACACTTCGATCAGATCGAGGGGGTGAATATCTGAGCCACGAATTCGACCATCATTTGAGGAGTTGTGGGATTCTAACACAACTGACTCCACTGGGTACACCACAGCTGAATGGTGTATTTGAGAGAAGAAATAGGACATTGTTAGACATGGTCCGCTCAATGATGAGTTTTGCTAAGCTTCCTACATCCTTTTGGGGTTATGCCCTCACTACCGCTGCATTCACACTAAACAGGACTCCGTCACGATCAGTTGACAAGACACCACATGAGATATGGTTTGGGAAGCCTCCCAGCTTGTCATTTCTGAAGGTCTGGGGATGCGAGGCTTATGTAAAGCGTTTACTATCTGATAAGCTCGCACCCAAATCAGACAAATGCTTTTTTATAGGTTACCCCAAGGAAACGAGGGGTTATTATTTCTATAATCCCGTTGAAAACAAAGTGTTCGTTGCTCGGGATAGTGTCTTTTTGGAAAAGGATTTCTTTTCCAAGAAGTCAAGTGGGAGAAATGTTCAACTTGATGAGATTCAAGCAGAGCAACAAACTCCACAGCACGAGGACATAGAAGATGTCACAGAGGAACTTGATTTTGGAAGCATACCTTCACAAAGGGAAACCACCCAAATTCAAGATGCAGTTCCTCAAGTAGATGAAGCACCCGAGGTCCCACATATTGATGTGGTCAATCCTCCGGCTGAAGAGGTCCCACATACTGATGTGGTCGATCCTCTGGCTGATAACTCTCCAGCTGTGGGACCACTTTGGAGATCAAACAGGCCAAGGCGGCAACCTAGACGATATGAGGATTTTGTCTTGACTGCTGATGTTCTACTTTTAGAGAATGATGAGCCTGCTACCTATAAACAAGCAATGGCGGACCCCGACTCCGAAAAATGGCTTGGAGCCATGAGATCCGAAATGGACTCCATGTCTGAAAATCAAGTTTGGGACTTGATAGATTTGCCTGATGGGGTAAAACCTATTGGATGCAAATGGGTCTTCAAGATCAAAACAGACAAGGATGGAAATGTTTCTGTCTATAAGGCAAGATTAGTTGCAAAAGGATTTAGACAAGTTCATGGTATTGACTATGATGAAACGTTCTCACCGGTCGTTATGATCAGGTCCATTAGGATAATCCTAGCCATTGCCGCTTATTATGATTATGAGATATGGCAAATGGATGTCAAGACCGCTTTTCTAAATGGTTTTCTAGAAGAGAATGTATACATGATGCAACCAGAAGGTTTTGAGGATCCAGAGAATCCTAGGAAAGTATGCAAGCTTAAGAAGTCTATCTATGGACTTAAGCAAGCATCTAGGAGTTGGAATCTTCGTTTTGATGAAGTGGTCAAAAAGTTTGATTTCATCAGATGCGAAGAAGAACCCTGTGTTTACAAGAAATTTAGTGGGAGCAAAGTGACTTTCCTGGTTCTATATGTGGATGACATATTACTCATTGGAAATGATATTCCTATGCTGGAGGCAGTGAAGGAATGGCTTAAGAAGAATTTTTCAATGAAGGACCTAGGAGAGGCAGAGTACATATTAGGCATTAAGATCTATAGAGATAGGTCTAAGAGGCTTATTGGTCTAAGTCAAGAAACTTATATAGATAAGGTCCTTGCTAGATTTAATATGGTGAATTCTAAGAAAGGATTCCTTCCTATGCAACATGGCTTACGTCTCAGTAAAACCCAGTGTCCTAAGACACCTGGTGAAATTGAGAGAATGAGTAGGATTCCTTATGCCTCAGCCATAGGATCCATCATGTATGCTATGACTTGTACTCGTCCAGATGTTGCGCACGCTTTGAGTGTGTGCAGCAGATACCAATCAAACCCTGGAGAGGCACATTGGTGTGCAGCCAAGAACATTCTAAAGTACTTGAGAAGGACTAAGGATAATGTCTTGGTGTATGGAGGTGATGACGAATTGGTCGTCAAGGGCTATACTGATGCAAGTTTCCAGACAGACAAAGATGATTTTGAATCTCAATCTGGATACGTCTTCATTCTGAATGGGGGAGCTGTCAGCTGGAAGAGCTCGAAGCAAGGGACAATAGTAGATTCTACAACGGAAGCAGAGTACATTGCTGGGCGAAGGTTGGAGTGAGTTTGCGTATGAGAATGATCTTCCTGAGGGAGATGAGGTGACTTTCACCATGTGGCGTGCTAATCCACCCGAAGTTCCCGTTCAGACTGTGGTGTATCAAGTGAAGGTCGTCGTTCCTCTCTAGGCTTAGTGCTTTTTAATGTCTCTTTATTTTGTGTTTGTATGGTGATTTCTCCTCCTCTTCCCCTCCCCCCATAGTGTTCGTGAGGATGTTTACAGTCTCGCGAGCCCTATGTGTTAAGAAAGGAGGGAGAATGAACGAGGTTTTATGAATAAATTAGACTGGGATTATCGGAAAAAACTTTGGAACTCAAAATGTAATGTGCATCTTTGTGTCGTCGCGATTACAAGTATGTGTCTCATTAATAGACTTTAGAACTTAAAAATGTTTCCAAAATGAGAATACTTAATATTATAAATAGTTCACTCTTCAACATCTTTCGTCCGGAAAGATTCTTCTGTTGGTCTTATGAAAAACCCTGCGAGAAAATCGATCGCGTAAGTATAGATTATTCATATGTCACGACCTGTGATGCGATAAAGAGTGTGTTCTCACCTGACTACTGCATGCGTATGAGCCAGTAGTAGGGTTTTTCGTGCACCTATGAGTGTCTTTGTGTCTGAGAATGTGATTTCCTATAATGAATTGGAATCAGATTCTTTGTTTTTGTGACAAAACAAAGTAGCTCGCGTGTTTATCTCATCATACCTTAGCTAAGGTATTCTTGATGCCTTGGGAAATCCATGCTCGCGGATAATTGTGACAACAATGGCGCCATTGCTCAAGCTAAGGAACCGAGCTCTAGCTCCAAATCCAGACATGTTCTGCGTAAGTACCACCTCATCAGACAATATGTTGATAGAGGTGATGTGAGGATGTGCAAAGTGCACACAGACGACAACATTGCAGATCCTTTGACCAAGCCCCTTCCTAGGCCCAAGCATGACAGTCACACTCGGGCCAAAGGGCTCAAACACATTGGAGAATTGTTTTGAACTATTTTGTTTTATGATAAAACTTGTTTATTGTTGTTACAAACATTTATGCTTGATTCATATATATGATTATCATATTATTATTTAATCATTGCTTGGGATTAGATAAAGTATCCAAACAATTTAATAGTTAACAAATGGGTTCATCAAAACTGTTTTGGTGAATGGAACCCCATTAAGTGAACTGAAATTATAAAATTGTTAGAAGTCCATGGTCTGAGTCATTAACTTGGATACAAATGAATTTATTAAAGACCATATTGTGAGATTGATTGATAACACCGGGTTTCATGTGTTATGGGGACATAGTGATGTCTAATCAATTACATAGGTGTGTATAGCGATACATATCAGACAGACCAATCTTAGGACTCTCCATGACATTACTGCAGAGTTCTAGGAATATTCATGATTAGTGAGTTCCTTAGACATGAGTATGATATAGTTATCATTTGGCTGCTGGTATGTCTTTGACGCTGTTAAACGCTGACCGTAATAGGCAGTTATAAAGGCAGTGATTGGGATTGCCAAAAGTTGAGTGGGAGCTATAGTCGTACAAGATTGGATTTGTCCTCCTATTCCATGTATACCATGATACATTTGGAAAGGGTTGGTGTTTCGGCCACTTGAAGAGTGAGAACTGTGAAAACGCATGGCCATGCTCAGATGGATTATAAGTAATCATCTGTACTGACAGTTCGATCTCAGGAGTTCAAGAAACATATTTGGCGGTAAAGATGAGTTTCATCATATAGTCAAATAAGATATTAAGCGACAAAGGAATTTTAAAATTGCACACTTGTTTTAAGGACAAGTGGGAGATTGAAGGAATTGTGTCCTTTAATTAAATGTGCAATTACTAATTATGAAATAGGACTATTTATGGAGATTAATAATCTAGATATTTTAGGAGTCGCATGCTATTGCTAGTGGCCAATACGACTTATGGGATTAATCAGGTTAAGCCCATGGCTAGAATAACTGGGTCCTATGAGGTCACACACTTAGAGTTTATGGACTGGATCAAGCGAATCCGCAGGCCCGGTAAGCCTACTGGATTTGAAGTACTTGGGAGAATTAAAGAGATAGATTGTTTATCAAGTAAAAGATAATAGTTATCTATTACTTAATGATAGAAGAAAATATATCTTGAAAGATATGTGGTATAAGATAATATATATTAGGAATATATATATTCCAGTAATTGGAAAATATCATATATGGTACTACTTAATGTTAGATTAAGAAAAGGCTTATTGATTTAATATATACGTGGATATACATGGTGGATACTATATATAGAGAATTGAAGAGTCAATTCTCTTAACGTGAAGTTTGCTGAAACCCTAGAGTCACGTCCGTGTATTTTCTCCCTCGTGTCAAGGTCATGCTTTTGAGTTACTCGGTCTAGCAGAAGAGACTTAAAGGTGATCCAGTTTATTGCTCGTGTGGACTAATTAGAGGAGTCACACTTGGGGCTCTAATCTCTCCATTCCAGCGAGATTCAAACACGCATCAAGAGGTATTTATTCTTTCCTATGTACGATCTATTTATTTTATGCATGAGATCCTTGGTTAGATGTTAGAAAAACGTTTCCTGAAATTCCGCTTTAAGCATCTAAAATCCCTACAAAGTCAAACTCCACCTCTAGCAGTCAAGATACCAAATGATGTTAAAGCATTTATCTTCTAGCTTTAATAATCAAAGAGGCTAGCATGTAGGATATAACTCATATACGTGCATGTAGATTTATAATGTAGCATAAGACTGGATGATTTTTCAATAAAAGAATACGAATGAATCTAAAGTGCTAGTTGACCAATTATCTTTGACGAACACTGACCAGAAATTCAACGCAAAAGAACTTCATATTTTAGAATCTTTGCTAAAACTAATAATCCTACAATTGATTCTACAAATTAAGAACCAAAGCAACTGTCCATGGTTGAACTGACCAGCCATACAGATATACATACCACTATTGTGTTGGGCTTTCCAATATCCCAGAGATTAACCTTGTAATCTTCTCCATTGCAGAAGAATGAGCTGTTGGAAATTAATCCCCTAAGAACTTAAAATGCCAAGATCAATCATGCTAGAATTATTAAGAACATCTTTAAGACATACCTGGATCAATGACGGTAATCGAACCTTTATGCGGAACTACGAACGAGAACCGTAGGTACATCGTCTTCCTCAATCAAATCACTTTATTGCTTTAGGGTTTTGCCTTCTCTCTGATGGGAAGAGATAATGGAGGTTGTTGAACGATTTGATGTCTTAGGGACCATAACCTAATTTTCTTTATATATCTGACCTAATAGAATCTCATTAAGCCTATTGGGCCATATCCGGTATCCATCCATTGGGCCCATACCGCTTATAAAAAGTCTAAGGTTTTTCTTAATTGAATCACTTAATTAAGCCAACTAATAATTAGCCTTATAATATGATTGTCTTATAATATGTAATCCCACATAATATTATTAGATTAAATAATCTAACAATCTCCTACTTGGGGATACATATGAAAAAGACATTATATTATCCAAAGTCTTTATGTGTACACGTCTTGGCTAACTTTATAGACTTTCTCTTTATTTCAATCTGGTCCATCTTATATATCAATATGAGATCACAACAGTATTAGAAACAATACATAGTAACTAAACCTTCTGTGTTCACCACACCAATATATTAAATGACATAGATCAAGTATGGATGAGTGGCATGGAAATTACATGGAATGTGATCTCAAAACATGTCTATTTCCAACCGGTCCTTCTTTATTTGGAGATCAATCCAAAATATTAAGTTTAGAGATCTTATTCATGACACAAGTCACTAAACTTTATTATGCATAACCAAACACAAAACATCTACATAAGCTCCCACTAAACCAATGTATCATAAGAATGTCAACACACAATTATCAGCACAACGCTCATAAATAACTTTAAAAGGCAATACCATAGTTGTTACATTGATATCATTGAGCATGTCCTTATTTGTTCTATATAAAAAACTTGACTATCCTGAACCTTTCTTTCAAACAAAATCTTGATATTAATGTATATCTTCATAACCAAGATCTTATAGCTATCAGAGAACAACACTAATACTTTATTGTCACAAAATAACTTTATCGGGCTTTTGATGCAATATATGCAACCCAATGACAAAATTAGTACAATTCATAGTAGAAGTAGCTATATGTGTTTGAATGACACTTTTCCATAATATAGCTATTCAAGCCAACATGAAACTATATTATTAAATGAAACATCTATAATAATGCTTACCAATGAAATCAACATTTAATTAATGATCTCCAAAATGTCTGATTTCCTATAGTTGTATGACCCTTTGATTACTTTTCAAAGAGGCCCCTTAAGTACCTGCATAAACCTATAGTGAAGTACACTATAACTAGATGTGCACATAATAGAAGAAACATTCGACTCTTCCAAGATAATAGGGAAGAAGCCTTCTATTTCATGAATTTATTGATTTTCTTTAGGACACTAAGTCAAAGAGAACTGAAATTACCAACATTCTTTATTGTCAAGTATGCTTTATTGATAAGGCCCTTTTAATGACAAGTTGATGATACCCTGAGAATAATCTCATAGTATCTTTATGCCTAAAACAAAAGACATATGACCAAGTTTTTTCATCTCAAAATTTCTAATGAGAGATATCTTGGTTATGTGTTATAAGCCAATATCATTACAAGACAATGACATATCATCAACATATAATACTGAAAATAACTTTGCTCCCACCGAATTGTGACACACACAATCTTCAAGCTTATTTACCTCAAACCAAAAGAGATAAGCACTTCGATGAATTTCGTGAGTCCAATGTCTTAACGTCAGCTTGAAACCATATATGGATTTCTTTAGTTTATGAACATCATAAATTTTTAATCTATAAACCATATAAATAAATACTTACAATAAGGAGCATTATCTTTAGATCCATATCATGTACCTCTAAATCAACATGGGTTACAAGTGTTATTCATATTCTTAAAGTTTCTCTATGAAACTACAGTAACTGACCTCCTTAAACTCAATGCTTCTTTCCGAATAAATCATGTGAACAACCTTAATATCTATCGATGTTGCCTTAGATCTTTAATTACTTAACTTGATGACAACTCGAATAGATTCCAAATGTTATCGACTTCTTTGGATTTCATCTTATCTTAATGGCATTGATCCAATTCTCCAAAACTAGAATTTTGAACAACCTCATGAAGATTTATTCTTTTTTATTCCTCCAGGGTCTTGTTCTTCCGTATGGTATGTGAATAAATAATCTAGAATCACACACACAAGATCTTCTAGTTTTAGAAGATATAAACTATGATAATCTGGATCTGTATATCTTCTTTTCTTTATTGGATCTCTATCGTTAGACTTCTTGAGGTTGTTGAGTTTGCTATATGGGAGGAACTTTAATGTTGTCGCATTCAATAGCAATAATAAAGACAACTTAGACAGAATTGTCAAGCAAGAACTAACTCAGTGAGTTCAAGCATGATGTTCCTCAATCCTTTCCCGCCAAACTCTACATCCTCAAGAAAGTCAACAATTCTCGACCCAAACAAATGATCAGAAAACTAGAATCACAAAACTTTAGTTTTACAAAGACACACCAATATATGTGGTATCACTTGAACCACACTAAGTGTTTCTAGGTAATAATTTCCTTGAGAGCATATTAAAATAAGGAAGTATGCAATTCTTTATGTATCATGATAGATACTTAGCATAATCCTTTCCTCATGTCCAAAACCTTTATACAAATGAAGCAAACCTTGTAACCTTATTTTGCTTCCTTTACTTTGAACCTTCAATAGACTTTATTTTGATAACCTTAGTTTTCTTTAATTTACCCTTTTCTTTAGAGGTAACCTTATGAGGCTTTATGTATCTTTGCCTTCATCTTATGGCAAAACATTCTTTAATCTCAATCAAAACATTTATGAGACTTCAATCTCTTTTTTACCTCTAAAATGTATCTGAATGGTGTTAGGTTTGATCATATGACCTACACAATTAGAACGTTTCCACATCTCATTATCCGTCTTTCTTTTGAAATATCGGAATCTCAAGGAGAAGGGTTAGCTTTATCCTTAATACTATATCAAGATCTACACACCCAAAATAAAATAAAATAATGGACTTTATCTTTCAATCTCTTATAGTTGGCATACTCAATGATTGAAAGTCAGCTTAAATTTGCAGATACACCCACAAGAATTACTAATTGAGAGTAATACAGCCAGTAACTTGAATCGTAAACCAAACCAATAAAGTGAACTTGAAAGCAATTATACAAATTCTCATCTCAAGATATCAAGTGCAACATTAATATCAAGTCTTTGGACAATAACATCAATTGCTAGTGATACTCTTGATGTAATGATCAAACATTGACAATAATTCATATTAAATAACAAATCGATCTTAGGACCAATTTACTATTCATATGCATATCCTTATAATTGTCACACGTTCACCTTTACACTTACATGTGAAATCCGGACAGGTACTAAACTACTTTTGGGTTGATTAATACTTGCATGGACATACACGTTACATTTAACATACCTTATGGACAACTGCAACAAGAGAGGTCACTTTGGCGACGTCAGGCGCTGGTTCTCTCACTTAAATGTTAAACTTGTACAATGCAATATATACGTGTTTCATGAAACCAAAGTAATTATATACTTGTATACAAAACGTATATCAGAAGCCTAATGTACAAGGATATAATACGAAACTTCTGCAGTTCAAAACCTTAGAAAATTAAATTTTCAATATCCTTAATACAATTCAAATACCAAATATGAGCATGTCGCCCATCAAATGAAAAGTATAGTATATAATTGAACTAGCCTTTGTGAAACACATCACTGTCATACTTCAAAAAAGTCAAAACCCAAATGAGCTAATGACCCGAATTGACAAATAGAAAATAAATGGGAAATTACGGTTCACAATAACATTATACCTTATTATGTTTCCCTGAAATTTCATAATGAAAACATTACAAATAACCAACTCTCTAGTAAATCTTGTAAGACTTTATCCTGTCAAACAATAGCCTTTTTTTGGACCGACTATCATTCACATGGATGAAGTCCTTCATTAGAATTATATAATCTTAAACAAGATACCGAGCACAACTTGACATCCAGTGTTTGCACCGAAATATCAATTGCAAGTGGTACTCTCAATGCAATAATCAAACAACAATAATATATCCTGTCAAATAATAGTCTTTCTTTGGACCGACTATTATTCACATGGACAATATCTATACAATTATTAATGTTTATTATCGCATGTGCATTCATACATGGCCAAACATTAACCTTCCTTTGGGCCGATTAATATCCGCATAAATAAGAACACAAACTATACTTTATAAAATTAAACTAAATTAATCTACATTACAGAGGCTACTTTGGCAGCATATTAATTTAATCAAAATAGTCTAAACTCTTAACTATAAAGTATAACTTAATCTTAAAATTACATAATTATACATATAACCCTTTATGATATCACTTTAATATACCTTATAATTACATCATGTATAATTGTATACCTAATATCATACATGATATAAATCAACTCAAGACTCATCAAAACATACAGATATAACTTCAACTAAAGCAGTGTAATTAGACTTAAAATTACACATGCTATAAACGACTTAATCCTCATCGCAGTATACATATACACCCTTAAAATTAAATAACCTAATATAATTAGGACATGCATATATATACCTACTATACAGCGAATCAAATCAAGTTTCAATCAAGTTGAAACTCTACGCCCAAGACTATATAAATTAGTATGAGTATGCACAACCAATGTCTTTGTATCATCAAATATATAGATCATCAATATGTAAATAATACATCATGATATATACCTCTTCAGTGCGATGACAAATTGTATATAATAACAAGAGCAAAACCTGACTATTCACCGATATTATATAGCACCAATTCACCACACAGGACACATGCGACATCATCGCTCAAAAAACAGTTCACGGAACCAGTGCATACACATAAATTATACATTCATATAAATAAAAATACGAAATCGTTCAACACAGTAACAAGAACATTTGACTTTTCAGCCTCAAATCATGCCGGCACAACATAATGAATATATCTGGCACAGGTGCAGAATCAAACGAAACGGTGAACTTAGCAGTTAATCCGATTATTAAGGTATGAATTCAATCGAACACACACGATCAAATACTGAATTAGATCTAACAATTTAGCTCTGATACCACTTGTTGAAAATTAATCCCCTAAGAACTTAAAATGTCAAGATCAATCATGTTAGAATTATTAAGAACATCTTTAAGACATACCTGGATCAATGACGGTAATCGAACCTTTATGCGGAACTACGAACGAGAACCGTAGGTACATCGTCTTCCTCAATCAAATCACTTTAGTGCTTTAGGGTTTTGCCTTCTCTCTGATGGGAAGAGATAATGGAGGCTGTTGAACAATTTGATGTCTTGGGGACCATAACCTAATTTTCTTTATATATCTGACCTAATAGAATCTCATTAAGACTATTGGGCCAAATCCGGTATTCATCCATTGGGCTCATACCGCTTATAAAAAGTCTAAGACTTTTCTTAATTGAATCACTTAATTAAGCCAACTAATAATTAGCCTTATAATATGATTGTCTTATAATATGTAATCCCACATAATATTATTAGATTAAATCATCTAACATGAGCTACAAATTCTTGTATGCAACAAAGAGTCAAGGGAACTTGCAGAACAATTTAGGCAAGAAATGGAAAGCTTTCCAAAACACTGAAATAGAAGAAATTGTAGGCACAAAATAGAGATCTAGGACAGAATAGTGAAACATTTTCAAAATAACTAATCCAAAACACTGATACCAATTCATTTACCTAACTAGAAACGGGCCTCCTCGCTACGCGCGGGGAAATTACAGTTTTTAATATGATTTAACGTTGTTTAATAGGCGTCCCAAAATTAGATTGGGCTAATCATATTCACAACCCTTTATGATATAGAATCTAACCTCGACAAAGGAGTCTCTAATCTTTGTTCTATTAAAAAGAAAAAAAATAAAGTTTAATTAGTGATTATGTTTTTCCTGAATGTTTTATTAATCATTTTAGCAATTGACACACAACTACCTATGAATTCGTCTCTCCCTTTAAAATCATCACATTACCTAATTAGCTCGGGTGCTTTTTTTTTTGCCAAAAAATTAGCTCGTGTATTGGTGTTCCTATTTTATTAGGGCTTAAATCAACAGACTGAAACCCGCGTACGGGTCTTGCGTAATTATAATTTCTTAAATGTTTCATAATAGATATTGAAATGATATTATATCATATAATCAAATGAGTTAGATGATTTGTACCTCTTCTCTCAATTCGCCAAATTGTTATATCATTTTGTAATATTATTGTAATATACGGGACATAAGTTTTTAAAAATATGATTTTTAATATTCTTGTAATGTACATGACATAAGTTTTTAAATATATGTTATTTGCGTATGCAATTTCTTCAATGCTCTATATGCTAAATTTTTGTTCAAGTCTTGTTTGTAGTATTATTACCAACTCCACAGATTTTGGTATATAAAATAAGGTAATCTATTTTGATTTATTAATAGCCAAGTTGGTGAATATATGATCTATTTTTCTGTCTATAACTCATTACAATTGAATAAACTCGAGGACCAGTTATTAAATGTCATTTCCCCATTGAATACATTTTTGACGTGTTTACTAAATTATCATGCTTGTTGGAAACTGAGTGTAAATGTTTGAAAACAACATGCTAGCATATTGCAATATGTAATATTGTTTACAATTACTAAAATTAGATGCAAACGGCCTCCGATAAGGGCTCAAAGTTTGGTACTAATGACGAAAAATGTAGTTTAGGATAAGTAAAAAGTAAACACTTCAAGCACAAACAAATTGAAAGAGGAACAAATGCATACCATATAGTTCACAACAGATCTCCCTCTTTGTATAAATTTAGTAATTGCAAAAGTTAAATCCTTTTACAAAGACACATGATACATGAATTGAATATATGGAATTTAGATTCTTTGGTAAGTCGGTCCTCTAAACTCTGTAAACCTACATATTATTTGTATATATATATACTCCATCCGTCCCAAAATATGAGTCTCATTGTACAAAAATATCTTGGATTAAGGCAAATGCTTTAACGTACATAAGTGCATTGAAAATGATGAATGTAAAATATTAAAATAATTCATTAACCAATGGGAGAAGAGTTTACAAATGAAAACTACATAAGTGCATTGGAAATGATGAATGTAAAATATTAAAATAATATGAGTAAGAGTATAATTGGAAGAAGTTTATGGACAAAAATAGAAATGAGACTAACATTTCGGGACGCCCAAAAAGGAAAATGGGACTCATATTTTGGGACGGAGGGAGTATAATTTACTAAAGCCTTCATGTGTACCTTTGAAAAAAGTTATTGATCTGACTTTTTACTTTTTACTTTATTAATATAATGATAAAGTCAATTACTGCAAAATCATACCATCCACTCCAAACCTCTGTCCACATGAGAGGTTTGTAAGGTCTGTTTTAGTAAAGACATAACAGTAAAAGTCGTTGCAAGTATATTAATTTGTCACAATAAGATCATTAACTATTAAAAAATTTATTTTGAAAAGAATTAAGATTGTCAACAAGAACACTGGAACTTATAACGGGATCAAGAGAGTCATCTTCCTTGCACATTAACCATGGAACACCAATATCTAATCCAACAACAATGTTAGCAGCCTATCTCGTGCGATCACAACCTTCTTGTCCAAACATCTTTCTTTGCATTTTATATTTATATTCGATCTGAAAACACAAACTGATAGCACATAATTCAGTTTTTGAAATCAGAAGCTCAAATTAATTTGACTAATCTTAATTACAAGAGGTCCTGAAAAAAAGAGTCAATGAAAACATACAACATTGAGTGATGTTAAGGCATTGAATTTCATGTGTACAAGAGTGATTGCCATGGAATTTCTTTTTATTATTGTCTTCAAAATGCTCAAAAATTCGATCTAGTTTTGGGCGCATTCTAGTTGCGCCCAAAACTGAACCGGGTTTTAAAAAAAAGGTTTGGGTGCCAGTTAAAATTTTCCGAGTGCGGGGTTTTTCCCCACAATCATACGGTCAAGTATGTGCGCGAGGGGGAGAAAGGACAAGTAGACATCATTCACAAATTTATATTTTATGTGTTAATTTTCTAGATTTTGACCTCCCAATATCCTATTATTTTATTTTACAAATATATATTTTATTTTTATGATATGACGTATCACAAAAAGATTGATTTCTTAATAAATAAGAGAAATAATTATATTTTTGTGTTATTGTAGTGTTTTCAATTATATATTTTTATATATGTTGAAATCAATTTATTTAAATTTGTTAAAAATTGACCTATGATAATTTGATCAAATAAGATTTTTGGTATTAAAAATTCATGTATATTCGTTATTTATTATATTTAAAATGTAAAAACTTAATTATATATCAATATCATTTTAAGATATAAACTTATTTTCATATAAAATTTTATATTACATAATACTCCTTACTACTAATTCACTATATTGAGTTATATAAACCCGCGCATGGCGCGAGACCTAGTCTAGTTTGTGTATAAAATTAAAAGGCTAAAATGACTTACGTTATATTACATGAAAAATAAAATCAAACCAACTTCATGTAATTCTATTAATTACTTAGTAATTAATTACCGTTGTGTAAATTGAATTTTAAAAATATATATTAAAAAGCTAACTACTTATATGATACTAAACCAGAGGAGTATAATTAGTATATCACATTTTTACTTAAAATTTAAAACAATTGAATCTCTAGTTTGGAAAAATTTAACCGTTGTACAGTTTTACCACGGATCTAATGAAAGAAAAAAAAGGAGGGTGTTTAATTTTTTTAGCAAAACGCTTCGTTTTGATCTTTTGGACATCTTTTTAAATTAGAAAAAATGGTTGATGTAAATTTATTTAGTGAAATCCTAAATTTATCAATGGAGGGAGCAACATTTATGAGGTACCAATTTCATTCAATTTTGGCATTGGATAGCCAATCTTTATATAGATAAGATAATGTCACTCAACATAGCTTCAGCTTGCAGCTTCACAGGATCCTTCTTGTCAAGCAAGGATGATGCATTTTTCACAACTAGAGTAAATGTGCAAACCTACACAGCAACGCTAAAGATCTATGATATTGAATATTGATCATCACTGAATTATAACATAATTTTATTGCACAATGAGGTTTTTACCGAAAACCACCCGTAAAAGTGCTTATATTTCTCTAAACCACCCCTTTAATTGGATATTACCGGAAATCACCTGTTTAACTACTTCCGTTAGCGATTCACCACCCGTTTTCATATTGCGTTTATAATCCGTTAAATATTTACAGATTTAGCCCGAAATTCCACAAATTGAAAAGTTGGGACATAATTATAATTAGGTACAAAAGTGGGCTAATTAAATCATCTTCTTCCACAACAAATCAGATCTGAGACAGCATCCAATCAAACACCGCCCAATCCAAGCCTCCATCCTCCTCCGTCACCCTGTCGTCCTCTCCATTCTCCCTGACCAGCCTCACCACCTCCACACCACACGAACTCCTCACTTCCTCCACCTCGCCGACGACACCGACTCCAATTCCTCGTCCGTTGATGGATGGAAAGGGAAGTGTGAGGTGTCTAGTGATTTTCCCGCGGCTGCGTGTAATGGCAAGATTATCGGAGCTAGGGTTTTCTATAAGGGATACGAAGCGGCTAAAGGAAAGCCCATTGATGAAAAAGGTCGAATCCAAATCGCCCAGGGATACGGAAGGCCATGGCGCCAATTCCTCGTCCGTTGATGGATGTTGTTGGATCCGTCTTCCATCCTCCACTCTATTCCCTCCCTCCTTCCCCTCCTCCACCAGTCCCGCCCACTCCACGTCCACCTCCTCCGATGAGCCCCAGCACCGACACCTGGACATCCTCCACCACCACCACAACCCCGCTCCCTTCGCCACCTCCACTGCCTCCGACCGGGGTGGGGTCCACCTGGGATTTCTGAGTACCCATTTGTTCACGGCAGCCATAGCTCCACTGTCTCAGATCTGATTTGTTGTGTGGAAGAAGATGATTTAATTAGCCCACTTTTATACCTAATTACAATTATTTCCCAACTTTTCAATTTGTGAAGAAAAATGAATAATTATAAAGTTTTCGGGCTAAATCTGTAAATACTTAACAGGTTATAAACGGAATATGAAAACGGGTGGGGAATCGCTAACGGAAGTAGTTAAACGGATGGTTTCCGGTAATATCCAATTAAAGGAGTGGTTTAGAGCAATATAGGCACTTTTACGGGTGGTTTTCGGTAAAAACCTCTTGCACAATATATCTTCTTGTCAATTTTAAGACCAACACAGTTGCATCACAGACACTAACAATTCCAACAGTTGTCTATTCCTACTTATGACTTGAGTGAGACTATATCAGCGGGTTAGGTTTGTCACGAATTCAACTTGAAGGCACTACTAGAAAAACGGGATTTAGAGGCGCTTTGATAGCGACGCTATTAAAACCAACGACTTGAATAAGGAGGGGATGCAAAAAATTAAGGCGCTTTTACCAAGCGTTGCGAAATTACGTGGAAATGAGATGAAAACGGCGCTATTAAAAATTAAAACAAAAAACCAACAAGCATGTGGTCGGGTGGTAAGGGACCCCAACCACCCAACATGAGGTCTCGAGTTCGAGACTTGGTGGAGGTTAAAAATTGTTTGTTGGGAGAGCCACCCACGCAGCTCGAACTCTAGATGTAAGGGTAGTAGGGGAGTCCCCTAACCGCTGAACTAGAGTGGTGAAAAATGCATATGATGTAGCCTTGAGAAGTCCCAACGGTCAAGCCAAGTGAGTCGGGCTAGAAGCCTCGAACTCCGCCCCGGCGCTTTCCCGCCCGGGGGCGGCTCTAGAGATTTTCGACTTAATTCTTGCATTTTTTCGTTTTTCTTACGAAATTTTTGTTAAGAAATTCTTTAAGAATAATCTCAACCGAACCTTCTTTTGACTCTTGGAAGATCCTTTTTTTTAGCCAGAGCCTCATCCCGAGCCAAACCGAGAGAGACTTTCTAAAACGGGAAAGCGTGAGAAAATTTTGAGCGTAGGGCTGCGAAAATTTAAACGTTGACCTAATTTTGTCTCTTTTATTCCAAGTGGGCTAACAATCTCGCAGGAAAAGAATACGAGGAGAGGCGCCAAGGCGGACCCACCGAGGCGGGAGCACGCACACCGAGGCACGCACGTCCGCGCCAAGTGGGCTGGCCTTTGGGCCGGCCGAGCGGGCCACTCCCCCTTCCCTCTTCAAATCTTTTCCCAAATTCAAAAAAAAAAGGGGGAAGATATTCTTACCAAGTTGGTAAGATCTTATCTTACCAAATTAGATTTTCTTTTATTTTCTTAATTTCTTTTCTTGTTTTATTTATTTCCTTAAAAGATCTTCTAGATTTTATTTCCTTTTCTCTCTCTTATATTATAGGATTTTTTTTTTTATCCTTGGGAAGCAAGCAAAATTTTGAAGGAGCCTCAACCCTAGCATAGAGCCGGCCGAACCCCCCCCCCCCCCCCCCCTTCTACACTCTTCTTCGTTCAATTTTTCGTGCAGCCATGGTTGGATCAGACACCGAAAAGGTTTCTTCAGTTACTTATGAGATGAAAGCAACAATGCGAGAGGTAGTCCAAGAGATGGAGCAGGAGCTAGCCGCAAGAATCAGTGCATGAAACAATCGAACGCAGGCAGGGCAAGCAGTAGGTAGGCGGTTCGAATGGGGCTGTAGTTTATGAACCTTTGAGCGATGTTGATGGGCATCCAGCTAGAGACCGCCCAATGTTTCAGCCAAGACAGTCGACTCCATACCCTAGCCAAGTGGAGCAAGTGATCGACCACACCCCTATTCAGCGTACTCGTACGTTCGGGCAGCCAGAATTCAGGCAGATGCAGTCGAGAGCACAATATCAGCATGCAGATCCGGAAGGAGATTACCGTGGTCAAGTCAGGCAACAAAATCCTGGCTATCTTCAGCCGAGACGGGGAGTCCCGACATACCAGGGTTTCGACCAGCAGCAGGATCGGCCAGCAGCACTCCCTTAGGCAAAGGTGCAAATATATCGCTTTTCAGGTGCGTCAGATGTGGAAGCTTATATCAGTTGGGAATCCCGAACTGGTCAGATTTTTGAGTTTTATGAGTACCCGGAGCACGTTAGGGTGGCTATGGCCACTATTCACTTTACAGACTTCGCCCTGACTTGGTGGAGAGCGGATCAGATTGAGAGAGTGAACCGTTTTGAACATCCAATTGAGACTTGGGAAGAGCTGAAACATGCAATGAAGAAACGATTCATCCCGGGCAACTATGTTGATATCATTCAGGGGCAGCTAGAACGACTTAGACAAGGAGCTCTTTCGCCGGCAGAATATTTCAATCAGTTGAAGCAACTTAATGCCAGATCCAACGTTACTTTTCCTGAGAGGTACGTCGTGTCAAAGTTCATTAATGGATTGAATGATGATGTCGGGTCTGTTGTTCGGAATCAGTATTTTGGCCCTGAAGCTGCTATTGAGAGTGTCATGCACTATGCTACACAAGTTTTTGATTCTCTGCCTAAGAGACGACAGCAGGGAGGTAACATAAGTTGGTCTGCGCCGCCATCAGGCAGCCGCCCATCGATTCAGACAGATCAGGCAGCAAAGTCGACCACCAAGTCGGATGAACTGCCTAAGGAAGGAACTAGGGCAAGAGATATCATATGTTACAAGTGCAGTGGCAAAGGACATGTGGCTCGTAGTTGTCCAAACCAACGAGTCGTATTGTTAAACGAAAACGGCGGGTATGAGTCCGCTGATGAAGAAGAAATTCAGGAAGAGCCGAAGACGCAGGTATATGAGGTCCGTTTTGCAGCCAATGTGAAAGGTGAGTCTTTCCTTTGTATGGCTGTCCTGTTTGAAGGATCCCTGGATTTTACTGGCGACTCCATGGAAGAGGATTCCCTAGAGGACACTGCTATCAGTAGGGATCAACAAGAGGGCATGAGAGATAATGGAGATCACCTAGAACTGATGGGAGAGATCATGGAGTGGGAGATGGAGAGAATTGATCAGCGAGTCGACGTCCCACCAATTGATCTGACACAGCGTACTCTTGCCTTTTACCACGAGATCTTCATTGGTAATGCGAGCGTAATATAGTGAGCAGAGCTGTAGTTGATAAGTTGTCTATCCCTACTTACCGATTGAGAGAGACCATTTTAGCGGGTTGGATTTGTCATAAATTCAATGTGGATGTGAGTCAGGGAGCTGAGTTCGATATCCGCCTAGGTGGGTATTCCGACAGGATTCGATGTGTCATCTTGCCTATTGATGATATTACGGTGATATTGGGTCGTCCATGGCAATTTGATCGGTATGTTCTGCATGATGGTCGCCACAATCAATACAATGTGTTTCACAATGGAGGTCGTTATCGTTTGTCCCCTATGAGCAAACATGACGTTTCGGTGTCCCTCATGATGAACCGTATATTGGAGGGTGCAGGCGTCCATCTGGTCCGTTGTGTTGCGCAGCCACGGCGTAAGTTCCCTCTGCCTCATGACTTTTTTCATGCGTCTCCCCTTTCTCCAGAGGTACCTACATACACTCCTTTCCTTGGTATCACATTGTCATCACTACTTGCTCTTGGTCGGATTGCTATGTTCTATTTCTGTGTTGTCTTGGGAAAGTTTTCCAAGATTATCCTCACGAGTGTTCCGACTAGAGATGTGGTGAAACTGAAGAGCCGCAGCCCGTTACAGTTATTGCTAGTGCACTCAAGTCGTCAGCTGGACCCTACTGATCTACCACTTAGCTTTCAGTATTGGGGTGTCTTCGAGAGTGCAGGATATCTTGTGTTTGTTTCAGTTACTATTGCAGATTCGAGGACGAATCCTTTTCAAGAGAGGGAGGATAATGTACGCAGGACTACGTCAGCTCGTATCACTGAAGAAGAAGGAACAACACAAGACTGGCAGCCAGGTGGGCCGACCGTCCAAATAAAGAAGAAGAGCCCTTTTGGGCTTAGCAGGAAGGAAGCCCAAGAAGAGGAAGGCTAAGGAGATATTTACTATTTTACCCTTGAGACATTTTTCTATTTAAGTTGGTTTTTAGAGCATGTTGCTTAGATTAGACAAATTGAGAATTGAGATTGTGTTTTTCGTTTTGACGTTGCTTTTGACGTCTTTTAGCTGTAGTTTGGATTATATTGAATTGCAATAGGTTACGCTTGGTTTGATATTATCCTGTGAGCTCGATCTGTGTTTATTCATAGTTCGACCTCCAAACCTTGAAAGAACCTAGGTGGATTCCTTGGGTTAGTTCGAGTCAAGTGAGTCTTCCTAGATCGACGGCTGAGTCAAGGAAGACGTCACTTGCTTATCATGTCCAAGCCAAGCTAGTCTACCTAGATCGACGAAGGAGTCAAGGTAGATAACACTTGTCGAAGGCCAAGGTTCGATCGATCGTCTTCCACAACGATCTTTCGAAGTCACCTCAACAACGATTTCCCCAACTTCCACCCAAAGAGAACGTTTTCAGCCTCACATATTCGATCCTGCAGATTCGTCTGCCATCAGCGTACATCAAGTATTGTGCTTTCTCTGCATAATTTCATACCTCATCAGACCATTGTAAATGCCAACTCATAACAAATTGAAACATAAAGCACAATAAAGACATAAAGTTTTCCACCAAAAGATCGAGATTTCATTACAAGACTGAAATAAGCATTACAAGACTGAAAGATACATAAAAAGATTGAAAAACAAACATTCAAAAAAAACAAGCATTCAAAAATCAAAACATGCAAAGCTGGAAAAAACACAACAAAGACATACAAGTCACAAGCATATAGATAATTCTTTAGTAGGTAGATCTTGCATCAATTGCATCTTGAGGGCTTCTTGTTCCATTGTGCAATAGCTTTGTGCAAGGAGATACTGAAACATGTCCCACTTCCCGTTCTTCTCGGTAGTCTTTTGTTCCATCCTCATGGTATTCATCTTGTTATTATGCTCTATCTCCATTTCTTCGTGCGACCACGTATCGTCCTCAGTTTCTTCGTGACGAAAGTCCTCCTTTTCTTCGTGACGAATCTCTGGTGGTTTTTCTTCGTGACGAAGATCGTCTCTAATACATTCGTGACGAAGATAAGGGTGTGCCAAATAAACTTTTAGGGTGTGCCAAATAGTAAGGCCCTATAAATATTCGCCCTTCGATCCCCTTCAGATAAAAGTATAGAATTTTTAAGAAAATCAGGCGTGTGCAGACAATTTTCAGTTCTGTATTCACCACAAGTGCACGAACTATTTGTACCCAATACACCTTCTTCCATTTTAGTGTAAACTTATACACCTCCCTTATTAAATATTTAGTCAATACCCCAACCCTAAAACAAACTTGCACGCGCGCTTCCACCTCCACCTCCACTCGCTTCCACCTCAACTCTTCCTCTCCACTCCAATTTCCAACAACAGCAACCTGTGGTTCCGCTCCGCTCCTCTACGTCGCCGGCCTTCGTGCTTAAATTCGTCACCACCTTCTCCTTTGTCGCCGGCCTTCGCTCAGTAGGTTAGATCTCGAATCCGTCTTCGGCCTTAGCTAAAGTCGAGTCATGGCTGGTCCAAATAGCCGAAGAACTGGCCACCACCTCCTCCGAACCGGAAGAAGGACCGATTCCTTTCAAGATCTCCTCCGCCTTCGGTCATTTAGCGATGATTGCAGATTTGTGTCGCTCTGATTCGAGATCCAACATTTCATTAGGGCTAGAGAAATTAGGGACGAAGCTTGTTTTGAGTTGAGATATTAATTGGAGGAACACAGAAAGAAGACAAAGATCCCGCAGAGAAATTCGGATTTGCAGAGAATAGTGCAGCCGAAGAATGGTGTAGGCGAAGGCTGATGTGGATTTTTGTTCACAAAGATCCCGCAGATTACTGTGCAATTTATGTGGTATGAAAAAATAAAGTTCGCGCATGAGACCAAGAAAAATAAAGTTCGAGCATCCTTCTTGGCTTTTGTCAGCGATCTCTCAGGTGGAGGTTGTTGGGATTTTAGATGCTTAAAGCGGAATTTCAGGAAACGTTATCGTAACATCTAACCAAGGATCTCATGCATAAACTAAATAGATCGTACATAGGAAAGAATAAATACCTCTTGATGCGTGTTTGAATCTCACTGGAATGGAGAGATTAGAGCCCCAAGTGTGACTCCTCTAATTAGTCCACACGAGCAATAAACTGAATCACCTTTAAGTCTCTTCTGCTAGACCGAGTAACTCAAAAACACAACCTGAGAACGAGGGAGAAGATACGCGGACGTGAAGAGAACTTGTTCTCTAGGTTTCATCAAACTCTCGTCACAAGATTTGTCTCTACAAATCTTGTATTTGAACTCACGCCAATTACGGCTTAGTCCATACGAGCTAAAACCCACGTACATATATATATATATATATAGATTAATCCATAATCTTGCATTAAGAAGTTTTATATATTTGGTATATAATATCTTTCAACTTCTTGAAATATATATCTAATATATATATATATATATATATATATATTATCTTATACCATATATCTTTCAAGATATATATCCTTCTATCAATAAGTAATAGATAACTATTATCTTTTACTTGATAATCAATATATATCTTTAATTCTCCCAAGTACTTCAAATCCAATAGGCTTACCGGGCCTGCGGATTCGCTTGATCCAGTCCATAAACTCTAAGTGTGTGACCTCATAGGACCCAGTTATTCTAGCCATGAGCTTAACTTGATTAATCCCATAAGTCGTATTGGCCACTAGCAATAGCATGCGACTCCTAAAATATCTGGATTATTAATCTCCATAAATAGTCCTATTTCATAATTAGTAATTGCACCTTTGATTAAAGGACACAATTCCTTCAATCTCTCACTTGTCCTTAAAACAAGTGTGCAATGTTAAAATTCTTTTATCGCTTAATGTCTTATTTGACTATATGATGAAACTCATCTTTACCGCCAAATATGTTTCTTGAACTCCTGAGATTGAACTGTCAGTACAGATGATTACTTATAATCCATCTGAGCATGGCCATGCGTTTTCACAGTTCTCACTCTTCAAGTGGCCGAGACACCAACCCTTTCCAAATGTATCATGGTATACATGGAATAGGAGGACAAATCCAATCTTGTACGACTATAGCTCCCACACAACTTTTGGCAATCCCAATCACTGCCTTTATAACTGCTTATTACGGTCAGCGTTTAACAGCGTCAAAGACATACCAGCAGCCAAATGATAACTATATCATACTCATGTCTAAGGAACTCACTAATCATGAATATTCCTAGAACTCTGCAGTAATGTCATGGAGAGTCCTAAGATTGGTCTGTCTGATATGTATCGCTATACACACCTATGTAATTGATTAGACATCACTATGTCCCCATAACACATGAAACCCGGTGTTATCAATCAATCTCACAATATGGTCTTTAATAAAGTCATTTTTATCCAAGTTAATGACTCAGACCATGAACTTCTAACAATTTTATAATTTCAGTTCACTTAATGGGGTTCCATTCACCAAAACAGTTTTGATGAACCCATTTGTTAACTATTAAATTGTTTGGATACTTTATCTAATCCCAAGCAATGATTAAATAATAATATGATAATCATATATATGAATCAAGCATAAATGTTTGTAACAACAATAAACAAGTTTTATCATAAAACAAAATAGTTCAAAACAATTCTCCAATGTGTTTGAGCCCTTTGGCTCGAATGTGACTGTCACACTTGGGTCTAGACGTAGGCTTGGTTAAAATATCTGCAATGTTATCGTCTGTGCAATGTGCACAACCTCATGTCTCCTCTATCAACATAGTATTGAATCATGTGGCACTTTCGTAGTACTTGTCTGGACGACTAACTCGTCATTATCTCCATAAACCAAGAATTCATCCTTAGTCCTTCTTAAGTACCATAGGATGTTCTTTTTTATACACCATTGACGCTAACTCTTTCTCAGACCAGTAGGTCTCGTATGTCTATCTCTATAGACTTTAATGCCTAGTATGTACTCAGCATTTCCCAAGTCCTTCATTTAGAAATCCTTCTTAAGTCAGTACTTAAATGTCTCCAACATATGGATGTCATTTCTAATGAGTAATATGTCATCCACATATAAAACTAGGAAAATCTCTTTTACTTCGAGCTCTTCTAGATGATAACTCCTCCATTCAGAATGAAGACGTATCCAGACTGAGACTCAAAATCATCTTTGTCTGTCTGGAAACTCGCATCAGTATAGCCCTTGACGACCAATTCGTCATCACCTCCATTCACCAAGACATCATCCTCAGTCCTTCTCAAGTACTTTAGAATGTTCTTGGTTGCACACCAATGTGCCTCTCCAGGGTTTGATTGGTATCTGCTGCACACACTCAAAGCGTGCGCAACATCTGGACGAGTACAAGTCATAGCATACATGATGGATCCTATGGCTGAGGCATAAGGAATCCTACTCATTCTCTCAATTTCACCAGGTGTCTTAGGACACTGGGTTTTACTGAGACGTAAGCCATGTTGCATAGGAAGGAATCCTTTCTTAGAATTCACCATATTAAATCTAGCAAGGACCTTATCATATAAGTTTCTTGACTTAGACCAATAAGCCTCTTAGACCTATCTCTATAGATCTTAATGCCTAATATGTACTATGCCTCTCCTAGGTCCTTCATTGAAAAATTCTTCTTAAGCCATTCCTTCACTGCCTCCAGCATAGGAATATCATTTCCAATGAGTAATATGTCATCCACATATAGAACCAGGAAGGTCACTTTGCTCCCACTAAATTTCTTGTAAACACAGGGTTCTTCTTCGCATTTGATGAAATCAAACTTTTTGACCACTTCATCAAAACGAAGATTCCAACTCCTAGATGCTTGCTTAAGTCCATAGATAGACTTCTTAAGCTTGCATACTTTCCTAGGATTCTCTGGATCCTCAAAACCTTCTTGCTGCATCATGTATACATTCTCTTCTAGAAAACCATTTAGAAAAGCGGTCTTGACATCCATTTTCCATATCTCATAATCATAATAAGCGGCAATGGCTAGGATTATCCTAATGGACATGATCATTACGACCAGTGGAAACGTTTCATCATAGTCAATACCATGAACTTGTCTAAATCCTTTGCAACTAATCTTGCCTTATAGAAAGAAAAATTTCCATCCTTGTCTGTCTTGATCTTGAAGACCCATTTGCATCCAATGGGTTTTACCCCATCAGGCAAATCTATCAAGTCCCAAACTTGATTTTCAGACATGGAGTCCATTTCGGATCTCATGGCTCCAAGCCATTTTTCGGAGTCGGGGTCCGCCATTGCTTGTTTATAGGTAGCAGGCTCATCATTCTCTAAAAGTATAACATCAGCAGTCAAGACAAAATCCTCATATCGTCTAGGTTGCCGCCTTGGCCTGTTGGATCTCCAAAGTGGTCCCACAGCTGGAGAGATATCAGCCAGATGATCGACCACATCAGTATGTGGGACCTCTTCAGCCGGAGGATTGACCACATCAGTATGTGGGACCTCGGGTGCTTCATCAACTTGAGGAACTGCATCTTGAATTTGGGTGGTTTCCCTTTGTGAAGGTATGCTTCCAAAATCAAGTTCCTCTGTGACATCTTCTATGTCCTCGTGCTGTGGAGTTTGTTGCTCTGCTTGAATCTCATCAAGCTGAACATTTCTCCCATTTGACTTCTTGGAAAAGAAATCCTTTTCCAAAAAGACATTCTCCCGAGCAACAAACACTTTGTTTTCAACGGGCTTATAGAAATAATAACCCCTCGTTTCCTTGGGGTAACCTATAAAAAAGCATTTGTTTGATTTGGGTGTGAGCTTATCAGATAGTAAACGCTTTACATAAGCCTCGCATCCCCAGACCTTCAGAAATGACAAGCTGGGAGGCTTCCCAAACCACATCTCATGTGGTGTCTTGTCAACTGATCGTGACAGAGTCCTGTTTAGTGTGAATGTAGCGGTAGTGAGGGCATAACCCCAAAAGGATGTAGGAAGCTTAGCAAAACTCATCACTGAGCGGACCATGTCTAACAATGTCCTGTTTCTTCTCTCAGATAAACCATTCAGCTGTGGTGTACCCGGTGGAGTCAGTTGTGTTAGAATCCCACAACTCCTCAATTGATAGTCGAATTCGTGGCTCAGATATTCACCCCATCGATCTGATCGAAGTGCCTTTATCTTTTTGCCTGTTTGTTTCTCTACTTCATTATGAAATTCCTTGAACATTTCAAAGGATTCAGATTTATGTTTCATTATGTAGATATACCCATATCTACTAAAATCATCAGTAAAAGTAATAAAGTATCGATAGCCTCTCCTAGCTTCTGTACTCATAGGTCCACACACATCAGTATGTATGAGAGCTTAAAAGCTCAGTAGTCCTCTCACTTGTACCAATGAAAGGTGACCTTGTCATCTTACCCATTAGACATGATTCACATGTTTCAAATGATTCAAAATCAAATGACTTTAGATGACCAACATTTTGGAGTTCCTTCATGCGTTTGACGCTAATGTGTCCCAAACGACAATGCCATAGATTGGCTTCATTTATTTGACTTTTGCCTTTTTGTATTAACGTTATAAACATCAACTTTGAGATCCAATATGTATAGTCCAGTACTGCACATATGGGCTTGAGCATAATAATCTCCAATGGCAAGTGCAACAACTCTTGCTCCATTTCCAACGCGAAGATCTCTCTCTCCCTTTTGCAACCGTCTCCTATTTCTTAGTCCTTGCACATTCGAAATAATGTGAGAACCACATCCAGTATCTAATACCTAAGAATGAGACTTGGCTATTAGGATTTCAATAACGTAAATCCTTTCTTGATCCTGTTGACCCTCAGTTCTGAGAACAATTCTCAATTCATTTCCCAATCAAATAAATTTGTGTCGTTCAACTTATTTTTCTCAACAATTGAATGGAGGGTGATTTTGAGGTGTTCAGAAGACGTAATAAGTACAGAAATAAAAAATGCAGATAAATTATGCTTGACATGCAATAACTTAAAATTTAGACAAGATATAAAAAATTAAGGTATTGCGCATTCTACTCAATTAAAAATTGTCCCTTCCTGAGTAAAATGATTCCAAGATCCTATCTTAAATGAAACTTGAGCGTACTTAGGCACTTCCCCAAATCTCATGTAATCAAGGTAAGTAAACTCTTTACTAATTATAACCCTTTATAACTCTTGGTTGATGGTCACATCTTATATTAAACTCATCCTTATGCCTCAAGATCCAAAACTAAGTCTTTTGGTCTCTTGTTGAGTATAACCGTATCAAGGTTTACATGCCCCTATTAGACATGCCCGCATTATCCCAAAGTCAAAGAAGGACACCTCGCTAAGGCGAAAACTATCCAACAAATTCTAAGGGCCTCATGGGTTATGATATGGAAAGGCAATATCTCAATATTCTTTTAAGGGACCTAAGCATGCAATGTTGTCTATCGACAAGTGAACTAAATAACATAAATAGACAAGCAAGCATGCAAAGTGGGAAAATATTAAGGCATTCAAGTAATGCAATAAATAAATAAAAATTGTGATCCTAGTATGGCCCCTAAAAACCAAATAAAGATCTAATCTTCAAGTTTGTGGTCCTTCATGGATCTTCATCCTTGAATCACCTCTTCTTGGATCTCCATCATTAGCCTCATTAGGATCTTCTTCTTCTTGTTTTACATATAATTGAAATAAACTCTCTTGCAGAAATTTAAATTACAAAAATACATAACGATACGCAGATCGTGTACAAGAAAAACATAACGATACGCAGATCGTATTTATCTATCCTAATGTGGGCCATACTAGTCACCGCATGCAATAATAACATATAAAATTTCATCTAAATAAAATATGCTATTAATCCAAATTTAAAAAATAAAATAAAAATTAATAAAATTAATTATTTAATATAGAAACTCATTTCTAATAATATTAATTCAATTAAATTGTGCATGGAATTAATATCATATATTAATCATTAATTTGCTAAAAATGATGAATCTAATATTCAAAAATAACAGTTAATATGGTAACTCAAAATTTACCAAATAAGATATCAAAATATCTTGTAACATTTAACTAAATATTTATTTACCAAATAAAATATCAAATATCTTATTAATTAAAATAAATCTAATTTATTAAGATAGAATATCACATATCATATCTTATCTTGGTAAATAATATCCTTAGGATCGTTAGTGGGCCACCGACGGCCACCACAGCACAACCACCGGGGTAGTGCTGTTGCCGCGCATGTCCAGCCTGCATCGCCATCAGAATCGCTTTCGGGCTGACTCATTGATCCTGAACCATCTTTTCAGTTCTTAAAAGTGTTTCTCCCACTTAAAGTTTGTAACTTTTACAATTCTTGATAGGAAAATTTATGGTAATGGATTTTCATAAAATTCAGGCTTCTTGATTCATAGTTTAAACATGAAAAATCAAAATTTAACATGTATGTTCAAAACATATACAACAGATTGCATAAACTAATTAAAAGAATCAACTTTAGGGCAAAATCATGCATAATTTTCAAAAAATCAGCAACTTACCCTACATGTAGTTCATGAATTCTATGGCTAGAAAAATCAAATTTTTCGTTTCAGTCATGCAAATTAATCCATACAAACAATTTCTACATAATTGAATCAACATAAAACATGAACATGCATCAAAATTTAAACCTTTAAATTTGATCTAATCAATTTATGCAAGAGGCAACTGATACCACTGTTGGGATTTTAGATGCTTAAAGCGGAATTTCAGGAAACGTTTTCCTAACATCTAACCAAGGATCTCATGCATAAACTAAATAGATCGTACATAGGAAAGAATAAATACCTCTTGATGCGTGTTTGAGTCTCACTGGAATGGAGAGATTAGAGCCCCAAGTGTGACTCCTCTAATTAGTCCACACGAGCAATAAACCGAATCACCTTTAAGTCTCTTCTGCTAGACCGAGTAACTCAAAAATACAACCTGAGAACGAGGGAGAAGATACGCGGACGTGAAGAGAACTTGTTCTCTAGGTTTCATCAAACTCTCGTCACAAGATTTGTCTCTACAAATCTTGTATTTGAACTCACGCCAATTACGGCTTAGTCCATACGAGCTAAAACCCACGTACATATATATATAGATCAATCCATAATCTTGCATTAAGAAGTTTTATATATTTGGTATATAATATCTTTCAACTTCTTGAAATATATATCTATTGAAATATCTATCTATATATATCTTTCAAGATATATATCCTTCTATCAATAAGTAATAGATAACTATTATCTTTTACTTGATAATCAATCTATATCTTTAATTCTCTCAAGTACTTCAAATCCAATAGGCTTACCGGGCCTGCGGATTCGCTTGATCCAGTCCATAAACTCTAAGTGTGTGACCTCATAGGACCCAGTTATTCTAGCCATGAGCTTAACTTGATTAATCCCATAAGTCGTATTGGCCACTAACAATAGCATGCGACTCCTAAAATATCTGGATTATTAATCTCCATAAATAGTCATATTTCATAATTAGTAATTGCACCTTTGATTAAAGGACACAATTCCTTCATAGGTATGTGTTATATACTTTTTTTTGTTTTGGTGCATGATGCGTGGACACTGGACAAGTAATACTTACTTTTGCTGATTTTATTGATTGTAGTTTATGAGAACTTGGCTGAGAGTGATTACAGAACAAAAATTGATGGTTATGCTTTAAGAATTTGACAGAACTAATTATTTGTATTTCGGTGCTTCAGGTCGCTTACTTGCAGGTTTTGATGGAAGATTCCGTTGTTTTGGCTGAAACATAGACGCCATATTTGGAAGATTCTGTTGTCTCATCCTCTATGCAACCGCGGCAGACTCGGTTGGACCTGTAATATCCACAAATAAATTTAAAAATTTAAAAATTGTTCGTTGGAAATGGGCGTACATTAAAAAAAAATTTAAAAATTTAAAAATTTCGTACGCTGGAAATGGGCGTACGCCCATTTCCAACGTACAACATTTTTTTTCGAAAATTCTTTTTATTACGATTTTTTTAAAAAAATTAATAAATTACGTTAGTATATAATAACAATAATAGGTCAAATTTCACATCTGCCTCTTTGCTCTAATGGTAAAGAGCTGCATATATTGCTCAGAGGTTTTGAGTTCGAATCTCAACACTAACATCTCACCTTTTTTATTTTTGGGTAAAAAATAATGGAAAGAGAGGAGGGGAGAGTCGAACTTGAGACCTCATGGACATGTAATGAAGGACAACCACTAGGCTAATGAATCATATTGATATATTTGTAATATTAATACTACAAGTTACAATCGAATTTGGGTTCACCTCATTATTTTATTACAATAACAGTTTTTTTAATCTTGGTCTCAAATATCTATATCTATAGACTATTAATGATTTTAATAATTTCTAAAAAATAATTATTTAAATAATAAGGTGTATCTTATTGACATATATGTAATATTAATACTACAAGTGATGATCGAACTTGAATCTACCTCATTATTTATTAGAAAAACAATTTTCTTTTAGTTTTGTCTCAAATATTTATTGAATTAATTACTTAATTAATTTTGAATAAAATAATAATTATTTAAATAATCACATATGTAAGCTTTTTTAATATTTATAAAATATTTTGAAAACACTTTTTATATAAGACGTTCAAGGTTGTACTTTGTGGTCTACCTATTTTGTCAACATATGGTCATGAGCAAAAACTGGTCTTGGTAGAAACAAACCTACCTGAAATTGTGAGAGAAAACAATGCTTTAATTATTGTATTGGTATTTCATATCAGTTTAAAAAATATTTTCAAATAGCACATCTAAAAAATTGATATAGTGCCAAGATAGGATTCTAACGAATTGTCGACAAGATAAGGATAAGATCTTGCATATAACACATCTAACAACCAATCTTGCATATAACACATCTAACAACCAATCTTGCATAATAGTTTTACGTATTTTCGATTCAAAATAGTTATGCAAGATGAATAAAATCTTGCATAATACTTAACGTACAAATAGTTATGCAAGAAATGGCGCGAAAATCGAGTAAAACGGGATTAAAACGGAAAATGACGCGAAAATCGAGTAAAACCGACTTAGAACGACTAACGGATAAAAAATCGAGTAAAACCGACTTAGAACGACTAATGGCGCGAAAATCGAAAAATGTGGTTAGAGTATAGGGTATAGGGTATAAGGTAGGGTATATGATTAAACAAGCAATAACGACAATACGAAGATGTGAAATGTCGTTATTTTAGATTATTTGAGTGTTTTATAATATTTAATGAAAGTTTTATGTAAAGTTTATTTGAGTAACGAAGTGATATCACACACATATGAGTAAAACTATACGACTTATATACTTGATATTAACTCGTTACTAGGTGAAAGTGCTTGTTTAGATATTTCGAAGTGTTCATTTTGTTATTTTCTTATAAAAACGAAACCATCATATTGGTAATGCTCAAATACAACTTTTACATTTCAATTTTTTTGCGGCTTAAGGTCTTATTAAGCCGTTTTATGTCGTTTTTTGATAATGGGCCTCACTAAATCTCAATTCGGCCTTATTACGCCCGTTGACGTTTTCGATGATTTTTTTTCGATTCTGAGAATTGATTACGACTATGGCCTTTATTTTCTATCATGTTACAATTTTGAAATTTTAATTTTTATCGTTTTAGGGCGTTTAAACGAATTGGGCCCAAACTATCCATTTAACACATCCACTATCCACATTCAATATCAACTATCCACATTCACTATCCACTATCCACTATCCACTATCCACTATCCTATACCCTATACCCTATACCCTAAGTCGGATTTGCTCGTTTTAAGTCGGTTTTACTCGATTTTTCCGCCAACTCAATTTAAGTCTGTTTTACTCGATTTTCGTGCCAACTCGTTTTAAGTCTGTTTTACTCGATTTTCACGAAATTACTCGTTTTAAGTCGGTTTTTCTCGATTTACACACCGTTTCGAGTCCGATTTCCGGTGAGAGAGACTTTATTTGGATTTTATCTTAATAAGACTAAGTTTTATATTTTTCAAACATAATTAACCATCGATGGTGTTGATATCTTTAATCCAAGTTTGTGTTGAAATTTTTCAAACATAATTTATCATTTGTCATATATTGTATAAATTTTGTAGTTTTTGTTGAAATATATTTTGTTTTATATTGAATAAGAATTTATTTATTAATATATATTATTTAAATAACAATATTAGAAATACAAAGAAAATATTTTGGGAATGATATGGATTATCATAGTTTTTTATCTTAAAATATATTATAAATATAAAAAAGCTTACACACCTGCTTATTTGAATAATTCTTTTTCCTCAAAATTATTAAAATAATTAAATCAATAAATATGTGGGAAAAAAATAAAAAATCTATTTTTCTAACAAAAAATGAGGTAGATTCAAGTTCGATCATCACTTGTAGTATTAATATTATAAATAATACCAATAAGATACACATTATTATTTAAATAAATATTTTTTCTCGAAATTATTAAAATAATTAATTTTATTGATATATGAGACTTGTTCTATTAATATTACAAATAGATTAAAAAATCTGTTAATCTAATAAAATAGTGAGGTGAACCCAAATTTGATTGTAACTTGTACTATTAATATTACAAATATATTAATATGATTCCTTAGTCTAGTGGTTTCACTTTATTATATGCCCATGAAGTCTCAAGTTCGACTCTCTCCCACCTCTCTTTTCATCAATTTTTACCAAAAAATAAAAAAGGTGAGATGTTAGTATTGAGATTCGAACTCAAAACCTATAGACAATCAATGGAGCTCTTTACCACTAAAGCAAAGAGGCAGATGTGATATATGACCTATTATTGTTATTATATACTAACGTAATTAATTAATTTTAAAAAAAATCATAATAAAAAAAAATTCGAAAAAAAATGTTGTACGTTGGAAATGGGCGTACGCCCATTTCCAGCGTACGGAATTTTTTAATTTTTTTTTTAATTTTTCATTTATTTGGGGAAAAAAATTATCATTACGGTACGTTGGAAATGGGCGTACGCCCGTTTCTAGCGTACAAGATGTATTTTGTATTTTTTACAAAATTGTATACGTATAAGTTCTTATACGTATATCAATTTTTTTTGTATGTCCGCCCGAAACGAGCGTACGCCCATTATGGGCGTATGGAAATGTAGTGTGGAAAGAGAGAAAATGTAGTGCGTATAGACGCCACACATTTTTAGTGTGTTGACAAAAAATGTGACAGTGTTGACAAGTTAATTTATCTTGTGTTTCGTGCAGTACTAATTCAATAAATTAGGCTCTAGTAGAGTTTTGATTTCCGTGTCTTAGGTTAAAAACAAGGATTTGATTATTATGCAGGGACTCTTGGCAAAAAAATTTGGCAGTGTTGACAAGTTAATGTGTGTAAAATTAGACAGTGTTGACAAGGATTATGCAGGGACAATGCATTAGTGTGTAAAAAAATTAATGTGTTGATAATTATTTCTTTGACAATGTAATTTAGTGGTGTTGACAAGTTTTGTAACAATGTTGACAATTTTGTAATATTAATCGTGTTGTATGTTGTTGACCGTTTATTAGTCGTGTAAACAATTTATTTAGTTGGGTTGACAACTTATTATTTTTGATGACAGCTCTGTTAAAAAAATTGTTGACAGCTCTAGCTCTGTTATAATTTCCACGTTAGCAAAGGGTTATTATTGGTGTTGACAACTTATTATTCTTGTTGACTGCTCTGTTAAAATTTTTGTTGACAACACTGTTAAAATATTTATTGATAACTTTGTTAAAAAATTTGTTGACAACTCTGTTCTAATTGTCACGTCAGCAAAGGGGTATTTCCATATAACTTAAAAAAGTGATACAAAAACTTAAAAAACATTACAGTTTTGGGGTATTTACCCCCAAACTCGCGAGTGCACAACACATTTTGAGCAAACTTTTTTCATTGGGCTAAAAATGCTACTAAAAATAGAAAATAGCCCATTAAATGATAGCCCAATATATGTCCAGCCCAAAGTCAATATTCTCGTCCTCCTCAAACACAAGGTAAAGCAAGTAAAGAGCTTTCCCAAAAATATTAAATTTTATATTATAATAAGTCTTGAATTTATTATGTTTTAAAATGATTAAGGTTTAACATTGATGATGTACAAATTATATTTACTATGGACAAAATGGATCAATTTTTATATATAGAGAGATAAATTCATGAATTAAGGGCTTTATTAATTGTAGACCCCTTCCCATTATTCTCATAGGGTCTAGTTTTGGAAACACTAATTGAAAAGGGTCTATTAGTGTCTTTCCCTCAAATTTATATTAGATTTAGGCCCTTACTAAATACCGCCCACCTAAATTACCAAATATCGCCCGGTTTCTCGCGTTACGCGAGGAAGAGACACCTCGCGTAACGCGAGAATTAGAAAAGGCCCTTATGAGAGATGTACATCTCTCGCGTTACGCAAGAAGTACGTCCCTCGCGTGACGCGAAATTACCATTTTAAATTTATGCTATTTTTGCTAATCTCGCGTTACGCGAGTGACGTGTTTCTCGCGTAACGCGAGTGACGTGTTTTTCGCGTAACGTGAGAGACCGGACGGTATTTGGTAATTTAGGTGGGTTGTATATAAAAACCGTGTAGATTTAGATTATTTTTTTTGGTCTAAAAAAGAGTGTTGGAGTTGAGATTCGAACCAAAGACCTCATAGAGGTTATATTAGATTTAGATACTAGTAGTATCCGAGCCCGTGTGATGCACAAGCCTTTTTTAGATTATTTTATAGTTTATGATGAAGTTTAAAATTGATATTTTAGGTTTGATAAAAAATAATTAACAAGATCTTTTTAAAACTTTATTATATAAGAAATAGACAAGGAAAATATTTGTGTCATAGTCTTAGGAAGGTATGAATATCTATTTTAACCCTAGAATTGCATAATAATATTATATTTGTCAAAGAATTTCATATATTCTCCATGCACTATTTTCATATTTGGGTCACGGTTGAAATAGGTCAATTTCATGACTATGTACTTGAATTCGTCAGATAACGCATCGACATAAAACTAAAAACTATGCCAAAGAAAGAGCTCTCAGTAAACACTCCCAAGGAAGAAAAATCCAAAAACATTCGGCCTTGGTGGTGTTGCTCCCTTGCTTGCCGGCGGTCTCCTTTCTTCCCCTTTTCTCTTCTCTTCTTCCCCAAGGTGCTTCCTCTCGACCACCTTGGCTCCATGTAGGTGGTATCCTCTCGAACCACCTCCTTTGTCTCTAGCTTGAGAGTTTCGGCTGCAATGGCTAAGGGCAAGAACAAGGCTAAGGTAGGCTCTCCTTCATTCCAAAAGAGCAAGTTCAAGTCCGATGTGGTGTTGGAGGTCAAGAGTGATGGAAACATGGGTTCAAAGACGGTTTTGGAAGAGCAAAACCAGGCTCTTAGGGCTGAGTTGGCTGAGGCTAAGAAACATCTAAAGAAGGTCATGCTTGCGGAAGTGCAAGAGGAGGATGATAGTGGTGGTGAGGAGGCGGCTAAGGAGGGTAATGAGCTTTCCGACGAGAGCTCCGATGAGGATTTGGAGGAGCTTAGGGTGGCTGTAATGTATGGTAATGGTAAGGAAAAGAATGGCATTAAGATTGCTAACACAACCATGAAATCGGTTCAACAAAACAAGCACTCGAGCAAGGTGTCTGGTGAGGGCGAGGCGGCTCCGGGAAGCTTGTTGGGCTACAATGGTGGAGTGGATGAGTTGGTAGGGATGACTACATGCTCAGTCCAGGCACGCATGGACCCACCAAAGGACAGCAGCTGCTGCAAAAGTTTGGGCAAAGGTCAAAAGCTACACGTAGGGGCCACTATTCCTAACGGCTACTTAGCTTGTGCTCCTATTTTGGGCGTGTCTTCTAGCTGCCCTAAGGCTTGTGTGGTCCCTTCCAAAGGCAGCAAAGAACAGGTGGACCCCTCCATGAGCTGCAGCTCCCACAAAAGCATAGGCAAAGGACATAGGGTGCAGGCCGGTCAAGGACAAAAAGGACTAGATGGGTCCACTATTTCAAACGGCTATGTGCCTTTAGCTCCTTGTTTGGGCGGGAGTTCTTGCTCCATTTTGGCTGAGAAGAATGATGTGGATATGGGCTGCAATTTACAAGTGGGGCCCTCTTCAAAGAGTCAACAATCTTTGGCGCCAATAGTTGGCGGGAATCAAGATTTGAACTCGATTTTGGGTTTGAATTTGGCTTCGAATTTTGGCACCAAGGATGACGTGGCAATGCAGGCTGAGGTGACATGTCATGGTGACGTGTCATGTCAGGTTAAGACGGTTGGTGACATGGCGAAATCGGGAAAGACGGAAGCCGAGGTGGCAAGACCGGACGCAAGAGTGCCGGGGTCTCGGGAAGGCGCTTTGGGCGCCGGGGTTCCCTCGGTACCTAAGGCGAATGCTTGGACTTCGACGCCTCGGAAGGTCTTCATGAATGCCGGAGTGGGAGGTAAGATATCCTATGAACCCCCTTCGTCAAATAATATTAGCATTAAGATTTCCGATGGTTTTACTACGCATGAAATTTGGGGTTGGAGTCTCTTAGGTCAATACGTTGGATTTCACCCGGGTAGCTTTATGATTAACACCATGATTAGGTCTTGGGGGGTTAAGGCGCACTTTAAGGAAGAGGAGGGATGGATGATCTTTTATTTTAACTCCGAAGAGGATAGGGATAATGTGCTTAGAAATGGCCCTTATTTTATTCATGGCAAGCCTATGGTCCTTAAGAATATCCCGGATAAGTTTGCTTTTAACCGTAGAGATATTGCGACTATTCCCCAATGGATTAGGATTAATGGCCTAGCTAGGAATTTTTGGACACATGATATCTTGAGTCGTATTTGTTCGCATGTTGGCAAGCCTCTCTTCATGGACCCGGTTACGGATTCTAGGAAGAGAGGGTCGTATGCTAGAGTTCTTGTGGAGATTAATTTCGCTCTACCTTACCCTAAGGAGATTGAGGTGAATTTTGATGATGGGGACAAGGTCACCCTTTCCTTTGTGATTGAGAACGAGCCTAAGTATTGCACCGAGTGTTGCTCGTTTGGTCATATGTTGGAGGAGTGTAAGTTCAAGGAGAAGAAGGAGAATGTTGGTACTAAGGCTAAGAGGGCCCATGGTGTGAGCAAAGTTGGAGAAGATGGCAAAGGTAAGGAGACCTATGCCGAAGCCACTAGGAAGGAGGTGCCAACCTCGACGGTTGGCAAGGGACTCGGAGGGATCCCCGAGGCTACTCCGAAGGCCAAGAGTGTAGGGGAGGGAGGCGAGAAGAGTTCGGGTGCTATTGATGTTGTCCCAACCGTGCTAGGTTTGCCTTCCCGTGGCAAGGCTCCAGGGGTTGCGCCTAGTACCGAGGAGGAGAGCGAGACCGAGGACCTTGGGTCCGGGGTGGATGGAGAGGAGAGCGAGGACACATCCTCGAGTGAGGAGTCAGTTGAGGTGTTAGAAGAGGGAGAGTGTGAATCCCATGAGCGTGTTGGAAGACGTGGCAGTGGGTCAGAGGTTGATGAGAGCACCAAGGAAATGGAGAGTATGCTATCCAAGTCTCAGCGCAAGAAGGCTCGGGCTAGAGCTAACAAGGCTCGGTTTGAGGCTACTCAGTTGTTGATTGCCCTCCCGGCCCCAGACAAGTGGGGTAAGTCGGCCATCCCTACGAGACACTCACTTAGGAACCGGGGTCCCACCCCTAAGGTTTCCCGATGATTGTCGTCTCGTGGAACGTGCAAGGGCTTTGCCAAGCCCTGAAACAAAATGGCGTCGGAGGTGTCATCCGTGAGGTTGAGGCCAAGGTTTGTGGTCTGTACGAGACCAAGTGTGGTGGTGTTAGGATGGAGACCGTGGCTCGCCGGGTTGCACCTGGTTGGCAGTTTGTGGAGAACTTTGCTTTGGATCCCCGGGCTCGTATTCTGGTGATGTGGGATCCCTCGTGTGTGGTTTTGAGTGTTGTGAGCATGTCTATCCAGCACATTGGGTGTGCCCTCACTTGCAGGACGACGGGGGAAGAGTTTGGTGTTTGCTTCGTCTACGGGCTTCATAGTGTTGTGGCTCGCAGGGATATATGGGACAGTGTTGATGCGTTGCTTGAGCCTCTTTCTGTGCCTTGGTTGATTATGGGTGATTTCAACTGTGTTATGGCTGATCACGAGAGGGTCAATGGGAGACCGGTCTCGAATTATGAGTGTAAGGACATGGTTGATGCTTGTAGGAGACATGGGCTTTTGGACGCTCCTTGCTCTAATGAGACCCCCTTTACCTGGACCAACAATACGGTCTGGAGCCGGATTGATCGAGTGTTTACTACCTCTTCTTGGACCAACTCTGGGTTTCATTGCCAGACGAGCTTCCTTGAGAAGTGGCACATCTCGGATCATAAGGTAGGGGTTGTCTCTTTAGTGAGGGATACCGGGAAGGGGAAGAAATACTTCAAGTTCTTCAACATGTGGGCGGACCATCCTCGCTTCTTGGAGGTGGTCAAGAGGGTTGGAAGACGGATGAGAGGGGTACTTACCAGTTCAGGCTTGCCAAGCTCCTCCAGGGTATGAAGAGGCCTCTGAAGGCGCTCAACACCAGGGAGTTTGGTCACATTTCTAGGAAGGCTGCGGAGGCCAATTGTCTGCTTGCTAGTGCCATTACCAGATTGAGTGTGTCTCCGGATTCTGAGGAGGGTAGGAGGGAGGTCGAGGAGGCTAAGGCGAAAGCCAAGAGACTCAACCGGGCTGAGGCCTCGTTTCTTGGGCAACAGGCCAAGGCCAAGTATATTCTCCAGGGTGATCAGTGCTCTAGGTATTTCCATTCTCTCATGAAGGCAAATGGCAAGCGGAACCACATTGCTTCCATTTGCAAGACTGATGGGACCAGGACCAAATCCTCTAAGGAAGTTCATGATGGGTTCATTAGCTTCTTCAAGAGTCTTTTTGGTTCTGAGGTTCGGGTGGTGCTGCCTAGTACCACTGAGTTTGCTCAGGGGCCGTCGGTTAGTGATGAGGAGGCTTCTATGCTGGCTGGTGCTGTGTCCAATGCTGAGATCAAGGAGGCTATCTGGGCTACTGGAGTGGACAAGGCCCCGGGGCCTGATGGCTTCAATGCCAAGTTCTTCAAGGCCACTTGGGACATCACGGGAGCTGAGGTTTGTGCTGCTATTAAGGAGTTCTTTGCTTCGGGGAAGCTTCTGAAGTCTTTCAATCACACCATTGTTGCTGTTATTCCTAAGGTGGAGGACCCGGATAGAGTGGAGAGCTTTAGACCCATTTCATGCTGTAATGTGGTCTATAAGATCATCTCCAAGATCATGACTTCCCGCCTTAGTAAGATTTTGGGGACTTTGGTGGATCAGGCTCAGAGTGCTTTTGTTGGGGGAAGGCTCATGTCAGACAACATCTTTTTGGTTCAGGAGCTGCTCAGACGCTACAATGTGATGAGGGACACCCCGCGGTGCTTCCTTAATGTGGACCTCGCCAAGGCTTATGATTCGGTTTCTTGGGACTTCCTGCGTTTCACGCTTGGCCATCTTGGTTTCCCGCCCAAGTTTATTTCTTGGGTGATGGAATGTGTTTGCTCTTCCACCTATTCCATTAAGGTCAACAAGGGCATTCATGGTTTCTTCCCGGGTAAAAGGGGCCTTAGACAAGGGGATCCCTTATCCCCTCTCCTCTTTGTCCTATGCATGGAGATGTTCTCCCGCTTAGTCAAGAAGGAGACCTCCTGTAGTTCTTTCCACTTCCATCAGCACTGTGAGAGCACCAGGCTCACTCATCTGACTTTCGCTGATGATGTGGTCATGTTCTGCAGGGGAGATAGGGGGTCTACTGATGTGCTTCTAGGCTGCCTCCGGAAGTTTGAGGTTATGGCAGGGCTGAGTGTGAATGTGGGTAAGTCGTCTATGTTCTTAGCCTCGGTTGCGGATCCGGTGAGATCCTCCCTGATTCAGGCTTCTGGTTTCAGAGCTGGTACCTTCCCGTTCAGGTATCTGGGGATCCCCATTAACCCCCATGGGCTTAGGAGTTTGGACTTCAAGCCCCTGCTTGACAAGATCAGTAACTACCTCTCTGATTGGACTAAGAAGTCCATCTCCTTTGCTGGGAGGTGGGAGCTGATTAAGTCGGTTCTACAGGGGGTTGAGGGATTCTGGTTGTCTATCTTGCCCATTCCTGTGGGTGTTCGGAAGAGTTTGATTAGCATTTGTCGGGGCTTCCTGTGGAGAAGGCCTAAGGTGAGATGGGATGAGGTGTGCAAGCCTAAGAAGGAAGGGGGTCTTGGTCTCCTTGTATTGGTGTTTGGAACCAGTGTTTCATGATCAAGCACTTTTGGCACATCTTTAGCCAGAGGGATAGTATGTGGACTCGCTGGATTCATCATAGGTACCTAAGGGTTGTTGGGGCGCTGGATTGGACTATGCATAAGCGTGACTCTCCGTTGATTAAGGGTATTCTGCATGCGCGGGACACGGTTGTTCAGCTTGAGAGTAGGGTTCTCAATGTCGAGGAGTCTCTCTTGGAGTGGTGCAAGTTCGGCCACTTCAAGGTTTCCTTGGCATATGAGGCTCTACGCTCAAAGCGGCCTACTGTCAGATGGTATAGAGAGGTTTGGGCTAGACACAACACGCCCAAGCATATGTTCCTTCTTTGGCTTGCTAACCTCGGGAAGCTCTCTACGTATGATCGCCTGTCGTTCTTGGGTGTTCACCCAGGTTGTCGGATGTGTGGGGCTGCTCTGGAGGACCACAAGCATCTGTTCTTTGATTGCCCCTACTCAGCTACCATTTGGAGAGAGATCAGAGTCAGATTTGGGATCCCGGCCACAGCTTCGTCAATCAAGTCTTCTCTTAGCTGGCTTCGTAGACGCGCTTCTACTCGTGACTGTCTGGCCCAGGCTCAGGTATGTTCCCTTTCCTCTACTGTTTATTACTTATGGCATGCTCGGAACTCTCTTATTTTTCAGGGCAACCGGATTCCTCGGCAGGACGTTGTTTTCGTTAGTGTTTTTAGACTTCTTCATGAACGTTTCCCGCCTTGCATGGTTATGGGTTTGTAGTGTTTGTTTTGTTTTGTCTGTTTGTTTGTTTGTTGGTTGTTTGTTTATTATTTCTTTGTTTGTGTGTGGTTGGACTTTGTTTACTTTTTTATGTTTTGTTCTTTTGTTTTGTGTATCTTGGAGGGTCTGTGTACCTTACATCTACACCTGGTTTGATTTTTGTGTAGCTTGGATGGCTTGTTTGCCTCTCCATATACACTTTATCTTGGTTTGTGAAGCTTGGATGGCTTGTTTGCCTACCCATATTCACCTTGCTAATAGTTTGGAAAGCCTACGTGCTTTTCCAAATGTGGCTTTGTTTATTGCTTTGAACTGATTTGTGTACTGTTTATTACCCTCTTTGTAGGGTCATATTTATACAATTTAACCGAGGGTATTGTCCCTCTTTATACCAAAAAAAAACTATGCCAAATAAATAAATCCTATAAAAAAATCCTACATCTGTAGCCATGAGTATTTCAGTGTCGTAGTTCTTCACGTTGTTATCGTTAGAAGACCCACCGAATCTGCGCTTCGAAGACGCCATCATATGAATCTCGCGACGGGCATCACTGGAGCTGCTCTTCGGCCCAAACATTTTGAAAGAAACGAAAGAGAACCATCAGAAGGGAGAGGGAGGTTAAATAGCACAACCACGACCCCTGGCTGCCCAAGTTTGTCGTTACAAAACAAAATCAACCAAATCAACACATCAATTCCAGTCTAAAGCGGAGTAGAAAGCGATGAAGACAACCTACATGGCGTTACAAAAGAAGGCGACGTCTTCATCATCACTTCTAAAGATGTTAAAACACCTCCTCAGTAAAAAAGAACGCTAAATACACATCTAAAATTACTAAATCCTTAACTAAATACACCTCTAAAATTACTAAATGTTTATTCTAAAGGTCAATTTTATATGTTTATAGATTTATTGTGTTCGAATTATGTTTCAATTTGACGCGATCATGTTGTTTTTTATTGGGCGGTTAGGTTTTGACTACGAGCATCGTCATTTAGAGAGATTAAAATTAGCAAAACTAAATTAAACTAAATTAATTTTTTGAGATCACATTAATTGGTTTAACATTGATTAGGTACCAATTGCATTTACTTTCATTAAAGACCAACCATTTTATATATATATATATATATATATATATTATTTGATATGATGGATTTATAGATTTCTTATTTAGGAAACAGTTTTCTTAGGAAAGAAAAAGCTATGCCCTTAGAAAACACTAGATTAGTTTCCGTACCATGTATGGGATTTACACAATATTTTTATATTTAAGAAAAAATATTTATACAATTTTTGTAAAATAAATAAATATGTCTAGTGGCAATATAAGTCATAATGTAATTTAGTAAAAGGGTATAAAAACATAAACACTAAAAGTTATGCGACAATAATTTAAACAATCATTCTCAAACATTTTTATTATTAGCTTTTCATTTGTGATGAATTGTTCATATTGAATAAATAAACTATTGTTCAAGCGAGTAAAAGAGTAAACATTATCAATAAAGTGTTATACAACAAAAACTCTGAACGCTAAATCAAAATTTGCAACGACAACTTTTAACAAAGAGCCATTCATGATTGTGATTTTGATTTCCAATTAAAAATTGTAATCTTTGTAGTAATTGATTTGTAATATTTTTTATTTCTTCTCTATTTATCAAGCAACCAATCTTTTTGTGATATTACACATCATAAAAATAAGATTACAAATTTGCATAAATAACATAACAAAATATTTTTTTGTTATTTTTTTCCTTATTTATAAAGCAGTCAATCTGACACATCACACAAATTAGATTACAAATATGAAAAAATAACATAATAGGACATTGTGAAGTAAAAATCTAAAAAGAATAACCTGTAAATAACTTTTTTTGATCTAGCGGATATTGTGATACTTGGGTGGTTGAAATAAAATGATCCTATGTGGCATAGCTGAGGAAAGATTTAGTAATTATATAAAGATTTAAAAACACTTCTTACATCGCAACAAAACCAAACAAAAGTCCTTTAAAAGGTCGAACTGAAGCTAATGGGAATGACCATACTTGAACAAGATTCGTTCTATAGGCTTGTACCTCTGTATCCTTGAGTTCTAAGGAGACAAGAAACAAAGTGTAGTGGACGACACGTGGTCGCACGATCTTAGTGTGATTAATGGCTGTCCTTGGCCCTTTCCATGGTTATGGTTCTGGTTGTAGAGGATTGTTCTTAGTTTAGATTTGGACTCGTGGTGGTTGAATCGACCACAAAAGGAGTGACTTCCTGCAAATTTCTCTTTTTATCACTTTGCTTATTAGGCTTGTTTATGAGATTTCTCTCGTGACTCTGTACCCGTATCTTTGCCTCTACTTTCCATGCAAAATGAATATGTACCCATCAACAATTATGATATATTATACGAGACGTTCTTTAGTCTTTAAAGGTTGAAAATGACCGTGAAGCATACAAAGTACGAGTTTTTTAGAATAAGCTTTTGAAAAGATATATTACGAGTGAGTCGAAAATGTTATGTCTATCCCCAACTGCCTATCGCCTACCGAGAACGAAATCGTTGGATGTAAGCACAGCCTAAAGTTTACATTATTTTGCAATAATTAGAACAAAAGTATTGAAGTTACTTCTTTAACGCTTATTTTTCTATAACTGAATTGAATTTTGATTAGTTATACATTTTTAAGGCTTATTTACCTATAAAAATATGTACATGGTGTTGGAGCCCAGAAGTTGCAGTCTCGTGACAAAACACTTCGCGAGACACAGGACGACGGCTCTTCGAAAGAATTTTGAAGACCTCTTCCGCGAGTCTGGACAAACAACTTATACGTAATACTCCACGTCGTCTTCTTCCTAAAGACCAACCTTATTCCTGACACCTTCAATACCTGCGCAACCAAACCAGGAGGGGGTCTCTGGATTTGGCTCTCTGACGTTCAAATCAGACAGGAAGCAAACAAGCTACCAAAGACGATTGAGTGATGC
Organism: Oxyria digyna; assembly: GCA_029168935.1. Taxonomy (NCBI): domain Eukaryota; kingdom Viridiplantae; phylum Streptophyta; class Magnoliopsida; order Caryophyllales; family Polygonaceae; genus Oxyria; species Oxyria digyna. Next base: position 13,370,537 of record JAPVLV010000010.1, on the reverse strand, counting down.
AAGAGTAAGAGAGGGTAGAAAGAAGTAAAGTAATGGAAAGGAGAACTCAAAATGTCAGTTAAAACGTTTTTAGTCCTATGCTACCAATAAACCGAACGGCCTTAGAAATCACCCATCTCAACATTAAAAGCTCGATAGCAACACCGGGAGTCACAAACCAAGCGTTGTTCGTCCTAACGCCTCAAGGAGAAGGTGGTTTAGGAAGATTGAAACTTTGGCTCATTCCTGTGTTTTTCTCACTCGGGAGAGGAAGACGAAGCGTTTTTCTTTCAGCAGTGATCTCTGCCGTTCTCACTCCATTGGTTTGCGCTCTTATACTCCCGCTAGGGCCCACGAGAGTCAATTACCAATTTGCCCCTCCGATACTTAATCTCGTCGGACCCTCTTTCTGGGCTGTATGTTTATGGGCCGCTTCCGTTCTTCTGGGCTTACTTCATGGGCCGTCACGGCTCGCGTTCTACGGGCCTAACATGATTCCCTTTGGGCTTCGCGAGCCCGTCGACGGGCTCGAACACATGGAACATTTTCTTAGGTGCATCATTCCATTGTAGGTAAACAAAATATATTGATTCAAGAAGTCAATCTAAAGGGTGAAAGAAGCCTAAAAAATGGAATTAGAAACTTTATTTAATTAAATAAGATACTAACATGTCAAAAATTTAGGTGCCGAATCCTTATATATTGAGGTAATCTAATAGGCATTCCACTAACATGTAATTATTTAATTAACACACGTGTATATATATATATATGTATGAAAATTGATGACATATATCTATCTGACTATCTTTGGATGGAATTAAAGTTGACTACTCCTCATGAGGACTTGAATGTTAAGGAATTTGGTGTGTGATTCGTCGGTTGCATAGTTGCCCTACACATGAGGTGGGGCAGCATCGGTGACTTGAGGTGAATCAGCATCCACACTCTGGGCTAGGACGGGCTCAATATTGCCACGTTCAGATGGAGAGGGTGCAATTCCATCTCCCGGGGCTGGAACGGGAATGCCTTCCTCAACAGGGGTCTTCGCGGCTTGGGCGGTATTGTTCGCAACTGCGGCGGGTGGGGCGCGGTTGAACGTGAATGCAGGATTGACTGTCAATCCAGGGTTGAGATTGAGTGTGACTGGGGGTATGGAGAGACCTTTTTTCCCTGGGGCAGGGGCGTTCGCCGCTGGGGCAGGGGCGTCAGTTGATGGAATACTAGTGGTTGGAGTAGGGGCGCTCCAGTCTGGGGCAAGGCTGCTTCTGGCTGGGGCAGGTGCATTTGTGTTTGGGGTGGGGGCGCTCCTGACCGGGGCAGGGGTACTCGTATCTGGGGCAGGGGTACCCCTGACCGGGGCAGAGGCTTCTGATACTGGAGCAGGGGTCGCCCTGCTTGGGGCAGAGGCCCCCCTGCTTGGGGCAGAGGCCCCCCTGCTTGGGGTGCTAGTACTTGGGGCGTGACTAGACGGTGTCCCGGTACTTGGAGAGGATCTAGTTGGGGCGCTACTGCCTGGGGCTGGTCTAGTCGGGGTGCTAGTAGATGGGGCGGGTTTTGAAGGGGTGCTAGTTGTCGGGGCTGCTCTAGACGGGGCACTAGTAGACGGGACAAATTTAGAACGGCCGCCGCCAAAACGAAACGCACGCACCCCTAGCATGAGGTTCTGATCTTTGCCGACGTCATCACCATTGACTCGCATATCATCATCGACACCTCGCACATCGATGGTGAGGGACAACAAAACAAACAAGAAGCAAACAAGTTTATTCATAGTTATATTGTTCTTAGCAGCACAAATGATGTTCATATAACTTCTTGGTTGAATGGAAGGAAATAAGTTATAAGTGGTTTGTTTGTCAAATATAGCAATATCAAATAATGGTGTAGAGAATACAGTGGTGAATTTTGCAAAGTTGCTAATTAATTAGTGATTTCAGCTTCTTTATCTCTATTTCACATGAAAAAATATAGTACTTGAAAATAGCAGATAATGGAGTAATAAAAATGAAATTTCATATCTTATAGCTTTATACAATCCTAGTAAGTGTTGGAAATGATGACATATGAGCCGTATACTATTCTAGAAAAAAAGTCTATAGCTAATACTACATTTTATTACATTCAATAATAGTATCATTTTCATAGGGTCACTGAATTGTTCTATATTTCGATAATCACAAATAATTAGTGTTTGACCCGTACAATTTTAATATAATTAACTTCATTTTATAAATTTCCATTTGACTGATGTTTTTCTACATTATTTTGTGATTATTCAAAAATATATTTATGATTTTCTAAGGTGTTCAAAAAAGATATTAATTATTATGTGTAACTTGTGTGAAGTAAAAGTGAGACTAAACTAAAATACATACTTCCACTGCATCACATAGGCTACAATGCTACATGATCTTTATGAACTTGTTCCTTTCACACCAATTGTTGCATAAGAAAAATGTGAGCTAATATATCTCCTTAAAATTTTTACATACTTTTCCATCCTCTAGCAACAACACGTAGTCAGAAAGATGGATGCGTATTCAGTCTTCCTCAATTCCTCCCAAATGTAATATTAGTTCGTTGATTTTTTTTTATCAAGTTCTTGGCTTGATGATGAAGATGCAATCAAATTTTGGTCAAGTCACTCAACTTCTGCTCAAAAAGGAAAAGAGGTCAAAGATAGAAGACATGCTAATAAGCTAAATGGTGTCGGCAAATTTTAGAATGTCCGAAGCTTGTCTCCTTCTAATTGCTGAGAGCCTGAAAATATAATAACAATGAATAATTGGTAAAAACAAAAGTAGATTACATGTTTGTTCATTGAGAAAGCGTCCTCATCTTCATCGATCAATGTGTAAATTGTTGTCTTCATCTTTGGGGTTCTTGAGTATACCCTTCTCTACACCACTGATTTGTTTTGATGCCCTGCACTGCTATCCAATTATCCCTTTTACTAACAATAGCTAACATCATCTATTAGTTGTTGGAAGAACTTTTAACCTTGTTTCTCTGTGACCATGCCATTTGCTGACTGAAAAAAAAAAAAGAGTAAGAACAAAACTTGCTTCATCAACATTTCATGAGAAATTACATATAATCAGGGTTGATAGCCGTTTGCCGCTTGCTGACTTGGAGTTTTGTTGAACAATTCTTCCCCATTACATATTCAAAGATCAAATCGTGGTTTTGCTTGCCAATACCTGCAAATAACTGCAATGCAACAAACAGTAAGTAACAATCACACTTGTTTTCAGTTACAAATTAATGATATCTAGCCATGTAATCACATTGATCCTTGATTTGCTTTAAATTGACTATTAATAATGTCTTGAAATTTGCAAGAGACCCGAAAATATGACATAAAAGGATGTTGTCAGATCAAGAGTTGCGTATAAACTACAGAAGTTTATGGAAAGATGGTTAACTAAAAAATTAATGGATAATCCTTCAAAACTTTATCCTTTCAAAACAAAATTTGAAACTTGCAGTTAACATATAAAAACAAAAACATGTATGTTAAATGTAGTTAGAAGTAGCAAGGAGTGTGTATCAAAATGAAGTATCATATTTCTACCCAAACAAAAATGAAGTATCATATATCGTTGGGTGCTTGGGCTGCAAAATATTTAGAATTGATTCTCTGATGCAGCGGACACACACATGTATCCGGCAAAGAATTAATAGAAGAACAGCAAGTGAATCAATTTGTTTGTGAAAACTGAAGGGAGTAGGGGAAGATAACTTGAATAAATTAAGAAAAATACGGTGAGATGCAGATGCATGGAATAGTGGAAGATCGTGGAATGAGTGTCTCTATATTTATGGGCAATTATAACAGTTTTTCGCAAAACATGAAAGAGTGTAGAAGTAAGGTGGCATCTCATTTGTCAAAAAAAAATGCCAATTATTTTCTTAAAAAGTGAACAGATGTTAAATGGTGATGGATGAAATGCCAATTATGAATGAAATGGTAGGATTCAAATAGTCACGACACATGCAACATGAAATGATACTAAAATTCCTCTATCGTCTTACAGAATAACCAAGAAAAGAAAAAAATGGGTCGCCAAAGTCTACATATATTATAACTATTATTTCCAAATTACTTCTCATCTCATTATACTTATAAAAATTTCTGCATACTCATTAGGATAATTCAGTGATTCATAACTCACCTTGATAGGCAATAGCCAAGAGCCATGACAGTTGATAAAGATCTTATAAAGTTAAGAAGTCGTTGCTTTACAACACGGCTTGCATCTGTAGACAAAAACATGGGATCCTACGCTCTGAAATATCAAAGGCAAATTAGGCAATTAGTGCCAGACTACAACAAAATTAAAATAGGGGGAGAAACATTCAAGTTTTGCAAATGGAAAATAAAAGTCAAAAATACCTACATATATAAGCATTGTTCCAATCCATATTAGTATGGGTTGAATATATGAGGTCGTGATATAATGTGTATTACTCTTGTCCCAGTTACTATCATCATTTTTCCGGATGAACATAAATTAACCTTGTCAAAACATAGTCAACTAAAACCAACATAGGTACAGAGTTGTCATGAAATAAAAAGATTAATACATGAAGAAATGTCTTCCTGCTTAGGCGAATAAGCGGTCGAAGTCCCCATGTTGCGAAAGCACTTATGACTATGGCAACACCCAGCTTAAGTACAACCGTGCTTCCTGATACATTACTAAAGGATCAACAGGACATTGTGATATAATTTTAGTGCTAAGGTGAAGGAAAAAATATATTACATATATCAACTACGTAAATACTTGTTAAGATTTAGCAACATTCTTTATTACAAAAAAACCAATTCCTCCATTTGGTACCTCGCCAGAATCTGTACAAATAGAGAGATGGTCATAGTTCAACATCGAATATATGCAAAAATGGATTCAATTGGAGAATTCAGGAACTACAAGGAAATGAATCTAATGCTAAATTCATCAAAAGCACACACAAAATTCAAAATCAGAATCAGAATGGACTTACTGAACATGAGAAGACTTATTATGGTTAAGTGAAGACAACAAATTAAATTAAAACACTAACATGAACCCTCAATAACATGATTCACACATAATCATCGAAACCTAATCTGAAACAAATCCAATGAGGTTTGGTGAACATGGCGACCTCCGAAAGCGAAGGGTCAAAAAATAATTGAATGGAATCGATCTGACGTACCTAGCATGCCATCAACAAGGGATCGAAATTCACGCAATCGTGGAGATGTTGAGTATTAATTTTCCAGTGGAGGATGAAAGTTTGAACTTGGAATGGGAAAAGAGAGATTCACTCAACGCATCAGCGTATGGTAGACCTGGCAATCGGGTCGGGTCGGTCGGGTTCGGGTTAAGGGTGCTCCGGGTCGGGTATTTTTCGGGTCGGGTCATTTCGGGTCTAAAATTACCGGGTCAAAACAGGTCGGGTTGTTACGGGTTTATGGGCGGGTCGGGTCGGGTTCGGGTCTAAAATTACCGGGTCAAAACAGGTCGGGTTGTTACGGGTTTATAGGCGGGTCGGGTTCGGGTTCGGGTCTAAAATTACCGGGTCAAACAGGTCGGGTTGTTACGGGTTTATAGGCGGGTCGGGTCGGGTTCGGGTCTAAAATTACCGGGTCAAACAGGTCGGGTTGTTACGGGTTTATAGGCGGGTCGGGTTTGGGTCGAAAATTTTGGAGTCAAACAAGTCGTTTGTTACGGATTTATTGTCAGATCGAGTCGCTTTGAGTAAAAACTTACCGAGACATAACAAGTTGAGTCGTTACGAAATATTGATGTTAAATTTGGGTCAATCTTAATTGCAAATTTTAATGTATGCTTCGATAGCAACACCACTACATTACCTTCTTTTCATTTATTTGAATAAGTTTGGCATAGTAACGTTTAGTAGATTAGCTAATATTTGAAAAAAAAACGAATGAAAACATTTATAAATTACAATTTACAACCTATGGACAAGTCAATAACCATCGACTAAATAAAACACGGTAGGTTCAATGTGACGGCAAATAAAGACTTGATATGTTGCTCAAAATCAAAACACATCTTCACAACCATAATCAATCCATCGTTTAATGCAACTCAAGATAGATAGAGTATTAAAATGAAAACAATCTGTCAACTTAGTCACATAATTCAAACTGCAAAAAAATAACAATCTCATAACTTAGAAAGTAAAACATGTTCTTCATATTCTTGTCAATCTTCCATGTCCATTGACATTGGACTATCTTCACTGTCATTGTTGATGTCCATTCTTGTAAATTGGATTTCTAATCCTTCTTCTAAATCATCTTCGGGAGCTGTATAATTAAAACTGTGAATTAAACTCATATATATAAGATCTAAAATATCATAATAATGTGAAACAAACTAACTGCTTACCTTCTTCAAGGTCTAGTCCATAAAGCCATGAACGAGTCGTCAAAAGAGCTTCGGCGGAATCCTTATTAAGAGAAGATCTCCACCTTGTAATAACTCTACTTCCCATGCTAAATGCAGATTCGGATGACACGGTTGTTATAGGAATGGCTAGAATATCTCTTGCCATCCTAGAGACACTAGGATATCTATGAGCATTTTTCCTCCACCAGTCAAGCACATCTAGATCTTTAACTAATTTTTCCAGAGTCTCATCCAAATATAGCTCAATTTCTGATTTTTCTGTAGAAACATCATAAGAGGAAGCAAATCCCTAGACACAAAATAAACATAGGTAAAACATGCTGAAATATGATAAAAGTAACTTATATTATTTATTTAATTTACCTCAAACTCTCCAGGGTCCATCGAATTAAGAGTAGAAGTCGTGTCATTACTGTTTGAAACATACTCTTGATAGAACTTCAGAAATTCGTCTTTCACATGTTTGGATTTCAATGGAGCCCTTTAACTTCTCGAAACAATGATGGATGAGCTGAAACTTGTAACGAGGATCCAACATGATGGCAAATGAAAGAATCAAACTGTAAGAGCTCCAATACTTATCAAACTTCTTCTTCATCCTCTTTGATTAAATGATTAAATTTTACAAGGATGGTGTAATTTGAAAAGTTAGAAATTTTGATTAAATTATATTCATATGGTTAAATGTCTTTAATAGACATTAAAATCAAGTTTCATTTCATTCCGACATCATTTGGGCATCCTTTTGTCAAATTGGGTTTTAAGCCCATTTAAGGCTTTTTAGCGTTTACGCATAGTTCTGAGCCTCGTTTTGTATGAGCGAAACCTTATTGATATTTTATATGCCTAATAAGACTAACTTGTATAATTTTTCGAACAATAATCAACATCGATGTTGTAGACCATACATATTGCGCCAAGTTATACAGTTATCACTAGTTTGGTTTTACAAAGGAGGTGTTATTTGAAATGTTAGAAGTTGTGATTGGAAGTTACCCACATGGTTAAATATCTCTAATAAGCATTGAAACCAAGTTTCATTCCATTCCGACATCGTTTGGGCGTCGTTTTTCCAAATTGGCCTTAAGCCCATTTAAGGCCTTTAAAGGTCTTTGAGCGTTTACGCATAGTTTCAAGCCTCGTTTAGTGTAAGCGAGACCTTAATGGGACTTTATATGCCTAATAAGACTAAGTTGTATAATTTTTTCAATCATAATAATACATCGATGTTGTTGACCATACATATTGCCACAAGTTAGAGAGTGATGACTAGTTTGATGTTTAGAAAAGGAGGTGTTACTTGAACATGAAGAAGTTTTGATTGAGAGTTACCCACATGGTCAAATATCTCTAATAAGCATTGAAACCAAGTTTCATTCCATTCCGACATCGTTTGGGCGTCGTTTTTCCAAATTGGCCTTAAGCCCATTTAAGGCCTTTAAAGGTCTTTGAGCGTTTACGCATAGTTTCAAGCCTCGTTTAGTGTAAGCGAGACCTTAATGGGACTTTATATGCCTAATAAGACTAAGTTGTATAATTTTTTCAATCATAATAATACATCGATGTTGTTGACCATACATATTGCCACAAGTTAGAGAGTGATGACTAGTTTGATGTTTAGAAAAGGAGGTGTTACTTGAACATGAAGAAGTTTTGATTGAGAGTTACCCACATGGTCAAATATCTCTAATAAGCATTGAAACCAAGTTTCATTCCATTCCGACATCGTTTGGGCGTCGTTTTTCCAAATTGGCCTTAAGCCCATTTAAGGCCTTTAAAGGTCTTTGAGCGTTTACGCATAGTTTCAAGCCTCGTTTAGTGTAAGCGAGACCTTAATGGGACTTTATATGCCTAATAAGACTAAGTTGTATAATTTTTTCAATCATAATAATACATCGATGTTGTTGACCATACATATTGCCACAAGTTAGAGAGTGATGACTAGTTTGATGTTTAGAAAAGGAGGTGTTACTTGAACATGAAGAAGTTTTGATTGAGAGTTACCCACATGGTCAAATATCTCTAATAAGCATTGAAACCAATTTTCATTCCATTTCGACATCGTTTGGGCGTCGTTTTTCCAAATTGGCCTTAAGCCCATTTAAGGCCTTTAAAGGTCTTTGAGCGTTTACGCATAGTTTCAAGCCTCGTTTAGTGTAAGCGAGACCTTAATGGGACTTTATATGCCTAATAAGACTAAGTTGTATAATTTTTTCAATCATAATAATACATCGATGTTGTTGACCATACATATTGCCACAAGTTAGAGAGTGATGACTAGTTTGATGTTTAGAAAAGGAGGTGTTACTTGAACATGAAGAAGTTTTGATTGAGAGTTACCCACATGGTCAAATATCTCTAATAAGCATTGAAACCAAGTTTCATTCCATTCCGACATCGTTTGGGCGTCGTTTTTCCAAATTGGCCTTAAGCCCATTTAAGGCCTTTAAAGGTCTTTGAGCGTTTACGCATAGTTTCAAGCCTCGTTTAGTGTAAGCGAGACCTTAATGGGACTTTATATGCCTAATAAGACTAAGTTGTATAATTTTTTCAATCATAATAATACATCGATGTTGTTGACCATACATATTGCCACAAGTTAGAGAGTGATGACTAGTTTGATGTTTAGAAAAGGAGGTGTTACTTGAACATGAAGAAGTTTTGATTGAGAGTTACCCACATGGTCAAATATCTCTAATAAGCATTGAAACCAAGTTTCATTCCATTCAGACATCGTTTGGGCGTCGTTTTTCCAAATTGGCCTTAAGCCCATTTAAGGCCTTTAAAGGTCTTTGAGCGTTTACGCATAGTTTCAAGCCTCGTTTAGTGTAAGCGAGACCTTAATGGGACTTTATATGCCTAATAAGACTAATTTGTATAATTTTTTCAATCATAATAATACATCGATGTTGTTGACCATACATATTGCCACAAGTTAGAGAGTGATGACTAGTTTGATGTTTAGAAAAGGAGGTGTTACTTGAACATGAAGAAGTTTTGATTGAGAGTTACCCACATGGTCAAATATCTCTAATAGACATTGAAATCAAGTTTCAATCCATTCAGACATCGTTTTGCCAAATTGGACCTCAATCTCATTTAAGGCCTTTTAGTGTTTACACATAGTTTCGAGCCTCGTTTTGTATAATAAGACTAAGTTGTACATTATTGGTACTTTATATGCCTAATAAGCGAGACCTTACTTTATATGCCTAATAAGACTAAGTTGTACATTAATGGTATTGGCACTTCATTTTAGTAGTGTTATTGATAGATTATTAGTGTTGTTGACAAAGTATTAATAATGTTGATAATTTAGTTAGCCGTGTTGACAACTTAACTAGCCATGTTGGCAGTCTATTGGTCTCGTTGACAGTTTAATTAGTCGTGTTGACAATTTAACCAGTCCTGTTGACAGTTTATTTAGTCTTGTTGACAATTTAATTAGCCATGTTGACAGTTTACTTTACTAGTTCTCTAAAAGTTTAATTATCCATATTGACAGTTGATTCGTCTTAGTGACAGTTTATTTAATTGTGTTGACTAATTAATTAGTCATGTTTGCAATTTATTATCTAGTGTGTTGACAATTTGTCCAACGTGTTGACAGTTTATTAATGTTGTTGACAATAGTTATCTAGTGTGTTGACAATTTTTTGGGTAAAATTTACAATTTCCGCTTCTTTATTACTTTTATCTTTTTGGCCAAATTTTCGGGTCAAAAACGGGTTGGGGCGGGTCAACCCATTTTTGACCCAAAAAAAATCGGGTCAATCGGGTTTGACAAAAACGGGTCACGGGTTCAATTTGACGGGTTATGACCCAGAAAAATCGGGTTGGGTCGGGTCGGGTTTGCGGGTCGGGTTAATTTCTGCCGGGTCTAGCGTATGGGGTTTGGTGAACGATCGAAATTTGTTTGTAGAGAATTTTTTGGAGGATTTGGAGACGATGGAGTGAATTGGAGACTTTAGAGGAGATGGTGTAGGAAACATAGGAAGTAAAGCGGTGGAAGTGTTGAATCTTTGAGAAGACGTAGGGATTTTGTTTTTTTTGTCATTTTTTTTAATGATGAAATTAGGAGAATTAAGGAGATTTATTTTTATTTTATATTTTGTAAATAGGATTACGTGGCGCTGAAGTGGCGCAAATTTTAACAAACAGATGGCTTCTCCCTTATATTGTAGTTAGGTAGATTTTGTAAGTACATGTAAAACCCTAAACAGTCATCGTCGAGCTCAAGTTATCAACTTTGGACCATAAATCAATATCTACAAGAAGTTATCTTGAATTTCTTGTCAATGCCAACTGTAATTCCAAACAAAAGTTTACTGTGCTTGATTTGAATTGTGTTCGATCTACACGGTTCATTAGATATTCATCTTGACACCATAAGAGATTGTGATTTAATTTTCAATCGAATTTCAGTTTGTTTTTCAACTTATGTTTAAACGAAAGATTTCAGGAAATTTTTTACCCAATAGAATAATACGGAGTATATTAAAATCAAAAGAAGTATATTTATGATAATAGATAACTTATCTTAATTATGTTATAAATTACATTAGTAATGAACTTTATTAGCTATATTTACACACGAGATTGCATTAACCAGTGTTTTTATAAGTTAAAGTTATCTTTAGCTTGCATTTGTAACAAGAGACGAGATAGTATTTTATGTTTATTTTTTTCACTAGGGGCTAATAACTGGGAATTCACTTTAAAATGGATGTCACTCCCCTTCGGATGATACGAAAAAAGAAGTCAAAATATTAGCGTATAAATCACACATGACCCTATCATGTATAAACGTCAGGTATTGAATAACCACCATCTATATATTGAACTTAAGATCACAATCTTTTGATGTTAATATATCGACAACTCTATTAGCTTTTCTAAAGAAATGAAAAACTTTAGAACAACATTACATAAGAAGAGTGCCAATTTTGAAAGTTAAAATAAGTGAAGGGCGCAAAATTATTTATAGGGGTACATGAAAATGATAGTCCGTGGGTTCTAAAAATAATGTTATTTTAGAAGGGAGATGGTATTGTTTTTATGTAGCGAAAGAAAGCGATTACCGACGAGATAGTATTAGTTAATGGTGATTGTGGTAAGGATTAGGGAGGAGGACATGCATGCAGAGTGGAAACAAGTCAAAATCGATCACATGAGCAATCCGCATCGTTTTAAGAGGACGCCACGTAGGGAGAATGAAATCGTTAGGAGATTGGATTTGGGAGCCCAGTACTAGTAGTAGTAACATGCCAACCGAACACGTGCTCCTGTGTATTATCACGTGACCTCCTCCTTGTTCCGTACAGATACCCAACCTCCATCCTCCACCTTGCTTTATTTATTTATTTATGTACGTACGTACTCACATAGAGTATTTACCATTATATGATTCCAAAGGTCAATAATTTCACGTGATATTAAATTCCCTTGATCTGAGCCGTCCACGTGTCAACTGGCAGGAAGACGTACGGTAACCAATACTGTGGGCTGTACGTGGCATGCTGGAACCGCTATGCAAGTGGCTCGTTACAAGGCCCCCACGTGTCCACCTAAACCTGCCCTCCCGGCCATTGTTTGTTATTTTCACAAACTATAGGGCCTGGTTTGTTATTTTGGGAATCCTTGAATGAAAATAAAAGACCGTACCCTGCCTGTGCCCCGAGATTTGGGTGAGGCTTATCCATTTGCCACCAAGAATTCTAACATCACACTACTGTCACCCAGCTTAAAGACTTTTTTAACCCTACTCCACCTTCTACAGTACAAGTACACTAATGCTTACTATTCATTCATTAATGCTTCCGTTGAAAAATTATCAAGTACGGAGACTTCTCCACATCATACAAAAAATGCCATATTACCATTATGTTTCCTATTCTATACAAGTTAATACTAAATTCTTGTTTGAACCAACTTATAAGTTAGTTAGTGTAAAACTAAGTTTTCTTAACATTCCAAATTAATATTCTTAATTGGCTTTTGATTTAGTCCAAGAGTCACCTCTCACATAACCTCTACCATAATTAATCATCAAACCAAGAATCACAAAAATTAAAGGGATTTATCGATTGATTTTCTACTATATTTGTGTACAACTAACACTATAATTACAAGGCGGGATTAAAAATAGGAGGACCAATTCGGACCCACAGATTGCGAAATTCAATCTGCTTCCAGCACGAGGAAAAGAAAAACCGTAACAAAGAAAACTCAAGGATAACGTGACAGCTCCCTTTGTTTTATCCTAATTTCCCTTTTTACCCCTCCCCAATCGCCATACCTCAATCCAGCCCTTCTGAAATCTAGGCAAAGGAAAGCAAACGCCAATTGGCAAGTGGAGAGTAAAAGATCTATATTTAACCATGGTTAAATTCCCCGAACCGCGGTTAAGTTCCTCAGTCTACTTAAGCAGGTGTGGATGGGCAGTTTACAAAGGCAGAATACCATGACCAACCCACTGTCATAAACTAAGGGGAAAAAAAAACACAAGGAAGATGATGATCGGAGAAATGAGACGCTCACATCCCACAGTCCAGATCCCTCAGTGGGAAGATCCAACGGCGACGTTCAACTACGAATTCTCCCCCTCCGCCTTCGCCGCCAACTACGCGGCCGCGCTCCACACCTACCTCCCCTCAAACTACGAGTTGGACTCGGAGGAGGACTCAGATCTCCCATTCGACTCGTTCTCCTGCGACGAGTTCCGTATGTACGAGTTCAAAGTCCGTCGCTGCGTCCGAGGCCGGTCCCACGACTGGACCGAGTGTCCCTTCGCTCACCCCGGCGAGAAGGCGCGTCGCCGTGACCCGCGCCGGTACCACTACTCCGGCACTCCATGCCCGGAGTTTCGCAAAGGAAGCTGCAAGAAGGGCGACTCCTGCGAGTTCGCTCATGGAGTCTTCGAGTGTTGGCTACACCCGGCGAGGTACAGGACTCAGCCTTGCAAAGACGGGACTCACTGTAAGCGCCGAGTCTGTTTCTTCGCTCATTCGCCTGACCAGCTCCGAGTCGACTCGCCCACTCCGAGTCGAACCGGACACCATGACTCGGTCATCCTCTCCCCGCCTTCCGAGTCCCCGCCCATGTCTCCCTCCTCCGGGTACAGGAGCATTAACTCAGTGAGCGAACTCGTGGGTAACATGAGGGGTTTGCAGATCGGAAGCCCACGTTCTTGTACGTGGGGGATGGGGATTCATTCACCCGGTTCATCGCCAATGTCCGGTTCGAGTTTCGGGCATGTGACTCCGAACCGGGTTGTGGCTCCGACTCGGTTGTTTGACACTTGGAACCTCACCATGGAGGAGGAGCCGCCGATGGAGCGAGTTGAGTCTGGGAAAAACCTCCGTGCTGCCATGTACGCTAAGCTCAGGATGGAGAATTCTCTAGACCGGTCTGAACCGGCCTCTTCTGGACCGGATTTCGGCTGGGTTTCCGAGTTAGTCAAGTAGCTTCTGGACCGGGAGGTTGTTTTCTTCATTCAAGACGGTGTCCTTTGGTAAGCAGGTTAAAAACGTTTCAGTCACTCTATGGTTCTGTAAATTATCTGTAAATACTGCAAGAAGATGAAGAAGAAGATGAAGACGGTGGTTGTAGAAAGGGCAAGGTGAATCATCGGTCGGAGAAGAAGGATTTGGCTGGTTAAATCCGAATTTCTATTTCCTTTTTGAGTTAAATTAGGATTAATTTCGGATGTTATTTCTGCAAAATCTGTTGATATTTCTAGTTTAATCCTATTATTATCCCTCTCTGTGGGGTTATGAACTTCTAATCAGTTTCCGTTGTAAGTAACTAGCAATATTATTACTACTACTCCACCGATGTTTCTTAATCAGTTTCATACTGAGTTTTCCATCACAAGTTTGGAGACGGGGAGACGGGGAGTTAAAATCGGATAGCCACTGAAAAATGCAGAATTTCCTTGTGAAAATTAGGATCATTGACCGACTTTTCTTTGCACAAAATACAAATGCTCAAAAGTTGTACAATTCTGCAAGCATGAACCATGACAAAAATAATACTCCGTACTTAGATATTTTTAATATTCGTATGGGAAAGAAATTCTTATACAAGAAATCTAAAAAGACTGCTTTATAAATTATGTTATTGGAAGTATTATTTAAAATAGATGGCATTCGCTGTATGGTTCTGTTTATTACTTGGAAGTTACAAGACTGTATTTTGTTTGATGGTAAAAAGTAGACAAGGGTGAAAACTGAGCGGGGCCAGAGAAAAATGGCCATTTTTGTTGCGAATATTTGTCCTGACAAACCTTTTTTTGCCTTTGGAGTGCAACGTTGTTTCAATTGTTTCAGGCATAACGTGTAGTACAATGAGGGGGAAATATCATCAAAAATGTGCAATGTGTATGTAGTTTTTTTTATCTGGATAAGTACTAGCTACATTATTGTCTTATTCACTACAAAAATTGTTATGTGAATTGTACCGGTGGTAAAAAGTGGACACGTTACAAAATTTGAGCATTATCAGCTAACGTAAGCTTCTTTATGAGCTTGCTAGCTGCGGAACAAACTCATTTACTTCAGCTCGACATGCCATAAACCTTTCATGCAATATATACTCCATCATCTCAATATTTTCCTTTTTATACTTTGTGATATAGTGTTAATATTTTGAAAAAAAAATGTAGCTATATTAATATGTAGATTTTTGTACACACTTAGATACTTAATTGATTAACTTTTATTTCAATAATAATAGAAATGATAAATTAATACAATTAATTTAAACAATGATAAAATTAGAAAATATCGTGCTTAGGAAGTAAAGGCGAAAAGATAGGCCAAGCGTATGCGAGCTGATCATGTTGGGGATAGTTCTCAATCTTAAGAAGAGATTGGCTTGTGACGTGGTGGCCGAAATATTCTACCAGTATTTAAATACAGTGAAAATAGTTTAATAAGGTTAGATTTTCCTACAAACGAACTATCCACTTGCTTTGTTACTTTAATAAAAAGAATGAATTTGATAATATTTGTAGTGCTTGGATTGAAGCAGACATAAAGGATTATTTGGATAACTGTTACATTTACACAACGTATAAAAGACAATTTCTACACAAATTGGACAATGTAGACTTACACAATAAACTTACAAATTAAATAGATACATGTGGCATTTTGTTTTAACAATTTCTTTTATATTAAATTACATTCTATTAGTGGAAATGTACTATTTGGTCTTTTGATTCTTTACTGTTTTCCTTTTTCACCTACCCATCTTCTTCCTCGTCATATTTTTCATTTTGTTCCAACTTCCACCATACCCATACGACCCCACCCCACCATTGCATCTCCAACCTTCCTTCCATCACCGATGTTGACCAGTGGCTTCCGACCATTGTCGACACCGCCGTTTCTGACCTCCGTCGACACCGCCGCTTCCGACCTCCGTCGTCATCGACGGTGACCACTGAAACCCCCGTCTAAGCGTACTACCGCCTTCCATCACCAATTACGCGATCTGAAGTTACATATGAAGGAGGCTATGTTTCACTGTTGCATCGGCGGAGGGGCGGCGTTGGTGGTCGGACTTAGCGGAGCGGTGGCGTTGGTGGTCGGAGATGGCGGCGTTGATGGTCGGTTCTAACAAAGCAAACCACTGTTAAACAATTTTGGTACAACAATGGTGGAGAATATATTGAAATTGTGAGAAAGAAGAAGAAAGGTTTATTTTTTGAATAAAAAAATAGAAAAAGCTAAAGGTTACGTACACGTACACAGAAGATAAGTCATGTGACATTGATATCTATTTCCTAGGCAAGGTATTGAATATGTAATTACCCTTTTAACCTTTCTAAATACTCGTTCCGTCCCAAAATATGAGTCTCATTTATCATTTCGGGCGTCTCGAAATGTTAGTCTCATTTCCATTTTTGTTCATAAACTTCTTATTATTATACCCTTACTCATATTATTTTATTCATATCCCAACAATACTTTATCAATCAAATCAACCATCTACATCATCTTCTCCAACTACATTTTCACCATTACTATCATCAACTACCTTCAAACTCATTAAATTTCTTCAAGTTTTCACCTAATATACATCTAAACTTAACATAAAAAATTCTTAAACAACCCAGAAATATTTGTTAAACCCAGATTAACGCAGCCTAATCATGTTTACGTAATTAAACCCGATTACCCTAACCAACTCAGCCACAAAACAGAGTCCAACCCAAAAAACGAGAAATATAATGGTCGAAATATGGATTAAAAACGGAGACGGTGAAAATAATTTAGGTTCCAATCTGGAGACGTTCTGCAGATTTGTAACTGATTTTTTTGGCGAATAATTTCGGTTCCAAATAGGATTTAAAAACGGATTTTTAGGTTCCAATCTGAAGACGGTGAAAATAATTTAGGTTCCAAACAGGATTTATAAAGACTATGGATTAAAAACGAGAGATGAGATCCAATGGTCGAAATATGATTAGGCTTTTTTATTTTAAAAAATTGAACTTGTTGAGGCGGGCAAAACTCTGCTCGCCTCAACAGGGGTCTGTTGAGGCGGGCACAATTTTGCCCGCCTCAACAAGTCCAATTTTTTGTATTTGTTGAGGCGGCCAAAGTTTTGTCCGCCTCAACAGATGTTTGTTGAGGCTGGCAGAGTTTTGCCCGCCTCAACAAGGGCGCTGCAACAAGTGTTTTTTCCACTAGTGAGGAGACCGAGGAGGAGGTTGAGTCGGCGGCGAAGACGGTTACCGGCGGCGCTAGCTTATCTACACATGTCCCCGGGTGCTCACTGTCTGTCCCTTGCGAAAGGGGTGGTTTCTGCGACGGGAGGCACACTTTCAGTCCCCAACGCCGGAAAAAAACTCGCACCGTTGATAAATGGTGGGAGCCGGAGAAAGTTTCTGTGGATTTGCGAAGGTCGCCGGCGCTGTCGCTGTCGGAGAATGTAGCTATATCTCGTCCCCGGGAGGTGATTGTGATCCCTGACACACCTACACCTGAGCACGTGCCAATCCCTGAGCTGCTTGACGATGATGCTGAGATGGTGGACTCATCAGCCACACCGGAGAGGGAAGAGCCTTTGTCCCCGGAGATCGTGATCATCCCCGACAGTCCTTCTCACTCCACCACTATCTAGCTAAGTATCTCTTCCCTTATGTGAAATTAAGACTATGATTATGTAAATTTGGAAATATTTTGTTGCTGTTCTAGACTCTGTTTTGAACATATTTTGGACTGTTGGTATTTTGGACATTATGTGTTGAATATTGGTATTTGGATATTGGTATTTGGTATGGAGTTTAATTCTCTGCTGAGTTGTTGAGAACTCTGCTGAGTTGTTGAGAACTCTGTTGAGTTCATGAGATCTCTATTGAGTTGTTGAGAACTTTGGTGAGTTCATTAATGTGAACTCCCTGTTGAGTTGAGTTGTTGAGTAAGACTCTGTTGAGTTGAGTTGTTGAGTAGACTCTGTTGAGTTGATTAACCCTCTGTTGAGTTGAGTTGAGTAACTCTCTGTTGAGTTGCTCAGTTGATCTGTTGAGTTGCTGAGTTGATTAATTCTTTGCTGAATTGTTTGGGTTATGTGATGGTATTTGTCTGTCAAGGATGAAGTCTGTTTTTACATTCCTTGAGATGTGAGTGCATTTGATTGACTTAAAATTGCCATAGGAACACAACTAATTAAGTCTGATTGATGCCTATCTGAAATGTTTAGGTTAGTGTTTAGGGGCTTGTATCAATGAGGGAATGGGGACATCTGTGATATCTATGATGATTATTTTAAGGCACAAGCTGAGATGCAAGCCCTTTTTTATCACTGACTTAAGATTGCCATAGGAACACAGATTTTAATATTTGTTGATTGATCCTATATGGAATGTTTAAGTTATGAACTTGCATGTCTATCAGTGATGGGATGGGGACACCTGAGACAATTAATAGACAAAATATGATAACCAAAACACAAAATATTCAGTGTGCTCTTAATAGGCTTACAAAATATGTTTAGTTTACAATCTTATATCATTAGTTAAGATTGTAACTTAAACAAGTGTGTCCTAATTAGTTGTCCCCTGAGTTGCTGTCCCTTGAGTTGTTGTAGCTTCCTCTTCTGTCCCCTGAGTTGCTGTCCCTTGAGTTGTTGCATTTTCTTGATCTTCTTTCCCTTCAGTTGTTGCATTTTCTTGAGTTGCTGTCCCTTGAGTTGTTGGAGTTGCATGAGTTAATCTCCATGCTTCTAAAACTGTATGCATTGGTGCTCTGATTTCTCTTGGTAGAACTCCTGCCTGAGTTAACTTCTTTTTGTTTACATGTGGAATGTAATAATCATTACCTCCCTTACACTGTAAAACTTCATTCATCACATACTGTAAAGTCATCCACACACTACCTAGAGTGTGTGGATCAAACTCATAAAATGCTTCATTGACTGCATTTAGCATTTCATCTGTATTTTTTGGCATCTTTTTGTGCATAAGTGATTGAATGCTCCTAAAGAAGCCTAGGTCCAAAATGTTTAGGTCTGGACGGTTGGCTGGTTGCTGTATTAAAATAAAAGTGAACCCTTCTTGCTGGTATACCTGCTGCCATTCTGTGTCTTGTTGAGTGATGTGAGGTCTGGCATTATCTTGTTGTATGAATAAGGTTTTGTGACCTTCATCTTGTGGCCATTTTGACTTGATTGCTGGAACAATGTCATTAATCAACATGTTCCTTGTGACTGTCTTGTTGACTGACTGTATGAGCTTTGTGATAAGTGTCCCCTTGCCTCTGTTTTTTGAATGCCTCTTTGCTGGCTCCTTATAAGTAAATGGAAAGATGCCAATCTTTCCATCAAATGTGCATTCCCCTTGATCATTGAATCTTGGTCTTGCTACTGCTGCTGTGAACATAACCTTAGGGATAAATTTGCTTGAGCTTGCACTTCTGTATTTGCCTCTTTCATTCTTGCCCAAGTAGTACCTCTGTGCCTTCCTTGACTGAAAAAAACACTTCTCATCTATGTGAACAAAGTCAAACATAGGATAGTATGTTGTCTTTTCATGTGGTGTGTCCCCTATTAAAAGCTTCAATACCCACTGCATTCTTGTCAACTTATGGTATTCACTTAGACCTGGCTTTAGTGCATTTGAATGTGCCTTCATAATCCCCTTTTTAACCATTCTGTGACATGTGGACTTTGAAATGTCAAGCTTGCTTGCCAAATCTCTAATGCATGTTCTGTCACCCATATTCAGTGATTCAATAGCTTGTTGCTCTACTTGAATTCTTTTCCTACCAGAGTTATGTAATCTTGTACTCACATCATATATGCCATGCTCCTGTAGTTCCCTTTGTGCTTGTTTCCATATCCTTCCAATTGTTCTCCTTGACAGATTGAATTGTTGTGCAGTTGCATTGATGGTGCCATATGGAAGCTTTCCCGCCTGTGATTTCTGAAGCATAGCATTCAAGATCTCCATTTTTCTCTGACTGCTGAGCTTAGTGGACAATGCCTCGGGATGCAACTGGTTCTCTGTTGGAGGCTCAGTTTCTGGTTGATGGTGATGGTTTGGCTCGAAGTTCAGATCAAAAGGTATGTTACCTCCCATGTCCTCAAATGGCTCCTCTGACTGGGTCTCATTTTCTCCCATTTCTTCATCACCGAAGCCCTCACCATCCAGGAATGACACCTCATTTAAGTCGAAAGCTGAAGGCATGTCCACTGAGCAGTGATGCTCTGTTATTCTCTTTTTTTTTTCGAAGTTGTAATGCTCTGTTTTTAGTTGTAATGGTGAGTTTAAGTGACAGTGAACAAGTTTGCATGCTGTAATTTATGCTGTAATGCAGCCTTCTCATTGGTTTAGGTTTCAGCGGTAGTTTTCATGCTGTAATTTATGCTGTAATGCAGCCTTCTCAGTTTAGGTATTGGTTTTGTTATTTACGGAGTATCACATTTCTAGAAATAAATTTGTGGTGCCCGACTAGGCCAATAAAAGTACTTTTGTCATGTAATAATACTTGTTAAAATGATAAATTAGAATGATTGTGCACCATTGGATCAAGAGAGATCCAAGAGCCCATATGATGACACGTGACACCCCTTGTCATGCTTTGTCACCTTCGCCGGACCACCGGCGGACCACCGGCGGACCACATCCGACCACCGCCAACCACCTCCGACCACCGCCGGACCACCTTTGGGCCTTGCCGGAATAAAATTGTCACAAAGATGTATAAAATTGTTCACAAATATTTCAAAATTATTTATTACTAAATGTTCATCACGTTGTTCATAAATGTTCATCTCAATGTTCATAAATGTTCATTTGTATATACTCTACTGAATGTTCATCACATTAGACTTTATAGTTCACCAACTGAATGTTTATCATATTCTACTTAAATGTTCACCAATTGAATGTTCATCATATTATACTTAAATGTTCACCAACTGAATGTTCATCACATTATACTTAAATGTTCATCAAATTATATTTAAATGTTCACCAAGTTTATTACACTTAAATGTTTATGTTATTTGGACAAACGGCGAACCACCATCGGACCACCACCGCACCACCACTGACCCACAATCAAGCCATCACCGGACCACCACTTATGTGAAACACCACTTTAATATAATTTTTTTTAAAAACACACTTAATTTTCAACAAAAATCACTTAAATGTTCATCATCTCATACTTAAATGTTCATCATCTCATACTTCAATGTTCACAAGAATTTAATAAAATGTTCATTACTCAAAGTTCATTACAATCGGCTTAAATGTTCATCACCTTGGTCATAAATGTTCATCAAAATGTTGATAAATGTTCATCAAAATGTTGATAAATGTTCATTTGATATACTCTACTGAATGTTCAACACATTATACTTAAATGTTCACCAACTGAATGTTCATCACGTTATACTTAAAAATCTTCACCAACTGAATGGTCACCACATTATACTTAAATGTTCATCAACTGAATGTTCATCAAATTATTTTTAAATGTTAATCAAGTTTATAACAGTTAAATGGTTATGTTATTTGGACGAACGGCGGACCACCACCAGACCACCACGACAGCACCACCACTAACCCACCATCAAGCCACCGTCGGACCACAGGACCACCGCCGGACCACCACGACCGCACCACCACTAAGCCACCGTCAGACCACCGGACCACCACTTATGTGGTACACCACTTTAATATAATTTCGAGTAAAAAAACACTTGATCTTCATCAAAAATTACCTAAATGTTCATCATCTCATACTTAAATGTTCATCAAACATCCTTAAATGTTCACGGACATTTAATAAAATGTTCATTACTCAAAAGTTTATTACAATTAGCTTAAATGTTCATCACGTTGTTCATAAATGTTCATCAAAATGTTGATAAACGTTCATTTTGATATACTATACTGAATGTTCATCACATGTTACTTACATGTTCACCAACAAAATATTCATCACATTATAATTAAATGTTCATCACATTATATTTAAATGTTCACCAATTTGAATTAGACTTAAAATTTCATTTATTTTTATACTTTAACTTTTTCATTTATTATTGGATCACCGCCGGACCTCCACCGGACCACGCCGCTAGACCTCCGCCGGACCGTCGCCGGACCTCCGCCGGACCGTCGCCGGACCTCCGCCGGACCTCCGCCGGACCGTCGCCGGACCTCCGCCGGACCGTCGCCGGACCTCCGCCGGACCGTCGCCGGACCTCCGCCGGACCGTCGCCGGACCTCCGCCGGACCGTCGCCGGACCTCCGCCGGACCTTCATTCTTATTTATCTCTATAAGAGATTTTATTATGAGATTCACACCCTTTATTTAATTGCACAAATCTCATAGGAATCTTTTTTTCAAAAAAAAAAGAGTAAAGTTTTGCTCCTGACGATTCGAATAGATCGTCATAAAAAATCTAAGTAAACGTAAAACATATTCGACTTTAAAAATATAGGTTTCATGACTTTGATGTGTTAAAAAATCAGAGTCATGAGACCTGTGTTTTTTAAAAGTTATCAGAATCATGAAAATGAATACAAATCTCATAGGAATCAAAAGTTAGGTGTGAAATAACCAAATAAAAAGACCTTATTACCTTTACACAACGTGTATAAGATGATTTTTACAAAAAACGACAATTGTATGCTTATATGATAAATCCATTAGTTAATTAAATACACCTATTAATTTAATACGTTTACACAAAGTGTATAAGACAATTTCTATGCAAAACGACACTTATATGCTTATATGATAAACCCACCAGTTGCTTGTCAATTTCTTTTAACATTTTTTTATAAAAACTTGCTTCTCCTATTGGGGATGTACCATTATGTTATTTTACTTCTTTATTTTCTTTTACTTTAAATTATCATCTTCTTCATTGTGAGGTTGGTGTTTGAAGCCTCTGACCATTACCGAAACCGACATTTTCCGATCGTCGATGACACCGTCGCTTCTGACGTCGTTACCACTTGACACCTTCTTCTTTTTTAAATCAAAGGGCACTACTTGGTGACAGGGCGACGAACACGGAACCAATACGTGTATATGGGTTCCGATAAGGGATCCATGTGGTGGTATAAGTTTCAGCGAGGGATCCAAGCGGTAGACCTAGGCTCGAACACAGTTCCAACAAGGGCTCTAACTGGGCTCAAACTAGGGCTATGCGGTTCCGACAAATATGGATTCGAACGGCTCCGGCAAGGGATCCAAGCGGTGGATCTAGAGGGAAGAACAAGGTTCCGACAAAAGGAGGAATATTCTCTTAGAAATTCTTTAGTGTTCTAACTTTCAAGCTAAATTTAGCATTTCATATAGCATTTTGCTATCTTTAATATTTCCAAAAATACATCATTTATTCAATAAGTAAAAAAACAATAGATGAGATTGTCGAATTAATTTACCTTTTCCAGTAGTCCAATTCAACCTAAATGAACCTACAAAAATTTAGATTGATGAAATGAGATTGTAATTGTGTGCATTAAATTCAATTTAGATGTAGTTGATGCTTTATATTTTAGTTTCGGAAAAGCTATATGGACGCTATTTTTTGTCTAAATGGACGCGATTCCGTACGCATAAGTTATGAGTACAACATTTCCCCGCTTTATCTATGCGTAACAAAACTAAAGGGTAAAAATGGAAACAAATTTGACTACTGTAGTCGAATACTATGCATACGTTAGGCGTACAACTAGCGTATAACCTAAATTTGCACGAGAAACATTTGCCCTAATTTTTTCCGTCTAGCCTAAATTTGGGGAATTTTAGCCCTAAACATTACGCATAGTTTATGCGCATGGACACTAAGTAAACCTAAATTATGCACTAACCCTAATCATGTTGACTAATCTGTACCCAAATTATACCAAAACTTATACGCATAAGTTAGGCACAAGTTACACGCATACGCAGAGCGTAGGAATGGACAACCTAATGATGTGACTAATCTGTCCAAATTATGACCAAAAGCGCACGCGTGATACGCATAGACAGAGCAGAGGATTGGACCCCAAGGCATAAGTATGCACGCGCTCTTTATGCGTGTATATTAGGGCTTCTTCAACAAGCCACTTCTCGACTTCTCTTCTACAGCGGTAAGATTAGGGCAAACAATCCGATCACCGTAGACGCACTTTTCCACCGGCGATTACTTCTCAACTTAAACATTCTCAATGGAATCACAATCTCCACCGGAATCCGCACCCAAAGAGACACAAGAAACTCAACATCCCAGAGCTTCTACGTCTGCTACAATGGCGGAAACGCCGACGATTATTTCTCCGGCCATTCAGATGGAGACGACGGTGGGGTCGGAGGCGCAGTCGAACAACAACGAGTTATGGAGAGATTTGGATGTGAATTGGCCGGCGTCGTCGGAGGCGCAATCGTCGGAGGCGCAGTCGTCGGAGGCACAGTCGTCGACACCGGAACCTCCATCAAAAAGGCAGAGATTGTTTGATTCTTATACGGTTGATGAGACAATTGATGAGGAGTCACTGCAGTCTTACGTCCAAAAATTAGTGGGTGAAATTGAAGGAGGAGGAAATGGTGATGCTAAGGCTAAAACCCTAGAGGCCGATGGTGATGTCGAAGGAGGAGGAGGAGAAGGAGAAGGGCAACAAGGAGGAGGTCGGCGGTATCCTACCCGTCTGGCGGTGAAGGCGGGGACGGCTGCGCAAAACCCTACTATGGGTCTGCCTACTGTACCGGTGAGGTCGACCGCTCCGACGACTTCTACGGCTTCGGCAGCTAGTGCCTCTGCTGCAGCGGGGAGTTCCACTGGTGTCGAAACGTTGACGGAGACCCCATGCACCCCGATCGGCGGACTAAGGAAATCGGTTAGTTATTTGCAACCTGTCGTTGAATTAAAAATGCATGAATTGATTTGATTAGATTTGCATGTAATGATTACATGATTAGATTAGTTATAAAACTTGCATGTTTGTGAAACTTGCATAAATTGTGGATTAATGATGTAGTTATGAAATAATGTAGTTACAAAACTTGCATGTTTATGAAATTTCCATGAATTGTGGATTAATAATGTAGTTATGAAATAATGTAGTTATAAAACTTGCATGTTTATGAAATTTGCATGAATTGTGGATTAATAATGTAGTTATGAAATAATGTAGTTATAAAACTTGCATGAATTGATTAGATTAGATTAGAATTTCTATTTTGAACTTTGTAGTTTGTTAGAATTGAGTAACTTAATTAGTAAGTAATTTGAAATCCGTGTTATAGATCTTCCATACGGTGATAGACACTGGATTGACCGAGCCTACTCCAGTGAAAGAGGGTCCTAAATGACACAGACTGGTATTTCAAAGGAGATACGTGCTCGTAGTAGGACCGTCCACACACATATTATGGATTTTAATGAAACGGGTTATGAGAGGGATGATAGGGAGGAGGATGATACTGACCATTTGATGAAGCTTCCCGCGGGTGTTGAAAGTCCTGAAAATCCTCATGAGTATGTTGAGAGTACATTTGGTGATGAAGGTCAGGAGCCAACTACAGAGGCTACTAAAGAGTTTCCTGTAATTCCTATTGGCGATTTAGGGGTTGAGGATTTTGATTTCGCGTTTTCCTCACCGATATTTCAAGATACATCGAGTCCTGTAGATGATGTTCCTCCAGCTGTTCCTCCAGTTGGTTCTGCAGTTGTTCCTCCAGTTCTTCAGCCTGAAGCTGTCCAGGCTACTGAGGTTCGAGATGTTGCCACAGGACCTGTGCGTACATATTGCCAATGGCTCGACAATGTTCCCCAACCCCGTTGTCCTCACCTACTTCCCAGCTTCGAGACCCACATTGCTAATGCAATTTATGAGAGACCGCTACATGAGGCTGCTCTAGACTATGTTCCACTAGTACAGTACAGGAGACGAAGACCTAAACGTAAACCTAATCAAGAAGACTCTACTGAAGAGGACACTGATGAAGATGTTCCTTATGGAGGTCCTGGAGGTGTTGGAGCTGGAGGTGTCGGAGCTGGAGATGATGCCGAGGTCGATGGTGGTGATGTCGGTGCTGGAGGGGGAGATGAGCATGAGGCCGAGGATGGTTCAGCAGCTGCACTTGTCCGTGGTAAAGCTCAAAGGGCTGCTACATAGGACTTGGTAAGTCTTCATTGCAGTGTATTTTATTAAATTTATGACACTAATTAGCTGCATCTGAAATTTTAATTTTAATGTACGCAGAGATATAAGATTCTGAAGGTCTACTTTCAGTCAACAAAGTTGTACAAGTTGGAGCGTTACATTAGACCAGACCCAGGCAACTGGTTTAGGATTGCTAAGCGGAGTGGCCTTACTGATCTACACACTCTTGGTATTGCATCGGGTGTGGACTCTGCGTTAATATCAGCTTTTGTGGAGAGATGGAAACCAGACACGAACACGTTTCACATGCCATTCGGTGAGATTACCATCACACTTGCGGACATTCTATGTATTCTGAAAGTTCGCATTCATGGGAAGAGCTGGATATCATCTATGACAGACACTGAGATGTACTCTCTTGTTGCCGACCATTTGGAGGTGGACTACAAGCAAGTGAAGAGCTGGAATAAGGCTGGGGGCATTCCTGTAAAGTGGTTGAGGCGTTGGCTGAGGCATAAGATGTGGTTGCCAGAGGCTGAACAGCCAGGGTCCTGTATTGCTATATACTACATTTTATTGTTGCTCGAATCGACTGTCTTGGTGGACAAGAGCACTAATGCCGTAAAGATCAAGTGGCTACGTTTTTTGTTCGACCCAGACCACTATGATGAGTAAGCATGGGGTGCTTCCATTCTTCCTTATGTTTACCGCTATCTGGGAGAGGCATCTAGGGCTCATGGTCAGGGGATTGCTTCTTGCGGGATATTGATTAGGGTAAGTCCTGTTCCGTTATTTTATCTATAAAAAAAAGTTTATATTCATATTATAATTCTCTTCTATTGTTCAATTACAGTGCTGGGTTTGGGCATATTTCCCTCATTTTCGTGGGCATATGGTTACCAACCCCCTATTTCTCGGCGACGATAGAGGAGCTGCTCAAGATATGGGAGAGGTGCCATGTAGCAAGGATCCAAAGCGTCTTGTTGCTATCCGTCTATTACTAGACGAGTTGAGATATGAGGAGGTAATCTATTTTATATGTTTACACAACTTATGTTACTTGATAGTGCTACATACTGATTCCATGTGTTATATTTTCTTATGTAGGTGAACTGGGTCCCATGGCCCAATCTTGACTATAACACTCCGGAGTTGTCGCCGGCTCGTTTTGAGGGAGTGTTGAGTTGCGAACATGTGCATGAGGCTTACAACCCTGGAAGAGTCTTGCGTTAGTTTGGACGTTTTCAACCAATTCCAGATGCCCCTATTCAACCTAGCAATGCCGTAAGAAAGCTGGAGATCAATGGATACAAGGTTGAATTTACCAAGGAGCATATTCAGGCATGGGATGCGGACCCGAGGCCGTTGATTGACCTTGAGCAAGATCACCCCAATGCAAAGCGCAAATGGGAGATGGCTGACGACTACTTGGATTGGTATGACGAGATGTCTCACCCTTTGGTGAACACCGGGTCTGTTAGACGGGATCGTCCAATTCCTCATGTTCGTGTTGTACATGCTGCTGATCACCTTGTGGTATGTCTTTTCGTAATTAAATTAAATTTGATCATCTTATTATATAGTTACATTAAGTTGTTAATCTTTTTTGAATGGTTTGCTTACAGCGTTGTCAGATTGTTGCCGCCGCTATTCAGTCATACTTGGAGTCCGATCTTGTGGACATGCCATTGAGCGAAGACGTGTTTCGACAGTGTTTAGAGACACTGACATCTGTAGAAGGGCCTATGGCCCCACCTCCACCTCGTGCTTCACAGACCATGAACCCAGCTCCTATTGTGTTTGAGGATTCTGTAAACGAGGTTGGTCAAGGGAGTGGTAATCATGCAGCTGCAGATGATGAGAATGTTCAGGACTTGATGTAGCGTTTTCAATATTCTTTCTTATGACACGTTTTGTTATGTACTTTTGAACATTACGTTCGCTCTATGAAGTATTTGGTTTTAGTTAGTAGGTTTCTGTTGTGTGATAATATAACCATTGATACCGATAAGAATTACATTAGATAATAATTACATTAGATAACATTCATTGATACTGATAATTCAACACAACAACAACAACAAAAAAGGCAAAACGCATGCACTACGATTACACAATACTATTCGGAGTGTCTCATGAAGACGCTTGACATCATTTTCAAGCTCCGCCAATCTCGTAAGAAGGCTCTCCAAAACTAATTTGGTGTTGTCGTCGTACTCGGGATCAATCCATTTGGTAAACCAACAACCCATTGAACAGTAGTCACCCTTGCGTTCTGGACATGCATAATATTTCCGCCCATAGTGTCTGTCCTGCTTCGACGTTCGAATTTCCGCCCTTTTTTCACAAGCACACATGAGAGGACCCGAGTTCGCATTTGATGCAGTGCATGAATTCTTTGATGATGCCATAACGCAGTTCGTATTGTGGATTTGGCTTGCTGATCACCTTGTCGTCCCCACCTCCATGCACGTGCACCCTTTTATAGTAATTTTTAGCACACCACTACCACCATGCATACGCATATATTAGGCGTATGACTTTGTACTAGACGAAAACACTTCTACACATAACTTATGCGTAGAGTTTTGTCTGTTGTGAAACTTTACACGATTCTGTTGTGCGTGCTTTATTTAAGTATGGTTAATTTCTACACGCTTTTATTATGCGTGTGACATTTTACCATAGTCACAAAGGTTGTGTTATACTCGGGAGAGAATGGTGAGATAACTGAATCATAACAGTGAGATAAATTTTTAACAAATGATTTGGACTAAAGAGACAACTAATTCTTAACGGGGGAGTATTATTATTGAAACGGGGTACAATGAACAAACAGAAAATACAAATACAGGAGTAATCAATATCTAGTTTTCTCCTCCCCTACTTTTTGCCGTTCGCTGAACACAAAAATCAAGAAATTCAAACTCATTATGGAGATTATCTATTTTTTCCAGCAGTTGTCTAATAATCTGAATTAGTTCATCGCTATATTCAGGATCGATCCAGACGACGTACGAACACCCTTCAGGACCTCTATCATAGCGTAGTGAACATCCATAGTACCGTCTTCCATAAGATTTTGTAGCCCGAGACATTTTCACAGAAGGTAATTTATTGCAACTGCACCGTCGTCGTGAAGAGGAGGCAGTGGATCCAAAAATGTCCTTTGCGTTTGAAGTCATACTGAATGCTGTGTTGGAGGAGGTATCTATAGAAGTTACAGAAGAGTTTATGGAGGTAGACATATGAAGACGAAATGATTGAAAACTGTCCGGGGGTTTTATATCAGTCTTTTCCCTGCAATCCATGGCAATCTACGCATAAGTTATGCGTGTAGTATAGGGTTTTGATACATTTAACCTATTCGTGTAATTTAGGGTTTAGAGTTTAGGGTTTAAGGTTTAGGGTTTAAGGTTTAGGGTTAAGATGTTATCGTTACATTTGACTAAAGTATTGATCGTATAAGATGTTATCGTTACATTTGACTAAAGTATTGATCGTATAAGATGTTATCGTTACTTTTGACTATAGTATTGATCGTATAAGATGTTATCGTTACTTTCATATAAGATGTTATCGTTACTTTTGACTATAGTATTGATCGTATAAGATGTTATCGTTACATATGACTAAAGTATTGATCGTATAAGATGTTATCGTTACATTTGACTAAAGTATTGATTGTATAAGATGTTATCGTTACTTTTGACTATAGTATTGATCGTATAAGATGTTATCGTTACTTTTGACTATAGTATTGATCGTATAAGATGTTATCGTTACTTTTTACTATAATTTTCATTATATTAAAAGCTTAAAACAGACAAACTAAAACCTCGACATTCCTAGAGAAGCTTAAAGCATACAAACTACATAGATTACACATTAGCGTCTCCATAGCATGGTATGTCCAAACGAAAGTCCATGTCCTTGCTCGGGGGTTTGAAGTCTTGCCTCCACCTCCTTTTCAGCTCCAAAGGGTGTTGATCGGTGACAATGAAGATCTTGATTAGGGCAATGGTCCTTCCTAGATCGGCAAGGGCATCGGCATCACGTGAGTGTTGCAAGGCTCTTATAGTCTTCCTCCCTCCATGAGCATGAACCATCTCAAAAAAATAGTCTGTGTTGTTCTGGCGGTTATTGAGGGTCCATAACTGTCCTCTTAGCCAATTGATGTCTCTCACACTATCTGTCGTTGGAGCCCAATCTTCACACAGACCACCTTCGTATGTGTGGCTCGTGACAGTGGCCATTCGTCCGCTGGTGGGGACAAGGGAACCACCATAGTGAACTTCATTATACACTCTCGTCAAATCCATTACGCGATCCATTTTTGTGATAATTTATAGAATGAGAACATGAACAATGGTGGCATTTCATGTTACATATTTATAGGGTGAACCACCATAGTGGTCTATGAGAGGCCGTTGATAATACAACACAACAACAAACAGCTTATCCTACGCATAAGTTAGGCGTGTTAGGCGTGTATATCTATTTTTTGCTACACTCATAAGCTCTGCGTAGGACTAAGCCCAATTCTGCCTATTTTGTCACACGCATAACATAGGGGTAGGAAAGTTTCATAGTATTACTATATAAAGTTGGTTGTTTGGGACCACTCAATAGAAATCCGTACATATTTTGGAGTTAAGTTGAATTGAGATTCGCTAACACCTCCATAAGTTAGTTTGTATTCATCGTCCAAACACTCTATAGAGGTGTTGGCGAATCTCAGTTCTATCCAACCCCAAAATATTGGCGCACTCATAGCGTATGCGTACGACGTTGGAAGAGTTGGCAGGTTATCTCATCAAATGTCCACGCATAATATGGGCGTGTGATCATCAAATGCCCACGCATAATTTGTGCGTGTGAGTAGCCGGGTCCCCTATAAAAACATTGCAGTGGTATTGTCATTCTCACTAAACGATTTCTTTCGATAATCTCCTTGAATTTTAATAACTTTTTATAACTATCACATGGCGTCCTCCTCATCAGCACCGTTTTCCGATGAGCCAGACTTTATGGTTCGAATGTGCCAGTGCGGTTTGCCGGTTAAATTGTACACATGTGATGAGCGCGGGTTTGCTTGCTACAAGAGACGGTACTATGCATGTCAGACTTATTGGGAAAAGAAGAGGTTTCCACGATCTTGTCCTACATTTCAGTGGATTGATCCAAGATATGAAGAGAGGGCAAGAGACATTATCAAAGAGTTGATTACAAGAAACTTTGAACTGCAGAATGAGATAAAAATGCTTCGTGATATGAACGGAAAATTAGTTGATGATATATTGGATTCCGTATAAGATGTTCCATTTTTTTTATTGTCGTTCAGTTATATTGTAATTTTAATTAATATATTGTCTTCGGAGAAATGATATATGTTTTTTCTAACGTAATGTTCATTCTCTATTTATTGCAAATACCGTACAAATATCAGTCAATTACAAATACAGATCCGTTTCCAGAAAACATAAAAGGATCTGGCGGGCGACCATTGGAAATCCGATAATCTCGATAGTCCTTCAAATTCTCAGCAAAGACTGTTTCCCACCACAATATGTTTGGATCAGCATTTCCACGCCAAACACCTGAAGCGTGGGGTAATGGTGAACCACACATGAGAACAACCTATAAAAAAGTGAATTAGCGCAAATAAACAGTACGTGGATTAATTGTTAATTGCGTAACGAATATACGAAACACTTACAGGTATAAAATGGTCGCGGTTGCCAACATGTGCCATTCCATAAATTAGTGTCGGAGGGTCATTCCCTAAAGACCTCGACCTTAGTGGTAAGCACAACGTCGGGACATCCCAACTCAAAACTACTAGAGCAACCTGATATAGTGTGGCGAAAACTAAACCCATGAATGGCATGTGACACCAATATTTTGATGTGCATGGGCTTCTACAGTGGTTCACATTTTGTATAAGTTCTTGCCAAGTACCTGGGCGCATACGGGCCCTTATGGGCTCGTACATTTCTCGGTTCTGAAGTAACTCCCCAACCAGCTCGCGTCGAACTGTTGCAAATTCAGACTCTTCCCTTCCGAGCAACAAGGCCATGGATCTGTATCCACAATGTCCATCAGGACGTACATCTCTAACACTCGTAATGTACGGAAGCCAGAAGTCATCAATATTGTCGAAACCAAAGTTAACCCCTAAATGAATAAGAGGGGCTCTTTGTTCTGTACCACACGCATACTCCCCTGCTTCTGATTCCTCAGGTATAGGTTGAGATGACATTTGATCACAGTCCATCTCCACTGCTATTGAACTTTCTTGTTGCTTCCTAGGACACCCTGGCTGTTTTTTCGGTGGAACATGTTCGGATGACATCCCATTCACATTCACCTTACTCTGGGGTTTCGGTTTTGCATTCTTTTTCGCCTCTTCTTTCTCATATTGTTCCAGTTCTTTCTTTTTGTGCTTAAAATAGTTAGGTTCCCTCTCATCGACCTTCTCCTTCTTGTCCTCCTTATCGCCCCCCTTGTCCTTTTTTTCGCACCTTTTGGCCTTCCTTTTCCCTTTATATTCGTCGGTTCCAACATACTACTCTCTTCTGGGAGCTCCAAGACTTGATACAACTCTCCTAGTTCGTATGCAGTTCCTTTCTTCAGGGTTCCGGAATCCAACCTCGCAAACATTTCACGAAGTCTTAGCGTCGAAATGTCCATCCAGACATTTTCCAAAGGCCCAAAAACTATTGTATCATTGTCATCTTCCCACTGAATGTCCCTCCAGAACTCATGTACGTCTTCTGGAATGAGCGGTGTGCTAGAAATTATTGCATTCCCAATGGCGTGGACACAGGGCAACCCGAGGCAGTTCCTCATCCAATGGTCAGTACATTCTTCTTCATATTCATCTCTCAATAGCCGCTCATATGAAGCCAACAACATATCCCAGCACCTGTCGGAAATTCTGTAGAAGAGCCTAGAAAATATTGCTCGCACAAGTGGAGGGAACGTCGGGTCATCAAAATCTGTTGGTCTTTTCGTTAATGCAACGTTCAGGCTCGCCCGTATCGAATCAATTTTGAAGGATGATGGCATTATGGATCCTCACAGTGACTCGGTTGAAGCCTCCCCTACTAGAACCAATTATATCTTACAAAACCTTGTGCATTCCCTCCACCCGGTTAGACGTCCTCGTAAAAAAATGAAGATGATGATCTGTCCAGGCTCTTACTATGCTAGTCTTGTGAGGAGTAAGCCATTCTCTTTCCACGTATCCCACAAGGCCGCTCCTCCATGATGTCCCCAATGCATTCAACCTCTCTTCGTATTTTGCTTCAGTGGTTGAGCAAAATAGTCCCCAACATTGGTTTGCAAATGCTTCCACTTTGTTTTTTTCTTCAGGATTGACGACGCGTGTGCCTCGATGTTGTGTTTTATATGTACCCAACACAATAGGTGTTGAAGTTCACTCCTGAATACATCGTTGATCCCTCTTATGAGTGCTTGCTCACAGTCAGTCATAATTGTCGTTGGCATCACACCAAAATCTAAAAACAATGCCTTCAACTTTCTCATTATCCACGTGTAATGAAAAGTATTTTCAGCACGTGTGAAAGCATAAGCAATGTTGAATGTCAAATGCGTGTTGGTGAATCCCACAATCTCCACGAGTGGCATATCATATCTACGATAACATCTTATATTAAAAAATACAATCAAATCAATAACTACACAAACTTGTTTTAAATAAACTCAACTTACTTGTTTGTCTTGTACGTTGCGTCAATGATTACCACAAAAGGGAACTTCTTCAGCAGACGCAACAAATCTTGGTTAGCAAAGAATAAGATTGCAACCTCATTGCTTTCCTTCTGCCTCAGAGGATTAACTACGTAGTGGTGGTCAAGTAGAAATTTCAATGACCACTGAGTAACCGTCAGCTCTCCACGATCCTCATACTGCATCTTCTGCAAATAGTTCGCCACTTGTTTCCTTGAAGTCACATTTCCGGGATATTTCTTTCGCAAAAGGGAAACGATTTCCTTTGGTGTCTTGCGCCCATCTCCCCACCTACTAGCATATTTCATCTCCGCTTTGGTCAGTCGCCCCATGAATGCATTTCCATGTAAGCTAGTTAGAAGCTTGTGGTTATGCCTACCTTCTACCACACCCAACTGCCATTTCTCACCATCCATCAAAGGATCTTTCTTCATCCGAATCCCAGCTGAAACCTACACTCGCACTTCTTCGAATGAGACTTTCTAATCTTGGGTACCAGCAAATCAGGATTTTCCAAGTTCACCTTTGGCCAACCGGATCTCAGTTTCCCAAATCTATCGCATACCATACTAATTTGATACGGGCTGGAGTTACGCTTCATCAAAGCAATCACCATATGCTTTGCTCTATCTTTTGCCCAATTATACAATTCTTCTTTACTATCCCACACCCGGTCAGTAGTAAAATGTTCCGAGTAATCTTTGCCCTATATAATGGAAAATAACAAGAATTTTGTCATGAGTAATTAACTAAGTTCTTACTTATGACTATTGAATTAGTTTAACAACTAATAACAACAACAATTTAAAACTAACTAACAAATTGCATCATAATATAACAACATTTAATTGGATATAATTGCACACTAACCACAAATTCCCCACTTGGATCCCAATCGCCAAATTCTTCATCATCTATGAATCCCGCCAGCGGTGCTCCCTCCAAGCCATTGTCTTCTCCATCTTCTTCTTCACTAGGAACCAAATCCCTTTCCTCATCACTACTTTGATTACCTTCACCACTAACATATTCATTCAACATTTTGAAAATAAAATTTTCTGTATTTTGGATCTGAAACCTACATACACAGATACACCTACTATATAGCCTCCTTTCATTTGCTTCTCGTTGGAATAATGCGTAAAAACTACATTTTATCACACACATAGCTTGGGTGTGTCCTAAGGCTTACTTTTTTATAGTATTATCCATGAATCTCTGACAGCGACCCCCCTCCCCGGACAAAAAAAGCCCTACGCCTAACTCATGCGTGCAAGTTAGGGCATTTATTGCCTTCAATGCTGACAATGTCAAATGTTGATCGACGATTAATATTGACCTACCATTGTACGCATAGTATAAGCGTACACCTTACCTGTGATCTAGCTCAGTCTTCCACCAGATTCCCTGACATGTCAGATATTTGGACCACGTCAAGTTATACGCTAACCTTATACGCTCAGCCTATGCGTGTAATGTAGTGAAAAGTACATCAATTAGGGTAAAAAATTAGGACAAATGATTAGGGCAAATAATTACGTATTGTACGCATTAACTGAGCGTGTGATTAGGGCAAAAAATTGTTTGCACTAATTACGTTATTAAAAATGACATTGAAATCATGTGTACGCATATCATATGCGTATACATATAGCCAGATACAAAAAATTTCCACAATTGTTCCATTTTCACCCTTCTTCATGCATAAGCTCAACATAGGCGTAGAAAAGGTGGACGCCTAGTTTATGCGTGCGGTTTCGCGTCCATTTAGACAAAAACCAGCGTGCATATAGCCATTGCCTTTAGTTTAGTATATTTGCTTTTTTTTATCTCTTCCATTTTACTAAAACTCAATTCTTCAATTTTGAAATGTTAACAATCCTAATTAGCAAGCTAAAATTAGCTTATATTATTAGTGTTGATTGACTTGTTAAAAATAAAAATTGCTAAAAAAAAAAAATAAAGATGCTAAAATCCTAGTCTACAAGCTAAACTAGCTTATATTATTAGTGTTGATTGACTTGTTAAAAATAAAAATTTCTAAAAAACACAAAATAAAGATGCTAAAATCCTAGTCTACAAGCTAAACTTAGCTTGCCGTTAAGGAAACATCAGAGTCATGAAATTTTTATTTTCAGCCATAAGTCTCGGCGGCCATAGTTGAAGTAAATTGAAAGGCCATTGGGTCTAGGCTAAGGAAACATTATTCATAAGGATTTATTACATATAAGCCCCTTTATTATGAAAACTAGTTTATTCTCCGTGCGAAGCGCGGGCTTAACACGTTTACTTTTATCGTATTTATATATTTTGAATTATTTTCACATATGTATATATGCATTAACTTTTAATAAGAAAAGTAGATGTTTTTGATTAATTAAATATATATAAAATTTAACATAGGAAAAGTGTCATGTAATAATAGTTGTTAAAATGATAAAATGAGAATGATTGTGGAGCCTTGGATCAAGAGAGATCTAAGATCCTATATGATGACACGTGGCACCCCTTATCACCACCGCCGGACCACCGCCGGACCGCCGCCGGAGCACCTCCGACCACCGCAGGACTACCTTTGGGACTCGCCGGAATAAAATTGTCACAAAGATGTATAAAATTGTTCACAAATATTACAAAATTATTTATTACTAAATGTTCATCACGTTGTTCATAAATGTTCGTCACAATGTTCATAAATGTTCATTTGTATATACTCTACTGAATGTTCATCACATTATACTTAAAAGTTCACCAAGTGAATGTTCATCACATTCTACTTAAATGTTCACCCATTGAATGTTCATCATATTATACTTAAATGTTCATCAACTGAATGTTCATCACATTATACTTAAATGTTCATCAAATTATATTTAAATGTTCACCAAGTTTATTACACTTAAATGTTTATGTTATTTGGACAAACGGCGAACCACCACCGCACCACCACTGACCCACCATCAAGCAACCACTGGACCACCACTTATGTGGAACACCACTTTAATATAATTTCTTTTATAAACACACTTAATTTTCAACAAAAATCACTTAAATATTCATTGTCTCATACTTCAATGTTCACAAGAATTTAATAAAATGTTCACTACTCAAAGTTCATTACAATCGGCTTAAATGTTCATCACGGTGTTCATAAATGTTTATCAAAATGTTGATAAATGTTCATCAAAATGTTGATAAACGTTCATTTGATATACTCTACTGAATGTTCATCACATTATACTTAAATGTTCATCAACTGAATGTTCATCACATTATACTTAAATGTTCATCAAAATATTTTTAAATGTTCACCAAGTTTATTACACTTAAATGATTATGTTATTTGGACAAACGGCGGACCACCGCCGGACCACCACCAGACCAACACGACCGCACCACCACTAACCCTCCATCAAGCCACCGTCGGACCACCGGACCACCACTTATGTGGAACACCACTTTAATATAATTTCGAGTAAAAAACACTTGATCTTCATCAAAAATTATCTAAATGTTCATCATCTCATACTTAAATGTTCATCAAACATCCTTAAATGTTCATAAGCATTTAATAAAATGTTCATTACTCAAAAGTTGATTACAATTAGCTTAAATGTTCATCACGTTGTTCATAAATGTTCATCAAAATGTTGATAAACATTCATTTTGATATACTCTACTGAATGTTCATCACATTTTAATTACATGTTCACCAACAAAATGTTCATCACATTATAATTAAATGTTCATCACATTATATTTAAATGTTCACTAATTTGAATTAGACTTAAATTTTCATTTATTTTTATACTTTAACTTTTTCATTTATTATTGGACCACCGCCGGACCTCCACCAGACCATCGCCGGACCTCCGTCAGACCGTCGCCGGACCGCCGACGGACAACCACCGGGTGGTCGCCGGACCACCAGATCTACCCCCACTACAAGTGGAGGCATGGGATGCCAATGACTTAGATTAATTCTTATTTATCTTTGTAAGAGTGTTTATTATGAGATTCACACCCTTTAACATATTGATTAGTAACGGAATCTGAAAGGTATAATTACTAATTAGTGATATTTGAAAATCATTATCTACATAATAACAACTTGTTGAAAGAGAATCTCAAAAGACAACCAATATGTCCAAGGAGAATCTCAAAAGACATACGCATGGAACATGTAAAAATCGATAAGGGAAATACGATATAAAAACGAATATACAAACATACACTCAAAACATAACTAAAAGACCCAAATTAGGAGATTAAATGAAAGGAAGAACAATTGGCAGAAACGAACAGAGTGTAGGAGCCTAATTAAATGTGGTATTTTTGTAATGTATTAACTCAATACATTAACCTTTCAAAAAAAATCAATGTATTAATTAAGTACCAATTGTCATTACTTCATCGAACCCAACAATATTTATATAGATATAGATAGATTACAAAAAATGTCCGAAATTAAATATAGAATAATTTTTTTTGTAATTATAATTTTTTTAAAGAGAATAATTTTGACATTATGCATGTATTCTTGTTTAAAATTGTTAATTTGTACATATTGTGTATTACAATATATTTAGTCTTTTCCCATATAAAAATAATATTGTTAAAATATACTTTGGGGTCACATATGAATCTCTACGACGAAGTGTGAGAATTTTAAATCTAATATGTAAATAGATCAATCATTCTTTCTTTTTTCAATTGATTTGGAATAGAGAAGTAATCTCTCCGTCCCATTATATAAGTTTCATTTCATTTTCTCACACTATTTACAATTCGAGAGAATCTTCTTTATTTCTTCGAATGTACAAGCGAAAACATAGTCATGTGGGGTCTTGTTTTATTCGTCTTAACAAGTACTATAACAACTTCAAAATTTTATATCTATACATATACTAAAACAGAACGTTGTTTTGACACATGTCGTCCTTATATTCAATTCGCCTTTGTGTCGACCTCTAAGCTATGCTACATCATCAACCATGTCATCCTCCACATCATCCGACTTTATATTTTTATATATATCTTTAAATTAAATAAGTAAAAAATCAAAAAGATATAAAACATAAATCGTAAACTATAAAACATAAATCGTAAAAATATAAAGTCGGATGAACTTAGACTATAAAACATAAATCTAATTATATCCATTTTTATCTTATATCATATTATATCTTTATCTTATATATATATATATATATATATATATATATATATATATATATATATATATATATCTTTATCTATTATTATGTTATCAATCTAATTAAGTTGAGTTATTAATGAACTTAGACTATAAAACATAAATCGTAAACTATAAACTATAATCGATAAATTATAAACCATAAAATATAAACTACAATCTATAACTTAATAGTAAAAAATATAATTATATTATTAAATATTTATTATATGCGACCCCGTACATGGTACGGGAACACACGCTAGTTATTTTACTAATATGTAACTAGAGATATTGACAAAACAAAACGCGCATCGACATCTGTGCGGGGATGAAATGAGGCTTATATAGTAGGACAAAAGGAGTATGTAATTAGAGCATACACAATGGTTGCCCATTTAGTTGTGGTCATTCAATAATTTATTAATATCTCTCTCTTAGATTTTCTAATACTCATTTTCAATACTCATTTATGTTTATCATTATCTCAATGGTTAACCATTAATTTGTGGCCATCAATTTTCTCTTTCATACTTTTTTATTAATATTATGACATGTGGGGTCAAATAAAGTTGTTTTTTAGGACATTTGTCATGCACATATTGAATGCCAATTTGATACCCATGATCATCACACTACCTTGGGTATTGAGTCTCTTCCAAAATTCACTTTTTTATTAGTTTAATAATATTTTTAATTTCTCTCTCAATGCTCACCCAAAGTGGTGAACCATTGTGTATATTCTTAGTTTGATGGTCGTGGTCATTTGATATCTCATTTTGATATCTCCCACAATAATAGGCTTATTTGTCAACTTAATATCCAATTTCGACTGGGTATAAAAGAAAATTTTGAAAATAGGTTATATAAGTTAATCCAAAACAACGTTTTCATTCAAGCTGGCCAACTAGTTAAAAATGGCATAAAACACACAACATCGCTTATAATGGTGAAACGTTGTCTGCAACATCGTGTCATGTGTAGTAACTAGTAGATAATAAAACTTTTGCTCTTGATAATAGAAATCATTCGCCAAGAACAATTTTTTTTCTTTAGAGAAACGCTCTTACTGTTGGAGCCCAGATATTCGCGATCTCGCAATCAACACCTCGCGAGATCTGGCCTTCAGTGAATCTTCAAATACTGGAGACCTTCCTTACGCAAACTGGAGTAACAACTTGTGACACATCGTCGTCTGGATCAAAATGTGCTATTCTCCTCTGTTCTTTATGTTCTTCAGTCCCTAAGGTACCTGCACAACCAAACCGGAAGGTTGGACCCCCTGATTTGGCTCTCCGACGCTCAAGTCAGTAACAGCTATAGATAAATGAACACAATGCCTCAAACAACAACAAAATGAAGTAAAACAAAGGGAAGATAGCGATCGAAGTAATGACCAAAACAGTGAAACCTCGTGAGCCAACTCAATGAAACAGTAAATGATGAAACTCAACCAATCGTGACGAATCACACCTCAAAAGCACGATGACGATACCGAGAGCAAGAATCCAGGTACCGATCATCCGATTTCCTACTAAAAGAGGTGAATCGGGATCGAAGAGACGAGCTCGGAAATGAGTAATCGCCTTATGTGTTTATCTCTCTCTCTCTCTCTCTCTGTCTCAAGGGGAAGGAAGATGCTCTTAATCGCCTGCCTCTCTCTCTCCTTGCCGTTAGGATTTATAATTGGACGTTGGGTCCCACTAGGGGTGTTCATAATTACCCGATCCGGACGATCCGATCCATCGATCCGCCGATCCGATCCGGAAACATCTGTATCCAATGGATTATGTATCCGTATCCGATCCGATCCGGATAAATTTTCGGATCAATGGATCGGATACGGATCGGGGTTAGGTATCCTGCGGATATCCGGGGGTATGTCACTTATATTAATATAATAATAAATTATATATATAAATAATGTAAATACATTATATTTAATAAAAATTGCCAAACAAATATGTAAGTGGCAGTTAGTCAGCCAATTTGAAGCAAGAGTATAGAAGGAATTTCAAACAAAACGTGAGTATGTATTTGTTTGGACTTAGACCTCAAGCCCATTAGTAATATATGGTATTGGGCTAATCATTTACGGACCACTATTTTACGAATTGATATCACAATTCCTGCAGTCCAATACTTGTTTTATGTAAACTTTACATAAAACTCTCCAAAACCTAACTTAATACTCCTGCAGTCCTGCGCCGCTTCCAAGCCTTCCAATCTACGTCTTCTTCTTCCTTCATGTTCCTTGGCACTTTGGCAACCTATAATCCCTATATCCTCTCCTTCCTTGGCACTTCTTCTTCCAATCTACGTCTTCTTCACTCTACAGTCCACAGTCCACACAATTCCTTCATCGACTAG
The DNA here is from genome assembly GCA_029168935.1 of Oxyria digyna. Classification (NCBI taxonomy): domain Eukaryota; kingdom Viridiplantae; phylum Streptophyta; class Magnoliopsida; order Caryophyllales; family Polygonaceae; genus Oxyria; species Oxyria digyna. The sequence continues at coordinate 13,329,187 of JAPVLV010000010.1, read as the reverse complement.
TGGTAAGTTTTTCTTCAACTTTTTATGCATCTTCTCCTTCACGCAGCTTATATCCTCTTGTTAATTTTTTTTACATGGTAGGTTGCTGTAATGAGTGAAAATCAATCGTCTGGGAGAAATGATCCAATTGATCTTGAAGATATTTCAATGGAAGAATCTCAGGAAAGCTGTAAGAGGGTCAAAACAAGTGCAAAACCACCAAGGAATCCTAGTTCTAACAGTTCAAGTGAAGCTTCCTCTGGGTCTGACGACAGTTCTGGTAAGAGAAAATCTCAATGGTGGGCTCATTATGATAGACTTCCTGATATAAATTATGCAAAATGCAAGTATTGTTATTCATTGATTGGTTGCAAAGTATCAAATGGAACTACACCTTTGAAAAATCATGTTGAAAGATGTAAAAAACTTCCTGCAAATTTAGATCTGAATCAGAAAAAGTTAGATCTAGCTCCTAAAACTGTTGTTGGTGCTGATGGTGTGCTAGAAATGGTAGTTCCTTCTTTGTGGCAATTTAATCAAGAAATATGTAGACAAGCTCTTGCTAGGATGATTATTGTGGATGAGCTGCCTTTTGCTTTCGTGGAGCACGAAGGATTTCGTTACTTTTGTAGATGCTTGAATCCTGCTTTTGTTATTCCTTCAAGGTCTACTATTACAAGAGATGTCTATAGTCTATTTGTTGAGAAAAAGAAATTGCTCAGTGGTTGCTTTAATTCATTGTCTTCTCGGATTAGTCTTACCACAGATGCTTGGACTTCTGCACAGAATTTGAGTTACATGTGCCTCACTGCTCACTTTATTGATGAAAACTGGAATTTGCATAAAAGGATCATTAATTTCTGCCCTCTTGCTGGCCATTCAGGGCAATTAATTGGTAGAGGAGTGGAAAAATGTTTAGTTGATTGGGGAATCAAAAACATTATGACAATTACAGTAGATAATGCTAGTTCTAATGATTTAGCGGTTGATTACTTAAGAAGAAAGATTAATCATTGGGAATCCGGCCTTTTGGATGGAAAATATTTGCATATGAGATGTGTTGCTCACATACTGAATCTGGTTGTAAAAGATGGTTTGAAGGATATGGATAAGTCAATCTTGAAAGTTCGTACTCTTGTAAGGTTTGTTAGGTCCTCTCCCGCAAGACTTCAGAAGTTTAAAGCATGTGTAGAAGAGGAAAAAATAGATAGTAAAAGCCTTGTTTCTCTGGATGTTGAAACTAGGTGGAATTCTACTTATACCATGCTTGAATCTGCTATGAAGTTTAAGAAAGCATTTGATAATATGTTAATGAGGGATGCTGCTTGCCAGATAGAGATGTTCAAGCTTGGTGATATTAAAGATGAGGACTGGAAAAAGCTTAATAATTTCTTGCCCATTTTGAAAGTGTTTTATGATGCAACTTTGCTGCTGTCTGGTTCTCGCTATGTGACTTGCAACACTTGTGTCTATCATGTATTTGCTATTGGTTTGGGGATCGTTGGGTTATGCAATGATGAGGATGAAGGTGTTAGAAAAATGGCACAACAAATGAAGTTGAAGTATGATAAGTATTGGGGAGATGTTAATAACATGAATCATATGTTATTATCTCCATACTTCTTGATCCTAGGCATAAGATGCAGCTTGTTGATTGGCTGATACGTCAATCTTTTAATGCTACAAAGGGTGCACTTTTGAATATGAATGTGAAGGTTCTCTTTGCTGAATTGTTTGAAAGGTATTGTTCTTCTCTCCCTCAAGTAAGAAAGGAAACAAGTGCATCTCCTTCTAGGATGAACTTGAATGAAGGTGTTGGTTGTGCTGGGAATGTTATGGATTTTACCAAGTTGATGAGTTCAAGGTTTCAAATGGATGTTGGTTGTGATGATACTAATGAAAACAAAACTGAGCTGGACAAGTACTTAGAAGAGACACGGGAAAAGGATGTTGAGGATTTTAATGTCCTACATTGGTGGAGGGACAATCAGAAAAGATATCCTATTCTTTCGAAGATGGCTCGTGATGTGTTGGCTATTCCGGTTACAAGTGTTTCTTCTGAATCTGCTTTTAGTACCGGTGGACGCGTGCTTGATTCTTTTCGTACCTCTTTAACTCCAAGAATGGTAGAGGCCCTTATTTGTACTCAAGATTGGCAACGTACAACTAATACTCCAATTATGATCGAGGAGAGCCTACTAGCCTTGGAGCAAATGGAAGAAGGTTATGATTTCTATCCATTATTTCATTTGTATTTCATTTTTCTAATGTCATTATTAATATTTATTTTGTGGTTTCTTTCTGAAATTTGTAGGTATGAAGGACTTAGCTATTGTGCAACCAAACTTCATTCTGGATGAGACCTTTATAATGGATGAAGTTGCTAATACTTAGACATTGGATATTATGTAATTTAAAAGTTTGCTATTGGTAGTATTTTGATGACTTGTTTTAACCTTAAATACTGACAGGTTAATTACACTTTTGAGCCAAGTTTGTGGCTGACTACATTGTTGTAAATGTAGTCATTTCGGTTTGTAAACTCTAGTGGAGTAGAGGTGACTTAATGTTTCTTGACAGGTTGATTACACTTTGACTACATTTCTGTAGTCATTTTGGTTTGTAAACTCTACAAGAGGTATTTTAACGTCTCAGGTGGTTTAACAACATCTTTTACAGGATGTTATTTTATTTTTTGAATTATTTTTTAATAGTTTTTTAAGAAACAGGCTGTATTGATATTTCGGATATCCGATCCGATCCGATGATTTCGGATCGGATATCCGGACGTTTTGGATACGGATACGGATCACAATATTGGAATTTTTTTTTTGCGGATACCCGATCCGAAACACCGGATCGGATCGGATATCTGATAATGAACACCCCTAGGTCCCACACAATCTGGTGTTGCTCCCTTTACCTATTGGGCCTCTTAATGGGCCTCTCGTACTTGATTTAGTTACTCAACCTTATGGGCTCGCGGTCTGTTTCTCAGTCGCGGACCGGGTTTGTATCACTAAATCGCGAGAACCGGGTTTGTGTCACGACTCGCGAGAACCGGTCCAACACTTACAAACAACGTTTCATCTTTTTTTAAGAATATTTTATAGTGTCCTTTTTTGGTTTTGGTTCAAACATTGTTTAATACAACGCTTCTTCTTTATAAACCTGTTATTGACGTCTCTATTTAATCCTCCTCCATGCAATCTATTTTCGAAATTTCTTTACTATGCAGCCTAGATCGAGAATTAAGCTCAAGAACAAACCTACTCTTTTCTAAATATGTGTATTTATTAATATTTTGGCCCTATTGAAAGAATTTAATACCATTGACTCAATAATAAAAATAATACAAAGATATAACAAGAATTATAAGACATTCAAGACTCATACATTAAATAACAACAAGAAAAAAGGACTAAAATACTAGTCACATACTCACATGTGAACTACATATAAAGTGAGATGATTCAACATATAAGTAGAAAGTTTTCTCTTCTTATTGTCATTTGATTTTATAATGAAACTTCATTGGCTTGTATGTGTTGGGTTTGTTAGATGTGGCTTAGTATGATATCTGATATTACAGGTTGAGATGTTAGGCTTACATGTGAATCACACATTGAAAGTAAGGTGATTCTAAACCTAACATATAAATAGATGAATTATTGTCAATTGATTTAGGATTGAACTAATGAGCTTGTATTATATCTACTATAATAAATATTTGTAAGATTTGTGTCTCTGCCAGTTATAAAATGAAAACAAAATTTATAATCCAAGTGTTATTTTCTTGTTTCTATCTATTTTAGGTCTCGTCTTCCTCACATCATAACAATACTCGTGGATGAGTTCAAAGACTACATTTTTCACAACTTTAATCCAATTCTCCAAGAAGTAAAGATTTTTCCCGTACAGCTAGCGTATTCTTTGGTTCGTACAATACTTCAGTCGTTAGTGTTATACTAGTCTCTAGAAGCTAAGTTGATTTGGCCTTGACTAGATAGAATCATGATTTAAGAAGTTGAAGTTATCCGATTATAGTTAACATGATTATCTTTCTAATTAGTTTAATCAAGTAACAAGAATAGGGTTAAAGAAAGGGAGTTTGGATAGGGTCGCTTTCGATCAGTTTCAGGGTACCAGATGAGTTTCGTCCGCTTGTAGGCCCCACGATCCCTATTGGCCGACAAACACAATGGACAAGGTAAGAATAAACATTGCTTTTAATTATTTTATTAGTTTTTTATTTCTACTTGTGTTGTCATCATTAAAATAATAGTGTATATATTTATTTGGCATAAGTTTTTTTTGGCATTGGCTGTCACTGATTTTACGGTTTATAAAACTTCACAATAAAAGTGCTGAGGAATTAAAGACAATATATTTCTTATAAATTCACTATTAACAGGTGTTATATTAATTAGAAATGGAAATGAATCAAGTGATGGGCGGATTTATCTATACTATCTTCCAATCCTTATAAACTTATAAAGTTCAATCTATCCGCCGTTTGCGAAACCCTCAATTCACATCCAATCCACCTCAATCCATCTGGTTCACGGGTGGATCAGTGAGATATACGGGTTGCCTTATATTGTATTTTAAAAAGTAAGTAGCATATAAAAAACAAAAAATATAAGCATACGAACTATCATAATAACGGTAAACAACAATCCATGTGGTTTAAATGAACCACATCACACACTATAAGGGTAATTTCCACTTAGTTGGATACTAACCCATTGTCCAGATCATTTGTACTAGGCTTATTTAGGGGCTTGATTATGTTGTACTAGGCTTCTAAAGTCCAGAAGAGTGGACGGCCCATATCTGGTACAGATGCCCAAGATTGGACCCGACCCGCTTGGAGGAAACCGGGGCTCCGCATCTCATTGCAGAAGCTTATGTATATAAGCTTCTAACCCTATCTCTCTCCTCACTTCTTACCTTGATGCGTCACTGTTCATTCGTAAAGAAAGAGAGGTTTGAGAGAGAGTTTTTGAGGGAGTTCAACGTTGGTTTGATTCTTCTTCGTCACTGAAGCAAAGCTCTTGTTGTTGGTGTTCCAAGCTAGAAGACGATAGTCTTGGCTAGTGGAGAAGCTCTGAGATCGCAGCCTTGGGTGCTCAGCGGGATCTTGGGTTTGGTGTCTTGTCGGTGACTGTTGAGGGGGTTTTTCTATCTCTTTGCTTGCTTCTTGTTTCTGTAGTTGTAAGCCTTTGTATAAAGATCTGTTGTATTCTCTCTGTAAGACCTTCACCTGTTACATAGTGGATTTGGCTTCCTATCTTAAGGCCACGGGGATGTAGGCTGAGTCCGAACCTCGGTAACAATTCTTTGTGTTCTTTGTGATTGTTCTCGATTTGATCTGTCCCCAATCGATCACACAGATTGGTATCATAGCGAGGTTCCCTTGTTTTGTGTCTCTCTGGATCTTGTGTGATCTTAGAAGTTCATCTCTAGGGACCTTTGTTTCTTTGATTAGTTTCTGGTATCTTGCTTCTGCTCATATATTGTTGACTGATCACTTCTTGTCTTGCATGTGGATTTCTAGGTCTTTTGTGTAGGATCTAGTCTACCTGCTTTGTAACTTGGGATAACTTGGTGATATTGTTACTCATTAAGGCTATCTGAGTCGTTACCTGAGGGTTTCTTGAACTATTGTGTTAGTGCAAGAACTACTGAAGTGCTATATCTTGTGTTTGTCTGCTTAAAAGGTGTTGTGTCTAACTTGTGTGTTGATTCAGATACCAATGACAAACAACAACATATGATGAAGCCATTCGATGGAACCACTGACTTTGCAATGTGGCAAGTGAAGATGAAAGCCATATTGATCAAGGAAAAGGTGTCCAAAGCCATTAAAGGTGATTACATGGCTGAGACTTCAACTGCTAGGCAACTGGAGATGGATGAAATTGCCCATTCTGAAATCATGATCAGATTGTCTGATGATGTTGCTCGACAGGTGGTAAATTTCAAAACTACTAAATCTTTATGGAAAGGTTTAGAATCTCTATATTTGACTAAGTCCATGCCTTCCAAGATATCATTATTGTGAAGATTATTTACCTATAAAATGGACTTGAATCTGACTTTGAATGAAAACTTAGACAAGTTTTTAGGATGACTTAGGACTTAGAAAGATGTAATGAAAAAATTGAAAAGACTCATCAAGTTGTTATTCTTCTTAATGCCTTGCCTGCTCAGTTTGATAACTTTAAAGATGTCATTCAGTTTGGAAATGAAACCTTAACTAAGCATAAGATCATTGAAACCTTAACTGAAAAGAATGAAACTCTAAAAGTGTTTAAGGGTAAAACTTCTAACAAGAAAGTTGACTCTAAAGATGAGGTGTTAATGGTTAATGGCAAGAATAAGAAGAAATTTAAGCAATATAAGGATAAGAAAAAGGAATCCTTAGGGTCTAATTCTGGTAATGATAAAAATAAAACTTGCTTCTATTGTAGCAAAGTAGGACATTTTATCAAAGACTTCCATAAAAAGAAAAAGGATGATGCCAATAAATCTGGAAATGATAATTCTGCTGTTGTGTTTGAATCTGAGGAATACAATGATTGTAGATTACTCATGTGCTCTGATTCTCCTTTGGATGATGATTGGATACTTGATTCTGGTTGCACCATGCATGCTACTCCTAATAAATCTTGCTTTAGCTCTCTTGTTGAGTCATATGGGGGTAAAGTGATGTTAGGTGACCATAGTGTTTTGGTTATTAGAGGGATAGGTAATGTTCCCTTATGCATGCATGATGGTGTAGTTAGGACCTTACAAAATGTTAGGTGGGTACCAGACCTTAGGAGAAATTTGTTATCTGAGTCAGCTTTGGATGATCTTAAGTGTAGGATTGTTACTCAAAATGGAATAAGGGAAGTGATTAAAAATGGGACTACTCTTATAAAGGGAATTAAGAAAGGTGGCTTGTATCATGTTATCATTTCACCTGAACTAAATCTCTCAAGTTTTGATAACAGTCTCACCTTAGATCAAACCAAAGTGTGGCATAGCAGAATGGGTCACATTGGTAATAAGGGCCTAAACCATTTGCATAAGCTTGGTTTAATTGATAAAAAAACCTTGTGATTTGAGTTTTTGTGAAGACTGTATTTTTGGTAAAAAGACTAATGATTCATTTTCTAGATCTTCCTTTGTTTCCAGTGCCCCTCTTGAGTATGTGCACTCTGACCTATGGGGTCCAGCACAAGTAAGTACAGCAGGAGGTAAGAGATATTTTATATCCTTCATTGATCATTATTCTAGGAAAGTTTGGTTTTATTTGCTTAGAACTAAGGATGAGGCCTTTAATGCTTTCAAGAACTGGAAAATAGCAGTATAAACTCAAACTGGTAAAAAGCTTAGATGTCTTAGGATTGGAAATGGTTTAGAGTTCTGAAATCATGAGTTTAATGAATAATGTCACCAAATGGGAGTAAAAAGACACTTAACTGTGCCGGGAACTCCCCAACAAAATGGTATTGCAGAAAGAATGAATAGAAAATTGCTTGAGAAAACTAGATGCATGCTCATTAGCTCAGGAATGAAACATTCATTTTGGGGTGATGCTGTTATGACTGCTGCATATCTCATTAATAGATCACCTTCTTCTGTTATTAACTTTAAAACTCCACAAGAGATGTGGATGGGTAGAAAACCTAGTTTATCACATTTAAAGACTATTGGTTGTACAACTTATTCTCAAATTTCTCAAGGTAAGCTTAAACCTAGAGCCATTAAATGTGTGATGCTAGGATACCCAGAGGGTGTGAAAGGGTACAAGTTACTCGTTTTACAACCTCATGGTTTAAAAGTTATAGTGTCAAGAAGTGTTACTTTTAATGAAAAAGATTTTCATTTCAAGAATAATCTAACTACTGCTACCAAGGTGACAGGTACCTCAGAAGATGGTGATGGAGATGAAGCTCCATCAAGGCATTTCTACACTCCCACCGAGCCACTTCCCCCAGATGAAGAGGAATTCGACATCGGTCAGCTGTCCCTCAGTCAAAATGAGTAATGATGGCACAAGTGAAGAGATGCCAAGCTCAAGAGAGACAGATGTTAACACCTCAAGAGGGCAGGAATCACAAGGTGGTGAACAAAATGGTGCAAATAATAGTGCACAATAATTAAGGGGAGGAGAAAATAGGGAAGAAACTTCTAACTCTTCTAGCTCTAATATTTTCAAGTCTTTTGATATGCATGATATAAATGACAATGTGATGTCTGAGCCCTTAACTGAAATGCATGACTTAGAAAACTATCAGCTAGTTAGGGTTAGGATTCCTAATAAGAAGTTTGCTTCCAATAATGTTGAGCATGTTATCTTAGCTGTTGTTCGCGTTGTTGACTATGCTTTCATTACTGCAAATGTGATTGATAACTCCTACACCCCTTCCACTTATGAGCAAGCCATGAAATGCAAGCATGCTAATCTATGGATAAAAGCTATGCATGAAGAAATAGAGTGCGTGAAAATTAATAAGACTTGGACCTTTGTCCCTAAACCAGACAAAGCCAAACTTATTGATTGTAAATGGATTTACAAGATCAAAGATGGTAACAGTAAGATGGATCCACCTAGGTTTAAAGCTAGGTTAGTAGCTAAGGGTTTCACCCAAAGAGAAGGGGTGGACTACAATGACATTTTTGCACCTGTTGTCAAGTATAAAACTATGAGATTATTACTTGCTATCTGTGTTGTGTTTGATTGGAAGTTAGAACAAATGGATGTTAAGACTGCATTCTTACATGGAGACTTAGATGAGACCATTTACATGAAACATCCTAAAGGCTTTACTGATGTGAGAAATCCTGATCATGCTTGCTTATTGAATAAATCTATTTATGGGTTGAAACAATCACCTAGACAATGGAACTTAAAATTTGATGCTTGCATGAGAAAACTTGGGTTTCATAGGAGCAGTTATGACACTTTCTTATACTTCAAAAATGTAAAGTCTATTTCTCTTGTGTATGTTCTGCTTTATGTGGATGACATTCTCATGATGAGTAATTCTAAAGTGACTATATCTGGTGTTAAAAGAGATCTTAAAACGCATTTTGATATGAAAGCTCTTGGTCCTGCTCAAATGGTTCTTGGAGTTAGGATTCTTAGGGATAGAAAGAAGAAAATGATGTGGCTATCTCAGAAAGACTACTTGAAAAAGGCCTTGAATAGATTTAATATGGAAAATTCTAAACCTACTTCTATTCCCTTAGGAAGTCACTTAGAACTCAGCAAAGATAGTTGTCCCACTAGTCAAGAAGAAATTGATAAAATGTCTAGTGTACCCTATGGTGTTGTTGTTGGCTCTATCATGTATGTTATGCTGTGTACCAGACCAGATCTGGCTTTTGCTGTGAGTGTGTTAAGAAGATTCATGTCTAACCTTGGTGTTGATCACTGGACTGCTATGAAATATACTTTGAGATATATATGTGGTACTAAGGACTTAGGATTAGTGTTTTTTGAGCATACTAGTAGAAATGAGTTACATGGACTTGTTGACTCTGATTTTGCTAGTAATAAAGACACTAGGAAGTCTACTACTTCTTATTTATATACTTGGGCTGGAAACTGTATATCTTGGAAATCTCAACAACAGTCTGTGGTTGTTTTATCCTCTACTGAAGCTGAGTATATTGCAGCTGATGAAGCAGCTAAAGAAGCCACTTGGTTGATAGGAATTCTTAATGAGATTCATTTTGTTACTTATGTTCCTACTCTACATATTGATAGTCAAAGTGCTTTGTATTTGTGTAAGGATCCTGTGTATCATGAAAGATCCAAACATATAGATGTGAGGCACCATTTCATCTGTGATCTAGTAGAGAAGAAGGAAATTGTACGTAGTTAGTAATTAAGATTAAGGGTGATCTTAATCCTGCTGATTATGGTACTAAAATTGTGACAACTGATAAGTTTTCATTTTGCAGGGATTATCTCCATATCTGGGATGTTCCTTAATGAGTGTTGAAGTGTGCATTGGCCGACGATGGTTGGTAGCTGCAAATCTGCTCCTTTCTCAACAAATGGTTGTGTTCTACAATTAGAGTTAGGCTTTGTAAAGGTGTTGGAAATTAAGAGGGCATATTGTAAGGGTAATTTCCACTTAATTGGATATTAACCCATTGTTCAGATCATTTGTACTAGGCTTATTTAGGGGCTTGATTATGTTGTACTAGGCTTATTTAGGGGCTTGATTATGTTGTACTAGGCTTATTTAGGGGCTTGATTATGTTGTACTAGGCTTCTAAAGTCCAGAAGAGTGGATGGCCCATATCTGGTACAGATGCCCAAGATTGGACCCGACCCGCTTGGAGGAAACCGGGGCTCCGCGTCACATTGCAGAAGCTTATGTATATAAGCTTCTAACCCTATCTCTCTCCTCACTTCTTACCTTGATGTGTTACTGTTCATCCGTAAAGAAAGAGAGGTTCGAGAGAGAGTTCTTGAGGGAGTTCAACGTTGGTTTGATTCTTCTTCGTCACTGAAGCAAAGCTCTTGTTGTTGGTGTTCCAAGCTAGAAGACGGTGGTCTTGGCTAGTGGAGAAGCTCTGAAATCATAGCCTCGGGTCCTCAGCGGGATCTAGGGTTTGGTGTCTTGCCGGTGACTGTTCAGGTTTTTTTTTCTATCTCTTTGCTTCCTTCTTGTTTCTGTAGTTGTAAGCCTTTGCATAAAGATCTGTTGTGTGCTCTCTGTAAGACTTTCACCTGTTACATATTGGATTTGGCTTCCTATCTTGAGGCCACGGGGATGTAGGCTGAGTCCGAACCTCGTTATCAATCGATCTCACAGACACACAATACATTCAAAACTGAAAATTCATGTGAAAACATAAGCTTGAAAGTATATCCTCTTCATAAATTGAGATAGCATTCTACTTCTTAGTCTTGAAATATAAGAAATAAACAAAAAAAACAAGTTCAAGTATATACAATCAAATATATAATAGAATTTAGAATACATACTATACGAACACAACATCAAAAAAGACACAGTATACCACTCTAAAAAAACATGCATCAAGTATCTTCATAAAATAAAAGCTTTAACCAAAAAATTTAAAAGAATGAAGAGCTGAACGGAATATTAAACTTACTACACTCACAATTCCTACCTTAGTTTTGGTTCGATTGCATTGTTATATTGTTGATCATACATATGCTCTTGAAGGTGGACATAATCATTCTCAATTAGGTGAAAAAAAATGTCTACACCATCACATCCATAACAACAATTCCGGATATAACTAATCTAAATTAAAAATCATTTCTTATAGTGTATTAGAAACCTTTCCTTGATGAAAAAATTAGTATCATTAGCATGAGATATCAGACTAAATCTAGCTAGAACAGGAAGAATGAAGACAGATGAAGTCAAGAGTGGATACATAAGACAGAGAATGTGATTTCCAAGTAAAGATTTGATTCCTTGTAAAATGGAGAGCTGCATTTAAAATTCCTCACTGCATTTAAAATGGAGAGTTGTTTGTTGTTTTAAACTTTATGAAGAAGCTTAAAATTCCTCACCAGTATTGAAGGGAGAAGAAGAATGGAGAGTTGGTTATTGTTTCCGGTGACAGAGGAGGGGGGTAGACCTGGTTGTTTGCGGCTGCACGAGCGAGAAGGGGAGGAGAGGAGACCCGTTGTTATCTCCGGTGACAGAGAGGGAGCGAGACGGGAAGTGAACGATGCTGACTGTCGATTGTTTGTACCTAAAAATACCACTAAGCCGTAACGCGTTTGTAAGAGGCTACACGTAGAAGAATTCCTACTCTTGGGTTAGGGTTACTGGATTCAATGTAGAGTTGTCGTGCCATGAATTCCATGGCAATAACAAAAAGGGTTGGAGCTAGAGGGTCCTCTTGACGAATTCCGCAAGATGGTTTAAATTCCTCTCCTGGTTGGTTATTAACTAAAACAGAGAAAGAGGCAATCATAGAAATCCACTTGGTACAGAAACCAAATTTTTTGAGAACATTACAGAGAAAGTCTCAATCAAGTCTATCATAGGCTTTTTCCATATCTAATTTAAGGGTCATCCAACCAGTTTTGCCTTTAGAGTTTTTATGAAAAGAATGGAATATTTCATGCGCAGCAAGGATGTTATCCTAGATCAAACGCCCTTCAACAAAAGCTCCTTGGTGAGGAGAGATGATTTTTTGAAGTAAAGGTTTAATACGGTTGGCCATAACTTTGGTGATAATTTTATATGATGAGTTGCAAAGACTAATGGGTCGAAAATGGTTAATAGAAATAGGAGAATCATTTTTAGGGATAAGGGCAATGAAGGAGTGATTTATAGAGGAGAGTAACTGGCCAGAGTGGAAGAAGGCTTTAATAGCCGAGAGGAGAGAACTTTTAATAGTGTTCCAGTATTTTTGGTACAAGTCAATTGGGAATCCATCAGGACCAAGAGTTTTATCTGGTTGTTGATCAAAGACTGCTACTTTGAGTTCAGCCTCTGAGGGAGGTTTAACAAGATTAAGATTGTCTTCATCGGTAATGAGACAGGGGATAATAATATTAAGAGATTCTGGAGAAACACTGTAAAGAGGAGACTTAGTGAATCTATTAGAAAGCTCTTGAGATATAGCTTTATAGATTTCATCCTGGTTATGAATGGTGAAACCATCTTTTGTACGGAAAGAAAGGATAGCTTGTTTCGACGTTCTAATCTTGGTAATAGAATGGAAATATTTGGTGTTACGAACATGATTCAAAATGTGTTTAGTTTTAGCTCTTCTTCTCCAGTATTCAGTTTGGAAGTCAAGGAGTTTAGTATATTTATTAGAATGGTTTGCAACGCTATTGATGGTAGTTGTATTCCCTGGGTCATTCATGAACTCAGGATGGAGAGATTGAAGCTTGTTTTCAACATTTCTAAGTTGGATAAAATTATGCTGGTTGTTATCTCTGGCCCATGCTCTGGAGAATCTCTTAAGAAGTTGAAGTTTAGAGTTAAACTTGAATAAGTAGGATCCATGGAATTTGTATTTCCAAACCTTATGGACCAGTTTAGAATAAAAATCTTTGAGAGACCAAACACTCTCATAATGAAAGCGAAGTTTGGCAGTGTTAAGAGAAAATGTTATCAGGGGATGATCAAAAGTTGTAAAAGGAAGGTGATTAACTATAAGGTTGGGAGCAATGGGAATAATTAAGCTATGAATGAGCACCTTGTCGAGGCGTTGTAGGATATTATTTTGCATATTTTGAGATTTCCTCCAGGTAAAAGGAAATCCACAAAATTTAGAGTCAGAAAAGTCAAATTCAGAAGTAAACTTTTGAAGCCTAGTAAATCTTGCTGAGGAAGCAGGAATGCCACCAATTTTATCTCTAGGAGAAAGGAGCTCATTGAGGTCATCAATTATCATTACTGGTAGATTTTGGTTAACGATAATGCTACTTAAGAGGTCCCAGAAAGCTGGTTTATCTGAGTCACGTGAAGGAGCATACACGAAGATGATGAGAAAGTCGATGCTTTATAATTTAGGACAATGATTTTACTATGGATTTGATTTACCAAAAGTTGTTTCATTTTGGTTGTAGTTTTGGACAAGAGCCAGATTATGCCTTTAGTACCATTAGAAGGAACGAAGGTGATATTGTTGAAACCCATTTTCCTAATATTGCTCATGGTAGGAGGAGAGTTAGTTTTAGTTTCCGAAAGGCAAAGGAGATCAAGATGATTTTGCTTTTGGACATAAGCTATTTCTGTAATAAAAGTCTTTCGACGAGAACCCCTAACATTCCAATAACCGATTCTCATAAAAACTTCGTAGATTGGTTGAAACCCATGTAGTTAATAGTGATACAAGTATTGACGAGGGAAGTAGAGCCATTATAGTAATTAAGAATGTAGGGATATATGAAGAGAGGCAACTCATCGCAGAGTAGGTTCAAATGCTGCTAGTATAATCGAGCTTTCTCCATACAGAGAAGGATCCCGATCTGAGCATCAATCCAAAGAGAGAAGAGCGCATATGTACTATTGTAATCATATATGGTCAAAGAGATAAGAATATAATTGTCGAAAACTATAATTGCAATCATATTATGAGGCTGTAAAATTTGGATATCCATTTCATCGTTATATATTATGTCAGGCTCATGGTTGTTTCCTAATGTTATTACCAAAATGATCAAGAACTGATACCATGGCAGTAATAAGGGAACTACATCAATATGGAGTTGAACAGTTCTTATACAAACCACAAGAGTCACATCCCAAATAACATACACAAGAGGCAACCTAACATTTTCATGCCACAAATAGATAGGCAATTTAATAAGCAAGAGTTGGGAACTAACATAGTCAAATTTCAGAACTCTAAAGCCCACACAGGGGCAAATCGACTTGTACTGGCAAGGATGAAGGGTCAGACAAAATACATTCCAAGTCAAAATAAGAGGTAAATTATCAAATTTCAAACAAAGAATAAGGGCTAATCCAGAATGCACCTTTGCATCATCTTCTTTTCTCTTAAGATAAAATACAATGTTCTTTTCCAAAATCATAAGGCCAAACTCTAGATCAAGAATATTGGTCAATATTTGGGTCATAAGGCCAAAGGCCGGTTCGAGAATCAACCAGTTGGGCGAGACCGCCACAATGAAGCTACTGGCAAGCCACATCAGCCCTCCCGTGGATCTAGACTCACATCTAGGTTCACCAGAAGGCACATGCAACAAAGGCCAGGTCACCTGCCACGCATGGGGGGCCAAGACGGGAGGTTTGGTCAAATAAAAAGGAGAAAAAGTCAGAATGCACATACCTAGGGTCCAACGATACCAGTTCCATCTCAGCCTTGAGTAGCACCGATGGAAACGAGGGTTGTTGAGGACAAAGGGGGAGAGAGACGCCATGACACCACCGGAAGCGCAACACCACAACTCATCAACCTCCCGGGGAAAAGCGCGCAAACTGCAATAGATCTTCGGAGCACCACAGATCGACGAAAGCGAGGGCGACCGAGGTTTGACTAGCAAAAGAAGACAAACGGGTTCGAAAATAACAGGTCAAATTCCCGAAAGGGAAGATAGATTCAATGGTTGGTTCAAATTGAGGGTAAAGATGAAGGAGGAGAGGGAAGCAGAGGCTAAGGGGCAAAGTCCCAAAGCTTGCAGGAAACCCTAGAAACACTGCAGGGAGGGAGAGCGGAAGAGAGAGAAAAGAAAGATAGAGGGGAGAGCGGCTCAATTCTTTATTTTTAAATAATAATTAGAAGGAAAGAAACAATAGAAGGAGAAAAACACTCTATAAGTCCATTTGATCTCGGTGCGGATGTCGATACGCGTTTTGTTTCGTTAATATTGTTAATTGTTTTTAGTAAAAATATAAAAAATTGATAGTGTTAAAGTAATTATTGAGACAAATCAAATAAAACTTCATATGACTATATTTTCATTATATATTAGAAGAAATCAAAAAGATTCTCTCAAATTGTGAATAATGCTGAAAAATGAAATGAGGCTTATATAAAGGGACACAAAGAGAGAATTTGTCACAATGACCCCTTAAAAGGTTTTTTAAATAGAAAAACTAGCCTCGAGTAATTTTTATTAGTTTTTGTTAAAGAAAACTAACCTCTTGAATTTCTCTTTAGTTTCTAAATGAATCATTTTCTTAATTAAAATATTTAAAAGAGTTATTCACCCTCATCCGTACACAGACGACCGAGTATGTACAATCTTATCTATATAAAGGTTGGTTGTTTGTTGCCAAAAGTAAATGAAATTGGTACTAATTTAACTCATTACCCGTTTTCAATCACCTTCGTTGTTTTGCTATCATTCCAATTGCCTTGCTCTTCATTCCATTATCTCTGAAGCTCTCTCTCTCTCATTACATACATTACTCGTGATCTGCCTTCCGCTTTGTCGCCGGTGTACTTCTTCAGCAGAATCCAGAAAATCGCCGAAGAATATATCTCCTCCGTTTGTAGGACAAGGTAAATCTACCTGCTCGATTTCCTTTAATTCTGAATTTTTTGTTGTTTCAGTTAGGGTTTCGCCGCTCGATCTACTGATAATTTGCTTTCGGTTTCTTCAGTTCTGATATTGTAACGATTTAGGGCTTTTGTTTAGAGATCGGATTACGGTGATTAGGTCTGGCTTAGGTGTGGAATTCAGTGATATTAATTACATTTCGTCACTCGATTTTGAGCTCAAGTCAACTTGCTTGAGATTTCTACATTATTTGTCTTTAATAGTAAAATTGACCCAGTAAGTTGGTATTTCTTTCTAAGAAATGCTGAAGTAGTTAGTTCTTTGTATTGTTGGCGGTCGTCGTATCCCTAAATCAGGAATACCGCTCCATTGGCGGTCAAAACCTGTAATTCCTCACCTCCGAGAAACATCTATGGGAAAGATGTGAGTTGGATAATTCGTGCTTTAATTTGATTTTTTTAAAGAAATTGTCTTGATTGAATCCAGTAATGAATATTTTCTCGGATGGAGAATTTTGCAAGGATGATGTTGATGATGATGAACAACACACAACATCATGCAAGCATAATTTTTGTTATATCTCACATGTAATTGATGATTCAACTCTTAAATTTTGTTTTCGGAATATGTTCTGACTCTAAGTTTTTTGCATCCAAGTTCATGTATCAGACCAAGCACCAAGGAAAAGGCAGAAGACGAACGTGAATGACGAAGGAAGACAATGGGTAATTAAGAAGAAAGCACAGGTTTGTTCTGACTCTACGAAAATGCAAGGTTTTGAAATGTTGTGTGAAATCATTTTAATCTATGTGCAGCAATAAAGAAGTACTTGAATTCTATCTCAAGGCTGGAAAGTTGAGGCTCCTGCTCAACAACTTCCTGCTGCAGGTTTGTTTTTGAAATTGCTGAGTCTTCTTCATCAAACATGTCTCAAGAAGTTTCTGACTCATTTATATTTTGGCCATGTCCTGAGGGTATGTTTGCAGAGACTTTTTCTGAGCTATCTTTGCAAGTCCTCTTGATATGCATTTCCATTAGTTTGATGAGCAACTGGTTCATATTTCACATCATCCATTATGGCAGGTTAGTTGTCCCAACTCCCAAGTGTATGTAGAAAGAATCCATACAACAAAAGCATTTGGATAAAAAAGTAGAAAAAAAGAAAATACTATACACCTGACAAATCATTTTGCTTGGGTGTACTGATAATTTTGTACATTTTTTCCCCATGCAATTTCTGTTGTTTTCTTCTGTTATAAGCACTTCAATTTCTCGTGTTTTCTTCAATTTTTATTTTGTTCAATTCTACGTTGCAGCTTAGACCTCTCCATATAGACAGGATAGACTTTAGTGACCATCACTTTTTCCAATCCGAGGTGTGTGTATATGTTAAGCAATCCATTAGTCCTTTTTTAAAACATTCTCGGCTATTCGTAAGATGTTCTCTACTCTCAATGACCCTTTTGCTCACTTTTGGGGGCCTGAAGAATTTAAAAGTTTGCGGGTAGGAGTCTAATTTTTGTACCGAAACATGTCCCAAGAACGAAAAGAGACAATTATTATTAGCCAAGAAGTAAGTCCCGTATCTAGGGTTGATTTTTTATTTATTTATTTCAACTTTTTCTTATTTAAAGTGATTGGAAGTCGTTAATGCAAAGCTAAATGCAGGTTTCTCAACCTCCATCAGATGCAGTCTCAAGCCTTGCTTTTAGTCCAGAGGCGAATTTCCTTATCGTGGGATAACCGGGAGGAGTTTGTGCTTGGTGTATAGTATCTCTTAACTGGTAATGTTGTAGACAAGCTGTATGGATCCCTTTTTACACTTTTTAAGAAGTCTATTTTTATAGCCCTTTTCTTCTATAATCTGGTGTTTTTTGTCTTCTTTTATTTAAAATCTCATTCCATCCTGGTTTTATTTTCTTCTAAATCTTGTCTCATGTACTTGCAAATGTAAACATCTTTCATTTCTATCTTAATAGAGATGCACTACTTCTGTAGTGAGATTTCCTTATTAAGTATTTTGAATACCAATTTCACATTTTGTGACTGTAATGGTGGGTGTTTTTGCAGAGATCCACCTATGTTCTTTCTTTTTGCAGAGATCCTCCTATTTATTTCAGTTATTATTATTTGTTTTCAATGTCTTAATGACAGCGGTTTCATCTTTGCTTTTAATGTCATTTATGGGGTAAATTTACCCACATTTATTTTCCTAAGCCGTTTCAATTTCTTTCACTCCTAGGTCGGCCATTGTTTTTTCACTGCATTTTACTATATATACACACCTTTCCTTCCATTTGTTCCATATTGTTGTCTCCCCCTCTCCAATTTTTGAAACAGTTTTAATCAAAAGTGTAACAGAAACAGTTGCTAGATACAGTTTTCTCTCCTAATAAACTATGCTATACTGCCAAAATGTCCTACACCTTAGTAATTGTTAGCCGGTTGATCGTTGATGGCTTGCAAGCTCGACTAATTGACCAACATCGATGGCCTAGCCGAACAGGTGTAAATATATCTTCAAATATTTAAATAAAACACATGGATCTCTGAGATGAGGCTGGAAAGTGGAAACGGTATAAAGCTGCCAAGTATCGGGGTATCTTCACTTAGGGGGCTCTCTGCTGAAGGTATATCACTGCCTCTGCATAGAACTAATGCATTACTTGATGAGATTGATAAAATGACATTGAATAATAAGGTGGTCGATGAAACTCTGTTAAGGGTTTCTATGCTGCACAAGGATAACTTATCCAAATCACGGGATTAAGCCCAATTCAGTAATACATGAAATCAAATCCCATTTATTGGCAGGGTCGCGAATACCATCACCAAATAAGGCCTCTGCTTCTATGGGTATGAAAAGTCCTACTGGAATGAGGCCATCTACTCCAACATCTTCTAGAGGTACAAGTCCATCACAGATAATACCATGTAGTCGGACCCGAAAAATTGAGCAATATCATTTATGTTCTTAGTTTGCATATGATCTTAAGAAAGGAAAAAAAGTATTAGTCAATTGAAATATGCTCATCATATGAAGTTGTTATATAATAGATATTTATAGTGGCGATTTTCAAATGCGCAAGCAAATGCTGCTTTACATATTCAGAAAGTTATGCCCTAGACAACTTAATGCACTCTCATATATAATGATATGTATTTGATATCGTATTATTTTTTAGTGGTTTCAGTAAGTTGGTGTTGAGATTTAACATCGGGGATTCAGTGTTAAACTTATATTTGTATTTTTAAATAAACATACTTTTATGCTTTTCAAAGGAAACTTGAGTAAGTTGATTTCTCTAAATCTTGAAAAAAACTTATCATATTAACGGTCTCATCGATCTCTCTTTGCATTTCCGTTTCAGAAGTGTTCTAAGTTTCTCTATAAATTTCTTAGTTTAACTACTTTAAAATCTAATTTCCTATAGTTACAGCTCTGTAGAATATAGATGTATTCATATTTTCCATAATCCTTAATCTAGAGGTTGAAGGTTGATAATGTGAAAGAAATAAAGAGAAAATGGACTGCCAAGAAAACGACGTTGTTGAGGAAGAATGTGTATTGGATAAATATATCTTCCCCATATTGTCATTCCATTCAACACTACAATGATGTTTTGGGATGGAAAGAGTTTGATTTTCATACTTCTGCATATTAATCCCTTGATTTGTTATGCTTGAAGGTGTATCTAATGTACACAATTTATATATTTAAGTTGTCTTTGAACAAGAGTGAGTTGAAAAGTTTCATCTAACAACCGAAACAAGACTCGACAAGTCTACATTGATCTTCAACTACAAACTTGAGGGCTTTAGTTGTACAAATTGCTTCCGGATAGGCAAAGACAGATATCGCTAAAACCACATTGATTAAGCTTTAAAATATGAGATTTTGCGGTTGTGTTAGTGTTGACAATATCAATGTCTATTTGCAATTGCATTTTATGATTTTGTAGAATTGAATTGTATTGTATTTGCATTTTATGCTAAATAGTATATTATACTTTCAAAAAAGAAGAAGAATTGTGTTGTATTATATGAGAGAATGATATGGTTAAAATGATAATTTGTGTGATTTATTTAATTCAAATACAATTACGGAAATGTATGGATATTGATCTATTTATATCCTTTATTTACAATGTCTAGAGTGACTTCTTTTTTCTGACAAAAGAATCATTATGTGTACTTTTATCATTTTTCTTGATCGATCCTATTTAAAAACTTAACTTTGTTGAGGTCACATCGTTGTATTGAAATATTGGAGTATGATCGCTCTCAATCTAATTTTAGGACATCTATATATTTAACAACGTTCAACCACATATTAAAAATCGTGACTTCCACGCGCGTAGCGCGGGGACCGCATCTAGTCCGATAATAATTGCTAAGGATTGAACCCGTCAGCTCACAATTCCACTAACATGATTTACAAATTACATTAATGATTTAGCGTTTGTTTTTTGTTTTTTTCCTCTTTGGAGTAACAAGTAATTAAGTTTGGCCTCTCACTAATCACTATCTCTTTAATCGTTCAATCACTTGAACATGAAAACCCACCTTGCAAGTGGATTGACAAATGACTTGTTTAGACCAATAACTACCAAAATTTCTATAAAAGTTATCGGGCATGCTCTCCTCGTTTCAAGGCTTCGTTTGTCGTCATATGACATCTATACCCCTATTTTCTCCTATTTAATCTCTTTCGTGATTTGATGTAAACTCTCTTTAACATATGCTTAGAATTTTTGTGCTCTTTTTTTGTTACTGAAACTGTGCATATTGTATGCGGTCACTAATATTGGGGCTGGTGTGTCATTGTGTCAATGGTTTTTTTATAGGGCAAAAAAATTTAGAAAATTATTGCTCAAAATTTAAAATTATAAATACATTGCTTTAAAATAAACATTTCAATAATTTTCATTATAAATTTCTTGTTGGATATTGAAAAAATCCGGTGGACTGATAAAGACGAGTTAATGTATGAAGTAGTAGGCTTTTTATTCTCTTAACTTTCGATGTGAGAAGTTTATTCTCACACACCCCCTCAAGTGTTAACTGAGCTAACTTAAATGTCACTTGTCAAACGGGTCAGCGCATATCACATCATCATAGAGGGCTAAA
This sequence comes from Oxyria digyna, assembly GCA_029168935.1. Lineage (NCBI taxonomy): Eukaryota > Viridiplantae > Streptophyta > Magnoliopsida > Caryophyllales > Polygonaceae > Oxyria > Oxyria digyna. The sequence goes on along the minus strand of JAPVLV010000010.1, from coordinate 13,308,096 downwards.
CTCAAACTATGTCTTCAGGCCGATAAGTCAAAGGAATCGCCCATATCACGCCAACATGGCAGACTAAGCTCAGATAAACCAGGGAACGAACTCAGACCTGAAACCCACTCTGATAACATGATAAAATCATGTAGACTGATACACAAGAGAATCGTGTATACGAGCGCATATACGCATTGAGCCCACTATCATGCTTACATGGTTTCATCCTAAAGCTGATTGGCGATAAAAAAAAAGGAATCCATAATATTATAATGTCACTACCGAGATAACTACATATATGTGCAATGCAGATTGTACATATAAAAGACAATATTACTAAGATTGATTATATAAAATCATATGATATGACCAGTATTCAGGATAAGTTACAAGAACATAGTCTTTATAGTTTGACATGCTAAGAGGAGGTCATTTTGTGTCCCGATTTGGAGGTGTAAGGTTTTGATGTTTGGGTGATTACAACCGTGACAAAGGTCGTCCATAAAAAGAGTTTGATAAATGTCATTCGAAAAGACTTATTTGTTTTGATGCTTTAAGAAGATTTGACTCAAGAAAAAGCTATGTGGAGGTAGAAGATTTGGGTTACAAAATCTTAAACTATTATTTTCATGGAATGGGACATCCTTGGTTTCGTGCTAGGGTATTTGTTTATTTTTCTTGGGGTTGGTGTTTGCGTGGTTATGATCTTTTTCTTATCTTTGGTGTGTTAGGTCATATGAAAGCTCTTATTCTTCGGGTCATATCGATTATTTTCTCCTAACTTATTGGAGAAATGAAGTATTTAATCCCGACCTACATACCTCATTTATCGGAATATATAAGACATGTTGATGTTATTTTTTTGCTCTTTTGGCTTTTTTATTTTTCTGTTGATGTTTAATTTTACTTGAATCAATACCTCTAATTTATTCGGAAACTGAATGTGTGCATTTACTCTTCAAATATTGGTTAAGTGATATTTATGGGGGATTTCTATTTAGCACACCCTAAAAGTGTTATTTAACACATGGGTTGATTCGCCACGGACCAAAACATAACTAGGTTCATCACGGTCGAAAAATGGGGCAGCTTCATCAAGGACGAAAAGGCTAGATGCCTAGATCTGTAACGGACAAAAAAATTTGTTTGGTTCGTCACGGACCCACTTTTTAAAATATTTTCTATAATCTTGTAGAGAATTTCAAAACGAGTCCGTAGCCGTTAAATTCGTATTTTTTAAACATAAGTAATAAACCAGAGATATTAAATGATAATGCATGATATTAATTAGAGTAATTCATAATACAGATATAGAGTCGAAGATACAGCACGGCCAGCCCCCCTTGGCTGGGCATGGAGGCGAAAGAAGGGGGAGAAGACGAAGTCAGATTAAGTTAGGTTTTTGTTCTTCTTTTATTTCAAATTGGGCTGGTTTTTCGTTTAAAATTTAAAAGCCCAATCAAACTTGAAATCCAAAACTTGAAGCCCATCAGCTACTTTTGTTTTTTATTTACCAAGTCCACAAGTTATCTTTGTTTTAACACTTAACTACAATACATCTCAAGTCCCAACTACTTATAAAAAGTCAATCAATAATTGTAATATTTTAGAATTTAAATATTTGATATTACTAATTATATTGATAAATAGAAAAATAAATTTCCATAAAAAATAATAAATGATGCAAAATTATAATTAATAAATTTTAGTAATTAAAAAATAAGTATTTTCAGACCTAATCTTTCTATTATATAAAGTAGATAAAAAACACATAAATATGTGAAAAATAATGATATTATATTGATAAAAAAGTCCGCCCCTCCCCCGACAAATCCTGGCTCCGCCACTACACATATTTATAACGACTGTTTTGTTTTTGGAGCTTTTGGAAGTGAAAACGATATCTGCTTAGGACGAATTTTATATGTACAAACTCATGTTAAAATTCTCTATAAGATTATGAATTTTTTAAAGAAAATTGGTCTGTGACAAACCAACCCATTTCTTTCGTGACGAACTAATTTTTCTTTTCTATTTTTGGTCTGTGATAGATCTAGCCTTTTATTTCGTGACGAACCTATTTTTTTTTTAAGGCTTTGACGAACCTGCCTATGTATTAAATAGAAATTTTGGGTGTTCTAAATAAAAGCTATGTTTTTGGGGGTCTAATGTTATTGTTATCATCGTCGTTGTTTCACTTCTTGGTTTCTTGATTTCCTTGGGCTAGCCTAGCTAACTACTAGCTCTTTAAATTTCATTGCAATGTCAAACCATGAATCTCTTTTATTGGTTAGTAAAATTATAGAGAACAGTTCATTATACAAATGTTTAGTAATCAATATAACCTTTTTCTAACCCAATCACCATCTTAGCTTCTTCTTTTTATCCCCAGAATAAGTGAACCATCAATAATGTAGCCAACATGCATTCTTCTGTGTGCCATGTGTTTGATTGGTGGTCACTGGTCAGTAGAAAAAAAGGCCTTTTTATCTGGTATTTGATTATTTGGAGTGTTATGTGCATATGGGCCAAAAAACCCCACACTAACCAGACTTGTTTATGGGCCAAAAACCAGGCCCAATAGTTTAATCACTTAACTAATTGTTTATTTTATTTTATTAAACAAATCCAAATTGGAGTGTATCGCGGGAGGTGGACGGTGGATGAGGATTACAGAGGTAGTATGCATACGAGCACAACCTTAGCTTCTTCTCGATTCCGATTTCCATGGAAGACACCACTTTCTCTCCCTCCTCTCAACCTCCTTCAATCCTTTTCTTATCTTCCTCGCAACACCGAACGCATATCCAACAATGTCGGTTGCAAGGCGTTTCCGTTAGTGGTTTCGTCTTCTGCAACTCGGAAGAGTTCTCGTACTGATGAAGATAAAGATTCGGCTGTCGAATTAACTGAGGATTTCATCGTCGTTAACTTCTATCGTTTCATTTTCATCAGTGACCCCGAGCTCGAAGTCTCCAAGCACCTTTTCTTCTTGCAGGTTCCCTCGATTCCTGTTTCGATTGTGAATTTTGTTCGGTCTCTCTAAAATTGAATTGTTATGTGCTTATGGAAGTTTGGAAAAGGTTGAATTAGTAGGCTTAGGGATTGACACATGAGGTGTAATGGCCGATTTTCAGTTGTTTTCTAGAAAATGATTGATTAGAGAAGCCAGGATAAATGTAGGATAAAATTTAGGAACTTCACCTGTAGGCAATCTTATAGATTGAAAGAAAGGGTAGAAAAATGTTTCCAGCACTTAACTTGGTGGATTGGAATTGTTATTGGAGTTTGATCTTAGTCTCAACTCATTATGGAACTCATGCAGCAATTTGGAACTTGTTTGGCTGTTTGCAGATTAATTAGATTGCTGCAGTCAGGCCTATAAACTTCTGATAAACTAAAAGATACGTGTAGCAGTTGACTTTTTCAGTGCAGTCCATATGTTATACAATATGCATGGAACAAGGATGTCCCTTGTTATATTAAGTGCTGAGTTTGAGCTACACCAAAAAATTCACAACACAATAACAGATGCTTTCATATCTTGAGTAATACTGTCAATTTTTTTTGCTTACACTATGTTGTGATGCTTTACCAGGACCTTGACATACATGGTCGTATATATTTGAATGAACAAGGTATAAATGCACAGGTATGGCTTTTTTGTTGCGTCCTGGAAAACTGGATTAATTTGTGTCTGGGTTATATAGGAAGATCATGGGCTTGATGCTTTTATCATCTATCATACCATAATGATTTTATTTGCTAGTTTGTGATGATTAATTGTTCTAGATGATAAGTATCATAAGTTACTGGTGCTGAGTCTCGTCCTCATAGTTTGTGTACTGTTTAAACATCAAGATTGTCATTAAATCATGTGTCTTAATATTCATTAAAGCAATATGGTTTAAAAATGAAAGCTGCATAGAAAATATTTAAAATTTCTTATCTATCATGCTAATCTCGTATTCCTCATTCCTATGTAGTTTAGTGGACCGTCAAAAGATGCTCTTGCGTATGTAGAATGGATCAAAGAAGATGAGAGGTTTTCTGATATACTAGTTCAAACATCTCCATCTTTTAGTGGACATGAATTTCCAAAATTAAAGCTGCGTTATAAGCCCTCACTTGTACAGGCAGGTTATTTCCCTTTTGGTGCTCTTGTAATTGCTTATTTATATTATAGCATTTCAGTCATTGGAGTTACATCTATTATCTAGCAGTACTTTCTACGAGGGTCACACATCATTGTTACTTTCTCACAATAGGTTGAAGGTGGTAATCAAGCCCTACCTTTGGCTGACCCTTCCATGCGTGCTACACCATTAACACCACTGGAGTGGAGGCAAAGGTTAGAATCAGGCTCTGAAGACAGGGATGTGTCTAAGGACAATTCCAACAAGAATTACATTTTGTTGGATGTAAGAAATGGTATGAACTAGTATAATGCTAAGGATGTACTCCTCAAAATTTGCATTATTTAAACAAACAATACGAAAACCGGTTCGGATTGAACGGTGACCTGGAAATATAAAATAGCAGCTTGTTTATATTTTAGGTTATGAGTGGGATATTGGCCACTTTGATGGGGCTCTACGCCCAGAAGTCGACTGCTTCAAAGACACTTCATTTGGGCTATCAGAGTCTGAGGTAAAATGTCTATAAAATGAAGGCATATAGGTGATGGCTAGTTCTGGCTTTTGGCTAATCTAGTTGAGAAATAGTTTAGCGGTTATAACTTGAAGGATTTTACTGATGCAGGTTCATGATTTTGATCCTCTAGCCAATATTGACAAAGAGAATACTGATGTCTTGATGTATTGCACAGGAGGAATTCGCTGTGATGTATATTCTACTATGCTTAGGTTGTTCCGTGTCTTTTCTCATTCTGTTCCTTTCTTTATACATGTCGGTTTCATATTTTCTCTAGAATATTGTAGTGGCTTGCAGTTGCATGAATGGTTACCCTGTACTGCTTGTGCAACAATTAACTCAGTTTCGTATGGCTCATGTTTGAGCAACTTTTTCCCCAGTATGTTGATGGTGACACTGAAGTCAACATTTCAGATATTAGGCATGTAAATTCAATATTCAACTTCTGTGCATAAAGAGAATTGGTGAATGACATTAAACAAAATGGCTCATTTAACTGTCTATGCTTCTTATTTTGTGACGTAGTAGTCAGGCTATTCAATTTTTGACACAATCTTCATTTTGGGTCATCGGAAACAACCTCTTTGTTCTTTTAACACAGAGTTTGGTTGCGTATATCCGACCCCCCTTACCCTGCTATAAGCGAGAGCCTTTAAGGCATTGGGGTAATGTTTCTGTTGTTGTTGTTGTTTGATTAATGACATTACTAATTGTAGCCTTTATTTAGAGACTAGGTGGAATAATTATTTATGTAGTTTTCACACTTGTAAATGTCTACTACTTGCTCTAAATTGTAAGTTGTTGTTGGCAGACAAAGGGGTTTCAAGCGCTTGTACACTTTGAAAGGCGGTGTTTCTCATTATCTTGAGAAGGAAGGCCCTACATCTTGGATTGGTAATTTATTTGTGTTTGACTCGCGTCTTTCTCTTCCACCATCAACCTTCAAACCTGGGTCTAATCAAGCCAATGAAGGTATCGAATTTGAAAACAAAAGTAAATTTGCAAGATGTTATGTATGTGGCTCACAAGTTAATGAGTTGAGGCACCGTAACTGTGCCAGTATCGACTGCAACCTACTTTTCTTGTAAGTCTCTTTCTCGACTCATTGTATTGTACAAATACTACATTCATAAAATGGTTCACAAGTTCGTCAATCATCGAATATAGTATTCTTTTTTTGCAATAATAATGTTCGCGACCCTTAGACTATGGTCTAACTGCATAGAGTTCATCTTTTAATGATAGCACTTAATGTGTCGATATACCGCATATGATTATCAGTAGGTAGTTAAGACGTTTGTTTAAATTTCCATTTCTCAGAGAATTTTTAGTGATTATATGTCATTTTGGTTAAAATGCAGAAGCTGCGGAAAGTGTGTGGAAGACCTGCGAGGATGTTGTTGCTCTCAATGCACATCAGCGCCTCGGTTGAGACCTCTCATGCATGGAATTCAACGTTACAAAAAGTGGCATCACTATCGCGACGCCAACCTTGAAGCAAAATAAAACAGCTCATAAATGGTGCTTAGAACCCTTGTGCATATTTTCTTTTCTTATGCACATTCTCTATTCCTTTAATCCATCCTCTGCTTTTAAGGATTTGTATAAATTGTAAAAGTGGAGGAAAGAAAATATGCAGTAAAATCAGAGCTGCTTGCCACAAGGGTCCAATTAATACTTTTAAATATAGTTTTGAGGTTAGAATATACTAGTAAAATCAGAATTGCAAGCAGCTGAAAGTTCTGAAGAAAGTTCATAGTATGGTAATCTTTGGATCTTCCCTTTTTCTTGGCACCTCTCCTCTCAGAGGTTGATGTTCTCTCCTGATATAATTTTGCTAATTTGCATATCAATTGCTTAACTAATATCGCCGTCTTCATTACCCACATCGATATTTTCTATTACATGGATATTATATAACTCAAATAAAACTAGCGTGGCTAAACGGAAAAATTCATCCAGCAAACGTAGAAGTAACAACATGAGAAGGAATAAAAAGACATTGAAAATAGCATCTCATAGTGTCTTCGATTACAACAAGTGACGAGCGTGAAAAGTGTAGGAAAGACAAATAAGGGCCAATGTGAGCTCAATAATCCATAACCTGCAAAACTTACTAACTCCCAAGAAGACAAATTTACCCTGCACGTAGCAGCTTCATCATCCCTGTGAAGTTCCTCAAAACAATCCTGCATGAATAAAGCAGCACAGAACTGCAACCTGGAGGTTTCTGTCTAGTTTTATAATGAAGGCCATCATTGATACATGATATGAGATTCTCATGCTTTCATTGTATGCTGATGATGACATGAGCAAATAGACAACATTTGATGTAAAATTCATGCCATGAATGAAATGCACAACCATTGCTCTAAATGATACATTATAATGGATAGTTAAAAAAAGCAGAAAGAGATTATGCTATAGCAATGTTATTAATTGTGCAGAGCATGATGGGGTAAACCCCGGAATTGCAGTGTCAATGCACAAACCCTACATAAATTTAAAAGAAAAAGACAGTCTAGTGATCCAAGCAAATTGGTGATGAGTGCTGACATATGCATGTAGCTTAACAGACGTGCTGAAACAGATACATTAATGATGTCATTATGTGCATATTCAATCACATGTAAAAATAATAATGCTTATGACTTCATGAAGATATGGGTGCATGCATGATACATCCTATCATACAATGTGCATTAGCACTAAGAGCAGAGAACATCCCGCTTCTGGCTACTGGTATGTCATCTGTTGAGCACCACCACCACCTCCTATAATATCTTTTTTCCTCCCAAAAGGATTTTTTGAATATGTATTCACTGATCAAGGACAACAATTACTTGGAAAGCATAAGCAAATGACGAGAAAGGCAAAAATAATAAAACTGGAAATAAGGAGTAAATTATTAGCAGAAACTACATATTAAGCATAAGCAAATGATGAAAGAACTGAAAGGATATTGTATACGCATGCCAATGGAACCAGAACTGGGAATAACAGCCCCTTGGAGATTCTGATGGACAGCAACAGCACTTTTCACATCCTGCATAATCAATATAACAAATTAAAATGAAGGAACAATTAGAACAGCATCATCCTTTCATATGGGTAGCCCATTAAACTGCAACTACAATAATGACTTACTTCAAACTCAATAAAGCAGACAGTATGTCTTTCCTGTCGTAATACCTTCATCTGTTTAAAACCAGGTTGTCTGCAAATGCACAGGAAAAAACTTCAACAGATAAATATCGTTCGACTAAGAGATAAAAGCATATTCAATATTTATTGTTATATGTAGCTATTTAGTCTCAAAGTGCTATGAAACACAGCTAATATGATCTTCTGAGTACATCAGTAAAACTGAGGATCCATTCACGAACAAATTTAACAAGATCGATGGGAAATCAATTATGATGACTCCGTGAATAAGTTTGAGACACAGCTGAGAAATAGACTTATTTAGAGAAATTAGGAACAAGGAATCCTTACGCGCTTAAAAGACCTCTTAGCTCATCTTCCTTTATGTTTTCTCCAAGATTACCAATAAATAATGTATTGCAAGGAGGATTGTCTTTGGTATTCTGCAACCCACAGAAAAAAAAAATTTGAGCAGCCTTACTTTAGTTTAGAAGGGATGCTACTATAAAAATACATATATTCCCTTCTATGTAAATTCACCTTAAGGCAATGAACGGAAATTTGAGGTGGAATATCATTTTCAAATTTATTTAAGCGTCACTCAAGATTATTATGTAAGCATTATAGAATACAGTCCAAAGAAGTTCCTTTCGAAGATGTAACGTATGTGCATCTGCACATATTGAAGTGCATAAATATGAAGTCTATAAAGGAGTTCACATATAATCTAGAATTCTATACAAAATTCTTAATTAATTAGGAGAACCAAGTGTGGATGGAAACATATAATGATTAACATCACTTCATAAAGTTAATTCCACAGTTGCCTGAAAGTAGAACTTATATCTTCCTACATCAAGATGTGGCATGCTAACACCAAAGAAGACAAATAAGACGTTACCTGCATGGGAACATAATTGGTAGGTGCTGGCACAGGAGTAGGAGGCATCATTGGTGCTGGAGGAGGAGCATAACCTCCGTATGGATCATAGTGTGGGGGTGGGGGTGGAGGCGGCGGTGTTATGTACCTGAAATGTCATGAGACAGTATTATTACGAGAGTTAGCTATATTTAGCAAGGAAAAAGTAGAATTGTCTTCCTAGTAAACCAACAATATAGTCAACAAATCGGAGCAAAAATGAATAATGAGAGAATACATACCCATGCTGTCCCCAAACAGGAGGTGGAGGAGGGTGGAAAGGAGATGGACTAGCATAAGCAGCATGTGCATAATCACCTCCAGGTCCAGTTCGCAATCGTTTACTGTGATCATAAGGGTTAGACTCCGCTACAATACCTGAAGCACAAAAGTGATGGCAGGATAAGCAGGAAATCAGTAGCCCCTTTCTGAAGTAAATTCCACTAATATCATAGCTTTTTCTTCTCATACACTTATCAACCCTTAACAACAAAATCACTTCGAGAAAACTTTCCGAGATCAGTGGAAAAAAAAGTACAAATCAGATTTCGAATATGATCACTTCTCAAAAAGAGAATTTAGGGGAAGCATACATTGGCTAAAGGTGGAAACAGAGATTAATTAAAAAAGTTACGGGATCAAAATTACTACTATAACTTTGCTTTGCATTTTCCGCCACATAGCTAAAAAACTTCAATCAATTCTGACACATTTCAATCAAAATCTTCCATTAAGTATTTCCCCATTAGACACCGTGTGCTTCCACCTACATACGGAAAAATGGTAGAAAACTAACCTCTCTTGACAAAAAGATTTTTCTTAGCCATCTCAGTATGCAGCACAGTCTTTGATTCGGCATCAAAAACCAATTCCTAGAACAAAGATAAAAAAGAAACAAAATTCAGAAACCTCATGTCATGAGAACGCAAACCCTAGCGGATCAGAAGGAGAGAGCGAGAAACCTGAAGGGCGTCTTTAGCAGCGTGAGCACATTGAGGAGTGGAAAAGAGAGCGAACCCCATAGGTTGCTCCCCTTTGAAATTGAGCTGAGAGGCCTCGTAGCCAGGGAGCCATCTGAGCATATTCTGCAACTCCCGCTCCTTGACATCAAGCGGCAATCCCGATATGAAGATCGTTCTCACCTCGTCGGAAGAATGACGATTGCACATAAGAGCGTGAGGAGGAGGCGGTGGAGGGAGGGAGGAAGGAGCGGGAGGAGCGGCGGCGGGTGGCCATTGGTGGTGATGGTATGGATGGACACCTGCGCCCGCCATTGATGAATCAGGGAAATTGTGGTTAGCCCTAAAACAAACCAAGTTTTCAAGGTTGGCACAAATTTGGCGAATGTGTTCCAACTCCAAGTTGTCGTAGTTTTGTAGCAGCTGGGTCCGAATACAAAAACGGGCGCTGCATCTGAATCTGATTCGGATGAACCTAGAGAGGGTCTTGCTAACGGTTTAGGTCAGGTTCTGGTTTATGAGATTACGGAACCTTGAACCGGCGGTTTTAATGAAGGTTAACCGGGTAAATCGGCCCGGAACCTAAACCGTCCGGTTAACCGTGAATTCGCACACAAAAATATCAAAATATCATAATCATAATCATAATATATATAATTTTTGGGGGTGGTTGAAAAATATTCACACAAGATATTCATGAATATATTCATCTTGGGTTGGAATTTTATTTGGCCCACCGGAAAAAAAATTCCATTATTAAAGTTCATAATTTTTAAAAAAACATTTCACCTATATTTTTCAAACAAATATATTATTATTAAATAAAAGATTATCTTTTAAGAAACTACATCAATCTATTTCCTAATAAAGATTTTATCTTTTATTAATTTAAAAACAAAATTATTTTTTTAAGCATTATATAATTGAATAAAATATTTTTATGCTTAGTATTTTATAAATATATTAATTTTTATTATTAAATAAAAGATCATCTTTAATGAAACTACTTTATAAAAGGTATTAATATCGATTAGTTTGTATGTGAAGATATAACAATATGATTTTACTCACGTAACTTTTAGAGATAGAGATCTCTTGTATATGGTAAATGAGAGATTCACCATATAGTGAGATATATATACGTAAGATTGAAAAAAGGGCTAGATGAAGTTCTCTTACGGTTTATTTGAAACCTAAAAAGGGTTCCTCCGTTCATCTTCCTTGTTATAAGATTGTGCCTTTGAGTTACTCAATCTAGCAGAATAGACTTAAAGGTGATCCAGTTTATTACTCGTGTGGACTAATTAGAGGAGTCACACTTGGGACTATCTCTCAATTCTGACAAGATTCAAACACGCATCAAGAGGTATTTATTTTTTCTTATATACTCTTGCATAAATTGATTAGATCAAATTTAAAGGTTTAAATTTTGATGCATGTTCATGTTTTATGTTGATTGGATTATGTAGATATTGTTTGTATGGATTAATTTGCATGACTGAAACGAAAAAAATGATTTTTCTAGCCATATAATTCATGAATTACATGTAGGGTAAGTTGCTGATTTTTTTGAAATTTATGCATGATTTTTCCCTAAAGTTGATTCTTTTGGTTAGTTTATGCAATCTGTTGGATATGTTTGAACATTCATGTTAAAATCCGACTTTTCATGTTTAAACTATGAATCAAGAAGTCTGAATTTTATGAGAATCCATTACCATAAATTTTCCTATCAAGAGTTGTAAAATTACAAACTTTAAGTGAGAGAAACATCGTTAACAACGGAAAACATGGTTCGGGATCAATGAGTCAGCCCGATAGCCATTCTGATGGTGGTGCAGGCTGGACATGCACGGCAACAACACTACCCCGGTGGTTGTGTTGTGGTGGCCGTCGATGGCCCACTACCAATCCCAAAGATTTTGTGCTTCTAGATAAATTTCTGATTGGATAAAAATTACACAAAAAAGGATACTATTTACCAAGATAAGATAAAATATATGATATTCTATCTTAATAAATTAGATTTATTTTAATCAATAAGATATTTCATATTTTATTTGGTAAATAAAGATTTAGTTAAATGTTACAAGATATTTTGATATCTTATTTGATAAATTTTGAGTAACCATATTAGATGTTATCTTTGAATATTAGATTCACCAATTTTAGCAAATTAATGATTAATATATGATATTAATTCCATACACAATTTAATTGAATTAATATAATTAGAAATCAATTTCTATATTAAATAATTAACATGATTACGAGGTTAAATTAAATAAAAAAAGATAATATTTCAACATTATTAAACACTCACGTGTGGTCATACGAAAGATAACTTGATAGAATTTTAGATGGTAAAAGGATAATAAATTCGTTGCCACAAAGATAATCATCGTATCATAATTTATATAATTTTTTGAAGTGTTAAAAATATTCACTCATTATATTGAAAAACATATTTATTCATTATATTTAAAAAGGTATTCATCTAACATATTCATCTTGGGTTCGGCTTTTGTTTGGTCCACCAAAACAAAAGGTCTAATATTGAAAAAACGAAATATTGCCTTATATAATTCGAAAACAAAATCAAAACTAAAAATTTAATAAAAAATATTATAATTGAAAAAAATATGATGAAATCCTAATGGCTTCATTTATTAATGAATGAACACCACGACTATGTTATACGAAAAAATATCCTTAACTAAATAAAAGAGATAACCGATCTCTAATGAATAAAACAATGTTGCCTTTTATATTGACTTGTTTTATGGACTCTAATTCTATATAATATAATTTAGCCAAATAAAAAATAATCTTCAATCAATAAAAGAAATTATACCGCACAAATAATAAAAGAAATTATACCTCTCAAAAAATAAAAGAAATTATACATTGTGTTTGAATACCCAAAACAAAAACGAATACTTTTCTAAAAGTTTAGTCAAACCATATTCATATGTTCGACTATTTTAAAAAATCATTATAATAATATAAATGCAATTCATAGAATATACATTTTTACTCTATTTCTATCTTTTAAATTTATTTATTGGAATTTGTTAGCGGTGATTGTGTGTTGTATTTGGGGTATTTTATGAACTCATATATTTGATTATTTATATAGGTTTTATTGTAATTTAGATTATGTATTTGTTTATTATACATACCATGTATTTCAATTAACAAAACACATATTTGATTAATTTGATGATCTATGAAAGATATCTGAAATTTATTATATTTAGATTATTTAGTCAATCTAAAAAGTAAGATGAAAAGGATAAATTGGATTCATTAATATATATGGTTAGATGTAGAATACATATCGAAAATATAATTTTTTTTATTACATTTGACGATTTATTAATGTTACACAATTATAAAAAGATGTGAAAATAAAAGAAATATATTTTAATATGAATATTTGAAATATCGTTTATCTTCCTTCTTAATGATAAGAAAATATTTTTCAATTAATTTAATATTATATAATACTAAAAAATAATTTGATAAACATTATTAGTCGTAACAAAAATATGTAAAACTATTATTGTCTCTCGAACCGTAATCATATTCATATCATAATATATATTTTTTAGGTAGAAAAATGTGGTAAAAGGATTTTACATATATGAAGGATAGATTTTTGCAAATTTATTCGTATACGAATCATCTACAACATGAATTTGATGTAGATCCAACTGCTCAACAAAAATTTCAAATCGTGATAGTATATTGTACATTCAAGAAAATTTCGGATTTGTGTTTCATATGAACGATTGTTTAGATTTTTTTTTTTTTGGAATATTATAGATTTTAAAATATGAATATCTCTATCATAACCACCAATTATTATTATTATTTTCAAATAATTTCAAAGATAATTTTTAAGGAAAGTAATAATAATATAATTTTGAATTCATACAAAGATATGGTATCAAAGAAATAAGATTTAGTACTAACCTAAATATAATACGAAAATAAAAAAAAATCTCAATTTTCATTTCGGTAAAATTAATCTCAACTTTCAAGTCAATAAAAAAATCAAAATCCCAACTTAAAATTTATAAACCAAAAACAGTCAAAATTACTTCCTCAATTTAAGTTTTATAAATTTGAAGAGGAATGTTTTGCAACGTACATAAAAATCTTATTATATATGTCATGTTGTTATTGAATTAATCTAATCTTCCATGAAAAAAGTCGTTTGATCCTCCTAAACAATTAAAGTTGAAGCTTATACTTTCCGTGTGTCATGTATATATTTAGTATATTTATGTACATTATTATTTAATTTGTCAAATTATCTTTAACTCTTTTAAAGATATATAAAATAGTTAAACGTTATAATAAATTAATAAATTATAATTAGATTCAAAGTAAAATATAAGTTAAACAAATTCCATTTTTATTTAATAATTCATATTTATAGATTACTAAATTTTTATTTAATAAATTCTTACGCACGGGCATAAAGGACTAGTATATATAATTTTTGGGGGTGGTTGAAAAATATTCACCCAAAATATTCAACAAGATATTCATCAATATATTCATCTTGGGTTGGACTTTTGCTTGGGCCACCGTAAAAAATACCCAATATTTTTTTCTTGGGCCAGTGGAAAAAAAAATTATTAAAAAATAATAAAAATGATAAAAGTTACGCTCCAAGATATAGGATAAAATATAAATCTTATATTATAACTTGATAGAATATTTAGATGGTAAAAAAATAATAAATTCTTTACCACAAAGATAATCATCATATTATAATCATCATATCATAATACTAATATCCTATATACAATTTTTTGGATTGTTGAAAAATATTCACCCAAAATATTTAACAAGATATTCAACATATTCATATTTAGTAGGGCTTTTATTTGGGCAAAAAAAAAGAGCATACTGTTCGTATTAAAGGGAGCAGATATGTTTAATTTCTTAATATCATGATTAGATATATAGTACTCCGTATTGTAGAACACATTGGAGTGGATGATGAATTTTGATTTCATATATAAATTTGTTTATCTTATCATAGTATATCTATTTGGATTTAATATTAGACCTTTTTTAATGAGCTAATAGAGGATAAAATTTATATAACAGATCTAGGTGTGATTTTATGAAAGATAACTTGATAGAATATTTAGATGGTAAAAAGATAATAAATTCTTTGCCATACAGATAATCATCGTATTATAATATTCATATCATAATCATCATATCATAATCATAATCATAATATATATAATTTTTAGGGGTGGTTGAAAAATATTCACAAAAGATATTCATGAATATATTCATCTTGGATTGGGCTTTTGCTTGGCCCACCGGAAAAAAGTCCATTATTAAAGTTCATATTTTTTAAAATAAAAATCCACCTATATTTTTCAAACAAATCTATTATTATTAAATAAAAGATTATCTTTTAAGGAACTATTCCACATATATTTTAAAACAAATCTATTATTATTAAATAAAAGATTATCTTTTAAGAAACTACATCAATTTATTTCCTAATAAAGATTTTACCTTTTATTAATTTAAAATTGAAAGTATTATATAAGGATTATATAATTGAAAAAATATTTGTGTGCTAAGTATTTTATAAATGTATTAATTGTATAAACGAAATATTCATCATAAAATGGGAAAAATATGTTATTAAAGATATTTGTATATTATATATTCACAAAGATATAATTTTTGGGGGTGGTTGAAAAATATTTACCCATTATTAAAGTTCATATTTTTAAAAAAAAAATTACACCTATATTTTTCAAACAAATTGATTATTATTAAATAAAAGATTATCTTTTAAGAAACTACATCAATCTATTTCCTAATAAAGATTTTATCTTTAATTAATTTAAAAACGAAACTATTTTTATAAGGATTATATAATTGAAAAAATATTTGTGTTCTTAGTATTTTATAAATGTATTAATTTTATAAACGAAATATTCATCATAAAATGGGAAAATATGTTATTAAAGATATTTGTATATTATATTAACAAAGATATAGTTTTTGGGGGTAGTTGAAAAATATTTACCCATTATTAAATTTCATATTTTTTAAAAACAATTCCACCTATATTTTTCAAACAAATCTATTATTATTAAATAAAAGATTATCTTTTAAGAAACTACATCAATTTATTTCGTAATAAACATTTTATCTTATATTAATTTAAAAACGAAATTATTTTTATAAGGATTATATAATTGAAAAATATTTGTGTGCTTAGTATTTTAAAAATGTATTAATTTTATAAACGAAATATTCATCATAAAATGGGAAAAATATGTTATTAAAGATATTTGTATATTATATATTCACAAAGATAATCATCAATATATTCACAAAGTTGTTTATCAATATATTAATCTTGGGTTGAACTTTTGCTTGGCCCAACGAGAAAAAAGCACAATATTAAAAAGTAAATATTTCTTTTTATAATTGGAAAAATATCAAACTTATAAGATATACTGAAAAATATTTTAGTTGAAAAAGATTATAAAATATATTAGGTATAATATTTTTTACACTACATAGATTGTCAGTTTGTAATTGGAGATTATACTACATCTTTGCAATAACATACTTAAGTTATAATAAATTTGATAAAATAATATTTTTTATACCGTTATATTGTACAGTATTTTACTATATCCTTTGTTCATGAATTTTATATTCTCTAGAGATATTATCAAATAAAAATCTTATCAAAAAGGAAAAAAGTTTATTCTTTATTAGGCTACTAAAAAATCCAATATTAAATACATACACATTTTTTAGTTAGATAGATTAAATGTTAAATAAACAATCTAATTCTATCATCTTGGGTTGAGCTTTCGCTTGGCCCAACGAGAAAAAAGTCTAATATTAAAAAACAAATGTTTCTTTTTATAATTGGAAAAATATCAAACCTATAAGATATACTGAAAAATATTTTAGTTGAAAAAGGATAATAAAATATATTAGATATAATATGTTTTACAATATATAGAGTGTCACTTTGTAGTTGGAGATTACACTACATTTTTGTTGTTATTACATATGTTATATTAAATTTGCTAAAATAATTTTTTTTATACCGTTATATTGTACAATATGTTACTATATCCTTTGTTCATGAATTTTATATTCTCTAGAGATATTATCAAATAAAAATCTTATCAAAAAGGAAAAAAGTTTATTCTTTATTAGCCTACTAAAAAAATTCAATATCAAATACATACAATTTTTTTAGTTAGACATATTTAAAGTTAAATAAATAATATTATCCTATAAAATAATATATTTTAAAAGGGAAATAAATAATTCCATTATTTATAAATATGCTATGAATTCATATCTCATGATACACTCAAATCACAATCAAATAATCTTCTACATGCATATAAAAAACATATTATCATGATCATCATATAATAATATATAATTTTTGGATAGGAGAAAAATATTCACCCAAAAGATATTAGAGACACTATATCATTATGTTTACTAAGTCTTTCTCCAATATATTCACAACGACCTTCATCAATATATTTATCATAATTTTTGAGCATTTGCTTAGCCTACTGAAAAAAAGCTCCATATTTTTATATAAGTTTTCTGAAAAATTGTAGAAAATATAAAAAATTCGTTTTTGGATTAAAAAAGACTATGCTAATATATCATATTATCATACATCAATATACAATATACAACATACGTTTTGATATTTTTAAAGTTGAATGAAATATATCATAATCCTAATCCTAATCCTAATATATATAATTTTTTAGGGTAGTTGAAAGATATTCAACAAGATATTCATGAATATATTCATTTTTTGTTTGGCTTTTGCTTGGGCCACCGGAAAAAATTCTCAATATTTTTTGCTTGCGCCACCGGAAGAAAAAACATTACTGAAGAAATGTTAAAAGTTACACTTCAAGATATATGATAAAATATAAATCTTATATTAAAGGATATTGACACCACGATATATCTAAAGAAAATATGCTCACCTATTAAAGATATATATATATAAAGATATTATTTAGGATATAAATTTTATTATTTTAGTATCCTTTGAATATAATTTACATTCTCTTTGCTCTTAAGGATAAAATATGTTCACTTATTAAAGGATATTGTAAGGATTTTAATATCATAATAATAAGATTTATTATTAGGATTACGTAGATATCATGATTATGGGGTTAAATTAACTACAAAAAAGATAATATTTCAACATTACTGGACACTCAGGTGTTGCTTGATGAAAGATAACTTGATAGAATATTCAGATGGTCAAAAGGTAATAAATTCTTTTCCACAAAGATAATCAGCATATTATAATCATCATGTATGAATATAACATTAATATTTACATAATATATTTCATATTGTATTTAATTCTTTTATATATATAACAGTAATTGAACACAATAATAAATTAAAAAATAATAATATAGATTTAAAATAAAAATATATGTTAAACCTACGGGACAATATATATTACAACTACTAATTCATATTTATAGAGTACTATGTTTTTTATTAAAATTCATTTGGCCCGTGCGTAGCACGGGCAGAAAAGGACTATATATATAATTTTTTGGGGTGGTTGAAAAATATTCACACAAGATATTCACAAAGATATTCATGAATATATTCATCTTGAGTTGGACTTTTGACTCGGCCCACCGAAAAAAAGTCCAATATTAAAGTTTACATTTTTTAAAAGAAATTTTCACATATATTTTTTAAACAAATCTATTATAATAAATAATCATATCATATCATATCATATATCATTTTTGGGGGTGGTTGAAATATATTCACACAAGATAATGGAAAAAAGATATTCACACAAGATAATAAAAGAAGATAGATATTGACAAAAGATATTCACACAAGATAATCAAAAAATATCATTACTCTATTATCTATAGTGACAAAAGATATTTAACAAGATAATATAAAAAGATAGATAATAACATAGGATATACACACCTAAAAATTTGTTATCTATCTATTATCTATAAAAATAAGATAAGTTTGATAAAAAAAACCAAAAAAACTTAACACGTATTACTATATAAATTGAAACCACCGAACATTTCACATTACATATTTTCAACAAAAACTATAAGAAATTCTTTGAACGTAATTATGGATTAAAAACAATATGATTATTTATAAGATTCCATATTATCAATCGAAGACGATAGCAAATTAACTAAACATAATTATGGATTTAAAATTATGATTATGGACGCAAATAATAATACGAATTAAATATATCCGAAAATACAATATCTACTAATTCAATTTAAGATACTATATATCGTAAACATCATATAATATATATAGATTTGTAGGAGACAATTTAATTACCTTAAAATTAGATTTTTGGTTAAAAAGTGTAAAAGACGTTTAAAAGGCCCACATAAAATAAAATCCACCGAGGTAAATAATATCAAAGATATGTATAAATATATTTTTTGTTAGATCAAATGTATTATAAAAAAAATAAACCAACATCAATCATATCAAATTTATAAAATTATGGGTTAAGGTAAAAAACCGATTTATAAATTTATAATTAACATGTTTTCTCAATAAATAATTGAACAAAAGATATATATACCAAACACTTTTTAAATCTTAACCATGTAAAATTATTTTTAATTCTTTTAAAGATATAACAAAATAGTTGAACGCAATAAAAGATTAAAAAATTAATATCAAAGATATGTAAAAATATAATTTGTGTTAGATCAATGTATTATAAAAAAATAAACCAACACAAATCATATCAAATTAATAAAATTATGGGTTAAGGTAAAAACAAAATTTATAAATTTATAATTAACATGTTTTCTCAATAAATAATTGAAAAGAAGATATATATATATATACCAAACACTTTTTAAATCTTAACCATGTCAAATTAATTTTAATTCTTTTAAAGATATAACAAAATAGTTGAACGCAATAATAGATTAAAACATTATAATGAGGTTTCAAAGTAAAATATAGGTTAAACATACAAAATAATATTACACCTAATAATTCATATTTATAGAGTATTTAATTAATGTTTATTAACTTCATTTGGTCCGTGCTACAACTTTTATTTTCTGCGTGTCGTGTATGCATTTAGTATGTTATGTATATTATTATTTAATATGTCAAATTATTTTAAAGATATAACAAAATAGGTGAACATAGTAATAATAGATTAAAAAGTTATAATGAGAATTTAAAGTAAAATATAAGGGAAAACATTACTTCTACTAATTCATATTTATAGATAATTAAATTTTTATTTATTAAATTCATTTGGCCCGTGCGTAGCACGGGCAGAAGGGACTAGTATATATAATTTTTGGGGGTGGTTGAAAAATATTCATCCATTATATTCACAAAGATATTACCCATTATATTCACCTTGAATTGGGCTTTGGACTTTTACTTGGCCCAACAAAAATAGATAAAAAAACATCAACACGTACACAAAGATAATAAAAAAGATAAAGATATTGACAATAGGTAAAAAAAAATTAACACGTGAAAAAAGTCCTATATTAACAACATAACGATATTAACATACACTTCCAACATATAGAGTCTTTGTTAACACGTACTAAAGCTAATAAAAAAGATAAACATATTGACAAAAGATAAAAAAAAATTAACACGTACTGTTATATAAATTAATAATATTTAAAATATAATAATGAAAAGATAAAATCATAATCCTAATCATATCATATCATATCATAATCATAATCATAATCATAATATAATTTTGGGGTGGGAAAAATATTCATCATAAAATGGGAAAAATATGTTATTAAAGATATTTGTTTATTATATATTCACAAAGATATTCATCAATATATTCACAAAGTTGTTCATCAATATATTCATCTTGGGGGTTGAGCTTTTGCATGGCCAGACGAGAAAAAAGTCCAATACTAAAAAACAAATATTTCTTTTTATAATTGGAAAACTATCAAACCTATAAGATATACTGAAAATTATTTTAGTTGAAAAAAGATAATAAAATATATTAGGTTTAGGATTTTTTACACTACATAGATTCTCAGTTGGTTGTTGAAGATTACACTACATCTTTGCAATAACATACTTAAGTTATATTAAATTTGATAAAATAATATATTTTATACCGTTATATTGTGCAATATGTTACTATATCCTTTGTTCATGAATATTATATTCTCTAGAGATATTAACAAATAAAAATCTTATCAAAAAGGAAAAAGGTTTAATTCTTTATTAGCCTACTAAAAAAGATTTCAATATTAAATACATACACATTTTTTAGTTAGACAGATTAAAAGTTAAATAAACAATCTTATCCTATAAAATAATATATTTTAAAAAGGAAATAAATAATTCCTTCATTTATAAATATGTTATGAATTCATATCCCATGACACACTCAAATGACAATCAAATAATCTTCTACATGCATATAAAAAACCATTTTATCATGATCATCATAATATATCATCATATCATAATATATAATTTTTGGATAGGAGAAAAATATTCACCCAATATAGATATTAGAGACATTATATCGTTATAGTTACTAGGCCTTGCTTCAATATATTCACAACGGCCTTCATCAATATATTCATTATAATTTTTTAGCATTTGCTTAGCCTACTGGAAAAAATATCCATATTTGTATATAATAAAAAATTATTTTTATATCAGTTTTCTGAAAAGTTGTATAAAATATACAAAATTCATTTTTGGATTAAAAAAGACTATGTTAATATATCATATTACCATACATCAATATACAGTATACAACATACATTTTGATACTGCATATCAGATGAAAGCTTAGGGTGTTTCAATAATTTAACATTTAAGAAAAGAAGGATTAAAGTTTTAATAAACATTGTGATTACTAACATATTAGTTAACAGTTTCATTTTTTAAACCCTTTTATAAATTAACTAATTAATATGAAAATCCAGCAGTTACAAATGAACTGAGACGAAGCAAAAACACACCAAAATAAACTTACAGCTTCCATTAGGATTTGAGCTTCACTATCTGGAATGTGATGACTGAGATTAATCAAACAGAACCTTAATATCCATGAGATCAAATCCTTCTTTTATCCCGATGACTTCTTCCACTGAATATGAGTTAGGCTATTCACTATCAAAAGTTTTTGCAAATCAAAAGAAAACAAATGTCAACCTAGATCAATAAAATAAGTAACTTGACAACCAATATGACTGAGACAAAATTTTGAAAGAGGCTTAGTTTGAGGAGTTGTAGCACACAAATGAAGGAGTCTAATGTTAACAATAAAAGTTTGTCTAATTGTTTGTGAGGTATTCATCCAATACCATGACTAAAAAAATAAGATCACAGTTCTTTACTCTTAATCCGTATTACAAACTTATTCAACCTTTTAACGGAACCAATCATCAATAGTACTTTTATATAGAAACCAAATATAGATTCCTCAGCAAGGTTCTTCACTTTTCGATTCTATTTCCTAAACATGAAAATTTATTGGAAAATCCAATGCAACTTCAATATGATCCTTAAGATAAT
Source organism: Oxyria digyna (assembly GCA_029168935.1). NCBI lineage: Eukaryota > Viridiplantae > Streptophyta > Magnoliopsida > Caryophyllales > Polygonaceae > Oxyria > Oxyria digyna. The sequence continues at coordinate 13,285,809 of JAPVLV010000010.1, read as the reverse complement.
GACAAAAGATATTGGAAAATCCAATGCAACTTCAATTTATTGGAAAATTTATTGGAAAATCCTCAACAAGGTTCTTCACTTTTGGGTGGTTGAAATATATTCACATTCTAAATCGGTCCCTAACCTTATATATGTTCTATTTTAGTCCTTAACGTTTCTAAATTTTACATTACTAATCCTTCCGTTAACTTTCCGTCAATATTCGTACGTGGCAACATATTTATATGTTTTACTTCTTTTATCATAACAATTATGCACTACTGTATAAGACATCCATATAAATAAATCTATACAATATAGTTTTATAAAAAGGGTTAAATAACTTAGATGTAACTTAAAATTATTGAGCATCATGTCTTCTTTTGAAAAATTAAGGTTTACAAAATGGAGGAATAAAAAACTGGATGATATTAGAAAGATTGAGGACCAAAAAAAAATTGTATTTCTCCCAGCCAAAGAGATTACTTTCAAGATTAACCAAAATAGGATGTGTAGTGAAATTCAATGTGGAAGAAGTTATTATCAAGACATTAATTAGGAGTTTGGTTCCGGTGAGGATAGTTTCTTAGATGAAGACTGAGGAAGATACACACAAACGTTATAACTCATGCACACACGAGTTATAACTAATGCACACACTGTGTGCAAGTGTCATAGATTGTGTGCATCACCAAATACTGTGTGCATGAGTTATAACGTGTTTGTGCATTAATTATAGAGTTTGTGTGCATCATCCTTAGTCCTTATCTAAAGATTCATCCTTACGAGATCTTTTTCCATTAATTAGTGGGCAGTGTATTTATAATTTTCTAAACTTGTTAGTTGGAGTATACAAATAAGAAAAAAAAGGAAAAATATACCTAGAGGAACTGTTATTAATCTTTTTTGACAAAATTCGTTAGTATTTCTCCCTTATACACAATTTCTTCGATTTAGCTTATAAACAATTTTATAGAGAATTTGTTTCTATTGTAAATTTTATCTCAATTAAAAGTAAATCATGTCAAGCTTATTAAAGATTGTAATTGCCCAATTTGTCATCAAATACATACACATATATCTAACCATATAATGCCACATAATCTAACACAAACAAGAAGTTAACAGAAAATATAACGGAAGGACCAACGACGTCAAAACCTATAAACGTTAAGGACTAAAATAGAAAAATATATAAGATTAGGGACCGATTTAGGAAAGATAAGAAATGTTAAGGACTAATGGTGTAATTGACTCAAAGAAATAAAATAACTAGATAATCAAAAAAGATAACTTACTCTATTATCTATAGAAATAAGATAAGTTTGATAAAATAAAATAAAAAATAAGATAGATTATTATATACAATAAGATAAGTTATTATTATGATGAAATTAAACAACTTTTTCATCTTTAATATTAGTACTACTATATAATATTGAAACCACCAAATAGAAAATGAATCAATTCAAATTATTCTACTAGGATTCAATTCAACTCAACTCAAAGGAATGAACCAGTAGAAATCAACTCAAAGGAATTCAAATTATTCTACCATCAAGGTAATGGTGTGTCGAAAGTGGTGTGTAACCAACTTAAAGGGCACTTTCCTTAGCACTGACTTCATCCTGTCTGATAAGATGGTATATGTTTGGCACCCACAACAACACATGTATCCCCCTGAATACCTAAACACCCTCGACTTACCACGTATAGAGGCTTCTTATGCTATTTTAAAAATTGTAAACACCATTAACTAAATGATAGTGACTAATGCTTTTATCCTATTACATGAATGCTCCTCATATCCTAGAGTTAAAGATAGGGCTACCTGTTATGCTTCTCAAGAATGTGAATCCCTCCCAAGGATTGTGCAACGGAACCCGACTGATAATTACACGCCTTGGTGAATGGGTCACTGAAGCTGAAATAATAACGGGAACATGTGTTGGAAACAAAGTGCTAATTCCCAGAATAACGTTAAGTTCAACCCAAATCCAAGTTCCCTTTTGTTATGAAACGTCGTTAGTTTCCTATAAAACCATGTTTTGCAGTGACTATCAACAAATCTCTGGGACAATCACTAAAGTATGTAGGGTTATATTTACCTAAGCCAGTTTTCTGCCACAGACAACTCTATGTAGTAATTTCAAGAGTAACAGACCCAAAGGGCCTGAAGATAATGTTGTTGCAGAGGGGGAAACAGCCTAAGAGTTACACTCAAAATATAGTGTTCCACAAGGCTTTCAACAACGTCACATCACAGATGCAAGTAAAAAGCAAACACTAAACCACTATACTCCTATTTCTATTGAATTTTTAGCTAAGAAAACATTTCAAATCTGTAGATTTCGGATCATTGTATATTAAGTTTTGTTCCCTACAGGCATAGCATTCAACAACAACAAGAAGATCACATAAGGCCTACAAGACAAACCACAAGATACTGCATATCAGATGAAAGCTTAGGGTGTTTCAATTAACATTTAACAAAAGAAGGATTAAAGTTTTAATAAACATTGTGATTATTAACATATTAGTTAACAATTTCATTTTTTAAACCCTTTTATAAATTAACTAATCTGAAAATCCAACAGCTACGAATGAACTGAGACGAAGCAAAAACACACCAAATAAACTTACAGATTCCATTAGGATTTGAGCTTCACTATCTGGAATGTGATGATTGAGATTAATCAAACAGAACCTTAATATCCATGAGATCAAATCCTTCTTTTATCCCGACGACTTCTTCCACTGAATATGAGTTAGGCTATTCACTATAAGAGGTTGCTACAAATCAAAAGAAAACAAATGTCAACCCAGAATCAATAAAATAAGTAACTTGACAACCAATATGACTGATATCTCTGAGACGGAAAGTTGAACGAGGCTCAGTTTGAGGAGTTGTAGCAGACAAATGAAGGAGCCTAATGGAAGTAAGGATTTGACCCCCCATGTTAACAATAAAAGTTTGTCTAACTGTCAGCGAGGTATTCATCCAATACCATGACTAAAAAATAAGATCATAGTTCTTGACTCTTAATACATATTACAAACTTATTCAACCTTTTAACGGAAGCAAACAACAGTAGTACTTTTATTTAGAAACCAAATATAGATTCCTCAACAAGGGTCTTCACTTTCTGGTTCTATTTCCTAAACATGAAATTTTACTGGAAAATCCAATCCAACTCCAATATGATTGTCATCACTTTTGTGTATCTGATGTCTTTTTTGCGGAGAGATTAAGATAATTTGTCTGCCTTTTGGTTGTACTTTGTATCAATCTCTTTCATTTTGCTTGAGCTCAAAGAGTTCTAATGCATTGCAGGTGGCACGAAAGGTCGTCTCTGCCATGAAAGGAGGTCGTGAGAAAGAAGGGTTACCTCCAAGGGATCTATACGTGTCATGAGCTCCTGATGTGTATGATCCTCCACTATCTTCTGTATCACATCTAACAAAGAGAAACATCACACCATCAATTAGGAGCAACAAAAAATACGCGAAGGGGAAACATGAAAGCAAGACCAACTCACAAGGGAGCCGTAAGAAAGACAAGAAGCATCATCACCGAAAAGAGATGTTAAAAGGATGAACCATCTCTTGGTCCTGCATTTGCTGCAAGGGACTGAAAAATTGATATCAAGGCCACCAAAAAAAATGTGCAAAAAGAACCTAAACTTGTCAGAAATCCAATCACAGAGTAATATTTTTCCATAACACTTAATCAAATGCAAAAAAAAAATCAACTTTTACCCCCAACTTTCTTAGCGACATTTTGTCAAACATCTTACATGCATCAAAATCTCCAACTCATTGCAGATCTTTAGAAACGCAAAGGAGGACAAAGAGGGTAACCCGGTGTTCGTTCTCAAGCACTGGAATAATCGAGACCGCCTCCTTTAACAATTTTTTCTCTAGCAACTCTGATTGAAGGTATTCTTAGTACGCAAGAATTAATTCTGAAGGTTGTCTACTTCATTCAATAGAGAATTGACAGCGAGAGTACTAGAAGGAGCCTTCGCACTTTATTAGACAGCTCAACCCCGCCAACAACTCATTTGTGAAGCAAGGAGGATCATAAACACAACCTTAAAGTAGCAACAGTGAAGTGAAGAGTGGCAGTGGGTTAGACGAAGATCAACGCGGGCGGGCTAGAACAAAAACACGGTCTGAGAAAAGCAACAGTGAAGAGGAGATCGTGAAGCAAAGAGGAAAGTACAGGAGGAGAAAAAATGATTGAATTTAGTGTAACCAAAGCTTTAGTATTTTGTTGTACGTATTCATTCTTAGTAATTTTTTAAGTCAGTGAGTGACTCAATATGCAGTACGTACTAATTAAGAAAAGTTGTTCAGCCCAAGAACTCCATTAACTAATATACTGAGATCAACGATATTAAGAACCCCATTAACTTATACTCCCTCGGTTTCAAAATAATTGTCATTCTAGCATTATTCACACATATTAAGAAAATGATTGGTTGTGTCTTAAAAATCCAACTTTTTCTCAAATTAATTACCCACCTCCTTTTACAACCAATAGGAGTGGAGAAAAAATCAACAATTTCAAATTCCAATATAAAATTGTATGATATACATGTAATTAATTGTCTTGAAATCTTATAATGACAAACATATTGAAACAAAATTTAGAAGCTAAAACGACAATTATTGTGAAACGGAGGGAGTATTTATTTTGTGTTTCTTTTATTTTATATTAATAATAATCCACTATACGGTAATATGAAGTTATTATTTAATAATGTATAATTGTTATTTCGTTTTGACTTTGGCCCGTGCGTAGCACGGGCAGATAAGGACTAGTATACATAAAAATTGAGTGGAGGATGAAGAATTTCATTTTTTAATATATAGATTTCAACTTCTCAGGTAGTTTTCAATGTGGGAAGTTTCTAAATGTTTTATGTTGGTAATAAAATAGTGTTCGACATTCGAATTTAGAAGAAGAAAAAAACACCTTCATGATTGTGTATATAAAAACAACAAATTACTTACAAGTTGGAGGTCTCTAATGACTCAACTTCTTGATTACACTTAGATATTTGAGCTCATTAAAAAAATATAGTAAAATTTTAAAATATAAATTTCATATATATTTTTTATCTTTTTAAAATTATTGCGGTTCAGGGTCGAACCGGAACCGGCTAAAAAACCGGTGGTTTTTTGGTCAAACCCGGTCAAAACCGGAACCGGCCCGGCTGAACCGTCCCCTTAAAGGTTTAGGTTCAGGTTCAAGCATATGTTAAACCTTGAACCGGCGGTTCATGAACCGGAACCGGCGGTTTTCGAACCAGCAACACCCCCACATTTTTTTTTGGCGTTACTTTTTTTGAAAAAGGCAAACAATAGAATTTATTTAGAGTATGTCACCAGACGTTTACAATGGATAACATAATACAAAGAAACTAAATCTAATCCAATCAAACAACAATCTTTTTCAATAAAACTAAGAATCTTATAAATGACATCTAATGTTTTTGCATGCCTTCGTTTGAACTTTCGTTGTTTTAACATACAACCATCTACGAAGGGGTCTATTGATTCACCATAGTTTTGAGAAGGAAGATGATAATCTGATTCCCCAGATTGAATACGAGAAGTTGACATCCATTGTAAATCTGTCGAACAAAAGAAAAACATATCATTGTTTGCATCTCTCCTAATGTAGGAGTCGAAACCACTACCCGTCAGAGTACGGGACTGAAAACCACCCACCATAAGGGGGGACTGAAACCTCTTACACGAAGAGAGACTAACAATAACTAAATAATAAGTAATGATTACTATAAAAACACATAAAATTATAGATTTGGGGCTAATCATCAATACAGGATTGATGATTGCCCCTGAACGAGCGGCGATTACTATCTAGAAGACAAGGCAGTTTTTTTTGTTGAGAGCGTTTTAGGAAAGAAGAGGAAGTTTTTTTGGGCGTTACTTGAATACACTGTTACACACCCTAAGTTTTTGCGTTTCACACCTTAGATTTTTTTTTATTTATAATCAAACAAAAGGTCATCTATTATATTACACATAAACTACGCTTAAATCATCCGGGCGAATGATCTTAAAGAAATCTCTGATGAGGAAAAGCCTCGAATTAGGGGACAGGAGGTCATTCCTCAAGCTTTCGTATTGGTGAGGTTGATCAGGCTCGTTCCATCTGAAAATGTCGGCCCGAAGATCTTCAATATCAATTTCCTTCTTAGCAAGGAAGTCAACAACTTGGTTGCATTCCCTAACAACATGAAACACCCTACAATCGTCAAAAGAGTTTAGCAAAACCTTAATATCAAAAACAAAAAACGAATTTCCCACGGGATTTTCCAGGAATCCCGAAGGCTTTTTAACAAAACCAAATTATCTCCTTCAATGATTAGTTTTTTAATATTTAGGCGGATAGCAGCCTTCAGCCCTTCTAACAGAGCCGCTGCTTCAGAAATAAGGATAGAAGAGTCCAGGATTCTTAATTTTTCAATAAAATTAACACGACCAATGGAATCCCGAATGATAAAACCTATGAAAGAGACAGAGTTTTGTTTTTTGGATGCATCAAAATTTAATTTATACTAGTCAGTGGGTTTTTTTTCCAAGCAACATTGTTCCTGTTTTTCTTATGTTTCCGAGTCGTTTTACCTATAGTGGGAGGCGTGGAGGTGGATTCCCACACTACAAACTGGGATAATGGGTTTTTTTTCCAAGCAACATTGTTCCTGTTTTTCTTATGTTTCCGAGTCGTTTTACCTATAGTGGGAGGCGTGGAGGTGGATTCCCACACTACAAACTGGGATAATGCAGAAGCTGCAATTTGATTAGGGGTAAGGTGTAATTTTTGTTGTCTTTCCGGAAGATATGATTATTGCGGGAGTTCCAGGTAATCCACCAGCAGAAAAAGGCAAGATTGCTCTTAGGAGAAGAATATGCAAACTGTTTTATAGATTGTCTAAAGTCAGTAGAGAATGGCAAGTCCCAATTCATGTTGAATTTCATGTTAATATTGTGAAAGACAACTCTAGTGAAGGGACAATTGAAAAACAAATGATTAGAATCTTCATCAGAAATTCCACAAAGGCTGCAGGTAGAGTAAATTATGTGGTAATAGCGGTTCAACTTTTCCGTAGTGGAAAGACAGTCCGCAAATGAGTTCCACACCTTAGATTCTTGTATTCAGAATTTCAGATACATACTAATTATTATCTCATATATAATATTATATAAACATAATTAATTGATAGTTTTAAAATGATATTGCTTTTTAGAATTTTGAATATAATTAATAAAAAGAAATATAAATGAGCTTGTATACAAGAATATCATCATAAGTCGAATTTTAACAAATTTATAAATATATTGATTTAAATTATTTTCTCATTTATAAGAAACTACTCGTATATAAGTAAAGCATTACCATAGTATAAAATATTAAAGAAATAATCTTAAAGAATGAAATAGTGTGAAAGTAAAAGTAAAAATATATTAAAAATTCATTTTTATAACCGATTTGCATTAAAAAGGAAAAAAAACTTTATTAGTTTGGTTGGATATTAAATAGTAACAAACTATTAGTTTTAGGTAAGGATTTTTCAAAATTAAACAAAGATTAATAATTTAATTTTTAGGATTAATAACAAAATGAGTAAATGATATATAAGCATAGTAAAACTATAACCAACGAGAGAGCTATAAATAGATTTCCTTTAATCTATAGATATAAATAATATATAGATTATTTTGGAATTCAAAAGATTTGCAATCTTTTTGTGATATTTTTTACATTATTCTTTAGATAAAAAATGGAAACAATTATTTTGTGAATAGGAGATTTATTTAATATCATTTTTTTTTTCAATAATAGTAAAAGACGGTGACAAATGGGTGAATGTAATTGGGAAATCCTATGTGACATAAATGGGGTGGGAGGAAGGAGTTTTGTTTTAGTAATTATATAGAGATTTCTACAGTTATTGCAAGTGTGTAAGAAATTTGGGATTTCGGCCGTGTCTATTAATTTTACAGAATCTGGATAAAAAATTTAAAATAACAAATATTAAAGAAAATTACTTTTTTTAATTTTTATATAAACAAAATGTGAGTCCGATCATGAAATTTTTGCTCCGGTCCCGATCCATAAGTTTAGAAATTCTGATTGTGCAACCCTAATTATACAGATTTGTTAGTGTCTGTGTATTTACAAACTCGTTATAATTAGTTATGTAACTAGTTAATACTATCTCTGTTCCTTTATAATGGTCGTTTTAGAGTGATTTTCATGTTCTTGATTATTTTTCGTTTAGCTATTTTTGCAAGGTTTTTGTCAAATTTTCTTATATGATTATTACTAGATTTGAAATCTTAAACGATTATTATTTTAGACATTACTGTTTACGGAAATTAAATAAGGGTAATTTAGAGAAAATTTTGAATCCGTAATTTAACTGAAAAATCATAAAATGACAATTAAAAGGGAACGAAGGAAATATTAGTTAAAAAGTAATTTAAGTATAGTTTAGTTAGTTAATTTTAACTAATTAATATTTACTAAACTGATTTAAACATGAAAACGGGTTGGACGGCTGGGTCCGAGTTGGGAAAGTAACTGATTTTTCAATTGTTCGTTTTTTATTGTAATAAATGAGTTCAAAATTCAAATAATATTTTTTTATAATAAAGTAACAATGTACTCGTAATATGTTATGTATTTCTTTTAAATTTAAATGATAAAAATACGTTTGGATTTCTAAAGTTTTAAATCGAGATGAGTTTGACCGTTCAGATTCTGGAACTTTCGAGTTTCATGAACTATTCAGGTCAGATCAAGTGGAGTTTTCAACAGATCTCACTATAATCGAGATGAGTTTGTTAGTGTCTTTGTCTTTGTATTCCGGTCTCACTATAATCTCTCTCTCTGAAAAACCCAAACATGAACCCTAATTTCAGATCTAGATCTAGAAATTCCAAAACTCAATCCCCCCATCCCTCAATCTCTTTCCACCCTTATTTTCAGATCTCTTCTTCTCTTCTACTCAATCTACAAACTTAATCAAAAGAAAGGATGGAGATCTCAAAACGGTCCATCGAAATCTCCTTTTCATAGCCGAAAACCTAGATCCAGCCACCACATACTCATCTACAAGCCTAATCAAGATCATCTATGGCGAAATCGAAGCGATGGCAGCCTTCCTAAGAACCGAAGATCCGAAGACGTCTACAAGCGAATGAAAAATCGATCTCAAACCCTTCTCTCTTCCTCTAAGGCGAAGATCCAAGTGTTTACAGTGGTGGAATCTCAGATCCATTCTGGCATGAGGGTTTGGACGCTAACCCTCCCGGCTCGTTCCCATCTGGAGCGAAACAGAGGCTCATTTCTGAAGAATGTGTACCCCTTTGAACCAGGAACGGATTATGTGTTGGTAGGTTGCTCTTGGTTGGAGTCCATTGCAGATGCCGATTCTGAGGTCCAGGTTCTGAGCTTCAACTACCCTTTTTTTCCAGATAAGTAACTAGTTTACCCAGTATTTTTGGGCTTGCAATGTGAGTCATAACTGGCACTGGTTTAATTGGGTTTGCTTCCTGGTACTGCTCTGGCTGGTTTGTACTGGATTGGAACCTCTGTCTAAATCATGTTGTTGTTTTTTGACTGTAATCTGCGTGTACCTTCACTCCAATAACCTGTTAGTAAGAGGCTTGTCCTTCTCTGCAGGGACCCTCAGTGCTACTAATTCCCCTGATCATGATTCTAAACATTACCAAGCTATAACAAAATGCTCTTGCACTGTTATGTTTGTTGAGCCCTACCTTCCGTATTTACTGTATATTACATTGTCATTTTTTGCTTCATTGGCAATTTGTCGGACTATGTGATATCTTGCATCTATATGATATTCAAAAATACTACACTCTATTATCAAACAAATAACTGGATTATCAAATACAGGTCTAGACCTAACTTACTGAACAACGTGAACCTGCAGATTAGAACCAATTATGGGGCATGCGCAGAATTCCACCACCAAGAGATTGTAACAGGGTTGCATGGTTCGCGGAAGAACCGGATCGTGAACGCGGTTCGCGATTCGCCATTTGTGGAGAATCGGATTCGCCGAAGAATCACAGATTATCGGATCGTTGATATTAGGAACGTGATTCGTTAATTTTTGAAACGTGATTCGTGATTCGCCAACAGTTGTAATAAATATATATAAATTGAATCCATTAAATAAAAGAGAAAAAGGCAACCAAGTCCCTGTAATGTATTGGCACTTCAAAAAAAATATTAATATTTCAAAAAAGAAGAAGTAAAAGGCCTCTTATTCTTCGTTAGAAGAATCAACAGACCTTCTTCTTCGTTAGAAGAAGCAACAGACCTCAAAAATCCAGCAATTAGGTAGAAGATTAGGAAGCAGAAAGATTTGCTAATTAGGTTTAATTTTAACATCGAATTATCTCCTAGCAATTAGGTATTTAGGTGTACCACTTTCGCAGCCCAAAAGCCAACCTAACCACCATGGACGCCTCCGCCATCGACGGAGACCGGAATTAAAACCACCGTTGAGTAGCTGAACTTGGCCACACCACACGCTATACAGAGTCTTCGTCTTTCCGAGGTCGCCGTCGTCCAAATGAGTGTTTAGACGCCCTGTGTATATTCAGTTGTTGGAAATTGAGTTTCCCACATCGACAAATGCTTCACCTCCTTAGGTTCAGCTTTTGTATAAAAGGATGTGACTTCAGTTGTAGCTTTGTGGGTTTAATAGCAAACCATCCTTACATGGGCTTGCAGTATCATGGCCCGTTAGTATTAATTATCAGTGCAAAAATTCATTTGGCTTGAACGAACCGCCCATTTTTCATGGTTCGCTTCGATTCGCTGTTTTAGCCGAATCGGTACGCGAACGAACCGCGATCAGGTGCGTGTGATCCGGTTCGTGATTCGCCATTGATTAGAGCGAATCATGCAACCCTGGATTGTAACATCTAACAGGAACAAAGGGAGGCAGATCTCTTTGGTCTTCAGAGCAGGCACCAGTGACTCCTTTCAACAGACGACCGAAAACAACATCAAAAACTTGAGCAAGAAAACAAAGGAAACAAAACAAACACCAATGTATAAAAAACAAAGTATAGTTGCACAGTTTAGCTGGCACATGCTACATTTTACTCTTATGTACTAAGTATAGTATGTATACACGGACTCTAGTGACCAAGTCCTTGCCAGGATTTGGGTGCTTTGTAATCTTTCGAACAGGTACCTTGATTTTCTGGATGACTAACAACATACAAATAGGACATGTCAAAAAATTCAAAAAATATACACACAATAATGTGTGTCAGATACACATTCAGGAACAGGGAAGAAAAATGTTGGGTGATAGGAGAATTGGGCGAGAACAAATTAAGAAGCATGTACTTTCTAACAAAAAAAAGAGTAACAAAATGATTAATGGAAGACACAAAGTTTGGGTTGATGCCTGGCTTGCCAAAGTAAGGTGGAAAAAAACAAAACAAATTACCAAATTGCAAAGCCTTTGTAGCTACTTGTATCAAAGAATAGGAAATTATCAGTCGAAAGTCTTGCTTGTGAAGCATGAACAACCCATTAGATATCAAAACATTTGTAAACTATCTCAGCAGATAAATAAACCAACCATGACCAATGATACTTTGGCTCCCTTCTGCATCCATGATTGGGAAAATCACAACTACCAAATTAAACAAAGCATTTTCCTAGTACGAATAAAACCACGAGTATTAGTTATCTCTGATCCCAGTAATCTTATTCTTGCTATCAAACAATGGTTTCAAAATATCCAGCACTAATTTCACTGGAATAAAACACAAAGGTATAAAATGAAGATCAACCTGTGGAATGTAAGAGGTATTAAAAGAAATAATGTATGGATGGATATTGATTCGTTCTGTAAAATTAACCATACTAAAATGATGGGGCTTGTTGAAACCAAGTCCCCTAACTACCCAAATGAAAAAGAATGGAGAAAGGCGGGTTTTGACAACATAGTTGTCTCACCTGTCAAAGGATACGCGGGAGAAATCATCGTCCTGTGGAAAGAATTCAAACTAAGAAACGAAACAGTTACCCTACACACAATAGATGAAAGATTTATAGCTTTTATCTACAAAAACCTAGAAAATGACATGCAATTCTACATAATATTTGCCTATGCCCCTCCTCATGAAAAAAATAAAGAAGACTTCTGGAAACAGATTGACTACTTCATCACAATAGTCAACGAACCCTTCATTATCATAGGAGACCTTAATGACATCCTGGTTTGTGGTGATAAAGAAGGAGGAATAATTCCCAATAGCAACAAGCTTCAAAGACTAAATAAATTTGTCCAAAAGCATGATTTATTTGATCCTCCGACAATTGGCAACAGATTCACATGGAGGAAATCGAGAACGATTAATAACACAATTAAAGAGAAACTGGATAGAGCACTGATTCACCAACAAGTATCACTAGATATAACAAATGAAACCACATACCAAGCTCAACCTTTCAAATTCGAAATGATGTGGACCAAGCGAAAAGATATGAAGGTTCTTGTTACACAAACCTGGAGAAACCAAATCCCAGAAACGCCCCTATATCAACTTGCAAAGAAAACCCAACTACTCAAAACAAAAATAAAGGAATGGAATAAAACAAGATTTGACAATATTTTTGAACAACTTAAAAAAGTGGAAGAAGAATTAATCATAATCCAGAATATTCCCAAAAACATCTTGCCTAGAAAGCAATGTTATCAAGCAGAACAACCTTATAAGAAAGAAACAAGGACTCCTCTCTTTCCAAAGAATTTACTGGAGAGAAAGAGCAAAACTAAAACACATTAAAAATGTTGATTCAAATACCATGTACTTTCATAGGATTGCTACTGGAGAAGAAGTAGGAAAAACATAAAAGAAATAACTATCAGTGAAGGCACACAAATTAGTGGCTATGACAATATCAAAACAGAAATTAAAAGAGATTTTGAAAAAAAGTTTACTAAACAACACATAGATTTAAGGAAGATTGAACAAGTTCTGGTTGATATAGAACCAGAAATTACAAATGAGGACAATAGCAAGCTAATGGCTAATGTAACAAATAGTGAAATGTATAAAGCACTAAATGAAATTAAAGATGATAAAACACCGGGACCAGATGGCATTCCAGCTGGCTTCTATAAAAAATACTGGGATATCATTGGGCCTGATATTATCAAAGCCATAAAGAGTTTCTTTCATCCAGGAAAGCTACTAAAACAAATAAACCACACCTTTATCACCCTCATACCAAAAATTGATAACCCCCAATCTACCAACCATTACAGACCCATCAGTCTGTGCAATATAGTATATAAGATAATCTCAAAAATCCTCACCAATAGACTCAAAACAGTTATGGACAAAATTACTCACCCTCTTCAAGGTGCATTTGTTCAAAATAGAAGTATTCAAGATAATGTGTTAATAGCACATGAAATATTCCACTCTTTTAAAAAGAAATCAGGCAACAATGGGTGGATAACCCTTAAATTAGATATGGAAAAAGCATATGACCGAGTTGACTGGACATTTCTTCTGCTAACATTAAAGAAATTTGGTTTCTGTGAAAAATTCATCAACTGGATCAAAGAATGTACACAAACTGTATCCTTCTCGGTTCTGGTTAATCAAGGGCCAACAGAGCTATTCTACCCAACGAGAGGATTGAGACAGGGTGACCCCCTTTCCCCCTTCCTTTTCATAATCAGTGCAAAAATCTTATCTAGGAGTCTTCAAAAAGCCTCTGAAGTAAGACCAAACCCTATTGGCATCAAGACCTCTAGAGGGGCACAAAAATCTCATTCCTAGCCTTTGCTGATGACATCATTATCTTTGCAGAAACCAAAACATCTGTTTTTCAAAAAATCAAAACCATTATAGATGAATATTGTGAAGTATCGGGACAACGAGTCAACTATGATAAATCAACATTTCAAGTATCCAAAAACACAAGTAATAGTGCAATCCAACAGATCACCCAGATATTCCAAATTAACCAATCAATGGCAATGGAGAAATACCTAGGCTATCCGATCATCACTGAGAAGGTGGACCACAACACATTCTTCTCAATTATTGAAAAAACGTCTCAACAACTTACAAAATGGAAAGCTGACACCCTTTCTATGGAAGGAAGGAAGGTACTGATTAAAGCAAATCTATCAGCCCAACCAAACTACATGATGCAAAACTTCATGTTACCTCCCGAAACACATAAAAAATTGGATAAAATAAACTGAATATTCCATTGGAACAAAGGGGATAATTATAAGCCAATAATAAAATGGGATGATATCTGCAAACCAGTTTATAATGGTGGACTAGGAATCCGAAAAAGCAAAGATATGAACATTGTTCTGCAGATGAAACTCATCTGGAAAATATTAGCAGAACCGGATAACCTATGGGTTAAAATTATACAAGAAAAATATCTTAAACATATACACATCATTGACTATGAGTAAAACCCAAAGAAAAGTGACTCTTGGCAATGGACCCAAATGTCGAAACTAATTGCACAATTCAAACAAGGTCTCACTTGGAAAATAGGAGATGGGAGGACCATCAAATTCTGGAAAGATAAATGATTCCCTGAATCACTAAAAGAACAAGTAATAATAAATGAACCAATAGATGAACACGTTACGATATCTTTCTTCGTTAATCAAGATAAAGCTTGGGATGAAGATAAGCTCAAAGTATACTTTGACAATACAACCATAGAGAAACTAAAATCATATCCAATCCCAACTAACTACATACAATATAGGCTTTACTGAGAATCCAGCAAGAATGGATGGTTCTCAACCAAAAGTGTGATGGATATGATTTATGGGAATCGTAACCTCCCACTATCAAATTCTGAATGGATCTGGAAACTTGATCTACTACCAAAAATAAAATCTTTCTTATGGAGAATCTCAAAGGAGGGATTACCAACAAAAGTTAAACTCCAGAATATGCATATGCCCATAACAACAGAATGCTTAGGGTGTAATTCCCTAAGTGAAGACCTTAAACACTTCCTCTTTGAATGCCCAAGAATCAAGCGTATTATTAGAAACTTTGATAGGAAAATTCATGACACAATTAACTCATTAACACCTAGAAATCATACTATTACAGAATTACTTAATGAAATAAAAAACCACGCCACAAAAAGAGAGTTTGAAGATCTAGCTACTATTTGGTGGACCCTATGGTTCTACAGAAATAAACAAATTTTTGACATAGTCGAGTACAATCAATTACCCAATATTCACCACTTCATTAAAAACCAAATAAAAGACTGGAAATTGGCAAAAATGGAAGAAAAAATGGATATTGAAGTTGACCCACTGACTCCAAGACAAACAAGAAGGAAAAGGAGAGCAATAAGATGGGTGAAACCAAAACAAAACTTCTATAAAATCAATGTTGATGATGCGTGCCCATCTTCTGGACCGGCCTCTTATGGTTTTATCATTCGAAATGAACAAGGAAAACCAATTAAAATGGCGAACGGGCCCTTAGGTAACATTCCACCAATCATGGCTGAGGCCCTTGCGATGCGTTATGGCATTAAGGAGGCTATTCGGCTGGGTCTCACGCATGTTGAGATCGAAGACGATAATCTCCGCCTTATTAATGCCATAAACGGCGTTTGGGACTGCCCATGAGAAATAGACTTGATCATGACTGATATCTTAATGGATCTTTGCGTTTTTGCGGAAAATCGAGTATCCCATATTTTTCGGGAGACTAATGGTGCAGGTGACCTTATAGCTAAAATGTACCATTTATTACCCCATCCTGATTTTGCAGCCTTTCCAGATCTCATCCTTCGGGATGCCCTAGGACGGTATTATATAGTCTCGCTAGATGTGCCCCCCTAAACGCTTTCCTCATCAAAAAATAAAAAAATGACCACTTTCATAATTGAGAATTTCAATCATCATCGAGTAAGGGCTCGTTTAATATCGATATATAGACATCAAAAATAAGTATCAGGATATTAATATAAAATATCAAATATGAGTGATATATTTGATATGTTCAATTTCTTTTATAGATATCAGATTTCAGGATTATACCAAACATAGATATGGATACTAGTGACTACTCACACCCATAACTAATATCCAGACATCGCAAACGGGGCCTTAGTATCCATATCGAACCGGTTGAGTGCGCGGTTATCTGGATATAAATAAACCGGTTCGGTCCGGATAAAATAAATAAATAAACCGGTTCGGTCCGGACCGTTCCGGACCGGTTCGGGTTAAGGGTAAACCAGTTTGGGTCATCGAAGCCAACTACACGTCGTGTAGTTGGGCTTATATTGTTAAAATGGTTAAGTGTAGGCCAACCACATGTCGTGTAGTTGGCTTAACTACATGCTGACGTCAGCAACAATGGCTAAAAAAATTTGAATTTTGAAAATCGACGACGTCAGCATGACGTCATTAATGTCTTAAAAAAATATATATGACGTCACTGATGACGTCATCTCGAATTTTAACCGAACCGGTTTTCAAAAATATAATTAATTATTTAATTTATATACTGAACCGGTTTACAATCAATTACAAAACCGGTTCAAGCCAACTGCACAACGTGTAGTTGACCTATTTTTCCAAAAAAAAAATCGGTTCAAGCCAACTACACGACGTGTAGTCTCGGGCTGAGTGTATGGTGTAAAAACAGTGAATGCGCGACGCGGTAACACAATCTATATATATATATATTAAAACAGAGTTATTTAGAGCTCTCACATTCGTTCTGGTCCCACAAAACCGACGTGTCTTTTTCTCCTTAATCCTCTATTTAAATTAAAAAACTAAACATTAATTCATAAGATACGTTTTGAAAATCAATTAATTGCATTTTTTATTTTGTTCATTTTCTAAACTCAATATCCATCTTAAGATACGCAGTTTGATCAACCAAATCAAATCTTATTGGATCAAATCTTCCTCTCACAAAATAATTCTTCCCCTGATCTATGTCAAATTGTTCAATTGACACTTTTGAAATGGTTGCAGATAATTTAGTTTGTAGCTTTGTAGGGTATAACTATGGTGAGGTAAGTTAATAATACTTCCTTTGCTTTCTTTTACATTGATCATTTGAACTATATAACTCATATATTGTCGTGATTTTTGGCTCATTGTAGACTACCACACTCAGTCACTACCATCTATGGCAAACTCTCCGAGATTTGTACATCAGAAATTACTTCTAGGGTGCATATAGATTAAAAGATTCTCCATTCATTGTATAATTCAGGTTTTCTCTTCTTCATGTATTTATGGTTGTTTCTCTGATCTTATTGGTAGGGGTGTTCATTATCGGATATCCGATCCGATCCGGTGTTTCGGATCGGGTATCCGCAAAAAAAAAATTCCAATATTGTGATCCGTATCCGTATCCAAAACGTCCGGATATCCGATCCGAAATCATCGGATCGGATCGGATATCCGAAATATCAATACAGCATGTTTCTTAAAAAACTATTAAAAAATAATTCAAAAAATAAAATAACATCCTGTAAGATGTTGTTAAACCACCTGAGACATTAAAATACCTCTTGTAGAGTTTACAAACCAAAATGACTACAAAAATGTAGTCAAAGTGTAATCAACCTGTCAAGAAACATTAAGTCACCTCTACTCCACTAGAGTTTACAAACCGAAATGACTACATTTACAACAATGTAGTCAGCCACAAACTTGGCTCAAAAGTGTAATTAACCTGTCAGTATTTAAGGTTAAAACAAGTCATCAAAATACTACCAATAGCAAACTTTTAAATTACATAATATCCAATGTCTAAGTATTAGCAACTTCATCCATTATAAAGGTCTCATCCAGAATGAAGTTTGGTTGCACAATAGCTAAGTCCTTCATACCTACAAATTTCAGAAAGAAACCACAAAATAAATATTAATAATGACATTAGAAAAATGAAATATAAATGAAATAATGGATAGAAATCATAACCTTCTTCCATTTGCTCCAAGGCTAGTAGGCTCTCCTCGATCATAATTGGAGTATTAGTTGTACGTTGCCAATCTTGAGTACAAATAAGGGCCTCTACCATTCTTGGAGTTAAAGAGGTACGAAAAGAATCAAGCACGCGTCCACCGGTACTAAAAGCAGATTCAGAAGCAACACTTGTAACCGGAATAGCCAACACATCACGAGCCATCTTCGAAAGAATAGGATATCTTTTCTGATTGTCCCTCCACCAATGTAGGACATTAAAATCCTCAACATCCTTTTCTCGTGTCTCTTCTAAGTACTTGTCCAGCTCAGTTTTGTTTTCATTAGTATCATCACAACCAACATCCATTTGAAACCTTGAACTCATCAACTTGGTAAAATCCATAACATTCCCAGCACAACCAACACCTTCATTCAAGTTCATCCTAGAAGGAGATGCACTTGTTTCCTTTCTTACTTGAGGGAGAGAAGAACAATACCTTTCAAACAATTCAGCAAAGAGAACCTTCACATTCATATTCAAAAGTGCACCCTTTGTAGCATTAAAAGATTGACGTATCAGCCAATCAACAAGCTGCATCTTATGCCTAGGATCAAGAAGTATGGAGATAAATAACATATGATTCATGTTATTAACATCTCCCCAATACTTATCATACTTCAACTTCATTTGTTGTGCCATTTTTCTAACACCTTCATCCTCATCATTGCATAACCCAGCGATCCCCAAACCAATAGCAAATACATGATAGACACAAGTGTTGCAAGTCACATAGCGAGAACCAGACAGCAGCAAAGTTGCATCATAAAACACTTTCAAAATGGGCAAGAAATTATTAAGCTTTTTCCAGTCCTCATCTTTAATATCACCAAGCTTCAACATCTCTTTCTGGCAAGCAGCATCCCTCATTAACATATTATCAAATGCTTTCTTAAACTTCATAGTAGATTCAAGCATGGTATAAGTAGAATTCCACCTAGTTTCAACATCCAGAGAAACAAGGCTTTTACTATCTATTTTTTCCTCTTCTACACATGCTTTAAACTTCTGAAGTCTTGCGGGAGAGGACCTAACAAACCTTACAAGAGTACGAACTTTCAAGATTGACTTATCCATATCCTTCAAACCATCTTTTACAACCAGATTCAGTATGTGAGCAACACATCTCATATGCAAATATTTTCCATCCAAAAGGCCGGATTCCCAATGATTAATCTTTCTTCTTAAGTAATCAACCACTAAATCATTAGAACTAGCATTATCTACTGTAATTGTCATAATGTTTTTGATTCCCCAATCAACTAAACATTTTTCCACTCCTCTACCAATTAATTGCCCTGAATGGCCAGCAAGAGGGCAGAAATTAATGATCCTTTTATGCAAATTCCAGTTTTCATCAATAAAGTGAGCAGTGAGGCACATGTAACTCAAATTCTGTGCAGAAGTCCAAGCATCTGTGGTAAGACTAATCCGAGAAGACAATGAATTAAAGCAACCACTGAGCAATTTCTTTTTCTCAACAAATAGACTATAGACATCTCTTGTAATAGTAGACCTTGAAGGAATAACAAAAGCAGGATTCAAGCATCTACAAAAGTAACGAAATCCTTCGTGCTCCACGAAAGCAAAAGGCAGCTCATCCACAATAATCATCCTAGCAAGAGCTTGTCTACATATTTCTTGATTAAATTGCCACAAAGAAGGAACTACCATTTCTAGCACACCATCAGCACCAACAACAGTTTTAGGAGCTAGATCTAACTTTTTCTGATTCAGATCTAAATTTGCAGGAAGTTTTTTACATCTTTCAACATGATTTTTCAAAGGTGTAGTTCCATTTGATACTTTGCAACCAATCAATGAATAACAATACTTGCATTTTGCATAATTTATATCAGGAAGTCTATCATAATGAGCCCACCATTGAGATTTTCTCTTACCAGAACTGTCGTCAGACCCAGAGGAAGCTTCACTTGAACTGTTAGAACTAGGATTCCTTGGTGGTTTTGCACTTGTTTTGACCCTCTTACAGCTTTCCTGAGATTCTTCCATTGAAATATCTTCAAGATCAATTGGATCATTTCTCCCAGACGATTGATTTTCACTCATTACAGCAACCTACCATGTAAAAAAAAATTAACAAGAGGATATAAGCTGCGTGAAGGAGAAGATGCATAAAAAGTTGAAGAAAAACTTACCACTAGTCGATGAAGGAATTGTGTGGACTGTGGACTGTAGAGTGAAGAAGACGTAGATTGGAAGAAGAAGTGCCAAGGAAGGAGAGGATATAGGGATTATAGGCTGCCAAAGTGCCAAGGAACATGAAGGAAGAAGAAGACGTAGATTGGAAGGCTTGGAAGCGGCGCAGGACTGCAGGAGTATTAAGTTAGGTTTTGGAGAGTTTTATGTAAAGTTTACATAAAACAAGTATTGGACTGCAGGAATTGTGATATCAATTCGTAAAATAGTGGTCCGTAAATGATTAGCCCAATACCATATATTACTAATGGGCTTGAGGTCTAAGTCCAAACAAATACATACTCACGTTTTGTTTGAAATTCCTTCTATACTCTTGCTTCAAATTGGCCGACTAACTGCCACTTACATATTTGTTTGGCAATTTTTATTAAATATAATGTATTTACATTATTTATATATATAATTTATTATTATATTAATATAAGTGGCATACCCCCGGATATCCGCAGGATACCTAACCCCGATCCGTATCCGATCCATTGATCCGAAAATTTATCCGGATCGGATCGGATACGGATACATAATCCATTGGATACGGATGTTTCCGGATCGGATCGGCGGATCGATGGATCGGATCGTCCGGATCGGGTAATTATGAACACCCCTACTTATTGGCACTAAATTGTTAAAACTGGAAATTTTTACATAACAAGTATTTTGCTTTGATTTCAAATATTATTTCGATAGTTTAAAAGCTTGATCTTATTATGGATTTTGTTCTTTTTTAATCTTTGTTTTGTCAGTTCTTTCATTTTTATGTTCTTAAGTTTTTCTTTTGCTCATCTTCTTATTGTGATTTTTTGTTCAGTTAACGCCCAGTGCAATCTATAAAAAAAACTATTATCTCTGCTGATTTTCTCTTTGTCGTCACTCAAATCACGATTTTTTTAATCTTTTATAGCCTTACATGAGTTACATCAATTATATTGCTTAAGCTCTACTAATGATTTTTTATTTTCTTTCTCGCATTTAGTTTGATATCGGATCAATGGAGGTTTTGTTCCTCACAACCTGCTTTTGGTAAGGTTCACTAAATGAAAATACGGATTCATTGTGGAAAATAGCCCAAGATTCCTCTCCTTCTATATTTCTAATCGATCTTTCTCTCTGACGAGCTCTCCAAACTTCCTGACGGCTTCCTCTTCATTCTCTCGGAAAATAGCCCAAGCTTCCTCTTGGATTTCTCTGATGAAGATGTTTAGTTCATGGTAATTTTTTTAGGGGTTTAATTTCACGTTATTGTTAACCAATATTTCAATTTCTCGTGGATACTCGTGAGAATGAAACCGGATATTACCGGTTTGTCATTTGACATCTTTACCCTTGATTAATATAAAATTTAAAGGCAAAAGGGTAATCTGGCATAATTTGAGGGTAACTTAGACAAATATTGAGAAAGGGTGGTGTTTGAGAGCATCAAAATGGATGGTAAATTACAATTATCGATATTGTGGGTGGTTTTGTACAAATTCAAACAAATAAGAGGTGGTTTATTTCATTATTATTCTCTGTATTTATTTTTATTTTTCAAAATTTATCTCCAAATTTATTAATACAAAAATCAATCTTAAACTTTAAATTAAGAAAATTAATACAAGTGAGATATAAAAAATTCATAATATCATAAATTATCGCATATAAATCATAATATACATAAACGTTAAACAATCAACGCTAGTTTCGTAACTATTCTTCCATTTATCAATGTTGGTTGTCCTTTCACTGCAGACCCGATTTTAAAACACAAAATACATTGCTAACATGGCAAGAAAAACATCATAATTGGACTTTTGTCAATTGTGACCACTTCACTCAAATCTTGCTGTCACTCCCAGCTTCACATTTCAGCTTTCTGGTCCCAACAAAGCCGATTTCGAAAAATCCAATCTTCTCTCAAAATATTTATCTTCTCCATCACCAATACTCTCTCTTGCTTGGACACTGCTCCGTTAATGTCTTACTTCCTCCTGAGAGTCTGAGATAGGGAGGAGGAAGAAGATTCGGATTTGTTGATATTTGGGTAGTTCACTTCTGCAGATTCGGGTCGTCCGACTCTGATTTGCAGGTATGCTATTTCAGGAAGCTGCCAAGATCCGAAAATCTCTGTAACTGCTAGGGTAATTAGCATTTTTTGGAGATTTTCTTTCTGCATTTTCTTGTTTTTTCTTTTCTAAAACTGAAAACTTCTATCTCTGTTCCTATTGTTACCTAGTTTGGTTAGTTAGTCAGCAAGAAAATCTATGATCTTTTCAAGCAACAAAATTAGGTGTCTGTGCCTTTTACCTTTTTCAGGGATTCATCATTGAAAGTCTCTTGTTTCATTTAGGGATCTAGGGGTTAATGTTGGATTCTTAATCTATAATAGTTAAATACCCATCGCCATTGTTATCTGCTGTTTGATTCTTGTTTGGATCTTGGTTTTCTCATTCTCTTCTTCTTCCTCCTCTTCTTGTATAGTGATAAATAAATATCACTTAGTGGGTTCTTTCAATGTTTTGCATTATTGTTTGAAAGATTGTAAATTTCTGGAGTAGATCGTGAGGTTTTGTTTATTGGAATTAGGAAGTTTTGTTTATTTGAGTACTGGGAGCAATGTTACTTGGATTCTGCAATTGATGCCAATAACTTCGAACCTATTGAACATAAAGCTCAGGCGGGTTCGCTTTTTAGTAAGATTATGGGCTGCATTTGCTCCAAAGGAGCTTCTGCTGATGAGTATGTGCAAAACAATAATGTTAGAGAGAGAGAAACGAGGCCGGCAAAGAGGTTGATTACCTCATCAAGAACAGATGGGCATGTGGTTGAGAACGATAGTGGTGGTAGTAATGATGTGAGGAAAAGGCTGATTTTAGGAGCAACCAAAGAGGGTAATGTGGTGGGTTCTATCCCGGTAGATTTGGAGGAAGAACAAAAACATGCAGTCATTAGTGAAAAACCAACAAGATCACAAACTCAGAAACAGCTGACAGTGGAAAATGAACGGGTGAAGATGTCTAGGGTTGCTAGCATGCCTAATGGAGCTGAAGTCGCAAATACTGCTGCTGCATGGCCTGCTTGGCTGACAGCTGTGGCAGGGGAAGCAATTAGTGGGTGGGTTCCTCGAAGAGCAGACTCCTTTGAAAAGTTGGATAAGGCAAGTTATAATCTGATTAACAGTTACTAATAAATATCCAAAGTTAATTAATAGTCTAATTTGTTCCTCTTGATTATTTATGTGAACTAATTGTTACACTCTCACCATATATATTGATCAAAAGCCCTGAGTTGCATTTTGTTGTTCTAGAAACAAAGTTCATTATGTTTATGTTTGGTTGGCACACTGTCTTCTTAATTGTAAATTTATAATATTTCTCAAGCTTCTACTCTTGTCGCATGTCTTATACTTTAGTCAAAAAAAATCTTCTTACTGTTTTCAATAATACTTATTTAGTTAACCTCCCACCCATGCTTAAGGATGTCTCCAAAGAATTATTTGAGAAATTATGCTTTGTTTTCGGTTTCTCCCTACAGTGATGTTTATGTACAGGAATATAATGTGGTGTTATAAGTGCATGCTATTACTTCATAATAATAAACAAACATCATAGAAATGCTCTCTATATTAATTGTTCGATACTTGTATCATTTTGTAGTCTTGTAAATTTGTGATGGTTTCATGTAAAAAAATTAACATTTTTTTCATGCTTGTGTATAAAGATAATATATATTTGAGCTTGAAGTTTCATCTGTTTTTATCCTTACAAGCAAAATCTGTCTACTATCCTGGTCTTTCAGATTGGACAAGGCACATATAGTAGTGTATATAGGGCACGGGATCTTGAAATGGGAAAAATCGTTGCAATGAAGAAAGTTCGTTTTGTAACAATGGACCCTGAAAGTGTACGCTTTATGGCAAGAGAAATTCGTATTTTACGTAAGCTTGATCATCCAAATGTGATGAAGCTTGAATGTCTAGTCACGTCCAGGGCTTCAGGCAGCTTATACCTTGTATTTGAGTACATGGAACATGATCTTACTGGTCTGGCAGCTAGACCGGGGGTCAAATTCACTGAATCTCAGGTAGAGCCACTCATCATTCTCTATGTGTCACTTAGACAAATTTATAACAGTCTGTCTGTTTGTGTTTAGTATGTATTCATGTGTTAACAGAAGTTTTGGCACTATTACATAATATATATTTGTTTAACTTTGTGGTATTGGATCTATGGTCTCAGACATATTGTTTCTTTGCAGATCAAATGCTTTATGCAGCAGCTATTTCGTGGTCTTGAATATTGCCATAAACGTGGAGTTCTTCATCGTGACATCAAGGGGTCAAATCTTCTAATTGACAAAAATGGAAACTTAAAAATTGGTGACTTTGGGTTGGCAACCTTTTTTCGGCACAACCAGAAGCAACCTTTAACAAGTCGTGTAGTTACACTTTGGTATCGCCCTCCTGAGCTTTTGCTTGGATCTACATATTATGGAGTTGCTGTGGACCTGTGGAGCGCTGGTTGCATTATTGCAGAACTTTTTCATGGGAGACCTATAATGCCTGGAAGAACTGAGGTAAAAATATTCAAACTCAAGACTTATTATAAGACTTAGAAATAAGAGGCAGTGTACGAAAGTTGCTATCTTTCAGTATTGTTGTCTTTTTTGAAGTTAGATTTTGAATTTAGATGATTGTGTATATTATAGGTTTAGAAGCTATGCATCTTATGTTCAAGCTGTTTACTAATGCAAACTCAGAAGAGTTTTAATATACAGCTGTAGTTTTTAACTTTTTAAAAAAATGATTATTCGGTTGATTTTGTGTAGGTGGAGCAACTTCATAAGATCTTCAAACTTTGTGGGTCACCTTCTGAAGAGTATTGGAAGAGATCTAGATTGCCACATGCGACAATTTTCAAACCTCAACATCCTTATAGTCGCTGTGTGGCTGAGACATTTAAAAACTTTCCTACTTCGGCTTTGACTCTTCTAGATGTTCTCCTTGATGTGGAGCCTGACCAACGAGGTTCGGCATCTTTGGCACTTGCAAGTGAGGTAATTACTTGTTTTCTCTTCAAATGTTCCTTTTGTTGAAAAGATATATTATTCAAACAATAGAGGAGAGGTATAGCATATGGGATATAGCAGTCTCTAACTTGAAAATAACTAAAAAAATGCACAATTTTTAGTTCTTTTCAAGTCGGAATTTGATTATAACTGCAGATCTTGGCTGTGGATCATACGCTACAATGTAGTATGTTTTTCGAATATTCTGTATATGTAATCTACTCTTTTATTTTGCAGTTCTTTACAACTAAGCCTCTTCCTTGTGATCCTTCAACTTTGCCCAAGTACCCTCCAAGTAAAGAGTTTGATGCAAGAAGACGGGATGAAGAAGCTAGAAGGTACACTTTTTTCCCCTTCATCCTAAATTATATTAGTGAAATTCCGTCTCTTTAAGCTCAATATCTTTTTATTCACAACAAGGAAGAAGCTCAGCAGATTGACTGAACATATCTTAGCGGAATGACATCTTATGTGAATTGTCACCGCATTTGATTGATATGATAGTCTTATAATTCCAGTTTGATGAATATTTTGTGTATGGACTACTCGTCACCTCTATTGTTAATTTTTTGCAGGCAAAAAGCAGCTGCAAAAGGTCTCGGGCAAGACTCAGCTAAAAAGGATGGGCGGAAATCCAAAGCTGTTCCTGCACCAGATGCTAATGCTGAGTTGCAAGTATCCATTCAGGTACATATGCTATATCATCTAATTAGGTTTAAGAGTATGTTTAGTTAATTCAAAATAGGACATAATTACTTATGCAGCACTTCTTTAACAGTAATTGATTTTTTTTTCACTACGTACACTTTTCAACATAACAAATATTATTACACAACCCTATTTCCCAACTATTAACAAAAAGTCTTTATAACTACTACTACCAAACAAAAGATAACATGATTTGTCATGATCTAGAAACGTTACGGACTAGCCAACCCAAGAAGTAGCAGTGAAAAGTTCAGCAAAGAGGAGGATGGAGGATCTGGTTTTCCCATTGAGCCATCAAGACAGAATGGTGTCTCCCATTCCCGGAATTTATCAGCCTCGGTTTCTTGTTCTCACTCCAAGAAGATTCATTTAAAGGACGATGATATTCCCACGGACAATGGCAAGCCATCTACATGTTCATCAAACATTTCAGATTTTCGGCCTCATATATCTAGTGCTTCTCGGGGATCCTTTAAGCTCTCTCGGTTTGCTAGCTCTCGTGGGGCAGAGGGTGATAACGAGCAGTGTTATGCAAAAGGTAACAATTTGGATGGCGACGCTCCGTCAGCAAAGAATGATAGGTCCCATCATTTGTCAGAGAAGACAAACTCTTCTAATAAAAAGGATCATCAGACATATGACAAGGTAAGGACATGTCCAATATTGCGTATTCCTTTTCAGTCTTCTTTTATAAATTGCTCGTCCTTTCACCATTGCACAAATCCCGTATCAGATAAATTTAAAATGCTACTTTTCTGCAAAAAAAGCGTTCATAAATACATCTAACAACAAATCATTTTAATGGTTATAGTCTCATTTATGTTATTTATTCTATTGATGGCAATTTAGGATTTTTCGCCTGTTGATCGGATTCATTGTTCGGGTCCATTATTCCCTACGAGTGGTAACATGGAAGAAATGCTCAGAGAACACGAAAAACAGGTTGAGCAAGCTGTACGAAAATCTCGGTTTGACAAAACCAAGGCAAGGAAAGCAGCCTATGGTGACAATGGACAAATGGAGTCTCTACTTCACTACGGGACAAAGGCGAGGTGAAAAACACAATAATTCATAAACTAATCAAAGGCTATGAAGATTACAGCTTTAGAACCACTGTGTTAGATACATTAAGGGAGATCTGAAGTGAATTGTAGCTGTTGAAACAGATTCTTTGTGCTGATTAGTTTAAGAGTTGAGCATAAGAGCTCTTTTTTGTACAGCTGATGTTTCTGTAAAGTCGCAGCCTGGGATGGATGAATGCATAAATACTGAGAGAATTCAGCCTGTTGAATAATTACACTTCCTCCAGTTATATTGTTCATATATGTGCTCTTACAAATGTGGACGTATTAAGGAATGGTTCAAAGACATGTGAAAATATACATACCAATAGTTGCTTTAACCTACATGGTTTTCTTTAAATGACCGGATCTATAAAGGAGTGTGGCACTTGTCATTTGGTTTTCTTAGCAAGTTTCTTGCTTTATGTTTTTCGTATAGGGAAAACGTCGGGTGAGAATAACTTTTAAAATACGAACGTGAGAATGATGCACAATAGTAGTAAATTGGTAAACATTTCGTATTAATTTACAAACTTAAAAATATTCAAAATTTGAATAACATTCATTTTTTAAACAACATTTATTAAGAAACTGAAGAACATTCAGGTAAAAATTGTATATCTGCAAAATTTGATGCACATTTAAGTATATTTTGATGCACATTAATCATTCGCACGTTCTCATTTTAAAAACTGTTATCGGAAAATATTCTCTTGATTTGTTACATCTTGACACTGAGGCCCTACATCAATGTGATACACTAGGTTGATTATTTTAAAAGGCAATCGAAAACTTATTTAATGCATAAATATATTTAATTTGGGAGCTTCTAAGAGAATGTTGTTTTTTAAAAAAGGTAAATATATTGCGAGAACGGAATTACAAGGAAGGAGAATGTAACAAGCTACAGTTCAAAGCCTCAAACAAAATGCGGGAAAAACACATCACATCCAAGAGCTCATTCTAAAACTCCACCTCTAGGAAGAACAAGTTTTAGACCATGAGCACTAATACAATTCCTAGTGTGACTAATGATAAGACGAGAGCAAGAGCGAGCGCAAGGAACGACACCATTAAAGATGGAGTCATTACGCAACCTCCAGATGAAGTAGATGTATTACGACAACACAACAACAACAAGATCAAAGAAGGGTTGATTACGCCATCGGTTATGCAAGATCCATTCAAACCAAGAGTGGATATTATCCTCTCTATGAAGTATGAACCAACTGCAACCAATCAAGAAGATCCTCTAGCACAAGCCGAGAAAAGGAGTAGGAATTAAACAAATGATGTGAAGATTCAGCGTGCTGATTACAAAGGCAACAAGTAGTATCTGTCATGTCCATCCAACGAGAAAGACGAACTTTGGTAGGCAGTTTGTTAAGGAGAGCCATCCAACAAATAACAGAGCACTTAGGCGTGTGTAAACGATTCCAAATGACATTACCCCAAATCCATGAAGGCTCATTTGAGCGAAGAAGCAAATAGACATTAGCAGTAGAAAACTTGCCCAAAGAATTGGAAAGCAAAGTAGAAACAATGGCAGAAGAGGACCCGACCAAAAGATTGTCACTTCCCAAATGTTATCTTGCTGCAAAGGTTGGCAAAAACCCATCTAGTCCAGATATTAGGTGTAAGGTCCAACAACTCCTTGATTGAGCGAGAAAAACAAGTATGGTTCCAAGCAAGAAGCTCCTTAAAACCGAGACCACCCTCATCCTTAGGCCTGAAGATTGTCTTCCAAGCAATAGGGCACTTGCGAGTGGAAACAGAGCCAACCCAAAGGAAAGACCCAAAGGAAAGACCGGAGAATGGACTGGACACGAGAGATGACGTCAGCGGGAAGGATAAGAGCACAACACCAGAAATTGGTAATGCCAAAAAGGACAACCCTAACCAACTCAATCCGACCCGCATAAGATAAATTTCTTGCAGTCCAAGACTGGATTTTTGACGTCATCTCGTGCACGAGATCAGAAAATTCAGAATTCTTCAGTTTTCGAGAGCCAAGAGGGGCGGCGACGTACTTCATGGGTAGAGAACCTTCAACAAATCCCGAGGAAGAGAGATTACTTTGTTTAACCAAGACATCAATACCAGCAAAGAAGATAGAAGTCTTGTCTGGGTTAGCAAGGAGGCCAAACAAGGAACCGAATCAGGTCGTCAACGAAGGCCAGATTCGTGAGACTCGTGCTTTCACACCGAGGATTCCATTTGAAATGAGGATTAGATGGAAGAGCAGCAAGCATTTTGTTTAAATATTCCATGACAAGAACAAAGAGGTAAGGCGACAAATGATCACCTTGACGGATACCTCGTTTACCCCCGAAAAAGCCTTTGATTTCACCATTAATACAAATAGAGAAAGACGTTGTGGTAACACAAGTCATATCCAGCCAATAAACTGCACATGGAACCCGAAAAAACAAAGAACATGCTCAATAAAACTCCATAATATTGAACAACTAGGCAACATGCTACGACACCCGTAATGTTTGATGAGCGCCTGACAAAGCATAATATTGTGTCTAATTGAACGATTAGGAACAAAAGCACCTTAACATTCAGAAACCAAGTCAGGAAGAGCAAGATGCAATCGATCATCAATGAGCTTGGTGATAGTCTTATAAATGGTTGAGCAACAGGAGATTGGACGAAGGTCAGCCACAGTAGAAGGGTTAGGGCATCCACAATGCAGATACGAGTTTCTTAACCTTGAAAAATAAAAGAAAATAAAAAGAAATGACAGAAAATGGCAGAAAGTAGAAACTCACCTTGATTCTAGAGTGGTTTCTGAGTTTCTTAATAAGAAACTCATGAAAAAAAAGAAAAAGCTAAAAATTAAGTTAAGAAACCCAAATTGGGTTTCTCCATTGTGGATGCTCTTAGGCTTCTTGAGAATCTACTATTAAACTATTAAAGCAATCATCAATTTTCGTAACATGTCACTCCCTCACTAAAACCGCCACATGTCATTTCAAAATTCATTTTGCCACATCTCATTTTTCTATCATTTTCCTTTTTGATAAAAAATCATATAATAAAAAAATTATAAATATGTGTAAATGTTTATTTTAGGATAATTAAGATATGCAAGATACTATGCTTCTTTATTTGTAATTTTAAAATTCTCCAAGCCATATTTTATGTACTTTAATATACAATGAGTTATTTATTAATTATATAGAAATGTTTCATCTTATAATTCATAAATTATAAATATTTTAAACTAAATATATTTAAATATTTAAATAATGTTTGGTTAACACTTTCTTTATTAAAAATGTCTATCATATTAATTCAAAAACTTTATATGAAAGAATTGATCATCTTTTTACTTTAGCTATTTAGATAATAATTAAAATTAAACTATATTTGTATGTGCTAAATGAACTAAATGCATTTGATAAAATAATATAGTCTAAGTTATTAATGAAGTAAAATTAAATTTGTTATTTTATAAAATCCGGGGGAGGGCACCAAAAAACTGAAGTAGCAAGATGTATAGCATGGTCATGGTTAATCATCTGCCAGGCGACTTGGAGGGATCAATATTGAAAATCTCTTGCTTGATCTCCGTGTCAGTGAAAGGCAAGAGAAGGCAATCGGTGTGCAGTTGGCTGATGGAGGGGCCCAAGGCGATGTTGTGCAGCTGGAAAGAAGAAGAACATCCCAAAATGCCAACGTGGTAATCAAGTATATGCTTCATCAGATCACTAGGGCGAGAAATCAGAATACCATTTTCATCATGGAGAGACTAAATCGAATTCTTCGAACGACCACTCTTAATGGAACGATGAAAGACAGCAGAGCGATCGATCGAGCTTGCAGCAAATACCGTTCCCGTTACTCTGCTTAGTGCTCCAGGTGAAAGTAGAGCCATGAAACCGCATATCAAACAAGTCCGTCTGGCCAAGGCAGGAAGAAAGCTCAGAGGAGAGGGTGGGGGTGTTTCCAGATTCAACAGTTTTCTCAAAACCACATTGAAGTCGCCTAAAATAAGCCAAGGGCAGCTGATAGAGGAAGCCAAATTCTGAATGCAATCCCAAAGAAGACAACGATGTGGCCTGTCATTGAAAGCATACACAAAAGACACTAAGAACTCCTCGGAGGACTGAACATCAATAACCCGACAATGAAGGAGCTGATCAGAACAGTGGAGAACGGACAGCTGGATTGCAGAGGGGTCCCAAAGAACCAAAATACGGACAGCATTAACAGAGTCGTCACTCGAGACATGATTCCAACAACCAATACGAGCCACCAGTGGGAGGGATTAGAGGAAGAAGTGAGCCTGTTACAAACGACCATCAGGGACGGGGCTGCAGCAGACGAACTTGTGGAAGGCTGAGCAAGATCAGCAGTAGTACACGAGGGAGGGATGGGAGGGCTAGATGTTGTAACTGAGGAGGGAGGAGTAGTAAGAGAAGAGGAGGTAAGGTACAAGGCAGAAGAGGAGACTTCAGAACTACAGATATATTATAAAGATCATCACTGCTTTATACTCACAAAAGCAATCTTTATAATATAGCAATCTGTTAAACAATCACAGAACTACAGATAAATAAAGCAATATGTTAAACAAATTGTTTACATGTTCATGTTGCAATCATCAGCAACAGAAAATCAACACCCCATCATTTATGAACAAGATAGTAACTTTCTACTGCGTTCGGTCCCTTGTCATCTTCATTCCCATATATCTGTCAAAACACAAGTCCAAGCAGATTAAGATATTTACAATGCATATCAATTAAAACTAAAACTCAGCTAATTAAGCTTGATATGAAAGGCTTACTGTTATGATAGACTAGGAGTTGTATAAAGAGACTTCAATTGTCTGCTTATAAGCTTACTGTTACTTATAACACTCTGCAACTCAAGATCATCAGCCCACCATTGCTCTAACCGATGCGCTTCCAGAAACTTCTGGTTTTCCTTTGACAACACAAACAGCTTTGCCGGACTACTCCCATTAATTGCTGGTGCAACATTCTCTTTAGCACCATTGCTTACGTCATTTGTTGCTCGGTCAGTGTAATAGCAACATACGTAGTCACTATTGTTCACATACAAATGAGGCGTCCATTTTGTCGGGTTAATGCTAATCCCACAAGCTTTCTCCTCTGGGATGACGTCACTGCTTGAGGGAAGCATTGCCTTAAATCTCTTCCAAACGACACCGGCTTTCTCTCCAATGTTTCTTAAGCTCATTGCAAGAGAAACAGAAGGCGGGTTGAATAGATGAGCTTCAACAAATATCCCATCTTTGGCTAAAGCCTTTCCAATCTGTAAAGCAAACCCAGCGCCCAGAGAATGACCAGCAATGCATACATTACCACTACCATACTTGTCAGATACCGACTTGAGTGCTTCAAGAGCGACTTTGAATCTTACCGAGCCTTTTAGACTTTCCCATGTAAGAAAACGAAGATCGTCTTCTAAATCTCTTCTGATTGTGATGCTTTTTAGTAATGTACCTCTTAGGGCAAGAACAGCTCTTGGTGCACCAGACGGTCTCATGAGAATGAAGTCTGACAAGGCAGCAGATCGGTCCCATTCAAGAATGGCTCCGAATATGGACCCGTCTCGCTCGT
The DNA here is from genome assembly GCA_029168935.1 of Oxyria digyna. Classification (NCBI taxonomy): domain Eukaryota; kingdom Viridiplantae; phylum Streptophyta; class Magnoliopsida; order Caryophyllales; family Polygonaceae; genus Oxyria; species Oxyria digyna. The sequence continues at coordinate 13,253,096 of JAPVLV010000010.1, read as the reverse complement.
CTATTAAGGTTTGAACCAGCTTGTACTTAAATGGTAGCCACCATTTTGGTGCCAAAGCGTCGAGTTCTGTTCGATTTTCTTGTCTGTCGAGCTCAACGAGGTAGACTCCTTGTATGAAACATGCCATCACTGTTCTTTTATAATTTCCATCTTTCCTGAAGTCATAACAAAAATAAAAATGTAGGAATAAGATAGAGGGTGCAGTTCTGGTGAGAACAGTTTTTAAAATGAGAACGTGCGAATGACTAATGTGCATCAAATTTTTTGATGCACATTTACAATTTTTACCTGAATGTTCTTCAATTTCTCAATAATTGTTCTTTAAGAAATGAATGTTCTTCAAATTTTGGATGTTTTTAAGTTTGTCGACGAATGTGCATCAAATTAGTACTAAATGTTCACCAATTTACTACTAATGTGCACTATTCTCACGTTCGTATTTTAAAAGTTATTCTCACCCCACACTTTCCCTAAGATAAATTAGAAAAAATCAGGTACATTCATTAGAGTGTCATCTTACACGTAAAGGAACGTCTTACGGTAAAAAAACAATTTCACTATCTAGACGTAAGTAACCACAATATCAGCAAGAGTCTTCTGACAGATTCATGTAGGAATGAGTTAAGGGATCATAAGATAATAAGTATCCACAATTTAGGAATGAGTTAAGGGATCATAAGATAGGATGAACAAATGAGAAACCTCCATGAAAGTGTTATCAAACAACAAACTGTTTTTTTGTAGCCACAATTTAGGAATGAGTTAAGGCCAGCACTGTTCTTTTGTAGTTTCCATTTTACTGAAGGACATCATAGCAGAAATTCAGGTTAAAACAAGTTCGCTTCGATTGCATAAAGTTTTTACGATTGGTCGAAGCACGGGAGAATTTGGTTAGTTGAGCCTAACTAAATAACTGTATTGGTACTGGGTATGGAGAAGGATTTAGGGTTCTAAATCCATTGTTGAGTGAAGCCTTAATCAAGGCAATATTTAATGTATCCTCCATTATACCAATTTCATCAATATTTCCTTATCAGCAATCATTTCACACAATCTAAACACCAAATAAACATTCAAGAACTGTAGGTTGCTCTATCCTTGCAGAAAAGCAGAACGATAACTAAATGTTTACATTACCCATGAAATGCACATGATATGAATCGAATTAAGAAAGGTTTTCTGACAGAGCAAGCTAACCAAGTGAGATTCAGCTAACAAAGTGTCATCAAACTCGTAAATATCTAGACATAGGTGGCCACAACATCAGCAATGGTCTTCTGGCAGATTCATGTTACAACATATTTGTTTTGATTGCATAAACAAGAACGTGAGAATTTGTTTTTACAATGGGTCGCCTAAATGATAGTTTATGGTACTGGTATGGATAAGGATTTTAGGGTTTTAAACCCATTGCTGTGTAAAGCCTTGTTACCATTTTAATCAATATTACACAATCTAGCAGCCAGACATAATAATTCACCCTCATGAATTTTAGATTGCTTTCTCCTTACAGAAAGGCAGATTACATGAACCAATTAGGAAAGATTTTAATTTTTAATGCTGATCACTCCAGTACAGTGTATGTGGATCATGAAATAGACATGCATTCTACAGCATCCAAATCTAATAATAAATCTCTCACCACTCCAATAGCATCATCAAACAGCCAGATCAAGGATCAATAGAACCAAAATAAATCCACAATGACCAGCAAATCTATACTGCATATCTAGTACATAGATACTTTCCTTAATTAGAATAGACAACATAGGGTTTTGTTTATTCACACTGCACACACGATCTAAGACAAAATTTCCCAATAAATGGAAAGAAATTTTCAGTGAAACGAAAAGCTTGCAACAACAAGATCGATCTGAGTTTGGAGAACAACCCACTTTGCAATTACCCAAATTATCACGGAAATGACAAAACCAATCTCCGTAAACCCTAAAAAGGAAAATTGGATATGTTCCTATCTCAAATATCAAATCGATAATTTGAACAGAGAATACTAACCAGCTAGAATTAATTAGGTCTCTCCAATTGGGAGACGAAACATTTCGAGGTCCAGATACATGGAAAGCAAATGGATGAGCCTCCACACTACCAACGACGCTAGAAACTCCAGCTTCTACTGCCGCCGGCGCTGTCGACAAAGGCATTTCTTCCGCTATGTGCATCGCCATAATTTAACTGCCTTTATACAGCAAGTATCGGATTCGGATTTTCAAGTGGGATTGTAGGATACTTAACCACGAAAAGCAACTCGGTCTCGCGTAAGAAAGTCATGGTTGTAGACTTTCGAGTGGCAACGGTCATATTTGCTTCACGTTGTCGGATAAATAATTACGAGTTTGCCATCGCAAGGATTAAAAATTAACGTTTTTTAGCTGGGCATTTTCGTCATATAGGGAAGTGCTACCGCGTTTAATCATTTTGGTTCATAAAAAAGAGATAAGCCGTTTACAGAGTAAGTAATAAAGGGTATAAATATGAGGATTATAACGCCAATATCGGAAGTCCCGTTTTTTTCAAATATATTTTTGACCGAATATAGGATAATTTTTGGTCCATTATTGTAAGTCCAGTAATGCTAAACATGAATGTGTGTATATAGCTAACAAATTAGTCTTTTATTGTCAATAAATATTGTCAATAAATATTGCTAATGGTGACAGTAAGATGAGGCTATAAAAATTTAAATGAATAAAATATATTACAGATTCTTATAGCTCTTCTATTGGGTTTTAATATCGTTCAATTTTAAAGACTCAGCCCAAAATGCTATAGTTTTACTGTTGTTATGTTGTGTTTGTTTACAATTTTTTTTTCAGTTCAAATGAATCAAAACAACGTCGTTTCGGGATAAAAAAGCCAAAAACGCATCATTTAAAGCAAAAAGCCAAACGGATCTTACTTTTAATAAAGTGAGACGTGTCGCGCTGTTGTTGGCTTGCCCAGGAGCGCCAGATGGGCACCACGTGGCACGATCGTGGTCGTCCGCGCTTTTCGTTATTACTTGTTTAAAAATGTTATATCTACAAATATACTTAATTAAAAATTATAACAAAAATACCATAATTCTAGTTACATTTTTCTCTATCCATAGACACCCATATTGTATATATTTTGAATAAATAATTTTATTTATTTATTTTGAGTATTATTAATTTCTATAAATCCTTTAAATATTAATTAATTTGTTTTAAGATAAAATTTTATACAAAACTAATGTGTTTACAATTAATTTACATTTGAGGGAACTATTTGTATAAATTTAGTATTTTTTATATTATAAATGTCAATTATAATTATTTATATTACTTTAAACTACATACAAAAATTGAAAAAAAGGATAAAAACATTCAAACAAACATACAAATATTGAAACAAACATACTAATATTGAAACAAACATAAAAATATTGAAACAAACATACACATATTGAAACAAACATGCAAATACTAAAACCAAAATAAAAACACACATACAAAGATTGAAACACACATACGAGAATTAAAACTTGCAAGACATAAAAAAACATTAACTCATCTGCATCACTAATGCATAGTCATCCATCAGAAATCAGCAAGTTCTTTCAAGAGGCGTTTTTTGACTTCTTCTCCATCCTCACCGAGGTTATCTTGTGTTGACATCCATTGAAGCATTTGCATCTTCCTCTCGAATTCTTGTTGCTTCCTCTCCAATTCCAGATCATGGGCTTGTTTCTCTCTCCTGCGGGTCTCTTTTGCCATTGCTAGTTCATGTGCTTTAAGAACCATTTTATGCTTTTCTATACCAATCATATGAACACGCTCATCTTGTAGAACGCAAATTGAAGACTCCCCTTTTTTTGCCTTGCGTTTAGCAGTCTTGATACCCTCTGGGCGCTCAATGGTATGACCACTATAAGCACTTGTAGGAGTATCACCTTCCACATCAGATCTCGATCTCTTTGAGCTTCCTGCACTTCCAGAGCTTGGGTGATTTTTGTTGAGAAAGTTAAGAAAAGTTTGATTCCATTTTGGCTCATCTTTCAACACTCTCCAAATGTGTTCTTCTGAAAACTCCTTTCCAGTTGCCTCTAAAAAATCAGCTCGAGCATTAGCAAGAACGTCGGCCTCAGATTCTCCACTAGCTCTCTTCCTACTTCTTATCCCGTACCATCGATTGAATGACATTACGTTTTTACTTAGGGTTGCCCATCGATTCTTCACACTTTTCTCATCTCGTTCTTGTTGTTTTGCTGGTTTGTCCTGGTTCCAAGCCTTTGTTATTCTGTCCCAGAATAACCAAGCTTTCTGGTTTGTGTTTGTTATCGGGTCTTTGCTGGTGTTTAGCCACGCACCAACAAGAACCAAATCGGCCTATGGACACCATGCATTCCTAGATCTCTTTCCAGTAGATCTACTCCCACGAGGTCCTCCAGTTTGTTGGGAAGAATCCTCTCCAAATTCAGGTTGTGTACTAAAATTTGGTACCTCTGTAGATTGAGATCCATCTCCAAATGTGGGCTGCTCATTATGGTAGCTACCATAGTATGGACTAGTTGGATCATATGGATCTATAGATAGATTACCAAAGTTGTTTGAATAATTTTCTTGATTTCGATCCATTCAAAGGAAGAGATTGAAAAGAAGATGAGTGAAGAGATATAAGAGGAATGGATGGAGAAGAAGGTGTGAGTTGTTCATTGAAGACTACATATATTTATAAGCATTATTTTATTTCCAACATTGACATGTGAACAAGCATATTTGTTTTCTAACATTGCCATGTGAAGATAATTTGTTATCTTGTTCTAACATTGTCATGTGAACAAAGCATATTTGTTTTCCAACATTGTCATGTGAAGATAATTTGTTATCTTGTTCTGACATTACCATGTGAACAAAGCATATTCGTTTTCCAACATTGCCATGTGAAGATAATTTGTTATCTTGTTCTGACATTGCCATGTGAACAAAGCATATTTGTTTTCCAACATTGTCATGTGAAGATAATTTGTTATCTTGTTCTGACATTACCATGTGAACAAAGCATATTCGTTTTCCAACATTTCCATGTGAAGATAGGACATTCTATATAAAGTGAGGACATACAAAGATTTATTCACTACTCAAATTTCTAAAAACTTTCAATCATCTAAAATGTCTAGTTCATCTTCAAACTCTAAAAATTCTAATAGCTCTGACGATGGGGAGTACCAAAGATTGGTACAAGAAGCTCTTGATGCAATGACTGCATCTCAAGAACGCTATCTTCAACGCAAATACAAGGCGCAAGGAGAAAGTTCACGCGGATCCAGAGGACCGCATGGAAAATACATTGAAAGGGGAAGAGAGCAAGGCTTTGATAATCTTTACAAAGATTATTTCTCAGATCAACCAATTTATCGAGATAATCAATTTCGGCGTCGATTTAGAATGCGCAAGGGAGTTTTCTTGCGCATTTTGGAGAAGCTAGAGAATGGCATGGAGTTCTTTCAGCAAAGACCAGATGCAAAGGGTAGGCTTGGTATATCTGCATTGCAGAAATGTACTAGTGCCTTGAAGCAATTGTGCTATGGGGTATGTCCAGATGCTACTGATGAGTATCTTCGTCTTTCTGAAGGAACTGCACAAAAAAGTCTTGAAAAATTTACCGAAGGAGTCATTACCTTTTTTGGTGATGAGTATCTTAGGCGTCCATCCGCAGCAGACACACAACGCCTACTACGTGTGGGGGAGTCCCGTGGATTTCCCGGGATGTTAGGTAGCATTGATTGTATGCATTGGAGGTGGAAGAATTGTCCAACTGCATGGAAAGGTCAATACACTCGGGGACATGGTCATTCGACAATCATTTTGGAGGCTGTTGCATCATATGATTTGTGGATTTGGCATGACTTTTTTGGGGTTGCAGGTTCGTGTAATGATCTTAATGTTCTTGATCAATCTCCTGTATTTGATGATGTTTTAGCAGGTCGAGCTCCAAATGTTAATTTCACAGTTAATGGACGTGAATATAACATGGGATATTATCTCACTGATGGCATCTACCCGCATTGGGCAACATTTGTCCAATCAATTCGGCTACCTCAAAGCCCTCAAGCCAAATTGTTTGCCAAACACCAAGAGTCTGTTCGTAAAGACGTGGAAAGGGCATTTGGAGTACTGCAAGCTCGATTCGGGATAATTCGTAATCCAGCACTCTCATGGAGTGTTGTGAAAATTGGAAGGATAATGAGAGCTTGTATCATTCTCCATAATATGATTGTAGAGGATGAGCGAGATTCGTATAGTCACCATGGGTACGAAATCCCAAAATTCGATGAAAGTGTGAGTGGAGAAACACTACCGGAAACTGACCCAAATTGGACTTTCTCCAACGACACACCTACGCATATGAGAAGCTACCTACAATGGTCAAGAGATCTTCGGAGCTCAAATACTCACCACCTACTTCAAGAAGACTTGAAGGAACACATTTGGCAACTACATGGTCAAGATTAAGGTCTTTCTAATGTTTTATGTATTCAATTCAGTAATTTATTGTTCAATTCAGTATTCCGCCTTAGTTTATTTCTTTTTCATTGTAATGTCTTCAATTTATATGTATTTCGGTAATGTGTTCAATTTATGCATTGTGTGTTTGTCAATAATGATCTAAATGCCTAATATTTTATCTTAATTTTGATTAATTAAATATAACAAATATTTCAATTAACAAAAACAAATATTTATGTTTAATATAATAAGATCTTATTTATTTATTTAAAACTAAAATATATTAGTAATATAATACAAATTCAGGGATATAAACGTAATTTTATAAACCTTACAACCTTTTTCTTACAACCTCCATTGCAGCACAAAAAAAACAGTAAAACTATAAGAAGGGCTTTAGCTTACAGCCCTTCTTACAGCCCCGATTTTAAAGCCCCCATTGGGGATGCTCTTAACCACGAAAAGCAACTCGGTCTCGCGTAAGAAAGTCATGGTTGTAGACTTTCGAGTGACAACGGTCATATTTGCTTCACGTTGTCGGATAAATAATTACGAGTTTGCCATCGCAAGGATTAAAAATTAACGTTTTTTAGCTGGGCATCTTATCTTATTTATATAAAGATTGGCTATACAATGCCAAAATTGAATGAAATTGGTACCTCATAAATGTTGCTCCCTCCATGGATAAATTTAGGATTTCACTAAATAAATTTACATCAACCATTTTTTCTAATTTAAAAAGATGTCCAAAAGATCAAAACGAAGCGTTTTGCTAAAAAATTAAACACCCTCCTTTTTTTTCTTTCATTAGATCCGTGGTAAAACTGTACAACGGTTAAAATTTTCCAAACTAGAGATTCAATTGTTTTAAATTTTAAGTAAAAATGTGATATACAGATTATACTCCTCTGGTTTAGTATCATATAAGTAGTTAGCTTTTTAATATATTTTTTTAAAATTCAATTTACACAACGGTAATTAATTACTAAGTAATTAATAGAATTACATGAAGTTGGTTTGATTTTATTTTTCATGTAATATAACGTAAGTCATTTTAGCCTTCTAATTTTATACACAAACTAGACTAGGTCTCGCGCCATGCGCGGGTTTATATAACTCGATATAGTGAATTAGTAGTAAGGAGTATTATGTAATATAAAATTTTATATGAAAATAAGTTTATATCTTAAAATGATATTGATATATAATTAAGTTTTTACATTTTAAATATAATAAACAACGAATATACATGAATTTTTAATACCAAAAATCTTATTTGATCAAATTATCATGGGTCAATTTTAAACAAATTTAAATAAATTGATTTCAACATATATAAAAATATATAATTGAAAACACTACAATAACACAAAAATATAATTATTTCTCTTATTTATTAAGAAATCAATCTTTTTGTGATACGTCATATCATAAAAATAAAATATATATTTGTAAAATAAAATAATAGGATATTGGGAGGTCAAAATCTAGAAAATTAACACATAAAAATCTTTTCGTAATCAGAAAGATCTTAAGCAATCTTTTTGTAATATTTTTGCACACGATTTTCCAAATTTAATTAATTTTTTTTGAGAAAATTACAATAAATTATAAAAAATCGTGACCAATGAAATGACGACAGGTGGATGGCCTGAATGAAGAGTATGTCACGTGACATAGCTAGAATTGAAGAAATGTAATTTGCTTTAGTAATTATATAGAGATTTTTTCTATTTTATTCTTGAATTTTGGTAAGAAAAGTAAGAGGTGTGTTAAAAAGAGAAACATGATTATTAAAAATGTAAGAAAACTAAATGTAATTTTTACATACAGAGTTTTTATATTTTTAATATCTATCAAACCCACTAAATATCGGTAATATTAGAGAAAAAGAATAACTTTTATATGATATTTCTATGTACAAGATATTTATTTGATACAAGAATAAAAAGTAGAACAATATTTATTATTGATTTTACCACAAATAAATTAAATTAATTTAAAATTTAAATGTGGGTTAATATTATATTGAATATGTTTAAATCAAATTGATAATACTCAAGAAAAAGAGAACATAATTTATAATCTTAATTCTAATACGAGCCCCCACGGTAGAAATTTTCTAGATCCGTCACTGCCGATAACCCCCAATTCCTCAATCCCCACTCTCCCTTTCAAATTCACCGATCAACCTCAATTTTGACTGTGGTAATTTTCTTCTTACATAGATGAATCTAAATGATGTCTACTTGTCTTTTCTCCCCCTCGCGCACATACTTGACCGTATGATTGTGGGGAAAAATCCCGCACTTGGAAAATTTTAACTGGCACCCCAAACCTTTTTTTTAAAACCCGGTTCAGTTTTGGGCGCAACTAGAATGCGCCCAAAACTAGATCGAATTTTTGAGCATTTTGAAGGCAATAATAAAAAGAAATTTCATGGTAATCACTCTTGTACACATGAAATTCAATTCCTTAACATCACTCAATGTTGTATGTTTTCATTGACTCTTTTTTTCATGACCTCTTGTAATTAAGATTAGTCAAATTAATTTGAGTTTCTGATTTCAAAAACTGAATTATGTGCTATCAGTTTGTGTTTTCAGATCGAATATAAATATAAAATGCAAAGAAAGATGTTTGGACAAGAAGATTGTGATCACATGAGATGGGTTGCTAACATTGTTGTTGGATTAGATATTGGTGTTCCATGGTTAATGTGCAAGGAAGATGACTCTCTTGATCCCTTTATAAGTTCCAGTGTTCTTGTTGACAATCTTAATTCTTTTCAAAATAATTTTTTTAATAGTTAATGATCTTATTGTGACAGATTAATATACTTGCAACGACTTTTACTGTTATGTGTTTACTAAAACAGACCTTACAAACCTCTCATGTGGACAGAGGTTTGGAGTGGATGGTATGATTTTGCAGTAATTGACTTTATCAATAGATTAATAAAGTAAAAAGTAAAAAGTCAAATCAATAACTTTTTTCAAAGGTACACATGAAGGCTTTAGTAAATTATACTCCCTCCGTCCCAAAATATGAGTCCCATTTTCTTTTTTGGGCGTCCCGAAATGTTAGTCTCATTTCTATTTTTGTCCATAAACTTCTTCCAATTATACCCTTACTCATATTATTTTAATATTTTACATTCATCATTTCCAATGCACTTATATACTTTTCATTTGTAAACTCTTCTCCCATTGGTTAATGAATTATTTTAATATTTTACATTCATCATTTTCAATGCACTTATATACTTTTCATTTGTAAACTCTTCTCCCATTGGTTAATGAATTATTTTAATATTTTACATTCATCATTTTCAATGCACTTATGTACGTTAAAGCATTTTCCTTAATCCAAGATATTTTTGTACAATGAGACTCATATTTTGGGACGGATGAAGTATATATATATACAAATAATATGTAGGTTTACAGAGTTTAGAGGACCGACTTACCAAAGAATCTAAATTCCCTATATTCAATTCATGTATCATGTGTCTTTGTAAAATGATTTAACTTTTGCAATTACTAAATTAATACAAAGAGGGAGATTTGTTGTGAACTATATGATATGCATTTTTTCCTCTTTCAATTTCTTTGTGCTTGAAGTGTTTACTTTTTACTTATCCTAAACTACATTTTTCGTCATTAGTACCAAACTTTGAGCCCTTATCGGAGGCCGTTTGCATCTAATTTTAGTAATTGTAAACAATATTACATATTGCAATATGCTAGCATGTTGTCTTCAAACATTTACACTCAGTTTCCAACAAGCATGATAATTTAGTAAACAAGTCAAAAATGTATACAATGGGGAAATGACATTTAATAACTGGTCCTCGAGTTTATTCAATTGTAATGAGTTATAGACAGAAAAATAGATCATATATTCACCAACTTGGCTATTAATAAATCAAAATAGATTACCTTATTTTATATACCAAAATCTGTGGAGTTGGTAATAATACTGCAAACAAGACTTGAACAAAAATTTATCATATAGAGCATTGAAGAAATTGCATACGCAAATAACACATATTTAAAAACTTATGTCCTGTACATTACAAGAATATTAAAAATCATATTTTTAAAAACTTATGTCCCATATATTACAATAATATTACAAAATGATATAACAATTTGGCGAATTGAGAGAAGAGGTACAAATCATCAAACTCATTTGATTATATGATATAATATCATTTCAATATCTATTATGAAACATTTAAGAAATTATAATTACGCAAGACCCGTACGCGGGTTTCAGTCTGTTGATTTAAGCCCTAATAAAATAGGAACACCAATACACGAGCTAATTGTTTGGCAAAAAAAAGCACCCGAGCTAATTAGGTAATGTGATGATTTTAAAGGGAGAGACGAATTCATAGGTAGTTGTGTGTCAATTGCTAAAATGATTAATAAAACATAAAAACATAATCACTAATTAAACTCATAGAACAAAGATTAGAGACTGCTTTGTCGAGATTAGATTCTATATCATAAAGTGTTGTGAATATGATTAGCCCAATCTAATTTCATTCCCCTCTTCCAATTTTACAGACGTAACGCCTCTCCCTCCTTCTGTCCATCCCCTCTATCCCCTTTCTTCTTCTGTTGCTGCTGAAATTTCGTCGAGCTTCCCGGAGACGATGCCTTTTGTGGCGATCTCCGCGTCCGAGAAACTGAATTCCGAAGGAGAGTGGGAGACGGAGAGATAGTGTGCGCATTTCTCAGCCGAATTTCACCGCCTAAACCCTAGCGTTAGCGGTAATTCTATAGATTATCGATTACGAACCCGAATCGATCTCAATCTCTTAGGATAGCTATCCAATTTTATTTGGTTTCCATTCCGAAGTTTCGTTTCGATTTTTCAAAATTCTGACTGATTTCGACTTTAGGTTTTGTGAAGAACGGATTTGAATATGTCTGCGACTGTAATCAGCGAAGCCGTGATGTCTTCATCGTCAACTATAGAGGGCGGAGCACAGTATCGGACAGTGAAAGGGTCATTAGTCTATAGAGGGCGGAGCACAATATCGTCACCTCGCAACTAATTGGTGCTGCTATTTTCCGATTGCTAAAAGGGAGAGATTGAAACAAGGTTATCTATTCATATGATGAATTATATATCTCTGGTTTTAATTATAATGAGTTGAGACTTTGTACCACTATAAGCTCTGGTGACGAATGACTTCTGTCGGTTATCCAAACCTTGACAAATGGAGAAGCCCAACTGCACCCCAACAATTCAGACCTCAATTGGTGTCTCTCCTTATACCAATCATATCGATGTTCAAGTCTCATCGTCTCAAGAACAGGTGAGCACTCTAGCAAGAATTTGATGAATTTCTTCACTAAGGGAAGACCATTAATCCTAGATATCTTGACAACAATCAGCTTCTTGAGTGTGAAATTGGGTGCAAATCCTAAATCCCTCCAAGACCAATCCTGAGTAGTTAATCCTGCAAATGTACTAAGCTGCACATATATAAAGATCAGAAGTGGATTATACCAACAGTATAATCCTTCTTAATTGTGGATTTGTTCAGTTTGACAATGAAGACGCTGCTCAGAGTGCCATTGATAAACTCAATGGTATGTTGATAAATGACAAAGGTTGCTCTATTCTGCTTTTTGAATTTCAGGAACTCAAACTTATGCTTCCTGTTTGTGTAACCTTTTGGGATCAGTTGGTCTAACTTATATGCAGACGAGTTCAGTAGAGATTGAGCGTGTGTGACCGAGCAGATGAAGGTATTGTGGAGACTGTTGCAGTAAGTGTTGCCCCAATAGGAGGCGGCCCAGAAATGTTGGTTATATTTGTAGTCCTTAAACAAGGATGTAAAGAGGAACCAGAGGCACTAAAGACGTTGTTCACAAAGGCAAATACAACGCAATCTTAATCCTCTATTCAAGGTGCATTGCCATAGCCATCTTTTCTTAAGATAAAGCCCTTTCTTTAGTGATAAGTAATAAGTAATATAATAGTATAAACACTTTTTTATGTTTAAATTCTTTTGTTTTTTATGTTTAAATTCCAATATACCATGTGTTGGTTAAAGATCCTTTCTTTGGATGGTATTTCTGGTAATCATGAACACATTTGGTGTTGACAATTTTGCAGATTTCCACTTCAGAGTATACTTTAATATGTAAAATATCTGATTACGGAAAACCATACGTAAGTCTTATGGATGCCATAACCATGGGGCGGAATCGGTCTTTCAGGTCATGGCCGTTATCGAATTGTGAAAGAGGTATTGTAGCATGTGTATCATTGGTTTGTTATTATTAAATTGCTGCATTATCTGTATTTTAACTCCTATATTTTTGCATATAATTGTTTCAGAGGACTGTCCTTTTCATTATTCTAATTGAAGAACACAAATGTAAAGATATAAAATGAGTGGCCTTTGATAAAACCAAAACCACTGGCAGGTGATTTTGGAGTTGATTGTTTATTTGAAACCATATTTTACGGTATGGCTTTCTCCTTCTTGCAGAATTGCATGTAATTGATGGAGTTCCACAGCTAATCTTTGTTCGATCAAGTTACAATATTGAGGTTGTTTCCTTGAAATAGAATCATTTGAGTACAAGAATTTACAAGCAAAAAATGTACTGATTCAAGGTCCAGACTGTGGCTTGACAGTTCTAACATGGCTGATTCACTTGCAAAACACTTTTAGGAGGATAAACACCAGGGAAAAAAAATCAGCACCTGAAAAAAAATAGTTGATGGGAGAACAAATGTTTTAGGGTCATATTCAGTAGTAAGAAAATAGTCTCACCGTTTGTCTTTGTATGATCACTTCAGTTTTCAACGGGTATCACTCCTTTAGGTTTGATGGACCCTCTATCATCCTCCTTCTCAGGCAGCGGGAAGCGGCAAAACCTTTCTCAGGTGAGTTGGTGAATTGGTTTACAGTTTTAGGGTTCAATTTCTGATTTTAATGAATTGATGAATGATGTAGACTGTTATGATAAATTGGTTTATGGCATTGCATATAACACGGTGGTAAGTTTGATTTTCTGGCTGTAGGGTTTATGATGAATTGGTTTAGGGCAAATTGGCAATGGCATTGCATATAGCCAGGGAATTTTGGTTCATCTTCACTTACGGACTTGATCTCACGAGATGCCTATCAGCTCATATTGTGAGTGAAGCTTTTCTCTAAGTTACACCATTTATACGTTGAATTGTTAATTAATGTGTTGTATCAATGGCTCAGTTCTGTCGGAAATGTATATTTTTCTAGGTGATGACTATACTATCTGCTGTTGTTGGTTGGGCTGCTCCAAATTTGGTTAGAACTACATTATTTGAGCACATCGTTTATTCAATAAAACTATCAATCTTCCACTTGATCTGCATAAAATTTACAAGACATGCTTTACTGATGGATTTTGATTGTAAAATCATCAGATTTCTCGCAAGTTAACTCATCATGTTACAACAATATTATTTCTTGGGTTTGGAGTATGGTCATTATGGGATGCTTTCTGTGGCGGAGGGTAATGATCTCAATCTTTGTGCCTTCAATAATTTTTCTTTAACTTAATTCTTTTTGTGATTTTTACATATGAAGTTGACTGATATTGTGCTTCGATTTTTTATGATCAATCTTCATCTCTGCTGACAGGGATTCTGAGGAACTGGCGGAAGTTGAACAACAATTGGTCTGTAGATCTTCCCGATTCTCTAACTTGCTCAATTTTCATGTGAAATTGCACGCCTGACTTCTTTATAATGAACTAGGATGAAGATCGGAAGATTAATGTTGCAGATCCAAAGGACAAGAGCAAGGTGATGCACTGATGCACATATTATAATTGTTGTAAATCTGATATTCATATTAAAATGTGATAATTACATTATTATTAGTCTGCAATTCCTAACTAAACCCACCTTAAATTGCACGCCTGACTTCTTTGTAATGAACTAGGATGAAGATTGGAAGACTAATGCTGCAGATCCAAAAGACGAGCAAGGTGATGCACTGATGCATATATTTTAATTGGTGTAAATCTGATATTCATGTTAAAATGTGATAGTTACATTATTATAAGTCTGAAATTCCTAACTAAACCCACCTTAGTTTCCCCTTCTTCCAAATTATCTTACTTTATTCTTTTCATTTCTTCTTTAGATTTATCCTGTGCATATCTTTGTTTAGTTCAACAGTTTTTTTTTGCAGTAATATCAGAGTCTTATCTATTAGTTGTCCATAGTTTCTCATAGCACACTGCTCTTCATTGATTGGCTTTTCGATCATGAAGAATTATCATTTTATTCGATGTTGTCCTGAATTATCAGGAGCAATTACGGGTTGAACATGTTAGGGTATCACAAATGTTTATGGATCCAGTGTTATCAGAAAAGTTTATGGATCCAGTCTATAGCTTAGTTTTACTCAACTTTCTGTTTTGATGTATCATGATAGGATAAGCGTTTGATCTTGAACATGGAGGACCTTTCCAAAGCACTACGTGAGGTACACGCTGCTGACCCTTTGATTTCAATCATATAGTATGCAGCTGAATTATTCAATTAGTATGATAAGAAAAAGTCATTTGTATGGGTGTTTTGACAGGATCAACTTGATGAGAGAGCACAAAGAATAATTGAACTGGAGAGTAAGATGGAGGTTAGATTTATGATGCAATTCTTTTGAAAGAGGATATGAAAAACACAAACTGATTTGAGTAGTTTATGAATTTTTTATCATGCAGATAGAATTTCAGTGATATACATGTCAGATGGATTATTTAGGTGGAATTGAGTTGAGCTTTGGGTATTTGATTGGTTGCATTCTGGATTACAAAGTATAATATTAGTGGCGGTATGGGCCTCTCCAGTTGAATCAAATATGACTTATGGATTCAAGAATTCTATCTCTGCGGGTATTAGGATTCAGTTTTTGTTGATTTGAGTAGTTAATGATTTGTTTCTAATTTTTGTTTGTATTCCCCGTTTGGTTTTGTTTCTGAGTTGGACAGATGGTGATTAGTTGAATTGCAAAATTGGTTCATTGTAGTTGTTGGAATCTGATTGTGGGTGTTTAGAATTCTCATTCAGAATTGGGAGGACTCAAGCATTAGGAGGAGGCGATCCTTTCCTCATTTGGTAACTCCGAGCTTCATGTTGTTCAGTTTGCAGCCTCAAGGCCAAATCTTGCATCTCAAAAGGATCTCTTAGTAGAGAAGAGATCTATTAAAAAAATGTTAGATAATATTGGTGACAGTGATCGGTCGAAAAGGACAATCTTGAATTACTTGCACCATCTGCTCAGCTGGAATCCAAGCTCTATGCCTTCTACATGGTTCAGTTGGGAAAGCCAAACTACTGCTTCAAAATTGCAGCGAGTCCAACAGGTTTTATTTGGTATGTTTTTCTGCTATGATTTGTATTCCACTATTCCTGATGCTGCTTATTTTTTTTTGAATGACATACCCTAGAATATTATATTTTTAATCTACTGCACCATATGTTTTTCACCAGTCTCAGAAGAATGAATGCTTGATGTTTCAGGCAATAACAAGTGATGCCACTGTGTCGACATTTGTAAGAATTCAGAAACAGTTGGTGCAAAGCTTACATGAGTTTCGGTCTATGGTCCCAATGAATATGAAATTGGAGGTTTGTCAGTTATGGTGACATGCGTTTCTTGCTCGGCATGGAAAAGTCTAGAAAGAGGATACTGAAAAGTTGGAATCAAGGTAAGGTCTTTGATTGCAATATAAACTTCCGTTTACCTTTAATATGGCCATGTTGTAAATTTGTAATCAGATATTTCTTTTGATTTTCATATCTGATTCTGATGACAGTCATAAAAAATCAAAAGCAAAGAAACTGAGTATGAACAACAAGCAAAGGTCGTTCTCGAAACGCAAGCCAGCCGTTGTGACTATGGAGAAGGCGATGACTCCGTGTGGTGGGTGACAGCTTCATGAAGACATTGAATGTGCATATCAAGCTGTCCTCTTATTTGAACACCTGCTGATTTTTTTTGTGATATCCCTCTAACAGCTATGTTGGTTGCATCAAAAGACAAAAAATTGGCATATGCAGCCCAAAAGCCGAGTGTTTTTTTTTGTCCTTAGGCTATCAGCAATGGGGGTTGCATAATTTGGGTTGCATAACTTATTTTTTGGCATTTATTTTTATTTTTATGTTACGTAAAATGAAAAAATACTATAAAATTAACTATCAAACAAAAAAAGTGTGATGCAACTCTCATTTGGGTTGCATGAGTTGCATAGCAAAAAACACTTTTTGCTAGACAACCAATTATTGAAATAAGTTATGCAACCTCCATTGTGGATAGTCTTAGGGTCAAGTCTTGCATTTGATTAAATTTCCTCATTGGTTTACTTTTTGTCCTATTTTAGTTCGAAATTACGAGCCTTCCCTTTTCCACTCTATTGTTTCTTTTTTCTGTTTGATTGTATCAGAAACATGATTATACTGAACGTGGTATGCTGTATGCAGATATGCCAGTGTGTGCATTGATCAAGAGGAGAACGAGTAATGATACATTACACATGATCCAAATTTTACAAAACATAGTGTACTGTTTGCATTTTGTTGAGTGTATATAGAATGACACCCAGTTTAGAAAGAACCAGCTGACATCAGACAATTTGGTTATTTCTGATTTCAACAGCAGCAGGTATGATGACTAGTTCAGAAAGAAACAACCAGCCAAGAAGAGATCTCTCAACTTTTTATTATTAACAGAATTTCGATCACCAGTCTTCATTCCATTTCATCACATCGTATCATGTACATTTAGAACCTCAACTATAATGAACAATCTCTTCAATATTTGATTCACAAAGAAGAAAAGGATTGAAAACATACTGGTGGCATACATTCTAAACCCGAATCACATGAAAATCTTTTTCCGTATCAAGTTAGCGAAGACCAAAAACTCATATAAATGAGAGAATCGGGAAAAGAAAACAGATAAAAAAATTAAATGCACGGGCGCCGAGATACTAGTGCATTGTGAAATGTTCATGTGCGCATATCTAAACAGGATAATTGATGCGGGAGCATCCGAGCTATTGTTAAGAGCATACAAGCTAGCATCAAGGACGTCTCGTCCTAAATCTAGAGAAGTTCTAACCACTGGAGTGAGAGTTAAAGATCTCTATGAGTCATCATTGAAGTCATTGTAAGTAATCCGAGTTCGTATAGTAGTCATCCGCTACAAAACTCTGCCATCTTTTGAAGGGTTGAAGACGAAGAACTCACCTCTTTTGTTGTTTTGTCGGGGATGGAATTGAGAATGTATAAACAAATTTTGACGATAAGTGAATAGAAGTAACCAAAAGCATCACTTGCGATCTATTTTTTGGGCATATTTAAGCATTTAAAAGCACTTAGAAGTAAATGAAAGTACTCAGAAGCAAAACCTAACGAACGTGTCAAATTTACTTATTTCTGAAAATTAAGTAAATTAAAATATTAAAGCATTTGAAAAAACTTTTTTGGGTTCAACCGAATCGACCCTTAGTCTCCAAAACAGATTGCTTCGTCACTGTAGTGCCCATGACTTGGGTCTATCATGTGAGTTAGCTTTGACAAGTTTTAGGGATTTTTGTAATTTTCATTCTCTTGATCTCTGCCGCAACGTATCAGCCCCTTGGTTTTAGAGATTTTTTGGTGATATCTGTAAGGTCGGTGTTGTGGTGCGAAAAAAGATGCCCTTTGGTTTCTTGTGTCAGGAGAGGAAGGATCTTTGGTCAACGGATTTCCTTGTTCATGATGGGACAAAGGAAAGGACACGGTGGCCGACGAAGAAGAAGAGCTAGCGGATCTTGGTCAGCGGATCGTTCTTAATGTAAAAAAAAAAAAAAGTTCACGTTCATAGATTACACGTTAATTTTCATATTCTGAATAAGTTAGCGGATCCCTTTGATTTTCTTTTTCTTTTTTCTCAAAATGGCATCAAATATTTTCATTAACTTATCATCTATAAACCCAAAAAATTTCATTTCTTCTGATGTAAGTCTTGTTCTAGCTAAAACTTTTTTCTTCACTTCTACCGAATCTGAAAAAGTTAAATTTCATATGCTAAAAATAAAATCAGTTTATTCAATTTATGAGAAATTTTTGCGCAAGCCTGCAAACTGAAATTGCGAAACTCTATCCAGAAGGTTGACATGTCGAAAAACGATAGTTGTTCTTCTTCTTCGCCGGCCACCGGCAGCTCGTCGCTCCCACCCGTGAGAATCCATTTCTATGTTTTCAATTTCTAGTCCGTAGGCTTGATCATATAAACTTATTTCTGAATATCAATGGGGATTTTGGTGGTTTGATTTGTCAAATCATGGAGTAGTTAGAGGAAGAAGAAAGCTTGAAGGTTTGGTATGCGGACGAAGGTGCATCGGTCGGTTGGGTGGAGCCTCTAACTTACTGCGATCATCTGGGATCATTGTGCTCTGACCTCGTTCACATCCCTACATCTGTATCTTCGTGTTCTAGGTCTGTTTCTTTTCTCACAAGCATTTGTGATTTCTAGGGTTTAATTGTTGATGTGAATCATATGATGCAGCGATTTTCTTTTTGTTTGATTGAATAAATTTATGATATTCTAATATTATCAAATGATCCCTAAACATTGTTTAGAACTTGAACTGAAAGCAACCTCTGTCTGCAATTGCATGATACTGTATGAGAATTGATCACCCTGTGCAAATATAAAGCAACAAAATTTCCCTTCAATTATAACTTCTCAGCAATTTATTGTTCATCTTGTTTATTAGGGCTATTACTGGTGTCCTGTAACATTTCCTGCCTTGATATTGAATTTAATTGATATTTATGCTGTAAAATAGTTGAAGAATTCAAAATGGATTGAATTTTCCTGATGTTGCCTTGATGGAATGAAGTTTGATGATCTACTTTTTCCCAGTGATTCCTAAAATGAGGTTTAGAACTGGAACTGAAAGCAACCTTTAAAGCTTCATTGATGATTGAGGCTGTTTATATGATGACCCTTTTGATTAAATATAAAGTGTTGTTAACAGTCACTAGCTGCTGATTTGTCCCTGATTACTTGTCATCTTGTTTGACAGAGCTTCAAATTAAGTTGACTTTTAAGCTTTTCGTCATTGTTTTTTCTGATTGAAGGTGTGAACACACTGTTGAGAATTGGCTATGCTTAATCTGCAAGGAAGTTCTCTGTAGCCGTTTTGTGAATAAGCATATGCTTGAGCACTATGAGGAAAAGGGCCACTGTGTAGCACTAAGTTACAGGTAACCTTTAATCTGTTTATTCATCTTTTGGTGTCTCTGATATCGTTTTAATCTTGATTTCGTTTCACAAACAGCGATCTATCAGTTTGGTGTTTCAAATGTGAGGCATACCTTGATGCTGCTCTTATCCAGCAGCTACGTCCTGTATACGAAACTGCTTACATTCTCAAGTTTGGAGAAGCACCCCCGATTAGGACAGGAGCATTCTTCCAGTTGGAATAGATATCAGTTTGCTGTTTTAATGTTTTTGTTGAATGAGTTTTAGCTTAGTTTGATCTAGTGACATAAAAAAGTGCAAGTTTTTATTTGATATAATACAGAAACTTTCTTATTTTCCCTGTTTTAATGTTTTTGCTGTTTTCCCTTTTATCTTCTTTCTGATTTTTATATCTTTAATATGCTAAAGTTGAGACTGAAAAGAACATACTGATCCTTCATAGACAGTCGTTCTGAGAATCAATGTTGTATCCAACTATCCATACATCATATCTGATGCGGGGATAAGCCGCTGTTGTCCGATCTAGACACCAAACCTCGAACAGAAACTCGAACAAAGAAGATAGGCGGAATTAGAATGAGATGAAAGAAGGATAAGTCGAATGATAGGCCAATTGGAACCAAATCAAACAACGATAAAACCCTTGAACTTAGGAACAAGAACCTTACCGAATGATGAAGAAACCCCAATGGATTACAACCAAACACAATGACTATGGTAGGCCAAGGCACCTGGAGGATGCTCTATAGAGTCCCGATAGCACCAACCTTATGGAAGAGATTGACACACACAAGTACAACTAGGGCGAGTTCAACAACAATGCACACAGGACACTCTGCTCACAAAAGCTCTCTTTTGGGAGGAAAAACGATAAACGCTGTATTCAATATCAAAGTCTGGGTAGCTAAAACAATAGCGAGGGCAAACCTTATATAGAGTCAATAAGGGTGCCAAATTAAAGAAATCAAACCAATAAAAGTATATCCTAAAAGACTTAAACCGAATTAAAGAAATAATCATGAAAACAATCAAAAACAAAGAAATAATCCCGCGCGCATGGCCTGTGCGAAAAACACACAGCCTGTGCGTTGGCTACGACTTGGTGACAAATTAAATGGCAGCGGGCGCCGCCAATAAGGCAGCGGTCGCCGGTGGCAAAGCAACGGGGGCTGCCTCTGCAACTTCGACTTCAGCTTCGCCTTGAACTCCAACTTCGAGAACCATCTTCAATGGTGTTTCCAGAGGCTCCTCTGCAATGCTAAGCTCTTTAGATAAAAAGTAAGCCACCAACTTGTCTAGCTCTTGTTGGACCTCCTTATCTCTCGAACGAGTCAACGCGCCTTCAAACTCGGGAACCACCGGTGTTGGTTGATGCTCAGATGATCCTTCATCATCCTCCCCTTCTTGAAAAGGATTCGACCTCGAATCATCCAGCTCCTCCTCTTCTCCTTCAAACAATGTAAGATCTTACACATTGAAGGTGACACTCATTTGATAATCACAGGGAAGCACCAAGACAAAAGCATTATCTCCAATCTTCTTAAGCACCTTGAATGGTCCATCACCTCTTGGGGACAACTTTGAGTGGCGTTTGTTGGGAAAACGCTCTCTCCTAAAGTGGACCCACACAAGGTCTCCCTCCTTGAATATGACCTTCTTCCTCTTCCTATTTGCCTTGCTAGCATTTGTTGCAACCACCTCAAGAAATTTAGCTCTTGTCCTCTCATGAATCTCCTTGATGTGCTCAACCTGTTTTCCTGTATTGAAATCCACTCGCTCCTTCGTAGGTAACGACATAAGATCAAAAGGGGTTAGTGGATTCAAACCATACACACATTCAAAGGGACTCAGCGAGGTCGAGGAATGGATGGCTCTATTATAGGCAAACTCAACATGGGGTAAGGCTTCTTCCCAGGCTTTCAAAATGTTCATAAGAATGACTCTCAAAAGGGTTCCTAGGGTCCTATTGGTTACTTCAGTTTGGCCATCAGTTTGGGGGTGACTAGATGTAGAGAATAATAATTTAGTTCCAAGTTTTCCCCAAAGAGTTTTCCAAAAGTAACTTAGGAATTTCACATCCCTATCACTCACAATAGTCTTTGGTACTCCATGTAACCTAACAATTCCTGTAAAGAACAAGTCAGCCACATTACGAGCATCATCAGTCTTGTTGCAAGCAATAAAATGAGCCATCTTAGAGAATCGATCAACAACCACAAAAATAGAATCTCTCCCCTTCTTAGTTCTAGGCAACCCCACAATAAAATCCATACTAATGTCTACCCAAGGGGTTGTAGGAATAGGTAAGGGAGTATACAATCCATGTGGCTTTACTCTAGATTTAGCCTTAAGACACTCCAAACATCTTTTCAAACAATGTTCAACATCCCTAAGCATATGGGGCCAATAAAAATGAGTATGCAACATATGATATGTCTTATCTCTACCAAAGTGTCCCATCAATCCACCCTTATGGGCTTCTTCAACAAGCAATAATTTCAAAGATCACTTAGGTATGCACACTTTATCCGCTCTAAACAAGAAACCATCAAACAAGTAAAACTTATCCAAAGTTCCTTTAGCCAAACATTGCTTATAAATGGCACCAAAATCTGCATCATTACGATATAACTCTTTGATGTAAACAAAGCCTAACACCTTAGAGTCAAGTTGAACAATAAAAGCATGCCTCCTAGAAAGTGCATCAGCAACAACATTATCCTTTCCCTTCTTGTATTTGATGATATAAGGGAAAGTCTCAATAAATTCCATCTATCTACCATGCCTCCTATCAAGTTTGTCTTGGCTCCTAAAATGTTTCAAAGATTCATGCTCGGTATGCAAAACAAACTCTCTAGGCCATAGGTAGTGTTGCCAAGTCTTAAGTACTCTATACAATGCATACAATTCCTTATCATAAGTAGAGTAATTTAGACTTGCACCTTTCAACTTTTCAGAAAAGAAGGCAATAGGCTTACCTTCCTGCATGAGTACTCCTCCTGTGCCAACTCCTGAGACATCACATTCCACTTCAAAGGGCCTAGTGAAGTCGGGAAGCACAAGTAATGGCGCTTCTGTCAATCTGCGTTTTAGCTCCTCAAAGACTTTTTCTTGAGCCTCCTTCCAAACAAATGCGGTATGCTTCTTCGTTATTTCAGTTAGGGGTGCAGCAATGGTGCTGAAATCCTTCACAAAACGCCGATAGAAGCTAGCTAATCCATGGAAACTTCTGACTTGGCTGCTAGTAGTGGGGGTTGGCCAATCTTGAATGGCCTTAATCTTCTCTTCATCCACCTGTAATCCCTGGGAGCTCACTACAAAACCAAGAAATATAACTTTATCATTGCAAAAATCACATTTCTTCAAATTAGCATATAGTCGTTGTAGACTAAGAGTAACGAGTACTTCCTTGAGATGTTGCTCATGCTCCTCTAGGGACCTGCTGTAAATCAGGATATCATCAAAATAAACAACAACAAACTTCCCTATAAACTTCCTCAGGACATGATTCATAAGCCTCATAAACGTAGAGGGAGCATTAGTCAATCCAAATGGCATCACAAGCCACTCATATAGACCAAATTTGGTCTTGAAGGCAGTCTTCCACTCATCGTCTTCTCTCATCCTTATTTGATGGTAGCCACTCCTAAGATCAATCTTGGTAAAATTGGTGGCTCCATGAAGTTCATCCAACATGTCATCTAGCCTTGGTATAGGATGACGATACTTGATAATTATGTTGTTGATAGCTCGACAATCAACACACATCCTCCAAGAATCGTCTTTCTTAGGTACCAGCAAGACCGGGACATCACATGGACTAAGACTCTCTCGAACATAATCCTTATCTAGGAGCTCCTGTACTTGTTTCTGAATCTCCTGGCACTCCTGAGGGTTCATTCTGTAAGCTGGCCTGTTAGGTAATGAAGCTCCTGGAATAAGATCAATATGATGCTCAATACCCCTAAAAGGAGGTAATCCTGCTGGGATCTCATCCGGGAACACATCTACAAACTCCTCTAGAATAGCTTGTATACTCGGAGGCAAGGCAGCTTTGGCTTCGTCACCTAACAACACAAATTTCTTGCATAATATCATCAAGTTAGTGTCGAGAGGTAAATACTCACCTTGTAGTTCAGATTTGGACGTCAAAAGGGCGCGCGAAGAGGCCTTGTTCGAAGGCGCTGAATCGCTGGCGGAGATCGCCGTAATTCTGGCGGCGGTTGCCGGTGGCAAGGCGGCGGTCGCTGCCTTTGTCATGCGTCCGGTCGCCTGATCCTGCAGTGACAGCACTTCGTCCTCGTCCGTCTCTTCTCCTAGCACCTTTCCTTTGCCTTTCTTCTTCTCGTAGGCATCTGCTATCTGTGCTGGAGTCATAGGCTTAAGAGTAACAATCTTATTATTGAAAGTAAATGAATGGAGGTTAGTATGACCATCACGAACAACTTTCCTATCGTACTACCATGGTCTACCTAACAAGATATGACAAGCCTGCATAGGGACAACATCACACAAAATTGTATCTTCATATTTTCCTAATGTGAACGTTATTCTAGCCTGCTTTTGAACTTTCAATTCACCACATTCATTCATCCAATGCAATTTATATGGCCTAGGGTGGA
This sequence comes from Oxyria digyna, assembly GCA_029168935.1. NCBI lineage: Eukaryota > Viridiplantae > Streptophyta > Magnoliopsida > Caryophyllales > Polygonaceae > Oxyria > Oxyria digyna. The sequence goes on along the minus strand of JAPVLV010000010.1, from coordinate 13,228,707 downwards.
AAATAGTAGCAATTTGCAATTTAGAAACCAATTCAGTGCTAGCAATGTTGCAACAACTTCCCCCATCAATGATCATATTACAAACCTTCCCTTGAACCAAACATCTAGTATGAAACAAATTTTCTCTCTGGTTATCTTCACAAGGGGCGGGTTGTACATGCAAAGTTCTCTTACAAATCAAAGAATCACCATCCTCATAACCAATTTCATCCTCAAGATCATCCTCGTCATGATTTTCATCTAGGTTTTCTTCCTTATCACTTTCACTTTCATATTCACCTAGTTGATTAACAAATAAGACTCTAGAATTAGGACAATCTTTCATCATATGACCCTTTCCTCTACATTTAAAACATTCAATATCCCTAGCTCTAGAAGTAGGGTTAGAAGTACTCCCTCGGGGTCCATTGGAAGGGCCAATTGTCGTCTTTGTAGGCACTTGGGTAGCTGGTGGTGGGTTCCTTCGTGAACCACTATCCTCCTTGGGAGGAGCATCTCGGGCTGATGGATAAGAAGATCTGCCTGCTGATTTTTCCAATTGTTGTCACTTCATCCTCAACCAAATTGGCTCTGACCATGGCTATTTGCATAGCATTGAAGGTCTCTTCTACTCCCATAGATCTCTGCTTCAGATTCTCAAGCCGCTGTATAAGCTCTCTAGTAAAGTGTGGGGGAACAAATCGAGCTCTCATCATTCTCTTCATTAGATCCCAAGTAGCAACGGGATAATCTCCATTAGCAGCTCTTCCTCTGACTAAGTTGTCCCACCAAACCAGAGCATAATCATTAAATTCCAAAGATGCAAGTTGCACCTTCTTATGCTCGGGGAAGTTGTGACAATTCCAGATCTGCTCAATCTTCGTCTCCCACTCCATGTAGACATCTGGATCACACTTGCCCTCAAAACTGGGGATCTTCACCTTGATCTTCCCAACTCCAGCTTGCTCAGGTTCTCTTCTTCTTCTCTGGTACCCTCCTTGTTGACGAGGTGGTCGCCATACTGCTTCTGCTACTTCTTCGTCATCCTCATCTTCATGCTCCTCATCGTAATTATTATCACCTAGAGCCTGAAATCTATCATTAAAACGGTTAGCAGCATTGTATCTATTATGATGAGGTGTAGGAGAGTTATAGAAACGCTCTCTTCGAGCTTGACGGTTGTCAGCTCTGGGTGTGGTCCTGCCTCTGGGTTCGTTGCGAAACCCATCTGCAGCCTCTCTAGCTTCCCGGCTCATTTGAGCAGCCTCATATACTTCCAGTTGGTTTGGTAAGGGCTTCCGGGGAGCGTTTGTGGGAGCGTCTCGGGAAGCTCCAATATGCTCCGTAGTTGTTGGAGGTGGGGTCGGGCGAATCTCCTGCCTGAAGACTGTAGTAAGCCCACTGACAATCCTGTCACTAAAGGTTTCCAAGAAACTCATCATCTCAGGGGTGACAAGGTTGGTTGTGCGGTCCACCAGAGTTCTCCTGCCGGGAGAAACTGACCTGTCCATTATCAAAGAAAAGACTAACACAGAACAAGGTTAAGTGAGTGTAAATGAAAACAACTCGCAAGTGTTTACTCTCGTATGTTTTCCTCTGCACTCTCTCTCAATTGTTGTTTTAACAAGCTTTTCTTGATGAATTGTCTTGTGTGAATCAAAAACCCAATAGATCGAAACTAGCAGGCTCCTAGCACTATGATGAGTGATGGTATATAGAGATGGAGATGGCTAGTGTAGGGGCGGGGTTTCAACTCAAGGTTCTGACTCAAAGCAAATTGACTCAACAAAGACTCAAAAGACGTTTGCAAAAATGTAAATGCAAACAACTATCAGACTCAAAATTCGAACTCAAGAGGGCCAAAAAGGAAGTGTACCTTAACTTGTTCCGACTGGTGTCAATGAAGGATCGAAGACGGATCGGGGGGGGGGGGGGGGGGGGGGCTCGAAGTCGCAGAAAGAAAGCACAGGGGGCGGCGGTCGCTGCCTTTTTCGGGTGAAATTTTTTTGTCTTCTTCGTTCGGGCTCGTGGCAATCCCGATTCCTCCAAATTCTTGAATTCCGACTCAAACAATATCAAACTAGACTTTAACTTAACAAAACGTAAAATAAATGCTGACTTTGAGACTTTTCTATTTTTTTTTGTATTTTTCTCTTTTCTTTTCTTTTTTTCAATATATATATTTTTTTAATATTTTTTTTTGTCTTAACAAAACGAAATACAAACTCGATATGAGATATTAATCTCAGCAAAATTGAAACTAAATAAAATAACAACTAACTTGATTTCCTTGTTGAAGAGATAGGATTTCCTTGTAGAAGATTTGTCTTGGGCTCCAAGGAATGAATTTCTTCAGTAATCTAGGGTTTCTTGACGGCTGCGTTTTTGGTAGGCATGGATGAATTTGTGATGGGGTGAATGGATTTTGGGACAAGGGTGCTCCAAACTCCATTTTATCGATCTCCACAAACACTAATCGATCCAAGCTTCTTGTACACAACCTGAAACAGACTCAACAAGAAAGATCAAAGTATCGAAGACTCAAATTCAATCTCTGAAAGAAACTGATAAACAGGAAAACAAAAAAACTGACTCTCTTTTTGTGATTTTCTGGATACGGGGTCTCGTGATGTTCTTGTGAAGACGGGATGGTGTCAACACAGCTCTGATACCAATTTGATGCGGGGATAAGTCGTTGTTGTCCGATCTAGACACCAAACCTCGAACAGAAACTCAAACAGAGAAGATAGGCGGAATTAGAATGAGATGAAAAAAGGATAAGTCGAATGATAGGCCGATTGGAACCAAATTAAACAACGATAAAACCCTTGAACTTAGGAACAAGAACCTTACCGAATGATGAAGAAACTCCAATGGATTACAACCAAACACAATGGCTATGGTAGGCCAAGGCACCTGGAGGATGCTCTATGGAGTCCCGATAGCACCAACCTTATGGAAGAGATTGACACACACAAGTACAACTAGGGCGAGTTCAACAACAATGCACACAGGGCACTCTGCTCACAAAAGCTCTCTTTTGGGAGGAAAAACGATAAACGGTGTATTCAATATCAAAGTCTGGGTAGCTAAAACAATAGCGAGGGAAAACCTTATATAGAGTTAATAAGGGTGCCAAATTAAAGAAATCAAACCAATAAAAGTATATCCTAAAAGACTTAAACCGAATTAAAGAAATAATTCCGAAAACAATCAAAAACAAAGAAATAATCCCGCGCGCACGGCCTCTGCGAAAAACACACAGCCTGTGCGTTGGCTACGACTTGGTGACAAATTAAATGGCAGCGGGCGCCACCAATAAGGCAGCGGTCGCCGGTGGCAAAGCAGCGGGGGCTGCCTCTGCAACTTCGACTTCAGCTTCGCCTTGAACTCCAACTTCGAGAACCATCTTCAATGGTGTTTCCAGAGGCTCCTCTGCAATGCTAAGCTCTTTAGATAAAAAGTAAGCCACCAACTTGTCTAGCTCTTGTTGGACCTCCTTAGCTCTCAAACGAGTCAACGCACCTTCAAACTCGGGAACCACCGGTGTTGGCTGATGCTCAGATGATCCTTCATCAATATCTAAATCTAAGGGCTCGTTTGGTATGACTCTAGGAATCGGGTTAGAATCAAGTATCGGGTTGGGTACGAGGAATTGGGCTAGTTGATTCTGGAATGGAAATTAGGGTTTTCAATTTGAACCCTCTTTGTCATAAATTCTTCTTCTCCCTTACCATGCCTAATGGTTCAATTTAGCCTCCAAACACACTTTCAATTCATGTAGTTTCACCTCCAACCCAAGAATTGAGTAAAAATCTGTAGGAAAAAGGGCTTACGAAAAGGCAGAATCATTTTTGGAGATTGAATATGGAGCAAAGAGGAAGAAGATGAACGACGAAATTAAAACCATGGAATCACTCAAACCAAATATTTGAGTTGGGTATGAGCTTTGACATATTTTTCAGGAATGAGCGTCATTCCCATACGGTTTTTATGTAAACAAACACTGATATAGATTTGGATGATTCCTAACCCGATTCCTCATACCCGTGGTATACAACCAAACGGGCGCTAAATACTTTGGGAATCAATATCATATCCAGTGACCATAAGCAAAGTATCGGCTTCATGTTGATTTACATCCAAGTCCTAAAAAAGACTATAAACAAGCATCGCTTTCTTGGCAATTCACTCAATGGCTTTCATCTCCAAAAGTTGTATGTCCTTGTAGGTCACACAAACGCTGCTCGCAGTCTAATTTCCCCCACCTCGCATCCACGCGTTCACAGGGAAATTTGGGCTTGCCGAGGCTGTACAATAGACCATAAATGAAAAATCAGTTTCTAATTGTTTCAAACCAAGTTGCTTTGGCCAAAATAGGGGGGTCATTTACTCATTTTTGTTATTAGGATTAAAGGTGACACCAATCAATCTAAAAATTTCTAGGAGCATGATGAATCAATGATCAACCACATGCTATTACTGCGATTGGTATGTTAAAGTTTTTTGAGAAACTTTACCTTCGATTAACAACATTGTGCACATGACATAAATACTGAGAGAATTCAGCCTGAGATCTCGCTTGTACAGGATTTGCGCTGTTAAAAAATTGCACTTGGTTATTCGATGTTGAGTAAGAATACACCAAATGACATGGATAAAACAACTTAAACAAAATATTTACTGAAGTCACAGAAAAAGCTCAAATGATTATCATAAACTTGAATAGTTCCTCCAATTATATATTAAGCATATAATTTCCGAGTGCGAATGAAACCGCTGCTCCCAATAGTTAAAAGATCATCCCATGTCCAATCCTTTGACCAAAGAACCAATCTGATCATCAGAAAGATTCTAATTGCAACTTAATAAATTAAAAAGGCTTGGTTAAATGCGACAACTGATGCTTTGACAAATTAAATCCATATATTTTCCATGAAATCAGAAAGATCGGGTAGAGGGCTTGATATAGAGATTAAAATCAAAATTTACCTAAGAACTTCTTTGAAGTGATCGGCACATTCCTTGCAAGGATACATTCGAGATAGAATTGCCATCTGCATAGAAATTCAATCCCATAAATTGGATGGTCAGGGACTCGAAAAACATAAAAAATCCTTGACTAAACTGCAGAACCAAAAAACAATAGGAAAGATCCTTGACTCACTAATTCCTTCACATCCTTCTTCTGTTGTCTAGTTGGCTTTTTAGGGTACTGCAAACATAAAAAAAAAAAACATTTCTTCAGCACGAGATAAAAAAGTTACTCTTGAAAGAAATGCAGACCTTACTCTAGCTATACTAAACCTATCAATTATCTTGTGCTTACAGTTACTTATGGATAACTAAACTTATTAGAATAACTACACTATTAGATGAGCAAAACTTTCATTCGTGGAACGAATTCAGATAATTGTTTGGTCCAAGCACCAGATCATTTTAAATATTAGAAGAACTAAATCTATTCGTAAGGCGACAAAGTTGCTTAATCCTTCAAAGCTCAACTCTCTCTAAGGAAATTTTCTTGCATAGTTTTGGCAAGGAAATACAGATCCACATGAATTATCACTGTCATTCATAGAAGTCATTCCAATAACCAAGACTTTGTTCATGAACATATGTAGCGAATAACAGTGGAAAACTGAATGTAACAACTCAAATATGCATACCATAGGGCTAGTTCATATCTCTCTAACTAAGATTATTCTGTTCATCAACAAGATTTCTATAAACATTCTGCTCCAATTTTTTTTTTTTCTATAAACATGACATGCAGACCATCTAAGTGGTAGCCTTAATGTCTCAAGATAAATAAATTTCATTATACCTGAGCTCCAAGAAAGTGTAGGAAAGTCCATGTAGCCCTTCCAAGCTCTTCCTTGGTCACTGATTCAGCAGCTTTATCCTAGAGCAGAGGATATACCAGCTAAAATAAATATTGGATAGGAATCTACTAGAATATGCAATGTTACACCAAGCATGAATTAAACTGGCATGTTCGAGATGATTTTCCCCATTGACGACTTTTATCAAACACGTTGTGAGCACAAAATCAAACTACTTTCTAAACGCGAATAGAAAGTCATACAAGAGGTTGAGAAAGAGTGGAGTCCCCATTAATGCTCTTCAGAGGGATTGGCTTTGGAGAGGAGGCAGAAACCAAAGGGGTTGAGTTTGTGGGTGAAGGGTGAATGGATTGATCGAATAAGCGGCAGAATTGGGTTCGAATCCCATTTGCAGCATCCCCTAATTTCTGAAAGATGGGTTGCAAAGGGTTGTCGGACATTGATGGAAGAAGAGAGCTCAAAGCCTAAGTTGTATCAACTGTGGGAAAGGTCTGTTATCTCTCTTCGCTTACCGTTCCTACAAGTGTACAACAGGCTTTTCCTTGAATATAACTTATGGAGAATGTGTATGATTTGAGTTATTTATTTTGTTTTTATTTATATTTTTAAACAAATAAAATTAAAAAATACTCGAGTAGAAACATAACTACTGTGCATAATACACTAAAAATGTTAATGCATAACCCAACAAATGGTGTATTTACAACTTAATTTTAAAAAGTTTGGTAGTTTCAATATAAATATCAAATAAAATAATATACTTAATTAATTTATATTTTTTGTATTCTATTTCATCATAACACCTTGCAAGTTATCTGAAACCGAATTAATAAAATTACACAATTTTTTTAACTAAAAATTTATTACGTTGATTAGCTTATAATATATATACTTATTGTCACAAAACAAGGTAGTAAGTTATGAATAACATTTCTCTATAAGTCAGACAAATTTTCTGCATCGATTTAAAATTTTGAAAATTTGGGTGTTATTTTGTAATTTAAGTGGGTTATGCATAACATATCCCAATAGAAAATGTGATTCTTATGAGTTGCATAGCAAAAAAAAATCTATATTTTTATACTAGATAAAATTAAAAAACACTAATCCGTATAAAATTAGTTTTTAAATAACAAAATAGAATGTAATTTTCATTTGGGTTGCATATGTAACTCAATTATAAAAATAATTTATGCGAGTGAAGTTATTAAAAAAAGGTCGGGTAGTTATCAGGGATAAGCCGTGGAAAATGAAACTCATTTGGTATTTACATGTGTGCACAGGAGATAAGCTGACGCCTTGTTATTTAAAAACGAAAATAAAACTGATTCTCGTACAATGCACACAATATTATGGGACAGATGAACTATTCGAGTAGATATTGTTGTCGTTAAGAAATAATATAAGCTGAATATCTACACTTTGAGGTACATAAACTACTCCAGACAAAATATCTGAAGCAACCTAGTACAAGTATAGGAAAAAAGAGGTTTTTGCGTCAAACCACCCTTTATTTGGTTGAATTTGCGTCAAATCACCCATTATTTAACTTTTTGCAAGAAACCACCTTTTTGTGTCATTCTGTTAACACCGAACCACCTTCGCTCAAGTCCATTATCAAAATCGTAAGACAATACATCAGCCCAGCAATCTGTATTCTTTCATACTCCATTATCAAAATCATCAGCTAAGCTGCTCAAAAAAAAATCATCAACTATAACATCTATATCTAAATCCTGATTCATCATCTGCATCTCATCCATCAACAACTCAAGAACATCATAAATCTGCTCACACTTGGTATGAGAATAATCTCCAGCAATGAAAGCAGTGACCCTCTTCTCAATCTCAATCCAGCTCCAACCCGGCACCTTCTTGACTCCCCTCTCCCTCATCATCTTCGTCAAATCGGCTTTCTCGTCCCATCTCTTCTCACGCCCATATATATCAGACAATAAAACATACGTGCAATGTTCTTCAGGCTCCAACTCAATCAAATACCTTGCAATTTGATTTGCTAATTCAACATCACCACAATTCCTACAAGCACCTAGTAGCGTTTTCCACAGCATTGCATCCGGTTCAAATGGCATTGACTCGATCAATGCCTTCGCTTCATCTATCAACCCAGCTCGTCCGAATAAATCTACACCACACGCGTAATGCTCCATTCTTAGAGCAACTCCGTGCTCAGATTCCATTGAAGTAAGAAAATGGCGTCCTTCGTTCACCAAACCCGTGTGGCTACACGCAGTAAGAACTGCAACAAATGTTACATGGTCATGCTTCACTTTGTATTTGCTCATTCTATTGAACAAATCAATGGCGAATCTACCCTCTCCGTGTTGAGCGTACGCGAAGATGATGAAATTCCAGGTGATTGAGCTTTCCTTTGAGCTATCTTCGAAAGATTTAAACGAATCTGAAATTAAACCGCATTTTGAATACATGGTAATCAAGGAACTGCTTACGTGATCACTTATTTGCCACCCGGATTTTATTGCCAAGGCATGAATTTCTTGACCCAGCTGCAATGTTGCCAAATCCGAGCACGACTTGAGGACCGCTGAAAATGAATAGTGATCAATCATCACATCTGTTATAAGCATAAGTATAAAAAGCTTCAGAGCATCTTCACTTGATCCAAATTGTGAGTAGCCCATCAAAATAGAATTCCATGACACTGGATCTCTAAACTCCATTGTTTCAAATAGCTTCGAAGCGTCATCCATCCATTTTCCATTTGATTTTAAATACATAGCTATCAATGAATTGGAAATAGCAGTTGAATTCTGCATTCCTTTCTTTATAACTAACCCGTGCAATGCTTTTCCTTGCTGCTCAAGCGTCTTTTCAAAACAAGAGCTTATCAGACTAGTGTAAGAATACACATCAGGCTCGAACTCGGTCTTTAGCAAATGAACAAAGAGTCCGAATGCAAGAGCCGGCTTATTATGTGCCAAATAGGCTGCCAACAGGGAATTCCAAGTAACTATATCATAAATACCAATTGCACTATGAAATACCTTTTCTGCATCTTGTAAAGATCCACATTCAGAATAGGAGGTGATGATAGCATTAGAGACGTTGTTGTTCAAGGCTAATCCGGATTTGATAACATTTGAGTGAATCTGTGAAGTGATGGTGTGAAATTCAGGGTCATCAAGCAAAGTTACAAGAGGAGAGATAGTCCCATCATCAATTTTTATGCCCTCGTTCTGCATACGAAGGAAAAGCTTAATGGCAGTCTCACAATCGCCTTCTTCCACGTATCCTGCAATTAGAGCATTCCAACAAACGGAATTGTTCTCGGGCATACTAGTCAACACCATGTGGGCATGATCAATTCTCCTACATTTGGAGTACATATCAACAAGTGCACTTCCCACAAATATGTTTGTTTCAAAACCGGTCTTGATAGCCAGGGAATGTACTTGCCTCCCGGAATTTAGCTCGGCCAATTGAGCAACTCCCTTGAGAACGCTGCCAAATGTGTAGCCATCAACAAAAAATCCAAATCTTCTCATATCGCTGAGTATCTTCCAAGCAGTCCAGACATTCCCACAGTTTACATACCCAGCGATCATGGAGTTCCACGAAACTGTATCTCTTTGAGACATTTCGTCGAACATGTTGTGGGCAATGCCCACTTCCCCGCATCTTGAGTACTGAGTTATGATATTGTTCGCCACGTAAACATCTCCGACGGTTCCTATTTTGACAGCGCTGCATTGGGCAATAGCAGCTGCGTAATGTAAAGAGATTGAGCTTCTGAGAGCCGAATTCAACAGCCTCATTCATGAGGATTAAACAACTTAACAGATATTTGGCGCGGAATTCTCTTACAGCACGAGAATCAAACTACCCACATCCTCGTTTGTATTGTTATCTACCCTACACAGTGGTATCTGCTCTTTCTCAAACGCGTATGCCTCACTGGTGAAATTAAGTTTGACAAAACTATGCTACACGTTCATCTATTAATGTTTTACCTTCTTTCTGTACGAGTCGCTCGGACTAAGATAATTGTTCAATTGGATGACAGTTCTATTGTGTACCGTAAAGGGTAGTTGAAGATGTCCGTGTAAAAGTTCATCTATCTTATATATTAAAGTTGAGCCTTTTAGATTGATTTTTGACTTAGTTTGTTATATAATTATTACATTTTATCTTTAATTTCAATTATTAATAAATTGAATAATTATATTAACAAATAAATCTTAAAAAATTATCATTCCTTTCAACAACAAATATACAAGTTATTTTATTGAGAATAAATATTATGTTGAAGGTTAATATATATTCTTACGATAAAATTAGATTATTTTCAATAATAAAAATTAAGTCAAGTTGCGTACATAATCTTCATGAAATAAAATATATTTTTATAAATAGTTTTTACAAGAAAAAAGTTAAATCTTAATTTTTTGACGAACTCGATTAAAAGAATATACAATTTTCATATGAAATTTCCCGTGTATGACACGGGTCACTACACTAGTAATATGGTTTTTTCAGCGGATTTCTTTGTTTTGGACATGGATCATGATAAGCATGCTGCCCCTATTCTGTTAGGTAGGCCATTTCTGAAAACTGCTCAAATAAAGATTGATGTTAGTAGTGGAACCCTTAGTATGGAATTTGATGGGGACAAAGTGGAATACAATATTTATGATATGAGTCTCATTCACGATACGTCTTTGTCTTGCATAAATGTGATTAATTCTACTTGTTTGGAAGAATCAAATTGTGTTATTGAGAATGTCGTATTGGATCCCTACATAGAGGATAAGGTTTTGCAAATTGGGGATCTTTAATTTAGTTGATTTCAACTAAATTAAGTTGATTCTTAGCTAGGGTTTGACAGAGCTTCACTAGTTCGCGAATCGAAGATTTATGGATTGCGAGGAGGAAAATGAAAACGGTATTGAAAGAGCAACAAAAATGGAAGGCCATCAAGTAAGAAAACCATGGCAGAACACCTAAGACAAGGAAATATGTTAGGAAACAGGTATGTCTCAACGCTCCTAAATTTATTTTTGATTTGGTTAATCAATACATTGTTGGTAACTGTCTATCATGTGAAATAGATGAGGATACTTACAACAGTTGACCAAGAAGTTAGTGGGACTGTACAAATGACAACTAAACCAGATTATGATGGTGTATGTGTTGTTTTTACTTGCTCAAAAGTTATGCATTTTCATTGATTTGTATAGGTCTCTAAATTATGTTGCGATTTGGTATTATAAGACTCAATGATTGCCCATGAGAATGTGATTGTAACACAAGCTTCACAAGCTTCCACTGTGGTAAGTATTCTGCCTTTGGTCATAATATGAATTTTATATACAGTTTCAGTCACATTCTAATTTAAAACATATTTCTGAACTTTTTGCAAGTTAATCAAGCATCTAATCTGCAGACTGCATCTCGCAAATTCAGGCCCACAAGCTCTTAGAGGTATCCTACTAAAAAAAGCAGGTAGTGCTAAGCATTAAGATCAACCATGTCTCTGCAGCTAAAAAATTGTAACACCTCGTGTTTGTAATCCATTATAAGGATTAGATTGTTACTCATGTTAACAAGAGTTCTTCATTTTCCTAGTTCGAGTGAGGACAAAGAACCAGAAAGTTAAGCGTGGCAGATAGAAGTACTCCTGCATGAGTGACCTCATAGGAAGTTCCCATGTGACATGGGGATAACGCTTCTAAGGCTTGGGGCCTTACAGATGATATCAGAGCCGACTCTGGGTTACGAGTAGGCTTAGCCGTAGTGCAACTGCTCAGCCCAGAGGGTGGTCTTTGGATTAGGCGGGCTTTGACGAGGTCGTCAAGGGTTTAAGTGAGAGTGGTTATAACACCAAGTGTTTGTAATCCATTATAAGGATTAGATTGTTACTCATGTCAACAAGAGCTCTTCCTTTTCCTAGTTCGAGTAAGAACAAAGAACTAGAAAGTTAAATCGTGTTAGGATGAAGTAGTCCTGAAAATCCTGAGATGCGTGACCTCCTGGGAAGTTCCCACACTCATATAGGTATAACGCTTCTAATGCTTGGGGCCTTACAAAACTTGTGACTCCCACTTTTGGTAGCTTTTGCTATGTTGTTATGCAGTTTAAAACCTGTGACAATCACACTTTTGGTAGCTTATGTAGGCTTGAATTGTTTGGTCTTTTTGGTTAATTTTGGTACTTTGTATGTAAAGCAATCTTTTTCTACTCTTTGTTATTGCTACTTGGTATGGTAACAAATGGAAATGCACAGGACGATTATATGCAAAAGTCCAATATACATGCATTCCACCTAACACAGTTATATCCTCACCAACTATATGCAAAGGTCCAATATACATGGATTCCACCTAACTCTTTTTTCTTATTTTATTATTTTTTCAAACAAAAGATAAAATCAGAATTCTCAATCAAATAGGAATATGGATAATTAATACATATATATCAAATTTATTAAGTGGTATTTGGATAAGGTAAAAGATCAAATGAGAAATTAATCTTAATGTGAGAAATGAGAAAATAACACAGACCGTCAGATCTAGGGCAGATCTACGGATCTCCTTCCTCCTTCCCAGGCGCGTGCAGCGCGTTCTTTTCCTTCTCCCACTTGGAAAATCTTCCGCACGATCCAGCTCCCTACTCGATCTCTTCCTTCCTCGATCCAATTGTCTCCCTACTCGATCTCTTCCTCTCTGGTTTCTCCTCGATTCTCCTCTGTCTATTCTCTTTCATTGATTTGTAAGTTTTTCCTGATATTGTAGACTTCGATTTCTAGGTTTTTGAGGTTTTTTACATGAATTTGTTTTCTTCTTCAGTCGTTGCCCGATTTCTAGGTTTCGCCATGGATCTATCTCTAACTCCGACGATTGGAGGTTCGTCCTTTTTTATTTTCAAGTTTCGTCGGTTATTTTAGTTTTTCGATTTGAGTTTTCATCATTAATTCTTACGATTTGATTTAGTTTTCTGTTTGATTTTGCTTGAGTTAGCAAGATGGATGAATCTGTGTGTATGTATCCCAATTTGACCTTGTTTGTTGAAGGAAATGTCACTCCTGCATAAAATCAAAGCACAAAGGCATAATAAAGTAGCACAAATCAATGACACAAATGAATCATGACACTTTCACAAATTAGTCTAGCACAAATCAACAATATTATAGCACATACGAAACAGAACATATAATTATGAAACTCCTAAATAAACATGAGATGTATTCTAGCACATACAAACAATATGCTAGCACTTCTATTTGTATTTGGTTTATATTCTAGCACAATCAACCAGTATCCTTTTTCCTGTGAATTCGACTTACTACACTTCTATTTGTATTTGGTTTCTGAATTGTTGTCTGAGATTTATAGTTGCATCAATGTAAGTGGTGATGATGTTGTTTTGATGAAAGATTTTCTGTCTTTCATAAAGGAGAAAAAGGATATGTAATTAAAGTCTGTTCAGAACAAGCCTTCTTCAACTTCTAAGTCGAATGCTAGTAGATTTGAGTCACTTCGTTGTCCGAAATCAAGTGAAGTTCTGATTCATCCACCTCCTTACACAAAGAAAAAGGGCAGACCAATACCAACTCGCCTTAAAAGCATTGTTGAGGATATAAAGGTTAATGCCTCAAAGGAGAAGAGGTGTTGCGACATTTGTAGCACGACAAGACATAACAGCCGCACTTGCAAAAAAAAGTTGAATCCCTCTCAATAGCTAGAATTAATACTTGAAGCACATTGTTTATCTTTTGAAGCACGTTGTTTAGCTTTTGAAGCACATTGTTTAGCATTTGAAGCACTTTTTTTCCCTTTCACAGATTTATGTTTACGACTGTGTTTAGCACTTTTCCCTTATTTGGAAGCACAAATACACTTAATCAAATCACTATCAATATTATAGAAACAATTTCATTGTCAGATTAACCCTTTCATTTTTAAGCACTTTCTCAAGCCCCTTATACATAGTGAATGATCAAAATGAATGATAAAGTAGTATATAGCACATTCATTACAGTGTGCAATGCTAGACTGAAGCACAAATGTACAATGCTAAGGTACAAATGTGCAATGTTATAACACATTTATTAGTGTTCTTATAACACTAATATTCCTTCTTAAGTTGAAGCACATTTACAGTTTTGTTTGGCACTTATCCCTTAAATGGAGGCACAAATACAATTACTTATAGCATGGTCAATATTATAGCAACAATTTCAGGCACAAATACAATTGTGTTCAACACCTTCATTTTAAGCACCTTATACATAGTAAACCAGGCACAAAAAGAGCATATACAACCCATTTTAAGTTTATCATACCCAATTTGCTTGCAAGTATTTACACTAAAATTAGAAATTTTAAGATTCAATGTTTCAAAGTAAGAATTACAAAAAATACAGCCCTTCGAGGCATTCACTTCAAGGCATTCACTTCTTCTTCTCCTTCTTCTTCTTCGACATTACATCTGCCATATTTTTGATCTCATTGAATGTGGAATCAATTATGGAAGAACAATACTTTCTTCTCATGTTTGACCTTTTTAACATTTGCGAATGCATCTGCTTTTGTTGTCATGCCTTTATCCGCAAGAAAGTCTCAAACATGCATCTTTGTATCACATTTTCCATACAAATATTTTAGTTTTGATAAAATAGAGCACATACAACAGTAAAAGAAAGCACAAATTTGAATAATATGAAGCACAATAATTATAAAACACACAGTTTTTCTGGAATATCTCCATACATGTCTTTTATTCCACCTTATGTCTTTGAATTGTCCAATATATCGAATCTCATGTGTTTCACATTAGAAACAATGACAATATAGTGGCTCATGTAGTGGATTGGAAAGAAAAACTGTTCCAAAAGTAGATAGAAATTATTCAAAATCACAACAGAAGGAAATTATAACATTTAAAACAATAGCACCTTATTTGATAAATTAAAGCACAAAAGAAACATATGTCAGCACATTCCCATAACAGAGGAGCACTATCAATAAAGGAGCATATGCAATGCTAACACTCACTCTAGCACATTGCTACAATAGATAAGCACTTTCATGAGTAAATCATAGCACAACAGTAGCAATTGCTAACACTCATTCAAACACATTCCTATAATAGTGAAACACCTTTATTAATAAGTCAAAGCACAACAATATCATATGCCAACACATTTCAATAATTTAGTAGCAGTTTTTACCATATTTATTTCATTCAGTTTGTACTTTGCATAAATCAAAGCACAACATTATTTAAGCTTCAACAACTGGGTAAATGAGTAAACAGAAGCACAACTATGGAAAATTGAAGCACAACAATAAGATATGGCAACACACTCTAATAATTGAGTAAATCATAGCACAACAAAAGCTTCTAAAGATCAAATGCTTCTAAAGCAAAAATCTAGAAGAAAGCAAAGCACAATCATAAGAAAATGAAGCACAATCATAACAAGGTAAAATGAGTAAACTAAAGCACAATATTATAAACTGAAGCAGAACCATTGAAAATAGAAGCACAACAATAGCATATGGAAGCACACAATAATAGCACAACATAAGCAAATGTTAACACTCATTTTCTAACACATTCCTATAAAAGAGGAGCACAACAGTAGCAGATTAAAACAGAACAGAAGCATATGCTAGCACAGATTAATCAAAGCACATGCAAACAATTAAGTAGCATATTACTGTGTGTATTCTGAAGCACAACCATTGAAAATAGAAGCACAACAACTAGATAACTGAGTAAATCATAGCTCATCAGAATTTTCTAAAGATTGAATGCTTCTAAAGCAAAAATATAGGACAAAGCAAAGCACAATCAAAAGAAAATGAAGCACAATAATAAAAAGGTAAAATGAGTAAGTTGAAACACAGTATTATAAACTGAAGCACAAATATTAAAAATAGAAGCACAGAAATAGCATATAGAAGTACACACTAATAGCACAACATAAGCAAATGTTAACTCTCATTTCTAACACAATGCTATAAAAGAGGAGCACAACAATAGCAAAATAAAGCACAGTAGAAGCATCTGCTTTATTCAACAATATGCAAAGAGATTTATTCAATCCCCTTTTCTGAAGAAAAAAAAAACACAAACTCAAATATAAGTATAAGAAAAAAGTAACATGGTAACTTAACTTGATCCAAAAGCATAAGAAAAATAGTAGCATGATACTTAACAGCTTGGTAGACGAGAACGACATCATCAAAACATCTATTTTAATACTTAAGGACGAGAAAGTTGTATGCGGTACCATCGGAACCGTCACCTTGAAGGTTGAAGAGACATTCATCATTAATTTTTAGCCCAAGGTACTCAACAAAAGTCCTCCAACCCTTTTCCAAAGCGGTAGGAATTGTTGCTATATTTGAGAAGAACTTCCCAAGTTTTATTTCCAACATTTAGTGTGATTGCACAATCCTAAAGGTCATCAATAACTTGTCTTCATGGTCTACGCGGGAGAATATGCACCATCAAAAATATCAAGATTAAAATTGTGAAAATTGATCGAAAGATAAGTGTAGGAGTAGAAAATCACGAGTCGACAATCCCTCTCGACATAGGAGCGTTTCATTTCAACAATGAACCTTCTTTCATCGCAATCAGACATCTCGGAGGTGTCGGAGGAAGAAGAGTTTAAAATGATGACCTCATTCTCCATGGCCATGCTGAATTGTGCTCCAAATTTGATTGAGATAACGGAACAAAACTTATGTGAAAGAAGGATATGAATGTAAGTTCGGAATTGCTTCAACCACCCCTATTTATGCTTGCAAACTTGACATCTGAATTGAAGCAAGGTATTAAATTCTCTTGGCTAAATTAAGCTCGAATTGTGCAAAAACTTGAAAATCGATGCATTTAACTACATTAATGTCATGTGCATCTGAATCTTGTGCATATAGTTGGTGATGACATAAATGTGTTAGGTGGAATGCATGTATATTGGACCTTGCATATATTTTACATGTGCATCTCCATTTTTTACCATACCAATACCAAGTAGCAATAACATATTAATACCTTTCAGAAAGAGTACATTTGGGTTGACTACTTGACTTGGTAACATATTAATACCAAAGAGTAGAAAAGATTGTTGGAGAGAGAGAAACATATTTATACTATTAGATCCCCCATGCATGACATATATCTAGTGAATGTCACCTGAAATTCATTAGAATCTCGTCTATTTGGAAAATGACTTATTTACCCTTGAAAGTTAAAAATAAGTGGGGTAAAATGGAAATTGTACTGAAACTAACAGATGTGAAGGAGGGGGTTCAGTGTTAACGGAATATAAAAAATGGGCACTCGTTGCAAAATGTGATATAAGGGGTAAATTCGACCGAATAGAAGGTGGTTTGGTGAAAAACGGCTAAAATTGATATAACAATTGTGGATGTCTTGTAACGATTAAGGTAAAATTAAAATAACAAATGTGGATGTATAAACGATAAGAAATGGTTCAAACACATTTGAAAACAGACTTGTTATGAACCGTGTTTGTTATTTCATATGTACACAATGAAATAAAAAAAACTTAGGTTGATAAGAAAAGTTAGTGCAACCTCCACAAATCTGTATATATGGAATTTGGTTTGAATCCAAAAGGAGTGTTTAAATTCTCCAAATATGCAATAACTTGCATTTACAAGCTCTCCAAGTAAGAAGTACCAATCTACCATACACAAAACTTGTACACAAAAATCCATGTTGCAATCAGTCAGGAGCAAACAGAAGATGAAGATAGTAACTCGCCTACGGCGTTCGGTCCCTTGTCATCTTCAACCCCATGTATCTGTCAAAAAGCAGAATCAGATAAAGATCATTATTACTAAGCATATGAAGAAAAAAAAGCAAGAAGAAATGCATACCTTCCAAGCATCATCAATGTAGCCTGAGGATTGGTTCCAGGAGAAACGTTGAGCACAGATCCATCAACAACTCGTAGTGAACTGATCCCTATAACATGAAGATCAGGATTGACGACCTTACCAACAATGCAGCCGCCATGGTAATGCCATAATGTGCTGACTGTACTTGTACAAAAGTCTCTCATAGCCCGATCATTCGATAGATTAGCGGGCAAGCGGGGCCCGATGAATCTGAAATCAGAACCCAGAGGCCATTGTCTGAACTTGAAATCCTGCATGGACCGAGAATTGAGCACGTCTGCTATTTTACGCAATCCAGCAACACATCTGTTCAGATCAGTTGGGTCAGAAAAGTAATTGAACCGAACAACTGGGTTCAATTTTACGTCTGGTGACGCCAATCTCAAGGAGCCAGAAGAGATGGGCCCAGCAATCTTCTCCATGATGGTGGCAACTGTGAGGTATAGAGGTGGAGGAGGTGATCTGGTGAAGATAGAGTGAGCAGTTGAGGTGAAAGGGATGACATTGGAAGCTGCTTCAAGATAGGACCCATGTCCAGTAATGCCCACTACTTGTATGAGAGAATGCTCCAAAGGAACAGAAGGCAAGATTGAAATGCCATTTCTTGGGTTATCATACAAAAACTGACCAACATAGGGTGAGTGCCTTGCAACCGGAATTCCCCAAGATGACAAATACGGTCTCGAACCGATCCCGCTCAGTAATAAAAGCTGAGGTGTACCAAGAGCGCCAGCTGAGAGGATAACCTCACCACTGTCACGGATCATAGCGTGATGGTAATACCCTAAAACGTCACGGTACACTACCCCGATTGCTGACAGGTTTGAGTTATCTGAGGATGGGGATCTAGCAAGAAGAATTCTCTCAACAGAGGCATGAACAGCAACCTTCATGTTAGAAGGATTTCCATGGCTTAAAAGATCAGCTGAGCTATGACGTCTTCCAGAGCTATCGAATGTAGAGCCACTGATCTTGGTTCCCACAACATGATCTAAGGTAAAATCATTGTACGGACCAACACCAGATTCCACAAGCCCATCTCTAACGGCGGATTGCCAGGTTCGTAGTTCGGGTCTGAAGACGATTTCCCTCTCAACCCATTCATATGACTGATTTACCAGTCCAGGATCCCAGTTCATTTCAGATTTTCCATAAAATTCAGCATCAGCTCTGCTGTAGAAGCCTGCATTAATGGCGCTGCTTCCTCCAAGAACTCGACCCCGGGCATTTGGAACACCTTCTTCAGAGGTGAAGACGTCTGCTGGTGAATCAAATCTGTTATACTGCATCAATGTGGGTAAGAAACCCTCCTGTGACATCAGTTCTGGCTTCCCATAGGGTACCCCACCCCTTTCAATCAGAAGAACTTTGTAATTCTCAGACAATGTAGCAGCTAAGGGGCAACCAGAAGTGCCTCCACCCACTATCACGTAATCATAGTTATCCTCAGTTGGGAACTCAGTTGCGTTCATCACAAATTTCATGTATTCTGGAACTACAAACAAGAAATACACAAAATTAAAGGGATTAGATGAAGAACAGACGAGTTTCCTATGTTCTGAGACAGCAAAAAACAGATTTTAGGTACACTGGATCTACCTCTATTCACACGCAGGAAAAAGTAAAGACACTAGATAATGAACAGAGATTAGTTTTCTGCGGAAACAGTAACAAACAAGTTCTTCAAAATGTACGACGAACAACGGAAAGAGCAGCGTCAATTTAAGAATCAAAATCATAACAGCCCTAAATGGAAGCCATTTGCGTTCATCGAGAAATTTACCTTTGTGGAACTTCAAAAAGAAAAAAACATAACGCAATCAACAGCGGAAAAGACAGATCTTCTAAATTCTAAAGCAGCAGCAGCAAAACGCAATCAAGAACAGAAAGAGGTTTTCTGATAAACAGCGGAAACATTAACTAGAACTCAAAAGAATCGAAACGATTCCTCTACAAAATCTGCAATCAAGAACTGAAATCGGTTCAATGTAGTTGAAGGCACAAGAGAGATTTACCAGCTTCAGGTTGCGCCGTGGAAGAAGGAAGGAGGGAGAAAGCGATCGCAGCCATGAACCACCAAATCAAGTGCTGTCTCCCTCGATTTCCGAGCTTTTTCGGCGAGATTTCTCGCATTTCTCCCAATCTTTCTTGAAAACGCAATTCGATCTTCCACAGTTGGAAACTCGGGAGAGAAAGACGAAAGGGAGAGAGGAAGAGAAAGAATTTCTAACTGATTCCAGATTTAGTTTCGCGCATGGTTGATCAAAGCAAAATTGATCGAACTCTGGAAGAGAGCAAAATTGGGGAGTGAACCCTTCACTCTTCTCTGCAAAACTTTTTCTAGAAATTTGTTTCGTTATTTTGCCGCCTTATCAATTTGTCATTATCCGGGTTCTTTATTTATTTCGTTATTTTATTTTATTTATTTCCCCATCAAATATCCTGATTATTAATTTTGATGTTATACGCTATAAATTTGTTTATTTTCTATTCACAAGCTAGTTATATATACATTATGAGAAATTTAAAACAATGATTTGCATCTGGAAGTTTAATGGTAGAAGGGCTTGTGTATGATCAATGAAGAAAAATTTGCGAATAATGGCAAATGAAAATACCGTTTGTTCGTTTTGGCAGTTGTTTGAACAATTTTACACCCACCAAAGAGGTTAAGTCGTTACTGTAAGTTAGGGTGTTCATGCAAATATGGACGTCCTTTGACTTTTCTTTTGACTAGAAAGGATTGAATTACCCACTTAGATTATAATCAAACTTCATATGAAATGCATTTTTATTTGGAGCAGCTGAGTTGAATTAAGTTTTCTGTAAATGAGATAGTTTTGAACTTGGCCTGTTTGGTTCGTCATGCTGCTATCGAATATTTTGGTAATTTCGGCTGCATCGTAATTCAATATAAGAGTTATGATCAAACCATTGACCAGTGGCGTTTTTGTAAATTTACACAGTTATGAAGAGTAGTACATCAGAATTATCAAGTCAAAAATGTGCAAACATAGGATTAACCCCCTTTAGATTTTAACTTTGAGGGGGGAAATATGGCATATCCAATTGAGTTTCCCATTTGTCATATGACATTTTTAGTGCCAGTTGAAGATTGCAAGATTCAGAAACTTGACTCTTCTGTCGTAGGTCGCCTCAAAAAATATCGCAAACTATTCGCAACCACCTGGAAAAAAAATGACAATATTTTAAAGCAGTTGTTAAAGCAAAGAATAACAGGATGAGCAAAAACAAGAACAAAGTCTAGTGTTCAGATCTCAAATGAACAAATGAATACTAGGTTTGTCACTATCAGCTCGTTTTTTTAGAAGCTAGTTTTATTCAGTTTCATCACCCTGTTATGCCAATATAAACACACCATAAAAGCACAAAAATAAAGTTTATCTTCACCTGTTGAAGTGGTTTGATCAGGGGTTTACCCCGGTAGCTGACATGAAATTTCGCCTTGGCCAGCAAACCCTGGAAGAAGCATATGATTAAGGATGAATTTATACTGAGGAAAAAATGGGGAAAGAAAACAATTTGTGCCAGGAAGTATCAAGAATCACCTCAGTGTCAAACTCTCCTGATTCAACAGCAACGTTTAACTCACTGATTATTTTCACAAGCTCCACTAGTAAACCAGGGTGATCAGCCGTCTCCACAGAAAGCAAGCTGCAAAAAACCATAGAGATATCATTCAACTCGGTTGCTTTTATGTCTTTCTCAGCATCCTTATTCTAGAATTGTATTATGAGATACTTTCACTAGAGAATTTTCAACCATCAAGAACATTAAATGACCAAATATGATGGGTTTCAGGGTATATAAATGGAAAAAAAAACGGACAATACCTGCGGTTGGGACCATCATCCTTGACACGGATATGTGTTGCTATATCTACATCAAGCTGTTAAATTTAAAGATGTCAGTGACATAAGAGTAATAAACAAAATAACTTAGAGATGATAAACATGTTTATGGACATGGGAGGCTGCCAAAAATGCCACATTTTACCTCTCGTGGTGGAGGGGTGATTCCAAAGGCTGCCCCCATTGCTAGCTGAGCACTTGACTCCTGCAGATCAAAGTATCTATTTAGAAATTTATCCTAAATTATCTACATGTTCTACGATATGAAAGCATTAAGAAGATGTTCACAAACCGGATGAAATTCAAGCAGATTGTTTATGATGGTCAAACGAATTGCCTCCAGCAACTCAGGATCCTCAACCTTTCTTCCGTTATCACTGCGCATAAGTCAATCCACAAACAGAAGATTCAATAAGATGAAACAGAATTGTATAATATGGCTATACACTTGTACATATGTAGATAGTGTTACGTACACAATAGCTTTATGCTGTCAAAATTTTAGAATGGTGATTACAAGCATCAATAAAAGAAAATAGTGATGCATTAGGAGTAGAACATACGCTCTAGTGATGGCAAAGGTGTTGTGTTTCCCAGAGGAGTCTAGAAAGACATTTGCCTTGACCACGTTCAGCCCAAGATTTTTCAGGGCATTCATCTGAACATGGGATTGCCAACACACGAAATAATAATAAGTATAACACACAAACCAAATGAAAGCTGATAGATGCAGAATACGATAATATAAAAACATACGGTATCAAGAAGAGCACCAAGGCGGTCACCAAAAGTTATCTCTACCACAGTAGCATCTGGGTCTGAATCCAGGTCAATGATGACTTTTGGGGTAGGGATTTCATCCGTTTCAGAGCTTCCATCCTACAATCAACACATCCGTCATTATTAGGTCCAGACATGTAAAAACAGAAAACACAAACATCACCATGAATGATCTGATATTTGGAGACAGATGTATACAAGTGAATGGTTGATGAGTACCTCCACAGCCAAAGCTAGGGAAGCTCGTGGAATGATTGTGGTCATTCCTACCGAGAGTCTGATGGAAACCACACTCGAATTACAACAATATAAAGATCATATACTATGCTAATTTTCAAAACAATTCAATCAAACACCTAATTGTATAAGATAATCAAACATAAGAAGATTACACGGTACATGATTTTTTAAATATCACATACTAAATCAGATAACACAAGCTAAACCATCAATAGATCTTAAAGTCAGATAGCTGATAATGGAATATCATTGCCATAAGTCAGATAGCTGATAATAGATCTTAAAGTTCAAACTATCAATCAACTGTATAAATGTCCAAAAGAAAATTGCAAATCAGTCCATGATCTAACGAATCTAGGCAATCCAACATCAGAAACAAACATAATCAACACAATCAAGCCAAGTAGAGATCTAAAACAAGAAATTGAACAAAAGAGCCACCGAAGTTGACCAAGTTAAAAGAGATAAATATACCTTCTCCTATGCTGAAAACAAACTCTCCTGACAGCCGATAAGCCAAACGCGCCCTTAGGCAAACAACCAGTAGCTGGTAATAGAGTCCCCTCAACATTTTTGGGCAGAGCTTGGACTCCCAATCTCACAGAAGCCATAGCTACAGACATTATATTTTAAGTGATCGGAAATCAAATTGAGCAAAATTAGGGCGAAGATCTAGAAAAAGAGATAGAGAACAATGAAGGGAGAGAGAGTTTTATAGGAAGGTAATCAGCATTGTGAAGATGGAGATTTGTAGGGTGTGGATGAGTTGAGTTGAGTTGCGTAGATATTTGTAGATTGGTAACAATTTGAGCGCTGTGTTTTATCCGCCATGAAAATGAGATGCCGCTGGACTCTTGTGTGGAAATATGCCTTTGCCCAGTTCGCCTTTTTTTTTTTTTATCAGAAACAAATACATTTCCCCCTGTTTTTGTTCGGTAATTTAATTTCACAATTTTTTTCCATCAGAGAAAACACAATTAATTCCAAATATTTCATTCAATGTAATTAAAGATATTTCATTCTATTGAACGAAATAAAAATATCTTATTTCTAACATATTTATAATTTTGATTTTCTTATAACTAGTTTTTTCTACTATTAAAATTGTTAAAAAATGAGGATTCCTAAACAACGAATCTTTCTTATTGAAAAATGAATTTACCGAATCCGATTTCAACCTTATGACACATGTCCAAACTCGAAAAAACTCGAAATTCGGTCCGTTTAACGAAAAATAAAGACTATTTTAATATAATTAGTAATGATATAGTATTTAAATATAACTTCTTTAATCATTTAACAATATTTTAAATGAATAACTCTATTAACGTAGATCGTCTATTAGCGTAAATCATCCGCTAACCTACAGTGACTCATTCCATGTTATCCAAATTGACGGATTTGATCTTAATCTGAACCCGAAATTACTAAACTCAAAATGGACTTAACATCTCTATTTGCAGTAGCAAGTGTGAGAATTATCTCGTAGGTAAGAGCATCAATAATTTGGGATGGGTGGGAAATTAATTAGGGTAGAAGGTAGTCGTTATCAATAAACAAAAATCAAAACGTGTACGAGTATGATTGATGGTCCAACAACCACTTAACCCTAGCTTTGGTCTTTCTTTTTTACTCAACCAAAATCTACGTTTCATAGGTTGATTATATAAGCTTTATGTATTTCGACCATCCACTTGTACAGTTGTACCTATGACTTATCACTTATCTACACGTAAGACATATCCCCACACAAATTATTAAATCACTCTATAGATATGACCTACTCGTTTATATATCCAATGTTGAAGATAAGGATTGAGCATCAAAAACAGATGGAATAGAATCATTAAACAGTAAGATGCATGATAAATAAACGAGAATAAAATGATTGACGTTCAATGTGAGCAAGTGTCCGGAATCCGTCTTTTATGTGTAAAAGATTGGAAATACCAGCGAGAAAAATAATCAGACAACTCTCTTGATCATAAGAACACGTATAAAAATTCAAGACTGTGTAGAACAGATTGGATTTAAACACCAATTCAAGAGATCACAACCAAAGTGACAAATCCGCAACTAAGATGGATGTTCAACATTAAACAGAAAGTGAGTGAGTAAGCAGTTTAAAACAGCGTTTCAACGCATATCTCATTTCAGGAGAGTCTTGATGATGGATTTAACGTTCAGTTTCTTGAGGTCGGTGTATGACTGCCCACAACCAACGAACATGACTGGTGCTCCGGATATGTAAACCATAGATAGAGCTGCTCCAACCTGCAAATTCATGGATTTGATTCCGGCTAATTAAAAGATTGGAAAACAGTTGATCGTCGTGATAAACTGATTATATAAAGCAATGGTTTATGAAACATGCCTTGTCGTCAATTGTGTCAAATTTTGTCAGCAGGATGCCGTCTATCAGCCTTGGATTGAGTGATGTAGAGAGGTCAGCCAGTTTCTGCAAGAAAGACCAGAAATATTTAAAAAAAGCAAATTTCAATACAATAACCATAACTTATGGAAAAAGCCCAAACCTTCTTTGTAAATAGTTACATAAACGATTATACTATCCTATGCCTCATCTAAAATACATACTGTAATCCTTCTGATGACACTTGAATGCATTTCAATATTTAGATGCAGTATACATGCCTGTTTGGAATGTGAATCATTAATAGTAATGGTAATGAAAAACAAGAGATACTTTTTCTCGAAATATAGACAAATGGAAGTTTAATTCCTAAAGAAGGAATTTTATTGATTTATCAAGACATGGTTTTTATTGAATTGATTGACTGAACCAAAAAAAAATAGCACTAAAATTGGATTTTATTGATCAACTAAAATTGCCTCTCAGGATTTTCACTTGCCTACAAAATTTCAATCTACATACATCGTTGGACCTCTTGAATAAACAGTCAAGAAGATGAATTTTTAAGAGGTAAGACAGGAAAAAAGGGCGCTTTTCAAAAATTGCGATAGGGACAGAGATTAAATTTATATCCCAAGAATGCATCCCTGTTCAACAATGGGATGCTAGAGGGATCATCTGTTAAGCTGACAGTTTATAGTACCCGGAAATGCAGAGAACAATCCACATTAGAATAAGTATGATTTCAGGAATAGACAAGAAGATTAGAGTGAACCTGATTGAACTTTGACAGCTGGTCAACTGCATCATTGCCCACAAGTGCTTCTCCAACAAAAAGGACCAGGTCCGGATTGTTAAGGTAAATAAGTTTTGACAAGGCACGCATCAGTGGTTCATTATCCTGCATAGATCGCACGGCACATATTCAAGATATCGGCTTTTTGTGAATTAAGAAAATGCAATCACACAATCACTCATTTAAAAAAAATGCAAATATAAGGTACAGCATTTCAGCACAAGATAGAAGTATGAACAGCACATCATACAAAATCAAACGACCACCATATATTAATATATTGATGCATTACAAATTTACAATCATGTTTTTTAATATTAAGAATCACAATACCTGCATGCGACCAGCTGTGTCGACAAGAACTACATCAGAACCATTGCGAGAAGCCTCTTGGATTGCTTCCTTTGCAACAACTGCTGGATCTTTCTCATATCCCTTCTCAAATATGGGAACCTGATATGAAAAAACAGATGTATATTATCATGAAAATATCAACAATCTTAAAGATGATATGACATTCTACAAGAAACAATTTTTCACAGCATGCTAATTAAGTGCAATTGAAAAAAAGAAAGGGAGGGTATACCTGGAGTCTACGTGCATGAGTGCGAAGCTGCTCAACTGCCCCTGATCTAAATGTGTCGCAAGCAGCCATCATTACGCTTACATCATGTTGCAGCAACCAGTAAGCAACCTGTAAAATAACATAAGAACATGTAAATAATGAGGGTCAGATCACAATACAATTTTAAACTAACAAAAAACTGTGTTTTAGACTTTACCTTAGCCAGATTGGTAGACTTTCCAACTCCATTGACACCAACAAATACAACAACATATGGCTTTCCTTGTTCCTTAGCAGCATGTACATCCCTTAGTATGTCAATAGATCGTTTAGGTGTAAGAATTCGAACAAGTGCCTCTTCCATTGCGTTCTACAAATGTTTAATTCAACTTTTTTAGTACAGTTGTCCATAATGACGATAGGAGAAGGCACTCAATAAAATATAACTGAACTAACCTGCACTGTGGAAGACACCCTAGTGAATGATGCCAGCTTTTTGCCTTCAAGGCTTGCTGCGACAGATTCACATAGCTTCTCAGCAATCTCCTCAGCCTACAAGTTCCAAAAATTTATTAATATGAGCAAGACAAGACATAGAAAAAACCCATACACAATGTAACTCAAGCTAACATACCACATTCTTGGTCATCAGTCTATCTTTAAGTGCTTTTAA
The DNA here is from genome assembly GCA_029168935.1 of Oxyria digyna. Classification (NCBI taxonomy): domain Eukaryota; kingdom Viridiplantae; phylum Streptophyta; class Magnoliopsida; order Caryophyllales; family Polygonaceae; genus Oxyria; species Oxyria digyna. The sequence continues at coordinate 13,201,664 of JAPVLV010000010.1, read as the reverse complement.
TGCTGGCTGAAGGTCTTCCTTCTCCAGGTTTGACTTCCCCGCAATACTGAACATACGAAAGAAACCATCCATTATTCATCCCAATCAAATCAACAAAAGGGTGAGGACAATCTCATCAATATTAGATAAAAAAAAAACTGTGACAAGAACAACTAGACAGAGAACCAAATAGGACTCAAAAACAATTTGATACCTTTGGAACATAGTAGAGAACCAGCCTTTCTTCTTAGTCTCAACCTTGGAACCACTTTCAATCTCATCATCATCATCTTCAGACTCACTGTCACTGCTAAACACTTCCTCTTTGTCCATCATACTCTCTCCCACATCTGCCACCACATAATTCTGATTCTCATCCCCATTCTCAGTTACAGGATCTGTGTAATCCAGTTTCACCTCTTTAGGTTTATCATCCCAAACTCTGTTCTTCTTGGTAACTTTCTTCTTAGTATCATCCTTTACCACCTTGCTAACAACAGCAGTATCTGTTTTCTTTACCCCTTTAGATCGTAACTTTTGGAGCTTATTTACATCAAATGCTCCACCCTCAGAACTTACATTCTCTTTCCCGTTTACATTAGCATCCATTTTCCTATCAGTTAATACCCCTCCATTTACACGCCCATGATCCTTACCTGAATCACCATCTCCACCATCATCCATCAAACCATTGCTGCTAATCCTCTTGTTCCCTTGATCATTCTTTGACTTATGCACCTGTTCAACCTTCCTATTCGCAGTCTTCGCCCCCAATTTGGACGACTTCTTCATCTCTTCAGATCTGGCCTCGGCCTCCTTCCTAAGCTGCCGATACACATCATCGAAATCACCATACTCTAATCTCTTGGGATCATAGATCTCAGAAAACTCACGCTTCACCATCGAGAGAAGATCATCGACATAAAGCAGATGAAGGATTCGCTGATACACAGCAACGAAAACAAGGCCTAAATCGTTGTGGAAAGTCCATTTGAGAGTGTAGGACTCGTAATTGAATGATGCGGCACCAGATCGCTCCTCGAGAAGACAAGATCTGATCAAAGTATCGATTGGCGATCCCTTGAGAGCATCGCTTAGCTCTTTGCATGTCCATAGCACCAGCCCTCCCCTGGTGAATATCAACAGTTGCTCTAACATCTCTAATCAAATCCAGAACAACCTCTCAGATGTAAACCCTAGAGATAATTGCCCCTATGCTAATCAGATCCCTTATACAGTTATACGGAAAGATAATATATAGCGATGAATATTATTGATACAAGATTACAAGGTATGAAATTATCGTGCGCTTTATAAAGCCGTCCATGTAGTTGTTTTTCTGAATCGGACGGATGAGATTTTTTCTCTAATTTTCAATGTGTCCTACTTTCCTGGTTGCTGTCTTCTCCAGTTGGTTAATCCTGAATTGTCCACCAAACTTGACTTCTATTAATAGAATTGTGCACTTAGCTCTTAATTGTGCACTTAGCTCTTAATTGTGCTAGTGATTTGGCAATTGAGTTTTTGATTCTCAGTTATTATATTATCTTTTACGATTGATCGTTTTCTAATGGGTTGGAATTTCCAGGGTGATTTGAGGAACAAGTGTGATATTTTCTCATTCTTTAAGCAAGAGTTCTAAGGGTTATTGGGCTTTTCATGCCCACTAATCCACTATCAATTGCCAGAGAAAAGCTTAGGTGAGTGTGAAGTTGTTGGCGTTCACAAATAAGGTAATGTTCATAATTTAGGAGGTAATGTACATAATCGGTACGTTCAGGTTTTTTAAAAATAAAAAAATTAAAGTTCACAATAACTACAATAATGTCACCGACTCACTAAAAAACTTCAAAAAAATTCAATGTTCATGTTCTCACTTCGTTTTTAAGCCTTATTCACACCCGAACTTTACTCCCAATTGTTGTATCTAGGGGCAGACCCAGTAAGGGACCTGACCTCGGAAAAAAAAATGTTTTTTTTAGAATTTTTCTTTGTTATTCTTCTCTTGTTCTTTTCATCTAGAGTAAGGGGCTTGAGTTATTGGATGTTTGGCATTATAGTCCATAAAATAAATTAAACACTAGTGAATTGTTTCTAGAAGTTCTTTTTAGTTCATGACATGTTTTTTCTGGCTACATTTTCTCGTGTTGTTTAATTTTGTTGAGTTACAAGCTAAAAACATATTTTTATTCAATAGATTGTGTTAAATTCTTATGTTATCCGGAGAATGAAGAAATATTTTACGAAGTATTGTTGGATCACAAAACTCTTTTGTTATTGTTTTTCTCATACAAATTATGCAATCGAATTTTTTTTTAACCAAACAGACCCCACAGGCAAGAATTCCTGGGTTCGCAATTGGCTGTATCCGAATGTCGACTTTCTTCTAATAGCTCCCAGCCCGTATTATGAATGTCAGCCGTATTATTATTGTTTTTCTCATACAGCCCGTATAATGTTCAGATCCATGGGCTACTGCTCCAATGGCTGAGCTTGATCAGTTCAAGAACGAGAGGTCTTTTGGTAGAATTTCTTTGTCCGATTATGTAAGGATTGATCTCATGGATGTTTTTCCTTGAAATGGAGAAGCTGGCTGCAATGCCAGAGAATGGTCATTTACATGAAGACCATCATGCTAAGTTAGAATCAGCTAAACAGCCATCTATAAGTGTAGACAGTCGGTTGAGAGAAGAGCTCAAGTAATTAAATTGGCTCAGTTGGAAGAGAAGGTAAGGAAACTGGAAGTGGAGAAGGCTGAGATGGAAATGGATTCAGCTCAAACTCAACTGTGCTTGGAAAACTCACAAGTTGAAATGATAGAAAACAAGATAAAGTTGCAAGAAAGACTTCTAGAATTAAAGATGGAATTCAAGTCGTATGCCAATGACTTGAAACTGGAAGCCCAAGCAATGATGTCGAAAATTCAGTTTTTTCAAGACGAAATGGATAGACAAAGGGACAAATAAGATGCTAGTTGTTTTTGGTATTCGATAACTACAAAACTAGAAGCAGCTCTTCCTCAAAGTTTCACCAAAAATTTAAAAAAAAATCAAAAAATAATTAAAAGACAGTATGATATTACATTAGCATTACAATGTTCAAACCTTGTCAAGTTTACAACATCTATCCATCAACCATCACAGAAAAACCATCAGGCTGCAAAGATCCGTTGCTCAACATCCAACAATTTCTATCATTTGTTCGATCATTTCACCCAGAACAAGACTGCTTCTGATTTCGGCTTACCTTCTAAATGCCACAAATCTATTGTCTGAAGAATAAAAAATGTGATTGTGCAATGAGGTATTATTGAAACCGAACCAAGAAACGTCGGTATATGGTTCAAGTATCATACAACACAAGAAAAGGAAGCGGATATTCGGTACCGTGATGAGCTACGAACAACGTGCTTCAGTCTTCATCTGTAGCGGGAAACCAAGAAACAATTAGGGAAAACTAATACAAGTGAGTTAATATTGCAATATGTTTTTATTATTTTCTTTTTCAAAATAACTTGCAAGTCAATTTAATATTGATTTGAGAATTTATTTATTTATAAATAGGTTTTAGTGTCTTTTTCTACAGTACAATTTACGAAACGAATATCCTTAACCTATGCCTCGTAAAGAAGACCAATAACAACCTGAGAAGAATGCAGGCCGAATTTTACCAAATTAGATAAATTTTCCGGGTTTGGCAAATGCAACACTCACCTGATTCGACATCAACATGAACAAAAAAGCTGGCAGCAACTATCAAATAGCATAGTATGAGCATTAGACCTTTAAAGTAATTTGATGTTCCTTCCTGAAACAACGAGTTAACATCAAAATATATAATAAAAACGAGAGATATAATAGTGAAAGCCTCATAGAAAGAATGCTCATCATCATAGAACAAAAAGCGAAGTTGACATAATATAGAAAAAGTGGTTTTATAATTGGGTGCATTTCGGGTGAGAACAACTTTTATAATGAGAACGTGAGAATAGCTGATGTTCATCAAAATGTACTCAAATGTTCATCAAAAATTTTGATGCACATCTTTTGAAAAAGTGATGCACATATACGATTTTTCTGAACACTCTTCGGTTTCTCAATAAATGTTCTTCAATTTTTGGATGTTTTTAAGTTTGTCAACGAATGTTCACCAAATCAGTACTAAGTGTTCACCATTCTCACGTTCTCATTTTAAAGTTTATTCTCAACAGATACTGATATGGTATTTTAAAGTATCTTTATAATTTACTTATATCATGTTGATATGGTATTTTTTGCTGACAAGTCATTTCCGGTACAACCAAAAAAGAGAGATCAGAGAAGGGAAGAATAACAACCTGAAGCATAAAGGCAACCACAAGAACTGCGATAAAAAGAGTAGCAGTTTCAAAAAGTCTGAAGTTTAAATCCATGGGTTGTCCCATTAGCCAACCAACAACAACACAGAATGGTATCTGCCACATTGAAACACAGTGGTATAAATTTCAGTCAATGCAGTTATAAGAGTTAGAAACTTAAAATAAAGAGTACAGTTTGTTGTTATTACCACAAACATAGAAATTTGAGTCGATGATCCAATTGCAACTCCAATTGTGATATCCTAAATAGCGACGCAAAATAACAAGTGAACGTTAAATATATCGAGTAGCTACTATGCAAATGCTTTGCTCTGGCATGGCTATGTAAAAAAGTACATTATATTGAAGACGGGATTATCATATACCTCCTCCGTTAAAAAATGTCATTTCAAGCTTCAACTTTTGCTAAGAAATATTTGTCCTTTTAGAATTTAGGTAATGATATATCAGTGAGTTACAACATATGTTAAAAGTTCCACATGTTGATATCATCTATGCAAATACACTTTGATCATTGGCTTAAACTGATGTGAATTATTAATCTGTAAATTTTAGAAAAAAAATTTAGTATTGTAGCTTAATGATTGCTTTCCTTATGAGACTAATTTCTTAACACGGAAGTATGAAAATTTTTGGACACCTACCAGTTTGTCCTTCATAGCAAACATTATTGCACTTGCATGTTCAGCAGCATTTCCAACAATGGGAAGCAAGATAACGCTTATAAAAGCCACCGGCATGTTCATTGCTGCAGATGCACCCTAGAAGAAAATCCAACAAGAAAACAAATGTTATGTCTTTTTTATATCCATTATGTAAATAACTAAATGCTAGTGCGCATCGTGTCACTTTTCACCCTACTAAAAATTAATGTTCATGTTAACATATACGATAGATAGTTCTAGCTATGGTTTACCTGAATGGCATCAACTAGATACCCAGATAATATTGAGACCCATAAGGTTAAAATAAAGAGCCAGGCAACTGATTCACATTTAGTCATCTCAGGAACTTCATCGACGTCATCCGAACACTCGTTGTCCTCAACAACTTCCTGTCCATTTGTAAACAACTGATTCAGTCTTTAGGATAAATTGAAAATACATTCAACAGTACACAGCAGAGAAGATTGTCCAAAATTGTTAAATAGTTGTCTCTAACAAGCTTTTCATTCGAATTTACAAACTTTACAAATGTGAGCTCCTTTTTTTTTTGGAGGAAAAGAGCCACTGTCCAAGACTTATTGAAAAGAAAGCTAAAAAACAATCATGTGGGAAATTTACAACCTCCATGGTCATCTAAGTAAATAGCACCAAGGCTCCTTGCAAACATGCTAGAGTGAAAATGTAAAGACAATTTTAAGCTTATAGGAACAATGTCTTAAAAAACGCACCACGTCAATTGGACTGTAAAGATTTGGTTGGCTCCTTAGCTGAAAATATAGATAACTCGCATATGCAATAAGCATGATACAGCTACTAAATCTTGAAAGCGCAAGCTCCGACTTGCCTTTGTGGACCTCTGTATGTGTGAAATGAAGAACTGCAGGGAACGTTAAACCCATTACAGCCATTAATAGCAATCCAGAGTTAACTATGGCCGCTGCCTGTAGAAAGCCAGAGCATCACAAGTATCAGAGGATCAACTTTGTCACAGAAGGACTGCTTACATATATATCAGATTTTCTTTTACATATTATCATTATTGTACCTTGTCGAAGTGCTGAATTCTATTAGAATGGACAATCCCACCTGTGAAAAAGGCACCGCCAAGGACTAATAACATGTTTGACAAAATGGAGCCAAGTAGAGATTGTTGAACCACTCTTATCATTCCAACTTTTAACGCATACATAGATATTATCATCTCCGTGGCATTTCCAAATGTTGCATTTAGAAGACCTCCAACTGAAACCCAATAGTAACCAGCATGTCAGTTTATACACATGACCAACAATACGCACTTAGAGAGTTCTGTAGGAAAATGACACTTTTTTACAACAAAAAGTAAAAACCTGAATCCTGTCCAAAATTAATGTCACCTATTAGCCAATGGACGTATTTACCATAATTAAATAATCAATTCCAAGAGTCATAGATTAGACAAAAGAATATTTCATTGATAAGTGATCTTGAGCCAATGTTAAATGCAATTTGAATATCAACTGCACATCAGTCAGCGTAACCACTGCTGAAAAATGATGCATGGACTCAAAAACCAATATCTGCAGCATCATAAAATATAGTAAGTCACCTGTAGGGCCCGTGTAGAAAGCCAGCTGCCTGCAAATGACGGAGCGAGTAACAAAGTTAATTATTTTAAGTTAAACAAAATATAATTCAAATTAATACTTCCTTCAACGAGAGTAGCTTACTCTGTAGCATAACCCAACCGCTCAGCTAGAGGAGTGATGCCCACTAGGCTCAAGAAAAAAATCCATCCCTGGAGACAGAAGGTAATATCATTTCATAATAATGGTAAGAAACAAGTATATCTGCAATGCACTAGGTAGTTCTCTGAAATAGAATAAACACAAAAACTGAGACCTACAGGGAAAATTACAAAAACGGCGCCAGTGAAAAGAGTTTTTTTTGGGGGTAAATAGCATCATTAATTGGCCATTCACATAAAAAAGATATTACATCCACTCAGAATAAAAGGGTCTTTTATTTTATGTACTCATTACAACTAAGGGGTGGATGGTGATTGGCTAATGAAACAAACATAACCCATTAAATATGTCATTTTTCATTTTACTTTTTGTAAGGGGGTGATTCGGAATATTCCCCCCCTAAATTCAGTTCACTTTTCAAACATATTTTATGACATAAAGAGATGCAATATGACCAATCTCAACAACTTACATGTCTTTCAGTGGTATAATGCAGCACAATTGCCAAGGGACCAAATGGTAGTAGCACGTTAATTTTCGCATTTATTAAGACAGAATACACACTTCTGAAAGGGCTGTTGTTCAACTTCCTGAAGAACCTTGAATTTGAAAGCTGTCTTGGTCCAATTGGTGACTCGAAGTCAATAGAATGCACCTTCTTTGATTTCGGTAGGCTCAAGGAAAGATCCTCGTCTGAATCCAAGTCTACCTTCTCACTCATAGGTACTCCCACCATCATTGTGCTGGAATCTGCCAATCATAGAGCTTGGATAAGATTAAAAAAATTATCTTGAGGATTACACTGTGATTATGTGAAGTTCAATTCACAGTACAAACAATCAAACAAGTCTAAATCATCAGGCGGGATGAGAGAAATTTGGCATGAACAAGAAGGAATAAAGGGACTTCATTGAAATAGAGTAGAGAGAAAGAGAAAATTACAGGCAAAAATCAAATCAGAAAATAAACATGAATCATATATATACACACTAGGCAAAACTAGCTACAGTATATAACAGGTAACTATAGCTAACTGCTCCATTTAGATACATGACAAATTTTTCAGCTTGAAAGGAGCAGTAAAATACCCAAAATCTGTTTTTCCCTTCCTCAATCTCTAGATCATCTTGTTAGTGTACAGTGTACTTTTAGTTATTTCACAATGTTGAGCTCCAATGCAAGAGATGAAAGATGTATAAAGTGGTGTAATATCTTCTGAAAATGGCTATAAGGAGCTAAGTTGCAGGAGACACGGAAACAGAAACAAACACGAAAGCGACATTATCAAGCTTAACAATGACACGTCGCTTTAGATCACAAGATATGACACCATAAACTGGAAGCAAACACTACATATTCAAAACCAGCTTTACTGACTCAAATAATACAAACCAACTTCAGTAACACTTAACACATAATAAATCCAAGACCAAGTTGAATCCAAATCAGCTCCATTTGAAACAGCAGCAAGCAATGTTGACCAGTTAGATCAGCAAAACCAGGCCCATGAAATCAGGGTAGCTGCTTCCTTAAGTAATCAAACCGTCAAACAAATGCAAAACTGGAAAACTATTAACAAGTGTTTTACCTGCAGCAGCAGAAATGGACTGGATTCAAACTAAATAGACCCAGAAAATGAAGATGGTTTTCGGATCTGACACAGACCCACAACCAACTTCTCCTCCAATTCAATCACCAATCTCTTCAATAAGCAAGAGGGTCGGTGATCTAGTTCTCCACAAAACCCTAATTTTTGCTGATTTGAAACTTGTGACTTGACTTGTGTATATTTCTTCTTCTTCTTCAACTCTTTCGTTTGTTGACTTATCTAATCTTGGACCCTAGCTTGTGCTTTGCTGTTTGAAGGCTGTACACGAAGATACGGAAGAGAGAAATAGAGATTCATGCAGTTACTGCGGAGGGTGTGAGGACAGAAGAAGAAGAGTTGGATGTGGCCGGCAACATGAAGCTTCTTGGAAGCATCAGATTTTGATAATCTCAGATTAGCACCCCATGTTATTGACTAATTATTAATTAGTTTCCTTTAGAAAAATCGATAAAAACAAAAAGGGATAACCGCAGAATTTAACGCAAGATCTATCTACCACGGAGTAAAAGATTACTTGCTCTATCTTGCGGCATGTGTCACCTTTTTCGAGTCCAGTTAGCCTTCCTCAACTTCTCTCCCGTCTTTTTCGGTCCCGCTCTCAAAAACCTCTCTCCACTACTTCCGCTCCTCCAACTCTTCCTTCAACCGTTCAATATACTGTATTCATTATTTAACATCAGCCTTCAGCCTATCCTGGTGTCTCTTCCGCCGACCAAGGAAGGACACTTCAAGGCCGATGCCGCCTCTTTCGATTTGCTCAACGCCGCCGCCGGCGAGGTGGAGAAGTTGAAGATGATAAGAGAGAAGAACCAACAAAAGCCGAAGACAAAACAGGGAAGGTCTGACAACAGCCTCCATAACCGCCCCCTCGGTCTGTCGTCGACAGTTTGGCCGCCGCTTCAACGCCCGATGCACCTCCGGCCACCGCAAATCTCTCCGCCCCCAAACGAGAGAAGCGTTGGAACAAGCGTCTTCAGAGTCGATGTTAGCCCAACCCAAACCCTAATCTCGCAGATTCAAGATCAAGAATGGTGAGTTTCAAGATTAATTCCACCCATGTGAATTTCATTTCTGAGGGGCTAATTCTGGATTTAAATTTGTGCCAGATTCAACGGGGACAAACAGAGAGTCAAGGATCTCGTCAAGAATTTCCGCGCTCTAGGGCTAACTCCAAGTAATAAGTAGACTAGCCTTTGAAGATTTGTGCCTTCAACCTGTTTGTCAAAATGCTTGGCAAATAAAGAGCATGTAAGAATTCAATTATAACCTTCGCTCTGATCTAATTTGTTTCTTTAGACGGGGAATGAAATTCCTTATCTATATATCAGCTTCTATCTGTTTGGTATATATTTTATTCAACTTCTCTGTTTGTGCAGGAAGGTGTAGTATCCATATATGTTTATGTCATTTCAAGTAACAATGATTGTGAATTTGTGATAGTTTGTTTGAATTTCTTAGTTTGATTTTGGTCAACTACCCACTCTTTGGTTTAACGGAATGGTTTGGTAATTTCAGGGATGCTTCACACAACAGTGTATTACCCATTCAACTAGGTGTAGTTTCTTCTTCCCTTATCTTGTATTAAATGTGGGATTTAATTCTGAATTTGACTCCTTATTTTGATTGTGTCAGTTCTGAATCCAGTGAATCTCAGAGGCAGGAAGAAGAGAAAGAACTGAATTATTGCCCGGTAGAACCTTAAAAATGAGGCTTGGTCGGGGACCTGACGATTGAAGACAGGTCAGTGTGATGATAGATTCTTGTATTATATAAGAAAATAGCCTTCAGGATAACTGAAGTGTTGCATATAGATCAGTGAGAGCAAACAAGAACAAATTTCATATGACATATGTCTAAAAATATGATTCAAGGATGTATTGCAGTTTGATCAAATTTCTTTGTATAATTTTGTGTTTTCATTTTGGTTGGAAATTATGAGGCTTTCCTTTTAAATTATATATGATGCAGTATAAGTATATGAGGGCAAATTTGTCTATTACTTAGTCAGACTGTGGGGGTGTTAATAAATAATCTTTTGACTCAGTTTGTAGGCACTGTCATACTCTTCTCAAGAAGTGGAGGATGTTTGCATTGATTTGTAATTCAAGACTTGAAAATTAGAAAGAAACATTAATACACTCTTATTCATGTGTTTTCAAAAGTAAGAGGTTGATGAGAGTTCTTTTTAGCCATTATGTTGAGACTTTTTAAATTAAACTACTTAACAGATTTGGATCACATAGGAAGAGGACATAAAAACATATGTCTGGTGCTTTTCTAATTTTGTAGTCAATTTATCTGTTAAAAAATCAAGTATAAACTTTTTGTGTCTTAGTATTGGATGAAGAACAACTTAATGTTCTATTAGCTAATATTCGGCAACACTGTCCTTTTATGAATTTGAAGTTTCTGGTGCTTCATAAGTTATGACTTATTTCTACATACTTATCATGTCTTGATAAATTTGTATCTGACTTTATGTTATTACATCGATTAGTTTGTTGATAGGTTATTTCATTAGTTTGTTTGAAGTTTGAAGAGGGATTAACTCATTTCCTCTAGTCTGCTCGGTTCAGCTTCATGGCTCTCTCATGATTCGTCATGAAAGTGTTTTCCATCATCATCTCATGGAAGCTATCTGGATTTGAGTTTAATGTTTCAGTGTGAAACCAAATATATTTATTTATATATTTATTTTGGAGTAGCCCTGACAGAGGAGGTGCTGAACCACGCAGCTTCCATGAGATGATGATGGAAAAATCACGTGTTAACTAACTTAAGATAGTCTTGTGGCAAGAGGTATGCTTCTCTACATTTTGACAAGCTTGGCTGCAATTGTTTTCAAATCCTTCGTGTATTTAGTGTTTGCATATTAGTAGGCGGAAACTGCTTTAGGATGCTACCAATGTTTGGACAACAACTCTACGGTTTTGCTTTTTATTTTGGGCTTCCTATCTGTCATTTATGGTGTGATGTGTTTTTTTGGTTGTTGGGTGTTTTAGTGAAGGGTCTGCAAGAAATGAATGATGGAACCTTAGTACAAAATTATACCTTTGGAAGTGTTCTTGTATCTTCTGTAGCCAAACTCTAATATTATATGAAGAAATTATGAATTATGTTTGTGTTCTTGTGGAACCTTTTTGGTCGTTCAGAACCTAGTATTCTGTCATCATGTTTAATTTGCCTCATCCCTAACGGGAAGAGAAAAAAATTAAGAAAATAATAAATTAAAAACAAAGCATTAAATGGAGTGTGTTTAATTTGCCTCATCCCTAATTTTATACTCCCTTTGTTAAGGAAAGCTTGACGTTTTAGCAAAAACACAGATTTTAAGATAAGAATTAATTTGACCATATCACCCTTAATGTTCCAGCCAATTAGCTAACTTGATTTTGCTTTTTCTGATGAAAAATTGTTTGCTAGCGCTCTCTAATTGAGAAGACTAAAAAAGAACTCATTGTTTATCGTGTCCGCATGTAATAAAGCAAGGGCAAATGTGGATACTTTTTGGCAAAATACTTCAAACGACAATCAATTCCTAACAAAAAAAATACTTCAAACGACAGATAAACCTGAACAGAGGGAGTAGTATATTAGGATAGGATTAGGATTTGTTTCTATTTCTTTATCTGTATGTAATGCTATTTGCAGGATGATGCAAAGAAGCATGACCGGGATACCAAGAACCGTTACACTTGCTGAGATGTGTACAGTATCAGCTGGCTTTGCTGAATGAAGAACGGTTGATTTTGCAGAGCGTACTCGGCTTTAGTAGCTCAAGGAAGAATCAACTTTGCTTAAGTAAATGAGTTGTTAATGAAGAATTGGTTGATGCTAGATGGATGCTCTTGGTTACATGGTACTTGTGCTTCAGAGTTTATTGCAATATTTCTTACTTTCTTGACATTTGGAACGTCTATATTGACCATCTGTTGTTTGCCATATCTGATGTGAAATGACACTACGCTTAGTTTCTTGCTTATGAAGACTGTCTTGGCATTTCTACTTCATCTCAGCACTTCATTCAATTTTTAACCCGGCTTTCAACATGTTTGTTCAACAAAAGCTCTGTGTTCTAAATTAGGCCAGCAGATCAACTTTCAAACTTGATTCGATCAAGTTTTTTTTTAAGGATAACACAGTTGAATTGCTTGGGTCAAGGTGGCTTGAAACTTGACATTAAATACTCAATATTTCATGTATACTGCTATGAAAATCTGCTATAAATTTGTATTATTGTCGAAGGAAAAGTACAACCTTATACTCCGTATCATAGTGTAGTATGTGATGCATTTAATATTTATGGATCAAAAAGTCAAAACATACCTGGAAAAAAAAGGTCAGTGGATTGTGTACTTGAATGTTGTAGCTGACTTCCCTTTCTCTACCGGTTATAATTGCACAAGCAATTCCTTATTTAGTTGCGAGAAGGCTATTTGCACTGTTTTTTGTTGCAGGCTTAAATTCGCGCGGAGCTAGGGTTCGCGCGGAGTTACGGAATGGGCGGATTTATAATCCGCCAGAATATTTGAAAATTTTGTAAAAAATTAGGCTGAAAAGCTGGCAAATCCTAAATCCGCCCGCTTTTAAGCTTTGAAAAGCTGGCAAATCCTAAATCCGCCCGCTTTTTAGCTTTGAAAAGCGAGTGGATAAAGCTGGCGGATTGTAAATCCGCCGGGTCGGTCGGAGCGAAGCTCAGCTCCGTGCGGAGCTCAGATTCGCCGGAAAATCAGAACGGTCATTCGACCTGATTTCACGTCCCATCTGAGTGCAAATAGGATCCGCCTTTACTTGCAGTTGTATTAGTGGTTGCTATTACTTATCTATCTAGGATTGCACAGTCGGTCCGGATTAGTGGACCAGAATTTTCTAAAATTATGGACCGGGGATATTACCGGACCGGAAATTCCCGGACATTTTTGTGCCGGAAATCTGATCCTCCCGTTTGCTTGAGTTCAGGTTCATGAGTTACCTATTACATACCTCCTAAAATTTTGAAACTCGATTCATCACAACCTGATGTATCTTATTATTATGGATATTTTTAGATCTTGAGACTTACGAGTGTCTAGATAATACGGTGGTTGGTGGCAGGACATCAATGCTAATTAATTTAACTACTTGCAAGGTACACAAAAAGATATGAATGTAAAGTGTTGTGTTAAATGAAAGAATTACACATAGACGGTTACAAAACATACGACCGTATAATGTTCTGTTAAATCAAAGAATTACACATAGACGGTTACAAAACATATGACCGTATAATGTTCTGTTAAATGGAAGAATTGAACATAGGTTGTGACAAAACTTACGGCCGTATTATATTCTGTGAAATGCAGGCATTACATTAATTTTTTCATAACCAATTGATGATATAAGTTTGTAGAGTTAGGGTACATATAGGGGAATGGTTTGTCAGTGTCCCATTGTTGGTAGTGTTTAGTATACATGAGATGTACACTTCTTGTGAAGGTGATTCCTTACCGAAACTCTAAGGTTTGATGATTATAATGAATAGTCTGAGTGAACTATTGTTTCCAATGATTAATCTATATATATATATATATAAAAATTCATGAGTTTGAGAAAGTAATGGTAATTGAGACTCATTAATGTTTAAACTTGATTTTTCATTTTCTTTCTATCTCTCATTATCCAATGATTATTGAGATTCATTAAATGTCTAATAAAACCATAATTATGTGCTTAATTGGTTAGTATTTCCACCATTTTCATATTTTTTCTTCGCTCTTCACCTTCAATCCGTATGACGATGAAGAGCAATCTGAGCAACGTAAACGACTATGTGATTTTGGTACATATATAAGAGATATTCAATTTATTTTATTATAATTTACTAAAAAATATATATATGAAAAAATATATTAAGTATATCAATATAGACAAAAATAAAATGTGTTTGGTTCGCGAAAAGCACGGGTAATGACCTAGAAAGTTGTCATGAAGTCGTCATTACTATGTGGTCTCTTGAATTCCTCATCTAATTCAAACTTTTGATCTTCCGACTGGATTTCGTATTGAATTCTCTCATCAAGTCATTGTTACTCTTCTGCGTATTGTATTTCGCCGTTACTCATGGTTATTGTCAATTTGTAATTGAACCAATCAATTTTCTATTTTTATCACTTCTATTGTTCATTTATTTTTGTGTTAATGTCTTGATCTGCATGTTAGATTTACTTTGGCCTGAATTAGATAAAATTATGCGCTGAAAAAGGTTGCAAATATATAATTAGTCCAATCCAATTTTGAGACGGAAAATCGTAATTACCCCGCGCTACGCGCGGGGTCCGATTCTAGTTTTTGTTAAACAATCCAATGTTGTCGTTGAAGTGAATAGTCGGATTAGTTGGTTGTGTATCAACTTTAATGTGCTCCTTGATTGAATTGGAGGTTGATTTTCTTTAATTTTGGGGATTATGGGCTCAATCAGTTTGTTTTGGGGTGCAATTTTATTCGGTTTCTCTCCTTGATTCTCACAACTACTCCTAATCTACTGAATCTACTGGTTCTGTTTTCATATTTGTCGGCAAGCTATTTTATAATTAGATTGAACAAACTTATTTCATTTGTTATGGATTTTTTTAGTCTAGAAATCAGCTTGAGGTTGGTTCATCCGGAAGAGGTAGAGCTTTGTTTAGTAAAGCAAGTCTCAGGAAAAAAATGGTCATTTGTGTAAATCACAACTTACAAATTTCAGGATGAACCAATAAATCATGTTGGCCTATTCTAAGCAATTATTGTGATTATTTAAATTGTTTCTCGAGTTTCAAATCTTAAGTTGACAATTATATTTGTTCGGGTTGCAGAGCATACCAAGATATACGACAGAAATGGATAGTGATGAGATGCCAAAATTCTTAATGTGTTGACAGTGTACTTGTCGTGTTGACAGTTTAATTAGTGGCGTTATTAGTCATGTTGACAGTTTAATTAGCCGCGTTATTCGTCGTGCTGACAGTTTAATTACTAGCGTATGTTAAATCCATTGTTGGAATGGATGAATGTGGATGAGTTCTCAGCTTCAACAATGGAGTTAAAGCCAAGAATGGTCAATGGTTGGGATGATGATACGAATGGATGTTAAGTGCAAATTGAAACAAGAAAAACTTGATGAGTTTTATATATTATAGATGAATAAAAAATTCCATAAACAAAACTTATATGTGTGAAGATTTATTGCATTAAAACTCATATTATATTATATGATTATTTTTATTTTCAAAAAAAATATAGGAGAATTTCAATCCCATCTGATTCGAAGTTCAACTCTAACTATATGTCGATGTTTAAAAGCTATTTTGTACTAAAAAGACTTAATCCAAAATCATATATTGTTGAAAAATTATAAATAATGCAATATATAAACAACACATCCACATCTTCAAACACTTTAGAAAAAAATACACCTCTATCACACATAAATAAAATTTTTAAAAAATAATTATACACTCTACAATGTAGTCTTAAAACTAAATTTACAACGAAAACACAAATGTTTTTCCACGCATAACAAAAGTTTGCTACTAAATAAAATAAAAAACTAGACAAAACATGGATTAGATAATTATAAAACTCACCAATTAGAAAATAGTAATATAGAAATTAGGAGTGTTAATAATTAATCAACCATGACAAGGCTTTTAGAGTCTATAGTATATTATATTCAAATTTATTTTTATAGACTCTCCTTAAAGTCACCATTACATTAGGAGTGCTCTAAGAATGCAAAATATTAAATGTTGCCTTTAGTTTTTGTTTCCGCAATTTCTATATTATACGAGCATAGCATTTTGAGTTTAATACACATGTCTTAAAATTTAGATACAAACGTTATTGATGTGTGTAAATATTTTACATGTTGATTTTTGTAGTAATATATTTTGTGGTTGAAGACTATTTTTTACATGTGAATGTTGCAAGGTGGAATATTGAAAATGTATGTATAAATATAATAAGTTCACCCTTTGCATTACATATGTTTATGAAATCAAAAGAGAGTGCTCCATTAGCTTCTGGATAATCTATTGTATATTAATATTCTCATAACAATTTTTACGGTTATAATTTGTCTAATTAATATGCCTAAATTTATTTTTAACATAAAGACATGTTATCACATTTTACTATGATGGGCTTGACGAACAAAAATTATAAATTAGGCATGTAACAATGAGTCACAACACATATATATGGCTTCATAAATTCGTAGACTTTATTGAAATTGAAGTCATTTATGGAGGAACCAATCAAAACACTTCAAAATTAAATGCAAAGCTTTCATTTGTAAAAGATGCAATTTATATAGTAGATTAGATTAGAAGATTAGATTAGATAGATAGATTAGATTTGATAGATTAGGCCCTATGGCTATTAAATTGTGTATCATGGAGTTCGATATTATCTACGAACACTATACAAATTATTGCAAATCCAATTCCGAGACCAACCTCCTGCTTCGATTTGTTAGGTATATATACTTTAATCTCAAAACTCTTTTCTTCCTTACATGATTGATCTCTATTTTGTAAATACATCCTTCTATAACCTTGGTTTAAGGTATTTTCCAGATTCATGCATTAGATAACTGAAATTGTTTAACTTATGAAATTTGATAAATGTCGCATACCTATCTTCCTTAACTTTGGCTTAGGATGTCTTTTGTTTTAGCATCATTGCCTAACATCATTAAAACAACTATGTTGTTGTACATTAAAAAGTGAGTACATGAAACTATAGTTATCCTGAATATTATGAACCTTAGTCTTATATTCTAAGCTTCGGTTTATCTTAGCAATTTTGCAATTACCATCAACCTGGCAATACTCTATATATTATAATTCGATTACATGATCTTAGATACATCGTGACTTGGCTGTGATGGGTAGATTTGTAATGCGTGTTTTTTGCATTTTGATGTGAATTTTTTTATTAGTTTTATGGTTGAAATTACATTCTATTCCTTTAATGCTTTTTTATATCAATTTTTTTTTTTCAAAAAATCTCTAATTGTATGTGTACAATTAGGTTAACTATGTCTCTAAACAACTCGGTTGATGTAAACGTGTTGCCTCCACAAATAACCGAGGGGAAGTACCATCTCCTCTTTGGGGATTATATGATCACTATATCAGCCCACTATGAAACCGTGAGAGATATGGAAGGGTGTTTCGTAATACGCTACCGTCAACAAGTCGGTACAACAGTGAATGCTTTCACTTTCTCTTCTGAATGGGGTGGTATTCCCATAAGTGAGACGCACGCAAGATTTGTTTTGGATGGAGCAGACATACCTTTTTTTATACAAAACATGTGCGTTGTTGGCCTTGTACAGGACTTCGTCAGTAATTATCTGGCTTCACTAGCCCCAACCTTGTATCCCCACAGATGCCCAAATATTTTTGTCAATGTTCGATCACTTCAACAAATCATTGACTTGGAGCAAGATGAGCTGGTTGAAGCTCCTGTTCCATCACCCGACAACATATCAGAGTCATCTGATTCTTCAACGAATCCTTTACACGCTTTGTTGGAGGTTGCAACTAGGGATGCACAAAAAAGACCTGGACCGGAAACCCGGACCGGACCGGACCGGAAAATTCCGGGTCGGTCCAAGACCGGATCCGGTCCGGTCCCCGGTCCACATATTTCAAAAATTTCGGGTTCCGGTTCGGTCCGGTCCAGGACCGGAAACCCGGATAATTTTTTTTAAAAAAAAATTGTTAAAGAATTTGGAAAATTTTATATTTTTTATATAGAAAAAACCCGGTCCGGACCGGTTGTGCATCCCTATTTGCAGCCCTCCAACGAAGTGGGGGGGGGGGGGGGGGCTCACTGTGTAATTTATTTAATTTTATTTGGGTTAGGTTTAGGCATTGAACTTTCGATATTGCCTTGTAGACATGTATTTCATTCCGATTGTATTCGACCTAGTTATATTATGGCACTACTTGTCCCACGTGTCGAAGAGAATACGCAAGAGGCATTTAATATTATCTAGATTTGAGTTTAGCGTACAAAGTGTTGTTTAAATGTAACGTTTAGTAGATGAATTTCTTTAATGTGATTATATTTTGTTGAAGCAGTGTATAAATGTATAATTAATTACATTTAAGTTATGAATTTTTTTTATTATATTGAACAACAATGCATCCAGGGGTATAATTACAAAATAACCGCATTGTTCCAAATTTCACATATACACAGGCGTATAATAATTTACACTAAACAGTTGTTTGGTCTTGATGTTTCCGCAAGGGTTTTGTTGAATCTGATTCCATTGTCTCATGATCTATCGCTGACTCATCCGAACTTTAACCTACTTCAAAGTTGTCCCAGATTTTTTTAAGAATCTTGCTTGTAAAACTAGAGATAGTCATATTTTCCACGTGCCTTTGAAACTATGTATTTTTGCTGAATTTTCAAACAAATTATATTTTACTCCCTCCGTCCCTTTAAGTTTGTCACATTTCCTTTTCGGGCGTTCCCTAAAGTGAGTCACATTTCCATTTCTATCAATTAATTTCTTCTCATAATACCCTTATTCAATTTATTTTATTCATATCCTAACATTACTTTATCAATCACATCAACCATCTACATCATCTTCTTCATCTAATATTTCTCCATTAACTCATCAACTACCTAAAACTCCATTAAATTTCTTCCATTTTTACTAAGCTAACTTAACACAAATTAACTTAAAAACACAAATAATCCCGGATTAAATTAAGCACTTGGATTAGTGTCCTCTACTTAACAAAATTAAACCCATTTAGCCCAAAAACGTAGCCCAAAAACCAGCCCACAAATCACCCCATATATATACTCCTAACCCTAATTCCTCTCCTCATTTCTCTTCTCTACAAACCCTAACCGCCTCCACTTTTCTCTCTCGATCTCTTCTCTGCAAACCCTAACCGCCTCCACTCTTCTCCGATGGACTCCTCAACCAACACCAGGTCGTCCCAAAGCTTTACCCACAGTGGCACCCCTCCACTCTCCACTGGCCATCAATCTCTCACTGTCTCAGACCCATCTTCTCCTCTGTCGGCGACTCCATCAATCTCCTCCATGAACAACGACTCGGAGGTGGCTTTGAATCTTTTTTTCAAAGACGACTCTCCAGATCCTGATCACTCGACCACTGACTCCGGTCGATCAGGCTGTTCATTGTCCCCCCTGCAACTGGGGTCCCGATTGCGTTGGAGATCACACATGGAGCGACCACCCGTCGGAGGATATCGATATCGACATGTTGTGGACGCCGGAGCAGAAGAAAGAATCCATGGAGATACAGCGATCGTCGGAGATGCCAGAGCTGTCGGAAAACGAAGGCCTCTCTCGTCCCCGGGAGATCATTGTCATTCCTGACACCCCGACGCCGGAGATTGCTCCTCCACTGTCCCCTGAGATCGTGGTCATCCCGGACTCGCCATCTGTCTCTCATTCCCACTGTGCCTCCAATTCCGAAGAAATCTAGCTAAGTCTTCTTGGGGCTTTGTTTATATTTTCTGTTATCTGACTTGATTATGAACACTGGTATTGCAATGGTAATTTTTTGCGTATCTAGAAGTCCTCGTGTGGACTGATTTTTGCCTATATGGAAGTCCTGATGTGGACTGTATATTTTGCGTATGTAAACTGGACTATGTATTTATGGGGTTATGTATTTGTGGTTTGCTCATTATTTAATGTGCTTGAACTGTGATTAAAATTGCTACTGTGGTTGATCATTTGATGAACTGAGGTTCATTTGGTGATTTTGTGTTGCTGCTGTTGTGGTTGATCATATGATGAACTGAGGTTCATTTGGTGATTTTGTGTGAATGAAATGCTGTTGCTGTTCATCTAATGAACTGATGTGAGAATAAAAAATGTAGGCATTGGAAATCTGATAAATAATCAGAGATTTCATGCATAAGAATAATCTGTGTTCCTTGAGAAATGTCTATGATGAAGTCTGTTTATCATGATCTGAGATTGCCTTTAATTTTCATTTCTTTTATGTACCATAGGAACACAGTAATTAGTGTCTTGTTGTGCCTATCTGGTATATTTAGGTTAGTGTTTAGGGGCTTGATATCAATGAGGGAATGGGGACATCTGTTATATTCAATGATGAAAATGTCAATGCTGAGATACAAGCCCTTAATTTCCACTACCTGAATGTGCTATAGGAACACTAGATATTTCTTACTGACTGATGCCTATCTGGAATGTTAAGTCTTGGAATTAAATGTTAATCATGATGGTCATGGGGACACCTGAGACAAATTGGTTGCCTTAAACACTTGCATGACTTACTGATATTAATCTGATTTTCTTTGCTTACAAAAATATGACTAGTGTAAGCTTGCTTACAAAAACTGATAGTCTATGCATGCTTACAGTAGTCATATAATCCAAGATAATTATGATGAAATACTTACATAATTATGAAGTTGTCTAAATCTTCTTGGTTGTCCCCTAAACCATTAGCTTCGATGTCTCCTAAATCATATGGATTGTCTTCTGTTGCATCATTTGCTTGGCTGTCTTCATTGTTTTCATTGTCTGAAGCCCCATGAACAATTTCCCATGCTTCTATAACAGCCCAAGTAGTCGCCTTTACTATTTCTGGTAGAAGACCTTGTGCTCTTAATTTCTTTTTGTTGACATGAGGCACAACATAATCATTTCCTCCTTTCACTTGTAACACTTGATTCATAACATTTTGGAGAGAAATCCATACATCTCTTAGAGTAGTGGCATCCAACTCATAAAATGCATTATAAACTGCTTGTAGCATTTCATCAACATCTCTAGGCATCTTTTTGTGCATTAGTGATTGTATGCTCCTAAAAAATCATAGGTCTAATATATTTAAATCAGGACTATTTGTTGGTTGTTGAATTAGAATAAAAGTAAATCCATCTTGTTTGTGTACCTCTTGTCATTCTGGATCTTGTTGATTGATATGAGGCCTTGCATTGTCTTGTTGGATGTATATGACTTTCTGTCCATCTTGTGGCTATTTGGCCTTGATTGCTGGTATGATCTGATCAATTAACATTCTTCTGGTAACATCCTTGTTAATTGACTCTACAAGTTTTGTAACAATTGTCCCCTTTGGCCTCTTAACTGATTTCCTTTTTGCTGCTTCCTGGTAAGTGAATGGAAAAATACCAATCTTTCCATCAAATGTGCATGCTCCCTCTGAATTGAACCTTGGCCTTGCAACTGCTTCCATGAACATAACCTTAGGAATAAACTTACTTGAACTAGCAGCCCTGTACATTCCTCTTTCATGCTTTGCTAGATAACATCTTTGTGTCTTCTTTGTAAGAAAGAACCATTTTTCATCAATATGAATGAAATCATACATTGGATGATATTCTGTTTTTTCTGCAACTGTCCCCCCTGTGATTAGATTGAGAATCCATTCCATCCTGGTTTTCTTGTGAGCTTCACTCAAACCAGGGTGTAGTGCATTTGTGTGTGTCTTTATTAATTTCATCTTCACCATTCTATGACAAACTGGTTTGAGAATGTCTAGTTTGCTTGCTAAATCTCTGATGCATGTTCTGTCCCCCATGCTTACTGTTGTTATTGCTGCTTGATCAACTTGAGTTCGTTTCCTTCCACCATTGTGATACCTTGTGGTGACATTGTAGCATTGATTTGCCTCCTTTTGTCTCATTGCTGCAATCCAGATCCTACTAATAGTTCTTCTATGCACTTTGAACAGTTCTGCAGCTTCATTCATGGCTCCATGTGGAAGTTTGTCCCCTGAAGATTTGGTGAGAAGATAATTCAGAATGTGCATCTTTGTGCAACTGTTGAGTCTGGGAGTTCGGGGCTGATGATGTTGGGTTGCCTCTCCATGATCCTCAGATTCTGATGCTGGTGGCTCTTGGTTCAGATCAAAAGGAAAAACAGGTTCTGCTCCTAAGTCCCCCATCTCCTCATTATTTAATGAGCCGTCATCATCAGGATCTTGAGCGTCATTGTACATAAATGCTGAAGTCATCCTCTCCTTCGATAATGATGCAGCACTAAATGCTCTATTTTTTTTGCTCTCTGTTTTTTTTTTCTCTGTTTTGTGTTTAGCAGCAATAAATGCTCTTTGCTTGCTCAATTATGGGTTTTATAGTGTGTTAATGCCTTAGTGCAGCTGTGCACTTGTAAACAGAAAATGTAAGGGTATTTAGGTCATGTAAATATGGTAATCCGTGTGAATGAAATGCTTGTTTTTGATTGGCGGTTAAATTTTTAAGCTTTGTTTTGATTGGCTGAAAAATGGGTTTGGACACTCTTCCTTATGCAAATTTCTCTTTATTAAATGACAAATTTCTTCTTAAGATTTGTGCAAAGTACAAAATGTGACCCAGTTTTAGAGACAGAGGGAGTAAATATTTTGTAAACTTTTTAGACAGATTTAAATCTCCGTGCCTAAAAGACACGGAGCAAACACTAGTTGTTACTAGAAGAAGCGTTTGGAAAATAGAGGTGGTTGATTTTGAGGGCTTACCCAACTTCACCTGCCCCACATTGTTCATGATTGGATTCATATCTAGCTCAAAATTGGCGGATGATTCATATCTTTTGTTCAGTTTAATAAGAAGGTAATTTTGTACACATTCATAAAATATTGGCGGTTTTCTGTAATTAATCGGAGCTCAATACGTTATTTGGTCAAGACATGTGTGGAACTGTGGATAGTGGATACTGCATAATACTTGCTCCGTAGCAGGTACGTTTCTGCGAACACAATTTCGCTACAGAGGGACAGTTTCTCGTTCATAACCCGGAAAACCGGTAATGGCGTCTCCTAATCATGCGAATTCCGAGTCTGACCAGGTGTTTGTTCTTATCTTTGCTTCAATTTCCGAGCTGATTTTGTATTACTCGTTATTCTTAATAGCCATGATCACCAATTAGAGCAAAGATGTAGTCGAATTCGTAAAGATACTTAAGTAGTCGAATTTCAAACTTTAATGGAGGATTGACTGCTGATGAATTGCTCTGAATGAGGATTATATGCTTAATAGAGTTATTTAAACTGAATTAGAACCTCGGTTGAATTCTGTAAGGTTTTGCAGATTTCAGCTTGATTCAGATGAGAATTATTAGCAGATGGAACAGTAATTTTCGGTAGTTTCAAGAAAATTGAGGCGGTAGAAGAGAAGTTGTAGCTATTCTTAGGGTTTTGTAGTTGTAGTTATTGCTGTAGTAGGAGCAGAATCAGAGTACTTCAATTAGGTTCATCCAGTTTTGTAATTATCTGTACAAAGGCTTCTTTCACTCTTCTATTATATTACATTTTGTGACATCAGGGCATTTCAATATCTTTCATCTTAGAATTCGAATTCTGTGATTTTACAGGTTTTGGTAGAACGCAACCAGTTTGCGATAAACCTCATACTCAATAGGCCTAGACAGCTCAATGCACTCTCATATATCATGGTACGTATTTGACGTATTACATGACATGTTCTCTGAAGATTTAATTTTTTTATCCTCATCATTGGACATGGGATAATGTTTTTTATTTGTTTTGTTTCTGAGATCATATTGGCTTTGATTTTTCTGAGGTATATTCCAGAAGATTCAGTTCATAAATGTCCTTTTAGGGAAACTGCTGGATATTTTTTGTTTGAAAGCTTAACTCATGCTATAATAATTGATTAATTTATACAGTTCTGTGGTATGCCCCTAAAGTAAAATAGCACTTTGATTTATCCTGTGTGGTAAGCTCATTTTGTTAAAAGTTTCAAGATTCATTTGATAATATTTGTGGAAGAATTAGTTGTGTTTCATCTATATATTGACTGAAAAATATGCCTCTTACTTCCAACTCTTGCATCTTGTATCTTGAAACACATAAATACGTATAAGATCACAAAGGAGCTTGCTCATGGAGGGAGATATCCTATAACTTGAAACATTAATCAAGATAATTGATGTTTTACTAACTTTATGTATAACTTGAAATATGTCTAGGACTCTAGGGCAGAAGGAAGTAAGGTTTCAACAATAAACTATTTTCATTGCTTTGTTGATTGAAATTTGGTGTTTACTTCTTGTTCTAATATTATTTGATGTATAGGTTTCTCGACTCTTGGAACTTTTTGTTTCTTATGAAGACGATCCCGATGTCAAGCTGATTATTTTGAAGGTATCTTTTGTTCTTTCTATTGCTATTGAGGAGTGAGAGCTCTAAGTGAGTTTTAACTTCATGATTGTCAAATTTAGTGGCAGTATTCATGATTTATGTAGTTTAGCTGGAGTTGCTGAAAGTGAGGATGCTCTTTTTGTATCATGTATATTGATCTTCTTTAATCAACTATTCAATATATGAATTATTCTATTTTATAGGAAGAATAATAGAACTTCAACCTACAATGAAAATCATTATTGATATTATAGTTCTAAACTTAAGAATATGCCGAGACAGGTCATCAGGAATACTTGTAAATATAAGGGGAAACTTGATTTCAAACAACACTAAAGGGAGAAGAACAAGTACATGAAAAAAAGTTAATACTAACAATATTAATATAGTGACAATTTAGTTCCCGCTGAACATATTTTCATGTAACCTTTGACTTTCTAGTTCCAATTAGTGGAGGTCGCCTGTCTGATGTGACTCAGTGACTTGCAATTAGTCTAGGACTGTTTTCACTATGTTCAAGCGAAACTGGCATATTTATAAAGCCAGGCTAAAAATGTGGCCTGGTCACGGCAATACAGTGATTAGATTGAGCAATTTGGCGTGGTTTTTAGGAGTGTAATATCCTAAGTTAAAAGGATTCATGGCAGATATATCCATGATTTTTGCAAGTAAATTGTGTCAGAGATGGCCTCCCTTGTTAGATCTAGAGAAGCTTACAAGTGAAGGTTGAAAAGGGAACCTACCACATGGCTTACTTGATGTCACTATTGAGTTGATGTTCTCTGTTTACTTACAAACTTACAGTACTTAATATATATGTTTTTGCAACTCTATCTTTGCAGGGTAAGGGAAGAGCCTTTTGTGCCGGTGGTGATGTTGCTGCTGTGGTCCATGATATTCAAAGCGGTTGTTCAACTTGCTTCTACACTTGCTAGAACTATTAAATCAAATTACTTGTATATTTTTTTAAGAATTTTTTACTATTCATGAAACTTTTCTAGTCTGGAATTGCAGATTCCTTTTTAATTTTATTTCCTCTTTTAGATATGTATCCGAAAATATCAGCAGGAATTACATGATATTTTGTATTGAAAACGTACAGTTGACATGAAATGTTAATTAATTATTTATATGTCCTCACTAATGTAACAGGTAACTGGAGGCCTGGTGCAGAGTTTTTCTGCAAGGAGTTCACATTGAATTACTTGATGGCAACTTACAGCAAGCCTCAGGTGGACATCCTTTTCCTTTCCTATTTCTGTTTCTTTGACAAAATAACATGCTAAATTGGCCATGCCCCTTTACTTGGAGGTTTCAATTCTCAATGGCATTACCATGGGTGGAGGAGTTGGTGCTTCAGTTCATGGTAGATTCCGTGTGGCAACAGAGAACACGGTATATTCTCATGCTAAATTTTGTCTTCTGTAATGCATCTTTTCATTCCTTGAAGTGGCTGATACACTATTAATATGTTTGATATGCTCTTGATTGTATATTTTATAGGTATTTGCAATGCCTGAAACTGCTTTAGGACTATTTCCAGATGTTGGTGCCTCATATTACTTATCAAGACTGCCTGGATTCTTTGGTATATAGAACATGCTCATAGCTTCCTTCACCGCCTGTCCCTTGTTTGTTAACTATACTTTTGTTCTATCTTGTAACAGCTGCCATGATAATGCTCATTTAAAGTAGTTAATAAATAAAAATAACTAAAGAAGTCTTACTAGAGTATGATTGTATCATTTTACCTGTACTAGTTTCCATATTGAATTTTGTATCCTTGTGACTTTGAAATTTGTATTTGGTTGATCTACGTTGTTCTATGTTATAATTTTTTTGTTTCTCCTGCTCATGTAGGTGAATATGTCGGACTTACTGGTGCGAGGTTGGATGGTGCTGAAATGCTGGTTTGTGGTCTTGCAACTCATTTTGTCAATTCTAAGGTATCCTTTCAATTATGACTGTTGCACATAATTTTTGTTCTTAATAAGTAGTTGATAATGCTGACAAAAAGATTTTAGACACTGTATAACTTGAAATGTCCAGCACTAGACTTGTTCATGGTAGAATTATAGGCTGGATATCTGGTTTATCTTTTACATATTTGGTGACTTCAGACTGATAAACATGCAAAAATAGGTTGGTTGAATTATTTAGAGATTTTGGTTAGCTTGTTGTGACAATGAAATCATTTGACCATACATTTCTAGATGCATTTGTCTCTCCTACTCTAATTCGTTATATGTTCTGGGGAGGTTCTCCAATTTTGTTATCCAATTCGATTTACAGAGTATTCTGCAAGAGTTGGTATGAGGAATCATTTAAGGTTTAGTTACATTTAACTCAGTATTCAGATTTTTTATAGTACTATATAGTGTGCAAAAGGGCTGGTAGTCTGCAGAGTTAAAACTTCTGCTGCACTCTGGGTCTTCTAAAATCCTACTTCTATTCTCCCATTCAAGCTCCACTAAGAAAACCTGATTTCAATGTTGCTTCTCGTCCTTGCTTGCTTACTTAATATATGCTCCTTTCGTGTTTTTTCTTATTTGACAGAATTTGTCATCGTTGGAAGAGGCACTATGCAAGGAAAGTGCCAATAGTAGGGCCAATATTTCAGGAATCATCAATAAATACACGGATAAGCCTGTTCTGAAAGAAAAGAGTGCTTTGAAGCAGTAAGATTTTGTGATACAGATATGTTTTGTCAAGTGATGTGATTGATTGGTCAATATAACTCCAAATCCTTGGCTTAGCTATTAATATGGATTAGATTGCTTAATATCTTATAGTAACTCTTGATTCTTAATCATCATGCTCAAGAATAAAACCAATTTTCTTCGTTTACTACTCAACATCTTGGAAAAAGAGGGAGTATTTGGCTAACCTGGATTCTTGGATAGTAGAGCGAACCCAATAAATATTTCGGTTGTCTCTATTAACAAACTTTATGAGGCCATGGGCATCTTTTCTTTATCAATGCCCATTACCATCATGACGTGCTTGGTTACTATTAAGTATTAACTTGTCTCATGAGAATCCTTATATTTTACTGACTTGCATAGACTTTCTCTTCAATTTTGTATTTGACTCGCTACACCATTTCTTTTATTCCTGTACTTTTTGGATAATCCTTTATGGTACATCAACACTGTGCATTGACCTCCTCTTCAACACTATGGATTTACCAATGCCTCATATACATGGCCATACTAGTAGTTCTGTACTATGTATATAGATAATAAGAGATAAATAAATTTGGAATTTCCTCACTTGTGGAGTTTTATATAATGTATTTCTAGACACATAATCTAACTAGTATTACATGATCATATTATGAGAAACCAGCGTTTGGATCTTACTTTTATGATTAATTGCTTTTTGGACGAGATCTAACTTTATAAATATTTGTTTGGGCAGGTTGGACATCATTGACAGATGCTTCTCCTTCCGAACAGTTGAAGAAATTATTTGTGCCCTGGTATGCTAATATATGCTAAGTTTATCATATCATCTGGTTTGAAATCCTGTGTCATCTTTAACTTTTTTATGTTCTTTAACTAATGGCGATGCAATTGCTGTCATTTATGAAAAATATTGTGCATTGCAGGAGAAGGAAGCTTTAAAAAGAAAGGATGATTGGATCGGAGTTGCCCTGCAGTCGTTAAAGAAGGCATCTCCAATGAGCTTAAAAATTTCTCTTAGATCGGTACAAATCCATCTATGTGACTATTCTAGGCATACCCTATTTTCACTATATCATCTTGGCGTAGCTCGATGTGGGTTTGACAGAGTTCTTGATATTCTCTTATACATTTGTTTTTCATATATGGGCTAATCAGATAAGAGAAGGCAGGCTCCAAGGGGTTGGCCAATGCCTAATGCGAGAATACAGAATGGTCTGTAACGTCATGAAAGCACATGTCAGCAAAGACTTTTTTGAGGTGTGTGCTGAAGACGAATCCCAAATTCTTGATCCTTGATATCAATATTGCATGTGATATTAATTATTCAAAGTTAATGCTTACTATATACCTCGCTTGACTACAGGGATGCAGGGCAATCTTGATTGATAAAGATAAGAACCCAAAGGTTTGGTCAAATTATTTCGTCTTTCAAATCAGCAATCTCTAGGGCTCATTTGGTAACCTGAGTTTAAAAACACTGTTTTTGAAACTCATTTTCATGGTTTTCAAATTTTAGTTGACAGTTTCAAATTTGACCAAACGAGCCCTTAAATGTTGGATTTCGATAACTCCTAATATCTTATACGATTCTGTCATGTTTTAGTGGAACCCTTCTAGTGTGCATGAAGTGACTGGTGCCATGGTAGACTGTTACTTCTCTAAATTGGATGACGAAGGATGGGAAGAGATGAAGCTTCCTCGTAGACCCGCAAGTTTGCCTGCATCTGCCATTGCTAAACTCTAAAAGTATTTTCAACTATTCTTGGTAAGCCAATATCACACTTAACAGATAAGGTGTTATTTGCAGTTGAAAATGCTATTTTGTTGGGAACTTAATGGGATATTGGTGTATGTGTTTTATTTGCAGGGGCACTTTCAAACTAATGGTCAAGTATGGCTACTACAAGCGACTGTATATGTACAATTGTACAAATAAATGCCATCTTAATGTTTCCCAGTTTGTCATTATATAATAAATTTGAATGAAGTGCTTGAGCCCAGGATTTTACCCAGGAGGAGTTGAAATCATGCGTGAATATAATTCTACATAATTTAGATTCTGTTTCACTAAAATCAAAGTTCAAAAATCTTTTATATACGAGATTTTTATTTTGCCTTACATATGGAGTTGTTTAGGATACAAAAATTAAATAAAGGGTTTGTCTTGTGTGCCCAACAGTCAACTAAAGGAGGTAAGAAATGTAGGCCCTACCTCCCTTGGAAAATGGGATAAATCCATCACAACTAAAAACGAAAATATTACATTTTTAATGTAATATTTTCGTTTTTAGTTGTTCTAGGCACACGTTAGAAAAACCCTTAAATAAAAGAGTTTATAGAGAGAGGGAGAAAAGAAACGTATCCATGAAATATGAATATACAGTCCCTCCTACCTGAACGATTTAGTACTTGCTTTGTTCCAAATAAGTGTTACCATCACTCACCTCTACCTTGACGATTTAGTACTTGCTTTGTTGTTTAGTTTCATGTCAGTTTGTCCAATGGTCGATTAATTGTACAAGATTCACTTATCCAAAAAATCCACAACTTTTCTCAACTCTCCGACTTATATTTTTTCGGAAACCTACTCTCTACCTTATTTGTTCTTTCTTTATAACGTGTCTTGGCCATGGTCCCCGCGTATCAGCACCAAGGGCCTTGTCGTCTTGATCAAAGTCACTTTGAGGTTCGGACACTGTGGTCTAGCTTCAAGCCTCGCCCTTGACGACCTCCTTAACCTCCATTTGCCTAAGGTCTCTTGGTCACTCTTGAAGACCATAGATTGTCCTCCCCAGGGCTCGTGTCTCACTCTTGATCATTCCTCTCTATTATTACTATTTGTTAGACTATATGACTATGTACGTACTCGTTTAGATAATCTAGGGGAGTTGATCCACGTCCCACACTTCTTCTGTTTTATGTTACTTATCTCTTCATCTTGTTATTGTTGTTCCTCTGCAGCGCCAATCTCCCTCACCAAATCACTGAACTTCTTGTGGTGAGCTTTGATAGGAGGAAGGTGAAGACCAGAAATGACAGTATCATCATCAGCTCCTACAAGAGAATTGGAGCTGCAGTTGCAAGAAGTGGTGTCGTGGTGGACTAGGCTACCAAAAAATATTGCCAATGCAAGTATGCAGCACTGAATACACTTAAATAAAAAAATTCATTGGGACATTCTATCAAACAGTTTGGAGGCAAGATGTTAAAAGCGTTCTCTGTCTGTCTTCTAGATTGCTATTGTCTTACTCTTCAACAATTTGCACTAGAAAATCAACAACTCATCAAGGCCTAGACCGAAACCTGTTAGCCTCAAGGAACCAAACCTGATGTTGACAACTTATATTCACTACGACTGGGCATTGACGGAAGACGGGAGACGAAATTGTCGACGTCGACTTTAGAGGAAGACAGAGGAGGAGATACAAGAGCCCAGAGATGACCGCTTCCCTGTTACCGACCCCGTCGACTCCGTATCTCTGTTTCTGACCCCGTCAATGACAGATCTCAACTTCTCTGTGCATCCACTATGTGTCGGTGACGCTACACCGCTTCCCTCTCCGGCAACCTGAAGGTCATGAACACGTCGGAGGAGACGTCGGTTGTCGGTTGGCGACGGCGACAAGGTGTAGGTGGTGGAGATCGACAAAGATGGGTGGGGCTTGTTCTCGAAGAGGCTAAACTGAAGCTAAAAAGTAAATGGGGGAGCGGGAGACTGAGGGGGTGTTTATATGATGATTGAAATCTTGAAATCGATAGAATCCTAACGTAGATAAGATGAGCACCGACCGATGAAGGGGAATCCGCCGGCTCTGGTTCGTTTAGAAAATGTGGTTCGAGGAACTATATGTGGAGCAATTAGGCATAAATTAATACCAACTCCTCGGAATTTGGTAACTTCAACTTTACCAGATAAGATATTTTTATTAATGTTTAGTTAGGGAGTGTAGTTGTTACAAGTATAGTGTCGTACTGGGGATTGGGCACAAATCCTTAGCTTCCTGTAATTTGTGCCCAATGCCTTTAACCCTATTAAAGTTTAGGTTTCTAAACTCCCCCCATTAAACTATAACAAAGTACCCCATTCTCTTATCTCTCTTCCGAAGTAGCAGCCACGCCTCAGTGGACGTACTCCTCCGCCTCTCCGGTCGGTAGCTAGTCTTCCTCCCGTCACCGTGCTATTCATGTTGCTGCTTCTTGTGCTCGAACTCCGGCTACTGCTCCCGGTGCTGGATTCAGAAGCTCCAGATCGGAATCCATGGATCTATATATCTAGATTCAAAAGCTCTAGATCGGAATCCATGGATTCCGCTCCATGGAATCCATGAGCCGCTCCATACCAGGTCCAATTTCCCTCTCCTCTCTCTTCTCCGACAACGAAACAACAACGAAGCCACCACTGCTTCTCACTTTCTCGTAACAAACTCGCAACCATTTCAAATTCTCTCCTTCCCGCCCTCTCCACTGCCATAACCTCTGTTACAGGTAAGGTTTATGTTGCTGCTGATGATTCAACTGTTCGATCAATATTGTACTTGTTTTAGTCCATCTATAATCATTCGTCGTTCTAATTTTCAAGCTAAAGTTGATTTCCCTACCGATATTATGCAATTGAAGCTCTCTGATGATTGTGTTAATTTTTTAGTTGTATGTTGCCGATCTGAGTATAGATATCAGATCCAACTGTGAAAATGTGCTTCAAATTGCTTTTGCGTAGTTTTGATAAGGTTCAATCTCGCTCGGATTCAGCAAATGTGGTTGAATTCGACTTTGCATACTTTTATGCGAGTTTCTTGTGCAAAAGTTCGTAGAACTGAAGCTTGTTTCGTTATTGAACTTGTTTACAGAGGCTATTCGAGCATCAACAGAAATGTATCATAGTTACAGATTTTCTTTCGTTATTGAACTTCTTTATTGAACTGAAGCTTGTTTCGTTATTGAACTTCTTTCATTTTTTGTCCGCATAATTTTCTAGTTTAAAATTCACAGTTCATGTGCATTCTGAATTTCTAATAGAGTTACATGTATCTCAGATTGGTGAAGCTAATGATAATAGGAAAGAACATCTACCAGGTTTATTTTTCAAGCATGTTGGACACAGGTAAGGAGACTCCCTTCCCCACAACTATATTCAAACTGCAGACTCTTATATAAGTGTTGCTTACTTAAATCACCTGTTTGTTTGCTAGGGACGAAGTTGTGGATTTCCATTGATCCATGGACGATTGTTAGTGTCTCAGATGACTCCGCTAGTGGTGGAACATTGCAGGTACATTTTTCTCTATTTATCTCTTCTTTTTTACAAAAGCTTGTTTAGTGTGTAAAAAAAATTAATGTGTTGACAATTATTTTTTTGACAATGTAATTTAGTGGTGTTGACAAGTTTTGTAAAGTGTTGTATTTGTTGACAATTTTATAATATTACTCGTGGTGTATGTTGTTGACCGTTTATTAGTCGTGTAAACAATGTATTTAGTTGGGTTGACAACTTATTTAGTCGTGTTGACAACTTATTATTCTTGTTGAAAGCTCTGTTAAAAATTTTGTTGACAACTCTGTTAAAAATTTTGTTGACAACTCTGTTATAATTTTAACGTCAGCAAAGTGTTATTATTGGTGTTGACAACTTATTATTCTTGTTGACAGTTCTGTTAAAAAATTTGTTGACAATTCTGTTAAAATTTTTGTTGACAACTCTGTTAAAAATTTTGTTGACAAATTTTGTTGACAGCTCTGTTATAATTTTAACGTCAGCAAAGTGTTATTATTGGTGTTGACAACTTATTATTCTTGTTGACAGTTGTGTTAAAAAATTTGTTGACAATTCTGTTAAAATTTTTGTTGACAGCTCTGTTAAAAATTTTGTTGACAAATTTTGTTGACAGCTCTGTTATAATTGACACGTCAGCAAAAAGGTATTTACTTATAACTTAAAAAAGTAATATAAACACTTAAAAAAACATTACAGTTTTGGGGTAACCGGTTGACTTCTCACCACCAGCGCGGACTATTTTAGTTGGGCTTTGTGGGTTGGGTTTCAGGCCCATCTCGTGCTCAGCTATTCTTTCTCCAATTTCCAGATGTAGTTTCGTGCTCAAAAAGCTTTAAACCTTTTAATCAAAGAAATTGAAATCCTGTCACCATCACCAATTTCACCATCGCCAGCGATCTTCTGATAAGTCGGAGACGATGAGCCAAGAACCTCCCAAACTCTATGTAAACAAGCCTAAGAAAGGTACCTTTCCTCTTCTTCTAGGTTTAGTTTTTTATCTATTTTGCTTGCTCAACTGGATTGGAATCGTAGACTTTTCTCTCGTTTGTTACTTGTTAGGGTTATCACGATTGTTGGTTGGTTGTTGTTGCTGTCTAATCCTGTCTGCAGTATTAGATTTCGATTTGAATGAATTTTTAGCCATTTGAACTTTGGTTTGACAGCAGCGCATGCGAAGCATAATCAACTGCATAATCTGAAGGAAATGGAATCTGCAACACCAACGCCGTCGACGATGGGATCAAGCGGCTCCGCTCGACCGCAGCCGCCAAGGGAGTCGTTTATTCGGCGGTACAAGTTCGTTTGGCCTCTTCTATTGGGCGTCAATTTCGCTATTGGAGGTTTGTGCTTCCCAGCTCAATTGAAAATCTAGCCCTGAATGTTTATTATCGGAAATCATCTGCTCAAATTGAGGTTAAGAGTGGAGCTTGATTCTGTAGTGTGCTGTCCATTTTTAATTTCAGCTTCTCCATTTTTCTCAAACTTCACCATGGACTACGATTGAGCTTAACTAGTGTCTGACTCTTGCTTACAAATAAATATTGTGATTCTGTATGGGTTCTATATAGGTAGTTACTAGAAATGGATAAGAACTAACAATCGTGTTCGGATCTGGGATTCAGAATAGAAGTTTGCTAAACTTTTAGAAATCAGGGGGTGTTGATTTCACAGACAAATCCTTAAATGATCATCTAGTCTTGATGTTATACATGTTATTTTCCTTGGTAATCTGAAATTGTCTGCTCAATTTGATCTTAACAATGGGGCATTATTGTTTAATGTGCTGTCTATTTGATTTCAGTTTCCCCAATTTCCTTGAACTTTACAATGGAGCATGCTTGAGCTTAACTAATGTCTGTCTCTTGCTTAGAATTATCAATTGGAATTGGGTCTGGATTCAGAGTAAAAGGTTAAAAATAGCTTAGAAGTTAGAACTAACAATTGTGATTGAATCTGAGTTCAGAATAGTTGGTTTCTAAAAATGTAGATTTCCAGATTGGGGTTGTTGATCTCATAGAATTATCATCAACTCATCATTGTCTTAATCATGATATGTCTGTTGATGAAATATGAGCAACCTGAAAGTGTTTCTACGAGATTCAGTGATTTTTCTTTGAGTAAAGATGCATTGGGGGATTATCCCTACACCTAAATGAATGTATTATGTGATTATATCTAAGATAAGTGATTCCCTCTTACAAATTTGGCTGCTCATTAAACGAGTTAGATGTGTTTATTTACTTAAACAGACCCATCTTTTGGTGATCTGTGGTATATGTCTATATGATGTTCACTGCTTATCCAGAATTTCTTAGTTTCTTACTGTTCTTTCCATTTCTTATCTGGACCATTTTTAATTACCAATATACCTAGTTTCATTTTTGTGTAAGGGAGTCGACATTGTGTTTTCCACGATACCTGTACTCTTTCAGTTAGCAGTTTCATGGCCTGCACACCTAGTTTCATTTGTATAACGAATGAGTTGTGACTGGTGATGGTAGAAGGAGTATGATTTTGAAAGTGTCACTATGAAATTTTTAATGTATTTGTTTTGAGTAAAGATGCATTAGGGAACTAGTTTTTAAGATAAGTGATTCCCTTTTACAAGAATTTGGCTGCTCATTCAACGAGTGATATAGGATCATATACCTAAGCTGATCCATCTTTCTGTAGTATATAAAATATGGTACTGCTCACTGCTCATTTAGTATATTCTTTCCATTTCTTAAAGTGTTGATAATTGATACGGAGTATGAGATTTGAAGTGTTTAGGCTTTGAGTAAAGATGTGTTGGGGAATTTAGCTGTGTATCTGAATGTATATATCATTATATATGTGATAAGTGATTCCTTTTTACAAGAATTCAGCTGATCATTCGACGAGTGAGATGGGCTCATATATCTAAACAGACCTGTCTTTCTGTTGCATATGAAATAAAGTGCTCACTGCTCATTCAGACTATCCTTTCCGTTTCTTTTCTTAACCATCTTTAGATACCATAATACCTAGATTCGTTTGTGTAAGGGAGGCATGATTGCTTCCACTATCTTCATTTATCAGTCGTCTGTGGATCTGTTCTTACATGATGTTCTCTTAATTTGTAGCTTACCTATTTACAAGGACTAAAAAGAAAGATATACCAGTGGAGGAAGAAATTCTTACTGTCCACTCATCTGAAGCTTCAACTACTCCAGTTGTTGAACAATCTTTACCCTCTCCTCCAATCGAGCCTGTAAAGCTGCGTGAACCAATTCCTGAAAATCAGCAACGTGAATTGTTCAAGTGGTTGTTGGAAGAGAAGAGAAAGATTCAGCCAAAAGATAGTGAAGAAAAGAAGGGTCTCGACGAAGAGAAAGCTATTCTCAAGCAATTCATACGAGCTAAGTCAGTCCCAACTATCTAGAGTTATATATCTAGAAGTTATTCCATTTCCTGAACATATTTTGTTGCATGGTATCTGTTGTGAATTGAAATATAATGTTGCCACTACAAACCTTTTTCTCTTGTGGATGGGTGAAAATAAATAGCATAGTGATGTACCCTTGACATTTTTTGTGCTTTCATGAGCATTTTGGTTTGGTTTCTGTTAGGGTTTGGGTTTGTCACTGTTTCAAATCACGGTTCCTGAATTCGTAGTTCAGATTTTCTAATTACGACTTATGGGTATAGATAGGTTTAGTCACTATCTTTAGGAAAATATGTGGACTTTATTATTTTTATATTAAGTTTCTATTATTTTTTTTCTATAACGGGTTTATTATTTTTCCAAGTAGTGTACCAGTTTTCTAAGTAGGTAGGAGTTTGGAAAACTATTCATGAGTAGTATACAACAAATTAGCAGGTTATTTAAGATGGTTCTAGAAAACTAAGGTAGACTTGTGGAAAGATGAATAGTGACATTGGTTGTAAAAATATATTGATAATAACAATGAGAATAATCTTGAAATAAGACAAGAAGAAAGTGATGCATAAAAACTACGGCCACTAGCTTGAAGACTGTGTTTCAAAATATTTTAATGAGAAAGATTCTTGTGATTTGTATTGGGACACTTCATGAAAACACCATAGTGATATGGACCTTTATAATACTCCGTAGTACAAGTGTATAACTGAATGGATGTGTATGATATATATTGTTATATACCTACATTTACAAGATTCCAACGATATAAAGCCTCCAATGATATATATTGTTACGTTTAATTATAAACACATGATTTCATCTTTTATTTGTTATGTAGTTCATGGGTCTGTTAAGTCTCGTTTAATATCAGGCTATCAGCAATGGGGAATGGGGTTGCATGATTTAGTTTGTACAACTTATTTTTTGACATTTATTTTTATTTTTATGTTACATAAAATTAAAAAACACTATTAAATTAACTACCAAACAAAAAAAATTGTGATGCAACTCTCATTATAGTTACATAGCAAAAAACATTTTTTGCTATGCAACCAATTATTAAAATAAGTTATCTAACCCAAGGTAGTTTCAATGTCAAATATATATGAGTATGGTATCAGACTTCAGTATAAAGATACGGGTGTATGTAATATCAAAATATCGGGTATAAGTATGGGCGTTTTTTCGAAAACAATTCCCGACGTACGCTTCTTTTAAAACAAATTCCCATTATAGGCATTTTTCAGAGGTTCGGAATTTTTTTATGTGTGAGAGACGCTGGTGTCTCTCGTCCGAAGCTGGAACTTTTTTTTTTGAAATTTTTATGTATAAGAGACGCTGGTTTTCCCAGCGTCTTATACATGCAACGTTTTAATTTTTTTTTGCAAAAATTTTGTAGTTTTAATTTTATTTTTTTTCAAGGCTACGTATAAGAGACGTTGGATCTCCCAGCGTCTCTTATACGTTAAAATATAAAAAAAAAATATTTATATGAGACGTTGGTTCTCTCAGCGTCTCATATAAAGCGTTGCTTTTTT
Organism: Oxyria digyna; assembly: GCA_029168935.1. Lineage (NCBI taxonomy): Eukaryota > Viridiplantae > Streptophyta > Magnoliopsida > Caryophyllales > Polygonaceae > Oxyria > Oxyria digyna. The sequence continues at coordinate 13,164,247 of JAPVLV010000010.1, read as the reverse complement.
TTATTTGAACATGTATAAGAGACGCTGGTTGAACCAGCGTCTCTTATACGTAGCCTTAAAAAAATTAAATTAAAACTTAAAATTGTTTGCAAAAAACAATTAAAAAAATTAAATTAAAACCAGCGTCTCTTATACATAAAAAATTCAAAAAAAATAATTTCAGCTTCGGACGAGAGACGCTGGGACACATAAAAAAATTCTGAACCTCTCAGGAGTGCCTATAACGAGAATTTGTTTGGAAATGAGCCTAGATCGGGATTTTTTTTTGAAAAAACGCCCATTTCAGAAAAAAAATCATAAGTATACATGAGTGATATCTATGATATATTGGTATTGATATCTATATCCAATTTCAAGCAATAGACAGTTTGGTATCATATAGCTAATAGGAATACCAAACATAAGGATCTTACTTACCATTGTCTGCAATGAAACTTACAAGATCCACAATCAATTTTTGTGAGTTGATCCTTAATCAATAACCTTACTTTGAATTATATTCCAAACTGTAATTAGAAATAGTCGATCATATAAATAATTTTGTTGAATCTAAATCACAAATCACCACAGAACAAAACAAATAACAAATCCAAAAAGGGTGATTACATGAACTTTGCAGTGTAATCCTCAAAGATGAACTTGAATGAATAAAATAATGGCGTCCTTATCAATGGAAAAAGACTTGCAAAGAGACTGATAATGCTTAATTTTAAAATAAGACAACTTGCTAATATCTTTTTTTACAAAATAGTACGACTTGTATTTTTTTTCCCTCTAAACAAATGTAGTGCATCTCACCTTAACCAATAACCAATGATTATACATGGCGACTAGCCTCTGAATTTATTATCTACGAAGCGTATGAATGTAGATTAACGTATAGATATTCATATGGTAGAACACACAAATATAAATATATACAAATATAAATATATGCATATACAAGTGAAAATTATACACATTTGTATAGCACACAAGTTTTATTATAAACACGTCTATAGATAATTATATTTTCATACATGAATATTTCTTTTTTTATATAAGAAATCAAATGTGCACACAATTATTTAGCATAAAATAGCAGGGGATTTTGTCAACCACATTCCTTGACCCACAATTTGATTTGGTAAAACTCAAACCAAGAATTAATACACAACTTGCATGTCAACTTGGTTGACAGAGTGTCAGCTACTTAATTCATGCTAACAACGCCTTTTTAAAATTAGGAGAGAATCAATTTAAGCAACTCTCATGAATGAAATTGACCTTCTAACCCTAGCAAAGGATACAAAGGCATTGGCTCCATGTCTTCTTCTTCTTCTTCTTTCCTCCTCCATGTATTTGACATGAAAACCCGATCGAAAACGACATCTGTGTCGATGATGGCTACAAGATCATCACCATTTGAGATAATCTTGCCAATCTCAATCTATATATGACTCATAACCAGCTGCATTCCCTTTAACATATACAACTTATGAAGAACCAATGACGACGAAAACGGGACTTCTACATTATTTATCATAATACCTTTTCTTTAAAATAATGTTCCTAAGATTGAATAATTGTAGTTTTATAGCATTTCTTATACCTTAAGTTTTTATGAATGATACTTTGGGCTTGAGTTGCACCAAGGTAAGTGCAGCTTATGCATTAGATTACACTAGGACAACATATAATCAGAAAATACATGGTTGATATGGGCTAGTCAAACAATACATTTAATTTTACATGTGTTTTCTCCTAACTTACATCTTATAAAAGAGAGAAATTAATGTAATAATTCATCTGGTCTTGTTCAGATCTCGTTCAATTTTCTCTATAAATAATTTTCCATTCCAAAAAAAAGCCAAGATCGATCTATATATAACTTAGAATAACTGAAACTTTAGTTTAATAATAATAATAGTAATGTATTTGGACCATACCATAAGGTCCATAACCATTAGACCACTTCTCTAGAAGCATAAAAATAAGCCCCACATAAAACAAACTCCATAAATAGAACAGTCAAAACAAATACACTCCCAAGAAAAACCAGAATAAATAATCCCCATTCACATGCCCTAAATCTCATACCAACCTCTCTCTCTATAAACTCCATCTTCCTCTTTTTCAGATCCATTAATCCTGATTTTTATGCCTCCATGATCAACCAATCCCTCACCCATGATGAGCAAGCCAAGCTACACCCAATCATCCAACGTTTCCACACGTGCCAACCCACCTCAAACACGTGCACATCCCTCATAGTCCAACGCATCGACGCCCCGGGAAACGCCATATGGCGTTTCGTTCGGGCTTTCGACAACCCTCAGACGTACAAGCACTTTATAAAGTCATGCACAATGGTGTCAGGTGATGGACGGGTAGGAATCGGATGTGTTAGAGACCTTTCTGTGATCTCGGGTCTCCCGGCTTCTACCAGCCGGGAAAGACTCGAGATCTTGGATGATGAGAATCGGGTTTTGAGTTTTAGGGTTCTGGGAGGAGAGCACCGGCTTCAGAACTATCGTTCTGTTACCTCGGTCAACGAGTTCGAAGCCGGTGAACGGATTTACTCTATTGTTTTGGAGTCTTACGTTGTTGATATACCAGATGGGAATACCGCAGAGGATACTAAGATGTTTGCGGATACCGTTGTTAAGTTGAATCTTCAGAAGCTTCGCGAGATCTGTTCGAGGTAGAGATCGATCAAAGAAGGAAGCATGAAGGATTGTTGAGCTAATTGAATTCTAAGATGGCGTGCTTGCTTGTAAGTTGGACTTTTTTTTTTGGGTTTGTACTTTGTAATTTTGTTATGTAGATAGGGGTTGGGGTTTGGTTGATTTTTGAGATTGAGTATGGGTTGATGGGATCATACATTTGTTGCAAATTGACGATGAAATTGCATATATATACAAATTAATGATTAACATGTATATAACTTTTGGTCGAAGGCCATGATTAATTGAGAGTAGAAGGAAAAGAATGATATGATTTTTTGTTTGAGTGATGATATACAAATTACAATACAGCCATGATTTAATCATGGGAAGGTCAATGAGATGATAAATGCATACAAAATTGCCAGAAACTAGAAATTGTGTAGCACCCTTGTCATTGTTCGTTTTCACACACAAAATATACTAACATTTTGATTTTTTAACAATTATTATTTTAAATTCTGTTAAGATTATCAGAATTGATTTTTTGTTCAGTTAAAATCAAACAACATTATTTGTACTTGAACCAAAGAAATGGAAGGCTTTTGGGCAAAAAAGAAGAAGGAAGACCATAAGCCAATGAAAGATAATTGAATAGTATTCGTTTTGTTAAATTTCGGTGGTATGACCATGAAAATAATATAGAATGTTTGTTAATTGGCCTATGTTATTTTCTTTGTGCTTGGGATGAACATGAGGGAGATTGGAAAAGTTAACTATGATCGGCAATAGTTACCATCATTTAAGGATGAACTTATGATGATTAGATGTTATTTCGCCAATTGATTCTACAGATTGTTTTACCAAAATTGCATTTGAATTGGCGTATGCAAAAGATTTATGAATAAAAATTTAGATTGCACAAATCTCCAACAATTACTATTCTCCACGGGTGGTGAATTGTAAGTTGTTGGAGAACTAATTCGATACTTTACAAACTAATGCCTAGTATAAGAGTCATTATTTTGATCTCCTTCACAATAAGACATCCGGCCAGACGGATTTACAGCTGAATTCTACCAACACTATTGGTCAATACTCTCTAAAACGATGGTTTCGGCTATTCAATCCTTCTTTCATTCAGGGGTGCTTCTAGTTGACTGCGCACAATCTTTTATAACCCTAATTCCAAAAATAGATAACCCCACAACGATTAACCATTTTCGCCCTATCAGTTTATGCACAACTATTTATAAAATTATAACAAAAATTATAGCGAACAAACTACAAAAACTTCTTCCAAAAATAATTCATCCATGCCAAAGGTTTTGGCATTTGTACAAGGTAGGTCAATCTTTGACAACATTCTAATTTCCCACGAAGTTTTTCATTCTTTCCATAAAAGGAAAAAAAGGAACGCGAGGGTGGATGGCGCTTAAACTTGATATGGAAAAAGCTTACAACAAATTACAATGGCCTTTTTTAACAAGAATTCTCCAACAATTTGGCTTCCATAATACTTGGATTGAACGTGTTATGACCTGTATTAAATCAGCGTCCTTCTCAGTTTTAGTGAATAACATCCCAGGACCCGTTTTTAAACCAAATTGTGGTTTACGTCAAGGGGATCCTATTGCGCCTTTCCTATTCATTATTGCAATGGAATATTTAGCTAGATCACTTCAATTAGAAGCAAACAAACCCCAACATAAGGTAGGCATCCAACTTTCTCAACATGGAACACGCATCCCATTTCTATGTTTTGTTGATGACACCTTGATTTTTGCGAATGCAAATATTGCTAATATGGAGTTTATTAAGAAAACCCTGGATAAATTTACGACTTTATCAGGATTATCAATTAATTATCATAAAAGTACATTCCAAACAACTCCTAATATAGTTAACACACAAAGACAAGCATTAGCATCAATACTAAATCTTCAACTAACTAATTCTATGGAAAAGTATCTTGGCATTCCTATAGTCAGGGGGAGAGTTAAAAACGAAATTTTTGAATATGCTATCCAGAATATGACTAATAAACTCACTAAATGGAAAGCCAATTCTATTTCGCAAGCTGGTAGAGCAATATTAATTCAATCCAACCTAATTTCTACAACCATCCACTTAATGCAATGTTTTTCTTTACCCAATAACATTTGTGAAAAAATGGATAAGATTAATAAAGACTTTTTCTGGAATAGTCCGAATCCAAATTATAGACCCCTTATATCTTGGGATAAAATCTGCAAACCAAAATCGGATGGTGGATTAGGGCTTCATAAAGCTAAACATATCAACAATGCCCTACAAATGAAACTCCTATGGAAGATATTGACAGACAATGATAATATTTGGGTTAAAATTATTACGCAAAAATATCTAAAAACAAACACAATTCTCCAATATAAGAAAGGATATAAAAGTCAATCTTGGCAATTCTCTCGACTACTTCACTTACGAAAAGTTATTCAAGAAGGTCTTTTTTGGAAATTAGGTGATGGCTGTAATATTAAATTTTGGACTGATAAATGGATTCCAAACTTAAATCTAAATACCTACTTCGACCCATGATCTTCTGATATAAACGAAACTATTAGTTGTTATATTACCGACTCTCGCACTTGGGATATCCGACGCCTACAACACGTGCTACCTCCAAATATTGTAAACCAAATATGTGCAATATATATTCCCAGAATACCTTGCCCGGATCAAATTGTTTGGAATTTGGAGAACACAAGGTCCTTTACAACAAGTTCAGCTCGAAAACTTTACTCAAACACGACCCCCGACATGAATACCAATCTTTTCGACTACATATGGAACCTTAAAGTTCTACCAAGGCATAAGAACTTCTTGTGGAAAATCTTGTCCGATAATTTGCCCACTACCGAGAGACTTAATAGATACTATAACAAAGTTCCCTCTCAATGTTCCCGGTGCAATCATACCATAGAAGACACACAACACTTTTTTCTTCAATGTCCGCATACTATTCAACAATTTCAAAAATTCTCGCAACTAATTCACATGCAATCTTCATTACCCAGTGACTTAACTTTTATGGAGTATTTTGAAAATATTATCATGCCTAATTCACCACTTAAAAAGTTCTTACACCCCCTCATCTTCTTCTGGTATGAATTATGGCTTTTCAGAAACAAAACAGTTTTCAATAGAACCAACACAGATAATAGGGACCCGACTGACATAGCATATTTTAATTTTTAAAATTGGGAAACAATTCAGTTAAAACAAACTGGTCCAAAACTTAAAAAATATTATAATAGAAATAAAAGGAAAAATAATACATGGACACCTCCGCCAGATAACTGGGTTAAAATTAACTTCGATGGTTCTTTACAACAGGACAAAGAAAGCTTATGTAGCTAATATTTGCAGAACTAATAATGGAAAAATCCTCTTTGTCAATAGTCAAAAGACTTCCCTCCAAAGTATCATTCAGATTGAAGCTTTTGTAGCTTTACAAGCCATACAATTCGCGATTTTTCATAACTTAAATAATATTATTTTCGAAGGAGATAATCTAACAGTTATTAATTCAATTACACGACTATGGAAAATTCCGTGGGAGATTAAAACAATTATTTCGGATTGCTGGAATCTTTTAAAAAGTATTCCTAATTACACTTTTGAGCACTGTTTTAGGGAGGCGAATAAAGCTGCCGATTTCCTAGCTCACAAAACAACTAATATTAAGGCCATTAAGCTTTCACTTTATGACCATAATAGTTTGTGTTTACCTGATGCAAATATTATGAATCTTAGAGGTTTCTTACTTTCACATGGTTGTCCTCCAACCTTGTTATCGTTTTTTCGGATCATCCTGAAGGATGATCAGGGACCGCCATTGCTGTGATGCATGGGGTCCCAGTTCTTGCGTTATTCCAAAAAAAAAAATAGTATAAGAGTCATTATTTTATAATGGTTGACATATACGTAACATATTTTCCTAATGTAGAATCTTATGATCCAATTCTAGACGCCTTTGCGATCCGATCATACAATCTTGATTTTAATAACAGTAGTCTCATGTACATTATAATTTTTCAACCAATAATTTAAATCTGATTATGAAATCTTAGGATCCGATTATATCAACCCAATATTTGTGAAACCTAAGTTGTTTGGCATGTCGACAATAGCAACGAATCCAGCGATCAAGCTGGTTCTCTGACTTGTGTACTGGGCCTGAACCGAATCAAAAAATTACAACCTACATTTTTTTTGAGATAGGCGTGAATCGAAGCGTTATCTCAGATGAGATGACTGTTGTAAATGGTGGGTGTCGTTGATCAATCTTCGTGCTTGGATACGCAAACGAATCGTGCTAAACGCACTTTCCGAAACCAATATTTCGACCCTATACAATGCCTTTGGGTTACACGAAATTTGGAGTGGGATAAGACGCTGCAAACTCTAGAAGATCAAGGCAATCTACTAGAAACACTTGAAGTTTTTCGGTTGTTGGAAGATCTAGAGAAAAATCACTTTTGTTCTTCATGAACTAGTGCCAAAACTTGATGAAACATCACCCTTATATAGGCCTAGGGTGGTTATACAGTTACTAGAACGTTATCCGATGGATAAGGACGTCAAAAATCGGTTGAAAACACACAAACCGTCCAAAACTGCCATTCGGCACGGTTTGTGACAATTTGGCACGGTTTGTCACTGTTTTACGAAACCAAAATTTTGAGCCTCTGAGCGTCCACACGGTTTGTGACAAACCGTGCCAAATTGTCACAAACCGTGCCGAACCTCAGAATGTCCCATTTTTCGTCTTTTGGCTCCCGTATTCGAACCATACGAACCTGACATGTACTTATGTACATCCCGACATATCCTTGTAACACCGAGTTCGATTTCACGTACCCGAGCCGTGCACTCCGCACTCCCAAGACTCATCGAACGTAAACCGAGCTCCTCAAGCTTTGAGCGAATCCCGATGACACTAAAACGACCGACGACACTAAAATCACCAACAATGACAACCCTTGATTATAATAATTGATGGTCATTACGTTTGCCTATTCTCCCCTTTTTTAGAAGCCCTGCGGTCGGGGGCGTCGAGTCGTCATAGCGAACCCACTAATCCTCGGGCCCTGGTGAACAAGAGACACTGGTACGACTAGGTGGGGTCCATGAATCACACCCTAACGAGTGACGACGTCGTTTGGCTAAACATGGTCTTCATATTCATGCCTTGGACTGTTCATTCTTTTCGTCATTTTTTGAGAGCTTCATCCTTTGATTCTATTTATTTTTGAACTCCTTTCGATCCAAACTTATGCTCTAGGTGTCTTGTTGTATATGATTGGTCACCTGATGGGCTTTGTCGGCCCATGGTCATACGGGCTCCAATTATTCATGGATCTTTGTAACCCAATTGACCAATTCCTAAACAAGCCCGCAAAAAAGAAGAAGTAATAAAATCAATAAAAAAACCAAAAAATATGGAAATATTCAACTTACAATCACAAATGGCTGTATTATGTAATAATTTCAAGGATTAATGGAGTGATCCAAGCATTTCCTCAACTCTTTAAGAAAAAGTATTAAATGAAAATGGACGCTTATGTGAGAACAATAAACAATTATTTTGCTCTTGCATGAATCAAAGAGCAACAATATTGTAGAGAATTTATATAAAAAACAAAAGAGAAAATATTGGATGACAAAAAAATTTAAAATGCAAAGTAAAGAATGATGAATATGCGGTGAACATTTATTACTTAATTTGAAGAACGAATAAAAACTCTAAAAACACTTGATGAACATTTATATTATAAAGAACATTTATTGAGAAGATAAAGAACATTCAGACAAAAATCGTATATCGTATATGTGCATAACTTTTTCAAAGAATATGCATCACAATTTTGATGACATTTGAGTACATTGTAATAAATATTTATGTATATTTTGATGAACATCAAATTCACCCTAAAACTGTTTCACCTAAACTACACTCAAAAGAAAATGTGTTATAAAATTATTATTAACAAGGACTAAATTTTTGTGTTCATAAATCTTAGATTGTTTCTTTCATGAAAAATACGTGCTTATAATTTTTAGTACTTTGTGCAGAAATTTTAATTTGCAGTTGGATCAATCCATATAAAACACATATTCATAATGTTAACTCCATGTGTTCATATTTTTGTAGGTTCATAAATCGTATATTGTATATTTATGAATAATTGTCCCGTCTGCTTTTACCCCACAAAAAACTTTTTAATAAAGAAGATTCTCTTCAATTTTCCATATTTGAGTTATATATATCTAAAACTAGAAAGACGTATTATCTTGAGTTTGACATTCACAAAGTAATCACAGTATAGTTTCGAAAAAAACAACAACTAAAGACTTGTGAAATGTGGTACAATAAAAAGTTAATAAACTTACAAAATTGTTTTTTATTGAGTTTTTGAGAGCAAAAAGGAAAGAAGACGCCTAGCCTGATTGAAGACAAAACAGGAACACTTCCGCTTTGCCAAAATCCCCTTTCTATCCTCCGAACGCAGGCACATCAAAAATCAGGAGAGAGAGAAAAAACAGAAGAAGAAGAAGAAGAAGAAGAAGAAGAAGAAAGACGAGCGATAGGGGAAAGCGGAAGAAGGTGGGAGTGAGATCGAACCTACCAAATCCGAATCTCATGTTCCAGCGCTGGCATTTTCATACAAGTGTCCTACTAGCATTTTTCTGATTTGGATCATCTGCTGATTGGAATCCGATCCCCCTATGAAGTGACACCGATTTTATGTTGATTTGACCAGCTGATTTGTTGTCAATCGATCGAGGAAACGAAACCAGTAGGACATAGAGAGGTAGAAGAAGATGAGCGGTGGCGATGGAGAACCGGGGGGAGCACCTCCACCGCCGTTGGAGTGGAAATTCTCTCAGGTCTTCGGAGAACGGGGGGCTGGAGAAGAAGTTCAGGAAGGTGAGAGAAATTACTCCGAGATCCATGGCGTTTCCGCTTCTTTTTTTTCTTCCTAATCCTGCTTAGTAAAAGTTAGGGTTTTGGTTTCTATCTGGCTTCATATAGCTGTCTTTCTATTTTTGATCTGATTAGAATTGTTTAAATAGATGACACGAGCTGTTGATGTTCGTTTTTGGATCCTACAATGTTGAATTCGTGCTGTGGGGTATAAATAGTCTACATGACTTTAGTTGCTTGCATGCGTTGCTAGTGATTGCTTTTGCGGTAAAGGGAGCGAAGGTTATAATTTTGTTTTTGTACTATTCTCATGGTGCTTGCATCTTAACATGCTGTTCGTTCAATGTGCTCATGATGAGGAAACCACTTGTAAAATCAACAAACTCACTTTCTTCTGAATTTTTTTCAAATGGAGTTTTTCATGTTCTAGTTTTTTAATCAGTGAGACTAGTGAGGATCTAGTGCTTTTCTTGTGACTGTGAGTATATGGCATGGGGTTATTAGGGGCAGGATATGTGAAGAAGTTTTATGTCATGTGGAGTTTTTCACTGAATTCCACATATCAGGTTCTATACTGTATTTGCTGTTTTTTTTCCACTTTATATATGTCACTTTGATTTATACTTGTCAAACTTGATCAAAATCAGATTCAATTATTTGTTCTCTAGTGTTCTGGATTTGGTAAAATGTTCTCACAAAGAGCTTCATTGGCCGAAAGTTTTTCTTCCGAAATTTCCTTCCTGGTTTTTGATAGATCCTAGTTGAAGGGGATGCAATGAACATGACCTGGATTAGTTATAGTGGACATTATGGCACATCAAGAACACTAATAGTATGCAATACTTTCGAGAGCTTCTGTTGAAGTCTTGTAGACAAGTTGAATTTGGGATTTTTCACCGTCAGCTTTTGAGATGAGGAACTTTCATTCTTTTCCTTCCCTACTTTTGTTAATTGTGTTTACTCCTTTCTGCAGTGGATATTATTTCAGCTATTGAGTTTGATAAAACTGGAGACCATCTGGCTACTGGTGACCGTGGGGGAAGGGTTGTCTTATTTGAGAGGACAGACACAAAAGATGTAGGTCTTTTGAACTTTTCCTGTTAATTGATATTGAAACATTGATGCTTATACACCTCAATTTTTTGTGATGTGTAGCATGGCACTAATAGAAGGGAACTTGAGAAGATGGACTGTCCAGTGAATAGACATCTAGAGTTTCGATATAAAACTGAATTTCAGAGCCATGAGCCTGAGGTATACTAAATTCTTGTGGCTGGTAGTTAATTTTTTTTTATAGTGTTTATTGGTAATTGTAAGCTGTGCAATATCATTATTTTGATAATGCTTATTCCTTTTTTTGTTTACCAGTTTGACTATCTCAAGAGTTTGGAAATAGAAGAGAAGATTAACAAGATCAGGTGGTGTCAAACAGCTAATAGCGCAGTGTTTCTTCTGTCTGCAAATGATAAAACAATAAAATATTGGAAGGTAGTCTTTTCTGTATTGTTTGTCCAGAGTAATGGATCTTTTCTGGTTCTATAGTTTTATGTTTATGATGTGGTTACTCTTTATGCGTACTGTAAATGTAATGCTTCAAGTAGAATCATTCTAGTAATTTTCTCCCTTTGCACAAATTTATTTTCTTTTGACGTGGGCCTGAGGTATGGAGTCATCCATAAGCTGTTGACATAGCTTCTCTATCCACTCGAGAATTTAACAGGTCCAAGAAAAGAAGTTAAAGAAGATTTCTGAGATGAACATGGACACAACAAAAACAGCAGGGAATGGTTGTGTTGCCACTTCAAGCATCTCAAACAGCCCCAAACCAAATGTTGCAAATGGTGGATATCCGGACAAATCATGCAGTTATTTGAGCAATGACTTCTCATTTCCAGCAGGGGGGGTATCGGCATTGCGTTTACCGGTGGTAGTTGTACCTAAACTTTTGTACCATCTTGCTCTGTTACATGATAGATAATGTTTTCCATCCCACCTAAAGAAAGAAAAGAGAGAAGAAATAAATAGAGGAATATATTTTTTCTTACCTTTTTGCGTTGAAACTATTGTTTCTGAAAATATTTTTCTTACTATTTTAAATTGTTTCTGAAAATATTCTGATCTTTTTCTGTAGTAAAAACAAGAGTGGTGAATGTTCTATTTGATGCTTAACTAGTTAACTCTGATGGTCAACAGAGTTGAATATTGTTTTTTGAAGCTGGCCAATCTGACAATGTTGTGTGTTACTATAGAGAGAATTTTGTGATTTTTTTTCGTTTTTATATTGGGTTCAACTTTTTCTCAACCCAAGATTATGAATAGCTAAGCAATTATATGGCCCATATATCAGGTTGAGATGTAAAATCATCTGTAATTATTTATAACTAAGTTCTGGTTTGATTAGTTTTACATGGTTATTTTTATTAAAAAATCTTACTGTCTTTCCCACATATTATTTGTAGGTTACTAGCCAGGAAACTAGCCTTGTTGCAAGATGCCGGAGAGTATATGCTCATGCTCATGACTATCATATCAATTCTATTTCAAATAACAGGTGATTTTATGCTCATGTACAGAAAAATATTTCGTGCATCTCTATGAAAATGTTGTTTTTGGTCATTTATATTATTCTACTTGTTAGTTATTCTGCGTGTTTGTTGCTTTAAAATTTAATATGTAGCTTGTTTAAAAAGTTCGTTTGTATGATCAGATCAATGATATTAAAATGTGTGAATACCCTAATCTTTCTTGATTAGGGGTGTAGTAATGTGTAGATGTTTATGGTGATTCTCTTGACTGCACGACTTCTCTTGTCGTCTTTATACTTGTTTTTTGTTTAGCAAGGGTGCTCTTTTGAATTTGGTTTTTTGAAATAATTGTTTTTTCTGTTTTTGCAGTGATGGAGAAACTTTCATTTCAGCTGACGATCTACGAATTAACCTTTGGAATTTGGAGATAAGCAATCAAAGCTTTAATATTGTTGATGTGAAACCCCAAAACATGGAAGATTTAACTGGTAAGAGTTATTTTTTGGTTATTTTGATGCAAATTTTTGTGGCATTCAATCATTCATATATTTTAGTAGTGTTGATACTTGATAATGGTGGCTTAGACAGGATTTATAGTCAAACTTGCATGGGTATTTGAAGTTGTGTTGTATGGGATTCTTATGTAACTTCTGAACTTGTTTCTTTGATATATATATATATATATATATATATATATATATATATATATATATATATATATATATATATTTGTGTGAATGATTAGTAAGGAATGAGAAGAAAAAAGAAAGTCTTAATATTACTTTCTGTGCTCTAAAGAGTGGATATGGTAAGTCACTCAAATTTGTTTTGTTTCAAAATAAATTTCTGTTATGCTTCATTTGGAACCTAGAACGGTGGGAGACAGTTGAACATATTTTATATGATCACCACTATTTTCGATCACTAATGGCTGCAAGTTAAATCCGCATTTAAAGGTATATCTTCTGTTGTAAATATCAGAACTAAGTTGATGAAGCTTTTCTTGTAAAATCTAACCATTCTAGCATTTAGGTATAAGATAAAGAATCGAATCACCCATAGACGATCTTCCTGTCTTCCACATACATCTTATCCTGTAAACATTTTTTGGATTAATGTAAAGGACCTTTTGCCACAAAGACCTCATTTATCATCACCTCGTACGTTTCAGTGTTGTACACACTTAACTTGTGATCTACTTATCCTTTTCTTTTTATTTGCAGAGGTGATAACTTCAGCTGAGTTTCACCCTAATCATTGTAACACGTTAGCTTATAGTAGCTCAAAAGGATCTATCCGTCTCATTGATTTACGTCAATCAGCATTGTGTGACAGCCATGCTAAATTGTAAGTGGCTGCTACCTGATTCCATCTTGGTTTGAATATGTCCCAAGTGAGGATAGAATGAGCTTTACTGTTGCAAAAGCCTATTACTGTATATACTATGTATCACAACAGAGTGTTAACTATTATAGTAAGGGCTTCTTCATGTATGCAGGTTTGAAGAACAGGAGGCACCAGGTTCAAGATCTTTTTTTACAGAGATCATTGCCTCCATTTCAGATATTAAATTTTCAAGGAACGGAAGATACATACTTAGTCGTGATTATATGACTCTTAAGGTATGGATATATGCTGTTCCTTTTGGCGTATGTATAATATCTTTTTGCTATGCATTTAGAATTTATATGGAGATATCTGTCATTTTTATGAACAAAAACTATGTACAGATGTCAGGGTTATATAGCCTCAGTGTTACTATAAAGATGTATGTCTATTTTACTGTCTCGGAAATTCTTTTACTTGATTGGTCAAGGGACTACACATTTCTTGATTTCTCAGTATCCTTCTACTTGTCATTAAAACTAATAAAAGAAAACATATCGTATATTCTGGCCAATATTGAACTTTCTCAAAGGCTTTCGGCGTACTGTAATTACGTCAAATATCGGCAAGTTACATCTCATTATCATCACGAGTTTGAAGCCATCTTGATGTTTGCAATACATCGATATTAATCAGCTAACTTCTACTCATGTAAGCTCTGTAGCTTACTTTCTCTATTCATCCTTGTAGGCGTTTTTTTTTTCAGAACCAAAGTATATCCTGATCTTTTGAGTTCTAGATTTCACTTCTTTAGAGAATTTTTCCTTCATTTGATTGGCTGTAAAGTGAATTTTGCATAGCTGTGCTTGCACTATTTCTTATAATCTTCTAGATTTGCACTTCTAATCCTTTCCACTACTACTTGGGAGAATTGCAAATCTGTTATATTAGCTGTCCACCAACTTATAATGGTTTAAACTGCAATGTTCAATCATAAACCTGTCCACATTTTCCTTATTTATATTTTTCTATGGTGGTGTTTTACCATTATAACTGGTTGATCATATCATATGTTTTGCTGATTGACATGTATTGTCGCTGAAGATCATTTTATTTGTTTCTAGTTGTGGGATATCAATATGGATTCTGGTCCAGTTGCATCCTTTCAGGTTCACGAATACTTGAGACCAAAGGTGAGCTCTAAAAGTATAATGCTAGTTGGTTGCTGCAAAAACACTACCCCAATGCTATCTAAACTGTAATTATATTTTCCAGCTTTGTGATCTATATGAAAATGATTCAATCTTCGATAAATTCGAGTGTTGTTTGAGTGGCGATGGAATGCGAGTTGCAACAGGTTCCTACAGGTTAGCCAATATATATTTACATACCCTTTCTTTTACCAGTTCTTCCCTCAGTTCAACTAAAGTGTCTGTTTTGTGCTCCCAGCAATCTGTTCCGTGTGTTCGGTACTGCTCCTGGAAGCACTGAGGCCACCACTTTAGAAGCCAGCAAAAACCCAATGAGGTATGCATTGCTAAAATTGTTTACATCTGGCTCTAGAATCTTCCCGTCTAAGGCCCTATTTGGTGCAAAATCCAGATTACATTAATGTGCCTACTTTTAAAATGGGTTGTTTTCCACGGTATTAAAGAAGCTTCGTACCCAAGAGAAAATGAATTTTGATTTGAAAGGTTCAAAACTTTTATGGTTAACCCCGAACATAGATTTTTTCTAGTTAAGCTAATTATAATATGAGATTATTGCATGAATACATCACAGTTAGATACACAAGGAGCTGTAACATGTTTCGTGAAATACTGCAGGTAGTTAAGTGATAAAATATGGTTATTGCAGTTTTTTCGCTTTTCTTTTTGATGATTTGAAAGTAAAAAATCGATTAAAATAATTCTTAGCAGATAGTTAAGTGATAAATTATGATTATTGCAGTTTTTTTTAGTGCTGGTGAGTATTTTGTAAATGCGCAAGGAGCTGTAACATGTTTCGTGAAATATGTAGGAAACAAGTACAAGTCCCATCAAGGCCTTCCCGGACACTGAGCAGCATCACTCGTGTTGTCAGACGGGGTCAGATTGCTATTTTTTAACATCTCCTGTACAAAATCTCTTGTAATAAATCTTTTAATAACCGTGGTGAAATTTATAATGTGACAGGAGTTGAAAACCCAGGATCTGATGCCAATGGAAATTCCTTTGACTTCACAACAAAGCTACTCCACTTAGCATGGCACCCTACAGAAAACTCGATCGCTTGCGCCGCTGCAAACAGCCTGTATATGTACTATCCATAGAGAGATCATTTCGACTTTTTTAGCAAGTCGCTTTTGCTTCGAAGAGGTATCTTTCTCCTTACTACACAATACATCTCTTCTGCTGTAGCTCACAACGCCCTTTCAAGATTATAATCTATCTGAAGTTGAAGCTGCTTCTAATATTCATTTTGTTAAAGTTCTGTGCACAAGAAGAAATGAATGCCCAGGGGTTATAGAATTGTATTCGTAGCCCTGTCGTATGATGCAGTAGATAGTTGAAAAAACTAAAAAGGGTCTTTCTTATTTCTACAACTAGGTTTAAGATGAATGTAGCCCTATTTTCTGCTATCTGTTCTTACTCTGAAATATTTGGTCCAAGGAGAAACGTTTAGTGCATTGATTCATTCATTTCTCTTAGCCTCGTATTTTTTTGCTCAACCATTTTTTGGGGATTCTTGAGTTGTAATATATTCAGATTCATAGTAATTGTCTTCAGAGATCAGTATCATTCTTAGGGCATCTCCAATGGCTTGCT
Organism: Oxyria digyna; assembly: GCA_029168935.1. Lineage (NCBI taxonomy): Eukaryota > Viridiplantae > Streptophyta > Magnoliopsida > Caryophyllales > Polygonaceae > Oxyria > Oxyria digyna. The sequence continues at coordinate 13,147,974 of JAPVLV010000010.1, read as the reverse complement.
ATATAATTTATAGCAACAATCAAACACAACAACAAGCTAAAATGACAAATGATAAGAATATTCTTTTAGAGATGTTTTATTTCTCCATCTTGATTGCTAAATTTGACAATTCAAATAGCAAGCCAAGTGTTTATGGTCCACTAAATAAATGATATTTCTTTAATAAATTGAAAATTGAAAGAGTGAGAAATTGGTGTTACATTTGAAAAAGACAAAATTATAGCAAGTGTTGCTAAAATAGCATTTGCTATAATGTGTTATTTCTACGTGCTATAATCCTAGTTGGCTTGTTAAATTTAACAAGCCATTGGAGATGCCCTTAGTCATGCATTTCTTGTTATCATTGTTAGAAATGACCTCTTTAGGAAATTCAAAGATAAACAAACAAGCAGGTAATAAATGTTTTATTCTAAATTATTATTTGTATAAAGAAAATAGATCAAGAATTCTATTTTATAACATTCCCTTCATCGAAGACGGGCAGAATTTGCAACTCTGCACGAGGGACTTCGACACCCAATCCTCGGCTTGCTAAAACATCTGCAGATGAAAACATAAAAAACATACATATTTTATGGAAGGGGTTAGAAATGCAACTTTTTTAATAACGCAGAATCCGTTTTTTAGAAAAATCATGGTATATATTTGGTTTTTTTCTTTCTAGGAATGAATATTGGATTTAGGGTTTATGCTTGACTTAACCTTCTGAATCTTCTGTTTGAGATCTTCTTTAACACCAGGTTTCAACAGATCTTTCCTATGCCTAATCTGCACAGTAATGGTGATCTTTTCTTCATCTGTCCCCTTAAATAACACTTTGGAGAAATCCTTGGAGCTCCCACACCCTTGCAGGACTCTGCTGTTATTCAAATTAGTCACATACTTTTTGAGTTAGTATAACGTAGATTAGTGATGGTTAATTCCTTACTCCATTATGCTGTTTTTAATTTCTTCAATTTGCCACAACTTCATCTTTCTCGCGTTGATCGGAAACTCCAAACTAGTGTCATCCTCATACTCGTCTTTCTTGCTTTCTACCGTCTTATCAATACCCATTACCCGCTTCATTTCCTCACGAAATCTGACAACCGCCTCTAGAATCTTGGATCTATGGCGAGCTTTGATTTCAGCTGAACTGTAAGCAACTAAGTACTTAAAATACACGATCAATGTGATGTTTGTTTCGCTTATTTCCTTCTTGGCAATCACGGTGTCTGAGGTGAAGGCGATCTCATCATCAAGTGATCTGCATGGGGAGTTTTTGTTAGGAGATCATGGGGGTGAAAGTGTTATAGTGATAGATTAGGCATGTATATATACTTCTTTATTTTGACTCCTAGATCGGAAATGAGCTGATCTGGAGTGTCGACCGGGATGGTGAATTCGACAGAATCTGCCATGTTTTTTGTGAGGTCGAGTTTGGTGATGTATTTACTAGCAAGAACGGAATTGGGATAGATAAGTTCGTCTCCGGTTTCATATACAAAGAATATGGTTGTCAAAAGTCTCATTTCAGTAACCCTCATCTGTCAAATAGGAGAAGAAAGAATGCTCAAGTTAGTACGTTTTATGATTATTAACAAGAATGATAATTAACAAGTCGATTTGTCGGATTTATTTGAGTCTTTCTCGATCCACTTATTTTCGAGTTGTGTCTCAAATTTCAGAATACTAGGTGGGGTCGGTTTTTGACAGGTCTACTTATATGAGAATGAGATGAAGTAAGGGTACCTTGATATCGTCTATAATAACGCGTTGATCAACATCAAAAGGGTGCATTCCGAAGACAAAGATGAGGCCATCAAAGGTTCTTTTCAAGCTTTCACCGAACACGAAACTGGCTGACACAAGGGGCGCAAACAAAACAGCGAGCTGGGCAGTGGTAACAATTTCTGAGATCAGAAGCCAAATGACAACTATTAATACTAACACACATGAACTCATCAACATGTTCAGCTTCACGAAAATTCGTCTAGAGCTTGCTATGATTCGCTCCAACCTCAAGCATCCCTTTAGTGCTTTCACCTACAACATTTTACTTCCCGTTATAATCTCATTTAGTTCCAATAGGAAAACTCACGAAAAATGATCTCAACTTTCATACCGCCCATCTTAGAAATTCGTCTTCAGTAATTTGTGGTTGATCTCTGCTATTGAACAATTTGAACACGAAATTGAGCTCCTTTCTTTCTAGTCCATAGCTTTTGATATCACTAAGAGTGATCAACTCACTGCACACAAAAGATCTAAATCAGTATGTATGATCATGTGAAAGGCTAAATCAGAAGAAAAAAAAACACTCCGATCCATACATGTTTTTATCCTTGATGCTCAAGAAAGCGTCATACAACTTCTTGGCTTTTTCCATAAACATGTCATCATCACTCATGGAATCAAGATCAACCAGAATTTCAGGCCTCTTCCTCTTCATATGCTCCATGTACTTGACGCATAGATTGCTCAAGATCCAGATTGGAGCACACTCTTCCCTCAAATTCGATACGTGTATCCAGAAGATCTTGGTTTCGTGGTCATTGTGATTGACGTCTCTAAGAAAGCTCCATGATTTAATCTCTCCGTTGCGAGTGATGAACTGAATGGCGTGGAAATGGAGAATTGTTCGGCGAAGCATGGAACATAGCTCCTTGTAATGGAGGTTGGCTTTAAGCCGCAAGAACAACGCAATCTTCAGTGTCCATAGGAAGGCGCCTAAGGTCAGCGCCATTAACAACCTCGTCGCTTGCTTCACCGACATCTTCAATGCTTCTTCATATTGGGGAACCGGGATTCCTAAGGTTTTAGCCCTGCAGACGAAAAATTGAAGATTGATAATCATTAATCCCCGGATAATGTGGAATTCCATAGTAGAAATCTTCAGTCATCGATTATGTTGGTGATTTAGGATAATCATCGGGTTATTAAGTGTGATAAAAAATTGTCTAAGATCTTAGTGAGTTGAAGTTGTAGTGGTGTAAATTTTAAGGTGTAAAATACATGTACATGTCCATATAGACTTCTGATTTCATTGTTAATAACCCTTTGAAGTTAATGAGTATTGTCTTTCACTCCCAACTTTATAGCAATATTTGTTTGGAAATTAAAGATTCACACGTGAAAATGATCTTTATCGTACGAAATTACCAATAGATGCACAAGCACAACCTTCTATATTCACATGCACATTCACACATGTGTATGTCTTTGACAATATATAAAAAATACATGCACATGTCTACGCGTGCATTTGAATGTGAAGGTTGTGCATGCCAATATAGAAGGTTGTGCATGTATTCGTATATTCGTAGGATAAAAATCATTCTCACCGGATCCGACCTCTATTTGTTTTCCCACTATAACTTTAGTAATATTCATGCACTCAACATAATTTATAATGACAACAATGACTTGAGATTAGTACCATATAAAATTGTAATTGATGATGTAAATACGTACCCTCGAGTGTCTTTGACAATATTTGGTCGAAACCAAGTGTACCAAACACATAGAACAAGCAAAAACCACAATGTAACATCAAAGCTCCTCTTGATATTCCTAGCAGCATACACAACGTATTTATGCGTCTTCCAAAACCCGACCATCGGCTCTGATACCACTAATGTAACAAATCGAATACACGGGAGTCCCGAGACTATGACCATGAGGAGTGCCACCCAACGGTGGATCCTCAGGTGTAGGACCCGCTCATCGTCGACCACATGGACACTCGTGGCGGTTACGAGGACCGCCACGAGCACTCCCAACAATACGACATTGATTGTCACCTTGATTGCGTCCCAAGATTTCTCCTTGGGGAGGCTCTCGAGGCTGATAAGAAGTTGCTTGTAGGCCAAGGCTTCTTCCTTCTTTAGTGAGACTGCACTCGGGTTCGCCCATTTCGGGACGAGTCTGTTGCGGAGGAAGTCTCGAAACCGCCTAGGGCAATCTGGACGTTGATCAAAGACGTTAATCGAGCTTGTGGGTGGGGGATCATTGGTCGTATCGTCGAGCTTCAACTGACGAGTTTCATCGTGGATTTCGACACCAATTTCGATTATGGGTTGTGTTTCGGGGTTTGGTATGGCGTCGTTCTTCATTGCTTTGAAGGACTTAATGATGTATGTCCATTAGTTAAGCACAAGATATATATATATATATATATATATATATATGAGTTTGGAGGTGAAGTACGTTCAACTTTATTGCACATGTGTTTCTGGTGTGCCTTTAACTTTAGGCTCCACACATTAGCTATTGTAATCCGCAATCATTCTTTTAAAGTTGTTATTTGCGAATCGTAAATACGAATAAGGGTTTTGATTTTTGTGACTTTTGTACTCGTAAAAGAGATTATATTTGAATGAATAAAGTGTTAAAAAATTAAGAGAAGTAACCATCAATGAAAAATAGAGAAGGATTCAGAAGGTGAAGTTGAAGCTGAAGCAAGCAACACTTTATTTATTGTTGATTGCTTCATCCATCTTTATTCTCTCAATGCATGTCTTTTGGCCATTTTTCATGTTTAATTCTATATATATGGTGACAGATTTATTTCAACATATGTGCGATAAATACTATATCTAGGTGCAGTAAAAAGTTACGTATGTAATATGCTCATCAGTCATCAGCTCATGGAAAAACTGAGCATATCCAAAATCTGAAAAAGGGAAAGAACCCGATCCGATTTGACGCGAAGGCAATATCAATCCCATTTAACACTAGACCGAACCCGCTTATATTCCAACATATTGGATGCGTAGAGAATTCTAGGTGCTGGGCTGCTGGCTATCTGGCATGCATGCACTAAATGATGGAATAGACATAAATGCCTTACGTACGTACAGTGCATGAAAGGAATGAGCGGAGAATTCCTTACTTGTTAAGTGCATATATAATATATACTTCGCTTGAATTGGTTTACCCTGTTACAATTCAATCCATCTAATCCTTCTAAATACAATATGCCATGGATTAAGAATTATTAAGAAACCAATGAAAAACATATCTAATTAAATCCACCTAAATCCACAGCGATAGGGCGGACCTATATACTTCGCTTGAATTGATTAGACTCTCTTTATTTCAATCTGGTTCGATCCTCTATATTTATATGGGATCACGACGATTGTCGTAATATAACATCATAACTAAACCTTCTGTGGTCACCACACTCATATATTAAATGACATAGATCAAGTATGGATGAGTGACATCGAAATTACATGCAACGTGATCTCAAAACATGTCTATTTTCAACTGGTCCTTCTGCATTCAGAGATCAATCCAAAGTTCATAATAAGTTCAAGACAAAAATTATGAAAAAAAAATCATAATGTCTTAACTATGCATAAACTAAAACTAAAACTAAAACATTCATACAAACTCCCACTAAATCAAGGTATTCCATAGAATTTTTTTCTAAAATGGGCTTTTTTTCAAAAAAAAATCCCGACGTAGGCTCTTTTCAAAAGAAATTCCCAATATAGGCACTTATGCCAGCTTCGGATTTTTTTTATGTGTGAGGCCAGCGTCTCTCGTCCGAAGCTGGTAATTTTTTTTTTGAATTTTTTATGTATAAGAGACGCTGGCCGAACCAGCGTCTCTTATACATATTTTTTTTTTAATTCCCCGTGTAAGAGACGCTAGTCGAACCAGCGTCTCTTACACGTAAACTGTTTTAAAAAAAAAAATTATTTGTATAAGACGCTGGGAGAACCAGCGCCTTATACAAAGCTTTTGTTAATTTTTTTTTTTTTCAAAGTTTATATATATATATATTAGGGGTTTTTGCAGGAAACCACCCGCTATTTGTCGAAATTTGCAGGTAACCACCCGCTATTAACGTATTTATTTTTAACCACCCAAATTCTATACTTTTCTTACAATTCACCACCCGTAAACAGTTTCCGTTAGATATTCTGTTAAAACTTGTGAAATTACACTTTTACCCCTCCATTTTTCCGAAAATAACAACTTTGAAAGTTATGGGTCAATTTTTGTAATTTCCTAAAAATGGATTAAAAACCTAGTTCATCCCCAAATCTCAATCTCCTCCTTCAGCCATTGATTTCAGATTAGGCAAAGCTGGCATTGGAGTTATTGGAAGAGCAAGTGATGGCAGTGTCAATTTTTATGGCTCTCGCCAAGTGCAAGATGCTGACGAAGCTGTAATTGTGGAGGCAGAAGCACTCATCTGGGCAATGGAGATTTGTGCTGATTGCTGAACAAGGCATTACTCATGTTCTGTTTGAATCCCATTGCCAATGGAGGAATCGGGCAGCTTAATCTCAAGGATTCTTCATCTCGAAGAGGAATTTATCAGCTGAGTATCAAACAAACCAGCTCACCTTCTAGCTTCTATCAACCCTAGTTCATGGTTCTTGTGTTTATTTCCCAGTTCTCTCCCTTCTGAACTTGCTGCAATTGACTCAACTGATGTTTTAATATATAAGAAGTTGATTTGGGTGCTCAAAAAAAGAAGAAGAACTCTGGTCTATGAATTCAGATCTGAAACTGAAACATTTTAGATCTCTCTTTGAATGACCATCGGACATAAAAAACACAATCAATTTCAAAGCGAAATCCATAGGAGTTGTAATTTATAGGACACAAAGCCAAACCCCTAAAAGAATAAAGAGAGTACCTAAGATCGCTCTACCAAACCAGATCTCCTCTCCAAGAACCATCCCGGCGACAGCGGTAGCAACGAAGGTGGTGGCGTTGGTTACAGGAACGGCGAGGGAAATCGGGGCGTCTCCGGCGAGGACGGCGAAGAATGCGGCGGAAGAAGAGAGGTTGATGGCGAGAGGGAGAGAGTACTGCCATGTGAGGACGAGATGGAGGAAGCTTTTTAAGGTCAGGAAAATTGCAGAGGAGAAGTTTGTGTTTGTGTTTGTGATTGTGGAGGAGGAGGAATGGAGAAGCTTCGACTTGGCGTCCCAGATTTTGTATATGGTCACCTAATCTGAAATCAATGGCTGAAGGAGGAGATTGAGATTTGGGGGATGAACTAGGTTTTTAATCCATTTTTAGGAAATTACAAAACTTGACCCATAACTTTCAAAGTTGTTATTTTCGGAAAAATGGAGGGGTAAAAGTGTAATTTCACAAGTTTTAACAGAATATCTAACGGAAACTGTTTACGGGTGGTGAATTGTAAGAAAAGTATAGAATTTGGGTGGTTAAAAATAAATACGTTAATAGCGGGTGGTTACCTGCAAATTTCGACAAATAGCGGGTGGTTTCCTGCAAACACCCCTATATATTATTATACATGACTTACTCGTGTTTGGATGGCTCGTATGGGCTCGTTTGAAATCGGAATCGATCACGACCGATTTCGTTGGGTCCGTATTGATCCCAGCTTTCACCAGATATGTCTCTCGCTCGATTCTGATTTCGAACGACCCCATACGAGCCACCCGAACAAGCGTAAGTCTCGTGCGTACCTTCTACTGTAAATGGATATTTACAAATCCGTTCCTCCATATCACGCGATGAGAGACATATCTAGTGAAAGCTTGGATCAATACGGACCCAACGAAACTGGTCGTGGTCAATTCCGATTCCGAACAAGCCCATACGAGCCATCCGAACAAGCGTAAATCTCGTGCATACCTTCTTTCACCAGTTCGGAATCGGAATTGATCACGACCAGTTTCGTTGGGTCCGTATTGATCCCAGCTTTCACCAGATATGTCTCTCATCGCGTGATATGGAGGAACGGATTTGTAAATATCCATTTACAGTAGAAGGTACGCACGAGACTTACGCTTGTTCGGGTGGCTCGTATGGGGTCGTTCGAAATCAGAATCGAGCGAGAGACATATCTGGTGAAAGCTGGGATCAATACGGACCCAACGAAATCGGTCGTGATCGATTCCGATTTCAAACGAGCCCATACGAGCCATCCAAACACGAGTAAGTCATGTATAATAATATATATATATATAAACTTTGAAAAAAAAAATTAATATCTGGTGAAAGCTGGGATCAATACGGACCCAACGAAACTGGTCGTGATCAATTCCGATTCCGAACTGGTGAAAGAAGGTATGCACGAGATTTATGCTTGTTCGGATGGCTCGTATGGGCTTGTTCGGAATCGGAATTGACCACGACCAGTTTCGTTGGGTCCGTATTGATCCAAGATTTCACCAGATATGTCTCTCATCGCGTGATATGGAGGAACGGATTTGTAAATATCCATTTACAGTAGAAGGTACGCACGAGACTTACGCTTGTTCGGGTGGCTCGTATGGGGTCGTTCGAAATCAGAATCGAGCGAGAGACATATCTGGTGAAAGTTGGGATCAATACGGACCCAACGAAATCGGTCGTGATCGATTCCGATTTCAAACGAGCCCATACGAGCCATCCAAACACGAGTAAGTCATGTATAATAATATATATATATATATATAAACTTTGAAAAAAAAAAATTAACAAAAGCTTTGTATAAGGCGCTGGTTCTCCCAGCGTCTTATACAAATAATTTTTTTTTTTAAAACATTTTACGTGTAAGAGACGCTGGTTCGACCAACGTCTCTTACACGGGGAATTCAAAAAAAAATATGTATAAGAAAAATTCAAAAAAAAATTACCAGCTTCGGACGAGAGACGCTGGTTCTAAAAAAAAATCCGAAGCTGGCATAAGTGCCTATATTGGGAATTTCTTTTGAAAAGAGCCTACGTCGGGAATTTTTTTTGAAAAAAAGCCCATTTTGAAAAAAAGCCCATTTTTTTTGAATAGCGTGTTCAAGAAAAACCTTAGATGGAAATCCTAAACGGGTCTGCTAGCATTGAGTTTGTCCCTAAGTGTTCAATAGAAATTTGACCATTATGAACTTGTTCTTTCATTGACGGAAACTTGATGTCCATATGTTTCTCCTTAACAAAACTTCTATTGTTGTTGGAGAACAAAACGACATATTTGTTGTCACAAAATAACTTCAGTGGTATTTCAATGCTATTGACCACTCGCAACCCAGTGACAAAATTTCGCAGCTATACACCATGAATGGATGCCTCAAAACAAGCCATGAATTCTGCAACCATGGCTGAAGTAGCTATGAGCGTCTGCTTGACACTTTTCCAAGATATAACCCCTCCAACCAACATAAAAACATTGCCCGAAGTGGATCTTCCATTATCTTTGCATCGGGAAAAATCGGAAATCAGAATATCCACTGATCTCCAAATTACTGTCCGATTTCTTGTAGGTTAGCATGAAGTCCTTAGTTCTCTGCAAATACCGGATATCCCGTTTTGCTGCTTTCGAATGATTCAGTCCAGGGTTACTTAAAGATGAACCAAAATTCAAGCTCAACACCTTCGCGGGAAACCTGCAAAACTCTTCCTTAGATGAACAAAAACCTTGGCTCAACACCTCCACATCATCAATCCATGCGAAACTTCTCCAATCTCAACGACATCAAAAAAGGAAGCTCAATCGCAGGAATGTGTCGCAGCTGCAAAGCTACTTCCTCCGATTCGGATACTTATCAAACGATCAAGTCTTAGCTTGGAAAATCCAGACTCGTTCTACACATTACTCGAATATATATGCGGTCTACTCATACCAGAAGAATATCGCACTTCCAGTAACCGGAAAACTAGTTTTCGAATTGTAGCTCAAATCATCACCACCTCGATGCGACCTCATCAATCATCATCGACTCCACACAACAAAAAGATCACCGATAATCATTGTTATTAAATTCGCGAGTTAACTCGTAGAACCGAACGAGTTTACGAGTCAAGATATGGATAACGAGTTAACTCGGGAGTAAAATTCGATGAACATCAAACTCATATCAGACTCGGTCACATTCGTAGATTCGTAAGAATAGTGGCAACATTGTTTCCAACCATTTTTAGTTGAATTTTGGTCATTGGGCTAATTGGCCCAAATAAAGAAAAGGCCCATAATCCTCTATTTATAGATCGTTTGCTACAGCCGGTAGTCCAATTCTTCATTCCAATTTACAAAGGGCGTTTAACCCCGCACCCATTTTTTTATAACTGGCACCCGTCTTGGGCGCATTTCGGGTGCGTCCAATTTTTTTTTTTTGAACCGGGTCATTCTTGGGCGCATCCTGGCTGCGCCCAAGAAAAAAAAAAAATATTTTTTTTTTTTGCCGTCAAAAGTTTAAAAAACCCGGTTTAAGTTGGACGCATCCTGGATGCGCCCAAAACTGAACCGGATTTTTTTAAAAACATTTTGGACGCATCCGAGTTGCGCCCAAGGCGGGTGCCAGTTATAAAAAAGTGGGTGCTGCGTTTTTCGCCGTTTACGAACTCACAAATTTTATTATATAAATTATAATAAATAATCTGGTTTAATAACCTTGCGGAGAAGTCGAGTATAAAGACCCGCGTCGAGTCAATAGTAGATTGTGGAGTTTAATAAGGTTGGCGATAATCATCAACCCTAGTTCCCAATTGTGCTTCCTCTCTGAAACTGCAAACATCGATGACGTCCTCCTCCAGTCCTCTGCGCCGCCTTCGGACTCGATGGAGAAGTGCGTGGATCCCCAATCGGCGCCGTACATGATGTGGAGCATCGCGACGGCGTCTTCTGGGCGGAGGTAGTTCTGGACCGCCCGATTGTTGTTGGTATTTAGTGGTTGGAGCCTGTAACTCCGGCGAAGAAAGGCAATTGAGAGGAGTTGGAAGATCTAGGAGTGATGGGGAAGAAGGTTGGATTTCGATCCCTAAGGACGGATCGGATCGGGTTTGGTCTTGAGTTGCGGGTGTTTGGAGTTGATTTCTGGTTCTCGGTGTGATCTAAAACGGGGTGTAAAGCTGCGATTTACTTGGTGACGATGATGAGGAAGGAAAAAATGAGGTTTGGGGTTGTGACGAGGCGCGTGTGTAAGGAAAAGTGTATTAGGAACAAATTGTTCACAAACCAAACACAACATAGAGGCCCAATAATACAGCCCACATGTAAAATCTGCATATTTCGGTCCACTTTATACCACTGGATGATATCTAGCAGTGATCAACCCAATTTGGTTCCTTAATCCATTCGACTTGAACCTTCTTCTCATTCCTGCATTTCACATTTTTTGCAGAAAATTAATTGACACTTCTAGTCTTCTGTAATCATACAACAAACCATCTGTGAATTCAAGATCACGAGTTCGAATGAATCGAATCTCCACAAAATAAATAAATATCTTTACACGCAATGTAGGAGTAGCATTTTCGAATAATCTTGATTTGAAACTTCTTACCTTTTGTTGGGAAATTCAGCCTCAATTGCATGCTCAATTTGTTTTTGGAGTATGTTTTTGTCGTTGGACGATAGAACATTGGGTCGCCTCACTCGAACATCCATGATGATGGTTCGTTTGTTAATTCCTGTGAAGAATACTTGGAGGCCATTTTTCAAGCTTGGATTGTAACTATGGAGGGTGCTGCAAATAATTGGAAAATAGATAAAGCTAGATTAGTTACTTTGTTTCGTTACATATATAAAAAAATCCTAATAGTTTGACCTCGAAATTAAAACCCTAGTTCATGATGTTATTGTTTGTGCGAAGAATTGAAGACGCAGAAAGAGAGAAAGAATGATCAATTACTTCTTTAACTTGATCAGGAATTACAATCGAGTTTATATACAGAGAAGCAACTCGAATAACAGAATGAAAAATCAGTTACAAGCACGTGCTTTGCACGTGTTTGTTCATCTGATTCTGTTACAACATGTCGCGTGCTTTGCACGTGATTATATCTTCCTATATCCCCTCAAATTGGAGGCGCTGGCAAGAGTCCCAATTTGGGTAGAATTGAGCTATGATGAGGGCCAGACAAAGGCTTTGTGAAAATGTCAGCCAATTGTTGCTGAGTAGGGACATGGCTGAGTGTCACAAGACCTTTGGTGAGCTGAGAACGCACATAGTGGCAGTCGACTTCAATGTGTTTTGTGCGTTCGTGAAATACTGGATTTCTAGCTATGTGGATGGCAGCTTGAGAATCACAATTGATAGGTACTGGATGAATGTCTGGAACATCAAACTCACTCAGTAATCTAGTTAACCAAGCTAATTCAGTTGTCAAGCGTCTTAGTGATCTGTATTCTGCCTCTGTTGAGCTTAAAGAAATAGTAGTTTGTTTCTTTGACTTCCATGCGATAGGGGAGGTGCCTAGCAGAATAAAGTATCTACTAACAGATTTCCTTGTGCATACACAGCTTGCCCAATCTGAGTCACAGTATGCTTGGAGACTAAGGCCAGGTGTGGAAGATAATAGGAGAGCTGAATTCATTGTACCTTTAAGGAATCTTAAAGTGTGTAGAGTTGCCTTGAAATGAATGTTTGTGGGGCTATGCATAAATTGACTGAGATGCTGAACTGCAAAGCAAATATCTGGTCTTGTATTTGTGATGAAATTCATCTTGCCCACCAGTCTTCTATATGGTGTAGCATCTGTAAGAAACACTCCTTTAGAGTTGGAGAGTTTTATTGAAGGATCTAAAGGGCTTGAAGTGACATTGGCATCTTCTATGTCAAAATCCTTTAGAACTTCCAAGATGAACTTCTTTTGTGACATGACAATTCCTCTGGATGAGTGTAGGAATTCAATTCCTAAAAAATAGCTCAGGGTCCCCAAATCTTTGATTTTGAATCTGCCATCCAGATAGTCCTTGATGTGTTGCATCTCTAATTCATCAGTCCCTGTCAAAAGTATGTCATCCACATATACTGCAAGGAAAACCTGTGAGATTCCCTTCTTTTTGTGAAAGAGTGAATGATCATTGGATGACTGAACATATCCTTGTGATATTAGTGCCTCTGAGAGCTTGGAATGCCATTGTCTTGATGCTTGTCTGAGGCCATATAGTGACTTGTTTAGTCTGCAAGCCATTCCTGGAAGAACATTAATGCCTTGTGGAATCTTCATATAAACTTCTTCTTCAAGATCCCCATGGAGGAAAGCATTGTTGACATCCATTTGTGCTAAAGGCCATGAATTCTTCACTGCTATGGCAATAAGACTTCTAATTGTGGTCATCTTAACCACTGCTGAAAAAGTTTCTGTGAAGTCAATTCATGCCTTTTGCGTGCAACCTTTGATCACAAGTCTTGCTTTGTGGCGCTCCAGAGAACCATTTGCCCTATACTTCATCTTGTAGACCCACTTTGAGCTGATTGGCTTCTTTCCTGGTGGTAGAGGAACAATGTCCCATGTGTGTGTAGCATCCAGGGCAGCTAATTCAGTGTCCATTGCTTGCCTCCATTCCTCTGATGTATAAGCAGTCTCAAAAGATGTTGGTTCTGTCAATAATGACGCTTGAGAAACAAAAGCTTGACTGATGTTAGAAAGATCTTCAAATATGATATTAGAAGAAGGATCAAGTTCAGTGGAAAAAACACTGTTGCAAGAAGCATTATGACAAATAAAGTCATTGAGATAAGAAGGTTCCTGTCTTGATCTTGTTGATCTTCTGAGAGATGTATCTGAATTTTCTTGTGGAATAATACTCTGCTCAGGAATAGTTAGCTCAGTATTGACAATCTGTTGATCCTCTGAGATAATATTTTATGTCATAGAATTGTCATCCCATGGTGAGTAATCAAAAATAGGAAATATGACAGATGAGAAATTCTTTATAGAAGAAAAAGGCATGATATTCTCATGGAAAGTGACATCTCTAGAATAAAAGATCTCCTTTGTATCCAGATTAAGGAGCTTGTAGGCCTTCTTAGTAGATGGATAACCAAGGAATAAACACCTTCTTGCTCGAGGTTGAAACTTGTGTCTTCCTACTGTCAATGTAGAAGCAATAGCAAGGCAACCAAAAATTCTGAGATGTACAATAGAAGGTGGTTTAGAAAACAAAACCTCATATGGTGATTTTCCACTCAAAACTTTTGATGGATATCTGTTTATAAGATGAGCTGCAGTTAAGATAGCTTCTCCCCAGAAAATAAGTGGCAAATGAGCTTCAAACATAAGAGCTCTAGCTACTTCAAGTAAATGCTTATGTTTTCTTTCAACTACTCCATTCTGTTGAGGAGTATAAGCACAAGATGTTTGATGAATAATGCCTTTGGCAAGATAAAACTCAGAAGCTAACTTGCTGCCACCCAATTCCATTGCATTATCAGTTCTAATGACCTTTACATTTACATCAAACTGAGTACAAACCATTGACACAAAAGATTTAATCACAGAGAAACTGCTAGCTTTATCTCTAAGAAGATGAACCCAAGTAAAATCATCAACAATTGTTAGAAAATAGCTAAATCCATCATGAGTAGTTTCTCTGAAAGGTCCCCATGTATCCACATGAATTAAAGCAAAGATAGATGTGGTGGTAATAGAACTACTAGTAAAAGGCAGCCTATGTTGTCTACATTGTGCACACACATAGCAAGGTGGTATATCATCCTTTGATAAAGAAGCTCCAGTAATGTCTTTGAGCTTGTAGTAAGGAAGATGACCAAGCCTTTTGTGTGAAGTAGAGTATTCCTTTATTGAGATTGCTTTATTCTGAACATTGACTGAAGATGCATTTGCTTCAAGTGTTGACTGAACACCAGCTTGTTCAAGTAAGTAAAGACTCCTTGACTTTTTACCAAGGGTTAGAGGCCTGTGTAGAGCAAGCCCCTGCAACCAACAATGAGAGTCAGAAAAAATAGCTAAGCACTTCATCTGAGCAACCAATTTGGAAACAGAAAGCAAATTGAACTTAAACTCTGGCACAAATAATACTTCTTCAAGCAAAATCTCAGCTGTAATCTGTACTGAACCAATCAACTTGACTACCAAAGAAGAACCATTAGGGAGTGTCACTGAAATAGGAGTACTCAAACATCTATGAGTAGTGAACAAAGATAATGTGTGACACATATGATCAGAAGCACCAGTATCTATGATCCAGACCTTACTACTATCAGTGTGCTTAGAGGCATTAATAAAAGAAGTAGCAAATACTTGAGAATTACCAGCAAAATTCTCAGAAGAGCCAGATGTGCATTGAAGAAGGTTCTTCAATTGAGTCAATTCTGTGGCAGAAAGACCAAATGAAGAAGATTCAGAACTGGACACAACATTTGATGTGGCACTTGCTTTCTTGAAATCCTTTGGATAACCAATTATCTTGTAACAAGATTCAACCAGGTGGCCAGGCCTCTTGCAATGAGTGCAAACTTTGGGATTCTTCCCTTTGTAGTTGCTTGGCTTCTGTGTATTGACATTAAAAGAGCTTGCATCTGTGTTGAAATTAGTCACTGAACTAATTTCTCTTTGTTGCTCTTCTTGAATAAGAAGAGAGTAAGTTTGATCTATATCTGGAATAGGAGACATAAGGAGAATATTTCCCCTAACAGCAGAATATGAGTCATTCAATCCCATAAGGAATTGATACAACTTTTGCTCATCATCAAGAGCCTGCATAGCTTGTGCAGAACCACAAGAACAACTAGGAATAGATCTTAAAGACTCAAGTTCATCCCAAAGACATTTAATTTTGGAAAAATAGCTCGAGATGTTGTCAGTACCTTGAGCAAGAGAAGAGATCTCCTTCTGGATAGAAAATTTATGTGCACCATTGACCCTGCCATACCTGGAATTTAGCTGCGACCAAATTGCTTGAGTTGTGGTAGCAAATAAGACACTATCTGCAATTGTGCGATCAAGCGATCCAACTATCCAAGAAATGACAAGATTATTACAATGATCCCACAATCGAAGACGTGAAGGATCTTGAGCCTCTGTTGAACGAGGATAAGTGCCATCGATGAATGCTAATTTGTTCTTGGCACTAAGAGCAACCCAGACTGCTCTTTTCCATGACAAAAAACTTTTTCCATCAAAGGATTTGGACACCAACAACATCCCTGGGCCATCGGAAGGATAAAGGTGCAGTGGATCACTGAGATCTCTGATCGGAACGGAATTCACCACCATTATCACTAGAAATTCAATTACAGATGAAGAACCCTAGAAATTGGGGGTTTTCTATAATCGATGAAATTCCAATCACAAAATGTGATTGAACTATGCGAACAGCTCCAAGAAACTCTCAGAAACTGAATCAGAATCAGAAACAGATCGATGATCTGTGAATTGAGATGAACTCGAGATTTGAGAGAAATCTCAAGGAATTTGCGGATGATTTCGATCGAAACTCTTACGCTCTGATACCATGTTTGTGTGAAGAATTGAAGACGCAGAAAGAGAGAAAGAATGATCAATTGCTTCATTAACTTGATCAGGAATTACAATCGAGTTTATATACAGAGAAGCAACTCGAATAACAGAATGAAAAATCAGTTACAAGCACGTGCTTTGCACGTGTTTGTTCATCTGATTCTGTTACAACATGTCACGTGCTTTGCAAGTGATTATATCTTCCTATAGTTATACGTACGTGCATGCATGCAAGTTATATGAAAACCATAAGAATCTCATGGAAAAATTATAGCAAGTAGAAAGATAAGAAATCTTGTTAAAGATTCTGTTGATTTATTGTATGCTTACCGAATGACTTTGTTCTTAAGTTTCTCTATTCTGAATAGCTTAACCTTAACATCAATTGTGAATCTCAAAATGTCAACCTCCTCATCGGTCGAAAACTCGTCTTTCTTGCTTGACAATGCAATTTCTATCTCTTTGTGTAGCCTAATGATCTTACAGAAGATCCTGGAGCGGTGTTGAGCCTTGGTTTTAGCAGAGAGATGCGACACCAAATACTTAAAGTATACGATCAACGTAACTTCTTTATCGCTTATCAACTTCTTGGCAACCGCGGTGTTGGATGTGTAGGTCAGATCATCATCCAAGGTCCTAAATGCAAACAATTCAATTGATCAAATACATATATTATGTAATTATAGGGAACAATGTACAGAGAAAATTAGCTAGGGCATGCATGAATATACTCTTGATTCTGATTTGCAGATCACATATGAGCTCTTGTGGAGTGTCGATTGGCACACTGAACTCGATAAAATCAGGTTGATCGGGTGTGATGTCGAGATTGACAATGACCTTTGTGGATAGCTCAGAATTTGGATAGATTGCTTCTACACCAGAATCATACTTGATGAATATTGTTGTCATGATATTCATCTCACTCACTTTCATCTGTTTAAACAAATTGATACATACTTAATACAAATGACGTACATTTGTTTACTCAATATCATGCATATTGATGAAATGACATGCATTATACATACCTCGACATCCTCAATAATGACTCGATCACCAACATCAAAGGGATGCATCCCAAACACAAAGATGATTCCGTCGAATGACCTCTTCAAGCTCTCGCCAAAGATGAAACTCGCGGAAAGAAAAGGTGTGAATAAGATGGCCATCTGACCGGTGCTAACGAGCTCTGAAAGAAGAAGCCAAATGACGAGTGTGATCACAACCACGCATGCGCTCATCAAAACGTCTAGTTTCTAGAAAATGCGTTTCGAGCTTTCTATTGTTCGTTCGAGCCCCAAGCAGTTCTTCACAGACAATACCTACAAGATATTTTCTACAAATTATTAATTTAGAAGTGAGTAGTTACTTAGCTAGCTTACAAATCTAGCTCTATCTCGAGCTATGCATTCAGTTTCAGATTCTATTTCAGCTTAATATATAGAAAATGAAGTCTAGATTGTTTGGAGAGTCTAATTATTTAAAATTCATTTGCTATTGTATACTGGAAGAAATCATTTCAAAAGATGTAGTCTCTTCTTCAGTTCGGATGGCATTCCATCTAATAATTTGTTCACGCAACTCTTCAATCTGGAGGTCTTTGGTGGCTTACTCCAGACTGTCAACGGACGTCGCCTCGTGAAGGAGTTTCTCAAGATCATCCGTGAAAATGATTTAGGCCTGAGTTGTATTTAGCAATAGGCCTTTTGTTTGTTTGTTAAAAAAAAAAAATTTGTATGCTAGCTAGCTCCTTTCATATGATCCTTTACTACCTTTTTATTGATCTTGATATAATTATATTTAAGAATAATAGAAATGATTTATAGTTTTGTTTGAAAAAGAATGAGTCAAACGTATCACAATGAAGGGTTTTAGGGATTATATATAAATAAAGAATATAATAAGACAAATTGGTCAATATATATATTCATACCGCCCATCTTAAGAATTGATCTTGAGTTATTCTTTCCCTTGTTTTTCCATCTTCTTTGGATGTGAACAATAAAAGCACATGATCGATCTCCTTGCCTTCCAGCCCATATTTGCCAAGATCTTCGCGAGTAATGTCACTGCAATCATTGAATACATTAGTTATTTTAATAACATAGCTAGCCCCATCCGATCTTATCAAATAACAACTCTAATGTATAACTTAATAATTATCATCGGTTCTCATCTAAAAGACACGTCCTCGCAAGATCTTTGAGCCTATACTACATCATATATTCTATATGATGAGTTAAAGATCGATGATGAATACAGTTTATGTATACGTACTCGTCTGCATGGCGGTGGCCTTCTATGACTATTTTGAGCATATACTTGGCTTCTTCCACGAGCGTCTCGTCGTCTACATTTTCAAGACGACGAAGAATCTCAGGCTTACGCTTCCTCATATGCTCCATGTAGGTATAAGTAAGTCGTTTCAGGATCCAAATCGGAGCCGTTTGTTTCTTCAGCCGTGAAACACACATCCAAAAGCTAAGCTCCTCATGTTCATTATTATTAGTGTCTGATACTGCATTTTTATCAGAATTTGCTTTGGTAATGTTGTTGGAGGTTTTGGAATGTGTTAGGAAGCTCCACTGACTCTTGGTCTGAATGAACTGGATTCCATGAAAGTCGAGAATCGTCTGACGAATTCGATCGCAAAGCACCTTAAAGTGAAGGTCGGCTAAGAGTTTCAAGAACACGACAATATTGATAGAGTTAACGTGTACTACACGTTATTACCTTAGATGGTGACTTGACAATATTGATAGAGTGTATCCATGCTAACAAAAGAAGAGTAAGAATGTACTAACCCACGAGTATCTTTGACTACTTGAGGGCGAAACCAGGTGTACCAAACCCAAAGCATGAGGGTAACATCGACGCTCTTCTTGAGATGACGTGCGAAGAACAAGGTGTACTTCTGCATCCTCCAAACCCACACAAACGGTTCGGATACTAAAAAAGTAACGAACCGGATCAATGGGAAACCGGAAACAACAACCATGATGGATCCTCATGTGTAGCATCCAATCCTTGTGGATGCATGGCATGGACACTTGCAAAAGTGGTGACTAGGACGATGAAGATGACGAGGAGGATGACGTGGATTATGACCGAGAAAGGATGCTCCCTTGGCTCCCCTGCAAGATCCTCCATCAGCTTCTTGTACGCTTTGCCTTCTTCGATCTGTATCGTCTTTTATGATCGATTTCGAGCCCGTTTCGTGGAGGCATCGTTTTAGCCGGTCGAACCCCTCGGATAAGTGTTGGGTGCAAGCTGACGAGGTGGCGTGGCTCTTTCGACTTTTGGGCTGTCGTCGATTTCGAGTGTACGGTGATCTGGTGGTGTGCTCATCTCCATGTAAATTAGGTTAGGGCTAAGTTTGATAGTATTCAATAATGCAACATAAAATAAAACTCTATCTCACAAGCTAGTCACAACTGCTAAGATTTAGGACGTGTATTATATATAGTACCATGGGAGTGTAATATTGTACGTGTATCATGTGAATGATAAAAGGAGATGCTGCTCTTTAACTACATCAAGTAACTTGTTTTATTAGGTCAGTGGTTCGGGCTTAATTTTGATTGAAAGTGTATATTACTGAGACACGAATATTGTAAGGTCTATCACTTCATATTCAAATATTATTAGTGTTTAGATGTATAGTGAGTCTCTAGACAATATACTATTCTGGTCTGGATGTAGGGTGATCGAAAAAGTAAAAATATAAAAGGAATAATGGGAGAAAGTCATATATGGTGGGGTGAATGTAATTAAAAAGATTAAAAATGCCTTGCTTGTTATAGGAGCTCATAAATAACAATACTTTGCTTGCCTATCTATAAATGTACGACTGACTCTAAAGAGACAAAAATTACTCTCTTATGCCATTTACAACTGTAAAAGGTACGTATACAATGCATCCTTTTGCATCAATCCTATTCCTAGCTGTAGTTTGTTCCTTTAATTTTTGTGTTTTATACTCAAGGTAGTCTCGTACACCATGCCTTACATGATATTGTACAAGAATCACAATTGTATGAGCATTTGGTACGTAGGCAATCCTCTGAAGCGGTTTTGTTCTAGTTCTAGTGACTCAAAATCAAGAAATTAGTAATGTAAGGAAGCTCTATTCGAGCGAGCAGGAGCCAAGTCCGGGCGTTAACGGACTTGTCGAGGGTACGGCCTGTGTGAAGAAAGAGTTTATAAAATTTGATGGTCTGTTTTTGTTATCCACAAGGCCCTTGTAAGCCCATATGAAGAAAACTGATCGGCCTCAACAGGCCCAAGTATACTTCCCAAACACCAGTTTTTGGGTAAATACCCCAAAATTGTAATGTTTTTTAAGTTTTTGCATCACTTTTTTAAGTTATATGGAAATACCCCTTTGCTGACGTGACAATTATAACAAAGCTGTCAACAAATTTTGTCAACAAATTTTTTAACAGAGATGTCAACAACTTTTTTAAAGAGTTGTCAACAAAAATTTTAACAGAGTTGTCAACAAGAATAATAAGTTGTCAACACTAATAATAACCCTTTGCTGACGTGGAAATTATAACATAGATGTCAACAAAAATTTTAACAGAGCTGTCAACAAATTTTTTAACAGAGTTGTCAACAAAATTTTTAACAGAGCTGTCAACAAGAATAATAAGTTGTCAACACGACTAAATAAGTTGTCAACCCAACTAAATAAATTGTTTAAACGACTAATAAACGGTCAACAACATACAACACGAGTAATATTACAAAATTGTCAACATTCTCAACACTTTACAAAACTTGTCAACACCACTAAATTACATTGTCAAAAAAATAATTGTCAACACATTAATTTTGTTTACACACTAAAACAAACTGCATTGTCCCTCCATAATCCTTGTCAACTCTGTCAAATTATTTTGTCAACAGTCTCTGCATAATAATCAAATCCTTGTTTTTAACCAAAAACACTGAAATCAAAACTCTACTAATCAAAACTCTACTAGAGCCTAATTCATTGAATTAATACTTCGGTGTGCTCAAAGAACACTTGATTTCTGCTCAATGAACAGAAATTTGGTTCACAACTGAATTGAGTAGTAATAAGCAGGAAGCTAGAAAATTAATAGGGAGTACATATAGAGTAGTAGTTCATCATATATACAGAGAGTACTTATGATTGGTACAAGTAAGTGAAGTAAGTATATAGAATTAAAGAATGGCATTCAAATCAAACCATATTTGCTTGAAAACTTGGATGATAATATGATGATACTCAGCCGAATTAAGTGTCAAATAGCAGCAACTCCTCCAAATCCTTGGCACCACGTCCCACAGTCTTCCTCCTCCCACCATTACTCTCCACCCGTACGTCCAATCCAATTCAGACTCAACACTAAAAACTCAATTCATAAACAAGCAATTGATGTTATTATATCCAATTCAGACCAGTAGGAGTGTATATGAGGGGAATGAAATGGATATGGAGGGAAGAGGAGAAATGAAATGTAAGAGGGATGACCTAACCTTTTTTAGTCCGTAGTCAAATTGGTAAGTTGTTAATAAGGAGGGTGATTTGTGATTTGTATGGTCCCACGTGGGCCACGAGCGTTTGCGGGTCAATATTCCGTGGATGACCTTCTTGACCTCCTCACCTCACCTCACCTTTCCTCTTTCCTCTATAGGTGTCAGACTCAGAGTGTCAGACTCAGGGATAAACCACGTCAGGCGCGTTACAGTGGACGGACTGAGTTTGAGAGGGACCTTGCACGTCGTCTATACACAAATCGACATGTGGAAGAATATTTCCGCTTTTTTTTTCCGGGTGTTTCCTTTTATTTGTCCACTATTCCATTTATGTTACTTTATTCTACCAATTGTATCCCTACTATCAACCTATAATTACCACTTTTTCTCTCTCTCAAATTCCAATCTTATCTACTCTTTATCTCTATCTCTCCTCTAACCATTCACTTTATATTTTTCTCTCTTATAATCATTATATTCCTATAATTTCTTAATTTCCGCGAAAATCGTATTTGTGGACAAACAAAAAGGGACGGAGGAGTAATACATTGACAAATGACAATAAATATCATTGAAATTAGGAAAAGTAAACTTCTGTCGGTTAAATAATATAATAAAATAATCATAAATTTGTACTCCCTCCGTCCCATATTGTTCTTCTCATTTCGAACAGTGTACACTATTCACTGTTGAAGAGAATCTTCTCGTTTTGTCTCGATATATAAGAAAATATATAGTCATGTGGGGTCTTGTTTGATTCGTATTAATGCGTACTTTAATAATATCAAATTTTAATTATTTGTATTTACATACCACCAGAGATATTAACGATATAAAACATATCTCGACAAATGTGTCATGAAAAAATGGGAAAAACATTATGTAACTGAGCGAGTATTTTTTCCATAAATATCTATTTTGGTCATTTCATCTTTCATGCTTTAACTTTTGTAAAGCAAAAAAATTACTTCCGTACAAATTATTTATCATCTTCCTCATTATCTGTGTGCTTCAATTTGAAGCTGGGTAAACCCCAGGAAGTCGCAATAATTTTCCGGCAGCGTCCGATACGCCATACAAGTGTTTGTGCAAGAGGACGCATATTTGAAGTTGGTGGTGGTTGATTTCCTCCATCTCTTCGACCGGCGGAGCAATTCCCGAGTTCGACCTCCTGCTAGTCCTTGACTCGCCGTTGTACCTCGTCTCCCTATCAGCTTGGTTGTGGGGCAAGAATCGATTGGAGGAAGAAGGGAATAAAATAAATTTCAATCAATAAAAAAACAAATTTAACATCCTCATAAAATACATACGGAGTATCTTTTACATTTAATATATCTCGACAAACATAGAAAAAATGCATGAAACTCTTGTCACCCAAATTGCAACAATGTCATATATAGGCCCTTGCGCCCGGGCGTTTTCTAAATAACGCCCGGGCTCTCGCGTTCTGCGAGGGTGCGTTATCTCGCAGAACGCGAGGGTGCGTCACCTCGCAGAACGCGAGAGTGTTTTTTCCCTATAAAAGGGGAAAAACCCTACTCGGCCCATTTTTTACCTCACACACAATTTTCTACCGCCGTCTCTCACCATCTCTCTCGGTTCAAACTAGTTTTTCTTCCTCTTTTCACTACAAATCTCCATATAAGGTATGTTTCTTATACTCTTATGCTTTCTAATGTTGTTTCTAGATGAATATATGTTGTTAGTATAGGAAATTGCATATTATATGATGTTTTGATATTGAATGTTGTTTTAGAAATGGTTGTATAATGAATGAAAGATGATGATTTTGAATTATGGTGGATGAGTGGATGTTGATTTTGAATTTTCGCCTGAAATTCTCGCCGGAAACTCATTATAATGCAAATTGACGCAGAACGCTACACCCCTCGCAGAACGCGAGGGTCATGGTACTCGCAGAACGCGAGGTCATGCCGTTCGCAGAACGCGAGGGTCATTGTTGTTGTTTGTATAGATTATGAATTTGATTGAGTATGTAACTATAATTTGGTCAGGTTTGTGATTATACAGATGTCCAATTCCAATCAAGAATTTGATATTTCTGATATTAGTACGGTGTCTAGCATTGGAGACAACTTTGATATGCTTGAACGGGAGAGACGTGAACAGGAGAGACAAGAACGTGAGCGACGTGAACGGGAGAGACAAGAACGTCAAAGGGAGAGAGGGGAACCATCCACTAGACCAAGGATGACCGCACGAGAATTCAGGAACCTCTTCAGGCCGTTCAACCCTCGTCGTTAGATCTTTCTTTTGAAAATTTATCGACCTTCTTTGTTTGCTTGTTCCTTTTAATGTTGTTTGTTTAGAATTACTTATTATGTTGAACCTTATTATGTTGCACCTTTGAAGTGTTGAACCTTATTATATTTCTTTATTTATATGGTGTGTCATACATATTGCGACCTCGTTCGGTTTTCAAACTAGGTTTCACTTCCAAAGGAAGAAATCTTAATTTCAAGTTACACACATGATCAAATAGACATTATAAGGATTGAAACAAAGTTTCATTCCATTTCGATAAAGTTTCGATGACGTTTTTGCCGAATTGGGCTTTATCGCCTTAAAAAAGACACTAAAAATGTGTTATTTTGCACACTTAACTACAATGCTTCTGTTAATACGCTTTAATGTGCATCCTCGCGTTTCCTAAATAACGCACCCTCGCGTTCTGCGAGGGAGCGTCACCTCGCAGAACGCGAGGTTGCGTTATCTCGCAGAACGCGAGGGTGCGTCACCTCGCAGAACGCGAGGGTGTTTTTTCCCTATAAAAGGGGAAAAACCCTACTCGGCCCATTTTTTACATCACACACAATTTTCTACCGCCGCCTCTCACCATCTCTCTCGTTTCAACCTACTTCTTCTTCCTCTTTTCACTACAAATCTCCATATAAGGTATGTTTCTTATACTCTTATGCTTTTTAATGTTGTTTCTAGATGAATATATGTTGTTAGTATAGGAAATTGCATATTATATGATGTTTTGATATTGAATGTTGATTTAGAAATGGTTGTATAATGGATGAAAGATGATGATTTTGAATTATGGTTGATGAGTGGATGTTGTTTTATGTTGAAATTCATTAGGGTTAGGGTTTTTGATTAGGGTTGTTGATTTTATTTAGGGTTTTGATGTTTATTTGGTAATTTACTTAAATTGATAGGTATTTTAGCTAAAATATTGAATTTTCGTCGGAAAATCTCGCCGGAAACTGTTGCCGGAAACTCATGATAGTGCAAATTGACGCAGAACGCGAGGGGTGTAGTATACTCGCAGAACGCGAGGGTCATGGTACTCGCAGAACGCGAGTGTCATGATACTCGCAGAACGCGAGGAATTGACATAAGAGGAAATTCTTTCCTCTTCTGCAGATACATATTTATATACTGATTTTACTTTATATACTGTTATATTTATATACTGATTCTACTTTACATTTTTTTAGGTAATGGATCGTCCTGGACGTTCAACCCGTCGAAGAAATTGGAACGCTGTGAGAGAAAATCCACCGGTTGAAAATGCAAAAGGGAAAAGGAAAGCAAAGAATACAACACCGGTAGAGCTCTTCCCCGAGGGGCTCCCCGACGTTGATTATCGCGCCATAGAGCGGTACAGTGGTGTCCATAGTTATGCCGGGGAAGACTGTTCTGTGCCTAGTGGGATAGAACGAGCAGATACATATCAAGGGTATCGAAATGATGATTGGGACCTTTATTCTCAAGAGTCAGTTTCATGTGCACAACCGTCAACTCAATGGGCACCACAATCAACTCCATATGAACAATCGGGTAGCACTATTGGTGGCTGGGACAATTTCATTCCTCAGTATGCTGTAGTGGAAGTTGGACAAGGGTGGGGTGGACAAAGTTGGGTCGGTGGACAATGTTGGGGAGGTGGATTTGGTGAGGGAAGTGTTCCTGAAGACATGGGTCAAGGAAGTGGACAAGCTTGTTCTTCTTCTTACAATCCTCAACCAGAACCGATGGAACAAGAGTACCAGGATGAAGGTGTTGGGGAAGAACACGAAGAAGAAGGTGATGATGATGATGATGATGAAGAAGAAGAAGAAGAAGAAGAAGAATTGGTCCAGAAACCAAAAAGAAAGAGGAAGTCCAAGAAGAATGAGCCAAAGTATGATCCTGAGCTCACTCATGCCACACCTGGCGGTCCAGAAGATCCAATCCAAGTTGGTGTAAGTTGGTGTAAAGCGCTCTCCAAAGTTGGTTGTTGTGGAGGTCCAATCCAAGTTCCTTGAACTAGGTGCCAAATCTCTTTGACCTTAGCTATCATCAAATCTCTTACTTCCCTCCATAAGTGTTGGTTGTCATGCAATTCATGAGCTATTGCTCTAAATCCACAATTTCCATCTCCATTTACCTCAAACCAACCATTCACATGGGTGCGCATTGACGCGGGTATGTGAGACTTGTACTTGCCAATCACCTTAATCTTTGGTTTCTTGAATGTTTCAGAATTAGAAGCATTTTTTTGCTTCTTTGGGGGTGTTTCTTCCAAATCTCTAGCATCCATCTCAACATTAGTGTGCTCCCATGCAGACGGTCTTCTTTGCGTTGACCTAGGTTGTTTGTTAGGAGCTCCGACTGGACGACCTCCGGTGTGCTTTGAAATAGCCGGCTCTTTTAGAGGAGTATTTACTTTCCCAATGTCTAAAACAGTTTGTGCACACTTTTCTTGATCATGGGGGCACAATTTCGGAAACGTTTCCTCATAGAAAGTCTGAAAAAGACGCCTTGCCACCTTACTCTTAACTTCCAGTATGCCGGGAACATCAACTTCTTCCAAACTCAAAGTACTCCAGAAAGGGTGCAACTCTGATACTCTTAGTGGTCTTTGCTCCTTCCAATGTCTTACAATCTGATGAACACACATCAACCCATCTCTAATCTTGATCCCGCAGCTACAAAACATATTAAAGTGCGCACCTAATCTCTCCCCCTTCGTGTATTCCTTAAGCAAAAATTCTATGCATTTGTAAGAGACTTTGAACTTCAAGACTTTAAACAAGTCGGCCCCTTCAACAACTGTGAAGCTCTTATTCAAACTCTCGGTGAAAGACACAGTAATCTCCTTAAGTTGGTTCTCCGCCATTGTTTTGTATTCTTTGAACATTGTGTCTAGCCTAGCATTTCCACTTGACAAGTATGACTTAAGACATGAATGTGCTCCTTCAACTCTAAAATGTTCGAAAAACAATAAAATGCAAATACAAATCAGAACCTGTGGATCCTTCTGTAATGTGTAACTCCTCGCGTTCTGCGAGGTGTGTACACCTCGCGTTCTGCGAGTTCATACATTGTTCCAGGATCTTTGCATTCGAAAATGCATCAACACTGAATCAAGGAATTTACTCGCGTTCTGCGAGTTGGTATGCCCTCGCGTTCTGCGAGGTGTGCATTACAGAAGCTCTTTTTATCATATGTAGAAGGTAGACATAAATAACAGAACATACCTGTTTGTTGTGTTATTCCCGAGAGTGAAGACATTATCCGTCCATGCTGAAACAAGTCTTTCTTTGTAACGGTTTAGCCAATTCGTTCTCACGTACTTCAATACGGTTGGATAAGCTCGCCATTCGTCCTCAAGTTTCTTCAAAGTACTCTTGTAATCTTCTTCAGTGGTTTGTTCGAACACGTTATAATAATCATTTGAAATATGAACCCCCAATGCTTGTGTGCCCATAGCTATCTTCGCTCTCGCCTCTATGTTCTTCCTTACATGTCGCCTACATAAGAGAAACTTTGCATTTGGCCATAACTTGTCTGTTGCATTCATAAGAGCCATCTCACGGTCAGTGACGAAGCAAGTAGGCGATGCTCCTATTCTCAAATACATCGTCTGCAGCTGCTGCAACGCCCATAAATAACTATCCTCGCTCTCAGCCTCTAACCATACCCCGCACACAACAAAATTCTTCCATGTAGAAGTCAAACCGACTATCTCCAGGAAGGGAACATTGTACCTGGAACCAAAATACAGTAAGATAAATACAACATAAAAACAGAATGATAAATACTTACCTGTTCGTGCTATAAGTCGAGTCCATCAAAAGGACATATGGAAACACCTTTAAGAGTTTCATTGATTCGGGGCTAGCAAAGAACAAGTCGCCTATTATCGAAGGGTTCGTTGCACTTGGCCTATACTCCATGAAGTAGTTGCTCTCTTTGCATTGGTGAAAGAATTCTTGAACCACGGTTCTACCTTCCATTTCCTCTTCCCTTATATGTCTTACCAAATTGTACACTTGGTTCTTCTTTGTGCAACTTCCGGGATCCTTGTTTATCTCAGTGTAAATCTGATTTGGAGAACAATGTGAAAGTACCATCTCACGAACCTTTTTCTTTTGATCCGGGGTTGGCCTCCCGGCAAATGCATTCCCGACCAAACTATCTCCAATAGGATGGTTGTGCAAACCACAAACAACCACTAATCTCCAATTCTCTTCAACCCGGTTCTCCATGAGCTTCAACTGAAATTTACACCCCGTTCTCTTGCTCTTTGTGTTTGATCTAACACCGACACCTTTAGGCCTATGGCTTCCCCCTTTCTCACAAATGATTTGAATCTTACCACTTTGCCCCAGTTTAGATGGTACAGTCCTTCCAATAGAGATCATAAACTTGTGTTGCTTTGCAACATTCAAAGCCCACAAATGACCAATCTCCTTAGAGGCAAACACTTGCTCCGTAGTGAAATATTCCGAATAATCCCTAGAAACAACCTCTTCCTCACATACGGGACTATCAAACTTTGGTGCAGTGCGTAAAGAGGGAAGAAAACACATCTCCTCTCCTACGTTTGTTGGTGGGTTAGCAAATTGTGAATCAAACGCATCATAGCTTGATGGCACCTCATATGTACATGGCATGGAATAAGTAGATGGCACGGGCAACTCATAAGTAGATGGCACAGGCAATTCATATGTAGATGGCACATGTTGTTCATATAAAGATGGTTGATGATAATATCCAAAGTCGTCAATCCCTAAATCAAATGACGGTGGCGAAACGGGCACCGTATTCCGCGAGGGGTAGGTGTAGTCATTCAACTGGATTGCATTCAATCCAGTGAACAAAGAAAAATTCACCTATACACAGTGCTTCTGTTAATACTCTGTAATGTGCAACTTCTCGCGTTCTGCGAGGGAGGCCCTTCTCGCGTTCTGCGAGGGAGGCACTTCTCGCGTAACGCGAGGGGCTTCCTCTCGCAGAACGCGAGAAGTTGCTATTTCCTGAAACTAGTCATTCAACGGGATATTTTAAACATAACATGAGTTTCTACATTAAAAACCATAAAAACCCTAAAAACATGAACACATCTAAGTTTTTGACATTATATGCAAAAGTCATCTCTTCAACACTTACTACTACTACTAGATTTAACATGAAATACAACATAATAAGTTCATTTTAGCTCTTAATGGTGCAAAACAAATTAAAATTCAAAAATTAAGTAAGAACATTACCTCATTTGAATGGTAACTTGATGAACCACCATCTTCATTCCCTCCTTTGTTGAATTCCTCTTCATCTTCCATTATTTTAGGTGTTTTTAGAGTGTTTTGAAGTTTTAAGGTTTTGAAAATGGGTTTTAATGGAGGGTGAAAGAGGTGAAAGATGATAAAAAGAGGTGTTAGGGTAGGGTTAATAGGTGTTACGGAATACTTAAAATAAGGGGGTAGTTATTATAGTTAGGTGGGGACAAGACATGTAGTAATGGCGCACAACAACGTCCATCTGACATGCTAATCTCGCGTTCTGCGAGGGACGTGACACTCGCGTTCTGCGAGGACACGTGCACTCGCAGAACGCGAGATTAGCATGCATGTAATTAACCTAATTTTTTGCTAATCTCGCAGAACGCGAGTGTACGTGTCCTCGCAGAACGCGAGTGACCCGGCGTTGTTTGAATAAAGCACCGGGCTGTATATAAGAACCGTGCATATATAGTCAATTGAAAATAAATTGTTTTGTTAGAAAGAATGTAGTAAGGGCCGATCGGCACGATTTGAGGAAAATGGGTAACCCCTTATTTCCTTCAGCTACCTCCGCTTAATAACCCCTATTTCCTTCGGCTACCCCCACACACATTAAGCAAATTCACTTAAACTACCCCAACTTTAACCCATTTCAATCAACTTAAATCCACAAATTTAACTTCGCCGATCGGGGCCTAAATTGCTTTCTACCAAATGGTGATATTCTTGAGTTTGTTGAAACAAATCTTATAACATACACAAACTTCTCAACTTCACTAATTAGTAGCTTATAAAGTACGGTATATTGTCTAAAGTTTACGTTAATGGTTCAATAATAGTTTTGTTCTTCTAAGACTGTCTAAATTCTAAGGTAATGGTTCAATAGTAGTTAATAGTAGTTTTGTTATAATATAATTTCATATACTGTAAATATTTATTTATTTGATCAAAATGTAATGTTCTGAAAAATTAAACAATGTAACTCCGCCTAAACAGGTGAGAGCTTCAATATATTAGATAGATGAATTAAACTCGGGATTACTTGTAAACAAATTTAAACACATAATTTTCATAGTTGTTAAATTGAATATATATTTAAATACTTTTTTATAATTAATAAGATATTATCCAACTTTGCAAGATCAGTTTCGAGAATTTTTTTATGTGTGAGAGACGCTGGTTCTCCGAAGCTGGCATAAGTGCCTATATTGAGAATTTCTTTTGAAAAGAGCCTACGTCGGGAATTTTTTCTGAAAAAAAGCTCATTTCAGAAAAAAAAATTCCAGTTTCGAAGCAAGGAAAACCATAATACCAAGAGCTAAAAATTGTTTAATAAAAATAAACTACTACGCGGTACATGTACATGATGAGAATGTGTACATGATGAGAATGTGTACTGATTATCTAAATTCATTAATATATTTAAATTAATTAATCATCACATCAACAACTTCACTTAATATTATTCACTGTTTTTTAGTTTCATCCCCGTGATATATATGCATGAAACATGCTTACTAACATACTATATATAATGTATTATTTATAAGTATTAATAAAAAATAATTTTTTTTTTTTTTTTTATATCAAAACAACATCAAACCTTACTTCAATATTTTTATACATCGAATGAATTAACCCCTTATACTTATGACTTGCTCGTGATATAAATAAATTATTCTCTAAATAATATAAGCCTGTCGAAAAAATAGGAGGTTAAGTCGATATCCTTATATATGATTGTAATAATAAAATTACTGAATGCTGAAATTTCTCTAACAATTAGCGTAAAATTAAATTTTGTAAGGAAAAGATTCATGTTAAAATGATTATTAATATACGGAAATACGAATGGAAAAGTTATAAGCACAATCCTTCACATTAATATGACATATACAAATATAAATATTTGTAGATGTGTGCATTGCTTTCACAATATATGAAAATACATGCACTTATTTGTGTGTGAATGTATATTTGAAAAATGTACATATACATATATTCATATTTGGGAGATAAAGTCGTCCGTACCTTATTCAACTCCATGATATTTTTATTGTTGATATTAGTTAAAGTTCAATTAAATTGAAAACAATCATTAATTTTTTGAAAATCTAAATTGTTCCAAAATTAATTAAAGTTGACGATATAAACATATAAAGAGAGTTATAGTTTATCTTTTTTGTTATAAAACAAATGTATATAAGAAGTCATAAAAATATACCTAAAGTATTTACTATTAACAGTTTAACACGTATCTTTTATAATCAATTTATCAACCATGCACATTAATTGAAGTGTGTAACCGAACAAAAAAAATTAATCTGTCTTTGTAATTTGTATATATCATCTAATATGATGTTATTATTGTAAGATAATTAGGTTGTTAGAATTCAAAAGTCTAAAAGAAAATTAATAATGTTAAGCTACGTTTTAGGAAGTTGTTATAGACTTTTGTTGAAGATATCAAAAAAGTAAAATCAAAATCTATATATATATATTAAAACAGAATGAAATGGAGCTCCCACATTCATCCTAACCCCACAAAGCTGACATGTCAATCACTCATAAATCATCATTAAATATTTCAAAATTAATAATTAAATATACAGATTTTTTAGTGAGCAAAAATCTTGCTGTACATTACGGAGTGATATATGTAGTTGTCCACATCAGGAGGTGACCAAGCTCAAGAACTGGAGCTGCGAAGGTCAGGTATCAAATGAGGAATACAAATCCAACCTTAATGGTTTTGGGAGAAAAGGATGAACATGATAAATTAGAGATAGATCCAAGGTGTAAATTTGTGTATGTATCCATCTTTTTCCCAATACATGTACTCCCTCTGGAGGAAAGGAACCGGAGGAAACGAAGGTTTGGCACACTATTTTGTAATTTTTCGATTGCTGCTCAAATCTCATGATCAATGCTCAAATCCAATCTCATCCCCATTAACATTTGTTGTGTTATGCAGAATTCCAGGATTAATGCCTTCAAAGTGTTCGACAAAATGCTCCAACCAAAAACAGGGTGTATTTGGCAGTTATTCTTGAATTCGATTATGCGGAGGCACAAGTTGCAGCAGTGGAGGCAAGTTTGGTTTTAACTGAGTGGAGATGATTACATGGGGTATGTTAAAACAATTCGATGAAAACATGGGCAGCCATGTTTTTACATGGTCTTATCGTTTCATGGAGATGATGACATGGGGTATGTTAGAAAATTCAATCAAATGAAATCTCATATGGTCGTCTTTTCTTGCATTCAATTTCTCGACTGCTGCTCAAATCTCATGATCAATGCTCAAATCCAATCTCATCCCCATTAACATTTGTTGTGTTATCAGAATTCCAGGATTAATGCCTTCAAAGTGTTCGACAAAATGCTCCAACCAAAAACAGGGTGTATTTGGCAGTTATTCTTGAATTCGATTATGCGGAGGCACAAGTTGCAGCAGTGGAGATTCTTTTCTGGTAAAACTCTTTGCCTCTCCTTCCTCATTTCCCATCATTTTGTAACAGAGATTCTTTTAGAGAATATATCTAGAGCCAAATAAATCAAATCTAAACTGAAAAGATATTAAAATGAATAAATACCAAAAATAAAGATATATCTCCTGAGATATCTTATTTGGAGATTTTAACAACCTTAACCACTCGAATCTAGAAAATCTATCACCTATATTATCAGTCGTACAAAATCTTCTCAAACATAACCTCATTCTTCCTCTTCATTGTTTCAGAGAATCCGAGAACTCATTTTCCATGGAGAAATTTATTGGAGATATTACAGGAGTCAAAGGAGTCTTTACACTCAAAGTTCGCATCATTCGAATGTGGGTTCAAAAGAACCAAAATAGAGATGAAATTCGCATGGTACTCCTAGATGAGAAGGTGAGTCTTTATTAGGATGTTCACTGAAATTAATTTTCCTGCAACTTCCAAGGAAATCAAAACTGTCCATGCTAATCACTTTGAAATTATTTTTCTCATTGTTGTTAGCTTTTTCTCATGGTCAAATATACTCTTCATGAGTTATACATGTAAAATAACTACACGATATGCATAGATTTAATTTTTATATGTTCCTGTTTTGTTATATTTTTAAGTGTAGTCATCAGTTTGTGTTTTGCTCATAGGCTGATCAAAAGTTTTTTTTTTATGTAGAATTGCAGGATTGATGCTCAAATCCCATCTTGGTCAGTAAACAAATTTTCAAAGCTGATCAAGGAGTATAGCATATACAAAATATCAAATTTTGTGGTCGAGAAAAATTCTGACAAATGGAGAATTAGTACACATGCATATAAGATTGTTTTCTCTTTCTCTACAAAACTTGCTGAATGCAATGATAATTCTATCACTGCATTGGGAACTGTTTTTGAAGATTTCGAAAATATAACATCTGGTCAACTCACCGAAGGCACTTGTGTTGGTATGATATCCTCTTTAATTTTCTACAAAAATGAAGTTTATTTGCATTTTTATTGTTTCTGATTTTATTTTACTGACATGTCAATTAATAATGATATCTAAATTTGCATGTCTAGATGTGATTGGTGAATTGGTTGAGTTCAGTGATAACAAACCCAAGCTGATTAATGGGCGACAAACCAACGTTATGAGCATTACTCTTCAAGATCAGAGGTTAGTATTATTAAAATCTATTCTTAATTTAAGATAACATGATGCTAATAATCTCTTTTCCTGCATTTTAGTAAAAACCGTCTTAGCTGTTCTTTAAGGGGCACTTATGGTAATGAAATGGATGATCACATGAAACAAGCTGAAGGACAACGTGTCATTGTGATTGGTCATTGTTTCAGGGTGAAGTGGTGGAGCGGTAAGTATAATAAATCATTCCAGATATCATGATCACTAACATATTCAACTCCTTGGAATTATACTTACTTATCAATTATTATGCCCTTTAGGTAAGTGGACAGTTGGAAGTGGACTTTTTGCATCTAAGCTCATCTTCAATAAAGACCTCTCTGAAATTGTTGCTTTTATGCAAAGGTAAATAATTACTAAAATATCTTTATGAAGCCATGAAAACTGATTATTTATAGAATGAAAATATGTTTAACTGCTTACATATATTACTCTTTGCAGTACTCCTAGCAGTGACATAACTCTACCAGTACATTGTATCACTCCTTCATATACTACCAGTTCCAACTCCAAAGAAGACACATTCTTGAGTCCATCGTTTAAAAAAACTTTGCTGCAGCTCAATAATTCAGCTAATGTATTTCTATTTGTTTGAGTAATCTTATTTAACCTAAGGTTCCTATAAAAGTAGTGATTATTGCTTGATTGAACATTAATCGACTTTTATATACAGGATGGTTTTGCTGTTGTCTTGGCTACTATTGTTGAGATTACTCAAAATGAAACTGCAAATTGGTTTTACAATGCTTGTAAGAAATGTGTTTGCAAGCTTGAACCTGTTGAAGATAAGTTTCGTTGTACTACTTGCAAAACATTGGTCAACATGCCATGCCCTAGGTATGTTTTAACTCGAGCTATTTCAAGTTTCATATTTATTTAAACCTAAGTGTAAACTATGTCTGAATTACGCAGATACCTGCTCAAGGTCATAGTAACTGATGATGGTGTGAATACTGGACAATTTACTTTATTTGATAAATTTGTGCAATCTTTTGTGGGAAAATCTGCTGCAACTCTCATTGATCAGGTATTTTTGGTTTATCATCGTCTAATTGATTCATTATGCAGATACCTTCTTATTTTTTAACTCTAATCATTCATTTGCAGCATACTGACATGAGTGTATTTCCGGACGATCTCAAAATCTTCTTAGACAAGACTTATTTGTTCAAGATAGAAATAAAGAAAGCTCCACCGCAGTTTGGTGGTAAGTTAACATATACCGTGAAGGACATGTCTGATGATGATAATTTGATCGAGGAATACAAAAAACTGCCTGACAATTTCCTACAGGTATTTTTTTCCTACATCACCCAAAAACAGAGAAAAAGATTTATTAATGCTTATTTTTGTTCAAAAGAAAAAGATGCCTTATGCTTATCAGTATGATGAGAATTATTATCAACATACTGATAAGCATCACATCTTTACAATTCAATTCAAGTGGATGTTAATAATTAGGACATGAATGTTGTTTTGTAGCAGATAGATTTAAAATTAAAGATGATATATACGTGAATCATTCAGGTAATGGTACAAGAATCAGTAAAATAAAAAATCAACAACCACTTATGCTTATCAATGTTAGTGAGTGGCTGTCTTTTCCTAAGATGACAATCAGATTGCTGATGTATATTCCATCTCAATATCTTATTCTGTCATGCCTGCTTATTTTATAACAATCTGCAAATCCACAAGAAATTTCTTTCTGTCAAACTAACATTGATAAACTATTCATTGTGGCCACTAGCACAGTCAATTTTTGATGGAAAAGGTTTAGTAATGGAGATGAAAATAATTCATTTCTTTCTTGTAGGATATAATCTCTGATGCATGTAAAGATGAGAATGACTCCTCAGTTTGTTCAAGTGAGACAGCGACACCAAAGAAGCGACGCTTTTATGAAGTTGTTAGTGATGATGATACCAAAGATCCAATATTTGAACATTCAGCCACTAAGCTAAAGGAGGTGAAGAAGGAAAAGGATGAATAATGATGTGAGAGTTAGTCTTTCATGCTATTATTATAATTGATGAAACAATTCATGTCAGATTAGCATTTATATCATTTTATAGCATTCGAGATGAAAACTTTTTGCTGATTACACGTGTTTGGGATACTGATTGTATCCATAATACGTAGGTTTATTTTTTGCAGAATAATGAAATTTTTTAGGTGTCATTTATATTTCAGGATATAATGTTTGATTGCTAAGATTATTTCAGATTTCAGTTTATTTAGTCTTTTCATTGCTTATAAAAAGTTGGAAGTATCTTACCCTTTGTGTTAAAAAGATTGTATATTTTTACTGATCTTTTACGTATGCAACGTTACTGTAGGGATTTTCCTACAAATTCACATTCTGGTGCATTAACCCTTAAAAAACACAAGTAGTATTTGACAGTTGAAATACATGCTGCCTGGAAAAAGGTTCGCTTGCAGGACCAAAAAACAGTAATGATTAAGATGTAGTTTTATCAAATTATCGAATTAAGGATAAAAATGCTGTTAAAAAATGCAGAAAAACAATATATGAAAGAAAATACAAGTATATTGTAGTTTCTATTTGCACTTACCTACTGTAATCATATATCGAATTAAGGATAACAATATTATATTCCTCTTCCTATACGACTTACCTACTGTAATCATCTCCACTTAGAAGACTTTTTAGCTATTTTCTAGACGTGGCTTTGTTTAGTAAAATGTGTGATATTTTATATAATCCGATATTTAGATTTGCTAACTGTTCTCCAGATACTGTCACATCTAGATTTCAGTTAATCAAATCTTAACTGATGATTTTAATAATAATTAAAAGTGCTGAAAATTAACACAATCTTTTTGCAATCTTCTTCTTTGTTCCAGGAGCAATCTCACGTTAGACAAAAAACCAGTGTGATGCTTAGATAACTTCATCAGGTTGACAGCCACACTCTCCCATCTTAGAGGACAACAAGCGAGCATTGTCTGCCCTGTTAGCTTGACATAAACCAGACAACAAAATGCTGTAAGTAATTTTATTTGGGGGAGATACTCATGTTTATCATCTCATCCCACAGATTAAGTGCATCCTGAGATTTTCGACTCTTACACAATCCATCAATTAGAATTTTTAAACTCAGTTCTTGACCTAAATCGTTGTATTAACTGCTCTACTTTAAATTTGAGTTATGATTCTGTTGATGTGCAGGGAATGCAGTGAACATACAAATAAGTTGCTATGGCATAAGCATAATAGAATGATACGAAAACTGAAAATCATGCAAAAAAGAAAAAGAGGTGTTCATCAAAATGCAGGTATAAGTTGCTATGGCATAACCTCTTTTCATCTACTACAATGATATTATTTGTTGCTTATGCATGTCAACATTAATTTAGAATTTTCTAACTTATATATTTATTAAATTTCAGCTTTGGGAAACAATGCAACAATACATTCAAGAAGGTCAACTAAAAGAGGAACCATCTCTACAGTGAACAGAACAAACACTTCTATGAGTGGTTGGTCATTGTTTCTTTTATTAATGACTAACTACTTGCTGTATAATTGGTGAAATATCATATTTCTAAGACTTCTTTTTCTTATTTTGTATGTTTGATAGATACAAATTCCAAGGAAAACACATCTTATAACCAGCAAAGGATGCCATTTAGTGATATATCAAACAGTATGTAAAGTTATAGCTTATGAACCAAAAAGTGGTTGTTGAAAAAAAATTCCTAATATGTTTTTATTATTTCTTATGGCAGCTATTCAATCTACAAAAGGAAGAAATACTCCAGCGAACAAAGGAAAAGCTCCTATGTGCGACAAGCCAAATAGTGTGTACTAACATTCAATAAACTTTATAATATATAATAGCTCTTAATCTTACTTTATTTTTACTGATTCGACAGATGATCACTCTATCGAACAAAGAAATTCATGGTGTCAACAGCAAAAAAGGATGCCATTTAGTGATATAACAAACAGTATGTAAAGTTATAGCTTATGAGCCAAAAAGTGGTTGTTGAAATTTTTTTCCTAATATGTTTTTATTATTTCTTATGGCAGCTATTCAATCTACAAAAGGAAGAAATACTCCAGCGAACAAAGGAAAAGCTCCTATGTGTGACAAGCCAAATAGTGTGTATTAACATTCAATAAACTTTATAATATATAATAGCTCTTAATCTTATAGTTTTTTACTGATTCGACAGATGATCACTCTATCGAACAAAGAAATTCATGGTGTCAACAACAAAAAAGGATGGCATTTAGTGATATAACAAACAGTATGTAAAGTTACATATTATGAACCAAAAATTATTTTTTACTACAAAGTCCTAATATATTGATATTCTCTTATGGCAGATATTGATTTTTCAATGGGAATAAATACTCCAACAAACAAAGGAAAAGCTCCTATGTGTGACATCCCAAATAGTATGCGTATTAACATTCTAACTACTTTATAATATATAATCTCTTAATCTGACGGAATTTTTCATTTTCAACAGACTCTATCAAATTGATAAATTCTTCATGTCAGCAGCAAAGGATGCCTTTAAGTAATTTATCAAATGGTATGTTTAGTTTTATTAATCCTTATAAAGTGATAAATTCATTTTACTCTAACCAATTAAAGATTAATCCTTATAAAGTGATAAATTCATTTTACTCTAACCAATTAAAGATTAATTTATAACTGTGATTGAAATTACTCTTCAGGAATTAGTGCACAATGCAGTACGCTTTTAAGAAACCGGTACTTGTGGGAAAAAGAAAATCTAACAAATGTAATTTCTCATTCTAAATTACTTATTTCATATAACTTCTGTTTTCTTTTAGGTTTAATGATTTGACTTATTGTTTATATACATATAGGAAGAAAAGGCAAAGTTTTACGCAGAGAATAGATTGAAGAGAAAGCGTGCGAATCTTAGGAAAAGACAGCCATCCACAAACAATGAAATTGGTAAGTCATTAATTATTGAATGTTTTTTCTTCATATAATAGTCGATAAAGCCATTGACTGAAGAAATATATTTCATTATGTAGAATATTATGATATTGGAGATCGCACAGATATATGTCAACATTGTGGAGCCATAATGTGGTACGAGGAAAGAGCTGATAAGTCTCATCCTGACAAAAAACCAGAATTTTCTATATGTTGCCTGAAAGGGAAGGTTGAGTTGCCTTATCTAAAAGCTCCACCAGAGCTGCTAATCAACCTAATTCAACATAAAGATCCACGAAGCAGTCATTTCATGCAATATATTAGAGAATATAATATGATGTTTTCATTTACATCAATGGGTGGAAGGATTACCAGTAATAAAGGTGCGGGACCGTATTCATTTCGTCTAAATGGTCAGAATTGTCACAGGATAGGCACTCTTATGCCAAGTAGTGGATATAGACCAAAATTCTCCCAGCTATATATATATGATACTGGTAATGAAGAACAGAACCGCATCAGCGCTCATAGGTTTGTTTGTGTTTTTTATATTTCTATTATTAATATCTTATGTATGCATTATGGCTCCAAAGGGATAATAATATCTACCTTTATTATATGCAGATCAAGTGAAGCTAAATCGTTCAAGGTTTCAGTTGTGCATGATTTGAAAGTTATGATAGATGAAAATAATCCAGTAGCACAGAATTACAGAAGGGCCAGAGAAAGTTTATCAGATGATTCTCAGACAGATGTTAAGATAAGGCTTATATATTCAAGAGGAACTGATGGAAGAAGGTATAACCTTCCTACAACTTCTGAAGTGGTAGCTCTTATTGTAGATGATATGGAAGACAATAGTGACGTGAGAGATATTATTGTTGAAACAAGGGATAATGGGCTGAAACGTATTAGTGAAGTGCACCCTTTATATCTTCCTCTACAATATCCATTGTTATTTCCCTATGGTGAGGATGGATACAGGATCGATATCGAACTCAGTGATGAAGGCGACGTATCTAAGAGAAAGAGGAACACATGTACTATGAGAGAGTTCATGGCATATAGGATTCAAGAAAGACCAGACGAAGGATCGCTGATTTTGTCATGCAAGAAGTTATACCAACAGTTTTTGGTTGATTCTTTTACGATGCTTGAAGCGTCAAGGCTTAATTACCTTCGGAAGAACCAAAAACTATTCAGAACAGAAAACTATAATAAAATTGTCGAAGCAGTTGAGGGAGGAATCACTGAAGCGTCTTCTGCTGGAAAACCCAGTCATTTACCTTCAACTTTTACCGGGAGTAGAAGATATATGATTGAAAACTATCAAGATGCCATGGCAATATGCAAGTGTTATGGTCACCCTGACCTATTTGTTACATTCACTTGCAACACAAAGTGGCCTGAAATGATCAGAGCTTTGGAGAAAAGTAAACTTGCACCAGAGGACAGGCCAGACATTATAGTAAAGCTTTTCAAAATAAAGATTGATCAGATGATGGAAGATTTCAAATCTGGCCAGATATTTGGACCTGTAAAAGCAGGTATTGATATCCCTTCATTTAGATTACTTTTTGCTGTATTTACTATTTTTGCTTTGTGGTCCTACACATTTGTAGTTCATTCAGGCCTTTGAAGGCTCTTTCTTGCTATATATATATAGTGTTAAACTTGAGTTCTTATTACATTGGTACGTATGAAATGATGTACATGGTCTAACATTAATGTCTATCTTCAATAATTTAGAAATTATGCAACTCATTTTACTTGCAGTTCTACATGATATGACACATATACCTACGATTTTTGTCTATATTGTAACATGTTCCTAATTAAGCTTGATCAATATTATTATTTGTAATGATACCCCTTTTCATTTGTTAATTGACCTTAATTTTTTGCAGCTATTTATACAATTGAGTTTCAAAAGCGAGGATTGCCTCACGCTCATATTGTATTGTGGCTTCATAAAGATAATAAGATCAATAGTGCAGAAGACATCAACAAAGTAATTTGTGCTGAAATTCCAGATCCCGTCACCCAGCCTGCTCTGCATAAAATTGTTACAGATTCAATGATGCATGGTCCTTGCGGAGTGATGAAACCAAATAATGTATGTATGCAGGAA
Organism: Oxyria digyna; assembly: GCA_029168935.1. NCBI lineage: Eukaryota > Viridiplantae > Streptophyta > Magnoliopsida > Caryophyllales > Polygonaceae > Oxyria > Oxyria digyna. The sequence goes on along the minus strand of JAPVLV010000010.1, from coordinate 13,107,032 downwards.
GGGAAGTGTATAAAGCACTTTCCTAAAATGTTTCAAGATACAACTTCTATAGACGAGGATGGCTATCCAATATACAGAAGAAGAGATAATGGAAGAACCGTGGTTAAAAGTGGACATGAGTTGGATAACACATTTGTTGTCCCATATAATCCTACTCTTTTGCTTAAGTATAGAGCTCATATCAATGTTGAATGGTGCAATCAAGCCAGGTCTATAAAGTATCTTTTCAAATACATAAATAAAGGGCATGATAGGGCTACAGTAGCAATTTACACAGATGAAATTCAACAGTATTATGATTGCAGGTATGTATACTTTATTTATATTTTAAGTATTATTTTATAAAATCATCTTTGAAAAGTAAGATAGATTGTGTATGTGATCGTTGAAAATCAATCAAAAGCCATAAATTGTATGGATAGGACGTGGACAACAATCGCTTCATAAAAGGATTTGTTCGGTTTAATTAGCGTCCCTTGAATACTTGCTGTAATAATTGATAAATTATTATATTTCATTTTATTATTTAAGCCTTATTTTATAAAGTCATCATTTGCTCTGTTAACAATGTTTTCCTCATCATAATTTGTGTTCTAATTTATTTAATATGTCAGATTTTCATCATATCATATTATTGTTCTTGCTGATTATATGAATATGTTACTGATTTTCGTATCAAAATACATTATTGCAAGGTACGTCTCTCCGTGCGAAGCTGTTTGGAGGATTTTTAAATTTGACCTGCACTATAGGACTATTTCTGTTCAAAGGTTGCCTTTTCATCTTCCTGATGAGCAGAATGTTCGATTTGAAGATGAGGATACTATTGACGAGGTACTGGAGAAGGCTGATAGTACTACTTCAAAGTTTTTGGCATGGATGGAATTTAACAAGAAGGATGCAGAAGCAAGAAAATTGTGCTATCATGAGTTTCCACAAAAACATGTTTGGAATGAAAAACAAAAAGCATGGACAAAGAGAAGTGAAAAACGTGGAAAGAAGGCAATCGGCCGAATTTATCATGCTTCTCCTGGATCTGGTGAAAAATATTACCTAAGAATTTTATTAAACCACGTGAAAGGGCCAACGTGTTATGAAGATATAAGGACCGTCAACCGTCAACCTCATCCAACCTTCAAGGAAGCTTGCTATGCCATGGGATTGCTTGACGATGACAAGGAGTATATAGAGGGTATTCGTGATTCCGGTTTCTGGGCCTCTGGTAACTATGTACGCAATCTATTTGCTATGCTGTTACTTTCTGGTAGTATGTCAAGACCAGAATTTGTATGGGAGCAAACATGGGATGTATTGTCTGATGATGTTCTTGAAAGGCAAAGGAATGTGCTTCAAATCAAAGGTTAGTATCATCAGCAATCTTTCTATAATTATAAAGTAGCTCATAAAACCAATAAGTTTGACTACATGTTTATATTTTTTTTGTAATTTTCCAGATCTAAAGATGAGCGATGAACAGTTGAAAAATTATACACTCGCAGAAATTCACAAACTGTTACAGCGTAATGGAAGTAGTCTGCATAGGTATCCCTCAATGCCTCCCCTAGATGAAGCAGCCGTAGATGAAGGTAACAATAGGCTCATACAAGATGAATTGCGTTATGATAGAGGACAATTACAACAAGAACATATGAGGCTTATTTCTACCTTCACAGAAGAACAAAGAGGGGTATACGATGAGATCATGAATGCTGTATCAAGAGGTCAAGGGGGTGTATTCTTTCTCTATGGATATGGCGGTACTGGTAAAACCTTTATATGGAGATCACTTTCTTCTGCAATTAGAAGCAAAGGTGGCATTGTGATTAATGTCGCTTCAAGTGGAATAGCTTCACTTCTTCTTCCAGGAGGCAGGACCGCAGATTCTAGGTTTGCTGCTCCAATTAATATATACGATAACTCGGTGTGTGAAATCAGACCAGGAACTCCATTGGCTGAACTAATAGCTAAGGCAAAGCTAATTATATGGGATGAAGCTCCGATGACTAATAGACATTGCTTTGAAGCATTGGATCGAAGTTTAAGGGATATCCTTCGACACTCTAATCCTTGCAGTGAACAACAACCATTTGGCGGAAAAGTTGTTGTGTTTGGTGGAGACTTTAGACAAATCTTGCATGTGATTACTAAAGGCACTAGAGAAGATATTGTACATGCCACTCTTAATTCGTCATACTTGTGGAGTTATTGTAAAGTGCTTCGCCTTACAAAGAATATGAGGCTTCAGGGTGGCCATACAGCGGCTGATTTAAAAAGACTGAGAGAATTTTCAGAATGGATTCTCAAGGTAGGCGATGGTACCGTAGGAGAGGATAATGATGGAGAAGAAAGCATAGAAATTCCGGATGATTTGCTAATCAAGGAGACATCTAATCCAGTTGCATCAATTGTTGAAGCCATTTACTCTTCTGTTGCTGATAGGTTGTCAGATGCCAAATATTTTGAGGAAAGAACAATTCTTGCTCCTACACATGAAGTTGTTGACAAAGTGAATGACTATATTATGTCATCACTGCCAGGAGATGAGACGGTTAGTATTTTTCCCACTTTATATTGAAAGTTAATCTTTTTTAAACTTAATATTTTATTAAACATTTCCGTTTGCACCGTTTCCAAAAATGACCAATAAACATGTGTAATACATATATCTATGACCTCTTCTCTTGATATTAGATTAGCTCTTCATAACGTAGGATATCAAACTGTTTGCGGAATTAGCAACAAAAGATTGTGTTATTTAGTGTCAATTGATTGGTCAAACTTTTTCTCTCTTGATAACCGATGTGCATGACATCAGTTTCTAGAATAATTATCTATTACTGTAATAGATTTCTTTTTTATATGAATGATAGTTCCACAAACTGCAATTCTGGTATGTGTCCATTTTCCGACTTTGTTTACTGCTCCTTCGCTCCTGGATCTGATGCTTATGTGCTTTACTGCTTTATGTAATGCGAACAAGTTGTTCGTTTCTTTCTTTCGATTGTGCCTAATTTTAATTTCAATTCCAGTCTATGCAGTGTGTGTTTTCTGGTGGAAGGTAGATGTTGTTTTAGCTTTGTTTTAGCTTTTTCTGTGTGCTAATTTGTGAAGGTGTTGGGAGATTATACTAACAAACTGAATAATCTATTCTATACCGTGCCATGCTGTACTCTTATTCTGAGTTACCAGTTGATGATTCCCCTTGCAATTTCGTGTTTAAATCACTTGCTTTGTTTAATTACTGTCCAAATGCTAAAAAATGGTTTTTATATGTCACTTGTATTTCTCACTGTTACTAGAGTTCCACAAACCGCAAGATCTTACTTTATGTAATAGATTTCTCTTTGCAGGTCTATTTAAGCTCTGATAGTTTATGCAAAATAGATGAAACCAACGACGACATCGATGATGATCTTTATTCAGTGGAGTATCTAAATTCCATCAGACTATCCGGCCTTCCGAATCATTGTCTTAAGCTTAAGGTGGGTGTACCTGTGATGCTACTACGTAATATAGACCAATCTTCAGGATTGTGTAATGGCACAAGATTAGTGGTCACCAAGTTAATGGCACACACCATTGAGGCAGAGATTATTTCTGGTACCAACATCGGATTTAGGGTTATCATTCCTCGATTGTTACTCACTCCGTCAGATCTCACGTTGCCTTTCAAGTTGAGACGCAGACAGTTTCCTCTCAGCGTTTGTTTTGCAATGACTATCAACAAAAGTCAAGGGCAATCTCTATCTCGAGTTGGTCTATTTCTTCCAAGACCTGTATTTACTCATGGCCAACTGTATGTTGCGTTTTCAAGGGTTACAAGCAGAGATGGGTTGACTGTATTGATATGTGATAAGAACAATTGCACGTATAGTGAAACAATTAATGTGGTTTACAAGGAGGTGTTCAATAATGTGATGTAAACTTAGCTATTTGGATATTTTCGACATTAGACCATTTGGATAATTTTTTATATTACGAAGTAGTTGATTTTTCATTTATTTTTTGTGTTTTTTGCATTGTTTTATAATAATAGTAATTATTTTTAACGAATAATATATCCCGTGCATGGCACGGGTCTTACACTAGTTATAATAATTATGAGATTTAATGACAAAATGACACGTAAGATTTGTGGGGCCAGAGTGAATGAGAGAGCTCTAAATAGCTATGTTTTAATATATATATATATATATATATTATATAGTATTTTTTGTTTATTTGTAGTGCATATTATACAAAGAGTTATATCTCATTTTTCCTGTTTAATATTTAATTTTATAATATTTTTAAAATTTATCTAGTATAAAAATATAAATAAAAGTCAAATAAATAAATTATATAACTCAAATTATACAACCTAATGATAACTCTACGGACTTCACAATCGTTCGTGATTCAGCGATACTGGTATTTCTTAAAAACATATACTGTAAGTCATAATTTAGAATTATGACACGGATTTTATGCATGATGTAGAAACTGCCTGGAAATTGTATGTGTGATGGATTATTACTAGAATCCGCCTGTGAATTGAAAATAATGAAAAGTTATGTGTACGTAAATTAGAATCCGCCTGTGAATTAAATTGAATCTAGTGTTAAAGTAATTCTCTTTTTTTGCCACATGACATTCCCTCTATCAACAAGTCTTTTAAATTTTTTTTCTACTTTCTTAGATCGCCACGTGACAAGCCTTAATCATAATCTCTGTATTGCATTTTTTATATTTTAAATCACACGATATTTCCTAATCTCTGTATTGCCTTGCTACAAATCGCAAGTTTTCTTTAAAACTGTTATTTAATAATTATATAGAAAATTTATCTTATAATTTATAAATTTTAAATACTTTAAAATGAAATATATTTAAATATTTAAAAAAAGTTTGATTAACACTCTCTTTATTAAAAATATTTATCATACTAATTCAAATAAATTATATTAACGAATTGATATCTTTTTACTTTATTTATTTAGATAATAATTTAAATTAGACAATTATGTTTAAAAGTTATACTAAATTTGTATAAGGTAAATAAATTTTGTAAAATATTTTAACCGAAGCTATTTTTATATTTAAACTAAATTTATATTTTATAAAACCCGATCGCACGGAAACTGAACTAGTAGAAAATAATGAAAAGTTATGTGTACGTAAATTATATGCATAGATAACGATTTAAGGCTCTGTTCGGGAGTAAGAAACATAAGCTAGCTTATTTTATCAAAAAACTTGAAATCGTAGCTTATTGTTTCATAAGCTAGCTTATTTTTCTGTAAAATGAAGGTTTAAATCCACGTTGCCAAACAGGCACTTAGTCCTACACTCCTGGCTACTTAAGCAAGACGTACGGTGATTGAGGATAGATAACAACCAATTATTGATGGGATTGATTAACATATACGAGTACTTGCTCCGTAATGTTTACTCCGTATAAATGAGTATCGTGTATGGAACCACATATCCCATACTCATCCGAAATTCAAGGATGCCCATCAATGATCATATCTTAATATAATCTTAATATAATATAAAGCTAAATGTTTGATAATAAATTTCAAACAATAAATTCTAAACCTCATCCATTAATGTCCATTTTAATCAATAAACTTTAAACCCTTCTTTAGTTTGTGTAACTGGCCGATATTGGGCCGAACAATGTGCACATCATCTTGAGCAAATTTCTTACACTGTTTCATTAGGTATTCCTCCTCTGCCGCACCCCTTTATCCCTATCCTCCTCTTCCGAGTTCCAATCCCGCAACGCCGCCGTCTCCCACAACGCTGCCGTCTCCCACAACGCCGTTGTCTCTCCGCAACGTCGCCGTCTCCCACCGCTCGCCAAAAAGAAGTTCTCTGCCCTAGAGCTAGAAATTGACTCAAGCGAAAGGAGTCTCGACGGACGCTCAATTGCGCTCTTCGACCTTGAATCGAATCAGCTTTTCATACTCTCTTCGCTGCGCCAGATTTTCTCTTCCTCCCTTTTCCTCGCTCTCGCAGCAGGTAACTCACTCGCTTCTTCTTTCTTCTCTGCTTCCTCTCCTTTGTAGCTTTCGATTCGATGTATATTTGTTCATCTTTCATGTACAGATCTGAAACTTGCAACAAAGGAAGGAGAGGTCAAGTATCTCATCAGTTTTTTGTTTTTCAAGTTAGCAATTTTAGAAAACGTGGTTTCTTCTTTTGACTTGATCATTTGTGTGGGACGAACACCATTTAATATTCAGCAATCACAATAAGTTTTGCATCTTCAGTTACTTTCTAACAACATATTTTATTTTGTTGCTAAAAGTTCTTTTCTACTGCATTTCTTGGCAGTCAAAGATATAATATGAGCATCACCGAAGTAACTGTTGGAGATAACACTACCAATGATGAGATGAATGCGATTTTTTATTCAGGAACTTCGTTCACGATCTTCAGTGACCCCTATTATTCTATCATTACTGAAGCAGTGAGTATTTTCTTCTATCTTTGATTTCTGGTATTGTCTTCAGAGTGTAATGGTATTGTGTTTCTTTGGCAGTTGAACTCTCAGGTGAAAGACAAGAGAATGAAAGCTATCAACAATCTTCCTTTTGAATTTTGTTATGAAATGAGGTATGGTTATTTTCAAATGATTAGATTATAAAAGCCATTAGCCCAAATGTATAAAACCTACGTGCATGCAATTAATGGATTTGACATTTACATATTCATAAGGATGTAGTGGGCATGTTCTTTTGTGCACTTTGTTTGGTTTTATATGTTAAGATGCTCGGGAATGAGATGGGTAGCATTTTTGTAGTTTGATTATTGTCCAGGTTTTTATTTGTTTAATGCCTAGATCTTTTTCAAAATTTGAAGGGTATGAAGAGAGCTATTAGAGATGAGATATTGGTGCAGCTCACTGTTCCAATCTTATTTGTGCAGGTAACATACAAATACCATGTTTCTGAGAGATAAGGAAGAATATAATTGTTCTTTCATATTCATTTATATGGATTTGTTTTTAAAAAATTCTATTAATATGGGGTAGTTGTGCTTTAATAATGTATAGTTCCTTGCTAATACTTTTCTCATCAATTGTTATGATTGTTAGGGTAGCAAAGACGGGCTCTGCCCTCTGGATAAACTCAAATCTGTTCAGGAAAAGATTAAGCCCTTTAATGAACTGTATGTGGTGGAAGGAGGTGGTCATTCCTTAAAAGTCGGTAAGAAACATCTGCTAGCACAGGGAACAACGCAAGAAGACGCTGAAGGCTCTGCTGTTGAGGCCATTGCTGAATTCATGGCCAAATCTGGGAAATGCGAATCGTCTTGCGCAACATTCAGCACAACTACGACGGCTTCCTTTTGATGACAGGTTGTTGTCAATTTCTAAAGGTGATCTTCACCAATCTGACCCCAAGTAAGCATTCCTTTTAATTTTGATACAAGTAAATTTATTGATCGAAATTGACTAACGCTCTCTGTTTTTGTTTTAGGTAAAAAAATAAAATAATATGCAGTCCCAAAATTAGTTTGAATTGGAATCTTGGTTTTAATTTGGCTGTAGAAATTCATCAGATGAGCACAACATCTCCTCCTCTTACTAGGTTCGTTTGCACTTCATTCTCATCTTTTTTTGAATCTTTCATTTGGTGTATGTGTTTGGTGTTCAATATTTTTTTTTCAAGTGTCAGATTTGAGTTTAATATTGAATTCAGATGGAAGCTCCAATTCGGAATATGTTGGTTGAAATCTGGGCAGTGACTATCTCGGTTTCTTATTAATCTCTTCTCTTTTTTCATTCCAAATTTAGGGTTTATTAATTTTATTTTGATTTGAGTTCTTTCTTGCAGCCACAAATATTAGACAAACGAGGAGGTTTTAATCCTAATTGTAAGTTGTTCAATGTGTTTTAATTAGTAATGGTAGTTTCTTGAATATGGAACTAGGTAATCACATACTAAAATTTCAGAAGACCCCTTGCATCATGTTGTTATTACATCTTAAGTTGGAGATCTGTTTCAGGACGAAGGTGGAAGTTCTTAAGCAACTTCAGGAGAGGCCAAAGCACCAGGGGCTGACACTGCAGTAATATCTTTAGCTACAATTGCAACATATTATTCATTCAAACTAATTAATATCATATTAATAGATTATGTTGTATTCCTTGCTCCTCTGTGAAATCCTTGCTCAAAGATATCAATTTTTTTATGTATGAACTAGCTTTGTTTTTTGAAGACGGCCTTGCAACCTTAAAGAGTGTAATCAAGGAGCCAGAGCTTGATGCCTGGAATCTATATCTAGGTGCCTAATTTTCCTAATCTAAGAAGTGAAATGTAATTTATTTTTGCTGTTAAAATCTCCACAAAGGGTTATGTTTATGTTGTTGGTTGTACAGGTGACTGGGGATATAACACAGTGAAGGAGAGAGCAGAAGCAGCTAGCATTCCCATGATTCATATCCACGAGCTTTCTGAATTTGGCAAAAAGCTCAAGTAAATCCTATCCGCCATATTGATTCTTATTTTATGGCCTAATTTTATGGTAAATAAAAGGGAAATCAAAAATCTCTCAATTTTTGGTGATAAACACCAATTTTCTTTGCTTAAGTTGGACTGACACAAGTCACCGTCTTTTACACATTTATCTTAGTGGTGATTATGGATTAGTTCTATCATTTCTTTTTAAGATTTTTTAGGAGCTAATCTCTAATTGTTACTAGATGCATGTAACCTTCTCTGTTTGGCAATGCCCGCTCACAATGGTGGCAGCGAGACTTTCCCTAGGGTTTGCCTCTCTCATTTTCTCTTCTATTTGAGTCTCTATTTGTTTCATTGTCAAAGTTTGAATTTTATGCTAAGAAAGTCTATATGGTGTTTACAGACTCGAGCTCTGAGCTCCCAACCGGTCACAAAGGCCTTCATTTCTAGGTTGAAGTTTCTGCACAAGAGGAAGAAGGATTCAGATCCTTTGTGTCTGTAAATATGGCTCTGAGATCCAATGAGGTATTTGAGGTTGAGCAACCATTGGTTTTCAATAACAATTTAGTGAGACACTTCGTTTCGGCTTCATTAAGTAGATGCAATTGTAATAATCAATTGTTGGATACAGTTCTTCTGGTTTTTGCTAGTTAATTAGTTCACAAGTGAGTTAGAACTGGTTAAATTAGTTTTTTTTTCCAAAAAACCAGATTCTGATTAGGGTACCGATGATAATTCTCATATTTGGACAACTTCTCAGAGATTTGGTGGAATAGGCCATGTTCGTGTCGTTGAATGCTAAAGATCCAAATTATGGTCCACATGTAAGTTGTGATTAGTCTACAAATTAAATTATGCATATTATTATCATATGAAATTACATGCTAACATGATCCCTTCCTATTGATCCATATGATAGGCCAATTGGGTTTGAACTGGAAGAGGCTTTCAAGGTAAGTTTTACCAAATGTGAAAATTGTAGGGAAAATTCTATTGAAAGGTTTTATTAAAACAAACTAAATGCAGGTAAAGCAGCTTTTAAATATCTGGCTGGAGATTAAGCTTCCCTCATTTGTTCAATTATCATATGATGGTTGATTGTGTAAAATGAGTTGATTGTTAAATGAAATAAAATATTGAACAAAATGCAGCAACATCCAGGCATCCAATGAATATTCCTTTTAACTGCTAATGGCCATGTCCATTGACAAATTTGGATTTCTTTTATGACTTATTTTGTGAACTGATAATTTTTTCTCATTAATTTTAGGTGGAGTGGATGTATAAAGCGTTCACTTGATGGAGGTTTCACCTGGTTAAACAGGGAACAATTGCTTCCTGGTATTCTTGGACCTATAAAAAGAACAAGGTTTCATTCTACGTTATGATATATAATGACTCTTTGTTTTTTCGTTTGTGAGTTGTCAATTCTGCTTTAGCTTTCCTTAACCTAAAATACTGAGAGAAAGTAGTTTTTAACAAAAAAACTGTTATCAGTTATGTTGTGTCCAGGGATGAATCAAGCATTAGATGCCTTGATTTCCATCTCACATTCTTCACAAAGCATGTGATTGCACATGTTGTCAAGGGTGATGCTAGAGACATGAATTAAGGTTTCTTTGGACTTTTTTCTTCCCTCTATTTTACCTTCATTTTTCTACACATTTAGTTGACATTTTTCTCTTGCCTAGGATTTGATTGAAGTATTTGGAGCCGAAGATTTGTCAATGGAGACGCCAATTTTGATGGTGTGATGATCTCATAAAAGAGTTGTAAATGTAATTCAATTTTAGTAACTTTGAGTGAGAGCTAGAACCTCATCCATGTATATTTAAACTTGAATGTATTTTCTTTAGGTCTTATTGACAAGTAACTGATGATTAATAAAGCCATTCACAATATCTCAATGTTTTTATAAGACCGATCTTCGTGAAGTTTTATATACCATTAAACCCACGCGTAGCGCGGGCCCGAACATCCTAGTGTATATTAATATTAGCAACTTTACATTTAATTGTTATTACAAAAACAATATACTAGTCAATGCATATACTCCACCGTCCCTTAATATATTTTTCGTTTTCAATGATAGGTGTTTCAGATTTTCTTTTCCTACTCCCTCCGTCCCTTAATATAAGGCCCATTTGCTTTTTTGACACTATTCACAAATCGAGAGAATCTTCTCGTTTTCTTCCAATATATAGAAATAAATATAGGCATGCGAAATATCGTTTGATTCGTCTCAGTGAGTACTTTGACAATATAAAAAAATTATAATTTTTATCGTCGTATATTTAGAGATATTAACGTTACAAAACGTGTCTCGACAAATGTGTCAAAAGAAAATGGGAAGATCAATAGGGGACTGAGGGAGTATTTTGCTAATATAAAAACTATTTTATCTTCTTTCAGTCCAATCATTTTATATTCTCAATAACTCCTCTCCCACAATTATCTCTCTATCTAATTACTTTAGGCTTTGATTCAGGTGGAGATCTCTCTTAGTCTTAAGACTAGGATGAAATTGATTCAACAGTCTACAACATCTCAGCAATACAAAGAAGAAGCAACGTGGGCGCGTGCTCTCACGTTCATCAATTTATTTGTATGTATTCATCAATTTATTTGTATGTGTTCATGAACCAGGTCATGTTTATTTTGTTAATATGAAAGGCATGTTTTTATCATGTAACCCATATATGTTCATCAAAGAATATGTTCGTGTTCATCAATAAATTCACGTACATTCAAATAATATGAAAAACAGGTGTTCGACATCTAAGCAATCTACTTAACTATAATATATGGGAGAAGTCAAGTCTTCACAAAAGATTGTGCCACATCAGCGCCACGACACCATTTAAAAATAAATAAAAAACAAATAATCTAATATATACAATATGAAACGCCTATATACACGCGACTTTTTCACTATATGCACGCCAATTTGTGCGCAGTTCTTAAGCGCATAAGTCTATGCGCAGTTGTTCAGCGCACAAGGGTATTTTGGGGATAAAAATGAAATTGTTGGCGTCGTCGGACAAATTGATGCGCTGATGACACGCGTACTGCAACACATGTGCGCAACACATCTGCGCACAACGTTTCGAATTCTAAAATCCTATGCTTAGACGTTCTGCGCATAGGACATGTGCGACGTTAAGTTGCGCAGATATATTGCGCACAAATTTTTAACGTTAAAATGTGTGCGCATTGGATCTGAGAACATGGATTTAACGGTAACTTATTGATAAAGTTACAGAATAGGTGCGCATAACCTTGACGCATGGATGAAATCCGGTTTGAAGTAGTTGAGATATGAAGGGTCTAGTACATGGATGTTGATTATGTTTCAAAAACTTATACAATTATGTGTTATTAGGAATATAAAGAGTGTATAAGGTCTCCCCTTCACAAAAAGTTGATCGAAAATACTCAAAAACGCAAAAATGCCTTATCGGTCCTGATGGCCTGTTAAGGTCGAGAATAGGCGGTTCGATGCCCAAACGACGTCGGAATGCAATGAAACTTGTTTTCAATGCATATTATAGCTATTTAACCTTGTCGGTAAGTTCGAGTCGAAAACTCGAACTCTTCGAGTAACACCTCCTTTGTAAACCTTCACTAGTCTTTCATTCTTCGAAATAGTCAAAGTAGTTGAGATATGAAGGGTCTAGTACATCGATGTTGATTATGTTTCAAAAACTTATACAATTATGTGTTATTAGGAATATAAAGAGTGTATAAGGTCTCCCCTTCACAAAAAGTTGATCGAAAATACTCAAAAACGCAAAAATGCCTTATCGGTCCTGATGGCCTGTTAAGGTCGAGAATAGGCGGTTCGATGCCCAAACGACGTCGGAATGCAATGAAACTTGTTTTCAATGCATATTATAGCTATTTAATCTTGTCGGTAAGTTCGAGTCGAAAAATCGAACTCTTCGAGTAACACCTCCTTTTTAAACCTTCACTAGTCTTTCATTCTTCGAAATAGTCGAAGTAGTTGAAATATGAAGGGTCTAGTACATGGGTGTTGATTATGTTTCAAAAACTTATACAATTATGTGTTATTAGGCATATAAAGAGTGTATAAGGTCTCCCCTTTACAAAAAGTTGATCAAAAATACTCAAAAACGCAAAAACGCCTTATCGGTCCTGATGGCCTATTAAGGTCGAGAATAGGCGGTTCGATGCCCAAACGACGTCGAAATGCAATGAAACTTGTTTTCAATGCATATTATAGCTATTTAACATTGTCGGTAAGTTCGAGTCGAAAACTCGAACTCTTCGCGTGTGCGCAGAACCTAAGCGCACAAATTTACATTTAAAGGCTACTATGTTTGAACAGTGCGCAGAAATACGGCGCACAGATTTTCAACCTGTGCGCAGTATTTAGGCGCACAAGTTGTTACAGACTCTGAAAATTTACAAAAAGTACCCGTAATACCCCGTAAAACACGTATGCGCATAAGAACTGCGCACAGATGCGTGCGCATAAGTTGCGCGCACAGAATCGCGTGCATATATGCCTCGATTCGCGTGCATATAGCCATTGCCTATACAATATTAAAGTTGAAGTCATGTCTTCACAAAAATTTGCGCCACTTGGCGAAATTTGAGTGGAGACATGTGTACTTTTTTTTATTTCTCCATTTAAAATAAATTAAACAAACTTTTTTTGTTGAAATATATGAACACTCACCCACTATCTTACTATCTCACTCTAACATGTGGTAAATCCACTAATCCACAAACTCAAGCCTATAAGTTTTATTTGATAAACCGATTTTTCTAACCTAAGCCCCTAAGGGCATAGGATAAATAGCTCATAATGGAAAGAGAATAAAAATATTTTGATTTTGAGTTATATTTTTGTTGTGATGGGTTTATATTTTTTCCATTTAGGAAAACAGTCAGGTCATCATTTTTCAAGGATTTACAATTTGACATTTTCATAGTATCAGAGTTTAGACTCTATTTTTGAAAAATAAGTGCATCGACCATTTAATTAAAGCTTTAATTTTATCTTTAAAAAAACTGAAAATATATTATGGAATATACTTATAGCTTATTTAAGAAATATGATTGTGTGATTTTAGATAATTTGGTTGTGAGAAATTGAAATTACATTATCAACTACATTAAGAATTTACCGATTCATCTTCATTGTTTCCAATTGAAAATATATAACTCTTTTGTTTCTCATTTCTTTTTTTAATATCCAATTGATCATTCTCACCAACACAATTATAAACTGTATCATTCTCCGTACGTCGTACGGGACAAACACTAGTTAATTAATCAAATTTTTAAACAAAACCCCATTTTTCCACAATCTTTCAACTCCTCCATGATCTTCTACAAATATGCAAATCAAGTCACAAATTCAAAAGCTTTGGTCATTTATAAACCATGTTTAGGAGGAGCATACAATAAGCGTTGGTCATTTCTAAAATTAACCTCTTTAAATTTATGATTAAATGTTACTCCATTTTAGTGATTAGGTGTTGTCATCATCTAAGTCACGTGTGTTCAATGGTGAAAGCACAAGTGTTCATATAATAATGTTTTTGTGTGTATATTGAACTTAATATGTATGTGGATGTCATGCATTTTGTGTTCATTAATATTCTTGTGTGTGCTCATGAGTGAATGAAAAATGTGTTCTTTTGTAGTTGTCCCCTGTGTTCATATGCTAACGTTTTTTTGTCCCTAATGTTTATGAATTATAGGTGATAAGACAAAAATGAAGAAATTAGTTGATGAGACAATATCCATTGGTGCTAAAACAGTTTCAACATTATATGGGACCTCAGAAGAAAATATGTACAAAACAAAGTTAAAAAGAGCAAAACATCAACTCCCTCTTCGATCAAAAGTGATTTGTAACCTCAAGAAAAAAAAATTGTGATCGTTATTATGGAAGAAATTCAGATTAGTAAGGGAGGTGGTAGGAAGAAGAATTAAGATAATTGATTGTTGGGTTTAGTAGACATGTTATGTAAAAAGTAGGTTTGTTGTTTTTGAGACATCAATGTTAAATTTGAATACTTGGATTGTGGTGTGAAATTTTTAGTAGTTTGTGATGAACAATCTGTAGTAGTTTGTATATATTAGTACTTTAATGTCACTACTACAATAACGAGCAGATGCAGCGGTCAAGTGCAGCGGTTTTAAGCTAAGGCAACGATTATGTGCAGCGGTTCTCTCAAATGCAGCGGTTATTTAAAAAAAATCTAATGAAGCGGTTATTTGAAGTAGATTACTCAAATGCAGCGAATTTGGCAGCGGTTCATGTATTTATTGCAGCGGTTGGGTGATTCTGCAGCCTTAAAACACCCACTCCTCTTTATCTCTAACAAGTGCACAAAATTAGGGTTGCGAGAAGTTAGTCTCTCGCTGGTGAGGATATGCTCTTGAGGTCGGACTTGGAAGCTGCAGTCGACAAGGTCAGGGGTTTCCACGAGGATGGAAAGGGGATGGAAATCGAGATGGTTGGTGCTGCTTATAATGGCGGCAATTCTACTTTGGCTTCTCCTGGAATCGATCAGAAAGAGGCGAGGTTCGTTTTCTGTGGTTTTGATGTTCCCCGTTCTTGTTAAATTGTTGGATTGGGAAGGAATAAGAAAGATATTTTGATGCAAATGGAAACTTTAAGCAATCCATTTTGCCAATGATAGCTTCCAAGAGGAGAACGGATTTTTATTGTAGAATGCTCCATTATTCGCCTGTATATTAGATTTCATTATAGGTTTATATTACTTCTTTTCTGATTGCATGGTTGCTTGTGAGTTTGTGTTGAGTCTAGTGTTATTAACTAGATGTATGATATGTTGAAAGGGTAAATGTGGTGCATAGCTCTAGGTATGAGAAGGTTTTGAACAACAAAACTTCACTGGAAGCTTCTAGAGTTTGACCAAACCATGAAACAAAATAGGGAAATTGGGATGTAAAAAAGAAATAGAGGAGTAAGAGTGGTAAGGAAGAGCAAAATCTGGCTGCTGTAATGCAAAATAAAAATTATAATGTGTTGGCAACAAGACCTAAGATCGTCCAAGAATCCTTTTAATCTTGAAAGGAAATTGTCTTTTATGTTGTGATTGGTAAGGATTATCTCTGAAACTCCACAAAAGCTTTGAGTACAGTTGTGACAACCAGGCGAGTCTTGGAGAGGATGGCTATTTCTTTCGCATCAGAGCGGATTGCATGGAAGCTTCTTAAAGGTATTGTATAATGGATACAGTTAAAACTCAACTTTTTGTTCTTTTCAGTAATCTTAATGAAAAATTAATCTTTTCTTGGCAGATGCTCCCAGATCTGCAATGTGTAAAGTGCAATAGGGAATGTCAACACCAGTTTACTTCTTTTCTGTAAGTAGGATGACTATAAGAGGTGAGCTTTTCATTTACACTCATATTCAACCCCTTTCTTAAGTTATACTTGTATTAGCATACAACCGTTCCTTGATCCTAAAGAAATTCGCTTTTGATGTTTGCGCAGCTCATTGTCTCGGTATTGCAGCAACATGGATCGTTCAATTTGGAATAGAGATCTATAGAAGCCTTTCCCACTTGTTTGACTCTGGAAAAAGGGTAGAATATGTCGATCTCGTGAAAGAGCTTCGGATTCAAGGGAAGAAAGTTTTTTATATCACTTTGAGGTGTGGTTCGTCTCTAGTCTTTCCGTCCATTGGGGCAGGAGTTGGTGCAACTCTCATACATCCTTCACTCGGTCAATGGATTGGTAAGATTTATAAACTACCTGAAAAGGGTAGCTGGGAATCGTACTATTCCAGTTGAGGTGGTTTGCTTATATCTTTTTCTCGATTTTAGTTTTGTTGATTTATTTGTACTGCCTCTAGGCCCTCTACTGTCACTAGTTATAATGCTTTGCTAGATCATGTTCATTTTAGGACAATGAACCTTGATTTTTTGCGTCGATGCGAAGAAGGTTAATGATGTATGTGAAACCTCGTTCTAAGAATTAGCTTCCTTTCGTTAGATGCTTCTTTTGTTATAATAACTAAGTGAAAACTATGGCTGTTTTACCATGATATAGATGATAAAATAGCAAATAGATGTTGCAGCCTGTATGTGTGCAGCAAATGGTACTAAGAGTTCAACATAGAGGGAACTTTGCAAGACTATTGTTAACAAAGTGTGTTGAAAAATAGAATGTGACCTATAACAAAGTGTGCATTTCTTGGCCTTGGGGCTCTTGTCACTTCAGATTTTATTAGTAATGCTTCAACCTTATGTAAAAACAGTTGTTGAGAGGATTACATGATATACTCTGGTTTATTGATTTTTTAAAGGTGTCATCTTTGACAAAGTTAGTTGTACGACAAATGCAGCTCCATTACTTCTCTGATTAGCTGTACGACAAATGCAGCTCCATATACTCTTGTCTTTATTACTTTTATTTTTAGTTCATTAAAGTCTGACCATCCACTCATTAAAATACTAATTTTGTGCAGTACACGTAGAGGAAATTCCGCTGAACGAGTAGGTCTTCCTACACCATTGTGTAATGCACCATCTTCCAAAACCTCGCATTCCATAAGCTTTTCACGCACTCCAAGCTTTTAGCAGACTCCATCTTCTTACCGTCGTGAACCTACACCTGTTGCAGCTCCTCCTGTTGCAGCTCCAAGATCTTCTACTTATGATAACCAGGTAACTATTCTTTCTTTTGGGCTTTTAGAGTCGAGTAATGCCATCACTGATATAAATCTAGAAGCAGATGTACCTTTTAATATGAATTTTTAATATATATATATACTCTACAAGTAACTTATAACTGTACAAATTCTATACATTTACAATTAAGAGTTGGTTTGGGAGGTATCTTAAAAAAAACTTTATACCGTTTTTTCAGTGCAAGCTAAACTACGATCATTCAGAGAAACTGATGTTTTCATTTTCTGCTTGATCTTGAATACCGACATGTCCCATTTGCCTTGAAAATAGAAAGGATATGGCCTTTAGTTGTGGACACCAGGTATAAGTTCAGAGAATGAAATTTCTGAGTCATGCCCAATTTGTTAAAGGAAAGAGGTATGATTCAAATTTGTTTTTGTTTTTGTTTTGGCAGACATGCTGTGAATGTGGGCAAGATCTGGAGACATGCCCAATTTGTCGAAGGCAGATTGATACCCGGATAAGGCTATACTAATTATCTCGGTCCTTGAATTTGTTAATTATGTCAGTTTTCATTTGCTGGGGTTGTCTAAATTTATTATCTAGATGTTTTAGGGTTAAGTGGTTGACCAGTGTAATATCCCTAATCTTTATACATAGTTAATTTGTTTGGACGATTTAATCTTACCAAAATTACAATATATAAGTATTTTATTTAAGAAAATGAAAATTAATTTTTATATAGGCAATGGCTATATGCACGCGAAACGAGGCATATATGCACGCGATTCTGTGCGCTCAACTTATGCGCACGATATGCGCATACGTGTTTTACGGGGTATTACGGGTACTTTTCGTAAATTTTCAGTCTGTAACAACTTGTGCGCCTAACTACTGCGCACAGGTTGAAAATCTGTGCGCCGTGTTTCTGCGCACTTTTCAAACATAGTAGCCGTTGAAATTTTTGAAAAAAGTATCCGTTAAATGTAAATCTGTGCGCTTAGGTTCTGCGCACAGGTGCTTTAGGGTTTGGGTTTGTGCGCAGATGGTTTGCGCACGGGTCTTTATAGTTTAGGATCCATCCATTTGGACCACAACGGTAATAAATGTGCCTATATAAAAGTCATAATCTCTTCGATCAACTTTTTGTGAAGGGGAAACCTTATACACTCTTTATATGCCTAATAACACATAATTGTATAAGTTTTTGAAACATAATCAACATCGATGTACTACACCCTTCATATCTCAACTACTTTGACTATTTCGAAGAATGAAATACTAGTGAAGGTTTACAAAGGAGGTGTTACTCGAAGAGTTCGAGTTTTCGACTCGAAGTTACCGACAAGGTTAAATAGCTATAATATGCATTGAAAACAAGTTTCATTGCATTCCGACGTCGTTTGGGCATCGAACCGCCTATTCTCGACCTTAACAGGCCATTAGGACCGATAAGGCGTTTTTGAGTATTTTCGATCAACTTTTTGTGAAGGGGAGACCTTATACACTCTTTATATGCTTAATAACACATAATTGTATAAGTTTTTGAAACATAATCAACATCGATGTACTACACCCTTCATATCTCAACCACTTCGACTATTTCGAAGAATGAAAGACTAGTGAAGGTTTACAAAGGAGATGATACTCAAAGAGTTCGAGTTTTTGACTCGAAGTTACCGACAAGGTTAAATAGCTATAATATGCATTGAAAACAAGTTTCATTGCATTCCGACGTCGTTTGGGCATCGAACCGCCTATTCTCGACCTTAAAAGGCCATCAGGACCGATATGGCGTTTTTGCGTTTTTGAGTATTTTCGATCAATTTTTTGTGAAGGAGAGACCTTATACACTCTTTATATGCCTAATAACACATAATTGTATATGTTTTTGAAACATAATCAACATCGATGTACTAGACCCTTCATATCTCAACCACTTCGACTATTCCGAAGAATGAAAGACTAGTGAAGGTTTACAAAGGAGGTGATACTCGAAGAGTTCGAGTTTTTGACTCGAAGTTACCGACAAGGTTAAATAGCTATAATATGCATTGAAAACAAGTTTCATTGCATTCCGACGTCGTTTGGGCATCGAACCGCCTATTCTCGACCTTAACAGGCCATAAGGACCGATAAGGCGTTTTTGCGTTTTTGAGTATTTTCGATCAACTTTTTGTGAAGGGGAGACCTTATACACTCTTTATATGCCTAATAACACATAATTGTATAAGTTTTTGAAACATAATCAACATCGATGTACTAGACCCTTCATATCTTAACCACTTCGACTATTTCGAAGAATGAAAGACTAGTGAAGGTTTACAAAGGAGGTGATACTCGAAGAGTTTGAGTTTTCGACTCGAAGTTACCGAGAAGGTTAAATAGCTATAATATGCATTGAAAACAAGTTTCATTGCATTCCGACGTCGTTTGGGCATCGAACCGCCTATTCTCGACCTTAACAGGCCATTAGGACCGATATGGCGTTTTTGCGTTTTTGAGTATTTTCGATCAAATTTTTGTGAAGGGGAGACCTTATACACTCTTTATATGCCTAATAACACATAATTGTATAAGTTTTTGAAACATAATCAACATCGATGTACTAGACCCTTCATATCTTAACCACTTCGACTATTTCGAAGAATGAAAGACTAGTGAAGGTTTACAAAGGAGGTGATACTCGAAGAGTTCGAGTTTTCGACTCGAAGTTACCGACAAGGTTAAATAGCTATAATATGCATTGAAAACAAGTTTCATTGCATTCCGACGTCGTTTGGGCATCGAACCGCCTATTCTCGACCTTAACAGGCCATCAGGACCGATAAGGCGTTTTTGCGTTTTTGAGTATTTTCGATCAACTTTTTGTAAAAGGGAGACCTTATACACTCTTTATATGCCTAATAACACATAATTGTATAAGTTTTTGAAACATAATCAGCACCCATGTACTAGACCCTTCATATTTCAACTACTTCGACTATTTCGAAGAATGAAAGACTAGTGAAGGTTTACAAAGGAGGTGTTACTCGAAGAGTTCGAGTTTTCGACTCGAACTTACCGACAAGATTAAATAGCTATAATATGCATTGAAAACAAGTTTCATTGCATTCCGACGTCGTTTGGGCATCTGACCGCCTATTCTCGACCTTAACAGGCCATCAGGACCGATAAGGCGTTTTTGCGTTTTTGAGTATTTTCGATCAACTTTTTGTGAAGGGGAGACCTTATACACTCCTTATATGCCTAATAACACATAATTGTATAAGTTTTTGAAACATAATCAACATCGATGTACTAGACCCTTCATATCTCAACCACTTCGACTATTTCGAAGAATGAAAGACTAGTGAAGGTTTACAAAGGAGGTGATACTCGAAGAGTTCGAGTTTTCGACTCGAAGTTACCGAGAAGGTTAAATAGCTATAATATGCATTGAAAACAAGTTTCATTGCATTCCGACGTCGTTTGGGCATCGAACCGCCTATTCTCGACCTTAACAGGCCATTAGGACTGATAAGGCGTTTTTGCATTTTTGAATATTTTCGATCAACTTTTTGTGAAGGGGAGACCTTATACACTCTTTATATGCCTAATAACACATAATTGTATAAGTTTTTGAAACATAATCAACATCGATGTACTAGACCCTTCATATCTCAACTACTTCAAACCGGATTTCATCCATGCGTCAAGGTTATGCGCACCTATTCTGTAACTTTATCAATCTGTAACTTTATCAATCTGCCTAATAACACATAGTTATCGTTAAATCCATGTGTGCAGATTCAATGCGCACACATTTTTAACGGTAACAAACTGTGCGCAGTTATGTTGCGCACACTTTTTTACCGTTAAAAATTTGTGCGCAGTATATCTGCGCACAGGTCCTATGCGCAAAACGTCTGCGCATAGGATTTTAGAATTCGAAACGCTGTGCGCAGATGTGTTGCGCACAGGTGTTGCAGTACGCGTGTCATCAACGCATCAATTTGTCAGACGGCGCCAGCAATTTCATTTTTATCCCCAAAATACCCTTGTGCGCTGAACAACTGCGCATAGACTTATGCGCTTAAGAACTGCGCATAGATTGGCGTGCATATAGTGAAAAAGTCGCGTGTATATAGGCGTTTCGTTTATATATTGTCGTGGTATATATAGTGTGGGTGAGCATGTAAACTTAGTCTCTTAAAAGAAAAACCCTAATTACGGTAACTTGCTGCCACTATTCACACCCAAAGGGAAAAAAATGGTTTTCATCTCTTTGACATGTATATGTCGATGCGTCGTAGGAGGTGCTCAAGAAAAAATTGGTAAGCATACATAGAAGTCTTCGATTAGTATATGTTTATTATCATCTCCTCACTCTGCGATCTTGTGGCATGGTTTAGGTTAGTTGTGAGACGGAGGATTATATACCGATTTATAGTAGTAGTCTCCATCTCTGATTTAGAATATTTAATTGTGAGATGGAGGGTTATATACCGATTATACGCTATGGTGAGTGATACATGTAACAATGATGATGGTTGAGAAATTGTAGCCTATTACTGGGTGATTTGGATAGATTAAGGGGCTTGTAAGTCTACGTAAATTATAGAGATGATGGAACTTATATCATAGATGATTGATATAAAGTTTTGTAGCATTTGATTGCGTCTTGAATGGGATAGAGATTCATAGTGATTTTCGGATATGTCTCAAAAACTGGGCTAGCAATTGATTTTAGAAATTCATACAAAAATGAGGTTAAATCGGAATAAGGTCTATGATATATAGATGGAATAGTCTTGAGTCTAGTTTATGTATAAGTAATTTCATGATTTTTTAAGGAATGTTAGATTAAGTAATTATATGGAAAACTAAGTAGTGCTCGAATCTGAAACGCAGTGGACAGTCATGGAGTTTATTGATTATATAGCTTTCGTCTGATATCGGATTGAGATGATTCTTGAAGCGTTAAGTTCGTAACCTCTGAGGCAATAGATCTGGAAAGTTTGATGATTTTAGGACGTTGTTTGATATACGTTTTATATTTTACAAGTTGACTCTTAGATCCTGAAATTTATGATCTTTCGTTTGTAAGAGTGTCTTGTGTTGATTTATGATTTGTATATATATGGCTTGTTTAGGCCTGGTTTTCGATGAAGATGGATCTTAGTATGATATGGGTTGCTTGGATTCGAGGTGAGTCATCCCCCGACTTACTTAGTTGCTTGCCTCAGACTGGCCCGCTTGACGATTGCGTTGATGGACTCTGACTGTAATGTTGTGTGTTTCATTGTTTGTAATTTGGATTAAGTGCATAAATGTTTTATGTGATTACCTTTATATGCGACTAGTTGTGATGCCTAATGTGTCGAGTTGTTGTTTGGCTTTGTATGGTAGATTAAAATTTGCTTCTATTATTGATGTTTTTGTGGTTGATAAGTCGATGTTGTGTGTGCTTGTGTTAAAGTGGTGTTATCTAATGATGTGTTGCATTGTATGATTGATTGTATGTGGGTGAGCGCGTGAGGTGCATTGTGATTTGATATCTTGTGTGTTTGACTAAGTGTTGATTCCGCTGTGCTTGTTAAGAATCGTTGTGAGTTTGATATGTTGACTGCGTTTATGCTTTGGCTTATGTGTTGTATGTAAATTGCAGTTTAGTTTCTTGAGATGTAGTTTGATTGCCGGTTCATCCCCTGAGATCCCAACTTCTAACCCAGGTTACTCTGGGGTTTTCTTTTTGTTCTGTTGGTTACAGGTATTTAGCTTGTACAATTTGGTAGCTGCATAGAGGAGTTGGAGGTGCTCGACAGTGGTGCTAGTTTAGTGTCTAGAGTTGCATATTTTATTATTATAATTTTTGTATTGGGATTTAGAATGTTTTGTATTATAGTCGCTTCCGCTGTAGTTACGTATTTATTGTCGTATTTAGCTTGGTGAGTTTCGAGAGGAAATTCATGGCGGTAACGCCTAGGATTTGAGTGTTACAACCAGATATTTTGTCTTAGTTAGTATGTGTTGTAGTTTGATGTGGATATATGGACGATGTAACTTTTCTTCATAATTTAATAATATTTTTTTATTATGATTGATAATATTTGTTAAGTGTATATTTTTACAATAATTATACTAAAAAGAGACATGAGAAAACCGCTGCAATAGCTCATAAAAGTGTCAAAAAATGTTTAATAAAAACCGCTGCAGTAGAGGAATAAACCGATGCAATAATGTTTAACAAAACCGCTGCATTTGATATATTAGCAGCGGTTTTATTTTCCATTGCAGCGGCAACTAGCTTCATAATAAAACCGCTGCATTAGGTTGGAAAAACCGCTGCAATATGGCTAATGCAACGCCAGCAAATGAAGCGGTAAAAAACCGTTGCATTTGGTCTAATGCAACGGATTTTGAGTCTTATGCAGCTGTTTTTTACCGCTGCTTTAGCTCGTTATTGTAGTAGTGTGTATTTATCATTCACTCTTTTGTGTACATTGCTTAAGGCCTATGTGTTCATTTGTCTAGCCATTTGTGTTCATCAATCAGATTGAGAAATATCACGCATAGATTATAACTTTGTTAATCATTAATTCTACTTGTGTTCATTAGAAGCACTTATATGTTCATGAATATCAAAAGTGAAATATAATTTTGTTAATTATTAAATCTACTTGTGTTAATCTTGTAAGCACAATGTGTTCATAAACTTTGTGTTCGTGAATAAGTTCTTTGTGTGTTCATGCAATGGCCGAAAGTTATAATAGAGTTGTATGAAAGATTAATATAAAGAAAAATATTTGACAAAGTTTGGTATCTGATTCATTACATCAAAAACAAAAACATAAAATAAAAAAGAAAAGAAAATGTAGTGACTAATTGATCGAGGGTATGCAATGCATATGTGTCCAAGCTGACTACAAATGAAACATGTTCGATGTTGCTTTGTTGAGTATTCAATTCCAACTTCTTGGACGCCTCCAACTGTCTCTTCTTGAACTTATTGTTTGCTTGTTGAGGAGGATGAACACTAACCTGATCCGATAAAATACCAACAAATTTCTGAAACGTAGACTTTCTTTGTTGGGGTTTCAACGGAGGCTTAATTAAGCTTGAATTTACAAACAATCTCTTTTGTTCCTTTATCACACACAAAAACTCTTTCAGTATTAATTTCAACACACAAGAGTATAATACTAAGGACTTATACTAGGAGAAATAGGAGACAAGTTCACTTAGCTAACAACAAGATAAAAATCTATGTTTAGTTTTTGTAACATTGCGTTCATTGCTAAAAGAACTTGTGTTCATTCTTGTACATTATTGTGTTCATTTAGAATGAATGTTAAACATATGTTTGTTTTTAATGCAAAATGTATTAATTTCAACGCAAACATTTGTTCATTTGTAAATAATTTATAGAATATAAAGCATTTATTGACATAACAATGCCACATGCTTGGAGAAATAGAAGACAACTTGTTATCCATATTACACTTGTCTAAAACACAAAAAGAAAGATCTAAGTTAGCGTGTTCATTGTAAAAGGAATATGTGTTCATCTATAGACGTCAATGTGTTCACATGGATCACATAAGTAGATACCTAATAGCAAATGTGTTGATATAGACATGAAAAGACAATCAAAGGAGCTCATGTGTTCATCTGTAAAAGCATATGTGTTTATACAAAAACACATATGTGTTCACATGGCGACAAGTAGTAGAAGATAAATAATTTTCTATAATTTGTCTTGTTGAAGAACAATCTGGTTTTTCAAAGGATTACAATCCCACGAATCTGATTCATACAACAACCTCCAAGAACAAGCTACAACGCACACAACACACACAATCAAATCAAGCTAAGCAAATCCAAATTCAATGTAAGCAATTCCAAAACCAATGTTACCAATTTCATTTTATTCAATGTGAGGAATACAACATCAAAATACACAAATGAACAATCAAATCAAGCTAAGCAAATCCAAATTCAATGTAAGCAATTCCAAAACCAATGTTACCAATTTCATTTTATTCAATGTGAGGAATACAACATCAAAATACACAAATGAACAAAAAACACAAACAAAGGTATAAGAATTTTCCAATTAGATCAAATAATCAATAGAAGACAAAATCAAAGCTATAAATTAAAAATCACTTGTTTCAAAACGAGGAAGGGAGACGTGAGAGAAGAAACGACGAGATAAGCGAAAAACGAGAACAAGAACACAGATGGGAGGTGAGCGAAGAAGTGAGCAACAAGATTGAAAGTGAGAGCGAAAAAAGAAGATACGAGCTTGAAAATTTTATTATAGAAGAAGAGAAGAAGATATAAGGTCAAAATCAACGACAATGGTACATCCTCATTCTTTTCTTAAACCCTTATCTTCTTGTGAGATTTTTCCTTATACCCTCAAATTATGATGTCAAAATTATTCATGGGACAAACATTTAAACACAAAGAAAATATATATTTACGATGACTAATTTCTTTCTAGATTTGTGCATATTTTACACGTGAACAATTATATAGGATGTATGAACAAATTTATTACTCCGTAGACCGTATGTGATAGACTGTTAGGTACAAAATAATTCTTAACAAAGATATATAATAGCTTTTTATCTAATAAAATTTGAACACCACCCTTTTAATAATTAAGTTGGATTATAGATTTGAACTTACAAGAATAATTTTTAAGTAGAAACACAATTTTTTTAAAAAAAATGCAACTAAAATGTAGCTAAAATTCATTTTTTTAAAATACTTTAGCACTTCAAAATTATGCATATTTATACAATTGTAACAAATTGATTTCTATAAATAAATAAATTTTAAAAACCATCTCAACATGTTTTTTTTAAAAATTATGTATAAAGTATAAAATACTTGATATTCTAATTTAAAAATACTTGATATTCTAATTTAAAAAAAGTTGAGATAAGGTTTCAACAAATTTACAAGAAAATTTGCATCTTTATTTAATGTTTTTATTCTTGAAAATTTGTTATTGTTATATAGTACAAATATGATACATATATTGTTCAGATTATCATATTACACATAAAGTTTCAGATACTTTATTGTTGACAAATCTTGCTCATGAACTGTTGTACACAAAAGTTCATTATTAGAAGTAAATAAATAAGAATGTATTATGAAATCTGAATCTGGTCATAAAGGCTCTCTTAGTGATAAATGAGAATGAACGGGAACCGTTCATTCGAATTGATCGGACGACCCATATCATCCCTACTCGCTACTCCTACTCTCCTACTCGCTACTCCTACTCTCTACCAGTCACACGCTACTCGCTTGCTTTTTGTGTGCAACACACGCGCTCGCTTCTATCGTGATTCAAAATTGGAGCGAAAACCGTCTCTTCACATTCTTCTCAAAACTTCCACAAAAAACCTCTCTCAACGAAATCACTTCGTTTTCTCTCGTCGATCATCAAAAACAACCTACTCGTACAATTTCGCGATGGCTGGCTCACAAAAGAACAACGAAGGAAGAGGTATGGTGTATAATCCCTAATTTTAGTGTATACAATGTTTTTTCCTTTGATTTATCACTGATTTCTCTTCATTTCACTCCGTCGTTCACCAAAATCCATCAACTCGGTACTAAAAATGGCAGGATCTCAGAAAAGCCAAGAACCAAAAGGTATGGAGTATAATTTGGTATTTAGAGTTAGGTTTTTGCTTCGACATGTTAGATTTCGCTACATGCATGTTTGATTTGAATGTACTGAGTGTGAAAAGTGTATTTGTATGAGTAGATCTACTATATTCGGTGTGAAATGTTCATTTGTATGTACTGAATGGTCATTATTTGATCATGACTGTGTTTTTTACTCTGTGTTCACCAGATCTTGTATATATGTTCATCACAGTGCCTAACAAAGTTCATCAAAATTCTTGTTCATCATAGTTCTTCTAAATGTTCATCAAATATCTTGTATTTGTTCATCAGATCTCGTATACACGTTCACCAGATTTCTTTTCAATGTTCGCCAAATTTTTTGTTATTGTTCATCTCATTGCCTATATAAGTTCATCATATGTCTTAAGATTGTTCATCAGATTTCTCTTATATGTTCATCATAAAACTTGTGATTTTTTATCACATTTCTTACATATTGTCATAACAGTTTCTATAAATGTTCATCACAGTATATATAAATGTTCATCTCAGTGCTTATGTATGTTCACAAAACACTCATTACTAATGTTTCATCAAATAACTTTTAAATATGTCTTATGTTTACAGTTATTCAATTTCAAGATGTAACATTAAGCGTGGAGAATATTGAAGTTATCGAATGTCCAAGAGGTATGAATATTATACTACCTAGTATTTTTGCACAATATATAACTTGTATGTTCAATATTACAAAGATAAGAAGCAAAAAAACAAATGACAGAACACAAAAGAATGTGTCATCCCAAGAACAACTTCAACAGGAGCAAGAAACAGTAGATGGTAACAAATGTTCATGTTTATTATTCTAATGTTCATCAACTCTTTTTGCTTTGTTCATCACAACTCTTCTTAATGTTCATCAGAATGTTTAATAAAGTCCATCATTCCTTTCATATATAGTTCATCAGTATGTTTGTTAATGTTCATCATTGTATTTCAATATGTTCATCATCTTGTTTTATATTGTTCACCATGATCCTTAATTTTGTTCATCAACTTTTTTGCTAATGTTCACCATGAGTTTATAAAATGTTCAATATCTAGTGTTTCATTATCTTTACTTTTACATGTCTCTATACTAATAAATGACTTTTAATGTTATAGCATCCCCTAAACCTAAGAAGGGAAAATCCCGAAAACAAGTTGCTACAACAAGCAAGGGAAAAAGAAGTAGCCAAAGGATACACTATTCTCAGACCAAGGGAAAAGAGATACAGTTGTACAGCCCAGAAATTCCTGTAACACAAATCATGAAGAACCTGAAAAGGCCTGGGGGGGGGGGGGGGTAGTGATACGAGATGTTGAAGACCAACCAGAACAAACATCCAGGACAAACAAATCTGAAATTGTGCAGTCAAGGAAAGGGAAAGAAAAAGTGAATGAAAGCAACAAGAAGTTGTTCCCTGTTAAAAAATGTAGAAGTTCTCCAACGCTTCTGGTTGCAACTTTGGCTAGAATGAGTCCAATTCAGAAAAGCTGCATAATAGAGATGGGCTTTGGATGTTTGCTACAATGGAAAGTGGACAAACTTCCAGCTAAAATCAGTCACTGGTTGTTGAAGAACTTTGATGTCGTATCCTGCACAATGAAGCTTGCCAAGTCAGTGAGGCACAAAATTACAATGCAGGATGTCCATGACTACCTTGGAATTCCTGTTGGTGGGATGCAAATTGAATTGAAGAGATTATTTACTGAACATGAGGATTTACAATATCAAGATCTTCACCAAAGGTTCAAGAATCAATTTCCACTGGAAATCGACACTAAATTGGATGAACCCAAGTTGCGTGCCGCCCCAAAGATTCATGCATCACATGTGGCAGAGCTTTTGATAAAAACTGTAGTACATGGAGAGTGGTTCAAGAGAAATTTCATGATGTTGCTTGTTGCAACCATTATGGACAGTCAACTGAATGGTGGGTTGAATTACAATATTCTCCATTACCTTGAGTGCACAGAGATGATTACACACTACGACTGGTCAAAATTGCTAGTTGACCTTCTGATAAAGAAGACAAAGGAGTCTTTTGATAGGACAACAAATGCTAGTTTTTTCAGAGGACCAATCCTTCTACTACAAGTTAGTGTTCACCAATTTTCTTCATTATGTTCATTATCATTTCATTATATGTTCATCAAACTAATATTTAATCATTTACTTTATTTGCTTGCAGTTGATATATTTTGATCGTGTTATTCTCAAGAATGTTGAACATGAGAGAGAGTTTCCAATAATTGTTAATTGGGATGCAACCATGCTGAGGGCTAGAGAGGCAGAAGAGATCAAGATTGGAGGATTTGGAAAGGGTTATGTCAGAGATCCTCCAATTTTTACAGATGATGATGT
This sequence comes from Oxyria digyna, assembly GCA_029168935.1. Classification (NCBI taxonomy): domain Eukaryota; kingdom Viridiplantae; phylum Streptophyta; class Magnoliopsida; order Caryophyllales; family Polygonaceae; genus Oxyria; species Oxyria digyna. The sequence continues at coordinate 13,077,894 of JAPVLV010000010.1, read as the reverse complement.
GAACAATGCTGCAAACATAAGAGACAGTCCATCCGCCTCTTATCATTCACAAGAAGAAGAAAATGATGATGCAAGTTTACTGGTAAGTTTTCCAATGTTTGTTCATCAAATTCCTTATGAATGTTCATCAAAGTGGTTTTATATGTTCATCATATTTGCTCTATCTGTTCATCAATTTTTTTAATAATGTTCATCACATCTGTGAACAAGGTTCATCAAATTTTCTAATAATGTTCATCACATCTGTGAACAAGGATCATCACATTTCTTAACAATGTTCATCACATTTCTGAACAATGTTCATCAAATTTCTGAACAATGTTCATCAAATTTCTGAACAATGTTCATCACATTGTCCAATTATGTTCATCATGTTTGCTCTATTAGTTCATTATAATTTCTGTTCTTGTTCATTAAAGTTTCATTTTTTAATATTGAAACAAGGTTTCTTAGAGGACCATATAAAAGAGGGACAAGAACTTGCTACAAAGATTAGAAACTTCTTGGGAAGAATTGAGCAGGCCCCCTCACGTATAGCAAGTAATAGCTTGTTTAAGAAGGTGAATGAAGCTATTGAAAGAATGCCAAATGTGAGGGATGATGAAGAAAATGCAGAGGAACCACATCAAACAGAGGAAGAGGAAGAGACATTGACCCAACAACAGTTTTGGCGCGAGGCATCGAAATGTTTGGAAGAAGTGGAGAGAACAATGAAGGCGAAAAAGAGTTATATTGTGAAAACTGAAGATGAAGTTCCAGAGAAGACACCAGATGAAGTTGTTGGTGAGACTGTAAGAAGCATTGCTAGAGATTACATTTTAGAGATTCCATCCTTCTCTTTGGGAGTACTCTCCCAATCACCTGAGAGGCCTGCGGTGGTAGTTGATCCACCAACAGAACCCACAAGACAGTACAAGAGGAAAATTACATTCAAGGTAATATACAAGACTTCTTAACTCTTATTACTCTCTATGCTTTTATGTGTAATAACTTGTTGTGTTTGATTTCAATTGTAGATTCCTAAATCTGTGGTTGAGAGACAAAAGAGGTTGGATGCAGCTACCACGCACTCTGAAGATATCGATGAAAGTACTCCTGTTGTTGACAACAATGTTGACGAGACAATTGAGGAAATTGATCCTGTAGGTGATGAGGTGAGGATGGAAGAACAAGAAATTGAGAATGAGAATGAGGTACATATTTTGCTTATAAATGTTCATCAATTGTTCTATCAATGTTCATCAAATAATTGAGTTATGTTCATCATTATTTCTAATAACAGATAGATAAAGACTAAGGAAAGGAACCAGAAAGAGTTGAGGAGGAAAGGATGGAACAAGGGAAGGAAATGGAAATACAATCCGAGGACAGGGGCGGGAAAGAAGGAGTTGAGGAACAAGTACAAGGGATGGATAAGAACGAAGAAGAGGTGGTTCTTGAACCACAACTAAAAGAAAAGGAAAGTGTACAAGTTCAAGAGGTGGTTCCTGTTCAAGAGGAAGAAATGCCAAGTAACATGGTGAGGCAAAATGAAGAGGAAAAAAAGAAAGAGAAGGGAAAGGACAAGGTGGAGACTGAAGGACAACAGACTGAGGAGCTGGTTGAGAAGGTGATCTTTTTCTTCAATTGTTCATCAAATTTATTATAAATGTTCATCAAACTTCTCACATATGTTCATCAATCATATTCAGCCACTAACTGAGAAAACAATGTTTGTTTGGAAGACAGGGAGTGAGAATGACCCAGAAGTAATGAAAAGAAAGAAACAAATTTCTTGGGCAAACAAATCCCCTTACAAGCAAAGGATTATGGACATCAAAGAGAAACCAACTGCTCTAGAAATGAAAATCAACAACTGGATTTTGGAAGATACAACACACCTAGAGTAAGAAAAGTTCAATTAGTTCTTGTTTAAAGTTCATCACTGGTTTAATAAATGTTCATCACCTTCTCACATTTTGTTCATCAATTCTGTTCTAGCTGTTCATCATTGTTTTTCTATTTGTTCATCACTGCTTTCATATCTTCATTATGTGCTTCAAGGACATTGTTTTCAGCATGGGGCATTTAAATTTCAAGAAGCATGAGTTTCTGAGCATGCAGAACAGTCTATATGTTGAAAGCAATGTGATTGACGCATGGGCACACTTGCTAAATCTCAAAGAGGAGGAAAGAGATGATGCAAAACCTCTTAGATTCTTTGCTTCAATTGACACAACGCTAGATATTTTTTACATGAACAATTTTGTCATTAACATGTGGAAATATAACTTCTGGAATCTTTTGATATTATATATATAGGCTGTCCCGACTACTGTGGGTTTCAAACTCAAAGATTCAATCACATTCTTCAATGCTGAAATGGAAACTCAGTTAGCAAGACTGCCACTTCACAAATTGAATGATATTCAATTGGTAAGTATTCTATTAAAATTATCTCTAAAGGTTCACCACTCTATCGCCAAATGTTCACTGTGTTGTTTAAAGTTGTTCATCACATTATCTATACATGTTCACTATATTGTTTAATCTTGTTCATCACACTAACAAAGGAAGTTCACTGTGCAGTTTGTCTTCCCAATATACCAGAGCGACCACTATTACTGCATTGTTTTCAACCTCAAGAACCCAAGAATGGATTTCATTGATAACTCCAGTGTTCAAGGCAAGAAGCTTGTCAAATATAACAACATTCCTACAGTGATGGTAAGTTTTAATACTGAATATTGTTCACCAGTTTATTTGATAATGTTCATCATTATATTTAAGTATGTTCATCATTATATATCTGTATGTTCATCATTATATGTCAATATGTTCATCATTGTATTTCAATATGTTCATCATCTTGTTTGATAATAATGTGTTTTTATTTTACAGCGAGCAATATTTGTTAACTTTCTAAGGAAGCATGACATGGAAGCCAAAACAACTCTCTTCGAAGACGAGAAAAAGGTCAAAGCTGAACGTCTTTCAATAACTGGAGAGATGATAAGAACAAGCAGAACTGTGGTATATATACAATGCGACACATGGAAACGTACTTTGGGGAGGGGCTGACAAATTTTACAACTTCTTTGAAGAAGAGTGACAAAAAACAAATGGACATGATAAGAGTCAAGTACCTTTCAGAGTTGTTAACCAACAGATTCAACAATGTTTACCCACATCTTATAGAGTGGGTCAATGGAAAATGAACTATGTAATAGTTGAAGACAAGTTGTTTGACAATGTTTTATTTAGTTTGTATCTAAAGACAAGTAGTTTTTATCTAGAATGATGGTATTTTACAGTGTTACTGTGTTTATATTGTAGGTTGTTCATCATATTATTCTACAATGTTCATCGTTATATTACAAAATGTTCATCAAATCACTTAACAATGTTCGTCGGGTTTTTATAAAATGTTCATCTAAGTTATGAAGGAAGTTTATCAAAAATATTAACACTGAATGTTCATCAATATTCAAGCAAATTTGGTTATTATTGTCACAAATGTTCATCACCTTAACTGTGAATGTTCATTGAGTATTTAGCCAAAGTTCATCATCTTAACATTGAATCTTCATTGAGGTTGATCTAAAAAGTTCATCAATAAGATAAGTAATTTTACTTATCTTTGTCACAAATATTCATCATCTTAACAATGTATGTTCATCGAGCTTAAAGGCAAAGTTCATCCAATTAACACAACAAGTTCATCACATTAACAGAGAAAGTTCATCTAATATGATATCGATGTTCATCAATGTCTCCCATACTGTTCATCAGATTATATATAATTGTTCATCAAGTAGATTACAAATGTTCACCAGAACTAAATTTACACAAAAAGAGTTAAATGATAGTTTTTGAATGAACTAACTTCAAACACTTGTTGAAGTCTTCTCAGGACATGTAGAGCGATTGTGTCCAGATTTCAAACATATTGAACAACACTTCTTCACCTTGTTGGAATTCAATCTAACTTTCTCAATTGTACTCTTCAAACGTGAGGTTTTTGGCCTTCCTTTATTCTTTGATTGTGGAGGTGGAGGGACAGATATTGTATTTGGTAAAGGACCAACAAACTTCTCAAATCTTGCCTCTCTGCTTTTTGTAGGAGTCTTGTTGTTACTCATAGAAGACGAATCAGCCTGAATGGATGAACTGTACAACTCACGCTTCTCTTTTAGAACAATCAACAAGTCTTTCAATTGATCAGAATCATGCTCAATTTCATTGATAATACTATGTATCTCAGACATAACATCATACACTAAAATCTTCTTCTCATCCATCTCAACAGATTCTTTAAATACTAAACCATCAATCTCAAAAGTTGGCTTAAATGTTGAGCTCTTAGTCCATCGTGGTAATATATATTGGTCAGGCATTTTCACATCCAAAGGTGGACCAACACATCTGATTACCAATATCATGTGACAGCATGGAAGACCTATGTGCAAGAACCTATTACAAGAGCACTTATATTCATTTGTGGATGGTAAGTGCTGAACCACAAATGATTTCTCAAAATGTCCACGAACACGGTAGTAATGGACATCACCCTCTGTGAGAGAATTAACAAAGGCACAATCATAGGCAGATGAGAGAAGATGAGTTTGCAAATCATAAAAAACAGGAAGTGTATAGACATCACAAAGTTGAACTTCCATTTGGGTCGGTGTCTTGAGAGTAGGACGACGAGTGGAAGATTCAAAGTCATGCTTACGATGAGTATGTCTTTGAGAATCAATTGCATTTTCAAATTGCAACATGAACACAACAAGGGATGATGATGAACCAATGAAATGTGAGAAGAAGAAGTTATGAGATTCAGACCTCGAAGTTGTTCTAAGCAGGCCACCCATATGCACATTTTGAAAGAAAGCGGGAATCCATAAGTGTCGTAGATCAAACATTGTCTTGAGCCAAACATTGTCTTGAAGATTGAAATCATCTATAATACCATGCCAAAGCTCCTCAAAATCCACAGGAGTAATCTCATCACTCCAAACAATAGAATTGAATCTATCCCTGGAATCTTTATTTTGCTCTGGTTCAACCTTAATCTTACCCGACACTTTGAACATTAGGTGCCACATGCAAAAACGATGAACACTTGAGCTAAAAACCTCCTCAACAACAGCCTTGACAGCAACATCTTGATCAGTCAAAATAACAAAAGGTTCATGTCCCATTGCCTTTTTGAAATGATCAAACAACCACACATAAGATGGAATATCTTCGTTCAACAATAAGCCAAATGCCAAGGTGATTGAGCACTTGTAGTTGTCAACTCTAGTGAAAGGAACAAACACCATATCATACCTGAAAACAAAAAGCAAAAAATCATAATGTTCATCAAAACTGTATTGTTTGTTCATCAAATGATTTAACAATGTTCATCATTACTGTTAACAAAGTTCATCAAAGCTGGGGTAAGAATGTTCATCATTTATTGATGAATGTTCATCAATAAATCTAACAATGTTCATCAATAAATTGTTAAATGTTCATCAATGTTCATCTATAAATAAAACATAGTTCATCACAACTACAATGATTGTTCACCAAAACAGATAAGAATGTTCATCAAGACGGGTATGAATGTTCATCAATAAATCTAACAATCTAAAAATGATCATCAATGTTCATCAATAAATTCAACATTGTTCATCACAACTACTAAGAATGTTCACCAAAACAGGTAAGAATGTTCATCAACACTGATGTTAATTTAAAATAGAAACATACCTATTTGATTTGTATGTTGCATCAGCAGTCACTACATCACCAAAGAATGAAAAACTCTTGCGTGCAATCGGATCAGCTCAGAATAAATGAGTTAGTTGATTAGGGTCATTGACATAGTACTCAAAATAGAGAGCCTCACATCTCTCTTTCTTGCGAAAAAGGCTATCAATTACCATTTGAGCATCACAACCAACCATATACGCATTGAGATCTCGGTTAAAATTCTTGAAATCAACCAACGAGGCACCGACATTTGCGTAAGATCCAACAAAATTCTTGAACATCTTAAATGCTTTTCTAGTCCCAATATTGGACTTGATACAATTCATAATAAAGTCCTCATGGAATTGAGTCAATTTCCGATTACTCCTGGCAAAATGTCGTTGTGATTCATCAACCATATAATGTGTATGACGCACCTCAAAAATCTTAACAGAATAGCCATCATGACCAAGATAGCGAAGCGCTAATTTATTAACACAACCACATCTATCTGAATTCCTCTTCCTTTTTGATGAAGTGGAGTCATCTGCAGTATTTCCATCTACCTTCATATATCCCTGCCTACTGCAACAAAGATACTTCCAAATTGGAACTTTGGTCCCATCTTTAGTGCTAGTCCCTGACATGATACGTACACTAAAGCCTGCCCTGATGGCATATTTTTTATAAAATTCGATACCATCTTCAATTGAAGCAAAAACTTGACCTACATATGGCTTGTAAGAATCTTCACATAATGGTAAAAAGTATTTCGTATTTCCAGGAGAAATAGAAACTACACCATTGACATTGGATTAATCAACACCTAGAAAAATGTTCATCAGATATTAAACATATGTTCATCAAAAACCTTATCAATGTTCATCACAAATCCTGTGAATGTTCATTACACTTTAAAATGCTGTGAATGATCATCACATCTAGAACAAAGTTCATCAAATAAGTATTAAAAGTTCATTAAAACTGCATTCAACGTTCATCACATGTTTTATAAAAGTTCATCACAAATCCTGGCTATGTTCATAATATGTCCTATAGAATGTTCATCACTTCTATTACTTAAGTTCATCAATTCCATTATAAATGTTCATCAGACATATTACAAATGTTCATCACATCACTAAAGATTCATCTTCAGTTTTTTAAATGTTCAATATCTGTTCACTAACAGTCTTAGAAACGTTCATCATATGTCTTGTACATGTTCATTAATTACCTAAGAAGTATGATAATAAGCTTTTTCAAAGCTTAAACATAATCAGTAATAGTTCATCGATGATGTTCATCAAATTTGAGATAAAAACTGCTTCTAATATACACGAATCATCGTAATACTTCAACAAATAAGCTCAAATTTGAGAGAAACACGGGGATGAACTGGTGAAACAAAGAAAATAGAAGCAAAACCTAGATCCATAGGTAGAATGAAGGAGAAATAAGTTAACAAATGATAATCGATGTGTTGGATTAGCGAATAGAGCAATCAAGAGAACAAGGACACCTGAATACAAAAAATCAACAAAATCAGCTCGCGCAAAACACTGGATATAGAAACGTACACAAGATGAGGAAGACAAAATTAAAAACAATCAGAAACAAATAGAATGAAGGTAATCAACGAAAGATTACGCATCAGAGAAGAGAAGGCAAGATCCGAAGAAGATTTGTTGAACAACTTGGGGGAAAAGAAAACGAAGGCGAGAAGAAGAAGATGAAAATTTGCGAGATCTGCTGAACGCGCTTGTACACGCGCCCAAAAGTGAATTAACCCCATCCGTCCGATCTGGCGAAATCCAACGGCCCACAATCATTCTCATTTCTTACTGTAGAAACTATTATCACCAGACACTTTTCCAAAAATAATTACATTTTATTTTTCTAATCACATTATATTTTATTTTTATTTTTATTTAATTTTAAATATAAAAATAATCTCTATATAACTACTAAAGCAAAACACCTTTCTCCAATTCTAGCTATGCCACGTGGTATACTGTTCATTCAGGCCATCTACTTGTCGTCATTCCATTGATCACAATTTTTTTACTATTTATTGAAATTTTCTTAAAAATTTATTAAATTTGGAAAATCATGTGCAAAAATATCACAAAAAGATTGATTAAGATCTTTCAGATTACAAAAAGATTTTTATGTATTAATTTTTTAGATTTTGACCTCTCAATATCCTATTATGTTATTTTACAAATTTATAATTTTATTTTTATGATGTGACATATGACAAAAAGATTGATTTCTTAATAAATAAGATAAAAAATTATATTTTTGTGTTATGGTAATGGTAGTGTTTTAAATTATATTGTATTATATATTTTGAAATTAATTTATTTAAATTTGTTAAAAATTGACCTATGATAATTTGATCAAATAAGATTTTTGGTATAAAACTTCATTTATATTCGTTGTTCATTATATTTAAAATTTTAAAACTTAATTATATACCAATATTATTTTAAGATATCAACTTATTATCATATAAAATTATGTATTACATAATATTCCATACTACTTATTCACTATATCGAGTTATATAAACTCGCGCATGGCGCGAAAACTAGGCTAGTTTAATCTATAATGAATTATTAGCTTATTATAATATAAAATTATTTTTAAATTAAACCGCACAGGGTATAACACTCATTTTCTTAAATTAATATATGAATATCCAATTGCTAGCACATATACATGTATATATACATTGGTTAAAAATCATGCACAGGCGTAAGTCAAATTAATATTCTGTAACACTAACAAATATAAATAATGTATTTATAATTTTAATATGTGTGTTCATATATGTATATTTGTGTGTACTATCAAATGAAATATTAAAAGGAAAAGATTTAGGTGATAATGAATTATTATTGTACGAACATACGAATGAAAAATTTACGTGCACAATCTTCTATATTCACATGAATATTTCTCTACATTTACATGCACACTCGCATATATATGAAAAATATATAACATTCACATGTGTGCGTGTGTATGTGAGTTGGAAAAATTGTGCATGTGAATATAGAAGGTTATGTATGCGAGTATAAAAGATTGTGCATGCGAATGTAAAATTCATACCTTATATTAAAATATGCATCAGATTATGCATATTATTAAAGAAAAAGATAAACAAAAGTTATAAACACTAATAAATCTATTTTTTTTCCCAAACATATATCACATATACACATTCCAAGATTTGCATAATTATAAGGTCATCGGTTTCATCAGTATACATAGAATGCGAGTTCAAAACTATTTGAGAAAAATGGAAAGAATGCACCGAAACAAATTTGATACGTACTACGGAATAGTAATTTAAGCAGTGATGAGCTGGTGCAGATAACATGTTGGGACTTTTAACGTAACCAGATCCAATGCCAAAAGACAGTAACTAATCAAATCAATTCAAGACAAGAAGAGGACAAACATAAAAATTACTGAGTACTCCGTAGTTTGAAGTGTTTCAGTCGATATTTTTTTAATAATAATACTCTCCAATCCTTAATGTTTTTCTCATTTCCTTCTGATACATTTGTCGAGACATATTTTATAACGTTAATATCTTCAAATATACGTTAATAAAAATTATAAAATTTTAATATTGTTAAAGTTTTCGTCAAGACGAATCAAACAACATCTCATATTACTATGTTTTTTTTCTTATATATTGGACATTTGGTGTCAAAAGTTACAATGAGAAGAACATTTAGTGATGGAGGGAGTAAGATTTTTTATAAAAAGTTGGATGATAGTCTAAGGGTCTATTGGGATAGTCAATTAAAATTGCTTCTAAATGCTTATTGAATTGTACCCCGTTTGCTTCTTCTTTTTTTATCAAAATTGAGTACTTTTGTATGTTCGGTAAATTTTACTTTTATTTACCCTTTGTACTTCCAATTGTTGTCAATTACTTAAAGTAAGAAAAACTCATCACAACAAAAAAATATTACATTTTCAATGTAATACTTCATTTTTTAGTTGTTCTAATGTGTTTCCTTGGGCACACATTAGAAAAACCCTTACTTAAAAACGTTTCAAAACAAAAGCTGAGCTACCATGCTTTTTCAATTTCTATGTGCTTATTTTGGGATTTTGGGTGTTCCGTTTCCAATTACTACCCCCGACAAGACGACAAATCAAACCCTTTACTCCTTCATCGAATCCACATGTGAGACGAGGTGAGCTAGGGTTCTTCCAGTTCTTCCTTTCCAGATCTTATATTTCTTGGATTCGTAATAGAAACGCACAAGGAGGTGAGCTAGGGTTCTTAATTCAAGTTTTTCCTTCTTCAGATCTGCGAACACACAAGGAGGTGAGGGAATAGGCACAAGTAGGTTCTTCGTCTTACTTGTTCTTGTTTGAGCTAAGTCGTCGCCGCCGACTTCTTCAGCGTCGAAGCCTCGAGACGCCGCCGCCGAGTTCTTCTTCAGCGTCGAAGCCTCGAGCCACCGCCGCTGACTTCTTCAGCGTCGAAGCCTCGAGCCGCCGCCGCCGACTTCTTCAGTGTCGAAGCCTCGAGCCATCACCGAGTTTTAACACTTTTGTTCAAAATAAAATTCAACCTCTGAAAATAAAAGACCAAATATTGACATTGATTGCGTGACTTTGAGCAACACTTGCGACCTTATACAAAAAGTCGAGAACATCACCTCCAATTCCCCAAAAGTGGAGCTTCAAATTTCTGGATCTGTTTATAAACTTTATATTCTTCATTTCAATATAAGAAGAGGTCGGCGATGGCGAGAAAATTTCGGGATGGACACTGGTCCAAATTCAGACTGGATAGATTCTGGACCGGATTTGAATTTTTGAAAATACATGGATTGGAGTTCGGACTAGAAGTGATCGATCTGGTCCAAGATCTGGACCAAATTTTTATTTTTCAAATAATTATAAAATTATAATTTATTTTTTTATAAATATATTAGTATAGAAATATATAATTTTATTTAAAAATCAAAATAATTTATATGTAATTTAAAATATATTTATTTTATAATATAAAATATAAAAAAACAAATCGATTCGAATCCGACCGAATTTTGGACTGGTCAGGACCGTCCGATACGGTCCGAAAATCCAGATTGACCCGAATTATGCTCATCCTTAAGAGAATTATAAATCTGAATTGGTGTCCACTTTATTTTCTTTCACAATCCTTTTTGTTTTGGTGTCCAAAGGAGTTGATGAAAAATCTAAAATAATTGGTAACAATATTCTTAAATTGAGAGTAATTTATGCACAACAAAGATAATCTATATTTAAGACATATAACCTATATTGCATATGTACAATCACACTACTAAAAAAAATTAAAATGAGAACACAACTTCCATAAAATATATTTATTCAGTGAAGAGACGCACCAATGACATGAAGATGAAGTCAAGAAAGGATCGGCAAAAAAGGATGGTGAGGTGGAGAGTCATGTTTGATGCGGGATGGATATGCGAGGTAAGATTTTAAGAGACGGGATAAAATTTATTTACAATATTATAATTAATATCTATATTTAGCTATTGCGAACAAGCTCCCGTATCTAATTAACGCATGAAATGGTATAATCTTTTGGGTGTGAATCTCATAATAAAATCTCTTATACAGATAAATAAGAATGAATCTAAGTCATTGGATGCCAAGGCATCCAATGACTTAGATTAAACTAGTTACCCCCACTACAAGTGGGGGTAGTTGTGGTGGTCCGACGAAGGTCCGATGGCGGTCAGACGGTGGTCCGGCGTGGTCCGGCGGTGGTCCAATAATAAATGAAAAAGTTAAAGTATAAAGATAAATGAAATTTTAAGTCTAATTCAAATTGGTGAACATTTAAATATAATGTGATGAACATTTAAGCTAATTGTAATAAACTTTTGAGTAATGAACATTTTATTAAATATCCGTGATCATTTAAGGATGTTTGATGAACATTTAGGTAATTTTTGATGAAGATCAAGTGTTTTTTTACTCGAAATTATATTAAAGTGGTGTTCCACATAAGTTGTGGTCCAGTGGTCCAACGGTGGCTTGATGGTGGGTTAGTAGTGGTGCGGTCGTGGTGGTGGTCCGGCGGTGGTCCGCCGTTTGTCCAAATAACATAACCATTTAAGTGTTATAAACTTGGTGAACATTTAAAAATAATTTGATGAACATTCAGTTGATGAACATTTAAGTATAATGTGATGACCATTCAGTTGGTGAACATTTTTAAGTATAATGTGATGAACATTCAGTTGGTGAACATTTAAGTATAATGTGATGAACATTCAGTAGAGTATATCAAATGAACATTTATCAACATTTTGATGAACATTTATGACCAACGTGATGAACATTTAAGACGATTATAATGAACTTTGAGTAATGAACATTTTATTAAATTCTTGTAAACATTGAAGTATGAGATAATGAACATTTAAGTATTAGATGATGAACATTTAGGTGATTTTTGTTGAAAATTAAGTGTGTTTTTAAAAGAAATTATATTAAAGTGGTGTTTCACATAAGTGGTGGTCCGGTGATGGCTTGATGGTGGGTCAATGGTGGTCCGGTGGTGGTTCGTCGTTTGTCCGAATAACATAAACATTTAAGTGTAATAAACTTGGTGAACATTTAAATATAATATGATGAACATTTAAGTATAATGTGATGAACATTCAGTTGATGAACATTTAAGTATAATATGATGAACATTCAATTGGTGAACATTTAAGTAGAATATGATGAACATTCAGTTGGTGAACTATAAAGTCTAATGTGATGAACATTCAGTAGAGTATATACAAATGAACATTTATGAACATTGTGATGAACATTTATGAACAACGTGATGAACATTTAGTAATAAATAATTTTGAAATATTTGTGAACAATTTTATACATCTTTGTGGCAATTTTATTCCGGCAAGGCCCAAAGGTGGTCCGGCGGTGGTCGGAGGTGGTTGGCGGTGGTCTGGCGGTGGTCGGAGGTGGTCCGGCAGTGGTCCGGCGGTGGTCGGAGGTGGTCCGGCGGAGGTGACAAGACATGACAAGGGGTGCCACGTGTCATCATATGGGCTCTTGGATTTCTCTTGATCCAATGGTCCACAATCATTCTCATTTATCATTTTAACAAGTATTATTACATGACATTTTTCCTAATCTTTTTGACATCCGTATCTATATTGAAGCCTTAAATACAAGTTGAACCTGAGACCTCCAAGTTGAACCTGAGACCTCCAAGTTGAACGTTTAGATTCACATGTGAAAAATCAATGAACTAGTAAGATATTGATACATCTAAAATGTACAAATATGATTAAATTTATGAATTAATACAAATAAAATAGATAAAATTTTGCATATGAAAAGGACGAAGGAAAAGTTGGGCCTCATAAGCTAGAAGGAAGGAAAGAGGAAACTTCTTGTTGTAGATCGATGGCTCATAACATGTTGCTTGCACAACTCAAAAAAAGGTAGCTTCCATTGTGCCATATGATCTTGACGTTTTTTTATTGACACTCACAAAACAAAATTTGGGAAACTACGTACAAATATTATATATCCAAAGCTTTCTTGACAATTTTTTATAAAACTCCAAACTTTCGACTATGAAGAAATTGACTAATATGTATGTATGGATCGATCAATAAAAAGATCTTTGAGCATATATGTTTTTTTTTTTGGTAGAAAACACGGCCGTGGCCTCTGCGAGATTGAATTAATTAAGCTAAAATTGTTTGCTCCGAAGGAGCTACAACATGAAGAATATCAAGTGCAATGAAAGAATGGAGAGCATCAGGAGGTAATGTAAAAACTAAGTAATTATCTGGTGTAGAAAGAGAAAAATTGGCCATGAAGTCGGCTGCCCGATTTGCAGAGCGGAAGACATGGTTGATCTTTGTCTTCCGGGTTCTTGATGCGATAAGCTGCTTGCATTGATTCACCATGTGGTAAGCCTCATTAGGAGGGGTCGTGATAGAGTTTAGGAGATTGACAGCAACCAACGAGTCCGATTCAATCAAGAGGTGGCGAATGTTCAGATCAACAGAAAGCTGGATACCCAATAAAAGAGCTCGCACTTCAGCTTTTAGCGCCGAGCAATGGCCGTTTTTGAAGCAAAAAGCTCTGACAACTGAACCATCTGCATCCCGTAGGACTCCACCACCCCCTGCCTCACCTGGATTACCTTTAGAGACAGCGTCGCAGTTGAGTTTGACCCACTGTCTAGGAGGCAGTTCCCATGATCACGGAGACTGCAGAGGGCAATTCGTCTGATGCGAGGAGTTACTGAGCCGTTGGAGATTAGCCCAGTAAGCTGTTGTTTGGTTGCACACCACAGTAGAAAAGCGCAGGACGTCGTCCACAACATCAAAGACGAGCTTGTTTCTGCACTTCCATGAATACCAAATCATAAATGCAAAGGTTGAACTCCATTGATCTTTCTTCCTGATGTTAGCCAGCAACTAGTCATTCACAGGAACAACAGCAAAGAAGTTTGGCTGAAGATTATTGCCAGCAAGAGCACGCCAGACGTCACTAATGGCCCGACAATCTCGTAAGACATGAATTGGGGTTTCATCTGCACCACATCTCGGGCAAGCTGCCGATGGAGACATGTGTCTGCGCCACCTATTAAAATTACACAAGAAGCTATTAGTAGCAACAAGGTAAAGAAATTGTCTTGCGCGTTGTTGAGTGGGTAATGTCCATATGTGCCTCCATATTTGGTTAGACGTGTGCCCATTATGGTTCCTTGCAAGGTCATAGGCGGATCGAGAAGTGAAGTTGCCCGAGCTCGAGCAGCCCCAAAAAATCTTATCGACTTCATCCGGGTCGTCAATCACTCTAACCGAAGCAAATCTTTGCAGGATGTCACCATGAAAGAATTGATTAATGATCTCCCAATTCCATGAATCACCCTGCCACATTTCTGATACGGTAGCCCCAAGGATCTCGTCGGGTATAACAAGCTGAGCTATATTAGACAAAGGTCCATCGACGAGCCAAGGATGGCTCCAAAACAAGGTGGTGCGGCCATTACCTATCGCAATGCGGATACCCTGCGATAAAACATCAGCACCCTGAATAACCCCTTTCCACATGTGTGATGATCCAGCTCTATCATAGAATATGTCCACATCTGCACGCCCATGACAGTACTTGCCTCGAAGGACCCGACTCCAAATGGTTTGGGGTTCTTGCAACATTCTCCAACCCAGTTTAGCAAGAAAAGCGGCATTGGATTGTCTCATTGAACGGATACCGAGTCCACCCTCACGTTTTGGGCTGGCAATCCTTTCCCAACCAACCAGATGTATCTTACGGCTCTCAGTTGATGATCCCCACACGAAGTTCCGGACTTGCTGATCAACTTTGTCGCATATATCTTTTGGTACCATTGTTGATTGCATCACATATACCGGGAGACTCGTAAGGACTGAATTCATGAGCGTCGTTCTTCCCGCCATCGATAGGTGTTTGCCTTGCCATCCTCTAAGTCTTGAAGAAACCTTGTCCAGGAGATAGGTGTATTTATCCTTCGAAAACTTCCCACATATAGTTGGTACTCCCAGGTAGTTCCCGAAATCAGTCGAAACAAGAATGGATAGAATAGAGCTGATCGCTGAGTTTATTGCCTGACTTACTTTGGGAGAGAACATCATGCTGCTCTTTTCATAGCTAACTTGTTCACCCGATTCAGCGCAAAATTGAGCGAGACAGTCCTTGATGACCCGCACTTGCTGCGTTGAAGCCCCGCAAACAGAATGAGGTCGTCGGCGAAGAATAGGTGTGACAAGAAGACTCCTCCAATCTCAATAGGATTCCAAGAACCCGCAGCCACTGCACTTTGAATGATGTGAGATAATCTTTCCATACAAAGCACAAAGAGCTATGGCGAGAGCGGGTCCCCTTGCCGGATCCCTCGGGTTGGCGTGAAAGAACCTGCTTTCGCACCATTCCAGACCAGTTCCATACTTCCGCTGCACTGAGCATTCATAATGACGTCAATAAGGTGGGCGGGAATCTGAGCTTGTAGGAGAATTTGTTTCAAAAAACTCCATCGGACTCGATCGTAAGCCTTAGCTAAGTCGATCTTTAGGACCATCCATCTAGTAGTCCCTCGAGGAGTCATCATGGTGTGTAAGACTTCCTGGACCACCACCACATTATCTATGATTTGTCGGCCCGGAATGAAACTAGATTGAGATGGCGAGACGAGGGCCGGCAGAATGGGCTTTAGACGGTTGACCAGCACTTTTGTAGCAATCTTAAACACAACATTCAATAGAGAGATCGGTCTGAAGTGTGCAGGTGTGGTAGGATTAGGGATCTTTGGGATAAGAACCATATGGGCATTGCTCAGATTGGAAGCCAGGACGTTTTGATTTAAAAACTACAGCACCACCTCAGTAACTTGGGGACCAACCATATGCCAATTTTTTTGGTAGAAAACAGCCGGGTAACCGTCGGGACCAGGTGCTTTAAAAGGGCCCATGAGACGGATAGCCTCCCACACCTCAGCATCTTCAAAGGGACGGAGAAGCAGACCTCGATCAATAATGTTCAACTCAGGAAAAGACACAGGCAGCGTCGTTAATGGTTGCGTCTGAGAGGTACCCACTTCTTCATAGGGGCGAGCAAAAAAGTTGAGAGCAAGGGACTGAACCTCAGTTTTATCTGAGATCATTGTGCCATCATTGTTGGTTAAAGATAGGATCCGATTGGATCTACGCCGAATAACCGTGGATAAGTGGTAAAAACGGGTATTACGGTCCCCTTCAAGTAGAAAGTTGGCTCTGGATTTCTGAAACCAAAGCATTTGTTCTTGTTCAAGAACAAGTTCCAGTTCTTTGCACAGATCCTGCTCCAGAGAGATGAGAAACTGAGACGGTCTTGACACAATAGCTTTGCGAGCCCCGTCCAACCTGGCGCGGATTTCATTTTTCCGGAAGAAAATGTTTTTGAAAACATCTTTGTTCCACCGAGATAGCCTCCTTGAGAAATCCTCTTGTGAGTCAACCAAAGTACTAGTACCCCGCCAGTTTTCCTGGATAAACTCATTGAAGTTCTCATGGAGCAGCCAAGCTGCTTGGAATTTAAATGGACGAGCCTCAAGTGGTGGAGCGAGGCGGGGGTACAGCCGAATGAGCAGCGGGACATGGTCCGAGTGACCAGCAGAGACATGCTGCACAATGGCTTCAGGGAAGCGAGTTTTCCAACCGTCGTTGCAGAGAGCGTGATCCAGGCGAGTTGCTTTATAGGTCTCAAGCGAATTACCCCTTGACCAGGTGTACTTGGGTCCCGAGTAACCCAGATCAATCAAGTGCAAATCATCCACCCAGTCACTGAATTGCTGAGAAGATCTATATGTGCTCGTAGAGGAGGTGTGATGTTCAGTTGAGTTAAGGGTAGCATTAAAGTCTCCCGCCATTAGCCACGACTTGTTGTTGAGACGAGCAAAGGCAGCAAGTTCGTTCCAAAGATGCAGTCTTGTAGCCTGATTAGGAGAAGCATAGATAGCTGAGAGGATCCAGTGCTCCTCCCCTCGTAGCGAAACTTCTACTGTAATGTGTTGCGGGTTTAAGGAAATAGGTTGAACCACCACCTCTGAAGTACGCCAGAGCAACCAAATACCTCCCGAGAAACCTTCTGCATCCACACGAATGCAGCCATCAAATCGTGTATTGCGGCAGACTTGAGAAGCCCGAACACCACTGATTCTTGGTTCAACAAGAGACAGAACCCGCGGATTGTGCAGTCTAATTAAGTCTTTGAGAGCGGTCATAAATCTCGTGCTATTAGCACCCTGAACATTCCAGATTAGTATACTGATGTCTGACATGGAGGAAACTGAATTCATAAAGGACCCTGACATGGGAAGGCGATGATGCTCTTGGTATCTTCTGAACGCTAAAATAGATTCAACGAACCTATTGAGCGCCCGATGTAGCCTGTGAGGCATCCATAACTTGCATAGAACCGGAGACGTTGTTGTCTGGATCGGTAGAAACTCTGCTATTATCTTGTTTGCTAGCTTCGGAGTCTTGTATAAGAACGGACCTGGCCGAGTGGATGACACCAGTAGGCTTTGCTGGTTGTCTATGCGTCTGACCTGCACCATGGGAACCGACCATGTCTGAAGTTGCGCCATGGGAAGGGTCGGATGGGGTTGGGGTGATGGTAATGGAGGGCGTAGTGGAGGATGGGTGAGGAAGCGTTAGATTGTTAACTGGGGCCTTGGGTGGGGGTTTTTTTTTTGCTTGGGAAGGACCATATCCAAAATCAACTTCGAGGTTTTGAGGACCGTATCTTTGGAAGATAAATTTGGGCGAGTATATGATTTACTCTGATAGCGTTTTGTTATGGATAGAGCAAGATCTTTGCTATCTTTTCTTTCCTTCTTTTTGGCATATTTGGACGTATTTGAAAACTTTGGCAGAATTGACGGAATAACCGTTTCCTTGGAAAGAGCGGATTTTGTGGGACCCGTTTGGTCAACTGGTTCGATCTGGGCCTGGGCCGGGCTTGGGTCGTTCTCAATTTTTTTCTCTGTTGCATCAACATTGTTCATGGTGGTAGACGATTCCGGCGCATCATTAGCGGCCATGAACACCGCAAATCGCGAGCCTGTCACTTCCTCCATCGTTGCTTTGCCGATTACACTAGGCGAAGTCACCGGTTCTTTCCCTTTGCTTCTAGTGTCCATCACGGGAGGTGCCTTTTCTGAGGTACGGCCTTGGTGTTCTTTGTAAGGTCGATGCTTGGGTTTGGTCACCTGATTCCATGGTCCAGCTGGTTGGCCCAGGAAGCTTTCTACATCAATCCCTGCCATTAAGTGATGATGTACCTCCTTGGTCAGATCCTCCCTGTTTTCTAATTCTTCATCATTAGCTTTTGTCAGAGGGCAGTTATCTTGATTATGACCCACTTTCCCACATTCATAGCACAACATTCGAATGCCTTCATACTGAATCAACCACGTTCGTCCTCGAAATTTGAACTTGGTAAGCAAACGCTTTGATAAGTCAAGTTCGATGGCCAGCCGGACAAATTGGCCCCGATCTGCAGCAATGGTCGTCTTATCAATGCGAGTAACCTGTCCCATTAGATTTCCAATCCGTCGTAGGAACCCGTCATTGAAATACTCCAAACTTAGTCCCGGAATACGAGCCCAGGCCGTCAGAATCTTTGACTTATCACCGAAAGGATCAAAGTTTGGTTTTCACCTCCTAATCATAAGATAATTATCTCCTATCATCCATGGCCCCTGCGTCAAAACGTGGTTATAGTCTGTCTCGTTTGTGAATTTGGCTACATAATGGTCATTGCCAATATCCACAAGGGTTAAGGTGCCCTTAAGACTCCATTTCAGTTCAAGCTTTTTCTTCATTTGGGTATATCCCATCCCCTTGTCAAACATGTGCACGATTAAAGAGCGAACCCAAGGGACATGCAGGGCACGCTTCTCCTCCGCTGTAAGTACCACCACCGGGCAGGCAAGGTCTGCACTTGGTTCATCTTCGTCATCCTCAGTGTCATACAAATCGGGTCTTTCTTCCCAAACTGTGACAGGAGGAGGAGCAAGTTTTTGCACCGAGGGACCAGAGACCATCTCCTTGAAAGATGGTTTTGGGCTGGTTCCCTTTGTGACTGACGCTGATGTAGCCTCAACCAGCGTAGGGAAAGACGCTAATGTAGGTGGCGGGGGTTGGAAAAGAGGATTCGTGGTGAGGGAGGGATTGTTTGGACTGTTGCTGGGATGTTTCAGATCGATCTCCATGCCAGCCGTGGACATGGTCACGAGGGAGGGGGCTGCGCCGCTAGGCGCGGCGGTAAATTTGAAATCGGGAGGGCGACAAAGGGGCTGCTATTTAAGTTATATTTTCTGGAAGTAGGATCAAAACAACACCAATTAAAATTAGTAACTAGTAATTTTTCATATATAAATAAAAGGCAACCAAACCGAAACCCAAATCTCACAACTCTTTGATGGAAGACCATATCAATTATTCATCTAGTCTAGTCGAAACCGAATATATCTATATATATATATATATATATATATATATATATATATATATTAAAACAGAGCTCTTTAGAGCTTTGTGGTTAACTCTGACCCCACAAAGCTGATGTGACACTCTCACAATAAACCTCATATCTTTTTTATTAATCATTAAAAAATTAAAAAATCATCCTAAACTTTTGGAGCTGCTTCTTCCTCATACGACATTATCTCCCATGACTCCCTCCCAAACCTCACCCTCCTCTCCCTCCAACACTTCTCAAACTGGAAAGTTCACCTCCGACTTCCTCTCCCTGTGCTCAATTTCCATACATTATCCACTCTGCGAAACTATGGCTGCTTCTTCCTCCGCACTGCTTCACCCTCTCTCTGAGCAATTGCTTCTAATTTTGTAGTCTCTGTGTGCTGAGCGGTCGCTCTTCTCCCATTGTATTTTCCCTTGCTGAAATTTGTTGATCCAAATCATTCGTTTTTGGCTGTTACAAGCCTCTGAAAATTTGGGTTACATGAATCAAAGTGTTCGACAAATTGGTGAGGCTAGCCATTCGGTTTTCCATACACATCCTGCTAGACTTGCTGAAATTTTGGAGCCTTCTTTTGTTATGTGCAGGTTAGTGATGCGGGAGCGTCTGAGCTATCATCAAGGACGCCCCGTCCTAAATCTAAAGATGTGCTAACCACTGGAGCTAGGGCTAAAGATCGCTATGAGCCATCATTCAAGTCATTGATAGTAGCCCGAGCTCGTATTGTAGCCATTCAAGCTCGTAGAGATCCGGTTCGAGTCAAGATGAGAAGTCAAGTACTGAAGATGAAACAAACTAGACTTCAAGACGAAACTCTAGGCTTTGGAATCGCTCAATTCCGACCTCGGACGAGAGAGAACGAGCCGTTTCAAAAAGAGCTGTCGGCGACATGTCTACAACCGCGCCCGCGGCTCCATAACCGCACCCGCGGCTCATTCGCCAACCGCGCCCGCGGCTACATAACCGCGCCCGCGGCTCATTCGCCAACCGCGCCCGCGGCTCCATAACCGCGCCCGCGGCCAGGAATTCTTTGAAACATTATTTTCGGATGTTTAATTGTTTTTCGGATTATTATTTTAGGATATACTTTTTATTGTTTATTTCTTTAGTTGGCTTCCTTATGAACCCTATATAAGGCTGCCTTAGTTGTTGTTTTGCCCCCCCCGGACTTTGATATTGAATACAACGTTTATCGTTTTTCCTCCCAAAAGAGAGAGCTTTTGTGAGAAGAGTGCCCCGTGTGCATTGTCGTTGAGTCGGCCCTAGTTGTGCTTGTGTGTGTCAATCTCCTCCATAAGGTTGGTGCTATCGGGACTCCATAGAGCAACCTCCAGGTGCCTTGACCCACCAAAGTCATTGTGTTTGGTTGTAATCATCCGTTGGGGTTTCTTCATCATTCGGTAAGGTTCTTGTTCTTAAGTTCAAGGGTTTTATCGTTGTTTGATTTGGTTCCAATTGGCCTATCATTCGACTTATCCCTCTTTCATCTCATTCTAATTCCGCCTTTCTTCTCTGTTCGAGTTCCTATTCGAGTTTGGTGTCTAGGTCGGCAACTGCGGCTTATCCCCGCATCAGTTAGCCATTCATCTCTCATGTTAAAACTGTAAAATTTCTTAATGCCTTGAAAGTGTTCGACAAATTGCTTCAACCAAAAAAGTGATGAGTATGTTAGTTAGAATTAGTCGCAGGTTTCTAATTATATGAATGATTGATTTCTATAGGTTTATACAGATACGAATGGATTCTAATTAGAACAGTGACATCAAACATATTAAACGAGTATTTGCCCTTGCTGAATTTTTTTTTCTTTCTTTTGTTATGTGCAGCCATAAGTTACTTTGGTATGACATTCTCTGAGACTAGCTGTTTATTCATTCCTGTGCAGCAGTCATGAATTCGAACTGTTGTGTTGCTAAGTGTCACTTGTGGATTTTAAAAGGAAAGACTTTATCCAGCAGTCATGAACAACACTGTTCTTTTGCTTAGATCCTAATGACTTGCTGAATTACAGTAAGTATTTTGAAGGTCATTAGCATCCATCTGTTGGATTTGCTATAGATTTGTTACCCAGGAAGTTCAGCAAAGAACCAATAGTGTTGTTCCAAATCATTCGTTTTTAAAACTTCGATCCAATGCTTCAAAACAATGTCTTGAAAGTGTTCGACAAATTGCTTCAATGGGATAACTCAATTTTTTTTACTCTTGCTGCCAACTCAATTTTGAAAGTGTAGTCCCTGAAGCTCTTGGTTAATTAAAGCTCTTGGTTAGCACCTATGATCCTTTTTTAACAATCATAGAATTTAGTGAGCTGAATTTCGAATCTCTCGAGTATTTGCCCTTGCTCAGAAAATTTCCTTCTTTTGTTTTGCGCAGGTTAGAGCTTTTTTCTGTCATTGGTGAGGCGATTGATGAGGCTAGCCATTATATTATAAGGTAAACAGAATTGTTTTTTGGGGTATATGATGAGATCTTGCCAAACTACTACATGAGATCTTGCCTCCCCGATCTTTTTAAAATTCTATCTTTTTTAATTTTATATCTGAAAAAGTTGTGAGTTTGTTAAGATATCATTCAAATCTAAACCGATATCAAATATAAATCTAAAAAGATATCAGATAATGCTAAAATACCTACTAAGATTTTTTAGTTGCGGATTTTAACAGCTTAATAAATCTTCTCAACAACTATATTTTATTTGATCTCTACCACCTATTTCATCAGACGTATAAACCTCACCCGCATAACTTCATTCTTCTTCCTGTTCATTGTTTAGATAATCCGATTACTCTCTCTCAATGGCAAAATTTATTGGAGATATTGATGGAGCCAAAGGAGTATCCACACTCAAAGTTCGCATCATTCGAATGTGGGTTGAAAAGAGTAGAAATCGAGATGAAATTCACATGGTACTCCTAGATGAGAAGGTCAGTCTTTCTAATATTCTTTTCTATTTCATTGATAGATTAACATTTAGCTAATATTAAAATCAGATTTTGAGTGTGGATACTGAGACTAATCAAAAGGTAATTTATTTGTGCAGAATTCCAGGATCGATGCTCAAATCCCATCTTGGTCAGTAAACAAATTCTCCAAGCTGATCAAGGAGTATAACATATACAGAATTTTGAATTTTGTGGTTGAAAAAAATCAGGACAAATGGAAAGTTACTGCACATGCATACAAGTTTGTCTTCTCTTTCAAGACTTTACTTGATGAATGTAATGATAATTCTATTATTGGATTAGGAACTGTTTTTGAAGATTTTGAAAAGATAACCTCCGGTCAACTTAGCGAAGGCACTTGTGTTGGTATGACATCTCTTTTATTCACTATGCAAAAATTTATATGATTAACTAGATGTTATGCAAAAGTTTATACTAATCTCTCTAATTTTATACTACAGATGTGATCGGTGAAATTGTTGAGTTCACTGATAATAAACCCATTTCAATAGGTGACCGAAAAACAAACATTATGCATATTACTCTTCAAGATCAGAGGTTAGTATTATAAAAATATACATCTCCAGTATGCATGAATATCACGGTGCTAATTTTTTCGTGCCTGAGCATTTAGGAAAAACCATCTGAAGTGTACTTTATGGGGAAACTACGCTGATGAAATGGATGTTCACATACAACAAAATGAAGGTCAACGTATCATTGTGATTGGTCACTGTTTCAGAGTAAGGTTGTGGAGAGGTATTCTCTACATTGTTGATTAGGTCTTTTATAGGCTCTGTTATTTTCCCTTTGACTGCTCAAATGTGGATTATTCGTTTCAATGTCTGTTCATAGATAAAAAAAGCATCCATGAGCACAAAAAATAATGATATTTGTTGATGTCCTGTTACATAGAATGAACAGTTCAGATATTTTTTTGCTTTACTTACTTATCTTCTATTATACCCTCTAGGAAAGTGGACAGTTGGAACATGACTTTTTGGATCCAAGCTCATCTTCAATAAAGACCTTGCTGAAATTGTTTCTTTTATGAAATGGTAAAAAATTACTAAACGATCTTCACATTTGTCATGATAACTTACTTTTTGTTTGTAATATTTTGATGTTTGACTATTTACTTTTATTTCTCCTTGCAGTACTCCTAGCAGCGACATAACTCCACCAATACATTGTGTCACTTCGTGTATTACCAACAGTTCCAACTCAAAAGAAGACGCTTTCTTGAACCAATCGTTTAAAAAATCGTTGTCGGAGCTAAATAATTCAGAAAATGTAAGGTTTTTTGTTTGATTAACCTAATTTAATGTGTGGCCAAATTATTATTAACAACTTTACTTGACTTAATTCTTCTTTAAACTCTATATGCAGGATGGTTTTGCTGTTGTGTTGGCTACTATTGTTGATTTTCATGATACAACAAATTGGTTTTATAATGCGTGTAAGAAATGTGTGTGCAAGCTGGAATATGTAGGAGATAAGTTTCGTTGCACTCCTTGTAAAACTTTGGTCAACATGCCATCCCCTAGGTTTTTAAAATTGTAATCAGAAACTCATATGTTTTAAATGCTCAGTCTTTCCATAGCCATATTTACTTTAAACATGACTGAAAATTATAAAATCTCAAATTGACATGTCAGATACATACTCAAGGTCATAGTTACTGATGATGGTGTGAATACTGCAAATTTGACTCTCTTTGATAAATTTGTGCAAGATGGGATTGGAAAATCTGCTGCAACTGTCATTGATCAGGTAGAATTCTATAGTGCTACATGACAATGATTTAGTTCTCTTTTAAAGAGTTTTTGTTTATACAATAATAGTTGTGGATTAAAGCTCTTATCATTGTTTGGCAGCATACTGACATGGATGAATTTCCCGACGATTTGAAATTCTTCTTAGACAAGACTTATTTATTTAAGATAGAAATTAAGAAAGCTGTCAAGCCCGAGTATAAGGGTAAATTATCATTTACTGTGAAGGACATGACTGATGATGATAATCTGATTGAGGAATACAAAAAACTTCCAGAAAATTCAAAGGTATTTTTATTAATCTTATTATATTTTGATGTCAGTTCTATGAACTTATCCCTCACTTGATGACAAATTTCATGTCATTTTCAACTCATTCATGATGTTGTTATATGTAAAAAATATCGGTGCTAATCATTAAAAATCATAACTGTGAATATGGCTAAAAGATTTGCATTTACATGTTGCAGGACACAATCTCTGATGCATGTAAAGATGAGAACAAGGACTCAGTTTGTTCCAGTGAGACAACGACACCAAAGAAAAGACCAATTTGTGAAGTTATTGATGATGATACCGAAGATCCAATTTTTGAACATTCTGCAACTAAGCTAAAGGAGGTGAAGAAGGAAAGGGTTGACAGCCCGTAGATAGATAGTTAGCCTCTCATGCTAATATTATCTTTGATGAAACAACTTATTTCAGAACAATTCTATCATTTTATAGCTTTTTGGATGAAGACTTTTAGCTCATACCTTAATCAGTGAAATAAGGAATTTTAGAGCTCTTTGGTTTATTTCAGGAAATAAGTGTTTCCTATTACCCTTTGGAATACTAATGTTATTTCTGTTTCAGTTTATTAGTATCAATATGTATTTTCAATTTGCAAGATTATCAGTATCAATTTAGAGCTACAATTTGCACTACAAGACTTATTCCTGCTCAATAATATTCCGTTTTTTTGTCTGTACTGAATAACTAGAATGGATTATCAACCTCTAACACATCATGAAACAATTCCGATCAGTAATCCAGATTCATATTTGTTTATTGTTCTCAATAGAGGGATAAGTTCATAGAACTGCTTTTTCTTCTCGCAGGAGCCATGCTTTTCGTTGATTTGCATTTAGTTAAGAATTTGGAATGCTGAGTACTGATGTGGTTATCTTGCTTCTTGCTTCTTGCTTATGGATCAGTAGTAGCTATTGCTTAGAGAATTGATATCATTATTTAGGAGTGTATGTTCAAGGTGCAAAATTATTTCTTTTCAAGTTCAAACTCTAATAAGGCTAATTGGCCTTGCATTATTAAGAAAAAGAAGGAAGCTTTTGTTGGAATCATTGGAGATATGAATTAGTTTGTCGGAATTTTTGTAGAATGAGACTGCATATTCAGCACCAGAAATAATATTTTCGCCAATTTTTCAAGTCAGACAATTTTTAATAAAGATGCAGCATGTTGTGTTTCTTCATGGCGGTCCAGGAGGTGGGACTACACCCAGCAACAAAAGATTCTTTGACCCTGCATTTTATCGAATAATCCTATTTGATCAGGTTAGTTCTTACAACATGAAAATGCAACAAGTGCCATTATATATTGGACAATATTGTTCGATTATCAAGCCTAACTATCCTACACTGGTATTTTGCAGAGAGGTTCAGGCAAAAGCATTCCTCATGCTTGCTTGCACTGATGTTGTGCACGGACCTAGATTAATGAAATAAAGATTAATTTCTATCTTTAATATTTGGTATGATTTCTAGATATTAAATAAGTCATTTGTCTGAGGCAAGAAATCCAGATTCTGATTTGTTAACTGTTCTCAAGATTTGGTATTATTTGTAGATATTAAATAATGCTACCAAATCTCAACATTTAGGATTTTCAGATACAAGAAGAATCTTGGCAGGCGTGATCTCATTTGCTCACAACAACGATTACTTCTCGCGCTTTCCATATTCACAGATTCAAGTTCTTTCATGCTCTCATACTCAAAGACTTGCCTGTTTTGTGCAGAACACAGTTAAATGGAATGATTGTTTAGCAAATCTCAAGACAAACCTTTTTCTGTGTTATTCCAATCTGTAGAAGATAAAGGAGAAACCATCATCATGAGGTATGTCTTATATTATACATCAAATATCCTTAATTGCGGGGAACAAGCAGTAGTTTACTAAATTATCTATTGATTGACAAGTAGTCTTGCTATAGCAATGTTTCTCTCAGCTTTCATATGTGCCAGCAAACAACGATTAATATTTCTATACTGTTAAGTTTGTTATACATTATTTGTTTCTTTCAGCTTTGATGTTTTTTCAATGCAGTGAACAACCAAACAACAATGAATATCATAAGCAAAATAGAATGATAAGAAAACTGAAATTGATGCAGAAAAGAAACAAAAGTGTTCATCAGATTCGAAATGCAGGTATCTGTTATTTTCTAAGTAGATAAGATTTTCATTTATTATAATTAGTTGTTAATTGTCTACTGCAATGATATTATTGGTTGGGTGTGTATGTCAACATTAATTTGCAGTTTTCTAACTTACATTTTTCTTACATTTCAGATTTGACCAATAATAAAGTGGTAAATTCATCAATGACAACTAAACGAGGAACAAGTTCTACATGGAACAGAACAAAGGCTTCTATGACTGAAACACCAAATAGTATCTTTTATTACAAAATCATTATTTGTTCGATTATTATTTACAGATAATCACTTTTCAAGAGTGACACATTCTCTATTGATAACAGGAAAAGCTCCTATGACCGGAGGAATAAATTCAAAAGCGAACAAAGGAAAAGCCACTATGAGCGCAGGGACAAATTCTCCAGCGGACAGAGTAAAGGCCCCTATGACAGGAGCGACTATTTCTCCAGCTAATGTAGGAAAGGCCACTATGACAGGAACGACTATTTCTCCAGCTAACATAGGAAAGGCCCCTATGAGCGCAGGGACAAATTCAGCAAGGAACAGAGGAAACTCCCCTATGAGCGGAGGGACTAATTCTCCAGCTAACATAGGAAAAGCCCCTACGAGCAATATGCAAAATAGTATAGTATCCTTCATTTACACTTTAGTAATATACTGAAATATAATATATCTAATTCAGACTCTTATTTTGTATGTTGGACATATACAAATCAAGCACATTCTTCCTATAAACAACAAAGGGTGCCATTTAGTGATATATCAAACAGTATGTTTAGTTACATCTTATGAAGCAACAATTTATGATACTTTTAATTACAGTCCTAACACGTTTCTTATTACAGATTATAATTTTTTAAGAGGAAGAAATACTCAAACAAACAAAGGAAAAGCTCCTATGTGTGACAGTCAAAATAGTATGTCTACTGACATTCAAACTACTTTATACTAGATTATAATTCTTATTCTTTCTTTATTTTTGATTTTTGACAGATAATCACTCTATGGAATTAAGAAATTCTCCATGTCAACAACAAATGATGCCTTCCACTTATATATCAAATAGTATGTTTAGTTTTATTAATCCTTATAAAGTGTTAAATGCAATATACTCAAACATATTATATATTACTTTATAACATTTGATCCAGATAACACTTCTGGAAGTCATGCACAATGCAGTAGCCTCTTAAGAAACCGGTACTTGTGGGAGAAACAACATTTAAGCAATGTAATTTTTCTTTTTAAATCACTTATTTCATATGAAAGTGGACTAACCTTTTTTTCGACAAAATCTTAACTGATTTTACTTATTGTTTATATACATATAGGAAGCAAAGGCTAAATTTTATGCAGAGAATATATTGAAGAGAAAGCGTGCAATGATGAGTAAAAGACAACCGCCCACAACTGTTGAAACTGGTAGGTCAATAACAAGTAATTACTGTATTTTTCCTCATATAATAGCGCTTGGCTGGAGCAATATATTTTTTATGTAGAGTATTATGATATTGGAGATCGAACAGATAAATGTAAGCATTGTGGTGCTCTAATGTGGTATGAGGAAAGATCTAATAAGTCTCAACCAGATAAAAGACCAGAATTCTCCATATGTTGCCTGAAAGGGAAGGTTGAGTTGCCTTTTCTAAAGGCTCCACCGCAACTGCTAATCAACCTCATTCAGCATAAAGATCCACGAAGCAGTCATTTCATGCAATACATTAGAGAATATAATATGATGTTTTCATAATGGGTGGCAGGATTAGCACTAATAATGGTCAGGGACCTTATTCATTTCGTCTTAATGGCCAGAACTGTCACAGGATAGGCACTCTTATGCCATGTAGTGGATATAAACCAAAATTCTCCCAGCTGTATATTTATGATACTGGTAATGAAGAACAGAATCGGATCAGTGCTCATAGGTTCGTAATTAATATATATATATAGATTTGATATGGCTTAGCTTCTAAGGGATAACTATATCTATCTTTATTAAATGCAGATCAAGTGAAGCTAAATCGTTCAAGGTTTCTGTTGTGCATGATTTGAAGATTATGATAGATCAAAATAATCCAGTGGCACAAAATTACAAGATTGCCAGAGAACGTTTATCATATAATTCCTCTCAGACAGATGTTAAGATAAGACTTATATATTCAAGAGGAACTGATGGAAGAAGGTACAACCTCCCTACAACTTCTGAAGTGGCAGCGCTTATTGTTGATGATATGGAAGATAATAGTGACGTCAGGGATATCATTGTCGAAACAAGGAATAATGGGCTGAAACGTATTAGTGAAGTGCACCCATTATACCTTCCTCTACAATATCCATTGTTATTTCCCTATGGTGAGGATGGATACAGGATCGATATCGAGCTCAGTGATGAAGGTGGCGTCTCTTCGAGAAAGAGGAACACATGTACTATGAGGGAGTTCATTGCATATAGGATTCAAGAAAGACCAGACGAAGGATCGCTGATTTTGTCATGCAAGAAGTTATACCAACAATTTTTGGTTGATTCTTTTACGATGCTTGAAGCGTCGAGGCTTAATTACCTTCGAAAGAACCAAAAACTGTTCAGGACAGAAAACTATAATAAGATTGTTGAAGCTGTTGAGGGTGGAATCACTGAAGCGTCCTCTGCTGGAAAACCCAGTCATTTACCTTCATCTTTTACTGGGAGTAGAAGGTATATGATCGAAAACTATCAAGATGCCATGGCTATATGCAAGTGTTATGGTCACCCTGACCTGTTTGTTACATTCATCTGCAACACAAAGTGTCCTGAAATAGTCAGAGCTTTGAAGAGAACTAATTCTGCACCAGAGGACAGACCAGACATCATCGTAAAGATGTTCAAAATAAAGTTTGATAAGATGATGGATGATTTCAAATCAGGCCAGATATTTGGAAGTGTTAAAGCAGGTAACACAACACAACTCTATCTTAACATCTTTAATCACATTACCTATATATTTATCTTTATATCATAGCTCATTATACTTGACATACTCTTAACCCACCTTAATTTTTGCAGCTATTTATACAATTGAGTTTCAAAAGCGAGGACTGCCTCACACTCATATTGTATTATGGCTTCATAAGGGTAATAAGATCAACAATGCAGAAGACATCGACAAAGTAATTTGTGCTGAAATTCCAGATCCTGTCACCCAGCCTGCTCTGCATAAAGTTGTTACAGATTCAATGATGCATGGTCCTTGCGGAGTGATGAAGCCAAATAATGTATGTATGCAGGAAGGAAAGTGTATAAAACACTTTCCTAAGACGTTTCAAGATACAACTTCTATAGAAGATGATGGCTATCCACGATACAGAAGAAGAGATAATGGAAGAAGAGTGGATAAAAATGGACATGAGTTGGATAACACATTCGTTGTCCCATATAATCCTACTCTTTTGTTGAAATATAGAGCTCATATCAATGTTGAATGGTGTAATCAAGCCAACTCTATAAAGTATTTGTTCAAATACATAAACAAAGGTCATGATAGGGCTACAGTGGCAATTTACACAGATGAAATTCAGCAGTATTATGATTGCAGGTATCTTACTATGGCAGATTTTCGTCATATCATATCTGCTTGCTTGATAATTATATTATTATGTAACTTCTTCATCCTATCAAAATATATATTTCAGGTACGTCTCTCCCTGCGAAGCTGTTTGGAGGATTTTTAAATTTGACCTACACTATAGAACTATTGCTGTTCAAAGGTTGCCTTTTCATCTTCCTGGTGAGAAGAATGTGAGATTCGAAGATGAGGATCCTATTGACGAGGTTAAGGAGAAGGCTGATAGTACTACTTCAAAGTTTTTGGCATGGATGGAATGTAACAAGAAGGACCCAGAGGCCAGAAAATATTGTTATCATGAGTTCCCACAAAAGTATGTTTGGAATCAAACACACAAAGCATGGACAAAGAGAAGTGAAAAAGCAGGAAAGAAGGCAATAGGACGAATTTATCATGCTTCTCCTGGATCTGGTGAAAAATATTATCTAAGAATTTTACTGAACCATGTGAAAGGGGCAACCTGTTATGAAGATATAAGGACTGTCAACCGTCAACCTCATCCAACCTTCAAGGATTCTTGCTATGCTATGGAATTGCTTGACGATGACAGGGAGTATATAGAGGGTATTCGCGATGCCAGTTTCTGGGCCTCTGGTCACTATGTACGCAATCTATTTGCTATGTTGCTACTTTCTAGTAGTATGTCAAGACCAGAATTTGTATGGGAGCAGACTTGGGATGTATTGTCTGATGATGTTCTTGAAAGACAAAGAGATGTGCTTCGAATGAAAGGTTAGTATCATTAGCCATCTTTACACTTTTAAGTTTATTTAGTTTTTATAATTGCAAAACCTAATACATCGTCACTATATATTATTGCATTCTCATATCTTTCTATACATCCATATAATAATATCAAGCCTATTTACAAATTTTGAAGGTTTTGGAATTTAGATTAATTTTTTTTTTTGAAGAACCAAGAATGACCGTATAGATAGTACACATGTTAGTGTGGGGCTTTATTTGGGTCAGTTCTTAGTGATGGACGTATATTTATTAACGTTTTTTTCCCTTCAGATCTGCAGATGAGTGATGAACGACTCAAGAATTATACACTCACTGAGATTCACAAACTCTTACAACGTAACGGTAGTAGTCTACATAGATATCCCTCAATGCCTCCCCTAGATGAAGCAACCGTAGATGAAGGTAACAACAGGCTAATACAAGATGAATTGCGTCATGATAGAGGGCAACTACAACAAGAAAATATGAGGCTTATTTCTACCTTCACAGAAGAACAAAGAGGGGTATATGATGAGATCTTGAATGCTGTATCAAGAGGTCAAGGGGGTGTATTCTTTCTCTATGGATATGGCGGTACTGGTAAAACCTTTATATGGAGATCACTTTCTTCTGCAATCAGATGCAAAGGTGGCATTGTCATTAATGTTGCTTCAAGTGGAATAGCTTCACTTCTTCTTCCAGGAGGCAGAACTGCACATTCTAGGTTTGCTATTCCAATTAATATATATGATAACTCTGTGTGTGAAATTAGACCTGGAACTCCATTGGCTGAACTATTTGCTAAGGCAAAGCTAATCATATGGGATGAAGCTCCGATGACTAATAGACATTGTTTTGAAGCATTGGATCGAAGTTTAAAGGATATCCTTCGACACTCGAATCCCTGCAGTGAACAACAACCATTTGGGGGAAAGGTTGTTGTGTTTGGTGGAGACTTTAGACAAATCTTGCCGGTGATTACTAAAGGCACTAGAGATGATATTGTACATGCCACTCTTAATTCGTCATACTTGTGGAGTTATTGTAAAGTGCTTCGCCTTACAAAGAATATGAGGCTTCAGGGTGGCAATACAGAGGCTGATTTACAAAAACTGAGGGAATTTTCTGAATGGATTCTCAAGGTAGGTGACGGTACCGTAGGAGAGGATAATGATGGAGAAGGAAAAATAGAAATTCCGGATGATTTGCTAATCAAGGAGACATCTAATCCAGTT
Organism: Oxyria digyna; assembly: GCA_029168935.1. Classification (NCBI taxonomy): domain Eukaryota; kingdom Viridiplantae; phylum Streptophyta; class Magnoliopsida; order Caryophyllales; family Polygonaceae; genus Oxyria; species Oxyria digyna. The sequence goes on along the minus strand of JAPVLV010000010.1, from coordinate 13,045,387 downwards.
GCATCAATTGTTGAAGCCATTTACCCAGATGTTGCTGATAGGTTGTCAGATGCCAAGTATTTTGAGGAAAGAACCATTCTAGCTCCTACACATGAAGTTGTTGACAAAGTGAATGACTATATTATGTTATCGCTCTCAGGAGATGAGACGGTTAGTATATTTCCATTTTATATTTATTTATAATCTTTGTTTAATTTGATTTGTTATTAGGAACTTTCATAGCTTTTGTTTAATTTGAATTGTTGCACAGAATAATAATTTGATCTCTTTGTAGGTCTACTTAAGCTCTGATAGCTTATGTAAGATAGACGAAAACAACGACAACGATGACGATGATCTTTATTCAGTGGAGTATCTAAATTCCATCAGACTATCTGGCCTTCCGAATCATTGTCTTAAGATTAAGGTGGCTGTACCTGTGATGCTACTTCGTAATATAGACCAATCTTCAGGATTGTGTAATGGCACGAGATTAGTGGTCACCAAGTTAATGACACACACCATTGAGGCTGAGATTATTTCTGGTACCAACATCGGATTTAGGGTTATCATTCCTCGATTGCTACTCAATCCGTCAGATGTCACGTTGCCTTTCAGCTTGATACGCAGACAGTTTCCTCTCAGTATTTGTTTTGCAATGACTATCAACAAAAGTCAAGGGCATTCTCTATCTCGAGTTGGTCTATTTCTTCCAAGACCTGTGTTCACTCATGGCCAACTGTATGTTGCGTTTTAAATGGTTACAAGCATATATGGGTTGACTGTATTGATATGTGAGAAGAACAACTGCACATATAGTGAAACAATTAATGTCGTTTACAAGGAGGTGTTCACTAATGTGATGTAGACTTAGCTATTTGGTTATTTTCGACATTAGACCATAAATGATTTGGATCATTTTTTATATTTTTGAATTGTTGATTTCATATATTTTCTGCATTGTTTTATAATAATAGTAATTGTTTTTGACGAATAATATATCCCGTGCATGGCACGGGTCTTACACTAGTATATATATATTAAAACAGAATGAAATGAAGCTCTCTTCTTCACTCTGGGCCCACTTATCCTATGTGTCATTTTGTGATTAATTCTCAAATTTTCAAATCTTAATTATTTTAATTTTTTCTAAGTAAAATTGCTTATTTTTTTTTGGTCAAACGTAAAATTGCTAATTTGGTATTGCCTAATTTATAGCATCCTATTGTTTGAAGTTTGTTACTTGAGTTATAGAAGACACTTTATTTGTTTGTTACGTATATTCATCATATAATTGCTATACATTTTTTATTTTCTTATTTTTTTGCTCTTATACCTTTGTAGTGACAATTTTATTTATGGATGTTAAGAAAATTAATCAATTTATAAGACTCTATATGGGTAGAACATTAACATTAAACTTGTAAATCAGTTAATACAATCATTTATCTTTTTTTTTCAATCAAGGTGCATAAATATCCAAAGCCTTCTCTCGCACACTAATTTCACTAATTTCATGTGTCATTTTGTGGTTAAATGTCATAATTTTTAATTATTTATATTTAAACTTTCCTAAACATATCTGGATATAACTTTGTTATATTGTTATCGAATTTGTAGCCTCTCACTCAAAATCTGATATTCATCATTTCTATTTTATGATATATTACTTATTACTCTCGTTTTTACCATTTTCATTGACAACAAATTTCATTAAATCCTCTTTTACCATTTTCATCGACAACAAATTCTTCTTCCTACAAACTATACCATCGACAACAGAATGAAATGAAGCTCTCTTCTTCACTCTGGGCCCACTTATCCTATGTGTCATTTTGTGATTAATTCTCAAATTTTCAAATCTTAATTATTTTAATTTTTTCTAAGTAAAATTGCTAATTTTTTTTTGGTCAAACGTAAAATTGCTAATTTGGTATTGCCTAATTTATAGCATCCTATTGTTTGAAGTTTGTTACTTGAGTTATAGAAGACACTTTATTTGTTTGTTACGTATATTCATCATATAATTGCTATACATTTTTTATTTTCTTATTTTTTTGCTCTTATACCTTTGTAGTGACAATTTTATTTATGGATGTTAAGAAAATTAATCAATTTATAAGACTCTATATGGGTAGAACATTAACATTAAACTTGTAAATCAGTTAATACAATCATTTATCTTTTTTTTTCAATCAAGGTGCATAAATATCCAAAGCCTTCTCTCGCACACTAATTTCACTAATTTCATGTGTCATTTTGTGGTTAAATGTCATAATTTTTAATTATTTATATTTAAACTTTCCTAAACATATCTGGATTTAACTTTGTTATATTGTTATCGAATTTGTAGCCTCTCACTCAAAATCTGATATTCATCATTTCTATTTTATGATATATTACTTATTACTCTCGTTTTTACCATTTTCATTGACAACAAATTTCATTAAATCCTCTTTTACCATTTTCATCGACAACAAATTCTTCTTCCTACAAACTATACCATTTAGACCCGTTTGTTTGTAGTGTTCGGAAACAGAAAGGAAACGAAAATGAATCTAGACAATTATTAATTGATGATATATTGACAACTTGATTTGGATTCTAAAATTTGTATGTCAAGAGAGGAGAAAAGAGGGAGGAGAGGATGTGGAGGTGAGTTGGCGAGGAGGGGAAGTGAGTTTGCGAGGGGATTTTGAAACCCATCGTAAAATTGGGTTAACAAATACCCCAACGTTACTACTTACTACTACGAGAAGGAGAAAGGAAATAGAATCACTATTTTGATCGAACAATTCTACTAAAATGGACTAGGTTCATTTCCTTTCCGTTTTCGTTTCTGACAATTTAAACAAACGCCACCTTAGAAGTTAAAGTTTTCAATTGTGAGTTATGAATTAAATTGAAGGATTAAACTATTTCGATTGTAATTGTTTTTAGATCAAAATATATACAGTAACTACTTTTGTGTCTTTTACTTTTCTCAGTTAGGTCCAAGATTAATCTAAAACCGAAATTTTTACACTCCTAAATAAAATCTTATAAAATCTAACTTTGAAGTTTCAATATTAAAGAACAAATGAATTTCGAAGATATATTAATAACAAAAACTACTATATCTTTTAGCTAAGTTTCGGTATAGTTTTGTTGTTGACTGGAGGGACCGTATTTAAAAATTTATTTATTAAGGTTATATTATTATTATTATTAACTTATTTTTCTAATACAATTAAGATTACTCATTAATTGACTTATTTGAGCTATATAAACCCGTGCAAGGCGCGGGAACTACACTAGTTCGTATAAATGAATTGGTTTTACGTGGAGGGGGCGAATGTGTTTGTACATGCTGGGGCGGACCCACGTTCCCCTCCTCGGGAAAATAATTTTCCGAAAAAAAAATTAGTGTAAAAAATAGCGTTTTTTCTCATATAGCCCCTCCTGAAACGTAGTGTTTTAATTAATTTTAATTAATATATAACTTAGCCTCTCCTGGGTTCGAATCATCGGTACCCCACTATGTACATGTACAAAATCCGTTGTTTGGTTGAATAGAAGAAGTTAATTGATGTGAATTGAATAAACATGCTTAGTAAAAAGGTAAACATACGAAAACGCACTATCTTTATGTACGTAACTAGACCCGGGACCCCGCGCGAAGCGCGGGGCAATCATATTAACAATCTTCTAATATTGCATGTAATATCAACAAAGTTAATTAAGGATTTCTTATACGGTTCAATGTTGTTAAATATATGTACCAAAATTATATTGAGACTAATCATATCTGCAATCTTCTAATATTGCATGTAATATCAACAAAGTTAAATTTATAAACGTAATCAATTAAGAAAATGACAAAACACATAATGATTTTAGGGATAAGAAAATGGGACATACATCATTAATCTATCTATATATAAAAATCGATGGCTTTGAGAAAGTAATGGTAATCGGTACCGAGTTAATGCTTTGAGTTAATGAATTTGAAAAAGTTGATATTTAATAAGGGTTTGACATGACAAGTTTATTGCTTTCATTTAAGATGCGTTGTTCAACTATTTATATTAAGGAAACAAATTATGCATGAACATTGATGTCTTCATATCCCCTATTTAAATGAGCTAGAATGACTCTTTTTCGTCGAAAAAATTTATTTATCATTTATCAATTTCTTGATTGATTTTGTTTATAAATTTAATTTTGTTGGGGTTATATTGTTGCATTAGAAGATTGTGAACATAATTTGTCTCGATTCAATTTTCGAACGTCTATTTAACTACGTTAAACCGTATGTACAATTATGTAATTTCCCTGCGCTCCGCGCGGGGGTCCGATGCTAGTTAATACTAATTACCATTACTTTCTGCTAAAATCAACCAACTTTTATATATATATATATATATATATATATATATATATATATATATATATATAGATCTAGGCTCCTGAGAAACCATCTCTTAGGGGAAAACGGAGTTAACGATTTAGAGGCGTTGGATCAAATTCGGATGAATGGCCAGGATTAATTGAGAATTTTCAATAAAAAAAATCGTTTTAATTTTAGCAATATTGCGCCTAAATCTCGCTATCAAATCTCATTCCTCCCTCTCCTCCCTAATTCCTTCTCTCTCGTTCTCTGCAAGCCGTCTCCTTCCGCTTCTCTGCAAGCCGTCCTCCTCCGCCTCTCTCTCCGCCTTAATTCTTTATCTCCCTCGTTCTCTGCAAGTCGTCGCGCTTCTCTCTTTCCCTAAATCTCAATAAACTCTTGCTTGTCCTTTTAGAGCCCAGTTGATCTTGTTGTTGTTTCCAGTTCCAAGATCTATCATAATGTGCTTGTTCCTGAAGAAGAACACGACAGTTGACGGGTCGTACAACTCGTACATGGTGTTGAAGTCGGGAACCTCTGTTATGTCGACCAGGTATATCACAGCAAAGTTCTTGATAGTCTCTGCCACTGATGACAGCACTTCGTCCATCTGAATTGTAAGCAAATCAAGTCAGTAATCCTATTTTTGTTCCTGTTCTAGCATTTTGAATAATTCAATTCTTGTTGAAATTGTGCAGGAGGGTGGATTATTGTCCTGGAGTTGTATCCTGGATTTTCTCTGTATCGCGGGTAATATGAATTGGGGGAGTATGCGTTCTTGGGGTATAGAGTAGGAACAAGTGGTATGAAGTGGGGAAACTTGAGTGACAGCTTCAATGGGATGAAAGAGGTTTTGATCATCATGTTTGTGGAGTGGTTGCTTGTGCTTCTTGTTGCCTACTATGTTGATCGAGGCATATCATCAGGAATGGGTCTCAGACTTTGCTTGCCTAATTGGTTCAACAAGAAATCCTCAAATTTAAATCACCAGCGGCCTAGTCTGCGGAAGAGTAGGACCGGAGATTATCAAGATGAGATGCTGGAAAAACCGGACCTCAGCCAAGAGGTAATGTTTGCTGAGAGCTTATAATATTGTATGTTAGTCTTGTCTGGACTGGATCTTGAGTGAAATTGAATAAACAGAGGGAGAAGGTGGATCAGCTGGTCAAGGAAGGAAGATTAGATGGGTCCGTCATCTGTGACGATCTAAGCAAAGTTTATCCAGGAAGGGATGGCAATCCTACTAAAGCTGCTGTCAAAGGACTCTCTCTTGCTTTGTCCCAGGGAGAATGCTTTGGCATGCTTGGTCCTAATGGTGCAGGGAAAACTTCTTTCATTAGCATGGTTAGTACTCTTACAAGTCCTATCCTATATACATATACTTTACAATGGAATTCATGCATTAATTCGAAATTTATTCTTGATAGATGATAGGGCTATCAAAGCCATCATCAGGAAGAGCATTTGTTGATGGGAATAACATATTGACTCAAATGGATCAAGTATACACCAGCATGGGTGTTTGTCCGCAACATGAGTAAGCATTAATTAGCTTTCTTCAATATTTATTTGCCAAACTTACTGAGGGCCAAGTTGGCAGCTTGTTGTGGGAGATCTTGACAAGGAGGGAACACCTACTGTTTTATGGTCGGCTTAAAAATCTCAAAGGTGAAACCCTATTGGAAGATTCTGACATGTGTGTGTGAAATAGGAAGAGTTGTGTACAGGAATTGAGCTATTGGAGAGTGGAGGTAGGAAGTGGCACGGAGAAAAAGGAGATCTAACCGGAAGATTCTGACATGAGCTTGTCTCGGAGTGGAAACGCAAGCTTAAATCTTTAGATGGCCACCTATTGATTTTGTGACGGGAAGTCTTGTCTGGTGCGTTGATATTCACTTGTTTGTGTGTGATTTTTACATTATGTAAATCGAATATAGTGTTTTTGAAGTGCATTCTTAATATAATCAATTTGATGAACAACGATTTGGTGCATATCGCTATGGATTTTGTGCATATCTATACAGATTTAGTGCATATTGCTACGAATTTGGTTCATATCTATACAGATTTGGTGCATAACGCTAAAGATTTGGTGCATATCGCTGCAGTTTTGGTGCATATCTATACATATGTAGTGCATATCACTACGGATTTAGTGCGTATCTATAGATATGTGTTGCATTTCAACTAGAAAGTTGTAAACCTTGGAAAATACATTAGCACTTATCTCTTAATTAAACTCCATATAAAATACATTGTGCATATCAACTAAAAAGGTGTACATTGAGGAAGAATAGATCACCTTATCAATTGGGTTCTTCTGCATACCTGAATCAGTTTTGTGCATATCAATGAACAGTTAGTGCACATCCTTTAACAACAATTGCATATCAAATAAATCTGATTGCATAACGACAAAATGAACTGCATATTGATTTATTGTTATCGCATATCATAATGAAACTCTAGCGACTCATAGTAAAATTCAATAGGGCATGCGATTTGAGAGGCGATAAACATTGATAGCAAATCAACACATCTAGTGCATATCATGTAAATCCGATTGCATAATGGTGGGAAAAAACGCATATGACAACCTAATTACGACATAACATAAATCATTCAAAACCCTAAATAGCTACTGCACAATGACAATTACGAACTGCATATCGATTAATTAATTTTGCATATTAGAACGAAACCCTAACAAACCCTAGTGAATATCAATACTTTTCATTTGTGTCTTTCTCGTCAATAACACATTCGGTACCATATATTGCTTCTTCATGATCATCTGACATATAAGCAACACCATCGTCTGAGGAAGAATAGATCACATCAACAGTTCGGCTCTCCTGCATACCTGATACAATTTTATGCATATCAATGAACCGTAAATGCACATTCATTTAGAACAATTGCATACCAAATAAATCAGATTGCATAACCTAAAAAATAAAACTTAGGGGCGATTTACATGAAAGAATCTTGTGAATCTAATATGAAAGTCGAATGTCACATCCACTTGGCTAAGATTTCGATTTGAGAGGCGAATGCCATTGTTAGAATCAAAACGTATCTACTGCATATCAAGTATATCCGGTTGCATAACAACTATTACGAAACGCATACGACAACCTTTTTACTGCATAACAAAATTCATGTGAAACCCTAAATTGATACTGCATACCACCGAATCATCTGATGCATATCGTTTTATTGTCGCCGCATATCAGAACGAAACCCTATTTAACCCTAGTTTGATGAATAAATCAAATTCGAATCTAATATACCAAAGTCGATTTTAGCAAACAAATTTGATGCATATCTCGATACTAACCTTCTTCCATGGATATTTGTGTGGTGTGGTATCAATCAACTATTGTTACCGTCGGGAAGAAAAAACGGGAAGGGAAGAACGATGGAAGAGAGGCAGCGTGAATTGATGGAAGAGAGAGAGAGAATAGTTGAATGCCGTAAATTGAGGAATGGGTTATGATATTTTTTTCCTTATTTTCTTTTAATTACAAGACTTCTAATCTAAGCCCTTCATCTAATCTCATCCTATGGCTCCTATTCGTTAACTCCGTTTTACTACAAAAGTGGTCTTACCGGAGCCTCCCTCTATATATATATATTTTCAACCAAACCCATGTATTTCTAACTACTATCAAATAATTGATTTCAAGTGAATTTAACACTCAACTAATCGAACACTATGTCAAGTGGAGTTACATCGAAAATCACTTGATAGTAGATAATGATACATTAAGCTTATGTCCTAGATTTATTCTAATCTAAAGAATATGTTTCTCCATACTTGAATATAGGACGAAAACAACTACTATCATATAAAATTTAGAGGTATCGTGGGCCGGTAGGCGTAAGTATTCATACATGATACATGCACACAAACACAATAATTTGTACATTAAAACTTCATCTTAAGATCAATTAACATTGTGCTAAGAAATTCTTTGAGTTTCCGAGGCTCTTATCGGAATATTTCAATATAAGATTATTATTTTTTACGAAAAGACAAGGTTAATGTTCTTCATTTGGTTAAAACAAATCGAATTGGACCGACATGAAAATTGAGTATAAAATTTTTATGAATAAATAATCGCACCAAATTGAGTAAATAAAAAGTGATTCAAGTACTAGCCTTTTGATATTAGCTTTTGATAGTATTTAAAAAGCACAGTATCTTAAAACGCTATGTCAAGCTACCACAATTATTATCTACTCTCTCAGTCCCAAGAGACGTTTTTTTCTGACACTTTTCACGATCTAAGTAAATTTTCTCGTTTTCTTCAAATATATAAGAAAAAATATGGTAATGTAAGCTATTGTTTGATTCGATTCTATAAGTACTTTAATAATATATAAATTTTATAATTTTTACTATTATATAGTTAGAAATATGAACGTTATAAAACGTATCTCGCGAATGTGCAAAAAGAAATTGACCTTATATTATGAGACGAACGACCTTATATTATGAGACGAACGAAGTATAAAAACCTCCGATGATTAAAGAAATACTTGAAAATACGAAATAGAGAGTGCTCCTAATCAATGATTAAGTACACTCTTTTTTCCTCACACGGAAACACACTTTCAATTCATTTAGAAATCATTAATTTAGTAATCCTTTCAAATGGGTGCTTTTATTTTCACAAAAAGGGCAAAAAGTTTGTATTAAGGTGGTAAAAGTTTCTTATCACACAAATGTTTATTATTATTCCCTCCGTCCCACAATGATCTTCTTGTTTCTTTTGGGCACATCGGTAAATGTGCGTTTTGTATCGTTAATATCTCTAATATAAATTTGTAAAAATTATAAAATTTTAATATTATTAAAGTACTTGATAAGACGAATCAAACAAGACCACACATGACTATGTTTTTATTTATATATTGGCCGAAATTACGAAGATTTCTTTAAATAGTAAATAGTGTCCGGAGAGAGAAACAAAAAGATAATTATAAGACGTGGAGTAATAAAAAACAATCACAATAACATACACCATTCTTTAATTTTTATTCTGCAATCTGAACCCTTTACAGATGTGAACAGAAAAGAAGACAAAATGTGCAACGTCAGTGTTTAGCCGTAGACCCCCTAGGGTTGCACACTTGCACTTACCATACGGTTTTTTTCTTCTAAATTTATAATTTTATTTAAATTTCTATTTTCTTGGAAATAATTATTTCAATTTTTTAGAATTTGATATTTTTAGAATATGAGTGGAGGAGGACTCAAGAGAATTCCTCTTCATATCCTCATCTCTTTCTAAGCTCTCTCCTCCATCTTCACACACCTCTCTCCTCATATATCATCTTTCTTCAGTCTTCTTCCCCATTAACTATTCCATCTGAAACTCTAATAAGCACTTAAAAATGGGATTTTCTGTGTTCTTAGTTTTTACCAACAAAATCATAGTTTAAACTTCTGTTGTTTCCCTTTTTTGTTGTTCTTGTTCTTGTTTTAGAGCCCAAAAAATTCAAAATTGTCTTTATTGTTGCAGCCATAGAGAAGAAGAAGAAGCTACAACCATAGTTATATTTATAAGCTGGTTTTTGAAAGAAGAAAAAAAAGAAAAGAACTTGTTCTTTCTTGTTACTATATTCTCTCTCTACCCACCCACCCACCTCACTCAAGCTCTAACTTTTTCAAGATTTGGGTTTTTCTTTTTGGCAAAAGCTACTACTCCGTAAATTATTGTGAAGATGTTAGAAGGGCTAATGAGCAACATGAATCAGAATTATCATCATCATCATCAAGAACAGCAACAGTTTATAGTGGATCAAGAAAGCTTGTCAAACTTGACATCTGCATCAGGAGAAGCTTCAAACTCAACAGAAGCACCTCTTCATCAGCAAGAACACTTCCAAAACCCACCTTCAAACAAGAGAAAAAGAAGTCTACCAGGTAACCCAGGTAAGTTTCTGATCTGGGTTTCTTCTAATCTGATCTATAATTATTGGGCACTCTCTAAAATTTTGTGGGTATGATTTTTTTTTTTACAGACCCAGATTCAGAGGTGATAGCACTATCACCAAAGTCATTGATGGCTAAGAACAGATTCCTATGTGAGATCTGCAACAAAGGATTTCAAAGAGACCAGAATTTACAGCTGCACAGAAGAGGTCACAATCTGCCATGGAAATTGAAACAGAGATCAAAGACTGAAGTTGTGAGGAAGAAAGTTTATGTCTGTCCAGAGAGCAGCTGTGTTCATCATGATCCATCAAGAGCTCTTGGAGATCTGACTGGTATTAAGAAACATTTCTGCAGGAAACATGGTGAAAAGAAATGGAAATGTGAAAAGTGCTCCAAGAAATATGCTGTTCAATCTGATTGGAAAGCTCATTCTAAGATCTGTGGTACCAGGGAGTACAAATGTGATTGTGGCACTCTTTTCTCTAGGTAATTAAATCTCTCTAATTTTTTCTGATGCTACTCGATCTTGAAAAAAACAGCAGCAATCCCTAAAAAAAATCTGGTTTTAAAGAAAACTCAGTCTACATTTAATGTTTGGTCGATCTTATTCTTATTACACCCAATCATTAAATTTCATTGACTGATCTAGCTATGAGGAGTATTAACTTCAGTCGCAGTTAGTCCAGATTTGAGTACACACACATCTCTTGTTTTCATCCTGAAAAATGATTGAAACTTTAATGATCTTATGCTTTTTTATTCCTTTCCCGTGATCATTTACTGTATCGAAAAGCAATTGTCCTTTATTTAATTCTGCAATTATTTATCCAGGAGAGATAGCTTCATCACTCATAGAGCCTTCTGTGATGTGTTGGCTGAAGAAGCCGCGGCTGGAACCACCGCTTCGAACCCGCTTCTCCTCCAAAATCCTCCTCGCCACCTCCACCATCAGCAAATCTTCGGTGTTGATCAGAACCAGCAGATGATCAACACCCAAGATTTGCATCCTCCATTGTTCTCAGTCAAACAAGAACTAATGCACCACCATCACCAACAACAACAACAACAGCAATATCATCAGCAGAGCTTCAATATGATTCCACCATGGCTATCATCTTCCTCTTCTTCATCCTCTTCCATGAATATGTTCAGTCAAGGATTGCTGCAGAGAAACCCTAATCAGATGATGGGTGGACCCCACTCTTCAGAGATGTCTGCAACAGCAATGCTGCAGCAAGCAGCACAGATGAGAAAAGATGCAGGAGGAGGACAACAACAATTTGGTGGTGCCACGTCAGACGGTCAGAGGGGCCCACCTGATCACGTGCCCGTTTCAACAACAACAGCTGGCAATCGATTCGGGCTGAATTTGTCGTCACATGAGCAGCAACAACAGGATGGGTTCTTCAGTGACGTGATGATGACATCTCTCTCGAGCCCCTTCAATGGAGATGGGTTGACCAAAGACTTTCTGGGACTCAGGCATCTTTCGACGAGTGATATTCTCAGTATTGCGGGGCTTGGTAACTCCATTAATGGCTTCTCTGCTGCTTCGTCGTGCAGTGATCATCAAGATCAAGATCTTCATAATAAGAGCTGGCAAGGTTAGCTTCATTGTTTCTATCTAGCTAAACTACTATATCATCCATGTTGTCTTCTTTCTTACATATAGTCGTCATGTCCTTCATACATTTGAATAGTAGATCCAGTAGGAGGTTAATTTTGTCTCTTTATGATTACTGGTGTTATTTAATCAAAAGATATGCCAAAAGCTCTCAAATTTTACTATACATTAATACTGTTCATGCATGTTCAAATCTTACTGTGATTTGTATCCTTGTATTTCATTTATCAGTTCAGATATATAAAATGAAACGTGGGTAAATAAACCAAGAAATAATCAACATCTTATAGTAGTCTTTCCTTTAAATTTTATATAATTTATAGTATAATTAAAGAGTGTTTGATAAGGTCAAAAAATTAGCATCTCAAATAACATTATAGATAAAAATAAGTATTTCAAAACGGAATTAGTTCGGATGCAAATAATTTTTAGGGTGGGAACGTACGAATGTCTGATGTTTATTAAAATAAATATATAAATGTTTGTTGAAATGTACATAAATGTTTATCAAAATTTTGACGGCATCTTTTGAAAAAATGATGCAATTTTTACCTGAATGTTCATCAGTTTTTCAATAATTATTGTTTAAAAATGAGTAATATTCAATTTTCGGATGTTTTTAAATTTGTTAATAAATGTTCTCCAAATTAGTAATTATAACAAAATGTTCACAATTCTTGATCAAATTCGTATTTTATAGTTTATTCTCACGACAGTTTTCCTTTAAATATAGTTTCAAACACTTTATAAAAAAAATCTAACTTCATTAGTCGCTCTACTAATGTTATGTGTTGCTAATGCTAAGTGTTAACATACGAGACCATTTTGTAATATACGAAAACTAGCTTAGAACAAGACATAAGATGAGACAATATTATATCGTAGGGTCCAAAATAGAATCCTAGAATCACATGTGAACTTCAAAAGAGCACGTACTTTCCCTGTGCATGTATGTCACTTGTGAGCTGCGAGCAAATTTCAAAAGGATTTACCGTTTAACTTCCTCCTCCTCCTTTTTTCTGACGAATTTACAGTATCATCATCTAGAGGTTAATCTGTTCTCCTAGTCCTATGTAAGTAACTAAGTATATTACCGAGTACGATAGAAAGTAGAATTAGGGTCCGAAACCGATAAAATTCAACTTGGTTCTGGATATTTCGGTTTCGGTTGCTAAAATCTTTAATGAGATTTTTCCAGATTTCGAAACTCTTGTTTCCGATTCGATTCAAAGAGTGAGGCACCTCCAAGTAAAAGAGCAAAAAAAGAAAAGAAAAAAGATTAGAGAGAAAAAATGTTGGAGAAGTTTTTGCTAAATCTGCCATGCATAGTTGCACGTGATCCTACGTCGTCTTCACCCGTGATAGTCCTATCCCCTCCACATGCAAAACTAAACTTGTAGGTATAAATATATAGTTTCTATTCACCGCCCACTCAAATTATTATTTACCGTCCAGTTTTTGTGCGTCACGTATGGATTAAAACCATACGTCACACATGGATTATAACCATACGTCACGTATGGATTTTTTTATTTTTTTGCTTGTTTTTTTCCATAATCTTGTAGATAATTTCAATACGATTGCGTGCATATAAAATTCGTCCAAAACGGACATCGTTTGCCCCTTCAAAGAGTCAAAAAACAAAGAATAGTGGAGTAATTATGATTAAGTGTAACAAATCTACTACTTCGTACTTATAAATTGTAGTTGTGGATTTTCTCCAAACCAAAGAAGGAGTTCAGGCACTTCCGTCAGATACGAGATTGAAAGATATGGCTTTGTTCCGGCCGTTAGAGCGTTAAGCCACTCATTCTCTTAGGCCGTCTCAAAGCGCTTAGTCGAATTTTGGTCTCCGAGCTTAGCCGCTAGGCGAAGGGTAGACGGAAGAAGGTCTCCGAAAGCCCTATTTTCGCGAGACCCTTTCGGTCTACACTGGAGAACTCGTCTCTCGGGCGTTGCTCTATTGGGTGGAGGTTCCTCGATCAACTAAGTTACTTAAAGAAGAAAGCACTTTTTTTTCGATCTTTAAACACTGAACACCACATCTCGACAAAGAAATTAAGTATTACCATCACTAAATGAAATCTTTGCTAAGTTATCTACCATATTATAAAAAAATTGAAAAATGGTGTGTTGAGTTTTAACGGACTTGTTGATACAAGAAATTATGTGTGATAAATTTGTATTTTGGCCTTTTGAAGGGGCAAACGATGTCCGTTTTGGACGAATTTTATATGCACGCGATCGTATTGAAATTATCTACAAGATTATGGAAAAAACAAGCAAAAAATAAAAAAAATCCATACGTGACGTACGGTTTTAATCCATGCGTGACGCATTGATTTTTTTGAAAAAAAAATTCGTGCGCGACGTATGGTTTTAATCCATGCGTGACGCACAAAAACTGGGCGGTAAATAGCAATTTGAGTGGGCGGTGAATAGTAAGGGCCTATACGTATATATACTCCGTATTCAGTGATAAGTATTCATGTGGAGTATACAATAATTAATTGGATGTACTAGATATAGCTTGTACAATATTATATGAGATCGCACTGTTTTGGTTAAAAAGATGATAATGAAATCTCTATATAACTACTAAAAACTATATAGCTACTAAAGCAAAATATAATTCTTCAATTTTAGCTATGTCACGTGACATACTCTTCATTTAGTCCATCCACTTATCGTCATTTCATTGGTCACAATTTTTTACTATTTATTGTAATTTTCTTAAAAAATTGATTAAATTTGGAAAATCATGTGAAAAAATATCACAAAAAGATTGCTTAAGATATTTCAGATTACAAAAAGATTTGTATGTGTTAATTTTTTAGATTTTGATCTCTCAATATCCTATTATGTTATTTTACAAATTTATAATTTTATTTTTATGATATGACATATCACAAAAAGATTAATCTCTTAATAAATAAGAGAAAAGATTATATTTTTGTGTTATGATAGTGTTTTAAATTATATAGTTTTATATATGTTGAAATTAATTTATTAAAATTTGTTAAATATTGACCTATGATAATTTGATCAAATAAGATTTTTGGTATAAAAATTCATTTATATTCGTTGTTTATTATATTTAAAATTTAAAACTTAATTATATACCAATATCATTTTAAGATATCAACTTATTTTTCATATAAAATTATATATTATGTAATACTCCATACTACTTATTAACTATATCAAGTTAAATAAACCGGCGCATGACGCGAAAAATAGGCTGGTTTTAGACTAAAAAAGCCATATAGAAACACTACAATTTTAGATTTTTTTTCTGAAATAAGCATTTTACCAGAAAAAATTCCCGACGTAGGCTCTTTTCAAAACAATTTCCAAAAATAGGCACTTATTTCTGCTTCGGAATTTTTTTACGTGTGAGAGACGCTGGTAGAACCAGCGTCTCTCCTCCGAAGCTGAAACTATTTTTTTTTGAATTTTTTATGTATAAGAGACGCTGGTCCAGCCAGCGTCTCTTATACATGTTAGTTTTTTAACATTATTTCCAAACTTTTTTGTAGTTTTTAATTATTTTTTTTAAAGCAATGTATAAGAGACGCTGGTTCGACCAGCGTCTCTTATACGGTCAAACATAAAAAAAAAATGTATATGAGACGCTGGTTCGACCAGCGTCTCATATACAGAGATGTTTTTTATTTATTTGCACATGTATAAGAGACGATGGTCGAACCAGCGTCTCTTATACGTTCAAACATAAAAAAAAAATGTATATGAGACGCTGGTTCGACCAACGTCTCTTATACAGAGATGTTTTTTTTTATTTGCACATGTATAAGAGACGATGGTCGAACCAGCGTCTCTTATACGTTCAAACATAAAAAAAAAATGTATATGAGACGCTGGTCGAACCAGCGTCTCATATACAGAGATGTTTTTTTATTTATTTGCACATGTATAAGAGACGCTGGTCGAACCAGCGTCTCTTATATGTTCAAACATAAAAAAAATATGTATATGTTGCCCAGCGTCTCATATACAGCGATGTTTTTTTTTATTTGCACATGTATAAGAGACGCTGGTTCGACCAGCGTCTCGTATACCGTAATGTTTTTTTATAATAATGTAAATATGAAATTGTTGTGTAATAAATCTGATAAAAAATCATAGAGTTTAACATAAAATTTTAAATCAACAAATATGTAATAATTCTAATCTTTGTCTTCACTCTCTGTGTGATCATCATCTTCTTCTCTACTTGGTTCTTGGACGGGTGCTAACGTAGGCTCGTATCCCCACCCACATATATTATGTTCATCTCTAGAAATTGGCCTAGTGGGAGAAATAAATACACTTGAAGCACTAGTGGACATAAATAAACTTGGTGCATGCATTGATGATGTCATGTATGAATAATGAGACGAGGAACTCCATCCACATTCACCGAGATCTGAGAACGACGGTTGCGGGATTGAAGAACTAGGAAAATCTTGAAAGGAAGAATAATAGGGCGGAGGTGTTGGAGAGGCTATGGGAAACGATGTTGGATAAGACATTGGTGGCGTAGACGCTGACGCTGACGCTGGCGGAATATAGGGAGGTGACATAGTCATTGGAGGATCTTGTTGGCTATAGAAGAATGATTGATCTACAGACAATTGGTTAAGAACATCAATCCCTTGCGTCGTCACCTGTTGTCCCTGGAAAAAAAAATCATAAGTATGTTTGAAATATTCAGTGTAAATATTATATAAACTGATATGTTATATTTCATACTCACCACCATATACAAGTCTTGAGACAATGGTTGATATTGTCCTGCTGGCGGCCGAATATGTGGACTAATAAATCTACGAGTAATTGATCGGTACCAACTCATATACCGTTCTTCCACTGTTGAAGGACATGGGTCATCCAGAGGCATAGCAATCCAATCCGCACGTCTGTTCCACAACTCTATAAATTGCTTGTGAAATATGCTCCAGTCTGTCTCATGCTTCCCCCTTCTGTTAACTAAATGCAACTCATCATAGTTTTCACATGCACCCGGCACATGTTGTGGAAATCCGAATTGACGCATCACACGGTCGGGTCGATGCCACTCAACTATGTCAAAACAAATCATAGGAGCTTGGGTCCTCCACACATTGCATCCTAAAAAACAAATTCTACCAAGCCTCCCTAGTTCACTTGGTGTGTAGGGATCCCATGCAAACTAAATATAAAATAAAATGACCTTAAGTATGTTGAATATATGTATTATGTAATTAGACATTAAAAAAAATACAAACCTGATCGCTCCTTAGCCTATCCAATGCATCTCGATAATACATAAGATCATGACTTTTACCATCATATACGAAAACACACTTCAACCACCTAAATAAAAAAAGAGATTGATAAAAACTCGCCCGAGATATATGTATATGCAGTAATGGTGAATGTTACCTCAATGCAAGTGAATCTTGACCATTCAGAAATTGGTCATCAAGTGGTGGAGGTTGTGACCCTTCAGATAGGGCAGCCTTAGCTTTCCTCCTTCTATCTCTCCTCCTCGCTAGGTGATCTTGCTCCGGGTCTGAGACCCCGATAAACCTTGGCCTCCCAATCGGCATGCGTTGCCATGCCCATAACTACAATCATGACATTAATTAACCACTGAAAACCGATAACTTTAAATTCAATAAGTTATATTATATACCTGAAGTAAGATCAGTGGACCGCCTATTTGAGAGTGATGTTTCTCTGAGGCTTTGCATAGGTTGCGGTAAAGATATGCCAAAGTAGCACTTCCCCAGCTGTAGTATGCCGCAGACTCTAGATTCTCCAGCAACGACAAATACACTACTTGTATTTCGCCTCCACTGTAATCTGAGAAAAGGAGGCCACCCATTACCATCAAGATGTATGCCCTTGCATAACACTTGATCGTCTCCTCATCCGCATTATCCGACAATTCACTAAAGTTTGTTCGTAGCCATGAAAGCTTCAATGCTGAGCCGCCGAGTGATCGACTTGGATCTTTACCGAGCAGACGGATGACTTCTGATCTCCAATGGTGACCTGCAGTGCCTGATACAGCATAGCCATCCACACATAGTCCAAACAACACAGCAACATCTTGGAGTGTGATTGTTGCCTCACCCACGGGCAAGTGAAATGTATGTGTCTCAGGGCTCCATCTCTCCACTAATGCTGTAATAAGCTCCTTGTCTAGTTTGAATTTGGATCCTAGACGGGATACGCAATAAAATCCAGCAAGACGAATGTATTCTAAGACCCTAGGATGGGGATCGAACCAATGTCGCAGATGCACTCTAGTTTCTAAGGGTGTCATTGTCTATACAAAAGAATGGGAAAATTAGAGATATTTAAGCATGCAATGTACAAACTAACTAGTGAAAATCGATATTTAAACATGTAATGTACACTTACATAAGCGGCATTGTTCCACACATCCGAAGATCTGTGTTGTTCTTGCTGACTAAGCACCTCAGACGATAATGGACCAGGGTTAATCTCCATGTACTAGCCATTGAAACAACAATCATAAACACACATGAATACAAATGTCTTCATAAACAACAACAACAACAACAACAATCATTACAAATGTCTTAATAAACAACAACAACAATCATTACAAATGTCTTCATAAACAACAACTACAAATAAAGTACAACAATGAAAACTAGGTAAAGCTAGTTATGTTGTCCAGAACTGCTAGCTCGTGATGCACGTGTCCTCCTGTTGTGTCCCTCTTGCCCACATAGTTTGCAGTTGCTTTTCCCTGGAGCACTAACAATGTCCATCTCATTATGGAATCGAGACTCTTTCCGCCTTCCTGGTCTACCAACGTCACGAAGATCATTCGGATTTGGCTTCAATGTTGGTCCCTCAATCACAGGCCAATCTAAAATATCTCCTACTGGATAAAAGGTTGTCTGATATGTCCTCATCAGAGCCTCTATGGAGTAAAGTGGATCAACATATTCAACATACGAGAAGCTCATGTGGCGACACACTGCTAAGACGTGAGGGCAAGGTATCTTATAATTCTTCCATCTTTGACAAGTACATGTCCTACTAGTCAAATCCACGACGTATTGTAAGCGCTGGCCGTATTCCTGGACGGGTGGAACATGGACTTCATATACATGTCTTAATGCGTTGAATGAGATTACTTGTGCACGACGAGCTATTGTAACATTGTGCTCAATCAACGTTTCCACTGCATTAGTGTATCGTTGCCCTGCCACATTACGTTCTGTTGCCTTTCCAAGACGCTCTATAAAGTACGAATTAAGTCTATAGAATGTCGATTGGACAAGACCTGTGATAGGTAAATTTCTGGAACCCTTCATCACCCCATTAAAACACTCAGACATGTTGGTTGTCATCACTCCATACCTGGAACCGCCATCATGACATAAGGACCATTTTTCCTTTTCAATGTTGTCCAAATAAGTTTTTGCCGTTACATTTTTGGAGCACAAAGTAGAGTACCCAGCATCAAATTCCGCCTCTTCATGTTTGTATGTTGTTGCACCAAGTAATCGCTTCAAGTGCTTGTTTCCAACAGCTGTGTTGAAATTTGAAACAATATGGCGAACACAAAACCTGTGATATGCATTTGGAGCTCTCCAACGCTGTATCTCTCTCATAGCCTTCAGGATACCCGGATGCCTGTCCGATATAACACATATACCAGTGCGGTCTGTTACTCGACGACCAATTAAATCCATGAACCAAGACCAACTGTGACCATTCTCACTCTCAACAACAACAAACGCAATAGGAAAAATCTGTTGATTTGCATCCACAGCCATTGCTATAAGTAAAGTACCTTTGTACTTTCCATACATGTGAGTTCCATCAATAGTAATCAAAGGCCGACAATGTTGGAAACCTTGGATGCTTTGTCCAAATGACCAAAAAACACGTCGGAAGATGAATCCACTCCCATCAGCACTTGGTACCGTACTCCATTCGACAACAGTACCAGGATTGGACTGTACAACTGCAGCCATAAACCGAGGCAAAATAGCATATGATTCCTCCCAATCACCGAAAATGGAAGCTATTGCCTTTTGTTTTCCACCCCATGCTCTTTTGTACGTAATGGAGACCTGATACGAATTCTGTATTATTTGCATAATGGTCCTAGGCTTCAATGCTTTGTCAACTCGAATAAGCGAAACTATTTCTTCAGCGATGAACTTTTGCGAGATATTACGATTATCCATATGCATGACATCTCTTACGCAGCTAGGGACATGAGGACCTTTGTATGTGCTTATCTTCCGCACATTGTCAAGCTCACCGACTTTATGAGCCGATAGTTTCCATGTGCATCCTTCGTCTTTTTGCACGCAGACAACTGTGTACCACCGATCTCTGACCTTTTTCACCTTATACTCCTTCCCCTTGGATGCTGAGTACACTACAATTCTTCTTTTCAACTGCTCGAGTGAACTAAAAAGTTGTCCTTTGCAAAATTCATCTTCATTTGGCAGTGGATCCATTCGGATCCAAGTTTGCCATGAGTTCATCAATGCCGGATCAGGTTCTCCAGTCATATTCCAACTCGGGGTGATTTGCGCTGCTTCTCTAATCATGTTAACCCTAGCTATATCAGCTTCATTGACATCCTCGTCCTCTGATGATTGATCGATGTCATCATTGTGATCAAGACCAAACGCATCGACAAACGCATCCTCGTGATCATTGTTTCCCTCTCCATGTACTACCATTTGTGATCCACTCATTACTCCAGATTGAACATTTGAGAGTAATCTGGTGAATGAGGTTTCACACTGGGGGTTGTCTCCACCTTCCATTCTAAAATGTCAAGGAAAATTTTATCATAAAATTATTTTATCTTTAAATTTAAAGTAATTGTGGTTTAAATCTTTTTAAACCTAATTACTTTGATTGTTTATACATAATTACTATTTTCAACTATTTCCAACTGTTTTCAACTACTTACTTTGATTGCCACATTTTATCATAAAATTCAAGCCAAATCAAACCACATTCAAGTGAAGCCAACTATTTTCAACTATTTCCAACTACTTATTTTTAAACCTATTTTCATATAACATTCGTTTTTAAGTCTATTACCATTACAAAATTCATAAAAAAATTCTTAAACCTATTATAATATAAAATTCGTTTTTAATCCTATTATTATTAAAAATTTCTAAAAAAAAATACTTATACCTATTATAATATAAAATTCATTTTTAATCCTATTATCATTAAAAATTTCTAAAAAAAATACTTAAACCTATTATCATATAAAATTCGTTTTTAACCCTAGTATAATTATAAAATTCGTTTTTAAACCTATTATAATATAAATTTCGTTTTCAATTCTATTATCATTAAAAAATTCTTAAAAAAATACCTAAACCTATTATCATATAAAATTGGTTTTTAACCCTATTATCATTTTAAAATTCGTTTTTAACCCTACTTCTATAAAACTATTTTCTAAAACCTTTTTTCTGAAACATATTCATAGATTCTTAAATAAAATGAGTGCATAAATTTTCTTACGTTTTCTCTGTTGAAAAACGTTCACCCGCTCGTTCACGTCCGCTCGTCCGTTCACCCCAGTCTGTTTCTTCCTGATTTTGGAACGAAGATTGTTGCTGGTATGACAATAAAATAACAGTGAACAAAATTAATTAAGAGAAGAAGAAATGGAATTACAATGTTTAAATGAATCCAAAATTTTTTAAGAAGAGAAAAAGAAATGAAGACTTACCTTCGATTGCTGGATCACCCGTCTATTGCCTTGCTGTTGTTGTTGGAACGAATGAAAAGAAAACAAGAAGAAGAAGAGGTTGGATGTTGTTGTTGGAACGACTGAAAAGAAAACAAGAAGAAGAAGTGGATTGCAGTAAAAACGTGAAAGAAGAAGGGATGAAGATGAATTTAAAGACTATTGTAACTGCTATCTCCCAACCACACGCATTCAATTTCAATTTCAATTTCAAACGAAACAGCGGCTGGTTTTCGGAAATTAGGGTTTAGTGTAAGAGACGCTGGGCGAACCAGCGTCTCTTACACAACACATTTTTTTTTAATTAAAAATTGTGTAAGAGACGCTGGTTCGACCAGCGTCTCTTACACATCACATTTTTTTTTAATTAAAAATTGTATAAGAGACGTTGGTTCGACCAACGTCTCTTACACATCACTTTTTTTTTAATTAAATATTGTATAAGAGACGATGGTTCGACCAGCGTCTCTTATACATGTGCAAATAAAAAAAAACATCTCTGTATATGAGACGCTGGTCGAACCAGCGTCTCATATACATTTTTTTTTTATGTTTGACCGTATAAGAGACGCTGGTCGAACCAGCGTCTCTTATACATTGCCTTAAAAAAATATTAAAAACTACAAAAAAGTTTGGAAATAATGTTAAAAAACTAACATGTATAAGAGACGTTGGCTGGGCCAGCGTCTCTTATACATAAAAAATTCAAAAAAAAAATAGTTTCAGCTTCGGAGGAGAGACGCTGGTTCTACCAGCGTCTCTCACACGTAAAAAAATTCCGAAGCTGAAATAAGTGCCTATTTTGGAAAATTGTTTTGAAAAGAGCCTACGTCGGGAATTTTTTCTGGTAAAATGCTTATTTCAGAAAAAACAATACATGATGACAGGGAAACCATGACGAGCGCAATTGTGTATTGAGCTAACGCTACTCGTGTAATAAAAACAATATATAAGTCCGTGAACTTTCATTCTAAAATTAAGTTATCCAATTGAAGAAACTTTGGAGACCCAAAGTCTAGTTTTGTTAATCTATTATGGCAAAGTCCGATGGGCCGATAAACACGGAGGTTATGTATACGCCCTCCTTAGGGTAAGTAACCTTTTTTGCACATCCACTACTATTTTCTAACTCCGAAAATTTTATAGTGTGTTAACTATACATGATGACAGTTTGTGTTGATGACAGTTTCAGTTTCGGTTGATGACATATTGTGTTGATGACAGTTTCAGTTCATGACGTATTGTGTTGATGACAGTTTCACTTTGATGACGCGTTGTGGTTCAGATTGGGTTGGTTTATTTAGTCCAAATAAAAGAGGGTTATAAAGCCTTCTTATTGTCAAATCCAGGTTATTGGGCTTAATGAAGAGCGCATATGCGCATTAGGCCCACCATACAGGCTCCATCCTAAAACTAATTGGTAATAGGAGGAGTAATCCATGTGTACAATGAGTTACTCCCTCCGTCCCATAATATAGTGTCTGTTTTCCTTTTTTGGCGTCACAAAATGTTGTGTCTGTTTCCATTTATATCTTTCGTCTTATTACCCACATCAAATCACTTCTCTAAAAATCCACACCCAACTACCTTCTCTCTCCTTCTTTTTTACATCAATTTCCACACCTAATCACCTTTTATCTTCTCTCCTACATAAAAAACCACACTCTTTCACAATCTTTCTCCCTTTCACTTTTTCTTTCTCACCTCCTTAATTTTCCTCGGAAACCGCAAACGGGCACTTAATATTGGGACGGAGAGAGTATTATTATTATCTTAACTTTCGATTTGAGAAGCTTATTCTCACATATTACAACAACTTTCCCAAAACCATTTTATACCTAGAATTAAGATGCAATCACGTGACACTCGCTTATAGCAAATTAAGGAAAAGATATATACGTAGACCACTTGTTCTGTGGTCTTCGACGTGGGAAGCCAACTCTGTATCGATCTCAACTGAACTAACTTAGATCATGATCTCCCCCCAATAACCCCCTTCAAGCTCGTGAATGTGGAATCATGCCAAGCTTGCTAGTAGCTTCTTTGTGTTGTAAACCAGTTAAGGTCTTGGTGAAAACATTTGCCAACTAAGTAGTGAGAATGTGAAATGCAGAGAAATGAGACCATCGTCAAGCTTCCCTCGGACAAAATGGCAATCAAGTTCCACATGTTTCGTGCGTTCATGATAAACAATGTGTTTGGCTACGTATATGGCTGCTTGATTGTCGCAGTACAAATGATTAGGAGTGACAGAAGGAACAATCAACTCATAGAGCAGGAAAGAAAGCCATGTGAGTTCAAACACAACTCTCCTCATGGATCTATATCTGACCCAAAGGATAAAGAGATTGTAGGTTTTTTTCTCTGACTTTGAAGACAATGGACTTGATCATAGGATATGATTACATAGAAACTACTAACTGATCATCTAGTTAATGGACATGCTCCCAATCAGAATCACAGTAAGCTTTAAGAGAAAAGTAATCAAACTTGGAAAAGACAAGACCAAGGGAAGGAGAACCCTTAAGATACCTTATTGTGTGCAAAACAAAATGGCGGTGAGGTATGCAAGGTGAGCTGACGAAGAAACTTGCCAACCGGTTTTCTGTACAGTAGAGGATCATCAAATAAATCCCCCTAATAATTTGGAAAAAGCTTCAGATTTAGCTCTAATGAACTGACCACCAATTTAAAATCATGAACACCGACTTCATTGAGGAGATCTTGGGCAATTATTTGAGATAAAATAATAGAATCAGGTTCAAAAAAACTTCCATGCCAAGAAAATATCCCAAGGAACCGAGGATCATCATGTAAGAACAGCGTAAGAGCTCTAGTCTCATCAACATTAGTACCCGTAAGTAGATTGTCATCTACATAAACAACTGCTAAGGTAATAGAAGATCAACTGATGCGGGAGCATCTGAGCCATCATCAAGGTCGTCTCGTCCTAAATCTAGAGATGTGCTAACCATTGGAGCAAGGGCTAAAGATCGCTATGAGCCATCATTGGATTCATTGATAGTGGTCCGAGCTCGTATTGTAGCCATTCAAGCTCGTAGAGATCCTGATGGCAGACGAATCTGCAGGATCGAATATATGAGGCTGAAAACGTTCTCTTGGGGTGGATGTTGAGGAAGTCGATGTGGAGATGGCTTCGAGAGATCGTTGTGGCAGACGATCGATCGAACCTTGGCCTTCAACAAGTGTTATCTACCTTGACTCAGTCGTCGATCTAGGTAGACTTGCTTGACTCGGACACGATAAGCAAGTGACGTCTTTTAGAAAGACTCTCTTGACTCGAACTAACCCAAGGAATCCACCTAGGGTTCTTTCAAGGTTTTGAAGTCGAACTATGTATAAACACAGATCGATCTCACAGGTGGCCAATATCAAACCAAGCGTTGACTTCTTGCAATTCAATATAATTCATAGCTACAGCTAAAGACGTTAAAACAACGTCAAAACTAAAAACGTAAATCTAAATTATCAATTTGTCTAATCTGAGCAACAAGCTCTAAAAACCAACTTAAATAGGAAAATATCTCAAGGGTAAAATAGTAAAGTCTCCTTAGCCTTCCTCTTCTTGGGCTTCCTTCCTGCTAAGCCCAAAAGGACTCTTCTTCTCCATCTGGACGATCGGCCCACCTGGCTGCCAGTCTTGTGTTGTTCCTTCTTCTTCAGTGATATGAGCTGACGTAGTCCTGCGTACATCATCCTCCCCCTCTTGAAAAGGATTCGTCCTCCAATCTGCAATAGGAACTGAAACAAACACAAAATATCTTGCACTTTCGAAGACACCCCAATACTGGAAGCTAAGGGGCAGGTCAGTATGGTCTAGCTAACGACTTGAGTGCACTAGCAACAACTGTAACGGGCTGCGACTCTTCAGCTTCACCACATCTCTAGCTGGAACACTCATGAGGATAATCTTGGAAAACTTTCCCAAGACAGCACAGAAATAGAACATAGCAATCCGACCAAGAGCAAGCAGTGATGACAATGTGATACCAAGGAAAGGAGTGTGTGTAGGTACCTCTGGAGAAAGGGAAGACGTATGAAAAAAGTCGTGAGGTAGAGGAAACTTACGCCGTGGATGCTCAAGACAACGAATCAGATTGACGCCTGCGCCCTCCAATATACGACTCGTCATGAGGAATACAGAAACTTCCTTTTTGCTCATAGGGGACAAACGATAACAACCTCCATTGTGAAAAACATTGTACTGATTGTGGCGACCATCATGCAGAACATACCGATCAAATTGCCACGGACGCCCTAATATCACCGTAATATCATCAATAGGCAAGATGACACACCGAATCCTGTCAGAATACCCATCTAGACGGATATCGTACTCAGCTCCCTCACTCACATTCACATTGAATTCATGACAAATCCAACCCGCTGATATGGTCTCATTCAAATGGTAAGTAGGGATAGACAACTTAGTAACAGCAGCTCTGCTCACTATATTACGCTCACAACTACCGTCAATAATAGCAAGAAAAGGAGACAGATGCTTACCAATGAAGATCTCGTGGTAAAAGGCAACGGTACGCTGTGTCAGATCAATTGGTGGGACGTCAACTCGCTGCTCAATTCTCTCCATCTCCCACTCCATGATCTCTCCCATCAGCTCTAGGTGATCTCCATTATCTCCCATGCCCTCTTGTTGATCCCTACTGATAGCAGTGTCCTCTAGAGGATCCTCTTCCATGGAGTCGCCAGTAAAATCCAGGGATCCTTCAAACGGGACAGCCATACAAAGGAAAGACTCACCCTTCACATCATTGGCTGCAAAACGGACCTCATCTACCTGTGCACTCGGCTCTTCCTGGAGTTCCTCTTCATCAGCTGACTCATATCCGCCGTTTTCGTTCAACAGTACGACTCTTGCCCTAGTCCCTTCCTTAGGTTGTTCATCAGACATGGTTTCCGACTTTGCTGCCTGATCTGTCTGAATCGACGGGCGGCTGCTTGATGGCGGCGCTGACCAACTTCTGTTACCTCCCTGCTGTCGTCTCTTAGGCAGAGACTCAAAAACTTGTGTAGCATAGTGCATGACACTCTCAATAGCAGCTTAAGGACCAAAATACTGATTCCGAACAACAGACCCGACATCATCATTTAATCCATTAATGAACTTTGAAACGACGTACCTCTCAGGAAAAGTAACGTTGGATCTGGCAATAAGCTGCTTCAACTGATTGAAATATTCTGCCGGTGAAAGAGCTCCCTGTCTAAGTCGTTCTAGTTGCCCCTGAACGATGTCAACATAGTTGTCCGGGATGAATCGTTTCCTCATTGCCTGTTTCATCTCTTCCCAAGTCTCAACTGGATGCTCAAAACGGTTCACTCTTTCAACCTGATCCGCTCTCCACCAAGTCAGGGCGAAGTCTGTAAAGTGAATAGTGGCCATAGTCACCCTAACATGCTCCGGGTACTCACAAAACTCAAAAATCTGATCAGTTCGGGATTCCCAACTGATATAGGCTTCTACATCTGACGTACCTAAGAAGCGGTCTATTTGCACCTTTGCCTGAGGGAGTGCTGCTGGCCGATCCTGTTGTTGGTCGAAACCCTGGTATGCCGGGACTCCCCGTCTCGGCTGAAGATATCCAGGATTTTGTTGCCTGACTTGACCACGGTAATCTCCTTCCTGATCTGCATGCTGAAATTGAGCTCTCGGCTGCATCTGCCTAAATTTCGACTGCCCGAACGTGCAAGTACGCTGAATAGGAGTGTGATCGACTACTTGCTCCGCTTGGCTAGGGTATGGTGTTGACTGTCTTGTCTAAAACATTGGGCGGTCTCTCGTGGGATGCCCATCAACATCGTTCAAAGGCTCATAAACCACAGCCCCGTTCGAACCGCCTACCTGCTGCTTGCCCTGCCGACGTTCGATTGCTTCCAAAACAGTAGCACTGATTCTCGCTGCTAGCTCCTGCTCCATCTCTTGGACTACCTCTCGCATTGTTGCTTTCATCTCAGAAGTGACTGAAGAAACCTGCTCAGTGTCTGAACCAACCATGTCTGCCTGAAAAATAGAACGAAGAAGATTGGAGAAAGGGGGGGGGGGGGGTTCGGCCGCCTATGTGCTAGGTTAGAGGGCTCCTTCAAATTTTTGCTTGCCTTCCAAGGATAAAATCCTACAAGATAAGAGAGAAAATGAAATAAAATATGGAAGATCTTTTAAGGAAATAAAGATAAAAAATAAGAAAATAAAAGAAAATCTCAATATGGTTAGATAAGATCTCACCAACTTGGTAACAACTTATCTTCCAAGTAAAGAATATCTTTTATTTTCCTAAAAAGAAAGGAAAATAAAACAAATAACAAGATATGGTAACAAGAAGATCTTCCCCTTTTTCTTGCATTTTTGGAAAAATGAGGTGGGAAGGGGAAGGGCCACTCGGCCGGCTCAAAGGCCACCCCGCTAGGCGCGGCTGCGGGTGCCTCGGTGTGCGTGCTCCCGCTCGAGCGGTGGGTCCCGCCTTACCAACTTGGCGATTCTCCTCGTAATCTTCCCCTGCAAGATTGTTAGCCCACTTGAAATAAAAGAGACAAAATTAGGTTAACGTTTAATTTCGCATCCCTAGGCTCGAAATTCCTCACGCTTTCCCTTTTCAGAAGGTTCTCTCTCGGTTTGGACTCGGGATGAGGTTCTGGCTAAAACAGGATCTTCCAAAAGTCAATAGAAGATTCAGTTGAGAATATGCTGCAAAGAATTTTGAACAATAATTTTTGTAAGAAAACGAAAAAATGCAAGATTCAATTCGAAAATCTCTAGAGCCGCCCCCGGGCGGGAAAGCGCCGGAGCGGAGTTCGAGGCTACTAGCCCGACTCACTTGGCTTGACCCCTGGGACTTCTCAAGGCTACTAGCACGGGTCCTGCTCAACCTTAAACAAACAAGGCTACTAGCCTAAAACGTTCTCGCCTTAGCCGGATTTCTCTTCGGCTAGTCGAGTTATAGAAAACTCGTTTTTTTTTAAATGGCCGACTGGCCGTGTAAGGGTAGGGAGCTTGAAAACGCCTCCCGCTCGTTTGCCCTTTTCAAAATTCGAATTAAAAAAAGATTTTTCTGATTTCCTTCCGAAAATAGTTGCACAAAATCTTAACAGAAAATCTTCAAGCCTGATTCTTCCCTTGATTTATGGGTTGGTTAGGGTAAGAAGGGATTAGGGTTTTGGCTCACCCTAGCCGTCCGCCGTCCCTAGGCTAAGACGCCGTTTCCTTCCCTCGGCTACACTCTCCTCTCCAGCGCTCGTCACACGTTTTGAGGAGGTTTTTGGCTGAAAATAAATAAATAAATTTCTCACCCTCTCGGCTTAAGGTAGATCTGAACAAAATGCACCCGAGTGAGTAAGCTTCAAGAAAAGGGAATACAAAACTAGAACGTTTTACCTCGTTTAGCTCTGATACCAAATGATGGCAGACAAATCTGCAGGATCGAATATATGAGGCTGAAAACGTTCTCTTGGGGTGGATTTTGAGGAAGTCGATGTGGAGTTGGCTTCGAGAGATCGTTGTGGCAGACGATCGATCGAACCTTGGCCTTCGACAAGTGTTATCTACCTTGACTCAGTCGTCGATCTAGGTAGACTAGCTTGGCTCGGACACGATAAGCAAGTGACGTCTTTTAGAAAGACTCTCTTGACTCGAACTAACCCAAGGAATCCACCTAGGGTTCTTTCAAGGTTTTGAAGTTGAACTATGTATAAACACAGATCGATCTCACAGGTAGCCAATATCAAACCAAGCGTTGACTTCTTGCAATTCAATATCAAACCAAGCGTTGACTTCTTGCAATTCAATATAATCCAAAGCTATAGCTAAAGACGTTAAAAAAACTTCAAAACTAAAAACGTAGATCTCAATTCTCAATTTGTCTAATCTGAGCAACAAGCTCTAAAAACCAACTTAAATAGGAAAATGTCTCAAGGGTAAAATAGTAAAGTCTCCTTAACCTTCCTCTTCTTGGGCTTCCTTCCTGCTAAGACCAAAAGGACTCTTCTTCTCCATTTGGACGATCGGCCCACCTGGCTGCCAGTCTTGTGTTGTTCCTTCTTCTTCAGTGATACGAGCTGACGTAGTCCTGCGTACATCAGATCCGGTTCGAGTCAAGATGAGAAGGAAAATATTACGGAGGAAATAAACTAGACTTCAAGATAAAACTCTGGGATTTGGAATCACTCAATTTCGATCTCGGACGAGAGAGAACGAGCCATTTCAAAAAGAGATGTCGGCGACATGGTTCCAAGTGGCGCCCACCGTTAATTAACAAATTCGAGCTTGGATACGAATTGGAGAACAATAATGACGGCGCCCGCTGCCTTTTGGGTAGCGTCCGCCGCCAATTGAAATCCGCTAGTTATTGTTTTAGGGTAGGTAGACTTTGATATTAAATACAACGTTTATCGTTTTTTCTCCCAAAAGAGATCTTTTGTGAGCAGAGTGCCTCATGTGCATTGTTGTTGAAATCGCCCTAGTTGTTCTTGTGTGTGTCAATCTCCTCCATAAGGTTGGTGCTATCAAGGCTCCATAGAGCATCCTCTAGGTGCCTTGGCCTACCATAGCCATTGTGTTTGGTTGTAATCCAATGGGGTTTTCTTCCTCATTCGTTAAGGTTCTTGTTCCTTAGTTCAAGAGTTTTATCGTTGTTTGATTTGGTTCGAATTGGCCTATCGTTCGACTTATCTTTCTATCATCTCCTTGTCTAATTCTGCATCTCTTTCTTTGTTCGAGGTTTGGTGTTTAGATCAGGCAACAACGGCTTATCCCTGCATCATCAACCCTTCATTCTACTTAATGAACAAGGAATGATCATTTTTAGTAATGAAAACCTTGTAGTTGAAGAGCAGAGGACAACTTGGAATATCATTGTCTTGATGCTTGTTTAAGTCCATGCAAGTTGGTGTACCTTGGACAAAAGAAGAAGGCTTTGTATAACCCAAATTAGGAAGCTTCATCTAAACATCCTTAATAGAGGTCACGATGACGAAATGCATTGCTTATGTCCATCTGAAACATAATCTTTTGTGTAATCCAAACCAGCCTTTTGTGTGTTTTCTATTACAACCAACCTTGCCTTAAATCTTTCAAAAACACTATTTGCCTTGTGTGTTCATCATATGCTCCATATCATCTCTCCAATTAGGATCCTTAACAACCATAGAATAAGAGAAAAACTCTTGATGTGGTGTTACTAACATAACAAAAGCTTGGTTAGGGATGGATAAATCACGAAAGGAAAGATGGTGACTAGGTTAAATATCAGCTAAAAGGGAGCAATGATATGGATGGAAATGGTTGCACAGTTGTAATCTTGTCGACCTCCTTAAAGAGGGATCAAAGGTAGGCAAAGTAGGAGAAGGAATAGGTGAAATGGGATAGAAGTAGTAGGAGATTATTGTGGAGGGTTTTGTAGAGATGTGGTCGGTATGATAGTAGGAACAAGTTCAAATTCCATAGGCACTGGATAAGGAATAGAGGAGCTATTTGTTGGGTTGACAGAGGAAAAAGGTAGGATATGTTCATAGAACACAATGACTCTTGCAATGTTTTGATCTAGGAATATAGCCTAATATGTGATGCCATAAAACTGAATCCAAAATAGAAATGGAATTGCACATCTCTCTTGTAATAATGTGATTATTTAGAGAAACCTGAGAGAGAATATATAATCCACCACATGGTTTAGTAAGCCATTGGCCTCTTCTCTGGAGGATCTCGTATTAAGCATTTCCCAAAGGAAAGGCCTGGGCCTGACCACACATTTTTTGTATTGACAACATATTCTAATGAAAACTCTCAATGTACGACATATTTTCCAGGCAAAAATCAACTGAAATAACCATATCACCACATAGTTTAATTTTACATCATCTTAATTCCATTAGGAAGAGACACCACACAAAGATGGGACAAGCTTCTAATTTTAGGCAAAAGATGTATCTCAAATGTCATACGCTTTCTAGCACCAGAATCAATATTCCATTTCCTATCTCCTCCAATAACATATTGCTTGGGGATTTGTAGATAAGAAATGAGTTAAGACAGAAGTAATACCAACAAAGTTGGCTGATGTCGTGGCCTTTTAATTTGGAGTCTTAAAACTATCAATCAATGAGAGAAGTTGATTGTACTGATCTTGAGTAACAAAGGAATTCTCCTTCCTCTAAAATTCTTGAAGTTTGGTGGAAAACCAATCAATCTGTAGCATTTCTCCTTAGCGTGTCCTTGCTTTCTATAATGCTCACAAATACCAGATTCTGATTAGGAGTATATCTTCTTGAATAATCTCTTAAATTATCTCTTTATGGCTTCTTTCCTCTCTCTTGAGAATTACCATTAAGTGATATACAATTTGCTTGCATTTGTCTCTGCTTTTCACCTTGGATGAGAAGATAGTAAGCATGGCTTACTGAAGGTAAAGGCATCATCATGAGGATATTTCCTCTCTATGAAGTGTAGACTTCAATGAGACCTAATAAAAACTTCATTAGATTTTGTGTTTATTCAATCTTGGACAAAGTATCACGATTACCACAATAACTAGGAGGAAAATTGAGCCCACAACCTAGTTCATCCCATAATTTCCCGAGCTTTGTGTATTACACAGTGATTCCATAATATCCTTGACAAATGAAGTGATCTCCTTCTGGATATGATATAATCTTGCTCCATTGAATTGTCCATATATCTCTTCTAGTTAATTCTCTCCAGATGTCTTGAGTAGTCGAACAATATAACACAATGTCTGCACTATCCTTTTGCAAAGAGTTTAACAACCAAGAAGGCACCACGTTGTTATTTTCCCGGGCCTTCATCTTCAAATCATCATTAGTAGGTTTCTCGTATGATCCATCGAGAGAGCCTTCTTATTTTCGTTGAAACGAAGATGAACATTGTTCTCTTCTAGGAATTGAAACTTGTTGTTCCATCGAACACTCATGAATTATCCACAATGGATTTGGGTTATCCATATGACCTAGACCTTGATTTTCGTTATCGATGGCGGATCTCAACAAATAAATGAACAGAAATTGATTGAAAAGACAATCAAAAGATCAAAGAAAATGCAAGGATCGTATTCCAGCTCTGATACCAAGGTGAATTTGCACGAACCAATGAGTAAATTAGTACATGCAAATCAAAATATTCGGAAAAGACAACTCCATTGAAGAGGCACTTGAGCTCTCGAATAGAAGAAATTTGGGAAAAAAGAAAGTATTGTTATGTTAATTTGTTACAACCACTTTCCCAAATCAATTAATACATGAAATTAAAATTTAATCATGTGACACTCACGTGTACAAAGGAAAAGAAAAACATGTGGATAACTTCTTCTCTGGTCTAGGTTCAATGTGAAAAGTAACTATGTATTTCAGCTGGATCAACTCTGATGATGATCTAACTTCTCAAGTTGGCGAGGCGTTGTTCTATCTCCACCTCTGAATTTCCGAACTTGAGAATAGCGCTTATTCTAGGAATTAAGTTAAAACGAGCGTAAATAGAATATTATTTCCGAAAAAGTGCTTAGAGAAAATATACTTGTACTTCATTTCTCAAACTTTGTAATAGAATTTTGATGCATATATTTTAAAAAGTAATATGAATATAAAGTATGCATGTACTTGAAATTTCATTGTTGTACACTATTTAATTTTAATAATCATTCAAATATCTTTTAAAATAGAATGATGCAAATGATATGCTCAGTATGATTGTAATTCTATTCTTATTTTTCATCGATTAACATGTTTGATAATGATGAGTCGCCAAGCCTTTTTTTTTTTTTTTTGGTTAAAGAGAGACGACACTCTCAGAACTTTATTGAAAGAAAATGGCTAATTTAAAACTAAACGGGGCATAGCCACACCCCTTACATCGTCAGAAATAATACTCGAAATAATGCTAGGAATAGTTCCAAAGTAATGAAAGCCTACACTAAGCGAGAAAGCATAGTTCGCTAATCCGTCTGCAAGACGATTAGCCTCCCTATACACATGAGTCACCCGGACTATCCAGTCCCTAGATAAAAAGCCATGGCACATACGTACCAGGAAGGAAAGGGGATGAGAATCAACCACCCCAGTCCGAAGGAAACCCACCACGATCTCCGAGTCGACCTCCATCTGAACCCGACGAGCTCCGAGTTCCCAAGCAATATGGAGTCCGTAGTACGCCCCCCCAGAGCTCAGCCATGGGTGTTGAGCAAATCCCGATGTTGAGCGCGAAACCCCCCTTCCAATTCCCCTCATCATCCCGTAGGCTCCCTCCAGCTGCAGCTCTACCCGGATTCCCACGCGAGGCACCATCAGTGTTAAGCTTCAACCACCCACTCTCCGGTTTTCTCCAGGCAATCCCCCTCTCCACTCTACATGCCTTATTCGTCATCCTGACAGTGGAGTGACAAACCCAATACTCTTGGGCAGTATTTCTAATGAATTCCACACGATCCCTAGTCATCTCTTTACCGGTGAAAACATACTCGTTTCGCCATTTCCAGCTCCACCAAAGGCCCATAGCAAAAGTAACTGCCCAACATCCCGTAGAGCACTGCTCCGCATAATCATCAAGGTTTGAGAACATCCATTCCAACAAGTTCATAGCAAAGAAGCTCTGTTGATTTTCCACCTTCACCAACTTCACCCAAGCAAGAGAGGTAGACGGGCAGTCCCGGAGGACGTGCAGAAGGCTCTCACTGTTGCGCCCACATACCGGACATATATCATTATCTATAAACTTTCTCCGAAACCTTTCTTTGTTCGTCATAACACGCTGCTGCGCAACAAGCCAGAGGAACACCCTTATTCTTTCCGGAACCCACGCCCGCCAGATGCGTTGGAAAAAACTTGACAAATTCATCCCTGGAGTCTCATCTTTACACACAAGAGAGTAGGCGGACTTCACCGAGTACTGTCCATCAGTAGTACAAGACCAAGAAAGTCTGTCTCTGGAATCGGGGAACCCTTCAAGAGCAACTCCCTGTAAGGCAGTTTGGTCTCATCATCGAGAATGTTGCCAATCAAGGTCATATTCCACCCCACCCCCTGAGACCAATAATCGAGCACTTTCAGATTTTTCATAGACTCAGGAATGTTGTTGCAAGCAATCATTTCAAGCGGTGTATCCAAGAGCCATTTATCACCCCAAAAACTGATATGTTTCCCATCCCCGGGCACCCAGGCAATGCCATTGGCAATGACCTCTCTGAAGCCAGTTCCCATACTTCTCCACACAGCCGAGCTACCAGCTCAGACCTTAAAGCAACTGAAGTTCTGAATCTCCTGCGCCTTGTACTTCTCTTGTAGAACTCTAGCCCACAGACTTTGTTTATCCTTTAGTAACCTCCAGCAAATCTTGCCAATCATGGCCCTGTTCATGACTTTGGGCCGTCTAATGCCCACCCTTCCTCGTTCTTCGGCTTTCACATCTTCTCCCAAGAGACCAAGTGCATACGTTGTTTCTCAGAAGTCGATCCCCAAACGAATCTACGACTCACCCGGTCCAGCGCATTCAGAGTACTAGTCGGCAAGATGATAGTCCCCATGGAGTGGACGGGGATAGCTGACAGAACCGACTTAGTCAGGGTAATACGCCCCGCAAGGCTTAGGTTCCTACTCTTCCATCCTGCCAGCCGAGCAGTAACCCGCTCCAGCACCTCCAAGAATGTATCTTTGTTTATGCGTTTGTGGAGAATAGGCATTCCTAGATATTTCCCGAGATCTCTGGTACCCGAAAAGCCACTCTCCTCACTAATCTTCCTGCAAAGTTCTCGATCAACATTCTCTGAGAAGAAAATTTTCGACTTCTCAAAACTGACTTTCTCACCCGAAGCCTCACAGAACTGCATTAGGACCCTGCGTACCACCCTAACCTGAGCAACGGACGCTTCAGCAAGTAAGATGAGATCATCAGCAAAACAAACGTGTGAGAGAAATGGACCAGACCGTGAAAGTTTAATAGGTTTCCATTCATTAGCCTCAACCGATCTATCAATGGAATGACAGAGCCTCTCAAGACAGAGCACAAAAAGATACGGCGACAACGGGTCTCCCTGTCGGAGGTCCTTTTGTGGGACGAACCCATCAGTAATCCCTCCATTCCAGAGGATGCACATATCCGGTTGGGTCACGTAGGTCATAATCCACTTGATCCACATCAGTGGAAGCCCTGCTGCAACCAAAGTATCCTCAAGGAAATCCCATCTGATTCTATCATAAGCTTTCTCCAAGTCAAGCTTCAGCAACATCCACCCACGTTTCCCTTTCTTCTTTCTCATTGAATGCACTGCTTCTTGGACGATCACAATATTATATGTACTGAGTCTGCCAGGAATGAAACTGCTCTGAGCTGGGCCAATGAGCTTGGCAATAATCTTCTTCAGACGGTTTACCATGGTCTTAGTAAGGATTTTAAAGAGAACATTACAGAGACTGATAGGTCTGAATTGCGATATCCTCTCGGGCTTATTCACTTTGGCAATCAACACAAGAATGGCAGCATTCGCTGCCTGAGGCAACGTACCACTGCTGAAAAAACCCTGCACAAAGTCTGTAACAGACTTCCCCACCGTCTCCCAACCGGTCTGGTAAAAGATAGGTTGGTATCCATCCGGCCCCGGGGCTTTATAAGCCCCCATCCCGCGAACAACAACCTCAATCTCGACATCAGTGAAAGGAGCAGACAACCAACCCAAGTCACTTTCAGTCAACCTATCAAAACCCTCTCGGCTCATTGATCTCCCAGTCACCAGGGAATTGTCCAGTGAGTACAACTTTTTGAAATACTCCAAGGCTAGAAGCTGCAGATTGTCCGGATCCGACTCCCAAGTCCCGTCATCACGTTTTAACGACTCAATCCTGTTACGGCTTCTTCTAATGATCGTGGATGTATGGAAGAAAGAGGTATTCCGATCCCCCATAGTCACCCATTTTTCCCTCGACTTTTGGTACCAAAAGACCTCCTCCTGTTCCAGCGCCAGATCAAGCTCTTTTTGAAGTAAGGTTTCCTGCTCGAGCAAATCCGAGGTGGCATCTCTCTCAATCAAGCATCTAACACTGCAACTTAGAGATCGTCTCTTCTTTCCGAATCTGAATACGCCCAAAGACTTTCTTGTTCCATTTTTGCAGGTTCTCCTTGAGAATGGACAGAGCTTCCGGGGTTGAGATAGAAGTATCCCAAGAAGCTTTTAGATATGCATGACATTGGCATTTGGCAGGCATGCTTAAGTAATTGAGGTTGATTTTAATTTCCTTTCTCCAATGTATGTACGTAACATGCATTAGGCCGCTCAAAAAGAAAAGTGAGGTTCAAGTCATACGGAGTATTAGCTTGTAATTAGTGTTGTATACGTGATGAAGAGTTAATCTGGTTAGTTAGTTAATTAGAAAAATTAAGTATAGTATCAAATTACCTTCTTTTAAAAATTCATCGATTGGAGCTAGCTTCTTAGGCCCTTGTAATTTATTTACATTTTTTTTATTTTTCCAAATCTAGATGTTGCTTTCACTAATTATTGAAATAAAGTTTTATATATTTCAATTTTATTGTTATACTAATTTGAGTCAAAATCGGAGGTCCTACTGGGTACGACTGTGGTCGGCCGCCTTCATTTTTATAATTCTTTTTTTTCACTTTCTTAACTTGTGTCCCGTTTTCTTCGCTCAGCGTTTCTCAACTTCTCTTCCTCTCTCACAAGCCTCACCTCCCACGTTCTCTTTCCCTGTTCAAATTCAAGGCTTCAACTGCTAAAAAAAATCAAGGCTTCAACTGCTTTCAACTGCACATATTTGCCTAATATGCTTTGTTTTACGCGACTCTCCTAAACCGCCACCTTCTTCTCTCTCTTCTCTCTTCGCCCTTCTCCTATGCCGAATCCCTGACTCTCCGTCGCCCTCAATTCATCATCGTCGTAATGGTGAAACCGATTTCTTCTAAAAGCCTCTGAAAAATCTTTCTTTGTATTCTTTATTTGATTTCTATTTCGTTCCAACCCATCAAACACTATGTGACTTCTGTGTTGACACGCCTTCTTTTCTTCTTGCTCAATATTCCACATGTTAGAAAATTTTCCTTTTCATGGCTAAGTTGTAATATATTTCATGTTAACATTCCAGTCAGAGCATTCAACTTTGTCTTAAAGTACTTCTCTTGGGAGTTGGGATTGCTACAATCACAGATTTTCTCACTAGCTTTTGGATGATTTCACTTAGGTACATATCCTTAAACTTCCAACTAATTTTTACTTTCTTGCATTGCAACTTAGAAAAGGGCTTAATACAACCACTGTTTGATATTAATTTTTGTTATGTTCTTACTCAATTGTAATGTTTTCTATCAATTTCATGGTACTAGAACTAGACAACATAATGTCTACTTTGTCGCATTCAGCTTTGTCTTAGTGTTGTGCAAATTATATCCTTCACTATTGTCCTCTTCTTAAACCTATATATGTACCTTGGTGAATGTCAATCTGGTATGCTTTTCTATTTTGTGGGTCTTCTTTGATGAATACATCACTATCTCACTTTGAATTATGGGTTGATTTGAAAATGAGTTAAGAATGCTTCACACCAAAGTATTTTGTTTTTCGATTTTCAATGATGAGGGTGAAGGTTCAGAATTTTTCAAGCTTGTATGGGTTCATCTTTAACTGTTAACCTGAATTAGAAGTTTTGTAACATTTGCGATACGCTAGAATAGATGGCCTTTGTCTATTTTCGATGTTTAACGAGGCTAACACCAGTTTGGTTGATAGAGAAGTGATAATAAATCATAACTCACATATGATTAAACCTTTATTTGTTGTATTAGTCTCAGTATTCTTGTAGCTTTCTTGATTTAAGTATTAATTGTGTATTGCGCGCCGCTGCGGATAGCCGAGGTATCTGAACAAATAGAGAATAATCTTGAAATCCTTGGGGTAACTGCAATAGAGGATCGACTTCAGGTAAATCAGGAATTTTATTTAACAGAATCCTACTTTTTGTATTAGATGTAGTTTTCAAATTTGTTCTTGAATTTTCAGGATGGGGTGGCTGAAACAATAGAGAGGCTAAGAAACGGTGGAATAAACTTTTGGATGTTAACTGGCGACCAGGAGTACACAGCAGTACAAATTGCTTTGTTGTGCAAATTCATACACTATCACCGGGTATCTTGAAATTGTACTTGATGGTTTTGATTTATGTTTTTTTAACGTGGTTATAGTACATGTTTCTTTTTCAATGATTTGGCTTCAACAGTTGTGAGGTCATTGTTGGAGTATAGATTTTGTAATTTGATGCTTTCTTCCATACTTCCATAGCATGACCCTCTTTTTGTAGTGAATTGATGCATTTGAATTTTAAGGTTGATTTACTTTTTGTATTGAAAATCTGATTCTTCTCTTTGAATCTACGCATGCATGATATATAACTTCAGTATAAAATCTATGTTTGTTGAGTATAAATGGGTGAATTGAGTATAAAAGAGTCTTGAATTAAACTCGACTGTTATCAAAAATTCATTGGGTAACAAGTAATATAGCCTCAAAACTGCATTTTTATTTCTTTTTTTTGAAAAAGGGATTTTCTGCGTACAATCAATCGAAGAAGAAGGTCTACGCTTTGGAAACCGTCAAAGAGTTCTGGTGGTGAGCTTTTATATTCTCTCTGTTCCTTCTCCAATTTTGATTCAGCTATGCGTCAATGCCTGCTTCAAGTTTTTGTTGAACACTTGGTGGTATAATGGAGCTGTGTGATGGACTAAAAAAAAGTAGAGATTTGATATGTTACTAGTTTGGGTTGGGGTGTAGTGAATTTTGTTCTGTTAGGATTAGTAATCCAATAATCTGAACCCAATTAGAGCACAAATGTATATGTATCAAATATGTTCAAATTTGAATTTTGTTGCACGTTTCACATTTAATACAGGTGTAAAGTTTTTTACACTTTGCTTCGTATTCGGCAAATCGACACAGATATGTATACGACCGTTTAATATTTTACGGTCATATTCGTATTCAGCAATTCGACACAGTTATGTATACGACTGTATAATATTTTACATTCATGTTCGTATTCCTCTTTTTAAGTCTTTTCTTTGTCTTATTATTATTTTAATTTATACGTTTTTTTTTGCGTTGAGAATAATAATTAAAATAATCCAACTTAGAAGGTGTT
Source organism: Oxyria digyna (assembly GCA_029168935.1). Classification (NCBI taxonomy): domain Eukaryota; kingdom Viridiplantae; phylum Streptophyta; class Magnoliopsida; order Caryophyllales; family Polygonaceae; genus Oxyria; species Oxyria digyna. The sequence continues at coordinate 13,005,528 of JAPVLV010000010.1, read as the reverse complement.
AAAATTATATGTATTTAGATAAAATTTTGATTAATAATATAATACTTAATACTAATTAAGTCCATTTTCTAAAACCCTAAACATCGATCTCTTTCTGTACGTCCTAACCTTGTAAAACTCAATTTTCATTCAACTTCCATCTTCTCCACCCTTCCTCCCTTCATAATCGATCAAACACTATGACTATTAAATTGTGTATCATGGAGTTCGATATTTTCTGCGAACACTTTACAAATTACTTCAAATCCAATTCCGAGACCAACCTACTGCTTCGATCAAGCCCTATGGCTATTAAATTGTGTATCATGCCCTAGGTAAACTTCAATCTTGAATCTCTTTTCTTCCTTACATGATTGATTTCCATTTTGTAAATACAACTTTCTATAACCACGATTTAAGGTATATTCGAGATACATGCATTAGATAACTAAAATTTGTTAACTTACGAAATTGGATAAATGCCTCATAACTATCTTCCTTAACTTTGACTTAGGGTGTCTTTGGATTCGTACTGACAAATAGTTTGAAAATTGAATGAATTAACAAAGGAACATATATGAAAGGGTGATACAATTGACTATTCAACTAATAACAACTCTATCTCATGATACATTTTGAGTTTCGTTTCCTTTTCTTCCAGTATTCTTTCACAGTTTTCTGACAACTTCCACATTTTTTATTTTTATGTGTATAAACGAGAACATATTTATATGATAATAATTAAAATTTTCCTTAACCAAGATTTCTTTATAATAATTTACCAAATTCATTATTAGAAAAAGTTGTGTTCCCGATACATCCTCACCGACGTAATCTCATATCAAATTCTACCACGTGGCACGCTACCTACAATGAGAGTTATATAGAATATTTTAATAAGTGGTTACATTTAGTAGTATTTTTTGCTATTTAACTCATACTAATCAAAATGAGAGTTACATCCCACTTTTTTTTATTTGATAGCTAGCTTTATAAAAAAATCTTATCTAATACAAACTAATAAGTAAAAACAATAAAATATGTTGTATAAACTCAATCATTTAACCCCCCACTACTAATAGGCAATAGCCTAATTATAGTGATTTTTCAGTCTTTTTTCATTATTTTATGTCCTTATTGCCAGATTCTGACAAATGATCCAAATAATGTCATAATGGAGTACGATTAAAAAAATAACACGTTTGCTACTTTAGCTTATATGTTTACAATGATAGAAATGTTGTTGCACAACTGGTAAGGAGAGTTGAGAGAGTTGGTTTCAAGCCAATTGCCCGGAGTGTTGACACCCTTAGATGGGCGGCTGGGCGAATAGAAGCTAATATTAAAAACAGACCGATTTAAAAAAATATTTACTGCATAAATTTCATTCCATATGGCGTATTAACCTTGAACTTATCACATATCAGAACAAGATACACGATTGTGCATTTTCTTACGATATTTATGCAGGTTTGTAAGATTTCGTAGCAATATAAACTATAGAATATTTAATATCATGTCAATATAAGTAGTTCAATTTGTTTTTAACGTTATAAAACTATATTATTAAAGGGACCGCGACTTTAAAAGGCCCGGGGATGAATACTAGTTTATATCATAGTGTATTTTATTACTCCCAAAACTGAATTTTATCATGTAAAGTCGTAGATCCATGTCTACGGCAAGGACCGATATCATCAGACATTTTGGATCATGGATCCATCGTTTATGTTTTGTTAAGGCTATTGACACAAAATCACAAAGAATATCTATACACTATTATTTTGGATTTTTTTTTGGAAATGGACATTTTATTGGAATAGATTTATGTTATAGGCGTAGTTTGAAACAAATTTTCAATATAGACACTTTTATTAGGTTCGGAAATTTGCAATGAAAGAGAGGCCTCTCCCAGAAGCAAGTTTATTTAAAAAAAACCTTCGTATGACGTTCGGAATCGGAATCGAGTGAGAGACATGTCTGGTGAAAGATGAGATCGATACAGACCCAACGAAACTGGTCTCGCTCGATTCCGATTCTGAACGATTCCAAATGAGCCACCCGAACCCGCGTAAGTCTCGTGCGTACCGATCCCGCTTCGTTTCCGATTCGGGTGGCTCGTTTGGATCGTTCGGAATCGGAATCGAGCGAGACCAGTTTCGTTGAGTCCGTATCGATCTCAACTTTCACCAGATATGTTTTTAACTCGATTCCGAACGAGTGAAATATTGTACGTCATAACTCATAACCACCACAACAATTTTCATGAATCTTACCCTCACAAGCCAAACCGAAACAATAAAATGTACACTCTAAATCAACTTTATAATTATAAAGAAATATAAAAAACCACACTTCGAAGAAAATTAAACGTCCGCATAAACAACAAAGTGATACATAGCACTAGCAGTACCAGGAGCTATATCTTATTTAATATAGTTAATAATCCTAATTCCTAAGTATAATAATTAAATATAATTATGCATCTACTCCGTATATCTTTACCTTCCAGGAACTACGCGTTCTTTTTCATGCATATGGATTAATCGTTTAGTTCAAGTGAGGATGGATCGAGCGTTGGTCAGACTTGAGTCGTGGCCACCATAAGAGCGGTTACGTACAAATCCAATTTTAGCGGTTACAAAACTCCCTAGGGCATAGGCCGGAAGACTTTTGCTTCTTCTCCTCTCCCTCTGGTTCAGTACTGTGAGGGCTAGGGCTCTCTCGCTGTCTCCTATGTGAGTCGCTAGTTGGACTAGACTTGCTCTTTCCTTTGGGGTTACTTTTTGTGTGTAGAATGGAGAAAGGAAAGAGCATACACCTCACCGATGAGGAATGTGCAGTGGTGATTGACACTGATGTTCAGCCGACACAATCTGAAACACCGGAATCACTAGTACTGGTGGGTACTTTACTGACAGTTCGTCCATTCAACTCCTTCTCTCTAAAGGCAACGATGAAGGGTGCTTGGCGATGCAGAAAAGGGTTCGCTTTTCAGGAACTTTGGAACAACTTCAGTTCATGGACGAAGCTGACAAGATAAGAGTTTTGAAAGGAGGGCCTTGGTCCTTTGATAGATCACTGTTGGTATTGACAGAACCAGGACTAGAACAACCTTCCAAGATGATCTTTGCCAAGTCTGAATTCTGGGTTCGTATTTATGATCTCCCCTTCGCTGTTATGACCAACAATATGGTAGTTACTGGGACATGTTGAATTGGACTGTGAAGACGGAGAGGACAAAGATTACTCAAATGAGTATGGTGATTGGTTGCGTGCGTCACCGCTGAAGCCAAGTGCTGAACACCTTGAACAAGAGAGAATCCGAGAGGCAAAATTGTTGCGGTCTGTGAGAGGTGATGACTCTGCATCCTCGGAATCCCAAACTAAAGGAGTAAGGCGATCACTTACGGAACTGCTCGAGCAGAAAGTCGAGAGAGAGCTTGATCAGGCTATTTCAAAATCTTTGAATCCTATACAAGAGGAAACCCTTCTCAAGATTGCAGATGTAGGCATAACTGAAAGGAGCAACGATTTTACCTCCGAGAATCTGTCCAATAAGACTGATGAAGCACCACCTGCTAGTGGAGATAGGCCTCTGATCAGAAGAACTGAGCAGGCTATGGATCCCAGAGGAGTAGAGGTTACAAAAATGGGAACATCACAGGAGATGCATCAAAGTGTTAACACAAACTCAGATTCTGATTTGCTTGCGCAACAGTTCATCCTCAGTGATGACTCTCAGTCTTTGGAAAACTCAAGGAGAAAGTGGAAACAATTGGCTCGTGAAGGCAGTATTACTGAGGAGATTGAAAGCAAGGAAGACACTAATTCTCAAAAAAGGAAAGATGATGGTGAAATAAGTTGTGCCATGGAAGAGGATGGTCCGTCTTGAAAAAAGAATAAATCAATTACTTCGCTAAGCGTTGGGATATCGGCATGGAAAGTGATAGACTTTCCTTGCCCGGAAGCCATGAGTATACTAAGCTACAACTGCCAGGGACTGGGGAAGGCCCGACCAGTTGATCGTCTTATTGAACTGGTAAGACGAGAGGCCCCAAAGGTGGTGTTTTTAATGGAAACGAAATGTGACAGGAAAAAGATGCTTATTATCCAACGTAAGCTTGGCTTCAGTAGTGGCTTCTCTGTTGACTGTGTTGGCCGATTTGGTGGTCTTGCCTTACTCTGGGATGAGTATGTATGGGGATCGATTCAGTCCTATACAGCACACCATATTGACTCAGTCTTCAAATTTGGTTCAGGGCAAGAGTGGCGCTTTACTGGTGTGTATGGATGGCCAAAAAGAGAGGATAAGCACAAGGATTTTAGTCTCCTCAAAAGACTCCATGAGGAACTACATAAAGAATGGCTATGCTTGGGAGATTTTAATCAGATCCTTACCATGGAAGACAAACAAGGAGGTCTCGATCCAAACTTCGATCACATTTTAGCTTTCAGAGAGTGTATTGATGTTTGCGGTCTTAGTGACATGACTTTCTATGGTCCTAACTTTACATGGGACAATGGTCGAGAAGGTGGTGAGTTTATTCAGGAAATATTAGATTTGGGTTTTGCTAATGCCGAGTGGTTTCCTGCCTCTTGAGACTAGATGAAACGATGAATGATGAGTCATCAAAGAAACCGCCCCGCCCGAACCGATTTGAAGCTATGTGGCTTGATGATCCGAGCTATCAGGATGTAATTAGCAACGCTTGGACAAACCCGGGGAGTATGAGTGTTGAGCAAGGGATCATAGGAAAGTTGTCCATATGTGCTCAAGATTTACAAGACTGGGATTTCCACCATTTCGGCAATGTTAGACGAGATATGTAGAAAGTTAGAGAAGAACTCCGCAATCTGGGTCGTAATATTCAGGGGGCATCTATTAGCAGACGCCGCGCTCTTGAGAGGCAAGGAAACAAAACTAATGAAGAGGGAAGAGATTCTATGGTTACAAAGGGCAAAGGCAAACGAGTTTAAAGGTGGTGACCAAAACACTAAATATTTTCATCTCAAGGCGTCAGGAAGGAAAAGGAGGAATAAAATTCAGAAGCATGTCGATGAGGAGGGCAGAGAAAGAAGAACTTTTGCAGGGAAAGCGAGAGTTGCAGTTGAGTACTTTCAAGCTTTGTTCAGAACTGATGTCAGAGCCCCTCCTGATACAACATCACAGGGAATTGAATCTCGCTTGACAGAAAAGGATAATCTCGAGCTTCTCAGGCCATTTACTTGGGAAGAAATCAGAATAGCCCTCTTTGCTATGCACCCTACAAAGTCTCCTGGTCCAGATGGCATGTCTGCCCTCTTTTTACAGAAATTTTGGCATATCATTGGTGACGATGTAACCTCATTTATTCTCTCATTGATGAATGGTGCAGATTTCCCTTCGACTTTAAAAATTACATTCATTACTTTGATCCCAAAAGTGAACGAGCCTTGTAGGATGCAAGACCTCCTCCCTATCAGCTTATGCAATGTTATTTACAAGATTCTTTCTAAGGTTCTCACTAACAGGTTGAAGGTTTGCTTGGGAAAACTAGTATCTCACTGTCAAAGTGCTTTTGTACTGGGGCGCCTCATTACAGATAATGTCCTTGCTGCTTTTGAAATTTTCCATTATATGAAAACGAGCGAGAGTCGGTAGGGGTATTTGGCCTTGAAACTTGACATGGCAAAGGCTTACGATCGGGTTGAGTGGGGTTTTATGGAGCATTGTATGAGAGGAATGGGCTTTGATGAAGTGTGGATCTCCCTTGTAAAGAAGTGCGTCTCCTCTGTTTTTTCTCGGTTTTAATGGAAGGTCGTCCAACGACTACTTTTGTCCCATCCCGGGGACTCCGACAGGGAGATCCCCTCTCCCCGTACCTATTTCTCCTTTGTGGTGAAGGGCTATCAGGTCTTCTCCGCTGTAGTGAATCCCAGAACCGTTTGAAAGGGATTTCTATTGCTAGACGTGCTCCATCGATTTCTCACCTATTTTTTGTTGGTGACTGTGTTTTATTTGCAAAAGCGACTTGTCAACAGAGCTCTGAGATTGTTAATATTCTCCATGCCTATGGAGCCGCTTCGGGTCAATGAGTGAATTTGCAAAATCCGAACTTTCCTTCAACAAATATGTGAGTACTGAACGACGGGCTGAAATTCAGCAAGTTCTTGGTGTCCGGGAAGTTGACAAGCTCGAGAAATACCTTGGGCTCCCAACGATGATTGGCCGATCCAAAAAAGTAATATTTGGAAAGCTAAAAGATCGAATTATGCAGAGAGTAACAGGTTGGAAGGAGAAAAATCTGTCTCGGGCAAGAAAGGAAGTGCTTATCAAGTCCATAGCTCAAGCTATCCCTGTTGGAGCCCAGATATTCGCGATCTCGCAATCAACACCTCGCGAGATCTGGCCTTCAGTGAATCTTCAAATACTGGAGACCTTCCTTACGCAAGCTGGTGCAACAACTTATGACACATCGTCATCTGGATCAAAATGTGCTATTCTCTTCTGTTCTTTATGTTCTTCAGTCCCTAAGGTACCTGCACAACCAAACCGGAAGGTTGGACCCCCTGATTTGGCTCTCCGACGCTCAAGTCAGTAATAGCTATGGATAAATGAACACGATGCCTCAAACAACAAAAGAATGAAGTAAAACAAAGAGAAGATAACGATCGAAGTAATAACCAAAACAATGAAACCTCGTGAGCTAACTCAATGGAACAGCAAATGACGAAACTCAATCAATCGTGACGAATCACCCCTCAAAAGCACGATAACGATACCGAGAGTCAGAATCCAGATACCGATCATCCGATTTCCTGCTAAAAGAGGTGAATCGGGATCGAAGAGACGAGCTCGGAAATGAGTAATCGCCTTATGTGTTTGTCTCTCTCTCTCTGTCTCAAGGGGAAGGAAGATGCTCTTTTTCTCCTCCCCTTTTTCTCTCCTTGCCGTTAGGATTTATAATTGGACGTTGGGTCCCACACAATCTAGTGTTGCTCCCCTTACCTATTGGGCTTCTTAATGGGCCTCTCGTTCTTGATTTAGTTATTCAACCTTATGGGCTCTCGGTCTGTTTCTCAGTCGCGGACCGGGTTTGTGTCATGACTCGCGAGAACCGGGTCCAACAGCCAGCCCCCCAAGTCCTTGCCTTCGCGAAGGTAAGGCTTGGGTAGTAATTGAAGCCGGGTTCTCAGGGAGTCCCTTGAAGATTATTTGTTCGCGACTCCTTCTCATTCCATCGCGCTTGTTTTGAATTTTGAATTAAATTCGAGACGCTTCGTCTTCCCGCGCTCTGACACCTTTCAACACGTGGTAGCTTTTTGGGGATTTTTTCCACTTTCCTATATAAGGCTGTCAAATCATATTCTTTCCTTCCTCTTTACTTCAACTGTTCGTGTTCCTCTGTAAAACCCTATTTCTAATAAAATTTCGAGAAACCTTCACTCGTTCAGACAATCTTCAGATTTACAAATGGCTGGTAAGTTCTATTTCGAATTCGCTTTTTACTTGTTGTTCTTTTCCATTTCTTCTATACATGATTTCGGTACTTTTATATCTCCGCTGTTCTGTGTTCTTTCGAAGCTTTCACTGGTTTTCATGGTGGTCAGGCGGGTTTTCTCCGTACCTTTTCTGGTTATTTATTGGGCGGTGCCCCTTTTTCCTTCTCCTATTTGATGGGCGCTCTTCTTTCCTTAAAAGCCATTTTAGGCTGTCAGAATTCTCATCGTTCTTTAAAGTCAGTTTTTCTCTCATGGCTTCTAAACTACTCATCTCGCCCTTCCTTAGAGTGCTCGCCTGGAGTCTGCTTGATTCCCACTTAGATATTATATTTCTCATTTTCCAGGGTTTTCTTTGTTTTTCATTCCCATGGCTCGCGAAGCTTCTCTCTAGTCTTCGCGTTTCGTACTCTCGCCCTGGAAAATTAACTCTCAATCTTTTTCCTCTTAATCATCCACAGGGAACTCTGTTAGAAATAATGGCGATGAAGTTCCTTCTACCTCGCGACCAGATGCGGGTTATGGTAATAAAGATCCTCCTCAGGAATCTGAGGATGTAATAATCGGTCGTGAGGACTATGAGAAGTTTTACTCCTGGCGAGGCGATCTTCCTCGCTTGGAGATCGAAGATATTTTCAATAACCCGGCGGGTCGCGTACAGATTTTGACTCGCCGCATCCGTTATAAAAAGGTCAAGAACCTCGGGAACCCGTTTACGGCTCTTCCTTCTGATCTTACCCTTCGCGATCTTTTCACCATCGCAGATGCTTATCCCTTCCCAGAAGGTACAATTTTTGCTCTTCCATCTTCGGGTGGAACTTCCCTTGATGAGTACGGCACTTTCTTTCCTTTGAGTATATCGTCTCTCAAACTAGGCTTTAGGCTCCCTTTCTCCAACTTTACTAAAATGCTCCTGAGAGAGCTGACCTACAGCCCAGCTCAGATGCATCCTAACTTCTGGAGGGCCTTGGTTATTTATGTGATGAGGTGCCAAGATATCGGGGTAAAACCCAATCCTTGTCACTTTCTCCTTGTGTTTTCCACGCGAAGGGCCCCTGAGGAGATGGAGATGTTTACAGCCGTAAAGAATGGTAAGTCGGAGTGGGATGGTCCTCCCCGCATACCGAAGTGGAAGGTCGATTGGTTTTTGGTTCGGCCACCTCCGGGTTCTGGGATCTCGACTAAGATATCGATGCTCGCGACCCAACCCAAATTTGGTAACTGGTCTCAGCCCAAGAAAGATTGTCTTTCCCGCAAATTCCACAATTTCCCTGATCTCGTCTCGACGCGCATATTCCTGAAGTGTATTACCCACGAGGTGCTTGCCCAGCGTGGACTTAGTCTTAAGCACCATTATGGTATCTCTTATGTCTCTCATCTAACGGTTTTCTTGCTTGTTGTTACTTATCTCTCTTTTTTTTTATTGTTACGGATTCGCGATGTCATATGCTTATGGATTTTTATTATATATTTTTTTTTATTTTCAGAGACATGATACTTTTCTCGTCTCCCGACCATTGAGGGTTCTGATGACTCTTTTGACGAAGAGCCTATTGATGAACAGGCTCCTGCCCCACAGAAGAGCAAACGCCGAAAGCAACTGGCGAACAAGAACAAGGCTCCCTCTAAAAAGAAGAAAACCTCTGCTGGTGGCATTAACATCTGTGAGTTCGTGCCTCAATCTGTGGAGACCGAGACTTGCGCGCCAGGTCCTCTAAACGACCAATCCCCGATTGGTTCGACAATCCCTTTAGGGGCCGGCTGGACTCTTATCTCGCACCGAGCAACCCCTGCAGAGAGGGCCTCGGAGACTGCCAAGGGTAAACAGCCTATGACCCTTGAAGGTGGTCAAGATGCCCCTTCTCAGGGCCTGGCTGAGCTTTTTCCCATGGAAGAGGCGGTGAGGACGTTCTTTCATCGCGATCGACCAGGTTTCCCAGAGATGCCTGAATTCTTAGAGGGCATTGCTCGGGGTAGAGTAGGGCTTTCGAGACTCAATTTGGCGGTGGGTTTCCCTCTTTTTCTTTCTGAGTGGTTTTCTTCCTTCTTGTCGGTAGCTAATTTTAACTAGCATATTTTGCTTATTGTAGTCGATCCTTCTTAACGAGGCATCGGGGCAATATGCCATCGCCCTTGAAGATGGCTACGTCCAGATGGAGGGGGACTATAACCAGATGGTCGATTTTGCTAATAAAGCCCGAGATGTCAAGGAGGCCGCGAAGAAAAAACTAAAAGAGGAGCAAGAGAGGAATGTTGTTTTGGAGAACAGGGTAAGTGAGCTGACGGCGAAGATAAGTGATTTGGAGCTTTCGGCCAGGACTATGGAGCGCAATCACCATACAGAGTTATCTTTGCTCCGACAAGAGAAAGACCAAGCTTTTGACAAGGGTCGTCGCGAAGGTGCCAAGGAGTATGCTTCTAGCTATCGCGAGAAATGTCGTATTGATTTTATCAGCTTGGCTCGTGACACACTGGTGATTACCGCACTCAAGCGTCAGCTCAGAAAACACAAAGTGGCTAACTTCCCTTATGATCCTACGGATCTTTGCGGTCTTCCTGCCGAGCTCCCCGCGTATACCTCTCCTCCTCTTGGGACGTTTATTGACGACGATGCGAGCCTTCTTGAAGGTTGGGTCGTCGAACCCTTCTTGCCTAAAGGCGAAGGGGTCGTTAGAGGGATGGAGTCTCACATTCCTTTAGTCCCAGCTCCTAAAGTGCCTAAAAGAGTAATTTATTCGGAGGAAAGGATGAAGAAGACAGCGGACTCTTCGACTCGCTCTTGTGCTAGGTCGTCTGATGTGGATGCTGGGGACGATGTCGTGAATATTGACAGCGAACAGACTGCTGCTGAAGAAAACATCACGTCGGCCAAAGACGTTGGTAGTGCGGGACGGGCTCGCGATTCAGCGCTGGTTGAGGCTGATGGGTATCTGGATCTTCCTGATGAAGTTTAACTTCTTTTCATGCGTTGTCTGCAAACTCTTGGGTTGGTGTTATATACAGTTTGTTATTTGGTTCTGTGGCCCGTGGATCGGAATGTGATCGCGAGTCTAAATGTGGGTTAGACGATTTTCTTTGGGTCTTATGAGGAGACCGTACAATTATTTTTCTGCATGTCTTTTGTGTTTATTACTTTTGTTTTCTCAACTACTTTTCTTCTTTAATCATTCAATGCATTAACTGCGGGTTAGGTGTATTTCTTTTATAAATGGCGTTTCCTGCTTTCTCCTTCCTCGTCTGCCTTTTTTCAAAGAACACCGACATGGCCAGGACACGACGAACTCGAGAGGGGTCTCTGGATGAGTCTTTCACTATTACTATGGATTCCTCTGCCATTACTGGCAGATGCTTGGTAAATATCCTTTTTTACTTTGTTTTTCTCTGCTTGTTCGTTTCTTAGACTCCTCTTCTCTACGTATAGCGTTTCCCGAAGGAACATTGTGATCAACACCTTAGCCATTTCGGTGGTAAGAGTCTTGTCCTTTGCGTCAATTTCGAACCTTGGGACGTGACTCGGGACAAGGCTGGGAATTCTTACTTTCTGGGCGAAGGTTGGAGTTAGTTTGCGTATGAGAACGATCTTTGTGAGGGAGATGAGGTGACTTTCACTATGTGGCGTGCTAATCCACCTGAAGTTCCCGTTCGGACTGTGGTGTATCAAGTGAAGGTCGTCGTTCCTCTCTAGGCTTAGTGCTTTTTAATGTCACTTTATTCTGTGTTTGTATGGTGATTTCTCCTCCTCTCCCCCCCCCCCATAGTGTTCGTGAGGATGTTTGCAGTCTCGCGTGCCCTATGTGTTAAAAGAGGAGGGAGAATGAACGAGGGTTTATGAATAAATTAGACTGAGATTATCGGAAAAACTTTGGAAATCAAAATGTAATATGCACTTTTGTGCCACCGCGATTTAAAGGTATGTGTCTCACCAATAGACTTTAGAGCTTAAAAAATGTTTCCGAAACGAAAATACTTAATATCGTAAATAGGGCACTCTTCAACATCTTTCGTCAGGAAAGATTCTTCTGTTGGTCTTACGAAAAACCCTGCGAGAAAATCGATCGCGTAAGTATAGATCATTCATATGTCATGACCTGTGATGCGATAAAGAGTGTGTTCTTACCTGACTACTGCATGCGTATGAGCCAATAGTAGGGTTTTTCGTGCACCTATGAGTGTCTTTGTTTGAGAATGTGATTTCCTATATTGAATTGGAATCAGATCCTTTGTTCTTGTAACAAAACAAAGTAGTTCGCGTGTTTATCTCATCATACCTTAGCTAAAGTATTCTTGATGCCTTGGGAAATCCATGCTCGCGGATAATTGGAGCTTTAGCGCCAGTTTCCTCGCCAACTGCCATTTTTTATCATGCCTATGATCGTTCGTTTCTTTAGTGGAGGAGTGTCTGTCAAAATAGATGGGGATTCATTAGCGTTTTGTATTGCATATTTCCATGCTAAGCATATAGTTTCATGATTGACTTTTTTCAGGAGTGTCACTCGCTGAGCTCCGTGCCTTGATGGGTTGCTATCCCATCGAGGTCAGGACTTCGTGGTCGAGGTGAGGATGACGAATGTCGTTACTCACTCTCGGACGGTCACGGCTTCGCGACCTGGGTGGGTGCTCTTGGCCCCAGCCCAGCGTCACGGCTTCGCGACCTGGGTGGGTGCTCTTGGCCCCAGCCCAGCGTCACGGCTTCGCGACCTGGGTGGGTGCTCTTGGCCCCAGCCCAGCGTCACGGCTTCGCGACCTGGGTGGGTGCTCTTGGCCCCAGCCCAGCGTCACGGCTTCGCGACCTGGGTGGGTGCTCTTGGCCCCAGCCCAGCGTCACGGGATTTATGCGACATCCTGAATTCTCGAGATGTGCACGTACCTTTTATTCTGAGATCACGTCCCCCATTATGGCGAAAGTATTTATTCCTTTGGTAACCCGATGATAGATTCTTGCTAATGTTTAGTTTCAATCGGTCCTTTCGCCTGCATACAGCTTGTTAGAACGTCTTATATCGCGATTTTATCGCTTTCTATGAAATATTCATCTGATGTATGCAGACATGTTATGAAAACGTGAGAATTCATACCTGTGTGGGGGAGTAGGCTAGGCGTAATAGCGGCGTAGTCGCATCACGTTCCAGGAATTTGCAACGTGATTGCCAGAGCTATCCTTCAGTCGATAGGCCCCTGGTGCGACCTCGCGATCCACTATATACGGCCCCTCCCAGTTGGGATCGAGTTTTCCCCCCTCTGTCTTTCTCAGGACCAGATCTCCTTTCACGAAACCTCTTTCCTTGACATGCTTGTTATAATACTTCGCGACACCCGCTTTGTAAGCGGCCACCCGGATAACTGCCATTTCTTGAGTTTCTTCGCGAAGTTGGAGTTCCATCCTCATCTTCTCGTCATTGGTATCCGAGTCATAGTGAAGGAGTCTTTCGTTTGGGAACAAAATTTCTACTGGAAGCACGGCCTCCACTCCATACGCGAGGGCGAAAGGACTCTCCCCTGTTGCTTTTTTTACTGTGGTTCGATTGGCCCAGAGAGTAAGTGGCGGGACCTCCGCCCATCTGCCCTTGGCGTTATCTAGTCTTTTCTTTAGATCCGTGACAATGCTTTTATTAACGGCTTCTACCTTCCCATTGCAGTGTGAATGTGCAACTGAAGCAATTTTCAAATTAACTCCCAGATCGCTGCACCATGCCATCAGCTGGGGCGAGTTAAATTGAGGGCCACGATCGGTAATAATCTCGCGTGGCAACCCATAGCGACAGATAATGTTCTTCCAAAGGAATTTTTTCACTAGAGGTACTGTTGTCGACGCGAGTGCTTCCGCTTCAATCCATTTCGTGAAATAGTCGACTGCGACAATGATATACTCGAGCTGACCCGGGGCCTTTGGTTTAAAAGGGCCAAGAAGATCCAACCCCCACATCGCGAACGGGATGGGGCTTCCCATGATCTGAAGCTGGACCCCTGGTTGGTGAGAGGCAGGGGCGAAATACTGGCATGCCTGACAAGCTCGCGTCATCGCTTGAGCATCTTGTTTCATTGTGGGCCAGAAATGCCCTTGGCGCAAAGCCTTGTACACCAGGGGTCTCCACCCTGCGTGTGTTCCACACAGCCCAACATGCAGCTCTTTGAGGTAGGCCTTTGTCTCGTAGTGGCCCATACACTTTAGTTCGCAAGGGTCACCTCCTCTTTTGTAAAGCTCGCCTCTGCTGATATAGAAGCGTCCAGCCTTTCTTTTCAATTGCATGAGCTCTTTTGGGTCAGTTGGACCGCGACCATATCTGAGGTAGTCAATGAATGGGCGACGCCAATCTTCAGACGACGTGTTGATTGCCATCATCTCGATTTCGCGACTGATGACGCTTTCTTCTTTTACAAAAAACAGATATTTCGGGGGGGGGGGGGGCTTTGATACCATGAACCCTGATCTTCGCTCGCGCTCTTCTTTGGGACCTTCCCAACCGGCTCCGATCTTCGCGAGTTCATCTGCTTTCTTATTCTGCTCTCTCGGGATTGCTTTTATTTCGAAATGCATGAAAAGCGAGGTCAACGGCGCGACCCTTGCATGGTATTGCGGGAGGTTCCCTGTTCGCGCTTCATAAAGCCCCTGTACCTGTTTTACTACAACTTCTTAATCGCAACAACATGATAGCACAGAGATTGAAAGGCCAATGGCTAACTCTAGCCCTGCGATCAAGGCCTCATATTCAGCTTCATTGTTCGTGGGTTGGAACTTTAGTGCGATGGCGTGACTTATCTCATCTCCCGTCGGCGATGTGAGTATCACACCCGCGCCACACCCCTCATCATTCACGGCTCCATCTGTGTGCATTATCCACATCATCTGTTCGCCATACGGATTCACCACTTCCCCTTCTCTGAAACTCGTTTCGATAATGAAGTCAGCAAGCGCTTGTGCCTTGATAGCCGGCCTGGGCCGATATACTACATCGAATTCTGACATTTCGATGACCCATTTTGTGAGCCTCCCTGCTACAGTTGGTTTTTTCATGAAGCTATTCAGTGGCAAGTCCGTTAGGGTTTCAATCGGGTGTGCATGAAAATAGGGTCTTAGTTTGCGAGCAGCCGTTATCAGCGCAAGCACAGACTTCTCAACCGGAGAATACCGTGTCTCCGCTGGCAATAAAGCTCGGCTGACAAAATATACCGGCTTTTCTGACTCGCGAACAAGGACTGCGCTTACCGCCCTTGAGCTGGCCGCGAGGTACAACTGGAGAATTTCTCCCGGAACAGGGGAAGATAAGATCGGGAGCCTTGTCAGATGCTCTTTTAGGCTCGCGAAAGCTTGACCACATTCTTCAGTCCATTCAAAATTCTTTGGCTTTTTCAAAATCTCGAAGAAGGGGAGGTTTCGTTCGGCCAACTTGGCACAGAATCTCCCCAAATAATTTACTCGGCCTACAAACCGTTGGACCTCATGGGTAGACCGCGGTGGTTCAAGATCGAGAACGACTTTGACTTTATCGGGATTTACCTCGACACCGCGAGCACTAATCATGAAGCCCAAGAATTTTCCTTCTGTGACCCCGAACACGCACTTGTCCGGGTTTAGACTCATCCCGTACTTTCTGAGCGTTGCGAAGACTTCTGCCAGGTCACGAGCATGATCACTCTGTTCCTTGCTCTTTACCACAATGTCATCAACGTAGGCCTCAACAGTATCCCCTATCTGATCACTGAAAATGCGGTCCACCAATCTCTGGAAAGTGGCCCCCGCGTTCTTAAGGCCGAAAGGCATCACTTTGTAGCAGAAAGTCCCCTTATCTGTTATGAAAGAGGTATGCTCTGAGTCAAGGGGGTTCATCATGACTTGGTTATATCCCGAGTACGCATCTAAAAAGCTGAGTGCCTCATGCCCTGCGGTGGAGTCTACAAGTTGATCAATAGAAGGTAGTGGGTAGCTGTCTTTCGGGCAAGCTTTGTTTAAGTCTGTGAAGTCTACACACATCCTCCATTTTCCCGTTCCTTTCTTCGCGACCATGACGACATTAGCCAACCAAGCCGGATACTGTATTGGTCTTACAAACCCAGCTTTTAGGAGTTTCGCGAGCTCCGCGGCCGCGGCCTCATTCTTCGGGCCTGCCTGCTTTCTCTTTCTCTGTCTTTTAGGAATGATATCGTTGCTAATATTTAGAGAGTGAGTGATCACCGATGGGGGAATTCCTTTCAAGTCTTTGGGGGACCAAGCAAACACATCTCGCGATTCCGATAGCAAGTTTTCAATCTCCACCATCACCATAGGGTCAAGGTTACCCCCCACCGATAACTTCTCTTCTTTAGGGAGTGACCTCCTGCGTTTTAAATCCGGAAAACTTTGCTCTGTCCACTACCTCTCCCACAGAATTATGATATCTAGGGGGCTCGCGAACATCTAACTCAACTTCTTCCTCAACATTAGGCATGCCAGGGACAAAAAGTTGGTTTGCGAGTAAAGGTATTTCTTCCCCCTTTTCAGACTTGATGTAACAAGAGATGCTCTCCTTCTCTACACCCGTCGCGATCCCAGTTCCGGATGGTGTGGGAAACTTTATGCAGAAATGGCTCATGGATACTACTGCATCAAACTTGCACAATGTGCCTCTCCCGATGATTGCGTTATACGAAGAGCTTGTCGGGATGATTACGAAATCAATCTTTTCTGACCTCCGTGGCCTTGTCTCATCTCCCATCACTACATCTAAACTCACCACTCCTAGAGCAGTGACTCTCTCTCCCGCGAAGCCTACTAAGGTTGTTCGCGTCGGTCTCTCATTCGTGGATCAACCCCTAGCTTTTCGAAGGCATCCAGATATATTATGTCGGCAGAGCTGCCTGTGTCTACCAGAATACGGCTGACTAGTTTCGTGCCAATCTGTAGATGTATAACTAATGGGTCACCAGAAGAAACTGCCCACTCGTTGATCTCTTCGTTAGAAAAAACAAGTTGATATGGCTCTCTGGGAAGGGGCTTCGCGATACTCATAACTGGGAGCCCGCGAGGGAGCGGTGCGTTAATCATCTTTCGTTGCTCACGCCTGTTTGGGGGTATAGGGATATGTTTCCCGGCTATGGTCCCTACATGACCGTCTGGTCGCGGGAAATCTTGGTTGCGTTGAGGTGGATGAGGATCGTTCGCGTTCTGCTGATTGCGTCCCCTTCCTCGCCCACCATTGTTGTTTCCCCCTCTGAATGGCCCCCGGCCAGGGTTTCTACCACCCCTGCCTTGATTGTTTCCTCCGCCTCTCTGATTCATGAGGACGGCTCTCTGTTCGGGTTCATTGTTCATTCTTGGGCCACTCCGGCACTCATCCGTGTTGTGAGTAGTGGAGTTGTGGTTGGCGCACCACATTCCATCGCGACCTCGGCCTCCATTGCCTCGGCCGCGACCTCTGTAGCCGGAGTTGTCATCCCTCTGGTTCATCAAATTCTGTTCCTGGAACTGGTTCTGGTCCGTATTCTGTCTGTAATCCTGATATTGATCTCGATTCTGACGCTGAATTACTAAACCTGGAGCTCGTGAATCACTCTGCCCCTGGTCAAACTGTTGTCTTTTGTTCCCCCAATTCTGATTACCTTTTCTAGAGCTCTGGTTTTGGTTTTGGTTCTGTTTGTTCTGACTTCCACCCCCCACTGGTGTGCTTGAGTGAGTCTCAACTTGTATTTCGACATAAGATCTTTCCAACATGGCCTGATAGGACCCTTCCTGCTTTCTGTATAGGTGCTTTTTGAACTCACTCCCGTCGGCCAGCCCATTTAAGAATGCGACCCTGGCGGTTTTATCATCGAAGTCATCAGCTTCCAAAACCATCAGCGAGAATCTTTTTACGTACTCTTCCAGACTTTCACCTGTTTTTTGTTTGATCCCGACCACTTCTTGCATGGTTATCTTCCTCTTCTTCGAAGAGCCAAAATGCAACAAAAATCCCCTTTCAATATCTGCAAAACAAGAGATGCTCCCGGGTGGTTGATTTAACATCCATGTCATGGCAGTGTCCTCGAGCGTTCCTGGGAATCCCTTGCACAAGGTGGCCTCATCCGGACCCCTCGCGATCATGGCGTACTTATATCGGGTAAGATGTTCCTTAGGGTCTCCCTTACCAGTGTATTCCTTGATAGTTGGGAATCTAAAATCTGGTAGTGGAGGGGCCCTGATGATGTGCTCTGCAAAAGCTGTGGGGCCAAACATTGTTGAGAATTCAAGAGGAGGGTTCTGGGATGTCTCGCGATTATAGTGGGGTGCCCCCTGACGTTCGCGCTGGTCTTGCATAGGGTAGTATGCTCGGCCCCTCTCGTCATAACGAACATCGTGTTGAGAGTTGTAGTGCTCCTGATGACTCATTGGGGCCTGGTTCAAGTCGAACCTTCCCTGACCCACGTCGCGAGTACCATTTCTCTCCCTCGGCCTTCTAGAAACCGATGCTTTGTCATCCGGGACAATTTCAGCTACTTCTTCTTCTCGATTAATCTCTCTCGCGTCGCGATTGGTCTGGTCGTTGTGAGGTTCGACCCTTTGGTTAGCTGTATTTGGGGCGCTCGGGGCGCCTTGGCTATCCAGGCGGCAAAAAGCTCATTCTGCTCCCGAGGGATAGTGATAATCTCGGGGACTTCCTCCTCGACACGAGGGAGTGGTGGGGGATTGAGAGTGTTTTGATTGATATGTGGCGTGGTGGCGTTTACTGTTCCGCTTCTGCCAGTTTCGACCATAATGCTGTCCTTCGCGAACTGACTCTCGAGATTTCAAAGGGAGCTAGCTGCGCGAGGAGGTCCCCACGGTCGGCGCCAGTGTTGGAGCCCAGATATTCGCGATCTCGCAATCAACACCTCGCGAGATCTGGCCTTCAGTGAATCTTCAAATACTGGAGACCTTCCTTACGCAAGCTGGTGCAACAACTTATGACACATTGTCATCTGGATCAAAATGTGCTATTCTCTTCTGTTCTTTATGTTCTTCAGTCCCTAAGGTACCTGCACAACCAAACCGGAAGGCTGGACCCCCTGATTTGGCTCTCCGACGCTCAAGTCAGTAATAGCTATGGATAAATGAACACGATGCCTCAAACAACAAAAGAATGAAGTAAAACAAAGAGAAGATAACGATCGAAGTAATAACCAAAACAATGAAACCTCGTGAGCTAACTCAATGGAACAGCAAATGATGAAACTCAATCAATCGTGACGAATCACCCCTCAAAAGCACGATAACGATACCGAGAGTCAGAATCCAGGTACCGATCATCCGATTTCCTGCTAAAAGAGGTGAATCGGGATCGAAGAGACGAGCTCGGAAATGAGTAATCGCCTTATGTGTTTGTCTCTCTCTCTCTCTCTGTCTCAAGGGGAAGGAAGATGCTCTTTTTCGCCTCCCCTTTTTCTCTCCTTGCCGTTAGGATTTATAATTGGACGTTGGGTCCCACACAATCTGGTGTTGCTCCCCTTACCTATTGGGCTTTTTAATGGGCCTCTCGTTCTTGATTTAGTTATTCAACCTTATGGGCTCGCGGTCTGTTTCTCAGTCGCGGACCGGGTTTGTGTCATGACTCGCGAGAACCGGGTCCAACAATCCCTACATACACCATGTCATGCTTTGCATTGCCTCCAAGCTTGTGCACAGAAATTGAGCAGTTGCTATGCAAATTCTGGTGGGGTGATGGATCACTCGAGGAAAATTCATTGGATGCGTTGGAAACGAATGTGTCTTCCGAAAAATGAAGGAGGCCTGGGGTTTAGGGATATGGAGAATTTTAACACTGCTATTCTTGCTCGACAAGGTTGGCGTCTTCTTCAGAACCCAGACTCATTACTTGCCCGTCTCTTTAAGGCAAAATACCATCCCATAACTGATTTCCTGGAGGCTTCTCTGGGGCCAAGCTATACATGGCGAAGTATTATCCAGGGACGTGAAATTCTCAAAGCTGGGTTATTTTGGCATGTTGGTAATGGTAGTTTGATCCGAGTCTGGAAAGACAAATGGCTTCCATGCCTGAATAACCATATTCCTATTTCTCCGCGGGGCAGCAGTGTTCCGGAGATGAGAGTTGTGGATCTCATTGATTGGGATCAAGGAGGGTGGAGACATGATGAAATTCGGGAACTCTTTGTTCCTACAGAGGCTGACTGTATCCTTAGGTTGCGCCTATCTTTCACTGAAATTGCTGACGAACTGATCTGGGCTTCATCCAAAGATGGCTTTTTTACTATTCGCTTAGCATATCAGAAGTTGCTTCATGACGAGTATTTTTCTGCTGATGTTCAGGGCTGCTCAGATCCACAGTCTCAGCAACGTCTTTGGAGACATCTTTGGAAGATAAAAACGGCGCCACGGATTCGATCACTTCTTTGGCGTGCCTGCAAAGACATTCTCCCAGTCAGGACCAATCTGAAATAGCGCCATGTCACTAATGACATAATTTTTCATGCTTGCGGGCAACCTGAAACTTGTTTCCATGCCCTCTTCGAATGTGTTGAAGCCCAAAAGGTATGGTGTTTGCTCCCCTGTATTCACAAGTGTGGTGTTAATGTAAACTCTGTTCGTGGCTTCTTTGATGTTGCTGCTCATTTTCTGAAGAGGTTGAACTTGTGGAGGCAGAGGCTGCACTATGGGTGTTGGAATCCTGCCTAGAGCAGGGTCTTTGACATGTGATCTTGGAGTCTGAATGTCTGTCTTTGATATCGAAGATGAACAGACCACGCTGCTGGAAAGGTCCGTTGGGCTCTCTCCTCATTAAGTTCCGAACCAAACAGGTGTGCTTCACTGCTTGCTCGTGGTCTCACGTCCGGACGTCAAGCCAACATGGTGGCACATCACCTTGCGGGTCTTTGCCCTGCTAATCCTATTTCAGTTTTATTTCCTTTGTCTTTCCCTAGTTTTCTCCAAGAAACCTTGTTAACAGATTCAAGTACTTAATGAAAGGATTATGCGTTCTCAAAATAAAAAAGTGAGGATGGATCTAGGATTTAGATAATTTGTAAAAACGTTTTAACACATGCCTATGTATATATGTCAGAATCACTAAATAATACAACGTGCATTAGTTAATAATTATAACATTTGTATATCTTAACTAATTATAATGTTTATATATATCATCTTCATTCTTCATCTAATGACTTATCAATCTATCTTTTTCCATTGATTAAGGCTAAAGATTTCATTTTACCATATGTTGCATATGTTGCACCAAATCGATCGGTGACGATTTTATCCTACAAAAGACTAAATTCATGTGTGATAATAAATTTATAATCCAATATATAGTTTAGATTATTATTATTTTGTTAAAATTAAGTTTTAAAATATTATATACTAGATTTGTTTGCTCACATATCTTATCTATATAAAGATTGGCTATCCAATGCCAAAATTGAATGAAATTGGTACCTCATAAATGTTGTTCCCTCCATTGATAAATTTAGGATTTCACTAAATAAATTTACATCAACCATTTTTTCTAATATAAAAAGATGTCCAAAAGATCAAAACGAAGCGTTTTGCTAAAAAATTAAACACCCTCCTTTTTTTTCTTTCATTAGATCTGTGGTAAAACTGTACAATGGTTAAAATTTTCCAAACTAGAGATTCAATTGTTTTAAATTTTAAGTAAAAATGTGATATACTGATTATACTCCTCTGGTTTAGTATCATATAAGTAGTTAGCTTTTTAATATATATTTTTAAAATTCAATTTACACAACGGTAATTAATTACTAAGTAATTAATAGAATTACATGAAGTTGGTTTGATTTTATTTTTCATGTAATATAATGTAAGTCATTTTAGCCTTTTAATTTTATACACAAACTAGACTAGGTTTCGCGCCATGCGCGGGTTTATATAACTCGATATAGTGAATTAGTAGTAAGGAGTATTATGTAATATAAAATTTTATATGAAAATAAGTTTATATCTTAAAATGATATTGATATATAATTAAGCTTTTACATTTTAAATATAATAAACAACGAATATACATGAATTTTTAATACCAAAAATCTTATTTGATCAAATTATCATGGGTCAATTTTTAACAAATTTAAATAAATTGATTTCAACATATATAAAAATATATAATTGAAAACACTATAATAACACAAAAATATAATTATTTCTCTTACTTATTAAGAAATCAATCTTTTTTTGATACGTCATATCATAAAAATAAAATATATATTTGTAAAATAAAATAATAGGATATTGGGAGGTCAAAATCTAGAAAATTAACACATAAAAATCTTTTTGTAATATGAAAGATCTTAAGCAATCTTTTTGTAATATTTTTGCACACGATTTTCCAAATTTAATTAATTTTTTTTGAGAAAATTACAATAAATTATAAAAAATCGTGAGCAATGAAATGACGACAGGTGGATGGCCTGAATGAAGAGTATGTCACGTGACATAGATAGAATTGAAGAAATGTAATTTGCTTTAATAGTTATATAGAGATTTTTTCTATTTTATTCTTGAATTTTGGTAAGAAAAGTAAGAGGTGTGTTAAACAGAGAAACATGATTATTAAAAATGTAAGGAAACTAAATGTAATTGTTACATACAGAGTTTTTATATTTTTAATATCTATCAAACCCACTAAATATCAGTAATATTAGAGAAAAAGAATAACTTTTATATGATATTTCTATGTACAAGATATTTATTTGATACAAGAATAAAAAGTAGAAGAATATTTATTATTGATTTTACCACAAATAAATTAAATTAATTTAAAATTTAAATGTGGGTTAATATTATATTGAATATGTTTAAATCAAATTGATAATACTCAAGAAAAAGAGAACATAATTTATAATCTTAATTCTAATACGAACCCCCACGGTAGAAATTTTCTAGATCCGCCAGTGCCGATAACCCCCAATTCCTCGATCCCCACTCTCCCTTTCAAATTCACCGATCAACCTCAATTTTGACTGTGGTAATTTTCTTCTTACATAGATGACAGTGAATGATGTCTACTTGTCTTCCCCCCCCCCCCCCCCTCGCGCACATACTTGACCGTATGATTGTGGGGAAAAATCCCGCACTCGGAAAATTTTAACTGGCACCCCAAACCTTTTTTTTAAAACCCGGTTCAGTTTTGGACGGAACTAGAATGCGCCCAAAACTAGATCGAATTTTTGAGCATTTTAAAGGCAATAATAAAAAGAAATTCCATGGCAATCACTCTTGTACACATGAAATTCAATGCCTTAACATCACTCAATGTTGTATGTTTTCATTGACTCTTTTTTTCATGACCTCTTGTAATTAAGATTAGTCAAATTAATTTGAGTTTCTGATTTCAAAAACTGAATTATGTGCTATCAGTTTGTGTTTTCAGATCGAATATAAATATAAAATGCAAAGAAAGATGTTTGGACAAGAAGGTTGTGATCACATGAGATGGGCTGCTAACATTGTTGTTGGATTAGATATTGGTGTTCCATGGTTAATGTGCAAGGAAGATGACTCTCTTGATCCCGTTATAAGTTCCAGTGTTCTTGTTGACAATCTTAATTCTTTTCAAAATAAATTTTTTAATAGTTAATGATCTTATTGTGACAGATTAATATACTTGCAACGACTTTTACTGTTATGTGTTTACTAAAACAGACCTTACAAACCTCTCATGTGGACAGAGGTTTGGAGTGGATGATATGATTTTGCAGTAATTGACTTTATCATTAGATTAATAAAGTAAAAAGTAAAAAGTCAGATCAATAACTTTTTTCAAAGATACACATGAAGGCTTTAGTAAATTATACTCCCTCCGTCCCAAAATATGAGTCCCATTTTCCTTTTTGGGCGTCCCGAAATGTTAGTCTTATTTCTATTTTTGTCCATAAACTTCTTCCAATTATACCCTTACTCATATTATTTTAATATTTTACATTCATCATTTTCAATGCACTTATGTACTTTTCATTTGTAAACTCTTCTCCCATTGGTTAATGAATTATTTTAATATTTTACATTCATCATTTCCAATGCACTTATGTACGTTAAAGCATTTGCCTTAATCCAAGATATTTTTGTACAATGAGACTCATATGTTGGGACGGATGGAGTATATATATATACAAATAATATGCAGGTTTACAGAGTTTAGAGGACCGACTTACCAAAGAATCTAAATTCCCTATATTCAATTCGTGTATCATGTGTCTTTGTAAAAGGATTTAACTTTTGCAATTACTAAATTTATACAAAGAGGGAGATCTGTTGTGATGCATTTTTTCCTCTTTCAATTTCTTTGTGCTTGAAGTGTTTACTTTTTACTTATCCTAAACTATATTTTTCGTCATTAGTACCAAACTTTGAGCCCTTATCAGAGACCGTTTGCAAACAAGACTTGAACAAAAATTTAGCATATAGAGCATTGAAGAAATTGCATACGCAAATAACATATATTTAAAAACTTATGTCCTGTACATTACAAGAATATTAAAAATCATATTTTTAAAAACTTATGTCCCGTATATTACAATAATATTACAAAATGATATAACAATTTGGCGAATTGAGAGAAGAGGTACAAATCATCAAACTCATTTTATTATATGATATAATATCATTTCAATATCTATTATGAAACATTTAAGAAATTATAATTACGCAAGACCCGTACGCGGGTTTCAGTGTGTTGATTTAAGCCCTAATAAAATAGGAACACCAATACACGAGCTAATTGTTTGGCAAAAAAAAAAGCACCCGAGCTAATTAGGTAATGTGATTATTTTAAAGGGAGAGACGAATTCATAGGTAGTTGTGTGTCAATTGCTAAAATGATTAATAAAACATTCAGGAAAAACATAATCACTAATTAAACTTTATTTTTTTTCTTTTTGATAGAACAAAGATTAGAGACTGCTTTGTCGAGGTTAGATTGTATATCATAAAGGCTTGTGAATATGATTAGCCCAATCTAATTTTAGGACGCCTATTAAACAACGTTAAATCATATTAAAAACTGTAATTTCCTCGCGCGTAGCGCGGAGACCCGTTTCTAGTTATATTATATACGAAACTTGTGAAACTTTTTAAGATAAAATTCTAATTAATGTACAACTTAATTATTGCCCCAAAACAAAGGCGCTATAACCCCATTAGTCTATTAAGTATGGACTATGGAGTATATCTTATCTTAATCTTATCTATATAAAAGTTGGCTGTCCAACGAATGAATTTAATGAAATCGGTACTTGATTAATACTATATTTATGTTAGTCTTTTTCATTTTTATTAATTAATTTTCATTAGTTCTAATCCATTTAAGTCTTACTGATTAATTCTAAATCCAATTAAGTGTTTTTGTTTTCATGATTAATTATTTTATTCTAATTCTTATCTTATTTAATTTAATATCTAAAATTTTATCTTCTTATATATTAAAAGGTTGATTGTCTTTGGTTAAAAAGTAATGTAATTGATACTTATCTCCACCACAATCAATACTCCTAATCTTCCATTCTTAAACCTTAATGGTTCTCATAAAAAAAGAAATTTGCATGTTGGGTTTTTAATGATTAAAAAGAATGACTATTAAATTAGAAATACAGCTTCACCAGTGTAATTTTTAACTTTTATCATATTCGTATTATAAAATTTATGTAGTCAAATTTCATTGATTGCACGCAAATCGTTGAAGGTCGAGACTTTTGACTCATTTCCATAAAATTATATATATGAACCAATATAATGTTCCAAAATTACTACAAATATAAATATGGGGAAATCAAAAATACTTATAACTACAAATATTGACAAAATCGATAACAACAACAAAAATATAAAAAATAATGCGTAATTACATTAAATCACATACGAAAATCTATAATTTTCAGGTGGAAACATGAAGCTTGATAAATCCATAAATCTATATAAATTATTGCATTTCATATATAATTAGTATATCATAGTAAAACTATATTTAAATAAATAATTGAGCTCTGCGTAGCAGGGCAACCCGTGCCTAGTATAATATATATAAAAGTTGGTGGTTGGAAATTTCAAAGGTCTTAAATGTGTGGTATTAAATGTAAGTCATTATTTTCTCTATTTTCTTGTGTATATAAAAGTTGGTGATTAGAAATTTCAAAGGTCTTAAATGTGCGGAGAAAAACCCCGCACCCACTTTTTTATAACTGGCAGTCTGGCACCCATCTTGGGCGCATCTCGGATGCGTCCAAAACATTTTTAAAAAAGCCCGGTTCAGTTTTGGGCGCACCCAGGATACACTCAACTTAAACCGGTTTTTTTAAACTTTTGACGGCAAAAAAAAAAACCGGTTCAAAAAAAAAATTTGGACGCACCCGGGATGCGCCCAAGACGGGTGCCAGTTATAAAAAAATGGGTGCGGGGTTAAACGGCCTAAATGTGTGGTATTAAATGTAAGTCATTATTTTCTCTATTTTTTTTGTGTAAAACCGATAAATTGAAATAAAGGTTAAACGAGTCACTTAATTAACGAAACACCGTCTTTTGTGTAACCGTTATATTCACAATGAACCAGATTCGGATCGGCTCCCATAAAGTTTTAATTAAAATCTATGGGTTGATTCCATTAAATCATAACCCTAATTGTAATTAATGGTTCAAATTTATCCAATGTCTCATTCCTCACAATTATAACAAAAAATAAAATATTTGATGGTTAGTTATATCCTCTTTTATTCTTAACGTAATGAAAAACACTTAGGATTATAAAAAAATTCTCTATTCTTATACAGGATTGACCGAGATCAAGTGGAAAATAATTTTTATTACTTTATAAAATGGAAAAGTATTTTATTATTCTCCTTCAAATATTATGTAAGTACGTTGAAAAAAACACAAATCTCATATATTGCTCTTTCGTTTGAAGTTTTTATTAAGATTATTACTGAGCATAATCTTAACCATCTTGCACATTGTTATTTCCTTTTAAATTTAAAAAGGGGTTATACAAAAACAAATTAAAAGGTAAAGAAATCTTGATAATTTTTTTATAATTATGATAAATCCTCTATTTGTAAAATATATAAATAAATAAATCTTTTCTCAAAATACTTTTAAAATTTGTGAGCGGTACGTAATATGTATGTCGCATATGTTCTATATTACGTACCGCTCATAAATATCAACCATGTTCCACTTTGACCATAAGTTTTATTGATTATTTAGTTTGTTCCTTTATGGTTATTTTTCAAAATCTTTGTTGTACAATTATATATCTCGCATATGACCCTTATTTTTTGGAAGATCATGGTTGATATTTGTGAGCAGTACGTAATAGTGGATGCATGTTTTGCTGAGCTTATGGTCAAAGTGGAACAAATCCTTTCTGAGTGTGTTCCCGATAAGTATGTTAATGCCGATATGATGGTTGTTTGTTAGATATCTTTTTTAGTCGTCGATCATGCTTTATGGTTGTGTTATTTAGGCGATTTTATTACTCAAGGAGCGGGACGTGTTCTACGGTAAATGGTAATTGAAGGAGATAAACAAATGACTTATGCGTTTGCGTTGAAAGAAGATGCCCTTGCTAACCTGGATTTGTTTGGTGCAATGGTTTTAACTTCTAAAAAAACAACGAAAGATCTTATGGATGACATGGAATTTGTAATTTTTCAGACATTTTCCTAATGTTGATGTTATTTGTCTCCTATATAATCCGTTATTTCAAAATTTCAGGCTACTCAGTCACTTTCAAATGTTGTTCCTAGAATTGGGGAGGCATACGATATGTTGTTCTTAGCTTGAGATTTTGAAGTTTCGTGTAGGGTTTATTTGAAAAAGTACGGAAGAATGTTCTAAAGATTATGGTCTTATTGTTTTGTCTTACACAGTACTCGCGTTTTGTGTTTCTTTTGTTCTTCACCACCGTTGTTTTTGGAATTTCGTTCAAGATTTCAACTGTTGTGTTATTTATATGTTATATTTGCAGAGCATATCTGGATGTATTTAAAATACCTTTTCTCCTTCCTTGTGGAAAGATAATTAAATTAATCATTTTCTCCTTCCCTGTGCACTGACAATGCTGCAAGAAACACAAAATCCAGGTAAAATGTAATTACAAAACAAAACCTTAATCAACTCCAGTGTGTTGGTTTGATCATGGAATAACACCTACTCAACCATTTTTTCACAAAAACTACTCAGACACCAAGGATGAGGGTAGGACAAAGGTCTCTGAAATGACAAGCTTAATGAGACCAAATAAAGAGACATGTAACACATCTCACACAGTCAAGGCACATATTTGCTTAATATCTCTTGATCGTTGTACGCCCAGCTAATTTGGAACCAACAAGACCAATAAAAGGAAACAAAGATAGAACAACAACCATCGAGCTACGCCAAAAGACCGTGATACGGGCCGATGGGAAATACCAGACATTCTACGGGCTACACCTTGATGTTGTAAACACTCAACCAGGTACAAAATAGAGGCGACTTTGGAAAAAAGGAAAAACGTGCTCAAATAACAGTGAAAATTATATACAAACAAAGGTGTTCATTAAAATGTTACAACCATACAGGTAGGGATACATCAGTAACATGGAAGTCATACCCCCTCCAATTTCGCAAAACAGATATCAAAGGACGAGAAGGAAGGGTTGTAACCTTCTGCGCATTGGTACTAACAAGAGATATACAAGGTATTGATTACTGTACCACACAAAAAACACCACGTTAATTGGTGATAGAAAGCAGAATAAATTTTGACAAAAATAAATTTTGGAAAACAAGTATATGTTACAACCTTTTTTTGTAACCCACAAGGCAAAAACACATGAATGACACGGCAGAAACAAGACAACCTACGAACAGGGAACGAACGACCAAAAAAGTAAGATCAAAGGGTCACTGAATAACGTTCGGCTTATTGTATAACAAAAAAAATAGTTTTTATGTACAGAGCAGCGTCGGAGACCACCAAAACCAAAAAACCAGCATGCAACCCGTAATTCAACATGTGTGTTTCAGCTGGATTCAATTTTTTTTTTAACAAAGAAACAACCAGAGTATCACATAATGACCGGATGATGTGATGATTCTGACAGAAGCTAAAATGACCTATGAAAAACTTGGGAACCAACGTATGTATGTCGATTCTGTGGGGCAAAAATTTAGTTAGAAGAGAAATCGGAAAAAGCAACAGAAGCGCAATTTACAACATCCGTATGTTGCCAGGAAGAGAAAGTCATACTACCATTGATCAAAGAAACATCAACCCGTTGAAAGGATTGCTTAGTGGAACCAACCCAACATCAAGTACATTCAAGGAGAAGATAAGAATATACAATAACTATTTTCATTTACATTCTTTAAGGCACAAATAGATAACAAAATTAACAAGAACAAAGGACCATACACCTTCAAAATATCTGGTCAAAATTACCATGTAATCGAATCACTGATACCAGAGGAAAGCGCCCCCCCCCCCATAGATATGCTCAACTGTATTTCAGTGAGTCTGACGCAGAACTGCAGAACAGAATGAGGTGTATGAATCTGACAAAATCGGACATCAACCCAGACATTGTGAACATCCTAATAAGTATGTTGGATGAAACCAACGTTGTTGCAAAAGTGTTTAGTTTGGCAAGGGATTGGGCACACAATACTGAAACTACTGATTTCACACTTCGGCTAATAGGAGAAAAGAAAAAAAGAAAAACAACAATATATAGAACCTACCAACAACGGGAGAGATAGCAAGCCTAATAATTGGGGATTTTGGAAAAGGAACAAAGCCATACAATGTCTACATCCAGAGCAAAAAAGGGGAGTGGTTACTATGAAAGAGTTCTACTCATACAAAATGCAACATCGGGACTGTGAAGCAGACACATTGATAAGAGGTAGGCGTTTGTACTACCAGTACATTGTGGACGCATACACTTCCATAGAAGAGTGTTGTTTGCGCTGGATTAACAGTAATCAAAGACAACTGAGATAAAAACTATACAACGACCTATGTGATGTTGTTACAAAGGGAGATACAAACGCAAAAGCAGTTGGACAAAGAATTGTTCTCCCTTCAAGTTACACAGGTGGACCAAGATACATGATACAAAATTACCAAGATGCAATGGCCTTATGTAGGCCTTCATCCCAACGACATGCCCGATGTGATGACGTGTATATTGAAACGGAAACTTAGCCAACTCATGGATGATTTACTTAAAAAAAGAAATCTTCGGGCAAACTAATGCGGGTAATACAAAAAAAACAGAGACATAAAAATCTTGATTGTGTTTACATTTAAAATATTACCAAATTAATATTTTGCGTCCACAACCATATACACAATTGAGTTTCAGAAACGAGGCCTACCACATGCACATATTCTCTTATGGCTGAAAGAAACAAGCAAAGAGAAAACAGGGAAAGAGATAGATGATTTCATCTGTGTCGAGCTTCCTTGCGAGAAAACAGACCCAGAATGTCATAGACTTGTGGTGGAACATATGTTGCACGGACCATGCAGCCCGACACATCCAGACTCGCCTTGCATGAATGGGGTGAATGCACAAAACACTTTCCAAAGACATACTACGCAGAGATAACGTTGGATGGTAACGGGTTCCCTGTTTACCGGCGGAGAAACAACGGGTGTATGGTCCTCAAAAGGAAGGTCAAGTTTGACAACCGTCATGTTGTTCCTTATAATCGGTACCTACTGATTAAGTACGGTTCCCACATAAATGGGGAATGGTGCAACAATGTAAGAGAAATAAATTATTTATTCAAATATATTACAAAGGGACTAAATAGAACTGCTCACAAGGGTCAAGATGGAGAAGTTTCAAGCAACCCAATTGTCATTAATGAGATAAAATATTATCTAGAATGCAAATATATGTCCGCGTGTGAAGTTGCTTGGCGTATTTTCAGCTTTAGCATTCACTACAGCCATCCACCGGTTATCCGGCTCACCTACCATTTGCCTAAACAGAACTCCGTGACAATAGAAGACTCACAACAACTGGGAAATCTAGCTGGAAAGGATGGTATTACAAAAACAATGTTCACAGAGTAGTTCACTCTAAACAATGTAGATATGAAGGCAAGACAATACATGTATGCAGAAATACCTAGAAAATACGTGTGGGGTGCCAGTGACAAAGTGTGGAGCACACGAGGACACCTAAATGTAGTAAAGGGGCCGCTATCATATGAAGATATAAAAAGGGTGAATGAGAGGGTTAACAACACATTAAGAAAAGCATGTTATGCCTGTGGGATGCTGAAAGAGGACAGCGAGTGGACATATGCCATTCAGGAGGCAAGGTTATGGGCAACAGGAGCGCAACTTAGGAAGCTATTTGTCACAATTCTCACCTTCTGCGACGTAGCCAGCCCTCGAAAACTATGGGACACAAACTGGGAGGTAGGTCCAACCAATTTGGAGAGAATCAATAGATTCCTTTTCGTGAACGATTCAGCCTTCCCTATCAGAGGACATACAGTATATGAAAAGAAAAGAGTTTCAGTATCAATAACTTGAGCTAAACGAAACCCAAGTACAGAATTAATGCCTGGTGAGCATAGAAAACATTCTATCTAAAATTGAGAGATCATTAGATGATTATCCAGATATACCAAAACCAGACCCGACTTTGCTTCAGCCATTAGAAAATAGGTTGCTTCGTGAGGAGCTATCTTACAATTGCAGTGAAATGAATGAGCTGCATGAGACGTTATACATCCAACTAAACGCTCAACAGCTTCACATATATGGCAAGGTGATGCACGCGGTAACCCATAGAACATAGGAGTTTTTCTATATCTACGACGCAAGAGGTACGGGGAAAACATTCTTGTACAAGACAATAATGTCTCAAATACGTTCAAAAGGAGATATTGTCCTGGCAGTTGCATCCCCGGGTAAACAAACAAAATTACTAAAGAACGCAAAAAACTCAATTAAAATTAACTAGATTAATACAAAGTGACATTGATGTGCAGGAATAGCGTCACTTCTTTTACAAGGACTCATCCCAATCGAGCTACTTGACAACAATACATGTGGAATCAAACAAAATACACACCTAGCTCAATTATTGCATGAGGTGAAGCTGATTATATGGGATGAGGCACCAATGACGCATAGACATGCGTTCAAGGCCTTGAACAGACCTTTACATGTTATTTTGGGATTGAAGGATGAACGCGAAATAGATAAACTCTTTGGAGGAGTAACTATAGTTTTAGGGGGAGATTTCAGACAAATCGTATCCGTTATCACAAAGGGAAAACGACAAGACATTGTTGAGGCTTCAATTAACAACTCAGCATTGTGGGACGAATGTCAACTATTTATGTTAAGCAAAAATATGTGCGTCCACACTCTAAACGAAGATGGTACAATAGATTTTGAACGACAACAGTTCACTGAATGGATAAAAATGTAGGAGATGGAAATGCACCAGCCATAGCCTTGCAAAATGAGGGAGAGGAATCATGGATAGAAATCCCCAAAAGATTCATTCTTCAGCCAAGCTTAAATCCAATTGAGCAACTACTAGACACAATCTTCCCTGATTATCATAATAACGGAAAAAATCCGTCATAATTACAAGACCGTGCTATACTGACACCTTTGAATGAGGATGCAGATCAAATAAACGACTTTATATTCAAAAAGAACAAAGGCCTAATGAAGACTTACAAAAGTGCGGACGGCATATGCATGGCGTCCACCAATGTCGCTGAACAAGAGCACATGTTCCCACATGAGTTCTTAAATCCTCTTGATTTCCCAGGTACAATTAAAAATTTTTCAGAAAAATTAATCATTTGCCTAAAAAGAATAATTGTGTCGTTAGTAAACGGCTTACCTAAACTTATGAAAAAGACCTAACACATTGTAAAATTAATAACACGAATCCCTCCACATGTCCTGCATCTAAAGGCCGACCTTCCGGTAATGCTCCTAAGAAATGTAAATCCAAGCCAAGGTTTGTGTAATGGGACCTGTCTGCTAATAACCAAATTAGGCACTTGGGTTGTAGAGGCTCTTATCATAACACGCACTTGCGTTGGAAGAAAGGTATTGCTACCCAAAATTACCCTATCATCAACCAAGAGTAAATGGCCATTTGTAATGAAGCGGCGATAGTTTCTCCTAAAGTCATGCTTTGCAATGACAATCAATAAGAGCCAGGGTCAGTCATTAAGAATGTGGGGTTGTAGCTACCCAAATTTAAATTCTGACCTATATATACAAACCACTCATATAAAAGGTAGCTTGGTAGAGATCATTAAAGATCAATCAACGGAATACAGGACGACCATGAAGGCAGACACATAAAGTGAAAAAATTAATGTAAACAAATACAAAACGAATAAAGCACAACCACAGTCAGCTACAAAACAAGACAAATAAAAATAAACAGCAAAACATAAAAATAAACAGCAGACGTAATCTTAAATCAATGCTTCATCATTTCATGTTTAAATTTTATCAATACTACGCCTTTTAAATTGGCCACTACTATGTCTAGCATATTCTATACCTTGCCAATGTTGTTTAAAACAAAATATAACAACAAATGATGTTAACAGACACGAGGAACAAATTAAAAATGTCCTATACTGCCACATTAAAAGAACAAAAGAGCATACCAAGAAAAACCATTTATATTTTAATGTGTATAAACAATTACAATATGGTATGTTAAAATGTATCTCCAAAAAATAGTGTCTGCTAAGATTAATATAAAAACTATATGTCCTAACATGTTTACACATAGAAATATATATGAAACAAACATACCAGTCTAATCTAAATATAAAGTTGTGTGCATAAGATTTTAATAACCTTAATTAAAAAGTTCAGCCACAACAATGTACACTGTAACTTTAACCTAGCAATGAACCCACCGCATCTTCCACGGGGAAACCGAAGAGACACAAACAACAACAAAAGTAACATATAGAAACATCAAAACGTATCAGTCCACAAGGGAAGTATTGTTTTGAAGGAGCATATTTCACATGGTAAAACCGTTTCTCTGAATAAAGGATAATTTTTATTATTATGACCAAACATCCAACGACACAAATAATGGCATTAAAGTGTTCAATAACACCTCATATAAATAAAAACGTTTCATACCAATTTGAAAAGGAAAATTGATTTCAGGGAAAACTGAAACATTAAAGACAGATGTGGACCACACGCAAATACACCCATATAAAATGCAAGTTCACCGTAAACAAATGATTGCTACGAGGACTCAGAATCAAAAAACCCGAAGGAAAAGAGGAGTACAGAACTTAAGAAACCGAAGGTGAAGAACATATCACTCACATTTTAATGTAATTTCATGTCAATCACATTCAGAAAAAATAACCAATGAAGACGACGTTGTCACAGGTACACGTCACACAAAGTCACTACAAGTCACTACAAAGCAAACAATACACAGTCCAGGAAATAAGACATGACAAACGACACAGAAATCACAACAACAATCCGAAGCAGAGATATAATATCAACAGGTAGTTGTATTTCAACATAAGAACCAAAACCAAAAACAATTTCAACTAAGCAAAATGTGAGTGCTAAAGAATAATAAAATGGTAAAAGACAAAGAAACTTATATTATAAACTATATATTAAATTGGAAGATGTCAAAAGTATGCAAGTGTTGTAGCGCAAAAGGGTCGCATGAGGAAAGAAGCACACCAACAAAATGTTGCAACAATGGAGGGATTATCCTGCCAAAAATGAAAACAAATCCAACAATCCTTGATGAACTACTACATGGACGATCCGAACAAGCAAAAATTTTCAAAAAAAAAACATCCGCATGTATAACTGGATGTTTTCTATGAGCAGGTGTGAGGGTTGGCTTCAAGACCCACCAGAGAAGACCGATACAATGCATACATTAAAATTGTCTGGTGAGTTTTACCACATATGCAAACCATGACTATTGCTGGATGATGAATGGGAGAACAATCCTGAACACCAGCGTCACAACGAAACGAACGCATGGACCAAAAATTTAATAATCCAACAAAACAACAACCATGCAGTGGACAATGACATAGCTACAGAAATCAACGATATGCTAACGGCATACAATTTACCACTGCAGATGTTCAAAACTGCCAAGGAATGGGTGAAAAACAACCCGTTGTTCTCCCCGTATGGAGACGACGAATACAACACAAGGTCAAGTTACTTAAGGAAAAAAGGGGTTCTCCAAACTCAACAACAAAAGTTGAACAAAAGGCAATACTACTCAGCCAGGCTACAACAAAGAACTGGGGAAGGAACTTCACTCATAGAAGGAGGACTACTATACCATCAGTACATAATTGATGCATACATTTCCATTGAAACATATCAGATGACATGGATAAAGAGCAACTGAAAAATCACACGAGAACAAATGTACAACAATGAATATGACAACTTAACTAGACACGACACGGACAGAAGAACATTAGCCGCAAGGGTAATTCTACCGCTCACTTTCGACGGAGGGGGAGGAAAACAATAAAAAATTACATGGACGCAACGACTATTTGTGTGAAATATGGCACCCCTACAATATCAATCACCTTTTCTGCTAATAAAGATTGGGCAGAGATATACGATTACATTGCTGACATACCAGAACAAACAACAGATGAAAGACCTGAAGTATTGGTGAAGTTGTTCAAGATAAAACTAGACCAGTTGATAGAAGACCTCAAAACAAATCCTAACATAGGGGACACAAACGCGTCTGGGTTCGGAAGAAAAACACATTACCGCATACTGTATATTTTTTTATAAAAATATTAACCAGTTTGATTCATTTCACCAGGTATGGAGACAATACACTTCAACAAAATGGGCATCCCAGAAGCACGAATACTAATGTGGCTGGAAAAAGACGGTGGGTAAAATATAAAAGAATACTAATGAAAAAATACAACATTGAGATCAGTTTGGAGTGTGGCAGTAATTCAAAGACAAAAGAGTTATTGCTAAGACACAATGACGGGAAATGTGGCAAAATCATAAATCTGATCCAGAACAATGAATCGCCAAAAGATACATACAAATGTCACAAACCAAGGGTGGATGAAATAACAACATACTTACAATCAAGGAAACTGTTTGCAACAGAGGCAGCCCTACATATATACGGAATCAAAGCACACAAATGCACCCCAAAAGTGATAAGGCTGTAATTCAACATCCAAACCAATACAGATGTTGACCCCACACGTGACGGAACAAAATATGCCATAATGCACCAAAATACAACACAATTATCCATGTTCACTTCCTGGCTAAAACTGAACAGAACCACACCAGCAACAAGACGGTACACATATAGTGAAACTGATGAAGGATCATCTGGACAGCAACCGACACCTCCGGTCCCCGAGTTTGAAGGTGCATTGACGCGCTCGAGAGCTAAGGAAGTCCAACAAGAGCTAGACAAGTTAGTAGCGTTCTTCAGGTCCAAGGAGTTGAATACAGACGAAGAACCACCATTGAAGACTGTTCTAATGATCGAGGTTCGAGAACGAGCAGAGGACGGCAGAGAAGAACCGCGACCGCGGCTGGAAACCGCACCCGCGGCTCATTCGCCAACCGCGCCCGCGGCTCAATAACCGCGCCCGCGGCTCATTCTCCGAGGCCTCCTTTGAAACATTATTTTCGGATATTTAATTGTTTTTCGGATTATTATTTTAGGATATACTTTTTATTGTTTATTTCTTTAGTTGGCACCCTTATGAACCCTATATAAGGTTGCCTTAGTTGTTGTTTTACCCCCCCCCCCCCCCCAGACTTTGATATTGAATACAACGTTTATCGTTTTTCCTCCCAAAAGAGAGATTTTGTGAGAAGAGTGCCCCGTGTGCATTGTCGTTCAGTTGGCCCTAGTTGTGCTTGTGTGTGTCAATCTCCTCCATAAGGTTGGTGCTATCGGGACTCCATAGAGCAACCTCCAGGTGCCTTGACCCACCAAAGTCATTGTGTTTGGTTGTAATCATCCGTTGGGGTTTCTTCAACATTCGGTAAGGTTCTTGTTCTAAAGTTCAAGGGTTTTATCGTTGATTGATTTGGTTCCAATTGGCCTATCCTTCAACTTCCCTTTCTTTCATCTCATATCTAATTCCGCTTTTCTTCTCTGTTCGAGTTCCTATTCGAGTTTGGTGTCTAGGTCGGCAACTGCGGCTTATCCCCGCATCAAATTGTCCTCCCCTTCTTGAAAAGGATTCGACCTCGAATCATCCAGCTCCTCTTCTTCTTCACCCTCGAATAAAGTCAAATCTTGCACATTGAAGGTAGCACTCACTTGATAGTCGCCGGGAAGCTCCAAGACATAAGCATTATCTCCAATCTTCTTAAGCACCTTGAATGGTCCATCGCCTCTTGGGGACAGCTTTGAGTGGCGTTTGCTGGGGAAACGCTCTCTCTTAAAGTGGACCCACATGAGGTCTCCCTCCTTGAAGATGACCTTCCTCCTCTTCCTATTTGCCTTGCTAGCATTTGTAGCAGCTACTTCTAGCAATTTAACTCTTGTCCTCTTATGAATTTCCTTGATGTGATCAACCTGTTTTCCTGCATTGAAATCCACTCGCTCCTTCGTAGGTAACGGCATAAGATCAAAAGGGGTTAGTGGATTCAAACCATACACACATTCAAAGGGACTCAACGAGGTTGAGGAATGGATGGCTCTATTGTAGGCAAACTCAACATGGGGTAAGGCTTCTTCCCAAGCTTTCAAATTCTTCTTAAGAATGGCTCTCAAAAGGGTTCCTAAGGTCCTATTGGTTACTTCAGTTTGACCATCAGTTTGAGGATGACTAGATGTAGAGAATAGTAGTTTAGTCCCTAGTTTTCCCCAAAGAGTTTTCCAAAAGTAACTTAGAAATTTCACATCCCTATCACTCACAATAGTCTTTGGTACTCCATGTAACCTAACAACTCCGGTGAAGAACAAGTCAGCCACATGATGAGCATCATCAGTCTTGTTGCAAGCAATAAAATGAGCCATTTTAGAAAATCTATCAACAACCACAAAAATATAATCTCTCCCCTTCTTAGTCCTAGGCAACCCTACAATAAAATCCATACTAATGTCTACCCAGGGGGTCGTAGGAATAGGCAAAGGAGTATACAATCCATGTGGTTTAACTCTAGACTTAGCCTTCAGACACTCCAAACATCTTTTCAAACAATGCTCAACATCCCTAAGCATATGGGGCCAATAAAAATGAGTATGCAACATATGATATGTCTTATCTCTACCAAAGTGTCCCATTAATCCACCCTTATGGGCTTCTTCAACAAGCAATAATCTCAAAGAACACTTAGGTATGCACACTTTACTAGCCCTAAACAAGAAACCATCAAACAAGTAAAACTTATCCACAGTTCCTTTATCTAAACATTGCTTATAGATAGCACCAAAATCAGCATCATTACGATATAATTCCTTGATGTAAACAAAGCCTAACACCTTAGAGTCAAGTTGAACAATTAAAGCATGCCTCCTAGATAGTGCATCAGCAACAACATTGTCCTTTCCCTTCTTGTATTTGATAATATAAGGGAAAGTCTCAATAAATTTCATCCATCTACCATGCTTCCTATCAAGTTTGTCTTGGCTCCTAAAATGTTTCAAAGATTCATGATCGGTATGCAAAACAAACTCTCTAGGCCATAGGTAGTGTTGCCAAGTCTTAAGTACTCTATATAATGCATACAATTCCTTATCATAAGTAGAGTAATTTAGACTTGCACCTTTCAACTTTTCAGAAAAGAAGGCAATGGGCTTACCTTCTTGCATGAGGACTCCTCCAATGCCAACTCCGGAAGCATCACATTCCACTTCGAACATACCCCTTATCTACAAGCTCATGCACCTGCTTCTGAATCTCTTGACACTCCTGAGGGTTCATTCTGTAAGCTGGCCGGTTAGGTAAAGAAGCTCCTGGAATAAGATCAATTTGATGCTCAATGCCCCTAAAGGGCGGTAAGCCCGGTGGAATCTCATCCGGAAACACCTCAGCAAACTCATCAAGAATAGCTTGAATGCTAAGGGGTAGATCAACTCGAGAATCGGTACCTGTCAACACAAATCTCTTGCAAAGCATCATTAAGGTAGTATCGAAGGGTAAATACTCACCTTCCAGCTCGGCTTTGGACGACAATAGGGCTCGATTCGTCACTGCAGGAACCAGCGTTGCGCCAGAAGGATGACCCGCGGGCGCGGCTGAATTACCGCGGGCGCGGTTTGGCGAGTGCGACGCGGGCGCGTCCTCGGGGCCGCGGGCGCGGTTCTCGTGCTGGTCCTTCTGTTGCGATCTATCGTGAGCCGCGGGTGCGGCATCTGAACCGCGGGTGCGGTTTTTGGTCGCTGCTTTTGTTGCTTCGGTTCTGTCAGAAGCTTTTTCCTTGCCTTTGCTCTTTTCGTAAGCTTCTGCTATCTGCGCTGGAGTCATAGGTTTAAGAGTAATAGGCTTACCATTAAAGATGAATGTATGACGGTTAGTATGACCATCATGAGTAACCCTTCGATCGTATTGCCATGGTCTTCCTAACAATATATGACAAGCTTGCATAGGAACTACATCACATAAAACCGTATCCGTATATTTTCCTAAGGTGAATGTTATCTCAGCTTGTTTTAGAACTTTTAATTCACCACATTCATTCATCCAATGCAATTTATAAGGTCTAGGATGGAAAATAGTAGTAAACTGCAATTTAGTGATCAATTCAGTGCTAACAATATTGCAACAACTTCCACCATCAATAATCATATTGCAGACCTTTCCTTGAACTAAACACCTAGTGTGAAATAAATTTTCTCTTTGATTATCTTCACAAGGGGCGGGTTGTACATGTAAATTTCTTTTACAAATCAAAGAATCACCATGTTCATAACCAATTTCATCACTAAGATCATCCTCATCATGCATATCACCTAGGTTCTCTTCTTTTTCACTTTCACTTTCAAGTTCTCCTAGTTGATTAACAATTAATAC
Source organism: Oxyria digyna (assembly GCA_029168935.1). NCBI lineage: Eukaryota > Viridiplantae > Streptophyta > Magnoliopsida > Caryophyllales > Polygonaceae > Oxyria > Oxyria digyna. The sequence continues at coordinate 12,966,077 of JAPVLV010000010.1, read as the reverse complement.
TCTAGAATTAGGACAATCTTTCATCATATGACCATTTCCTCTACATTTAAAACATTCAATATCCCTAGCTCTAGAAGTAGGGTTAGAAGTACTCCCTCGGGGTGGATTAGAAGGGCCAAGTGTTGACTTGGAGGGCACTTGAGTAGTGGGTGGCGGATTCCTTCGAGAACCACTGTCTTCCTTGTTAGGAACCTCTCGGGTTGAAGGATAGGAGTTCCTTCCTTGCTGATTTTTCCAGCCACCTGCATTTTTGCTCCCTTGGCTCCTAATTTTGGTCTTTCTTTCCACCTTGATAGCCAAATGTAGCAACTCAGTCATTGAGTTGTAAGGGAACATCTCAATCTCACTAGACACATATGGGTGAAGGATACGAAGATATCTAGCCATGGTTGTCTCCTCATCCTCCACCAAATTAGCTCGAACCATCGCTATTTGCATAGCATTGTAAGTCTCTTCGACTCCCATTGATCCTTGCTTCAAATTCTCGAGCCGCTGAATAAGTTCCCTAGTGTAATGTGGGGGAATAAATCGAGCTCTCATCATCCTCTTCATAAGTTCCCAAGTAGTGACAGGATAATCTCCATTGGCAACTCTCCCTCTGATCAAGCTATCCCACCAAACTAACGCGTAGCCACTAAACTCCAAAGATGCCAGCTGCACCTTTTTGGCTTCAGGAAAGTTGTGACAATTCCAGATTTGTTCAATCTTGGTCTCCCACTCCATATATATGTCTGGATCACACTTTCCCTCAAAACTCGGGATCTTAACCTTTATCTTTCCCACTCCATCTTGCTCAGGCTCTCTTCGCCTTCCTTGGTAACCTCCTTGGGGACGATGGGGTCGCCATCCCGCCTCATCTTCTTCTTCAGGCTCCTCTTCGTCATCATTATCACCTAGGTCCTGAAATGCATCCTCAAAACGGTTAGCAGCATTGTATCTATTAAAGTGAGGTATAGGAGAGTTACGAAAGCGCCCTCTCCGAGCTTGTGGGAGATCGTCCCGGGGTGTAGGCCTGCGTCTGGGTTCCCGACCCATGCGGGCAGCCTCATAGGCTTCTTGCTGAGGAGGCAGGGGCCTCCGATTGTCGAATGGAGCATCATAGGAGGTCCCGATGTGCTCTAGAACCCTTGGGGACGGGGTGGATCGCTGCTGCCGCTCTATGGCGGTGGTAATGGCCGACGTCATCTCCCGAAACATGTTGGTCATAAATTCCGGGGTAATGGCGCGGGTCTCCGGGGCTTCTTGCCTCCTGTGGGGAGAAACTGAACTGCTCATCACTAAAGAAAAGACTAACACAGAACAATATTAAGGTAAGTGTAAATGAAAACAACTCGCTAGTGTTTACTCTCGTATGTTTTCCTCTACACTCTCTCTCAATTGTCGTTGCAACCAGCTTTTCTTTGATGAATTGACTTGTATGGATCAATAACCCACTAAGCTGAAACTACCTAACTCCTAGCAATATATGAATGATGGTAGAGATGGAGATGGCTAGCGTAGTGCGGGGTTTCGACTGTAAGGTTCTGACTCAATGAAAGAAAGAAAATAAGACTCGAAGGCGTTTTGCAAGAATGATAATGCAAAACAGAGATATGAGTTAAGCTTCGAATTTCAAGAAGAGCCAAAAGGAAGCGTACCTTAACTTGTTCCGACTGATGTCGATTGAAGGATCGAAGACGGAGTCGGGAGGGTTAGGTAATAATTGAGGCTCGTAACTGAAAGGAATGGAAAGGCAAACAGTGACGGTTCCGCGGGCGCGGTCTGAAGTCCGCGGGCGCGGATTTCGAACAGTGGATTCTGAGGCGGAGCCGCGGGCGCGGCCTGAATTCCGCGGGCGCGGCTTGAACCGCGGGTGCGGCTACTGGGCCGCGGGCGCGGTTTCTGTCGCGGCCTGGTGGTTTCTCGCTTCCGTTCGGGCTCGTTCAACCCGATTTCCTTTGAGTTCTTGAGATCCGACTTAAACAATATCAAACTAGACTTTGACTCAACAAAACGTAAAACAAACTATTGACTTTGAGACTTTTCGATTTTTTTTGAATTCTTTTTTTTGAATTTTTTTTTTTTGTCTCAACTAAACAAAACGAAATTACAGACTTGATCTGAGATACTATCTCAGAAAATTCGAATTTTAAAATAAAAGAAACTACTAACCACCTTGATTTCCTTGTAGAGAAGATAAGATTTCTTTCCTTGAAGATCTTGGCTTGGGGTGCAAGGACTGAAATTTTCAGCAACTCTTCTAGGGTTTTGACGGCTGTGTTTTAGTAGGGATGGATAGATTTTGTGATGGATGAAGGGCTGAATGGATTTTGGGAACAAGGGTGCTCCAAACTCCAATCTTTCGATCTCCACCAACACTAATCGATCCAAGCTTCTTGCACACAACCTGTAATGACTCAACAAGAAATATCAAAGCAATGGAAGACTCAAAATCAATTTCTGAAAGAAACTGACAAACAAGAAAATAAAAGCTGACTCTTTTTGTGATTTTCTGGATAGGGGGTTTCTTGATGTTCTTGTGAAGACGAATGGTGTCAACCTGGCTCTGATACCAATTTGATGCGGGGATAAGCCGCAGTTGCCGACCTAGACACCAAACTGGAATAGGAACTCGAACAGAGAAGAAAAGCGGAATTAAATATGAGATGAAAGAAAGGGAATTTGAAGGATAGGCCAATTGGAACCAAATCAATCAACGATAAAACCCTTGAACTTTAGAACAAGAACCTTACCGAATGTTGAAGAAACCCCAACGGATGATTACAACCAAACACAATGACTTTGGTGGGTCAAGGCACCTGGAGGTTGCTCTATGGAGTCCCGATAGCACCAACCTTATGGAGGAGATTGACACACACAAGCACAACTAGGGCCAACTGAACGACAATGCACACGGGGCACTCTTCTCACAAAATCTCTCTTTTGGGAGGAAAAACGATAAACGTTGTATTCAATATCAAAGTCTGGGGGGGTAAAACAACAACTAAGGCAGCCTTATATAGGGTTCATAAGGGTGCCAACTAAAGAAATAAACAATAAAAAGTATATCCTAAAATAATAATCCGAAAAACAATTAAATATCCGAAAATAATGTTTCAAAGGAGGCCTCGGAGAATGAGCCGCGGGCGCGGTTATTGAGCCGCGGGCGCGGTTGGCGAATGAGGCGCGGGTGCGGTTTCCAGCCGCGGTCGCGGTTCTTCTCTGCCGTCCTCTGCTCGTTCTCGAACCTCGATCATTAGAACAGTCTTCAATGGTGGTTCTTCGTCTGTATTCAACTCTTTGGACTTGAAGAACGCTACTAACTTGTCTAGCTCTTGTTGGACTTCCTTAGCTCTCGAGCGCGTCAATGCACCTTCAAACTCGGGGACCGGAGGTGTCGGTTGCTGTCCAGATGATCCTTCATCAGAAACACCAAATCACTACAAATGGAATGAAATTTTGAAAACATGGGAAGCAGAAGAGACCCCTAACATAGTTGGAAGAATACTCAGCGTCAACAAGGCAAACAGGGAAGAGTACTATCTACGCATGCTTCTGAATATAGTAAGAGGGCCGAAATCATTTGAGGACATAAAAACAGTGGACAAAATACAATTTGGGAGCTACGAGGACACATGCAAAGAGATGGGAATTCTGAAATATGACGAGGGAGTCGGGTATAGCAAAAATGAATAGACATGTTGGATACACGAAGATCACATAGTTGAAATGACAACAGTTTTAGAAGCAACACAACAGGAATACATTAGACAACAAGAGGGAAAAAATCATAGACAAACACTCTGGCAGATGACCTAGCGTCATACTAAATGCGACATAATCAGGTAGGATAGTTGTTCTTTGAATATTAAACATTCCAAAAGGGAAAAAAACATAATCGCAAATTGAAACAACAAAACAACTACCACTAACACAATATTACCAATGCTTCAATTGCAGGGGGAATAAATCTCAAAGGGAAACTGAGGTGACAATGACGCAAAAAGCCAGCAAAAAAGAAGGAAAGGCAAGAGCTCAAAGAAACAAATTTTTTTTTACAAAGACACTTCCAAAAGCTTTGCTAATTCAAAAAAAATAGAAACTTTAACACCTACGAATTACCAATGCTTCAATTGAGTAACGAAGTACCATCATTCACTTCTATTCGTGCAAAATCCCACGAATTATAACAATTTTTTTAAGTCCGAGCCAAATCATAACTGGGACATGTTTGAGAGATAAAGTGTTAATCCCAAGAATCTCATTAAATTCTACCCAAACAAAATGGGCCCTGATCATCAAAAGGCTTCATTTCCCACTCAAACCTTTTTTTGCTATGACAGTCAATAAAAGTCAAGGTCAATCACTGAAGTCCGTAGGACTATACCCGCGTAATCCAGTTTTTGGCCACAAACAACTATACGTGGCAATATCTAGAGTGACTGGCCCACAAGGATGAAGGTACTACTTCTACACAATAGAAAAGAACCTAAGAACTATACAAGGAATCATTCAACCACATAAGTGGGCAACTACAGGTGCATATACTTGCCTACAACACTACATTGTTTGTTGTTGTTTGAAGAATTACATTAGCCAAATAAACTGCACACACTAATAAGCACACAATCCCGCAGAAGCATACAGACCACAAGAATGGGGCATCCATTTGTACCTGATTAGTGGCTCCCTTCGGTTGCAGGAACAAATTCAACAGAGAAAACAGAGTCCTGACATCGGAATTTGCATATTAACCCGGTCAAGCTGAAAAATGATCTAGAGGAAAAAATCAAATGATGTACATGGAGTAAATTTAAAACATTGCTACATTGAACTCAAACAAAGTCCACGAATATCACCAAATATATCCTACTCAACCTATCCACACCAAAATCCAGGTAAGAAACAGAAGTTACAAGCGTAGCAAAATAGATTAACAGACATTCACAAATATTATGAAGGAAGACCACTTGCAGGAGGAGAGAGGGTGTACAGTTGATCACCGACAACGCCACCCCTGCAAATTAGGGATTCTACCAACGGACGCCAATTCTCGTTCATCCCCACAACAGAAACGAACAATCCACTCCACACTACGTCTCACAGCTAAGCTTTGCAGAACCCCTAAAATATCAACATGCCCACAGTAAAGGAAATTCTTCTTCGCCAGGAGAAAAAATGCCTGGAACATTGAAGCCCCTTACTTTCCTTAATTTTCTATGCATCGAATTGCAAAATCAAATGCCTGCAAAAGGACAAAAAAATAACACTGATGCCACTTCCATTGCGAGGCCAAAACGGGGCCCTGTAAAAACAAATTATATTTTATGGAAATCAAAACTCATCCTCTCTTAAATGCAATATACAGTGCAACAACAACTACTGTATTAAATATACACATAACAATAACAAAACATTCCAATTTGAAACAAACAAGTATACTACACTAATACTTAACCACTTTTAATTTCTATTTCCAAAAAACGATTGTATTCCAATTCAGCCCAACGAACCTCAAATAAAAACACTAAATAGGTTAAAGAATTCAACTATCTCCACTCTATTATACTACGTAAATGAATGTTGTATGTACATGCCTCAAGCTTCCACATTCAACCTTAGTTAGCAACCGTAATACTGTACACAAACTCGGAAATCACAACCCACATTAGGAGAAGAACATAAATTTTTTTTTGAAAAGGGATGGATAAAGATGAGGTGCGATAATTATTGCCCTCGGAGCTGCGGGGTGTTGTAGAATACTTTACTAAGTACAAAATTAAAGCATCTCCACAAGGATAAGCTACAAAAGTGAAAACATACGTATATACACTATTATATACAGAACCTAAAAGGGTGAGACAACTTCAAAATTATTTAATAATGTTTCAATTTTTAACGAATGAAAAACTTGGAAAACAACATATTGAAACCCAACTAACATAATTTCATTGACAAATAGAGATGTCCATAAGGAAAGATAAATAAGAAACAAAACAACTACAAACATAACCATAAAAAATACAAAGATATAACAGGGAAAACACTAATGATACTACGACGGTGCGTAGCACGGCCTATAGTCCACTAGTCTATATAAAAGTTGGTTGTCCAGCGAACGAATTGAATGAAATCGGTACCTAATTAATACTATATTTATGTTAGGCTTTTTCATTTTTATTAATTAATTCTCATTAATTCTAATCCATTTAAGTCTTACTATTAATTCTAAATCCAATTAAGTCTTTTTGTTTTCATTATTAATTATCTTATTCTAATTTTTATCTTATTTAATTTAATATCTAAAATTTTATCTTCTTATCTATATATATATATAAAAATTCATGGGTTTGAGAAAGTAATGGTAATTGGGACTCATTAATGTTTAAACTTAATTTTTTTTCTCTTTTTTTCTATTTCTCATTATCCAATGATAATTGAGACTTTTAATTGGTTAGTATTTCCACCATTTTCATCTTTTTTTCTTCGCTCTTCACCTTCAATCCGTATGACGATGAAGAGAATTCCGAGCAACATAAACGACTATGTGATTTTGGTACATATATAAGAGATATTCAATTCATTTTATTATAATTTACTAAAAAAATACATATATGAAAAAATACATTAAGTATATGAATATAGACAAAAATAAAAAGTGTTTGGCTCGCGCAAAGAGCGGGTAATGACCTAAAAAGTTGTCATTAAGTCGTCATTACTATGTGGTCTCTTGAATTCCTCTTCTAATTTCAACTTTTAATTTTCCAACTTCTCCGAATAAGATTTTGTATTGAATTCTCCCATCAAGTCGTCGTTACTCTTCTGCATATTGTATTTCGCCGTTACTCATGGTTATTGTCAATTTGCAATTGAACCAATCAATTTGCTATTTTTATCACTTCTATGAACTAGATACAAACGGTTACTTATTTTTTTAACTGAAGTGGTACATAGATGTTATATTAACAAAAAAAAAAATTACATATAGTTGGATGGGAGTCTAGCCACTAACTGAGCTCCAACACCCTTGTTCAAAACAAAACTCAACCTCTGAAAAATAAAAGACCGAATATTAATATTGGTAACGTGACCTTGAGCAGCACGTGTGACCCTAGATAAAAAAATCGAGAGCATCACTCCCCAGCTCCCCAAAAGTGGAGAAGGCAAAAGCAATGAAACTGTAGCCATTGTCAGTGCACTTAGATTCATACTTTTTCTTCTTCCTAGCGACAGCGTTAGAAACAGCAGCTCCAGGGACAAAAGCATCAACACCATCACTAGTGAGGGGAGAAACACCTGTAACATCCAAACACACATCTTTCCCTCTATCCCAGCAATAGACAAGAAGATTTGTTGGCCGAAGATCCCTCCCCTCCTCAGACAAAAACCCAAGGGGAACCTCTTTTCTCACCACAACACCAGCTTGATTACAAATATCCCCCAAAACATCACGGACCAAGTTATGGCGAAATTTAAGGCCAATATCATTCCCACAATGCACAACATGATCCCCGAAACAATCCATGATCTTGGAAGAGCAACAAGGGCAAGTAAAATCAACGGGATACAAAGGAATCGCAAGACGATAGCAAAGAACACACTTGAACTGTCTTGGGTGCATCGTCTGTCACAACCCCTCAATTGGAAGCGTACGCAGGAAATCCAAAGCATGCGTTAAACGGTTGCTAATGAGGATAGCCTTTTCACGAGCACTAGGGTAGTACCGCCTCACCAACTCTCTCTCAACCATAGCAAAGTACACTGAAGCCAACTTTTTCATAAAAGGGGGGGCTGGTACATCGTACCAGCAGCCCCAGCCACAATAATTTCTTGAAGAACCTTCCTTGAGGCATTGTCAAAAGAGACAAGAGCAGAATCGAGCATTTGGGGAGGACAAGTCCGGAGAGAGAAGTATAAACGGCCCACACCCACACAACTACGCAAAAGGAGAAGCCCAGACTGAGGGTCATTAAGCTCAGCAACAACCTCCATCAACCTCGTGGTTTTAGAAACCCTATCTTCGATCAAGCGACTACAAAAAGCTGCATCTAAACTGACTGGCCCTCCAAGGAGCTTAACTCCATCCAAGGGACGAGCCATCTTTTGAGGAAAAAGCATGGGATCGCTGCTCCTCGGGTCTGGGTTAGGCCAAAAGAGTTCCGTCTTCTCGACATTTAAGTGCAACCCCATAGTCGGTCCTTCCTTAATAATCAAATGCAAAGCCTCTAAAACTCTAGCAGTGTCCCCAATAATAGTCCCATCATCCAGGTACCAAGCCATAAAATCCAAGTTGCATTTTTCATTGACCAACTGAACAAGTGGATGCAAGGTAAGCGTAAACAACAAAGGCCCTAATGGGTCACCTTGTTGTACTCTTTGAGAAGAAAGCAAGGTAGACTCCTCATAATATAGCCTCGTAGGGTGCAAATAACAAAATTCAACCCAAGGAGAGAGTGAAGGGCAGCGACGTCGCACCTCAATAAGCATAGTGCTCCGGTCTATCAAGTTGAAGGCATTACTAAAATCCACCAGAAGCATAGACATGTGACACGCACTCTCTTTGGCCTCGATCAACCTGTTAACCGCATGAAGGATGGCCTCACTACCATTGGGCACACCCACACCAAACTGAAAATCCTCAAGGTAAGGCCCAACAACATTCCCAACCACAGCAGCAACAACTTTGGAGGCAAGTCTCCACCAAACTGTACCAACCGCAATGGGGCGGATCCCTCCCCCGGGTTTGAGCAAAGGCGTGAGCGGAGCACTAGTAATAAACTCACCCAAGGCAGAAGGACACTTGCCCGCAAGTAACAGATTAACAACAATGGTTATAGAGGTGGCTAAATCATCAGCAACTGCAACAACAACTTTCCCAAGTGCATCAACAAGGTGTTGAGCACGAAGACCGTCCCGCCCACAAGAAGTTCCTTTAGGGAAACTTTTAATCTTACTCAACACAACATCCTTAGAGACCGAAATAGCCTCAAGACTCTCACCAGAAGGAGGTAGGACAGGGCATGGAGCATGAGGGTGTTTCTTCTCTAAATTTCTCAAAGTCTCTACACCTTGGGGAGCAACCCCAGATGACGTCAAAACCCTAACAACGGCTGTAAAGTGCCCATCAGTAACTTTCCTCGGGCATTGCCTCCTGTTTAGCTCTTCTAAGCTAAGCTTCTTTTTCTCAAGCTCCTCGTTATCCCCAAAAGAGTGAGAACAACCCAAACCATCTTTGAGAACCTCTCTAACCAACATCTCAGGTCCTCCCGGTTCTCTCCAAACCCGAAGAGCTCGCGCAATACCTTCAACTTGACAACAACCTTTCTTCCCACCCCTGTTATCAGAATGATCCGGATTAACCTTAAGAGTGCATAACGGGAAAAGGAGCAAAAGGACCCAAGAGGCAAGGTCGTGAGGGGAGCCAACAACTTTGTCCAAGGCAGCTTTAAGACAACGGGAAAAACTAAGACGGTTGGCTTTGGGGATACTTTTCACTGTACGACACTTGTCAGCAAAAACTTCATGCAACAATTCAGTGTTGAAAGAAAAGGAAGAAGATTCGCTCAACAAAGCAACTGAATTACCAAGGCCAATATCAGGCCTTCCGCCAATGGATGGAGGAGAGATACCTTGAATATAAAACATGGGATCACTAACCTAACCTTTACAGCGAGGCCCCGAGATGTCAAAACTATCAACATGTCTGCAACTCTTAGAGAATGCATGAGTGGATAAGCAAGTTCCACACATCCAAATTTTAAGATCATGCAAAGTACGTTCCAAAGAAGAAAATAAACTAGCATTACTGCCTATAAGCAGCTTATACCTCTCCACATCGACCTTTTTGACAAAATGCACTAGTTTGAAGTGTTGGGCGAGAGAACTAGCCTTCAGTCCTCTACCTCCTCCATTTCTGCAATTGTCGTGGCCAAAAAAAGGACACTGGAAATACATTGACGCAAAACACAAAGCAACAAGCCAAGAAGACCTTCAACTCTTCCAACCAAACAAGCAGGACCAAAAAGCCAAAACAAAGCCAAAGCTAGCAGCTACTGAACAAATACCACGTAGGCAAATAGGACAAAAAAAACAAGCATCACAAAAACAAGAAGCCTCAACCTGCCGCCTCATCTTGATCAAGAAAATAAGCACCATCCCATTGGAATATATATGCATTGTCCCATTGGAAAAGCACCAAATCGGAGGAGACAAACACAGAAGTTGGACAAAACAAATCCCGACTGCACCAGGAAGCCACCGGAAAACCTTAAACGACGACAAACCGATTCCGATCCCGATCAAAAACTTATCGAACAGCACCCGAACGTCCCGACGGACCGACGCCTAGAGGCCCGAAAGCCCTCCCTAGATGCCCGACCGCCCACTAACCAGCCATCGGCGGCGCCTCGAGCCCTAACCGCCTCAGACGGCACCCCTCCCGTGCCCTAATCACAAAAGTATCTATCAAATATTCCCTAAATTGGATAAAATATTCCCTAAAAAAGATTGTAAATATATAACTAGCCCAATCCAGTTTTGAGACGAAAAACCGTAATTACCCCGCGCTACGATTCTAGTATATTAAAAGGTTGGTTGTCTTTTGTTAAAAATTAATGTAATTGATACTTATCTCCACCACAATCAATACTTCTAATCTTCCATTCTTAAACCTTAATGGTTCTTATAAAAATTTCTTTTTGCAATGATTAAAAAGAATGACTGTTAAATTAGAAATACAGCTTCACCAGCTCCACCACAATCAATATAACTACTAAAGCAAAACATTATACTCATCAATAAGTTATACAACGTCATTATCATTTTTTTTAAAATGAAAAATGAAAAATATAGGTTTAAAGATAATTAACTTAATTTTAATGATATCATTTTCTTATTTGAACGCAAATCAATTAAAATATGTACAATTATCACTATCTTAAATCTATATCATTTTCCTATTTAAATGCATATCAATATAAAAGATTATAAATCAATTGAAATTCCTTTTATTTTTATAATATTGATTTAAAAATCAATTAAAATAAATATTATTAATAATACATACTTTTACTTATACTAACGTTATTTTTATTTATGTGTTTAAAAATTATATACATAGTTATAAAAACTGTTGTGCAAATTCAGCGCATGACGCGAGAATAAACTAGTATGAGTAAATTAATAAAGAGGTCTTAACTGGAACCCAGGAAAAAAGCAAGAAAAATGGGTACGCTACTCGTTTATCTTGCATTATCACATGATATATATTTTCGTCAATTATGCGTGGATAGGACTAAAACTCCTATCTAATCAAATTTCTTATATTTTGACTAAGAAAATTGGTCACTCTTCTCTCAATTTCTAAACCCATTTCCGATATTACATCTATCTTAGAGTCTCGGAATTCTTATGAATCAATGTAATCCGTCATTCGTTTTCGTACAAATTAATACACGGGAATACTGGATCATTGTTGTTGTTGTGATCCTACAGAGAGATAAAAAATATTAACAGTAAATGTGACATTCTTCAAAATCCATCCTAAGGCGGGCAACATCAGACTTAAAATGGCTGGGTACGTATGATTAGCTTATGATTAAGACAAAGGTAGTTAAAGCAAGGGATTCTTAAACTTAAAATGTTGTATATTTGCATGGTAGGTCAGATTAGAAGTTGCATGTGCATTATACATACTTAATTTGAAGTGTGTGGGTTTAAGATTATACTCCTCTGTCCCATAATATAATGGACATTTGTTTTTGACACATTTGTCGATACGCGTTTTGTAACGTTAATATCTCTAATATACGATGACAAAAATTATAATTTATATATATTGTCAAAGTACTCTTTGAGAAGAATCAAACAAGATCTCACATGCCTATATTTGTTCCTACACATCGGAAGAAAACGAGAAGATTCTCTTAACTAGTTAATAGTGTCACAAAATCAAATGTTCCTTATATTTTGGGACGGAGAGAGTAATAAAGTACTATACAATTATACATATAGTGGGTTTTGGTGGGGATCCAGGGATGAATTATTATGAGAACAAACAGGAAGATTCCCTGAGATCACCCGTAAAGAACAAAAAGTATAATTAGGCGTGTATAATTAACCTATCCCCAAAATTCAACTCCTACACAATTTTTTTCTAACACTCTGTCGTACTCCCTCCGTCCCGTAATGTTTGTCATGTTTCAAATTTTGACACTATTTACAAATCGAGAGAATTTTCTAAATATCTTTTAATATATAAGATAAAACATAGTGATGAGTGGTCTTGTTTGATTCGTTTCAATTAGTACTTTAAGAATATTAAAAAATTATAATATTTAATAACATGTAATTTGATATATTGACGATACAAAACGTGCATCGGCAAGTGTGCCGAAGTCAAACAGAACAAACATTATGGGACGGAGGGAGTACTAGCCACGCAATATATAATTTCATTGCGGATAATATGTTACTCCGTATCTTTGTAGAAGAGAATTATTTATTTATCCGCAACATTGCAGTAAGAAAAATCCCTATAATGTACACGCGAAAACTTCGTTTTTCCTACGTTAAGCTTTGTTCTCACCGGAACTTTTTCTTATATACAAAATAAATAAACCTCAACCTGTGAGTAATACTTCAATTAAATTCAAGTAATTTTCAATGGGTCCTATCATAAACTCATCGAATTCGACCAGACTTCAATTAAATTCAAGTAATTTTCAATGGGTCCTATCATAAACTCATCGAATTCGACCAGACATATAGCTTGCATGTGAGGGGTTTAGCAAAAGGGATACGCAGATTCATTGTCCCCAACCTGTAAAGGACTTTGAGAGGTAGGCATATGTTTAATTACTTTCATATACTCCCCTGTCCCATAATATTATTTATGTTTGCTTTTGTCACATTCGTCAATGCACTTCTTGAGTCGTTTATATTTCTAATTAGATGTCATCGAAAATTTATAAAATTTTGATATGATTAAAGTACTCATTGATACAAATCAAATAAGATCTCATATGAGTCGACTACGTTTTTTCTTATATATTAGATATAATCTTATAAATTGTGTTAAATCGTGAATGTGTAAAAATTAGAAACAGGAACAACATCATGGGATGGAGAGAGAATTTATTTGCTGACGAAAATCGAACACAGTTAGAGCTGTAATTAAACTTAACAAATTCATGACGCACTCACTTTTGTGGTACCTCTCCCAAGCATTTCCTTCTTCATTGGATCAATATCCGTAAGCCTAAAAGCTTTGGTGGCTTGGGTATTCGTACAAAAACAACTTGGGACAACAATTGTGCCATTCAAATAAAATTATATGAAAAATCTTTACTAAGCCTGACAACATTCAAGTTTCTATCTTTAAGGACTCTGATTCTGACTTCTTGACCCTAGAAAGAAAGTCTTCTCAATCTTTGCAATTTAACAGACTCCTATTACTTCTCGAGGATTTCATAAAAAGGATTTCTTTGCAATTAGGAGATGGTAAGTCCATCAATTTTTGAACTGATACTCTTGAGTGTAAAGATGAATTGAAGCCGTATGTTGTTTGTTTTGGTTTGATCTTGTTAATTGGACAATTTGTGATGTATTTTACTTTTATTATAACAAATAAAGAAGACCAATTACGTTGTTTGTTGTGGTGTGATTTAATCAATCGGAAAAGTTCAGCTTTTGACGCATAAATGTCTTCCTTTAAATAGAAGTGCAAAAATATTTTTCCTACTTTTAACTCGTTTTTTTACACGGTTCTTATATACAGCTCGGTGCTTTATTCAAACAACGTCGGGTCACTCGCGTTCTGCGAGGACACATACACTCGCGTTACGCGAGATTAACAAAAAATTAGGTTAATTACATGCATGCTAATCTCGCGTTCCGCGAGTGTATGTGTCCTCGCAGAACGCGAGTGTCACGTCCCTCGCAGAACGCGAGATTAGCATGTCAGATGGACGTTGTTGTGCGCCATTACTACATGTCTTGTCTCCACCTAACTATAATAACTACCCCTTATTTTAAGTAATCCGTAACACCTATTAACCCTACCCTAACACCTCTTTTTATCATCTTTCACCTCTTTCACCCTCCATTAAAACCCATTTTCAAAACCTTAAAACTTCAAAACACTCTAAAAACACCTAAAATAATGGAAGATGAAGAGGAATTCAACAAAGGAGGGAATGAAGATGGTGGTTCATCAAGTTACCATTCAAATGAGGTAATGTTCTTACTTAATTTTTGAATTTTAATTTGTTTTGCACCATTAAGAGCTAAAATGAACTTATTATGTTGTATTTCATGTTAAATCTAGTAGTAGTAAGTGTTGAAGAGATGACTTTTGCATATAATGTCAAAAACTTAGATGTGTTCATGTTTTTAGGGTTTTTATGGTTTTTAATGTAGAAACTCATGTTATGTTAAATTATCCCGTTGAATGACTAGTTTCAGGAAATAGAAACTTCTCGCGTTATGCGAGAGGAAGCCACTCGCGTCACGCGAGAAGTGCCTCCCTCGCAGAACGCGAGAAGTTGCACATTACAGAGTATTAACAAAAGCCCGGTGTATAGGTGAATTTGTTCACTGGATTGAATGCAATCCAGTTGAATGATTACAACTACCCCTCCCGGAATACAAGGCCATGTTCGCCACCGTCATTTGATTTAGGGATTGACCACTTTGGATATTATCATCAACCATCTTTATATGAACAACATGTGCCATCTACATATGAATTGTCTGTGCCATCTACTTATGAGTTGCCCGTGCCATCTACTTATGAATTGCCCGTGCCATCTACTTATGAATTGCCCGTGCCATCTACTTATGAATTGCCATGTACATATGAGGTGCCATCAAGCTATGATGCGTTTGATTCACAATTTGCTAACCCACCAACAAACGTAGGAGAGGAGATGTGTTTTCTTCCCTCTTTACGCACTGCACCAAAGTTTGATAGTCCCGTATGTGAGGAAGAGGTTGTTTCTAGGGATTATTCGGAATATTTCACTACGGAGCAAGTGTTCGCCTCTTAGGAGATCGGTCATTTGTGGGCTTTGAATGTTGCAAAGCAACACAAGTTTATGATCTCTATTGGAAGGAGTGTACCATCTAAATCGGGGCAAAGTGGTAAGATTCAAATCATTTGTGAGAAAGGGGGAAGCCATAGGCCTAAAGGTGTCGGTGTTAGATCAAACACAAAGAGCAAGAAAACGGGGTGTAAATTTCAGTTGAAGCTCATGGAGAACCGGGTTGAAGAGAATTGGAGATTAGTGGTTGTTTGTGGTTTGCACAACCATCCTATTGGAGATAGTTTGGTCGGGAATGCATTTGCTGGGAGGCCAACCCCGGATCAAAAGAAAAAGGTTCGTGAGATGGTACTTTCACATTGTTCTCCAAATCAGATTTACACTGAGATAAACAAGGATCCCGGAAGTTGCACAAAGAAGAACCAAGTGTACAATTTGGTAAGACATATAAGGGAAGAGGAAATGGAAGGTAGAACCGTGGTTCAAGAATTCTTTCACCAATGCAAAGAGAGCAACTACTTCATGGAGTATAGGCCAAGTGCAACGAATCCTTCGATAATAGGCAACTTGTTCTTTGCTAGCCCCGAATCAATGAAACTCTTAAAGGCGTTTCCATATGTCCTTTTGATGGACTCGACTTATAGCACGAACAGGTAAGTATTTATCATTCTGTTTTTATGTTGTATTTATCTTACTGTATTTTGGTTTAAGGTACAATGTTCCCTTCCTGGAGATAGTCGGTTTGACTTCTACATGGAAGAATTTTGTTGTGTGCGGGGTATGGTTAGAGGCTGAGAGCGAGGATAGTTATTTATGGGCGTTGCAGCAGCTGCAGACGATGTATTTGAGAATAGGAGCATCGTCTACTTGCTTCGTCACTGACCGTGAGATGGCTCTTATGAATGCAACAGACAAGTTATGGCCAAATGCAAAGTTTCTCTTATGTAGGCGACATGTAAGGAAGAACATAGAGGCGAGAGCGAAGATAGCTATGGGCACACAAGCATTGGGGGTTCATATTTCAAATGATTATTATAACATGTTCGAACAAACCACTGAAGAAGATTACAAGAGTACTTTGAAGAAACTTGAGGACGAAACACAATCCAAAACACAAAACGAAAGGCTACTCGTCTTCTCGTGGTCGGAAGGGAGCGAGATTTGACATACATAGTAGCATTTGGGCGTGATATGAAGAAAAATCCTCTGGAGTGGCAAACCGATACCGGTCCATGTCATTGTACACCCGGCCAATCACCTATACGCAAGTAAACATTCATTCTATGTTAATATTAGAGACAAACAAAGACTAGAAACGCAAGATAAACCAAAACAATTAATATTACCTGTCTCCTAGTAATCATCCCAGGGATTGCAGGACGGATATACCTATAGGTCCTCATGACTGCTGCGTACTCAAAAATGCAGAAAGGCCAGAAAATGCAGAAACTTACCATCTCCGGGATAAAAATATCGAGCGCTCCCCTATAGTCCCTTCCGACTTGCCCCTTCTTCAGCTTTACATTCTTAGGCATCCACCGGTATGCCCATGGTTGCTCCGCTCTCCACCGAGGACGTTCAGTAGGTCGAAAGTGTGGGAAGTAGTTGTAGATCCATGCCTAAGAAATACAAAGTACGTTAAATATGAAAATATATATAAGTATGTAAATTAAACGCTTAGAAAGTATAATACCTGCAACAAGGTGTAACAGAAAGACATCTGGGCACAACCCTGTCGTGTGTATATCCCCAGCTGCCTATACAGATGGGCCAAAGCAGCTGAACCCCACGATATGCCCGTAGCATGGGCATAGGTTTACCAAAAAAGGCCCATATCTAAGCCGAATCAAGTTCTGTGACTTGTCCGGAAATAAGAGCGAGGAAGCAGTATACAACACCCAACCTAAACCCTTTCGCTCTGGACCTAGGTTTTCACAATGCCTTCTAAACCAATCAGCTTTCACCCTCCCAGAATCTAAAGTATGAGGATCTACTCCAAAAATTTCCGCCCCCTTCCTACCATAGTATTTTATAATCTCATCATGACTAAACTTGGCACCCAGTTTCTTACAAGTCGTCATTGCTTTCCCTTCTATAGGTAGGCCTAAAATCATATGTACATCAAGAAGGCCAATAGTGATCTCACCACAAGGGAGGTGGAATGAATTTGTCTCCGGTTGCCATCGTTCGATGAACGCTTCAATCAACGGAAAGTCGATTTCTTCGTACATCATGTCAGGTAGATCTGACAGTCCAACTGCACCGGGAATCTCTGACCAGTCATTGTTGTCCAATGGCCAATCACTGTTTTGCTTTGTCCGTTGTTGTGCCTTCATCGGACCTTTCAACTGCAGAAAAATACAAAAATTACACACTGCAGACCAAATTTTCAAAAAATACAGTTTCTGCAGAATTATCAGTTTCTGCAGAATTGTGCATTTTCTCGCGTTCTGCGAGGAGTGACACCCTCGCGTTCTGCGAGTGTGCCACTCCTCGCGTTCTGCGAGAAGATGCACATAACTTGCATTTTCTGATAATTCTGCAGAATATGTGCAATGTATTAAAAATGCAGAAAATCAATAAATAATTAAATTACCTCCCCTTTCTGGATGTGGAACGCCACATGTGCTTCAAATCCCTTAAGCAACTCGGGATCTTCTGGACCGCCAGGTGTGGCATGAGTGAGCTTAGGATCATACTTTGGCTCATTCTTCTTGGACTTCCTCTTTCTTTTGGGTTTCTCGACCACTTCTTCTTCTTCTTCTTCTTCTTCTTCTTCTTCTTCTTCTTCAACATCATCACCTCCTTGTTCTTGTTCCTCTTCTTCATCCCCAAAAAATTCATCCTCCATTTCTGCTTCCATCGGTTCTGGGGCTTGATTGTATGAAGAAGAACCAGCTTGTCCACTTCCCTCGGCATATCCACCGCCCCAACTTTGTCCAGCCATCCCTTCTCCACCGCCCCAACTGCCTCCCGCCCACCCCTGTCCGACATCCATAAGTGCATTATGTTCAAAAAAATGGTCCCAGCAACCCGGTTGTCCAGTAGAATAACTATCTTGGGAAACAAGATCCCAGCCAACTGGGTATGACTCCCAACTACTACGCGGTTGTCCAGTTGAATAACTTCCTTGGGACCAATTGGGATTGGGACGTTCTTCAACGTCGGGGAGTCCCTCTGGGAAGAGTTGTACGGGGTGACTCTTCTTTGCTTTCCCCTTCCCCTTTGGTTTTTCAACCGGGGGTTCTTCCCTAACAGCATCTCTGTTTCTCCGACGAGTCGAACGACCAGGACGATACATTGCCTAAAACAATACAAAGTAAAATCAATAAATAAACGAACGCAGAAAATAAAATCAGAAAACAGAACAAACAACCAAAAAACACAAACATATATTCTGCAGAACAAACAGAATTGCCAGTTATGGCAACTCCTCGCGTTCTGCGAAGGACATGAGTCTCGCAGAACGCGACGGATGTAGCGTTCTGCGTGAATTTGCACTTTCTTTAGTTTCCGGCGACAGTTTCCGGCGAGAATTTCCGGCGGAAATTCAATATTTTAGCTAAAATACCTATCAATTTAAGTAAATTACCAAATAAACATCAAAACCCTCAATAAAATCAACAACCCTAATCAAAAACCCTAACCCTAATGAATTTCAACATAAAACAACATCCACTCATCAACCATAATTCAAAATCATCATCTTTCATCCATTATACAACCATTTGTAAATCAACATTCAATATCAAAACATCATATAATATGCAATTTTCTATACTAACAACATATATTCATCTAAAAACAACATTAGAAAGCATAAGAGTATTAGAAACATACCTTATATGGAGATTTGAATTGAAAAGAGGAAGAAGAAGTAGGTTGAAATTGAGAGAGATGGTGAGAGGCGGCGGTAGAAAATTGTGTGTGATGTAAAAAATGGGCCGAGTAGGGTTTTTCCCCTTTTATAGGGAAAAAACACCCTCGCGTTCTGCGAGGTGACGCACCCTCGCGTTCTGCGAGGATGCGCTCCCTC
This sequence comes from Oxyria digyna, assembly GCA_029168935.1. Classification (NCBI taxonomy): domain Eukaryota; kingdom Viridiplantae; phylum Streptophyta; class Magnoliopsida; order Caryophyllales; family Polygonaceae; genus Oxyria; species Oxyria digyna. The sequence continues at coordinate 12,947,021 of JAPVLV010000010.1, read as the reverse complement.
GCAGAACGCGAGGGTGCGTTATTTAGGAAATGCGAGGATGCACATTAAAGCGTATTAACAGAAGCATTGTAGTTAAGTGTGCAAAATAACACATTTTTAGTGTCTTTTTTAAGGCGATAAAGCCCAATTCGGCAAAAACGTCATCGAAACTTTATCGAAATGGAATGAAACTTTGTTTCAATCCTTATAATGTCTATTTGATCATGTGTGTAACTTGAAATTAAGATTTCTTCCTTTGGAAGTGAAACCTAGTTTGAAAACCGAACGAGGTCGCAATATGTATGACACACCATATAAATAAAGAAATATAATAAGGTTCAACATTTGTCAACATAATAACAAAATAGACACTATTAAGAAAAACAAGTAGTTCTTGCAACATAATAAGGTTCAACACTTCAAAGGTGCAACATAATAAGGTTCAACATAATAAGTAATTCTAAACAAACAACATTAAAAGGAACAAGCAAACAAAGAAGGTCGATAAATTTTCAAAAGAAAGATCTAACGACGAGGGTTGAACGGCCTGAAGAGGTTCCTGTATTCTCGTGCGGTCATCCTTGGTCTAGTGGATGGTTCCCCTCTCTCCCTTTGACGTTCTTGTCTCTCCCGTTCACGTCGCTCACGTTCTTGTCTCTCCCGTTCACGTCTCTCCCGTTCAAGCATATCAAAGTTGTCTCCCATGCTAGACACCGTACTAATATCAGAAATATCAGATTCTTGATTGGAATAGGACATCTGTATAATCACAAACCTGACCAAATTATAGTTACATACTCAATCAAATTCATAATCTATACAAACAACAACAATGCTTATAATCATAGTAGTCTTGATCTGCGACAGCATGACGCTCGCGTTCTGCGAGAGTCATGACCTCGCGTTCTGCGAGTATCATGACCCTCGCGTTCTGCGAGAGGTGTAGCGTTCTGCGTCAATTTGCATTATCATGAGTTTCCGGCAACAGTTTCCGGCGAAAATTTCAGGCGAAAATTCAATATTTTTGCAAAAATACCTATCTAAAACAACATTCCAAATAAACATCAAAACCCTAAATAAAATCAACAACCCTAATCAAAAACCCTATATGGAGATTATACTACCATTCATGAACCATAATTCAAAATCAACATCCACTCATCCACCATAATTCAAAATCATCATCTTTCATCCATTATACAACCATTTCTAAAACAACTATCAATATCAAAACATCATATAATATGCAATTTCCTATACTAACAACATATATTCATCTAGAAACAACATTAAAAAGCATAAGAGTATAAGAAACATACCTTATATGGAGATTTGTAGTGAAAAGAGGAAGAAGAAGTAGTTTGAACCGAGAGAAATGGTGAGAGCGGCGGTAGAAAATTGTGTGTGATGTAAAAAATGGGCCGAGTAGGGTTTTTCCCCTTTTATAGGGAAAAAACACCCTCGCGTTACGCGAGGGCCCGGGCGTTATGCTCTAAAATGTCACATAGCAAATCGTATGAGAATAAATAATAACTAGTGTCATCCAATACAAAATATAGATCCAAAAGGGTCCCTATATAAGATATTCCACCAACCTTGATTCCAAATCTTGACCTCCAAGATCAAAATCTTATACCTTATAAACACATAAGACATGTGTAAGCCATTATATATATCTTACACATCACCCACAATTTTCCCATAGGTGAGCTTACCCTGCATACGGAACAACAAGAAAAGGTGATGAGATGCTATAAAATGGTAGCTTAGCTGTTTTTTTGTGCAATTTTATGGAAGATCTGCAGAATACAAATACACAGCTGGAAAAATCGAGACAAACCCCAATGTATAGTGAAGAATGTACCTGCCTTTAGTTTCCAGGTCCCATGGGGGCTGAAAAATAGATAACAAAACTGCTGAGCAAAAATGAAGTACAAGAGATGCATATGCTGGAAAAGTTTCCAAAATATATATGACAAACCTGTAGCATAAAATCCTTTCGGAGAATATGTTGCACACCATGCAATGTAGATGCAACAGTGTATGCATACCTTTATCCCATATAAGAATGTAGTGTCAAAGATAAGAAAATGTCAAAACAAATATGCGACTTCATGTCAAGGGAGTTCCACATACATTTCAAGAACCCATCCAAAAGCTTTATCCGTTTCTGGGTCATCTTTCATCTTTAGTGAAACATTCATCCAAGTTGGAGCTATCTTTGCAAGCAAGTCCTATACAAAGTAATCACTTAAGTAAGTTTAAGAGCTCCGAAAAATTTGAAGCTCTAAAGAAAACAAATAAGATAGATTGTGACTGGGAGTGATCTTCAAATCACTTAAAGAAGAGAATAAATGCTACCTTCTCAATAATTACTCGGGAGTTGCCAATTGGATCAACATTTGTGGCGGGTCCATTTTCCTCAGGATAGAATTTTCTGATGATTTTCTTGTTTTGATCAGGCTTAATGTAGAAAAAGGGGAAAGCTGCAGGGTGTCCTCCAATATCCAAATTGGGAAGAGGCCGTAAAAATATATGATCAGGTTCAGCCATCAGTACATACCTGCATTACAAGCACCAAATCAATGGTTCAATTATAGCACAAAATATACAAAATCTGAAGTAAATTCCGAAAATAATAATCAAGAATCTTACTGTTCCACAATTGGAGCCTTAACTAGCCATTGAACGAACGCCCATGGTCTGTTCAACACTATATAACCCTGGACATGAAATCACAAGCATAAAACTGTGTGACAAACCGATATCCCCCCCCCCCCCCCCAATATTCTAGTGGTCTATTAATCCTGAATGGTTCTGAAATTGAAGCTTCTCGGTTAGATAAAAGAGGAAAGTTATACAAAGAGGTACAAGTGTATGACCTTGATTCAGAAAATGGTGTCCATGTTAACAACATTTTGCATGACTCATTATACCTCATGTCAACAGTACCTTTCCCGTTCCAGTATATAAGACAATGCGATTGATTATGCATGCTCAAGGCATTAATAAAGGAGATAGGGAACCTTGCAAGTGCTTTACAACCAAGGATAAACATGAACAATTTAACAAGATAAGAATTGGTTCTAAAATATAACAAGAATAAACGATGTATGAAAGATCTCCTTGCAGTGATTGAGTTATTTTCTAACAGAGAGAGCCTAACTATCAGCGAGAAGTACATGATTGAGAACACAACAGTTTTCACCCTTCCCGAAAATAAGAACACTTCAAGAAGCAATTGAAGTCACATCCACTAATCAGAAGCATAAGAGAGCAATTTCCATCAACGTCTATGATTAAAATATCAAAGCAGCAGAAAGCACAATTTGAATGATATATGGTAACAGAAGCAATACTAAGATATACTACAAAAGTCAACAAAATTATTTTTTGCTATAGATGTGAAACTGTAGGGCTTATAACGAATAAGTTACATGCGCCAAATAAAGTCTCCGTCTATACAAACAGGAGCTGAAGTACCACGAATCTAGCAGACAACACACCACACCCTTAATGGTATTTCCATCTTACTCTACTGCTCATCCTTGTCCAAGAGCAGTGGACTACTCTCCTCATCTATAACTCAGTGTTATAACAGCCACACAGACCAAATATTTTCTTTATAAAGAGTGAACAGACATGGAATATGTAGAAGGAATTAATTGAAATGCACTACTATTATTCAATCTCTGTCCAGGTAAGCAAAATATACAAGTAACTGAAACCATGAGAAACTAAATGCAGAAAAACAACTTGTGTTCTAATTTTGGAATACTCTCCCAACTTAATAATATATAACCTCAACATAAAAGGAAAACAAGAACAGAACAAGGTAATAAGAGTGAAAAGAAAATCAATCTTGAAAGCAACAAGCTGCTCAGTCTTAGTAAGCTGAATTGTGCATGAACTCTTCTTCTTCAATTCAACTAGATGGAAAAAAAAACACATTAAGGATAAGATAAGAATGAATTTTATTTACAAAAAAATTCAGATCATATAGACGATCTCTGCTCTTCTTGTTCTGCAATTCCGCAGAACACCAATATCTTCCACAGCCACCTAACATGAATATATAGACTCAGGTTTCCCCTAGACCCCTTACGACTTAAATGCATAGAAATCAAATACTCCAATTCATTCTGATTACCTTCCATTTTACAATATATTCTCTTATACTAGTGAAGAATATGAAACTGCACATCATGTGTTTTAATTAATCTATGTAGCTACACTGTCTAGCTGAAGCTTGACCATTTTTCCTCTCCATGAAGGAAAAAATTGAAGACCAGATAAAACTCATATTCGAATACTTGTTATTGTTAGTTCTTTCGCCAGAGGTTACCTGTATACTGCTGCAGATGATGTCGGGGGAGGAGGTCCGATAGAGAGAGACTGAAAGCGAGTTGCAGATTAAATCGGGATGAAGACGGATGAAGAAGAACCCTAAAAAATCGGAAGATTGCAGATGTCCGGTAGGGTTAGGTTTTTCAATTGCTAATTTATACGGGATGAAGAAGATTGCAGATGAAATAGGAACGAAAATCGGAAGGAGATTGCAGATGAAATCGGGATGAAGAAGAACCCTAAAAATCGGAACAAAAACGAGCTAGGGAACGCACCTGATAGGGTTGCAGAGGCGAAGCAGATGGTCGTCGGAGCACCGGACCGAAGTAGAAGGTCGCCGGAGCTGAAGGTGGGGGAAGAGAAAGCGCCGTAACGAGCTGGAGGGAGAAGCGCCGTAACGAGCTCGAGGGAGAAGAGGCAGCAATTTGAGGGAGAAGAAAGGTTTCAGCAATTTGTTCCTTTTTACATATTCTTTAGCAACGACTTACTCCTTGCAATTGCTATAAGAAAGCTTTTGCAACGACAACTTTCGTTGTTATTCCTATTAATTATTTTTCGCAACGACAAAACCGTTGCAAAAACTAAACGCAAGATTTTATACGGAGCGCGCACTATACATAGTTGGAGGGAAATGAAATTTTTATTTATCGCTACAGTATTAACAACGATACAAGAATGTCGTTGCTAAAAAGTGGATTTTGCAACGACAAAAAATTATCGTTGCGAAATGTCGTTGCCAAAAACGGTTTTTCTTGTAGTGAAACTATTATACTAATTAATCAAGAAATTTACTAATGAAACCAATATAATTTACATCCATCCAAATGAGTCATGCATCCTATTACCTATAGCATAAACTCATCCTGACAAAAACAGTGAGACATGCACACCGATCTATTGACTCATGGACCCAATATCATAAACTGATCCTGATAAAGGCATTGAGACATGCACACCTATCCATTGACTCATGCACACCGAATTTTTAAGATTTTTAGAGTGGTTTAAAATCATTTTTGCCTGTTTGTTAGAGTTTTCGAGTGATTTAAAATCACGAAATATACTAATTAAGTGCATGGCCCTTAATAACATTGAAACCAAGACTTTGCAAACAAAATAATTTTAAACAAGTCAACAAGTAGAATCTACTACACGATCTTTAAACAAAAACCATACTACACAATATATTCATCAAATTTCTCTCTATAAAATGATGTGACCCTCCCCACCATGAGTGCCTTAGAAGAGGAGGAAGCGCTAAGCCTAAGAACCGAGGTCCTATCACTCGAGCCACTCTATCCTTGGTCACAAGAAGCTGTGCCAACATTGGCACTCTTGATCTCGCCGCATCAAGACCATGCCTTATGACAAGGTGTCCGGGAAACTCCAAGGAGCCTCGAGGGCATGCATGAGCGTCCTCAACATCCATGGAGGTTGCACCATCACTCATGGGCAATCTAACCTCAAAATGCACCATGGACCATGATCCAACCATCTCCACACACCAGCCATGCAACGTTTGTGTGTCCCACGTCACAAAAAAAGGTGTCGTGATTTTCGGCTTGTGTCTTGTCCACACTTTGATCCTAGGTGAAAGGGAGACAATCAACAATAAAGATGTGGAAAAGCATCCCTAGTTCTTATCCATTTGATTTATTTAGCATATCTGTATTTACTTTGATTTATTTTGCATTTAGTGTTGATTTCCTTTGATTGAGGTGTGTGTCATCTCTTACATGATTTGGCCGGCCTTTGTAGCACTATTAAAGCCAATCTTTAATTTGGCTCTTGTAAAGGCACATTGAAATTGAATAAAAGCAAAGCTTCTAGTTTAGTAAAGCTTCTATCTTTTGCTTCATGGCGTCAAACACTTCATAGATGGTTATGTCCCCTCCAAAACCTTATCTACCCTTGTTCTTAGAGTGGTTCGAGTCCAGGGCCACCCCAGAAGCAAGGGCGACGGACCAGGGCCCTCGAATTTTTTTTGGCCCAATATAGAGAAAAAGGCCCCCAAAAAACATTCAGCCAAATTTGATAATGGACTTGGGCCCCAAAATTTCAATTTTACCATGAGCCCCTGATATGTATAGGTCGGTACTGTTCGAGTCCCTCCTAGAACACAAACCTCAAAATCTTCCCAATCTCTTGAAATCACTTTCATTAATTTGTTATCAAAAGTCTTCCATTTTGCCAACATCCGCCAAATTCTCCCAACACTTATTTTCATCTGAGGCACCATACATCATCAAGAACTTACCACCTTAAATCTATATCCAAGCACTTTCTCCCTTCAAGAGGAGGTCAAGTTATCACAAAACCACTAGTCTCATAAAATCAAAACATGTTCTATCTTTTTCCTTCCTTCCTTCTTCCCTTTAGTTGAGTTTTGTCCTCTTCATTAAACCTTTTTTTTTGGCTTTCTTTTCTTGTAAAATCTCTTCAATTGACCAACCATCATTGATATCTTCATACTCATTTGAGTCTTAAATTATAATTTTGTGTTGATGTTCTTCTAGTTGGAATTGGAGCTAGACTAATTGTTTGAATTGGAGGGGGCCAACTTTGAATGTTCAATTTTCTAACTCCATTATTGTTGGTGTATTATCACCTATACTTTTCATATACGAATATATTTTCAAATTGGGTGAGAATCCCATAATAAACCCTCTCTTAGAGATAAATAAGAATGAATCTAAGCCATTGGATGTTTTGGCATCCAATGACTTAGATTAAACTAGTTACCTCCACTTGTAGTGGGGGTAGTTGTGGTGGTCCGGCGGCCTTCCGGCAACCACCCGACGACTTTCCGGCGACCACCCGGTGGTTGTCCGGTAGAGGTCCGGCGGTGGTCCGACGTGGTCCGGTGGAGGTCTGGCGGTGGTCCAATATTAAATGAAAAAGTTAAGTATAAAAATAAATGAAAATTTAAGTCTAATTCAAATTGGTGAACATTTAAATATAATGTGATGGACATTTAATTATAATGTGATGAACATTCTGTTGGTGAACATGTAACTAAAATGTGATGAACATTCAGTAGAGTATATCAAAATGAACGTTTATAAACATTTTGATGAACATTTAAGCTAATTGTAATGAACTTTTGAGTAATGAACATTTTATTAAATGATTGTGAACATTTAAGGATGTTTGATGAACATTTAAGTATGAGATGATGAACATTTAGGTAATTTTTGATGAAGATCAAGTGTTTTTCTACTCGAAATTATATTAAAGTGATGTTTGATGAACATTTAAGTAAGAGATGATGAACATTTATCAACATTTTGATGAACATTTTTGAACAACGTGATGAACATTTAAGTCGATTGTAATGAACTTTGGCTAATGAACATTTTATTAAATTCTTGTGAGCATTGAAGTATGAGATGATGAACATTGAAGTATGAGATGATGAACATTGAAGTATGAGATGATGAACATTTAGGTGAACATTCAGTTGGTGAATTTTTAAGTATAATGTGATGAACATTTAGTAGAGTATGTACAAATGAACATTTATGAACATTGTGATGAACATTTATGAACACTTGATGTTCATCAAAAATTGGTGAACTTTTAAGTAGAACTACGGGCCTCGCGCTCCGCGCGAGAAAATTACGGATTTTCGTATGTGATTTAATATAGTTATACATTATTTGTTAATATGTTGTTGTTGTTATCAAATTTATTAATATTTGTAAATATAAGTATTTTTTATTTCCTTATATTTATGTTTGAAGTAGTTTTAAAACATAATATTAGAATAAGTTTGCATTGTCATAAGAGAAGCTCACACATTAATTTAATTTGTGACTTAATCAAGTAGACTATAAATAAATATAACATAGGGATATAAGAAAGATATTTAAATACATGCCCAAAAGTCCAATAGGAGGTGATTAAGAAATGAGTAATGCATTAAATTGGTACCAATTTCATTCAATTTTGACAATGGACAGCCAAGTTTTATATAGATAAGATAAGATGTGATGAACATTCAGTAGAGTATGTACAAATGAACATTTATGAACACTTGATGTTCATCAAAAATTGGTGAACTTTTAAGTAGAACTACGGGCCTCGCGCTCCGCGCGAGAAAATTACGGATTTTCGTATGTGATTTAATATAGTTATACATTATTTGTTAATATGTTGTTGTTGTTATCAAATTTATTAATATTTGTAAATATAAATATTTTTTATTTCCTTATATTTATGTTTGAAGTACTTTTAAAACATAATATTAGAATAAGTTTGCATTGTCATAAGAGAAGCTCACACATTAATTTAATTTGTGACTTAATCAAGTAGACTATAAATAAATATAACATAGGGATATAAGAAAGATATTTAAATACATGCCCAAAAGTCCAATAGGAGGTGATTAAGAAATGAGTAATGCATTAAATTGGTACCAATTTCATTCAATTTTGGCAATGGACAGCCAACTTTTATATAGATAAGATGTGATGAACATTCAGTAGAGTATGTACAAATGAACATTTATAAACATTGTGATGAACATTTATGAACACTTGATGTTCATCAACAATTGGTGAACATTTAAGTAGAATGTGATGAAAATTCAGTTGGTGAACTTTTAAGTATAATGTGATGAACATTCAGTAGAGTATATGAACAACGTGATGAACATTTAGTAATAAATAATTTTGAAATATTTGTGAACAATTTTATACATCTGTGTGACAATTTTATTCCGGCGAGGCCCAAAGATGGTCCAGCGGTGGTCGGAGGTGGCCCGACGGTGGTCCGGCGGAGGTCCGGTGGTGGTCCGGTAGAGGTCCGACGGTGGTCCGGTGGAGGTCCGGCGGTGGTCCAACGGTGGTTCGGCGGTGGTGACAAGGGGTGTCAGGTGTCATTATGTGGGCTCTTGGATCTCTTTTGATCCAAGGCTCCACAATCATTCTCATTTATCATTTTAAGAACTATTATTACATGACATTTTTCCTTTCAAATTTCACATATATTTATTCATTGGTTGATGCACATAATAAAATAAAATAATGCACACATGTGGTATAATTCGTGGACATAAAATTATGCACACGAACTAGTAGTTTAAAGGACATGTTGTAAAATTCTTATCGACTATACAATTACTCATGCACAGAAAAGATATAACTTCCGCACACAATTACATTTAGATTATAAGTATTTAGAACATACTGTATACATGATATACACACTGAATTTATAAAATACATAGTTACCCATACACACAGAAGGTATTAACTCATGCACACAATGACACAACTACATTTAGATTAAACATTTATCGAACATAATATAAAACTCATATACGAACTAAATTTATGAAATACAGAGTTACCCATACACACATTTCGCTTATTATATAAAATTTATTCTAAATTTAATTTAATCTATTTTTCGAATTGTCTTTTACCATTCGATATATTACTTGTTTTGTTTTTGTCTTTAACATATATAAAAGGTTGGATGGACCGCGAGACGGCCATCCCCTATAGACGGGTAAGAGCCAGCTTAGCAGTTCGGAGAACGGACTAGGCCCGACCATATGCGATCAAGTCAACCTGCATTGAATAATTCTTCTACCTTCGCCTAGACATGCTAATAATTCAGGTTCAGATTTCGGTTTAGGTTTCGATTCCTCCTAATTTCAATTGTCAAAAATTTGAAAGTTTTCAAAATAAGTACTATTTCATTTTCATCATTATTCAGATTTTTTTTAAAAGCGCCGATATCACGATTCCATGAACCATAGTTCAACTAGATTGGTTCAGATTTGGTCCGATTGAGTTTCGGTTTTGGAAATCACTTATTCTAAAGAAACAGAAATGACTCATTCTACTTTATTTAGACATGCAGCTGATTTATTTTATCCCAAATTTGGAGTTGGAATGGTCAAAGCCAGTACAAAACAGAATTTTTACCAACCTTATAATTAATCCCAATTTCATCTTGTAACAGATTTGAAACCACATCTTAACATCACACCCTTGACCTAAAAACAAATTATTTTAACCATTCAGATTTAACCTTACATGATTATTCTTATCAAAATACTCTGTAAAACACCTTGTTTCCTAAAAAACCGTTTACTAGAACAAGCCTTAGCTAAAAATAGAATTCTAAGCCCCCTTATTTCTCTCCTTCTAATCCCTCTCCTCCATCCCAAACTTTCCCTGAGAAATTAAAGGCAACATCACAAATCAAAGGAAAAACACAGAAAAGAAACTGCAATTCCGGTGGCAACGCAGTCGAATTCTCAGCCCCATCCAAAAAAATAAGCACAAACTAATAAACAAAAAAACACAGAGAGATGTCAATGAGTAGCACCAGCACCATTACTAACATCTCCACCATCCACAAAAACCAAAACCAAAACCAAAACCATACTCACAGAATAAGCAATGGCGCTCAAGCGTGTGCAGCCTGCAAATATCAAAGAAGAAAATGCGCCCCAGATTGCATTCTCGCCCCGTACTTCCCTCATGATAGACAAAAGCAATTCTTGAATGCCCACAAGCTGTTTGGAGTAAGCAACATTACAAAGATCATTAGAAATCTGAATCAAGACGAGAAGGATATGGCTATGAGGACTATTATATATCAGTCTGACATGCGCGACAAGGACCCAGTTGGCGGATGTTACAGGATCATAAGGGCGCTGAATCAACAAGTTGAATATGTAAAAGACGAGCTTCAGTTTGTCTACCATCAGATTGCAATGTGTAGGGCCTACCAACAACAGCAGCAACAACAACAACAGCAACAACAGCAACAACAGCAAATGCAAATCTCTGTAGATCATGACCCTGACGATAAAAACAACAACAATGATGCTACCACGTCGAGTTATGAGATCTTGCAGAATTATCAGGTACTGCCATTAGAATATGATCAAGAGTATGTGAATGCACATCAACAGCAACAACAACAGGAAATAAACCAGTTACCACAATTGCATGAGAATGACGGTGATGTTGATGTTGGTGTTGGTGAGGTTCTTAATCACCAAACTCCTCAAGAAAATGCTGTTCAGGATTTTCAGTATCCATGGGGTTTGCAAGATTCTGTTTGGATTCCATCAAAGGGATCCAGCAACAGGGAAGGTTCACCTGTAGAGGTGAAGTCACAAATAAATCATGGTGTCAACCTCGGGCAAGAATATGTGGAGATAACATCTTTTGAGAGAGGAGAATCATTCAAGTTTGAGCAACAATCGATTGAGAAAAGGTAAAATCACGCGGTATCTTGTTTTATTCGTCTCATTAAAACATATAATAAGATAATTTTAACGACGCACGTGCATCGGCAAAGTTTAAAATGAAATGGGAGGAACCTTATGGGACAGAGAGAGTACTAATCAACATTCACTATCAAGAAGTATTTATTTTTTCAGTATAATTTCATTTGAGCAATTTTTCATGTATAGTTGTAGTGAGATGACACTGAAAGCAGAAATCCTGGGACTTGAAGACGAAGCAGAAGACTTCCGACAGCATCAAATTCCAGAGCACGATCTCAGAAGTGCGGCCACTCTCTTTACCCTCACGAGTTAAACATTCAATGATGGCCTCATAATGAGAAGATCACAGCCTCCATTTTTCTGTAGGTAGCTAGGTAGTATAGATTAGATTGAGAAAGAGAGCACGAATAAATTTCTTACCTATCATATCCGGAAAAAAGGGATATAGAGAGATATTTAATGAGTTCATTTGTACTTGTTCGTGTTGTTTTTGAAGAATAAAAGCGTGCTTACTGTTATTCTTCTCAAGCACCTGAATAAAGTAATAACTCACCAGTTCAGCAAAAACTGTAACTGCATCACATTCATAAGAGACCAAGTTTTCATTACCGGCTCATCAGACACGTTTTCATTTTCATTCATCATCATCAAATCACTTAAACTATGACTACTTGAATAGTAACACAAACAGCGACTGCATTTGTAGGAATCGAAAACCTTAAAGACTCTTTATAATATTCATTTTACCCACAAATATTCAGAATCAGCCTCTTAGAAAGTTTCTGAAAGCAAGCTCGGTATCCCTGATTCAGCTTCGGAGGGCTTTCCCAAGTTAATACTGCTACAGTACTACTAGAAGAAATCAAATACTGAAAAAGAGGCAATAGAAATATAGAATTATAGGATAATAAGTAAGATATTTTCATTATCAACCACAAGAAGTCTGAGATTAACAGATTAATAGGGAAATTCCAGAGTCCAGTACACATGCAACTGCAAGAGCCGATTTTAAGTAAAATAACTCACTGCTTCAGCAAAATTGCAATTGCATTACACTCGTAAGACTATAAGAGAACAAGTTTTCATTCACAGGCTTATCAGCAAAAGATTTCATCACTATCAGTATCAGCTCACCTGAGCTGTGAAAACTTGAATAAGTAATTAACTCCAATTGGAACATATACTGCAATTTATTGTATTTCGCTGGATTTGTAGGTAGCACAGTTTCTGAAAGCAAGTTTTTAATCCCTGATTCAGCTTGGGAGGAGACAATAGAATTAATTCAGATACCAGCTACTTAAATAGATTTAGCAAGCCAGCTCTAAATCCTTGATAACTTAATACTAGAAGGAATCGAATATTGAAAACAAAGACTGAAAAAGAGGCAATAGAATCAAAGGATCAAAGTAACATATATGACATTAACCGATTAATAGGCAATCCCAGAGTCGCGTACACAGACAAAAACCTAAATTTAAGGAATTGCATCCATCAACAACACAATTCGTTGAATGAAACCCTAAAATCAAAGAGAGATACAGTAATAGACGAAATCCAGTCGACCTACAGATCTTTAGCAGTAACGCCATACTTCTCCTGCAACTTAGTAATCTCCTCCTCCTTCTTCTTGAGATCAACCTTCTTGTTCATCTTATTAGGCTGGTAATAGAGAACGATCAAGTACCTGTTAGCAACATTAAAGCCGGAGAGATGTTCGACAGCGGTCTTGGCATCGTAGATATCCTCATAGACGACGAAGGCGGTTCCTCTAGTGTCCTTGTTGGTGCCGATTCTGATCTGTCTGATGGCGCCGTACTTGCCGAAGATATCGTACATCTCTTCGCTGGTGATGTTGAACGGAAGGTTGCGGACGAACAGAACTCGGTTTACCTCCGGCGGGAGCCTGGTGTTGCCCTTTCTCAGAGTCATCGACATTCTTCTGAAGCTTTCGTTGGTGGTGATGGGGTTACGATGGCGGTGTGGGTGTGGGGAGAAAGAGAGAAATTTGGGGATTGAATTAGGGCTTTGGAATTTTAGACTTCGTTTAGGGCACAATCAAGTCGCAGAGTTTTGAGACCAATTTTATCCCTGAGACAAAATGAAAAGTATTACTGGTGTACATAAATACATGCGAGCAAGGATCAAAATACAATCTCCCTTAATACGAGAACTCCCTTAAAATAAGAACTTTTTATCTGAGCCGTCGATCTGTCGATCACAGGGCTCGTATTCATTCTCAGATTTATACTTCAATTAGAACAAGGAGGGGTAATATAGTCTTTTTCTCTTCTATTTGTTTTCTTCTTCCTCCGTCTACTGATTTAGGGCGATTTTCTCCTCGAAATCCCTTTTCGATCTTCAATTCGCCATTGTTTTTCCTTCTTCAGTTCAACACTTCAAAGTTTCTTGACGATCCTGAAGACTCGAACATTCAAGCGGTACGAAAAACTTCGATTTTGATGCTTCAAATGGATGACCAGCGAGAGAGGAAGAGTTCAGCAAGCTTCCATTGGAGGAATCGAGGTCCTGGACTACTCAGTTATCTAAGCTGCAACACACGATTGAGAGGTGCTTGGATGAGGTTCAACTTTCGAATTGAATTCAAAAGTTTCATCATGTCTATTCCATTTTCCTTGATCAATTGCTTAACTGAACATTGTCCCTGTATAGCCCTTTATTTAATCCCAAATCAAACTCTAGAATGCTTGGTGTTTGCTCGCAGAATGTAGTGGTTATTCTAATTTGAGTTGTGTAGGTGCTCATCGAAATTAGGTTTCCTTCAGGTTCATACTTCTAAATATTCAAGTTCATTCTTCTAGGCATTCAAGTTCAGGCTTCTAGGCATTCAACTTCAGGCTTCTAGGCATCAAGTTCAAGAAACTAGGCATTCAAGTGGCCCTTTGTTTCTAGCTTTAAGGTATGTATTGCTCCATCTCCTTTACATGTTTCTGTGGTTCAGATTATTGGGAGATTAACTGTCAATGACAGACTTGAAAAATGCATTTTCATTTATGTTTAAGTAAGAGGTGTGAATGTTAGGGCTAGTTTGCAAACACTTAATTTAGACTAAGTTGAGATTTTTGTTTCAGAGCTCACTGATGTACAAATCATTGAAGGGTACATAGCAAAATGGGGTAAGCATTTGGAGTTTGTTGTTAAACATTTGTTTGAGGCGGAGTACATTCTTTGTGGTGATGTTTTTGAGAGGATTGATTTAGATGTGTGGATGAGATTGTTGTTAATTGGTTCCCTGAGTTTGGTCAATTTCTGGTAAAAATCAACCATGAATCTTAGCAAGTATGAGAGCCTGATATTAGAATCATCCAAATTTACAGCATATCTAAGTTTTATATGCCCTCTTGCTCTTGCTGAGATGTTGTTGATATCATAATTGTCAGGAAACGAGAGATCCAATGGTGTAGAACATAGTTGAATTGCCCGATGATATAATCTGTCACATATTCTCCTTCTTAAGTGTTGGCAACTGTTTATAATTTAAACGAGGAATTTATGTTTTGTTTGGTGATTAGTTTGATTCTCTTGTTGGTTTCTGTTATGTTTTATACTTATTTTGTGCTTGCTGGTCATTATTGGTGTATTTTGTCGGTTTTCGGGTTTGGAATTGCATCCATAACAGCTCCACTGTACATCTCTGAAGCTCTCCTGCTATAGTAGAGATGTGAGTAATAGTAACTGGGAATGGATGATGCAAGTGCGGACCTGAATGCAAATGCGACCCTGCAACTGTAAGTGAGTAACAATAGAGATGTGGATATTTGTGATGAGCACATCTGAGAGGCTGTACATTGGCGAGGTGGGAATTCACTGTAAATATGCAAGCTGGTTTTTGCTCTTTAAATTTTGGCAAAGTTCTGGTTCTTAGTTTTAACTGATGACTGGTGTAGAAAAAGAAGGGCAAGTTTCATCATTCAAGCTTTCTTGCTGGTGGAACTACCTTAGCTGTTGGGCGTCTTACACCTCTTTTGAACAACTGCTTAATCTAAATTGAGTTTTTTAGTCATTGATAAAATGTTGTTGTACTGTCATTTTTGTCCTCTCATTGTTTCCTAAAGTCATCAATAAGAGGGTCAATGATAAGTAGACCTGGCCATACCGGGTTCGGGCCGGGCTAGCCCGAGGCCCGGTCTGAGGGCCTGTGACAATGCCCATACCCGGCCCGGATAGCGGGCCGGGTAGTCCGGTTATGTTAAAAAAAATATTTAATGATTTTTAAAGAAAAAAATAAAATAAAATATTACATAATCATATTCTTCATATCATGATAACAAGGCGGGCACCGGTCGACGACGAGAGGCGAGGTGCGATGAGGTGTATAAGGGTGAGTATGTGAGACAAAAATTATTTTGAGAAGTCTCTGTTAGTTTGTGAATTGTGACCTAGATTAGAGAAAGAGTGAGACCGAGTGAAAGAAAAGGAGACGGAGGCGCAAGTATGAGGAAACAAAATCCAGGTTAGATTATTTTTAGATAGTATATATATACATATATATATATATATATTTTTAATTAATATATAATACGGGCCGGGCCTATCGGCCCTTAAGGGCCTGAGGTCTATACCGTACCCGGCCCTCATACCCTTACGGGCCGGGCTTAGCGGCCCGACAGGGCTTTATCTAGTGCCCAAGCCCGCCCGGATAGAGGGCCGGGCGGGCCGGCCCGAGTTTGGCCAGGACTAATGATAAGCTGTTTGAGCCTTTTGAGGTAATATTTCCCGTTTCCTTGCCTAAATGAGAAATTCAGGGAAAAAATACACTATCTGATATTCTGATTGACATAAGCTTTTTTTTTGTGTGAATAGATATGTTAATATTTGACTAGGTAAAGCTTTCTTTAAATCTTTTGATGCGGCTTTCCTTTATTCCTCTATATTGACAAATGACATCAAATGCATTTTGAATAATATGATTAAGCTTTTGTACCTTTGTCTTGGTTTTTTGTCTTGATGATTTAGGATTTAGGATTTCTCACCACTATAAGAATAATGTTTGAGTGTCTCACAATAATAATCTTCTGATCAGTACGGATTGTAACTCTTATCCCAGTCCTAGTGTTCACTGGATCCTTCTATTTTCCCTTTTGAAAGCATCCTTGGTCATATGCAGATTGCTAATGTGGATGTTCCTCAGGAACATATGGGATATGTGGTTGAGCTACTAGGGAAAAGACAGGGTTGGATGTTTGATATGAACAGTGTTGGGTTAGTGGATATTGATTTCTATTTATTTTTCAATATCCACATTTGTCATTGAAAACAATCCTTCTATGATCTGGCTTTCTATGTCCACATCTGGAAAAATATATAAAAGCTGAATAATTTGCCCTTTACTTTGATGACACAAACTTCTATATGACTTGTTTTTGTAAGCAGTTTCTTATCTCTTTGCTGATATTTGTTTTGTGATTCTGTTTCTCAACAGATCTGAGGGGACCTCTCTGCTGAAATATAAAATTCCAACTCATGGACTTATTGGGCTTCGAAATGCAATTTTAACTGCTTCTCGTGGGACAACAGTTCTAAACACTATATTTGATGGGTATGAACCTTGGGCTGGAGACATCAGCACTCGTGAGCAAGGTGCTCATTGGTAAGTATTTTTTTGTTGGAATATAAGTTGTAAAATAGGAAAGTAGTCATGACGATTTCATATGCTAAATAATGTTTCTGTTTTTAATTTCTTCTGGAGGCGGATATTTGTATACTATAAATCATTCATGTTTTCCAGCCATGCTGAAAGTTAAACTCAACTTGAAAATTAAATCCATTGTGATTGTACTCACAATTTTCTGAATTGGTTCAAAATAGATACTTCTTTAGCATCCTTTTCTTTTACTGTCTAGTATCTCGACAAGGCTAAGTTCATACTACTGACATTGTTCTTTATTCGTTCTTGGCAAGTACTATTGAAAGAATTGAGGTCAGCAAAATTATAAAAAATGGATTAAAGAACATGATGATGCAGAGGATGCATGATCAATTTCTTTCCTATCTCAAATCTTGCTGGTAAACTATCTTAGTTCAGTTGTTGTTCATTACATGGATATCTCTTTGGTGGAGATTGTTTTTCTTATTTTAGAATTGTGGCAAATTTTTTAGCTAGTGTATTTAGGGAATTGTGGAGGCTGGAGCCATTGGCAAGCACAGAGGAAAAAGATGTGGTGTAGGGAGATGGAATGAACCTGCAGAATGAACAAATGGGAAGAATGAGAACCTTTTGCATCAAGGATGGCCTTCCAAGAGATATATATGAAAGTCATCATCGAAGATGGAGAACTGCACGGAGTTTGTGATTCTATAGACTTGCAGAGCTCTCAAAATTGGTAAACAACACAGTGAAGGCCAAGGGTTTACTGAAGTGAATGAAACTCATCGAAGAATGTACATATGTTCACATCGACTATTTTGTAGGTTCATTGAACGTTGAACTTGTAACATTAAATTATTCAACTTGTATGTGTAATTTGTTAAGTGTGTATTTGATAAAACATTGAACCTGCATTACAAAATTATTGAACTTCATATACACAATTAATGAAACTCTAGTATAAAGTTGGTTAATTGTATTAAAAACATCAATGAACCTCTAGTATAAAATTGGTGAACCTGTAGTACAAAATGTGTGTACCTCTAGTACAAAATGTGTGTACCTCTAGTATAGATTAGGTGAATCCTAAATACAAATTTAATGAACCACATCTATAGTGTTGTGAACCTCATTGATAGTGTTTATGAACCTCCTAATGTAAACTTCAGAGGTTCATCGCTATTAATGAACAAGTTCATGGATACATGCGATCAAGTTCAAGCGATTAAAAAAATTTGTAGTTCATGAATTGTGAACGCTATGAACTTGGGATTAAAAAATCTTTATGAACCTTTAATCTAAACTTTCGTAAATACTAAAACGTAGGTTATTATTAATATGATTAATGGGATTTCATGGGTGACCTTGCAGGTGAGGAGACAGTGTCATCTGTGCCTACGAGATGTCCTGCAGAGCTTTCAAGGAACATCCTTGTTGTTGGGACCCGCGAGTGAAGGAATCAAAAGTATGCTTGAAAGATTGATTCTTTTAGCTGGTGGATCCCAAACCGCCGCATCCGAAGGACCCAAAGGAGCACAAGAGGTCTTATATGTATTGGATATGCTTAAAGAATGCCTTCCTTATATGTCAACCAAGTACAAGTCAAGTATTCTGAAGTTCTATAAAACTCTTCTGGAATTGCAACAACCTGTTGTTTCTAGGCGTGTAAATGATAGTCTAAATGCCCTCTGTTTGCATCCTACTTCTGAGATTAATCCTGATATACTTCTTGAGTTGTTGTGCTTCCTGGCTATGTCTCTCTCAACAAACGAGACTTCAGCAGATACTATGACATTTACTGCTCGTCTCTTGGATGCTGGAATGAGGAAGATTTATGCTATGAATAGGAACATTTGCATTGCTAAGCTTCCTGTTATTTTTAATGCTCTTAAAGGTGGTTTTCTAGTCTTTCTAGTGGAGAACATTTGCATTGCATTGCTAATTAATTTATTAAATCTCCATTGTAATATATGTTCAATATGTGCAATTCAAAATAATAAAAAAGCAGTCCAAAAATAATAAAAAGAAATACAGGTTCAACCATTTACACATACAGGTTCAACCATTTACACATACAGGTTCATTTGTAAGTTCACTAGTTTTTACTTGCAGGTTCATTTGTTTTCACTAGCGAATTCATTAGTTTAGACGTTTTTTTCTTCTCACTTGTGGGCTCACAGGTTCAATGAACCCATAAACATGCAAAAAATACGATGAGCTTATACGACAAAACTGATGAACCTGCAAGAAGAAATAATTCATCAATTAAGAAAAATCATGAACTCGCAAGTTAGATACAATGAACCCATAAATTAAAACTCGTGAACTTTCAAGTTAAAATTAGGAATTAGATGTTAAAACGTACAAGTTAAAATGTAACAATAGAAAAAAAAATAATGAACCTGAAAAAAATAAATTAATGAACCCGCTTGAAAATCCTATTAACTCGTGAACCAGTAAGTTAAATATGATGAATACGCATAAATATTTTTTGTTAACTTGGAACAAAAATTCGATAAAAAAAGGTTAGGTTCATAGCAGTGTAATAGTAGGTTCATCGCATACGTGAACTAGGTTCATCGCATACGTGAACGAGGTTCATCGCGCATACGTGAACTAACTAGGTTCATCGCATACGTGAACTAGGTTCATCGCAAAGGTTCATGAACCTACAAAATACAAGCCAACGAAGGGCGCTATGCGCACTTCGTATGTTTATTATTCTTACGAGGCGCGCATAGCGTGCTTCGTTTTAAACCATTAATGATAAAATGATCATGAACTTTCTTGATGATAGGCACAAACCTACTTGTTCAAAACCATACGTGAACTAGGTTCATCGTAGGTTCATCGCATACGTGAACTAGATTCATCGCATACGTAAACTAGGTGCATCGCATACGTGAACTAGGTTCATCAGGGGGTACGTGAACTAGGTTCATCTGGGGGTACGTGAACTAAGTTCATCGCATACGTGAACTAGGTTCATCGGGGGGTACGTGAACTAGGTTCATCGAGGGGTACGTGAACTAGGTTCATCGGGGGGTACGTGAACTAGGTTCATCGGGGGGTACGTGAACTAGGTTCATCGCATATGTGAACTAGGTTCATCGCATACGTGAACTAGGTTCATCGCATACGTGAACTAGGTTCATCAGGGGGTACGTGAACTAGGTTCATCGGGGGGTACGTGAACTAGGTTCATCGCATACGTGAACTAGGTTCATCGCATACGTGAACTAGGTTCATCGAATACGTTCTTCCTAAAGATTCAAACTTCTTTCTTGCAAGTTCATGCTGTACTTGAGTTGAGGTGCAAAAGTTCACGAACCTACAGAATACAAGCCAACGAAGGGCTCTATGCGCACTTCGTATGTTTATTATTCTTACGAGGCGCGCATAGTGCGCTTCGTTTTAAACCATTAATGATAATATGATCATGAACTTTCTTGATGATAGGCACGAACCTACTTGTTCAAAACCATACATGAACTAGGTTCATCGCATACGTGAACTAGGTTCATCGCATACGTGAAATAGGTTCATCGCATACGTGAACTAGGTTCATGGTGATAGCCTTGCAGGTTCATGTCGATAGCATTGCAGGTTCATTGATGTTTTTAATCCGGTTTTGTTTATTAGTAAAACATTGAACTAAAATGTCTTAGGTTCATGTCGATAGTCTTACAGGTTCATGCTAGTAATTTTGCAAGTACATTTAGCCTAATTTTTTTTAATGAACAAATTAAACTAAAAGACACTAGGTTCATGTTGGTAGTCGTGTAGGTTCATATCGATAGCCTTACAGGTTCATGCTAATAGTCTTGCAGGTTCATTTAGCCTAATTTATTTTTAATGAACTAAAAGACACTAGGTTTATGTCGATAGTCATCTAGGTTCATGTCGATAGCCTTACAGGTTCATGCCGATAGTTTTGCAGGTTCATCTAGCCTAATTTATTTTCTAATGAACACACTGAACTAAAAGACACTAGATTCATGTCGATAGTCATGTAGGTTCAAGTCGATAGCCTTACATGTTCATGTTGATAGTCTTGCAGGTTCATTTAGCCAAATTTATTTTTTAATAACCATATTGAACTAAACGACACTAGTTTCATGTCAGTAGTTTTGCAGGTTCATGAATATATTTAACCCAATTTTCATTATTAGTAAAATATTGAATTATAATGCCTTAGGTTCATGTCGATAGTCGTGTTGTTCATGTTGATAGTTTTATAGATTAATGATATTTTTATCTCAAATTCTTTGTTATGAACCCATTGCACTAAAAATAGCATGAACCTTCTCGTTGATACCAATGAACCCGCTTATTTATATGCATGAACTTGTTGTCGATATCCATGAACCTGCTCGTTGACACCATTAAACCTTACTAGCATGCACAAGGAGGTTCTAAACCCAAAAATGAAGTTCATAAACACTTTAAACGAAGTTTATATAGGGAGATTTCATTACTTTTCATTTCAAAATACAATTATCTCAAGAAATATGATCTCAGAGATTCAGCAGATGTGCATCAAAGAGCAAAATCCACACTACACAAGCTTCAGATAATGTTAAATACTGTTAAAATGGAAATTTGAAGGTCTTATGTGAAAGATTCAGTGGAAAACACCATTAACACCCTTAACTGCATTCTTCAACTTGAATTGTGCAGGTTTGTTCAAAGCAGATGCAGCATACCTCTACTTTACTAACCTGATTGGATAATAAGAAGCAAAGCAGATCAATCGACTCCTCCTCGCCATCGTCATACTGAATCAAATGCTTACAGGACATCTAATTAAACTACAAGGCTTTTCAAGCGATATTGCCACTAAATCATTCACCTCAGTAGCCCAGATTTTTTCGTACTTGCTGGCAATAAGTAAGGCGCCCATACCGACAAGCTGAAGCTCCTTTCTTGCAACACTCTTCACTGACAAAAATCTATCAATTATATTGATGGTAAGATAAAGTGTCTCAGGCCTTAGTTCAAACTTGTAGTGAACTTCAATTAACCAGTCCACCAGAATTGATCTCATTCTCTCATTAATGTCTTTCTGTGCAGACATGTAATCCAAAACTCGGCTTTCGCCCTCAGTGAGCCTGTAGAATTGGTAAATCTCCTCAACATACTCAACCACTGCAAGCTCATTTTCAGTGTCTTCCTCATCAATGCTTACCACCAAATTCTGTGGCTTTGGTAACCCACAAGCCTCCTATAATACCCATTTTAAATTTATAACTGTTAGAGACCAAGAACTTTATATTAGCATCAAAATCACACATTAAATTACATTTATGTGTCACCTTGCTACGTGCAGAGAGGACTGCAGTGAAAAACTGGTATGAGCTTCTTATACCTTGCACACCCAGTGAACAATCATGACTCCAGTTGCAGTGCACTTGTCCAATGTGGAATGGTGTATAAGCATATCCAGTTGCAGTGCACTTGTCCAATGTCCAATGTGGAATGGTGTATAAGCACATCTTCAATTTTGATTGATATGCTGAATCAGCTTACTCTGGAATTTCTGTAATTTATAAAATAATTATTAGGAGAAGCTTTAAAAAGATGAGGAAGCTAGTAAAAAGCAGTAAGTTGGCATGTCTTATCAGAGGAAACCAGAAGAATAAAGGGAGCCTTAGTTCCACACTAATATGCGAAAGAAGCCAAAATAAAAGGGGAAAAATTGTAAGTAAGAGAAGTTCTATTTTACAGTAGCTGTGATAAGGCTAAGAGCAGGTGAGGGAACATGAATTTAATAGCACAGAGACACAAATGCAAAATAAGCTAATTGACTACAAGTTCAGTAAAAGAACCGTCAAATGAATCATCACATTACAACCATGTACCTAGAAGTTAGTTTGGATGAACCTCTAAATGAAAACCAATGTACCTACAAGTTATTTTAGATGAACAATTACCTGAAAACCAATGCACCTACAAGTTGGAGATTGCTAGATAAAGATATGGCAAATTTGCAAAAATACCCTAGAGGGGTAACTAACAAAAATGTCTAAAGCATTGTGGATATTACTGCAATATCCAAAATATAATTTCTTTTGCTTTTTCTTTTTGAGTTGGAAAATGAAAAAAGAATTATGGAAAAAGGTAAATGAAAATGCAAAAACAATATAATAATCAGATGAGAAAAAAAGAAAAGAAGAAAGGAATTCAGACGGAAAAGAAGAAAAGAAGAAAAGAAGAAAAAGTGGCAAAATCCGTACATGTGTCAGGAATTTTTTGAACAAAAAACGGCTGAATTGGGAAATCTGTCAGGAAAAATGAAGATCAGCCACACAAAATTTCTGACATCCGTACGAAAGACAGTTCACTCGTACCAGAATCAATCTCAGCCACAAAAAAAGTCTTTGGCGCCAGTTTTTCCCGCCAAATTTGATGGAAGCTCACTTAGAGCAAAATTTTGCTCGTAAATTATTGTAATTTGGCTAATCTTAACTTCATCTTCCTCATTAAGTCCGTTTCTTTCTTTCCTCTCTATTAAACTCCATCTTCCTCATTAAAGTTTCTTCATATCTTGTCGGCCATTTGTTTTAATCTCTTGCTTCATTAAATTTTCTTCATATCCTGCCATATACAAGAAGGAAGGAATGGGTAAGTTGGCATATTAAATGCAAATGTTTTTTTGTGTATTGGTAGCAGTAAATGACTATGTTTTCTTGTTTTGGCTTGTTTAGGTGAAACATATATTCTCTCCTTAATTTGTGGAGGCAATTGGAAGGTAGAGAATGAGCATTGGGTGTATGAAAACCCTAAAAAACAAAGGCTTTGATGGTCAATGATGAGATGAAATATGAAGGGCTTCTGAAAATGGTGGAAGAAAAGTTTGTCATTGATCTTAAGAGGTTTGACTTAAAGCTGACCTACATGCATCCACAAAACCAAAATCTTCCTCCTTTCGATATTTGCGATAGTGATGATGTAGATGCTTTTTTCTTCTTGAACATGTTAACATGCAAAGATAGAATATGGTCAATTCCTTTGCATTCTGTGGTGGAGCCTAAATGTATTGGTTTAGATGAAAATCCTAATGTAATTCCAAAGGAAGAAGAAGAGATGATGGATGTTGAAGGTAGTGCACCTCAACCTTGCTCTCAGACTGAAAATGTTGGTGGACCTTCTTACCATGTAAGAATCATAAAGAGAATGTCAGATCACATGCTACACAACATAGTAGATGATGAGCTGAGAGAAGAAGAAGACATGTCAGGATCTGTTGATAAGGGTGTCCGGATATCTGTGGAATGTGGAGGGCAATCAAAGAAAGCTAAGAAAGGCATTGAACCTGAGGTTGTGTCACTAATCAGTGACGATGAAGAGGAGGATTTTATTATGTTTGCAACCAAGCGACAAGGTTTGGACCTTGTCAACCTTTCTGATGAAGAATTTGATGATGATCATGTGCAGGTTGAGGACTATGAATATCTGGGAGGAGATGATGAGGAACATGAACAAGGATCTTACCACTATGATGTTCCTGCTGATATTGAAAATTTGGAGGAAGAAGAATTGTGCTCTAACTCTCAGCCATTGGCAATCAAGGTTGGAGATGTCTTTCCAACCAAGGAGGAGGTTCAACGGGCTTTGGTCTCATTTGCTGTGGAAAAATGTGTAGAAATGCGTGTGAAGAAGTCTGATAAGACCACTTATGTGGTGGAGTGCAAAAATGGAGGAGCATGTTCATTTGGCTTTCGTGCTTCAACGAGGGGTGGTAAAGGTACTGGTCCGTGGTGGGTCCGAAGGCTTGAACCAAACCATACATGTGCGATGCTGTTCAGGAACAATCACAGCAGACATGCCACTTCATCCTTCATTTCCAAGAGCATTCTTGATAGGTATGTATTGCTTCTGTCTTGTTCAAATATTTAACATGGAGGGATAAAGTGTGAACTGTGTCAGGATGGTTTTGAACACATGTAACAGGTTCAAAGTTCGCAAGGACGCACCAAGGGCAAAAGAGATACATGTTGTCATGAAAGAGCTAGGAGTCGATACCAGTTATTCCAAAGCAAACCGAGCAAGACAAAAGGCAGAGGACATCATTCGAGGGTCTCCCGAGAAAGGTTATAGTCAACTTCACTCATGGCTTCATATGTTGAAAGAAGTCAATCCTGGATCATATGAAAGCTTAATATTGGATTCTCAAAACCGGTTTAAGTACTGTTTCTGGGCATTGGGTGCTTGTATCAGGGTTGTTCCTCATTTGAGAAAGGTAACTTTTTAAACTATATCTTTTACCTGTTCAGATAAAGGGTAGTGTGTGGAGGGATAAACACTAAGGGGTGGAGGGATATGATTTCAGAAGAATAGATATAATTACTTGTCGGGATATATTATAGAGGGTAACAGGTTATATGATGTATCAGGTGATTTGTGTTGATGGAGCACACTTGGGAGGGAGATTCAATGGTCATCTTCTTCTTGCTACTGCCCAAGATGGAAACAAACAGATCTATCCCTTGGCTTTTGCTGTAGTAGACAATGAGAATAAGGATTCTTGGTCCTTCTTTGAAGAGTTGAAGACGGTTGTTGTACCAGATAGTGTGGATGTGGTTTTTGTGTCTGATCGTCACCTTGCTATTAAAGCCGCTCTGATAAAAGTTTACCTTCTTGCACAACATGGATATTGCATTTATCATATGCTGCAAAACTTCAAGCAAAAGTGCACTTGGGCACGTTTGCAGGACCAGTGGTTTAAGGTTGCAAAAGCGTACACCGTAGAAGAGTATAGGACTGAGCTTCAGATCCTTCAAAACAGAACTACAGTTGTGGCAAATCTGGCTCTGAAAGTGCCTCTTGAAAAGTGGTCTAGGCCATATTTCACAGCTGAGAGGTACAACATCATGACGACAAACAATGCAGAATGTCTAAACAAGGTGTTTAAACAGGAGCGTACATGGCCTATTGTAGCATTGTTTGATGTTATATTACTTACCTTTTCCACCTGGTTCTGTGAAAGGAGGGAGTCGGCTAATACATGGTGTGAGGTGACTACAAGGACAGTGACCAAGACCATTGATAATAGGTATGCGGCATCTGTGATCATGAGCATCAATAGGCTTAGTGATATTGAAGCAAAGGTGACTGATGGAAGGAACAAGTATGAGGTGAATCTTCGCCAAAAACGTTGCCAATGCAACGTCTTTCAGAGAGATTGGATTCCTTGTAAGCATGCTTTGGCATTAGCAAAGGACAGGGGAGTTGACATTTCTACTCTTGTTAGTCACTTGTACACCAACAACATCTTGAAAGAAGTTTACAAGGAAACCATCCATTTGATCCCTCCACCCAACCAATGGGATGTTTCACAATCAGTCTCCTCTCTTCCTTGTTTGCCACCACCATGGAAAAGGGGACCTGGAAGACCAAGGTTGAATAGATATAAGGCTAGGTGGGAGAGGCCCTACAAACGAGTGTCCACGAGATGTGCAAGATGTGGTCTGCCTGGCCATACTCACAACACGTGCTCCCGGGCTGCAAGGGGAGGACAGTCAAGTCGAAGACCATAGGATACAAGGGTAAGACAACAAGGTTCTAACTTTTTGGTATGTGAACAATGCTAACTCTTTGGTAAATGAACAATTGTAACGTCAATCCCTCCAGATTTGATGTTCTATCCCGACATAGGAATGGTTTTATTCTGTCACACTTAATTTCATATGTCATATTATTTTGGGTTGGATGTTGAAATTCTGTTAGTATGAATGTTGAAATGCTTTTTGGTTTGCTTTGTTATGTTGTAATGTATTTTCCCGCCACATATTCTGTTTTATCCTGTCACACATTACATTTAACATCCCGCCACCTAACTCCAGCACATAAATGTAGTCAAATTTGTCTTTACTCTGCACTAACGTCAGTACATGTTTTAAAGGAAAAATTTGCCTTTACTCTGAAACTTTTTTACAAGTTTGAAAACTTTATCCTGACAATATTCGTTTTTCATCCTGTCACTGTACAACTGGTTCACTTTGGCAGTTGTCACATCCTACCATTTTGAGTTGTCAAAGGTGGTAGGGGTAAGACTAGAAACTTGCATTCAAACTACAAATTTGTATTACAATAAAGTCATTGTTCTAGACCAACATAGGTCAACAAAACCAAACCAATATTCACACTAACCAAACCATTACTCAGAAACATAAAACACAAGGATCAGAGATACAAATTGTTCTTACTGTGTAACAACGTTATCAACATTATTCAACCTACTCACCCATTTCTCACCATACAGGCTGGTAGCAATGTCTAATCTGTGCATGTCGATTGTCTTGTCTGAGATTAGGGAGAGATCATTATTGCCAAAACACAACCACTCAATGTACTTCACAGTGTATGCACCACAATCACCACTGTAAACAAAACAATCATTAGTAACATATTTATAAAGGGTGGAGGGTAAATAACAGAAGGGTGGAAAGATATATTACCTTTTCTTATTCTGTGGTAAGCCTTGAGTCCTTCCTTGATAAGTCAGGCCCTCCTGAAGTCTATGTGCGTACTTTGGGGACAGAGCCTCGTGATTGCTCAAAAACTTTGGCAAATACTTCAGGATTGGGGCCACCTCTTTTTCCATTACCCGCTCTGGCTTCAAATTGGTGTTGCAGTCATACACATTTAGCTTCCAGTTCTGGAGGTCTATTTCAATTGTCATCCAATGGTTGCCTCCAACGAAGAGTGGTGCATAAATGAAGTCCACATCTTCCCAGTTTTTTCCAAATACGAATGGAAGACTTCCCTTGAAATACCTAACAGCACGATCTGGAATTATTGGTACTTCAGCTCCACGAGCCTCACTCCTTTGTTGGTCCTTGTAGTCCTCAGACCATAGACAATCCATTATGGCAGCTTTGTGATTATCAGATGGTTTTTTCCTCAGCTCAGCCCTCACGTGACAAAGAACCTCATCGATGTGCTGCCAATACAAGTACACATTTACACTTAAGATTGAAAAAATAAGAAATCAACATTATATCTTGTCACACTTACCAAATTATCCCACCAGTGCCTTGGTTCAATAATTGCCTCATAGAAAGTCTTGTCAATAGTCACTCCACTCATACCCTCAAACTCCTCAGAGCTGAAACATAAAACACAATATAGAAGTATAAAATTTCATTGTAATCAACATAAAACACAATATTATTACACCAATTTAACTCAAGTACCTTTCGTCTATGTACCATTGTATTTCATCTGTCATTTCTTTCACAACTGTATTCTTGGTTATCTTCTTCCAAAAAGCTTTTGTATAGACTTCCTTTTTCTTCTCCTGATTGTCCTTGGTGATGTCCTTCTTGGTGTTTTTCTTGGTGGTGTTCTTGGATGTTGTGTAAGGAGAGCTGAGAGAAATAGAAGGTTTTGTATTACGCTTGGGCATGATCCTGCAAAAACATAGTGAACTCAAAAAACAATCCTGCCATTCAACATAAACTATCCTGTCATACTCAAAAAACAATCATGTCATTCAACAAGAACTATCTTGTCATATTCAAACAACAATCCTGTCATTCAACAAAAAATATCCTGTCATATTCCTAAAACTACCTCTGCTTCTGTGGAGACACCTTGTTTGGAGAACGGCCACTAACATGCTTCACCCTTGTGCTAAACACCAGTTTGGGTTTGACAAAATCATCTGCCTTGTCCTTCTCACCTTTCTCCACCTCAGCCACATCCTTGCCCTCCTGAGTGTTTTCCTCCTCACCTTTCTCCACCTCAGCCTTGACTTCCTCCTCAGCCTTGGCTTCCTCCTCAGCCTTGGTCTTTTCCTCCTCAGCTTTGGCTTTCTCCTCAGCCTTGGCTTCCTCCTCAGGCTTTTTTCTTTTCCTCCTCCTCAGTCTTTTTCTCCTCCTCAGCCTTTTCCTCCTCAGCTGTAGCCTGTTGAGTGAGCTCTTCCCTTGGTGCATCTACAAGATCATTATCTTTCAATTCATCTTGCACCTTAGGGTCGCTCTCATCCTTGTCAGATGCCTTCTCAGCTAGCTCAGCAACAATATTCATGACCACATCACCTTCTCTTCTACCAACACCAACCAACTGAAAATCTTCGAGACCCTGCAAACAATCCTGTAATGTATCAATATATATCCTGTCACTCAACAAACAGTTCCTAGACACCAATAACCTAATCATACCTCATTGTCACTGGAATCTTTAGAGCTTACCAACTCCTCATTCACATTTACACAAGGCGCATCAACATTATCCACTGGCTCCTCAGCCCTTTTCTCAGCATTCTCAACAACAACTTCCTCAACATTGTCAACAACATCTACCCCAACAACTTCCTCAGCATTATTCTGTGAAAACATTTGGTCCTCCAACTCCTCATTATTACCAAAATCAAATACTGGTTCATAGTAAATAACAAGTCGTCCTTCCTGCAATATCATTTTCTTAAATCCTAGATTTCAATCTTCAGAAAATATTCTAACATGCAACATAACCTATCTTGTCATGATTCAAATTCTATCTTATTATGATTTAACATTATCCTGTCATGCAGCCCAAATTATTCTTTCATGCTCAAACATTATCCTGTCATGCTTTAATATAAATTAACCAAGCATAGTGTACATACCTCATTCTCAGTTGTCACAGCATTTTCCTCAGTTTTCTCACATCCATCATCTCCATCTCCACCATCATCATTCCCTCCATTGTCATCTTCACCATTGTCACTCTCTTCTTCCTCCTCAGATTCTTCACTTTCTCCATCATTTTCCACTGTTGTAGCCACCTTTTCTTCCCCACTGTCACTTTGTTCACTACCACTCTCTTCACTTTCAGACTCCTCTTCATACTCATCACTCTCTTCTTCACTCTCTTCACTAGAACTTTCAACTTCAACTTTTTTCTTACCCTTTCCGGCTGGTTTCTTGACACTCTTCCTTGTCATTCTCTTCCTAGGGACCTTCTCCTCCTCCTCCTCATCAGAAACTACATCTTTCTTCACTCTCTTCCTTCTCATCCTTTTCTTGGGGATCTCCTCCTCCTCTGCAACAAAGTTCCTTCTCTCCAGCCTTTCAAACCTCTGACAAACAGCAGCCTCCAACTTGTCAATCTTCATGAACAAAGCCTTCATGACATCTCTGTTAAGACCTTGTTCCCCAGTGGATTGTCCTTGAGGTTGTCCTAGGGATTGGTCTTCTTCTTGTGTAGGCTCACTGTCCTTGGTCTTTGAAAGAAACTCAGATGTAATCTGGTCAAAGAAGAGGTCCTCTACTTCATCTGGGAATGTGCAACCATTAAGCAACTCCTTCTCAGATTCATCTGCAACAAGTAGAGGCAACACTTCAAGACCTTCTTCTTCAAGAGCCAGCCTTAGGGATCCATGCTCAGGGCATTAGGTTGCAGACCAACGCACTCCTCTAGGGATTTGGGTCTCACTAATCTTGGAGGCAAACTTCACTCCAACAGACTGTACACACTCTCAAATCCACACCTACACAAACAAACAAAACCATTAAATATATATCCTGTCATAAATGTACTACTATACCTGAAACACCACTGGCATCCCTTGAAGGCTGTATGGTATCCTACCACAATCTGAGACTTTGATAGACTTCTCCATGGATATCATTCTTCTTGCCATTGATCTGATCAGTGCCTTGTGCAGCTCCATGTACGCAACTCTTCCCCCATGGATACCTCCAGAACTTGTCAATTGTTTCCACTAACCTCACATGTTCAGCTTTTACAAGTCTCTTCTTATCACCTCCAAGAATTATCTCTTCCACAATCAGCAAGACTGCTAACTTGAACTTGTGGTTGTCCAAGGCTTTGTGCTTCATGAACCTTTTATAAAGGTCTTGCACTGAAGTTTTTGAACCATCAGGACCACCAAAAAAACTGTCTATCACTTGGTTGTCTTGCTTCCTAGATGATTTTATCTCCTTGGGAAGAGGGCCACAATTCAAGTCAGTTATCAAAGCAAATTCTTGCAATGAAAATCTCAATGGCTGACCAGCAATCTCATACCATGTCTCCCACTTCTTTTCACTCTTCAACTGCTTGAAGAAAACTGAATGGACGGTTTGAGAAGAGAAGGTCACTTGATTGACCATCTTGACAACATCCCCAAAGGGGCTGCCACAGATCCTTCTCCAATCTTGGCAAGTCAGCTTAGACTCTATATCTTTCAAATATTTCCTCCTGCAGTTGATATTTACACGTCCATGCAATGCATCTCCCTTGTAGTAGGAATACATCACCTACAGAAACATAACATGACAGGAAAATATTAGTAATATGCCAGGATCCCAGGAAAGAACTGTCAGGACACAGTCAAGAGTCTGTCAGGATAACACATAAGCTACACAACCAAAGTTCAACTGTGGGGAAACAGATAAGAATATGTCAGGACACAGTGAAGAGTCTGTCAGGATAAAACTAAACAATCTAGAAAAAGTGAGGAGAAGAGGATGTACATGCATTTCCTTAAAAACTGTCAATATTCAGAAACTGAAATCCAAATACTTCCACTACATAAACTGATTCACAATGCACATGACAGGAATTATTTTAAGAGGTGTCAAGATTCATAATACACATGAAGAAATGAATCTACATAAACTGGTTCCACTCCTGAATGCACATAAGCTACACAAAAACAAATTGCAAGTGTCGGGACACAGACAACAGGATGTCAGGACAAAGATAACTGTATGCCCAGACACAGTAAGGAGTATGACAGGATCACCCTAAACAATAATCAAAGTATTCACAACTTTGTTCTCAACTCCAATTACAGGTAAAAATTCCTCTGGAAGAATGTCAAATTTACATGCATTTGCTTCAGTCAACCCTAAATTCACCAATTTCACTCATACACTCGAATTGAAAATCAAAATATCACAAATTTCACTTACATTCTCCTTAAAAGGCAGAGGCTCCATGGTTCTCCATTTGTCCAAGAGATTCAATACCTCCTTCTTCTTCTGGGAGACTGGACTTTCCACTTCCGGCGCCGACTTCGCCGACGACCCCTTCTTAGATTTGGGGGTTTTCTCGGTTTGCCTCTTCTTTCTCCCTTTAGAGTCTCCTTGTGAGTCTCTCTTTCTTTTCTGGGATGCGGGGGGTGCGGAAGCTCTGGTAACGGGGGCCATAACTGCAGCGGTTGCGAGGGAGAAAAAGGGAGAAAGACGGAGATAGACGGAAGCGAGCTAGCGAGGCTGCGAGAGAGGTTGCAAGCGTCGATTTCGTCTGAGAAATGGTGAGGCTGAATGTTGAACGAGAGGGAGAGAGTGAAAATGGTGAAATTTTGAAAATTTGGTGAAAAGAGGAAGAAGACTAAGTGAAAACGAGAGAGAAGTTGAAAAGAAAATGGGTGAAATGGTTGAGATGATTAATGGAAGTTAATTATGCTTAAGAAAACAGTTAACGTTTTTTAATTTCAAAACCGTCATTAACCTTTTCCCTTTTCTTTTCTTAATTTTCCTTTTTTATTACTTTATTTTTCCTTTTCTTTTTTTTAAAGTGTTTATTATATAATTTAATTTTCTTTTATTTTTTATTTATTAATTTCATTATCCTTTTTCTTAATTTCATATAATATTAAAATAATCATTTCAGTTAAAAAAATAAAGATAAATGAAATTATAATAAATCTTTTCTTTTTAATAGAAAAAATATTTTTTTGGACTATTATAACCTCATATGGATATTACAGTAATATCCATATGAAATTGGGCATATGTGTAATATTGGTATAAAAACTTGGGTATTTACGACATTATATTCTAAAGATATCCTTGTTAGCACGATGATGCATTGGAGTAAATTATGAGGTTTTCATGTTCTACAAAACTTGAATTTTGCTTGAGCGTGTGTGGTGATTCTCAATTATGTTATGAGTAAAAGCTCAAGTGTATCTGAACATCTGACTGGTTTATTTATTCCTTTTGCTACCCATTTAATATGTGGTAAAACATTCAGGATAGGGTTCAATGTTAGCCAGAATCTGATACAGTGACTGTAATCGGAACTCATGTTTGCACAAACAGCCTACAGGACATAATTATATACTGTTTACGAGGGTTCTATGAGTCCCTTTTTCTAGAATACATCACACAATAACAAATAGGAGCAGGTATAGACAATGAACCAAAAGTCTCACACAAGAACAGCTTCCTTATTCTCCTTGATTATCTTCTTCACAATGAATCTTACATAAAAGTATTTGAGACTATTAAGTACAACAGAAAATCTCTAACCTGTAGAGTTGATCTGTCTCTGACATATAGATAAATCACTGTCATGAAACCAGTTAAAATTGAGAGAATTCCATTCACAACAATGGAATTAAGTGTAGGTTGATTATGAACCATCCAATTCTGACTTATCTCAGAAGATTACATAATTTCAACATGCAAAAAATAAACACAGAAAATATGATATTAATTTCAACATGTTTCCAGATTTCAGAGTTTAGATCTACTCTTAACCCTCATCATCAACTGAAGTGATGTCCAAGAACTGAAGCACCCAAATTTTAAGAACGGAAATGGAAACATACTACAGACCTCTTATGCAGTTTGGAGATAACGAAATCAATCACAAGAAACATAGAGTAGGTTCATGATTTATAACTGTAGGTTCAAGATTTATCATTGCAGGTTCATGAACATTGGATATGAGTTAGAACTAGGTTCAAGAAACTTATTAATTAATTAATTTTTTAATGCCATCCCAACTGTATATATCCATTGCTAAATACTGTTAGCATTCCAATTCCTCTCTACTGGCCATTTTCCTATACTGAAGAATTACATCCATACCTATTGACAGATTTTGAAGAACTACATCCATAAAAGATACAAACTAAGGGCAAACTAAGGGCAACACCAGCAAACTAAGGGCAAGACTCAGTAGGTAACTGAAGAACTAAATCCATAAAAGATACAAACTAAGGGCAACACCAGCAAACTGATGGTATAACTGTTGCACACCAACAAACCACATGATACAAACTAAGGCCTCGTTTTTCTTGTCCAATGAAAATAGAGCTACTGCCTATAAATTTGAAGCCATGTGCCAAACAGGGGATATTGATTGTGCTACTAATGCATTCATTTATCAGGTAACAAAGACTCTGTCGTGAACTCAGAAATGACGGCAACCATATTAGAAATAACAACAACAAAAAATATTGCCCATAACCAAGTACATCATCTAATAACAAAACCTTTCTTCTCCGAAGCAATGTTTTGGAGTATCTTTTATAAGCTTAAGTTCATTAATTTATCAGCATTGGTAAAAAAGTTGTGCATTTGCCTTAGACGCCAGGAAGTTCATTTATTCAAGCTTAAGTTCATTAATTAATCAAGGCAGGTTCACTATTCAAGCTTTGCAGGTTCATTGCAAATCAACATATTCCTCTAACATGATTTAGACCAACATATTCCTCTAACATGATTTAGACTAACCTATTCCTCTAACATGATTGAATATGCAATTGACAGAAATCAGCTAGGGTTTATGAGTGTACCTGATCCATGGCGGCTAGAATATCGGAATCATAGCATCCAGATCTCCAACAAGTCTTATAAACCTGATCCTCGCCATAGACGCCAGGAAGATCATAAGAAAATTTCGACACCTCCCTTCATCACCCTTGCCTTTGTCGGAGGAGACAGTGATCACCGGCGAGGATAGAGAAGACAGGGATGAAGCGGAGGAGGAGGCGGAGACAACGACGAGCTCCTGGTCGATGAAGACTGCACACCTCATTACGAAACCCTAGACTGCACACCTCCCTTCGACGAGCTCCTGGATCTAGAAATCGCCATGGAATCGCCAACAGAAAGTTTCAGTGTTTTAGGTGAAAGGTAATTTCGTCCTTTTTCTATTTTTTTGTCAAAATTACAAAAATGCAACCGTTTCATTAATTCCCTTCTTCTCCTTCAACTCTAATATAAGCCGTTGATTTATCAGATTCAACTATCCTCACTTGGTTCTTAGTTCTTATTTTAAGAACCGTTCGCCATAGAACCCACCTCAAATACATGCTGGTATGGTGTATGATTTTTAGTGAGTATATATACATATATTAAGAGATATTTAGGGAATACTTGTATGTAACATATATTTAATACATGTATCATATATTTTTGAATTTTATTTTTAAAATCAACGCGAATTTAGAAATTTTCTAGATATAGTTCCACACAAAATATAGATCATAGGTCGAGAAGAGAAAAGTTCTGGTGAGAACAAAGCTTAACGTAGGACAAACGAAGTTTTTCGTGTTCACGGATCACAAGCTAATGTTCATAATTTAAGCAGTAATGTTCATAATTTGAACGATTAAATTTTTTGAGGTCATTTCGAGAAAAAAAAAAAATCAAAGTTCGCGATAATTACAAGTATGTCACCACGCCCCATTCTGAAAACGATGAAAAGATTTTATGACCCTGATTATGAATATTACCATCCAGAATATGAACATAGACGTGTAATATGTGAACACGATCGATTCATTTTTCCAACGTTATGAGTTATTTGCACCGAAACTTTCCTCAGATCAAGAAAGACCTGAATTTGACATTTTGGACATGTTGGGTTGATCCAACGGCCTGAACGGCTGCACCAAATCCAATATGACCCGACCCGATGAACTCCCAACCCCATTGGTAGGACTACATGCAATACAGCACAAATTGCAGTGAAGGGTATTATAGTAGACGAGTCAAAAGACACAAAACAGGATCAATATCCTGTCCCATATAGGTTCAAAGAAGTCAGTTAATCACTGTACAATAACTAAGTATCAAACTGAATCGCAAGTTCACAATGGCTTTCCGCAAAACACATCAGTTATCAAATATTATGTCCAACAAATCGTTAACAATAAATATCCAAAGTCATCAGTTCCAAATGGACGATTTTCGCAATCCAAAAATACAACCCCCGACACCAAACAACAATACAGAACTTAGAACAGAACTGTAAATTAACCTGAGCAGGAAACAAAACCTGCATAGGACTATGCAACCATCGGGAGGGGGAACTCTACTCGTATCACAACCAACTGGCATGATAAAATCATATGCCTTCGATCTATACTTCTATCATTAACACTATCATTTCTCATTCTGCAAACTTTTATGTCAATTTCTGTTGTTGTTATTCCTTTACCTTAATTCTCCATCGTAGAGCTGCTTGATGATGAAGCTACGCGTGATGAAGCTGTTGAAGCAAAACTGCCATCTGGATCTACTCCATCTGAGGCCTTTGGGTTAACACTTGGGTTTCTCCTGGAATCGGTAGCTGCTGGTCTTCCGTTGCCTTCTTCTGCAAGTTTCCTGAGAATGTTCATCACTGTGGGAAGAAGTTTTGTTGACAATGACATAAGCCCAGGAAGCTGAAATAATACAGCACATCGTTAATACAATTATGCGGCATAAACTTTAAAATGTAATTTTCTTAAATGGTTTCAGAAAATTACAGTGCCATGCTGGAATTCTCTTGATATGTCTAGTTGAACCCATAGGGCTTTGCTGACCAGGTAGGCAACGAAAATAACACCAATGTATAATGGATTCCTGCAACAGAAAAGAAAAATGATAAAATGGAGAGAAATATGCAACTTATTTGAGAAAAAGGATTGAATAAGAAGCGTGTACCTGAGAAGAGTCATGAATTCATTGAAACCTAATATAAGTAGAGCAACTATAGCCCATGGAGGGGGCATCCAGTTGTTGTTGCGTTTACTCGCTTCCTGAGAAAAATGTATAACAAAATTTTAAGCTTTAATAGAAGCCATCTTTCAGCAGAAGGAAAAATCAGATTACATATTGAGCAACCTAAATAACCAAGTATAGCTACACATAATACGTAAGTATATCAAGGGTATCAAAAGTCAAATACTCATAGAAAACAAGGAAAATCACATTACGAACCAGTGAAATAATTCATACCTGAGCAGAAATGGCCTGGCTAACAGTATATTCAGTCTCTGACTTGAATTGTCTCCACAGTGATTTACATTGAACAGGGCTAAGCAACGTCTTCGATGATGGAACCTGCAAAGGAAGTTACAAGTATGTGTTAAATTAAATTATATAGATTTTTCATTTTTGGAAAGTTTTCATGGTAGAATAAGGTTAAAGTCAACAGTTACTAAGAGAGGCTTATTTAAATCCCCCACCTCACACTCTAGAAAATCTTAAATACGGAGTAGATTGCAACTAAGATAAATTCTTCTTTTAGTAGTCGCCTAGAATAATCTAGCATTACACAGAACCATCTCAACATATGTATACTCCAGAACTAAATCTTACAGACCTCAAATTAAACCCACTCAATCCCAGAACAAATCAGCTCAACAAATGCATGAAAATGTCATCTTTTAACTCAATTTGAAAAAGTTATCATTTTGCAGAAGGCAACGTCTATACAGTGTGCAGCAAAAGCACGAAATTGAAAAGTTAAGGTAATGAGAAGGAAGCCTTGCCTTCTCCCAACTGCTTGATGCAAGTGGATCTGCTACTGTGATACTCCTGTCCGAAGTTGTTTTAGAACCATCAACCAAAGCAATTTGAAGGGTATTCTCAATATGACTATGGTCCTCATCTAATCTTATTGCAGCCATGACAGAAAGCAGTTTCAAAGACTGAAACAGCAATAAGATGGTATTTTAGAAACCTGTTATGGTGATACTAAAGCACAAAAAGAGTTGATTTTAATGTATACCGCAGAACGAGCAACTTTTGTAATTGCTTTGATGTCCTCCTTCCCAGTCCAAAGGCGTGGCATTGAGTCAGTATCATGGCTAAACAATGTAGTGAATCTGCAAGAAAATTATGCTGAGACTTTTAGTATGCATAAGATAACAGTATTTCTAACCTATGCCCTAAGGACATAGTATAAGAATCTGGATTTAAAAATTAAAACCCCTATTATAGAAAGGATAAACCCATCACAGAAAAGGTTAACAGAATCCTAAATCACTATTCTACAAATTATTTCTAGATTTTAGGCTCTTATCCTAAGGGTATAGGTTAGAAAAATCGATAAGATAAATACTCGTATCGCACAACAGAAAATGGCTTGTAATTTCCACCTATCTTTCATGCGGATCAAGACTCTGGCAGCTTCTTCCTTTGCCTTAGTTTCAACCACATTTCTAGCATATTGCTCAGTCTTCGCAAGCATCGTCTCCTTCTCTTGTTCATCCATATGAAAACTAGATAGATCACCGGAAAGCCCAGAAATGGCTGACTGAGTCTCATGTTGAAGAAGTTTTCGGATGGATGGCCACGTATCATCACTAGCACTATCCAGCAGGGCCTCCACCGGTGCCGCTAGAGCCTCTGTTAGTTTTCCCTGTAAACAAAAAAAATATTAGGTTGCAAAGCCTATAGGGATAAGCATACAAAATAACTGAACCCGTGTTATTTTGACTACCATGCAGATATTCATCCTCGTATACTATAAGGTATCTTATCTGGTAATTTTACAAGATTGTGATGATGCCAAAAGAAAATTTAAGCTGCTAAGCCCTATGCTCACATTTTTGGTGTATTTCCAATGAATTTGGTGGTTTAAAGCAGCACGTAGCAGAGATAGATGAACCAATCAAGAATAAGACCTCCTCTTTAGGAAAATATCATGAGAAACAAAGACTTTGATGTAGAAAGTACAATATGCTAGTAGAAACATAATTGGTATTAACTTCTACATAATCAAAGACTGAAAAAAAACAAATATCATACCTCATAGAGAGCAGTGAGTTCAGATAATTTGGCAGAACGAACAGACGCAATATGTGCATCAATATCACGAAGAAGTTTATCCCTAACTTTTGATGTATCCCAGTTAGCTTGTTCAACCACAGCATCTGTGTTTACAGAAAAGAACAAAAGCAATAATCTGGTAAGTTTCAAATACCATAATGAAAATTTTTACAGTGCATGCACCATCCAGCTTGGAAGCTTGCACATTATTATTATTTATCTTTTTCACCACTACAGGTCTGTAGGCAATAGAACTATAGAAGTATGTAAGCTGGTTCTATATGTTCGAAATAACATAAAATATTCCAATCCATTTAGTGTAGCATAAAACTTTATGTGATGGACAAGTGGAGAACTGCTTCCTTCCAAGTAAATTCTTGATCCAAATTTACTAAGATATTTTTATGTATACAGACAGAAATTGAAATCACATTAAAATCGCATGTCAGGGGCACTGATAACAAGATGCGTTATAGTTTCATTAGTGAGACAAACTTTGACTTCGAATGACTCAATTTTTGTTAGCATAAATTGGAAAACTCCACTGTACAGATAGCAATTTTCATGGAAATTATATGAAACATACCTGCACATCTTTCTTCAAACTGCCTCATAAATGACTGGGAACATCTACAAGCTGCAGTAGAAAATCCCTCCCCTTCATTCAGGGCTTTGTCAAAAGCATCCTTGAATTTTTCTAAGGTTCCAGACCTCAAATGTCCCAAAATGGACTGGAAGGCTGGTTGGACAAGCTGGAAGTACCAGAAATAAACATGATTAAAAATGCATTGACACTTGGTATCAAATTTATCAGTGCTTCTAGCATCAAAAGTGCAACTGAAAATGATATGCGTAACATAAACCAAGAGACAGAAATCAGATATGCCTAATTACAGAAGAAAATTCAGATTGACCAAACCTACACAACTGATCATAAATTGACCTTCAAATTTTTTATAACCAAGATGAGGTTAATATATATTTGATCAAATCAAACCAAGACATACAGATGAAAGTCACACTCTGTGCTTTAGATATATTATATAACAGATAATGATTATATCATGTTTCAGAAGAGAGGGGAACAGTACTTGCAGCAATCTGTCTTCAAGAAGCTTCCTTTTAGCAGTTCTGACACCCTCATCAAAAAATGTAGCCTCTGTATCATACCTAACATACAAGATGAATGCATTTAAAACTACAATCATTGATGGCTCAGTAACATGTCTTTGAAGTTAGAATAATTCTATAATATAAATTATTGTTAAAAAAAACCCCATCAATCCACGCCGGGTAAAGCACTATTCTTCTAAATGTCCAAATGGAATTTACAAATTATGACAGGAGCAAGGATATAAAAACTGACTCTGCTAAGCAACTCCCAAGAATTGAACTCAGCTTCTTCCCAAATCCCCTGATAGCTTCAGATGGTGCAGTCTCTTCCAGTTCACACCAAACCTGTAAAATGTTCAAGTAAATTAGTCAGAAAGAAAATTTTAGCAAGAACCATGCAGATTCAAACACAGATGTTCATGCAAAACAAGAAGCTGGAAGTAAATACCTCGTTTTCCTTGAAACTGCTGAACCTTTCGTTGACAATTTCTTCACAGCGAACAGTCGCAACCATCACCTAACAAGGATTCGGAATACTAGGTACATAACTTCTTTCAAATTTCAGTTTTTGTAAGGGAACTGGTATGTAATTACCTTGTGCGCAGGAAGATCAAGATCCTTGTTCTCCTTGATGACTTTCCAGATTTGCTGGGCACTAAAAGAAAAGCCTGAAGCAGGTACGACACCCCGACGGTCTCCAGCAAGCCCACCTGGTGCTATAGAGTGGTAGAATCTTTGCCTTAAACTGGCAACCTACATTCAGAATAATAACCAACAAGATCAGAAGATGAGCATTGACCTCCATGCACCACAGTATGCCCAATTGCATAGTTAAATGTTTAATTAATATGCATCATGATTTAGAATCATTATGCAAAGATTAGTCTTACAGCCAAGGAAATTCTTATATACGTAATTGACATACAGTATGCCCAGTTATCATATGTACAGAGTATTCAGAAGCATAAAAATGAGCTGAAGAGTTATATTTAAATTCTTCATGATAATACTACAACTTAATAACTCCACCAGATAAAACAGAAACTTAAACTGAAAAAAGTTAACCTGTTCTTTGAACTGCTCCTCCTTCTCCTCATAGCTAGATAAAGCCACGACCTCAACCTAATAAGCAAGATAGGAACAAAGTATAATAAATTAATAAGCTTAACGAAACCCAGCAAAAACCTGAAGGCAAAGCAGGGAAATCATAACATATATAAGGGAGAAACAGCGGTATATATATATATATTAGAAGATGATCAAATCTCACATTAAAAAATTCACTCAGTGGAGTTTCCTTGTGAGCTTGTGGCTTAGGCACAGAATCCCAGATCTGTAACCCAAATTAACAAAGTTAGCTAAAAAGCCAATTCTTAATAACTTCGATAAATTCCAGCACCATATTTTACCTTCTGAATATCTTCTCTAAGGACAGGTTCTAGATTTTCCAATGGAGTCTGTCAAACAGAAACATAAAACCGGGAAATAAAAGAAGTTGAGAAGGGATTGGAAGACAAAACATTCAGAAAAAGAAAGTAAAGTATTATTTTCATAGAAATGCATCAGTGATGAGGTTTTGCCTCGCCAGATTGTACTAAGTTAAAAGTGTATTTACCCTTGTTTTGTCACGTATTACAAACAACAGAGTAGTTTTACGCGGGCTAAACAATCGCATCATGACCTACAAAGAAATATGAGCACGTCATTTAAGTTAAATCGTAATCGTTGCTCAGCTAAAATAAAGAAGACACATATTACCTGAAATACAGTCTTCAACAGAGGCTTATTGGCAGCTTGCTCACGACCAATATCATGGCACCACCTGCATGAATATATGAAAAAGCAGTCAAGGAAGAGAAAGAGCAACTGAACAACAATCATCTTACAAAACAAGCATTTGATTTACTTGTTCTCACATGTTTATAAGCACTATGTCGGAAACAGCAAGAGCGAAAAGAGCACTTTGCTTTTCAAATGCTGTATCATCCTGGAAGAAATGCAATATATCAAGACACATAAGAAAAAAATTATATGATCCATAAAAGGTGAGGTGACTAGCATCTTTGTTGGAATAATGAATGCAACAGATGTGTATGTACAGTGTGTACTGTATAAATAAGTATGAATTTACACAGCAACTTAAGAATTTGTGCGTGCCCAAATCTAATGCACCAAACTGGATCACTACTCCTAACTTATTGGTGCACCAGAATTTACAATGTAACTAATCAGTGGTAATACATAGCATACTATGATATTGTAAGGACTGAAATTATAATAAAATAGTTTTCCTTTGATGATTCTGGAAAAACGACATACAAAATATTATAACTGAATTACTTATATACAGCATTGTAAGGTTTCAGAGTAAGTAACAAAATTTCTTAGCAGATTCTTGATAAGTAATGAACTTAGTACAACTTATGCAAAATAAGTGGATAATTATTACAAAAAATAAGTAAGTGCTGAAGAACGCTTAAGTCTTACCTCTCCCCTTTCTCTTCCATCAGTTCCTTCTAAATCCATGACAAGAGTACAGGGTTCAACACCAACACATCTTGCCAACCAAATACCTTTTGTTGTCTGAGACCTGGATCAATATTAGCTCATTAATAAAATTGATGTCTCCTAGTACAGAACTCAAGAGCACACATAATCCAGTAAGGATAAAATAACACCACTGTACCTTCCTCTAAATGCATCCATTTCCATGAAGTTGGTATTAAATAAGTTATTTAGCAGTGTACTCTTTCCTGTCATAATGGCAGTAGACCACAGGAGAATGATTAACAATTTCCAGATAAAATCAGATCATGCATGCATGCATAAATTGCAGAAAGTTATAGAATCACAAATGGAATGGTTGTGACTTGATTAGTTGATTTTAATTACCCCTTTATCCATTTTGGAATGAGCTAGAATACAACCAGAAAAATTAGCAGAAACTATCTAAAAAAATCCCCGTAAACAAAGAAAATCAGACAGCCAAACCAAGGAAACATTTAGAGTAGAGATCAGAGTAAATACCGCTACTTTGAGGGCCCATAATGGACACTATTGCATATGATAATCCACATTCCCCCAACCTTACTGTTTTCATAAAAGTTTCAATTCCATCAACATTGAATCCACCATCTCCGTCAATAAGTTGAGTAGAGCATGCTCCATCATCGTGACCTGAGAATGAGATGGACAACATCTTGCAGGTAAGAAATACCTTCAGTCCAATATGTCACATTTCAACAACCAAAACTAAGCCCTTAATGTTAAGTGTATGTACATATAGCTTAGGCAGACAAATGTATGCACATTAGTTAGCAAAGTCTGATCACTTTCTAGAGCTTTCTTACCTCTTTAGTGGCGGATTAGCTCGATCTGTTATCTAGACGTGGTTTATACTTAAAGAGCTTACAGTGAATGCCTAACGCTATACTAATTGTCAAAGATTAGAAACTAATCAGTTCATCGCAAATGCAA
This sequence comes from Oxyria digyna, assembly GCA_029168935.1. Taxonomy (NCBI): domain Eukaryota; kingdom Viridiplantae; phylum Streptophyta; class Magnoliopsida; order Caryophyllales; family Polygonaceae; genus Oxyria; species Oxyria digyna. Next base: position 12,903,472 of record JAPVLV010000010.1, on the reverse strand, counting down.
GATTAGAAACTAATCAGTTGGTTAGAGATAGACTCCCTACATATCTATGAATATGACACAGCTGCAATACATTCCTTCAAGTTTTTACAGCTCATTTGAGGGCCATATAACCAGAACAAGGCAAACGGAAGGTTTAAAAAAAATCATTAAAAGAAATCTATTGATAACCTTAAATTCTAATCCCTTTCCCATCTACACCATAGCCAACCAAGAGCAATATTTCCAGAACATAATCCATTTCATCACATATGAAACAAAAATCACCATATTTGCGATCAAACTAAGAACTACGTTTCTCTTCCAACTTTAACCCCACAGCTTCTTCAATTCGAACCGCGTATCAGATGAACAAATAACCGAAAAGCATTAACTCAGCCCCGATAACTCAAAAACGAAACAGTCAAACCCTAAATTGGTGATATAACGTAAAAAGGACGATTTATTGCAACAATAATAGAAATTTGAATCCGATTAGATGATCATTACAACTATAATTGCGAAACATTTTGAGAGAAATGGTTAAGATAGCAAGAGAGTACCCATAGATTGATGATCAGTGCAGGTGTCGCCGATTTGATGTATTGATTCAAACGAAGAGGAGGTTTGAACAAGGATCGATAATGAAAGGGAGAGAAGGGGTGCTCGCGCGATCTCAGAAAGGGAAGAAAGAGGAGGGAGGATCTTCGTTTGTTGCTTCAAAAAAAATGGTGCTAGAGCGCGTGAGCTTCACTCGCTCGTATGGGAAATTCGTATGACCAATTCTTATTCGAAGAGACTATACGCACTACATTTTGAAACTTTTTAAACTACATTATCGTACGCCCATTTTGGGCGTACCGTGCAATTTTGTCGAACATACGTATATGTATACGTATACGGTGGAAAACTGAAAAATGGTATGTACGTCCAAAATGGGCGTACGCCCAAAATGGGCGTATCACTTCAGACGAGAGGAGGAAGAAGAAGAAGCTGGAGTTTTAAATCCTGGGCGTACGCCCAGGATATAAAACTCGAGCGAGCTTCTTCTTCCTCCTCTCGTCTGAGTGTACTGTTCAACTTCGTAACCTAAAAAATCGCCGTCGTCCAATCTTCTCCCATTTCACTCGTTTTCTTCCCCAAATCTATCCCATTCGACTCGTTTTTCTCATACAATCCAAATCCCTCAATCAATTTCTTCAATTTCACTCGGAATCATGCAATCCGAAGAAATGTCAAAAACTTCGAATCCGGCGACGGTGGTGGTGGAGGCGACGGTGGAGGCGACGGTGGAGGCTGCGGCTTCGTCTGTTCTCCCTCCCGTCCGTATTTGTGCTGGTGGCGCAAGGGTGCGAGGTGGAGGAGTAGGGCGGAAGAGGAATCCGGCGACAAAAAAAACGCGGGGTGGTGGTGCTGCGGTGGTCGGTGGCGCTAGCGCTGGCGAGGGCTCTGGTGGTGGAGGGGAGGAGGTTGGTGGCGCCGTCGAGGTCGCTGGAGGTGTCGCTGGTGGAGCTGGTGGTCGGGGTGGTGGTCGGGGTGGTGGTCGGGGTGGAGCTCGGGGTGGAGCTCGGGGTGGAGCTCGGGGTGGTCGTGATCGGGGCGGGGCGGAAAAACGGGCCCGTTCGATATCGCCGGAGGAGACGCTCTCGATCCACGAGGTACGTTAATATTATTTGTTATTTATTAATAAATTATTAATTAGTCGTTATTTATCGTTTAACGTTTAAATAACGATTAAAAAAAGATTTATTAATGAATTATTAATATAATATTAATTGGTCGTTATTTATCGTTTGACGTTTCACGTTAATCGATAAATAACGATTTAAAGAATAAGATTAATTAGTAAATAATATTTATTAATATAATATTAGTTAGTCGTTATTTATCGTTTAGCTAAAAGAAAATAATATTATATTAATAAATAATATTTATTAATATAATATTATTTGGTCGTTATTTATCGTTTAACGTTTCACGTTAATCGATAATTAACGATTTAAAGAATAAGATTAATTAGTAAATAATATTTATTAATATAATATTATTTGGTCGTTATTTATCGTTTAGCTAAAAGAAAATAATATTATATTAATAAATAATATTTATTAATATAATATTATTTGGTCGTTATTTATCGTTTCACGTTTTACGTTAATCGATAAATAACGATTTAAAGAATAAGATTAATTAGTAAATAATATTTATTAATATAATATTAGTTAGTCGTTATTTATCGTTTAGCTAAAAGAAAATAATATTATATTAATAAATAATATTTATTAATATATTATTAATTGGTCGTTATTTATCGTTTCACGTTTCACGTTATTCGATAAATAACGATTTAAAGAATAATTAGTCGTTATTTATCGTTTCACGTTATTCGATAAATAACTTGTAAAAGAAAAAGATATAATATTTATTAATATAATATTAATTAGTTGTTATTTACTAAGAAATGAATTAATTTGTAATTAATACATTATTAAATAGCGTCTTAATAAATTATTAATAAGTCGTACCTAAGAAAAAATTAGTAATTAATACATTATTAAATATTTAAAAGAAAAACGTCAAATAATATAAAATAATAATTCGTAAATATGAAAATAGGCTTTAGAGAAGGCTATTGCTCCGACGGGTGGTTCTGTTAGGAAGAAGAAGAAGGGCCCTCGTCACCCTAGCGCACGCGGGATCACAGCTTCCCGACGTCGTGGATCTCCTGCAGACATTCCAGGAGTGCATATAGGAGATACAGGGAAAGATTTGATGGATGATTTGGATGTTAGTGAGGCGGAGGAGTTTTCGGAGGAGGTGGCGGAGGCAACCGAGGTTGCAGATCAGCCAGAGGTTGCAGATCTAGGAGATTTGGAGGCGCAGATGCATGATGATTACTATGAGGGATCACCTCTGCGTGAGCCATCTCCAGTTGGATCATTGTCTCCTTCTGCAGAGGATCATCAGCAGGAGATTCAGGATCAGCCAGACCTCCAGGAGCCCATTCAGGATCCTGTTCAGGAGCCTGTTCAGCACATTGATCCGGGCTTAGCTGTACCGGTTCCAGGGGATGCAGATTATGTGGGGCATCCTGGAGGTCCTCTCAGTTCACGGCTTTTGGTGGATTACAGCACCCACATTGCTCCGGTGATATGGACTGAGACGTCGTCTCTTGCAGAGCGTATTGAGCATGACCCGGCTTATGTGATACCGCCCTCATCGAAGGTATGCGTTGTTTTCTAAATGAATTTGTGAGGTAAAACGATCCACACGCTTTTCTAATTCATTAATTTCTCTTTCGTACATCAGCTGAAGAGGGTGTTGGATATATACACCCGCAAGGACTTCTTCAGGGAGTATGATAGGCATAAATCTAATGTGCCTGGGTCATGGTGGCAGCTCGTTCAGCGGAGCCACTTACATGTCCTTGCAGATCCCCGGCTCGAGTACAACAGCATCGATCCGATTCTGATTTCTGCATTTGTGGAGCGTTGGTATCCAGAAACCAACACGTTTCACTTTGCATTTGGTGAGATTGCTCCTACCTTGTTAGACGTGCTGAAGATTCTGGAGCTTTCGATCCATGGACGAGCTGTCAGATCTGCTGAGGCAGACATAGATGGGTTTGTGCATCCTCATGTGCAACGGATGTTCGGGTTTGCTACGATCGAGGAGGCTGCTGCGCTATGCTTACGTACGTAGAGTCTATTTTATTATTTATATTTGATTCCATTTTTTAGTTGATTCAATTAAATATTTATAATCCGTGATAAATTATCAGATGGGGGTTTGAACATCCACGGCAAGATAGGCATCACGACGATCCACACCCGACTATTACAGATGTTTGATATACTGGACAGGTAAATTATCGTATATTATAAGAATTTCTCATAATTTCTCGATTAACGTTACTAATTCATTTGTTGTTATTAATTGCAGGACTCCTCAGCAAGAGAGTGATATTGCTTCGCTCTACTTGTTGTCTCTGTTAGGCAGTACGACATTTGTCGACAAGTCTCGGATGAAGGTGAAGCACAAATACCTTAGCATCCTCGTAGATCACAATGAGACAGGGTCCTATGCTTGGGGGACAGCCGTCTTGGCTGAACTGTACAGACAGTTGGGTCAGGCCTCCCGTGCTCAATCGAAGGGGTTTGCTGGTTGTCCGCTCCTGCTGAAGGTAGTTTTCGTTTAATGTTTGTTTTTTTTTCCGTGTATATTTGCTTATGTATAAAACATTATGAAATTCTGGTATTTGTAGGCTTGGATATGGGCGTATTTCCATGGTCTTCGGGGTCATGCTACGCAGGACTTGACATCCATGAATGCCTCAGCGGCGGCTATCCGGGAAAACAGCAAAGTCAGATACCATAAGGATCCTGCTCGACTAGTTTCCCTCAGACTAGTCCTTGACCAGATCACATATGCAGAGGTAAGTACTATTTAATTAGTAATTTCATCATATGTTATGCAATTATTATTTTTAAAAATACGTTTGTCATTTAAAAAAAAACATAGGTTCAGTGGAACCCCTGGGGCAAGTTGGATCTCAACGACCCCCAGTATAGGTTAGGTCTATTTCGGGGGCCTCTAGAGTCCTTTGAGGTCAGGGAGTCGCACCATCCTGACCGATGTTTGCGACAGTTCGGGTATGTGCAAGGCATACCCGAACCCCCGATTACACCACCTACTGCGATCAGAAATGATTCTGCATCGGGGTACACTGTCACATTCGGGGATGAGGACTGCACTTGGGCCCCAGAGACCCTGTCGGATCGATTGATCACCTTAGACGAGCAGGATCGACGAGGACTTCGAGAGTATGCATGGGATTGCAAGGATGGATACCGGACATGGTTTAATGCCATGTCACATCCTTATGTTGATTCCAGATCACCCAGGCAGGACCCACGGGCACCGTTTGACCACCGTGCCGAGCACATACAGATACCTGCGACAGCCTCTGTAGTTGTGGTACGTATTTCAATCAATATCGCTCAAGTAATAATTATAATCTATTTTATTCTACTTATATTTACATTTTGAAAATGTAGCGGGGCAACATACTCGCCTCTGAGATATCCAGTTTCCTACGTGCATATGGTGACACTCTGCCTTCAGGACAAGCGAGGATGATGAGGGGGTGGATCAGCATATGGACTGGTGATGTAGTACCAGAGGAGGATGGGCCTGTGCAATGATTTGATTGTGTTCAGTATTATATTTTGGATGTTTGTTTGATGTATATTTTGATGTATATTATTAGGATTTTCGCACTTAAAACGGGCTAAGACGAGAAATGACACGGAAATCGAGGAAAAATGACTAAAAACGGGCCAAGACGAGAAATCACACGGAAATCGAGGAAAAACGACTTAAAACGGGGTAAGACGGGAATCTGTGCGAAAACCGATGAAAAACGACTTAATACGGGCTAAGACGAGAATCTGTGCGAAAACCGATGAAAAACGACTTAAAACGGGCTAAGACGAGAAATGACGCGGAAACCGAGGAAAACCTAGCTAGGGTATAGGGTTTAGGGTATAGGGTTTAGGGTATAGGGTTTGGAGAGTGGATAGTGGATATTGAATGTGGATAGTGGATAGTAGATAGTAAAAACTTTGGATAGTTGTGTTTGAAATGGATAGTTTGGGCCCGGTTCGTTTAAACGCCTTATAACGCTGAAACTCAAAATTTGAAAATTGTAACATGATAGAAAATGAAGTCTTTAGTCGTTATCAATTCTCGGAATCGAAAAAAAATCAACGAAAACGTCAACGGGCCTAATAAGGCCGAATTGAGATTTGGTGAGGCCCATTACCTAAAAACGACATAAAACGGGTTAATAAGACCTTAAACATTGAAAAACTTGAAATGTAAAAGTTGTATTTGAGCATTACCAATATGACGGTTTCGTTTTTATAATAAAATAACAAAATGAACACTTCGAAATATCTAAACAGTCACTTTCACCTTGTAACGAGTTAATCTCAAGTATATAAGTCGTATAGTTTTACTCATATGTGTGTGATATCAATTCGTTACTCAAATAAACTTTACATAAAACTTTCATTAAATGTTATGAAACACTCAAATACTCCAAAATAACGACATTTCACATCTTCGTATTGTCCATATTGTTTGATTACTCGATATTTAATGAAAGTTTTAATGAAATACGCATAAAATTATGATTAATCAAGCAATATGGACAATACGAAGATGTGAAATGTCGTTATTTTGGAGTATTTGAGTGTTTCATAACATTTAATGAAAGTTTTATGTAAAGTTTATTTGAGTAACGAATTGATATCACACACATATGAGTAAAACTATACGACTTATATACTTGAGATTAACTCGTTACAAGGTGAAAGTGACTGTTTAGATATTTCGAAGTGTTCATTTTGTTATTTTATTATAAAAACGAAACCGTCATATTGGTAATGCTCAAATACAACTTTTACATTTCAAGTTTTTCAATGTTTAAGGTCTTATTAACCCGTTTTATGTCGTTTTTAGGTAATGGGCCTCACCAAATCTCAATTCGGCCTTATTAGGCCCGTTGACGTTTTCGTTGATTTTTTTTCGATTCCGAGAATTGATAACGACTAAAGACTTCATTTTCTATCATGTTACAATTTTCAAATTTTGAGTTTCAGCGTTATAAGGCGTTTAAACGAACCGGGCCCAAACTATCCATTTCAAACACAACTATCCAAAGTTTTTACTATATACCCCTTCCTTTTCAATTTTTTCAAGTTTTTTTGGCTAAATACCCCTTGCATTATGAAAACTATTTCTTTTTGCTAAATACCCTTTTCTTGTCATTTTTCGTTGTACGTCCCTTCATAAACTCGATTTTCGCGCCGTTTTTCGTTTTAATCCCGTTTTACTCGATTTTCGAGCCGTTTTTCGTTTTAATCTCGTTTTACTCGATTTTCGCGCCGTTTTTCGTTTTAATCCCGTTTTACTCGATTTTCGCGCCGTTTTTCGTTTTAATCCCGTTTTACTCCATTCATTGGGCTTGGTTGGGCTGAATTATTTGGGCTTGACTGGGCTGAATTATTGGGCTTGACTGAGCTGAATTATTGGGCTTGACTGAGCTGAATTATTGGGCTTGACTGAGCTGAATTATTGGGCTTGACTGAGCTGAATTATTGGGCTTGGCTGGGCTGAAATGTTCGGCTGATGGTTTGAATTGTTGGGATGAATTCTACATCTAGCATACAGCTGGATGTCACTTATATGAAAATGAATGTGTTACAGCTACTACACAGCTGTAAGTCACAGAAGTCACAGCTGGATGACATAATTTTAAGTTATTGGGCCTTTGTTGTTGTGGGCCTTTTGTCTACACCGACCCAATTTTTCCCTAACCCTAGTAAAACTTCGGCTATAAATTCACTGCCTCAGTGAACCCTTTCATCACATTCTCACTCCGCCGTAAAATCTTAATTGTTTCAAGTTCTTACTCTGTAAGTTTCATTTTTTACTGATTTGGATAGATATCTTCATTGTTTCTAAAATGTTTTCTTACTTTGTATTACAGATTCAAACAAGCATGGCATCATCTTCATCCTCCCCAGTTCCAGCTGAAGGCACTCAGATCCAGTGCCCTAGTAGAAGGTGCTCAAAGACACTCACCGTGTTATCTGCTAATAACAAGGACAATCCCCATACGTATGGACGAAGGTTTGTTACATGTGATTGTAACTGGAGGATCGTGTATCTGGAGCCAGAATACGACCCTCATCATCTCCGAGTCATGGCCAAACTGTTGAAGGAACACGCTGACATGGAGCTCAAACTTCGTATTTTTCACAGGTGGGACAAAGAATCAGCCTTATTCCACCTTGGAGTTCTGTTTCCCAATGAATATGGCCGTGGTCCTCCTTCCCCTGATTCCGATTAGGATGTAATGTTGTTATGTGTCTTGAAAGTTGTTACGTCTTTGCTAAGTCTGTTGTAGTTTCTGGAGTGTCTGTTTTAATTTAACAAGTAATCCCTTGTAGTGAATTCAGAACTTGTTTCATTTAACCCATCTAAAACATTAAAAAATAACAGACAAGACAATACTATAAAAAATGAGTCAAGATATTAAAAGCATAACAGACATACAACAGAAGTCATCAACTAGAATTTCAAAAGGTGAAACATTCAACACATCCGAATTCACTACAGATCAACATCTATACTACCATAATTAATGCGATAGTCCTTCCATTGCTGCATCCTCAGCGCGAACCCGCGATCCAATTCATTCGCACTAGGATCCTTGAACATGCGCCAAACTCCAGGTACAGATGGTACCGGACAGTCTTCTCTAAGGCACACCTAAATTACAAAACATAAATACCATGTTAAGCATTAAGAAAATTGAGTGAAAATCACAAATACTTTAGTGAAAATCATACCGGTATGTAGTGGTTTGCTAAGCCCACACGAGCCATTGCATAAATTTTCAAACCATGACTGGAGCATTGTTGATACACCTTCATCGGTAAGCACAAATATGATCGGACTTTGGATAAGTATATCAAACCAACCTGAAACTTAGTGGCAAATGCTAATCCAATCATGGGCATACTCATCCAGTATCTTTCAGGACATGGTGATCTGCTATAGTTGACCTCTTGAACAAGAGCGTCGAAGTTGTTTGCCAAATCCGGGCGTAGTCTGGTCATGACTCGTCTGTAGATATCACTGTTCTCTAACAGCTCCGTAGTCAGTTCCATGCGAATGCGAGGATATTCTTGTTGGTGATGCCCCAACAACATGGCTAGTGACCGATATCCACAGTGTCCATCCGCCCTTACGTCTTGTGCATCTACAATGTATGGAAACATGAAGAGATCAACATTGTCAACCCCGAAGTCTACCCCACATTTCGTCATTGTTGGCTGAGGGAACTCATCTGTAAGAGTGCAACCTGATAATCCGAACCCCTCTCCACCAGTGCCACTTGAATGACCAAACGCCTCTGCCGCAGTGCACCCAGCAACTTCAAACTCCCTCATTATAGTAGGCTCGTTGAAAGTAGGTTGTGCCGCCGTTGCTTTTCCCTTTCCCTTTCCTCTAACCGTCTTATTCTTCGCCTTCGCAACATCATTTTTCTCTAATTCTTCCCTTGCGTACTCAAACGCGCTCATCTCTCTCTCGGTTCCCCACTTCTTTCCTACCGCTCCTCTTGGTCTGCCAGGATCCTTGATTCCCGTCGGCTCCAACGCAAGACTTTGATGTGGATACTCCAACATTGTGTACAAGTCCGCTATCTGAGACCACTGACTTTCAGGAAGTTCCCCCTTTTGCCATCTATCGTTGAGCTCAATGAATCTCAACTCCCGCATGGTCTGAGGTACACCAATCTCTACCTCCCCGTTATCAAGTTCAATCCTATCCCATTGTAGCTGCCTCCAGAATCTGTGAATCTGATTGAGCTTGAATGGCTTCTTCTGAATAATATGTTGCACCATCTCGTGGATGCACGGTAGGCCTTGACATTCTCGCATCCAGTAATCTTCGCAATGTTCCTCATAATTCTTCGCCTTTATATCCTCCCATATATCCCACAACTTATGCAACGCTCTATCAGACACATTATGGAATAGATGCCGAAATATCAATTTCACTTGTGGATTCATTCGTCTGAAAACCCCGGGTGTCTTGATCCGATCCTCTTCCATGGTGGCCCTCACCTTCACAATCTGGCCCTCGATGGCTGCATGGATCCTCACAACCATTCGATTAAAACCGCCTATACTTGAACCGATTATTTTCTTCAACACCTTATGCATTCCCTCAACCCTATGTTTTATTCATTCAATGTCGCGTTTAAGTAAAACAACTGTTACATAATCAAACTAATAAATAAATCGGAAACGTTTAAGTAAGTTAAAAAAAAATTACCTGTTTGAGGTCCTCGTGAAGAAGTGAAGATTGTGTTCCGTCCATGCGCAAACAATGTTTGTCTTATAAGGGATAAGCCACACCTTTTCAATGTATCCGACGACGCCGCTTCTCCAAGATGTTCTCAATCCTAGCAGTCTTTCCTCGTATCGTTCCTCCGTTCTTGATAGAAAAAGTCTCCATACTTGCGAGCACAACCTTTTCACCGATTCCTTATTTTTCAAAATTCTGGTAGCGTTTACCTCGATGTTGTGCTTGATATGAACCCAACACAAGAGGTGTTGAACCGGAAGATCTTTGAACACATATTTGATTGCAGTGATGAGAGCTAGTTCTCGATCGGTCATTATTGCAGTCGGCATTACTCCGGCATCCTCAAACAACTTTCTAAGCCTCTGAATTATCCACAAGTAGTGCATTGTTTCCTCCTTACCCGTGAATGCATATGCAATGTTGAATGTCTTATGCGTGCAAGTGAAACCGACAATCTCCACAAGAGGCATTTTATACCTGCATAATATATTTAAATAATGAAGGAAGAGGCATATGCAATATATTTAAACAATTTTTTTTTGATATACAACTATTATGTACCTATTCGTCTTGTATGTGGCGTCAATAACCACGACGTACGGAAACATCTTCAACAAGTGCAACGAGTCTTGATGGGCAAAAAACAAGATTTCCACCTCGTTTGATTTCTTCTTGCAGAGGGGATGCACTACATAGCTGCGCTCCTTCAAAAACTTCAAGGTCCATTGTGTAACAGTCAAATCTCCACGATCCTCAAAATGCATCTTCTGAATAAAGTTGGCGATTTGTTTTGTGGATGTTGTATTCCCTGGAAAGGCCGCACTCAACTGAGTAGCAATAACAGACGGCGTAGTCAAGCTGTTCGCACATACCGTCACAAATTTCACCTCGTTCGGCGTCATTCGACCCATGTACGGATGGCCAATGAAGCTAGTGGAAAGCTTATGATTGTGTTGTCCGTATTTTACCTTCACATACCATCCATCTCTCGCATCCCTCGCCCTGAACCTATATCCTCGGATCTCAAACTTGCAATCCGACTTCTTATCCCTACTATCCCGCTCTGTATTAACAACCTCCTCTGTTTCGCCATCCTCTCTTTTCTTTTTCCCTGATCTATACACTCCAGCATGCGAGCACATTATATTCATTTGACGCTCATTGCTATGGCGAGTCACTAATACCATCATAAGTTGTCTACCAATACTCTGAACCCAACGCCTCAAGTGTTCCTTAGTAGGAAACGTTTCTTCGGTATCAAACGAATCATAGTAATCCATACCCTATAATTAATAAAAACTACCATATTTATCACAACTAAAACTTAAAACTACGAGTCCACATCAATCTAAACTATCACTTCTATAAATTATTTGCAACTAAATTATGTAAATAAATACGAAACGATTCTAATTAATTACTAACCGAAAAATCTCCGGCGTCGAAGTCTCCTCCTTCTTCGTCGGTATCGTCGTCCCACATCCCGTCGTCGGGTTCACTAAAATACTCTTTCTCATCCACGATCGCATCGTCTTCGTCACTCCCATGCTCGTTCTCTTCAACATACTCGTTCTCTTCACCGCTCCCATACTCAATCTCCGTCACATATTCAAACTCCTCACCATCACTCAAATTTGTAACTCTCCTATTTGACATTTTTGACTTCAACATCCATCCGAAGTTCCTACATTTATACACATACTACATCCCAAACGGTCATATTCTGAAAAAATAGCCGTTGGGATAAAAACAATCGTACGCCCATTATGGGCGTACGCCCATAATGGGCGTACAGGCAAAATATACCCCAACGGTCACTTCTGAATTTGGACAAATAGCCGTTACACACAATTTTTTTCTCGTACGCCCATAATGGGCGTACGAGTAAAAAATTGTATTTCCCCAACGGCTATTTTCAAACGGCTATATTATTAAAATTTATACTGTACGCCCATTTTGGGCGTACGCCCATTTTGGGCGTATACATAATACCGTATTTTGTATTTTGCCTCACATTCGATGTTGGGATTTTGCACTGTCCGCCCAAAACCAGCGTACGCCCATTTTGGGCGTACGAAAATGTAGTGTGGAAAGTTGCAAAATGTAGTGCGTATAGATTTTGCCTTCTTATTTTACCACTCAAATATTACATTACCCTAGTAACTTCTTTTAAGATAAAAAACATAATTTTGTTGATCAATAATTCGGTTCAGGTGATGACTTAGATAAGAATTTTATGTGCATGAGTTACCGAATGCGTGCATCATATAAATTGTGCACATGAATTACAAATGCATATGTGCATGAATTATAACGTATGTGTGCATCGTCTTCAACCCCATCTAAACTATCATTTTTATTAGATGTTTTCCTGTAATGATGTTATATTGTCTTATACTCCCTTCTCCTTTAATGTTTGTGCCATGAAAAAACATAGTTATAAAGGAATCTTGTTAGATTCATCTCCTTTAATATTAATGACCAATTCTCTTTTTGTTGATATTAAATTGGCACACATACATAAAACGATTATGAAAGATTCCTTGGGAAATTCATAACATTATTCAGGATTGTTAGAGCGTTTCACAAAATATCCTAAATCATAATTTTCATCATTATTTAAGACAAGCTAATATGACTGCAGATTTCTTGACAACTAATACTGACCATATCATCTTTATAAAATTAGCTTTATTTGGGTCAATCTCAAGGTCGGATACCTGATGCTAATATTAGGAACATAAGGAGTCTCCTATAGTCACATGATTGTTACCCAACCGTGATGTCCTTTTTTCGGATAATCCGTCAGGATGGTCAGGGATTTCCATCTGTGTAAGATGAAATCTCATTTCTTACCCTACATACAAAAATCATTTTTTCCCAATAATAAATGTTTTATTTTTACGATCAGTGTCAAAGCAAGTTGTAAGTCTTGTGTAGTGGGTCGTAACTCATTCATCATTCTATCAATGGTTTATTGATCTGGAGAAGGTGTATGACTGAGTGTCTCTAGCGCTGCTTTGGGAGTGTTTGAAAGCAAAAGTTATGTCCGAGACATACATAAGAATTCTGATGGATATGTATGATGATGGAAAGACTAGTGTCTGCACAACAGAGAGATACTAAATACTTTGGGGTACAAATAGGATTGCACCAAGCATCAGCTTTAACCCCTTTTTCTTTTCACGATATTGATGGATGTGCTTACAAGTAGTTTGCAAGGAGAGGTTCCATGATGCATGTTGTTCGCATACGATATTGTCTTGGTTGGTGAGTCTAAAGAGGAAGTCGGTAACATATTAGAAGAATGGAGACAAGCTTTAGAGTTAAAAGGCCTCGGACTGGGCAGAAATAAGACTGAGTGTATCCGTTACATTCTACGAGGCTTTTTGTACATTGGCAGACATCTGGTCACTTCGGTTACTTCCTCTCAACTTGTCTGGGATAAAAATTTAACAATTTCGATCTTTCAATTCCTTAGTCGGGATATAATGAAATTTATTGTTATTGTATTAGAACCCAAAATCTATTTTAGATAGATGGCAATCCCACGTCAACCGTCATTCTATCCTTACATAGTTTCTATTTGACGCCCACCCTTTTTACTATTTACCGCCCAGGTCATCCGTGCGTCACGCATGGATTTAATCCGTGCGTCACGCACGGATTGTACATTCCAGAAAACGCATGGATTGTATCCATGCGTGACGCACGGATTAAATCCATGCGTGACGCACGGATACAATCCATGCGTGATTCATGGATTTGCATATATGAATCTAGGGTTATTCAATGTATTCAATGTATTTCTAGTTAAGTGTGCAAAGAAACACATTTTTAGTGTCTTTTTTAAGGCGATAAAGCCCAATTCGACAAAAACGTCATCGAAACTTTATCGAAATGGAATGAAACTTTGTTTCAATCCTTATAATGTCTATTTGATCATGTGTGTAACTTGAAAATCAAATTTAGACCTTTGTAAGTGAAACATAGTTTGAAAACCGAACGAGGTCGCAATATGTATGGCGTACCATATACAATTTGAAATATAATAAGGTTGAACATTCGTCAACATAACATACAATTTGAAATATAATAAGGTTGAACATTGGTTAAGGTGTAATGTACAGAATGCAGAAAGCAGTTTCTGCATTCTGTGTAATGCAATTCCATGCGTCACGCATGGATGGAAACCATGCGTGACGCATGGACATGAACCATGCGTCACGCATGGATTTGCATTACACAGAATGCAGAAAGCAGTTTCTGCATTCTGTATAGCACACCTTAACCAAATTTTCAACAAAACTACAAATATTTCAACAAATAATCCATTTGGTTAATCAAATCAATTCATACATTAACAAATTTATTATCACAAATTCTATAAACCAAATTAGTTATGATAAGTATTGAATCTATAAACCAAATTCTAATTACATACCTTTCCTTTTTGCACAAAAAAGGTTGTATGAGCTTCAAAGCTTATGAGCAGCTCCGAAATTTGTGGACCTCCAGGAGTACCCCCCTCTAACTGAGGGACGTATATGTTTTTGACCGGAGGTTGTCGTCGTCGTCGTCTTCTGGGTTGTTCCTCTCGCTCCTCTTGCTCTTCCGCTTCTTCATGTTCTTCATGAACATTCTCATAGGTCCGATCCTCTTCCTGACCCTGTTCCTCATGCTCATGCTCCTGCTCATAATCAGAATCAGAATCAGCATTGGCACCCCCAGCTGATGGCCCTGCACTGCTACAAGCAACCAGTGCGTACTGGTCATCACCCGTCTGAGGGTTCTGAAAGTGATGAGAACCAGTAGCTTGCCTCATCATCTCCACAAATGATTGGTCATGTTGTGGATAGCCCGGATAGCCTGGAAACTGTGTTTGTTGTGGAAACATAGTTTGATGTGGGATCAGAATGGGGGTGCCAGGAAAGTAATGAGGGGAACCCTGGGGATCGAAACCTGCAGCAGACAAAGCTAGCTGTTGATGTTGCTGTTGTTGTTGTTGTTGTTGTTGTTGTTGTTGTTGTTGTTGTTGTTGTTGTTGTTGTTGCTGTTGCTGTTGTTGTATCTCATCAGAAAACTCTAAACGACGAGGAGGCGATTCTTGTCTATTCTTCTTCTTCCTTTGTTTTGGAACTATGGGATCTTTTTTCTTCAGATCTCTGTTTCTTTGACGAGTATCCCGTCCAGGTCGACGACCACCATCCATATCTACATCATAAAATGTGCAATTCCACAAAATTAATCAGTTTACTGAATTTAATCAGCATATCATCAAAAACTCAATCAGTATATCATCAAATACAATCTGAAACTGCATAACACAATTTCTGGAATGTGAAATTCCATGCGTCACGCATGGCTTCCATCCATGCGTGACGCATGGTTTCAAGCCATGCGTGACGCATGGAATTGCACATTCCAGAAATTGTGTTCTGCAGTTTTTCCATGTTTCAAACCCTAATCTCAACACTTTTTCCAAAATTCTAACAGTTTTTCAATAATTTCATTAAAACCATACCAAATTTCAACAACCTAATTCATAACCCTAATTCACAAAACCCTAATTCAATATCAAAACCCTAATAAACTATATACACATGAAAATATCAAATTTGTCAATAAATTATCAACAAAGTACACAATCCATTCATATATTACAAGTTTAATCATTTCTAATCAACTAATTAACATACACATTGGATTTTGAAGTAAATATCATCAAAACCACATGAAAACCTCATATATACATCAATACCATACCATAACAATGAAATCTTAATGTTTACATACCTTATATGTAGAAAGATGATGAAAATTGTTGAAAATGGGGTAAATCCGTGTGTGAAAGAACTTCAGCCGCCGTTGAAGTTGTTGAAGAAGATGACAAAATGGTAGGGTTTGATGTTTTTGGGCTTTTATAGGGAAAAAATCCATGCGTGACGCATGATTTGTGTCCATGCGTCACGCATGGTTTGTGTCCATGCGTCACGCATGGTTTTGTTCTGTGCGTGGCGTGTGGATTAAAACCATGCGTCACGCACGGATATAATCCATGCGTGACGCACGGCGCCTGTGCGGTAAATAGCAAAAAGGGTGGGCGTTAAATAATAAGGGCCTATCCTTATTGTATCTCATTCATCAAACCTTATTTCTAACTTTTTGGTTTGAATCAACTTTATTCGATTAATTTAAAGAACACAGTTTTGAGAGCTTTTCCTTACTTTCTACTCCCTCCGTCCCATATTATAGATCACGTTTTTCATTTTGGGCGTCCCAAAATATAGATCCTACTTTCTTTTTTTATCTTTTGTCTTATTATCAATATCACATCAATCTATACTCTTTCCTTCTTTTTACATCAAAACTCACACCAATTCACTTTTTTATCTTCTCTTTCCTACATAAAAATCCACATCCACTCACACTTTCTCTCCTCTCCACTTTTCTTTCTCCCTTCCTTAATTTACCTCGATAACAACAAACGTGATCTATAATATGAGACGGAGGGAGTATGTAGTTTCTACACCGACTTAGCCGCCCATTCCCGCCCCCCGCCCACAAAAAAAAAGTTGGAATATATGAAGGAAACCAAGGCCGATAAACCGAGCATCATCCATTTTTCCACCGCGCATACCTATCCGATCGTCATGTCGTGAGTCGTGACAACCGAATGGACCGGAGTTTAAAGAAAATTGACCCGCTCGTCACGCCGTGACGATCGAGTCCGGTCCAAGAAAACAATTAATATTTTTAATTATTTTTATGGATCGGGTTTAAAAAACTCAGCCCATAAAAAGTGATCTACACGCTGCAGATCTTCATGACGTCATCAAATTCAAAATTTAAATTGAACAGATTGGTTCAATGTCTGAACCCACGACGTGACGATCGGATAAATATGAGCGGTGAAATTTTAAGTGTTGCGAGGGTGCAACCCGAAAATTAATAGCTGGAAGGCGCTTTATAGAGCGTCGATGCATGATCCAATCAGCTGAGAGTAAGCTAAACCCCACCCCAATTTCTTCCATTCCCTCAAATCCTGCTTCTTTTTTGGCATTTTCTATTCGTAACACTATACCAACATTCTTGTGTCTGTTTTTATACATTAGGATGAGCTTCTAAACACATTAATGTCTAAGTTCAAAGTTACGAGCTGAAATTTCATTTTTTAATGGCATCTTTAGAGAGGTGAATCGCGTTAAAGATTGTAGATGGTCTAGAATGGTCACCTAATTTTTCACTTTAAACCTACGAGGACAATACACTTTTACCTTATCTCAATCTGTGTTAGTTCAAAGTTACCTTATCTCAAAGTTACTTTCCTTCTCTTAATATTTTCTTTGATGGTGTGCACTGTTCAAAAGTGATATACATAAGAACAAGGGACCTTATGTGTATTTCTTTGTAAAGCAAAAAGTATTGATCACATTTCTAAGCTCTACTCCTTGCTCCTAACCCCGCTGCATCTTGCGACATAGGCCAAAAAAACAACCCCAAGCTAGCATCAATTATGCAAGCAGGTAGTCACTGATGAGATAATTTATCAGGATGAAGATGAGCGTATCTTCCCTCGTTTTTGCCTGTTGTTACAAAGACCATGGTATGAGAAAAGAAGTCATTTGGGTATGAGTTGATTAAGAGTTTGGGATTATAAAAACAGCGTACCAAAATGAATCCTTCTTCTCTTGCGCTAGAAACTCTTCAAATGAAATATCTGTGAAGTCGGCATCAGATTTCTCTGTCAATTCAGCTGATTTGGCCTTTGTTTCCATGGTTGCGCCGATATCTAGCATCTACAAGCATAATTAACAACAAAAATGAAAAAGGCGCTTAAAGAAACGCTTTAATTCAGAAGTCTACTATTTATCGCTGCTTTGATCTCTATGCCTATGATTGAAGAGGTTTATGTATTAAGTTCAGGTATTTTAAGAACTAATATTTTTCTTGTCTCTAAATTCTTTTAATAGACAAATTGGGGATGGATATAATAAATTTTGAAAAAAAAAAGCGAATATGATTAAGCCAAAAACGAGATATAGAAGAAAAGAATCTAGTGTCACCACTCACCAACCTTTTTATATACAGGAGAGAGCTTAAGCTGATGTTGAAGCCAATTATAAACGAAAGCATCTTCCTCCACTCTCTTCTGCTCTAACTCAAGCTTGTTCAACTGCATTTCAATTTATTTATCAGCATTTTACACTCATTAACAGAGTAGTAAATTGAAATGGCGGTACCAGTGGAATTCTGACTAAGTTCTCTCTGCCCAACCTGCTTCCGGAGACGGTCAAAAGATGATCTGTCTGCCCTTAATAATAGTGCTTTTGTTATTGTAAATTTACGCTGTATCACTTCTGACCTGCAAAAGTAAATATTGATAATTCAGAACAAAATTAAACAGCAGAAGCCAGAAAATGCATCACTTCATTGCTCAACCATGAAATGCTTCCAGGATGACACATATATACAAACATCAATACTCATAATTCAAGGAAAATAAAATCTTTAACGGGTTGAAAAACTAGATGAGGATCTTTTCTAAAACTCTATTGAAGGTCATGTCATACAAAATCCAAAACCAGGAAGATCCACAAACATATGAAAGATTCATAAAACATGGTAATGTGAGTTCAGTTTCCAAAAGAAGATCAAAACATACTTTTGCTGAAGTTCCGTTCGAGCACGGACCAGGCAATTAACAAACTGGCCAACCTGCAGTTAATAAGAGAAAGAGGTTCTTAAGAAATAGTTTTAACTTTTGATCATCCACTCCTTAAGAATGCACATAAAGGCTCAAAACTGCATAACTGAGAGCTTTATGATTAACTGTCTAACAATCTACAATCTACTAAATGCACATAAGTTTGCACAAAAATGTGCCTTAAGCTCGTAGCAATCTTACTTAGTTACTTTACTTATCAAACCATTTCCTGAAAACCAAACCCATGGCCCCTCATACATAATGTCATGGCCTTACAAGTAAGTGGAAGAAACTTGTTCAATGAAGCTACTAACAAAATGCTTAAAGTTTCATACTCCATCAACCAAAACAAGGACCGTTTACTTTTTAGGACATAGCAGGAACATTGCATATGAAACAAAGTAGCAACTATGCAAACCTAAAGCTTTCAAAGTAATTAGAATATGACATGCTAAAGTTAGTCAAAAGCCAAACCAAAACCCAACATAACACCCCGAGATTTAAAAATTAACTACTTTATTGCTAACAACTTCAAAGAGAGAATTTTTAATACTGTCCATGATCAAGCACATCAATTGTGCAAATTTCATCAATAGCAATCTCCATCATGAATTCAAACAAACCAATGTTTCATATATTCATCAACTTCCAAGAGAGAAGATAATTAATACATACATGATCAAACACATTCAATGACCAATTAGCTATATCAACAAAAGTATAGAGAGAGTTTCAAGGATGATTAACCTCAGCCAAGGTCAACTTTTTAGACTCATGAGACTTGACAAGCTGATCATACTGTTTCTTGATCTTCCTCTGAGTGGCACTAGATGAAGAAGTAAACGGATAAAGACACACCAATTCCTCCTTATTCGTCTTCTTCAACCCTAATTCCTCCTCCCCATCTTCTGATTTCACATCCCTAGTATCCAACACTATCTGACTATCCTTCTTCTTCTTTGCCCTCTTCTTCTTCCTCTTCCCACCCAAATCAACGGATCCCTCCACAACCGGGTCCTGCACAGACGAAAACAGAGCATCCCATTTCGGCGAGTTCGAAGGCAAAAGCTCCACAAGCAGAGACTCGGGCAATCGGGTCGGGTCCACTTTCTGCCGGGTTTTAATCCTCGATAAACAAAGCTTGAGGGTAGATTGGAGGTCATCGTCTTCAGTCCACAAGGGCTTTAAAAACCTTCTGGTGAGAGAGAGGAGTAGGATGAAGAGGGAGAGGAGAGAGAAGGCGAGGCAAAGGTAAAGAGGAGGGATTGTTGTTGTTGTGAGGAGAGGCTGATGAGGCGCCATTGATGGGGAAGATGAAGAACAGTAGAGCACTGAATTTGCGGCGAAACAGGTTACGGAAGGCGAGGACCCCATTTTTGAAAATTGAAATTGTGCTTCTTCTTTTTTGTTGCTTTGAAGCTTCTTTAATGGCTTCTTCGCTCAGCTTTTACGTTTTTTGGGGACTAGATTGAGGTGCAATTTCTAAAGCGACAACAGAAATTGATTAGCAGGAAGGAAGGCTAAACTACATTTTAATTTTTGTTACTGCTAATTGTAAAACATATTTCAACTTTATGGCAATTATAGACTCTACCTCAAGTTCTATTGCCAATAGACTTTAGGTTACGAAGTAATCGTTTTTACATATAATAAGCTAATGTTTGTAATTAATTTGATTGATCGTGTTCATAATCTGACCATCATGCACATTATTTTAAAAAAAGCAAAGTTTACACAAATTACAAAATTTCAAATTGCCTAAATGAACATGACCGTCCAAATTATAAACATTAATATGTTACGTGTGAAAGTGAATCATTTACATTTTGCACCATAACTTACCCAAAAGTATTTAGATTTCACTAAATAATTCAAATTATTATTTAGAATTTATAGATTAAAAACTAATTTGTCCATACAAAAGTTGTGTGAAGATTTAACATTACATTGATAAATTTACAAATGTGGGTGAATTTTATTTTTCATAAACAACCATTTTATGTAATACAAACAATACATAAAAATTATTTGGAAATTAGAGTAGTGTCACTTGTTAACATTTCTATTTTTTTTTTTTAAAGGTTATAACCGGAGTCTTACCTAAGAATAGGTAACAACTCCTGACCATCTTGACGAATGATCCTGAAAAAGTCAGAGTAAGCCCTGAGCAAACTCGACTGTAAGAAAATATGTGTCATTGTTCTGATATAAGAATCAGATATTACTGCATCCTGATTGCCGGATAATATTGTTTTTAGAAAATGCATGTTAATATCTGCATTCGTTAAAAAATCAACTGCTTGGTTTGCTTCACGGAAACAATGAAATACTTGTACATTTTCAAAAAAATTTAAGATATGTTGAACATCTAATATAATACTATGGATCTCCCAAAGTATTTTCCAAATGTTGTTAACATTTCTATTAAAAAATGATCAATAACTATAGTTTTTTTTAAAGGTTTTCAACAATATTTCCCTCTAGATACATCTAGTAGGGTTTATTAAAATTGATATAAAATAGTCTTATTAGACCTGGCTACAAGTTATAAAAATTGTAACTAAAATTCACATGCAAAAAATTGAAATCTACGTTAAATTCGCATACTTTGAGCTATACAAGGTATATGCGAAATAGTTGAAATAAGGGGTGATATTTTGTAATTTATCACAATAGGAGTGATGGGAAGATCAGGACCGTTCATTTGTGTCCTTGTTGGTTTACGAAAATAATCATGGGCTTTGGAATCCAAAGCCGATATGCTGAAATGGGTTGGGTGAGATCCACTATCATGAATGTCAACCTAGCACGATCTATAGAAATAATTTGAAACTTGTAGAATCCACCAAATGCAAATTCAAGGCAGAGAGAACATTTTTCTTTTGTTTTTTCTTGAAGTTATTCTCAAGACTTGTTAGATTAAGTATGCTTGTTGAGTCTTGTTCCATTATATATAATATAGAATGATGATACATCAGTTTCATTTTGCATGAAATTGAAAGTGAATGAATAAATGTGGCTCAGTTTGTACAAACTCGTGACAAGCAATTTATAACAAACTCTATTTTTTAGCTACATTTGTCCTGCTCTGATTTTTTTAAATGACACTTAAATGAATCACATGAAATCTTCATTCTGTCTGCAAGGCAGCAGAAATATGGTGTTATACTGTTATTGTATGTACCCAAGTAATTTCATTTGTACAACTTGTTATATAAGTGGGGGTGATTTTAATTTTAAATTTTAAAATCCAATACTCCGAGAAACAAAGATTAGAGTGGAGGAGCGGTTCTGTCCAAGATGATACTTGTTTTTTACGGGATTTGTATCTGAAAAATTATAACTCGCATCCAATGTTAGGGCGCGGTAATGATGCGTCTAATTTTTAAAAACAAAACTTGGTTCAGTTTTGGAAAAATTTGTAATGCATCCAAACTAGACCCCTTTTTTAGCAATAATGCCCGGTTCGCCCAGGACGGGTGCGGGATATTAATTATCGAGTGCGGGGTTAAATACCTGTTTTGGCCTACCCTCTTGTTACTTATGGACACCTTTTCTTATTCTTGGACTCTGTTTTCTTTTTCCTCTAGTCTTTGTTCTTTTAGGGTCTTTTACAAAGAACTATTTCCTTTACCAAATTTTAAAATTTGAGCTGTAGTTGTTGGAGCCCAGAAATTGCGATCACGCGACACAACACTTCGCGTGACACAGGGCGTCTGGACAATCAACTTGTTCGTAATACACCACTTCGTCTTCTTCCTCGAAACTCACCTTGTTCTTGACACTTACTACACCTACGTTACAAGACCGAGAGAGAGATTCCGGAAGCGGCTCCCCAACGCTCCAACAAGAAGGATCACACACAGCCAAAGGTGTCGAAACAATGCAAGTATACGAGGAAGAAAGAAGAAACCAAGTGAAGGAAGAAAAGTCTTTTATGTCAATTAAACGTTTCGAGTACAAAGCTTACAACAAACTGAATGACTTTAGAAAATACACAACAACAACAGAAGTTTGCTAGCAACACTATGAGTAATAAAGCAAGTGTTTCACGTCCAAACTCTTCAAGGAGGTGAATGTTTTAGGAAGATTGAAGCTTGGACTCGCTCTTGTGTTTTTCTTACTCGAGTGAGGAAGGTCAAGCGTTTTTCTTCTTGTGCAAGATCCCCCTTTCTTATCCATTGGGTTGCGTTTTTATACTACCAACAAGGACCCACGCGAGTCAATTACCGATTTGCCCCTCGATACTTAATCTCGTTGTATCCTCTTACTGGGCTTCACCTGTTTATGGGCCGCTTTATTCTTCTGGGCTGACTTCTTGGACCGACCCGGCTCGCGTTATATGGGCCTAATCCAATTCCCTATGGGCCTCGCGAGCCCATCGAGAACCGGCTCCAACAGTAGTTTCTTACAATATCAAAGCATATGTATTTACACATTGCTTGTACATAAACATATATAACACATTAACACCTATAACTACAGCAAGAAATTGTAATCAATTCTTGTATTCATGGCAACAGCATCCTCTTGAAAACAACAAGATGGTAGATTATAGTGCATATATTGAAAATCCACTTCTGCACAAGAGCTTGGGTTATATAGTTCGATAGGAATGCAGCACAATGATCAGATATTGACTTGAAAACATGAGCCAGGAAAAAATCTCAATATAATAAAAAATCTGAGTGGAACTAAATAGTCTTGAGGAATTGTTTTGCTCAAAATCTAACTTCTCGATTGATTCCTAGCTTGACGACTGCAGGATCACCGGATAGTGATACTAAAGCCGGCTCAGAGCTCAATTGCTCTACACAGATCCATTAGAAAGACCCCTACACTCATTGGCAATAACAACCAAGGCCCCCGACGAGGGATCCTCCAAAATACACAAACCAAGAGAAAAGGAAAAAGCCAAAGAGGCAAGACAATCCGCAACCGAATTCGCCTCCTGAAAGATGTGACGGCATTGGATAGACCAATCCCTACGAATGAAGTCCTGCGCCGTAGCCACAAGACTGAAAAGGGGGTGCCAACGATCCATGGGTTTACCGAGCAACAGAATCGCTAATTGCGAATCTGTTTCTAAGCAAACCCTCTTATATCCCCTATCCCATGCCAACTTGAGACCTTGAACAACTCCCCATAATTCGGCCTTAGTCACAGTACAAGCACCCAAATTCTGAGTAAATCCCACAATCCAATTACCATTCTCATCTCTCAGGACCCCACCACAAGTTGCTCTACCATCCCTCACCGCACAATCGGTATTAATTTTGATCATACCCGCAACCGGTCTCTTCCAGCAGATTTGCACCTCTTCCCTCCTCTGCGCAACATTCTCCAACCGGTTGCTGTTAGCCCTCACAAACTCAGCAGCCAAGGTCTTAATGAACTCCCCTTTCTCCCCAACAAACTCTTTACTTTGGAAGACAACATTGTTTCGCCACTTCCAAAGCCACCAAAGAGAGAACGCGAAAAACGCTCCCCATTCCATACCAAAGCTAGTGAGCTCCCTGCACATAATGTTGAGACGAAACCATGCAGCAAAATCCTCATTCCAAAAATCCGGCCACACCCGGCTTCCCATAATACCATGCCACACACCTTTAGCAAAGCGACACTCCCGAAACAAGTGAGTAAGAGTTTCAGGATGCAGAGAACAAACCGAGCAGCAGTCAGAGGCAGCCACGTGTCTACGTTTCCGCTCAGCATTGGTCATGATGCAGCCCTTCATCGCGAGCCACACGAACATTCTCGCTCTCTTCGGGACCTGACCATGTGTCTACGTTTTCGCTCAGCATTGGTCATGATGCAGCCCTTCATCGCGAGCCACACGAACATTCTCGCTCTCTTCGGGACCTGAATCTGCCAAATCCGATGGTAAACGGGCTCATCAACCAAATTGAAATCATCGTGGCCTAAGAGCATTCCATACCCAGAAGCAACTGTAAAGTCACCATGTTTAGTCAAGCCCCAACCTATGACATCCTCACTGTCCTGCCCCTGCAGCACCATCATAGGAGCCAGCAGAACCAACCATTTGGCCGACAAAAGGAAGGACATAATATCCCATCTCCATCCAACCCCCTCGACCCAGTACTCGCACACCTTAGCATTTTTTTGGGTCTCATCAAGATGCCCTATAGCAGAGTTCAACAAGCAATTTTCAGAAATCCAGCAATCAAGCCAGAAACGAATGGACATACCATTACCCAAAGTCCAACGACATCCCGGGATGACCACTTCGTCGACTCCTTTGCGAATACTTCTCCAAACAATAGAAGGTCTCGCCGACGTAGTCCTAGCATTCCTGATGTACTTTGAGTGGACCACCGAGGCCCACATCGAGTCTGGTTTCGTAAGAAACCTCCAGCTTAATTTACCAACAAGAGCCGTGTTAAGTTCAAGCATAGACTTGAGACCAATACCCCCTTCATCTTTCGACTTGCACAGCTCCGCCCCACTCACATAATGCGTCTTACGAGCCTGATCGGTGCTTCCCCAAATGAAAGCCCGTGTCTTACTATCAATCGCGGATCAAACATTCTTAGGGAGACACATAGTATCCATAGAATAGAGCGGGATCGAGGTCAAAACTGACTTGGCAAGAGTGATACGCCCCGCAAGGCTAAGCTTCTTGCATTTCCACCCCGAGAGCCTTTTGTTAATTTTCTCAAGTAAAGGGCCACAAGTAGCTCTCGAGATTTTCTTATTGAGCAGCGGGACTCCCAAGTAGATACCGAGATCATCGGTGACTGGGTACGAGCTTATAGCATGAAGGCGATCCACCAAATCAGTCCCCGCATTAGGGGAGATAAACAACTTCGTCTTAGACGGATTAATGCATTGACCCGAAGAAGAGCAGAAACGATCCACAGTGGCAGTGATCAAATTCATTTGAGTCTCAGACGCTTCCGCAAAAATCAACAAATCGTCTGCGAACATTAAGTGAGAGATGGGCGGGCCTCTCCGACAAAGCCTAATCGGTTTCCAAGTTCCCTCCTCAACCAGCAGATTAATCATTTGGCTAAGTCTTTCAATGCAAAGCACAAAAATATAGGGCGATAACGGATCACCTTGACGAATTCCCCGAGTAGGGTGAAAGCTCTCCGAGACTTCCCCATTCCACAAAAGACTAAGAGAGGAAGTCTCTTCTTCCTCTCATGCAACGTATCAATAATGAAATCCCATGCACCAGAGTCGATCGTAAGCTTTTTCAAGGCCAACTTTGAGAACCATCCAACCCTTGGCCCCGGTCTTAAATCTCATCGAGTGAACAACCTCCTGAGCGAGCACAATATTATCGGTGATGAGACGCCCGTGAATAAAACGGCCTTGCATGGGACCAATGAGATCCGAAATGATCGGCTGAATCCTAGAGACAAGAGTCTTAGTGATCATCTTGAAAACCACATTGCATAAGCTAATCGGCCGGAATTGCCCGATCGTTTCCGGACAAGAGACCTTAGCAATGAGGGTAATCAGCGTATCGTTCATACCATCGGGGAGAAACGACTCCCGAAAGAACTGACGAATATCAGCACACACCGTCTGCTTCACATCTGCCCAACATTTGTGAAAGAAGAGGGGAGGGAAACCGTCGGGGCCCGGCGCTTTGAACGCCCCCATCTTCTTGAAAGCATCATAAAACTCATTATCACTGAACTGCCTAGTAAGATTATTCCAAACCTCACTCCCGAGGGAAGGAAATAAGCCATGCGGAGTTGAGATAGGATAAAGATCCTCTTGTTGCACATCAAATAATCTGCGAAAATATGCAACAACATAGTCCTCCACATCTTCCTCCTTATCAATCCATACATCATTCTCATCTTTCAACGTAATGATCTTACTCTTATTCCTCTTCACAATGGTCGACGAGTGGAAGAAAGCTGTGTTACGGTCACCCTCCTTAAGCCAAAGCTCACGGGATTTTTGGAACCGAAGGAGCTCTTCTTGTTCGAAAGTTTTTTCAAGCTCAACACGAATCTGCCTTTCCTCATCAATCAAAGCATCTGAAACACTAGAACAAAGACGTTGTTGAGCATCATCCAACTTCTTCAGGAGCTCATCCTTTCTAACCAAAATATTACCAAAGACATTTTTATTCCAACGAATCAGCTTCTTGCGCAGCAGGAGGAGAGCCTTCATCACCTTACAACTTCTAGGCCACTCCCTCTCGATTAAGCTATGGAAATCAGGATGCTTGAACCAGGCCGCCTCCATCCGAACGGGCGACAGTGCCTGTTACTCTGCAGAACCGGCTGAAGCTTCAAAAGGACCGGGGCATGATCCGACGAGAATTTGGGAAGGTGCCTCACTCTGGCTTCAGGCTACTCCAGGCAAGCTTCCAGATTAGTAAGAACCCTGTCAATCCTCTTCACCACGTAATTGTTCGTATCCTCCCCACGAGACCTTGTGAAACGTTGCCCATCAAAACCCAGATCAATCAGCCCAACGTCATCCACCAAGTCCTGAAAAACCCCAGAGTCAGAATGAAGCTTCCCCGAACCCCCGGTACGCTCCTCAGAGTTGAGAATGCAATTAAAATCCCCAATGACCACAACTGGACCCAAGCAACGCAGCAGCTCACTCTTCAATTCCTCCCAAAACCTTTTCCTCCTTTGAGCAAACGGAGGCCCGTACACACAGATAAACTGAATGCAAATATCACCTTTCACAACTCTAACTCTGCACAAATGTTCCCCCGAGGAGACCACCTGAACATTCACCGCAGCCTCATCCCATAACGTCCAGATACCTCCAACAAAGCCCCTCACCTCAATTCTATGGGAGTTAAGGAAATTTTTTCTGCAGCTTACTGCAAACTTCCTCAGCCCTACTGCCCGAAATCTTAGTCTCCTGTACAAAGAAAATATCAATAGCATGGGTACGAGCCATGTACTTAATATTCCTAACGAAGCTCGGTTTCCCCGCCCCGCGACAATTCCAACTAACACAATTCATAACGACTTTAGATAAAAGGGAGAGAACCCACAGGCCGGAGCCGGAACCGCTTAGACTTGACCCTCACGGGCCAAATCCTCTGCCACCTCTTCTTCCTCCATAACATCAACTTCGCCGTCATCTTCAATATCCTGGGACTCGCCATTTTCTTCGCCACTAATAGATTGGGCATTAGGATCCGTAGCTGAATTGGGCTTATCACTGACGGACTGTGCTTCACCTGGCTTGTCATTGGCCCGAAATTTGGAGTGGTGTTTTGAGGCTAAAATAATGGGCCTAATAATCTTGGGCCCAGTTTTAGGATTGAAGCCCACAATCTAATTCGTACATCACGCTTTCATGCAACTCCCTTCTCTGCAGCAACCAGATTTCGAAATATTTGTGCCCAATACACCTTCTCCCATTTTATCATAAGCATATGCACCTCCCTATTAAACCTTAGCAAAATACCCTAGTTCCACACTCTCTCTCCTAAAGTTGAACCTCTGCAATCACCGACATCGCTCGCTCCTCTTCCGACGTCGCTCTCTGCCAACATCGCTCCTTCTTAGGCGTCCCTCCTCCGCCGAAAAAGCTCCTCTTCCGGCGTCCCTCATCCGCCGATAACGCTCCACCGACAGCGGTCCTCCTCCGACCGCCCCTCGCTTGTTTCCTTCACTAATACGAGGCTAGAGATCTCGCAATCAAGTCTGAATTCGCTGATAATGCCTTAATCGCTCGCAATCCGTGTTCTAGGGTTTCGAAATGCCTCAATACACTCCAGGTAAGGATTAATCAAGCTCATAAGTTGATGATTAAGGTTTATTCGCGGAAGCCGACCTGGAGGAAGGGAGCTGGTAGGAGTTTTTTACCTTAACGAGCTTTCCATTAGCAGCGAGCTTCCTAAGCTGAGCCAACAACATTTTCGTGAAATTCGCAGGCAAATCCTTGTGCTTTCCCTCAATCTTTTTCTGGTATGTACTGTGTACATTGTGATTACGGAATACTAGTCCAAGAAGAATTCGCAGGCAACATTTTTCTTGTATGTACTGTCAACATTATTCTGGTGTGTACTGTGTATATGTGTAACGTGTGTCAGTAAGAAATTTTGATGCAAACTATCTGTTACAGGTGATACTTTATTCTGACTAATCCATCATGTGTGGAGGATTCAGAGTGCTTCATTTGGTTAAACCATTCCTTCTGCGCGACTGTGATGAGCGACACTGTTTTCACGCCTATGGATGTGGTGAAGCAGCGTCTTCAGCTCAGTGGTGGGCCTAGCGGGGGATATCGCAGGGTATGGGACTGTGTTACAAGGATGATGAAGGAGGAGGGGGTCAGGGCTTTCTATGCATCGTATCGGACAACGGTGATCATGAACGCATGGTTTACGGCTATGCATTTTGCCACTTATGAGGCGGCAAAGAGAGGTTTGACCGAGATCTCTCCTGAGAGTGCGAGTGATGAGCGCCTTGTTGTCCACGCTACTGCAGGGGCGGCTGCTGGGGCACTGGCTGTTGTTGTTACCACCCTGCTTGATGTTGTCAAGACTCAATTGTAGTGCCAGGTTAGGGCTGTCAATGGAGCTTCATTAGTTTATAATCATCAATGTTCTAGCGGCATTCTTTTGCTGCATTTTTTTAGCTATAAGGTAGTTTATAAAGATATAAATTGTCTGAACTATATGTCTTGTGTAACTTATAATCCAAATGAATACTTATGCTTATATGCAGCATAATAGAATCAGAGAGGGCAGTACCAAACCCATCAATCATGAGCGACCAACAAATGGATGGCCAGCTCATCCACAAAATTGATCTTTTATCATAATTCTGATTTCAAGTTGAAGAAGAATACAAGTGAACATTTAGTCTAGTGATTTACATATTCAACTTCAGTGTCCTGGTTTAGACCTTTGATAATCAGAGGGTACATGTTGCTTTAGTCTAATATATCTGAATTAGAAATTCTGAATCGATTTGGCCGTTCTTGTGTTGTTTCAAGTTGACAATTATTTTTTTGACAATGTAATTTAGTGGTGTTGACAAGTTTTGTAAAGTTTTGAGAATGTTGACAATTTTGTAATATTACTCGTGTTGTATGTTGTTGACCGTTTATTAGTCGTTTAAACAATTTATTTAGTTGGGTTGACAACTTATTTAGTCGTGTTGACAACTTATTATGCTCGTGTTGTATGTTGTTGACCGTATTTTAGTCGTGTTGACAACTTATTTAGTCGTGTTGACAAATTATTTAGTCGTGTTGACATCTTATATAGTCGTGTTGACAACTTATTTAGTCCTGTTGACATCTTATTTAGTCGTGTTGACAACTTATTTAGTCGTGCTGACATCTTATTTAGTCGTGTTGATAACTTATTATTCTTGTTGACAACACTATTAAAAATTTTGTTGGCAGCTCTGTTATAAATTTTGTTGACAACTCTGTTAAAATTTTGTTGACACCTCTGTTAAAAAAATTGTTGACAACTTTGTTAAAAAATTTGTTGACAGCTCTGTAAAAAAAAATTGTTGACAACTCTGTTAAAATTTTTGTTGACAGCAAATGGGGTACTTTCTTATAACTTAAAAAAGTGATGCAAAAACTTAAAAAACATAACAATTTTAGGGTATTTACCCAAAAACCGGCGAGATTTCTGTCCAATTTCTTCTTCTAGACCCACACCTTTTTCTTACTAATACTCCTGATTCCTTGGAAAGCGTGCTCGTCGGACTTTTATCGACCACCTTCACCGGCGCACGCTTCCTTGCCGGAACCACCATCCAGTCTCCGACCACTCCTCTGTTGACACGAAGATCAGCAGCCCTCCTCGCATTTCTCACTCCCGGAATAGAAGCGTCAAAATCCTCGACTCCACCTGTGGATTCTCCGGCAAAGCAGGGACAGAAGGACATCTGAACATTAAATGCCCATATCTTCCACATTTTGATCAGATCAGATGTAAACATTCGTATTCCAAAAAAATTCATTCTCCATTAATGCTAACCGACCCCTTTAATGGTTGTATGAGGTCCACCACCACACATATACGTGCAAAACAAAACGTCCTCTGTTGGCAAAAAGTGTTTTGGTATCCACTTTGATGGGCTTACCTATCCCTTCCGCAATCTTCATCAGAACTCCTTCCTCATAAAAAAATCATTGGGAGGTTAGTAATCCTAACCCATGCCGGCGACGTCGTAATGAGATCGGATTCGGGATTAAAGCTTGGCTCCCATTCTTTGACTATCAAATAGTGGCCAAACATCGTCCACGGGCCACCGGTGAGAGCTTTCGTGTAGTCCGCCTCCGTCTCCAGTCTGACAACAAAATAACCGTTAGGGAGATCCATGAGCGATATCCTACCTGCAGGCTTCCAGAGCTCCCGGAGCTTTCTGTCCATGGTCTCAAACTGGGTGGAGCTACCCAAGAGTTTAACAATCAGGGAAGACTTCCAAAAGAGCGACAGTGCCTCGATAACATCTTGGGCTATGACAATGATGGGCTCGTTCTCCAGGCCTTTGGGGAAGGAAACTTCAATCCTGCCTTGTAAGAAATCTTCCGTCAGTTTAGGTCTTTGTTGCCCTGCACTTCCCGCCACCATCTCCTTCCATGTTTTTCTGGGAATCGGGGGGGCAGGAACATCAGCTTGAGCGGGTTCATCGGTATTCATCCCATCCGGAGGAGCAACCGATTCCGGTGGCTTCGGCGGAGCGGCTTCGGGCGGATCCTGGGTAGCCGGAACCATCGAAATAGAGTTTAGGTCTTCTGCTGACATGTCAGAGCGATATGGGGTTTTTTAAATCCACTTTCTCAGATGCTAAGCTATCACCTCTGTTTGATCTGTTTTTTTTTTAATCCGTTTCTGTTCTTGTGTTAAAATCGTAGATTAAAAATTTAATTTAACTAATTAAGAGATTTCTATAATGGTTTTTAACGGGCCTGGTGGGAAGAGATGGGGAAAGAGGAGTTACTGGGCCATACCCAAATATACTAGAATCAGCCCATCAAATATCAACATATGGGCCGGCCCTATCACGATCATCCCGAATGTCCGAAACTGATCTTTCTCGTTCCTCCAGATCACTATCACTGATTGCATTCGCGCTTTCGTCCAAACGACTTTCGCGCCCAAGTGAAATCAAACGAGGATGAAGATCCATCAAATTCAAAAACGAACGGAGCTCCCGAATCGCCGATCAAAGGATTCTGTGTTCAAATCGTCCTCCTATGAACCTAAGAAATCTCACAAGGTACACTTGGAAACCCTAACATCTGTATTTTATCGGAAAACTTCAATCCTCCCATTCTACTTATTTTTATCCTGATTACTTGTATGTGTAGATCATTGAGAAAAGTGTGCATTCCGCATTTACTTCGGCGCACAAAGATCCGCTGGTTGATTCCTCTAGCAACACCTTCGACGACTCATCAACACTGGAGATGTCGGAAGATAATCAGGAGAAGGAATCCACAGAGGTATTGTGAAATTGTTTTTCCTGTCTCTAGAAATTCAAGCATATTGACTATAACGGCGAAATATTCGTGAAATTTGCTCGCACTTTTTTCTGCTAGAACCTCCTTCTGGAAAACGTGAACAGTCCGTTACTCTCAGCATCGTCAAAAGCATCTATGACAGCAGATCTTACTCCATCTTCAGTGATCACTACAAACGACAGGGAATTGATTGTTTCGGATGGAGAGGAGATATTAGAAGCTTCAAGATGCGAGGTTGAGGTGGAGATGGTGACTAATAACCACAAACAAGCCAGGCTGCAGATGCTGAGCTCTGCTGGTATGGATCTGAGGTTCAAGAAGCTTCTAGATGCTCTGGTAGAAGTTACAGTGAAGGAGTTTTGCTCAGTGCCTGATGATAGAGACTGGATGGATGAGATTATCTCTGCTAAAAATAGCATATTGTGCGTTTGTTTCTTCATGTGTCTGCTTGGTAGTTCAGTGATCCTACTGCTTTGTTCTGGCATAGGAGGTTCTGCTTACTATCCTCCACCACCAACTTGATATGTTAACTGGCACTCACACTAAAAGGTACGCGTTATCATTTGATGTAAAGTTATGTGCAGTATGCTAAGCACTTTTAGTTTCAATAAGATATGCTTGTTATTGCCTGAAATTCTATCTGTTTGGCTTAAGGATTGCTGGTAAAATTTGGTTATTGCAATCAGTTGTCTTCTGCAGAATTGATTTGAATTGTTCTTTTAGGTCTTAATTAAATCTGTGTTGTTCCCCCTGTATGTATGGCCTGGAAACCGATTGATATTGTTGTCTCTTTATTCTGCGAAAGTCATCTCCTCTCCTTGTTTACTGCATACAGCTATTTGGTGGATTATTTATTGGCAACTTGTATTGAAGTATACTCTCATTTGCTGATTGACTACCTTCTCTAAACAATTTTAAAAAATGCATGATTATTGTGAAGAATCCCATTCATGATAATTTCAAGAAATAAATTTTATCTTTGGGGCTAAAGTGCTGTATTGCTGGTATTCAAGGGTCTTGGATCTCTACTTCGCAGTTTTAGAATAGTCCAACTACAGGACACTGATTGGTTTTGGAGAATTATAATTTATAA
The DNA here is from genome assembly GCA_029168935.1 of Oxyria digyna. NCBI lineage: Eukaryota > Viridiplantae > Streptophyta > Magnoliopsida > Caryophyllales > Polygonaceae > Oxyria > Oxyria digyna. The sequence continues at coordinate 12,870,302 of JAPVLV010000010.1, read as the reverse complement.
GCACTAAAAGTCACCACAGACCGCATTATAAGCACTAGTTTTTGTCTGAGGTGGAGTTAGTGGAATACTCACTCAAGCAAACTGTACTTGCACATCAAGACAAACTGAATTTGGGATTTGAATTGTGATATGAACCATCATCTTCCTTTGTTGCTAATTTCATAGCCATGGTTGAGTATATTGTTTTTCTCATAACGTCAACTTTGACATAATATGGCATGTAAATGTTTGACAGCAGGTTCTAAATATTGTGCTGTACATGAATTTGACAGATTTGATGCACTCTCAGCTAGTTGTAAAAAGAAAATAGTGTTTTAAATGCAAATATATCTTAGAATAACAAAGCAAGTACATTCACAATGCTTGTACATACAGATTACATGAACATATAACTTTAACTGCAGCAAGAAATTGCAAGCATTTCTTATGCTTGTATTCATGGTAATATCATCTTCTTCAAGCAGCAACATCTCCTTCAAGGTGAGATTCAAGTCGCAATCGACCAGCTTATATATGCATATATGTCTATCTATATACAAGTATCCTTAAACCAATCTCCAAGATCTATATTGGATCTTATACCAGGGAAGTTGCATTGCATCTCTGTACAGCTTCAACCCCAGCAGAACCCGAAATCAAGAACGCAAACAAAAGACGAGCTTTATCTATTATAATTTATAATGATCAAGAACTGAACTGAACTGAAGATCATCAGCTGCAGATAGCCTCAACAGACAGTTTCTTCATCACACTTGGACATGGGTCACCTCCAAATAGCTCTGGCTCTACAATTACAGTACAACTTGACTGTCCAAGACATTCCTGCACCACAAACAAGGATTTCAACTACATGATCAATTTTTTTATAAATAAAATTCAACATCATCAACTTGAATTTGTTTACTATATTTTAAAAAAACACAAATAAATATTGTAACTAGTTGTAACAACATCAACTTATATTTTGTTATCCAATTTCATGTACAACTAGTTAAATAAAGTGTTTCTAAAAGTATTGTTTGGATATGAAAATAAGACTAAATACCTTTTGGAAAATATCATATGACTTGTGGGCATGACAGCTTCCTTCTCTATAATTTCCACAAGCTCCTTGTGGAGTTCCAAAGCTTGCAAACTTGATTGAAGAAATCTTTTGACCAGAAGCACAATTTAAGTGCGCTTTTGGTCTTAATGGCTTGTTTACCCTTCCAGAAGATTGCAGTTCATAGTTCATTAAGTTGGGCTGCCACTCATATATATCAGAACATACACTACTAATCTCTTTCTTCACCAAAGATATCCATTTTGGGTTCCCACCCATTTCTTCAAACACAACCATCAGATTTCCATGCGGCTTCAGCCAGGATCTCGGTACATGATACCTGAAATTTAAACCAAACAGGGCTTAAAACCCGATATTTTTTTATAACAAAGATATAGTACCAACTGGGGATTAGTACTTGATTAAGTCACTTGCCATCTTTGTGAAGGTTCACCACAGTATTTTGAGCATTTCTTTTCAGTGTAATATCCCGCGTAGTTACATTCTCCACAAGATCCGGATGCTTTGTACGCAGGCCAATGACGGCCGACACTTTCTCCATTGATCCAAACTTGACCTTTTCCCATACTACCCATGTCTAATGCAAGAGGCTCATTCCCAGCCGGAGCACTGAATGTTGTCTGAATTTATAATTATAAATTTCATATACTATATGTACTTAAATTTTAGAGAGAAAGATGAAGCCAAAGATTACCTTGTACCAAGTTAGAGGCTGATTTTCGTGAACAAATGCTGCATCCATCCATTCAACAGATGAGGCTCCATTTAGAGAATGAAGACTTAAAGATTCTCCTCTAAGACCAATCTGAAAAAGAAATAAAAAGATATTGGAATGATTTTTCGGATGAAAACACACAAGTAAATTAAGTATAAATTTATACACACAAACCTTGTAAGTCCATTTCTGCCTTGACAAGTCTCTTCTACCTTCATTAAGGCCATTTAGTGTGACTGGACCAAGAACACCAGCATTCCATTTCTCAAAATTTGGTCCTATATTCTGAAATTAAACAAGAATCAAGAACTGTTTAGATTTTGTATCAGTTGTGTAATTTTGTAAGTATGACTGTAAATGCTGAGAGAAAAACTAACTGGAAGTCCAACTGCAATACTTAGCAGAGCTATCTTGTTAACACCAGCTCTAAGATTCACTCCTTGATTAAAAGTCAGTTTCGGGATCTCAAGACTGCCATACTTAGTTCCTGCAAAAAAGGAGATAATAAAGACAATCGTACATGATAAAAGAAAGGATCTTTTACAAAATTACAATTTAGCAGTAAAGAGCTTAAATTTTAAATAAGAGTTTAGAAGTTAAGATTATAATTTTCTCTCTGTAGATTTTTTTATGTATCTTTTCTTTTAATATATTTGTGACAGGATTATCTTTTCCGAAGATTGAAACTTTTTGTGCATCAAAGAGAAAATAGCATACCAGATAATTGACCATTGATGAATACATGCATGGCATGTCCAGCTGACATCACTGTAAGAACAGGGTATTTGCCACTTCTCAAGAAGCCTTCATGTGGGTCAATCCTAACTCTAAGGAGAAAAAAACAATGAGACCATAAGAACAAAAAAAAGACAAAAAATGAACAAAAGGGTCATCAAAAAAATTACTTACTCGGTCGTGTACCACAAGTAGTCAGTTGTATCCCATGTTGTATTGATTTGTTCCACTAAACCCATTCTAGAAAAAGCATGCTCATCCATGGAAGCAGTGTCTTCACTGTACGATTGCCACGAGAAATCCTGATAAACTGGAGTCATCTTCATTTCTGCACTTTGTGCACCAACCTGCATAAATCCATACATCAATACATTTTGTTTACCAAGTAATATGTTGACGGGAAGATAAACGACGAAGCAAGGCTCACCTTGGCAGTATTATAGGCAGTGTTTTTGCAATCAGGAAGGATGCTTATTGACCAAGGTGGCAGATTATAGTGCATATTTTGAAAATCAACTTTTGCATAAGACTTTGGATTATAGTTTGCTAGAAATGCAGCACAATGACCAGTTCTTGACTTGAAAACATGAGCCTGAAAAAGAAAATAAAAATAATCTCATTACATCAAAGAAATTTTCAGAAACTAAATAGTGTTGTGGGAAGTTTAGTTGAAAAAAATTCTAACCTCTTGATTGTTTCCGAGCTTGACAACTGCAGGATCACCGGATACTAAAGCTGGCTCACAGAGCTTAATTGCTCTATGCATATCCTTTAGATGTCCCCATTTTGGCTGTCTTAAAAGTCCTGCACAATGAAAAAATCAAATTTTTTAATACTTGGATGAGTAATTATAATTTTACGAAAATACTATATAGCTTTTGAAGTAGTTAACATACACATACCAAATTCATCAAGAGGAGCATCATAATCATAGCTAGTGGCAATGAAAGGCCCACCTGCTGTCCTTCCAAAATTTGTCCCACCATGATACTAAAGATATTTACAAATTCATATAATTTAAAGACTGATCAAGGCATAATATCCATTAACATGAAAGCATAATATGAATGTATAACTGACCATATAATAGTTGATAAATGATCCTCCTTTTTGGATGAATCTAGCGACTCCAAACGCCAAATCTTCTGCAGGACGGCTAGGAACGGGGCCTCCAAATTCAGTGAACCTGGTTTACATACCATAATACAAGAATTAAGAACTATTTACTTTTCAATTTAGGATTAAAATCTTAGCGAACTATAAGAGGCGTTCACCATCCAGTCCAAGCCTCGGTCCACATTTTTGGTTTGTATGCTTTGTTAGGCGAGAAGTAATCGCAGTAGAAACCATTGCACGTATTGATCTGAAAACAAGAAACCATGTGCAGTTCTTCATGAAAATACATCATATTGGTAATAAACAGATTAATGACAATACAGAAAAGACAGCAAAGGAAGAGGTACAATTAGCCCCACCAAGTTGACAAAGGGACCAAATGGTAAGAACATAAGAACATGGCAAGCACAAAAATAAACAGAATTAAGGAAAGTATTAATGAGAGTTTTGAGTTAATTACAACTGGATCTGGAGCATCATCTTGCTTGCACATGACCCATGGGACCCCCGTCTGGAGCCCAACCGCCATTTTTGCTGCCCATTGCGTGTATGATCGAGCAGGGGCCCCGAGACTGTACTCCAATGGTCCATATTCATTTTCAATCTGTTGGAATTTTCAACACAAATGCTCAAAATGAGATCACCAAATATGAATGCTTAAACCCTTTTAAAAAATCTTAAAAACAACATATGTGACATCAGACATCAAATGGAGATAGCTTTCAAAGGATTAAGGAAAAACCTGGGATAGTATAATAGGACCTCCCTGAGTTTCATATAACCGCTCTGCCTTCATCATGTTTACGATCTTCGTCGTGAATTTTTGCATAGCCGCCTAGTATTAAGGAAATGGAAAGTTCAGCATGTAACTCATTTGAAATATAAGTTCAATCTTAAAAGATATGAAAGAATATAACCTTAAAAGGCCCATTATCTGTTCTAAAACTGATGCCTGGAACATATTTCAACCAGACAGGAAAACCCCTGGAAAGCACACATACACACAATGAGAACACAGTCTGGTTAACCGATTAACCGAACAGAAACAGAAAATTACCCAAAATTCCATTCAGCACAAACATAAGGTCCAATTCTGAGATGAACATAGAGACCAGATTGGTGAGCCAACTTAATGAATTTCACTAGGTCATATCTCTCCTCAAAATAATACTGCACATTCAAAACACAAAGATCATTAGTAGAATTGTTTTGAATTATTATTATGTTTTTAAACTAAAAAATAACAAATTTCAGTTTCTGATTACTTTTCCAGGTGAAGGTTCATGCCCATTCCAGAAAACATAAGTCTGAATCACATCAAGGCCTCCTTCTTTTGCCTTCTGTATAAGGCCTGGCCACATCTTCAAATAAACACCACACAAAAATAAAAAATAAAAAAATCAGTAAAATTCTCCATAATAATCACAAATCAAAACATTTTGTTGTGCTGAATGTACCTCAGGAGCACTGCGTGGATAATGAATAGACCCAGAAATAAGAATCCTTCTCTGTCCATTAATAGTGACAGCCTTGCTATCATATCCCACACTTGCTCTCACACAACTAAAGCTTGAAAACAGTAACACCAGAAACATGGAAAACAGCAACACATTGCTTACAAAAAGGTTTCCCATTTTGAAGCTTTTGCTTATCTTTGACAATGGAGGGAATAGGATCAAGATTTGTACAGTACTTGTTCACTATGGAGAAGGGAAACAGCTATATCACAAGCTGGGTTTTTTGAGGTCTTATTTGTACAGTTTGAAGAACTGCAGAAAGTAAGTTATCACTAGGAGCTCTGAATTGAGGAATCTTGCAGTTGATTTGTGGAATTGTGGTGGGCAATGTACATACAGAGAGTAAATTGTTATGCATTGGTATGTAAGGAGCTTCTGGTTATATACACACACTTGAATAGTGATGAAAGTGAGAGGTGTGGGGCCAATATTATGTCCTCCCTCCATGGATGGATCACATAAATTAGCTTACAATAAAAATATATCCAATCATCAAGATATAATACTGTAGTTTTGTTCCCTTTTTCTGGAGGAAAACAAAGGCATATTATCTAGTACTCAATTATTAATGTATTTGTTCCTTATCATACTTTCTTTTGTTTATTGGAATTTCATCGATCTTTAACAGCACTTTATTAGTAAAAACTTCTAGCTTGAGTAAATTGCCACACACTCAAAATGTCTTGAGTTAATTAGTAAAAAGTTTCACTGATATCTGACAACATTAAAAACCACACACTGAAAATAGGCTATGACGTATATGATGATAACGAATTGAGAAAATTGATGAAGAATGTATGATGTGAATGAGTGATTTTGGTGGTAGTTTGCAAACGATGTTTATGTGAATTTTCAAAAGTTTCAGTTATTGCCAAAAACGTGGGTTTAACTTGCCGTGAGGGGAAAGATAAACAGAAAAGGACATGCTTTATAAAAACAGTTAAAATCCAGGGTTAACCGGTAAATATTGGTTGTAAAGTTTGTGAGCAAGTTTATTTAGATGTGTAGGAGAATATATACATGGACAAGTAGCATCGTTTGGGGTTAATATAAATGTAATGTGTAGTGTACTTGAATACTGCTGTATCATTATTCATTACAGTATTAAATACGAGTAGGTAGTTGCAACTTCTAACTAGTGTGAAGTTCAATATTCTCTTACTTAGATTGCTCACTACGGTGAGAGTAGATTTGGGAGAATAATGTGATGATATGATTAGGCCTCTTAGGGCAGAATATATACAACATAGACAATCTTATCTAAAGATAAGATATGGAAAATATGGAAAAGATAACAATACAAAGATATATGAAAACAATATCTAATCCTATCGTTAATACTCCCCCTCAAGTTGGAGCATGAGGATCTAGAATGCCCAACTTGGAAGACAGGTAGACAAACTGAGGTGATGGTAATGTCTTTGTAAGAATGTCTGCAGGCTGATGTGTCGTAGAAATGTGAGAGGTGACGACCTTGCCTGCGACAATCAAATCTCGAACGTAATGATAGTCTATTTCTATATGCTTGGTTCGCTCGTGAAATACAGGATTAGAAGATATGTGAAGTGCTGCCTGACTGTCACAGTAAAGTCGAATCGGAGGTGAGTGATCAAAGCCAAGTGAAAGAAGAAGAGATCGTAACCACACAATCTCACAACAAGTGACCGCCATGACCCTATATTCAGCCTCAGCAGACGAACGAGATACCGTCGGTTGTTTCTTGGTGCGCCATGAGACGGGAGATCGACCAAGCATTACAAAATAACCGGTGACGGAGCGACAAGTTTTAGGACAAGTCGCCCAGTCCGAGTCACAGAACGCAGAGAGACGGAGCGAGCTGTGACGAGATAGGTGAAGGCCTTGCCCGGGACGAGTCTTGAGAAACCGAACGACACGAAGAGCAGCTAGCCAATGTGCTTCCTTTGGTTGGCGCATGAACTGAGACAAGATATGAACGGAGAAACATAGATCTGGGCGGGTAATGGTCAAGTAAATTAGTCTCCCAATGAGACGCCGATAAGCTTCCGGGTCATGATGATCAGGGCCTGTAGCGTTGGCGAGCTGATGATTGGAGTCCATAGGCGAGTCACATGGTTTGGACCCAAGAAGGCCTGTATCAGAAATAATCTGAAGAGCATATTTGCGTTGCGAAACAAATAGACCGGATGGATTACGAGCAATTTCAAGGCCAAGAAAATACTTAAGTACGCCAAGGTCTTTCATGTGGAAGCAACGACTCAGGTAAGCTTTAAAAGACGAGATGGTTGTCGAGTTGTTACTTGAGATGATCAAGTCGTCCACATAGATGAGAATGTGAATAACGTTGCCATTCTGATGCATGGAAACAAGCGAGTAATCAGCGTAACTTTGTTGAAAACCAAAAGCTCGAAGGGTGGTGGCCAACTTAGAAAACCAATTTCTAGGAGCTTGACGAAGACCATAGAGTGACTTTCGAAGCTTGCAGACCTGACCCGGAGGAATACGAGAGTAGCCAGGAGGTGGAGTCATATATACCACCTCATCAAGATCGCCGTGGAGAAATGCGTTGTGAACGTCCATTTGATGAAGCTCCCAACCACGAATAGCAGCGACGGAGAGGAATACTCGTACAGTAACCATTTTGGCAACGGGGGCGAAAGTCTCGTTAAAGTCGATGCCCTCAATCTGCCTATTTCCAAGAGCCACAAGGCGAGCTTTGTATCGCTCGATGGTGCCGTCAGATTTGTATTTGATGCGATAGACCCACTTGCACCCAATTGGTCTCGTTCCGACAGGTAAATCAGATATCTCCCAAGTCGAGTTACGCTCTAAAGAAGCTAATTCCGAGAGCATTGCAACGCGCCAAGGAGCATGTTGAGATGCTTCTTTGAAGGAGGTTGGTTCATGACCAACAGTAATGGCGGCGAGAAATCTGGCATGGTTAGACGAAAAATTATTGCAGGAAATATATGCAGCGATAGGATATTGCTTACCCGAGGAAACTGACTGTGGGGGTGACGTGAGAGGGGGGTCTTGACTTTGCAGCGTATGACATACATAATCTTTGAGAAGCACAGATGTGTGGCGAGGGTGTTCACTTCGCCGAATTTCCGGAGCCGGCGAATCAGAGGGAAGCAGGGGACAAGAATCCGATGAAGATGGCAAAGGAGAAGTGGACTGAGAGGGTGGAGGCATACCCGACAGAGGTGGTTGTGATGGTTCAGCTAGAGGTTCTGAGGGAATCGGTGTGTCGTATATAGCTGGAGTAGACGCCATTGGCGTGACAACTCCCCCTGTCGTTGAACTTGGATTGGACAGGAAGGGAAAAGAGTCTTCGTAAAACACCACGTCACGAGAGACGAAGATGCGTCCAGTGGAGATGTCGTAGATACGCCATCCACGCTTGCCTGGTGGATATCCTAGAAAGACGCCTTTGATGCTGCGGGCTGCGAACTTGTCAGTTGGTTTTGGTTGACGAGCAGCGTAACAGAGGCAACCAAAAACTCGAAGCTGAGAGTATAAAGGAGGTTTGCCGAACAGCAACTCGTATGGAGTACGATTGGCGAGCAGCGGGGTTGGCGTCCGATTGATGAGATAGCAGGCCGTCAGAATGCATTCACCCCAAAAAGTGACCGGGAGTGTAGCTTGAAATCGTAGGGCTCGGGCAACATTTAAAATATGTCGATGTTTGCGCTCTGCCCGACCATTCTGTTGAGGTGTGTACACACATGAGCTTTCAAAGAGGATGCCTTGACTTGCAAGATATGGTTGTAGGGAGATAAATTCGGCTCCATTGTCTGAACGAAGACGCTGAACTGGTTTGGAGAACTGAGTCTTCGTCATGGCGATGAAGTCACAAATGATTTTGGAGACCTCTGACTTATATTTCATAAGAAACACCCATGTAGATCTAGAAAAATCATCTATAATGGTTAAAAAATATAAAGCACCGGTACTAGAAAGGGTGCTATAAGGACCCCAAATATCACAATGAATCAAGTGAAACAAATCTTCAGCTTTATTTGAACTTTAAGGAAAAGAATTTCTGGTTTGTTTTGCTTTGAAGCATACATCACAAGGGCTATTTTCTACGGGAGAACTAGATAATTTTAAAGTAGCTAAGACCGATGAAGAGGGATGTCCCATACGAAGATGCCACAGAGATGGAGAAGCGGTTGATGCAGAGAGACAATGTTGTTGAAGCTGATGTCCGAAGCTGCGCAGCCAGTAGACCCCTCCCCTTGGTTCACCCACACCAATCAACATCCTCGAATTGTGTTCCTGAATAATAATAAGTCTATTAGTTAGTGTAATCACACAAGAACCATCGTTGGCAAGTTGTCATAGAGAAATAAGATTGCAATCTAATTCAGGAATGTAAAGAACGTGATCAAGTTTAGTGTTTGGTGAGAACACAAGAGATCCTTCTTGAGTAGCTGAAGCGAAACGATTATCTGGAAGTTTAATGGACACAGGAGGAATAGAGACAAAATTTTGAAGAAGATCTTTGTTTCCAGTCATGTGCAGAGATGCTCCTGTGTCGAGAATCCATGAAGTAGACGTACCAGAGGAGTTGTCTGTGGCGCCAGGCTGAGATTTTAGAGAACTGATGACTTTGAGGACAGTTTGCCAGTCACTGTTTGATACTGCAGGGCCGAGTGCTGATTTATCTGATTCAGTGAGAGGAGGGTTCGAGGAAGGGTGAAGATAATAAGGAGAATCAACGTTATTGATTAAACGTTTTGTTTTGGGATCAACCATGATGTAGGTTGTGAAGAAACGTCAGAAGAAGGGAGAAAGAAAATAGGAAAAAAAACGTGTTTTTAGAAAACCTGCTCTGATACCATGTTAGAGTAGATTTGGAAGAATAATGTGATGATATGATTAGGCCTCTTAGGGCAGAATATATACAACATAGACAATCTTATCTAAATATAAGATATGAAAAATATGAAAAAGATAACAATACAAAAATATATGAAAACAATATCTAATCCTATCGTTAATAACTACCACCCGAGTACCGAGAAAATTAATGAGTACAATTTTTAAGTTGTTTTAAACAGAGTGAATCATTACAGAATTACATTACATATACATATGCACACTATCGATGTAACATCATTTACAATCTTAGAAATGCATGGGGATTTTCGCGTGCCTTTTGATAAATCCTAGGGTCAACATTTAAGTTGAATAGATATATATGGTCATATTATCGAAGACACGTCAGCTGCCAGGCCATTCAAAAAGTGCAACCACGTCAGATTAGGCATAGAAAAGATCAGATTGACACATCACTGGTAAAGTGTTATTCAGGTGGGTCACACCACAATTAAATGTACAACATTTTAATACGATTATATTATATACGAACCAAAGTTCTAAATCGGGATGATCGACACAAAGTTACAAGACCAAGATTTATAAGGTCACGAATAGTTCTAAATCTTATCCATTATTATTGGATGAGTCTGCCACACCTTCACCAATTTACATCACCTGTGGCTCCCATGATCTTTGACTTGAGCAAATGAGAATTTATATTCACTATCATAATTCTAAGTCTCTTTGAATTAAATATAAGATATATACTTGATTATTTTATGAAGAATTATATGAATAATGTCATTATAAATTTATAATTGCAATTTGATATTATAATGACATTATTCATATAAACACACACCAAATAGACTCGTGAAATTCATTTTCTAGACTTCATAACATCTCTGCATGCTTCATCGATTTACCTAAACAACTCAAATAGATTCTTAATCATGAGGCATGGTTAAGATTCCATTTCTAATGAGGAACCTTGCATTGCAAATGCGAACAACTCTCACAGATTAAATGTTAATGATCATATTCTGAATATTAATGTTTATAATCTGAATCTGGACCACATTATAAACATTAACTTGCTATCTGTGAGTGCAAAAAACTTCCTAAGTTAAACTCGTATCTGTGAATGCGAAAAACTTCATCATCGAGATTATGAGCATTATTACCCACATTATGAACATTAACTTGCTATCTGTGAATGCGAAAAACTTCCCACGGAACCTTATTTCCTCCGGAACTATTCTCTACAAATCACTTGGAATACTAAAAATCTATTTTAGAGTAAAACATGTTCACAACGTAACTACTCCATTTTCGTATGATTACATTAATCTGGTATAAATTGTCACCTTAGATATCTAGCTACACAATTATTACATACTTTCGTTGTTTCCATCATGATTCAAAGAGATGAAAGGAGGCGAAGGAGTCTCAATGTCATAAGAAATACACCGTAAATAGAATAGAATTGTAACGACAATTGTGTTTCTCATCCATCTAGATATGTCATGAAACTGGTTGTGGTAAAGCTTAGAGATAATTGTACACTTGTTATGGATAAGGGCAGCGGGAAAGATAAACATAAGAGGCCTATTAAGGGACCCTCAATAGTATTCTTGTTGTGGGCTCCAGGGGTAAATTAGTCAAAAGCAAGAACAGCTAAAAGAAGATGGGCCCTTTTGGATTCCATGATCCAAAGACTCGTAGGGCCCAATACAAGTGTATCCAACTGGGCCGAAACACACTATAAATATTTTCTAGCTCATAATGATACATCGTGATTTCTTATCAATTCAACAACTTCTACACGCAAAAATAACTTATATATTTTTATGAGTCAAATCGAAAAATTTAGACTAAAATATATAAAACTACATTGAAAATTAACCCAAGGATTCATTTTTACTTCCAAAAGGAAGTAGTTTGGTAGAAAAATAACACTTCTAGTGTTACTGCTTTAATGGGACCTCATTAAGAATTAGTAATATTTTCTTTGCAAGAAATTGAAGAGAAAAATTTATCCAACATCATCCAAATAAAAAAGTGAATTTATGGCTTTTTTCCACATGTATTTTAGTGTGCGTAAAGTTAACAAATTTTATGTGAAAAACAGTAAACCCATCACAAAAATATATTAAAAAAAATCAGAAAAATATAGAGATACATTTAATACCGAGCTTTAATTTATTTAAAGGGTTAAGATATCTTCAAGTCCATGTAGAGTTGAATTGAGTTAATTTTCCAAACTCTGTTGGAACTCTAACTAAGTATCTTTCAAAGAAAATGCCAAATTTGAGCAATTAAGAAAATATTTTTTGTGATAACACAAGGTAAAAGACAATTTGTTGGTCTTACTCTTATCTAATATTTTAATTTTACACCTCACAATCCGTTAAGGGTATGTGATTTATGGTTTTTTCAATAAGGAGCGATTCAAGGGAAACAAAGGTAGGCACAAAAGATCCAAAACTCAGTTATCTACAACATTAAGACAAGAAATGTAAGGATAAGAATTTAAATCATAGCAAATTATTACTGTTTTTGTGGACGGGAAATGGATAATATTGGATGAATGACTTCCTTATAAATTCCTGTTTTAATGACACAACAAGGACATCACAGATTCACATAGCACATTGCTTATCCATAGACGCAAAAAATATGTTACATACAAAAAGGGCCTCTAAAAAATGGATAAAACATGAAAGGTTGCAATGCTTATCCATGACAAATGAGAAGGTGAGTATAACACATCAGACTGGTTATTGGATAAAGAGTATTACACGTCACACCATAGTGATAAATATCCAACCACATTAATTATGTCTATTTCAACATTTTCAAGCTCTGAGATTTTTGATTTTATTTATACATTATCTTTTGTGATACTAGGCGAAGAAAATTGCTAAATTGACTTCATACAGTTCTTTCACCTATTATTTTGAAATGATGAAGGTCATTAAGTTAGATTATCAACTTCATAAAAGATCTCTTCACTTAGCTCAAGAGGTGATGCTATTTAACTATATATACTGATGTGATTAGGTACCAGCTAGAGTAGCCCACAACTTCATAAAAGATGAATTCAGATTGCTTTAAATTCAATCATTTTTTTGTTGGGCAATCATACTGGATCACTATTACAGTATGATTTATGACTACAAATTAAACATCCTACGAATTTAAATTGTGAGAATTTTATTTCATAAAATTGATAACTAATTTTTAATACATGTTTTTTTCTTAACAAAAGTATTTTAACCAAACTGATATGTCTGATCATCAATTCCCGGGAATTTTACTTATCAACCAAACTAGCACCAATATTCTCAACTAGACAAAAATTTGTGGATCTGAATCATATGATGACATGTTAAGGGACCAGCAAATTACAAACATTTACCACTCAAACTAGACATCATCTGCATTGAGTTATATCAAGCAGCTACCTTACATTCTTTAGCTTCAACATCTGCACTTCGCCTGTTGATGAAAACAGCATTATCATTCAATTGTCTAAGACATTCAAAACTCATGTGCCACTAAAATTTACTTGAGGATTTTGAAATGGGTAATACTAGAATTTACTTACCATCCACATGGTCAATGACTGACTGATTTGAAGCGCCGACTGTGAATCCCAACTTCTGCATAAGATCCTCCAGCCTTTTCGAATCTGTTAGGTATAGGTATCCGATCTACACGAAGATCATCAAAAGGAAGTCTTCAGAATAGTAACGTAGCCGAACATGAGTATATGCATATTAAATATGATGATAGTCCATGCTCAATTATCTTCATGGTCAAGACTTTAATGATGCAATAACACAATGAATATCGGCACAAATTCAGACAAAATGAAACTAATTTGTTAGCTTTTTAGGTTATATCTTCAACTTCGCATGCATAAGAAACAAAAAATCGCTAATAAAAGAACTTTCTGAATTCAGTCAATACAGAAAATCTCTAAGTTGCTGTATTGCATGTCAAGGTAGCAACTTACTAGTGCTTCTAGAGAAGACGCTCTATTGTAAACCGCTACACCAGCACGCTTTTTGCTTCGAGTTTTTGCTGAACTAATATTCTTTCCCCAACGAAGAATATCCCTGGAATAATTATGCCAGATGGAATGTCGAAGAAAGTACATTAATCAATTCATTATCAGGAAAGAATTCTACTCCGTATAAGACATCAATTCCCATAATATTATAACATCATACCTTTCATCTTCTGACAAAAAGTCTTCACTAAGAAGTTTCTTGAGCAGTGCATCCTGAAAAGCCAGTGATTAGTACTTAACTATGTGAGCAGTCACTAAGAAGTTTCTTGAGCAGTGCATCCTGAAAAGCCAGTGATTAGTACTTAACTATGTGAGCAGGACCACAAAAAAACTTCTTCCAACGGAAAAAATCTAAATCGTAATGATCTATATAATATTACAGCATAGAATTTGCTTAGTTGCAGACTTCAAGTAACATATCTAAGCTAATTCTCATGCCAAGTTAAGAGAACTCTATTCTGTAAATCGCTAAATCCCTTCACTAAAATTTCCACTCTTTAACATTTTAAAGAGCTTTCTGTCCAAACCTCACAGACTACATGTACCAAAGGCTTTTGCAACTAAATATTTCTTGTTTACATTTGAATATTCAGTGGTGGGAAGCAATACAAAGATTCTTCTCTCCTCTCTTGAATGTCATTGAGTAATTTACTTCAATTTGAATTTAATTGGAAGAGTTCATCCGACAGAGCATAACTTGCATAATTTAAACAAGCAGTTCTTAAATATAAGAGTTAAAAGTTCACTATGGTTTCTAACCAATCGTTTTTATAAAAACAGACATCATGACTTTAGAATTAGCATCTAGTATTATTCACCATATATCTTTGATGATTGGAAACATACAATTGCACAGAGTCAAGAAGCAGCGACAAATAAATAGCAAGATATGAGTTAACCTCATAATCGATTAATAACTAGCTAGTACAGTACCTGTGCTTCACAACGAACCACTGCTGTCACACGATCATTGTATTCGTCAATATTCAGCACCGGAGCCAGAAAGTGTCTCCTGGCGTACAGCTGCATATAGTAAATCAATACATTTTTTGCATTAAAAAATCTAGTCATGAATTCAAGATTCAAACAGGGTCTAATAGTCTATCTTAAATCTTCATCTTCTTATTAAAAATGGATGCTAAAACATTGTTGTGCAAATATAGATTGACATTTCACATTTCCTAATGTTGTGCCTTTCCTCTAAACTCGTTATATGTTTTAAGAAAGTTTATAATCACTACAGGTTTTGCCACCATCAAAAGCTAAATACATTACAACTACAAGGTATAAAAAAATAGATCATGTTATTTGCAACAAGAAACTTCATTACAACCACACTTTCAAACAATAGCATATGTAAATAAGAAAAGAAAGAACCTCATATATACAATCTCCAACATATGCCAAGTTAGCTGCATTATATGTAGACCTAGGTTTCTTCACTTCCGGAGGACTGGGCAACCATGCTTTACTGCTTACATAAGTTGACTCTTCAGATTCCACTGTTTCCCAAACTACACAAGTAGAAAACTTCTAAGAGGAATATTCTCAAACAGTTGGCGTGCAACAAAAAACCCAAATCAGAATTCACACAGCAACATTTTCCCAGAAACACAAACCTTGCTTGGGTGATTCGGACTTGAATTCGAAGAGTTTGTAGAGGTCCACTTTCTCCAAACGGGAAGATGAAGAGGTGGTGGCGATTGATGGGGATGCTGTGGGAGAAGAGACGGAAATTGGGGTTTTGAGTTTGATTTTGCGAGGAGCATTGCGATTGTAAGGTAGACGTTGTTCGGTGTCCCATGAACACTGCAGTTGCACCATCGTCGTCGTCGTTGCCATCATCGATCGACTTTATCACAGTGGCGGGAAATAATGATTATTCTCATGCGAGCTCTGTTGGATAAGGCCAGGCCAGGGTCGTACAAAAAAATCGAACCGGGACGGTTTTCGGTTCATACAATTTTACCTCGAGGTCAAAATTTAACAACCGAAGGAGAATAGAAAGATTGTTTAAACCATGCTCAATCACATTTAAATTGTGAAACTACAATCGGTAAACACTCCATACTATGCAGGTTTTTTGTTTTTTTAGAAAGTTTTAGGTACAAAACGCCCTTAGAATATGAAATTAAGTTGTGTGACAGTGTAGAAAGGCAAAAGTTGTGTGTGACACTTAAGAAATGCCTTGGATCAGTTGATTGTGAAAGTAAAAACTCTATGTCAACTTCCATAGTTCCATGACCATCACGTAACAAACCACCACCAGCAGTGCAACCCAAATTGGGACGGGCTGCCCCATCCACATTGAGTTTTGCCCACAACTCAACATGCCTATCCAAGCAGACCATAGAAACCCAATTCAGATCACTCACCCTCTTCCTTTTCGCAAGCATCACGACCTTAAAGAAGCTCCCAACCTAGTTACAGACAAACATTGCCTTAGATTTCTGCTCATCGAGACCAGTCAAGACTCTGGCATTACGCCATTTCCAAAGCCACCACGTAGAAGTGGCGAAAACAACATTATGAGGCACATTTTTCCCAAAGTCATATGACCCCCGGGCACACTTTAAATTCTAGATATCCTGAATATCAAAGAAGAAGTTCACGATGGGAAGATAGTCATCCCAAAACTTGCGGGCAAACTGCAGTCCCGCAAAAGATGGAGGGACTCAGAGTGCAGTCCACAATAGGAACATGCATCCAAAATAGTAAGATGCTTGCGACAGCGCTCCGAATTAGTCAATATCGTTCCGTTCAACAAAGTCCATAAGAAGAACCTAACACGTTCTGGGACAACAAGGCTCCAAATAATCCTGAACCCATAAAAGGATTTGAAGGCGAGGAAAATTTTTGACTGAAATGAAAAGCCGAGGACGCCGAATACTCCCCTGAAGAAGCCGGGATCCAAGAGATATTTTCCAACACTTCAATATTGACATTGATTCTAACTGATGAAAGAATAGAGATTTGGGAATATTTGCTTAAATGATTAGGCCTCTCAAGGGATGAATAAATACAAGAATACAAAGATCTATCTAAGGTTACGAAATATTCCGAAGATAATAAAGATACACAAAGATATCTTCTATCCTAGAATACAATATTCTCTAATACTCCCCCTCAAGTTGGAGCATTCAGATCGAGAATACTCAACTTGGATGATAGATATTGAAATTGCGGCGCTGGAAGAGCCTTGGTAAAAGTGATAGCTGATTGTTGTGACGTGGAAATATGAGATGTGTGAATCATACCGTCTAGAATCAAATATCGAATGAAGTGACAATCGATCTCAATATGCTTAGTTCGTTCATGAAAGACATGTTTTGCTGAAATGTGCAAGGCGGTCAGACTGTCACAGAAAAGACGAACTAGAGTGTCATGTTGTCCTTCTTTGCATCAACACAGCGCCGACTCCAAAGTCACACGCGTCGGTCTCGAGGGTGAATGGCAGATTGAAATATGGTAATCTCAAAACTGGTGCAGTTGTCATGGCTATTTTTAAGTTTCTGGAATGCTTCATCCGCCATTGGAGACCACTGAAATTCATTCTTTCTGAGTCAATGAGTTAGTGGTTTCGCAATCCCTCCATAATTGAGAATGAATCGTCTTTAGTACCCGAGGATCCCTATAAATCCCCGTAGGCTTTTGATGGTCTTTGGAGCCTCCCTAATAGCCATAACTTTAACCTTCTCCGAATATGTTGCTACCCCATCTCTTGATATCAAATGTCCTAGGTACTCGACTTGTGACTGGGCTAATGCCCATTTGGGTCTCTTTGCAAATAGGGTATGCTTCCTCATAGTCTCATTCATAGTACGCAGATGACCCACATGATCTTCCAAACTTCCACTATAAATCAGGATGTCATCGAAGAAGATTAGAACGAATTTCTTTAGCAGCTGCCCAAAGACATCATTCATTAGAGCTTGGAATGTTGTTGGTGCGTTGGTTAATTTATACGGCGTGAATTTGAACTCGAAGTGTCCATGGTGAGTTCTGAATTTCATTTTATGAATGTCTTCCTCAAGTACTCTCACTTGGTGATAGCCTTCCCGTAGATCTAACTTTGAGAACCATTTCACACCATTAAGCTCATCTAACAAATCCTCTATATGCGGGATTGGGAACTTGTCTTTGACAGTAGCATCATTGAACTTCCTGTAATCGATGTAGAAATGCCAACTTCCATCCTTTTTTAACTAGAATTGTTGGTGATGCAAATGGACTCTCGATGGGACGTATGATTTTTGCTTCAAGCATGGCTTGGACTTGCTTTTCAATTTCTCTCTTTTGGAAGTATGGGTATTGATATGGTCTTGAGAATACTGGAGTAATCCCTGGCTTTAGGGGAATATGGTGCTCATGACCCCTTTCTGATGGCAATTGAGATGGCTCACTGAAGATGTCAGTAAACTCTGTCAAAAGTTCATCAATCGGCCCTTTCCATATATTGCCTCCTCTTTCACGCCACAAATCTCAGTGTGTTTACCATCTTTTAAGAAAGAAATCTTGAGTTGACGAAAATCCAATAGAATTGGGATATAGTATCTCATCCAATCACCTCATACAACCATGTCACGATCTCCAAGTTATAGTATCCTAAGGTCAAAACTCCTTACCTTGCATTTCCCATAGCAATCCTGCACATATCTGGCTATTGAACATCTTCTCACCATTTTCCACATAAACTTCCATGACTGGTGCTTCTTAGAGATCAAATTTTGCATCCTTAGACGCCATGGGGTCCAAGAAACTGTGTGTCACCCCCACTGTCAGTCAAGATTGTGATATTCTTTGACCGTGTTGATGTTGATTGTTGACAAGGCACTGCTTCCTGATATAGAATGTACACATACTTCTAGCCCCTCTTCACTTTCTTGCTCACTGGTAGGCTCAATTTCTTCATTGAATTCCTCTGATTAGCTACCCTCTAACTGAGTTGCTAACAGACTGTGCAATGTCCGAGTCTTGCACTTGTGCCCCACAAAATACTTTTCACCACATTTGTAACAAAGACCGTGATGCCTCCTATGTTCTGTTACCAGACATGTCCCACTTTTCTTGTTACCACTGGTGTTGTTTGGTAAGGATGTTGAACCTGGATTCCCACTTGGGCTTGAAACTGGAACCCCCTTTGCTATCACTACTGATGGCTCCGTGATTCTTCTTAAATGGCACACTGGTTTTCCATGGCGGTTTGCTCAGCTTGACAATGGCTTAGACAACGCTATAATGGAGCCTAGCTTGTTCAAACACTGCTGCAAGATCTTTTGGTTTACTTAGTTTCACCAAAGATTTGATCTCACTTCTCAAACCGCTGACATAACAGGACACAAAGTATGATTCAGGCAATGTGGATTCGATGTCCAAATACATGCTCTAAGTTCCTCAAACTTTTCATTGTAATCTTCCAACTCCGCTTTTTTCTTGAGTTTATTAAACTCCTCAACAACATTTGTGCCTTGTTGCTCCCCGAATCCGACACAAACTATTTCTTTAAATTCTTGCCAAGAAATCAAGGGTCGCTGAATCATAACCCCTTGAAGTCAAACATCAGCTCACCCATTCACATAAATCGAAGCAAATTCCACTTTTTGATTCCTTGAATCCCAAAGATGGAGAAACACATGTCGCATTTTCTTATCCAGCTCCTCGGATTGTTACCGTCAACACTGGAAAATCAAGCTTAGGAGTGTGCATCATGCTCCCCCTACTGTCATAGCTCCAATAATTGCTCGAATTCCCCGCTCCTCCAGTTGCGTTAGCTTGAAATTGAGGTTCTCGTTGTTCTCTATGACGAACACTAGGGGTGGCTCCCAAAATTCCTCGATTGAAAGTTTGAGGATTGCCACATAGAGCATGGAAACACATCTCAATGGATTTTTATAGAAGGACTACCCACCTTCTTAGGCAAGGATTTGATCATGGTAGTTGTTGTCAGAATGACCAAATATGGTAATTTAATTCCCTTGCCCCACCCATATACTGCCTCCAAAGTGGCACAAGAGTTCATGAATACCATTTACAAGCTCCATGCATGGTATGCCCTCTACAATTGTATCTGACAGAGATCGGATTATCACCAGCAATTTTTGGAAGGAATTATTTTATGTGTTTGGAACTACATTAGCCATGTCAACTTCCTACCACCCGCAGTTAGATGGATAGACAGAGCGGCTGAGCAGATGCTTAGAAGCATACCGGCCTGAGAGCTACGACATCTTTCAAACCAGCTCATTGCGTACGATGGTTAGCCCTAGCAAAATGGTGGTATAATACCAACTACCAGTCAGCTCTAAAGATGACATCATTTCAAGCTCGATATGGCTACCTACATCCATTATTGGGTGTTGATGCAGTTGCAATATTAATTGCGTCGGTAGAAGACTGGATCAGGGAGAGAGAGTTGATGTTAAATCAGTTACACACCAATTTGTATCAAGTTCAGGCTCGTATGCAACAATTTACAGATGCTAATAGGACTTAAAGAGTGTTGAAAGTGAGAGATTTTGTCTATTTAATTGAAGTTACAACCTTATAGGCAAACTACAATGGCTTTGCGCATGAACCTCAAGCTATCATCCAAGTATTATGGACCCTTTGAAGTTTTGGGTAAGATAGGTGAGGTGGCTTATAAGTTAGCACTACCACCAGATTCAAAGGTACATCTTGTTTTTCATGTTTCTCAACTAAAGAAACACATTAGACCATTAGTTTCAGAATCCATGACATTACATAGTCTCACTAAGGAAGGAGACGTTGCGGTGCAACCTGAGGAGGTATTGGATTCCAAGATTATGAATCTGGATAACGACGATCCGATCTCGGAGTGGCTAGTTAAATGTAAGAATCTAAGTGTTTGGGACGAGAAATATTTGTACACGTCCAACAAGATTTATTCCACAAGTTGTCCATAAATAGTCTAATGTAATAACGCAGAAGTATCCAGAAATTAATACAAAACACATTCCTTCTCCTCAATCTATCTTTTTTCTCGTCTTTCCATTATGTCCTTCTCACATGTCTTCTATTCTGTTACGGACGTAACATAAACCAATCTACAAGAATTACATTGGATCTTTATACCAGAGAATTGTGTTGTATTGCATCTCTAATCCCAAGGCCAACCTAGAAAATGCATTGTCAGATTTTGAAAGCAAGGTCCCATCCCATGGAAGTTGTGTCTTCGCAGTATGATTGCCACGAAAACTCCATACTTAAATATACTTAGTTTTCTAACAAATATGCTGATGGAGATAGAAAGACGAAGCAATGTTCATCCTCGAGGTGTTATATGTCGTGTTCTTGTAATCAGGAAGGGATATCCATTTTGGGTTCCCACCCATTTCTTCAAACACAACCATCATATTTTCATGTGGCTTTAGCTA
The DNA here is from genome assembly GCA_029168935.1 of Oxyria digyna. Classification (NCBI taxonomy): domain Eukaryota; kingdom Viridiplantae; phylum Streptophyta; class Magnoliopsida; order Caryophyllales; family Polygonaceae; genus Oxyria; species Oxyria digyna. Next base: position 12,848,878 of record JAPVLV010000010.1, on the reverse strand, counting down.
GGATCTCGGTACATGATACGTGGAAATTAAACCAAACAAGGCTTAATAACCAATTTTTGATAGCTAAGGTATGAGTACCAAACGGGGACTTAGTACTTGACTAATTCACTTACCATCTTCGTGAAGGCTCACCACAGTACTTTGAGCATTTCTTTTCGGTTTAGTATCCTACGTAGTTACATTCACCACAAGAACCAAATGCTTTGTATGCAGGCCAGTGACGTCCGACACTTTCTCCATTGATCCAAACTTGACCTTTACCCATACTACCCATGTCTAATGCAAGAGGGGCCGGTCATTCCCAGCTGGAGCATTGATTGTTGTCTGAATTCATAATGTTAATCAACAATTTATAAATTTCATATGCTCCATGTAGTTAGACTTTACAAGAAAAATGAAGCCAAAGATTAACTTGTACCAAGTTAGAGGTTGATTTTAATGAACAAATGCACCATCCATCCATTCAACAGATGAGGCTCCATTTAGAGAATGAAGACTTGACGATTTGTTGATAGCATCCTTAAATCAAACAAGTGGTGTGCATCCCAATAAAACCCAAACACTTGCTACGCATTCCAAAAAACTCAAACACTTTGGGTTGATGGGTGGGGGAAGAGAGACAATGAGTAGATTTGAGCGGGGAAGAGAGAAAAGATGGAAGCGGGAAACAAGTTTATAATTTTATATTCGGTATAAATTAAAAGAAATAATATTACAAAATTACAAAAAAATACTATAAAATCCATTACTTTCCACTCACACGAACTAGACCTCCAAAAACACGCAACTTTCGTTCATTCTTCACGGTAATCGGTAAGCATAATTCTCAACCTCTTTTAGATTTTGACACAAATGCAGTTCAATTTTTTTTCTAGGCTTCTTTACAGATCGGATGTTTACTTGGAGATCTAGTTCCAATTCTACATAGCTTAGTAATGTAATGTTAAAATTTCAAGTGTTGAGAGTGTTTACATGAAGATCTAATTGCAATTTTACATACAGTGCCTAGTAATTTAATGTTAAAATTTGAAGTGTTGAGAGTGTTTACATGGAGATCTACTTGCAATTTTTACATACCGTGCCTAGTAATGTTGCAATTTGAGTATTATGAGTATTGTTTTTATTGAAGAATTAGATGATTTATGAAATTCTGTGTTCATAAAGCCTGAATGTTCTGAGTTCATAAAGCTTAACTGAAGCATAAGTATCCGAGATAGGGTGAAGCTCAAGTAAGCAAGATAAATTTGTTTCATTTGTGTTTCTAAAACAAATGTTTGAGAAAATGCACCGATAGGTTAGGAGTCTCAACTTCTCTTATATTTTGACACAAATGCAGTTCAATTTCTTCTTTTTATCTAGGCTTCTTTACAGATCGCTTGTTTACTTGGAGATCTAGTTCCAGTTCTATATACTGTAGCTTAGTAATGTAATTTTAAATATTAAAGTGTTGACATGAAAATTTAGTTGCAATTTTACATACCGTTCCTGGTAATTAATGTTAAAATTTGAAGTGTTGAGAGTGTTAACATGGAGATCTAGTTGCAATTTTACATACCGTGCCTAGAAATGTTGCAATTTGAGTATTCTTAGTACTGTTTTTATTGAAGAATTAGATGATTTATGAAATTCCGTGTTTATAAGCCTGAATGCTTTGAGTTCATAAAGCTCAACTGAAGGTTTAGTAGCTGAGATAGGTGAAGCTTAAGTAAGCAAGATAAATCTGTTTCATTTGTGTTTTTGAAACATATGGTTTTTGAAAACGCACCGATAGGTTGGGAGTCGTACAATATCTGAAACGAATCTACACATTTGAGCATAATATCCAACCCAACACTGCGTATCATCAATTTTTGGAGTCCCTCTAATCTTTTCATGTTAGCATGACAACAAGATTGAGGTTCGTTTTAAAATTGAATGTTTTTTTTATTAAAGCAAGACTGACTCTCCCTTGATATGTTTGTCTGTACTATCATTGTGATTAATGATCTTCTTTATTCACAGGATTGAAACAGCCTATGGCATCAACTTCTGCCCAGAGAACCTCCAGAGCCTCTTCATTCGCGTGTGTAATGAAGATGGAGCTAAAGAAGTATATCGACACAAGCTTTGGACTAATATTGCACAACAGTTGACGCAAGAAAACAATGTGGATATGGCACCCTTTGTAACAAAGATGAAGAAAATATATATTAGTAACCCGATGAATTATGAAATGACTTTTTTCTTTCATTAACTCTGCGCGAGTCTATGTTTGCGCACTAATTTCATATACAGTCTAACAATAGTGTAAATTTGTGCAAACAAGTTTATAATTTTATATTCGATGTAATTAAAAGAAAAATAAATATTACAAAACTACAAAAAATAATGTTATAAAACCCATGACTTTTCACTCACACAAAGTCTCTCACACGAACTAGACCTCCACAAACACTCAGCTTTTCTTCATTGTTCACGGTAATCGGTAAGCATAATTCTCAACCTCTCTTAGATTTTGACACAAATGCAGTTCAGTTGCTTTTTTTTTCTAGGCTTCTTTACATATCGCATGTTTACTTGGAGATCTAGTTCCAATTCTACATACCGTAGCTTAGTAATGTAATGTTAAATATTGAAGTGTTGAGAGTGTTTAAATGAAAATCTAGTTGCAAGTTTACATATCGTGCCTAGTAATGTAATGTTAAAATTTGAAGTGTTGAGAGTGTTTAAATGGAGATCTACTTGCAATTTTAGATTGTATATGACATTAGTGTAAAAAATTTATTCGTTTTAAGGGTATGGAGACTTATTGATTTTTTTTCTTCTAAAATGGGCACCTTTTTTGAAATAATTTTTGTTTTAGGCGCATATTAAAACAAATTTTCGAATTAGTCACTTTTGCCAGCTTCGACAAATAGTTAAGAGTGCCTCTCCCCGAGCCAAGATTTGTTAAAAATAATAATTAAAAACAATATTTTAAAAAATAAATTAAAAACATATTTTCAGATTTTATGTACAAAGTGTAAACTAAAAAAACAAAATCAAATTAGGTATGCAATATGCTCCTATATACTTAAATAATGGGGTCCATATATACACCTTTTATTTCCCATATTTACACCTATATATTGCCTAATACCAGAAATACCCCACCATCCATCTTCCACATAATCATGTCAGATGAATGTAAACCCATCTCTAGTTTCTTAATTTGCTCAAAAAACCCTCAAATCAAACAGAATAGCACCTAAATTTATCTAACTTAATCTAGTTTCAACCAATTTACATTAATTTAACAATATCAATTAAAATCCCAAATCAAACCGTATTCTAAATGAGATGAGCAATAGTGAAAAACAAGGATTGATCTAGTTTTGAACTCCATATCAACAAAGAAGAGATGCAAGATGGTTGAGCGGAGAATTCAGATCGGAGTACAGGGAGTTAGAGCGGAGTGAGATAGGCTTAGTGTCGGAATTAGAGCCAAAGGCGGTAGGAGGAAGAAGAAGATAGTGACGAGGCCGACACCAGAATCTAAATAAGAGGCGGTAGGAGGGAGAAGAAGATGGTGAGGTTGGCTTGATTACTCCTCCAATGGCGAGAAGTTTGCAAAACAGTGTAGTTAAGGACATTGTACCCCGTATGTAAAAACAACGCCACATGTGTTTATATTTAATTTATTTTTTTAACAAATCTTGGCTCAGGGACAGACGTTGTTTCCTTAACCATTTTCCTAAGTTGTAAAAAATGTTTATTTCGAAAATTTGTTTCAATATGCGCCTAAAACAATTCTCTACTACTCTCAAATCCTGGAAGTCTCAAGGCATTTTGTACAGAAAGCGAAAATGTGTCATCTTTATCAATTGAATCCCCCAAGTATGTGTATATAGATTGTTTTTTTTTTCTTGCCAATATCATTTCACCATCCCATCTGCCACCATATCTCGAAACTCTGCACATAAAGTTCTGTGACGAGCTTGAGGTTGTTTGCAATGGAAATGCTTCTGAAAGTGACCTGCCAAAGCTACATAAGTTGAGTTCACTACAAAGGATTGGAGCTGATCTTCCATTTCTGCAGAATCTAACAATTAGTAAGTGTCTTGAATTTAATGTTTTTGGGAGAATCCTGGAAAATGCATGATCACTTGATTAGTGGATCACGTCTTACTTGGTTGAGCTTTGATTCTTGCCCATAGCTGGAGCCCATTTTCTCTTCAACCATGATTTTAGATTGGAGATAGGAGAGCGGGGAGGAGGATTGAAGATGATTCTTGTTCCAATGATTCTGATTTTGGACCGGGGAGGGATAAGGGGAAACAAATGGCTCTGTCGGAATTTGATTCAGATAGTGAGTTGAATTTGACTGGAAAAAGCTTGGAAATTGCTGTTGCGGTGAGAACACAGGTGGTGGAGGAGTCTCTTTCTATTTATATTTATTATCATGGATTTTTTTATCGACAACTTTTCTTTCTCTTTCTGTTTATCATGTTCTCTTTTATTTATCATTTTATACGGTCAATAGCCTTTATTTTTTTATTTTTTTTGAAATCGCCTACATGTTATGCGTCTCACTTTCTCCACGGCTAATCTCCGCATCAAATACTCTAGACCGAAAAATTAAAAGTAATTTGAAAACAAAATCTATAAATAGGCCTATAGCCAAGTAGTAGTGATGCTTAGTAATCGAAGACAATTGTAGAAAATAATGATAAAATAATTAGGGAAATGGTAAAGTATTTAGGAAAAGTGTCCGGTGATAATAGTTGCTACAGTAATAAATGAGAATGATTATGGGCCGTTTGATTTCGCCAGATCGGACGGATGTGGATAATTCACTTTTGGGCGCGTGTACAAGCGCGTTCAACAGATCTCGTAAATTTCCTTCTTCTTCTTCTCCGCCTTCGTTTTCTTTTCCCCCAAGTTTTTTCAACAAAACTTCTTCGGATCTTGCCTTCTCTTCTCTGCTGCGTAATTCCTTCTTCTTCTTCTCGCATTCGTTAGCTTGTTTCTCCTTCATTCTACCTATGGATCTAGGTTTTGCTTCTATTTTCTTTGTTTCACCAGTTCATCCCCCTGTTTCTCTTCAATTTGAGCTTATTTGTTGAAGTATTACGATGATTCGTGTATAATGAAGCAGTTTTGATGAACAGCAGGTGTTCTTGTTCTCTTGATTGCTCTGTTCGCTAATCCAACACATCGATGTGATGAACATTTAGAAGAATTGTGATGAACATTTATAACGGATTTGATGAACATTTATAACGGATTTGATGAACAACAGTAATAGAAGTGATGAACATTCTATTGGACATATAATGAACATAGACAGTATTTGTGATGAACTTTTATAAAACATGTGATGAACGTTGAATGCAGTCTTAATGAACTTTTAATACTGATTTGATGAACTTTGTTCTAGATGTGATGATCATTCACAACATTTTAATGTGTAATGAACATTTACAGGATTTGTGATGAACATTGATAAGTAGTTTGATGAACATTGATAAGTAGTTTGATGAACATATGTTTAATATCTGATGTACAGTTCATCCATTCAGGCTGAGTCGTCTTCTATGAGTAACAACAAGACTCCTACAAAAAGCAGAGAGGCAAGATTTGAGAAGTTTGTTGGTCCTTTACCAAATACAATATTTGTCCTTCCACCTCCACAATCAAAGAACAAAGGAAGGCCAAAAGCATCATGTTTGAAAAGTACAATTGAGAAAGTTAGATTGAATTCTAACAAGGTGAAGAAGTGTTGTTCAATATGTTTGAAATCCGGACACAATCGCTCTACATGTCCTGAGAATACTTCAACAAGTGTTTGAAGTTAGATAATTCTAAAACTATCATTTAAGTCTTTATGTGTAAATCTAGTTCTGGTGAACATTTGTAATCTACTTGGTGAACAATTATATATAATCTGGTGAACAACATGGGAAAAATTGATGAACATCGATATCAAATTAGATGAACTCTCACTGTTAATGTGGTGAACTTGTTGTGTTAATTTGATGAACTTTGTATCTAAGCTCGATGAACATTCATTATTAATACGATGAATGTTTGTGAAAAAGACAAGTAAAATTACTTATCATATTGATGAACTTTTGAGATTAACGTCAATGAACATTCAGTGTTAATATGATGAACTTTGGCTAAATATTCAATGAACATTCACAGTTAAGCTGATGAACATTGTTCAGTGATTTGATGAACATTCTGTAATATATATATGAACAAAAGAATTCTTGTACTCATTGTCAAACTTCTACATTGTGCATTTTCCATTTACCCACTCTATAAGTTGTGGGTAAGCATTGTTGAATCTGTTGGTTAACAACTCTGAAATGTACTTGACCCTTATCATGTCCATTTGCTTATTGTCACCTTTCTTCAAAGAAGTTGTAAAATTTGTCAGCCCCTCCCCAAAGTACGTTTCCATGTGTCGCATGGTATATATACCACAATCCTGCTTGTTCTTGTCATCTCTCCAGTACATTGAAAGACGTTCAGCTTTGACCTTTTTCTCGTCTTCGAATAGAGCTGCTTTGGCTTCCATGCCATGCTTCCTTAGTAATTCCACAAACATTGCTCTCTGTAAAATAAAAACACAATAATATCAAACATATTGAAAAACAATGATGAACATATTTAAAACGTACAATTATATGATGATGAACATACAGTTATATGATGATGAACATACAGTTATATGATGATGAACATACAGTTATATGATGATGAACATACTGAAATATAATGATGAACATTACCAAATAAAAAGTTGATGAACAAAATTAAGGATCATGGTGAACAATATCAAACAAGATGGTGAACATATTGAAATACAGTGATGAACATTATTAAACATACATATGAACTATATATGAGAGGAATGATGAACATTATTAAACATTCTGATGAACATTATGAAGAATTGTGATGAACAAAGAAAAAAGAGTTGATGAACATTAGTTACCATGAACTGTTTCTTCCTCCTGTTGTTGTTGTTCTTGGGATGACAAATTTCTTTGTGATCTGTCATTTGTTTTTTTGCTTCTTATCTCTGTAATATTGAACATACAAGTTATATATTGTGCAAAAATACAAAGTTTATAAAGAGGATAATATTCATACCTCTTGGACATTCAATAACAAGATTTATGATGAACAAATAAGAGAAATCTGATGAACAATCTTAAGACATATGATGAACTTTGATAGGCAATGAGATGAACAATCACAAAAATTTTGGTGAACATTGAAAAGAAATCTGGTGAACGTATGTACAAGATACGATGAACAAATACAAGATATTTGATGAACATTTAGATGTACTGTGATGCACATGTATTTTGATGAACATGCATGTAGCGAAATCAAACATGTCGAAGCAAAAACCTAACTCCAAATACCAGAGATGAACAAATACAAGATATTTGATGAACATTTTGGTACTTGGCTTCTCTGAGATCCTGCCATTTTTAGTAGCGAGTTGATGGATTTTGGTGAACGACTGAGTGAAATGAAGAGAAATCAGTGAGAAATCACAGGAAAAAGCATCGTATACGCTAAAATTAGGGATTAAACACCATACCTCTTCCTTCGTTGTTCTTCTGTGAGCCAGACATCGCGAAATTTGTAGGAGTATGTTGTTTTTGATGATCGGCGAGAGAAAACGAAGTGATTTCGTTGAGAAATCGAAGAAAAAGCAAGCGAGTAGGAGGTTAGGGTTTGATCGCCTTTGCGAGAGAGGTTTTCTGTGGAAGTTTTGAGAAGAATGGGAAGAGACGGTTTTCGCTCAAATTTTGAATCACGTTGGAACGATGTAGAGCGTGTGTTTCACACAAAAAGCTAGCGAGTAGGAAGTTGCCAGCATGGAAAGTGGAGCAATCTGGGCTGTCCGATCAATTCCAATGAACGGTTCCCGTTCATTCTCATTTATCTCTAAAGGGCCCTTTATTACCAGATTCGAATCCAAGTATTTAACCCCTATCTTGTCTAAAAGTTGTAAGAAAGAGTCTATTCTGAATTAAAATATTGTGTTTGTTCTTGTCCGCAATCATGGAGGTGTTCACATATGGGTCCATGTTTGAAGTCCACCTCATGTACTCGAGGCAACCTTTCTTGTTTTGCTGGGGTTCTCGTTCACCACAAAATGAAACACTCTTGTTTGCAATACCTTGCAGGATGATATGCGAAACAATACCCTTTCTGAAATAGAGTTCATTTGATTGTTTTGGTTGTGTCAAGCTGTCAACTTTCCAATAAGACAATCCTTGCAGTCTCCGTCGTCTTGTGAAACAAGGTTCCTTTCTTTCACCGTAACCACATAAATCCCGCTCCATGGAGAAAATCATTTCAACATTATATAAGATCTAATCATGTATACACCTGACATAATGACCATGGAAAATGGTTAGAAAAGTTATGGTTAGAAAAAATTTCAAGGCAATTCCACACTTCCTTATCCACTCTGACAAGTGTAGCTTCAGATCCTTAAAGCACATATAATGTATCCTATTATAATATTCTCTTTTACTAGCTAAGACCCCTTTGTCTAATAGATGAAACAAAGTATTCATGTTATCAATAGCCGCAAAGTCCATCATAAATTACCACTTTTACTAATCACAACTACTATCAACTATCAACAATTACAACTTTATATACTCTTATAAAAATATTAAGTCTCACGAAACATGTATTACGAATAGAAAATACATAAAAGGAAAAGAATATATATAAAAGCCTAAAATACGAAATCTTGTCATGTATCAGACAACTTCTATTTATAACTTTTTCCATAATTCATCTTTACTATCATCATATGCATCTCTTCTTCCCTCGATCAAATTTGTTTCTGGATCGACACCTATTCATCAATTTCTTCTCCCCGTATGAAAAATACATTAAACGGAAGATCTGTTTCCATACTTTGTCTCTTGACATTAAATTATTCATCCACTCTTGCCTATATAAATACATACAAGAAAATACAATACAAATCCACGCCCAAAATGTCTCACTATTCTTTAATACTTCTCACCATAGCCTTTACTCTCTTCACAACATTCCCTTCTTCCTCGGCCGACACCCAACTCATAATCGACACATGCAAGAAGATCACGCATGACGAGCTCTTACTGAGCGGTAACTACAAAATATGCGTCGGCTTCTTACAATCGGACCCTAGGAGCGCGACAACCACACTTGAAGAGCTCGGGGAAATCGCATTCGGGGTAACTCAAAAGAAAACCGTTACACTCGAATCCCAAATCAAGACACTCTTAGGAAGCCCGAAAATGAATCCCGAGATCAAGAAAGTCTTTGACGGATTGTGCGGAGATGTATAAGAAAGCAGAGGATTCGATTGGAGAAGCTTTAAAGGCGTATAAAGAGAAGAATTTCTTCTCAGCTCACACACATGCTAGTGTTGCGTTCGACGTGCCATCTGATTGCGAGGATGGGTTTAAGGGACTGACTTCTCCATTAATGCAAGTTAATAAAGATATTGAGAAGATCTATGCGATTGATCTTGTTTTTACTAATATGTTTCATAAGTGAAAAACTTTGTTCCCAATGAAATAACTTTTACAGTTAATATTAATTAAACATTGATCCCTTGATATTTATGTTATTAGTACTGCACAATTAATCCAATTATGCAAACTAATTATTGTAAATTGTACTAATATGCTTCATTAGTTGTTTTTGGTGAAGGTGTTTCCTATGGAGTAAAGAGACTTGTTTTCGAATAAAATATAATTACTATTGGTATAAATGTTATTTAAAATGGTAAAAAATATGTAAAATTCTTATAAATCATGACATCCACATGAAAAAGGTCAGAAAATTAATATAAAATCTCCGCCAAATGGTAAATTGTATTAAGAAATGAGAACCAACCAACTACAACAGCTCACAAACTAATAACAGAATCAACAAGAACCACAACCAGAGGAACACCAGATTAAATCCTAAGTCTCCTATACATGGCTCTACCTCGCCTACTGCTTCTCTTGATCTTGCACTTGATCCTAAGTTTACAAGCTTCAATGATATTAGAGGCACAATTTTCTACATGGACAGCAGCACCATTGAAAATCACTTCATTCCTTAATCTCCAAGTGAAGTAAATGATCCCCTCCACAGTCATGATCTTGCTCAAGTAGATGTTGTTCTGCTTTTGAGTACACTCCTCAAACCAATGCCACCAATCAAGCAAAGAAGGGTGAATACTGGTAATCCCTTGCCAACTGAGCACCAGTTTAGCAATGTTCTTAACCACAGAGCATCTAAACCATAAGTGACTATCATCTTCCTCCTCTAACTGGCATAAGGAGCACAAAGGACTGTGAATAATCCCCCATCTGTGGAGCTTCTGAGCAGTGGGCAACCTGCCAAGTGTTGCAAGCCAACAAATAAAGCTCCACTTGCTAGCTTGCTTTCCATGCCAGATAACTGAACACCAGGGGAGGGATTGGTGATGGGATATGATCATGTTATAAAGGGAGGCACTATCAAGCTTACCAGAAAGCTTGATCAAGCTAGGATTATTAAACAGTCGAATCTGACTAAGGTTCTTCACTTCATCTCTAACCTTGATCAAAGTTTTCCAAATCCAGGAACCAGTGGAAAGGCATCTAGCATTCCATATAGACTATCTCTTAGTGAGGTTGCTCCTAGCCCAAGCAGTCCATAGATTATCATACCCTTTATGTATCTCAAAGATCATTCTGGCTATCAATGTTTTATTCCAAGAGAGGAGCTCTTTAAATCCAAGTCCACCTTCCTCCTTATGCCTACACACAACTTTCCAAGCAACAAGACTCTTCTTGCCATCAGTCTTCCCAGACCAGAGGTAAGATCTACAGATGGTTTCAATTCCCTTGATCACCTTTTTAGGAAGCAAAAATATTTGCATCCAGAAAGAGAGCACACCCTCAAGTACAACCTTGGTTACTTGAGCTCTTCCTGCATATGAAATCTGCCTAGCATTCCTGCAGTTGAGCACACTCTTGAGTCTACTCAAAAGACCTTCAAAATCACCAGATTTAGGCTTCTTGGAATGCAAAGGAACACCAAGGTACCTAACTGGGAATGAACCTTGACTGTAGCCCAGAATATCAAGGCATTCCTTCTTTCTCCCAACACTGAGTCCTCCAAAATGGACTTTAGTCTTAGCTGGATTGGCAACCAATCCAGATTCAAGGAAAAACTTATCTAGGCACTCCTTGATCAGTCTGAGAGAGGAATTATTAGGTTTGCAAAAGACCAAAAGATCATCAGCAAAAACAATGTTAGTAATACCAAGTTGCTTGCACCTAGGATGGAAGTCAAACCCCTTCTTCTTACTCATAGCTTTCAACTTTCTGGTGAGAATCTCCATCACAATAACAAACAAGAAAGGGGAGAGTGGATCCCCTTGTCTAAGTCATCTTTTCCCCTCAAAAAATCCCTTAGCTTCTCCATTAATAATGATAGAAAAGTAGGAAGTAGTGACACATTCCATGACCCAGTGAATCAATCTCTCAGGGAATTGAAAATACTTGAGGGAATCAGCCAAAAACTTCCAGGAAACACAATCATAGGCTTTTTGAAGATCAATTTGGATAAGGCATCTGGGGGAGATCCTATTACTGTCATAACCTTTTATGATATCCTGAGCAGTGGAAATATTGTGTGCAATAGATCTTCTAGGGACAAAAGCACCCTGATTCATAGAAATGATATCATCCAGAATAGGCCTAATTTTCATCACAAGGATCTTGGAGATGGTTTTGAGCATAGTATTACAACAGGAAATAGGCCTAAATTCTTTGATATGAAAAGGTTGATCAACCTTAGGAATGATACTCACAAAAGTGGCATTAGTCTGTCTGAGCATTCTACCACAATTGAAGAACTCCTTAGCAGCATTCTCAACATCTCTACTCAACCAACTCCACCCTGCTTAAAAAACCAGCTACCAAACCCATCTGGCTCAAGAGACTTAAGATTACCAATATCAAAGATGGCAGATCTAATATCATTGCTAGAAGGAATAGAGCACAAATTTTCATGACTCTCAGGATTAACCAGGTGGCCCTCATATACACTAAAATCAGTCTTAGTGACAGATTTCTCTATACCAAACAGTTGAGAATAAAAGTGAATAATCTCCTGCTCAATTTCACACTGAGTACCCAGCTCATTACCAAGATCATCTTTGAGTGAAAAAATAGAGCAAGCAGCCTTCCTGGTCTTAATGCCATTATAAAACATAGGAGAAGTTTCTTCACCTAATTTGATCCAGTCAATCTTAGCTCTTTGAACAATAAAACTGTGCAGCTGAGTCATCCTCAAATCAAATTCATCCCTAGCACAATCTGCCTCCCTTTGGTTACTGGTATTCATGAAATCATCCTGAAGCTGAATGTTGGCTATTCTAAGCTTCTCAACACTTTCCTCAACCATAATCTCAAGTTTCATGAATCTTCCTTTCTGCCAGACTTTAAGAGCATTCTTCACTCTCTTAAGTTTTTCAGCCACAATGAACTGAGCAGTACCTTGGACATCCTTATCCCAAATATCTCTAACCAAGCTAGAATAGTCTCCCTCTTCAGTCCAGAAGTTCCTGAATTTAAAAGGAATCTTTTTCCTACCCAAGGTAGGATTAACACTAAGAATACCAGGGGAATGATCAGAAAGATTAGGATCACCAAAGAAAACCTGAGAATCAGGGAACATTCTCCCCAAGCCATCATTGGTGATTACCATATCCAGCTTACAAGCAATCCTTGCAGTTCCTTCCTGTTGATTATTCCAAGTATACTTAGCTCCAGAATAAGCATGATCAGACATACCCAAGGTGTTCAAAACATCAACTAGCTCATCACTATCTCTAGCAACCCTCCTCCTCAAAGAGAGTTTTTCAGAAGAGTTGAGAACACAATTGAAGTCCCCCATAATGGCCCAAGGCCCAGAGATCCCACCAGCCACACTAGTAAGCTCATGCCAAAGTACACTTCTACCACTTGAAGCATTAGAAGCATACACAAAGCTGACATGAAATTTAGTATTTCTATCTTTACTTTCCACAAAGCAATGGATCCATTGATAATGAATGGAGATAATATTCACATTCAACATGGCAGGATTCCAAGTAATCCACATTCTCCCTTTCTGAGAAGGAGAACTATTAGTCACATACTTCCAATTACTCATCAAACAGAAGCTAACATCTCTCTCCCTATCCAAGAGAATTTTAGTTTCCATAAGGCCAACAATACACATTTTATTCCTTTTGATGAAATCCCTCACCACTCTAGCTCTAGGGAGTGAACTACATCCCCTAGTGTTCCAAGCTCCAACAATGATTTCAGACATGAGCACTACTTCCTGAGCTGCTACCACTCACTCTAAGAGTATTCTGATTCTGCTTGGACATGTTACTCTCCCCCTGGGAGCTAACTGCCTCCTTCTGTGTATTCTTACCCTTATTTAGAGTTTCAGTCTCCTTCCTAGTAACTCTCTGAGGTGACTGAACCTTTTGTGAGCCAATAGGTTGCACAGATCTTCCCTGTGTATTTGGCATACCCTCCCCAGTAGTCCCTTTATCCATCTTAGTCTCAACATCAGTGCCAACCTTAACTGAATCTGCCCCTCTAGCATTGCTATTCTTACAAGAGATCCCTCCATGGCCAAAGGCATCACAAGAAACACAGTGCCATGGAATTCATTCATACCAGATACTCTGATTATATATCCTGCCATTCAGACCCTTTAGAACAACACAACTTCTTTGAGCCTCTTGAACAGTCACTGAAATGAGCAGCCTAGCATAGGACATCTTCCCTCCTCTAGCAGTGTAACTATCTATACAAATTGGAGAACCAATCATACTTCCAATAACACTGAGCATATGGTGGGAGTAAAAAATGGGATCTAATCCCTTTAGTTGCCCCCAAACAGGCACACTATCAAAACATGACCAATCTAGAGTCATTCCAGTCTCCCATTTCTTCAAAACAAAGGGAATAGATCCATTTATAAGCCATACTTTCTCCTCAAGCACCTTCTCCAACTGCTTAAGCTTCTTGAATCTAAAGATCCATATCCCATTGTCCCTATTCTGAATATCTACCATGTCAGTTTTCCACTCAACCTTAGTAAACTCTTCCATTTCAGATCTAGTAATCTTTTTACCAAGAACACCACCTATGACTGTCAATTTCCATTTGTCAAGTTCAGATTCCACTTCCTCAGAAGAGAAGTTATAAACATCTTTACTAGCAAGTGTGACATGTTCTAGATTCAGTCCAGAATTCCATCCTTTAACATTCTTAGCACGGCCATGTCCTAGATCCATAACAGATTCTCCAATTTTAGGCATATCCACATCAGTCACCACAATAGGGGAATCCTGCGCCCTATCAAGCTCATTCACTTTAATCTGGCCAACGGAAGGGGACTTACATTGAATTGAAGCTTGATTAGTGGAGATCGATCCACATTTACTCGCGCTAGGGTTCACATATCGCAAATCCGGAAATTCATTAATTCCTTCCATAGCTGCGAGCTTACCCTTCTTGTTGTTGTTATTCGATTTCACCTGCTTACGAGCCATAATCTTGATCACGCCTCTTTCTTGTACAACCAGGGAGATCATACACAATCGGCGAAGACGTAGGAGGAGATCGAGTTTGTTGAAGAACTTGATCGCCAAGCTATCTCCCGCCAATCCTCAGGAGAGAGAAAGAAACGGAATTAATTAATATAAAATCTCATTATATTGAAAAGTAAATTAATTTCATATTTAAAAAAAAATATAACAAATTTAAAAGTTTTGATGTATATGTCCAATTAAGCATATAGATTATCATATATTGATTCATAAGTGATTGTTTTGATAATCATCTTTGATAGAATCAGACAATAAGTCAACAATAATGAAATGTATTTAGTATGAAGAGTTGTATATGTTCTCCGCCTTTACAAGCTCATTTGATTATAAGTTAATTTGTGATAAAATTCATGTTGGATTTAATTTTCATTATGAATTATTCCAATAAATCAAATATGTAGTTTCTAAAAATTTACAATAGAAATGTGTTCAATGTATGAAAGGTTGTTCTTTCTTCCCCTTTTTCCATTCCTTGTATAATGAAATTTAACCCCTTTCCATTGTAATCAAATTCATTGATATCTAGTAGTACCTGAATCAATCCAAAAACATACATGTATATATAAGAGACTTTTGCCTCAAGTCACACAAACTAACAAAAAAAAAATACTCACTCAAAAACAATTTAAAATATCTCTCTATACTCAACATATCCAACATATCGTTTTTCTAACACTTTTATCCTTCATCGCATTTTTATTAAATTTATGTTCCAACACCCAAGTCATTATCAACACTTGCAGATAGATCACTCAAACTGAATCATCACTAAGTGACAACCACATACTTTGAGTCAACTTCTTACAATCTGATCCAGGTGTCTGCCAACCACTCTCAAATGTCTAGCTAAAATCTCATTTATGTTTATATGAATGAGAGTCACTTAAAATACAATCTCATAAGCTGTTGTTGAGGCGGACATCATTCACTTTAACTAAGGGGTTGTAACAAGTATATACTTGTTAAGGCGTGCATATGTTCGCCTCAACAAGTGTGACTGAGGCAGTCATAAAGGTGCCCAACTCAACAAGTGAGCAATTATAATAGCTTAGAATCATATCTGCCCGCCTCAAAAAATGATTATCTCATCAATATTTGAGGCGAAGAATCATGTGCCCGCCTCAAATATTTGCCTCAAATATTTGCCTCAAAATCATGTATGTTTGCCTCAATTCCTTGTCTCAAAATCATATGTCCGCTTCAATTGTTTGCCTCGATCAAAATAAAATTGCAAACTCAGAAAATGAATCAATTTGAGACCTGAATACCACCATCAACAACATGGATCTGAATATCCACAACTTTTGTTCTAAGATTGAGAACAGCATTGGTACAAACTGAAATTTGAGATGGAGAACAACATTTGTAGAAAAACAGATATGAGATCCAAATATACAAACTATAAAAACAAAAATGTTGCGGACCTGGCCTTGTGATTGGATATACAGACTACAAAAACAATAACATCGCTAAATGGGAGCTTGCGACTGCAACACAAAAAACAATTAGAACCTTGCGACTACAACAATGAAATCCATCTCTGAGGCATGGAGAGACTGGATCTGATGAGATTTGATGTAGCATTAGAAACCAAGATGAGATCTTATGACCGACGGCTCCATGGACATGCGGTGGGTGTCCAGGTGGTGTCGCAAACAAGCCTCCTCCTCTAGAGAGAAAGAGTGACGAAGAACCCTATCATACTCAATCTCGGAAAGAGTCGAGAGGAGCCGATAATCCAGTAGGCCTCCTCCTCCATGGATGTCCGATCTCAAGAATTTGAGGAAGGAGAACGAAGAACCCTAGTAGAGAGAAAGAGCGACGAAGAGTGGGATAAGAAGCAGACGTTGGCGACGTGAGAGAGGACGAAGGTGATGGTGAAGAAGAGGAGAGGGACGTTGGATCAAGGACGAGCCGAGCAAGAAGAGAAGGCACAAGTGAATTAAAATTTTGTTCTTGAGGGATGAGATGGGTTTATGAGATCCCATATCTACTTATCTAGGGTATGGGTGGGAAAAGAGATAGCATAGAGATGGTTTTTCATGTAGATGTGTTTTGTTTTATTTGAGATTGAATTAGAATATTTGATTTATTTAAGCCATTGGATATGTAACGACTTAACGGTTAAAATAGCAATTCGTGTAACTTGTATAAAACTCAAGGGGAGTAAAATATTGTACGCCTCAACAACTCAGATCCTGTTGAGGCGAACAAATATTTGTACGCCTCAACATGGTCAATAATTTAGACTTGTTGAGGCGTACATTATAATATACGCCTCAATAAACATCTGTTAAGGAGAACAAATTTTTGTACGTCTCAATAGTGTCAATAACCCAGACCTGTTGAGGCGTACATTATAATGCCCGCCTCCTCGAAGAAATCCACTTTGCATAGCTAGTGTATAGACAATTATAAGTTACTTAGCTTTAGACTATAGGTTATAAGTATACTTACATCGACGAAGATATCATGGAAATGTAGTTTCGAAGCAGCGAAGCTCCCATGCGAGCCTCATTGGAGATTGCACTCTTCACCCCTGACTGGATAGTGGAGAGTGCATTAGGGAAGGGGGTGTCCTAGAATGTCGATGATAGTTGAGCGGAGGTGGAGAGCACCAAAATCAGAAACAAAAAAAAAGGAAAAAAGATTGAAACCGAGAAAACCCTAGAATCAAGTCAGAATCCCTAAACTGTAGTTACTCGCACTCTCTCGCTCACTCTCCGTGCGATTGAAGATGAACTTATCTTACCTTTCCTCTGTCACTTTGATACAGACTCTCTTCACTCGCTGACGCTCTCTAATGCCTCCTCCCTCCTTCCATTGATGTCCTTGTTTCAGCTTTTGGGTTTTGATGCAAGGAGCCCCGTCAATTAGAGCGGAAGAAGACTAATCGCCTCCCAATTTAGCCACAACATTGCAAAAGCTTTCGTTGGTTTAGAGGTCGAATTGCTGGTTGGAGGATCGGTCTGGCTTCGACGATGAGAAATTGGCTACAGATGGAAACGATCGACCAGAGAGGAGAGTGAGAAATTATGAAAGGCATAAAGACATAAATGCCCCTCCAGAGTTAAAAAATACTTAAATGATGCAAATAATCTGGACTGGCGGATAATAAAGATCAAACGGTGGAAAAAAGTTCTTACTTTAAGTCTAGTTCTTATTTTTGGAGAGGTTTTCATTTGATCACTTCTCTACATTTATTTATATCATTTCCTTAATTACATAAATCAATTAAAATAAGGATAGCACGTAGAAATACTCCGTATGAGTTAGTATTATGATGAAGTTCATATAATAAATCTTCTATACATATACTAAAAAAGAGCGGTGTTTTGCCACATGTCGTCCTTATGTTCAATTCGTCTATGTGTCGGCCTCTAAGCTATGTCACCTCATTAGCCACATCATCTTTCATGTCGTCATGACTTAAAATAAACTAATCAAAAATAAAAAATGTCACATATTTATGAAACTTGAAAAAAAATATCATAATATTTATAAATTAATTATCTCTTACCTAAAAAAAACTTTCCTCTCTTTTCAATAATTTAACTTTTCAATTAATTAGGCTATTATTTACCAATTAGACTTGTACTGATATTTGTAATTTTTTTATTTAGAGATACTCACGTAATTTTCTTTATACTATTATCTAATTAAAAGAATAAGAATATAGTTAGAAAATTAAAAGAATGGTATAGTTAGAAAAAAAAAAGAGAAAAAAAGCTTCAAAGACCGTACCGAGTATATAAAAGCAAGATTTAGGGTTGAGAAGAGAAGGTTAGGAGACGATATTTGTGCAGAGTAATGGCGGCGGAATGTTGGAGCAAAAGAAAGGCAAGTGCAAACTTGAAGATGGAGTTGTTCCCAGAAGAGCTTGTGGTTGAAATTCTGATAAGACTTCCCCCTAAACCCCTTTTCAGACTCAAGAGCTTGTCCAAGAGATACAATTCAATGATCTCAGATCCGAAATTCATTCAGAATTATCTCAAATACTCATCGTCGTGTCGTCTACACCTCAAAGCAGGAATGCTCTATCCCTACGGCTATTTCGTACCTCGACTTACCCCGAGAGCCAGTTGGTCCAAACTCCATTGGCTGCACTGAGTTAGTGAAGGAGGATCAAATTCACCATCGCTTATTATTCTACTTTAGCAGGAAGAGCTCCGACCTCACAAGGATCTTGGCTTCAAACAATGGACTCATACTCTCTCAAATTAATCCGTACCTACCCATCACGACAGTAGTCATGCACAATACTACCATTGTCTCAAATCCGCTTACCAGACAATCTCTCAGGTTGACTTCAGCAACTAGACCATATGATATTGATGGTTGTTGGACGTGTGGATTTTCCACGCGAGGTATCGAGATGAATGGACGCTACCGTATTGCCTTCAAAGTTGTGTTGATTCAAAAACGATCGAGAGCTGTCGAGGACGACAATATCAAGCTACGCATATTCTCTTATGATACCGGATGTTGGGAACTTGTCCAAGACGTCACAAGTTGCCCACAAGTGGTGTATAAGAATTCCTTTGGGGCACATGATTTTTGTTACAAGGGTATCTTGCATTGGTTTAATCAGAGTGAAAGAGTGATAGTAACGTACGATCCCTTCCACAACCCTGGAAGATTTGGTCGTATTCAGTTGCCGGAGGGTGGGGGAGGAGGTACAGTAGTGGCTAGTATGAATGTGGTTCATGAAGAAGACAACTTGCTGAAATGTTGTGAAATAGTGCGTTGTGATGGAGGTACTGATTTGAGTATTGTCGTGTGGCAACTAGTGGACTATGAAGAGGAGGAATGGATCGAGGAGCAAAGGTGTCCCATTAGCTCATTGTGTGGTTCAGATAACATCTTGCGAGTGTTGAGAGGATGCAGGCAGGTGATTGCTTCGAGTCCTCAAGTCTATTGTTGCTTATTTGCAAGAGATAGACGAATCACTGCCTTTTATCTTGAAAGCGGTCAAGAGGAAGATGTGGATATCCCCCATTTTACTAATGGGATGCACCGGGCTTTTGATACACTCCTGCTTCTTCCTTTTGTGTTTTCTTCATGCTTTTGATACTCTTTTATTCTGCTGCTATAAGGATTCTTTGTTATTGATTCTCTCATTTTTAAACTTACTTCTGTGGAATAAGCTAAAATCAGACAAGTCAGAAGAAAACCACAATGCATCTACACAAATAGCTGTTGAACATCCAACAAAAATGAAACGAAAACCAAAATCCTAAAGTATTTGATAGTACACTCCCACATCTCTACCAAGAGGGGGATTGCCTTTGTCAACTAGCTCCAGTTTTTTCCACTCCCATATCTTCCTCGGTAGCCGCCTGTTAAGGTGATTATCCATTGAATGTAAAAAAAAACGCCATACAAAAGATGTATGTCACTGAAATAACGAGTTTTATTGGTCTTGATGATTTACTGACCTGGTGGAGGAGGAGGAGCACCACGACCCATTGCTGCAAATTCAGGACTAACTTTCTGACCGGCTTCCTCGAGTATGCCAATGAGCTCCTTTGCAAATCTAGCATTTGCAGCTGTGAAGAACGTATATGCCGTTCCTTTGGCCCCAGCTCTTCCTGTACGACCAATCCGATGGACATAGTCTTCAAGTGATCCGGGAAAATCATAGTTTATAACAAACTTGACATCTTTCACATCTGTGCAAAAGAAAGAACACCAAAGGGCCATATGTTATTAATACAGAATTCAGGCATGAATAAAACATATCAGGTTGTTATAATGACATAAACAATTTATTGACATATTTCATGACATGCCGTTATGATGATCACCAACAATCATCAATATTATGATCCTATCAAGAAGTAAATAGTTATTTTCCCCCATAAAGGTTTCTGCTTTGTGGGTTTTTTCAGAAACTGAGAAGCAACTTCTGAAGTTATCTGACTCATATTTTTTGTTTCAGATGCAGAATATTCATTCGCTCAAGAAAAGCCTAAAAATTAAGGGTAACCCAAGCTATCATGCAATTGAAAAGACAATGTCCTTATTACCCACCTAAGCCACGGGCTGCAACATCTGTTGCAGTCATTATAGGGCTCTTGCCGGATCTAAACTCTGACAGCACCCAATCTCTTTCTGCTTGGCTCTTGTCACCGTGAATGGAGAGAGCCGGCCAACCATCCATGCGAAGTTGACGAGTGACCTGATCACATCCCTTTTTCGTGTCCATAAATATCAGTATCCGACTTCCGTCCATGATGTCTTCTAACAAATTGACTAGTCTGGAGATTAGAAGAAAAGCTCATGAGAGACAATTCATACATGTTCAAGCTAAATAAGAGGGAAATGGAACTATCAAATATACAAATATATGTAATGGATTGTTACTTGTTATATTTCTGACTCTCAGATAGAATTTCCACAATCTGCCGGATCGCATGGTTAGCTTTTAAGTCTGCAGAACCAATAACTACCTGTTCAGAAAGAATTTCTAACAGAATTAATACAACCAACATAAACAAAGCCTAAAAACTAGACAATAAAATCCACTTTGCTGTCTGAGGATAAGCAAAACGAAAATATACATCTCTATGTATAGCAGAAAAGGTAAGTTTGAGAAACTTTACTTTATAAGGGGTGTATAAAAACTGCCTAGCCAACTGTTCAACCTCCTTTGGCCATGTAGCACTCCAAAGAAGGGTTTGACGGTCTGGCCGGATCTGTAATGTAGCACAATGAACATAATAATTAGTAGGAACTGGAAGCCAGACGTTGCATTGCTACTGTAAACGACGTGATAGAGGTGTTCAAAATTACATAGCATAACCTTAAACTGTATGGAGGTGTTCAGAACTTAGCCAACAAAGCATTCAGCCATATATAGCACTACTCAAATATATTGTCTCATACTTCTATGCAGTGTACAGAACATATTGCACAAGTTTTGTATATGTATTAACCAAGATTCCAACAATATCTATGGTGGTGACACTCATCGCTCTGATAAAACGCAGGACAAGTGAAGTACTGAAAATTGAAGTGCTCATACAGTAAATTTTAATATATTAGATTTATAGCAAACCAGATTTGCTGCTGAATATTATTTTGAGAACTCTTCATATTGAACTCTTTTTACATTATTTGCTCGAAAAGCACCAAAGTGTTTTGGGGAGACATGATACCTGTGCAACGATTTTACGAATTTGAGGCTCAAAACCCATGTCCAACATCCGATCTGCCTCATCCAACACAAGATAAGTAACCCTTCTAAGATTTGTTTGATGTGAGTCCAGCATGTCAATTAATCTTCCTGGTGTCGCGATTACAATTTCAACACCTGCATGTCAAACAAAATCTCATTCAATCTCATTAAGCAGGCACCTTGATCAGCAGAATGGTTAATATATCTGGATTTAATTACCAACTAGAGCCAGAAGCCCAGTACACGAAAGTCGATATAGCAAAGTCATCTCAAAATTCCTGGTCATTGATGGACAAAGTCAGCTCAAACTCAATCATCACCTACCTTTCTGAAGATCACGCACCTGAGGTCCTTTTGGAACCCCTCCGTAAATACAAGTATTTTTAATCCTTGAAGAAGAACCAAATTTAGCAGCTTCCTGCTGAATTTGTACTGCAAGTTCCCGAGTTGGAGCTAGGACTAACACAATTGGACCATCTCCAGGTCCTGAAAAAACAACAACACGGATTTATAAGACTAAACTTTCTGGTGGAACAGAAAAAGTAAAAGAATGCTTGTAAAACTCTCTATGCTTATATGTACATGTATGTGCGTATGAAAGAATTACCCAACATTGGTTGAGCATTGACATGGACAATGGAGGGCAGTAAATATGCAAGAGTTTTTCCTGATCCTGTCTCCGCAATACCAATAAGATCACGCCCCTTTAATGCCATTGGCCAACCTTGAGCTTGAATTGGTGTCGGCTCCACAAAACCAGCTTTCACAATTTCTTGTATGACATATTCTGATGTACAAAGAGCAACTTAAGTCATATGAACAAAATCGATTTGACTGTTTTGAGAATTTCTGAATGCTCCTATTTCTTTCATCTCCACAGTTGTTAGCTGAACAAAAAAGGAGTATGTATATCCGGTTTCAACTACACAATGCCACCTCTAACATGTCAGAATTGCAATTTTTTACTTCAGCTTGAATATGCACATAAGCAGTGGAAATGGAAACCATCAATTAGTAGTCTGGTTCAGTCTATGCTCTCATCCTAGACCTAAAATCCAAAGCATTGATCATATAAAGTTCAAACAGCAACCAAACTTAGCTGGCAACTAACATCAATCAGTTATCACCAAAAGATAAATAGCCAGAAAGAACAAATCAATAAACTTCTCCATTACAATAAACCCTAGAATTAAGCCTTTTACCTGGAAAGCCTACATCACGGAAACTCTTGACAGGCTTGGGCACATCGCGACCCTCGACGGTAATCTCCCTTTGTCGCCGGTAGTCCTCAATCTCACGCTCGGTCATGGCAGCCACGGAGGGAGATTCGGCATAGAAATTCTTCTCGAAAGGCGTTAATCCATCCAAGTCGAGCTTCCGGGGAGACCCGCCGCTGCCTTCGTAGTAGTCCTTCTTGGACTTTTCAGCGCCATAGCTCGCTGTTCCTCCGAAGCCGGAATCACTGTAATAGAACACAAGTAGCCCCAATTTAAACACTTGAGATAGCAGAATTAGTTAATAAAAAAGTTAAAAGGAAGAAGAGATGGACCTTCGACGTTCGCGGTAAGATGAGGGGTCGCCGGAGCGAGAATCGTAGCGACTCATCGGTGGTCGGAAAACGGGATCTTAATTGATTATGCGGAGTCGTCGGCGGGGACGGGGAAGAGAAGAGAGGGAAAGGGGTTACCTGACAAAGTCACAAATATTAAACGTCACCTCGAATTTTTGTTGGATAATTAACAAAGAAATTTCACAACAAAAATAAATTTAAAAAAAGGTGATAAATTGAAGTATAGCGATTAACAAAGAAATTTCACAACAAAAATAAATTTAAAAAAAGGTGATAAATTGAAGTATAGCGATAAAATGCACTGCACAATTTTTTTTTTAAGAAGGCAAGAATCGGAGTTTTCCCTGACCATCACAACGGATGGTCCTAAAAAAGTTCGAGTAATTAGATAACGTATTCGATTGTAAGAGAACTGGTCTCATAAGTCTGATGTATTCATCAGATAAAATACGATCTTGATTACATGCTAGTACTGTCTTTAGAAAGTGCGTATTAAAATCTGGTTTAGTAATGAAGTCCGTTGCTTTATTGGTTTTCCTAAAACAATGAAATAATTTAATATTATGACGAGGTCGAATTATGTTCTGAAGATCGTCAATAATATTACGAATTTCTAAGGAATTTTCCAAATATTTTTAATAGAATTAATAACTGTCAAATTATCGTGTTCTATGATCACATTATTATTGTTGAACTTTGTTGATACTTTAAGTGCATAGAGTGTCGCTAAGGATTCTGTTGACATTGAATAAACTTTTTATTAAAAACATCGATTATGGTGCCTTGAAGCTGATGATAATTCTATTCACGATAAAATCGAATAAGAAAATTAAAATACTAAAAGCGTTTTATAAATTGGTGTTAGAAAGGCTTCATGTTAGCTTTTTTTGTTTTTTTTTTTAATCTTGAAACATCAAGGTATGCAATTCTATCGTGTCAGACTCGATCCATTTTACCACCTCAAAGACTTTTTTTGAGGCAAAAAATTTCGAACCCTAAACCTCAAAAACTTCGGTCATAAAGACAACTTGTTAAATTACTATGAAATCGAGCGTTGTCATGGTGGTGTTGACTTGATTCTTCTGGTGCAACGAGTAGTGGAATGGTTCATAGAGCAAAGTTGTCCCATCAGCTCATCGTGTGGTTCCGACCTCTTGCAATTGTTGAGAGGATACATGTTGTAACAGAAACGAAACGAGAACAATAAACGCAAGAAAGACACAGAGGTTTACGTGGTTCACCAAATTTGGCTACGTCCACAGGAGAGGGAGATCAGATTATACGGAGGCGGATTACAGTTTCGGTACAATTAGGGTTTACACATAAGCCGCTATATATAGCGCTAAACAACCCTAAGCTCAACAACAAAACTGATGGGCCCAAAAAAGCCCATACAGCGAGACCCCCGTGCTACCTGTCGCAGTGTGTGATTCAGATTCAAGGCATACTAACAAATCTCCATCTTGACTTGAATCCTCCAGGTAGACTCTCAGACGCACCATGACAGTGCCAGATACCAGACATCTCCCTCTCCTCAGAATTGCCCCTCAGGGCAACTAATGATCTTTGATGTTGAACAAGTCCAAGCAGTGTTTGAACTTGCTCTCAGGAACTGGCTTGGTGAACATATCAGCAGGGTTATTAGCTGTCCCTACTTTCTTCACCTGGATTCTCTTTTCATTCCTCAGAAAATGGTACCTGACATCAATGTGCTTCGTCTTCTCATGATGGACCTGATCCTTGGTTAAGCATATTGCACTCAAGCTGTCACAATATACTAAAGCCTGATCCTGATGTAGGTCTAGATCATTAACCAGCCCCTTTAGCCATATTCCCTCCTTAGCAGCTTCTGTCAAAGCCATATACTCTGCCTCTGTAGTAGACAAAGTAACTGTAGGTTGTAGAGTTGCCTTCCAGCTTACCACAGAACCTCCTAGAGTGAACACATAACCAGTCATAGATCTCCTACTGTCCACATCCCCAGCATAATCAGAATCTGAATAGCCAGCAACCAAACACTGGGTGTCATTCCCATAACAAAGACCAACATCAGAGGTACCTCTAAGATACCTGAAAATCCTCTTCACAACTTGCCAATGTTCCTTCCCAATGCTGACCATGTATCGACTTACCACACTAACAGCGAATGCTAGATCTGGTCGAGTGCAGACCATAGCATACATCAAACTCCCAACTGCACTGGCATATGGGACTCGAGACATGTACTCCTGATCCTCATCAGTCTGAACAGTGTACATTTCCAACTTGTTGTTAGATGCCATTGGAGTATCTATAGGTTTTGCTGAAGACATTCCAAACCTGCTTAATATCTTCTTGATGTACCCTTCCTGTGAGAGGAAGAGTTTTCTCTTCTCCTTTTCCCTATAGATTTCAACTCCCAGAATCTTGCGAGCAACACCCAGATCTTTCATATCAAATTCTGCACTAAGAGAACCCTTCAACTTCTGAATATCAGACTTATTCTTAGCAGCAATCAACATATCATCAACATACAAAACCAGATAAATGCGTGAACCACCCTGCAGGTCATTGTAGTACACACAACAATCATACGAACTTCTGCTGTAACCAAGCTGCTTCATATAAGTGTCAAACCGCTTATACCACTGCCTCGGGGACTGCTTTAGCCCATATAAGGACTTCTTCAACTTGCAAACATGATTTTCCCTTCCTGGAACCTGAAAACCATCTGGCTGAGACATGTATATTTCCTCCTCCAACTCTCCATGTAGGAAAGCTGTTTTCACATCTAGTTGCTCAAGTTCCAGATCCTGATGTGCAACTATCGCTAGTAGCACCCTGATTGAGGTATGTCTGACTACTGGTGAGAAGATCTCGTTGTAGTCTACTCCCTCTCTCTGACTGAAACCTCTTGCAACCACTCTTGCTTTGTACTTTATACCCTCTGCAGCAGACATTCCTTCTTTCTTCCTGAAAACCCACTTGCAAGTGACTAGCTTTCTATCAGCAGGCAATCTGACTAGCTCCCAAGTCTGATTCTTATGAAGAGACTCCATCTCTTCTCCCATTGCAGCAAGCCACTGTGCTGACTCACTCCCAGATATTGCAGCTTTGTAGGTGGACGGTTCATTATCATCCACCTCCTCGGCCACCTGCAATGCATATCCTACCAGATCAGTTAACATGTACCTCGCTGGAGGTCTGACTCCAACCCTTCTGGGTCGGTCTTGAGCAACACTTCGGTGCACAACTTCATCAGAACCTGTTTCTGGCAGTGCACTCTCAGACTGATATGTATCTTGCTCATCAGTAACTGGTTGTGGTACTGGTGCCTCAATTTGCCCCGGAGTAAATGGCATCTCCACCTCCTCAGCAACAACCTCTTTCTCTGCTATATCACTGGTCTTGGATTTCAGCATAGAACTCTCATCAAAGACTACACTTTTGCTCAGTATAATCTTGTTATCAGACCAGATCCTTTACCCTTTCACACCAACACCATAGCCCATGAAAACTCCCTTCTTAGCTCTCGGCTCTAACTTACCCTCACTTATATGATAATAAGCAATGCAGCCAAAAACTCTCAGATTTGAGTAGTCAGCAGCTCTTCCAGACCACACCTCATAAGGTGTCTTGCAATCAATGCTTGTGTGTGGACTCCGATTTATCAGATAGCAGGTTGTTGTTACTGCTTCATCCCAGAACCTCCTAGCAAGACCGGCATTAGAAAGCATGCATCTTGCTCTCTCTAAAAGTGTCTGATTCATCCGTTCTGCTACACCATTCTGTTGTGGTGTAAACCTGACTGTGTGATGCCGAGCAATACCCTCATCTCTGCAAAACTTATCAAACTCAAATGAACAGAATTCCAGACCATTATCTGTTCGCAGCCTTTTGACCTTCTTTCCAATCTGATTTTCAACTAAGGTCTTCCATTCCTTGAATCTACTAAATGCCTCTCCTTTATGCCTCATCATAAATAACCACGTGCTACCTGTCGCAGTGTGTGATTCAGATTCAAGGCATACTAACAATACAGACAAGTGATTGCTCTGGATCCTTGTAGTCTCAAGCCCGTTGCTCCTTATTTGCAAGAGATGGACGAATCACTGCCTTGGGTCTCATGACCTGTAAGGAAGAAGATGGGTTGTTCCTTTTGTATTTCTCCATGGTCTCTCTTTAACTTTCATTTGTCTAGACAATTCTTTTATTTTCCTTGGATAAGGATAAAATATTTTTGGTTATTGATTCGATTTGATTCACCAATATCCAAGAGCCGCTCAATAACACTAGTAAGTGTAACACCTCAACAACACTGATGTGAATGAGCCCTAAACACAAGAACATCATCAATAATACATACTTAATCGAGACCAAAAGAAAAATAACAATACATGCTTAGTGTGCTCAACAAAATGCCAGAAACATCTAAGAAAGATTACACAATCAAGACCCTGCGTTGTAGTAAAAAGGATGTAAAGGAAGAATATAACCGGCGATGTCAATCAAAGTGAGCCTCCTTAACGTGCCAATCGTACACATGTTGGACCATGTTCTCGATCTTGTCAAGGCGTTGAAGTTGGAGTTCAACGCTCTCCACACGGTCAAGGATGAAGCGGAGTGTTGGATCAGATTCTGACCCGATACTATCTTCGACATCTGTCTCAACTTCATCATTATGAATATGATCATCAACCGGGTCCAGTTTCATAGAGGTGATCTTCCATTTCTCTTGAGCATCTTTTAATCTTTCCCTCCTACATTCATCAAAGAAGTTATAGTTTTCAAAGTCAAAATCCTCAAAGGTGCTCTTCCAATTCGCTCGGTTCTAGATTGTGGTATGAGCCACGTCAGGAAGACACCATGGCTTGGTAGAAATAGGTATTCTAAGAAAGATACTGCATCCCCGCTCGAATATTATGCGCATATCCTCACACGCTTTAATTCCTATCCAGTTTTTTCCACAATTTTGGAGGCTGTCTAAATCAATGTGGAAGTACCGAGCAATCGATGTGATAAATCCTCCTACATAGATAGTTTCTATTGAAAATCCTTTAACTTTTTTGCTTTTAAACTTCTTCATATGGTTCACCATGAACGCGCCAGTGTCCATGTTGAGCTCATCCGTCATGGCGTACAGAAAGAGTAGCTCGTCAAGGGAAACAGTGTCCCATTTCCGACCAAACATGGTTTGTGCCAGGAACCGGTGCATAAGGCGAAAACACGGGTTGTAAATGTCGACTACTCTCGACCATCCAGAACGAAATCCGGTTTGATTTGGGCAGTAGGCAATTTCATTCCAGAATCTCGTTACATCCACGCCGTGGTGTCCATTCTCACTCTTCAACCCGCCTATCCTGAAACCGAAAATGTCGTTGATTTGGGTGAGAGTCAGCTCTCGATCTTGATTGCCGAGGCGGAAGGTGATAAGTTCCCCCACGACTTTCAATGTGGCTAAGAACTCGTACGTTAGTGATCCGTATGTGTCCTCCTTCATTGTGAGGAATTGGGTCCATCCAATCTTTGCAGCCATCCATTCAATATCTTCCTTTAGTCCAAGTCTGTCAAGCATAGTCTTAGAAAGGTACTCTGTCCAGAGCATCGTAAAATTGTCAAGAAGATTGTAGGTTTCTTGATGCTCTGGGTTGGTAAAGATCACGTACTGTATCATTATCTTTAGTATCGAAGGCCGGTTTGAGGAGCCCTCAAGTTCTTTTTGGGGCCATTTGAAATCTCAATACCTGTAAATAGGTTTACTTAACCCAATTGATAAGCGGTATTTTACATAGCGCTACTATAAGTTATTAGCTCATTTTGTATAGGATTATGCTAGATGTTATGATGTATTCTGTAATCATGGAGTTCTGGAGAGTTGAGTTATATATGAGATTACAAAGGATGATGCGGAGCATTGAAGCATAAGAAGAGGAATCGAAGCTGAAGAAGACCACAGGTAGCATTGGAAGCAGCTGAAAACGAAGCCAAGGAAGCCACATAAGCCAAATCCGCGATCGCGGAAAACCTACTGGACCAGCCAAGATCACAGAACACAATCCGCGATCGCGGGTCCCAAACCGCGATCGCGGAATCCGCCAGCGATGACTTTTCTTCATTTGCCCGATTTAGTATGTTGTGTTAAGTTTTGTAACGTTTTTACCTTCAATTTGGCAGTTAGATTCTGCAGAGACTTATATGTTTTTAGGTGTGGATGATCTTCTATCATCTTCTACATTCCATTTCCAAGTTTTGAGAGTTTTTCCTCAAGAACTTCATGAGTTGCTAAGTTTTCATTGTTTTGCTTGACATTTGAAGCTTTCAGATTGATTAGGTTGTGACATTCCTTTCCTTTGTTCTAAATATATTGATTGTCTCTATTCTCTTGTGTGTATTGTTATTGAATTAGATTTTCTCATTTAAATTGGCCATCTAAGTAGTTTCATCTCATTCATATTGCTATTGTTTGGTTATTTCTAGTTGAAATATCATACTTGTTTGTAGCACACACAATTTGCATGAACTAGTTGTGAATGTCAATTGTGAAGAGAATTGAGTACATGTCGAGTATCTGACTAGTTGTCTATGGTATTGCATGTATCTATCCATTCTTGAACTTAAAGCTGCTTTATTATTGAATCTTAATAGTTTCAAGGTTATAGTTGAGTAAGGGTTATTAGGACTAGTTGGACTAATAACTACATTAGAACAGAGATTAAAACGATCATATGAGTAATTCAACATAGGATTAAAAGGAGTTTATGATCAACTTGTTAATCTGTTAGTGGATGCTTGTCGAGTGAAACACCTTCCATTGATATATTTACAAACCAAATCAACCTTCGTTACTTTGTTCTTAAAACATACCAACCCCCCCCCCCTTTTGGTTACTTACACTCGTTAATCATAATTGTTACTTTAAGAATCGATAACCTGATTCCCTTGAGATTCGACCCTTGCTTACCTACTATATTTGTTAGTGAGCTTGTCAGGATTACTTGACTTGGTATACGACAATTCGTCTCGTCACCAATCAATATAAAGAAGTCACAATCTTGACTCACATGGTCACTTGTAGCCATTTTGCAGCACAAAATTCAGTCCACACCATAATCTTTTTTGAAAAAAATTGTGAAAAAGCAAACACAAGCCAAATAGCCAACAAATAACAAGGACAGTAAACAAACCCAGTACAACTTGTGGTCACAACCCCTATATGCAAATTCTAGCTGAAAAATCAGTCAGTTCATCTGAATTTTCGAAAAACTTGGTGAAGTTACAACCATGACCACGCAAATCGTTTTGTAACTTACCTAATTCTACAAATAAAGACAAACCCTCCCGCTAAATTTACATCCAGAGAGATTAGCACCTATTATTGAGTAGAAAAGGGCAAGTATTGGCAGAAAATGTTTACCAAGACAGAGATCGAGTTGAAGATAGTGTCTAAGCTCCCATGGGATTCCCGCAATAATTTGGTGATCGGCGAGAGAGCAGCGTCGAAGAAGGGGGTGAAATTGTAAGGTTTGATACACATGTAATTTTGAAGTTCAGAAGATAACTTATCATTCTGATATCAATACTTGTTCCGGCAAAATTAAGTATTTTTAAGTTCAAAAGATTTCATCATCATGATTCTTAGGCAATCATTCCCACTCAGAATTCAACTCATCAGGAAAGGTTGATGGAAATCATACAACTACAACTCACCAAAAGTTTTAATTGAGCTTCACTGGGGTGGTGGAGTGGAGAAGCGACCTTGCTTAAGGTGCCAATCGTACACCCGCTGCATCATGTTCTCGATCTTGTTAATTTGTTTGAGCTCAAGTTCAACGTTCTTCACTCGGTCAAGGACATCAAAAATAGGACCTTCTATACGTTTTCTGCTGCTCAATTTTTTCATATGGTTCACTATAAACGCACTTGTGTCCACTTTCTCACGGTCCGGCCACATGGCTAGAAGGAAGAGTAGCTCCCCAGTCAGCACCGTTTCCTCAATCTGATCTCGCCTGAAAATGGTCTGTGCAATGAACCGTTGCATGAGGTGATAACACGGGTTAAAGATATCTGAGGCTATCGATCTCCCGGGATAGTACTCAGATTCATCTGGGCAAAAAGATATTGTTTCCACCCTCCCTCGTCAGCCCGCCAAAAGGTAAACCCAAGATGTGGTTGAATTTCCAAAGGGTCAGCTTCCGATCCTGATTGCCTAAACGGAAGGTGAGTTCTTCTCCCTTCACCGCCAATGTGCTCAAGAACTCGTATGATAGTGATTTGTACGCGGGCTCCTTCATTTTAAGGAATTGAGTCCAACCTATTTGTGCAGCCATAAACTCAATATCTTTCTTTAGCCCAAGTTGGTTGAGCATTTCTTCCTTGAAGTATGCTGTGTGGAGGAAGCTGCGGGAGACTAGACGGTGGTAGTTTTCTCTATGTTCGGGTTTGGTGAAGATCACACCATCATCATCACTAGGGCAGATCAGTTCCGGGGATGTTCGAGCTCTTTTCTGGGCCATAGTAAACTCTCCCAAGTAAAAAACAACTAAGTACCTAAATCAAGGAATTAGATATACTTGGATCATTATTCTTTTGTAATTCCAGTAGTTCAATTAGAGCCCCTTGTACAAATATATCATCTAGTTAAACAAACCAAAACAACAACAATCAAATTTGATAAAAATAGGTTACAAACTCCACCACAAAGTGACCACTTTCCAGCATAGAATTCAGTTCATCACACAACCAAACAGTCATAATTCAAACAAACCATTCAATGTGTTGAGAATAGTATCTCACATCGGAAGTTGAGAATAAAAGAAGCTTAGTATATAAGCCTATGGATTACTCTCCCTATTGCCAATTGGTTTTAGGATGGAACCCCATAGGCTTATCTGCTGGACCTAATGCGCATAGGCGCTCGCGTGTGCACGCCCCCAGTCTATCTAACCGTCCACGCTGCTCTCTAGCCCGTGGACCTCAGATTGTCGCACACTCCATCAAACAAATGAGCAGTTCCATTTGTCAAAATGATCAGTTAAACTTGGTGAAAGAAGCGAACTTACAGTCAAATTTTGACAGTAAAATGCGAAAGGCGACGAGCCCGAAATTAGTAAATTATGGTAACCAAAGGGATGCTTATCGGAAGTAAATAATACGGGCGAAGATGGAGTGGAGGATAGGGTCGGAGCTCCGGTAGGGTTCCGGCAATAGTCTGGTGATAGGTAACAGAGGGAGAACGATTTAGACGTTGAGAGAAAGAGCGGTGGAGTATGAGAATAAATTAGGAATTAGGATTGTCGTAGCAAACTAAATTACATCACACATCCATTCATTGACTGATCCATCATAAGGCTAAATACATCAAAAGGGAAACATTATTCAACACAACTATTAGACAATAGAGAGAATAGAGAAAGTCTCCTTAGGAGATGCCTTGTATTATGATTCATATATATATTGTTACATAGATGGAGTGAACGTAATCAAGTAATTACATAAATCATGGGATATGATATAATCACAGTTATTCCTAATTGATCCTAATTGATGCGTTGATTGTCATCCCCCCTCAGTTGTAGCGGCAGCTTGACGGACGCATAAACTAGATCGAAAGTCGGAGAAGAGTGGATAAGGCAACCCCTTTGTAAACAAGTCAGCAAATTGATGCGTTGACGGCACATGAAGAACTCGGACAATACCAATAGACACCTTGTCACGTACGAAATGAAGGTCGATCTCGATATGTTTCGTACGTTGGTGTTGGACCGGGTTGCTGGACATATAGACGGCGCTGACGTTGTCACAATATACCAATGTAGCCCCGGTAACAGGCACGTTAAGCTCATGGAGAATGTTTTGCAACCAGCACGTGTCGGCTACGGCGTTTGCGACGGCCCGATACTCAGCTTCTGCACTTGAACGTGACACAGTTTGTTGGCGCTTTGAAGACCAACTTACGAGGTTGTTCCCGAGGTAGACACAATATCCTGAGGTAGAACGCCGAGTGTCCGGGCAACCCGCCCAATCCGCATCGGAGTAGGCGGTAATTGTTGAATGCGGGCTGCTGTAGAATTGTAACTCAAGAGAGGAGGTTCCTTGAACATACCGCAGAACACGTTTTAGAGCAAGAAAGTGTTTCTCACGTGGATCATGCATGAACAAGCAGCACTGTTGGACGGCGTACGAGATATCCGGCCTAGTAAAAGTTAAGTATTGAAGTGCACCTGCAAGGGAACGATAAAGTGTTGGATCCGGAATGGGTACGCCCGCATTTTGCCCTAGTTTGCACTCAGTGTCAACAGGAGTTCGGCAGGGGTTACAACCAAGCATACCCGCCTTTTGTAGTATCTCTTTAGCATACTTCTCTTGACTTAAATGAAGACCTGAGGTTGAGTAGGTAACGGTGATGCCGAGGAAGTAGTGTAACCGCCCTAGATCTGTCATGGCAAACTCATTTGAAAGAGCAGTGATGATAGAACGAAGGAACTCATGAGAGGAGGCAGTGAGGATTATGTCATCCACATAAACTAGGAGGTGTGCCTCACGACCATGCTGCTTGAAGATGAAGAGTGAAGAATCACACTTACTGTTTTTGAACCCGAGACGCAGGAGGTGGGTGGCGAACCGCTGAAACCAGGCTCGTGGGGCTTGTTTCAGCCCATACAGAGCCTTCCGTAGGCGACATACATGAGTGGGCTTTGCGGCATCTTCGAATCCAGGTGGTTGTTGACAATATACTAGTTCATTGAGTGTCCCATGTAGGAACACATTCTTCACGTCGAGTTGATGGATCGGCCAAGTGCGAGCCAATGCAAGGGATAGCACTGTTCGGACTGTTGCAGGCTTCACCACCGGAGAGAAGGTTTCGTCAAAGTCCACGCCATGTTGTTGTGAGTAGCCTCTCGCCACCCATCTTGCCTTGTAACGAGCAAGCGAGCCATCGGATCCGAACTTGTGTTTGAAGAGCCATTTTCCTGTAACAACATTTGCATTCATTGGTCTTGGAACAAGCTCCCAAGTACCGTTTTTAATCAAAGCATCAAACTCCTCTTGCATAGCCTTATGCCATTGTGGGTCAAGGAAGGCTTTCTTGTGATTTAAGGGAAGGGGGGAGATTGTGGCTGAAAGATTGTAGATAGGGTTGGGTTTGGTAATGCCGGATTTGCCACGGGTACACATGGAGTGTGTATTAGAGATAGGGTTAGGCAGCATAGAGGGTAATGTGGAGATGGGATTTGAGCTTGTGGAAGGGTTAGGGTTCGGATGAGATGAGGGGGAGCGGGGCCCAGTTTCAATAGGTGATTGGCTAGGTGGGGAGAGAGGGGGATTAATTGTTGGGGAATTGATTTGGTGGCGGGACCCGTTTGATTGAGTGGTAGAATTAGGCAATGAGATAATACTACGGATAGTTGGAGAAGATTGGGGGGGGGGGAGATTTGGTACATGATTTTGACCAACTAAATTGGGGTAGGAAATTGAGAGATTTGGGGAGGGGATTTCGGAATCAGGTGGGCCCATATTATTAGGGTTAGATGAGGAGGAGATCGTGGGAATGGGGAGATTTGGGGTAGTATCTTCTTCAACTATTTTAAGAAAGGTGTAATCTTCCTCGTTTGAATTTTGTGAAGAGTAAGGAAATTGGTTCTCATCAAAAACAACGTGTCTGCTTATAATGATCTTTCTAGTTGATAATTCTAGACAACGATAGCCACGGTGATTTTCTGCATACCCTAGAAAGACGCAAAGAGTAGAACGAGGGGAGAGTTTGTGATCCATTGTGGATGAGAGATTTGGATAACAGAGACACCCGAAAACCCGAAGATGTGTGTACGAGGGAGTGTGTTTGTAGAGACAAGCATACGGAGTTTCAAGACCCAATGCTTTTGTGGGTAGTAGATTGATGAGATGAGTAGCTGTGTGTAAGGCTTCTACCCAAAGAGGAGGAGGCATTTTAGCTTGAAACAGAAGGGCACGAACCATATTATTGATAGTTCGAATTATTCTCTCGGCTTTGCCATTTTGTTGAGAAGTGTGGGGACATGAGAAGCGAAAAAGGATGCCTAGTTTGTTGAAGAGTTGCTGAAAATTTTGATTATCGAACTCTCGACCATGATCGCACTGCAGACTTTTTATGGTGGTGTTAAATTGATTGTTGACATAAGCAAGGAATTGTGTGAATTTGGTGAACACGTCAGATTTGTATTTTAGAGGAAAGGTCCATATAAAATGAGAGAAATCATCCATAATGACCAAATAATACTTAAAACCCGAAATACTTAGAATTGGTGAAGTCCACAAATCACAATGAACAATCTGAAATGGAAATTTAGAATGCGAAGTAGATGACGAAAATGGCAATTTTTGATGCTTGCCGACTTGACAGGCGTGACAAAGGGCGGACGACCGATTGTTGGAGACGCCGGACTGACTCGAAGAAAGATGACGCAGAGCATGGACACCCGGATGGCCTAGGCGACGGTGCCAATTTATTTGAGATGAACTTTTAGACGCCGTGAGGGCTGCTTGACTCGATTTTGAGGACGACGGAAGAAAGGGGTATAGATCACCGTGGCTATTGCATCTGATTATCTCTTCCTTGGTGGGGAGATCCTTCACAGAAAAACCAAAAGGGTCAAACTCAACAGAGCAATTATTATCAGTTGTGAATTTTCTAACAGAAATCAAATTTTTAATGATACCCGGTGTGACAAGGACATTCTTGAGGTTTAGGTTAGGATGGTTGGATAGGTGGGCATGACCAAGTTTAGTTATAGGCAGGCTATTTCCGTTTCCAACAATGATTTTAGAAGAGGAGAAGATATGTTGTTAAGGAAAGCAAAAAAAAACTGAAGAATTTAAGCTCGCTAAAGTATACAATATTGTTAAAGCAGATATGAACCGAGTCGGTTGAGTGGATGAGGAACTCGAAACACCATTCATATAGTTGTTATATGAGGTCACTTTGGAGGTTGAGGCTCGTTATTCTGAAAGGGCCTATAAGGATAATCACAAAATAAACAGTAAAATATATACTGTAATTAAGAAAATTGAGCTAAGCTCACTAACCTTTTTGTGCTACTGCATGAGTTTTCAGTACTGAATGACAATGCATCTCTGGAGCCAACATTCAGGGAGGCAAAATACGAGGACATATTCCGAGGAAGAGATTCCTCAATTTCTCCTTTGATCATTTGAACAACTTCATTCATCGAAGGTCTGAGAAAAGGATCTTCCTGGATGCAACATAGTGCAATTATTACATATTTCTTAACCTTGTCTAAATCGGTTAATGCTTCGTTGTCGCCCTCCATCAGCTTATCGATTCTCCCTTCTTTGCAACAGTCGAAAACCCAATCAGCCAACACTTTCTGTCTCTCATCCTCCATTTCTGCCACAAAACATCTTCTGCAACAAATGATCTCCAACAACAAAATTCCGTAGCTATAAATATCCACCTTTGCAGTTATTGGCATGTTCCTGAACCATTCAGGCGCAACATACCCTTTTGTTCCCCTGAGGGCTGTTAAAGTATGAGTCTGATCTTTCTTCATAAGCTTTGCTAATCCAAAATCCGAAATTCTCGCTGTGAAGGAATCATCTAGAAGAATATTTTGTGGCTTTATATCACAATGTACGATCTGGATGTTGCATTCTTCATGCAAATAGTTTAGGCCTCTTGCAGTTTCTAATGCAAATTTGATTCTTGTAAACCAATTTAACTTCTGATCTTGGAAAAGAATATCAGCTAATGATCCATTAGGCATGTACTCGTAAACCAAAAGCCGGTTTTCCTGCTCATTGCAAAATCCTATCAGTTGGACTAAATTTCGATGCCCGGTTTTGGCTATGGCTTTGACCTCACATTCAAATTCTCTTTGGCTCTCTTTAATCGGATCATTTAGCTTTTTAACTGCAACAACTTTTCCCTGTTCTAAATCAAGGGTTCCTTTATAAACGGTCGCAAATGCCCCTTGACCGATTACCTCCTTGAATCCGTTCGTAGCTTCTTGTAGTTCTTTGTAACTGAAGTTTCTCATACTTATTCCTGCAACATCTTGGTTTCCACTTATTGTCTCGTTTCTCTTACGTCTACAGAAAGTTGCTATAAACACTGCCAAAGTGAGGAGACATATGTTGAGGAAAACAGAACTACCTAGAAAAACTGATTCAATGAGGACTATTCCTTGGTGTTTTTTAATCTCTATCACATTGGTTTGATTTGTCTCAAAACTTGTTGAGTTACCAATTCTTACCTTAATGAAACTTTTGCTTCCAACATCAGGCCCAACCCTCCCGTTCGAAAGCGGAAATCTCTTTTTCCTGCATTGTTGTCCTTCAAAGACAACTGCTGCACATAAGCAATCAGGCAAGCAAGAGTCTTGACAAGCAATCTCTGATATTCCAAGAAAGCTCTCAGAATCTAGACCCCAAAAATCTGCAGAATCCGTTTCTTGAAGCTCAAACTGATAACTCTCTTGTGGATCACTCAAACAACTTTGCGCAATGAAGTCTCTCTTGCATCCTTTCAGATGATCATCTTCATCGAAGTACGAATAACCAGATGGACACCAACACTTGGGTTTCTGATCATCTCCAATTTGACAATAGCTGTTGAAACCACACGCCCCGCCTCCCTCAAGAACATTCATTTGCTTACAAATATCTTGAGGTAGAAAATCTTGCACCACCCAACTCATGGATTGATTTGCAGAGCTCGATATTGTATAGACATATCTCCTGAAAACTCCATCAAACTCAAGGATTGCTCTTTGATATTGATATTGTGTAGGAAACATTAAAGTGTTGAAAACTTGAGCGGCTATTGTTTTGTTTTGTTCGACAAGGTATATTGGACCAGACTGGTTGAACACCATTTGGTATCCGATTCCCACGGTTGCTGTCGCAAAATATGCATAGTATTGATTTGATTGTTGTGGCCAGTTTATTGTATATGATACAAGATTTCCATCTTCTTGCATTGCGAGCTTAAACCTCCCGCTGGAGTAGTTTGTGTCAGAAATCCGAGCTATTAAATTCGCTCCTTTGCTCATGATTTGTGTAGGCAAGATTGTATCAGTTGGGTAATCAAAACTTTTCCAAATTACACCATCCTTACCTTCAACAATAAAGTTGCCAGTGTCGAGCATACTTGCATACACGACTCCATTACCTATTCATAAAATAGAGTGTTAAAGATCTAATCTATAATACGTTTGAGCTTGTTTAGTTGGTTGCAAACACAAAAAATAGCAACAGATCCATCAGATGTTTAAGATGGGTTTATCTGAATTAACCCTGAAAAAATAGTCGGGACAATGCATCCTCGAACGACTCACTAAAAGAAAGTGTATTTTTTTTTAAATATAAAAGATAACAAAACAAGAAAAATATATATAGTAATAGTAGTGATCAATCAAGAGCAGATAACAAAGAGTATCAGGAAAATTATATCCTCGCATCGGCTTTAGGCGCAACTAAAACGTGTCCAGGCAAATCGGAGTCCGACCACCACGGATTTGCCCAATTTTTATTTTTATTTTTATTGACGGTTTTTGAAATAAAAAAAGGTCTTAGTTTTGGGTGTTTTGATCAGCCCATCTAGAAATATTATTTCTACGCCCAACACAAAATGCCGGATATAAAAACCCGATAACGAAAGAGATTTAGGTATGCAAAAATTCACCAAACTATGTACCTGTCGTCCTCCATTTCACGTTTCCATTTGGGTCATTGAGAACAAGCCCATCTACAGTCAACTGCACCTTTGAGCCTTGTTGAGCTAACTCGTCTCGATTGGCTGACCAAGTCACAGTCTTTTCCGGTATCTTGTTGTACCATATCGCTAATATGAAGCTTCCATTCTCAACTACTTGCTGAAACCCGAAAGCGAAATCACCCGATGGACTCAGCCATGGCGATTTCGATACATCTCCTGCTGTAAGAGTTGAGCCCAATGTTATGTTTTGGGTGTTTTGATCAGCCCAAATGAGCAAAGGAAGAAAACACATGAAGCTAATGCAGTGAAACAATGGTAAAGGAGAGTACATTTTTATAAAATGTATGTGAAGAGCTAAGGCCTCGTAATGAAATTACTTAATATATGCAAATTTAATGGACGGAAAGATTGGTTCAAAATTTCAAAGCTTTAGTCAACAAGATGACAAAATGTATTATCTTTGATTTATATATCAATGAATTCTATGTTAGAATTAAGCCCAACGTAATTTGTACTCCACTTGAATCCATGACATGCATGGAAATTTCCATCGTTACGTGTAATTGACTTCAGAAGCAGAAATCAACCAAGACTTTGATTTAGTTATACACGGTCTTAATCAAAGACTGCCTAATTGCCTAGCTATAACGATTGATGACTTCTTTTTGTGAAAGAAAAAAAATGTAGTCTTCTTTAGCATTGTCTAGAACTCTAAACATTTGTGTTAGTTTGTGGTGGTTTTGTATTGGTTTGTTTAAGCTAAATTTAGGGGTACTCAAACACGAACCAATTATCTTCAATAGTATATTATATGCATGTTATGCACACCAATAATAGCTTATCACAATAAAAGATTTATAAATATCACACAGTCTTTTCTATATTAGTATTATTGTTTGTTGGATCGATTAGCGTAAAAATCTCAAGGAACAAAAGAAATTGTTCTTTGATGCGTAGATTAAGTAAAAAGACAAGAGGTTTTTACCGAAAATCACCCGTAAAATACCGTACATTGCTCAAAACCACCCCATTAATCAAATATTACCGAAAACCACCCATATTAAGTCCTCCGTTAGCCAAACGCCACCCATCCTCATTTTTCATCTGAAATTCCGTCAACGCACCACACGCGCGAGATTTTCCATTTTTTAATTATTTTCTTTCTCAATTTTAATTCTAAAATAAAATAAAGGGGTTTTAAATCCAAAAAAAAAGCAAAATGAAAACATTATTCCTACTGTACATCATCCCCTCCAGCATCACCTTGTAAAACCACCGGCTACCTCTTCCTCCCCCACTGAAAATCGATCCAAACAGTCATCTCAGAAAATCGAGCCTTTGGAAGTAGCCATGTGATGTTGTGGTCTGGGCTAAACCTCCCTGATCTTCTTCTTCCTCCTCGGACAAGGCGGGGAAAGGCGGTCGGAATTTTAACAAGGCCGACTCGGAAAGTTAAAATCGAACGGGGAATGGCGCAGAAATTTTGAGATCGAATGAATCTGGATTGACTTTGCCCTAAACTTGTCAATCTGGATCAACTTTGCCCTAATTTTGAGATCGAATGAATCTGGATCGACTTTGCCCTAATTCGAATTGGACACGGCCTGAACGGCATCATCGTCCACTTCTCTGGCGGCCTTGAGTACTTCCGCTCCAAATTCGACCCCTCGCTACCGTTGTGCCCCTATTCCGAGTCCCTCGGCCTAGACAACGGAGACACCTTGCGGAAGAAGCCGACGTACAATTGGATCTCAGATTGATGGATTTATGAAAATGGCATACTTTGAAAATTTGATGGATATGAAGGGGCATTTTGGTCAATTAAAATATTTTATACTTAAAAAATTAGAAAAAGTCAATCAATCTGTTTTATAATATTAAAATGTAAGGTTAAAATGGTAAATTTAGATATTTGACAAAATTTTAGATGGAAAACGAGGATGGGTGGCGTTTGGCTAACGGAGGGCATAATATGGGTGGTTTCCGGTAATATTTGATTAATGGGGTGGTTTTGAGCAATGTACGGTATTTTACGGGTGATTTTCGGTAAAAACCTCAAAAGACAAACAATAATGTAAATCAAACCTAAACACGATGATGTATAGTGGAAACACCCCAAGTACCAATAAGTCCTTGAGACGAAAATCACTCCTCTAGCTTTCACTAGAGAGAGTTTGAACGAGTCTACTTATTGTATTGATATCTTGATTACAATAGAACTTGGACCACTCACCTAGACTTCCCACCTAGATCTCGGATCACTCTTCTCACTTGAATCTCAATCTCACACACGTAGAACAACTCTAAACAAAGCACTAGGTTTTTTCTCTTCAAAGTCTTGCTAAACTATGTAAATCCCATACAATATATAGCACACTAAATAGCTCTAACCTAACACCAATCTAGCCGTTCTCATATTACCATAAATCTCACAATATCTTTCCTAAGGAATTCTCTTCCTAAAATAATTTTCTTTCCGTGTGATCTTCCAACTTGTTCTCCAAGTCGTCACCATTGGGACTTACTCTTCAGCGCGCCGTCTTGATCATATAAGGAAGCTATGCGTATAAGGAAATATTCATTGCACATAATATTTCCTTATTTCTTTGGTAATTCCAACACGCGCGTCCAAAGCCCAATCCTTGCCGAGTTGCCACTTTCCTTCTTTGACGAGATCTTCTTTCCTTATTTGAAATGCAACTCTTCCATAAATCTTCAAGGCCATCCTCGAAGATATCTTTGACCAATCATCTTCCTCGGATGGACTATTCTTCACAGCTGGCTTCCATTCGACGTAACCTTACGTCTCATGGATTCCAGCAAGACTTCCTTCGTTCCTGCACACACACTAGTAACAATACCTATGCACTCAAGTAAATCATTAGTGTATGTTTGTCATTTAATCAAAACCCATCACATCTCAGCAATTTCCCCCTTTTTGATGATGACAAACATCCTTAACAATAAGATCATAAACCCGAGACATATATACTAGCCTAGGAATAAAGACTAACAAGACATTAAAAATTCCCTCTCAGAAAAACAACGAACTACAACTAAGTCATGAATTCCCTTTAAGTCCTGCTATCCTCTAATTTTCCCCTTTTGGCATCATCAAAAAGAATGAAATAAGTTAACTAGCACCGTAAGAGCTCATAAATCAGAACAACTTAACAGAATTCTATTTAGATTAACTTAGGGCCACGCCCTCCTTACATCAGACCACCAACAAGCAAAAAAAAGAAAGACATACAGCCATATACAACTTAACACATGAACAAAGTAGAAAGAAAACAAGAGAAGACAATATATAAGGTTGGGGAACAAAAAGTGGGGGTCAAATGTGCAAGGGAAAGATAGGATCACTCTGTGTCGTCTTGAGGAGTTGATCGAGGCAGAAGACTTTCAAAGGAAGTCTCTATCCGTTCTAACTTGAGTCTTACAAGACTCATCTCCTTCTCAAAAGTCTCTATCAGCCGTTGTTGTTGATCGGAAAGACTTGCAACAACACGGCTCAACTTCCCTATGGCAGCTTGCAATTCATAGACCATAGTCGGCGCTTCATTTTGTTCCCCCTCAGGGCTCTCAGACGAAACTTCCTCAACTTCTTCCACCTGAGCGTCTTGAGCCCTTATCCAGCCTGCGTTTCTGTCTTTCTTGAACTTCATCTTCCCCAGGTTACTCTCGTCCAGATGCCTATAGAACACAACTTCACTCTCCTCGGAATACACCATCAAACTTTGAAGAATTTTCTTGACAAGACTGGGGTAGGGCAGTGCGTGAGTCTCACTGTTGCTTGCATGCTCCATGTGAAGTAAGACAATCTTGGAAAAATTTACCTTTTCTTCGTTGAGCAGCTTATCCATGAGCATGAAGTCCTGGATGAGGATAGTATTCCTCTTCTGTTCTCTTGGAGTGATGTTGCTGATTAGAACGGAGTGAAGGAGACGGTGGACCACCACCATTGAGTTTGTCTTTACATCGGCATTGGGTGGGTTGTCGTCTTCATTGATCTTCTTCTTTAACTCCATAGGTTGAATGTCTTGAGGCCATTGACCCTTGGAGTAGCTGCAAAAGCCCTCATGAGGAACGCCGAAAATGAAGGCAAGTTCAATGCTAGAGACAGAGCACTCCTGTCCCTTAGCAGTAAACTTCCCTGTGAGGGCATGAGGCCTTTCCTCAAGCGAGAAGCTCCCATAGAATTCTTTGAACAACTCCAGGTTGACACTCTCTCCTTCCTCGAACAGATGACCCCACTTATGAGCTTTGAGAAGCTCGGACACCCACTCCAGCCTATTCTCCTTCATGAACCCATCTTCCAGAATCAACTCTCTCACAATCGATCTCCCAGACACGTCCTTCAACAGTGGACTCTCCTTC
This sequence comes from Oxyria digyna, assembly GCA_029168935.1. Taxonomy (NCBI): domain Eukaryota; kingdom Viridiplantae; phylum Streptophyta; class Magnoliopsida; order Caryophyllales; family Polygonaceae; genus Oxyria; species Oxyria digyna. Next base: position 12,805,404 of record JAPVLV010000010.1, on the reverse strand, counting down.
TTCACAACACCTCCTTTCCCCTTTCTGGCACTCTTCCTTAGGAGGGGAGTAACCCTTACTTTCTTTGGCTTGGGCGATTTGGGATCGGGTATCTCTTCGATCGTCTCCTTAGAAGACATCTGAATAGTCTCTTTGGCCAACTGAGAGCGGGTTTTCCTCTTCCCAGTGACGCCGCTACTGTTGCCCACCTTCTTTCCCTTCTGAGAGGAGAGAATGAGGACATCGGCTTCAAGTTCCTTTTCGAAGACGTCTAGAGTTTCGTCCTGCCTCGGCGCCGTCTCAGAGACGTCGCCGGCAGGCCGAGACTCATCCTCGTCGACATCGATGATTGGCTCGGCTGGGAGAGGAGAGGCAAGGGTTTCAGGGATAGTGGGTTCTGTGGCTTTGGGCTCGTTGTAGACCACCATGGCGGACATGGGGTCGATGATTGGAGGCTCGGGAAGGATAGGAGAAGGGTTGGGAATGAGAGGATTTTGGGACATGTAACCTGCAGCGGCCAATTTCTGGAGGAGGGTTTCTAGGGTTTCGTCGTTGGTAATGACGAGGGTAGGGTTTTGGGAGGAGGAGTTGGAGGCCATTGTTGAGGAGCTTGGGATTTTTGAAGAGCAGGGGAGTTTGAGAGATTTTAGGGAATATTTGAGAGCGTGAGGTTAGGGATTTGGGGATATGGATTTATATAAGGGAAGGAAGAGATTTACCCGGATTATTGAATATATAGCACACTAAATATCTTTCCTAAAGAATTCTCTTCCTAAAATATTACCATAAATCTAGCCGTTCTCATATTACCATAAATCTCACAATATCTTTCCTAAGGAATTCTCTTCCTAAAATAACTTTCCTTCCGTGTGATCTTCCAACTTGTTCTCCAAGTCGTCACCGTTGGAACTTACTCTTCAGCGCGCCGTCTTGATCATATAAGAAAACTATGCGTATAAGGAAATATTCCTTGCACATAATATTTCCTTATTTCTTTGGTAATTCCAACGCGCGGGTCCAAAGCCCAATCCTTGCCGAGTTGCCACTTTTCTTCTTTGACAAGATCTTCTTTCCTTATTTGAAATAAGAACGTGAGAATGGTGCACATTAGTAGTAAAATGGTGAATATTTAGTACTAATTTGGTGCATATTCGTTCACAAACTTAAAAACATCCAAAATTTGAAGAACTTTCATTTTTAAAGAACATTTATTGAGAAAATGAAGAACTTTCAGGTAAAAGTATATATGTGCATCACTTTTTCAAAGGATGTGCATCAAAAAATTTGATGCACATTTAAGTATATTTTGATGCACATTAGTCATTCTCACGTTCTCATTTTAAAAATTGTTCTCACTGGTTTATACATATAATTTAGAACATAATATTCCTCATGTTTGGAGTAGTTTAGAACATAATATTGGTTTATACATATAATTTAGTTGAATTGACTCAAAAGTCTCAACCTACAAAGATTTTAAGTGCAATCAGTGAAATTTCACAACATTAAACCTGTAATACGAAATGAGATAAGTTCAAAATTACATTCGTGAAGTTTTTATTTCTAATTCAATAGTAGTTCTTTTAATCATAGAAAACCCAACATAAAAAGTGAAAAAACATGTCAATAGAAATTGTTAAAAGGAGTATTTGGACTATTGATTGTGATGGAAATAAGTATCTATTACATTAACTTTTAATAAAAGACAACGAAGTTTTTAATATATAAGGTTCTCAAAAAACGATAAAGCACAACCCATCTAGAATTTGTAGTCCGCGCTACGCGCGAGGTATAAACGAACGAATTAAAGTAATAATGTGGTGTTGTATATTGAAAACAACATATAACCATGACAAAGAAGGATTAAAAATGGGTATTGTTTTACGAAATTCAATTTCGAAACCCAATTTTGAAAGTAAAAAATGCAATAAAAGGATTAAAAAAAATTAAAAAAATATTAACTTTTGAGAATTTATTACGAAAGAAGATGAAGGGACTAACGATGTCCCAAATTGAAGCATCATTTACTTTTTGGCATAACATTAAGCTTTTTATTAGACTAGACCCGGGACCCCGCGCTTCGCGCGGGGCAATTACGGATTTCGTATACAACTTAATATTTTTAAATATATGTCCTAAAATAAGATTGAGGATAAGCATGAAATAGGCCCTAAATTTAAAATAAGTGAACGATGATATAATACAATTCTACAAACTCGTAAAATGCAAATATAACTATTGCAACGGTGGTTACAACCGAAATCAAGAATGAAAAACTCTAAAAGGTGTTTGGATACTGCAATAGGCAAGACATATTTATACCCAAAAAAACCTAAGTAGTGATGCGCGCGGGGCAATTACGATTTCGTATATAGTATACTGTTGTTGAATAGACATTCCAAATTGGGCTAATCATATTCACAACCTTATGATACATAAATGTAACTCAACAAATTAAATTTATAAACAAAATCAACTTAAGAAAATGACATAGGTGCACACGATGTCTTCTTTCAGCGAATAGAGAGAAGTCATTGAACTATTGAGATCTTGGTTCGCAGTCATCACTAATGAGTCATGATCAAGGTACGCATGATGACTTCTTTCAACGGTACGCATAATGACTTCTTGCAGCGGATATATGTTTGTGGCTTAGTTGATACTTGGTCAAACCAGGTCTCACCTTTGGTAGTTGTGGTCAGTCGAAGCCTTGATTCTCGGTCAGATCCGATAGCTAGGAGCAACATCTCCATCTTTGTCCAATTCTTCACCAGAGACCTGCAACAAACCTCCAATCAATTAATTCAGGCATGATTATTAGTCACGCTTACAGAATCTAACACTCGAGACAGAATCTAAATAATGACAACAATCGCAATGCAACTAATGTATACGAAAAGCCATAAGATTTTTTGTTGAAACATTCTACAATAATGCTGAGCAAGAACTCTAACCCAAATACTTCCAATCCCCTATCTCAACTATGAACATAGAAATTTGGGTGTCTACCTCAGCACTTGAGAAATACAATGAAAAATAACGGAAAAGTTAGTTTGAAGGCATAAACTAAGAGAAAGTAAGAACTGGTCTAAGAAAGAACATTCTCATACTTCACAATCTCCCGTTTTTGTTTTGTGAATATACACTGGACACGCCAAGTAGATTCGATGAAGTTAATCCAAGCAAAATCAATGTCTTCTTCTACTTCACACATGACAACTGGTCTTAAAAGATGATGCTCATGCATAACAGTGAAAATTAAATATTTATGCAAGTCTCATAAATAGTTTGAAGATGAATAAAGTAAGTTCCATGTTATTATCATACTTTGGATTTAAATGGCGAAAAATCTTTGTGTTTTCTTTTTCAAGATGTTGTCTTCTTCCCTAGAAACTTAAAGGTGTCCATTAACGGTATATAATCATACATTGACCTGTACTAACTCATTGATCAGAGATAGAGAATTCAGTCAAGAATTTTAACCTTAGATATAAAAAGATTTCTTGATTTTCAAAACATTTCCATAAATCATGCAAAAGCCATTAAAATATCAATTATTGTAGATAATTTGTCAAAATGATTAAACAATTTCAATTATCAAGAAATATACCTCAATGTCCGAGAGAAAACCAAGCATTCTTGTTCCTTCGCTAAACTGAGCAATGGGGTGACAATTGTCAAAACTGCTCTTTTGTTTTTTGGAAAGGTTGCATTGGCGTCATTATTCATAAAGAATCAGAAAATAAGAGCTTTGTACACAATATAGCTTCGCATGTTGTGATGAAGGATCATCTGGACAGCAACCGACACCTCCGGTCCCCGAGTTTGAAGGTGCATTGACGCGCTCGAGAGCTAAGGAAGTCCAACAAGAGCTGGACAAGTTAGTAGCGTTCTTCAGGTCCAAGGAGTTGAATACAGACGAAGAACCACCATTGAAGACTGTTCTAATGATCGAGGTTCGAGAACGAGCAGAGGACGGCAGAGAAGAACCGTGCCCGCGGCTGGAAACCGCACCCGCGGCTCATTCGCCAACCGCGCCCGCGGCTGGAAACCGCACCCGCGGCTCATTCGCCGAGGCCTCCTTTTGAAACATTATTTTCGGATATTTAATTGTTTTTCGGATTATTATTTTAGGATATACTTTTTATTGTTTATTTCTTTAGTTGGCATCCTTATGAACCCTATATAAGGCTGCCTTAGTTGTTGTTTTACCGCCCCCAGACTTTGATATTGAATACAGCGTTTATCGTTTTTCCTCCCAAAAGAGAGCTTTTGTGAGAAGAGTGCCCCGTGTGCATTGTCGTTGAGCTGGCCCTAGTTGTGCTTGTGTGTGTCAATCTCTTCCATAAGGTTGGTGCTATCGAGGCTTCATAGAGCAACCTCCAGGTGCCTTGACCCACAAAAGTCATTGTGTTTGGTTGTAATCATCCGTTGGGGTTTCTTCATCATTCGGTAAGGTTCTTGTTCTTAAGTTCAAGGGTTTTATCGTTGTTTGATTTGGTTCCAATTGGCCTATCATTCGACTTATCCTTCTTTCATCTCATTCTAATTCCGCCTTTCTTCTCTGTTCGAGTTCCTATCCGAGTTTGGTGTCTAGGTCGGCAACTGCGGCTTAATCCCCGCATCAAATTGGTATCAGAGCTGTGTTGACACCATTCGTCTTCACAAGAACATCAAGAGACCCCCTATCCAGAAAATCACAAAAAGAGTCAGCTTTTATTTTCTTGTTTGTCAGTTTCTTTCAGAAATTGATTTTGAGTCTTCTATTGCTTTGATATTTCTTGTTGAGTCATTACAGGTTGTGTGCAAGAAGCTTGGATCGATTAGTGTTGGTGGAGATCGAAAGATTGGAGTTTGGAGCACCCTTGTTCCCAAAATACATTCAGCCCTTCATCCATCACAAAATCTATCCATCCCTAACCAAAACGCAGCCGTCAAAACCCTAGAAGAGTTGCTGAAAATTTCAGTCCTTGCACCCCAAGCCAAGATCTTCAAGGAAGGAAATCTTATCTTCTCTACAAGGAAATCAAGGTGGTTAGTAGTTTCTTTTATTTTAAATTCGAATTTTCTGAGATAGTATCTCAGATCAAGTCTGTAATTTCGTTTTGTTTAGTTGAGACAAAAAAAAAATTCAAAAAAAATTCAAAAAAAATCGAAAAGTCTCAAAGTCAGTAGTTTGTTTTACGTTTTGTTGAGTCAAAGTCTAGTTTGATATTGTTTAAGTCGGATCTCAAGAACTCAAAGGAAATCGGGTTGAACGAGCCCGAACGGGAGCGAGAAACCACCAGGCCGCTACAGAAACCGCGCCCGCGGCCCAGTAGCCGCACCCGCGGCTCCGCCTCAGAATCCACTGTTTGCCTTTCCATTCCTTTCAGATACGAGCCTCAATTATTACCTAACCCTCCTGACTCCGTCTTCGATCCTTCAATCGACATCAGTCGGAACAAGTTAAGGTACGCTTCCTTTTGGCCCTTCTTGAAATTCGAAGCTTAACTCATATCTCTGTTTTGCATTCTCATTCTTGCAAAACACCTTCGAGTCTTATTTTCTTTCTTTCATTGAGTCAGTCTCTTGTTTGAGTCAGAACCTTACAGTCGAAACCCCGCACTACGCTAGCCATCTCCATCTCTACCATCATTCATATATTGCTAGGAGTTAGGTAGTTTCAGCTTAGTGGGTTATTGATCCATACAAGTCAATTCATCAAAGAAAAGCTGGTTGCAACGACAATTGAGAGAGAGTGCAGAGGAAAACATACGAGAGTAAACACTAGCGAGTTGTTTTCATTTACACTTACCTTAATATTGTTCTGTGTTAGTCTTTTCTTTAGTGATGAGCAGGTCAGTTTCTCCCCACGGGAGGCAAGAAGCCCCGGAGACCCGCGCCATTACCCCGGAATTTATGACCAACATGTTTCGGGAGATGACGTCGGCCATTACCACCGCCATAGAGCGGCAGCAGCGATCCACCCTGTCCCCAAGGGTTCTAGAGCACATCGGGACCTCCTATGATGCTCCAGTCGACAATCGGAGGCCCCTGCCTCCTCAGCAAGAAGCCTATGAGGCTGCCCGCATGGGTCGGGAACCCAGACGCAGGCCTACACCCCGGGACGATCTTCCACAAGCTCGGAGAGGACGCTTTCGTAACTCTCCTATACCTCACTTTAATAGATACAATGCTGCTAACCGTTTTGATGATGCATTCAGGACCTAGGTGATAATGATGACGAAGAGGAGCCTGAAGAAGAAGATGAGGCGGGATGGCGACCCCATCGTCCCCAAGGAGGTTACCAAGGAAGGCGAAGAGAGCCTGAGCAAGATGGAGTGGGAAAGATAAAGGTTAAGATCCCGAGTTTTGAGGGAAAGTGTGATCCAGACATATATATGGAGTGGGAGACCAAGATTGAACAAATCTGGAATTGTCACAACTTTCCTGAAGCCAAAAAGGTGCAGCTGGCATCTTTGGAGTTTAGTGGCTACGCGTTAGTTTGGTGGGATAGCTTGATCAGAGGGAGAGTTGCCAATGGAGATTATCCTGTCACTACTTGGGAACTTATGAAGAGGATGATGAGAGCTCGATTTATTCCCCCACATTACACTAGGGAACTTATTCAGCGGCTCGAGAATTTGAAGCAAGGATCAATGGGAGTCGAAGAGACTTACAATGCTATGCAAATAGCGATGGTTCGAGCTAATTTGGTGGAGGATGAGGAGACAACCATGGCTAGATATCTTCGTATCCTTCACCCATATGTGTCTAGTGAGATTGAGATGTTCCCTTACAACTCAATGACTGAGTTGCTACATTTGGCTATCAAGGTGGAAAGAAAGACCAAAATCAGGAGCCAAGGGAGCAAAAACGCAGGTGGCTGGAAAAATCAGCAAGGAAGGAACTCCTATCCTTCAACCCGAGAGGTTCCTAACAAGGAAGACACTGGTGCTCGAAGGAATCCGCCACCCACTACTCAAGTGCCCTCCAAGACAACATTTGGCCCTTCTAATCCACCCCGAGGGAGTACTTCTAACCCTACTTCTAGAGCTAGGGATATTGAATGTTTTAAATGTAGAGGAAAGGGTCATATGATGAAAGATTGTCCTAATTCTAGAGTATTAATTGTTAATCAACTAGGAGAACTTGAAAGTGAAAGTGAAAAAGAAGAGAACCTAGGTGATATGCATGATGAGGATGATCTTAGTGATGAAATTGGTTATGAACATGGTGATTCTTTGATTTGTAAAAGAAATTTACATGTACAACCCGCCCCTTGTGAAGATAATCAAAGAGAAAATTTATTTCACACTAGGTGTTTAGTTCAAGGAAAGGTCTGCAATATGATTATTGATGGTGGAAGTTGTTGCAATATTGTTAGCACTGAATTGATCACTAAATTGCAGTTTACTACTATTTTCCATCCTAGACCTTATAAATTGCATTGGATGAATGAATGTGGTGAATTAAAAGTTCTAAAACAAGCTGAGATAACATTCACCTTAGGAAAATATACGGATACGGTTTTATGTGATGTAGTTCCTATGCAAGCTTGTCATATATTGTTAGGAAGACCATGGCAATACGATCGAAGGGTTACTCATGATGGTCATACTACCGTCATACATTCATCTTTAATGGTAAGCCTATTACTCTTAAACCTATGACTCCAGCGCAGATAGCAGAAGCTTACGAAAAGAGCAAAGGCAAGGAAAAGGCTTCTGACAGAACCGAAGCAACAAAAGCAGCGACCAAAAACCGCACCCGCGGTTCAGATGCCGCACCCGCGGTTCAGATGCCGCACCCGCGGCTCACGATAGATCGCAACAGAAGGACCAGCACGAGAACCGCGCCCGCGGCCCCGAGGACGCACCCGCGGCTCACTCGCCAAACCGCGCCCGCGGTAATTCAGCCGCGCCCGCGATAATTCAGCCGCGCCCGCGGGTCATCCTTCTGGCGCAACGCTGGTTCCTGCAGTGACGAATCGAGCCCTATTGTCGTCCAAAGCCGAGCTGGAAGGTGAGTATTTACCCTTCGATACTACCTTAATGATGCTTTGCAAGAGATTTGTGTTGACATGTACCGATTCTCGAGTTGATCTACCCCTTAGCATTCAAGCTATTCTTGATGAGTTTGCTGAGGTGTTTCCGGATGAGATTTCACCGGGCTTACCGCCCTTTAGGGGCATTGAGCATCAAATTGATCTTATTCCAGGAGCTTCTTTACCTAACCGGCCAGCTTACAGAATGAACCCTCAGGAGTGTCAAGAGATTCAGAAGCAGGTGCAGGAGCTTGTAGATAAGGGGTATGTTCGAGAAAGTCTTAGTCCTTGTGCAGTTCCGGTCTTACTTGTGCCTAAGAAAGACAATTCTTGGCGGATGTATGTTGATTGCCGAGCTATCAACAACATAACTGTCAAGTATCGTCATCCTATACCAAGGCTGGATGACATGTTGGATGAGCTTCACGGTGCCACAAACTTCACCAAGATTGATCTTAGGGGTGGCTACCATCAAATCCGAATGAGGGAAGGCGATGAGTGGAAGACCGCCTTCAAGACCAAATTTGGTCTATATGAGTGGCTTGTTATGCCATTTGGACTTACTAATGCCCCCTCTACTTTTATGAGGCTTATGAACCATGTCTTGAGGAAGTTTATAGGGAAGTTTGTTGTAGTTTATTTCGATGATATTCTGATTTACAGCAGGTCCCTAGGGGAGCATGAGCAACATCTCAGGGAAGTACTCGTTACTCTTAGTATACAGCGACTATATGCTAATTTGAAGAAGTGTGATTTTTGCACTGATAGAGTTATATTTCTTGGTTTTGTAGTGAGCTCCCAGGGATTACAGGTGGACGAGGAGAAGATTAAAGCCATTCAGGAATGACCGACACCCACGACCAGCAGCCAGGTACGCAGTTTCCACGGGTTAGCAAGCTTCTATCGGCGTTTTGTGAAGGATTTCAGCACCATTGCTGCACCGCTGACTGAGGTAACTAAGAAGCACTCAGCATTTGTTTGGAAGGAGGCTCAAGAAAAGGCGTTTGAGGAGCTAAAACGCAGATTGACCGAGGCACCTTTGCTTGTGCTTCCCGACTTCACTAAGCCGTTCGAAGTGGAATGTGATGCTTCCGGAGTTGGCATTGGAGGAGTCCTCATGCAAGAAGGTAAGCCTATTGCCTTCTTTTCTGAAAAGTTGAAAGGTGCAAGTCTAAATTACTCTACTTATGATAAGGAATTGTATGCATTATATAGAGTACTTAAGACTTGGCAACACTACCTATGGCCTAGAGAGTTTGTTTTGCATACCGATCATGAATCTTTGAAACATTTTAGGAGCCAAGACAAACTTGATAGGAGGCATGGTAGATGGATGGAATTTATTGAGACTTTCCCTTATATTATCAAATACAAGAAGGGAAAGGACAATGTTGTTGCTGATGCACTATCTAGGAGACATGCTTTAATTGTTCAACTTGACTCTAAGGTGTTAGGCTTTGTTTACATCAAGGAATTATATCGTAATGATGCTGATTTTGGTGCTATCTATAAGCAATGTTTAGATAAAGGAACTGTGGATAAGTTTTACTTGTTTGATGGTTTCTTGTTTAGGGCTAGTAAAGTGTGCATACCTAAGTGTTCTTTGAGATTATTGCTTGTTGAAGAAGCCCATAAGGGTGGATTAATGGGACACTTTGGTAGAGATAAGACATATCATATGTTGCATACTCATTTTTATTGGCCCCATATGCTTAGGGATGTTGAGCATTGTTTGAAAAGATGTTTGGAGTGTCTTAAGGCTAAGTCTAGAGTTAAACCACATGGATTGTATACTCCTTTGCCTATTCCTACGACCCCCTGGGTAGACATTAGTATGGATTTTATTGTAGGGTTGCCTAGAACTAAGAAGGGGAGAGATTCTATTTTTGTGGTTGTTGATAGATTTTCTAAAATGGCTCATTTTATTGCTTGCAACAAGACTGATGATGCTCATCATGTGGCTGACTTGTTCTTCACCGGAGTTGTTAGGTTACATGGAGTACCAAAGACTATTGTGAGTTTTAGGGATGTGAAATTTCTAAGTTACTTTTGGAAAACTCTTTGGGGAAAACTAGGGACTAAACTACTATTCTCTACATCTAGTCATCCTCAAACTGATGGTCAAACTGAAGTAACCAATAGGACCTTAGGAACTCTTTTGCGAGCCATTCTTAAGAAGAATTTGAAAGCTTGGGAAGAAGCCTTACCTCATGTTGAGTTTGCCTACAATAGAGCCATCCATTCCTCAACCTCGTTGAGTCCCTTTGAATGTGTGTATGGTTTGAATCCACTAACCCCTTTTGATCTTATGCTGTTACCTACGAAGGAGCGAGTGGATTTCAATGCAGGAAAACAGGTTGATCACATCAAGGAAATTCATAAGAGGACAAGAGCTAAATTGCTAGAAGTAGCTGCTACAAATGCTAGCAAGGCAAATAGGAAGAGGAGGAAGGTCATCTTCAAGGAGGGAGACCTCGTGTGGGTCCACTTTAGGAGAGAGCGTTTCCCCAGCAAACGCCACTCAAAGCTGTCCCCAAGAGGCGATGGACCCTTCAAGGTGCTTAAGAAGATTGGAGATAATGCTTATGTCTTGGAGCTTCCCGACGACTATCAAGTGAGTGCTACCTTCAATGTGCAAGATTTGACTTTATTCGAGGGTGAAGAAGAAGAGGAGCTGGATGATTCGAGGTCGAATCCTTTTCAAGAAGGGGAGGATGATGAAGGATCATCTGGACAGCAACCGACACCTCCGGTCCCCGAGTTTGAAGGTGCATTGACGCGCTCGAGAGCTAAGGAAGTCCAACAAGAGCTGGACAAGTTAGTAGCGTTCTTCAGGTCCAAGGAGTTGAATACAGACGAAGAACCACCATTGAAGACTGTTCTAATGATCGAGGTTCGAGAACGAGCAGAGGACGGCAGAGAAGAACCGCGCCCGCGGCTGGAAACCGCACCCGCGGCTCATTCGCCGAGGCCTCCTTTTGAAACATTATTTTCGGATATTTAATTGTTTTTCGGATTATTATTTTAGGATATACTTTTTATTGTTTATTTATTTAGTTGGCATCCTTATGAACCCTATATAAGGCTGCCTTAGTTGTTATTTTACCGCCCCCAGACTTTGATATTGAATACAGCGTTTATCGTTTTTCCTCCCAAAAGAGAGCTTTTGTGAGAAGAGTGTCCCGTGTGCATTGTCGTTGAGCTGACCCTAGTTGTGCTTGTGTGTGTCAATCTCTTCCATAAGGTTGGTGCTATCGAGGCTTCATAGAGCAACCTCCAGGTGCCTTGACCCACCAAAGTCATTGTGTTTGGTTGTAATCATCCGTTGGGGTTTCTTCATCATTCGGTAAGGTTCTTGTTCTTAAGTTCAAGGGTTTTATCGTTGTTTGATTTGGTTCCAATTGACCTATAATTCGACTTATCCTTCTTTCATCTCATTCTAATTCCGCCTTTCTTCTCTGTTCGAGTTCCTATCCGAGTTTGGTGTCTAGGTCGACAACTGCGGCTTAATCCCCGCATCATGTTGCCTTGAGGGGCTTGTGTATTTAGGGATTGAATTAGTCAACTATCCTTGATTTTGGGGAGTAAAACATAATAAGATAAGAAATTCAAGTTCCATACAGATTTCATAAAATCTCTCAGAAATCATCATCTTCCTCCTCAGCAATATGCTTTGCAAGCTCCTGTTCTTGTTGTTGCCTCTCCCTCCTCTTCTCAGCACTTTCCTTTTCCTTGTGAGAGTTTGGTGGGAACCTCAAGGCACTTACAGTTTCGTTGTGCATGTTAAGACAGAACGAAATCCTGGAGTTGAAAGCCGCCTGAGGCTCGTTTTTTGAGTATATGTCTCCTGTTTCCTTTGAGAGCATGTATCCGTTGGCGTGATCCAGGGTAGCATCAATTGCACCGCCACGAATGGCCTTTGCAACAATGCTTTCAGCATCAACAATGGGGTTTGGAGAATCCAGCCTCAGTTTCCTAGCAACGTCTGCAAGTGAGATGCGGGAATATGAAATGCTGATGTTTCTTAATCCAGTCCTGATGACGTTGTGCCTCAGACGAACAATCAGATTGTGGGTACGGTCTGTGTCGAACGTGCTTGAAAACTTCTCAGCATCTGATTTGAACAACTCAAGATCACCAATACGAACAACCTACACAAACACCACAAACTTCTTGTCCGAATAAACATAAAAAAAACGGATTTTCTAACAGATAAGAAGCTGAATGTAGAAAGAATTTGTTAATTATATATCAGAATCTTTTAACTATTTCTTGTAACAGGCTTTAAGTTTCCTTTGTAGGGTAACTATTTCTTGTAATGGGTTTTAAGTTTCCTTTGAAGGGTAACAGTTTCCTTTTCAAGTATACCCTATGCCCTTGGAAATCCTAAAAAAATTTATTTTCAAGCTTACAAATGGACAGTGGGGTTAAAAAAAGAAAGATAAAACATGAGCCGCAAAAACTTACGTTTGTGAGCTCAAAGTAGGGTCGTAGACTCGTAGGGCTGTCTCCATGCCTTTCTGAACAAATATAGTAACTTCTTGCTGATAAATTAACTGACTAAAGCTCAGCTTGCATTACAATTATTTATTTATTTGCAGGATACAATTATCATAAATCCACCAAATAATAATACTAACAATCAGTCACTTACCTGATAAATTAATGTTTTCCAATCAGCTGAACCTGTATTTTCTTGAATCTTCTCTTTTAATGGCTTCAATCTCTCAATCAAAATGTTACACGAAATTCTAACAGCTTCAGAACTCGCCTGTTGTGTTATACTTAAGTGTTATATGCATAGTACATTTCAAGTTTTACGAATAAGACGTGTCTGGCATTATAGCGTAAATCACAAAACCATAGTCTAAAAATCACAACACCAAATCATACCAGTTCCTTTTTCCTAGCATTTGAACTTGCCAACAACTCTGCAACTTCTTCCTTTGCAGCACACTCCTACATATGAAAAAAAAACTTTTATAAAGTGTGTGCATTGTGAAAATAAGTGTTAATAATCCTTCAAGCTCAATGAAATGGATCACTCTTTCTTCAAAAGTTATCCAATAAATCATACCGCAGTCCTCGTTAAAATCTGAGGTGAATGAAGTAGGAGTAGAAAACACAGCTTGATGGGAGATAAATTGAATTGAAGTAGTCGACTGCAAAACATTAACTCAAAGGAGTGACTGAGAGACATCACGAAAACTTGATAACTGATTGATGAGTGCAATTGCAAGGTTGTATCAACATTGCGAACAACTGGATCTTTGACAATGATTATTTGAAAAAAGCTCGGAGTGAATCGAAGGCCTTTGGAATCAATGACATAGTCCCAATGGTCATGCTGCAAAATTGAATAGGTACATGAAATTAGCAATTTACCTGGAGAAATAGACGACCAAAAACCTATCAAGAAATAAAACATGATTGCAACTTCATAAATGAAGACCAAAAACTCTATTATTGTTTATTTGAGTCACTATAAGCAGACGACCAAGAGATACACAGGGGAAAAGGGTGCAGGAACGAATGAAACACTTGTTTATGATTGAGTTATATAAACAGAAGCACCTCAATTCAGCTATGCAGGAGGGTATATGGCCGAGTTCCATAGACAGAAGCACCTCGACACGGCGATGCAGGAGAGTATGCATAAATATCAGTACCTAACCATACAGACAACTCTAATTTAACAAAGTTGAATCCCTAATTTCACAAACTCAAATCCCTAATTTCGCATAAAACCCTAATATATTTTTGAAAAGGAGAGAAAGACGGGGTTCAGCCAAAGTTGAATCCTAATTTCACAAACTAAAAGCATAAATAACGCACATCAACACTAAATTAAGGGAGAACCAAATCAAAGAAACAAAAAAGTTATGAACACAGGAAAGGATGAAAAAGATGAAAGGGCAGCTGTGAGATTTACCATAGGCACTCATTTCATTGCAGATTACACAACAATCTAAGAGTAAAAGCACAATAATCGAAAAGAAATCCATGGCTACCTCTTTGAGAGCACATTTTGAGAGGCTAGCCTTTTTTTCCTCGACAAAGGCACAAATTTATTTCACTAACTTAATCAGAAGCTCATTCTCTTATATTTATTACTGCATTAAAGTCATCCTTTCTCTGACTCGTATTGATGTCTGATGCATAACAGAAGAATTTTCTTGTCTTAGAGCCTGGAATCCACATACTCTAAATCTATAAAACACACTCCTAAGCTAATCAAACAAAAAACTCTTACGAAATCCTCTTCTAACCTAATTCTAATTGAAAGATCAAGATAAAATGCACAATTACCTTGGTAATTACAATAAACACATGGCATCGTTCCTTTGAATAGATAAAATCCATATTAAGCATCAGACATTTCCAATATATTTGGGGTCATGTATTAAAGGTCAAATGACATGAATGCAATTAGATCTAGACGAAAGCTCATCAAGATTCTAGTTTTGCTCTTATGATAAGTGAAAATGGTTGTCAAGATAAAGTATCAAACTTACAGAGCGAAATGGAAATTCATCTTCCTCAACATATGAACAATCTGCCCCATGTTTGGTCTCTTGTAGGCATCCATATCACTGCTTTCACTAAGCATTCCAGTGCTTGCATACTCGAGAGAGACGTATCTGTGGAAGGAGGAAAAAAGAGAATTTATATTAAGCTAAGTCCCAATGATCAACGACTCTTTCTCCATGAGATAATCAAAAGAAAGAAGTAATGAAGTCATCAGGTCCCAATTCAAGTGGCTCAATTTCAGCTGATAGAAACGCAGACAAATTTGTAGCATATGAAAACACCACAGCAGAATATTCCCTCTAGATAAAATAAAAAATAAGTTTCATAATGTGGAAAAAAAGCTTTGCCGAACGGATCCTAAGTCACGTTTAATAATCTCATCTATTGAAATCAAAATTAGAGGCGCACCTCATGCAATTTATTTCCCATCATTCACTATTTAATTACGAATAAAATTTGATTTTTATCTCATAAAAAATAAATCGAATAAAATAACAAATTTGACAACAGTTTCATATAAGAGGCAACAACTACAATTTGACAACACCAAATATCTGGGGGGAACTTTTACACATGCTTACCTTAGCCAAATTTCGATTAGCTTCGTATATCAGCTCTGGCATAAATGATTGTGCAGTTTGAGATAGGGGTTCACCCCAAACTGCAAAGAGGGTGAATGTTTGAAGCATCACCTAAAGAAGACATTTCTTGTTGAGGGCATTGTTTCGTTCAATCATTTAGGAAAAACGAAATGAGGTGTAAGGAACCTGCTGAGCAACAACAGTATGTGTGCCCATAGAAGTGGCGACATAAATCAAAAGAGCGTAGAAAACCACCTGCAGCAAGAGTTGTAATAATTCTTAAGATATACTGATCATTGGCATGTGCAAAAATGCAGTTACTTCTAAGCTTATATTCAGAATTTTGGAGCCAACCTTAGATGCAATTGTAATAAAAACTGGAGCAGCAAGAGCAGATATTTGAAGAAGCTCAGTAGATGTTGGAACAGAAACACTATATGCATTATATCCTTTCTTATTGAGAGCATCAACCATCATGTAAGCTGCAACAATCTGACAAATTACCCAACAATTGATAAATATATGAGAAAAGATGGGAAACCAAAAAGCAAGGTGAGAAAATCTATCTGGTGAAGTACTTGTGATGTTGTTGTTGCCCAAGCTGCACCTGCTACCCCGTATCCTAAGAAAGAGCATATGTAAATATCACCGACTAAATTTATAAAACTGGCAGCTGCCAACACCTTCAGTGGTCCCCACGAATCTTTCATGTCGAGACTGCAGACAGAGTGTTTTAATCAAATCAATTAACATGCTTAGATTTTAAGTATTCCAAGAGATGAACCCATCTTCACCAGTAAATTCAAGAACAACAGTAGCTTAAGATCTATTTTTAAGATTACTTGAAACTCTGAGCAACCGACCCAATTAAATTTGCAGGCCAAGCTAATCCCCGAATCTAGACACCAAAAGTAAAATCTATTCAGAGCTAAGCTTACAATAGATTAATATCCCCAAAGACAAAAATCATAGTTACACTTATCATGAGGCCATGAATCAACAATAGCAATATGAAGTTTTCCCCAACAAAACGTGTTGAGTTCAAAGTGGCCAACTATTAGATCAAAAGAGCAATTAACCCTATTTAAACTCATAGGCATACACTTTTGAACAACTCAGCTGACCAGGACATGCTAATTTCAGCATCAAACACAATCGAATTGCCTAAAAAGAGTTGATCGAGAGGCCAACCCTAGAAATCAATAATACAGTGAATTGCAAATTGATAATGATGTACTGTAATGTTTGAGTATTACCTTTCCTTTGGTTATATTAAATTGTCCATATGTTGCTCAAATCAAAATATATACCGTGTAATAATCAAGCTCAGAAACCAATACTACCTTTCCTTTCGATGACTTCTCGGTACAATCAAGCTCAAGAGTAATAATCATCTCTCGTTCAAAGTGAGTTTGACATCAGGACATCGACAATGAAATCTATGCGTACTAAATCCATCTTCAGTCCCCCAAACCCCAGAAAGAAGATGGGTTAAAGTTCTAAATCTATTTCCCCACCAAAAAAACAAAATCAAGAGCATCACTGCAAATGGTTATCATAGTAATGATAAGAAAAAAATATAACAAAGAAAAATCACCACATACCTCGGGTAGCAGCTACATACATCCGAGTAATTACACCCTAGAGCTTCCTTTTCTGAAAGCAAATTAGAAATCTAAAACCTGCTTTGCACACTTGGAGCTTAGAGTAGGAAGCCATAGTATTGTAGTTGGGAGAGAATTGGGGAGGGGAATACAACTACTCTTCAAATGACAGGAAAATTCTGTATATATTATGCAGAAAAAGAACCGACCTACAGAAATTGAAGGAGAAAATTTAATATAGGAAAGAGAAAATTTCTGATAAATGAATGAATCAATTTGAGGAAATAAAATTAATGAAAGAAACGGCCACCTATACTAAATGCAGATGATAAATTAAGGAAAAGAAACGGCCACCAATACTGAATGCAGATAAATGATAGTTATAAATGACACTAAATACAGAGGAAGATCCAAAATATGGTAAATTAGAATTTGTACAACTTAAAAAACATTATGTATCTGGTACAATTCTTGATTAACAGAAGAAGTCTTGCCCATCCGTGAAGGAAAAGGGAAACCATGACCATTATAATTGCATAGTAGATTAAACACTGCAGTGTGAACCATGAAACATGAGCAATACCTGTAAACTTATTTTCCATTTCAAGAAGGCGCTTTTCCACCAGCTGCATATTCACACCCTTTAAATGTATTTGCAAGAAACATATATAGGTGTGGACTCATAATTCTGGACTCAGGTACCTCCTTAACAATTCTCAGCAGTAAATTTCATGAATCAATGCTAATTCACTGACACATATTTAACTACACCAATCATTTTAAATGAAGATCAGTTAAAATGGATCACCCAACATACTGCTTCCAAGGATTTAGTTAGCAAATTTTCTGTTTTGAAAAGGTATCAAATCTTGATTAGCTTATAATCATTCCATCAACGAAAACAACATTCAGAGCATTGCGATGAAATTAGTTTGTGTTGACTGTTTCTTCTCAAAACTCTTCACTCATTAGCTCAGACCCAATAAAGACAAAATAGCAGGAAAGACTGTATGAATAGTAAAAATTGTCATATGGCCCATGTAACATCTGGAGATAAGAGTATAAAAAAGGAATGTGTAAGTGAACAATATACACCAAAGATTTAACATGAACTAACCTCTATAACAGATCTTTCAAAAGAATCAAATGACAGTAGAGCTCTTTGTCCTCTTTCTGTTGAAAGAATTCTCTGACAAAAAAGATACAAATTTGATTAGTAGATCGACATTAAATATCTGATAAGGTTGAGCACAGACTTGTCTAACAAATGAGATTCACATTATCTACAATTTGACACTTCCAATAAATTTTGAAATACATTCATGCTACAAACTATGTTACATTTTTAATACCGCTAAAAAAGTGACAATTTTAATACCTTTAACATTTTAACAATAATAAGATTGCCACTTAAAGCTGCAAGTCTGTAACCATATTTTGGGTGAAAAACTTTGCCCAAAATCAACTCATGTAAAGATACAAAAAGCAGTGAGAGAGATCAAACAAATAGCAAGTGAGAGAAACTTCTTTTGTTCCCATTATCACTCATCATATAAGATTACAAAACAGGAAAATAGATGCATACACTTTTTGTCTGTATAAATTTGTGGTAACATTGATGGTCCAGGAAATGCATAGTATTCTAAACGATGTACTTCTGTAGGCGCCCATGTAAGAAATCTGTGGAAACTTGTGTCCTAAATTTATACAGCTTAGCTGCAGTCTCCAGAGTACTAAAATAGTATACTCATATCTCAAGCTTCTCAATAAGTATGCAGAATAATCCTAAACTTCTTTCTTCCATTCAAGTTTAAACTGAAACTTTTTCCTACAGATTTTCTGATAAGTAATTTTCACTCCAGGAATGTTCATGCTGTATACTAAGGAAATGATTGCAAGGTGTGTCCATGTAAAAAATTTGTTACCTCATATTGACAATCTAAGCAAGAAAGTGATCCAAATGTCAAAACATATTTCACATTTAATGATATTGTTGGCTAGCGTACCATGTTGTGCCATCTTGTGATGCAAACTCGATGAACTGTGCCAGCAACACTGATAGCAACCAACGAAATATCAATGGAAAAATGTGAACTTATTTCTTCACTTTCCTTACAATCTAAAGAAGCGATTTTATACTCTGTATAACAACTTACTTCTGTAATGGAAAATATAGGAAATAGAAGTAAGAAAAGACATAAATTTCATATTGGAAAAAATGGTTTGTTTACCTGCACTCCAGCCAGTTCTCTTGAAAATTTCCGATGAACTGAGAGAAAGCAACCAAGAGAAGATCATAAGGCTTGTTGTTGGTGCATTGTACTAATAAGTAATAGTGAACAAACAATCAAAGAAAAACTTAGAAACTAAAGCTTCTTTTCAGTCTTGTCATCATCAGAGAAGACAGGCTTGTGGGCCCTCACAGCTTTACACTTGCTTTTTTGTGTCTGTTCTTCCTCTTTAAGAGGGAAAGCCATGTGGAAGATGATTAAGATGAATTAGCAAATGCAATTGAATGATAAGTCAAGACAATGAGACAAAGAAAGAAGTTCACCCTCTTAAATTAAAGGTCCAAAAAACATCTATTTTTTATGCAAACCTAGTGTACTGCATTTGTCTAAGTGTCTAACACATGCGTAATTTTTTTGTATCGAAAATTAAACATTTAAAACAAAATTTGGGAAGATAATATTTTAGCGGAGCATCTACTCAAGCAATCTTAGACAATGACATTAACTGCACTTGCAACCCTAGACCACGAATCAGCAGACTCCTTTCCAATTGGACCGGTAATTGCAGAACCTGAAACGTGATTACACCAACATAGCATAAGTAAACTTTGAAAGGTAAAAAAGTTCAGAATTAAACACATTGATCTTGAAAATTAGAACAGATTAATATTGAAACTTTCAATATGAAATTAACAATTCCAAAAGAGACGTGAAGAAATCATACTACTTATGTATGATAACAAAACCAAAGTAATTAATTTGAAGACCCGATTTTGCTTGGGTTCGTATAATATTAGTCGTAATAAAAAAAAATTTAAATTACGGCTCTTGAAAGTCACCTTTCATCTCACCCTTGGGGTTGACAATCACCCAAAAATTTTCTGCATAGAAAAATCACAACATCAATTAAACCAAAATCTAGAAGGGTTAAACTTTCTAATGCATGATGGAGCTAGTTGTACCTTATACTTACATAATGCTTTATAAATGAATCAAACTAATCATGTCGTCCACGCTCTTGTTATCATTGCTCATGATCTTGTGGCCATTTTTGACATCAGCCATAGCATCAGCACTGCACATGAAACCGCTAATAAGTTACACATAAGCAAGTGTACAATGGAGCAAGTCACATTTCAGATTCAGTGTTTTCCCAAAAAATTCCAATCCATTTAGAAATCTCAATACTAAACTCGCAGCAGAATGAGGCAAAACCAAAGACAAACCTCCTCAGCACGACCAGTTTGGGCACCAGGAAAACTTGTCTGACCACCCTTAGCCTTTGCAAGAGCTTTCCCGGCAGAACCGATCTGAAGAGACAAATTCGAAGCCATAGCAGAAATTACAGAAAGCAAATGGGAATAAGAGGAAGATAACAACGTAAACAGAAACCGAAAGATCGCAATTGTAGTAGGAAGACGGAGAGGCGTGTAGATCGGATGAACACCACGAAAGTGTATCCATTCCCATAGGTATTGTATATATACATACCTACACAATGTGCATATAGTGTTTGCATAACCAATGCTAAATTTGAATTTCCAGGTATAGCATCACATATGTATGAGAACTTTCTAGCTACCCACACTATTTTCATATCAGACAACAATTTATAAGCACCCTGCAAAGTTCAAAAAATGTGTCAGTAAAAGCAGAAAAGCGGTAAAGATAAAATCAATTCCATTCACATATAAATATTTTTATAATACCTCTTCAAAATCTCTTATAAGCTCATCAATATCCTGCTTGAATGGGATAAAATCCATGGCAATCTATCAATGTTTTAACAAAATCTACAAAACAAACATGTCTATTAATAAAGGTGCAAACTTTTCAATGCAAAAGACATACCTATCAAGAGGATTCACAACGCCATGGATAAAATTACCAATTTCCAACATGCAATTTTGACTCGAATAAACACATAATTACAAAACAAAAATTGTTAGTTGCATCAATTGTTGAAAATAAAAATGCAACTTCTGCATCCAATATTGACAAATTCACACAAACAAATTCAACTTTGATTTAGTTTTTGAACATTAGGAAACAAAGGCTCTTTCAAAATTTAATTTGCTAACCTAATTTCAGCCCTGGTTAGTTCATCAGTCTGAAAATACTCTTCACCACATCCTTTCAACACCACAATTAAAAACTATATTAATTTGAATCCAAACAACAAAATTAGTACTACTTAAAGAACACTTGGTGATTGGACATGTTAAAAATCTGCCTTGTAAAGTACCTTTGACGAAGAAAACCCCCCTGCACATGAGGGCCCTCGTTGTTCTTCAGCTTCACTCGTTCTTCTACATTAAGTGACAAAGAACAAAGTAGTAAACTCTTTGTGAATCAAGGACAAATTAAACTTAGTTTCTACTCCAATCATTTTAGAGTCCAGATGGCTCATCTGACTCAAAATTCTGAGACTGAACCCAATACCTAACAATCACCACCATACAGTTGGGTTAACTTCCCAGTTAACAATCACCAACTCCATAATTAGCAAGCAAACACATGTAGACAGTTCAAATGCATGATGATTGATGAGTAAAAAAAGGAACAGGGGGAACACTCAAATCTAGGTATTGCTTCATTCTCATGGGTGTTTCCCAATTTAATATTCAAGTTGCAGCACAAGCAATATAAGCTCAATACTGTTTGGTCAAAGTGCCACTCGATGAAGAATTATTTCTATATCATAAATCCGTTTTCCATTTAAAAAAAGGGACTACATAACAGAAATTTGAATGAATTACACAAATAAATCAAATTCTGCTTGGACAACACTAATATGTTTCTTATTCATAACACAATATAAAAAATCCATATTTGAATTCGAATCACAGAACTCATCAAATTCATAGCCTCCTCCTCTCTGCAAAAAAAAAAACACACAGAACGATAATAAAAGTTAAGGAAATTTAAGTTGTGCATGTAGTTTTTTTTTCCATCGACCAAAATGTATACACACCTGATGTACTGATGAGATAATTGAGCTGCAGCGACCAAGGCTTCATCTAGATAACGGAATTTGTGGTGAATCTCATAATGCTCACGAAGTCCTCTCAGAATCTGTGTAGCTTCATCTATTTGAGCACTTTAACAGGTTGAAATCTTCTTTCGAGGGCTGGGTCTTTTTCCATGTGCTTTCTGTATTCATCAAGTGTGGTGGCTCCAATACACTGTAAACAGATTCAAGCAATGTCAAAATTGTGCATGAACTAAGAACACAATCGTAATAAGAGTATGGGTAGGATAAGTGTCTATGATATATTGTGTGTATAAAAGGAAAGAAGTAAATTTGACCAAATTGTAATTTGACTCTTGCCAAAGCTGGTTTCACAATGTTAGCTGCATCAATAGCTCCCTCTGCTGCGCCAGCAACAGTTCTCAGTCTGCATAACAAAATTAAGATAAAACATGAAACTCAACACCACTTTTCGCAAGGATAGGAAAGTTGAGTGAGGCCATGTAACACTTCTATAATATCACTAAAGTGAAATCCAAATCATCGTGATAGAAAAGAAAAACAAATACAGATTATGCCATTACAGCGACAGTTGAATAAGCTCAAAAGACTATTACGCACTTAAGCATATACCAGATTCAAACCCCAGCAAAAAAAACAGGTGCAACAACAGGAATTTAGATCCAGAAAAACAGCAATTTAAGCAAGAAGATGGCAAAACAACTTACACTAAGGCACCTCTACTTGACCTGAAGACCTAAAGCTAACTCCTATGCATCTATATTTCAGCTAGATTAGAGTATAAAACTCCAATTTCCAAATCCAATTCCACTATCCACAATAAACCGCCTGAACTGGAACGTCTGGAAGTCAAAACTGGCACAAAAGTACTTCAGCTTTATAACTAAATTCAAATCCGAATCATCATGTGAGATTATGCCCTTAAAACAACAGTTAAATAAGTTCAGAAGACTATTACGCACTTAAGCATATACCAGATTTTAAACCACAGCAACATAAATGGAGGAGGAGGTGAGGAGGATTAGAAAGACGCGGAGATGAAGGCGGCTCCAATGAGAACAGGCCTAAAATAAGAGGTAAAATGGTGTTTCAAGCCTCGAAAGCATTATAATCATTCATAAAACGAACATGAATCGGTGTTTTGGTTAAGATGTTCCGAGAAGCATAATAGAAAAAGTACAGTACGAAGATGCTAATTGAAAAGCAAATTTCAACTCAAGTCTAGATTGTTCTTAGCATATTTAACCTCTGAAAAATTCTAGACACATGAATTCATACCATTCACATCAAATTGAAGGAGATAGATACTCACTTGAGAAAGCATGCTTGCAACAACAGACTGGCTTGAATTTTCCACCAAAAAAGAGAAACAAACAGCAGAAGAACTGAGGACACCGGATTGTTTACTCGATGACGCACTGCAACGACCTCTTCTAGACTTAGGAGTCCTAATAGCCTTTCCAGCAGAATATAATTGAAGGGAAGAATTAGAAGCCATATCAAAGCAAGGTGTCAAATGGAGGGGAAAAAGAAAACAACAGACAAACCGAGAGAGGTGGAATGAAAAATGAAAGAATTAGACTGAATTTATAGTTCCAAACTTGTAGAGAATAGACAAAATAGGAAATACAGAATTCAATATCAGCATAAATAAGGAATTAAATGGCTCATCAATGTAATTGTCTAAATTGGAAATTCTATAGCAGGAAACATTTAATCTATATTGACCAAATTAAAGGGAGTATAAGGAACAAAACTTGGGCACTACTTTTAGACAAAAATAATGAATTAGTTTACCTTCAGCATAAAAGCAACTTTTACTAAAATAAACTGGACGGAATTCAACAACTAAGCTTGAAAAAAAGAGAACAATCTCCAATCTTCCTCACCGAACAGCTCAACAATCTCCAATCGTCCTCACCGAAGAGCTCATATAAACTAAAGCATATCAAAACAACAAAAACATGAGCAAAAACTAACCTAAATCGATCAAGATTCAAGATAGCAATAGGATTCAAAGATATCAGGGAAGAGAAGAAACATGAATTACCACTAAAACGGAGGGTCACATTCATTGTGCAAAAACTCAAGTGCCCTACACACATCTCGAATGATTTGAAACCTCCTATCCCAACCCACCACACTTATCCCATCAGAAAAGAGCAATTCCTGCAAACTACGATTAGGCATGTACTCATACACAAAAATCCTCTTGTTCTTGTAAACACAATGTCCTAAGAGGGATACAATAAGAGGTAAATTTATGGTACCCAGAATAGTGAGCTCATTCTGGAACTCCTTGTCAGCCTGCAGAGAATCACAAGGGTCAAGTAATTTGACTGCCACAGATTTTCCGTCCTTAAAATACCTCTAAAGACTGAGCCGGAGCCGCCTTTACCAATGGCATTCTCTGGGCTGAAGTTGTTGGTGGCTGATTTGAGTTCCTTGTAGGTGAATTTCTGGAGCTTCAGAGGACTGACCTCTTCAAAAGGTCTTGTTCTTGAGCGTTGAAAAAAAGAGCTCCAGAAATGGTAAAGAACATAGATGAGTGTGGAGAAGATGACAGCTGTGAGTGATAGTGTTGTGGCTACAAATAGGATCTTGGATTCGAGGATTGCAGCAGTGACTCTAGGGTTTCCGGAGATGGGTCGCATTGCTTCAACTAAGTTGAACTGAATTGATCCCTTTGTGGAAACGGTCTTGTACAATGGATACATCTCAATTGAGATCTTTGACGCGGTGTTGAGCAATCGAAGAAGGATTAAAGAAGGGCGTTTAACCCCGCACCCATTTTTTTATAACTGGCACCCGTCTTGGGCGCATTTCGGATGCGTCCAAATTTTTTTTTTTGAACCGGGACTGTTCATGGGCGCATCCTGGCTGCGCCCATGAACAGTAATTTTTTTTTTTTTTTTTTGCCGTCAAAAGTTAAAAAAACCCGGTTTAAGTTGGACGCATCCTGGATGCGCCCAAAACTGAACCGGGTTTTTTTAAAAACATTTTGGACGCATCCGGGTTGCGCCCAAGACGGGTGCCAGTTATAAAAAAGTGGGTGCGGGGTTTTTCGCCGTTAAAGAAGAGGAAGAAGCGAGCGTGCGTGACTCAAGACGCTGTGCGTTAACATTTAACGCACACAGTTAATACGAAATTAACAAAAAAAAAAAAACAGATTTTCATTAACTTAAACCCTGTGCGGTAACAATTACCGCACATGAATTTTATTTTTTTTAATTAATAATTTTTTTTTAAAAAGTATTAAAATACTAATAAATTGGTGCGGTAACTCTTACCGCACCGTATTTTTTTTTAAAAAATAAATAAAAATGGTGCGGTAAACGTTACCGCACCGTATTAGTTTTTTTTTTAAAAAATAAAACTGGTGCGGTAAACGTTACCGCACCAGGTTTTTTTTGAAAAAATGCCCGTTGGTGCGGTAATAGTTAACGCACCAACGGGCATAAAATTCCAACGGGCATTTTTTGGTTGTATATATAGGTTGAGCTATCTTGTTGAAGTTTTGTAATGCACACTACAATGTCTTATAATTATGAGAGTAGTGAGGATGATGGTAACGACAATTGGATATCAGGGGTCGTGGAAGAAGAATACGAAGTCGATGAAGAAGAGGAAGTGGACGAAGAAGACGAAGAAGTCGATGAGGAAGTGGACGAAGAAGAGGAAGAAGGCGAAGCAAATGTATCAATTGCATTAGACGATTGGACTCCGTTACCAATTTTGGTTAGTATATTATCAATTTAAATTTTGTATTTAATTGCATGAGATTTAGGTTAATTAGTTAAAATTGTGTATCTAAGTAATGTAGTTTAATCAATATAGGAAGAAGACTTTAGACCACATTTTAGTACTGCGCAAATGTGGGATAGTAAAGAAGAGATGATGGAATGGACAAAACAGAGAGCAAGGGATTTAATGATAGTTTTGGTACATCGTACATCTAGCAAATATTGCGTTGATTTTGTATGCGATAGGTTTGGAAAACCTAGATCGGGTAGGCTGAAAGTGAATTTAAAAAATCCAGAATTGCCGGTTCCGAGGCTTCGTCACCGAAAATCGAAGAAATGTGGTTGTACATTTGAGTTATATGGGGTTCGTATAAAAGAAGGGCCTTATAGTTATAAATGGATCGTGAATGTTGTAGAAGGTCGTCACAACCACACCCTTCCTACTAGTTTTCATGGGAATTCATTCGTGGGTAGAATGAGCAAAGAGGAGGAGAAAATAGCAAGGGAAGCGGGGGATGATCGCAAGACGCCAAAAAACATACTTATTCAGCTTAGGATAAGAGACCCGCAAAATGTGACATCCATGAAGCAGATTGCCAATTTTTTGCAGAAGATCAATTTTGAAGATCGTGGTGAATTGTCAGTTACTCAGTGGTCTCTAAATTTTCAGAAAGAGAACAAGTATTTTTGTCAACCTTTGAGGAACACGAGGACGAATGAGGTTGAAGTCCTTTTTTTCGCTCACCCGGAGTTGAAGTCCTTTTTTTCGCTCACCCGGAGTCGATTCGTTTGTTCAGGAAGTTTCCTCATGTGATTATCATGGACGCCACATACAAGACAAATAGGTATGATATGACTTTAGTGGAGATGGTTGGTTTCACTTGCACGCACAAGACGCTCAACATCGCATATGCATTCATGGCTCAGGAGACAGTAATGCATTACAAGTTTGTGATGATGTGCGTTCATGAGTTGTGTAGAAATTTGGGAGTGATGCCGAAGGCTATAATGACCGACTGTGAGAAGGCTTTGTTGAGAGCAATCAAACTTGTGTTCAAAGACACTGATGTGAAGCAACTATTGTGTTGGGTGCACATTAAGCACAACATCCAGTCACACGCAGAAAAAGTGATTAAAAATACTAAAAGGGCGGAGAACTTTGTTACGCAATGTTGGGGGATATTTTGCTCGAGCACCGAAGAAATCTACGAAGAGAGGTTGAGAAAGCTGAGAGATTCATGGAAGAAGGGCATTGTTGGTTACGTTGAAAAGTACTGGTTTACTCCGTACAAGAAGTTCATAGTTAGAGCGTGGACGGACTACACTCTTCACTTTCACACAAGGACTACAAACAGGTATCTTTGTTTGTTTAGTTGTTAATTTGGACCACCATATTATTAATGCTAATGATTAGAAATTGTGTTTATTTAGGGTGGAAGGGATGCATAAGGTGTTGAAAGAAATTGTGGGTTCTAGTAGAGGAGGCTTCAACAGAGTGATCGTGAGGATCCACCATGCGGTCATAGTTCAGATGGACCTGATTAGGGCGACGATGAACCAAGCACTTACCACTCGGCAAATGGTCTTTGATGACCCAACCTTTCCTCCTGGCATTCGAATGTTGTTTTCAAGGCTATTTTACCGAGTGTCAGATAGGTGTTTTCTGTTGTTGTTGGAAATGTACCAGCAAATATTGAAGGAGGAGTATTCAAATGTTTGTGATGATCATTGGGTTCGAGATTGTCTTGGGATGCCATGCGTACACGATCTTGCTAGGGCAATCATTTCAAAGACACCTCTTGTTCCGGATGATTTTCATGACTTCTGGAAGGAACTGAGATGGGAAGATGATGCAATAAATTTGTCCTTACCCGACGACAATCGTTCAATGTCTATTCCGGAGATCAGAATGCGTGAAATGTGGGCGAAATGGGAAAGTGGAGATTTGAGGGATGGAACTCTATTCAGATTAAGTGAGTTGTACATTGACTTGGAGCATCCGGAACAAAGTTCTTTGGTAGAGCCAACAAACTTGTTTAGGAAAGGAAAAGGAAGGCCGTCGGGATCAAAGAACAAGGAGAAGCAGCGAAATGGGAATTCTCCTCCGAGAGAAAAGAGGGAAAAGAGTTACCACGAGTACGTTAGAGAAGACTTAACAAATACTGAGAATGCGCAAAAAGTCGCAAAGGAGAAGGCAAATAGGCAAAGTGAACGACAAACTTGTCCTAAAAAGCAAGCAAGTCAAGTGTCGTTCGACTTCGGATCACAGTCCCAACCTGAACCATTGTTTTCAGAGACCATCGATTTAGAAGACGAAGACATGAATGCCGTGCCCCTAAGAGCTTGCTATCCAGATCGAAACGAAACAGAGGAAGGAGAAGATGAAGAAGCCATAAGTTATATGGGGGTGAACTTGGGGGTGAAAAATATTGACTACTTTTGGCTTTCCTACATGACTTCTGTGAAAGATGTGCGTTCAGACGGACATTGTGGGTATCGGTCAATGGCTCTACTTACGGGTATGCAACAGAGTCAATATCGTATGATCCGTGCTGCGTTGGCAGCGGAGCTTCTTGGAAACAAAGAGACATGGGAGCCCATACGACGTGGACTACGGGTAGGAACATGGGATGATCTTATTGCTCAAGTTAACTACATGAGAAGTCCTTGTGAGAGACCATTTTGGATGGACATGCCATTTATGGGTTTGGTGTTTGCCACAGTGTATAATGTTGGTTTAGTGCAACTATCCTGGGATGCGCCGTGTTTATGCTTGCCAATAAGGCAGTCTACAGTGAGCCCTGGTCCTCCACAGAAGATTTTTGGGATAGCTCTTGTCGGATGCAGTAATCACTGGATACCGGTAAGAATCTGTGGTAATCTAAACAAACGTCATGAAACGTCGAAATCATTTATACTTATTGATTAATTTTCTTTGTATATCTAGGTTTGGCTCCGTGATGGGGCACCATTGCCACGTTGTTCCGGTTCGTGGAGAAGATTTGCAGATGACAACATCAAGTGGTGGGAAGGGATATATGCTGGCCAAGTGGACTTGTTTCGACAATACCGCTTCACTGCTGGAAAGCGTATGGACTACATGACTTGATTTGTAATAGTTTAGTAGCCTTGATCTTTAGACTTCGATTGGAATTGATTTATAATATGTAATGACTTGTCTTGTCTGCTTTGAAATATGTAATGACTTGTCTTGTCTGCTTTGAAATATGTAATGACTTGTCTTGTTTGCTTTAAATAGTGTTTTCAGTAGAGTTAGATGAGGTAGGTGAAACAGTGAAGTGAAATCAGTGAATCCATAAACTACAACACACTCAGCATAAATTAAAAAGACAACAGACTCATTAAGGAAAGACAACAGACTCATTAAGGAAAGACAACATACTCATTCTTGAAATTTAAACTAAACACAGACTTAACGGAGATTCACTGATTTGATACCCAGATCCCTAATCGGAGTCACTGTCATAAAAACTAGGAACAGGGTCATTGGGAAACCTCTGTTGTATCCAGTGTTTGGCTGCTTCAATACTCTTAGCCTGGTGAAAATATACCAGCTTCAACTGTTGGTCAGCTATTTCCTTCAACAGTTTTGCAATGACTCGGAGATGATGACTGTCGTATTCTGGCTCAAGATACACGATCATGTAGTTACACTGACATGTGGTATACCTTCGTCCATACGTATGGGGATTGTTCTTGTCATTACCAGTGAACACCTTGATTGTTCTTGAGCACCTTCTACTCGGGCACTGGATCTCACTGCCTTCTGCTGGAACTGGGGAGGATGAAGATGATGCCATGGTTGTTTGAATCTGTAATACAAAGTAAGAAAACATGTTAGAAACAATGAAGATATCTAACGAAATCAGTAAAAAATGAGACTTTTAATTGAAATACAGAGTAAGAACTTGAAACCTAATTATTTTACGGCGCAGTGAGAATGAGATAATAGGGTTCACTGAGGCAGTGAATTTATAGCCGAGGTTTTACTAGGGTAACTTAGATTTGGGCCGATGTAGACAAAAGGTCCACAACAACAAAGGCCCAATAACGTAATTCGGTCATCCAAAGGTGACTTACAGCTGTGTGGTAGCTGTAACACACTCAAGCAAAATATGGTGGTGCGTTAGCAATAAACGCACAACTGATAACAGAACTTCGTCAAGATCCAACAGAAAAATCCCAGCCCAACAAAGACGACCAGCCCAACATTCAAGCCCAGCCCAGACTCTGGTGCGTTAACACTTAACGCACAGAATCTGTGCGTTAATTGTTAACGCACCAACCCTTTTACCCAGAATCAAATGTTTCTGGTGTTTGTAGGGTTTAGGGTATTAGGGTTGGTGCGGTAACTGTTGTAGTACCAACCCTAATTACATAAAAATTCATTTTTTATGTTGTTTTCTTATACTATTTGATATTATAAAAAGTTTTATGACCCAAAGTAATGTTATACTACTGAAATATGTCGTTATTGAGAGTTTTGTGAATAATTTTATCAAGTTTTACTAATGTAATATGAGATTACGAAGAGTTATATGATAAAAATTCATATTATACTAATGAAATACGAGGTCAGTTGAGTCAAACGATAACAATTAAGTGTTAAACTAATGTTATATGATGAAATAAACACATTATATGAAGTTCATTTTAGTAACGAAGTGGTATCACATACATATGAGTATAACTATACAACTTATATACTTGAGAGTAGTAGCATACAGGTGAAAGTCTTCGTTTACATACTTCTAAGTGTTAAAGTTGTTAATTTCTTATAAAAACGATAGCGTTTGATTGGTAATGCTCAAATATTAATGTTACATTTCTTGACTTTTACGTTTTAAGTGCTTATTAAGCCGTTTTATGTCATTTTTTGTCGTTTTTTGTGTTTGGGCCTCATTCAAATTTCATTAGGCCTTATTAGGCCCGTTGACGTTTTCGATAATAATTTTTCGATTCCGAAAAATGAAAATAACTATTCGCCGTATTTGTTGTCATGTTTCAATTTCAAAATTTCGATTTTCATCGTTTCAAGGCGTTAAAACGATATGGGCCCAAACTATACACATATGACATCCATTATCCATTACCCACTATCCATTATCCATTATCCACTATCCACTATCCACTATCCACTATCCACTATCCATTATCCATTATCCATTATCCATATTTCGATTTGGCTTGTTTTATATCGTTTTGAGTCGATTTTTTTCGTTTCTTAGTCGTTTCGACACGTTTTGAACCATTTTTATTAATATTTGACGTACTTGGTCGTTTTTCGCCTTTTTCAAAAAAGTCAAGTTTCGCTAAGCTTTGCTCATTTTGGCCATATTATGCCATCATTTTGGCCACATTTTTACACTTTTTTACAACTTGTTCGGAATTCCTCCATATTTCGATTTGGCTTGTTTTATATCGTTTTGAGTCGATTTTTTTCGTTTCTTAGTCGTTTCGACACGTTTTGAACCATTTTTATTAATATTTGACGTACTTGGTCGTTTTTCGCCTTTTTCAAAAAAGTCAAGTTTTGCTAAGCTTTGCTCATTTTGGCCATATTATGCCATCATTTTGGCCACATTTTTACACTTTTTTACAACTTGTTCGGAATTCCTTCAAATTACATTTTGGCTTGTTTTATATCGTTTTCGAGTCGTTTCGAGACGTTTTGAACCATTTATCAATATTTGACGTTTAGTAGTTTTTAATTATTTTTTGCGATTGTGACCATTTTCTCGCGTTTTTAAGAAAAGCCCAAAATAAATAAGCAAAAGTGAACCAAACATTACCAAAACATAGTATCCAAACAAACTATACATCACTCCAAGTCAGGACCCTCATTCCCACTACGTTGCCGACTACCTTGCCCTTCCTCGTGGATTGAATGCCGAAAAAGCTGAGATTGACGAACCGGAGCTGGAGCCATCGGTGGAGCCTCGTCAGTCAAAACTCCAAGGAGACGCCTCATGAACTCATCGATATCTGCAGGACTCCTCTCTGGTGGTGTCTCCAAGAAAGCTCGAATCTCACAAGTCACTAGTTGGGTCCGCTATATTAACAACATATCAAAACATTACTATCAAATATACTAATTGAATGAATATGACTAATAAAATTTATAATTGTACCGCAAAACTGTCAACCGAAGGTGGAATACGCAGCGGACCAACTGGACGATCGAGTCTACGTGATCTGGGATCCACCAGAGGATGAGAAACTCGATCATACCAATCGAGATAATCATCTGTGACTGCCCAATAGTACGTCGCTCGTGGCTCCCGAATCTGTAACAAAGGCCTGGGGTCCTGATCCCACACACCAAGCAGATCCTCGGCAAAGTGAACTGAATAATGCGTCAGCCTGTTGTTACGTGTCACCTGGATGGGCTCTGGGGGAGGATCTGGGATACCCTGCACATGTCCAAACTGTCGCAGCAGGCGACCTGGCTGATAGAGCTCCTCGATGTCCAGACAACGGAGAATGCCCTCAAACAAAGACGGGGCGTACTGCGGAAGTCTGAAATCCACATTTGAAAAGGGAAACCAATTAACCTGCAACAAAACATTACAAAACAGTTAGTATAGTTTACATTCACACAATATAACGAAAGCATACATTCTTAAAATCTGACCTCCTCATAACGAACACGGTCAAGCATGCCACGAATGGCAACCAAACGATCCGTGCTCTTCCCCTGTGGCACCTCTCTGCCCTCCCTCATAGCAGCTGCGGCGTGGTCCATAGAAAGTGGATCTGTCACAAAATGTCCACGAAAATGTGGAAAATATGCCCAGATCCACGACTGCAAAAAAAGGATAATTAGAACTCGACTTCCTAAACATAGCCAATCGTATAGTTGTTTGCGTACTAACCCGCAAAAGAATGCCAGAACTCCCCATCCCCATAGCCAATCGCCTCGACGCCTGTCCAAGGTGGCGATACAGATGAGCTAACACTCCAGCTCCCCAAGCATATCGGCCAGTGCTGTCGTGGTCGGCCAAAAGAACTAACCACCAGTGCTTGACTGCTGTAGTCGACTTGTCCACTAGAACTGTAGTGCCGAGAAGCAACAGTAAGTACATAGACGCAATGAGGCTCTCATCTCTCTGTCCATCCTCCATCCGCATCATATCCTTCAATCTCTGCTGAAGATAACCCAAAGGAATGCCTCCATCCCTATACCAAGTCTTCACCAGTGTCTCCTCTACGTGAAGCATCTCGGCAACAAAAGTGAAGATCTCCTCCTTGCTCAAAACTGAGCTACAACTCCTGCCATGTATAGGCAGCGACAGGATCTCAACCACATCGTGAAGTGTAGGACCAATCTCTCCAAATGGCAAATGAAATGTGTTGGTTTCTGGCTGCCATCTCTCGACGAAAGTAGAAACCAACACATGATCGACAGGACCGGACCCGATGTAGCGTAGATCAGTCAATCCAGATCGCTCTGCAAGCTGAAACCACGAATCTGGACCAGGTCTCCTAAACGCCTCTAGTGGAGTGCAGTAGGCGGTGTGGAAGTGAACCTTGACGACCTTCCGTGTCTGGAAAAAAAGTAAAAAAATAACACAGTTACTTCTACAGAATGAGGTTCATATTTCACATATGAACATTATAGTTCAAATACATACCAAATCAAGAGGAGCCTCGCCTTCTGGAAGATCAGCAGGCTGTGGAAAATCAGCATGATCTGCAGCACGTCCACGTCCTCGTCCTCCGCGTGGAGCGCGTCCACCTCGTGCTGGAGGATCAGCAGCGTCTGCATCAGCAACATCATCATCTGCCTGAGCTCCTCGGCCTCCTCGTTGTCTCTGTATAAATGGAGGAAGAGGACGGGGGCCAGCTGGAATCACAGGTGCGGGAGGATCAACAACTGTAAGCTCATAAATAGCCCTGGCGATGTGCGTCTCATAACTCTTCAGCAACTCATTTGTAAAAGGACCTCCGGGCATCCAAGGTACAGCAGGAGGTGGTACATGAGGTGCAGCAGCCGGATGCGGTACATCATCAGTCGGGGGAGGTGGTACATCTGGCGTAGGAGACGAAGGACCTAAATCTGTAGGAGCTGGCGATGAAGGCCCCATACCAGCATGATCCTCTGAAATAATAGGAGGGTCGTCTCTCCTAAGCTGATCTGTCGGTATCTCGAGATGAGATACAATATAATATGTACCTAAACCCTCACCGTCTCCCAGCATATCATCATCCAAATCAACAGCTGTATCATCGACGTCCATACCCTCCTCCTCACTCTCACTGTAACCCTCATCATCAGCACACGGATCAACATCCAGACCACAATCCCTAACTGCCCCAGTATCTGTAAGTGCACGAGCCTCGTCAGTGGGTGTCGAACTAGAAGCATTCAGCTGGTCTCGAGCAGTAGCAAAACTCTGACGTATGGACGCTGTAATCTGCGTCCTCCTAACACGCTCTGCAGCAACAGGAGCCCCCGGAACAAAACCACTAGAGGCCATCGTATCTCGCACCCCCTAATGTTGTTGTTATAGTGTAACGTTATTTTCATAGCGTTACAAAAATAACGTCAAATTCAAAAACGTCTTTTCCATGACGTCGTAACGTTACAAACAGTTGTTGTAACGTCAATCCTAATCAAAATCATCTCTAATTTCTAAACATTTTGTTCATAACGTTACGAAATTAACGTTATAATTCGCTTAATTTCAATACTTTATATACTAATAGTTCATAACGTTACAAAATAAGAGAAGATAAATTGATAACGTTATAATTCGCCTAATCAAATTAAATAAATTGATAACGTTATGAAATTAAATAACTAATTTCATAACGTTATAAATTTAATTAATTAATTAAATTAAATAAATTGATAACGTTACGAAATTTATTTAAAAATTTCATAACGTTATCAAATATTATTAAATTCATAACGTTATGAAATTAAATAACTAATTTCACAATGTTATAAATTTAATAAATTAATTAAATTAAATAAATTGATAACGTTACGAAATTTATTTAAAAATTTCATAACGTTATCAAATATTATTAAATTCATAACGTTATGAAATTAAATAACTAATTTCACAACGTTATAAATTTAATAAATTAATTAAATTAAATAAATTGATAACGTTACGAAATTTATTTAAAAATTTCATAACGTTATCAAATATTATTAAATTCATAACGTTATGAAATTAAATAACTAATTTCACAACGTTATAAATTTAATAAATTAAATAAATTAAATAAATTGATAACGTTACGAAATTTATTTAAAAATGTCATAACGTTATCAAATATTATTAAATTCATAACGTTATGAAATTGAATAACTAATTTCATAACGTTACGAAATAAAATAATTAAACTATTTAAAAACATTACAAAAGTTATAGAATATTTAATAAAAATACATACTTGATGTAGATCTACGGGAGTCGAAAAAACTTCCGGTTGCGCCTCGGTTTGTGGATTCAACCTTCTATTTGCTCGAGTAGCGTACCCGGGACCGACGTTTTGGACGCGTTGCTTTCGGTTTCTTCGCCTCGGAGCGGGTTCGGGTGCGAGTATCGGGGCGGGTTGGGCTGCTGGTATCGGGTCGGGTCGGGCAACGGGTATCGGGTCGGGTCGGGCTCGGGATTTTGGCCGGATCCGGGCACCACCACTGTACCTCAGTGGCACCTCCACTTCCTCCTCTTCTTCTTCCTCCACAGCCAGCCATGGCGTCGTCGTCGTCGTCGACAAGAGAAGACGGCGGGACCTCTGCGGGGGGGACTTCAGGCGGATTTTGGGGGCCAGAAGAACCGCCATGGTCGGGGCAACTCGAATCCATCCTCGATTGAAGCTTTTGATGGGTTAATCGGTGGGAAAAGGGAGAGAACACGGCGGCGATTTTTAGGGTTCGGCGGCGGCGGAAATTAACAGAGGAAGGAGGTCGGGGGAGAGGGAATTTTTTTTTTTAAAGATGTAAGTTGGTGCGGTAAGGGTTACCGCACCACTTTATTGTTTTATTTTTAAAAAAACAAAAAAATACGGTGCGGTAACTCTTACCGCACCAATTTATTAGTATTTTAATACTTTTTAAAAAAATTTATTAATTAAAAAAAATAAAATTCCTGTGCGGTAATTGTTACCGCACAGGGTTTAAGTTAATGAAAATCTGTTTTTTTTTGTTAATCTCGTATTAACTGTGTGCGTTAAATGTTAACGCACAGATCTGTGCGGTAATTCTTACCGCACCAGCGTCGTATAGGTTTCAGAAAAAAATCCAACAATGCCCCTGAGTCCTTTGGTGCGGTAAGCGTTAACGCACAGATGTGTACTGCAATTGTTACCGCACAGAATAGTGTGCATTTAGCAAAAAAAAACGTGTGCATATAGACGCAGCCCTTATCTATATCTATATAAAAGTTGTTGTCCATTGTCAGAATTGAATGAAATTGGTACCAATTTAATGCATTACTCATTTCTTAATCACCTCCTATTGGACTTTTGACCATGTGATGGATCCTTGGTTGATTGAGTCACGGTGCAAGGTTCAGTCACACGTACGAAGGACACCGAAGGTGTAGGCGAAGTAGATCGAGAGTTGATGGCTTGAGGGTGAAATGGCGGAAGGCTGAGGTGATGGCAATGGACGGGAAGGTTGGAATGGTGGAGATACGAAACTGATTCCGGATATGACGCACCGGCACGAGCTTCTTCCTTGACGATTGGATATGACACACCAATGGATCAAAGAGAATGAATTCCTGGCTTGATATGACTCACAAGAGAGGAACTCAAAGGGTTTGAACTTCAATATCTCAAGAACAACTCAAAGAGAGTGTTTTTGGGTTTCTAATGTTTATCAAAGTTGGGAAATGAAAAGAAAAACAACCATCTCCTAATAGCTACAAACCAGCCGAAAATTAGGAGAGAATTCAAGGATAAAACCCATAAATTGTATCTAATTGCAGGAATAAACCAAGTCTTTTAAAGTAGACAAATAACGCCCTATTCTTCCTTAGCCTTGATGAGAGTGAGTGGTCCTTGCTTGCGGATTGATTGACCTTCGTTTGATGTCATGCCCTTGTCAAGAAGGTGTTGTAGTTCCCTAGCCTTAGCACGAGTTAGTCTAGGCACCGGCTCCAATACATCCTTGTTAGGCTCGATGTTGGACACTTGATGTGGAGGATTCACATCATCCTCCCCCCCTTCAAAAGGATTCGACCACGAATCTGACCCGGGGTAGTCCTCCTCGTCCTGGGCTATGTACGGCTTCAAGTCGGCTACATTGAAGGTGTCATGCACGCCATAGGTAGGTGGTAACTCCAGCTTGTATGCATTGTCGTTGATACGCTCAAGCACTTGGAAAGGACCCTCGGCCCTCGGCTTCAACTTGGAGTTTCGTTGTGAGGGAAACCGTTCCTTGCGGAGGTGCACCCACACCAAGTCACCGGGCTCAAAAATCAGCTCCTTGCGGCCCTTGTTAGCTTGCCGCTCATACTGAACTGTGCGTCGTTCAAGTTGCTTCCTAGTCTCCTCGTGCATCTTCTTGACATACTCCGCTAGCTCCTTGCCTTCCTGACTAAGATGATTCACAATAGGGTGAGCTATAAGGTCTAAGGGAGTAATAGGATTTTTACCATACGCCACTTCAAAAGGAGACTTCTTGGTGGCCGAATGCACGGTACGGTTGTACGCAAACTCGATGAAAGGTAAGCATTCTTCCCACCTGCGGAGGTTAGTCTTAAGCACAACACGGAGCAAGGTGCCAAGCGTTCTATTAACCACTTCCGTTTGCCCATCAGTTTGGGGATGGCATGTGGTTGAATATAGTAGCTTGGTTCCTAGCTTGGCCCACAAGGTCTTCCAAAAGTGACTTAGGAACTTAACATCCCTATCGGACACAATGGACTTTGGAATCCCATGTAAGCGCACAACAAAGTCAAAGAACAGATTTGCCACATTAGTTGCATCATCGGTCTTATGACACGCAATGAAGTGTGCCATCTTACTAAACCGATCTACAACTACAAAGATGGAATCTCGTCCCCTCTTAGTCCTAGGAAGACCTAAAACAAAGTCCATGGATAGGTCTTCCCACGGCTGGTGGGGAATGGGCAAAGGCATATACAACCCATGAGGACTCGACTTGGATTTAGCTTGTACACAAGTTGCACAAGAGGCACATAGTTTCTCAACATCCCTAAGCATATGAGGCCAGAAGAAGTGTTCCTTCAAAGCTTGCATAGTCTTAGCGACGCCGAAATGACCCATAAGGCCACCACCATGCGCTTCTTGCACAAGGAGTTTCCTAGTTGAACCACTAGGAACACATAGTCGATCCTTTCTCATAAGATAGCCCTCATGCAAATAATATTGATCTTTGCCTCCTAAAGAACTACAAGCCTCATATATGTCCTTGAAATCCTCATCCAAGACATATAGTTCTTTAATAAAAGCAAAGCCCAACATTCTAGCATCCATGGTAGTAATGAGTGCATATCTACGTGATAAAGCGTCCGCCACTACATTGTCTTTTCCTTTCTTGTGTTTGATCACGTAGGGAAAAGCTTCAATGAATTCTACCCATTTGGCATGACGCTTATTAAGCTTACTTTGGCCCTTAAGGAACCGTAGAGCCTCATGATCAGAATGAATGACAAATTCCCTAGGAAGGAGATAGTGTTGCCATACCTTAAGTACTCTTACCAAAGCGAGAAGCTCCTTGTCATATGTGGGATACTTGATTTCAGCTTCATTCAACTTCTCACTATAGTAAGCAATAGGTCTCCCTCCTTGCATGAGCACACCACCTAGCCCCACCCCGGAAGCATCACATTCAATCTCAAATGTCTTGGAGAAATCAGGCAACACTAGGAGGGGAGCACATGTGAGCTTGGCCTTAAGAGTTTCAAATGCTTCCTCTTGCTTAGGTCCCCACTTAAAAGGGGTATTCTTCTTGGTGAGCTCGGTTAAAGGAGAAGCAAGGGAGCTAAAGTCTCTCACAAACCGGCGGTAGAAGCCAGCAAGACCTAGAAAACTCCTTACTTGAGTCATACTCACAGGTATAGGCCAATCTTGAATAGCCTTGATCTTCTCTTGATCCACCTTGAGTCCTTCTTTACACACTACAAAACCAAGAAAGACCACATGATCCGAACAGAAATGACATTTCTTAAAGTTTGCATAGAGCTTTTCTTTCCTAAGGACCTCAAGTACCATTTTCAAATGCTTAGCATGCTCTTGTAAGGTATGGCTATAAATAAGTATATCATCAAAATACACAACCACAAACTGACCTAGGAAAGCCCTAAGAACATGAT
Organism: Oxyria digyna; assembly: GCA_029168935.1. Classification (NCBI taxonomy): domain Eukaryota; kingdom Viridiplantae; phylum Streptophyta; class Magnoliopsida; order Caryophyllales; family Polygonaceae; genus Oxyria; species Oxyria digyna. The sequence continues at coordinate 12,766,392 of JAPVLV010000010.1, read as the reverse complement.
TCATGAGTCTCATAAAAGTGCTAGGTGCATTAGTAAGCCCAAATGGCATGACTAGCCATTCATACAATCCATACTTAGTTTTGAAGGCAGTTTTCCATTCATCACCCTCTTTCATTCTAATTTGGTGATAACCACTCTTCAAATCTATCTTAGAGAACAAGCATGCACCGTGGAGTTCATCCAACATATCATCAAGTCTAGGAATAGGATGCCTATACTTGATGGTAATATTGTTTATAGCTCTACAATCCACACACATTCTCCAAGAACCATCCTTTTTAGGAACTAAGATAACGGGAACCGAACATGGACTTAGACTCTCACGCACATGACCCTTATTCAAGAGTTCTACAACCTGATTTTGAAGTTCTTGTGCCTCCATTGGATTAGCTCTATAGGCAGCCTTGTTGGGAATAGAAGCTCCGGGCACAAAGTCAATTTGATGCTCAATTCCTCTAATGAGAGGTAAACCGGGAGGCATCTCATCTTGGAAAAGATCATCAAATTCCTGCAAAAGTAGAGATATAGATGAAGGCAAACCATCCAAGTCTTAACTTGAGAAAAGAACATCTTTATAATAAACAAGAAAGCAAACTTTACTCCCCTGGATTGCTTTTCTTACTTCCCTCGGCTTGGCAAGGAGGATATGGTTAGGAGCCTTCGTCTTTTCTTCCTTGTCCACCTTCCTTCTTTGCTCATTGGCTATGTAGTCGGCCATGATCTCATGAGGAGCTAAGGGCAGAATGGTGATCCTCTTACCATTCATATGGAAGGAGTATTCATTGGACACCCCTTGGTGGACAACTCCTCGGTCATACTGCCAAGGTCTTCCAAGTAGGATATGGCACGCCGTCATAGGAAGAACATCACAAATCACCTCATCAACATACCCCCCTATAGAAAACTTAACACAAGCTTGTTCATTCACCTTAAGAGCTGTGTTAGAATTCAGCCAACATAGAGTATAGGGTTGTACATGAGGAGTAGTTTTAAGAGCAAACCTTTTGACCACCTCTTGGTCTATGATATTACAACAAGATCCCCCATCAATTATGAGATTACAAATCTTACCTTGGATGAGGCACCTCGTATGGAATATGGTTTCTCTTTGATTGGGAAGAGTAGGAACCTCACTGGCCACAAGAGCTCGTTTCACCACAAAGCACTCACCTCTAGACTCAGCTTGTACTTGCAACTCCTCCTCTCCTTCTTCTATCACGAGCTCCTCCACGGCTTCATCATCGGATTCATACTCGCCTATTGTGTTCAGCAACACTTGGCGGCGTGAAGGGCAGTCCTTAGCCATGTGCCCGCGACCCAAGCATTTGAAGCACTTGATCTCACTAGAGCGGCGCTCACCTTCCCGATTACTGCCTTGAGGAGTCCTTGGAGGCTCTCGTCGTGGCTGATTAAGGGAAGTATCCTCTCGAGGCTCTTGGCGCCTAGGATAACTAGAAGAACCGACATTGGATCCATTCCATGGCTTTGTTTGGGAAGCGCCCGAACCCTGGTTACTCCAAGTCCTAGAAGCAGCTGGTGGAGCCTTCTTAGGAGGAAGGTGACGGTACACATGATTAGTGTAATGAAGGACTTCTTCCACGGTGATGCCCCTAGCAAAGTGCTGCATAGAAACTATAGGTTTAAGGTCAGAATTTAAGTTCTCGACAAATTTAGAAATAACAAACTCATCAGGAAACTTAATGCCAGTTCGGAACAAGAGAGTTTTCATCTCTTTATAGTACTCATCGGGACTACGACTCCCTTGCTTGAGTTGCTCAAGCCTCTCATGAACACGTGATGCAAAGTCCACGGGAACAAATCTGAACTTAAGAGCCTCTTTTAGCTCTTCCCAAGTCTCGATTGGATCTTCTCCATTACGAGTTCTCTCCTCTTTCTCTTCGGTCCACCATTGGTCAGCGAACCCTTCAAATTTGATGCTAGCATAGGCTACTCTTTGGGCATCATTAAACTGTTGGATGTCGAAGATTTGCTCCGTCTTACTTATCCATGTCAGGCACTCTTCCGGGTCAGCATTCTTTCCAAACTTCTCTACCTTAAGGTCATTGTTTGGAAGCCTCATCCGGTCTTGTTCATACCCAAAGTCACCGGGCTGCGGGTACCCTTGGTAGTAGGGTTCCTGGAAGCGCGCTTGTCCCCGGCCTCCATATTGACCCCTCTCAGCTGGACGTGCATAGCCTTGAGCGCCTAGTCCATGGTGCGGACCAAAGTAGCCTTGCCCTTGCGCCCCTTCACGTCTTACATTGGGTTCCGGCCTTCGTCCTTCGAAAGCGCGCATAGGCTGCCTCAAGGGTGCTAGACCTCGAGCTTGGTGCCCCGGACGCCTAAAGTTACCTTGGGCCTCCTCTTCATCGTGCTCTTCCTCCAAACCTTCATGATTAGTGGTCGCAAGTGGAATGCTATTAGGAAGTGATACAAAAGGAGGTAGTATATTCAAACCTGGTGACCTGCTAGAGGCCACGAGCGTCGGGATTGGAGCGGTAGGTGCGCCGTTGAGTGCACTAGGCAAGGGTTGAGTCCTAAGAACAGAATGGGACGAGCTATCTCCCAAGAAAGGTGGTTGAAAGGCCTCACACAATCTGGACACATCCCCCAATCTACTTTCGGAAGACTCAATTCTTGCTTCAAGACCTCTTATGCTTGTCTGGTTAGCTTGTTGAGCTTCTTGGATCCGAGACTCAAGCCGTTCTTCAAGACCAAGCATTCGTTGCATTAGGCTTTCAAGGGTAACTGGCCCGGGTTGATGACCATCGCCCATGGTACCTATCAAGCAAGCAAACAAAACCAACTAGAAAACCAAAATGGTTCCCGCACACGTTAGGGGGTTCCGAGCTGATTTTCTAAACACAAATTCAAGTAGTAACAACAAGCTCTTAATGGGTTACGAGCTAGGCCAACAAAGAAAGAAAAACTGAAATGCACGGTCAATAAGGCTTATTCCGATTGCAACAAGTGAGGTACTAGGAAGGTACTAAGACTCTAGCAACTAACTTACCCAAATGAAACAAAGCTCTTGATGTGCCTCACTTTTTCTTGATCACTCCTTCTTTTCCTTTTCGTAGGTGATCGAATTTTTCTGAGAACACCACTTTTTTCCCAAGAGTAAAACTATAAACAAAAACTCGAGAGGTATAGTCTTTTGACCAATCCTTCTCCCAAGTATACACGTTTCTTTTTTTTTTTTTTATTAATATCAGACTTAAACTGCTCGTTTTCCTTCAAGTAACGCAAGTAAGAAGAAACTAAACTCCCTTCCCTTAACCCGGTATTCCGTCACGTGAATTATGCAATCGGATTAGACTTTATTTAAAAGCACAAATCAGATTAAAATAGGGTAATAAGGGTGGAGTTAACTCAGCAGGGGTTACAACAAGCAAATAAGGAAATTCTGCCAAATTAAGAATGTAGTAAATGCTGTTTTGTGAACTGCCGAATTAAGTGCCTTGACTTGTGGTTTGAACGTTTTTTTCTTTTTTGAGGTCTTCTTCAACCTTGGAACATGCTTAAGCACCAGGTAAGAACAACAACAATGGCTTCCAAGTTCAGGTACAAATTTAGGCGAAAATTCAACAAAAACTTAACCCGGAAAGGGCAACGAAGAGCTTATTGAATCTAACTTGAATTTGTACTAAGAAAATGAAGCAAGGATGACCAAACCTTACGTGGCTCTGATACCACTTGATGGATCCTTGGTTGATTGAGTCACGGTGCAAGGTTCAGTCACACGTACGAAGGACACCGAAGGTGTAGGCGAAGTAGATCGAGAGTTGATGGCTTGAGGGTGAAATGGCGGAAGGCTGAGGTGATGGCAATGGACGGGAAGGTTGGAATGGTGGAGATACGAAACTGATTCCGGATATGACGCACCGGCACGAGCTTCTTCCTTGACGATTGGATATGACACACCAATGGATCAAAGAGAATGAATTCCTGGCTTGATATGACTCACAAGAGAGGAACTCAAAGGGTTTGAACTTCAATATCTCAAGAACAACTCAAAGAGAGTGTTTTTGGGTTTCTAATGTTTATCAAAGTTGGGAAATGAAAAGAAAAACAACCATCTCCTAATAGCTACAAACCAGCCGAAAATTAGGAGAGAATTCAAGGATAAAACCCATAAATTGTATCTAATTGCAGGAATAAACCAAGTCTTTTAAAGTAGACAAATAACGCCCTATTCTTCCTTAGCCTTGATGAGAGTGAGTGGTCCTTGCTTGCGGATTGATTGACCTTCGTTTGATGCCATGCCCTTGTCAAGAAGGTGTTGTAGTTCCCTAGCCTTAGCACGAGTTAGTCTAGGCACCGGCTCCAATACATCCTTGTTAGGCTCGATGTTGGACACTTGATGTGGAGGATTCACATCACCATGTATTTAAATATCTTTCTTATATCCCTATGTTATATTTATTTATAGTCTACTTGATTAAGTCACAAATTAAATTAATGTGTGAGCTTTTCTTATGACAATGCAAACTTATTCTAATATTATGTTTTAAAACTACTTCAAACATAAATATAAGGAAATAAAAAATACTTATATTTACAAATATTAATAAATTTGATAACAACAAAAACATATTAACAAATAATGTATAACTATATTAAATCACATACGAAAATCCGTAATTTTCTCGCGCGGAGCGTGAGGCCCGTATCTAGTAAAACAGATGAAAGGGTCAAGCTAGCTGGTAATAAACCAAATTAATTTTGGGTCATATATCCGTAAAGTTGGGCTTAAAATTCAATCCCATTTTTATTTTATATTTGAAGTCTAAATAGGCTAATGGAGGAGGCGGGGAGCCGTGAGGATCGGAAAAGGATTTGGCAAACAAAGCGATCAACTTTTATATATATAGATTAGGATTAGATTTTCTACGGGTTGCAACCGGGCAGCACCCTCTCGTTCGGAACCCCATTCCGAACGAGGGGAAAAATTATTTTTTTTTTAAAATTTTGTTTCTCGTTCGGAACGGGGTTCCGAACGAGAAACGGTCCATTTAAATAATTTGTATTAAATAATGCCAAACCGGTTCGCATATTGCGAACCGGTTCGACACTCGTTCGGAACCCCATTCCGAACGAGGAATATTTTTTTTTTTTATTATGACGTCACACCTCGTTCGGAATGGGGTTCCGAACGAGGATTAAATATTGTTTTTTAATATGACGTCAGCATCTCGTTCGGAACCCCATTCCGAACGAGGGGTGACGTCATTTTTTTTTTAATATGACGTCATATCTCGTTCGGAATGGGGTTCCGAACGAGATTATCCGGATATTTATGACGTGTCGTTATCTCGTTCGGAACCCCATTCCGAACGAGATTCGGCTAAATTTTTTGAAAATGCGAACGGCTATATTTTGACGGAGTCTATAAAATCGGAGTTGTATGACCAAATTATCAAACCCAATCGGAAGAAGCACAAAAAATGACGTCTGAAAGCGATTCAACTAATTCTTCAAGGGCAGGTAGTTGGAAAGAAGGACGGGAGTGTTCTTCTAGTGAGACGTCGGTAGAGGAGGAGGTTGATTTGTCTGCGCCGGTAGATGATACATATTTCCAAGTAAGTATTTGTAAACCTTTTTTTTATAGCGTTTCATTATAATTTATTTTATTGGTATAGTAGTATTGAAATTTGAGTAATTTTAAATAGGGATACTGTAGTGATGAGGAATATTTAAAAATCGACTATAGTGTCCATTTTACGACTAGTGAGAGATTTCTTACTATGGATCTTCTGAGAGAGTGGGTTAGGAAGGTCGGTTATGAGTTATGTATGGTTATCACCACAAAATCATCAATGGCCAACAAGAGGATATTTCTGCACTGTGAGCAATCCGGTAGTTATAGAAAACATGGAAAGAACATTAATCTTGAAGGAGATGAAGCAGAACCATCGTCGCAGCGTAGCAACCTTAGTAGGTTAAGGAAGTACAATTGTCCTTTTATGTTAAGAGGATATTATCGACGAGCAACTCTTGTTGAGCCGCCTGGGTGGATACTAAAAGTTGAGAAGGCATGTCACAACCACTGTCTTTCCAGCAGCTTGATTGGCCATGCATTTGCTTCGAGGATGACGGGAGAGCAGAGACGAAAAATAATTATTGCATTTGCTTCGCAATATGTCATTATAGCCGTTGGCATCACTCCCAAATCTATGAATAATGACTTCAATTGAATCATTATCCATGTGTAATGATAAATCCTTTCCGCTTTAGTGAATGCATACGCGATGTTGAACGTCTTGTGTGTACTGGTGAATCCAACGATCTCTACGAGCGGCATTTCATATCTATTGAAACATTAACATATATCACTACAGAACATATATCATTATCCGAACTAAATATCGACCAAGGTATTGTAGAGACTTACTTGTTTGTCTTGTACGTCGCATCGATAATTACCATGTACGGGTACTTCTTCAACAAACGCAACGACTCTTGGTTAGCAAAGAATAATATTGCAACCTCTCCGTTTGTCGTGTCTCTATGTGGGTGAACTACGTAGTCGTGGTCTCGCAAAAACTTAAGCGACCACTGTGTCACGTTTAGCTCTCCGCGATCTTCGTAATTCACCTTCTGCAAAAAGTTTGCAACTTGTCTCCTTGAAGTAACATTACCAGGGTACTTCTCCCTCAATTTAGAGATAATTTCTTTTGGCGTCTTGCGTCCAGTTCCATCTCCCCACCGCCTAGCACAAAGCTCTTGCTCCTCCGTCATTCGACCCATGAATGCATTCCCATGAAAACTAGCAAGTAGCACATGGTTATGCCGACCTTCTATCACACCTAAAATCCATTTTTCTCCTGCGACCCCGGGAATGTTTTTCTTTCGCACTGCCAGTAGCTGAAATCTACACTCACACTTCTTCGACTTCGACTTTCTAAGCCTAGGAACAGCCAACTCTGGATTCTCTTTGTTCACCTTTGGCCTCCCAGATCTTGGTTTTCCAAATCTATCGCACACAATACTTATTTGGTACGGACTTGAATTACGCGTTACCAAAGCTATCACTAACTCCTTTCCTCTATCTCTCGCCCACTCGTACAATTCTTGCGGAGTATCCCAATATTGTGCGGTTCTAAAATAATCCGAATAATCTTTCCCCTATACGTAATTGTAGAGCGACAATTACACTACTACCAAAATAACAAGGCAAAATACGAATCATTACTTTAAACTAATTAGGCTATCATATGAAACTAATTAGGCTATCATATGAAACTAATTAGGCTAGCATATGAAACTAATTAGGCCATCATATGAAACTAATTAGGCTAGCATAAGAAACTAATTAGGCTAGCATAAGAAACTAATTAGGCTAGCATAAGAAACTAATTACGCTAGCATATGAAACTAATTTGAAACTAATTATGCTACCATATGTTTCAAATTATAACATATTATACTAACCACAAATTCACCACTCGGATCCCAGTCGCCGAACTCTTCGTCTTCTAAGAAACCATCCAACCATTCGTCGTCGTTCGGGTCGTCTTCCTCTTCTTGTGATCCGCTATCCCAATCGTGTGCTTCATCACTATCTTCACAACTTTGATTAATCAACTCTAACATACGAGAGTTTTGATTACGACGAGACATTTTGAATGAATTTGTTGGAAAACGAAGAGGTTTTGAATGAATTTGTTGGAAATGAAGAGATTATGGCTTTATATAGGCACATTTATGACCGTTGTGGTCCAAATGAAACTGTAAAGACCCGTGCTCTAACCATCCGCGCACAAACCCAAACCCTAAAACACCTGTGCGCAGAACCTAAGCGCACAGTTTTACATTTAACGGCTACTTTTTTCAAAAATTTCAACGGCTACTATGTTTGAACAGTGCGCAGAAACAGGGCGCACAAATTCTCAACCTGTGCGCAGTAGTTAGGCGCACAAGGTGTTACAGACTCTGAAAATTTACGAAAAGTACCCGTAATACCCCGTAAAACACGTATGCGCATAAGAACTGCGCACAGATGCGTGCGCATAAGTTGCGCGCACAGAATCGCGTGCATATATGCCTCGATTCGCGTGCATATAGCCATTGCCTAAATTGGATGACCTTTATATCATTATTTGGTGCTTTTGGAGCTTCTCGTTTAAGTTATCTATTGAAAAGTATTAACCACAATATGTTATATTGCATTTTTGCTAGCAATGCGAGCTCTACCTCATCCATAGTTGTCATACTACGGAAGCCAATAAACCCTCTTTAAGGAGTTTTCGTTTTGAGACACTAAATGAAAATGCTCCTAATCTTAAACTTGACAAGGTTCTTATTTTGAGTAGTAAGGTGCCTAGTTTTTTATGGATCTTTGAGAGATCGGCAATAATATTTTTTTTTTATAATAAAATTAGTCTTTGGATTCTTGGAAGATTACGTTGTGTTTTGCAGGTATCAGTTGTGTCTCGTTGGGTTCTGTAGTGCACATCAGGTTCTACATTTTTGAGCCCGTAAGTTGATTAGCAGACTACTTAAGTTAAGCTATGTTGATCGATTAAGCAACATCTTACTTTTTTATGATGTTTTAGATGATTTCCAAGTGGTTGATTTGGTTATACTATATGAGCTCTTGGAATTTTTCAACACTGGGCCTCTCTCTTATGTAGATCCTGTTGTGTTGCAGTACTCTGTGAGATTGTGGATGATGATGGATCAATGGGCAGATTGCCAAGACTTCGACAATTTGTTAAGGAACACAATTTGTGTATTGAATCAATTATAGAATCATGGTTGACAGAAAGACATTGATTAGAAGACGAGAGAAATGTGCACAAATCAAATATGCAATAAACTAATTGCTTCCTCCATACAAGTATTATTTAATCATCTTCTTCTTACAACATTTTGTACTATTTTCAAGTAATTGGTATGAATATATGCATTTAGTTTGGTTTAATTGGATGATGTAGATTAGACTATATATCTATTATCATTAATATACTATCTACGTACAACTTTTGGACACGAGTATACGTATTGTTTATGATCAAATTGTTAAGAGGCAATTAATTTGTTATAATACATGAAATTTGTTTGTTGAACTGCAAAAGAATTTTGTATTTATCATCAACTTACCAAAATACATGTGGTAATATATAGTTCTCTTTTACATCGGTTTAACAACGATGTAATAAGTTTCTTTCTTTTGCTTACCATCTCTATTACATGAGTTTATTGACTGTTATACATTGTTTAACAATGTGATGTATACGTTGCCGCTATTTCCACTACATTTTGTAACTAATGGCACTACATTTTTTTACGTTGAAAGCCAACGCACGTTGGAAACCAACGTACATGCAAAACATGTGGTATACGTATTGAATATTCGTATACGTATAAAATTTAAATACGTAAAAATTTTTATACCTGCACGTTGAAACTCAACGCACGTTGGAACCCAACGTGCATTGAGTTCCAATGTGCGTGGGGATTTATAAATCCCGCGTCGTCTTCTTTTTCTTCCTCCTCTCTTCTTCTTCTGTGCAATCGAAAACCATAAATATCGTCGTCGTCCCCATTTCTCCATTTCTTAACCAAATCCCTTCGTTCCACATCCAATCTTCATCGTTTTTCAATTCCAATCTTAATTCCCTTATCAATTCAAGAATCCCGCATCAAAATGGCTCCAAAAATCAAAAACCCTAAATCGATAAAAACGAAATCGACGACGACGGAGGCGGTCCGACGGCTTGCTAGTGGCGTTCGAGTCCGAGGCGGTGCAAGCGGAGGTGCTGGCGTTTCAAAGGAGGTGGCCGGTGGTGTTGTCTCTTCAAATCGAGCCGAGGAGCTCGCCGGAGGAGTTGGCGTCGAGGTGGCCGGAGGAGCTGAGGAGGTGGCCGGAGGTGCTGCTGGAGGCGACGTCGGGGCTGGGCAAGTGGGTCGGGGTCGGGGTCGGGCCGGAGGCCGGGCTCCTTCGGGTCGAGTTGATGCGAGCGGGTCCCGGAAGCGGGCTCCGTCGGAATCGCCGGAACGACCGAAAACAATTTACCAAGTACGTATTTTAGCGTTTTAATAAATAATATATTAAAATAGAATTAATCGTTATTTTTCGTAATTATTCGAGAAATAACGATTAAAATAATATTGAATTGTTTTTTACTTATTCGTTATTTTTCGATTAACGTTTCACGCTAATCGAGAAAATAACGAATAAAAGAAAATGATTTAATAAATAATATATTAAAATAGAATTAATCGTTATTTTTCGTAATTATTCGAGAAATAACGATTAAAATAATATTCAATTGTTTTTTATTTATTCGTTATTTTTCGATTAACGTTTCCCACTAATCGAGAAAATAACGAATAAAAGAAAATGATTTAATAAATAATATATTAAAATAGAATTAATCGTCATTTTTCGTAATTATTCGAGAAATAACGATTAAAATAATATTGAATTGTTTTTTATTTATTCGTTATTTTTCGATTAACGTTTCACGGTAATCGAGAAAATAACGAATAAAAGAAAATGATTTAATAAATAATATATTAAAATAGAATTAATCGTTCTTTTTCGTAATTATTCGAGAAATAACGATTAAAATAATATTGAATTGTTTTTTATTCAATCGTTATTTTTCGATTAACGTCTCACGCTAATCGAGAAAATAACGAATAAAAGAAAATTATTTAATAAATAATATATTAAAATAGAATTAATCGTTATTTTTCGTAATTATTCGAGAAATAACGATTAAAATAATATTGAATTGTTTTTTATTTATTCGTTATTTTTCGATTAACGTGAATGATTTAATAAATAATATATTAAAATAGAATTAATCGTTATTTTTCGTAATTATTCGAGAAATAACGATTAAAATAATATTGAATTGTTTTTTATTTATTCATTATTTTTTGATTAACGTTTCACGCTAATCGAGAAAATAACGAATAAAAGAAATTTATTTAATAAATAATATATTAAATAGAATTAATCGTTATTTCTCGTAATTATTCGAGAAATAACGATTAAAATAATTTTGAATTATTTTTTATTAAATAAATAATAGTAAATATTGATTATAATTAGTTGAACGACTTATAAATAATAATATTAATTATGAAAATAGTGGTTAGACAAGGCTCTTTCCCCTGGTTCTATTAGAAAGAAGCACAGGGGGGCCCGCAATGTTGATGTGCGGGGGATCACCGCTTCACATCGGAGTAAGGCTTCTAGAGCCGTTGTTCCTGCGGACATTCTAGGAGTTCACATTGGAGATGGGTCCCAGCAGCAGCAGATTGATATCGCTGAGGAGGAGACAGAGACTGTAGCTGCGACAGAGACAGCAGTTGATAGAGAGACTGGAGCTGATATACAGACAGAGATTGTAGCTGCGACAGAGATTGTAGCTGAGAGAGAGACCGGAGCTGATGTAGAGACAAATTTGGATGTTGGACTTTTGGAGGCCCAGATGGCTGATGAGTATTATGAGGGGTCTCCACAGCTTCAGCCATCTCCAGATGGATCGCCGCCTCCACATGATAATGAGCAGCATATGGATGAGCCTTATCAGGAGGCTGCTCAGGAGGCCGTTCAGGATATACCTAACGAGGCCGATCAGGATCACGATCAGCATATACCTCAGGAGCCTGCTCATGGTCTACGTGTTCCGGCTCCAGGAGATCCTGATTATTTGGGGGGCCCTGGAGGTCCAGTTAGTTCGCTACTTCTGGTGGACTACAACACGCACTTTGCTTCTGTCATATGGACCGAGACGGAGCGTCTTGTTGAGGGACTACAGAGAGACCCTGCATACGTGATACCTGCTAGATCGCCGATATTACTATTCCCCTTAATAAATTATTAACCCAAATATTTTATGAAAGCCGTTTTAAATATTTTGATTTGTTTTTCTGTTTCGCATCTCAGCTGAGGAGGGTGCTTAGGTTATATACGCGCAAGACGTATTTTGACGAGTTTGATACGCACAAGACAGATGCTCCTGGTTCATGGTGGCAGCTCGTTCGGCAGAGCCATTTGCATACCCTTGCAGATCCTCGACTGGAGTACAGGTCTATAGACCCGATTCTGATTTCAACGTTTGTGGAGCGTTGGCATCCTGAGACGAACAACTTCCACTTCGCTTTTGGTGAGATGGCTCCCTCACTGATCGACGTCCTGAAGATCTTTGAGCTACCGATCCATGGCAAAGCTGTCAACTATACTGTAAGGAATGTAGATAAACTTGTCTATGACCAGGTTCAGCGTATCTTCGGGTTGGAGACACGCGGGGATGCCAGGCTGCTATGCGGACGTACGTATAATTTATTACTTATACAATTAATGTTCATTTAGTTAATTTGATTAAATGTTAATAACGTAGAATTTATTAATTATTTATATTTGTAGAGGGTGGTCTGACTATCCACGCTAGTCCCGGCATTACGACGATCCACGGGCGCATCGAGGAGTTATTTGCTATACATGACAGGTAAAAAAGTTGTTTCTTCCCAACCTTTAGGAATCACATTGTAATTATGTATTGACGTTAACAAATCATCGTTTCTCTGTCAATTCAGGACTCCTTAGCAGGAGAGCGATATTGCTTCGCTGTACTTGCTCTCTTTGTTGGGCAGTACCGTTTTTATAGACAAGTCAGGGATGAGGGTGAAGCACAGATATCTCAGCATCCTACTCGACCACAACAACACAGGCACATACGCTTGGGGTGCAACTGTCTTGGCTGAACTGTATCGACAGTTGGGTCAGGCATCTCGTTCAGGGTCCATGGGGTTTGCTGGGTGTCCACTCCTTCTTCAGGTAATAATCGTATTATTACTTGACTTGAAAATAATATTTAAAATTTTATAACATTTCTACCTTTATGTTTTAGGCTTGGATATGGGCGTACTTCCATGGGTTTCGAGGCCATGCGACACAGAACTTGGATTCCATGACTGCACAGGCGGCTGCTATAAAGGATAACACCGTGGTCAGGTATGCCAAGGACACAACTCGTCTTGTGTCTCTACGTCGCGTTTTGGATGAGATGACGTATGCAGAGGTAAGTAATATTTAGCAAATCAATTTATGTCTTGTTATGCAATTTAATTTAATTTTAATTATGTCTTGCCTTTAAACAAATCAAAATAGGTCCAGTGGAACCCCTGGGGGAAGTTGGATCTCAACGACCCCTAGTATATGTTGGCTCGTTTTCGGGGGCCTTTAGAGGCATTTGAGATTCAGGACGAGTATAACCTCGACCGATTTCTCAGGCAGTTCGGGTATGTACAGGGCGTACCGGAACCCCCGATTACCCCCTTCCTTGCTATTAGGAAGGATAAAGCCTCGACATATAAAGTGGAGTTCCAGAAAGCAAGCTGCACTTGGAATCATCTACACTTGTCGGGCAACTTGATTGAGTTAGAAGAGCGGGATCGACGTGGGCTTCGAGACTATCCATGGGACTGCAAGGAAGACTATTTGCCTTGGTTCGATCTGATGTCACATCCTTACATGGATTCGAGATCTCGGAGACAGGATCATCTTCATCCGTTGGCCCATCGTGTTGAGCTCGTGCAGCTACCTACGGGAGCCGATCTTGTTATGGTAAGTATTTCTTTCAATATTTGATACTGTAGTATTAATGTTATAATGTTATTTTATTTGTTTATAATTATTTTGTATTTCATTAAATTGTAGAGGAGTAACCTCGTCACCGCCGATATAGCAGCTTTTTTAAGGGGGTATGGTGACACGGTCAGTCCAGATTTAGCGACGATGATGAGAGGTTGGATGACCGCTTTGACTGGTGTTGATCCTCAGGCACCAGTAGCACCTGCAGAAGATGAGGATCATGATGTGTAGCATATTATATATTATGGTATTTACGCAGTTTTTTTGGATTGCATATGTATTTATATGTTATTAGCAAACTTTAGGCCAACTTAGAACGACTAACGGCGCGAAAATCGATGAAAACCGACTTAAAACGACTAATGGCACGAAAATCGAGGAAAACCGACTTAGAACGACTAACGGCGCGAAAATCGAGGAAACCCGACTTAAAACGAGTAATGGCGCGAAAATCGATGAAAACCGACTTAAAACGAGTAACGGCGCGAAAATCGATGAAAATCGACTTAAAACGACTAATGGCGAGAAAATCAAGGAAAACCGACTTAGAACGACTAACGGCGCGAAAATCGAGGAAAACCGACTTAAAACGACTAATGGCGTGAAAATCGAGGAAAACCGACTTAGAACGACTAACGGCGCGAAAATCGATGAAAATCGACTTAAAACGAGTAATGGCACGCAAATCGAGGAAAACCGACTTAGAACGACTAACGGCACGAAAATCGATGAAAACCGACTTAAAACGAGTTAGAGTATAGGGTTTAGGGTATAGGGTTTGGATAGTGGATAGTGGATAATGAATGTGGATAGTGGATAGTGGATGTGATAAGTGGATAGTTTGGGCCCAATTCGTTTAAACGCCTTAAGACGATAAAAATTAAAATTTCAAAATTGTAACATGATAGAAAATAAAGCCCATAGTCGTTATCAATTCTCGGAATAAAAAAAAAATCATCGAAAACGTCAACGGGCCTAATAAGGCCGAATTGAAATTTTGTGAGACTCATTATCAAAAAATGACATAAAACGGCTTAATAAGACCTTAAACCGCAAAAAACTAGAAATGTAAAAGTTGTATTTGAGCATTACTAATATGACGCTTTCGTTTTTATAAGAAAATAACAAAATGAACACTTCGAAATATCTAAACAGACACTTTCACCTAGTAACTAGTTAATCTCAAGTATATAAGTCGTATAGTTTTACTCATATGTGTGTGATATCACTTCGTTACTCAAATAAACTTTATATAAAACTTTCATTAAATGTTATGAAACACTCAAATAATCCAAAATAACGACATTTCACATCTTCGTATTGTCGTTATTGCTTGATTACTCGATATTTAATGAAAGTTGTAATGAAATACGCATACATATATGATTAAACAAGCAATAACGACAATACGAAGATGTGAAATGTCGTTATTTTGGATTATTTGAGTGTTTCATAACATTTAATGAAAGTTTAATATAAAGTTTATTTGAGTAACGAAGTGATATCACACACATATGAGTAAAACTATACGACTTATATATTTGAGATTAACTAGTTACTAGATGAAAATGTCTGTTTAGATATTCGAAGTGTTCATTTTGTTATTTTCTTATAAAACGAAAGCGTCATATTGGTAATGCTCAAATACAACTTTTACATTTGAAGTTTTTTGCGGTTTAAGGTCTTATTAAGCCGTTTTATGTCATTTTTTTATAATGGGCCTCACTAAATTTCAATTCGGCCTTATTAGGCCCGTTGACGTTTTCGATGATTTTTTTTCGATTCCGAGAATTGAAACGACTATGGGCTTTATTTTCTACCATGTTACAATTTTGAAATTTTGATTTTTATCGTTTTAGGGCGTTTAAACGAATTTGGCCAAACAATCCATTTATCACATCATTTTTCAAGTTTTTTTTGCTAAATACCCCTTCCCTTATCAAGTTTTTTTGGGGCTAAATACCCCTTCCATCATATGGAACTTTTTTTTTTGCTGAATACCCTTTTCTTGTCATTTTTCGTTTTAAGTCCCTTCATAAAACGGATATTCGCGCCATTTTTCGTTTTAATCCCGTTTTACTCGATTTTCGCGCCGTTTTTCGTTTTAATCCCGTTTTACTCAATTTCCGCGCTGTTTTTCGTTTTAATCCCGTTTTACTCGATTTTCACGCCGTTTTTCGTTTTAATCCCGTTTTACTTGATTTTCGCGCCGTTTTTCATTTTAATCCCGTTTTATTCGATTTTTGCGCCGTTTTTTAATATTATTTGCAACTAGCACACAACTGGAAGTCACTTATTTGCCTTGAGTGTGTTACAGCTAGCACACAACTAAAAGTCACTTCTGGACTAAGTTTCATGGGCCGAATCACTTATTGGGCCTTTGTTCTGGTCGGCCCAAATATGAAAAACCCTAGTTACCTCGTCTATAAATTCACTGCCTCATTTGTTCTTCAGCTCTCATTCTCATTGCACCGTAAAAGAATTAGGTTTGAAGTTCTTACTGTGTATTTCAGTTAAAACCCTACTGATTTTGTTTGATATCTTCATAGTTTCTAACATGTTTTCTTACTTTGTATTACAGATTCAAACAACCATGGCATCATCTTCATCGTCCCCAGTTCCAGCAGAAGGCAGTGAGATCCAGTGCCTGAGTAGAAGCTGCTCAAAGACAATCAAGGTGTTCACTACTAATGACAAGAACAATCCCCATACGTATGGACGAAGGTATACCACATGCGACTGTAACTATAGGATCGTGTATCTTGAGCCAGAATACGACAGTCATCATGTCCGAGTCATGGCAAAACTGTTGAAGCAAATAGCTGACCAGGAGTTTAAGCTGATAGTTTTTCACAGGGCTTCGATTTTGGACTCAGCCAAATACTTTTTAAGAATGAGGTTTCCCAATGACCTTGTTTGGACTCCTGCTCCTGACTCTGATTCCGATTAGGGATCTTGGTATCACTTCTGTTAAGATGTAATGTTGTTATGTGTCTTGAAAGTTGTTTAGTCTTTGTTAAGTCTGTGTTTAGTTTCAATTTCAAGAATGAGTCTGTTTTATTTTCTATTGAGTCTGTTTCAATTTATGTTGAGTCTGTTGAAGTTTCTTGAGTGTCTGTTTTAATTTATGCTGAGTCTGTTGAAGTTTCTTGAGTGTCTGTTTTAATTTAACAAGTAATCCCTTGTAGTTTATCAGAATCTGTTTCATTTAACCCATCTAAAACATTAAAAAATAACAGACAAGACAATACCTCTGTCGAAAGGAGACAAGTCATTAAAAGCAGAATAGACATACAACATAAGTCATCAACTACAATATCAAAAGCATACAAGACAAGTCCTTTAAAGTTACAAAAGGTGAAACATTCAACACATCTTAATTCACTAGAGATCAACATCTATACTACCATAACTAATGCGATAGTCCTTCCAATGCTGCATCCTCAGCGCGAACCCCCAATCCAATCCATTCGCACTAGGATCCTTGCACATGCGCCAAAGTCCACGTACAGATGGTACCGGACAATCTTCTCTAAGACACACCTAAATGTTAAAACATAAATACTATGTTAAGCAATAAGAAAATTGATTGAAAAGCCAAATACTTTAGTGAAAATCATACCGGTATGTAGTGGTTTGCTAAGTCCACACGAGCCATTGCATAAATCTTCAAACCCTGACTGGAGCTTTGTTGATACACCCTCATCGGTAAGCACAAATAGGACCGGACTTTGGATAAGTATATCAAACCAACCTGAAACCGAGTGGAAAATGCTAATCCAATCATGGGCATACTCATCCATTATCTTTCGGGACAAGGTGACCTGATATAGTTGACCTCTTGAACAAGAGCTTTGAAGTTCTTTGCCAAATCCGGGTGTAGTCTGGTCATGACTTGCCTGTAGATATCACTGTTTTGTAACAACTCTGAAGTCACTTCGATGCGAATGCGAGGATACTCTTGTTGGTCAAACCCCAACAACACAGCTAGTGACCAATATCCACAATGTCCATCTGCCCTTACGTCTTTTGCATCTACAATGTATGGAAACATGAAGAGATCAACATTGTCAACCCCGAAGTCTACCCCACATTTCGTCATTGTTGGTTGAGGGAACTCATCTGTAAGAGTGCAACCTGATAATCTGAACCCCTCTCTAGCAGTGCCACTTGAATAACCGAACGACTCTCCCGCCGTGCACCCAACAACTTCAAACTCCCCAATTATAGTAGGCTTAGTGGAAGTAGGTTGTGTCGCCTTTGCTTTTCCCTTTCCCCTAACCTCCTTATTCTTCGCCTTCGCCTTTGCCGCATCGTTTTTATCTAATTCTTTCCTTGCGTACTCAAACCCGCTCTTCTCTCTCTCTCGGTTCCCCATTTCTTTCCTACAACTCATTTTGGTCTGCCAGGATCCTGGATGCCCGTCGGCTCCACCGCAGTAGTTTGATGCGGATACTCCAACATTGTGTACAAGTCCGCTATTTGAGATCACTGACTTTCCGGAAGTTCCCCCCTTTGCCATCTCTCGTTGAGCTCAATGAATCTCAACTCCCGAGTGGTCTTCGGTACACCAATCTCTATGTCTCCGCTATCAAGTTCAATCCTATCCCATTGTAGCTGCCTCCAGAATTTGTGGATCTCGTTCAACTTGATTGGCTTTTCCTCAATAATATGTTGGACTATCTCGTGGATGCACGGTAGGCCCTGGCATTCACGCATCCAATTATCATCGCAATGTTCCTCAAAATTCTTGACCTTTATATCCTCCCATATCGCAAATAGCTTCTTCAACCCTCTATCCGACACATTATGGAATAGATGTCGAAAGATCAATTTGGCGTGTGGATTCATAGTTCTGAAAATCCCGGGTGTCTTGATCCGATCCTCTTCCATGCTGGCCATGACCTTCACAATCTGGCCCTCGATGGCTGCATTGATCCTGACAACCATTCGGTTAAAACCACCTATGCTTGAACCCACTATCTTCTTCAACACCTTATGCATTCCCTCAACCCTATGGTTTATTCATTCAAAGGCGTGTTTATTTAATACAACAATTAACTAATCAACTAATAAACAAATGTGAAATGTTTATGTATAACATACCTGTTTGAGGTCCTCGTGAAGAAGTGAAGATTGTGTTCCGTCCACGCGCAAACAATGTTTGTCTTGTAAGGGATAAGCCAGACCTTATCAAGGTATCCAACGATTCCGCTTCCCCAAGATGTTCTCAACCGTACCAGCCTCTCCTCGTATTGTTCCTCCGTTCTTGATAGAAAAAGTCTCCATTTCACCGATTCCTTATTTTTCAAAATTCTGGTAGCATTTACCTCGATGTTGTGCTTGATATGAACCCAACACAAGAGGTGTTGAACCGGAAGATCTTTGAACATTATCTTGATTGCAGTGATGAGAGCTAGTTCTCGATCGGTCATTATTGCAGTGGGCATTACTCCGGCATCCTCAAACAAATTTTTAAGCCTCTGAATTATCCACAAGTAGTGCATTGTTTCCTCCTTACGCGTGAATGCATACGCAATGTTGAATGTCTTATGCGTGCAGGTGAACCCGACAATCTCCATAAGAGGCATCTTATACCTGAATAATATAGTTATAAAAGGACGCAATGGGACATTAAACAATAAGACATACGTACACTATTATATATCTATTCGTCTTGTAGGTGGCGTCGATAACTACGACGTACGGAAACATCTTCAACAAGTGCAACGAGTCTTGATGGGCAAAGAACAAGATGTCCACCTCGTGTGATTTCTTCCTGCAAAGGGGATGCACTACATAGCTGCGCTCCTTCAGAAACTTCAAGGTCCACTGTGTAACACTCAAATCCCCACGATCCTCAAAATGCAACTTTTGAATAAAGTTTGCGATTTGTTTTGTGGATGTTACATTCCCGGGAAAATTCTTTTTCAACTCTTGACTAATACCAGACGGCGGAGTGAATACATTCGCCAACGACGTCACGAAGGTCACCTCATCCGGCGTCATTCGACCCATGTACGGATGACCAATGAAGCTAGTGCAAATCTTATGATTGTGCTTGATAAGCGGTATTTTACATAGCGCTACTATAGGTTATTAGCTCATTTTGTATAAGATTATGCTAGATGTTATGATGTATTTTGTAATCATGGAGTTTTGGAGAGTTGAGTTACACATGAGATTACAGAAGATGATGCGGAGCATTGAAGCATAAGAAGAGGAGTCGAAGCTGAAGAAGACCACAGGTAGCATTGGAAGCAGCTGAAGACGAAGCCAAATCTGCGACCGCGGGTCACAAACCGCGATCGCGGAAAACCTACTGGACCAGACAAGATCACATAAGACATTCCGCAACCGCGGGTCCCAAACCGCGATCGCGGAAATGCCATCTAAAGAAGCCAGATTACAGAACAAAATCCGCGATCGCGGGTCCAAAACCGCGATCGCGGAAATCCGCCAAAGAAGACTTTCTTCATTTGCCCAATTTAGTATGTTGTGTTAAGTTTTGTAACGTTTTTATAACGTTTTTACCTTCAATTTGTCAGTTGAATTCTGCAGAGATTTAGAGGTTTTAGATGTTGATGATCTTCCATCATCTTACACATTCTATTTCCAAGTTTTGAGAGTTTTGCTCAAGAACTTCATGAGTTGCTAAGTCCATTTGTTTTGCTTGACATTTGAAGCTTTCGGATTGATTAAGTTGTAAGATTTCTTTTCTTTGTTCTACTCTTATGATTGTCTCTATTCTCTTGTGTGTATTGTTATTGAATTAGATTTGCTCATTTAGATTGGCCATCTAAGTAGTTTCATCTCATTCATATTGCTATTGTTTGGTTATTTCTAGTTGAAATACCATACTTGTTTGTAGCACACACAATTTGCATGAACTAGTTGTGAAGAGAATTGAGTACATGTCGAGTATCTGACTAGTTGTCTATGGTATTGCATGTATCTATCCATTCATGAACTTAAAGCTGCTTTATTATTGAATCTTGATAGTTTCAAGGTTATAGTTGAGTAAGAGTTATTAGGACTAGTTGGAGTAATAACTACATTAGAACAGGGATTAGAACGATCATATGAGTAATTCGACATAGGATTAAAAGAAGTTTATGATCAACTTGTTAATCTATTAGTAGATAATTGTCAAGTGAAACACCTTCCATTGATATATTTACAATCCAAATCAACCTTCGTTACTTTGTTCTTCAAACATACCAAACCCCCTCCCCCCTTGGTTACTTACACTCGTTGATCATTATTATAACTTTAAGAACCGATAACCTGATTCCCTTGGGATTCGACCCTTGCTTGCCTACTATACTTGTTAGTGAGCTTGTTAGGATTACTTGACTTGGCATACGACAATTCGCCTCGTCAAATTTGGCTCCGTTGCCGGGGAGTCAAATTTTCTTTTCTTTAAAGTTCTTATTTTGATTGACCTTAGTGTTGACTAGTGAATGGTCAACACCCGTTCTACTAATCAGTCTCTTTTTATTCTTGATCCAGAAATCGAGAGGACTTTCCATCGAAATCAGAGAGAGAACAGAGTTGAGACTGATATAGGTGCAATGGAAGGCGCTCAGTTGACTCCCGAGCAAAGAGCTCTTGCTGACACCCAACGTCAATTGGCTGAAATTCAGTTAGTTGTTAATGCCCAACGGGCATTGCTTGAGGCGCAGCAAGATGCAAATGCTCTAAGAGACGGCGGTGTCGTCCGCCCATTGAGGGAGCGTACTACTCCCAATCTGACACAGCAACCTCAAGCTGTGGTTCTTCCACCCCTTGCTCATGGGGTGACTTTTGAGCTCAAGTCAGGGGTGATCAATCTGCTTCCCACATTCCATGGTTTGCCTGGTGAGGATCCGATCATGCATTTGAACCAATTCCATGACACTTGCATGACAACCAAACCACCAAATGTCATTGAGGAGCAGATCAAGATGAGAGCCTTCGGGTTCACTTTAAAAGATGGTGCTAGGTCCTGGTATTATCATTTGCCTACCGGTTCGGTAGATAGCTGGGAGAAGTTGCACAAGGTGTTCTTGGGTAAGTATTTTCCGGTTAAAAAGGCAAATGCTCTAAAGAAGGAAATTGCCCATGTTGAGCAAGGTGAAGATGAGACTCTATGATTACCTTGAGCGCTTCAAGGGATTGTGTGCTAGTTGCCCTTTTCATGGGTATGATACCGAGGACCTGGTCCTACATGTTTGCAATGGTCTCCTTAATCATGAAAGGAGAATGGTAGACGCTGCTTGTGGTGGGAGTATTCTCAACATGACACCAGAAGATGCCATGGAAAAGTTGCAAGACATGGCTGAGAGCACTAGGAGTTTTGGTAGGACATACACTAGGAAAGGAGTGAATGCCACAAACTCAGGAGACCCCGCTCTTATGACCGAGCTCGTTGAGCTAAAGAAGATGATCTCTCAACTGCACAAAGGACAACAATAGGTAAAGGCATGTGGTATTTGCTCTGACCCTTCTCATTTTACAGACAAATGCCCTGAGCTTCAAGATAATGATGTTGCTGAAGTCAATGCTGCTGGTGGATATGGACCTCCACGACCTCGAAATGATCAGCAGAACAACTACAACCCGAGGTATAGAGATCATCCAAATATCAGATGGCGTGATCAGAATGAACCCCAACCTCAAGCTCAAGCCCCACGACCCAATTCTGGACCTTCAACTGCAGATATGTTGAGATCATTGACTCAGCATTTCACAACCCATGTCCAAACTACTGAGTCTAGTATCAAGAACATGGAGAAACAGATAGGGCAGTTGGCTGAAGCTATGACCACTCTTGCACAACAAAAATCCAATTCTCTACCATCTCAAACGGTAGTGAATCCGACCAGAAATGTTAGTGTTGTGACAACAAGGAATGGAAAAGTGTTGGAAAATGCTGCTGCTGAAAAGGCAGAATCTGAAACAGGTGAGAATCCGCGACCACGGGACGAGAACCGCGATGGCGGAAGTTGTTCTGGAGAAACAGTGGGAATTCCGCGACCGCGGGATGAAATCCGCGATCGCGGAATATCTTCTGGGGAAACCGGTGCAAATCCGCGACCGCGGACTGACAGCCGCGATCGCGGAAATGTTCCTGGTGAGTCCGAAGTTGAGGAGTTTTCAAAAGATGCTGGAGCTGAGGTCTAGGACCGGGGCGACTTCTGATTGAGACAAGACAACTATGTTCGCCCCGACTTCCCACCTCTCAACTCAACCAAACCTCCCGCTCCTTTTCCCGATGCTCTAAAGGATACGAGAAGGCCGGAGAATGACAAGGAGCTATTCGAAACCTTCAGCAAATGTGAGGTAAATATCCCTTTAGTCAAACTCATTAAAAGTATTCCTAGATATGCTATGTTCTTGAAGGAACTCTGCACCATCAAGAGGAATAAAAAATTGAAGGGACAACAGAAGGTGACGGTAAGCGAGCGTGTCTCCGCTGTATTCTAAAGGCAAATGCCTAAGAAGTGCAGCGATCCGGGCATGGTAAGCATTCCTTGTCGTATAGGTGATACTCACTTTGAGAGAGCTATACTTGATCTTGGTGCATCTATAAATGTTTTGCCTTACTCGCTGTATAAGATGCTTGGTTTAGGTCCTCTTCATGAAACCAGAATAATTATTCAACTAGCTGATAGGTCCACTGTTTATCCTAAAGGTGTAGTTGAAAATGTTTTGGTTATGGTTGATAATTTGTTCTTTCCTGCTGACTTCTTTGTGTTAGACATGGAACATGATGGTCAGGCTGCACCTATTTTGTTAGGAAGGCCTTTTATGAGAACCGCTAACAGAAAGATTGATATAGCTAGTGGGTCTCTTACTTTAGAGTTTGACGGGGAAGTTGTGCAATTCAATATTTTTTATGCTATGAAGCACCCCATTGAAGATGCTGCTTCTATTTGTTCTATTGATGTGATTGATCCTATAGTTCAAGATACTTTTAATATCTTTGGCTTAGATGAATTGCAATGTGTTATGGAAAACAACATCATTCACCCACCACAAGTTAATATCTCTCTTTCTCCTGATATTCATAGGGTTCTAGCTCAGCTAGACACTTCAGGTAGATCTTTGGCCGGCAGACCCATGTTACTGACTTTGGAGAGCGAGAAGCTCCTCCCTTCTGTTTTGCAGGCACCAGTGATTGAGCTTAAGCAATTGCCAGAGCACCTGAAGTATGCTTTTCTTGGAGAAAATGATACCCTCCCGGTAATCATCTCTAGTAAGTTGTCAGGTGAGCAAGAGAAGAGATTGTTGATGGTGTTGAAAGAGCACATTACAGCTCTTGGGTGGACTATTGTCGACATCAAGGGAATTAGCCCTTCCACCTGCATGCACAGGATCCTGCTTGAGGAAGGAGCTAAGCCCTCTAGGCAACCCCAAAGGAGATTAAACCCACCTATGATGGAGGTGGTCAAGAAGGAGGTGTTGAAACTTCTTCAAGCTGACATGATCTTTCCCATCTCGGATAGTCAATGGGTAAGTCCAACACAATGTGTCCCTAAGAAGGGGGGCATTACAGTTGTTGAGAATCAACATGGTGAGTTGGTTCCTACTAGAGCTCAAACAGGTTGGAGGGTATGCATTGACTACCGTAAGCTGAATGCGGTGACTCGAAAGGGTCACTTTACTTTACCTTTCATTGATCAAATGCTTGAACGACTTGCCGGTCGTCCCTATTATTGCTTCTTGGATGGATACTCAGGTTATTTTCAGGTGGCCATTGCGCCCGAAGATTAATAGAAGACAACCTTTACATGTCCTTTTGGCACTTTTGCATATCGTAGAATGCCTTTTGGATTATGTAACGCACCTGGGACTTTTCAACGATGTATGGTAATTATCTTCTCGAAATATATTGAACATTTCATTGAGGTATTCATGGATGATTTTACAGTACATGGGGATAGCTTTGATGCATGTTTACACCATTTGTCACTTGTGCTTAAAAGATGTGTAGATACTAATTTAGTGTTGAATTCTGAAAAGTGTCATTTCATGGTTGAAAAAGGTATTGTTTTGGGTCATATAATTTCAGCTAGGGGTATTGAGGTCGATAAGGCAAAGATTGACATCATTCAATCGTTGCCTTATCCTACTAATGTGCGTGAAGTGCGTTCTTTTCTAGGCCATGCAGGTTTCTATCGCAGGTTTATTAAGGACTTTTCAAAAATCTCCACACCCCTATGTGAGCTTTTGAAGAAGGAAGTGACCTTTGAGATGTCTACCGAGTGCAAGAAAGCATTCGACACTCTGAAATCCCACCTCACTGAGGCACCCATTATTCAGGTACCCGATTGGTCTCTACCTTTTGAGATCATGTGTGATGCTAGTGATTATGCGGTGGGAGCTGTTCTTGGTCAAAAGGTTGGAAGAGAAATGCATGTGATCTATTATGCTTCCACAACTTTGAATGGCGCTCAGAGGAACTACACCACCACATAGAAGGAGTTGTTAGCTGTGGTGTTTGCCCTTGAGAAATTTCGACAGTACTTGTTGGGCACAAAGGTGATTATCCACACCGATCACGCTGCTCTTCGTTATCTCATGACGAAGAAGGAATCCAAGCCGAGACTCATACGATGGGTCTTACTTTTGAGCGAGTTCAATGTGGAAATCCGGGACAAGAAAGGAGTCGAGAACTCGGTAGCTGATCATCTGAGTCGGATTGTGCAAGAAGATGGTGAATTCAAGGCTCAGGTCCAAGGTACGTTCCCGGATGAAAACTTATTTCGGGTTTCTACAGCAAGAAATCCGCGACCGCGGGACCCAATCCGCGATCGCGGAATTGCAACAAAGAGTTTTCCGCGATCGTGGGCATCTAGCCGTGACTGCGAAATTCTGGACGGTGAATTTGTTCACCGGGATCCCGAGTACGAACTTCTCGCCTTCCGGTCCTTCAAGCCTTGGTATGCCAACATAGTGAACTATCTGGTTCGCGAAGAATTCTCGCCGAACTACACCAAAGCTCAAAAAGACAAGATCAAGCGGGAATCGCACTACTATGTTTGGGATGACCCCTACCTATGGAGACATTGCGTTGACAAAGTAATCCGACGATGCCTCCCGGATAATGAGGTACAGTCTGCTTTGTCATTCTCATGCATGTGGGGGACATTTTGGGGCAAACAAAACAGCTAGGAAGGTATTGGACGCAGGTTTCTATTGGCCACACATCTTTCGGGATGCTTACGCCTTTTGCAAAGTCTGCGATCGATGCCAAAGGGTCGGAAAAATCTCTAAAAGAAATGATATGCCACAAACACCATTAGTCTTTTGCGAGATTTTTGATGTTTGGGGTATCGATTTCATGGGACCCTTTCCTATCTCATTTGGGAATCTATATATATTGCTTGCGGTGGACTACGTTTCCAAATGGGTAGAAGCGAAGGCCACCAGAACTGATGATTCCAAAGTGGTAGCAGGTTTCTTGAAAGAGAATATCTTTTCTCGTTTTGGGATACCCAAGGCTCTCATTAGTGACCAAAGAACTCACTTTTGTAACAAAACGGTGAGTGCGCTTTTGAAGAAGTATCATGTCACTCAACGGGTCTCTACCGCTTACCACCCCCAATCCAATGGACAAGCTGAAGTGTCCAATAGGCAGATCAAGGGGATCCTTGAGAAGACGGTTGCTCCGAATAGGAAGGATTGGAGCCTGAGATTGGATGATGCACTTTGGGCGTATAGAACCGCCTACAAGACGCATATTGGTATGTCTCCTTTTCGACTTGTATTCGGCAAAGCCTGCCACCTTCCAGTGGAGCTGGAACACAAGGCATGGTGGGCGGTGCAGAAGTGCAACATGGAGATGGATGTTGTAGGTGAGTTCAGGAAATTGCAAATCCAAGAGTTGGAGGAGATACGCCGGGATGCGTATGAAAATGCTGTGATCTACAAGGAGAAGACGAAGGCTTGGCATGACAAGAATATATTGAGAAAAGACTTCAAAGTGGGAGATAAAGTCTTACTCTATCAGTCTCGCCTTCAACTTTTCCCTGGGAAGCTGAGATCCCGTTGGAATGGACCCTATGTTGTAGCTCGCGTCTTTCCTCATGGCGCCGTGGAGTTGTTTGACAAAGACAACCACAATGTTTTCAAGGTGAATGGTCAAAGGTTAAAACCTTACCATGAAGGGTTCACCAAGGAATCTTTGGTTGAGATGGCTCTTCTAGAGCCAAGTGTTGAAAATTGAGAACGTAGTTTCAAGTCGAGCTACGACTCTAACCAAGGCGCTGCTTAGGAGGCAACCCAAGGTATTTATTTTCGACTTTATTTTATTTTATTTCTTTTTGCTTGTTTTCTTTTCTTTTGTTTACTAACCTGTAGGAATAAAGCACGGGAATTGTCGGTATTATTTGGATGCCCAGCGTCTCGCTGTTACTAAAGGAATTGGCGGTTGTTCCCTTTCGTGTTTTGAAAAATAAAAAGAAATTCAAAAACCCAACATCTCCCCAATTTCTCCCATTTTCCTCTCAATTTCTCCCTCACATCTCAATTTTTCCTCAAAATCTCTCCATCTCTCCAATTTCTCATCTCACCCCAAATTCTCTTCTATCTCCATCTCCCACCTACCCTAACTCATCCCCTTCTAAAAGCTTCTCCCGCAACCATCTCTTCAATCTCCCATCTCTCTCCCCAAAACCCTCCTCCACCACTCAAACCCTCACCGAAACAGCCATCACTCTCGCCGTCGACCACCACTCAAAACCTCTCGCCACCCTCCTTCAAACTCCACCTCACCGGAGTCTCGGTACCCTCTCGCCGGCCGCCCATAACCACCATCAAACCTCCTCCAAATTCCTCCCCACACCCACTTTCCTCACACATTCCCTCACCAAAACCCTCCTCCACCACTCAAACCCTCACCGGAACCCTACATCTCATCGCCGTCCACCCTACATCTCGCCGGAGGGCCTCCACGACACCCAACCCATTTCCTCGCCACTCTCGCCCTCCCTTCCACTCGTCACCACCGCCACCCAAAACGCACTACCACCCTCCCGGATTCACTTCGCAGTCGTCGCCCGCGACAACGTCTCATACCCGCGACCGTGGATTTGCCTACTGGGCAACATCACTCCAGACTCGATTTCCGCGACCGCGGAAATCTCCACCGCGACCGCGGATTTGGACAAGTACACAAGCAACTCCAGTAGCTTTTCCGCGACCGCGGAAATCTACCCGCGATCGCGGATTTTCTTCTGTCCGACTTCCTTGCTCGGTTCTGTAAGTCTCTCTTCTCGGCTCCAGATTATTGTTTGTTGCTTGTTTCGCCTCGGGGAGGGCTTCTGTGCTGTTGTTGCTGCTGTTGTGGATTGTTTTCGAATTTGTGTGCGTTGATTGTTGGATTGTGGAATTTGTTGTGTGGCGTTTGTTGTTGGATTGTGGAATTTGTTATTTGCTCAGTTGAAAATGTCGCGCTCTCATAAG
This sequence comes from Oxyria digyna, assembly GCA_029168935.1. Classification (NCBI taxonomy): domain Eukaryota; kingdom Viridiplantae; phylum Streptophyta; class Magnoliopsida; order Caryophyllales; family Polygonaceae; genus Oxyria; species Oxyria digyna. The sequence continues at coordinate 12,738,326 of JAPVLV010000010.1, read as the reverse complement.
AATGATGCTGAGGGGCAAAAGCAGGTGAAGTCGTATGCTGCCACTCTTAAGGGCAAGAAGTCACTTGCGACTCGGTTCTTCCATGTCCCTACCCTTGAGGATTTGGGTATGGCGGAATGTACTCAAACTATGCTCGACCATGCTGGGTTGGGCGGGTTCATGGCACTTTCCGCGCCCTCCCACGTGGACTTGTCGCGTCAGTTTCTTTCCACCTTGAAGACGAGGACCCAGGATGATACAATTTCTGCTATTACTTTCATCTACAAGAGGCATCAATATACTGTTTCTGCCGAGCAGCTGAGAGATATCTTGGGGATCACACGTGGTCCCTCGGATAACTATGAGGAAGATGTGGGTGATCGCGAAATTTATATGTGGCAAACTTGGACAGGTGTTCCGAGGGATGCTAATGGAAACGATTACAATTATCAGCTCTCCTATCCTTCTCTCAGGCTGACACACAAGGTGTTAGCCATGGCCTTCTTTGGCATGACTGAGCTCAACAAGGTTCCTGCTTATGTGCTAAAGTATCTCTTTAGTCTCATGTCGGAGTGTGAGCTTACCCCCGATTGGGTTTGGCTCTTTGTTGCTTCTTGCAAAGCCGCCCGGAACAAAGCCAAGGGAAAGCTTGCTTTGGGAGGCATGATCACTTTGATTGTGCAGGCGGTAGTTGACGACTTTGAAGATCTTGATGTGGAGGGTAGTCCTGACCCTTCTGTAGGGCCTTTTGAGTATGATCTGCGGTTCCTCCGGTCCACCGTCCATCTGTTGCGGGGTAGTCCTAACGCGTGGGTATAGGTTGGTGAGCCTGAGATCGCCATGCCTCATCCTTTTGTCTACGGTCCTGCTGAGACTTTCTGGATGGCGCCTGTTCCCGCTGCACCTCGTGCCCCCGCTAGACGTCGTGCACGGGGTGGGATCACCATTCGAGAGCCGGTTATGGCTGCTGATGACGCCGATGATGATGATGATGAGATGATGCCTGATGCTCAGGCACAGTTTGGCGTCGGTACGTCTGGTGGAGCTGCTGATAGCTCCAGTATCCCCTGGGAGCAGATGTTGTTTGATCAGATGCAGGGGATGCAGCAGAGTTACACTCACTTCTACTCTGAGTTTGACTCCTTCAGGTCGTCTTATGCTGCTGATATGCGCGGTTTGCAGAAGTCGATGAGTGGGGTGCAGCTGGAATTTCAGGGCTGGAGAGAGGAAGTTCGTCGTTCTTGGTTCCATCAGAACCCCGATCTTCCACCACCGGGTAACCCGGATCAGTGAGCTACTCCTTTCTCTTCCTCATTTATTTTCTATGTCTTTCACACTGAGGACATTGTGTACTTCAAGTATGGGGGAGAGGGATTTAGTTTATTACTTATCTTTAGAGTAGTTTTCATTCGGTTATTTGAATTCAGTTCGTATTTCTTTTAAAAAAAAAAAAAAAAAAGAGAAAAAAACAAAACAAAATAAACAGAAAAAGCCACAAAAATGTTAAAAAAGGCAAATGAAAATCCTGGGATGGGATGAAAACCCGAAAGGGCGGTTCCATGCATTAAGCAGGTAGTCTGGTCGGCAATAGGCTGAGGCAAAAGTAGACTTGAGAGATGTGAACCATTGGTGAGTTATCTAGCAAAATGAAATGAGTGGCTAGGTGAAAACCCTTCGGGGCGCCTAGGCAGAATGAGTGAAATGAGTGTCTTAGGACCATTTGTTGCTGCTGGCGAGGTGTCATAAGAAGTGGTGATATAAGGAGGAAAGGGTAGGCCACTATGGAGGAATAAGGTGCTAGATAGGAGCTATGATTAGATTTATCTTTTGTACTCACTATGGTGTTTGGAGGCGAAGTGTGTTGGTAATTTGTAGTTCATTCTTTTTCTATACTTCCTGAGATCTTTGTGTGCTGATGGTAAGGGTAAGTTTCATTTAGCTTACTCGGGGACGAGCAAGGTCTAAGTATGGGGGAGTTTGATAAGCGGTATTTTACATAGCGCTACTATAGGTTATTAACTCATTTTGTATAGGATTATGCTAGATGTTATGATGTATTTTGTAATCATGGAGTTTTGGAGAGTTGAGTTACACATGAGATTACAGAAGATGATGTGGAGCATTGAAGCATAAGAAGTGGAGTCGAAGCTGAAGAAGACCACAGTAGCATTGGAAGCAGCTGAAGACGAAGCCAAGGAAGCCACAAAAGCCAAATCCGCGACCGCGGGTCACAAACCGCGATCGCGAAAAACCTACTGGACCAGCCAAGATCACAGAAGACATTCCGCGACCGCGGGTCCCAAACCACGATCGCGGAAATGCCATCTGAAGAAGCCAGATTACAGAACAAAATCCGCGATCGCGGGTCCAAAACCGCGATCGCGGAAATCCGCCAGAGAAGACTTTCTTCATTTGCCCAATTTAGTATGCTGTGTTAAGTTTTGTAAAGTTTTTATAACGTTTTTACCTTCAATTTGTCAGTTGAATTCTGCAGAGATTTAGAGGTTTTAGATGTTGATGATCTTCCATCATCTTACACATTCTATTTCCAAGTTTTGAGAGTTTTTCTCAAGAACTTCATGAGTTGCTAAGTCCATTTGTTTTGCTTGACATTTGAAGCTTTCAGATTGATTAAGTTGTAAGATTTCTTTCCTTTGTTCTACTCTTATGATTGTCTCTATTCTCTTGTGTGTATTGTTATTGAATTAGATTTGCTCATTTAGATTGGCCATCTAAGTAGTTTCATCTCATTCATATTGCTATTGTTTGGTTATTTCTAGTTGAAATACCAGACTTGTTTGTAGCACACACAATTTGCATGAACTAGTTGTGAATGTCAATTGTGAAGAGAATTGAGTACATGTCGAGTATCTGACTAGTTGTCTATGGTATTGCATGTATCTATCCATTCCTGAACTTAAAGCTGCTTTATTATTGAATCTTGATAGTTTCAAGGTTATAGTTGAGTAAGGGTTATTAGGACTAGTTGGACTAATAACTACATTAGAACAGGGATTAGAACGATCATATGAGTAATTCGACATAGGATTAAAAGGAGTTTATGATCAACTTGTTAATCTGTTAGTAGATAATTGTCAAGTGAAACACCTTCCATTGATATATTTACAATCCAAATCAACCTTTGTTACTTTGTTCTTCAAACATACCAAACCCCCCCCCCTTGGTTACTTACACTCGTTGATCATTATTATAACTTTAAGAACCGATAACCTGATTCCCTTGGGATTCGACCCTTGCTTGCCTACTATACTTGTTAGTGAGCTTGTTAGGATTACTTGACTTGACATACGACAATTCGCCTCGTCAGTGTTGTCCGTGCTTTACCTTCAAATACCATCCATCTCTGGCATCCCTAGCCTTGAACTTATAACCTCTGACCTCAAACTTACAGTTCTTCCTCATATCCCTAGTCTCCCGCTGTGTCTGAACAACCACTGTTCCATCTTCTGATTCCACTTTATTTTTCCGTAATCTATACACTCCAGAATGCTCGCACATAATGTTCATTTGACGTATATTACTATGACTAGTCACTAATACCATCATAAGCTCTCTACCAGTACTCTGAACCCAATGCCTCAAATGTTCCTTAGTAGGAAACGTTTCTTCGGATTCAAACGCCTCCGTGTAATCCAAACCCTATAATTAATTTTAGCTAACCCCAATTAATCGAAACTACAATAATAATCGCATCTATATCTTATTAATGTACACGAATCACAACTACCAATTCTACTAATTTATATGCACCTAAATAGAGAGAAAACAATTAATACAAAATAAATCACTAACCGAAAAATCACCGGCGTCGAAGTCTCCTTCTTCTTCGTCGCTATCGTTACACATCCCGTCTTCGGGTTCACCAGAATACTCTTTCTCGTCGGCGATCGCATCGACATTGTCGTCGTCTCCTTCACCATCGTCGCCACCCACATACTCGTTCTCTTCGCCGCTTGCATATTCAATCTCCGTCACATATTCAATCTCCTCACCATCATCCAAGTTTGTAACTCTATTATTTGACATTATCGGATGAATCGAATGAAAAACACATGAAAGTGGAGGATAAATAGGCTTTTTCCAACGGTCATGTTCTCCCAAAGAGCCGCTGTACAGTGTAAAATTTCCCAACGGCTATTTTTTAAACGGCTACTTTTTCAAATTATACTTGTACGTTGAGATCCAACGTACGTTGAAACCTAACGTGTACAATTTACGTATTTTTTATTCCGCTTTACGTATTCCGTATTTTGCTTCACGTATACATTTTTTTGTTTTGCCTGTATGTTGGTTTCCAACGTACGTTGATTTTCAACGTAAACAAATGTAGTGTCATAAGTTACAAAATGTAGTGGAAATAATGACACCCGATGTATATACCTTTTACATGAGATGCATGTAGGTATACACATCGGGTATCCACTGTTGTATATACTCTTAAGGAGTCCAATATTTTATATGCATTATCGGCTATGAATATGTATATACATCAGTATATAAACTAATGTACTATATGAATATCAAATACATTGGTTGCAGACACTAATTTACAGTAGTTTTACACCGATGTATATTCCTCAAGTGAGTATGTGCACCTTATATACATCGGTTATTTACGATGACATAAAACGGTTTACAACCGATGTATAAAAATTATTATACATCGATTCAACATTATGCATCGAGGTTCTGCACATCGTTTAATGACCGATGTATATTATCTTTTTCACCCGAGGCAGAACAAACCCTACTAGAAAAAGGTAAATTAGAACTTTTTTTAGGTGGGTATTAGGCATGAATAATTAAATGTAGTGGGAAATTCCAACGGAAGATGAATAGTGGATAAAAGATGCATTTCCCACTCTTGAGAAAGTGGGTTTTACCAACAACCAACTTTTTCAAATTTAATTATTATTTTAGAAAATTTTAATTTCCAATGAAAACAACTATGACAATTTTGCTACTGACAATTCGTTGGTTTGTTAATTTGTTAATTAATTGTTTTTTTTTAATGTCTATTTTACAAATTATCCTTTAATCCTTTAATTGGTATTAATTAACAATAAGAAAGAAATTGCATTAATTATATATAAAAACTGAAATTTACATAAATAGCAAGAGAACAAGCCCTGTTCAATTACAAATTACATAACTTCAGCAGAAATTCACACACACTAACAAGTTAAAAGTTCATCGAACAAACACACTAACAATCACTAACAGTTAAAAGTTCAACGAACAAACACACTAACTATAAAAATGGAATAACTTAGTTACTTCACATCGCTACTACCGGGTAAACCAACATCATCAGTTGCAGCATAAGACGTACCACCTTGGTTGTGCCGGGAAGTAGAAAACAGAGATGGATCAGTCAAAGGAGATGAAGAACGAAGCAGTTGTTGCATATATCCAGTTGGTTGATGAGCAAAAGAATTAAAAGGATGAGTAGTAGTAGCAAATGAACCAACAACAGTAGGACAACTAGGAGATCCATAAAGAGGAGGTTGTGCGGTGGAATTCAATAAAGATAAAAATGGCGAATCATTAACCTGTGGAGTAGTTGGGTGTGCATACCGAGAAGATAGCTGGATTTCCATCATCTTTTGGAACACTTGGGCATCTTCTTCTCTTTGTTTCATCAGAAGGTGTTGAACTCTTTCCTCCATTGATTTCTTAACGTCCTCTTTTATTTTTTTCCTCACTTCTTCCTCAAATGTTATCCAAACTTTGTTGAACCAAAAGAAATGCAAGTTGTATATGCATATTTTTTTTTTTATAAACAAACTTTTCAAGATCCAATGGAGTACTTCTGACTTCTTGTGTTTTGTTAATGCATTAGTTTTTGTTGTGTCCAGTGGATCCACTTATATTGCACCTTCTTCTTCATTGCTGCTACTCTATAGAAATCTCCTCCAATCACTTGGTATTGGAATCCATTCAGCGTCCTCACTTCAAATCTCTTGGACAATTTGTGCCTCTTTTGAAGTATTTTCTTCAACTTTATGCATCCATCAAAGTTTTGTCATCATAAATGAAATTCTATAGTAACATTATGCATCCATCAAAAATTATGTCATCAAACTTCCAATTCTAAACAACATTGTGTCTAAGAATCATATCATTATGTCATCATTTTTCAATTCCTCAAATAAAATTACATATAAGCAACATTCTGTCATCAAACAAATTAAAATTGTACCACTGTCATCAAACACACAACATTAATGAAATTCTCAAGGAAAATTAGTATTAACAATATTTTTTGTCATCAAAATTGCATTATTCTGTTAAAGAACATTTTGTCATCAAAATTACAAGTCTAAACAACATTATGCAAACATAAATTTTGTCATCAAAAATCTAATTCTATAGTAACTTATGCATCTATCAAACTTTTGTGATCATAAATGAAATTCTATAGTAACATTATCCATCCATCAAAATTCTGTCATCAAACTTCCAATTTTAAACAACAATATTGTAAAAGGATCATCATGTCATCAAAATTCAAATTCCAAGCAATATTATGCTAGAATTAAAATTCTGTCATCAAATTTCTAATGTTAATTCAACATTTTGTCACCAAAAATCTAAATCTAAGCAACTCCATTTCTAATCAATATTCTATCCAAGCATCATATTATCACCGGGATTCCAATTTAAAGCATCATCCTCAAGTAAAATTATATCTAAGCAACATTATGTCATCAAACAAATTAAAATTGTACCACTGTCATCAAACACACAAAATTAATGAAATTCTCAAACAAAATTAGTATTAACAATATTTTTGTCATCAAAATTGCATTATCATAAATATTTTCTATTAAAGAACATTTTTCATCAAAATTACAAGTCTAAAACAACATTATGCAAACATACAAATTTTGTCATCAAAAATCTAATTCTATAGTAACATTATGCATCTATCAAATTTCTGTCATCAAAAATCTAATTCTATAGTAACATTATATTGTCTAGGCATTATATTGTCTTCATGTTTACAACTCAAAGCATCATTCTATATTCACCTTAATACTGTTATTAAATTTCCAATTCTAGGTCATCATTGTGTCTGAGCATCTTTTTGTCATCAAAAACCAATCACATAGTGCATTACATAATAATCCATATCATTTAATATCCAATTTATCAAATTATCTTCTGTCATCAATCTCATAAATTATTCAATCAAATTCTTAATTCCAGAAACTATAAACAGTTTGACCACTGTCATCTAACACACAACAAAAATGAAATGCTCAATCAAAATTAATATTTAGCAATATTTCTAATCATCAAATTTCAATTATCATAAACATTTTCTCTTAAAAAATATATTGTCATCAAAATTACATTGTCTAATCATTATTCTGTCATCAAATCCTTAGTTTATCAACATTCTGTCATCACTATTCAATTCATGAATTGAAATGAAACTAAGAAACAATTTGTCATCACACTTTCAATTCTAAAACTAAGTTGAAAATTTTGTCATCAACTTTCCAATCTTAATCCAATATTCTATCCTCAAAATTATAATTATGTACAGCATTTTTCTTTATTCAAAATTCTGTCATTCAATTTTTCATATCTAATCAGTATTCCATCTTAGCATCATTTTGTCATCAACATCAACATTCAAAGTATCATTTTATATCCATATAAACTTTGTCATCAAATTTCCAATATTAATCCAACATTGTGTCTAATCATTTTTCTGTCATCAAAATCCTTTTTTAAACAACATCATGTCATCACTGTTCAATTCCTGATTTGAAAATGAATCTAAGCAGCAATCTGTCACCATATTTTCAATTCTAAAACTAAATTAATGATTTTTAAATTCTCTGTACTATAAATTACCGTTTCTATGGAGCATATGATATCAAATTCCTCATTTTCAACAATATGTTGTCATCAAAAATTCAGAAAGTCATATAAATATCTGTTTTTTTTTTATCTTTTCTTGTGTTTGAGCATTCACAATCATGTAACTATATGATGACAAAATAATTCTTACCTCGAATTCAAATTGTAGTTGTGACGCAATATTTGTTTTCTTGTTAGTTGCGATTGTTTGTCCGTTCTTTTCTTCTCTTGCGAGTTCTCTCTCGATGACAGATGGATGCTTTTTTAGTTTGCTGATGTCAATCCGTGATTCTCATCCAAGAAGCTATTCCGAGAGTGGGGTAACGAGGGATACTTAAACAAGGAAGCTCTAGAAAGATTGATTTGACAAAGAAAGGGACCCACTTGGAGTAAAAAATTCAATATATAAACAAAGCTTTTATTTAGCACACCCTCAAAATTTATTTAGCACACCCAAAGTTTCGTCACGAATGTATTACACAGGATCTTCGTCACGAATGTATAGACTAAGACCTTCGTCACGAATGTATTTGGAAATACCTTCGTCACGTATGTATCTGGGACCTTCGTGCCGAAGGTTTGGATGATATCCGTGACGAAGAAAAGAAAGAGATCCGTGACGAATGTAGCTATATCTACAAAAGTGAAGCTATTATGTCTAATCCACACCAACTACATTTAATTACCATCAAATATCTGCAACCAACTTCATCTTCTACATTTTCAACTTCATTTTACCCCCATTTCACCCTAAACACTCTCATTCAAACACAATCTTCAATTGAAAATGTCAAATTGGGATGATTACATACACCAAAATGTTGATGAAGATGGTCCATCATGGGGGAACTACAATAAGGTATGTTATAGTTGTTTTAAATAATGTTCATGTTAGGGTTTGTAGTAAAATTTATGTTTTTGTATGAAATTGAATAGTTTGAAGTTAGTTTTTTGTGTTGATTGTGTGAAAATCATGTTGTAATATAGAGTTGGATAGAAAATATGTGTATTTTAGGTGTTACATAGAAAATATGTGGAAATTTGTGTTTGTGTTGGAATTTAGGGTTTGATTCGAATTTTGGGGTAAAAAAGTGTAAAAAACAATCTGAAATGGGGTAAATAGGACATTTGTGACGGAACAATATGAGACTTTCGTGACGGAAGTTCTCAGGACATCCGTGACGAATGTATTTGCACAAAAAATGTGCAAATTTTTTCGTCACGCAATTATTGCTTCTATCCGTGACGAAGGTTCATCCTTTATTCGTGACGAAGGTAGGAAAAACAGGTTTCTGAGTGTAGTTTTGTGTATTTTGTTGTTTTACAGAATAATAGTCCAATGTTCAATCGTTTAAGAAACTTATCGATCAATGCCGATATTCGTTTGGGACCTGATGGAGTGCCTTCGTTTGATCTTGGTTTGGATTTTGATATTCTGTCAATAGTCTCTCAGCTTGATCCTCCTCCATATCATTCCCATCAAACTGATTGGTCTAATGTTCCTCAATACCAATCTTTATCGCAACCATATCAAGACATTGAGTATTTCCCGAAATTGAAGACAGTACCACAGTTTGACAGTGTTGTGCCTTATGAGGAGCCACATATATCATCAGATTATTCAGAAGTTTTCGTCACTGATAAGATCTTCAGCTCAAGAGCAGAAGCAGAACAGTGGGAAAGAGATATTGGAAAAACTCATAACTTCATGTTGAAGGTTGGTAGAACCGACTTCAAAGGGAAGTTAGGAAGGTCTTGGCTTAAATGCGAGCGCAGTGGACATTATATTCCTGATTCAGTGGGGAGAACTAGGAAATTCACCCACACAAGAAATGTGGTTGCAAATTTCAGATTGCATGTAGAGAGACTGAAAAGGGGGAATGGATCATAAGGGTTGATCATGGAACTCACAACCATATTATTGGTCAATCCTTACACGGTAATGCATTTGCTGGAAGACTTACACCTGAGGAGGAAAAGGTGTTACTAGACATGAGGAAGGGAAATGCTAGACCAATACATATGTACACAAGGCTCAATGAATCTCCTGACAACATGACTAAGAAGTCACAAGTCTACAACTTTTGTAACAAGTTCAGAACAGAGAGGATGGAGGGAAGAACTGTGGTCCAAGAATTCTTCTATCGTTCGAAGGAGTTGAACTACTTCGTAAGACACAAGAGCGACAAAGTGACAAATAAAATCACAGATGTGTTCTTCGCAAGCGCAGAGAGGATGGAGGGAAGAACTGTGGTCCAGTTGAAGCGGTTCATGCCTTTAGGAGGACATTGACTTTGAAAGAAGTAGAGACTGAAGACGAATTAGAAGTGCGGAGGGTAGTAGCAAGAAACTTGATGGATGAGTTTATGGCTGAGCAATGGGAGGGAATGTCACCTTATGACCAACACGAGTGTGCAATGAAGTGTTTGGCAATAGGTAACCCTCAAATGACCAACCTCCAGGAGCCGGCTCGTGTGAAAAGGGGGAAGGGACGACCTCCAGGAGCTCCAAACAAAGAGTACAATCCAATGAAAAGACCACCTTCACATTGGGAGCACACTGATGCAACACTTGAAGAAACGCCTCCAAAGAAGCAAAAACCGGCTTCATACGGGAAGGGTAAGAGTGGTCAGTGGGCTTTGAAGAAGCTTACAAAGTATAATGCTCTCGTACGTCCATGCATGCGTCCCTACGTGCAAAGTTGGTATCCCATTGTCGTTGATGGAAATTGTGGATACAGAGCTATAGCACAACAATTAGGATGGGACCAAGATAATTGGAGGAGAGTTAGATCTGAAATGGCTCAAACGACATTTGCACATTGGAATAATGGGTTGCAAGCTTGTTGGGTATTGTCAGTTGAAACGCCTAATGTTCAGATAGCAGTTACAAACCTAGCTTGGATTGGACCAGGACAGATGGCACCCGAAGAGACATGGCTACAAGTCCCGGCGATGGGGTATGTAGTTGCTACGACTTTCAATTGTGCATTCGTTGTGCTTGCGAAATCAATTTGGCAAACATATTTGCCTATAGTATTGGAGGACAACATCGCTCCGGGAGAGAAATTGCCCATATGTTGCATTGGCCTTGTTGAAGATGAAAGACACTTCATTTCGGTAATTTCTAACTCACTCTATCAATTTGGTTTTTATATTTTGAAATCAATACCTCTTACATTTTCCTTGTAAATCATTTGCCTTGTTGTAGATGCCAATTGCCGATGACTCTCCATTACCTGAAGTTTATGATATGTGGCATCGTTACTATTCATCGGCACCTCGCTCCTTGATAGACCCTTTTACTGAGCAACTAGCGGCGTACAAAAGGCCTACAGCTCCAGCAAGAAACAAGAAAGGCAACGACGTCATTAATCTTACCGTTTAATATTGAGTCTAAATGGATTGTTTAGGATTTGTAATGACTAAGATTTTTAATGTTTGCATGTATTTGGACTCACTTTTAAGTTTTAGGTACTCATGTCTAAGTTTGTGCACCTCAGTTTGCAAAAAAAAAACATTCGTCACGAAGATGTTCAAGATATCCGTGACGGATGTCTTGAAGTAATACCTTCGTCACGAAGGTTTCTGGACCCTTCGTGACGAATGTTTTCTCTGTAACCATTCATCACGGAGGTTTTTAGGAGTTCCGTGATGGATCGTTTTTTTGTAGACATTCGTCACGAAGGTCAGGAATACCTTCGTGACGAATGTATTATTTATTGCTAACTGATCTGAGTTTGCTCTCAGTTGGTGTGCACGGTTTGCACCTAACTGTGCACTAAACCGTGCCAAACATCTGAAACACATATTTGATAAACTTATAAACTTTATTAAATTGATTCATAAAATAAAACATAAACTTTTCCATTTCCAAATGAAACAAACATTACAGAAGTAGTTGGATACAAGAAACTGGAAATTGTCGTCTTTTTCATCGCCATGTTCATTAAGATCGATCCCCCCGTAATGGCCCTCAAACTGTCCTTGCCAAACCATATAAGCAGTGTGCCCGTTGAAGCTATGCAGCAAGTCTATCTCCTTAGGACCTCCAGGCACATGCCACTGTAACTTCGGGTAAATGTCATCTTTTTCATCGCCATGTTCATTAAGATCGATCCCCCCGTAATGGCCCTCAAACTGTCCTTCAGCCCAGGAAGCAGTTGGACCAGATTGCCATTCTGGTGCTTCTGGCTGAAAGGCCTGTTGACGGCCTACTGCTTCATCCCATGCTACTTGTGGAGAAGAGGGGGGAACCCATGTAGGGATCTATTACAAAAAGTGGTTATTAGTAAAATGTACAACTTTCACTCATAATCGTCTTTAAATTAAATTTTAAACTAATACTTACAGCACTCTGCGGACTCCAAGTTGGATATTGTGCCTCATAGGTTGGAGTCATCGGGATTTGCTGTTGTAATCAAATAAATTTCAGAAATTATTAATTTAATAATAACAAAAAACACTAATATAATGTGAATTTCAAATTAACTAACCATGTTCTCGTAAAGGTTCGAATATGCACTAGAGTCAGCTAGTTGTTTTTGTTCATGCCAAGAAGGTTGCGGGACCTCTTGACTTGCACTTTTACCCTCGTCGGCTCTTCCGCGCCTCTTCCTCGGCATCGGTTGATAAGCGGGCCTCTCTCCAGCCTCGATTTCTTCTCGAGTTTGATTACGGGCATTCTTCCGGGCGCTTCTAGAAGACGGATGCATCTACACAAACATAATATTTTGTCAATTTACGCATAACAAACCAACAAAACAAAAAAACAGCAAAAATATGCATAAACATCCGTCACGAAGGTCCAGTAGAGTTCCCTCACGGAACTCTCCTCAACCTTCGTCACGGATCTCGCCACAACCTCCGTCACGAATATCTCTCTGACCTTCGTCGCGGAACTACTAATTACCTTCGTGACGAAGGATTTTGCACAACCAGAAATTCAGCAATGCCAAAACATCCGGTGACGAATGAATTTGCTTCAAATTTCCAGAATTTCAAGCACAAAAAACAGTTTTTAATCTATCCAATTGAATTAGCCCCTAAATCATTTCATACCATATATTTCTTAATCAAAATGTCAAACCCTAATTCATAAGTTCATCAATTTGGGGATTATATCTAAAATTTTAAACAATTCTCAATTAAACATAAACAAACAACAATTGAACTAAAAAACATGCTTAATACACATATCAATCTAATTTAATCACACCATTTCAATGGTTTTGACATATCTTCATCAAACATAGAAAATTAATGCAAAAGAGAGTTAGAAATTACCTTATCACTTGATTTGTTGATTATTGTAGTGAAAGAGATGAAGAAATGTAGACAATGGTAGAGAATGGTGTTGTGGTGTGTTGTTGCTGCGTTGAAAGGGTTAGAGATGTAGAGGAAGAAGTTACATTAGGGTTGGGTAAAAAAATCTCTTTTATAACTGAAAAAGAGGACCTTCGTCACGGAACTATGCGGTTTCTTCGTCACGGAACTCTGGAAGACTTTCGTCACAGAAGTATTGAAGACCTTCGTCACAGAAGTATTGAAGACCTTCGTCACAGAACTATTATACACCTTCGTGACGGATGTTTGACATAGTTCCGTGACGAATGTATGGGTGTGCTAAATAAAAAAAAGGGTGTGCTAAATAGTAAGCCCCGTTACCAAATTGAGTTTGATAAATTTAATAATAGACATTGCACGGTTTTTTTTCATTAAAAGAAAAGGGGGACCCACTTGGAATTTAAATAAAAAGAAAATTCAATATATAAATTCTTTTTTAATATGTGGGACCCAATTGAGAAAATTTCCCACTGTTAAATTGTTGGTAAAAGCTCTATCCTAATTGCCCACGCGTGCTTCCATTGCTAAATTGTAGATGAGTGTTGATTACGTAAGATGGTATAGATAATGGATCCATTTCTATTGTCCATTTATTAACAAGAATATTATTCATTTTAACTACAATATGAACATTAATACGCTAAAACATGAATATCGTTATTTGAAAATCGAATATATACATAATTAAAAATAAAAGCTCTCTAATGCAATATATTTAGAGGTGATGAATCACTCTGCAATATGAATCTTAGCAATACTCAATATCTGATGCTTAATTGGTCAAGATAGTAGTTGTCCTACATATGCTAGCACTACCCCAATATTAGGTTGCAAAATATTTATCCTAAATAATTACTACCCGACTATGTAATTACAAAATTTAGCGGGTATTTGCAGATCATAATCGGGTTGTTTATAGTTTTGGTTACAGACCCATACTTTTGTTCCAAAAATAGTCAGTCATTAAATATTACATCACTTCCCCCATGCAAGCCTATCACTCCTCCTCAATCTTACCGGATCTTGTTTGTTGGTTTTCTTTCCACTGCCTTTTGTATTTGTGGTTTTGGGCACAATAGGCATTGCTTTCTTCCCTTTGTCTAGGTCGATGTTGGCAGTAGAGGTCTTTGCATTTGACCTCATCACATTTGCAACAACAGTGTCCAAGTTGATTGCTTCCTGGGAAACCAAAAAAATAAAATATCAATTTAATTATAAATCCGGTCAGTTTCAAATAATACATGAATATTTTCAAACAAAATATGAATACCTTCAAACAATATATGAATACCTGACCTATTCTTAGTGTATTCCTATATGTAATCTCTATCTAGTAGTAACGTTGTAGCAATCTAAGAACTAACAAACTTCTGGGTTCATAAAATGAGCCTTATTGTATATGAGTTCATAAGTTTACTTGCACATATAATTTACTCTAAGGAGTTCACTGAACTCAACAACTTTCGATCACCTAGACAACCTAAACACATCATCAAAATCAACTATAACAAAGTAATAGCAAACAGTTTAAAAGATCAACTTGCTCGGAACTTCCAGTTTGTTGAGGGACAAATGGAGCAACATTTGACCTCACCACATTTGCAACAATAGTGTCCAAGTTGATTGCTTCCTGGGAAATCAAAAAAATAAAATATCAATTTAATTATAAATCCGGTCAGTTTAAAATATTACATGAATATTTTCAAACAACATATGAATACCTTGAAACAATATATGAATACCTGACCTATTCTTAGTGTAACTTGTAATCTCTATCTAGTAGTATCCTTGTAGCAATCTAAGAACTAACAAACTTCTGGGTTCATAAAAGTAGCCTTATAACAGTCTCTGTATCTGAGTTCATAAGATTACTTGCACATATAATTTACTCTTAGGAGTTCAACTTCACTGAACTCAACAACTTTCGATCACCTAGACATCCTAAAGACATCATCAAAATCAACTATAACAAAGTAATAGCAAACAGTTTAAAAGATCAACCTGCTCGGAACTTCCAGTTTGTTGGGGGACAGATGGAGCAGCAATTCCATCGCTTTCCTTGATTGAAATGGGCATGTGGACTACTGCAGTAGTTTGTGTTGGAATGTGGACTGGTGCGGTAGGTGGGGATGGTTTGTTAACCGAGACCGTAGGAATAGAAGTCACCTTAGCACTGCCTTGAGCCCGAACATCTGAATGAGCCTTCGGTACCTTTTTAAGGACAAATCCAATTAGTTGTAGTATGTAATCTTAACAATGTCACAAAACATAATTGTAAATTGATATTATTCACTTTGATTACCCAATGTAGATCCTTGGATGGAATAGGTGATTGATGTGGAGGTACCGACACCGGTTTAATGGAAGATTTGTAAGAATAATACAATCAGCAGAAGTCGAAAAAATAACATTCATTAAAATAGAACAATGAATATACATGTTTGTAATGAAACTGTACCATGAAAAAGCACTGTTCAGTGTTCCTCCAACCTAGTGTCCTGTGCCTCCTTGACCTTACTGACCACAAGGAATGCTGATGTCTAAACCATATTTTTTGGTAACTAATAACTTATAGAAAGTCATGATAATTTCTTGATTTGTCAACTGAATCGTAATTCTAATAAAACTAATGCACTTCACCAAGATATCTACAGCTAGCAAATCATGCAAACTTATCAATCATCATATAATACCATCATAATCCATAAAACCTTAAATCTCAACCAAAGCAAACAATTATATCTACATGTTCTTAGAGAAATGACGTACACTTTCATCGTAAACAAACATTCTTTCAGTTTCTATACCAATCATAAACTGAATATTAATAAGTAATATAATGAAATCATTGGTTTAATTGCTTTTTATTTAGGGGACAAATACAAACTTACTTTGGGGCGCCAATATCCTGCAGCTTCAACAACGACCCAAACCCAAGTTTTTCCACACCCTTTCTTTGGGAATCATTCATGTGTGCTATGGCCTTTACAAATATTCCTAAACCAGAGCGTTGCTTGATTGCGGGAAACTCCTCAGTGGCATTCTTCCTATGAACCTTACTTTTGTTCTCATCGTCGTCTTCGAAGTCTTCCCTTGTCCATAGCTTTGACTTGCCCTTGTCTTTAGTGTTGGATGGCATTTCCGGTTCTTTGGATGTTGAAGCCCTTGCTTGTTCTTTCCGAACATGCTGTATTTGGGCTTGAAGATTTCGTCGTTTCAGCCTAACTACAAAGGGTTCATCATCATCATCAAAATCTACATCGTCTGCCGCAGAAACTGCATTAATACAAAATTCAAAAAACAAATCATAATCAGTCAAGCACATTATATCACATATATGAATATGATGTAAAAGAAAGTGAATACTATCATATTTACTGAAGACACATATAAAATCCCTATTTTGACTGAATTTTATAATGGAATATGGTTCATGAAAGAAATTACCATTCTCATGTTGGTTGGTAGTTTCTGATTCTGGGCGAATGGGACTGCTATCCACAGCAACTCTAGACAGGCTTTCCGAGACATAAACAACTATGTGAGATGATGTGGTTGTCTCCTCTGTTCTGCGTAAATCACTTGTTTTAACCAGCTTCTTACGCTTGGTTGCAATCTTCTTTGGTGAGATCTTGAGTTTCCTGAAATTACATTAATAATGTTCAGTGGTCATGCACAAAGCAAACAAACCAAAATATCAGTTTGGTAGAGTTTTACTAATACCAGTTTATTTTATTTTTTTGGGTCAAGAATATCAGTTTATTTTACCACAAGCATCTAGATCACATTTATGCAAACAACAACTAGCCTTATCAGTTTCTCATTCTGTAGCAACTTCTGAAAAACAACATAAACCAAAAGGCCAATTCCGATGAGACTCAATTGCATCCAGCAACTAAAATTCAACATAACCCAGATTTAAAAGGTTTATCCTTTGAAAGATGAAGAAACTGATAAGTTAAAAAAAATCAACATAACTCAAGGAATCTAATTCTCCAAAATTAGGGTTTTTCAACGACTAGGTTTTTTTTGGAAATGCACAAAATTCTTTAAATCAAACCATAAACTTACATGTTTGGAGCTTGAATTGAGGAAGGAGATGAAGAATGGCGGCAGAATCGTCGACTCCGAGGCGGAATTTTGTTGAGAGAGTCTTCGTCGACTGCGAGTTCCGAGTTCCTGCCAAGCGGGAGTTCGAGTTTGGGGGATTTCGAGAGGGAGATTATGGGGGAGAAATGGAGTCGAGAGAGGGGAGTTCGAGAGATTTAATCAATGGAGTCGAGAGGGAGATTTTGCAGAAGCGAGAAACGGCAGAAGCGAGAAGAAGAGAGTCGAGTGAGATTCTGGGGAGATTTTTGACGATTTGGGTTTTTGTTTTTATTTTATTTCCACCAATTTCGGTAAATAGGAGGGGATCCGGTGTGTGCAAGAGTATAATCTTCTATGTACCTTCCGGGATTAAATCTAGGCCATTGATTTAGAACAAATCCAATGCTCCTAATTAATCCCCTTGTTACACCACAAAACACCATACACTTGAACTTAAATCTATATATATATTACAACTTTATACATGAGTTATGCAATGGAGATCAATATACCATAATTAGTAGACCTGGAAAACGGGTCGAACGAGTCGGGTTCAGGTCAATCGGGTTGTCAAAATTTTCAGGGTTGAACGGATTCGGGTCGACCGAGCGGGTTTCAAATGTTCGCTTTTTTATTTTAATAAAGAAAATAAAATTTTAAAAATATTTTTATAATTAAATAATATTACTATATTATTATTTAATAAAATATATTGTTAAATTTAAATTGAAATGAAATAAAATATGTGAAAAGTGGGTGTCCCTTCATGAGTTTCGAGAAGTTTGGGTCAGTCCGGATTTCACCCAACGGGTTAAAGTCGAAAACGGATTTGCCTCAAACGGGTTTACGCACTTTTCGCGGATTGAGTCGAGTATTTTTTCGAGTAGGGTCAGCTTTTGACGGGTCTAGTAATTAGTTATAACTTATAAATATGTTTTTCATTATTTATATGATCTCTTCTTTGTAACGAGTTATATACACCTTATTTGTTAGCTTGTATTGTAGTGAAGAAGACTAGCTTACGTATCATACCATTACCGATCAAGTAGTGAATGGTCCGTTAAACTATACCCATATATATCGACCTGACCGGTGATACATGAATTGTTGCCGTCGGGTGATGTTTTTTTGGTGTGGCGCACGTTAAGTGGCGGAGGAAGGTGGTTCCGCCAGGTGAGGGAAAGTTGAGTGTGAGCAAGGCCGAAGCCATTTGTTGCATGTGTGTGGGTTTACGAGATTTGAGTGTTTTTAAGAACGTTGTTTGATCTCATGAGAACGAAGATATACATATAGATTTCGGACGATGTAAACAAATGTTATAATTCATCTACATATACGTCGTTACTCAGGTATACAGTTTTGGTTATATAAACATTCAGTTGACGATAAATACACTGTGTATATCAGTGTATGAGTCAAAATACTGGAATTGTCCACGTTCCTCATTTGAGTGGCCATTCTCACTGAAAGCGGAGTTTGTGTGGGAATTATTCAAATTCGAAAATGTTAAGTTTTTATATGTATTGTACTAAGTTATAGTTACATTACACATGGCACATATAGTTATAATTGTACACACATTTAGATATAAATTTTACACATATAGTTATAATTTGAGCTTATTAAAGTTGGGGTATAAAACTTTAATCATATTTTTGGTAAGACATGCATGCATGAGTGGCAGTGGAGCTAGCCATACCCTTGGTACCTACGCATTAACAGAGAAAACCATAACCATCCTCTAAATTTAATATTCCGTTGAATTTTGTTACATATATAGGATAGGTCGTTCATCCTTGAAATGGCTTCAACAACACATGCAATAATAATTTCCTATGTCTTGTACTCCTGTCACGTAGAATTAGGAGCTCCCATAATCCATTTAATAAAGGCAATGGCTATATGCACGCGAATCGATGCATATATGCACGCGATTCTGTGCGCATAATAACTGCGCACGCCTCTGTGCGCAGTTCTTATGCGCATACGTGTTTTACGGGGTATTACGGGTACTTTTCGTAAATTTTCAGAGTCTGTAACACCTTGTGCGCCTAACTACTGCGCACAGGTTGAGAATCTGTGCGCCGTGTTTCTGCGCACTCTTCAGACATAGTAGCCGTTGAAATTTTTGAAAAAAGTAGCCGTTAAATGTAAAACTGTGCGCTGAGGTTCTGCGCACAGGTGCTTTAGGGTTTGGGTTTGTGCGCGGATGGTTAGCGCACGGGTCTTTACAGTTTCATTTGGACCACAACGGTCATAAATGTGCCTATATAAAGCCACAATCTCTTCGTTTCCAACAAATTCATTCAACACCTCTTCGTTTTCCAACAAATTCATTCAAAATGTATCGTCATAATCAAAACTCTCGTATGTTAGAGTTGATTAATCAAAGTTGTGAAGATAGTGATGAAGAACACGATTGGGATAGCGGATCACAAGAAGAGGAAGACGACCCGAACGACGACGAATGGTTGGATGGTTTCTTAGAAGACGAAGAGTTCGGCGACTGGGATCCGAGTGGTGAATTTGTGGTTAGTATAATATGTTATAATTTGAAACATATGGTAGCGTAATTAGTTTCAAATTAGTTTCATATGCTAGAATAATTAGTTTCATATGCTAGAATAATTAGTTTCATATGCTAGCCTAATTAGTTTCATATGATAGCCTAATTAGTTTCATATGATATCCTAATTAGTTTAAAGTAATGATTCGTATTTTGCCTTGTTATTTTGGTAGTAGTGTAATTGTCGCTCTACAATTACGTATAGGGGAAAGATTATTCGGATTATTTTAGAACCGCACAATATTGGGATACTCCGCAAGAATTGTACGAGTGGGCGAGAGATAGAGGAAAGGAGTTAGTGATAGCTTTGGTAACGCGTAATTCAAGTCCGTACCAAATAAGTATTGTGTGCGATAGATTTGGAAAACCAAGATCTGGGAGGCCAAAGGTGAACAAAGAGAATCCAGAGTTGGCTGTTCCTAGGCTTAGAAAGTCGAAGTCGAAGAAGTGTGAGTGTAGATTTCAGCTACTAGCAGTGCGAAAGAAAAACATTCCCGGGGTCGCAGGAGAAAAATGGATTTTAGGTGTGATAGAAGGTCGGCATAACCATGTGCTACTTGCTAGTTTTCATGGGAATGCATTCATGGGTCGAATGACGGAGGAGCAAGAGCTTTGTGCTAGGCGGTGGGGAGATGGAACTGGACGCAAGACGCCAAAAGAAATTATCTCTAAATTGAGGGAGAAGTACCCTGGTAATGTTACTTCAAGGAGACAAGTTGCAAACTTTTTGCAGAAGGTGAATTACGAAGATCGCGGAGAGCTAAACGTGACACAGTGGTCGCTTAAGTTTTTGCGAGACCACGACTACGTAGTTCACCCACATAGAGACACGACAAACGGAGAGGTTGCAATATTATTCTTTGCTAACCAAGAGTCGTTGCGTTTGTTGAAGAAGTACCCGTACGTGGTAATTATCGATGCGACGTACAAGACAAACAAGTAAGTCTCGCCACCTTGGTCGATATTTAGTTCGGATAATGATATATGTTCTGTAGTGATATATGTTAATGTTTCAATAGATATGAAATGCCGCTCGTAGAGATCGTTGGATTCACCAGTACACACAAGACGTTCAACATCGCGTATGCATTCACTAAAGCGGAAAGGATTTATCATTACACATGGATAATGATTCAATTGAAGTCATTATTCATAGATTTGGGAGTGATGCCAACGGCTATAATGACAGATTGCGAAGACGCGCTGATAAAAGGGATAAAGACTGTTTTCGGGAGCGAAGTTCAACATCTGTTGTGTTGGGTGCATATCAAACACAACATTGAGGCACATGCTTCGACCATCCTAAAGAGACAAATTAAAGTGGAAGCCTTTGTAGGACAATGTTGGGGACTATTTTGCTCAGCTACTGAAGAGACCTATGAACTGCGGCTCGAACAGTTGAAGAGATCTTGGAAGAGCGGCCTTGTGGGATACGTCGAGAGAACATGGCTTAATCCTCACAAGACAAGTATAGTGAGGGCTTGGACAGATCATAAGCTTCATTTCCTTACGAGGACTTCAAACAGGTAAATATTGATATTTTTTAGTTAAAGACGATTATATCATAACGGCGTACTTTCTTAACTTACCAACTTAACTGTTTTTTAGAGTTGAAGGGATGCACAAGGTTTTGAAAGATATTATTGGTTCCAGCAGAGGGGGCTTTAACAGAGTGATCGTACGGATCCATCATTCAGTACTCCTTCAGATTGATTCAATTAGGGCGAGCATGAACATGTCTCTCTCCAAACGACCAACTGATTTTGATGATCCAAACATGCATCCGCTTGGAAGGGCTATTTTTTCCCGACTATTCTACAAAGTGTCAGACAGGTGTTTTGATCATTTGTTGGCTACTTATGAGATCATGTTGACGGGGAAATTTCCTGAACAATGCACCGACCATTGGGTGAGGAACTGTCTTGGGTTGCCGTGCGTCCATCAAATTGCACACGCTATCATTTCAAACACACCCCTGATTGAGGATAACATTCACCCGTTCTGGAGGGATTTGCATTGGGATGACACTCCAGAAACAGAAGACGACCCAAATCTGAAGGTCCGAATGAACATTATAGAGTTGCGACTCCATGAAATGTTCACCAAGTTGGAACTTGGAATCTTGAAGAAAAGCACGGCATACCAGCTAGGTGAGTTGTATCAGGACTTGGAGCATCCTGAACTAACTACCTTGAAAGAACCGACAAATGTGAGAAGAAAAGGCAGGCCAAAGGGTGCAAAGAACAAGGATAAGGAGGAGGTTGACAGTGAAAATGACAAGGAGGATGACATAAAACAAGAAGATATGGAGCAGTATGAGATGGAGGAGGCAAAGCAGAAATCAAAAGGAAAGAAGAGTACAGGAGCAAGACGGCCAGGTCGTCCTAAAAAGGAGGAGGATGACAGTGAAAATGACAAGGAGGAATCGAGAGAGAAGAGTTATTTTGAGCACAAACAAGAAGAGCTGAAGAAGTATGAGAAGGAGGAGGCAAAGCAGAAATCAAAAGGAAAGAAGAAGGCAAACAATACAGGAGCAAAACGACCAGGTCGTCCTAGAGAGCAAACAACGACATCACTTCCCGTGGTCATTGAGGCCGAGGAGTTGCATTCTCAACCCATGCCCGACCTATCACAGCCTGAAGGATCAAACTACACTGACTTCGATCAGTGCCCTGAAGAACTTGGTGTTCCTCTCATTCATAGGGGGGTTGACTTCGGCATTGACAATTTGGATGATTTTTGGCTTCCATACATCACAGATGTTAGACAGGTACGTTCTGACGGACATTGTGGTTATAGGTCGATGGCCTTACTTCTGGGAAGAAAAGAACAAGAGTACGGAAACATTCGGCGTGAGCTGGTAACGGAGCTGCTTCAAAACCGAGAATTGTACGAGCCTATTCGTCGTCGTCTTCGTCCGGGTACTTGGGAGGATCTTATTCTCCAAGTTAACCATTGCAGAAGCCCTTGTTCAGAACTGTACTGGTTGCACTTTCCACTGATGGGCTTAGTGTTTGCCACCCTATACCAAGTTGGTCTCGTGTTATTGTGTTGGGATGCTCCGACCTTTTGCTTACCGCTAAGGTGTAGAACAGAAAACGCTGATCCTCCACGACAGATTTTCGGCATGGCACACGTAGGCAACCGTGACCACTTCATACCGGTAAAGTAGACAATTGTACTTGATACTTGTGTAATCATAGTTTTTTGTTTAATGTCTTAAGTCGATTGTGTTTATATAGGTGGCGTTGATGGTTGGTTCGCCACTACCGCATACTCCCGGTTCGTGGAAGAAACACGTAGATCCAAACATTCAATGGTGGGAAGAAACATTTGGGGACAATTTGAGGATGTATCGAGAGTACCGCATTTCAAATGGCCGGGCACCAGATCCATTCATGTATAAAGGAGGGACCGAACCCGTTCACATATCTGACTGAGTGAGATTGTCATGTAATAATTAGAAGACGCATTGGAATTTCTTAGTTTGTAATGCCTTGGTTTTTAATGTTTCGTATTTGTTATTTTGGTAGTAGTGTAATTGTGCTTTATATAACAATGAATGGATCAGATTGCATTGTCATGTAATAATTAGAAAACTGCACTCTATTGTCACTCTTCTTTTTCCTTGAATACATAATGAAAGTACATAATGAAAGTACGTAATGAAAGTACACAATGCTCATAACATTAGATGTCTACGATTTAGGCGTCGTCGGCAGAAGAGGAAGAGCAGTCGGAAGCATAGACGATACTACAAACCATCAACCGCAATTCTTTTTCTTTAATCTTAAACCTTTCCATCAGGACCTTCACTCTATTGTCACTCTTCTTTTTCTTGATGATTAATTTCGTGATAGCACGTAAAGCAGTAGGGGTATGCTCTGGATCAATAAACCTGATTCCGAAGAAACAATTGCATGCATAATGCCTTCGTCCATACTGGTCAGGCATGTCTTCGTCATTGTTAACGTAAACATTACACATTTGGCGACACCTTTTTGTACCAGTACACATTATCTGTGGAGGGTCAGGCTTCACACGTCTTGGGGATGATGATGATGCCATATTCGTAGTTATGTTCTTCGAAATAAGTAAATAATAAAACTTTAGTTATAAACATGAAAGCATATACAAAAAACAAAGCATGTACAAAAATGAACAAAAGAAAAATTTACCGGTTAGTAGGGAAACTTCGATTTTTGCTCTAGTTGAGATGGATGAACTAGTTGAGATGGATGAAGAAATCACCACCTTCAAACCGTTGGTTTTATAGGAATTTATGTATATGGTGCGCGTTGCTTCTGCGCACAAGGAGTTACCGATTCAAAATAACGGTAACTAAAAGTGCGCTATGTAGCTGCGCACAAATTTTTAACGGTAATTTTCTGTGCGCGTTACACCTGCGCACCAAAAGTTACAGATTCAAAAAGTTACAGAATAGGTGCGCTTTACCTTAGCGCATGGATGAAATTTCTGTGCGTTCTACCACTGCGCACTATACTCTTCATTCTTCGAAATAGTTGCGATATGAAGGGTCTAGCACACCGATGTGGATTATGTTTGAAAAGCTTATACAAAATAGTGTTATCAGGCATATAAAGAGTGTATAAGGTCTCCCCTTCACAAAAAGTTGATCGAAAATACGCAAAAACGCAAAAACGCCTTATCGGTCCTGATGGCCTGTTAAGGTCGAGAATAGGCGGTTCGATGCCCAAACGACGTCGGAATGCAATGAAACTTGTTTTCAATGCATATTATAGCTATTTAACCTTGTCGGTAAGTTCGAGTTGAAAACTCGAACTCTTCGAGTAACACCTCCTTTGTAAACCTTCACTAGTCTTTCATTCTTCGAAATAGTCGAAGTAGTTGAGATATGAAGGGTCTAGCACATCGATGTGGATTATGTTTTTAAAACTTATACAATTATGTGTTATCAGGCATATAAAGAGTGTATAAGGTCTCCCCTTCACAAAAAGTTGATCGAAAATACGCGAAAACGCAAAAACGCCTTATCGGTCCTGATGGCCTGTTAAGGTCGAGAATAGGCGTTTCGATGCCCAAACGACGTCGGAATGCAATGAAACTTGTTTTCAATGCATATTATAGCTATTTAACCTTGTCGGTAAGTTCGAGTCGAAAACTCGAACTCTTCGAGTAACACCTCCTTTGTAAACCTTCACTAGTCTTTCATTCTTCGAAATAGTCGAAGTAGTTGAGATATGAAGGGTCTAGCACATCGATGTGGATTATGTTTTTAAAACTTATACAATTATGTGTTATCAGGCATATAAAGAGTGTATAAGGTCTCCCCTTCACAAAAAGTTGATCGAAAATACGCGAAAACGCAAAAACGCCTTATCGGTCCTGATGGCCTGTTAAGGTCGAGAATAGGCGTTTCGATGCCCAAACGACGTCGGAATGCAATGAAACTTGTTTTCAATGCATATTATAGCTATTTAACCTTGTCGGTAAGTTCGAGTCGAAAACTCGAGCTCTTCGAGTAACACCTCCTATGTAAAACTTATACATATGACCGTTTCGTGCGCATAACATCTGCGCACATGATTCTTTGCGCATTATATCTGCGCACGGTTGAAGACCGTTAAAATATGACCGTTTCGTGCGCATAACATCTGCGCACATGATTCTTTGCGCATTTTATCTGCGCACGGTTGAAGACCGTTAAAATATGACCGTTGCGTGCGCATAACATCTGCGCACGAAACGGTCATATTTCACCAACAAAAACCGAAGTATAAAAGGGGGTTGCACTCACCTCAATTCACCAATCTCACCATCTCTCTCTTAACCTCACCAATCTCACCATTTGTCTCTTAACACTCGCTATGTCGCACAGTTCATCATCAAGCAACGCTGCCCTTTTTTATTGTAAATGTGATCGACCAGCGGTAATGAGGAGTTCAGAATCTCGAAGAAACCTCGCTCGAAGGTTCTGGACATGCGCTGGTACTGGTGGTTACATTTGTGAATTCCGCGAGTGGATCGATCCACCACACCCTTGTTACTCCTTAGCTGCAATAAGAGATCTATTCTCGAAGATACGTACGTTGGAGGAGGAAAACGCCGATCTTAAGGCGACCCTGGCTTCCAATCGTTAGTTAAGTGGTTGTTTTAATCGTTAGTTCGTTGTTGTAATTGTTAGTTAAGTGGTTGTTGTA
The DNA here is from genome assembly GCA_029168935.1 of Oxyria digyna. Taxonomy (NCBI): domain Eukaryota; kingdom Viridiplantae; phylum Streptophyta; class Magnoliopsida; order Caryophyllales; family Polygonaceae; genus Oxyria; species Oxyria digyna. Next base: position 12,712,269 of record JAPVLV010000010.1, on the reverse strand, counting down.
ATCGTTAGTAAACAAGCATAGCACTGGACAAAGAGAAGTTGAGGAGGGACAACCTATAAAGATCCCCAACCGATATTGGTTTCGATGTTCGGATTTAGCAAAATGTACGAACTAATAAGAGTTTGAGAACTGGTTATTAGTTGGTACATATTGCCGACTCCGAACATCGAAACCAATCATCGGTTTGGGGATCTTCATAGGTTGGTCTTCCTCACCATCTCTTTGTGTAGTGTTGTTGTTGAAATTTGTATTTCGTTTTCAAATCAATATAGTTTTTCACGTCTTGTTGTTCAGATTTGTATTTGCATTATTGTTCGGAGTCGTTTTGAATATTCAAACAAGCAAAACATAAAATTTAAAACCATCACACAAGAAAAATGCATACATAAAACATCAATCATACATAAAACATCCATCAAACAAAAACAGACGTCAAGCGTCTAATCCTGAGTCTCCTGAGTATAAGGCGGAGCATCTTCCCGAGGCACATCACCCTGAGTCATATCATCTTGGTGCGCATCCTCCTGAGTGCCGCATCCACTCCCCTGGCCACTCTCATGAACAGAATCTCGGAAAACAGGAGGTGGTGGTGGTGGTGGCATCCGCGATGCACGTGGGGGAGATGGTGCCAAAGGTGCCTGAGGTGCCTCTAAGATTGCAAGCCAACCACGAATCACATCTTCAGTGGCCCAAGGTCGATCCGAGATAGGGGAGTCTAGAAAAGAGTGCATCATGGCTTGAAGGATCTGACAACGCTGCAAACGAAACATAAATTTAATCATTAGTTAAGGTCTAAACCTAAGTTTTGTACAAACTTTATAAAATTTTACATACCGCTAATGCATCGATAGGCACCGGGGTATATCCATAGCGAGGCGGGCGATCATGTCTCTCAGAGGATGGATCGACGACGGGATGTGAGAACTCGTCCAGCCAATCCATATAGTCATCAGACATCTTCCATGCTGGCTCTGCAACCGGCCCATCCAGATCGATCAGAGGCCTCGGCTCTGCGTCCCATGCAAGAAGAAGCTCAGGTGCATAAACGACGTCATACCTCGTGCAACCCATGGGCCGATGAAATGACAACGGCTGAATGGGTGGGTCGGGAACGGGCTGAGCCCGCCCAAACTGCCGCAGGACTCTCCTAGGGTTGTAGGCCTCATGAAATTTCCAGATGCTCAATACGCCCTCAAATCTCGTAGGAGAAACCTCTGGTGAGTTGAAGTCCAAATCTCTCCATGGCTGCCAGTTAACCTGAAACAAATAACAAGCCAAATTAGACACGTATTGCGGTAATGAAATAAAAAATATAAGAAATTAAATCCAAACCTGCTCATATCTCATGCTGTCGAGCATGCGACGGATGGCAACCAAACGCCCAGTATCCGAGCTAAGTGGTGTATACAATCCTACAGCAGCATCTCCATGGGCGAATGCAGGGTTCGTGACAAAGTGATCACGAAAATGAGGAAAGTATGCCCAGATCCAGCACTACATATAAACAATTACAGATTATTAGTAAAACTACGTGAATAGTTAAGAGTTATTCACCAAGACGTTAACGACAAGATCTTACCCTCAGAAGAATCCCACATGAACCAATGGTTGCCGTCTCGACTCTAGATGCAGACCCTAAATTGCGATACACTAACGCAAGTATGCCGGCTCCCCATGCAATGTCCCCTGTACGATCATGGTTGAGAACAAGCGCCGCGTACTGGACCTTGACACCCTTTGTCGACCTGTCCACCAAGACAGTCGAGCCCAGAAGCAAAAGGAGATACAGAGTGGCAATGTGACTCTCATTCCTGACTGGCGCATCAAACAAAACTTCCAACCGAGCATTGAGGGCACCGAAATGAATGCCACCTGAGCTATAACATGCCTTCATGTCATCAGCCTCCTGACCCATAGCGTCCGCAAGCGCCGCATAGATCTGGTCATCTGTCATAGGTGAATTGCAGCTACGACCATGTATACGGACTCTGAGGATCTGCATCACGTCATGTAGGCAGATGGTCATCTCAGCAAATGGCATGTGGAAAGTGTTGGTCTCTGGATGCCACCTCTCCACAAAAGCAGAAATCAATGCAGCATCGATCTGAGACGCTATGCCCACTCGGCGCAGCTCTGTCAGCCCAGAACGCTCAGCAAGCCTGAACCATGTACCCTCCTCAGCTGAAATATGATGCTCATAATCATGAACCTGTGCAGATCTGTACATCACCCTCAGGAGCTTCCTAGCCTAAATAAGTACAGAAAAAAAATTGCGTCCGGTTAGTAAATAAGAAACGTATAACTTATTATAAGCATTCAGATCAATGTTATTGAACATACCGGATCTAACGGAGCCGCCTCAGCCTCGGCCTCATCCCCGTCCCCATCCTCTGGCTCATCCTTTGCCTGAATATCTCCTACTCGTCGTCTCTGCCTGGGACGACGACCACCTCTAACTGGAGCCGCAACCTCCTCACCAACAACCTCCTCAACTGCAGCCCCCTCAGCGACTCCCTCAACAGCAACACCCTCACCACCAACTCCCTCAGCACCCTCCTGACCTCTCCCTCTCCCTCTCCCTCTACCTCTCCCTCTCCCTCTCCCACCACCTCGGCCTCTGCCTCGGCCTACAGCTTCCCCCGCACGGGCACGCTTCCTAACCTGCACCGGGGGCACCAATGGTACATCGGGAGCGGGCCCTGGAAGAGGACCACGCGACCATATCCATCTCGCTATATGCGTCTCATAAGAACACAATAGGTGAGGCGCACGTGGACGACAAATGTCCTGCATCGACTCCCCGAGCCAAGGAAAATATGTCTGTGGGGCATGGTCATCGTCGTCTAAATCTCCCGACACTGGCTCTGAAGATGCGACTGGCTCTGCAGATGCGACCGTAGGAGGAGAAGATGTCGACGTATCTGCATCTGTCACTGCAGGTAAATCCTGCTCTGTATGCTCTGAACTGCGAGGTAAATCATCCTGAAACAGAGGTGCGTCCTGGATATCATAGTCATCCGTGGTCACCTGCGCCTGTACTGGTGTGGGCTCGATAGGGTCGAACGCAGTAACATATCGACCAGGATAATCTAAGTCGTCATGGAAATCTGCTCTCTGTCCATCCATCTCCATGTGCGAACCATCTATCTCCTGCTGCTGCAGCTGTGCCTCCTCGTACTCATTCCCTGGCTCACGGCGCTCAGGTGATCCGGTGCCGAAAAATCGTTCGAGGGCCTCGAACGATAATCGTACACCGGCTGCCACATCATGTCGACGTGGAAGCCGTTCCGCTACTGGTGCGGGCATCGTGTTGCCCGTCTGATCCATGACGGCTTGTATAGTCTACATGTTTTTACATTTTTAGTATGACTAATTCATACTAAAATATTCGGAAATAATTTGCAACTTCGTAATCAAATTCGAGTCTTTACATTTTTTAATAGAAATTGTTAGAAATTTAACAATTAAGCCATAACTATTTATGACTGTTAAGTTTCTAATATTTAATTCATAATTACTAAAAAATAAACATCTCAACTAATACGAAATAATAATCAATACTATTACTAAAAAATTACAATTAATATGAATTCATAATAATTCGATTAGGCATTCGATTAATGCATAATAATCTGAAACTTAATCGTAATTATAAAAAAATACGATTAATAAGAATTCTAATATTTAATTCATACAAAACTGAAATTTAATCGTAATTATGAAAAATTACGATTAAATTACAATTAATACGAATTCTAATATTTAATTTAATTCATAAAAAACTGAAATTTAAACGTAATTATGAAAAATTACGATTAAATTACAATTAAGATACGAATTCTAATATTTAATTCATAAACTTAAATTGAATCGTAATTATTACAAAAATAAATTACGAATAAATTTCCAAAATTAAATACGATAAATATTTGAAAAAAGCGGGTTTAGAAATTTTATACCGAATAAAGATCATGCGGTGTCTCCGGAACCCGAGTCGCCGGAATAGTCGCCGGAATAGTCGCCGGAATAGTCGCCGGAGGAGCGTTTGCCGCTGCCAACGCGGCTCGAGTCGCATACCGCCGGCCACCTCCATCCACCAACGCTTCATCGTCGGACAAGGTCGCCGGAGGTGGCTCCGTTGGGACGGAAGTCGCCGGAGGTGTTGGGATTGGGACGAAAGTGGTGTGGTCGGGACCGGAAGAATGAGGGGGTTCAGAATCCATTGACGAAATTGTGTTTAGACGAGGGAAACGCTCGGAAATGGAGGAAATTGTAACGGCGCCGTCGAGCTACAGTAGAAAATAAAGAAAGAAGGAGGAAGAAGAAGAAGTTGCGGCGCGCAGGGTTTAATAAACCCTGTGCGCAGTTCTTCTGCGCACTAATATGTGCGCACAAGTTCAGCGCACACGTTCGGGAATCCGAAACGTTGTGCGCTGAACTTTTGCGCATTATATATTATGTGCGCTTTGTTACTGCGCACACATTTGACAGAAATCGTCAGAATTTTCACATTTATCCCGAAAATACCCTTGTGCGCAAGAAAACTGCGCACTAACTTATGCGCATAACATCTGCGCACCAAATCGCGTGTATATAGAGAAAAAGTCGCGTGCATATAGGCGTTTCGTTAATAAATTAGGTGTTTCTATCAAAAAAATAGATAAACTAGGGTGTTTGTTATAAGACAGAATTCCATTTTCATAGTAGACTCAAACTTATTAATATTTCTCCTCTTATTTTCTCATGTACCCTAATTTAAAATATAGACTAATATACCGTTTCTTAATTGTAGCAATGTTGGTGTGAAAAAAAAATCGTTCATCAAATCATCCATCGTTGATGTTTTCCACCATTGCAGATTCTTCTCATTGATATCAAAGCATTCATTGAAGGCATTGTTATAGTTAACTAGTAACCAGCATCAACCCGTTAAAGCTAGGGTACGAGTACAACATTATATTACGGCATACCTAAGGTATAATAGTTCATAATCGTATTAGCCGTGTCAACATTTTGTAAAGTGTATAGCCTAGAGAATGATCTCCTTGTTGAAGATCCAACTAAACTTAACCATACGTGGCTCCATTTTCCTAGCCTGCGCCTCCTTCTTCTCCTGTAGGCGTACGTTTGATCCTCTGGGGAAGACCACACACAAACTCCTGCGCATCTCTCCCCTCAGCCGTCAGATCCTCCACCTTCTCCAATCTCCAATGCCCTATCAAATGCTCAAGTATATTCCCACCCTGTGTAAACCCCAATCCTCGATCTGTGCCGCATCTGAGAAGTGTCTAAAGATGTGTGGGTCCCGCCCGTCATGCATGAGGTGAGCTGGCATCTTGATGCCCTTCCTCATCATCTCGCTGATTGCCAGCATGGCGCCGCTGGGGTCCACCTCCAGGATCTTGGCTACCACTAGGCCTTTTCGTGACGCGAACGCGTTTCTTGCCTAGGAGAGCAGTGTTGCCGTGAGAAATGAAGGTGGCGCGCTCCTCCAACGAGGTGTAGACTAACTTTAAGTAGAGGCTCCGGTTTGTTTGTGTTTCCTGTGAACATTATTATCTTATATGTAAACCTATAATACTAATTCGGGAATGTAAAATGATCACTAACTATCTTATATGTGAACCAGTTAGGGTTTGTTCACAGATAGTAATGTTCACGTTGTACCATGCCGGTGGCGATCAAGTGTTGGATGGTTCGTTCAACCATGGTCATATCAACCCGACCCGACAAATAGAAATAGGAGCGAAGCAAATCCCCATGCCTATTCTCCTCGGCCACCCATCGTCTGGTCCAAGTAGCGAAAGGGGTTGGATCCGCACTCGACTCGGGCATACGAAGTGCTAAGGAAAGAGTGGTAAGTGGGCAAAGCCTCTTCGGTGATCATGTCACCCACCAACACCACAAAGTAGTCATCAGAAAGCTCAGCAGTTCGCTCTCGTAGGGCCTTCACTAGATCCGTAAACTCATCCAACGGTCGAGATGAGTCCGGGAGGAAATCATGTGGCTGTCAGGATTCCTCGACTGGCTTCAGAAAGGGAAGCATGTGATCATTAGCCCATCCCTCGATTGACTTCATCACCTCCCCTTGACTCTCCCGTGACACCGAGCAGATTGGCCGGCGAAGGGCGGAAACCGGACGAGGAAGCTGGCGGGCTCATCGTGTGATGGGCGTAAATCTTGATAGGTTAGTATAGAACTGTTCATCAATTCTGCAAAATAGATGCAAATAAAATTTGTTCACACTTTTTCATTCCAGTTTGTGTTGTTGTTTCTTTGGCATAGCTGGACATGTGCCTTCGTTTTCCTCTAACCACATATCATCGCCGGCGTCTCCGTCTCCTTTCGCCGGAATCCCCACATCCGCTTCGTTTGACTTTCCACCCTCTGTTGCGCCGTTGTTGCACCTTTCCCTCCTTTTCGCACTGCAACACACATCGGCGTTGAACGAAGAGGACAATGGGCCAATGGCTAGAGTTACTATCTGACACCGAAGATTGCAGTGCTCCTTGATTCGTGTCTTACGATGCTACAAGGTGAATTTGATTTTTTTCCTTCTTTCCCTCTATTGGCTCCGCTTGAAATGTCTGGAATTGCGACTGCCTGATTTCATCACTGGATTAGGTCTTATTGCAGTTGATAACTTACCTGTCAAACTCCCAAGGTGTTTCCGCGTCAACACTATCACTATCCACTTCAATCTCCTCAGATTTGAAACAGGTATATCTATATGTTGTTTAGGCTCAAAGATAAAGTTTGATTATTTTACCTATCGATGTGGTATTTTAGTTCTTGGTTAGTTCTACGTGAAACAATTCAAACCGTAATTTCATTTGAAATCTCCATCGTTGATCTTCAACTGAAGTTTCAGTTTTTTACCCCTCTTTTGCATTACCGATGCTACTAATCTTCTCACTTTGATATCCATAACCTTAATGTTTGGCATTCAATTTATTTTCTGCAGAGCAAGAGACTCCATCGACTTGGAGGAACTTCGAGTATCAACAACTTATAATTTCAGTTCAGGTAAAAGTCTTAGAGATTCATTTTGTTTTAACTCTTGAATTAACTCGAGTTCCCTATGTAGTTGTGAGTTTGCATTTTAAACCAAATTGAGCACATGAATATCATTTTGTTGATGTTGTTGTTGTTTGGTGTGCTTTTATTTATAGTCCACTTGATTAAGTCACAAATTAAATTAATGTGTGAGCTTCTCTTATGACAATGCAAACTTATTCTAATATTATGTTTTAAAACTACTTCAAACATATTTACAAGGAAATAAAAAATACTTATATTTACAAATATTAATAAATTTGATAACAACAACAACATATTAACAAATAATGTATAACTATATTAAATTACATACGAAAATCCGTAATTTTCTCGCGCGGAGCACGAGGCCCGTATCTAGCGCTGGTGTAATGAATGAAGAATGAAACGGGGGCAGGCACTGGAAAAGCGGAAGAAATGAAGGCAAAACGATGAATGATAAAATATATAGAAACCACATTCAATGTCACACATTTAAAAACTCAAGGATTAGGATTAGGATAGACAGAAAGATACCTACATAACCGTTTCTTTCGCTTTCCCTCTCCCACACAAATTAGGGGTTCTCCCATATTAATCACATGCATTTAATGCTTTGATTTTAATTTATCATTTTCTTGATTTTTCTTTTTCTCATTTCTTTCCTACGTTTACGAATATGTTGCTCAAATGATGATTTTGACCAATCAACACATGTCTATAATGGATCCGTATGGAACATATCATCATCTCCTACTCTTCGATTCCGCAACGCCTTATTATGAAGTTTTGTATGCCGTAAAACCCGCGCTACGCCCAAAAAGTCTAGATAAATAAATTAAGTGTAAACATTAATGAGTCCAAATTGTCATTACTTTGTCAAACCCATGAATTTATATATACTAGATACGGGTTTCGCGCTCCGCGCGAGAAAATTACGAATTTTCGTATGTGATTTAACATAGTTACACATTATTTGTTACTTTTTTTTTTGTTCTCAAATTTATTAATGTTTTTAATTATAAATGTTTTTTATTTCCTTATATTTATATTTGCAGTAGTTTTAAAACATAATATTAGAATAGGGCTGCATTATCATAAGAGAAGCTCACACATTAATTTAATTTGTGACTTAATTAAGTTTCTAACATAACAGAGAAGCCTTATAAAATAGCTAATATGTCATGTTTCTATTATTAGAATATGTATGTATTTAAATTTGTGACTTAATTAAGTTTTTAAATAACACGAAGACTTTATAAAGGAGCTAATACTATAATTTATATATTTTTACTATATTTCTAAGATATATTAGATTAGGTTAGAATTAGAATAAGTTAACTAATTAAGAAAACAGAAAGACTTAATTGGATTTAGAATTAATTAGGTATAAGGGATAATTAACTAATAGAAACAAAGAGGACTTGAATTTAGAATTAATGATAATTAAATAAAAAAAAATTAAATGGATTTAGAATTAAATAGGTACCGATTTCATTTAATTCGTTCAACCATCAGCCAACCTTTATATAGATAAGACTAGATACGGGCCTCGCGCTCAGCGCGAGAAAATTACAGATTTTCGTATTTGATTTAATATAGTTATACATTATTTGTTAATATGTTGTTGTTGTTATCAAATTTATTAATATTTGTAAATATAAGTATTTTTTATTTCCTTATATTTATGTTTGAAGTAGTTTTAAAACATAATATTAGAATAAGTTTGCATTGTCATAAGAGAAGCTCACACATTAATTTAATTTGTGACTTAATCAAGTAGACTATAAATAAATATAACATAGTGATATAAGAAAGATATTTAAATACATGTCCAAAAGTCCAATAAGAGGTGATTAAGAAATGCATAATGCATTAAATTGGTACCAATTTCATTCAATTTTGGCAATGAACAACCAACTTTTATATAGATAAGATATATATATATATAGATATACTCGACTTCTCCAAGAAGAATAAAATGCCTGCAGAGTTAATAGGGGAGTGGAAAGACAAATAAGATAGTCAACCAACGTAGTGAATGACGAATATAACGTTGGTGTAATGAATGAAGAATGAAACGGGGGAAGGCAGTGGAAAAGCGGAAGAAATGAAGGCAAAACGATGAATGAGAAAATATATAGAAACCACATTCAATGTCACACATTTAAAAACTCAAGGATTAGGATTAGGATAGACAGAAAGATACCTACATAACCGTTTCTTTCGCTTTCCCTCTCCCACACAAATGCAAACGTCTGAATAATTGATGAACCCTCCCTCCTCAACTCTCAATTCCTTTTCGTCTTCTTCCCAAAAATGAACCCAAAGTTTCATCCGCGTTGATTTAAAATCAGGTAAACGAGCCGTCTCATTTATTACACGCGCATTCACAATAGAAATAAATCACATTTGCTCTGATCGCATAACGAATGTGGAATATCCAGAAGTTGCTATGAAATAGGGGTCAGAACGATCAGAACGGTATCCAATTGACAAACAATGGCGGAGGATATGTTGGATCTTCTTAGGGTTAGAGTTATAAGAGGGATCGATCTTGCTATTCGTGATGTTCGCACTAGTTCATTCTCCGCGTCCAACACGTTTACTTTTATCGTATTTATCTATTCGTATTATTCTCATATATGGATTTATGTTGTAACTTTTAATAAAAAAATAGATATTTTTAATTAATTAAATATATAAATTTTAACATATTGATCAGTAACGGAATGTATAATTACTAATTAGTGATATTATAAAATCATTATCTATATAATAATAACCTGTTCAAAGAGAGTCTCAAAAGATAACCAACATGTCCAAGGAGAATCTCAAAAGACATACGCATGAAACATATAAAAATCGATGAGGGAAATACGATACAGAAATGAACATACGAATATACACACAAAACATAACTAAAAGACACAAATTAGAAGATTAAATGAAAGGAGGAGCAACTGGCATAAACAAACAGACATGAGACGACTACTATAGGAGCCTAATTAAATGTGATATTTTTTCAATGTATTAACTCAATGCATTAACCTTTCAAAAAAAATTCAATTTATTAATTCAATGCATTAACTAAGTACCAATTGTCATTACTTCATTAAATCCAACAATTTTTATTAATTCAATGCGAAGCGCGGGGAAATTACAGGTTTTTTTATATAGCTTAACGTTGTTAAATAGACGTCTTAAAATTAAAATTGAGGCTAATCATGTTCACAACCTTTAAATGCAACAATATAACCTCAACAAAGTTAAATTTATAAACATAATCAATTAGGAAAATGACAAATGATTTCTTTCGACGAAAAAGAAGTCACTCTAACTCCTTTAAATATGAATATATCAATGTTCATGCATAATTTGTTTTCTTAATATGAATAGTTGAGCCGTGCGTCTTAAACGAAAACTATATAAACTTGTTGATTCAAGCTTTGATTACTCTTTATTCATGAATTTCTTATGATTTATGCCAAACCTTTCTTAATATTAATTGTTTCAATACATTAACTCACCGTATTAACACTGTATTAATTGACATTACTTTATTAAAGCTATGAACTTTTATACTCCCTCCGATCTAAATTATAGTTTGTTTTGGTAAAATACACTAGAATTAAGGCACTAGCTTTATTTAGTTTTGATTGCAATTAAATGCTGCTTTTTCTTAATGAATTTGACCGTAATTAAATGCACCAACATTCGTGCCCTATAGGAAGTATTTTGATAGGAAGAAATTGGAGGTTTCAACCATTGAAAGCTTTGGAAAGGTAAAAAAACATTAATTACATTTTTTTGGAAAAAGAAAAGTAGGTTTTAATAGGGGGAAAGGCTAAAACGGAATTTTTTTTCTGAAATAAGCATTTTACCCGAAAAAATTCCCGACGTAGGCTCTTTTCAAAACAATTTCCCAAAATAGGCACTTATTTCAGCTTCGGAATTTTTTTACGTGTGAGAGACGCTGGTTCGACCAGCGTCTCTTATACAATTTTTAATTAAAAAAAAAATGTGATGTGTAAGAGACGTTGGTCGAACCAGCGTCTCTTACACATGTGCAATTAAAAAAAAATGTGTTGTGTAACACTAAACCCTAATTCTGAAAACCAGCCGCTGTTTCGGTTTGAACGGGTTTGAAATTGAATGCGTGTGGTTGGGAGATAGCAGTTACAACAACAGCCTTTAAATTCATCTTCATCCCTTCTTCTTTCACGTTTTTACTGCCATCCTTCTTCTTCTTGTTTTCTTTTCAGTCGTTCCAGCCAACCTCTTCTTCTTCTTGTTTTCTTTTCATTCGTTCCAACAACAACAGCAAGGCAATAGACGGGTGATCCAGCAATCGAAGGTAAGTCTTCATTTCTTTTTCTCTTCTTAAAAAATTTTGGATTCATTTAAACAGTGTAATTCCATTTCTTCTTCTCTTAATTAATTTTGTTCATTGTTATTTTATTGTCATACCAGCAACAATCTTCGTTCCAAAATCAGCAAGAAACAGACTGGGTGAACAGACGAGCGGACGTGAACGAGCGGGTGAACGTTTTTCAACAGAGAAAACGTAAGAAAATTTATGCACTCATTTTATTTAAGAATCTATGAATATGTTTCAGAAAAAAGGTTTTAGAAAATAGTTTTATAGAAGTAGGGTTAAAAACGAATTTTAAAATGATAATAGGGTTAAAAACAAATTTTATATGATAATAGGTTTAGGTATTTTTTTAAGAATTTTTTAATGATAATAGAATTGAAAACGAAATTTATATTATAATAGGTTTAAAAACGAATTTTATAATTATACTAGGGTTAAAAACGAATTTTATATGATAATAGGTTTAAGTATTTTTTTTAGGAATTTTTAATGATAATAGGATTAAAAACGAATTTTATATTATAATAGGTATAAGTATTTTTTTTAGAAATTTTTAATGATAATAGGATTAAAAACGAATTTTATATTATAATAGGTTTAAGAATTTTTTTATGAATTTTGTAATGGTAATAGACTTAAAAACGAATGTTATGTGAAAATAGGTTTAAAAATAAGTAGTTGAAAATAGTTGGCTTCACTTGAATGTGGTTTGATTTGATATTATAATAGGTTTAAAAAACGATTTTTTTTATGATAATATGTGGCTTCACTTGAATGTGGTTTGATTTGGCTTGAATTTTATGATAAAATGTGGCAATCAAAGTAAGTAGTTGAAAATAGTTGGAAATAGTTAAAAATAGTAATTATGTATAAACAATCAAAGTAATTAGGTTTAAAAAGATTTAAACCACAATTACTTTAAATTTAAAGATAAAATAATTTTATGATAAAATTTTCCTTGACATTTTAGAATGGAATGTGGATACAACCCCCAGTGTGAAACCTCATTCACCAGATTACTCTCAAATGTTCAATCTGGAGTAATGAGTGGATCACAAATGGTAGTACATGGAGAGGGAAACAATGATCACGAGGATGCGTTTGTCGATGCATTTGGTCTTGATCACAATGATGACATCGATCAATCGTCAGAGGACGAGGATGTCAATGAAGCTGATATAGCTAGGGTTAACATGATTAGAGAAGCAGCGCAAATCACCCCGAGTTGGAATATGACTGGAGAGCCTGATCCAACATTGATGAACTCATGGCAAACTTGGATTGGAATGGATCCACTGCCAAATGAAGATGAATTTTGCAAAGGAAAACTTTTTAGTTCACTCGAGCAGTTGAAAAGAAGAATTGTAGTGTACTCAGCATCCAAGGGGAAGGAGTATAAGGTGAAAAAGGTCAGAGATCGATGGTACACAGTTGTCTGCGTGCAAAAAGACAAAGGATGCACATGGAAACTATCGGCTCATAAAGTCGGTGAGCTTGACAATGTGTGGAAGATAAGCACATACAAAGGTCCTCATGTCCCTAGCTGCGTAAGAGATGTCATGCATATGGATAATCGTAATATCTCGCAAAAGTTCATTGCTGAAGAAATAGTTTCGCTTATCCGAGTTGACAAAGCATTGAAGCCCAGGACCATTATGCAGATAATACAGAATTCGTATCAGGTCTCCATTACGTACAAAAGAGCATGGGGTGGAAAACAAAAGGCAATAGCTTCCATTTTCGGTGATTGGGAGGAATCATATGCTATTTTGCCTCGGTTTATGGCTGCAGTTGTACAGTCCAATCCTGGTACTGTTGTCGAATGGAGTACGGTACCAAGTGCTGATGGGAGTGGATTCATCTTCCGACGTGTTTTTTGGTCATTTGGACAAAGCATCCAAGGTTTCCAACATTGTCGGCCTTTGATAACTATTGATGGAACTCACATGTATGGAAAGTACAAAGGTACTTTACTTATAGCAATGGTTGTGGATGCAAATCAACAGATTTTTCCTATTGCGTTTGCTGTTGTTGAGAGTGAGAATGGTCACAGTTGGTCTTGGTTCATGGATTTAATTGGTCGTCGAGTAACAGACCGCACTGGTATATGTGTTATATCGGACAGGCATCCGGGTATCCTGAAGGCTATGAGAGAGCATACAAACATGAAGAGGCGGAATTTGATGCTGGGTACTCTACTTTGTGCTCCAAAAATGTAACGGCAAAAACTTATTTGGAGAACATAGAAAAGGAAAAATGGTCCTTATGTCATGATGGCGGTTCCAGGTATGGAGTGATGACAACCAACATGTCTGAGTGTTTTAATGGGGTGATGAAGGGTTCCAGAAATTTACCTATCACAGGTCTTGTCCAATCGACATTCTATAGACTTAATTCGTACTTTGTAGAGCGTCTTGGAAAGGCAACAGAACGTAATGTGGCAGGGCAACGATACACTAATGCAGTGGAAACGTTGATTGAGCACAATGTTACAATAGCTCGTCGTGCACAAGTAATCTCATTCAACGCATTAAGACATGTATATGAAGTGCATGTTCCACCCGTCCAGGAATACGGCCAGCGCTTACAATACGTCGTGGATTTGACTAGTAGGACATGTACTTGTCAAAGATGGAAGAATTATAAGATACCTTGCCCTCACGTCTTAGCAGTGTGTCGCCACAGGAGCTTCTCGTATGTTGAATATGTTGATCCACTTTACTCCATAGAGGCTCTGATGAGGACATATCAGACATCCTTTTATCCAGTAGGAGATATTTTAGATTGGCCTGTGATTGAGGGACCAACATTGAAGCCAGATCCAAATGATCTTCGTGACGTTGGTAGACCAGGAAGGCGGAAAGAGTCTCAATTCCATAATGAGATGGACATTGTTAGTGCTCCAGGGAAAAGCAACTGCAAACTATGTGGGCAAGAGGGACACAACAGGAGGACATGTGCATCACGAGCTAGCAGTTCTGGACAACATAACTAGCTTTACCTAGTTTTCATTGTTGTACTTTATTTGTAGTTGTTGTTTATGAAGACATTTGTAATGATTGTTGTTGTTGTTTATTAAGACATTTGTAATGATTGTTGTTGTTGTTGTTGTTTATGAAGTTGATTGTATTCATGTGTGTTTATGATTGTTGTTTCAATGGCTAGTACATGGAGATTAACCCTGGTCCATTATCGTCTGAGGTGCTTAGTCAGCAAGAACAACACAGATCTTCGGATGTGTGGAACAATGCCGCTTATGTAAGTGTACATTACATGCTTAAATATCGATTTTCACTAGTTAGTTTGTACATTGCATGCTTAAATATCTCTAATTTTCCCTTTATTTTGTATAGACAATGACACCCTTAGAAACTAGAGTGCATCTGCGACATTGGTTCGATCCCCATCCTAGGGTCTTAGAATACATTCGTCTTGCTGGATTTTATTGCGTATCCCGTCTAGGATCCAAATTCAAACTAGACAAGGAGCTTATTACAGCATTAGTGGAGAGATGGAGACCTGAGACACATACATTTCACTTGCCCGTGGGTGAGGCAACAATCACACTCCAAGATGTTGCTGTGTTGTTTGGACTATGTGTGGATGGCTATGCTGTATCAGGCACTGCAGGTCACCATTGGAGATCAGAAGTCATCCGTCTGCTCGGTAAAGATCCAAGTCGATCACTCGGCGGCTCAGCATTGAAGCTTTCATGGCTACGAACAAACTTTAGTGAATTGCCGGATAATGCGGATGAGGAGACGATCAAGTGTTATGCAAGGGCATACATCTTGATGGTAATGGGTGGCCTCCTTTTCTCAGATTACAGTGGAGGCGAAATACAAGTAGTGTATTTGCCGTTGCTGGAGAATCTAGAGTCTGCGGCATACTACAGCTGGGGAAGTGCTACTTTGGCATATCTTTACCGCAACCTATGCAAAGCCTCAGAGAAACATCACTCTCAAATAGGTGGTCCACTGATCTTACTTCAGGTATATAATATAACTTATTGAATTTAAAGTTATCGGTTTTCAGTGGTTAATTAATGTCATGATTGTAGTTATGGGCATGGCAACGCATGCCGATTGGGAGGCCAAGGTTTATCGGGGTCTCAGACCCGGAGCAAGATCTCCTAGCGAGGAGGAGAGATAGAAGGAGGAAAGCTAAGGCTGCCCTATCTGAAGGGTCACAACCTCCACCACCTGCATATACATATATCTCGGGCGAGTTTTTATCAATCTCTTTTTTTATTTAGGTGGTTGAAGTGTGATTTCGTATATGATGGTAAAAGTCATGATCTTATGTATTATCGAGATGCATTGGATAGGCTAAGGAGCGATCAGGTTTGTATTTTTTTTAATGTCTAATTACATAATACATATATTCAACATACTTAAGGTCATTTTATTTTATATTTAGTTTGCATGAGATCCCTACACACCAAGTGAACTAGGGAGGCTTGGTAGAATTTGTTTTTTAGGATGCAATGTGTGGAGGACCCAAGCCCCTATGATTTGTTTTGACATAGTTGAGTGGCATCGACCCGACCGTGTGATGCGTCAATTCGGATTTCCACAACATGTGCCGGGTGCATGTGAAAACTATGCTGAGTTGCATTTAGTTAACAGAAGGGGGAAGCATGAGACAGACTGGAGCATATTTCACAAGCAATTTATAGAGTTGTGGAACAGACGTGCGGATTGGATTGCTATGCCTCTGGATGACCCATGTCCTTCAACAGTGGAAGAACGGTATATGAGCTGGTACCGATCAATTACTCGTAGATTTATTAGTCCACATATTCGGCCGCCAGCAGGACAATATCAACCATTGTCTCAAGACTTGTATATGGTGGTGAGTATGAAATATAACATATCAGTTTATATAATATTTACACTGAATATTTCAAACATACTTATGATTTTTTTTTTCCAGGGACAACATGTGACGACGCAAGGGATTGATGTTCTTAACCAATTGTCTGTAGATCAATCATTCTTCTATAGCCAACAAGATCCTCCAATGACTATGTCACCTCCCTATATTCTGCCAGCGTCAGCGTCAGCGTCTACGCCACCAATGTCTTATCCAACATCGTTGACCATAGCCTCTCCAACACCTCCGCCCTATTATTCTTCCTTTCAAGATTTTCCTAGTTCTTCAATCCCGCAACCGTCGTTCTCAGATCTCGGTGAATGTGGATGGAGTTCCTCGTCTCATTATTCATACATGACATCATCAATGCATGCACCAAGTTCATTTATGTCCACTAGTGCTTTAAGTGTATTTATTTCTCCCACCAGGCCAATTTCTAGAGATGAACGTAATATATGTGGGTGGGGATACGAGCCTACGTTAGCACCCGTCCAAGAGCCAAGTAGAGAAGAAGATGATGGTCACACACAGAGTGAAGACGAAGATTAGAATTATTACATATTTGTTGATTTAAAATTTTATATTAAACTCTATGATTTTTTATCAGATTTATTACACAACAATTTCATATTTACATTATTATTTCAAATTATTATAAAAAAACATTACGGTATAAGAGACGCTGGTCCAACCAGCGTCTCTTATACATGTGCAAATAAAAAAAAACATCGCTGTATATGAGACGCTGGGCAACATATACATTTTTTTTTATGTTTGAACGTATAAGAGACGCTGGTTCGACCAGCGTCTCTTATACATGTGCAAATAAAAAAAAACATCGCTGTATATGAGACGTTGGGTAACATATACATTTTTTTTTATGTTTCAACGTATAAGAGACGCTGGTTCGACCAGCGTCTCTTATACATGTGCAAATAAAAAAAAAACATCTCTGTGTAAGAGACGCTGGTTCAACCAGCGTCTCTTACACATCACATTTTTTTTTAATTAAAAATTGTATAAGAGACGCTGGTCGAACCAGCGTCTCTTATACATCACTTTTTTTTAATTAAATATTGTATAAGAGACGCTGGTTCGACCAGCGTCTCTTATACATGTGCAAATAATAAAAAAAACTTCTCTGTATATGAGACGCTGGTCGAACCAGCGTCTCATATACATTTTTTTTTTATGTTTCACCGTATAAGAGACGTTGGTCGAACCAGCGTCTCTTATACATTGCCTTAAAAAAAAAAAAAAAAACTACAAAAAAATTTGGAAATAATGTTAAAAAACTAACATGTATAAGAGACGCTGGCTGGGCCAGCGTCTCTTATACATAAAAAAATCAAAAAAAAATAGCTTCAGCTTTGGAGGAGAGACACTGGTTCTACCAGCGTCTCTCACACGTAAAAAAATTCCGAAGCTGAAATAAGTGCCTATTTTGGGAAATTGTTTTGAAAAGAGCCTACGTTGGGAATTTTTTCGGGTAAAATGCTTATTTCAGAAAAAAATTCGGCTAAAACGAATTATAATTCAGTTCAAGAAAAGAGGGCTAAAACGAACTAGATAGATAGATAGATTATTTTACTAATATACTCTATCATTTTAATTTCTTACAAAACAATGAAGTTATACTCACTAAACTATGTTTTTATACATACCGCTATTGCAAAACAAAAGTCTAAGCTAAAATACACGTTAGCATAACTACTTTCTAGTGATAGATGATTAACTACATTATTACACCGACAACTATACTAAGACACTTTATTTTCACTATTGTTGCTTTCTTCTTCTTTGGACATTGCCGCTTAGCCAACAATATTAATAACATCAAAAGTCGGGCAAATTTGATCGTCCTCCTCTTCGTAAGAAGTTGCTACTTTTTATACCCACCACCTCCATTTTCATTGTCCATCACAATTCACTACTTTTTATCCTCGATTGAGTCGTAGTAGATCTGAGTACGGTGGTTTGAGTTCCAACATTCAGTTTAGCTAACAATCGCAAGTTTCAAATCCTAACACCGAACCACGAAAAATATGAGATAATTCAATATAGGATAATCTGAAATCCGAAACTATTTACTATCAAAAAAATAATGGAGAAAGCAAGTAAATTATCCGACATGATTAAGTGCTTAACTGTATGGAATTCAAGAAGCCTTATGAAGCATAAAATAACTATGCGGGGCCTTTTAGGGTTCCTTTTGCATCTGATAGCCCTATGGGGGAATTTTTTTCTGAAATGGACGTTTTTTCGAAAACAATTCCCGACGTACGCTTCTTTTAAAACAAATTCTCATTATAAGCACTTCTCAGAGGTTCGGAATTTTTTTATGTGTGAGAGACGCAGGGAAAACCAGCGTCTCTCGTCCGAAGCTGAAACTTTTTTTTTTGAAATTTTTATGTATAAGAGACGCTGGTTTTCCCAGCGTCTCTTATACATGCAACGTTTTAATTTTTTTTTGCAAAATTTTTGTAGTTTTAATTTATTTATTTTCAAGGCTACGTATAAGAGACGCTGGATCTGGAGATCCAGCGTCTCTTATACGTTAAAATATATAAAAAAAAAAAAATTATATGAGACGATGGTTCTCCCAGCGTCTCATATAAAGTGTTTTCTTTTTATTTGAACATGTATAAGAGACGCTGGTTGAACCAGAGTCTCTTATACGTTAAAATATAAAAAAAGAGCTTATATGCTATTTTAACGTATAAGAGACGCTGGTTGAACCAGCGTCTCTTATACATGTTCAAATAAAAAAAAAACTTATATGAGACGCTGGGAGAACCAGTGTCTCATATAAAAAAAATTTATATATTTTAAAGTATAAGAGACGCTGGGAGATCCAGCGTCTCTTATACGTAGCCTTAAAAAAATTAAATTAAAACTTAAAATTGTTTGCAAAAAAAAATTAAAACGTTGAATGTATAAGAGACGCTGGGAAAATCAGCGTCTCTTATACATAAAAATTTAAAAAAAAAATAAATTCAGCTTCGGACAACACAAAAAAAAATTCCTAACCTCTCAGGAGTGCCTATAACCGGAATTTGTTTGGAAATGAGCATAGATCGGGAATTGTTTTTGAAAAAACGCCCATTTCATAAAAAAATTCCCTATAGGGTGTATAGTTAAACTGTATCAAACTTGTATATTAATTACCAAGGGCGAAATTTAAAGTTAATTATATATATATATATTATCATATATAAATGTTAATTCAAAGATAAATAATAATATATAATATATTATATAAAAATGATATATTCAACAATATTGATGACCAAACATATGCGTATATAGTTACACTGTTATTTATCCAGCGTGCCCTTAGGCAAATTGTATATGTAATAATAGTGAAAATAAAGTATTTACATATTCGTAGGGATAGGAAAAAATCAACCTGAATTGACGTTAAAACCATTGAGTAGGTGTCCAATATTTGTATGATTCTTCGTCCTCTTGTTTTATTTTCTTGTGCTTCTGCATCTTGTTTGTTGTATTGTATATGGCTTGGTGAGTTTCTTTGCCCTTTAGGTTTTATTTGATTTGGCAGATGCTTATATTAGGATTAGAGTTGACATTTTTAAAATTGGCTCAATTTATTTTTTGTAACCCATATTTAATGGGGGTAGGCCTTATAATGTATGGTGGCGTGTTTTGCTTGAGTATATACGAATATAGTTTGTGGAATGAAATGTTAGGGTTTTTGCTGTTATTTGCCTTCATCTTATTACATGTAATTACCATTTATGTGAATTCTGCTCGTTTTTTGTTTGAGGATAGGAAGAATGGAATTTAGGGAGAAGTCTTCTCATTCTAGACAGACAGCCATCTCAAATGTAGTATCTCAATATGAAAATGATTACAGTATCCTTTCATTTGATAGTATTTCCTCTGTTGCTTGTATATGAATTTTTGGAAAAGGCCCTCTGGAGCTAAGCGATTCATCAATCTGAAATTTGAATAGCAAAACTAAAAATTGGAGTGATTTGAATATTTAATCGAGATCAAATGGATAGGACTATAAACACACATAGTCACCAGTAGAATGATACGCATAACTACATAATACATCGAAGTTAAGTTTATAGACACAAATGCCTTGTCATAGTTACACTTGTAAACATAGTTACATACTATTGATATTGTGCACACATCAGGAAATCCATATTGTGTTGCTACATAGCTTGTCGAAGACGCTTCCCGCCGCATAATAGAATACGCCATGGTCCATTGTAGCCACAGGCGCTACGAAAGTGGTAATACTCAAAAGCTTAGTGTTCGTTACCACCGTTAGCGTGCAAAGCATATGTTCACAGGCTATTACGCAGACAAATGCAGTAATAGCATATGTAGATACGGATCATGAAAAAAACAATGGTGACACATGAGGTTATAGACATACCTATCGAAATACTTATTGTAAACAGATTAGAAACAGTGCTCAGGTAATCAGTGGTCAGGTACATGGAATCTGGCCTAATAACTCACCGCTTGTGATAGACAAATGCCTTGAGTCAGCATTCAGATCCCAAACGCAAGACGCGAAAGGGACGATGGATCTTCTCGGCCTGTTTCCCGCAGCGAGTTTGAGAAGGGAAGATAGAAATGAATTGGGGTGGCCCATCTTCTTAGACGAAACATTTCACGGTATTACCATTGATGGGCCTCATTCGGCCGACTCAGACGAAAAGAATTTTTAAACGAATGCAAAATCAACGAACGGGCCCAACCCAATCCAACCCCACTAACAAACAAAAAAAAGGATTACAAATCCTCCTATATAGATAATGCTCCATTCTAGCTCCAAATCCTCCTCTACTGCTATTCTCTTTGTTCACCATTCTTCTCCTAATAACTGCAAACCAACAAGATCTTCATCGATCACAATCTAGAAAATAAGATCTGAAACCCTAGATCTGAAACCAGCAATTGACAAGGTTAAAGTTACAAGCAAAGATAGTAGATTCCGGGTGAGACTTACCGGTTTAATATAACAGGCGGAACCGGCGGCGGCGAAGAGGCTATCGGCGTTTGTCAAGGGTTTTATCTCAACCAGTGGAAGCAATTGGGGATTGGAAGACAATTCTATTCTATGTGAGTGCAACGGTGTCGTTTTACTTCTTTTTCAGATATTTTTAGTTTTCTATTTTCTGTATTTTAATTTTATTGAAATTAATAAATTATAAATCAAGTTCCGAAAGGCCTCTGCGTTCTTGGCGGCGATTGTAGGAGACGAGCACTTGCACTCAGTCAGTGTTTTCTTTGACTCGGAACTGCAACCTAATCTTGTAGGTACATCTCTCTCCAACTATTGCTTATCTTTCTGAATCATTCTCCTGCTTTGCCAAGCTCTGAAATTTAAGCCCTAATTTGGTAACTGGTGGTATTGAAGATTGTTTTACCTTCGAATCAATGGGTATATTAGAAATTAGGTCGGAATTTCGATCGTGTCTTTTGCAATTGCTTATTTACTATGATTAGCCTGATATTTGGTAGAGTGTGACCTATGGTATGATTGTAGAATTCATGGGCTGAAGAACGTATCTTTAGAGTGTGATAGAAGGATTGTAAGGAATAGTGTCGAATCAGTTTAACAATAGAATTTATAGAAGTTAAGAAAGATTTTCATAGTTTATGGTGCTTCTTCCGGATTGCATTAATCTTTATGATTTTTTTATGCTTGAGGTGAGTCAAAATTACAGCATGTATACTTAAATTTGATCTCTGTGAAGAGAGATTTCCCTGCTATAAAAGCAGGCTAGATCATCTGTGTTATTGTTCTCTTCAATGGGTATGCTAATATGGTGCAATAATGTTATTGAATTTTATTTCTCTTTCGTTGTCTGTATAGTTGCTGAATTATGTGTTATTTGTTATGCCAGAAGTA
Organism: Oxyria digyna; assembly: GCA_029168935.1. Lineage (NCBI taxonomy): Eukaryota > Viridiplantae > Streptophyta > Magnoliopsida > Caryophyllales > Polygonaceae > Oxyria > Oxyria digyna. The sequence goes on along the minus strand of JAPVLV010000010.1, from coordinate 12,690,082 downwards.
ATGGCTGCTGAAGGAGATTCCATTGGAGAAACTGCAGAGGCTCGCCGTGAAAGACTAAAAGCTCTGAGGAGAGCTCAGGAACTTTTTGACACCCCTGATGAGGATGGTTCTCAAGCAAATGATCAGACTAACAATGGGGATGGCACTAATGATGAAAGGTATGACTTTTACTGATGCTCGTCTTTGCAATATGATTATTATTTGCTCGCAAATCATAAACCTATCCTGAAATCTACATTAGTTAAATTAGGTCATTTTCTAGTCGGTTGTCGTAAATATGAGCTTGTCCATTTTATTAGGAAAAACTGCTTTTGCTAAGGTATTTAAATTTATCCCTCTAGACATTCTTGCTAATTTCATTACCCTGTATAAGGAAGGAACTCTTTGATTTACCAATCATTGACTAACTTATCAACTTCTAGTCATTTGATTCTTGACAGTTTTTATCTTCATTTTACGCCTGTAAGAATGCTTGTTTACCTTGTATAAGGAAAGAACTTGTTGGTTTAGTTAATCACTGACTAACTTAGCAACTTATTGTCATTTAATTGTTGATAGGTTTTTATCCTTTCTCTTGTTTTGAGGTCATCATATCATATCTTGCGATGCAATCTATTGAAACGCGACTTGATTTTGTAATTGTAGTCTAAACATGAAATTTCGGAACTACCTTCCGCAAGATAAGGAACTTCAAGAAGGGAGACTGGCTCCCCCAGATTTGCCAAAATTTGAAGATCCAGTTGCACCAGCACCCCCCGCAGAGAAGAATGAGGTATTCTTTCGTAAACAGGTTATAATGTCCCTTCGATTATGATAGTGTATGCATAGATTTATTGATCAGTGATATATGAAATTATTTAGGATCCATTTCTCAACATTGCTCCCAAGAAGCCAAATTGGGATCTGAGGAGGGATGTACAGAAGAAGTTAGATAAGCTTGAAAGGAAGACGCAGAAGGCATTGTTTAAACTGATGGGTATGACACTTTTACTTTTTCTTACATCTTTATAATGTGATATTATCTAACATGTCTGCATGCTACATCTGTAATATTATCAAGCATTTACCTTGCATTTTCAACTTTCGCCCAGACTTTTTTAGATTTATCACACGATCCTTTGCATATTTGCACGCTTACATGTCCTCCAGACTCCCCTTAGCCAACTCCTTCTCTGACTGCATGGTATCACTTGTTAGATTGTCTGTCAATTGAGAATTGGACACCCCTCGTGATGTGGGAGAATCCAGTGCTAAGTCTTCTCTTGAGGTTTAAAAAAAAGTGATGTTTACTTTTTTATTCTTGTATAAAAGTCTGGTGTCATTCAATTCAAGCCTTTCTTGGTTGTTGGCTGTCTCTCTTGCACCAATTCATAATAACTCATTTGCATATTATCATATATTTCTGTTAATAATTTTCTCCCGTTTTCCCTATAAAACTTATTCTTGCATAATTTTCAAATTTCAGAGGAACAAGAAAAACAGCAGCAGACAGAAAATGGGGAAACAGCCCCAGTAGAAGACTAGAAGGATATTACATGTGCAAAACCCCAAGTGTAGGTGACATCTGTGAAATTCTTATTCTGCTCCAGGGGTTTATGCAATTTACTGCGCTGAATTAAACTATATATGCTTAGGATAAAACTAACGTTAGTTTCTGTACTATCGAGAGCCTGTTTGTCTGTAGGAATGATGTTTTTCTTGTTCTATTCATGGAATCTCTTAGTAGCTTGAATTTGAAGTCTTGATGATATCAAGAAGACAAGTTGCTTGCCAATATTTCATGCTTCTATTCTGGTTAATTAGTCATGGTTTTAAGCCCTAAATCTTATGGTGTGTTTGGTAGGAATGCGTTATATATGATGAGGAATGGGTTTGAGAAAGATAGATTACAATCTGATGTTTGCTCATTTATTGCAAAAAATTATGATGGCTTGTAGCTTTGCATCCCTTCATCTTTCATAGAAAATTGTCGGCAGTCCATTTCGCTAAATTATTTCATTCTCCATATTTTTGTGGGATTGATTGTTTCAAATACCGCTATCGGGAAAATTCCACCAAATTACAATGACATATTAGGACTTGGGACTACTATGTAGTAGAGTAAATTTTGAACCAATGTTTTATTTGGATCGCCACATTATGCCGACACAATAAAATGTATTTTTCTCCACATCCTTTGGTCATTCATGAAGTCTAAGGGAAGAAACATCATCACTCCTAAAAAAAATGACCCAATAACAAAATCCATCCAATATTTTGATTGGAAAACTTAATTAGGAGGTGATGATTATATTCCTAAATGAAGATAGACAATAAACAATGAATGCCAGCAAGAATATCATTGTGTCAATAAATATACTTCCATGATTCATTTCATTTGTATTTGAGAGCAATGGACTAAACAAGAACCCTTACTCTCTAACAAATGAGTTAATGCATTGCTCTGAAATTTTAATCCACAACAGCTAATGTGAATCTTTTTTTTATTGAAGTCATAAAACCACAAATAATTTGAAAACGCCCATATATTCCCCAAAAATTACAAATAGTACAAAGTAGGAGAATTTATATATGAGTAATAAAACTTTCAACTGCACAGGTGTGTTTGGAGAATTTATATATGAGTAATAAAACTATCATACTGTAGATCCTTAGATTTTTATACAATAAAAAGTTGAAAAATGGAAATTCCAAGTCACCCCTGCATTTGGAAGTACAGACTGTACAAACTTACAAGGTACTTTGTACAATGAATAGAAGATACATAGAAAAATCATGGCCCCAGCTTTTTCCGTTTCTTTTCTGCTATTAATTCTTGCCCTGTAATGTTTTTGATACAATTTTTTAAATCCTCTGACGTTTCTGTTGACCGCAATTCCTCCACTACAATTAGCCCTCAACAGCTCCCCTTTACAAGGTTTCCTCCTCCACCGTCACTCCATCAAGAACTGATTCTTCAAGACATCAAGAACCCAGTAAGTTCAGCAATCCATCTCCAAAAATTCTTGTTTCTTTATCCTCTTAATTGTAGTTCATTTTTGGTTTCTGGGTAATTTTTCTTCTTCTTCACATTGGTTTTAGATGATGATCATTCACATGGGTTTCAGCAGTTTCTGCTGTTTTTTCTACGGTTACTATTTCGATACTGTTTTTGCGTGCACTGGGCTTAATTTACTGAAACATTTTGTAACCGAAGCATGAATTACAGCTAATTTGAAAATTTGCTGCTCAATTTTGCATGAATCAAGAGATTTCTTCTTGAAAATTCTGATTATTTTTGTGTGTGTAAGCTGCTGCAGACAGAATCAATGGAACGAGCAGCTTGTTACAGTGGTCTTCCTGAGCCATTATGGGATGACATCTTATTAGCTGTCGGTATTGAAGAATGTCATCTGAGACCGATTTCCACAATGTCGAAGCAACTGTTTTCGGTCTCTAATCGTCTAAAACAAAGCCTTCACATTACTACAAGCAATGCTCATTACATCTCTAGGCTATTTCAAAGATTTCCCAATATCAAACACATTAATCTCCCCTTCTTTGTTGATCCTGCTAAGTTTTTTGCTGATATTTCTAAGTATGATATCTGTCTCGAGTCACTAGACATGTCTTTGATGAGTAGTTTTCAAATTAAACGTCTCAAGGAATTGCCGCTCTCTACTCTAAGTACCTCATTAAGATCATTAAAGCTCACTTATGTTGAGGATCAGACTGATGTTGACGGCGATTTGGAAATTATTTCAGAGTTGTTTCCTAATCTTGAGGAGTTGGACCTTTTCTGGAGCTATAAAGTTACTGACAATGGAGTTGCTAAATTCTCATCTAAGCTGAAGAAATTGCGAAAAATTACCATTGCTGGTAATTCTTCAGTTACTGATTCATCTATCGTGTCACTGGTTCAAAATTGCATGGATTTGGAGCAGATTGTGTTGAATCAATGCACCTCCATAACTTCTGAAGGGATATTCTATGTTTTCCGCCATTGCAAGAACTTGAAATCTTTTTTGCTGCAGGATATGTATGATATAGGACAAGGTGGTCCTATTGCTCTTGCTCGTGATCTCACCTCACTCGAATTCTCATCAATGAGCGTTTCTGACGAGCTGCTGCATGCCATTGGACGAGCTAATATTCCATTAAAGAGAATCTCTTTGTCAAACTGTAAGAGATTTACACTTCAAGGTATTCTACCTCTTTTGGGCGCTTACCATAAAATTCTGGAGTATTTTGCAATTGAGAATTTGCATTCTAAACGAGAGCTGAAATCCGAGACGTTGGTTTACATAGCGCCTTATTTTTGGAATGTTAAGATAATTAAGATTAATTACTGCTGTCAGCTCTCGATTGCTCAGCTGCTCGGGTTTATTCATAGCTGTCGAAGCTTGAACAGTCTTGAGATGAAAGGCGCTGTTTTCAGTCAAGATGAAGAGTTATTTAATTTTTACAGTGACAGGAAATCTCAGCTGAGATCACTGAATTTGTCGAACAATCAGCTTCTTACTGATCACTGTCTAGCAGCAGTTTCTCGAGCCTGCCCTTATTTGTCACATATTTTTGTGAATGGCTGCAAGGAGATTACTGACAAGGGATTCATCCAAGTTACTAGAAACTGCCTCGGTTTGAGGACTATTGAGATGAATGGCTGTGTTGGCGTTTTCACGCTTGGATTTGATATAAATGTTTACAGTTACAAGCTGGAGAGTTTGGAAGCAAGAGGATCAAGCTTAGATGATGAGGATTTGAAAATGATTGGACTGAAATGCCCTGATCTGATGATTCTTGATGTGAGTAACTGTTGGTATGTAACGGGCTCTGGCGTACGAGAAGTGGCGATGAAGTGCAGGAATTTGGCGAAGATTAGAGTTTCATTCAAGAAGATTGATCCGGATACTGAGTTCTTGATTCGGTCCAAGAAACCGTGGCTCGTCGATCGTTATGTGTAAGTTTGTTAGAGTTAAGAGTTAGGATGCAACTCTTAGATGTTAGCCTCTAATGCTTAGCTTTCATTGCAACCAACAATTGATAAGGTACTTTGCTGTATCAGCTGAGGTTGTGTTTTTTTAGTTGTTTTAGGCTCTGTTCGGCAAAAGCAAGCTTATTTGTAGCTTATTGGTAACTTATGTTGTAGTAGCTGAAGCTGAAGCTGAATTAGTAGCTGAAGCTGATTTCGTAGCTGAATTTAATAGCTGAAGTTGAAGCTGATTTCTGTAGCTGAATTTGATAAAACAGAAGTATGTGTTCGGGTAAAGTAGCTGAAATTTTATAGAATTGAATGGTTAAATTACCGAAAAGGGTATGGAAATAAAAAAAAAATATATATTAATATGATAATTGAGAGGAGGAGGTTTATGATTTTGGGCTAAATGGCCCAACTTCAACTTGTTTAATTTGAACTCGGCCCAATTTAAACACCTTGTCTAATGTTCTGTTTTCTTCAGCTGATCCAGCATCTCAAATTCTATGATAACCAATTAACCATTGCATGCCAAAATCGAAGCTTCGTTTCCCTTCAAATCAATGCAATTTACAGAATCTATGCATATCACAGCTATTTAGTTACCACTTACCATGTTTAATATTATCTTTTCCAACTATTAAGATAGCTAGGAGTATTGTTAGAGATATCTTTACTATCTGCGTTATATAAATAGCTTTGGGTATTCCATACAAATCAAACAACTGTATGTAACCTTATATAGTATCAAACCTAAAACATTCTTGACCTTTTCTCTCTGCTTAAAATTTTACAAAAGCTCAACCATGGCCGAACAAACCTACTCCTTTCATAATTTTTCATCTTCCCAACATTATCAAACTTAACTCCACAAATTATATCACATGGAAAGTTCAACTTCAAGCCACTTTAGAGGGTTATGATCTCTTTAAGTATCTCGATGGATCTCGCCTGCTCCTCCGGAAACACTCACGGTCAGCGACAAAACCACCAAAAACCCGATGCGGCTCTCCTGGAATCGGCGAGATTCGTCTTCTCTTTGGAGCCCTTGTCGGTACACTCACAGTCTCACTGACAGTCGCACCGTTAGTTACATAAGCCACTACTTCTCAGCAAGTCTGGAACAACTTCAACAAACATATTCTAAGGTCTCTCATGGCCATATTAAGCAGGTACTGAACAAGCCACTACTTCTCACCACCTTGGTTCGCCAGTCAACAATGAAGATCTCACGGAAGTACAGACCACGTACTTCAGGGTCTGACTCCTACAAACCATGAGCTTTCCCTTGCCATTGCATCCAAATCTGTTGGCTTGACTGGTCCAGCTAAAACGCTTAAATAATACCATAATTTTCAATCCAAACATATATTGTAGTTAAGAAGTGATAAAATGGAAGATATAAAATTTTAAATCCATCCTTAAAAGGAGTCAATGCATCATACCTTCCCAAAATGGTGGAATTGAACACCACTCAGTAGCATGTATAATATAACACCAGCATGGTCCTAGTTCTACATTAGCTTAAGAATCTTAAAAAACTACTTTGAACATGGTATTCTTAGTCACACCTACATAACTATAAAACTCTATCACCATAAGTTTAACTTACTCAGCCTCATAGACACCAATTCATCATGATAACATAATTTCAAATTTGTAAGATCTCTAGCCACATGCTCAAGCACAACATTCAAAATCCAAACTCAGTCATTCATAAACCTTAAATTACCTTGTTTACAGAAGATATAGAGTCTAAAATCAATAGCTTTCAACGACAAATCCTCGTCGGTGCTCAAAAACAGAGTTTTCTGGCTTGAGATTCCCCCTCTCACCTGAACAGAAAACCAACAAATTTTCAACTAATACACAAATAGAGAGATGAATCACGTATTAATCAATTAAAACTTTACATAAAGTTGGATGGAGTCGAGAAACGATGAATAGAAAAACTCATAGCAACAATAAATTAGGGTTCTACATGTTAAAACACAAATCAATTTCACACGCAAATTCTAACTAACTTAAGTCCATTACCTTCTTATAACATACAAATTAGAACTGTTAATATCTTCATGTACCTTTGATAGAAAATGAGCATGGATGAATGAATCAAGAGCTTCAAGGGAAGAAAGAGTTCAATTTCCAGTGTAAAAACCTCCACCTGCAACAGAATCACCGAGGGAGTTTGTAATCATGATATATATTAAACAATAGAAAAACTCATAGCAACAACAAATTAAAATCATGATATAAAAACATACAACAACGTAGATAATAAAGAGTTCAATTTGCAGTGTAAAAACCTGAGAAATGGATGCTTGAATCTGTCCAAATACTTCACTCAACAAATTTAGATAAACAAGAATATGGCAAACCAACATCAAGATCTTAACAACCATAACGTTTGCAGTATAGATAATAAAATAGACAAGGTGGTGTAATAAGGTGAAAAAGTGCTTATAATGTAGATTGTCTATTACCAAAGGCACCCTAAGATCAGCAAGTATCTACATTTGGAATAGTCACTTATACCAAGCTCGGTATGACAATGCAGCAAGAAGAGCTAGAACTTGAACTGGCTCAGATATTTTGAGTTTGGTCTAGCTTTCTGTAATGAAGAAACTTTCTTCAAGTAATTTGATGAAATATATGGAAAACTTGTTTAAAGAAACTGAATTTTAGATGAATGTCAATGTATCAGACAAATACCAAGTTACCACTATTTACAACTATATTTTTCTAAATTGACATTTTGTCGAACACCTTGTAGGCATCCATATTTATCTTCATGGAATCAGTTCTAAGCAATTGGCAATCGATACAATTGGATTGAAACACAAATAAACAAAAAAAACTGCATCAATATTCAGATGACATGCTTTTCTATTGGATCGAACACCTTGTAGGGGGTTCTTCTATCTCTTGCTAGCATCTTGTTTCTGTAGTTGTAAGCCTTTGTGTTTGGCATCTTGTTTCTGTAGTTATAAGCCTTTGTGTTTGGATCTGTTATACGTTGTATGCTCTCTGTAAGACCTTCACCTTTACATAGTGGATTTGACTTCCTATCTTGAGGCCACGGGGATGTAGGCTGAGTCCGAACCTCGTTAACATTTCTCTGTGTTCTTAAGATTACTTGTGTGTATTCTTGGTTCGATGTGTCATCAATCGATCTCACACTAATAAATTATTCAGGGCATTCAATTATGGGTAGATTGCACCTTTACATAGTGGATTTGACTTCCTATCTTGAGGCCACGGGGATGTAGGCTGAGTCCGAACCTCGTTAACATTTCTCTGTGTTCTTAAGATTACTTGTGTGTATTCTTGGTTCGATGTGTCATCAATCGATCTCACACTAATAAATTATTCAGGGCATTCAATTATGGGTAGATTGCTAATCTTCGTGATTAGGTAATCACTATATCCCAAGGAAGTTGTTGGATGGCAATTTCTGGGAAAGCCACTAAATTATTTCTATACGTATTTCGGTTTCTTACTGGGAAATTTTGAGACCTTTAAACAAGATGGAAGTTATCATTTAACTACATCAAAAAATATGAATTTTAAAAGCAATTAACCTAGTTCAGTAACCCAATGCAAAACAACTCAGAAGTTGAACACAGACACAAATGTATCTTTCCGCTGATATTATGTCATAACACACCTTAGAAATCATACACATAGTGTTTTAATGTGCCTTAACTCTTGACGACGTCACTTGAAACATAAGAAGTAGCAAAGCAGCTTTATTTACATCCAGTTTTACAAAGCTTGAATTCAACTAACAGTGTGATCAGAATTCCCTCTCAGGGAAAAGCAACGGTGCCACCATTGACCATATGTAGAGAGCAGCAGTTACCCATCCGGTAAGAACCCGGACCCACACAGACGGCCATCCAACATCAACCAGCTTGCCACTCGTCCCAACAGAGGTTGACCATCCAGTCAAAAGCATAGCCGAGTACATGCTAGCTAAAGAGAAGATGATGTGGAAGAAAGAGTACGAGTAACTCACTGGCTTTGAATTCTCCTTCTCTTCTTCCTCACAAGACCTGTCGAGTGGAAGCAGCGGCTTTCCAGCACCTGAAAAGATGGAAATCATCAGAAGGCATTAAATATAAGATGTGTTTGGCATAGTGCATTATCAATATTAAACACTTAAGTATTTAGTTGCCTCAAGAAGTTTTTGGCACATAGAAACTTATAAAGGACCAATAATGATAAAGTGGAAAGAATCCTACGAGATCACTTCTATTTTTATATGTAATGCATTATGCATCAAACCATAAAGCATATAAAATGCAACTAACCTGCACGAGGAGAGCTAGGAGGTGAGAGGAGAGTTGTAGAAGAACCGGCACGGACAGCAGAGTAGACAACCGAAAGAACAGTAGTGCAAAGCCCAAGAGTGAGGGTTCCAGTGGAAACAGCTTTAGAATGGTTGTGGAGGCCGTTGCATTCGTAGTCCCTTGGCTCGCTAGCAAGTCCACTATAGCATAAGTACATGCAGTACAATGAAATAACTGATGCGGGAAGGATGCTCCCGTTGACCTATTTTACAAGAATTGCTTAGCAAACTCAATAGTAGATATATACACCAAGGTTTGAAAAAAATGAATCCCTGCTCAATTTGTAGTCTACTAGTTGATTTGATAATTTCTTGGTTTAGACCAACTATAATTGCAGTTGCAAGTTATAAACTGATTTGTGCATTATGACTTTTCAAAGTTTTAGGTAAGCAGAAGCACTTAAGAAGTCTTTGTAAGAAAAGATCATCAAAACTAGAAACATGGTCCAGAAGAATTATAACTTACTGCAGGGTGTAGAGCAACGATGGCAAAGAGAAACGCAAAGATGAGGGTCAAAACAATGAAAAAGGTGTTCGTCCCACAGTCCTGGCCGGATGGAGTAAACCAGTGGAAAAGAAGGGCTGAAAACCCAAAGGTGGCCACATAACAGACTAGTGAAACAACAAACAAGGCGATGTACCTGGTACCAATGAGAGATTCATAAAGCAAGGTTAGAGATAATCAACAAACTAATCTACATATAAAAAAAAGTAATCTTAAATATCCAATAAAAATTACAACTAACCAGAACTTCTCGTCATATCCAACCCATGTATCATTCCATTTATGAACAAAATCCAGCAACAACACAACTTGGACACAAAGGAACAATCCTGCGCCAAATTTTGAGGAGCTCTCTGCAAAAAAAAAATAGAAATAATAAATATTTTGTAGGAGTTGCCTCTGAGCAAAGAAATGCAAATTCTAGTTGATTATTAATTATATTCGAACAAACTATATCTATTATAACTAACTGAAAACCTGAAGAAAGAAGTTTCAAACACAGGTGACCCCAAGATCATAGTAGACTAGTAGTGCAAACTAAATTATGCACAGAGTATTTCCACCACTCACAAATTTTGGCACTTATATTTGCAGCGTGCTCAATAAGAAGCACTAATTGAGCACTATCATAGTGCTTCTTTTGGCATCCCAACACTTAGTTGACATCAGAACTTAATAACTCCATATTCTAAGAATTTACTAATAACTACATTTATCATACATTTCCTCTTTCTAGATTTTTTGCCTGTACAAGACGAGAATAAATGCCGAAATGCAACGGGGCTTTCTGTACACTTTAAGGTATGGAACAGTTGAGCAAAATACAATCTTTACCATATAGGGTGATAACCTCGTTAGGAAGGAAAAACGTAAAGATCACAAGGAGACACCAGCAGATTACTTTCATCATCCATCCACCATGGTGTATACCATCACGAGGATCCTTCTGGTTTTTAACACCAACCATCATGAAAGCTAAAGTGGTGAAAAACAAGAAGTTCCCTAGACTAACACGCAGCACTGCATCAGTTTCAAACCATTCCCTGTTCGGTGTCTGGTGAAAATGATTGATCCCTGCACACGAAATTTAAGTTTTAGGATAGGTAAGAAATCAAATAAAGAACTTCCATATGATCATATCACATCATTAGTATAAGAAGAAGAAATTCAAAATCAAGTAAATCTATGCCACATATACCTCTGCAGAAATAATTGATCAAAAAGTGCATAACACAAAACATCAATAGTGCAAATAATACACAGCGCAAATCTGTACAACTTCACTGATGGACTAAGAGATACTGATAAAATAACACATACATTTACCGAGCTGCAATGACAAGAAGTTGATACAGAATGACTTCTACACCATCATGAAGTTGTAAATCAGAGAGAAATAATTAACACGGATACAAACACTTCTTATATAGTGAATTTTTCAATAATCAGAGCATTGATAGTGAGCAGATGCACGAAGAAACTTTCCACATAAAGGCTAGAAGGAGTCAAATTTCAATAGCCTTCATCTTTTTTATATTTCCTATTCAGTACCCTTCATCTCAAACACATGTACCGGTATCTTATTTAAACAATGAACATATTCCTAAGTCAGATAATAAACACATACCTTACAAAAAATGGTTTCTTTATGTTTTAACTTCCACAGAGAGACTTAAACATAATACTTAACTCTAAATGACATAATCCTAAATGTTCTCCTTTCACTACTGATGTCTATGCCTCAAGCTTTTGAGCAATAAACGGAAAGAGAAAAAAAACAGCTCTTGAATAGGAAATTGTGTAGGAGAACCAAAAGCGGACTTACATGGAATCTTCTCCATGAGAGGAGCTGCGACCTCACGAAGAATCCAGGCAACGATCAAAGACATGGCAAAGAGGCCACAATAAGCGATTCGAGCAGAGCGGCGGCTGATCGAGGATACCACCGTCTGACAAGCTTGGCAAGCGCACCCAGCGCAGCATGACGCTAAGCAAGAAGCTGCCCACATCTTTCCACCTAATTCAGACCCTAACACAAATAAAGTCACAATCACAAGCGTCAATCGCAAGAAAAAAGTAGAATTTTGAACAAAATTGATCACTTTTCAACCAATTAGGTCCACAATTTGGGGATTCGATAGCCAATTTTGGTTAACAGATTACATTACTAAACTACAAACCTGTGCGATATACAGTTCGCAAACCCTAGATCACAGCTATAAGAACTATATGAATCGAGAGAGTAAAACCTCGATTAAAGAAGATAGATAGAGCATAAACCTGATGAGAATTGAAGAAGAGATGAATCGTAGACTAGTTGGAGGGCTTTGGAATTCTAGCTTCTGGTCAGGGTCACGAATATAATACCAATCGCAATTTGATAGGAAGGAAAAAGACTAAAAGATATCGCCCGTGGAGATAATATGGATATCCTCACTCGGGTCGGGTTGTTGACCAAGTACACCTTTCAAGATTGACTTTTGCTCTTTTAGATGGACCATAAACTTATCAGTCTCTTTGAAGAGAGAGCATAAAATTTCATAATAAGATCAACGAAATTGCAATATATTTATCACGACCATATGGTTTAAGATAAAAATTTGCGATGGAATTAGATTAGGAATTAGGATAGTGGAGTCTTAAATAGAAAAATGATGTTGTCTATTGAAATGATAAAGCTTTTTCAACTTTCTTCTCCGGCTTTTAAATGCCAATACTTAATCAGTAGAAGTTGGAAAACCAAGCTTTGTCACGTCTACCGCGAGGCCAATAGGGTTGCGGATAGGCTTTCTGTTTTAGCTTTCGACTTTCCTTGTGGGGACCATGTTATTCGGGACCCACCGCCTTGTATTAACTCTATATTAGTGGATGATGTAAGGGGTTTGACCCTCCCCCGTTTTAAATAGCGTCGTATCTATATAGCGTGCGAGAGTGCCGCCTCTCTTTGACCAAAAAAAATAAAGCTTCTTCAACTCGGGCCATAAATAGCTTAAAGATGATGAAATTTGAATCTCGTCTGATCTTTGATCACATATAGAAATTTTATCTTTAAGTGTTTGCGTCTTTGACGAGTCATAATTATAACGCGGGATTAACTGATATAAAAAAAAGTATAAAACAAATTTAATAAAAATAAACTTAATTCCCAACCTTGACCATTGTCAAGTCCCAAATGTGAGTACCTTCTGTAAAAACAGAACAATTCAAGATTAGGCTCTGTTCGGCAACTAAGTTAAGCCGCTTTTCTAGCTTAAATTCCAAAATTTAAGCTAGCTGAAATATGGGTTTGCAAATCATCTCTGTTCGGCACCGGTAGCTTATTTGCTTCAATGTTGCATAAGCTAGCTTAAATTTCCAAAAAAATCGAAATGTTGCTCACCAACATTACAGAAATTTGGGATCAAAATAAGCTAGCTTATACTCCAATTCACTGTTTTGGTTCCATCTTTACCCTCTCATTTCTTTTGAAATTTCCCACCATATATAAGGTAGATCGGCAGTGAAGAACACAGGGAGACTAGTTCGAACGATTGGAATCTAAATTTGGGTTGAAGAACCTTAATAAGGCTGAAGAACACAAGGTAAATATTTACTTCCAGATTTAGGCTTTAAAATTTGCTAAATTTTCCCATGGAATTCGTTGGTGTTGTGTTGTTACTACACACCAGTCCCGTTCATCATCAGTTCACCAGTAAACAAGCTTCTATCCTTCATATGTATGATTTTTGGGGTGATTTTTTAACCCTCAATCCAATAGAAAAGCATGTCATCTGAATATTGATGCAGTTTTTTTTGTTTATTTGTGTTTCAATCCAATTGTATCGATTGCCAATTGCTTAGAACTGATTCCATGAAGATAAATATGGATGCCTACAAGGTGTTCGACAAAATGTCAATTTAGAAAAATATAGTTGTAAATAGTGGTAACTTGGTATTTGTCTGATACATTGACATTCATCTAAAATTCAGTTTCTTTAAACAAGTTTTCCATGTATTTCATCAAATTACTTGAAGAAAGTTTCTTCATTACAGAAAGCTAGACCAAACTCAAAATATCTGAGCCAGTTCAAGTTCTAGCTCTTCTTGCTGCATTGTCATACCGAGCTTGGTATAAGTGACTATTCCAAATGTAGATACTTGCTGATCTTAGGGTGCCTTTGGTAATAGACAATCTACATTATAAGCACTTTTTCACCTTATTACACCACCTTGTCTATTTTATTATCTATACTGCAAACGTTATGGTTGTTAAGATCTTGATGTTGGTTTGCCATATTCTTGTTTATCTAAATTTGTTGAGTGAAGTATTTGGACAGATTCAAGCATCCATTTCTCAGGTTTTTACACTGCAAATTGAACTCTTTATTATCTACGTTGTTGTATGTTTTTATATCATGATTTTAATTTGTTGTTGCTATGAGTTTTTCTATTGTTTAATATATATCATGATTACAAACTCCCTCGGTGATTCTGTTGCAGGTGGAGGTTTTTACACTGGAAATTGAACTCTTTCTTCCCTTGAAGCTCTTGATTCATTCATCCATGCTCATTTTCTATCAAAGGTACATGAAGATATTAACAGTTCTAATTTGTATGTTATAAGAAGGTAATGGACTTAAGTTAGTTAGAATTTGCGTGTGAAATTGATTTGTGTTTTAACATGTAGAACCCTAATTTATTGTTGCTATGAGTTTTTCTATTCGTCGTTTCTCGACTCCATCCAACTTTATGTAAAGTTTTAATTGATTAATACGTGATTCATCTCTCTATTTGTGTATTAGTTGAAAATTTGTTGGTTTTCTGTTCAGGTGAGAGGGGGAATCTCAAGCCAGAAAACTCTGTTTTTGAGCACCGACGAGGATTTGTCGTTGAAAGCTATTGATTTTAGACTCTATATCTTCTGTAAACAAGGTAATTTAAGGTTTATGAATGACTGAGTTTGGATTTTGATTGTTGTGCTTGAGCATGTGGCTAGAGATCTTACAAATTTGAAATTATGTTATCATGATGAATTGGTGTCTATGAGGCTGAGTAAGTTAAACTTATGGTGATAGAGTTTTATAGTTATGTAGGTGTGACTAAGAATACCATGTTCAAAGTAGTTTTTTAAGATTCTTAAGCTAATGTAGAACTAGGACCATGCTGGTGTTATATTATACATGCTACTGAGTGGTGTTCAATTCCACCATTTTGGGAAGGTATGATGCATTGACTCCTTTTAAGGATGGATTTAAAATTTTATATCTTCCATTTTATCACTTCTTAACTACAATATATGTTTGGATTGAAAATTATGGTATTATTTAAGCGTTTTAGCTGGACCAGTCAAGCCAACAGATTTGGATGCAATGGCAAGGGAAAGCTCATGGTTTGTAGGAGTCAGACCCTGAAGTACGTGGTCTGTACTTCCGTGAGATCTTCATTGTTGACTGGCGAACCAAGGTGGTGAGAAGTAGTGGCTTGTTCAGTACCTGCTTAATATGGCCATGAGAGACCTTAGAATATGTTTGTTGAAGTTGTTCCAGACTTGCTGAGAAGTAGTGGCTTATGTAACTAACGGTGCGACTGTCAGTGAGACTGTGAGTGTACCGACAAGGGCTCCAAAGAGAAGACGAATCTCGCCGATTCCAGGAGAGCCGCATCGGGTTTTTGGTGGTTTTGTCGCTGACCGTGAGTGTTTCCGGAGGAGCAGGCGAGATCCATCGAGATACTTAAAGAGATCATAACCCTCTAAAGTGGCTTGAAGTTGAACTTTCCATGTGATATAATTTGTGGAGTTAAGTTTGATAATGTTGGGAAGATGAAAAATTATGAAAGGAGTAGGTTTGTTCGGCCATGGTTGAGCTTTTGTAAAATTTTAAGCAGAGAGAAAAGGTCAAGAATGTTTTAGGTTTGATACTATATAAGGTTACATACAGTTGTTTGATTTGTATGGAATACCCAAAGCTATTTATATAACGCAGATAGTAAAGATATCTCTAACAATACTCCTAGCTATCTTAATAGTTGGAAAAGATAATATTAAACATGGTAAGTGGTAACTAAATAGCTGTGATATGCATAGATTCTGTAAATTGCATTGATTTGAAGGGAAACGAAGCTTCGATTTTGGCATGCAATGGTTAATTGGTTATCATAGAATTTGAGATGCTGGATCAGCTGAAGAAAACAGAACATTAGACAAGGTGTTTAAATTGGGCCGAGTTCAAATTAAACAAGTTGAAGTTGGGCCATTTAGCCCAAAATCATAAACCTCCTCCTCTCAATTATCATATTAATATATATTTTTTTTTATTTCCATACCCTTTTCGGTAATTTAACCATTCAATTCTATAAAATTTCAGCTACTTTACCCGAACACATACTTCTGTTTTATCAAATTCAGCTACAGAAATCAGCTTCAACTTCAGCTATTAAATTCAGCTACGAAATCAGCTTCAGCTACTAATTCAGCTTCAGCTTCAGCTACTACAACATAAGTTACCAATAAGCTACAAATAAGCTTGCTTTTGCCGAACAGAGCCTAAAACAACTAAAAAAACACAACCTCAGCTGATACAGCAAAGTACCTTATCAATTGTTGGTTGCAATGAAAGCTAAGCATTAGAGGCTAACATCTAAGAGTTGCATCCTAACTCTTAACTCTAACAAACTTACACATAACGATCGACGAGCCACGGTTTCTTGGACCGAATCAAGAACTCAGTATCCGGATCAATCTTCTTGAATGAAACTCTAATCTTCGCCAAATTCCTGCACTTCATCGCCACTTCTCGTACGCCAGAGCCCGTTACATACCAACAGTTACTCACATCAAGAATCATCAGATCAGGGCATTTCAGTCCAATCATTTTCAAATCCTCATCATCTAAGCTTGATCCTCTTGCTTCCAAACTCTCCAGCTTGTAACTGTAAACATTTATATCAAATCCAAGCGTGAAAACGCCAACACAGCCATTCATCTCAATAGTCCTCAAACCGAGGCAGTTTCTAGTAACTTGGATGAATCCCTTGTCAGTAATCTCCTTGCAGCCATTCACAAAAATATGTGACAAATAAGGGCAGGCTCGAGAAACTGCTGCTAGACAGTGATCAGTAAGAAGCTGATTGTTCGACAAATTCAGTGATCTCAGCTGAGATTTCCTGTCACTGTAAAAATTAAATAACTCTTCATCTTGACTGAAAACAGCGCCTTTCATCTCAAGACTGTTCAAGCTTCGACAGCTATGAATAAACCCGAGCAGCTGAGCAATCGAGAGCTGACAGCAGTAATTAATCTTAATTATCTTAACATTCCAAAAATAAGGCGCTATGTAAACCAACGTCTCGGATTTCAGCTCTCGTTTAGAATGCAAATTCTCAATTGCAAAATACTCCAGAATTTTATGGTAAGCGCCCAAAAGAGGTAGAATACCTTGAAGTGTAAATCTCTTACAGTTTGACAAAGAGATTCTCTTTAATGGAATATTAGCTCGTCCAATGGCATGCAGCAGCTCGTCAGAAACGCTCATTGATGAGAATTCGAGTGAGGTGAGATCACGAGCAAGAGCAATAGGACCACCTTGTCCTATATCATACATATCCTGCAGCAAAAAAGATTTCAAGTTCTTGCAATGGCGGAAAACATAGAATATCCCTTCAGAAGTTATGGAGGTGCATTGATTCAACACAATCTGCTCCAAATCCACGCAATTTTGAACCAGTGACACGATAGATGAATCAGTAACTGAAGAATTACCAGCAATGGTAATTTTTCGCAATTTCTTCAGCTTAGATGAGAATTTAGCAACTCCATTGTCAGTAACTTTATAGCTCCAGAAAAGGTCCAACTCCTCAAGATTAGGAAACAACTCTGAAATAATTTCCAAATCGCCGTCAACATCAGTCTGATCCTCAACATAAGTGAGCTTTAATGATCTTAATGAGGTACTTAGAGTAGAGAGCGGCAATTCCTTGAGACGTTTAATTTGAAAACTACTCATCAAAGACATGTCTAGTGACTCGAGACAGATATCATACTTAGAAATATCAGCAAAAAACTTAGCAGGATCAACAAAGAAGGGGAGATTAATGTGTTTGATATTGGGAAATCTTTGAAATAGCCTAGAGATGTAATGAGCATTGCTTGTAGTAATGTGAAGGCTTTGTTTTAGACGATTAGAGACCGAAAACAGTTGCTTCGACATTGTGGAAATCGGTCTCAGATGACATTCTTCAATACCGACAGCTAATAAGATGTCATCCCATAATGGCTCAGGAAGACCACTGTAACAAGCTGCTCGTTCCATTGATTCTGTCTGCAGCAGCTTACACACACAAAAATAATCAGAATTTTCAAGAAGAAATCTCTTGATTCATGCAAAATTGAGCAGCAAATTTTCAAATTAGCTGTAATTCATGCTTCGGTTACAAAATGTTTCAGTAAATTAAGCCCAGTGCACGCAAAAACAGTATCGAAATAGTAACCGTAGAAAAAACAGCAGAAACTGCTGAAACCCATGTGAATGATCATCATCTAAAACCAATGTGAAGAAGAAGAAAAATTACCCAGAAACCAAAAATGAACTACAATTAAGAGGATAAAGAAACAAGAATTTTTGGAGATGGATTGCTGAACTTACTGGGTTCTTGATGTCTTGAAGAATCAGTTCTTGATGGAGTGACGGTGGAGGAGGAAACCTTGTAAAGGGGAGCTGTTGAGGGCTAATTGTAGTGGAGGAATTGCGGTCAACAGAAACGTCAGAGGATTTAAAAAATTGTATCAAAAACATTACAGGGCAAGAATTAATAGCAGAAAAGAAACGGAAAAAGCTGGGGCCATGATTTTTCTATGTATCTTCTATTCATTGTACAAAGTACCTTGTAAGTTTGTACAGTCTGTACTTCCAAATGCAGGGGTGACTTGGAATTTCCATTTTTCAACTTTTTATTGTATAAAAATCTAAGGATCTACAGTATGATAGTTTTATTACTCATATATAAATTCTCCAAACACACCTGTGCAGTTGAAAGTTTTATTACTCATATATAAATTCTCCTACTTTGTACTATTTGTAATTTTTGGGGAATATATGGGCGTTTTCAAATTATTTGTGGTTTTATGACTTCAATAAAAAAAAGATTCACATTAGCTGTTGTGGATTAAAATTTCAGAGCAATGCATTAACTCATTTGTTAGAGAGTAAGGGTTCTTGTTTAGTCCATTGCTCTCAAATACAAATGAAATGAATCATGGAAGTATATTTATTGACACAATGATATTCTTGCTGGCATTCATTGTTTATTGTCTATCTTCATTTAGGAATATAATCATCACCTCCTAATTAAGTTTTCCAATCAAAATATTGGATGGATTTTGTTATTGGGTCATTTTTTTTAGGAGTGATGATGTTTCTTCCCTTAGACTTCATGAATGACCAAAGGATGTGGAGAAAAATACATTTTATTGTGTCGGCATAATGTGGCGATCCAAATAAAACATTGGTTCAAAATTTACTCTACTACATAGTAGTCCCAAGTCCTAATATGTCATTGTAATTTGGTGGAATTTTCCCGATAGCGGTATTTGAAACAATCAATCCCACAAAAATATGGAGAATGAAATAATTTAGCGAAATGGACTGCCGACAATTTTCTATGAAAGATGAAGGGATGCAAAGCTACAAGCCATCATAATTTTTTGCAATAAATGAGCAAACATCAGATTGTAATCTATCTTTCTCAAACCCATTCCTCATCATATATAACGCATTCCTACCAAACACACCATAAGATTTAGGGCTTAAAACCATGACTAATTAACCAGAATAGAAGCATGAAATATTGGCAAGCAACTTGTCTTCTTGATATCATCAAGACTTCAAATTCAAGCTACTAAGAGATTCCATGAATAGAACAAGAAAAACATCATTCCTACAGACAAACAGGCTCTCGATAGTACAGAAACTAACGTTAGTTTTATCCTAAGCATATATAGTTTAATTCAGCGCAGTAAATTGCATAAACCCCTGGAGCAGAATAAGAATTTCACAGATGTCACCTACACTTGGGGTTTTGCACATGTAATATCCTTCTAGTCTTCTACTGGGGCTGTTTCCCCATTTTCTGTCTGCTGCTGTTTTTCTTGTTCCTCTGAAATTTGAAAATTATGCAAGAATAAGTTTTATAGGGAAAACGGGAGAAAATTATTAACAGAAATATATGATAATATGCAAATGAGTTATTATGAATTGGTGCAAGAGAGACAGCCAACAACCAAGAAAGGCTTGAATTGAATGACACCAGACTTTTATACAAGAATAAAAAAGTAAACATCACTTTTTTTTAAACCTCAAGAGAAGACTTAGCACTGGATTCTCCCACATCACGAGGGGTGTCCAATTCTCAATTGACAGACAATCTAACAAGTGATACCATGCAGTCAGAGAAGGAGTTGGCTAAGGGGAGTCTGGAGGACATGTAAGCGTGCAAATATGCAAAGGATCGTGTGATAAATCTAAAAAAGTCTGGGCGAAAGTTGAAAATGCAAGGTAAATGCTTGATAATATTACAGATGTAGCATGCAGACATGTTAGATAATATCACATTATAAAGATGTAAGAAAAAGTAAAAGTGTCATACCCATCAGTTTAAACAATGCCTTCTGCGTCTTCCTTTCAAGCTTATCTAACTTCTTCTGTACATCCCTCCTCAGATCCCAATTTGGCTTCTTGGGAGCAATGTTGAGAAATGGATCCTAAATAATTTCATATATCACTGATCAATAAATCTATGCATACACTATCATAATCGAAGGGACATTATAACCTGTTTACGAAAGAATACCTCATTCTTCTCTGCGGGGGGTGCTGGTGCAACTGGATCTTCAAATTTTGGCAAATCTGGGGGAGCCAGTCTCCCTTCTTGAAGTTCCTTATCTTGCGGAAGGTAGTTCCGAAATTTCATGTTTAGACTACAATTACAAAATCAAGTCGCGTTTCAATAGATTGCATCGCAAGATATGATATGATGACCTCAAAACAAGAGAAAGGATAAAAACCTATCAACAATTAAATGACAATAAGTTGCTAAGTTAGTCAGTGATTAACTAAACCAACAAGTTCTTTCCTTATACAAGGTAAACAAGCATTCTTACAGGCGTAAAATGAAGATAAAAACTGTCAAGAATCAAATGACTAGAAGTTGATAAGTTAGTCAATGATTGGTAAATCAAAGAGTTCCTTCCTTATACAGGGTAATGAAATTAGCAAGAATGTCTAGAGGGATAAATTTAAATACCTTAGCAAAAGCAGTTTTTCCTAATAAAATGGACAAGCTCATATTTACGACAACCGACTAGAAAATGACCTAATTTAACTAATGTAGATTTCAGGATAGGTTTATGATTTGCGAGCAAATAATAATCATATTGCAAAGACGAGCATCAGTAAAAGTCATACCTTTCATCATTAGTGCCATCCCCATTGTTAGTCTAATCATTTGCTTGAGAACCATCCTCATCAGGGGTGTCAAAAAGTTCCTGAGCTCTCCTCAGAGCTTTTAGTCTTTCACGGCGAGCCTCTGCAGTTTCTCCAATGGAATCTCCTTCAGCAGCCATTACTTCTGGCATAACAAATAACACATAATTCAGCAACTATACAGACAACGAAAGAGAAATAAAATTCAATAACATTATTGCACCATATTAGCATACCCATTGAAGAGAACAATAACACAGATGATCTAGCCTGCTTTTATAGCAGGGAAATCTCTCTTCACAGAGATCAAATTTAAGTATACATGCTGTAATTTTGACTCACCTCAAGCATAAAAAAATCATAAAGCTTAATGCAATCCGGAAGAAGCACCATAAACTATGAAAATCTTTCTTAACTTCTATAAATTCTATTGTTAAACTGATTCGACACTATTCCTTACAATCCTTCTATCACACTCTAAAGATACGTTCTTCAGCCCATGAATTCTACAATCATACCATAGGTCACACTCTACCAAATATCAGGCTAATCATAGTAAATAAGCAATTGCAAAAGACACGATCGAAATTCCGACCTAATTTCTAATATACCCATTGATTCGAAGGTAAAACAATCTTCAATACCACCAGTTACCAAATTAGGGCTTAAATTTCAGAGCTTGGCAAAGCAGGAGAATGATTCAGAAAGATAAGCAATAGTTGGAGAGAGATGTACCTACAAGATTAGGTTGCAGTTCCGAGTCAAAGAAAACACTGACTGAGTGCAAGTGCTCGTCTCCTACAATCGCCGCCAAGAACGCAGAGGCCTTTCGGAACTTGATTTATAATTTATTAATTTCAATAAAATTAAAATACAGAAAATAGAAAACTAAAAATATCTGAAAAAGAAGTAAAACGACACCGTTGCACTCACATAGAATAGAATTGTCTTCCAATCCCCAATTGCTTCCACTGGTTGAGATAAAACCCTTGACAAACGCCGATAGCCTCTTCGCCGCCGCCGGTTCCGCCTGTTATATTAAACCGGTAAGTCTCACCCGGAATCTACTATCTTTGCTTGTAACTTTAACCTTGTCAATTGCTGGTTTCAGATCTAGGGTTTCAGATCTTATTTTCTAGATTGTGATCGATGAAGATCTTGTTGGTTTGCAGTTATTAGGAGAAGAATGGTGAACAAAGAGAATAGCAGTAGAGGAGGATTTGGAGCTAGAATGGAGCATTATCTATATAGTGGTGACAAGAAGCATGTCTTTGCAGGTTTAGTTATCATCACTGTTGCATTTGGTGTCCCCTGGTATTACATGACTCGAGGTTTGAATCTTTACCTCTCCATCTTTCTATTTATCGGTAGTGAATTGCTTAGAAAAATGCTTTAGAAATTGAATTTGTTTTTTCTTCTTCTGAAAATGGCTGTTTTGATCAATGTCTTCTAGTATGTTGCTGTGTTTTGGTCACTGAAAAGTGGTCTGTTTCCTCTTTGACTCCTAATATGAGAATTCTTGTTGCGGGGAAGAATATATGAAATGAATTTGGCTGATTAAGATAGTTATCTAGGCTGCTGTATTCGATTTTATTTTCATTTGGTCATTTGTATAGTTTGTGATCTAGATTGATGCAGATGAGATTTGAGATTCCGGGGTCGTTAAGCAGATGATATGTGTATCTTATGCTTGAGCTGACTTAGCATGAGATTCATTTTTGGGGATGGAGTTCAGTTAGTTCTAATATTACACTTGCGTTGTTTCCCAACAATCTTAGATAGTTTATCATGATAGTTACTTAGTCTAATGTAGGTATTCTTCTTTCATTCATACATTTGTGGAATACATTTCAGATATAAGGCTTGAACAATTTCAACAGAGGATGCACGTTTCTTGTTGTATAGTTGATTCAGTCTATGGTGTAATTTACTTAGTTTGTAACATTAGACTTGATTTCCTTGCCAACTCGATTTACCTTAAACCCCAACATTGTCTCCAGTCGACCTCCATTTGCATGTTCTCTAGGCTCCTACTTTGTTAATCATGGAAATTTATGTGCATGCTACATCTAGTTGACTTAGTTTGCCTTTCTTTTTACAGGAGCAAAGCATCAGTCTCATCAGGATTATCTTGAAAAGGCAAGGAGCGAGCGTCTCTCATCAACTCCACCAGCTGAACGATAATCTCTTAGCTTTAGAAGACGAGTTGAAAGCATCTTCTGTTGCAATACATAGAAGCCGAAAGAACCTCAAAACTTGAGATTTTTTTATAATTTGGCATTGAGATGAAACTTGTAGTTTTGTTAGTTGTATCTTCTATTGCAGAAACCGTGAGAGAAGATGCTTCTCTGTTTTTCTGAACGGATCCTCTGTGTTCCCCTCTTCAGTCTTCAAGTTGTATGTTTGTTGGAATCTATTGCTCAATAAAGTGAAGGTTGAAATGTGTACTTTTTCAAGTATATAGGCCAATCCCTATAAATGTTGAGCATGTGAACTTCTCTAAGCCCATATCGTATTTTGCTGAACCATGCTAGATGTCCGTTTCATGTCATTGATGCACATCAGTGACATGATAGGGCATGTGTACACCGCATATCTTTTCTCAACTCAACATCACATTCTTTAACGCATATCAAATTAAAAAACAATCAATACAAAGCAACCAATATCAAGTCGAATCTTTTATATAGGACGGACCTTTATATTTTAGTGCATCTTTCATCCGCAACGTGTAAATCTACATCTATACGCATTAGATTAAAAAAAATTCATCCGTAACTGATGAAATAAAGATCATTTGGAAAGTATAAACTAGAAACCACCCGGAACGTATGAACTCCGGTTCATCCGTCACGTTTCAACTCCACTTCATCCATTACGTATCAAAAGTGCGTCAAAATTTTTTATATTGTCATATGAGATGTTACAAGAAAAAGATTGGAAGTAGAGCAAATACACCTAATCAACCAGAGCGTACATGACCCAAGTTTCTTGTGTTACACCTAACACCATTGTGGTGAATGAAGATAAACACGTATAATATGGAAATATAATGATGTCTCCCTTGTTTTGTGATTTGTGAAGCCAGCCAAACAGAGCCTTAAAATAAGAGCTCGAACGCGGTAAACAAATTATATTGGGTTGGATAACAAATCCGGCTCCCTGCAACTGGGGAAGGTCGAGCAAGTTGAAACCCTCACGAACAAGACACCCTGCTTTTTTCCTCGGTCTCTAATTCATCCTCTTTCTCCTTTTTAAGGCATGAGATTTTCGCCTCTCACGCTGCGATCATCCTGACTAATTCTTCTCTGTAAGTCTCCCATTCTCGTTCTCCCCTTCCGATTTATCAAATTAGCTGCGTTTTCTGTTCAATTCTGATGCCGGATCTGAGTTTTCATCGTTTTCAGATTTCTTCTTATGCTTTTAAATTGTGAATTTTATCGACGATTTCATGGATCGGGAGAGTAATGTTTCCTTCTCGGCTTCTCTTTCCCCTTTATATGGCGACATTCAGCTTTTTTGAGAGAAGAGCGATGAAAATCTGAGTTTCTGTGGTTTAGATTACTCCAGATTGTGATGATTGGAAATTGGAAACGTAGTTGTTGAGTGAAATTGTGATCTGTGTGATTGATAGAGAGAGTGAGGAGGTTTGCTGTTAATATGTACTAATTGTTTCATGGATCATAAAGAAAACAATTCATTTGAATACTATTGAAAGCGAAGTAACGATAGTTTTGTAGTAGTAGTACTAGTGTAGATTGCAGATCCACGTTATTGTGGAGAAAGTCTATGCTATTAGTCATTGCAGCTTTAAGTAAAGTAAGATGCAGTATATTTTTTCATTTATCTTGTTGTTTCCCTTGATCTGGTGGAAGCTGTGTAACTTGTCACTTGGTTGATATACAATTTAGCAAATATGTTCTCTAATTTCGTGTGGACAGGATTATGAAGCTAGAAAATATTGTTAAGGCAATGTAGAGAACATTCATTGACAGGTTTCTGTTGTAGCAAAGCTCTTGAATTTTGTTATTGCCATGGTGGATGATTCCATATGGCAAGATAGTGGGTTTCACATAGAAAAAAAATTATTCAGAAGCTTGGCCTCATACTGCACACACACACAAAAGGAAAGGTGTCTCAAATAGGACTAGAAAATGTTGTCTTTACATCTAGATAGGTGCCAAAGCTCAATTCTAGGCACATTTACCATGGGCCTAACCTAGATTTGGGTATAGTCAATTGACCTGACCTAAAAACTTAAAAGCCTCTCTCTTAGTTATTTAGAAACATTATTGGTGAGTGAGATGTACTAATATGCAATTAGTGAGGAAGTCAAAGTGGTCCCTTGTCACTCATCTAGAAATACTTGTGATTTTCAACACTATGGTGCCTGCAATTGCTCCTTTTTATCGTAGAATTATAAATTTGTTGTGACTACTTGTGATTTGAACTACTCAATGGTTAATTCATTACGAATTTGTTGCTATGAGTCTAGTTCAAATGTTCTTACTTGAAACATAATATTGGAGTGAGATGTACTAATAATAATATGCTATCTCTCAGACATTTAGAGCGGTCCCTAGTCAACAAATAGAAGATTAGTTTCATTGATCAAGAAACTTGTGATTCTTAGCAACAAAGAAACATTTTGTTGACTGCTAATGCTACCTCTGTTTATTAAAGGTTGTTCTTGTTCTAGCTCATAATTCTAGCTAAGAAAAGGTTGTATCTTTTACCTATAAGGTAATAATATGTTAATGAGTTACTTGAAACTTTATACGGAGTAGTAAATACACTATCACTCGGAGACTTAGAGTGGTCCCTTGTCAACAAACAGCAGATTACTTTCAGTCATCAAATAATACTTGTGGTTCACCGTTCACAGAAACAAAGCAACATTATGTTGCTGCTAATGCTACTCGAAATCATATAATTACTTTTCTTTCTTTGCTATGTTTCTCGCTAAAATGTTCTTATTGTTTGTTTTTCTTTAATTAGCTTGCATAGAAGACTAAAGCAGCTGGAGTGATGGCCAATGATAGCGTCTTGACTTCTCCTCATAGACGGTCTCAGGGTTTCTCGGGACTGTCTCCAAACTTCAAGAAAGCGTTTGTACAAAACGACCTCAGCTGCTCCGCACTCCTGCAGCGACACCGTTTCCTTCTAACAGCCCTCGTTCTCTTGGTTATACTCTGCTCTATTTACCTTTATTTCGCCGTTACACTTGGAGATACCAAATCATGTCTTGGCCTGATTGGAGCGGACCAAGAATTATGTCATCTCAAGCATGCAAAAGAGTCAATGTCTGGTGGCAAGTTGAAATTTTTCTAAAACAAGATACAGGGTAGGTAAAAGATGATCCATTCAAATGAAGCCTATTGATATTTGAACTTGTTTTCTGCTCACATTTGCTTTGTTTTACTATTGGATGATATTATTTGTAACTGTAGAGGTGATTTTCCAGTAATATTGTTTCTTCTGAGGCTTATTTATGTGTTCGCCTTAATTTGTTACTGAAATTCTTAAAAGACTTGATTTTCCAGCAGTATTGTTTCATTTTGCTTGAATGGGTACTAATAACGGACACAATTTTATATTAATGCGTTTTTAACAAGCATACACATTTGTTTGCTGAAGTTGAACACAAATGCAATAAGATTTATGCCACAAGAGTCAAACTCAGGATTTGTGGGTAAGGAGACACCTCACTAGACCACAAGGGGATAACGATACTAGAGTAAAATTAGTAAAGTGTTCATTAGTTAAGATTTTTATCTAAGATATTTACACAATTATTAAGTTCTCAATTCAATTAACAAAGCGGAGTGGCTTTGTTGTTTGATGGTCTAGCTCTGAAATTATTTTTCATTTTATAAATTGTTAGATGGTTCAATGATTCTCCAAGCGTCTGATAGCTTGTACTTCCGCTTTCGGATCTACTTTGACGTGTCAAGCTTGTCTTGAAATGGAGATGGTCATATGAGGTTAAGTTTTGAGATGAAGACCGATGGAAAAGGCCCAAGTGTTGGCGGAAGTTGTGAGCGTTGGTGTGAGAGAAGAAGAACAGCAAAATGAATTGTGATTCGAGAGATAAAAAGGATTGTGCTAATAACTTATTAAAGCTTGATTGAGATTTGGAAGTCCTTGTAGCTGTTTGATGGGGCCTAAGTGAAGGATAAGGTTGATTCATGTGAAGAGATAACACATTCTTTCTATATTAAAAAGGCAATGGCTATATGCACGCGAATCGATGCATATATGCACGCGATTCTGTGCGCGCAACTTATGCGCACGCATCTGTGCGCAGTTCTTATGCGCATACGTGTTTTACGGGGTATTACGGGTACTTTTCGTAAATTTTCAGAGTCTGTAACACCTTGTGCGCCTAACTACTGCGCACAGGTTGAGAATCTGTGCGCCGTGTTTCTGCGCACTGTTCAAACATAGTAGCCGTTGAAATTTTAGAAAAAAGTAGCCGTTAAATGTAAAACTGTGCGCACAGGTGAAAAAAGTAGCCGTTAAATGTAAAACTGTGCGCTTAGGTTCTGCGCACATGTGCTTTAGGGTTTGGGTTTGTGCGCGGATGGTTAGAGCACGGGTCTTTACAGTTTCATTTGGACCACAACGGTCATAAATGTGCCTATATAAAGCCACAATCTCTTCGTTTCCAACAAATTCATTCAACACCTCTTCGTTTTCCAACAAATTCATTCAAAATGTATCGTCGTAATCAAAACTCTCGTATGTTAGAGTTGATTAATCAAAGTTGTGAAGATAGTGATGAAGAACACGATTGGGATAGCGGATCACAAGAAGAGGAAGACGACCCGAACGACGACGAATGGTTGGATGGTTTCTTAGAAGACGAAGAGTTCGGCGACTGGGATCCGAGTGGTGAATTTGTGGTTAGTATAATATGTTATAATTTGAAACATATGGTAGCGTAATTAGTTTCAAATTAGTTTCATATGCTAGAATAATTAGTTTCATATGCTAGCCTAATTAGTTTCATATGATAGCCTAATTAGTTTCATATGATATCCTAATTAGTTTAAAGTAATGATTCGTATTTTGCCTTGTTATTTTGGTAGTAGTGTAATTGTCGCTCTACAATTACGTATAGGGGAAAGATTATTCGGATTATTTTAGAACCGCACAATATTGGGATACTCCGCAAGAATTGTATGAGTGGGCGAGAGATAGAGGAAAGGAGTTAGTGATAGCTTTGGTAACGCGTAATTCAAGTCCGTACCAAATAAGTATTGTGTGCGATAGATTTGGAAAACCAAGATCTGGGAGGCCAAAGGTGAACAAAGAGAATCCAGAGTTGGCTGTTCCTAGGCTTAGAAAGTCGAAGTCGAAGAAGTGTGAGTGTAGATTTCAGCTACTGGCAGTGCGAAAGAAAAACATTCCCGGGGTCGCAGGAGAAAAATGGATTTTAGGTGTGATAGAAGGTCGGCATAACCATGTGCTACTTGCTAGTTTTCATGGGAATGCATTCATGGGTCGAATGACGGAGGAGCAAGAGCTTTGTGCTACGCGGTGGGGAGATGGAACTGGACGCAAGACGCCAAAAGAAATTATCTCTAAATTGAGGGAGAAGTACCCTGGTAATGTTACTTCAAGGAGACAAGTTGCAAACTTTTTGCAGAAGGTGAATTACGAAGATCGCGGAGAGCTAAACGTGACACAGTGGTCGCTTAAGTTTTTGCGAGACCACGACTACGTAGTTCACCCACATAGAGACACGACAAACGGAGAGGTTGCAATATTATTCTTTGCTAACCAAGAGTCGTTGCGTTTGTTGAAGAAGTACCCGTACGTGGTAATTATCGATGCGACGTACAAGACAAACAAGTAAGTCTCTACAATACCTTGGTCGATATTTAGTTCGGATAATGATATATGTTCTGTAGTGATATATGTTAATGTTTCAATAGATATGAAATGCCGCTCGTAGAGATCGTTGGATTCACCAGTACACACAAGACGTTCAACATCGCGTATGCATTTCACTAAAGCGGAAAGGATTTATCATTACACATGGATAATGATTCAATTGAAGTCATTATTCATAGATTTGGGAGTGATGCCAACGGCTATAATGACAGATTGCGAAGACGCGCTGATAAAAGGGATAAAGACTGTTTTCGGGAGCGAAGTTCAACATCTGTTGTGTTGGGTGCATATCAAACACAACATTGAGGCACATGCTTCGACCATCCTAAAGAGACAAATTAAAGTGGAAGCCTTTGCAGGACAATGTTGGGGACTATTTTGCTCAGCTACTGAAGAGACCTATGAACTGCGGCTCGAACAGTTGAAGAGATCTTGGAAGAGCGGCCTTGTGGGATACGTCGAGAGAACATGGCTTAATCCTCACAAGACAAGTATAGTGAGGGCTTGGACAGATCATAAGCTTCATTTCCTTACGAGGACTTCAAACAGGTAAATATTGATATTTTTTAGTTAAAGACGATTATATCATAACGGCGTACTTTCTGAACTTACCAACTTAACTGTTTTTTAGAGTTGAAGGGATGCACAAGGTTTTGAAAGATATTATTGGTTCCAGCAGAGGGGGCTTTAACAGAGTGATCGTACGGATCCATCATTCAGTACTCCTTCAGATTGATTCAATTAGGGCGAGCATGAACATGTCTCTCTCCAAACGACCAACTGATTTTGATGATCCAAACATGCATCCGCTTGGAAGGGCTATTTTTTCCCGACTATTCTACAAAGTGTCAGACAGGTGTTTTGATCATTTGTTGGCTACTTATGAGATCATGTTGACGGGGAAATTTCCTGAACAATGCACCGACCATTGGGTGAGGAACTGTCTTGGGTTGTCGTGCGTCCATCAAATTGCACACGCTATCATTTCAAACACACCCCTGATTGAGGATGACATTCACCCGTTCTGGAGGGATTTGCATTGGGATGACACTCCTGAAACAGAAGACGACCCAAATCTGAAGGTCCGAATGAACATTATAGAGTTGCGACTCCATGAAATGTTCACCAAGTTGGAACTTGGAACCTTGAAGAAAAGCACGGCATACCAGCTAGGTGAGTTGTATCAGGACTTGGAGCATCCTGAACTAACTACCTTGAAAGAACCGACAAATGTGAGAAGAAAAGGCAGGCCAAAGGGTGCAAAGAACAAGGATAAGGAGGAGGTTGACAGTGAAAATGACAAGGAGGATGACATAAAACAAGAAGATATGGAGCAGTATGAGATGGAGGAGGCAAAGCAGAAATCAAAAGGAAAGAAGAGTACAGGAGCAAGACGGCCAGGTCGTCCTAAAAAGGAGGAGGATGACAGTGAAAATGACAAGGAGGAATCGAGAGAGAAGAGTTATTTTGAGCACAAACAAGAAGAGCTGGAGAAGTATGAGAAGGAGGAGGCAAAGCAGAAATCAAAAGGAAAGAAGAAGGCAAACAATACAGGAGCAAAACGACCAGGTCGTCCTAGAGAGCAAACAACGACATCACTTCCCGTGGTCATTGAGGCCGAGGAGTTGCATTCTCAACCCATGCCCGACCTATCACAGCCTGAAGGATCAAACTACACTGACTTCGATCAGTGCCCTGAAGAACTTGGTGTTCCTCTCATTCATAGGGGGGTTGACTTCGGCATTGACAATTTGGATGATTTTTGGCTTCCATACATCACAGATGTTAGACAGGTACGTTCTGACGGACATTGTGGTTATAGGTCGATGGCCTTACTTCTGGGAAGAAAAGAACAAGAGTACGGAAACATTCGGCGTGAGCTGGTAACGGAGCTGCTTCAGAACCGAGAATTGTACGAGCCTATTCGTCGTCGTCTTCGTCCGGGTACTTGGGAGGATCTTATTCTCCAAGTTAACCATTGCAGAAGCCCTTGTTCAGAACTGTACTGGTTGCACTTTCCACTGATGGGCTTAGTGTTTGCCACCCTATACCAAGTTGGCCTCGTGTTATTGTGTTGGGATGCTCCGACCTTTTGCTTACCGCTAAGGTGTAGAACAGAAAACGCTGATCCTCCACAACAGATTTTCGGCATGGCACACGTAGGCAACCGTGACCACTTCATACCGGTAAAGTAGACAATTGTACTTGATACTTGTGTAATCATAGTTTTTTGTTTAATATCTTAAGTCGATTGTGTTTATATAGGTGGCGTTGATGGTTGGTTCGCCACTACCGCATACTCCCGGTTCGTGGAAGAAACACGTAGATCCAAACATTCAATGGTGGGAAGAAACATTTGGGGACAATTTGAGGATGTATCGAGAGTACCGCATTTCAAATGGTCGGGCACCAGATCCATTCATGTATAAAGGAGGGACCGAACCCGTTCACATATCTGACTGAGTGAGATTGTCATGTAATAATTAGAAGACGCATTGGAATTTCTTAGTTTGTAATGCCTTGGTTTTTAATGTTTCGTATTTGTTATTTTGGTAGTAGTGTAATTGTGCTTTATATAACAATGAATGGATCAGATTGCATTGGAATTTCTTAACACGTTCGAGAGACAAAGAACCGACATTGAAAATACATAATGAAAGTACATAATGAAAGTACGTAATGAAAGTACACAATGCTCATAACATTAGATGTCTACGATTTAGGCGTCGTCGGCAGAAGAGGAAGAGCAGTCGGAAGCATAGACGATACTACAAACCATCAACCGCAATTCTTTTTCTTTAATCTTAAACCTTTCCATCAGGACCTTCACTCTATTGCCACTCTTCTTTTTCTTGATGATTAATTTCGTGATAGCACGTAAAGCAGTAGGGGTATGCTCTGGATCAATAAACCTGATTCCGAAGAAACAATTGCATGCATAATGCCTTCGTCCATACTGGTCAGGCATGTCTTCGTCATTGTTAACGTAAACATTACACATTTGGCGACACCTTTTTGTACCAGTACACATTATCTGTGGAGGGTCAGGCTTCACAGGTCTTGGTGATGATGATGATGATGCCATATTCGTAGTTATGTTCTTCCAAATAAGTAAATAATAAAACTTTAGTTATAAACATGAAAGCATATACAAAAAACAAAGCATGTACAAAAATGAACAAAAGAAAAATTTACCGGTTAGTAGGGAAACTTCGATTTTTGCTCTAGTTGAGATGGATGAACTAGTTGAGATGGATGAAGAAATCACCACCTTCAAACCGTTGGTTTTATAGGAATTTATGTATATGGTGCGCGTTGCTTCTGCGCACAAGGAGTTACCGATTCAAAATAACGGTAACTAAAAGTGCGTTATGTAGCTGCGCACAAATTTTTAACAGTAATTTTCTGTGCGCGTTACACCTGCGCACCAAAAGTTACAGATTCAAAAAGTTACAGAATAGGTGCGCTTTACCTTAGCGCATGGCTGAAATTTCTGTGCGTTCTACCACTGCGCACTATAATCTTTCATTCTTCGAAATAGTTGCGATATGAAGGGTGTAGCACATCGATGTGGATTATGTTTGAAAAACTTATACAAAATAGTGTTATTAGGCATATAAAGTGTGTATAAGGTCTCTCCTTCACAAAAAGTTGATCGAAAATACTCAAAAACGCAAAAACGCCTTATCGGTCCTGATGGCCTGTTAAGGTCGAGAATAGGCGGTTCGATGCCCAAACGACGTCGGAATGCAATGAAACTTGTTTTCAATGCATATTATAGCTATTTAACCTTGTCGGTAAGTTCGAGTCAAAAACTCGAGCTCTTCGAGTAACACCTCCTTTGTAAACCTTCACTAGTCTTTCATTCTTCGAAATAGTCGAAGTAGTTGAGATATGAAGGGTCTAGTACATGGGTGTTGATTATGTTTCAAAAACTTATACAATTATGTGTTATTAGGCATATAAAGAGTGTATAAGGTCTCCCCTTCACAAAAAGTTGATCGAAAATACTCAAAAACGCAAAAACGCCTTATCGGTCCTGATGGCCTGTTAAGGTCGAGAATAGGCGGTTCGATGCCCAAACGACGTCGGAATGCAATGAAACTTGTTTTCAATGCATATTATAGCTATTTAACCTTGTCGGTAAGTTCGAGTCAAAAACTCGAGCTCTTCGAGTAACACCTCCTTTGTAAACCTTCACTAGTCTTTCATTCTTCGAAATAGTCGAAGTAGTTGCGATATGAAGGGTGTAGCACATCGATGTGGATTATGTTTGAAAAACTTATACAAAATAGTGTTATTAGGCATATAAAGTGTGTATAAGGTCTCCCCTTCACAAAAAGTTGATCGAAAATACTCAAAAACGCAAAAACGCCTTATCGGTCCTGATGGCCTGTTAAGGTCGAGAATAGGCGGTTCGATGCCCAAACGATGTCGGAATGCAATGAAACTTGTTTTCAATGCATATTATAGCTATTTAACCTTGTCGGTAAGTTCGAGTCAAAAACTCGAGCTCTTCGAGTAACACCTCCTTTGTAAACCTTCACTAGTCTTTCATTCTTCGAAATAGTCGAAGTAGTTGCGATATGAAGGGTGTAGCACATCGATGTGGATTATGTTTGAAAAACTTATACAAAATAGTGTTATTAGGCATATAAAGTGTGTATAAGGTCTCCCCTTCACAAAAAGTTGATCGAAAATACTCAAAAACGCAAAAACGCCTTATCGGTCCTGATGGCCTGTTAAGGTCGAGAATAGGCGGTTCGATGCCCAAACGACGTCGGAATGCAATGAAACTTGTTTTCAATGCATATTATAGCTATTTAACCTTGTCGGTAAGTTCGAGTCAAAAACTCGAGCTCTTCGAGTAACACCTCCTTTGTAAACCTTCACTAGTCTTTCATTCTTCGAAATAGTCGAAGTAGTTGCGATATGAAGGGTGTAGCACATCGATGTGGATTATGTTTGAAAAACTTATACAAAATAGTGTTATTAGGCATATAAAGTGTGTATAAGGTCTCCCCTTCACAAAAAGTTGATCGAAAATACTCAAAAACGCAAAAACGCCTTATCGGTCCTGATGGCCTGTTAAGGTCGAGAATAGGCGGTTCGATGCCCAAACGATGTCGGAATGCAATGAAACTTGTTTTCAATGCATATTATAGCTATTTAACCTTGTCGGTAAGTTCGAGTCAAAAACTCGAGCTCTTCGAGTAACACCTCCTTTGTAAACCTTCACTAGTCTTTCATTCTTCGAAATAGTCGAAGTAGTTGAGATATGAAGGGTCTAGTACATGGGTGTTGATTATGTTTCAAAAACTTATACAATTATGTGTTATTAGGCATATAAAGAGTGTATAAGGTCTCCCCTTCACAAAAAGTTGATCGAAAATACTCAAAAACGACGTCCTTGGAGGCCTTATATGCGCATTAGATCTGCGCACATGATTCTTTGCGCATTAGATCTGCGCACGGTTGAAGACCGTTAAAATATGACCGTTGCGTGCGCATAACATCTGCGCACGAAACGGTCATATTTCAACAGCAAAAACCGAAGCTATAAAAGGGGGGTTGCACTCACCTCAATTCACCAATCTCACCATCTCTCTCTTAACCTCACCAATCTCACCATTTGTCTCTTAACACTCGCTATGTCGCACAGTTCATCATCAAGCAACGCTGCGCTTTTTTATTGTAAATGTGATCGACCAGCGGTAATGAGGAGTTCAGAATCTCGAAGAAACCTCGCTCGAAGGTTCTGGACATGCGCTGGTACTGGTGGTTACATTTGTGAATTCCACGAGTGGATCGATCCACCACACCCTTGTTACTCCTTAGCTGCAATAAGAGATCTATTCTCGAAGATACGTACGTTGGAGGAGGAAAACGCCGATCTTAAGGCGACCCTGGCTTCCAATCGTTAGTTAAGTGGTTGTTTTAATCGTTAGTTCGTTGTTGTAATTGTTAGTTAAGTGGTTGTTGTAATCGTTAGTAAACAAGCATAGCACTGGACAAAGAGAAGTTGAGGAGGGACAACCTATAAAGATCCCCAACCGATATTGGTTTCGATGTTCGGATTTAGCAAAATGTACGAACTAATAAGAGTTTGGAAACTGGTTATTAGTTGGTACATATTGCCGACTCCGAACATCGAAACCAATCATCGGTTTGGGGATCTTGATAGGTTGGTCTTCCTCTTTGTGTAGTGTTGTTGTTGAAATTTGTATTTCGTTTTCAAATCAATATAGTTTTTCACGTCTTGTTGTTCAGATTTGTATTTGCATTATTGTTCGGAGTCGTTTTGAATATTCAAACAAGCAAAACATAAAATTTAAAACCATCACACAAGAAAAAGGCATACATAAAACATCAATCGTACATAAAACATCCATCAAACAAAAACAGACGTCAAGCGTCTAATCCTGAGTCTCCTAAGTATAAGGCGGAGCATCTTCCCGAGGCACATCACCCTGAGTCATATCATCTTGGTGTGCTTCCTCCTGAGTGCCGCATCCACTCCCCTAGCCACTCTCATGAACAGAATCTCGAAAAACAGGAGGTGGTGGTGGTGGTGGCATCCGCGATGCACGTGGGGGAGATGGTGCCAAAGGTGCCTGAGGTGCCTCTAAGATTGCAAGCCAACCACGAATCACATCTTCAGTGGCCCAAGGTCGATCCGAGATAGGGGTGTCTAGAAAAGAGTGCATCATGGCTTGAAGGATCTGACAACGCTGCAAACAAAACGTAAATTTAATCGTTAGTTAAGGTCTAAAGCTAAGTTTTGTACAAACTTTATAAAATTTTACATACCGCTAATGCATCGATAGGCACCGGGGTATATCCATAGCGAGGCGGGCGATCATGTCTCTCAGAGGATGGATCGACGACGGGATGTGAGAACTCGTCCAGCCAATCCATATAGTCATCAGACATCTTCCATGCTGGCTCTGCAACCGGCCCATCCAGATCGATCAGAGGCCTCGGCTCTGCGTCCCATACAAGAAGAAGCTCAGGTGCATAAACGACGTCATACCTCGTGCAACCCATGGGCCGATGAAATGACAACGGCTGAATGGGTGGGTCGGGAACGGGCTGAGCCCGCCCAAACTGCCGCAGGACTCTCCTAGGGTTGTAGGCCTCATGAAATTTCCAGATGCTCAATACGCCCTCAAATCTCGTAGGAGTAACCTCTGGTGAGTTGAAGTCCAAATCTCTCCATGGCTGCCAGTTAACCTGAAACAAATAACAAGCCAAATTAGACACGTATTGCGGTAATGAAATAAAAAATATAAGAAATTAAATCCAAACCTGCTCATATCTCATGTTGTCGAGCATGCGACGGATGGCAACCAAACGCCCAGTATCCGAGCTAAGTGGTGTATACAATCCTACAGCACCATCTCCATGGGCGAATGCAGGGTTCGTGACAAAGTGATCACGAAAATGAGGAAAGTATGCCCAGATCCAGCACTACATATAAACAATTACAGATTATTAGTAAAACTACGTGAATAGTTAAGAGTTATTCACCAAGACGTTAACGACAAGATCTTACCCTCAGAAGAATCCCACATGAACCAATGGTTGCCGTCTCGACTCTAAATGCAGACCCTAAATTGCGATACACTAACGCAAGTATGCCGGCTCCCCATGCAATGTCCTCTGTACGATCATGGTTGAGAACAAGCGCCGCATACTGGACCTTGACACCCTTTGTCGACCTGTCCACCAAGACAGTCGAGCCCAGAAGCAAAAGGAGATACAGAGTGGCAATGTGACTCTCATTCCTGACTGGCGCATCAAACAAAACTTCCAACCGAGCATTGAGGGCACCGAAATGAATGCCACCTGAGCTATAACATGCCTTCATGTCATCAGCCTCCTGACCCATAGCGTCCGCAAGCGCCGCATAGATCTGGTCATCTGTCATAGGTGAATTGCAGCTACGACCATGTATACGGACTCTGAGGATCTGCATCACGTCATGTAGGCAGATGGTCATCTCAGCAAATGGCATGTGGAAAGTGTTGGTCTCTGGATGCCACCTCTCCACAAAAGCAGAAATCAATGCAGCATCGATCTGAGACGCTATGCCCACTCGGCGCAGCTCTGTCAGCCCAGAACGCTCAGCAAGCCTGAACCATGTACCCTCCTCAGCTGAAATATGATGCTCATAATCATGAACCTGTGCAGATCTGTACATCACCCTCAGGAGCTTCCTAGCCTAAATAAGTACAGAAAAAAATTTGCGTCCGGTTAGTAAATATGAAACGTATAACTTATTATAAGCATTCAGATCAATGTTATTGAACATACCGGATCTAACGGAGCCGCCTCAGCCTCGGCCTCATCCCCGTCCCCATCCTCTGGCTCATCCTCTGGCTGAATATCTCCTACTCGTCGTCTCTGCCTGGGACGACGACCACCTCTAACTGGAGCCGCAACCTCCTCACCAACAACCTCCTCAACTGCAGCCCCCTCAGCGACTCCCTCAGCAGCAACACCCTCACCACCAACTCCCTCAGCAGCAACACCCTCCTGACCTCTCCCTCTCCCTCTCCCTCTACCTCTCCCTCTCCCTCTCCCACCACCTCGGCCTCTGCCTACAGCACCCTCACCACCACCTCGGCCTCTGCCTCGGCCTACAGCTTCCCCCGCACGGGCACGCTTCCTAACCTGCATCGGGGGCACCAATGGTACATCGGGAGCGGGCCCTGGAAGAGGACCACGCGACCATATCCATCTCGCTATATGCGTCT
This sequence comes from Oxyria digyna, assembly GCA_029168935.1. Lineage (NCBI taxonomy): Eukaryota > Viridiplantae > Streptophyta > Magnoliopsida > Caryophyllales > Polygonaceae > Oxyria > Oxyria digyna. The sequence continues at coordinate 12,652,158 of JAPVLV010000010.1, read as the reverse complement.
CATAAGAACACAATAGGTGAGGCGCACGTGGACGACAAATGTCCTGCATCGACTCCCCGAGCCAAGGAAAATATGTCTGTGGGGCATGGTCATCGTCGTCTAAATCTCCCGACACTGGCTCTGAAGATGCGACTGGCTCTGCAGATGCGACCGTAGGAGGAGAAGATGTCGACGTTTCTGCATCTGTCACTGCAGGTAATTCCTGCTCTGTATGCTCTGAACTGCGAGGTAAAGCATCCTGAAACAGAGGTGCGTCCTGGATATCATAGTCATCCGTGGTCACCTGCGCCTGTACTGGTGTGGGCTCGATAGGGTCGAACGCAGTAACATATCGACCAGGATAATCTACGTCGTCATGGAAATCTCCTCTCTGTCCATCCATCTCCATATGCGAACCATCTATCTCCTGCTGCTGCAGCTGTGCCTCCTCGTACTCATTCCCTGGCTCACGGCGCTCAGGTGATCCGGTGCCGAAAAATCGTTCGAGGGCCTCGAACGATAATCGCACACCGGCTGCCACATCATGTCGACGTGGAAGTCGTTCCGCTACTGGTGCGGGCATCGTGTTGCCCGTCTGATCCATGACGGCTTGTATAGTCTACATGTTTTTACATTTTTAGTATGACTAATTCATACTAAAATATTCGGAAATAATTTGCAACTTCGTAATCAAATTCGAGTCTTTATATCTACGAAAACTAAATTTTTTAATATAAATTGTTAGAAATTTAACAATTAAGCCATAACTAGTTATGACTGTTAAGTTTCTAATATTTAATTCATAATTACTAAAAAATAAACATCTCAACTAATACGAAATAATAATCACTACTATTACTAAAAAATTACAATTAATACGAATTCATAATAATTCGATTAGGCATTCGATTAATGCATAATAATCTGAAACTTAATCGTAATTATAAAAAAATACGATTAATAAGAATTCTAATATTTAATTCATACAAAACTGAAATTTAATCGTAATTATGAAAAATTACGATTAAATTACAATTAATACGAATTCTAATATTTAATTCATAAAAAACTGAAATTTAAACGTAATTATGAAAAATTACAATTAAATTACAATTAAGATACGAATTCTAATATTTAATTCATAAAAAACTTAAATTTAATCGTAATTATTACAAAAATAAATTACGAATAAATTTCCTAAATTAAATACGATAAATATTTGAAAAAAGCGGGTTTAGAAATTTTATACCGAATAAAGATCATGCGGTGTCTCCGGAATCCGAGTCGCCGGAATAGTCGCCGGAGGAGCATTTGCCGCTGCCAACGCGGCTCGAGTCGCATACCGCCGGCCACCTCCATCCACCAACGCTTCATCGTCGGACAAGGTCGCCGGAGGTGGCTCCGTTGGGACGGAAGTCGCCGGAGGTGTTGGGATTGGGACGAAAGTGGTGTGGTCGGGACCGGAAGAATGAGGGGGTTCAGAATCCATTGACGGAATTGTGTTTAGACGAGGGAAACGCTCGGAAATGGAGAAAATTGTAACGGCGCCGTCGAGTTACTGTGCGTAGAAAATAAGAGAAAGGAGGAAGAAGAAGAACCTGCGGCGCAGGGTTTAATAGACCCTGTGCGCAGTTCTTCTGCGCACTAATATGTGCGCACAAGTTCAGCGCACACATTCGGGAATCCGAAACGTCGTGCGCTGAACTTTTGCGCATTATATCTTATGTGCGCTTTGTTCCTGCGCACACATTTGACAGACATCGTCAGAATTTTCACATTTATCCCGAAAATACCCTTGTGCGCAAGAAAACTGCGCACCAACTTATGCGCATAACATCTGCGCACCAACTTATGCGCATAACATCTGCGCACCAACTTATGCGCATAACATCTGCGCACCAAATCGCGTGTATATAGAGAAAAAGTCGCGTGCATATAGGCGTTTCGTATTAAAAATCTTAACCTATTGTTAGAAATATGGAAATGTAAAACCGTGCAACCAAACACGCCCTAAGATACGAATCATGAATGCTAACGATTCTCCCAAAAAAAGAGAAAAGTTAGATGAATAACGCCGACAAGGCCATACTAGTTTAGTTGTTGGCTAGCAGTAGCAGCTTTTAGCTTGCCTTACTTTGGTTCTTGGCAACCCTTAACGCACGATTCCTCTTTCACAAATCTTTCTATCTGTCCTTCTTATCTCAATTTCGTTACCTGTCCGGGATTCTGATTCTTCTTCTCTGCAATCAATCAATCAAACTGGTTTGTGGACTACTGACGAGACTTTCCGTTTGAATTGCATAATATCTCAAATCATTCGAGTTCAGAAGTAGAGATTTACTGGTTGGTATGTCCTTTGGTTTGGTAGTGTTGAGATTCAGTTTTGCGCTGTAAATCACGTGGTCTTGTTCTTTCTTATCATGTCATACGGAACTTTAACTTTTCCGGTCTTACTGTATTTGAAAATCTTGCTGATTTGTTTCTCCATGTCAATACTCCGATCTGAAATTGCGAGCGGATTGGGATTTAGTCTTCTGTAGAACCGGGAATTGGTTAACCTAACCGGATATGTTTAATTTGACCTGTGTTATGATTTGTAGTGGATACCAATTCCTATTCGTAAAGCGATAGAGGGTTGGGGATTGAATGAATCGGATGTGCTATGGCAATGAAATACAGCATTTGTTCTACTCCGTGATTTCACTCGGACGACTGTACCTCATCCTCCAATCTGTCGAAGTTCTAGCTCCTCGTGATTACATGAGATAAAATTAAACCAGAATTTATCTTATTGTGTTTCTTGAAGCAAATTCTTTGTATGTTTGAAGGATTTAAAACAAGCTCTCTGGTTCCATTTCTTGAGTGTCTCAGTATAGTAGCTTTGTTTGGTCAGGATGAACCTCAAGTTCCTTAATCTGATTTGTTATCTCTTACTTACTACAGGAAGATTTTGGTGTTCAATACATAGCATGATGTCCTACTCAAACGCAGGTCAATTGGTAGTAGCATCAGACTACAACGAGCAAACCGGTACTCTTGTATCTGAACAAAACTTCAATATGGCTCCTCCTTCTTTCAATATGCCAAGTGTCATGACACCTCAGCAATCCGTAGCTATACTTTGGGACATTGAAAATTGCCCAGTTCCAAGTGATGTCAGACCCGAGGACATTGCTGGAAACATCCGTATGGCATTACGTGTCCACCCGGTAATCCGAGGTGCCATCACAGTGTTCTCTGCCTATGGAGATTTCAATGCTTTTCCTAGACGAGTAAGAGAAGGCTGTCAGAGAACAGGTGTCAAACTTGTAGATGTCCCTAATGGAAGAAAAGACGCTGCAGATAAGGCAATCTTGGTAGACATGTTTCTTTTCGCCCTTGATAACCGTCCTCCTTCTTTCATCATGTTGATATCAGGTGATGTCGATTTTGCCCCTGCTCTTCACATATTAGGTCAGCGCGGGTATACGGTAATTCTTGTGATTCCATCTGGTGTTGGAGTTTCATCTGCTTTGAGTAATGCTGGTAGATTTGTGTGGGATTGGCAAAGTGTTGCACGTGGCGAGGGCTTTGTGCCTCCCACAAGAACCGAACTTTCTGGGTTTGTTGATTGTCAAGAGGAGGAAGCTATTGTATACAGAGGTATCTCAGAAAGCTATTACAATTCTAGAGATTTCTCGGTAGTTTCTCGGTCTCTATCTGAGTATACAACTGGCAATTTACTCTCTTTGCCGCCTTGCTATCCAGGGTCGTCAAGAGCTCTGTCTCTGCCACCTGGCACAATCGACGTCGTTTCCAGTGAGCAGAAGAATGAGGGAACTTTGTGGGTTCAGCCCGGAGATTTAATTGGTTTGAAAGGGCAGTTAGTTAAGCTTCTAGAACTTTCCGGGGGATCCATGACTCTTACCCGGGTCCCGTCTGAGTACCAAAAATGTTTCGGTCGGCCTTTATACATGTCAGAATACGGAGCTTCTAAACTTATAGTTCTTCTTAAGAAAATGTCAGATGTGATTGTTGTTGATGGAAGAGGACCTAAGAGGCTCGTTTATCTGAAAAATACCCAAGTCGACTCAAATGCACCCGGATTATTACTGTCATCAAGAAAAGACATGAAAGGGAAGGAAGTTGTTGGTGGAGGATCATCTGATGAGTTATCTGACGATGAGAAGGCCGTTAGTTTCTGTACACGACCTATTACTATACTCAAAAGAGAAGACAAAGGACTAGAACTGCAGCAATTCAAGTACGAGTTGATGGAGATTCTAGTGAGTTTCTCGTGCAGGATCTTCGTGAGTTGCTTTGAGGAAATTTACCAGCAAAGGTACAAGAAGCAGTTGGATTTTTTAAAGTTGGGTGTTAGTAATCTAGATGAGTTGTTTGGTAAAATGAAAGATGTGGTCGTCTTACGTGAAGATCCAGGGAGTAAGATGAAGTTCCTGGCTGCTGCTGGCATGTAGTTTCTTGTTTTTGGTATCTGTAAATCTGGAATGATATTGTTACACATGTGTTTTTTTTTCGCTGCATGTGTTATAAGACCATGTTGTAATGTTACAACTATAGTTTACATTGCATTGTTAGGGTATATTAAGACAGATTAGCATTTTCTTCAGATTTCAGAGTAAAAGATTATATGGATCAACACTATTGTAAGGGTTTTGACTGAAATAGAGTTTGTAATCCAGCAGATCCTCAGAGTAATGAATGTTAACCCTGTTTTATTTTCCTTTCTTTTTCAACACTATTTCTTTTTTCTCGACGATGGGACCATGATTGTCGAGACGAAAAGGAGTATTGCGTCATTGACATCTTCTCTTTTGATACCGGGAAATGGAAAGCTGTAAACAATGGGCAACCGGTGTTTACAAGCTCGAGCGCTGTTTATAAAGATTCCTCAAACTTTAGTTATAAGGGTATCTTGCCTTGGTTTAATCTAAGTACAAGGAGTATTGTAACATATGATCCCTTCGACAATCCTGAGAGATTTACCAGATTCTGTTACCCAATGATAGAAAAATAGGTAAGACAATGGCATGCCTGAATCTCGCTTATCTGGGTCATGAACACGACTTGTTGAGATACTAACATCTTCTAGTGTGGCTATTAGTGGATTATGACAAGAAAGAATGGCGATAGGAGAAAAAGCGTGTCTCGTTAGTCCATTGATTTATTCTCACAACATCTTAGACAACTGATTGCTGCGCATCCTTAGAATCCTCAACTGATTGGTGAGATTACTGCTTTTGATCTTATAAGCGGTAAAAAGGAACATATGGATGTTTCAGACGTTACTGAACCAGAGATCATGACATAAATATTTAGTTGGAAATTGTTAGTGTTCCATTTGGTTTCCTCTGCTGCACTCTCCATTCTACTTTGGTAGCTCGATTATACTTATTGGGTGTAGTTGTTGTAATTTGCTAGTGTATTTTGGCCCTCCCAAGCTTGCCAAAGTCCGGCTGTATAAATATACTTTTCAACTCAGATATGAGATGACCTACTTAACAAAATGCTAATTCTTGATGATATTGTCAATAGATAATGCTTGCGTGCTAAAACAATTAGCTTGAAGGAATTCTAACACTCCTTAATTTGCTAGTTGGACTAAGAAAGTCTTACCTACATTTTTTTCCCAAGTCAAAATAACAAAGGCGTCTCCTTTGTGTTCCATAAATTAAGAACTCATTTTTTGACCAAAAAAAAATAATAAAAAATACATAAATTAAGAACTCATCAAATTTCAAAACTTCTTACTGATTATGATTATTAGTCAAGATCAGGCCTATCAATGGGATTGGATGTAGATTTGCAGTCAAATAGGCAACACAAAGTGACGCAAGAACATAGCAAAGCTTTGAAGTTGAAACCCAAAAAAATCAATTAATGGCAGAAGGTAAGAAGCATTCAAACTAAACACACTCAATAATTCAAAGCAATAGTGGAAAATATTAAAACCACTTGGGGAAAATGATTCTTTTAAATCTTATTGGATTAAGAATAAGGAGTTCTGACTTTTAGGTCCTTCCATTGCTTATAAGAAATCCATTCTGATATATTTTCTTTATACCAAAACATCAGAACTCCAGTTAGCAATGTGTATAACACTAATCCATTACCTTTCTTTCTTGTTCTTGTTCTTGCTTCCATTTGTCATTTCTGCTCAAACCAACAGAATAAACCTAGGCGCATCACTTACAGCAGGAGACGAATCATCATGGTTATCTCCATCTGGTGACTTTGCGTTCGGGTTCCAACGCATCGGTTCTCAAACCTACATATTAGCCATATGGTTCAACAAAATACCTGAAAAATCCATTACTTGGTCAGCAAATGCAAATGGAGCTATTTTAGCTGATAAAGGATCAAAGTTGCAGCTAACTTCAGATGGCAGCCTTATCCTTAAATCAAATAATACCACTAACTTGTGGAATTCACCAGTCAGTGGAGCAAACTATGCAGCCATGCTTGACACCGGCAATCTCGTGCTAAGAACCGCCAATTCTGCTCAAATTTGGCAAAGCTTTGATTATCCAACGGATACCATTTTGCCTACACAGAATATGAGTGAAGGATCTTCACTAATATCACGGTTTGGAGAGACGAATTATTCTAGTGGAAGATTTCAGCTCAAGATGCAAGAAAATGGGAATCTTGTGATCTATACACTAAACTGGCCACAGCAATCAACTGATTACTATAAGTATTACTGGACTGGAACCAATGGGAGTGGACAGCCTTTGGTGTTCAACCAATCCGGTTCAGTCTATGTAGAGAACTCAAACCAGACAATGGTTCCAATCTTCTCGGATCAAGAAGGCGCAAGCGGAATTTACCAAAGGGTAATCTTGGAATATGATGGTGTTTTGAGGAGGTATGTTTATCTAAGAAGTACAGATTCAACAAGCTCTCAAATGAAATGGACAGTTCAAGGATTTCAGCCACCAGATATCTGTAATGCAATGCAAGGGACCATTGGAGCGGGAGCTTGTGGTTTTAATAGCTATTGTGAAATTGGAGGTGAACGAAGGCCTCAGTGTACGTGTCTACCGAATTATTCGTTGTTGGATCCAACGGATCAGGTTGGAGGATGCAAACCCGACTTTACTCTACAGAGTTGCACCGATGAATCACAAGAGAATGATGAATTTCAGCTTGAGCCAATGGATACTACAGGTTTTTGGGGATCAGATTATCAACAACTTGATTTCACAACAGAGGCTTCATGTCAAGAATCTTGCTTGTCTGATTGTTTTTGTGCAGTTGCAGTTTTTGTCAGTAATGACAACCAAAAATGCTTCAAGAAGAGATTTCCTCTTTCTAATGGCCATTATGGGCCTGGGATTTCTTCAAAAGCTTATATTAAAGTAAGAGTTGGTAACTCAACATCAACATCATCAGGAGGAGGCGGAGTTGGAGTTGATAAAGTGAATGATCACCAAACTCTGATCCTCACAGGATCCTTTTTGTTCGGAGGTTCAGTTTTCTTCAACATTCTCTTCATTATTTTAGCAGTCCTTACCGCAAGGTTGTGCACGTACAGAATACAAGGAAGAGGTCAAGAACAACAGCAAGATATTATAGCAGGAACAAGTATGATAGTCTTCAGCTATGGAGAATTGGAGAAAGCCACAAATCGATTCAAGGAATCAGTGGGTCAAGGTGCGTTTGCAACTGTTTACAAAGGGATTCTTGATTCAGATGAGGGCAAAGTCATAGCAGTCAAGAAACTTAATGAGCAAATGCAAGAGAATCAAAAAGAATTTGAGAGTGAAGTCAGAGCTATCGTGAAAACCGGACACCGAAATCTAGTCCAACTCATCGGCTTCTGCAATGATGGGAAAAACCGGCTTTTAGTCTATGACTACATGCCTAATGGATCTTTAGCCGACATTCTTTTCAAAGGCGAAAAGCCAAGTTGGTTCATGAGAATCAAGTTCGCCTTTGAAATAGCTAGAGGGCTAAACTACTTGCATGAGGAGTGTAGTATTCAGATCATTCATTGTGACATAAAGCCTCAAAATATCCTGTTAGATTCTTCATTCACAGTTAGAATCTCAGATTTCGGGTTGGCAAAGCTTTTGAAGAAGGATCAAGCTCAAACTTTAACTGGTATAAGAGGAACCAAAGGATATGTTGCGCCTGAATGGTTCAGGAGCATGCCGATTACAACGAAGGTTGATGTATATAGCTATGGAGTTTTGCTGTTGGAGATCATTTGTTGCAGAAGATGTTTTGTAGCGGATATTGAGGATGAGAGTCAGATGGTGTTGTCTGATTGGGCTTATGATTGCTACAAAGAAGGGAGATTAGAATGTTTGGTGGAAGGCGATGATGAAGCTTTGGCTAATTCAGAGAAGGTCAAGAAACTTGTCATGGTTGCACTGTGGTGTGTTCAAGAGGATCCATCTAAGAGACCATCCATGAATAAGGTTGTCGAAATGATCAAAGAAGTTTTAGAAGTGTCGCCCCCTCCTGATTTGACCTCACATATCATCTCTATGAACGATGATCGTGAAAGTTCAGTACCGTTAATGGTTGGGGATTTTAACATGTAAGATAGTGATCTAAGTTTTTTGGTGTTAGGATATGTTATTGGTTTTGCACTTTCATTTCAGTTTGATCAGTTTTGGATTTGGATTATAATTTTATCTTTTGTTGGATTACAGCTCAACTTTGTGAGATTGTGATCACTCATTTCCACGTATTTTAATATATAACCCCATGCACTTTCATTGAAATTCAAGTTAACACCTGATGATAAATTCAACCAAACACTTCCTGGTAACTTTTAATTCAAGGAGAAACAAACGAGTACCAAATCTAACTAGAGTTCCATCTTGAATAAAAAAAGTGATAACCTAAACTGGATATAAATGGCTCATATAAAATTGTCATTAGAAAGGCGAAATTTTAGGTGGGCATGACAGATATTGATCACTTAAGGAGAAAAAAAAACACAACACAGATAACCGTCATAAGTAACAAATGCATGCATTAAGTTTTTTTTGCTGTCATTGTAAAAGACAGTAAAATTGCTGGGCAAAGACAAGTCAATTGTAGCCCTGTGGCCAGACAGAAGTAAAAAAACACAAGTACGATTCAAGTACACTTCTTCTAACAAGGAAATGAAGGGTTTTGGCAACCTCAAATGCACGGCCAAACGATCTAATCCAGCAATCGGCCACCCGTCAGACAAGTCTAGTAAATTAAGAAAGGCGTTGTGCTGCAGCTCACCTGCAGATAGGAATCACTATCATTTTCCAAAAGAAGATTCTAACTAGATGTAGTCTCGTCTAAGATGACCATTTCATATTACAGATTTTGTCATTGTCCAGTGGAGTTTTTAAACAAATCTACAAGTAGAGTTCTAAAGTAAAATGGTGAACCCGTCATAAAAAAATGAAAGAAAAACATTTACACATAGATATGAATAGAAAGAAAATAGTCATCTTAATTAGAGTTTAGTGGTTAAGGTCTCCAACTCTATATCAGCCTATCAGGATTGGGGTCACAAAAATAAAAACCTGGACAAGAGAAGGGCAAGATTTCCTTAGCATGTATAGGCCTCAGAAACTAGACTAAACCCTCATCCAAACTTCTGAAAACAACTCCAAATCCTAATCTTAAAGGATGAGCAAACTTCTGAAAACAACTCCAAAGAAGGAAATTTTTTCACTTCGAATTTTACAGCACTAGGGGACAAAGAGTGGAGAATGAGCAAACCTGAATTCAAAAGCATTTACTTCAAACTTTAAGAACGGCTTTGTGAACCATTGTTTCTTTGTGTATCTGATGACAACTCTTCTCCACAAGATCAAGCAACTTCTCCAAATTCGAGGACCATGAGTTAAGGATGTCATTGCTGTCCTTGGCTACCTGGAAACACACTACTCCCATAGGCCTGTCAATCTTTGCAATAAGAGCCTTAGACACAACCATCTCTGACATATGCTTCTCCGCTTCCTGGAAAAAAAGAGAGTTAGTTAATCAAACTTTAAAGTTTAAACTCACATGGTAAACACAAAGTGAAAGGAATAAGGTGGTGTGGAAAGGAGCTTACCTGGGTACTAAGACATAATAAATCTGCAAGTCTCTTCAACGTAACCCTGGAATAGTATTTTGAAACGACGAGTATGTTCTGGAAATAGGGAAACAAGAAGAAAATAATTTAGCAAACTGGACTTCAAAGCAAATGTGAGAGTTCTTTTTACGGAAATTACATGTTCTATGACCCTCTGTTTTAGATCTTCGGCAGCTTTTTCAACAAGAGGGCCACCCAGCAGATTCTTTTCATTCTCAAATTCATCCTTGAAAGCATTCCAGAGTGCTGTCCACTGAATGACCTCCATTGTCACCAGCTGTTTCAACAGTGACCTAAACAAGAGATGGTACAAAAAAATACTTATCTCTCTGTCTATGGAGAAAAATAGCAGAAAGACGAGGGCCATTAACATACTTGAAGTTTGGAATCTCAGACAGATTTTTATCCTCCAAGGTGGAGTTAAGAAGACTTGATTGCATAGGCCCGTGTGGAGCCAAAACCAAGTACCAACAGATTTTCCTTAGAACCTAAACGCAGTCAAAAAAATTCTTCCAATCAGAATAATAAACAGGATAACATAGAATTTGTAATTACCACCTAAAACAAATAAGAGCACATGTATATTGCTGACAACATAAATTTGTTAATTTTCCAATAACAGAAAGAAGGCAGTCAGGTATCAATGGTATACCTGTGTCCACTGGGTTGGATCCTCTTTGACAGAGGATATCTCATAGATAGATTTGTAGCAACGGCAAATTTCCAGGTAGTCAATCTGGTGTGAATAAAATCTGCATAGAAAAGAGTATATCAGTTGACATCTCACATACTGCATAGAAAAGAGTATATTCATTATTTCTCATACCCCAATTCCTCCCAAGGAAACCTTGGAAGCTAGCATACTACCATTCACAAACATAAAAGTCCAAGTAAATTCAGACAAAATTAAGTGAATTATTTTAAACAAACAGAAGCACAACAAAAGAGTGACAGAAAAGAACGAGGCATGCAGCAAAGTAGCTTAAGATATCATGTAAGATAAACTCTCAAGGGCTATAGCTCACGTGTTCATCAAGCAAAACACAATTAGGGAAGATTCAAGGGCTCAAGAGCGTCTTGCAGTGATTGCCTAGTTGTTAGTTGATAGTATGGCTAAAAAGCCTCAATGAATTAGTTCTCCGATTAGGTATAGACAATAAATTCCTCCCAATTAATATGGGATACTAGATCATAGGACCATCTTTGCAATACACCACGAAAGACCAATCATGGATGTACAAAGGTATGCTTTATATGAAATAAAATCTCTAAACCAATCATACACCTTTGGGACCCCATCTATAGGACCTTTTTTTATATAGTTTGTTAGCCTGCTGTGAAATAAAATTCTGAACCTATAGACACATAGTTTCACATACCGGATCATCTGTTCGTAGTATATGCGCTTCAACTCTGGCAGGGATGGGATATCAGCAGGAGCCTCTTCTATAAGTTGGTCGCCGTCTTTAGGTTTCTTCTTATCTTTTGAGGGAGTAATATCAAAAACTCTAGGACTGATTTTCCTTGACAGAATCTGGGCACGGACATAGTCCTGACGTTCTAAGCAAAGACGGACCTGAGAAACAAAAACAATAACATCAGGACGAAAAATTTGACCAGATTTCTGAAACAGGCATGCAAGAAACATGACTTCAGGCAGTTGTATGTGCACGAAGGAAGAAAGAAGATGAAGAAAATGAATCTCATACTTGTTCAAGAATAAAAGCTAGTTTTTCCGTTTTCGCCATTGCACCAAAAGTTTCCACCTGTACGTTTCCATACCATGATACGACGATTAACTATCAATGGTCACATGATTTGGACAAATGAACAAAGTTCATAGCTTATAATATTCAAGAGAATGGGTGTTTGGCACAAACCGCAATTTCTTGCATCAGATCTGCAGCTTCAGCAATAAGTCCTTGTTCCTCCTTGATCTTTGCAAGACTCTTAATTAACCTAGCCCTCTCAATTTCAACATAGATCTGCATTTCATAATGAACTTTAAGATCAATTCGATTCAGATACAAAAAATTTAAATATTATATAGCATTATATTAGGTCACCTTCCCAGCTGCAACAGTGTTTAGTGTCTTTATGAGCTCTATACGAGTGTCAAGATCTGGAGTTTGATCAATGTACTGCATAGCTTGCTGCACCATAGCAGTCACGGCCTGCAAAGAACAAAACAAGATTAGCCACTAATTTGATGTACATCTTGAAAGTAAACAAGCATATATGTATTTCTCTATCGGTACATGCATTTTTTCTTTCTTTATTGCTAATTCATCACTCAACATGATTATAAAAAATTGTGTATAAGGATGCAATAAACAACAAGACCAAACTTTTAGCCATCCAATGGAAATTTTGTCTCACACCTGTTTCAATTGCCCACGGCGCTTGGACAAAAGAATAATTTGATCATTCAAAGTCTTCCAGGCCTGAGCTTCAAAGCACAGTTGTAGAATGTCACACGCTGCCTTTCTGGTACCAGCAACTTCTCCAGCAAGTCTCATTTGTTTCTCAACATTCAACAAGGACTCTATTTGAGCCTCTAAAGTGCTGCTTTGATGTTCCTGATGATATCATAAAGTGGAATATTTCAGCTCATTAAAAGCCCTTTCAGTAACTTCCTTGCATTGTTAATATTCTCAAATTATCCTACTGAATCCTTTCAAACCTTAATTAGGACACTATTTAAATTTTCTTAGTATACCGAATATTCAACTAATAAACTCGAAAGGCTCAGGGTAACACCTGCAGGATATGACTATACAATAAATCTGACTCCTCAAAATACTCAATACTAGCATCTATTGTTAAAAAAAAACAATTCTCACTATGATACTCATCAATGTAAAGTGTACACAAGCAGTAAAGCATTCAATGAGATCATAGAACATCACATCACATGAAAGAAGGACATAATTTGGAAACTTACTCATGAAAGAAGGACATAATTTGGAACGAAGTAGGTTCATAAATCATAACTGAATCAGCTTAGTAAAGTTCAAAAGCTTCAGTTAACCGAAACCCTAAATTATCATGTCATAAAGCACGGGGAAACTAAGAAAATTATAGAAAACCCTAAATGTCTGCGTACAAATCAATTTCAAATCTACGCGACCATAATCAAAACAACGAGGCAACTAAAAATTGAGATCCACATTGGATCGACGACAAAAATGGCGTAAGAAGATATTTACCATTGTGAGGAATTCGATCGGCGAATCTCAGAAATTCTAAAGACTGGAGCAGCAACAGCGCAGGAATTTATCGATTTCGTTCCACCTCGAGTCCAACCGACCCCTTTCTCAAGAAAAGAATTTTTACAATTTTGGAAACTCGCAAAATCTACGAATGGGAAGATCATATTGGGCTGGGAGATCCCCTTTACACCTATTGGGCTTTTGTTACGAGCAACAAACAAATGTCAGGCCCAAATTTATTGAGAAAAATACCTAATAAGCCTTGTTAACCTAATCAACTCATTCAGACTTAATTTGCATAGTTTCTATTTGACGTCCACCCTTTTTGCTATTTACCGCCCAGGTCATCCGTGCGTCACGCATGGATTTAATCCGTGCGTCACGCATGGATTTAATCCGTGCGTCACGCACGGATTGCACATTCCAGAAAACGCATGGATTGTATCCATGCGTGACGCACGGATACAATCCATGCGTGACGCACGGATTTGCATATATGAATCTAGGGTTATTCAATGTATTCAATGTATTTCTAGTTAAGTGTGCAAAGAAACACATTTTTAGTGTCTTTTTTAAGGCGATAAAGCCCAATTCGACAAAAACGTCATCGAAACTTTATCGAAATGGAATGAAACTTTGTTTCAATCCTTATAATGTCTATTTGATCATGTGTGTAACTTGAAAATCAAATTTAGACCTTTGTAAGTGAAACATAGTTTGAAAACCGAACGAGGTCGCAATATGTATGGCGTACCATATACAATTTGAAATATAATAAGGTTGAACATTCGTCAACATAACAACAATATAAGCATTCTAAATATAAAAATAAGATTTTGCAACATAAAACCATGCGTCACGCATGGAATTAATCCACACACCACGCATGGTTTTACACCATACGTGACGCATGGATTTTCATATGTTTTTTTGTTGCTTATATGATTCATGTCAATGTATTTTTAGTTATGGCACACAAAATAATTCATGTTCCGTGTTGTTTTTAAAGGCTTTAAAACCACAATTCGCCATAACGTCGTCGAAACATCATCGGAATGGAATGAAACTTGTTTACAATGCTTATTAGAGATATTTAACCATGTCCGTAACTTTGCATCAAAACCTTTTGCTTTTAGAGTAACACGCTCTTTGTAAAACATCAAACTACTCACCACAAGCTTAACTTGTTGCAATATATATGGTCGTAACATTGATGTTCACGTATGTTTGAAAAATTTATACAAAAATGTGTTATAAGGCATATAAAGTCCCAATAATGTCTCACACATACAAAACGGGATTCGAAACTATGCCAAAATGCTAAAACCACTAAAAACGCCTTAAATGGACTTAAGGCGGTTTTTGGCGAAACGACACACGAACGATGTCCGAATGTAATGAAACTTGTTTTCAGTGGCTATTATGGATATTTAACCATGTGGGTAACTCCCAATCACAACTTCTAACTTTTAAAGTACCGCCTCCTTTGTAAAAAACATACTAGTCGTAACTCTCTAACTTGTCGCAATATGTATATTCTACAACATTGACGGTGATTATTGTTGAAAATACTATACAACATACTCTTATTAGGGATATTCAGTAGAAAAGAGGTCTCGCTCACACGAAATGAGGCACGTAAACGCTAAAACCACTAAAAACGCCTTAAATGGACTTAAGGCGGTTTTTGGCGAAACGACACTCAAACGATGTCCGAATGTAATGAAACTTGTTTTCAATGCCTATTAGGGATATTTAACCATGTGGGTAACTCCCAATAACACCTATTAACTTGTAAAGTAGCATATCCTTTGTTTGGACTTCTTACGTGGCCTAAATGTCCAACCTTTGACAATATGTAATTTTATTTTGATTGGAAATCATGCACACATCAGTGTTACTAAGAATCAAAGGGATCATGTGTCATTTTGTGCGTCACGCATGGAAGAGAACCGTGCGTCACGTGTGGATTATATCCATGCGTGACGCGTGGACATAAACCGTGCGTGACGCACTGTTGTTCTTTTCAGAAATCATGCCAGCACGTACTAGTTGTATGACTAAACATGTTGATTTGTGAATTTATGTTGATTTATGATATTTGAAATGTGAAACCTAGTTTGAAAGTGAAACGAGTCGACATGTTTTAAAATACCAACAAAATAGACACTATTAAGAAAAACAAGTAGTTCTTGCAACACAATAAGGTTCAACACTTCAAAGGTGCAACACAATAAGGTTCAACATAATAAGGTTCAACACTTCAAAGGTGCAACACAATAAGGTTCAACATAATAAGGTTCAACATAATAAGTAGATCTAACGACGAGGATTGAACGGCCTGAAGAGGTTCCTGTATTCTCGTGCGGTCATCCTTGGTCTAGTGGATGGTTCCCCTCTCTCCCTTTGACGTTCTTGTCTCTCCCGTTCACGTCGCTCACGTTCTTGTCTCTCCCGTTCACGTCTCTCCCGTCCAAGCATATCAAAGTTGTCTGCCATGCTAGACGCCGTACTAATATCGGAAATATCAGATTCTTGATCGGAATAGGACATCTGTATAATCACAAACATAACCAAATTATAGTTACATACTCAATTAACTTCTGCATAGTCTTGATGTTGAATGTGGCAATTCCACGCGTGACGCATGGTATTGCCACTTCCAGAACTTCAGTACTGCTTTCTAATCTATTCTCAAACCCTAATCTCAACATTTTTTCTGAAATTCAACAGTTTGTCAATAATTTGATTAAAACCACACCATATCAAATTTCAACACCCTCATTTATAACCCTAATTCACAAAACCCAAATTCAGTATCAAAATCCTAATTACACTATCTACACATGAAAATATCAAATTCAACAAGAAACTATCAACAAAGTACACAATCCATTCATATATTACAAGTTTAATCTCTTCTAATCAAAGTATAACATACACATTGGATCTACATATGTAAATATTATCAAAACAACATCAAAACCTCATATATACATCAATACCATACCATAACAATGAAATCTTAATGTTTACATACCTTATATGTAGAAAGATGATGAAAATTGTTGAAAATGGGGTAAATCCGTGCGTGATAGAGCTTCAGCCGCCGTCAAGAGAATGAGGAAGAGGACAATATGGTAGAGTTTCGATGTTGAGCCTTTTATAGGCAAAAAATTCCATACGTGACGCATGGAATTCAATGTATATTTTTTTGCTTATGTAATCAATTTCAATGTATTTGTAGTTATGTCACGCAAAATAATTCATTTGTCGTGTTGTTTTTAACGGCTTTAAAACCACAATTCGCCATAACGTCGTCGAAACTTCATCGGAATGGAATGAAACTTGTTTACAATGCCTATTAGAGATATTTAACCATGTCGGTAACTTTGCATCAAAACCTTTTGCTTTTAGAGTAACACCCTCTTTGTAAAACATCAAACTACTCATCACAAGCTTAACTTGTTGCATTATATATGGTCGCAACATTGATCTTTTTGTATGTTTGAAAAATTTATACACAATTGTGTTATAAGACATATAAAGTCCCAATAAGGTCTCACACATACAAAACGGGACTCGAAACTATGCGTAAACGCTAAAAGGCCTAAAAAGGCCATAATGGACTTAAGGCCCAAATCAGCCAAACGACCCTCGAACGATGTCCGAATGGAATGAAACTTGTTTTCAATGACTATTATGGATATTTAACCATGTGGGTAACTCCCAATGACAACTTCTAACTTTTAAAGTACCACCTCCTTTGTAAAAAACAAACTAGTCGTATTTCTCTAACTTGTCGCAATATGTATATTCTACAACATTGACGTTGATTATTGTTGAAACTACTATACAAATTACTCTTATTAGGGATATTAAGTAGCAACAAGGTCTTGCACACACGAAATGAGGCACGTAAACGCTAAAAGGCCTAAAAAGGCCTTAAATGGACTTAAGGCCCAATTTGACGAAACGACACTCAAACGATGTCCGAATGGAATGAAACTTGTTTTCAATGCCTATTAGGGATATTTAACCATGTGGGTAACTCCCAATAACAACTATTAACTTGTAAAGTAGCATATCCTTTGTTTGGACTTCTTACGTGGCCTAAATGTCCAACCTTTGACAATATGTAATTTTATTTTGATTGGAAATCATGCACACATCAGTGTTACTAAGAATCAAAGGGATCATGTGCCATTTTACACGTCACGCATGGTTGCAAACCACACGTCACGCATGGATGGCAACCATGCGTGACGCACGGATTTTCTTTTCAGAACTCATGCAGCAAGCACGTCTTGTCTCACCTACTGTAATAACTCCATTAATTTTTTTACCATTTCCGTAACACCTACATTAACCCCTATTATCTTCCTTTCTTTCCATATTTCAAATGTCAAAACCCTTTTAACTCCATTGTTGAACATTCTTGAGAGCAAAACACACCATTTTATCCCAAAAAAGCTCTTTCTATATGGACAATGAAGAGGAATGCACCAATGAAAGAGGTGGAGAAGCACCATTTTCAAGTTACAATCTTAATAAGGTAACATTTCTTGTTCATAATATTAATTTTTAAGGTGTTGACTTCTTTTAGGGTTTGATTTAGTTAGGTTTAATGGATTTCAAATGTTCAAGGTATTAGTTGTATGACTAAAGATGTTGATTTGTGAATTTTTGTTTACTTTAGTGATTATGATGTTTGAAAAGTATTATAATATTAGTTTTTAAGGTGTTGACTTGTTTTAGGGGTTTGACTTGTTGGGTTTTATGGACTTCACATGTTAAAGGTATTAGTTGTATGACAAAAGATGTTGACTTTTGAATTTATGATGTATGATGTTTGAAATGTTAATGAAACATAGTGTGGTTAACAGAATCATACGAACCATGACAAAAGATGAATGAAACTGCATGTTGTATTTCCATGCGTCACGTATGGATTGGAACCATGCGTCACGTATGGATTGGAACCATGCGTCACGCATGGAATGGATCCACACGTGACGTGTGGGTTTGCCATACAGAAGCTTAACTGGTTTGTTATCTGTGTGTTTGTGCATAGATGAACTTTTCTGTGTTTACTGGATTAGACAAGATTACTCTTAATGACTGCCCACCTCCGTCATACCTCGACTACATACCTTCGTTTGATTTGGGCATTGATTTGACAACATGGGAGCAACCGCAATCACAGTTTGGTGATATCAACACTGGATCTTTTGGAACCGGTTACGGTTTGTCGCAATGGCCTTCGCATTTGATGAGGCCACTTTCAGACACAAGTAGCTTAAATGTGTTTCGTCCTTTGCGTACTGCACCAGAATTTGATATTGAAGTTCAAGAAGAACAATATGTCTCTGTTGATTACTCAGAGTTGTTTGCAAATGACTTGGTATTCGCCTCTAGACAACAGGGAGTGAATTGGGCCGTTAACATTGCACAAGCCAACAACTTTTGCATAGTCAATGGAAGGAGTAGAGCACCTACCGAAACAAAATCTGGAAAACTTCAGCTTATCTGTGATAGAGGACGAGTGAATTACTCAAAAGCTAAGGGAGTGAGGAAAAACATCAAGACGAAAAAATGTAGATGTTGGTTCGAATTAAAGCTTCTAGAGGAGCATAGAGGGGCTTGGAAACTTACTGTAATGTTAGGTACCCACAACCATCCTATTGGTAGTAGCTTGTTTGGGAATGCGTTTGCAGGCAGATTGACGCCTGATGAAGTGTGTACAGTAATTGAAATGACCAGGGCTCATTGTAAACCAAATGAGATTTACACTATGCTCAACAAGTCTCCCAAGAACCTTACAAAAAAAAAACAAGTATACAATTTGATGGCCAAGACGAGGATCGAAAACAGGGAAGGAAGAACTGTTATCCAAGAGTTTTTCTACAAATGCAAACAGAGCGACTATTTCATGGAGTATAGGACAAGCAAAGATGATGCATCTATGATTGGTGATATGTTCTTTGCGTCCCCTGAATCAATGAAGCTCTTGAAATCATTTCCCTATGTACTTATAATGGACTCCACATATGCCACAATCAAGTAAGTTTTGTGTGATTATTGACCATTACATATGATTTTCCATAACATTGCAATAATATTATTTCAAATTATTTCTTTACAGGTACAAAATGCCATTTTTCGAGATTGTTGGAATCACGTCTACATGGAGGAACTTTGTAGTTTGTGGGGCATTTCTTGAGGGCGAGACTAAAGAGCATTATTTGTGGGCAATGCAACAACTTCAAGAGATGTATAGAAGAATTGGAGCAACGCCCACTTGCATTGTCACCGACCGTGAACAAGCTTTAATGAGTGCAACGGATCTTCTTTTTCCAAATGCAAAGTTTCTACTATGTAGACGACATATAAGGAAAAACATAGAGGCCAAAGCTTCCCTCGAAATGAGATCGAAACTAAAGGGAAAAAACTTATCCAACGACTACTACAACTTGTTCAAGGAAACCACCGTAGAAGGATATGAAAAAAAGTTGGATACTATAGAGAGAGATTGGAACGCGCATATTCCCGTACTGCAATATGTTAGAGACAGTTGGCTTGGTCCTTTCAAAGAAAGATGTGTGTCGGCATGGACGGATGACGTGTTTACTCTTGGAAGCAACACGACAAACAGGTAATTTATCTATAATTGCACTTACACAACTATATTCAGTTTTCTGTGAATTTAAACAGTTTCTGTAAACTGCACATTTATACGTCACGCACGGATTTGTTCCATGCGTCACGCACGGATTTGTTCCATGCGTCACGTATGGATGTGCAGTTTACAGAAACTGCACAAGCACATTCCTGTTTGAACACCTTAATAAAAATGCAGAGTGGAAGGAGCGCATTCCTGTTTGAAGTCATATTTGAGTGGTGGACAAGGTAGGCTCGACACAGTGTTTGAGGAATACAGTGACATGGCACGAAACCAGCTGAAAGAGATATTGGGTTCATTTAACGAGAGTCTAACAAAGACGTTTAGACTTGTTCACCAAACATCTTTGTTTGTACATTTGAAGTGCAAAGTTTCGTACAAGGCAATGGAGCTCTTGATTAAAGAATACGACAAAGGTGTACAAGGCATGTACAATGCACAATATTGCGATTGTGCAACCAAGGTCAGAGACGGGATGCTGTGTGTCCATGACCTTGCGACTTGTGTGAAGAAACAAATGCCAATTCAGCCCGTGTCTTTGCATCCTTTTTGGAGTACGTTGTCTTTGGAAGAAGTGGATACACAGTGTCATCTTGAAACTAAGAAAAACGTGGCAAGACGTTTATTTGATGAATTTTATGAAGAAACATGGAACACCTTGTCACCACATGATCAAGAGAAGTGTATTGAATCTGTCAGAAAGATAGCTAAAGTGGATACACCTCTCAAAGAGCCGCCTATTTCGAAACACACCGGTGGTCGTCCCCAAGGAGCTCCTAACAAAGTGCCTAGATCTACACAAAGAAAGAAGTCAGCATGGGAATACACCGACCAAGAGATGAGGTCTAGAGCTTTGGAAGAAACACCTCCCAAGAAGCAAAGGGTTCCTAAACCCTTTGGTGCACCTCCCGCTCCACAAAAAATGTATGCGCCTTCTAAGTACATTAGAAAGATACCAATGTGCATGAGACCATATGTGGAGGGTTGGTTTGACATCAGAGCCGATGGAAACTGCGGGTTTAGATCTATTTCTATGGAAACAGGTGACCGATATTATCTTCACTCTAATGTACACTTTATCCAAAATATTCCGTCACTCAATCTGTTTTTGAGAGTCATGTAACAGGTGGGACCCAAGAGCATTGGAAGTTCATACGAGAAGAGATGATAAGAAAGGCTAAAGAGATTTGGCATTTACTTAAAGGCACGTGGATTGGTGGAGAAGTAAATCCAACATTGGAGTCCGCTATACATCAACTTACATGGGAAAGCGATTACTACCCAGCTCCAAGGGATAAGTGGCTTACCGTACCAGAAATGGCATGTTTGGTGGCTTCGGCATGTAATTGTGTCTTTGTGTGTCTAGGCGAGCAAATTAAACAGACATTCCTACCTCTTAGACTTCCGACTTGGTATGGTCAACCTGGAGCCAAGATGCAAGTTGTTTGCCTATTACTACTTACACAGCAGGAACATTTCATCCCGGTATGTTTTTTTCAATTGCTATTTACCTAGTGCATTACATGTAAATTTAATTATGCAATTCCGTAAAATCTATCTAAGATTCGCCTGAAGGATGGATGTCCACTACCACCTGTTTATAATCTTTGGGAGCGTAATTGTGAAGAATCTGCTGCGGACTTGTATGACGAAGTGTGGCAAAGATGTGGGGCTTACACACCCCCGAAAAGAGGAGGACATCAATCGTCCAAACAAATCATCACAATTCCAGACGATGATGAAAACGATTACTAGTTCAAGAGTTATTGTCAGTCATGACAATGTTGTAATGTGTATTTTATTTCGAGTTTCGAATGACCTTCTAATGTTGTAAGGTTGTATCTTTTGATGCACATTTCAGTCTTTATGTGGTATTTCTGGGTTACATTTCACGTGAAACAGGTGCTTTGCATCTGAAATGGAATGCGTGACGCATGGAATTGCATTTTTCCTACAGTATGCAGAAATTACATTTCAGCTTTACTTGTCAAAAGCAACACTTCCGAATTGTTTTCTCAAAAGGAGACATATGAGTTGTCTTGTCAAAAGGAGACATGTGAGTTTTCTTGTCAAAAGGAGACATATGAGTTGTCTTGTCAAAAGGAGACATATGAGTAGTCTTATGAAAAGGAGACATCAGAATTACAACATAAAACAGATATATTACAACATAAAACAGATACGTTTCAACAAAAAACCGATACATTACAAAATAAAACAGATTCATTACAGCATAAAAAAGACTCATTCTTGAAACGTAAATTAAAACGAACATAACAAAGACAAAACACCAAGACACTTCACATTACATCTTAAAAGGAACGAAATACTAAGACCACTACGCATCGTCAGAATCGGCTGGTTTCTCTTCAAAATCCTCATAGAGCTCCTTCACCCACCATTTAGCCGTTTCCAAATCTTTCTCTTCGTTAAAGATTCCCAGTTTCGCTGCCATAGTCCGGTTTTCCTCCAACAATTTCGTCATAACACGGAGATGATGACGGTCATACTCAGGATCAAGAAACACCCACCTGAAGTTACATTGGCATGTAAAAAACCTTCGGCCATACTGGTCTGGTCTCATCTTGTCATTAGCGCTGAAAAACCGTGATAGACTTCCTACACCTCTTATTTGGACACTGAATGGTGCTGCCTTCTTGTGGTATTGAAGATGATGATGAGGATGATGCCATGTTGGTTTCCAATCTGTAATACAATGTAAGAAAACAAGTGAGAAAGTAAGGAATAAGATGTGGAATATGGAGCTTCAAAGAAGAACTTCAAAAATCAACTTACAGGCTGAGGGAGTGAAAAGGAGAGATTAATGAGTGGAAATGGTATGCTGAGGGAGTCAATTTATAGGCGTAGGTTAACAATTCCATGCGTCACGCATGGATGCAAACCGTGCGTGACGCATGGAACTCATCTGTGCGTGACGCATGGTTCGACATTTGACTAACAGAATGCAGATTTATGTCTTGTGCACCCTAAACAAATAATCCAACAAATTCAACAACGCTAACCAGAAATGAAAAGTTCAACAACGTCATAACAAACAATCCTTACAAAAAACGGACAATCCTGAAAATCTGAAAACAAACAGTTCATAAAAAACAATCGAACCCAATCCAACAAGATCACCACCGATGTTGTTGATACATAGTTGTCCACGGCTCAATATCTTGAAGGACCTCGGTTATGGCTCCATGCATTGCAGAAACATCATACGGATCAGGCAAGGTTGCATATGGTGACAAGTGATCATAGACCCTGTCAAAAACCTACAAATAAAATTAAATATTGAAATCAGCTATTTGCATAATGTTTACCTTAAATCAAACTTAAAGAAAAATCAAGATCTCAAGTTACATGAGATAAATGTAATACCTGCTGTGCTTCCAAGCTAGCGTGTCTGCCGGGTATCAGAAATCGATGAGTGCGGGGGATGTACCACATAAGATACTCCGGAGCTTCTTCAAAACCTGTCTGCGCAGGTGGTCCCATCTGCTCCAGGGTCGCCCTGTGGATATCCATCCCCTCCCAACTCCACGCCATTCTATCATAATTCACCACATATGACCTAGGGCTGATGAGCCTATGGGCTCTAAGGGGTGAAATTGGAGGCCTGGGAATCATCTGCACCCTACCAAACTGCCTAGGCGACCTATCGGGATGGTGGGGCTCGGTTATGTCCATGCAGCTCAGCACCCCGAAAAAAAGAGCAGGAGCATAGGCAGGATCATTGAAGTCGATTTCACCATACGGGTTCCAATTAACCTAAAAACGATATCAACGTCTTCCATTACTCAAACAGCAATTTCATTAAAGGTCCAAGCAAAGATGATGAAAAAAAGTCCTCAGTTTTTTTTGCAATTCCATGCGTGACGCATGGATCTGATTCTTGCGTGACGCATGACACAGATCCATGCGTGACGCATGGAATTGCAAAAAAAAACTGAGGCTTAAAAATGTAAACAAAATGCAACACAAATACCTGATCCGCCCTCATTGCATCTAGTTCAGCTCTGTAGTTTCGTGCTTCAGGGTCGTAGTTCGGCAACGCTTCCTCTGGTAGAAACCGAAACGCATAAGGATGATCAACTGACCAACCAGGATTACGCCGAACACCAGCTGCTAAGGATGGGAAGTATGTGTATATCCAACCCTACCATTTAAAAAATATAGTTAGCATTAAAACCATAGAAATAAGTTATGATTGCTAAAAAATGTAGTTCCTAAATAATTAAAAACTTACTTGAAGGAGAGTGAAACAAAATGAAATCAAACCACAATTTTGGCGTGTAGCGATGCCCATTTGGCGATAGAAATATGCTAGCGCCGCAGATCCCCAAGAAATACTTCTTGCCTCTTCAACACTCCCTAGAAATGCACCAAATCTCATCGGGAGCTTATGTTGTGACTTGTCAGTGAAGATTGTGGAAGCCAGCAAGTGGAATATATATCCCATTCCATGAACTACGGGATCATTTAGGCCCTCAATGTGCGCCTTAAACTTTTTCGCGCTAATCCAATAACTATCGAGCTGTTCATTTTGAAGATGAAAATTTTGCCGTCCCTTTTCACCAAAAAAGTTCTTGTTCGTAGTTCTCCCGACTGAAGCGGTGGGGTCGGTCACCATAGCTTTCCCGTGAATAGGAAGCAACATCAGCTTCTTGATGTCGAGCAACGTCACTGTCATCTCACCAAATGGCATGTGGAAGCTATTTGTTTCAGGATGCCACCTTTCTATAAAGGCGCAGATGAGCGGATAATCAATCACATCGTACATCAATACCCTAAGATGAGTCAGCTCCGTTGCAATTGCGTGATTACCCCATGACAAGTCAGAATTAAGTTCCCAATCTTTCAGTTGGGATTGTCTTGTCTGGTAAGGGAGTACGCCTCTATCTTGTAAATTGATTACGTAACACAAATAATTTTAATAACGCATAAATTTTTTCCAGAAACTGCAGAATACAGAAACTGCATAAAGTTGGTTAAGGTGTGCTGTACAGAATGCAGAAACTGCTTTCTGCATTCTGTACAGCACACCTTAACCAAATTTTCAACAAAACTACAAATATTTCAACAAATAATCCATTTGGTTAATCAAATCAATTCATACATTAACAAATTTATTATCACAAATTCTATAAACCAAATTAGTTATGATAAGTATTGAATCTATAAACCAAATTCTAATTACATACCTTTCCTTTTTGCACAAAAAAGGCTGTATGAGCTTCAAAGCTTATGAGCAGCTCCGGAATTTGTGGACCTCCAGGAGTACCCCCCTCTAACTGAGGGACGTATATGTTTTTGACCGGAGGTTGTCGTCGTCGTCGTCTTCTGGGTTGTTCCTCCTGCTCCTCTTGCTCTTCCGCTTCTTCATGTTCTTCATGAACATTCTCATAGGTCCGATCCTCTTCCTGACCCTGTTCCTCATGCTCATGCTCCTGCTCATAATCAGAATCAGAATCACCATTGGCACCCCCAGCTGATGGCCCTGCACTGCTACAAGCAACCAGTGCGTACTGGTCATCACCCGTCTGAGGGTTCTGAAAGTGATGAGAACCAGTAGCTTGCCTCATCATCTCCACAAATGATTGGTCATGTTGTGGATAGCCCGGATAGCCTGAAAACTGTGTTTGTTGTGGAAACATAGTTTGATGTGAGATCAGAATGGGGGTGCCAGGAAAGTAATGAGGGGAACCCTGGGGATCGAAACCTGCAGCAGACAAAGCTAGATGTTGTTGTTGTTGTTGTTGTTGTTGTTGTTGCTGTTGTTGTATCTCATCAGAAAACTCTAAACGACGAGGAGGCGATTCTTGTCTATTCTTCTTCTTCCTTTGTTTTGGAACTATGGGATCTTTTTTCTTCAGATCTCTGTTTCTTTGACGAGTATCCCGTCCAGGTCGACGACCACCATCCATATCTACATCATAAAATGTGCAATTCTACAAAATTAATCAGTTTACTGAATTTAATCAGCATATCATCAAAAACTCAATCAGCATATCATCAAATACAATCTGAAACTGCAGAACACAATTTCTGGGGGAGTTTTTCCATGGCTTTCAAACTCTAATCTCAACACTTTTTCCAAAATTATAACAGTTTTTCAATAATTTCATTAAAACCATACCAAATTTCAACAACCTAATTCATAACCCTAATTCACAAAACCCTAATTCAATATCAAAACCCTAATAAACTATATACACATGAAAATATCAAATTTTTCAATAAATTATCAACAAAGTACACAATCCATTCATATATTACAAGTTTAATCATTTCTAATCAACTAATTAACATACACATTGGATTTTGAAGTAAATATCATCAAAACAACATGAAAACCTCATATATACATCAATACCATACCATAACAATGAAATCTTAATGTTTACATACCTTATATGTAGAAAAATGATGAAAATTGTTGAAAATGGGGTAAATCCGTGCGTGAAAGAGCTTCAGCCGCCGTTGTTGTTGTTGAAGAATATGACAAAATGGTAGGGTTTGATGTTTTTGGGCTTTTATAGGGAAAAAATCCATGCGTCACGCATGGTTTGTGTCCATGCGTCACGCATGGTTTTGTTCTGTGCGTGGCGTGTGGATTAAAACCATGCGTCACGCACGGATATAATCCATGCGTGACGCACGGCGCCTGGGCGGTAAATAGCAAAAAGGGTGAGCGTTAAATAGTAAGGGCCTTAATTTGTGTAAGTCACCATTCCACTATCAAGTTTTTCATCGTCGAGTCTTCTCTTTGTCCTCGATAAAGACTATTTTGGGTAAGTAGCCTAACTAAAACTGCTATTTATTTGATCCATGTTTACCTTAATTCTTTTTGAATATGATCGTTAATTAAACCAACGTTTGATCCATATCTAAACATTATAAACGATATTTGTTGATTAAATAATCTAGCCGGGAACATGCCGGTTTGTTTAATTAATCATGCCTTCTTGATTAACTAGGTTACGCAAGGCAAGGAGGAGGCTGGTACATTTTTTATTAGGTTACACAACTTTCAAAGTTAATCAAGGAGTATAGGTTAGCACTCGTATATAATGATTAGGTTACACAACGTTCTTCTAATTCGTTTCACCTATTAATTATTTACGAGCCTTTGTTAACTAACCTAGTAGCTAATTCACCATATCAATTACTTAAGCTTTTATGTGTGTTTGATGGTTGATCATAAATTTTAATTATATAACTTAATTGTAATATTAAATTACGTAACTTAATCGCGAAACAAGAAGTGAGTTTTGTGTAGGAGAACGGAGAACTCGACTTAGTAAACATTTAATTTTATGTAACATAATTATGAAAGCTATTGTCATTTTGTTGCAATATTGTTATGTAGGCTTGTGTAGCTTTGTTAATTTATGTACATCTAATTATGTAACATTAACGTAACCTAATCGTGTAAGTTTTTGATGTATAATCGTGAACCGAAGGTTATGTAAACTAAATCTATTTGTGTAAGCGCAAATTGTGTAAACTAAATCTATTTGTGTAAGCTTAATTTTATGAAATGCACTAACCTAACCATGTAAAATTATAATCATATTTCTGATTGTGAATCTAATAAGGTTTTTTATGTATCTAATTGTGTAATTTAATTAGGTTCTTATTTTATTTGTGTAAGCTGGTATGTAACATTTCACGTGTAGCATTAAACATGAATATAATTAAATTACCGTATCGTGTAAGTTGTTAGTGTAACGTAATCGTGAAAGAGGCGTATAGATTGTGTAATTATGTATTTGTGTAAGCTGATTATGTAACATAACATGTGTAATCTAATTATGTAACATTAATGTAACCTAATCGTGTAAGTTTTTGATATATAGTCGTGTAAGTTATAATTGTGAACCGAAGATTATGTAAACTAAATCTATTTGTGTAAGCGCATATTATGTAAACTAAATCTATTTGTGTAAGCTTAATTTTATGTAATGCACTAACCTAATCGTGTAAACTATAATCATATTTCTGATTGCGTAATCTAATTAGGGTTTTTTATGTATCTAATTGTGTAATTTAATTAGGCTAATTGTTGGAACATAAATGTGTCACAGATTAGACGATGAACAACGCCGGTGCAGTGTAGGCAACCGTGTAGCAATGTGAGTGGCGTCGATGGTGGAGCAACGCTTCCGTCGACCAACAAGGTCGATGCAGCAACACGATTTGATGTTGTATTCGGTGTGGCAGGTTCGCTGGTGCCCGGTGGAGCGGTGATGCGATAGTGCTACGAAGAAGATAAATGAAAAGTTGGAGGCAAATTGATTGAAGAGAAGAAAATGAGAAACTATAAAAGCATTCTTTTGAGATAAGTTATGTAGCAAGTGGAGAGGATGAAGGGTTTTTTTGTCCAATTTTGTATTAAGTCCTTTATTAATTATAGACCCCCTCCTATTATTTTCATAGGGTCTAGTTTTGGAAACACTAATTGAAAGGGTCTATTAGTGTCTTTCGCTCAAATTTATTTGTGGGCTCCGATTTGATGTGTTGGTTATTACTATTTTTTTCAAAATTTATTTATAAGAAACTTTTCTTGTTAAGCGGGTCGAACGGGTCGGGTTTTGGGTTCGGGTCGAAAACAAGTTCGGATCAATCAGGTTGACAAATTTTGCGTGTTAAGCGGGTTCAGGTCAGGTTGATCCAGCGGGTTTCAAATGTTCGCCTTTTTTTTATTGTTATAAAGAAAATAAAATTTTAAAAAATATTTTTATAATAAAATAATAATATTATATTATTATTTAATAAAAATATATTGTTATTTTTTAATTTAAATGAAAAAAATATACGAAAAGTGGGTCCCTCCACAAGTTTCGAGAAGTTCGGATCGGTATGGATTTGACACAACGGGTTCGAGTCAAAAACGGGTTTGACTCAAACGGATTCACACTTTTCGAATCGGGTTGGGTCGGATCGACCCATCAAGTTGGATCATGTTTTGACATGGCTATACAAAAGTATCATATTTAGTTTTATATTACTTTATTACTTATATATATAACTATATTCCACTTCAAAAAACGTAACTCTTAGTCTCTTACTTGATTTTATTCATCTATAGAAAAATTTGCATGAAACCAATCACCCATTGAATTATTCAGTTTGTTTATCCGTTATTATATAAAAATATCCTTTTACCCGTTTGGATTTATGAGAATCGTGAAAAGATTAGAACATTCTATTTCAAATATTCTAAAAGAAAATGAATTTTTCATAATATATAATATGTAGACCCGGTAAATGGGTCGAGTCCGGGTAATCAAAATCAGGACAAAACGGGTTCGGGTCAAACAGGTCGATAAAATTTCATGGTTGGGGAGTTCGGGTCGGGTTGATTCAACGGGTTTCAAATGTTCGATTTTTTTTAGTAATAAAGAAAATAAATTGAAACAAATTTTTTATAATAATATCATATAATTATCAATAAAAAATATTTTTATTTAAATGAAATAGAATATGTGAAAAATGGGTCTCTCAACGAGTTTCGAATCGTTCGGGTCACCAGGTTACATTAATTTTTTGGGTCGGATTGAGTCGGGTTTTTTCCAGGTCGGTGGGATTTTGAGTGGTCTAATAATATGTACTCCGTAATACGCAGTGCAAAAGATATAGTATAAAGAAATGTTTTCTAAAACTTAGTATTTTAGAAATAATTTAGGCGCGATTCGAAACTAATTTCTGATATAGACACTTTTTCCAGCTTTGGAAAATGACTAAGAAAGCAGAGAATTAAAAAAAACAATTCCTCTTATACATGTAGATTTAAAATAATGCAATAGAGTTGTTTGAAACAATTCCTTTGTTACGTATCTTTTTAATTAAAAAAAGAGAATTAAGATGAAGCATTAGTTGCAACGGCGCCTCACCACCGCATTTTTTGAAGAAAAAAAACTTTAAATCTTTTATTTAAAAAAAATTTGCTTTAGAAAAGCCTTGTTGTACTCTTAAAGCAAATTTTTGAAAAAAACACACTAAAAATATCATTTAAGAGAGCCTCTCCAAACATAAATTATTCAAAAAAAATTAAAGGCATAGAAGCGTTGTATTACTTTTTAAAAAAAATGCTCCATTGGTAGTAAAACAACGCCTCGACGACGTTAATTAGGGGGTTTTGCAGGAAACCACCCGCTATTTATCTGTAACCACCCGCTATTAACCTATTTATTCTAAACCACTCAAAATGTTTAAGTTTCTTACAATTAACCACCCCTTGACATTTTTCGTTAGATGTTCCGTTAAAACTTGAGAAATTACACTTTTACCCCTTCATTTTTACAGAAAATACAAACTTTGAAAGTTATGGGACAGTTTTTGTAATTTCCTAAAAATGGATTGAAAACATTTCACTATCAGATTTTAGGTTGTTCCTCCCCAATTTCAACCTCATCCACCTCTCAATCTCAATCTTCAATCAATCAAAGACTTGAATAATTGAGGAAATTGATTTCGGTGCTAGACGAAATTGATTTCGGTGCTAGACGACGTTATTAAAATCAAACCCTCAAGCTCTGCCGGAGGATCCAGATCCGACGAACGACAACTGCGACTTCGAGTTCCGCCTCGACAATCCAGTCACAATGCTTCCAGCCGACGAGCTCTTCTTCAACGGAAAGCTCGTCCCTCTCCAATTTACAGCGAATCGTCCGGCTAAGGCAGAGGCGACGAAGCCGCGGATTGAAATCGTCGGAGATCCGTATACGCAGTCGCCTAGAGCGCCGAGATGCTCGGTCCGGTGGCGAGAGCTTCTAGGTTTCAAGAAGAACAAAGCTGATTCAACGAATACTTCCTCGATTCGCCAATTTCTCCACAGAAACTGTGTTGATACAACCATTCTCTCTCTCTCCCCAGCCTTCCATTGTTTTGGACTTGATTTGAGATCTTGCCATTGTTAAAGCTTCAAGCTTAGACCCGGCAAAAATTAACCCGACCCGCAAACCCGACCCGACCCAACCCGATTTTTCTGGGTCATAACCCGTCAAATTGAACCCGTGACCCGTTTTTGTCAAACCCGATTGACCCGATTTTTTTCGGGTCAAAAATGGGTTGACCCGCCCCAACCCGTTTTTGACCCGAAAATTTGGCCAAAAAGATAAAAGTAATAAAGAAGCGGAAATTGTAAATTTTACCCAAAAAATTGTCAACACACTAGATAACTATTGTCAACAACATTAATAAACTGTCAACACGTTGGACAAATTGTCAACACACTAGATAATAAATTGCAAACATGACTAATTATTTAGTCAACACAATTAAATAAACTGTCACTAAGACTAATCAACTGTCAATATGGATAATTAAACTTTTAGAGAACTAGTAAAGTAAACTGTCAACATGGCTAATTAAATTGTCAACAAGACTAAATAAACTGTCAACAGGACTGGTTAAATTGTCAACACCACTAATTAAACTGTCAACGAGACCAATAGACTGCCAACATGGCTAGTTAAGTTGTCAACACGGCTAACTAAATTGTCAACATCATTAATACTTTGTCAACAACACTAATAATATATCAATAACACTACTAAAATGAAGTGCCAATACCATTAATGTACAACTTAGTCTTATTAGGCATATAAACTAAGGTCTCGCTTATTAGGCATATAAAGTACCAATAATGTACAACTTAGTCTTATTATACAAAACGAGGCTCGAAACTATGTGTAAACACTAAAATGCCTTAAATGAGATTAAGGTCCAATTTGGCAAAACGATGTCTGAATGGATTGAAACTTGATTTCAATGTCTATTAGAGATATTTGACCATGTGGGTAACTCTCAATCAAAACTTCTTCATGTTCAAGTAACACCTCCTTTTCTAAACATCAAACTAGTCATCACTCTCTAACTTGTGGCAATATGTATGGTCAACAACATCGATGTATTATTATGATTGAAAAAATTATACAACTTAGTCTTATTAGGCATATAAAGTCCCATTAAGGTCTCGCTTACACTAAACGAGGCTTGAAACTATGCGTAAACGCTCAAAGACCTTTAAAGGCCTTAAATGGACTTAAGGCCAATTTGGAAAAACGACGCCGAAACGATGTCGGAATGGAATGAAACTTGGTTTCAATGCTTATTAGAGATATTTAACCATGTGGGTAACTTCCAATCACAACTTCTAACATTTCAAATAACACCTCCTTTTAATACTCTATCTATCTTGAGTTGCATTAAACGATGGATTGATTATGGTTGTGAAGATGTGTTTTGATTTTGAGCAACATATCAGGTCTTTATTTGCCGTCGCATTGAACCTACCGTGTTTTATTTAGTCGATGGTTATTGACTTGTCCATAGGTTGTAAATTGTAATTTATAAATGTTTTCATTCGTTTTTTTTTCAAATATTAGCTAATCTACTAAAAGTTACTATGCCAAACTTATTCAAATAAATGAAAAGAAGGTAATGTAGTGGTGTTGCTATAGAAGCATATTAAAATTTGCAATTAAGATTGACCCAAATTTAACATCAATATTTCGTAACGACTCAACTTGTTATGTCTCGGTAAGTTTTTACTCAAAGCGACTCGATCTGACAATAAATCTGTAACAAACGACTTGTTTGACTCCAAAATTTTCGACCCAAACCCGACCCGCCTATAAACCCGTAACAACCCGACCTATTTGACCCGGTAATTTTAGACCCGAACCCGACCCGACCCGCCTATAAACCCGTAACAACCCGACCTGTTTGACCCGGTAATTTTAGACCCGAACCCGAACCCGACCCGCCTATAAACCCGTAACAACCCGACCTGTTTTGACCCGGTAATTTTAGACCCGAACCCGACCCGACCCGCCCATAAACCCGTAACAACCCGACCTGTTTTGACCCGGTAATTTTAGACCCGAAATGACCCGACCCGAAAAATACCCGACCCGGAGCACCCTTAACCCGAACCCGACCGACCCGACCCGATTGCCAGGTCAAGCTTTATCTTAAGCTTGAGATTCAATAGATCTGCTCCGTTTTCAATCCATTTTTAGGAAATTACAAAAACTGTCCCATAACTTTCAAAATTGTTATTTTCTGTAAAAATGGAGGGGTAAAAGTGTAATTTCTCAAGTTTTAACGGAACATCTAACGGAAAATGTCAAGAGATGGTTAATTGTAAGAAACCTAAACATTTTGGGTGGTTTAGAATAAATAGGTTAATAGCGGGTGGTTGCCTGCAAATTTGGACAAATAGCGGGTGGTTTCCTGCAAAAACCTCATCTATCTATATATAAAAATTCATGAGTTTGAGAAAGTAATGTCAATTGGGACTCATTAATGTTTAAACCTAATTTTTTCTTTTTCTTTCTATATTTTATTATCCAATGATAATTGAGACTTATTAAATGTCTAATAAAACTATAATTATGTGCTTAATTGTTTCGTATTTCCACCATTTTCATCTTTTTTTCTTCGCTCTTCACCTCCAATCCGTATGACGATGAAGAGCAATCTGAGCAACGTAAACGACTATGTGATTTTGGTACATATATAAAAGATATTCAATTTATTTTATTATAATTTACTAAAAAATACATATATGAAAACATATATTAAGTATATGAATATAGACAAAAATAAAATGTGTTTGGCTCGCGCAAAGCACAGATAATGACCTAGAAAGTTGGAATTTTTTTTTGAAATAAGCATTTTACCCGAAAAAATTCCCGACGTAGGCTCTTTTCAAAACAATTTCCCAAAATAGGCACTTATTTCAGCTTCGGAATTTTTTTACGTGTGAGAGACGCTGGTTGAACCAGCGTCTCTCCTCCAAAGCTGAAGCTATTTTTTTTTGATTTTTTTATGTATAAGAGACGTTGGCCGAACCAGCGTCTCTTATACATATTTTTTTTTTAATACCAGCGTCTCTTACACGTAAAAAGTTTAAAAAAAAAAATGTATTTGTATAAGACGCTGGTTGAACCAGCGCCTTATACATGAAAAAAATGAAAATTTGACAGAGCAGACACAAAATGGATGATGCTGGGAATGACCCTTAATATGCTTGCAATGGGCATGACTCTGACTCTTGATGATCTACGTGGCGCTTTCTCCATGACGCTTTCTCCATGCTTCAAATTTTCATTTTTTTCATGTATAAGGCGCTGGTTCAACCAGCGTCTTGTACAAATACATTTTTTTTTTAAAACTTTTTACGTGTAAGAGACGCTGGTTCAACCAGCGTCTCTTACACGGGGAATTAAAAAAAAATGTATTTGTATAAGGCGTTGGTTCAACCAACGTCTTATACAAATACATTTTTTTTAAAAACTTTTTACGTGTAAGAGACGCTGGTTCAACCAGCGTCTCTTACACGGGGAATTAAAAAAAAAATATGTATAAGAGACGCTGGTTCGGCCAGCGTCTCTTATACATAAAAAAATCAAAAAAAAATAGCTTCAGCTTCGGAGGAGAGACGCTGGTTCAACCAGCGTCTCTCACACGTAAAAAAATTCCGAAGCTGAAATAAGTGCCTATTTTGGGAAATTGTTTTGAAAAGAGCCTACGTCGGGAATTTTTTCGGGTAAAATGCTTATTTCAGAAAAAAATTCTAGAAAGTTGTCATTAAGTCGCCATTACTATGTGGCCTCTTGAATTCCTCTTCTCTCATCAAGTCGTCGTTACTATTCTGCATATTGTATTTCGCCGTTACTCATGGTTATTGTCAATTTGTAATTGAACCAATCAATTTGCTTTTTTTATCACTTTTATTGTTCGTTTATTTTTGTGTTAATGTTTTGATCTGCATTTTAGATTTACTTTGGCCTGAATTAGATAAAATTATGCCCTGAAAAAGGTTGTAAATATAAAATTAGCCCAATTCAATTTTGAGATAAAAAATCGTAATTACTCCGCGGGGGTCCGATTCTAGTTTTTTTTAAAATTACATAGTGTTTTTTATTTTATTTTAAAAGCTTCATTCTTTGCCTATTTACGAAGCTATACAAGGTCTTTATTTGGGGAATTAATTTGAAAAGACGTAATTATTTCCAAAATGTTATTCATTTAGAAAAAAATGATATAAAGACCTTATAGCATGTTATATGCAGGATGATTATATAGTATGGTCTAAGTTGAAAAGAAATGGCATTGATTCGGCAGGTGCGGAATGCGTACTTGAAACGCGATAATATAAGACGGAATGAAATACAAAATGCATAACTCGGCCATTCTATTAATGTACACACTACAGAATATTAATCCTCCAACTCCAAGTATACGTACGTGATTAAACTCCGGTTTCTGGGTTTAAATTTGCAGAGCATATATGGCGAAGGACACTAAAGACAAGGGTTTGTTCAACCGGCTGGGCGGCTACTATGGCGGATCCGGATACCCGACTTGGTATGGATACAGTAATCCGTGCCCGTATAGTGGAGGATACGGGTACCCGTCAACTGGGTACCCTCCGAATCCGATGCAGCCACCTGGATATCCGCCGGTAGCATATCCTTATGCTGCACATACACATCATCATTCAGGTAACTAACTAAGGTTTCACTATAAGAATACATGCCGTGACCTGGTGGGAGGAATGTTGGGTGGTGGAGCTGCAGCAGCAGCCGCTGCTTATGGGATGCACCATCTTGCTCATGGAGCTCATCATAGTTTTGGACACGGACACTATGGTGGATACGGTCATCATGGAAAACATTGGGGCCATGGTGGAATGTATCATGGAAAGTTCAAGAAATGGAAGTGAAACCAACCCAGTTTGCTCCATGGGCAATGCCATCATTTCAACTCAAACATATACACCTATTGTCCTAAACTCATGTTGTGTACTATATTTGCTCAACTAGCTCTCACAAATAATGTATGAATTCTTAGATATTTCCTATCAATGTAAGGCTCATCTTCATCCCCCTCAGATCAATCTTCTCAGTACTCCTATTGCTACAAGGCTCTGTTTTTCTTGTTCCAAGATCACCTCAAATTCTTCCAACCCATCTCGAATAATTCAGCCAAGAAAACAAGTCAATGAGTTGCTCAAACTGGATTGAGTTTCAAGAGGTTCAATTGTTAGAGTTTTAAAGGATATACAATGTATGAGCTTCTCGGTCATGTTGTTTCAATACATACTTAGATTATACAATATTTTACACTTAGCAAAAAAAATATTTTTATTATAAAATTAACTTAAAGTAATTTATTTTTCACATAAATAAAGGTGTGCATATACAAAATTGGTAATAAAAGAAGAATTTGGAGTATTTTAAAACGAAGTTTTATTTTAATAGAAACGAAGTTTTATTTTAATATATATATACCGGTAAAACCAACAAACATTATTATATACTCCCTTCGTCCCATAATATACGACTCATTTCCGTTTTGGGCGTTCCTGAAAATACTTCCCATTTTCCATTTTTAGAAACCTCTTGCTCACCATTTATCTTCAACCATTATACTTTATTCACTAGTATATTCCGCCATGCGCGAGTTTATTTAGTTCATGAATCAATTAATAAGTAATCTTGAATATAATTTTATCCGAAAAATATATAGATAGTTTTGAAATGACATTTCTACATAACTAAGTTGAAAATTATATATATATATATATATAGACAATATGCAACAAATATAAATAAGCTTTTATGCCTCTTATTTGATCAAATTATCATAAGACAATTAACAAATTTATATATTGATTTAAACTCTTTTCTTATTCATATAAAACTATATATTTCAAAATAATGTATAAGTGAAAAAATTGAGGATCAAAAAAATTATAGTGTATAAGTATAAGTATAAGTAAGAATATGTTTCAAATGTCTGCATATTTATAATTTTTATATTGATTATTCAAAAAAAAATGATTTAGCAAAGTAGTGAATAGTGTATAAATGTATGTATAATTATAAGTTAAATTACTTAATAATCTTAAATTATTAATAAATATGTTTCTAAATAATAGCAACTAACTACTACACAAATTTTTAGTATTTAATTTATTAACAAAATCAAAATGCTTAAGAAAAATTCAAAAATCTACAAAATGATAAATAGGATAAAAAACCTAGAAGGAAGGAGAGAACTCCATTTCATTCTGTTTACTTTTAATATATATAGATATATAGATTTTCTCTTTCCCAAAACCCAAAACAATTTCATCTTTCTCTCTATATCTCTTCTCTAATCATCACATTTTACACTTGTTCATATATACATTAATCATTAACAGCACAATTCTCTTAATTATTGCCCAATAATCCAAATGGGTCTAGGGAGTACAAGAGTAAGAAGTGGAGTTAACGGATGATCATGTTGGGCTTATATATTTGCGCTTTGATTATGGCTACAGATCACTAGGCCCAACAACTTTCGAGCTCAGTTGTATTTTTTATTAAAAAAAAGGGTGAAGAGCATTTGGCATTTTCGAATAGATTACAGTTTTTCCATACCAATATAACATGGAATAAAAGTGCACTACTGATAAAATAATGTTATGGATAGAAAAATGCGTACGCACAACGCTAGTTTACCGTTATATAAGACCACATTTGGAAAAGAAAATTCGTTCCTCATCTTATAGTTCACTCCTATAGAAAGTTTGGCTTCTCTCTTTTTTGAGTTAATTTTAGTTTTGCTAGATTAATATAATTTCTTAGTCTTATACAATTTCATATTCTTAAGCATGAAGGACACTACTGACAAGGGTCTGTTCAGTCGGTTCGGCAGTCACTACAGCGGAGGCCGATACTCGTACACCCGCACTCCATGTCCGCCAGCTGGCACATACGGTTATTCGTCCGCAGGGTACCCTCCGCCAGCTGGCTATCCTCCCGTTGCCTATCCTTATGCTGGATATTCACATCATTCAGGTAATGAATTATAGGGTCGAACAGACCCCTGATGTCTTACATAATGTCATTAATCATTATCTAGTATTATAATATCACTTTTTGACATTATAATGTCAAAAAAATAACACCATGCTCATGGTTGATCCATTTGGATTCGACTGACAGGCTATGGAAGCAGCCACATGGTAGTTGGTGGAGCAGTGTCAGCATACGAGATGCAACACCAAGCTCATGGCGGTCACCAAATCGCCTACGGACACCATGGATACGGTCACCATGGCAAGTTCAAGCATGGAAAGTTCCATGCCAAGTTCAAGAAGTGGAAGAGGTAGGGGATGGAAGCTTTTCTTGCAAAATGAATGTTGGGACTTGGGAGTGACTATATTCAACTCAGCTACTCAAGTTATGTTCTGTAATAAGTTTGAAGAAACACAAAATGATGTATGGATCTTTAAGTTATTCCTAAATCAAGTGATTAACTTTTAAAGTTTCAGGAAGTTAACTTGAGACCAATTTTGCTTTAAAAAGATAGAAACAATAGTTAAAGTTAATGCAGTAGCCAAACAGGATAATTCATATAGCTAAGAGTACAGATAAAGCTACATACTAGCACATTGAGCATCAGTTTGTAATAGAGAATCCTTCAAAACAAGCAACCAAAGAATCAATTGATATTCCATTTTGTTGCCACCGAGCTGGCTATTTTTGCTATACACCATGCTGCACTCATAGGGTATTCCGAAACTGCAAAACAGAAGAGCAATGTTTTGATTGTCTTGCATGAATGAAATATTTTCGGCGAAAAACCCCGCACCCACTTTTTTATAACTGGCACCCGCCTTGGGCGCATCCAGGATGCGTCCAA
This sequence comes from Oxyria digyna, assembly GCA_029168935.1. Classification (NCBI taxonomy): domain Eukaryota; kingdom Viridiplantae; phylum Streptophyta; class Magnoliopsida; order Caryophyllales; family Polygonaceae; genus Oxyria; species Oxyria digyna. The sequence continues at coordinate 12,613,487 of JAPVLV010000010.1, read as the reverse complement.
CTTAAACCGGATTTTTTAACTTGGGCGCATCCTGACTGCGCCCAAGAATGACCCGGTTCAAAAAAAAAAAATTGGACGCACCCGAAATGCGCCCAAGACGGGTGCCAGTTATAAAAAAATGGGTGCGGGGTTAAACGCCCAATATTTTCTAAGATCAAAATTCCTTTTGATAGATGAATACAAATGAAAGATTAATGATGTAAGATAACGCCATAAACATAAAACTTTGAGCTCATACTTGATATGTAGTCATCTGCTTCCTGTTTCTCTATTTTCCCGTGTGCCATCGCTCCAACCTAAAAAGCTTGAATATCAGAACAGAGTATATGCCACGCATCAGAAAAAGATGATGCAAGTTATATTGACCCTTACCATGAAAACAAGGCTGGTGTCGTCATTGACAGCATTCACATAATCTTGGATGTTCACCAATTTTTCTGAGCTGTATGAGAAGCCTGAAAAATAAATACATCAAATGTGAATCACACCAATAGAGTAATCTTGGCTGAAGAAGATTCTTGATGATCAATCTTACCTATCTTGCGAGAATTGGCAGGTAAATACTGAGTTACCGGGTTCTTTATCACACGGAATAGCTTCTCACGTTTGCCCACAGCATTTATGCTGAGTTTTTGCAGAAGTTGTACTGAAGTGATCATCAAAGTAATGTAAAAATCACATTAGGATTACAAGAATAGTTGCAGCAAGCATCCATAGTAATTAAACAATACTTACACATGATACCGGCGAATCGCTTGAATGTCCTTGGTATGCGAACACAAGGTTTTACCTCAAAAAGCACACCTTTTTCGGTTTGAACATATATAGCTTGAACTCTTCCAGCCTTGTTGATTGGACTATCTAGGATCATTAAAAGTGTCTGGATCAACACATTCAAAATTCAGAGCTAGAACTTGCAGAAACCGAGAAATAATTGCCAACTTTCTTCGATGTAAATGTACTAATTCTAATTCAAAAAATACTGTAAACAGTAGGAACAAAACCTGATGGATAATATCAGGCCTGTAATCAGCCGGATTTCTGTTGTTCTTCTTCAGAAAACTTGAATGATCCTCAGAGTTCAAAATTTGGTAGGTCTGTAATCACATGAGCATCATAAAAATTTGATTTACATCTCAACCATACAAATTTCACAACAAAAATATGCTACAATCCAATTTACCTTTCCGACTTTAGCGACTTCTAGAGACGCCTTCTGTAGAATGAAGATAATCCCGGATTTCTTGTTCTCAATGACATCAGAAATTGGAAGCCCCGGCAGCTCATTTGCTGCTTCTTCAGCTATTTTCTCATCATCGCCATCTACTTTCTCCTCCTCGTGTTCTTCAACTTCACTTTCCAAGTCGCTATCTTTCAGAGTTTCTTCATCCTCCGAATTTGTTTTATCATATTGTTCTTCCTTCTTCTTCCTCTTACGCCCTTTAACTGGATACCGCTTCGGCATCTTCTAAACCTATCAGAAACCCAATTCAATAACCTAATTCAGAAATCTAAAGACACCTAAATTTTAGCTGAGCACAGACAGATAAAGATTTGCACTTTCGTGTGTAGAGTTCATCCAAAAATCAATACAGAGCAGCAAACATTTTCTCATGACGGGACTCGGTGGTATGAGTTCATCGTGTAATGAAAATTAAGCGATTCTTACATAACGAAAATTAAATACCTGAGAAGAAGATTGAGACTGAGTAGCAGAAATGTACGAGGTGAAGGAGCAAGCTTTCGAGGGGCGGAAAAAAGGAATTGCAATGGTTTAGGGTTTGTATTTATACCGAGTTATGAAAAATATATTTTTAAACCGGTCGGGTGAAATTTTGCGGGTGGGCTGTAGAGAACCCGGCCCGATAATATATCCAACAACTTTGATCTGGCTTAACTTTGGGTCCAAGCAGACTGGCCATACCCGGGCCTGGGCCCGAGCATGACTCAAATTTCCATCCCATATTTCCGGGTCGGGCTAGCCCGAGGCCTGGTCTAAGGGCCTGTGACAGTGCCCATACTCAGTCCTTTATCCGGGCCGGGTAGTCCGATTATGTTAAATCTGTTATTTTAATGATTTTTAAAGAAAAAAAGATGAATAAAATACTGCATAAATGAATCAGTCGACGGCGAGAAGGAGAGGCGAGGTGGGCACCGGTCGATGGCGATAAGCGAGGCGGCGCTGAGGTGTGCGACGGTGAGTATGTGAGACGAAAATTTTGAGAAGTCTATGTGAGTTTGTGAATTGTGACTTAGGTTAGAGAAAGAGTGAGACCGAGTGGAAAAAAAGGAGGTGGAGGCGCAAGGATGAGGAAACAAAACCTAGGTTAGATTATTTTTAGATAGTATATATATATATATATTTAAGTTTTGGTGTAACAGCCTCTTACGGTGTAACGGTGTAACGAGTATTTACCCTCAATGGTATTCAGGTTTGTTAAGGGTGATATTCAACTTAATTTACGTATATCAATATAGGGTAGATATTCAACTAAATAAACATGAATAAATAGCGTAAAAGATTGAATAGAGGCACACGCATATGAGAATGCGATTAGTGCATATATAACCTAAATCTACATAAAGTTGAATATCAACCTTAACAAACCCGAATACCATTGAAGGTAAATACTCGTTACACCACAATACTCGTTACACCGGAACTCACCTCTCTCTCTATATATATATTATTTTTTTAAATTAATATATAATACGAGCCGGGCCTATCGGCCCTTAAGGGCCTGAGGTCTATACCGTACCCGGCCCTCGTACCCTTACGGGCCGGGATTAGCGGCCCGACATGGCTTTACCTAGTGTCCAAGCCCGCCCGGATAAAAGGGCCGGGCGGACCGGGCCTGGCGGGCCAGCCCGAGTTTGGCCAAGACTACTAGGTCCAAGGCGGGAAATTACTGACTAACTAATGGATAACTAGACAAAGATACATGAGAATATGTATGATTTTTTTTTTTTTTTTGTTAACAGGCAAAGATCGGAGTTTCATTCATTAAAGGATGACCACCTCTGACCGATAATCCTAAAAAACGGCCGATATAGGGAGGAAGCCAACCAGAATATGTATGATTTCTTCTTTGCTTCTAGATGCATAAATCAGATTCTCTTATGATATCCTTAAAGTCACAATAATTGTCGTACACATAACACAAAGAATTCGAACAAGCAAAGAATAAATAAAGCTAGTCAATAACATGTATTTATGCATGCAAAAACCTTACATTTTTCTTTCTTCTTTGATAGAAGAATTTCATTTTCTTCTGAAAGTAGTTATTGAGAATCGGTAAGGATTTTCTAGTACATTTCATAGTCCAATTATTGTGATTAGTTAAATTTATATAAAAAATCCAATATAACTATTTAATTTTAAAAAAGTAAAAGTAAAATACTTATTTAAACCAATCAAAATGAATGGACCATGAAATGGACTATGATATTGGACTAGATGATCCTTACCGATTGAGAACTAGCATTTTTTAAAAACATTAATAAAATGTGCATCAAAATATACTTAAATGTGAATCAAATTTTTTTTGATGCACATTCCTAGAAAAAGTAATCCACATTTACAATTTTTATCTGAATATTCTTCAATTTCTCAATAAATGTTCTTTGAAAAATAAATATTCTTCAAATATTTGATATTTTAATGTGTCAACAAATGTGCACCAAATTAGTACTAAATATGCACTAATTTACTACTAATATGCATAATTATCACGTTTGTATTTTAAAAATTATTCTCGACCAATACTTTTCCATTTCATAATATTTCGACCAAAAACAAATATAGATATTTCAAAATATTTTGCCATCTCTCTTGTCAGTCTTGTGGGACAAGCTTTGCCACTTTAACTCTTTTTTCACATACTAAAAAAGAAAAAGCAAAAGCAAAAGCAAAAGATAATCACAACACTATTTTACTTGTTGGCTTGAGTGAGCTCTCCTGCATATTTTTCTCTTCATTCAGTCTCAAACCAAAACAGACACAGACAACCAGCGATTACAGGTATCTTGCTTTTCTTCAATCTTATTCCTTCATCAATTTTTTGATCCGTCAGTTTCTTTGTTAATTTGGCCCCAAATTGCTGTTTGTTCTTCATTTTAAGCTTCACCAATCCTCATTTGACCTAAATCAGGCAGGATTTTGCTGAATCTTTGACAATTATACATGATTATATGCTTGTTTTCGTCGCCACAGGTCTCTGAAGCAGTTAACTGCTTTCTAGGGCTTACAATTCCGCACATTTTCAGAAATTGGTCAGTAATACTCTCCCATTTTCAAATGTAGCAGTAAATAGAATGTAGCTTTATGCCTTGCGTAGTTCTAACATGTTAAAGAACATGATTAATATCAAAGATGTTAGATTTGGTTGTATATGTTTCAAAATTTCATTGCTGAAATTATTCTTATCTGTCTTTTTTTTTACTCCTCGTTGCAGTGAAAATGATTCTGAAGTTGCTTCCTAGTGAAAATCTTGCAGCCAATGAGGCTATAATTACTTGTGAAGGGGTAAAACCATATGACAGGGTTGATCAGAAAGCTGAGTCAAATGCTGAGCTGCAGCATAGAAGAAATGTGGACTTAATAAATTGCTCAAGGCTGCTCAAAAGGATGAACTATAAGGACGATAATGCCCTTGATTGCAACGAGCTGATAGCTTGCTGGATGATGGAGGGTTTTCTTGGCCATGTTGATTCTGTTGAGGAAGCTTACAGAAAAGGGCATGACATCTTCATGGAATTTAATTACGTGAAGGTGCCTCGGCAAGAGTTTCATGAAAAAAGGAGTCTCAACAATTTGGCATCAATTTCTGCTTATGAAAGGTACCGTGGATTCTACTATAGTACACTCGGTGTTGGATTTGTTGATGTGTTTGATTTTAAGGAAGGCGAGAGACCAAAGCTCGGTAAGCTTGTGCCAGATAAGGGTGTGTTAAGAACATATGGACCTGGTCGTTGTAAATGCTTACTTCTTGATGGGAATCAACTTGATAGACAAGTCATAGGGCATTTTTCTAAGCATCTCCAAAATTTTGCATACTTCAATCCTAGGACAAATTTACTTCGTAGTGTTGCAGACAACAGCCTACTTGGTAAAAGCCTCACAGTGTTAATCCTTAGAGGTTGTGAATTTTTGGAGAAGATTGAGCCGTGTATTGGAGAAATGTCGCCTTTGACTGTCCTAGAAATATCTGGCCCAAGCTCAATTAAGTCCATTCCCGACATTTTCAAGAAACTTACCAACCTTAGAAGCCTTAACCTATCCTACCTTGAAATTGAATCCTTGCCTAAATACACTTTTCCTAAGCTAATTAATTTGCATTGGCTTATTCTTAGAGGGTGTTCGAGATTACTTGAGGTTCCAAGTACGAGAGATATGCTTAAGCTTGAGGTTATTGATCTTTATGGTGCTACATCTCTTAGAAAACTATCAACCACAAATTTCAGGAGACACCCGATCAAAATGCTTGATCTTTCTAATACTCATGTTAAAAGAGTTCCATGTCTGTTTAATTATGCCGAAGATAGATCTGCCACTGTCACTCATTTGTTTCTGAAAAATATCTTGGAAATTTATGTGTTTGACATTGTGCAAAAGTTGGTCAGCCTTCAAGTTCTTGATGTGTCTGGTGCGATTCATTTGAATCAGATCAACATAGAGCCCCTTGAAGAACTAGTTGTCCTTGATTTATCTGGTACCGGTCTTGAATCTTTACCTCATGATTGTTTTCTAAAGTTGACTAAACTTACAGATCTCAATCTCTCAAAGACAAACATAAGCCCGTTACCCCATATTTCTCACCTATCTAAACTTCAGGTTCTTGATCTCTCTGGTTGTAAGAATCTTGAGGGATTGGGGGGAATTTCTTTTGGGAGATGGCCATCTCTTCTTAGTCTTAATCTTTCCGATACCCGTATTGAGACATTCACAATCTTAGACTCTAGTGGTGCTAGCTCCTCGCATCATCATCTAGAGCATCTTCAAATTCTAAATCTATCCAATACTTCGATACAAGAATTACCATCCATGTCCCAGCTCAAAAGCCTCATACAACTTCATATGGGTGGTTGTTCAGAGCTAGAAACCTTGCTTGATCTGAAAAGTTTGACCAGGCTCGAAGTTCTTGACCTTTCTGGTACAAAAATTAAAAACGAGGCGTTGGAACATGCTCCTATTAGTCTCCGGAAGCTATTGTTGAAGAATTGTTCTATGATTAAAGGACCGTTGCACTTGGAATCACTGACTCTAATTCAAGAGCTTGATCTTCGAGGTACAGGTGTCACAGAGTTTCCTGAAGAGATAGCAAGGATGACTGATCTGAACCGTCTTTGCTTGCCACATGAGATTCGTATTACAGGATTACAATGGAGTAAGATTAAAGACAGCCTTCCGAACAAAATCGTGTGGGACCAACCTGGTAACATCTTTGAGTCTGTCAATGTTGTGATCAGCAATGGAGTAGATCATTCCATGTCAGCAAAACCTTCAGAGGAGGACCATCTATTTCATTTGGTGGACAGCCAAGATTCATGGGAGGCGTACTTCAATCAGTTTCAGTTCTCCTCGGTTTCTCTTAAAGAGGAAAACAAAGATGCAGTAATAAGTTTCGGTGGAGTCGAGTTGGTCTTTAAAGGTCACCATCCTTTAGCTAGAAATGAGCCTTATATGAAACCACAATGTCCATCTGTTGAGATCCATGGATTTTCGACCTTCCCAAAAGAAACAAAAACTGCATTGGAAAAGGCAGTTAATGTAGCTTTGGTTGGCAACAGCTTCATTTCAAGCCTATCTGATGAATGTTTCGAGTCTATGGAGACGATGAAGGTCTGCTGGATAAACAGCTGCACAAAAATGGAGTTCGTGTTTGTGCTTGGTGGAGAAAATCAGAAAGCCGGTGGTTTTAAGGGTATGGAGACTCTAGTACTCTCAAATCTTGCAAGCCTCAAGGCATTTTGTGCAGAAGGTGCAAATGTGTCATCTTTATCAGTGGAATCTCTTAAGCATGTGTATATAGATTGTTGTTCAATTCTTGCCAAGGTTATTGCACCATCCCATCTGCCACCAAATCTCGAAACTCTCCACATAAAGTTCTGTGATGAGCTTGAAGTTGTTTGCAGTGGAAATGTTTCAGAATGTGAACTTCCAAAGCTACAAGAGTTGAATTTGTTAGGCTTGCCTAAACTGCAAGGGATTGGACCTGATCTTCCATTTCTGCAGAATCTAACAATCAGTCAGTGTCCTGAGTTCAATGTTTTGGGGAGCATCTTGGAATGTGCACGATCACGTCTTACTCGGTTGAGCTTGGATTCTTGCCCACAGTTGAAGCATGTTTTCTCTTCATCCATGCTTCCAGAAAACATTCAAGAACTTGAGATCAGGTCTTGTGATAATCTGACGATTGTGTTTGACTCTGCTGAGCCATCATCATCAACAACGTCGTTGCCATCATTGCCAAGCTTGATCCGTCTACAACTGTGGAATTTGCCCAAACTGAAGAGCATTAGAGGTGGTTTTCCTTCCTTGGGAGCTTGTGAAATCAAGTATTGCTCTCGCCTTCCACGCGAACTATGGCCACAAGTCAAGACTCAAATTCAATAATTGATCTGGTATATACAAACTCAACCTGAAGATAAATTTTTTTGTTCTTGCATTATACATTGAGTTGACTTTGAAGTTGTATACCCAGAAACTGAATTCTGTTTTTGGAGTGGTGGGGTGGGGGACTTCATTTTTCTTTTGCATTATAATATACACATGCTATATCATTGTTCTACATTGTGGATTAGGAGATTCAAATAATTAAGTTGTGTGGATGATGATGGAGGACTCAGATGAGGTGAGCTACAAGTAGCAGTTTCTGATGCAATGCAAGATCAGCTCTTGCTCGCCTCTGCCAAGTGACAAAGTTCCAGCTGTCATTCCGAGCTCGATCTAAAACACCTGTTCTCGAACCGTTAAGGTCTGAGGTTGTCAAAGAAGTATGCTTGTGATTCTTGCATGGAAGGAGGAAAATGCTTCTCCCGAGTTCGATCTAGTAGAGTGCTTCTTATTTGTGTTTATCCACTGAATTTCTAGGTAATTTTGACGTTTGTAATGCAGAATCATTGTCTTAATTTGGTTAGTGTAATATCTAGGGATATGTTTATCCAACAAATTCATGATCAAAGACCCAATATAAGAGTGGGAAACTCAGTTGCTCTAATGTGTATGTATTCAACAAATTCAATCTCCTGTGGAAGATGTCATTGACGATATTCAGAACTGCATATGTAACGTATAAAGTAATTTCATGGCAATAAAATAAGATAAAGTGTCGGATGAGAATAACTTTTAGAATACGAACATGAGAACGTTGCATATTAGTATGGAGTAGTAAATTGGTGAACATCTATCTATCTATCTATCTATCTATACATATACTAAAACAGAACGGTGTTTTGACATATGTCGCTCTTACGTTCAATTCGCCTATGTGTCGGCCTCTGAGCTATGACACCTCATTAGTCACGTCATCTGTCACGTCGTCAGGACTTAAATAAAACTAAAAAAACAAAAAAAATCTCTCATATCTATGAAACTTGAAAAGAAATATCATAATATTTAAAAATTGATTATCTCTTGCCTAAAAATCTTATCTTTCCATCTGTATTTTGTACGTATTAATTTAATTAATTAATTACCTTTTATCTAACTTTTTTTAATCTTCTTATGTTCCTCCTCTTTTACTCCTTGCAAATAGGTTGTTACCGACAACTTCTCCGACTCAAATAAGCTCGGAGTCGGAGGCTTTGACTCAGTTTCCAGTATAGTTTTCTTAGAATTAGCTTATAAATTAATTTGGTGAAAAATTGTCTTTTTTTACCATGACAATCAATAAAAATTAATGACAAATCTTTATCAAGTAGGATTATATTTTGTGAGACTTCATGTTCAGGTTTATGGTGGATTAGACAGACTTATTTGTGTCCAATGCCCTATTGGCCAGTATAATTTATACAACTACACCACTTAACTAAACCCAAGTTCCTATTCCTACCCTACCCACTCCCTAAACATAAGCTCGTGTTCTTGAGCCCGCTCCCCCTCCCTCAATCGACGTCAGAAGCAAGCCGCCATGGAAATCCGCCTCCTCGCAAAAACAGGTACGAGAATCGAATCAAAATCGCCAGATCCGGCACCGTCTCACCTTTAATCTCCCTACTCTCCTCCACATATCTCCTTCTCCAGAAGTACGGAGTCACCGCCATCCTCAACCTCTCGCTCTGCGACCAAAACCAACAGATGATCTGCGATTGCGGTGCAATCAAGCCGCCTGCACTCTCCTCCGACTATCGCAGATCGAGACTAACAAAATCCTAATCGGACGATCTGGTGCCATTCCGCTGTTGCTAAACCTTCTGGAAACGGGAGGAATTCGGGGGAAGAAGGACGCGGCAACCGTGTTGTACTCGATCTGCTATCTCTCACTTTTTATGATTGATTTATTAGGGATGAGATGCGATACCACCTGTCAACAAAACTGATCCAGGTCTATCTTCCTCTTGAACATCAACAATTGTCTCTATTTTCGAGGTGCAGGCAGCGAGATTCTAAGCTGCGGAATCCGATTCTAAGCTGTGGAATCCGATTCTTCACATGTAGATTAATGTACTCAGATTCAGGTAAATCCATATCTGAACTTGCTTGATTACTTTGGTGACTAATGTGTTGTGTTGCTGATGTTTTATGGCCATGACCAGTAGAGCCTTTGTTTTGTTGGTTGGAGGATCAGCAGAGAAGATATGTTAGTGTACAGTTTTCAGCGATTTTTATAATGTTTTGATGGATTTGGAGATCAAGTTAACCTTTATTTGTTCATTCAGTTTATTTCTTAAATATAAGGGCCTGGTCACAGCTTTTAGTTTGTTGAACACTTCAATATAGTTGTATGAGGTTATATCGACTGCCTGAGAAGAAACAATCAGAGGTTAAATATTTTGTATCTACTGTGCTGAGTTTCAGCATTTGTGTGTCAAATCTGAGCTGAGTGAATAACTCAGGTTGCTTGTATAGAAGAACCTGAATAGTAATTGGAATCTGATTAGTGGTCTAGAAATTGTTCCGTGATGAGATATTTGCTTCCCTATACAGGTGCTAAATTTTGATAAATTTGCATGGACAACTGCTTCTTCAAATGTTTATTTATCACCTGCTAGTTTGCCATTGGTATGACCTCATCTGCATAATGTATGTAGAAGACAAAATTAAAGTATGTGCTATACTTGTTTTGATTCATAACGATCTCTTGTCATACTCTATTATTTATTTAAGTTGCATGGCTAGCTAGGAAGGGTACACATCATAAGCTATAATATATGTAAAAATTCCTTTGAGATCCGGGTAGATTTTAGCACTATATAACAGTCATTTATTTGTGTTTCTAGCATTATAAGTCTGAGACCTGAACCCTATGTATTGAACTAGGTTTCTTGGGGTGATAAAGTTCTTTTCATTTGGTGTTTAAACTGATCTCAGTAGTGAAAAGATCTCAAGTACCGATCTTTCTCCATTGCCCCGCTTATTCATCCTAGATTAGTAAGAAATCTCCGAAAGACAGTTTACAAATGAATAAATTGCCTTTGGATAGAGTTTTTAAATGAAATTAATGTCTCTTTCAACTTTTATCTTGCTTTGCTTTGTTTGAAACCTATGTAAATGTGCTAAACTTCTCCATTTATCTTCATAGACAGCTAATGTCTTCAATTTTGTCATATTATTTACATGACTTTTTTCTTCTGGTGTTTTTGACAGTTCTACAAGTGTGCAGTGGATCAGTATGAGAGCAATCTGCTTTCTATTGTCCATTCTCTTCTGCTGTCTATGAACAACCGCGATATCCAACTTGCAAAGAGTTGACAAGTTTTGACAATGTAATTTAGTGGTGCTGACAAGTTTTGTAAAGTGTTGACAATGTTGACAATTTGTAATATAACTAGTGTTGTATGTTGTTGACCGTTTATTAGTCGTGTAAACAATTTATTTAGTCGTGTTGACAACTTATTTAGTCGTGTTGACAACTTATTTAGTCGTGTTGATAGCTCTGTTAAAAAAATTTGTTGACAGCTTTGTTAAAAATTTTGTCGACAACTCTGCTAAAATTTTTGTTGACAGCTCTGTTATAATTTTTCACGTCAGTAAAGAGTTATTATTGGTGTTGACAACTTAAAATTTTTGTTGACAACTCTTTTAAAATTTTGTTGACAGCTCTGTAAAAAGATTTGTTGACAACTCTGTTAAAATTTTTGTTGACAGCTCTGTAAAAAAATTTGTTGACAGTTCTGCTAAAAATTTTGTTGACAACAAAGGAGTATTTTCTTATAACTTAAAAAAGTGATGTAAAAACTTAAAAAACATTACAACCCAAAACTGGGGTTTAGACATGTATTTACACAAGTTCAACTTTATGTTGGTTTATCAAAGATTAGAAGCATAAAACGCTTAAAATTACTGATCTTAGACAACAATGGAAAGATAATCGCTAACACCACAATGTTGTTTATAAAGAAGTGTTCCAGAACTTATGTCCTTTATATTTAGTAGTTGAAAATCTATTATGTATTTTATCTATGTTATTTGATAAATATTGTGTTTTGAAGTTATTTCACACTTTTATATATTATAAGAAATAGTATCAACTATTACATATATTTTTTTATTTAATCGAAATATCACCTACAGAGCGGTGTTTTGCCACATGTCGCTCTTACGTTCAATTCGCCTATTTGTCGGCCTCTGAGCTATGACACCTCATTAGCCACGTCATCTGTCATGTCGTCAGGACTTAAATAAAACTAAAAAAACAAAAAAAAATCTCTCATATCTATGAAACTTGGAAAGAAATATCATAATATTTAAAAATTGATTATCTCTTGCCTGTATTTTGTACATATTAATTTAATTAATTAATTACCTTTTATCTAACTTTTTTTTATCTTCTTCTCATCTATACTTATTAATCTAATTACGTAATTATCTTTTACCTAAAAAATTTATCTAACTTCCACATCATCCGACTTTATATTTTTGATATATATTTTTGAATTAAATAAGCTTCTTGTGCAAACAGCGGAGATACACATGGACTACTCTTCCTCGCCTTGTTTTTAAGGACGATGATGGTGTTGAAATACATGCACTGTGGGATGACATACTAGTATTGCCATGTGGACCAATGATATTGCTATGTAAAGCCTATATAATACCATGTACAGTAATCCTCGTATTAATGAAATTGAGTGGATTTACACCACCTTCTGTCTGTTGTGGAAACTCTCCCACAAAATGGACAAGTATGCCACTTCCCGTCTCCACTCGGGCCCACCATCCCAACAACCCACAAATCTCTACTGATAATCCATCCATATCTCAAACCACACCACCTCCCCCACAAACCATGGCTGACCGTGGCCTAGTCACACGCTCCATGAATAACATTTACAAACCAATCCACAAACTCAATCTCTCGGCCACGCTATCTATCCTCCAACGAACCAAGAACCATCACCCAAGCTCTCAAAGAACTTAAGAATTTTCTCCTTCACATCGGCTTCACCAACTCAAAAGCAGATGCCTCTTTATTCATCTTCAACAAACCCTCCTGGTATATGTCGATGACATCATTGTCACCGGAAACACCGACCAAGCCGTTACCTCCCTCATCCACCATCTTGCCACCCGCTTCTCATTGAAGGATCTAGGCACACTATCCTATTTCCTCGGCGTCGAAGTCATCCCACATTCAGGCGGCCTCTTCCTCTCCCAACAAAAGTACATCAGCGACGTCCTCGTTAAGGCCGGGATGGATGACACAAAATCCGTCTTCAGCAAGCACACCACTCCTCAAAAATGTCGGTGAACCACTCCCATCTCCCACGGATTACCGCAGCCTCGTCGGGTGCCTACAATACCTCAGCTTGACGAGACCCGATGTCGCCTACTCGGTCAATCGGCTCTCTCAATTCATGCAAAACCCCACCACAGCTCACTGGACTGCTCTCAAACGTCTCCTGCATTTTCTAGCGGGAACTCGAGACCAAGGTATCACCATCTCTCCCGGTCCCTCCACTGCTCTCCACGCCTTCTCCGACGCTGATTGGGCAGGCGATCAGGATGATTTTGTCTCAACTACTGGTTACATAATTTATCTCGGGTCCACACCCATCTCATGGAGTTCACGTAAACAAAAGGCTGTGGCTCGGTCCTCCACGGAAGCAGAATATCGAGCCCTTGCCGACACCGCATCAGAGGTTCTTTGGCTGCTCTCTTTGTTCAAGGAGATTCTTCACCCTCTTCACCAACCGACAATTTACTGTGATAACATGGGGGCGACCTTTCTTTCATCCAATCCGGTGTTCCACTCTCGCATGAAGCATGTCGCCATCGCCTACCACTTTGTTCGAGAAAATGTGCAGAATGGGACGTTCAGGGTAACACATGTATCCACGGGTGACCAGCTTGCGGACGTCCTCACCAAACCACTTCATCGACCTCAATTCGATGTCATCGTTTCGAAACTTGGACTTTCTCGAAGACCGTCAAGTTCGAGGGGGCGTATTGAAGAGAAGACCACGTCTGATTAGTATTATTGGTTTATATTTTAATTACATTAATTCAGCAATTAATAAGCACTGTATTAGTGCTAACCGATCGTGGCAGTAGGATGTGTTAGTGCTGCTGTTAGAGATATCTTAGGGCTGTTAGACTTTCTTTCCAAGTTAGTTTCAATTCCTATCTTGTATATATAGGAGGTTTCCTTATTACGTGAGAATAGAGAATCCCCAATTAGGGTTGCCTTATATGTTATTGATAGGTATATATAGGATTACAATATTGAGAGAATGAATAAAAGATAATTACAATAAAAGAAACGTAAATATCCTATTCTAACAGCCCCCCGCAGTCGAAGCCGGAGATGGACGAAGGCATAGACTGTATCTGAAATCCAGAAAGAGAGGTGAAGGCAACCCTTTTCTCATAATATCAGCAAACTGACTTGTGGTGGGAACATGAAACACACGAGCTTGACCCAACGCAACCTTTTCACGTACAAAATGAATGTCAATCTCAATGTGCTTTGTACGTTGATGTTGTACGGGGTTGGATGACATGTAGACTGAACTAACATTGTCACAGAACACAATAGTGGCTCGTGTGGTTGGAGAATTCAGTTCATGCAGCAAGCTTCTTATCCAACATGATTCAGCAATAGCATTAGCAACAACCCTGTATTCTGCTTCGGCACTTGAGCGAGATACCGTGGGTTGACGCTTTGAAGACCATGAGATCAAGTTGGGTCCAAGAAACATACAGAATCCTGATGTGGAGCGTCGGGAGTCCGGGCAACCCGCCCAATCTGCGTCTGAGTACACTGTGAGTTGGTCTGAATGATCAGCCGAGATGCTGAGACCGAGAGAAGATGTACCTTTGATGTAACGTAGAATCCGTTTCATGGCTAATAGGTGCTCTTCACGAGGGTCATGCATGTGGAGACAACATTGTTGGACTGCATAGCTGATGTCGGGGCGAGTGAAGGTGAGATACTGAAGGGCACCCGCTATAGATCTGTATTCAGTGGAGTCAGCTAAGGGAGGGCCTGCAGTTGAACTCAGCTTGTTGTTTGTGTCCACCGGTGTTTTGCAGGGGTTGCAAGAAAGCATACCTGAGCGTCAGAGGATGTCGAGAGCATACTTTTCTTGACTAAGATGGATGCCGGAGGCATGTTGTGTCACTGCGATGCCGAGAAAATAATGGAGTTGACCAAGATCGGTCATGGCAAACTCACAACTGAGGGCTGCAATGATTCTCCGAAGGAATGGGGTGGAGGAGGCAGTCAAGATAATGTCGTCAACATACACGAGCAAGTGTGCCTGATTGCCGCCAGAATTGTACACGAACAACGATGTGTCAGATCTGCAACTTTTGAAGCCGAGGCGGTTGATGTGAGTAGCAAATCGTTGATACCACGCTCGTGGTGCCTGTTTAAGCCCGTATAAGGCCTTCTTGAGCTTGCAAACATGGTTTGGAAACTGAGGATGCACAAATCCTGGAGGTTGCTGACAGTAAACAACTTCATTCAGATGGCCATGGAGAAAGGCGTTTTTAACGTCCAATTGATGAATGGGCCATCGTTTGGCAACAGCAAGTGAGAGAATGGTCCGGACGGTGGTTGGTTTGACAACTGGTGAGAATGTCTCGTCAAAGTCGAGACCTTGTTGTTGAGAGAAGCCTCGAGCCACCCAACGAGATTTGTACCGGGAGAGTTTGCCATCCGCATCAAATTTGTGTCGAAAGAGCCATTTTCCTGAAACAATGTTAGCATCTTTTGGCCTTGGTACAAGGTCCCAAATCCCATTTTTAATCAAGGCATCATATTCTTCTTTCATAGAGTTAAACCAATGAGGAATTTTAATGGCCGTTTTGAAGGTTTTGGAAAGAGGTGTGGTTTCAGTTTGGAGGTTGAAGATAATTGTGGGTTTTGAAATGCCTGATTTTGCGCGAGTTTGCATCGAGTGAGAAGTTGGAATTTTTGAATTTTGTAGAGATGGAGGCTGAGGATTTTGTGGGGAATTAGAGAGATTTAGGGTTTTGGAGATAGACGTTGGAGACTCGGATGTAAAAGAGTCATTGGGAATATCTTGAGGAGATGGATTGGTGGGCACGGATTGTTGAGGAATGGTGGGGCCCTTAGATTTGGGTGTGGCAGGTAAGGGAGATAAGGGAGGGGAGGGGTCCGCCACGATGGGATTGAGTGGAGGAGAGTGCGGAAGATTTTGAATTGGTGGGTGGGTTGTTTTGGTTTGTTGGGATTGGGGAGTGTTGGGGCCCGAGTTCGGAGAGGATAGTGGGTTTGTCATATTTGTTTGGGATTTTTCATGAGAATTGGTTGATGTGGTGGGGCCCTCGCGGAAAAGTGATGGAGAGGGAGGCAAATTAGGGCCGGCACATGCATGATACAAGGGAGGAAATGAATTTTCTTCGGTTACCCGATTTTTATCCGAATCTGTTTCAGAAAGTTTATTCTTGAAAGGAAATACTTGCTCATTAAAAATGACATGTCGGGAAATTATTACCTTATCAGTTTCCAGATCAAGACAGCGATACCCTTTATGGCGCGTTGCATAGCCGAGGAAGACACACGGTTTTGTACGAGGTTCGAGCTTGTGTTTTGTAGTGGAGGTAAGGTTTGGATAGCAGAGGCACCCGAAAGTTCGAAGATGACCATACGTGGGTTGTGTTTTGTGAAAGGATTCGAATGGGGTGTGCATGAGCTGCGTGGATGTGGGAGTTAAGTTGAGGAGGTGAGTTGCAGTTTGTAGAGCTTCAACCCAAAACTTTGAAGGGAGGTGGCTATGGAATAGAAGAGATCGTATGGCATTTGTGATGGTTCGAATCATTCGTTCAGCCTTGCCATTTTGTTGAGATGTGTGTGGGCATGAGAAACGAAATTGAGTACCTTTTTGTGTGAAGAATGAATTAAGCTCATTGTTGTCGAATTCTTTTCCATGATCACATTGAACCTGTTTAATGGTGGTGGTGAATTGTGTTTGCACATATGTGTGAAAGTGTTTGAGTGTGGTTGATGTTTCTGATTTATATTTGAGAGGAAAAGTCCAAATAAATTGAGAGTAATCATCAATAATAACCAGATAGTACTTGAAACCACTAACACTTAGAATTGGAGATGTCCACAAATCACAATGTATTAAATCAAATGGGTGCATGGAAATAGAATTAGATGAAACAAAAGGTAATTTGGGCTGTTTACCAAGCTGGCAAGCATTGCAACTAGGCATGCTTTTATTATTAAAAGAAATGAATTTATTTTGAGATAGATGGTGGAGAGCCTTATATCCTGGATGTGCCAATCTACAATGCCAAGTTGATGAAGTTGGTGTGTGTGCTGCCGTGAGGGCATGATGATTTGTGGAGATGGCCGGCGATGTAGTGGGGACAAAGGGATAGAGGTCTCCTCGACTATTGCACCGATGGATCACGGTCCTGCTGATAAGATCCTTAATAGAAAAACCAAATGGGTCAAATTCAATAGAGCAATTATTATCCTTAGTAAACTTTCGCACAGATATCAGATTTTTAATGAGATGAGGAGTGACCAGAACATTATTTAGATGAAGAGAGGGATTACTGTGTAAAGTTTTGTGACCTATTTTTGTGATTGGGAGAAGTTGACCATTACCCACAATAATTTTTGAGGAAGAATGAATGCCTGGATTAAAAATAGGAGAGAGATTACCTGCATTAGGGCTCATATGAGAGGATGCTCCGGTATCCATGTACCATGAGGAATCAAACGGACGGGGCTGCTGAACCGTCATTGAATTCATGGCATTGATGAGATTTTGTTGATCCCAAGAGGGTGCAGATTGTTGAGAGAACATTGCTTGTTGAGGAGAAGTTGGACGAGGGCCAAGAATACCTTGGTTGTTCCAAGGCTGGTTCCAATGAGAGTTTGCATTGAGCAAGTTCCAAAGCTGCTGCTGCAGGCTTCCACGCCCGGATCCGCGCCCGGAACCACGCCCGCTTCCCCGTGGTACGTTCCTGCGTCGGTCACGACTACGATTATTGTAGTTGTGGTGTTGCTGCGGCGGCGGGTTCTGCTGCGGGTTTGAGGGAGGCGTTGTGATATTTCCACCAGGGAAGGGCGGCTGGGAGGATGAGGCGCCAGTGGTAGCGGTTAGAGCACTCGCCGGTGGTGCCATGTTGGCACGACATGTCTCTTCAAGGATGAGAGAACTTCGGACTTCCTGAAAAGTCGGGAAAGGCTTTTGAAACTGAATCAGACTTCGGATGTTTGAGAATGATTCATTGAGGCCACTGATTGTCTGCAGGGCGAGGTTCTCGTCGGAAATCGGGTTGTCGACATCGGCGAGACCATCAGCGAGAGCCTTCAATTGCTTACAGTAGTCGTTGATGGACAAGGAGCCTTGACGAAGACCGCGAAACTCAGATTCGAGTTGGATGGCGCGGGCCTTTTTGTTATCTCGGAAGACGTTTTCAATGGCCTTCCACACATGAAAAGCAGAGGCATCGTCCTTCATGATTAGGGCAAATATGTCTTGAGTGATGGTGGCATAGATCCAAGATTTGACAGTAAAATCAAGATAGGCCAGCTTTCATCGTCGGATGGTGTTGTGCCATTGACATGGGAGAGAAGATTGAATTTTCCCAAAGTGACGAGGAAGATATGGCGCCACATGGTGTAGTTGGGAGGGGATTGTTGGAGGACGATTTTGATATGGTTGCCAATAGATCCAACATGAAGAGCTTGTTGAACGGCTATGGCACCCGGGGAGAGGGAGGAGGAGGAGGCGAAGGCTGTTGGGTTTAGGACAGGCGGTGTGTGTTTGGGAGAGGAGGGAGTAGTACGCTCAGACTCGTTGTCGGAGGAGTGAACCGACATGGCTGGAGAAGGCGGAAGAGTGGTGGGAGGCGGTTACAGATGAAGAGAGGAAGGAGAGGATCGTGTAATTTGTTTGAGAGTTTTAAGGAAAGCCTGATACCATGTGAGAATAGAGAATCCCCAATTAGGGTTGCCTTATGTGTTATTGATAGGTATATATAGGATTACAATATTGAGAGAATGAATAAAAGATAATTACAATAAAAGAAACGTAAATATCCTATTCTAACATATTATAATAAACAAGATCTTTGACCAATATCTTATAGAAACAACCTCTGTCCCTGGGCTGAATGCATATTCAAGTATTGGGAACATCTAATTCACAGTCCTGATCCTCATCATCGTTATGTTTGTGGCACGTGCGAGAAGCAAGTAGATTCAGGAACGCCAGCCTATACTTGTCGTCTTTGTATCCTCACTCTCCATAAAACATGTGCTGAGACGATTGATTTCAACGATTTACAAGCCTTTCCCCTTCAATTTGAGGCTGCGTACTATTACTTCACACATCTAGCTGAAGAGCATGCTTGCCAGTTTTGTGTGGACAAGGGAGAATCCTTCTCCTTGCAATGTGGATCATGTGTTTTTCAAACGCACCTCAAGTGCGGTTCACTACCAACTATTCTCAACCACAACTGCCATCCAGATTTCCTCTCTTTGTTGCTTGACGAAAAGTTCTATACGTGTAAGGCATGTGGAAAAGCTAGTTTCGGTTTACCCTACTGCTGCATCAAATGTGGATTGTATTATCACCCATTGTGTGTTTTGCTGCCCTTAGAGTTGCCCAACCACAAGCACAGTGGACATGAGCATGTTATGAAGCTCATGTTTTTCCACCATCTTGATAGTAGTATGGAGCATGAGGAATCCTACTGGTGTGACGTATGCTACAAGGACATGGATCCACAACTTTGGTTTTATTCATGCCATATGTGCCCTTATTATGCTACTCATCAGGAGTGTGCTGGTGGATATGAATATCTTTACAACCTCAAGGATGCTAAATATGTTCAACAACTTCAATCTCAGAGGGAAGTTGTCGTGTTTAATTGAAGTCGCGTATTAAAGAGCTAGTGATTACATCGGTAGGCTTGTAAATCACTTAGTTTTGAGTGTATGTCCAGTTTGGTGTGTTGAGAATCTCTATATAATTACTAAAACAAAATCGCGCTTCGTCTTCTTCTAGCCTAACTAGTGTCACCGCCTTAGCTTAAACGTCTTTGAAGCTACAACAAGGATATTTGGTCAATTCTCTGTAGAGCTCACTTCGACCGCAGTGGGCACGTCACACTGTTTGATTGAGATCTTCTCCTTGTTGTACCTGTTAAGATAAGAACGCAAAAATTCATTATTCTTCCGAACAATATAATATAGGCCGCTAGATTGCTTTTCTAGCTTCCGACTACTAGCGAATTGAATCTTAAAAATGTTGACTAAATCTGCGAACGACGGGATCAACCCATGCGGAAAATTCATGAACAAAGTCAGCAATGGCCCTCTCCGAGATGTGCAAAACTTCTACACATGACACCTCCCGACTTGCTCGGGTTACTGAGATTGTCATGATCTTTTGCTTGTAAAGCGCAATATGATCATCAGAATCGGCTATGGCCCCATGGAGGGTGTCAAATTGATTTGGGAAAAAAGATAGGACACCTAAATTGCTTTTTTAGTAGAGCGACAAGTCGACCGAAAACAACGACGTCTAGCGACGTATTCACTACTAGAAAAACAGGTTTTAAAGGCGCTTCTGAAACGACGCTTTTAAGGCCCTGTTTGGTATGATGTCTGGAATCGAAATCTGAATCGGAATCAGAATGAGAGTAGAATCATGAATCAAATTAAATCATTCTTGAAGTCCAGTGTTTGGTATGTTGTCGGAATGAACGATTCCTGCAATTATTATTAATGAACATTATTTTATTTTTATAGTTAATCTTAGTAATTCTTATTATTTTTTTAGCTTCAATAATTAACTAGTCTAGCCCCGTGAATATCACGGGATTATAAGGTTACAATAATATATATATATATAGAATGCATAGAATTTATATATCGTTAAAATAATAAATAAGTTATAGTTATATTTGTGAAAAACAAAAAAAAAGTTATAGAATATGTAATACATTTTTATATAAAATATACATATGTAAAAATAGAGTGAAAAATACTGAATGATCAATGTAAAATATACATCAACCTATCATATGCTAAACCAAAATACAATTAGATGGAAAAAGATCCAGTGAGGATGTCTTTACAAAGAAGGAGTGAGGATCAATCTCCACCCTCCGTGTCATAAGTGATTTTTTAATCTCGTCCGTCCGTTTCCCCCCTTTCTCTTTCCCTTCCCTTTCTCTTTCAGCGATAAAATTCAGCCGCTCTCTCCCGACGTCTTCTCGTCGCTGGCCTGTTCCTCCATAGATCTCTCCATCACATCGCTCGAATTGATGAATTCGTTCACCATAGAAGAAGGAAAGCGGCGAAAATTTGGTAGAAGAGAATCATCCTCCATGGCCTCCTCTCGCTTTAAACAACGAAACATAACTCTCTTTAGCTTCACTCATCTCTCTCAGATGCCTATATGCATCATTTGTCTAATCTCAGTTTATTATATACAATCATTATTGTCAAGCTTTAAATCGAAGTCAACTAGTGATGCACCTATACTTCACCAGTGATGCACTTTTACTTAACCACTGATGCACCTTTACTTAACCACTGATGCACCTATACAATTTATTATATACAATCATTATTTTCAAGCTTTAAAATCAAAGTCAGCCAGTGATGCACTCATACTTCACTAGTGATGCACATTTACTTAACCATTGATGCACCTTTACTTAACCACGGATGCACCTTTACTTAACCACTGATGCACCTTTACTTAACCACTGATGCACCTATACAATCATTATTTTCAAGCTTTAAAATCAAAGTCAACCAGTGATGCACCTGCACTTTACTAGTGATGCACCTTTACTTAACCACTGATGCACCTATACAATTTATTATATACAATCATTATTTTCAAGCTTTAAAATCAAAGTCAATCAGTGATGCACCTATACTTCACCAGTGATGCACTTTTACTTAACCACTGATGCACCTTTACTTAATCACTGATGCACCTATACAATTTATTATATACAATTATGATGCGGGGATAAAGCCGCGGTTGCCGACCTAGACACCAAACTCGAATAGGAACTCGAACAGAGAAGAAAGGCGGAATTAGAATGAGATGAAAGAAGGATAAGTCGAATGATAGGCCAATTGGAACCAAATCAAACAACGATAAAACCCTTGAACTTAAGAACAAGAACCTTACCGAATGATGAAGAAACCCCAACGGATGATTACAACCAAACACAATGACTTTGGTGGGTCAAGGCACCTGGAGGTTGCTCTATGGAGTCCCGATAGCACCAACCTTATGGAGGAGATTGACACACACAAGCACAATTAGGGCCAACTCAACGACAATGCACACGGGACACTCTTCTCACAAAAAGCTCTCTTTTGGGAGGAAAAACGATAAACGCTGTATTCAATATCAAAGTCTGGGGGGGGGGGCTAAACAATAACTAGGGCAAACCTTATATAGGGTCAATAAGGTGGCCAATTAAAAGAAATAAGTAAATAAAAGTATATCCTAAAATAACAAAACCAATTAAAAGAAATAATCCCGGAAACAATCAAAACAAGATAATCTCGGAAGTCTTCAGCAGGGAATTCGCGGGCGCGGAATTGGAGCCGCGGTCGCGGATTTAGTTCTGTGAATCAATGGAATCAGCCCGTGATCCGCGGGCGCGGTTATTGAGCCGCGGGCGCGGTTGTAGACATGTCGCCGACAACTCTTTTTTGAAACGGCTCGTTCTCTCTCGTCCGAGATCGGAATTGAGCGATTCCAAAGCCTAGAGTTTCGTCTTGAAGTCTAGTTTGTTTCATCTTCAGTACTTGACTTCTCATCTTGACTCGAACCGGATCTCTACAAGCTTGAATGGCTACAATACGAGCTCGGGCTACTATCAATGACTTGAATGATGGTTCATAGCGATATTTAGCCCTAGCTCCAGTGGTTAGCACATCTTCAGATTTAGGACGGGGCGTCCTTGATGATAGCTCAGATGCTCCCGCATCAAATTATAATTTTCAAAATTTAAAATCAAAGTCAATCAGTGATGCACCTACAATTACAAGTGATGCACTTTTACTTAACCATCGATGCACATATACAATTTATTATATACAATCATTACTTTCAAGCTTTAAAATCAAAGTCAACCAGTATGCACCTACACTTTACAAGTGATGCACCTTTATTTAACCACTGATGCATCTATCTTATCCTTTACCAGTGATGCACATATCCTTTACCAGTGATGCACCTATCATTTACCAGTGATGCACCTTTTACTTAACCAGTGATGCACCTTTTACTTAACCATTGATGCACCTTTACCTTACCAGTGATGCAGCTCTACGTTACCAGTGATGCACCCATACTTTTACCACTCATCCACATTTACTTAATCACTGATGCACCTTTACTTTACCACTAATGCACCTTTACTTTATCACTGATGCACCTTTACTTTACCACTGGTGCAATGTACTTATCCTTTCATTTACTTAACCACTGATGCATCGATCATTTACCACTGATGCGCCTTTACTTTACCACTAGTGCACCTATCATTTAACGTTGATGCACCTATCATTTATTCCATTAATCAAACTTGCACATAAAAAAATAATGGAGATTTAATAATAACTTCCAGAAAACATAAAGTGAGAAGAAAACCAGTAATCAATTGCTTGTTGTATTTCAAATCCAATGAGATATACAATGATCATTGCAAGTTATCTTAATTTTGATACAATAAACGAGTCTAGAGTATATAGGAGAACATTTCTTGGTGAACGATCTCTTCTTCTCCGACGACGAATAGCTTCCAGGCGATGCGCTCCGGCGTAAACCAGACGACGGCGAGTAGTTTCTAGTCGATGCGCTCCGGCGAGACCAGACGGTGGCGAGGCGTGGTGGTTGATTCGGACGGAGAAGATTTTGTAGTTGGAGGCGGCGACGGCGACGACAGAGGTTTAATTTGGATCGTATTTGTTAGGAGATGCGAAGGAAGGAGAAAATTTAATTAAGCGTGGGGACCACCACTCTACACTCCTAGTTGCTAGCCCTTGGATTTACTCCATCCGAAGGATGAAGTGAATCCTTATTCCTACTCTAAGAGAGCATCCTCATCGGAATTGGATCCAGTCTTAGATAAGCATAAGATATTTTTTACACATTTTACTTCTAAACTTTTATTTTATACGAAAACATAAATAGTATCAATAACAAAGAAATGTTTTTTTAGTTGTAAAAAGTAGTATATTAGCATACAACATGTAGATAAATATGGATTGACTTTATTGCACGAACTTAAGTTTTTTTTTTCTTCCTCGACATTTTGCATAGCTATATAAATTTTGTATATTCACATGCGAAGCTATTCAATAGTAAAATATAAGGATAAGAAAGGAAAAACCTGTAGTATATATAATAAATTATGACTAACACATAAGATCCACCTACAATTATCCAACAATGATAAATTTGATGATAAGGTTATAAAAAGTCAACAATAAGTAGAAATAACCTTTAACAATACATATAATAAGTGAACAAACTTTTAATTGATTTTTCATTCGATTTATAGGAATAAAGAAACTAAATTACAACATAAGATAACATCCTATGATGAAATATCTCTCCTTAAACATATTGAAAAATTGATTTTTTTTTAAATGGACCAAAATAAATAAGAAAGTGGAGAAAGTAGTGGAGTTTTTTCTATTTAGTTGAGGAAAATTGTATTTTTTATAATTAAATTTGATTTTTTTTTTTTGTTAAAATGGTGAGGTGACGCAATTTTTTGTGAAGACTTGGCTTCTCCCTTGTATTGTAGTTAGGTAGATATTGTAGTTAGGTAGATAATGTTTATTATTATAACATAATAATAACTACTAGAAAACAATAATACTTATTGATTATAAAAATAATACAATAAGTAAATAATAAACATAAATATTATTAATAATATATTAATACTAATTATTATTAAATAATTAAATATTTATAATTATCGTTACTATATAGTATATACATATTATTTATAATTATATTTTTTATTGTAATTATAATTGTGAAAAGTTGGAATGGATGATTTTTTCAAGTTTTTAGAGGAATCAAATGCTTCATAAATTTTGGAATCATTCAATTCTTAGAATGATTTCTTTTTCCAATCCGAGCCTTACCAAATACGATTATGGAATATGATATTCTCATTCTCATTTCTGATTCTTTCTGAAATCGTACTAGCTCTAAAAAAAGTACTTGAGGAAGAAGTGGAAGAATAAAATTAGAGCTCTTTTATTGAAGCGTCGTGTGATCACCTGGGAAAGGAAATTGAGAAATAGATAAGAAGTCTCTACCTCCACTCTGCGCGCCTTGCCTAGATGAACGCCTCTCCCTCCTCTTCTTTCTTCTCCACCTCCACCTCCGCCTTAATACCAGCTACCGCCACGACTTCCTCTTCATCCTCCTCCGCCGCATTGCATGAGCTTCGACGCTGCAAGACTTTCTCAGGCGACTGGTGCGAGCGCCTTTCCTACGAGCCTCGTCGCAAATGTTGTGAGGTTAGGGCTAGAAGCACTCTTGAGGATCTCTTCACCGTCGATGATGGAGGCGAGGGGAACGGTAATGGCGTTGAATTCACGAATCTAAGGCTTCTCATAGCTACGTAGAGAGAGAAAGACGATGAGGAGAGTGAATGTGAAATTAGGGTTCCTGGTATGTATTGTACTTCTATTTTGTTCTTGTTGAATTTGCTTGTTCTGTGATGCGGGGATAAACCGCAGTTGCCTGATCTAGACACCAAACCTCTAACAGAAACTCGAACAGAGAAGATAGGCGGAATTAGAATGAGATGAAAGAAGGATAAGTCGAATGATAGGCCAATTGGAACCAAATCAAACAACGATAAAACCCTTGAACTTAGGAACAAGAACCTTACCGAATGATGAAGAAACCCCAATGGATTACAACCAAACACAATGACTATGGTAGGCCAAGGCACTTGGAGGATTCTCTATGGAGTCCTAATAGCACCAAC
The DNA here is from genome assembly GCA_029168935.1 of Oxyria digyna. Classification (NCBI taxonomy): domain Eukaryota; kingdom Viridiplantae; phylum Streptophyta; class Magnoliopsida; order Caryophyllales; family Polygonaceae; genus Oxyria; species Oxyria digyna. The sequence goes on along the minus strand of JAPVLV010000010.1, from coordinate 12,587,833 downwards.
CTTATGAAAGAGATTGACACACACAAGTACAACTAGGGCGAGTTCAACAATAGTAAGCAAGTAGATGATGACGAAGGAGATGCTGAAATTCAGAGAGATTCATTTCCAGTAAAAAAGGTAAGAAAACATTGTTACTCAATTCTTTTGTCTGTCCTATTCAGTCTAATTTTAGTGTTGCATCCCTCTCGGATTTTGAGTTAGAACTTGGCTCGCCATCATATTTTAATGATTAGGTAAGAACAAATTGTTTTCTTCACAAAAATTGTATACCACATGAGGAGTCATAATATTATGTAGTCGATTGTCATCCACCATTCCATACAAATTACTTAGAAAACACTAATGACACTCAAATTAGTGACATTTTAATGACACTCAATTAACAATCTAATGGCTTTCCTTTCAAAGTGAGATTTCCCATCGAAAACTAACCTATATGCCTCATGTAGTCGCTGACGTGCGGTGGCGAGCGGTGATTGGTGTAGATCGTCGATTTGTCGCGAGTGACGACGCGATGATGATGATGATGATGATGACAAGTGGTAGAGATCAAAGTATTTTCCAACACCAAAATCAAAGCCTCATCTAGTCGCTGGCGTGCAGTGGGAGTGCGATGACGGAAATCGATTTGGTGGTGACGACGGTTTGGTCGAGATCGCATGCCCCGAGAGATCGAGTGCGGCGATGACGGCGAGATTACTTTCTGTTACGGCTTGTTATATCTATTCTACTTAAATGTCAAGCATCTCCTAATGAATAGTCATTTTAATGTAAAGTTACATTTTTACCCTTTATATAAAAAACTTAACCCATCCAACATTAATTATATATTAATACTAGCTATATATATATATTCATTAATACTAGCTAGCTATTTATATATTCATTAATACGACTTTAATGAATTAATATTCATAATGGTAAATATCTCTTTTTTCCTTAATTAAAATTAATATGGTCTTGCACCTGAACAAACGCTGCCTACAAGATTTGGATCACCGCCTCTCTCTCGTCGACCCCCGAAATAGATTGTGAATCCGGTTGAAATTTTTTGGTTTCAAAGGCATTTAAAAAGTTATGCAATAAGATTCAAGATGAATTTTGATTCGTCGAATGTATGGACGTGCTTCATATTTTTGTGATGTGTTCCGTTAGAGATTTAAGCTTTTTTTAAATCCTAATTTCTAATTAGTTTGTTAAAGGTCCGAGAATGCAAAAAATATAATTGTTAACGTAATGATTGTGGCGAGGCTACGATACTAATGGAAGTAATGATAGTGTAGTCATTGAATGCTTGGAGCATATAATGTAGTGATTTTGTCGAGTTTGGTGTTGATCAATATTGATTGGAATTTCAACTAAGTCTAAAGTTGTTAATAGAATCTAGAATAAGAATCCAGAAGTTTCAATGATTGCCTAATACACAACAAAGAATAGTGAATCTTTGGTTCCATTTAAAATGAGAATCAACATAAAATTGAAAAATCAATAATAATGATTGTCAAACATCAGCTATGGAGTCTAGATTATAACTTGTTTAAAGAATAATTATGGTGGAAAACTTACGGAGATAATTGATGAATATATATACGATAGATGGATAAAAATGAATCGTCAAAAATCAATATTTGGGTTGAAAAGAAAATTAAATACTAAATTACTTTTTTCAATGATTTTTTTATTGTGAAAAAGTTAAACAAAGACTGACACACAACATGATTTAATTGGAAGTACGTTATCAACTCATCTAGAGCTCTAGATGATCAAGATTGCATATATTCTGGACTAAAACAAGAAGTTTCACATAAATAAAAAAACCTAACATGAAAAATACAAATAAATCTTACATAAGTATTGAAGGGCTACTCTCTCCCAATACACAAGGCAATCAAACTAATCAATCTTAAGTTAGTTGATGCAAATTAATATGCATGAGCATATGTAAATGGGATTACCCATGGACAGGTGAGTCACTGAACATACTATATGAATTATGGAGGATTCAAATAGATTCAGTAACATGTATATTCATCATTGTTGCTTTTTCTCTTCTTTTTTCTTTAGCAGAAAGTTTTCCATTTAATATGACGAAGAAAGTGAAAGTTAAATAAAAAGAAAAGTGGTAAGGAAATACAGTTTGTTAATTTCAGAGATATGATAAAAAGGAAACGTAATAATGTGAGAATCATTATATTGGTTTATCGAGTATAATATATATGGTTGTTTGATGTCTTAACTTCTCCAGATTCAAGACGAGTTTATAAAGACCGATCAAACTTTCTACGCTCGCACGCCCACGCGCAACCCAACTAGTAAATGTAAAAAGTTAGCAACTATGCTCTAACACCCATATATCAAAAAAGTATTTTAAAAATTATAATATACAGTAGAAACTTGGAAAATAAAAATATATGTAGGGATGAGCAGAATCTGGTCCAGACCGGATTTTTGGACCGACCCGGACCGGTTTGGACCGACCCGGTCCGGACCGATTATTTTCGGTCCGGGTTTCGGTCCAGGAATTTTGTAATTCCGGGTCCGGTATAAAATCCGGTCCGGTCCGGTCTGGACCGAATAATTTTTTTTTTTTTTAAAATTTTTATAAATACAAACATAATTCACCTGGTTTGTTCACTTTCTAACCCTAGAAATTAGTCCGTCGTTTCTCACTTTCTCCTGTCTCATACTCTCATCCCTCTCTCCATCTCTCGATTCTCTCTTGCCCTCTACCGCTCGACGTCGACGACCTTCTCAGGAAATCTCAGGCCGTCTTCTAGTAAGTGAGTCTCTCCCTCCCCCTCGAGCTTCTCTAGTCATCTCCTTCTCAGTTTTCTGATTTTCCGTCCATTTAGAAACGTGCACTTGATTAGTCGATTTATATGTCTTCTACGGTTCTACCTTATTTTCTGCACTCGATCTATATGCCTTATTTTACCTGTTTATGGCGTACAGTATGTTGATTTAGGGATTTAGGGATTTACTTGTGAATTTTGCGTTGATTTAAACTTGCAGTATTGTTATGCCTGCCCTTCGATTTATGTCTTCTACCTGTTTATGGCTTTATGCAGTTCAAAACTTCAAATTTAATTAGCAAGGAAGCACTTGGTTTGCTATTTTAATATTTTTAGAGTCCTTGATTGGTCATAGGTGTTTTGATATGGACCTTAATAATAATATACATCACGTTTAGAGTCCTTGAATTAGTTGAATTGTTTATGGCTTTATGCAGTTCAAACTTCAAAGTTAATTAGCAAGGAACACACATGCACTTGGTTTACTATTTTAATATTTTTAGTGCCCTTGAATCCTTTATAGGTGTTTAGATATGCACCTTAATATAATAATCACGTTAGTTGTCCTGAGATTTTTACTACAATATTTTTAGTGGCAAATAGGTGTTTATTTCTGAAAACTAGTTTGTTAGTTCTTTCTCTATTTCAGTACAGATTAGATGTTACTTGCTTTGAGTAGTCATTTATGATTTGTTTTCTTTCGTACAGATTAGATGTCGAGCAAGTTGCATAAGAAAGGCAAGAAAAGAACTCGAGAGTCCAACAACTCAAAGTCTACAGACTCTCAGTCTCAGTTATCTCGCAATGTACGGTTTAATGTTTATGAGAATTCAGTGGATATCATGGATGTGGACACCATGGACGAAGAAGCTGCTGATCTTGACGGTGAGGATCCTATTATAGACCTTGATGAGCCGGTTGTGACAACGGAAGAGCCGAAGAAAAAGAGAGTTAAAAATTATATTGAAAATGGAGGAAGGAAGCCTTACTGGAAATTTTTCAAGAAATATGAGGATGAAAAAGGCAAGGTCAGAGCGGAATGCATCTTCTGTGAGATGACATATGCAGCTGATTCATCTGCTATTGGTTGCAAGAATGTGAAGGGCCATGCAGACAGGTGTACAAAGAATCCAGACAATGAGACCAAAGGTACCCAATCTTTTCCTTGCTTAGTTATATATTTTTTTCAGTTCTTGTTTTAATTATTTTTACAATTTGATGTATGTGATAATAAGACTGTTCAAGGACTCATTTGTGCACAAGATTGACTTCTTGCAAATTTAAGGTCTATTGCCGATGATGAGGATGATTCTACAACAGTGCTTGTAAAGATGGAAGAAGGTATCCTTTATATTCTATTTTACTTGTATATATTATATGTATCGTATATAAATTTATGATTTCTTTTCTTTTCGATATATACTATTGATTTAGATGTGGAGAAAGACATCCCCTCTAGTGTGTTAACTTCAGCCGACAAGAAACCTATCTACTTTTGAAATTTAGGTAATACACTTATCTTGGTTATTCATATATACTCTTCTTAATTTCAGTTTTCAGGTTTTGTTGTTTAGCTGTTGTATTGTGAATTTATGATGGCCATGGTTCATTCATTCTGAGATAGAAGGTTTTGTTTGAAATTTCAATATATGCTCATAATATTTCTAGGTCATCTGCATTGAATCTTAGGAAATGGTACTGAATTGGTTGTGGAATCAAGGTTTTGAATCAGATTTCAATCAAATCTGATTGTGTCTTATGTTTTTTAATCATCTACAGTTGAAGTTTCTCAAATGATTTTCATAATTCCATACACCTATCATGGCTTAGGATTGCTTATAGGAGTATTGTTGCATCATTAGGTCATGCTAGAAGTTATTATCTAGGAGTAACAGTCAAAGAGACCCTTTTCATCCAGGTTGCCAACATTTTGGTAACTTACATAAATCTCATCAAGTAAGTTTATATTGTAAAGACTAATTCTTAAATCTCTTTTCATGCAGGGAGTTAGGGACTAGCAGATTATATGTGAAGGTGAAAGTGAAAGTAATGGAAGATGGAATTTTTTGGAGGATGAATATAAATTGAAACTTGCATGTAATTTTTTGGGTACACTACTAGAAAACGCACCTATAGCCACGAATATAGCCAAAATAATAACCAGAATATTAGCCATAAACAAGTCTGGCCACGAATCTCCCATTGACAATAGCCATAAAATATATTTCCTGGCTAAAATGACCCTGGCTAAGCTTAGCCACAAATTTTAGCCATAAAATATCCCTTTGTGGCTAATTAGCCATGAAACGTAGCCAGAAATTGTTTTGTTGGAAAATTCGTATCTAAGTAGCAACAAACACTTTCATGGCCAAATTTATGTCTTTTTAGCCATAAAATATTTTGTGGCTAAATTTCTGCCCATTCAACCATAAACTATTTTGTGGCGAACTTCTAAGCTATATAGGTTCATGGCTATAATGACATTTAGCCATAAAATATATTCGTGGTTATATTTATTGTAAAATAGCTAATTATCAAAATAATATAAATTTATATTAATAATATGCAATATATAAATTAAGCTTGTTATAGATACTCAAACATTTACTAATTAATATTAATAAGGCAAATATTACAAAGTGTGATATTCCATGTGCACTACCAAGTTCTCTAAATCATGCACATGGTATATCAACATTACTTGATACCTAAAATTCATATCACCATTAGAACATATCCAAAATACCAAAGTAAGCCACAAGAAGCTTAAACATCCAAAATGCCTACTAAGGTGTTAGTGCTTAGTTGTTAGACTTAGAGAATATCCAAAATACTAAGTCAAAAGGATCCACCTACTAAGGAGTTGGGTTGGACTCTTGAGGAGAGGCAACATTACGGTTAAGGAACTTATAAACTAGCTACGACTATAGCCTCAAAAAAACAGTTCGCGGCTAATGACAAATATTTGAAATAATTAACCATGAATCTAGCCTCAAACAAACCAGTTCGTGGCTAATGACTACAGCCTCAACATGTAAAATTTATGCCTTCTTTAGTTGTTTTTGTAAACATTATGAACAAGATCTTCACTTTATAATCATATTAACTATAAAATAAACTATAATTGACAAATTATTAAACTTATAAATTAGCTACGATTATAGCCTCAAAGACAATTTGTGGCTAATGATAAGTAATTAAAAATATTAAATCAATAATCTAACCATAATACAAATAACTTATGAGTGTTTGTTCATGTAAAATCTGAACTCGAATCAAAATATCATGAACTTTTAGCAATTTTGCCTTGTTTTGCATTTAACTAGATCTAAAAGTTCAAGAACAAAACAAAATCTTAGATATATGTAGTTGATTATAAAAGTAATTAAATATACACATTACTAATGATAATCGATTAAGAAATTACCTGATTAGTAGCTCTCACAATCCAAGATCTAAGATTTGTTGAATATTATGGAGAGTTTGAAGTTTGAAGCTTGGGGAGAAAATTTGTTATGGTCGGATGTTTAGAGCACAAATTGGTAAAGTAAAATGGTGAGTTAATGCATTGCTAATAAGTTGGTGCCCGAAGCATTTAATGTACACTGGAATTTAGCCATGAAAATAACTTTTAAAATAGCCACGAATTTAGTTATGGGTACATACCTTTAAAAATAGCCACAAAATGAATTTATGGCTAAATAGCTTCGACGTTAGCCACAACTTCAGCTTTGAAATTATTTTATTGTAATGTAGTTGCAAAGTTAGCCACAAATTTAAATTTTGTGGCTATATAGCCATAAAAGTTAGCAATGAAATATATTTTATGGTAAGATGGCCATGAAATTTGTTTCATAGCTATATTTATAGCTAATAACTATAAAAGTGCCCTCCAAACATTTCGTGGCTAATCATTTATGGCTATAGCTGCGTTTTTTAGTAGTGGTATGCAGGTTTATATTTGAAAGTTGAAACTTCAATGTAACTTTTTGTATATGGCAAGTTAGTTATATGTTAGGAAACTTGCATGGGGACTTTTGTTCAATACTGAGCAATGAGCCTAGCAAGGTTATTTTCCTTTTCAGTTTTCACACTTTTTTTTATATTTAAAATACAGGTTTTTGTAACCGGTCTAAATCCGGACTAATACGGACCGGACCGGTCCGGGTCCGAATTTTCCGGTCCGGGTTTCGGTCCGCAATTTTCCTGATTTCAGGATCCGGGTCGGTCCGGGTTCGGACTGATGCTCATCCCTAAATATATAGGTCATTTTTTTTTTGGGTCTGTTGTCCCTAGGTCATGTACCAACCGGCGGTTCCGACGAAGCGAGGGTTTAGAATTGAGAACCATCTTAGCAGAATCGACCAAAAAGAAGAAGGCTAATCAAAGTTCGAAACTTCACAGAAGCACCTTCACTCTCCGATAGGTGTGGTATCTCCGCTCTTCTCCAATTTCTTTCCTATGATTTTGTTTATATGTTTTGTGAACTGAATTCCTTTTTCATTAATTCTAGCGGTTCTTAATTGTGTTAATCCTCTGAATCAACATACCTCAAAATGTTAGAACCCTAGTCTTTCCATGTGTTTTTCACAGTTGTAATGCAGAATCATTGTCTTGCGGTATAATTACGTTTAACCGAAAGTTGTTGTGCACTGTTTGCTTCAATTTTAGGTAAGTATGTTCAAGCATTTGAATTTCTTGTGATTTTCATTCTTTCCTACAGGGGTTCTTGTCTAGGAAATCAATGTATCTTGAGAAAAAGGGAAAAGTGGATGATCAGACAAGTCGTGATATGCTCAGTGATCTTCCTTTAAGTATTATCCATATCATTCTCCCCCTAGTTCCAATTATAGATGCAATTAGAACATGTGTATTGTCAAGACAGTGGAGGTACACATGGACTACTCTTCCTCACCTTGTTTTTGATGAAGATAGTACTCTAGGAGGTGAAACAATGGAAGAGTATGAAGTGAAGACGAACAAATTCGTCATGCAAGCTCTTCTTCTTCATAAAGGACCCGTCCATAGATTTGAAATGGAATACTCATACTTTTATAATATCAGTTTTGAAAAATGCATACTTTCTCAGAGAGATAATCATAAAATTAGCCTACGAGGAAGATAACTATATAGATCACTTGTGCTCAAGTTTATATTCGTGTACGAAATTGACCAAGTTGGTGCTTTGGAATTTTGTTTTAGACCCACCACCTTCGACTTTTAAGGGATTCTTGTTCCTCAGAAGCCTTTTTCTTGAAGACATTTGCCTGCGTCCTGATCCAGGAATCGAAACCATTTTTGCCAATTCTCCACTTCTTGAGAAATTGACAATTAAGAACTGTCAAACTTCAAAGCTGACTATTAGTTCCCCGAATCTGAAGCATCTTTGCTTAGTAGGTGAGTTCATGGAGTTATGCTTGTATTCTCCCCTTCTGGCTGAAATGGATTTGGATTTGAGGGATGTCGGATTCATCTCTGAACATGAAAGTTTAGTTTGTAATTTTGACAACTTCATTGGTGGATTAACTAATCTTGAGAAGCTCAGTGGACTCTTCACAAAGGTAATTAATGAATATGCTATTTCTTTCTTATAGTATCGTAAAATGTCGGATTCGTTCTTATAAACTTCTTTGTGTTTGTGTGCATGTGTCAGTACTTGAGCATTGGCATTGAATCCTGTCATGATACCTTGGTGTTTCATCACCTCAAGGTTATTGAATTATATGATGTGGATTTTGAAGTTAGAAATGAGATATCAGTTATTGCTCGTCTCATTAATGGCGCCCCTAATTTGCACAAACTCGTAATCTCACCAAGTACTGGAAGAAATGAATCAGGAGATCCAGATGTATCTGTTAGAAACTTAGGATGTGGGCCCAATTTCACACTCGAGAAGTTGAGAGTTGTCTCTATGCCATATGTTAAAGATCTTCCGTCCCTGATGCAGCTCATCAAATTTTTGCTCGAACGCTCACCTGTGCTTGAGACAATGGATCTTGGTTATATACAATCCAGATATTTTGTAAGTGTGACAACTGAACTACTGGGGTTTACCCGAGCTTCTCCGTATGCCAAGATTTCAATCAGTTAAGTCTCATAGATCAATAACTTCTTGTTCAAAATTTTGTGTTCTCACTTCTTTTTTTATCAGTTAGCATTGCTGATCTGTGAAAGCTCAAAATTTAATTTCTACTTTAATATTTGGAATTTAGCGCCTTAGTAGATCAAGAATGGATGTGAAGGAGGAGTTCAGGAGACTATGTGAGAAGTGTCAAAAAAAGAGACGATGATCACGCTGTAACCAGACTTCCGAGTTTTTTGTAGACAGAAACTACAGAGCATATAGGTGAATCGGCGATCTGTCAAGTATGTTACTCATCTACATTGTGCTAGTGTTTACAAGTATAAACAAAATCTGAAGGATTTGAAGCTTTTTCCACAAATTCCATAATGTTGTTTGATCTAATATGTCATCCAGTTTTTATTTGTATGTAGATGTTTTAAGCTTCTTTTTATGTTTGATCTGATCTTATGCAAACATACAAGATGTAAGATTTATGCTTTTTTCAATACCGATCCCACCTCCAAGTGGATATGCCTTTTTTATCTCCAAACAAAACTTCCTGTCTTCTTTCAGAAATTAAGGATGTAACCTATAACAGCTTGAAACTTCACCCAAGAAGATACCACTTGTCTACTCTCCAAATTGTTATCTTTATGATTTCTGTTGATATGTTTGTGTGCCCTTTTCATTCTGATGACCAATTCTAGTGAAGTGCTTCTTATTTGTGTTTATCCACTGAATCTGCAGGGCTTCAAATGTCAAAACTCTAAAGAAAGAAGCAATGGATTATCAGCCAGATCCTGATTTGTTAAGTGATCTTCCCTCGACTATTGTTCATATCATTCTAGGCCTTATTCCATTCAGAGGAGCAGTTAGAACAAGCACTTGTCAAGGCAGTGGAGGTACACGTGGACTAGTCTTCCTAATCTTGTTTTTAACTACACGTAAATGGAGAAATTAGAGTGCATGATTAAACTCATCAGCCATGCTCTTCACCTTCATAAAGGACCTACCCATAGTTCGAATTGTCTGACTCGCCTTGAGCTTGTTTCCCCAATATTGATGAATGTATTCTTCTTCTGTTTGGGAATGATATCAAAGAATTAATCTTAAAAGTATCCAGTTATAGACTTCTGCTGCACTCTAGCTAGCATATATTCATGTACAAAGTTGACCACTTTAACAGACTCCAAAGTTGTGTGTTCAAATACTTGGAGGAGCTGATCCATGAAGGGAAATTACACTCGTGGGGTATGTGAAGAGAGAGTAGTTTTAGGCGGCCAACCCTTCTATACTTGTTATTTTTGCATCTTAACTTTCTTGCGCCGTAAAGTTCAATTCCAAGTTTTTTAAAACGCGTACGAAATTACTCCTATATAATCGGTTTCAGCTTTTCCTATCTAAACTTCAAAAGAAGAATGCTTGCATATCTTGCATGGAAGGAGGGAAAGACTTCTCCCCTAAATGTCAGTCTTGCTCTTACCAAACACATTTGAAACGCGTAAGTTGTGGCACACGATTATCAACCACGACTGGCATCACCATTTTCTCTCCTTACAATTCAACCCTCACCCAAGTATTTGCAATTCATGTGGAGGTGCCTAGCGGATGGATATGCCTGCTATATTCTTAATTGTGGAAAAACTATCTGATGTTATGTTATCCCTTTCATAAGTTTGTTTGAGTGTATGTCCATAAATTGTAAATTGTTTATGAGGTCGGATCTGGTGAGAATGATTAATATGATACGAATATACGAATGAAAAATTTGCGCACAACCTTTGATATTCATATACACAATCTTCTACATTACATGCATAACCCTTCACATTTACATTTTTAATTATTGTCAAAGACATGCACACATGTGCGGATGTGCACGTGAATGTAAAGGAATGTGCAGGTTGTGCGCGTGAATTTTTCATTCGTACAATAATAATTCATTCTTAGCTAATGTGAATTATTATTAATGTGCGAATATGCGAATGAAAAAATTTGCATGCACATTTAAGTTATTGACATGCACATTTAAGCTAGCGACATGCACTTTTGACAAATTTGCATGTCATTGATAATATGTGAAAAGTACATGCACACACCTGCGTGTGCATGTCATTACTGAAGAACGTGCATGCGAATGAGATATTCGCACAATATCCATCTATACATATACTAAAACAGAACGTTATTTTGCCACATGTCGCCCTTATATTCAATTCGTCTATGTGTCGACTTCTAAGTTATGCTACATCATCCACCATGTCATCATCCACGTCATCCAAGTTTATATTTTGATATATATCTTTGAATTAAATAAGTAAAAAAATAAAAAAGATATCTAATATATTATATAACAAAAAGAAAGATAGATTTTTATCTTTTATCATATTATATCTTTATCTTATATATATATATAAATATATATCTTTATCTATTATTATGTTATCAATCTAATTAAGTTGAGTTATTAATGAACTTAAACTATAAAATAAAAATCGTAAACTATAAACAATAATCTATAAATTATAAACCATAAAGCATAAACAAAACGTTGTTTTTCCCCATGTCGTCTTTATATTCAATTCGCCTATGTGTCAACCTCTAAGATATGCTACATCATCCACCATGTCATCCTCCACATCATCCGACTTTATATTTTTATATATATCTTTGAATTAAATAAGTAAAAAAAACAAAAAGATATCTAATAGGTTATATTACAAAAAGAAATATCGATTTTTATCTTTTATCATATTATATCTTTATCTTATATATATATATATATATATATATCTTTATCTATTATTATGTTATCAATCTAATTAAATTGAGTTATTAATGAGCTTAAACTATAAAACATAAATCGTAAACTATAAACTATAATCTATAATTTATTGATTATAAATCATAAAATATAAACTACAATCCATAAACTAATTAATACTATAAAATATAAATATATTATTAAAATATTTATTACATACGACCCCGTACATGGTACGGGAACACACGCTAGTTCGCACCTGATCCAGATTCTTGATTATATAATTTTATATTAATTTGCTTCCCCAAGATGAGAATCTACTATATATATAAATATTAAAACAATCCTCCATTTTCACCACATGTCACCACTAAAACCGTCACAAGTCATTTCAATATTCATTTTGTCACATGCCATTTTTCAATCATTTTCCTTTTTGATAAAAAAAATCATGTAATAGAAATATTATAACTATGTGTATATGTTTATTTTACGAGAATTAAGATTTGCAAGATATCATGCTTATTTATTTATATTTTTAACCTTCTCCAAACCATATTTTATGTACTTTAATATATAAAAAATTATTTAATAATTATATAAAAAGACTTGATCTCATAAATTTTAAATTTTAAATAATTTAAATTAAATACATTTAAATATTTAAACAATGCTTGATAAACACTCTCTAAATTTTTTTATCATACTAATTCAAAAACTTTATATTAATAACTCAAATTAAATAATTATTTTTAAAAATTAAACTAAATTTGAATGTGGTAAAAATATTTTACCAAAATTTATTTTTTTATTAAAATTAAATTAATTATTTTATAAAATCCATACAAATCACGGAAAAATGTACTAGTGTAACCAAAGTACAACTTTGTATTTTTGTTGGATACAAGTAACGAATAAACGAAACTAAAGCCAAAGTACCTTAGTGAAGCAATGCTATATGCTTATCTATAGGCCTTTATTAAGTGGAACATCATATTAAGTGAAATAAGGAAAATGTTTACAATTCTTCATATTGATTTTATAACTTTCCACATTGACGTGTACAAATGTAAATACATGCACATTTACAGATGTGTGCATGTTTTTGACGGAATATAAAAAAATACATATGTATGTCTGTGTGTGCATGTTAATACGAAAGAATTAATATGCATGTAAATATAGAAAGGTGTGCATATATTCTATATTCGTAAGATAAAAGATATTTGGACTTGATCCAACAACAGGGTTAGAATTGTGATTCATGGAATCATGGGACAGCCGGGTTGAATTGTGTACATTTGAACAAGGAACTACAACAGGGTTGTAAACCTAGACTATATAAAACTCAAGAACCACCAAGTATAAAATGTTAGTTTTACTACGATTCAAATACATGTTTTACTACGGTTCAGAATCGTAGCAAAAATGGTTGTAGTCTTTCTGTTTACTATGGTTACTTTTTTACTACGGTTCCAATATTCACTACGGTTTTGCAGAACCGTAGTAAATTAGTAACCGTAGTAAAAATGCATACTTTTTTACCTCATTAAAAATGGTAGTAAATGTAAACAGTAGTAAATATGTATGTAGTAATGTTGTTACACCCGTAATAAATGTGTGTAGTAATTTTGTTACAACCGTAGTAAATGTGTATGTAGTAATCTTGTTACAACCGTAGTAAATGTATATGTAGTAATTTTGTTACAACCATAGTAAATGTGTATGTAGTAATTTTGTTAAGTAAACTTTCGTTATTGTTAATTTGTTATATCAGTAGTAATATTGTATATTCTACTAATGAATTGTGCTGGGGAGAATGGAACTGGCAAGTATATATATTACAGACGTCTAGTTACTAACAACCACATAACAAGTATATATATTTTATAAGGCTCAAATACCGAAAACCATCCTTAAAAAAGGTCGATTTGCTCAAAACCACCTCTTCAAAATTATTTTACATAAAATCACCCTTAAACGCACTCCGTTAGCCAAAAACCATCTTCTTCAACCCATCACCCTCCATCCTGAACGCATATCCAGACCGATCCAGGTGCTCAAGGATGGGATGACCATGTTTGGAAAGCCATTATAATTTTTGGAAAGCCATTATAATTTTTTATTATTTATGTAGGATTGAACTTGTATAAAAATTAATTCTAGTTAACTTGCCTTTTCAATGTTCTCCATCATCACATGTGCACCTTTGAAAGCTTGTTCATTTCCTTTGGATGATCAACACCATATTACACGTGATCGTTTAGGCCTGAAAGATCATCCAAAGAGCTCCAGTTAGATAAAAATTAGGTAGAAGACTGAAGCACAAGTGTTTGAGAGGTCCAACTCTCTGAACATCGAAAGGGCTAAAATAAAATTACCCAAACTCTTTGTTCAACCTTTTTGGAGGTGTAGCTTTTCCATAGTATTTCATTTACAAAAAAAAGTTAACAGAGCAAGCAAAAAGAAGTTGGAAGGAATAGTTTGAATTTTCCAATAAGTATACCAAGAAAAGGATTACAGAACAAAAGAAGACCAACATTTACTCCTAATAATTTGAAATATAATTCGTACTTGAGAGAAAGAACCCTATATGTTCTACATCGTGATCATTAAGATGTCTACTTCAATTAAACCTCCACGAGAAGTTCATTCCTACATCACAATTCAACTCATTATGTTGAGACAAAACTTTTAATTTAAATGATTGTCCTGTCATATAGAACTTGTAGTCCAATATTCCATGATAAACACATGCTTGAGGATAAAGGGAAAGCATCCTGAAATAAAACGCCATGTCATGAAACCTAATGATAAAGAGGGAAATGTGAAAGTTACACAATATATAACCATAATCAGATACATCAGATCAAATTAACATATTTAAGTACAAAGCTTAACAAGCTTAATTAAAACAGAAACTTGATATAAAGATCATGTCTTAGGCAATACAAAATCAAGTCCACATACAGGAAATAACATTAACTATTTACCTGTATCTCCATCTAAGAAGAGCAGCTAGGATGAAGCTTAAACAAATGTGTTTCATTAAGTGATATCAAAACTTTGTTTCATTAGCCTTACTGTCACTAATATTAAGTAATTCATACTCCTGTATTTTATGCAATTCCAATATTGTTTAGAGGCTTTGAGTTTGTAAGAACAAATTAAACAAGAAATTTTCAAACTGAAGACTATTTCATCCAATCAACTTCAACAATATTACAAGTTAGCCTGCATGTGCTCCATTCCTTCTGATTTTTTGATACAGGAGATCAAATCTAACAAGTTTTGTGCACAAGCAAGATATAAGAATTATAAACATATTAGAGCAAAAATAAGGAATGTTGGATCCGGTTCTCGATGGGCTCGCGAGGCCCATAGGGAATTGGGTCAGGCCCATGGAACGCGAGCCGGGTCGGTCCAAGAAGTCAGCCCAGAAGAATAAAGCGGCCCATAAACAGGTGAAGCCCAATAAGAGGATACAACGAGACTAAGTATCAAGGGGCAAAACGGTAATAAACTCGCGTGGGTCCCAGCTGATAGTATAAAAACGCAACCCAATGGATAAGGAAGGGGATCCCAGTCAGAAGAGAAAAACGCTTCACCTCCCTCTTAGCAGTAAGAAAAACACAGAGCAAACCCTAGCTTCAATCTTCCGAAACGCTCACTACCTAGAAGAGTTTAGACATTTAACTCTCGTTTTACCACTCATAGTCTTGCTGTTAAGCTTTTAGCGTTGTTGTACACGTTTTCTGAGTTGTTTGGTTTCTTATAAGTTTGGAACGTGAAACGTTTTTGATAATACACTCTTCTTCCTTCACGTTGTTTTTTCTTACCTTTGTGTATACTTGCGTTGTTTCGGTGTATCTGGTTTTACGTTAATCCTTTTTATCGGAGCCGGTTTCCTTCTCGGTTAAGTTACGCAAGTGTCAGAGGTGTCGAGAGTAAGGTTGATCTCGAGGAAGAAGACGACAAAGAATATTATATAAGTTGATTGTCCAGACGCCCTGTGTCACGCGAAGTGTTGTGTCGCGTGATCTCAATTTCTGGGCTCCAACACTGGCGCCGACCGTGGGGATTTCCTCACACAAGTAAGGCTTCCTATATATACCCACGTATTTCTAATACAACAACCTGAGAAGATGAATACTAGTGACGAAAGAAGCGACAACACCCCTCCCCAGACGAGAACTCGAGACATAAATAGCACGCGAGCACGGCTTTCACACGTACATGAGGAGGAAATTGTTCTGGTAGGACCCGCGCTGGTTCAGTATCGTGCTTTCCTGCAGACGATGGGACAAAGCGCGGGCGGAAGCCGAAGCCAGCGGCAACCAAGGACTCGATCACGCGAGCACGAACAGAATCAGAGCGGACGAGAACAATCGGTCGCGGAAGGGAGTGCTGAACATGTGCCTGACGACAGAGTCTCAGTGTCACATGGAACGAGGGTCGAGGGACGCGAAAGGCCTTGTCACCCTGGTAGATTTGATTTGAATCAACCCCCTGTGAGCTATGCGGAAGATCAATCTTGCAGGGGAAGAACCGAAGGAAGAGGACAGGGAATACGCGCCGAGCAAAGACCTTCCCGCCGCCTGTACGAGGGGGAGCCTTTTTGCAACCAGGCCACCCACCCGCGACAGGCCTTTGAGGCCTACCCGTCTGTCAACCCGACACTCTTGTTCGGCCCGACTGCTTTCGCGGGGCATTTAGTCAGGTCAGTCCCTTTGCCTAATTTCAGATTTCCTATCATAAAAGAGTACAATGGTAAAGAAGATCCCAGCGAGCACCTAGCACGCTACAAGTATGCTATGCTCGCGAGGTGCCCTGATGAAGCCACGATGTGCAAAGGTTTCCCAGGCACGCTCGCGGGACCCGCCATGACCTGGATGCTTAACCAGCCGTCAGGAAGCATCTCTTGTTTCGCCGATCTAGAGAAGAGTTTCTTGTTGCATTTTGGATCCTCGAAGAAAAGAAAAGTGACAATGCAAGAAGTAGTAGGAGTCAAACAAGGGCCACATGAATCACTAGAGGATTACGTTAAGAGGTTCGCGGAAAAGATCTTGGAAGCCGAAGATTTTCATGATAAAACCGTCGGGTCGCGTTCCTAGACGGACTCACTGATGGAAGCTCCTTCAAGCAATACCTATACCGCAAGAAAGATTTAGACTACCAAGGCATGCTCGAGAGAGCATACACAGAGATTAATGTGGAAGCACACTCAGGTATCGCTTTGAAGGAGAGTAATCAGAACAAGCCCGCTCAGGGTCATAAGAGAGAAAACCCGAACTGGGGGAGTAAGCGTCATCAGGGTAGTCAGGGGAAGGAACAGATCGATTCGCGAGCACCCGGTTTACAGATTCAAGACCGAAATCAGGGTCAAAGACAGTTCAGGGGCCAAAATCACGATCAGAATCAATTTCAATCGCAAAATTTTGTAGCCGAACAAGACAATCGACGCGATGTGGAGGGGAGAGGGGATCGCGGTCATAACCGCCATGGGCCTACCACCTAGTGCGAATACCACGGAGTGAGTACTCACTCTACATTGGAGTGTTGGTCGCGACAACATCACCCAAGAGAGCAGGAAGTCCTGACTGCTCGAAGGGGAAACGTTGATGCATGTCACGGCGTCACACACAGAGGAGCATGGAGTAGAGGAGGGAGAGGCAGTAGAGCGCAGTATGAGACGAAGCAGCAAACCCCCGCGAGAAATAACCAGAATCAGGGGCCTAATCACCACCCATCCCAGAACTTCCCTCGCATGGACGGCCATGTAGGCACGATCGCGGGCCGCCATGAACCCATGCCCCTGGGCAAACGAGAGCAAAGGCTCATTAACAACGCACCTAAGCCTCAGGGAAAGCCGATCTATAGTGTCACGAGATCGAAGTCCGAACCTTACACGCTTGCCTTCAGTGACAAAGAAGTAGATACCTGGGCTGTCGAGGCCGCTGATCCACTGGTCATCCATGCTCAGATAGGAACCAAGCTAGTAAAAAGGATCCTCGTGGACACTGGGAGCTCAGCCGATATACTGTACTGGGACGCGTTCGAGAAAATGGGGATTGATCAGTCTACACTCAGGCCCACTAAAACCACGCTGGTAGGTTTCGCGGGTGACAGAGTGAGGGCCCTGGGCGTCGTCACCCTAGATCTCATCTTGGGTGAAGAGAAAGGGTCAAGAAGGTCAGAAAAGATAGATTTTGTGGTAATCCCAATAATATCCTCCTACAATGCGATACTGGGACGCGAGACACTGTGCAGGTTTGAGGCGGTCGTATCAATCTGCCATTTTTGTTTAAAATTTCCAACATTGACAGGAGTAGGGGTCGCGAGAGGAAACCAAGAGGAGAGCCGTATCTGCTACGTCTCGTCCAAAAAGGGCAGTACCAAGACCTTGCTTGCCAACCAATTATTTATTCCAGGGTTGCCACGCGTCCTGGAAGAAGCTGAGTTAGAAGTTCGTGCCTCACCCAGATCGCGAGATACTGAGGGAAAGGAGGGAGGGCATAAACCGCATTTTGATGGGTTTGAGAAGCAGGTAATCACTCCTTTCCCCAACAAAGAGGAGCAACTTTACGTAGGGGGGAGACTGAATCAAAAAGTCGTACAAGAGATCGAGACCTTACTCACCCGCTCCCGGGATGTGTTCGCGTGGACGCCAAAGGATTTGAGAGGGATCCCAGCAAGTGTCATGACCCACTCCCTGAACATTAGTCCAGAGGTCAAGCCGCGTAGACAGAAAAAACGAAAACAAGCAGGGCCAAAGAACGCGGCAGCTGCGGTAGAGCTCGCGAAGCTGATTAAAGCAGGGTTTGTAAGACCAGTGCAATACCCAACGTGGCTGTCAAACGTTGTAATGGTAGAAAAAAATCCCAAAGGGACGGGGAAGTGGCGCATGTGCGTAGATTTCACTGGTCTCAATAAAGCATGTCCCAAAGACAGTTACCCATTACCTTCGATCGACCAGTTGGTAGACTCCACCGCGGGTCATGAAGCTTTGAGCTTCCTGGACGCGTACTCTGGATATAATCAGGTTATGATGAACCCAGCCGACTCGGGGCACACTGCTTTTATCACAGACAAAGGAACCTTCTGCTATAAAGTAATGCCGTTCGGTTTGAAAAACGCAGGGGCTACATTCCAGAGACTGGTGGATATGATCTTTAGCGACCAAAGAGGTGACACTGTAGAGGCCTATGTTGACGATATAGTGGTTAAGAGCAAAAAACAAGCGGATCATACTCGCGACCTGGCAGAAGTCTTTGATACCCTGAGAAAGTACGGTATGAGCCTCAATCCAGAGAAATGTGTCTTCGGAGTCACCGAGGGCAAATTCCTAGGTTTTCAGATCAGTGCACGCGGTATCGAAGTCAATCCAGACAAGGTCCAGGCCGTGATAGATCTGCAACCGCCAAGGTCCATTCACGACGTCCAACGGTTTGTGGGAAAGGTCAACTATTTAGGAAGGTTTTGCGCAAAGCTCGCGGAGCGAAACCTTCCCTTCTTCGACATACTAAGGAAGCCAAAAAGCTTCGAATGGTCTGAAGAGTGTGAAAGGGCGTTTATGAGTCTTAAAGAGCATCTGGCTAAACTCCCAACCCTTGCGTCCCCAGTACCGGGTGAAGGCTTGCAGCTGTATCTCGCGGCAGGCACGCGTGCAGTTAGCGTTGTGTTAGTAAAAGAACAACGGGTCCCCGTCTATTTCGTCAGTAAAACACTTTTGTCGGCCGAGACCAGATATTCACCCATTGAGAAAGCAGTGCTCGCGTTGATAACAGCCGCTCGTAAACTCCGACCTTATTTCCATGCTCATCCCATCGAAGTACTGACAGATTTACCACTACTGTCTTTTATGAGTAAACCAACAACCTCTGGAAGGCTCGCTAAATGGGTCATTGAAATGACAGAGTTTGACGTAGTCTATAGACCACGACCCGCCATCAAGGCACAAGCTTTGGCAGATTTCATAGTTGAAACAAGTTTCAGAGAGCTAGAAAAAGATATTATAGCTCCCGAACACCCCGCGTGGGTGATGCACATTGATGGATCGGCAAACGTAGATGGTTGCGGGGCGGGAGTCGTCCTGACTTCCCCGGCTGGGGATAAGATAGATCACGCGATTGCGCTAAGGTTCAAAGCCACGAACAATGAAGCAGAATATGAAGCACTCATCGCAGGGCTGGAAATTGCCGTTCACGCAGGTGTTCATGTGGTAAAATGCATGAGCGATTCCCAGATCGTCGTGAATCAGATCAATGGGACCTACGAAGCCAGGACAGGCAATCTCCCCAGATATCATGCGAGGGCCATAGCCCTGATTTCGTTGCTCGGGCATTTTGAAATTGAAGCGGTATCAAGAGAAGAAAACACGCGAGCTGATGAACTCGCGAAGCGAGGTTCCCAAACTCAGTATGCAAATATAGAATGTACTAGCGAAGGTCCCACTGCCATTATCAAAGAAGGAAAGGCCCCATACTTTTGGTTCGTGAAGTCTGAGAGCGCCATAAGCAATCAGGTGGAACTGATGGAGATAAGCGAGCCAGTCAGCGACTGGCGCACCCCTATAATTCAATATCTTGCTAGCGGAACAGGGCCTTCGGATCCGAAAGAAATGAGAAAACTTGTCTCTATGGCTGCACGCTTTTACATGTGTCGTGGAGAACTTTACAAAAGGGGATATGGACCACGCGAGCTCAAGTGCTTGACTAAGATAGAAAGTGACGTGCTGATAAGGGAACTTCACGCGGGATTATGCGGAACTCACGCGGGTTGGAGACCAATGGTCTATAAAGCATTAAGGCAGGGAAGTTTCTGGCCCACCATGAAGCAAGACGCACAACGCGAGTCTCAGAGCTGTAAGCCGTGCCAGTACTTTGCCCCGGCATCTCATCAACCAGACGTTGAGTTGCAGATAATGTCAAGCCCTTGTCCCTTCGCGATGTGGGGGCTAGATCTATTAGGACCTTTCAAACCAAAAGCGCCTGGTCAACTAGAGTACATCATTGTAGCAGTTGATTATTTCACCAAATGGATCGAAGCCGAAGCTCTCGCGAGCACTACCGTCCCGGCAGTTAAAAAGTTCCTTTGGAGAAACATCATTTGCAGGTATGGCCTCCCTCACGAGATCGTAACCGACAGGGGACCACAATTCAATTCGCCGCAATTGTTTACATGGTGCAGAGACATAGGGATCACTTTGAGGATTGCTTCAGTCGCTCACCCGCATTGCAATGGCCAGGTAGAGGCAATGAACAAGAGTATTGTCATGGACTTAAAAAGACGGCTAGAAGGCTCCAAAGGCATGTGGGCCGAAGTATTACCCCTAGTACTCTGGGCAAACAGGACCACGGTAAAGAAGGCAACTGGAGAAACGCCATTTGCTCTCGCTTATGGAATAGAGGCCACAGTACCAGTCGAGTTCATTGTGCCCACGGACCGCGTGATTCAGTATAGTCCGGACGATAATGACGAAAAAATGCAGCTAGAGTTGCAGATGCGAGAAGAGACTCGCGACTTGGCCACTATAAGAGCAGCCAATCATAAAGCCGGCGTCGCAAAATATTATAACAAGCACGTAAAGTTGAGGGGATTTGCCAGAGGAGACCTCGTGCTCCGTAGAACAGA
Source organism: Oxyria digyna (assembly GCA_029168935.1). Taxonomy (NCBI): domain Eukaryota; kingdom Viridiplantae; phylum Streptophyta; class Magnoliopsida; order Caryophyllales; family Polygonaceae; genus Oxyria; species Oxyria digyna. Next base: position 12,566,580 of record JAPVLV010000010.1, on the reverse strand, counting down.
AGGGGGAAAACTCGACCCCAACTGGGAAGGACCTTACATTATAGATCGCGAAGTCGCGCCCGGGGCATATCGCCTCAAGGACCACTCTGGAAATCACATTGCCAACTCCTGGAACATGATGCGACTTCGTCGTTTCTATGCCTAATCTTCCCGTAAAAATCAGGTGCGTACCACAAAACTTTCCCTCATCCTTGGTCACAATATTTATTACGTTACACGAAAAGCATGATTATTATAGCGTGATAAGCACAGGAAGAGCTGTCAGATCGCGTGTCCTACTTCCAGCTTCCAGGGCTGAGCTAGAAAACTCCCCCTGGTCGCGAAAGCGTAGACGGCTGGGCTGGGCTAAAAAACCCCCCGGTCGCGTGTCCTACTTCCAGCTTCCAAGGCTGAGCTAAAAACTCCCCTTGGTCGCGAAAGTGTGGACGGCTCGTGCTTCCAGCTTCCAGGGCTGAGCTAGAAAACTCCCCCTGGTCGCGAAAGCGTAGACGGCTGGGCTGGGCTAAAAAAAAACCCCGGTCGCGTGTCCTACTTCCAGCTTCCAAGGCTGAGCTAAAAACTCCCCTTGGTCGCGAAAGTGTGGACGGCTCGTGCTTCCAGCTTCCAAGGCTGAGCTAGAAAACTCCCCCTGGTCGCGAAAGCGTAGACGGCTGGGCTGGGCTAAAAAAAACCCCCGGTCGCGTGTCCTACTTCCAGCTTCCAAGGCTGAGCTAGAAAACTCCCCTTGGTCGCGAAAGTGTGGACGGCTCGTGCTTCCAGCTTCCAGGGCTGAGCTAGAAAAACTCCCCCTGGTCGCGAAAGCGTAGACGGCTGGGCTGGGCTAAAAAAAAACCCCCCCGGTCGCGTGTCCTACTTCCAGCTTCCAAGGCTGAGCTAAAAAACTCCCCTTGGTCGCGAAAGTGTGGACGGCTCGTGCTTCCAGCTTCCAGGGCTGAGCTAGAAAACTCCCCCTGGTCGCGAAAGCGTAGACGGCTGGGCTGGGCTAAAAAACCCCCCCGGTCGCGTGTCCTACTTCCAGCTTCCAAGGCTGAGCTAGAAAACTCCCCTTGGTCGCGAAAGTGTGGACGGCTCGTGCTTCCAGCTTCCAGGGCTGAGCTAGAAAACTCCCCCTGGTCGCGAAAGCGTAGACGGCTGGGCTGGGCTTAAAACCCCCCCGGTCGCGTGTCCTACTTCCAGCTTCCAAGGCTGAGCTAGAAAACTCCCCTTGGTCGCGAAAGTGTGGACGGCTCGTGCTTCCAGCTTCCAGGGCTGAGCTAGAAAAACTCCCCCTGGTCGCGAAAGCGTAGACGGCTGGGCTGGGCTAAAAAAAAAACCCCCCGGTCGCGTGTCCTACTTCCAGCTTCCAAGGCTGAGCTAGAAAACTCCCCTTGGTCGCGAAAGTGTGGACGGCTCATGCTTCCAGCTTCCAGGGCTGAGCTAGAAAACTCCCCCTGGTCGCGAAAGCGTAGACGGCTGGGCTGGACTAAAAAACCCCCCCGGTCGCGTGTCCTGCTTCCAGCTTCCAGGGCTGAGCTAGAAAACTCCCCTTGGTCGCGAAAGTATGGACGGGTTTGCATCATGACCCCCGCCTTTCAAAAGTTCCTACTACCTAAGGATAAAAACCGAAAACTAAATGCTCCTCTACATGTGCAGTGCTTGGTATCCCACGCGAGAGCAACACCATGACTAAATGCTTTACAAAGACCAGAAATACTCCGTGACAACCACACCAAGGAAAAGCTATCCTACTGCGCCGCGGCTAACAAAGGCTAAAGACGAACCTCGCGAGTATCAACCGTCATTTAGAGCTCGCGTGTAAAGATCATGCAATAGTTAGCAGAAGAATAGTTTGCAATGCTTACTCTCACAAAATTATGTAACAAGTCAGTTTTGCCTTACTATGCAGGATGGACCGTAATTGTGACACTTATCTCTTTGTGTTTTCCTTTTTCGCAAACTTACTCATTTTTCCGAAATGCAAAACGGGGGGGAACGAGGCGAGATAAGTATGTACGAAACAAGAAAACAAAAGCAAAAACAATAATATAGAAACAGCATAAAGGTCGCGACCATCATACCCACGTTATGTACAAAAGTTGATTACAAAAAGTCACAATTCCTAATACAGAAAACATTGTTCAAAGACAAAGACATTACTTAGAAACAGTCTCAGCAGCAGTCCCCGCGTCCTCTACACTATCCGCCTCCAGATCCACGACGTCTCGAACACCAGACACTCGCGAACCTGAGCCCCCCGCTTGATCTAAACTAGAACGCTTCGAAGGCTGAACGGTGTCGAGAAGGGCATCAGACGCGAACACCTTTCTCTTGCGAGGCGAGAGGGATGGAGAAGGAGGGCTCGGAAGCATGCGAGGAACAGGCTCTGACTTCTCAACCGGAGGAGGAGCGACCAACTTCGGGAGAGGAGGCCTGAGAACCTGATTCTCTTTGCCCTTAACAATACCTCTCTCAGGCGCGAGACGCGTAATCCCCCAAGCCTCGAGTGGAGTCTCCCCGTCGTCAATGAAAGTTCCGGGCAACGGGGGCTGGTACTCAGGAAGGTCAGTGGAAAGCCCGCATAGGTCCTGAGCATTGAAGGGGAAGTCTTTAACTTTGAACTTTAGCATCTGCATCTTTACCATGCAAAGGAGAAGCGTGTTGGCAGCATTTTTGTAAAAATCGACGCGAGCTCGCTGGCGATAACCCCCACAATACTCCTCCACCGCCATGTTCCTCTCATAAGCGATTCTCTCAGACATCGTCGCGTGGAGCTTCTCGTTTTCCTGTTTGAGGTCGCTCACTTGCGTATTGTACTCAGTAACGATGTTGACATGGGTGGACCTCTCATACGCAAGCTGGGCTTCCAGCTCCTTTATCCTCGCGTCTTTGACTGACAGACACGCGAGCTCGCCCTCCATCTCCTTCATCGTCGTCTTAGCTCTCGAAAGCTCCTCCTCTAAAGCTTTCTTTTCTCCCATAAGCCTAGACTTGGCCGCTCTGTGGGCATCGCGGGTGGACTGATCCTCTGCCCTCAGCTCCTTAAGTTCATCTTCAGCAGCAAGCACCTTCCGAGTTGCGCTCGCGATGATATTCATCCCCTGTAAAATGAAGTTAGAAATACCCCAAGAAAACAAGAAATAGGTAAACAGGAGACTTACAGCAAAGAGAAGTTTGGCCAAGCCGCCAGGCCTATCCGAAACTTCCTCGTAGAGGCTAGGTTCGGGAGGGAAAACAGTCGGTATCGTTTCAACGAATGCACGCGTCGCGGATAAACTATGAATGAAGGTCGGGTTCGCGACCGGGGTGTCAGTAGGCTCTGGAGAGGAGACAAACTCCACTTCCGTCGTCCTCTTGCGTTTTCTCTCGGAAACTTTCTGCTTCCCCTTATCACGAACCGAAAGTACGCGAGACCTCTGGACCGGAGGAGCATCCTCAGAAACTGTCGTCGCAAGCTCCATTGGTGTTTCCGAAACAACGGCTGGGGGAGTAGGAGTCGAGCCAGGAACGGATGAAGCAATGCGGGTAGGCGCCTCGATGGTTGTTAGCGCGCCCGACTCGTCGAGAACCAACCCCCCCAGATCCGGAAGATCGGCGAACATATCAGCATCTACAAAAGCCACCACAAGTGAGCATAGTGTAAATAATCATAATAAACGCGAGCGCTGAAACAAAAACGAACAAAAACCTAGGGCATGAGCCTTGAGACTAAGTCCCCTGGCGACCAGTAAAGAGTCCGAGATAGCCAGCTCAAAACGTTTTTGAACTGCTTTGTCGGGATAATCCTTGTAATCACGAATGAATCTATCGCGAGTCTCCTTGGGGAAAAAGCATGGGGCCCTTCTCGCAATAGGCTCGCGTACCTGGACGGAAATTTCAGAACCAGGAGGGGGACAGACCAAAAACCAACAAGTCTTCCACCCCTCGATCTTCGAAGGCAATCGGAAGGCGCTAGGAGTCTTGGCTTGAGCGGTGTAAAACCCATCCTCGCGGGAGTTCTTCTTGTACGAATTGATGAGAGCGTAGTGAGGAGTATTAGGAACTATCCCAATGTCCTGACATCGCATGATGTAAACGATCAGAGAGCTCCAGAAGTTTGGATGCATCTGGGAAGGGCTGAAGCCTAAATCCGCCATTACTTCAGTCTGGAAGGACGTCCAAGGAAGGCGGAAGCCGGCTTCTAAAGACTGCCTACTCAAGGCGAAGAAAGACCCATACTGGTCGAGGGAAGTGCCTTCAAGATCGGGGAGGGCAAAGACGGTCCCCTCAGGAAAAGGATATCGTGTAGCGAGGCGACGAAGATCGTAAAAGGTAAGACTGCTACGTTGGGCGGTGTTGGGAATTAGGGTGCGAGAATGTGTAATTCTCTTTGTAAGGATACTGACGCGGCCGGGGCCCGCGAGAAAGGGTTTCTCTATAACTATATGGGGCAAAGACCCCTTGTGAGAGAAGAAACTGGCAAATTGACCATAATTGGTCTCGGCTCGCTCTTGAATGACGCGAGATGGGAGTCTGGTTTTAGATCTTTTGGGCGTCTTCGCTTTGCTCCTCTTAGATTTCCTAGAAACGCGAGATCGTCTACGTGAGTCTGGCTCGCGATCACCAGAACCCCCTTCAGATCCGGACGTGGTGCGCCCCGAATACTCAGCCCGAGCTGAGCGTTCATAAAAATCATCGCTACCTGAAAGCATGGGCAAAGTAAGTTTCAGTTTTCCAGGGATGGAAAGAGGGAAAAAAGAACATCAAAATTAGGAGCAACGCGTGTCTAAGGAAACTAACGCGAGGCTATAGAAAGTAAACAAACAAGAAATCCCTGGAAAAGCTGAAACTCAAGAATCAAAAGGGAAGCCAAAACGACATCAGAATGGACCAAGCCCAAGAACACGAAGAACATCACGAAGTTCGAAGATGGCAGAAATTGACCAAAACACGTTTTTTCTCAAACAAGCGCATTAAGAAATAAGGGTCGAAAGGGAATACAACGCAGAAAACACCCCATGAACGAAAAATGACCTTCAAAAGCCTCTCGATTCCAAAAGGTCCGAGCGAAATTTCTGTGAGCGGGAAGAAATTGAGCAACAATGGAAGCCCTAAAAAATCAAGAAAACAAAGTAGAAAAGAGAAAGGAGAGCGGAAGACTAACCTGCCATGAAGAATCGACTGAGAACGACGGCGAAGATGACGATGGAGAAGGAAGGAAAGCACCGGCGAAGAGTGTTGCAGAGAAAATGGAGGTTACGGCGGAAAAGGAAAGAGGAAGACGAAGGCGAATATATATAAGAAAAAATCGGGGGAAAGAGGGAGCAATAATGAGTCAACACGTGGACGACATGCGCTCAGCGCGGGAATTCGTAAAGTTTTTTGAATTCAAAACGTCGCCCAGAGAAAACGAAGCAGAGAAACACGCGACCCTATCACGCGATGAGATCGAGCAAGGTCTAAGAGCCAACCTCATATCGAGAACGCGACTTCAAGAAGACAGGCCCAAGCCTTCAGCTATTCAGCATGAAAGCTTGGGGGGCTGGATGTTGGAGCCGGTTCTCGATGGGCTCGCGAGGCCCATAGGGAATTGGGTCAGGCCCATGGAACGCGAGCCGGGTCGGTCCAAGAAGTCAGCCCAGAAGAATAAAGCGGCCCATAAACAGGTGAAGCCCAATAAGAGGATACAACGAGACTAAGTATCAAGGGGCAAAACGGTAATAAACTCGCGTGGGTCCCAGCTGATAGTATAAAAACGCAACCCAATGGATAAGGAAGGGGATCCCAGTCAGAAGAGAAAAACGCTTCACCTCCCTCTTAGCAGTAAGAAAAACACAGAGCAAACCCTAGCTTCAATCTTCCGAAACGCTCACTACCTAGAAGAGTTTAGACATTTAACTCTCGTTTTACCACTCATAGTCTTGCTGTTAAGCTTTTAGCGTTGTTGTGCACGTTTTCTGAGTTGTTTGGTTTCTTATAGGTTTGGAACGTGAAACGTTTTTGATAATACACTCTTCTTCCTTCACGTTGTTTTTTCTTACCTTTGTGTATACTTGCGTTGTTTCGGTGTATCTGGTTTTACGTTAATCCTTTTTATCGGAGCCGGTTTCCTTCTCGGTTAAGTTACGCAAGTGTCAGAGGTGTCGAGAGTAAGGTTGATCTCGAGGAAGAAGACGACGAAGAATATTATATAAGTTGATTGTCCAGACGCCCTGTGTCACGCGAAGTGTTGTGTCGCGTGATCTCAATTTCTGGGCTCCAACAAGGAAGAACAAATATTTAAACTACATACTTCAATCCAAAATCATCATAGAGATGTTGCTACATTTGACATCATCCATAAATTTGCACAGTATAAAACTATACAATATACCTTCTAGTTTCAGAATAAGCATCATCTAAGCCTTTAGAATTAGAAGTAGCACAAACTCCATTTCAGATCTATCTCTAAAATCAACGAGAAGAACGAATGGAATCGATACCAACCTTAGAGCTACAGGCATTAGCGTAAGCCAAATTGACACCTTGCAACCCGAGAACGAACCTTGAACCAACCTAATTAAAGGGAAGAACTGTTGAGGAAAGGAGGGCTTTGTGGTATTGGTAAGATTTAATCTAGGTGGAAATTTTGATGTAGTTGAAACAAGAAAACATAAACGAAGGAAAGAATTATACAAAGGAAGGGCTTGTATTCTTGTTCGATACACTACCACTACACATCACACCTATTTATACTACTACAAGTCGGTGAAATGCTATCCTCCTTGTTTAATATAGAGTTAACTAGTTAACTCTAGATACTTCCTAATCTAGAATTATCCACTAACTATCCTTAAACTTCTAGTGGATATGAGCATCCTCCAGATCACTCTCGAAACTCCTCTGCCATTCTTTTGGGCCATGTACCCCATTTAGACTTGTATTTAGAAGCCCATTAAAAACAACTCCATACACTAATGGGCCTTTATGTCGGTAATGAATTCAACATCCCCCTCATTACCGACTCTCTGGTGCATATTCCAAGCATGGACCTGAACTTACCGAGCTTTGATAATGAAACGAGTCCACATGTCCCGTTCTTCTTCAATGCATCTATTTCCTCCTTCATTTCTTTCTCCCACTCAGTAACTCCTTTTGCTTCATTGTATGAAGCTGACTCTTCATCCCTGTTTGGAGAAATACAACACTTCTTAAGGGACATGGCTTCAGCAAATCCTGCATCAACGTACCTTGGATTTGGTTTTCTCATCCTTATAGATCTTCGAACTCTAGGTTCATCATCGACCACTCTACCAAGTTCTGGTGTTCTTGATGGTGCTTCATCATCTCTGCTCGAGCTATTTCCTCCAGTGGACATAGTCTCCTTTTCAGGTGTTCTCCTTACACCTGTCTTCCAAGGGCTTGAAGTACTCTGAGACCTTGGACTATGAACCTCTGGTCCTGAGTCACTGATCACTGATGGTTCAATCTGCGGCTCCACTTGTTCTTCCTCTGTAATATTTCCTGAATATGGTAGAACCACATTATCATGACCCCACCAAGATGAGCCTTCATCAAAGACTACGTGACATGAGACGTAGGCTTTGTTCGTTGTTGGATCAATGCACCTCCAACCTTTCCTTTGTTGGTCATATCCCACAAATATGCACCTGATGGCCTTCTTTTCCATCTTGACTCTCATCTGCTCTGGGACGAACACGTAACACACACATCCGAATACTCTCAAGTGTGTTACAGTGGGCTTTTTCTTGTACAAAACTTGGTAAGGTGACTGAAACCCAAGTTTTGCTTGAGGCATCCTGTTGATGACGTGTGCTGCAGTAGTCATACACTCTGCCCAGAAACGAGGTTGCACATTCTTGGCGTGCATCATGCTCCTGCAAGTTTCTCCAAGATGTTTGTTCTTCCTTTCAGCAACTCCATTTTGCTGAGGTGTGTATGGACACGTGAGCTGATGACGTATCCCGTGCTTCCTCAAATACTCCTCGAACTCTTTAGAGGTGTATTCTCCACCATTATCAGTTCTGAGACACCTTATCTTCTCACCGAGTTCATTCTCCACCAGATTTTTAAACTCGGTAAACTTCTTAAATACTTCACTTTTCTGCTCTAAGAAATATACCCACACATATCTTGAAAAATCATCAATAAATGTGAGCATATATTGCTTACCTGAGCAAGATGGCGTTTTCACTTTGCCAAACACATCCGAGTGTATAAGCTCCAACGGTCTTGATGCTCGTACCTTTGATTCACTGAAAGGCAACCTGTGTGCTTTCCCAAACTGGCACCCCGCACATACAACTCCTTCACCATGTCCTTCTAGAGAAGGAAGTCCCTTCACCATGTCCTTCTTCATCATCACCTTTAGCCGATTGAAGTGAACATGTGCTAACCGAGCATGCCACAGATCAGTCGTCTCATGTTGACGAGCTTTATCTACATATGCCTCTCCAGCTGATAGCACATACAGCTTCCGTACCTTCTTCCCTTCCATGAGAACTTCACCACGTATGCTTGCATTTGCCAACACCTTGACATCGTCTGGGCCAAACACCACATAGTTTCCTGCAGCTGTAATCTGAGGAACCGACAAGAGATTCTTCTTCATTCCTGGAACATGGTATACATCTTCCAGCACCTTAGGACCTCCCTTGCATGGTGAAACTGTCAAGTCTCCTACATGTTGTACTGGATGCATAGTGTTGTCTGTTGTGATGACTGCTTCTCTGCCTTCATACTTCTGCAACTTCATGAACTTGCTCATATCACCAGTCATGTGATGTGAGCAACCCGAATCAACTATCCAGTCTTTCTCATAGTTGATTCTTTCCTTCTTGACACTGTTAGCTATGCAAGCTTCTGAAGAAGGAATATCTACTACCGTAGTAGTCAGAGCACATTCTTCCTCATCTTCTTCTATTGTTGCATATGTAGCAGTAACGTCCCACTCGTCTTCACTCTCCTCTTCACGAGTCCTCGATTTTTCCTCAATCGAGTTTCCTTCGACAATCTTCACTCTGCAATCCCGAGCAAAGTGACCCAACTTGCCACACCTGAAACATCTCCCAGAGTTTCTCTTTGGGCCTACCTTCTCCTGCGTAGGACCCATGCTTCCTTTCCACTCCTGTTTATCACTGTTCGGTCCCCCCTTGAACTCATCTGGCTTCCTCCTATAATACGGCCTTTGATTCTTCCCTTTATTTGAATAAAGGGCCTCCTCATGGTCTTTGACAAAAAGACCGGCCATCTGCTTTGCCAGTGTCTCTTGGTTTACCAAGAGATTCTCCAACTCCAACAACGATGGCTGCGTGGGCCATCCCCGTATCGCCGTGATAAAGGCATTGTATTCCGACCTTAACCCGCGTATAATAATACGCCTCATACGTGCCTCAGTAATAGTTGACTCCTTATCTAGCTGGGATATTTCATGACATATATTTTTCACCCGCATAAAATATTGAGATATGGACATCTGACCTTGTGCAATTGTTCCTATCTCGTTTTCTAACATTTGCAATCGTGCATCATTCGCACGTGAAAATAGAGATGCAAATGTGTCTCATGCTTCTTTCAGAGTCTTTGCATCTCTAATATGCTCAATTAAATGTGACTCAATAGTAACCTTAATAACATATAAGGCTTTAGCGGCACGTACCTTCCATTTAGTGTTCTCTGGAGGAGTTGTGCTTGCACCCGCTACCGTCTTCCATAAATCTTGCCCTTGGAGATATGACTCCATACATGATCTCCAGTATGTATAATTGTTGTTGTTTAGCTTCTCAGTCCCACTTGTCGTACCCGATATATCTGCCATTGCTCCAAGCAATTAATCCGGCAGCACAACGACGCAATTTGAGATTTCTAAACACCGACGAAAAACCTCGTTACTCCCCGAGCAACAATCACGATCCCAGACCGTAAAATTTCGCCGAACCCCGACTAACCGCAAAGCCCGCAGCACGACCCGGCTCTGATACCAAATGTTGAGGAAAAGAGGGTTTTGTGGTATTGACAAGATTTAATCTAGGTGAAAATTTTGATGTAGTGGAAACAAGGAAACATAAACTAAGGAAAGAATTATACAAAGGAAGGGCTTGTATTCTTGTTCGATACACTACCACTACACATCACACCATTTATACTACTACAAGTCGGTGAAATGCTATCCTCCTTGTTTAATATAGAGTTAACTAGTTAACTCTAGATACTTCCTAATCTAGAATTATCCACTAACTATCCTTAAACTTCTAGTGGATATGAGCATCCCCCATATCACTCTCGAAACTCCTCTGCCATTCTTTTGGGCCATGACTTGTATTTAGAAGCCCATTAAAAACAACTCCATACACTAATGGGCCTTTATGTTGGTAATGAATTCAACAAGAACAAACCTAATCAATACAGAACGAGGGTTCCTAGGTGTGAGACCAACCTAATTAAAGAGACGAAACAAATCTGGGATTGAGAGGCAGAATTTCTGCTTCTTCGATTTGTTATCTCTTAGTGCAGGCGGCGGGAGTGATCGTACAAAGCATGCTCCTTCAGTACGCAATTTCTGCTTCTTCTTCTTTTTGAAGTTTTAAGTTTTAATTTAATATGTAGAAATTTCCGGTACATTATTACTACGGTTAGAATGAGTCATTTTAGTACGGTTCTGAATGAGTCATTTTTACTACGTTTCTTACGAGGCTTTTTTATTACGGTTATAAAACAACAAATTAAATAAAAATGTGAAATGAACCGTAGTAAATTGATATATTTTTTACGACGGTTCCGGTATAACCGTAACAAAATGATCAATTTAATTGAAATCTCTCGCAGTGTATCTGTTAATATTTTACTACGGTTTTTTCAGAACCGTAGTAAATTAGTTTGTAAATTAAGACGGTTTAGACAAAAACCGTAGTAATTGAATCACACAGACACAAAAACACGGGACCGTAGTACAAACTGTATTCGCCTGATTTTTCTTCTTCACTTGGGTGATCTGATCTCTTTGAACAACAATGTATCAAGGAAGACATGACCTCCCAATTAAGTATATTTAATTTATGAAATCTATCCCAATTCAATTCTTTCAAGTTTCGAATTGATACCCCTCTGGTACTTTATATGTGGGTCACATAGAGCTACTTTGATCTGCATTGTTATTCACTTTTATTTACGTACGTACTCCACCTCCACTTTAGCTAGCTTGAATTAGGAACATCAATTCCAATCTCTGCTAAATCTAGTATTTCCCTTTGCATTTTATCTTAACTAAGAATGCCGATTGGTGAGAGAAAGATAACCTCAAGCCAAAATGTGGCGAATCCATATCTTCTAGCAGAAGAAGGCAAAGTGATAATAGCAATGAAGGGTCTTCCATGCACAGCCAAGTCCGAAATCGCCATGCATATAGGCCAATGGGTAAGATGTCCTGTTTTATCCATAAACGATTTTCTTGACGCCGTGTCTTTAGAGAAAGGTGCTCCGTCTAAGGAAGAAGTCGGACGCTTTCGTCTTCTTGCCTTATACGCGTTATACAAGATGGCCCATCGCCATCTAGACTCGTACAATTGTGTTGTCATAAAGTCCCGACTATGCTCTTTCTTCGAGCTTGAGTTGCTCATGTGTCTGGTTCAAGAGAATGAGTGTTCTAATCTTATTATTGTCGAGTGTCGTATGAGAAACGAGTATCGGTTTAGGTCACGGTTGGAGGATATAGTCGAGACGAGTAAGAATAAGGAGTTTGGTTGTAAGGTAAAGAGTTTTAGTAGGAGTAGAGGAATGGTCATGAAGGATTTGGAGAAGCACCAATTGAGTCATGTTTTTGGACATTTGGAGTGGTATAGGGCGAGGAATTGGAAGGATGTTGAGATTGCTAAGGATGATTGGATTAATGATCAAGCATGGGATGATCATCTCTTTTGTTTTATCAATGAGAACGTGTCGTGTCCTCGGTTCGTTTCGAGGATCATGGTGGACCCTTTCGATGATCTCGACCTTCGTATAGGCACTCGCCTTTCGATCCTCCCGACTGATTTTCTTCATGTTATTAGTCATCTTTTAGACAGGTATATGGTGTTAAGTAAAATATATTTTGTTTATTTCCTAAGTTTGGTATACTTGAGGGAGTTAGTTGCTCAACATTTGTTATTAGGTCACATAACTCTCCTTTGATGCAATCATTGGACCTTTTATATTGGAACATACAAAAGGAGACGCCAAAACCATCACTTTGGGTGTCCTAGCTATAAGTCCAACTAGATAAACTACTCTTTTCATTGACAATTGATTTTAGAACGAAATCTCATTGGTCTTAATTATCTGTTGGACCTGGGGATGGTCAGCAGGTCAACTCTCTAAAGTGTTAGTTTTTGTTTTCTTTAACTTGTTTTCCGCATTTTAGGTGGTATAAAGACAGAGAGACGTACTCTACCGAGGAAGACGAAGAACAAGACTCCTCGAATGAGGATCGACGTATTGACAAATCAAGACGACCAAATCGATATTTAGTCACGCAATTCAATGAGCTAAGACGATATCTAGTAAAGGAAGAACTAAGATCCTCGATCTACAAACAAAGAAGCAACAAACTTTGCACAACCAGCGGCGACAATTGTGTGTTCAAGTACCATAACAACTTCCAACTCAAGCAATCTCATTCTTGCGAAATATGTCAAGAGCGAATCGAGCCAGGCGAACAAGCCTACACTTGTCATTTCTGCATCCTAACCCTACACAAATCATGCGCCAACACACTAGACTCCAACTTCCTAAACCACATTCATAACCATCCAGATGGATTTTTCTTCTTCAACTACTCCGAAACACTCTCCAACCTCCAAGAAACCGTCCCATGCCTTTCATGCAACGAACAAAGCAAAGCCTTCTCTCGTGATTGCGCATCTTGCCTCTTCACAACTCACTTAAAACACAGGCTTCTACCGACGATCATTAACCACGACGGACACGAGCATTCCCTCTCGATACAATTCAAGCCTGATAGTCTTATTGGGCCTGAATATGGTTGCCATATCTGTAAGTTTCATCACTACATTGATCTGTTTTTAATGCCAGGGAAAGTGATCCATGAGCATGGAGGATATGAGCATGTTATGAAGCTGACGTATGAGCATCGTCATGATGACAATGTCATGGAGCCGGAGGATGACTATTGGTGTAACGTTTGCTATGGAGATATGGATCCACAACCTTGGTTCTATTATTGTCAGAATTGTTCTTATTATATAACGCATTTGTATTGCGCGGGGAAAAAGAGCATTCAAGAAGCTGTATGGAATCGGAATCTTGCTATCCAAGGATCTGAGTTTAGAAGTAATTTTGATGAAGATATGATTGTAGCAGCTGATGATCATATCGCATGGACACCACTCACATTTAATGTTTGATGGTTTGTTTACTGTAAGTAGTCAGTTTACATTTTAGATCAAACTCTCGTACGACGTATAGGAAATGATACAATTTATTATTGTGTTGGTGAAAATGAAATTGAATATTATTAAAAGGTGTGAGAAATTTATTTATATATTTTCAAATGGAAAAATGAAGATGAATTAATAAATTGATAATATAAATTTCACTTTGACACAATCAAATTTTCTAAAATCACACAATCATAAATAAGCTATAAATATATTATATAATATATTTACAGTTTTTTAAAGTGAAAATTAGAGCTATAACTAAAATGGTTGATGCACTTGTTTTTTAAAAATAGAGCCAAAATTCTAGTATTTTGAAAAAATAATGACTTAATTTATCAAATATAACTTATAGATTTGAGTTTGTGGATTAGTGGATTTACCACATGTTAGAGTGGAAGAGTGTGGTGAGAGAGTGATTGTTCATGTCTTCACTTAAATTTCACCAAGTGACAAAGACATAGCTTGAACTTTAAAAATGTAGTAGCCCTCCGGGGCCGTGCGATGCACGACCCGTCGTCGCTGTAGCTGGCAACAATAATTTGTGTGTGCTTTATTGTATTGGTAATTGTTTTGTGTTTCTTTAAAGGGTCTTAATTTCTTTTCCATCAAAGTTAAAGAGATCTACAAAATAGTCATGGATACTCAATTTATCCAATGCAAATCTCATTTGTTCTGATGTCGAAGTCATGCTCAGTTTCTTCTTGAATAAGCCTCAACAACCTCTTGTCCTCATCAGTATAAATTTAAACCAGGGAGAAACGGAATTGATTGCTAGATATCACTATATCAGTCATGAGACTTCAGGTGGCTTTGAAATGTGTACAAGCTTTACACAGAAATCAAACCGAGAGGTCTGACTGATCTTTCACCAGACTTGTGTCTGGAAAACAGATATTGATGAGAAAGCTGGAAAATGATCAAAAATCAAATAAATATAAGCTCACCTTTAATCTAGAACCAGCACTAAGTGGAATTGAATTGTCAGAACATACATGAATACATTAAATATTTAATGAGAAGTGACATGTCTTATACTAACAACTTATATATTTAATGAGAAGTACATTAAATATTTTTCACATCAGCATTGTAACCAATTCAATATGAAGAAAGTGACACATCTTTCAATATTCAACAGCAAGGATGTTACCTATACGGAATGTGCTTATGGGTCTGAAGATCTTTATACTTCTTGGCAAGGCCATAATCAATGACAGACCTGTTACATGCCAAAAGAAGTTTATAAGATGACAGAATTTTTTTGGCATGTTTGAACATGATTTTAATTCAAGTACGTACCTGATTGGCTTTACGCTCCAACCCCATAAGAAAGTTGTCAGGTTTTATTCAGGCTTTACTCTCCAAGCCCATAAGAAAGTTGTCAGGTTTTATGTCACGATGAAGGAAACCCCTGATATGCATGTACTCAACTCTGCTGATCCAAGGAGTTACGTATTTTTTCTGCTTTGAGTCGCATCTTGGGCTTCCTCCTTGCGAGTTGTCGGAGAATAAATCTGCTTCGACGAGAGTCAACTGGGTTGATGGTTATTGTATATTTAAGACATTATCACAATTCAAAATTGTGTGTTAAGGATGTGTATAATGTGGATTATTCTTTTGTAAATAATGGGCTCAATCTCAATGGCATTTATCATCCAACATTCATTCATACAAGAACAATGAACCACAACTCAAGTGGCATTTATTCATATGACATATTTTCTTGCAGTGAGTTTTCCTGCAAAATCTTTCCAAGAACATGTGAACAGATGAATATGTATCCTGTAAATTACAACAGACTCTGATTGCTCAACGACAGTTCAAGAGGTTCTGTTGGATGGGATTTCGAGTTCAATGCGTTTAATTTCGTCTTTGAGATCTTCGACATTGGGTCCTTTGGATCTCCTTATGTTCTTCGTCCCGGTATCGGTTAATAGACTGACGAGCTGTTTTAAGCATGAAAGATGCTCCACTTTGGCTTCCATGGGTATGGATGTTTTGCCAGTTGTGTACTGCAGATGCAAACACAAACACAGTAAAATATAAATTGATAAAAGGAAAGCAACTAATGACGAGCATGATAAGTACCTGTTTATAAGTCGTGATGCACCCGTAAAATACTTTCTCTGCCTCTAAGATTGAAGATTCCTGGTAACCGAGAAGATGGGTGAAAGTTTTAGGATGTTGATTTATTGAGAGGCTGGAAAAATCAAAGATATACTAACCCCTAAATCTCCAAATTCACGTTTGCTGATCTCCACGCGTCCCAGAGAATTTAGTGATTGCAACTGCAAGTGAGAGCATAAATAAAAGATGACATCCAGCACAGTTTAAAACATACATACGAATGCCATTTAATATTACTGACAAGTTAAAATGCTCAGTTCGGATCATAATCTGATTCCCAAGATCCTAGAATAAGAATTATGTGTACATACCAGAATAACAAATGCAGCTTGTGTGTTCCTTCCAATATTCTCACTTTGTCTGCTTCTTTTTTGTTTACTCAAACCATCCAATACACTTCGCGCTATCCTATTATATAAAGAAATCAAATGATAAACATTGTTACGAAGACATAATCAGCCTTCACGAAGAAACTACTTCTTACAACACACGCAAGGAAATAAGGAGAATAAATAATAACCCGTCCTGTAAATATTAGCAACAGTCCATATGTATCTTGTAATTACTCATATTCTCATGATACCCGCATCATAATTTTCTGAAGTCTTCATAAACAAATTCTTAACACTGAAGACCTCCCTGTTATTGCCCAATAATCAGCATGCCAGTTTTGCCTGTTTCTGGACCGACGATTATAGGATTTGCTCTTATGCTGCAGCTTAAATTTTAGGTAACAAATTGGCTAAGTGTGATATACACAATTACAGTTTTGTGTGCTTAAGATGCTTTGTGCTTCTATAGCTCAGTAAGAATATAGAAACAAAACTTTGGCAAGGGGATAGAAAGTGAAACCTGCTAGAGTTTTGTAAAAGATCTCCTGCTCTTTCAAGTTCAGCAATTGCTTGAGATGCTCCCAGCTTCCTAAGTTGATGAGCCTTCTGATACGTTCCTACTGCTGATTTTCTAATCAATATATTTTTAGGATTTGTTTCCAATTACTTAATTTCTGTAATTTCCCTCTAGTTAGTTTCCAGGAGTCAGTTACCTATTTCCCCACTCTCTCCACCTCTCCACTATCTAGTTCGTTGTTTATTTATTTAATTAGTTTTATTAGGAATTAGTTATCTGCTCTCTTGTCTATTTAAGCTCAATTCATTGCTTGTAATCTGCATGCTGAATGAATGAAAAAGAGTCTGTAGGCTGTTTCCTACTAAATTCCTGGTTTGCACCAGTGGTCCTCCTCTTGGTTATCCTAGCCTAGAGTGGTATCTATCACCTTCAGCGTTGCTAATCGACCAAGGCTAAGCATATTAGCACCGATCTGGCATTGAAATGGTAGGATATACATTTTAGTGTAAAAGCAAATATCCGGGTGCAGTAGTTGAACAAATCTTCGAGACTGTACTCTCCCTCAACTCCATACCACTTCAGATTAGGTATTCCAGCTGTATTAGCATACTTCATATTTTTAAAGGACCTCGGTCTCCTTGCCTTTCTGCCTGCCTGCTCTGCCACAAAACTGTGAAAAAGAAAGTGCAACATTCATGAACAGTTTTGTATCATACAGAAACGGTCAAGAACATGGGGGGAAAAATTATATTCATTCACATATTGTAAGCTCCTTAAAAATCATACACCAACAGATATTTAACTCAGTTCTTATATCCATGGGTGTTCATTTGCTCATGGTCCTGCAATAGATAAGATTAACACAATAACCAATTAAACAAAAAAAATCCCTCAAATTTGATAACAAACCTCAAGAAAATAAAGCATAAAAACTGGAGTTACTGAGCTTCAACCTCCGCTTCTGATTCACTTGCTAATACTGACACTATCCTATCCTAAGAGAAGCATATTTTGCACAAAATTAATTAATCTACGTCGAAGCATACAAATTTCTTCTGCCTTTCAATTCAGTGTGCATCCTTTGTTCACTTTTCAACCACGAAAAAACACCAGATAAGGAAAATATGTACAGAAACGTTTACACCACGCTTCAAAAGCCGCTCACTAAGAACCTTTGTCACCTCTTATGCCTTTTTATTCTTAAGATAGAAGACTTTAAGAGGGTGTTGCTATGTTTGTAGGACTAAAAAGTAGATAGTATGCTTGCAAATCCTTGTGTTGCAATACTAAATCAAAACCCGCAATTTACATGATTTGATGTCATTGTGAAACTAAATGTGAAATACCTAAGGAAAAAGAAGCAACCTCTTCAAAAAATAAAAAATTGATTTGAAGCTAAATTGATAGTTAGAGATCGAGATTGTCATACCTCAATTTCCATCGCCAGAAACCAAATAAAAGTCGATTTACAGAGAGGTTGTCATTTCCTCGAGCAGATGGCGTGCAAAGCACTATTTGCGACCTTTATCTCTGGAAAGATCAAGCTGGTGGCGCCGCTCATCCGTGTGCAGAGAAGGAAGGTCATTTTTCCCTGGTAACCGAGGCTCAGACGAAAATGAATTTGAGGTACCACAATCTTGTACAACAAATTTAGAATGAACCATTCTGAAGCATCATTCTAAAGAACAACATGATGATTATAATGAAAGCTGTAGATATTTATTGAAGCTTCGGTCTAAGATTACAACAATGTCACTTGAAGCTGATTACAGACAGTATACAAATTTTCAGTACAACAGTTATTTGATCATCTTCATATGATTTTTCAAGCAGCTGGTGTTTTTGCTTCAAGAGTTTTCTCATACTCTTCAATGGATTTAAACAGCTCTGAGAAATTCCCCTTCCCAAATCCTCCACACCCACCTTTCTGAAAACTCCTCCCTTCATCATCCCTACTCATGCATCCAATCCTCTGAATAATTTCAATAAATACAGTAGGCCTGCACACAATCAAAGTTCAGTAATGAATCCAATCCAACCCAGATACATAAATTTACTGAAGTCTGAACATACCTATCACCAACAGGCTTAGTGACGATCGGCAGAAGAGTACCCTGATCATCTCTATCAACCAAAATCCCCAGTTCATCACACTCTTTAATCTGGCTCATCACTCAACACATCTCCAACTCTCTTCTTTAAATTACTGTAGTAAGTCGGAGGCGGCTTAGGCATGAACTCGAAATGCTGAAGTCCAGCTCCTTCGTTGTACTCCAAATAAGTTTGAATCTAAGCGGAGAAGAGGAAGCGAAGCTCGCCGGATTGAAGAAGGTAAGAGGCGTGTGTTTGATTGGCTGTTGAGAGGTCGGATTTGGCGACGATAGGCATGCCGAGTCCCCATGAGAAGCGGCGGCTGCAGTTGGTGGCGTCGGCGCACCAGAACTCGATGTGGTGGAACCGCTTGATATTGCCTCCACTATTTATAGGGCAAAGACGAAGTCTTCAAAGCAGGCGCGAGGAGTTACGCTGAGAGACGAAGAGCTAGAAGAGTGCGCCGATCAGCCCTCTGGAATCCCAAGATGAAGTGCATCCCACGGATTCAATTCTACAATGAAGGAGCGGTACTAAATTCTACCCACCCACCGAATCTTATCTATATAAAATGTGATTGTTAATGTCAAAATGAATGAAATTGATATAGCATTACTCATTTCTTAATCACATCCTATTGGACTTTTGGACATGTATTTAAATATCTTGTTTATATCTTTATGTTATATTTATTTATCACCTCCTATTGGACTTTTGGGCATGTATTTAAATATCTTTCTTATATCCTATGTTATATTTATTTATAGTTTACTTGATTAAGTCACAAATTAAATTAATGTGTGAGCTTCTCTTATGACAATGCAAACTTATTCTAATATTATGTTTTAAAACTACTTCAAACATAAATATAAGGAAATAAAAAATACTTATATTTACAAATATTAATAAATTTGATAACAACAACAACATATTAACAAATAATGTATAACTATATTAAAGTTGTTGGTTTAAATAATTAAATATGTTTTTAATGAATAATTATCTGTCAAAATCTGTTGTTTAATGGTGCATGTTTATGGTTCCATTCACGACGCCCTAAGTCCATCTAATGTCTTGGTCATGAGATATAAAAAAGTGTTTAATCCGGCACCCGGAAAATTATAATCGGCACCCGTTCTTGAGCGCATCCTGGATGCGTTCAAATGAACCGGGTCAATCTTCGTCGAAATGCTTAAAGTTCTGGTTTAAGTTGGGCGCACCCAGGATGCGCCCAAAACTGAACCGGTTTTTTTAAAAATAGTTTTGGACGCACCTACGATGCGCCTAAGAGCGGGTGCCAGTTATAAAAATCTGGATGCGGGGTTTTTCCCCGTATAAAAATAATGTAGTTCCCGCTGAAGGCGCGCAACTCACTGACATTTTGAGGTCTTTGCTATATGCGAGTCTATTATTTTATATAAACGTTAGTGATTTGTAGAAAAAAATTATGTTTTGTGATATAAAAGATTATAAGCCCTTAATTGGTTGTTTTCTTAATTGCTCTTTGTTGGATTTCTCGTCATGTTAGCATTTCTCTAACAAGATAATTTGGATATGTGATTCATGTTGATATTACATATGTTGATATATAGAGTCATAATTTGTAATTCTTATCAACTTCTGAAGTAATTTCCAATTAGATGGAGATGATAATCCATTTTGATTATAAAAATCTTTCACATTATCAATATCAAACATCTAATTTATAGTATAAACTGACCTTTTCAGTATGGTTTAATAACAAACATCCAATTTATAATTCAAACTATAACAAAGAATATCAAACATTCAACTTATAATCAAACTACAACAAAAAAACATCAACCTACTCATTGAAGAAACAATGCTTAATTCATTGAAGAAACAAAAGCGAATTTGAGATTTATCATCAAATTAATCATTTTGAAATTCAAAACCTAAAATAGATTAAGCAAGTTTGGAAGAATGGGGTTTTGTGTCTTGTTTGTGCCTAAAAATACGAATAGAAGGTAACGCGTCGAGATGCTACACGTAGACGAAGACGAGTACGAGAGAAATGAGTACTAAGTCGTTGAACGAGTGAAGAAAAGAATCGGCCGAGTTTATTTACTCCTCTATTATTATTGTTTATGTAAAGGGTAAAAGAGATAGTAAAAGATAATATTTATTTACCATGTTTATATTGAGATATAGATATAAAGAAAAATATATTATTCTTTTCCTTATAGATAGAATTAGGGTTATCCTGTTTAAAGGAGATTTCACCCTCATTGTAATCAGGCCAACCTCCACGATATCAATACAAAGTTTAAGTTTTCACCATTTCTAACCTTGTGTTCTTGAGAGTTAAGATCGTTAATAGTATTTTTGATCATAAACCCTACAATTGCTTAGGTTCTAACACGTTGGTACTTTTGCTACAAACAATTGGCGCCCACCGTAGGGCTAGATAAAAAAAATCAATCTTTCCAATCACTTAAAGATGATCGAACTCAAAAAAGAGGCCGTTAGGTCGAAGCCAAACATTGAGAAGAAGACGGTTGCGATCGAAGGGATCGACGACGAGAGAAATCTCGAAGCAACTCTGAACTACGGCAAGGAAGTTTACACCGTGGTCGGAGGACCTTCAACCAACACCGTTCCCAATACCAAAAGGATCGCTAGAACTGCCGAAAAACAAGGTGTAGCGACGCCCGTGCACCACGTAAGAGCCACGAAACAAGACCACCCTATCTCGTTCGAGGACCCAGGCAACGAAGTCAAGCATCACGATCGAGGACCTGGCTAATCTCCTTGATCATTGAGAATTGCAAAGTCAAGAGGATCCTGGTAGACAACGGGAGTTCCGCCAACATCATAACTCTCTCCGTCATCAACGAACTTGGACTCTCCTCCGCAGACGTCATAAAAAAGTACATACCTTTGACGAGTTTCAGTGGAGAAGTAGCCGAGATGTTGGGGGAAATCACCCTGATCACGTTGGCTCAAGGTGTCAACGTGCAAACCAGATTCACATTGATGAAAATTGAATCACCATATAACGCCATACTAGGAAGACCCTAGATACACGAAATGAAAACGGTCTTATCCATATATCACCAATAACCGTCACACTACGGGGCGTTTTCAAAATTAAAAAGATGTCTCAACTCTACTTAAGTTCGAACGATCTAGTGTTGATATTGATTCGACTACAATTCTCTTCTCCGTATGTACGCGTGTATTTTTGACACAATTATGTATACCTGAATGTACGCGTGTATAGTAAAAAATGTGTACATATTCATCACAATACTTCAATACATACATCACTAAGTCCATATATTCAGTCCTTAGCTTTTTTTATTTTATTTTCACCGTTTTTCATCATCCTCATCTATAATTATAATAGAACTTTTTAATAGTGCGTCACGTAGAATCTTCTTACAGTATTATGCAAAATAATGTGTTGTGATAAACTAATATTGTGAATGGTAAAATAAACGTATCCTATCTATCTATCTATCTATATATATAAAAGTTGATGAGTTTGAAGAAGTAAAAGCAACATATACCTAATAAATGTTACTCCAATATTTTAAATCTTTATTCTAATTACCTATTATATTAAATGTTAATTTCATCATCAACTAAGAACGCACCATCTTCGTCTCTTTTCTCTACCACAATCTCCAAACTCATTCGCATCTCTATCCCGTTCATCAATTCCTTCGTTTCATTGCGACGCCCCCTCCTTGCCCCGATTAAAAAACAATCTGGATTAATTAGATAGTTTTATCTATATATTGACAACACCTAAGATTGATTCATATGCGCCAAAACATGTAACACGCCAAACAACATTGGCCTGAGTAAAACATGAACATCATATAAATACTTTATGTTGTAGATTTCGGTTGTAAGCAACTGTTGCATTAGTTGTATTTGCATTTTACGAGTTTGTAGAATTGTATTATATCATCGTTCACTCATTTTGAATTTATGGCCTATTTAATGACTAGCCGCAACCGAAAAACCGTTATTTCCCCGCGCGAAGCGCGGGATTCCGGATCTAGTCTATATATAAAAATTGATGGGTTTGATGAAGTAATGGTAATTTGTACCTAATAAATGCTAATATTTTGAATTTTTATCCTATTTATCTCTTCTCTTAAATATTAATTTCATCCCCAACTAAGAACACATTCTTTTCGTTTTCTTCCTCTACCACAATCTCCAAACTCATTCCCGTCTTTATCCCGTTCGTCAATCCCTTTCTATATCGAATTGGTGAGAATGTGAGGTGATAAAGTTGTAATTTATCCATATACATAATTGTTGTTTCGTATACATGCCATATTTTTATTAAAATAAATGAAAAGAAAAAATTAAATTAAAGAAAAAAAAGTCGTTCATCGTTACCCTCCTTCGTCCGAATATCTCCGTTTTATCTTCATCTCTACTGTCGTCCGCCGCCTATCTACACCCTAAACCGCCTATTTACAACACTATACCCTATACGAAAAACCGTAATTGTCCCGCGCGTAGCGCGGGGGTCCGAATCTAGTCCTAATCTTATCTTATCTTATCTATATAAAAGTTGGTTGTCCAATGCCAAAATTGAATGAAATTGGTACCAATTTAATGCATTATTCATTTCTTAATCACCTCCTATTGGACTTTTGGGCATGTCTTTAAATATCTTTCTTATATCTCTATGTTATATTTATTTAAATATCTTTCTTATGACCTAACTGAAGTGGTGGAAGGTTTAATTGCCTTGGATTTGAAGGTTGGAAGTGAAAGTTTGAAGCTTAGACTTTCTGTTTCAGTTCTGTAATTTCTGGGCATATTCTGTAACATATAAAAATATTTGGCTCATTCCATAGGGTGGAGAATTTTCTTACGAGTATGTGAAACTTTACAGATCATGATTTGGACTTATAAATAAAAAGTTATACCTAAATTTCCTTTATAGTGGCTGTTTGAGCTAGAATCATTCACTTGGAACCTGGAAGCTCCTTCGAAAGAGCCGGGATTGGGTTCGGTATGTAATTTTGACCTTAAGTGGCCTTCTGTTTGATTTGATTATCATTTTGATATGATCTCATCACTTTACTTTTGTGTTCCTTCACATTCTTTATGTTACATGTATTCAGGCTTTTTGAAAAGTCCCCTCAACTATACATAGTCTGGAACTTTATATCATATATTGTTTCAATGATTTTGCATCATTTAGCATTTTCCTTTTGATATTTAGAAGTTTATCTTAAAAGAGAAGAATAACATGATTTTCAGGCAAGCTGAACTCTTTGCATTGGTGACGTTGAATAATTATCTGATCATTTGATGGTTATTTGCAGAACCCTTATGTTTGAAAATGGACCATTGCCAGGAGACACACACCGAGTTCATCCCCGACATTATATCATTAGGTTCTTTAAGGAGACTGAACCATGGATTGATATCACTTGGAGTCATCCTTCTTTTGGGTTACAGGTAAATGGAAGTTTACTTCGTTAGGGCTTGATGATAATTTTGTCTTTCTTTTACTTTACATCATACATTTTTGTAGCATGATTTATACTGGATTTCTCATATTCTTTTTCACTGACTTTGTTTATCTCTTCTTGGTCAGAAACAACATCAGAAGTTGTTCAGAATCTGTGCAGATTTTCGTTTGTACATTCAGAAGATTTGATTGATAAAGATCTGGGCATCTGTGTATTCATTGAATTTTGTCAGAATATGCTGAATTGGAAATTTTGGTTATTTATTGTTTGCTTTTCATGGGATTGATTTCAGATGCTGGACTACAATGTACCAGGAGGTGAACACTCAAAATTTGCTCTTTAAATCTCTGCATCTTTTTGTAGCAGCAATGGGCATTTGATGTTTTTCAAGGGCTGCTTTGCTTCGCTTTGCTTTCTCAGGTGAGTCATGATTTCGATCTTCATCTGTTTACTGAATTAGAATGATATTGTTGGTGTTTAGACAAGCAGTCACTGTTTTGATTTTCTGATTTGCTAGAGACATTGAGTTGGTGAATTGGTTTAGCAGCATTGGGCATTTGATGTTTTTCAAGGGCTGCTTTGCTTTCTTCATTCATATCTCCCAAGATTTTTTTTAAATTATTTAAAACTTTAATTCTCAAAATTTTCTACACGATGTCGCTGCCTGTCTTCAATGTGATACAACTGTTTGTCTTGGCAATGCATGATCAAAGAAATAAGATGATTAAGCTTATCTCTGAAATTTGGTAACTAATGAGGACGAATTAGTTGACAGACTCTTTCTGGATTGATTTTGTTGTGCTATTGTTTTTTGGTTCGAATAATTAGGGTTTCAGATTGGAATTTGTTGTTACAGTGGGTAGAATGTTTTTTGGGTCTAAGGCTTCAGGGATTGGTTCTTCTTCTTCAATGTCTTTTTAAGAACTTAATATTTGTAATACAAATTGTGGTATAATGTGATTGTTTGAGACCGAATGCATACAATACTGAAGCTATTTGTCTTGGTTGACAAAATAGGGATTGGTTGACATGGTTGTAGTAATATCCATGAACTATGTGAATGTTGCAGTGTAGAGATTCGTCTTCGAGCTTCAGATGAACCAGTATTATGGGTCTTGATTCCTTCGTCTGTGTTCAATTTCGTTTTCCTTTCGAATTTTTGCTCAGTCCTGTTTTTAATAAATTAGGACTTTGAATTTATGCGAATTCCAAGATTTCTCTCGCAATCATCAATCGAACAAGACGGGGCTTTCATTGTGGATTCTCGGCTTGGCCGCTGAACAACTGTGCGCCGACATGAATCGATTGCTCGCTCTCCTCTTCCATTAGGTATTTTCTCCCCCAAATTTGATCTCATATCCTTCGATGTCGGATCTCAATTTCGTTTCTTATGCAGGATTTTGGACGAGCATTTTCTTGCGGCTGCAATAGCTTGAAGATGAGACGTCTCCAAATTTCGTCGCAGAAGTCGTCAACATTTATTTCTACTAATGCGAAAAGCTTCTCAGAAATCTCCATTCTCTACTGTAAGTATAATCAATCTGTTTCAAGTCTCAACACAATTATGTCTTATTTGATATTATTCGTTAGATTTAAATTGATGAAACAAAATGGCAAAAGAAGTTACAGAATATTGCAGAGTGGGCGTGCATTTGAATCAGATAAGGGGAAAGTTTTGATCTTTAATTGTATTCTCTTTTTTGTGCTTTGTAATTTTTTTGCAGTGGCATGATATGATCTCCTTCTTGAGGATTAACACCAAACCAAAGTAAATGGTGTAGGATATAGTTGGCTTTCGCCTATGGATTTTGTCATTCGAGAGGGTAATTGGTTAATAATTGGAATTCGGTTTTCGTTTGTATTAGGGTTATGGTTTCTTCTTTCTCTTTTTGAGTATGTTGAAATAAAGTTTGTTGATAGTTTCTTTTTAGGTGGGAGGAGATCAACCAGATTGAATTCTGTTGTCTATTCCATCATTAGGTTG
Source organism: Oxyria digyna (assembly GCA_029168935.1). Classification (NCBI taxonomy): domain Eukaryota; kingdom Viridiplantae; phylum Streptophyta; class Magnoliopsida; order Caryophyllales; family Polygonaceae; genus Oxyria; species Oxyria digyna. The sequence continues at coordinate 12,540,670 of JAPVLV010000010.1, read as the reverse complement.
CGTAAACTGATAAATGGAGAGTAAATGGAGGAAGGCGAAGGTCGCGCTTGGGCGGAATCGTCGGTATTTTCTCCCCTTCACAGGCATTGTTTTATGTTTCTGCTAAAATAATTTCTCATCTAGGTTGTTGTTACATTGCCTTTTGATTGGAAATTTTAGTTTAAAACTGAGAATGATTGGGTAAATAATCTTCTGTTTTATAGCATCAGCGCTAATCGTGGTTGTAATGTCTGTGTTGCATTTAGATACGGTTCTGAGCAATCCAATAGCTTTGGGTATATAATCTTCTATTTAGAGTACATAATTATTTGATAGTCTGATTGTTTTGGATTTTAATGCTTTGAACTTTGTAATGTTGCAGAAAGCCTTCAACCATTAAACATAAAAATTTGAATACACAAGTTGAGCAATGAGTTCTAGATCATCCTCAGGTAAAAGAAGATTAAGGGATTTATTGCTGCAGAAGGATAACCGCACTTGCACGGATAGTGGCGCTCGAGATCCTAAATGGGCGTAAGTTATACGAATTAAATTCTGTTTAAGAGAGAGGGTTGAATCATCCTCATTCTGATTTTGGTTTTTGCATTGAATTTGATGTTTTATGCAGATCAGCCAACATTGGAGTTTTTATATGCTTGAAATGCTGTGGTGTACACAGGAGCCTAGGAACACATGTTTCAAAGGTATTAAATACTTCTTTTGTGTTATATTCTCTGCATAAACTGGTCTGTGATTTTATTGGAACATTTAGGTCTTATCTGTGACTTCAGATGAGTGGTCAGAAGAGGGGTTGAGGTTGGTGGCAATGCTTCAGCTAACTCAATATTGTTACTTACCCATGCAATGTACTATATGGTCATTGCGATCCCTCACGCATCCCTAAAATGGTAAAGAAATAATTTCATGTTGTTGAAATTATATTCTATTAGAAAAACAAGTATGCCAAGCAACACATAATTAAAATGGTAAAGAAATGGATTTTGAAATGAATTTTCTGAATTTATACAAAAGGGTGGTCTTCTTGCTTTTCAGCACATCCATTAATTGTAGTAATTCTAAATTTCCTTAATGCTTTGCAGTTTTGCTGCGTGGCAAGAATCACGAGGTTGAGACAACTGCATTACGCATTATGACTAGCATGAAAACAAATTGGATGCAGGTCTGTTTTGTGTATTTTATACAAAAGGGTGGTCTTCTTGCTCTGTTTTTTGTGTTTAAATTCGAATGACAAAGCACTTATGAGTTATGAGATGTGTCTCAATATAGTAAAACAATGTATTTGCAATTCCTACAATAGAAGTAATATATATTATACAAGACATTGTATTCATCTGTGTTATGGTCAAGTATACAGAAAGTTCAGCAAATCTGATTTTCTTTCACCCTTACCACACGAAAAACACAGAAACAAGAAAAGAAAAAGAGGGTATAAACAGAGAAAAAATGACATTAGGATGCAGAGTTTCTCCTTCCATGATCATAATCGAGAACGGGTCAGCTGAAGGGGATGTGTCTTAATTAGTCTTGAATTTCTGCAAACCTAATGCAAATATGATTTTTTGTAAAATGCAGCGAGGTACATTGTTCAATCATTCGAAATCGGGCGTAATGAAAAGATCGCTTAGTGACTATGATTTCTCGGAAGTTGGTGTAAGTTTTTTCTTTTTAACAAAGGATGAATCTGGGAATATATGCTGACATATGCCATTAGGATTTGAGACTGTCTTTCATGTCTGGATAATGAACGTTCAGTTAATTGGCTTTTAACAATTGTAGGTACAGACAGGATTTGGTAGCTTTAGAGCTCATTTAGTCTCTCCCAGTTCTAGATATTCAGAAGGCGTTTACGGGTTATACGAATTTCAGAGTGTTTAGAGTATATTGAGGATTGTATGATGAAGCATGAACCAAGTCAAGCAAACGTTATTCAACAAATCTCATTTGAGTGAAGAAAATAAATAAAATATGGTTGTTGTTGTTGTTTGGTCTTCATCTGAGGCTGCTGAAACGCCTCTTTCTTCATCTGAGGCTGCTGCCAGACAGAAGAAAACAAATGTAGTTAAGTGGTGAACTGAATAATCTCACCGCAACTTTTTAGCCAACTACAGAAGTAAGTTATGTCTTTGATTTTTTTGTATAATGCCTGCTGCAGTGCTGCATAAAGTATGATTTTTTGGTTAAACAATAAACTCATTCCTTGAACGGGAGTCCACTACATCATATAGTGCAATTTGGAAAATGCAGCTGCTAAGTTGCAATTTCATTGTGCAAATGATGATAAAAATAGACAGAGACATCAGAATTCTTTGGAGTTTATGATAATTCGTCTTAAATGGTAATCTCTCTGATACATAATTAATCTTCTTCTTCATCATGTTGTAAAATACTTTGTTCAACTGTATTTGTAGGAATGCAAGACTGCTACCCAGTTTCGCAACAATGGAAAACAATAGTACCCTTCTCTAGTTTTTGCGCCTGGGTCAAGAACACATTGCATGGAAAAGGGTATGTCATTCTTCCTGTTTATATGATCTTTTGAATCAGTATTCACAATTAAGTTATTCTTATACATCTATTTAGTTTCTATCAAAATTTTACAAACTAGCATGCATATATGACGAGGTACAATATTAACAACTTATCCGCAATTTTTATTACTGTGATGGAAATCTTCAATTAGTGATAGGATATCGGCGATATCCCGCTTTCACTTTACATGTTTGATGAAAATAAGGGGGAAATACATGTGTTAAATCTGCCAGTTGGCCATAGAATTTGACTCGCTCTATCTCTCTCTATCTGCGTGCATTTACTATATTGGCATAAATTCAGTTCATGGGTTACCACTGCAGTGATATTGCTCTGGTAAGCTTAGCTCGCTTTTCTTGCCTTGCTAAATCTGTATTTCAACATTGTTTGTGGCTAATTTAGCAATTCAATAATAGGTTATAAACCTAATTGAAAGAATCCAGTGCTTAAGTCTCTAGACATTGGGTGTTTAGGACTCCTTATTTGGATAAGAAGGTTAAGCATCATGGCGGGCAGTTAAGGAAATTCCGGGTATAAAACTTAGGGCTTAGATCAACTCATTCTCCGCCCAATACAGAAGCGGATTGTTTGCAAATTGAGATGATAAAATCCGTCTCGGGAAATGAAGAATCAGATTGGCGCAGATTTTGTCCTGTATTGTTTTTTCCAAGCAACTATTGAATTATCTTATTTGTTTGAGTATGTATTGTTTTTTCCAAGCAACGAATTATCTTATTTGTTTGAGTATGTATTTGTATCTTCAATGTTTGCGAAGCAGCTATATACACTCATTTCGTTGACTTCTTTCACTCTTCATTCTTAATACTTGATGAGTGTACATGTGTTGCTCTCTGCATATGTTATATCATCCATATAATGAAGTTTTTCCCCGTTGAAGTAAACCTAGAATCTTATAGCATAGCATTTGTTTGTTTTTTTATTTATCATTATATATAGTTAAAGTGGCTTGATTAGAAAACATATATTTTATTATATACATTTTATTAGCTTGATTATGCTTAAAGATGTATATTATTATATACACTTTATTAGCTTGATTATGTATAAAGAAATAAGACCTCTTTTTCAAATATAATTTCAAGTCCTTGAATTGCGTTTCACTAAACCTTAAAAAACTCTTTTTTTTTTACATTTTCTTTTCACGTGTATATTTCTAATTAATTAAGTTCAATTGCGATCTTCTCTTCTTGAAGTTTCATACCCCTAATTACTAGGCTACATTAAGGTTGATGATATGATTATACAAACTATATCAAGAAATTACATAATTAGTTCTCTTACAAACTGAAAAAAAAAAGCTTTTCAAAGTCAACAAACATGATATAAAAACGCATCATCTCTCTTCTCACCATGGATGACTGATCAAATGACTTCACTCACTTTCGATATATATTTGAGCCACGTGCTAAAAATGTCAGGATTATATGTGGAATAAGACATAATATTATTTAATCCAGGCATATTATAAACACGATTTATTTCTAATCTAAGTAAATTTTATATAGACTAAAAAACCGTTATACGACTTCGTATGTGTTGAATTTAAATAACAGTTCATTCAAATATTAATTTCCAAATCTAAACCCAAAACAATACTTAGAAAGCACTCCTCACTACGAAAAAAAATTAAACCATGGCTAAGATTAGCTTTGAATAAGATCTGAATTTGAATGATTCTGCAATGATCAAAACACTGCAGAACATACCTCAAAAGAACACGCTCGGAAAGAGAAAATTTACTACCTTGAGATTTGTTAGATAGATTTTATTGATAGCTAATCTATGATCACACAAACTATATTTAAAACATTACACAATTAGCTCTCTCACGGACTAAGAAACACTATTTCAAAGTCAACAAATATGATATACATAATGCCTAATTATATCGAAATCACATATCAATTAAAAGAAAATATGAGATATAATAAAAAGTGGAACACCTTCTTTCAATACTTTAATGATTTGATTAAAAAAAACACCTTCAACACTAATCTTCTTCAACCTCATTTTCCTCCTTCTATTAGCATGAATATATATCATCTATCTACTCTCAATATGGCGATCAAACGAGTGACGATTTCAGTCGCCACCGGTAAATTTGAGCCACCCCCTTCAATCCTCCATTAATAATATAAAAAGATGTCATAATTATATTGGTAAAAGCATGCACAATATTATTTATAATATAAAATCATGCACATCCCTAATCTAATTTTTTTGAAAGACTAAAAACCACGCGCTGGTGACAAAGTCCTAGTAAAATTAACCTTTAAATAAGTCTTCACTGTTTTTAGGAGTGCATTTAGGGCTCCATTTGTTTGAGTGAGAAGAATTAGAGGTAACGAAGCATTTACTTCCATTTTCTATGAGAGTCGGTGGGTAGAATCTATCTATCTATATATAAAAATCGATGGCTTTGAAAAAGTAATGATAATCAGTATCGAGTTAATGCGAATTAATGAATTTGAAAAAGTTGATATTTAATAAGGGTTTGACATAACAAGTTTATTGCTTTCATTTAAGATGCGTTGTTCAACTATTGATATTAAGGAAACAAATTATGCATGAACATTGATGTCTTCATATCCCTATTTAAATGAGCTAGAATGATTTTTTTTTCGTTGAAAAAAATTATTTATCATTTATCAACTTCTTGATTGATTTTGTTTATAAATTTAATTTTGTTGGGGTTATATTGTTGCATTAGAAGATTGTGAACATAATTTGTCTCGATTCAATTTTCGAACGTCTATTTAACTACGTTAAACCGTATGTACAATTATGTAATTTCTCCGCGCTCCGCGCGGGGGTTCGATGTTAGTATATATATAAAAATTCATGAGTTTGAAGAAGTAATGGTAATTTATACCAACTCACTAATTAAAAACGGGGCCTGTTAGGGTTAATGGGCCATATTAGATATACACCCAGTTGAGTGGTTCGTCTTCTCTTGGCCGCTCTTCTTCTTCCCCATTTATTTAGGCATTTATCTGCTCTCTTCAAGTTCCCACATAGCCTCTCTTTCCATTCTTCCAGCCGTTGAATCGACCTGTGTCAAACTATTCTTTGGAACCCTACCCCTGTTGTTCCTTCTCACACGCACCGCCATCTCTCACTCTCCTCCGCCGCAGTTTCCACCTTCTTCCGATCCCCCATCGCCATGTACTCTCGCCCTCACGTATACTCGTATTTCCCATCTCTCTCACTCTTTGAATAAATATCTTCCATGTTCACATCCATAAATTTTTTGTCTCTGCGTTGCAGTATAGAGGAAGAGGAGCAGGAAGACGCGAATGAAGAGGTCATTCTCAATAGGCTACTCACAAAACCATTTTGGAGCCGCCGATTTAGGGTTTCGCCACCTACTTACGCTTAAATCAACAAGTACAACTATAGCCTCTATCCCTACGTTGAGATTTCACGGCCAAATCTACTCTCAGAGACCTACTCTTGAGTACAATCGCAATCCTTCGCATGATTTCACTCCACTAATCGTCATTGATTATTGCTGTATTCTTTAATTTGAATTCTTATTGTAGTTTTTGTAAGTGGTGGATCATGGGTTATTGGGTAAGTTTTTTTATGTTATAACATAATAAAAATTCGGATTGCTCTTGATTTTACCTTCCTGCAGCCTCTGGACATGCATATACTCTTTCCCAAGTAGCAATTATAATATTATATGTTGTAGTTCTGCATATAGTTAGTTGGGAACTCATGACCCATATTATATGTTTTAGTCTTAACCTGTTTGAGTTCAGATCGAGACAAATTTGACATGGAAAAGAACTTATTGCTATTCCAAATTAGGCAATATAGAGAGAGATGATTTCTAATATACTAGCATTTGGAACTGAATCGCAAGATTGATTTTCATGTGTATGCCTTTAACATGATTAAGGGTAATGTATAGGTCATGCATGTTAATCCGGAAATGCAAACTTCATGATAGTTTAGGCTCTGAACTCTTTGTTGTTATTCTCTCTCAGCTACTTCTTTCAAAGCTTGGAGTATTTTGTGGTATGTTATTCCTCTCTTCCACTGAAATTTTTCTTTTGTATAATATGATTGGTGATTGATGGAACAATCAATCTATGCATAATCCAACATTTTATTAGATAAGAGGTGGATTAAAAAAAAAAAGCAATTGGTGAACAAAAACGGTTGGTTTAGTGATCCATGGCTCAGGGAAAAAACATGTAAGGTGGTGTTGAAATTAGGGTTTCTCATAAGTTGGATCTCATAACATGGTGAGATAATTCAAAATTTATGCTCGGTTCTTCCTTTTCTGCTCTTGGGCTTCAAAACATGGTAAGAAACAGGAGGAGGTTGAGTCCAGTTGAACATGGTAATCTCATAATATCCAATTGCTTTCTAATTGACGTTACGTCACTTCGTACCTTGATTTTTTTACACAAGTTAGCTTGCATGATCGTATTCTGTCCTATTACAAGGTTCATGCTCCTGATCAGATCTTTGTTAGTGTGGAGACTAAAACAGGTTCTATTATTGTTGGTGATGAGTCGTCTCGGAGGATCGCTTGGCAGAAGAATGCATTTTTACAGCTTCACCGCAAGGCTTTTCGTGAAGTCTTAACATATTAGCATTTATTAGGTACAAATTGCTTTTACTTGATCAAAGTCATCAACTTTTAATTCCGTTTATCATTGATGCAGTTGGTTATCTTCATATGATTCATGAAATTAAGCATTTGATCACGAGCTCTGGGAAAAAGGCCTATATATTTGCTATATGGGAAGACCTAACCCAACAAAGCTTGCCAACTTTCCTGAGGTAGTACTGTCATCCTTTTACCTTACTAGAACAACCTATCTTTTGATGGATAATTTGAACTTATTATTGCGCAGTGTGATGTTTTTGTTTATATTTCCTGCGCTGAAACTGCTCTTATGGATAGCAAAGAGTTCTTAGCTCCAGTCATCTCTCCCTTCGAAGCTGATGGAGGACCATCCTTAGAAGTCACACCAATGGAAGCATCATCCATAGAAGGTTCAATCACAAGGTCAAGAGCTAAGCAACTACAAGAAGACTTAACCATTTTTGTCACTCAATTCAGTCTTCAAGGCAACACTATGGAACTTGAGGACTCAATGGTTAAAGCTAGGACTCTACTCACATTTGAGTCCAAGGAGATAGCTTGAAGACCTTGCTTATCATTTCCCTTTTAGTGCATTTTATGACACTTGCATTTCATGACATTTTTGGTTGCATTTTTAAACCTTTGTTTAGCCGTGTCAAGGGCTTCATTTCAAGACATTTTGTGCGTGTGGTTTTGAAGTCAAGGGGCGGTTATTAGGCTATTTAAACCTCCTTGACACCCCACGCCCAAATCAGTTCAAGTTTATCAACTTTGTTGTTTTCTCCTTTCAAAGAGAGCTTTGAACTCAAGTGTGTGATCGAGCAGATTGCTTGTCTTACTCTAGATGCCTTGTCCATGTCAATCTCATTAGAATTGGTGTTTACAAGCTTCATAGAACTCCTCCTTGTGCCTCCTCCACGTGAAGGTTGTGTAGGGTTGTAGGATTGAGGTTTTGCACTCCATTACAACCTGGTTTTAGGCCATTAAAGCCTTTGGTCTTGTTGTTGTTTGTGCTTGGTTTCGATCATTCATCATCTCGTAGATATCCCATTGTTATTTCCTTTGTTTCATTGCATTTCAATTCTGATTTTCAAAGGGCTTTCGCCATTGTTGTTGTTGATTGATCTCTTGTGTGTTCATGGTTGTCTAGATCGGCTTCATAGCTCAAGCAAGGCTATATCAAGTGGTATCAGAGCTACTTGACTCCATACACACACCATTCAGACTCATTCGAACATCAATCTAAGCTTTCTTGGCTGTGTTCTTGAGTTTCTTGTTCAAACAAGGTGTGATCTCTAAAATTGCGAGTTGTGTGCAGGTTGAACACCAAAGAGGACGGCTTGCATTGAGAGAAGGAAGGGTAGTAGGCGTGGTCTTGTCCTTGTCAAATCCATTGTCTAAACACATCCATTGATCTCACAAAACTCAAGGAAGAAGAAGAAGAAAACGGCTGAACTTTGTTGTTGTTCTTCATTGCTGAATTGGAGTATTGAGAGGGTGGTTACAAGGCCCAAAATTACCAAGAAAATCAAAGTAATTCCCAGCCATTCATTCCTCACCCACTCTCCCCTACAAATCAGGCTACCTCACCCACTCTTGCAATCTGAGAGTTGTGATTATTGTCTTGACTTCAAAACTGGTTTTGAGTTTCTTTGTAGTGAATAGACACTAAGTTGAAAGGATTGATCTTTACAAGTCAATATCAAGTTAGAGAAGTACAAGCAACGGGAGAGTTGTGTGAACAAACACTTGGTTTGGGAAACACTTGAGAGTTGTTATTATTCAATCTAACTTAATCAATTTCAGTGTTTATTTGCTTTGATCATGACTAACTCTAGGCATGAAGGCGAAAGGGGCAATGACCATTCCGACACTAGGAGTCCTTCACCCCCACAACCTGAGGTCTATAGCATCCTTAAGAGCCTTACCGATAGTATCACGACCCTCACAGCTGAAATGAACACCATTAAGGGACAATTAGCCACTAGACCTACTCCTCTAGGAACCCACATGGAACATGGCCAGACTTCTAACCTCGATAGCCAAGTCCCTCTTCCTACACAAAGAGAAGTCTATGAAGAAGCTAGAAGGGAAGCCATCCTTAGAACTCAGAATAGAACCAACCCTAATCCGCCACCTAGGAGAAATCCATTACCTCCTATACGTACCCCTAGACCAATGAGGGAAGAACATTCTAATCTTTCTTCTCCTAATTCTTTTAGACAAAATGAGTTTGTTGATGAATTTCAGGATGAAGAAGAAGGCATGGATGAGTACGAGGAATGGAGAAGAGAACGCAATAGGAGGTTTCAACCTAGGAGGCGTGAACAAGAGCAAGATGGACTAGGAAGGGTGAAGGTGCAGATCCCAACCTTTGAGGGCACAAGTGATGCTGATTTATACATGGAATGGGAGACCAAGGTAGAGAACATATGGACTTGTCACAATTTCCCCGAGCAAAGGAAGGTACAATTAGCTACATTAGAATTCAAAGGATTTGCTTTAGCTTGGTGGGATAACTTAGTAAAAGAGAGAGTTAGAAACCTTGATCCACCAGTCCATACATGGGAACAAATGAAAGTGTTGCTTAGGAATAGATTTGTACCACCCTACTACACTAGAGAACTTAGACAAAGATTAGAGAATCTTAGACAAGGAAGTATGAGTGTAGAAGAAGCTTATAATGCCATGCAACATGCTATGCTTAAGGCTGGGGTAAGAGAGGATGAAGACTCCACCATTGCTAGATATCTTAGGATACTTAACTCTAACATTTCCTATGAAGTAGATATGTATCCTTGTAGTACAGCCGTGGAATTACTTCATAATGCCATCAAGATAGAGAAGAGACTCAAGTCAAAGAGCTCATACACCTCAGGCCGTGGGCAATCAAGCCATGCAAATTGGAAATCAAGCTCCAAGAATGCATCATATGGCCGAGAGCAAAGCAAGGAGCATTCTGCCCCTAGGAAAGAAGTTGGTACAAGCAACACAAGCCAATGAGAGAACCTATTTCATACTAGGTGTCTTGTTAAAGGAAAAGTGTGTAATATGATCATTGATGGTGGAAGTTGTACAAACATAGCTAGTACTACTTTAGTGTCTAAGTTACAACTACCAACAATTTCACATACTAGGCCTTATAAGCTAAGATGGATGAATGAATGTGGTGAATTGAAAGTCACCAAGCAAGTGAACATAGCTTTTAAGATAGGCTCCTATCAAGATACTTTGTTATGTGATGTAGTTCCTATGAATGCATGTCATCTTTTACTAGGTAGACCTTGGCAATTTGATAGGAAAGCTATTCATGATGGCTATACTAACAAGCACACATTTAAGTTCCATGGCAAACCTATTACCTTGTGTCCTATGACCCCATTGCAGGTTGCCGAAGAGTTTGAGAAGTCCAAGATGAAGGACAAAGAGAAAGAAGAAGAAGTGAGCAAGGGGAGTGTGATGTTGGCGTCCACATCAGATTTGCACGAGTTGTGTCTTCCTATAGACACAAGAGTCATGACATTGCTCAAGGACCAATGGCGTGCACTTACAAGTGCCGAAGGCAACAACACTATCCCTCACTCCATCCAAGTTGTGCTTGATGAGTTTAAAGACATGTTTCCGGAAGAGCTTCCATTAGGACTACCGCCCTTTAGAGGGATTGAGCATCAAATAGACCTAATTCCGGGAGCATCATTACCAAATAGGCCAGCTTACAAGATGAATCCTCAAGAGAGCAAGGAAATTGAGGATCAAGTGCAAGAGCTACTTCAAAAGGGTTATGTGCGTGAGAGCAAGTCACCATGTGCAGTTCCGGTCCTCTTGGTTCCAAAGAAGGACAAGACATGGAGGATGTGTGTGGACTGCCGTGCTATAAACAACATCACAATCAAGTATCGTCACCCTATCCCTAGACTTGATGATATGCTTGATGAATTGTATGGTGCTACTTTGTTTTCTAAGATAGATTTGAGGAGTGGATACCACCAAATTAGGATGAAAGAAGGGGATGAATGGAAAACAGCCTTTAAGACCAAGTTTGGCTTGTATGAATGGCTTGTCATGCCATTTGGTCTTACTAATGCTCTTTCGACATTCATGAGGCTTATGAACTATGTTCTAAGAAGCTACATAGGGAAATTTGTGGTGGTCTACTTTGATGACATCCTCATCTATAGCAAGTCCTTACAAGAGCATGAACAACACCTTAGGGAAGTATTATCCACACTTAGACTTAATCATCTTTATGCTAACATTAAGAAGTGTGATTTTTGCACTAATGAAGTGATTTTTCTAGGGTTTGTGGTCAGCTCAAGAGGATTGGAGGTTGATCAAGAGAAGGTGAAAGCCATCAAGGAGTGGCCTACTCCTACTAATGTTGGACAAGTCCGAAGCTTTCAAGGTCTGGCCGGTTTCTATAGGCGATTTGTGAAGGACTTCTCCACCATAGCTTCACCACTCACGGAGTTGACAAAGAAACACACACCCTTCACTTGGGGCAAGGCACAAGAGGCGGCATTTGAAGAGCTCAAAACCAGATTGACGAATGCTCCTCTCCTGATTCTACCAAATTTCTCAAAGCCATTTGAGGTAGAATGTGATGCTTCCGGGATTGGAATTGGTGGTGTGTTGATGCAAGAAGGAAGACCAATAGCTTTCTTTAGTGAAAAGCTCAAAGGTGCGTGCCTCAATTACTCTACTTATGATAGAGAACTCTATGCACTCTTTAGGGTCTTAAAGACTTGGCAACACTATCTTTGGCCAAGTGAATTTGTGTTACATACGGATCATAAGTCATTAAAGCATCTAAGGGGTCAAGATAAACTAGATAGGCGTCATGGTAGATGGCTGGAATTCATAGAGACTTTTCCTTACATTATCAAGTATAAGAAAGGAAAAGATAACATTGTAGCCGATGCTTTATCTAGGAGACATACATTGCTTATTCAACTTGATTCTAAGGTGCTAGGGTTTGCTTACATTAAGGAACTCTATGATAATGATTCTAATTTTGGGGATATCTATAGACAATGCTTAGATACGGGTTCATGTGATAAGTGTTTTTACTTGTTTGATGGATTCCTTTTTAGAGCTAGTAAGGTTTGCATACCTAAGTGCTCTTTAAGACTCTTGCTTGTTGAAGAATCACACAAAGGAGGTCTTATGGGTCACTTTGGGCGTGATAAGACCTATGCCATGCTTAAAGAACACTTCTACTGGCCTCACATGCTTAAAGATGTTGAAAATGTGCTTAAAAGATGCTTAGAGTGTTTAAAAGCTAAGTCTAAGGTGAAACCCCATGGTCTCTACACACCACTGCCCATTCCCTCTTCTCCTTGGTTAGATATAAGTATGGACTTCATTGTTGGACTACCTAGGACTAGGAAGGGACGAGACTCAATTTTTGTGGTTGTAGATCAGTTTTCTAAGATGGCTCACTTTATACCTTGTCACAAAACTGATGATGCTTCACATGTTTCTATTCTTTTCTTTAGAGAAGTAGTTAGATTGCATGGGATTCCTAGGACAATTGTTAGTGATAGGGATACAAAGTTTTTGAGTCACTTTTGGCGTTCTCTTTGGGGACAACTTGGTACTAAACTCTTGTTTTCTACCTCAAGTCATCCCCAAACCGATGGCCAAATTGAGGTCACCAATAGAACACTTGGTACCCTCCTAAGGACACTCATTAGGAAGAACTTAAAGTCTTGGGAAGATTTGTTGCCACATGTAGAATTTGCATATAATAGGGCGCAACACTCTTCTACAAACTTAAGTCCTTTTGAATGTGTCTATGGTCTTAACCCCTTAACCCCATTAGACCTTGTACCGTTTCCCAAGAAGGAACGAGTAGATTTTGATGCAGATAAACAGGCGGAGTTCATAAGGGAGTTACATGAAAAGACCAAGCTAAGGTTGGAGCAACTAGGACACGACGTGGCTGCTAGGAACAACAAGGGAAGGAGAAGGGTGATTTTCAAGCCGGGCGACCTCGTATGGGTGCACTTGCGCAAGGAAAGATTCCCAACAAAGAGAGCATCCAAGCTAGCTCCAAGAGGTGATGGACCCTTCCAAGTCCTAAGGAAAGTAGGTGACAATGCATATGTTGTTGACCTACCGAGTGACTATGGTGTTAGTGCTACCTTCAATGTGGCTGATCTTACACTCTATGAGGACCATGAGGACAGTCCTAAAGATTCGTGGTCGAATCCTTTCCAAGGAGGGGAGGATGATGGGGGACCATCCTTAGAAGTCACACCAATGGAAGCACCATCCATAGAAGGTCCAATCACAAGGTCAAGAGCTAAGCAACTACAAGAAGACTTAACCAATTTTGTCACTCAATTCAGCCTTCAAGGCAACACTATGGAACTTGAGGACTCAATGGTTAAAGCTAGGACTCTACTCACATTTGAGTCCAAGGAGATAGCTTGAAGACCTTGCTTATCATTTTCCTTTTAGTGCATTTTATGACACTTGCATTTCATGACATTTTTGGTTGCATTTTTAAACCTTTGTTTAGCCGTGTCAAGGGCTTCATTTCAAGACATTTTGTGCGTGTGGTTTTGAAGTCAAGGGGCGGTTATTAGGCTATTTAAACCTCCTTGACACCCCACGCCCAAATCAGTTCAAGTTTATCAACTTTGTTGTTTTCTCCTTTCAAAGAGAGCTTTGAACTCAAGTGTGTGATCGAGCGGATTGCTTGTCTTACTCTAGATGCCTTGTCTATGTCAATCTCATTAGAATTGGTGTTTACAAGCTTCATAGAACTCCTCCTTGTGCCTCCTCCACGTGAAGGTTGTGTAGGGTTGTAGGATTGAGGTTTTGCACTCCATTACAACCTGGTTTTAGGCCATTAAAGCCTTTGGTCTTGTTGTTGTTTGTGCTTGGTTTCGATCATTCATCATCTCGTAGATATCCCATTGTTATTTCCTTTGTTTCATTGCATTTCAATTCTGATTTTCAAAGGGCTTTCGCCATTGTTGTTGTTGATTGATCTCTTGTGTGTTCATGGTTGTCTAGATCGGCTTCATAGCTCAAGCAAGGCTATATCAGAAGCCATGATTGCATTTGGCAGGTACTTGCTTCTGAGATTACACAAACATAATAGAAGTACTACCTATAGTCCATGCTCCTTCTTAGCTTCAGATCTTGAAAGGGCTTTCTGTTGATAAGATTTTGTGTATATTGTTCTGCTCTATTTATCAGATCTTTTGTTTTCATTTGTTCTCAATTAGAAAGTTCATTTTCTGTAATCTAGAAAAGATGAGAAGCTGTAAGCCTATAATAGGACTCACTCAAATTCTTCTGTTGCGCAGAGGAATGCAATGGACTGGGGAGTATACCTTACAATTCAGGGATCTGATTTCTAAACCATTACCTAAAGACGAAGGCCACTTAGATGAAGGCCGATATTCATTTTTCCAGGGAGGATATGTAGAAGATATGAGCTGGCAAGGTATCTCATTTTTTATATATTTGGAACATCTGCATATCAGACAAACACATCACTGCCGAAATTTAAAATATTTTGCTAGCAAATTAGGTGCATGCTTAACCCAAAATTGATTTAAGAGTAAAAAATTCCTATACAAATCTGTTCGAGCTCATTAAAATCTTCATGTTACCCTATCACCTCTAGGTCTTACTTAGTAAAAAAACATTTGCTCTGTTTTTTTGTTCTGTCTACACAACCGAAAGTAATTATCGTGCCAACACAAGCTTATGCACGTTGATGAAAAAGTGATGACGAATTTTGAATTGCTTATAAAACTCTTCCTCTTTCGTCATCTGGTTTTCAGTAGTAGCCTTTCAAGCATGACCCAACTGGAGGCACCAATCGGTGGTTATTCTATTTTATTTTATTTTGAACAAATCAATGGTTATTTTTAATGGATATTTTAGTCCATTTGTATTGCTGGGGCAATTTTTGAATCATAGTTGCATGTTTTGGTAGTTCTTTAAACTGGGAATAACCTGTCATATAGGTTTTTTTGTTAACTCTTTCTTTTTTTTATACATGGATTTAGCTGACTGACCTCATCTTCTTGACATAACAGAGTATGCTGAGAGCAGGGATTCATCGATGGAATTAGAGGTTGCGGTGGATAAGTCTCTCAAGATCCATGAGACGACACAAACCATGGTCAAGGGCACTGCAAAATCAGGGGCCGAATTTTTGGCAAGACGATCATATAAAGGTTTAGATGTCGAAGATAACACCTCTCCTGCTCCATTTATAATGGGTAGATCAGGGAGAGCAGCCGGATACAAGGATGAGAAACACCAGCAACAAACTCTATGATTTGTGAAGAATGGTAAAGCCGTCATATACATGAAAGTGTTAACTTGCACTGATTTTGCGTAGATAGATGGAACCTTAAACCTTAAACATTCGTCTTAGTGCTTACTGGTTCTTTGGTTGAAGATCAAATTCTCATAATTTGAAAATCTGCAGAAAATGAAAAATGAGATTGAATATCTTGGTCAGAAAGTTTGGTTAAATGGGGACATTACCTCGATTTTCCATTTTTACTCATAAATCTCAATTCTCTTATTTTAAGTAGAGGAAATAGTAATAGGTATTCCATTTTACAATATATTTTGCAAAAATGTCTTGGAGTTTTTAATGTTGCACATATGCCTAAAATATTTGAAAAATGCCTAAAACAATTGCAACTATGCCCAAAATTCAAAAACTACTCTTTTTCGAAAATGGTTTTTTATTCATTAAAAAAAATATAATTAAAAATTGAAAAATAAAAAAATTGGAAATTGGAAATCTAATAAAAAATTGAAATACATTTTTTAGAAATATTGAAAGTTGCTCCTCTTCATAAACCCTAAAACTGAAATCATTTCAATTGACTCTAGTGTGTAGTAAACTATCTCATCACACAAAAACAATAAATTCTGGTGACAGATAAACAATATAAGGATGACAGGACAAAAACCGATTACTTCATTACGACTGCATAATCAATGGATACCGTTAGGAAAGAAGTTGTGTTTCCCCTTAGTTAATTTGACATGTTTTAATTTTAATGTCGAGGTAGATTTAATTTAGTTGATACAGTCCAATTTTGTTAAATTAATTTTCTCTTTGAGACTTTGGGGTACATTGTATTTGAGTGGGTGAGAGAGTGAGAATATCATTAACTTAAGATATTCACTAAAGAATCAAGCAATGAAATCTTGAATTAGAACCAGGGGTCATATTAGGTGGAATTGGTGACTGCTTAATTAGATGTGTTTCTTTGCTTGGTCAGGATAGAACGTATTACATGATGGCTATACCAAGCGTATAATAGTGGATACACGTGATCCACTTAAAAGATCAATTTCAAAAAGAATCATCTGATGAGGAAATTGATCAAATAGTCAAAAGAAATGTGAATATATTACCAAGTTTTTCCCACCTATTTTCTTCAATTTCATGATTTGCTTCTTTTCTGGTTGGTTTTCGATTTTATCTATTTCCATATATCTAACACTTAAGTTATGAGTATAAATGTATAACAATTAAGGATATCCTACGGATTGAGTTCATCCAACGGCTCAAAGGAAATCAAAAGCTACAGGAAATCCCTATCACATATACCATCACACGCCCTAGCTTCTTCCCTAATGACCTCATCTTCTTCCCTCTCCATTTTAGATCTGAAAATTCACTCTCAACTCTAAACCATTTTGCTGGATTCCTAGGGAAATATTCAGAGTTTTCACATTCGATTGCAGTCCGTTCAAACACAATCTCGGTGAAGAGGAAAGAGCATGCTAGAAAGACACAAATCCAACTAGAATCAGATTGTAGAGGAAGACGAAGCAACTGTGATCGATTTGAAGGGAATCTAATAGATTTCACAAGAGAAGCAAAATGAGAACGAGATTCTTCACATGTTCAACGCAATCAATTAACAATACTAAAGTCGGGGCATTCATCGCCACGTATTCATCAAACATTAGAGCCACCTCATATTTGAATTAAAAGAAAAATTGAAGAATTATTTCTTTGGTCCCACATGTTTATTTGAATTAATTATTCTAATAATCTGAAATCCAAAAATTCAAAAAATCCTAACCAAATCATATTTTCCTTGATTTTGTTTTCTTTTATAATTTTATTAATCAAGCATACCTTAATCCTATCATCTTATAAAAAAATTGAAGAATTAGTTTTTTATGGTGCAAACAAATAAAAAAATCTTTTTATACTATTCAATTTCGTCCATAGTTTACATATGTTATCAATTATATCAAGTATCTATACAATTTCATATGTAATAATTTAAATAAAATTGTAAGTCTTCTTTTCATTCACCCATGCTATGTAAAAATTGTGATTATTATCATTTTTCATTTAATCCAAATTAAAATTTAATTGAGTTAGAAAGATATTAATTATGTTTATTGGTAATCTTGATAGTCTAAGGGATTGTTGCATTTTCGTTTAAAGTGTTTTGCTTAATATACTTTGATACAACATAACAATTTATTTGTTGCAATATTTATGTTTTGTGATAGTTAATTAAGTTTTATATTTATGATTCTTGGTTTTTATAGTTTATTTGAAATATTAAAATTTAAATTTAACAATATAAAAAAATTAAATAAGTTTTAAAAATACCTGATCAAACCATTGATCTAACACTACACTACTACACTAGCAATCTTAATCATTTTTTTGTAATGATTTTTTTATTAGGCCTTTAAGAAATATACAAAAATGATAATACTTACTATTTTTATCGTATCATTATAATACTACTATTCGAGTACATGCTATATTTCTCTTCTCTTTTTTAGAATACTAAAGTTTCGATTAAATAACATTACCATTCTTCATTTTTCGTTATACTTGACTAAAATAACGATAATCGTGCTACCAAATGTTGTTGTTGCTTATTATTAATAAAATTAATATTACGTAAAATTATTCTACATAATTTTCCTAAATTTATTTATAGCCCCACGTGCAAGGCACGAGTCCTAAACTAGATTCGGACCCGTAGCGCGCAGGGCAATTACGGATTTTAGTATCTGATATAATGTTGTAAATAGGCAGTTTAGGGTGTAGATAGGCGGCGGACAACAGTGGAGATCCGGATCAAACGAAGATCTTCGGACAAAAGGAGGGTCACGATGAGCGACCTTTTTCTTTAAGTTAAATTTTTTATTTTCATTTATTTTAATAAAAATATGTCACGTATACGAAGCAACAATTATGTATATGGCTAAATTACAACTAATCACCTCACATTCCCACCAATTCGATATAGAAATATTTTGTTACACTAATTTTTATTAATAAATATTAACAATTATTTAGTGTTAAAAATTTATTAATTTAGTGCATTCATTAACTAAATTTGATATTATGGAGTTGAAGAATATGAAGAAATGTAGATATTAATTATATTGATTGGTTGCAACTAAGAGAAGTTGAATTTTTTTTTATTAAAATTCATGAATGAGATGAGAAGGAATTGATGAGGAAGGAATTAGTTCATGCATTGAATAGGTACCGAAATCCCGCGCTTAGCGCGGGGAAATCACGGTTTTCCGTTTGCGGTTAGTCATTGAATAGGCCCTATATTTAAAATGGGTAAGCGATGATATAATACAATTCTACAAACTCATAAAATGCAAATACAATTTATTGCAATGATGGTTATAATCGAAATCAATGATGAAAAACTCGAAAAAGCGTTTGGATACTGCAATAGGCAAGACATATTTATACACAAAAAACCCTAAGTATAACATCCTTATATTCAGCAATCAAGTGGGAAGATGAAATACTAAAGAGAAAAAAAGGGTTGAATATCAACGGAATAAATAAAACTTAATCGATAAATCAAATTTAACCCAACAACCCAATTAGGCCCAATTGATTAATTACGATGACCCAGTACGAATTGACATTACTTTGTCAAATCCATCAATTTTTGTATAGATATAGATAAATATATATAATATATAGATTAAAAATATCTAATTAACCCATATTAATTTTTAAATGGAGAAAGAGGGGGGCGTCGCATTAAACGAATGGATTGACGAACAAGATTAGATGAGAATGAGTTTGGAGGTTGTGGTAGAGGAAGGAGACGAAGAGAATGTGTGCTTAGTAAGTGATGAAATTTTCATATAATAGAATAAATAATTAAGATAAAAATTTAAAATATTAGCATTTATTAGGTACAAATTGTCATTACTTCACCAAACCCAACAATTTATATATATAGACTAGATTCGGACCCCCGCGCTACGCGCGGGGCAATTACGGATTTTCGTATACAGTATAATGTCGTAAATAGGCGGTTTGGGGTGTAGATAGTCAGAGGACGACAGTGGAGATGAAGATAAAACGGAGATCTTCGAGAGAAGGATGGTGACAATGAGCGACCTTTTTTCTTTGATTTAAATTTTTTTCTTTTCATTTATTTTAATAAAAATATGGCACATATATGAAACAACAATTATGTATATGGCTAAATTTCAACTTATCACCTCACATTCTCACCAATTCGATATATCAGGAAGATGACCATTGATACGCTACACTTTGTATGGCGTAACTAGGGATTATTACATTAGTTTAGGAGTATTATCATATGTGTTTCGAGTCATTATTATGTTCTGAGATATTTATGAAGAAGTGAATAAATGAAGACCAGAACCGAAGAAGAAGAGGATCAAAGATTGAAGACATGAAGACGAAGACATTCTGCGGAGCAGCGGCGATCGCCACCATCACTATGGCGATCGCCATTCTACAACAGGAGCATTTCAGGAGTTCGAGAGAGCATGGAGATCGCCATGACTCTATGGCGATCGCCATGGGGCGACACAGACGAGACAAAGTTTTACATGAAGACCGCGATCGCCAGGCATCCATGGCGATCGCTAGGCATCCATGGCGATTGCCACAACAAGGCCGAAGATATTCCGGACTTTCCTTATTTTCCTTATTTTATTTTATTTCTTTTACCTTATTTTATTATTTCGTTTAGGATCTTTCTTTTACCATATATTTTGGGGTTAGTTCTCTATTTAAGAACCCTAGTTGTTATCATCTTTTATCATCATCTTTTCCATTAGACAATTTAGTTCTGCAACCATGAGCAGGAACTAATCTCCATTGTTTTACTTAGCGGTTGAAACCTTCAGTTATTAAGTTGTGAGATTTCTAAACTCTTGTTCTTTTCCTATGGGTTTGTATTAATTCTCTTGTTCTTCATCTATTGATTTCTATTACTTTTGCTAGCTTGATCACCTAGTTTGATTGATAGTTTTCTATTGCTAGACTAGGAATATACGGTGGAATTCCTTGTCATTGTAGCACCCATATCTGCATGATCTGGTAGTTGATTGCTTTTATGAAAGAGAATTGATTGCATGTTAATACTTGACGGTTGTAAGTTATTGCATGCATCCTTATAATTCATGTGCCCTTTGCCGCTATTTCATCTAATCTTGAGAGGTTTCCCTAATTGCTGAATAGTAAGTATTATCAGGACCGGTTGGCCTGCTGATATATTAAAGATTGGAATAGGAACATTCCCTAGGATTGAATAGAACTTGAGATAAATCTATGATCAACTTGATTGACTGTTGTGTGAATACTTGCTAGGTGAAACCCCTTCTCATCATATTCACAACCAAACCTTCTTTGCTTGATACTAGTTACTTTTGTGTTCCATACAATCAAAACCCCCTCCTTTGGTTACTTGTTACTAGTTGATATTTCACTTGACTGCATTGATTTGGTGTTTTGATTCCCTTGGGTTCGACCTCTATTTACTTGCTATACTCTAGTTAGTGTTTAGGGTTTTCTTTGATTTGGCACTACGACTTTAGCCTCATCAAATTTGGCGCCGTTGCCGGGGAATTGAAATTTTTCTGATTCTGTGTTAATTGTGAAATTAACAACTGTTTGGTGTGAACCTTCATGGTTCAGACCCGTGCTACTGATTCATCTCTTGTTTCCTTTGACCCAGAGATTGAAGGGACATTCCTTCGGAACCAAAGAGCAGCTCTGAACCAAGATAACGAGATGGGTGATCGACATGGACCGCCATTGCCTACTATGAGGCAACTCACTGCCCCAGACTTAAACCAACAACCTTTGGCAGTGAGGTTTCCTGAGATTGAAGAAGGTGTGAATTTTGAATTAAAAGCTGGTTTAATTCATGAGCTACCACATTTCCATGGCTTAGCAGGAGAAGATCCCAACAAACACTTGGCTCAATTCCATGCCATATGTTCTAGTATGAAGCCAAGAGGTGTTACTGAGGAACAGGTCATGCTGAGAGCTTTCGGATTTACTCTGAAAGACGCTGCGAATGATTGGCTCTATTATCAAGCTCCAGGGAGTATTGATACATGGGCTAAGATGAAGAAAGTCTTCTTGGAGAAATATTTTCCAGCCACAAAACTGAGCAGCTTGAAGAAGGAGATCACGAATCTTCAACAACATTCAACTGAGAGTCTCTATGAGTATTATGAGAGATTCAAGAAGCTTTGCTCAAGCTGCCCATTCCATAGTTATACTGACCATGATCTTCTTATGTACTTATTCAGTGGCCTGATTGATGAGGATCGTCGAATGGTGAATGCATCCTGTGGAGGTAACTTTTTAAGATTGACTATACCTCAGGCTACTGAAATGTTTGAGGAATTAGCTGAGAGCTCAAGGCAGTTTGGTAGCAGGCAAAGAACACAGTCAGTAAGTTCACTTGATCCCGCTAAAATTCAAAGTGATATGAATGAACTGAAAGATATGATGAAGTCTTTTATGCTGCAAAGTGGTGGTCAACAACTCCAAGAGCCGAATGCTGAGGTAAACGTTGTTGGTGGATGGCAACCAAGGCCAAGGTATAATTCTCATAATATTAATTATCAGCAACCTAGACCTCAGAATTCTATGACTGTTGAAGATATGATCAAGTCCTTAGCTCAAACTGTGATGCAACAAAATGCTAGAATGGAATCGAGTATCCAAAATCTTGAAAATCAGTTAGGACAGATTGCTCAAGCTGTGAGTAAATTAGAGGCCGGGGAACCGGTAAGAAACCCGAGAGAGAACGTCAGTGAAATGTTCTTGAGGAGCGGAAAAACTTTAAATGACTGTTCTGTGCCATTACCGCGATCGGCAGATCTGAGTGACGATCGCCATGAGATTACAGAGAGCAAAACAGGATCTGCATCCCGACCGCGATCGCCATGACATTCCAGAAGCTGAGGTGCAAAATCTTCCGCGACCGCGATCGCCAGTTGTTGATGGCGATCGCCGTGAGCCCCCTGAGTACATTGATAATTATGTTCGCCCGAATTTCCCCCCTCTGTTCTCTCAGAAGCCTGTTGCTCCCTTTCCTGAGGCATTGAAGGATACTCGAAGGCTGGAGAACGACAACGAAATCTTCGAAACCTTTAGTAGGTGTGAGGTAAACATTCCCTTGCTCAAACTTGTTAAGAGTATTCCTAGATTTGCTAAGTTTTTGAAAGAAGTTTGCACTATTAAAAGAAATCAAAAACGGAAAGGAAAGAAGAAAGTTGAAATAAGTGAACAAGTTTCTGCTGTGTTTC
Source organism: Oxyria digyna (assembly GCA_029168935.1). Lineage (NCBI taxonomy): Eukaryota > Viridiplantae > Streptophyta > Magnoliopsida > Caryophyllales > Polygonaceae > Oxyria > Oxyria digyna. The sequence continues at coordinate 12,517,926 of JAPVLV010000010.1, read as the reverse complement.
AAAAACGCATGCCTAAGAAATGTGGTGATCCAGGCATATTTAGCATTCCATGTGTGATTGGTGAAACTAAATTTGACAAAGTCATGCTAGATTTAGGTGCATCAATCAATGTTTTGCCTTACTCTTTGTATAAATCACTAGGCTTAGGACCCTTGCATAAAACAGGAACTGTTATTCAACTTGCTGATAGGTCTACTGTGTACCCGAAAGGGGTTGTTGAGGATGTCCTTGTTATGGTTGGTGATCTGATTTTTCCTGCTGATTTCTTTGTGTTGGATATGGAGCATGCTAATAATGTCACACCTATACTGTTAGGTAGACCTTTTATGAAAACTGCACAAACGAAAATTGATGTTAATAGCGGGACTCTCTCTATGGAGTTTGATGGGGATAAGGTAGAATACAATATTTATGACATGGATCCCATTGATAAGAATTCTCTATGTGCTATTGATGTGATTAATCCTACTTGTAAGGATGAATTAGAACCTGTTTTAGAGAATATCTTAGAGCCCCCAAAAGTAGATGTTGTTTTGTCTACTAACATGCAGGAGTGTCAGGCTAAGCCAGAGCCTAAAGGTAAGCTCTCTTCACATCCTTTGAGCAATCATCCTCCATTACTGACCTCGCCAGGCGAGATACCATTGATGACTAGTGTGCAGGCACTTGACATTGAGCTTAAACAACCGCCTGATACGGTCAAGGAGGAGAAAGTGAATGAAATCACCTTCATTGCTAAAGACAAGGTGGTCAAGGTAAGAGGGACGAGATTCAAAGCGTTCCATGAGTGGTTCAAGAAAGAATTCAGACAAGAGACTGTTTTTACAAAGCCAAATGGCGTTAGTTAAATCTCTTGAGTTTCATGTCGAGCCACGACATAAAATAAGGCGTTGCTCGGGAGGCAACCCGAGGTTTGAGTTTGTTTTTATTTGTCTTTGTTCGGTTTAATTTTCTTTTTAGTTTTTCTATGGACAGGAGGAAATCACCGAAGCTTGGGGTCAGCTACAGTCAGTAGCCAATCTCGCTGTAAGTCTTCTCTCCCGTCCGTCTTCAAAAAAAAAAAAAAAAAAAAAAAAAAAAAATCCGAAAATCATTCTGAGAAAAAAATAATATATCGGATTAAAAAAATAGAGTGCAGAGAAAAAAAGATATATGAGAGAAAAGAAAGTAAGGAGTTGTATTACATCAAGTTTGGTTTCATTAGTACTATCATTCTAGATCTACATTCGCTGGAGCTTAGCTTGTTGGTGACCATGTTCTTTGCAAGGAGTTGATTTGTTTGGGTCACTTTCTACATTGGAGGTATTCTTTCTTTTGCTTTAGATGAGCTATGCATTATTGGATTACATTTAGTGCTCATCTAGTTTCTCATTCTACCACACTTTGAGTTTTATTGGAGGAAGGTCATACGACCTTGTATGTGAGTCTTCTGTCTCTTTCCCTGGGTTCGTTTTTATGTCTTCCATTTCATTGAGGACAATGCAATGTTTAAGTATGGGGGAGGAGAATGTATTCACATGTAATTATTTGGGTGTTGGTTGTATCTGCATGAGCTTATTAAATATATATATTGTATGAAAAAGCCACAAAAATTGAAAAAAGGCATACAAAATCCTTGGATAGCAAGTTCTATGCAATAAGAAGGTGGCTTGACCGGCATTAGGCTGGGGCAAAAATAAGTCTTGAGTGATGTGAGTTTTGTGAGCCTGAAACAATTATTGAGTGGTTGGGATGAAAACCCGAAAGGGCGCCCAAGCAGGATTGAGTGTTATTAAAAAAAAAAAATTGAGTGTTTTAGGACCATTATCATCTTGGCGTATGGAGACATAAGAAGGAGGCGTATAGGAGGATTCGGGTAGGCCACTTGGAGGAATAAGGTGTAGTTCTGGGTATGTGCTTATTTTATCACATTGTTCTTGATTATTGTTGTTGTGTTTTGTGTGTTTTGGAGGAGCTTATTGAGTATGTAATCACTAGGAGATATTCTTGTACTTCCTGAGGCTTTGAGCATTTCATTGTAAGGGTAGCTTTTCTGTAAGTTACTCGGGACGAGTAAAAGTCTAAGTATGGGGGTATTTGATACGCTACACTTTGTATGGCGTAACTAGAGATTATTACATTAGTTTAGGAGTATTATCATATGTGTTTCGAGTCATTATTATGTTCTGAGATATTTATGAAGAAGTGAAGAAATGAAGACCAGAACCGAAGAAGAAGAGGATCAAAGATTGAAGACATGAAGACGAAGACATTCTGCGGAGCAGCGGCGATCGCCACCATCACTATGGCGATCGCCATTCTACAACAGGAGCATTTCAGGAGTTCGAGAGAGCATGGAGATCGCCATGACTCTATGGCGATCGCCATGGGGCGACAGAGACGAGGCAAAGTTTTACATGAAGACCGCGATCGCCATGGATCGCCAGACATCCATGGCGATCGCCACAACAAGGCCGAAGATATTCCGGACTTTCCTTATTTTCCTTATTTTATTTTATTTCTTTTACCTTATTTTATTATTTCGTTTAGGATCTTTCTTTTACCATATATTTTGGGGTTAGTTCTCTATTTAAGAACCCTAGTTGTTATCATCTTTTATCATCATCTTTTCCATCAGACAATTTAGTTCTGCAACCATGAGCAGGAACTAATCTCCATTGTTTTACTTAGCGGTTGAAACCTTCAATTATTAAGTTGTGAGATTTCTAAACTCTTGTTCTTTTCCTATGGGTTTGTATTAATTCTCTTGTTCTTCATCTATTGATTTCTATTACTTTTGCTAGCTTGATCACCTAGTTTGATTGATAGTTTTCTATTGCTAGACTAGGAATATACGGTGGAATTCCTTGTCATTGTAGCACCCATATCTGCATGATCTGGTAGTTGATTGCTTTTATGAAAGAGAATTGATTGCATGTTAATACTTGACGGTTGTAAGTTATTGCATGCATCCTTATAATTCATGTGCCCTTTGCTGCTATTTCATCTAATCTTGAGAGGTTTCCCTGATTGCTGAATAGTAAGTATTATCAAGACCGGTTGGCCTGCTGATATATTAAAGATTGGAATAGGAACATTCCCTAGGATTGAATAGAACTTGAGATAAATCTATGATCAACTTGATTGACTGTTGTGTGGATACTTGCTAGGTGAAACCCCTTCTCATCATATTCACAACCAAACCTTCTTTGCTTGATACTTGTTACTTTTGTGTTCCATACAATCAAAACCCCCTCCTTTGGTTACTTGTTACTAGTTGATATTTCACTTGACTGCATTGATTTGGTGTTTTGATTCCCTTGGGTTCGACCTTTACTTACTTGCTATACTCTAGTTAGTGTTTAGGGTTTTCTTTGATTTGGCACTACGACTTTAGCCTCATCAACCATCATCCTCCATCTCCTTAAGTAACTCCACAACTTTCCCTAGATTGATTTTTAACCAGGGAAGAAGGGGCATCGGGATGAAACGAAGGGATTGATGAACGGGGTAGATATCATAATGAGTTTGAAGATTGTGGTAGATGAAGGAGACGAAGAGGATGAATTCTTAGTTGGTGATGAAATTAGCATTAAGAGAAAAGATAATTAGGGTAAAGATTTAAAATTTTAGCATTCACATTAATTTTTAACCAAAGGAGGAGGTACCGGGATGAAACAAAGAGATTGGCGAACGGGATAAAGACGGGAATGAGTTTGGAGATTGTGATAGAGGAAGGAGACAAAAATGATGTGTTCTTAGTTGATGATGAAATTAACATTTAAGAGAAGAGATAATTAGGATAAAATTTAAAACATTAGCATTTATTAGGTACAAATTATCATTACTTCTTCGAACTCATCAACTTTTATATATAGATAGATAGATAGATGGGAGATAGAAAGAGAGAGAGGAAAATTAGGTTTAAACATTAATTTGTACAATTGACATTACTTTCTCAAATGATCAATTTTATTCCATATAAAATATATAGATAGATTAAAAATATCTAATTAACCCAGATTGATTTTTAACCGGGGAAGAAGGATGAAACGAAGGGATTGACGAACGGGGTAGAAATCAGAATGAGTTTGGAGATTGTGGTAGATGAAGGAGACGAAGAGGATGTGTTCTTAGTTGGTGATGAAATCGGCATTAAGAGAAGAAAAGGGTGAAGATTTAAAATATTAGCATTCAAATTACTTTTTAACCGGCTAAGGTGGGGGCGCTGAGATAAAACGAAGGGATTGACGAACAAGATAGAGACGGGAATGAGTTTGGAGATTCTGGTAGAGGAAGGAGACGAAAATGACGTGTTCTTAGTTTGTGATGAAATTAACATTTAAGAAAAGAGATAATTAAGATAAAGATTTAACATATTAGCATTTATTAGGTACAAATTGCTTTTACTTCATCAAAGCCATCAACTTTTGATATATAAATATATATATACATATCATTGATGCAGCTGGTTACTCATGATTATTGTCAATTTGTAATTGAACCAATCAGTTTGCTATTTTTATCACTTTTATTGTTCGTTTATTTTTGTGTTGATGTATTGGGGTTTGGTTCGGTGAGGATGGTTCCTTAGATGAGGACTGAGGATGATGCACACAAACGCTATAACTCATGCACACACGAGTTATAACTAATGCACACACTGTGTGCATGTGTAATAGATTGTGTGCATTACAAAATATTGTGTGCATGAGTTATAACGTGTGTGTGCATTAATTATAGAGTTTGTGTGCATCATCTTTAGTCCTTATCTAAAGATTTATCCTTACGAGATCTTTTCCCGATGTATTGATTTGCAAGTTAGATTTACTTTGACATGAATTGGATAAAATTATGCCATGAAAAAGTTGTAAATATATAATTAACCCAATCCAATTTTGATCACGTCAAATTGATACTTCCCGTTACATATTCGAAAGCAACATGTCAAAACCAATATACCATGATCCAAAAAAAATGAAAGCATATATTAAAATCCAAATATATAGTCCATGACCTATGACATTACAAGACTACAAAAAACCATACAAGGGAAAGCTAACCAAACAAAATTCATCATTTAGTAATAAGCAAATTAGCATATAAGGGAAAACAACAAACCAAACAAAACGTAAAAAATCAGAAACACAAAATCGAAATACAGACCTTACGCAGCGAGTGGACGTTAGTGATATCAAAGATAATCAAAGAATACCCGTCTCATACGCGCGGTTTCCGAGTCTAGTTTGAAGATTATGACCGATGTTATTCTCCTTCTTCATGATGGAATTCATTGAATTCGTGGGATGCGTTCATGGTCGGTGCACTTACTTCTGGCTCTTCGACTTCGGCGGCGTAACTCCTCGCACCTGCTTGGAAGACGTCGTCTTCGTCCTATAAATAGTGGAGCCATGGTGTTTTTGTCCTGGTTTCAGACTGGTTTCAGAGATCATTATCTAACGATCTGGGAGGAGATCTAAAAAAATTCAAAGCCAACTATATCACCCTATTCCAGAAATTGTCGGATCTTACACTCACAGTTTCCATTCGCAGATTCAAATCGAGGATCTGAGCTTCCCCAACCCCTAACCCTAGAAAGATGCTTCCGAGAAATCGAGTTCGAATTGCTGTTTGATTATGTCTAGGTGAAGGAATTTCATCGGGAAAAGAGAGCGGAAATGGTGAAACTGCATTCGTCAACAAGCAGCTTCCAAGTGTTGTAACAATCGACAGTATAGTGATTCCAGTAGCTACTATTAACCATCGCCATGGTATGTTATCAAATCCACAATTTCCCTCGAGTATTTGATGTCTCCGTCAGTGGATGGTCAGGCAGCTCAACAACAAGGCTCGAAGGAACTGTAGCAATTCCGCTCATCAGCAGTCATGATTCCAGTTAGGATGGTTGAATCAGGTTTACACTACATTTTTCATGATTCAGTGATGACTAATGGACATATGTATAGACCTATATATACTTCAATTGTTGATTGCAGATTCCAGTTAGAATTTAGGTATATATGAGTTGCTAATGGTTCATTTCACTCCAATCAGGAATCTTCAATCTTTGGTTTGTTGCGCTCTTTCTGAATTGGGTGTTTCTATGTGAAGCTTTTGAACCCAAATACATGATCTAATGATTGCTCCGGTGATTTCTTTATTTGGGGAGTTTCGTCATTGCTTCCAACTTTTATTTGGAATGATTTAAATGTTTGATTGAATGGTGAAAATTGAGAGAAAACCCGCCATTGTATTCTAAGTGTTCCTTTTGTTTTCGAACCATCTCATATATTGGAGTGAGGTATTTGCAGGTTGCAGGTTGCATGTTTTGCATGTTTCTTGTAAGCCCACATATGCTGATCACTTAAATAATAATGTTTTCATTATAATTGCTTTCCCACTCTTTCCTATTCTTTTTCGATCTTTCCTTAATCGGTCGTTTTCTGTCGCCTCTTTCTACTGCACGTTTGCGGCCAAATTCCGACACCGGAATATTGCTTGCTCAGACTGGGGAGTATTGCTTGCCTTTCTGCCCCTGAATGAATTAGCTCCTCCAATTTCATGGTAAGTTCACTGCCCAGTTTCAATTTTGAATTTTGGTTTTGGAATTGCGAAAATCCCCTATTTCATTATATACTAGACTGGGTTACTTTTTTTTCCCTAGGGTAATTTGAGGTTCGAGTGGATAAGTGTATTGCATCATGTTTCTTTGGGTTTAAGTGATCCGATTTTTGTGAAGTTGGGAGTTATTTTTATGATTCTTCTTGTTAATTCATTAAATTTTGGGAAATGGCGTTTGCTTATCTGCTTTTTTTGTTGTTCCTGATATATTTGCTTCTTACCTGCTTATTTAGTGAACTATTAGCTCGTGGAAACTAATTAAATTTGAAATGCCCCTTCTTTTGTTCTAATATGGAATATTTTTGTAGGATTAGTGCAAGCCCAGTGAATTTTATTAGCATTGAGCAGGAGTTTAATTGTGTTTTGGTTTCATGTATTTTGTTTTATGTTTCAGTATGTGTAGTTGAATTGCATGTGGTGAATATTCATGGAGCCAGCATTTGTGATTGAGGGAAGTGTGGAAGCCAATTCAACATGCAAGAGAATAAAGCCAGTAAACCTACATCAGATTTCGCTGCTCCAAAGCAAGATGCTGATCCTGTAGTTTATAAGATTGTCCGGGTAAACTGTTTTGGCATTTCCTTGATCACCTCAACAGTTTCTTTTTATTGCTCGCATGAATCAATGACAACTCAGGGATGCAGAAAGTTATGTTGAATGAAAATGATTGAAACAATTTTCTGCATGTTATGACTTAGGAAGGACAGTTTAATTTTAATGCCAGTTGTGTATAGCTGCTGGATTGCTGGAATATTAGTACCAATGGTATTTACATATAAACTGAAAAACTGATGTTTTCATTTGATAAATTTGCATGGATGTTATATGAATATAATATATTAATAATGATGATTATACTATCCTCTCATATTTAATTTTAAGTTCTTTTATTTATTGTTTTGCATACTCTCGCCGTAAATAGCGCACCATCTTACAATCTCAAGTTTATGATATAGTTTAACGTGATGTTTCTTATCCACAAATGCTTGAAGGTCCTTTGTATTTTATTCTGTTGAAGCTGACTCTTGATCTCTGCACCAGGTTGATTTTGATGGAAGATTGATTCCTGCTACTGACAATGAACTTATGGAGGTTGATGATTACTTTGACTGTGAAAATAGTGAAATGTTTTCAGTTGCTGATGTTATTCAGACTGCTGGATTTGGTTTTAGTGATGATGAGTTGCCTGATAAAGATTTTCCTGGTGGAGATGAAGGTGATCTTACACTTCTTCTGTTCATATTGAGGGTCTTTTGGCAAATCATCATCCCTGTCATTATACAATGTTTTCATATTACGTTCTTATGAAATTCAGCGTTTCCTTAGAATTGTTATTTCAATTCGTAAATGTTGGACTACTGTCTTTTATTTTAAGCAATGCATGTGGATGCCTTTTCAATTGTTTTTGTTTTAATCTTGTTTCTTTGCAGCTTTTTCACAGAATGAGTACTTCAAAGGTGGGAAAGAACAATTTATGCTGATGTCGAGGTATCTGTCTTTACGCTCACTCATGCTTTTTCTGTCATTATCTGAGTAGAGGAGTTATTCTCTCTTTTTTTCCATTTTATTTCAGCATAGACTACACAACTCAAATGCCTACATTAGCTATGGAAAATGATCTACTCCCTCTGTCCCATTTTGTTAGTCTCATTTCAATCAGACACATATGCCAAGACATGTTTTGCATCGTTAATATCTCTAGTTATATGTTAATAAAAATTATAATTTTTTAATATTGTTAAAATACTCATTAAGACGAATCAAACAAGACCCCGCATGACTATGTTTTTTCTTATATATTAGGAGAAATCTACAAGATTCTCTCGATTTGTGAATAGTGTCACGAAAAGAAATGAGACTAACATTATGGGACGGAGGGAGTATATACTTAGTGGGTATATACCCTCATGAGGTGTATGTTATTTGATTGGTTATACTCCTTCCGTCCCTAAATGATAGTCCCATTGTTATTTTTGACACTATTCACAATTCAAGAGAATCTTGTAAATATCTTTCAATATATAAGAAAAAATATAGTCATGTGGGATTTTGTTTGATTCGTTTCAATGAGCACTACAATAATATCAAAATTTTATAATTTTTACCAACTTGTAGTTAGAGATATTAACGATACAAAACGTGCATCGGCAAATGTGTCGGAGTGAAATGAGACTATTATTTAGGGACAGAGAGAGTACTTTTTAAAGTGAAGGGTTTATCTTTTTTTTAAAGGGGTAGACTTATATTAAAAAAGAATCTTCAACCAATAGAAATGAATGGATATATACCCATTAGGTATCTAAATCACTCCCTGAAGCTACACTTCCTTTTCTTTTTTATCCTTCTATTTTCGGCTTGCTGTTTGTGTAATGCTCCCAAAAGAATTTATGTTACATGGCTTCCTTATACATGTTGCTTATGTACCTTGATTTCCCCATCTACATTAGACTACATATACCCTAGCTTATACCTTGATCTGTTTATATTTATGTTTGATCAAGTTTACATGCTTTTCTTTTTTTCATATGGTGCAATTAGGAAGAAACTTAGATACTTTATTAAGCGTGATTTTATTTAAATTAAACAAATATAATATACAAAAAAACATGCCCATAACAAATCGATTCATCAAATAAATGTCAGACACGCAGAATAACATGAGAGACAACTATAAAAACTACAAAAGAATTTATTCACAAAACTCGGAAACGAGAAAAATAACATATAAAAACAAACCAAAACACAGACAAAATAAAAATACACCATTAACGGTGGATAAACCATAAACATACATAAAACAATTATCAATACAATAAAACACACACAAATTATTTTGGCCAACTGCAGCGAAGACGGTCGTGCGATAACTATAATGTACGTAGCTTGAAAACTCAAGTTTATTCACAACCACATGTTTCATGGATCTTCATCTCATCCAGCATAAACTCCAAGTTGACACGTGTTTCTCACCTTCGAATTCTCGCACATTTTATTTGCCTTTCTATTTTACTTTTATTCGAGGTCTTATATTGAAGTACTCCGTATAAAACAAACCTTAAAGAATGTACTCCTACGTAATTCCATGGCGTAAACGACGGCCGAATTTAAACCGTACTCGATATAATTAAAAAAACGAATATGATTAAACTTTGTATGAAAAATCTTATCCAGAAAAAACTTTCTATAGAAAATGAATACATAAGTGAAAATAAGAATAAATTATCCACTTATCCGTCAATCTAATTTGTAATCTATTTTGTCGTATTTGGCGGCTAGTTGGTCCACCATTGTCGCAAGTTACTCCTTATCGTCTAGGTACAGTGCACTGTACAAGACACGTGTTGAACTCTCTTTGATCGCGTGCAACTCACGCTCTTACAAACCCACTCGCCATCATTCCACGATCCACATGAGAGAGAGTTTTATGCCTACGCTGCCGTCCAACTTGCTTTCTCCAAATTTCCTTCTTTCCTTTCCACTTCCGTCCCCAAATTCCCAATCCAAAACCTAACCCTAACTCCTGATTCCGATCCGGAGTATGGTCCATATGATGGACGCCGGTAAGTTCCCTATCCAATCCGACAAGCCTCGCCGGAAAGAGGTCCGTGTCAAGCCGGAGCTCGTCGACCTCGCCGGTTATGGCGGCGCAGATGAACAAGAAAACGAGCAACGAATGTTCCATGGATTTTCCCTCTCCAAACGCCCCAAGCTCGATCCTTCTCACCAGGTCTTTTGCTGATTTTATGATTATGAATAGGACTCTGAGTTGAAGGTTGAGATTGACTGTTTTGTGTTTTTGGTTTTGACAGAGGTATGATTCTGCTGGGGTTTCGAAAGCGGATTATGATCCGTTGGCGGAGCCGAGTCCGTTAGGGCTGAAGCTGAAGAAGAGCCCTTCGTTTCTGGATCTGATCCAGATGAAGCTTTGCCAGGAGAAGAGTGCCTCTTTGGCCAAGACGCTGCCCAGGAGAGAGAAGGAGGATCATAAGGGTACGCCCTTGACTGATAAGCTCAAGGCTTCCAATTTCCCTGCTACACTACTCAGAATTGGCACCTGGGAGGTATTCAACTTAATTATGCAGAACTGCTCCTTCCTGAATTGGTAATTTAGGTCAAATAACAACTCTGGATGTGTGGGATCCCCAATTAAGCCAAACCCTGGGGAGAGTGTAAGGGATTCTTTCAACTTGGTGTACTACCCTACTAGCTCAAGAGAGTTCTCAAATTTTTCATTGAGTAGTTATTCTTTGCTTCAATCTCATCCATGCAAAATTGATATAAAATCATTTGTATCCTGTTGAGTCTATTCTTACTTGCTTCAAAATAATTAGCTTTAGCTTTTCCAATTCCTCAGCATTGGTTTGTAATTAACAATTCATAAATGAAAACAAGTAATAGCCTAGGCTATACTCTGGGTAAGCATGTTAACAATACTACTATAGGCTTTAGGCTATAGTTTGCCAGCATGTTAGTGGCAATGTGATATGTCATGAATGAGATTGTTCGCACTTCTTAGCACAAGCTAACTGGAATTTTTTAGATGATTACATTGAGTGTTGTTATTGCTTTAATGGATTGCTTCTTCTTCTTGTCTGGGTGGACCTGTTCTCATGCTGATATTGTAACTTCTTGCAGTACAAATCTAGATATGAAGGTGATTTGGTGGCTAAGTGTTACTTTGCCAAGCACAAGATTGTTTGGGAAGTTCTAGATGGAGGTTTGAAGAATAAGATTGAAATTCAGTGGTCCGACATTATGGCTATCAAAGCAACTTGTCCTGAGGACGGACCAGAGACACTTGATGTTGTGGTAATTGGATTGGATTTTGTAATTGTTAGATTACCTGTATTGACATTTTATTTCCATTTAAGATTTAAGATGGGATATTCTTTTGCAGCTAGCTCGTCAGCCTCTCTTTTTTCGGGAGATCAATCCCCAACCAAGGAAGCATACCTTATGGCAAGCAACATCTGATTTTACTGGCGGACAGGCTACTGTTTACAGGTACTGTGTCACATCTGCTACACAAATTGCTTGTTAGGAGCATATTTCTCATTTCAGAGATGGTTAGCACATATATTGAATTTTCTTATTCCTGTATTTTAGGCGACATTTTGTGCAATGTGCACAAGGTCTGATGGGAAAACATATCGAAAAGCTCATGCAATGTGATCCCCGCCTGAACTTCTTGAGCCAACAACCAGCAGTAGTATTAGATAATCCTTACTTTGAGTCAAAGAATTCTCTGTTTGGTGGAATGGAGGAACCCGAGAATTCTTATAATTTGAAGACTGAAAGTGGGTCTGGAATATTCGACCTTGGGAACAAAGGTGCATTTTCCTCAAGTGTTGATAGGGGGGATTCTGTAGCTACACCTTCAGAGTTGAACTCTCAAGGAACTCCCCCACCTGCCGCTGGTAAATAATTTATTTCTGAAGGTTTTTTCTTATTTACTGATTATTGGTGTTTCTTAAATAAAACTGTTGTTCTTGAGGCAGAACATGCTGGCAACAACAACAGACTGAAGGAATTTGAACGGCTCAAGCTTTTGGATCAGATCAAACTTCCGGGATTCCACCCGTCAATGTCAATGAGCGATCTGGTGAATCATCTTGGTCAATGTATATCAGAGCAAATGACTACTGGTAACCCTAGCCTATCCATTCATGAAGAAGAGAGGACCAGCATTCTAGAAGACATTGCCCAGTACTTGTTAAGTGATTCTCAGGTTTCACCCGCCTCAGACGAGAAATCCCTGATGTCGAGAGTCAACTCTTTATGCTGCCTTCTGCAGAGAGATCCTTCATCTGCTAATTTAGAGCTCAAATCTGAAGATGCTAATCTCCAAGCTAGCGGAACCGATAATCCAAAGTCAGACAATGTTCTCAAGAATATTCCTGAGCAACCTAATGTCGAGTCCAATTCTGTAAATGATATCCAAGAATCGTCGGCTATGTCAAGGAAGGACTCTGTGGGAGACTTGCTTCTTAACCTTCCAAGAATTGCTTCCTTGCCCCAGTTTTTGTACAATTTCTGGGAAGATCATGGTGCACAATCCTGATCAGCGCAAATGGTGATTTGCTGAACACTTCTGCAACAGCAAATTAACGACTGGCTCTCCTTAATGTGGATAATGTGAATTCGCAATGTTCTTGCTCCTGTAAAGATTTCAAGTTTATGGCGCTGTCTACAACTATTTGTATTAGTGTTATCATCCAGAGAAGCTTATATATTTGTACCCTAGTTCTACAAGAAGGTTTGCCAATGTTATCATCATCTAGATAAGCTTATGGTCTTTTGGGGGTGGAATAACCAGTTCACCTATGTAATAATAAAAAAATTGGGTTTTGTTTCACCTTTGGCAAAGTTCTTATCAAGTTTGGATTTGGGAATTACGAATATTCCAAACACTATTCCTTGTGCTATTGGTTTCGTCCACACGGGGATAACAATGCATATGTATGTAAGCAAATGTACAAGACAAATAACTTCGGTTTCTTATACATAGCCATTTAGTATTCAGCAGGGGCTGCTATTATTTTACAAAGTGCAACTAATCCTCATTTTAACAGAATACAAACCAAACATACACATACCAGTGAAGTTGACTACAGTTGAAAAAAAGAAGTACAGTTGACTACTTAACAAATTTTGTAGCCATACTTGTGTATATTATACTAATATTGCATGACCTCTTTCTCCAGCTTCACAGACAGCTAGCTATACAGAAAGAATAAGAGATATTTTTTTCTTTTTGATGGGAAAAAAAGGGAAGGAAAATGACTTTGAAGGAGGCTAAAGAAGACAGGCACTAGAGCTCTTGCTCATCTGTTTCATCAATATCCTCATCCACTTCATGCATGGCTTCATTCTCATGTAACACATTCATCAACATATCCAACTGTTCCTGCAGCATGTTGTTCTCTCTCTCAACCTCGACCCGTTTCCTCTTCTCTTCGAGCAGCTGAACTTGCAGATGTTCCAGGCAACGGGAGTCCTCATCTAACTGCTCGTTTAAGCCGTTAATTTCACGATCCTGCAATGCAATTGGATGTTTTAATCCACTCTCCTTAATTCTATAGTGAAATTACAACACAAAAACATGCCTGAACAACATCAAAGAAAAAAATGCAGTATTTTAGCAAAGAGCAAAGAAAATAATTAAAGAGAGAACCTTTCTGTTCATTTCCTGCACAGCAATCCTTCGCATGCTCTCAACAACATCAACATTTACCAGCTTCCTCTTCTTCCCTATCAGCCAGCCTTTTGGGTAATTTGCAGAATCAAAGTCGGGGGGAGGAAGTAAGGTTTCTGCTGATGGTCGTTTTCCTGATGCGGGTTCTAGTGGTTCAAAAAGAGCCTTCCTTTTCTCGGATAGAATTGGAGTTGAATCCATTGGCATCTGCTCATCAGTTGAAGATTCCTCCAGCTTTTCCGGTGTATCCAGGGATGGTTCATCTGTTACCTTGGCAACATCTTCCAGACTTTTCTTAGTAGAAACTGGTCTTAGGCAACCATATAAAGTCAAGATGCTAGATAAATTATGTATCATAGTATGTGGAAAAAAAATTACAGCTTTTTGCATGAGGGGCTATTTTGCTTCATAGATTTTTATAATGCTAGTCTCAGGAGTATTTTCAGTGAAAAAAAATTCGAAAATGGTTTAGGTTTGTCTTTCTCCGAATTACTCAAACGAGATATCAAACATAAATGAGAGCTCCAGACATGTTCTTCCCATACAAGATATAGTTTTTTCACCAAAAAAAAATACAAGATATAGTAGAATATTCAATTGATCTATGCTTAGCATGCGGAGTTGCAATTATTCTATAATAGTGACTGACAAAACACACTTATAATGCCAATGGTTACGATGATAGTTAAATAGTCACCATAGCAAAGATAAACGTCAAAGAACAAGGATCATACATGCCTGTTAAAATCAGGAATAGGCGAAAATTTCTCAGTAGAAAAATGGCAAGCCGATAATATACTTGTAGTTCTCGAATCCCAGCCATGTAACTTACATCATCAAGGTACTACAACGTGTATATTCATCATATATCCATGTTGCATAACTTGCAATATCATTTATCATCATGATATATTGATAGTAAATATACACCACATCATCATTGAAGAAGCAAGAAAAAACAGTTGGATCTGGAGTCTGGACCACGAAAGCTAACTCCACTTTTTGTAGGATTCTTTCTAACTTAAAAAAAAAAAAATTTAAAAATGTAATTATAATTCTCATACGGATAGAGGAGGCCTATCCTGATATCCTCAAATGATTGGATTAGGGATCATAGATTGATATCCTAAATTAGTAAAAGTTTTAAGACAAAAATTTTCTTCATACAAGACAATTAGTTTTTTTTTTGGTCAACTCAAGGACAAGACATTTAGTATGACTCCTCTGTTGGAGGCACTACCGAAAATCATCACCATGGATGATTTTATAAAATTTGTTACGAAGATTGTAAACCTTTTGAAGAACAACTTTTCTCTCTTGTGAGTCCATTGTCAGCACTAAACCAGTATTGTAATTTGTAAGAACTACTCCGAAATAAATTTAAATTAAGTATATGGTAGCTTGGTAAATACTAAACAGGTAGCTGGAGGCAACTCACCAACCGATCGTAAATGATGAAAATAACCAACTAACAAACCAGTACACGAAAAAACAAAATTGAAGAAATACCAATCTCTTTTTTTTTTATAAAAAACCATTTATTATACAAATCTTTTAAATCACACAAACCTTGAAAACATTTATTAGTAATTATAATCACAAATAAAATAACCACTTATCTCAGACTTGTATTAAAAAATAGTGGATTAAATTGACAGATATGGGCGTTGAAGAAATGGCGATTACTAAAATATTTGGTCTTCAATCAACCAAAACAGGGATAACAAAGACCAGATCCACGAAATTAACTCGCAAGTAACAAATAAAGTCATGCAAATTCTTATGAACCTAAAGCAAAACCAGATCTTTCACCTCTTCTGCGGCGAGATTTCCAGAGTGACCTAGGGGAAGAGACGCAAAAGAGGCCGTGGAGAGATCCGTCGACCTGCTTCGTCTCCGAATCCGCTTCCCCCATTCAGAAATTGAGCTCCAAACGCAGCGAATCAGTACGAAGTTATGGTTTTGATGTGCCTGTTTGTTGATGATGGAGTGATAGAGGTGGAGTTTGTAATTGCTTGCTGGTTTCTGCAAATTTTGGACCGATTTTTGTTTGTTGTGGCCTCGTTTTGTGTGGGAGATTGCGTTTTGCTTGTGATAATATATGAGCACTTAAGGTTGCGTTTGGTTTGGTTGGAAATGGGAAGAGATTCTCAAACAAGGTAAACAAACGTAAGAGTGTTGTAATTTTCCTCGTTGGAGACTGGTTAGCTAAACATTTTAGTAAGAAAAAAATCTGTTCAAACAAACACGCCTTAGGCCATATTCAATAGCTTCGTAAATTTATCAAGCCAACTAGTATTATAGCAAGTTAAAATGACACATTATAGCAAATGCTATTTTAGCAAACAAGTGTAACACCAACAACACTTAACACTTGCTATAATTTTGTCATTTTCAAGTGTAACACCAATTTCTCACTCTTTCAATTTTCAATTTATTAAAGAAATATCATTTATTTAGTGGACCACACACAATTGGCTTGCTATTTGGATTGCCAAATTTAGCAATCAAGATGGAGAAATAAAACCTTTAAAAGAATATTTTTATTATTTGTCATTATAACTTGTTGTTGGTGTTTGATTTTGCTATAAATTTGCTATCTCCATTTATAGCAAGTCATTGGAGATGCCCTAAAGGCATCCACAATAGAGATTCCATGGGTTTTCTAAAGCTAAAAAATAAAAGAAAATTTAAATATGTGGTAGAAAATGTCAGTCCTTGATTCTAGTGGGGTTTCTCTATTAAGAAACTTGGTTCTAAAAGGGAGAGGAAAATAAAATAAAAAACACACTATAATGAATTAATTTACCTATCCAATTTTTCTACCCATAAAGATGATGTAAGCACGACAAGTTAAGAAACCTTAAATTGGGTATTTGGGTTGTGGGATAAAATAAGATGAAGTTTCTTATGTTGATGTGGCGGAGAGAAAAAGTTTAAAATTAATTTAAGAAACTCAAATTGGGTTTCTCCATTGTGAATGCTCTAAATAGAGAAACTTAAATCTGAAAAATTCTGACAAATATAATTATTATTTTAATTTACTTTTAACTAAAAGATGACTGTAGGATAAAAGCATCGCATCTGACGGTTGGGAGTTGTCGGCCTGTATGTCTCAATATCAATTTACTTAAAGTAATACTCGTCTCCTATTATAGTTCTCGTTTGTCATTATCGAGGTAAATTAAGGAAAGGGAAAGAAAAATAGAGAAGAGAGAGATTGTGAATGAGTGAGAATTTTTATATAGGAGAGAAGATAAAAAGGTAAATTAGGGTGAGTTTTTATGTAAAAGGGGAGGAAATAGAGTATAGTTTGATGTGATATTGATAATAAGACAAAAACATAAAAAGAAACAAAAACTATATTTAAGAAAGCCCAAAATGAAAAACGAGAACTATAATAGGAGACAGAGGGACTATAGATTTGTTGTTTAATGAAATTAAGTAAAGTAAAATATGTCGAGGATGATTATCAATATATGAAAGGATTATTTACAGCAAATGGGCTTTTTTTTAATCCGACCTGCAAATTAGATTCAATTCGAAGTTACTGAGTTATAACTAGTTAAATTGAACTCGTGATCTGTTTTTCGTCTAATTCGAAAGATCTGAAATTTCTTAGTAAAAAACAAGTTAACTGCCCCAACTCGTTTTTACCAGAAAAATTGGGTCAAAAAGGGAGAAAAAAACGGAAAAAAGAACCCATAATAACCCGGTCTCTAAGTCTTTTGGTAGGTTTTGACCCAAAGTGACCCGACGATAAATCCGTAACAGTCCGACCTGTTTCGACCTGAACCCGAACCCGACACGACCTGGCTATAAACTTGTTATAAATCGGCATGTTTTGACGTGGTAATATTGGACCTGAAATGACGTGATCTGAGATATACCTGGACCTAGGATACTTTGACCTGAACCCGTCTGAGCCGATTTCCAAGTCTATCACATCTCTTCATATTGACATATGTGTGTATATATATGTATTATCGGAGTTTTGTTTGAATGGGAATGTAGTGTGTGATGGTGTCATGTGCATGTGAGTAATTAAAATTGTGTGTTCAAAATTGTTCCATGAAATAACTCGTACTTGCATAATATGAGCGGCATATTAAGTTTAAGTACAAATAAAATGAGTACATGTAAACATTTATTACAAGAGAAGGGTTCTGAAATAATACTTGCTTGTATAACATGAGCTCCAGTTGAGTAGTGATTAATCTTGTCCCGTTGCACAAACCTGAAGACTGGTCAATATTTCTGAGCAACATAATAGGGACGCCAATTTTATGTTTCAACACATGGTTTCATGATTTGGCACACCAAAACATCTAACGTTGTTCAAGTAGTTAGAAGTATAGATATTGTTATCAGATTCTAAAGTATGATGTATCTTGCAAAGGCTGCCAGAACTGAGATAGATTTTCTCAAGACCCCCACAACTTTGACAATATATAGTCATTCACTTGATCAACTTCTCTCATGCATGCGTCGGTGCAAGAATTGCTCGTTCCTCAAAGTATGTTGGACACAACTGGTTGTCTTCAATAGAGGGATATACAACTTGGACAGTTGTTGAAATGAGTTCTAGTTCATAGTTCTTCACTAAAAGGTCACCAGGAATTGTTATTTGTGCTTGATATCACCTAATGCTTAATATCCATTAAGAAAATTCTTTTGCTTCTTAGATATCAGAATCACTGATACCCCGTTGAATCCTCATGTTTTTGGTAAAATGAAGAACTTTGTAGTGTTCCAACAACTTAGAGAAATTAATGTTGGCGAAAACAATATCTTCCTTGCTTCCTTTTGTGATGACATGAAGGAATTGCCTAAAGTCTCCATCAAATATTATGACTTTTCCTCCGAAAGGTTGTTGACCGCTAATTGGATTTGTATCCCGACAAATAACTCTCAGAGTCTTATCTAAGCCTTCAAACAATACTTATTCGTTATGGGTGCAAAGGCATGTTATGTACCAGAACTTATATGACATGCTGAAACCTCGTCAATTTGCAAAGGCATTCCTGCTATCACATTAAGAGAAGAATTGGACATATTAAGTATATGTATGCCATATAACATTCCTTCTATCACATGACATGGTGAAAAAGGAGATGTCATGTGACAAGAAGTGAGATTTGTTTTAATATATAGAGTAAGTTACGAGGTTTGTTATTGAAAATTATAATATTTAATTTTGTATGTAAATTATGATTGTTACATAGTTAAAAGAGAAAGTGTTAATAACTTTTGAAATACGAACGTGAGAATGATGCACATTTAATACTAATTTGGTGCACATTCGTTGACAAACTTAAAAATATTCAAAATTGGAATAACATTTATTTTTTAAAGAACATTTATTGAGAAACTGAAAAACATTCAAGTAAAAATTGTATATGTGCATCATACTTTTAAGTATATTTAGATGCAATTAGACATTTACACGTTCTCATTTTAAAAACTGTTCTTACCGGAACCGCACTCTCGTTAAAAATATAGTGAGTTATGTATTTTAAGAAAGGGAAAATAACCAAAAATAATCTCAACTTTCACTTACGAACCGAAAATAGTCTCAACTTTCATATCAACAAAAAATAATCTCTACTTTCATTCATCAACCAAAAATGGTCCAAACGATTTTTTCCGTTAAAATTTAAGATAATTTATTAATAAGATGACATCTTATAATAAAAATTACATACATAAACACAATTATAAAGACCAATTATGAAAAAATCTCTAGTAAACATCATCAAGTTAAGCGAAATTTCAATCGAAAAAATCATTTGGACCATTTTTGGTTTATAGATTGAAAGTTGAGATTATTTTTGATTGATATGAAAGTTGAGACTATTTTTGGTTCATAAGTGAAAGTTTGGATTATTTTTAGTCATTTTTCCTTTAAGAAAAACTACAAATAAGAATGTAGGGTAATTATTGAATTTCTTGGCTATTCTGTAAATAATCTAGAAATTAGGGTACCCCTAATCACAATTTCTGAAATTCGGGTAACGTATTGCAATTCTTTCAAATGAACTAATAATAAATCGGGAAAGCGTTAATCGCCGCCGAATGTAGCGAATTCGACAACCGCCGCAAATTCGACGACCTTCACCGGAGGAAAGACCTTCCTTTCCGGTCGACTACTAAGAGGAAGATAGTAGAGAGCTCTACAATGGCGAAATCGTGCAAAGGCCTAGCAGACGAGCTAGTCAAGTGCCTTAGTGAGTCCGATTGTGTCAAGGTACATAAATTCAAACTCATGCCTATATGTATCAATCTCATATTGAGATTGTTTTCAATTTCTTCTAATTGGTAAATTGGTTCATGCGGTGGTTTTATGAAGTTTTGGTTGGATGATCTAACCGAAGAACTATGTTCCTTCTTTCTATTTTGGAGCAAAATCTGTTATGTGCTCATTTGCTTGGAATGTGAAATTCTAGGGTTTCGAATTTTGGTTTCCTTCAACTTTAGCCTAGTTAGGTTTTACGAGACACAAATTTGGCATGATTTACTTGTTCTTAATCTCACCCGATTGCATTATTCTTTGGAAGTGACTTGGTTGGTGTCAGTTCACACTGTAGTATGAGATAGCTTGTTCTGGTGTCATCTTTTATTCCTAGCAGAGTGAATGATGCTGATCCTTCAATTGTGACATTGCTTTGAGATCTTTCTGAATATGATCAACTGTAAAGTTGTTCTCTTTTGTCCTTTCCTTTGGAAATGGAAGGCGGGAAACATCGTAGTTGACATGACCTATTTATGTTTGTACTATTCCCTCTGTCCCATTTTGTTAGTCCCATTTCAATCAGGCACATATGCCGAGATATGTTTTGCATCGTTAATATCTCTAGTTATATGTTAATAAAAATTATAATTTTTTAATATTGTTAAAGTACTCATTAAGACGAATCAAACAAGACCCCACATGGCTATGTTTTTTCTTATATATTAGGAGAAATCTACAAGATTCTCTCGGTTTGTGAATAGTGTCACGAAAAGAAATGGGACTAACATTATGGGACGGAGGGAGTAATACTGATTGCAGAATAACCATCACGTGTGAAGCTTAAACTTCCGTCTTTATCTAGAAGTATTATATCCTTGATACCTCTCCTGGTTTTGATTTATTGTCTTTCGGTGGATAGATAAAAACCTTCTATTGCCTATACTTTTGTGGAAGCACCTGAGATAGAGTTTTATGTGTGTCACTGTTTGGATAGGTTGAAAAGAGATCATATAGAGAATGTGCTGGAGAGAAGACCCCTTGTATACCTAGTGAATGCGTGGGATTGAGAGAAACATACTTCAATTGCAAGAGAGGCCAGGTTTGTTATTCCTTTTCATTGTAGTGTAGCTTTACCAAGAAATCTAAGTGATTTATTTTACTGGTCAAGACACTTTTCCTCTTACTGTCTTTCTTTACTGACTGCTTCTTGTAAGGAGTAGGTACGTGAGATACGATATGCAACTGGGCAACGTGTCGTAAAAATGGTGATTTTTGTGTGTGTGTGGGGTGGGGGGGGGGGGGGGGGGGATAATGGGTGATTATCTTAGTATATCTGTAACAACTAACAATATCACTGCCATACCAAGGTCGATGATTAGTTTTGGCTATATGTACATTTGATCCTTTTTTTTTCACTTTCCTTGGTACATAGTTCTCTTGGGCATGATACACTCTGGTTCTCTTGTAGTACCCAGAACATAGTGAATTCAGCACAACTTATGTAAATATGGATGCTTCTGGGACATTTTACTTACCCTGCGTATTGTTAAAATGCTTAGGATTTGAGTTTTCACTCTGTCATGTTTTCTGTGTAAGAGTAGCCAATTAGGTTTTGACCCATCAAACATTACCTGCTTATGCAGTTGATTGTAGAAAAATTTCAAGAAACATGATTTCTTCATTACCATTCAATTCATACATTTTGTTTGTGTGTTTTCCAGGTTGACATGAGAGCTCGTATTCGAGGTAACAAGGGATATTAACCGGGGAACTGTATTTGAAGGCTGGATTGGAATTAAATAGCTATTTTTCTGCACAAAAGCTAGATGACACAGGAGCACCTTGCTGAGGATTATACCATCTGGTGAACGATGGTGGCTACATTTTGGAAGTCGAACTGTGCACTGTGCTTTTTCAATACGCACTTCAACTATGTTCATGTGTATCACTTCCATCTTTTGATCTCCACTCTGTAGAAATATTTTATCCTCGTGGTACTTTCTTTTATGTGAAGTTATACCTTGTGTTGTGGTTCCTTTTAGAGACCATGGTGTCTAAAAATAGCTTGCAGTAATAAGATATATATACAATTTCTCCTTGTGGATTTCGTATGCATATTCATACTTTGTGGTCATGTATGCAGATTTATATTTCATGGCCCTCTGTTTCTGAATATATATTTCGTGGCTCATGTCCTTTCTACTAAGAATCTGTTTTGCTACACTCAAGTTTATATGTCAAATTGCTTTTGCTGGTTTCGGAAGTCAGAGATGCCTACTAGGGTATCATTTGACACACAAATCTGGAGCCTTTGACATAGAGGAGATGCATCAGTTTTAGCCACAACTTATGTGAGGATTGCTCCATCATAGCCGAGTTGGGTGACGTAGATGGGCACGACATAGGTAAGGTAACCACCGTGACCCACCAGCACATGCAGATGTAGAGCATGATATTGGGCCTACTGTTATACTTCTGTTTCTTTCCCAGACTTTTTTTTCCATTTAGTATGTTCATATTACATATTGTAGTTAGAATTATAGTACATCAAAATGAGATATTCTTGTATATGGCTATGAGCCTATCCTATAACTGTTCTCCAGTGCTCTTCTTTTGTTTAAAATATATTCTAGTTGGAGTTCTTTTCCCCTATACTTTTGCCACTTTTTATTTATTAAGCTTCTGGATGTTTTTTATTGTTTCTGGATGTTAGATGCAAAAGCCGCTGTCTTGGTGAGTAACCTTCAACATCATTACATACATTAGCCTAATTGGACAGTGAGATTCTGGGCTTGGAGGAAATAACTCTAATGTTATAATAGACAAGCAGTTGCTAAGTGGTACCAAAAGAAGGCTCTACACTGCTGCAAATGAACATGAATACATGATCCATTCACCTCTAGTGTGCCTTCACAATCCAATGATGTCTTTGTGGTGGAGGCTTAGTCATCATTCTCTTCCAACAGTGCTTAGAAAAGGTCTGCCCAATAATCATAGGTCTCTACAGAAATCATTACCCTTTTATTAACAATGCCAACTTGTTTTTTCCTCTCAATTAAGCCTTTCCAGTTTATCTCTTTTTGCAGCCACATGGAGCAACGGATAGCAACAAGGATTTCCCAGTTTTTTCAGCATGATCTTACCGTTTCTTCTCGTCTCCCTACTGCGTCTTTTACCCGTGATGTCACTATCTGCTCAAGCTTCTCATTCTCTGATCACTGATAGAGCTGCTCTTAATGCATTCAAGATGGCAATTGTAGTTGACCCAAATGGCGCTCTTGCTAACTGGGATGAATCTGCACACGTATGCAACTTCACTGGTGTCGTCTGTAGACATAACCGTGTAACAAGACTTATTCTTCGGGATTTTGAGCTGCAGGGTTCAGTTTCTCCCTTCCTCTCAAATCTAACAGGTCTGCGTGTCCTGAATCTCATGGAAAATCACTTTTATGGTATGATTCCTACACAACTTTCCACTCTTAAACACCTTCGTCATCTTCTTCTTGATGGAAACAACTTGGAAGGGTCCATCCCGGAATCTTTGTCCCTTCTTTCAAATCTTACTATATTAACACTCTCAGAGAACAATCTAGACGGTGTTCTTCCTACTTCATTTCTTACAAACTGCAGTTTCTTGAGTAATGTAGATCTTTCACAGAATCAGTTCTCCGGCAAAATCCCAGAGCAGATTGGAAACTGTCCGAACCTGTGGAATCTCAATTTGTACAACAATCAGTTCACAGGGCAACTCCCTTCATCTCTGATTAACGCTTCACAAATGTATAATTTGGATGTCGAGTACAACCATCTCACTGGTGAGTTGCCTTCTCAAATTGTGGCTAAGCTACCTTGGCTAGACAGTCTCCATTTATCCTATAACTGTATGTTTAGCCACGACAACAACACTAATCTTGATCCATTCTTCTCGTCTCTTGCAAATTGCTCGTTTTTAAGAGAGCTTGAGCTGGCTGGTATGGGCCTTGGAGGCAAGTTACCGGAATCTGTTGGGGGGCTCACTGCTAATTTGACAGATATACAGTTGCAGGACAATCTTATCTTCGGTCCAATTCCTCGTGGTCTAGTTAACATATCGAGCTTGCTCATCTTGAATTTGACAGGAAATTTGATTAATGGTACAGTTCCTGATGATATCAGTAAATTGCCTCAGCTGGAGCAGCTTTTCTTGTCACATAATGATCTCACCGGTGAAATTCCAGAGAAATTTGGAGAATTCGGTCATCTGGGTTTGCTTGATCTTTCGTATAACAGATTCTATGGGAACATCCCACGCAGCATAGGAAACTTGGTTCGAGTAAATTCTTTGTTCCTCAACAACAATCTCCTTTCAGGTACTATCCCAGAAAGTATAGGAAAGTGCATTGATTTATACAGGCTTGACTTATCTCACAACAGATTGACAGGAAAAATTCCACCTGAAATATCTGGAATACGAGAGATCCGGATCTTTCTAAATCTGTCCCATAACAACCTTCAAGGAACCTTACCTCTAGAACTAAGCAAGCTTGAGAATGTCCAGGAGCTGGATCTCTCATGGAATAACTTGACTGGAAGTATCTTTTCTCAAATTTCGAACTGCATTGCTTTGAGGGTCATAAATTTCTCCCATAATTCTCTTCATGGATCCCTTCCAGATTCCCTGGCTGATCTCCAAAACCTCGAATCTTTAGATGTTTCTATAAATTTGCTATCTGGAGAAATCCCGAAAAATCTCAGCACAATAATGAGTCTCTCATTTTTGAACCTTTCTATCAACAACTTCCAGGGAATGATTCCCTCTGGTGGGTTCTTTAAAACAGCGACAAATCTATCTTTTCTTGATAATCCTTTCTTATGTGGCTTACATTCCAGCAACCCGAAATGCCCTTCTGTCACAAAACACTGGTTTCACTCCCATTTGTTCGTGATTGTATTCTCTACTCTTCTATCTGTAATGTCATTATTACTGATCGTCTGTTTCGCTCTTTTCATGTGGAGAATTAAAGAGAGATTTTCCTTTGGCAGTCTAGAAACAGGGGAGAAATCTGCAGGAGAAATGATCTACAACTTCCCTAGAATAACATACAGAGAGTTGTCTGAAGCAACAAATGGATTTGACAGTCAAAGATTGATTGGGTCAGGTAGCTTTGGACGTGTTTACAGAGGAGATTTACCAGATGGTAAAATCATAGCAGTGAAAGTTCTTCAACTACAAACAAGCAACTCTACAAAAAGTTTCAACAGAGAATGCCAAGTTTTCAAGAGAATTCGCCACAGAAACCTTATCAGAATCATAACTGCTTGCAGCTTACCTGATTTCAAAGCCCTGATTCTTCCTTACATGGAAAATGGAAGCTTGGATAGTTGGCTTTACCATCCCTCTCCTGAATTTTCTGAGTCGCGCTTAAGTGATCTCAGCTTGGCACGAAGAGTGAACATTTGCAGTGATATAGCTGAAGGCATGGCTTATCTGCACCATCACTCTCCTGTACAAGTCATACACTGTGATCTTAAACCGAGTAACATTCTTCTGAATGATGATATGACAGCTCTTGTTGCAGATTTTGGAATTTCTAGGTTGATTGTCAACAGTGAAGCAGGGACTTCTCGCATTGCTGAAAATGTTGGAAGCTCCTCAACCGCGAACATGCTTTGTGGATCAGTTGGATACATCGCACCAGGTATAGCTTATTGTGGAATTTTTTTGTTAAGATAATTTTTAATTCAGGGATTTCTCAACTTTTTTGTAAACAATTTCCCAAATGAGTATCCTTTTCATGGCTTGTTGCGACAGAATATGGATACGGATCAAGCACATCCACAAAAGGCGACGTCTACAGCTTTGGAATCATAGTTTTAGAGATGGTGACAAGGAAAAGACCGACAGATGAGACGTTTTCTGGAGGCTTAAGCCTGCAAAAGTGGGTGAAGAGCCACTATCATCAAGGAAGCATGGAGATGGTTGTAGACTCGACATTGTTGAGAGCATCTAGAGAACAAAGTAGAGAGGTGAAAGCCATGTGGGAGGCGGCACTTGGAGAGCTCATTGAGCTCGGGATCGTTTGCGCTCAAGACTCTCCTTATAGTAGACCCACCATGGCTGATGCTGCAGATGACTTGGATAGGCTGAAGAAGTATCTCAGTGGAGATGCCACAACGGTCACATTTGCTTCTTCACTTGGAATTTCATCCTCCATGTTTGGTGATGATTAACTCAAGAAATATCGAACTTCCTTCGCTGTATAGTTTTGTGATGCTAAAGTGCTTATGTGTTTGTTCTGTTCTGTTGGGATATACTACCTCCGTCCCCTATTGATCTTCTCATTTGCTTTTGACACATTTGTCGAGACACGTTTTGTAACGTTAATATCTCTAAATATACGATGATAAAATATATAATTTTTTTATATTATCAAAGTACTCATTGAGACGAATCAAACGAGATCTCGCATGCCTATATTTATTTCTATATATTAGAAGAAAACGAGAAGATTCTCTCGGTTTGTGAATAGTGTCGGAAAAGCAAATGGGCCTTATATTAAGGCCCTTGCTAAATACAGCCCGGGCGTTTTCTAAATAACGCCCGGGCCCTCGCGTTCTGCGAGGAAGCGCATCCTCGCAGAACGCGAGAGTGCGTCCCCTCGCAGAACGCGAGGGTGCGTCACCTCGCAGAACGCGAGGGTGTTTTTTCCCTATAAAAGGGGAAAAACCCTACTCGGCCCATTTTTACAGCCACCATAAAAAAATTCCGCCGCTCTCTTCTCATTTTACCATCTCTCTCAATTTCAACCTACTTCTTCTTCCTCTTTTCAATTCAAATCTCCATATAAGGTATGTTTCTAATACTCTTATGCTTTCTAATGTTGTTTTTAGATGAATATATGTTGTTAGTATAGAAAATTGCATATTATATGATGTTTTGATATTGAATGTTGATTTAGAAATGGTTGTATAATGGATGAAAGATGATGATTTTGAATTATGGTGGATGAGTGGATGTTGTTTTATGTTGAAATTCATTAGGGTTAGGGTTTTTGATTAGGGTTGTTGATTTTATTTAGGGTTTTGATGTTTATTTGGTAATTTACTTAAATTGATAGGTATTTTAGCTAAAATATTGAATTTTCGTCGGAAAATCTCGCCGGAAACTGTTGCCGGAAACTCATGATTGTGCAAATTGACGCAGAACGCGAGGGGTGTAGTATAGCATCCCATTTCCGGACACTATGTTGAATGTGGATGCCACAAGGCATCCCATTTCCGGGGTAGCTAGCCAGTGATCTTCTGGAGCCCTTCCTATTCCTTCCCATGTAAGTTGGTGTAAAGCGCTCTCCAAAGTTGGTTGTTGTGGAGGTCCAATCCAAGTTCCTTGAACTAGGTGCCAAATCTCTTTGACCTTAGCTATCATCAAATCTCTTACTTCCCTCCATAAGTGTTGGTTGTCATGCAATTCATGAGCTATTGCTCTAAATCCACAATTTCCATCTCCATTTACCTCAAACCAACCATTCACATGGGTGCGCATTGACGCGGGTATGTGAGACTTGTACTTGCCAATCACCTTAATCTTTGGTTTCTTGAATGTTTCAGAATTAGAAGCATTTTTTTGCTTCTTTGGGGGTGTTTCTTCCAAATCTCTAGCATCCATCTCAACATTAGTGTGCTCCCATGCAGACGGTCTTCTTTGCGTTGACCTAGGTTGTTTGTTAGGAGCTCCGACTGGACGACCTCCGGTGTGCTTTGAAATAGCCGGCTCTTTTAGAGGAGTATTTACTTTCCCAATGTCTAAAACAGTTTGTGCACACTTTTCTTGATCATGGGGGCACAATTTCGGAAACGTTTCCTCATAGAAAGTCTGAAAAAGACGCCTTGCCACCTTACTCTTAACTTCCAGTATGCCGGGAACATCAACTTCTTCCAAACTCAAAGTACTCCAGAAAGGGTGCAACTCTGATACTCTTAGTGGTCTTTGCTCCTTCCAATGTCTTACAATCTGATGAACACACATCAACCCATCTCTAATCTTGATCCCGCAGCTACAAAACATATTAAAGTGCGCACCTAATCTCTCCCCCTTCGTGTATTCCTTAAGCAAAAATTCTATGCATTTGTAAGAGACTTTGAACTTCAAGACTTTAAACAAGTCCGCCCCTTCAACAACTGTGAAGCTCTTATTCAAACTCTCGGTGAAAGACACAGTAATCTCCTTAAGTTGGTTCTCCGCCATTGTTTTATATTCTTTGAACATTGTGTCTAGCCTAGCATTTCCACTTGACAAGTATGACTTAAGACATGAATGTGCTCCTTCAACTCTAAAATGTTCGAAAAACAATAAAATGCAAATACAAATCAGAACCTGTGGATCCTTCTGTAATGTGCAACTCCTCGCGTTCTGCGAGGTCTGTCCACCTCGCGTTCTGCGAGGTCTGTCCACCTCGCGTTCTGCGAGTTCATCTGCGAGGTCTGTCCACCTCGCGTTCTGCAAGGTCTGTCCACCTCGCGTTCTGCGAGTTCATTGATTGTTCCAGGATCTTTGCATTCGAAAATGCATCAACACTGAATCAAGGAATTTACTCGCGTTCTGCGAGATGGTATGCCCTCGCGTTCTGCGAGGTGTGCATTACAGAAGCTCTTTTTATCATATGTAGAAGGTAGACATAAATAACAGAACATACCTGTTTGTCGTGTTATTCCCGAGAGTGAAGACATTATCCGTCCATGCTGAAACAAGTCTTTCTTTGTAACGGTTTAGCCAATTCGTTCTCACGTACTTCAATACGGTTGGATAAGCTCGCCATTCGTCCTCAAGTTTCTTCAAAGTACTCTTGTAATCTTCTTCAGTGGTTTGTTCGAACACGTTATAATAATCATTTGAAATATGAACCCCCAATGCTTGTGTGCCCATAGCTATCTTCGCTCTCGCCTCTATGTTCTTCCTTACATGTCGCCTACATAAGAGAAACTTTGCATTTGGCCATAACTTGTCTGTTGCATTCATAAGAGCCATCTCACGGTCAGTGACGAAGCAAGTAGGCGATGCTCCTATTCTCAAATACATCGTCTGCAGCTGCTGCAACGCCCATAAATAACTATCCTCGCTCTCAGCCTCTAACCATACCCCGCACACAACAAAATTCTTCCATGTAGAAGTCAAACCGACTATCTCCAGGAAGGGAACATTGTACCTGGAACCAAAATACAGTAAGATAAATACAACATAAAAACAGAATGATAAATACTTACCTGTTCGTGCTATAAGTCGAGTCCATCAAAAGGACATATGGAAACGCCTTTAAGAGTTTCATTGATTCGGGGCTAGCAAAGAACAAGTCGCCTATTATCGAAGGGTTCGTTGCACTTGGCCTATACTCCATGAAGTAGTTGCTCTCTTTGCATTGGTGAAAGAATTCTTGAACCACGGTTCTACCTTCCATTTCCTCTTCCCTTATATGTCTTACCAAATTGTACACTTGGTTCTTCTTTGTGCAACTTCCGGGATCCTTGTTTATCTCAGTGTAAATCTGATTTGGAGAACAATGTGAAAGTACCATCTCACGAACCTTTTTCTTTTGATCCGGGGTTGGCCTCCCGGCAAATGCATTCCCGACCAAACTATCTCCAATAGGATGGTTGTGCAAACCACAAACAACCACTAATCTCCAATTCTCTTCAACCCGGTTCTCCATGACCTTCAACTGAAATTTACACCCCGTTTTCTTGCTCTTTGTGTTTGATCTAACACCGACACCTTTAGGCCTATGGCTTCCCCCTTTCTCACAAATGATTTGAATCTTACCACTTTGCCCCGGTTTAGATGGTACACTCCTTCCAATAGAGATCATAAACTTGTGTTGCTTTGCAACATTCAAAGCCCACAAATGAGCGATCTCCTTAGAGGCAAACACTTGCTCCGTAGTGAAATATTCCGAATAATCCCTAGAAACAACCTCTTCCTCACATACGGGACTATCAAACTTTGGTGCAGTGCGTAAAGAGGGAAGAAAACACATCTCCTCTCCTACGTTTGTTGGTGGGTTAGCAAATTGTGAATCAAACGCATCATAGCTTGATGGCACCTCATATGTACATGGCATGGAATAAGTAGATGGCACGGGCAACTCATAAGTAGATGGCACATGCAATTCATATGTAGATGGCACATGTTGTTCATATAAAGATGGTTGATGATAATATCCAAAGTCGTCAATCCCTAAATCAAATGACGGTGGCGAAACGGGCACCGTATTCCGCGAGGGGTAGGTGTAGTCATTCAACTGGATTGCATTCAATCCAGTGAACAAAGAAAAATTCACCTATAACAATGCTTCTGTTAATACTCTGTAATGTGCAACTTCTCGCGTTCTGCGAGGGACGCACTTCTCGCGTTCTGCGAGGGAGGCACTTCTCGCGTGACGCGAGGGGCTTCCTCTCGCAGAACGCGAGAAGTTGCTATTTCCTAAAACTAGTCCTTCAACGGGATATTTTAACATAACACGAATTTCTACATTAAAAACCATAAAAACCCTAAAAACATGAACACATCTAAGTTTTTGACATTATATGCAAAAGTCATCTCTTCAACACTTACTACTACTACTAGATTTAACATGAAATACAACATAATAAGTTCATTTTAGCTCTTAATGGTGCAAAACAAATTAAAATTCAAAAATTAAGTAAGAACATTACCTCATTTGAATGGTAACTTGATGAACCATCATCTCCATTCCCTCCTTTGTTGAATTCCTCTTCATCTTCCATTATTTTAGGTGTTTTTAGAGTGTTTTGAAGTTTTAAGGTTTTGAAAATGGGTTTTAATGGAGGGTGAAAGAGGTGAAAGATGATAAAAAGAGGTGTTATGGTAGGGTTAATAGGTGTTACGGAATACTTAAAATAAGGAGGTAGTTATTATAGTTAGGTGGGGACAAGACATGTAGTAATGGCGCACAACAACGTCCATCTGACATGCTAATCTCGCGTTCTGCGAGGGACGTGACACTCGCGTTCTGCGAGGACACGTACACTCGCGTTCTGCTAGGGCCGCGTCACTCGCGTTCTGCGAGGACACGTACACTCGCGTTCTGCGAGATTAGCATGCATGTAATTAACCTAATTTTTTGCTAATCTCGCAGAACGCGAGTGTACGTGTCCTCGCAGAACGCGAGTGACGCGGCGTTGTTTGAATAAAGCACCGGGCTGTATATAAGAACCGTGTATATTAAGGGACGGAGGGAGTATGATTTATAAGATGTGTGAGAAAAGGACTTGATTCCTTATTAATTAATGAACCCTATGGGATAAGTTGGATAACCATAACAAACTTATCTTTTGTCCTTTTTTAAACTTAAGTGTGATGGTTCTAACTTCTAACCGTCCAAATTCGAGATCTTTCATTGGTTTTATTATTCCTACTAAAAAAAAATCAATGATGATTTTATTACATAGCAATGGCTACAACTTCTTAATATTCCCCATTAGAAGAAAATAAATTTATGAATGTTATATTATAGATATGAATTATATATTGTTGAAGGTCCCACATCCAAATTTAGCAAAACTTTCCAAGCCCAAAAATTATTTCGGATACCTGGCCCAAAGGGGATGAAGTTAAAGTTTTTTTTTTGGTCAAGAAGTAGTGGGCGAAGCCCTTATATTATGAAAACTTGAGCACAATAGTTTGTTCCACTAGGAACAACAATATCAGAAGCAAGTAATTAACAATACAAGCCGGAGGCGTAGAAAAAGACTGAAAAACAGAGAGCAGAACCAAAGAATGAGCTGCGAGAGCATCTGCAGTTTTATTTGCAGCACGACCAATGTGGTCAAGGCGAGCAACCCAATCATCTTGCTACAGCAGCTGGCGGCGTTGGAGAACCAGAAAGATATCCGGGTGAGAGTTGGGACATGCAGAATTAATCAGGTTGCACGCTATGAGGCAATCTGATTCCAACATGATGGACATGACCCCATAATCTCTGGCCCAATTGAGGCCATGATATATCGCCCATAATTCTGCAGTCAGCGCGAAGCAGGAACCACAAGTGAAGACAAAGGCTTGAACAAAGGCCCCAGCGTTGTCATGGAGGATACCCCCGCCACCTGCAGGGCCAGGGTTACCACGAGAGGTGGCATCAACACTAAGCTTAAGGGACTGAGGTGGGAGTGCTTGCCAAGAAGGCAGAGGCTTCGAAGGCTAACGGGAAGATAGCTGAACAATGGGGGGCAGCTGAATCTTAGACGCCCAAAAGTCCCTCGTAACATTATAAACCATAGTCGAAAGGCGGGAGATGTCATTAACACCATTGAAGACAAGGGAATTTCTCACCTTCCAGGTATGCCAAACCATGTACCCAAAAACAGTGCTCCAGGAGTCACCATTCTTGATGTTGAGGAAGATCCAGCTTTTCAAATCAGCACAAGTGAAGAAAGAGGGAGGAAGATTATTACCGCTCAGAGCAACCCTGACTTTGCTGACATCCGAACAGTCACACAACACATGGAGTCCTGATTACAAAGGAAGGAACCATGCGCATCAATATACAGAAAGTGTCGTACCCATTGTTGGGCGGGCAACTTCCAAATGCACTTCCACACCAGGTCTTGGATTGAAGGGGCCTCCGTATTAAGCAATCGGTTCGCCGACCGAGATGTGAATTCCCCAGACGAGGAATCCTTCCAGGAAAAATTATCAGCGTGATCATCATGAGGTGATAGTCGAACAGCCCGAAGACGATCACCTACGGACGGATGAACATAAGGAAGAATGAGGTGCAAAATCCAGCCCTGTCCATTCCACATTTCAGAAACCGTAGCACCTTGCAAATTATCTGGGATCGGCGATGAAACAGAATCAGCAATAGGGCCGTCTAAGAGCCAGGAGTGATCCCAGAATAAGGTAGATCTCCCATTCCCAACCGACATCCTGATACCCGTAGCAAGAGTGTCTGACCCATGAATGACACTCCTCCAAATATGTGAGGGTCGGTTTCCCCGATCAAACATGTCCAAATCTAACCGACCATGGCAATACATACCACGAACGACCCGACTCCAAAGAGATTGTGGCTCCTTTAATAAGCGCCACCCCAGCTTCACCAAGGCTATAGAGTTTGCCTGACACATAGAACGACAACCAAGCCCGCCCACATTCCTTGGACAAGCGATTTTTTTCCCAGGCTAAGAGGTGAATTCTGCGCTTTTCAGAGGTGGAGCCCCAGATAAAGCACATCGTCTGGCGATCTAGATCATCACAAATTGCTCTAGGAACCATGGCTGCCTGCATAACATAAAGTGGGATAGTGGACAGTACAGAGTTGCCGAGCACTACACGACCCGCCATGGATAGGGTCTTAGATTGCCAACCCCGCAGTCTTTTGGAAACCTTGTCGAGCAGAAAATTGTAGCATTCCTTAGCCATACGGCCACAAGCTACAGGGATACCCAAGTAGGTACCGAAGTGATCCACCACCGGAATGGATAGTCTCGAGCAAATATCAGACCAGACCTCTTGTCTAACTTTGTTCGAAAAAATCATATTGCTCTTCGAATAATTCACAGATTCACCCGAGAATGAGCAGAACCGCTGGAGGCATTCTTGAATAATATGCCTTCGCCAAATCAATCTTCAAAATCATCCACCTAGTAGAACCATTTGAATCTGACATGGTATGCAAAACTTCCTGGACAATAACCACATTGTCAATAATCTGACGACCCGGGATAAAGCTGGCTTGGGCCGGGGAGACAAGGTTGGTAAGAGTAGGCTTGAGGCGCTGAACAATCATCTTGGTAGCAATTTTATATGCCACATTCAACATGGATATCGGGCTAAAATGCTCAGCTCTGGACGACGACTCAACCTTGGGAATGAGAACCATTAAGGCATCGTTCCAACCAGTCGGAAGGACGCCCTCGTTCACCAAACTCAGGACAACAGCTTTAACCTGAGGACCTACAATTTGCCAATTCTTCTGGTAAAAAACCGTCGGGAACCCATCCGGCCCAGGACCTTTGTAAGGCCCCATGATTTTCAAGGCATCCCAGACGTCTAGTTCAGAAAACGGCTTGGCCAGAGCCTCAATCTCCACTGGATGAAGGATTGGGAATGTGACAGACAAGTTGGGCAGATGGGCTTGGTTAACTGTACTGTCATCCGTGTATAGGCGAGCAAAGAAATTGAGCATCATTTGTTCGATGGTTGGTGAGTCAGAGATCCAAATACCTGCTTCATCTTGCAACGAAACGACTTTATTCGCACACCTTCGAATTACTGTGGACAAGTGGAAAAACCTTGTGTTCCTGTCGCCATCTAAGAGAAAGTTCATTCTGGATTTCTGGAACCACAGAGCCTGCTCTTGCGAGAGAACCTCCTCAAGTTCCCGACGAAGGTTCCAAATTAGATCAAGGAGCCACTGGGAGGGGGAGATAGCCATCTTGCGCTGTGCACCCGCAAGCCTACCAGTAAGCTGACGTTTCTTTTGGAAAATGTTTCCAAAGACTCGCCGATTCCAGGAAGACAGATCAGTCTGGAGCTATTTCAAGGACGGATTCAGGTGATCGGCTTGAGACCAAGAGGCCTTCACAGAATCCACAAAACCCTCATGAAGCATCCAGGCAGCTTGAAAACGAAAGGAACGAGCATCAGGAGAAGCTGTCGGCTCGTGTTCAAGACTTAAAAGAAGAGGAAGATGGTCCGAGTGAGAGGCAGTCAAGTGTCTGATAAACGCCTCAGGAAACCAAAGTTGCCAAGCCTCGGAGCACAACCCTCTGTCAAGTCTGCTCGACTTGTATGTGCGAAGATTCTCACCCCGTGAATTCAGGACCACTAAAGCCCAGATCAATTAACTCACAATCATCAATCCACTGAGCAAAGCTGGAAGTTGCACGCTGTGAGTATTCAGAATCATAGGTGCGTTCATTCGAAGTCGTCGTAGCATTAAAATCCCCGACAACGATTGTTCACAGCAGCATAGCGAGACAGATCCTCCCAAAGTTGGAGCATGCGCTGATAATTGGAAGACGCATAAATTACCGACATAATCCAGGGTTCCTCTCCCTGTCTGTTGATCTCAACTGTAATGTGTTGTCGATCCGTACGTATTGGAGTGACTACTACCTCCACAGTACGCCAAAGGAGCCATATGCCTCCTACAAAACCCTCGGCATCCACACGTAGTAAACCATTGTATCCTATTTGTCTGCAAACCCGGTCTGCTCTAAAGCCACTGATACGAGTTTCTACAAGAGCGAGCACACTAGGATTATGTGTCCGGATAAGTTCTCGAGTAGAAGCAGAAAAATTGGAGCTACCCGCCCCTCTGATATTCCAGAAAATAATATTGATGTTCTTCATTGGAAACAGTGTATGGAGGAGATCTTCAAGCATTGAAGCAAAGAAAGAGCTTTGACTAGCAGCAAAGGCGAGGAAAGCCTCTGAGAATCTCCGGAGAGCATCAATTGTCTGCGGTGTCAACGACACCCTGTATAGCAGTGGTTGTGTCTCCGTTATCAGCGGGAGAAAGTCCACTATAAGCTTGTTGGCCAGCAAGGGTGCATTCACTTTGAACGGTCCCGTTCGGTGGTTTGATATTAAGAGACTCGTTCTGCTTGTTAGAGATTGCGAGAACACCGAGATTATTGGAACGAAGCTCCGGGTGTCCATCGTCACTGATATGTGGTCTGGCAAGTATGGTCACTGGACAAGAGGTAGTTGGCGTGTTGGTTGGCTTATATATGTTGGCTTGGGGGTATGGGGGTCTGAATATTAATAGCTGATTGTGTTGACACAGGAAAGATAGAATCTTGTACTTGCTTGGTATGCTTAAGGACAGGTCCATTCCTGGAATACAATATCTTTTTGGAGAATTTTCCTTTTCTTTTATTGGAAAAAGATAAGGACGTTACCAGGGGATCTGTTTTTCCCTTTGATTTCTGAAGATTCTGCGTATAGCCCTGAGAACTTGGATTAGCCGCCCCCAGATTCGGGATAGCACTCCTCTTATCAACCACCACGATCTGCTAAAGATTTCGAGAGGATTCTGCCCCGGAAATTAGTTCAGTTTCCGGCACAACATTTTCCGCTTCCTTCTCCCCGTCTGACAAAAGATGGAAACGTGAGCCGGACTGCTGTTCTTGACCTTGCGTTTGCGCGACCTTCTTTGGACCATGGTTCTGCATAGGGTTGCTCTTCTTAGCTTGTTGACCACTGCCTGACCCGGGTTGACTGACAGCGAAGTACCCCTTTTGGTGGTGTTGTGCTTGCACGTTTCTCCTCTGTGGCTTGACGACCTTGTTCCATATATTCCCCAAACCCATCCAGTACCATGGCTGGGTGATGGACAATCTCCACAATAGGTGTTGCTGCTGAAGTACCGCTCATCAGGGTAGGACACTATTCTTTTACATGACCAATTTTCCCACACTCGTAACATAGGGTTCCTAAGACCTTTATACTAGATCACCCAAGACCTGCCCCTGAAATAGAACTTTGGGAGCAAGGTATTGGCTAGGTCGATCTCCACTGCCATCCTAACGAACTGTCCTCTATCTACCTGGACCGTGGTCTTTTCTATACGAATGACTCTCCCTACTAAACCGCCAATCCGAGCTAAGAAGCCCTCATGGAAGTACTCTAGACTAAGCCCCGGAATCCTAATCCACGCCGTCAGAATCCTAGCTTTGTGTGAGTAGGGGTCAAAATTAGGCACCCAACGACGAATCATCAAGTAGTTATCCCCAATCATCCAAGGACCACCCGTAAGGACGAAGCGATAGTCATCTTGGTTGGCGAATCTAGCAACATAATGTGCATTCCCGATGTCCACCAGATTCAGAACCCCCTTAAGCATCCACTTTTGTTCAAGATTCCTCTTGATTTGTAGGTATCCAGGACCTTTATCGAACAAGTTAATGATAAGCGAGTTTGCCCAAGGCTTACAAAGTTCCTTCTTTTCATCCACAGATAGTCTGACTGTTGGATACTCTGGATCGCCCTCGCCGGAGTCGTCATCTGTATCATACAGTTCTGGCCTATCATCCCATTTAGAGGAGGCTTTAGGGCTCTTTCCCTCTGTTGCTGCAGCCGCCATTATGTCCTTGAGGGAAGGGACTGCGGCAGGGTTTTGCACCGGGGGTGGAGGCGAAGGATGAGACTGCGAAGCGGAGAGATCAAGTTCCATTTGGCCCGGTCCACCCGGAGAGGCAGCCATGGCGGGGAGAGCAGCCGGTGCGATTGGCTGGAGTTTTCAGAGAGAATTTTAGAGAGCTTTTTAGGAACCAAAACTTGACGAGTTCAAAGAATGTTTATTATTGGATGAGGTTAAAGTTAGCAAGCCAATGTTTCATTAACTTTTTGGCATAACATTCAATTTTTAATAATTATATAAATTTGGATTATAAAGTTAGGATATTGGCCAAAATCTCATAAATGTTGTCTTTGTCTTGAAGCCGCCAATATGAGGCATTAAACTGATAATCGAAGGTGATGAACTTCAACTTATATTAATACAATTAAAGGTGTTTGGAAGATTCTTTAAGAGATCGCTTAGGCGAATAGAGATATTCAATCATTTCAATTTACTCAGATTTACCACCACCATTATTTATTTGGCATGATTTAATATTATTTTATTTTGACAAATTATCCGCATTATTGCAGACACGGAACAATTTTCCAGTTTTTTTTATTTCTCTAAATTGGTTATTCGTTCGACTATCCTGCTTCGCAATGCGTGTATCGACTCTTTTACGGTCCAACAATATTTGCACATGATTAAGTGTAAAAATTAAAAAGTTGATGATAGCATCACCTTGTATAAAACCCTAATTTTCCGTGTATAAAAAAATTCGATAAAAGCATGTATAGTATGTACTAGTTCCGTTCACCAATAGATGTATTTCTAGTATTGTACAAATAATTTAAGAATTGAAATTTTAGACAATTATATTCAGGGTTGTTAAAATTGTACCCGACCCGAAAAGCCCGGCCGAAAACCGAAAAAATGAAAAGTTTATGTCTGAGACGAATCCGATCGATCGACTAAGTTTGAAACCCCAAAATAACCCTATTAGATTATCCCTTTTCTTTCCGAAACCCGACTTGAAAACATCTGAAACCCAAGATCGTTCGAAATTTGAGATTGTCCAAAACCCAAGACTGTTTGATCATTTCCTACTTAAGTATAAACCATTAATAATTCATTCATGTATTAAGTAGTTAAAATATCATTTTAAGATCTAATATTCTCTTTTTCAAAATCGATCCAATCTAAAACACGTCCGGACCCGAAATTGGCCCGATCTGAAACACGCCCGTGCCCTAATTTGACATACCTGAACCCGAAATTGAGCGAACCCAAAACCGTTCAGACGAGAAATCGTCTTGACCCGAAAACCGTCTGATTGAAATTTAGCCGAAAATTCGATTTCGGTCGATAAGTAAGGGTCAGGTTCGAACTGGAACCCGAC
This sequence comes from Oxyria digyna, assembly GCA_029168935.1. Lineage (NCBI taxonomy): Eukaryota > Viridiplantae > Streptophyta > Magnoliopsida > Caryophyllales > Polygonaceae > Oxyria > Oxyria digyna. The sequence continues at coordinate 12,479,437 of JAPVLV010000010.1, read as the reverse complement.
CTGACTTGTTCCGACTTATTATAATTCCGACTAATTTCGGACCAAAATTTATCCGAAATCTAAATTTGTCCGATCCGTAAATGATCAGATCGCCTGATTTGACTTCTCTTTATACCCTTAACACCCTTAACAATTAGGCTGTTTTTGAGCGGTAGGGATCCTCTAGTCCAAAATGATAGTTCATTTTATGGTTCATTCATTTTGATTGGTTCAAATAAGTATTTTCCTTTTATATTTTTAAAATTAAATAGTTATATAAAATTTTATATATCAATTTAACCAATCACAACAATTAAACCATAAAATAAACTATTATTTTAGCCTAGAGGATATCTGAGGTTAGGGGCAGAAATAAAAAATGTATCAAAATACCTAGAATGAGTGAAATAATATCTAATTTAAATTAAGAAAAGAATTTGTTTTTAAATCGTAATAAAAAGGAAAATAGAATACCGACGAGTTTTGGCATGTCAGTAGCGTATGCTCCTCTGTCGCAGGGCCAAGGCGATCATCCCTCCGATCAACCTAGTTCCAGATTGTTGCAAGCTCTTCTATTCGTCAAATTTATTTCTCATACCGATTTTGATTCATACGTGAGTTTTCTTCTCTCTTTACACTCATTTCGTCTACTGCTGCATAGAATGAGTTTTCAATCTTATCTTTCTCTATGCTGCAAATCTCCTCATTTTTCGTCGCTTTTAATCTTCATTGGAAATAGAATATCCACTTATTTGTTTGGTACTTACTATAATTTTATAACCTAATGTGGCAGATGTGTTAGTAGTTATGCAGCAAACCTGTTTGTGAAAATGTCTGAACGAGAGCCTTTCCTGTTCAGTTGCTACGTTGCTGAATTTTTTTTCCTACTTACTGCTTCTTGATTGATCAATTCTAGTGAACTCTGAGCTGAAATGTGATTAGAAGAATAGTAGAGAGACGTTCAATTCTGATTGTGAATTTCTTCGAATTATATAGCACAGAGTTTCATAGAATCTTCAATGGCGGTCACTTCCTTTCGCGGTCCTCTACATAGTTTCCACAGATGGTTCTCATCTTCATGGACTACACCATCATCCTCTTCTTCGTTACCATGGATTCTACCCACCCAATATCTCAAACGCAACTCTCCAAAACCAGATCCTCCACCTAGACCGACAGCGGTTGCTCTAAATGAAACAGAGAAGAAGAAAAAGAAATACATCACTCATGAGGAGGCTGTCAATCTGATCAAACTCCAGAAAGATCCACAACATGCATTAGATATATTCAACAAGGTAGCTGAGCAGAAGGGTTTCAATCACAACAATGACACCTACGGAACAATTCTCTACAAATTTGCAAAGTGGAGGAAATTCAATGCTGTTGATGGAATCCTTCGACAAATGAAGTATGAGCCCTGCAAATTTCAGGAGGGTATACTCTTGAATCTTATGAAGCAGTACTCTAAGTTCTCTCTACATGATAAAGTGGTTGAGATGTTTTATCTAATTCAACCAACTGTCCGTGAAAAGCCTTCTCTAAAAGCTATCAGCACGTGTCTTAATCTACTTGTGGAGTCAGATCAGATGGACATGGCAAGAAAAATTTTACTCGCTGCAAAGAGGAATCTTGATCTAGAGCCAAACACGTGTATCTTTAATATCTTGGTGAAATATCATTGCAGGAAAGGGGACATTGAAACAGCCTACGAGGTTGTAGAGGAGATGAAAAAATCAAGTGTTTCGTATCCCAACTTGGTCACCTACACTACTTTGATGGGTGGGCTATGTGATAGCGGGAAACTAGAAGAAGCATTTAACTTGTTTGAGGAAATGGTTTCCAAGAACAAGATCTTGCCAGATGCCATGACTTACAATATTTTGATCAATGGGTTTTGCCGAGCTGGAAAAGTTGACCGAGCAAAAAAGATTGTGCAGTTCATGAAGGTAAATGGGTGCAACCCCAATTTGCACAATCTCTCGACCCTTATGAATGGTTTTTGCAAGGAGGCGAGGATAGAAGAGGCAATGGAGGTTTTTGATGAGATCAAGAAGTCGAATTTAAAGCCTGATACCATAACTTATACCACATTAATTAACTGCTTTTGTAGGGCAGGAAAGATCGACGAGTCTAGAAGATTGCTTATTGAGATGAAATCTGAAGGTTGCAAAGCCGATGCGGTGACGTTCAATGTTGTGATTGGAGGGCTTTTTAGGGAGAAGAAATTTGATGAAGCTGTTTCTATGCTTGAGAGATTACCTTATGAGGGTGTATATCTGAACAAAACTAGCTATAGAATGACATTAAATGCTTTGTGTGATTCAGGCGAGATAGAGAAGGCCACAAAACTCTTGAAACTGATGCTTAGAAGAGGCTTTGTACCACATTTTAGTACGTCAAACAAGATTTTGATTCTAATGTGTGAGGGTGGGAAAGCAGGGGAAGCTTCTGCAGCTTTGTTCTTGATGATGGACATGGGATTTGAACCTGAAATGGAGTCATGGCATGTTTTGATTGAAACAATTTGCAGAGACAGAAAATTGTTGCCTGCTTTTGAACTTCTTGATCAGTTAACCGTGAAAGGGATCTGATTTGCTTTTGGTTTGTTAGCACAACTAACAAAACTAAAGAGTGTTCTTGATCTGACTTCTTAACTTAGTTTTATTATACAGTTAATACCTCCAAAAACATCCCTGATTACATAGTTTAACAAACGGCCTCATTGCCAAGGAAAACAGGTGGTAGAGAAAGCCAGAGCTCAATCCTATTTAATTGGTGGCTTCATTTTGTATGATACAGTTACATTATGATGCATATGTGGCACATGGAGCTGGGAACACTGAAGCTCTAGAAGATCCAGAAGAGACAAGTGCAGGTATTTCTTCTTTTCTTTTGTTACAATAACATCTTTGTACTCTTATAATATTTTTTTTTATCTTATGCGACATTATTATAGTAAATCCTATGCACAAGTTTTGCTTGGGCAATTCTTATGCTTGTAAATTTAATAATCTGTTAGAAAATATAAAAAAAGTTGCAACTTGCAAGCTTTATAAAAGTCTCTTCAGGTAGAATTTGATATTGAAACCTGGTGCAAATGGTTGATGAAGCATATTTTCACTTCACTTTCCGACCAACCAACAACAAATGAAGGAATCCTATTCTCCTTTTCATATTATAAGTTCATCAAAGAAGCATTTCCATCGCTCAAATTACTGGACTAGGAAGTTCTAGGAAGTTCTGCTACAAGATTAGTCATCATAGAAGTAATTAACAAAGAAGGGTCATCAAATAGTACTAATTAGTAACCTTTTTTTATCAAGCATTATTTTATCCTCTACTGAGCTTGGCTAGAGTACATGCCTCCAAAATATATCATGGTATATATAAGAAGCAAAAGTAACGAGTTTTTTGGTTTCATGGGGTGTTGCACATCTTCATTTATGTCATGTGTATGATTCTTTTTTCAGTTACAGGCTTTTCTAGGCACCTAGTTTAACTATAATATACTGGCAATGAGAATCTAGGGAAGTGCTTAAACCCATCCACTCCAGATCTAATTAACCCACAAACCAAACACAAAGATTTCCAGAAAATGGACCTGAAATTGCTCGTCTGTTTTTTCTGCATCTTTCTCTTAATATCCATCTCTGTTTCAAACCCCGAATCCTCATCTAGTTCATCATCTACACCCTCAAATCAAGTAAAAGAAAAACATACAAAAAGAAATCCAATTCATGGTAAACTTTTCAGTTTTAAACTCATTTTCGTAAAGCATTTCTTCAGCTTGTTTGTTCTGATGCAGGTGTAGAACATGTTGGCATGACAGAGCCTGATACGAAGACTCCGTCTTTTCATCATATGAGAGACATTCAAGTACAAAATGAGGAACGACATGAAGAGAGTTCTATTATCTACGTGAAGCAGGTGGTGGGGAGAGTTCATCCATTCATCACTCTTGAAAAAACCAAGCATCCTCACTTTCAACACATTCTCTCCTCGTATTTCCTTACATTGTCATCTTTGGTTTGATCCTCTTTCCCATAATCTAATTCACCAAAATTTACGTTCATGGTTCATGTTAAAACCTTCATTCAGTTCTATGTTTGATGTCAGTAGTTCTTAGTTGTTACCTTCAAACTTCGGTTGTTAACTTGTTATGTTTGTTTTGGTGTATCCTTTCATTGTCATTATGTTGTTCTGAGATCTAATGTAAGAAGAGAATCACTTTTTTTTTAGAGTACAACTTTTAAGCAAGCTTTGTGATCTGATCATAGGCTTGTTCAAACTTCGGGTTTTATTCGGTTTCAAACCGAATAAATGGTTCGATTCGGTTTTATCACTTCCAATGTACTTTGTTGCCTCTAGAGTTGCCCAAGCATGAGCACGGTACGAGCATGTAATGAAGCTCATAGTTAGGATTATCATAATCCCAAGGATGCTAAATTTGTTCAACAAACTCAACCTCAGTTGGAAGACACAATTATCAGGAGTTGATCTTATAATAATTTATGATTTTAAGCCACGTTATTATACTAAACCTGATCTACACATGTTAGGAAGAATAAAGTTGCGTGCTGTATAAAAGTCTTTTTGGAAAGAATTTTAGATTGAAACCTGTATTTCACATGTTGATGAAGCACATTTCCACTTCACTTTTCTGACCAGCCACCAACAAGATCGATCAAAAGGAATCCAATTCTCTAATTTTTCCGAGTAAACTCCTCACATATGCGTTTTTATCACTTTCAATTCCTCGACCAAGTAGTTCCGCTAAAAGATTAGTGACCATATAAGCAATTAACGAAAAAACAAACAACAATTATAGTATGATTTAGGGAGTATGCATCCAATTCTCCGGCCATATAAAGAGGATGTGCACCGAGGAATCCAAGTAACAAAATAAATAAAAACCAATACAGTATAAAATAAGAAATAAAGACATTTAAGACCCTAGTATATTTCTACAAATTACTCTTTATATTGCCAATTGGTTTAATGGTATTGAGCTAATCGGTCAAAGATAAAAATGTTAACTGAAATCTAACCTATCATCAACCTAAAAACTTCACATGGTTACAACTTACAATCGAGCCTTCATTGATTAATAATGATGAGTTTAGTTCTGCTTCTAGCGTTTTGCACATCTCAAGATTTACATTCGCGTTCATGTCATGCGTTATGTGTATGATCTTCTTTTTTGGTTACAGGCTTTATTGTTCTCCTACTTTAGCTCTAATATGCTGGCAATAAGATTCTAGGGAAGTTCATAAATCCACCCCAACCAACACCATTCCAAACACACAAAAATTTCCAACAAATGGACCTCAAATTCCTCGTGTGTCTCTTCTTCATCATCCTCTCAATATCCAACTCCGTCTCAAACCAAGTTCAAGAAAACCATGTTCTTCAAGTCCAGAATGAGGAAGGTGATCAAGAGAGTTTTATTACCTACGTGAAGAAACTGTCACATGGAACGGGTGGCGGTGGGAGTTCCATCCATCATTCTCCAAGAAACCGAGCATCCTCACTCTCGACACATTCTCTTCTCGTATTTCCTTGCATTGTCATCTTCGGTTTGATCCTCTTTCCTATCGTCTGATTCGCCATCAAGTCGACGCTGAAGCTAAGATTCACGTTTGTTTTGGTGTATGCTTTGCAATTTTCCTTTATATTTATCCTTTCCTGTTAGATTTAGATTTGGTTTTGTGTTTTAGGAGAGTACTATATATACTCTCTATTATCTCATAACCTACTAGAGAGGAAAATTAGGGTTTTGATAACCGTCACAAGTAGCAAGAGAGAATGTTCTTAGATCTAGAGCGTTTCTTGTGAGTCTTGTAATCAGTTTCCTCCTCTGAAATATAGTCTGATATCTTCTGTCCGTGGATGTCACCAACACAACGTTGGTGAACCACGTAAATCTCTGTGTGCTTTGTTATCTTCTAGTTTATATCTGTTTTCTGTTTCGTCTTCCTCACATCCGTCATAACATTTCCCTATCATTACGTTTGTTTTGAGATCTATTTTAAGAAGACATTGTGATGTGATCATTCAAACTGGCTGTAAAATAAGGCTATAACCAAAACAAAAACATGTATAGTTAGTAATATATGAATGTAAATCACATAAATCATCCCAATTAAAAAAGGTCCTTACATTGTGGTTTACAAACAAATAGTAAGTAAAGTTAACCTCAAATATGATAGAGGTAGCTCTCAAAGAGCTTCATATGCTCAGTCTGTAAAGAAATGGCCAAAGACAAGCTCCCATCATTGACAGGACTAGGCAATATAAAAGCGAGCCCTTCGAACGGGATCCCTCCGGGACCCATGAAGATGGGCCGACCCCACCCGAAATCCGACTCATGGATTGGCAACCTAGTCCAGCTGGTGATCCCGAGATTAGGGCATCGGAAAGTGTGGGCCCCGCGAACTAGGACGGTTAGATCGGGTTGTAGCTCGAGGTAATCAAGGGCTGATCTTAGGTACTCATCTTCCATCTTAGCCAAGGCTTCATGGATCCTACTTGCTGCGTACCATGTTGGCTTTGACATAAGATCGCCTGCTTCGGCCACCGGTGTTGTCGTGAAGATCACGTTGCCAAAGTACCTATAGGGTTTAGAGGATAGTTTAGTAAACATGATTGAAAATATCTAGGATTTCAATCCAACTTAGGTACTATATTGAAAATATAGTTTTAAGCATACCCTGGTGGCAGATTGGGCTGCAGCCTTGACCTTCCATCGGTTGCAATATAAAGCTTAGTCCCTTGAGTGCTGGCTAAGCCACGCGCCTTACACACGCACCTCCACACGTGTCCCGAGAGCATCTCGTACGAGCTATACGAGGTTTTGTTCCCATTTTCCTTGGACTTGGCCTTGAGAGCATTGATCTGGTCGCGAGTGATCTTGAACATGCCGACTGAGGCAGGTTCGGATCCTGGAATGGTTGTTGGGTCGGGCTTCAGAAGTGATGGAGGAGGTTGATACTCGGTGTGGTGGAACTTGGACTGGGGTGGGTCTCGGGCTCGAATCAGGGTTCGGTCTATGAAAGGCGGGATGGTCAAGTCGAGCCCACGAGCCATGTCGGCCCATGTGTTGATGAAGTGGAGGCCTGAACAACCGTCTGCTGCATGGTGTTGCATGCCTACACCAAGTGACACTCCTCCACATTTGAAGTATGTTACCTGCAAATATATCCAACAAAAACGGACTTACTTATTAATTAACCTGTTTATTACTTACCAACATGCTTTCATACGCTAAAATTTATATACGGTATACAACATATCCTATACTACTTATGTCTTGTCACCTTCAATGAGAATTGGTCAAAAATTAGATGATGAGATGTGAAATTTAAGAAAAGGTTGTTGATAGTTAGTCTAGACCTACCATACCCAACAAGAAATTAGGTCACTGCCACTAAATAAGCTAAGCAATTAAACAAAGAAAGGTCACTGATAAATGAGTACGCAATAACAAAAATTGATACACCTACTAAACCGGCCTTTATTTTTTGATTTGGCGTTAATAAGTCAACAAAGCCAAAAAATAAAATAAATGCCCTCCAATCAATTTGCTTATACTTCTCATCAACACCTTTTCTATCCACATCAATGTAATTATTCAAACAAGTCTTGTAAATAACGGATAAATTCAAAAGATAAGGGATCATAAACAAGATCGGAAGAAGGAAAAATTGGTAAGTTCTTTTATCTAGTTTATTTGTAGATAGTTTTCGATATCACCAAATTATTATTATTATTATTTATAAAAACATAATCATTAGAATAAAAGCGTTTATCGATACAAAACTGTATTTACATTTGACATAAATGATGCGTCCATCCATCCACCAACTACATGGATGCATGAATGAATGTTGTTGGGCCTTATTTAGTTGACAAGTTAATGAAACAACAAATCGACGAGAAGTAAATTAAGAATCAATCAACTGAAGATAAACAAAACTAAATTCTCCAAATGAGAGGGAAAAAAACGAACGTTCGTTTTTTGTAAACATGGCCACCGTGCTTATCTAAGACTCGACCTACTACTTCATGTACAAAATCAAAGGAATAAGCCCTCACCTACCGCATTAATACGTCAGAAATTACAGAAATACATGCATGTAAGATTGAAAACAAATCATGCTTTACACCACAAAAAATAGCAACATTTAAGAAAAATCATGATTCATCAATAACTGGAGAAGATTAAAAAACACCCAAAAAGTAGGAAAATTACCCAAAAAATTAAACTATACATAATAAAAAACCCTGTTCAAAACCTAGCTGAATGTACTTTCTTGACCAATTTTGACTGTTAACAATAAAATACTCACTGTAATTACAGTGTAATTGTGTGTATTAACATTGAAACTTGTAATTGAAAATGTACCTGAAGAACCAACAAGGGATAGGAAGAAATCCCGCCAGAATAATCAACGGCTGGGATCAAACTCCTGAGCTCTAACGTGGGAGCAAAATCCCCAAAATCATCAATGAACGACGTCGTTTCAGCCTCCAGAAACAAAACTCCTTCTCCATTACAATCAATCTGGATCCTCCCATCCTCATCTCTTCCAAGCCGGCCCGCCATTGGATAAAATGGCACCAGAACCCGGCTCAGTGCCTCCTTAACCGGGTTCGGGTCAAAAAAACTCTTCGACCCATTTGGCCTATAAAAATACACGCTCGGAGTATGAAACCTCGGAACCACCAAATCAACGTTCGAATTCCATAAACTCCGCTTCGGCGTCTCCTCCGCGGGTCGTATCATTGTCGTCTTCTTCACGTTGATGATCATCTCTTTCATGGTTTTCTGATACAATCAAGATGTTGATTAATTACTAACAAGTTTTTTGTATTATAAGTTGTATAACAAGATAACCTAACTTTAGAAATAATTCACCTGAGTTGTTCTTGAATCCTGGTTGTAGTTGTTGAAGAAAATGGAATTAAGAAATAAAAGAAATCCTGGGCAGGAAATTGTGTTTTTATCCTTGAGAAAGAAAAAGAGACTAAGGTTGGTAGTTAAAGGTTGGTGATAAAAAAGAGAGTTGAATGAATAAATGATGTTCAACCTAAAATCGATATTTATACACATAAGAAAAAGAGAGAGGAGTTGTTGGACTGGAGTAATCCGAATCCGACTAGCATAGCGCGTTGAATTGTCTGAGTTTATTTTTTTTAATTATTTTTAAGTGTTTTTGTCGGATTGTTTTTAAGTTAATACAACTAATTTGGAGGTGTTTTAATAAGAGAAAAAGACACTATATTTTTATAGTTAGGGATTCTAAAAATAGACTATATGATCATAATTATGAGAAGAGGTTTAAAATAAATAACTCATTTAATATATAATTTTTTTTGGGTGAAAAGTCGGGCTTAACCCGTGAGGTTGTTTTATTAGCCATTGGCACTATCCTCAACAGAGGAAGTAAGGTCCACGTTAAACAAAGAAGACGTACACAATCAGGGAGTTCAGTAAAAGACATAATCTAAATGCAAAGAGAAAGACAGTTGAGCCAACCCATTGGCAACAACATTTTTTTGGCATTTGGTGTGCAGCAGTCGAATGCGCCACCGTTGGTCATCCATTAGAGCCCAGCATCGTCGAATGACAAAGTAGTCCTTATGGGTCTGAATAGTGTGTGAATGTAGCAGCTTGCAAGCTTCAAGAGAATCAGTTTCTACTATGAGTTGAGGGAGGTGCAGTTCAGCCCCCAACCGAAGTCCATAATGGATGGCGTCTAGCTCAGTAGAAATTGCATCTCTGAAGCCCCGCTTGAATGCATAAGCTCGAAGGAAGCAGCCATTGCAATCTCGGAATATTCCTCCACCACCAGATAATCCTGGATTTCCTTTGGAGGCACCATCTGCATTAAGTTTAACCCACCCCTGGGGCAGGCGCTGCCATTGAGTTGACGAAGGCGAGTCATCTCTCTGTCTATGCGTGTCAATGGACGCCCGGAATCGAGATCCTGCTGTTCTAAAATTAATTTGTTGAGATACCACTGCTGCAGAGAGTGTTGATGTCTTGTCAATATCCTCAAAAACCAACAAATTTCTAGTTTTCCAGGTGTACCAAACCATTGTTGCGAACATGCCACCCCATTCAACACCATGTTTGAGATTATTCGCCACCCAATCCTTAATATCCGTTGAAAGAAAGAAATTGGGGTGGAAAGAATTACCGGCGAGAGCTCTCCAGACCAGTTTGATGGCGTTACAGTCTCTGAGTGTGTGAAGAATTGTTTCTTCTTGACCACAGCGTCGACAATTTGCGTTGGTAGCCATATGACGTCTTACCCGTTCTGCGTTACAGAGCACTCCACCATGGGCTGTAAGGTAGACAAATTGTCTCACGCGTTGCTGAGTAGGAATCTTCCATATCAACTTCCACAAACCTGGAGAATCCATGTTCTCAGCGGGACTTAATAGCCTCAAAGCCGACTTTGCTGAAAAGATTTCAGACGATGTGGCGCCCTAGTAGAGCTTGTCATGAGCATCAGGCGTTGGGTCCAGGTGAATACCTGTAAGGCGTTGACGAATCGTAGCAGGCAGTAGTGAGTGAAGAATCGGCCAGTTCCACCCGTTGGGTGTCCACAGTTCATCAACAGTAGCAGCCTCCAGCTCCTGTGGGATTGGGGTGAGAGCATAGTCAAGCAGAGGTTTATCCTCAAGCCAAGCATGCTGCCAAAAGAGAGTCGGTCTACCATTGCCAATCGCAGTTCGAAGGCCCTGACGCAGTGTAGCAGCACCGTTACAAAGACCTGGCCATTGTCGTGATGACCCCTTGATTTTTTTGAATATATCGACATCACAACGTCCTTGTGCATATTTGCCTCGAATAACTCGAGACCATATCGAGTTTGGTTCCTGCAGGGTACGCCATCCCAGTTTTGATAAAAGAGCGGTGTTCATATCTCGCATCGGTCTAAGTCCCAAGCCTCCATCTGACTTTGGTTTGGCGATAGTTTTCTACTGAAGTAGGTGAGGCCGACGTTTTTCAGATGTCGATCCCCACACAAAGCCTCTAATCATACGATCGATTGAGTCACAAATCCCAAGCGGAACAACGTTTGCTTGCATTGTATAGAGTGGCAAGCTCGTCAAAACTGAGTTGGCAAGCGTGACTCTTCCGGCGAAGGAAAGAGTCTTGGCCTTCCATCCAGTCAGTCGTGTCGTGATCTTGTCTAACAGGAATTGGTATCTCTCTTTGTTCATTTTGCCCATTGCAGTCGGTACACCCAAGTAGCTCTCAAAGTTCGAGGAGATAGGCATAGAAAGGAGACTGCTGACAACGTTTTGCATTCTGGCATCAACTGATTTAGCAAAAATAATGTTGCTTTTATGGTAATTTACCTGCTCGTCGGATGAGATGCAAAACTGCTGCAAACATTCCTTAATCACAAGTGTGTGTCTCGCATCTCCTCTCGCAAACAGAACTAGATCATCTACAAAGAATAGGTGGGACAGTCGAACATTACCAACCGTTATGGGCTCCCATCGGCCATCGTCAACAACAACTTGGATGATGTGCGACAGTCACTCCATACAAAGGAAAAAAAGGTATGGTGAGAGTGGATCACCCTGTCGAATACCCCTCGAAGCTTTGAAAGAACCCGCCTTAGACCCATTCCATAACACCTGTGTGGATCCTCGTGTCTGACATAACATGATCACATCAATCAAATGACTCGGAAGGCCAACCTCTGTCAATATCGATTCCAAAAAGTCGCACTTGATCCGATCATATGCTTTTGCGAGGTCAATCTGGAGAATCATCCACTTATTCGATGCTGAAGCATTCAGCGAATGAAGCACTTCTTGAACTATGACGACATTGTCGATAATCTGACGACCTGGAATGAATGCCGCTTGAGCAGGAGAAATCAGCGAAAGAAGTACTGGTTTTAGTCTATTGACGATTGCCTTTGTAGCCACTTTGAAGACTACATTAAGCAGTGAAATAGGTCTTAACTGAGAGGCGTTGGTTGGGTTGTCCACCTTTTGCAATAAGACCATAAGAGAGTCTCCCATTCCATCCTGATAGACTTTGTAGTTGAGTAGTTGCAATACCTCAGCAGTAATCTTTGGTCCGACCAAGTCCCAGTGTTTCTGATAGAATATGGCATGAAACCCATCCGGTCCCGTAGACTTGTAAGGAGCCATTTCTTTGAGAGCGCCCCAGACATCCGAATGATCAAAGGGAGAAGCAATGGCTGCAAAATCGGCGGTATTCATAGCAGGAAAATAGTTAGGTACGATAGGCGTGGCTGACTAAAAGACGGGATTCGAGTCTGCCGTGAAGAGAGCAGCAAAGAAGTTACAGATGAGTTGCTGCAACGGCACAATATCAGAAATCCACTCCCCACTGTCATCCTGTAGCGCTAGTATTTTGTTTCGTTTGCGTCTGATTACTGTTGTCAAGTGATAGAAGCGGGTGTTTTTGTCTCCCTCGATCAAAAAATTCGTTCTCGACTTTTGAAACCAGAGCATTTGTTCTTGGTCCATTACCAACTCAAGTTCACATTTAAGAGATTGTTCCTTTCGGATTGCAGTCGGGGTTGGTCTTGAAGTAAGGCAGGTTTGGGCTCGTTCAAGTTGGTTCCATAATCTCTTTTTTCTGCGAAAAATATTCCCAAAAATTTCCTTGTTCCATATTTGGAGCCTATCAGCCAGCAAGTTCAGCGATTCAGTAAGCGGTAGTTCAGTGTTCCATGCCGTTTGAATGAAACTTCTGAAATTCTTATGAGATAGCCACGCTGCCTGGAAGCGAAAAGGGCGAGTAGCTTCAGGGGAGAGTGATGGGGATTGTAGTTGAACAAGGATCGGTCTGTGGTCGGAATGGGGAGAAGTAAGGTGCTGGACTCCAGCTTCGGGAAAGCGGAGTCTCCAGTCCGGCGAGCATAAGGCTCTATCAAGTCTCGCCCCATGAAACGTAGCCATAGTTTTTCCAACAGTCCATGTAAACGCTGCACCAGAATAGCCTAGATCGATCAAATCCAGACCGTCAGCCCATTCTTTAAAAATTTCAGACGACCTGTTTGAACCAACTGACGAAGAGGATCTCTCTTGGGGTGTGAAAGTTGCATTGAAATCACCTGCGAGTAACCACAGTCTGTTATTAGCAGCAGCAAAATCATCTAATGCACACCACAGCTCGTACCGGGAAGATGGGTTGGGGGCCGCATATATGGCAGATAAAACCCAAGGTTCCTCTGCTCTTCGGACCACTTCCACAGTAATGTGCTGTTGGTGTAAAGAAATAGGAGTAACAGAGACTACATCAGTTTTCCAGAGAAGCCAATTTCCACCCGAAAAACCCTGCGCATCCACCTTGATCAGACCGTCATACCCAATACGACGACAAACAGAATCAGCTTTGGCGCCACTAATGCGAGTTTCGACCAAAATAAGCAAGGAAGGTTGATGTATATGAATCAGTTCTTGCATAGAGGAGTAAAACCTTTCAGAGGCTGCTCCTCGGGTGTTCCAAACAAGAAGGTTGAGAGCTATCATTGATAAAACCCATTGTTGAAAGGCCATAGAGAATCGACTCGAAAAGAGGTTAATAAGCTCACTGAAATAGTGAACTGCATCATTGAGAGGCTAAGGCATCGAGACCCTGCACAGCACTGGGAAGGCCTCGTTTAGCATGGGGAGTAACTCTACTCTCATTCTGTTTGCTATCGTCGGGAGACAAGCGTGGAACGGACCCGTCCGGAGGTTTGACACCAAGAAGAACGTTCTTGCTGTCATCGGAAGTAGTTCCCCCTCTCTGTTCTGCTGTTCCATTCAATCCAACAGAGGCTTTTGCGTTGCGCTGCAAGATTGTAATTTGGGCACTTGGTTTCGTGGAGGCAGAAGTAGGATGGGGAATTGAGTAAGGGATTTTTGTGGGCTTGTGTGACTTTGTGGTGACTTGTTGGGCTTGGGCTTGGGCCTGTGACTGGTTATTGATTGCCATTTTCTGTATCAGATACGATTTCCTGACATCTGCTTCTTTGGAAACAATATTATTCTTTAAGGGCCCCTTTCCTTTATTTTTACGAGTCGTTGATAGCGCTGAACCGGTATGGGATAAAAGATCTTTTTTTTCCTTGTTCCGGAATCTGTTCAAGGGCAAGATGCTCGGGATTTGACGTAATTCCTGGGCAGGCGAGATTTCCTTCTGGATGTCCTCTGTAACAGCTGTAGCAACATAGTTATTGACAGTTGTAACAATCTCAACGGTCGTAGTTTCAGCATCGTCAACTTCCGTATTTTCAGCATCGTCAACCGTTGTGTCAATCTCGTTGGTCGACGTTTCCGTTTGTACGAAGGTGCCCGGAAAACTAGCCGTGAGGTCGGTAATAGCCTCAACGATCGCTGCTCTGATTTCTGGATCACTATTCTCATCGGGTAGTAGCAGTTTGAAACGCGACCTCAAACACAGTTGTTGGATGGGCTCTGTTTCTGCCTCAGTAACTCTGTCATCATAAGTTTCAGGCACATGAGCAACATTCGAATTGTGGTTCTTTGTCACCCTAGGCTTCTGCTGATTAACATTATGGGTCGACTGTCTTGGATTCTGTGACCGATCTTCTTGTTGACGTCTTACAAATTTCTTTGGTTTCATGAATTCACCCCATTGTGCATCAGCATTAGCGGCAATGATCTCCTCGTTTGGATCAGACACTACTCCCGAACCAGATTGCATATCCGGGAACTTTATTGGACATTCATCTTCCTGGTGACCAATCTTACCACAGTTGTAGCAGAGGAGCTTTAAACCTTCATATTGGATATGCCATGTACGACCTCGGAATCGGAATTTTGAGATTAGAGACTTCGAGAGGTCAATCTCCACAGCAAGACGGGCAAATTGTCCCCTATCCGCCTGCAAAGTTGTTTTGTCGATTCTGAGCAGTTGTCCTACAAGAGAACCAACTCGCCTGAGAAAGCTATCATGGAAGTATTCCATGCTTATTCCGGGGATACGGATCCATGCTGTTAGAATCTTAGCTTTAGCATGATATGGATTGTAATTTGGCGTCCAACGTCTGATCATTAGGTAGTTGTCACCAATCAGCCATGGGCCCTGTGTTAGGACATAGTTGATGTCATCATCATTGGTAAACTTAGCAATGTAGTGTTCATTGCCAATGTCGACCAAAGCGAAGGCACCTTTGAGCGACCACTTCTGACTCAGTTTTCGTTTGAATTGAGTGTATCCCAACCTCTTGTCAAACATGTGGATGATAAGAGCACAAATCCAAGGTCTCCAGAGATCCCTTTTTTCTGCAGCCGTAAGGGAGACTTTCAGGCAGCTTGGGTCATTGTCTTCCTGATTGGAGTCATCATCCGTTTCATATAAGTCTGGCCTAGCTTGGAGGATATTCGGTCCTGCAACCTCTGCTTGTTGTTGGCCTGAGTTATGAGTAACAACATCCTTGAAAGAGAGCTTTGTCTGAGAAGTTAGTCCTTTTTTTGCAGCAACAATGGCATTCGCCTGGAGTATGTCTGGGAATTCTGTTGTTGCATGGGTTTGAAATAACGGGTTAATCGTGGAAGATGGAGGAGAGTGAACGGGATCTACTTCCATTGCATTTCCCGGGGAAGAAGCCATCACCGGCGGGGGCTGGGCACCGGCCAACGCCAATGTTTAGAGAGCGTTTCATTTAATGTATACTTTTTTTAACCTCTTCACTTGTTACATGATTTATCTAATTGGGACAATTTTTCTACGGTTTATCTTCTCTTTCTCTTTAACCAATTTAATTCCACCATCATCTATCTTCTTCATGGCATCAACGCGACACCAAGATCTAATTTTGAAAATAATTAGTAAAAAGAAGGTAATTTAAGTATTTCTCTCTTTTAATAAGGATCCATGACCGGATATGTCACACAATTTATGAATGTCTATTTGCACTAAAAAACGTATGAATTGTCTAGTTGCTAAAATACACATGTATAAATAACTCAACATACTACCTCTATTAATTAAGCAATATTTGTCATTTTAACATCTCACACAACTATTAAAAAAAACGTAACGATGAAGCTAATATCCTAATTAACTTTACAATTACGGAATTACCTATCTCCTTTTCTACTTATCAATAGAAACACTCATATCAATTTGAACAACTTTCATTACTAAATCATTACCTACAATACTAAAATGACAAATATTTCTTAACAAAAATACAAAGCTAAAATAACACATAAACCTTAACGAAGGGAGTATAAGTCAAGAACCATCTATATCCGCATAAGTGAAACTTTGAAAGTCGTGTGCACACTAAATTATATATATGCCCATGGTAGGTTTCAGTAGCAATCATGTCTTATACGAAGCAACCTATGAACATGATCACAAAAAATATTCATAGCTTTGAAAAATGACGTTCATGGTATGTTCAGAGTAATGAATACGATTAAAAAAAATATAATGAACACGATTTACACTCATGTTTGTGGCACTGAGCATGAATGTTAATGACTTTGAACTTTAATGTTCATGGCTTTGAATCTAAATTATTCGTCACATGTTCACACCGAAAATTCAATAAACAAAGAAAATTAATGAAATACATCCTTAAAAAATCAATGAACATTTTAACACAAATAAGTGAACACCCTTTAAAGATAACCGTGAACATTCGCAGTCAAGTGTAATGAACATAAAATATTATTAAGTTGCTTTCCAAGAGATAGTATATATGATTATTCTCCTTCGTATATAATTTTAATTTATATTTATATGTTTTTACATTTTTGTGTGTTAGCGGATGAAACATTTGTAAATAAATATGTATTTTCATACATGAAATTTTTCTTAACAAATCTTTAAATTGCTACGAGCATAACTAATCAGAGATGAAGAGGATGAAGCAACGTATGCAACAAATGATAAGTATTAATTATATTATGCGAGTTTCTCAATCTTCAAATTGTCCCCGAAATCATGTATGTTTTCACTTTTTCGGTATCCTTTTGAAATGAAAGCTCGGGGGTGAGAACATCCCTTAAGAAAGGAAGAAAGTGTCAATAGTTCATGTTCATAAATTACACGTTAATATTCATGTTTTGGATAATGTTATCGAGGCGTTAAATTTTTTGAACGTTTTCAGTGAAAGACGCGTTGATATCTTTATAATTGCTATAAACTTTGATTTGTTTTTTGTTTTTTCTTCAAAATGACATGATCGAACGGAGATGATCGCCAGATTATGAACATTACCGCCTAAATTATGAACATTAGTTTATTATCTGTGAACACAAAAAACTTTACACTTAGTGTTCTCACCCGAACTCTTCTCTTGTTTTGATTCGTCCGGTTAATTCGATGAGTAAATACATATATTCGTCAAGATATATATATATACATATATAGATTTAGGTTCCGGTGTAACAGCCTCTTACGGTGCAACGAGTATTCATCATCAATGGTATTCGGGTTTGTTAAGGTTAATATTCAACTTAATTTACCTATATTAATATAGGGTAGATATTCAACTAAATAAACATGAACAAATAGAGTAAAAGATTGAATAGAGGCACAAGCATATGAGAATGAGATTAGTATAAAGTTGAATATCAACCTTAACAAACACGAATATCATTGAAAGTAAATACTCATTACACCGTTACACCACAATACTCGTTACACCGCAACTCACCTCTATAAATATACATGCATATATAATGTCGGATCAAGTATTTCAAAGTTGTACGGATAACTGGAACAACATTTAAAGAGTTTAATGCTACCTTACTAGTAAACCAACCAAGTATTGATGAATGGTATGTGTAGGCATTTGCCCTGTGATAACGTCCTACATGCATGCCTAAAGTTTGCTCAACGTCGGTGGTCATAAATATCTAGCTAGTACGTGTCAATTATCAATTAGTTTTATGATATAACGTTATTCAAATTATATACTTACAAAGTTTGTATTATAATTTGCAGCTTCACAAGCACAATCTCAGTTCACGAACTCTAATGCTATGATATATAAGCAAGGTCCGATCATGTGTACGATTCTTAGGTAGAAATGTAGAATGGGTCATGTTATAAATAGATTGAAAAGCTCGAATAAACCCATTTGTGTTATAATATTATTATATATGGATGTACAATATTTTATTATATTCCTGTAACCCTAGAATCTTCATGTAACATCTATATAAAGCACCCTTTGGTGACCTAATGAGAACACAAGTCTATTCTCTATCCTCTCATATCATAACACGTTATCAGCACGCTCTAAGATTCAAGTGATAATATAATCACCTGAAGTGATTGTATACATGACTAATTTAAATTGATCCCTGAAGTGATACAAATTAATCACCTGAAGTGATTGTATACATGACTAATACAAATTAATCACCTGAAGTGATTTATACAAATGTATTTATTGGGTCGATCCCTGAAGTGATACAATTAATCACCTGAAGTGATTTATACAAATGAATTTATTCTATCGATCCCTACATTAACATAATTAATCACCCGAAGTGATTTATATGTATCCCTGAAGTGATACAAATCAATATCTATCAATCCCCGAAGCGGTTATATTTTATGTTCATTTTATATGTTAATTAGTTATTTTACTTTTATTTTATTTGAAAATAAAAAATTGTATTCAAAGCTGTGTATATCTCTCAAATGATAATATCCAGAAGATATGATCGAGAGAAGATTCTGATACTGCGTACACATATCTTCATTGTTTGGTTTTATATATCCTGTAGATATTGTTACTGGATCGTATATTTATTGCCTTAAAATAATCCATGGCTACTGCATATACATATACATCATAGCAAATAATGAAGATATGTACTAGTGCATATATATGCTATGATCGTATAATTAATCTATGGCTACGATCGTATAATTATGATTCTTTTTTTTTCTCTGTTTATCATATGTACTACTGCATCATATATATATATAGACACGTACGACATATAAAATTAATATGATGAATTTATCTCCTTGCATGATACATATTTCAATCTTAGTAGGCATACATGTCATGGTCAAATACTGAATCAACTAGATCAGTACCCGTGCCCTGCACGGGATTTGTTTATATTTTGTATTTTTAAAAAAGTTTTAAACATCAAGAGTTACATCTCTATATAATAAAGCCACCATTTAGATTGACATAACTAAATGACATATTATAATAGTAGAAAGAAATGCAACTCTGTCTAATAATTTTTTGAAATAATTCAGATCTTGACAACATTAAATCAAAACGGAGTAGTTAATCCCATTAAAACAATAAAAACAAAAGTATTTAAACAAAAAAATGTAACTCTAAAAAGACAAATATACTAAGAAATTCTAGTACTGGTACAAATTACTAAAAACTTCTTTGTATACTACATTCGTTGTAGTATCAGATCTTTTGTTATTTTTGTCGCATATCAAAATCTTCAAACCTTTTTTGCTAGTCACTCTTGACGTTCCAACATAAAACTGACCATGAGAGAAAACAGGGCGCGGAAGATACAAACCAACATTAGCCAAAGATTGACCTTGACTTTTGTTAATTGTCATACCAAAACACACACTCACCGGGAATTGTCTTCGTTGAAACTTGAACGGGAATGTAGTGTCTGATGGCGTCATGACCATGCGAGGAATCAAAACTATATGGCCAATATTGTTGCCTGAAATGATTCTAGCTTGAATAACATGCTTCCCGAGTTGAGTAGTTATCAGTCTCGTCCCATTGCATAAACCCGAAGTTTGATCAATATTTCTAAGCAACATTATAGGGACCCCAACTTTTAGTTTCAGCACATGATTTGGCACACCAGAACACCTAACGCTGTTCAAGTACTCTGGCGTATAGACCTTGTCTTCATTGTCTCTGGGATCACGCGTCTTGCACAGACTATCAGAACTGAGATACACTGTCTCGTCGTCAAGTAATTTAGACAGTACATATTCATTAACCTTATCAACTTCTTCATGCGTTGGTGCAAGAATTGCTCGTTCCTCAAAGTAATTTGAGGTTGATCTATTGTCCAAAATAAACGGATATATAGACTGAACAATTGCTGGAATCGGTTCTAACTCATAGTTCTTAACCAGAAGTTCATCAGGAATCTTAATTTGTGCTTCACCATCGTTGTCCTCCCCTATAGTACCATCTCCGATGCTTAATACCCATTCTGCAAAATCCTTTGCTTCTTGGATTTCGGATTCAGTGGTACCTCGTTGAATCCGCATGTTTTTTGTCAGATGAAGGACTTTGCAGTGTTCCCACAACTTAGAAGAATTAATTGTGGCGAAAACAATATCTTGCCTGCTTCCTTTTGATATGACGGGAAGAATCTGCCTAAAGTCTCCACCAAATACAATGACTTTTCCTCCGAACGGCTGTTGTAAACTGTTTGGATTTGTAGCACGACAAATATCTCTTAGAGTCTTATCTAAGGCTTCAAAACATAACTTGTTTGTCATCGGAGCTTCGTCCCAGATGATAAGTTTAGCAGCACATATCAACTCAGCCAGATCTGTACCTGAACGTATATGACACGTCGAAGACTTGTTAGCTGCTATACGACAACACATTAGATATAATTATCGTAAATAGTTTGAGTTTTGTACCTGCACTTATATGACATGTTGTTGCCTCGTCGACTTGCAAAGGTATTTTAAATCTTGAATGAGCAGTTCTTCCTCCGGGTATTAAGAGAGCAGCATTTCCACTCGAAGCAACAGTGAGGACTATTTCTCCCTTAGATCGTATAGCAGCTGAAAGTGCCCTCCATATAAATGTTTTCCCAGTTCCGCCATAGCCATATAAGAAAAAAACACCTCCATTATCCTCTAAAACAGAATTCATGATCTCATCATAAACTCCTTTTTGCTCAGTTGTAAAGCTAGAAACCAATCGTACATGTTCATCGGATAGAGCTGCTTTGTCGTATCTAAGTTCATCCTGTATAAGCTTGTTTGAACCTTCTGATAAGAGATTTTCATCAATAAGAGGCATAGTACTATAGTTTTTCAAGCTATAACCGCTTCGCTGTAATAACTTCTCAATTTCTGCAAGAGCATAGTTTTGCAACTGATTGTCTGTTAGCTTCAAATCTGCATATAAAAACACATAGTTGTTAATGGAAAAATATGACAAAATAACTAAACAATTGAGATAAGCATATAATTTAAAAACGGAAAGCTCGAAATATAGATATGGCATAATAAAAAATATATAAGAAACAAAATAACTAAACAATTGAGATAAGCATATAATTTAAAAACGGAAAGCTCGAAATATAGAAATGGCATAATAAAAAATATATAAGAAATAAAGTACATACCGTCAATTCGAAGTATCCTCCTCTGTTTCCTGATGATATCATCTGATTGATGTTTCCATGTTCGTTGCCAAACGTATTCAGGCCTTGCCATGCTATCAGAAATCAAAAGAAATACAAAGAGACTCCTGAGATAGTCTGCTGTTCCCCAAAAACTTGCTTCAATGATCCCTTCAACATATTCTTTGTCATCATCTAATAATCCCATCTCAAAGCATGCTTCCTTGAAGGTAGGATAAAGGTTACCATGAACAGTCCTTAAAGCTTCAAAAGAAGTTGGCCCCTTAATATGATTTAACATAATCCGGAGATAGTACTTCTCCCCACTACCAGGAAGCACGGGATAGATTCTTCCAATAGAAGCAGTTCCCTTCTCCCGAATCTTCCACTTTCGTTTCTCAGCAACCCATACAAACTTCTCCGGAAACTGGCAATATGTCAAAGTTTTAGCCGTTTCATTTGTTTTGTTACACTCCATCCACTGCAGAAACATAGTGTTTGCTATGTCTGGATCATCTATGACTTCATCAATATTATCAGCATCATCAAATAAAACACTCTGCTCACCGGGAAGGTGGAAATTCAAACGTACAACTGGTGTAGTCCGATAATGAATGGGAAAAGAAAAAATCCTCCAAGATGCTTCACACGCAGATATATAACGACAGTTGAGGTAATCTGTGATTTCATCAACACCGTTATTTTCAGAATTCTGCTTTGTTTCTGAGAATGCAGCTGTCACACGGTCTGGACCTTTGTTCACATACTTGAACAGGTATTTAATAGTGGCCGTCCGATTGCACCACTCAACATTTATATGGGCATTGTACTTTAAGAGAAGAGTTGCATTGTAAGGAACAACATTCCGATTATCTAGTACAACTCCACTCTTTTCTATCGTCCTCCCATCTTGACGCCTTCGATAAATAGCATAGCCATTTTCAGAAATAGATGTCAGGTCGTTGAACTCTTTCGGGAAGTATTTGGTACACTTCAATTCTTTCATACACGGCGATGTCAGATTAAAAACTCCACACGGACCATGAATCATGAATTCACTGACTGCCTTGAATAAATCAGCATCGTGTATTGGGTCAGGAAGCTCAGCTGATATAACTCTATCAATATCTGTTGTAGTAGGCAACTTATGTTCCTTATCTAGAAACAACAAAATGTGGGCATGTGGTAAACCACGTTTCTGAAATTCGATGGTGTATATTACTGCAACAAAGATAGAAGCAATAATAACTTAGAGTTTCAGAAATTAAAGATTCACAACAAAAATATCAACGATAATTCAATATGTAGGGATTAAATGTATTGGGAGTAATGTAAAAATATAACGACTTAGTTACCTGATTTGATTTTTCCGAAAATTTTACCATTTCTGAAATCTTGAATCATTTCGGTCAATTTGATGTGGAACTGCCTGCATACAATGTCAGGCCGATCCTCTGGATGTAGACCCCTCTCTTCAAGAAACCTTGTAATTTCAGGCCATTTTGAATTACATGTGAATGTTATAAACAAATCAGGATAACCATGATGCCTGCAGATCGCCATTGCATCTTGATAGTTCTGCCTCATGTATCTCGGTCCGCCTGTAAATGTAGATGCTAATATTGTACGCTTTCCGGATGAAGATGGTTCAATGTTGCCCTTGCTAGTTGCTCTAGCAAGATTATTGTATAAATCAGACCGAAGCTTCTTCTGGTTAGCTTTCTGGTAGCTAAGCCTTTCTGATTCAACCATTGTATAAAGATCGACCAAGAACTGTTGGAATAATTTTCTGGATGACCTTAGAGCAGGCGATTCTCCTTCCCGCTCATGGATTCTAAACTGAGCAAACTCTTTTATAGTAATCCTCAACCTCTTTCTTGAAGGGTTGTTTGAAATATCACTGAGAGCAATATCAGGTCTGTATCCATCCTCTCCATACGGGAATGCTAGTGGATACTGAAGAGGAAGGTAAGAAGGATGCAACTCGTGTATTCTTTGCAATAGACCACTCCTTGTGTGAAGTACGATGTCTCTCTTTCCTAAATCTGTGTCAATATCACCAATAATAAGAGCAGCAACCTCAGATCTTGTTGGCAGATTATATCTTCGCGCATCTGTGTTTCTCTTACTAATAAGACGCAGCTGGACGTTTGCTGAATTGTCTTCTTTAAAGCGATCCCTTGCCATTCTAAACGCCTTTGCATGAGGGTTGTATTCATCTATCATATTTTTCAAGTCACTCACCAGTGAGTCATCTACTTTTTTTACTCTAGAGCTGCATTGAAAACAAATTAATTTATTATAGCATTGAATATGTTAATAAATATTACGCTAATGAAGATGATGTAGTCTAAAGAGTATTAATCAATATTAAGTAAAGAATACCAAACAATTCATGAATTTAACATACCTTATGACACCAATTCTATTTGCATCCTCATTTTCTGTATCAAAGATATATAGTTGTGAAAACTTTGGTCCTGACCCAGGTACAGGTAACAAACTCCCAATTCTGTGAAAGTTTTGACCATGCATTCTGTAGCAGTAAGGTCCACGCCCTCCGCTAATTGGTGCCATCTTGCCTCCTAATGAGGTGAAAGAAAACATCATGTTGTAAGCAATGATGTTTTCACAGAATTGTTTGCTTTTTGGATGCCTATTAGTCAAAAGACTTTTCAGCAACGGGGGTGGCTCTTTCAACAAAGGAAGCTGAATTTTCCCTTTCATACAACAAAGAGAAGACTTTGAAGAATTATCATCACATGAGTTATTTTCTTCATCTTCATCTGATTTCGGTTGTTTGTTTTTGCTGATTTCATCATGCCATAGCAACGCACCACAATACTGACATTGATATTTAGCATCACCATGATCGAGGTACTTGACTACAAAATAAAAATAAGTTGTCTACATTAATAATTAAACAATAAATGACATATTGATTGAGAAAGGTATGAATTGTGAACCATCACAATTAAGATAAATTGTTAACCTTTATGAATTTGCTTTTGTCTTTGTCTCATTTCTTTGATTGCCTCAATTCTTATCATTCTCATACGGCGAGCTAAAAAGAACCCATACAAATTTTTTTTAGCACTTTAACCCAAAAACCACATTTGTTAAAAGTATTTTCATACCTTTCTCAATCTTTTCGATGGCCAATGGATCGTTAAGTCTCGAGTCATGCAATTGGACTACAAACAAAAAGTTAATTAAATATTAAAAAAATAGGGTAGAAGTCTCTATTTATATACATTTATTAATTAAGAACACATGTTGTTAACCTGTATGTACTCCATGTAGATTCAGTGTCCTCTTTAGCTTGATTGCATTCATTCTCAACATCCTCATATTCCGATCTAATATATCAATATAAACTTTCTAATAGTTTTAACATTTAGATATATAAATTCACATGTAGGTTGGTTGAATCATACCTTTTTCTTTTTTTCCTACAACCAATTGGTTGTTAAACATTGATCCATGCACTTGCCCTACCAAAAACAAATTAAAAATCAATATCAAAATAGATAAATTCATAAGATATTTCGATTTTAATTTCCAATAACGACATACAATTAGCGTCACTGTGTAACGGTGCACCCTCATTAATAGAAGAACTGCAAATATTCTCATTTTCTCGACCTGCAAGAATATAATTAAAAAATGATTTTCAAATATAAGAAAGGAATATTATTTTCTTCTTTAAAAAAATAATATACTACCAACCTGATTGATTTCCTTGTTTCTTACGCCTGTTTTGATTAATCTGTTTAACTACGATAAGAATCAATATAGTACATTCAATATAATCTACTAACTAATCCAACAATCTGAATAAATAAAGTAACCATTAGATATTTATATAAGTTGTACCATTGTTTTTTTTGTGTGGGACGCAACCGGGTAAAACTGAAGTATGAGAAATTGGATCTTGTTGATGAATTTGACGATATCTCGGTGTAACATGTTGATACACTACAAAATTCAATCAACGTATTCAAAGTCTAATATTTAACAATAGAAATTATAAAAAAATACTAAATTTGTTTAAACAAAAATGAAACATATATTGTTGAATTGAATAAAAAACATCTAATTAATCCGCTAGAAACTTACCGTTGGAAATATCGGACATCGGGGTACGCAAACCATTTAAAGAATCTCTACTAACTGGGTCAATAGATCCTGCACATATTTAATTAATATATGAATTTAAATATGTTTTTATATATATATGCTTTAATGCTAAAAATGAACATATACTGTTCTAACATTTAACAATAAAAACATAAAAAACTAAAATTTGTTCAAACATAGATAAAACATATATTTCAATTGAACAAAAACAAAAATAATTAATACAATAAATTACTTACCATTGGAAATATCAGACATCGGGGAACGCAAGCCATTTAAAGAAGATCTAGTCACTCGGTTAGTAGATCCTGCACATATTTAATTAATAAATGATTTTAATACAAACAAATAAATTCATATATAAATCTCAAAAAATAAAACGATACCCAATTCTTTAGCTGATTGAATACCTGATAAATTTGATTCTGTTCCTTGTTCGTTTTCTAAAACTTTACGCTTTCGCACCATTTTCTCTAATCACTGAATAATATTGGAAACAAAACATAAATATAATATAACATGTATTTAATAACAAAAATAAATGTGAAGATACAAAATAAGCTAACATCAACTATTTACTTAAAAATATTTATTATTTATTTTATCTTCAACAATAAATATAAATGCATAAATTTGGTTTTGATGTCTCTCTCTTTAAGGAAACCCTAGATACTCTCCGCCTCCACTCATTTCCTTCTCACATTTCAGATGTCTGTAATTTCAGCCTCATCCACTCTCTCAAACCCTCGAGCATAGCCATTTCTCCACAACTTTCTTCGTTCAGATACTCTTGTCCTTTCTATGCTAAGATCTGAACGAAACCCTCCAACCCAAATTCATTTCCTTCTCCAGAGACTCATATGGCGAAGCTCAAACTCAGTGACCCTCCTTTCTCTGTTCAGATCTGAACGAAGATCTGGAAGGGCTTTGTCCAAAAATATCCAGATCTGGAAGGGCTTTCTATGCTAAGATCTGAACGAAACCCTCCAACCCAAATTCATTTCCTTCTCCAGAGACTCATATGGCGAAGCTCAAACTCAGTGACCCTCCTTTCTCTGTTCAGATCTGAACGAAGATCTGGAAGGGCTTTGTCCAAAAATCTCCAGATTCTCTGCTCAGATCTGAACGAAGCCTTCCTTTCTCTGCTCATCCTCCTCAAGATCCTCTCCGCCATCGATCTTTCACAAACCATCAATACCAGAGCCTCTCCGCTCTCAAACTCTCAAACCCTCCTTTCTCTGCTCAGATCTGAACGAAGCCCTTCCAGATCTAGAGGAGGAAGAGTCGAAAAAGTCTTCTCTTCTCAGATCTAGGGTTTCTTTTGAAATAAATGAGTAAAAGGTACATGAATAACTCCTGGATCTGTACATCTCGCATGTCTGCTATTATTTTTTTATCTTAAGATGATTTGTTCTCGTTCCTTTTTAGGTTTCTGAAATCTAGGGTTTCTGTTTATGAAATTGGTTCTTTCATTGGACACAAGTACGTTGTTCAGTTTAATTAGGGAAATGGTGCAGGTGTGTCTGTTATGATTTTGCATATAATCTGTTTGTTACTTGTATTTTTATTTTCTGAAGAGATAGCATTAACAACTTCTTGTACTTGGTTGCAGGTTGACATTCTTCTATGGAGTTAAGTAGGTTGTTTATTTATTTGAGGTAATGTACTGGTTCCTACTTCCTAGAAAAAAGAAATACGTCTGAACTTTACATCCTTCATTCATGGAAATTGACCTCATATGGGTGATTGTACTGTGTTTTGACCTCATTAGTTTTGACCTCATATAAATTTTGCAGACCATATATCTATTTGATTGTGAACTGTCCACTGCATTTGTTTAATATCAATTTCGGCATTTCATATCTTTACTTGATTGCAGTTTTGTCTTCTCATGGTCATGGTATCAACTAAAAATAAGTTTCCAGCTCTTGTAATATTGGATTACAGTTTTGTTTGCAGTTTTGTTTTCTGAAATAGGTTGAGCCTTGTTTCTAAAATTTCTTGAGTATCCTTTGTGTGTGTTATCACTATTTTGATATTGGATATATCTTACTATGTGCAGCAAGCTATTAAACAACACCAGCCAGCAAGACTCAACTTCATTGATTATTTTGCTAAAATAAGTTCAGCCACTCTCTATTCTGTTTATGAAATGGTCATGAAGGTAATTAATAATTAAATTTTATTCCCAAATTTTATGTCAAAACTGAAAACCTAAATTGCAACTCTTTTATGTACTCACAATGATATAGACTTTGTGTTTGAGTTAAAAAAAAAAAAATTGGTATTCAGATTCAATGTAGAATGTACAATTTTAAAATAAAAAGATTAACTTAGAAATTATCTGACCGTTCAACATTCATTTTACTTGTGAATTAGATTGTTAGTCTTAATAATTTATTCTCTTTTTTTTGAAACCATTCTTTATAATTTATTCTAACTCTTCTTTTAGCTAACTTGAATTCAATAATTTGTTATTTTCTTACAGTGCATACTTGATTTAACTCTTTTGATCATTCAAAAAGTAATATTCTTTACGTTTGCCAATGTTCTTTCAGGTAACCATTTTACAGGAAGCATCCCTTGTTCTTTATTGACTCTTGCCCAATTGTCTGTCTTGTAAGTCTTGAATATTTTCTTCTGATGTTGATCTTGATTCTTGTTTGAGGATTTCTTCTGATTATCAAATTTGAATCTCTAGTTTAATATTTTATGTTTATGAAAAGACTGTTTTTTCCTGCTTTCTTATCAATGCAAAGGAGGAGTGAGCTCATATTGCATGTATAGATTAGTGGGTTATGTTGGCTTTGCATGTATATATTAGTGAGGTAATCAATGCTTCATATTTCCTTTAATAAACTCTCACTTTTTAATTAGTGCTTCAATATTGAATTTATTTATATTTCTCTATCTTTTTTACTGTCAGTTTTCTACGGTTGCAAGAAAGTAGTGATCATTTTATTGTTGGTTCTTTCATTGGACACAAGTACGTTATTCAGTTTAATTAGGGAAATGGTGCAGGTGTGTCTGTTATGATTTTGCATATAATCTGTTTGTTACTTGTATTTTTATTTTCTGAAGAGATAGCATTAACAACTTCTTGTACTTGGTTGCAGGTTGACATTCTTCTATGGAGTTAAGTAGGTTGTTTATTTATTTGAGGTAATGTACTGGTTCCTACTTCCTAGAATAATATGTAGCTTATTACTATTTAGGAAGCAAAATTAATAATAAAAAACTGATCAAGAATTGAATTTGCAGACACGAAAGCTAATCTGAAAATGAAGATGTGAAGCAACAGAGCAAAGGAGAAAAAATCAAGCCTAAAAGGAAGAGGGAAGTTCTTAATAAAAACCCAAGTAAGTTTACTGATGTCTTTTAATTTCAGGTTTTGCAAAATGTTACTGCAGATGAAATCAATTATATTTCTACATTAAATATTTCTGCAGTATCAGTTAATTGTCTAAAGCTTTTAACTGTTTCTGCATAAAATCTCTAGAGCTTGCATGATAAGATAAATAATTATAAAAACTGGATAGTACAAAACAATAGGGTGATAATTTCTAGACTTCTTTCCTATTGAGTTGAATACATAGATATATTTTCCCTTATTAAATGTATATAAAGCTTTTAACTGTCTAAAGCTTTTAAATGTATATAAATGGGATTAACTGTTTCTGCATAAAATCTCTAGACTTCTTCCCTATTCTCACTTTATAACTGTCTAAAGCTTTTTTGCATATTGTTGGATTAGTTATTTAAAATAAATGTATCTGCAGAATCACTTTATGGTCTAAATAATAAATTAAGTTGTACTTTTTATGCAGAAAATGAACATAGTTGTGATTGTTTTACAGATCTAAAATGAACTTAGAGAAAACTATTCTACAACTATAATAAAAATAATTTACCTTGAAGTAGAAGAATACTCTAGAAGACTACTCTTGATTTCTCCCAAGTGCACACAAATTTCTTTGTCTTCTGCTTTGTAAGGGATGACAAACACTTATGTATTGGTAGAGAGAGTGGAAAACTGATAATAAATGAATTAGGGATGAATGAAACACTTGTGTATTTATATACACACTGAAAAACGAAATTGTGAATTAGGGTTTAGGAATGTGAATTAGGGTTTAGGAATAGTTGCATTTAGTGCATCCTGATATTTTTTAAGCATGGTAATGAAATCTGTGGTGGGATATCTTGAACTGCTTAAATATGATATATTGAGTTGAATACATAGATATATTTTCCCTTATTACTATATTCTGTGTGACAAAACCTATATATACTTACTTTGTGATTTATTTTTAATTTCCAAACATAAAGTGTTTTATATTATGGTTAGTAGAAACTTATGTAATTACTGTTTAGGAATCTCTATATTTGGTACACTTGCAAAATAACCCCTATTTTCAAAATTAGTTAATATGATATCTATGGGATTTCTTGAATAATAATATTTTAACATAACTTTACTCTTACTTTATTTTATTTTCGTTGAAATTATAATGTGCATATAAAACTTTTGTTGGTAGAGTGCATATATTGGTTTATTAATAATGTTGTATTTTTTGGTAGAGTGCATATATTAGTTTAATAATCCTGAATTATTTTACTGCACTATATGGAATTCGAAAATAGATTGGAAAGAGTAAATAACATTGCTTAAATTTAGAATAAAAAAGGAATATAAAATAGCCAACTTCATAATAATAGATAATGAATAAAACCTGTTTGAAAACTTGCAATATATTAAAAGAAACTTATTGTAGGTAATGGTAAAACTCTTCTAAACTTTATAATAACTATTCTAGATAAATCTTCAAGGTCTTCACTTTTAACCTCCTTCAAGGATTTTCTGTCAAATCAATCAATCTCTTTCGCCCTTCTAAGTATTGCCAAGGTAGACGATTAGCTGCAGCATACTGATCCAACTTATTCCACAAATGCAAACCATTACATCCTTCATTCATGCTTAAGACACATGACAGTTGCCATGGCATCATGCTTCGAGCACTGATCTTTAAATTAACCTCATTTCCTAGATCTTCAAACCCTATATTCACGTCTGAACTTCGCCATATGACATAAGTTTTGTCTCCATCAATCTCTTGGTTTAATCTAACAAAACGATCATGTCCATATTGCTTAAACATTTCTTCTAGAGCAAAAGAATCCATTTCCACATTAGTAAGAACACATATCATAGGATTGTAAGACGAAAAAGTCCTATGGAAAGAAGTAACTTCAGCTTCACTCATATCAGCAACAACACTCTTAATAGCAAAATTCATCTTGATATTTGGAAATATGATTGGATCCTTTTCATCTATCCATGGGTGAAACCTGATGTTCATTTCTTTAGTAGCATTCCGAAATCTGTATGTAATAAACAATGTTTTAAGCACAAAAAATAAACACACTTGTATGTATAAAATTCATCCCATTATTCATATTGTAGAGTGTATAAAAGATCACAAATTAGATTGTTGTAATTACCTGTCTGTAGCATTCATCACATCTGGGGGGATAAATAGCCTGCATTTTATATAATTTAGATCCAACTCCAATGCTACTGGAAAAGTAAGTTGAATCCAAAAAGTAGACACTAATGGTGGTAAACTGAAAAAGTGGTTTGATGGCATAAGGTCAGAAAGCATTATGATAGAATCTCCCTTGACTACGTCATGCTTAGTTGGATGAACCATTATTAGGACCTGAAATAAAGAAGAAATAACAGAAATAATAAGCCTTTCAGATTATATAAAGTTTAAGACAGTTTTATAAGAACTGCATTAAAGACACTTTACCTTGATATTGATGAATTTTTTTGATTTCTCTGAAGTGCACAAAGACAGTTTTATAAGAACTGCATTAAAGACACTTTACCTTGATATTGATGAATTTTTTTGATTTCTCTGAAGTGCACAAAGATTCTCTACCTTCTGTTTTGTAAGGGTTGCACTTCATTACCTATGTATTTATATAGACAGTGGAAACAAAATTTTATATTATGGTTTAGGAATAGCTGCATTTAGTGCAGAATGTTATAATTTTAAGCATGGTAATGATATATCTATGGGATATCTTAAACATAGAAAATATGACTTATATGGTCAAAACTTTTAAATTTCCGAATAAAATAATGATTTATATCTTTCCTTTTAGTTTTCCCTTATTACTATATTATGTGCACATAGTTATGGAATTTGAAATTATCTATTTTAAATGCTATTGAATCTCTCAGAACCAATATGTGCAAAGTGTTTTATGTGTTGTATTTAATTTCTATATTTTTGCTGGAAATCAAAATTTATGCACCATAATATTGATTAGGAAATATGATTTATGCAAAAGGCAACTGTATTGTTTAAATATCTTCATGCACAATAAGTGGTTAAAAAGGCATAATGGATATTTTCTGATGTATAATTTTTCCATTTAAAAATTAGCTTTTTCTTATTTTATATGGACTGTTAGAATATATATTTTAATGAACCTAATTTCATAATTCTGCAAACCCCTGAGTTCATTTTCTTATGTACTAAAAGAACACTTGTCCATTTTCTTATGTGATTTTTATCCTGTAGACGGTTCCAATGGAAGCTCATACAACTCTTCATCTATCACACTCTGGTGCTCTATTGCTATTTGTTTTTGGTAAGTTTGCTGCTCAAATCTACTTTAGACAGGCTATTACTTTGAAGAGTATGACATGGCCAATGAATTTGTTAACTTATAAAATTCAATATGCAGAGGGGAGATGTGAATCTGGGTTGCAGATTGCATACACTTCAGAGGAAGATCATCTAAAGGGGAGCAAGTAATGCAATTTAAATGTTGAGAAAGTAATTTAGACTGCTTTAAACCAAGTAAGTTTGCTTCTGAAATTAATTACTTTTTTTAAATATTTTTAGTTTTAAAAAAGGGAATGATGTTGCATGATAAGAAGATTAGATATAGATACTTTGCATGATAAACAGATTGGATATAGATAAAGAAAAACTGAAAAAACTTAATCCTTGCATGATTGAGTATAATAATCTGAAAAAGTAATTATTGAAAAACCAAAAGTGCTAAAAATCCTCTAAAAACTTAAAATAATTCGGCCATCTAATCCTTCTTCTCCTTCTCGTCCATCTTTTCCTTTTTAACTTCTATGAGCTGCTTCTTAGTTGATGAATACTCCCCCTCCTCATGTTTGCTAGAATTTGGTTCATCATCAATAGACATAAATGATCTTTTTGACGGGGTACTCATGTCATTAGAAGAAGTTTTTGATGATTTTGATATCAGATCAATGTCAGTAATTGTAGTTTCTTCATTTTCCTAAAAAAAAAATCTGTAATAAGTAGACTATATTTCATAAATAATGAATTGATTTGACATATATATTATACTTATTCAATAGGTTAAGTAATATTACCTCAGAATGTAATGATAAGGTCTCAAACTTTTCAATCAAATGTGCATCACTTGAGATGTGTGTGACAGTATATGCTGATGCCATTGGTAGATTGGAGATATTGTATTCAGAAATGAGAACCTTGAATAGAAATTTCCTGTTTAAGAATATCTTCAATTCTTCAGGAATCTCATTATCATCGTCTTCCTGTAAAACACTCAAAAATATTAGAGAAGTTCAAGATTGTATATATTAGCAAAAAGATATAAAAATCACCTCTTTTCTTGATTCCAGAATGTCAGTAACACTTTTCTCTAAGATTTGTGAAGCTTCTTTATCAAAAATTGTTAATTGAGCGTTTCCTGTTCCATCAATTACTGAAACTTGTATTGCAAACCTAGGTATTGGAAAAGTGACTATTTTTTCACATTTCTTGCACCAGTGACCCTCCTCTGAGCCCGGTTTAACTTTACTCTTGCACTTTTTGCATGAGTTATAGTACCAACCTGTAGGATTATCAATATTTTCTATGGTGGCAACTGTAACAGCTCTCAGTACCTATAAAATAATTCAGAATTAATAATTGTAAAAATTCATTGGAAATTAAAATAATTCAGAATTAATAATTGTAAAAATTCATTGGAAATTAACTTTTTACAACTTACAGTTTTATTTTCAAATAGATGCTCATGAAGCTCTTCCAATGTTCTCCTGTCATTGGCCTTTAGGAAAATATCAGCCGGTAATTTTGAAGCATCATTTGAAAGCTGAAAAATATTCTCAACTTGTAGCCCTTCTATTTCTTTGAAACTGTATCAAATTATTAAAGAACATAGTTTAGTTCAAATAATTTTCTGCATATCAATATCAAGTTTGTATGGGTGAGAGTATTAAAAGGATAGAGATTTGACTATTTTTCTGCACATAAATAGTATAAAAATAAATAGTTTTACATAGATAAAATTCGAATGTTTGTTTACCTGTTTTTGAAATCTGAAATTTCTGCAATTGAGTCATCATCTAGAAAGAGTCTAGTTCCATCATAACCATTTGAGAAATTAGGCTCATTATTCCATTTTGATAGTCGTGCAAATTGAATGACTAATACAATCTTCTTATTCTCAAGTGATAATCCGAGTAGGGGTCGACACATCTCAGCATAAGCATCCCAAAGTGTAATGTCTATTGTATTGTTCCTATAAAATAAATGTAAAGTCAATGAGTTTTAAAATATATGGGCTGTAAGAATAATCATTCAACTGCATAAACTGTAGATCTGAATAATATATTAAATGAGCCTAAAAACCTGAAGGTAAAAATGGCTGAAAATTGGAATATAAATGTACACTTTGTGAAAAGTGGCTTATTCAATAGATTTAGTATTTATATAGTAGATTACATAATACTATATAGTAGATTACATAATACTGATGCCAGTGGCTTATTCATAAACTGCTTCATGTTTTAGTTCATAAAAATATAAATGTTTCAGATCTGCAGTATTAAAATCCAAAACCATACCTGGAATCCATTAACTTCAAGAATAGCCTTTTTCCATCAGGTTTTTTTGCAGACCATTTGACAATATCTCCAATTCCAGCCAACAACCCAATAAGATCTGAAACAATAAATTAAAATAACAGCAGATCAGTTAGGTATGAGAATAACTGTTGCAAAAATGTGTTCATTTAGTTTATAATACTAACCATAATGGGTATTCTCATGTAGTGAATTATCA
Organism: Oxyria digyna; assembly: GCA_029168935.1. Classification (NCBI taxonomy): domain Eukaryota; kingdom Viridiplantae; phylum Streptophyta; class Magnoliopsida; order Caryophyllales; family Polygonaceae; genus Oxyria; species Oxyria digyna. The sequence continues at coordinate 12,444,821 of JAPVLV010000010.1, read as the reverse complement.
TACACTTTCTCAAAATCTATGAATTTAAAGCCATGAGTAGGAATATCTTCAGTAATGCAGGGCTTTACTACTGTAAAGCGTGAAAACAGTAGCTTGAATTTGTGATTTGTATATTTGTACTCTGTATCGTACATTGCAACTCCATATTTTGAGATTAGAAAAGCTTCTCCTTCTTTTAATTGTGGAAAGTTGGTCATTAAAGACTCCTTTATCACTGCATGAATTCGTTCTTCCTGAATATTAGATTACGTATAGTTAGATAGAGAAATATAGAAACAGAAAACAGGATTGAAATAATCTACATACCGTTTCATCCATGAAAATTATGTTGGTGGTGGAGAATTTAGAGGGATCTGCCTTCATAGGAACTTTGAACATTCTTATGCATCTAACCTTCATAGTAAGATTGTGTTTTGAAGATGTAATATCGATAATACGTTGAACTGCTTCCATGGTGTATGATTGGAAGAATGACAGTAGGTTTAAAGTGAGAATAGGGAAGAATGTGAAAACATTAGGGTTTCATTTTATAATGAAACATTAGGGTTTCCTTTTGTGCATAATACTGCTGCCTCTTATTTCTGGAACAAAATGCAGTAATACACAGCTTGCAGATTGTGTTTATAGCCTTTTGAGTTGTTTTTCCTTTTCTTTCTTTGCAGATTGTGTTTATTGCCTTTTGAGTTGTCTTTCCTTTTCTTGCTTTGCAGATTGTGTACGATTTTAAAAGTGTTCAAAATCTTTTAGGTAAATGCAGTAATACAACTTGCAGATTGTGTACATTGTTTTGAGTTGTCTTTCCTTTTTTCTTGCTTTACAGATTTTCTGGGGTGTTGCAGTAATTACAGATTTTCTATTATGTACTAAAAGTTTCTTTTTCTTGCTTTACAGGGTTGTGCAAATTTCAGTCCAGAATTTTTGGCATGAGTTTCCTTTTTTTATACTGTTGCAGATTCATTTACTGCTTCAGTTTTATATGCAGAAAGATTTGTAATAATGCAGGTTCATATCGGTTTTGGTCTAGGGTGATGTAATAATGGTTTTTCAGTTTTTTGCGTTTGAGTTTCATTTTTTTGGCATTACAGGTTTAATCATTGAACTGAAAAGTGGCTTGTTTTACATGTTAGTTTTATATTGATTTTAGGTTAATAACATAAAGATTACGTATTAGGGCTTAGAGCATGATAATATTTCTATGTATACACTCTTTTAGGTAAATTAGGGAATTAGTTAATATCATTACTGAATTGGCAAAAAAAGGAAAATATGTTCGACACTCAAAATAAAAAAGATTTCCTAAAATACCACAAAGAAAATTCGGTCAAGATTAGACAGCAGTGTGAACAAAAAAAATTGGCAAAAAAAAGGGTAAAAACGCAACCAATCATATTGTGCCACGTGGCTCCCATTCCATCCTGATAGACTTTGTAGTTGAGTAGTTGCAATACCTCAGCAGTAATCTTTGGTCCGACCAAGTCCCAGTGTTTCTGATAGAATATGGCATGAAACCCATCCGGTCCCGTAGACTTGTAAGGAGCCATTTCTTTGAGAGCGCCCCAGACATCCGAATGATCAAAGGGAGAAGCAATGGCTGCAAAATCGGCGGTATTCATAGCAGGAAAATAGTTAGGTACGATAGGCGTGGCTGACTAAAAGACGGGATTCGAGTCTGCCGTGAAGAGAGCAGCAAAGAAGTTACAGATGAGTTGCTGCAACGGCACAATATCAGAAATCCACTCCCCACTGTCATCCTGTAGCGCTAGTATTTTGTTTCGTTTGCGTCTGATTACTGTTGTCAAGTGATAGAAGCGGGTGTTTTTGTCTCCCTCGATCAAAAAATTCGTTCTCGACTTTTGAAACCAGAGCATTTGTTCTTGGTCCATTACCAACTCAAGTTCACATTTAAGAGATTGTTCCTTTCGGATTGCAGTCGGGGTTGGTCTTGAAGTAAGGCAGGTTTGGGCTCGTTCAAGTTGGTTCCATAATCTCTTTTTTCTGCGAAAAATATTCCCAAAAATTTCCTTGTTCCATATTTGGAGCCTATCAGCCAGCAAGTTCAGCGATTCAGTAAGCGGTAGTTCAGTGTTCCATGCCGTTTGAATGAAACTTCTGAAATTCTTATGAGATAGCCACGCTGCCTGGAAGCGAAAAGGGCGAGTAGCTTCAGGGGAGAGTGATGGGGATTGTAGTTGAACAAGGATCGGTCTGTGGTCGGAATGGGGAGAAGTAAGGTGCTGGACTCCAGCTTCGGGAAAGCGGAGTCTCCAGTCCGGCGAGCATAAGGCTCTATCAAGTCTCGCCCCATGAAACGTAGCCATAGTTTTTCCAACAGTCCATGTAAACGCTGCACCAGAATAGCCTAGATCGATCAAATCCAGACCGTCAGCCCATTCTTTAAAAATTTCAGACGACCTGTTTGAACCAACTGACGAAGAGGATCTCTCTTGGGGTGTGAAAGTTGCATTGAAATCACCTGCGAGTAACCACAGTCTGTTATTAGCAGCAGCAAAATCATCTAATGCACACCACAGCTCGTACCGGGAAGATGGGTTGGGGGCCGCATATATGGCAGATAAAACCCAAGGTTCCTCTGCTCTTCGGACCACTTCCACAGTAATGTGCTGTTGGTGTAAAGAAATAGGAGTAACAGAGACTACATCAGTTTTCCAGAGAAGCCAATTTCCACCCGAAAAACCCTGCGCATCCACCTTGATCAGACCGTCATACCCAATACGACGACAAACAGAATCAGCTTTGGCGCCACTAATGCGAGTTTCGACCAAAATAAGCAAGGAAGGTTGATGTATATGAATCAGTTCTTGCATAGAGGAGTAAAACCTTTCAGAGGCTGCTCCTCGGGTGTTCCAAACAAGAAGGTTGAGAGCTATCATTGATAAAACCCATTGTTGAAAGGCCATAGAGAATCGACTCGAAAAGAGGTTAATAAGCTCACTGAAATAGTGAACTGCATCATTGAGAGGCTAAGGCATCGAGACCCTGCACAGCACTGGGAAGGCCTCGTTTAGCATGGGGAGTAACTCTACTCTCATTCTGTTTGCTATCGTCGGGAGACAAGCGTGGAACGGACCCGTCCGGAGGTTTGACACCAAGAAGAACGTTCTTGCTGTCATCGGAAGTAGTTCCCCCTCTCTGTTCTGCTGTTCCATTCAATCCAACAGAGGCTTTTGCGTTGCGCTGCAAGATTGTAATTTGGGCACTTGGTTTCGTGGAGGCAGAAGTAGGATGGGGAATTGAGTAAGGGATTTTTGTGGGCTTGTGTGACTTTGTGGTGACTTGTTGGGCTTGGGCTTGGGCCTGTGACTGGTTATTGATTGCCATTTTCTGTATCAGATACGATTTCCTGACATCTGCTTCTTTGGAAACAATATTATTCTTTAAGGGCCCCTTTCCTTTATTTTTACGAGTCGTTGATAGCGCTGAACCGGTATGGGATAAAAGATCTTTTTTTTCCTTGTTCCGGAATCTGTTCAAGGGCAAGATGCTCGGGATTTGACGTAATTCTTGGGCAGGCGAGATTTCCTTCTGGATGTCCTCTGTAACAGCTGTAGCAACATAGTTATTGACAGTTGTAACAATCTCAACGGTCGTAGTTTCAGCATCGTCAACTTCCGTATTTTCAGCATCGTCAACCGTTGTGTCAATCTCGTTGGTCGACGTTTCCGTTTGTACGAAGGTGCCCGGAAAACTAGCCGTGAGGTCGGTAATAGCCTCAACGATCGCTGCTCTGATTTCTGGATCACTATTCTCATCGGGTAGTAGCAGTTTGAAACGCGACCTCAAACACAGTTGTTGGATGGGCTCTGTTTCTGCCTCAGTAACTCTGTCATCATAAGTTTCAGGCACATGAGCAACATTCGAATTGTGGTTCTTTGTCACCCTAGGCTTCTGCTGATTAACATTATGGGTCGACTGTCTTGGATTCTGTGACCGATCTTCTTGTTGACGTCTTACAAATTTCTTTGGTTTCATGAATTCACCCCATTGTGCATCAGCATTAGCGGCAATGATCTCCTCGTTTGGATCAGACACTACTCCCGAACCAGATTGCATATCCGGGAACTTTATTGGACATTCATCTTCCTGGTGACCAATCTTACCACAGTTGTAGCAGAGGAGCTTTAAACCTTCATATTGGATATGCCATGTACGACCTCGGAATCGGAATTTTGAGATTAGAGACTTCGAGAGGTCAATCTCCACAGCAAGACGGGCAAATTGTCCCCTATCCGCCTGCAAAGTTGTTTTGTCGATTCTGAGCAGTTGTCCTACAAGAGAACCAACTCGCCTGAGAAAGCTATCATGGAAGTATTCCATGCTTATTCCGGGGATACGGATCCATGCTGTTAGAATCTTAGCTTTAGCATGATATGGATTGTAATTTGGCGTCCAACGTCTGATCATTAGGTAGTTGTCACCAATCAGCCATGGGCCCTGTGTTAGGACATAGTTGATGTCATCATCATTGGTAAACTTAGCAATGTAGTGTTCATTGCCAATGTCGACCAAAGCGAAGGCACCTTTGAGCGACCACTTCTGACTCAGTTTTCGTTTGAATTGAGTGTATCCCAACCTCTTGTCAAACATGTGGATGATAAGAGCACAAATCCAAGGTCTCCAGAGATCCCTTTTTTCTGCAGCCGTAAGGGAGACTTTCAGGCAGCTTGGGTCATTGTCTTCCTGATTGGAGTCATCATCCGTTTCATATAAGTCTGGCCTAGCTTGGAGGATATTCGGTCCTGCAACCTCTGCTTGTTGTTGGCCTGAGTTATGAGTAACAACATCCTTGAAAGAGAGCTTTGTCTGAGAAGTTAGTCCTTTTTTTGCAGCAACAATGGCATTCGCCTGGAGTATGTCTGGGAATTCTGTTGTTGCATGGGTTTGAAATAACGGGTTAATCGTGGAAGATGGAGGAGAGTGAACGGGATCTACTTCCATTGCATTTCCCGGGGAAGAAGCCATCACCGGCGGGGGCTGGGCACCGGCCAACGCCAATGTTTAGAGAGCGTTTCATTTAATGTATACTTTTTTTAACCTCTTCACTTGTTACATGATTTATCTAATTGGGACAATTTTTCTACGGTTTATCTTCTCTTTCTCTTTAACCAATTTAATTCCACCATCATCTATCTTCTTCATGGCATCAACGCGACACCAAGATCTAATTTTGAAAATAATTAGTAAAAAGAAGGTAATTTAAGTATTTCTCTCTTTTAATAAGGATCCATGACCGGATATGTCACACAATTTATGAATGTCTATTTGCACTAAAAAACGTATGAATTGTCTAGTTGCTAAAATACACATGTATAAATAACTCAACATACTACCTCTATTAATTAAGCAATATTTGTCATTTTAACATCTCACACAACTATTAAAAAAAACGTAACGATGAAGCTAATATCCTAATTAACTTTACAATTACGGAATTACCTATCTCCTTTTCTACTTATCAATAGAAACACTCATATCAATTTGAACAACTTTCATTACTAAATCATTACCTACAATACTAAAATGACAAATATTTCTTAACAAAAATACAAAGCTAAAATAACACATAAACCTTAACGAAGGGAGTATAAGTCAAGAACCATCTATATCCGCATAAGTGAAACTTTGAAAGTCGTGTGCACACTAAATTATATATATGCCCATGGTAGGTTTCAGTAGCAATCATGTCTTATACGAAGCAACCTATGAACATGATCACAAAAAATATTCATAGCTTTGAAAAATGACGTTCATGGTATGTTCAGAGTAATGAATACGATTAAAAAAAATATAATGAACACGATTTACACTCATGTTTGTGGCACTGAGCATGAATGTTAATGACTTTGAACTTTAATGTTCATGGCTTTGAATCTAAATTATTCGTCACATGTTCACACCGAAAATTCAATAAACAAAGAAAATTAATGAAATACATCCTTAAAAAATCAATGAACATTTTAACACAAATAAGTGAACACCCTTTAAAGATAACCGTGAACATTCGCAGTCAAGTGTAATGAACATAAAATATTATTAAGTTGCTTTCCAAGAGATAGTATATATGATTATTCTCCTTCGTATATAATTTTAATTTATATTTATATGTTTTTACATTTTTGTGTGTTAGCGGATGAAACATTTGTAAATAAATATGTATTTTCATACATGAAATTTTTCTTAACAAATCTTTAAATTGCTACGAGCATAACTAATCAGAGATGAAGAGGATGAAGCAACGTATGCAACAAATGATAAGTATTAATTATATTATGCGAGTTTCTCAATCTTCAAATTGTCCCCGAAATCATGTATGTTTTCACTTTTTCGGTATCCTTTTGAAATGAAAGCTCGGGGGTGAGAACATCCCTTAAGAAAGGAAGAAAGTGTCAATAGTTCATGTTCATAAATTACACGTTAATATTCATGTTTTGGATAATGTTATCGAGGCGTTAAATTTTTTGAACGTTTTCAGTGAAAGACGCGTTGATATCTTTATAATTGCTATAAACTTTGATTTGTTTTTTGTTTTTTCTTCAAAATGACATGATCGAACGGAGATGATCGCCAGATTATGAACATTACCGCCTAAATTATGAACATTAGTTTATTATCTGTGAACACAAAAAACTTTACACTTAGTGTTCTCACCCGAACTCTTCTCTTGTTTTGATTCGTCCGGTTAATTCGATGAGTAAATACATATATTCGTCAAGATATATATATATACATATATAGATTTAGGTTCCGGTGTAACAGCCTCTTACGGTGCAACGAGTATTCATCATCAATGGTATTCGGGTTTGTTAAGGTTAATATTCAACTTAATTTACCTATATTAATATAGGGTAGATATTCAACTAAATAAACATGAACAAATAGAGTAAAAGATTGAATAGAGGCACAAGCATATGAGAATGAGATTAGTATAAAGTTGAATATCAACCTTAACAAACACGAATATCATTGAAAGTAAATACTCATTACACCGTTACACCACAATACTCGTTACACCGCAACTCACCTCTATAAATATACATGCATATATAACGTCGGATCAAGTATTTCAAAGTTGTACGGATAACTGGAACAACATTTAAAGAGTTTAATGCTACCTTACTAGTAAACCAACCAAGTATTGATGAATGGTATGTGTAGGCATTTGCCCTGTGATAACGTCCTACATGCATGCCTAAAGTTTGCTCAACGTCGGTGGTCATAAATATCTAGCTAGTACGTGTCAATTATCAATTAGTTTTATGATATAACGTTATTCAAATTATATACTTACAAAGTTTGTATTATAATTTGCAGCTTCACAAGCACAATCTCAGTTCACGAACTCTAATGCTATGATATATAAGCAAGGTCCGATCATGTGTACGATTCTTAGGTAGAAATGTAGAATGGGTCATGTTATAAATAGATTGAAAAGCTCGAATAAACCCATTTGTGTTATAATATTATTATATATGGATGTACAATATTTTATTATATTCCTGTAACCCTAGAATCTTCATGTAACATCTATATAAAGCACCCTTTGGTGACCTAATGAGAACACAAGTCTATTCTCTATCCTCTCATATCATAACACGTTATCAGCACGCTCTAAGATTCAAGTGATAATATAATCACCTGAAGTGATTGTATACATGACTAATTTAAATTGATCCCTGAAGTGATACAAATTAATCACCTGAAGTGATTGTATACATGACTAATACAAATTAATCACCTGAAGTGATTTATACAAATGTATTTATTGGGTCGATCCCTGAAGTGATACAATTAATCACCTGAAGTGATTTATACAAATGAATTTATTCTATCGATCCCTACATTAACATAATTAATCACCCGAAGTGATTTATATGTATCCCTGAAGTGATACAAATCAATATCTATCAATCCCCGAAGCGGTTATATTTTATGTTCATTTTATATGTTAATTAGTTATTTTACTTTTATTTTATTTGAAAATAAAAAATTGTATTCAAAGCTGTGTATATCTCTCAAATGATAATATCCAGAAGATATGATCGAGAGAAGATTCTGATACTGCGTACACATATCTTCATTGTTTGGTTTTATATATCCTGTAGATATTGTTACTGGATCGTATATTTATTGCCTTAAAATAATCCATGGCTACTGCATATACATATACATCATAGCAAATAATGAAGATATGTACTAGTGCATATATATGCTATGATCGTATAATTAATCTATGGCTACGATCGTATAATTATGATTCTTTTTTTTTCTCTGTTTATCATATGTACTACTGCATCATATATATATATAGACACGTACGACATATAAAATTAATATGATGAATTTATCTCCTTGCATGATACATATTTCAATCTTAGTAGGCATACATGTCATGGTCAAATACTGAATCAATTATATGAACAATAATCACTTCGACTAATTAGTATTGATGCACATATATATATAATTTATCAAACCTTTTTTTTAGGCTTGGTCTATATGCACACGTTTTTTTTGCTAAATGCACACTAATCTGTGCGGTAAGAGTTGCAGTACACTTCTGTGCGTTAAGGATTACCGCACCAAAGGACTCCGGGGCATTGTTGGAATGTTTTCTGAAACGTATATGAATCTGGTGCGGTAATTCTTACCGCACAGATATGTGCGTTAACAATTAATGCACAACGTTAATACGAGATTAACAAAAAAAAAAGATTTTGATTAACTTAAACACCTGTGCGGTAACTCTTACCGCACAGGATATATAAAATTAAAAAAAAAACAAAATTAAAACCAGGAATTAAATAATGAATAAACCTGGTGCGGTATTTGTTACCGCACCAGTGTTTTTTAATAATTATTTGAAAATAATTAAATTAAATTTTTAAGAAAATAATAAATATAATATGTGCGGTAACTGTTACCGCACAGGTTTTTTTTGAAAAAATGCCCGTTGGAATTTTATGCCCGTTGGTGCGTAACTATTACCGCACCAACGGGCATAAAATTCCAACGGGCATTTTTTGGTTGTATATAGAGGTTGAGCTCTCTTGTTGAAGTTTTGCAATGCACACCACAATGTCTTATAATTATGAGAGTAGTGAGGATGATGGTAACGAAAATTGGATATCAGAGGTCGTGGAAGAAGAATACGAAGTCGATGAAGAAGAGGAAGTGGACGAAGAAGACGAAGAAGTCGATGAGGAAGTGGACGAAGAAGAGGAAGAAGGCGAAGCAAATGTATCAATTGCATTAGACGATTGGAATCCGTTACCGATTTTGGTTAGTATATTATGAATTTAAATTTTGTATTTAATTGCATGAGATTTAGGTTAATTAGTTAAAATTGCGTCTCTAAGTAATGTAGTTTAATCAATATAGGAAGAAGACTTTAGACCACATTTTAGTACTGCGCAAATGTGGGATAGTAAAGAAGAGATGATGGAATGGACAAAACAGAGAGCAAGGGATTTAATGATAGTTTTGGTACATCGTACATCTAGCAAATATTGCGTTGATTTTGTATGCGATAGGTTTGGAAAACCTAGATCGGGTAGGCCGAAAGTGAATTTAAAAAATCCAGAATTGCCGGTTCCGAGGCTTCGTGACCGAAAATCGAAGAAATGTGGTTGTACATTTGAGTTATACGGGGTTCGTATCAAAGAAGGGCCTTATAGTTATAAATGGATCGTGAATGTTGTAGAAGGTCGTCACAACCACACCCTTCCTACTAGTTTTCATGGGAATTCATTCGTGGGTAGAATGAGCAAAGAGGAGGAGAAAATAGCAAGGGAAGCGGGGGATGATCGCAAGACGCCAAAAAGCATACTTATTCAGCTTAGGAAAAGAGACCCGCAAAATGTGACATCCATGAAGCAGATTGCCAATTTTTTGCAGAAGATCAATTTTGAAGATCGTGGTGAATTGTCAGTTACTCAGTGGTCTCTAAATTTTCAGAAAGAGAACAAGTATTTTTGTCAACCTTTGAGGAACACGAGGACGAATGAGGTTGAAGTCCTTTTTTTTCGCTCACTCGGAGTCGATTCGTTTGTTCAGGAAGTTTCCTCACGTGATTATCATGGACGCCACATACAAGACAAATAGGTATGATATGACTTTAGTGGAGATGGTTGGTTTCACTTGCACGCACAAGACGTTCAACATCGCATATGCATTCATGGCTCAGGAGACAGTAATGCATTACAAGTTTGTGATGATGTGCGTTCATGAGTTGTGTAGAAATTTGGGAGTGATGCCGAAGGCTATAATGACCGACTGTGAAAAGGCTTTGTTGAGAGCAATCAAACTTGTGTTCAAAGACACTGATGTGAAGCAACTATTGTGTTGGGTGCACATTAAGCACAACATCCAGTCACACGCAGAAAAAGTGATTAAAAATACTAAAAGGGCGGAGAACTTTGTTACGCAATGTTGGGGGATATTTTGCTCGAGCACCGAAGAAATCTACGAAGAGAGGTTGAGAAAGCTGAGAGATTCATGGAAGAAGGGCATTGTTGGTTACGTTGAAAAGTACTGGTTTACTCCGTACAAGAAGTTCATAGTTAGAGCGTGGACGGACTACACTCTTCACTTTCACACAAGGACTACAAACAAGTATCTTTGTTTGTTTAGTTGTTAATTTGGACCACCATATTATTTATGCTAATGATTAGAAATTGTGTTTATTTAGGGTGGAGGGGATGCATAAGGTGTTGAAAGAAATTGTGGGTTCTAGTAGAGGAGGCTTCAACAGAGTGATCGTGAGGATCCACCATGCGGTCATAGTTCAGATGGACCTGATTAGGGCGACGATGAACCAAGCACTTACCACTCGGCAAATGGTCTTTGATGACCCAACCATTCCTCCTGGCATTCGAATGTTGTTTTCAAGGCTATTTTACCGAGTGTCAGATATGTGTTTTTTGTTGTTGTTGGAAATGTACCAGCAAATATTGAAGGAGGAGTATTCAAATGTTTGTGATGATCATTGGGTTCGAGATTGTCTTGGGATGCCATGCGTACACGATCTTGCTAGGGCAATCATTTCAAAGACACCTCTTGTTCCGGATGATTTTCATGACTTCTGGAAGGAACTGAGATGGGAAGATGATGCAATAAATTTGTCCTTACCTGACGACAATCGTTCAATGTCTATTCCGGAGATCAGAATGCGTGAAATGTGGGCGAAATGGGAAATTGGAGAATTGAGGGATGGAACTCTGTTCAGATTAAGTGAGTTGTACATTGACTTGGAGCATCCGGAACAAAGTTCTTTGGTAGAGCCAACAAACTTGTTTAGGAAAGCAAAAGGAAGGCCGCCGGGATCAAAGAACAAGGAGAAGCAGCGAAATGGGAATTCTCCTCCGAGAGAAAAGAGGGAAAAGAGTTACCACGAGTACGTTAGAGAAGACTTAACAAATACTGAGAATGCGGAAAAAGTCGCAAAGGAGAAGGCAAATAGGCAAAGTAAACGACCAACTTGTCCTAAAAAGCAAGCAAGTCAAGTGTCGTTCGACTTTGGATCACAGTCCCAACCTGAACCATTGTTTTCAGAGACCATCGATTTAGAAGACGAAGACATGAATGTCGTGCCCCTAAGAGCTTGCTATCCAGATCGAAACGAAACAGAGGAAGGAGAAGATGAAGAAGAGATTGAAGAAGCCATAAGTTATATGGGGGTGAACTTGGGGGTGAAAAATATTGACTACTTTTGGCTTTCCTACATGACTTCTGTGAAAGATGTGCGTTCAGACGGACATTGTGTGTATCGGTCAATGGCTCTACTTACGGGTATGCAACAGAGTCAATATCGTATGATCCGTGCTGCGTTGGCAGCGGAGCTTCTTGGAAACAAAGAGACATGGGAGCCCATACGACGTGGACTACGGGTAGGAACATGGGGTGATCTTATTGCTCAAGTTAACTACATGAGAAGTCCTTGTGAGAGACCATTTTGGATGGACATGCCATTTATGGGTTTGGTGTTTGCCACAGTGTATAATGTTGGTTTAGTGCAACTATCCTGGGATGCGCCGTGTTTATGCTTGCCAATAAGGCAGTCTACAGTGAGCCCTGGTCCTCCACAGAAGATTTTTGGGATAGCTCTTGTCGGATGCAGTAATCACTGAATACCGGTAAGAATATGTGGTAATCTAAACAAACATCATGAAACGTCGAAATCATTTATACTTATTGATTAATTTTCTTTGTATATCTAGGTTTGGCTCCGTGACGGGGCACCATTGCCACGTTGTTCCGGTTCGTGGAGAAGATTTGCAGATGACAACATCAAGTGGTGGGAATGGATATATGCTGGCCAAGTGGACTTGTTTCGACAATACCGCTTTACTGCTGGAAAGCGTATGGACTACATGACTTGATTTGTAATAGTTTAGTAGCCTTGATCTTTAGACTTCGATTGGAATTGATTTATAATATGTAATGACTTGTCTTGTCTGCTTTGAAATATGTAATGACTTGTCTTGTTTGCTTTAAATAGTGTTTTCAGTAGAGTTAGATGAGGTAGGTGAAACAGTGAAGTGAAATCAGTGAATCCATAAACTACAAGACACTCAACATAAATTAAAAAGACAACAGACTCATTAAGGAAAGACAACAGACTCATTCTTGAAATTTAAACTAAACACAGACTTAACAGAGATTCACTGATTTGATACCAAGATCCCTAATCGGAGTCACTGTCATAAAAACTAGGAACTGGGTCATTGGGAAACCTCTGTTGTATCCAGTGTTTGGCTACTTCAATACTCTTAGCCTGGTGAAAATATACCAGCTTCAACTGCTGGTCAGCTATTTCCTTCAACAGTTTTGCAATGACTCGGAGATGATGACTGTCGTATTCTGGCTCAAGATACACGATCATGTAGTTACACTGACATGTGGTATACCTTCGTCCATACGTACGGGGATTGTTCTTTTCATTACCAGTGAACACCTTGATTGTTCTTGAGCACCTTCTACTCGGGCACTGAATCTCACGACCTTCTGCTGGAACTGGAGAGGATGAAGATGATGCCATGGTTGTTTGAATCTGTAATACAAAGTAAGAAAACATGTTAGAAACAATGAAGATATCTAACGAAATCAGTAAAAAATGAGACTTTTCATTGAAATACAGAGTAAGAACTTGAAACCTAATTATGTTACGGCGCAGTGAGAATGAGATAATAGTCACCGAGGCAGTGAATTTATAGCCGAGGGTTTACTAGGGTAACTTAGATTTGGGCCGATGTAGACAAAAGGTCCACAACAACAAAGGCCCAATAATATAATTCGGTCATCCAAAAGTGACTTACAGCTGTGTGGTAGCTGTAACACACTCAAGCAAAATATGGTGGTGCGTTTAGCAATAAACGCACAACTGATAACACAACTTCGTCAAGATCCAACAGAAAAATCTCAGCCCAACAAAGACGACCAACCCAACATTCAAGCCCAACCCAGATTCTGGTGCGTTAAGAATTAACGCACCGAATCTGTGCGTTAATTGTTAACGCACCAACCCTTTTACCCAGAATCAAATGTTTATGGTGTTTGTAGGGTTTAGGGTATTAGGGTTGGTGCGGTAACTGTTATAGTACCAACCCTAATTACATAAAAATTCAATTTTTATGTTGTTTTCTTATACTATTTGATATTATAAAAAGTTTTATGACCCAAAGTAATGTTATACTACTGAAATATGTCGTTATTGAGAGTTTTGTGAATAATTTTATCAAGTTTTACTAATGTAATATGAGATTACGAAGAGTTATATGATAAAAAATCATATTATACTAATGAAATACGAGGTCAGTTGAGTTAAACTAATGTTATATGATGAAATAAACACATTATATGAAGTTCATTTTATTAACGAAGTGGTATCACATACATATGAGTATAATTATACAACTTATATACTTGGGCTATACTTGACAGTAGTAGCATATAGGTGAAAGTCTTCGTTTACATACTTCTAAGTGTTAAAGTTGCTAATTTCTTATAAAAACGATAGTGTTTGATTGGTAATGCTCAAATATTAATGTTACATTTCTTGACTTTTACGTTTTAAGTGCTTATTAAGCCGTTTTATGCCATTTTTGTCGGTTTTTGTGGTTGGGCCTCATTCAAAATTCATTAGGCCTTATTAGGCCGATGACGTTTTCGATTTTCATTTTTCAATTCCGAAAAATGAAAATAACTATTCGCCCTATTTGCTGTCATGTTACAATTTCAAAATTTCTATTTTCATCGTTTCAAGGCATTAAAACGATATGGGCCCAAACTATACACATATGACATTCATTATCCACTATACGCAGCGGACCAACTGGACGATCGAGTCTACGTGATCTGGGATCCACCAGAGGATGAGAAACTCGATCATACCAATCGAGATAATCATCTGTGACTGCCCAATAGTACGTCGCTCGTGGCTCCCGAATCTGTATCAAAGGCCTGAGGTCCTGATCCCACACACCAAGCAGATCCTTCTCAAAGTGAACTGAATAATGCGTCAGCCTGTTGTTACGTGTCACCTGGATGGGCTCTGGGGGAGGATCTGGGATACCCTGCACATGTCCAAACTGTCGCAGCAGGCGACCTGGCTGATAGAGCTCCTCGATGTCCAGACAACGGAGAATGCCCTTAAACAAAGACGGGGCGTACTGCGGAAGTCTGAAATCCACATTTGAAAAGGGAAACCAGTTAACCTGCAACAAAACATTACAAAACAGTTAGTATAGTTTACATTCACACAATATAACGAAAGCATACATTCTTAAAATCCGACCTCCTCATAACGAACACGGTCAAGCATGCCACGAATGGCAACCAAACGTTCCGTGCTCTTCCCCTGTGGCATCTCTCTGCCCTCCCTCATAGCAGCTGCGGCGTGGTCCATAGAAAGTGGATCTGTCACAAAATGTCCACGAAAATGTGGAAAATATGCCCAGATCCACGACTGCAAAAAAAGGATAATTAGAACTCGACTTCCTAAACATAGCCAATCGTATAGTTGTTTGCGTACTAACCCGCAAAAGAATGCCAGAACTCCCCATCCCCATAGCCAATCGCCTCGACGCCTGTCCAAGGTTGCGATACAGATGAGCTAACACTCCAGCTCCCCAAGCATATCGGCCAGTGCTGTCGTGGTCGGCAAAAAGAACTAACCACCAGTGCTTGACTGCTGTAGTCGACTTGTCCACTAGAACTGTAGTGCCGAGAAGCAACAGTAAGTACATAGACGCAATGAGGCTCTCATCTCTCTGTCCATCCTCCATCCGCATCATATCCTTCAATCTCTGCTGAAGATAACCCAAAGGAATGCCTCCATCCCTATACCAAGTCTTCACCAGTGCCTCCTCTACGTGAAGCATCTCAGCAACAAAAGTGAAGATCTCCTCCTTAATCAAAACTGAGCTACAACTCCTGCCATGTATAGGCAGCGACAGGATCTCAACCACATCGTGAAGTGTAGGACCAATCTCTCCAAATGGAAAATGAAATGTGTTGGTTTCTGGGTGCCATCTCTCGACGAAAGCAGAAACCAACACATGATCGACAGGACCGGACCCGATATAGCGTAGATCAGTCAATCCAGATCGCTCTGCAAGCTGAAACCACGAATCTGGACCAGGTCTCCTAAACGCCTCTACTGGAGTGCAGTAGGCGGTGTGGAAGTGAACCTTGACGACCTTCCGTGTCTGAAAAAAAAGTAAAAAAAATAACACAGTTACTTCTACAGAATGCCAAAATATTTCACATATGAATATTATAGTTCAAATACATACCAAATCAAGAGGAGCCTCGCATTCTGGAAGATCAGCAGGCTGTGGAAGATCAGCATGATCTGCAGCACGTCCACGTCCACGTCCACGTCCACGTCCTCGTCCTCCGCGTGGAGCGCATCCACCTCGTGCTGGAGGATCAGCAGCGTCTGCATCAGCAACATCATCATCAACCTGAGCTCCTCGGCCTCCTCGCTGTCTCTGTATAAATGGAGGAAGAGGACGGGGGCCAGCTGGAATCACAGGTGCGGGAGGATCAACAACTGTAAGCTCATAAATAGCCCTGGCGATGTGCGTCTCATAACTCTTCAGCAACTCATTTGTAAAAGGACCTCCGGGCATCCAAGGTACAGCAGGAGGTGGTACAGGATCTGCATCGGGAGGTGGTACAGTCGGGGGAGGTGGTACATCTGGCGTAGGAGACAAAGGACCTAAATCTGTAGGAGCTGGCGATGAAGGCCCCATACCAGCATGATCCTCTGAAATAATAGGAGAGTCGTCTCTCCTAAGCTGATCTGTCGGTATCTCGGGATGAGATACAATATAATCTGTACCTAAACCCTCACTGTCTCCCAGCATATCATCATCCAAATCAACAGCTGTATCATCGACGTCCATATCCTCCTCCTCACTCTCACTGTAACCCTCATCATCAGCAGACGGATCAACATCTAGACCACAATCCCTAACTGCCCCAGTATCTGTAAGTGCACCAGTAACATCAGTGGGTGTCGAACTAGAAGCATTCAGCTGGTCTCGAGCAGTAGCAAAACTCTGACGTATGGACGCTGTAATCTTCGTCCTCCTAACACGCTCTGCAGCAACAGGAGCCCCCGAAACAAAACCACTAGAAGCCATCGTATCTCGCACCCCCTAATGTTGTTGTTATAGCGTAACGTTATTTTCATAGAGTTACAAAAACAACGTCAAATTCAAAAACGTCTTTTCCATGACGTCGTAACGTTACAAACAGTTGTTGTAACGTCAATCCTAATCAAAATCATCTCTAATTTCTAAACATTTTGTTCATAACGTTACGAAATTAACGTTATAATTCGCCTAATTTCAATACTTTATATACTAATAATTCATAACGTTACAAAATAAGAGAAGAACAATGTCATATTTCATAAAATAATTAATTCATTAATTTTACAATATAGAATGTCATATTTCATAACATTATGAAATTATTATATTTCATAACGTTATAAAATTTATGAAACGTTATAAAATTTCATTAATTTCATAACGTTACGAATAAATTAATTAATTTCATAATGTTACCAAATAATATAATTTTATAACGCTACGCAATAAATTACTTAATTTCATAACGTTACGCAAAAAATTACTTAATTTCATAACGTTACCATATAAATTAATTTCATAATGTTAAAAAATAAATTAAATAAATTGATAACGTTACGAAATTAAATAACTAATTTCATAACGTTATAAATTTAATCAATTAATTAAATTAAATTAATTGATAACGTTACGAAATTTATTTAAATATTTCATAACGTTATCAAATATTATTAAATTCATAACGTTATGAAATTAAATAACTAATTTCATAACGTTATAAATTTAATAAATTAATCAAATTAAATAAATTGATAACGTTATGAAATTTATTTAAAAATTTCATAACGTTATCAAATATTATTAAATTCATAACGTTATGAAATTAAATAACTAATTTCATAACGTTATAAATATAATAAATTAATTAAATTAAATAAATTGATAACGTTACGAAATTTATTTAAAAATTTCATAACGTTATCAAATATTATTAAATTCATAACGTTATGAAATTAAATAACTAATTTCATAACGTTATAAATTTAATAAATCAATTAAATTAAATAAATTGATAACGTTACGAAATTTATTTAAAAATTTCATAACATTATCAAATATTATTAAATTCATAACGTTATGAAATTGAATAACTAATTTCATAACGTTACGAAATAAAATAATTAAACTATTTAAAAACATTACAAAAGTTATAGAATATTTAATAAAAATACATACTTGATGTAGATCTACGGGAGTCGAAAAAACTTCCGGTTGCGCCTCGGTTTGAGCCTCGGTTTGTGGATTCAACCTTCTATTTGCTCGAGTAGCGTACCCGAGACCGACGTTTTGGACGGGTCGCTTTCGGTTTCTTGGCCTCGGAGCGGGTTCGGGTGCGGGTTGGGGTGCGGGTATCGGGGCGGGTTGGGCTGCTGGTATCGGGTCGGGTCGGGCAACGAGTATTGGGTCGGGTCGGGCTATGGGTATGGGATCGGGTCGGGCTCGGGATTTTGTCCGGTTCCGGGCACCACCACTGTAAATCAGTGGCACCTCGGCTTCCTCCTCGTCTTCATCCTCCACAGCCAGCCACGGAGTCGCCGCAGGAACGGCCGTCGTCGCCGCAGGAAGAGCTTCCGTCGGCGGGAAGCTTGGACCCTCGTCTCCGGCTGGATTTTTGGGCCCAGAAGATGCGGCTTGCTCGGGGGAGCTCGAATCCATCATCAATTTGTGGATTTGGTGGCTTAATTGACGGGAAAATGGACAGAGGAAGAAGGACGGCGGTGGAGGGAAAAGATAAGAAGGACGGAGGACGAAAGGTCGGGGAGGGAAAATTTTGGTTTACAAATAACCTAAATTGGTGCGGTAATTGGAACCGCACCGATTTATTATTTTTAAATAGATAAAACTGGTGCGGTAACGATTACCGCACCATATTTTATATTTTTTTTATATATTAAACTGGTGCGGTAATTGTTACCGCACATGATATTATTATTTAAATACTTTTAAAAAAAAAATTATTAATTAAAAAAATAACAAATCCTGTGCGGTAAGAGTTACCGCACAGGTGTTTAAGTAAATCAAAATCTTATTTGTTAACTCGTATTAACGTGGTGCGGTAATTGTTAACGCACATATCTGTGCGGTAAGAATTACCGCACCAGATTCATATACGTTTCAGAAAACATTCCAACAATGCCCCGAAGCCCTTTTGTGCGGTAATCCTTAACGCACAGAAGTGTACTGCAACTCTTACCGCACAGATTAGTGTGCATTTAGCAAAAAAAAACGTGTGCATATAGACCAAGCCTTTTTTTATCCGTTTCTTCTTTCAATTTATCTATTTTTACCTTTATTTTATTTTATTTTTCTTGTGTGTTATAGATGACAAACCTTTCGAGGCTTGAGTTTATTGCTCTCGATGTTTCTGGAAAAAACTATCTTTCATGGATGCTTGATGTGAAATTACACTTCGCAAGCAATAACTTGGGAGAAACAATCATGGAGAACTCAAGCGCATCCCTGCAGGATCGCGCCAAGGGAATGATATTGCTCCGTCATCATTTGCATGAAGACTTGAAGGCTCATGACAATCAAGAGTCCATCTGAACTTTGGAAAAACTTGAAGGATAGGTTTGATCACCAAAGGACTGTCATCTTGCCCCGAGAAAGATTTGAATGGATTCACCTGAGGCTGTAAGACTTCAAAAATGTCTCGGATTACAATTCTGAAATGTGTCGTATTGTCTCCACCCTGAGGCTTTGTGGGGAGACCGTAAAAGAGGGAGATATGCTTGAGAAAACATTCTCTACTTTCCATGCATCCAACCTCGTACTCCAGCAGCAGTACAAGGAGCGTGGATTCAAGACATACTCAGAGCTCCACACTTGCTTAATTTTGGCTGAAGAGAATAACCAACTACTCCTCCACAACCACCAAAATCGCCCTGTTGGGTCAGCACCAATTCCAGATCAATCTCAAGCAATGCCTGAAGCAAATGTTGCCTCCTCCTAGAGAGGGCGTGGGAGAGGCCAGGGTCGTGGTCGCTATCGTGGACGTGGTGGAAGGGGACAAGGACAAGGGCGCAACAATTCATGGATCAACCCAAAAATCCAGAAGAACAATGGAAACAAGCCCAAGAAACCAAATCAACAAGACAGACCTCAGGGTGAAAATGTCTGCTTCAGATGTGGAAAAGCTGGACACTGGTCTCACATCTGTCGTGCACCAGCACATGTTATGACAGCATATCAAGACTCTTTACAAGACAAAGAAAAAAATGTGGAGACTAACTTTGTTGATACCAATCCCAACAACACAGACCTTGAGGCATATAACACTGAGTTTGAGATATCTGACTTCCTCAATTTGGATGAGAAAGACGGAAGCTTGCCTGAAATGAATGTCGTGGCTGGCGAGTTCACACCAGAGGACAACTACCTCCTTGGCTAAACTATGATTCCCCAGAAGTTTATTTCTTTCTAGTTGTTTTTCAGTTATAATAAGTAGGTGGTTATCTAGGAATCACCCCCCTAGAACTATTTGTTTTTTTTTTTTTTTTTTTGTTTTTGTTCTTTTTGTCATGCTTAGCTACTATTCTCTATTTCGGCTTGGTTGTAATACACTTCATTACCTCCATTATATTAAGCAATTATAAGTTTTATTTATATATGTTTCTTTTTTGTTTAAGTAGAATGGACAATCAAGATAATTCCCTCAATTTCAAAGGTGGCGAAGCATGTCTTGTTGATAGTGCTACAACTCACACTATTTTGAGAGACAAAAAGTTCTTCAACAAAATTCAAATGAGAACAACTAATGTTAACACAATTTCTGGCACAAGCAATCTCATAGAAGGCTCTGGTGAAGCCTCCATCTTGTTACCTAAGGGAACAATTTTACACATAAAAAATGCTCTATTCTCAAGCAAATCACAAAGAAACTTATTGAGTATTTATGACAATTGTTCATTAGATTTGGATGTTAACAAATTTTATTGTATTTATTGTTATATAGTATTTATGTAGTGTTACCACATGTACAAGTGATTAAAGAAACAACGAAGACAAAAAAGTGAAGAAAACAAAAGCAAAAGAGAGGTTATATCAGCAGATCAACGCTCCCAAAATAGAAGGAGGAGGAGCACGCCTAGAGTTGTGTAAAAACCTTCTAATTATGGAAGGTGACACATTGTAAGACGATTCCGATCATTTTCTTTGAAGAGAAGATCATTCATGTCGATCTGCGCCCCAAGGAGGAGATCAAAAGATATCTTTGTTATCTTCTTTTGTAATTTTAATGTATTTTTGGAATAAACTTGTACATATAACTTTGAACAATATTTAAAAGGTTTAACAGTATCCTAGTATATAGATCCCTCGTTGTTTTGTCACACTATTCATAATTTGATAAATTTTATAGATTTTTTCAATATATAAAGAAAAACATAGGCATGTTGAGGGGTCTTGTTTGATTCGTGTTGATGAGTATTTTAATCATATTCAAATTTTATATTCGTTACTAACAATAACTAGAGATATTGTTGAAATAAAACGCTCATCGATATCAATACATGAATAAAATGAGATTTAAATTTTCGGACCAACCAAATATTGGTCCGTATTGATGAGTATTGATGAATGATATGTGTAGGCAGTTTTCCCTGTCATAACGTACAGCATGCATGCGTAAGGTTTTCTTAACGTCGGTAGTTACAATTACAAATATCTAGTACATCAATCACTATTTCAGTTATCAATTGGGGTAGTATTGCATGTAATGTTATTCAAATTATATACAAAGTTTGTATTGTAATTTGCAGCCTTACAAGCACAATCTCGATCACTTCACAATATGATATATTCCCTCTCTCCAATTTTATTCAACACAAGACATGTTTTATATCGTTAATAACTCTAATTTATAATAATAAAAATTATAAATTTTAATATTGTTAAAATATTAATTAATACGAATTAAATAAAGATATCATATGTTTGTTCTTAAATGTCGAATCGTGAAAAATGTCATAAAATGGAAACTTTTTTTTGTGGCTAAACGGAGACATATATCAGTATGAGACGGAAGTTTTGTGGCTAAAAAACCCATCCATTATTGTTTTTTATTATTCATCCCATCTAAAAAAATTCAATCTACTTCTTCTCCACGTCCCTAGTTTTTTAACTCAAGTTTTTTAACTACATCTTTATTTACATACTTTCTATTTAACGCCCACCCTTTTTGCTATTTGCCGCCCAGGTCATCCGTGCGTGACGCATGAATTTAATCCTCACGCATGGATTGTATCCATGCGTCACGCACAGATTGTATCCATGCGTCACGCACAGATTGTATCCATGCGTCACGCACGGATATCATCCATGCATGACGCACAGATTGTATCCGTACGTGGTGCATGGATTTGCATATATGAATCTAGGTTTATTCAATGTATTCAATGTATTTCTAGTTAAGTGTGCAAAGAAACACATTTTTAGTGTCTTTTTTAAGGCAATAAAGCCCAATTCGACAAAAACGTCATCGAAACTTTATCGAAATGGAATGAAAGTTTGTTTCAATCCTTATAATGTCTATTTGATCATGTGTGTAACTTGAAATTCAAATTTATACCTTTGTAAGTGAAACATAGTTTGAAAACCGAACGAGGTCGCAATATGTATGGTGCACCATATACAATTTGAAATATAATAAGGTTGAACATTCGTCAACATAACAACAATATAAGCATTCTAAATTTAACAATAAGATTTTGCAACATAAAACCATGCGTCACGGGTGGAATGCATCCACACACCACGTATGGTTTTACACCATACGTGACGCATGGATGTCAATGTATTTTGTTGTTGCTTATGTGGTCCATGTCAATGTATTCAATGTATTTGTACTTATGTCACACAAAATAATTCATGTTCCGTGTTGTTTTTAAAGGCTTTAAAACCACAATTCGCCATAACGTCGTCGAAATATCATCGGAATGGAATGAAACTTGTTTACAATGCCTATTAGAGATATTTAACCATGTCCGTAACTTTACATCAAAACCTTTTGCTTTTAGAGTAACACGCTCTTTGTAAAACATCAAACTACTCACCACAAGCTCAACTTGTTGCAATATATATGGTCGCAACATTGATGTTCACGTATGTTTGAAAAATTTATACAAAAATGTGTTATAACGCATATAAAGTCCCAATAATGTCTCACACATACAAAACGGGATTCGAAACTATGCGAAAACGCTAAAACCACTAAAAACGGCTTAAATGGACTTAAGGCGGTTTTTGGCGAAACGACACACGAACGATGTCCGAATGTAATGAAACTTGTTTTCAGTGGCTATTATGGATATTTAACCATGTGGGTAACTCCCCATCACAACTTCTAACTTTTAAAGTACCGCCTCCTTTGTAAAAAACATACTAGTCGTAACTCTCTAACTTGTCGCAATATGTATATTCTACAACATTGACGGTGATTATTGTTGAAAATACTATACAACTTACTGTTATTAGGGATATTCAGTAGAAACAAGGTATCGCTCACACGAAATGAGGCACGTAAACGCTAAAACCACTAAAAACGTCTTAAATGGACTTAAGGCGGTTTTTGGCGAAACGACACTCAAACGATGTCCGAATGTAATGAAACTTGTTTTCAATGCCCATTAGGTATATTTAACCATGTGGGTAACTCTCAATAACACCTATTAACTTGTAAAGTAGCATATCCTTTGTTTGGACTTCTTACGTGGCCTAAATGTCCAACCTTTGACAATATGTAATTTTATTTTGATTGGAAATCATGCACACATCAGTGTTACTAAGAATCAAAGGGATCATGTGTCATTTTGTGTGTCACGCATGGAAGAGAATCGTGCGTCACGCGTGGATTATATCCATGCGTGACGCGTGGACATCAACCGTGCGTGACGCACGGATTTTCTTTTCAGAACTCATGCCAGCACGTACGTCTTGTCTCACCTACTGTAATAACTCCATTAATATTTTTACTATTTCCGTAACACCTACATTAATCCCTATTATCTTCCTTTCTTTCCATATTTCAAATGTCAAAAACCTTTGAACACCATTGTTGAACATTTTTTAGAGCAAAACACCATTTTTAACTATCTTCCTTTCCTTCTATATGGAGAATGAAGAGGAATGCACCAATGAAAGAGGTGGAGAAGCTCCATTTTCAAGTTACAACCTTAATAAGGTAACATTTCTTGTTCATAATAATATTTTTTAAGGTGTTGACTTGTTTTAGGGTTTGTATTAGTTAGGTTTAACGGATTTTACATGTTCAAGGTATTAGTTGTATGACTAAACATGTTGATTTGTGAATTTATGTTGATTTATGATATTTGAAATGTATTATAATATTACTTTTTAAGGTTTTGACTTGTTTTAGGGGTTTGTATTAGTTAGGTTTAATGGATTTTACATGTTCAAGGTATTAGTTGTATGACTAAACATGTTGATTTGTGAATTTATGATATTTGAAATGTATTATAATATTACTTTTTAAGGTTTTGACTTGTTTTAGGGGTTTGACTTGGTTAGGTTTTATGGATTTTACATGCTCACGGTATTAGTTGTATGACTAAACATGTTGATTTGTGAATTTTGTTTTACTTTAGTGATTATGATGTTTGAAATGTATTATAATGTATGACTTGTTGGTTAAGGGGTTTGAAATGTATGACTTATGGCAATTCCACACGTCACGCATGGTTCAAGACCGTGCGTCACGCATGGAATGGATCCACACGTGACGTGTGGATTTTCCATACAGAAGCTTAACTGGTTTGTTATCTGTGTGTTTGTGCATAGATAAACTTTTCTGTTTTACTGGATTAGACAAGATTACTCTTAATGACTGCCCACCTCCGTCATACCTCGACTACATACCTTCGTTTGATTTGGGCATTGATTTTACAACATGGGAGCAACCGCAATCACAGTTTGGTGATATCAACACTGGATCTTTTGGAACCGGTTACGGTTTGTCGCAATGGCCTTCGCATTTGATGAGGCCACTTTCAGACACAAGTAGCTTAAATGTGTTTCGTCCTTTGCGTACTGCACCAGAATTTGATATTGAAGTTCAAGAAGAACAATATGTCTCTGTTGATTACTCAGAGTTGTTTGCAAATGACTTGGTATTCGCCTCTAGACAACAGGGAGTGAGTTGGGCCGTTAACATTGCACAAGCCAACAACTTTTGCATAGTCAATGGAAGGAGTAGAGCACCTACCGAAACAAAATCTGGAAAACTTTAGCTTATCTGTGATAGAGGACGAGTGAATTACTCAAAAGCTAAGGGAGTGAGGAAAAACATCAAGACGAAAAAATGTAGATGTTGGTTCGAATTAAAGCTTCGAGAGGAGCATAGAGGGGCTTGGAAACTTACTGTAATGTTAGGTACCCACAACCATCCTATTGGTAGTAGCTTGTTTGGGAATGCGTTTGCAGGCAGATTGACGCCTGATGAAGTGTGTACAATAGTTGAAATGACTAGGGCTCATTGTAAACCAAATGAGATTTACACTATGCTCAACAAGTCTCCCAAGAACCTTACAAAAAAAAACAAGTTTACAATTTGATGGCCAAGACGAGGATCGAAAACAGGGAAGGAAGAACTGTTATCCAAGAGTTTTTCTACAAATGCAAACAGAGCGACTATTTCATAGAGTATAGGACAAGCAAAGATGATGCGTCTATGATTGGTGATATGTTCTTTGCGTCCCCAGAATCAATGAAGCTCTTGAAATCATTTCCCTATGTACTTATAATGGACTCCACATATGCCACAATTAAGTAAGTTTTGTGTGATTATTGACCATTACATATGATTTTCCATAACATTGCAATAATATTATTTCAAATTATCTCTTTACAGGTACAAAATGCCATTTTTCGAGATTGTTGGAATCACGTCTACATGGAGGAACTTTGTAGTTTGTGGGGCATTTCTTGAGGGCGAGACTAAAGAGCATTATTTGTGGGCAATGCAACAACTTCAAGAGATGTATAGAAGAATTGGAGCAACGCCGATTAACCTAAAAACGATATCAACGTCTTGCATTACTCAAACAGTAATTTTACACCTTAAGGTACCAAAACAGAGGTAAAAAATATTACACAGTTTTTTTTCATGTAAACATGCGTTACGCATGGAATTAGTCCATGCGTGACGCATGAAACAGACCCATGCGTGACGCATGAAACAGACCCATGCGTGACGCATGAAAGAGACCCATGCGTGGCGCATGGAATTGCAAAAAAACTGAGGCTTAAAAATATAAACAAAATGCAACACGAATACCTGATCCGTCCTCATTGCGTCTAGTTCAGCTCTGTAGTTTCGTGCTTCAGGGTCGTAGTTTGGCAACGCTTCCTCTGGTAGAAACCGAAACGCATAAGGATGATCAACTGACCAACCAGGATTAAGCCGAACACCAGCTGCTAAGGATGGGAAGTATGTGTATATCCAACCCTACCATTTAAAAAATATAGTTAGCATTAAAACCATAGAAATAAGTTATGATTGCTAAAAAATGTAGTTCCTAAATAATTAAAAACTTACTTGAAGGAGAGTGAAACAAAATGAGATCAAACCACAATTTTTGCGTGTAGCGATGCCCATTTGGCGATAGAAATATGCTAGCGCCGCAGATCCCCAAGACAGACTTCTTGCCTCTTCAACACTCCCTAGAAATGCACCAAATCTCACCGGGAGCTTATGTTGTGACTTGTCAGTGAAGATTGTGGAAGCCAACAAGTGGAATATATAGCCCATTCCATGAACTACGGGATCATTTAGGCCCTCAATGTGCGCCTTAAACTCTTTCGCTCTAATCCAATAACTATCGATTTGTTCATTTTGAAGATGAAAATTTTGTCGTCCCTTTTCACCAAAATAGTTCTTGTTGGTAGTTCTCCCGACTGAAGCGGTGGGGTCGGTCACCATAGGTTTCCCGTGAATAGGAAGCAACAACAGCTTCTTGATGTCGAGAAACGTCACTGTCATCTCAGCAAATGGCATGTGGAAGCTGTTTGTTTCAGGATGCCACCTTTCTATAAAGGCGCAGATGAGCGGATAATCAATCACATCGTACATCAACAGCCTGAGATGAGTCAGCTCCGTTGCAACTGCGTGATTACCCCATGGCAAATCAGAATTAAGTTCCCAATCTTTCAGCTGTGATTGTCTGGTCTGGTAAGGGAGTACGCCACTATCCTGTAAATTGATTACGTAACACAAATCATTTCAATAACGCATAAATTTTTTTCCAGAAACTGCAGAAACTTGACATTCTTTGAAATGAAATTCCACGCGTGGCGCATGGTTCTGTTCCACACGTCACGTGTGGAACATGTCCATGCGTCACGCATGGACATGAACCATGCGTCACGCGTGGATTTGCATTAGACAGAATGCAAAGAAACCAGTTTCTACATTCTGTACAACACACCTTAACCAAATTTTCAACAAAACTACAAATAGTTCAACAAATAATCCATCAATTTAATCAAATCAATTCATACATTAACAAATTTAATATCACAACACATAATCAATTCATAAATAAAAATAAACATACTTCATCTTTCATATAATCAAATAATGAACTGAATGTAATTTTTTCATTTTTTTCAACCATTTTCCTAACATTAAATTAGTTATGATAAGTATTGAATCTATAAACCAAATTCTAATTACATACCTTTCCTTTTTGCACAAAAAAGGTTGTATGAGCTTCAAAGCTTATGAGCAGCTACGGAATTTGTGGACCTCCAGGAGTACCCCCCCTCTAACTGAGGGACGTATATGTTTCTGACCGGAGGTTTTCGTCGTCGTCTTCTGGGTTGTTCCTCTCGCTCCTCTTGCTCTTCCGCTTCTTCATGAACATTCTCATATGTCCGATCCTCTTCCTCACCCTGTTCCTCATGCTCATGCTCCTGCTCATAATCAGAATCAGAATCAACATTTGCACCCCCAGCTGATGGCCCTGCACTGCTACAAGCAACCAGTGCGTACTGGTCATCACCCGTCTGAGGGTTCTCAAAGTTATGAGAACCAGTAGCTTGTCTCATCATCTCCACAAATGATTTCTCTTGTTGTGGATAGCCCGGATAGCCTGGAAACTGTGTTTGTTGTGGAAACAGTGTTTGATGTGGGATCAGAATGGGGGTGCCAGGAAAGTAATGAGGGGAACCCTGGGGATAGAAACTTGCAGCGGACAAAGCTAGTTGTTGATGTTGCTGTTGTTGTTGATGTTGTTGTTGTTGCTGTTGTTGCTGTTGTTGTTGCATCTCACCAGAAAACTCTAAACGACGAGGAGGCGATTCTTGTCTATTCTTCTTCTTCCTTGGTTTTGGAACTATGGGATCTTTTTTCTTCAGTTCTCTGTTTTTTTGACGAGTATCGCGCCGAGGTCGACGACCACCATCCATATCTACATCACAAACTGTGCAATTCCACAAAATTAATCAGTTTACTGAATTTAATCAGCATATCATCAAAAACTGAATCAGTATATCATCAAATCCAATCTGAAACTGCAGAACACAATTTCTGGAATGTGCAATTCCACACGTCACGCATGGATGGAAGCCATGCGTCACGCATGGATGGAAGCCACGCGTCACGCATGGATGGAAGCCACGCGTCACGCATGGATTAAAGCCATGTGTGACGTGTGGAATTGCACATTCCAGAAATTGTTCGTCAACAATTTCTTCATGTTTCAAACCCTAATTCAACAGTTTTTCCAAAATTCTAACCGTTTTTCAATAATTTCATCAAAATCATACCAAATTTCAACAACCTAATTCATAACCCTAATTCACAAAACCCTAATTCAATATCAAAACCCTAATAAACTATATACACATGAAAATATCAAATTGGTCAATAAATTATCAACAAAGTACACAATCCATTCATATATTACAAGTTTAATCATTTCTAATCAACTAATTAACATACACATTGGATTTTGAAGTAAATATCATCAAAACAACATGAAAACCTCATATATACATCAATATCATACCATAACAATAAAATCTTAATGTTTACATACCTTATATGCAAAAAAGATGATGAGAATGATGGTTTTTGGGTAAAATGGTGTGTTGTGGAGGTGCAGCCGCCGTGAGGGAAGTTGGGGAAAGTAACAAAATGGTAGGGTTTGATGTTTTTGGGCTTTTATAGGTAAAAAATCCATGCGTGACGCATGGTTTGTGTCCATGCGTCACGCATGGTTTTATTCGGTGCGTGGCGTGGGGATTTAAACCATGCGTCGCGCATGGATATAATCCATGTGTGACGCACGACGCCTGGGCGGTAAATAGCAAAAAGGGTGGGCGTTAAATAGTAAGGGCCTTTATTTACACACCAACTATTTTAACATATAATAATTAATATTAAAATTTATATTTTCAACATGTCATATAATATTCAATACCATATCTTATATAATATATTCATATGAAACAATAAATCTAAGTTTAACCATCTACATTGCTTATATTATTTATTTTCAATAAAAAATCACAAAAAAATGCATATAAAATGGGTGTCTATAGATACATAAAATAAAAATAAAAATACTGAAAATATTTTTATCCATCAATTTATCTAATTTCGTGTTATAAAAAGACTTTAAATATAACAAAAACCCACTATTCTAACCATTTTTATCCACTATTGATCAAATTTGCCAAGGGTCCAAAAACACTCTTCTCCTTCATTAAATGTTGGCAGGTGGGGGATGGGCTTTGTTTGGGATGGAAAAATTTTGAAGACGAAATTTATAGATTTTAAATGAAAAGAAACAAAATAGCCAAACATTGCATTGAGTTTGTGGGTTTTTTAAGAGTTGCTATCGAGATGTGAGTTTTTTAAGCAATTTGCTCTTTTGCTAAGAAATCAATAATATTTAATAGCTAAAAATCCCCCACTGTGAGTGCTCTAAGGGAGCTCCAATCATGTGTACGATTCTTAGATGGAAATGTAGGATGAGTCATGTTATAAAGAGATTGAGAAAGAAGTCACCCAAAAAAAAAAAGAGATTGAGAAAGCTCGCATACACCCATATGTTCTAAAACCGACAAATTATAACATCAAAACTAAGTGTTAATTTTAAGATAGAATCTGATGGCAGACGAATCTGCAGGATTGAATGAGGGAGGCTGGAAACGTTCTCTCAGTGATGAAGTCGATGTAGAGATGAGTTCGTGAGGAAGACGATCGAACGAACTTGGATAAGCAAACAACGTCTATTTAGGAATCCACCTAGAAATGCTCGTTTGACTCGAAATAACCCACGGAATCCACCTAGGGTTCTTTCAAGGTTTGAGTCCTCGAAACGTTGGACACACCAAGATGTTTCGGTTTGATCGAGAGCTATCGGACACACCAACCGCTCTTCCTCACAATTGAATTAAAACAAGAAATCCACTTGAATTCAATTCAATCAAACTACAGCTAAACAACGTCGAAGCTAGACGTCAAAACTAGAGCGAAAATGTTTAAACGTAGAAATATCTCAATAATGTCACATCTGAGCAACATGCTCTAAAAACCAACTTAAATATGAAAATGTCTCGAGAGTAAAAGTGTAAAGTCTCAAAACTCTTCATCTTCATGAGCCTCCTTCCTGCTTGACCCAACTGGGCTGACTTCTTCACTATGGCCGATCGGCCCTCTCCTCTGAGTGTCATGTCCTGCTCCTCCATCTTCTTCTGTGATATCTTGATTCCATCTTCTTCTGTGATATCTTGATTCCATCTTCTTCTGTGATATCTTGATTCGAACCGATGTAGTCCTGCGTACATCAAAATCTCGCTTAATTTATACGTGAAAATGTAGCATGTACAAATTTGAGTCTATCGACAGATAGACTATTCACCATCAATTTATTTATGACTGTTTTATAACTACAACAATGATTCACAAATATACAGTAGCCAGTACGCTTCATATCCATATGCTCTAATAATGAACAATCATAATACATTCATAGAATATACTCGTAATAGTATTAGATACTGTTTTAAACCCAAAAATGTCGATACACTTAATTCGAGGCGGTTTTTTGCAACTGAATATGGATTCAAACCAAAAGAATATTCATCATTTGACTTTCAATTAAATAATTACAATTATATTTTTAAAATTTATATACATGAATGCACTTATTTGCAAACTTGATTTTAAGAAACTTATTAATTTGAGCCGACCCCCGGTCACTGAGCTGGCTTTAACGTGGTTTGGCGCGTAACGTGATTTGATTGTCCTTATAGGACTCATCATGCTTTCAGTAGATTTCATTTGACTATATATACATAGTTTCTATTTTACGCTCACCCTTTTTGCTATTTACCGCCCAGGTCATCCGTGCGTCACGCATGGATTTAATCCGTGCGTCACGCACGGATTGCACATTCCAGAAAACGCATGGATTGTATCCATGCGTGATGCACAGATTAAATCCATGCGTGACGCACGGATACAATCCATGCGTGACGCACGGATTTGCATATATGAATCTAGGGTTATTCAATGTATTCAATGTATTTCTAGTTAAGTGTGCAAAGAAACACATTTTTAGTGTCTTTTTAAAGGCGATAAAGCCCAATTCGACAAAAACGTCGTCGAAACTTTATCGAAATGGAATGAAACTTTGTTTCAATCCTTATAATGTCTATTTGATCATGTGTGTAACTTGAAAATCAAATTTAGAACTTTGTAAGTGAAACATAATTTGAAAACCGAACGAGGTCGCAATATGTATGGCGTACCATATACAATTTGAAATATAATAAGGTTGAACATTCGTCAACATAACAATATACGCATTCTAAATATAAAAATAAGATTTTGCAACATAAAACCATGCGTCACGCATGGAATTAATCCACACACCACGCATGGTTTTACACCATACGTGACGCATGGATTTTCATATGTTTTTTTGTTGCTTATATGATTCATGTCAATGTATTCAATGTATTTTTAGTTATGGCACACAAAATAATTCATGTTCCGTGTTGTTTTTAAAGGCTTTAAAACCACAATTCGCCATAACGTCGTCGAAACATCATCGGAATGGAATGAAACTTGTTTACAATGCTTATTAGAGATATTTAACCATGTCCGTAACTTTGCATCAAAACCTTTTGCTTTTAGAGTAACACGCTCTTTGTAAAACATCAAACTACTCACCACAAGCTTAACTTGTTGCAATATATATGGTCGTAACATTGATGTTCACGTATGTTTGAAAAATTTATACAAAAATGTGTTATAAGGCATATAAAGTCCCAATAATGTGTCACACATACAAAACGGGATTCGAAACTATGCCAAAATGCTAAAACCACTAAAAATGCCTTAAATGGACTTAAGGCGGTTTTTGGCGAAACGACACACGAACGATGTCCGAATGTAATGAAACTTGTTTTCAGTGGCTATTATGGATATTTAACCATGTGGGTAACTCCCAATCACAACTTCTAACTTTTAAAGTACCGCCTCCTTTGTAAAAAACATACTAGTCGTAACTCTCTAACTTGTCGCAATATGTATATTCTACAACATTGACGGTGATTATTGTTGAAAATACTATACAACATACTCTTATTAGGGATATTCAGTAGAAAAGAGGTCTCGCTCACACGAAATGAGGCACGTAAACGCTAAAACCACTAAAAACGCTTTAAATGGACTTAAGGCGGTTTTTGGCGAAACGACACTCAAACGATGTCCGAATGTAATGAAACTTGTTTTCAATGCCTATTAGGGATATTTAACCATGTGGGTAACTCCCAATAACACCTATTAACTTGTAAAGTAGCATATCCTTTGTTTGGACTTCTTACGTGGCCTAAATGTCCAACCTTTGACAATATGTAATTTTATTTTGATTGGAAATCATGCACACATCAGTGTTACTAAGAATCAAAGGGATCATGTGCCATTTTACACGTCACGCATGGTTGCAAACCACACGTCACACATGGTTGCAAACCACACGTCACGCATGGATGGCAACCATGCGTGACGCACGGATTTTCTTTTCAGAACTCATGCAGCAAGCACGTCTTGTCTCACCTACTGTAATAACTCCATTAATTTTTTTACCATTTCCGTAACACCTACATTAACCCCTATTATCTTCTTTTCTTTCCATATTTCAAATGTCAAAACCCTTTTAACTCCATTGTTGAACATTCTTGAGAGCAAAACACACCATTTTATCCCAAAAAAGCTCTTTCTATATGGAGAATGAAGAGGAATGCACCAATGAAAGAGGTGGAGAAGCACCATTTTCAAGTTACAATCTTAATAAGGTAACATTTCTTGTTCATAATATTAATTTTTAAGGTGTTGACTTCTTTTAGGGTTTGATTTAGTTAGGTTTAATGGATTTCAAATGTTCAAGGTATTAGTTGTATGACTAAAGATGTTGATTTGTGATTTTTTGTTTACTTTAGTGATTATGATGTTTGAAAAGTATTATAATATTAGTTTTTAAGGTGTTGACTTGTTTTAGGGGTTTGACTTGTTGGGTTTTATGGACTTCACATGTTAAAGGTATTAGTTGTATGACAAAAGATGTTGACTTTTGAATTTATGATGTATGATGTTTGAAATGTTAATGAAACATAGTGTGGTTAACAGAATCATACGAACCATGACAAAAGATGAATGAAACTGCATGTTGTATTTCCATGCGTCACGTATGGATTGGAACCATGCGTCACGCATGGAATGGATCCACACGTGACGTGTGGATTTGCCATACAGAAGCTTAACTGGTTTGTTATCTGTGTGTTTGTGCATAGATGAACTTTTCTGTGTTTACTGGATTAGACAAGATTACTCTTAATGACTGCCCACCTCCGTCATACCTCGACTACATACCTTCGTTTGATTTGGGCATTGATTTGACAACATGGGAGCAACCGCAATCACAGTTTGGTGATATCAACACTGGATCTTTTGGAACCGGTTACGGTTTGTCGCAATGGCCTTCGCATTTGATGAGGCCACTTTCAGACACAAGTAGCTTAAATGTGTTTCGTCCTTTGCGTACTGCACCAGAATTTGATATTGAAGTTCAAGAAGAACAATATGTCTCTGTTGATTACTCAGAGTTGTTTGCAAATGACTTGGTATTCGCCTCTAGACAACAGGGAGTGAATTGGGCCGTTAACATTGCACAAGCCAACAACTTTTGCATAGTCAATGGAAGGAGTAGAGCACCTACCGAAACAAAATCTGGAAAACTTCAGCTTATCTGTGATAGAGGACGAGTGAATTACTCAAAAGCTAAGGGAGTGAGGAAAAACATCAAGACGAAAAAATGTAGATGTTGGTTCGAATTAAAGCTTCTAGAGGAGCATAGAGGGGCTTGGAAACTTACTGTAATGTTAGGTACCCACAACCATCCTATTGGTAGTAGCTTGTTTGGGAATGCGTTTGGAGGCAGATTGACGCCTGATGAAGTGTGTACAGTAGTTGAAATGACCAGGGCTCATTGTAAACCAAATGAGATTTACACTATGCTCAACAAGTCTCCCAAGAACCTTACAAAAAAAAAAACAAGTATACAATTTGATGGCCAAGACGAGGATCGAAAACAGGGAAGGAAGAACTGTTATCCAAGAGTTTTTCTACAAATGCAAACAGAGCGACTATTTCATGGAGTATAGGACAAACAAAGATGATGCATCTATGATTGGTGATATGTTCTTTGCGTCCCCTGAATCAATGAAGCTCTTGAAATCATTTCCCTATGTACTTATAATGGACTCCACATATGCCACAATCAAGTAAGTTTTGTGTGATTATTGACCATTACATATGATTTTCCATAACATTGCAATAATATTATTTCAAATTATTTCTTTACAGGTACAAATGCCATTTTTCGAGATTGTTGGAATCACGTCTACATGGAGGAACTTTGTAGTTTGTGGGGCATTTCTTGAGGGCGAGACTAAAGAGCATTATTTGTGGGCAATGCAACAACTTCAAGAGATGTATAGAAGAATTGGAGCAACGCCCACTTGCATTGTCACCGACCGTGAACAAGCTTTAATGAGTGCAACGGATCTTCTTTTTCCAAATGCAAAGTTTCTTCTATGTAGACGACATATAAGGAAAAACATAGAGGCCAAAGCTTCCCTCGAAATGAGATCGAAACTAAAGGGAAAAAACTTATCCAACGACTACTACAACTTGTTCGAGGAAACCACCGTAGAAGGATATGAAAAAAAGTTGGATACTATAGAGAGAGATTGGAACGCGCATATTCCCGTACTGCAATATGTTAGAGACAGTTGGCTTGGTCCTTTCAAAGAAAGATGTGTGTCGGCATGGACGGATGACGTGTTTACTCTTGGAAGCAACACGACAAACAGGTAATTTATCTATAATTGCACTTACACAACTATATTCAGTTTTCTGTGAATTTAAACAGTTTCTGTAAACTGCACATTTATACGTCACGCACGGATTTGTTCCATGCGTCACGCACGGATTTGTTCCATGCGTCACGTATGGATGTGCAGTTTACAGAAACTGCACAAGCACATTCCTGTTTGAACACCTTAATAAAAATGCAGAGTGGAAGGAGCGCATTCCTGTTTGAAGTCATATTTGAGTGGTGGACAAGGTAGGCTCGACACAGTGTTTGAGGAATACAGTGACATGGCACGAAACCAGCTAAAAGAGATATTGGGTTCATTTAACGAGAGTCTAACAAAGACGTTTAGACTTGTTCACCAAACATCTTTGTTTGTACATTTGAAGTGCAAAGTTTCGTACAAGGCAATGGAGCTCTTGATTAAAGAATACGACAAAGGTGTACAAGGCATGTACAATGCACAATATTGCGATTGTGCAACCAAGGTCAGAGACGGGATGCTGTGTGTCCATGACCTTGCGACTTGTGTGAAGAAACAAATGCCAATTCAGCCCGTGTCTTTGCATCCTTTTTGGAGTACGTTGTCTTTGGAAGAAGTGGATACACAGTGTCATCTTGAAACTAAGAAAAACGTGGCAAGACGTTTATTTGATGAATTTTATGAAGAAACATGGAACACCTTGTCACCACATGATCAAGAGAAGTGTATTGAATCTGTCAGAAAGATAGCTAAAGTGGATACACCTCTCAAAGAGCCGCCTATTTCGAAACACACCGGTGGTCGTCCCCAAGGAGCTCCTAACAAAGTGCCTAGATCTACACAAAGAAAGAAGTCAGCATGGGAATACACCGACCAAGAGATGAGGTCTAGAGCTTTGGAAGAAACACCTCCCAAGAAGCAAAGGGTTCCTAAACCCTTTGGTGCACCTCCCGCTCCACAAAAAATGTATGCACCTTCTAAGTACATTAGAAAGATACCAATGTGCATGAGACCATATGTGGAGGGTTGGTTTGACATCAGAGCCGATGGAAACTGCGGGTTTAGATCTATTTCTATGGAAACAGGTGACCGATATTATCTTCACTCTAATGTACACTTTATCCAAAATATTCCGTCACTCAATCTGTTTTTGAGAGTCATGTAACAGGTGGGACCCAAGAGCATTGGAAGTTCATACGAGAAGAGATGATAAGAAAGGCTAAAGAGATTTGGCATTTACTTAAAGGCACGTGGATTGGTGGAGAAGTAAATCCAACATTGGAGTCCGCTATACATCAACTTACATGGGAAAGCGATTACTACCCAGCTCCAAGGGATAAGTGGCTTACCGTACCAGAAATGGCATGTTTGGTGGCTTCGGCATGTAATTGTGTCTTTGTGTGTCTAGGCGAGCAAATTAAACAGACATTCCTACCTCTTAGACTTCCGACTTGGTATGGTCAACCTGGAGCCAAGATGCAAGTTGTTTGCCTATTACTACTTACACAGCAGGAACATTTCATCCCGGTATGTTTTTTTCAATTGCTATTTACCTAGTGCATTACATGTAAATTTAATTATGCAATTCCGTAAAATCTATCTCAGATTCGCCTGAAGGATGGATGTCCACTACCACCTGTTTATAATCTTTGGGAGCGTAATTGTGAAGAATCTGCTGCGGACTTGTATGACGAAGTGTGGCAAAGATGTGGGGCTTACACACCCCCGAAAAGAGGAGGACATCAATCGTCCAAACAAAGCATCACAATTCCAGACGATGATGAAAACGATTACTAGTTCAAGAGTTATTGTCAGTCATGACAATGTTGTAATGTGTATTTTATTTCGAGTTTCGAATGACCTTCTAATGTTGTAAGGTTGTATCTTTTGATGCACATTTCAGTCTTTATGTGGTATTTCTGGGTTACATTTCACGTGAAGATACTCCGGAGCTTCCAAGCTAGCGTGTCTGTCGGGTATCAGAAATCGATGAGTGCGGGGGATGTACCACATAAGATACTCCGGAGCTTCTTCAAAACCTGTCTGTGCAGGTGGTCCCATCTGCTCCAGGGTCGCCCTGTGGATATCCATCCCCTCCCAACTCCACGCCATTCTATCATAATTCACCACATATGACCTAGGGCTGATGAGCCTATGGGCTCTAAGGGGTGAAATTGGAGGCCTGGGAATCATCTGCACCCTACCAAACTGCCTAGGCGACCTATCGGGATGGTGGGGCTCGGTTATGTCCATGCAGCTCAGCACCCCGAAAAAAAGAGCAGGAGCATAGGCAGGATCATTGAAGTCGATTTCACCATACGGGTTCCAATTAACCTAAAAACGATATCAAAGTCTTCCATTACTCAAACAGTAATTTCATTAAAGGTCCAAGCAAAGATGATGAAAAAAAGTCCTCAGTTTTTTTTGCAATTCCATGCGTGACGCATGGATCTGATTCTTGCGTGACGCATGACACAGATCCATGCGTGACGCATGGAATTGCAAAAAAACTGAGGCTTAAAAATGTAAACAAAATGCAACACAAATACCTGATCCGCCCTCATTGCATCTAGTTCAGCTCTGTAGTTTCGTGCTTCAGGGTCGTAGTTCGGCAACGCTTCCTCTGGTAGAAACCGAAACGCATAAGGATGATCAACTGACCAACCAGGATTACGCCGAACACCAGCTGCTAAGGATGGGAAGTATGTGTATATCCAACCCTACCATTTAAAAAATATAGTTAGCATTAAAACCATAGAAATAAGTTATGATTGCTAAAAAATGTAGTTCCTAAATAATTAAAAACTTACTTGAAGGAGAGTGAAACAAAATGAGATCAAACCACAATTTTGGCGTGTAGCGATGCCCATTTGGCGATAGAAATATGCTAGCGCCGCAGATCCCCAAGAAATACTTCTTGCCTCTTCAACACTCCCTAGAAATGCACCAAATCTCATCGGGGGCTTATGTTGTGACTTGTCAGTGAAGATTGTGGAAGCCAGCAAGTGGAATATATATCCCATTCCATGAACTACGGGATCATTTAGGCCCTCAATGTGCGCCTTAAACTTTTTCGCGCTAATCCAATAACTATCGAGCTGTTCATTTTGAAGATGAAAATTTTGCCGTCCCTTTTCACCAAAAAAGTTCTTGTTCGTAGTTCTCCCGACTGAAGCGGTGGGGTCGGTCACCATAGCTTTCCCGTGAATAGGAAGCAACATCAGCTTCTTGATGTCGAGCAACGTCACTGTCATCTCACCAAATGGCATGTGGAAGCTATTTGTTTCAGGCTGCCACCTTTCTATAAAGGCGCAGATGAGCGGATAATCAATCACATCGTACATCAATACCCTGAGATGAGTCAGCTCCGTTGCAATTGCGTGATTACCCCATGACAAGTCAGAATTAAGTTCCCAATCTTTCAGCTGGGATTGTCTTGTCTGGTAAGGGAGTACGCCTCTATCCTGTAAATTGATTACGTAACACAAATAATTTTAATAACGCATAAATTTTTTCCAGAAACTGCAGAATACAGAAACTGCATAAATTTGGTTTAGGTGTAATGTACAGAATGCAGAAAGCAGTTTCTGCATTCTGTGTAATGCAATTCCATGCGTCACGCATGGACATGAACCATGCGTCACGCATGGATTTGCATTACACAGAATGCAGAAAGCAGTTTCTGCATTCTGTACAGCACACCTTAACCAAATTTTCAACAAAACTACAAATATTTCAACAAATAATCCATTTGGTTAATCAAATCAATTCATACATTAACAAATTTATTATCACAAATTCTATAAACCAAATTAGTTATGATAAGTATTGAATCTATAAACCAAATTCTAATTACATACCTTTCCTTTTTGCACAAAAAAGGCTGTATGAGCTTCAAAGCTTATGAGCAGCTCCGGAATTTGTGGACCTCCAGGAGTACCCCCCTCTAACTGAGGGACGTATATGTTTTTGACCGGAGGTTGTCGTCGTCGTCGTCTTCTGGGTTGTTCCTCCTGCTCCTCTTGCTCTTCCGCTTCTTCATGTTCTTCATGAACATTCTCATAGGTCCGATCCTCTTCCTGACCCTGTTCCTCATGCTCATGCTCCTGCTCATAATCAGAATCAGAATCACCATTGGCACCCCCAGCTGATGGCCCTGCACTGCTACAAGCAACCAGTGCGTACTGGTCATCACCCGTCTGAGGGTTCTGAAAGTGATGAGAACCAGTAGCTTGCCTCATCATCTCCACAAATGATTGGTCATGTTGTGGATAGCCCGGATAGCCTGAAAACTGTGTTTGTTGTGGAAACATAGTTTGATGTGGGATCAGAATGGGGGTGCCAGGAAAGTAATGAGGGGAACCCTGGGAATCGAAACCTGCAGCAGACAAAGCTAGCTGTTGTTGTTGTTGTTGTTGTTGTTGTTGTTGTTGTTGTTGTTGTTGTTGTTGTTGTTGTTGCTGTTGTTGTATCTCATCAGAAAACTCTAAACGACGAGGAGGCGATTCTTGTCTATTCTTCTTCTTCCTTTGTTTTGGAACTATGAGATCTTTTTTCTTCAGATCTCTGTTTCTTTGACGAGTATCCCGTCCAGGTCGACGACCACCATCCATATCTACATCATAAAATGTGCAATTCCACAAAATTAATCAGTTTACTGAATTTAATCAGCATATCATCAAAAACTCAATCAGCATATCATCAAATACAATCTGAAACTGCAGAACACAATTTCTGGAATGTGCAATTCCATGCGTCACGCATGGCTTCCATCCATGCGTGACGCATGGTTTCAAGCCATGCGTGACGCATGGAATTGCACATTCCAGAAATTGTGTTCTGCAGTTTTTCCATGGCTTTCAAACCCTAATCTCAACACTTTTTCCAAAATTATAACAGTTTTTCAATAATTTCATTAAAACCATACCAAATTTCAACAACCTAATTCATAACCCTAATTCACAAAACCCTAATTCAATATCAAAACCCTAATAAACTATATACACATGAAAATATCAAATTTGTCAATAAATTATCAACAAAGTATACAATCCATTCATATATTACAAGTTTAATCATTTCTAATCAACTAATTAACATACACATTGGATTTTGAAGTAAATATCATCAAAACAACATGAAAACCTCATATATACATCAATACCATACCATAACAATGAAATCTTAATGTTTACATACCTTATATGTAGAAAGATGATGAAAATTGTTGAAAATGGGGTAAATCCGTGCGTGAAAGAGCTTCAGCCGCCGTTGTTGTTGTTGAAGAATATGACAAAATGGTAGGGTTTGATGTTTTTGGGCTTTTATAGGGAAAAAATCCATGCGTCACGCATGGTTTGTGTCCATGCGTCACGCATGGTTTTGTTCTGTGCGTGGCGTGTGGATTAAATCCATGCGTCACGCACGGATATAATCCATGCGTGACGCACGGCGCCTGGGCGGTAAATAGCAAAAAGGGTGGGCGTTAAATAGTAAGGGCCATATATATTCTAGCTTTCGAGATCAGATTCTGTAAATCTTTGCTAAATTTGTTTCCTTCACTTATTAGTAGCCTATTATTACAGAAACAGCTAAGTTTACACGGTTCTTATATACAGTCCGGTACTTTATTTAAACGCAGCCTGGTTTCTCGCGTTACGCGAGAATAGAAAAAATATTACCGTCATTTGCCAGTTGAGTGTTTTAGATTAAGTTTAGAGTCAATTACCGTCATTTGCCAGTAACCACTATTTACCGTAAACCACCCGGATAACACCTTCCGTCACCAAACAACCACCTGTCCTTACCTTCTGTTTAAAATTCCGTTACATATTTACATATTTGAGCCCAACTTTTTATTTTCATAAATTTTCACCACATTTTTAAAACTTTGGTAAAAATTGTAATTAATTATAAAATTAGGTTAATCTGTGTTATGAAAATAAAAAATTTGGATCAAATATGTAAATATGTAACGGAATTTTAAACGGAAGGTAAGGACGGATGGTTGTTTGGTGACGAAAGGTGTTATCTGGGTGATTTACGGTAAATAGTGGTTACTGGCAAATGGTCCTATTGGACGGGTAGTTTCCGGTAATTGACCCTTAAGTTTATGTTGTTATATATCTTCCGACCAAAAAAAAAAAAAATGTTGTTATATATCTTCAGTAACTAATGACTTATTCACACCTTTTGTCCACGGATGTTGGTCACTTTAATATTACTCCCATCACATCGAGTTTATAAGGGATTTTATTAGCCTCAATTCATGAATTTTTTTCTCAAATGAGCTTTTTTTCAGAAAACATTCTCAACGTAGGCTTTTTTCAAAAGAAATTCCCAATATAGACACTTATGCCAGCTTCGGATTTTTTTTATGTGTGAGAGACGTCTCTCGTCCGAAGCTGGTAATTTTTTATCTATAAGAGACGCTGGCCTGGTCAGCGTCTCTTATACGTTAAAACATAAAAAAACCCATTTATATGAGACGCTGGTCGAACCAGCGTCTCATATAAATGGTCTTTTTTTTTTATTTGAACATGTATAAGAGACGCTGGTCGAACCAGCGTCTCTTATACAGATTTTTATTTTTTAATTCCCCCGTGTAAGAGACGCTTACACGTAAAATGTTTTTTAAAAAAAATTTATTTGTATAAGGCGCTGGGTCTTATACAAGGCATTTGTTAAATTTTTTTTTTTCAAAGTTTATATATATATATATTATTATATATGACTTACTCGTGTTTGGATGGCTCGTATGGGCTCGTTTGAAATCGGAATCGATCACGACCGATTTCGTTGGGTCCGTATTGATCCCAGCTTTCACCAGATATGTCTCTCGCTCGATTCTGATTTCGAACGACCCCATACGAGCCACCCGAACACGCGTAAGTCTCGTGCGTACCTTCTACTGTAAATGGATATTTACAAATTCGTTCCTCCATATCAGGCGATGAGAGACATATCTGGTGAAAGCTGGGATCAATACGGACCCAACGAAACTGGTCGTGATCAATTCCGATTCCGAACTGGTGAAAGAAGGTATGCACGAGATTTACGCTTGTTCGGATGGCTCGTATGGGCTTGTTCGGAATCGGAATTGACCACGACCAGTTTCGTTGGGTCCGTATTGATCCCAGCTTTCACCAGATATGTCTCTCATTGCCTGATATGGAGGAACGAATTTGTAAATATCCATTTACAGTAGAAGGTACGCAAGAGACTTACGTGTGTTCGGGTGGCTCGTATGGGGTCGTTCGAAATCAGAATCGAGCGAGAGACATATCTGGTGAAAGCTGGGATCAATACGGACCCAATGAAATCGGTCGTGATCGATTCCGATTTCAAACGAGCCCATACGAGCCATCCAAACACGAGTAAGTCATATATAATAATATATATATATATAAACTTTGAAAAAAAAATATTAACAAACGCCTTGTATAAGGCGCTGGTTCGACCAGCGTCTCTTACACGGGGGAATTAAAAAATAAAAATATGTATAAGAGACGTTGGTTCGACCAGCGTCTCTTATACATGTTCAAATAAAAAAAAACGACCATTTATATGAGACGCTGGTTCGACCAGCGTCTCATATAAATTTTATTTTATGTTTTAACATATAAGAGACGCTGGCAGCCTTAAAAAAAACAAATTAAAACAATAAAAAATTTGGAAAATAAATAAAAAATTAACAGCGTCTCTTATACATAAAAAATTCAAAAAAAAAATTACCAGCTTCGGACACGTCTCTCACACATAAAAAAAATCCGAAGCTAGCATAAGTGCCTATATTGGGAATTTCTTTTGAAAAGAGCCTACGTCGGAAATTTTTTATTAAAAAAAAATTCTCAATTCACTGATCAACAGTATAAAATGCGAGAGTCTATTTCTTTGACATAAAAAGTTTCATTGAAAATAATAAAAACGATTTATTAATGGAGGATAAAATAAAGCATGCTTTCTACTTCATCATTTTTTTTTTAATTTTTAGCGATGTTTATTAATGGATAAAATGCGAGTGCTATTGAGTATAATTTTTAGCTATGTTCATCATTTTTTTTCCAGGGAGTAATGTATGCTTATCACCTTTTAAATATTTATCACTATATATTATTTATACGCT
This sequence comes from Oxyria digyna, assembly GCA_029168935.1. Taxonomy (NCBI): domain Eukaryota; kingdom Viridiplantae; phylum Streptophyta; class Magnoliopsida; order Caryophyllales; family Polygonaceae; genus Oxyria; species Oxyria digyna. Next base: position 12,401,630 of record JAPVLV010000010.1, on the reverse strand, counting down.
GAAGTGATGATCATCATTTTAGTGCCATGCATGTTCATTGTTTTTTCTTATACGCAAAACACTTTTTTCCTTACAAGTTCATCACTCTTATACTTGTATTTTTACATCTTCAAACATGCTTTCTACATCTATATTCATCCCATTTTATATCAGTATATAAATATTCGTATATATTTAGGCTGCGTCTAAATGCACACGTTTTTTTTGCTAAATGCACACTATTCTGTGCGGTAACAATTGCAGTACAGAACTGTGCGTTAACTCTTACCGCACCAGAACACTCAGGGGCATTGTTGGAATTTTTTCTGAAACCTATACGACGCTGGTGCGGTAAGAATTACCGCACAGATCTGTGCGTTAACAATTACCGCACCAGATTAATCCCAGATTAAGCAAAAAAAAAAACAGATTTTCATTAACTTAAACCCTGTGCGGTAACAATTACCGCACAGGAAATGTATTTTTTTTAATTAATAATTTTTATTTAAAAAGTATTAAAAAAGAATTAAAAAAATATTAAACCTGTGCGGTAATTGTTACCGCACAGGTTTAATAATATATTAAACCTGTGCGGTAACACTTACCGCACAGGTTTAATAATATATTAAACCTGTGCGGTAAGTGTTACCGCACAAAATGGTGCGGTAATTCTTACCGCACCAGGTTACAGCTTTAAAAAAAAAAATTTCCTTCTCCCCGACCTTCTTCCCCCTTTCTGCAAAAATCCGCCGCCGCAAACCCTAAATTTCGCCGCCGGTAATTCTCCCTTTTCCCACCTATTAAACCATCAAAAGCTTCAATCGACGATGGATTCGAGTTGCCCCGACCATGGCGGTTCTTCTGGCTCCCAAAAACCGCCGGAAGTCCTCCCCGCAGAATACCCGCCGTCCTCTCTTCCGTCGACGACGACGACGACGACGACTCCGACGCCATGGCTGGCTGTGGAGGAAGAAGAAGAGGAGGAAGTGGAGGTGCCACTGAGGTACAGTGGTGGTGCCCGGATCCCGCCAAAATCCCGAGCCCGACCCGACCCGATACTCGAAGCCCGACCCGACCCGACACCCGATGCCCGACCCGACCCGACACCCGATGCCCAACCCGACCCGATACCCGATGCCCGACCCGACCCGACAAGCAGCCCAACCCGCCCCGATACCCGCACCCGAACCCGCTCCGAGGCCAAGAACCCGAAAGCGACGCGTCCAAAACGTCGGTCCCGGGTACGCCACTCGAGCAAATAGAAGGTTGAATCCACAAACCGGGGCTCAAACCGAGGCGCAACCGGAAGTTTTTTCGACTCCCGTAGATCTACATCAAGTATGTATTTTTATTAAATATTCTATAACTTTTGTAATGTTTTTAAATAGTTTAATTATTAAATTGTTAATGTTATGAAATAAGTTATTCAATTTCATAACGTTATCAATTTAATAATATTTGATAACGTTATGACATTTTTAAATAAATTTCGTAACGTTATCAATTTATTTAATTTAATTAATTTATTAAATTTATAACGTTATGAAATTAGTTATTTAATTTCATAACGTTATCAATTTATTTAATTTGATTAATTTATTAAATTGATAATGTTATGAAATAAGTTATTCAATTTCATAACGTTATCAATTTAATAATATTTGATAACGTTATGACATTTTTAAATAAATTTCGTAACGTTATCAATTAATTTAATTTAATTAATTTATTTAATTTATAACGTTATGAAATTAGTTATTTAATTTCATAACGTTATCAATTTATTTAATTTGATTAATTTATTAAATTGATAATGTTATGAAATTAGTTATTTAATTTCGTAACGTTATGAATTAAGTAATTTATTGCGTAACGTTATGAAATTAAGTAATTTATTGCGTAACGTAATTAAGTAATTTATTGCGTGACGTTATAAAATTATATTATTTGGTAACATTATGAAATTAATTAATTTATTCGTAACGTTATGAAATTAATGAAATTTTATAAATATAATAATTTCATAATGTTATGAAATATGACATTCTATATTGTAAAAGTAATGAATTAATTATTTTATGAAATATGACATTGTTCTTCTCTTATTTTGTAACGTTATGAACTATTAGTATATAAAGTATTGAAATTAGGCGAATTATAACGTTAATTTCGTAACGTTATGAACAAAATGTTTAGAAATTAGAGATGATTTTGATTAGGATTGACGTTACAACAACTGTTTGTAACGTTACGACGTCATGGAAAAGACGTTTTTGAATTTGACGTTATTTTTGTAACGCTATGAAAATAACGTTACGCTATAACAACAACATTAGGGGGTGCGAGATACGATGGCCTCTAGTGGTTTTGTTCCGGGGGCTCCTGTTGCTGCAGAGCGTGTTAGGAGGACGCAGATTACAGCGTCCATACGTCAGAGTTTTGCTACTGCTCGAGATCAGCTGAATGCTTCTAGTTCGACACCCACTGGCGAGGCTCGTGCACTTACAGATACTGGGGCAGTTAGGGATTGTGGTCTGGATGTTGATCCGTGTGCTGATGATGAGGGTTACAGTGAGAGTGAGGAGGAGGGTATGGACGTCGATGATACAGCTGCTGATTTGGATGATGATATGCTGGGAGACGGTGAGGGTTTAGGTACAGATTATATTGTATCTCATCTCGATATACCGACAGATCAGCTTAGGAGAGACGACCCTCCTACAGATTTAGGTCCTTCATCGCCAGCTCCTACAGATTTAGGTCCTTCGTCTCCTACGCCAGATGTACCACCTCCGCCGACTGATGATGTACCGCATCCGGCTGCTGCACCTCATGTACCACCTCCTGCTGTACCTTGGATGCCCGGAGGTCCTTTTACAAAGGAGTTGCTGAAGAGTTATGAGACGCACATCGCCAGGGCTATTTATGAGCTTACAGTTGTTGATCCTCCCGCACTTGTGATTCCAGCTGGCCCCCGTCCTCTTCCTCCATTTATACAGAGACAGCGAGGAGGCCGAGGAGCTCAGGCAGATGATGATGTTGCTGATGCAGACGCTGCTGATCCTCCAGCACGAGGTGGACGCGGTCCACGCGGAGGACGAGGACGAGGACGTGGACGTGGACGTGGACGTGCTGCAGATCATGCTGATTTTCCACAGCCTGCTGATCTTCCAGAAGGCGAGGCTCCTCTTGATTTGGTATGTATTTGAACTATAATGTTCATATGTGAAATATGAACGACATTCTGTAGAAGTAACTGTGTTAATTTTTTACTTTTTTTCCAGACACGGAAGGTCGTCAAGGTTCACTTCCACACCGCCTACTGCACTCCACTAGAGGCGTTTAGGAGACCTGGTCCAGATTCGTGGTTTCAGCTTGCAGAGCGATCTGGATTGACTGATCTACGCTATATCGGGTCCGGTCCTGTCGATCATGTGTTGGTTTCTGCTTTCGTCGAGAGATGGCACCCAGAAACCAACACATTTCATTTGCCATTTGGAGAGATTGGTCCTACACTTCACGATGTGGTTGAGATCCTGTCGCTGCCTATACATGGCAGGAGTTGTAGCTCAGTTTTGAGCAGGGAGGAGATCTTCACTTTTGCTGCTGAGATGCTTCATGTAGAGGAGGCACTGGTGAAGACTTGGTATAGGGATGGAGGCATTCCTTTGGGTTATCTTCAGCAGAGATTGAAGGATATGATGCGGATGGAGGATGGACAGAGAGATGAGAGCCTCATTGCGTCTATGTACTTACTGTTGCTTCTCGGCACTACAGTTCTAGTGGACAAGTCGACTACAGCAGTCAAGCACTGGTGGTTAGTTCTTTTGGCCGACCACGACAGCACTGGCCGATATGCTTGGGGAGCTGGAGTGTTAGCTCATCTGTATCGCAACCTTGGACAGGCGTCGAGGCGATTGGCTATGGGGATGGGGAGTTCTGGCATTCTTTTGCGGGTTAGTACGCAAACAACTATAGGATTGGCTATGTTTAGGAAGTCGAGTTCTAATTATCTTTTTTTTGCAGTCGTGGATCTGGGCATATTTTCCACATTTTCGTGGACATTTTGTGACAGATCCACTTTCTATGGACCACGCCGCAGCTGCTATGAGGGAGGGCAGAGAGGTGCCACAGGGGAAGAGCACGGATCGTTTGGTTGCCATTCGTGGCATGCTTGACCGTGTTCGTTATGAGGAGGTCAGATTTTTAATCACTATATGCTTTCGTTATATTGTGTGAATGTAAACTATACTAACTGTTTTGTAATGTTTTGTTGCAGGTTAATTGGTTTCCCTTTGCAAATGTGGATTTCAGACTTCCGCAGTACGCCCCGTCTTTGTTTGAGGGCATTCTCCGTTGTCTGGACATCGAGGAGCTCTATCAGCCAGGTCGCCTGCTGCGACAGTTTGGACATGTGCAGGGTATCCCAGATCCTCCCCCAGAGCCCATCCAGGTAACACGTAACAACAGGCTGACGCATTATTCAGTTCACTTTGCGGAGGATCTGCTTGGTGTGTGGGATCAGGACCCCAGGCCTTTGTTACAGATTCGGGAGCCACGAGCGACGTACTATTGGGCAGTCACAGATGATTATCTCGATTGGTATGATCGAGTTTCTCATCCTCTAGTGGATCCCAGATCACGTAGACTCGATCGTCCAGTTGGTCCGCTGCGTATTCCACCTTCGGTTGACAGTTTTGCGGTACGATTATAAATTTTATTAGTCATATTCATTCAATTAGTATATTTGATAGTAATGTTTTGATATGTTGTTAATATAGCGGACCCAGCTAGTGACTTGTGAGATTCGAGCTTTCTTGGAGACACCACCAGAGAGGAGGCCTGCAGATATCGATGAGTTCATGAGGCGTCTCCTTGGAGTTTTGACTGACGAGGCTCCACCGATGGCTCCAGCTCCGGTTCGTCAATCTCAGCTTGTTCGGCATTCAATCCACGAGGAAGGGCAAGGTAGTGGGCAACGTAGTGGGAATGATGTATAGTTTGTTTGGATACTATGTTTTGGTAATGTTTGGTTCACTTTTGCTTATTTATTTTGGGCTTTTCTTAAAAACGCGAGAAAATGGTCACAATCGCAAATAATAATTAAAAACTACTAAACGTCAAATATTGATAAATGGTTCAAAACGTCTCGAAACGTCTAAGAAACTCGACTTTTTTGAAAAAGGCGAAAAACGACCAAGTACGTCAAATATTAATAAAAATGGTTCAAAACGTGTCGAAACGTCTAAGAAACGGAAAAAATCGACTCAAAACGATATAAAACAAGCCAAATCGAAATATGGAGGATTTCCGAACAAGTTGTAAAAAACTGTAAAAATGTGGCCAAAATGATGGCATAATATGGCCAAAATGAACAAACCTTAGCGAAACTCGACTTTTTTGAAAAAGGCGAAAAACGACCAAGTACGTCAAATATTAATAAAAATGGTTAAAAACGTGTCGAAACGTCTAAGAATCGGAAAAAATCGACTCAAAACGATATAAAACAAGCCAAATCGAAATATGGAGGATTTCCGAACAAGTTGTAAAAAACTGTAAAAATGTGGCCAAAATGATGGCATAATATGGCCAAATTGAGCAAAGCTTAGCAAAAATTGAGTTTTTTGAAAAAGGCGAAAAACGACCAAGTACGTCAAATATTGATAAAAATGGTTAAAAACGTGTCGAAACGTCTAAGAATCGGAAAAAATCGACTCAAAACGATATAAAACAAGCCAAATCGAAATATGGAGGATTTCCGAACAAGTTGTAAAAAACTGTAAAAATGTGGCCAAAATGATGGCATAATATGGCCAAATTGAGCAAAGCTTAGCAAAAATTGAGTTTTTTGAAAAAGGCGAAAAACGACCAAGTACGTCAAATATTGATAAAAATGGTTAAAAACGTCTCGAAACGAAAAAATTCGACTCAAAACGATATAAAACAAGCCAAAACGAAATATGGATAATGGATAATGGATAATGGATAATGGATAGTGGATAATGGATAATGGATAGTGGATAATGGATAATGGATAGTGGGTAATGGATAATGGATGTCATATGTGTACAGTTTGGGCCCATATCGTTTTAACGCCTTCAAACGATGAAAATCGAAATTTTGAAATTGTAACATGTCAACAAATACGGCGAATAGTTATTTTCATTTTTCGGAATCGAAAAATTATTTTTGAAAACGTCAACGGGCCTAATAAGGCCTAATGAAATTTGAATGAGGCCCAAACACAAAAAACGACAAAAAATGACATAAAACGTAAAAGTCAAGAAATGTAACATTAATATTTGAGCATTACCAATCAAACGCTATCGTTTTTATAAGAAATTAACAACTTTAACACTTAAAAGTATGTAAACGAAGACTTTCACCTGTATGCTACTACTCTCAAGTATATAAGTTGTATAGTTATACTCATATGTATGTGATACCACTTCGTTACTAAAATGAACTTCATATAATGTGTTTATTTCATCATATAACATTAGTTTAACACTTATTTGTTATCGTTTGACTCAACTGACCTCGTATTTCATTAGTATAATATGATTTTTTATCATATAACTCTTCGTAATCTCATATTACATTAGTAAAACTTGATAAAATTATTCACAAAACTCTCAATAACGACATATTTCAGTAGTATAACATTACTTTGGGTCATAAAACTTTTTATAATATCAAATAGTATAAGAAAACAACATAAAAAATAAATTTTTATGTAATTAGGGTTGGTACTACAACAGTTACCGCACCAACCCTAATACCCTAAACCCTACAAACACCAGAAACATTTGATTCTGGGTAAAAGGGCTGGTGCGTTAACAATTAACGCACAGAATCTGTGCGTTAATTGTTAACGCACCAGATTCTGGTGCGGTAACAATTAACGCACAGATTCTGTGCGTTAATTGTTAACGCACCAGACTCTGCTGCGTTAACAGAAGATGTGGAAGACTCCAGTCAAGCGGCACGGTTGGATACAAACCGTGCAGGATTGCTTCAAACCGTGCAGATCAGCAGAAGATGTGGAAGACGTCCAGTTAATCGGCACGGTTTGCTTCAAACCGTGCCGATTTGTTACAAACCGTGCGGAAACGCTGTTAATGTGTCTTTTCTGTTGGATCTTGACGAAGTTCTGTTATCAGTTGTGCGTTTATTGCTAACGCACCACCATATTTTGCTTCAGTGTGTTACAGCTACCACACAGCTGTAAGTCACCTTTGGATGACCGAATTACGTTATTGGGCCTTTGTTGTTGTGGACCTTTTGTCTACATCGGCCCAAATCTAAGTTACCCTAGTAAAACCTCGGCTATAAATTCACTGCCTCAGTGAACCCTATTATCTCATTCTCACTGCGCCGTCAAATAATTAGGTTTCAAGTTCTTACTCTGTATTTCAATTAAAAGTCTCATTTTTTACTGATTTCGTTAGATATCTTCATTGTTTCTAACATGTTTTCTTACTTTGTATTACAGATTCAAACAACCATGGCATCATCTTCATCCTCCCCAGTTCCAGCAGAAGGCAGTGAGATCCAGTGCCCGAGTAGAAGGTGCTCAAGAACAATCAAGGTGTTCACTGGTAATGACAAGAACAATCCCCATACGTATGGACGAAGGTATACCACATGTCAGTGTAACTACATGATCGTGTATCTTGAGCCAGAATACGACAGTCATCATCTCCGAGTCATTGCAAAACTGTTGAAGGAAATAGCTGACCAGCAGTTGAAGCTGGTATATTTTCACCAGGCTAAGAGTATTGAAGCAGCCAAACACTGGATACAACAGAGGTTTCCCAATGACCCTGTTCCTAGTTTTTATGACAGTGACTCCGATTAGGGATCTGGGTATCAAATCAGTGAATCTCCGTTAAGTCTGTGTTTAGTTTAAATTTCAAGAATGAGTATGTTGTCTTTCCTTAATGAGTCTGTTGTCTTTCCTTAATGAGTCTGTTGTCTTTCCTTAATGAGTCTGTTGTCTTTCCTTAATGAGTCTGTTGTCTTTTTAATTTATGCTGAGTGTGTTGTAGTTTATGGATTCACTGATTTCACTTCACTGTTTCACCTACCTCATCTAACTCTACTGAAAACACTATTTAAAGCAAACAAGACAAGTCATTACATATTTCAAAGCAGACAAGACAAGTCATTACATATTATAAATCAATTCCAATCGAAGTCTAAAGATCAAGGCTACTAAACTATTACAAATCAAGTCATGTAGTCCATACGCTTTCCAGCAGTGAAGCGGTATTGTCGAAACAAGTCCACTTGGCCAGCATATATCCCTTCCCACCACTTGATGTTGTCATCTGCAAATCTTCTCCACGAACCGGAACAACGTGGCAATGGTGCCCCATCACGGAGCCAAACCTAGATATACAAAGAAAATTAATCAATAAGTATAAATGATTTCGACGTTTCATGACGTTTGTTTAGATTACCACAGATTCTTACCGGTATCCAGTGATTACTGCATCCGACAAGAGCTATCCCAAATATCTTCTGTGGAGGACCAGGGCTCACTGTAGACTGCCTTATTGGCAAGCATAAACACGGCGCATCCCAGGACAGTTGCACTAAACCAACATTATACACTGTGGCAAACACCAAACCCATAAATGGCATGTCCATCCAAAATGGTCTCTCACAAGGACTTCTCATGTAGTTAACTTGAGCAATAAGATCATCCCATGTTCCTACCCGTAGTCCACGTCGTATGGGCTCCCATGTCTCTTTGTTTCCAAGAAGCTCCGCTGCCAACGCAGCACGGATCATACGATATTGACTCTGTTGCATACCCGTAAGTAGAGCCATTGACCGATACCCACAATGTCCGTCTGAACGCACATCTTTCACAGAAGTCATGTAGGAAAGCCAAAAGTAGTCAATATTTTTCACCCCCAAGTTCACCCCCATATAACTTATGGCTTCTTCAATCTCTTCTTCATCTTCTCCTTCCTCTGTTTCGTTTCGATCTGGATAGCAAGCTCTTAGGGGCACGGCATTCATGTCTTCGTCTTCTAAATCGATGGTCTCTGAAAACAATGGTTCAGGTTGGGACTGTGATCCGAAGTCGAACGACACTTGACTTGCTTGCTTTTTAGGACAAGTTGGTCGTTCACTTTGCCTATTTGCCTTCTCCTTTGCGACTTTTTGCGCATTCTCAGTATTTGTTAAGTCTTCTCTAACGTACTCGTGGTAACTCTTTTCCCTCTTTTCTCTCGGAGGAGAATTCCCATTTCGCTGCTTCTCCTTGTTCTTTGATCCCGGCGGCCTTCCTTTTCCTTTCCTAAACAAGTTTGTTGGCTCTACCAAAGAACTTTGTTCCGGATGCTCCAAGTCAATGTACAACTCACTTAATCTGAATAGAGTTCCATCCCTCAAATCTCCACTTTCCCATTTCGCCCACATTTCACGCATTCTGATCTCCGGAATAGACATTGAACGATTGTCGTCGGGTAAGGACAAATTTATTGCATCATCTTCCCATCTCAGTTCCTTCCAGAAGTCATGAAAATCATCCGGAACAAGAGGTGTCTTTGAAATGATTGCCCTAGCAAGATCGTGTACGCATGGCATCCCAAGACAATCTCGAACCCAATGATCATCACAAACATTTGAATACTCCTCCTTCAATATTTGCTGGTACATTTCCAACAACAACAGAAAACACCTATCTGACACTCGGTAAAATAGCCTTGAAAACAACATTCGAATGCCAGGAGGAAAGGTTGGGTCATCAAAGACCATTTGCCGAGTGGTAAGTGCTTGGTTCATCGTCGCCCTAATCAGGTCCATCTGAACTATGACCGCATGGTGGATCCTCACGATCACTCTGTTGAAGCCTCCTCTACTAGAACCCACAATTTCTTTCAACACCTTATGCATCCCCTCCACCCTAAATAAACACAATTTCTAATCATTAGCATTAATAATATGGTGGTCCAAATTAACAACTAAACAAACAAAGATACCTGTTTGTAGTCCTTGTGTGAAAGTGAAGAGTGTAGTCCGTCCACGCTCTAACTATGAACTCCTTGTACGGAGTAAACCAGTACTTTTCAACGTAACCAACAATGCCCTTCTTCCATGAATCTCTCAGCTTTCTCAACCTCTCTTCGTAGATTTCTTCGGTGCTCGAGCAAAATATCCCCCAACATTGCGTAACAAAGTTCTCCGCCCTTTTAGTATTTTTAATCACTTTTTCTGCGTGTGACTGGATGTTGTGCTTAATGTGCACCCAACACAATAGTTGCTTCACATCAGTGTCTTTGAACACAAGTTTGATTGCTCTCAACAAAGCCTTCTCACAGTCGGTCATTATAGCCTTCGGCATCACTCCCAAATTTCTACACAACTCATGAACGCACATCATCACAAACTTGTAATGCATTACTGTCTCCTGAGCCATGAATGCATATGCGATGTTGAACGTCTTGTGCGTGCAAGTGAAACCAACCATCTCCACTAAAGTCATATCATACCTATTTGTCTTGTATGTGGCGTCCATGATAATCACGTGAGGAAACTTCCTGAACAAACGAATCGACTCCGGGTGAGCGAAAAAAAGGACTTCAACCTCATTCGTCCTCGTGTTCCTCAAAGGTTGACAAAAATACTTGTTCTCTTTCTGAAAATTTAGAGACCACTGAGTAACTGACAATTCACCACGATCTTCAAAATTGATCTTCTGCAAAAAATTGGCAATCTGCTTCATGGATGTCACATTTTGCGGGTCTCTTTTCCTAAGCTGAATAAGTATGTTTTTTGGCGTCTTGCGATCATCCCCCGCTTCCCTTGCTATTTTCTCCTCCTCTTTGCTCATTCTACCCACGAATGAATTCCCATGAAAACTAGTAGGAAGAGTGTGGTTGTGACGACCTTCTACAACATTCACGATCCATTTATAACTATAAGGCCCTTCTTTTATACGAACCCCATATAACTCAAATGTACAACCACATTTCTTCGATTTTCGGTGACGAAGCCTCGGAACCGGCAATTCTGGATTTTTTAAATTCACTTTCGGCCTACCCGATCTAGGTTTTCCAAACCTATCGCATACAAAATCAACGCAATATTTGCTAGATGTACGATGTACCAAAACTATCATTAAATCCCTTGCTCTCTGTTTTGTCCATTCCATCATCTCTTCTTTACTATCCCACATTTGCGCAGTACTAAAATGTGGTCTAAAGTCTTCTTCCTATATTGATTAAACTACATTACTTAGATACGCAATTTTAACTAATTAACCTAAATCTCATGCAATTAAATACAAAATTTAAATTGATAATATACTAACCAAAATCGGTAACGGAGTCCAATCGTCTAATGCAATTGATACATTTGCTTCGCCTTCTTCCTCTTCTTCGTCCACTTCCTCATCGACTTCTTCGTCTTCTTCGTCCACTTCCTCTTCTTCATCGACTTCGTATTCTTCTTCCACGACCCCTGATATCCAATTGTCGTTACAATCATCCTCACTACTCTCATAATTATAAGACATTGTAGTGTGCATTGCAAAACTTCAACAAGATAGCTCAACCTATATATACAACCAAAAAATGCCCGTTGGAATTTTATGCCCGTTGGTGCGTTAACTATTACCGCACCAACGGGCATAAAATTCCAACGGGCATTTTTTCAAAAAAACCTGTGCGGTAACACTTACCGCACAGGTTTAAAAAAAAAGTTACCGAAAAAAATATTAAACCTGTGCGGTAACGATTACCGCACAGGTTTAATATATTATTAAACCTGTGCGGTAAGTGTTACCGCACAGGTTTAATATTTTTTTAATACTTTTTTAATACTTTTAAAAAAAAAAATATTAATTAAAAAAAATAATATTCCTGTGCGGTAATTGTTACCGCACAGGGTTTAAGTTAATGAAAATCTGTTTTTTTTTTTGCTTAATCTGGGATTAATCTGGTGCGGTAATTGTTAACGCACAGATCTGTGCGGTAATTCTTACCGCACCAGCGTCGTATAGGTTTCAGAAAAAATTCCAACAATGCCCCTGAGTGTTCTGGTGCGGTAAGAGTTAACGCACAGTTCTGTACTGCAATTGTTACCGCACAGAATAGTGTGCATTTAGCAAAAAAAACGTGTGCATATAGACGCAGCCTATATTTATGTTCATCACTTGCTTAGCTTTCTACATCTTAATTATTCCCTATATTTTATTTAAAAGTGATCAACTTTACTTATATACTATATATGGTGAAGAAGGCCTATCCATTGGTGCGTTATCAATTGTCTTGTACATATTCATCATCTACATTTAGAAGTCTAGAATTCCAAGATAGATTACGTAAGGGTGATGTAAGATCGAGCAGAAAACTGGAGACCCTGCAATATTTTGGCCATGGTGGGGATTGGAGGTTGGTGAGATGGAGACGGTTCATCATTATTAATTTTCTGGTTTCATAAGTTTTCTTAAAGAAAAATGTCTTGCCATCATTTTTAATGTCGTCTAGTGTTGCGTGCATGCATGTCAATTACTAGTGCTTCTCACCAACCCTTAACGCATACTGTATTAATTAGAACTAAGAAGTCGTACTTGATTTTGATTTTTTGGTCTAATAAACGAGAGATCAGACTAGTCTTCTTAGTTTGCAGCAAATTCATGAATAGATCATAAACCTTAAAATTTAACGTGAAGGACATCTCCAATGCTGAGCTAAAATAGACATATCACTTAGAATTATAGTAAATGAAAAATTATATCTTTTAGCAAATGTTATTTTTACCAAGTTAATCAACTTCAATAGCAAATGCTATAAATTTGTTATTTCTTAGCATAATTTTAACATTCTCATGCTATATTAATTTATTTATTAGACACATCATCAACTTTGCTTTAAAGATTGCTACTTTAAGCTAAATTTAGCAATTGATTTGGAAATATAAAACACCTATAAAAAAATATTCTTACTATTGCCTATTTTAGCTTATTGTTACTATTGGTGTTAGATTTTTGTTATAACATTACTATCTCCACTTATAGCTTAAATCATTTTTGGTTAAAGAGAGGCAACACTCTCTGACACTTTATTCAATACGAAAATAGCTAATTTGCAATAAGACGGGGAATAGCAAGACCCCTCACATCATCCTTAAGAATTGAAAAAACAAAACTAGGAGCAATATGCAAGAAATGAAAACCTAAACTAAGCGAATAAGCATAGTTCGTCAATTCATCTGCAAGACGATTGACCTCCCTAATACACATGCGTAACCCGAACTATCCAGTTCCTAATCAAGAAGTCATGCACATACGTATCAGGAAGGAGAGGGGATCCGAATCAACAACCCCTGACCGAAACAGTCCAACCACAAACTCAGAGTCGATCTCCACCAGCACCTAACGAAAGCCCAACTCCCATGCAATGTGCAGACAATAGCACCCCCCCCCCCCCCCCCACAAATCTCAGCAGTAGGAGTCGTACAAATCCCAATATTCGGCGTGAAGCCCCCTTTCCATTGCCCCTCATCCGTTGTAATAGCTCCTCCCGCAGTTGCACGCCCTGGATTGCCTTTGGAGGCCCCATCAGTGTTCAGCATTACCCACCCATGGTTCGAGCGTTTCCAACTTATGTTGCTTTAAAAATGGAATAAAAATGTGTTTCTTTTTGTATTTCATCTTAGAAACTTAAAGCATCTCCAATGGTATACTAAAAATGACTATAACAATCACACCCCAATGACAAGCTAAAATGACAAAATGAAGAATATTTTCTTAGAGATTCTTCATTTTTCCAAGTTAAAAGCTAAATATAGCATTCTAAATAGTAATTCATTTAACATTCTTGGTGATGTGTCAAAATGATATTGAATTGTTTAACAACTAAATTTTATATAGAATGCAAGTTTGGGAATTAGGATAAGAAATAACAAAATTTAGCATTTATTGTTAGGGTTATCTTAATTGGTAAAAATATTTTCTAAAAAAATACAATATCTACTTGTTATAATCCTATGTAACATGTCATTTTTAGCTCTCTAGCCCTAACCAAATGCGTATAAATAGGTAGATAGATGTGTTTTTTTAATCATTTGTTCTTACAACATTTTTGCAACAAAATTTACCATTTTACTACTGATTTTAGAGTTCACCCATGCTGCATGCTGCCTGCTGCCATGCATGTTTTAAAAGATTGTACAGATTTGCACACAAAAATCCTACAACAAAATTGCACGGATTTTGTTCACCCATACATCGTAGCTTAGAGAAGGGTCCTGCTTTACGTTAATTTAATCGAGGGTTTAATTCCTACATTGAATCGAGAGCTAAAACTCCATAGGAATATGAGTTACTCTTCCACTGCAATCTAATAAGATGACTCCAAAACTTATCCCCAAATCAGTCCAAAACAAAACACTAAACAGTAGAGCAAGGATCCTCAATTACACTGATCAAGGAAAAGAATAAGCGAAACATATGATCATTCTAAAAGTACAACGCTACTTCCTACTTACATTGCACCAATTTTCATCCATAGTTGCAGGACCCTTCTTACATCAATCTGTTACAATTACAGCAAGCCAAGCAGAACCGTAAAGAAGGCATCATACGACTCCAAGCCATTAATACCATTCATGTTTTAAAGCAGGATATAACTATCAAAATGCTGTAAAATCTTGATCTTGATCTTGCTTATGACTTATTTGGATTTGCAGTCTGTTTAAGATTGAACTGAGATATCTTCTATTCCACGAAGCATTAAACACGAGATTAGAAAAGAAACTACATATGCTCAAACTCAGGTAACGATTGGTGGTTTGTTGCGCTTTGTACAAGACAGACTATATGAAGTTCAAACCTTAAAATCAATTCACCAGTCTTTAGGCTTTGTTCTTCAGCTGAACCAAGATCATTGTCATGTTGTCACATCCTTCGCCGCCAGCTGAAGGTGCCAAACACTTTTCAAGCACTCTTTGACATATGACAGAAAGCTTCTCTTCCTGCACATTAGATTTTAGAGGATTAAGAAAGAATGTGTATTGGTAAACTTATTAAAAAATGAAGCCCTATAGAGAAAATTATGAACCCATCGTAGAAAGATTACTATTTTTTACGTCTTATTCGTCGCCCTGGGGAGCAAAATAGAAAGTCCATAATGTAAATACATCAGTAGTTATAAATACTACTTTTTAAACATGGTTTTGGTATAACAAGTATTTTTCCACAAATAGTACTTTTTTGAACAAAAACACACATTATAAGGTAGAAATGTCTTTATAAATGATTTGCAAAACCAAGACATAACTAAGGGCTTACTGATTTCAACTGGTCGTGTATGAAGTCCACCACTTCTTGGCTTGACATGCAATCCCTATGAGAAGATAGTAATTTAAGTTGTTTTACTATTGGCTAAATATTCGGTACAGAAAGAACGAGAGATAGAAGCATACCAAATTCCATCACAAGCCAGGACAAGAAACTCGTGATCATCAGATAGCTCGAGCTGAGATAAAAGAAAATGCCACATAATCAATCTAAACTGCAAAGAACCTTATATTCTAAACCATTGTTTAAATGATCAGACATGAAAATAGTATGAAGGTTACATAGTACATAGTACATACAATTTTCACATCTGGATTAGATGTAACCATTTGCTTTTCAGGAGGCAAATCCTTCCTTTTCTTAAACTCCATATCACCTGCAAGATGATAAAGATGACACTCATGACAGTTTAAGGAAGTAAGCAATTCAATAAATCACTTGTAAAATTTCAACTAGTAATGACATGAGTATATCGATTACCAATTGCTCTTGCCAAATTTAAAGTCCCGTTAATACGTCCACTTTGGATAAAGCCACCGGCTTTCAAAATTCTTTCTTTTTCCTCCTCTAGGTCAGGCTTGTGGTCTTTGGATAGATCATGGGCCTGCATGTGATTTATTGTCTTTAGAGCTCCAAAAGCAATCTATATGAGTGGTTGGACTATTTAGGAAGGAAGAAAAACGGAGGTTCATGATTAAAGGAGCTTGATACGGAGCTCAATTTATATTTAAGGGATAACTGGTCATGCATTTGTACTGACCTTGTAGATTTACAGATAAATTTTTGTTTCTCATATTAGCTTGTTTTTCTTCCATATCTGGATGCACAAGCAAAGCCAACCCGATATCCCTCAAATATACAATTTGCTTCAGTAGAAAAGAAAATTACACCCCTCTCTTATTGCTTCTCCAGTGAATTTTTACCATTTATTCAAACTAGCAATGCCATTAAATACATAGACAGTGTATTATAGCAACTACTCATTGGTTTAACTTCTAAATTCAGTTAGTAGACAGTGGACCACCCAATGAAATACATAACATGCCAGCCAGTGCATTAACATAACCGGTCAGGCGGTCACTAAATTACTTGGAAGCTTCACTCTCCAGTATACAGGACAAAGGAAGATAGCGACAAAAATTACCTGACCCCTCCTCGATATAACACACCGTGAATCACCAGCATTTGCAACAATTAATTTTTTCTCTCGTAGTACTGCCACACAAGCTGTGCTTCCAGCACTAGGCCCTTCAGAATCGCAATGAGATCCCTAAATTAACGGGAGATGCAGATGAAAAGATCACTTCCAGGGAAGAAAAAATAATCTAGTTACAAATGTTGGTAGGTGAGTAGATGACCAAATTTTCATAGAAAAAACCCTGCTTTCTGTTGTAGACAAAAAAGTTTTAACTATCATCATAAGATATAAATAGAGTAGCAACATTCATAATGAAGAGAGAAATCTATATATTGGCCCCACCTATAAAAATAGGACTAGAAAAGACGTGTGCTTCTGCAGGCGCCCATGTAAGAAATCTATGGAAACTTGTGTCCTCAATTTATACAGCTTAGCTCCAGTCTCCAGAGTACTAAAATAGTATACTTATATCTCAAGCTTCTCAATGAGTATGCAGAATAATCTTTCTTCCATTCAAGTTTAAACTGAAACTTTTACCTACAGATTTTCTGATAAGTAATTTTCACTCCAGGAATGCTCATGTTGTATACTAACGAAATGACTGCAAGGTGTGTCCATGTAAAAGATTTGTTACCTCGTATTGACAATCTAAGCAAGAAAGTGATCCAAATGTCAAAAAGTATTTCAAATTTAATGACATTGTTGACATTAGTGGGATGAAACTTGAAGAACAGTTAATCATGGCATTAAAGGAATCAGAAAAGAGAGAAACATGTATTTACAACTAACCTCCTCAGGAGACACTCCATCCTCTTCAATAGCAAGTTCACCGTTTCTAGGAGAACTCAGTAGTTCTTCCACTACACCACTAACCTTTTTTGGCTTATCTTCCATCTCCCTTAGCTCCATTTCTGCTCTTTGACCACACATTACTTCATCCATCCTGTTTTAGATACAAAAGACGACGATCAGCTTCCACTCCATTGATTTCTAATAGATATATTTAAGGTTTTTTATTAATTAGTTTCTTCTCATAAAAAGATTGTGAAGTATAGAAAATTATTAACCATGAAAGTGCAGAAAAAAAAAGATGGAAGAAAAATGGTTCTGAAACCATGAAACATCAGCCCAACCAAGGGCGAGCAACACATCAGCATACTTTTTTCAAGAAAAAGTTTGAACAATCATTAAGACTTTGATAATGTATATCCCCTGCCTTGTATACTGAACATGTAACTTACAGGAGATAGACACTGTCTCATGCTCTGGCAAGTGGTTGGGCCTTGTGGCTTTGTGGCATGGAGTTTGAAGCTAAACCAACAAATTGAAATAGAATATGCAGAGTAACCTGAGAAAAGTTTTCTGTATAGCTTTGCACAAATCCCCAGCTTGATAGGTTTCATGTTGAAGTAATTCTTGGTGAAGATACTTTGCACAGAACTTGGATACACATTTACCTGGAAATTAAAGAGGCATATAATGAGAGAATAGCCAAAACATGGACTATTGGATGTAAGAAAAATATATAAAATGGTATTATAGGACATTTAGATCTGGTGAAAGGTAGGCAGAAGCATAAAAACAAGCATGCCATATTCTAATCTTTGATGCATGCTCTCTTAAATCGATAATGTGCAGATAAGAAAACAAACTTCAATTCCCTTCCACGAAGTCGTGTGTTTTCATCATAAATGTGAGCACGGAGAATTGTTATTTATTGCTAAAACTTGAGAAGTGTAAAAATAGAGTGAGGTGCATGCAAGATGATCAAAAAGAATTTCAATGGAAAGTAAAGAAAAACTTTCTTAAAAGTGGGCATCTATACTTCTAATATTTCACCTTGATAAACCGACAAAAAAGAAGAAGTTAGGGTCAAATTCCAAAAAAGAAATAAGGGAACTCTTTGCTTTACCTCCATGACCATCATAAACAGCAAAAAAGGATGTTGAGTTGTCCAAATTTGGAATAGCTGCATGCTGCACACATGTAAGATAAGTAGCTGCATCAAGACTAGAGGATTCGAAGCATGTTTCTCATACTTGCACCAGTGGACAAAATATTAATGAAACCATAACCATCACTGATACTGATTCATAAGATAATCTCTGCTCGTATACTTGGTAATTTATATAGAAACTAAGCAAGTACAATACACACCAAGACAAGGAGACCAGGATGACCTCATAAACAAAAAATAGCCTTTTCTTTGTTAATTGTTTTCTTACTTGATCAGGACAGATATATGACAAACTTGACTCATCAGCTGAACCAGGTAAAAACAAATTACACTAGAATAACTCTGGCAAGAGAGTTCTCTTTTCAGTAGCCAGTATTCTGCATGTACAAGAGTATAATACTTACAGCATCTTCCATGGATGTACGCCACCCTTGCATGGATGATAGTCCGTATTGAAGCTTGTCATTTCCTCCATCTTCAGATTCCTTTTCAGTCTTTGGCGAGCTCAGATATATCCCCATTTCTTCAGCTGAAAGAAAAAAAAAAACTGATCTTAGACTAACTAAACAAATCAACATCTAGTCTCCTGAAAAAAATTTCAACATAAAAATCCAATCGAAAGCTAATTACGAACCAGGATCACCTCCAAGAACAAGAAGTCAAGAACTCAAATGTTGAAATATATGTAACTCAACGGCAATATCAAAAATTTAAGCACCTGCCTCCCCACCGACAACTGGATTCACATATTTAAAAGCAAAGAGAAACAATCGATCAACGATCAACGATCGCATCCAATTCGCATTATCAGTTTTCTGAATCATCACATGGTACACTTTATCACTAGTACTCTTTACACACAAAAAACATTTAAAATACAACCAATTATCCCAATACCGTATCAAGAAAAGAAAACGAATTACCAGTAAACAATACACAACTTTTCATAAAAAATCGATCAGAAAAGGAAGCGTAAAGCGTGAAAGATTAAAGAAGAACAGCGATTAAAGAGTACAGAGTACTCACATCAGAGATTATCTCATCACGCAGATTATGTGCTGCGGAGTTGAGAAGAGAGCGGAGAGTGCGAGAGAAGCTTTTTCAGTTGCAAATTTACAGTTAAATGGAGAAATCGATTCAAGAAACTTATGGGCGATCCGATATGCTTGTTGTCGATTTCATCTGAGTTTACTATTTACCTATTTTAAAATTAATGTCCAGCAGCAACACCGCACTTGATAAGTCCAATCATGTAAGATGATGACGTGGGGAATTTCCAAGTCGGTAAGTAAGATTCACATTGTACTTTAGCCCACTATTCATTATGGGCTTTTGGCCCACATATAATTATGGGCTTTTTAGCCCATTTTCGCGCGTTGCTCACACGCTCCGTTACTTCAATAAACTGACCTTCTTGCTCACCGGCGAAGTTTCTGCAATGGCATTTCTACGGCACGCGAGGAGAATCCATCGAGCGTTTCCGTCTTCTCCGTTTCCGTCTTTCCGAGTTGTTCAATCTCCGATTCGTAGCCTTATTGATTCGAGTGATTGTAGAAGGTGCTTCTTCCATACATTTCGTCGAACACTTGTCCTGCACTCTGCTACATCTGTGAATCAACTGTCTTTCTTCTCTACTTCTCACTATTCTCCTTTGAAAGGGATCTTATCCACTGAATTGAATGCAGTTAGTGGCGAGAGGAATGAAGTTGGTAAGCAGCAGCTCGTTGAAGTGGTGAAAAAGGCAAAGGGTTTTGAACAGAAAAGTGAAGCCATTGCTTTTATTGATGATTCTGGAGTTATCCCTACTCAAAGTGTTGTGAATTTGGCTATTTGGGAGTTGAGGGATAGTTGGGAATTGGCTTTGCTGGTGTTTGAATGGGGAGCAAAATGGGACTGTAATGATGAACGAACACTGGGTTTGATTGTTTGGGTGTTGGGTACTTTTGAAGAGTTTAGCGTCGCCTGGAATTTGATTCGGGATGCTCATCGCTTATCATTCAGTATCCGGCTTCCAATGCTTGTTATGATTGAAAGGTGATTCATACATTGCAATTCTGATGTTGTTTGTTCATTCTTGTTCAATCACAGAAAAAGATTTGATCTTCAACGGCTATATAGAATCTGTATTAACATCGAAGTGTTTCCTGACATTCTTTGAAGTTTAACCCTGTTGAATTATGGTCTGAATACATTTCATGATTAAACTTCATGTGGTTGATTGCAAATAAGTGTCATAACTATGTGAAGTAGGTGCTTCTATGAGTGTTGGATTTTTTTTTTTCCAATACGCAAAGTTGTGGGCAGGCCCTGTTCATGGATGATCGATCTAACTAATGCTTTGAGGTTGTTACTTTTTTGGATTTATGGTTTAGACTACTTTCGTCTATGATAATCTTGCAAGTTCAGATCTTTCGTCTAGGATTATGGTTTCCCTTTGCAACTTCTATCTTTGTGAGTTTTCTCAATTTGTTCTTCATTTCAGATATGCAGCTAAGAATAGTCCACAGAAGGCCATAAAAACATTTGACATTATGGAGAATCTTAGACTTAGTCCAGATCAGAATGCATTCAACACCCTCTTGCATGCACTTTGTGAAAATGGAAATGCAGCAGAGGCTGAAGAACTCATGCTTATAAGTAAGAAGCTCTTCCCTCTCGAAACAGAGAGCTTCAACATAATCCTCAACACATGGTGCAATATTTCTGTTGACGTGTTGGAAGCCAAGAGAATATGGAGGGAAATGTTGAAAAACTGCATCACTCCTGATTCGGTAACTTACACATACATGATCTCCTGCTTTTCAAAAGTCAAAAACCTCTTTGATTCATTAAGACTCTATGATGAGATGAAGAAAAGAGGTTGGACTCCTGATCTTGACGTGTACAATTCATTAATATACGTGCTGTCTTGTGAGAATTGTGTAAAGGAAGCTCTCAAAGTCATGGAGAGGATAAAAGAGGAAGGATTGTTACCAGATGTGGAATCTTACAATTCCCTGATCTGCCCTTTGTGTGAAAATAAAAGATTTGATGAGGCAAGAACTATATTAGGCTCTATGATGCAGGAAAATATTAACCCGACTAGCAGGACTTATTATGCGTTTTTACAGAATGACAGATTCGAAAGCACTTTGGAAGTACTGAATGAAATCAAGAGAGCTGGTTTAGGTCCTGGTAAAGATGCATTTCTTTTAATTTTCAATAATTTCTTCAAGCTAAGCCAACCTGCGAGTGCGCTTAAGATTTGGGTTGATATGAAAGATTATGGAGTTGAGCCTGAATCTGAACATTATGTGGTTGCTGTTGAGGGATTGATCAAGTGTGGATGCTTAGTTAAGGCTAAAGAGCTTTATACTGAGATGATTTCTAAAGGGTTTGTTGATGAGCCAAAGTTGAAGAGGCTATTGCAAGAACCGAAGAGGGGAAGCAAACATCGAAGAAAACAGCCTTCTAAGATTGTGAGACGAGTTATGAGAGACAGTGGCGTGGATAGCAAAACTCATGTGGCAAGGAAAGGCAGGAAACGAGGAGGAAAAAGGAAGAAAAAGAATGCAAAAACATGAAAAACTTCAGAAGTTTTTCATCATAGTTGATATTGAGAGCTGAAATTTATCTTCACTTAGGCTTGATGATATATGGGTTATGTTTGTGTTTCCATCCCGATGCCTGTTTTCTTTGGTTCTATACAAGGACAATAACCGTGTATATTAGATTTTCATTGCAATTGGTTGTGATTGTATTCATTATTTCAATGTACTGTACTGGAAATTTTCATATACTGAGATTTGACAAAAGGATTCGCATTAGGTACAAAATATCTCGCTCTTTTGTCTCTCACAGAATCTATGACTTAGGACAGGTCTATAATTTAGTTGGTTATCTTCTCTATTTTGTTATCCTTTATACTCTCTTTTTAACGGGTTGTTCACCTTGAATCCCAGACATTCGTCTCGGACGAGTCTATCCATTGGGTGGTTGTTGAGATTCAACAAAAGGACAATGATCTGTGTATACATAATGTACCCATTTACAATAATATATTCTGACTGTATGGTATTGAATTGATACAACAAGAACTGAGCATTTTATCTCGTGTCAAAATACATTGAATGATGATACAAAAGAGATAAGGCATTGGATTACACACTTAAGTGTTGTATTAAGTTCGCCAATCAGCAGATGACTCCAGATCAGTGCCTTCTTCCCACCATGTAGCATTCTGCAATCATGTAATCACATAAATGCTCAACACCGCAAATCAGAGAAAATTAAATGCCCATTACTATTTTCAGGGAGATTTTGTTAACAAAGCATAAATAGGAAAGGGCGTTTAACCCCGCACCCGAAAAATTATAACCCGCACCCGTTTTGGGCGCATCCGTAACGCGCCCAAAAAACCCAGTTTATTTATGGGCACATCCTGGATGCGCCCAAGTTTTAGTTTTTTTTTTTTTTTTCCCTTCAAACTGCTCAAAAATCCGGTCTGATTTTGGACGCATCCTAGGTGCGCCCAAAACTGAACCGGGTTTTTAAAAAAAGGTTTGGACGCATCCCGGGTGCGCCTAAGAGTGGGTGCCAGTTATAAAAAAGTGGGTGCGGGGTTTTTTGCCGATAGGAAAAGGCTTGGCGAAGAGAAACCTTATAGCCTTGACGAAGGAATGCAAGTGAGCTCCCTTGCTCCTCTTGCAAACCAAGGACCCTGAGCAATTCTTCTTTTGTCTGCACAACAAAGGAGTTCAAAACTTGCAGAATACATGCATTCTATGATACCAAAGTGGTTAAAACCATGATTATCTGAATAAGATTATTCTTGCATGATTGCTCAAAGGAAGTGATGTTTTTACAGCAAATGAATTATAGCTTGTCACTTCTCTTTGATCCTAACGAAATTTTCTTGGTTTTTGAAGATTCTATAAATTAGTAGGATAAATAATGGAGTAGAAAATACTTACTTCTCCAAGAGTAAAGCGATTTGCACTCTCGGCTACACAGGCAAAAGAACCGTCTTCTTGCTTAAGCATCACTTGCCAAGGCCCTAAAAAAAATCACAATTTTGATCAGCATTCACGATGACAAGAGGCCCCAAGGGGAATTAAAGAAACTGAAGATTTGTAAAAATACAGTTAATTACATAAACAGCCAGAGTATTGCACCCTTTTTTCTCAGAGCATTTTTCACTCAACTTACAGTGCAGTTAACTGCGTATTCAGGAAATCCAAATAACACTGATACCAAAAGATCTGATGTCAGCAAGTTGACAAAACAAAACTTCTGCAGAATGTGTTTATGCTTTATAACTTTATAACAAGAAACTTCTAGTATATTGCTTCAGAAATCTACTCCAAAGACCAATTTCTTATTCGGTTGTCTACATATGCTAGACCTGTCAGATATTGAATGACGAATAGCATATATTTTAACATGGACAAGCATAAATCTCTCATTATGAAATGCCACCTGACATGAGATACATAAAATCTCTAAGTGAAAGGGCTGTCTTGACTGAGAAAAAGAAAATGGAAAAAGGCACCGAAAGAGATGGTGATTCTATATAAACATTATATAACACATCCCACAAGTTCAGTATTACAAATATAACATGCTCTTACCAGGATATTGACGGAAAAGTGCTCCACTGTAATTTAAAATGTACGGTGCAACAGGTACAGTCTTCCAAGAACAAAAAGGTGGCAGATAATCAGAAGTGAAGTTAAAGCAAGAAATTAGAGGTTCTTATAGTCGCGTGCAGGAGAATGTACCTTTGAGTAGTCTCTTATTCGGACGTAAAAGACAGGAATGAATTGAGAAAGAAATCGATAGTGGACATCCTTAGGAGGAAACCCTAAAAGGCCAAGGTCAGCCCTGCAAAAATCAACTGGATATTAAGACATGGATAATCACATTGAGGGAATAGTTCACAACCCAACCAAGACATGAGAATAATTTGACGCATACCGCAATGTATCAAGTTCAAGATTGAAAAGAAGGGATGGGGTCGATGCAGCAAATTTTTCCTGCATGGTCCATAGATTCAATTTACAAATGAGTTGATCAAAGAAAAAGTATGCAAGGCTAGTTAGGAGGGAGATAAAAGAAATTAAGATAAGATCAAGCATAATTTTTTTATCTAACTCACCTATCGTAGGAAACTAGAGTCAAAGTTTCATTTATAGACACTAGACAGGTTGAGGGTTACTTTCTTTAATTATCTACCTGAGAATTTCCTATTTCCATATACTCTAAGATTCATGATTACTTATTAGCCTCGCAATATATGAGTCTTCCCTTAACTTTTAAATACATGCTTTGAGCCGAAAATTTCAACTTAAGTTCCAACACATAATTACTTTTGGCTGCTTGTAAGTTGTAACTACAAAACCTGTTCAAACTCATCTCCAGATTATGAAAAAAAAAAATTAACTTGAGACGTGCTAACAGATTATCCTAGATAGCTAGAATCAGAGAGCATTGAACATCTGTATTTGGCACATTGTTTTTTATAATTCAGCAATAGAGGTTCATGTATAGTCATCAAAGCTGATTATAGACGTGATATAGCATGGATCTTCTCTCAAGTAAAACTGAAGTGGGATAGTCAAGACACCGTACCACATACTTCTCTATAAGGGAGAGATCCTGTGTGCTACAGTTGATAAATACATACAGAGCAGGTGGCTGATCAGACTCCCAACGGTCTGCAGAATAAGATTTCATATTACAGTAATTAAGTTTGATAAAGATGTAATACAAATATGTAGTAATAATAGGAAATCCAACACCAAGAATAGACAACACCGATCAAAAGGCCTCGACCAGCAAGGTACACAAACATACATTGCATTCTGTTTATTACAACATCAATCCTAAACCCAAATTTTCTCAGAGGGGGGACCATTATATGAAATAGAGAAGAGGTATTCTCTTATTAGCAAAAACATCACCTTATTAAGTATGAGAACTGAGCAGTTCAGAAGGTTTAGATCATAGTCTGGAGAAATATTACCAAGGTCCAGACTGTGACCTGATTAGCATCCTTAATGATCTTCACCCAAAAAAAAGTATCCTTTATGACACCATATGAGGGATGTAAAGGTTGGGAAATGCGACGTCTGTTTGTCCGTCAAATCCTAAATTGCCCTTATAGTTGCTTGGGATCCTAACACTGTATTACATGTTTGATAGGAAGAACTTATGATACCTAGGTTTTGCTAATGGACAATAGAATACAACTTTTAGGAAAAATACGAGATCTTCTGATAGCCTTTGATGAAAAACAGATAATTCTAGCTCAATTTAAAGAAATAATGATTTCGAGTATGTCTCCTTTTATAAACATCAAGGTAATATCTTCAGCACAAACTAGTCAGCCATCAGAAAAGGAAGCCACTCTCATATTGATGTATTATTGCATCAGTTCTGTCACAGCTTAGAAGATGTAGAACGATTACTTGCCACTTTCAATATTCTCTATAAGAATTTATTCTACTAAAGAATGCATGACTAACCTTCATTATCATCCTCAAAATCAAAATCCAGAGTCTTCCTTATAGATTTGAAGAAAGAATTAACAGGACTCACAGGCACATCGTCCAATGAGCCTACAGTGGTGCCATCAATCTGAAATGATAAGGAACAAGACTTGTTTTTTAATTACTAATGAGATGTCAGACTAAAAAATCATCAAGTAACAACGTAAGCTTGAAACCAGATTAAGATAGGGGGAAATGCAACTGCTTAAGGTTAACAATTTTTTTAATCAACACTTCCTATCATTTAAGTTATTTTTCTTAATCCAAATGCTCATATTCTACATTAGATTGATTTTGATCAGATTCCGTTCATTTAGAACA
Source organism: Oxyria digyna (assembly GCA_029168935.1). Taxonomy (NCBI): domain Eukaryota; kingdom Viridiplantae; phylum Streptophyta; class Magnoliopsida; order Caryophyllales; family Polygonaceae; genus Oxyria; species Oxyria digyna. The sequence goes on along the minus strand of JAPVLV010000010.1, from coordinate 12,375,387 downwards.
AATTTCCCTCCAAACCCAAGCAATTTCACTCACATGTCCATTGGACTAAAACATAAATCTATAGCAGCTTAATATATGCTACGAGGCATATTATCATCCAGCCTTATATCAATATCAGTGTATCTCAACTTTTTTGCATAGGAGGCAAATAAACCACATGTACTTTTAATACAATGAGATACAATGCAATATTACCATATCAATAGCTGTCTTGAAAAGCTGGGTGGCCCTGCGCTTTTCAGGGTTATCTGGGAAAACCTGAAAATGATGAAGTACTATGAATCTCCCACTTTTTTAATTTCTTTTTCCAAGGTGTATCTTATAGTGTTTTTACTTACTATGCAAGATCTTATTTGCTTTTTCTCTTGCAACTTCTTTACAAGAGTCAGGGCAAGCTGTATATTAGCATCAGTGAACTCGTCCGAAGATCCCTTCACATATTTCGCAATTGGAGAAAATCACGATTCTGGTTTAATATGTTTATCAAAGGTCAAATATTGTTAAATAAAAATGTTTGTAATGCAAACACTAAATCAAGACGCAAAAGAAACAGAAAAGAATAATAGACAAGGTAGTATAACTTATAAGAGACTTTGAAACAACACATGGTAGAATTTTCAACGTAGAAAGTAGGCCATGAGCAGAAGGCGTGATATAGAGAAACATTCAAGAGGTGAGTAAGATACCTTATAAGATGATATGCTAGTCGGCAAAGGCCTGTCAAAATTGTCCAAATACAGAAAAACTGTTAACTAAGATTAAAAGACCATTGTCCGTGCATTGCTTTCTTCCATTAACTGGAAGGGGGAGAAAAAGTTCAAACAAAGTCATTGCTGAAGTAACAAAGAACGATATCACTGATAGCCTTACGGTTGTTCACTGTTTAACTTTTTGAAGTTTGTCACCCGAAAGGTTGAATCCATTTACAAATTAATGACATTTCCAGATATTTTTTTCTCTTTCTTAATGCACAGACAAGAATTTTTTACTTTACTATCAAGTGGTAACCTTTCAGAATGCAATCTCCTAATTTTGCAGGCTCTTTGTAGTTCATCTGGTTGTTCTGAATTTTACATCTATGAAGATTTTCTAAAAAATAACTAAGATATCAGTAGGTCGACAATGCTCTAGTCAATTATCCCATTCACACAATGTCACAATCTCTTATTCTTCACTCTTCAGTCCAGAATTTTTATCAACCGTCAGTGTGACATGCTTGAGCTAGAAATCTAGAACTGATTGCGAATCTGCTATCCAAATTCCGCATACAAAACGAACCAGATGAACTGAGCACACACAATATCAAGGATCCAATTAAAACAAGCCAAAGGTTTAGATAGGTAGAGAAATTACGGGAAATCGATTTCCAAACGAGTTTTGCCGTCATCAAGAGCAGATGCGAGACAATTGGCGGCGTCAGTGACAAGAACCTCAAAGGATTTAGGTTTGTAAACGGCAACGCCGGCCTTGGGATCACGGAGAGATGAAGATGATTCTCTTCTGCTGCTGCTGGTGCTGCTGCAACGGATAAGGAGGCGCGGAGGAGAAAGGGAAGGCGGTTGGAGGAGAGGAGAATTTCTGGAAATAGGAAGGAGAAGAGAGCGATGAGATCGGAGAGGTGAAGAAAGAGTCTGGATTTGGAACGGCGAGGAAGCCATCGCCGAGGAGAAGGGAGTGAGTGAGAGGAGATAAGACAACTTCAGTTTCAAGTGGTGACAGTTAGACCACTCTTCTCACATGAAAAAAATAAATAGTTTTTTTTGTAATCATATTGGATTATGGTTATCGTTAAGTGGGCCTATAACTGTATGTTTGTAGATGGGCCTTAAAAAAAGTTCATAAATACTAGGCCCATTGTCCTTATTGAGGCAATGTGAGTAGTTTTCTACTCTTATTCTATTTAAATGAAAGAATTTAACTTTGAACCCTAATTCAAATTGTCATCAATATAATATGTCATCAATTAAAATTGTTTTCAATATAATATGTCATCAATTAAAATTGTTTTCAATATAAGCTGTCATTAACATAAACACATCATTAATTGAAATTGTCATTAACATAAACTGTCATCAACACAAACTGTCAGGACAAAAAGGTTCATTCTATAAAATAATTATTTTCATAAATTCAACCTTGTACATGGCACCGAAAAATAGTCTATAGTTCGATTTTAATTTGCTCATGATTTTTATAAATTACCAAAACAGTTGCATTAGTCGGATATGCCAAAGTACAATATATAAAGTACGAGTATTAATCAATCAAAAACTAGAATTTTATAATAAAAGTCACCTGAAATTGACCCAATCAGTCTAGCTAATATAACCTAGATCATCCGCAACCCCAGCTTTGCCATGTAGCAATCAGAGAACAAGTGACTTTATCCTCTCTCAATGCACAATTTCTCTCTTTAAACTTTATGGTACTATATTGGTTCCTCTTTGTTTCTTAACTTAATTAAACCATTGGCGGGGTTTTTTTTTTTTTTTTTGAGAACCCAACTCGAATATATTACTTCAAATCCGCATCAAGCAAAACATTCAGTTCAACAGAGAAATGTAAATTGAAAGGACAAAGTAAAGTAGAAAAAGGTTTAATGCTTGCAAGAAAATGTGCCGGCTTATTTCCTTCTCGTCGGACATGGCTTCAAGAACAAATAGGAAAACTCTTCTGCAACTCTGAAATATTCTGGAGCACTCGCCCAAATGCACCCATCCACATTGGCGGGTTTAACTTTAAAGAGAGGGGAGAAAAGAAAATGAGAATTGGGTATTAGGAGATGAATGAGAATGTTTGGAAGCCTTTGATCAAAGTGCAAACTGTTCGGATGATTTTCCGGAGAAAACGTATTTTATGTTAGAATTTTACACAAGCTTGAAAAAGAAAAAAGAAGTCGGAGTGTGATTTCTTATATTTGTGTATCCACACATTTCTTGTTATTGCATATACAAGTGTTTTCATGTGCACACATTTATTATCTTATTTTCATGCATGCATATCTGGATAAAACATCTCGGACATACACATTTTTTCAGTATGCACAAATATAGCGTTCCGCATGACCACACGTTGTTTAACACACAAATTCACTTTCGTATACAAACAATACGTTATATTGTTTTAGATGCACACATATATGGTATATATGTAATGTAGACTTTATACGTACACGTATACACGAGCACACATTGAGTTATTCTTCATGCGCACGAATATATAATATATTTTATAAGAAAAAATCATGATTATTAATGTATGAATATACGAATAAATTATTTACCTGCTAATCTCTTCATATTGACACTATATGTAAATGCATGCACATTTGCAAATATGCGCATATTTAACACTGTATGAAAAGACATGTGCGTAAATGTGAATATAAAATAATGCACATGTATTCGTACGTTAAACATGTTCGTACCAAAATTTTTCCCTATTTTTATGCTCTCGTTTATACCGGATCAACTTGTCTGTTGCAGCCCATGAAGCTGTTCATGTGCCAAAACTAAGCCCTACCCCTAAATAAACCAATAAACCCCAAACTACCCCTTTTTAACTATTAAAATAATATTATTTTTCCTTATTTTTCACTTGGCATAGGAGCTGTTGCATTTGCAGCTCCAGAATATCCGAAGTGCGTTTATACATGCATGCATAGTAAAATTAAAAAAAAAAATTGTTTATACATGCAAATAAAATTAATATTTTTTCTCCTGTTCACAATATATATACATACAACATGTATAACGTATTTGACATACACATAAATCTGCACTAATTCTTTACGCTCGAATCCTTTTTCTTGGGCCAATTTTTTACCAAATTATATACTTGAATCTTTGGAAGAATGAATTGTTGACGCACAATCTCACAAACACGATCACCTACAACTACAATGGATGTTTAGTTACTTTCCTTCCAAGTCCAAAGTGCGGATTAATGCATTACTCTTCACGATCCAAAACAAGTGTCCGTACCTCTAATGCGCGCAATGCAATAGTAATCTTTGTCAAATGATTAATTTTATGTATGGAGCACCTACTAGAAAACCAATCATATTTTAATTATATTGTATACATGCTTATTTATTTAATTAAATGATTAAAACAAGAGAGATAAAGGATATAATTAAGATCGATTGCCTGTAGACTTGTCCATTATCACATGTGTAAAGCATACTACAATGTGATATGGTTTGGTGGTCCAAAAGCGACATTCTCTTCTTGTATGATAATTAATTATGCTCCGTATCTTTAATTAGTTTGGTTAATTTAATTAACCAAACAAATTATTGTGGCATGCATATATGCATGCGCCGCCATGGTGCTGCTTTTCAAGCTAAAGGTACCTCTCTTTTTCATCTTCTCTAATTTAATCTGCTTCTTCGTCTTCTAAATATTCCCTCTATCTACTGTAATACGGAGTAATTAACAAATAAATCGTACACGAAAATCTCTAAGCTATCTACAACTAACATTAATTTAACGTATCGTTGTTTCTTTTTGTTAATTAATCTAAGTGTTTATGTTTTTTTGTATAAATCCTGAAGTTGGCTTATGAATCAAATATTCTAATCCTTATATTAAACATTAGCTTACTTGTCTAAACAGGGTGCGCAAATTAAAGATGTGCACTGTGAGGCTCCCGTATTTATAGGACCAATTTGTACAATCTAGCTATTTGGTGTTATTATATGAAGTTTATATAATTCTACCGATAGAGTTAATAAATCACATAGTAAAAGGCAAATAGGCAAATGAGATCCTCTATTACAACAAATGTGCAACATCTTATTCTCGAATTTTTTTTCTGAAATGAGCTTTTTTTCAGAAAAAATTCCCGACGTAGGCTGAGATCAATACGAGATTTACGCTTGTTCGGATGGCTCGTATGGGATTGTTCGGAATCGGAATTGACCACGACCAGTTTCGTTGGGTCCGTATTGATCCCAACTTTCATCAGATATGTCTCTCATCGCCTGATATGGAGGAACGAATTTGTAAATATCCATTTACAGTAGAAGGTACGCACGAGACTTACGCGTGTTCGGGTGGCTCGTATGGGGTCGTTCGAAATCAGAATCGAGCGAGAGACATATCTCGTGAAAGATGGGATCAATACGGACCCAACGAAATCGGTCGTGATCGATTCCGATTTCAAACGAGCTCATACGAGACATCCAAACACGAGTAAGTCATCCAAACACGCGTCTCTTACACGGGGGAATTAAAAAATAAAAATCTGTATAAGAGACGGGGGAACATGTATAAGAGATGTTCAAATAAAAAAAAAAGACCATTTATATGAGACGCTGGTTCGACCAGCGTCTCATATATTTTTTTTTTATGTTTTAACGTATAAGAGACGCTGGTCTGGCGAGCGTCTCTTATACATAAAAAATTCAAAAAAAAAATTACCAGCTTCAGACGAGAGACGCTGGTAGAACCAGCGTCTCTCACACATAAAAAAATCCGAAGTTGGCATTAGTGCCTATATTGGGAATTTCTTTTGAAAAGAGCCTACGTCGGGAATTTTTTCTGAAAAAAAGCTCATTTCAGGAAAAAAAATTCCTTATTTTGTGCTAAAGCTAAAAATTATAATTTTATTTATTTTTAAGGATTTAAGGTTTATTATTGGGATGTCTTGTTTAGACGTGTGATTTTAAATAATGAACAACAACAATAACAACATTTCCCATTTTATCCCGAAAAACGGGGTCTGTGGTGGTCGAGTCTAGGTGATAACGCTATACAATAGCACTTTTGAATTCTAGTCAATTTTTTTAAAGGCAATTGTATAGTGTCAATAAATTTTGGTTCAATACTGAAATCAGTCGACTCTTAAATAAAGGCCCTTATTATTTAAGATTTGACGTGTAAGAAATAGGCTAGGGATACATAATTTAAGTTTTAAATTTAAAAAAAATTGAGTTTATGCTTTAACACAGTATTTATTCCATCTTTCATTATAGAAGATTTGGACAAAGTAAAAGGATGTAGATCTAATATAAATATATATTAACACTAGGTCATTTCCAGCGCTTCGCGCGGGCCAAATGCGTTTTGATTTTATCGATATTTATATATTTCAGATATTTAATAAGTCTCAATTGTCATTGGGTAAATGGGAGATGAAAAATTAAAAGGGGAAAATTAGGTTTAAACATTAATTAGTTCCAATTGACATGTACATTATTTTATCAATATATCAATTTTATAATATATGTAATACATTTCGTCTTTTTCTAGTCTTATTATTATAATATCTATATATGATATTTATGTTTGATTTAATTTTCACTGAGCAAATGTCAATTCAACCACATATATTTAATATTGTAACAATTATAGTTGATAAGTTAGTAGGTATTAAATAGCGCCATTGAAGTTGTTACATGTATTTGTTTCTATTCGTTTGATATGGTTGTCGGGTGATTTTTATGTTTTGTAATTAGAGTTGTTAATCAGATTAGTTAAGTTGGGTTTGGATTGAGAATGAATTAGATCAATTCGGATTATTGTTCAAGACGGGTTGAGTCTATACGTGTTAATGTGTAGTTGAGTCAATTTATTAATTAAATATATTAAATAGTTAATTTTTCTTTATTAATGATATTAGATTTAGATTTATTGTGTTCGAATTGGTTTTTCAGTTTGACGTGATTATGTTGTTTTTACTCGGACGGTTAGGTTTTGACTACGAACAACATCATTTATTTAGGGAGATTAAAATTAGTAGATAAAAATTATATTAATTTTTTGACATTATATTTAATATTTTATTTAATTAGGACAAAGATAAGATTAGAAAGAAAGGATAAGATAATTAATTGATAGAAATAATAAAATTTGAATGAATCTAGAAATTATTAGGTTTTACAAAAATTAAGGTTTAGAATTGATGAGATATCAATAACATTTACGGACAAACGGGAGAATATAGAGATTCAAAGATGGGATGAGAAGGGTTTTGCTAAAGCATTTAATAGGTACAGATTACATTTACTTTCGGCCAAGAGCAACCAACTTTTATATATATATATATATATATTTAAGTTCTGGTGTAACAGCCTCTTACGGTGTAACGGTGTAACGAGTATTCACCCTAAATGATATTCAAGTTTGTTAAGGTTGATATTCAACTTAATTTACCTATACCAATATAGGGTAGATATTCAACTAAATAAACATGAATAAATAGCGTAAAAGATTGAATAGAGACCCAAGCATATGAGAATGCGATTAATGCATATATAACCTAAATCTACATAAAGTTGAATATCAACCTTAACAAACCCGAATACCATTAAAGAAAAATACTCGTTACACCGTTACACCACAATACTCGTTACACCGGAACTTACCTCTTATATATATATATATATATATATATATAGATATATAGATTTAGGTTCAAGTGTAATAGGCTTTTATGGTGTAACAAAGGGATTCATTAGGAGTGTTGGATCTTCTCTAAATCTATGGCCTAGAATTAACCTCGGATGGTACATAGAGCATTATAGGCTTGCATACACCAGATCCCACTCCCTCCCGAAATTGCTGGGATTTGAAAATAAAATTCATTCCCAAATTAATCAACAAAATCTAAAAACCCTCAAAATCTTCTCCTTCTCTCACCCTTCTCGCTCAAAATCTCCCCCCCCCCCCCTCCCTTTATCTTCTCGGTCAAGCTTTCCAAATCGATTCTCATCCACTCTCCCGATTCGCAATCGCTCTCTCACCCTCTCTGTCGCAGACGATTCCAACCTCGAACTCTCTCACCCCCTCGAACTCAACCCCGAAATCACAGGCGAAGAGACAAAAGGTGTTGCGTCATTGATATTGCCCTAGTGTCGGCGTTATGTTCGTCTTCCTCCTCGATTCACCCCAGAGAATGTAAGTTTGTATAAATTTTTGTTTTCCCCAATTTGTTTAAACCCTAAATTTCGAAGTGGTACGTTTTCTTCGTCTTCCTCATCAATTCACCCATTGCATGTTTGATTGTAGTCTTTTTCGTTGCTACAAGTCTATTTACGAGATATCTTCTGTCAAAGAGAATCCAACACAGTAGACACAAGTATACCGAAGTAATTTGATTGTAGTCTTTTTCGTTGCTACAAGTCTTTTTCGTTGCTACAAGTCTATATACATGTGCTCCTCTTAATGCTCCTGAATGACCTCCATTGTCACCAATATTTTCATTTAGGCTATGAATACAAATTTTATGTTATTTTATTTAATGCTCCTATATTATTTTGATTGAAACGATTTTTTGATGAGTTTAGGTTCTAAGAAAAATGTGCTGGTATTTGGTTTTGGCTCCACACGGGTCTATGCAATCAAGTCTTCTCAACTCCACCTTGGAGGATAAAAATCTGTCCGGGATTCCAAACTTCAAGTATGTTAATTTCCCTACTTTGTCTTTCCACCATTTTTTTCTAAATAGCTTGACTAAAAAGCTTTTTTCTTGGACGATATCATCTTGTAGGTCATTACTGAAACAATTGGTGACAATGGAGGTCATTCAGTGGACATCACTCTGGAATGCTTCCAAGGATGAATTTGAGAACAAGAAAAATCTGGTGGTGGCCCTCTCGTTGACAAAGATGCCCAAGATCTAAAACAAAGGGTCATAGAACATGTAAATTTAAAAAATCACTCACCTTTCCATTTTGCCTTAGAAGGTCCAGTTTGCTAAAAACAAATCTTCTTGTTCCTTATTTCCAGAATATTCTCGTCGTGTCAAAATTCCATTCCAGGATTACTTTGAAGAGGCTTGCAGATTTATTATGCCTTAACACCGAGGTACTTATTTATACCCACTTTGTTTCAAAGCTCAAATTTCAAATTTCTAAGTATCTATGTACCGTCTATCTTACCAGGAAGCAGAGAAACATATGTCAGAGATGGTAGTGTCGAAATCTCTTATTGCAAAGATCGACAAGCCTATGGGAGTAGTGTGTTTCCAGGTAGCAAAAGACAGCAATGACATTCTCAACTCATGGTCGGCTAATTTGGAGAAGTTGTTCGATATTGTGGAGAAGAGTTGCCATCAGATTCACAAGGCCTATGTAAAATATACTGAATGTTATTTGAAATCTCAGGAGATCCTACTGGGTCCGACATTGTGTTGGAAGCGGTCCTAGAAGCTGAGGTTGCACGGAATGCTAAGGATTTCTTTTCCCAGCCACAAAACCATATCAAATTTTAATAATTAGGGTGTTGTTAGTTAGTAGCTTACATTTTCAAGCTAGGACTGATTAGTCAATTTTGTTGTCCCTGATAAGGCATAGCACAAGTGTATACAAATTGGCTGGAGCCTGGAGTTAAACTTCTGCTCCATTTTTGTTCTTTATTGAGCTTCTTTTTTTTGGTGACTTCATATCTGTTTTTCAGCACCCGGTTATGTCATTCATTTGGTTTTTAGCAATTACACCCGTGAATAGCATTCCCATTTTGATGATCCTGAATCCATACAGTTTATAAACGAATTTAATTTTTGAAATACATTAACAAAGTACAGCTGTACCTGAAAAGAGTACTAAAAATTACACTTTATAAACTCTTTGCCAAACAAAGCCAAAGGTGGTTGTAATGTTTGTAAGTGAAAGATAAAAGAAGAAGCAATAATCATCAAGATGGACTAGTCAATAATTACAGTTGTCTTATATACAAATTACATAACATATTCTTCAATTTGCACCCAGTTGAAAAAACAAAGAAGAAGTGAAAAACACCATGAGATATCACACAAGTTTTACATGTGAATACTCCATAAGCTAAGAAGCACTGGTCATCTGCTATGGATAGTCTGAAGTTAAGTAACATGTCAGAAGCGTGCCCTCACAAATCGTCTTCAGCAAGTGGCATGTCATATCCGTGCTTCAAGTGTGTATCAAGAAAGCAAAATCAGCCCTATGAAGAGTGCCCTTTCGAACGTCAAATCATGCCGCCTTGGCAGGATTTGACGTTTGAAAGGGTTTTCCTTGACTTGGAAACCTATGTATCCAACACTTTGAATTACGGTCATCGGGATGAACAATACAATCGGTTCCATAATCGAATTCAACTTCTTCCTCTTCATCAACGTTTGTTATTCCAGTTTCGCAAACCTCCATATCATCTCTTGAATTGTCGGTTACCAAATCATCACTTGACCATTCATCGACCACTCTTTTACCTGGGCAAAAAAGAATAACAATTCATATAGGAACCCCTTTTGTACAATGAAGTACACTATATTCGTTTATAAGATGATGTTCAAAACAAGAAAAAAGCCCTTTCACAATGGAACCCCTATAACAGAACATTTCAACAGTAGAACATGCATAACAAAGTTTAAAAACTGAATATCGTCTTCTATATGTAGGAACAAAAGCCTTTTGTAATGGAACCACTATAACAGAATATATCAACAATAGAACACGAATAACAAAGATGAACATCAGAATATCGTCTTCTTTATGTTTTTCATTAATTACTTTCATAATGGAACCCCTATAACTAAATATTCAACATTAGAACACGAATAACAAAGATGAACATCAGAATATCGTCTTCTTTATGTTTTTCATTAATTACTTTCATAATGGAACCCCTATAACTGAATATTCAACAGTAGAACACGAATAACAAAGATGAACATTAGAATATCGTCTTCTTTATGTAGGAACAAAAGTCTTTTGTAATGGAACCCCTGTAACTGAATATTCAACAGTAGAACACGAATAACAAAGATGAACATCAGAATATCATCTTCTTTATGATATTCATTAATTACTTTCATAATGGAACCCCTATAACTGAATATTGCACAGTAGAACACGAATATCAAAGATGAACATCAGAATATCGTCTTCTATATGTAGGAACAAAAAGTCGTTCGTAATGGAAACCCTAGAACCTAATATATCACGAGTAGAACAAAACTACGGAGAAGATGAATATTTCACATTAGAATACGAATACACACATTGTATTGTAAACATGAATATCGATTAAACAAAATCGAATATATGAAATAGCCACATAAGAAGGTTTTTCCAGATTTCAGTCGAACAGCATAGTAACCAAAACTGAATATGAAGAAACCCTAATTATCAAGAACTAACCTTTACGATCAACTTCATCCGTAGACATTGTAAATTCATGCGCCAATGGAAAAAGAATGAAGAACTTCAAGAAGAATGAAGATCTGGAAGAAGACCAAGCAAGAGCGTTAATGTTGTGATGCAGGCTGCAATGGAGAAAACCTCTTGAAGAAAAACGTGAAGCGATAATTAAGGACTCTCTCTCCTGTCAATTACAGATTAACTGTTAAAATTAAAATCAAAAAATCTTCTTTAGCGTCAACTTCCACAAAAACCGGCTGAGAATTTAAATTTATTTTTTTTCCTTTTTTTCCATGATTATTTCAAGCCATTGATTTAATCCAATCCAACGCTCCTAATCAATCCACTCGTTACACCACAAAATCCGTTACACCGGAACCGGCCTCTATAGATAAGTATGTATGTATGTGTTCATTGCTAGTGTATAACATGCATAATTATATGTGTATTATGTACACATATATGATAATGACAATACATACATATTAGTGAAATTTTGCTAGCACGTAAACATAAATATAAATGTACATATGATTTTAGTATATGTGCATGAATTATTGTGTGTGTTAAATGAAGCACATGTGATCATTTTAGTATATGTGCATGAATTTATTATGCGTGTTATTGAATGAAGCTTTAATAATTCATAGGTTAACATATATTTGTATATAAAAATCTTTTTCATAATTAAATAACTTCATAATAAAAATAATAAAACAAAACAAAATCTATCTTATATATTAAAGCTGAGCCTTTTTGAGCTCTTAGAGTGGGTTTACGAAAGTTGTTAGGCTATTTTATTTATTTTTTAAAAAAATTATTAACATATCAACAAATTACATTAAGAAAAATAAAAATATTAATTTAGAGTAAATTATTTTCTAGATTTAAGTAAACTTAATCGATCTAATTATTATTCATCTATTTTACTTTTGATATATAATGAAATTTGAAGCAGATATAAAAACTATAAATATCTAACCATGTTAAAGAATTACAAGAACTTAATAAAACTCAATATTAATTATATTTTTATTTATCTACTAAAAATTTGATAGTTAACCAATGAAAAAAACACATAAATTTATTATAGATATTTTTTGAGGTTGTAGCAATATAAAATACTATAAATTATATAAAACGTATGTCAAAATCAATTATAAAATTATTATTAAGTAATTATATAAACATATGTCCTTGCATGACACGGGTCTTGCACTAGGATAGAGATAAATCTAACCTTTTTCAATAGAATTTATACTGTTAAGATCTCTTTATGTAAAATTGATTTCTCAAACTCTACATTAGCTTAATCTTATTTCTGATTTTGAACTTTAATCTAAAAGAGAAAGTTTTATATCATTGAAATACCTATTAATTTTTAAATCATGATTTTCTTAGGCTATGTTCTAGGTATAAGTTAGAAAAACTAACACGTACGTAATATAATTGAATACAAGTGCCTTTGGAATTAATTTGGTACTATTTCATGATCCTTTAGCATATGATATAGTAGGTTGATAAAGGTTGGGAAACATTCGGAATTGATAAAGGGTCCATTAATTATATTATGATTTGGTCTTGGATTATTGTCTAATGCTCCATACATCTGATTCGAAAAGCCACGTGTATGCCTTGGCTTTGGAGTAATGAGAAACTTTTTTTTTTTATTGGATGATGATATAAAAAACAATTACATAGTACTGCTACATACACATTGGACATTTGGACCCATTGACATCATAGATGTGGTATTACTTTTATAGGACCCTTTTTCACTTTCAGCTAAAGTATAAGAATATGCCTCGATCATTTGTTCTTCGCTATAAATATGGATTTAACTTTTTTGTAGAGTCTCTCAATCATTTTAATTTTAATCCTATAATGTAAGGGGTTGGTTTATGTAGCAACTTTAGAGTATTGGTCTTCATGTCTCTTGTTGATTATAGTCATAATCTCCATTACTCCATTCTGATATAGTCATTAGATATATGTAAATGCAACACACCTCTTCTATCAGTGAAAATCTCAAACAATTGTTACTGAATTATTCATTAATTAATGAAAGTTTAATTTAATACATCCGTTTTTCTAATGTGAATGGTAAAACATGTTATCATTTTATTTACCTCCCAATTAAAGAAAGTTGTTACCAGATAATTCCCTATAATAAACTCCATATATATATTAAAAACTATGAATTCATTATACTAATTCACAATATATAATATATTATTCAAGTATTATCATCTATCTAGAGGAAAGTTTTTATATGAAAGGCATATCACGCCAAAGGTATCCAAGCTTAGTTTTCTTTAGTCGGGATATCCAAGCTTATATAGTACATTCCATGCAATTTGATGAACCTTTAATATAACATAGCCATGAACAAAATATATATTAGATTAGATTAACATATATATAATTAAGGTGTAATCACATGTCACGAGGGTCCACAAAAACCATAGAAGATGTAGGAGATATGAGTGAGTCTAATTCGTCCCCATTACTAGTGATCTCATGGTTATTGAGTTTCTTAATGCACCAAAGATCCTCATCCCATGAGAAGCTCTTCCAATGTGGGATGCATTCGCGTATGGGATCCGAGCTCGCCACCTCAGCAACAACGGCCCCACATGCGACGTCATCTCTAGCCATGTTATGAGCCAAGTTACATAGTGAGCTCATCATGGCTAAGCACCCTTTACCTTTCATGTAAAGACCAAACATGAAGTAAAATCCAAAAGGGCTAAATATGTTTGGGATAGAAGGCAATCTTAGCCAAGGGAAATAGGTATCCAAAACCCTAGTCCCTAAGCAACATGCCTTTGTTAATTTAGAGGCTCCTTGGAGTTGCAATTTGTACATCTCCTTTGTGTTCCACACACTTAGCATGGCATAGCAAGGAGGCATTCCCTCTCTCGGGTCCCACTTTCGCACGTATTTCTTAGGAACCGCTACGAACGTCCCCAGGTTAAGCTTGTTTGACAGAATCGAGTCTATGTCCTTAGGAAAAAAGTGTGTGTTTTGATACATTCGACGGTAGATAAGAGCTGCCACGGGTGGGGGAAGTCTTATGATTCCGGTTCTCGAGTTTATCGGCTTGTAGTGTGCATGAACCGGTTGGACTAGCGCCTTTAGAGACCGGAATTTGGTGTAGTTGCACTTTTCTGTGAACAATTTTATTGAACCTTCGTTGTCACAATCTGTTGCCATATACACGTAAGTTGCACCGGCTTCCCTACACCATTCTTCCAATTTATTCACCAATTTTGTGCCAATACCGTAACGCCTGTAAATAAAAACATAAAGACGATCCATTATCAAGCATATCATTAAGTTATTGTTTTCCCTTTTAGGATAACCTTAGCATCTGAAAAAGAATTAAATCAAGCAATCAAAATGCAACTAAAGAAGAACAAAGAAGATATATAACTCACAATAGCTAGATATGAGGAATTTGATTAAAAATAATAGAGACAAAGATGGAATAATTTTGATTTGATACAATCCCTATGAGAATTTGCCTAAGGGTATCGATTCACTTGGTCAAATGCTGTATAGGTCGGCTTGTAAAAACAAATGGTTTAGTATGGATTTACAAATAATTGATTGGATTTGATATCAATAAAGTATTCATGTGCTAATCTTATGTTGCAAATTAAAGGTATATTTTAAAAATAAATCTTTTATCTCTGCACATAATGCTTTCTACTGTACACTACTTATTGAGTGCTTAATCATGCATCAGGCTTGCTAATTATGCACATAATAACATGCAAAGTGACTAGGAACGTGTAGCGAATTAACATTCTGATTTTAGTTAGCCAGGTAAAGATGATATAGTACCTGTGATTAGGAGAAACCCTCAAACCCAAGACGTAAGCAACGTTGACATCTTTTTTAGCAGTTGTTACCGTCTTCACACATCCTCTTATGACCCCAACTATGTCCCTTTCTCTTCCATACTCGGCCACCTACACTTCCACAAAACCATACGTGTGATCTGTAAAATTTAGAGACACATGATGAAATATATAGGATAAATTACCATCATAACACGGAGTGGGAAATGTCGGATTCGAGAAAGAGGGTCACCAAGAAGGTCGGTAACAAGAGTAGACTCTCCTTGTTGTCCAACCTCACACTTCATCTCCATCTCTTCCACCGCCTCTCTATCCGTTTTCTCATCGTACTCTCTCACAACAATACCTGACTGCTCATCGCCGCGCCCGCTTCTTTTCATCGACATGCCCAACACACTATAAATTCTATGAAATTTATACTGTGTTGTGTGTGTGTGTGTGTTTTGCTTAGCTTGTAAGTTGTGTACCCACTCTCTTTATATATATATAAGCCACTAGCTAGATCAGCAGCTTACGTACATACGCATTTCTTAGAAAATATATACTATAAATAACTGCTTAATCATTTTCTTAACATTTTTATGTAGAAGAATTCCATTTCTTAAGTTTATATAGATCACTCAACTAATTACTATTATACCCCTCTTTCATATACGGATTACGGAGTACTACGTACACTCATCATATAACCTCAATTTTAACAAAATATATTTTTCAGTCCTACTCCACGCTTCCCTGCCCACATGATGAGAATCTATAAAGTTGAAACTTTTTGAGCTATGAGAGTGATTTTAGTAAAGGTTGTTAACAATCTATTTTTAAAAAAATTTATTAATTTTAAAAATTAAACATCCAATAAAAATGTTATAATTATTAATAAAATGTCATATTACTATTTGTAAGTTTAATATCTTGAATTGTCTAAATATTTTATTTATCTACTGAAAAGCTAATAGTTAAACCATTTACAAGCACATATTTTTGAAAAAAACTTTACTTTACATAAAACCTTATTAAGGTTGTAGGTCAAAATAATATAAAATATATATATAATTGTCACAATTGATTATTAAAATATTATTAATTAATTTTATGAACAATCTCCGTGCATGACACGGGGCACTATACTAGTATATGTTATCGGTGAGTTTAATAATCTTTTATACGGCCGGGTAGGAATGTTTCTCGTGGTAACCCTATTTTATTGTACATAGTATATATATATATGAAAAATCAAATATTGATGTGAGAATGATTTATATGGTACGAATATATGAATAGAAAATTCACGTTCACAATCTTCTATATTCACATGCACATTCATTTACATTCACATGCATATCCGCACATGTGTTCATGTCTTTAACAATATATGAAAAATACATGCGTGTACATGTGAATATAGAAGGTTGTGTATGTAAATATAGAAGGTTGCGAATTTTTCATTCGTATATTCGTAGTATATAAAAATTTAATTTATGTTGTATGCATGGTACGTAAATTCATAAAAAGAGAGTTAATTTAAGAAAATTCATTCGATAGACCTTAACGAACTTTTAATTGTCAAGAAGAACAAATCTTTACTGAAATGTGCATCATACCTATGTTGAGATCTTTACCGCATAATGTTGGAACACTGGTTTATTCAATAGAGTGTCTTCTTTGTTTTGATGACGATAAGTTTATAGTTTTCCTGTTGTTGTATGCATGCCTACAAAATATGGAATTGTGTTTAAAAGAAGCAAAACAGAGAAGTAAGTTAAGGAACAACGTGTCGGAGAATGATAATTAAATTAGTTGTGCGTTAGAAGAAATCATATGGATCTTAGTCTGAGAAAAGAAATCATGCATGTACCAAAAATGTATGAGAAACATGGAGTGTGAGTCCCTCATTACAAGAGTTTTAGTTTTCACAATTGGATCCTTAGCATGTTTCTTAGGGGAAATAATAGAAAACAGACATTTATTATCCATTAATGGTAGTTTTAATTAGAATTTAGAGTGAATAATATATAGTGATTGAAATGATGGCATCCATCTCCATAATGGAATATAACGGAATGGTTTAAAATTATTTAGCCATCAAAGAATCTACAAATGTTCTTCTATTGTAGATCTATAGGGTTTGAATGTTTGATTGTGTTGTAACAGAATCGAAACGAGAACGAAGTAAACGCAGATATACGTGGTTCACCAAATTTGGCTACGTCCACAGAAGAGGGAGATCAGATTATACGGAGGCGGTAATACAGTTTCGGTACAATTAGGGTTTACTATTTAACCGCTATATATAGCGCTAAACAATCCTAAGCCCAACAACAAAACTGATGGGCCCAATAAAACCCATACAACAGATATCGTGTACCGTTTGGCCCGGGGGCGACTCCGACCCCCCATTCCCCTAGGCCAGGGGGCACATCGCCCCCCTGGACCCCCCGTGCTACCTGTCGCTGTGTGATTCAGATTCAACGCATACTAACAGATTGATATACGCATTCAAAATTTAAAGATGCGCATATGAAAAATTTCACTGCTTTTCCCTAAAAATAGTGGCATTGCTTTGGGATAATTACTATTCTAATCTGCATTCAGTCTATTGGAGATGAATTTTAAATGCAAAGTTCTTCATTTTGCTTACATGTTGGGTTTGTTCGTACATATCCCTCATCTGAACCTTCTGTTTATAGTCCACAGAATTTTAATATTAATAAGAAACCAAGTAAACTTCTTGAGTCTTCTTGTACTGAGATTTGATATGCTGAAAAAGTTGGAAAGCAGTAGTGGAGATATGATTCCTGCACTTTGATCGCTTAACATTGGAAATTTACATGCTTTAATTTCTTTTCACTCTGTTAGAAAATGCCGACCTAGAATTTGAGGCAGTACTAAATAAAGCATTGGTCCAAAGTTCTTGTTGGCATGAGCCAATGTCTTTCGATGTGGGTTTAAAATTAAACAGGTTCCAAATTAGTCAAGATCCTCTACTACAAATATGCTTTGATAATGCTACTACTTTAGGTTATGTTCGGCATATTGAGCTAGATCTTAATGCATTAGTAAGCTTGTTCAGCTTTGAAAACGTTATTACTTTAGGCTCTGTTCGATATATTGTGTTGAAATAGAAGCTAGAGCTGAATAAGTAGCTTGACTGGAGTGCAAACTTTGTGCATAGGGTATTTAACTATATACGAAGTTAGTCAATGTAGAGAAAATCAGTATTTTGCATCAAATACTTGATTAGAAGCATGATCTTGCCTTCAACCTACTAATTTACATCTACTTATAACTTCGGTAGGACTTAATTCAACCAGTGTACACCATGGAACTCTTGCTGCATACAATTTAATTTCTTCATTTAATAATTTCACGTATTATTGTACAAGTGAAGTGGTGTTATATATAACAAGTGAAAGTGTCAGGCAATTGCCAAAGAATTCAGCAATAATCAAAACAATATATATATGCAGTACAAACATATGTAATTTAGCTGATATGGGTACTTATGTAGATCAAACAAGAGCAGGTTCTACCGATGTTGGTACTGGTACTGATACCGAAACATGAAACACTTTAGTTGCATCCTTCACAGCTTCAACGTCGATATCAACCAACTTTCCTGTCTTAGATGAGAATATTGTGAACTTGTTTTCCTCTGAGTTTGGTATAAAGATCTTCGCCTTTTCTTCTGAACCGAACAATGCAATGCTGCAGAGAGAGGATAACAAAGAAATGCTTCAACTTATGAAATTGGGCTAATTTTTCATGTGGTTTGTAAGTAGTTTTTGTGAATGTTAGGATTACCAAGTTTTTTCGCGGGCATGAGCAATAGGGATGGCTGCAGTATTGGTTGTTATCACTCCTGCAGAGTCATTAATCAATGCTGCAAGCTGAAAAACAAGAATAATTCAATCAGAAACACACATGGATTTAGCAAACTTTCTTACTAGTATAATACCTGTCCAGGAGTAGTGAGGAACATAATTTTAGCATTTTCATCAACAATTTCCTCTACATCTTCTCTAACTTTCTCATGTGGAATAACAAACAATGGCGTAAATCCCCTGCTTATCATATTATACTGTCAGATTGATAATGTAAGATTAAAAACTATAAATGAACTTGTATGTTTTAGTCACCTAATGCCCTCAGCTATCTCACTCCATATCTCAATCGGTAACAAGCTGTCATCGTCTCCTCTAGACTGCATTGTGGCTTTTGAATCAGCCTTTAGCCCATAAATTACAATGTATTTCCCCTTTTCAATCCCTATCTTCGTATACTTAGCTTCAACATATGTCTTGAGTTTTCTCGAGAGCGATATCTTCAATGGAGGAACCGAGTGTCTAGGAACTTTCCGACCTGGCCTTCCTAGCCATTCCACCATCTCTTGGTACCTATCAATGCACCCTGAATTTAACTCAAATATTTGATGTTGAGGCACTAGTTTTACTTCAGCTATGATACAGATTTGTGGAGTTACATGTTATAACCGTCTTCAGAGAGATTTGTGGTATTTGGTGTGAATGTTTCAGACAGAAATAGCCCTGCTCCAGCTGCATTAACATTCGGATAAATGTAGCTGACTCTATCCCTGGCTGTTGTCATAAACAAAAATGCAGCATGCCCTATTCCTGCTAGCTTTGTGGACAGCACCATGTCATAGTACCTACCCTGCATTACAACCAAGAATAATAAGCATTATCCTTTTCTGTATGATATATCAAACATTCAAACAACACCTTCACATTTAGGTTGTCTTGGTTTTAGGTGCCACTCAGTACCTAAAAATTACAAGAAGAAAATAACCAACCATCGACGCACCTTGAGAATACCAACCATGTCAGTATATTCAGCAGGATCAGGAAAATGATCATCAATATCATAAAACTCAGCCCATCTTACATTCTTATTCAACTCATAACACTGTTTCCCCCTAGTAGAAGTAACCACATCAATCTGGACACCAGGATACCTGTCTTTAATAAGCTGAATAGCAGGAAAAAACAGCAAGTTTTCATAGACACCACCAGCTATAATACAACAACATCTCCTCACATCTCCTCTAATCTTCAATGGCAAAGAGGCCACCTCAACCGCATAACCCGGTGGAAATTTGAGATACCCAGATTTGCTATTTGGATTATCGGGTGGCCTAGGATCCTCTTCTTGCTTTCCATCTGCATAGTACTCTCCATAGTCCATTGTTGGGTCCTCTCCATCATCAAATGCGTCTAGCCATGGGTTCTTGTTCTTTTTCTTCGCATGAGGCGGTTTTGGTTGTAATTTCTTGTTGCAATGATCTGCAGAAAGGGTTATTGGAAAGGGTAAGTTGTTGTTGTTCGGGTGAGGTGTCGATAAGGAAGTCGAATTTGCGAGGAATGCAGGTGAGAGGTGTTTAGGCAATACACAAGTAGTTGTAGCCATTGTTGCAAGGAGAGAAACTCCAGCACTTTGGTTCTCTTGGTCTCCATTTTTCTTGGGGGATTGAAGAGAGGCTGTTTTGGATAACACACGTTTTTCAATCTTTTTCCTACCTCACATTTCCTCTGTCCAAAAACCAAGCCTTTTTTATTTATTTTTCCAAATCTGTATTTTGGATGTATTCAATCTCTGCATTCTTTAGCTATGTGTCATTCTTTTTTGTTTTATATGATAGACTGAAAACATGTGACATGAGTCATGACCATACTTATATATATCAAACATATAAACCTCATTAATTCATAGAGATAGAGTAAAAGAATTATACTGCATTCAATGTCACAAAGACAACAGCCAGGAGATAATAGTTCTAATATCTACCAAATGAAATCAAAGAACAACAAATGGAAACATTACAAGAGATTACTTTTCTGTAATATTCTTTGAAACGCATAGCAAAAGTGGGGGTGGAAAAGATCTTCAAGCCAAAAGGGTTTTGGCTGGACTTCTTAGAGCAACAGAATTAAAGTCCGGTTTCGAGAACTTCTTGTAAACAGCTCTGAGCTTGCTTTCTGGAGCCGATGAGTGCAAGTTCACCAACAGCTTAGCACAAACCCTGAAAAAAGAATCCAAAACTCAGCTCAAATAAGCCCATTTAATCTAAAACAATGAACTAGTCTTAAAGAGTTGAAAACCATCAACTTACTTGAGCTGATCATCAGAATAACCAGTGTAATGCTGTAGAGTCTCTGTCCAAGAAGGACACATGTTGAGTGTACACCGAGCAGCGTAAACACTAGAAGCCGCTAACATAGATGGCGAATACGTTACTGTCACAGTATAGTTCATTATCCCAAGCTCAGCAAAGAATGACACCATATTCTCCATCTACATTTACCAAAAACAATCATCTCTTTAAATTCAGATTTATATAACTTCAGCCACTCAACAATTTTCTGACCAAAACTAGATATTTACCTCGGTATCAGATGGGATCGAGGCTTTGATGAATCTCGGAAGAAACATGTATGGTGTTGGAACAGTTAACAGCCACTCTAATTTCCCTAGAATTGACTTCTCCATTGCACACACTTGCTCTCTTGTGTAGGCCCTATCTGAAATTGCCACTAAATCATTCACCTCAGTAGCCCAGATTTCTTCATACTTGCTGGCAATAAGCAAGGCGCCCATACCGACAAGCTGAAGCTCCTTTCTTGCTACACTCTTCAATGAGAGGAATCTATCAATTATATTGATGGTTAGATACAGTGTTTCAGGCCTCAGTTCAAATTTGTAGTGAACTTCAATCAACCAGTCCACCAGAATTGATCTCATTCTCTCATTAATGTCTGTCTGTGCAGACATGTAATCCGAAACTCGGCTTTCGCCCTCAGTGAGCCTGTAGAATTGGTAAATCTCCTCAACATATTCAACCACTGAAAGCTCATTTTCAGTGTCTTCCTCATCAATGTTTACCACCAAATTCTGTGGCTTTGGTAACCCACAAGCCTCCTATATTACCCATTTTAAATTTATAACTGTTAGAGACCAAGAAATTTATATTAGCATCAAAATCATACATTGAATTACATTTATGTGTCACCTTGCTACGTGCAGAGAGGACTGCAGTGAAGCTGGGCCCACTTTTCTTCTTAGACCCTTCTTTGCTTGCAGCATTGGTGGCGGGTTTAGGTCCAACAGGAATTGCTTTTGCAATCTTAGGTTTGTTTTTGGGATGCATACCAAAATCAACAACTTGCTCACACTGTTTCTGCAATTATTTATAGCAAGATATTCATGACCCAGTTCAACAATTCAATAATCAGAATTACCCAAGTTAAAAAAATTACCTTGTTCTTCTCTGCTGCTACTTGTGCATTTGCCAGCAGCTGTGCGCCAAAGCTCCTGAAATATTTTGTGTGTATCAGATCAGATCCAAAGAACAGAGTTGAAGATGGGTTTTGTTAGATTAAATCAATAAACAAATGAAACCTTGTAATTGGGCGATTGATCTGGATTTGGGGCTTAGCTTGGATAGCCGGGACAGACACCATGTTACCAATATCTCCTAGAGCTGTACGTTTTCTTGTTTCTCCTTCCATCTTCTTCTGTCTAACTCCTCCTTCAAATTCAATCAGCAACAGAAGTTTCAGCAAAAAGAAGGAAGAACTCAACTCATTCAATCAATACAATACAATACAATACAATTCAGCATATCAAAGTTCACCAGAAACAAAATTTTGTACGAAGATCTTTACCCGTCAACAAAAAACCTTGAAAAGATTCAAAAAAGAACTCGAATTCAAACCAAAATCCCTCAGCCAAATGCCTTATCTTCAACATGGACAAGTAATGAATTGAATGGCTACCTCAACCTATCCAAAGATAGGGAGCACCATTCATTCAATTTGACTCCCGATTACTAAATTTCTCATCATTGGGACAAAAGATTCAAATCCAATAACTCGAATCCCACTTAACATTCTCATATTTCCAGACGAACAAAGATCGAAAAGCCTCAGAAGAATCCAAAAAGAATCAATCACGGATTAAAACAACAGCAGTAGATCACATTCACCAAATCATAAATCAGAAGAATTGAAGGCGTACGAAGTTGTGGCTGATCTAAAAGTGTTATAGAAAACTGAAATTAGAGTTTATGATCTTGGTGATTATACCTCTGGGTTGATCCTGGTGAACGGAAACTCTGGTCGCCATTTGCTTTTTCTTGATCTCTCCGAACGAACACTCTCTCTGGCTGGATCTGCCCTTCTGAGAATTTTTCCTTCGTCTTCTTTATCGAAGAGCTACTGATGTTTAAATGAGGAAGGTACAACGGTCAAATAATATGAGATATAATGTGGGCCTTTGGATGAAGATCTATGGGACGGTCAATAATAGCCTCACATTTTCCTTTTGGGCGCGTCTGTTCTGTTATATAGGAGTAAGTAAATTTCTTTTTTGTTTTGTTTTATATTCTACTAGTGTAGTGACCCGTGCCATGCACGGATATTCTAGATTGTTCGTCGTATAAAATTCATACGGTTTAAGCCAAGTTTATCTAAAAATTAAGTTTAACTCTCACCAAATAAGCGAAACAAATTTAACTTTTTTTTTTGTGAATACTGATCAATACATATTCATTTCATGAATTATATATCATTTAATTATATATATAGATATATATAAATATCTCTTTATATATATCATAATTAAATTTAAATTTTTTTGTTAATAGGATAGGATAATTTGTATTTTTTTATGTTGAATGAAGTGATTGTTTTATAAGATTTATTTGTTGAGTTAATTATTCAATATATTTTTAATTAAAGTTAAAAAAATAAAATAAAATTAGCTTAACAATCTAGCCTAGAATCACTCTAGAGACTCTAAAAGTCTCAGCTTTAATATATAAGATAGATTTTATGACTGCTAAAACGTCTCCTCTCTTGTGCTAGCCGTTGTAAGGTGATTAAAAAAATAGTATTTGAGGAGTATGCGCGAGGTGAACAATCTCCGAGGCTGACTCCCTTTGGTCTCCATTCATTTACTATTTCTTTTCTTTTTTTGATTTTTTTATTTAAAAAATCAAAAGTTGGAGGGTTAAATACTAATTTACACATTTAATTTTATTTTCTGTTTATTTTAGATTAAAAAATATAAAAAATTGACGTGTGAAACGCGTGAGATGGAATTTCAAAAGGAAAATGGAGATAGGTGGCTTTTGAGTAACGGAATAAGTTATTTAGGTGGTTTTCGGTAATATTCAATTAAGCGGGTGATTTTGAGCAATATAGTGTATTTTACGGGTGATTTTCGATAAAAACCTCTAAAAATAATTATAATAAAATTGCCCCAAAGATAAATATCAATAACAGGTGTTTTATGCAAAGTTGGAGAAATAAGGGAGGGTTTAAACATAAAATGCAGAGATGTAGAAAGTGGAGTGACATGAAACCCTCACCTACCCCGCCATCAGCAGCAGTGTCACACTGAAGTAGAAGTAGAAGTAGAAGTAGAACAACCCCTCCTTTGAGTTCCCCACTATCCAATAATTCCTCTCCTTCTTCACATTCTCTCCAACAATCTCCATTTTCGCTCTCTCATCCCTCTCCATGGACTACCACTACAACAATGCGCCCAATTTCCGATTTACCTAGGGTTTCTCTCTACATTGTGCTCTACAATCTAAAATACCGACTTCCCAAACCCTAATTTTGATCCTACACACGAGTTTCGTTCAATGTCTGGTGGTCCCAAGGTGAGATCCATCAATGTAGCTGATTCCGAGCAGAGAGCCGTGCTTGGACTAGCCGCAAACAACCCCAGAACCACCTTGAGTCCTGTTTCCGACGTCCAGAAGCTACACAGGAAGTCGCCCACTAACGAGATGGATAGCAACAAGAAAGCGCTTCTTTCGCCTCGGATTCTCAGGCAGCACAGCAATCATTACCTGCTACGCTCCAACCTTTCGCTCAACGCCTCGTGCTCGTCTGATGCTTCCTCGGATTCTTCTCAGAGCCGAGCTTCCACGGGGAGGATAAGTAGGAGTAGCCTCACAATGAAGAGAAGAAACGGTTCAATGAAATTGGAGAGAAGTAGTTACAGAGAAGATGAGGGTATTGGGGCCGATAAATTAGTCTTAAAGAAACGCTGCTCCTGGGTTACTCCTAATACAGGTATGGATTTTACTTTTTCATTCAGTTAATGACTCAATTCTCTACACAATGAGTATTGATTTGACAGGTTGTCTTACATTTTTTGGCGCCGTGGGCTTTTTCTTCCAAGAAAAGTAGATAGGGATTATTGTTCTTGTTTCTTCCTGGGAAACTGGAATGAGCTTCATGACTTTATACCAGGATATATAGTTTTGAGGTTCATGATTACTCAGGAAGCTCTGGAAATGCAACCTAAATTGGTCATCATGAGAAAGAATAATCAGGACAGCTCTGTAATTTGTCCTGCCTAAATAGCAGTAGTGCTGTGTTGTGCTCTAGTACTTACAGTGAGGAATCAGGATATTGTAGGATGCAACTGTCTTTCTTTACATTTATTCATGTGCTGGCATAATTCAACAATTTCATTATGGCATTCCTGGAATTTTGTACATAGGAATCTTATCTTGTTTACTTTGTTTTCCTCACCAATATCAGCTGTGCATTGCATGTATACTTTCCGAAATTCAAGATTCTAATATTGTCCTTTTCTGTGAAGAACCTTGTTATGCTGCTTTCCATGATGAAGAATGGGGAGTTCCGGTTCATGATGACAAGTACGTGTTGCTTTGAGATGTAACTTATTTTTTATTATTTAAGTCACCGCTTTACTTGATGATCCAATCATTTCTTGTTGACTTAGTCCTTTTGAGATGCAGGAAGCTGTTTGAACTGCTTAGCCTTTCAGGTGCATTGGCTGAACTGACATGGCCTGTCATACTTAACAAAAGAGGAAGTTTCAGGTATCAGTTGGATCTTAGTGTCAACTTCTGAATATTAAGAATAGATGTTGTAGGTTCTAATTTTTACTCCTTGCAGGGAAGTCTTTTTGGACTTTGATCCTACTTCTGTATCCAAATTGAACGAAAAAAAGATAATTGGTCCAGGAAGTCCCGGCAGTTGTTTACTTTCGGAGCTAAAGCTGCGAGCTATCATTGAAAATGCACGCCAAGTATGCAAGGTATTCATACATGTTCTGTATTATGCTTTCCCGTTGTGTTATTGCCTTGGAGAAAAGGATGCATCTTAATCTACTTAAAAATTGGAAAATCTGGAGTGCATCTTGTTTCAGTCATCACTAGTGTCACAATTTTATAATGAAAGGAACTTTTCTTAATATGAAGAGGATTAAGAAAAACTGGAGAATTTAGAGTTGTTCCAGATAGTCTTTCGTTCTTAATATGAGGAGGATTAAGAAAAACTGGAGAATTTAGAGCTGTTCCAGATAGAGTCTTTCGTTGGTAAGTCCCCTCATAAGTACAATGTGGGCTGTATTCCCCTTATACTACTCCTGTTACAGAGAGGTCTCTTCGTATTCAACATGGTTGAAGTTAGAGCTAGGAAAAAGAAATGTGAAATGCCCTTCTTCAATATATTTCCCTAGGCTTTTGTTATCAAATTCACGTAGACCATGTGTAGCTTTCTTGACCTTTTTCCAATAGGGTTTGGTTGCAAAAAAAAACTTCCACCTCTATTCGCTAGTCAGATCAGTTGATAAACTTCCACCTTTTTCCCTAGGCTTTATCGTCCAGAACATGCTAGTGCAAGGCATTGGATTTTTTTTCATATTGTTTTCTCTCCCTCTGGAAGGCGAGTCGGGGCAGTGAAGAGGGGCTTCCATTGGTGGGTAGGGTGAAGCAGTCAGGTACCCAATGTGACCAGAATGAATTTGAAACAAGCTTATTTTATTTAGGGGGAAATGAGAATCTGACACGATGACTATAATGGTACAATTTGAGATTTTTTTCCCCGTTTGGTCTAGTATTCAACTGATAGGGGATTGAGTCTTTAGATTTACGAATTAGCCATATTCCACCCTTATAATCAATATGTAACTAAAGATAATCTTGAATAACAATACTGCATATTACGGCAATGCAGCTGATGTGTGGCATAAGCTCTTGCAAGTAGCTGTATTCTGATATTCACACATAGAATTCTTTGATTGAATTCGTAGGTCCTTTAATTGGGTTATCACTTATCACATTTTATTCACATGTGATGTTCATATAATCCCGTGAAATCTCTTTCACTAGTATCAAGAAGATTACTTCAGGAAAAGACTTGTCACCTAGAAGAAAATAAAGGTAACTAGCGTAGTAACCCGTGCCATGCACGGGAATATGTTTTGTAATTTCATAATCGATTTTGACATATTTTATATTTAATTTATAATATTTTGTATTATTACAACCTTAGCAAGTTTTTTATGTTAAGCAAAGTTTTTCTGCAAAATTTATGTATTTGTTCGATGTCTAACTATTAGCTTTTATGTGGATAATTAAAATTTTAGACAATTCAAGATGTTAAACTTACCATAGTAGTCTATAAAACTTTACAAATAATTGTAACATCTTTATTGACATTTTAAGTTTTAATAATAATAATTTTGTAAAAATTAAAAATAAATAGCTTAACATACTATGCTAAAATCACTCTAAGAGCTTAAAAAGCTTTAGCTTTAATATATTAGATAGATTGTTTGGGTTTTTCATAATAAAATAAGACCAAAAACTATTGACAACATGCAAGGTCCTACTATTGACAAAATGCATACCTCTATCAAACCCATGTTGGGATGTCATTTAATGGTTTTTGGCAGTCACTGCATGGCACCTCAACTACCACAAAAGGATATAGGAACCTCCATTCAGTGCTCCATGTTATCAAGTCCAATTTTATATCCATACACTTGTTTAATTCTTTCTTTGAGTGTGATATGTAAAGACTATTTTCTCACTGGATTCCACAAAAACAAGCTTGACTCGCTCTGAATACTCTGAATGGACCATTTGTTCCTCAAATCATGAATAGTTGGAGGATAACTAGTCCCTGGTCCCGGGATAATCATTTTAAACTGTTGGTATCTTTAAATAGAGAAATTATAGAGCATATAGTGTCATCATTAATAATGTACTGCAGCTAATGTTTAAATTACTGAATTTTGTTCCCATCAGCACACCCACATCACGCATTGAAGTCTTGCACCCTATTTGTCAATTCTTTTGTTCATATTGTTGATTTTTGCACTCAATTATTTATGTATATTTACAAAGTAGGTACTAGAAAGATACATTTTGACACATAAATCTATAGATCTTGTCAATATTTGCGGTCTGACAACAACTTATAGCTAATTGGGGTTGGAGGGCGTATATATGAAAATCATTGTGTTATTAATGAGGAATCTAGACTAATTTGTGTTAAATAGGGAATCTAGACTAATTTGTGTTAAATAGGGAATCTAGACCAGTTTACCTGCTTTCTAGAAACTCTCTTTGTGTACAACAACCATCATATCATCATTTATTATGAACGTGCATAAGATGTGTGTCTTGTTGAAATTTCTTCACATGACAATGAAATAGTTAACCGGAATTTATGATTGGTTCAGGTTATAGATGAATTTGGATCATTTGACAAGTATATATGGGGCTTCGTCAACCAAAAGCCTGTGGTAAGCCAATTCCGCCGCCAAGTTCCAGTCAAGACTCCAAAAGCAGATGTAATCAGCAAAGATCTCATGCGAAGAGGTTTCAGGAGTGTGAGCCCAACTGTCGTCTACTCATTCATGCAAGCAGCCGGCCTTACAAATGATCATCTCATCAGTTGCTTTAGGTTTGAAGAATGCATTGCTCTTTCTAATGGATCAGAACAAGATGAAATCAAGGATACTCATGATGAACAAAAGCCCAGCAGTGACACGGTCGAACTCGAACTAACCCGAGCTCTCGATGACATCAGCTTCTGCTCAGATTTGTAGTCAGTGTAAACTAGTTGTCTTTTTTGTAATCTTGTATAGTGCAAATCACGATTGACAATGGTGGTCAGATTGTTCTTTTAGTCATGCAGCATCTTCAAAGCATGTAATATAATTGTCTATTGTCTTCTCATTTTCTAGTCAAAGTATCCAGCCGTTGATCTTGAAAATTGCTGCAGGTTACGTCAAGAATTTTTGTCTAAAGCAGAAACTGCCCTCTTGACTAACTCTCGGTTCTCCAAGCTGGAGCTCGAGCTGCAGCTGAACGATGGAGCTGTAATGGGAATTGGAAAAGTTAATTAAAGAGTTACTTGAATGTAGTAGTGGATTAAAATTGCTCTAAGCTCCATTAATTTTGGAGAGTCACATTAAAAATTTTAAGCTAGATGAATGTTTTTCAACCAAAATGACTTATCTCCACATTTGAAAAGAACACAAGAAGGATATTTTTCTAAGGTAAATAAAATAGACAAGAAACAGCCTTGATCTTGTTGATCATTCTAAAGTAATTTTCTAAGGTAAATATCTACATTCAATCATCAGCCCACTAAGACCCCTCACATTCACCATTTATCCTTTGAGTTCGGCTGCATAAACCGCCCTGAAATCGCTGCTGCAAGCGCAGACGTGAAGCTCGGATCCTTTGTCAAAGACGACGCCATCTGCTCCACCAAGAACTTCTGAAATTCCGGTGAAGAGTTGTTGATTCTTTGCTGACTGCTTGCAGCTTGCATTTTGCTACTACTGTCAACAATGGCAGTAGGATGTAAAACAGGTGCGGTTTTCGGTTTTGTTAGGTCAAGAGTTACAGTTCCCTGTCCTGATGATGAACTGACTATTGCGTTTGAAACCTGGCGCCGGTTGTTTGCCATGGGTGATGCTGATGTCATATCTTGTGCTTGAGACAATGGTGGATGATTGTGCTCTCCTTCATATGTTGCTACTAGTACTGATTGATCTTCAAGACTTCTTTGAACCTGAAAAAAAATTCATACAACAAATATGACTAAGATTTTCCCTTCACTGATCAAAATCATGGTTTGAGCTTTGAAGTGATTTTTTTTCTTACCTTCTTTTTGACAGGACAGGTTGGTGCAAATGAGCATTTGAAGTAGGCTCTTGGAGAAGGATTATCTCTGGTCACCTTTTGACCATACTTTCTCCATTGATATCCATCTTTTACAATCTGCAAGTGAATTATCCAAAACAAAATTAGTAAAATATTCATCTTTAATCAAGAAGCTGCACAGATTTAGGTAATGGAAACTTACAAGGCTTGTATCTGATGCCTCTGTCTTGACATATGCTTTTGAAATCTTTGTAACTCCACTGATAGCCTCTCCCTTTAACTTCTTTCCACACGAGACGTCTTCCTCATCGCTTGAGCTGCTGTTATCTAGAGATTTCCTCTTCTTCGATCCAGAGCTCGCCGTGCTATTGTTAATCTCAAAGCAAATACTTTCATTTTTGTTGTTGTTTGTCTTTCCCATGAAATCAACCATCTGATTTCTCAAGGCATTGTATTTGTCACAAACGGTCACTAACATCTCAGTAAGCTTCTTATTCTCTGCACTCACTCTGCTCAACTCTTCTGCTAAAACAGCACCAGCTTCTGCTGCTGGATCCTGAAATCATTTCGAAATCAAACCAAATTCAAAACCCAAGTTTTATTACACAAAATAAGATGACCCAGATGATTTTTTTAGGTGAACAGTCAATTGAAAATTGAACCCACCTTAGGATATTCATCTTTGATGGCAAGAATGGTGCCGAATTGAGCATGATCAGCTGTGCTGATTTGCTGCTCCTTCCTGAGTTCTCGAACCGGCGAATTGTCGAGTAAGTGGAGTGTGCTGCTACCGATCTTGAGATCCAAGGAAGTACTCAACCATGCTGAATAATCCATAGGAAGATGAAACTAGAATTATTTTTGTTTATTGTTTCTGGTCTTTGGATTTGGATTTGGTTAGAGAGAATTGAATTTGAAGTTCTTGTAAGTAGTCAAAGAGAAGGTAGAAGGATATATAGAGCCTGCAGAGGTGGGCGCAAATCAAAAGGCTAGTAGTTGTTGCAGCCTGGCATAACGGAACCTAAGAGGAAGAATCAGGGCTACAATTATGACGTCACTCACGGGCTGGCAATGAATAATTTTATATTTATTTTAATATTATTACTTATTCTTATTTTCTTTCGTCTTTTGACCGGCCGTTTAAATCTGTTCTGCCTAGGTGACGTACCACATTTAAATGTTCTGACTAGCTTACGTCGAAAGCATTTCTACGGTAAGATTTACTCTCTCCCTCCGATTTTATAACCCTCGTTTCATTTTCCGACAATATTCGAATCTTCTCGATTTCTTCCAATGTACAAGCTGAAACATAGTCGTGTGGGGTCTTGTTTGATTCGTCTTGACAAGTACTATAACAATTTCAAATTTTTATATTTTTTACTAATACGTAACTAGAGATATTGACAAAACAAAACGCGCATCGGCATACGTGCGGGGATGAAATGAGGCATATATAGTGGGACAGAGGGAACACGTCACTGGAAAAATTTAAACCTCATCTCTGTACCTTATACCTACTCCCTCCGTCCTTTTTTGTTTGTCCACAAGTACGATTTTCGCGGGAATTAAGGAATTGTAGTAATATAATGATTATAGGAGAGAAGAAAGTATAAAGTGAATGATTAGAGGAGAGAGGTAGAGAGAAAGAGTAGATAAGATTGGAATTTGGGAGAGAGAAAAAGTGAAAATGTGGTAATTATATGTTGATAGTAGGGATAAAATGGGTAGAATAAAGTAACATAAATAGAATAGTGGACAAACAAAAGGGGACATCCGAAAAGGAAAGTGGACAAACAAATAGGGACAGAGGGATAATTACCACCTTTTCGGGTGTCCCCTTTTCGGGTATCCCCTTTTGTTTGTCCACTATTCTATTTATGTCACTTTATTCTACCCATTTTATCCCTACTATCAACCTATAATTACCACATTTTTACTTTTTCTCTCTCTCAAATTCCAATCTTATCTACTATTTCTCTCTATCTCCCTCATCTAACCATTCACTTTATACTTTTCTCTCTTCTATAATCATTATATTCCTACAATTCCTTAATTCACGCGAAAATTATACTTGTGGACAAACAAAAAGGGACGGAGGGAGTAGTAATTGTCAAAACTCTATTATAAATAGATGGTAATGAGTCCAATACCCTATAAATGTAAATTGTTGGAGGTAGATGCATAAACACTTACTTATAGAAGTTGAACCTTGACCAAAGTATAACACCTTTTTTAAGCAATACTTTGGAGTTTGTTTACAAAGAATCAAGATACTTGCTTAACGTTGTTTGAAACATATTGATCTCCATATCCCCCAAGTCCCTACATATTTTGAATAACTTTTGGGATGATTTGGACTATGGACTAGGAAGTTATTTGTGTAAAGCAAAATCCTAAAATCTGATCAGTTTATGTAAATATTTTGGATGTAATTTTATATTTTATTGCAATATTATTTATTTTTATTATCTTTCATCTTTGATCAACGGTTTAAACCACGTCAGATGCATACTCTTTTAAGATTTTCAATTCATACACGTCGTTAAAAAAAGTTAAATTGTCGTATCTAATATCTACTTTATTAAAAGAGTGTGACGTGAATATAATTATTATAAATTAGATGTGCATGCAATAAATAACAATTGCCAAAAGGCAACAACCCTGCTAATTGCTATAACTAAACAGTAATCATGTCATGCGCTAAATAAAACATGACACTTTTTTGATATAATTTTAAAATCCTAAAAATTTGATCAGTTTATGTAAATATTTTGGATGTAATTTTATAGTTCATTGCAATATTACTTATTGTTGTTTTCTTTCATCTTTGACCAACCGTTTATACCTCACTAGTTGACGTCAAATGCATATTTTTTTTGAGATTTTCAATTCATACACGTCGTTGAGAAAAAAATTAAACTGTCGTATCTAATATCTACTTTATTAAAAGAGTGTGACGTGGATATTATTATTATAAATTAGATATGCAATTGATAACAATTCCCAACAAGACAACAACTCTGCTATAACTAAACAATAATTCAGTCATGCGCAATACAAACAGTAATATTTTTTGATGTAATTTTAAAATCCTAAAATTTGATTAGTTTATGTAAATATTTTGGTTGTAATTTTATATTTCATTGCGATATTATTTATTGTTATTTTTTCACCTTTGACGAAACCTATGACGTCAGATGCATATATCTTTTGAGATTTTCAATTCATACACGCCGTTGAGAAAAAATTAAACTGTCGTGCATGTATCTAATATGTACTTTATTAAAAGAACGTGACGTAGATAAAATAATCATAAATTAGATGTGCATATAATCAACTAGATACGGGTTTCGCGCTCCGCGCGAGAAAATTACGAATTTTCGTATGTGATTTAACATAGTTACACATTATTTGTTACTATTTTTTTTTTGTTCTCAAATTTATTATTGTTTTTAATTATAAATGTTTTTTATTTCCTTATATTTATATTTGAAGTAGTTTTAAAACATAATATTAGAATAGGGTTGCATTATCATAAGAGAAGCTCACACATTAATTTAATTTGTGACTTAATTAAGTTTCTAACATAACAGAGAAGCCTTATAAAATAGCTAATATGTCATGTTTCTATTATTAGAATATGTATGTATTTAAATGTGTGACTTAATTCTAAATAACACGAAGACTTTATAAAGGAGCTAATACTATAATTTATATATTTTTACTATATTTCTAAGATATATTAGATTAGGTTAGAATTAGAATCAGTTAACTAATTAAGAAAACAGAAAGACTTAATTGGATTTAGAATTAATTAGATATAAGGGTTAATTAACTAATAGAAACAAAGAGGACTTGAATTTAGAATTAATGATAATTAAATAATAATAAAATTAAATGGATTTAGAATTAAATAGGTACCGATTTCATTTAATTCGTTCAACCATCAGCCAGCCTTTATATAGATAAGATGACAATTTTGAATAAGGCAACAAACCTGCTATAACTAAACAGTAATTAGTCGTTATACAAGACAGTAACATTTAACCACACACTATGTAATTATTAATTTGCAATAAATATAAATTATAAGAGGTAGATGCATAAACACGTAAATGTTAATTTTGACTAGATAAAAAATCACGATACTTACTTAAAATTGTTTTAAATATATTGATCCCACATTCTACCTACATATTTTGAATAAGCTATGGTCTATAAGAGAGAAAATTTCTAAATATTTAATCATCACTTGATGTCAATAGCCAAATCAAACATCATCATGTTTTCTCTGTTCTTTATTATCTTAAAAGGGGCTAATTAGAAATTAAAAGAGAAATAGTTAAACTCCTAATAATGTCAGTTAAAAAGATAAATAAAATCAAAAGAACTCAAATATATAAATTCCTAACGCAAAGAAAAAATATGAGGGAAAAAACCCACCTACTATACGATTAATCTCGTGATAAATATGTCGAAGCTGAATGACTATGAGATATCTATAGCTATTCTTTTGTTCAAGACTTTGAGCTTCAGATTTGTTAGTCAATGTTGCATAAGTTTCACGAAACTAAAAATAATTTAAAAGATGATTTAATGAAGAAAAAGTGGTAGTCAAAGGGAGACGGTGGAGGACGAAGAAAAAAGAGGCTTATATTGTTCGTGTGTGGATTTTGCGTGGAAAACGAGTAAGCGCAGCCATTCTAATCCAGAAGAGAAGCTCATCTAAACCCAATCCAACACGGCAACCTCCACTAGAGGTAAAGATTTTTGTATCAATTGTAAATTTGCACTCGTGAGTACACTTATTTCTTTCGTCTTTATTAACTGCTTTAAACCTGTTTTGACTGGTCGAACATGAATACGTGTTGTTAAGAAGACCTCATCACTTGAAAAAACCAATATACCTACTTGAACAAAGAAGTATCATAATAAGAAACGTTAACTCAGTCTTGCCAAACATACAACAATAACGCTCTTTTATCACATAACTTTTTAATACCTTTATGTTATAAGGTGACATTTGTTTTGATTATCAAAACTGAAAAAAAAACAAATTTAGTCCATTTTAGTGGAATTGTTCATCGATTAAAATAGTGATTAGATTTATTTTCTCCCCTCTTCTAGGAGTAATGTTACACTATTTGTTAACCTCATTTTGGTGTGGGTTTTAAAATTCACTAGCCAACTCACATTCTTCTCCTTTCCAACACTTTTCCCCCGTCTTTTCTCCTCTCTTGACATACAAATTTAAAAATCCAAAATCAAATTGTCAATGTATCATCAATTAATAATTGTCTAGATTCGTTTAGGTTTCCTTTCCGTTTCCGAACACTATAAACAAACGAGTCATAAACGTAACTATATGAGGTAGGTATGTAAACTAAATACCTAACCTATTGGGTTCTCGCGAATATTTTTTTACCTTTCTTTTTGGTGTTAATGCCAATGAGAAAAGTTCGGGTGAGAACACCCCTTAAAAACGAAGTGCGAGTTCGCGTCACGAATAACACGGTAATGTTCATAATTTGGGCGATAATGTTTATAATTTGTTGATCATTTCCGTTCAGATCATTTTGAGAAATAAATAAATAAATTGAAGTTCACATTAACTACAAGAATGTCACCACGTCCCTGACTGGATACATTCCAAAAATTTCATCGCCCAGATTTAGAACATTGTCATCCAGAATATGAACATTGACGAGTAATATGTAAATATAATCTATTCACACTTTATTTTCAATGTCAATTCGCAACCGAACTTTTCCTCTAATGTCTAAAACGATTTGAGTGACTAGAATCGTTATACATACAAAATATACATAGTATAAAGCAACAAATCATTCTTATATACTAGTCTTTCATACACGCCTAAGAACATATTCAATGGTTCACCACTTAATGTGGATATTGGGAGAGAACTAAAAAAAGGGTGTTTTTGAGGACAGACACAATGTCGAGATGTCCTTCAAACATAACTTTTTGATCCATATACACGTGATATTAATAAAAAAAAAGTAGGAAAAAGAAGATTGATAACCAAAAATTAATGTACAACCATTATGTAGATGAGGTTTCCAGTGATAACATATCTTACGGTGTGAAATGTGAACTCACGTTAACTGTGAACATTACTATATTAAATGTCAACCTTATTATCTTATATGTGAATTGTGAACATTGTTATCTTATATGTGAATTGTGAACATTATTATCTTATATGTGAACATTAGCTATAGATAATTAAAATCACATATAAGCTTAACTATAAACCTTATATGTGAATTAGTATTATATAAGATAATAATGTTCATATTTCTCAGTTGTAAGAATTTATTTTCACGGGATTCATTTCATAAGACTTACTAATCACTAGTCATACACTACTACCAAAGATAGTCACTCACAACACAAACCACTAGTATAGTTTTTGGATTTAACGGATTTAGCTCTATAAATAGTCTTTTTGTACGGCGTTTCACCAACTCAAATAAACCTTTTGTCTAGAAATATTTTTCTCATTCAATTTTGTTTGAAAACTATTTTTTGTTTGTTAGTAGTATTATAATATAGTTAAATGGTTTAAGTCCTCTTTTGCTCCACTAGATTAGCTACTTGATTATGATTTTGTTGCGACGTGTGTCATTGCGTCCTCGTTCTCTGTCTATTTTTATGTTGAAATTAAAGCTAGATAACAAGGAATATCCCAACACTTGCAACCAATTAAAATCGAGAGTATTTGTGAATCTGATTGGTCAGCAATATCCTATACATACATATGGTAATTATACATTCATCAAGAAAAAATCGAGGGACTGATTTAGATACCTAGTGGGTATTTATCCTTTTATTTCTATTGGTTGAGTGTGTTTTTTATTATAATTCTTATCCCTTTATAAAAAGGTAAACACTCCACTATAAAATACACCACCAATCAAACCTAATACACCTCATGAGGGTATATTGAGGGTATATATCCACAAGGTAACTCAATTATTTTCCAAAAAATTCATGTACAAAGAAATTTTATCCTACGCACACTTTTTAATATTCACGTGCACATTTATAGATGT
Source organism: Oxyria digyna (assembly GCA_029168935.1). Lineage (NCBI taxonomy): Eukaryota > Viridiplantae > Streptophyta > Magnoliopsida > Caryophyllales > Polygonaceae > Oxyria > Oxyria digyna. Next base: position 12,338,364 of record JAPVLV010000010.1, on the reverse strand, counting down.
GCATGTCTTTAACAATATATGAAAAATGCATGTATACGTTTGAGTGTACATGTAAATGAATGTGCACGTGAATATAGAAGAATGTGCATGTATTCGTACATTCATAAGATAAAGTCATTTTCAACAAATCCAACTCCTTAATCAGATACTTAAACTATTAATATGGATCAGGTCAAATTACAATATCACTATAGTTCAATAGTATTAACCGGTGTATAGTTTTTCTTTTTGCTCGCGCAATGATTTAGAATTTTGAGACGATCTAGTTATAGTTTTTTTAATTTCTTTTTCCCGTCGTTAATTAATTTGAATTTTATATAATTATACTTAATTCGATAAAAAAACGATACTTTTAATTATTATTATTTTAATTTATTCTACTTTTTAAACTTTATTTTCTTATTATCATGCAAATTCTCATGAAAAATGATCAAAAAATAACTGATTAATAGATAAAACATATCAACTTGCTAATACACACATAAACACATAATGCGCCTATTTCAAATTTTGGTGGAGTAATAAATGCTTTCAAAAGGAAATAATTTATGTCTCAAATGTGAAAATTTCTAAGCGTCTTTTATTTTGGATCAAAGAAAATACTTATTTGAAGTCAATAAATTATACCATTATAATGGGAAAATTGAACTAACTTAATATTATTTGTAACATTTTCACCTTTTTTAGAATCTTTTTTGTTTTAGATCCACCTTTAGGTGGATCTATTAATACATTAACGTATTATTACTATTAATACATTAACGCGTGTATATACAAATACATTTTAATACATGTACATAAAACAAATTATCATCAACTTTTCTTAGCGGATCATTTTTTTAATGTATACTAATGTAAAAGCCGAATGCATGGACTATATAGTCTATACATACAAATCTTCTATTTGACACATAGTAAAATCGCTATTTGACATTGACCCAAGATCAAAACATGAGGTATGTCATGGACCAAGCCATCGACCAGGTCCATCACGGACTTAACGCATACGACTGTTTTATTTTTGAGGATTTTGGAAGCGCATATATATGTCCGTTTTGGACAAATTTTATATGTACAGACTTGTATTAAAATTCTCTACAAGATTATAATTTTTTTTTTTATAAAACTTGGTCAGTGACAAGCCTCCTGTATTGCTCCGTGATGGACCATATCAATGACTTGCTCCGTGATGGACCATATCAATGACTTGGTCCGTGACAAACCTCCTATTTTAATTCGTGACGGACCTGAATTTGTGTCAAATAGCAATTTTTCCACGTGCCAAATTGGAATCTCATATATATATATATATATATATATATATATATATAGATTTAGGCTCCTGAGAAACCACCTCTTAGGGAAAAACGGAGTTAACGATTTAGAGGCGTTAGATCAAATTCGGATCAATGACAAGGATTAACTCAGAATTTTCAAAAATAAAAAATCGTTTTAATTTTAGCAATATTCCCCTAAATCCCGCTATCAAATCTCATCCCTCTCTCTCCTCCCTAATTCATCCTTCTCTCTCCTCCCTAATTCATCCTTCTCTCGTTCTCTGCAAGCCGTATCAGGAGCCTCCGCCTCTCTTCACTCGTCCTCCTCCGCCTCTCTGCAAGCCATCTCCTCTGCCTCTCTTCATTCGTCCTCCTTCGCCTCTCTTCATCCGTCCTCCTCCGCCTCTCCTCTGCCTCTCTCTTTCCCTAAATCGCCTCCGTCTCACTCTTGCCCTAAATCTGCAAGTCGTCGCGGGAGACGTATCGACTGCACTCTTCCGTCCGGCTACACCCTCCAAGGTACCTCTTCCTCTCTCGTTTCTTCATTCGTTGTTTGTTGCTCCAATTTTGATTTCGAATTTAGGTTTTGAAATTTCTGTCCGGCTACACCGAGCCTGTTGGTAATTTCTTTGTTGCTCCATGGACTACAGTTTTTGACTTCGAATTGAGCATGGATATAGGTTTTATATAGTGATTTGTTGTTTGCTTCCGTACATCGAATTTGGAAGAGAAGAATACTGGAATTTAGGTTGTCATTTACCCTTACTTCGTATAAATACTTTAGTAATCGAATGAAGAAGTTCTATAGTCCATTCGAATGAAGTAATTCTTGTAATGACAACCGACACATCAATATAACAATATAGAACAAATGATGAGAAAGAAAAGATGTGATTAAGAAGGTAAATAAGTGAACCAATGCCATGAAATCAATCAATAGGCAAGAATATAGGTTCTGCTGTCATGATTTGTTGTTTGATTTGTTGTTTGCTTCCGTACATCGAATTGAAGTTGTGCCTAGTTTGCTTCCGTACATTGAATTGAGCATGGATATAGGTTTTGTATTTCATATATAGTGATTTAACTATTCGTTGTTTAACCATTTTCGGCCTTGTCATGTCTGAATCAAGGTCTTCATTATGGCGCGAGGTTCTATTCCGAAGAAACACATGTCTCCTCCTAAAGGAAATGGAGGTAAAAAACGAAGGCTTGTCAAAGATAATCACAAGTCTCTGCTATGTGTTAGTTTCTTTTTCTTTTACAAATGATCATTTATCTAAATCAAAAGTATATGAGAACTAATTAGGACGACAATTGACAACGTGAAATCGGGAGGATGGGACCGGAAGTCGATCTTTGATTGGAAACTAAGGGCCCTGTTTGTTTGCTAGAATTTGGAAAAAACGGATACAGTTAACCCGTTAGAGGAGATGTGTGTTTGTTTGCTTCTTTTCAGTAACCCAATCCGTTTTAGGCCGATAATCGCTTAACCCATTTGTTACCTAGAGTACCTTTGGATTTCCTAAATCATGTATTAAAAATTTTCATTATAATTTACAAACAGTAGTTCAATAGGTAGATTAGGAAATAGGTTCTTACTACATCTAAGTTCAGTGTTGTTGGTCTGAAGAACGCCTTCCAACGAGTCTGGAATCCGTCTCCGGGTATGGCTGTTCGTGAAATAGGTGAGAACCTATTTATATTTCAATTCTTCTGTATGCACAATCGCAGTAGAGTTCTGGACAATGGACCCTGGTGTTTTGATGACTACCTTCTTGTTCTGAAAGAAATTGATGGCTCTGTTCGCCCCTCGCAATTGTCGTTTACAAATTGTGCATTTTGGGTGACAGTTATGGATTTAGCTTTGGGTATGAGGGGTCTGAATGTGGCAAAAGTGATTGGGGATCATATTGGTGGATTTGTTGAAATGGATGATTCTGATTTTCTTAGTCTGGGTTGTGGTCTTCGCCTCCGTGTCATGGTAGATGTACATAAACCACTTCGTAGGGGAATTAAGCTGGCAGTAGGGGAGACTTGGAAATGGTTTGCTTTTGGCTATGAGCGTCTGCCAATGTTCTGCTACAAGTGTGGACGGATGGGTCATGTTTATAAACACTGTCAAGTTTCTAAGAAAGGAAAGGAGTCTGCAGAATCTTTCGAATATGGAGCATGGCTGAGGGAGACATTCACACTATTAGCTTGCACCTTTATGATTTATAGGATGCAACTTTGAAACTTCAAAATTGCAGGTTGCATCTCATTATCTCATTGGTGGATGCATCTTTCGAAATTGATGGCTCTGATGCTAGGGAGGATATTTATGCTGCAAAGGATATATGTGACCCTCCTTCCATCTCAGACAACCCTGGTGATCAGCAGGTAATTCTTAGTTCTCTACAGCTCCCTATAGTCATTCTTCTCTTTTTAGATTTTCAAACTATATTGATTTCAGGTTTGGATCGAATTCTATCTTATGTTTCATCCTTCTTCAGGATATATGTGACCCTCTTTTTTTCCCAGCTTTCTGTGTAGGCGGTTAGTTGAGAATTACAACCCCAGAAGGGGTAAGATTACACTTCCAGACAAGTCTGAGTTGGATGTCACAGAGTCTGATGTCGAGATTTAGCCAGTTGGATGTCACAACATTTTCTGTGCCAAAATCCCCATCCGTCCTCAAATCAATACGTTCTTGGAGGGCTTTAGCCAGTTGATTAGTTATGTTATGCAAATTGTATATTGAGATATTCATGAACTTGTTTAACGTACTGCAATCCTTAATATCAGTGAACAATGAATATAAATATTTAGTGCATATCTATAGATATGTGTTGCATATTAACTAGAAAGTTGTAAACCTTGGAGAACACATAAGCACTTATCTCTTAAATTAAACCGAATATAATTTCAATATCTTAAAACCCAAATTTACGTAATACCAAAAATTAACTCTAATTCCAATATCGCTAAAAAAATAAATTGCGTATTAACATCAACTAAATGATTCTATCAAGGAAACAATATGGTTAATTATAATGCATATCAATTCAGATTTTTTGCATGTCGGCATATCAAGGCAATATGAAACCCTACAACAACGAGACAAAAATTAATTACTACTTCAGGCATATCGAACCCAATGCTTTATGTGTTTGTCTTCGGTGTCAGTAACACATTCGATACCATATATTAATTCTTCTTCTTTGTCTGACACACCTCATTAGATACATCGATATCATCATCCGAGGAATTCTACATGACATCATCCTTTGAGTTCTTTTGTATACACCAACCTATGAACTGCATATCAATACATATTGAGTGCATATCAAGTAAATCAAAATGCATAATGATGAATACGAACAAACATGAAAATGATAAAAACCTTGAAAATCACATCATCAGGTCGGTTCTTCTGCATATCTTATACAGTTTTGTGCATATCAATGAACCGTAAATGCATATTCATTAAGATTAAGTGCATACCAAATAAATCAGATTGCATAGCCGCGAAAAAATAACTTAAGGAAAAAGCCAACATAACTACTGCATAACGGAGATTACGAACTGAATATTGATTTACTTTATGGTATATCAAATCTCACCCTATCAACCTATCGTAAAATTTAAATAGGTATACAAAATTCAATAGGTAAATCAAATTTCTCACCCTCATGACCGTCAATTTACATGAAAGAATCTTATGAATCTAATATGAAAGTCGAATGTCACATTCACTTGGCTAAGAATTCGATTTGAGAGGCGAAAACCATTGTTAGAATCAAAACGTATCTACTGCATATCAAGTATATTCGGTTGCATAACAGTGATTACGAAACGCATACGACAACCATTTTACCGCATAACAGAATTCATGTGAAACCCTACATTGCTACTGCATACCACCGAATCATCTGATACATATCGTTTTATTGTTGCCGCATATCAGAACGAAACCTTATTTAACCCTAGTTAATTTGATGCATATATCAAAGTCGGCGTTTAATCAAACCCTAATAAATCCTAATAAAACCTAATCTAATTCCTATGAATATCTCGATACTAACCTTCTTCCATGGATTTTGTGTGATGTTGTATCAATCATCATCTGACATACAGTACACCATCGTCCGAGGAAGAATAGATCACATCATTAGGTCGGTTCTCCTGCATACCTAATACAGTTTTGTGCATATCAATGAACCGTAAATGCACATTCATTTAGAACAACTGCATACCAAATAAATCAGATTGCGTAACCTAAAAAATATAACTTAGGGACGATTTACATGAAAGTATCTTGTGAATCTAATATGAAAGTCGAATGTCACATCCACTTGACTAATAATTCGATTTGATAGGCGAATGTTATTGTTAGAATCAAAACGTATCTACTGCATATCAATTATATCCAATTGCATAACAGGTATTCCGAAACGCATACGACTACAGTTTTACTGCATAACAAAATTAATGTGAAACCCTAAACTGCTACTGCATACCGCCGAATGTCACATGCATATCATTTTGGTGTTGTCGCATATCAGAACGAAACCCTGTTTAACCCTAGTTTGATGCATAAATCAAAGTCGAATATACTCAAACCCTAATAAAACCCTAATCAAGTCCTATGAATCTATTATACCAAAGTCGATTTAAGTAAACAAATTTGATGCATATCTCAATACTAACCTTCTTCCATGGAGATTTGAGAGGTGTTGTATCAATCAACCATTGTTACTGTCGGGAAGAAAAAACTAGACGTGAATGACGATGAAAGAGAGGCAGCGTGAATTGATGGAAGAGAGAGAGAGAGAGGCAGCGTGAATTAAGGAAGGGGTTATGGTATTTTTTTTTCCTTATTTTCTTTTAATTACAAGACTTCTAATCTAGCCCTTCATCTAATCTCATCATATGGCTCCTATTCGTTAACTCCGTTTTACTACAAAAGTGGTCTTACTGGAGCCCTCTCTCTCTCTCTCTCTCTATATATATATATATACACGCACAAGGATATATACTATCCTATCTTATATATTAACATAGGAGTAGTATATATATGGTCCGTGACAAACCTCCTATCTTATATATTAAAGCTGAGCCCTTTTTATCTTTTAGAGTGAGTTTAAAAATGTTGTTAGACGATTTATTAAAAACATTACTAACATATTTACAAATTACATTCAGAAAAATTAAAACATTAATTTGGAGCAAATTATTTTCTAGGTTTAATTAAACTTAATCTATCTAATTATTATTCATCTATTTTACTTTTGATATATAATGAAATTTGAAGCAGATATAAAACTATAAATATCTAACCATGTTAAAAAATAACAAGAACTTAATAAAACTCAATATCAATTATATTTTTAGTTATCCACTAAAAATTTGATAGGTAACCAATGAAAAAATACATCAATATATTTTATTTATTATAGATATTTATTGAGGTTGTAGTAATATAAAATATTATAAATTATATAAAACATATATCAAAACCGATTATAAAATTATTATCAAGTAATTATATAAACATATCACTGTGCATGGCACAGGTCTTGCACTAGTTGACTACTAAACCTTTTGTTTTTGTAGTTACTACGCACAAACTAAAATAATTTCACAAAGTTTCTCCGATTTCAAATTTTTACACTTTTCGTAATTTAACATAATTTATTTAATTATTTTTAATTTATAAGAATAAATATGGTCATGCTTAATCTTATTTTATTCATCTCATTAAGTACTTTAATAATATTAAAGTTTAATAAATTTAAAAACACATAATAAGATATTAACAACGATATTAATAACGCAAACTATATATCGATAAATAAATGTGTTCAAATACTAAAATGGAAGAATATCATAGGAAAAAGATCCGGTGAGGATGCCTTTACAAAGAAGGAGTGAGGATCAATCTCCACCGTTCGTCACGTTTTAATCTCGTCCGTCCGTTTTTCCCTTTCTCTTTCCCTTTCCTTTCTCTTTCAACGATAAAATTCAGCCGCTCTCTCCCGACCTCTTTTCGTCGCCGACTTGCTCCTCCGTAGATCTCTCCATCACATCGCTCAAATTTTACGAATTCATTCTCTATAGAAGAAGGAAAGCGGCGCAAATTCGGTAGAGGAGAGAATCATCCTAGCTCCATCGCCGCCATCGTATTCTTCTCATCGAATCCTTCTTCTGCTCGTTTACTCGCCGCCATTGTTGTTCTTCGGCTGTTCCTGGTGTTCCTTAGGCGAGAGTGTGTTCGACAGTGCTCGCGCCACTGTGTTTTCTCTTTTTGCGTTTGTCGCCGGCCAAATCTAGTGTCCTTTGTGATATGGATAATGCTTCTCCTAATTTAGGTTTATATCTGTACTGTGTGTTTGATTTGATTGTTGTTTCTGCATATACATTGCATTTCATTACAGTATCAATATAATGTCTCAGATTTCTGGATTTTTGTACGTGATTTGGTTGAGTGATGCACCTTTTACCATTGAGTGATGCACCTTTTACCATTGAGTGATGCACCTTTTTACAATTGAGTGATGCACCTTTTAATAGACTATGATGCACCAGTTGAGAATTTTAATGATTCGTGTGCATAATGAATTAATGTTCATTGGTTGATGCACCTTTTACCTTTGACTGATGCACCTTATAATATGCTATGATACACCAATTGAAAACAATGATGATTTATGTGCATAGTGCATTAATGTTCACTGGTTGATGCACCTTTTAGCTTTGACTGATGCACCTTATTTCATGATGTGATGCACCTAATTATAAGATTGACCAAGCAAGCTATTCTACAACCAATTTTTGAAGTAGACGGTGCACTGTATGATTCTAGTGTTGAGATTGATGAAAGAAAGCGTTTGTTGGCCGAAGTGATGACAAAAATGTATTCTTTGTTGACATTGTTGGTGATGACATGGATAGATTGAAAGAGTTTTTAGCTATTTTAAATGATCAAAAGGCTGCATTCACAAGATTTGAAGTGGTTGATCATTCTTCCTTAACACCAGCTAGAAACTACAAGTTTGAGAAATTTGTTGGCCCGTTACCTGATCAAGTAAATATCCATCCTACTGAAATGGCAAAGAACAAGTTCAAGAAGAGGTGTATTAAAGGTGGCCAAGAAGTTGGAATTGAAAATTCCAAGAAGAAGAAAATGGTTTGTAAAATTTGTAAGAGGTCGGGACACAACATCACTACTTGTCATCAATATGTCCATTAGTTTTTCTGAGCTTTCATTGTAATTAGTTATTAACCAGATATTTTTATAATGCACCTATTAGTTATGACTGATGCACCAATTGTATCTCGGTGATGCACCATTTGCATCTCAGTGATGCACCAATTGCATCTAAGTGATGCACCAACTTTTATTAACAATGCATAACACCTTGTTTACTTGACTGAATTAGTCTTGATTTTATTTTTCAATTTTTTATCCATTCATTTTCTGTACCTTATTTATCCATCGATTATCATTGAGTGATGCATCAAATATCACTAAGTGATGCACCAAATATCACTAAGTGATGCACCATTTTCAATTAAGTGATGCACCACATTTCAATAAGTGATGCACAAACTATATATCCAGTGATGAATCAATTTCGATTATGTGATGCACCATTTTCATCGTGTGATGCACCAACAAACAACTACTCATACATTTTCTGCCATTGTGAGTCATCAGCAACCACAATCCATTTTCATGTGCAAACCACAAATACCTAATTAAAAACCAAACTTGTCTTACAACATAAAAACCAAACTTGTTTTCTAAAACCAAATATGTCTTATTACAAACCAAACTGTTTACAAACATCCAAATTGTTCACATCTTCCTATTTCATCCCTACATCTTTCTACTCTTTACTTTGCACGTCCACGTCCCCATCTACGTCCTTGTTGGGATGTGTCAACTTCTTCTCCACTTTCTGTTATCATTAAAAAGAACACATAGATAATTAATAAAATGACAGACAATAAATATATCATTGATGCACCAACTCTTACTAGGTGATGCACCAAAAAACACTGGGTGATGCACCAAAATCAAATGGGTGATGCGCCAAAACCCATTAGGTGATGCACCAACACCCACTGGGTGATGAACCAAAAGGAAAAGGGTGATGCACCAAAACCAAATGGGTGATGCACCAACTCACACAGATTATTAAAAAAATGGCAAAATGATCAGTGTTTACCATCAAGTGGAGTTGTTTCTCCATGATATTCTGATGAAGTTGATGGTATTTTTTCTTATTCTGTCACTGTTAAACCATAGACATATATCATTAATAAATAGCAGTGAATACATATGCATCAATGTACCAATAGACATCAGCCCATGCACCAATAAACAACCACTCATGCATTTTACAATAATTATACATGCGTTTATACAAACGTACCAGTGTTTATATGTGGTGGATAACTAATGATTAGTGTTTCATTCTTAGCTCCTGTTTCTTTCCAACATTTTATACATAAAAAACATTTTCGTGTGATGCTCCAACACACACTAAATAATGCACCAGCACAACTATTTGATTCAGTACATCACATACCATGCACAAAATACATTCGATGCACCAAAACACAATGGATGATGCACCAAAAGAAAGTGGATGATGCACCAAAACAATGTGGATGATGCACCAAAACACAGTGGATGATGCACCAAAACACCGTGGATGATGCACCAAAACACAATGGATGATGCACCAAAACCTACTGGATGATGCACCAAAACACAATGGATGATGCACCAAAACACAGTGGATGATGCACCAAAACCAGTTATATGTTTCAACTACACATTCGATGCACCAACAACTCATATCTGTTAAAGAAAATGCATAAACATTATATCAAGTGACAAACATGGAATTTCAAGGATCTATACACAGTTATTCTAGATCTATTCATGCATACTGTATAAAATCCATAAACATAGGATGAAGTGATTAACAATGGAGTTTACAACCAAAATTCTTAAGTCGAGTTTATACCTGGGGTTCCAGATGCTATTTTTGACCTCATTGTTGCTGTTTTGTTTGTTGTTGTTGTTGATTTGTGTTGTCGTCGCTGAAATCTCCGTCAAATTGCTTGGAGTCGCGCTGAAATGACTTCTTCTTCCTTCTAGGGTTTGTGAGCGAAATCGGCTCGAGAACTCGAAAGAGAAAGCGAAATTGTAGTGGAGGTGATCGAGCGAGAGTGAAAGAACAAGAGATCGTTTTCGATCGAGGGAGAAATTGAGTGCGAGATTTGCGAGCGAGAGAGAAAATTGGGGAGACTTTTGGAGAAGACGAACATTTTTTTTGAGCGAGAAAGAGAGAATGACACATGTTTCAAACTTTATATAGTGGGTGTATCAATGGCCCCCACCACAAACCTCCTTTAGTTACTGGCCCTTGGATCTTACTCCATCCATCCTTCGGTAGATCCTTATTCCTTCTCTAAGAGGGCGCGTCCTCACCGAAATTGCGTCCGAATATCACAGGAGAAAGAGAGTAATATTCATTGCACGTGGATTTGTTTCTAATACGGAGTAGTAGTTAATTGTAGATTCATGTTAACATAGACATATTAATATTCAAAACGACAGTCAATCAAGAACGTAATTATAATGTCTGCTGATCTTCATCTCTCTTTAACCAGGCATGCATATATTGAATTAAGGAATATAATATACTCCATACTGTTAAATCTTAACCGGTATATATAAACTCATCTAATGGTGTCGGCTCTTTTTTAACCAAAAAAAAGTATAAACTAGCAAAATTAATATTTATTAATTATATTAGATTTATTACGTAATACGTCGGACCTAGTATAGTTTTATCTAATTATTAAAATCAAAATAAAGTATGTTAGGGGCGTGTCATAAAGGAACAGTTAATCATAATTGTAAAATGGTATGCTTGCCGCAGGACTCGAACACGGTATACAATATTTGTTTAGGCTCCTAAAACTAAGAGTCTTCAGATTTCGGAGGTTCCGTCCCATTGACCACTTTGCATGCCCTCATGGTTGGACCTCATCTTAACTCATGCTATTCACAATAGAAAAACTCAAAGTTTCTTCTCTTTAAATATGTCGAATAAAAGTGATATTAAAAGATAAAATAGAAAAAAAATATTAAAAGAATTGATATTTTATTAAAAGAAAATGAGTCTTAACAGATCGAGTATGAATTTGTATCATTGTATTATTAGTACTACAACTACCTGGTTCAAGGTTGTAACGAGGGAAGATGCATTGTATATATTTTTTTTAACAAGCAAACAAAAGATTCTATTGCTAAACACAATACAAGCCTAAATCATCTTCGCGGATGATCTTGAAAAACTCTTTCAAGCAGAGTCTTTCACGCTGAAAATAAGTTGCGTAAAGCAGAAATGTTGGGAGTTCCAATAGATAATTCCTTCCCTTAGCTCTTCAATGTTGAAGTCCTTTGAAGCTAAGTAATCTTCTAGTAATATGATGGAAACTAACTTCATCGAAAGATGAGGAGATGGCTTTGATGTCAATCAATAGAGTCCTAATCTCCCAAGATGTATTGTATATTGATCACGTGATTTTTGTTCAATTAAATAAATGTATGTTTATTGTTTTCTATGGACGGTGCAAGCTGGAAACCGTGTTAAATACGTTAAAATAATTCCCTGTATCATCAAGTGAATGCTCATAAAATGTTAAGATATGAGGAGGAAAATCAGATCAAGATAGTCAAAAAGATAACAAAAGGTAGCCAACCAATTGAAGACCAAGTCTACCAAATGAAATTGACCCTTGACCAAATCACAAACTGATGGTGTATCTAATTTGTTTTCTTCATTACTTACTTATGTTACTCCACCGGGTTCGAATAAAATATTAATAATATATTTAATGGAAAAATATCATATAGGAATGAGCATTTACAATGTGAAATATAAATGGATATCAATACAACACGTTATCCGAAAAATACACGTAAAAATGTCTTAAATTTTGATAAGTGTTAGTCCAAACTCAAGTAATTAAAAGTGTAAGCCGAATGGAAAAAAATGCAGGCCGGAGTGGTAAAAGGTTCACGCCAAACAAGTGTAAGTAAAAAATGTCATAGTATTTTATCTGTTTAAAAATACTAAACAATGGAAGCCAAATGCAAGTGCAGGTCAAAATAAATTAAAAATACAAGCGGGAACGAGAAAAAGTATAAGATGGAGTGATAAAATTTGCAAGTAAAAGAAAAAAAGATTTTAAAATTTTTAATCTTGCTAAAAAAATGCTCAAAAGTGCAAAACAAATGCAAGTGCAAGTCAGAGTAATAAAAAGTGCAAGTGCAAGCAAAAAGTGTCTTATTTTTTTTTAGCCGTGCTTAAAAATGTTTAAAGATGCAAGATAAATGTCAGTGTAAGTAAAGTGTGATAAAACTGCAACTGTGCTTAAAATTTTTAGTTCGTCCAAATATATAGATTTCATCTCATTTTGTAACACTATTCACAACTTGAGAGAATTTTGTAGATTTCTTTTGATATATAACGAAGAACATAGTCAAGTGGAATCTTCCTAATCTTAGATAAGTTGTCTGATGGTTCGCCGCAGTTCATTGTCGTGCTTACACACCTTGTTGGATTCGTCTCAATGAGTAATTTAATTACTACGTAATTAAAGATATGGATGAAATAAAACGAACGCTCATCGACATAAATGCTTAAATAAGATGAGATTTATGTTTTGGGACTTTGAGAGTACTATATAACAACACAAAGATATACCACACGATTTGACACATTTGACCCATGCATAAGAGTCTGTCCATTATTCTCTCCGTCCTATAATATAAGTAACATTTGCTTTAGGCATATATGTCGATGCACGTTTTGCGTCGTTAATATCTCTACTTATATGGTGATAAAAATTATAAAATTTTGATATATATTATTAAAGTCTTTGTCAAGACAAAACAAACAAAACCCAACGTCACAATATTTCTTCTTATATATCGGAATGAATTTAAAGATTAATATTGAATTGTGAATAGTGTCAAAATTTTAAATATTGTTTATATTATGGGACGGAGAGAGTATTTAATTTATTTCATGTTTAAATTGTTTAATGTAAAAACGAAGGTTTATTTATATGAGATGTGAGAACGTTTTACATACCATTTTTACGAGATCATGCTTTATTAACAATTGATATTATATATGTAAAATGGTCAGAAATGTAGAACAAACTATATAGAGATATTTGAAGCTTTCTCCTTCACTCTGGCCTCACAAATCCTATGTGTCAATTTCTCATTAAGACTCAAAAATTTGTTTTAAAATATTTTTTATCTTTTCAAAATAGATAAAAAAAATTTGTTTTGAGTTAGATGGGTACCTAAAATTTAGCCAACTCTACAATTTGCTTTGGTAATTTTTTTAAAAAAGAATTATAATTTCTTTTGTATTTTTTGTTGCAAAGTCATGGTTAAACATGTATTTATATAGTCACCAATTAACATGTGTTCTCGTGCCATGCACGGATCGTCTGTATTAAATACTTAAATAATATAGTTATTTTTATACGATTAAGTAATTTATAAATTATAATATATAGTTTATGTCCCAAATTATGAACATTACACTAAAAGGTCAAAGTGAAATTACATAAAAAAAATTCAAATCAGGATATAATTTTATATTTTATTTTACTATATTATATTATAATTATAAATTTTATGGCACAAGAATTACGCTAGTTAGGAATTAAACAAGATTTATATTATCACTTAGTTAAATTTAGCAAGAATCTTAATATATTTATCTTTTAACTTAGTATACATATAAACTCCTCTGAAAATATATATATACATAAACTAAGGTTCCGTTCGGCAGAACTTTTTTTGACATTACGGAGCTTAAATTTTTATTAAATCTAGTTATTAAGTGTTCGGTAAGAAAACATTCATCTAGCTTAACAAGCTTAATGTAGATTAAAGTAGCTTAATTTGTTAATGTTATACCCCCTAGATTAATGGAGCTTAACAAGCTTAATTTTATTTTTAATCCACTATTACCCTTTATCAATAAAGATTTAAGTAATTCATTGTATCATTTTTCGTAATTTTACTATTATTATTCCAAATTCAGCTAGAAGTACCGAACATGCAAGTAGCTTTTTAAACAACATTTTCATCTTCAGCTTCAACTTCAGCTATTCATTCATCTTCAGCTTCAACTACTTATTCAGCTCCATCTAGTATTTCATCTCAATATACCCAACGAAGCCTAACACAATTCCTTTTTTTATCAACCCACTGAATTTGAACAACTCCACTCCACTCAATTAGAATCGTGTACGTTTAGTATGTGTCACATTTTTATCATTTTATTAATCATATTAACATTGATATTTGATATGCATTTCAGTCATACTTTTCTTCTTCTTCTTCCTTTTTGAAATTTACAGAAAATATCTTTATGATCGATGACTAGTGAAAATAATGTGTGGTCAACACTTTGTCGTTTATTATGTGTTCAAAGTTCATCATCCCAATTTATATTCATTCATTCAATTAATATAATCACCGACTGGATTAGGTTACCAATCGAACTAAAAGCAAAGTGAAAGCAAAATTGCACTAGAAAAGTCACCATAAGCTGTTGAAATTTTTAATAGAGATTTTTGCGGGAAATTATCCGTTATTTGTCCGTATTTACACGAAATTACCCGTTAAATAAAAATTTACACGAAAGCACCAAAATGTCTTCCTTCGATAACAAGAAGTCACCCACGATAAATTTTTGTTAGCTTCGCCGTTAAAACTTATGCATTTACCATTTTAATCTCTCTTTGTTATAAAATTCAAGGGTATTTTTGTCATCAATAAAGAAGACGATATTTTGACAATATTTTAAAGATATTTTGATTATATCGTGAAAAATTCAGAAAAAGAAAATTAAAATTCCCGATTTGGGTATTCTTCTTCTTAAACCCACATTTCTCTGCAAATCCATGGTCCAAGCTTTCAGCTTTAAAATTTAAATAATGGCTCCACAAGTTGAAAGGTAGGGTTTTCATGTATTGTTTTTTTTTTTTTTCAAATTTGATATACATGAAAAGCTAGGGTTTTGATTTACACAATCAAAGCAAGGGTTTGTAAGTGCTTCAAATCGAAAACGTTCCGGACTGTCAGTTGAGACGCGAGGATGTTCTGGGGCTGCAAATTAGGGGCGCTGAAATTTTCTGAAATAAGCAAAGAATTCGAAGCACAACAAAACAATCGAGTTGAACCAGTAGTTCATTAGCTTGCTATAAACGGAGATAGTAAATTTATAACAAAAATCATACACAAATAGTAAGCTAAAATAGACAATAATAAGAATATTCTTTTAAAAATGCTTTGAATAATCAATTGCTAAATTTTTCAATTAAAATAGCAATTTTTGTAACAAAGTTAGATGATGTGTCATTTGATTTTTATTTAACAAATAAATTAATATAGCATGAAATGTTGAAATTATGCTAGAAAATATCAAAATTTTAATATTTGTTATTAGGGTTGTATGACATTATAAAAATAGCAATTGCTATATAATTTTCATTTGCTATAACGCTAAGTTGCATGTCCATTTTACTCTCCACTGAAAATGCTTTAGTCACTAACAAAGTACTAGCTACTTCCGATCTTTGGTCCATTTTTGTTGTTTTTATTAATACTGTGTGAGCCAACTTTGATGGGAGAGCGTGGCTACATGCACGGTCGTCCAATGATTTTCGGATGCCCTGTTTAAAATATAATTATGACATTCGTTAAATATTATTTTAATATTTTAAGGGGTATACAATTAATAAAATAGTTATTTTATCATTTAATTAAGACTTTCGATAAATATTATTTTAATATTTTAAGGGGTATACAACTAATAAAATAATTACTTTATTTGGATATAATTTTAAATAATTACTAAAATAAAATATATTTAGAAACATGTATTGTTTTTGCATTAATGAATTTAAAAATTATACTCTAAGCCATCAATTAATTCTAATTTATTGAGTATTTCATGTATTAGTATAAGAATTTTTAATTTTTCAAATCAAAGTAACATTGTTTAAACTTAATAATTTTTACTTAGTAGATTTAAAAATATAAATGTTTATATTTACAAAAGTGAATAAAAATGGAGAAAAATTATAATTCATAGTTCGATAAAATTATTAGCACTTAGAATCAATAATTTTTTAATGAAATGAGAGAAATATGGGATGGGCATGGGTTGAACTTGCACAAAATCTCAAATAAGCAAAAAATGAAAAAATGGAAGGTGAACACCAATCGAAGGAATCAAACACGGGTTTCAGAATTACCATTTGGTTCCCTTACCACTAGGCTATTTTAACTTCTTTGTCTCATAACCACAACGATTATCCTTATCTTATTTCGGGCCTCCAGATTTTGGGCCCTTAAAATTTTTGAGGCCCTATGCGGTAGCCTATCTTGCACACCCTCAGGGTCGGCCCTGGCTACATGAGACTCCCACCATTAGAGATGTCTGACGATGATCTAAAATTGGGGGTTTTAAAATTCTTTTTTTACATATTTAGCACTATATAATCAAAATCTCATCTCCTTTATCGAATGACTAATTTACCCTTGAAAATTATAACAAAATGAGATTAAAATCGTAATTGCACACAGTTTAACGAAAAAACTAACAGAAACTTGGCGTGTGTGGCTTCTTGTTAACGGAGGAAGACATCCAAAAATTAATGAATGAGTTTTTCTAATGTGTGCCAAAAACTAAAAGAAGAAGGTACTCTTTGTTGTAGGGCTGTACATCCGGTCCGGACCGGAATTTTTGAAACCTTGGACTGAAGACCGGACCGGTTTGGACCGGAATTTCTATTTTTCTATTTTTTATTATTTTAATAATTAAAAAATTAATTTTATTTATATTTTAATTGATATATTGTATAGTTTAACATTATATTAATTTATTTTTCTTAAAAATATAATTATTATATACATTATTTATATAAAAAATATTAAAATATACAAAAACGGTCCGGTCCAAACCAATTTTTTTCGGGTTTTAGACCGGACCGGAAGCGGAATAAGGAATTATTGTGGATCGGGGACCGGACCGGAATAGTGTCGGTCCGATCCGGTCCGGGTTATTCCGGTCCGGGCCAATTTTGTACAACCCTACTTTGTTGTGGTGGTTTATCCCATGTTCTTAGAGAGGGTAGGGCCTAGATTTTTCCTTTTTAGTTGTTTATTGTGTGTCTATGAGCACACATTAGACAAATCCTTAATGAATCAGATTTTACTCTCTAATCCTCCTCTTCTAATCTCTTCTTCTCCTTTAATCCTTTCTCTCACCTCCTTCAACCCAATTGCATATCCTATGCTTGAATCATGTCCAAGCATATATCGGAACATAACAAATGGTATCCAGAGCCAGTGATTCTGTGCCCAAATTTTCAGTTACGAAAATTCCCAAATTGTGACCTAACTGGAGACGATGACAACCTTCAATGATAACCTCCAAGCGATTGAGCGCTTTCTTGTGAAATGGAGTGCTAAAATGGACGACGATCGCACATTATTTATTAGGAAGAATTGGGTCAAATGTTTTCACGGATTGGAGATGTGGAATACAATGAAGTATTAGATATCGAATCTTCGTTCAACTCAAGGATTCGTTTTAGAGAATCATATGATGCAATCAAAGCGTTTGAGTATTATGATAGTCGTTGCATTTACAATGGTTGTTGCCAAATGGAACTATCTTTTGAGGTTCCAACGAAGGATCAATCGATCAAGATTGAAGCTCCAATTTATCTGCAAGGTAATCCATCCCCAACACCCACTCCCTCAAAATCGGCAACCGAATTGAAGCTTGAAGCGAATCCACCTGTAGAATACTACCAAGAAGTGTCTTCCATCTTAACATATTATCTGATGCAAAGTGTTGCGGTTGATTTGAAAGCAGAAAAGCTAGAGCCAACAATGTGCGATGAAGATTTTATGGAAGTCACACCTTGCAACTCAACTGATCTTGTTTCTGGAAATTTAGAGTTGTAATCGATGGTAATGGAAGAAGAAACCATTGGAGTCAATCTAACTTGTCGCAATATGTATGGTCTACAACATCGATGTTCATTATTGTTGAAGACATTATATATTAGGCATATAAAGTACTAATAAGGTCTTTTTCACACAAAACGAGGCTCGAAACTATGCATAAACGCTAAAAGGCCTTAAATGTACTTAAGGCCCAATTTCGCGGAACGATGTCGGAATGGAATGAAATTTGATTTCAATGCCTATTAGAGATATTTGACCATGTGGATAACTCTCAATCAAAACTTCTTCATTTTCAAGTAACACCTTCTTTTTAAACATCAAATTAGTCATCACTCTCTAACTTGTCGCAATATGTCCGCTCACACAAAACGAGGCTCAAAACTATGCGTAAACGCTAGAAGGCCTTAAATGGGCTTAAGGCCCAATTCGGCAAAACGACGCCCGAATGATGTCGGAAAAGAATGAAACTTGGTTTCAATGCCTATTAGAGATACTTGACCATGAGGGTTACTCCCAACCACAACTTCTTACTTTTCAAGTAACACCTCATTTGTAAAACCAAACTAGTCTTAACTCTCTAACTTGCCGCTATACGTATGACCAACACTATCGATGTTTGAAAAAATTATACTACTTAGTCTTATTTGGCATATAAATTCCCAACAAGGTCTCGCTCACCCAAAATCAAGCACGAAACAGTGCGTAAACGCCAAAAGGCCTTAAGACCCAATTTGGCAAAACGACGTCCAAACGATGTCGAAATTAATTGAAACTTGGTTTAAATGACTATTATATGTATTTGAATATTTTGGGAATATAGAGAGAATATATTGAAAATAATATTGATTATCATTGTTTTTATCTTAAAAAATAACATAAGTTTTACTAAAAACAAGTAATATCAAAATTTAAATTTTAATACATTTTTAAAATTAAAATTTGAGGTTTTTACTCAGAACCACCCCGTATATACGCAGTTTTTCACAGGATCACCCCTTATATACATATTGATTTTAAACCACCCATTATATCTATTTTGTTAACAAAAGACCATCCCTAACCTTAAACCCAAGTTTTCTGTCAAACTGGTGAAATTACTGATTTACCCTTAATTTTTTAAGAAAACTACGACATTTACCATGTTTCTTTCCGGTTTACCCTTGATTTTTTAAGAAATCAAGGGTAAATCAGTATAATCATTTTGACAGAAAACTTAACAGTTTAAGGTTAGGGGTGATCTTTTGTTAACAAAATAGATATAATGGGTGATTTAAAATCAATATGTATATATGGCGTGGTTTCATGCAAATCCGTCTGGGGTGGTTCCACTAGTGGAAAAAACCTTTGTTGCAGCCCCCTTGTTGAGGCGCACAGAAAGAAAACCTTGATTTTTTGCCCCCCTGTTGCAGCTCCCCATGCCCGCCTCAACAGAGATGTTTTTGCCCGCCTCAACAAGTGTTTTTTCCACTAGTGAATTCTATGCAAAAACCTCTTATAATTTTAGTATATTTTTAGTACTCTCCGTTAAGAAATACTTGTCCTTCTAGCCTAAATCATTTGTTATAAATTACTTGTCTTTCAACATAATTTTACACCCTTTTTCCCAAATTTACCCTGCTGCTATTGACTCTTTTCTTTATTATCTCACTATTCTTTTCTTTATTCTCTCTTCTATTACTTAAACTATGAAGGGTATACTTGTCTAAAATTTTCACCAATAAATTCTCCTTACAATTGCTAGAAGACAAGTAATTCTTAACGCATGAAGTATATTTTTAAAATGTTAAAATTAAAATTTTAAGTTTTTCAAATATTATAAATTATTCTAAACTATTTTATTTTTAAATATTAGAAAAAATGCTTTTCTAATAAAAGAGTGAGGTTAAAGAAAGTTCAATTGTTATCTTGTAGTTTTTGTATTACATAAAGATCAATAAGACACATTAGCGTAGTGGTTTTATCTCATTGTGCACCTGCTTTACCACTAGAGCAAAGAGATAGATCTGATATATTATCTATTATTGGTATAATACACTAAACATAATTTTTTTTATAACAAAATGTTTTGTACGTTGAAAAAAATAACGCCCATTTTCAACGTAAGGGGTTAATTTTTTTTTTCCAATTATTTTCCAACGGCTACTTTTTCCAAATTTTATTTGTATATGGAAACCCAACGTACGTGGGATTACAACGTGTACATTTTACGTATATTGTATTTTGCTTCAAATATTATGTATTTTGCTTTACACATCGATTTTTCGGTTTTGCCTATAAGTTGAAAATCAACATACGTGAGAAACCAACGTACAAAAATATAATTTAGAAAGTTTAAATTTATAGTGTAAATAACCGAATTTTTTTTCTAAAGTAGGCTTTTTTTAAAAAAAAATCCCGATATGGGCTCGTTTTGAAACTAATTCCCAACATAGACACTCTTATGAGGCTCGAAAATTTGTCACGTATGAGAGACGCTGGTTTTTACCAGCGTCTCTCATCCGAAGCGAAATTTTCTTTTAAAAAAAAAGAGTACCTTTGAACACATTTGCCGATGCTCGTTTTGTATCGTTAATATCTCTAATTATAAAATTTTAATATTATTAAAGTACTCGATAAGACGAATCAAACAAGACCACACATGACTAAGTTTTTATTTATATATTGGCCGAAATTACAAAGATTCCTTTGAATAGTGAATAGTGTCAGGAAAGAGAAACAGGAAAGATAATTATGGGACGGATGAAGTGGCATTTTGGGAAAAATCCATGTTGTGTAATATAAAAGGTTATAAGCCCTTGATTGATCGTCTTCTTGATTGCTCTTTGTTGAGTTTCTCGTCATCTTAGTATTTCTCTAGAAAGATAATTTGGATATGTGATTCATGTTGATATTATATAAGTTGTTATTATATAGACATAATTTATAATTTTTACCAACTTCTGGAGTAATCTCCAAGGCAATAATTTTTTCAGATTGAAATGATAATATATTTTGATTATAAATATCTTTCACTTTATCCTTTTAGTGGCTTCTAAGACTCCATATTTCAATGAGGAGTTAAATCATAGTATAAGCTTACCTTTTCGTATGGTTCAATATTAAACCTCCAATTTATAATCTACTATATAACTACTAAAGCAGAATGCCTTACTCTCACCTTAGCTATGTCACGTGGCAAGAAGGCTTTTCAGCCTATCCACCTGTCTGCCACGTGGCACAATATAATTGGTTGTTTTTTTGTCCTTTTTTTTTGTGACATTGTTGTCTAATCTTGACCGAATTTATTTAGAAGAATTTTAGGAAATCTTTTGTAATTTCAGTATCAAAAATATATTTCTTTTTTTTGCCAATTCACTAATGATATAAAGTAATTCCCTAATTTACCTAAACATAATCTTTATGTTATTAACCTAAAATCAATATAAAACTAACATGTAAAACAAGCCACTTTCCAGTTCAATGATATAAACCTGTGAAACAAAGAAAATTAAACCTGTAATGCCAAAAAAATGAAACCCAAACGCAAACAACTGAAAAACCATTATTAAATTTCACCCTAGACCAAAACTGATATGAACCTGCATAAAAACTGATATGAAACCCTAAAGAAAAAATATAACATTATTACAACTCTTTCTGCATAAAAAACTGAAACCCTAAATGAATATGCAACAATATAATGAAAAGGATACTATTGCCAAAAATTCTGGACTGAAATTTGGACAAACCTGTAAAGCAAGAAAAAGAAAATTAATAATACATAACATAAAATCTGTAATTACTGCATTTCAACAACCCAGAAAATCTGTAAAGCAAGAAAAAGGAAAGACAACTCAAAAAAATGTACACAATCTGCAAGCTGTATTACTGCATTTACCTAAAAGATTTTGAAAACCTTTAAAATCGTACACAATCTGCAAAGCAAGAAAAGGAAAGACAACTCAAAAGGCAATAAACACAATCTGCAAGCTGCATTACTGCATTACTGCATTTACCTAAAATATTTTGAACACCTTTAAAACAGTACACAATCTGCAAAGAAAGAAAAGGAAAGACAAAAATAATCTACCTTTCTAAGATCTTCCAAATAAAACATATCGAAAACTATCACAAAAATAATTATTACAATTAACTTGCTGTTGCAAATGATAAACGTACAAACACTAATAATTAAACAAGATGAGAAATTATAACACATCAACCTCTTGCTGCAAAGAAGAAATTTCCATTAAACCTGTACATGAAGTAACATTACTATACATGTGCATTTTGCATAAAAAAGCTAGAAGCAGCCTGTAAGAAAACTTTTGAGTAACGTTACCTGTGAGAAAAAAATCTGAAGAAGCTGCAAAACTCATCAACTCCTTGCTGTTGGACCAACCAAAATATGTACTTTCCTAAAATAATAAAATCACAGGATCATTATTGCCGTGTAAGATATTATCATAGGGCAAAAGATGGTTTACAAGATTTACAAAATATTATCACATACCTAGATATCTCTTCCTAAAACATTGTTATAAAGATTTTATTCCATCAATACAAAAGATTCGATTCTATTAATTATTATTTGCCTACTTTAAAACTTTATTCTTCAGTATAAAAGCACACATTCATTCATTCTTCCCCTACAACACATGCTCATTCATTCTTCTCACGTCTAAGGTCTGCTCAACTTCGAATCATTAGAATGTATTCTTATGGTTGGCATGCAAGATAGTTTTTTTTAAATACTTTTTTCAGTTTTTATGTTTTTTCATCTAACTATATAACTATTCTTATCTATTCAGGAAGATAGGATCCTGATTTTCCACTCTTGAAGGAAGGAGATGGCTATTTCATCTCAAAAGAAGGAGTGGCGGTAAATGATACAGTTTTCACATTCACTATTCACAAGTTTAAGCTGATGTTTTCATGTTTTACTTCTGTAAAGGCAAGAAAAAGGGAATTACTAGAACAATATGCAATCTGCAACTGTTTAAACCAAGGAGAATATATCATACATGAATCGAATCATGACTGATATTTTTTACCTAAATTATAACTATTTAGTTCCAGAAATACAAAAATTTGATTCTGCATACATAATTATTAACCTAATGTTTCATTATAAAAATAAAGTTTCGTTTCTATCATCGATCTTCCTACCAGAAACCACCCGACTCTCATCTTCCTATCATAAACCGAAAGCCATTCTTCCTATCATACACCATGGATAATATTCATCTTCAAAACCTAACTGTTCTGTTGATAATTCAGATCTTATTGGGCTGTTGGCTGGAATTGGAGATATTGTCAATTGGTCTGCTAAAAAACCTGATGGAAAAAGGCTACTGTTGAAGTTAATAGATACAAGGTATGGTTTTGTATTAATATAGTGCAGATCTACAATTTTAACATAAACTGCAGAATGTTTCTGCAGATCGACAATTTTAACTGCATCTGCAAAATGTTTCTGCAAATATACAGTTTAAACTGTTTCTACATAAAGATTATGCAGATCTACAGTTTTAACTGTTTCTGCATAAACATTATGCAGATCTGCAGTTCCTAATAAACCATTATTCTTCTTATAATATATATTTTAAAATCATTTTCTTTACATGTATTTTATAGGAACAATACCATAGACATTACACTATGGGATGCTTATGATGGATTTCCTAAATAATAAAACAATAGATTATGCAGATCTACAAGTTAATGTTTTCTGTTAAATTATTGCAGAACAACTATTGCTTCTTATTTTTTGCAGGATTTCAGAATTTACTAGATCGAATCCATGCACTAATCAAAGAGCCCCAATGATCAATACATGCACCATTGCACCATTGTGGAATACATTTTCTGATGCAAACTGATGTAATAAATAGAAAGAATAATATTCTGTTAGCATAGAAATATATGAATGAAGGATAGTAGAAATCACCTTGATTGTTGCACAAGCAGTTTAAGCAATATACAGGATCACAAGTGAAATGAGTTGAATGATAAGGTAAATTCTAAGTTAATCTTTTTTATTTTAAAACTTAATATTCTATAATAAATTTGCATTCCAGGTTTTTTTTTTAAATTCAAATACTAAGAATGAAGAATGTTAAATGCTAATTTAAATTTTAGCAACTATTTCCCCCCATGGATCAATTATCAAAGAGTCCCCACAACTTTCATGAAACATGATAGAGCTTCCATGAAATAAAAATTCAAATCTTTATATGAACAACAACGAAAATTCAAAATCTGAAAATAAAACCATATATGATCACCATGGTTAGTATGTATGGAGAGACCATATTAATATATGTATACCTGATTTTTAAGGATGAGTTAAGGTTAAAATCTTGCTGATGCCACTGAGCTGGCGTGGTTACTGCATTTTCCTTTTCCTTCTCCTTCACTTATGATTCATGATTGGAAATAAAAAAAATGATGTCAGCAAAGTATTCTAGGGTTAATTTTAATTTTGACATGAAACTTTGATACCAACATTTTTTGTAAGAACATTGTTTTCCTCCTCAAGTGATTTAGCCTGCCACATCAAAGACAGCTATTAGACATGGATTGATAATTCTGCCTGACATAAGATGATCACCATGATTATAAATTTTAGTGGTTTACCTTTTTTTGAAGCTCAGCAATTGATTCATGCATCACTTGGTTCTGCAATAAACAAGGAAAGATTATTCACATTGTGTCCAGTGACATCTAATTAATACATCAAAAGATAAAATGTTTTTGCACTGATCAGATATTCAGATATACAGATATAGAGGATGAAGGTTTGCATGAAAACTATAATGTTTTACCTTTTAACATAAATGTTTGATGTTTTACCTTTTTATTTCTAATCTGCTTAAGAGCATTGTCAAGCTGATGCTCAACACTCTGAAGCTCCTTAAGACTCAAGTTATCAAGATAGATCTTACTTCTGATTCTTCTGCATGAGTTCCATCCTGGCTTGGAGCTTTGAGTGCTCCATTGTGTAGCTTCCCTTGATACAAATGTATTCATTAAAAATATTGGGTTATACTTATACTATTGATAATTTTTTTAAATTGACATGTTATGAAAAGATATGCATTACATATGATGAAATATCTGTAGGCAGAATGAGCTGCTTCTCTGAGCAAGAGTATCTCTCATATCTTTCCAGATCCTCTCCACGCTGCTCATGAAAAACAGTCATTAGCAAAAAAAAAAAATCAATATAATTGATACATAGAACACTCATACGAATATCGATATATATGATCGATATTCGATATCTTATATATTTGTATCAATACCTTTACATAATCCATTTCCTATGAACAAAACAAGCATAAACCAAATTCACCACCATTAACATATGTTTTCAAACTAAACAATAATTTACCACCAACCCATATCTTTTTAGAAAATAGTTATCAAGAAAGTCATAAAACAGGGAAACACAATAATATGAATCGGAAACATGTTAGAGTCTCAAATCAAATAGAAATAGAACACTGGAAGATTATGGTTTCTAATTTAAGTTGTTTGTCTATATCAGTGAGAAAGAGAACATGTGTGTCAACTGTGGATCTTGCGGGATGAGTTTGTTGAATCGCAAGCTACTCCACGGCTCATCCCAAATTGAAGATTAAATCGTTCAACCAAACCATCTGTTGTTCCCAATATAGAAAAAATTCGAACATTGATGGTGTAATATTGTAAAGACAGAGAGAGAGAGAGAGAATGAGGAACAAATGGAAGAGAGAATGAGGAACAAATGGAAGAGAGCTTTCCTCAGTTTTTCTCATTCACAGATCTGAAAGATAAACATGTTGAAAAAAATCAAAAGAAGAGAATCACACCTCAAGAAAGGGATCTTCAATCGACATGTGAATCGTAGGAAAAGCTCAATCTTAGATCTTCTCCTCTATGTTTCTTCAAGAGATTGCTCAGAATATTATTAAGAGAAGTGGAGGTGAGGGCTGGGGTTAGAGAAAGGATTGCTCAGATCTGAAAATGGAGGTGGGGGCGAGGGTTTTCTCAGATTTGGAATGTAGAACTAGAGGAGGGAGGGCTAGGGTTTGTGGAGTGTGGCTGTGTGAGTGTGGAGGCGCAGATAGATAGCAGATAAGGTTTCACTGTGTATAGAATTAAAATAAATGTTTTTTATTTTTATTTTTAATTTATAAAATGAAAAGCTCTCTTTTTTATTAAAGGAGTCCTTTAGGAAAAATCTCATTTCGGATAACTCGGTTATTAGTAATATTTTTCAATCAAATGAAATATATAAATAGTACTTAAAGTTTGAGTTGTACATGTGTAATCTAATTATAATTTATTTTTAATTTATTTTAATTTTATATGTTATTCAGTGATTAGAATATAGTGTATAGTATGAGGATAAATTGTGAGAAAATGGACAACGAATGAAATAAAATCGATTAGGTAATCAATCAAGTAATCAATTAAAGGATTTTAACATTTTTATTCCAAATTGATATAACGGTCTTTCTAAGGGCATAGGTTAAGTTTACTCGAAAAGGAAATTGTAATCCCAAGAAGGAAAATATAAACCCATCACAATAAAGGATTTAATAAAATCTAGCATAAATCTACCAAGTCTTTCTACATTATAGACTCTTATCCTATCTTATCCTATGTTTGATCTTTGTTTAAAAAAATATCAGTATTTCCTTATGTTTTTATTGTAAAATGTTATACTTCAAATACGTTTATTGAATAATGTAGTGTATCGGCATGTTACACCGATATGTTTACAAATTTCTGTACAAGATCCAATCTCTCATACTTCAATTTTACCTGGTGGCGTCAAAAAATAAACCCAATGATACAACTTTCTATTTTTATATTTTGTAATTGTTGTCTCCTATTTAAATTATATTGAATATCATACATCAATTTATTTATTTTTAATTTGAAAATATTAATCCTTTTTACTTGAAGATTCTTTGTTTTTTGGCGTTTTTTAGGATTAGGACATTGTTTATTATTTTTTAATTTTATAAGTTTTTTAATAAATATAAAATATAAAAACATCCCGTGCCCTGCACGGGTACTAATCTAGTTAAAACTATAACAAAAAATATCAAACATCCACCCTATAATCAAACTACAACAAAACAACATTCACCAACTCATTGAAGAAACAATGCTTAATTCATTAGTATATTTATACCCAATAAAACTATTAACATAAATAACTCACTCACATAACTTAAGAGCAAGATAGGAAAAAGGCGAATTTGAGATTTATCATCAAATTAATCCATTTTGAAATTCAAAACTAAAATAGAGTAAAGAATTTGAGAAGAATAGGGTTTTGTGTCTTTTGTTTTAATCCAAAGTAATGGGTCGTCTTTTTGTTGGACTACTCCAAAAAAAATATAAGACTAGTAAAAATGGGTTGCATCAGACATACGTGTTTAGCAAACCATTCAAATAATAAGAGAGAATAAAAGATCATTTATAAAGTTTGATCCATTTGTCAAAATCGTAATTTATATATTAGATTAGAATCATTAGATAGATTAGATTAAGAATAAAAATAATCATCTTTAAAAAATGTAAGTTTTAATGCGGCCTTTAATTTTCTCTCTCCACGATTTTTATATTATATTAATATAAATATAATATTATACTCCCTCCGTCCCCTATTGATCTTTCCATTTGCTTTTGACACATTTGTCGAGACACGTTTTGTAACGTTAATATTTCTAAATATACGATGATAAAAATTATAATTTTTTATATTGTCAAAGTACTCATTGAGACGAATCAAACGATACTTCGCATGCCTATATTTATTTCTATATATTGGAAGAAAACGAGAAGATTCTCTCGGTTTGTAAATAGTGTCAAAAAAGCAAATGGGCCTTATATTAAGAGACGGAGGAGGTAGTACAACATAAAAATGTAAGTTTTAATTGTATAAACTTTTGCAAATTCAATTTTTTTTTATAGAGTTTGATCCATTTATAATGTATGAAACTCATCAATTAGAAAGTAATAGTACTAATTTGAAGATTGTCATTATCAATAAGAAAGCAAAGACATTTAATATTCAATTTTTTTATAAAGTTTGATCCATTTATAATGTATAAAACTCATCAATTAGAAAGTAATAGTACTAATTTAAAGATTGTCATTAACCAATAAGAAAACAAAGACATTTAATGCAACCTTTAATTTTCTCGCTCTGCGATTTTTATATTAGACTAGTTGGTCTATATAGAAAATGGGCATCTCTTTGTAATTGCTATAGATTGATGTTACAATTATTAGCTATTCTGGCATTTAAACATTTTTATTCACCCCAATAGATACTATGTATTAATACATGATCAGATGCTAATAGCACTAAAATTGATAACTTCTGCTGAAAATTGGTATGTATAAGAATACACAATAGTATGCAAGTTTACTCACCAAAAAACAGAAAAAATATGGAAATCTACTATATAATTATTAAAGCAAATCCCCTTACTCTCACCCCAGCTATGCCACGTGTTAAAAAGGCTTTTGAACCTATCCACCTGTCTGTCACGTGGCTCAATACAATTGGTTGCATTTTTTTCATTTTTTTGCCAGTTTATTATGTTAGATTAATATGCCATAATTACTGCACGAGATCAATATTTTAAAATTTTAATTTGCACAGCTGTATGGTCGGTATTTTTTTTACATTTTTGGCAATTTTCATTTGTACCCATTTCCTAATTTTCTGTGAATGTCATTTTTAACGTGTTAATAACCTAAACTATTGAACATGTACAACAAACTTTCAAGAAAAAATTGAAACCCTAATTTTTAAGTTGAACTATATATATGAACCTATAAAGCAATAAATGAAACCCAAAGCAAAATCAGAAAAAACCCTAATTACTATTACAAATATTTCTGCATAAATGATATGAACATGTAAACCAAAATAAAAAACTAATCTGCAAAATAAAAAACATATTGACGGAAAAGATATCTTAAAAAACCCTAATTACTGCAATTAACATGCCATATTTTCTAGAAAGATATAAAATAACTCAAACTATATAATAAAGGATACTCTTGCCAAAAATCTGCAACCAATTTTGCATAAACCTGTAAAGCAAGAAAAAGGAAATTATTGATATTTTATACGCAATCTGGAATTAACATGGCTGATATCTTTTACCTAAATTATAACAATTTAGTTCCAGAAATAAGACGCAGCAGTATTCTGCACAAAAATCTGCATAAACCTGTAAAGCAAGAGAAAAAATTTGCAATCAAATCATGGCTGATAAATATTTAGTTCTACAAATACAAAAGATATGATTCTCTTAATTATTATTAACCTAAATTATAACTTTGATTTCGTTTTAAAAAGGACGTGTATTGGTTATGCAGAACACACTCTCTTCTTCTCAGTTCTACAGATTATATAGTCTTCTCTCTACAACACTCTTTTCTTCAAAAGACACTCAAACAATGAAGGTTAGATGCATAAGAATGATCTAAGATCCTACGAAGGCAGATCTCTCTACTTTCGCCAGCACCCACGTTATTCATGGATGAAAAGGTAGATATATTATTATTTTTACAATTTTCTCTTTCTATATTTCTCTATCTAACTATAACTATTCTTATTTTCAGGAAGATCAGATCCATAAAATAGTCTTTGATGACATTTTGGACAACTGAAAGAAAGAGACAAAATTCACTACAGGAGAATAGTCATTATATTTAGTAATATAAATTAAATCAGCACATATTTTTGTTACGTATTATCATAACCATCTGTTTTGTTAATTTTAATTACTCTTGCAGATCTTATCGAGATGTTGGTTGGAATTGGTGATGTTGTGAATTGGTCAGCGAAAAAACCATGAAGTTAAGGGATACAAGGTGTGCGAAAAAACCCATTTTTCTCTAGAACCATTTAAAATTATGCAAAAATATAGTTTTTCTTAGATTCTGCAAATAATATAGTTTTTCAGTTTGTTCAGTAATCTGTTCAAAAAATGAAAACCCTAGAGCAAAAAACTGAACAAACTATTGAAACAACATAAAACCCCATTTTGTTACACAGTAGACTCACCAGGAAATAGATTATAAGGTAACTTATACCAGCACACTATATTTCATATGATTGTCCTATGTTGTGTGTCATGAGAGTTAGAAGACTAGGCACTATACTTATAAACAATAGAATTATGCAAGAAACAGGATGAAGACATGAAAGTAAGGTTAAATAATAGCATTATGCAAGAAACAGGATAAAGGCATGAATGCAACAGCAATATTCTTTTGGTTCTCATATTGTATTTAGTATTCCTTTAGAACACTAGATTGACCCAAATCATCAATACCCACCAAAAACTGACCCATAATGACATCACTACTATTAGCATGTAAAATAAATCAAACTTTAGCAAAACTACTAACATGCATAATGAAAAAATTAAGATAGCTTACAAGGAGAAAACCATACCAGGCTATAAGCTAAGTTCCCAGGGACTAGAAAAAGGTGGACAAAATTTATTTGCTTTTGAGTTTATGCTTCATCTTTTGCTCCACTGTTGATGTTTAGATGAAAATTTCCAATTCCTAAATACAACCTGCACAAACAAATGTGAGAAAGTAATTGTTAACACCTCAAAAATTCATAATAGAGCACATATAAACAAGTTGAAAAACATTACACACATCATCCACCCATGGATATCAAATTACTTTTCAATTAAATTAATTACAAGAGTAAAAGATAAATTACAAGATCCCACTTCCAACTAGAAAAGTCAAAACTTGATAGCAAACTGAGATTAATGTTTAAACTAAGGAAGCATGTCCACCTACAAATAAGCAATTGACTGTGACTATAATTAAGCTCATTTGAATTCAAAAAAAAACAACAGAAACAAGAGAACAAACTTCAATTATGAACTTAAGAACAACAGATTGGAACTAAGCTTTGAAAAAACAGAAAAGCCAGACAGAAGTGGGATCGGAAATCCCTACCAAATTCAAAGAAAAAATCAACAACTGTGTTTGACAACTTTAAACAACATAATTGATTAATTTAATATTATGTAATAAATCTAAAACTTACACAAATTTTAAAAGTAAAAATAAACACTTGCAGAAAATATCTAAGGAGTTTGCTTAATCTTTAAGGAGTTTGGTTAAATATGGCCAAGAAAGCATCTACATTAGAAACATACTAAACTTAGATTACAGATAATGGATTACAGAGAATGGAAATTAATCAAATTATAAAGAAAATGAGCTTGTCAGCTGGTTCCCATTCAAGAGCCTGAAATTGAGGCAAACAAAATGGCACATATATATATCAGAAAATCATTGTTTAAACATATGTCTTAGCAAAAATTGAGAGGGTGAATTTTAGTCAAAATGTTGTGCAGTATGAAGCAAAATCAAGTACAAGGAGACTTTGTTAGCAAAAGACTTAATACATATTTGAATTTCAAAAGTTCAACAAGCCACTGAAATTAATTTTAAAAACTTACAAGAGTTCAAGATTTGTGAGATTCCCAATCTCTCTTGGTATACTCCCTCCAATGTTGTTCCACATAAAACTCCTTTAATAACACACACATGACACAAAAAAGAAGTTTATTGACTTCATAGGCTTTTAAAATTAATTTCAGATAACGCCTCATTTGCAAATTTCAAACATATGATTTAAGTCTTCTCATCTTTCATATGACTTCATAGGCTTTTAAATATTAAGAGATATAAAATGCTTGATGCTTGAGCCAAAGATAACCTTCATCCAACTGAGCACACATACCTCATAAGTTTTAGCAGAAACATCATTGACAAGTCTGGCAAATACAGCATCTCCATGAACAAGTGAGGGCCTTCTTTCAGCAAGTCCTGGCACCTCAAGAGCTAAAAAGTAACGCCCTTTGAGTCTCAAAGCAACGCACTCCATATAATATGCTTTCATGTCTTCCTGTAAACAAATAAAATTAGAGAAAAATTCAGCAAGTTGGTACTTAAAACAATAAGAAACCCTAGATCTGGAAGAATAGTAAACTAAACAAAAAATGAAATTGGGTGATTACCTCTGAGCTCTAGAACTTCGCTTTTCGTCCTCAAACAACTGAAGAGGCACACCAAATCTCTCAGCGCGGCAAATCAATCTCTAAAAATATCCCAAAAACCTAGATCTGAGAAGTGACAAAGATTGAGGAATTGCTGAGGTCGGGAGGAAGGAGGAGGAAGAGAGAGTGATTTCAGGAATTGCTTAGATCTGAGAAGTGGAAAAAACCTAGATCTGAGAAGTGACAGAAACGAATTGAGAGTGAAGAGAGAGTGAAGAGAGAGTGAAGAGAGAGTGAAAGAGAGTGATAGAAACGAAGTAATGAAAGACGATCTGAAATGTAGGAGAAAGGAGAAGACAATCTGAAAGCAGGGTTTGAGAGTGGAGGAGGATGTCGAGATCTGAAAGCAGGGTTTCAGAGTGACGATCTGAAATGTAGGAGAAAGGAGAAGAAGGAATGAGTGGAGGCGCATGAGTGAAAACGAAACTAGGGTTTCCTTAAGGAGAGAGTGCATCAAAACCAAATTTGTCTATATATATTTATTGTTGAAGATAAAATAAATAATAAATAATCTAAGTAAATAGTTGGTGTTAGCTTATTTGTATCTTCACATGTATTTATTTATGTTTGTTTTTTTTCAATATTATTCAGTGATAAGAGAAAATGGTGCGAAAGCGTAAATTTCCAGAAAACGAACCAGGAACATAATCAAATCGATCAGGTATTCAATCAATTAATTAATTGAATCGTTGTTTTTAGTGAAATTTATATATGAATTTATTTTTTATTTTTAAAATCATTTATTAAGTAAATATGTGCAAGATCTACTAACTGAGTTACTAGATCTTCTTTAAGTGGCTTGCGTTTCCCGATTTCTGATATTTTCAATGGTAAGTAAATTATTGTATTCATTCTTTTTGTTTTTATTCAATTGAAATATATGTTTGAACAAATTTTAGTTTTTTGTTGTTTTTATTGTTAAATGCTAGATCAGTATAAGTTCAATTTTAGTGAAATTGATATATATAAAAAAACATATTAAAATCATATATTAATTAAATATGTGCAGGATCTATTGACCCAATTAGTAGAGATTCTTTAAATGGTTTGCTTACCCCGTATGGAGCTATGGCGGCCTCACAAAACGGGAAGGCTGAGGTCGGGAGGAGTATGTGAGGAGGGAGCTATGGTGGCCTCACAAGAAGGAGGAGATCTGAAATTTGGTGAAAGGAGAGAAATGGAGAGTGGAGGCGGTGTAGAAATGAGATCTTATGCTTTTTAGGGTTTCTTAAACGAGGGAGTAGTCCATCAAAATAAAATAGGAATTCTCTCTATATATATTTATTCCTTATATTAAATAAATAATAAATAATCTAAGTATATCGTTTTATTTCAGAAGATCTAGCGTGAAAAGCTTTCTTATCATGTTTCAGTACACTGTTATCTTCACATGTATTTTTGTTATTTTATATTTATGTTTAAATTTTTTTATGTTATTCAATGATTAGAGAATCATTTCCGACAGAAAGAGTTGTCTTTCTTTTTACCATTATAATATGTCATTTAATTATGTCAATCTAAAGATACTACATTATTATATAGATATCAATTTCATTTAGTTTATAACTTTTTTAAAAATAAAAAATATAAACAAATTTCGTGCAGGGCACGGCTACTAATCTAGTTTAATCTAAAAACAATTGCTATGACGACAAGATCTCCAGAGATGCATCAATATATTCAACGTATACTTGAATAAGTATATGCTAGTGCTACTTTGCATCCTAAACCATAAATTTGAAGGGAAGATCACTTCAGATATTACATTAGATGTATTATTAATACTTGCATGAAATCTCATTACCATAAAACGGAGGATAGCAGTATTCCTTTCATACATTCTTAACAAACATACATTTACTCAACAAATTCGGTTAACTTTTCGTTTTAAGACACGTGTGAGTACCAGAAAATCTATCTTACAGTAAACATACATTAATTTGATAGGTGAAAGCTACTCTAGTCCAGGTGCTTTCAAATTAGTGAAACATATTCAGCTTAAGCATAGCGAATTTACCAGTCATAATCGTTTTTATCGTTCTCAGAGTTCAAGAACTCCTCTGCTCCAGTTTTCCTCGTTGGCGCAGCTGGCGGAATGTTAAACAACTGCGAGACACCGGACTTCGACACTGAAATTGGTAAAATTTCCAATCAGAAAAGACATTCTCAACAACAAAAATTACACTGGCATAACAATATCCTAAAATAAGCAACAGAACATAATCAAACCATCACTGTATCTATCACTTCAATCTCACATGTTAAGAAGCACAAAATCAAATCTTTGATTTTTATTCTTCAATGAAAGTAATTACAGTGTTCCATTTCAAAGATTCACTGACTTCAGAACTATATGGAAAAAGCAAAATGACTCGTTTAACTATGAGTAGTAGTCAGATTATGCCATTTTCGACGCAAGCGAGAGACTTTCTAAGGCATGGAGGTAATGTTGTTGTTGTTGTAATGAAAGTAATTACACATAAGATAAAACCCTAGGAATTCAAACATTTTCTCACACAAAATCAATAGAACAACATTTTCAAATTGTAAACAGTAGCAAATACCTAAAGACTGGTCCAATTCCTCCGAGTTTTGGAGAAGCAGATCGTTCTTCTCCTTCTCTCTTTTCCGCATTTCAAGAAACAAAGCTAGGTCATCCTCTTTCTCTTTCGTAGTAGGCTCCTTCAAGCTCCGTATCTGCGGCACTCGAGTTCGAGTCGAAAACGGGTTGATGTTATAACTTATCTTTATAATGTATGTGCAAAATTTTATGTATTACTTATAGGATTTATAATCATGGGTTAATAACGTATGTATTAGACCTTGCAAACGGGTTGAACGAGTTGGATTCGAGTTCGAGTCGAAAACGGATTCGTGTCAAACGGGTCGATAAAATTTTCGGGTTGGTTGGGTTCGAGTTCGGGTCAACCCAGCGGATTTCAAATGTTCGATTTTTTCTATTGTAATGAAGAAAATAGAATTTAAACAATATTTTATAATAAAATATTTTTTTATATTATTATTTAATAAAATACATTGTTATTTTATAATTTAAATGGAATAAAATATGTGAAAAGTGGGTCCCTTGACGAGTTTCGAGAAGTTCGGGTTGGTCCGGGTCTGACCCAACGGGTCTCGGGTCGGCTCGGGTTTGAACTCAACGGGTTTCATGAGTTCTCGGGTCGGGTTGGGTCAAGTTTTTTTTGGGTCGGGTCGACCCAACGGGTTGGATCAATTTTTGACAAATCTAGTATGTATATATCATCCACATTTCTCATCTAAAACATCATTTTCGTGAGATATTTTCCTTATACATATGAGAATGTATTTCACATATGATAAGAAACTTAAAATGTACCAGTAATGATTTGTAATGTTTTTTTACCAATGTATTAAGACATATATTTACTGGAATCATATGGTGTGAGATTTCTTTGTTCTCAACGAGAAAAGATCATGTAAAAAAGGAGAAAAAGATGAACAATATTTAATTAGGAAAATAGAAGAAAAAATAGATTGTGGAGTGCCTCAATTTTATTCAACTTTTGTATGATATTGAATTATAAAATGATGTTGAAGTGTTCTATGTCAATATAAAGTTGCTTATTTGAACATTTGCTCATTGTTGGACCCAAAAGAACAAAGCTGAATTTTATTATGTATATTCTTAGTGGTTGACTAAAAACGTACATCCTGATTATGATTTATAAATTGTTATAAAAAACTATATTTCATATCATAAGCTGAGATTTAAGGAAATAGTATAGCTTTGGTCCAGTAAATACAAAGTTTGGTAAGTAGATAAATACAAATAATACACCAATTATTAATAAGGTTTGGTTCCGGTGAGAATAATTTTTAAAATGAAAACGTGAGAATGACTAGTGTGCACCAAAATATACTTGAATGTGCATCAAAATATACTTAAATGTGCATTAAATTTTTTGATGCACATCCTTTGAAAAAGTGATGCACATATACAATTTTTACCTAATGTTATTCAATTTCTCCATAAATGTTCTTTAAAAAATAAAAAAATTTCAAATTTTGGATGTTAAGTTTATCAATGAATGTGCACCAAATTAGTACTAAATGTGCACCAATTTACTACTACACCATTCTCACGTTCGTATTTTAAAAGTTATTCTCACCGGACACTTTCCCTTATTAGCAAAATCATTCTGCTTGTCAAGACTTCTTAATTGATAAAGACAAATTGAATATATTGCTTTTGTCGTTATAATGAATTATCAAATCTTATAAATAATTGAATCAAGTTATGTTCAAGAAGTATGGTACTCCCTGTGCATGTTCTTCTTATTTCGTTTTAACACATTTGCCGAGACACGTTTTATAATATTAATATCTTTAAATATACATTAATAAAAATTATACATTTTTTATATTGTTAAAGTTCTCATTGAGACGAATCAAAAACATCTCATATTACTATGTTTTTTCTTATATATTAGACGATATATCGAAGATTCTCTTATAATGTGAATAGTGTCAAAAATAACAATGAGAAGAACATTTGGGGACGGAGGGAGTATATCTGCTTTAAGTTGATGCCAACGCCCATTAATATTGTCGTTGTAGAAGTAAGATTTTGGTACTCAAACCTAATTTTTTCAATCTCTTCAAGAAACAATGAATAGGCTAAAGTGATAGCCTGACGAAAGTGCCACATAAATGGTCAAATCATATCGAAGAGACGATCAATAAATAATCACGAACTTGCTCGTAGCGACGAGTTACGAAGATAAATTTTAGATCATAGGGGTGACGCTAGGTATTTTAAGAAGGAGATAACTTACAAATCCATTCAAATCAACCTAAGTTCAACAATGAAACCGAAAACGTTGTTTATAGTCTCCCTAAACCAAAATACGAAATATTTTAATTTCCTAAAATAAAAATAGACTTAGAAATAAGAATTCAGTCAAAAAACGAGTTTGACGCGGTTTGGAACACCGCCGCACGGTTTGTAACAAATCATGCCAAACAACAAAAACTTCTCGATGCTAAAAATACAAAAGGCACGGTTTGTAACAAAATTGTGATAAATCGTGCCATTCTCCAGAATTACCTTTTGTTTGTTTGTTTTCCCTCCTCGCGACAGGGGCTGCTAATGTGGGACCTCACCCAACCCTTTGATCATAGGTCAAAAGAAGGACCCATTTAGGACTAGATGAACCTGTATCACCTGCATAAGCCCGAGAGACAATTGATTGAGTTGAGGGGTTCGAGCACACTCCCATTGCTTCTTCTTCGTCCTTCGCCGTCATTGAGGGTTCATGGAGCTATCATAAGTGTCTAAAAATAAGACTTCTAATAGTGTTTATGTATATGGGGATTATGATCCGTATAATATAAGAGTCTCAAAATTTGTGAAAATTGATAACATTTTATTATAAAGTTTGAGAATATAGTTAAGGAAAAATGAATGTAAATAATTACTAACATACATATATATATATATACTCTTTAACATTCACATGTACATGCAAATTTAGATATAGTATACAACATCCTATGTGTGTATGTATTTAAGCATGTACAAAAATACTGAAAACTACATGCATACATCTACATGCATGTAATGTTCAAATGTGAAGAAATGTACATATTTATATATTTGTATGTTAATAATATTTGTACGTAATCCCTATTTGTATAATAAAACTAACGCTGAATAATCATATTCATAACACTAAATTTCTCCTCGGTCCATCCATCGACTTTTATATTCTACCGTTGTATTGAAAGACTCAATCAATGCTTTATATTCTACAAAAGTAATTACATATATGTATGATGAGTCTAGAATCTCGCAACTCTATTTCAAATGTTGCATTTCCATATCTTTCAGGAAATTATATAATGGTATAGCTGACCTTTTAGCAAAACTAAACCACTTTTCATATCCACCCGATTAGCAATTTTTCTAATCTTAGGACAATTTCTATCTCAATAACTAGGGAGAGGGGTCCCGCGCTCCGCGCGGGTCTTTCTCCTTTAGTTTTAAGGTGTAGTCTAATTTTTATAGTTTTATTGTGTCTTTTTAGATATCTAAAACTTAAAGCATAATAAACTCTAGAATTAAATAGGTAAATGTATAACATTATTTTCAAATATTGGTATATAGATTTCGTACTCCATATCCATGTTGTGTCAAATCATTCTACAACTCGGTCATTACGATTATACTCAAGCTCCTGATCTAATCTTGTTGCAAATTTACAATAGCTTGAAATTCAGAAGGACTTACAAAGGAATTGTTTTTTTTATTATAAACAATTACATCTTATTTAAGATTCAACCCAAAGTTGACCATCAGACATATGGAACTATGGAAGCATAAAACTTAACTATGTCTATTGAAATATTCTTAAGTTAGCGTTATTCAAATTCATAAGTATAGTATATATAGAACTCTTCTCTGGTCAATAGGCCATGTTGTATATTCTCCGATGATCTTATTCTTTCGTTCTTACTCTTATGATAAAAAAAACCCAATAACAATACCCACAAACCCGTGAAAAATTTAATACACAACAATGTAAAAAAAATGTCAAACTGCACCAATTTTAGACTATAACCTATAGTCATATGAACTCTACTATAACCAGTTGGAATTTGTTAGTTGGTGTAAAATCATATTGTTTCCCATCTAATGAGGATTTGCAGATCCCAAAATATAAAGCAGAGTTAAATCAAGGAATCAACAAACTTGATACAGGAGAGCGGCATTAACATGTAATAGCATACACAATCAGTTGAGCTACT
Organism: Oxyria digyna; assembly: GCA_029168935.1. Lineage (NCBI taxonomy): Eukaryota > Viridiplantae > Streptophyta > Magnoliopsida > Caryophyllales > Polygonaceae > Oxyria > Oxyria digyna. The sequence continues at coordinate 12,299,122 of JAPVLV010000010.1, read as the reverse complement.
AATTCATTAGTCCCTTGGCTGAGCAATACCCGATTTCCCACTCACTTGTAGTTGTAGTTCAAGTACAACTCATAAAAGACTTGAAAACAGGGCCTAACCAGTCCAACCTTCTTTGCCAACACATTTTTCTTCTCTTGGAGTAATTTTTCCCTAAACACAAAATATTCAAGTTAAATATTTGGAGAACTATATCTCATAATTAAACGCCCTTATGAAGTTCTTACCCTTTTTTAAAGCACGAAAATGGAGTCATTCATCAAATGGTTCAGCAGTATTGTGTTTAACTCCATAGATCTGAAAATTGAAATCGTGTTTTAAGCATGTGTAAAAAATAGGACAGATCTCATAAACAGGGAACAAAATAGTATGAGTCTTCTGGAAAGAGTAAAATCAAGCACTGTGCATCAATCAAATAAACAAGAATCGGAAATTTAACTTACTTCTCATATCCATTGTGCTAATCTGGTTACGATCCTGCAAAAGATCACAAATAAACGCAATAAGCAAATGAACAAAAAAATCCCTCAAAATTTGAAACCAAACCCTAGAAAGATGAAGGAGAAAAAGCGAAACTGCAGAACAAAGCCTTCTAATTCACTTGCTAATACTGAAACTCTCCATTTCTAAGAGAACCCAATTATGAACAAATTTGACTCATCTGCAATGATAAAGCAAACAAAATTCGAAAATGACAGAGGGTTTCCCTCCTCGCTTTGCTCTTCTTGTCTTTCTGTGTTGACGTTGGGAGTGAATTTAACGATGGGAGTGAAGGCGTTTCAAAATTGAATGAATGCGTAACGTAATGACGGTTTGGAATGTGAAGGCGTTTCAGAATTGATTGGAATGTGAAGGAGTTGAAGAAATTGAACAACGATCGTATGTGTTATTAGGTTTGATATGTAGTGGACTTGTGTTTGTTATAGCTTGATAGATGGGCCACAACTCAATTTTACAGGCCCAGGCCCATTGAAAGCAACAAACGAAAAGCAAGAACCAAATAAAATGAAGCAAAATTTATTGTAATTAGAGGACGGGGCATTAAATGGGAGGTCTTTACTTTGTGTAAAGCGCAATTTTTATAGTATACTAGACACGGGTTGCCCTGCTACGCAGAGCTCAATTATTTATTTAAATATATTTTTACTATGATATATTAATTATATATGATATGCAATAATTTATATAGATTTATGGATTTATCAAGTTTCATGTTCGCGCGTGGAAATTATAGATTTTCGTATGTGATTTAATGTAATTACACATTATTTTTTATATTTTTGTTGTTGTTATCGAATTTGTCAATATTTGTAGTTATAAGTATTTTTGACTTCCTGATATTTATGTTTGTAGTAATTTTGGAACATTATATTTGTTCATATATATAATTTTATGGAAATGAGTCAAAAGTCTCAACCTTCAACGATTTGCGTGGAATCAATGAAATTCGACTACATAAATTTTATAATATGAATATGATAAAAGTTAAAAATTACAGTGGTGAAGCTGTATTTTTAATTTAATAGTCATTCTTTTTAATCATTAAAAACCCAACATGCAAAAAGAAATTTTTATGAGAACTATTAAGGTTTAAGAATGAAAGATTAGGAGTATTGATTGTGGTGGAGATAAATATCAATTACATTAATTTTTAACAAAAGACAATCAACCTTTTAATATATAAGAAGATAAAATTTTAGATATTAAATTAAATAAGATAAGAATTAGAATAAGATAATTAATAATGAAAATAAAAGACTTAATTGGATTTAGAATTAATCAATAAGACTTAAATGGATTAGAATTAATGACAATTAATTAATAAAAATGAAAAATACTAACATAAATATAGTATTAATTAGGTACCGATTTTATTCAATTCGTTCGTTGGACAGCCAACCTTTATATAGATAAGATAAGATTAAGATTAGATAGATTTCATGACCGAGCACTAGTCGGGAGTTCTCTTTACATATTTTTAGTAAGACACGAAGACAAGACCTTTAAATGTATAGCACTTAGGGTCCGTTCGGTACCGGCTTAAAAGGGCTTAGTGTAGCTAAAAATGGATTCTTTGACGATAGCTGAAATTTAAGGCTGAATGGAGCTCTGAAAGAGCGTTCGGTGTGGTGGCTGAATCTGAGGGATGAATAGGGCTTACTATAGGTGAAATTTCACCAAAATATTCAGCTTCATATCAAGGCTTAAAGGGATTAGTTCCAGTTTTTGCTCTTTCAAACTCTCAGTTTTCCCCGACTCCCAAGTTCTCCCAGGTATGAATGACTCTTTAATCTCCTCTGTGAATCTCTCTTCCTCCTCTCTTTGTCGTCTCCTCTACTTCCTTCATCTCTTTCCTCTTGTTATCCACCGATTTCTTTTATTATAGGTTTTTGGGCTATTACGGGTTAGGTGTTTATCCAAACTTGATTTTTAGGGTTTGGGGTGATTTTGAGGTTAATCTGTCGGGGTTTAGTTTGATACTAGAACGAGGGTTGTTCGTTTGAGGTTGATTTTTATGTTAAGGTTTGTACAATTAAGGGTTTGATATTGTTATGCATCTTGTACATAAACCCTAGGTTGGTTCAAACTTCAAACGATGGATTCCTATAAAAAAAACAGTATGAGCTAAATTTTATAGCCCTCTGATATTGTCTTACCTAATATTATCTGTTGATTCTCAAGTTGCCTAGGAATCTAAGATTTAGCCTGTAGTTATCTTCCATATTGAAGATTGTAACCAAATCACCTGCTCTCTTCTAAAACTTAGTTTATATGGTTGAATAACTTTAATTGGTTTCTCCTCGTGTGCTACATGAGCAAATTAATTGGTTTTCTACTTAAATGTAGGACTTGCAAGAAGAAATTAGGCAAGAGGATTTGATGGAAGAGATGGAACTCTAATACTGCTTATTATTGTTTTTTCCCTAGAGATTTGTTTTCCTAGTTTTTTTTAAGGGATGATGAAGCTGATATAGTAATAGGATGTTGATGCATACAATATGTTGTCCATCCTTCTTATGATCAAGATTCCTACTTGGCAAAATATTACCACTTTTAGTTTGCTACGTGCCTACTTGTATCATCAGGAAGATTTAATTGCAAGGCATGGATTTTGCCATGATAGAATAATACATGAAACATTCAGGATTCTTATAGATGTTAAAAATGTGTCTTTCCTATTTTGCAGGTTTGCTATTGTAAAGAAGATGAAGTATGTTTGTACCATGGAAACACGACTGATCTCAGGCCAACTTTATAATCTCCTTGTTCAACTCAAAATCAATATCAGAGTCAATTTGATAGGGTATGACAGTTACTTATCTCCCTCTTTCTATACTAATCTTATTTCCCCCTGTTTTTTGCACATGATTGGTTACCTTATGATAATATATTAGCACCATATGCTAGCATGTACTATGTTAAGGTAGGAAAGCATGGTTAATTCTAAGGAGTTTACTCATGGCTTACGCATATATGAAGGAATCTTAAACTTTAATAACTTTCATTGGAGTGAATTTGGCCTATGTCCATGCTGTTTATTTTAGTGTATTACTTGACTTTGTTTAAATGCACTCCTGCATGATTGGTTACCTTTAAATGCACTCCTGCATGATTGGTTACCTTTAAATGCACTCCTTCATGATCTTAAACTTTAATATATTAGCACTCACCCGTTCGATATCTCCGGTAAGCTTTGCTTATGCTTCCGACATCATATTCTACTTCCTTATCTTTTAATTTTCTGGACGCTCGTTGTATTTCACTGTCTTTCAAGTTTTTTTTTTGAATTGCTGCATTCTTCTCAGCATCAGCATGGCTTCAACATTCAGCAACTAAGCTAGAGAGGTGCTGAGGCGGTAATAATCAATTTGCAGAAGACCCTAGATATTTAAGTTGGACTCGACATTTTTAGATCAATTTCTCTTAGTAACCCCATATTGTAAGAAATGGTAAAAACTAAAACTACTCTGTTTCAATCTGTCTTACATACCTGATACAAAATGGATGGAAAAGAATAGCAAGTGTAAATTGAATCATGATGTTTGAATAGATTTGAAAACGAAAACGATGTATGAGTTCCTTTGGTTAATAGTAGCAGACTAGCACCTACCTCTAAACCTTATTCTCCAGTTCACTGTGAGGCGAAACTTCAAAATGCTTATAGGTTTATATATGTGCACCTTGATACTGAGTGAAGAATAATTTTAAGATGCAATGCTAATATATGTAGAGAGATATAATATTCAACTTAACTATATGAATATTTCCTTACTTTTTCTGCCATTACTGATAGTATGGAATCCCAGCTTGTTGGCTTCAAATTTAGGATTGTTTGCAATTAAAGATAGCTGTAATGTGAAGTTATAGTTTGTTCATACCTATACAAATCTTTATGATATTCTCTTTGTTCTCCGTGGCTGGGTTTTTTGTGGAAACAATAATATGGCTGGTTTTTTGGCTATGAAATCTATAGTAGACGGGCCTAAAAAAAGGCGGAAAGCCCAACTCACAATTTAAGTGCAGTATAACCTTTTGGAATTCCTCTATTTATATAGGTTTAAGTTGAAGAATACCATTTAATCTTCTTATTGTTAGTTGTCTTTGATGTAGATTTGTGAGTCTTTCCGCAAGATCCGCAACCGCCCTCTAAGACCAGCTACCAAAGAGTTGTGTGCTCGCGTGTTCGGTTACTAGCGCACCTCTACAGAGCTTCCGAAACATTGTGAAATGTGATTGGCTTGTGTTGTTTCTGCTACTTGTGTCTTAGATTTCAGTTGATGCTGTTTTTTAAAGGATTATGGTATCCCTTGTAGATGGAGAATGTTATTGGCATGTGTTGTCTTTGCTTTCATTATAACAAGTTTTATGTTGGTGCTTTGTGGTGCTTGGCAAATTGGTAAATTAATTAGAAATTGTATGCCCATCCAAAATTTCAAAATGTGTGTATAAACATAATTTACAAGTTCAATCATTAATACTAGCATAACCTTCATAATTACAAAAAGATACATCGTAGTTGCTTGACAATGATAACCTGTTTGCCAACAAATTTATGAAATAACATAATTACAAAATGATGCATAAGTCATTCCTTGTTTAAATCTCTCCCTATAGAATAAACCAACATAATGAAAAAGAAGATGCATAATACTTGCTTGATAGTCATAACTTGGTTGGCAAAAACTTTCTTAGTAGCCATAACCTGTTTGGTAAAAACTTTCTTAACCATCTTCTCCTGTTTCTCCAAATCTCAAGCAACCGTTGTTTGATGCGGATTGTGAGGGCTCACAAAATTTGGGAATAATTAACCCTAATTTGAGCATCACATGGTAGTTGTACCATAAATTTTTTAAAAAAAGGTAAATGAGTAATTTTCATATTAATTAAGTTTTGTTAAGCCATCAATACCGAACACACAAAACAGCTTAATTTAGACTTTTCAGCTTCAACTATCAACTCAGCTTATTTTGTAAGAATTCAGCTTCAGCTCAATTCAGCCCATAAATTAAGCTTCAGTGACTTTCAGCCTCTTTCAGCCAACTCATACCAAACGGACCCTTAGTAGAATTTAGTGTCTTTCATGTTGAGGACAAGAATCTAGTTAAAAAATATAAAAATTAACTTTGTATGCATCACCAAAGGGAATACTTGTGCGCAAGTAAATACGACGGTACGCCTATAAACACCCTTTTATAAAAGAATTGGAAAAAAGGATGGAAAATAAATGGTGGATTAAGGTTGTGTTTGACACCTCTTTTGCCAGCTCAATTTTTGTTGTTTAAGCTAGATTATATTTCCTTACTTTTAGAAACAGTGTTTGGCAATCTAGCTTAATTTGATGAAACCAATTTAATCTAGCTTAAAATTTCTCAATTTTTATAATGTCAAGTATGAACATTATGCAAAATAATAAGCTAGCTTATGAAATTTCATAATTTTTCTTCCACATTTGCCCTTCCCTTTTTAGTGAATTTGCATCTTTAACATACTAAAAATAAGGCCTCACAATCTTTAGAAGTAGAGCCCATTTCCTACATACTCAATTTTTTCTAAATAAGTTAAAAATAAATAAATTGCTAATTTTAATCCCAATTTAAATGAGATATAATTAAAAGCACTAATATAATTCAACTCTTTATATTCAGAAATCACGTGGATTTTTATAAATAACATAAATTAAAACTTTTCTATAATTTAATATAATTAAATTAACACTTTTCTATAATTTAATATAATTAAATTAACACTTTTATATTATATAATATAAATTAATTAACAAATCTAATTACATTTTCAGAAAATTTCCATTAATTTTCAAAATTCCATCAATTATTATTTAAATTTATTTATTTTTTAATTTCCATACCCTTTTCAGTAATTTCACCATCCAATTTTATAACATTTCAGCTACTCTTTTCCGAACACATACCTCTATTTTATCAATTCAGCTAGCTAAATCAGCTTCAAATTCAGCTATAAAATCAGCTTCAGCTACCAATTCAGTTTCAGTTTTAGCTATCACTACATAAGCTATCAATAAGCTAATAATAAGCTCAGATTTGCCAAACAAAGCCTAAAAACAAGAGCATAATAACTCATTTTCGTTTACACACTTATCAAACACTCAACTTCATTTGTAACTTTACAAACTCATACAAAGTACTTATCTTTTTAACCTAATTCCTCGAACCAACCCGATTTTTAATTTTTACCAATCACGTATCCCCTCACCTCATTCTTCTTCTCGTGGCAAATTTATTGGTCATTTTGAATTTCCGACTTTCCGACTTTCCGTGCTCTATCAAAGCCCAACTTATATTCCATGAAAGGCCCATATCATTTATCAACTCTACGTACAAAATGACACAAATATGCACTCTAATTTAATGAAATATCTGGATTGCCATCTTAATATACTACTCCCTCCGTCCCCAAACGTTCTTCCCATCTCTTTTGGACACATATGTCGATGTGCATTTTGTATCGTTAATATATCTATATATACATTATTAAAAATTATAAAATTTTGATATTCTTAAAGTTCTCAATGAGACGAATAAAACAAGATCTCACATCACTATGTTTGTTCTCACATCACTATCATTTTTTTCCATTTTTTCATACGTTTACGAATATATCGCTCAAATGAAGATTTTGACCCATCAACAGATGTCTATAATAGATTCGAATGGAACATATCATCATCTTCTACTCTTCGATTCCGCAACGCCTTATTGTGAAGTTTTATAGGTCACAAAACTCGCGCTACGCGCGGGCCCAAAAAGTCAATATAATATAAAAATCGCGGAGAGAGAAAATTAAAGACTGCATTAAATACATTTGCATTCTTATTGGTTAATAACTCTCCTTAATTTAATACTTATATTTTCTAATTGGTGAGTTTTATACATTATAATGGATCAAACTTCATAAAAAATTGAATGTGTGAATATTTATAGAATTAAAACTTTGATTTTAAAAGATCATTATTTTTATTTGCAATCTAATCTATCTATCTAATCTAATATATAAATTGTGATTTTTAAAAATAAATGTTTCACATTCAATGTTGAAGTGTTTTGATTGGCCATGACATAAAGGAACGTTTATTCTCTCTTATTATTTCCACGTTTTGTTATACACATATGTCTAATCCGACCCATTTTTACGAGTCTTATACGTTTTTTTGAGTTTCCCAACAAAAAGATTGTCAATTATTTTGGACTAAAACAAAAGACAAAAAATCATATTCTTCTCAAATTTCGTACAATATTTTAGTTTTGAATTTCAAAATGGATTAATTTGATGATAAATCTCAAATTCGTTTTTTCCCTATCTTTCTCTTGAGTTATGTGAGCGAGTTATTTATGTTAATGGTTTTGTTGAGTATAAATATACTAATTAATCAAACATTGTTTCTTCAATCATCATCCTCAACTAAACACTTAGTGTCCGTTTGCGGTTTTTGAGGGAAATTAAGGAAGTGAGAAAGAGAAAGTGAAAGAGAGAGAGAGATTGTAAGAAAGTGTGATTTTTTATGTAGAAAAGAGAATATAAAAAAGTGATTAGTCGTGAAAATTGATGTAAAAGGAATGAGAGAAGGTAGTTGGGTGTGAACTTGTAGAAAAGTGATTTGCCGTGAGTAGTAAGACGAAAGATATAAATAAAAACAGATACAACATTTTGAAACGCCAAGTGATGAAAACATACACCGAGACATAGAGTATCATTTAACTCATCCGAGGCTGATTCAAGTGGTCAAAACAGAAGCAAACATGCTTTTCCTTGTGGTAGAATACTATCTGAACCAGTAAATGGTTCGAACCCAATCTAGCTCATGAATGACAGACAAATGCTACACATTAAAAACTCACCAACCCAACAAGACTAAAATAGATTGTGTTCATTTTTATTAATTATAAGGTTGGTGTTCACCTAAAAAAACGTTTTGTTTCTTCTCTCCCTAATTCAAGTACGACTTATTTTAATTTTGGGCTGGGCCGAAACGCTTCTGGTACTCAAAGTTGACCCAATTCATTTGGCTATAGTAAACATATGGATCTATGAGCTCAGCCCAATAGGTATGATCTTTCGAAGGATTTGTGCCAATGGTTGGGCACTATACTTGTAACAACTACGTTCTCTAACTAAACATTAATAAAATACATAACACGAGCCTGAGTCTCCAGCTCCCCATTTACATTTTAGCTTCAGTTTAGCCGCTCCTAGAACAAGCCCCGCCCATCTTTGTCGATCTCCACCACCTACACCTTGTCGCCGTCGCCAACCGACAACCGACGTCTCCTCCGGCGTGCTCATGACCTTCAGGTTGCTGGAGAGGGAAGCAGTCATCTCCGGGCTCTTGTATCTCCTCCTCTGTCTTCCTCTGGAGTCGACGTCGACGTCTCCCGTCTTCCGTCAATGCCCAATCGTAGTGAATATAAGTTAACAACATCAGGTTTGGTTCCTTGAGGCTAACGGGTTTCGGTCTAGGCCTTGATGTGTTGTTGATTTTCTAGTGCAAATTGTTGAAGAGTAAGACAATAGCAATCTAGAAGACAGACATAGAACGCTTTTAACATCTTGCCTCCAAACTGTTTGATATAATGTCCCAATGAATTTTTTTATATAAGTGTATTCACTGTTGCATACTTGCATTGGCAATATTTTTTGTTAAACTGGTCCACCACTTCTTGCAACTGCAGCTCCAATTCTCTTGTAGGAGTTGATGATGATACTGTCATTTCTGGTCTTCACCTTCCTCCTATCAAAGCTCACCACAAGAAGTTCAGTGATTTGGTCAGGGAAATTGGCGCTGCAGAGGAACAAGAAGACATAAGTAACAGAAAACAGAAGAAGAGCCCTGTTCGCAAAATCTCAACTTCTTCCGGATCTCCCCGGGTCCGGATCCGGATCAACTCCCCTTGATTATCTAAATGGGTACGTACATAATGTCATCAATTACCTGTTTATGAATTGAATTTGAGTATTGAGTTTGAATTAGATTGGATGTACAGGTGGACAATAATGGTGGGAGGAGGAAGAGTGTGGGACGTGGTCATCAGAGGGAGAGGTTGTCGGAGAGCAAGGCAGTGGTGAAGTCATCGGAGGATCCAGAGAGGGATTTCAGAGAGTCGATGGTGGAGAATGAAATCAGGGGTGCCAAGGATTTGGAGGAGTTGCTCGCATGCTATTTGACACTTAATTCAGCTGAGTATCATCATATTATCATCCAAGTTTCCAGCAAATCTGGTTTGATTTGAATGGCATTTTTGAATTCTATATACTTACTTCACTTACTTGTACCAATCATAAATACTCTCTGTATATATGATGAACTACTACTCTATATGTTACTCCCTACTAATTTTCTAGCTTCCTGCTTATTACTACTCAATTCAGTTGTGAACGAAATTTCTGTTCATGCAGAAATCAAGTGTTCTTTGAGCACACCGAAGTACTAATTCAATGAATTAGGCTCTAGTAGAGTTTTGACTTCCGTGTCTTTGTTAAAAACAAGGATTCGATTATTATGCAGGGATTGTTGACAAAAAAAAATCGCAGTGTTGACAAGTTAATGTGTGTAAAATTTGACAGCGTTGACAAGGATTATGCAGGGACAATGCAGTTTGTTTTAGTGTGTAAAAAAATTTAATGTGTTGGCAATTATTTTTTTGACAATGTAATTTAGTGGTGTTGACAAGTTTTGTAAAGTATTGACAGTGTTGACAATTTTGTAATATTACTCGTGTTGTATATTTTTGACCGTTTATTAGTCAGGTAAACAATTTATTTAGTTGGGTTGACAACTTATTTAGTCGTGTTGACAACTCATTATTTTTGTTGACAACTCTGTTAAAATTTCTGTTGACAACTCTGTTAAAATTTTTGTTGACAGCTCTGTTAAAATTTTTGTTGACATCTCTGTTATAATTTTCACGTCAGCAAAGGGTTATTATTGGTGTTGACAACTTATTATTCTTGTTGACAGCTCTGTTAAAAATTTTGTTGACAACTCTGTTATAATTGCCACGTCAGCAAAGAGATATTTCCATATAACTTAAAAAAGTGATGTAAAAACATAAAAAACATTACACTTTTGGGCTATTTACCCAAAAACTGGATGATCTTTCTTCTCATTTTTCATTTAATTAGGCAAGTAAATCGAGTTGGAAAATTACAAATGTCCATTGTAGTAGTATAAAATAGCGTGATTATATAGAGTATTAAGGTACGGCCACAACGTCATTATGTTATCTTATGAATTGAAAATGAATATCCGTATTTCTATTGGTAGAGTTGGTGAATTCTGTCCCTGTCCAAATTGGCCGTACTTAACTTTAATAATGATTTTATGGATGATGTTTATGTGATTAAAATATAAGTAGTAACACCATTACAAACACTTTAAAAGATGCTACAACATTATACAAATATCATAATACCAACTCCGTATGTTAATTTAGTCTAGCAACTGTACTAATGCTTTGTTGTTGTCTAATGCTTCTATATTTGACTATAAAAAAACGTAGATACAAAATTCCAGAAGATCATCAGAAAGTTCTAAAAGTAGTATACGTGGACGCACATGATTAATGAGAGTCTGTGCTTGTTACGACTTACGCGGACACACAATTGGCTCGACTGAACATTAATTAATCTTTACCGACATAGTATCTTCAACCTTTACCGACGTAAAATATTTACTACGGAGTATTTCTACAATACAAATAACTAAAAAGACGTACGAATTAATAATAATCTTTAGAGGAAATACGATAAAACAAGCCGGTGAATAGAGCATCTTACGTTGAGAATAGTATTCAAAGTTGGTATTAAAGAAATCTAGTTTATAAATCTATATAGATTACAATTTTAAAAAAAGTTTCAATGAGAAGAAAGTTTAACGTAGGAAAAACGAAGTTTTTTCGCGTTTATAGATAGTAAAATAATGTTCATAATTTGAACGATAATGTTCATAATCTGGGCGATAAAAACGCGTCCCTCACTGAAAACTTTCAAAAAAATTGATGGCCCAAATTATAAACATTACCATTAAGAATATGAACATTGATGAGTAATCTGTGAACGTGATCTGTTCCTTTTTCCTACTTTAAGAGTTATTTGCACCGAAACTTTCCTCTACTCTCCTATTATCAATTGATTTTAAGGTGAAATCTCATTGGACTTATTTGTTATGCCTAATGCACATATGCGCTCGTGTGTACACAACTTCAGTCTATCTAATTAGTCTACGTTGCACTCTTTCCCGTGGGCCCTCAATTCCTCAAATTGTCACACTTTACCCACAATCACCACTTAAACTAGTAATTATATACAACTATTCTTTAACAGAATTATGTTAGCATTTAACAATAGACCACCCCTCTTCACTTTGATCGGGTTTTAATCGGTTTATGTTAATTAAATTTAGTTTGGAGTTTAATTAATTCTAAACCGGTTTTGATCAGATACTCCACACCCACCAAATCGACTGTTACGGATGTGTGCTCACCGGCTCCTCACTCTGTAACAAGTATGCAGGTCACGCACCCCAACTCATCAATGACCTAGGTAATCCTTGTTAGAAATGACAGTGGGGCGAGGAATCCCTGTCCCTACTGACGAGTCCCGCTATGGGGTCGGGGATTTTATACGTATGTCCCCATTAAAGGGACGGGGATGGGGATACTCTCATCCCCGTCGGGGATCCTCATTACCATCTCCATCGGGAATACCCACTACCATCTCCATCAGAGAACCTCGTAAGACATGTTTATATGTATTTCTTTAATATGATTTAGGAATTATTTGTACTCCATATAAGAAAATATGTTCCAAATTTAATATTCTTGGATTTTATTGTTGTAATTTAATATTATAGTTATTAAATTATTTGATATAATTTAAATGTATATCAAATGTTAAGCTTCTAACTTACATTACATTAATTTTGATACATTAATACGATGTTAACTCAACTTCTGATTTTTAACTTAGAAGCCGGTAATTTCCCCCATCCTCGACCCCATCCCAGTTTGAAATTGTGCATGTGAAAATTGAGTGGGGATGGAGAATTCCCATTAAGAAATTTAAATAGCGAAAATTAACGGGGATGAGAATCCCCGACATGGATGAGACGAAGATGGGGACGGGGAAATGTTTCAACCATAAACGGGGATAAGAAATGTAAACGGGGATGGGGATGGTAATGGCAATCCGGTCCCATACCCGCCTCCTTGCCATCCCTACTCGTTGCCTAGACCCATGTGGAATGTTGGTAGTGGGAGTCGTCACCTACCCTTTAACAAGCGCCTTGCAACCCACTTGCTAACCAACTACGTTGCAACTTAATTAGTTAGCAAGTGGGTTGTAGGAGGATTGTTAAACAGTAGGTGGGAAGAGGTCGATGGTTCGACTCCCACTACCAACATCCCACATGGGCTTAGGCAAGGAGTGCTTGTGTCATGGAGGGGTTGAGGTGGGTGACCTGCAGGCTTGTTACGAAGTGGAAAACCGGTGCGCACACGACCGTAACATCGACCCAAAAACCATGTGTCATGGGGTGGTTACGGTCCGTTCCTATAGGCAAAAACGTCTTCAGAAGAAATTCAAAGTCCTCAGGCTCAACGACAACTTTAGATTTCTCCCCATTCGGATCTCCAACTCTATCATCTCCTCTTCACCGAAGAACGACTGGATCGAGACAAGCCCCAAAATCCAGATTCTCGTGAAATAGAAGAGGGGTGGTTTCTTAAATTCATTTAAAAGATGGTTGTATGTAATTACTGGTTTAAGGGGTGATTGTGGGTAAAATGCTATATTTAAAGGTGATTTTCTTAAAGTTCCCCTAATCTTTAACAATGTTTTTTAGAAACCTTAATTTCTACAACTTACAATTTGTACTAAAATTGAAAAAAAAATTAAGAGAAAAGGAATTTGGTCGAACCAGTACCAAAAACGTATCGATCGAACTGGAGCAGAGCTGAGACGAAGATCTCTTTCCTTAATTATGAAAACGCCCCGTAGTGTGACGATTATCGGCGTTCTGAATCTCAGGATACAACTACTATGCCTTCTTCTTTGCACAACCCAAGAACAGAAGCCAACGAACTCGTATATGTGTGTACTATCAGACTCAACAAGACAAAAGAGAAGAAGTGAAGAGACCAAGTGTGGAGGAAAGAAGAGAATGAGTTTCAGTGTGTCTGAAATGAGAGCTCTCCAGCTCCTTATATAGGCTGCACGAGGAGAGGAGACTCTCTTGGGAGAAGAATCCGGAGCAGTGAATGCTCGGATTTCCGCGTGGAATTAATGGAGTATCCGGTGGTCAAACCGCGTGGCTTTAATGCTCAGATATGGTTAAAGCGTGTGGCTTTGAGATAGGCCCAAAAAATAAGGATCCTCATCCTCGATCCTACGGCCCGACCCAAGAGACCCACGTGCCATGAGCCACGAGCCGAGCCGCGCCACACGCCGAGCCGCGCCGCGCGTGTGTGGTCTTCGAAGGCCCAAGCCCACCAAGATAGCATCGTTTTGCTCAATCACATCCATTAAAATCAACTCCTAGTTTATATACTAGTAGATTTATCTTGCCATTTCCAATGTGGGAAAATTAAGCACAAAACTCAACTTACTTACATTAAATGCAACCACCTTTCGAGCCTTTATTTCGCATTCAAACGAAACTCGAATTTGACGTATGAGCATACTACGAGATAGTGATCGCGGAGACGAAGTCAACACTCTCATAATCCGACACCAACGGTGTCTGGAAAATTCGGTTTCAACATGTTTCATTTACTAGCACACAAAATATAAGTACAATGAAATGAAAGTTATAATGACATGTGTATGAATTTACGAATATGCATTGTCTTTAAATTGTATGTTCACGCACACATAATACTTATGTAATCTCTTTATAATTACTAAAGCAAAACACTATATTGGTTAATCTTCTAATCTAATCACTAGTGGAAAAAACACTTGTTACAGCGCCCTTGTTGAGGCGGGCAAAACTTTGGCCGCCTCAACAACCACAAAAAATTGGACTTGTTGAGGCGGGCAAAACTCCGCCCGCCTCAACAGGTCTTGACTTGTTGAGGCGGGCGGAATTTTACCCGCCTCAACAAGTCATTTTTTTAAATTAAAAAAAAACCTAGACCTGTTGAGGCGGGCAAAATTTCGCCCGCCTCAACAAGTCATTTTTTTAAAATTAAAAAAAAACCCTAAGAATACACGGATTGTCATTTAGAACCATTGGATCAATTCACCTTCAAATCGGACCCTTAAATCCCAAATAAAAAAAGCGTACTCGGCCCAACCCTAAACCCGGTCACCTCAACATCTCTTTAGCCTGCCTCTCTCTCTCTCTCTCTCTTTAGCATTAACCCTAAAACTTTACACAGCCTGCCTCTCCTACGCTTTCTTCTACGCTTTCTTCCCATCATCTGCATTTATCGTGATCATATTCTCATCCTCCTACGCTTTCTTCTTCTCCCTCCTCTGTCACCTCAACATCTCATCTTCCCAGATCGGGATTCACAAACCGAGATCGAGATTTGAAGATCGAGATTCACAAGACTCCTCTTCCCATCGCAGAAGAAGCCGAGATCGAGATTCACAGATCTGAAGAATCGGTGGCTCCTCCGCCTCTTCCCATCGAAGATCTGAAGTCAGAGTCGGATGAAGCAGATCAGAGTTCTAGAAGAGGCGGATATGGATCTATTCCCATCTCTTCCCATCGCAGTCAGAGTCGGAGGCAGGTTAGGCGAGGTTTTCAGAAGGCGGATCTGGATCTCTAGAAGAGGCGGATCTTGATCCCTAGAAGAGCTTTGAAGATCCGGTAAGGCGAGGTTTTCAGAAGGTAAATGAAGGTTTTCAGAACATTTCTTTGAAGATTTTGTTGAAGATTTCTTTGAAGATACTGAATTGAGACACTGAGGATTTTAGAAGGTAAATGAAGATTTCTTTGAAGATTTGCCTATACTGCATCTATAGAAAGCTCCTACAAATCGAATTGAAGACAATGGGCAAGTCGAATTGAGACACTGAGATGGGCAAGTCAAATTTGTGCCTCTTCGTTCTGGTCATTTTCTCGATGGAATCCGAAGCGGGTTCGTTAGATGAAGCAGATCTGCTCATTTTCTGTAATTTTTTTATGATCAAGTTGTTTATATTTCCTATAGATTCTACTGAATGATAATATATGTTTGGATGAATTTTGTTCTTGCAAATTAAAGTTTTGTGAAGCTCCTGCAAATCTAGAATTGTTACTGCAAATTTTGTCCCTAATTGTAAGCTCCTGCAAATTAAAATTGAGGCACAAATTTCGAGTACATAATTTGAGGCGGGCACCAGATTCATTTGAGGCGGGCATACAAAAATTCGGTGCAAACTTTGGCCACTTTTTGAGGCGGGCAAGTGAGTGTAACGCTTAGATTTTTCCTATTTTTTGAGGCGGGCGCAAATTTGACCGCCTCAAAAAGTGGTCTGTTGAGGCGGGCATATGTCCGCCTCAACAAGTATTTACTTGTTGCAGCCCCCCTATTGCAGCGACTCCTGCCCGCCTCAACAGGGGGGGTTTTGCCCGCCTCAACAGGTGTTTTTTCCACTAGTGAATCTATCTATCTAATCTACTATATAAATTGTGGAGAGAGAAAATGAAAGCTTAACATTTAATTTTGAAGTGTTTTGATTGGTTACTTCATAAATGATTTCAATTCCCCATTTCAATAAAGCTTACGAATTTATGAAATCATATGTTGTGACTCATTATTGCAGACCCAATTCATAGTTGTTGTTCGTCAAACCCATTATATATAGTAAAATGTTCTAACATGTCTTTATGTTAAAAATAAATTTAGACAAATTAATAAGATAGATTGTAACCGTAAAATTGTTATGAGACTCTCTTTTGATTTCATAAACATATGTAATGCAAAGGGTAGACAAAATAAATGTTTATTTATTATATTTATACATACACATTTCCAATATTCCACCTTGCAACATTCACATGTTAAAATAGTCTCCAACCACAAAATATATTACTACAAAAATCAAAATGTATAGTATTTACACACATCAATAACGTTTGTATCTAAATTTTAAGACCTGTGTATTAGACTCGCGCGTAGTGCGAGCCACAAAATGCTAGTAAGCTATGTAACGTCATATATTTATCAATAAATATGCCACGCCATCATTTGATAAATGTCATTTTTTCCAAATTATTTGAAAACAAATTAATTAAAATATATATACAGATATTACTATCCTAAATTTTTTGATATTATTTTCTTATGTAAATCCATATTAATATATTAAATCAAAAACTGAATTTCAAGAATTTAATTGGTGATGAGTGTGAGTGAATAAGATTGCATTGATTCATCCAAGGCTCCAAATGTGTCAACTACTGTCATGTTAGCAACAAATGCTCAGTTTTTCAGGGTCCAGTCCTTGATGATTTTTCATACAAGAGAGGCCAAACAAAGGAAAGTTGCCTGTGTGCCAAATCCATAGACAAAAGCTCTAAACCATCCCCCTCTTACTCTTTGCTCACATGCTTTTGTCTTCTAATTCATTTATTTTTATTTTTTTAATAAGGTAGGACACGGATCCCCTTGTAACAGGCGGTCTCCTACCTCACTCAAATAAATCGAAGAGATCATGCCGCTTTCGGAGTTCCAACCCCTAACCCGTGGATAAGAGGCTAGTGTCTCTTCCACCAGGCTACAAGAGCTTTGACGCTTTTGTCTTCTAATTTTTATTTGCAACTTGCTTCTTTGGTTCACTATACCCATAACTTATGACGTCATTTATCAATCGCTCCTTCTAAACTTATTACTGGTATATGCTCTACATCAATCATTGATTCATTGATCAGTTAAAATAAGATAAAAGTTAGATTACTATGACTAAATTTATAAAGGCTCACAAGATTGACTTGAAGGAGGGTGATGACTCGACCGCCCAGAAAAAATCAAATAGAGTACGGATCGGAACATATAAGATGAATGCTCCGGAGAGATGTTATAGACAAGGCTGACACGGAAGCAAAGGCAATTGAGCGATGATCCAGGGCCCCAAAACTTTTTCTAGCCTAATATAGTGATAAAATACCCAAAAAAGTTTCCAACCTAATTCGATAGAGAGTTAGGCCCCCTAATTTTAATTCGTCCAGGGCCTCCAATATATTAGGTTCGTTACTGCCTATAGGAGGTCGGGCATAGCAGAGAAGAGCGCGGAGTGCGCAGATAGACCTAGGCTTCGTTCGGTATATTGAGCTGAAATAGTAGATGGAGATGAATAAGTAGCTGAAACAGGAACTGAAGCTGAATGAATAGATGAAGTGAATATGAAAATATTGTTTAAAAAGTCACTTGAATGTTCGGTATTTCTAACTGAATTTGTAATAATATTAGTAAAATTACGAAAAAGGATATAATTAATTATTTAACTCTTTACTGATAAAGAGTAATAGTTGAATAAAAATTAAATTAAGCTGGTTAAACTCCATTAATCTAGGTGGTGTAACATTATCAAATTAAGCTATTTAATCTACATTAAAACTAAGCTCTATAATGCGCAAAAAAAGCTCTGCCAAATGGAGCCTTGATATATATATAAATCCAATGAGGTTCTATCTTAAAATCATATGATAATAAAATGAGCAATTCATTAGTTTTTTTTTTTGGTCTGAAACAATGGGAAGCCCATTGACAAGTTTTATTAACTTTGAGGCATCCTAAACAGATGCAAGAATGTCATCAGCAATCAAATCCAAAATAAAATCAGGGGATTCATGAAAAGAAATAAAATCAGTAGCAATAGAAAAGGAAAACTGAGCAAGTGCGTGAGCTGGGCCGTTGTTGAGGCGCCTGATGTGGTTCAGGCTCTTGCTGCTAGCCGTCGTGTGAAGTAATTGACGACATTGGATTATCAGGTGATAATGTCTATGAGTGAGCATGTTAAGATCCAGAATCAGTCGACAAGCTTCCAAGGAGTCCGTCTCGACTATGAGGTGTGTCAAACCCAATTCTGATGCTAAAGTGAGGCCGTGGTATATAGCTTGCAGTTCAGCGTATAAGGCATCGTTGTACCCGATTTTGAAAGCATAGGCGTGGATGAAATTGCCCTGGGAGTCTCTGAACACTCCGCCTCCTCCTGAATCTCCCGGGTTAACTTTACTCGCGCCATCCGTGATTAGCTTAGACCAATGTAGTGGCGGCCTGATCCATCTCGTTGCCGGGGCTGTAGGAAGCTGCTGTTGAACATGAAGTCTTCCCAATCTCTCTGCTGCAGCCCTGAATAAAATGCCTTGACTGACAACCGTGGCAGATAAGGTTGAGGCATTGTCGATACCTTCAAAAACTAATAAGTTTATGGGAAAACCAACACATGTTTGCAAATTGACGCGCCCATGAAGACTCTTGCTGCAGATTGGAGATCACCTTCCAATCTCCCAAGCATTACTGACTTAAGTAAGTTTATAAGTCATCTCTCCCTCTACCAAACACAAAAGGCTAAGAATCACTCAACCCGATTCCTCATACCCAACCCGATTCCTCATTCCAACCTGATTTCTATCTCAATACCAAACGAGCCCTAAGATGTATTACTCAAAGGGTAACCCTTACTCAAAAAATATAATAAGATTATCTTTGACTAATTTCAACCAAACAAAGTATACAACACGGTGTTTCTACTAATTTCGTTGTGTTTGTTTTGTTGGAGACTAAATTCCAGTGAATTGAAAAATCTACAGAAAATAGAGAAAAATATCTTTGTTTGTTGGAAGAAAAAATTAAATTATAAAACCTCATTTTAATCAAGAATATGATCGATTTTTACTTCCAAACAAAGACAGCTATTTCATGTGTTTGTTTGGGAGAAAAATCGAATTATACTCTTGATTCTAAAGAATTTATAGCATTTTAGCTTAACGATTTTCTGCCCTATCAGTTTAATTTATTTGAGTCATGAAAGAAAGTACCGACCTTGCGAAATTCGAATTAAAAATAGTGTTAGCTGACTTAGCTCTAAGAGGTTACAAACTTAGAAGCAATTAAATCAACAAGCATTTGCATATATATCCTATTAAGATAAATGATTTACATAAATACCCAAAAAAATTTAGAGTTGCAAAAATACACCAAATATAATATATTTGCAAATGAACAAGTACAGAAGAAAAATGTCGGGTTTATTAATACAAATGTCGGTCTTATTAAATAAAATGTCAGAGTATATTTGCAAAAACATAAGCAATGAAAAAAATGTCACCCTTACAAAATTTAATGTCACTAGGGTATATTTGCAAACATTAAAACAATTAAGTATTTTTGCAAATGAGATATTGAAAAGGGGTATGAGGTGCACTTTCTCTTAAATCAATAATGTTTTACACTAGAGAACGATGTTTGAAATTATGACCACACGATCACAATCATTTAAACTAGGAAAAAAAGTCCATTTTACATTAGTATATAAGTAAATCTTCTATTGTTAAATTATTTACCATATTCATTTTATAGTATAGTGTAAGATTTAATATGTAATTTTTTGATAGATATTTTTAAATATTTATAAAATGGTTTACAATTAAGGTTTTTCTCCAACCCAACTATAGTATTCTTGGACATGGCTATAAATTTAAAAAATTGTTATCGTATCAAGGAGTGAGAATATCGATAACTGTTACAATTACAAGGAATGCGAATATCAAAATAAGATGCACTCAGACATATAAGAAATGTTTGCTATTGAAAATGATTTTATGAAGGATCCGTTGTCTTTTGAAGATGCAGAATCTCACAACCCATGCTTTTATCCTGCACTTAGACATATAAGAAATGTTGGTTATTGAAACTAGTTTTATGAAGGGTTGTCGTCTTTTAAAGACGCAGAGTTTCACAAGCCGTGCTTTTATCCTACACTGTTAGATGCTCATTATTACTCATAATGATTGGAAAGTGCTTCTTCAAGTAAATATCAAATATGAGTATGGATATAACTCATACTCATATCTACATTTAGTATAGCTCTGTTATCAATGTCAAATTAATATTTTATTTCGTACCGAATATAGATATCAAGATATGTTATGAATGATATTACGGAGTATTAATTAGTCTTATATTAAGATTCTTACAAAACAATTATAGAGATTGAATATTCATACATTTACCCGATATCTAAAGAAAACGGATCTGGTGAGAATCAATTTTACCGTGCGAATTGAGAATACACATGGGTCGTTCAAAAAATCAAATCCACTGGACTACACGGTCCATCAAGGTAGAAGCCCAGCAAGAGACGTTTGGAAACACGCACTTGATTTTACTAATTTACTGCGTTGCATACACGCGCTCAATAATGAAGCTTCAAACTTTCCAAAAGTATTCCGTTGCAGAAACCGTAATATCAGTCTTCCCAAATCTTCTTTCAAAAATTCAGAGAATCCTCCGGTAGAATTCCAACAAACACGAACACGAACCCTAGGTTTTACACGAACACAAAACCTAGATTACAGCCAAAATCCATCAAGTTATCAAGGTAACTCTCCAAAATCAAACAAGTTTCCAGAGAAAAGATGGAGAATCCAACAGGAAATCCACTGGAATCACAAGGTA
The DNA here is from genome assembly GCA_029168935.1 of Oxyria digyna. Taxonomy (NCBI): domain Eukaryota; kingdom Viridiplantae; phylum Streptophyta; class Magnoliopsida; order Caryophyllales; family Polygonaceae; genus Oxyria; species Oxyria digyna. Next base: position 12,277,982 of record JAPVLV010000010.1, on the reverse strand, counting down.
ACTCTCCAAATTTCTGAGAATATTCCTCATAAATATGCTCGTCGTGCTCAGTTTAATGTGTATCAGTTAAGGTGATGAGGCTAATTTTGTGATCAATTTGATTGATTAGAGTGTGTGTCTTTTGGTTTTCACAATGAATTTGATCAAAAATTGACACAAACTGCGTCTAGACATATGAATGTGTTCTTGTTGATTTTAACTCTTGAGCATGCATATCTACTAGATCTAAAATTGACAAAAATTGACACACTGCGTCTACACATATACGTGCTTGATTATGAGAGAGGATGGTCATCTAGGATATGTCCTTGAATCTGAGTGATTATGTGCATGTGGATATGTTAAATGTGATGTTAATATGACTGAAAGTTCATGTAGTTGAAGTGTATTTACTTGATTTTGGAAGAAGAGGTGCCAACTAGGATGTGTGCTTGAATCTGAGTGATTATGTGCATGTGAATATGTTAAATGTGCATGTTAATATGACTGAAAGTGCATGTAGTTGAAGGTGTATTTACTTGATTTTGGAAGAAGAGGTGCCAACTAGGATGCGTGCTTGAATTTGAGTGATTATGTGCATGTGAATATGTTAAATGTGCATGTTAATATGACTGAAAGTGCATGTAGTTGAAGGTGTATTTACTTGATTTTGGAAGAAGAGGTGCCAATTAGGATGTGTGCTTGAATCTGAGTGATTATGTGCATGTGGATATGTTAAATGTGCATGTTAATATGACTGAAAGTGCATGTGGTTGAAGGTGTATATGCTTGATTATGAAAGAAGAGGTGCATTTGTGTGTGCTTGAGTCTGAGTGATTATGTGCATGTGGATATGTTAAATGTGCATGTGGATATGTTAAATGTGCATGTTAATGATGGTGTATATGTTAAGCATACTTACTAAAAAACTTTCCTATATTGATAGCTAAATGTAAAGCAAAAAATAATAAAGTAGCAGCTTCAAAAAAACAGAAAAAAGATCATGAAAAGGATAGCACACCTAGAGTAATACATTTCTGGGACGCTACCATGACTATTGGGGAAACAACTTTGCATAGAGGTCCAACTTTGATAATTTAGTACTTAATCTATGTCTTCCTAAGAAATATTGTACTACGTTCATTACTAATCTTATATTGTTTTTGTTCAAGTAGCAAATCGAGAAGGCAGGACAAAGAATGTACAAGACACCAATGTCACTGATACTGTCATGGGTGTTGTATCAGACTTGGAAAAAGAAACAAGTGAAGTTCCAAACACAAGTCAACAACCAAAAGATCCAAATCCAATCACAACAAATGAAGCGCAAGGCAAAGTAGATTTCATATAAATGTACTCTATATTGTTGTGCATGAAATTTATGTTGGGAGTGCATCAAATTTTGCTTGTGTGTGAATATGATTGATAAAGGAAAAGGTTAATTACTAGTCCATGTATTTTCTCTGGTTATGATAATGTGTGTGCATGTAAATATGCATATTGTGCATGTGTATTCACATATGGTGCACGTGAATTCCCATATAAAGACATGCACATAAAATTGCAATTTTACAGGATGTGCATGTGTATTTACAAACTGTGCATGTGAATTTCATATATGTGCATGTAATTCTCTGATTTGTGCATGTATTTCTATGTGTTTGGGAAGTTGTAACAACTGACTAATTGTTGATTTATTTCTGAATTTTACAGTTGTAAAGGTAAAGAAAGTAAAGCAAACAACAATGAAGAACAAAAAACCAACATCAAGACCATTGGTTATAAGAGAAAGAACTAGGACGAGTCCTAGATCAGCAAAAGCTTCGATTACTTCAACAGGAAAAGGTAAGGAACCAATGGTTCATAAGGACAAGGATCCTGTGGAAAAAATTATGAAAAAGTTTCAAAGGCAAGAAGGTTCATCAAGACAGGATGTGGGGAATCCCAAAAAAACAAGAGTTGGAATTAGAGAGCTGAAATCTGGATACGTAACCATCAAGACAAGAAGTTCACCACTATTGTTGGTTGAAACAATTAATAATCTTGAACCAGTACAAAAGCAAGCCATTAAGGATATGGGTTTCGGGTGCATGTTGAAATGGAATATTGGAAAAATTCCTTGGAGAATGTCATATTGGATATTAAGCCAATTCAACCATGTTGCTTCTTCAATAAAGATTGGAGATGAAGGAAGTATTATCCGGATAGAAGAGGATGATGTTCAGACGTACTTAGGCTTTCCTCACGGTGATACTAAAATTAACATTCCTTCTGCTGTAACCGATACAGAGTTGCTTAATGGTTTTATAGAGCAGTTTGACCCTATTGAAGATCCCAAGAGTGGAGAGAAGAAATTAAGGGATGTAAAGAGTCTTACACCAACCGATCTCAGCCGTGTTCTGCTTAAAAACAAAACGACGGATGTTTGGTTTAGAAGGAACATCATCACCCTTATGTACACACTTGTTGTAGAGTGTAACCTATCCGGAAAACTGAACACAAGAATCCTAGATGCCCTGAAGGACACTAGCAAGATAGGTGAGTACAATTGGTGTGAGCTTGTGATGAGAAACTTAATTAATCACACTGAGGTATGGGAGAAAACTATGGAGGGAGGTTTCCGAGGTCCAGTTCTATTACCACTGGTAAGTGACTAAAATTATAATTATTTGCATGTGTTTGCCTCAGTTTTGCATGTTATTGTACAATAATTGCATGTCTTTGATCACAGTGTGCATGTGATTGAACTTGTTGTTTTCCTTAAAAATATGCATCTAATTTTCTTCTTCTTATTTTATACAGATGATGTATGTTGACAGAATGTTGATTAAGAATCAGAAACCAAAGAGGTAGTTGCCTATAATTAAAAACTGGGACACAAAATCTTTGAGAAAAAGAGAAACGGATGAGATTATGATTGGAGGATTTGGCTTGGGATATGTTCGAGAAAGCCCGCAAAAAGAAGATAAAAAACAAGAAAATCCTGAAGAACAAAAAGGCAAGGATAAGCCTACAGAACAACCAAGAACTGAATCAAAGGAAGATTTACTGGTAAGATATTCACATGCACATATTTTCTATTCACATGCATATGATCACTATTCACATGCACATATTCATATATTATTAAAAGCATGCACAATCTGTCAAATGTGCATGTATATACATCAAATGTGCATGTCAATTACATTAATGCGCATTTCAATTTCATGAATGTGCTTGTCAATTTTAATGTGGACAGGGATTTCTTCGTAGCGTAATAGAAGAAGGCGAGGAGCTTGCAAAGTTCATAAGCAGGTACCTAGAGAGAATTAAGGCAGCCCCTGCACAATTAGCCAACAACACTTTGTTTGTTAAGGTTTATGAAGCTCTAGAGAAGATGTTAAATTTGAAATTGAGTCCACTTGGCACTCAAAAGCAACCAGAGGAGGTTGTAGAGACATCAACGGAGCAAGAATTCTGGGAGGAGGCTGAAAAGTGCATTGAGGAAATTGAAAGGACAATAAAGCTTAAAGAGTCTTATGTTGGACCATTGTTTACCTTGGGTATTCCTGGTGTATGTCCAAGCGGTTTCCCGGATCCAACACCATACACTGAAACATTTTGGGATGCACAAACAGCTAGAGAAGGTGTGCCGGATATACCACAGACATATACCAGAGCTAAAAACAACAAAAGAAAAAACAGATTTGATGAAGCTAGATTTACAGCTGAAGAAAACAGTGAGAAGAGAACTAGAATGGAGGAAAACATCAATATAGCTCAGGTATAGGTTGAATCATTGTTCATATATTTTCAGCTGTCATGATGAATTTTAATATGTTCTTTATTTTGTTTAAATAAATTTGAAGGATGAAGCATTGCAACACCAAGTAGTTAAAAATGTTGATAAGGGATCAAGTGTGGATGAAGAAACCATGATTCAGGATAAGGTTTATTTTTGTTCATGTCTTTATAATTGGTTGTGCATGTCAATATGGATGATTGTGCATGTATTTCTAACATTTTATTTTGAAATATTTTTGAAGGATGGAGCATTGAATCAATCTAGTAATGCAGAAGACATTAATCAAGGAAAGAAAATTGAAAAAAAAGTTCAAATTGTGCAGCCGGAATATGGAACAAGAGAGAAGAGGCAATGGAAACCATCTGAGCACCACAAGTCACCTTGCAAGCCAAGAGCGATAAATTTGAATGACAAAACAACGGATGCAGAGAACAAATTGTATAATTGGTTAACTGAAGACTCATCCAATGCCAAGTAAGTTATTCACATGCATATTTTCAGTATCCACATGCATATTCTCAGTATACACATGCACATTCTCAATATTCACACGCATATTCTCAGTATTCACATGCATGTCAATTTTCAGGGAATTGGTGGTAAAGCTTGGGAATGTAACTGCAACAAAAGAAGACTTTAAATCAATGAAGCATGGGCAATATATAGATTCAAACATAATTGACTTGTGGACAGATGAGTTGAATATGAATGAACAATTCAAAAGTGATAAAAAACGTCGAAGGTTCTTCGTCAGAATAGAAGTTTCGGTATGCATTAACTATATTGTATAGTTTAAGAGATCATAAACTAATTGTTCACATGTTAATGTTATGTTAAATGATTTGCAGAACTGGTCAATTTTAGTAGACGAACCATTGGAGGATAGGTCTAGTATGTTCATCGACGAAATGGAAAAGATTATGAAAGAGTATTCATTTTCAACAAAGGAAGCAATTGATTTGGTAAGTACAATATATATTTAGTGTGCATGATGTTACTTTTGTATGTGCATGTTATTAAATAAAATTGTGCATGTCATTCCTTGTTTTGTGCATGTCATTCCTTCTCTTGTGCATGTCATTCCTTGTCTTGTGCATGTCATTTCTTGTTTTGTGCATGTTATTCCTGGTTTTGTGCATGTCATTCATGGTTTGTAACTTTCTGATTCTTGTATTTTCTACAGTTTGTATTTCCAATATGTCACTCTGAACACTACTATGTGATTGCCATAAATGTCAAGAACCCGAGATTTGATATCCTAGACAATTCAGCTGTTGATGTTGGTGTACAAGAGAAGTATGGAAAAGTACCATCCAAATTGGTGAGTTTTTTAATAAATAATCACATGTACTTTCTATTCTACTAAGAATGGATCATTAATTGTTTATTATTTCTTTGGAATGCAGAGAGAGTTGTTTGTGAACTACTTAATGTCACACAAAATGGATAACGTGGCTGCAGTCTTAAGAGATGAAACTCAAGTGCCTACTGTAAGACTGGAAATGCCATGGAGAGACAATGCAAACAAGATTGACTGCGGGTTATTTGCCATGAGACATATGGAAACTAACTTTGGAAATGGTGTGGATGATTGGGACAGTCAACTAAAGAAAGAAGATGCAAAGCAAATAGAGACTATGAGGATTAAGTATTGCACTTCAATCATTGATAATCATTGGAATTCAGAGAAGAATAAGGTTGTAGCAATGGTCTCGAAGGCAAAAAAGAAGACAACATCTGATTGAATACATGTTGGAGTATCAAGACTAATATGATCATGTATTGTGTTATTTTGGAGGAAATATTACTAGTTGGATGTTATTTTGGATGATATGTTTTTAGAACACTGTAATTGAGTGGTGTGTTTTTACAGTGGGGTATTTGCAAATGAAATGTTTTTAGAGTTATGAAAATTATGATGTGCGTGCATGTTATTTCAACAGGATGTGCATGTGAATTCACATAATGTGCACGTGAATTCACATAATGTGCACGTGAATTCCCATATATGAACACTTGGACAGAAAAGTTGCAATTTTTAAGGATGTGCATAAGAATTTCCAAAACTTGCATGTGAATTTCATAAATGTGCATGTAAATATGCATATTGTGCATGTGAATTCACATATTGTGCACGTGAATACCAATATATGGGCACTTGTACAGAAAGTTGCAATTTTACAATATGTGCATGTGAATTTCCAATATTTGCATGTCAATTCCATAAATGTGCATGTAAATGAAAGTGTATATCATTAACAGAAAAGTAAAACAACTGTCACACGTATACCAAATTCAACAAAAATATCATGAAAATAATTGTTGTTTTGAATAACAGAAATAAATTTCAAACAACTGGAGTATCCTTCTTGCATGTTCTACTGTTGTGCCCAATCTCATGACATATTGTGCAACGCCTAATCTCCTTGGATGCATTGTCTCGGATTGCCTCTGCAACACCAACTAAGCGAGTAGATTTTGGTCTGCCCTTTTTCTTGGTATGTGGAGGAGGAAGAATATTAAAAACCTCGGGAACCGGACCAACAAACTTCTCAAATCTACTTTGTGTTGATCTACATGCAAGTGTAGAATCAGGAAGCATTGACTTTTGGAACAATTCCTTCTCACGTCTTACCACACTCAATAGATGATTCACGGCAATCGGATTATCCTCAATAAGATTGACACAACCATGCATCTCAGAAAGTAGTTGAGAGACAAGGACCTTGTTTTCATCCATATTTAAACCTTGATTGTAGATGGCACCATCTATCTCAAATGTTGGCTGAATCATTGACTTCTTCGTCCACCTAGACTTGATCAAATTGCTAGGGAAGTCTTCAATATTCATACTTCTTAAAGCTGAAAACATATGAGAACAAGGCATTCCAGTGGTTATTAGCTTGTTGCAACCACAACTCACTTCTTTGATGGATAAAGCATAATGCACATCATAAACTTGCCCACCACATAGAATGCTGCAAGTTCTAACATCTCCATCCAATGATTGACAGACAGGAATGCAATTATATATAGCAGCCCATAGTACATCCTGGATATCATAAAAGACATGATAGTATAAATCTTTGCAAGTTTTTTCTCCAAAAGCAACGGAGTCTTAAATGTTGGAACACTTGTAGATGATTCAAGGTCAAGTCTTCGTTGAGTATGTCTCTGAGAATCAACAGCATTCTCATACTGTAACATGAAGACGACTAGTGATGAACTTCTTCCAATGAAACCAAAAAAGAAGGCATTCTGACTTTCAGACCTAGAAGTTGTCCTAAGCATACTTCCCATGCAAACATCTTGAAAGAAGGCAGGGATCCAAAACTGACGTAAATCAAACAAATTTGCCAACCATTTGTTTGACTCAAGGTTGTAGTCATCGATTATGTGCATCCAAGCCTCTTCAAACTCATCTTTCTTCAACTCATCACTCCACACAATCTCATTGAACCTTTTTCTTGAACTCCTTAGTTTCTGATGGTGAATTAAGATGAACCTTCACATGAACCTTGAACATTATGTGCCACATACAAAATCGATGAACGGCATGACTGAAAACTTGTTCCATAGCACTTTTAACAGCAGCGTCTTGATCAGTTAAAATGACATGTGGCTCATGACCCATTGCTTTCTTGAAGTTCTCGAATAACCACACATATGATGGGATATCTTCATTCAAGAGTAAACCAAAACCAAAAGTGACTGATTTCTTGTTATTATCAACTCCGGTGAATGGGATGAAAACCATATCATACCTAAAAATATGTTAATAAACAAAAAACAGAAGGTGAGTATAGCTAGTCATCACATACAAACTTAAGGTGCATGTAATTTGAACATATGTGCATGTGAATTACTCAATTATGCATGTGAATAAACAAATCAGAATAACTGGGCATAGGTATGCATCACTAACAAACTTAAGGTGCATGTAATTTGAACATATATGCATGTCAATTACTCAGGTATGCGTGTGAATAAACAAAACAGAATAATTGGATATAGGTATTAATCACATACAAACTTAAGGTGCATGTAATTTGTACATATGTGCATGTGAATTACTCAAGTGTGCATGTGAATGTGATTTTATTGTACATACCTATTAAACTGGTATGTTGCATCGGCTGAGACAACATCACCGAAGAATGAATAATTGGATATAGGTATTAATCACATACAAACTTAAGGTGCATGTAATTTGTACATATGTGCATGTGAATTACTCAAGTGTGCATGTGAATGTGATTTTATTGTACATACCTATTAAACTGGTATGTTGCATCGGCTGAGACAACATCACCGAAGAATGAATAACTTTTGCGACTGATGGGATCAGAGTAAAACAAACGGCTCAACTCATTCTTTTCATTGACAGCATAATTGAAATAGAACGCCTCACACATTTCCTTCTTACGAACCATATTGTCAATTATCATTTGACCAACACAACCAATCATATACGAGTTCAATCCCTCTTGAAGTTTTTGAAGTCAATCATTGTAGCACCAATATCGGAGTATGTACCAACAGAATTCTTGAGCAGCTTGTATGCTTGACTTGTACCAAGATTTGACTTTAAACAGTTAATAATGAAGTCCTGGTGGAATGGAGTCAGTTTTCGATTGTTCTTCAAGAAATGTTGATGAGATTTAGGAACCATATCATGAGTGTGAGATTCCACAAATCTCTTTACACAATAGCCATCACGTCCACCATATCGAAGAGCTATCTTTGCTTTGCAACCGCATCTGTCTGAAGTCCTTTTTCTTTTCTTTGACATCTGGGAACTTGGGGTTAAAACACGTGTTTTTGTGAATCCTTCCTTGCTACAAACCAAATAGTTCTAGAGAACTACTTTACTGGAATCATTCGCTTTTGTACGTGTACCCATACGAACATTAAATCCACATTCATTTGCATAGTTCAAATAAAACTGAACCCCTTGATCAAGTGAAGAAAATATTTGACAAACAAAAGTCTTAGCAACATCAACTTCATTGCAAACAGGAATGCAATTTCCTGAATATCAACAAAGCAAAAACACAATCAAATACAGAACAATGGGGAAAAACTAATTAATGGCTAAAAGACCTAAATCCTGGAATCAATTGCAAGCAACTACAGAAAATCGAAATTGAAGCAACAATCATACATAGGAATACTAATAAGACGAAATCAACACTGAAAATCACTGAAATTACTGAAATCAATCAAAGGATATCTCGTACACAATAATTCAGCAAAAATTCAACAAAAGATAAACAAACAATCTGAAAAACGAGAATGAAGCCTAATTAAACAAATTAACCTGGTTCCATGACGTCAATTGATGTGTAACGAGCTAAGAACACCTGCAACACATGAACAAAACCAAAAATCAATTACAAATCAAAAAAAGAAGAAATCGAGAGAAATAAACAATGATAAGGAGAATGGAGAGTCGATATTAAAACGAACGAGGAGGAGAAGAGGAGGAGGAGAAGAGGAAGAGAAGAAGACGAGGAGAAGAGGAGGAAGAGGAGGAGATCGACGGCAGAAAGAAAAGCGCGAGGAAGAGGAGAAGAGGAGAAGGCCACGCGCGCGTGAGAAATCAAGTTCTACTTGATGTGAGCCGTCCGATTGGTTCAAAATGGAGAGTGGAGATTCATTCTCAATTCTCACCATATAATATATTCTCATGTGATACTTTTCCATATCTAAATATCGTTGTAAAATATCTTTAGGATATTTGCATAATTGGAAATAATTCCAAAGAAGATTTACAAGAGATATTTGTGATTTATTTACTTTTCCAACAATATTATACTCCCTAGATAAATCAAAATCTACCAAAATCTGAACCCCACAAATTGGAAGGTGCGTCTTCAACCCGTTTGTTATTGATAACTTAATATCGTAATATGAGTATAGATTAATATAACTCATACACATATCTACATTTGGTATAGTTTCGATATCAATATCAAATTGATATATGTTGTTTGATACCGAATATAGATATCAAGATGTACATGTTATGCATGATACTCTATGTCAGCGTACTACTAGTGTTATTACTTAGTAATATCTATACATTTACTAGATATCTAGATATCGTCAATGTCCATATAGATATTTTTTAGGATATTTAATTACATATTAAATCTGTTAAACTAGGAAGAAAAGTCCATTTTACATTAATATATAAGTAAATCTTCTATTGTTAAATTATTTACCATATTAATTTTTATAGTACATAGTGTAAGATTTAATATGTAATTTTTTTAGATATATTTTAAATTTTTTTATAGAAGGATTTACAATTAAGGTTTTTCTCTTGCACAACTGTAGTATATTTTCGGACACGACTATAAATATTAAAAACCGTTATTTCAAGGAATAAGAATATCAAAAACCGTTATCATTTCGAGGAATAAGAATATCAAAATAAGATGCACTCAGACATATAAGAAATGTTGGTTATTGAAACTGATTTTATAAAGGTTCGTCGTTTTTTAAAGACGCAGAGTTTTACAACCCGTGCTTTTACCAGTCTCATTATTACTCATAATGATTGAAAGGTGCGTTTTCAAGTAGATATAAAATATGTATATTGATATAACTCATGCTCATAACTACATTTAGTATAAATCTGATATCAATGTCAAATTGATATATTATTTGGTACCGAATATAAATATCAAGATATCTTATGAATGATAATACGGAGTATTAATTAATCTTATGTTAAATTTCTTACAAAATGATTATAGAGATCGAATGTATCACGAATATCCATACATTTACCCGATATATAAATATCACCGATATCTATATAATATCTTTAGAATATTTGAATAATGGGGTAAAATAATTCCGAAAAAGATTTACAAGAGATATTTGTGATTTATTTACTTTTCCAACAATATTATACTTCCTAGATAAATCAAAATCTACCAGAATCTGAACCCCACAAATTAGTAACCGTTGAAAAATGAACTGTGGAACCCATTTTCAACTCTTAAACCGACTTAAATAACTTTTTTTTGGGTGAAAACCGACTTGAATAACTTAAAATCCGTGTCACAAAAGCCAATAAAACACGCAAAGCAATTTATGAAACCCACAAAACAACGTTCTGCTCTCCATCAAAATCCATTGGCTCGCCTCACACTACTTAAACAACTCCATCTCCTCTCTTTAAAAATCCCTTCACACCAACATCCCCAATAAAAAAAAAACCCAAATATGCCTACAATGGATCTCAAATCCGATCAAGCTGAAGCCAAGCCGATTCAACTCGAACCCGATAATCCATACGGAAGAAAGATCCTTTTCGGAAAGTACGAGATGGGAAGGATGCTAGGACAAGGCACTTTCGCAAAGGTGTACTATGGGAAGAACATAACAACTCAAGAAAGTGTGGCGATTAAGGTAATAAGCAAAGAACAAGTGAAAAAGGCGGGAATGATGGAGCAGATCGAACGCGAGATCGCGGTGATGAGGCTCGTGCAACATCCTAATGTTGTTGAGCTCAAAGAAGTCATGGCTACCAAATCCAAGATCTTCTTTGTTATGGAGTATGTCAAAGGCGGAGAACTCTTTGCTAAGGTAATTAGCCATATCATTTCTTACTTCTTTTATCATAAATCTTCATATTGATGATGTAATTTGTTTGATTTTGAATCCCGTGATTTGTGTGAATGGTTATGAAGGATTATGGATTTTCTGATTTTATTTTATTTTATTTTATTTGAAGTCTCCAATAATTGAAGTATGGAGAATATGTTGTAGGTGGCCACACAAGAGTTGTAAAGGCTCCACAATTATTTGCAAAACCATAATTTCCATAGAGATGAATTTTATATAAACTTGTAGTTTATATTTATTTGTTCTTGCTAACGTTAATAAAAGTTGGTAACTTATATTATAGGTGGTAAAAGGGAAAGTAGAAGAAGAGCAAGCCCGAAAATATTTCCAACAACTAATCTCAGCAATAGACTATTGCCATAGTCGAGGCGTCTCTCATCGCGATTTGAAGCCAGAGAATCTCCTCTTAGACGACGCTGGAAACCTAAAAGTGTCGGATTTCGGGCTATCGGCTTTACCGGAGCATCTGTGGCAAGACGGGCTTCTCCACACTCAGTGTGGGACCCCCGCCTACGTGGCGCCGGAGGTACTCCGGAGAAAGGGATACTCCGGCGAGAAGGCGGATATTTGGTCATGTGGAGTTGTGCTTTATGTTTTATTGGCTGGTTTCTTACCCTTTCAGGATGAGAATCTTATGAACATGTATAGGAAAGTGTTTAAGGCTGAGTATGAGTTTCCGCCTTGGTTTCCGCCTGAGGCGAAGAGATTGGTGTCCAAGTTGTTGGTGGTTGATCCCGCGAGACGGTTGTCGATTGCCGGGATTATGAGGTCGCCGTGGTTCGTTAAGGGCTTCTCTCGACAGGTAATTTATTTGAGAGAGTGTGTCCAATGACCTCTTCAAAGTTTTTAATTAGGAAAACTAACTGCAAGTTGTCAAATAAAACTAACCCTTGAGTTTCTCTTTTTCCTTGAGATAAGAGTTAGTTTCTAAATGAGTCATTTTACTAATAAAAACGTATATAAAAAATTATTTACCCAACTCATTGCAATTTATTCTCTTAAAGTTTATGTTTGGGGGTAACTATTGATTTGACTTTCATGGCTTAGATATTAATTTTACCGACGTCTAAAATGGTCACTAAGGGTCATTTAGAGATGTCGACAAATGATACAGTGGAATTAGTTAAATATATCATGGTATTTTAATGCAACTTAGTATATGGTCAATGGGTTGTGTTGTGTTTGATTTGGGTTGGGTGAGATTATTTTATTGAGATACTGAAATCTTCTAGTGCAAATTCATGTTAAGTGAAATAGTTACAACAAACTTTTACCTAACTTCTAGTGTTAAATGCCTATGATGTCATACTCTACAGATTTTGGAGCCGATCAATGATGCATCAATCAACAAGGATCCGTCGCAACACACGGGCACAAGCCCACGTTTCTTCAACGCGTTCGAGTTCATCTCGTCTGTCTCCTCAGGATTCGACATCTCAAGCTTGTTTGAGAGCGGGAAACTGAGGAGGACAAGGTCACTCTTCACATCAAAGCTATCAGCCTCATCAATCATGGCTAGGCTTGAGGGTGCAGCTAAGAAGCTTAACTTTGTGGTGAGTAGTGGGAAAGATTTTAGGGTTAAGATGCAAGGAAGGAGAGAGGGGAGAAAAGGGAGGCTCGAGGTGGTGGCCGAGGTGTTTGAGGTGGCGCCTGAGCTTGCTGTCGTGGAGTTCTCGAAGTGCTCCGGTGATACTTTTGAGTATGTGAAGTTTTGTGAGGAGGATGTTAGGCCGGCCCTAAAGGATATTGTTTGGAGTTGGCCGAGTGATAATTAGTTAACCATAGTGGTAGCAAGTTTTAGTGTTAATAAATAAACTGTGTTTTAACTTAACTGTGATGTACCAACGTTCACTTACCCTAATATGCTTAGTCTTATAGTCGGTTTCTGTTGAGGGCGTATGGAGAAACTGATATTGGAAGAAGTCTGACCTGACTAAACAAAACCTGAAAAGGATGATATGATGTACCTAATTAAGAGTAAAAGGTTTTATACTTACTCTTGATTAAATTGAGTTTGGGTTTTGACTAAATCATGTCTTCATTTTGATCACTTAATTGAAACAAATTTGGGTATTAGCCGGTTTATTTTTCTTGTTGTTGCCCTTTTTCGTCTTTTTTGGATCACTCACCTTATATTTCGAGAATAGATATCGTGATGATGGATTCTTAAATGGGGAATGAGGATGATGCACACAAATGTTATAATTAATGCACATACATGTTATAACTCATGCACACAATATTTAGTGATGTGTACCATCTGTGACACATGCACACGCGTGTGCTTGAGTTATAACTCGTGCGTACATGTGTTATAACGTTTGTGTTACTCAGTCCTCATCTAAGGATTCATCCTCACCGAAACCAAACCGTGTATTCTTTCGATGTGAATGAGAAATGGATGCATTGAATGGATTATTTGTTGTAATTATAGGTTAGTTCATCTAAGGATTCATCATCACCAAAACCAAACCATGTATTCTTTCGATGTGAATGAGAAATGGATACATTGAATGAATTATTTGTTGTAATTATAGGTTAGTTGATCTAATCTGTTTAGGTAGGAAGGTGATGATTTAGGGTGGTTTTCTGACTTTTTTCCGATTGGATCGAAGTTTGCAAGTAACAAAACATTTGTAGATAATGTTTTTCTGCTATGGTGTCTTCTTATGGAGGTTAAGGAGTTATTAAATGCATTATCCTTTGTGTATTTTGTATGAAGTTATACTTGCCAACTAATTTCCTAGTGGACTGATTGCGAATTCAACCCTACATCATTCATTCAAAATGGACCACGCAGGAAATCGGAGAAATTATTTTGATTGAGCAATGAGATTTGGAATTAAGTTAAACACTTGAATTTTTATTTTTATTTTTATAAAGGCTAGAACCGGAGTCTTATGAACATGCAACAACTCCTGACCATCCTCACGGACGATCCTAAAGAAGTCAGAGTAAGTACCAAACAAACTCGACGGAATGAAGATAGGACGCATCGTTCTGATATAAGAATCAGATAATAATTCATCCTGGTTACAGGATAGAACAGTCTTTAAAAAGTGCATGTTTATATGACTTTGTCAAAAGGTCAGCTGTCTTGTTTGCTTCTCTGAAGCAATGATATATTATAATATTATCAAATGATCTCAAGATATGTTTAATATCTAGAATTATGTTCCGAATTTCTCAAGGTACTTTCCAAATATCTTTTAGAGAATTTATCACCGTAAGATTATCACCTTCTAAAATAATATTTTTACATTTTATTTTCAATGCTAATTGTACTGCATATAAAGCACCTAGTGCTTCAGTATATAGAGACGAAGGTGAGGAAACCTTTTTACTATAAAAATCAATAATTTTTCCTATATGATTTCTTCTAATGCATCCTATATATGAGTTGTCTGTTGATTGGAAGGAACCATCAAAGTTAACCTTTATCCAGTCCATCGGTGGTCTAAACCATCTCCTATTTTTAATTTTGTCTCTATTTCTCTTATTCTGCATCCCCGGCCTTTGATATTATTCTGATTAGCTTCCCAGAATTTGAATTGTTCAAAAGCAGTTTTGTATGGGTCTTTCGGCGTATTTGTAAATTTTCGAAATACTACTGCGTTCCTATTAATCCAAAGGGAATACCAAAGAAAAATCAGAGCTTCTATTTTATTTTTATCTTTTTTATGACTATTGATTGTTTGCAACAATCTATCTTGAAAGGAGTTACCATTATGATTTGGAACATGAGATTTGTAGTTTAATAGCTTCTCAAATTTTTGTAATTGAGTATTAGTATAAAAACATTCAAAAAAGATGTGTTCTCTTGACTATGAGGGGCAATTACACAAAGAACACTGCGCATGAACTCTATTATAATATTTATTGAGTTTTTCCGTAGTTGGGAGATTATCTGAAATTGTTTTCCATAAAAAGTTTTGATGTCGGGGCTGTATTTTTAAATTCCAAACCCATGAGTACATATGATTTGTTGCGAAATTTTTGTTTAAAATATTAAATTTTCTAGCAGATGTTATAGAAAATTATCCCGTTTTATCTGAGATCCATACAATCTTGTCTTCTATATTAATTTTAGGAATGTATATGCATAAGATTTGTGAGACTATATGGTTTGGTAAGATTTCATCCAATTTTGAACACTTGAATTATAGTTTCTGTTTGATTTTAACAGTATGTTAGATTTCCCGTTTAATAATGCATTTGAAATGAACTATGAAAAGACTAATTAATGTGAGAATAATTTTTATTTTATGAATTACGAATACATTCACACTCTTCAAAATTCACATGCACGTTCTTTTATATTCGCTGATATGTGGATGTCTTGGATAATATATGAAAAATACATGAATGCGTGTGCATATGAATGCAAAATAATATGCATATAAATATAGAAAAATGTGCATGTATTGATAGAATCATTGGATAACTCCATGAAGAATTATACTTTTAGTATGATTTTTGTGACAGAAAAAAAAGAGGGAGAGATTTTTTTGTGGAAAGGGAGAGTTTTCTCGTTTTATTTAATGAAAACAAGCCTACAAAATATGCTCACTTACAATATTATCATTATCAACAAAAAAAAATGAGATTCAGTTACGAATGTCTCCCATAGTGTAAATTACGAATGAATTTCGTTTGTTAGATACGTGTAAAATAAAACGCTCAGATAAAAAACTATAAAAAAGAAAGTGCAAGACAAAGGCCAAAACATAACGGCTTGCATGTTTATCTTCCGTCTGCACTTTTGTTTAGGCATATTCGTATTTACTTTAATTAAAAATCATTCATCCGTGACACTTTTTCAAAAAATAAGTCCCTCGGAAGACTAACAAACTCAACATATTCCATGCTTTTTCGTGTGATGTTCATCAGGTTTTTCTTATTCGGTCGCTTTTTCTTATTCGGTTCCGATGGACATAAATTTTCAAGTTTTTTTGGATCGGACATCAGATCAAAACGTATTAATTCAGTGTTGTCTTGAACCACTTTTGACCGTTAAGTATTTTTTTTCACTTTTAGTCTATTGATTAATACAAATATTTTTTTAATATTTTACCACATATTATATCACTAACTTATTTTGAATATTGGAAGTAACTTTAGGGCTTGTTTGGTATCGACCTAGGAATCAGGTTGGAATGAGGGAATCGGGTTGGATATGAGGAATGAGTTTGAGTGATTCTTAGCTTTTAGTGTTTGGTAGAGGGAATGATGAATTATAAACTTAGGTATAAAACATACCTTGATTTTTATTTGGGTATGAGACCTAGTGTAATTTATGCCTCGTTTGGTATCGAGATAGGAATCAGGTTGGAATGAGGAATCAGGTTGGTTATGTAGAATGAGTTTGAGTGATTTTTAGCTTTTAGTGTTTGGTAGAGGGAGATATGAATTATAAACTTAGGTATAAGTTATACCTTGATTTTTATTTGGGTATGAGATCTTGTGTAATTTTTTGGTATGGGAATGACTCATACCGATTCCCTATGCTCATGCATATTAAATCAAACACAAAACAAGTTTAAATCATTCTCGTACCGATTCCCTTAACTCAAGGTATACAAACAAACGACCCTTTATTGGTATGAGAATGACTCATACCTATTCTACCAAACACAAAAACAAGTTTTGCTCATTCCAATACCGATTCCATGTACTCAAGGTATACAAACAAACGACCCCTTAACAATAGAAACTAACTTGTCCATTCGGTTCTAATCCGATTTTTTTTTTAAATGTGGTCAAAACTGGATTGAAACATGATTAAAAAAAAAATTCTTGAACCTCAGTAATCCCGGTTCAGTACGAGTCTGGTCTAGTCCAATTTCCCGACCTGGGCCGATTTTGTATGCCCCTAGTTTTTTTTATCTTAGGACATAGATAAAATTTAAATTAGGATTAATCTCTAAGATGGAATGGTTAAGCCTCTTCAAAAATGTGCATTTTGATCGAGTTTATAATGTTAGTTTCGATGAGGATGAAGATCAGATAAAAATTGAGAACCATGCACACACATTGTAACTTATATACATATATATTGTGTATCGGATGATGCACACATATTTGATGAGACGTACACAATCCGTGACTCATGCATAATACATTGTACACAATAGATTTAGGCTCCTGAGAAACCACCTCTTAGGGAAAAACGGAGTTAACGATTTAGAGGCGTTAGATCAAATTCGGATCAATGACAAGGATTAACTCAGAATTTTCAATAATAAAAAATCGTTTTAATTTTAGCAATATTCCCCTAAATCCCGCTATCAAATCTCATTCCTCTCTCTCCTCCCCTAAATCCCGCATTCTTCTTCGACTCCTCTCTTCAAAGACGCCCTCCACTGCTCCTCCATCGGCTTCTCACCTCCCGTCCCTTCACCGACTAGCAACAAACCCTCGGCCTCTCCTTCTACGCCCTCCGCTTCCTCCGCCGCACACTCTTCCCTCCTCCTCCACTCCCACGAGCATTCCGTCCACCCGACGAATTTTGCGCCGTCGAACGCCTGTTCGGCCTCCTCATGTGTGGTTCCAAATCTCTCAGCTCGATGTTGCTCGGAGAATCACATCTCTCACCATCGCCACTCGCGTTTCTACCCTAGAATCGGAGGCGGACGAACTCCACAACCAACTCTCTGTTAAGGATCAGATCATTTCCACCTTGATTATCTCAAAAAATTGCTTTCTCGATACTCGCGTTTCTTATTCAAGTTCACACTATTATGGAATCTATGATCTAATGGCTCAATCTTAATGTTGGATTACTAAGCTCTCCTTTGCAATAATGGCTTGAATTTTGAAAGCTGAGAAGAAGAGGCAGAAGGAAAGAATGGTATGTGAGTCTGGACTTGTGGATTATATTGTTTGCTTTGGATTATTTTGTGCTTATCTACAGTGTCATTGTTTTGTAGTTTTATGAACATTTTTTTATCTACAAAATTGTTTTCATTACCTGGCCTTTTGCATTTGATTACCCTTAGTAGTGTGCATAGGTTTCCTTGTAGTAAGGTAGGAGCAATCAATAGCTGCAGCACTTAACAGTAATGGAGTTTGTGATAGTATAGTATGACCAATACAAGGAAAGTAGCATTGACAAGTTTAGGACTGGTGAATCTGCACACAACTCCTGAGAATGAGACTTCATTCTGGATGAGAATCCTGAAAGATGTAAATTTGTAATGAAGCTTCATAGACCTATAAGTATAAGACAACAGTGCCTAATTTATGGGTCTCAAGAGTAGAAAACTTATTGTCTATTGTCATTGAACACTGCAGTCTGTAGAATATGAACATGACTTGAGCGTATCCCTGAGATGATTTGGGGTGTCATTTGATGATAGCTGTGATGGATTGTCACAAATTTTCCATGATAACTGTGATGGGGATGTTGCCTAACATCTTCTACAGTATGCTTTGTAGAATATTAAAGTTTCATAAAAAAATTCTGAATTTTTTTACATTTTTCTATTGTATTGCAGGCAGAGATTGAGAAAGTTAAGAAAAGGAGGGAGTTGAGAGCACTTGAAAAGGCACAACATGAAGAAGAGATGCTTAGTTTCCTGATGTAAATTTATAAAGTTCTGTTGGGTTGCGTGTGATGTATGTTGGTTTATGCCTCAACCTGCAAGCATGTTGTAGTAAGCTGTTTGTGTATTTTAACATTTGAACCTGGCAGGATTTTCTTTAATCATTTATAATTTCAATACTATTAATAGGCACTTTTGGCAAGGGAACGGGCTCGAGCTGAAGCGGACGACTTCGAAAAGAAAGAAGAGGAGGTATTAAATGGATCTCTCCCACTTACAAAGTGATGAAGTACAACTTGCCCCTTCCTGACCTATTTAACAATTCAATTTTTTTTTCCCGCAGTTCCATTTCTCTCAAAGCAAATTCAGGTCAAGGATCATATTTATACATATGTAGTGCATATCACTACGGATTTAGTGCATATCTATAGATATGTGTTGCATCTCAACTAAAAAGTTGTAAACTTTGAAAAATACATTAGCACTTCTCTTAATTAAACTACATATAAAATTCAATATCTCTAAAATCCAAGTTTACATAATACCAAAAATTAACTCTAATTCTAATATCTCTAAAAATTAAATTGCATTAACATCAACTAAAGGATTCTTTCAAGGCAACAATACAAAAATTAATGCATATCTAGTGCATATCAAGTAAATCGAATTGCATAACGGCGAAAAGGAACTGCATATGACAACTTAATAGTCATAATAAAAATCATGTGAAACTCTACATAGCTACTTGTTCATGAATATCGATTCAATTTTTTCATGCATATCAATTACTTCTTCATGCATATCGATTCACTTTTTTTGCATATCGGCATATCAGGGCAGTACAAAACCCTACAAAAACGAGACGCATATCAATCACTTATTAATGCATATCGATTCACTTTTTTTACATATCGGAATATCAAGGCATAATACAAACTGCATATTACAACTTAAGTTCTGCATAACGGCGAAAACGAACTGCATATCAAAACTTAAGGTTTTCATATTAGGATTGGTACGAAACTCTAGCGCGCCGTGCATATCGATGTATTGGTTTTGCATATCAGGATGAAACCCTAGAAACCTATAGTAAAATTCAATAGGTAAATCAAATTTCATCACCCTCATGACCGTCAATTTACATGAAAGAATCTTATGAATCTAATATGAAAGTCGAATGTCACATCCCCTTGGCTAAGCATTCGATTTGAGAGGCGAAAACCATTGTTAGAATCAAAACGTATCTACTGCATATCAAGTAAATCCGATTGCATAACAATGATAACGAAATGCATATGACAGCTTTATTACTGTGCATAACAGAATTCATGTGAAACCCTAAATTGCTACTGCATAACACCGAATCCCTGGTGCATATCGTTTTATTAATGTTGCATATTAGAACGAAACCCTAATTAACCCTAGTTTGATGCATATATCAAAGTCGAATATAATCAAACCCTAATCAAATCTCACCCTAGCAATCTATCGTAAAATTAAATAGGTATACAAAATTCAATAGGTAAATCAAATTTCTCACCCTCATGACCGTCAATTTACATGAAAGAATCTTATGAATCTAATATGAAAGTCGAATGTCACATTCACTTGGCTAAGAATTCGATTTGAGAGGCGGAAACCATTGTTAGAATCAAAACGTATCTACTGCATATCAAGTATATCCGGTTGCATAACACTGATTACGAAACGCATACGACAACCATTTTACTGCATAACAGAATTCATGTGAAACCCTAAATTGCTACTGCATACCACCGAATCATCTGATGCATATCGTTTTATTGTTGCCGCATATCAGAACGAAACCTTATTTAACCCTAGTTTGATGCATATATCAAAGTCGACGTTTAATCAAACCCTAATCAAATCCTAATAAAACCCTAATCTAATTCCTATTAATATCTCGATACTAACCTTCTTCCATGGAGATTTGTGTGGTGTTGTATCAATCAACTATTGTTACCGGGAAGAAAAAACGGGAGGAGAAGAACGATGGAAGAGAGGCAACGTGAGTTGATGGAAGAGAGAGAGAATAGTTGATTGCCGTAAATTAAGGAAGGGGTTATGATATTTTTTTCCTTATTTTCTTTTAATTAAAAGACTTCTAATCTAGCCCTTCATCTAATCTCATCCTATGGCTCCTATTCGTTAACTCCGTTTTACTACAAAAGTGGTCTTACCGGAGCCTCCCTCGTACACAATATATATGACTATATATTATCCATAGTTCTTATCTAAGCCTTTATATACTCACGTGATTTTTCAGTTGAAATTCCCTCCATCTTTTGAGTAGCAATCTTCATGATCGATCAATCTTGCAAGTTAGTTATCCGAATCGAGTTGATAGTATCACAAGGGAAGTGCATCACGGATTACATGCTAGATCAGTCTTGCAAGTTAGTTATTCAGTGGTCCCTTTTTAGTAATTATTTTTTCTACATGTACACGATCTATACTACTAGTATATTCGAAGGAATTAAAACAAAGATTATAATTAATTAATTAACATATGTACGTATAACACTAATTTCAAATTGTTAAATATAATCCAAAACCAATTGGTCTAGTCAAAACATTTTCACTAGCCTCTTTGTGTTACATATGATAATATATATGAACATGATCTGACACTAGGTAATTTTTCCAGAAAGGTATTCAAGGATTGATCCTGATTCATGAGCCGTGATCCCTTGTCAAATTTCGGGTGATCAGCCTAGTTTCGACCCAACGAATTTCAAATCATTGGATTTTGTGAACTTTTCTTGATCCGATTGGATCGAGCTATCCGAATTGAGTTGGGTCGATCAGTTTTTAACGGGTCTAGCTAGTTAAGCGTAATGTATATGAACTAGACCCGTTTTATAACCACCGAATATTATCTTGATGTCAGAGTGTGAAGATAAGCTATCACTATTACACATCGAAAAATTGGGACAAATTTAGTGAATTGTTTCTTTTATTACTAATCTGATATTCCGTATATGATACTCCCTCCGTTAAAAAATATTTGTTCCTGAAACAATTTTAGAGAGAATTTATTGATTAAAATTTTAGACAAGTATACCCTTCATAGTTTAAGTAGTAACATAGAAAATAAAGGAAAAAATAGTGAAAAAATAAAGGAAAGAATCAATAACAGGAGGGTAAATTTGGAAAAAAGATGTAAAATTATGTTAAAAGATAAGTAATTTTTAACAAATGATTTGGACTACAGGGACAAGTAAGAGGAATTAATATTTTACTAGATTTGTATATTGGACTTCACCCATGAAAACGAAAATCACTAAGCAACAAGAAGGATAGGGGTACCCAAATTGTTCAAAAATAACAAAAAAATCACTTGGAGGAAATCCAGAATGATTAACAATACAATTAAAGAGAAATTAGATAGAGCTTTGATCCATCAACAAGTAGTAACATGGTACCCAAATTTGATCAAACAAAATCATGCCTTCACAACCTCAAATCACTGCCCAATATCACTAGATATAACAAATGAAACCACACACCATGCTCAACCATTTAAATTCGAAATGATGTGGACAAAGAGTAAATATACGAATGTTTTAGTTGCACAAACCTGGAGGACGCAAATTTAAGGAACGCCCCTTTACCAACTGGCAAAGAAAACCCAATTATTAAAAACAAAAATTAAGGAATGGAACAAAACCAGATTTGGCAATTTTTTTGAACAACTTAAAAAGGTGGAGGAATAATTACTCATAATCCAAAGTATTCCCCAATCATCTTGTCTAGAAAGCAATATTATTAAACATAATAACCTCATAAAAAAGAAACAAGGTATGCTCTCATTTCAAAGAATTTACTGGAGACAAAGAGCAAAACTAAAACATATAAAAAAATGTAGACTCAAATACCAAATACTTTCATAGGATTGCCACTGGGAGAAGAAATAGGAAAAACATTAAAGAAATAACATCCAGCGAAGGTACACAAATTATTGGATATGACAACATCAAAACAGAAATCAAGAGAGATTGAACATGTTTTGGAAGATATAGAACCAGAAATTACAAACGAAGACAACAGTAAGCTAATGGCTAATGACACAAATAGCGAAATATATAAAACACTAAGTGAAATTAAAGATGACAAAACCCCGGGACCAGATGTCATGCCAGCTGGTTTCTATAAGAAATATTGGAGTATCATCGGGCCCGATATCATCAAAGCCGTAAAAAGTTTTTTCCATGCCGGAAGGCTTTTAAAACAAATTAACCACATCTTTATTACCCTCATACCAAAAAACGATAACCCCCAATCTACTAACCATTATAGACCTATTAGCTTGTGCAATATAGTATATAAGATAATCTCAAAAATTCTTACTAATAGACTTAAAACAATGATGAATAAAATTACACATCCCCTTCAAGGTGCTTTTGTTCAAAACAGAAGTATCCAAGATAATGTTTTAATAGCACACGAGATATTTCACTCCTTTAAAAAGAAATCATGTAATAATGGGTGGATAGCTCTTAAATTAGATATGGAGAAAGCGTACGGCCGGGTCGACTGGACGTTTCTTCTGCTAACATTAAAGAAATTTGGATTCTGTGAAAAATTCATCAACTGGATTAGAGAATGCATACACTTTGTATCTTTCTCTATTCTAGTTAATCAGGGACCAACATACCTATTCTACCCAACTAGAGGATTGAGGCAGGGTAAACCACTTCCCCCCCCCCCCCCCCCCCCCCTTCCTCTTTATAATCAGTGTAGAAATCCTGGCTAGGAGTCTTCAGAAAGCATCAGAAGCAAGAACAAACCAGATTGGAATCATGATCTCAAGAGGGGGCACCAAAAATCTGTTCCTGGCCTTTGCTGATGATATAATCATTTTTGCAGAGACTAAAACATCCATTTGTCAAAAAATCAAAACCATTATAGATGAATATTGTGAAGTATCAGGACAACGAGTCAACTATGACAAATCAACATTCCAAGTATCCAAAAACACAACCAATAGTGCAATCCAACAAATCACCCAGATATTCCACATTGACAAATCAATGGCAATGGAGAAATATTTAGGGTGTCCGATCATCATTGCGAAGGTGGAATCTAGTAAATTCTTCTCAATCATTGAAAAAACGACCCAAAAACTCACTAAATGGAAAGCGGACACTCTTTCTATGGAAGGGAGGAAAGTTCTGATTAAAGCAAATCTATCAGCCCAACCAAACTATATGATGCAAAATTTCATGCTACCCTCCAAAACACATAAAAATTTGGATAAAATAAACCGTATATTCCTTTGGAATAAAGGAGAGAACTATAAACCCATGATAAAATGGGAGGAGATCTGTAAACCAGTTTATAATGGTGGACTAGGAATACGAAAAAGCAAATATATGAATATTGTGCTGCAAATGAAACTTATCTGGAAAATTTTAGCTGAACCTGATAACCTATGGGTCAAAATAATAAGAGAAAAATACCTCAAACATACACACATTCTTGATTATGAGAAAACCCCAAAGAGAAGTGACTCTTGGCAATGGACCCAGATGTCGAAACTAATCTCACAATTCAAACAAGGTCTCACCTGGAAAATTGGAGATGGGAGAACTATCAAATTCTGGGAAGATAAATGGTTCCCCGAACCACTAAGAGAACAAGTAATAACCAATGAGCCAATAAATCCACAAGTTACGATATCATTCTTTCTCAACCATGATAAATCATGGGATGAAGATAAGATCCAAGTATACTTTAATAACACAACCATAGAGAAACTAAAATCATACCCTATTCCTTCTAACTATATACAAGATAGGATGTACTGCGGATTCAATAAGAACGGATGGTTCTCTATTAAGAGTGCTATGGACATGATTTATGCAAATCGGAACCTCCCACCATCAAACATTGAATGGATCTGGAAACTTGATTTGATATCAAAAATAAAATCTCTTTTATGGAGAATTTCCAAAGATGGATTACCAACCAAAACTAAACTACATAACAGACAAATGGACATTACAACAGAATGTATGGGATGCAATACTCAAAGTGAAGATCTTAAACACTTCCTATTTGAATGCCCAAGAACCAAGCGAATCATCATAAACTTTGATAGGAAGATCCATGCAACAATTAACTCTTTAACACCAAGTAATCATAATATTATAGAATTACTTAATGAAATAAAAAACAAGGCCACGAATAAAGAAATTGAAGACTTAGCTACTATTTGGTGGACCCTCTGGATCTATAGAAACAAACAAATCTTTGACATAGTAGAACATAATCGACTACCCAATATTCACCATTTCATCAAAAACCAAATGAAAGAGTGGAGACTCACTAAAATGGAAGAAAAAATGGACATCGAAGTTGAACCAATAATTCCAAAACAAACTCGAAGGAAAAGGAAAGTGATAAGATGGAATAAACCAAAACAAAATTTCTATAAAATCAATGTAGATGCTGCTTGCCCATCTTCTAGACCAGCTTCCTACGATATTATATCATTAGAAATGACCAAGGTAAACCAATAAAAATGGCGATTGGATCCCAATGAAACGTTTCACCAATCATGGATGAGGCCCTTGCAATGCGATATGGCATTAAGGAGACTATTCGGTTGGGTCTCACTCATGTTGAGATCGAAGGCGATAATCTTCGCCTTATTAATGTCATAAACGACGTTTGGGACTGCCCATGGGAAATAAACTTGATCATGACTCATATATTAATGGATCTCCGCTCCTTTGCGGAACATCGAGTATCCCATATTTTTCGGGAGACAAATGGTGCAGCTGACCTTATAGCCAAAATGTACCATTTAGTACCTCATCCTGATTTTGCAGCCTTTCCAGATCTTCCAGATCTCATCCTTCGGAATTCCCTAAGACGGTATCATTCTCGTTAGATGTGCCGCTAAATGCTTTCTTCATGAAAAAAACAAGAAGGATAGGGGTTTCTTACCGTTACATGTTATGAGAAACAACACTACGCTATTGCTAGTTAGGTTAATTACTTAATTAGAAAATATGAAGAAACGTAAGTTAGAAAACTAACCTACTCACTGATTGTTGGTTTGTGAATTAACCAACCATCTTATGAGAAGTAATGTCAAATTCTGATTGGTAAAGTGTTAAACCCAATGTGGGTCCGACAGGATAATCAAGAATATCAAAGATGAAGTTACACAAGCTCACATGGGTTCCCATGATCAGATGGATAGAAGACAAACACCAGAATGTTTTAGATATGATCATAATCATATATTCCATCCACTCTTTTTGAACCAGTCCATTGAACTTTAGCAAACTCAAATGGGTTTCTAACACTTGTCACTTGATCACCATCTTTCATCTTGCTTTGGAGAAGAAAAATAATTGAATGGTTCCAAGTACATAGTCATCCCTAGACATTGGACTCTTGTGTATATTTCTTACTACTCCTTGTTTCCATTTTTAATCATTCTCATCTACTAGCATTTATAGATATTTAAACTGTTTAGTTCCTTCATTATAGCGTGTGGACACATGTATGTTTGTGATTCTTACACCTTATCTTTTTACCTAAGGTCACATTATTGTCTTATTTCTTTCTTTTAGATTAAGATATTGTGGCTGTATTACTTGCTATCTCTCGTGTAAAACCATGGTAATGTACACATAACCACAATACCTAGTTTAATATAATTACAAGATTCCAAATGAAAACTAATAGACAACAAGATGTGATGTTTTTAATTTCAGAAAATTATCATGTAATCTTCGATCTTATTCCAATCGACGCGCAGTCGTTGTAGGGATAAGATAAAATTTAGTGTAGTGTAGTGTAACTGTGTAACTCTTTGTAGGTGGGGTTGGTTTTTTGCATCCATTTTGAATTATTGATGCATACTTTGATAGCGAAAACAATAAATTAGAGTATGAATCTTCAGATAGGATAATTCCGTATGGGTATCACAGCATCTACGTAGATGTTTTCATGAATGAAGGTAGGGTTGGGGGAGAAGCATTGTGCAGGAGGTCTGTTCCAGTGGAGAGGCGTACTCGTCGGTGCAGCAGTTTTATAAGCGACGGTCCTGTTGTAGACGACAATGAATTTGTTGAAGAATCTGCAAACCGGACTTAGCACTCCCCAATACAACTTATCAGGCCCAAATCAAATCAAACTTGCCTTCCAACACAACAATTCATAAGCCCATAACAAATACCATTCATTCCAGGCCCAAATCTTCCACCAATCCAAATCAATGGGGCTTATCAGTCTCTAACCTTCATTCTATCTACATTAGGAAAACTAATCCTTCAAAAACTGCTCCTAACAAATAAACTATACCAAAAGTAAATATTTGGTAACTAAAACTGCTCCTAACTAAAAATTAGGGTTTACAACCTAATAATGCAAAAATGACTATTATGTTGTGGCTAGTACCGCAATTGATATGAAAATGCATTCTCCCCTTTAATTTTGACGATGAATTGCTTGAATTGAACCTTCAATTGAGGTAATTAGGGAAATTAATGAATTTCTTGCCTCGTGGTCGACCTATAGGTAGGTAGGGAAGTTGAATGGCAATGAAGAATATCAACAAATCATCCTGCTTAACCCAACTATTGGGTTATTCATCAATCACGCTATCAAATTTGATACTATTTCTCAAAGTGAAACCGAACAATAGTCAAATTCGAAATAAATAATGGTTAAATATGTTCAAAGTCA
Source organism: Oxyria digyna (assembly GCA_029168935.1). Classification (NCBI taxonomy): domain Eukaryota; kingdom Viridiplantae; phylum Streptophyta; class Magnoliopsida; order Caryophyllales; family Polygonaceae; genus Oxyria; species Oxyria digyna. The sequence continues at coordinate 12,250,304 of JAPVLV010000010.1, read as the reverse complement.
AAATCTAATGAGAAACCCTAGATCCAAAAGGGTTTAGCGGGGAAAATCCAAGTTATAGGAAGAGGGAAAATGACCCAGATCTCAAATAGAACGGCGGAAATGAGCATCGGAAAGGGTGGCGACGTCAACAATGGAAAGACACCGACCGTCGAAGGAGAAGAGCGTTGGCTAGTAGCCCTCGCTAGAGGAGAAAAAGGGGTTGAATCGGCTCGTAGAGGAGTTCAGAGTCGGGTTTACGGGTGGAGGGAAAGCGGTTACGGGGGTTTGAGATACACCTGAAACACTATGCGAGAAGGAGGACGACGAGGGCATGGAGATCGAGGAAGAGGGCACCGGCCGGACTGCGACGAGGGTTTCAAAGAGGAAGATGTCGCCGCCGGCAATGGGCTTCAAGCAGAGAGACGGTGAATTGGCGGCGAGTAAGGTGATGAATGGGAAAATTTCTTTCTCGAACAAAATTGCAGGGTTTAAACATGACCCTCTAAGATTTCATCCATGGACTAACCAAAGAGACGAGGTTAAAATGGTAAAATATGTATGGTATTATTCATTGTAATAATTTTTAGAAGTGAGGGTTAAAATAGTAAATTTCAATAAAAAAACGGATTATTTGACAGAATCCGTTTAAGGGTGCTATTTTGTAAGAAAAATATATATAATGGGTGGTTTTAAATCAATAAGCATATAAAGGGTGGTTCCATGCAAATTACCCTATATAAGGGGTGGTTTGAGGCAAAAACCTCTAATTAAAACATCTAAATATTAAAAATTTAGAAAAAATACTATGTGAAAAAATGAATAAAGAATTACAAATAGACGAAAATATGAAATGTGGTGAAAATGGAGTTTTGCTATGATACTCTATATAGTAAATTATCGGTGTAATTTGTGACAATTGATCTGAACGAAACTTTGGAACGGCGACTCGTAAAAGCCTTTTAACTCTTAAATTTTAAGATTGGAAAAGATGAGAAAATTATCATTATGACAAATTTTAATATAGACTACACACTAGTGTATGGCCTTTGATTTCTGTTGAAAAATAATCAAATTCATCTTAGAAACCATAACCGGGTTTACCCTATTCCATAGATCGATCGTAGCTTTTGTATGTACATAAACTGATAAACATGTATTATTCGATCCATCTCAAGAGCTGACCCTACGACTCCATTTAAGTCTATATCTTATGTGAGTGAAGTTGAGATCCTAACAATAATGCATAATTTGGAACTAAAACTCTGAAGTTTGGCACCTCTGAATTTTAAATCAGTGGGAGGTATGCACTTGACATCACTATACACATCATGGAAGACAACTTGATTTTGAAGCACTTCATTTCCAATATTTTCTTGTGTCAGTAAACATTCCATAATTAAATTTCAGTTATACACTTGCAGGGGTCACTAAAAATGAGCTGGTCAACCACTACATTTACACCAAAAACAACCCGACAAATTGTAATGATTTTATTACTCTGTTTTAGTCATCAACTTTCTTGTCAGCGTGTTGTGAATCAGATTTTAAGTCATATCAGTAGTTGGTGAAATTGAATTCAGTCCTCTAGTCAAGCAAAAACAAAATACTCCGTACTCCATTTTATACATTCTTTCTTATAAGGAATGATTGGTGAAAATAACTTCACAAATTCAGTATTGAAATATTGATATCTTGTAAGAAGAAAATAGAGAATAAGATGGATATTAGGGAAGAAAATAAGAGCAACTAGCTAAAATGTCAAACTTTTATATCACTAAATACAAAAATGCCAATACACTACTAATCTACTACTCCCTTCGTCCCATATTGTTCTTCTCATTTCGAATAGTGTACACTATTCACGGTTCAAGAGAATCTTCTCGTTTTGTCTTGATATATAAAAAATATATAGTCATGTGGGGTCTTATTTGATTCGTATTAATGCGTACTTTAATAATATCAAATTTTAATAATTCGTATTAACATAAAACTAGAGATATTAAGAATATAAAACGTACCTCGACAAATGTGTCATGAAAAAATGGGAAGAACATTATGGGACGGAAGGAGTACTGCTTAAAGAGGAAACCCCTCTAATGAATAGTGAATTAACCGACGTTTGTTAACACAGTTTTCATACTTATCACCATTATACGGAGTATGTATTAAAATTGGCTATCTTATACACACCTAAAATTCATATGCAGAAAGGCAGTAACTCTTGGTGTTTTTACATGGAAATAGGTGATTATGGGCTTCAGACTGCTTTGAAGTTGCTGCATAGAGCATTTTTTAATGTTAGCTTGTTTATCTTTACAATTGGTAAGCTTTTGTTTTCGCATGTACATCAACTGTTCGACAAAATGCCAATGCACACCAACCCCCTCTATAATTTTGTTGCAGGTGGAGGATTTGTAGGAAGCATTGCTGGGGTGATGAAAGGCCAAACAACTGAAACAAGGTTTTCTAGAGGAGCAACCAGTTCTTGATGATTCATGACATCAAAATTTAGCATGCCATCAGAATAAGCATAGCTTCTGCTGATTTAATGAGCTAGAGCAAACTAGGATTCATATGAAGTAAGATCAAGTGAAATTACTTCATAAAATTCTACCTTAAAATCAAACCACAACCATAAATTTTTATTTGTACATCCCTTACTTTCCAACTTTGACAAAAACACCCTTAATAGTAATATAGACCTGGCCAAACTAGGGCCGGCCCGTCCGGCCCTCCCAGCCCGCCCTAAAATATGGGAGGATCTGGGTAGGAGATTTAGCCCATAAGGGCCGGCCCTGCCCGGCCCTTTTTTAAAGTGGGAGGATATGGGATCGGAGTAGGGCCCTGGGGGCCGGCCCTACCCGGCCCATATTATATATATAATATAATATTAAGGTTATGAGGATTTAGATGCGAGTACTATTACCACGACATAATTTTTATATTGTGTTTTTGGATTTTTTTTGTTGAATCGGTTATGAGGATTGTTATTTAAGCATGCATTTTGGACCTTTTTAACATGCGTTTTTGGATGGTGAATTGTTTGTAAGCACTAAAAAGGTTTTGAATGTTTTAGTAACACCATTTAGCTCGGTTGTAAGTAGTCGAGGGCCGCCCTGAGGGCCGCCCTTATGGGACGATATGGGTAGAGGAATTGGCCCATTTTAAATGGGAGGGCTTGGCCCGGCCCTGGTAAATGGGTAGAATTTGGAATTTGGCCCTGCCCTGGCCCGGCCCAAGCCCGTTTGGCCAGGTCTATAGTAATAATAGCTACAATTTCTATATGACCCACCCCTTAGTTTAAATATTTCAACTTAACGTGGGGGATTTCCGTATTGAAAAGATGATGCTGTAACTTTGCTAATGAATCCATGATATACAGTATTAGTGATTGATTATCATCTCCCAGGTACAACAAAGTGTACAAAATCATGTACAGTGGGTTTGTGAAGATTAAAAGAAGAAGAAGAAGAAGAAGAAAGGGACAAAAAGAGGAGAAATAGCGAAGAAGAGGCCAACTGTCGACAAGTGCCAAGTTGTAGTTGTGCAGATGACGCAAAAGCCACATATCACTTGGGCATAAGAAGACAGCCCTTTGCCCTAATACCTTAGTACAGTACATCACATTGAAACACACACAAAATAATGTGTATTCAACTTAATAAGGACACATTTGAGTTATTTCAGGAGCCATATAGTTTCCCTTGAAGTTTTTGATTCTGTCATCCATTGTCATTTTCTATCCAAGGTACATGAAGATATTAGCCGTTCTAATCTTCATGTTAATGACAATTTAGAGAAAAAATAGATTAGTTTTTTATCGGGTTAAGGACAAGAAGGGTAGGACTACAAGGATGCAAGTGTTTTAATGAACATTTAAGTAGGAACAAGACACAACTAGGGTTTCGTTGATGCCGTATGCTTTCTCTTCCCTGAATTTTAACAAGTTCTTAGATAAATTATTTTAATAAAATCTTTAGTACTTATATGCCTCTGTTTGGTCCAAGCTAACATGGATTCGTGGATGCATGTATAAAGCTCAAAGAGTGAGCATTCATTTTGTAGCTTTTTCTGTGGATTAATGTTTTCCCTTTAATTTGGTTTGTTGTATACACTTCTTATTGACATTGAGCACTCATAGTATATTTTCTAAAGTGTTGACAAGAAAGCTCTTGTTTCCTAGAAATGTTAGAACCTCTATCTTGACGCATACCAGGTATAGGAAGACTTTGAAAAATGTTGATTTGTTTCTCATTTAATTTCAGTTTATATCCTAGGTGAAATAAACAGAGTTGGGAGTTGTTGGTTAAACATCAATGCTCAAATTTTGTTGGCTCATGGTGTAAAGATAAGATTTTCTTGTTAACTTCATATCACTTTCTATATATAGACACTAAAGACCATGCTCATGACTTCAGCCTTTGTCTCCTCATGTTTCCTATGTGACTGGTGTGTACATACTTTGATGAGCTTGGCATCACTCCTTATGAAAAGGCCAGTGCAAACATGAAGATGAACAAAGGTACTCCAGCTTCCTCCACATTGTGAATAGAATTATCGAGGTTGGAAGTACTATTTCACAGTGCACCATGCTACCGGCAGTGCTCATCAAGCTTGCCAAGATGGAGCTTCATCTGTGAAGTCCACAAATGTAGAAATCCCAATAACAAATTAATAACCGCATGCGCGAGCGCACGCGCACCCTACCTAGTATTATAAAACTAAGACTACGATTGCGCAGAGTGATATTATAAAATTAGGATTATGAATATAATGTCTAACGATATGCAATATATGTATCATTGTTAGGGTCATAATGTCATATGTATTTACATCGGAGTGGGGTGATTTTAACACATAAGTAGATAAATTATTTCTTGAATTGTCAATTGGGTAGGGTGGCAATTTGGATCTTCTAGAGCTGAAAATGTAGCACTTTTTCTGCCAAGTTAAAAAGAAGACACTCTAATATTATTTTAATAGTTAAAGAAAGAGTAATTTTGGGTTTATAGATTTGTTTGGTGGTAGGGCCTAGTTCAGACACACAATAAGATATATTACCAGCTTCAGACAAGTTGATCTGTTAGGCTGGAACCTCATGTACTTATATGTATTGGGCTTGGTGATGTGGTTGAATATGATATCTCCTCTAAGAGTATACACAATGGTTGTCCATGTGAACATCAAATATTTTAATAATATTTGTCTTCTTTTTATTCATATTCATTTTTCACACCCACTTATTCTCACTACATTCTCAATGGTTACTCAATCATTTTCCATTTATTTATGGTCATTTATTTCTCCATGAGACACATGTCAAATTTATTTATGTATTTTAGGTCAAGAGTGATATCACTTTGGGACACATGTCAAATTTAGGTTGAATAACCAGTTCATTCATCGTGGTGAAAATAATGCCAAATATATTGTTTCTCTTTCATCCAAAATTCTATTTTTTTCATATTTTAATATTATTTTGGGTTTCTCTTTCCTAATATTCATCCCCAAGTGTGCAACCAATGTCTATACTCTAGCAAGTGGTATCAGAACCGATGGTTCGTTGGGTCGATTGGGCCTGTTTGGCCTGTTGCACCTCATACCCTTCACAAGGCACTATATGAGCTTATAAGGGATTAACAAGTATGAGAGTGATGAGGTGATTCCAAGCTTCTTCTTTTGGCAATTGATTTCAAGGTGGAATTTCATGGGGGTAACAACCATCTAGGCGATATATAAGGGTTAAAAATGTATACAGTTTGATTTCAAACTAGTCAAGCGGATGCATCGTCTAACGACTTAGAAAAAAGAAATGGGTTAACAACCATCTAGGCAGTATATAAGGGTTAAGATGTATACAATTTGATTTTGAACTAGTCAAACATTTGCATTCTTAGAAAAAAAAAAAAAAGAAGTAATAATCACATGATAAGGAATGATTGGTGAAAATAACTTCACAAATTCAGTATTGAAAATATTGATATCTTGTAAGAAGAAAATAGAGAATAAGATGGATATTAGGGAAGAAAACAAGAACAACTAGCTAAAATGTCAAACTTTTATATCACTAAATACAAAATGCCAATACTCTACTAATTGGATATGGTTCAATAATTGATTTAGCCTTTCTTTAAGAAAATTATCACTCCAATATTATAAAATTAAGACTACGATTGCGTAGTGATATTATAAAATTAGGACTACAAATATAAAAAAAGTTCGGTGTGATAATAATGTTTAACGTAGAAAAAATAAAGCATTTACGTTCATAAATAACAAGTTAATGTTCTTACTCTGAATTGTAACGTTCATAATCTGGCGATTAGGTCTCTTTCGACTATTTCATGAAAAAATCAATGTTTACATAAATTACAAAATTGTCACCACGTGACTCTTTTAAAAAGTTCAAAATTGTCAACGTCCAGATTATGAACATTACCATCTAGAATAAGAATAGGAACACTAATTTGTTATCTGTGAACGTGAACGCTTCGTTTTTTCTACGTTAAACCTTTTTTTCACCCCAACCTTTTTCACGAATATAATATGGAACATATGCAATATATGTACCATCTAGACGGTATCTAAGGGTTAAGATGTAAAAATTTTGATTTCGAACTAGTCAAGCAGATGCATCATCTATGGACTTGGAAAAAAGTAATAACCACATGATAAGCATGAAATCTGAAAAGACTATGGAAAATTACAAAAGAAAAGAAAACAACAACAAAAATAAAAAGCAAAAAACTAGTGCAACTAAGGTAGAGAGAAGCCAAGCTGGTAAGGGGCTTGCCCCTTGTCCACACATCGGGAGTTCGATTTTCACTAATGACTTGCTCTTCTTATATAGGGGTGTGGAGCCTGCCTGATGAAAAAGGCTCGTTCTTAGCTTGTTAAAAAAAAAACACAGAAAAGGACAATAACAAAAAAAAAAACCCTAAAAACTGGATCACTCTCCAAAAAAACTTGGTCAACAATTAAACTGGACAATCTAGTCTATCTAGACCAAGTAGCAGAACCTCGTATCTTCTTGATGCACGCAGCAAATTTGCAGAACAATTTCCTTTATTTAGATTGGTTTCTTGATGAACATCCCAAATACAAATTTGCCCATAAGTAGAAACACAAAAGAACAACAAAATGGGCTTCATATAGCATTCGGTGAGTGACCCATTTTTTTGGTGTTGACAAATAACAACTTAATTCCGAGCTTTGTTAAGACTTAATATGAATTGGATCTTCATGTTGTTGTGGAGGAGAAGGAAGGTGACCCTTCTCTTGGAGGCTCTTGACAGTATCATATAAGCTTTGCTTCGTCGGAATGAACTCGAACCCTAATTTCTTGAGCTTTTCATTTGAGAATTTGTAGGGCTTGGCTCTTGGGTTAACCTCATCTGAACACCTACATTCAAATATCACAATTCCCAAGTTGGATTTTATGGTCTTAATTAATTTGTAAAGAACAAAATGAGATAAGCACATGTCAATATCTTATGCTAAAGCAAGAATTGAAGTACTAACACTTAAATAAAACAAATTATGGATAACTATACCTTATTATATATATCAACTTTGTAATTTGGAGATCCTTGCATGCATATTTTGTACAATCTTACTTTTAATAAAGAACTCTTTTTTTGTTCTCAACAAAATAAGAACTCTTTTTATTGGGATAGAATTTTATAAATAACTCTTTGTTTGAGGTGATATAACAAAGTGATCTCACCACTAGAATATGGGCCTCATTCCAAGAATTCATATGGAAGATGGTGGGTTTTTAGGCTCCATTTCATGGACCCCATTCTACCAAATTCAACAACAAAATTATTTTATCATAGCCCACTTGATTTGAAATCCACTATTGCAATATTTGTTACACAAAAGATTTAGTTTTTAATTAAATGTGGGCCTCCTATTTTTAGATGGGTCCAACATAGAATCCATTTCTATCTTATTTTATTGGTATCCAAAAGATGATTCACCCTCCTTCGAAAGTTAGGTAAAGATAGTGACACTATGAGATAGTCATCAAAAGGAGAAGATTCTCAAATACAAACACAAGGCATGGAATGATATTTGTGGTCACAAATGCAAGCTTAAACCTTTTACCTACTCATTTGATAGTAGAAGATGAGCAAAGTGCTTTGTTCATACCCTCTTTCATGGGATTTTGTTTGTGGTGCATTTGGATTCCCACCTAGAAATAACTTACTAGTCTCAACTTCTTTATGTGGTAATAAGTACCTCTAGAAAACATTCCACTCAAATCTAAATCGACCGGCCAAAAATTGTATAATTTGTCGATAACTTCGTTTACCCAATAATTAGGATAAACCCACTAGACCTAGAGCTTTCATAACACAATATAATTTTTATATCACAACCCATCTTACCTAGTTTGCAAGTTTTAGTGTTGGATTGATAACTATCATGCCTATAAGTAACCGTGAATATTTATACTAATTAAAATATGCATGATAACCTCATGTATGCTATTAAAAAGGTAAGACGTAAATCAACTTACTTGTTAGGTACGGGATACTCGGGGAAGAACTTAGCCAAAATCTCACATACTTCTCCCCGATGAAGCACGCTCTCGGCACAAAGGTACCGTCCCGAGGCAGATGGGGTCTCATACACCAAAATGTGAGCCAAAGCAACATCTTTAACATGAACATAAGCCTGCACAGAGTTGACATATTTCTTGGCTGACCCAGTTAAATACTTGAGTACGTGAACCGCACTCGCATTGATCGTGGGCTGAAGAAGTGGGCCCTGCACCAGAACCGGGCACACCGTCACCAGGTCCACCCCGACCTCAGCTGCCACATCCCATGCCGCCTGCTCTGCCACCGCCTTCCCATAGCAGTACCAATTCTATAAAGAAGTTTAAGAATTGGTTCAAAGTTGCAACATAACAGTTGAGGGTAACTACAAATCAAGTCTTATGAAAGCCTTTTTGAAATCATCATATACATGGGAAATGAATTGTTGATAGTGAGTGATTCGATGCATTTTTGGTTATGAAATTAAGTGTGGTTTTGTGTAGTTAAGTCAAAATTAAGGTCAGATAAGTTGAGGGAGGAGGACCTTAGTGTTCTTGCAGAATTCAAGATCGCTCCAGCAACTTTCATCAACGACAACGTCAGGGCTACGATTCGGGTCCATGTAAACCGCTCCAATAGACGACGTGAACACCACTCGCCTCACCTTTGCCTCTGCTGCTGCTTTGATCACATTCTTCGTCCCATTCACGGCCGGTTCCACCATTTGTTCCTTCAAATTACCCCAACAATTTCCATCCTTACATCACTATTTTCAAATTATATTTAATCAACAAAAGCATCTATAAGAAGAACACTTACAGGATCATCAGTAACAGGGGAAGCAGTGTGGAAAACACCATCACACCCATTAATGGCTTCTTTCAAACTCTCATAGTCCAGAAGATCAGCTTTGCACAGCTTCAGCCTCTCCTTTGCCCCTTCCAATTCCCACAAATGCCCATTTTTAGGATCATCTGCATGCCCAAAATTTTCCCAGATTACCAAAAAAGATCCAAACTTTCTCTGCTCTTACAAGTCCAAGTATCATCAAATAAACCAACTACAATTATTTTGAAATCAAACATGCAATCCGAACAGAAATTGGAAGCAAAATTAGCTACATAATTCATCTACACAACTTCATGGAATTCATAGGATACACTGTATACCAAATTCTGAATTGATTTCAAAAAAAAATCCACATGCAACCATCTAACTAACTCATTTACATATACACAAATGTCATTACAAAAAGAAAACAAATTCCTACATGCATAACAGTTTCTGATTGTAATGCTGATAAAAAACCGAAACACATACCTGGGTTTCTGACAGTTCCTTTAACGAAATACCCTTTTTCAAGGAGGAGCTTGACCATCCATGAAGCGATGAACCCTCCGGCGCCGGTGACGCAAACAGTCTCGCCGGCGGTGGTGGTGGTTCTGTCGACGGGCATCTTGATTTCTAGGGTTTCAAGAATCTGGGTTTGGGTTTTGAAAATGCAGGGGAATAGTTTTTATGGTGCAAAAGAAGAAGTGAGAGTGGCTTATGGGGAAAGGGTGGAAGGAAGTGGAGACTTTTATAATAAGGGAAAAAGAAAGAAGGAGCTTTTACCTACCACAAGATGAGATGATTTGCAATTTTGTGACCCATTGTAAGCCAGAGTAGAGGTGATTAGCAATTTAGCATGTGGAGAAAATTTTGTTTTAATATCATACAAATTCAAATGAGGGGGAACAGATTGGTTGAGATAAGAAAGAGTAGAGGATGAGTGAAAGGAAAAATAAGCAATTGGTAAGATTTTTGAGATGGGGGTGGGTGGGAGTTTGAGAGGGATATAACTTAGAACAGTATTTTATATTATTTAGGGTGTAACATGAGATAAATTTATGGTCAATGTGGGTAATGTATTAGTCTATTTTAAAAATAGCTAAAAATAGTTGGAGAGAGGTAATTGGACTTACCGATTTGCAGATGCAAATTACTAAATTTCGATTTATTAGGGAGAGATATAAATCATTAAAAACTGGAGAGAGGTGATTAAGAAAGATCTCGCACACTAGAACTAGGTAGAAAGCATGACTCAGAACAAGAATCTTTGAAAATATGAGATTAAGATACTAGAATCATACATGAGTAGGGGGAAAACATTTTGGTGAACTCAGTTTGAGTGGTTTTAATTTTAGTTTTTCTTTTCATTTGATCTCTATGTTATCATTTATGTCCTAGCTACTTTTCCCTATATATAGATCCCTTATTATATATCATCTCGACTTGTTCGAAAAATGAGTGCCTACAAGTACATACAGATAAAGATGTTCAACGGTTTGAGTAAACCGTGAAACCGACGGTTTTGAAAATTGTGTAAAACCGTTTTTAACCGGAATCGAATGTAACAGGAACCGGAAAAAAATCATTCAAGTTCGGTTTCGGTTTCGGTTTTGGTTCATGATTTCATAGAACCGTGAAACCGATGGTCTGACCGGTTTAGAATCGACAGTTCCAAACCGGTTCAAAACCGTCACTTCTAAATAGGTTAGGTAGTGAAATTTCCTTATAAAAGTAATATATTTGCATGTCTTTGACTTCTCAAGTCTGATTAGTTAAAAAGACAAATTGAATATTAGATTTAATCTTATTATTTTATCAATTTTTCCTTATAGTTTATCTATTAAGATAAATAATTATTATATTTTATAGTTATAAATTTAGCGTGTATTAAGTTATTGAAAAGATCGGACGATTAATGTTATGTCATTTTTAAAGTTCTTTTTTTTTTTTTTTTTCTTACATAGAAGTTTTTCCCCGGTTTGAAACCGCAACCGAAACCAGACAGGATGGAACCGCCTAAGTTCAGTTTGGGTTTTGGTTTATCATTTTGTGAAACTGTAACCGGCGGTTATGAAACCATAACCGATCGACGGTTCCGTTACTGTGAACATCTCTACATATAGAGAGATCATATATAGTGAGTTGTGTGTTGTTGGAGTAGGATAGGGAAGAACTCTAAACTAGAGATGTTCCGTTTTCATAATACTTAAACTCAAGGCTACTGGTCCGTTTCAAAAATCAAGTGGAAGACAGGGTAGTATGGACTCCGGATAAATCTGGAAAATTTACTACTGCTTCAGCTAGAAAGTTTAATATCAATGCAAAAAATTATTCAACAAACGATATTTATTCTTGGCTCTGGGATTTGAAATTACAACCAAGATACTTAATTTTTTTGTGGAAATTAATCTCTGATAACCTACCAACTACGGAAAGACTTAATAAATATTGTAATAGAGTTCCTTCCCAATGTCTCTTATGTAATAATCAAATAGAATCGAGGGAACACATATTATTTGAATGTCATCACACTATTATTCAAACACAAAAATTTGAAGGATTCTTGAATTTCAAATTCAATATTCAAAATCATAATGGGGGAACTTTTCATGAAAGGTTGACTCATTTAATCAACACTTGGAAAACAGATAAACAGAAATTAGAATCTATAATATTTTTATGGTATGCTTTATAGATTAATAGAAATTCAATAGTATTTCGAAAGAATACAAACTCAGCAAAGGAGCCTAGTAGAATAGCCTTTGAACAATATAAGTTTTGGAAAGCATCTTATAATAATCTAAAGGGACCAAAAATGAAAAATCCTAAACAAAGACATAAAATACAGAATAAGACATGGAAAACACCACCAAATGATTGGATCAAATTTAATTTTGATGGATCATTCCAATCAACTAGTAATTCTTATATTGGATGTATTGCTAGAAATAATATGGGTACAACTATTGATTTGTTTCACAAAAAAGTTCATTCACCATCACCTCTTATGACAGAGGCATTAGGGGCTCTATATGCAGTTCAACTGACTCTCAAAATGAAGTGTAAAAATGTTATTTTAGAAGGAGATAATCTTACGGTGATAAACTCTATTAAAGATATTTGGAAGATACATTGGGAGATTCGAAGCATAATTCTGGATATTAAACATATATTAAAATCATTTGAAAATTTCCAAGTTTTCCATTGTTTCAGAGAAGCAAATAAAGCCGCTGATTTTTTGGCTAAGCCAGAAATAAATATGCATTTTCTAAAAACTGTGTTGTCCTGTAATCAGGACGAAGTATTATCTGATTTATATATCAGAACAATGACACCTATCTTCCTTCAGTCGAGTCTGCTAGGTGCTTACTCTGACTTTTTTAGGATCATCCGCAAGGATGGTCAGGGGTTGTTACCTGGTTTTAGGTAAGACTCCGGTTTTAGCCTTTATCAAAAAAAAAAAAAAATCAAGTGGAAGAGAACTATGTTCATTCCAACTCTAAACACTATATTGAGATTAAAATAACAAAATGTGCATATATGATTTGCTTATATGTTTAAGCAATTCTATTCCATTTCGGTTCTCGTGGAGAACAACAAATTGTTACTCCCTCCGTCCTCTTATATAGTTCTTGTTTCATTTTTGTGCACTATTCACCATTCAACACATTTTGTGACATAACTTATAAAATATAAGAACAAATATGGTCGTGTGGGGTCTTGTTTGATTCGTCTCGATGAGTACTTTAACATATCAAAATTTAATAATTTTTCATTAGCATATAGTTAGAGATATTAACGATACAAAACGTATCTCGATAAATGTGAAAAAAGAACAGGAACTATATTAGGGGACAGGGGAGTATTCTGTTTTACCCTGCACTTAGGCAAGTGTCTATAGTTGACCTACTAACAACAATACCTATAGGGAAAGATTTGTTAGGCCAATTATTCATATGCTACATAACTCAGCTGTTTAGTAGGTGTTCAATAAATGATGCTCTTGAAAAGCACAGCATTGCATTTGGTAAATCGGTTTAGGTAAAAGTTTCTTCTTCGTAGTTTATTTCGTGCCATTTAAGCCTAATGAGAAATATAAGTAATACTAATGGAACATTTTTAATGAATTAAAATTAGTAATAAATAATTATTCAATTTTTTAGGTTAAGAATTTATCCCAAGAAAAATAAATTCTATATTAAAGTTCTAAGCTTCTAGATTTTAATACCAAATATTCTACTCTTAAAATTACTTAGGTCCCGTTTGGTATGTTGCGGGAATGCATGGTGTGCAGACAAGGCAGTGAAAGTTTGATCCTTGTGCTAAGGGATTGCATCGGAATTTCTGTGATTTGGTGCGCATGACTGGTGGAGCCGACGAGAGTCACTGAAATTTTTGAGCTTCCACTGTTGGCATGGGTCTTCCTTAATCTTAATGAGGACCATGATTTTGGGACGTAGGGTAAATGGCCGAGTACTTTTTCTATTGTTGTTTGGTGGGCTTGGAAGTGGAGGAATGAGAAGGTCTTTGATGACACTAATTTTCCTAGAGATAAGTTGAGATTTATTCGGAAAATGGCAAAGGAATATTGGGAGGGGAACATGAAGGTGAAAAATGGCGGAACCACGAGAGAGAAGACTGAGCGGTGTATCCGTTGGTCTCGGCCCAAAGCTGAGTAACGCTCAACACGGATGGAGCTTCTAAGGGTAACTCGAGGCTGGCAGCGGCGGGTGGAGTCATTAGAAGTGGAAAGGAGGGTTTGCCCTGAATATTTGTAAGCGCCGACAACAGAGTTATAGGGGGTTTATTATGGGCTTGATATGCGTGCGAGTTGGGGTTCCGTCGTGTTATCGTGGAAGTGGACTCGGAATTGGTGGTGGAGTTACTCAAGACAGGGGTGGTGGCTTCACACCTCCTCTCTTTCCTGGTACGTATGTGCCATGACTTTTTGACAAGAGACTGGATAATTCGGGTTACTCATGTGTATAGGGAGGTCAATCGTCTAGCTGATGGATTGACAAACTATGTTTACTTGCTTAGTCTAAGTTTCCATTTTTTCTCTACTGCTCCTAGCATTGTTAACTCTATATTACTCGATGATGTAAGGGATTTTGCTATCCTCCGTATGATTCTGAATTAGCTTTTTTTTACTTTGAATAAAAAGCCAGAGAGTACCGCCTCTTTTTTTTAAAAAAAAACTTGGTATGGTGTCGGAATGAGATTTAGAATAGAATCACATGTATTTATATGGTAAGCTTGTGTAGTGACGTCACTACTAGAAAAGGTGTCGATTTCCGACGCTTTAGGCTCGACGCTTTTAGCGTCCCTAGATTTAAACACTGCATTTGTTTCCGACACTTTTCATCGACGCTTTTTATTGTCGACACTTTTGACGCTTAAATATGTCAAAAAGAATAAATAAGCGTGGAGAGCTACTAACTTTATTAATTTTAATAAAAAAAAATCTGAACAATAATTAAAAACAAAAGGGAGGGCACGAAGCGGCTCAAACCGTAGCTCGAATTCTCAATCTCGACGCGTCCTCCATCTCCCCCATCGTTCCCAATCCCGAATTCTTCTAACAAACACGAAGCGGCTGACGGCGAACCCTGCGAAGCGGCGAGCCCTGCGAAGCGACGAGGGAGTCTTACTAGTTTTCAAAATCGGTATGTTTTCTGGTTCCATGGCTGATTGCACTCCTCCTTCGCCCTCTCTTAGACGAAACAAATTTTAGGGCTGAGAAGAAACCAATTTTAGGGCTATCGTAGTTGATTTCACTCGAATCTTTGTTGATTTGTCTACTGATTAAGCTTTACTGCGCCCAATGTCGGCCAATAGAGCCACCTTCAAATCTCCCTTTGTCAATGGCAGCAAGCTAGAAAATTTTCACTTGACAAAGGAGAAAAAGTAGAAGTATGTTCACTCGATAAAGTTTCATTTTAAGTTTGTTCACTCGATAAATTGTGGGTGACGATTGGATGGATTTCTTCTTTAGGGTTTTGCTTTCTGGGTTCTTGATTTCTGTATGGTGTTTTGTTTTGCGGAAGGATGGGATTCTTAAATGGGTTTTGCACATAGGGAACATGGAACGTTAGGGTTTTATTTTGAGATTTTCATTGAGCTACTATAGTAAAGATAATGAAGACTGTTATAGCCATGTGAATATGTGATGTTTAAAACTGATATTCTTTGACTTGTGATTCAGCTGAATATTGTGCTCATGGTGTGGAACAATTTTTTTTGAAGGTTTCTTGTTTTTTTTTCCTTATTTCTTGCACTCAGGCAGTTGAATTATAGATTTATAGTTATAAAACATTTGTTCCTACTTTGTTCCAAGTGGAAATGAATGCTTGAGGATTCTTAGACTTGCTATATATCTAGTGAGATCGATTTTGGTAAATGGCTTTGGTTTATTCTGAGAAATGAGTTTCTGTAACTAATAATATAAGCAGCCTATATTTAGCTGATTAGTATTAATTCTGCGACTCTTCATATTATGTTGCAGTTTTGCAGTCATGGAGCCAACCATTTGTCATGGGACAATCCACTCCAAGGGATAGTCACTCATGTACCACTGTTGGGAATCATCTCTTTGTTTTTGGCGGGACAGATGGGGTGAATCCGCTAAGGGATTTGCACATTCTAGATACTGGTGATTTTCTCGCCCTCTTTTATTATCTGTTATGTTTTCTATATTTTATATGCTTTAGATCCATTGGAAATGTTAGCACTGTAACAAAAGTAAAATGAATTTGCTTCAAGTTATGTGGTATCAGTAAAGCTTATCTATGTCACCATGATTTTACTATTATTTCCTTATTTTATGCAACATTACAAATTCAAGATTTATTTCTAGTACCAGCTTAGCTTCAAAATTTGGTTCATGTTATGTTTTTTTTTTGCATGTAACAACTACTGAATCTGATATGGTACACATTTTTAGCTTCCAACACATGGATTACACCAAATGTGAGAGGTGAAGCACCTGAACCAAGGGAAGGCCATACTGCAGCTCTTATTGGGAAACAGATTTTTATATTTGGTGGATGTGGAAAATCAAAAGTCAGTGCTGATGAAGTATACTACAATGATCTTTTCATATTAAATACAGGTAAGATGCTTTGTCCTTGTTATGAATTTCCTTTGTAATCCTATACTGATTCACTATAATCATTTCATTAATTCAGTGAATTCACTTGTTCTTGTTTTTTGTATGCATTGTTTTGGCTGAGAAAGTTTGATGTTCTTGTATATCGTTATTTCCATACTAATTTTCTTGGTTATTTGATATGAATGAGCCATTTGACTGAAATACTCCCTCCGTTTCAAAATAGATGTCATTCTAGAGTTTTTCACACATATTAAGGAAATGATTAATTATGTTTTGAAAAGTTAACTTTTTCTCAAAATAAACATTCACCTCCTTTAACAACCAATGCATGAGTGGAGAAAATCAACAATATCAAATTCCAATACACAAATTTATGATTTTCATGGTATTAATTGTCTTGAAATCCTATAATGACAAATATTTTGAAACAAAATTGAGAGTCTAGAATGACATCTATTTTGAAACGGAGGGAGTAAGGTATTTATCTTTGTTAATATGTACAGAGACCTTTGTATGGCAGCATGCTGTGACATCAGGCACCCCAGCTTCTGCACGAGACAGTCATACTTGCTCGTCTTGGGGAAGCAAATTGATAGTTATTGGGGGAGAAGATGGACATGAATACTATTTGAATGATGTGCATGTTCTTGACACAGGTATCTTCTCCCTGAACGGGTTTGTTTGTGGTCAACCAGTCGTGCAACTGTGCATATTGCTAACATATGCATCCTCTAAATACAAGGGGCAGGGTAGGCTGGGTGATTAGGTGGGTAATGTCTTGTATAAATTACGATTAATCCTTCTAACCTCACTATGTAATCATTAAGTTAGATGTTTGTATCCAATAAAAATTGTTTGGTCTTGCCTATCCCTATGGGTTTCCAGTTATGCATTTTCTAACATATACATGTAATGATTTGCATCCTCTATATACAAGAGCGGTGGGGGTAGGCTAGGTGATTAGAGGGGCATGTCTTGTATAATGAGCATTAACGTACCTTAGCTCACTATATTCAATCAATAATTTAGGGGAGTATTTCCAGTTAAAATTGTTTGCTCTTGCATATCCCTTTGGCTTCCCAAATTAACTTTATATTGGATTCAACCAGATAATCTTGTTTGGAGTGAGTTGAATGCTTCTTTTGGCCACTTGTTTCCTCCTCGTGCTGGTCATTCAGCTGTAGCATTTGACAAATACCTGTTTGTTTTTGGGGGATTCAGCGATGAGCAAAATCTATATGATGATCTTCATATGCTTGATGTTGGTAAGTACTCATATTACTCTGCCCGGAGTCAAAGAAAGTTTCTTGTCCCTACTATCAGTATGTAGAATGTAGTTTTTATCGGTCATGAAGTTTCCTTGTTGATTCATGGGACTTTTCTTTTCAACCTCCAGATGCTGGTACCTGGACCAAAATACTGGCAACTGGTGATGGACCCTCTGCTAGATTTTCCATGGCTGGAGACTGCTTGGATCCAACTATCTGCGGTGCATTGAATTTCATTGGTGGTTGCAACAAAAGTCTAGAGGCTTTAGATGATATGTACTTTCTATACACTGGTTCGTCATTTTGCAAGATCTTATTGATTACAAATCTAATTATCTTCATTACCATGTTTATAAAAGCATTAGCATGTTTGATCATCCTACTTTGGTTGTAGCGTATTTATTTTTCCTTTGGTGATACTAGACCTTTTGAGGGAATTTGGGAGGGATGATAGAAGGCTGGAGAAGCTGTCTCTGAGGAAACAATTAAAGATGAAATGTCAAGAGAGATATCATCCTGCTTCATCAAATGACAAAGCTCTTGTTCCATATGGATCCCATGATCTCCATGAATCTGGGGCATATAGTCAACATGGTAAGTTATGCTCTACACATATTTTATTTATTATGACTATGTTTTGGCACCATGGTCCAGGGAGTGTGTTTCATCTTGGAAACACTAAGCCAACCAGCTATTGGCCATACTGTCATTATCTTTTCTAGAAATGTTTTACTGCCATGGTCATCATTTGCCTATTTGAATTTACCATGATTAAGCTCACAGGATTTTTTTAAATTTGTCTACATGCGTTTATTGCTTTGGTAACTCTGAATAATTAATCTGCCTTCTATATTGTAACTTGTAAGGTCATTCCTGAAGACACCATTAAACCAACAAGCCAAGGTATTAATGGGTCAAGCATGAATTACATAAATGTCATTTTTGTGAGCCTGCTAACTCAATTATAATATGCTTCTGAAGGTCTTGATTTTGTTCAACCAATAAGTAGACTGTAGTCAACTGTGGTGGTTCCAAAGATTTTTCTACAATGTTTCTTTCCATGATTTGATTCAACAAGAGCTTATATAAACAATTGAGTGATTCTGAAAATGTTCTTATCAATGCATTTATGAAGATAATTGAGTGATTTGATTTCTCCTCCATCGTTTCTTTCCATGATTTGATTGAACAAGAGCTTATATTGATCCTTGTTGAATTTTTTATAATGAAAATGAATATTTTTATACAGGTTTTCAAGGTCTATAACTTCCCAGTGACTATCATCACTATAGTCCAACTTGTTGGAACATCGGGTGCTCATGATGGAAATTGTACTTATTGAAAATATGTGGAAGGAGATACTCCCTCCGTCCCACTATATAAGCCCTATTTGACCTCGGTTCGGATGTCGATGCGCGTTTTGTTTCGTTAATATCTCTAATTGTTTATGAGTAAAAAATATAAAAATTTGATATTGTTAAAGTAATCATTGAGACGAATCAAACAAGACCCCATATGATCATATTTTTCGTTATATATTGGAAGAAATCGAGAAGATTCCCTCGAATTATGAATAGTGCTGAAAAATGAAATGGGGCTTATATAAGGGGACAAAGGGAGTACATCATAAATGCATTTTAATTTTTTTTTCTTTATTTTGATCCAATCTCGACGCTTTTTTGCGTCTGCTAGTGATTGTATATCGCGGAATATCATTTGCGATAGAGAAAAGCGTCGAGGTTATAGACAAATGACGACGCTTTAAAATGTCGATCACCTAACCGCACCGCAGGAAAAACTATTCCATTGAAAGCGTCGAGAAGAGATCCTCGACAATGAAAAGCGTCGGTATTTTGTAACTCCCGACGCTTTAAAATGTCGTAGTTAGTCAATTAAAAACTAATAAAAAGCGTCGAAACCAATTTACCGACAAAAAAAGCGTCGAGGTTACAATTCCTGATGCTGAAAATCTCGATGTTTTTTGAAGCGTTGGAATTACTATTCTCGACGATTTTAAGCGTCGAAAAACGTTTAAAAAAGCGTCAGTAACCGACGGGTTTTCTAGTAGTGCGTACAAACGGCTCTTCTAAACGGCTCCCAAAAACTTTAATTTGTTGTGGCTGGTGCACAATCCAATCCTCACACCTTAAAGTACTGTTAGGTTAGATGTTTGAACATTATTTGGGGTTCAGCTTACGATTATGATGGATGCCTAAAGAATTGAAAGACATAGTACAACTAGTCTTGATCGATAGTTAACTGATGATATCTTTGGTTTTTGCTTCTATTTCCAACAAGCTATCTACAGAATTAGCAATACGAAGAGTACGAACCAAACTCTCTAGCGTGTAAACCATATCCTATAAATCATAAACGCCGTCGGGAATAATTATCACCCATATGAAGACAAAGAGTATGGACCGAACACTATTGTAAGTTTAATACTCCCCTCTGACCCTTTTTATAAACCTCATTTGCTTTTTGCATACCGGGCAACACTTATTTTACACCATGCCCGATTTTTTTTTTTTTTAATTTCCGAACGAGACCGGTCCACAAAAATCAATTTCCATTTAATAAATGCGAACCGGTTCGACACTCGTTCGGAACCCCATTCCGAACGAGATTTTTTTTATGACGTCATAATCTCGTTCGGAATGGGGTTCCGAACGAGATTCGGCTATATTTTTTGAAAATGCGAACGGCTATATTTTGACGGAGTCTATAAAATCAGAGTTGTATGACTTACATTATCAAACCCAATTGGAAGAAGCACCAAAAATGACGTCTGAAAGCGATTCAACTAATTCTTCAAGGGCGGGTAGTTGGAAAGAAAGACGGGAGTGTTCTTCTAGTGAGACGTCGGTGGAGGAGGAGGTTGATTTGTCTGCGCCGGTAGATGATACATATTTCCATGTAAGTACCTGTAAACCTTTTTTTATAGCGTTTCATTAGAATTTATTTTATTGATATAGTAGTATTGAAATTTGAGTAATTTTAAATAGGGATACTGTAGTGATGAGGAATATTTAAAAATCGACTATAGTGCCCATTTTACGACTAGTGAGAGATTTCCTACTATGGATCTTCTGAGAGAGTGGGTTAGGAAGGTCGGTTATGCCTTGTGTATGGTTATCACCACGAAATCATCAATGGCCAACAAGAGGATATTTCTGCAGTGTGAGCAATCCGGTAGTTATAGAAAACATCGAAAGAACGTTAATCTTGAAGGAGATGTAGCAGAACCATCGTCGCAGCGTAGCAACCTTAGTAGGTTAAGGAAGTACAATTGTCCTTTTATGTTAAGAGGATATTATCGACGAGCAACTCTTGTTGAGCCGGCTGGGTGGATACTAAAAGTTGAGAAGGCATGTCACAACCACTGTCTTTCCGGCAGCTTGATTGGCCATGCATTTGCTTCGAGGATGACGGGAGAGCAGAGACGAAAAATAATGATTGCATCAGCGGACGGGGCAATGCCGAAGGTTATTTATACACAGTTGCTTCAGGAAAATCCGACTTCCACAATATCAAGGAGGCAAGTGTATACTGTGAGGGAAAAGGAGAGGAAGAAAGCATTGGCAAATCTAACCGTGACCCAATGGTCATTAGATTTCCTCCATCAAAGAGCTTATCGTAAAGACATTCACTACGAGACGAATCCGGAGACCGGGGAGAAAAAGTTGTCAGCGTTTTTCATATCTCATCCGGATTGTGAACATTTGTTGAGAATGTTCCCTCGAGTGGTGATCATGGACGCGACGTACACAAGACTAATAGGTACACTAAATTTCATTATTATGAGTTCAAATACCGTTTTTGAATTATAATATTAAATTTGAAATTGATAGGTATGGTTGGCCGTTACTTCAGTTTGTTGGATTCAATTGCACCAACTATACATATTGTATTGCGCTAGCGTTCATCTGTTGTGAGACAGCCCCATACTATGCATGGGCATTGAAACGGCTCAAGTATTTGTTTGGTGCACTCGGAGGACCGGATTGCATCATGTCTGATCGAGAGCTGGCAACAATTAAGGCGGTTGACCATGTATTTCCTAGTGTGCGTCATATGCTTTGCCATGTGCACGTTGATCGGAATGTTAAGGCATTTGCTAAATTGAACAACCTGGACGAAAAAAGTGCATCTGCTAGCGTTCGACGGGTGATGCGGTCTCACACAGAGAAGCAATATGAGGAGAGACTTGATCACTTCCGGAAAACATGGAGGAATGATCATCTTGTACAATATGCTGAGAGCACATGGTTTACTCCCCATAAGGAAAAACTTATAGCTGCGTATTGCGATGATATACGCCATTTTAGCACAAGAACGTCTAACAGGTAAGATATTTGAATTTGTTTTTAACGAGAATGATCATGACACTCGATGTTTAACATGTACAATGTTGTTGTCCGGGTTGAAGGTCAACACTCGATGTTGAAGCATATGATTGATTCAGCTGTTGGAGGGTTCGACACTTTAGTGCAACACATTGACAATATGTTTGTCGATCAGAACCGTCGAATACGGGCCGAGGTGGAAATGTCCAACCATACTAGCCCGAAGGAGATACAAGACGGGCCTCGGTGGATCAAGACTATTTTCATGCGCATATTGAGGAAGTGATCCGACAAGTGTTTGAGAATGCTACTGAAAGAAGTCCTTAAGGCAAAGGAGGGAAAGATATGTGGCCCATGCGAGGATCCTTGGTGGGAATCAACACTCGGATTGCCTTGCCCACACAGGATTAAGGTGTTTGTAGAAGAAGGAACGCCATTGTTGCCCAGCGACATTGATATCTTCTGGAAGCAGATCAAGTGGGAAGGAGTGGAATTGAAAGACTTTGACTTTGACGACGACGTGCAATTGACTGCAGATAAGGTTCTTATGGATGATTTCTTTGAAGGGGTGTTTACCAGTAACGTTGATGATTTCGATATGAAGAGGATGGCTGATAAGTGGCGTGAGTGCAAGGATCCTTCTTCAGTTGATGTCCAGGACCCCCCTCGGGGAGATACGAAGAGAGGAAGGCCTAAGATTCATGCGAAGAAGACGGGTACAAAGCGAGATCCGGGTTGGGATGAGAGGGCTCAAGCTAAGAAGGATAAGGAGAAGGCAGAAGCAAGGAAAAAGGGGATGAAAGAGGAAGAGGGTGCAACTGTGCCACCGAAAGCCGATTCACAAAAGATATCGTCTGTTGCATCCAACAGAGCTTCAAGCGGGGCGACGACCGTAAAAGGGAGTGCAACTAAACCACCGAGGTCAAGAGGAAATGCTAGATCGAAATGTAGCGGTGGCAATTCAATCATTTATCTCGACTTCGACTGGGGGATAGATAATATAGACCTTTTCATGCTCGCATACATAGCTGCTGTGGAGAAAGTAGGTGATGACGGTCATTGTGGTTATCGATCCCTTGCTCGCTTACTAGGTAAACCAGAGCAACAGTACGTTGAAATCCGATTTGATCTTTCGAAGCACCTCCAACAAAACGGGCATATGTATCATGAGATGCTAGAGGGTTTCAAGACTATCCCGCAACTCATTCGAGAAGTGAATCACATTCGATCGCCATGCTCTCCTGAATTCTGGATGTGCACACCTACAATGGGATTCGTATTTGCCACGAGGTATCAAGTTGCACTAGTGGTGTTATCATGGTTTGGTCCTTGTACATGTCTTCCGATGTTTGCTCCTCCCGGTTCAGAGCCTCCTACCACGGTGTTCGGCATTGCACATGTAGGCAGACGCAACCATTACGTACCGGTACGCATCGATATTTTCCGCTCTTGTACCTTATTTCACATATGTTTTTTAGTATACAATAACAATTTTGTGTTGACAGATTTGGTTGGTTGATGACAATTGTCCAATTCCACCCCCTCCAAGGCAGTGGAGTATCTACAAACAACCATCGGTGGACGGATGGGAACAGCGCTTTCAGAGTAGATTCGACAACTACGTATCTGAGAGAGAGTTTCATGGTGGCAGTCCCATAATGACCTAAATCTTGTATTAGTTTGATTCATGCTCTCCTGAATTATATATGTTTGTTTAATGTTTTGGTGGACAATTTATAAATATTTGAGTAATGTTTTTTCAAAATGATGTCAACATAATCATAGAAGCATTAATATTGAAACAACAACATAATTGAAAAACAACAGCACGAGTACAACGCAGACGGTGAACAACTAACGATACAAGAAATTAAAAATACTTAATTCTCTATTTGTTAAGTGTTGCTGCCAATTCTGCAGCAAATGCAGCGTTTTCCTCCATGAGCTCGGCGTTTTTGGCTTTCAGTTCATCTATTTCGTTGGCCCATTCTTTTGTTCCAATCCTCAGCAGCTCCATCCCTTCCTCAATTCCTTCAGCCTTTGACCAGTTGCATAAGTTGTTTGCATTTAGTTCTTCAATAACGACCCTTGCACGACCTGTGTAGGGTGGATCGATCCAATGTTTGTATTTGCACCCTTTCTCTTCCTCTTCTTCAGTAAGAGCATCCCAACAGAGCTTCAAGCGGGCATCCCCAAAATCTTCTCCCATAGTTGACCTTGTCCCACTCTATTTGTTCGGTACACATATGCACCGTGGGCTTTTTCTGAGACCAACATAATTTCGGACCAGGATCCATTGTCGAGGAAGAGGCGGGAAATAGAGTTGGACGATTTGGATACATATCGAAATTTGAGGAAGGAAATTTGAGAGAAAATAAATATAATGGAATGATAGTGAATGTGTGTTTGAAATGGTTTGTTTTGGAGGTATTTATAGACGAAAAGATAAGAGATATTTGGGAAATATCCGACCCGGTCCCACAAAGTCTCGTTCGGAAACCTCTTCTCTTTTCATCTATATATATGTCCCGGGTTTGTTTAACCGTGCAAACCAATGCCGCCTCTAAATATTAACCCGATACCCCAAGGTGACGATGATGACGATCATGTAGTTGAAGATGGTGGTGAAGACGATGAAGAAAGCGATGGTGAAGACGACGGTGAAGACGAAGGTGAAGTCGAAGGTGAAGACGAAGGTGAAGACGAAGGTGAAGACGAAGGTGAAGACGAATCGGAAGAAGAACATGAAGATGATTATGATGACGTTGAAGAAGATGGTGGGGAAGAAGATGATGATGATGATTAGTAATGCTCACGTTTATATACTTTGTAATACTTTCGTTACGCATAATTAAAGTGTTGAATTTCACCTTCATACGTCTTTATAACATTAAATCAAAACGTAAGGAAACCAAATACATAAAGCATAATATCCATTAACACTTAATCAACGAAAACGAAACAAAATATCCATAACACAGGGGACATAATATTCATTAAAACTTAAACAACAAATACAACGTATCAAACCCTCCAATAAGGTTCTGAATCGTGACCCGAGTTAGCTTCCCATTCATTATGCCTTGTTTGTTGTTCCGGAGGGGCTTGTCCCGCGCCCATCCTTGCCCGCTCCCATATAGAATGTGTGGCTCCTTCTGCACTCCTGGACGACTCTGCTTGTGACATCCGTTGAGTTTGAGTGACCTCCTCAGCTGTAGGCGGATCGTCGATACTGAGTATCCGAATGTAGGAATCCAAATTCTCCATGGATAATATCCCCTGTTGTCGATGTGTCCGCATCATAGCGAGTGTCGTCGATACACGCCGCAATACCAACAAATAATTAGGAGATGAGTCATATAGAAAACACAATACCAACAAATAAAATAATATAAGAATTACCCGGTTGAAATCGAGGGTAAGGATCGGGTTCGGGTTACGTGGCGGTCGAGGTCTTGCCGGGGCATTTGGGCTCACATATGGATGTGAGACTTGAGCAAACCAATCGAGGTATGCATCCTCAGCATCCCAAGGGATAAGAGCTGGTGGGCTGGACATGATGTACAGACACAGGTTGTCATAACGCTGGTCCCATCTATCCCATTCCGGGCCATACCGTACAGTGTATTCCCGGCCACCTCGCATTGATTTTGGCGGACAATAATACTCGACTGGCTCGGGGACATCCAAAGGCCGGGACTGACGGCGTCCGAACTGTCTGCAAAACCGATCAGGGTTGTACATCTCCATAATGTCAAAGCACCGGATCCCACCACGATAAGTGGCCACTCTATGACGCCCTTGCGGTCCCACGTCCAAATCCGGATACGGCATCCAACACACCTACAGCAGTAGCTTATAACAATTAATAACAATATTGAAAACAAAAAACTTGGAATGACATTTAGACAATTCACTTACATCTTCCGGTGCATACTCATCCAGGATGCGCCTGTACTGTTGTAGAGTCCTTTTTTGCCTCAGCGGGGCCCGTCCAGTGGAATAGCGGGACACACGAGCAGTAACTTCTTGGGAGCTCACATCCAGGTTTGGGTTCCCAGGAAAATACGGGAAATATAACCAAATCCAAATCTCAAGAAGCCTTACGCAACCAGAAAATTGCACGCATTTCGCCCTGGATGCTATACCCAGCTGCCTGTACAGCAATGCCATACAACTTGTACCCCATGCGTACTCATGTATCCTGCTCGGATCCTCTAGTAGCGGCAAGAAGCATGTGTCTAACAGGTTCGAGGTCTTGTTCACGAACAGAGACTGCTGAATGAGGTGCCACAAAAAGCCTGTTGCAATAGAGCCCGGATCCGAGTTTCCAGAGTTGATCATCGAAACAACGTGGCAAAAGAATTCCCGCTCGCCGACTTTCCCCCTACTTATGAACTTCACCATCTGTTGCTCCTCAGCATCAAACGGGTTGTCCAAGTCAACGCCAAACAAATAAGAGAACAATCGGCCATACTGCGTTGAATCTGCATCTAGGCCCAAATGCATCCATGGGGGTGGTGACAGCACCCCCGTCAATAGGCAGCTCCAGAATCTCCAAAACGTCATGGAGACCGATTCCAAGCTCCCCACAATTCAGATGAAATGTGTTCGTCTCAGGGTGCCACCTTTCCACGAATGCAGATAGGAGGTTGTGGTCCACATTCCAAAATTGCCCCTTCAAGATGTCAAGCAGCCCCGACTCCTGGGCAATAGCAAACCATGAATCTGGCTCCGGGTCGGTAGGAATTTTAGGAAACCATAGCTCGAAGCACTTCTGCCTTGTCTGCGCCTTTAGTTGACGGGGGGCACTTTCATCGGGATTCGGATGTATCCAAATCTCATGAGCAATGTGCTGCCCATAACGAGTCAATATAGTACCCTCGTTGAGTCCTGGAAGAGGAGGAGCCGCAACAGCTCCTGACTGCATCGGAACAGGACCTGACTGCCGAGTCTGTCGGGATCTACCCCGCGAAGAACCTGACCGACTCGGAACATCTGGGTTCCTAACCCCCGCAGCACTTGACCCCCGAGTACCTGACTGTTGCGGTCTATCACCCCAAGATCTTCTATCCCCCCTCCTCTCAGAAGCAGTAATTCGCCTATCACCCAGGTTTCTGTCTTCTCCTACTCTAGATCGGATGTTTCTAACTACCTCCTAGTTTTAACGAAATACATACAAATTTAGCATCGATTATTATAACTAAAGTCCATATATGCAATTTTAAGTAATTTTCAACCTTTTTTGTATTTTCTAAAAAGTATTGATACGCTTTCCACATGCATTAAACTAATTCTTTTTACCATGCATTGCAGTTAATATTGAAATTAAGCGTTTTCCCCTATTAACTAATTTTAGCATGCATTTGAAATACTATTGATCATTTTCCACTATTTCTACAAAATTAAGCGTATTTCAGGTTTTTAAAAATACTAACCGACTCAGTGTTCCGTCTGCGACGTGGTGCTCGGACATCCTTCTCCTCTTGCTCCGGCTCTTCTTGAGGTGTTGCTCCGCCTATAAT
The DNA here is from genome assembly GCA_029168935.1 of Oxyria digyna. Classification (NCBI taxonomy): domain Eukaryota; kingdom Viridiplantae; phylum Streptophyta; class Magnoliopsida; order Caryophyllales; family Polygonaceae; genus Oxyria; species Oxyria digyna. The sequence goes on along the minus strand of JAPVLV010000010.1, from coordinate 12,222,698 downwards.
AGTTGCATCCCAGAACACGTGTTGTTGATGCTTTGGAGATCACTCAAAGTGGGGGTGGGGAGATTGTAACTACTACTACTTGCTCCGTCTATGTTGAAAAATCTACTACCAAAAGAACCAGCGTAACTTGCATTTTGAACACCATAACCCGACCACCAATCGTTTCCTACGTAAACTTCTTCATCTGCAGCCGTCGGATCAGAAAACAAAGGATTAGGAGGAGTTCCAGCCATAATCGAGATGAGAGAAAGCGTTTTTTGAAAGATTTTAGAAGGGAGCGTTTTTTTCTAAGATTGAGAAGAGAGCGAATTCGAGTGTGGTTCGGAATGCCATTCCGAACGAATATATATAGGCAATTGACGTCAGCTAGCCGTTGGACGTCAGCATTCTCGTTCGGATCATTCCGAACGAGAATTTTTTTTAACCCGGATATTTTTTTGTATTATTTAACCGGGTTCACAAATATTCTCGTTCGGAACATCATTCCGAACGAGAATATTTAAAAAAAAAATACAAAACTAGTTCGGAACCCCATTCCGAACGAGGGGGGGGGTGCCCGGTGTAAAAATGGTGCTGCCCGGTTGAATCGCCTTTGCTTTTTCAGCATTATTCACAATTCGAGAGAATCTTCTCGATTTCTTCCAATATATAACGAAAAATATGGTCATATGGGATGTTGTTTGATTCGTCTCAGTAATTATTTAACAATATCAAATGTTTATATTTTTTACTAATAAACAATTAGAGATATTAACGAAACAAAACGGGCATCGACATCCGCACCGAGGTCAAATGGGGCTTATATAGTGGGACGGAGGGAGTAATCTCTACTTGTAGTATAGCCTGCATTTATTTACTCTCTCCGTCCCATAATGTTCTTCCCATTTCTTCAACGACAAATTTCCCGAGACATGTTTTGTATCCTTAATATCTCTCGTTGTATGTTAATATAAATAATTAAAATTTGATATTATTAAAGTACGCATTAATACGAATCAAACAAGATCTCACATGACTATATATTTTCTTATATATCAAGATAAAACAAGAAAATTCTCTTCAACCGTGAATAGTGTGCACTATTCGAAATGGGAAGAAGAATGTGGGACGGAGGTAGTATTTAGTTGCTTGTATTTAACACGTATCTATACATTGCGTTAAAAAACAAAAGGACATACCACCTTATCTATATCGTACATCTATTTCCAGTATGAACACACTATGTTAGTACAGTAAAATTTATTACCAAGTCAGCAAGTGGGAGAAGCAGTCAACGGGATTGCGTCACCATTGCGTCATCCCACCTCACCTACATTTCTTCCCTCACATCCATAACATTGACATTACATGCTAACCAATCTATGCGTCCAAACCAAGGAATTAAGCATGAATCAATAAATTTTCTCCAACTCATGCTGAAATTATTACTCCCAGTGTACCAAAATTTTAGTTTCATTTCATTTTATGACACTACTCCTTCTGTTCCATAATATAATTCCTCTTTCACTTTTCACATTTATCGAAACACGTTTTGTATCGTTAATATCTCTAACTATATGTTAATAAAAAATTCTAAAATTTTGATATGTTAAAGTACTCATCAAGACGAATCAAACAAGACCCCATATAACTATGTTTGTTCTTACATATTAAAAGTTATACGACAAAATATATTAAAAGATGAATAGTGTCAAAAATGAAACAAGAATTATATACCGGGACGGAGGGAGTATTTACAAACAGAGATAATCTTATAGATTTCTTCTAATATATAAGAAAAAACATACTCATATGGGTTTTAACAATATTAAACAATTATAATTTTTATTAACATATAATTAAAGATATTAACGATACAAAATGTGTCTCGACATACATGCAGATTTGAAAATGAGACTAATAAATTGGGACAGAGAAAGTATTATTATTCTTTGTTTGATTTCTTTCCAACAATCTAGGAAAATAATTCTGATGATACTCAAGTCACATAAAGTTTACAACAATCTAAAGCTACATAAGCTTGTTCCAAATTTTGCAACACAAGAAACTATACAGGTTAGTGAGTCTCCTAAACTGAGTATATATACATGTAGTTCCTTGACAGAATCTGTCAACAGGTAGTTGAATACTTCAAGTCACATAAAGTTGGATGATAATGTAGCTCAAGCTCAAGATTGAGAAGAAGTTCTAGTAATTTCTGGGGTCAGCCCGATCGTCTAAAACGAGCTTGACACCATTGTCCCTAAGAGCATTGACAAGGGCCCAAACCTTGGTACTGCTCTTGAGCCCTTTCTTCTCAATCTCCTTGCTGACGTCAGCATGGACTCGGTTTTCACCAACTCCAATGTCATGGACCTTGAGGCGCATAGCGAGGACCTCCCCAACAACGGAGGCGGCTTTTGCGTTGCTTGTACGCCCGCACTCGAACGAGCCTTTCAAAACATGTTCCACAGAAGAAGCTGTTGCCACTATTCGACCGTTGTTTCGGTCCACAACATTGGCTGTGATGTACTTCAAGGAGAGGAATAGCCTTAGCACGTACCTCTTTGTCGGCGTCATCACTTAATGAACTTTTTTCTCTTTACAAGACATAGTAAAGAAATCTAATTGTCACTACAAAGACTCACACTGATCCAAAAGACACAATTCAAACAAACAACAGGAGTGTACAATTGAGAATCTTTGATCAACTAGTAGCAAATTCTGCAAGTCTATATAAACAGAATAACAGGATTCAAATCACTGGTGAAGAACAGTACATTATACACAATGCAACTACCCTTGAACATCAACCAACCATAGCATCGATCATAAATGACAAAGCAAAGAAAATTCAAGGGAATAGAAGAGCTAATATGACCTGAAAAATTATAAGGATTAGGTTCAGAAGCTATTTAGGTTTGTTCAATTGATGTCTAGGGTTTTCATAGAGACTGTACGAAATTCCGGATGAGGAAACAACAGCTAAAAGGGTACCTAATTACTCATTATCCATTGAAAAACGATGGGTAGTTGATTGATTGAACAACAGATTAGTCGATTGAAAGTTGAAACAAGATAAGGAGGTACAGCAAATACACATACAAAACATAGAAAGAGTGGAAGGAATGAACGAACCGTGTGTTGGGACAGAGATGTGTCGATGTAGAATTGAGCAAGCCAATAGAACAGAGGCGGAATGAAAGCTAGGGTTTCGTGATTTGCTCCGGCGATGTCACCAGTCGCTCTATTGCCATCACTCTGCAGCGTTCAGAAGCCATAGAAGAAACAAGAAATGAAGCAAAGAAGATGGCCCAAGCCCAAACTCTATTGTAAGCCAAGCCCAATGATCACAACTTATGATTCTTTTTTACATTTTTTGGGGGAAGGTTACAACAAATTTAAATAATACTTTTAAAAAATACTTTTAAAAAATTCAACTTAATATCATTAATTCAGAAATACTTAGCATATCACCAATTTTAATAATTTGAGAGAAAACCCATTTACAAATCTATTGGGTTAGTCATGTTCTCCTTCTATGGAAAAACTCTAATTTTACTCCTTTTTAAAAGTGATTGAAATAATATTTAACAAACAAGACTAGTCAATTAGTTTACTCTTTGCAGCTAGATAGACAATCACTTTGCAACTTTTCTTTTCTTTTAAAAATTCATGGTGAATATGAAGCTAACAAAAAACATATACAAAGTGAGATAGAGAACTAAATAACAGAACACTTTCATTTGCAATGGAAAAGCTACAAGGGATCATAGCTTTGAAGGGTCTTCCATACACATGGAAGACACGAATCGCCGTCTCCCGTCTTATGTATTGACGATTTCTTACGCTATCAAGACAAGGAAGCCGCTGCATATGACTTCACCCCTACCGGATTAGCAAGGTAATAATGATATACTCCCTCCGTCCCACTATATGACCTCGGTGCGGATGCCGATGTACGTTTTGTTTCGTTAATATCTCTAATTGTTTATTAGTAAAAAATATAAAAATTTGATATTATTAAAGTAATCACTGAGACGAATCAAACAAGACCCCATATGACCATATTTTTCGTTATATATCGGAAGAAATCGAGAAGATTCTCTCGAATTGTGAATAGTGTTGAAAAAGAAAATGGGGCTTATAAAAGGGGACAGAAGGAGTATAAGATTGTATCTTGTCATATTTATAACAAATATTTCTTCTAATCTTTCAACATCTCTATAACAGGGATGACAATGAAGCCGAGCGTCACCTTCAACACGCATTTACAACGCTTTGTAGCGTCGGAAAGCGCCATTTAGACCCCAAATTCTCCCGCCAAGTCTTTTCTAGCGTTATCATCAAGTCTCGTCTCAACTCGAAATTCGAGCTAAGTAAGTTGATTGAACTAGAAAGGTCATGCATTTCCCCTCCTAATCATCGAGTGTCAGATGAGGAGCGAGTTTCAGTGGGAGAAGAGGTTGGAGTTCTTTGCTAATCGTGTCAGGGATTGGTATAGGCCTATAAAATGGAAGGAATTACTGAAGGCAAGGGTCATTTATGTTTTGTTTTTTTTTTGGTTAAAGAGAGGCGACACTCTCGGTTAATTTTATTAATAAAAACCTACTTTGCCACCAGGCGAGGTGTAGAAAAACCCATCACATCATCCGTTATACAACCATTCACCCGATCGGGCGGAAAAGCAAGAACATGAAAATCTAACGGATAATCAAAAGCTAGGGAAGCAAGTCGATCGGCGACCGAGTTTGCTTCCCTATAAACATGTCGGAACTGGATAGTCCAGTCCCTACGAATGAAGCCTAGCGCCCTAGAGACGAGGCTAAAAAGAGGGTGGCAACGATCCATAAGTTTGTTTAGAAACAGAATCACTAACTGCGAATCTGTTTCCAAACAAACCCTCCTGAAGCCTCTATCCCACGCGAGCTGGAGCCCCAAGATAACCCCCCAGAGTTCCGTTGCCGGGACCGAATAATTGCCAAGGTTATGGACGAATCCTAGAGTCTCTCAGAACACCGCCCGCAGTCGCTCTCCCCCCCACCAAGGAGCCATCAGTGTTGAGCTTGATCCACTGATTGGGAGGGGGGTCCATCGAACCAATATTGTCTCCCTGTTTCTGTCAGAAAGCACACAGACCTTAGCTTTGGCCTTAGCATAATCCTCAACGTTCGTCTTGATGAAAACAACTTTTTCACCACTGAACCTATCCTTTCTGAACACCCATGCATTTCGCCACTTCCAAAGATTCCAAATGGTGACAGCGAAAGTGGGTGCCCAACTGCTCCTCCCCGGGCTGAGCACGTCCTACAGGAGATTCGCCCGGATCCATTGAGCAACCTGGAGACCGAAGAACTCATCCCACTGCAGTGGAGGTTGGAGAGCAGCCCGCACGTCCTTGGCACCTGCACAATCCCGAAGAAGATGCAGAACAGTTTTCGGTTCAGCATTGCAGTTCGGACACTCGTCGGAATCGGCCATGTGACGTCTTTTCCGTTCCGAGTTGGTGAGGATACCACCACGTAGCAGGAGCCAAACAAAGTGACAGACTCTCTCCTGAACATTGAGTTTCCAAATGGCTTTGAAAACAGGGGTGTCAATATCGATAAACGACTCCATGGCGTGAATCCGTTTGTAGGCCGATCCAACACTGTAGTTCCCGTCACTAGTGTAGCCCCAGCTCAACGTATCCGGGCCAGCAGCGTCATCCACCGCTAGAGCAGCCAACTTGAGAAGGACACCAGCCGGGAACAGGGGGGTTGAGGATCTCCCAGTTCCAGCCGCTGTTTTGGATCCACAACTCATTCACAGTGAGTTCCTTCAACTCGGGACCAATAGTCCTAGTGGCCACGTCTTCCAGTTTGCCATCCAGGAGCCAAATATCCTGCCAGAACTCTATCATCTTCCCATCCCCAAGGAGCCATCTGCAACCTTTCTTGATAACCTTGTCCTTAGCCTTCTCGATACTCCTCCAAATAGGGGACGAGTGAGCGTGTTTGGCACCGGTGGGTCTAATATATTTAGCACAAAGGGTCCGGCTCCAAAGGCTCTCAGTATCCGAGAGGAAACGCCAGTCGAGCTTCCCCGTAAGGGCGAGGTTAAGGTCCCTCATGCACTTGAGATCAAGACCACCATTGAGTTTCGGCTTGCTCAATTCCTCGCCATTCAGCATGTGCATCCGCTTCTTATCGCCACTGCTGCCCCACACGAAAGATCTAGACATGGTGTTGATCTTATCACACACAGAAAGCGGGAGGTTGACGGACGCCATAGTGTACACCGGGATAGAAGCAATCACCGAGGAAGCCAGCGTAACACGCCCAGCGAGGCTGAGATGTTTTCCCCTCCATCCCGACAGCCGGTCATTAATCTTCTGGAGCAGTGGGTCGAAGGTGTGTTTGCCGATGTTCTTGTGCAGCAGAGGCATGCCCAGGTAGGTCCCAAGGTCCGTTGTGACAAAGAAGCCACTGGCCTCCTGGATCCTACGAACTTCCTCAGCCTGCATATTAGGAGAAACAAACAACTTAGATTTGGAAGAATTAACTTTTTGGCCAGAAGAACGACAAAAGCGATCAAGGATATCCTTAATAATACGAATTTGGGCAACCGAGGCCTCCGCCATAAGAAGGATATCGTCCGCAAAGAAGATATGTGTCAAAGGTGGACCGCCACGGGAAATATGGATCGGCCTCCACTCGTTATTCTCCACCGATTGGAGAATCATATGGCTAAGTCTTTCCACACAGAGCACGAACAAGTAAGGTGAGATGGAATCCCCTTGTCGAATTCCTCGGGTCGGGGTAATACGCTCCGTCTTCTCCCCATTCCAAAGCACATGCATAGCGGTTGAAGAGATGCATTCATTGATCCAAGAAATCCACTCATTCGAGAAGCCCGCGCCATGGAGGGAATCCACAATGAGTCCCATCTAAGGCGGTCATAAGCTTTCTCCAAGTCGATCTTAAGAATCATCCATCCCGAGCACCCCTCTTTATACCTCATAGAGTGGACCACCTCTTGGGCAAGCACAATATTATCCGTGATCAAACGCCCCGGGAGGAAACTCCCCTGCATCGGGCCGATCAAGTCCGGAAGAATGCCCTGCATCGTATTGACAAGGACCTTTGTGATGATCTTGTAGAGCACGTTGCAAAGACTTATCGGGCGGAAGAGTGTGATCTTGTCGGGACTGTTCACTTTTGGAATAAGGGTAACAAGAGTATCATTCAGCCTATGAGGAAGAGTCCCAGTAGCGAAGAACTCCCGGACAACCTTGATCACAGATTTCCCAACGGTGTCCCAACACTTATGGTAGAAGATAGGTTGGAAACTGTCGGGTCCCGGGGCTTTGAGCCCACCCATATTCTTAACAGCCCTGAAGATGTCGTCGTCCGTGAAATTTCTTTGCATACTGTCCCAAACAGATTGGTCAAGGCGAGGAAAGTAGCCATGTGGGGGTAGCGATGGGCCATAACTCCCGTTGAGGAATACTGTAAAGACGACGATAGAATCTGACCACCATCTTTTCAAGGGCCTTGGGTTCCCTAATCCATTCCCCGTTGTCATTCAACAGTGCTTGGACCCGGTTGTAACGCCTTCGAATGACCGTAGACGTATGGAAAAATGTCGTGTTCCGATCGCCCGAGACGAGCCAAACTTCTCTAGACTTTTGACACCACATAATTTCCTCTTGCTCGAGGACCGACTCGAGCTCATTCTTGGTATCAATCTCAACTTTAGCCAAGGCAACCAACTGGTTTTTTTCGAGCTCGATCTGCGTTTTATCGAGCAGGTCCATCAGTCGAGCCTTTCTTTCCTGGATAGTGCCAAAGGAGGTCCTATTCCACTCAAGCAATTTAATTTTAAGTCTGGCAAGAGCCTGGGGAGCCGAGATCTGTCGACACCACACTCTTCGGATAAATGGAAAGAAACTCGGGTGAGAGAGCCAGGCGGCTTCAAAGTAAAAGGGATTTCGACTCTTGTTCACCTGGTTCTTTGGGTCGAGGCAGAACAGCAGTGGGGCATGGTCAAAACCGAAGGTGGGAAGATGGCAAATCTGCGCGTCCGGCCATCTCACACACCCCTCAATGTTAATAAGCCCTCTGTCGAGTCTCTTGGAGATGACAGGATTGGGGAGCACTCCCCTAGACTAGGTGAACCTGGGGCCCGAGAAACACATATCCAGCAAACCCGCATTGTCAATCAATTCTTGGAAATCAGGCGTATCAGGATGAAGCCCGCCCGTTCCTCCTTGGCGCTCAGTCATGTTGAGGATGCAGTTGAAGTCCCCGGCGAGAATCATGGGTCCTCTGACTCCATCAATATCCCTGCTCAGCTCAGTCCAGAACACTCTACGCCTATGCACAGTGGGGGGTGCGTAGACAAAGACAATATTAAACACATCGTCACCTTTGGTGAATTCTGCTCGGATGAAATGTTGATTCTTCGTGGCAATGTTCAGAGTGATTCTGTCGGGGTCCCAAAGAAGCCAGATCCCACCTTTGAAGCCCTGTTCCTCAACTCTCTCCGAGGCCCCGAATCTCATCTTGGCACAGATTTTATCAGCACGCTCGCCTGAGACATGAGTCTCCGTAAGAGCCAGCACATCCACTGAATTACGATTAATCAGGTACTTGGTCGTTCTGAAGAAGCCAGGCTTCCCGGCTCCCCTGCAGTTCCAAATAATGAACTTCATTAATAAACAAAAATAGAAGGGGGAGAAGGAAAGAATCAAAGATTCGACTCGGGAGCCTGGTCTCCCATTCCCTCATCGTTGTCTTCTGAGATATCTTCAGTGCAACCATCTCCCTTTTCATTCTACAGAGCTTCTTCCGTTCCCTCCTGTTGCAGCACGACATTCGCTTGAGACCCCAGATCTGTTTGAGAGGAAACCTCTGGGAATGGCCCGAGTTTATTTGCTGGGTTGAGCGAATGATCAGCCAATTCTTCAAGGGACTGACCCCGCTTTAGGATGGACACCTGGCCCAGCTCATAGACAGCCCTCAGCCTTTTCCCTGGGCCCAGATCAGAGTCACTACTCGGCCCACTATTCCCATTGCGGCCTAATGGGCTATGCGGCCCATTATTTTTATGGAACTTTTTCCCAGCCCTTCTCTTCCTTCTGTTTTTATTGCCCGTTGGACTTTTGGCCTTATCCCCATATCCTCTGCTAGGGATGCCAGTTTCATACCTCGACACACCAAAAGTAACAACGGTCTTCCCTTTGTCTTTGTTTCCTCCTCCTGTCTCCATCGTTCCCGTTTTAGGTTGGGACGTGCTATGCCCTGCAAGGTTACCTGTTCTTTGTGCATTCTTCTTTGGGTTAGCCTCCAAGGGGATAGTGGCATCCCCTTCTTCCTTGTCCAGAGAGTCCAGAACCCTGAAATTTCCTGATCTCGAGGCGTGCGTTGACTGTTTGGGATCGTTTCTTGCAGGAGCATTAGGGTTTGGCTTCCCATGCTGCTTGGCTGGCCGCCGACGGGTTTTGTGTATCATCCACTCCGACCATTTGACCTGGTCCGCCGGAATACGCTTTCCTTCATTCTCTTCTTGCACCCGGATCAACTCTTCAACCTTCTTCTTTTCCATGTTTGCCGGGAGCGTAGGACACTTGGGCTGGAAGTGGCCATAGCATCCACAGTGGAAACATATTGTGTGAAGGTTTTCGTATTCGAGGAGGAAACGAGTGCCGTTGATAAAGATTGATCCCTTTAGGGATTTTGTGAGATCTACTTCCACGCAGATTCTCGCAAACCTCCCCCGATCCGCATTTAGAGTTTTCCTGTCAACCTTGATAGGCCTGCCCACTCCCTTAGCAATCTGCATGAGGACACTTTCATCGTACAACATGACTGGAAGGTTAGTGATTCTAACCCATACCGGGGTCATTGCGATGAGATCCGTCATGGGGTTGAATTCCGGCCACCATGGCTTGATGACCAAATAGTGCCCGAACATAGTCCAGGGCCCTTCTGTAAGGACTTTCATGTAATCCTCCTCATCGTCAAATTTAATCATGTAGTAACTCAGTGGTAAATCAATGAGTCTGAAAGCACCACGGGGCCTCCACAGCTCCTTAACCTTGCGGCTCATGACATCGTAAGGGATCAGCATGCCAAGGGTCTTAATCACGAGAGAGGAATTCCAGACCGAAGCAAGAATCTTGATGACCTCTGGCTCGATCGTGACTACTGGATCGCCGTTCTCACCTTCCGGAAAACTGATTGTAATCTTATCGTCAATGAAACCCTCGGGAAGAATTTTGACTTCCTCCTCTGAGGTGGCCACCAAATCTTTCCATTTCGAGTCGGCCTCCACCGCCCCATCTTCTCTGGATGCATTCTCCGGCTGAGCCACAACAACTCCTTCGGCAGGGTGCTCGTGAGTCATGACCAGGTCTTCTGCTTCTGTACTCGGTTGAGCAGTAGCACTGGGTTCCCCCTCGGGTGTTTGCCCCATGATCGTATCTCCTTCCTGTTCGTTACCCGCCTGGTGTCCCGGTGGTTGGTCCGGGTTATTGATTTCCTGTATTATCTCAATATCTTGTGTTTCCATAACAATATCTGGGGTGGGAGAGGCCATGGCCTCCACCCAGAGAGAGCAAAGAAAATCGGGACTTCTCTCTAGATTCTAGAGAGAGGTCATAGCGTTTTCAAAACTCCAGGAGATTTCTTTGCTGCGGGGATGATTATGTTGATCAAACTCAAGATTTGGATGATCATCTACGTAGCCTGATCGGTTCTCTTGATGATCCTCCGCTTGTAAGATGGCTTGTGGTGAATCCGGTTGTTGATCTTAATTACTCCAACAAAAAAGCTCGTTGGAGACTTGAATGTTGACGGTTTCTTTGATGCTGTAAGCTATCTCCTCGTAACAAGCAAAGACGAGTTGGATAATCGGAACCCGTTTGTGGTGGAGTATGATGAATTGAGACGACTTCTCTTTGACATGAAACTAAGAGCATTGTCCTTGAAAGCAAGGAGCAAGTACCTATGTCCTCAAGGCGATTGTTTGTTCAAGTATTGGGAATCGATTGGAGATGATGAGGCCGAGTTTTGTGGCGTTTGTGAAGAGCGAGTTTCGGGGCATGTCTATACATGTTATTTCTGTATCCTGACTCTGCATAAATCATGTGCCGAGAGGGTCGAGTTGAAGAGTACTTCATCCTCGTATGATGATACCACAATACTCGACTTCTTTTACTATTACACTCGCCAGTTCCCAGAGAATCACGCTTGTCGGTCTTGCATAGAAGGAGGAAAAGGCTTCTCTAACAAATGCGAATCATGCCTTTTTCAGACGCATCTCAAATGTGGTTTGGTGCCGACCATTATCAACCACAATAGTAACCAACATTTCCTTTCGATACAGTTTAACAAGCACAGTTTTGTCTGCAAAACTTGTGGGACTAACTACACCGCTTACAGCTACGGTTGCAAGAGATGTGCATCTTACTATCACTTACATTGTGCTTTTTCTTGGAGAATTCGAGCATGAACATGGAGGACATGAGCATGTAATGAAGCTAATGTATTCTCGAGTTGGCATGGAGCCAGAGGAATCCTACTGGTGCGACTTCTGCTATGTTGATATGGACCCACAAACTTGGTTCTATTGCTGTCAAGAGTGTCCCTATTATATTGTTGATCCAGATTGCGCAGGTGGCCATGACAAAACTTTGTAGGATATGATATGTTTTATGAATCATTGATTTGTGATCGAGTTGTTCAACACCTCTCCTTGTATATGTTTAATTTTGTTATGTTAAGTTTCATTTGTTGTGATCTGGGAACAATGTGATATGTTTTATGAATCATTGATTTTCTACCAATACTAAATGCATTAAAACTAGCCCAATTACAGAGTGAAATTCTTGAACACAAATCAGTGCTTCAAAGACACTATATCTTTGTAAGGTTTGTCATGCCCACCTGCACAATCTGGATCAACAATATAATATGGACACTCTTGACAGCAATAAAACCAACCTTGTGGATCCATGTCGACGTAGCAAATCTCGCACCAATAAGATTCCTCTGGCTCCATCCCGTCACGCGTATACATAAGCTTCATGACATGCTCATATCCGCCATGCTCATGCTTAAGCTCCTCAAGCAAAGACGCGCAGTGTAAGTGATAGTAAACTGCACATCTCTTGCAACCATAGCTTTTCGCCATGTAATTTGTTCCACAAGCTCTGCAGAAAAAACTTCGTTGGAGAAACTGGATCGAAAGAAAATGCTGGTGGCATGCTTGGTTGATTACAGTCGGTACCATTCGACATTTGAGATGCGTTTGGAAAAGGCAGGATCCACATTGATCAGAGTAGCTTGTTCCCCGTCCTATGCACGAGCGACAAGCGTGATTCTCAATAAATCTGGCTGTGTAGTAGTAGAAGAATTCCAGCATTGAACTATTAGCAGATGGAGAAGATGATACAGTCTTGTAATCTACGTTTTCAGCGCATGTTTTATGCAGAGTTAAAACGCAGAAATAGCATGTGTAGATTGGTCCTGAAACTCGTTCTTCACACACCCAGCAAATTTCATTACCAAAGTTATCATCAATGGCGGAACAGTATTTGAAGAGGCAATCACCTAGAGGACAGAGGTATTTGCTTCTTTCTGTTAAGGCCAATGAGCTTAATTTCTTGTCAAACAGAAATCTCCGCAGCTCATCAAACTCAATAACATACGGATTTTGATTGTTTAACTCTTCTTTGCCTGCTGAGAGGAGATACTTAACTGCGTCGAAAAATCCGTCTACTGTAAGATCTCCAACGAGTTTTCTCGTGGGAGTGAAGTTGAGATCAGTAAGAGGATCCACAACAAGTAGTCTGACAGGAGGAGGATTATCAAGCGAATTGATTAAATGACGAAGATGATCATCCCAATCTTGAGATTGAGCAGCGTACTCATCCCTAGTTTTCTCAATTTCCTTCCAATTCATCGGCCGATACCAATCCCCCTCACGATTAGCGAAGAATTCGAGTCTCTTCTCCCAGCGGAACTGGCTTCTCATCTGACACTCGATAATCAGTAACGGGAACGTCTGATTCTTCCTCAATTGGATGATATGAGCGAGATCTGTTACCTTATAGAGCTCGAATTTGGAGATGAGGCGGGATTTGATGACGACGGTGTTGAAAACTGGAGTGGAGAATTTGGGGTCGAGGTGGCGCTGCGCGACGGTGCAGAGTGTGGTGAAGGCGTGTTGAGTGTGACGCTGGAACTCTTCTTCGTCTTTGATTACGCCGGGAGGGGAGAATTCGAAGGCGGCGGCTTTCTTGTTTTGGTAACCTAGGAAATCTTGGATGCAGAAGACGGGACATGTTGCCCATTCTGATATCAGCTCACCTAGCCGCGTCTTCCATGTATATGGAAGCCCCTTCAAAGCCACCATTCCTTGCAATTCTTCCTGCTGTTTTCTCCATTGAAGACGGACTTGCTTCTCGTCTGAACCTTGCTCCTCCATAGCAGTGACCCAGTGACAGTGACCTAAAAATACTGCAAGTTGATAGTGCTGACTGCTGACTGCTGCCATGGCCAGACCGGACCGGGACCGCCGGTTCGAACCGGAACCGGACCGGGTCAAAACCGGGACCGGTAGGAACCGGTTTGGTCACGGTCCGGTTCAGGTTCACGAAATAGGAATTTTAAAACCGGCGGTTTGTTTGTTTTTTTTTTAAATATTTTAACCGCCGGTTAACCGGAACCGCCGGTTTTGTAAAAATAAAAATAAAAAAAAGAACCGCCGGTTCCAACGGCTAGAAAACTAGTCGTTGGCCGGTTAACCGGCGGTCCTAACGGCTATTTAGCCAAATAGCCGTTAGGAAATTAAAAAAAAAAAATTAATTTTTTAATATTAAAATAACCCATATCAAACCCCTATAAATATCATACCATACAATCTTCAAATCACACATCCAACAACAACAATCTCTCTTCTCTTTCTCAAATCTCAATCTTATAATCTCTCAAATTCCATCAACAATCTCTCTTAATCTCTTCCTTTCTTAATCTTCCTTTTAATTAGCTTTTGTCTTTCAATATTTTATTGCTTTTACATTTTTAATCACATTATTATATTGTTCTAATTTTTATTGTTTTATTGTTTTAATTGTTTTAATTGTTTTTAATCATATTATTTAATTGTTCTTAATCATATTATGGCGGAACATTTTGACACTCAAGAGAGTGATAATGTCACTTCTTATCCCTCGGTTCCCACTCCCACCTCCCAAGTTAGGTCCAGTAGGGGTAGGACCGCTAGGCCTCAAGGGCAAGCTAGCGGTTCGAGACCTAGCGGTTCGAGGCCGGCTAGGGGTGGGGGGGGGGGGGAGGTCCGGGTCCTCCGGGAACCAATCCCGGAAACTAACATCTCCTATTTTTGTAAAGTGGTTTACTAAATTAGAACCCGATCTCGAGAAACTCGAGGCCGAGGATTATGATCCCGATCTAATTATTGTTTCTTATAACTTTTGCGAGGCGACATTCCAATGGAAGAAAAGTGGAGGATATTGAACCCTTCAACGACACATGGAGCACAAACACGTCGCTGAGATGGGAATGCTAGGGGGACAAACACAAATTTCCGGCGGATTTGCATCTTCTACTAGCGGTAACCCTTTATTTCGTTTTGATCATGAAGCTAATAGTGTAGCATTAGCCGAAGCTATTTGTGTTGATCATTTAGCATTTCGATTTAGTGAAAATGTAGGATTTAATGAGTATATTAAAGATCATACACAATCCGCTTTTAAATCCGTATCTAGGAAAGTGATTAAGAAAAACGTAATTAAGGCTTAAAAAAGACGCAAGGCCGAATTAGTTTCTTATTTTTCGCAAAATGATATGCATGTTTCTATTTGTAGTGATATATGGAGTGATAATACTCAAACCCATTCTTACATGGGTGTTACATGTCATTTTGTAGATCATCATTTTACAATGCAAAAACGTTTATTGGCATTTAGAGTCTTTGATGATTCACATACCGCACAAAATATTGCTATGATGATTCGTGCAATTTTAGAAGAATATAGACTACTTAACAGAGTTTTTTCAATTGGATTCGACAATGCATCTGCTAACACCGCATCTATTAGAGATTTACAAGAAATGTGTCAACCTATATTTGGTGGGAAATTTTTTTATATTCGATGTGCTTGTCATATTTTAAACTTATGTGTTCAAGATGGTGTACGTGCTATGAGTTTTCATTTTGAGCCAATTAAGAACGTTATTAAGTATATTTGGGGGCATCCTAAAGTTACAAGAGATTGGATGACCTTTTGTAAAACTAACGGGGTGCACCCAAAACGTTTTTCAAAAGATGTGGGTACCCGATGGAACTCTACTTACATATTACTATGTGAATGTATACAATATAAACAAGTTTTAACGTCTTTTGTTTCTCAAAACCTTTCTGGCTCTCCTTTCTATTTTAGCGAATCAGGTTGGGATATATGTCAAAGTATTGCAACGTTTTTAAAATGTTTTAATGATGCAACAAAAAGATTTAGTCATGTTTATACACCAAGTAGTAATGTTTTTGTCTTGGAAGCTTGTAATGTTATGTGTGGTTTAAGTGAGGGAGCTAAAATTCCTGGCATTGAGAAATCCGTTGCAAGCATGAGGAGTAAGTGGTTGCTCTACTATAGATATATTCCCGATTGTTTTCTTGTTTTTAGATCCTAGACTTAAATTATCCGGTTTACACGCTTTTTTAAATGACTATTATGCATATATTTTAGCCGAATGTGAACTAGAGGATATTTTAGGTATGGTTTCTAGAATTAGAACAAACATTGAAACTTTATTTACTCATTTTTGTGATTCTCCGACTACTTCACAATTACCTCCGGCTTCTTCGAGCTCTACTAGCTTGGGGGCCTTTGGAGCTAAGTATTTTAGTAAAAGACCAAGAGTTACAAACACGAATGCGGAAATTGATAACTATCTTAACACCAACTTTGAGTTTGTTAGTTGTGAAACTTTAGATGTTTTGAAGTGGTGGGAGGATCATAGGAGCATGTTTCCAACGCTTGCGAAGATTGCGGCTCAAGTTCTTGCCGTCCCCGCTTCAACCGTGGCGGTGGAACAAACTTTTAGTGCAGGAGGCAACACTTTAACGAGGAAGAGATCAAATTTGGCACCGGAGTCATTAGAGGCGCAATGTTGTGTTTGCGATTGGAAGAGAGCCGCAATTAGGCAACAACGTAACATTATCGAGTCATCGGAAGACGAGTGGATTGGAGATTCTACTACGATACGCACCGATTCATCCGCCGAAGATTCGACTTAGCTAGGTAACGGGTTTTGAAAAAAGGTAAAGAACTACGTGGCCACGTGGGCTTTGATTCCTCTAACCCGAGAGGATACGTAGGCAACTTAACAAGTAAGTCACTGTTAAGTGCAAGCCCAATGATTATAAAAAACTTAAAAAAAATGATTATAAAAAAACGTTATTAAAAAGAATGTTTTACAAAACATTCTTTTTAATAGCGTTTTTTTATAATCATTTTTTTTAAGTTTTTTAAACATAATTTTTAAACTTAAAAAAATGACAAAACATTCTTTTTTAATAGCGTTTTTTTATAATCATTTTTTTTAAGTTTTTTTTAAAAGTTTTTTCTTATGTTTTTTAAACATAATTTTTAAACTTAAAAAGAATGTTTTGTCGTTTTTTTCAGTTTTATAAATTTATAAAATTATTTTTTAAAAACAAAACCGCCGGTTTTGTTTTGTTTTTTTATTAAAAAACCAATCCGGTTCAGCCCGAACCGGACTGAACCGGCCGGTTCCGGTTCGAAACCGGAACCGGTACAGGACCGGACCGGACCGGAACCGGGACCGGAACCAGAAAAACCGGTTTTTCCCGATTCCGGTTCCGGATTCCGGAGGACCGGGACCGGACCGGGAGCCATCCCTGAGGCAACTTAATCAAGATAAGTATTCATCATACGTTCAGATAAAACAACTTATTCATTATAAATCTGGAAATGTCAATAATTACAATCATGACTTCAATCTGTGCAAAGTTTACTAAAAAACTAGAAAACAGAGAATGCATAATAATTTAGAACAGCCACAACAATGATCTTCCCATTATACATGCTAATGAGACAGTAAATAGCCACACCATATTAGGAAGAAGCCACCATCTGTTGTTCTGTTCCCTGAATCCAACGAACTGCAATTGGACTCCTGACAAGATGAACACCGTCACTCCACTGGATCGAACCAAAGCTCGATGAACCCACAACACACATATCCAAAGAAGCAACGCTGCTGAAGGTGACACCATAAGACAATGTTTGGTTTTCTGCACTGAACACGAGCTTGGTCGGGGAAACACTGACATCCACATTTGGTGGAGAAGACACCGAAACTTCATAAACGGCATCAACCGAGCTCCCTACGTTCTTCACAACTCGAGTGTACTTGACAACACCATTTCCGGATTTAAACACAACCGAAAAGGACGGGTAGTTCAAATTCCCGGGGCTCGAAAGCTTTTTCTGGGTGGTACAGTTAACAGAAGCAGAATTCCTGAGGAAGATGGAAATCTTCTTCGAGTCATAGCCAATGGAGCAGAGGAATGAAACATAATCAGTAACATCAATGTCGTAGACCATCCCGGGATCAAGTGCTCTATTGGGCTCGACATGGCCTGACCCATGAATAAATGGTGTGGATTGCTTGTTTGTTGCAAGATCCGTGATGATACTCCCGGAATTATCTAGATTATAAGCAGTTGTCATCAGTGCTGACTTGATAGCAGCTGGACTCCAGCTCGGATAAGCCTTTCTGAGCAAAGCAGCTAATCCGCTTACATGTGGGCATGACATTGAAGTGCCCGAGATGATATTAAACTCCACTCTTCTCGGATCGATCTCGAGAGTAGTTGGGCCCACAAAGCCTGTCCATCCAGCTAGGATATTGACACCTGGAGCAATGACGTCGGGTTTGAGGATGTCAGCAGTGAGATGGTTAGGACCTCGGCTAGAGAAGGCCGCCACCCTAGGTGATGATGGAGACGAGCTGATTATTGTGCCTTGAAACTCTATTGTAGCAGTCGGGTTAGGGTCGGCTTTGATATACTCTTTGATTTTCTCTGCAGCAATTTGACCCACCATTGTTGCTGGGATCAAATGGGAATCAGCTATCAGTTCTTCGCCACTTTCTGCGGTATTGGTAAGAATCATTCCTGTTCCACCTGCAAGTTTTACTGCATTGCCCTTAGCAACTCGAGCGTTTCCTCCTCGGTCACAGATTACCATTTTCCCAGTTACTTTACTTGCATCAAGCTTACCTGTCAATAAGCACTCACAAAAAGAAAATTCAAACTCAAATGCATCCAAATCACATACAATACATAGAGTGTAAGAAATTCACCTTCATAACAGTATTTACTTCCACAATCACCAGCATAGATCAAGTCCATGGTTTCATTCGGGTGCAAGGAATCATCAGAGTACAATGAAACACCTTTGAAGACTCTCCCATCTCCCAAAACCACATTCGCAGGAAACTCTCTGTCAATGGTTGAAGCACCAACAGTCAGAATCCATGGAGCAATGTTAACTGCAGTGTAAGGGTCAGGACCCGAGTTTCCGGCTGAACAAGAGACTAAGACCCCATGTTGAGCAGCACCAAAAGCTCCTATTGCAATAGAGTCCTTATAGTATGGAGGAGCATATCCATTTGCTCCAACCGATAGTGAGATAACATCCACACCATCAGCAACAGCCTGAATGATTGATTGAAAAACAATATGATCAGGATAGGAAATCAATACTTAATGCTGCAAGTCCTCAGCTAATTGTCAGAGAAATGAAAACTTAAGAATGAAGAACAGCTAGGGTTTCTGAGTATACCTGATCCATGGCGGCTAGAATATCGGAATCATAGCATCCGGAGCTCCAACAGATCTTATAAACAGCGATCCTGGCGTTAGACGCCATCCCTCTCGCCTCTCCTTTGGCATAGTGATAAAATCCGGCGTTCTGAACGGCGGATCCAGCAGCAGTGGATGCCGTATGCGTGCCATGCCCTTCCGTATCCCTGGGCGATTTCGACTCGACCGTTTGATCAATCGGCTTTCCTTTAGCCGCTTCGTATCCCTTATAGAAAGCCCTAGCACCGATAATCTTTCCATTACACGCAGTGGCGGGAAAATCGGTGGAAGCCTGACACTTGCCTTTCCATCCATCAACGGAGGAGGAATTGGATCCATCGAAGAAGCTGCGGCGCTCAGGCCAGATGCCTGTATCGAGGAGGGCGATGACAACATCGCGTGCGTAATCGGAATTGGGCCAGATGCCGGCGTCGTCTGCGAGGTGGAGGAAGTGGGGGGTGCGTGTGGTGTGGATGTGACGAGGGTGGTCAGGGAGGATGGAGAGGACGGAAGGGTGACGGAGGAGGATGGAGGCTTGTTTGGGGGTGAGGAGGGCGGAGAAGGCGGCGGCGGTGAGGTGGTAGGAGTAGAGGAGGTGAGGGGAAGGGGAGGAGGGAAGAGAGTCGAGGATGGAGGAGTACCAGTGTGAGGGGGAGGAGAAGGTCGAGGGCTTGTGGGATTGTGAGACGTGGATGATGAAGGTGGATTGGATGCTGTTTGATTCGGCGGTGTGGAAGGAGATAAGGAGGAGGAGGGCCAGAGGAAGGAGATGATGCTTCATGTTTCCCATGTCTCTCAACCAAATCATCTACTGCACTGGCTATATGCATGTGAGTGGCACTTGTGGTTGATAATAGTTGGTAGAGGACCACATTTGAGGTGCGTCTGAAAAAGACATGATACACATCTTCTAGAGAAGGCTTTTCCTGCATCTATGCAAGACTTGCAAGCGTGCGTCTCTTGTAATAACCTATTGGAAAAGGAAATGTTATCCAAGCATCCCAAATCGAACGATAGAGCCTTGAAATCAATTCTCTCGGCACACGATTTAAGCAGAGTGAGGATACAAAGACGACAAGTATAGGCTTGTGTCTCTGAAACTACTTGCTCTCCACACACCCCACAAACATGATCACAATGTTCTTGGTTTAGGGCTTTCCAGTATTTGAAAATGCAATCACCTAGACGACAGAAGTAGTTGCTTCTTCCTTTTGATTCCGCAACACTCAATCTTTTCTCAATGAGATATGGTCGTAAATCACGAAACACCATAGTGTGTGAGTTTTGGAAACTAGCAATCAACTCTTGTTGGGGTGCCGTGAGAAGATATCTAATAGCATCACCAAGATCATCAATAAGGGAATCATCTGTAACCCCGATGATATCATAAATGGGATCCACTACCAACCTCCTTACAACGACATGACCATGAGTTGGTTCGAGTAGGAAATGTTGAAGACGGTTTGAATCATGATCCTTAGTAGCTATTAGATCCTCCATCTCGTTCCAATTCGCAGGCCTATACCAGCTCCTCGTGTCACCATGTGATTCATTGGAAGTGCGTTCAAAGTACTCCCTCCATTGGAACTCGTTTGTCATGCGACACTCGATGATCAAGAGAGGGTAGCTCTCATTTTCCCCTGTCTCAGTGCCAGAGGCGAGCTCTAGCAATCGTTGGAGCTCGAACATGGAATCGAGACGAGACTTGATGACAATAGTGGAGTTGGCATTCACTCCTCTTAAGAGATGGAACTTGGCCACTTTGCATAAGTTCTCAAAGGCCTTGTGTTGTATTAATAATTCCTTCTTCTTCTTCTTGTTACTATAATCATGATCATGATCATCTTCTAGGGAGAAGAGGAAATGTTGTATGCATAAAACAGGACATCTCACCCAATCTCCAATCCATTCGGCAACAAGGGTCTTGGCGGTGGTGGGAAGGCCCATCAAAGCGATGATCCCTCACAACTTTTGTTGACGCTTCTCCCATAGCCTCTTGAAATGTTGCTCTTCCTCCTTCTCCATCGATCTTGTTGTAACTAATTACTTTGGACCCCTCGTATATTATAGTTGCTAATTATTGTTTGATTTTGATAAAAAGCTACGACAAATCCATGTGGTTGTCCCCATCTAGCTTCCTTTAGATAAAAGGAGATCCTTATATAAAGAAAAAACAACTCAAAGGTTAGTCAGCATTCAACATGGAATGCAATTTACTTTGTCCCACCTCATTTTCTAGCGTTTGTTTATTTGCTTTACTCATTAGAGTGATTTTAAGTATATTTGTTGATATTTACTCGTATTTTTTCTTTTATCAGGAAAGAATTTTAATATATCAAACATGCAGAGGCAGTGGCGTACGCAGGATTTTAGTCGAGGAGGGGCTACATATTTTTTTAACTAAAATCTGTAAATATATAAAAAAGGCCTTTCGTAATAGAATCCATATAACAGAATATTTCTATAGTAGAACAAGAATAACTACGATTTACATCTGAATATTGTCTTCTTTATGTAGGAACAAAAGCCTTTCGTAATGGAACCCCTATAACAGATGTTTTCAACAGTAGAACACGAATAACAAAGATGAACATCAGAATATCGCCTTCTTTATGTATGTACAAATCCTTTCACAATGGAACCGCTAGAACCGAATATTTCAACAGTAGAACACGCATAACAAAGATTAAAATCTGAATATCGTCTTCTTTATGTAGGAACAAAAGCCTTTCGTAATGGAACCCCTATAAAGAATATATCAACAGTAGAACACGAATAACAAAGATGAACATCAGAACATCGTCTTATGTCTTTCATTAAATCCTTTCATAATGGAACCCCTATAACAGAATATTTCAACAGTAGAACACGAATAACAAAGATAAACATCAGAATATCGTCTTCTTTATGATTTTCATTAATTACTTTCATAATAGAACACCTATAACTTAATATTCAACATTAGAAAGTGAATAACAAAGATGAACATCAGAATATCGTAATGGAAACCCTAGAACATATTATATCACAAGTAGAACACGAATAATAAAGGTGAACATCAGAATATCGTCTTCTTTATGTTTTTCATTAACTACTTTCATAATAGAACACTATAACTGAATATTCAACAGTAGACCACGAATAACAAAGTTGAACATCCGAATATCGTCTTCTTTACGTAATTCATTCATTAATTTTATAATGGAACCCCTATAACTTCATATTCAACAGTAGAACACGAATAACAAAGATGAACATCAGAATATCGTCTTCTTTATGTAGGAGCAAAAGTCTTTCGTAATGAAAACCCTAGAACCTAATATATCACAGGTAGAACACGAATAACAAAGATGAACATCAGAATATCGTCTTCTTTATGTTTTTCATTAATTACTTTCATAATGGAACTTCTATAACTGAATAGTCAACAGTAGAACACGAATAACAAAGATGAACATCATAATATCGTTTACTTTAATGTAGGAACAAAAGTCTTTCGTAATGGAAACCCTAAAACCTAATATATCACCATTAGAACACAACTACGGAGAAGATGAATATCTCACATTAGAATACGAATACACACACTGTATTGTAAACATGAATATCGATTAATCAAAATCGAATATATCTTGCGCAACATAAGCCATTGATTTTTTCAGATTTCAGTCGAACAACATAGTAACCAAAACTGAATATGAAGAAACCCTAATTATCAAGAACTAACCTTTACGATCAACTTCATCCGTAGACATTGTAAATTCATGCGCCAATGGAAAAAGAATGAAGAACTTCAAGAAGAATGAAGATTTGGAAGAAGACGAAGCAAGAGCGTTAATGTTGTGAACTTGTGATTCAGGCTGCAATGGAGAAAACCTCCTGAAAGAAAATCGTGATATGGAGAATTAAGGACTCTCTCTCCTCTTTAACATTTAAAATTAAAATAAAAAAAATCAGAAATTCCTACAAATACGTAAACTGCTACAAATTTGGCCTGGGGATTTCAATTATTTTGTTTTCCTTTTTTTTTCATCATTAATTCAATCCATTGATTTAATCCAATCCAACGCTCCTAATCAATCCCCTTGTTACACCACAAAATCCGTTACACCGGAACCGGCCTCTCTCTCTCTCTCTCTATATATATTAAAACAGAATGAAACGAGGCTCTCTCCTTTATTCTAGGTTTTTCAATCCTACGTGTCATTTTGTAGATTTTTAAAAAATTTCTTAAGCATTTTAATTTCTTTAATAAATTAAATACTAAAAATTTGTGTAGTAGTTAGTTGCTATTATTTAGCTTCCTATTTATTAATAATTTAAGATTATTCAATAAGTAATTTAACTTATACATATACATATATTTATACACCATTCAATACTTTGCTAAACCAATTTTTTTAATAATCAATATATAATTAAAATGTGCAAACATTTAAAACAAATTCTTACTTATACGAAACGCCTATATGCACGCGACTTTTTCACTATATGCACACGATTTGGTGCGCAGAAGTTATGCGCATAGGTTGGTGCGCTGTTGTATTGCGCACAGGGGTATTTTCGGGATAAATTTGAAAATTCTGGCAATGGCTGACAAACTCGTGCGCAGGACACCATCGCACATAAAAGGTAATGCGCAAACGTCCAGCGCTCAACTTCGGGAATCCAAAACGTCGTACGCTGAAAGATGTGCGCATTTGGCCCGCGCACAGAAAGATGTGCGCAGATCCAATGCGCATATAAGGCCTTTTAGCGTTTTTGCGTATTTTCGAGCCACTTTTTATGACGGGAAGACCTTATACGCACTTTATATGCCTAATAACACTAAATTGTATAAGTTTTTCAAACATAATCAACATCGATGTGCTGGACCCTTCATATCGCAACTATTTCAACTATTTCGAAGATTGAAAGACTAGTAAAGCTTTACAAAGGAGGTGTTACTTGAAGAGTACGAGATTTTGACTTGAAGTTACCGACAAGGTTAAATAGCTATAATATTTATTGAAAACAAGTTTCATTGCATTCCGACGTCGTTTGGGCATCGTTCCGCCTTATTGGACCTTTAAAGGCCTTAAGGCCCATTAAGGTCTTTTAGCGTTTTTGCGTACTTTCGAGCCACTTTTTGTGACGGGGATACCTTATACGCACTTTATATGCCTAATAACACTAATTTGTATAAGTTTTTCAAACATAATCAACATCGATGTGCTAGACCCTTCATATCGCAACTATTTCAACTATTTCGAAGATTGAAAGACTAGTAAAGGTTTACAAAGGAGGTGTTACTTGGAAGAGTACGAGATTTCGACTTGAAGTTACCGTCAAGGTTAAATAGCTATAATATTCATTGAAAACAAGTTTCATTGCATTCCGACGTCGTTTGGGCATCGTTCCGCTTTATTGGACCTTAAAAGGCCTTAAGGTTTAGCGTTTTTGCGTATTTTCGAGCCACTTTTTGTGACGGGGAAACCTTATACGCACTTTATATGCCTAATAAAACTAATTTGTATAATTTGTTCAAACATAATCAACATCGATGTGCTAGACCCTTCATATCGCAACTATTTCAACTATTTTGAAGATTGAAAGACTAGTAAAGGTTTACAAAGGAGGTGTTACTTGAAGAGTACGAGATTTCGACTTGAAGTTACCGACAAGGTTAAATAGCCATAATATTCATTGAAAACAAGTTTCATTGCATTCCGACGTCGTTTGGGCTTCGTTCCGCCTTATTGGACCTTAAAAGGCCTTAAGGTTTACCGTTTTTGCGTATTTTCGAGCCACTTTTTATGACGGGGAGACCTTATACGCACTTTATATGCCTAATAACACTAATTTGTATATGTTTTTCAAACATAATCAACATCGATGTGCTAGACCCTTCATATCGCAACTATTTCAACTATTTCGAAAATTGAAAGACTAGTAAAAGTTTACAAAGTAGGTGTTACTTGAAGAGTACG
This sequence comes from Oxyria digyna, assembly GCA_029168935.1. Taxonomy (NCBI): domain Eukaryota; kingdom Viridiplantae; phylum Streptophyta; class Magnoliopsida; order Caryophyllales; family Polygonaceae; genus Oxyria; species Oxyria digyna. The sequence continues at coordinate 12,197,850 of JAPVLV010000010.1, read as the reverse complement.
AGATTTCGACTTGAAGTTACCGACAAGGTTAAATATCTATAATATTCATTGAAAACAAGTTTCATTGCATTCCGACGTCGTTTGGGCATCGTTCCGCCTTATTGGACTTTAAAAGGCCTTAATGTGGGCCTTTTAGCGTTTTGCGTATTTCCGAGCCACTTTTTGTGACGAGGAGACCTTATACGCACTTTATATGCCTAATAACACTAATTTGTATAAGTTTTTCAAACATAATCAACATCGATGTGCTAGACCCTTCATATCGCAACTATTTCAACTATTTCGAAGATTGAAAGACTAGTAAAGGTTTACAAAGGAGGTGTTACTTGAAGAGTACGAGATTTCGACATGAAGTTACCGACAAGGTTAAATAGCTATAATATTCATTGAAAACAAGTTTCTTTGTATTCCGACGTCGTTTGGGCATCGTTCCGCCTTATTGGACCTTAAAAGGCCTTAATGGGGGCCTTTTAGCGTTTTTGCGTATTTTCGAGCCACTTTTTGTGACGAGGAGACCTTATATGCACTTTATATGCCTAATAACACTAATTTGTATAAGTTTTTCAAACATAATCAACATCGATGTGCTAGACCCTTCATATCGTAACTATTTCAACTATTTCGAAGATTGAAAGACTAGTAAAAGTTTACAAAGGAGGTGTTACTTGAAGAGTACGAGATTTCGACTTGAAGTTACCGACAAGGTTAAATATCTATAATATTCATTGAAAACAAGTTTCATTGCATTCCGACGTCGTTTGGGCATCGTTCCGCCTTATTGGACCTTAAAAGGCCTTAATGGGGGCCTTTTAGCGTTTTTGCGTATTTTCGAGCCACTTTTTGTGACGAGGAGACCTTATACGCACTTTATATGCCTAATAACACTAATTTGTATAAGTTTTTCAAACATAATCAACATCGATGTGCTAGACCCTTCATATCGCAACTATTTCAACTATTTCGAAGATTGGAAGACTAGTAAAGGTTTACAAAGGAGGTGTTACTTGAAGAGTACGAGATTTCGACTTGAAGTTACCGACAAGGTTAAATAGCTATAATATTCATTTAAAACAAGTTTCATTGCATTCCGACGTCGTTTGGGCATCGTTCCGCCTTATTGTTGTTCCTATTCCTATTCAAACATAGATATCAGCGCAACCCGCCCTGATATAACTTCCTATTAAACAAATCTGAAGACCTTCAAGACTCAATTCAATAGAAGCGTTAAGCAAAGGAATAAAGCAGGATACATGCAATTCAGACAACCCGTCAGATAAGCATGCAATCAATTCTCATTCACAAGTAAACACTGCGACCCGCTCATGTAAACATGTGTTTGCTACTAGATAAAGAACTCTGACCCGGAATTACCAAATCCTAGCACTATGAACAATACCAATAAACCTAGCTGGTCAAACTAGACAAATCAATAAGATTCAATAAGATAAAAGCATGAGAATCAATACAATCAATAGAAAGCGAAATAGAGTTTAGAATCTCACAACCATACAGTCAAAGGCTTCAACCGTCAGGCAAAACAAAGGGAAATTAGTTCAACATCGACATGGAGGCAAAACTAGGGTTATTCAGAGAAGACAAAGGTTAACCTAAAACTAAAGTGTTTTTAGGCTTAAATACTCATAGGAAATAATAAATCCGAAATGGAAATAAAAGAAATAATTCGGAAATTAAATAAAGAAATACAAGAAAACTCGGAGACAAATCCGGCCTTCAGGACGATTTCCACGGGCGCGAATTACGAGGCAACTCGCGGCTGACCCGCGGATTCAACACTTGAACATACTTCGTCTTCTGGTTCCGCGGACGCGAAGGATTTGCCGCGGGCGCGGAGGATTTGTTGCGGGCGCAGAAAAGTCCCTGCAACCTCACTCTTCTTCTCTTCTTGTCTTCTTGTCTTCTTCTTTCGTCTTCTAACTTATTTCCTTCGAAAGACGTCTTCAATCTTCATATTCCTTCATCATTAACTGCTTCTTCTCTTCAGCTCCGGATCACATAATTACATATGAAATAGCTCCTAAACGATCCTAAACTAAGCTAATAACCACTAGATAATATGTATGAAATACTCTCTATCAAATTCCCCCATACTTAGACCTTGCTCGTCTCTGAGTAAGCTAAAGAAACATACTCCTCAATGTAATACACAAAGGTCTCAGGAAGTACAAAGAAACTTGTCTAATGATTACAACTCCAAAAACAACATCCAAATCCTCCAAACAACAACTATAGCAACATCAAACTAATACAAGTGATATGACAATAAACCCATAGCCTTCTCTACTCCTTATGACTCCCAAGTGGTCCTACCCGAAATCCTCCTTATATCACCTCTTCTTATGTCTTCCAACGCCAAATAAGAATAAGTCCTAAAATCACTCTATTTTTATTTTATTTTCAACTCATCTTGCTTAGGCGCCCTCTCGGGTTTTCATCCTAACCACTCAATAATTGTTCCAGGCTCACCAAATCTCACATCACTCGAAACCTCATTTTACCCCAGCCTAGTGCTGGTCCAGGTTACCTGCTTGTTGCATAGATCTTGCTATCCCAGGATTTTTTCTGCCTTTTTTTCATATTTTTGCGGCTTTTTCAAACAATTTACTCAATAAATTCATGCAGATACAACCAAAACCCAAATAAAGACATGTGAATACATTCTCCTCCCCCATACTTAAACATTGCATTGTCCTCAATGAAATGGAAGACATAATAACGAACCCAGGAAAGGAGACAGAAGACTCACATACAAGGTCGGATGACCTTCCTCCAATAAAATACAAGGTGTAGTAGAAAGAGAAACTAGATGAGCACCCAATGAAATCAACTAATGCACAGCTCATCCAAGACAAAAGAAAGAATACCTCCAATATAGATGGTGACCCAAAATCAATTCCTTGCAAAGAACATGGTCACCAACAAGCTAAGCTCCAACAAATGTAGATCCATAAATGATAGGAATGATGAAACGATGAAACCAAACTTGATGAAATACAACTCCTTACTTTCTTTTCTCTCATATTTTTTTCTGCACTCTAATTTTTTTTAAATCCAATTTATTATTTTTTTCTCGGAATGATTTTCGGATTGATTTTTTCTTTCTTTTTTTTTTCATGAGAGAGAAGACTTACATCGAGATTGGCTACTGACTGTAGCTGACCCTAAGCTTCGGTGATTTCTTCCTGTCCATAGAAAAACTGAAAAGAAAATTAAACCGAACAAAACAAATAAAAACAATCTCAAACCTCGGGTTGCCTCCCGAGCAGCGCCTTATTTTATGTCGTGGCTCGACATGAAACTCAAGAGATTTTAACTAACTCCATTTGGCCTTGTGAAAACAGTCTCTTGTCTGAATTCTCTCTTGAACCACTCATGGAACGCCTTGAACCTCGTCCCTCTTACCTTGACCACTTTGTCTTTGGAAATGAAAGCGGTTTCGTTCACTTTCTCCTCTTTGACCATATCAGGCGGCTGTTTCAGCTCAATGTCCAGTGCCTGCACACTAGACATCAATGGTATCTCGCCTGGCGAGGTCAGTAATGTGGGGCGATTGCCCAAAGGATGTGGAGAGATCTTACCTTTAGGCTCTAGCTTAGCCTGGAACTCCTGCATGTTAGTAGACAAAAGGATATCTACTTGTGGGTCTCCTAAGACATTCTCTAACACAGGTTGCAATTCATTCATACAAGTAGGATTAATCACATTTATGCAAGACAAAGACGTATCATGAATGAGACTCATATCATAAATATTGTATTCCACTTTGTCCCCATCAAATTCCATACTAAGGGTTCCACTACTAACATCAATCTTTGTTTGAGCAGTTTTCAGAAATGGCCTACCTAACAGAATAGGGGTAGCATGCTTATCATGATCCATGTCCAAAACAAAGAAATCCGCAGGAAAAAACATATTATCAACTTTCACAAGAACATCTTCAACTACCCCTTTAGGGTACACAGTAGAACTGTCGGCCAATTGAACAACTGTTCCTGTTGCATGCAATGGTCCTAGTCCTAGCGACTCATACAAAGAATAAGGTAAGACATTAACAGATGCACCTAAGTCTAGCATAGCTTTGTCAAACTTAGTTTCACCTATAACACATGGAATACTAAACATGTCAGGGTCACCACACTTCTTAGGCATACGCCTTTGAAACACAACAGACACATGCTCACTCACCTTAATCTTTTGTTTTTCTTTTAATTTCTGATTTCTTTTGATCGTGCATAGTTCTTTCAGAAATTTAGCATAGCGAGGAATGCTCTTAACAAGTTTAAGTAATGGAATATTTACCTCGCATTTGTTGAAGGTCTCGAAGAGATCTTTGTCGTTCTCCAGCCTTCTAGTGTCCTTCAATGCCTCAGGGAAAGGTGCTGGTGGTTTCAAAGAGCTGAGAGGAGGTAAGACAGGACGAACATAAGAGTCAGAAATTTCAGGACCAGATCCTCGGGCGCGGAAATCCAGCCGCGGGCGCGGAAAATTCTCTGTATCCGAGCCGCGGGCATTCACCATACGACGCTCATCATCAAGCAAACCATTGAAAATATAGAGGATGAGTGTTTCATCTGCATACCCATGGTATGGACAACTCGAACATAACCTCTTGAACCTCTCATAATACTCATAGAAAGTCTCAGTAGCATGTTGCTCGATGGTAGCAATTTCTTTCTTCAAAGTGTTCAGCTTAATAGCAGGGAAGTACTTTTCTAGAAATACCTTTTTCATTCCAGCCCATGTAGTGATACTTCCTGGAACTAGATAGTACAGCCAATCATTCGCTGCATCTTTCAAAGAGAACCCAAATGCTCTCAGCATGATCTGATCATCAGTTATACCCATTGGCTTCATACTGGAGCAAACAACATGAAATTGAGCCAAATGCTTATTCGGATCTTCTCTTGCCAAACCATGTAGTGTGGCAATTGATGAATTAGGCCAGAATTCAGTTCAAAGTTCATACCTTCTCCCAAGTCGGGAAAGGTGATGGCTAGCGGCTGTTGAGTCAAGTTTGGGGCAGTTAACTGCCTCATAGTCTGTGGTACGACAGCCATCTCACGAGTTCCTCTTCGGTTGCGGCTAATGGTTCTTTCAATCTCTGGATCAAGAGCAACAAGAAGCAAATAAGTAGTACGGGTGTGGACCATACAACAGGTCCACACAAAGGTTGGTAACAATTAATCACACAAAAACTGAAAATTTGATTCCCCGGCAACGACGCCAAATTTGACGAGGCTAAAATCATTGTGCCTATCAAAGAAAACCTAACTAACCAACTAGTATAGCAAGAAAGAAAGGGTCGAATCCTAAGAGAATCAAGTAGTCTATTCTTAAGCAAATAACTATTACCAACGAACACACCAAAGGGGGGGGGGGGAGTTGTTGTTCTATAACCTAAGACAAGTAAAAGTAACAATTAGCAAGAGTTGTGAAAATATGATTGGGAAAGCGTTCCACCTAACAAATATCCACACAATGACATGTAAGGTTGATCATAGATATCTCTAACTCATGCAATCCTATTGTTGTTCCTATTCCTGTTCAGACATAGATATCAGCGCAACCCGCCCTGATATAACTTCCTATTAAACAAATCTGAAGACCTTCAAGACTCAATTCAATAGAAGCATTAAGCAAAGGAATATAGCAGGATACATGCAATTCAGACAACCCGTCAGATAAGCATGCAATCAATTCTCATTCACAAGTAAACATTGCGACCCGCTCATGTAAACATGTGTTTTCTACTAGATAAAGAACTCCGACCCGGAATTACCAAATCCTAGCACTATGAACAATACCAATAAACCTAGCTGGCCAAACTAGACAAATCAATAAGATTCAATAAGATAAAAGCATGAGAATCAATACAATCAATAGAAAGAGAAATAGAGTTTAGAATCTCACAACCATACAGTCAAAGGCTTCAACCGTAAGGCGAAACAAAGGGAAATTAGTTCAACATCGACATGGAGGCAAAACTAGGGTTCTTCAAAGAAGACAAAGGTTAACCTAAAACTAAAGTGTTTTTAGGCTTAAATACTCCTAGAAAATAATAAATCCGAAATGGAAATAAAAGAAATAATTTGGAAATTAAATAAAGAAATACAAGCAAACTCGGAGACAAATCCGGCCTTCAGGACGATTTCCGTGGGCGCGGATTACGAGGCAACCCGCGGCTGACCCGCAAATTCAACACTTGAGCATACTTCGTCTTCTGGTTTCGCGGGCGCGGAGGATTTGCCGCGGGTGCGGAAAAGTCCCTGCAGCCTCACTCTTCTTCTCTTCTTGTCTTCTTCTTTCGTCTTCTAACTTAGTTCCTTCGAAAGACGTCTTCAATCTTCATATTCCTTCATCATTAACTGCTTCTTCTCTTCAACTCTGGATCACATAATTACATATGAAATAGCTCCTAAACGATCCTAAACTAAGCTAATAACCACTAGATAATATGTATGAAATACTCTCTATCACCCATTAAGGCCTTTTAGCGTTTTTGCGTATTTTCGAGCAACTTTTTGTGACTGGGAGACCTTATACGCACTTTATATGCCTAATAACACTAATTTGTATAATTTTTTCAAACATAATCAACATCGATGTGCTAGACCCTTCATATCGCAACTATTTCAACTATTTCGAAGATTGAAAGACTAGTAAAGGTTTACAAAGGAGGTGTTACTTGAAGACTAGGAGATTTCGACTTGAAGTTACCGACAAGGTAAAATAGCAATAATATTCATTGAAAACAAGTTTCATTGCATTCCGACGTCGTTTGGGCATCGTTCCGCTTTATTGGACCATAAAAGGCCTTAAGGCCCATTAAGGCCTTTTAGCGTTTTTGCGTATTTTCGAGCCACTTTTTGTGACGGAGAGACCTTATACGCACTTTATATGCCTGATAACACTAATTTGTATAAGTTTTTCAAACATAATCAACATCGACGTGTTAGACCCTTCATATCGCAACTATTTCAACTATTTCGAAGTTTGAAAGACTAGTAAAGGTTTACAAAGGAGGTATTACTTGAAGAGTACGAGATTTCGACTTGAAGTTACCGACAAGGTTAAATAGCCATAATATTCACTGAAAACAAGTTTCATTGCATTCCGACGTTGTTAGGGCATCGTTCCGCCTTATTGGACCTTAAGAGGCCTTAAGGCCCATTAAGGCCTTTTAGCGTTTTTGCGTATTTTCGAGCCACTGTTTGTGACGGGGAGACCTTATACGCACTTTATATGCCTAATAACACTAATTTGTATAAGTTTTTCAAACATAATCAACATAGATGTGCTAGACCTTTCATATCGCAACTATTTCAACTATTTCGAAGATTGAAAGACTAGTAAAGGTTTACAAAGGAGGTGTTACTTGAAGAGTACGAGATTTCGACTTGAAGTTACCGACAAGGTTAAGTATCTATAATATTCATTGAAAACAAGTTTCATTGCATTCCAACGTCGTTTGGGCATCGTTCCGCCTTATTGGACCTTAAAAGACCTTAAGGCCCATTAAGGCCTTTTAGTGTATTTTCGAGCCACTTTTTGTGACGGGGAGACCTTATACGCACTTTATATGCCTAATAACACTAATTTGTATAAGTTTTTCAAACATAATCAACATAGATGTGCTAGACCCTTCATATCGCAACTATTTCAACTATTTCGAAGATTGAAAGACTAGTAAAGGTTTACAAAGGAGGTGTTACTTGAAGAGTACGAGATTTCGACTTAAAGTTACCGACAAGGTGAAATAGTTATAATATTCATTGAAAAAAAGTTTCATTGCATTCCGACGTCGTTTGGGCATCGTTCCGCCTTATTGGACCTTAAGAGGCATTAAGGCCCATTAAGGTCTTCTAGCGTTTTTGCGTATTTTCGAGCCACTTTTTGTGACGGGGAGACCTTATACACACTTTATATGCCTAATAACACTAATTTGTATAAGGTTTTTAAACATAATCAACATGGATGTGCTGGACCCTTCATATCACAACTATTTCAACTATTTCGAAGATTGAAAGACTAGTAAATGTTTACAAAGGAGGTGTTACTTGAAGAGTACGAGATTTCGACTTAAAGTTATCGACAAGTTTAAATAGTTATAATATTCACTGAAAACAAGTTTCATTGCATTCCGACGTCGTTTGGGCATCGTTCCGCCTTATTGGACCTTAAAAGGCCTTAATGGGCAAGGCCTTTTAGCGTTTTTGCGTATTTTCGAGCCACTTTTTGTGACGGGGAGACCTTATACGCACTTTATATGCCTAATAACACTAATTTGTATAAGTTTTTCAAACATAATCAACATAGATGTGCTAGACCCTTCATATCGCAACTATTTCAACTATTTCGAAGATTGAAAGACTAGTAAAGGTTTACAAAGGAGGTGTTACTTGAAGAGTACGAGATTTCGACTTAAAGTGACCGACAAGGTGAAATAGTTATAATATTCATTGAAAAAAAGTTTCATTGCATTCCGACGTCGTTTGGGCATCGTTCCGCCTTATTGGACCTTAAGAGGCATTAAGGCCCATTAAGGCCTTTTAGCGTTTTTGCGTATTTTCGAGCCACTTTTTGTGACGGGGAGACCTTATACGCACTTTATATGCCTAATAACACTAATTTGTATAAGGTTTTTAAACATAATCAACATCGATGTGCTAGACCCTTCATATCGCAACTATTTCAACTATTTCGAAGATTGAAAGACTAGTAAATGTTTACAAAGGAGGTGTTACTTGAAGAGTACGAGATTTCGACTTGAAGTTACCGACAAGGTTAAGTATCTGTAATATTCATTGAAAACAAGTTTCATTGCATTCCAACGTTGTTTGGGCATCGTTCCGCCTTATTGGACCTTAAAAGGCCTTAAGGCCCATTAAGGCCTTTTAGCGTTTTTGCGTATTTTCGAGCCACTTTTTGTGACGGGGAGACCTTATACGCACTTTATATGCCTAATAACACTAATTTGTATAAGTTTTTCAAACATAATCAACATCGATGTGCTAGACCCTTCATATCGCAACTATTTCAACTATTTCGAAGATTGAAAGATTAGTAAAGGTTTACAAATGAGGTGTTACTTGAAGAGTACGAGATTTCGACTTGAAGTTACCGACAAGGTTAAGTATCTATAATATTCATTGAAAACAAGTTTCATTGCATTCCAACGTCGTTTGGGCATCGTTCCGCCTTATTCGACCTTAAAAGACCTTAAGGCCCATTAAGGCCTTTTAGCGTTTTTGCGTATTTTCGAGCCACTTTTTGTGACGGGGAGACCTTATACGCACTTTATATGCCTAATAACACTAATTTGTATAAGTTTTTCAAACATAATCAAATATTGAAAATAACACAACCTTGTGCGCTGACCTAATGCGCACAAAGTAAGCAAATTTCAAAAATTTCAACGGCTACTTCTTTAACATGTGCGCAGAATCTAGGCGCACATATGTTCAACCTGTACGCAGTCGTTCCGCGCACCAGTTGTTACATATTCTGAAAATTTATGAAAAGTACCCGTAATACCTAAGTGCGTAGAACACCAGCGCACAGAGTGGTGCGCATGAAATCGCGTGCATATAGGCCTCGATTCGCGTGCATATAGCCATTGCCTACTTATACATATACACTATAATTTTTTTTGATCCTCAATTTTTACACTTATACATTATTTTGAATTATATAGTTTTATATGAACGAGAAACGAGTTTAAATCAATATATAAATTTGTTAAAAATTGTCTTATGATAATTTGATCATAAGAGGCATAAAAGCTTATTATATTTGTTGCCTATTGTCAATATATAAACTTATATACAAAATTACGTATTAACTGATTCATGAACTAAATAAACTCGCTCATGACGCGGGGGAATAGACTAGTTAGTATTCCTTTATATTCATTTGTACGCTCCTCTTTCAATCAACATAATGAATACAAGTTTTTCTTTGCTTTCTTCATCTCCTACGTTTCTATATGGTATCACAGCTTAGGTTCTAAACAAATCCTTATTTTCAAACAACCTACCCCATGGAAAAAGATGGTGAGATTAGCCTTCAAACAGGGCAACCCCTTCCACCAAAATCTGAACCATGGGAGAAGTCCACACATCCCTTGTTCATTCATCATGCAGATCAACCAGGGCCATCTTGGTTTCACAACTTTTGATGGAGGACAACTACTTAACTTGGCAACAATCGATGTTCATGTCCCTCACGATCAAGAACAAGACGGGATTCATAGATGGGTCTATAATCAAACCCATAGACAACCCGACAGAGGCGTCACAATGGGAGAGATGCAACGTACTCGTCAAAACGTGGCTTCTTGGATCCATATACAAAGATATATCAAGCAGCGTAATCCATTGCGAAACTGCAAGAGGTATGTGGCTCGAACTAAAAGAACGCTTCTCACATACTAAAACTGTTTCTTTGTTTCATATCGAGAACGCCATTCATGATTGTGAGCAAGGGGCGGATTCGGTATCGAGATTCTTTAACAAACTCAAGGCTCTTTGGGATGAGCAAATCATACTCAGTGACTTCCCGCCTTGTACATGTGCAGCGTCCAGCAGCATCAAGAAGTTTATGGAGGCACATAGAACCATGAAATTCTTGATGGGGCTCAATGACAATCACGCCCAAACCCGCAGTACGACAGTAGCATAGTTTCCATTGACCCCTTGCCTGACTTAAACAAGGCGTTCGCCATGGTTCTTAGGCAAGAAAAACAGGCAGCTATGTCCAATACAAAGGCGCCAATCACAGCAACCGAAACCATCGTATTCTCGGTTAAGAAGGAAGCGAATGGGCGTGACAATCGCTCAAGTGAATCAAAGTTCTGCGAAAAGTGTCAAATGACTAATCACAACACCAAACAGTGTAGAGCTCACCTTAGATGCACCTTTTGTAATGGCAAGGGACATACCCAAGACTATTGCCGTAAGAAGAAAAAGGCCATGGAAGGTCGTCAAGCAACTCGGCTGCACATTATGCCGGAAACAACCTCGAGAATCCTCGTCTCACTCCTGAAGATTGTCAAAGAATGATGATGAATTTCTTCCAATCCATGGGAGCCTCATCCAGTGATTCTCAACCTTCGGCAAACCTCGTTGGTAGGTTTTTTCGGCAAATTCTTTATATACACCATGGATATTTGATAGCGGTGCTACCGACCATATTGTTTTATTCTTAAAGCAAAGTTGTTTTATTCAGGACCTACGTTCCAGGAAGACGATTGGGACGGGAACTGAACGAGAGGGCCTTTACTACCTTGACTTACCACAAGAAAGCTCATGTAATGCTGTTTCCCAGCCAACCAACCAAGTGCTTCACCAACGTCTTGGCCATCCGTCACTCAAAGTTTCAAATTTACTTCCCTGCTTTAAAAATAATTCCAATCATTCACATGATTGTTTGGTATGTCCCTTAGCAAAACAAATTCGTACTGCTTTTCCTTTGCGTATTAAAAACTCTATCTATTTTTGATCTTATTCATATAGACATTTGGGGTGGATATCATGTCCCTACTATTTATGGATCTCGTTATTTCTTAACTGTCGTTGATGACCTCTCTCGTTTTACTTGGATATATCTCATGAAAAATAAATCTGAAGCTCGTAATCTTGTGATTCAATTTATAAATTTGATCGAAAACCAATTTGGTAAACGAGTTAAAACTGTTATAAGCGACAATGGTCCAGAATTTAAATGCGTAGATTTTTATAATTCAAAAGGAATTTTACATCAAACGAGTTGTGTTAATACACACCAACAAAATGGGGGTAGCCGAACGCAAACATCGACACTTACTTAATGTGGCTCGTGCATTGCTTTTTCAATCAAGTTTACCAAAATATTTTTGGGGTGATGCAATACTCACTTCATGCTACTTAATTAATAGATTGCCAGTCCCATTTTAGAAAATTGTTAGTATGCCTTGAATCTGAATCACACACTGCGCCAGGTAGCACGGGGGTCTCGCTGTATGGGCTTTATTGGACCCATCAATTTTGTTGTTGGGCTTAGGGTTGTTTAGCGCTATATATAGCGGCTTATGTGTAAACCCTAATTGTACCGAAACTGTAATCCGCCTCCGTATAATCTGATCTCCCTCTCCTGTGGACGTAGCCAAATTTGGTGAACCACGTAAACCTTTGTGTCTTTCTTGCGTTTATTGTTCTCGTTTCGTTTCTGTTACAACAAACTGGTATCAGAGCAGGTTCGAATTTCCGCCGAGAACGATGTCGGTATCCATGACGAAGATCGACAAGTTTACAGGGAGAAACAATTTCAGTCTGTGGCGAATCAAGATGCAGGCTTTGCTGAAGCAAAACGGTCTCTGGGCGCCGTTAGCGAAAGACAGGAATGGAATGGATGCAGCCTCCGTGGAGTTCAAAACTATGGAGGAAAAGGCTCATTCGATGATTATGCTGTGCCTCGCTGACGATGTCATTACAGAGATTGCAGATCAGGAAACCGCTGCAAAGTTGTGGTCGAAGTTGGAGAGCCTCTACATGACAAAGTCATTGACCAACAAGTTGATGCTGAAGCAACGTCTTTTTAGCCTGCGTATGGAAGAAGGTACACCTCTTAGATATCACCTTGATCAATTGAATACAATTCTGTTAGATTTGCGTAATATTGATGAGAAGGTTGATGATGAGGATGCTGCTTTGATCTTGTTGGTATCTCTGCCTTTGTCGTTTGAGAATTTTGTGCAGTCTTTTATCGTTGGGAAAGAGACTGTGTCGCTGGAGGAGGTTAGGTCTTCGCTTCACAACAGAGAGATGCGTCATAAGGCATCTGGTTCGGGTACAGAAAATCAGGCTTCTGGGTTAATGGCCAGTGGAAGCAAGGATGGTAAGAAGGGTAAGAAAAAGGGTCATTGGAAGAAGCAGCAGGAGCGCCGAAAATTACCTAAAGACGTCTGTTCCTACTGTAAGGAAAAGGGTCATTGGAGGAATGACTGTCCTAAGAGAAGGCAAGAGCAGAAACCTGGTTCTACTGCAGTAGCAGAAGATGACGCAGATTCTGAAAGTGATATTGTGCTAATGGCTGAGGAATACACTCATCATTCTGATACGTGGGTTCTTGATTCTGGAGCATCGTATCATATCTGTCCGAAAAGAGAGTTGTTCACAACTTATAGCTGCATAGATGGAGGTAGTGTCTCTATGGCAAATGGCTCTGTCTGCAAAGTGGTTGGGATTGGCTCAGTCAGGTTCAGAACGCATAACGGGAATTTCTGCACAGTCAAGGAAGTCAGACATGTTCCACACATGACTAAGAATCTGATATCTTTAAGCCTTCTGGATAGTAAGAGTTTCAGGTATGAAGGTGAAGATGGAATTCTGGTTGTCTGCAAGGGTTCTGAGGTGATTCTGAGAGGCGTCAAGCAGGAAACTTTGTATATCTTACAGGGTTCTACAGTAACAGGTTCTGCAGCTGTTGCATCAGTGGTTAATGGTGTTGATCTGACCAGACTGTGGCATATGAGACTTGCTCATATGAGTGAAAGTGGAATGCAAATTCTGTCCAAAGAAGACCTTCTGGGAGGTCACAAGATCAAGAGTCTAGAGTTCTGTGAGCATTGTGTGTTTGGGAAACTACATCGCTGCAAGTTTCCTAAGGCAATTCACCGAACTAAGGGCACGTTGGATTACATCCATTCAGATTGCTGGGGTCCTGCCCGTGTTGAGTCTTTGAGTGGCTACAGGTACTTTCTGTCTATTATTGATGATTACTCTAGGATGATGTGGTTATTTATGATGAGGCATAAAGGAGAGGCATTCAGTAGATTCAAGGAATGGAAGACCTTAGTTGAAAATCAGACAGGAAAGAAGGTCAAAAGGCTGCGAACAGATAATGGTCTGGAATTCTGTTCATCTGAGTTTGATAAGTTCTGCAGAGATGAGGGTATTGCTCGGCATCACACAGTCAGGTTTACACCACAACAGAATGGTGTAGCAGAACGGATGAATCAGACACTTTTAGAGAGAGCAAGATGCATGCTTTCTAATGCCAGTCTTGCTAGGAGGTTCTGGGCTGAAGCAGTAACAACAGCCTGCTATCTGATAAATCGAAGTCCACACGCAAGCATTGATTGCAAGACACCTTATGAGGTGTGGTCTGGAAGAGCTGCTGACTACTCAAATCTGAGAGTTTTTGGCTGCACTGCTTATTATCATGTAAGTGAGGGCAAGCTAGAGCCGAGAGCTAAGAAGGGAGTTTTCATGGGCTATGGTGTTGGTGTGAAAGGGTACAAGATCTGGTCTGATAACAAGATTATACTGAGCAAAAGTGTAGTCTTTGATGAGAGTTCTATGCTGAAATCAAAGACCAGTGATATAGCAGAGAAAGAGGTTGTTCCTGAGGAGGTGGAGGTGCCATTTACTCCAGGGAAAATTGAGGCACCAGTACCACAACCAGTTACTGATGAGCAAGATACAAATCAGTCTAGAGTGCACTGCCAGAAACAGGTTCTGATGAAGTTGTGCACCGAAGTGTTGCTCAAGACCGACCCAGAAGGGTTAGAGTCAGATCTCCAGCGAGGTACAGGTTAAGTGATCTGGTAGGATATGCATTGCAGGTGGCCGAGGAGGTGGACGATAATGAACCGTCCACCTACAAAGCTGCAATATCTGGGAGTGAGTCAGCATAGTGGCTTGCTGCAATAGGAGAAGAGATGGAGTCTCTTCATAAGAATCAGACTTGAGAGCTAGTCAGATTGCCTGCTGATAGAAAGGTAGTCACTTGCAAGTGGGTTTTCAGGAAGAAAGAAGGAATGTCTGCTGCAGAGGGTATAAAGTACAAAGCAAGAGTGGTTGCAAGAGGTTTCAGTCAGAGAGAGGGAGTAGACTACAACGGGATCTTCTCACCAGTAGTCAGACATACCTCAATCAGGGTGCTACTAGCGATAGTTGCACATCAGGATCTGGAACTTGAGCAACTAGATGTGAAAACAGCTTTCCTACATGGAGAGTTGGAAGAGGAAATATACATGTCTCATCCAGATGGTTTTCAGGTTCCAGGAAAGGAAAATCATGTTTGCAAGTTGAAGAAGTCCTTATATGGGCTAAAGCAGTCCCCGAGGCAGTGGTATAAGCGGTTTGACAATTATATGAAGCAGCTTGGTTACAACAGAAGTCCGTATGATTGTTGTGTGTACTACAATGACCTGCAGGGTGGTTCACGCATTTATCTGGTTCTGTATGTTGATGATATGCTGATTGCTGCTAAGAATAAGTCTGATATTCAGAAGTTGAAGGGTTCTCTCAGTGTAGAATTTGATATGAAAGATCTGGGTGCTTCTCGCAAGATTCTGGGAGTTGAAATCTATAGGGAAAGGGAGAAGAGAAAACTCTTCCTCTCACAGGAAGGGTACATCAAGAACATATTAAGCAGGTTTGGAATGTCTTCAGCAAAACCTATAGATACTCCAATGACATCTAACAACAAGTTGGAAATGTACACTGTTCTGACTGATGAGGATCAGGAGTACATGTCTCGAGTTCCATATGCCAGTGCAGTTGGGAGTTTGATGTATGCTATGGTCTGCAATCGACCAAATCTAGCATTCACTGTTAGTGTGGTAAGTCGATACATGGTCAGCCCTGAGAAGGAACATTGGCAAGCTGTGAAGAGGATTTTCAGGTATCTTAGAGGTACCTCAGATGTTGGTCTTTGCTATGGGAATGACACTCAGTGTTTGGTTGCTGGCTATTCAGATTCTGATTATGCTGGAGATGTGGACAGTAGGAGATCTATGACTGGTTATGTGTTCACTCTAGGAGGTTCTGTGGTAAGCTGGAAGGCAACTCTACAGCCTACAGTTACTTTGTCTACTACAGAGGCAGAGTATATGGCTTTGACAGAAGCTTCTAAGGAGGGAATATGGCTAAAGGGGCTGGTTAATGATCTAGGCCTACATCAGGATCAGGCTTTAGTGTATTGTGACAGCTTGAGTGCAATATGCTTAACCAAGGATCAGGCCCATCATGAGAAGACGAAGCACATTGATGTCAGGTACCATTTTCTGAGGAATGAGAAGAGAATCCAGGTGAAGAAAGTAGGGACAACTGATAACCTTGCTGATATGTTCACCAAGCCAGTTCCTGAGAGCAAGTTCAAACACTGCTTGGACTTGCTCAACATCAGAGATCATTAGTTGCCCTGAGGGGAAATTCTGAGGAGAGGGAGATGTCTGTTATCTGGCACTCTCATGGTGCGTCTGAGAGTCTACCTAGAGGATTCAAGTCAAGGTGGAGAATTGTTAGTATGCCTTGAATCTGAATCACACACTGCGACAAGTAACACGGGGGTCTCGCTGTATGGGCTTTATTGGGCCCATCAGTTTTGTTGTTGGGCTTAGGGTTGTTTAGCGCTATATATAGCGGCTTATGTTTAAACCCTAATTGTACCGAAACTGTAATCCGCCTCCGTATAATCTGATCTCCCTCTCCTGTGGACGTAGCCAAATTTGGTGAACCACGTAAACCTCTGTGTCTTTCTTGCGTTTATTGTTCTCGTTTCGTTTCTGTTACAATAAAAATAAATCTCCTTTTGAAATTTTGTTTTCTACAACCCCTAATTACTCACACCTTCGTGTTTTTGGTTGTCAATGTTTTGCATCTAGTCATCATCTTCGTCCTCATAAATTTGATCCTCGAGCTCTTGAATGTGTTTTTATAGGTTATCCCGCTGGAACCAAAGGTTACAAATTATACTCTATTCACGATAAAAAGACCATAATATCTCGAGACGTTAAATTTCACGAGGCTGATTTCCCATACAAGAATGACCCCATGCAAGCCAATGAC
The DNA here is from genome assembly GCA_029168935.1 of Oxyria digyna. Taxonomy (NCBI): domain Eukaryota; kingdom Viridiplantae; phylum Streptophyta; class Magnoliopsida; order Caryophyllales; family Polygonaceae; genus Oxyria; species Oxyria digyna. The sequence goes on along the minus strand of JAPVLV010000010.1, from coordinate 12,181,000 downwards.
CCACGTGAAATAAATGTAGCCTTACCCATTCCCACAAGCTCTACCTATATTGATGAAGATGAAGTCCACCTACCCTTGTCTTCCGCTGACCCAACTCAAACCATATTACCTATAACTTGCCCACCAACTCCATCACCCTAGCTTGTCTTCAGAGAACCCATCTCCAAACTTGTCTTCCACTGACCCAACTCCAACTACGTCATCACCAACCTCCTCACCCACAACATTTCCCCTCACATCTCCTCCTCTTATCACACCCAACGATCAACAACCTCAAACCGCCCTTCGTCGTTCCACCCGTCCTACCAAGCCATCCACTATTTTGCATGATTTTCACGTTAAAACCGCCCTACCCTCTCGTACGGCCCAATCGTCTTCCACCAACAAGGTCTCCTCAGGTATTTTGTATCCACTTTCTTTCGTTCTCTCTTATAGTAGACTTTCTAATTCTTATAAGCATTTTGTTTCTAATATTTCCATGGAGAAAGAGCCAACTTCTTTTTTGCAGGCATCCAAAGACCCAAAATGGCAAAAAGAAATGGCTAGTGAAATTCAAGCTCTAGAGGAAAACAAAACTTGGAGCTTGGTTCCTCTTCCTCCAAACAAGCACCCCATTGGATGCAAATGGGTGTACAAAATCAAGTACAACTCAAATCGAACGGTTGAGCGATACAAAGCTCGACTTGTCGCTAAAGGCTACAATCAAGTAGAGGGGATTGACTATCGTGAGACCTTTGCTCCCGTCGCTAAACTGACAACCGTTCGGGTCCTCCTTAGCTTGACCACTATTAAAGGATGGTATTTACATCAATTAGACGTCAACAACGCCTTCCTCCATGGTGACCTTCTTGAAGACGTCTACATGAAGCTACCTCCCGGATTTTGTCGAAAAGGAGAATCTAGAGTTTGCAAATTGCACAAGTCTCTCTATGGCCTCAAACAAGCTTCTCGTCAATGGTTCATCAAATTATCAGGCGCTTTAAAATCTGTTGGGTTCCATCAATCGTGGGCTGATTACTCCCTCTTCACTCGACATTCCAAAGGTAACATCCTTATCTTGTTGATTTATGTTGACGATGTTAATCTTGCTGGGACTAACATGCAGGAATTCGAAGACACCAAACGCTTCCTAGCTAGTCAATTCAAACTCAAGGATCTCGGGGATCTTCGGTTCTTTCTTGGTCTTGAAGTGGCCCGTTCTAAGACCAAACTTATTCTCTCGCAACGCAAATATGCCCTCGACATATTAGACGCCGCCGGATTTCTTGGATCCAAACCGACAAAGACACCACTTGATCCAAACATCGCTTTGTCAAACTATGATGGTGACCTTAATTTTACTCGACGCCTCTCAATATCGCCGGTTGGTCGGACGCCTCATTTACCTTACGATCACACGCCCCGACTTGGCATATGCCGTTCATATCCTTAGCCAATTCATGAGTCAACCACGTCAACCACACCTCGATGCAGCACATCAAGTCCTCCGCTATGTTAAAGGCACGCCGGGCCAAGGAATCTTCTTCCCCGCCAATGCAAGTCCACACCTAACTGCATATTGCGACTCCGACTGGGCTCGTTGTAAGGATACTTGTCGCTCCATCACCGGCTACTGCATATTCTTTGGCGGTGCTCTCATTTCTTGGCGGTCCAAGAAGCAAGGTACTGTTTCCCTCTCGAGTGCCGAGGCCGAATACCGATCAATGGCTAGCACATGTTGTGAGTTGACATGGCTTCAAACTCTCCTCAAAGACCTCAAGGTTGATCATACTGAGCCAACCACTCTTTACTGTGACAACAAAGCCGCCATTCACATCGCTTCCAACCCCGTCTTTCATGAGCGCACAAAACATATAGAAATCGATTGCCATGTCATACGGGAGAAACTGCAACGAGGCGAGATTCATACACTCCACATCACTACCAATGAACAACCAGCCGACTTGTTCACTAAACCGCTCAGTTCCGTACAGTTTCTTACCCTCTTATCCAAGTTGGGAGTTTCTAATATACACTCCAACTTGCGAGGATATTAAGGAATGAACCATACAAATCTTTTATGTAATAACTTACATTATTTTCTCTAGGTAAATCACTAAATTACCTCTTATATTATAGGCATGTATCTCTAGCAAATCCCTTGTTTCCAGCATTAGTATTCCTTTATATTGATTTGTACGCTCCTCTTTCAATCAACATACTGAATACACGTTTTTCTTTGCTTTCTTCATCTCCTAGGTTTCTATATGTTCAACAATGGAGGAGAAGTGGTCAATGCATAAAACAGGGCACTTGACCCAATTTGCTATGCAGCTAGCAATTCCTGTCTTGTTTGTGTAGGGAAGCCCCATCATCGCGATGATCCCTCGCAGATTTTTTTGACGGTTTTTCCATAGCGTCAAAAACTGCAACTCCTTATCACCGTGACACCGTCCTCCATGAGGCGCATAAACTGTATGCTAGACGCACTCTTATTAACACTTTTCCATATGCCTTTCCTCGGTTAGCACCCAAAATTAGAAATGGAATATAGATTGCTTGATATCACTAACCTTTCTTTCTTATGCTTTCTTTCAGCTGAGCTCCCCAGCCTCTCTGTTGCAGTTGACCTAATTTGCTATTCATTCATCAAGTATTCAACTCTTTGTACACCTCGTCTCCCCATCTATCTATATATATAAAAATTGTTGGCATTGATGAAGTAAAAGCAACATGTACCTAATAAATGTTATTCTAATATTTTAAATCTTTATTATCCTAATTACATATTCTCTTAAATGCTAACTTTATCACCAACTATGAACAAAATTATATTCGTCTCCTTCCTCTACCACAATCTCCAAACTAATTCTAATCTCTATCCCGTTCATCAATCCCTTCGTTTCATTCCGACGCCCCCTCCTTCCCCGATTAAAAATTAATCTGGATTAATTAGATATTTTTAATCTATATATTGACAACACCTAAGATTGATTCATATGCATGGCCTCGGTAAAACATGTAACACGCCAAACAACATTGGTCTCAGTAAAACATGAACATCATATAAATACTTTATGTTGCAGATTTCGGTTGTAACTACCGTTGCAATAGTTGTATTTGCATTTTACAAGTTTGTAGAATTGTATTATAACATCATTCACTCATTTTAAATTTAAGGCCTATTTAATGACTAACCGCAAACGGAAAACCATGATTTGCCCGCGCTTCGCGCGGGATTCCGGATCTAGTTCTTCTTTAAATCCCTTCAGCTTTTCATCCTCTTCATCAATGTTTTCCTAATAAAGTAATAAGTAATAACTGTTGGGCCTCGCTTCGGGCCCATATTGTCCAGCCCATTATGTTGGCATATATAGCCACATCAAGAAAGAGAGAGAAATAATTAGGCCCAATAACTTGAATTTGAATTGAATTTGATACTCCCTCTGTCCCATATTGATAGTCCCGTTTCCATTTTGAGCGTCCCCCTTTGATAGTCCCGTTTCTATTTATATCCATAAATTTCTTATCAAAATACCCTTACTTTTAATATTTTACTCCAATTTAATCATATCAATTTATAACCCCAATAACAGTTTATCAATCAAATCAATCATCTACATCATCTTCTCCAAAGTAATCTTCTTCATTTATCACCCAACTACCTTCAACTCCATTAAATTTCTTCCATTTTTTAACTCATTTCTTAACTAAACATCAGATTTCATTAATTAAACACTTAACTTAATCTAATCAAAATTTTATTCTTAAATTGCCGGCCAAAAAAATCACTTAAACCCATTAACCTAAGCTAACCCAATCCACTTAGCCTAATCTAATCCAGCCCAAAAACTACCGAGCCCAAAACCAAACCCTAAACCTCCCTTTGTTAAAACCCATCTCTTATCTCTCTCGTTCACCGCCTCCACTCACAAACCCTAAAACACTCTCTTCTCTTCCTCACCGCCTCTGCTCTCTCTGTTGGATCTTCCTGCCTCAAAATCGCCATGTCCATCGACTCCACTCACACTCGTCCCTCCCAAAGCTTCACCAAAAGTGAAACCCCTCCCTCTTTCGAGTGGAATCACCACTCCTTCTCGGACATGGAACCAGAGAGCTCCCCAACTTGGATGAGGGAGGAAGATCCGACGTCGGAGAGCCCAAACACCTCGAGTGGTGGGTGTTCTCTGTCGTTCCCTTGCGAAAAGGGGGCTTTATGCGACGGGAACCACCTCTACACTCCCGAACGGCGACAGAGCATCCCCACCACTCCTGAGTGGACAGAACCGGAGCCCAAACACTCAGTCGAGATTCACTGCTCGTTGGAGCTTTCAGACAACGAGGCGATTTCTCGTCCTCGCGAGGTGATAGTCATCCCGGATACGCCGACGCCGAAGCTGCAGCTCCCAGATGCCCCTACGCCGGAGAAGGTGATTCCCGATGGAGATGCTGTTGAGATGCTTCCTGGTGATGCTGTTGAGGGCTTTGATGAGGTGTCCCCTCAGCCGGTGTCCCCTGAGATTATTGTCATCCCTGACAGCCCTTCCCGATCGGATACACTCTAGCTAAGTCGCTCCTGTTATCTTATGCAGTCTTGCACATATTTTGTTTTTGCCTTTGTGGTTTTCGACCTCTGATGGACAGTACTGGACAATGTTTTGTTGTTTTGTGGATGTTTTGTGGTTGACTTATGTTTACTGTATTTTGTGGATTATTCTGTTGCATTGTCTTGTGGATTTTGGTTGGCTTGTTGACAGGTACTCTGAATTGAATAGTTAATCTATTCAGTTTGTGTATTATCTGTGATCCATTGAGCATTAGCATGGTTGGTAATCCACAAAATACAGAGTAACATTTGATGATCTACTGAGCATGGTTGTGCATAATTGGGTTTGATTCTCTGGTGTCTGACTGTGGATGATGGTTTTTTATCTCATCCTCTGCTGTCTGAATGTGGATGATGGATTTTTGGGTGCTCTGTTTGAACATATCACAAAAAATTGTCTATATGTGCCATAGGAACTCTTTTGCATTTGATTGTGACTTGTGTGATATTTTAAGTTAGTGTGTAGCCGTGTGTATTATCTGAGATATTGCAGTAATATCAGTGATGAATTTTTGTGATGCTTTTATATGCTCGACTAAGATCACTAGCTTAACTTGCCATAAGAACTCTCATTTGCAATGAAGTAGATGCCTATCTGGTATGTGTAGATTAGTTTTTTGTGGTAACTGGTTTTTGATGAATCCTTATTTCTGAGATGATGATCCTAGTATTTTTGCAACTTAAATGTGCTATAAGCAACCAGTTACTTGTAACTGAATTGCTAGGCTTATCTGGTATTATGAGTTGTTAAAATTGGGTTTGATTCTATGATGTTTGGGGACAACTGAGACCTTGAAATCATAACTTCATTCATAGCATTCATATTTTCTTCCATTTTCCAAAAAAGATTAGCATACAAAAGAGTTTCTTAATGTCACATTACTCTCTAGTAATGTGACATGTAGAAACTGATAGAAAGCCTTAATATTACTGAGTGTTTGATGTCCCCTCTGCTGTTGGTTGTGTTGCTTCTTCATCTGTTGTTCTTGCTTGAGTGTTTGATGTCCCCTCTGTTGCTTGCTGAGGTCTTGTACCATGAACTATCTCCCATGCTTGTTTGACAGCCCAGTCTAGGGCAGTTATTTCTCTTGGTAGCAAGCATAGTGCTCTCATCTTTTGCTTACTAAAATGTGGCATGTCATACCCATTACTACCCTCTGATTTTAGAATTTCATTCATTACAAATTGTAATGTATGCCACACATCTGACAGTGTTAGTGGTGCCAACTCATAATAAGCCTGATGTACTGCAGCTAGCATTTCTGTAATGGTCTTTGGCATTTTTTTGTGCATTAATGATTGGATGCTCCTGAAAAATCCAAGGTCTAGAATATTAAGATCTGGACTATTTGCTGGTTGTTGTATCAATATGAATGTGAATCCTTCTTGTTGATACACTTCTTGCCACTGTGGATCTTGCTGAGTTATGTGTGGCCTTGCATTGTCTTGTTGAATGAATATTGTTGCATGTCTTCCCTCGGTTGGCCACTTCTCTTTGATTGCTGGAACAATTTGATTAATCAACATGTTTCTTGTTGCATCTTTTGCTGGTTCTTCAAATGAGAATGGAAATATACCTATTTTCCCATCAAAAGTGCATATCCCCTCTGAGTTGTATCTTGGTCTGGCAACAGCAGCTGTAAACATAACCTTTGGAATAAATTTGGTTGAACTGCAGGATCTGTATTGGCCTTTTTCATTCCTACCTAGATACACTTTCTGTGATTTCCTTGTTTGAAAGAACCATTTCTCATCTATGTGTACAAAATCATACATAGGGTAGTACTCTGTTTTTGATTCTGCTGTGTCCCCTTTTAGCAGCCTTAAACACCATTTCAGCCTATTCAATTTATGTACATTTGACAAACCTGGATGAATGGCATTGCTATGTGGCTTGATTTCTCCTTTTTTGATTAGCCTATGACATGCTGATTTTGATATGTTCAGTGAAGCTGCCAAGTCCCTAACACATGTTATGTCCCCCATGTTGATTGCTGATATTGCTGCTTGGTCTATCTGAACTCTCTTCCTTCCACTGAGGTGAAAATTTGTAGTGAATCTGTAATTTTCCATTTGCTCTGCCTGCTGCTTTGCTATATGCCATATTCTGCTTATAGTCTTACGTGCTCAGTTAAAATGTGTTGCAACTTCATTTATGGCACCATGTGGTAGCTTGTCCCCTGTAGTTCGTTGGAGAAGAAAGGTTAGGATCTGTATCTTATCCAAACTGCTGAGTCGGGTAATGGGTGTCTGATGATGCTCTGCTGCCTCTTCATGCCCTGCTTCTGCTTCTGGATGATTGGCTTCAGGTAAGAAGTTAAGATCAAAGTCATAGTTATCCATGTCCCCAATTGGCCCTTCTTCTTGGGACCATTCTTCATCCATGTCCTCTTCATAGCTGTCGTCATCATCCAGAAGTGGGGCATAATTTAAATCAAATGCTGAAGACATCCACCCCGGCAATGATGCTCCACAGAGTTTGGTGAAAATAAGAGAATGAAGTGAAGTGGAAGAGAAGTGAAAGTGAAGAAGGAGTAAATGCTCTGTTTTTAACTGTGTATTTGTTGCTGTCAAAGGAATAAGAAGAAGAAGAATGTACATGAATTGAATAGGGAAGTAAAGGAAAAGTGGGTATAGCTGATAGGGGTATTTTGGGTATGCAAATATGGTGATCCGTGTGAGTGTAATCCTTGATTCTGATTGGTTAATAAAAATTGTATAGTAGCATCTGATTGGTTGGAAATAAAAAAATAATTTTCTCTCTCTCCTTTTCTCTTTCCTCTGCTGTACTTTTGCATTGCCTTAAATATTGTGCAAAGTCCCAAATGGGACTATCATTCCGGGACAGAGGGAGTATTAAGAAGGGTTTATAATGACTTTAAGGGCCCATTAACCCTATTTGGATAACAGGAAGAGATTTTAACTTCACTCCATTTTAATTTAGGGAAACTAACCTTTTTCGAACGCTAACCCTAATTTAATTCTTCTTCTCTTTCCCTTCTCTTCTGCCTCCGCTCTCATTTCTATTCCATATCCCTCCCGTCTCCTTCCTCGGCTCCGATCCGCTCTCGCTCACTCCTCTCCCAACTCGTTTCCTCTCTCGCTTTGTGCAGATCTCGCCATGGTCACGGATCCGTGCAGATCTCGCCGTGGTCACTCTATCTCTATTGCAGTCACGATTGTCGTCGATCTTCGCTTCGCCTCTTCCTTCTAGAACAACTTCGAGGCTCATCGGTCTCTCATTTCGCCTCCATCATCCTGATCCTTGCAGATCTCGGCTTCCACGACTCGCCATGGCCGCTCACTCTATCTCCTTTGTAGTCATGACTTTTGGCGTTATCCTCACGATTACCTACGGAAGTTGATCTTCGGAACGAATGTTGAGCCGATCCTGCCATATCGTTGCCTCACTGTCACATCCGCCGTCAACGATGGAGGAGAAGGGAAGAACGGATTCCAGCGGAATGAAGATGCAGGGATGAAGACATGTAGACTTGGCTGATGACATAAACTGTCATCATCCATGTCTTTTTTCATTCAACATGAGATAAGTAAATAATTGTCTAGTTTTTACATTTAGATTGGGTGAATCTCATGGCATCCTAGTGTTTGAATGTGGATCAGTGTTTCAATCCAATTTCATGTTTTAATGCTTTTATGATTCCAAAATATGATAATCTATTGAAAGTAAGCATACAAACCTTTGCTGAAGATTGATATTTTTTATTGCTTAAGTGACATCAACAGTACTTTGAAATAGACTAATACTTTCATTATGTTGACCGAGCTCCATTAGTAATATGCATAAAGAAGCTCATATATGTAATCAATGTGAGCTCCATTAGTAAAATATCAAACCTCATGAGATTGTCATTTGCTCAGATATGTAATCAATGTGCGCCAGTAATATTTTCATTTGCTGAAGATTGATATTAATTAATGTGAGATTGTCATCATAATTTATCAAATCTCATGAGATTGTCATAAAATGGTGCGTCGATCAAAACATATGGATGACACTTTAATAGATGACACTTCATGTTGTCGGATGACACTTCATGTTGTCGGATGACAATTCATGTTGTCGCGGTGACAGTTCATGTCATCGGTGACAATTCATGTCGTCGGATGAGAGTTCATAATCATATCGGATGACGGTTCATGTGGTCGGTGTCTTTTTATTTATATTACGATGACAATATTAATAAAAACGATGACAAAAATTATAATATAAAAATATCAAATATTCAAAACGCAAACTGTCATCATCAAAAATTACTGTCATCAATGAAAATTACTGTCATCAACGAAAATTACTGTCATAAAAAAAAAATTACTGTCATCAACACAAACTTTCATAAAAAAAAATTACTGTCATCAAAAAAATTATTGTCATCAACCCAAAAGGTTAGTTACCACACTAGAAATTTTTATGGTTAGAAAATACAATTCAAAATAAAAAAAGGGTACTTACCCTAAATTTGGGTTTATAACCCTATTTTATTTGGACTATATAAACTAACTAAATCTACATCACAATCCGTTGTCAAACTAAAATTGTCATCAACATAATACGTCATGTCATCAATACAATCTGTCATCAAATGAAACTGTCATCAACACAAACTGTCGTCATGTATAAAAGGGTTACTTAACAAAGTATAAAAATTTAAGGTTAGAAAATACAAGTGAATGTGAAAAAATGGTTACTTACCCTAAGGAGGGGTACTTGAGTTGCTACACAAATTTTGGTGATTATTTGCTTTAACCTCTGGGTCCAATAACCTGAATTTGAAAATAAGAAGAGTTTATAATCCTATTTTATTTGGACTAAATAAATTAGTCCAATCTAAATCGCAATGTGTAATCAAACCAAAACTATCATCATCACAATACGTCATCAACTGAAACTGTCATCAACACAATACGTCATCAACTGAAGTTGTCATCAAAACAATCTGTCGTCAACTGAAACTATCATCAACACAATCCGTATCAACTTAAACTGAAATTGTCATCATGTTTAAAAGGGTTAGTCAACACACTATAATTTTTTTAGGGTTAGAAAATACAAGTAAATATGCAAAAAAGATTACTTACCCTAAAGAGGGCTCTATTTGATATTAGAGAGTGTTTCAAAGGAGAACAAAACTGAAGAGAGAGAAAGAAGAAGAGAGTAGGGAAATTGATGGAGAAAGTGTAGGTTTTTCTTTGTCGGCACCTTGGATCGTTCATCTTTTCGTCTCTTGCTTCCGGAAGTCCACGATTTGAAATTCGTTGGTAAGTTTCCTCTTTGGATCGTTTTCATCATTATTAAGTGTTTATTGGAAGAAAAGAGATTTGCTTGTGTTGATTCTCTATATCGAGCTATCTCCGGTGTGAGAATGACCGAACACTTCTACTCGGTTTTGATGATTAGTGGATTTGGCTACAATGAGTTTTTTACCTCTTTGTAGAAGAGTTTTTCCCACTTAAATCTTGTGTGCTTGTGCATTGTGTTTGTGTTGCTTGGTTGTGGTTTCCTTGCTTGCGATATTGTGATCTGAGTTGGTTGCAAGAAACATACCTAAATTTCGCTAGTTCTAGTTTTGAGTTTCCGTTGATTTGTTTGCGAAACTGTATTGTATGAGCGATCCTAACAATAATAACGAGTGGACATAATTGTTTTTCAACATGTTAATTCCATATAATATCATTTGGGTACTTAATTGGAAAATGAGATGCGACCAATAAAAACAAATTCGAGTTCTCCGTTACTCATGGTTGTAAGAAAGCAATTATAACAAAAATACAAGAATGTATAGAGAAATTAAGACACCTTATGATGAAAGGGAGCTCAAGTATTTAAAAGCAAATCTTTGCTTAGCGGAAACAAAAAACAATGAAACTCCCTCTTCACAGTTTTTGGGTAAAATAGGCTTTAGACACCTTACCATTTCTCCAGCTAATGGTACTAAGGGTGGTCTTTGGCTTCTTATCACAAATTTTGTTGACATGAGTAAACTTACCATTATATTCCATGATTTTAATATTATAGTCATTCAGTATAAAGATCAGTCTAAACAATACATTATTATCTTCATTTACGCGCCAAGTAAGGATATTGAAAAAGAAAACTTCTGGAATTTCATGTCGAATATAATTGATGCACATCAGGAACCCCCAGTTGTTATTGGAGACATGAATGACCTACTAACCCCAGGTGATAAACTAGGAGGGGCTCCTTGTGCTTATCATCGTTTTACTAGACTTAACACATTTATCACTAAGCATGGTCTTCTCGCTACTAATTCCAGCGGGTTTCCTTTTACTGGAGAAAGTCTATGCATAACTCGGTAACTACTCTGGAAAGGCTAGATAGGGTGTTCATTCATCCTACTATCATCAATTATTATAACAATATACAACTAGAACACTTACCGTTTACTACGTCGGATCATTGTTGTATTACGCTCCAGCTAGGACAGAACTTAACACCAAAAAATCATCCTTTCATTATGGAACACGCATGGTTCGAAAATGAAGATTTTGGTAAAATGATCAAAAGAGTTTGGCAATACCGCATACAAGGTTCTTTTATGTTCCGGGTCTTTATGAAGCAAAAGAAAATAAAAACTGAATGTAAAAACTGGCTTAGAAAACATACTCATAACATTTTTGAACAATTAAAACATACAGAAAACACTTTAAAAACTCTCCAAGAACAATGTACTTCCAACAATATGCCAGCTCATCTTTATCAGAAATATAGAAGGCACCTACACAAATATAATAAACTTCTACAATTCCAACACACCTACTGGAAACAACGCGCAAAAATAAAACATATGACTAATATGGACATCAACACAAAATATTTCCAAAATACGGTTAAGATAAGAAAGTTTAAACAAAAAATAAACTGCTATGAATCATTAGATAAAATTAAATACTACTCACATAATGATATTACTCAAACCATTACAAAGGACTTACAAACAAGATTCCAACCTAACCATACTATTAATATCACTGATGCTGACCTCAAAATGATACCAAAATTAATCACATCTGAAGATAATAATGAACTTCTTAAACAACCATCGGCCCTGGAAATTAAACAAGTCATTTTTGAATGACCTAATAACAAAACTCCAGGACCTAATGGCTTCACTGCGGAATTCTATCAACATTATTGGCAAATAATTTCTGATAGTATGGTGGCTGCTATTCAATCCGTTTTCCATTCAAGAATACTTTTAGCTGATTGTGCACAATCTTTTATAACATTAATCCCAAAAATTGATAATCCAACAACTATTAATCACTTCCGCCCAATTAGTTTATGCACCACTATTTATAAAATAATTACAAAAATCATGGCTAATAGACTACAAAAACTATTACCAAAATTAATCCATCCATGTGAGGGGGCGTTTGTTCAAGGCAGATCCATTTTTGATAACATTTTAATTTCACATGAAATTTTCCATTCCTTCCACAAACGGAAAAAAGGGAAGCGAGGTTGAATGGCTCTTAAACTAGACATGGAAAAAGCATATGATAAATTACAATGACCATTCTTAACCAGAGTTCTACAAAAATTTGGTTTTCATGATACTTGGATTAACCGTATAATGACTTGCATTAAATCAGCCTCTTTCTCCGTCCTTGTTAATAATATCCCGGGACCTACTTTTAAACCAAACTGTGGTTTAAGTCAAGGTGACCCTATTGCTCCGTTTTTATTTATTATGGCTATAGAATACCTAGCCAGATCATTACAAACAGAAGCAGACAGGCAACAACATAAAGTAGGAATTAAGCTCTCTCAGCATGGGACTCGAATCCCTTTTCTTTGTTTTGCTGATGATACCCTTATATTTGCCAATGCAAATAGCACAAACATGCAATTCCTTAAGAAAACTCTAGACAAACTAACAACATTATCAGAACTGACTATCAATTTCCACAAAAGCTCATTTCAAACAACACTAAATATTACACAAACTCAAAAACAAGCACTTGCGTCTATCCTCAATCTTCAGATAACTACTTCTATGGAAAAATATTTAGGAATCCCCATTGTTAGGGGTCGGGTCAAAAGTGAAAGTTTTGAATATGCTATCCAAAATATGTCCTCTAAACTATCAAAATGGAAAGCAAACTCAATATCACAAGCAGGCAGAGCAATCTTAATCCAATCAAATCTAATGTCTACAACTAACCACCTAATGCAATGTTTTTCGCCTCCTAACAATATATGTGACAAAATGGATAAAATTAATAAAGACTTCTTCTGGAATAGCTCAAATCCAAATTACCGCCCACTTACTTCCTGGGATAATATCTGCAAACCAAAATCTGAAGGAGGATTAGGATTACACAAAGCAAAACATATGAATAATGCTCTACAAATGAAATTACTTTGGAAACTAATGACGGACCAAGACAATTTATGGGTTAAAATTATCCTACAAAAATACTTAAAAACTAATAATATCCTTACTTATAAGAACGGTAACAAATGTCAGTCCTGGCAATTCTCAAGATTATTACACTTGAGGAAAAAATTTCAAGAAGGTATTTTCTGGAAAATAGGAGATGGTACTAATATCAAATTTTGGAAAGATAACTGGACCCAAAATCTAAATTTACATACATATTTCAATCCTACTCTATCAGATATTAACGAAACTATTAGTTGTTATATAACTGATTCACGTACTTGGGACATACGACGACTCCAGACTGTGCTACCAATAGATGTTGTAAACCAGATTACAACCATATATATTCCAAAAATCTCTTGCCCTGGTCAAATTATTTGGAAGCTGGAAAACTCAGCGATTTCTTCAATATGAGCACATGTTTGTAATGTATTTGTTTGTACTGTTTTTGTCGCGTTTGTGCATTATGTATTTATCTGTGTATGATGTGGAATATAATTGTTGTTTTGGTCGTGTAACTACTAAATCCTAAATATAACTTCAATTTCTAATAGATACTCTTGCACACACAAAACTTGTATATCCTGTGCGAAGCACGGGGCCCGAAGACTAGTATATATAAAAAACGGTCACTATTAGACGAAAGTAAATGTAACCGTACCTAATAAATGTTATCTCATCATATTAGTTCATGAATTTATCACTCTCTATATAAAAATTGATCCATTTTGCCCAAAGTAAATGTAATTTGTACCTCATCAATGTTAAACCTTAATCATTTTAAGACCTAATAAATTCAAGACACATTATAATATTATTTTTCTATCAATTAATTATCTATCTTTTCTTCCTAATCCTATCATTGTCCTAATTTAACTAAATAATAAATGTAATGTAAAAAAGATTAATATAACTTTTATCTACATTTGCTAATTTTAATCTTTCTAAATAAATGATGATGTCCGAAGTCAAAACTTAACCGTCCGTTGACCACCCATTGACCGGTCGTTGACCATCCATTTACCACCCATTAACAGCTCGTTGACCACCCATTGACACCCGTCAACCGGACGTTGACCACCCATTGACACCCGTCGATCGGACGTTGACCATTCGTTGACCACCCATTGACCGGTCGTTGACCACCCGTTGACCGACCATTGACTACCCGTTGACTTTTTTATTTTAATGTCAGTTTTTTTTTTCGAATTTTTTTCCGTTTCAATTTTTTTTGTGCTATTATTTGTAAGTAAAAATGATATTCTTTGTAAGGAAAAATGCTTTGTTTTTTTTGTTACAAATATTTTTTACTACGGTTTATAAGCAAAAGTGTTATGCTTTTTTCTACCAAATTTTTGTGCTATGGTTTGTAAGAAAAAGTGCTATTCTTTGTAAGTAAAAATGTTATATTCTTCTTTCTAGGAAAAAGCGTAACACATGTCACCTAGGCCCTAACATAGAGAAGCACATATAAGCAAAAGTGTAGCACATTTCAGTTAGTTATAGAGAAACACATATAGACAAAAAATGTAGCATATTTCAGCTATATAGAAGCACATATAGGCGAAAAGTGTAGCAGATTTCATCCATAGAGAATCATATGTATGCAAAAAGTGTAGCACATTTCAACCATAAAGAACCACATCCAGGCAAAAGCGTAGCACCTTTTACCTAGTCATAGAGAAGCACATATAGGCGAAAAGTGTAACACGTTTCAGCAATAAAGAAGCACATATAGGCAAAAACGTAGCACATTTCACCTAGCATAGAGAAGCACATTTAGGCAATATCGTAGCACAGTTTAGCTAGCCATATAGAAACACATATAGGCAAAAGCGTAGCATATTTCAGTAATATAGAAGCACATAACACTTGGGGTAGCACATGCTTTGCAAGTTCAAATTTTGGCCTAAAATATCATAGCACATTTCAACCATATAGTTACACATTTTAGGCATTTTGAAGCACTTAATTTTATAAGTACAAAATCCGGCCTAAAAAAATATTCCCTCCGTCCTCTAATATAAAGCTCATTTGCTTTTTCAACACTATTCACAAACCGAGAGAATCTTCTCGTTTTCTTCCAATATATAGAAATAAATATAGGCATGTGATATCTCGTTTGATTCGTCTCAATGAGTACTTTGAGAATATTAAAATATTATAATTTTTATCATTGTATATTTAGAGATATTAACGTTACAAAATGTATCTCGACAAATGTGTCAAAAGCATATGGGAAGATCATCAAAGGACGAAGGGAGTATTTTTTTGGCCCAAAAAATTAAAAACATTAAAAAAATCAACGCCGATCAACGTCGGTCAATGATCAATTCCGGTCATAATAATCTTTGAAAAGATAAAATATATTTTTTATATCTAAATATTATTTTTTAATAAGCGAAATCACAATCTACTACTCCCTTTATCCCTATTTGTTTGTCCACTTTCATTTTCGGGTGTCCCCTTTTGTTTGTCCACTATTCCATTTATGTCACTTTATTCTACCCATTTTATCCCTACTATCAACCTATAATTATCACTTTTTCACTTTTTCTTTCTCCCAAATTCCAATCTTATCTACTCTTTCTCTCTATATCTCTCCTCTAACCATTCACTTTATATTTTTCTCTCCTATAATCATTATATTCCTATAATTCCTTAATTTCCGTGAAAATCGTACTTGTGGACAAACAAAAAGGGACGGAGGGAGTAGTCCATATACATTCCGTGCAGAACAATTTAATACTCTCTCTGTCCCCTTTTATAAGCCTCATTTGCTTTTTCAGCACTAATCACAATTCGAGAGAATCTTCTCGATTTCTTCCAATATATAACGAAAAATATGGTCATATGGGGTCTTGTTTGATTCGTCTCAGTAATTACTTTAACAATATCAAATTTTTATATTTTTTACTAATAAACAATTAGAGATATTAACGAAACAAAACGTGGATCGACATTCGCACCGAGGTCAAATGAGGCTTATATAGTGGGACGGAGGCGGTATTCCACAATAAAACGGATGGCGACATGGCGGGCAATTATCCAAAACAGCGGGAAAACAGAAAAGGAGGGTTCTGGCATTTTGTACCTCAATCCGTGGCATTAATCCAACGGCCCTTCTACGATCAAAATCACAACATCTACGGTCCAGATCTCAGATCTCAAACACGCGGGACCCACACGCGCCCTACGCTTCCCCTCATCGCAACTACTTTATCGGCATCAACGGTCATATATGCGGCACGCCAACCAACGGTTTATGAATCATCATAATTACGGTTACAACCCTCAAATTCCGGCGTTTTACCATCCACCCTCTTCCTTCACAGTTCACACTATATATACGGCGTTCAAGACTTACGCTAGGGTTGGAGAAACAAACACTCAAACAGCCCTTACAAAGAATATTTTAACATTTTTCTGCTTTTCCTTTTCCTTTTCCGGCCCACTGTAACAGAAAAAGCTCGGAAGAGTCTAAAAAATGGCGGAAACCACATCTCGTAATCACACTTTCCAACGCTCTCGCTCACCTTCCGGAAGATTCTGTTCATCGTCGATCTCCTCCTCGACGCCGGGCTTCTCCTCTCACCGTCCGACGTCACCGAACCGCGTGAATCTCTCCGGATTCACGCCGATTACCTCATCCGTTCGTTTCTCCATCGAGAAATCGACGTCGCCAGCGGTTAGGACGCAGAATCAGCGAGCAATTCCATCAAACCAGAAGAAGACGTGTATGTGTTCGCCGACGAATCATCCTGGTTCGTTTCGGTGTAGCTTGCACAAAAGCGATGCGAGTAGACGACAGCAGACGACGTCATATCATCCACACAGGCTTCATATGCGCAGATCCGCTATGACGAATTCGCTGGTGAGAATCGGGACGGTGGAAGGTGATCTGGTGAAACGAGCGCTGGCTACTCTGATTCGGCCATCGTCGCATCAGCAACGACGACGCTACGACTTTCAGATTCGACCGAGTAGGCTCTCCATTATGTCAATGGCTGGAGATCCGTAAAAATTGCTGTCAATTTAGATGAATTTTTGTCCTAGCCAGTATCGATTTGGCTTCGGCCGAGTTGGATCGGTGACTCGCTTAGATGTACTGATCAACTCAGTGAGTTAGGAGTGAGAGGTTGTAAATATATGCTTTTGTAATGTATCCAGTTTTTTGTTCAGAGGTAGATCTGTGATCCTAATTTTGGCCAAGGGTGATTTGAACGGGAAAGTTTTTACTCCTCAGGTTAATTGCTGTTTTTTTGCATATCCCGTAAATAATACATACCTTTCATTGTCTGACACTATTCACTAGTTAAGAGAATCTTTTTTGATTCGTCTCAACGAGTATTTGACAATATATAAAAAAATATAATTTTTGTCCCCGTATATTCAGATTGAGTATTGTT
This sequence comes from Oxyria digyna, assembly GCA_029168935.1. Lineage (NCBI taxonomy): Eukaryota > Viridiplantae > Streptophyta > Magnoliopsida > Caryophyllales > Polygonaceae > Oxyria > Oxyria digyna. Next base: position 12,163,577 of record JAPVLV010000010.1, on the reverse strand, counting down.
TTTGTAACTCCAAAAACTAATATAATATCGTCTTACTATATTTATTTCATTTTACTAACGTATGTTAGTACTTTGTTTGCAGGTTTCTTTGTCCCGGGCACCAGCAACCAAATTCATGGTGACCCAAAAAAACAAAAACAAATTCATTGCTCATTCAAATCATAACACAGTTGCAGCAGCACGATCATGATGTAGTAGAGTTAGTGTGAGTGTAATGGAATTATTCGTGCCCAATGCCCTATTGACACAATAATATAAGCTATTGCGTCCCTTAATTAACTCATAAATTTTTACCCTCATTTACATCCACGCGGTGCTTGACATCTCGTTTTAGATCTGGTCCCCTTTTCTCTTCTTCCTTCTCAGTCCACCCCTTAAAACTGATTTTGGGTAATTCATTCACCATCTCTTCAAATTCTTCCTCCTCTTTTCTAAGTCTGGTCTCGTTGATTTTCTGGTGCTAGCGGTGATGACTTGGATTTAGTTTCAGGCAAATCGAGGTTGACGAAAGCAACATTGTCCTCCGAAGCGTCACTCCGACTTCCGCAAACCACTGGATTCGTTGGATCTCTTGCGAGAAGCTTCTCGTCTGCTTCAAATAGATTCCTCGAGAGTTGTCGCCTCAAGAAATCGTCGTCCTCGAGATTTGAAAATTCAGCAGCGACGACGTCGAATCGTCGGTCCGGCATCGGTCCTGCACGCAGAGGGCTTTGAAAGGACCCTGGTTCATCAGCTAAACAGCCGGTTCAGATTCATGGACCAAGGTCGAGGCTCGTTTCGATAAGATAGTCAAGGCTGGACTTATAACCAGAGAGGAGTTCGATGAGTGCATAGGTTGTAGGCTGTGCTTGAATTTGAGATTTGAAATTCGAATTTTAGGGAGTAGGGACTGCCTGGAATTTCCAAGAAGAGCCATGAGCAAATGCCTGGAATTTGAGATTTGAGATTTGCTTACCTTCATTTGAGATTTGCTTACAGTCAAGACTATTCATTAATTTGAGTTTTGAGTTGATGTGGAATATCGTGTTAGGGAGCAGGGGCTGCCTGGAATTTCCAAGAAGAGCCATGAGAAAATGCCAAAAGAAGGTCTTGACAGTAAGTTGACAATTAATGAATAGTCTTGACACTAAGTTAACAAATTAATGAATATTTTGACAATGTAATTTAGTGGTGTTGACAAGTTTTTTAAAGTGTTGACAATGTTGACAATTTTGTAATATTACTCGTGTTGTATGTTGTTGACCGTTTATTAGTCGTGTAAACAATTTATTTAGTCGTTTTGACAGCTCTGTTAAAAATTTTGTTGACATCTTTGTTAAAAATTTTGTTGACAAATTTTGTTGACAACTCTGTTATAATTTTCACGTCAGCAAAGGGTTATTATTGGTGTTGACAACTTATTATTCTTGTTGACAACTCTGTTAAAATTTTTGTTGACAACTCTGTAAAATTTTTTGTTGACAGCTCTGTTAAAAAATTTGTTGACAACTCTGTTATAATTGCCACGTCAGCAACGGGGTATTTCCATATAACTTAAAAAAGTGATGCAAAAACTTAAAAAACATTACAGTTTTGGGGTATTTACCCAAAAACTGGAGTGTGGTGATTAGGGCGTCTCCAATGACTTGCTATAAATGGAGATAACAAATTTATAGCAAAAATCAAACACCAACAACAAGCTAAAATGACAAATAATAAGAATATTCTTTTAGAGATGTTACATGTCTTTATCTTTATTGCTAAAATGGCAAGTCAAGTGTGTGTGGTCCACTAAATAAATGATATTTCTTTAATAAATTGAAAATTAAAAGAGTGAAAAATTGGTGTTACACTTGAAAATGACAAAATTATAGCAAGTGTTGTTGGTGTTACACTTGTTTGCTAAAATAACATTTGCTATATTGTGTCATTTCAACTTGCTATAATCCTAGTTGACTGCTAAATTTAGCAAGCCATTGTAGATGCCCTTAGAAATTTCTTTGAGACACCAGCCCCTTGGATCTCCCCCATCAAACTTTGGGAAGTCGATTTTTTCTTTTGGTTTCCGCTGGCTTGCAAAACCTCGGTAATTCTCTTCTACCAGATCGTGATCATCTCCCCAATGGTGTCGTCCCCTATCGTAAGGTGGCATTCGATATCTCTGCCTCCCACGGCCTGAATTTTCTAGCGTTCAATCAATACCAACAACATGGCTGACGGACTGAGCTTCAAGAGCAACGACTTTGACAACCAGCCCATCCAAAGTCTCCAAGCGGGAAGCCATTGTTGCTATCTGTCTAGACAAATTAACATTGGTGGTTTGGGTGTTTTCGGTGTTCGTGTTTCCATCGGATGAAGATGGTGGATCGGGATTGTGTGTCTTGGCCATTGGGATTGGAAAGGCTATGATACCAAATTGATAGATATCACTTGAGTAAACTCAAGGAAACCACTAAAAAAAAAGGAATTGAGTAGGAACTTCCTTGCACTCTTTTTAATTTTTCCCGATGATTAAAACTGAGATTCCAAAGGAAATAAATAGGCAAAAGACTAATATCTACCCACTAAGCCCACTTAGTTTAATGTGTTAATTGACTCTAGAAACTAGGAAAACTAATTGACTCTAGAAACTAACTCAAACTCACTAACTCCTAACAATTACATTAACCAGATAAAGTGAAATAAAGAAATAACTAATATGTAATTTGTTGGTGTCGTATCAACCTACATGACCCCATCATCTACAAGCTTAATGAGTTTGTTGATGAGTTGGGGGGGAATCTGTCTCAAAGATAACATGGGAGATACCTTGTTCCAAGTATATCTCTATTGACCATTGTCCGAGCTAAGGACTCTGCTTCGACAACTTCAACAACAGGGGAGTTCTGAATTGCACGAGCTCCATAAAAGAACACCTGAGCATCTGAGGAATGACGCCACTACCAACGTTATCATCATCCGCCTCGGAAGCATCACAATTAACCTTAATGAAATCTTTCGGGGGCGTGACCATTTGGAGCATCTAGAAGGAGTGGGAGTTGAACCAACAATAAGGTGAAGAACCAATCAATCTTTAAACGAGAGGAATTCAGCCTCTTGAAAGTATGCCTCTCAAACCACATCCGCAACATTAGAGTGTACATTTTCGAAGAGGCTCAAGTTCTTGTTGCGCCAAATACTAGGGTATCAAATCAAGAGACCGGATCAGACAATTTTGCGTTTCGGAAAAATTCAGGTCGAACATTATTTAGAATTATAACAAGTTGGAACAAGTCGGGTCAGGTTAGGTTTGAACCGGACACTTACTTATCGGCCGAATTCGGGTTTCAGACTAATTTCGGTCGAACAACTTTCGTGTCCGGTCGTTTTTCTTATCAATCATGTTCCGGTCCGATCGTGTTTCCAGATCGGGTCAATTTAGGATGTTTGAACTTGTGTCAAAATTTGACATCCCTCCACAGAATCACAAACCTCAAAGCCAAATCAGATTTACATAGTGTGTTGCTTGCACTAGAGAAAGCTGACAACATAGAGGACGCTCCATTATAGCATTCAAGAAGATGAGGAAGCAACTGCCACACCTTTTGTGCTTTATAGCATTTGAAGACACTACGGAATCGAGGATCAAATCTTCCACAAACCGAGAAAGGAGGATCCTGAACAGTTCTTGTATGGAACATTATTAGTTTTGACGATAAAAGCATCTCGTCAAGCTCGCCATAGGACAAACGTATCCGGAGAACCATAGATAAGTTCCAAAAGTGAGAGCAACTTGGAATCTTGAGATTCCATTTTAGTTTGCACAAGATGATGGTAAGCTGACCGAATCGTGAAGATGCCATCTCTGAAAAGAACCCACATCAGTTCATTAGCTTGTGATGAATAAAGAAGACACATTTAGGATATAATCTAAATGGAAAGAAGAGAAAGCATCCCAAATCAGTTGGAAATGCCAACAACCTCGATTCAAGTGAATGAGCTCAATAACACGCATGGTTATAATTAGGTCAGAATAACCCTGACGAGAAATTACTTTGAAGTTAAGAAGGAACTGAACCTGAATTGAAGAGTCTTTACCAACACCAGTGCAAACCTTGCCCAAGCGTCACACGACATTAATGATGTTTCTCCATTCGTACCTTGGAGAATATCCATGACCCACTTCCATGAAGTTTGATCAAGGGTAGAATTTGGCCTTGTACAAGCGAGTAATAAGAGAATCTGGATTCGTCTTCAACCTCCAACCTTGACGAGCCAGAAGAGTAGTGTTGAAATGTCCCATATATCGAAAGCCTAAACCGTCAGATTCCTTAAGAAGACGCATTCGCTTCCAACGTATCCAGTGAGTTTTGTTTTTCTCAGAGTTTTCTTCCACAAGTACTCACATAGCAATTGTTCAATTTCAATGCATGTTCATTTTAACCTGGCTCCTCGTCCTCCTAATTGTGTGAATGTCAATGTTGATGGCTCTTTTAGGGACTTTAACAAGTCCGCTTCTGCTAGGGGACTCATCAGAGATCACTTGGGCCATTGGGCTTTGGGATTTGTGTGCAATCTTGGGCCTTGTCCGTTCATGGCTGCAGAGATTTGGGGCATTCTCCATGGGTTTATTCCGCTTGGAATAAAGGCTACATATGTGTTTTTTTTGTAGGACCTGTATTTCGCAGAATAACAATCTGTAACGAATTAAAGCGAAGAACAGAATTAAGAAAGAATTTTACCGAATCGTTCTTGACGAATCTGCTGCGTAGAGTCGAGATTAGATCTCTTTCCTTAATTCTGTAACGCCCCGTATATGTGACGGTTACCGGCGTTGAGAATCCCAGGATACAACTACGATCACTTCTGGTTTGCACAATCAAAAGACAGAAGTCAACGAACCAATATCTGCGCAGTACTCTCGGAGAAGAAGAAGAGAAGAGATGGGAGATTGCTGTTATTTTCGGATCCTGAGAATGAGCACCAGAACTCTCTTAAATAGAGATTTTGGGTTTGTTAGAGGAGGTAATCTCGGAACTAACGACACCACCGAGGTGGGAGTCAGTTGTGGAGTAAGTGGAGCAAAACGTGGAGGAGGTTGCTGACTCAGTTGGGCGTCCCCAACTTCCAGATCCAGCCCACTTCAAAAAAGAAGCTAAGCTGCTGCTTGGGCCTACGGCCCATTCCACAAGACCACGGGCCACGGGCCACGGGCCACGGACCACGGACCACAGACCAGGACCGGACGGACGGACCGCGCGAGGGCCCCCCGTGTCCTCTCTCCATACCTCTCCCAAGGGCTTACCAAGGGTATGGGATTTGGGGTATATAAACCCTTCATATTCCCACCCCAATTTTCGATGTGGGACAAAACCCATATCAAAATTCAGCTCCAAAATTGTTCTTTGAACTTAGTCAAGCAACCAACTTTGAGCCTTCATTTCTCATTCAAATGGAACCCGATTTTGACGTGTGAGTACACTACGGCGCAGTGCTCGCGGAGACGAAGCCAACGCTCCCATAATCCGGCACAACCGGTGACCGCAGCCCACCAGAAAAGTGCCCGGAAGTCCAGTCAAAATCAGTTCCAACAATCCCCCACATGAATAGAAATGATTCTATTACACGTGCTTAGACAAGACAGACAAAAATTTTGAGAGTACGGGCGAAGAATCACTGCATCTGAGCTGGTGGCGTTTTTCAGCCTTGAACCACCCATTGTGAGTAGCTATCGGATTTACTCGACCAGGTAGTGAACATGATGTCTTGAACCACCCGGACTTTGACGTAAACCTAGACAATAACTATCACACAGTTTCATCTTCTCACAGAACTAGGTTCTTGATTGTGTTCATTTTGGCCGTGAACATCCCTGGTTATTCATGAGTGAACTTGGAGAAAGCAACCTCTCTTCTTTCTCCTAGAAACGGCCCCATTTCACACTCATAAGGTGATTGACCATAAATGATATTATCAATACCCTACTTTGTTCTTTCAAAGTTTATGGAATCATTAAAAGCAAATGCTTAACCTCTACTTTGCCATCGCACTTTTATCATCCTAGGAACTGGGGAAGAAGATATAATATCTCCAAGTGCGCTTCTAGATTCGACTTGAATTTGTTTTCCCCTTGAACCTATTTCTTGGGATCTCCAATCACTTAGGTAGGGTTGCCATCAAGCATCCTCTTTAGTCATAGGTTTTAAACCCATTCCTCTAGATGACTTTACAACTTGCTCTCTTGACAATCCCTTAGTGAACGGATCTGCTAGGTTGTCAGCTGACTTGATATAATCGATTGAGATTACACCAGTTGAGAGCAATTGTCTTATGGTTTTATGTCGTCGTCTTATGTGGCGAGACTTACCATTATATATTGTGTTCAGTGCCCGAGAGATAGCCGATTGACTATCACAGTGTACACCTAAAGCTGGCACTGGTTTTTCCCACAAAGGAATATCCTCCATAAAGTTTCGAAGCCATTCTGCTTCTTCAGCTGCTTTGTCTAAAGCAATGAACTCAGATTCCATTGTGGATCTGGCCAATAACGTTTGTTTTGAGGATTTCCATGATACAGCTGCATCACCCAGCGTGAATACATACCCACTGGTGGATTTTGAGTTCTTTGAATCTGATATCCAGTTAGCATCGCTATAGCCTTCCAGAGTGGCTGGATATCTTCCATAGTGCAGCCCGTAACTCCGAGTATGTCGCAAGTAGTTCAATACTCGAGTTATTGCTTTCCAGTGATTGTGTCCTGGATTACTGGTATATCTACTCAGTACGTTGACAGCATGTGCTAAGTCTGGTCTTGTACAATTTGTCAAGTACATAAGACTTCCTATCACACGAGCATACTCTAACTGTGATATGCCATTACCCGAGTTTTTCTTCAGTTTGAGATGCGGGTCCACCGGACTTTTTGCAATCCCATTTGAATAGTTCTTGAATCGTTCAAGTACCGCCTCAGCGTAATGTTGTTGAGACAAGACTATTCCTTCTGAATGTCTAAATATTTTGATCCCTAAGATCACATCCGCTAGTCCCAAGTCTTTCATGTCAAACTTTCCATTAAGCATGTTCTTGGTTTGTTTGATCATGTCATTGTTGCTACCTATGATGAGTATGTCATCCACATATAGGCACAACAGAATGTATCCTTTTGCAGTTTCCTTGACATAGATACATTTGTCACATTCATTTATTTTGAAACCATTTGACATCATTACTTGGTCAAATTTTTCGTGCCACTGCTTAGGAGCTTGCTTAAGTCCATATAAGGATTTCACAAGTCTACACACTTTGTGTTCCTGTCCAGGGACAACATAACCCTCAGGTTGTTTCATATAAATTTCCTCTTCTAGTTCTCCATTTAGAAAAGCTGTTTTTACATCCATTTGATGTATTTCTAGATTGCGTATAGCTGCAATGGCTATTAGCATTCTTATTGACGTTATTCTCGTTACTGGAGAATAGGTGTCAAAGAAGTCCAAGCCTTCTTTTTGCCTGAATCCTTGCACCACAAGCCTAGCCTTGTACTTATCAATTGAACCATCGGTTTTTAATTTTCTTTTGAAAATCCATTTGCTCCCAAGAGCTTTCGAACTGGATGGCAACTCAGCTAACTCCCATGTATGATTTTGCATAATGGAGTCGATTTCACTTTTCACCGCTTCCTTCCAAGCAGGTGCATCTGGTGTTGACATGGCTTCTTTGAATGTTCTAGGTTCATTTTCCAAAAGATAAGCCATTTCAAAATCAGGACCGAATGATTTTTCCTTTCTAGCTCTTTTGCTACGTCTAGGTTCATCATTGTCCTCTTCTGTTGGTTGAACAGAAGTGCTTGCTTCGCCTTCTTCACGAGTCTGTTTCGGATTTTCTTTATCCTTACACGGGAACGTGTTTTCGAAGAAGGATGCATTTCTTGATTCCATTATTGTATTTGCATGTATATCTGGTATATCAGACTTGTATACCAAGAAACGATACGCACTACTATTGTGTGCATACCCGATGAAGATACAATCAATGGTTTTTGGTCCTATTGAGACCTTCTTAGGGGGTGGTACCGCCACTTTTGCTAGGCACCCCCACACTTTGAGGTATTTGTATGAAGGTACATTACCTTTCCACAACTCATAAGGCGTCTTTCCAGTCACCTTATGCGGTATTTTGTTGAGAATGTAATTGGAGGTTAGCAGCGCTTCCCCCCACATGTTCTGGGATAACCCAGATTCTTGCAGCATTGCATTCATCATTTCTTTGAGAGTTCGGTTCTTTCGTTCCGCAACCCCGTTAGATTCAGGTGAGTAAGGCGCAGTAGTTTGATGAACGATTCCATGTTCTCTACAGAATGCATTAAATGGTTCACTATACTCGCCTCCTCTATCACTTCGGATCATTTTAATCTTTTTACTAAGTTGGTTCTCAACTTCCAACTTGTATTCTTTAAACTTTTCCAAAGTTTCATCTTTGCTATGTAATAGATATACATAACAATATCGTGTGCAATCGTCTATGAAGGTTACAAAGTACTTCTTACCGCCTCTAGTTTGCACGAACTTTAAATCACATAAATCAGTGTGAATTAGTCCTAGAGGTTCGGTTGTTCTCTCTACATGGGGTGATGGCGTTTTTGTGAGTTTCGCTTGTACGCATACTTCACATTTGTCTTTACTTGTTTTGCATTTTGGAATCATGTTCATGCTTATTAGTCTACTTATAGATTTATAATTAACATGTCCCAATCTTTCATGCCAAATATTAAAAGACTCAACGACATAAGCAATAGGATTATTCTCATTCACTGAAACATCAGTTACAACCTTTTTGGGAAGGACTGTCATTACATTCATTTTGACCAGCCCATCCTTCACATAACCCTTCCCCACATAAATCCCATTCTTAGAAAGAACTAACTTATCAGACACAAACTTGACACATAACCCATTCTTGTTGAGAAGAGTCCCCGAGATCAGATTCTTTCGAATGTCTGGCACATGAAGCACATTGTTGAGAGTCAGCTCCTTCTCAGAAGTCATCTTGAGCACGATCTTCCCAATACCTTCAACTTTGGATGTCGCAGAGTTTCCCATGAAGAGCTTCTCCTCTGTTCGGCTTTTCTGATAAGTGGTAAACAATCCCTTATCCGGTAGTGTTCCAACTTCCACATAACAAAACACCGGGCCCGGATGGATATAATGCAGAATTTTACCAATATTTTTGGAATATTGTGGGCCCTTCTGTCATCAGTTCAGTTAAGTCGGTTTTCCACTATGGAATACTTCTTTCAGATTGTGCTCAATCATTTATTGCGTTTATTCCGAAAGTCGATAATCCGAGCACAATAAATCATTTTAGACCTATTAGTCTCTGCACGACGTTCTATAAAATAATAACAAAAATCCTTGCTAATCGTTTACGAAATTTACTACCCAAACTCATACATCCTTGTCAAGGAGCTTTTGTTCAAAATAGATCTATTTTTGATAATATTCTCATAGCCCATGAAGTTTTCCACTCTTTCCATAATCGCAAGAAGGGTAAAAGAGGTTGGATGACTTTAAAACTCGATATGGAAAAAGCTTATGATAAAATACAATGGCCTTTTATTATTAAAGTTCTGAAATCGTTTGGATTTAGTTCTAAATGGATTTCGCTTGTCATGGCTTGTATAAAATCAGCCTCATTCTCGGTTTTAGTCAATAATGAACTTGGCCCTACGTTTAAACCAAAATGTGGTTTACGACAAGGAGATCCCATAGCACCTTTCATCTTCATTTTAGAAATGGAATATTTAGCGAGAACTTTACAAATAGAAACGGATAAAACAAATCATAAAATTGGAATTCAACTTACCTGAAATGGTAGGAGAATTCCTTTTCTATGTTTTGCTGATGATACTATTATCCTTGCTAATGCAAATTTAAAAAATATGATATACATCAAAAATCTACTTCAAAAATTTACAAATCTTTCAGGGCTTGCAATCAACTATAGTAAAAGTTCTTTTCAAACTTCCACCAATATTTCTAATAACCAAAAACAAGCTTTAGCATCTATAATGAATCTTCAACTTACTAATTCTTCGGAAAAATACATTGGTATTCCAATAGTTAGAGGCAGAGTTAAAAATGATATTTTTCAATACGCAGTTCAAAGCATGCAAAACCAATTATCAAAATGGAAGGCGGACTCCATTTCACAGGCTGGTAGGACTATTTTAATACAATCTAATATACAATCTAAAGCTAATCATTTAATGCAATGTTTTTATCTTCCTAAATGGGTATGTAATGAAATGGATAAAATTAACAAATCTTTCTTTTGGAATAACTCTAATCCAGGCTTCAGACCAATAACTAGTTGGAATAATATTTTTCAACCTAAGGATCAAGGGGGCCTTGGTCTTCATAAAACAGAAAATATTAATAAGGCATTACAACAAAAATTATTATGGAAAATAGCTACCTATAAGAATAATATTTGGTCTAAACTTATATGCCAAAAATATTTAAAAGAAAAGATTATATTTGACTATAAGAAAAAAACTAAACAATCGTGGCAATTTTTAAGATTATTACATTTACGGGAGGATTTTAAAAAGGGAATAGAATGGTGTTTAGGGAATGGTAAAAGTATAAAATTTTGGACAGATAAATGGATTAATGGCAAGAACATAGCACAATTTATGGATATCAATCATAATAACTTAAATGAAACTGTCTCTGAGTATATAACTACCAATAAAGCTTGGAATATACCAAAACTACGAGAAATTTTACCTGTCCATATTTTATCTCAAATAATGAATATCTACATTCCACAAACTGACCTAGAAGACAAACTTATTTGGAATCAAATAGCGGATGGTAAATTCAGTACAACATCTGCCAGAAAATTATATACAGATGATACGCCAACAAATAAAACAAAGCTATTTAATTGGATTTGGAAAATACATATACCACCAAAATTACAAAACTTCCTATGGAAAACAATATCAGATAATCTCCCCACCACAGATAGATTAAATAGGTATTATAATAGAGTTCCATCATACTGCTCCCTATGTGACTTTCCGATCGAAATAAGGGAATATTTTTTTTTGTGAGTGTTCCTTTACTATATCACATATAGAAAAATATGAAAAATTAACAGGGTTCAAATATGATATTTAAATAAAAAATAATTTTGAGATGACCATAACACATATTATACAAAAATATAAGCAAGAAACTAAAAAGATAGAATGCCTTATCTTTTTATGGTATCAATTATGGCTACATAGAAACGCAATCATTTTTAGGAACGATACTATCTATAAACAGGGCATAGAATATGCTGCTTATTCTTATTTCAAACAATGGGATAATGCTTGTATGGTATCTACGAGACCTAAATTGAAAAACCATAGAAACAGAAATAAAAAAATAAATAAACATTGGATTCCACCTCCTACGAATTGGATAAAGATAAATTTTGATGGATCTTATAAGGACACTACGTCTTCAATGGTAGCTTGCATTGCTAGAAATTGTAAGGGTCAAATTATTGATGTATATAGTAAACATTGTAATTCGTCTTCGTCTTTACAAACTGAAGCTCATGCTTTACTACTGGCAACAAAATTAGCCGTGAAATTTAAACACCCGAATATTATATTGGAAGGAGATAATTTGACTGTTATTAACTCAGTAAATAGAATATGGAAAATACCATGAGAAATTGAAAACATAATAAAAGACGTACAAATTATTTGCAAAATTTTAATAACATTAAAATTAAACATTGCTTCCATGAAGCAAACTGGGCTGCTGATTTTGTTGCATGCCCAAATAAAAATCCTCACTTGATAAAAGCAGTCTTGAACTGCAATCCGGATTCTAGTCTTTCTGATGACTATCTCCACAGTATTAGGCCACATCTATTGGCTTCGCCATTATATTCACTTTATCAGCCTTTTTTCAGGATCATCTCTGAGGATGGTCAGGGGTGGTTATTCCGTAGTGGATAACACCCTGTTTCTTGCCTGTTAACAATTTTTTTTTTACTTTTAATCCAAAAGGTGAACCTACACAGCTACACATATACTTAGAGATTTAAAATTATAATATATGAGTTATAATATCTAAATGCATCATTTCAAAATCCTTTCTCCTAAATGATACATGTTTAGTTCTATGAAGAGTACACGTCCAACGTCGTGTTGTGTTCCTTATCATAGTTTTCAAAGTGTTATCGCAGGGGTCTTCTCCGTTTTCTTGACAAAAAAAAAGTTTTCCAAAGTGTTTTATATATGGACAAGATTTTGAGAATATTGAAAATGTAAAGACATGAATAAACCTATAAGAATCACGTACCGGACCGGATCATGTTTGGATCATAGGAGAACGGTATATGTGAATCGACAAGGTGGAGTTAAAGAGTGTGGAAGACATACTCATATTTTTTAGTAGAAGGACAAATGGTACTCTCGTAGCTAATATATACTCCTTCCGTCCCCTCTTGATCTTCCCATTTCAAATAGGCACATTTGTCGATGCACGTTTTGTTTCGTCAATATCTCTCGTTACAAGTTAGTTAAAATTGTAAAATTTTAACTAACTTGTAAAAGTACTCATTGATATGAATCAAACAAGACCACTAATGACTATAATTTACCTTATACACTAGTCATAAATCGAAAGATTATCTTCGATCGTGAATAGTGTTAAAAAAGTAAATGAGCCTTATATTTAGGGACGGAGGGAGTATATAGATAGCTAGTGTGGGCCCCACGTCATATGCGGATGATTGGTTAGCGTTTATATGTCAATAATTTATGATATTATCAATTCGTTGAATTTTACTTGTATCAATTATTTAGAATTATCTTAAACTAAAGTTCAAAATTTATGTATTTATTGATTAATTTGGATATAAATTTCAAAAAATTGAAACATACATTGGAGAATAATGATGGAATAAATCAACCCTCATAATTTAGTTAAATATAGATGATCTAAAGATATTTGAAAATATAAAATAGCATAAGTAAAAAAATAAAATAATATAAATATTAACAAATCATGACTTCAATAAACTTCAACTGCAATAGACTAATGGACCATGTATAAAAAAATTACAAAATTTTAGACTTATAATTACAATGTGTCTTTTGGATTAATTTTAAAGGCTATAAAATAGTTAACAAATTACTATTTATTGAGAATTTCTAATAAACAAAAAAATATATAAATAATTTAATCATAGAGAATTAACCACAGGTTAGAATTAAGGAGAAAATTTCAAATAAATTTATTTTAATATATATATCATAATATATAATTTTTGGGGTGGTTGAAAAATATTCACACAAGATATTCATGAATATATTCATTTTGGGTTGAGCTTTTGCTTGACCCACCGGAAAAAAAGTCAAATATTAAAGTTCATACTTTTAAAAGAAATTTCCAAATATATTTTTCAAACAAATCTATCATTATTAAATAAAAGATTATCTTTTAAGAAACTACGTCAATCTATATCCTAATAAAGATTTTATATTTTATTAAGTTAGAAACGAAATTATATTTTATAAGGATTATATAATTGAAAAAATATTTATGTGCTTAGTATTTTATAATTGTATTAATTTTATAAACGAAATATTCATCATATAATTGGAAAAATCTGTTATTAAAGATATTCACAAATATTCAGGGACAGGTGGAGTATATCTTTTTGGGGTCCTTTAAAAATATTCACCAAAATATTCACCAAGATATTCGCAAATATATTCATCTTGGGTTGGGGTTTTGCTTAGCCCATCGAAAAAAAAGTCCAATATTATAAAATAAAGTATTTCTTTTTATAATTGAAAAAGAAAATCAAAACCAAATGAGAATAAAATATATACATATATATAAGTTGAATCTTTTATAATTGGACACAAAATAAAAACTAAAAGAAATGTTGATTTTTATAATTGAAAGAATACAACAAAATCAATCAAAAAATATTCACCTATATAAAGATAAATCTATTTATATTTATTAGGTGGAAATTACAAAATCAATCCAAAAATATATTTTATTAGTCCAATAATGATAAATCTAAAGATTAAACGATGAAATATATATAACTATACAAATCGGGTAAAAAAACATTTTACATAACTAACATTCACCTAAATTTATATTTATTAGGTGACAACTTTAACTTGGTTGGTATTTACATTTTGCTTTTAAAAATTATCTTTATTAGTCAACTTTTGTCAATGAGTGGTTGAAAAATATTCACCTATTATATTCAAAAATATATTATCAATATATTCATTTTGGATTTAGTTTTTGCTTATCCAACCGGAAAAAATCAAATATTATAAAAAATAAAAATTGCTTTTATAATTGAAAAAATCTAATATTAAAAGGATGTGCCAGTAACATATAATATATCTTCCCTTTTTTTATGAGGAACAACGAAACTACATAAATATATATAATATATCTATACATTTGATTCCAAAATCAATCCAAAACTGAAAGATAAAAAATATTAAAAAATGGATTAAGGCTCCGTAACAAAATATCTCAAGGAAATTAACAATCTTATTAGCTAGGAAAGTAATTTTAGAGGACATATTGCTTTTATAATTGGAAAAAATCTAATATTAAAAGGATGTTCCCATAACATATAATATATCTTCATTTTTTATGAGGAACAACAATGAAACTACATAAATATATCTAATATTTATACATTTGATTTCAAAATCAATCCAAAACTGAAAGATAAAAAACCTGATTAAGGCTTTGTAACAAAATATTTCACGGAAAGTAACAATCTTACGCTAGGAAAGTAATTTTAGATCACTTTAGTCTTTAGAGATTTTAAAAATTTTACATATCAACATTAAGAAAAAAAAACTTAGGCATGAACTCAAGAAAAGTAAACGACTTCATTTTACATCTGGTCACATGTATTAAATATTTTAATGATATAACTATGTTATATAGTATTAAATATTTAAAACTTATTAAATAAGTTATATAATCCATTCGATAACTTTTTTCCTTATTTAATCTATTTTTAAAACTAAAGATAAAATCAAAATTATCAACCACATGCGAATATAGATAAAAAGTACGTATAATACATAAATTTTCAATTGTATTAAATTACATTGAGATAATGTATACAAGGTAGATAATTATATAGGTAAAATATATTCAACTAATTAATTTAATATGTATAGATGAGAAATATCAAATTTATTAATTGTATTTGGATATTGTGGATAGCTAAAAAATTTAGGTAATTGATAATCATTTAATTAAATTAAGATTTGTTTTCAATATTCTTAACCATAAAACATGTTTTGGTTTTTTTTTAAGTAATTACGACGTGTCAGATAATATGGCTAATGCGTGACATAAATCAGAGACTGGCACATAAGTCAATGGAACGTTTAAAATAGAAAATTATAGAAAAATTATGACAAAGTGATTCAATTAAATATTACGCTAAATCTACTAATATTAATATCTCAATTCAAATTAAATTACAGAAAACGATTCATCCTCATATAAATATTGGGAAAAGATCTTGTGAGGATGGATCCTTAGATAAAGACTGAAGATGATGCACACAAACGTTATAGTTAATGCACACACACGGTATAACTCATGCACACAGTATTTGGTGATGCACATCATCTGTGACTAATGCACATGTGTGTGCATTAGTTATAACTTGTGTGTGCAGTAGTTATAACTCGTGTGTGCATGAGTTATAACGTTTGTGTGCATCATCCTCAATCCTCATCTAAGGATACATCCTCACCGGAATGAAACCCATCAATAAATATTACCTAGCAGAATCTTTTAATTATAAGATAAATAAGGTTGATTACAAATAAATGATATTACAATGTGATAGAAGGAAAAAAAAATTGGAAAAAATAAATTATAAATTTCTAAAAAGAAAATAGTTAATTTTTTTTATTGGAAATAAAGAAATAACTAAATAAAATATAAATTGTTTTTGAAAGGTCAAATAACGTGGCAAGTGATATTATTATGCCTATTAATTCAATAAAATAATAATGTTATACTTATACCTATTAATTAGAGTTTAGAAAATATCAAGCGTCATTCATAATTAGACTTGGAAAACGAGTTGGACAAGTCAGGTTTGGGTTCGAAACGGATTTAGGTCAAAATATTAAAGTCACTCGAATCGGGTTTAGGTCAATATATTAGTAACCAAAAAGGGTGTAGCCATCCCAAAAAATAGAAAAACTTAAAAGAAAAACTAAAGCAAGAACTAGGTGATCCGACCAGTCTTCCTAAAATTCCAAGCTATTTGCAGCCCATTATGAATTTATGAGTGGCCCATAACTCAGCTTGTAACTACTTTGTTGTGAGCAAGGTATGACTCGTGCGGTATGAGTTTGAAACAATATCATCCTCCTCCTTTGAGAGCAAAAGGTCACACTTTCTTTCAAGCAGCAACAATGTTAATGATGATGGTATTCCTTGTCAAATTTGACGAGTGTTGAGGCTTTGGTTGGAACAAATCGGATCAATTGAGGAAACTAGCTAGTGTAAATTGAAATAGTTGAGAGTTACAAGTATTTTTTTCTTCAAGAAAATTTAACCCTTATTATTATCACTCTAATAAGATGTCTAAAATCATCTCAAACGATCATATATTTTTTTTGTTTATTAAAATTCTTGAATTTGGCCGAGATAATTGAAAGAGAGTCGAGGTAATATTGGTGGCGTTATCCAAATTCATAACCTCGTATCTATCTCTATATAAAAACTCATGACAGTAATGTCAATTAGGACCGGACCCAATTTTTAAATTCTGGGCCTGTATTTGTCAATGGGTCTAATTGTGTCGACCGTTTATTCTTCGTGCTGATAAGGTTTTTCCACAAGCGTTTTCCTGTAGGTATTGATGGATTCTTCTCAACTTCTCCCAATTTCTCAACGCCTCCCTTTCTCTTTTCGCATCCTCCCTTTGTCGCTCCGGTTCCTTCTCCTGGCTGTTTCCCTTTCACCTTCACTTCATCTTCCTCTCCTCAGCGTTTCTGGGCGTTACCATTTCCATTTCCCGTTTTCTCGATTGTGCTCATTCTCATCCTCCCCTCTGATTCCCGTTTCCACGACTCCCTTTCGTCCCAAGACGGTGCATCTCTCAGCAAACTTCTCAATCTCTCCTCCAACATCTCTCCGTCGCCAATGGCTCCAACGCCTTTCAGGTTCCTACTCCTCGCCCACAACCAAATTAGGGTTTCACACCCTCCAATTTGTATTCTTATACCTTCCAATTGTAACACAGGATTTTAGTAGATTGATCAGGCAGTCTGAGGATTACTCACAGTATGCCGAGATTCTCTGCCCTCTGCTTCGATCTTTGCAGAGTTATAAACTTGGCCATTTGTTTGATGCTTACAGCGCCTTCGAGAAATCCTCCAAGTAAACCTCTTCGATTTACTTGTGTTTGATCCTTTGCGGGTTTGGGCTTAGTTTAATTCTAATTTGGGATTGCCAAATGCAGTGCCTTTTTACAGAAGTTTCGGAATTGGGAATCAGCTTGGGCTCTTGAGGCTCTTTATGTGGTTGCTTATGAAATTAGGGTTCTTGCTGAAAGGGTATGTAACTGCAAAATCTTGTTTTTCAAAAGTTTATTGTCCGCCTTGAATTATTAATGAAGTGCAAGTTTATATATTTAGGCTGATAGAGAGTTGGCATCCAGTGGGAAGACGCCTGAGAAGTTCAAGGGAGCTGGTTCTTTTCTGATGAAGGTGTTTGGTGTTTTAGCAGTATGTTTCTATATCCTCACTTTTCTGCTTCATAAGCTCTGAGCTTTAGTCACCAATGTGCACTGCTATTTTAGTTATGTTCCATTCTTGAAAATGTCAAAGATACAAGTCTGGATATGTCTCAACTTCGGTGCAGCAGTGCCTGTATCTACTGAGCTCTATCTCATTGTTTTTCCTTAAATAACCATGGCTATGAGAAATTTACAAATTTGGGGAATGGAAAATGAAGATAGTATATGTCTATATGAGAATAAGATAGCTACATAGTTCTCATGCGTTTTTTTGACTTCAACATCTCTAATTTCCTACATCATGAAATAGAAGATTAGTAGTTGATGGGTAGGATTTGTTGAATACAACTAATAGATAGGCATAGCATGGAATAATCTTTACTCGGTATTTCATCATCTTTCCACCTGTTCTACATGAGTGCATCCTTATAAGATGCTTGATCGGCTGTATATTGTCCAGGTGAATGTACATTCGGGGTGCTAACAAAATTAGATCGGATGGACAGAGGTACAAATGCACTTGAGGTATGTTATCCTAAACCTCTTTTCCTCTTCCCTGTGCTGTTTCCAGGAAAAAAATGCTTCGTAGTTTCCTTTTACCGATGTTTCTTTGTTCTTTGCTGCTATTCAACTAGGAAATTATGATATAGGGTATACTTTGCTAAATGTAATTACTATACATAACTTTTCATCATATTCTTCTCAAACAACGCTTTCTCTATAACCTATACATTTTGATTGTTCTGTTTCATCTATTTAAATGTCAAGGATCTTGAAGGAAGATCGTATAGATTGCAACAACCATGGGTTGGCATAGTGAATCGCTCCCAGGCATATATCAATAGAAACGTGGACATGATCGATGCAAGGCGCGGGGAAAAGGAGTATTTTGCAACCAGTCCTGATTATTCACATATAGCCAGTAAAATGGGGTCTGAGTATCTTGCAAAACTTCTTTCAAAGGTGTGAGCATCTGTATCTTTTCATCTCAAGGGAGTAGAGTTGCAACTATTTCACAAGTCTCTAAACTAAAACCCATCCATTTTGATAGTTCCATTTCATCTGTACCTTTTTATCTAGCCAGCAATATGATATAGAGTTGTAAAAATAGTTTTAACCTATGTGACTGTGTGCACTTTCAGCATTTGGAGTCTGTGATTAGAGCCAAAATACCGAGTATTATTGCATTGATAAACATGAACATTGATGAACTAGAATCAGAATTGGATCGTCTTGGGAGACCAATCTCACATGATGTAGGGGTGAGTATCATTTCATATCCAAGTAAAAGAAATGATATTTCTGCAGTTTATAACTAGAATTTTTATACTCCAGGCCCAGTTGTACACTATCCTGGAACATTGTCGTGCATTTGATAAATTTTTTAAGGAGCATTTGGATGGAGGGTAAAACTTCTTTTATTCCCTCTTCTTCTTTTTTCTTCTGTGGGGTTCCATTATTCTTTTTTACTGATATTAATTTTCAGGCGCCCCGGAGGTGATCGTATCTATGGGGTGTTCGACAACCAGCTTCCTGCGACTCTGAAAAAGCTTCCATTTGATCGTCATCTCTCTATCCAGAATGTCAAGAAAGTGGTTTCAGAAGCTGATGGATACCAGCCACATCTCATCGCCCCAGAGAAGGGCTATCGACGTCTAATTGATGGATCCTTAAATTATTTAGGGGACCTACAGAGGCATCTGTCGATGCTGTAAGTGAAACCAATTCTTCTTGGCTTTAAATTAAATTTAGAGACAGTCTTACTCAATATTTTGAGCGTCTTATTCTTCATGATGGTTGTAGTGGTTTCTTGCAAAAAGTTTTACAGAAGGAAGATCTGGATGTCAAACTACATGCTCTGTCATACTGCTGGTGTGCTGCTGATTAGATCTTCTTTTTCATTAGGTAATACTATAATTATCGTAACAGCACTCCATAATTCCTTAATATACTTAATTTGTTATTCTAATGCTTTATGTTCCATTGGATTGGAGCAGGTGGATTAGATGTTGCTGCCAATATACACGCAAATGAGTTCACATACAATGAATCTATTTCCACCGGTGAAATTGTGAAGAAAGTAGAGTCTCCACTCGACAAAGTCCAAGCTTACACCAACATTCCTCTCTGTTGTAATGTATATTCTGCTCATTTTTGGATCCTTTGCAGTGGCCATTAATTTTTTCATTGAACCATCTTCAATGTTTTTTATTCCTTTTGACTCAATTGGCATAACCGTTTGAATCTTTGCAGTGTGCCATTAATATGTGAATAACTACATCAACACCTCTTGCCATTAATATGTGAATAGTCTCATTCTTGGTGGGTCATTACAGAATGAGACTTACATTGACTCTAGAAAGAACTCAATGCAAGCTGAGCCAACCACTTATAATAATGCCCTTTTAGTCGGCCTGCTTTGTGGTTTGGTCACCCCCTCTTCAGTTCAATCTTTTGGCAGCTGAACAAAGTGAATCATAAAACCAATTTTATGGTCCTTGGGCCTTTATTGTTGTATATCTGCTGCTATCTGAATCAAAAGTTATTTAAACAACCAATGAGGAGGAAAGGTTAAAAACTCTCTTTCATGACTGCTCTTTATTAACCATGACTGCAATTAAAGAAATGTAATTTCTTGATTGTTGTATGTATGAATTCACCACCTCTTGATAGTCATCAAATTTCTTTTGGAAAATAGTGATGTAATCAGTAGGTAATAAATTGAAAATCAAGGAGCTATGTGCGAATAAAACTTGCTTGTATTGATTTGTTAATCATATGCAATATATTTAAGCCCAAACAACCTTATTAAATGGGATGAGGCCTGAAGGTCCTGAACCGAATTTCTATTTTCTATAAAGCAGCATAATATCATTTTTTCGACTTTCGATTTTTTCATATTTCTTTCTTGCCATACCATTTGACTTATCTCATATGTGAACTTTTAAATAATATATATCTTCCTTATTTTCACTCTCTTCTTGTTTGTGTTGTGATGTTCATCTACTATTCATCCTCATTTATCTTTGTTTAGGGTTGTAATTAACCAAATTGCCAAGAAATAGATTGTCCAAAAATCTTTCAGAACAATCTATTAATTTTAATATGCAGTTGCATGACTTTCTTTTTCACTAACTTTTGTTTCCCTATTTTCTTTTTCTTATTCATAGAAATAAGCTTTTTATTTTTCCCTAACTTTTGCTCTAATAGTGTCGTATGATGATATAGATTGTTGCTGGCACAAGTGAAATTGGTCATGACAATTATTTAAGAATTGGAGGTTTTTCCAGTCTCATAGCAGCCTAATTTACGTGTAGGAGTTGGAAAATAATTAACCATTTACATTTTTTTTACTTTGGATTGCGCATTTTGATTACATCCATATGGTATGGCTATACAATACACTTTAATGTTTTAATTTCTTTTTTGGTTCGAGGCATGGAAAATATTTCTTCATATCCAATAAAAGTGGCCATCGCACAAGAACTGACAAAAGAAATTTAAAAAGTTTTATCATTGATTTGAATTGTGCTTAAAATATGGAAACAAATACAAATGAATATTTTAGATTACGTCGACGGGGACAGATATAAATGAAAATATACATGTTCTATCACTTATGAGTTCACCGTGTTTTGGTGTTATTTCTCTCATTTTAGGATGTTGAATCGGAGCTCTAGAGATTTGAGAGAAATATTATTTCTTTTCTTTTTGTGTGTGAACTGATTAAGTATATGTAAGTTATAATTTACTATAGTGTTTAAACATGACATATTATATTATCAACATAATAATAAAATCATATATATGATATGCGCATAGGACTCGCGCGTTGCCGTCTTCTAGAGCTCAAGAGACGATGTATGATTCAATTTGTATTAATATGTTTTTTTTGTAGACTTCCCTGATTTTATCTTGAAGAGTAACTGAATTTCTTGCTTGCACCCGTGATGATTTGATGACAATGTTGATTTATGGACATGAAACATCTGCTACAATACTAATATGGATCTTCTATCTCCTTTTCCACGTAAGCTTTGTTCAATCCCTATTTTTATCAATATTAACTAAATTGTGTGAAAATTATAGGGTCACTCTGATGTTCATTCATTATGTATGTTCTGGCCAGAAATTTTCTTCAAACCCAGATAATTTTTTTATTGAGCATGTGGAACATTTTTCATGTGTGAACCATTTCTCATAAATTAAGTTTTTTTTAATTGCCAAAGGGACGATTTCAAGACTGAAGTCACACATCCATCCCCAGCACATCGACATCCTTGGGGACACAACCAATGGTTGCATAGTGCTACATATCGAGTGACTTCCACGTCATTAATATGGCTTTTTAGATTAAAAACATATGTATGCATATCCTTCAAGTAAACACGATTCTTTGTTTCCTTCGAAAGAAGTGATCATGTATATTTTCTGTCAATTTCTTGAACAATTATGCTTATAGATTTAGCTTTTTTTTTGGCTAATTTGTTGTATTGGAAGGTTTTGAGTTTGATTAGCCACAATCAAATTTTACGACGTCTACTTAACAATATTAACGTCTATTAAATAACATTAAACAACATACGAAACTCCGTATTTGCCCCGCGCGAAGCGCGAGGTTCCGCGTCTAGTATCCACATATAACATCCCAATTTTAATATCAAACGGACTCTAAATATCATTGAACAACAAAGTTAATACCAACAAATATTGGGTAAGAACTCTAGAACTCACCTCTCACCATCTTCTCAAGATCAACAAAAGAGCAAAAGAAAATCACAATTTCAAGAATCAAAACACAATCAAATCCAAGACTTTCTTATGTGGGCTTTAGATCTTGAAACATAGTATCCCACCTAATATCTTCAGAAACTGGAGTCCAATATCCTCCATCATCTTCTTCCTCATCACCACCACCATTAAACTTCTCCTTGTTGTGACTCTGTACATCGAAACTCAACGAACTCGGCGTTGACTCAACCACACGATCATATCCATCAGTCAACATCATCACCTTCTCCTCTTGAACCCTTGAATTTGCAGCCATGATCATCCTATTCCTGCTCATCATCGTCTTCCTCCATCTTGAGCTATAATGCCTTGTTGGCTTGGAAACGAGTACAAGAGCGCGATCCTCTCTTCGAAACAACACCCTTAGTTTTTTGATTGCTCCAAGAAGCCTTGAGACTGGATGAGTTCTTGAACCGCCTTTCGTCTTGCGAGCAATCTTCAAGATCTCAAGCCTATGTTTGGCTATTGAGATCCCCATGCTTTGGAGAAACTCATGGTTGAAGTAAGCTATGTCTTCTTCTTCTAGCTCATTGTGGGCAAAGGATAAGCCATACTCATACACCAAGGATGGCTCTAGAGTTGTCTTTGATAGCCATGAAAACCAATCCATCTTTCTTGCTTCTTCAATTCCTTAATTACCAAGATTATAAATGATGAGATCTCAAAGAGGCTAGGAAAATAAACAAAGAAGTAAAGTGTAAGGCTTTAACTTTTTCCTACTTCTTTTCTCCCTTTGATTGAGTGAAGTTTTTGGCTCATATATATACAAACAAAACGGAAGATGCTAATAAATCTTGGACCCATGATTTATTTTTCATAAATGATAAAGGAGATATATCGAAATGGTGAGTCGACGTACATGGATGGGGCCTTTGTCTCTTTGACCCTTCAAGTTTACACTTGGCTTGGTTATGTGAACTGAATTTAAGATGGTGGTTATCTTGAGTGTGGCTGAAAGCGAAAAGGGATGGACTTTGGGGACCTTTAGATATGCATCACACTTACCTCCAAAAAAAGTGGTTATGTGACTAATATTTTATAGTCGCTAGATGAAATATTTTATAGTCGCTAGATGAAAGCTGGACGTTGAAAGAGGGTCTAACGTCTAGACAGTGACTATACAATTAAAAGTTAATGAGTTATCTATGTAAATATTAACTATATTTTTCAATTCATGTCGAAAAAAAGACCAAAGAGTTTATATTTTATGACGAATTTTATTTTATAATATCTAATCTAAAATTATATTTCCTTTATTTAACATTTTTTTATTATATTTTCACACTCATAATATCAAAAACTTCTATTCTGCTAAGCGATTATAGACAAAAAAATGACTGTCTAGTATTTAAATGTTGTCTAGACAAAGACTTTTAAAAGACGTACCGGATGTGTGAGTAGTTGCAGTGAGAAATAAGATACGTACCCTTAATCAAGCTTGTATTCATGCTTGCCCATCAATCACGCCTTGAATATGGGCCAACGTCAACATGTGCTTCTCCATCCCCCACACACTTCTTTTCTTTCTAAGTCTTCAATTGATATTGCATGAATCGTACACATAATATATTGTACATATTGTTAAATGAAATATCGGGAGCTAGCTTTATCAAGTTGAGAACTCAAGCTTTTGTTCATTTGGTGCTTTTAAGTTTTTAACAATTCATGTGGGATGATTACTTGAAATTTTGAATGAATTGTGGATCCAGTAATTCTCGGAGAATCTGTTTTCCGGGTTTGGAAAAGTGTGGATTTTCAAGAACGAGAATCTTATGAGAATCTTTCGATTTATGATCATTGCATAAGGTGAAATATAGTCATTAGTGGTCTTGTTTGATTCATGTTAATAAGTACTTTAACAACATTAAAATTTACGATTTTTACTAACTTGTAACACGAGATATTGACGATACAATACATGTCTCAACAAATTGTACAATTGAAACAAGTAGATCTAAAAGAAGAGTAGTATTCATGCTAATTTCATTTGAAAAATGGAATTTTAATAAAAAAAATAAATTAAAACCTCTTTACATGGACTCTGTAATTAAAACCAAAATATTAGTGGACAACTATTGAGAGAGTAAGTGGGTATGAAAATGGGTATTGATAGATGAAAGAGAGAGATAATATTAAAAAATTTGATGCCCGCCCAAAAATGGGCAACCATGCATTGCTTATACTCTAAGGCTGAAAATTGCTTAATGATGTAATCGGCATGCTCCCAAGTAGCGTCGGTGACGGCCAAATTTACCCATTGAATGAGCCACTATGTCCGTGGTTTTTCGGCGACCGAATATGTCATGCGACTATCCAAAATTGCATAAGGTGCCACAATACAATCATCAACAAAGGTGTCCAGAGATGGTGCAGAGGTAGAAGACAAGCTCTTACCGAATTATTTCTTCAACTGATAATTGTGAAGAATGGAATGAATCCGAGTTGATGGGGGGAGAGCTAGGCGACCCTTGACTGCCAATTTTAGCAAAAACTTGTTTCCTGAGAAGCTTATGCAAATTCAATCCAGTCATAAGCTTGAGGATCACCTCATCCTTTACTTGCACAAATTTCAATCTCTCTGCCCTCCTTGACGTACGTGATTTTCATGGTCTTAAAGTCAAACAAGACAGGACTAAAGTCCCTTAACTAGTCGCCACCCAAAACTAAATCACCACCCCCCAAACACAGAACTCGTGGACCAAATCTGAATCTATTGCCTTGCATATCCCACTGAAACTGCTTATACACCTGGTGGTTGTTATGTTTGTGGCCGTTTGGTACCGCAAACTCCATGACTTAGTGTAAGGATAATTTCCATTTTGTTTGGAATTAGCCATTGTCAGCAGATCTTGTACTTAGGCTTACTAGAAAACTCGTTTATGTTGTAATGGGCCTTATGCTGGTCCAGTAGAAGTTTAGGCCCAAATCTGTAACAGATGTCCAAGACTCGACCCGACCCGCTTGGAGGAAACCGGGGCTCCGCGTGTTGAGTTAGAAGCTTGGTATATATGCTTCTAACCCTAACTCTCGCCTCACTTCTAATCTGTGCTCGCTCATTGTTTATCCGAGAGAAGAGAGAGAGATATGAGAGAGTGTTATTGAGGGAGATCGACGTTGGTTTGATTCTTCTTCTTCGCCGAAGCAAATCTCTTGCTGTTGGTGTTCTAAGCTTGAAGACGGAGGTCTTGGCTAGTGGAGAAGCTCTAGATCGCGACCTCGGGTGCTCAGCGGGGATAGGGTTCGAAGTCTTGCCGGTGACTGTGAAAGGGGGGGTTCTTCTATCTCTTGCTTGCTTCTTGTTTCTTTAGTTGTAAGCCTTTGTGAGTTTAGATTTGTTGTTGTTGTATGCTCTCTGTAAGATCTTCACCTTTACTTAGTGGATTTGGCTCTTATCTTGAGGCCACGGGGAATAGGCTGAGTCCGAACCTCGTTAACATCTCCTGTGTCCATTACAGTTACTGTTGTGTGTGTTCTTGATTCGATCTGTCAATATTCGATCTCACAGATTGGTATCAGAGCGAGGTTCCCTTGTTTTGTGCTTTTCTGGATCTTGTGTGATTTTAGAAGTTCATCTCTAAGGGATATTTGGTGCTTTGATTGATTTCTGGTATCTTGCTTCCGCTCACTTTTGTTGACTGATCATTTCTTGTCCTGCATGTAGTTCTGTCTAGGTCTTTTGTGTAAGATCTAAACTGCTTGCATTGTAACTCGGGATATCTTGGTGATACTGTGATTACCAAAGCTATCTGAGTTGTTACTTGAGGATTTCTTGGATTATTGTGTTAACTTCAAGAATCTCTGAAGTGCTTTATCCTTTTTTGTCTGTTATAAAAGTGCACTGCTTAACTTGAGTGTTGATTCAGGTACCATGACAGATAACAACATAAGGATGAAGCCATTTGATGGAACCACTGATTTTGCAATGTGGCAAGTGAAGATGAAAGCCATATTGATCAAAGAAAAGGTGTCCAAAGCCATTAAGGGTGACCACATGGTTGAGACTTCAACTGCTAGGTAGCTGGAGATGGATGAGATTGCTCATTCAGAGATCATGATCAGATTGTCTGATGATGTTGCTCGACAGGTGGTAAACTTCAAGACTACTAAATCTCTATGGGAAGGTTTAGAATCTCTTTACTTAACTAAATCCATGCCTTCTAGAATATCTTTACTGTGGAGATTATTTACCTATAAAATGGATATGAATCTGACCTTGAATGATAATCTGGATAAGTTTCTTAGGATGACTCAGGATTTAGAAAGATGTAATGAAAAGATTGAAGAAAACCACCAAGCTGTTATTCTTCTTTCTTTGCCTGCTCAGTTTGACAACTTTAAAGATGTTATTCAGTTTGGAAATGAATCTTTAACAAAACACAAGATCATTGAGCCCTTGAATGAAAAGAATGAAACTCTAAAGGTGTTTAGGGGTAAGAACTCATATAAGAAGATTGACTATAAAGCTGAGGTTCTTATGGTTAATGGCAAACCTAAAAAGAATTTTAAACAGTATAATAAGGATAAAAGAAAAGAGTCCTTATGATGCGGGGATAAGCCGCAGTTGCCGACCTAGACACCAAACTCGAATAGGAACTCGAACAGAGAAGAAAAGCGGAATTAGATATGAGATGAAAGAAAGGGAAGTTGAAGGATAGGCCAATTGGAACCAAATCAATCAACGATAAAACCCTTGAACTTTAGAACAAGAACCTTACCGAATGTTGAAGAAACCCCAACGGATGATTACAACCAAACACAATGACTTTGGTGGGTCAAGGCACCTGGAGGTTGCTCTATGGAGTCCCGATAGCACCAACCTTATGGAAGAGATTGACACACACAAGCACAACTAGGGCCAGCTCAACGACAATGCACACGGGGCACTCTTCTCACAAAAGCTCTCTTTTGGGAGGAAAAATGATAAACGCTGTATTCAATATCAAAGTCTGGGGGGGGCAAAACAACAACTAAGGCAGCCTTATATAGGGTTCATAAGGATGCCAACTAAAGAAATAAACAATAAAAAGTATATCCTAAAATAATAATCCCGAAAAACAATTAAACATCCGAAAATAATGTTTCAAAAGGAAGCCTCGGCGAAGTTAATGAACTCGCCGAGTTTCCTGGCCGCGGGCGCGGTTATGGAGCCGTGGGCGCGGTTGGCGAATGAGCCGCGGGCGCGGTTTCTAGCCGCGGTCGCGGTTCTTCTCTGCAGTCCTCTGCTCGTTCTCGAACCTCGATCATTAGAACAGTCTTCAATGGTGGCTCTTCGTCTGTATTCAACTCCTTGGATCTGAAGAACGCTACTAACTTGTCTAGTTCTTGTTGGATTTCTTTAGCTCTTGAGCGAGTCAATGCACCTTCAAACTCGGGGACCGGAGGTGTCGGTTGCTGTCCAGATGATCCTTCATCATCCTCCCCTTCTTGAAAAGGATTCGACCTCGAATCATCCAGCTCCTCTTCTTCTTCACCCTCAAATAAAGTCAAGTCTTGCACATTGAAGGTAGCACTCACTTGATAGTCACCGGGAAGCTCCAAGACATAAGCATTATCTCCAATCTTCTTGAGCACCTTGACTGGTACAGCGCCTCTTGGGGACAGCTTTGAGTGGCGTTTGCTGGGGAAACACTCTCTCCTAAAATGGACCCACACGAGGTCTCCCTCCTTGAAGATGACCTTCTTCCTCTTCCTATTTGCCTTGCTAGCATTTGTAGCAGCTACTTCTAGCAATTTAGCTCTTGTCCTCTCATGAATTTCCTTGATGTGATCAACCTGTTTTCCTGCACTGAAATCCACTCGCTCCTTCGTAGGTAACAGCATAAGATCAAAAGGGGTTAGTGGATTCAAACCATACACACATTCAAAGGGACTCAGCGAGGTTGAGGAATGGATGGCTCTATTGTAGGCAAACTCAACATGGGGTAATGCTTCTTCCCAAGCCTTTAAATTCTTCTTAAGGATGGCTCTCAAAAGGGTTCCTAAGGTCCTATTGGTTACTTCAGTTTGACCATCAGTTTGAGGATGACTAGATGTAGAGAATAGTAGTTTAGTCCCTAGTTTTCCCCAAAGAGTTTTCCAAAAGTAACTTAGAAATTTCACATCTCTATCACTCACAATAGTCTTTGGTACTCCATGTAACCTAACAACTCTGGTAAAGAACAAGTCAGCCACATGATGAGCATCATCAGTCTTGTTGCAAGCAATAAAATGAGCCATTTTAGAAAATCTATCAACAACCACAAAAATAGAATCTCTCCCCTTCTTAGTCCTAGGAAATCCTACAATAAAATCCATACTAATGTCTACCCATAGGGTCGTAGGAATAGGCAAAGGAGTATACAATCCATGTGGTTTAACTCTAGACTTAGCCTTAAGACACTCCAAACATCTTTTCAAACAATGCTCAACATCCCTAAGCATATGGGGCCAATAAAAATGAGTATGCAACATATGATATGTCTTATCTCTACCAAAGTGTCTCATTAATCCACCCTTATGGGCTTCTTCAACAAGCAATAATCTCAAAGAACACTTAGGTATGCACACTTTACTAGCCCTAATCAAGAAACCATCAAACAAGTAAAACTTATCCAAAGTTCCTGATATAGCCTTGCTTGAGCTATGAAGCCGATCTAGACAACCATAAACACACAAGAGATCAACCAACAACAACAATGGCGAAAGCCCTTTGAAAATCAGAATTGAAGAGCAAATGAAACAAAGGAGATAACAAGGGGAGATATACAAGATGATGAATGATCAAAACCAAGCACAAACAACAACAAGACCAAAGGCTTTAATGGCCTAAAACCAGGTTGTAATGGAGTGCAAAACCTCGATCCTACAACCCTACACAACCTTCACATGGAGGAGGCACAAGGAGGAGTTCTATGAAGCTTGTAAATACCAATTCTAATGAGATTGACATAAACAAGACATCTAGAGTAAGACAAGCAATCCGCTCGATCACACACTTGAGTTCAAAGCTCTCTTTGAAAAGAGAAAACAACAAAGTTGATAAACTTGAACTAACTTGGGAGTGGGGTGTCAAGGGGGTTTAAATAGACAAAAACCACCCCTTGACTTCAAAACCACACGCACACATGTCTAGAAAAAGACGCCCTTGACATGGCAAAAAGTCATGAAATGCAAGTGTCATAAAATGCACTAAAAGGGAAATGATAAGCAAGGTCTTCAAGCTATCTTCTTGGACTCAAATGTGAGTAGAGTCCTAGCTTTAACCATTGAGTCCTCAAGTTCCATAGTGTTGCCTTGAAGGCTGAATTGAGTGACAAAAATGGTTAAGTCTTCTATGGATGGTGCTTCCATTGGTGTGACTTCTAAGGATGGTCCTCCATCAGTTCCTTTATCTAAACATTGCTTATAAATAGCACCAAAATCAACATCATTACGATATAACTCCTTGATGTAGACAAAGCCTAACACCTTAGAGTCAAGTTGAACAATTAAAGCATGCCTCCTAGATAGTGCATCAGCAACCACATTGTCTTTTCCTTTCTTGTATTTGATAATATAAGGGAAAGTCTCAATAAATTCCATCCATCTACCATGCCTCCTATCAAGTTTGTCTTGACTCCTAAAATGTTTCAAAGATTCATGATCGGTATGCAAAACAAACTCTCTAGCCCATAGGTAGTGTTGCCACGTCTTAAGTACTCTATATAATGCATACAATTCCTTGTCATAAGTAGAATAATTTAGACTGACACCTTTCAACTTTTCAGAAAAGAAAGCAATAGGCTTACCTTCTTGCATGAGTACTCCTCCAATGCCAACTCCGGAAGAATCACATTCCACTTCGAAAGGCCTAGTGAAATCGGGAAGCACAAGCAAAGGTGGCTCGGTCAATCTGCGTTTTAGCTCCTCAAACACCCTTTCTTGAGCCTCCTTCCAAACAAATGCTGAATGCTTCTTAGTTACCTCAGTCAGCGGTGCAGCAATGGTGCTGAAATCCTTCACAAAGCGCCGATAGAAGCTTGCTAACCCGTGGAAACTGCGTACCTGGCTGCTGGTCGTGGGTGTCGGCCATTCCTGAATGGCTTTAATCTTCTCTTCGTCAACCTGTAATCCCTGGGAGCTCACTACAAAACCAAGAAATATAACTCTATCAGTGCAAAAATCACACTTCTTTAAGTTAGCATATAGTCGCTGTATACTAAGAGTAACGAGTACTTCCCTGAGATGTTGCTCATGCTCCCCTAGGGACCTGCTGTAAATCAAGATATCATCGAAATAAACTACAACAAACTTCCCTATAAACTTCCTCAAGACATGGTTCATAAGCCTCATAAAAGTAGAGGGAGCATTAGTAAGTCCAAATGGCATAACAAGACACTCATATAGACCAAATTTGGTCTTGAAGGCGGTCTTCCACTCATCGCCTTCCCTCATTCGGATTTGATGGTAGCCACTCCTAAGATCAATCTTGGTGAAGTTTGTGGCACCATGAAGCTCATCCAACATGTCATCCAGCCTTGGTATAGGATGACGATACTTGACAGTTATGTTGTTGATAGCTCGACAATCAACACACATCCGCCAAGAATTGTCTTTCTTAGGCACAAGTAAGACCGGAACTGCACAAGGACTAAGACTTTCTCGAACATACCCCTTATCTACAAGCTCCTGCATCTGCTTCTGAATCTCTTGACACTCCTGAGGGTTCATTCTGTAAGCTGGCCGGTTAGGTAAAGAAGCTCCTGGAATAAGATCAATTTGATGCTCAATGCCCCTAAAGGGCGGTAAGCCCGGTGGAATCTCATCCGGAAACACCTCAACAAACTCATCAAGAATAACTTGAATGCTAGGGGGTAGATCAACTCGAGAATCGGTACCTGTCAACACAAATCTCTTGCAAAGCATCATTAAGGTAGTATCGAAGGGTAAATACTCACCTTCCAGCTCGGCTTTGGAATACAATAGGGCTCGATTCGTCAATGCAGGAACCAGCATCGCGCCAGAAGAAGGATCCGCGGGCGCGGCTGAATTACCGCGGGCGCGGTTAGGCGAGTGCGGCGCGGGTGCGTCCTCGGGGCCGCGGGCGCGGTTCTCGTGCTGGTCCTTCTGTTGCGATCTGTCGTGAGCCGCGGGTGTGGCATCTGAACCGCGGGTGCGGTTTTTGGTCGTTGCTTTTGTTGCTTTGGTTCTATCCGAAGCCTTTTCCTTGCCTTCGCTCTTTTCGTAAGCTTCTGCTATCTGCGCTGGAGTCATAGGTTTAAGAGTAATAGACTTGTCATTAAATATGAATGTATGACGGTTAGTATGACCATCATGAGTAACCTTTCGATCGTATTGCCATGGTCTCCCTAACAATATATGACAAGCTTGCATAGGAACTACATCACATAAAACCGTATCCGTATATTTTCCTAAGGTGAATGTTATCTCAGCTTGTTTTAGAACTTTTAATTCACCACATTCATTCATCGAATGCAATTTATAAGGTCTAGGATGGAAAATAGTAGCAAAATGCAATTTAGTGATCAATTCAGTACTAACAATATTGCAACAACTTCCACCATCAATAATCATATTGCATACCTTTCCTTGAACTAAACACCTAGTGTGAAATAAATTTTCTCTTTCATTATCTTCACAAGGGGCGGGTTGTACATGTAAATTTCTTTTACAAATCAAAGAATCACCACGTTCATAACCAATTTCATCACTAAGATCATCCTCATCATGCATATCACCTAGGTTCTCTTCTGTTTCACTTTCACTTTCAAGTTCTCCTAGTTGATTAACAATTAATACTCTAGAATTAGGACAATCTTTCATCATATGACCCTTTCCTCTACATTTAAAACATTCAATATCCCTAGTCTAGAAGTAGGGTTAGAAGTACTCCCTCGGGGTGGATTAGAAGGGCCAAGTGTTGTCTTGGAGGGCACTTGAGTAGTCGGTGGCGGATTCCTTCGAG
Organism: Oxyria digyna; assembly: GCA_029168935.1. NCBI lineage: Eukaryota > Viridiplantae > Streptophyta > Magnoliopsida > Caryophyllales > Polygonaceae > Oxyria > Oxyria digyna. Next base: position 12,131,059 of record JAPVLV010000010.1, on the reverse strand, counting down.
AACCACTGTCTTCCTTGTTAGGGACCTCTCGGGTTGAAGGATAGGAGTTCCTTCCTTGCTGATTTTTCCAGCCACCCGCGTTTTTGCTCCCTTGGCTCCTAATTTTGGTCTTTCTTTCCACCTTGATAGCCAAATGTAGCAACTCAGTCATTGAGTTGTAAGGGAACATCTCAATCTCACTAGACACATATGGGTGAAGGATACGAAGATATCTAGCCATGGTTGTCTCCTCATCCTCCACCAAATTAGCTCGAACCATCGCTATTTGCATAGCATTGTAAGTTTCTTCCACTCCCATTGATCCTTGCTTCAAATTCTCGAGCCGCTGAATAAGTTCTCTAGTGTAATGTGGGGGAACAAATCGAGCTCTCATCATCCTCTTCATGAGTTCCCAAGTAGTGACAGGGTAATCTCCATTGGCAACTCTCCCTCTGATCAAGCTATCCCACCAAACTAACGCGTAGCCACTAAACTCCAAAGATGCCAACTGCACCTTTTTGGCTTCAGGAAAGTTGTGACAATTCCAGATTTGTTCAATCTTGGTCTCCCACTCCATATATGTGTCTGGATCACACTTTCCCTCAAAACTCGAGATCTTAACCTTTATTTTTCCCACTCCATCTTGTTCAGGCTCTCTTCACCTTCCTTGGCAACCTCCTTGGGGACGATGGGGTCGCCATCCCGCCTCATCTTCTTCTTCAGGCTCTTCTTCGTCATCATTATCACCTAGGTCCTGAAATGCATCATCAAAACGGTTAGCAGCATTGTATCTATCAAAGTGAGGTATAGGAAAGTTACGAAAGCGTCCTCTCCGAGCTTGTGGGAGATCGTCTCGGGGTGTAAGCCTGCGTCTGGGTTCCCGACCCGCACGGGCAGCCTCATAGGCTTCTTGCTGAGGAGGTAGGGGCCTCCGATTGTCGACTGGAGCATCATAGGAGGTCCCGATGTGCTCTAGAACCCTTGGGGACGGGGTGGATCGCTGCTGCCGCTCTATGGCGGTGGTAATGGCCGACATCATCTCCCGAAACATGTTGGTCATAAATTCCGGGGTAATGGCGCGGGTCTCCTGGGCTTCTTGCCTCCCGTGGGGAGAAACTGACCTGCTCATCACTAAAGAAAAGACTAACACAGAACAATATTAAGGTAAGTGTAAATGAAAACAACTCGCTAGTGTTTACTCTCGTATGTTTTCCTCTGCACTCTCTCTCAACTGTCGTTGCAACCAGCTTTTCTTTGATGAATTGACTTGTATGGATCAATAACCCACTAAGTTGAAACTACCTACTCCTAGCAATATATGAATGCTGGTAGAGATGGAGATGGCTAGCGTAGTGCGGGGTTTCGACTGTAAGGTTCTGACTCAAACAAGAGACTGACTCAATGAAAGAAAGAAAATAATACTCGAAGGCGTTTTGCAAGAATGATAATGCAAAACAGAGATATGAGTTAAGCTTCGAATTTCAAGAAGAGCCAAAAGGAAGCGTACCTTAACTTGTTCCGACTGATGTCGATTGAAGGATCGAAGACGAAGTCGGGAGGGTTAGGTAATAATTGAGGCTCGTATCTGAAAGGAATGGAAAGGCAAACAGTGACGGTTCCGCGGGCGCGGTCTGAAGTCCGCGGGCGCGGATTTCGAACAGTGGCTTCTGAGGCGGAGCCGCGGGCGCGGCCTGAATTCTGCGGGTGCGGCTTGAACCGCGGGTGCGGCTACTAGGCCGCGGGTTCGGGCTCGTTCAAGCCGCGGGTGCGGCTTGAACAGTGGCTTCTGTCACGGCCTGTGGTTTCTCGCTTCCGTTCGGGCTCGTTCAACCCGATTTCCTTTGAGTTCTTGAGATCCGACTTAAACAATATCAAACTAGACTTTGACTCAACAAAACGTAAAATAAACTACTGCCTTTGAGACTTTTCGATTTTTTTTTTTTTGAATTTTTTTTTTTTTGAATTTTTTTTTGTCTCAACTAAACAAAACGAAATTACAGACTTGATCTGAGATACTATCTCAGAAAATTCGAATTTTAAAATAAAAGAAACTACTAACCACCTTGATTTTCTTGTAGAGAAGATAAAATTTCCTTCCTTGAAGATCTTGGCTTGGGGTGCAAGGACTGAAATTTTCAGCAACTCTTCTAGGGTTTTGACGGCTGCGTTTTGGGTAGGGATGAATAGATTTTGTGATGGATGAAGGGCTGAATGGATTTTGGGAACAAGGGTGCTCCAAACTCCAATCTTTCGATCTCCACCAACACTAATCGATCCAAGCTTCTTGCACACAACCTGTAATGACTCAACAAGAAATATCAAAGCAATGGAAGACTCAAAATCAATTTCTGAAAGAAACTGACAAACAAGAAAATAAAAGCTGACTCTTTTTGTGATTTTCTGGATAGGGGGTCTCTTGATGTTCTTGTGAAGACGAATGGTGTCAACACAGCTCTGATACCAATTTGATGCGGGGATAAGCCGCAGTTGCCGACCTAGACACCAAACTCGAATAGGAACTCGAACAGAGAAGAAAAGCGGAATTAGATATGAGATGAAAGAAAGGGAAGTTGAAGGATATAGGCCAATTGGAGCCAAATCAATCAACGATAAAACCCTTGAACTTTAGAACAAGAACCTTACCGAATGTTGAAGAAACTCCAACGGATGATTACAACCAAACACAATGACTTTGGTGGGTCAAGACACCTGGAGGTTGCTCTATGGAATCCCGATAGCACCAACCTTATGGAAGAGATTGACACACACAAGCACAACTAGGGCCAGCTCAACGACAATGCACACGGGGCACTCTTCTCACAAAAGCTCTCTTTTGGGAGGAAAAACGATAAACGCTGTATTCAATATCAAAGTCTGGGGGGGCAAAACAACAACTAAGGCAGCCTTATATAGGGTTCATAAGGATGCCAACTAAAGAAATAAACAATAAAAAGTATATCCTAAAATAATAATCCCGAAAAACAATTAAACATCCGAAAATAATGTTTCAAAAGGAAGCCTCGGCGAAGTTAATGAACTCTCCGAGTTTCCTGGCCGCGGGCGCGGTTATGGAGCCGCGGGCGCGGTTGGCGAATGAGCCGCGGGCACGGTTTCCAGCCGCGGTCGCGATTCTTCTCTGCAGTCCTTTGTTCGTTCTCGAACCTCGATCATTAGAACAGTCTTCAATGGTGTCTCTTCGTCTGTATTCAACTCCTTGGACCTGAAGAACGCTACTAACTTGTCTAGTTCTTGTTGGACTTCTTTAGCTCTCGAGCGAGTCAATGCACCTTCAAACTCGGGGACCGGAGGTGTCGGTTGCTGTCCAGATGATCCTTCATCACCTTAGGATCTAATAATGGTAATGATAAGAAGAAAACCTGCTTTTATTGTAGTAAAGTAGGACACTTTATCAAAGATTGCCATAAAAAGAAAAAGGATGATGCCAATAAATCTGGAATTGATAACACTGCTGCTGTGTTTGAATCTGAGGAATACAATGATTGTAAATTACTGATGTGTTCTGATGCTCCTCTAGATGATGATTGGATCCTTGATTCTGGTTGTACCATGCATGCTACTCCTAATAAATCTTGTTTTAGCTCCCTAGTTGAGTCTTATGGGGGTAAGGTGATGTTAGGTGATCACAGTGCCTTAATAATTAGAGGTGTAGGTAGTGTTCCCTTGTGTATGCATGATGGTGTAGTTAAGACCCTTCAGAATGTTAGGTGGGTCCCTGACCTTAGGAGAAACCTGTTATCTGAGTCAGCCTTAGATGACCTTAAGTGTAGGATTGTTACTCAAAATGGAATAACAGAAGTTATTAAAAATGGGACTACTCTTATAAAGGGAATTAAGAAAGGTGATTTGTATCATGTTGTCATCTCACCTGAATTAAATATCTCCTTTGATAATAATAATCTTACCTTAGATCAAACTAAGGTGTGGCATAGCAGAATGGGGCACATTGGTAATAAAGGCCTAAACCATTTACATAAGCTAGGTTTAGTTAATAAAAAACCTTGTGACTTGAGTTTCTGTGAAGACTGTATTTTTGGTAAAAAGAATAATGACTCATTTGCTAGATCTACATTTGTTGTCAGTGCTCCTCTTGAGTATGTACACTCTGACCTATGGGGTCCAGCACAGTAGGAGGTAAGACGTATTTTATCTCCTTTATTGACCATTATTCTAGGAAAGTTTGGCTTTATTTGCTTAGAACTAAGGATGAGACCTTTAATGCTTTCAAAAACTGGAAAATAACAGTAGAAACTCAAACTGGTAAGAAGCTTAGATGTCTTAGGACTAACAATGGTTTATAATTTTGCAATCATGAGTTCAATAATTACTGTCACCAAATGGGAGTCAAAAGACACTTAACTGTGCCTGGAACTCCTCAACAAAATGGCACTGCAGAAAGAATGAATAGGACATTGCTTGAGAAAACTAGATGCATGCTAATTAGCTCAGGAATGAAACACTCATTCTGGGGTGATGTAGTTATGACTGCTGCCTATCTCATTAATAGGTCTCTCTCCTTTGTCATTGACTTTAAAACTCCACAAGAGATGTGGATGGGTAGAAAACCTAGTCTATCACATTTAAAAACTTTTGGTTGCACAACTTACTCTCAAATTTCTCAAGGTAAACTAAAACCTAGGGCAATTAAGTGTGTTATACTAGGTTACCCAGAGGGTGTAAAAGGGTACAAGCTATTTGTTTTACAACCTCATGGTCTAAAAGTTATAGTGTCAAGGAGTGTTACTTTTAATGAGAATGATTTTTATTTTAAAAATAATCTAACTGCTCCTACCAAGGTGACAGGTACCTCAGAAGATGGTGATGGAGATGAAGCTCCATCAAGGCACTTCTACACTCCCACAGAGCCACTGCCCCCAGATGAAGAAGAGTTTGACATTGGCCAACTGTCTCTCAGTCAAGATGAGTCAAATGGAGGCACAAGTGAAGAGATGCCTAGCTCAAGGGAGACAAATGTTAGCAACTCAAGAGGGCGGGAAATAGAAAGTGGTGAAAGAAATGGTGCAAATAACAATGCACAACAATTAAGGGGAGGAAAAAACAGGGAAGAAACTTCAAACTCTTTTAGTTCTAATAATTTTAAGTCTTCTGATATGCATAATATACTTGATAGTATGGTGTCTGAACCTTTGACTGAAATGCATGACTTAGGAAATTACCAACTAGCTAGAGATAGAGTTCCTAGAGTTAGGATACCTAATAAGAAGTTTGCTTCTAATAATGTTGAGCATGTTATCTTGGCTGTTGTTGGCTTAGTTGACTATGCTTTCATTACTGCAAATGTGATTGATAACTCCTACACCCCTGACACTTATGAGCAAGCTATGAAATGCAAGAATACAAATTTATGGATTAAAGCTATGCAGGAAGAAATTGAATCCATGATAGTCAATAAGACTTGGACTCTTGTCCCTAAACCAGACAAAGCCAAGCTTATTGACTGCAAGTGGATTTATAAGATCAAAAATGGCAATAGTAAGATGGATCCACCTAGATTTAAAGCTAGGTTAGTAGCTAAGGGCTTCACCCAAAGGGAAGGGGTGGATTACAATGACATCTTTGCACCTGTTGTTAAGTATAAGACAATGAGATTATTACTTGCTATGTGTGCTGTCTTTGACTGGGAACTAGAACAAATGGATGTAAAAACAGCCTTTTTACATGGAGATTTAGATGAGACAATATATATGAAGCAGCCTAAAGGCTTTATTGATGTGAAAAATCCTGATCATGCTTGCTTATTAAACAAATCCATTTATGGGTTAAAACAATCACCTAGACAGTGGAATTTAAAATTTGATGCTTGTATGAGAAAATTGGGTTGTATGAGAAAATTGGGTTTTCACAGGAGTAGTTATGATACTTGCTTATATTTCAAGAATGTGAATTCCATCTCTCCTGTGTATGTTCTACTTTATGTGGATGATATTCTTATGATGAGTAACTCTAAAGTGACCATTTCTGGTGTTAAAAGAGATCTTAAGATGCATTTTGATATGAAAGATCTTGGTCCTGCTCAAATGATTCTAGGAGTTAGGATTCTTAGGGATAGAAAGAAGAAAATAATGTGGTTATTTCAGAAAGACTACTTGAACAAGGTTTTAGATAGATTCAACATGAAAGATTCTAAACCTACTTCTATTCCCTTAGGAAGTCACTTAGAGCTCAGTAAGGATAGTTGTCCTACCAGTCAAGAAGAGATTGATAAGATGTCCAGTGTGCCTTATGATGTTGCTGTTGGTTCTATTATGTATGCTATGCTATGTACCAGACCTGATCTGGCTTTTGCTGTGAGTGTATTAAGTAGATTCATGTCAAACCCTGATGCTGATCACTGGATTGCTATGAAGTATACTTTGAGATATATATATATATATATATATATATATATGTGGTACCAAGGACTTAGGATTAGTGTTTTCTGAGCACACTAGTAGAGATGAATTATATGGATTTGTAGATTCAGATTTTGCTAGTAATAAAGACACTAGGAAGTCTACTACCTCTTATTTCTACACTTGGGCTGGTAACTGCATATCTTGGAAATCTCAACAACAATCTGTGGTTGCTTTATCTTCTACAGAAGCTGAGTATATTGCAGCTACTGAGGCAGCTAAAGAAGCCACTTGGTTGACTGGGATTTTGAATGAGATTCAGTCTGTTAAATATATCCTACTCTGCATATTGATAGTCAAAGTGCTTTATATTTGTGTAAGGATCTTGTATATCATGAAAGGTCTAAACACATAGATGTAAAGCACCATTTCATTCGTGACAAAGTAGAGAAAACGGAAATTATAGTTAGTAAGATTAAGGGTGATCTTAATCCTGCTGATTATGGTACTGAAATTGTAACAACTGATAAGTTTGCATTTTGCAGGAACTCTCTCCACATTCTGGATGTTCCTTGATGATTGCTGAAGTGTGTTTTTGGCCGACGATGGTTGGTAGCCTCAAATCTGCTCCTTTCTCGATCAATGGTTGTGTTCTACAGTTAGAGTTAGGCATTGTAAAGGTGACGAAAATTAAGAGGGCATATTGTAAGGATAATTTCCATTTTGTTTGAAATTAGCCATTGTTAACAGATCTTGTACTTAGGCTTACTAGGAAACTCGTTTATGTTGTAATGGGCCTTATGCTGGTCCAGTAGAAGTTTAGGCCCAAATCTGTAACAGATGCCCAAGACTCGACCCGACCCGCTTGGAGGAAACCGGGGCTCCGCGTGTTGAGTTAGAAGCTTGGTATATATGCTTCTAACCCTAACTCTCGCCTCACTTCTAATCTTTGCTCGCTCATTGTTTATCCGAGAGAAGAGAGAGAGAGAGAGAGAGATCTGAGAGAGTGTTCTTGAGGGAGATCGACGTTGGTTTGATTCTTCTTCTTCGCCGAAGCAAATCTCTTGTTGTTGGTGTTCCAAGCTTGAAGACGGAGGTCTTGGCTAGTGGAGAAGCTCTAGATCGCGACCTCGGGTGCTCAGCGGGGATAGGGTTCGAAGTCTTGCCTGTGACTGTGAAAGGGGTTTTTTTTCTATCTCTGGCTTGCTTCTTGTTTCTGTAGTTGTAAGCCTTTGTGAGTTTAGATTTGTTGTTGTTGTATGCTCTCTGTAAGACCTTCACCTTTACTTAGTGGATTTGACTCTTATCTTGAGGCCACGGGGAATAGGCTGAGTCCGAACCTCGTTAACATCTCCTGTGTCCATTACAATTACTGTTGTGTGTGTTCTTGATTCGATCTGTCAATATTCGATCTCACACTTAGCTGGTTGAGCCTCCATGCCCACTTCCATGAGAATTATGCATGTGGGATCAATGAAGCTATGTGTTGCCCCACTACCGATGAGAATTATAATACTTCTCCACGACACCGATCCTTTGATCTTGATTGTCGTTAGGGGATTGTTGCCTGTAAGTTTGTGGACATAAACTTCATGTCCATTCCCTTCCATTTTCTCGAATTCCTCCCTTGGTTCCGCATAATTGTGCTCAAGTTCTACACCATCGTCTTCCGGTGATGGCAGCAAACTGTACAATGACTGCGTCAAGCATTTATGGCCAACAAAATATTATCTCCGCATCGATAGCACAGTCACGTGGCTCGTCGAGTTTCTCGTGCTTCTACTGATAACCCCCCCCAAAAACTGGAGAGACTGGGTTTATTGTGTGAATTACTTGCACTGCTTGATGACACTAGAAGGTCGACTCAACTGGTTGCTGGTTTGGAATCCAAATTGGTGGAATGAGACCAAGAAGACGTTGATTGATTTGTCGACGAAGGTCGACTCAACTGAACTATTGCATGCACTGCCTTATCTTGCGATCGAGCCACCTCGAATGACATGGCTAAAGAATTTGGCCGCCCCATTTTCACCAAGTGTTTGATCTCGTTCTTTAGTCCACTAATGTAACCGAAATGAAATACGAATATGGCAATTGCAGATTCTGAATCAACATGCTTGTACGTAAATCTTCAAATTTCTCTGTGTAATCCTCAAGATCCACCTCCTGTTTTAGTTTGTTGAACTCCTCAACAATGTCAGATCCAGATGCGTCTCCAAACCTAATCAGTGCAACTTTCTTCAAATCCTCCCAAAAACTCAATATATTATGTAAAAGGAGCCCTTGGAGCCATACATCGGCCTTTTCGTTCACATATATAGCAATCAACTCAAATTTTTGTGAATCTTAAATTGTGAATATGGAAAAACATCGTTCACACTTCCAAATCCATGATCTAGGGCTGATACCTTCAAAGCTTGGAAAATCGACCTTCAAAAAGTGATTCATCCCCGTTCTTGCTTCAAAAAGTGATTCCATGAATGGAGATGAATTTTGATGCCTTGTACCCTGATGTTGTTGTCCCCGGAATTTTGATGCTATGGGGAAAGGTTTCCGGAATGCGTCGATCTGGCACAAGCGAACTCAAAACCGCCCTTGGAACCTGAGAATTGCCTTGAGGATTTCCTTCTACATTTTCCGTTGGTACCCGTTGCTCTCTTGACATTGTCGTGCGAATGAGATCAACTAATTCCGACTTCACATCGTTATCGAACATATTATGTATATCTTTATATATACGGTTTTTTCGCCTGGTACCCTCAAGGTTTGGCAAAATTCGCGAGGTGTACGACTTTTTTACATATTTCTCCGGGTACCCTCGAGTTTTGTTTTTTTTTCGTATGGTACCCTTCCCTTTAAATTTTAACAGAGTTGTTAACTTAAATTAAAAAAAAAGAAATCGTGACTACTGAACAGGGGTCGATCCTCCATGGCTTCTCCTTCACTGTTCGTTCTCAGCCAGCCCTAGCCAGGTTCGGCGCTCTTCTCCGGCGTTCCTCTCCGACGCTCGTCTCCGGCGCTCCTCTTCCTCTCGTCTCTTGCACTCGCAGCCTCCTTCAAGCAGCCCCTGCCGCCAATCTGTTGCTTCTCCTCCCTTCTCCTTCGGTTCTTCTCAGCCTCCTCATTTGAAACCTTGCAAATCGAAGCTGCTAATGTGATTGATGAATTAGTGTGAAACATTGCTAACTTTAAGATAAGCTACTGTTAAACATTGTTAACTTCTTAAATTGAATATGAATATCGAGGTAATTATATAGTAGTGGTGAACTGGTGATTATTAAATTACTATGAATCTGGATTTGCTGATAATGATATGATAGTAAGGCTAATGTCATCATTTCTTTATAATCATATTGATATTTTATTGTTTTTGTTAATGACTTTGAAATTTAATTACTGTTTGTATGATGCAGAATGGAAGACAAAATAACGTTAAGGTTGCGATATATCCACAATGAATATGTAGATATAGTTGTGGATGATCCTGATAAGTGCAACCTCATGGATATACTAGTTGATTTGATTGAAGGGTCTGAGAAAATTGGAATGTTTCTTCCGGAGAATCCAACACTTTGGTATGCACACAATTCACAGAATTTTCAGCTGAAAAGTGACAGTGATGTTGTGAAGTTGTTCACTGTTTTTAGTGAAAAGACGATCATCAAGTTGGCTATTGGATCATCGGAATTGCCATCTAAGAGTCTAGAGTCTGCACGACGTTTAATTGAATCAAAGAAGTTTGTAGAGAATTCGTTGCTTCCAAAGTCAAGTCATGGAAGTCAATCCACTTCTAGTAGAAGAGTTCCTGCAACATCTGCAAGAAGAAAAGGGGTATATGTTAAAAAATCAGTTAGTAGCTCTCCTTCAATAGGTAGCCAACATATTTCTGGGGATCTTAGCAGGACTGATGTTCATGTACCTGAAACTGTTTTGCCTGAAGCTTTATTACCTGGAATTGTATTGCCTGAAACAGTATTGCCTGAAACAGTATTGGCTGATATGGTGTTACCTGGTGCTAATTTACTTGAATCTGGTTTACCTACTGTTGATGCACGTAGTGCTATTGATCCATATGTTCCTGATATTGAACCTGATTTTGATTTTGGAGTTGATACTGAAGGTGAATCAGATGCTGACGATGATGGTGTTCATGAGGATTACTTTGATAGACTATATGATAATGGAGAAGTTTATGCTGATCATTCTTTTGGGAGAATCAAATTGAAGCAATGGATGATTTTTCAAGATAAAGACCATCTGATGGATGTTTTGAGAGATTTTTGTGTCCAAGATGGTTTCACAGTTGTAGTAATAAAAGCTGATCAGAAAAGGTATACAGCTGTGTGTGGAGATTCAAATTGTGATTGGAGAATTCATGCATCGATGTTGTCAGACGAGGTTACATGGGCAATAAAAACCCTAAAAGAGAAGCATACTTGTCTTAAAGTGGGAAAGTATAATTCCATGGCAACACCAGAATGGGCAGCAAAAAAGATTATGGGATTGGTGAGAGGAGATACAGAGGTTAAGGGAGTACACATTCAGAGCTTCTCGTTTGAGCAGTATGGTATCAACATGAAACCGACTTCCTTGTATAAGGCAAGGAAACTTGCTGTTGCATTGCTCAAAGGAGATGATGACACTTCTTATGGGAGTTTGCCTGGGTATTGTGAAATTCTAAAAATCTCTAATCCCGACTCTGTAGCTAACATTGCTTGGAAGAGATGTGAAGGTGATCCTGAAAGACCAATTCAGTTCAAGAATGTTTTCATTGCTTTAAAACCTATGGTTGATGGATTCATTCGCGGATGTAGATCCTTGATTGGAGTAGATGGAACTCATTTAAAAGGTAGATATGGTGGGGTGATTTTGTCTGCAATTGGTGTAGATGCAGACAAAGGGATTTTCCCAATAGCATTTGGTGTATATCAGACAGAAGATAAGGAGACATGGTCTTCTTTCTTTTATCGTCTCAAGACACTCTTGAGTAGTTCTAATCGAAACAACTGGTGTCTTGTGTCGGACAGACAAAAGGTATTACATTTTTACAAGTATTATATCATTTCAATAAATATAACACTTGTGATTCATTAACAAAGTCTAAATTTTATTTCAGGGTGTTGAATCCGCTTTGAAGAAAATGTGGCCTGATGTTTCAAGACGCTATTGTGGAACACACCTTTGTGCCAATTTCAAAAAAGATAATCCAGGAAAGCCTATGGGAAACTTGTTTTGGAATTGTTGCAAAGCTTTCTCTGAATATAAATTCAAAAAAGCAATGGAGGAGGTGGAAGCTAAGGCGGGAAAGAAAGCTATTGAGTGGCTTAAAAAACGTGATTTCGAGTGTTGGGCTAGGTGCAAGTATGACCCAACTTTACATGCTCCTCATACATCAAGCAACTTTGTAGAATCATTTAATTCAACTTTAGGAGCTGAAAGAGGTCTACCGATTTTGAGCCTGCTTGAAGGTAAAATATTAACACATAATGTTTTAGATGCTAGTTTGTTGTGAAAGTATATGAGAATAGCTCTAATACATATCTATCTTTGATTCTGTAGGTATTAGACGAACAATCATGGGGAGACATTGTTTGAGACAAGAAATGGCTATGAACATGCCTATGGATGGCATTACAGAACATGCAAAACGAAAACTGGCAAAAGCAGAGATGCAATCACGCTCTTTAAAGGTATTGTTTCGCAATTAACTTATCTATTTCTTCTTGATAATTTTGTTGTATTTGTGCAATTGCTTAAATCTTTGATTTTTTTAAAGATTTTCAAGGCATCTCCCATAGAATATGAAGTTACAGAAGGCCAATCATCTTTAGGAGTCAATATGGAAAAAAGAACTTGTGGATGTGGTGAGTGGCAAATTCGTGGCATTCCTTGTAGACATGCCGTGAGGGTTATAATCGAGATGAGAGCACATCCAGAGCACTATGTTTCTCACTGGTATTCTACAACGATGTACAAGAATGCTTATTCTATGAACTATAGACCTGTTCCGGATGAAGAACAATGGCCTAGATTTGATCTCCCAAGAATCGATCCACCATCTTATAAAAGAGGAGTTGGAAGACCTCCAGTCAAGAGAAGAAGGACAGATGATGAAGGTATGGCAAAAAAGAGATCTCGTGTTGTGCGGTGTGGAAGATGCAAGGTATTTATTTTCATCTTTTTTTAGTAATGTTTATTATTAAGTTTGTATTTTAAGGCATCTATTAATTCTGACTTGTCATATTTTGTTGTTTAAGGCGTTTGGCCATAATGTGAAGACTTGTAAAGGAGGAGCAACTGCTAGAGAACTAAATGAACAAGGGATTAGAGTTCAGCGGAATCAAAGGAAGAAAGCAAAAGAAGTACAATCAGTGGAGAATGTGATGTGTTCTGCCCCATCGATTCCTGGAAGCCAATAGAATTTAACATTTTCTATAGACCTATTAAAAAACTAGTTGAGTTTTGTCTTGACCCACACAACAGTTAAGATTGTTGGTCATTTTGTGTAGCTTGTTTGAGCTGGTCACTTTGTTTGTTTTATTTTGCATGAACGAAGGTCTTATTTTGAATATTAATGACCTTATGATGGTTGGTTAGACTATGTCAATTTTAAAACAACGGATTTTGGAACAATGCATTTTCTGTCTCTTAATATTCTTAAAATTTCAATCTCAACTAGTGGCACCATCTGCTCAAGATGAATCAGTATCCGACTATGCAGAGGCATTGTCTCGGTCAGTTGAGATTGGAAGCTCCCTCTCATTGTTTAAAATGTGTAGTTGTTTACTGTATGTGTAACCTTGAAAGGGATGTAGAACTGTAAACCAGCATGTTTCCTTAGCAACAGAACTCGCAAAAAACTTAAATGTCACTTTGAAGTAAACAAATCTTCTACGGAGTATCAGCCAATTCATATAATGATTTTTTTTCCCACAAAGATTTTCTTCATAGCATTCATAAGTTGAAGAGCCATGACAGTTCAAGCATACTTTTGTTGTAATATTTTGACCAAATGAAAGCAGACTATTATGTTAGCCTATGTGAGAATCGAACCCACATCTTGTGCATAAGCACATGCTCTCCCATTTGAGCTAATAGGCTTTATATCTAACAAGCATCAGAGCAAGCAGTGTTTTGGACAATAATAAGCCATTTGATTTGTCAGAGGCAAATTCATTTTTTCTGGACTGGGTTAACAATAAAGATTTGATTTAGCTAAATTATTCCACACCTACATCTAGCAATCAGCATAAGAAAATTAGAACACGAAAGAGCTATCCAACTAATCATCAAGTCATTCACATTTCAGCAGATATTGCAGGTAATTGATAAACATGAAGAAAGTTCCCTCTGGTTTACACATCAGAATTACTGGTGTCTTTCCATTATTATTCTATACAAAGTTCCCTCTGCTTCTCACATCAGAATTTCAGGCTATCAAAATTGAATTCAGGCATTTCAGCAGATATTGCAGGTAATTCATAGTAATTGACTCTACTAAGGAATTCAATTTCTGTCAAAACGAACAGTGAAAGAGAAATTCAATTTCTATCTTATGTGGTCCATACATCAATACCTGTTTGCTTAACACTAAGGCATTCCCAACTTGCAAGGTTTCAAATGAGATAATTCTTAAAACCAATATAAATCATCCATCTATCAATTGAAATTAAAATTGAAAAGGGATGAAATTGAATTTTGTAAAGCCCTAAAAATCGAACCTGCTGTGGCGGACTGAGGAGGACTGAGGAGGAGGGAGGCGGACTGAGGAGGAGGGAGGCGGAGAATCAACGGATTAGCGGCAGGCTGCTTGAAGGAGACGAGAAGAAGACGGCTGCTTGAAGGAGACGAGAAGAAGACGAGCGCCGGAGAAGAGGAGCGCCGGAGAAGAGGAGCGCCGGAGAAGAGGAGCGCCGGAGGAGAGGAGCGACGCTAGGGCTGATTGAGAACGAACTTTGAAAGAGAAGCATGACTCCAGAAACGATCGACCCCTGTTCAATAGTCACGATTTCTTTTCTTTTTTTTTAATTTAAGTTAACAGCTCTGTTAAAATTTAAAGGGAAGGGTACCATACGAAAACAAAACAAAACTCGAGGGTACCAGGAGAAATATGTAAAAAAGTCGTACACCTCGCGAATTTCGCCAAACCTCGAGGGTACCAGGCGAAAAAACCGTTATATATATAATAATATTTTTAGATATCTCTTTTGTACGTATAAATTGTACTTTGAGATGCTAATGAAATGATTACAAATTTCTCAAATGACTCTCGTTACATCGTATTAGTGCCTCGTTCTGATCAAATTTTTCCTAACCCTAGTTCCGCTCTGTGCTCAAGCCGTTCGACCCTCTTCTCCGACGGCGGCTTATTCTCGGATCTCATCTTGTTCATTCTCCGGCATTGTGATTTGGGGCATCAGAATTGTTTCGTACCTGTGTTGCTCAGATATTGCTGGACTCCTCTCACAATTACTTTTGATTTGTTTACTCAACTCTTTGGCTTCTAGCACTTTATTTGAATCAATTTTTAATTGGTTGATTTGTGTGCCCAATTTCAATCAACTTAATTACTCCGTAGTTGAATGTGCTCGTGCTTCTGCTTGCTTGAGATTTTCACTTGTGCCATTATATTACACGGTTCTTATATACAGCCCGGTACTTTATTCAAACAACGCAGGGTCACTCGCGTTCTGCGAGGACACGTACACTCGCGTTACGCGAGATTAACAAGAAATTAGGTTAATTACATGCATGTTAATCTCGCGTTCCGCGAGTGCACGTGTCCTCGCAGAACGCGAGTGTCACGTCCCTCGCAGAACGCGAGATTAGCATGTCAGATGGACGTTGTTGTGCGTCATTACTACATGTCTTGTCCCCACCTAACTATAATAACTACCCCCTTATTTTAAGTATTTCGTAACACCTATTAACCCTACCCTAACACCTCTTTTTATCATCTTTCACCCTCCATTAAAACTCAATTTCAAAACCTTCAAACTTCAAAACACTCTAAAAACACCTAAAATAATGGAAGATGAAGAGGAATTCAACAAAGGAGGGGATGGAGATGATGGTTCATCAAGTTACCATTCAAATGAGGTAATGTTCTTACTTAATTTTTGAATTTTAATTTGTTTTGCACCATTAAGAGCTAAAATGAAGTTATTATGTTGTATTTCATGTTAAATGTAGTAGTAGTAAGTGTTGAAGAGATGACTTTTTATATAATGTCAAAAACTTAGATGTGTTCATGTTTTTAGGGTTTTTAATGTAGAAACTCATGTGATGAGACGAACACGTTGAATGACTAGTTTCAGGAAATAGCAACTTTCCGCGTTCTGCGAGAGGAGGCCACTCGCGTCACGCGAGATGTGCCTCCCTCGCAGAACGCGAGAAGTTGCACATTACAGAGTATTAACAGAAGCATTGTGTATAGGTGAATTTTTCTTTGTTCACTGGATTGAATGCAATCCAGTTGAATGACTACAACTACCCCTCCCGGAATACAAGGCCATGTTCGCCACCGTCATTTGATTTAGGGATTGACCACTTTGGATATTATCATCAACCATCTTTATATGAACAACATGTGCCATCTACATATGAATTGCCTGTGCCATCTACTTATGAGTTGCCCGTGCCATCTACTTATGAGTTGCCCGTGCCATCTACTTATGAATTGCCATGTACATATGAGGTGCCATCAAGCTATGATGCGTTTGATTCACAATTTGCTAACCCACCAACAAACGTAGGAGAGGAGATGTGTTTTCTTCCCTCTTTACGCACTGCACCAAAGTTTGATAGTCCCGTATGTGAGGAAGAGGTTGTTTCTAGGGATTATTCGGAATATTTCACTACGGAGCAAGTGTTTGCCTCTAAGGAGATTGGTCATTTGTGGGCTTTGAATGTTGCAAAGCAACACAAGTTTATGATCTCTATTGGAAGGAGTGTACCATCTAAACCGGGGCAAAGTGGTAAGATTCAAATCATTTGTGAGAAAGGGGGAAGCCATAGGCCTAAAGGTGTCGGTGTTAGATCAAACACAAAGAGCAAGAAAACGGGGTGTAAATTTCAGTTGAAGCTCATGGAGAATCGGGTTGAAGAGAATTGGAGATTAGTGGTTGTTTGTGGTTTGCACAACCATCCTATTGGAGATAGTTTGGTCGGGAATGCATTTGCCGGGAGGCCAACCCCGGATCAAAAGAAAAAGGTTCGTGAGATGGTACTTTCACATTGTTCTCCAAATCAGATTTACACTGAGATAAACAAGGATCCCGGAAGTTGCACAAAGAAGAACCAAGTGTACAATTTGGTAAGACATATAAGGGAAGAGGAAATGGAAGGTAGAACCGTGGTTCAAGAATTCTTTCACCAATGCAAAGAGAGCAACTACTTCATGGAGTATAGGCCAAGTGCAACGAATCCTTCGATAATAGGCGACTTGTTCTTTGCTAGCCCCGAATCAATGAAACTCTTAAAGGCGTTTCCATATGTCCTTTTGATGGACTCGACTTATAGCACGAACAGGTAAGTATTTATCATTCTGTTTTTATGTTGTATTTATCTTACTGTATTTTGGTTTAAGGTACAATGTTCCCTTCCTGGAGATAGTCGGTTTTACTTCTACATGGAAGAATTTTGTTGTGTGCGGGGTATGGTTAGAGGCTGAGAGCGAGGATAGTTATTTATGGGCGTTGCAGCAGCTGCAGACGATGTATTTGAGAATAGGAGCATCGCCTACTTGCTTCGTCACTGACCGTGAGATGGCTCTTATGAATGCAACAGACAAGTTATGGCCAAAAGCAAAGTTTCTCTTATGTAGGCGACATGTAAGGAAGAACATAGAGGCGAGAGCCAAGATAGCTATGGGCACACAAGCATTGGGGGTTCATATTTCAAATGATTATTATAACGTGTTCGAACAAACCACTGAAGAAGATTACAAGAGTACTTTGAAGAAACTTGAGGACGAATGGCGAGCTTATCCAGTCGTATTGAAGTACGTGAGAACGAATTGGCTAAACCGTTACAAAGAAAGACTTGTTTCAGCATGGACGGATAATGTCTTCACTCTCGGGAATAACACGACAAACAGGTATGTTCTGTTATTTATGTCTACCTTCTACATATGATAAAAAGAGCTTCTGTAATGCACACCTCGCAGAACGCGAGGGCATACCACCTCGCAGAACGCGAGTAAATTCCTTGATTCAGTGTTGATGCATTTTCGAATGCAAAGATCCTGGAACAATCAATGAACTCGCAGAACGCGAGGTGGACAGACCTCGCAGAACGCGAGGAGTTGCACATTACAGAAGGATCCACAGGTTCTGATTTGTATTTGCATTTTATTGTTTTTCGAACATTTTAGAGTTGAAGGAGCACATTCATGTCTTAAGTCATACTTGTCAAGTGGAAATGCTAGGCTAGACACAATGTTCAAAGAATACAAAACAATGACGGAGAACCAACTTAAGGAGATTACTGTGTCTTTCACCGAGAGTTTGAATAAGAGCTTCACAGTTGTTGAAGGGGCGGACTTGTTTAAAGTCTTGAAGTTCAAAGTCTCTTACAAATGCATAGAATTTTTGCTTAAGGAATACACGAAGGGGGAGAGATTAGGTGCGCACTTTAATATGTTTTGTAGCTGCGGGATCAAGATTAGAGATGGGTTGATGTGTGTTCATCAGATTGTAAGACATTGGAAGGAGCAAAGACCACTAAGAGTATCAGAGTTGCACCCTTTCTGGAGTACTTTGAGTTTGGAAGAAGTTGATGTTCCCGGCATACTGGAAGTTAAGAGTAAGGTGGCAAGACGTCTTTTTCAGACTTTCTATGAGGAAACGTTTCCGAAATTGTGCCCCCATGATCAAGAAAAGTGTGCACAAACTGTTTTAGACATTGGGAAAGTAAATACTCCTCTAAAAGAGCCAGCTATTTCAAAGCACACCGGAGGTCGTCCAGTCGGAGCTCCTAACAAACAACCTAGGTCAACGCAAAGAAGACCGTCTGCATGGGAGCACACTAATGTTGAGATGGATGCTAGAGATTTGGAAGAAACACCCCCAAAGAAGCAAAAAAATGCTTCTAATTCTGAAACATTCAAGAAACCAAAGATTAAGGTGATTGGCAAGTACAAGTCTCACATACCCGCGTCAATGCGCACCCATGTGAATGGTTGGTTTGAGGTAAATGGAGATGGAAATTGTGGATTTAGAGCAATAGCTCATGAATTGCATGACAACCAACACTTATGGAGGGAAGTAAGAGATTTGATGATAGCTAAGGTCAAAGAGATTTGGCACCTAGTTCAAGAAACTTGGATTGGACCTCCACAACAACCAACTTTGGGGAGCGCTTTACACCAACTTACATGGGAAGGAATAGGAAGGGCTCCAGAAGATCACTGGCTAGCTACCCCGGAAATGGGATGCCTGTGGCATCCACATTCAACATAGTGTTCGTAACGGTGGGAAAAAATGCTAACTACACTTACCTTCCTCTACAACATCCACATTCAACATAGTGTTCGTAACCGTGTACACCTCGCATTCTGCGAGTACACCTCGCGTTCTGCGAGTTTATGCAAAAACCGAACAGAATTGAAGGGAGCGAGATTTGAGATTTGACATACATAGTAGCAAAATTATCCAAAACAAAATTATCCAAGCAACAAAATTATCCAAGCAACAAAATTATCCAAAACAAAATTATCCAAAACACAAAACAAAAGGCTACTCGTCTTCTCGTGGTCGGAAGGGAGCGAGATTTGACATACATAGTAGCAAATTGGCGTGAATTGAAGAAAAATCCTCTGGAGTGGCAAACCGATACCGGTCCATGTCATTGTACACCTGACCAATCACCTATACGCAAGTAAACATTCATTCTATGTTAATATTAGAGACAAACAAAGACTAGAAACGCAAGATAAACCAAAACAATTAATATTACCTGTCTCTCAGTAATCATCCCAGGGATTGCAGGACGGATATACCTATGGGTCCTCTTGATGTACCAATCCATGTAATCATGGGAGCATTCATGTGGTGCATAGGCAACTGGCCCCATATCATCGAGAGACAAAGAGTGAACATCTCTTGACTCCCAAAGCCATTGGTTGGCGTCATAAAAAACACTATAACACCTAATGTTTTTCAACCTATGAGCTTTGAGCGGTTCGATGACTGGCCTAGGAATACGCTGCACTCTCCCAAATTGTCTCAGACACCTATCAGGCATGTGTGGTTCGGTGATGTCACAGCAAGATAGCACCCCGTGAAATAGAGCGGGAGCAAGCTCAGGATCGGTGAAGTCCTGTGCTCCATACGGGTTCCAACATACCTAACAAAATGACAGAAAAATGCCTGGTGAAGTCTGTAAAACAGCAGAAAATGCAGAAACTAGGACAAAATGCAGAAACTATGACAAAATGCAGAAACTTGCATTTTCTCGCGTTCTTCGAGTGTGTGCATCCTCGCGTTCTGCGAGGAGCCACAAACTCGCGTTCTGCGAGAAAATGTTGCGTAATCAAACAAATGACTGTTGCGTACTCAAAAATGCAGAAAGCCCACAAAATGCAGAAACTTACCATCTCTGGCATAAGAATATCGAGCGCTCCCCTATAGTCCCTTCCGACTTGCCCCTTCTTCAGCTTTACATTCTTAGGCATCCACCGGTATGCCCATGGTTGCTCCGCTCTCCACCGAGGACGTTCAGTAGGTCGAAAGTGTGGGAAGTAGTTGTAGATCCATGCCTAAGAAATACAAAGTACATTAAATATGAAAATATATATAAGTATGTAAATTAAACGCTTAGAAAGTATAATACCTGCAACAAGGTGTAACAGAAAGACATATGGGCACAACCCTGTCGTGTGCATATCCCCAGCTGCCTATACAGATGGGCCAAAGCAGCTGAACCCCACGATATGCCCGTAGCATGGGCATAGGTTTCCAGAAAAGGCCCATATCTAAGCCGAATCAAGTTCTGTGACTTGTCCGGAAATAAGAGCGAGGAAGCAGTATACAACACCCAACCTAAACCCTTTCGCTCTGGACCTAGGTTTTCACAATGCCTTCTAAACCAATCAGCTTTCACCCTCCCAGAATCTAAAGTATGAGGATCTATTCCAAAAATTTCCGCCCCCTTCCTACCATAGTATTTTAGAATCTCATCATGACTAAACTTGGCACCCAGTTTCTTACATGTCGTCATTGCTTTCCCTTCTATAGGTAGGCCTAAAATCATATGTACATCAAGAAGGCCAATAGTGATCTCACCACAAGGGAGGTGGAATGAATTTGTCTCCGGTTGCCATCGTTCGATGAACGCTTCAATCAACGGAAAGTCGATTTCTTCGTACATCATGTCAGGTAGATCTGACAGTCCAACTGCACCGGGAATCTCTGACCAGTCATTGTTGTCCAATGGCCAATCACTGCTTTGCTTTGTCCGTTGTTGTGCCTTCATCGGACCTTTCAGCTGCAGAAAAATACAAAAATTACACACTGCAGACCAAATTTTCAAAAAATACAGTTTCTGCAGAATTGTGCATTTTCTCGCGTTCTGCGAGGAGTGACACCATCGCGTTCTGCGAGTGTGCCACTCCTCGCGTTCTGCGAGAAGATGCACATATCATGCATTTTCTGATAATTCTGCAGAATATGTGCAATGTATTGAAAATGCAGAAAATAAATAAATAATTAAATTACCTCCCCTTTCTGGATGTGGAACGCAACATGTGCTTCAAATCCCTTAAGCAACTCGGGATCTTCTGGACCTCCAGGTGTGTCATGAGTGAGCTCAGGATCATACTTTCGCTCTTCCTTCTTGGACTTCCTCTTTCTTTTTGGTTTCTGGACCACTTCTTCTTTTTCTTCTTCTTCTTCTTCTTCATCATCATCATCACCTTCTTCTTCGTGCTCTTCCCCAACACCTTCATCCTGGTACTCTTGTTCCATCGGTTCTGGTTGAGGATTGTAAGAAGAAGAACAAGCTTGTCTACTTCCTTGACCCATGTCTTCAGGAACACTTCCCTCACCAAATCCACCTCCCCAACATTGTCCACCGACCCAACTTTGTCCACCCCACCCTTGTCCAACTTCCACTACAGCATACTGAGGAATGAAATTGTCCCAGCCACCAATAGTGCTACCCGATTGTTCATATGGAGTTGATTGTGGTGCCCATTGAGTTGACGGTTGTGCACATGAAACTGACTCTTGAGAATAAAGGTCCCAATCATCATTTCGATACCCTTGATATGTATCTGCTCGTTCTATCCCACTAGGCACAGAACAGTCTTCCCCGGCATAACTATGGACACCACTGTACCGCTCTATGGCGCGATACTCAACGTCGGGGAGCCCCTCGGGGAAGAGCTCTACCGGTGTTGTATTCTTTGCTTTCCTTTTCCCTTTTGCATTTTCAACCGGTGGATTTTCTCTCACAGCGTTCCAATTTCTTCGACGGGTTGAACGTCCAGGACGATCCATTACCTAAAAAAATGTAAAGTAGAATCAGTATATAAAGTAAAATCAGAATATAAATATGTATCTGCAGAAGAGGAAAGAATTTCCAGTTATGTCAATTCCTCGCGTTCTGCGAGTAGCATGACACTCGCGTTCTGCGAGTAGCATGACCCTCGCGTTCTGCGAGTATGCTACACCCCTCGCGTTCTGCGAGGGGTGTAGCGTTCTGCGTGAATTTGCACTATCATGAGTTTCCGGTAACAGTTTCCGGCGAGAATTTCCGGCGAAAATTCAATATTTTAGCTAAAATACCTATAAATTTAAGTAAATTACCAAATAAACATCAAAACCCTAAATAAAATCAACAACCCTAATCAAAAACCCTATATGGAGATTATACTACCATGCATGAACCATAATTCAAAATCAACATCCACTCATCCACCATAATTCAAAATCATCATCTTTCATCCATTATACAACCATTTCTAAAACAACATTCAATATCAAAACATCATATAATATTCAATTTCCTATACTAACAACATATATTTATCTAGAATCAACATTAGAAATCATAAGGGAAGAAAAACATACCTTATATGGAGATTTGTAGTGAAAAGAGGAAGAAAAATTAGTTTGAACCGAGAGAGGAAGAACAGAGCGGCGGTAGAATGAAGATGGTGGCTGTAAAAAATGGTAAAAGTAGGGTTTTCCCCTTTTATAGGGGAAAAACCCCTCGCGTTCTGCGAGGTGACGACCCTCGCGTTCTGCGAGATAACGTCCCCTCGCGTTACGCGAGCTGCCGGGCGTTATTTAGAAAACGCCCGGGCTGTATTTAGCAAGGGCCTTATATTATTGTGAGAATTCATGGATTTCTACAGCCCAAATTTAGTAGGAACTAGATACGGGTCTCGCGCTCCGCGCGAGAAAATTACGGATTTTCGTATGTGATTTAATATAGTTATACATTATTTGTTAATATGTTGTTGTTGTTATCAAATTTATTAATATTTGTAAATATAAGTATTTTTTATTTCCTTATATTTATGTTTGAAGTAGTTTTAAAACATAATATTAGAATAAGTTTGCATTCTCATAAGAGAAGGTCACACATTAATTTAATTTGTGACTTAATCAAGTAGACTATAAATAAATATAACATAGGGATATAAGAAAAATATTTAAATACATGCCCAAAAGTTCAATAGGAGGTGATTAAGAAATGAGTAATGCATTAAATTGGTACCAATTTCATTCAATTTTGGCAATGGACAGCCAACTTTTATATAGATAAGATTGGCCCTCAGACCAATACTATTTGTTCGAGCATTATTCCAGGCAACGTTTTCGTGCCAACTGCCTCTGATCGAGCGACTATCTGACTAATGACCAATTTAATATTATTGTCGAGATGTTTAGTTCCATGAATGTTAAATCAGGTCTATCTGATAATATGTCTTATAAGTCCTCTTCTTTGATCTTGGATACCGGAGCTTCTTTTCATATGACAGGAAATCGTTCTATTCTTCATGATATTGCTCTTGCTGATTGAGTTTCTATTAAACTCTCGGACGACCGCTCTATTGTTGCTACGGAGGAGGGTTCTGTGATGCTTTCTGATTCTGTTACATTGCATCATGTGTTGTTCGTTCCTCAATTAGAATGCAACCTGATATCTTTTGCTCAACTTTTATCTGATAAGAAGCTCCTAGTTATTCTTACCGAGCGTCTGTGTGTGCTTCAAGAAAGTATTTCACGAAAGGTGATTGGCGTGGGTGCACAACATGGTGGAGTTTATTGGCTTCACACACTAGGGACATCTGCTCGTGTCTGCCATACAACTGCTTCATCTTCAAAATCTTTGTTTCTTTGACATAAGCGGATGGGACATCCGTCTCTTTCTGTGTTATCTTCTATCTCTGATGTAAGTCGGTTTGTTCGTTCATACAACAAGATTGATCCATGTGATGTCTGTTTTTAGGCTAAACAAGTTCGTAACAGTTTTCCCTTGAGTTTTAATAAAGCTGATGCCATATTTGATTTGATTCATTGTGATGTTTGGGGGCCCTATAGTGTCTCTTCTACTACCGACGCCAATTATTTCTTGACTATTGTTGATGATTATTCCAGAGTTGTGTGGACCTATCTTATGGTGCATAAGTCAGAGGTTGCAAGGTTCATTAGAAAGTTTTGTGCAATGGTGCAAACACAATTTCAAACACGTGTTAAGCGTTTCCATTCAGATAATGGCACATAATTTCTATGCTTGAGGCCATATTTTGATGATCACAGAATCTTATAGTTTTGGGGTAGAACGCAAGCATCGCCATATCCTTAATGTTGCTCGTGCCTTGCGTTTCCAAGGGTCGTTACCCTTATAGTTTTGGGGTCAGTGTGTTCTCACAGCATGTCATCTCATCAACCGAACACCAACGCATCTCCTTGGAAACAAGTCTCCGTTTGAGCTTCTTTATCAGCGAGCCCCGAGTTATTCTCATATTCTCATATTTGGATGTTTATGTTTCGCCTCCAAGCTTCCGCGCAGTAATGAAAAATTTGCTTCTCGTAGTCGCAAATGCGTCTTCTTACGTTACGTACCCTAGTGGTACTCGAGGTTTGAAGCTCTATGATCTTGAGACTCATCAGGTGTTCAACTCTAGAGATGTCGTATTTTTTGAGACGGTTTTTCCCTATGGAGAACCTGTGGTCTCGTCATCACCACAAGTTAGCTACTCGTCACCGGCGGGTTATGACGATCAGCCCTTGAATCCTACTTTGCCTACCTTGACCGACTCTTCTTCTATTGATGCTTCGTCTCCTGTCTCGCCCTCTGAGCAACCATCTTCTAGTTCTTCATCTGAGTCGATATCCCCCCCTGACGACAGGGGGAGTTCGACTCCGTTTGAGACGATAGTTCGGCGTACTGCTCGTACTCGACAACCTTCTGTTCTGCTTCGAGATTTTGTCTGCAATACCGTTTGCAAGGCTACTACCCCTCCTTTTGCTCCATCTACACCCACTTCAATGCCATCCTCAGGTATTCGTTATCCTATAGTTGCTCGTGTTTCTTGTGCTACATTTTCTCCTTCATATACACATTTTTTGGCGGCCATTACTGCCACTACCGAGCCTAGTCGTTTTTCTGAGGCTGTCCAGCAGGCCCCATGGCGAGAGGCAATGCAGAGCGAAATTGACGCTCTTGAGAGGAATGGTACATGGGTTTTATCTGACTTGCCTGCAGGCAAGAAGGCAATTGGATGCAAATGGGTGTACAAAATCAAGTATCGGGCCAATGGGGATATTGAGCGCTACAAGGCGCATCTGGTTGTATTGGGTAACAGTGATTGAATAAAATAATGGAAACTGGATGACAGAGTTGATGAATATAGAATGATAGTGTTGAATGTTGATGGTGATGACAATATGATGCTCATATGGAATACTGATTAGATATAGAAAGTTGAATGAGAAAATGTTGAATAAACAAAGATGTTGTACAGGATTATAATTTTGAGGACAAAATATTGGATTAAGATTGGAAAGTTGATGACATGATATTGAATTTAGATTTAAAATTGTAAATGTGATGACAATTTGATTAATAGATTCATTCCAATTCAGGACATGATTATTTTTTTGATGATAAAATAATAATTAGACATATTGTAATTTTGATGACAAAATTATATTTTTGAGGACAAAATATTAGACTAAAAGATTGCAAAGTTGATGACATGATTTTGAACTTAGATTTTGAATATTAAGTGTGATGACAGATTGATAATTAGTTTCATTACAATTCAGGAATTGTACAGTGATGACATAATGTTGATGGATTTAGATGACAAACTAATGGTTAGACATAATGTAATTTTGATGACATAATATTTTTTAAGAGAAAAATGTTTATGATAATTGAAATTTGATGATTTGCTGAATATTAAATTTGGATTTATAATTTCATAGTTGTTGTGTGTTGGATGACAGTATTGAGATGAAATATAGGATGATGCTATGAACTATATAAACATGAAGACAAATATAATACGAAGACAGTATTGTTGTTTAAGGAAAGAAGTTGATGACAGGATTTTGAACATAGATTTAGAATATTAAGTGTGATGACAGTTTGATAATTAGTTTCATTACAATTCAGGAATTGTACAGTGATGACAGAATGTTTATGAACACAATAACTTGTGCTATGCAGATACAAATGAATATTCTAACAGTATGTTGGGGGGGGGGGGATGGAAGATGAAAGATGGTTCGAATGCTTATGTTGGGACATTGGTTTCAAAAAGAATTTGTAATCGAGATAAACATAGGGCTGGACGCTGCCAATGATACAATTTGTAATTGAGTTGTCGCACTTGAACCCTTTCCAGAATATTCAGATACCATATATTGTGGACACGGAGGAGGACTTCAAGTGTTTCATTGACATCAACAAATCAGAGAAGGTGCAATGGAGTGTGCCATTGTATGTGACAGAGAGAAAGAAGAAGAAGACAACTAAAACAACGGTAGTGAGTGAAAAAAACAGCCTTGTTCCATTTCAAATTGATTATGAGATGCAAGGTGGGAGTGAGGTAATAAATTGTGAATCAAGGGACAAAAATACTGAATTGGAAGAAATTATGGAGGGTGATAGTCCTAGTCATGAAGACTACATAGGGTTCATCCATATTGGACAGATTTTGTACTCAACGGAGATGCTGAAAGTTGCACTTAAGAAAGTCGCTATGCGGGAGAACTTTGTGTACAAAGTCTACAAGTCAACACCTGATTTATTTACTGTCAAGTGTGCAGATCAGAACTGCAACTGGGGGCTGAGGGCAATGGTATTGAAAGACACACATTTCTTTGAGATAAGAAAGTATAGAGAAGAACACACATGCTCTTTTGACTTTAGGTGTGAAAACCAGTGCAAGCCAACATACAAGATGGTTGGAGAGCAAATAAAAACAAGGTAACAAAAAAAAATGCAAAAAGCTATGATTTTATACAAACACATTAATTTTGAAAGATGACAGTTTGGTTGTTTTATTGTGTGTATAGGTATGAAGGGGTGAAAACTGGACTGAACCCTAAAAGTATCCGGAACGACATGAGGAAAGAACATTGTGTGGATGTGAGCTATTGGAAGGAATTGAAGGCAAAGGAATGGGCACAAAATTTGATTAGAGGAACACCGGAAGAAAATTATGGAATGTTGTCGATCTATTGCCACATGATCAAACAAGTCAACATAGGCACATACACAAAGCTTGAGATTGATGACGAAAATCGCTTCAAATATGTGTTCATAGCAATAGGAGCTCCAATAAGAGGATTCAAACAAATGAGAAAGGTATGTAAACATACATTGTTGCACTTGATGACAGATCATGATGATGATTAAATAGAAATATATTAGAAAATATTATTACACTATATTCTGAAAAATATGTCAAATAAAACAAATGATGACAATTTTGATACAATAACATTCTACAAGATATAGATTTTGCTTTATAACAAAATACTTTTCTTTTGAAGGTAGTCATGGTGGATGGAACGCATTTGCATATAAAGTACAAAGGGCACCTATTGATTGCAACTGCGCGGGATGCGAACCAACAAATTTATCCCTTGGCGTATGCAATTGTTGATTCAGAAAATGATGGATCTTGGACATTCTTCTTCCAACAACTTATTACAGTGATCCCTAGTCCAGAGGAGTTGGTGATTGTGTCTGATAGGCATCCCAGTATTATAAAGGCAGTGAAGACCATATATACATCAGCAAAGCATTGTGTGTGTAGAAGACATGTTCATCAAAACCTCAAGCAAAGGTATAAGGAAAGGGGTGTGCACAAACTCTTTACTTTGGCTGCAAACAGTTATACAAGAAGGGAATTTGAGGAGAACTTCAAGAAGATATGTGCAATAAATCAAGAAATGGGGGATTACTTGGTTAATGCCAAATTTGAGAAATGGGCAAGATCACACTGCAAGGGAGACCGATACAATCTAATGACTACAAACAATTCAGAGACCATTAATAAGGTCCTACTAGAGGCTAGGTCATTTCAGGTTGTTGCCCTATTGGAGTGTGTTTTAGAAATGCTGATTAGGTGGTTCGTTGAAAGGCGCAATAAAATAGAAGAAACCCTGAGCAAAGTGGTGCCACCAAACATTGAAGAAATACTTTAGAAGAGGCATAAGCTGTCCAAGAAATATGAAGTGAGGGAATTGAATGGATTCCAATACCAGATGATTGGAGGAGATTTCTATGGAGTTGTGGATTTGGCGAAAAGAAGTTGCACTTGCAGAGTGTTTGATCTAGACCATATTCCTTGTGTACATGGAATAGAGGAAATGCAGAAAGCAAAGGTGAAGGTGACAGGATTCCTGAGTGACTATTACAGATTTGAGAATTGGTTCAATTCTTACAAGGAGACCATATATCATGTGCCTAGGCAAACTGAAGAAATGATTCCAGAGGAGATCATGAACATACAATGCCTACCTCCCAAGCTAGAGACACAAAAAGGGAAACTTAAGAAGAAAAGAATACCGTCAATTGGTCAGTTCCCAAATCACAGCAAGAGGAGGTGTGGACCAAGAAGACCCGCAAGATGCAGTATATGTGGATCCACTGGACACAACAGAACATCTTGCATGAAAAAACCCCCAGAAGCCAGAAGTTCTCCATTTGTTCTTCAATAGTTTGATTAGAAAAAAATACTATTACACATATATAGCTTGCATTACTGTCATTTTGGATGAACAAGGATTTTGGAGCCCCGATATCCACTTGAGGTGCTACTCTAGAAACCTCGGGTTGCTGTGGTGGAGGAACATTCGACCCACTTATCCTTGTTTCGAGAACCATCTGACTCCCTATATCCTCCATAGAAGGGGCCTTATTAGGGTCACCCCCAATCACAATCAGGGTTCTGTCACGAGGTCTACCTCTACGTCTACTAGACATCTATCCATGCAAAGAGTTATTCAAACATAGAGGTACAAGCATAAACTACATACATGTATCACAAATACAAACGCAACCACACATATATACATTGCTGATAAGGCATGTAATAATCACTCGTGGAGGCAACAATGTGACACGTTAGGCTGATTCTACCCATTCCTATATAATTAGACAACCTAGGCTCTGATACCAACTTCTGTAACGCCCTAAATAATAATACTTGGGAAGTTACAGCGCCAGGAATTTCCTTACGGAACTTCCCTCAGGCTAAAGATATCAACCATGCTGATAAACATAATCTAAACATATATCATACAAGGCCACCAAAGCCATCAAAATATCAATTTGTTCGATACTTAACATCCATCAAATACGCCTAAAGTAATTAAGTCAAAGTTATTATTTATTTAAACCTTCAAATATACACAAAACATAAACCATATCCCATCCTAACTTCAGCCACGTGTCGCCTGGTCACCTCCACGATCTATTCCAACATGTTACCTGGTTATGAAAAACACAACCAAAAGTCTCCATACAAATGGGGGTTAGTCCACAACCGGACTAGCAAGTCATCAATAAATGTATATGAACATAGCATAAATAAAAGATTCACAATCCACGAATATCGACCACATTATGTTGGTGCATGGAATGGATTCATCGGTCATGGGCCACTATCCTTTTTTATGAACGTGTATCATACCAACTGTACATCACCAATATGCTAGAATTTAATATTCATCCACACTCAATCAATATATAATCATTGGAAGGGAAATCACACCCGTCATCCATGAACCATGTCCAAATACAAAACATATCATATTCCAATATCAATCGTGATCCACACATGTTATCCTTAGAATGGAAGAATTAATCATAAATCAGTATGTCACATACGAACACAAAATCTACCAATTAAATACAGAAGATGTCAAGTACCTAATACTCGGCGAACAAAATGATCAACACATGACCATGACAAGAAATTCACATATGTCATACATGAGCTCAACTTAAATTCAAAGCATAAATCAACATTTCCAAATTCATACCCGGGTACGCGGTTTTATGAAAACTTCACAAAAACGGAAAACCGACTTTGTTTAAATAAGAAGGGTTGAAATCGACGAAAACATGCCCGGGCCTGTCTCGGACACGAAGGTACCTTCTAATTCTCAAACCTGAGAAAACGAATCCTTTACCAACGGGAAGAGGAGGCATCACAGGCCAAGTGACCCTTCCTTCCTGAACATTGGCAAAGTACCTCTCAACCCACTTAACCAAATCAAGTCGAGGAGGCTCTCATAGCCGTCAACAAGGAAAACCAGTTTGTCATTAAGCGGGAATTGGAACAATCCTTACCCGCATTAATCCCAATTTATAAAAGTCATATTATGAAAATAACCCATTTCAACGGCATAAGACTTGGACATCTATGCTCGAATCACTTTCAACAAGTATGCATACACGGCACAAGCAACACCATACGTCATATACCCAACGTTTGTACAAATAGATTCATCAACACACATCCAAAAGATGGATATATTCTCACAGCTTGCTAGATCCATAAACCATGACACAAACCAACTCTTACCAACATTCAAACATCATTCATATCCTTATAAGCATTTTCATAGTTCATCAATCATAATCGCCCAACACAAACATAATGGTCAATCCAATAGTTAACACTTGAACTCTAAATTAAATATATCTAACATCCAAGTAAATTTAAGCAAGGCAATGTGATGATAGAAATTATAATTAGCATATACTAACAAGTCCTAAGCACGATCATCGAACAATCATAATTGGGATATTCATGCAAAATCAGGAATCTAGCAAGGAATTCACATATGTCATACATGAGCTCAACTTAAATTCAAAGCATAAATCAACATTTCCAAATTCATACCCGGGTACGCGGTTTTATGAAAACTTCACAAAAACGGAAAACCGACTTTGTTTAAATAAGAAGGGTTGAAATCGACGAAAACATGCCCGGGCCTGTCTCGGACACGAAGGTACCTTCTAATTCTCAAACCTGAGAAAACGAATCCTTTACCAACGAGAAGAGGAGGCATCACAGGCCAAGTGACCCTTCCTTCCTGAACATTGGCAAAGTACCTCTCGACCCACTTAACCAAGTCAAGTCGAGGAGGCTCTCATAGCCCTCAACAAGGAAAACCAGTTTGCCATTAAGCGGGAATTGGAACAATCCTTACCCGCATTAATCCCAATTTATAAAAGTCATATTATGAAAATAACCCATTTCAACGGCATAAGACTTGGACATTTATGCCCGAATCACTTTCAACAAGTATGCATACACGGCACAAGCAGCACCATACGTCATATACCCAACGTTTGTACAAATAGATTCATCAACACACATCCAAAAGATGGATTCTCACAGCTTGCTAGATCCATAAACCATGACACAAACCAACTCTTACCAACATTCAAACATCATTCATATCCTTATAAGCATTGTCATAGTTCATCAATCATAATCGCCCAACACAAACATAATGGTCAATCCAATATTTAACACTTGAACTCTAAATTAAATATATCTAACATCCAAGTAAATTTAAGCAGGGCAATGTGATGATAGATATTATAATTAGCATATACTAACAAGTCCTAAGCACGATCATCGAACAATCATAATTGGGATATTCATGTAAAATCAGGAATCCAAAATTTATACTAAGTTCATAAAATTCATGATAACTTGCCTTAGAGAAGTTCAACACAAGAAATCCTCGTATCGCAATCTCCTATTCAGCCTTTTCCTCCGACTCTGCGAAGTCGGTGTGAACTCTAGTTCAAACCGCCACTACAACGCAATTTTAGGCATAACTTTTTATTTAGAAGTCCAAATCATGATCTGTAAAGTTCCACATATTCGCAAGGAGATTTCTCACCTTATGAAGACAGCCAAATATTTTTATCTGCTAAAGAATATGCCCAGAAATTCCAGAATTGAAACAGGATGTCTAAGCTTCGGACTTTCGCTTCCAACTTCCAAATCCAATGCAATTAAACCTTCCACCACATCAATTAGGTCATAAGAAACCATCAATTCCATCCGTATTCAACTCAAGATCAGTTTAACATAAACCCCCAATTCAAATAAATTAGGGTTCTAGGGATTTGGGGGATAAATCTTACAATTGCATTAATTGGTAAGGAGGGTGAAAGATGGCTGAGGTGGCTCAGAGGAAGCGCCGCTGCGTTGCACAACCAAGCTGTGCGCAGAGAGTTGCTGTGTTGCTGCGCAGAGGCCTCGCTGGGCTGGAATGAAGAACTGCGATGGTGCGAGGACGGGCAGCCAACGGTGGAGGTGGTGGCCACTGTTACGACATCTGAGACGAGCTGCACGATCAGCTGCTGCGCAGAGAGACACTCGACGCGAACTGCTGCGCAGAGGAGGACGAGACCAAGGCTGAGTTGCACGGCTGGGCTTGGTTGCTGTACTGGCTGAGCTCAGGTGGCTGGAACAAAGAGCGGAGCAAGATGGAAGAAGGTGCAGCGTGAAGGAGAATGAAGTTGGAAACAAAGGAGGCTGCGGGAAGGTTCGAGAGTGAAGGAGGAGATATAGTACAAAAGCTCATAAATTAATTGGGGAAGAGAAATTTAGAAGGAGGAGGTGGGGTTCATGAGAGAAAATAGAAAACAATTTACCGGAGTAGATAAAATACTTAAATCAATCTTAGATGTTGGTTTCTAAAAATCTCGATAAGAATTCAATGATCACCCAATTAGTCGAACTGGACAAGGAATCTGAAATTCCCAACTGGAATACATAAATGTTACGAAGTAATTCGTAAGCTTCCAAAACAAATGAAGTCCAACATTCCTATGCGTATAACTAATAACAAGTTTGATAATATTGTCGATAATAGGACCCGAGTAACATACGGGGCATTTCAATACCTAAGTTTATAAACCACCTCTACCTCTACCAAACACAAAAGGCTAAGAATCACTCAACCCGATTCCTCATATCCGACCTGATTTCTCATTCCAACTCGATTTCTATCTCAATACCAAACGAGCCCTAAAAAAGTTTACTTTAATTGTTTAGTAGATAGAAACAATTCTACTATATATAAAGTAAGAAACGAGAATGTATACATATGCAAAGCTAAGTAAAGTGCAAAATTTATAAATGAATTAATGTCATGAAAGAAACTGGTGTCCTATAAAAAATAAAGATCTGTACGCTAATGTTGGTAGACGATTGTGTAACGAAGAACAAAAGCAACAATAATACTTCAATGTTTTAAAAGGCTCGTGCATATAATAGGATGAGAGAGGGGGTTAGATGTACACCATTAAACTATGTGTTAATAGAATAGAAAAGTTGTTTCATTGGTCATTGTCGCGGAGAAAAGATATTACCATCAACACCATGTAATTTCGATCATATCGACCACTTTCATAGTGTGGAATATAAATCACTGTTGTATTAGTTTTATTAAAAATATATTCAAAACAAATTCGTAATATTTTATTGCCTTCTAGTTTTCTTACCAACAAGCATGTGGTCGGGTGATATTGTCCTTTGTTGGGAGAGTCACCCACGCAGCTCGAACTCTACATGTAAGGGTAGTAGGGGAATCCCCTAACCGCTGAACTAGAGTGGGAAACCAAAAAAAAAAATCAGTTAGCTCTTTTAACTTTTTAGTATAAAATGACATTGGAGTTGTAGTCTATCACATGAAAAAGGAGTGTATATACATATATTTCTTTTGTTGTTCTCAAACCTCGTCAATTATTCATATTGGTTAACAACCTAAAGCAAATTGATTAATTTAAATGTGTTACATCTAGTTGTTCGTATCCACGTTGTAAATCTTATATCCGACTTAATTATCTTTTGTTCAAAAGTATACAGCAATTGATTAATATACAATGTTAGCAAGTACAAAAGGACAACTTGGTTGTTGAGAAAAATATTTTCCTTAACAAATTATTGTACAGTAGAAAAACAAAATCTAACAATGTTGTTCTACTCTAATATCCTAATCAAATATGGTCATATAATCATATATACATGGAATGACTTTACCATAGTCATACTGATGAATTTAAGAATACGATCATTCAATATAACAAGAACCGGTAAACAGAGCAGTAATATACGTCACGTAAAGAAACCTTAAACCTTAATACTGTTTACCTAGTTTTGAGGTTTAAATTCTCTTAAGCAAAATGTGTTTATAATAACCGAACCTTATTACAATAACAGTAAATATAGTCACATATAGAGTTATTGGACTGTGAAGTCATGAGGTAGTTTTGCAACTGTGTAATTTAAATCATCACATACGCAAATCATATTTTAAATTGTATACACCTAGAGATAATACAAAGTGCAATGCATAAATTCAAGGATTGGAGTTCACATTTACCTCCTTTGACAGCTTGTGCATACTCTTATCGTAGAGCACCCAAAACCTGAAATTGAGAGAGGAAGGGGTAGATTGAGGAACAACATTTCTGGTGCTTTGGAGAGGAAAGAAAAGTTTGATAGAACTTTACTTATTTACCGTCGACCTTCCTCTAACATACGTAGCAATTACAACATAGCTCACTCACACTAATGACTGTGAGACGTGGCTTATTCGAGTGACCATCTAATGCTAGTTGAGCCTACGTGACATGGTTATTTACATTCAACCTTCAGAAAATAACGTTTTCTGAAGGTTGATGTTTTTTTGGACTTCATTAAATCCAAAAGATACTAATTTATACAATTTTATTTAAAAAAATTCTCTCATATGTCAATTTAATGTAAATAAATATATTTAATAGATTTAAAAAAAACGTTTTTAATATTTAAATGATAATATTGAAATTAATATATTCGAAATAAAATGAAAAATTTGGAGGTACATTAAATATATATATATATATAAAATGGGTCTCTATGGAGAGATAAAAATGTAATTAGAATTATGGTATTTTTTATTTTATTTTATTAAGTAAATATTGAGATATATGTTTTTTAATAAACAAATAACTTCCGACCAAGATTTATCATGACCGTTTAAACAGTGTCACATGGCGCACATCGGACGTGTGCTTCACCATTGGGCATGCTCTTAAAAGAAAACATGTGAAAAGTCATTACTACCCATGTGTGATTGTTTGAATCCAAAAGAATTCCAATGGCATTTCTCGAATCTGAGGTTTGTTACAAAGGCAAAAACTTGAAATAGAATCTCATCCATCCATTGTCATTTTAAGCTTATGTGGCTTATTTGCAGCCATTAGATCTTCTATATCTTATTCAATTTCATTCTCTCATTTATAGTAGTTAGGATATATATATATATGCAGTACTCTTCCCGTCTCATAAGGTTGTTCTTATTTTTTATTTTTACATTATTCATAACTTGATATATATTATGAGATTTTATAAAGTTTAAGAAAAAACATAGTCATTTGAAATATTGTCAGATTCGTCTCATCGAGTACGTTAATAATATAAAATTCTTATAATTTTCAATAACATTTAATTAAAAATATTAACGATAAAAGATTTATGTCAAAAGAAAATAAAAACAATATTATAAGATTTTATAAATTTCATGCAGGCTTGAAATTTGCATGGGAAAACTTATGTTATATGTCTAGTTAGTCATATTTTATGTAAAAGTGGCATAAAGCGATAATTAAACATTCTGGCTTTTTACAGAGTTTTCAAAAATGTGCCGGTTGCGAGCCCGCCAAATTAAACATTCTGTAATGACAGATGCTGACACGGTGAAGGAATGCACCGATTTCCTGAACAGCTTCAAGTCCAGTAAGTAGCGCACCAATCTGGAGGTTCAGTGTAACAGCCTCACTCGCTGGAGTAAACCGGATGCTAGTTTGTTTAAAGTGAATTGTGACGCAGCAAGAGTGGATTCGCCATTATGATGGGCACTAGAGTGATAAGAGGGGTGATGGATGCGGAAGTGTGTGAAGCAGAGGCGATCCTTTGGGCGATTACTTTGCTGCAGTAATCGTGGCTTCTCAGATATCGTGATCGAAACTTATTGTCTTGCCCTGATCTCCAAGCTGGGGAAGAAACCGCCATGGAAGGGAGCTCTCGGATGGCTAATTGACAAAATATCCGAGATCCAGAAGAGATTCAGAGTTTGTTTGCGGAGCCATGTTCGACGTGAAGGCAACAAACCAGCTCATTTTCTTCCTAGCATTAAACCTTATTCTCCATTAATTTGTCCTTTTAATTCGCACTTTTCCACTGAACTGAATGTATTGCTTGATGTTGATTTGAAGTACTCCCTTTGTCCCTTTAAGTTCTTCCCAAATTGTACTTTACACATTTCTTAAGAAAATTACTGCAGCAAACAGTGCATAGGTAATGCTACCCAAACCCATTTTTAAGCCAATGAAAACACTTTACTTAATTTCAACATCCAATCAAACTACATCATTAACATTCACACGGATTGCCATATTAGGCTAACAAAAATAGACCAAAATACCCCTAAGACTAAAACCATTCAGCTGCTATAAAAGCAGTTAACACACAACAGAGAAATTCAATTAATTCTCTGTTTACAGCAAAAAACTAAATGAAATTACAGCAAAAAAGTGAGAAGCTTGAAATTAAATTTTGGTCATCATTGCCTGAGGAGGATGGCTTCAGCATTTAATTTGAATGAACTTCCAGTCCTTGATGATGATGGCTACGGTTATGAGGAGATGGGGGACATAGGAGCAGAACCTGAATTTGATTTCGATCTAAACCAGGAGCCAACAACATCAGAACCAGAGGTTCATGGACAGCCAACACAACATCATGAACCACCAACTCCTAGGCTCAGCAGTTCTCAGAAAATGCAATTTCTCACTTTTCTTCTCACCAGATTTTCAGAGGGTTCACTTCCACATGGATCCATCAATGAAGCTGCAGCATTGTTCAAGGTGTCAAGAAGAACAGTTAGTAGTATCTGGGGTATAGCCAAGAAACAAAGACAAGCAAATCTTACATACAATGTGGCCACATTGTATCATAATGGAGGAAGGAAGAGAATTCAAGTTGATCAAGAAGCAATATCAGCACTTAGCATGGGGGACAGAACATGCATAAGAGACTTAGCAAGCAAACTAGGTATTCCCAAAACAGTATGTCATAGAATGATCAAGAGCAAGCAAATAAGGCCACATACAAATGCACTACATCCTGGATTGAAGGAAGCACACAAGCTGACAAGGATGGAGTGGATTCTGAATCTAATCACAGGCAACACAGTTAATGAAAAATCAGATTACCATCCAATGTATGATTTCGTGCATATTGATGAGAAATGGTTCTTTCTTTCAAAGAAGACACAAAGAGTTTATGTAGCTAAACATGAGAGAGGTATGTATAGGACTGCTACTTCAAGTAAGTTCATTCCTAAGGTTATGTTTATGGCAGCAGTATCAAGGCCAAGGTTCAACACAGATGGAGAATGCACATTTGATGGAAAGATTGGTATCTTTCCATTCACATACAAAGAACCAGCTAAGAGAAATTCAGTAAAGAGACCAAAAGGGACAATTATCACAAAGCTTGTGGAGTCAATCAGCAAGGAAGTTACTAGAAGAATGTTGATTGACCAGATCATACCAGCAATCTAGGCTAAATGGCCAGAAGGAGGACAGAGGGTCATTTACATACAACAAGACAATGCAAGACCTCATATTACTCAACAAGATCCAGAATGGCAAGAGGTACACAAACAAGATGGATTCACTTTTATTTTAATTCAGCAACCAGCTAAAAGTCCTGATCTAAACATATTAGACCTAGGATTTTTTAGAAGCATCCAATCCCTTATGCACAAGAAAATGCCAAAAGATATTGACAGCATGCTAGAAGCAGTTTTTGATGCATTTAATGAGTTGGAACCCACTACTCTAAGAGACGTGTGGATTACACTTCAACATGTAATGAATCAAATCTTACAAGTAAAAGGAGGGAATGACTATGATATTCCACATATCAACAAAATAAAACTGAGGGCACAAGGACTTCTGCCAGAGATAGTCAAAGCAACAACTTGGGCTGTTATACAAGCATGGGATATTGTTTATGGGGACAGTCAAGCACAAAATCAAGCAAATCATGAAGGAAACAGTGAAGCAAATGACTTGGAACAAAGTCAAGCAGATGTTTATGGGGAAAGTCAAGCACAACATCTGATAGACAGCCAAGATGATTTGGGGGACTACATAATCATGTAAACACAGCAAGCATAGGGTACTGTTTTTTTGGGTTTAGCTAAGACAATATGACCACTGTAAGCATTCATAGACCAGTTTTTGTAAGGGTGCTTACAATATTCATATTTTTGTAAGCCAAGCAAATGAATATCATGAAGGAACTATTTTGATTGTAGTTGTTTAAAAAAAATCTCAGGTGTCCCCTTAGCCATCACAGAAACAATCCCATCTCCAAAGACTCTACACACTTGGCCTCATTCAGTCAAAACGGTCACTCTAGAGTAGTGCTAAGATTGCCTTAGCATTACAATGGTGTGCCAAAGTGACATTTTATCCTGGTTTCCTAGAGTATGTAAAACAATTGAGATATCTTACAGGAATTGCATCTCAGTTTAAAAGGATTCATCATTGATTAAAAAAAAAATCTCAGGTGTCCCTATACCATCATAGACACAATCCTAATCTCCAAATGGATTACACACTAGGCCTCATTCAGTCAAAACTGTCACCGACTTCCTAATGTAATGCTAAGATTGCCTTAGCATAACAATGGTGTGCCAGAGTGACAGTGTTAACTGGTTTCCTGGAGTACGTAAAGCAAATGAGATGGTCAGAAGAACTGTGTCTCAGTTTATAAGAACTCGTCATTGATTAAAAAAAACACAGGGACATTGAGTCAGGGACTAACTCAGCTAACACAGGGCCAACAAAGAAGAACTTAACTGAACAGAGGGACAAAGTCAGGGACTAAATCATGTCAACATAGAGCCAACAACATTAACCTCAATTCAACACATATTAATGCTCATGTCAACAGATAAGCAACAAAGAGGAACTCATCTTCAACTCAACAGATTCAACAAAGAGGTACTCAACCTCAAGTCAACAGATTCAGCAGAGAGGTACTCAACCTCAACTCAACAGATTCAGCAGAGAGGTACTCAACCTCAACTCAACATAAATGCAACAGAGAGGCACTCAGGTTCAACACAACAGATATTCAACATGGAGGAACTCATCCTCAACTCAGATATTCAACATAATTCCATAAAAACATCCAGTAATCAAACCAAAATATAACAAAGTCCACAGTTCATAATAACATAGTCCACAGTTCATAAGCAAAACATCAACCAAAGTCCATAATAACAGAAATTCCCAAAATATATAGCCTTCAAGAGGGACTTAGCTATATTGTGTCCGAGAGGGAGGGGGAGGAAGAGAGATGGAGAGTCGGGGATGACAATAAGCTCTGGCGTCGGCATATCCACATCATATGACACCTCAGGCGTCGGAGTGTCTGGGATCACGATGATCTCCCGGGGACGAGACAGGGCCTCGTTTTCAGAGAGCTTCGGCGACCACCTCATCTCCATGGACTCCTTCTTCTGCTCCGGGGACCAGAGCATGTCGATGTCGATATCCTCGGACGGAACGTGGCTCCAGGTATGGTCTCCAACACAATCTGGACCCCAAATGCAAGGCGGGGACAACGAGCAACCAGATCGACTCACTGGGGCACTGGGGTCGACATCGGAATCATCTTTGAAAAAAAGATTCAAAGCTTCTTCAGAGTCGTTGTTGATGAGGTTTTCAGAGATTGATGGAGACTGAGGATCAACAGAGAGAGGGGAGCTCGGATTCGAGACAGAAATTGAAACCCGTCCGGTGGACAACGACGGTGTTCCGCTCTTGGTGAAGCTCTGAGATGGTCGGGTATTGGTGGAGGAATCCATTGGAAGAGATGAAGTTCATAGGGTTTTCAAAAAGGCGAGACAGAGGCGAGAAGAGAGCTGCTAGGGTTTTCAGAGAGGAGGCGAGAGAGAGCTGAGATGAGAATGAGATGGTTTTATCGGGTAGATTAGGGTTAGAGTTTTGGGCTGGGTTTTGGGCTGAGTTTTGGGCTAGATTAGGTTTATTTGGGTTGGGTTAATCCGAATTAGGTAGATTAGTGGGTTAATTGTGGATTTAATACACAAATCTTAGGCTTTTTTATGGTAAATTAAGAAATTGGTTATGTAAAAATGGAAGTAATTTAATGGAGATGAAGGTGGTTGATGATTTTAATGGTGAAAATTAAATGGAATAGATGATGTAGATGGTTGATTTGATTGATAAAGTGTGTAAGAGATATGAATAAAATAAATCGAATAAGGGTATAATGGAAAAAAATTAATGGATGGAAAAAGAAATGAGAAGAACTTAAGGGGACGCCTGAAACGAAAACGGGAAGAACTTAAAGGGACGGAAGGAGTAACATAGGTGACGGCTTCTCAAAAAAAAAACATTCTGGCTTTTTCGAAGTCTTTAATGTTTGTCTATACATTTTAAATAATTACAAATGAATTTTACATAAATTAGATCAATATAAGTTTACAAGCTCATATTACATAATTTTAACAAAATTCGCTAAAATACACATACTTTTTCCGTTTAAAAGGGTAAAGTAAGTAGGCATAATGGGTGAATCACCAACTGACTTGAGATACCCCAAAATTGTGGACATAAAGTGTGGTGTATGCTTTTTGTACAGGCTTTTTACACTCAATGACAATTGACATCGACGGCGAGTGGATTTCAGTCGGGACACGTGTTTACCATTGAGGTGAAGTACGGCTGCTGCTCTAGAACATGCGAACACGTGTCCACAAACCCAAATTAGGGTAAGTAACCCTTTTTGCATTCTCACTTGTATTTTCTAACCCTAAAAATTTGTAGTGTGTAAACTAACATTTTTAATAGATGACAGTTTGTGTTGATGACAGTTTGAGTTGATGACAGTTTGAGTTGATGACAGTTTCACTTGAGGACACTTTCACTTGATGACACTTTCAGTTGAAGACAATATGACAATTTTGGTTGATACAATTTGTAACGATGACAGTTTGCATTAATGATATTATTTAGCATATTTGATTACAGTTTTTGTCATCCCGACTGGAGTATTAATATTGTTGTCCCGATTCGAGTATTAATATTGTAGTCGTCCAAAATGAATTGTTATCATCACTATTAAATGAACGAAAAAAATCCATACTTACTCCATTTCCGATCATAAATATCAAACTAAATTGTCATCAATATTATTGAAGTGTCATTTGATCGATGAATGACAATACTACTTTCTAGCTCTTCCAATTGAATTGATGTCAAATCTTGTCATCACCTTTTTTTTAATCAAAACTTAAAAATAAATAATTAAAGAAAACAATTATAAATTCAACCAGTAGATAAAATACATATTGTTATCAACAAGCAAATTTCCATGAAAATTAAATAACTAAATACATATTATCATCAACAAACAAATTTCAATGAAAATTAAATAACTAAATACTTGTTGTCATCAACAAGCAAATTTCAATGAAAATTAAATAACTAAATACATATTGTCATCAACAAACAATTTCAATGAAAATTAAATAACTAAATACATATTGTCATCAACAAACAATTTCAATGAAAATTGAATAACTAAATACATATTGTCATCAACAAGCAAGAACACCTCGTACCATACTCTGAAGTGATGATGACTGGAGATCTAGCACGAAACATTGAGAAGTAGAGTAAATTGATATTGTACATCATACT
The DNA here is from genome assembly GCA_029168935.1 of Oxyria digyna. Lineage (NCBI taxonomy): Eukaryota > Viridiplantae > Streptophyta > Magnoliopsida > Caryophyllales > Polygonaceae > Oxyria > Oxyria digyna. The sequence goes on along the minus strand of JAPVLV010000010.1, from coordinate 12,089,411 downwards.
CCATATTTAATGCTCATGTGAATTTGAGATTATTAAAATAGAAATCGAACCTGGAGCAACAATCTACTTTATACAAAAGATCTTTAGGGATTTGATGTTGATCATCGCATTTAGCAGCTAATTCCTGCAAAATTAGCAGCGGCACAGCGGGATCTTCGTCGAAAACTAAGTCAAACCAGTTGATCACTTCCTATGGCCGCCGCATCTCTCGAGACGAGGCCTTCAGCCTCACCGAAACTGAATCTGACATCTCTGAACTTTAGCTGGAGGAAGGATTGGCGCTCGCCAACGGCACCATCGTCGGATCTGGCCTCGCTTAAATCATCTTGTTCGACGCCAATCTTCTCGCTCTGCTCTTCGAAGTGATCTTCGCGCTGTTCGCTGAGGCCATGAATGGAAAGCTTGAGTTCACCGACCACCTCACACACAGTTGAAGCATCATCCCGGCCAGATCGAGACGGCGGCGGTAATGGAGAATATCCTAGACGGATTTGGCTACGTGAAACTCGCAGAGAAGCTTCAGGAATTGAATCCTCTCCAAAAGTCGAAGAAGGATTGTTACGCTCTTTGAACCTCGTTGCAGTGCCTAGGTTGTCGTCTGAAAAAGGGAGGGGAATATGAGACGAAGATGAGAGGCGGAAGAAAAGTGGAGACGAAGAGAGAGGCGGAAGATATTAGATAGGGTTTAGGTTAGGTTAGTTTATGTAACGTGAACGAAACAGGGTTAGTGACTCCTCCTATTGTCCCGCTAGGGACAATGGGCCCCTTAATGCGGTCCACAAATCACATGGTGGGTGGGCTGGGCCTATCAGCCTATGAACCAATTTGTGGACTTTGAATGATATCTTGGATTCACCTCAATTCTGTAACTTTCTCTTACTTTTTTTTTTTTGAAAAAGGAACTTTCTCTTACTAATGTTTACCTGAATTTGTTATCATATATATACCTCAGTTGAGCAGAGTGCGCGTATGAAATCAATCGGATCATAGTATTGTCATTATCATCCTCCTCCTCCACCTTATTCTCACCACCATCGTCTTTAATTATTTTTATTTCATCAAAAGAGAGGCAACACTCATATGCTAAATAAATAAAAAGCTAATTCGCAAAAAAACAGGGAATAACAAGACTCCTAACATTGTCCAAAATAAGTGAGCTGATATAATCATGCACATCGCACAAAACATGATAACCAAAACGAAAATCAAAAGCTAAAGAGGCTAGGCGATCCGCAACCCGATTAGCCTCTCTACAATAATGACGGTACTGGATGAACTAGTCCCTACAAAAGAAGTTTTGGCATCTAACACTAGGTTGGAAAGAGGATGTTGTGGGTTGACTCCCTTTTGAATAAACTCAATAGCAACTTTAGAATTTGATTCAAGAGGAACGTGTTGTAGCCCACCGGACCAAGCCACCTCTAAACCATACAAGATACCCCAAAGCTCAGCCACAACAGCAGTGCAAGCCCCCACATTCGCAACAAAACCTGAGACCCAAGCGCCATGATTGTCTAATAATACCCCTGCAACAACACAACCTCGCGAGCTAGACATGGCCCCATCAGTATTAATTTTAGACCAGCCTGGATCAGGCCTGACCCAAGAGATCCAAACTTGAAGAGGAGGGCCTTGAACTTTAGGGTGAAGGGCGTCTTTAATGATGTTAGTTGGGGACACCTTCCTCGGGTGTTGATGAGGTGAACAGTTTCCGAGCCTTTATCCACCATACCAATTTAATGCTCTTTTTTTCGGAAAGTTTCAGTAGATTGAAACCGGGAGAGAATATACATCACAAAATTATCTACAAAGTAGAGAGACAGTTATCAACAATTTCCCATAAAAGCCGAAACAAGAGGGCATCAAGGGTTGAAAGCATAAGGATATACATCACAAAATTATTGCTCTTGCATCCCTTCACAATCCACATATGACATATCAACTCTTCATTGACACAATATTATCCTTGACTTTTCTATTTACAACACTCGTGAATTTGACAGTTTTTCTGTAAAAATCATTTACTAAATGGAGTTGGATCCGGTGAGAATGACTTTATCTTACGAATATGCGAATACATGCACACTTTTTTATATTTACATGCGCATTCTTTCACATTCAAAGACATCCTAATTTGACATCGGTGAAGTTTTTTAAATAACTCTATAGAGTACTAAAACCTTATAATATATACGGTTTTTCTATCTTATGTCCCAAGGGCACAAACACATCACAACAAAATCATAATCTCATAAATTAGTAAACTCAACAATACTAATGCTTTGGAAGATTTGGAGAGAAAAAAAGTTAATTATAATCATTAGATCTAATGTAATTCCCCTTACCCAAATCCTTTAACTTAGTCAAATCCTTTATCTCAGTCTAGTACGCGGTGAACGACCACACGTAAAAGGAAAATAAAGCTTCCCGCTGAAAATGTGAGAACCTCCTAGCAAAGATAGATCCATAAATGTAAACAAAAAAATTGATGATAACGTGTTTTGTAAAAGTAGATAACATTTTAGGTAATTGAACATCATTTGTAGTACATTTCCTGTCGTGGATGTTTGAGAGTAAGCCTAAATCCAGTCAAAACCGGATGTACCCTGCAATGGGAGAACATCCAACGACATTGCTTTGTGTTTATCAATTTAAATGTTTGCTAAATAAACGAGAATTCTGGATCATCATACAATTCCTGTTGTTGAATGCTTGAGAAGTTTTGCATAGTTTTCCTCTTGAAGTAGATTTCAATTACTCCTTAACCCTTTTTTTAATAGGCAAGCAACTCCTGGAAAGCTACCTAGCATTGCCAAAGGCTTTTAACCGACTGGATCACAGGGGAATGGGAACTACTCCTTGAACCTAATATTTCACTAAACCTTCTACAAACATTGTACATACTCAAACTCAGAAATCCATCTATAAAGAGGGAAACTGCAGAAAGTTAGGAATATTTCGCAACACTGGGCTGCACCTGTCAATTGAAAACCAAATTACCAAAGTTAAGCTAGTTAAAACACCTGGAAAACAAGACAAACACAGATACAAAAGAAATACACAACTCACAAGAGCACAAAATCAAGATCCCAACTCCAAAACCAGTTCTGCTTGACCAAATAACATGCACTGTATTTGTATACAACCATCTGCAATTTCAGCAATTCTTATATAAGCAAAACAACTAGAGATACTAAAAGTAGTAAAGAGATATGGCAGCACATCTACTAACCTCAATATCTTAGACAAACATCATCAGCTCAGGTCGAGAATACACGTTTTCCCCTTCATCCTGCAAGATAGGATAAGCAGCAACAAGAGCGTCCTGTCCTCCAATATAGAGCGAGTTGTAAATCTTCCAATAAACTTCCCTAACCTTCCTTGCTGGATGGAATAATCCTTGAAGACAGTAGTTAAGCACACAAGCAGGACCCACTGCAACTCTCATCCCTTCAATAGCCTCCATTACTGCGTTTATCACATGGGGAGACGTCTCAAAGATATTGGGCCACACAAAATTCATCAAATGGACTAGAGCGTCTTCACATCCCAATCCCGCTACACCCAAAGCCATATGCTTCACAGCTGAAGCCGCTGTTTGCCTGTGGACTAGATCTCGGTCCATGAGAGCGTCTTCAAGAAGCGGAGTCACTGCATAGATGTAATCCTTACCCATCTCCCCAATGTACTCGAATAAGAAAGAGAGTGATTTCAGGACTCCGTTTTGAACGTTGAGCTCTGGTACACGGTACTCGTTCATTAATGCAGGTAGCACGGTGAACGGGGAGCAAGTCTCAGCAACTATAGCTATTGCAACGGTTGTGCAGACACGGTTTTGACGCTCTTGGACCTTGAGATTGTTCAGGAGAGTAGCGAGCACATCTTGTGGGCCAATGGCTTTAGCAATGTAACCGAACGTGTTGACTGTTGCACGTCGAATTCCCTTCTTATGGGCTTTGAGCATTTCAAGAAGCTCAAAGCATATCCTCATCCATTCTCGAGCTGGAACGAACTCAGCTCCACGATCTGCAATTCTTCCTACAAGGTCAATGCAATTCTCTTGCACTTTTTCGTGTCTGTTCTTCAGAATAGGTGTTAATCTGGGGAGCAGATCTTTAATGGGAGGCGTCATTTTTGTCATACCGATAACGTTAACAATGGCTTTGAGCGCACCTAGGATTGACCCCAAAACCTCGGGATACTCCTCTCCAAGATACTCGTATAGAACAACACCCAGATGACCCATGAGCTGCTCTTCCCCACATTGTTTCATTACCACAGCAATTCTTGAAATGAGATCTGCAGCTTGCTGTCTTACTTTGGCACTCTTGTTGTTCAAACGCCACTTAATTGTACCACAGATCTGAGGAAGGTATGGTTTTACCCTCTGCCCAAGTGAATTCACCACTGCACCGAATCCATTAAGCATAACATTTGCATCATCACTGGTCTGCTCTTGGAATGCGTAAAGAATGCCATCTATGAGAAGCTCTTCCAAGCGAGCATCTATATCTGATGAACCCAAGTTGGTAACCACTTTCTCAATCGTCTCCATTACCATACGCCTGTAAGGTTCACTCTCATCCTTGAGATCCTCCACAACCCGGCCCACTATATCAGCAACCCCAACCTTGTTGGCAATCTCCACTGTCGTCTCCACCAACTGTTTGTAGTTTCTCCTATCCAAAGCCATTCTCCTAACCCAGAAATGTTTAAAAAACTCGGGAAGAATGTCAGTACGAATATAGTCAGCCTCCACTCCCTCGGTACTAACACACTGTTTCACCACCTTTAAGACGATTTTCTTCATTTCTTCATCGGGCGACTGGAATTCTCGAATCAGAATAAACATAACCTCCTTGGTGTAATAGCTAGCATACAGGGCATCCATCAAAGGTATGATAAAACCAATAGCCTTCAAGAAAGCAGCCAAAACCTTACCACGGTGAGACCTGATACCTTTCCACAAAGGCTTCAGCACAGAGTCAAAACTCTCAATACCATATGGTGCAGCTGCTTCAGCAAGAGCAGCCAGAGAAAGAGCAGTAATAGTCCTCACCTTCTGATTCTCATCATTCAACCCATGCTCGATGATCTCCACCAAAGATCTCAAGTGAGGCAAAACAGCACAACCGATTAAGATGGCAATCTGCTGAACAATCTTGATTCCAGTGTGCCTAGCTTGCCATGATTTCTTACTCTGACAAACAGCCTTCAAGAAAGGCAACAGAGCTGGAATACCGAGAGCCGAAGCAACGACACTGAAAGCCCGGGCAGTGGTGTTTCTCACATATTCATCAATATTATCAATATCTGGCCTCATTGCAGCAATCATAGTAGCTAAACCAGCAGCCTTACTCAGATTCGATATAATCTCTCTCCCTTCAACACGGGCATAGTAATCTTCATCAATCAGAAGGGGTTCAATCACCACAAGAATCTTGTGAACAAAAGGCCTAACCAATTCATCCAGCTTATACAAAATTCTATCAATTACCTTAACAAGAAGATGCCTTTCCTGATCCTCCAAAGTGGGCTGCATGAGCAAAGGCAAGATTTTGTTAAACAAAGGCCCGGCACCAAACTCCCGCGCCTTATCAGTCAGCTGTCTCAATGCAGTCTTCCTTTGAGGAGGCGTACCGTTCTTGACCTTAAGCAAAAGCTTCAGAATCTTCCTCTCTTTCTGCGCCTCAGGTGTCAACTCTTCTTCATTAATATCCTCCATAAGTGACTGAAAGATAGTCATATCCTCTGGCTTCATAGTTGGCAGCCCACCTGGAAGCTCCTTTGGGACATCGAACTGCTGACCCCTAACCTCCTCAGGGATGCTATAAAGAGGTGTTCCCATCGGAGTTGGTGTAGCAAGAAGCTTCCTCGCTGGTGTCCTGATCGGAACATAAGATGCAGGAGGGTCCAAAATCTTATATCCTTCCGGTGGAAACATTGAATCGAGTTCCTCATCAGTCAACGGCCTGTTTCTATCCTCTATATCCCGTTCCCACCTCATCAGATTATACTGCTCAGGCGTCATTGGCCCCCTCATATTAAGCTGCCCAGGAGTTGGTGTTGCAAGCTCAATTCCACCTAGAGGCGTCACACCAGGAGTATATGCAGCAGCAGGTGTTGCTCCGGCCATAGGAGTGGTACTTCCCATAGTTGCCGGAGTTTCATCCCACCTCGACCTCTGCTTTTTCGGAGTCGGAGTAACACCACCAGATAACTTAGGTGTTGAGTCCCAAGTCATACCAGCAGGAGTAGCACCAGGTGTAACACCACCAGCTGTTGGAGTTGCATCAGATTCAGAATCATTCAAGCGACCAGGTGTTGGAGTTTCATCCCATCTGTTCCTCCTTGCAGAAGGTGTAGCATCACCGACCCTCCCCGGAGTCGGGGTTGCATCCCACCGACCAATTCCAGGGGTTGAATCAGGCAAATCCCAATCTGAGGATGCAGTCTTAGCTTTCTTGACCGCTGCTTCACCTTCCCCTTGATCCTGAGACTGATCCCACCTATTTCTCCTCTTCGAAGCTGCCGGCTCTTTTGCAGGAGCAACACCAGATTCCTTGGCCTCTTTCTTACTCTCCTCATGTTCCTTCTTCTTCTTAGCAATAGCTCTCAAAGTATCCTCCTTCTCCCTCTTTAACGCTTCTTCCCTCATAACTTCCGAGTAGGTCCTCACATCCGCACCAGGAGTCTTATCTCCCATGGCGAAAGCATCGTTTCTATCCGGAGAAATCACACGGTTAAACCTCCGACGCCGATAATCATCCTCTCGGTCGATGATCTTTCCAGGACGGCGGAACCCGTCCTCTGCGTCATCTCCACCATCAAGGCCAGGCATCTCCTTAAGCAGCGACTTAGGAGCGGTGTATGAGGCGAGCTTTCGTGCAACATCATTGTCCATTTCGGCAGCGTTTTCATCGTCCTCATCGACGGGAATCGATTCAACCTCCGGTCGATTTGAACCATAGAGATCAGTATCATAGGTCACAGTGTTGAGAGAAGCTGCGAGCTGCTGCTCCAACTTCTTCCTTTCCTCCTGAGTCTTTGCGATCTCTGGATCCACCCCCGCCATAGTTTTCAAATCCCTAAATTCTCCAAAATCAAATCCAAATTCCAATTCAGTACAGCAATAAAGATCCACAAATTCGCCGAACTATACCACCCGGTAAAGAATCAACAAGAGATTGGGAAGAAAACACTAACCGAGATAGGGAGAGAAGGTAGGTTTATCTCCTCTTCGTCGCGATTCGTCTGATTCTCTCACTCAGGGTTCTTCTAGGTTTTTGGTTATTTACTTATTTTGTTTCCTTTAATGGGATAAAGGATAAATAAGGGACGCAAATGATGTTCATAAAGTATTTATATAGTGCCACAAAACAAAACACCGCCTTATCGCTAAACACTTGATTTGGGCTTTTTGGACAGTTGGGCCTTGGCCCAATATATATAAATACCCGGACAATATAACAGTAGAAAATATTTCTACGAACTATGCTCAAAATCCGAAAGCAAATCCAGCGACGCACTCTCCAGGTAATTTCTCTGTTTCTCGCACAATTCCGATGAGAGCCAATTGAGTGTCCTTTGTTTTCTGATTCTTTTTTCTCTTTTGGTGTGTGATCTGGAAATTTCAGCTTCTTTCTGATTTTTAACATGATCTGTGGAGCTTTGACGGCAATTTAGCCAAATTGTATTGGAAAATTAGGTTGATTTGATTTTCTGAGAGAAAGGTTTGGGAAAGATGTTATGGTATAGAGATTAGTAATTAAGAAATGATTTGAAGTAAAATTAATCATTAGAGCAGTGATAGGGAATGGATAAAAAGAGGAAAGATCATGTAATCCTTATCCTGAAATAGAAAATTCTGATATCGGAATCAAGTTGAAAGTAACCTATGCATCTATTTTGTAACTACCTGCAATTGGGGTTTCTGCTATCATGATGCTCTTGTGAGAAAAATGCTACTACATTCATTAAGATGGACAAAGTGATTAGAATTTGTTTTTGCAATTTTCTGCAGTTGCTTTTCCAGTTTTTTCAACTTGAATCACCCTAGCAAGCTCAGCATTGAAATTAGAGGAATACACTCTGATAACATAGAATCAAACTCATTATTTGATGTTAAGGTTATGTTTACTTTGCCCCTTATTTGCTGCAGTATCAGACAAATTAATGGATTTTCAGGTCAACTGTGAGCATTTTTATGCTCTTAAGTTTATAGCTAGATTCTGATTCATGTGTTCTGTTCGGAACTTTGTCAAAGATCTCTCAATTTATAAGGAAGTTATTTACTTGAATCCTCATAGCAGTATACAATTTATTTCTATTTTCAGGGTCTCTGGTGATGGTGTTGTAAGATATAGAAGTTAGAGATGTCGTCCATGAATACGTTACCTGACCAATTAATTTTGGAGATTTTGGGCAGAGTTAAGTTATATGCTGATAGAAATTCTCTTTCCTTAACGTGCAAACGCCTATACGAGCTTGACAATGAAGAGAGACAATGCATATGTGTAGGGTGTGGGCTAAATCCAGCAAATAAGGGTCTCATATCTCTTTGCAAACGGTTTCCGAACTTAAGAAGAGTTGAAATAATCTACTCGGGCTGGATGTCTAAACTTGGCAAACAGTTAGACGATCAAGGTCTACTCATTCTCACTACCAACTGTTCCTTCCTTACAGAACTCAGTCTATTTTATTGCACAGTCATCACTGATCTGGGTCTTGGTTACTTATCTTCATCATCCAAACTCTCGTCCTTGAAGCTAAAATTTACCCCTAGAGTTACTGGTTGTGGAATATTCTCCCTTGTTGTGGGCTGCAAAAACTTAACTCAGTTGCATCTAGTTCGGTGCCTAAATATAAGCAGTTCGGAATGGCTAGAGTGTCTTGGAAGACAGGGAAATCTCGAGGAACTTCTTGTAAAAAATTGTAGGGCGATCGGAGAGGGTGACTTGATAAATCTTGGGCAGAGTTGGAGGAAACTAAAGCGCCTGCAATTTGAGGTGGACACAAATTACCGTTACATGAAAGTTAATGACAAATTATCAGTTGAGAAATGGCAAAGGCAGCCATTTCCGTGTGAAAATATGGTTGAGCTAAGATTAGTAAACTGCATCATTAGCCCAGGACGGGGCCTTGCTTGTATATTAGGAAAGTGCAAGAATTTGGAGACTGTTCAATTCGAAATGTGCATTGGGCTAAGAGACAACGATATTATAAGCCTAGCTCAAAACTCAAGGAGGCTTCGTTCTGTATCTGTTAGACTACCGTCAGATTTTTCCATCCCTTTGTTGATGAACAACACTTCAAGGCTTACTGATGAAAGCCTCATCGCCTTGGCTGCAAACTGTTCATTTCTTGAATCAATAAAAGTCTCTTTTTCTGATGGAGAGTTTCCTTCGTTATCCTCGTTTAGTTTAGAAGGAATCCTTACTCTTGTAAAAACATGTCCAGTTCGTGAGCTTTCCCTAGACCAAGTTTACTCGTTTAATGACGTTGGCATGGCCGCTCTGTGTTCTGTTTTTAGCCTTGAAACTTTGGAGTTAGTGAGATGCCAAGAGATCAGTGATGATGGGGTTTTGCTCCTCTCTCAGTTTCCTAAGCTACGTGTTTTGCAGCTTGAAAAATGCTTAGGGGTGACTGATACCGGATTAAGGCCTCTGATTGGGCTGGATAAGTTAAATTTTCTTGCTGTAGAAGATTGCCCTTTGGTTTCTCAAAGAGGTGTTATCGGCGCTGCTAGATCTGTGTCGTTTAAGCAAGATCTTTCATGGATGCACTGATTTGCGCTTTCAGGTAAGTCTGATATTCAGTACATTGTTTGTTATGTATGTGTACCTATTCTCTGTCAACAGTCCCACCTAAAAGAATAATAAGTTATCTACTATGTGTATTTATGTAACCAAGCTTTTGAAAATGTTTGTGTAATCTATATATTCCTGGTACTTGTACTTATCTTTTCCATATACTTTGATGCAAGTTATCTATTAAGTATATTTTGATAAAAATTCTTTGACAAAACGATACACATGTTGAACAGTGTTCGTACGTTCGCGACATAAATGTTTTTCGTACGTTCGCGACATAAGAGATCAGTCTACCATCAAAGTATTGCTAAATCAACTCCTGATATGAGGTTCTTCTCACCTCATCATTGTGGCTTTGGACAAACAATCTTCATACTTTTCAACAATAAAGTTGTGATGTAAGATTAATGAAATTAATTCTAATGACCCTTTACAAATAAAGTCCATTTCGATGAGGGTGTGCATCATTTATAACATGTATCTGCATGCACCACATTGTGTTGTATTCGTGCATATCGAATATAAAAAGATGGTTCATATTCCAGGACTCAATCCCGTGATTATATTTAACTATTTAAGATTAATATAACATTACCATCTCATCTCGTACGGATTCAATGTCTCTTTAAGGAAATACTCTCTCTCTCCCATATTATAGATCTCGTTTGTTCCGTCCCATATTATAGACCTCGTTTGTTGTTATCGAGGTAAATTAAGGAAGGGAGAAAGAAAAGTGGAGAGGAGAGAGATTGTGAGTGAGTGTGGATTTTTATGTAGGAAAGAGAAGATAAAAAAGTGAATTGATGTGAGTTTTAATGTAAAAAGGAGGAAAGAGAGTGTAGATTGATGTGATATTGATAATAAGACAAAAGATAAAAAAGAAAAGTAGGATCTATATTTTGGGACGCCCAAAATAAAAAACGTAATCTATAATATGGGACGGAGAGAGTACTCCGTAATACACAACAAGGCCATGTACTCGTGCGTGGAACTATAGTGTTTGTGTAATATAAATCTGAAGCAAACACAGGTTCCACTTTCTGCATAAGTTTAATTATTTATCTCATAAAGTTAAGCCTTGTTTTGGGTACTTATGAGTAGGTGAGTGACTTCAAATAGATCAATACGTATATCGATCAGGTTGATTCTCGTGTCATGTGTGATGCCACGTGTAAGATAATGTAGTGTCAGTTTGATGCAGTACAAAGTCGATTTGATGAGAATTTCTCAATTTAAACATGAATTAAATAACAGGTCTCATATACTCCTTCCGTCCCAATTTGATAGTCTCATCTGATTTTCTGACACTATTCACGAGCCGAGAGAATCTTGTAGATTTCTTCCAATATATAAAAAAGAACATAGTCGTGTGGGGTCTTATTTGATTCGTCTTAATGAGTATTTTAACAATATTAAAAAAATTATAATTTTTAGTAACATACAATTAGAGTTATTAACGATACAAAACGTGTCTCGGCATATGTGTCGGAATCTAATGGGACTATCAAAATGGGACAGAGGGAGTACATTTTCATCTGTTTTTTCATCAACTAACTAACATTACAGGTTCTCAAAAAAAAAAAAAACTAACTAACATTATCTTATCTAGTATATAATTTTATAATGATAACTTTAAATGATATTGCTATATAATTAAATTTAAAATTAGATAAAATCAATATATAATAAATATAGATAAGCTTTTTTGCCTCTTATCTAATCAAATTATCATAAGTCAGTTTTTAATAAATTTATATGTTTTAGAACTCTTTTTTCATTCATATAGAATTATGGAAAAAAATATCATGAGGATTCACTCTCCTACGAGGACTAAGGATGGATCTTCACTCTTCATTTACTCACAATCTCCACCGTTCATCTATTTCTCCTCTTTTCTCATTTCCCCTCATTCTTTTCAGTGTTTCTTCTCTTTCTTCCATTTCTTCTCGATGTTCTCCTTCTTCTTTTTCTCCTCATTCTTCATTGATTCTCCATAAAGTCTTCATCTACTACCTTCGTCGATATCGATTCTAGTTTTGCGTCCAGATTTTTGCTCCTTTTATAGATTTAGGTCTAAATCTGCGAAGAGAAATTTACTCAGTCCATCGATTGTTTGATTGAATCAATTCCGCTTTCGATGTTATTGAAATTGATCGAGTTAGGTATTGATTCTTTTTGTTTTTGAAACCAATGCTCACTCGAGTCATCGATTGTTTGATTGAATCAATTCCGCTTTTGATGTTGTTGAAATTGTATGTGCAGATAGTCGGAATTGCAATTTTGGTTGATATCTTAGTTTTCCATCAATAAAATTAGGTTAATCATAGTGTTGATTCGATTCCACCTTTGATTTTTCTCATTAGTTGAAATTGTTTTTCCAGTTAGTATGAATTGAATTGATTTCATAAAGGAAAATACATTAAAAACTGTTTCTCTAGTTCGACCCCTGGTTCACACATTATTTTAGTATTTGAGGATTCAAAGTTTCCCGGGTTGCACCCGCGCAACATCATTTTTACGCCTATAGTGCTAAAAAGGTTTTAATTTTAATTTTTTTTCATTTTTAGGGGCCTTTCAATTAGGGGTGATCAAAAATATCTGATCCAGTCGATCCAATCCGATAATCCGCCGATCCGATCCTGAAAAATTCGTATTCGAAAATATTCGATTAACTTTTATCCGAATTCGGTCCGATCCGGACGATTTTTCCGGATATTTGGACCGGATACGGATCAAGATATTTAGCTAACGGATATCCGAAAATATCCGATACTATTATTTTAATATATAAATATGTTATTATAGAACTAAAATATACTTTTAAAAGTGTAGATGATTCAATAATTGTCTTTATACATTTTTAATTAATAGGATATATTCTCTCAACACAAAATTCTCTTATATAATAATATCACTTTGGTTGTTGTTCTTAAAATTTTAAACTTTAATTGCTTATTTAAATTGTTAACTCATTAAATAAATCAAATATATTAATTTTCACATCTTAATTCCTCTATATAGTATATATGATTATATATTTAACATTAAATTTCTATTTTGTGAATTTTTTATTTTAATAGAAATAAAAAATTTAATTTAATTTTCATAGATCTTCTAGAAATCAAATAATTCGGATATCTGGGTCAAATATCCGATCCGGGCAATATTTACCGGATATCCGCTCCAAAACGGATCGGGGTTTTGTGAATTTTTTTTACCGGATATCCGGGGTATCGGATCGGATATATCCGTTTGCTCAGCCCTACTTTCAATGGGTACATTTTTTAACCCGATTTTCCAAACCCGGTTCAAAAAATTATTTTTTAATTTTTTTAACCCGACCGAAAGGTATTAAACAACAAATAAAAAAAATTTTTTGTTGGTAAAAGAGAGGCAGCACTCTAGCAAATTGTATTAATTAAATGGTGGTCAAATTTAAATTGGAGAATTGGATGATGTAAGGAGGGTGGCCCCTCCAATGTTCGATTGTAAGTTGTTATATTAAAATTACTAATATATCAATATGATCCATCAGCGTACTAGTTCACTCTCATTAATTGTCTCCAAACCAAAGACTTCACTTAGGTTGTACACCTACTTTCCCACTAGAGCAACGAGGTAATAGTGATATATAATCATATTTGTTGTTTAATATCTTTCGGCACATAGTGACGGGGTAGGTAAATATTTTTTTACCCTTGCCGAAAGGTAAAAAATTTCAAAAAAAAACCTTTCGGCACTCCAGATCATAATTTTTTTAAATATTAATTTTTTTAAACCGGACCCTTTCGAAACCCCGTTCCGAAATGGTCAAAAAATTAAAAAATTAAAAAAAATTGGGTCCCACCTTTCGTCACATGGTGCCGAAAGGTAGGGTGCTGCCAGGTGAAATTTGGGTGTTGCGCGGTTAGTTCGCCAAGTTTTCTTATGCACGCAGATGATGTGACTCTTGTTGATGCGCCTATTTTTTAAATTTGTTTGGAGTTACTCTAAATCACACTACTTTCTTTCCCATACCATTCCACACTTCATTGGGTCGAACAAATACCACCACTACAACATCTTTTCGTGTCGTGCCTCTCACAAACTGAAGTTAACATTGCGTTTGTGGATAAATGCACGTTCATTTCAACACTACATAGTGCTTGATTTTCCCGGCCCCCTCTGTAACACGAGGAAAGAAATATTATTTTAGACAATACTAATTAATTAAGTAAGGGCAATTTAGAAAAAAATTTGATATTTTATCGTATCTTATCTATATATATATATATATATATATATATATATATATATATATAGGGTCAGGATCTGGTGAGAACACATTCTTAGGAGAGAACAGGTGAGAACGGATCTGAACCGTCCGTTTATTTTAAAGGCTCAGATTAAAAATAAAAAAATAAACATCTTCCTCCTCAACTATCTCGCTCGCTCTGTCGTTCGAACAAGGCGACGACAATTCCGTCGGTGTCAACTCGTCTCCGGCAAAATCCGTTGTCAATGACTGCATCGAATCCGTCGTAATCTCGCCTGAGCTATAGTTGCTGCATCAACTTCTCTAATGCACTCCGATGGCCGATTAATTCTCGACTACTAGCACAACGTAAGATCGCATCTCCTTTTCCCTTGAACTGAATAAACAAAGACTCAAAAGATACTCTCCACCAGCTTCGCCTTTGCTGTCCTTGGAGTGGTGCCCAATTGCTCTGTCGATGAGCTCAAAGCCGCTTTTAGAGCCAAAGAATTTACTTTCCCATCTCTATTATCTCTTCACGCCTGTCTTTTTAGGGTTTATGAATTGGATGCCCTACTACTTTATGATCTTCAGCATAATGTATTTATACCCAATTTGATTTTGATTACTTGTTGATTGTGTTGATTACTATTTGGTATTCATGGTTGAGATATGTGAATTTGTGAATATTTGTGTTGAACTAGTAGATTAGCATAATCTATTTATACCCAAGTTGATTTTGATTACTTGTTGATTGTGTTGATTGTTGTTTGGTATTTATGGTTGAGATATGTGAATTTGTGAATATTTGTGTTGAACTAGTTGAATACAGTGGGGAATTAGAGGCATATTTTCCAAATCATTTCTCACATCGAATTTGATTGTTAAATCACTTATTCATGTGGGATTCACTTATTCATGTGGAATTAGAGGCTTCTGGATTTGCTCGGTTGGATTCCCCCAATTTAACCGAATTGTAGAAGCTCCAATTCAGTTCTCTAAACTTTACATGGTGTATCTGGTCTCTTGCATATCTAAAGCTGAAGGTGATGGGATCTTGGCATCTTGCAACCGGTTTATGTGCAACAAATGGCGCAGTGTATTTTGGGTTCTCGGGTCGAGTCGACTGGGGGAGTATATTTTGCTAGGTTTCTTTGGCCCAGAAAATGTCTCTTAGATGTGCGTTGACGGTGGAGTTTATCTCTCTACCGATAATTCTCCATTTGAGAGGTGAGCTTATTTGCAGAGAATATGTTCGATGAAATGCTTCTAAGAAAATGGCTGTTTATTTTTGCATCTGAGTATGTAGTGAGTTGCAGGATCCTTTGGTGCTGGTTTTTGTATCTAGGTCAAGAATATGAGGTTCAGTGGAGTCTTTAGGCTTATATTCAAGCCACTTGTTGATAAACTAACAAGTTGTTTGCTATTCATTGAGACAAAAGATAGGACTTTTGCTATGAAATGTTACCCTTTGCAAGGGATAGCATTAAACTTCTTCTAGCTGCATGTCACATTTAGTATGCATTGGTATGCATTTCACAATTTGCTGCAAAATGTTGAAGATAAAGCTGTTTGGTATGAACTTATGAGACCTTGTCCAGTTGTCGCTCGTATGATGCTTGTCGGTATAGGTATCCAATGCTTCCAACATATAACGGGTATTGATGTCGGTATAAGGCAGCTGGGATTGAAGACAACACAAATCTGTTAGTTGCAACGGTTGCAGTTGGAGTGACAAAGACTTCATTTATATTGGTTGCTCTGTATATTTTTGCAGCTAAATATGCTGGTTGTTGACATGGAGAAGTTTGTTTCGCCACACAACAAGGTAGTTACTAGTTAATGACCTTCTAGCTTCAAGCGAGTGAGGTGACTACTTCAACATCCAAGGAGTTTTCAGTGTCAACAGTATCTCCAGCAGTCCCAGCTATAATAAGAATGCCTACCTTCAGACTTCTATGTTGGCCACTAATTACAGATCCTTCATTGAGATCATCTTCCAGAATTGGGAAGATTTCGTGCAGTCTTGGCATGTTAATGGCTACGCCTTTTTCGTTGTTGGGTAAGCTCTGAAATTAAGGAATTAGGAAAACTGAGTTACACTGTTGTTTGGTGATCAGGGTGATCAGTTTCATTGGATTCTTCATCTCAAAGGATCCATTTGTTTGATCTTTAATATCCTTGCTTTCAGTTTGAAGGAAATTTTACTTGTTCTCCTTGGCGATAGTAAAAAACTGAGAGAGAATGAGATACATGGAGGTGACCAGATTTTAGATCACATAGAAGTGGCCCTTAAGGATAACTTGCATAGTCCAGGGGTCAAAGAGAACAAGGATTTACTTGGTGAGAGTAAAAAAATGAGAGAGAATGAGGCCAATAAAAGTATTGGAAGGCAAGATCCAGATTCGGTAGAAAGGTCTAAGTGTAAGAGAAAATTTGAAAGCTGTGAAGAAATGCTGAGTTGGTTGAAGAAAATTGCAAAAAACCCATGTTCTTCATCAAAAGGGGGAATACTGAATAGTTCTAAGTGGATGGAAAATGGTGGGAAGGAGTTCCTTTCCTCGGCTCGAGTAGCAATGCTAAAGAGGAAATATTCCAATCGAATATGCAATTTACAAATAACTTAGTATGCAATTCACAAATAACTGAAAATGCAATTCACAGAAGTTGTGTATGCAATTCTAAATAGCTGAGTATGCAATTTACAAAAAGTGAGTATGCAATGCACAAAAACTAAGTATGCAATTAAAAAAAACTGAGAATGCAATGCACAAAAACTAAGTATCCAATTCACAAAAAATGAGTATGCAAATCACAAAAACTAAGTATGCAATTTACAAAAATTGAGTATGCAAATCACAAAAACTAAGTATGCAATTCACAAAAACTGAATATGCAACTCACAAAAACTGAATATGCAACTCACAAAAACTGAGTATGCAATTCTAAAAACAGAGTATGCAATTCACAAAAACTGAGTATGCAATACACAAATAAAAGAGTATGCAATTCACAAAAACTGAATATGCAATCACAGAAACCGAGTATGCAAATCAAAAATAAATGAGTATACTATTCACAAAAACTAAGTATGCAATTCAAAAAACACATGATATGCAATTCAAAAATAACTAAGAATGCAATTCACGTATGATATACTAGAATAACATGTATGGGGCTAAAAGAAAAGCACTTAAGGTGCTTCACAAGAAGCACATACGAAGGTTAAAGAAATGCATGTAAGATTCTTCGAAAGAAGCACGTAGGGTGCTTCTAGAGTAGCATGTATGGAGCTTCAAGAAAAGCACATAGGGCAATTCAAAAAATACATAGGTTATTTAAAAATAATGTGATTTTAAAAAATAACTTAGTACGCAATTTACAATTCACTTAGTATGCAATTCAGAAAACACTTCGTTCTGGGTAAAACGTAATCACC
Organism: Oxyria digyna; assembly: GCA_029168935.1. Lineage (NCBI taxonomy): Eukaryota > Viridiplantae > Streptophyta > Magnoliopsida > Caryophyllales > Polygonaceae > Oxyria > Oxyria digyna. The sequence goes on along the minus strand of JAPVLV010000010.1, from coordinate 12,071,926 downwards.
AACCGTTATCAGTTTGGAAAATCATAATGTTATGGCCATGAGAAGAGTTTCTATTTGAGTTCATGTCAAACTCACCAAAACTACACAGGGAAAGTTCAGTGATTCTTTGATTTAAAAAATGAGACAGTGGAATTATTTGTGCTTGACTGGTACTGATCACAAATTTCAGTAGACAAGCTCAATATCTTTTAGGTTACTGTCACCTTCAACCTTAATTATCAGCAACCCATCTGTTGATCTGAATGTGAACTCTACCTCCACTGCATTCACTCTACAAAACCTCGGTTTTGTCCTTGAATACGCACCAAATCGTCCACATCCCTTCGCTTTGATCTTCACCATTTTATCAGAGAAATCCAATGACTCTACTGCTCCTCCAGAGTTGTACATGTCCAGCAATCCAATTGGTGCAAAACCAATCATCTCAGAAAAAACCTGCATTTTACACGAAAATTAAACAAAATTGCGTGTTTTTAGAAGATAGCTGATTTTAACTTACCCTGATAGGAGATATGGTGTATAATTCACATTGTAATAGACCCAGCGACACATTAATACTCCCGGTCTTTGTAAATCTTGACAAAGACCCTGCGCAATGACATATTTATAAACTTCAGAAACTGATAAGAATCCTAAAATTATAATTAGACATGGTCTGTTAGATTTTTTTGAGTACCTGAATTGAAAGTATATACAGCAAAATCTCCATTCCAGTTTTCACCAGTGATCTCCTCAAGAAACTCAATATCTGATGGACTAACATATCCAGATATAAGAGAAGACGGAGTTAAATTTGTGGCTCCTTGACAGTTGAAGACACCCACCACTCCTGATTGCTTGTTATGATTCCATATCTTCAGCAAGCTGCACATCAAAGAAATTGCTATATAAACAACAGTATGAAGTATTTATTTCAGATATAAAGAAAAATTATACCTCTTTCCATCTGTGACTGGATCCTTAAATAAGCAATCACGAGTAGGTCGTCCAGCAAACTTAGCTCTTAGGATCGACCCATCTGACAATACGAGCTTTCTAAGGATTTTGAAGTCATGATTTCCGGGCTTGTCGCTGAAATTACAATATCTAACCATCAAAAAAATACATATTTAACAAAAAAAAACAAAAGATTTTATCAGCCTTAACCTTTACCTTACGTATACAACGCCACCACTTACTGCTCTTGCTGCTCCATGGAAATCAGTTGCATCATGTTTGCTCTAAGAAACAAGAACACCTAAGATTTTCAGTTTTTTGTGGTCTTTAAAATACAGAAAAGAACATGAAAAATAATATCTTCCATGAAACATGTCCCAATCTGGCACCACTATCTCACCAAGAAGAAGGCTGTTAAACGAATCTTCAAAAATATCTTTCAGTTTTTTGTGATTTTCTTTGATGTCCACTAATCTTGTTGCAAACCTTCAAAAAGAAAAAAAAAACAATTAATGTGATGCTTGGAGTTTGAAGAATATGAGACTACTTACTGTGTTCCTTCTTGTGGGGATTCACCATCTTTCTGAAACTCATTGCACGTGTCCTGCCAACCGTCATCGATGATCAAGAATCTTGGCAATACACCTCCTTTAGCAAAACTGTACAAATCACAATAAAAGGATCATAAAAGTCACACATTATATCATACTATAGTCATATATGCCTAAGACTCATGCATTGTTCTTTTACCTTTCAAGACCTTCTCTGATTCCTTCTGGATTAACATCTTGGTAAAATGCATCCCATGTACACCATCCAAACCAGTCTAAATGTACAGGCATCTGTCATTTATGTACTGTTTCAGATACTTATAATTCTAGATTCCAGCATATATATATATTTGTGCTTCTGGATTCACTTAGTATGCAATCCAGAAAACACTTGGTATGCAATTAAAAATAACTTAGTTTGCAATTCAAAATTCACTTTGTATGCAATTCATGAAACACTTGATATGAAATTTGCAAATCAATTAGTATGAATTTCATAATTCAATTAGTATGCAATTCAGAAAACACTTGTATGCAATTCAAGAATCACTTAGTATGCAATCCAGAAAACACTTGGTATGCAATTCAAGAATCACTTAGTATGCAATCCAGAAAACGTGTAGGATTTAAGGTTAAAAGCAAAAGGTTTGACTTAGTTGTATACTTGTATATGAACACTGACAGTAATCAGAATAATAAACACAGGGTCAGACAACTCTTTAACATTGATATGACTACTTTTACGTATGAATTTGTTGATCATTTCACCACTTTTACCAAAAAAAAAAAGAATTCATAGAAGAATATTTGTTGACAGTTTGTTTTATATGTAGTACTGAGGTTCACACAAGATATGTACAGTAACGAAGATGTTGTAGTAAAGCAAAAGATAAGATGTATTCAACAATTATTGTGTAAATGAAATGCAATTCAGCAATCAGATAAGATGTATTCATAGACAAACCTGGAGAATCCATGTAGAATGAGACCAATCAACAGGATCAACCAACTTTACCGAACTAACTCCCCAGTGTTAAATCATCCGCCTCGAACTGCATCTTCAGCCTCATCATGGGATACTAGCTCACCTGAAAATCTGAAATTGAGTTCCAATTGCCACATATGTTTACCAATCTATCAGATTTACAAAAATCCCCCAATTTCAAGCCATGAGTGGACATCAGAACTAATATACTCATTAATCCGAACACAAAAAATATCAGATTGGGGAGGTTAGGGTTTGAATTGAGCATAAAACTTACATTCCCATCTGAACCTCCAATGGCCTCCAATGGTCAGCTCTGTTCAGGGCGAGAAGTGACGTAATGGAGGGTCGCCAGCAATCGTAGCACGACTTCGTTCTCATCTGAACCAGTATTGCATCAACCAAGACAATATTTGCCCTAATTCCCATCTACTCAGATGCAAACACAATGAAGAAACCCTAGTTGGTCTGATCAAATTCATTATCCAAAATCAAAACCTAATAACACATAATGCAACGAGATTCAAGACAATGCAACACACATTTATTGCGTTACTGCATCAACCTAGAAAGCATTTACCCTAATTTTCATGATGCAAATCCTAACCCTGGAAAATTAGGGAAAAACTGGACATGAAAAATTACCTCACTAGCAGGATAATCTAGAACTGCGGCGAGATAAATGGACGCCTCCCTTGATTGCTACTAATGGTCAGGTTCGTTAGGGTAAAAGGTGACGAAGGACTAGGAGGGTCGCCGGAGATCGAGCAACCACTTCTACAATTTCAGTCCGATACCTCGTCCCCACCTTGTCCGCCGCTCGAAATAGTAGACGTCGGCGCTCGAACATGAAAACGGGAGACGAGGAGATTCGAAGAAGACGCGTCAAACAGAGAGAAAGAGGAGTGATATAGCGCGTGTAAATGAAGGGCATGACTAATAACACGGATCGTCAGATTGTCCTACATCCAATGGTTGAGATTCGTTCTCACCAGGAGCAGGTTCTCTCCTGGGAGATGGTTCTCACCTGAACCACTTTCTATATATATATATATATATATATATCTTAATAACTTATAAAGCTGACCTTTTTTTTCAGCATTCATGTAGTTTAGGATGGGAATTAAAGGAGAGTTAGATTCTTACGAATTGGGGCTTTCATTGTGAAAACCCTTCGCTTCTCCTTCTCCATCCCTTCGTTTCTCCTTCTACATCGTCGGTTACCAGAGTAATGTCCTCTGGGTTTCCCATTGATTCTGTACTTAAGACTTTCTTCTCCTGCATATGGAAGGTCTCAGATTCTTCCGCCCTCTTTCAATCTCCAGTTTCCATCTGCTATGGCACCTGCGAATCGCAAGCAAGCCGCCGTGATGTCGTCTGCTCAGGACAAGGCCGATCCATCCTCAATGGGTTCCTCGGAACGGAGGTTGCCCGTCGTGCCTAAGGTGCCTGCGAAGGCGCTCAACCCCCCGGCTTACGTTGCTCTGGCTGATTTGGCGATCGGTGTTGACGCTAAGGTTTGTGTTCTCATCTGCCGGCAATGGGATGCGACGTATTTGCAAGGCAAATATATTGGTGTCGCCTTCATTGTCTCGGATTCAATGGTGTGTCTCCTAATTTTCGTTGATTCCGTTGTCTAATTTCTCGCCTTTTATATCGGAATTTGTTACTCACTGTTGTGCCTCCTAATTTGTTCAGTGTGTATCCAAAATGGGTGTGTTTGCCTATTGTTGTGTTCATTGCCCCCTATTTTTGTGTATGCCTTCAGCCTCTGGCAATTTGTTTGCTCTTTACACCTTTGGTGCTTCCTACTAATCAACTGTTCATAGTGTATCAAACGCATCGTGCAGCAGATGCATCAACCCTATATATTTTATTACACAAAGTGGAAATCTTAATCATTATGATCCACTGGTGCCAAACATTTTGCTTTGACATACAGTGTCATTGCGAATGCATCAGTCCAGCAATCATGTAGTCTTTATATTACGTTGTGATCCATTTGTTGAATTGTATACTACTGCCTACTGCAATATTTGAATCTTTATGTTTTGTTACACAAGGAAATTCCACGCTTTGTACTGCTAGAGCGGCTGTTGCTCAGCGTTTTGTCAGCCGTTTGTTCCCAGGGAAGATCTATGCGCTGAAGAACTTTACCGTCTCGCCAAATAGAGACACCTATCGTGTGCGCAACACCGATCCCCATATACTAACACTTGAAGGGAACACTGTCGTAAAGGATGTTGTTGTTTCGGATGAGGGATTTGTCCGATACCCGTTTCAATTGGTTGAATTTGAGGAGATCGTCCCCAACGGCTCAAAATTTCTCATAGGTTTGTTGTTGTGCTTAAAGTTTTCCATTCACCGTTGTATGCTTACTAACTGAATTACTGTGTTGTAGACGTTATCGGATGCCTCACCAGTACAACCACCCCCAAGGTGACCCTGAGTGGTGTGCAGTTCATGGATTGCCACATAATGAATGAGAGGTACTTCCAGATACTAAAAGTCTATATTGTGTTATTGTCGGCCCTATTTCTAATACTCGGGCATCTATAGGAATGTCACGGTGCGTATCACACTATGGGGCCAGGCCTGCACTGACCTCATTGCGGCACAAGCCCACGCTCAGCCAACGGACATTATTATTTTCCCCGGGATGAACATACGGGAATACCGAGGTGAAATCTGACCCTATACTGAGGCTGACCTTGATCATGTATGAATTCATTTTGACCACTGCTCTGCTTTGTTATTAGGTGAGGCGTTCCTTTCGAGCACTTCGGTCACCCAAATTTTCAGTCATCGCAGTATTCCATAAATCAAGGCGTTCAAGGCGAAACTGATGTTTGTATTTTTTTGTTGGGTACTTACTATTTACCTCACCTCCCGTGTTTTGACAATGTTCCCCTATTTTATTCCAGGGGGCGAGACGACGGTGTTCCTGTGAGACCGCACGGTGCACTAGCGACTCGCCGTGTGACCATTTCTGAGCTTCTAGAATTGGGCCGACAGTACAAGGCGACCGACAATAAGGTATTTGTGAATTGGTTTATGTGTTTGACCCTTATCATTAGCCGTTCGTTGTCCCTGACATTTCGGCCATATCCGCCAGATCACGCACATTGGTAATTGTTGTGTCTGGATTACTGACATACGCACCAAGAATGGTTGGTATTATGATTCCTGCACAAATGGTCGGTGTAAAAAAAGGATCACTAAGGTTGGCGGGAATTTTTGGTGCAACGCGTGTGTACAATCATGTGACTTCCCCCACATCAGGTAACCGGTTTGGGTTTCGTATGCATTTCCGGAATGCTGATATCACTCCTCCATATTCTAAATTGTGTCGTGTTCCTTTTACCATTCGTGGAATGCCAGGTATAGGCTCGAGGTTGATGTTGCGGATGCCACGGGGGCAGCTGTGGTTACACTGTTCGACGACGTGGCCGAAAAGATCATGAAGGACAAAGCTTCCACCTTGCTGAAGTCTTCCAGGGTATGCTTTTTTGGCCTTGATTTTTCGTCTCCCCGTGGCTTATGATATTTTTTTTTGACACCTTTGCGTCTGTTTTTTGTTAACAGTGGGATGATGATGAAGTTGTCCTACCCCGTGCTCTGAAGAAACTGATCAACACCGAGCATACTTTAGAGTTGCGAGCACAGAGTTATTACGACCACATATCCTACGAGAGTTTCACTTGCTCCAATGTCGTCGAGGCTGTGTCGTTGCCTGTGGATGATTCAACCACTGCCCCCTTGGACGAGGGTGTGCATTCTAAGCACCCGTTGCCCGACGCAACTGGAGAAACGGAAAATGGTCTGCTGCATCAAGTCTCTCCCTGGCTGCAAAAAGGTACCCCGTATACTTGGTTGTTCATTTGCCGTGGGGTTTGTAATCGCAAATGTCATCGCTGCTATATGGTGTCCCTGATCCTCTTTTCGTGTTCTCCTGCAGTGTTTTAACGGAGTTTGATTCTGCCCCTTCTATGAAACGAGACCCCGACAAAGGTCCAACGTGAACGTCTACAAATCGAAGTGCCGATGGGCGGTTGAGCCCCGTGGTGAACGACAGGTTATAACATGATTCTTCATTACGAGTAGTGTGTTTCTCCGTGGTTACCCCCGTCAACACGATTTTGTAATTCGATTTGTGTTTGTGTGCCCGACCATTGTGCGTGTATGCAGTGACAACAATGAAGAGGAGACTGAGCCTGGGAGCGATATTCATCTGGGACCTGCCATCCTTGATGATAATGAAGAGGATATTGAGCCTGGGAGCGGTACTCATCCGGGACCTGCACTCCATGATGATAATGAAGAGGAGACTGAGCCTGGGAGCGGTACTCATCCAGGCTCCGACCTCCTTGATGATGTATCCGATGCTGAGGTGGCGGAGTGAATGGCGCTACCTCTGTACGGGACGCATCGTTTTCTTAACGGGTGGTAACAACATGCGGCGATGCGAAGAATAATGAGTTCGCCTGGTTTTAGCGACTCCGTTGTCATGTGTTTTGTTTTTTTTGCTATGAACATTGTCCTTTGTCAAACACGTTGGTGTGGTTTTATGTGTTTTGTCTTTTGCATCTTGCACAATGCTGTGTTGTCGAACACGTTTGTCTTTCTGTATGGGTTTTGGAGCCCTTTCTCCTAACTTCAATATTACGTGATCGTTTGTTTCACTATGTTTTATGCCCTTCATATTCGATCCCGTTTCTCAAGCCATGGCTTCATACGTGCATACTCGGAGCTCACATGTGAAAATGCCCTGCGCAATTAATTATGCACAACCCTTAAATCCTGCTTAGTTGTTGTTAGTTTCTATAGATTGAGCTGCCTGAGTTGCAAAAAGCATGCGCACTTCTTGCTGAATGATCCGTTGTTCTACAAGTCGATGCGATGCTTCCCTCATTATTTCTAATTGCTAACCAAATGCCTTGGAAAAATACTTATGCACGCAAGGTGTTCGCTGAAATGTCTCTGAGGATAAAATGTGCATATGCGATGAATACTTATGCACGGAATGTGGTCGTTGGAATGTCTTCGAGGATTTTGATGCATTTGTGATGATGAGCCATGTTACGATTTCTTAATCTCAAATATAAGGTGCTTCACCATGCCATGTGTGGTGATTGCTCGCACCATAGGAACAATATTCAACAAAATATGGTCAGAGATGATTTCATCTTTCACTCCTTCAAACCTTTTTTGATGCCGACAACGTTCTATTAGATCAAGTGTTCCTTCCTGATCAGGTTTTATTTCATGCTGAAGTTTTGCATAGCTTCTTTCCTTATTCCTTTTTCTCCGCACTTACCGAAATGTTTTTGAAAAAAGAATGTTGTTGCCACACAGAATCTGGATCAAGCATATAAGTCACCATATGCTTTCATTATGCAGCTTCCTGAAACATATAGTGCACCCTCTTCCTGCAACATATAGTGAATTATACAATAGCACAAAACCTCAATCCAGGCAAGTAGACCAAAGCCAACTCTGCTCTTATATTATTGAATAATATCTGCTAAGCCTTTCACCTATCCATATGCATCCTTCTGCTTCTTTATTTATTCCATCCTTAATTTGTAAAATTGTAGGCCTATCTTTTCATTCAACAAAATATGGACGGAAAGTTAGTTATAGATTCTTATTGTGTGTCCCGCTGTCTGTGCAGGTACCCTATTTGGTTCACGAGTTATGCATGGACCTTTGCACACAATCAAACAACATTATTTTTTGAGTAATGGGTGTATGTGTTACACGAGATGATCAAGTGCACTGGAAAAGTGTGCTAAATAACAGGTAACCCATTGTGTAGTGTTAGTATTTGTTCTTTGTGTAGTGCTAATATATCTAATTTAATATGCTAATTCAGGTTGACATATATACACATCTAACCATGTTTACTACGGTGTATTTACTTGGGGTGTTTTGGGTTTTGATAGGTCAGTATAATCCAAGAGTCTGGAATTAAGTGAGGGATCTGAATTTTGAATTACTGAACTATGGGAATTTGCAGGGTCAGTAGGATGTTTCAGTTCTCCATTAATTTCGTGCCATTGGTGAAATCTGTCAACCTTCCTCCCATCCTATATAAATGGGGTATAGTTAGCATAGTTTGATCATTCTAAATCATTTCTGCCTACACCACTGCCCACTTCAGATTACAGCGAAAACTATGGCCCTAGTTAGCCGTGATTTCCTCCTGACTTCTTCCACACATCCCTCTGTCGTTGAGAGCAAAACGTATCCTAACTTTTATCATCTTCATGCTTTGGAGAACGTTGTATTCAACATCCTCATATGCCGTCAGTGGGTCGATGTGATAGATGAGGTTTATTTTTCGACATGCTGTTATGTCGTATCTGACGACAAGGTAATGACATTCCTTCTACGTGTCCCCTACTCCCCTGTAGTTTTGTATGTAATATCTGCCCAACACATTTTTATTAATTTCCTTTTCCTTGAATTAGGGGAACTCCTTGGTGGTGAAGGTTGTTGAGGAGGTTGCTGCTAGGTTCTTCTCGAAGCTCGAGGACGGCCAGGTGTACAGTGTCCACGGTTTCAGCATCGCCCCTAACAACGAGTACCCATGTGTGCGCAAAGACGACAAGGTTGTATTGAAATTCCATAGCGATACTATCTTCGAACTTAATGTTGACTCCCTAGGCCGGTTTTGCCGATATCCCTTCATTTTGTCCCAATTTGAAGATATTGCTCCCAATGGTTCACGCTTCCTCATCGGTATGCTCTCCCATTTTTTGGTGAAACCCCATTAATCCCTTACAAAGACTTACCTAATTAGAGTCTATCTTATACGGTGCAGATATAGTGGGTGCCATTTGTGCGGTAGGCGAAGTGAACCTCACTCCTACTGGTAGGGAGTATGTTGAATGTTGGCTGATTAACGAGAGGGCAAGGACCATCCGGGCTAAGATGGTTGGGCCTGCCTATGATAAATTCATCCGTCAGACCAAGGGGTCCCGCCCTATTTTCGTAGTGCTTCTAGCTTCTATGGACGTAAAAGTGATGAATGGTATGCATGTGCCTCCTGAATTCCACAGCCATATTGCCCCGGTTCTACTCATCATGTCTATTTCTATAACGTTACAGGGCATACGTACTTGGAAAGCACCTCAGCTACGGCCATCTACACAACCACCGACGTCCCTCAGATTGATAAGCTCCGTGATGTGATCAAGTGCGGGTTTTCCGTTTGTTTGTTATTTGGGCGTGTCTACCTAACCAGCTATCTCAGCACGGCATTCTCCGTCGTTGCACGAATTGTCCCTGAAGCCCCTTTTTCTTTTGCAGGTTTGGCTACATTCAAGATGCCTACAGTGGCCAATTGAACTGTGTAGGAAGGAATGGTACACTATTTCAGCTGCTCGAGATGGGTAGGAAAGCTAAGGCCTCCGGAGGCGAGGTAAGGCCGCAAGGATATATTAGCTTCCATACCATTCAGTTGCCTTGCCCGTCCTGCTCTAACATTTTGCTTACCCTTTGCCCAACAGCACTCTGTGACTTTACATTGCGTCGTGCAAGTTGAGAAGGTGCATCTGAAAGGAAGCTGGTTTTATCTTTCGTGTCCAGAGGGCGGCTGCATGAAAGGAATGGCGAAATCAAGGAACGGTGAAGGGTATTGGTGCACCGCATGTGAAAGAGGTTGTGCAGTTCCTTTGATAAAGTACTGGCGCCTTACATGATCGTGAAACAACGTTTTATTTCCTGGACATTCGCTGATGTTTTTCTGTACACGTACAGGTACAGGCTGCACCTTGGTGTATTTGACAAGACTGCCCACACGGAAGTGGCTCTTTTGGTAGAGTGGCCGAGAAATTGGTCAAGACAAGTGTTGGGTCGTTGGTTGCTATTACTGGGGTGCGCACTACCACCTTTTACCTACACCATTCCATTATTTTCATGATTTAACGTCGTTACCTTTGTTCATTTCATAGCAGCAATTTGATGGTGATGTTTTTCTGCCCCGTACCCTGCTGAACCTTGCTAACACGTACCACAAGCTCGAGCTGCGATCCCACACGTATTACGACCATGGGTCGTATGAAACCTTTGCTTGCAGTGATGTCTTGGAAGATGTGAAAATTTGGGAGGTATGTAGTACGATAATCTACATATTGTTAGTCTTCAATTCGTTTACGAACATTGTCCTTACCATTGTCTGGCATACTCATTGAAGGATGGGATGCACCCGATGTATGACTCCTACGTAGCCCCGGCTACTCCTTCTCTGGATGACTTGCTCAACGCTGGGAGTGATGAGGACACGGATGATAGTTGTGCAAGCTCTGCTACCCTTAGTATAAGGGTCGACTCCGAGTACGATACGAATGATCCTGCACAGTTGGGTGCCCTTACCCAGAAGAGGCACAGGAATGTGGTCTATTCTGACGACGATGCATAGCTTTGCATTATGGAATCACCTTTTTCTGAACAAAGTGCATGCTTTGTTTGTGGATTTGCAATCGTGATATGTTTTCCTCCGGCTTCATGTGTTTTCCAACCAATGGCAACGCCACTGTAGACTCACCCTCTCAGTTTTTTTGCCAATTTTGTTCAGTCTGAAGTGTAATGGTTGGTTTTGTTATATAAATAAATGAAGTGTTGGTTTCTTGATGTTCTTTTCCCCGTTACCAATTTCTGCCGATACACAAACAACACAATGTCCTGGTGTGTTTTGGAAAAAAAATCTCTTCACTTTCCCCCTTCCTGGTGTTACATAATACAGTCAACTGATGTTAATCTCTTGGGTTTCTTAACCACAACTTCACTGGATATTTCCATCACATAAGCTGGAATCAAGAATATGTGTGAAGTTGATATTGGAAGCATCTCACTTCAAAAGTCAGATTGGAAAAAAACATCAATATATAAGAAGCACCAACATATCATCCTAATACATCAAGAATAAAAAAAATGATGAAAATATATGAAATAAGAAGTTAAGAGCTTCAAACAATAAATGTAATAACTACATTGACCAATCACCCAGAGTTGCAAAGTACATAATTATTTCAAAGGCGGAACTGTTATCATTCGTGAGTTTGTCGGAAAATGGAAAATCTGAAGTACAAGATGCGGGAGATGTGATCCATCATATGACCATATCCTAATATGTGACTTGTGTGTGTGTATTTGATAACAGAATGATATTCCAGGATCCTGTAGCCCTAAACTACAGTTAGGAGCGAATAAACAAATTTCGGATTTGTAACGTATAGCTAATTTTAGTGTTTGTTCCTCTAAAACTTTAAATTTGTGATGCATTGAGCATTTGTATGGTGATTATGGTCTTGATGTCATGGATGTGTTGAAGAAGAATACAACCCTTTCTTCGTCAATAATATCAAACACTTTGTCATCATAACTTTTAATATAAGAAACAGGATACAAGGGGCATGAAATTATGAATTGGTGAGAAGTGTGTTGAAGATTATATCCCCAACCATTGCATTTCAAGCTAACTGCTGATGCCTTATAAACCATGCTTTGCCATTGATTGACTTGGCATTAAAACATTGAGATACAGTCAAATTGTTCAAATTGAAATATAGATAGCATAATAGTAATAATATTAAATCCCCCAAACTAACAAGCCTTAAACAGATAGCATAATAGTAATAATATTAAATCCCCCAAACTAACAAGCCTTAAACATTACTTATATAATATAACGGTCTTATGTAATTGCAGAATAGAATGTTGATCACGATGAGAGCCACGATAGAGAAACAAGCGTCCAACCATTGTTTAATCCTCAAACCCTAGAGGAGCAGTCGACATTTTGAAACGGAGTTTGCTTTCGTCTTCCAGGATGAATGTGCAGACCTCCCTCAGCCCAAGTGGAACTTTAGCCACCACCGTACCCCATCCATTGTATAGATAGACGCCAGCATCTGTTTTTGACAGGGCAACGTTCCACGTTTTCTCCCCCACGCGAACCACAATCTCCTTCAGCGAGTTGTTCCTTAAGAATTCTTGGACCTTCTCCCCTTTGATGTATTGTTGGACATTTCACAACGAAAGAGGTACATTCAATTAAAAGAATGATGGCTACAATTATGTAGGACATATATGAATGAATGAAACAGTCTTACCACGCGGTACGGAGGGTTCACATACGACTTCGAAAGGTTAATTTTGAACTTCACAAATGGAACCACTTTTGGAACTATGTGGCCTACTGCAGGACCTGCATTGTTTCACACATGCATATAGACTGTTTATTCATATGATTTCGCTACAAACAAATGCACACTATAGTGCCCGATCTCATATAATCATGTAGGAAGTGTAGGAGTTTACCATGTCTTAGGGAGGCATGCATATGTCGTTGTATATAATTGATCTCAGATGAGGCCAAATTATATATCCGGACTCGATAATGGGATATAGCATCCTTATCGAATAGTAGCATATGTCCTTCGTCGACAGTGTAGTATGCCAGAAACTCCGCCCATCCGGCCTTCAGAATCAGTGCTTCATTCTCTCGCTGAATACGGACCACAAAAGAGTTACCATCGGGTATCCTGATACTCATGCACCACTCCATTGCTTTTCCCATTTGGACACCGAAAGCTTCGGGCAGAGGCTGTTCAAGGGAAAAACATGCATCGGTATTGTGTATTGCAAACCATAAGTAGAACAATTTTCTTTGGCCTACCATTTTCTCCTTGGCATCAGAATCAGAGATCAGGCGGAAGAAGGAACGGGTGGTGTTCTGCCTCATGATAGTTCTTTCGCAAATGTCTGTACTAAGGAAACCATGACAAATTCATCAATGAGTTTCCAAAATCAGTGTAAGGAATAGATAGTATTGCTCATTTCAACAATGGTTAATGATGGGAATGACATGAAGGTCGGGTTACCACAATCACTGAAATGGATGATGGGAAAAACACATGCAACGTTACAGATATCAATCATCTCCACTTCCAACCCACATTCAGACATAACAATTGCAATATAACCATAAAGTGAAGACAAACTACTTAGTCAGTATATGTGAAACAACCCATCAATTCCGGATTATGCATATCAAGCCACAGACAGGAATGTAACAATTCGTCAAATTGAAGAACGATGAACAATAACGCTGCCCTAGATTAGTCTATGCGTATCTACATCCAGAGAAGAGATAAACAGCCAGCAAGGGAACTTACCTGTTGAGTTCACAGGAGAAGATGACCCCGACAAGGAAGAGAAGATTGTAGAAGACAGAGTATGTGAAGTGTCGGATGTTGAAGACACAGAGTTCGGACCCTTTAAATAGTGGTTGTAGGTCCATATAACTGCCGATTAGAAATAAAAGTAATTACAATGTAAATTAAAAAATTGAGTAACTGCCATCTGTAGGTTACCGAGCGGTTACCTCTACATTTATATACCAAATTCAATATTTGCTTCATAACATCCATTTCAATTCCAACTACATTAACGGATATTAAAACCATGATTTTGTTATTACAAATTGCATAACCGCCGCATAAAGTACTTCGCAATTGACTAACCTGAGCTACGTTATCGGTGAAATTCCCCTCACGAAGGACAAACAACATGCTGCAACACCCTGCATCCACACCTAGACTATTCAACAGGTTTAGATGGCATGGATGATGTACTTTTTTACACTGATAATCATCTATACGCCGTCCAATTACCGGTCCGAGATAGATATGCCGACGTTGTGCAGACTGGACCCTTATTTTCTATGTGTCATTTACCCATACGGATAGTGCACACCAAGTGTTTGACGAAAGTTCAGAACAAAAAATAAGCATATGTTGGCAATGACAACATTGGAGATGAAATTAAAATCTATAGGCGCTCCAATATGAATAGAGCTTTTGATGTTGACATAGTGGTTGGGAATCTTTTAGCCTCAATATCAGTGGTATGAGGAGAAGTCCATGTATATAGCTGATGAAGGTATGTTCTTCTGCTTGCTATTAACTACATGGGAACACATCAATTCACATATAAAGGGCCATCTTCTCTAAAATGGGTATATTTTTGTGGTAGTTGTCTAAAGTAATAATTTCATGATTTCCACTTCACTCCCGTGCTATCCTGAATGTAAGAGTGCAAAACTGTTAATGCAATCATACGTCTAAATTTGCGATACAATTACTGAGCTCTAACCTTTATCTGATGTTATGTTATAGATTTTTATGCTCTTTAATTATTCTGTCATGACTTGAAGATTTCAACTTTCTTGCAGATGTTCCTATTCAAATCTACTGAAGAGAATTCTCCTTTGAAGGCTACAGAATTTGGTCTCTCAGATTTCATAAAGCCAGGTACTCAAAAGTTTTTCCCAGCTATCTTTGATTATCATGGTCTTATTGTTTTAGACATTTTCATTATGGGGAGATTTTATATGACATATGCAGGGAAAAGATTCACATATATGGTGGGCAGCGCCTATTATGTCACACCAGAAGTATTCAAGAGTAAATCACGAACAGAGTCAGATGTATGGAGTATTGGTGTTATAACATACATCTTGCTTAGTGAAAGACGCCCATTTCGGGACAAAACCGAAGATGGTGTATTCAAGGAGGTAATCCACTTCACATAATTCTGAATTAGTTTTATTTCTCTAACAATGAATACTAACTGAATGGTGTTATGCAATATAATGGATTTCTGGCGACAGGGAGTTTTTGGATTATTCTACACTTCTCATAACAATGTGTTCGTCTTGGATAATCTATGTGTATTCATTTGTTAGACTTTTAAAGTTGAGTACTACTTCTGTGTTAATCTTTGCAATGCAGATGGGTCAAAGAAATCTTTTCATGAGTGCAAACCAGTTCCAAGGATTGTTTTCATTGTTAACTTCTGTTGTTCTAATTATCGAAAGGACTAGCTACATTCCTCTTCTAATAATGATATGGCTGAACACAAGGCATGTACAAAAAAGATGGTACAAAATAGTGGCGTATCAACTCAAAAGCTAATTGTATTGAATTACAAGATGATGAGACAATTCAAGGTGACTCATGTGAAGAAAACTGACCATTTTAATTCATGGCTTCATATACATCCTTTGGTTTTAGTTGGTGTTTAAGGATCCATCTACTATAATCTTTCTTAGTATTTTTTTCTATGACAAAAAGGACATTCTCTTAAGTGGTCTTTCTTAGTAGTCGGTCTGCTGTTTGTTTTATATTGGATTATTTGATTTAGGTACTGAATTCGCCTGCTGTTGTATGCTGATTCAGGAATAGCTGAGGCAATCATCGTTCATAACTTTGGAAAAATTGCAAAGTTTACATGCAAATCTGAATAGGCATACAGAATCGCAGGTTCCCCTCATAATATTCCTCCAGATTAAAGTCGTTAAAATTCTAGATTTTGACTATTTTTTACACTATACTCTTCCTTTGTTGCATTACTCTCATATTTGAGGTAGCTATTGGCCTGCAAGCCCCGCAAAGGTTTGAGCATTGAAGGTGTTGTAGATGAAAGGGCAAGGCTCGAGTAAGTCTATTACTGTAGCCTTAGATTATTGCTATTAAAAAGAGCGTTTGTTAAAATGTTTTGAGCTCGGTTCTGCATTTTTACAGGGAACTAATGAAACAAAGGGAGGTTGTTGCTGAAACAAAGGGAGGTTGTTAAGAAGAAACGAGAAGAAGCAAAAGCCGTTGCAACGCCCGTATTCAGGCCAAGATGAGAGATAAAAAGGGTCAAGTAAAAGGTAATGGCAAAGCCAAATATGTTCAGTTTTGTACCATAAGGAAGTTTCAAGTCTTTTTTAATGTATTGGATGATCTGCAGTTCTGCACAATGAAGTTCATCGATCTCCTTCATGAAGATGAGATCTTCTTGGGTTCTCTGTGCTCTTTATGCTGGTTCTTTCTTATGATTAAATGCCTACAATATCCTTGAATATCTAATTTGTTTGCTTAAGAATAGTTGAAAGTGTGTGTTTTTACCCCATTACAGTTTTTCTCTAGGAACAAATTCGACGGTTCTTTCTCATCAAATTCGATGGTTCGTAGTTATATGAAAAAACTGCTGATCTGAACAGACTAACACATTAGTCTGATTAGATTTCCTTTATATATGTTGATGTTGTCTCTATGTGTAGTTAAACTCGGAGTACAGAACACTGGGAACGATTCTCACTCTTCACAGTCTCTCATAGGGTACGCAATTATGATCACATGTCTCGACGAACTCCAAGGTTTGTGCCAAAAAATAAATTCTCAAACCTACCTTGAACTTTAGATTGAATTAGTTAAGCCTCATACCATGTGTATCTTGATGTTGTGCCTTTGTTCTTCTAATTCAAGCCACTTTACATGCCTACTGATCTTAGAATGAACTTAACTTTTGATTGCATTAGTTTAGCCTCAAACCATGAGTATCCTGATATTGTGCCTTTATTCTTATAATTCAAACCACCTGACATGCCTACTGGATAAATGTTAAATGTTGTGCCTTTGTTTTTATAAACTAAAGATTCTATTTCTAAGGGGGGGAAAAACATATTTGCTAATAAATTAGCTATGAAGTTTCTAAAATTTGATTACACGCTACTAATTTAGATTTACAAAGGCAACATTACCAGACTTCCCCAGCTACTTCCTGCCACGCCATGCCAAGGATACGTCACATTTATTTTTGATTGGTATAACAGCCCGACCAACGCTAGATTTGACACAAAGTCGGGCACCTCAGTCATAACAAGTATCGGTATTTAAGCCATAATTGTGATTGTTGAAGTGACAGTCGCCTTAAATGCTTTGAAATCAAGTGGCCCTATATCCATTGATCTGCCATAACTCCATCTACATGACCTATGGCTTTCCACCCCCTTGCAATTCATTCTCATCCATCTTCTATAAACCATACTTCCTCCCCTTCCATCTATACACCATCCCACTACAGAACCACCCACCGTGAGAAAGGTACCTACTCAAGGCAGTAGTCTATTACATACACGCCAGCGTTTGCCGCCGCGTCTGAATCATGGCCCGGAAACGGAAAGCTACCGCTCCAGGTAACGAATGTCTTATCTTCACACACCCAACACCTATTTGCTTTACATAATTAGACATATACGGACTATGAAAAATAACAAGGGCATATCCACATGGTGGTGCAGATTTGTTGCCACCATTTGGCAGTCTGGAGTCCCGAATGCAGGTCTACTCTAATAGTATAACAACCAACGAAGGGAGACAATAGGTATATTCCGGTTTAAGGATCATTGAGCCCATACAACGTCCACCACCCAAGAGAGGTACAATGTTGTGAATTAAAAGTGGCCAAGCAAATATTGTCACATGTTAAAACGGCTACGCTGATTTCATGGTAGTATGTTCTTCAGGGGCGACCGCATCTATGGCGCGCAACAAACCCCCGAAGCCGCCTGCAGCCTGGAAGTCAACGAGTAAGTCCCTGGTTGCCTAATATGCTGGTATATTTTGAGAAGACAGTTGCAATATCATTTATAATCGTCTCGGTTATGTACGCAGATGCGAAAGTTGTATACAATGATTTGGGCCCCCAGATCACAAGTGCCTGTTCTGCCATGCATATGTCTGGGTTGAGGAGAAAAGCAAATCTGTGAAGTTAGAGAACGCAACTTTCTCCCTATGTTGTCAGGAAGGCAAAGTCAAGTTGCCTAAATTCAAAGATGCACCCCAACCTTTACAGCATATGTTAAATGATCAAAGCCAACGTGGAGCAGATTTCAGAAAGAACATCAGGGTGTATAACAGCATGTTCGCATTTACTTCATTTGGGGCGAGTATCGATGAGCAAATCAACAAGACAAAGGGGCCATATACTTTGTGTATTTCAGGTCAGAACTACCACAACTTCGGCTCCCTTATTCCCAATGACGGGGCTACCCCCCAAATACGCACAGCTGTATATTTATGATACCGCAAACGAGTTGCGCAACCGAATGGGGTGCATGAATCTAACGGCAAATGATGTCGACCCCCTGATCGTGCAGCAATTAACAACCATGCTTGACTTGCATAACTCCTTGACGCCCGCATTTCGACAGGCAAGGGACTGGAGTGATTCCCAACCTGGCAAACAATTTCATATCAAAATGGTTGGTGAACGGCACTCGACTCTTAAAGAATACAATCTTCCCACTGCTGACGAGGTGGCCGGGTTGGTTGCTGGCGACTTTGGGCAGAGTGAAGGGAAGAAGGATGTCGTCATCAATAGCAAGACAAGTGGTCTGATGCAAATATCGGAAATACACCCCCTGTATAAGTCTTTACAATACCCATTGTTGTTCCCTTATGGTGAAGATGGGTATCATCTTAAAATTTCGTACAACAACAATAGTGGTAGACGAGAGACGAAGAGGGCCAAGGTAACAATGAAAGAATACTATAGCTATGTACTTCAACAACGACCAAGTGAACGGACGACCCTGACACGAGGAGGGAGGTTATATCAACAGTATATGGTCGACGCATACACGGCTGTAGAGGAGCAAAGGCTAAATTGGGTTAGGTTTAGCCAAGACGACCTCCGTGTTGATTTGTACAAGAATATTTGTGATGCAATGTCAAGAGGTGATACTGATGCACGCGAGCTGGGCAAGAGGATTGTTCTCCCACCAACATTCACAGGCAGCCCCCGCTACATGATCCAAAACTACCAAGACGCAATGGCTTTGTGTCGTGCATTTGGCAATCCTTCTTTGTTCATAACATTCACCGCAAATCCAAAATGGCCAGCAATCCTGAAGATGCTTGCTAAACTTCCTGGACAGACAGCTAATGATCGTGCAGACATAACAGTACGGGTATTCAAGTTGATGCTAGGAAAGCTCATAAGAGACATCCGGGAGAAAAAAATATTTGGGAGAGCAACCGCAGGTGCGCTACCTTCTTTACCATTCCAACAATATTATGAAACCATTCTTAGCTTACTCATTATTTGACCAAAATGCTACCTGCTGCAGTCATATACACCATAGAATTCCAAAAAAGAGGACTGCCCCATGCTCATATCTTAGTGTGGATAGCGGACGAGCACAAAGCGACGACCGGATCGCAACTTGATGATATAATATCAGCAGAGATATCATGCAAAAACAGAGACCCCATGGCACACAAACTGGTGGTAGATCACATGATACATGGCCCATGTGGAAAGGACTAAAAGAGGGCTTCGTGTACGTCGAATGGGGAGTGCTTGAAGCATTATCCAAAACCATTCTACGCAGAAACAACCTTTGATGAAGATGGCTTCCCTGTGTACAGGAGAAGGAACACATGTATCCACGTAATGAAGGGGAAACACAAGTTCTACAACATCCATGTCGTGTCGTATAATCGGTACCTCCTAATTCGATACGGGTCCCACATAAATGTGGAATGGTGTAACCGGTCACGCGCCATAAAATACTTGTTCAAGTACATTACGAAGGGTCCGGTTCGAGCTACTGCCATGATTGTTGATAGCAATAACACGGACCAGCTGCTAACGACCGCTCCAGAAAACCAGATCGGCGAAATACGCCAGTTTTTGGATTGCCGGTACATTTCAGCATGTGAGGTTGCTTGGAGGATTTACGCCTAGAATATCCATTACTCCCGCCCTTCAGTGATAAGGCTGTCATTCCATCTTCCCGACCAACATGCTGTTACAGTCAGAGACGCCCAGAGCCTCCCCGGACTTCTGAAACGTCCAACCATAAAAGATACCATGTTCACGGAATGGTTCAATCTTAATATCATGGACGAAAAGGCAAGGGGATACACATATGCTGAAATACCAAAGGAATATGTGTGGCATGCGGATGTACAGGAATGGAAGGTGCGTGACATCAGGGGCGCTATAGGACGAATAGTATACTGCCATCCAGCATCAGGGGAGCGGTATTACTTGCGTATGTTGTTAAATGTTGTGAAAGGGCCCAAATCCTTCACAGATATCAGAACCGTCAATCGAGTATTGTATGCTACTTTCAAACAGGCATGCTTTGCTCGGGCGATGTTGAGTGATGATAAAGAATGGGCAGATGCAATAGAAGAATGCAAAATATGGGCAACGGGACCACAGTTTAGGGAGTTATTTGTAATTATACTACTATTTTGTGAAGTGACCAGCCCAAGGCAACTATGGGAGCAATCCTGGCAGGTCTTATCGGAAGGCATTGAAAGGGATAAGCGCAAGCAATTGAAATACCCATCCCTAAAGCTCTCCGAGACACAGATTAAAAACTACTGCCTGCTGGCCATTGAGGATTCCCTGACGAAAAATGGCAAATCACTAGGAGATTACCCAGATATGTCGATGCCTGACAAGTCACTATTGACTACTATTGATAACAAACTCATTCAGGAAGAGCGGAACTACAACCGAGAAGAGCTCGCTGCCGAGCATTCAATCCTATATGCAGCCCTGAACATCGGTCAAAGGGTTGTTTACTCCAAAATCCTTGATTCTGTCCAGAACCAGGAAGGTGCATTTTTTTTCGTCTACGGGGCAGGAGGGACTGGGAAGACATTCTTGTACAAAACTATAATGGCTCGCATACGGTCCGAAGGAAAAATTGTCTTAGCCGTGGCTTCTTCAGGTATGTGTTCTTATAACTACAATAAGACCATAACAATATCAAACAGTAAGGCCTAAAGTCTAACCACAAAACAAAATGCAAAATTTTGATAATGGTTACTATCTCAGGTATTGCATCTCTATTGTTGTCGGGTGGACGAACAGCTCATAGCAGGTTCCTTATTCCGATAGAGTTATTGGACACCAGTACATGTGGGATTACACAAAACTCACATCTTGCAAAACTCTTGAACGAGACTGAGCTGATCATTTGGGATGAGGCGCCAATGACACATAGGAACGCCTTTGAAGCTCTTGATAGGACGTTGAAGGATATATGCGGCTTAAGGAATGAAGTCAACCGCACAAAGTTGTTTGGAGGGATCACTGTTCTTTTAGGAGGAGACTTCCGCCAAATATTGCCGGTCATTCCAAAGGGTAAGCGCCAAGACGTAGTTCAAGCTTACATCAGCAACTCGCCTCTTTGGGACCAATGCGAAATTCTAATCCTAACAGAAAATATGCGTGTCAATGAGAAGGGTAGTGATGGCCAAATCGACATGCAAAGACGGGCATTCAATCAATGGATCTTACAGGTCGTTGAAGGTACCGTCCCAGCAACCGACATGCAGGACGATGATGAGAAGACTTGGATTGAGATCCCTCCAAAACTCATGATACACTCCCAGTACGACCCAATAAAGACTATTGTGGCTGAAATATTCCCGAACTTTGACCCCGCGAGGGTAGACGACAGTATCTCCAAGAAAGGGCTATCCTAACACCTTTAAACGAAGATGCGGACAAGATCAACAGTTACATGTTTGATGCTCTAACAGGAGATGTGCATACATACAAAAGTTCCGATGAAATCTGCCTAGCGTCAACAGACACCGGTGAGCAAGAGCACATGTACCCACAAGAATTCCTGAACAGTTTGGATTTCCCAGGTACAAACCTTTCATTTACAGAGTAATTGTATACCCTTACATAAACACTATAGTAATTTACTCCGATTGCTTTACAGGAATGCCGCCCCACGCCCTCACCTTGAGACGTGGGTTACTGGTAATGTTGCTGCGTAATGTTAATCCCACCCAAGGTTTATGCAATGGCACAAGAATGATAATCACACATTTGGGTAACTAGATCATCGAGGCAGAGATAATAACGGGCAGCCATGCCGGGATGAAGGTCCTCATACCCAGGATCACGATGTCATCAACCAAAACCAAATGGCCCTTCGTCATGAAGAGAAGACAGTACCCGGTCAAGCCATGCTTTGCAATTACAATAAATAAGAGTCAAGGTCAATCCTTACGCTATGTGGGGTTATATCTACCGAACCCCGTGTTTTGCCATGGCCAACTGTACGTAGCAATATCTAGAGTCACAGATCCCGGAGGGTTGAAGATTGTTGTAACCAGAAAGTAGAACGAGCCTGAGTCACGGACCAAGAATATTGTATACAAAGAGGCATTCAACACTTTACCGGTATATTCACTTACCGAGGTGCGTTGTTCTGCGTAAACGTACTGCAATTATACCTGGAATATTGTCAACCTTTTCGATCTTTTGCAATTGCAGGATACCAGCACATGCACGCCCCCCACGGTCTGACTTCAGTTTGCATCACCGGTTACAGCATCAAGGACAATCCCATCACCGCATTGACGACCAACCACTTCGCAGAAGTTGTTCATTCAGTCACCAATGATTCACTCACATGAATTTTTCCAATATTATGTAACGGATAAGCATGTTTTACAATCAATGTGAAGCCAAATTCGATGTGTCCCTATGTGTATGCAGACCAACATGCCGCTGATCTCAAAAGCTTTCGACAAAGGTATAACGACACATGTCATTCGCCATCATGAACTATAACACGAAATATCCACCTAGAACAATATTTGTAAGCAATACTTTTGTTGCCGAGTATTTGGTGGCAGAATGTATTGATGACGACGAACATATGAAGAAATGTGCCCTTCGACTTCATAAACTATAACACAGATATCCAACCATAACAACTAAAACTTCTTAACAGAACGACCGTTCAAGCCCAAAACAAAATATAATGTATGCATTCATCCACTCCCAAGCTACGCTACCTGCCATTGTCTACCCCCCAAAACAAGCGTCAATAACAGTAAACTATTTCAGGCCCGTACAATTTCAACGACATACACAAGCCCTACCGGATCGACTAGCTTGAATGTGCATGTATCTCCAAGTGCTAATCCATTTTTTACCACAAACGCCCCCCAACCACCTGAAAAAACATACTTCTTCCTGCCCTCTCCAAGCTTCACGTGCCACCTGCCCTCACCGACTTACAATACTACCTACTTACGGCCTGACCCCGCAATCTGCCCATAGTAATGCGGCTTTGGAATCCACTGCACCGAAGTGTACACAAAGACCAAATACATGTGAACCACCACACGTGAATACAACAACATACCAGATATGGGAACAACACAAACATACCAGGCGGAAGGGATGGACAAGGTATGAGGACTTTATCTCTTTTGAAAATGACGGAGCGTTGCAACACACTGACGCATTAGTATCAAGCCCAGGCTCAGTACCAACACATGTGACACCTCCACCATAATCAGATTCAGTAGGATGTTTTGTGAAAATCCTAATATCGAACAAGCACCCACCTCTATGGAACATAACAAAGAAGTCGCAACGTTCCACTCCATTCTCTGTTACAAATGCATCCCACCATCCCCTGATGCAGCGATCATCCTCCTCCTCATCCTCAACAATTTCAACATCAAACACCTGACCTCTGGGAGTGCGCAGTTTCATACGCCAGCCGATAGAGTCGATCATGACCGTTGTAAATTTTGTAGGGAGACGTTGTAATCGAAACAACAACAAAAATAGGTAAAGTAACAGTCACACACCACACTAACTAAACTGCGATCGAATTGCCACATACCAAACCAGACTGTAGTGGGCGGAAACCGAACACAAACATAGCGGGAAGGCTATCGGAATCCGAGTCGTCGGGTTGGCCGCGTCCAGATGCTCTTCCACCAGCCTGACGCCCGGCCCTTTCATCGTAGTCTGCTTCAAGCAATCCCGAGGTGAATACCCTTACCTCATACCAGCCCCCTTTTGGGATGAACATGAGAATATCCTTTTGTCGTATCCCATTGTCCGTTGCAAAGCCAGGCCACCCACCTTCGAGCCACAACTCCCCATCCCCATCAAGGACAATCGTAACTGCGTGACGCCGGCCCCCAGGAGTTGCCATACGCATGACCCACCCAATGCTCTGGGCCATGGACAACGTAAATTTCCCAGGGAGGCGCTACGGCAACAATGCCATTAAAATAAATACACAAACACAAAAAATAAACCAACAAAATCAGAACATAAAAATAGTGATGTACCACGTCAATCAAGCCCGGGCTCAGCGGCATGAAACGGATAAATGCAGCTAAGGCAATGTTGGACGATGGGGAGCCTTCAGATACATCATCACCCGTCACATTCGAGCATCGAACAGACTTAGACACGTTCATCATGCGTATAGAATACACAAATGAATATGCGGCCTCACACCCAAATCAATATCACCCATACATTCTGCCAACAGCTACACGCTAAAAGTATGTAGGGACCGAGAGGCACACAGTGGGACATATATAGTCATTCCTGACATTTACACATCAAGATCTAAAAATAAACGTAGTCAAGAAGATCGCTTACGACACGAATCATACGCATGCTTAACATGTTCGTAAGACAACCATCAATATGCCTTACCCTAATTTCGTACAACATACTTCTTTACCCACGATTAATCACGCGTACTCTTTATATCGACCTAACCAACAGAAAACCACAACTACATGGGACAACAAATACAGATGTCTTCTTCCCAAACAAGTACGTATGCAACTTCATAACATGTAATGATATCCTAAACTACTCGACCATTGTGGGACTATCACGTCTGAATTGTTTCATATCCACATGCCCTAATTACTTCCCACAAACACGAAAGCAACCCAAATAGGCAATACAAAATAAGTTAGATAACAACATCAACAGACCAAAGACGTCTGAATTGTTTCTTACCCTCCTCCTCTCAATTTCACTACCTCCACAACCGAAAATCAGGTAATAGCGAGTTGATCGCAAGAACTGACCATTTATAACACATAAATCTGATGGGAAGAACATCAGACTACAATACAGCAACCAACTACAGCAAACCCCCAAAACGAGACCTAAAACACGCTATGGCACAATCCGACCATCGCAAAACAACGCCAAATTAGGTAAAGTCAAAACCCAAAAAAACAAAAATCCACATCAGTGACTACGCCAAACAGCAGAGCAACGAAAGATTGAAACAATTAACAAAATCGCCCATACCAGCCACCACAATAAACATGCAATTGCACTCAACAACGTTCCAACACGAAGCAATCACATGAATCGGATTAGAAGAGAAACCAATAAACACATTGATCGGCTACTCCGTCACACCCCGGAAAACAGAAAAAAGGGAAACATGGGATACACAAACAACAGTTAAAGAATAGCTAATGAAAAACCGGGAAACGAGGACTCAATACCTGGCAAAATCCGAAAATCGAACACCGACGACCACTGTCACCAAGACGAGGAGCAATGTCGCTTCTGAAAGAGTGAAGGAAGGAGAAGAAGGAGAAATGAATTAAATGAACCTGTAACGGGCAAATGGCCTCCACAAAACTACCAGATACCGGACTCCATACACCAGTTCGGCCCAATAAGGCCCAAACAAACACAAATGGCCAACAACCTTACATACCCTCATTACAATCGCATATTCAAAAGGCACACGATTTCCATACGAAGCAATATGAAATAGTATACTAAACAGATAATAGCGACAATATTGTTTATAACAAAAAAAATTCAAATACAAAAAAAAATGTGACGCGTCAACACGATCTTAACCATGCGTAATAATTACCAAAACAAACAAAAACAACCACATCAACAACAACATGGATAATCAAATGTCACAACTACTGACGACATAAACAACAACGAAATATATATTCAAGAAGCATACAACTTCATGCAGACACATACTCATTCGAAAAGAACAAATCACATGCACATTTACGTATAGGGGCCGTGCATCGCACGGGCGCCGCAGTACTAGTATATATAAAAAACTGATTGCTCTTGGCCAAAAGTAAATGTAATTCATACCTATTAAATGCTTTAGCAAAATCCTTCTCACCCCGTTTATGAATCTATATATTCTCTCTTTTCCCTTAAATGTAATTTGGTATCTCATCTATTCTAAACTCTAGCTTTTGTAAAACCTAATAAATTCTAGATTCATTCAAATTTTATAATTTCTATCAATTAATTATCTTATCCTTTCTTTCTAATCTTACCTTTGTCCTAATTAAATAAAATATTAAATATAATGTCAAAAAATTAAAATAATTTTTATCTACTAATTTTAATCTCCCTAAGTAATAAATGATGTTGTTTGTAGTCAAAACCTAACCGTCCGAGTAAAAATAACATAATCACGTCAAACTGAAAAACCAAATTTTTTTTTTTTGGAAAAATTTTACTCGTTAGGAAAAGGGAGAGTTAGAATTTACAATAACCGAGCAAGCTAAGACAAAAGGCTTGCAAACCAAGTTTGTGGGAAAAACAACTTAGAAAAGAGAACTTCTCCAAGGAGCAAAAGTGTTGTTCGAAGTCCAATTCGTAGTGGTGATCTCCTTCAGAGTAGTGATGATTCTTTGAGCACATTCCATGGGGGTGGTGATGAGATTCTGATAGATGCGCAGGTTTCTTGCAGTCCAGATGTGATAGACGAAGGCCGTGATGCTAGAAGCACGGAGATTCCAGTTGAGGGATTTCTTGCAGCGACCCGCGGTGCACCAAGTGATCCAGGAGTGAAGGTCGGTGAATTGATTGTTGATGCCGAGCCAGTGGAGGAGAAGGTCCATTACAGAATTGGAGAAGGAACAAGCAAACCACAGGTGGTTGTCGGTTTCCTCAGCAGAGGAGCAAAAATAGCAGATGTTAGAGTCTGAAACTCCCCAGCGATGAAGGCGGCTGAGAGTGGGGAGACTCCCATGAAGCGCAATCCAGGTGATGAAGCTGCAGCGAGGGGCGTGAAGGCCGCCCCAAATGCCGAGGAAGATGTCGGAAGACAAATTGTGCAGAGGAGGGTGAATTAAGTCATAAACAGAGGAGGTTGAGTATTTTCCAGAAGCAGAAGTCATGTTGTCAATGAGGTCGGTTTGTGAGCAGTGGGTGAGAAGGGCATCCCGAACGCCAAGAATGGAGCGCCAACACCAGCTGTCGTTGTCGGAGGCCGAAGTAGTCCAAAAATCAGTATGACGAAGAGGGTACTGCAGGATCCAAGTCAGCCAGAGACTTGGAGAGAGATCATGAATTTCAGAGATGGAGCGGGTGATGCAGGCTTTGTTCCAGGCAAGAAGCTCTTTGAAGCCGAGTCCGCCTTCAGAAGTGGGTTTGCAAACTTTGTGCCAAGCGATGAGATTAACTCACCTGCACACTAACACGTATAGACCCAACCCGTCTTGAACAATAATCCTAATTGATCTAATTCATTCTCAATCCAAACCCAACTTAAATCTCACTAACTACTCTAAGTAAAAAACATAAAAATCACCCCGACATTCTGACAACCATATCAAACCAATAGAAACGAATACATGTAACAACCTTAATGACGCTATTTAATTTCCTACTAACTTGCCAACTATAATCGTTACAATATTAAATATATGTGGTTGGATTGACATTCACTCAATGAAAATAAAATCAAAAATAAATATCATATATAGATATTATAATAATAAGACTAGAAAAAAGCGAAATGTATTACATATATTATAAAATCGATTTATTGATAAAATAATATCAATTTAGACTAATTAATATAGAGCTAAAAGAAAAATTATTCCTTTCTTCTTTCCCTCTTTACACCTTTGCTACAGAGGAATCTACGCCGATTAAAGTACGAAATTAGAGCATAACGAAAACAATTACAAGCACAATAAGTGTGCCCGACCAATAATACAACAATTTTACTACACAAAAACCATGTACATGACCAAAACCACCAACATTAGAAATAAAAAAGTTAAGTCAAGCACTGTAGCATAGGGGTCGTGCGATCCGTAGGGCTAGTTTTACATAAAAAGAACTAGAAAGACAATTAAATCTATCTAATATAATATAAAAATCGCGGAGAGAGAAAATTAAAGGCCACATTAAATACTTTTATATTCTTATTTGTTAATGACACTCCTTAATTTAGTACTATTATTTTCTAATTAGTGAATTTTATACATTTCAAATGGATTAAACACCATAAAAAAAATTTGAATGTGAAATAAAACTTAGATTTTTATAATCAAAATGTATTGTGTGTGAAGATTTATAGAATTAAAACTCCATAAAAAATTCAATGTTGAAGTGTTTTCAATGCTTTATAGAATATTTGCATACAAAATAAATTTTACACATTAAATAAAATAAAATACGCGCGCTGATGACTTTTTCTTACAAATCAGCAACGCTTATATAAAATAAAACAGACCCGCGCTACGCGCGGACTCCAAAATGCTAGTAATATTTACATAAGAATTAAGTACTCCGTATAATACTAGACGGGGAGGGAGTATTAATGATAATCATTAATTGATGATATTCACATCTATTTATTAGTCTCACACAATTAAGTATTCATTGGTAGTTAGTTAGTAAGAGAAACTATTCCTATCAAGCAGTGGCTGTTAATTAAGTATTCATATCAAAAGAAGAAGGTATGCTTTCAATTAATTGATCCGGTTTTCAAGTAGTGCACGTAAGCTTAATTGGATACGTAGGCAATATATAATTAAAACGCAGAAACAAAAACTTAAATATCAGTTGGCTGTTCACTAGCTCTTCAGGCTTTCAGGGTGGGTCGATGTTGTAGCTACCATGACTTTGTAAGAGTCTTCGAAATTTATGACTCAAATTCAAGGCTAGCTACTACTTTCCGGGTAGTTGATGGTTGCATAATTATTCAAAACTCAACTCGTATACACCATTGAAAAGCATATATATGTCCATGCAAAACTCGTGCATTTTGCATGCATCATATGTTACTCAAACATTGTGTTAGAAAAAATACAGTTGATATATATTCATCCATATATAAAAATATCGATGAGTACATCCACAGAAAACGTAAGCGATTATGGCGAGAAGGAGGAGATGCCCACCATAATTGATCTAGGGCATATCATCGACACCCAAAGTCTCATTATGGAAGGAGGAGGCCAGGATTCAGAAACTGAAGGACGACGTCGTTTTGTGAACAAACTTTCGGCAAGGGAGATGGAGTCCATCACTGCCCTTTGTGATACTTTCTTGCCGTCGGTTGAAGTTCCAAACGACGTCGTTTGGGATGACGAGTCCACTCTTAGATTCTTCAAGACTTCTGCTGCAAGCTCTGGAATTCCTGACCATGTAAGATTTGTCTCTCTGTAATCATGTTATATTATTCCTTCTGCATGGTTTAATGTATTTTGTACTGCGCGCAGGTGGGAGGATTGATAAGTGAGAATGTAGGGTACTTGCACACATTAGCAATAAGGGCAGCCCTCTTCTGTTTATCCACATGGATTGGGACTCTTTTTATGGCAGGCCTTCCCAGCATTTCTCCCCGATTTCCATTCTTCCGTAAATTCTCAGAGATCGATCTCAAGACTCGCCAGAGAATAATACTCTCTTGGTCATCCACTTCTATTCTTCTCTTTCGCATGTTCTTCTTCGGTGTCAAAGCTCTCATCTTCCTCGCTTTTTTCACTCAGGTAAACACCTACAACAATATTAACTTTCTACTCATATGAATTGTGCTCGATTTTTCTTATGTGAATAATTATTCTTGGAGTAACAACAGACACGTACCGTAATCTGTATATTAGACAAACTAAAAATTTGTGAAGGGTATAGGATACGTGAGTATATAGTCCACGTACGACTACTTCATGTGGTTGTATATAAGTGAACGTGAAACTTGTAAAGGTGATTGAATTCAATTAATATTTTTTTCAACTTTTGTGTGTGTGTGCATTTATGAAGGTGTTTGCTGTGTTGAATAGTGTTTTATTTTGCTTACAAAGTAGGAGGAGAGTGTATATTTTTAATATATGAAATTGAAGTTGATTTATTGATATAAATTAACATATAAATATATATTAGTGTACGAAAGTGTGAATGCACGTTTTTTAAGAGGAAGTTTATGGTGAAAACATACTTACAGTGCGAAATGCGAATTGTGAACATTACTATATAATATGTGAACATCGTGAACCTTAACTATTTACAGTTAAGATTCACAGTTAAGGCAGTGATCGTAAAACGTTCACGAATAATTACATATGTTCACGATAATAATGTTCAAAGTTCACATTTCGCATCATAAGATATATTTATATACTTTCACCTAATCCTAATCTCGTTTTCTAATACACACAAAGTTAACACATGCATATTAATTCGTATAAGTGAAATTCGGCAAAATACAAGAATATATGTACACAAAGATATAATTTTTGTTATATGTATGTATATGTTTGTTTATGTTGGTAAATAAAGCATTTTCAATTCTTATGTTAAATCATTTAGAAACACAATACTCCGTATATGATCGAATTATGAAATTTGTTAATTAGGGCATGCATTTGAAATGCTAGCTCTTTGAATGCCAATATTATTGTAGGTGGAGTTCATAAATATAATTATGTCGAATATCTTTATTATACTGATCAATTAAAAGATTTGTTTATTATGTATTAAAATTGCTAGCTCTTTGAATTTCAATACTCCGTATTATTGTAGGTGGAGTTTATACATATATAATGCTTATATTATACTGATCTATTAAAGATTTGAAAATTGAATGAAGGGTGGCAATTTTTTGGACGAGTCAATGGAACCCACTTAAATGGATTGTGGAATTATCTGAGCTAGACTCATATAATGACTCATGAAGTGATGAGCATGATAATGTATAAATTTATTTAGGAATTTCTGAATAATTTATAAAATTTGGATAAATAGTGACAAGTATGGCAAGCCTGCGAATTAATTTCATGTTCGAAACTCCGAACGATCGACAGTGACAACTGACAAGTAAGTATAGAGCTTGGGATCCAGAATTGAAATGCAACTATAATACTCCCTTCTTGCACGGGGCTATAAATAAACTTAGAAAAATTATCTTGAATAATATTATGTAATATTAAATTTATGAATAATAAACAACAACACTTGATAGCACAATCATCGTTATATAATAACGAAAAATGAAGAATGATAATGTTATTTAATCAAACTTTAGTATTCTAAAAGAGAGAGGAGAAATATCTTTCTAACTCAATTAAAATTTGATGTTGTATCAAAGTATATTAATTAAAACACTTTAAACCAAAATGCAACAATCCCTTAGACTATCAACATTAACAATAAACATAATTTATATCTTTCTAACTCAATTAAATTTTAACTTGGTTTAAATGAAAAATGATAATAATTACAATTTTTACATAGCAATAGCATGCAACAAAATGAAAAGAAGACTTACAGTTTATATAAATTACGTATGAAATTGTATAAATACTTAATATAATTTATAACATATGTAAACTATGGACGAAATTGAATAGTTATGATTTTTTATTTGTTTGCACCATAAAAAACTAATTCTTCAATGTTTAGATAAGATTGATAGGATTAAGGTATGCTTGATTAATAAAATTATAAAAGAATACAAAATCAAGGAAAAGATGATTTGGTTATGATTTTTTGATTTTTTCGATTTTAATAAATTATTAGAATAATTAATTTAAATAAACATGTGGGACCAAAGAAAAAATTCTTCAATTTTTCTTTTAATTCAAAGATGAGGTGGCTCCAATAGTTGATGAACACGTGGCGGTAAATGCTCGGACTTTAGTATTGTTAATTGATATTATCATCCAAATAATGTCATGATTGTTCTCTCATCTAATTTTCTTAGAAATTAGGAAAAGATTCAGGTGAGAATAATTATTATTGTGCGAATTGCGAATGGATGCACATTTGGGCGATTGACATGCACTTTCTTCAGTAATGACATGCACATTTAGGCCATTGACATGCACTCGGTCAGATTTGCATGTCATTGATAATATGTGAAAAGTACATGCACACACCCCGAAAATGCATGTCAATGGCAAATTATCAATGACATGCAAATCTGACCGAGTGCATGTCAATGGCTTAAATGTGCATGTCATTATTGAAGAAAGTGCATGTCAATCGCCTAAATGTGCATCCATTCGCAATTCGCACAATAATAATCATTCTCACCTGATCCTAATTCTTAATGGAATATATTTTTAATGACTTGACTAGGTGGATGAAAACAATCAAAACCCATACTGGGAGGCAATCGGGTATTGTGGACCCGACCCGGATCTCAAGGCCCGGTCCAAGTCAAGCCCAAAATCACAAACAGAGCCCATCCACAATGGTAAAGAAGAAAACAACACCATTTGCCCTATCCACACGGGCTTGCTCACCATGTCAAATCCTAAAGAGGTAGTGATACAAACCTTGAGGTGGTCCGGCTTTCAAGTCTCGGTTCACCGGAAACAAAACCCGTCCATGACAATCCGTTGCGACGCAGTGGTGGTCGGCTCTGGCTCTGGTGGCAGTGTGGTGGCTGGCGAGCTTGCGAAAGCAGGGTACAAAGTCTTAGTCCTAGAGAAAGGGTCTTGCATTACAAGACCAAACCTCTCACTACTAGAAGGCCAAGCCATGAACCAAATGTATGAAGGTGGAGGGATCCTACCAACCCTCGACGTTGGTGTTTTGATCCTAGCTGGCTCGACAGTTGGAGGTGGGTCCACCATCAACTGGTCAGCATCGATCAAGACTCCCGATCACGTGATGCGAGAATGGTCTGATGCACATGATCTCGAGCTCTTCGAGAGCCCGATGTATCGAGAAGCCATGGACTATGTTTGCAATAAGATGGAGGTGCAAAGTGACATTGTTGAAGAAGGGCTTAACAATGAGGTCTTAAGAAAGGGTTGTATTGAGCTTGGGCATCCGGTTTACAACATCCCTAGAAATGCACCACAAGATCACTATTGTGGTTGGTGCAACATGGGTTGCAAAGATGGTAGCAAGAAGGGAACAACCGAGACATGGCTACGAGACCTCGCAGAGTCAGATAATGGGTTTATATTACCAGGCTGTGAGGCAAAGCGCGTGTTGTACACGAAAGCTCGAGGTGGTGGTAGAGGGAGAGCTAAAGGAGTTGAGTTTGAGTACAACTACAAAGGTGTGAAGGAAGTTTGTGTTGTAGAGGCTAAAGTGACTATTATAGCTTGTGGTGCACTTCATACACCAATTTTGTTGAAGAAAAGCGGGTTGAAGAATCCGAATATAGGGAGGAACTTGCACTTGCATCCGGTGGTGATGGCTTGGGGAGTTTTCCCGGAGGATTCAGATACCGATTTGGCTCAGGTCGAAGAAGGGGTGTCATGGCAACCAAAGAAAGGGAAGAAGAGTTACGAGGGTGGGATTATGACCTCAATGTCGCCTGTAGTTGCTAACTTTGAAGGATCCGGCTATGGCGCTTTGATTCAAACTCCATCCTTGCATCCAGGGATGTTTTCTGTACTCATGTCTTGGACCTCCGGAATTGATATAAAGGTAAACTTATCACTTTTTCTTATAGCCATGTATTATGATTGTTTTGTCTTGCATTTGGCTCATCTTGTTCTATGAAGCTAGCTAGTCTACCACTACAAAAAATAGTGTTTAAGGTAGTGCTTAACACTTTGAAAAATCATAAGGTTATTTGACAAATAACACATGTATGGGCCTTAATGACACATGCAATCAATAGAGTTTGTTAGATAGTAAACTCACCAACTCCTTTATAATTGATTTAACATTATGTGATTTGTGCATGAAATGTTATGTAGATGAGGATGTCAAAGTTTTCAAGAACCGCTCATTTGATAGCAATAGCAAGAGATAAAGGGTCAGGCGACATGATACTCCAAAGCCCAAAAGCCGTTCGTTACCAACTCTCCTCCACCGACGAATCCAACCTCAACATCGCCGTCGAGAAGATGTTAAGAATCCTAGCTGCGGCGGGAGCGGAGGAGATTGGGACCCACCACCGAAGTGGGCCCCGTCTCAACGTCAAGAAAGCAAGCTTCCACGAGTTCGAGAGGTTCGTCAAGACCACGAGCTCATTGAGCCTTAAGGCCCATTCAGCCCCGATCTCGTCGGCCCATCAAATGGGATCGTGTAGAATGGGCCTTGATCCAACGACGTCGGTTGTGGGCCCACGAGGAGAGACGTGGGAGGTGGAGGGTTTGTTTGTGGCGGATACAAGTGTTTTTCCGACGGCTTTAGGGGTGAATCCTATGGTTACAGTTATGGCTATCTCGTATTGTACGGCTCAGGCCGTTCTTGATGTTTTGAAGAGGAAACGACGACGTTAGACTGATTTACGAAGACCTTGTGTATCAAAATGGGGATGTTATAAATGGTGTTTGCTGTGTTTAATCTACTATCTATATAACACTTCTTCGTTCATTTTGTCACATGACAAATTTTCATTCAAACTATCATGTATAAGCTATGGGAAAGTTAAGATTGATGCAAGATTTAGAGGCGCAGTTAAACTCATGCTGGCGTATAATAATAAGAACAAAAACAATCAACATAGTATAATCTTGCAGAAGCAGGGTCAAGCAAACTCATACTGTATAGGCGTATAGCTATGAAAACAACTGAACATCAAACCACCAAAAAACAATCAACAAAATATTTATGCAGTCGAGCTATAAGAAAGATTAATTACACAACATGGCATTACAAATCACAAGTACAGAGCTTTATAAAATTTACACAGCTACATACAATCACTATCATATCAATGCAAGCTGTAAAACAGTTTTATGATTTTAATACATGTGGAGATATAATAGAGCTATAGAACCTTTGAATCGAGTTCAAACTGGACAAATGGCTCAAAGCTGGACCTGAGCCGCTGAGCGTCATCAGACCCTCCTGCTGGCTCCTGCCCTGCTTTCACCGAAAACAAGCTCTCTCGGTAATGAAAAACGCTTAGGGAGTTTTTCGCCCCAACTACATTAATCTTCTTGACAACTTCAGTATCCATGTCATAGCAGATGAGTTGTCTATGACTATCTTCAAAGAGAAGCTCACCACTTTTACAAAACCCTAAAGGGACCTGCACTCCATTAAGAGGCCCAACAGTAATGTACTTTGTCCAAGAAGCCGTCACACCGTACTCTCCAAGAATCCACACATCAAACCCTTTATCCGTCTGTCCAATCGAGTAATCATGTATAAAAGCAAGAGAGGTTTTAAAAGACACGAGTTTCCCGTGTACCCTTTTGGAGGGAATACCGTAATCAGGAAGATGAGTCTTCATAAACACTTCCTTGCTCATGTCGAATGAGAAAATCACCTTGTCTACATTCTCATCCATTTCAAACCAGCTGAAAACGCCTCCTATGGATGGATTGAAAAATGAGATAGGCAAATTGCCTAAGGGTTGGAACTCATCTGCTACATGAACAAGTTTCCACCTGTTTGATTTCAGACTATACAGCTCAGCATGAGCCATGGCATTAGCTGAATGAGTACACATATGCTTAAATGCCAAAACTTTGTAATCCTCCGATATGGGATCAAAACCAAACCCAATGCACGTATCCAATGTGCCCGCGTTCGGTGGAGGAATGACGTCAGATAATGGAATAATATGAATCTCTTTGATTGCTGGATTCCATAAGGCTATGGTATTTTTACCATCAAACAGACAGAAAACACCGTTACACGGACCCAAGATTTGTACAAAAAGACTGTTTCCTTGGATTCTGTTGAGGTTATGAACAAGGCTTCCTGCAGATTCGAATGTTTGGGGAGAGAGGAAGGAGAAGACTTGGGAATTGGCGGATTGATCGAGGTGGCTAATAAAGAGGAAATCACGGTAGCAGTTGAATGTGATGTGTTTGGTAATGAAAGACGGATTTTTTATGAGAGTGCACCATGATTTGGATACGCATTTGAAACGTGAGAGGGATTTAACAGGCAGTCTCAGTAGGATCATTTCTGCAACATCTTCTGGTAACTTCTCAAAGATCACCATGATTCGATTCTTTGTTTTCTCTCTGCTATTCAGGAAAGTAAATAGCTTGTAAAGAGAGATGATATCTTCATATAGAGTGACTCATTCTAGAGAAGAAATGGTCTTATGGAAAGTGATGCAGCACCAACTCAAGACAATACTTTAAAAATGCATTTAGTTAGACTAGTTCATGTGAACGTAAGAAAAAAGGAACAGTTTTAGCAACAAGACAGAGTAATTTTTTGAGTCATGAATGTTTTATGCAAGCAAATTTGATTATTTCTTCTTTCTTGACTATGAAAATGGATTGAGGCTATCGGTTGATTTATCTTCAAGATATAATTCCAACAAATTCTCCAACATCAACATATAATTAGTTGTTCAGGCTAAGGAATTGATTACCCTTTCCCCTAAAAATCAAAGCAATACTAAAATTAGGGTTCTTAAGAAACTAGAACTCAAACTCCAGACTAGGTCACAGAAATGGAAATTCGTAGCAAAATGAGAGCTTAGAGAGAGAACTCACGGATATTGGCGGCAGCGAACTTCAGCTGTGGATTTGATTTCGTGATGAACTTGAAATTTAACAGGCAGAGATCAATTTGATAACAGCGGCTGATTGGAGATAAAAGTAAACTCAGACCAGGCTCTCATATTTATGCAAGATAAATAAAATTGCGTCATAATTTAAAAATCTGGCTATCCACCGACAAAAAAAATCAGGTCAACAAATCAAACTATAAGATCAAGAATTTGATGATTTCTACAAGCTTTAAACTTTAGCGGAGAAACTATAATAATAAAAGAGATGATATAGAGGTTTAAATGGGTTAAAGTTGAAGAAAATAGGAGACTTCATCTGGTTGAAGCAGATTTGTGGTGTTCGGAAAAGATGAAGGAGAAAAACACTTTGGGTTGAAGGGAGTTGAAGAAAATCATCAACTTTAACCAAACAGTAGCATTTTCCTTCATCTAGCCCCCCAGATGAAGCAATTGCTTCAACTTCAACCAAGATGAAGCTGGGATATTTCCATCATATACCCTTGCTCATGTTATCACTGTCGATCGAATTTCTGGTATGCATTTCTTCCTTTCTCTTTGACAAAATCGCCTCTTCTACTCCTCTATGAACCCTAATTTTTTCAATCATTTTGCAGCGCAAAATCGAAAGGGAAGAGCTTCATCAACCTTCGTTTATGATTTCAAGGTATGTGGAACCCTCAATTCTGATTTTGCTTAACCCTAACTTCGAATGTGCTTGAATCCCGAAATTTCGCATTTGCAGTGGTCTTATGTCTTCAATTTCTGCTCTATATGCTTAAGCTTTGGTGTAAAGATTGTCGATTAGGCATAGAAACTAGATTGAAATCAATTCATTATTGTGTTTTATTGACTTTGCTAGTTATGCACTCAAAGTGTTTGATTAAATGTTTGAGTGAGCATTTACTTGTGTTAGTTCCTCTTCTTCTACCTTACACAATCCTTCTAACTTACACGTGAGATTAGTTAATTGTATTTATGTTTTGCATGTACATGTTCTAGATCTATACTGAAATATAATTGTAGCAATTCTATGTCATTAATAATTAACCTGTGATGGTACATAAGTTTCTTCAGAGGCTTCTTTTTAGTCAGTTCATAAGCTTGCTCTGCTCTGTGTTTATTGTACGCAGTAATAAAAGACAAGATTTTTCTTATATTTTGTGATGGTAATAATTTATGTTTGAACACAAGACCACCAGAAACCATGACCTGTTCTTGATGAGGATTTTTTCAGAGGCTTCATTTTAGCTTGTTCATTCATAAGCTTCGTTGTACAATCAACCAAGTTGATTTACCTCTAAGACTTTGAAAATAACACATTCTCTCATAGAGTATAATAGGCAGTCCTAAAGTGGACATTGCTGGTGTTGTCACTGGTTCAAAACTAGCGTTGGAGTCTTGGAACCATTTCCATTCTATCTTAAGCATAATTTCTGGTAGCTTCAACATTAAATGGTTAAAATTGTCGTTCAAAAGCTTTAAGCACTACTGATTACTGTATAGATTGCATCAATAGAGAACTAGCAACCTTATACCAATTGATTTGAATTTGGCTGATTTCTTGTGGGATGTGTGATTCCATCTCGTTTTTGTTTTCTTTGAGATCATGGTATTGGTTCATGATTCATCCACATATTTCAAAAAACTGTAGGTATGCTGAATTACGAGAAATTAGAGCTCATTCCTCTCTTTTTAGTTTAATCTTACTAGTTGTGTGTTGATTAATTTACTGAATCTTTTGGTTCTCTGTTGCAGCTCTTTAATTGCTTAAAACCTTGAAGAAAAAGAAATTCTTTAAGGAAGCCATCAAGGTGGATACAATGGCGAAGGTGATATGCTATTAGAGGATTTGGCAAAGTCTTTCTCTGAAGCTAGCAAAGGATCTGAAACTTTGAAACCTAATGTTTTGAAGCTTTTTTGTTTTAAAGTACATGGTGCTGCATACATCTTTCTTTGATTGATATTCGTACAAGACATAACATATATCATATATGTGTCTAGAATTTCTTGTTTTGGTTTTGGCTTTCCATCATGGCTTCTGAATTGTCCATGTATATAGTAGTAGTCTGACATTGCCCATGATATTGGCAAGCACATCTCATATACTTTGATCTATAATCTAGATACAGTACTTCAGACTATGATTTTGTAATCGTTGGGGCACTGATCATTCTAATGAATTATGTTTCATAGAGTCGGGTACTTTCTTCATTGTTGGTGTTGTGGTGTAATGAATCTGTATCTTCTATCATGTCGAAGTCTATTAGCTCAATTGGGAGAGCAATGTGATATACACATCGATGTGAGTTCGAATCCCACATAGACTTATGTATATATGGTGAAGTCTTATAAATATAAATGAATGTATTAATATTGAATTATAAAATTTTAAAGTTATATATATATGCATCAAATGTTTATTGAATTTAATAAATTACGTATTTTATTTATAATCTAAAATATACTCCGTAGTTTATATGAATTTTTAAATATTAAGTTCGAATTATTAAATTAAATAAAAAAATCTCATACAAACAAAACACAAATATAACACATAAACACTTTAATCTTAAATTCATTTACAAAATTATATTCATACCCCTTTTGGTAATTTCACTCTACAATCACTCAACTTCAAGTACCATATTTTTCATCTCTATCGAACACCACTTTTTCCAACTTCAACCCAAAAAGAACTTCAGCTACTAACTTCAGCTTCAGCTTCCTTCAACTACTTATTTCAGCTTCAGCTACCTTTAACCCAAAAAACCTTCATCTTTACCGAACTGGTCACCTTCGACCCAAAAAACCTTCATCTTTACCAAACGGGGCCATAGTCTTGGTTTGATGATTAACAACAACAGCAAAGATTATATAAAAAAAAAACAAAGAATGTGACTGAACTGAAACCAAGAATCAAAATTGCAAGCTTCATTTCAGTTGATATAACAAAGGTCAGAATCAAATCTGCCTATATTTCGGTTACATATTCTTCCTCAATCCCCAACCCTTGAATTTCACAGCCACATATCAGCTGATCAATTCATCAATGGCCAGGTTTATTGACAAATGTTTCAAAAAATGCATCAAAATATTAAAAAGAGCTCCCTCTCTTTATTTCCCTGACCATCTTCTTGTTTCAAGCCTCTCTTTAATCTTCCTTTATCTTCTTCTTCTATCTTTGTTTGTTTTGTTGGCTCAAACAAGGCTAACTGATCACATCTTCTCCATGCTAGTCTCCTTTTTCAAACTGTGTAATGCTGCTGCATGTTGTCAATGTCAAGAC
This sequence comes from Oxyria digyna, assembly GCA_029168935.1. NCBI lineage: Eukaryota > Viridiplantae > Streptophyta > Magnoliopsida > Caryophyllales > Polygonaceae > Oxyria > Oxyria digyna. Next base: position 12,031,823 of record JAPVLV010000010.1, on the reverse strand, counting down.
CCTTTAGCTTCACCACCGACTCGACGTGACCCTTCAATGTATGAAGCTCTCTCAATCTAGCCACTTCAGCGCGTCTTTTGGCCTGATCAGCTAGCTCAGACAATTCTCTATAGCTCTTGTCATTGTAGATCTCGGCTTGTTGTGGTGGTTGGAGTCCGTGTAGGGTCCGTTGAGCCAATGCCCATTGCGCCTCCCTCTCGCCTTTTCCATAGTCTTTCTTGCCTGTTAGTGCAACCTTAAAAAGCCATAAAAAAAAAGTACATAAGTCGCTTTGTCCCAACTTCAGATGTGGGATAGATATTTTAATTGAAAGACGAATAAATACCCTGTTGTCAAGCATGGTGTCCCATGCTCGTCCACTCAATGCATATCGAATGACAAACTTTAGGATGTCCAGAGGGATGTAGAAGATGATGCTGTAAAGCCAGACAACTCCGGCCCACCCCCAACCGATTCCCTTGATGTGGGCGAAGTTCCAGTTTGCATAAACTGCTATGACTGTGGCAATCTAGTACAAGAAAACAAACATATTGTTATTGTAAGTGATAAAAAATCTTAAGGCAGAACAGAACAGAACTCACCAATTGAGCTATAAAGAAGGCTATGACAAGCATGAATCCTGGACGTTCCATGAAAGACCAGCTTCGAGAACGCGTTACAAAGATGAGTGCCTGACTCACAATGCTCACTTGCAAGTATAGAGCTGACATGATTTCAGGGTCACTTGTCCTAATTGGCTTCACTTGGAAGGTATTCTGCCAAATTTCCAAAGTTTTTCATAAGCAACTTAGTAAGATGGAAAAAAGAAGTATATCTTAGTTTTTTTTTGTGTACTTACAGGGATGAAATCTGAATCGTGGACAATCCAGAAGAAGACGACACTCATGACAGCCAAGTAAGTACCGAGCACAACACCAGTGGCGAAAATCTCTCTAAGCTTCCAGGAATCAGGAGTTGGTGAAGGCTTGACTCTATCTTTAGAGATTGTCATGATAGTGCCATCATTGAGGATGGCAATGATCAAGACCATGAAAGGAGAGAAGTCAAACTTCCAAATGAGGGCGATAAGCATGAATCCCAAGACGATACGAATAGTAATGGAGACTGCATAGATAGTGTAGTTCTTCATCCTTTGGAAAATGGCTCTACTTGTCAACACTGCACTTATGATTACACTTAGACCTGGTTCAGTAAGGACAATGTCGGATGCGCTTCTTGCAGCGTCAGTTGCATCATCGACTGCAATTCCAATGTCGGCTCTCTTTAATGCTGGTGCATCATTCACTCCATCACCAGTCATTCCACAAATATGCTTCCTCTCCTGCAGCTTCTTCACTATCTCATACTTGTGTTCTGCACAAAATCCATGAATTACACATTTTACATACACCATATTAAAAAATAAATTAAAAACATTAAGAGAAATTACCAGGAAACACTCCAGCAAATCCATCAGCTTTTTCGATGAGCTCCTCAACCGGGACATCAGCAATACTTGGATCTTTGTTTTGACCAAGAAGAGAGGATGAAGGATACATATTTGTTCCCATTCCCAACCTTCTAGATGTTTCTTTTCCGATAGCCAGCTGATCACCAGTGATCATCTTTACATTAACACCAAGGCTTAGTGCACGTCTAATGGTCTCTGCACTGTCATGCCTTGGAGGGTCAAATAGAGGCAAGAGACCCACAAATTCCCATGGTGTTCCTGCACTCTCCTTGTCCTTCTCTGGAACAGTCTGGCGAGCAAGACCAAGAGAACGAAGACCGCGATCAGCATAGGAGCCAATGATGGCATGGGCTCTCTTGCCGGCTTCACCCTTGAGATTGCAAAGTTCAATTATCTGCAGGAAAAAAACAGGAGCAAATTCATGTAAAAAAAAAATTAGAGGATGAGTTGAAATTTGGCAGTTGTGGGAAATGGAAGGAACTATGATTACTTGTTCTGGAGCGCCTTTGCTGACACGGTGCCAGTTGCCTTGATCATCAATATATGTGATAGCTGTACGCTTTTCGACTGGGTTGAAGGGCAAGAAATGCACCTCAGTAATCCCAGCTCTTGCTTCCACTGGATCAGCCAACATATTCACAATGCATCTGTCAATTGCATCTTGATTTTCCACTCTAGAAGCTCGGGCAGCTAACAACATAACCGATTCGCTGTTCAAACTAGGAATGAACACCTGCAAGGATCCAAGAAAACATATATTTGAATGTGAGTCATATTTTTTTTATATCACTTTGATATATATAATATTATGGCTCTGTTCGGAAATAACTATAATAAGCTAGCTTATTTTTCCAAAAAGCTTGAAATCCTAGCTTATTGTTTTCATAAGCTAGCTTATTTTTCTTTGAAATTAAGGGTGAAAAATCTATTGCCGAACAGGCACTATATATCACACCTCAATGAGGCTCTTGTCAACTGTAAGTTTGTTCAAGGTGAGTGTTCCAGTTTTGTCACTGCAAAGAACATCCATTCCTGCCATTTCTTCAATAGCAGTCATCCTCTTAGTAATGGCACCTTGTTCAGAAAGACGATGCGAGCCAATAGCCATTGTTACTGACAAAACTGTAGGCATTGCAATTGGGATTCCTCCAATCAGTAACACCAGCAAATTGTCAATCCCTTCTCTGTAGCTTCTTTTCTGAATAGGGTACATCACTATCAACTCTATCACTATCCCAATCGCGATCGAGATAATACAAAAGTTACCAATGGCAGTCAACACCTAAGATCCATCAACACACACAAAAAACAACATAAACTTTTTAAATAATAACTGGATCTTAAAAATGTCAAACAAAACACACTATACCTTTTGAAAATGTCCAACTTGATTTGTGCTGTCAACAAGATGAGCAGCTTTCCCAAAGAAAGTATGAACTCCAGTTGCAATGACAACAGCTTCAATCTCTCCTTGTTTGCAAGTAGATCCCGAGAAGACTTCATCACCTGGGCATTTGTTGACAGGCAAAGACTCACCTGTAAGAGCAGATTGATCAATCTTAAGAGGATCTCCTGCAAGAAGACGAGCATCTGCCGGGACAATATCTCCTAATTTGATGCTTATAATGTCTCCTGGTACAAGAATCTCTGCCTCTTGCTCACTCCATTTTCCATCTCTTATAACCTGTAATTCCCACAACAACAGTTATCAGGATTTGTTAGAAGATGGCGTTTATAAGAGTTTTTTGTTTATAAATCGGTCAAAAGTGTCGATTTATAAATAACAAGAATGTTTTCACCTTTGCCTTGGGAGCAAGGCCAGCCATGAGAGCTGCAGCAGCATTTCCTGCATTGTTTTCTTCGGCAAAACTGATAAGTGAGTTGATAATGAGAAGAGTTATGATTCCGATGAAGTCTTGCCAATCCGGGGGCTTCCCCTGCATATAAGAATTGTCATTTCAGTTATAAGTTTTTTTTTGTTTTTTTGGTTCTTAAATTTTAACTTCAGATGAAAGAATGATTTACTCCTCCATTTGCCAAAACAATGGCCATAAGTGCAGCAAGCTCCATCACCCATGAAAGAGGATTCCACATAAATCCAAGAAACTTCAGGAGTTTGCTATCCTATTATTTTACAAAAACAACAACATTAAAACACTATTAGTATTACGCGTTCCAAACACACCCTTAGACAAGTATATATCGTTGTTTCATACCTTCTTTTCTTCAAGCTTGTTCGGACCGAAAATTTCAAGCCTCCTTTGTCCTTCACTGGATGTCAATCCCTCTTTTTTGCATCTCAGTTGGGTAAACACTTCCTCCATTGGAAGCTTGACCTATTTTCCAAATAAAAGAACATTATCAATTTTCACTCATAAGAAAATAAATCCAGTATATGAATCAAATACTTACAAGATCGATATTCTCGTTCTTGATCTCGAGCAAGTCATTATCATCCATGGTTGCGAATGATACGTGTGATCAATGTGTTTTTTTTGTGTGTTTTCCTAGTAGTTCTTGCTAGAAAACTGCAATATCTTAGAGAACAAGTTATGCTGTCAAGCAGTATATGTGTATGCACTGTTCCTTTTTTTTGGTTTTTTTATGGTCAAGTGTGTATGCAGTGTTCTTGTTCCAATGAGGGTGACAGCTTTTATATGTGAATTAAGATCAGAAAATTAAGGAGATTAAGGTTATAGAAATTTCCCAAAAAGGAAATTTGTTCGTTAAGTCCCTGGTCTAATGGCCACTGTTTGAATCTCAACACTTGTTACATTTGTCAGCTTTGTTATTCTGGTGTGCTATTTTCTCTCCTTTCCACATGCTTATAAGAGAATTAATCTTCTTGACTCAAAATTGTTTAGCTGAAATAAAATTACATAAAAATGCTGGGTGTTATAATAAAAAAATTGTTGGGTTAAATTATTGAAGCTTAAAAATCATGTATTATAAATAAAATCATAACTTGGGTGGAAAATAAAGTCTTAAAATTTCAAAAGAAGATTTTACCTCAAAAGCTTTGTTATTATTGTCATTGTTTTGCACACAACATATTTTCTTGCATCATTACTTATATTCTTTCGTCCATATTATTCAGCTTCAATTTTTGGATACTCTCTCGTTACTAGAATATCAATATTGTTTTCATTAATTTCTTATATTCTTTCGTCCATATTAGCATTCAGCTCCAAACCATAACTGCTATTATTATTTCCTCCAAAAACAAAGAAAAATAAAAGTGAGAAAGAAATCTAAGTGCCCTGTTTCATTCCCATATGTTTTCATAATACTGTATTGACATTGTTTTTATAGACAAATTTCATAAATATTGATCATCATTAGAAGATTGAGATTGGGATTGGCTATCACAAATCTCAAAGTAGCCATAATCCAGCAACTCCTCTATCATCTGCTCAACATGATCATCTTCAAGTGGTTCAATCCCACATTCCTCCCAACCAACTTCTTCCTTAACCGCCACCGAATCAGGCCGACCCGATTCGCAATCCAAATGGGTATTTCCCATTTTACCCCTGCCTGAATCTTGACCATAGCTTGTTGTGGTTGCTGAATTTGTTTTGTTGGTGTTGACAGCCCTGTTTTTGGTGAGCTTGAGAGCAGCCAATGCATGGCATTTCTGTAATTTGGCAGCCAAAGTGGAGGAGACAAGCTTGTAATTAGGTGAAGATTGGAGGGCAAAATTGGAATTGTAGGGGAAATTAGTCTTTGCTCTTGGCCCACACATTAGCCTTGCTGCTTCATCATATGCTCTTGCTGCATCCTCTGCTGTCTCAAACGTCCCTAGCCAAATCCTTGTCTTCCTACAAAACATGGCAACAAACCAATAAGAAACAATACAACTTAATAATACATTAACAATTATAAGTCATTTATTTTGGTACTTACAATAAAGGATGGCGTATTTCGGAGACCCATGAGCCCCAATGGCGTTGGCGAACTCCCTTGTATCGTTGTTGTTGTTGTTGTTGCTGCCTCGACATTTCAAGTAGGTTTCTTGGAGGGTTAGAAATTTCTTTAATGGAGGATCAAAACAAGGATGTTAATGAAGGAATAGAGGGATTGAGTGTGTGTGAGTGTGTGCAGTTCTGTTCTGTAAGCAGCTTTATAAACTCAAACGATCACAAAGAAATAAAAGTGTTAATGATGGTGGGACCATTAGGGTTTGTTTTGTAGTCTCCTATTCTATGTCTTGTTTGATCTTTATTATGGAGGAAATCATACATTTCAATATTTTATATTACTATTTTTTCATAAATGTCGGGCTAAGCTTTCAATCATCTTGTTCGTCATTATCTACATTTTTATAAAGGGCAGATAATGTCTCATATAAGCATATGATAGTGTTAGAATGTCTTGAATCTGAATCACACTGCGACAGGTAGCACGGGATCTCGCTGTAATCTGCCTCCAATAATATATGATCTCCCTCTTCTCGTGGATGTAGCCAATTTGGTGAACCACATAAATCTCTGTATCTTTCTTGCGTTTATTGTTCTCGTTTTGATTCTGTTACAACAGATAGGTTAAAAGTTTTCAAATCCGAGACTTTTGTTCGTTCAATTTGTGGATATAAATTCATTTTTACCGGGATCATAGTATTATACGGAGCACTTCTTAATTTGGTTCGAACATAAGAAAATATAAGACATGACTCAAGACAGAAAGTTTGGGAGGACAAAGTTATATTTTACAAAATTGTAAAGAAGAGGAAGTTTATTCTTTAAGCTCGTACACCTTTAGGCTTCATTGTCACTTAAGAAATGGATCGTGAATGTCTTTTTCTTCCTTCTATTTCTTGTTCTATTGTCATTTTCTCGTCTCTCTAGGATCACTCGATTTACATCTTCTTTACGTGGTCGGGAAATGAATACATACATTTAGACTCTCTAGACTGTAGTTGTTATTGGAGAAAAAACATATAGAAATGTTTGTATACTATGTGATAAAACAGTTTTATAGGAATTACATAAGAATATTGCAAAGTGCAAACGTCGGAACCATGTGGCAAAAAGATCTTCTTCTAAATTATAGACATGTGCACATCCTAAAAAAGTAGTATGATTCTTGTGAAGGACAAGTAGTCTAATGAAGGTTATGACTAGACAATTAATAAATGACATTATAAATTACTTGTTCCACCTCAGAAGAACAATTTATGTGGTGGGTAGGGCCCAAAATTGTAATTTCAATCTTGAACAAGATAATCTTATGTTAGGAGCAGACCCAAGATTTGTGGGTGAAATTTGAACATGACCATATGCACAATAATCATCCAAGTATATTTAAAAAATCTAGTGTACAAAAGTATAGTAGAGCAAAACATTATTGCGTTGCAACTTTTTATCATATATTTATGTCCAAGTGAAATTTGAATAAAATTACTTATTTTTGGTAGCATTATAGTTGTTTGTAAACAGGGCTACAAAGGTGACACACTCACATGCAACTTTGTGAGATGAGAAGACATAAGCCATTGTTGTTTTCATGCAAATTTGAAGGTTCATGCATCTTTGTATGTGTGTATGTTTTCTTCTTTTGTGGTTGTTGATAGTTGTTCACTTGTTTGTGCAGATAACTTTGACCAATTGATTCATGTTTGATTGTTGCATTTAACATGAAAAACAATTATTGTTGCGTAGCTAGATGTGACTTAAATACATATCTATAGTATAAGAGTCTACGTATCAATTTTTTCAGTCGTTTCATATATCTTATCTTAAGAATTTTAGTTTTTATGTCATCCATAATAAAGAGATTACAAATGTTATGTTCGCTAGTATACACAAACATATATACATGCTTGCAGAAGCTAAAAGCATATGTGCATGTAATTATGTTTATGTATATTAGCGAATTTCACGTACACTTTTATACATGAATTTTTAGATTGTGTGTGCATGCATGTATGTTCGTCAATGCTAAATGATTTAACATTCGTACGTCCTTACGTGAATCTTTTCCTTACGAAATTTACTAGTCTATTTTTTTAGAGCTTGTGTATTTCCTCTAAATATCTTCTAAGCTAGCATTGTTCGTCGATATTCCATAGAATAAAATGTCACAACGAGATGTAGGGATTTCAAATCACTTTCAAGGATTGCATGGAAAAAGTGGTGTAAGCAAATCATCAAAGATTAACCAAAACCAAAGTAAAGAATACCTTTGCTAACTTTTTCCCATTTTTTTCTCCACAATAGGATGCGTTCATAATATAGCATGCATTCTTTATACATGCAAATAAAAAAAAATCACTTTTTCCAATTCTTTTTGCTTCTATCTATCTATCGACAAAGCCAAAGTTGATGACATTATCATAGATTGCGCATGCTTAGTATGAGATTCTTTGACTACATTCAAGTAAGAACACAAAGGATTGATCAATCTTGTCTGACAAGACAATGCGTCCCTATATCGAAGAAATAACAAGACTATTTTCGATTCATAGGAGACATTAGGCCGTTATAATGGAAGAATATAGCGAAAGCCTTATTTTGTGGCTTCATTCCGTTTACATATTGATTGTAGTATAAACAAGATTTGTTCAGCATGCCTTGTCTTTCCCTCATGTGTTTCTTCCACAAAATCATTTTGAAGCTTTTAGCACAGATAAATGGCAAAAAATTTAGCTAAGAATGATAGGAGGATTAACTCAGATTGAGCTCTAGAATCAAAAACTTGCAATGGAACGCCAGAAGATCGTGCCGAGCCAAAAAATCAGGGATAAGGCTTCACTTGCTTGAACCACTTGCGTGCACATTTTTGCTTGGATGATAAATAAAATAAGTGACACTGCACTTGAAATGTCTGATCCGCGGATTGTTGGAGAGCTGATAATTGTTGAGGTCGGGAAATTGATGTATATACAACCTGAAAATTCGACATAAGAGCGGATATCATGTGAAATATAGGTGGGATACTAGAATTTAAGATGTTAAAAAAATGAAGACATCATTAGGGCATTTTTTTGGGATGCATCATGCATCTTCAAGCCAGAAGTTAAGATACTCGTATGTCAGTTCATGAAGGTTTCAATATTCTATTGAACCACAACTCTTCGGTTGACAAGGATAAGATCAATCAGATGAAGGTAGATATTTAGGAAAACCCATTTAATAGAGGGTCCAACTTAACACGCTTTCTTGTATGCAATTTGTATAACAATAAGAAAAGCAACACATATCAGTGGTCACCTGTTGTACATTAGAGTTCAAGGTGGCAGCTTGGACCCTCCAGTGCTTGGTTTCTCTGCAATGTTTACCACGATATCAGTCTTATCAGACCATACAGGGCATAATGATTAGTGGACATAAGGCACGATTTGGAATTCAAAACTAGTTAGAGGCGGATAAAACAGAATCAGGAAAAATAATCTGAAGTGCTGCAGGGCAACATTGGTGGCTAGTGATCATAATTTGGCTGAGAACTTGACAAAGAAGAATAGGTGAAATGAAGTAAGTGTAGTACTAAACAATTTTCCCAAGAACTCATCTTCAGTTAATTTAATGATAATATTAGCCTCCAACTCCCATGAACTAATTAAGCATCAGTAAGGCAAGACAGTGTTTCAAGATCACCTAAAACAATTAATTTTTCTATAATTTTTTACAGAAAAGACACCTATAACCGCTATAAGCCTTTCTCTTGAACTACTAGAAACAAAAAACACAGCAATCGTTTATATTAATGTTCACTGTGATTAACCCCTAAAAATAGAAGCTGCTAAGCTCCAACAGAAACCAAAATTTAATTATATAACTAAGTCAATTTTGCTACAAGTAATTGAGCAAAAGAGGGAACACCGAAACAATTAACACTGCAAATGAAAGACAATCAAGCAATGGCATATAAAGTGATCAAAGCTAGTACATACCATGCACATGCAATGATCGGACAGTCAACATTTGGTCTATATTATCAATACGACGCTGGATGGATCTTAAAACCAAGTTCAATGATGAAACTCTCTTCTTAACACCAGATATCTTTGCAGCATGTTGCATAATGAATGGCACAGGCGCGTCCTCTAGAAGCTGGTCAAGCTCTACCAAATTTCATCAGAAAAAAATCAATAAACGGAACATTCCCATTCGGAAGTCATTACAAGAAAATGGCATCGAAGCAGTATAAAGATTAAATCATGAAGAAGATAATCAAACGCTATATTCATTGACAACTAGGTCAGAAAATAAACCCTAATCAAAATCCTCTAACATGTAATCATCCCTACTTCAGCTTCAAGGAGACCTAACAACTCAAATCCTTCACAATGTTCCCCAAACACAATCAAATCAACAAACTTGATGTCCTAGGTTAAACAACAAACTCGGTCCAAAATTGCAAGATTAAATCAAGACACGATTTCATCAAATTGATTCTCATGATTGACTTGTACTAACAAAAAGACAGAAATTTTACCTCGAGTGAGGCGATTAAGCGCAGAAGAGAGCTGATCCTGGCTCGTAGAAGTATCCCCAGCTTTCGAATCGAAATCCCTGATGACACCACTCATCAAAGTAGAAATTCCTCTGCCTAAAGCCTCGGAATGTCCAGAAGCGCATTCACCATCACCAAAACCATCAACAGCTTGATCCGGCGATCTAGACACGCTACTGGAATCACCACCATCGAGAGATTGAGCTCCGTGTTCAACCACAACGCTCAGTTCATCACCGTCAGAAGTAGAAGAAGGAAGATCTTCCGGAGAGTGGGGATTTGATTCAGCCATAACTGGTGGTCCAATCTGATTCTCGCGAATCCATGGATGTAAAATTTGTGTAATTTGTCCAAAGATTAAAATACCAAAAATGATGGGCGGTTTTATGAAATTAACCAAATAAAAGTGTAGGAACTGAAAAAAGGAAAAATAAGATCTAAGAATCTAGTGGGCCATGCCGTAGTTGGGACCAAACGCTGAGCTGAAGTCTGATCTGCAAACTGCGAGAGAAAAAATCTCTTAAAACTATCTGTGCAGTGCAGGAGAATTCTCTCCTTGGTTTTCCGGTTCGAGCGCTCGAGGGTTGAATTCAATCAATCCCTCTCTGCAACATCTGCCGTGGATTCTCTGAGGATGCCACGCGCTTCATTCAAGAAAACGGGTCAATCCAATTCCTCATCGGCGGCGGTTGCCGCCGCCGATCCTTATCGCGCTGGTACTCATCATTCTTATCTCTCAATTGATTTTGGCTTCAGGGTTTATGTATGTCAGTTTAGTTCGTCTTGATTGGATTGCTATTTGAGTTCAGCTGCATGCGGGATTAGTATCTAGGTCGCACTTGTTTCGTGAGTGGGGATCTATGGGTTCTCTGCTCAGTGGATTCTTATCTAAGTCAGATTTTGGGATATATAATTATTTTAAATTTTAATTCATGGGTCTGAGGAAGATTGTATAGAGTTTTTAGATCCATTGCTCTTAGCTGCTGACTGGTTGTATATTTTTAATGATTTGGATGATATTGTATTTGATTGCAGCTTCAAGTAAAGCCAGCTCCAAAGAGTTGGAAAGAATTGATCAGCTGTTCTATGCATATGCGAATGAGTCGTCAGGAGTGATCGAGTAAGTTTGCTAACTAATTGATTCCGAAGTTATTGGAAAGAATTGATCAGCTGTTATTACGCTTTTGCATTCCGTTTAAGAGTGATCTTCTCGGCGAATGTTTTATTTGTTTTATTTGGAAAAAGATGATATCTAACTGACATTATGAAAACACAGCCCAGAAGGAATAGAGAAACTATGTTCAGACATGGAGGTAGATCACACCGATGTTAGAATACTAATGCTTGCTTGGTAAGGAGATTTCTATATCTCAAGTTCTTAGCTCCGGTCTTTGTTCTCGGATATTTTTACTAAGTTTGCTTTATCTATATATCAGGAAGATGAAAGCCGAGAAGCAGGGGTACTTTACCTTGGTATGCACTTCTGTGTTTTGTCTACTAAAATCTGTATTTTAAGATTAATCGTGGTTTGGAAACTTAGGATCACTTTCTTGAAGCAACGTTATGTCGTCATCACATTTTTGGATTTTATTTGTCATATAATGCTTGTATACGTGTGTATAGACTTATGAAGGCAATGCATTGATTGTATTGTAATTATGATTTTACCATAAAGACGGTTTTTTTTGGCAGGACGAGTGGCGTCGATGCCTTAAGCCATTACGGGTGGATACCATACCTAAATTGAAAAAATCACTTGCTGAAATTGAGAATGAGGTTTGTATTCTGCAGTTTTTCTGCATATATTGGCCTTTCTTTTTACATGTGTCGAGCTTGCATTATCGGATTTTGCGTAGGTTTGATGTGCTGAGTTTTTTCATCTCTCAAAGGTTAGAAGACCCTCGAACTTTGCAAACTTCTACTCTTATGCATTCCAATACTGTCTCACAGGTATGAAGTTCGTAAACTTACTTTCCTCAAATCTGATTTGCTGAACATAAATTTTCTTTGAGCCTTCTGTGTTGATTGTGGCTTTCTGTATGCAGAAGAAAAACAGAAGAGTGTCGATATTGAGAGCGCTTGCCAGTTATTGGACATTGTTTTAGGGTCCATATTCCGTGCTCAAGTTGATCACTTTATTGAGTACTTAGAAGTAAGTGATTTGGTTGCTCATCCTCTATCAATTTCATAGGTAGTACTTCCTTATTTATCGAGTGTAGCTTACTAGTCTCGCTTTTAGGATAAGATTTCTATTTTCAAAAGAAGAGAATCCTTTGATTAAAGAAAACATATTCGTTAGTTAATTAGAAAGTTAATTATTAGGTGCAAAAGTAGATTAAAGAAATCCTATTCTAATGCTTTAAGAACTTTGGACCAATATATACAGTTGAAGCAATATTTCACTTGGTATAAACTGGTTATAATGTATGAAATTTGGTTGGAGTCTTATATTTAAATTGTTAAAATCGTTAGATGAAAACTAACAAATAAAATTACAAATTATACCGAGCATGTGATCATGATAATGAAAAGTGTTTTTGTGGAAATAAATTTGTCTTTTGACTGTAGGTACAAACTGAGTACAAAGTTATCAATATGGATCAATGGATGGGGTTTTACCGATTCTGCAATGAGGTATGGAAGTCATTCCTTTGTACTATCATGTAGACTGTTTTTTATGAAATATCTTCATTAAGTGCGATTTTTCGTTCTTCTAGTGCCCAAAAAAAACTCTTCGACCGAAATGATTGATCAAATACTTGACAAGAAACATATTATTAACTCTCGGTATATGCACAATATAGTGATATTTCAAATGGTTCATAATTGTAATACCTTTGACAGATAAGTTTTCCAGACCTCAACAACTACGACCTAGAACTCGCTTGGCCCTTGATTTTAGACAACTTTTTCGATTGGATGAAAGCAAAGGGAAACTAATATTATGTCAGAAATCCCAGACGTGGCGTGGTTGCTCTTTCAAATACCAGTGAAGTTATGAATGTATGAACCTGATATGCAGGACACAGTGTTGATCATGTAAACTACAGAAGACACAAAGTTGTATTCCATATGTTTTCATATTTATTACATTGAGTTTTTACAATTGCTGTTGGATCATCTACCTAACTCCTGTTGGATCATCTACCCAACTCCAACCCCCTAAACCTACTAATGTTAGGGTGTTTTTTTAGCACCCAAAAATGGGATAACTGTTTTTACTTTCAATCTAAGTTCAAGTAAAATGAGATAGGATCCAAGAATAGGGTATGCATTTGAATAAGTTGCATAGCCCAACAAATGTATTTAGGAAAAATTTAAAATTTCAACCAAAATCATCAAATAAATTAATAATCTCAATTAACATGTACTTTTGAAATTTTAGTCCCTGCACAACCTTATAAGTTTTTTGAAATTGTTGGACTATTATAATCAAATGAGTTTTTTTTATTAATTTGTTACTGAAACATTATCATTGAATGAGGTAACATATATTTTTACATTGTTATCGAGTACTATGTAGTAAGTGGAATTTTATTTGGAGTGATATATAAAAATTTGACTATGCATAAGCTCAAGTTGCAAAACAAGATGAATAATTTATACAAAGTGAAATGGAAATGGGATCTAGAAGGCATGAAGCTTGGCTTGCTTTCTCCTGCACTCAACAATCCACATGGTTTTAGTTATAACGGAGAAAACATTAAAAATGCATAATTTAGGATCCGTTTATTCAGGATGTCATGACTCCAAATTCATACATTATTCCAAACAAATCCATAGTTTAAGAAGAAGAAAATAATGAAATTCAACAACAACAATCAACCCACCTAGTGTATTCCCGCTAGAGCAGGGTCTGAGAGGCTAGATGGGCACATCCATACCTCGACGCATTCCAAGAGGATGTGAACCGACAAGTCCAAGACAATTAGAAACAGAAATAAAAATCCAAGACACAAAAAAGAAACGAGAAACATAAAACTATAGGCAACTGACCCTAAAATACTCCACGTGCAAACTCCTTATAGATGCTCTTTTGCTACTCCTCTAAAGTCCCGCCACCTTGATCTTATTTCTCCACGAGTTCCAGTCCTGCGTCATGTCGTCAGCCAGTTCTAAGTGCGTCAAATCTTTCTTTATCACCTCTCTCCAACTCGTCTTTGGGCGACCCTGACCTCTTCGAAGCACGCCGAAATCTAGTCTTCCGCATTGCAACCTAATGATCACGGTGTGTCATGCTCGCCCGTTAGATTGAGAAGACTCGACGAGTATAATTTCAACCAAGTGGAAGGGAACCTATAAAAGGCTAGACAGTAGACACCCACCTCGTCTAATGAATCTTTGTGCTAAATTCCAATATATTAGGTTTGTGACTTTCCATGATTTGGTTACAACCGAGTAGGACCCTTTAGACAAAACCTCCATCCTTTCAAGATTCTTGTCCAATTATTCCACTATTTTTAACCACCAATTGAATTCACAATATTCAATCGATAGTGACTCCTCTCTAATCTCTATCATTATTTGAAGTCCACGTAAAACATGCACTTATTTATCTTACACTATAGAAATATCATCGGTAGCTAAGTTGGACTCTCTCCGTCCCTCTTTTTTCTTCCTCTTTCCTTTTAAGTTATCTCCTTATTTCCTTCTTCTTATCAAAACTTTCTACTTTTGATCATAAATATTTACCACATTACCCTCATAAAAACTTTTCAATTACTACATAACCCACAACAATCCAAATTACTTTTTCACTTTTATCTCTCTCATCATTACTATACCCACATCTTAACCCTTTAATTTCTCTCTCTCCTTATTTTTCTCATCTCAATACACACTCTCTCCTACTTTTCTTCTCCTCTCTCCTCTCCTCTCCTCTCTCATCTTCTTAATTTTTGTGCGTTTTTGAAAGAGGAAGCAAAAAGAGTGACGGAAGGAGTATTATCTAACACTAAATCATGAAAGTAAAAAGAATAAACATATTCTCTTGCTTTATGAAACTTTTTTCAGTGAATAAGGTACTCAATTCATCAATTCAACAAGCTTTCAATCAAGAAATGAACATTTTTCTATGCAGTAGCAGTAGAAGATGAAGTTGGCGAGCCCATCATCAAAGGTGAAATCGGCGTCAGAGATCGCCTTCTACTTGCAGATTCATGAGATGAATTTGAAGAACCCGAAGAGGAGAATGAGGAATTTGAAGAGGGTGTCGATCTTCTTGATCTGTTGCAGAGCTTCTTCTCATCCTCCGCCACCTTCCCTTCTGTTTTGTTGCTGCTGTGATGGCTGATCTTGGCTGTGCATATGCTTGTTGGAATCACACAATTGCAAAGAAGCCCTAAAATGATCAAAAAGAAAACTATCAATCATTCATTGTAGCATTAGAAAAGGCATCACTATCAATAATTTCAACTAATTTGTGACTTGTAAGTTTCAACAAAAAGGATAGTTTGATGAAGTACTCTTTGTTTTTATTATCGCGTCAAAATGCACACCGAAATACTCGATTAAAGTCTTTTCAGCATAACTGATAAACGTCAAAGGAATGAAGTGATTACCGATTCGAGCAAGACGATTAACCCAACTCGGGATGGGATTCTTGGTGAGCCTAACACAAGCAACATTACAAAAATGGTTGCAATTCTTGGTGATGAGATTGTAAGCATTGCCTTTGTACTCATCAGCAAGCTCCTCCATAATCTTCCTCACCTCAGCTGAAGTCAGCTCTGTCCATCCAATCAAGATTCCTTTTCTAAATGTAAATCCTTCACTTCGCTTTGGCTCTCCTTCAAATATCCCTGTTGTTGAATACTCATGGGCCCCAAATGCATACTCTACTCCATGAACTGCATCAACGCATTCAGATCTGAATCTCATGACATGGAAAGATGAATCAGATTAATGAAGATTGAAAAAAGATTAAACCTTGAACACCGGAGTGATAAGCACCAAGACCAAGCCAATAAGCGTAGCCATTAATGGGAGTGATGTCATACACATTCAAGTAAACTGGAACAGACCCATTTCCCTCAAAAACAGAGTGCTTCTTCCTGCACAGCATATCTCATCTGGGTATTGTGATTTCTAGATTCGGCCAATTAAGGGTTTTTCAAGAATGGATGAAGGGCGCCAAAGGAAGATAATCAGGCGCTTCTTTTGATTGATTGGGTGCTGTTTGGATGGAGGAAAAGTGGAGACAAAGTGAGGGGAAGAGAGCAGGGAAAGTAGCATAAATTGCAGTGTATAATATTCTTTTTGTGGGTTTTTTTTAAAGAGAATTTTACTTTTTTGAATGTATTAAAAATGGGTTTCTTGTAGTGTAAGAGGAGCTGTTTTGATCTGGAAAAAGGATTTTTAAGTTGTTTGAATTGTTTTGCATTTGAATTTTGGGGGAGAAAGTAACGGACACCCGTCATTATTATGCGGGCCGCGCCGGGTTTGGTGGGATTATATCCGGATATTAATATCCAGTTTTTGAAATAATAGAAACATTTTCAATTTTCAAGAGGGAATGTGACTTTTTAATTATATGGAACTTAATACAGTTTACAGTATTATTAAACTTTAGTTTTGTTTGAAAATACTTGTACTTCAACACATTTTGACAAAATAATTAGAAATATATGATAAATGATCAAAGTAACTTAACAATCCCCCTGCAAATTCAACGTAACTTGACACCAAAGAGGTTGATATTGAGAGTTGCCCACAACTTCAATAGAAATGTCAGCGACTTGATAGAGGAAGATAAATTGTGTTAAATTAGTGACCAACTTTAGTAAAGATGTCAACTACTTTCAATTTATAATTTCTATACGGTAGGTGCTCCTAATTGATTATAAGTACGTAAATTTGGTGCTTGAACGTAATGGCCTAAGCAGGAAATGTTGGTTATTATATTTTCCAAAATAATGGCCTAAGCAGGAAAAACACGCAATAACCGAGAAGCCATAAATTCGTGTCACGAGAGTCTCTCCGATATGTTTAATCTCTAGCTTTGTACACATATCAGTATCACCATAAACAGTGTAAAATACTTGCTTCGTGAAGTGCATTGACCGTAAAGTTTTTAGAATAGTTTGTAGATCGAGTACATGATTCATGTATGATGTGTTTTGGTATATGTATGATGTGAAATTGTCGTCGGCAATTCCAGTAAATGATACAGAAAAAGTCTCAATATCGAACATCACCTCCGGAATAGTTTTTCTTACACCAACCCCACTTAAGTATTACCTCGATGTAGTAACTTTGTAGGATGAGGTATAACAGATACTATTAACAAACTGAATTAACGAGTTTGTGAATTGCGGGAAGAGAAGAAGAGAAATTAGTTATATTCTCCCTCCGTGCAACGTTTATATAACTCGTTTCAAGTCAACTTTGAAGTTCATTTCTGTTAGTCGTTTAGTATTTTATAATACTCCATCCGTTCCATAATGATGTTCTTGTTTCTAATTTTTACACTATTCGCAATTTTATACAATTTGTAAGACTATATCAAATATATAAGAAAAAACATAGTCCTATGAGATCTTATTTGATTCGTATCGACGAGTACTTTAATAATATCAAAATTTCATAATTTTTCGACAACGTCTAATTAGAGATATAAACGACGTAAGAAGTGCATCGACGAATGTGCCAAAAACAAACCGGAACAACATTATGGGACAGAGATTTGATTTTGATAGAACTTGCTTTTAGCATAGGTTTGATAGGTCTTCAATTGATGGAGAGTTCTCTACTTTTTAGAAATTGCAATTTGCTTAATGAAAATGTTTGAACTTTATGAAACTAATCTTGAGACTTCAACCATCAGTTTAAGTTTTTGGTTGAGTTGGTTCTTTGACATGGTATCAAAGCCAGAGTGACACAAAGGTCACAGGTTCAAATCTCATTCACCCCTCCATTCAAAGTGGAATATTGCGCTGGGTATGAGGAGACTCATGTTGCATCCACATTTCAAGCCTAAAAAGGCTTTTATGTGAGGGAGCGTGATAGAGTATGAAACTAATCTTGAGACTTCAACCATCAGCTTAAGTTTTTGGTTGAGTCGGTTCTTTGACAAACTTGAAATGAAAATGTAATAATATTAACAATTGAGCATTTGCATGTGATTAACGGTTTTCTTAATATTTGTGTATGAACTTGAAATGACCTATATAAACAAACAGAGAGAGTATATTACATCACTATCCTCAATTCCTCATAACCCCTCCTTAAGGTGGACTAGTGAGATCAAACAATAAACCGATCTTGCCATGTAAGAAGTTATGTTGTACTTCTTCTAAGGGTTTAGTCATAATATAGACTAACTGATTTTCAGTACCAACATGGACTGTCTTGAGTAGTCCATTTTGAATTTCATCCCTCACATAGTGGCAATCCACCTCTATGTCTTTAGTCCTTTCATGGAACATAGGGTTGTTAGCAATGTGTTGTGCCGATTTGTTGTCACACATGAGAGAAATTGGAAGAGGGACTCTTACGGTCATGTCCATCACTAGTGGAAAAAACACTTGTTGCAGCGCCCTTGTTGAGGCGGGCAAGCGGATAAAATTTTGTCCACCTCAACAAATACAAAAAATTGGACTTGTTGAGGCGGACAAAATTTTGCCCCTGTTGAGGTGGGCGGAGAACTTATTATACATCAAAGAAATTTTTTTAGAGTCACACGGATCAACATTTGTAGCCATTAGATCTCTAAATAACCAAATGATCCAATGACTTACATAAACCAAACTCAAAAAACTCAAAAAAAAGAAATAAACCTCATCTTCCATCAACATTTGTAGCCATTAGATCTTTAAATAACCAAATGATCCAACGACTTACATAAACCAAACTAAAAAAACTCAAAAAAAAGAAATAAACCCCATCTTTCCATCTCCCAAAACCTATCAGATTTTTTTTTTCTGAAATAGGCCTTTTTTCAAAAATAATTCCCGACGTAGGCTTATTTTTAAATAAATTCCCGTTATAGGCACTCCTTAGAGGTTCGGAATTTTTTTGTGTGATCCGAAGCTGAATTTTTTTTTTTGAAATTTTCTTATACATATATTTTTTTAACCGGGGTTAAAAAATAAGCATTTAGTGTAAGAGACCTCGTCGAAAAAAAAAAACACGTCTTTTTTTAATTGGCTTCTTCTGCAACACAACAAAGAAACTAGGAAGCAGGGCAATTTCTTCTCCAATGGCTTCTTCTCCAACACCGTCTTCTCCAATGGAAGCCATCTTGAGGGTTAAGCTTTATGAGGTGACCCATCTCTTCTAAATACCCTTTCATGTTACCAGCACACACTTCATCGGAAGATTTACCCTTCGTCGGAGATCTCTGACCGGACGAAGTCAGTTTTTCTAGTGTTGGGCTCGCCGGAAAAGAAACCAGCTCTGTTTCACCCTTTCATGTTTGGGCACCGAGTTGACCCATCTCCTCTAAATACACATATGTTTCACCCTAAATTTGTAATTGTTTCCTCTCAATAATCACTGTAATTGAGGTTGTAATCCTTCAAAAATTCACGCCGCTAACACTTGGATTTGTTGCCACCGCTTCATCTCCGTTGAGGATTTGGCCCGATTGCTCTGTTTCGGCAAAACGAGTTTGTTGAAACAAAGCGATGGTTGCTTCGTTCTTCCCCCATTGTAAGAGACGCTAGGGCTTCCCAGACGAGGGAGAAGAAGAGGAATACAGAGAAGGAGGCAACTGTAAGAGACGCACTGAAATGAAATGCTTATTTTGTAACTGTAGGTTAAAAAAAATTATATGTATAAGAGACCTGTATAAAAATTTCAAAAACAAAAATTTCAAACCAGCAGAGCGCCTATAGGGAATTTGATTTAATTGTTTTTGAAAAAGAGGCCCATTTCAGAAAAAAATTCAAACCTATCATCTCTCAAACAGCTATCTCTCAAAACCTATCATCTCTCCTTTAATATCTCAAAAGCAGCCACCTCGTTCTCTCCCTTTCATCTCTCAAACACAGCCACCTCCTTTAATCTTCTTCGTTCTCTCCCTTTCATCTCTCAAACACAGCCACCGTCTCTCCCTCACCAGCATCTCACAATTCTCGCCGTCCGTTCGTCACCGTCCCTTCACCTTCGTCTCCGTCTCTCGTCGCCTCGCCTCGCCTCGCCTCGTCCAACACCTCCTTTCTCCGCCTCGCCTCGTCCCTTGCAACGCCAGATCTGCAGTCGCAACGCCACGCCTCATCCGGATCTGCAGTCGCCACGCCTCGTCCTGCGTCGTCATCTTCCTGCAAATGTCGCATCTCAACGCCACGCCTAGATCTAGGTTTTAATTCTCAGATCTGTTTTGTATAAACATTTGTATGTTTCTTTTAGTTTTTTTTTTGCAAGTTTCTCTGTTGTATAAATCTTGTTCAATATCAGAGAAATAAAATTTGTAGATCCGTTTTTGAGTTAGCTTGTATATGCAGATCTGTTTATCGATTAGTGTTCATTTGTGCAATTTGATTTTGATCGAGAAAGTAGGGCGCAGGTAGTACGCCTCAAACAATCAATTTTTGCATCCGCCTCAACAAGTATTTACCTCGGGCAGCCCCTGGCAGCGATCCTTGTCCGCCCCTTGCAGCGATCCTTGTCCGCCTCAACAGGGGTTTTTACCCGCCTGAACGGGTGTTTTTTTCTATTAGTGCATCAATAATCCATTTCAATTACTACACTTCTAAGGCAGTGTGAGACATGACTCTATATTCTAACTCAACAGATGACTTAGAGGTTGTGTTTCTTAGTTTTCCAAGAGATTAAGGAATCTCCAACAAAAACACAATTTCATGTTAAACTTCTCTTGGAAAAGTTATTTGCATTTGTATATGCTTGCAAAGACAAACTTGACTTGGCAGAGTAAAACAAACCCAAATTTATTGTTAACTTTAGATACCTCAGAAAATGTTGTGCAACTTGTCAATGAGGTAGGACAATGCATAAACTGAGATAGATGCTGACTAGGATATGCAATGTCAGGT
Organism: Oxyria digyna; assembly: GCA_029168935.1. Classification (NCBI taxonomy): domain Eukaryota; kingdom Viridiplantae; phylum Streptophyta; class Magnoliopsida; order Caryophyllales; family Polygonaceae; genus Oxyria; species Oxyria digyna. Next base: position 12,010,925 of record JAPVLV010000010.1, on the reverse strand, counting down.
CTAGTTAATCCTGAATATAAAAGTCTTCCCACTAATCTTCTATATATAGCAAGATCAGAAAGAGGTTTACCTAAATCTATGGAAAGTTTAAGTCTTCTTTGCATTGGAAACACAACTGGCTTGCAATCTGTCATGTTCATATCTGTTAGGATATCCAAAATATATTTCATTTGATGAAGCATTGTTTTTTCTTTGGATCTGCCTAATTCCCAAAAAGATCTTATTAAACCAAGATCTTTAGAGTTGCCATAGAACCCTGATCAACGCAATGAGTAAATCATCTACATATACCAGTATTAAGATGGCTTGACCATACTTTTCTCTGGAAAATAAGAAATAATCTCTCTTAGACTGTATAAAGCCTTCTTTCAACAAAAACTTAGTAAATTCAACATTCCATTGTCTGGATGCTTGCTTTAACCCATACAATAAACTTTGTAATCTGCAAACCAATTCTAACTCTGGCAACTTATAACCAAATGAATATACACCTCTTCATCCAAGAAACCATGTGAAGCGATATCAAGAGGACGAGCTAGCTACGACATCACCATTGAATCCTAGGCCTTGCGTCCCCCATGGAGAAGATTCGTTAGAGAAATTCAGCAGCAGCAGTCGCGGATGAGCCAAGCAAAAGAAGCCAGCAGAACAATTTCCGCGACCGCGGAAGAAGTAGTCGCGACCGCGAAAGAAGTGTCCGCGCCCGCGGATCCTGGAGGAGACGAGGAGTCCGCCTCGATCGGATTTGTTTCCGAGATTTCCTTTATTTGAGATATTTTATTTTAATTTATAGTTTATTTTAATTCCGAATTTAGGCTGCTCTTTAGGGTTATGTTAGTAGCAACCTTCTTTATAAGTTGAACTTTTCCATTGTTTGTTTGAGACGTTGAATTTGAGTTTAAGCATTGAAGTTGAGTTATCTCCTCCCTTAAACCTTCTTCGTCAAACCCCACTGATTGGATCCGGAGTTGTTCTCGATAGTGAACTGTCATCAAGCCTACCTATTGAATTCGATCATCCCTTGAGTGGACTCTCAAGACATCGAGTTCTTATTGAATCGAAAGATTCAATACTTATCAAACCCTAGAAGAGTTCTAGAAGCGCCATCGACTTCCCTTTCTGCCACGATCCTTCACGAGGGCATACGAGTCATCCTGGATTCGTATCACCATGCAAAAATGCATTATTAATATCTAATTGATGAATTGACCAACCTTTGGCAGTAGCAACTGCAATGAGAGTCCTTGCAGATGTGAACTTAGCAACCAATGAAAAAGTCTCCTTGTACCTTTCCACTGTTCCATCTTGCCTAAACTTGACCTTATATACCCATTTAGAACCAGTTGCTTTCTTTCCTGGAGGTAAAGGAGCTAACTTTCAGGTGTGATTATTCTCTAAGGCAGTAACTTTCTTGGTCATTGCTTCTTGCCAACATGGATGTGTTTTGGCTTGATTATAGGCTTTAGGTTCAGGTATTTTTATGACATTGAAAAGAGAAGCTATGTAAGATGAAGAAAAGGATGTTAAATCACAATGATATGCTAGAAAAGACTTGGATATAGAAGGATTTTTAGAAAAATTTGGACAAACATAGTCTTATAGTTTAGAGGGAGGTTAGAAATGCTTTCAGACCTTCTAGGTGCTGAATCAGGTAAGTCTTCTAAGGTAGGAATTATATAGTATCCAAAGATTGATCTAATACAGGACTAGGTATATTTGAGGAAATAATAGGTTCAAGATTAACAATAGGAATAAGACTAGAAATTAGTACCTCAGTTTCATACGTTTTTGGATGAGCAGGATTGACCAAAGGAAAATTGGTAGAAGCAATAACAGGTTCAAAACCAATCTCTGTTGGTGACTGAATTTTGAATGCCAGAATGTGTTCTTGAAACACTACATCCCTGCTTACAAATACGAGTTTACTTTCCAAGTCAAACAACTTGTATCCTTTCTGTGGAACAGCATAACCAATCATCATACACTTTCTGCTCTTGGCTTGCAAATTATCCATGTCCTTCCTTTGCTTCAAGACAAAACATAGAGATCGAAAGACTCTTAACCATGAATAATCTGGTTTAAGGTTTAGTAACACATAATAAGGGGATTTCCAACTCAGTACTGCAGTAGGCATTCCATTGATAAAAAAAGTAGCAGCTAAAATAGAATCTCCCCAAAAATATAAGGGCAAGTTTGCAAAAATCTTCAAAGATCTAGTTGTCTCCAATATGTGTTTGTGCTTCCTCTCAACTCGTCCATTTTGTTGAGGGTTATCTGGTACACTTTTTTGCAAAATAATCCCTTTATTAGCAAAAAATTGTAAACATCGAGAATTGACAAATTTTGTACCATTGTCACTACAAAACACCTTGATCATGACCCCAAACTGAGTTAATACCATGCTCACGAAATCTATCAGAATTTTAAATACTCGAGCTTTGTTTTGAAACAAAAAAGTCCAATTATATCTACTATGATCATCTAATATTGTGAGAATATATCTTGCACCTGTTCTAGAAGGAACTTTGTATGGATCCTAAACATCCAAGTGCATTAAATCAAAACAATTGGAAGCAATATTTTCATTTATGGAAAAAGACAATCTTGTTTGCTTTAACAAGATACAATACTCACAATAATGTTTACTCAAATATATGCTACTCAAACCAACAATGTTTTTTGAGCTTAGTCATAGAAGCTAGCCCTAGCCTATGATGTAACAACTCTAGGCTTTCAATAGTAGGTGTTTTCATAGGCACACAAATATTACAAACGACTCCATTATTAGAACTAGAAACTGAACTAGATTGATGCCCTGAAAGAATCAAATATAAAGCTGAAAGTAGGTACAATCCTGAAACTTCCTTTCCCATTTCCACCACATTCTTAGTCAAATGATACCAAAAGAAACATACATCATTATCAAACATATCACACATACCAATGTCCTGTAATAATCTCTTGACTGACAGTAAGCTATGCTTGAAATCTGGCACAAGCAACACATTCTTGAGCACCAGATTATCATATAAATGAACATTACCACAAAAAAGTGATAACTTTCCTTGAAACCCAACCAACTTGAACATTGTTTCAAGAGTAGCAACCATCTTACCCGACTCATCTCCTTTAGCTCCTTTGTACCAATCAGGAAACCCAACCAATTTGAAACATTGTTCACAGAGATGTTCTTTCTTGTGACAAAAGGTGCATTTCAATTGATCTTTGGAACCATTGCGCTTATCAAATCCTTTTCAAGAACCTCCATTTTGTGAACCTATATTAGAATTACCTCTTATGTTCCAAATTCAGTTGATAACTTGAACCAGAAGATCTACCAACATGTAATGCAGTTGAATCTTGTTAACGATTCATCAATCCAGAAACAAACTTATTCTTTTCTGTCTGTTGGACTAAGTAAAACACCTGATTGAGAGTAACTGTTAATGGATCAACATATAACACATGGCCACGAACACTGTCAAAATTCTCATTCAAGCCCATCAAGAACTGCATTAACTGATCATTAGCACTCTTGCCTACAAATTTGGCCACTAAATCACATGAACAATGACGAATACCACCACAACAACACTCAGGTATTCCCTCAAGTGCAAAAATTTTATCCCATTTTTTTTAATTTCCCAAAGTATTCGAACACATAAGAATTCCCCTACGAAACTGAATTAAGACTCCGTTTTCAATTGAGAAATTCCATACCTTTCAATGATTTCATTCCGTAGCTGCTTGGCTGAATTCACAAATATGAAGCTCTCACTGATGGAAGCTTCCATTGAATTTATTAACCAGCATTGTACCGTGTAGTCACACTTGATCCATCGATCAAATGCTTTATATCCATGTTGAGGTCGCGCCACTGAACCATCAAGAAACCCTAGTTTGCTTTTAGCTCCCAATGCCATGGTCACGCCTCTGCTCCAAGGAAGAAAATTCAATCCATTGAACTATAGGTCGACGAGGTGCGCTCCTGGACTATCTGAATTTGATAACCTCAAAGGATCACTCGAAGCAAAATCGCCAATTCTTGAAATATCTTCTTGACCGCCTAGATCCATAGTCTCCTTGATTTCAAATCACTCTAAATGAAAGCAGGAAAAAATTGAATAACTCAATCAAACGATCGACCATCTCGCTTTGATACCATATGAACAAACCGAATTAACCAGTTTTTGAATTGCAGAAAGAGAGAAGAAGAGGAATTAGTTGTATTCCATTATGACCGAGTTACTGTTTACAACATATTTTTCATCTATATATAGACATAATAGAGAAATGGAATACAACTAATTCGGTTTGTATGAAGAGCATATTCACAAACATCCCAGTCATTTTGTATGAAGAGCATATTCTCTTACAACTTGCGTCGGCGCTCGGAAGACCCATTAAAGTGGACAAGAAAACTTTGTATGCAGATAGAGGGAGATTTTCCAGGATTTGTATTGAGCTTGATCTATCCAAGCCTCTCAAAGGTGTTGTTGTCATTAATGGTTCAAGATTCCTGGTTGAATACGAAGGCTTACACACCATTTGTTTTCATTGCGGGAGGTTCGGCCATTTCCAACCCAACTGTCCTTATGAGCCTAAGAATGTAGCGAAAAAAGAAGAGGTGGAGAAAGCTAGACAACAAGAAGATCTGGAAAAGGGTGAAACTTCGGTTAAACCAACGAAGTTTGGAGACTGGATGAATGATCAATGGCGCAGGCGGAAAAACTGGAGACAATCTAAAACGCCGGCGAAGTCGAACCCTTCTCCGACGATGGTGCCGATGAAAGGGAAGCCTAGTCAGGGAAAGCAAATCAACGGCTCTTTGACTCTGTCAACGAGATTTGATGTTCTTGCAGATAAGACGGGCGGTGCAGAAGTAGCCCTTCAAACGGGGCAACCTATGACTAAAGATAGGGATGTTGGCAAACAACTGGAAAAAGATAAGGGAATAGTAGTGTGTGAGAAGTTGAATCACCAAAAGTCTTCTGAAGAGAATGGAATTATTGTCAGGAAAGAAGTAGAAGACAAAAAAGGTTTTGGGGCCCAAGAAAAGAGCAATGTCAGAGGGCCTTTGCAATGTGGTCTTCAAGCTCGACCCTTCCCTCGGGTATGAATGATACTCTTATCACTCTGATCGCTAAAGTCAAGAATCCTGGGAAGGTTAGTCAATTCCGTCCTATTGGCCTTTGCAATGTGGTCTTCAAGCTTATTACTAAGGTTATTGTGTCTAGGATTCAACCCTTTCTTGGGGATCTTATTAGTCCCTTGCAGGGTAGTTTTATCCCGGGTCGTTTAATCATGGATAACATTGCTTTGGCCCAGGAAGTTGTGCATTCGATGAAATTTAAGCAGGGGGTGAAGGGTTGGATGATTGTTAAAATCGATCTTGAGAAAGCATATGATCGTCTGCGATGGGATTTTTTTGTTGACTCCCTTCTTGATGCCGGTTTCCCTGATGTTTGGGTTGGGTGGATTACTGAGTGCTTCTCGACGTCTTCTTTGAGTCTCATTTGGAATGGCGAGGTGACTGAGAAGTTTAAGCCTAATCGGGGAATTAGACAAGGGGATCCTATCTCTCCGTATTTGTTTGTTCTCTGTATTGAAAGGCTCAGTCAAATGATCTTGTCTAAGGTTAGTGATGGTTCTTGGAAGCCTATTCACATTTCTAGGGGTGGGCCAGCTATTTCACATATTCTGTTTGCAGATGATATTCTGCTGTTTGTCGAGGCTTCTGTTATGCAAATCAGAGTTATCAAAGCTTTCTTGGATCTTTTCTGTAAGTCTTCGGGTCAGAAAGTGAATGTTGAGAAGACGAAATTGTTTGTTTCGCCTTATGTCTCTCAGGATGTCATTAATGATATTCAAGCGGAAAGTAATTTTCCGGTTACTCGGGATCTTGGTGCTTACCTTGGGATCCCGCTGCTGCACAAGCGTCTTGATAAGGTGGCCTGTGGGCCCCTGTTGGATAAAATCAATAGTAGGTTGGCAAGCTGGAAAGTTAGACATCTCAGTCTTGCGGATAGAGTTACGCTCGCCAAGTCGGTGATTTTTTCTATTCCGATTTATTCAATGTCCTCTCTGCTTCTGCCTGGTAATGTGTGTAAGGATATTGATCGTCTCACTCGCTCTTTTGTTTGGGGTAGTTGGAATGGCAGTAAGAAGATGCATCTGATTCACCGTGATATTTTGTGCACTGAAAAGAAGTATGGTGGGCTGAGCATTAAACCGATGCAGCGAATGAATTTTGCTCTTCTTGGTAAGCTCAGTTGGCGCTTTCTTACCCGTCCAGATGATCTTTGGGCTGAAGTGATTCGTAGGAATTATATCAAAGGGGATAAGACGACTTCTGCTAATCCTTCTATTACTTGGAAGAGTATTCAGAAAGGTGTGAAGGAGGTTGTTATCCCAGGTTGTAGGTGGATCCTTGGTAACGGGTTGGGCATTCGTTTTTGGGTTGATCTTTGGCTTGGTTTTGAGGTGCTGAATAAGTCTTGCATCTCCACTTGGTCGGAAGCATTAAGGGATAGATCTGTTTGCAACAACTGGGATTGTGGTGTGGGATGGAAATGGGATGAGCTCTCTCATTTGCTTCCTGCGTCTTTTCTTCTTCTTTTGGCTCCTCTTGTGGTGTTAGATGGAGAGGAGTTCCCAGATACGATCAGTTGGGGCATGTCCTCTAATGGAGAATTTTCTGTTTCCTCGGCTTTTGCTATGTTGCAGCATAAACCCGAGAAGTGTGAGTTGGACTCGCTGATTTTTGAAAGGATCTGGCATATGAAAGTGCCTGAGAGAGTTAGAACTTTTCTTTGGTTGGCTATCCATGGTCGTATTCTTACGAATGCTGAAAGACATCGTCGTCACATGTGTTTGATGTCTGATTGTGCTATGTGTCGGGGTCAGCCTGAGACTGTCTTACACATTTTTCGTGATTGTTGCAAGTCTAGAGGGTTTTGGTCTCATCTGTTTCCTGCGTCTTTTGATGGGAATGTTAGGGATCATTTTTTTCCTGATGGTTCTGCTGTTTGGCTGCGTAAGAATCTATTGTCCAAGGTTTCGTGTCACGGTTGTGTTGAATGGGGTTGTATGTTTGCGTTGGTCCTTTGGTGGGCTTGGAAATGGCGTAACATGTTGGTTTTTCGTAATGAAGAGGTTCAAGGGATCAAGGGGGCCTTTATTCAGAATATGGCTTCTGAGTACCGTGTTGCTTGGGCTAAAAGGGCTCAGGTCGGTGGCAACGGTACTAGAGTGCAACAGCTGGTCGCTTGGTCTAAACCTGAGGAGGGAAGGATTAAAATCAATACAGATGGTGTTGTGAAAGATGGCAGAGCTACGGCTGCGGGTGTTCTCCGTGACCATTTTGGGTGTTGGTTGGGTGGTTTTGTGCACCACATTGGTTGTTGTTCGGTCCCGAAAGCTGAACTCTGGGGTATTCTTCAGGGTTTTAGGCTTGCGTGGGACAAGGGATACAAGAGGGTTTGTCTCGAAACAAATTCTCTTTTGGCGCATCTGTTGCTGGGCAAACCCGTGGATCGTTGTCACCCCCTTTTCAGCCTCGTCTCCTTGGCGCCAGGCTTCCTTCGTAGGGACTGAGATGTCCAGTTTCGTCATGTTTTCCGTGAAGCTAATGTTGTTGCTGATGGCCTTGCTTCTCTTGCGTTTTCTTTTTCCCTTGGTTTTCATTTTCTGTCTGACCCCCCAGAGGATGTCATTTTGCTGTTAGGTGGTGACTCTCAGGGTCGTGGTACGCCACGCCTCATTCCTATGTAATTGTTTCTTGCATTTATATAGCTTTGGAGAGTTCCGCCTCTCTGTTCACCAAAAAAAACCCTCATCGTCGTCATTGTTGCTCTAGCATCTCGATTGAAGCCTCTTGCTTGATGTGTCTTGTCTCGCACTAGTGTTTTTCTCTTTCGTGCTCGCCCAAGTAGAGTTCTATCTATGAGTGGTGCTCTTCACCAACTCTCTCCAATAAGCTATGTCTAATGTATTTTCCTCGAGATCTCATGTCCAACGAGGACACGTGAATTCGACTATGATAATTGTGGAACTTTGAATTCATGTAAAAATGGTCCAATGGCATATAAAATGTATACCTCAAACTCACAAATTTCATGATTTTGCAGATTAACATTTCCCCTTGAGGTTAATTTCTTAAACCAAAATTTTTAATCTTAATACCCAACCAAAGTTACCAAAACCGTTATACAAAAAATTAGAAATTTTCATAATAGGTGGGGCTAAAACCCTTGTTTCCAAAACCCTAGTAGCTCCAAACTCGGAATCGAGTTCCCCTCTTCAGAGCTCCTCACGCATCCATCAATGGCTGGATTAATTCGATCGCTTCGTAGAACGTTGCCCTCTCGATCCCTGCTTCATCTGCTACACTCTCCACTAAATGAGATTCCCGCTCCCGAGCTCAGTCCGCACTTCCAGATTCCCCAAATTCAGACCAGAAGCTACGTGAGAGACATGAGAAGGAAAGCCTTTGACGACAACATCCTCCGCCTCCTCCGCAACGAGATTCAGTTCGAACGTGATCGCTCTCCACCCCAACAGGTCTACTTTATTACTTTCTCACTCTCAATTCATCCTATTCCTTTAGTTTCTATTATGATTCAGTAAACAATAACATTAGGAAGATTAGAGCCTATATCCTGTCTGAAGATTGTGAATTTTATTTGGGACTCGTTGGAGTGGAGTTTTGGTTTTGTATGAATGTCTTGCTGTTGGTAGTCTGTTCCCTAGGAAGCTCGTTTGGCCAGGCCTGGTTATTCTGATACTAAAATGGTGATGCATTATTAATCTGATCCCAGTGAAGAAGCCTAGGAAGGGGACCAAGTGCTAACTGTTAAGTATACATCTTGTAATCTCCATGTGGTATTCAATATATGGACTGAGTAGTCTGAGTGTCAAATCATAAGAGACTTACTGCACATATCTCCTTGTTGGATTTTTCTATTGAGAAGTATGCGACTTTATTCAGAAACTGATGTCTGGTTGAATTAATTTTCAAATTGGATTCTTCCGGGTAAATGGTTTCTTCTGGGAATCAGGATTGGTTCTGGTAAAGTCATTGGTTGGCCAAAATGACCTGGAGCCATTCCGGGGATTAGCAAGACCAATGTTCAACTATAGTATTTCTTCATGGGATAAGAACCGGGAATCATTTCCGGAATTAGCGACACCTAGATATTAAACCAAACTGCATCTTCATTCCTGGGAAACTTATGTTTGGTAGGATTAACTTTCGGAGTGGATTTCACTGTGAGTTATTTATGTTCATTTTAGGCCCATTTAGCATGACGCCTTCTGAAAATTGGAATCAGCATGACCCATTATTCAACCACACTACATCTTCATGGCAAAAATACCTAGTCACCGGGAATTAGTGAGACCCAATCTTCAACTACATATTCACTCCTGACCCCCTCAACTGTATCTCGTTGGATCAGGGAGATTGTTATCTTCAGCTTCAATGGATGAACAAGGGTAGTCGACAGTGTGAAACAGAGAGCTTAGAAAACAGTGCTGGGTTACTAGGGTCCCTCTCGCAGTGGAGCAGAGAGATAAGGCAGTGTAGTGATGATACTGTTGGGTCGAGTGCAATAGAGTCGGGGTGAAAAAGGAGATAGCAGTAGAAGATGAGTGAAGATAATCAATTGAACAGGGGGGTTGGGTTGGGTCAAGCATCGTGGACCAGACTGAACAAGAATATAAGGCAAGGTAACATGAGAACAAGGGGGGGGGGGGGAGTGCATAGAATGAGTAAGGAAACTTATTAGGTTCTTTATCATCAACAAGTTTAAGAATTGCTCAATCTGTTTCATCATTCCAAGCCAATTCCTAGAATTATATGCCGCAGCAGCTCTTAAATTTGTGCAGTGAGTGATTGAAAATTGAATGATAAAAGTGTAGTACTGACATCGCAGTTCAGTATTTATGCATTCCTTTTGTGAAAAAAAAATGTTGACATAGCTTAAGTCTTGATAGCACTTGGTTCAGTAACTAAATTAACTAGAAACACTTTCCAACCTAAGCCTTATGCCGTGCTCATTCCAAGTTCCGATATGGAATATTACTTTCCCTTAGAATTTGTTTTTTCTTTTGTTAATAAATAAGTAAATTAGTTGAATGGAAGACATCGGATATCAAAATGTTCTTATCAAGTATTATGTGTAATCTCTTGGTCAATAGAAAGAAAATTTTCTTAGAAAGCTGATATTTTCTTGTTCTTGTGTAGCTGCCTACAGAAGTCAATGGTTTTACAGTGGATGAGCGTCCAGGGGAGCAGTGGGTTAGATTGGACAAGAAGTTCGGAGACAATGAAGAAATTAAGGTGGAAGTCACAATGTTTGACGGGTCAGTACCCGTTTCAGAATACGCGGATGGTAAAAGTGGCCAGCTTGGGGATAAAGAGATTATGCACATAACTTTGATAGTCAGTTTATTTAAAGATGATAATGACAAAGTCTTGGTGTTCATGTGTTCGGCATGGCCAGAAGAAGTAGAGATCAACAAAATCTACATACGTCCTCGGGGTCAGATGCCAAACGAGCCATACCTGGGTCCTCCATTCCAGTATGTAGTCCACTTTAAATTTGTTAAATTGAAAGATTCTCATTTCATTTTTCTGCATGAGTCTGACAAAATCACACATGAAAGAAAATTAAGTTTTTCCCATGATCCTGTAGTTTTTATTGCCCAAGTTTTTAATATATCCTGGTCTTTTCCTAAGGTAATACTTGACTAAAATGAACCTCTTATAACCGGGTCTTCATGTTCACATGCTTTATGTTCACATGTTTTATGTTCACATGTTTTATGTTCACTTCTCTGTTATCATGACTAAAGCTGGGTGCATGTTTGTCTGTATTACAGGGAGTTGGATGACCAGATGCAGGAATCACTTTATGAATTCTTGGATACTAGAGGTATTGATGACGCCCTTTGTGCTTTCTTGCATAAATATGTGCAGAACAAAGATAGATCTGAGTATTTTCGATGGATGAATAACGCATTGTCTTTCATAAAGCAAAGGGATGCATGATTTGATATCACTATAACTCTCTTACTGATGTCGCTGCTTCTTTTTGTCTGTTAAATGAATTCATATAGCAAATGAAATTTCCTTGCAATTCTCTTGTGCAATATATCATTTGTTGCCTCAACAAAACATCTTTAGTGCTCTTACAAGAATCTGATTGTATGCCCTCAATCTCATCCTTCTGAATTATTGCAACCACTTGTAATGCTCAAATTTTATTTTATTTTCATATACATAATCCCAAATTTATTATAAAATGATATGATCATTAAAATAAAAGAGAAGTTCACACCCAACAATTTGTGTAAGGTGGCCAAATTTGTGTTTCCACTTAGATTTTGAAACATTTCACACTTGATAGCAAATAATCCAAAATTAGTCATAACAAAGCTGAACACCAACTTTTTCAATAAGATTCCAACACAGACCTAATCAAGCTAAACACCTGTCTATGAAGATGACTACAACTTTCTATACTCGCGGAAAAGAAGTAGGCAACTAGAAAACATAAAACTACTACAATTAAGAAACTCATGGTAGATTAGGAACCTTAATGAAAACTAAAGCTTGAGTGACAGATCAAGGTTTTGCACATCATCTTGTTTAGTCTTGGAATTATTATGACTTCCTCTTGCACTCAACCCCATCATCATCTCTCCTAATCTATCCAAACCTTGATTAGGACTCTCCTTCCCTAAACCATCAAACCTACCAACACCTCCATCGACCGGCACCTTCTCCGCCTTCGAACTTCCCGGTTGTGTGAGCCACCCGATCCCGGGTTGTTGGTCAAAGGGTTGCCTTGACCATCCATGAAATCCATACAACTGTGAAGATGAAGATGATGATGATAGTGATGGTAGTAAAGGCTTCTGTTTCATGGAATGAGCTTTTATCCCTAGTGATTTAGCACCATAGAGAGGCAGAGATGCCAAATTTGAGTAATAGTATTTGTTGAAGCTTTGAATCCTTTGCACCATGCTACCTCCACTTCTTTTTGCAAGTGTCCTCTCCCTCTTGTGAGCATTTTGATGGCCTCCTAGAGCTTGTGAGCTGTAGAATTTTTTATGACAGTAATTGCAGGAGAATATTCTTGGCTCTCCTTCATTGAATTTCTTAATTTTAGCCTTACCCAACTCATCTTCATTGCAACCAAGACTGAGATCCAACAAAAGATCTGGGTTTTTTATCTCCTCTTCTTCCTCCATTTCTTTGAGCTTCTTTTCATCATTTAGGCATGATGAGCCCTCCATGCTGAGACAGATCTGTTCTGTGTTCAACTCTGATCTTGGCAATAAATGCCCGGAATTTTCGTGGGTCTTTGTGTGTAAAATATGCAGGTACATAATATCAGTACATACATGTGCAGGAAAAGAGGAGGTAAGAAAAGATATTAAGGAATTAGCTAAATTTATTGAAGTATATATAATACAAAGTGTTTTTTAGGTACACTATTAGAAACAGTTCCACGTACTTGTTCTTGTCTTTCAACTTTCTTCTCTCTAGAAATGAATCAAAGGTTAAGATTTTTAAGGTTCATCTGAACTTGTTTTTCTTTGTTGACATGTTATCAGAATAGATACATTTTTTTTTTTTAGAAAAGGCAAAAAAAAAGAGAAAAAAAAAGGTGTGGTTGTAAAGATAAGAAAATCACTATCATAAACTCATATTCTGTCTCCTCTGAACTTTGAATAGCTGAACAGACCTTCCTCGTGTTGTTAAAATGTTGAATAGCCTTCTCTCTTCACACGTTTGAGGGGCCATATTATAAGGCATATTACACCATTTTAGATTCTTATGCCATTTGCCCAAGCATGATATTTGTTTTGTAAGAAGTATGGTATCTTTCTACTAATGATAGAATGTTTATCTAAATATTGTTCTTTGAATGGAACTAGAATGTTGCTATAAACACTTATATGTGACCTAATTCTATCTTTGGAGTTGTCTTTTTGGGTGGAGAACTTTTTTGAGCATCTTTAACAATAATACCGAGAGTATTATTGACATATTTGTAAAAGATTCTAAGAAAATTTGTTTATAGTGTGAATTATGAACCATCAATTCGCTAGTACACACAAGTCTAACTCTTCTTTGACCGTCCTCTACCACGTCGGCCTTTTCTGAACGTGGGGCAAACCATCAAAGTCTAGATTTATCGCAAATTATCTTTAATACTAGTCACTCCGACTTTGTCTCGAATTATTTCATTTCGAACCCTATCTAACCTAGTATGACCGCACATCCAACATAGTATTCGTATCTCAACTACCATAATCTGCTGCTCCTGAGCTCGAGTAACTGGCTAACATTCACCTCCATAGATCATCGTTGGTCTGACCATCACTCTATAAAATTTTCCTTTTAGCTTTAACGTGACTTTCTTGTCACACAAGACTCCATATGCCTGTCTCCAACGCCAACCTATCTATTATTGGTCGTTAAATTAAGCATGTGAAAAAATTAATTTAAATTTAGTTAAAGGGTTATATGTCTCATTTACATAAGTTCAAAGAGTAAAGTTGAGGGGTAAAGTACTAAAGTGTCCTCATTAAACAAGTTTGAGGGTCTATTTAGGCCATACATAAATAATGCACAACAGTATGAATCTAAAGTCGAATATATGGGCAAAGCCCTTACAGCTTGATAAGCGATCCCGAAAGTCGCAATATATGCACAAAATAATCAGCCTTTCCTTGACCTGAAATTCTAGGTTTCGAATCCATCACCTATCCAAATTTGTAAATCTGACTCATTATATTTGACTGAAATCTTAACTATACCAGTATAAAAGATGAAATAGCGATCTTCTATTTCTGTTTCATTCAAGCATATATATGATGATCCTTAATCCCTAAGAGCATTTCCAGTGTGGGCTTTAAAACCGAGGCGGTAAGAAGGGCTGTAAGCTAAAACCCTTCTTATAGCTTTACTGTTTTTTTTGTGCTGCAATGGAGGCGGTAAGTAAAAAGCTGTAAGGTTTATAAAATTACGTTTATATCCCTGAATTTGTATTAAATTACTGATATATTTTTATTTTAAATAAATAAATAAGATCTTATTATATTAAACATAAATAGTTAATAGATATAGTAAAATCTCAAATATTTGTTTCTTTTAATTGAAATATTTATTATATTTTATTAATCAATCCTTGTATGTTTGTTTCAATTTTTGTATGTAGTTTAAAGTAGTATAAATAATTATAATTGGCATTTATAATATCAAAAAAATACTAAATTTATACAAACAATTCCCTCAAATGTCAATTAATTGTAAACACATTAATTTAGTATAAAATTTTATCTTAAAACAGATTAATTAATATTTAAACGATTTATAGAAATTAATAATACTCAAAATAAATAAAAAAATAATATTTATACAAAATATATACAATATGGGTGTCTATGGATAGAGAAAAATGTAACTAGAATTATGGTATTTTTTTTAATTTTCATTAAGTAAATTTTGAAATTTAATGTTAAAGCCTTTGTTAAAAGCCAGGTGTGACTGTACCATTGAGAAATTGACAACAAAAATGAAATGATTCAACTGGAATTTAATTTTGTATATTAATTTGTTAGGTAAGCTTCCACCATATCAAAATAGGACGTGAAGTTTGTTGTAATCCACGTACTCGTATTGTATGTTTATCATCAAGAATCAATCTCTTGCATGACTGTAGTTGAATTTCACATCATAAGAAATATGCAACTATTTACACTCCAAACAAAATGCAAAGAAGCACTAACACTTTGTTTAACGTATCGAGTTGAAATATGATCAATTCGAGCAGAATAAGTAGTTAATTAAAGTTGATATTAGATTTATCGATTTATTCATAAAGATTGGTCTGTTAAATAGAGAAAAAGCTAAATTTATTTTATTAATATTTCAACATATAATTGGTTGAATCTGATGCGACAATTATTAATCTACGAATGCACATTCATATACACATACGACACAAAATACATGTCCATGTAAGCATAATATAGAGCGTGCATGTATTTATGTAAATGTGCTAGCGAATTTAACTTCTCAGAATGTGTGTGTATTTACTATTTAGAGATGTATTTGTGTTGTACTTATGATTTATTGATGTTCATAAGTAACAACGTTCTCACATACAATAATCTTTCTCCAAAATAGAAAATTTTAATGTCTTTGTGGATTTTTTAAGAAAATTTAGGGACGAATTAATTTTAGACATTTATACCCTTGTAAATTAGGTTGTTTTTTCTAAAGTAGGCTTTTTTTTAGAAAATATTCCCGATATGAGCTCGTTTTGAAAATAATTCCCAACATAGACACTCTTATGAGGTTCGAAAATTTTTCGTGTATGAGCGTCTCTCATCCGAAGCAGATTTTTTTTTTAATTACCCCGTGTAAGAGACGATGGCAAAACCAGCGTCTCTTACACATAAAATTTTTTTTAAAAAGGATTTGTACAAGTCGCTGGGAAAAAGGAGTTGTTTTAATTTTTTTTTTCAAAGTTTCTTATATATATTATTACATAAGACTTACTCGTGTTTGGATGGCTCGTATGGGCTCGTTTGAAATCGGAATCGATCACGACTGATTTCGTTGGGTCCGTATTGATCCCAACTTTCACCAGATATGTCTCTCGCTCGATTCTGATTTCAAACGACCGCATACGAGCCACCCGAACACGCGTAAGTCTCGTGCGTACCTTCTACTGTAAATGGATATTTACAAATTTGTTCCTCCATATCAGGCGATGAGAGACATATCAGGTGAAAGATGAGATCAATACGGACCCAACGAAACTGGTCATGATCAATTCCGATTCCGAACTAGTGAAAGAAGGTATGCACGAGATTTACGCTTGTTTGGATGGCTCGTATGGGCTTGTTCGGAATCAGAATTGATCACGACCAGTTTCGTTGGCTCCGTATTGATCCCAACTTTCACCAGATATGTCTCTCATCGCCTGATATGGAGGAACGAATTTGTCAATATCCATTTACAGTAGAAGGTACGCTCGAGACTTACGCGTGTTCGGGTAACTCGTATGGGGTCGTTCAAAATCAGAATGGAGCGAGAGACATATCTGATGAAAGCTGGGATCAATACGGACCCAACGAAATTGGTCGTGATCGATTCCGATTTCAAATGAGCACATACGAGCCATCCAAACACGAGTAAGTCTTATGTAATAATATATATATATAAGAAACTTTGAAAAATAAATAAAATTAAAACAACTCCTTTGTATAATACAAATTCAATTTTTTTTTAAAATTTTATGTGTAAGTCTCTTACACGGGGAATTAAAAAAAAATACATGCTTCGGATCAGCGTCTCTCATACGCGAAAAATTTCCGAACCTCATAGGAGTGCCTATGTTGGGAATTATTTTCAAAAGGAGCCCATATCGGGAATATTTTCTAAAAAAAAGCCTACTTTAGAAAAAAAATTCCTTGTTTGTTATCTATATACTCATATTAGATATGTGTATCAAAATGGCTCATACCCATACCTGATGTTTGGTATATCAGTATATCGATATCAATTTGATATCTTTAATATCCTAATATCTGACTTGTAAATAGATTTATATCTCCCACATTTAAGGCTATTAATTTGACATCCCCTTCATTCTAAAAATCACACTCATCTTCTCCTCTTCCTTCTCCTTACCCCATAGTGACATGGATATCAATTTGATATGATCTCTCTCAGGTTTTGATATCTCATTTCTGAAAAAACTATATCAAACACAGATATCAGGTATCATTCTCATATCCATACCTGATATCTGATATCCATACCCATACCTGATATTTGATATACTAGTATATGGATACCAAAAGGGACCTAAAATACATCTAATTCTTAATAAATGATGAAGGCTAGAAAGACAAATATTGATGAGCATGTAGGGTATAAAGAAAAGCGTTGTTATTATGAGGTATATATCAGAAAATTCTGAAAAATAGTTAACCTAATTTGTTGATTTGATGGATTACTAACTTAATAAGAGGATTTATCTTATACATTAAAGCTAATGTTTTTCAAGCCTTAAAAGCGATTGTATGGGCAATTTGTTAAGCTATTAATTTTTTTAAAATCTTCTTTATAAAATTTAATTTTAACAAATTTTGTGTGGCCCACTAAACTAATATAACAAATATGTATGTATTTGTTGAAAATTCTAGAGGTCCTAAAATACCGTTTTTTGCAAAATAATAAATAAAATGTAATTTCAATCGTATGTAAGCAAATTTACATCATTAGTATGTCTTTATTATATATTTTTATTTTATATTTTAATAATATTTCACATTAATTATTAAGATAGATTATAATTTTGAATCCGAATCTTGTCATAAACCTCCCTTAAGTGATAAATGAGAATGAATGGGGACCGTTCATTCGAATTGATCTAACGGCCCAGATCTGCTCACTTTCCACGCTGGCAACATCCTACTCGCTAGCCTTTTGTGTGAAACACACGCGCTACATCGTTCCATCGTGATTCAAAATTGGAGCGAAAACCGTCTCTTCACATTCTTCTCAAAACTTCCACAGAAAACCTCTCTTGCAAAAGGCGATCAAACCCTAACCTCCCTACTCACTTGCTTTTTCTTCGATTTCTCAATGAAATCACTTCCTTTTCTCTCGTCAATCATCAAAAACAACATACTCGTACAATTTCGCGATGGCTGGCTCACAGAAGAACAACGAAGGAAGAGGTATGGTGTATAATCCCTAATTTTAGTGTATACGATGCTTTTTCGTGTGATTTCTCACTGATTTCTCTTCATTTCACTCTGTCGTTCACCAAAATCCATCAACTCGCTACTAAAAATGACAGGATCTCAGAAAAGCCAAGAACCAAGAGGTATGGAGTATAATCTGGTATTTAGAGTTAGGTTTTTGCTTCGACATGTTAGATTACGCTACATGCATGTTTGATTTGAATGTACTGAGTGTGAAAAGTGTATTTGTATGAGTAGATCTACTATATTCGGTGTGAAATGTTCATTTGTATGTACTGAGTGGTCATTATTTGATCATGACTGTGTTTTTACTCTGTGTTCACCAGATCTTCTATATATGTTCATCACAGTTCCTAACAAAGTTCATCAAAATACATGTTCATCATAGTTCTTCTAAATGTTCATCAAATATCTTGTATTTGTTCATCAGATCTTGTATAAACGTTCACCAGATTTTTGTTCAATGTTCACCAAAAAATTTGTGATTGTTCATCTCATTGCCTATATAAGTTCATCATATGTCTTAAGATTGTTCATCAGATTTCTCTTATATGTTCATCATAAAACTTGTGATTGTTCATCACATTTCTTACATATTGTCATCACTGTTTCTATAAGTGTTCATCACAGTATCTATAAATGTCCATCAAATAACTTTTAAATATGTCTTATGTTTGCAGTTATTCAATTTCCAGATGCAACATTAAGTGTGGAGAATATTGAAGTAATCGAATCTCTAAGAGGTATGAATATTATACAACCTATAAACTTTGAATTTTTGCACAATATATAACTTGTTTGTTCAATATTACAGAGATAAGAAGCAAAAAAACAAATGACAGATCACAAAGGAATGTGTCATCCCAAGAACAACTTCAACAAGAGGAAGAAACAGTAGATTGGTAACAAATGTTCATGTTTATTATTCTAATGTTCATCAACTCTTTTTGCTTTGTTCATCACAAATCTTCTTAATGTTCATCAGAATGTTTAATAAAGTTCATCATTCCTTTCATATATAGTTCATCAGTATGTTTGTTAATGTTCATCATTGTATTTCAATATGTTCATCATCTTGTTTGATATTGTTCACCAACTTTTTTGCTAATGTTCACCATGAGTTTTTAAAATGTTCAATATCTAGTGTTTCATTACTTTACTTTTACATGTCTTTATACTAATAAATGACTTTTAATGTTATAGCATCCCCTAAACCAAAGAAGACAAAATCCCGAAAAGTAGTTGCTACAACAAGCAAGGGAAAAAGAAGTAGCGAAAGGATACACTGTTCTCAGACCAAGGGAAAAGAGATTCAGTTGTACAGCCCAGAAATTCTTGTAACACAAATAATGAAGAACCTGAAAAGGCGTAGGGGGGAATAGTGATAAGAGATGTTGAAGACCAACCAGAACAAGCATCCAGGACAAACAAGTCTGAAATTGTGCGGTCAAGGAAAGGGAAAGAAAAAGTGGCTGAAAGCATCAAGAAGCAGTTCCCTGCTCAAAAATGTAGAAGTTCTCCAGCGCTTCTGGTTTCAACTTTGGCTAGAATGAGTCCAATTCAGAAAAGCTGCATAATAGAGATGGGCTTTGGATGTTTGCTACAATGGAAAGTGGACAAACTTCCAGCTAAAATCAGTCACTGGTTTTTGAAGAACTTTGATGTCGTATCCTGCACAATGAAGCTTGTCAAGTCAGTGAGGCACAAAATTACAACGCAGAATGTCCATGACTACCTTGGAATTCCTGTTGGTGGGATGCAAATTGAATTGAAGAGATCATTTACTGAACATGAGGATTTACAATATCAAGATCTTCACCAAAGGTTCAGGAATCAATTTCCACTGGAAATCGACACTGAATTGGATGAACCCAAGTTGCGTGACGCCTCAAAGATTAATGCATCACATGTGGCAGAGCTTTTGATAAAAACTGTAGTACCTGGAGAGTGGTTGAAGAGAAATTTCATGATGTTGCTTGTTGCAACCATTATGGACAGTCAGCCGAATGGTGGGTTGAATTACAATATTCTCCATTACCTTGAGTGCACAGAGATGATTACACACTACGACTGGTCAAAATTGCTAGTTGACCTTCTGATAAAGACAAAGGAGTCTTTTGATAGGACAACCAATGCTAGTTTTTTCAGAGGACCAATCTGATGCGGGACAACCCTTGACATTGGCTGAGACCCAAGGGGACGAGATGATGACATGGACAGAGACCCAAGAGGAAGAGATATTGAGTCATATGCAAGAAATGGAGCGTCCTCCACTCACACACCATCCTCCGTCATATGAAATGGCTACTTGCAGTGAAGAGACGTCCTAGACCTAGACGTCCTAAGATCCAGCATGATATCAAGGACTACTTGCACAGAAGGGACGCCCTAGACTTAGGCGTCCGTCCTAGAACTGTTTTCTATTGTTTTTAAAGTCTTTTGCATTACTTACTATCGTTAGCATTAGCAAGTTACTATGTTTGGTAACCCTGGTTAGGAGTCTTATATATATGGACTTGGACCCAAGAGTTGTTTTCACGTTGAATTTTATAGCAAGCGTAATTGTTGAGATTTTCTCCACCCCTTGCTTTCAACGCCAAACCCTAGTTCGGGCTCGAACCTCCACGAGCCATTTATCCAGTCGTTGTTACTCATCCCAGGTCGTCTCCATTGTCACAGCGCCAAACCCTAACCGCCGCCGTCATCACCATCAAACCCTAGCCGCCGCCTCCACCCTTCCCAAACCCTAACTGCCGTCATCTTCTTCCAGCCTTCATATCATCATTTCAGCACCTCATTCCACTTCACAAACCCTCAAACATCATCCCGTCATCAAATCGTTTCCGCCGTCACACTTTCTAACCCTGTCCGTCGAAGCCGAACCGTCCTAGGACACCGTCCTACCCAGATTCACATCCGCCCTTCTTGTGAGTTCAGTCTTTGACCTAGTTCAAGCAAGTACTGCATCTCCAAGGATTCTCCAGCCACGCGTCCTGCCTAGATCCGTCCCCCGCGAGCCTTGCAAGAGGTTTTCACATCACAATCCTTCTACTACAAGTTAGTGTTCACCAATTTTCTTCATTATGTTCATTATCATTTCATTATATGTTCATCAAACTAATATTTAATCATTTACTTTATTTGCTTGCAGTTGATATATTTTGATCGCGTTATTCTAAAGAATGTTGAACATGAGAGAAAGTTTCCAATAATTGTAAATTGGGATGCATCCATGCTGAGGGCTAGAGA
Organism: Oxyria digyna; assembly: GCA_029168935.1. Taxonomy (NCBI): domain Eukaryota; kingdom Viridiplantae; phylum Streptophyta; class Magnoliopsida; order Caryophyllales; family Polygonaceae; genus Oxyria; species Oxyria digyna. The sequence goes on along the minus strand of JAPVLV010000010.1, from coordinate 11,989,877 downwards.
GGCAGAAGAGATCAAGATTGGTGGATTTGGAAAGGGTTATGCCAGAGATCCTCCAGTTTTTTCAGATGATGATGTGAACAATGCTGCAAACATAAGAGAGAGCCCATCCGCCTCTTATCATTCACAAGAAGAAGAAAATGATGATGCAAGTTTACTGGTAAGTTTTCCAATGTGTGTTCATCAAATTCCTTATGAATGTTCATCAAAATTGTATTATATGTTCATCAAATTTGCTCTATCTGTCAATCAAGTTTTTTAATAATGTTCATCACATCTGTGAACAAGGTTCATTAAATTTTATAATAATGTTCATCATATCTGTGAACAAGGTTCATCACATTTCTGAACAATGTTCATCAAATTGTTGAACAATGTTCATCAAATTGTTGAACAATGTTCATCAAATTGCTGAACAATGTTCATCAAATTTCTGAACAATGTTCATCACATTGTCCAACTATGTTCATCATCCTTGCTCTATTAGTTCATTATAATTTCTGTTCTTGTTCATTAAAGTTTCATTGTTTAATATTGAAACAGGGTTTCTTAGAGGACCATATAAAAGAGGGACAAGAACTTGCTACCAAGATTAGAAACTTCTTGGGAAGAATTGAGCAGGCTCCCTTACGTATAGCAAGTAATAGCTTGTTCAAAAAGGTGAATGAAGATATTGAAAGAATGCTAAATGTGAGGGATGATGAAGAAAATGCAGAGCAACCACATCAGACAGAGGAAGAGACATTAACCCAACAACAGTTTTGGCGCGAGACATCGAAATGTTTGGAAGAAGTGGAGAGAACAATGAAGGCGAAGAAGAGTTATGTTGTGAAAACTGAAGATGAAGTTCGAGAGAAGACACCAGATGAAGTTATTGGTGAGACTGTAAGAAGCATTGCTAGAGATTACATTTCAGAGATTCCATCCTTCTCTTTGGGAGTACTCTCCCAATCACCTGAGAGGCCTGCAGTGGTAGTTGATCCGCCAACAGAACCCACAAGACAGTACAAGAGGAAAATTACATTCAAGGTAATATACAAGGCTTCTTAACTCTTATTACTCTCTATGCTTTTATGTGTAATAACTTGTTGTGTTTGATTTCAATTGTAGATTCCTAAATCTGTGGTTGAGAGACAAAAGAGGTTGGATGCAGCTACCACGCACTATGAAAACATCGATGAAAGTACTCCTGTTGTTGATAGCAATGTTGACGAGACAGTTGAGGAAATTGATCCTGAAGGTGATGAGGTGAGGATGGAAGAACAAGAAATTGAGAAAGAGAATGAGGTACATATTTTGCTTATAAATGTTCATCAATTGTTTTATCAATGTTCATCAAATAATGGAGATATGTTCATCATTATTTCTAATAACAGATAGAGAAAGAACAAGGAAAGGAGCCAGAAAGAGTCGAGGAGGAAAGGATGGAACAAGGGAAGGAAATGGAAATACAATCTGAGGACAGGGGCGAGAAAGAAGGAGTTGAGGAACAAGTACAAGGGATGGACAAGAACGAAGAAGAGGTGGTTGCTGAACCACAACTAAAAGAAAAAGAAAGTGTACAAGTTCAAGAGGTGGTTCCTGTTCAAGAGGAAGAAATGCCAAGTAACATGGTGAGGCAAAATGAAGAGGAGAAGAAGAAAGAGAAGGGAAAGGACAAGGTGGAGAGTGAAGGACAACAGACAGAGGAGCAGGTTGAGAAGGTGATCTTTTTCTTCATTTGTTCATCAACTTTATTATAAATGTTCATCAAACTTCTCACATATGTTCATCAACATATTAAGCCAATAGAGAAAACAATGTTTGTTTGGAAGACGGGGAGCGAGAATGACCCAGAAGTAATGAAAAGAAAGAAACAAATTTCTTGGGCAAACAAATCCCCTTACAAGCAAAGGATTGTGGACATCAAAGAGAAACCAACTACTCTAGAAATTAAAATTAGCAACTGGATTTTGGAAGATACAACACACCTAGAGTAAGAAAACTTCAATTAGTTTTTGTTTAAAGTTCATCACTGGTTCTATAAATGTTCATCACCTTCTCTTATTTTGTTCAACAATTATGTTCTAGATGTTCATCATTGTATTTCTATTTGTTCATCACTGCTTTCATATCTTCATTCTGTGCTTCAAGGACATTGTTTTCAGCATGGGGCATTTAAATTTCAAGAAGCATGAGTTTCTGAGCATGCAGAACAGTCAATATGTTGAAAGCAATGTGATTGATGCATGGGCACACTTGCTGAATCTCAAAGAGGAGGAAAGAGATGATGCAAAACCTCTTAGATTATTTGCTTCAATTGACACAACGGTAGGTATTTTTTACATGAACAATTTTGTCATTAACATGTGGAAAAATAACTTCTGGAATCTTTTGATATTATATATATAGGCTGTCCCGACTACTGTGGGTTTCGAACTCAATGATTCAATCACATTCTTCAATGCTGAAATGGAAACTCAGTTGGCAAGACTGCCACTTCACAAATTGAATGATATTCAGTTGGTAAGTATTCTATTAAACTTATCTCTAAAGGTTCACCACTCTATCGTCAAATGTTCACTGTGTTGTTTAAAGTTGTTCATCAGATTATCTATACATGTTCACTATATTGTTTAATCTTGTTCATCACACTAACAAAGGAAGTTCACTGTGCAGTTTGTCTTCCCAATATACCAGAGCGACCACTATTACTGCATTGTTTTCAACCTCAAGAACCCAAGAATGGATTTCATTGATAACTCGAGTGTTCAAGGCAAGAAGCTTGTCAAATATAACAACATTCCTAAAGTAATGGTAAGTTTTAGTACTGAATATTGTTCATCAGTTTATTTGATAATGTTCATCATTATATTTAAGTATGTTCATCATTATATATCTTTATGTTCATCATTATATGTCCATATGTTCATCATTGTATTTCAATATGTTTGATATTATTGTGTTTTTATTTTTCAGCGAGCAATATTTGTTGACTTCCTAAGGAAGCATGGCATGGAAGCCAAAGCAGCTCTATTCGAAGACGAGAAAAAGGTCAAAGCTGAACGTCTTTCAATGTACTTGAGAGATGATAAGAACAAGCAGGACTGTGGTATATATGCAATGCGACACATGAAAACGTACTTTGGGGAGGGGCTGACAAATTTTACAACTTCTTTGAAGAAAGGTGACAAAAAACAAATGGACATGATAAGAGTCAAGTACCTTTCAGAGTTGTTAACCAACAGATTCAACAATGCTTACCCACATCTTATAGAGTGGGTCAATGGAAAATGAACTATGTAATAGTTGAAGACAAGTAGTTTGACAATGTTTTTTTAGTTTGTATCTGAAGACAAGTAGTTTTTATCTGGAATGATGGTATTTTACAGGGTTACTGTGTTTATATTGTGGAAATGTTCATCATATTATTCTACAATGTTCATCGTTATATTACAGAATGTTCATCAAATCCCTGAACAATGTTCATCGGGTTTTTATAAAATGTTCATCTAAGTTTTGAAGGAAATTCATCAAAAATATTAATAATGAATGTTCATCATTATTAAAGCAAATTTGGTTATTATTGTTACAAATGTTCATCATCTTAACTGTGAATGTTCATTGAGTATTTAGCCAAAGTTCATCATCTTAACACTGAATGTTCATTGAGGTTAATCTCAAAAGTTCATCAATAAGATAAGTAATTTTACTTGTCTTTGTCACAAATATTCATCATATTAACAATGAATGTTCATCGAGCTTAGAGCCAATGTTCATCAAATTAACACAACAAGTTCATAACATTAACAGAGAAAGTTCATCTAATACGATATCGATGTTCATCAATTTCTCACATATTGTTCATCAAATTATATATAATTGTTCATCAAGTAGATTACAAATGTTCACCAGAACTAGATTTACACAAAAAGACTTAAATGATAGTTTTTGAATGATCTAACTTCAAACACTTGTTGAAGTCTTCTCAGGACATGTAGAGCGATTGTGTCCAGATTTCAAACATATTGAACAACACTTCTTCACCTTGTTCGAATTCAATCTAACTTTCTCAATTGTACTCTTCAAATGTGAAGTTTTTGGCCTGCCTTTATTCTTTGATTGTGGAGGTGGAAGGACAGATATTGTATTTGGTAAAGGACCAACAAACTTCTCAAATCTTGCCTCTCTGCTTTTTGTAGGAGTCTTGTTGTTACTCATAGAAGACGACTCAACCTGAATGGATGAACTGTACAACTCACGCTTCTCCTTTAGAACAACCGACAAGTCTTTCAATTGATCAGAATCATGCTCAATTTCATTGATAATACTATGTATCTCAGACATAACATCATACACTAAAATCTTCTTCTCATCCATCTCAACAGATTCTTTAAATACTAAACCATCAATCTCAAAAGTTGGCTTCAATGTTGAGCTCTTAGTCCATCGTGGTAATATATATTGGTCAGGCATTTTCACATCCAAAGGTGGACCAACACATCTGATCACCAATATCATGTGACAGCATGGAAGACCTATCTGCAAGAACCTATTACAAGAGCACTTATATTCATTTGTGGATGGTAAGTGTTGAACCACAAATGATTTCTCAAAATGTCCACGAACACGGTAGTAATGGACATCACCCTCTGCGAGAGAACTAACAAAGGAACAATCATAGGCAGATGAGAGAAGCTGAGTTTGCAAATCATCAAAAACAGGCAGTGTATAGACATCACAAAGCTGAACTTCCATTTGGGTCGGTGTCTTGAGAGTTGGACGTCGAGTGGAAGATTCAAAGTCATGCTTACGATGAGTATGTCTTTGAGAATCAATTTCATTTTCAAATTGCAACATGAACACTACAAGGGATGATGACGAGCCAATGAAATGTGAGAAGAAGAAGTTATGAGATTCAGACCTCGAAGTTGTTCTAAGCAGGCCACTGATGGCAGACAAATCTGCAGGATCAAATATTAATGGTAGAAACGTTCTCTTGGGGTGAATGTGATGAAGTAGATGTAGAGATGACTTCGAGAGATCGTGGTGGAAGATGATCTATCGAACCTTGGCCCTCGACAAGTGCTATCTTCCTTGACTCAGTCGTCGATCTAGGAAGATTAGCTTGACTCGAACACGATAAGCAAGTGACGTCTTTCTTGACTTAGCTGTCGATCTAGAAAGACTCACTTGAGTCGAATTAACCCAAGGAGTCCACCTAGGGTTTTTTCAAGGTTTGGAGATCGAAATATGTGTCAACAACAGATCGATCTCACAGGATAATATCAAACCAAGTGCTTTCGTCTTGCAATTCAATACTAAAACCGAAACTACAGCTAGAAGACCTCAAACCAACGTCAAAACAGGAAAATGTAAATCTCAATCTCAATTTGTCTAATCTGAGCAACAAGCTCTAAAAACCAACTTAAATAGTAAAAGTCTCAAGGGTAAAACAGGAAAGTCTTCTTAGCCTTCTTCTTTTTGGGCTTTCTCCTTGCTAAGCCCAAAAGAGCTCTTCTTCTCATCTTGGACGGCCGGCCCACTAGTGTGCAAGTCTTGTGTTGTTCCTTCTTCTTCAATGATATCCGTGATACGAGCTGACGTAGTCCTGCGTACATCAGTCACCCATATGGACATTTTGAAAGAAAGCGGGAATCCATAAGTGTCGTAGATCAAACATTGTCTTGAGCCAAATATTGTCTTGAAGATTGAAATCAACTATAATACCATGCCAAAGCTCCTCAAAATCCACAGGAGTAATCTCATCACTCCAAACAATAGCATTGAAACTATACGTGAAATCTTTATTTTGCTCTGGTTCAACCTTAATCTTACCCGACACTTTGAACATTATGTGCCACATGCAAAAATTATGAACACTTGAGCTAAAAACCTCCTCAACAACAGCCTTGACATCAACATCTTGATCAGTCAAAATAACAAAAGGTTCATGTCCCGTTGCCTTTTTGAAATGGTCAAACAACCACACATAAGATGGAATATCTTTGTTCAACAATAAGCCAAATGCAAAGGTGATTGAGCACTTGTAGTTGTCAACTCCAGTGAAAGGAACAAACACCGTATCATACCTGAAGCAAAAAGCAAAAAATCATAATGTTCATTAAAACTGTATTGTTTGTTCATCAATTGATTTAACAATGTTCATCATTACTGATAACAAAGTTCATCAAAGCTGGGGTAAGAATGTTCATCATTTATTGATGAATGTTCATCAATAAATCTAACAATGTTCATCAAGACTGGTACGAATGTTCATCAATAAATCTAACAATGTTCATCAATAAATTGTTAAATGTTCATCAATGTTCACCTATATATAACACATAGTTCATCACAACTATAATGATTGTTCACCAAAACAGATAAGAATGTTCATCAAGACGGGTATGAATGTTCATCAATAAATCTAACAATCTAAAAATGATCATCAATGTTCATCAATAAATTCAACATTGTTCATCACAACTACTAAGAAAGTTCACCAAAACAGGTAAGAATGTTCATCAACACTAATGTTAATTTAAAATAGAAACATACCTATTTGATTTCTATGTTGCATCAACAGTCACTACATCACCAAAGAATGAAAAACTCTTGCGTGCAATCGGATCAGCCCATAATAAACGAGTTAGTTGATTATGCTCATTGACATAGTACTCAAAATAGAGAGCCTCACATCTCTCTTTCTTGCGAAAAAGTCTATCAATTACCATTTGAGCATCACAACCAACCATATACGCATTGAGATCTCGGTTAAAATTCTTGAAATCAACCAGCGAGGCACCGACATTTGCGTAAGATCCAACATAATTCTTGAACATCTTAAATTCTTTGCTAGTACCAATATTGGACTTGATACAATTCATAATAAAGTCCTCATGGAATGGAGTCAATTTCCGGTTACTCCTGGCAAAATGTCATTGTGATTCATCAACCATATAATGTGTATGACGCTCCTAAAAAATCTTAACAGAATAGCCATCATTCGCAAGATAGCGAAGCGCTAATTTAGCTACACAACCACATCTATCTGAATTCCTCTTCCTTTTTGATGAAGTGGAGTCATCTGCAGTATTTCCATCTACTTTCATATATCCCTGCCTACTGCAACAAAGATACTTCCAAATTGGAACTTTGGTCCCATCTTTAGTGCTAGTCCCTGACATGATACGTACACTAAAGCCTGCCCTGATGGCATATTTTTTTATAAAATTCGATACCATCTTCAATTGAAGCAAACACTTGACCTACATATGGCTTGTAAGAATCTTCACATAATGGTAAAAAGTATTTCGTATTTTCAGGAGAAATAGAAACTACACCATTGGCATTGGATTGATCAACACCTAGAAAAATGTTCATCAGATATTAAACATATGTTCATCACAAAACTTATCATTGTTCATCACAAATCCTGTGAATGTTCATTACACTTTAAAATGTTGTGAATGATCATCACATTTAGAACAATGTTCATCAAATCAGTATTAAAAGTTCATTAAAACTGCATTCAACGTTCATCACATGTTTTATAAAAGTTCATCACAAATCCTGGCTATGTTCATAATATGTCCAATAGAATGTTCATCACTTCTATTACTTAAGTTCATCAAATCCATTATAAATGTTCATGAGACATATTACAAATGTTCATCACATCGCTAAAGATTCATCTTCAGTTTTTTAAATGTTCAATATATGTTCACTAACAGTCTTAGAAACGTTCATCATATGTTTTGTACATGTTCATTAATTACCTCAGAAGTATGATAATAAGTTTTTTCAAAGCTTAAACATAATCAATAATAGTTCATCGATGATGTTCATCAAATTTGACATAAAAACTGCTTCTAATATACACGAATCATCGTAATACTTCAACAAATAAGCTCAAATTTGAGAGAAACACAGAGATGAACTGGTGAAACAAAGAAAATAGAAGCAAAACCTAGATTCATAGGTAGAATGAAGGAGAAACAAGTTAACGAATGATAATCGATGTGTTGGTTTAGCGAACAGAGCAATCAAGAGAACAAGGACACCTGAATACAAAAAATCAACAAAATCAGCTCGCGCAAGACACTGGATATATATTCCTACACAAGATGAGGAAAACAAAATTAAAAACTATCAGAAACAAATAGAATGGAGGTAATCAACGAAAGAATTACGCAGCAGAGAAGAGAAGGCAAGATCCGAAGAAGATTTGTTGAACAACTTGGGGGAAATGAAAACGAAGGCGAGAAGAAGAAGATGGAAATTTGCGAGATCTGTTGAACGCGCTTGTACACTCGCCCAAAAAGTGAATTAACCCCATCCGTCCGATCTGGCGAAATCCAACGGCCCACAATCATTCTCATTTATTACTGTAGCAACTATTATCACCGGACACTTTTCCTATAATTTTTATAAAATTTTAGGTTATTATAAAAAATAAGGGTATTACACTGGTTTTTTGTTCAACTTATAACCAGAAGAAAACATAACAGTGGATTACACAAGTCACAAGTGTTTTTTCTTTTTGTTTCTTTGGATAAAGATTTTTTTTGAGTTGCTGTTTCTTTTGACATCCAACGATCTAGTGTCCATTATTTAGATTTTGATGACAAATAAAGATAATGACATGAAACCCATTTTTCTAGTTTAAGAGATATAATAATTATGTGCGGACAATTAACTTTTCTGAAAAAGATTATGAGCATGTTTTTATTTAGTATAATAATTATCTGCTTAGAGAGTTAGAGTGTAAGATCATGAAGATTTTAGCTCGAGATCTTCACGAATGGGATGCTTTCACTATGTGTACCGTCATTCTTGACAATAGAAAGTTTAAAAATTAATTCATCCTTTGGAATAAAATTATATTTACAATATATCGGTCTTTATGGGTGCGGTTCCGGTAAGAATATTATTTAAAATGAGAACGTGCGAATAACTAATGTACATCAAAATATATTTAGTGTATCTAAATTTTTAATGCACATCTATTGAAAAACTGATGCATAATACAATTTTTACAATGTTTTTCAGTTTTTCAATAAATGTTCTTTAAAATTGAATGTTCTTTAAATTTTGGATGTTTTTAAGTTAGTTAACGAATGTGCACCAAATTAATAGTAAATGTTCACCAATTTACTATTAATGTACACCATTATCATGTTCGTATTTTAAAAGTTATTTTCACCCGACACTTTGTCTTATGTTTATATTCTGTATTTGTGTGGATCTTGGGACTAAGCGTTTTATGTTTTAAAAGAAATTTCATACATATAAAAGTAAAAGACTTACATATTTATTTGTTATACTAAGAGATTTCGATGCAGTTAACCTTATTTTTAACACACCTAGTAAACGTGTAGAACTAAAATTTAGATGGATGATGCTGATCGAATTCATTTTTTTTTTTTTTTTGGTTGAAATCGAATTCATATTATTATTATTAGCTGTCCGTATACATGAACAATGAACGGTCGGTTGTTACAAAAATTGATTAGCCTTACTTTAAGTCATATCAATTGGCTATTAGTACATAGTTTAATTAAGCAGTTACACTAGTGAGTTTTATACTGTAATTATTACGAAAAAATCCTTTGTAAAAAATGAACTAGGATCAATATCCACCTATAATAAGTGGTGTATTAATCTCGTTCGTTCAATTTTTTTCTGATTCTTTTCTCTTTCTTCTTTCTCTTCCAACGATGAAAATTTCAGCCGATCTCTTCATCAATAATTTATTTCGCCATCGGTCTCTCCATCAACGTGGTTCCTCCTCCGATCTCTCCATCACATCGTCTTTCCATTTTTTTCCGTTGTTGATATGGTTTCTTTTTCCATTCAGATCTAGATGTTGTATTTTAACTCATCGAATTTGTATAGATCTGGATTTTTCCCAAATTGTTTTGTTAAGCACGAAATCGAAATTGGAGTTTCAATCTCTTTAGTTTTTCATATTTAGGCGGTCATATTCGAAGTTGTATGTGAATCGAATTTGTAATTGCAGTTTTGTATTGAATCTAATGAGATTTGAATGTATTGAAATCAATATGGATAAGGGTAAATTTTCTCTTCTTTTGATAGCATAAAAGTGTACTTTTATGATCATGAAGTGATTTTTTATGATTGAATGATACTTGCAAACAGATTCTCGCAATTTTATTTCAATGCACATTGATGCACCGTCTCATGCACATTGATGCACTCACTCATTGTTAAAGTGTATCCCACATCGGAAGTTGAGAGTAAACAAGCCTAGTATATAAGCCTATAGATGACTCCCCCTATTGCCAATTGGTTTTAGGGTGGAACCCCATTGGCCTTATATGTTGGGCCCAAAATACGCACGTTGTGCTTATCCATGTTTCGGGTCCCACTTGAATGGGCTTTACCCCCGGACAGTCTGTGGTTGTTCCATGGCCCACACAGTGTGGTTTGACCATGGGCCCACGAAGTTTAATACTCATGCGCTTTATTTCAACGAGTCATGCACATGCAAAAAAGTTGTCATATGCATTTTTATTAAACGTCTCATGCACTTTGCTTCACTGTCTCATGCATATCCATGCACTCACTCGTGCACTTTGTTTCAATGAGTCATGCACACGCAAAAGAAATTGTCATATGCATTTTTGTTGTATTGCCTCATGCACAATGATGTACTCACTCATGCATTTTATTTCACTGGCACATTCGTTCACTCACTCATGCACTTTGTATCATTAACTGGCGCATAACCAAAGATTTGATTCACATATTTGAAATCTTATTTATTAAAATATTAAAGATGTCATTCAGTTTTATACCGCTTAGGAAAAAGCAGGTAATTTCAAATGTTTATTAAAATATTTGAAATCTTATTTATTAAAAATGCACACACAAAGAATTCATCATATGCATTTTTATTCAACTGTCGCATGTACTTTGTTATGTTGATTGATGCATATCAATGCACTCACCCATGCACTTTCTTTCAATGAGTCATGCACACACAAAGAAGTTGTCATATCATTTTTATTTAACTATCTCATGCACTTTGCTTCACTGACTCATGCATATCCATGCAGACACTCGTGCACTTTGTTTCAATGAGTCATGCACACACAAAAGAAAATGTCATATGCATTAATATTGTTGTTGTATTGCCTTATGCATACTGATGTACTCAGTCGTGAATTTTGTTTCATTGGCACATGCAGATTCTTCACTCACTCATGCATTTTGTATCATTGTCGGGTGCATAACCAAATATTTGATTCACATATTTGAAATCTTATTTAGTAAAATATTGAAGATCTCATTCAGTTTTATACCGCTTTTGAAAAAGTAGGTCATTTTGATGTTTTGCAAAGAAAAACAAGGATGTATTACTATTATTATTTGGAAATATCGTTGTTGTAAAAGACAAGGATACGAAGTTGTATTTACATCTAAATGAATTCTACCCATATATTTGTACCCACTCTTTATTCAATCATTTGCACATAAATACAACAAAAGTATTATAAATAATCATTTCTCTAATAAACAAATTCCGAATATAGACACTTTAAAAAAAAACCTTCGTATGAGAGGGCCAAAAAAAATTAAACACAAAGCCGATGTCCATGACAACGCCTTTGCATCTTTTTTTTAACATTTGGCATTACGCGGGTTCGGGTGACTCTTCAGGGCTCATTCAGAATCAGAATTATATCTAGTGAAAGTTGTGATCGATACGGACCCAATAAAACTAGTCTCGCTCGATTTCGATTCCAAACGATCCCAAACGAGCCACCCGAATCGGAAACAAAATTGGGATCGGTACGCACGAGACTTACGCGGGTTCAGGTGGCTCGTTTGGGATCGTTCGAAATCGGAATCGAGCGCGACCAGTTTCGTTGGGTCCGTATCGATCCCAACTTTCACTAAATATGTATCTTGCTCGATTCCGATTCAGAGTGAACCCAAACGAGCCACCCGAACCAGCTTGAACAATTGTTCAAAGGGATTGTTCATCTGAACAAATGAATAATTGAGAAATTGTTCAAATGAACAACTGAGCAATGAGAAGACGATGTTAAAAGCGCTTGAACAATTCGAAAAAGGGAGAGCTTGAACAATTCGACGACGATGGAAGAGGAGAAGCAAGATGGCAATGGAAGAGAGGCTGAAAATGATGGAAGTGTGGAAGAGGAAAAGACAATGGAAGATTCTGAAATAATTAAATGAGTCAAATTAGAAGAGATTTAAGGAAAAACGTATAATAATTTTTTTCCATATTTTTTATTACCTTTTATAAACTTGTTCATTTGAACAACTTATCTATTGTTAATTTTAACGTTTTTTTTCTACCGTAAGATGTCACTAATCTAACGTTCTAAATAGCTTCCTATTATTTAATGTAAGGATGCTCTTCACCATAACTTGACGCTCTATATATATATATTGCGTTAAATCATATACTGCAAATCTTAAGATATAAGATAAATCATTATCGCAACTATTTAGATACACCTTTAGTTTCTTTTCTCCATTGTGAACGATTATTGGTTGTAGACTTGTAGTGCATGCGAATGCGATCTCTTGAATCCGGCCTAATTGATTGATAGACATACTTTTTTATGTATTCGACGACGAGATCGATGGAGCATCAAGTTGCTTAATTAGTGTACACCAAGTAAATCATTACAAACAAAGTACTATTGTCAATGTTAATGAATAAAATTGATGGGTACGTATGATGATAAGACGCACTGCTACAAGGAGAGAGCAATCAACAAAACCATGGTGCACTTAGAAAAAGTCAAAAGCAATAATGAATGTAACCAATTAAACACTCGTACATAGAACATGAAAGATATATGTGGACACATCTGAACTGCTAACTTCATCATCATTTCACATCATCTCTAATTCCAAAAATTGACATTTCAATCCATTTGTGTTCCCCATTTTCACTTAGCTACCTTGAAAATTCCATACCCTATAAAAGAGTCGGTACAAAAAAACTTTTGTGCTCCTCGCATCAACTAAACTCATTAATAGATAAATGAGTTTAGTTGTAATTATATCTTAATATTGGTAGCTGATAGATTAGATAATTGAGTTTAGTTGTTATTATATCTTTATATTGGTAGCTGATAGACGTCATTAGATATGTAGGAACCTATATTTCTACAACATATAATTTGTATAAAATACAATAAGTAAAACAGAATTAAGGTAAGAAGAAACCGATCGAACCACTACCGAATGCAAATGGTCGAACTTGAACGGAGTCGAGATTATAATCTCTTTCCTTAATTCTGAAAACGCCTTGTAGTGTGACGGTTACCGGCGTTCTGAATCCCAGGATAAAACCGCTAACGCTTCTACTTTGCACAACCCAAAAGAAGAAGCCAACGAACTCTAGAACTGTGTGTACTCTCAGACTCGAACAAGAGAAGAGGAAGAGATGAATAGAGACTGAAAACTGTGGGGGAATGAGAATAGGAATGCTCAACAGCTGTTCGTATTGTGTATTGAAATGAGGAGGAGAAGACTCCCTTTTATAGTCTTTCAAGGAAGATCCCGGTTTAATGCAGCCCATTAAAACCGAATCTTTGACCAACCTTATTTGGAAGATCAACCTATTCAACACCAAATCAAGTTTGATATGGTACCTTATTTGGAAGATCAACCTATTCAAAACCAAATCAAGTTGGATATGGTAATATTTGATCAATTTAAACCTCCACATTTGTCAATTAGTGCACTTCAAGTAAGCCACTTTGGACCTCCATTTCTCATTCAAACAGAACCCGAATTATCCGACACCAACGGTGCCCGGAAAATTCGGTTCCAACAATCCCCCACATGAATAGAAATGACTCTAAAACACGTGAAAACGACTCGACAGAAAGAATTTTGAGAGTACGGTCGAAGAATCACTGCATTTGGGCTGATATCATTTTTCAACTTTGAACCACCCATAGTGAGTAGCCATCAGATTTACTCGACCAGGTAGTGACCGTGATGTCTTGAACCACCCGGACTTTGATGTAAACCTAGACAACAACTATTGATGTGAAAACCTCTTGCAAGGCTCGCGGGGGACGGATCTAGGTAGGACGCGTGGCTGGAGAATCCTTGGAGACGCAGTACTTGCTTGAACTAGGTCCAAGACTGAACTCACAAGATGGGTGGATGTGAATCTGGGTAGGACGGCGTCCTAGGATGGTTCGGTTTCGACGGACAGGGTTAGAAAGTGTGACGGCGGAAACGATTTGATGAAGGGATGATGATTGAGGGTTTGTGAAGTGGAATGAGGTGCTGAAACGATGATATGAAGGCTGGAAGAAGATGACGGCAATTAGGGTTTGGGAAGGGTGGTGGCGGTGGCTAGGGTTTGATGTAGATGACGGCGGCGGCTAGGGTTTGGGACTGTGACAATGGCGACGACCTGGACTGAGTAACAACGCCTGGATAAATTGCTCGTGGAGGTTCGAGCCCGAACTAGGGTTTGGCGTTGAAAGCAAGGGGTGGAGAAAATCTCAATAACTAGACTTGCTATAAAATTCAACGTGAAAACAACTCTTGTTCCAAGTCCATATATATAGGACTCCTAACTAGGGTTACCAAATATAGTAACTTGCTAAATGCTAAAGATAGTAAGTAATGAAAAAGACTTTAAAAACAATAGAAAACAGTTCTAGGACGGACGCCTAAGTCTAGGACGTCCCTTCAGTGCAAGTCGTCCTTGGTATCATGCTGGATCTTAGGACGTGTAGGTCTAGGACGTCTCTTCACTATAAGTAGCCATTGATAACATGACGGAGGATGGTGTGTGATTGGAAGACGCTCCATTTCTTGCAAATGCCTTAGCGACAATGCTCGTAGTTGCTTGGACAATGGATTTGGCACGTGCTCTCGTAATTGGTCTGTTTGAACGAACACTCAACATCTCTTCCTCTTGTGCCTCTGTCAATGTCAAGGGGTGTCCCACATCATTCTCCCCTTCTTGGCCTCGAATCATCCCAGATTCGTCAATGTCAAGGTCTGGAGGCGTGTAAGGTCGCCGATGTTGAATGTCGCATGGACGCCATAGTCATCTGGGAGCTCCAGCTTGTATGCGTTTGGACCATATGCTTCCAGTACTTTGAATGGACCATCACCTCTTGGGTTCAACTTGGATCGTCTTCTAGCGGGAAATCGGTCCTTCCTCAAATGCAGCCAGACCAGGTCCCCTGGTGCGAATGTGATGCGACGTTTGTCCTTGTTGGATCTCTGCTCCAGCTGTCGGGCCCTCCTTTCCAGTTGTTCCTTGGTCCTATGATGCAGCTCCTGAATCATCTCCACTCGAGCAGCTCCACGGACGTGATCACCGTCCTTCAAGGGATGCGGTACAAGGTCTAGGGGCGACAACGGGTTCCTCCCATAGACCACCTCAAACGGGGTCATCTTTGTCGCTGAATGGACAGACCTGTTATAAGAGAACTCGACAAAAGAAAGTAAGTCTTCCCAACGGCGCGGGTTGGTCCTAAGCATGGTCCTGACCAAGGTCCCTAAGGTTCGGTTGGTCACCTTGGTCTGACCATCTGTCTGTGGATGATAGCTAGTAGAGAATAGGAGGTTTGTACCTAACTTACCCCATAAATTTCTCCAAAAGTGACTAACAAATTTCACGTCTCTATCACTAACAATAGAACGCAATATACCATGTAAATGAACCACATCCTCAAAGAAAAGTGAAGCACATTCTGCAGCATTGTTAGTTCCCTTACATGGTATAAAATGCGCCATCTTGGAGAACCAATCGACCACTACAAAAATAGAGTCCCTCCCCTTCTTAGACCTAGGCAACCCCATCACAAAATCCATGGATATATCCTCCCAAGGGCCATTAGGTATAGGTAAGGGAGTGTACAGTGAGGGACTCAATCTAGATTTGGCTTTATGGCATGGGACACAGGCATTGCAAAATTTTGTTACCTGCTTAGTCATGTGTGGCCAATAAAAGTGTTCCTTAAGGGCTGCTACGGTTTTGGCTATGCCGAAATGTGCCCTACTCTCATGTGCTTCCTTAATTAAGAGCCCTTGAATGGATGAGGATGGGATGCATAGTTTTCCACCCTTATAGAGGTACCCTTGGTCAAGGAAATAGGTATCGAAGGTCCCTTGAGATGCACAAGTCTCATAAATAGATTTAAAGAAAGTATCATGCAAATACAATACCTTAATCAAAGAGAAACCGAAGACTTTAGCATCAAGGGAAGTTAAGAGAACATACCTGCGAGAAAGGGCGTCGGCTACCACATTCTCCTTACCTTTTTTATGCATCACCACATATGGAAATGTCTCCATAAATTCTACCCATCGAGCATGCCGGCGACCTAGAGTAGACTGGTGCTTGAGATATGTCAAGGCCTCATGGTCCGTATGGATGACGAACTCTTTTGGCCATAAGTAATGTTGTCAAGTCTTCAACACCCTGATAAGAGCATACAGTTCTGTATCGAATGAAGAGTAGTTGAGTGTCGCACCTGATAATTTCTCACTGAAGTACGCCAGTGGTTGACGATTCTGAGTCAAAACCCCACCAACACCGATGTTGGATGCGTCGCACTCAACCTCAAAGGTTTTGTTGAAGTCTGGCAGTTGTAGCAATGGTGCGTGACATAGACTGTCTTTAAGACTCTTGAAGGCTGCCTCATGCTTTGGCTCCCAAGTAATGGTGTTTCCCTTCTTAGTCAATTCATGAAGGGGCACAGCTATGGTACTGAAGTCACGCACAAAGCGCCTGTAAAATCCGGCCAACCCCAAGAAGGATCGGACCATAGTCGGTGTTGTCAGGGTAGGCCATTCCTTGATAGCCCAGACTTTTTCTTCATCTACCCGCAACCCATCCTTAGAAACTACAAATCCTAAAAAAATTGTAGTGTCCGAGCAAAACACGCACTTTGCCAAGTTGGCATACAACCGCTCGGTCCTAAGACAATCTAGAACTTGTCTAAGATGTGAAACATGGTCATCCAACGTCCTACTATAAACTAGAATATCATCAAAGTATAAAACCACAAATTTCCCCAGAAAGTGACGAAGGACGTGGTTCATTAACCTCATAAAAGTACTCGGAGCGTTGGTGAGTCCAAACGGCATGACTAGCCATTCGTAGAGACCATACTTTGTCTTGAATGTCGTCTTCCATTCATCGCCTTCCTTCATGCGAATCTGGTGGTAGCCGCTCTTTAAATCAATCTTGGAAAAGAGCACGGCACCATGTAACTCGTCTAGCATATCGTCGAGGCGAGGAATTGGATGACGGTACTTCACCGTTATTTGATTGATAGCTCAGCAGTCCATGCACATTCTCCACGATCCCTCCTTCTTTGGCACTAATATCACTGGAACACCACATGGACTTAGGCTCTCTCGAACATAGCCCTTGTCCAAGAGTTCGGTGACTTGTCTTTGCAGCTCTTTAGTTTCCTCCGGACTTGCCCTGTATGCCGCTCGGTTAGGCAAAGAGGCACCCGGTACCAAGTCGATCTGGTGCTCAATTCCGCGCAAAGGAGGTAGTCCGTCAGGTATCTCATCTGGTATGACATCCGCGAATTCCTGCAAAAGAGATGTCACAGACGATGGTAGTTTATCGACATTCTCGGTAACAGTAAGACACGCAGATGGAATCAATAAAAAGCAAGGAGAACGTCCCTGAATAATTGGAGTGATATCCCGTGAACGAGCAATGAGAAAACGACACTCACAACGACCCTGGATCGTGTTAGTCGGATCCTTGGATGCAGGATCTTAGTGTCCTGTGTCACCCACTTCTGTCGGGCGACTCAGATTTGTTTCTGTGCAACCTGGTCGTTGCTGTTTTGGTTGCGTCTTAGAAACATTTTCTCCGGGTCTAGTATGAGCCATGGGCTCAATGGTCTTTGGATCCAGTTGTAAGGAGTTTGTGTCGGACAACGTATCCTCCTTGTTGGATGCCTTGGTCCTGGGCGGGTTCGTCTGGTCGGTAGGCCTCAGTTTTTGTGCTGCTGCATTTGCCCTCTCTATTGCCTTGATTCGGTCTCTTTCCACCTTATCATGTATGATTTCTTGTGGAGTCATAGGCAGCAGTGTCACCCAACGTCCATTACTTTGGAATGTGTAAGTGTTCAAGAACTCGTCATGGACCGCTTTCTTGTCGAATTGCCATGGTCGTCCTAAAAGGAGGTGAGTGGCATCCATAACAACAACATCACAAGTAATTGTGTCAATGTAATTACCAATAGAGAAGGTAATGTGGCATTGCCTTGTTACCACATCACCGTTACCTTTTGAAATCCATTGTAGACTATATGGTTGTGTATGTGGAGAAGTAGGTTAGCTTAGGATTTGAACCACCTTCTCATTTAAGATGTTGCAACCTGAACCACTGTCTACAATTACACTCAAGGAGGAAGTGCCCACAATACAGCGGGTGTGGAACAAGTTCTCCCGTTGATCCCCTATTGATGCGTCTTTCACTGTCAAAGCACGACGAGCAACTAGGGTTAGAGGTGTGCCGTCATTCAAGTCTGGTGGACCACATTCATATGGCTCATCATTTTCATAGTCGTCATACGCAGCTTGTGGTGCGTCCTCGGAGTCCTCATCATCCTCATAGGACTCATATCCCGTTGCTTGGGAGAACAAGACTCGTCTGGGATTGGAGCAGTCACGAATGAAATGACCACGACCGCCACACTTGAAACAAACGCGGTCGCTGGTCTTCTCATGTCGATCGTCCGTCTTTGGATGAGGTGGAGCCGTGGGCAACTTTGGAGCTTCTGAACGAAGAGGAGGTCGGCTCGAAGTAGGTTGTTGGGACCTAGGTTGCGCACTCACAGTTTGGTTAGTGGAAAGAGTAGGATTTGGTTTAGGATCATACCTTCGCGACGCTGATGTCGAGAGCCATGGGTAGACCTTCTTGCGCACAAGTCTTTGATGTACTTTTTGAGAAGCATGTGCAAGAGTGGTCAAGTCATTGATAGGCAACACATCGACCTCTTCCCGTAGATCGACATGCAACCCATGGAGGAACTTCGTTCGGAACTTCGTTCGGATCTTCGCTGGAGTGACGCTCATGCCAGTCTTGAAGTACAAATCCTCAAGGTGAGCAAGGAACTCAAGAGGTGTGCTCGTACCTTGGCGTGCAAGAGCAATCTTCAAGCGCATCTCGTTTTTATATTCCGGAGGGACGTATTTCTGCGTCATGACGAAGACAAGTTGGTGCCATTGCTCAATAGGGTCTTGTCCCAGACGTGCCCTGTTCGTCATGTCTCTATGCCACCATGAACGTGCGGCTCCTTGGAAATGTAAGGTTGCAATTTCTACCTTCTCCTCCTCGGTATAGTGGCAATGCTGAAGTGCATGTTCCGTACCTTGCAACCAATCCAAAAAGACAGCCGCATCGTATTCAACGAGAAAAGGTTCGATCTTTACCTTAATGTCTCGTCTAGAGTTGTGGTTTGGTTGGACTTGGCGTCTTTCTTCTCGTTCTCGCTCTCCATGGAAACCATGAGCATTGCCACGACCTCCATTATGTCCCCTACGACGTCTAGGGCATCCCTGATCATACTCATCATAGTCATTGGGGTTAGTGTCATAGGACATAGGAGTAGGAATCTTACGCGGTATCCATCCAGCCGGATGAGTCTGATTTTCGATAGGCTCGGCTAGTGGTGGGTGAAAGTTCCCTGGATTTACTTGACCAGCGAAATCCATCTCCTCCTCGTCATATTCACCGAAGGCTTGAATGGAATATGGTCTAGATGGGGCTCTCTGACCCTGCTGCAGTCGACCATGTCGTTGTCTAGACGGGAGTCCTGCAACAGCCGTATGACGATTATCATAATAAGGATCATGGTTCGAGTTGTCATACCTTGGTCTGTCAGAATAGTGAATGTGTTGACGTTGTGTGTCGACCTGGTCCGAATAGTGGTCATTGTCATCATGGTCTTGTGAGTGGGATCGTGGCTCCCATCTATCCTCAAATGGGTAATTCATCGGTTTTTCAATGATGGACCTTAACCTTCCATTTTCTCGTTGAGACTCAGTATTATGTTGGGATGAGGACGCAATGCCTTTGCCTTTGTCAAAGCGAGAGGGTCGAGAAGTGATTTGGCCATTGTTAGAACGCGACGGTGTATCTACCACTACGGTTGTAGGACCATGTTGAGCGTCCATCAACCGCGTCAAATGAGCAAGGCAATCGGTTGCCTCAAGGCGCTATGCCTCTGATCTTGCAAGCTCTGCCTCTTTCCTAGCAAGGAGTTCCTTTGTCTCCAACAATTCAGCGGCTGTCGCCTCGTAGTCCTCCCCATGTACAGACATAGCAAATGGGTGATGAGGCTAAAGTCGTAGTGCCAAATCAAAGAAAACCCTAAACACTAACTAGAGTATAGCAAGTAAGTAGAGGTCGAACCCAAGGGAATCAAAACACCAAATCAATGCAGTCAAGTGAAATATCAACTAGTAACAAGTAACCAAAGGGGGGGTTTTGATTGCAAGAACACACAAGTAACCAGTAACAAGCAGAGGAAGTTTGGGTGAGAATATTATGCGAAGGGGTTTCACCTAGCAAGTATCCACACAACAATCAATCAAGTTGATCATAGATTTATCTCAAGTTCTATTCAATCCTAGGGAATGTTCCTATTCCAATCTTTAATATATCTGCAGGCCAACCGGTCCTGATAATATTTACTATTCAGCAATCAAGGAAACCTCTCAAGATTAGATGAAATAGCAGCAAAGGGCACAAGAATCATAAGAATGCATGCAATAACTTACAACCGTCAAGTAGTAACATGCAATCAATTCTCTTTCATAAAAGCAATCAACTACCAGATCATGCAGATATGAATGCTACACTGACAAGGAATTCCACCGTATATTCCTAGTCTACCAATAGAAAACTATCAATCAAACTAGGTGATCAAGCTAGCAAAACTAATAGGAATCAATAGATGAAGAACAAGAGAATTAATACAAACCCATAGGAAAAGAACAAGAGTTTAGAAATTTCACAACTTAATAACTGAAGGTTTCAACCGCTAAGTAAAACAATGGAGATTAGTTCCTGCTCATGGTTGCAGAACTAAATTGTCTGATGGAAAAGATGATAGAAAAGATGATGGAAAAGGGTTCTTAAATAGAGACTAACCCTAAAAATATATGGTAAAAGATAAATATCCTAAAACTAATAAGGAAAATAAGAAAATATTAAAAGAAATAAAAACAAAGCAAAATAAGGAAAGTCCGGAATATCTTCGGCCTTGTTGTGGCGATCGCCATAGATTCCTGGCGATCACAGTCTTCTAGTAAAGCTCTGCCGTGGTCTCTGACGCCCCATGGCATCGCCGTAGTGTCATGGTGATCGCCATGATTTCTCGAACTCATGTAATACTTCTTTTGTAGAATGGCGATCGCCATAGTGATGGTGGCGATCTCCGCTACTCCGCAAAATGTCTTCAAGTCTTCATGTCTTCAATCTTTGATCCTCTTCTTCTTCGGTTCTGGTCTCCATTTCTTCACTTCTTAATAAATATCTCAGAACATAATAATGATTCGAAACACATATGATAATACTCCTAAACTAATGTAATAATCCCTAGTTACGCTATACAAAGTGCAGCGTATCAAATATCCCCATACTTAGACTTTTACTCGTCCCGATTAACTTACAGAAAAGCTACCCATAGAATAAAATACTCAAAGCCTCCGGAAGTACAAGAATATCTCCTAGTGATTACATAACCAATAAGCTCCTCCAAAACACAACACAAAAATCAAGAACAATGTGATAAAATAAGCACATACCCAGAACTACACCTTATTCCTCCAAGTGGCCTACCCGAATCCTCCTATACGCCTCCTTCTTATGTCTCCATACGCCAAGATGATAAAGATCCTAAAACACTCAATTTTTTTTTAATAACACTCAATCTTGCGTGGGCGCCCTTTCGGGTTTTCATCCCAACCACTCAATAATTGTTCCAGGCTCACAAAACTCACATCACTCAAGACTTATTTTTGCCCCAGCCTAATGCCGGTCAAGCCACCTTCTTATTGCATAGATCTTGCTATCCAAGGATTTTGTATGCCTTTTTTCAATTTTTGTGGCTTTTTCAAACAATATATATTCAATAAGCTCATGAAGATACAACCAACACCCAAATAATTACATGTAAATACATTCTCCTCCCCCATACTTAAACATTGCATTGTCCTCAATGAAATGGAAGACATAAAAACGAACCCAGGGAAGGAGACAGAAGACTCACATACAAGGTCGGATGACCTTCCTCCAATAAAACTCAAAGTGTGGTAGAATGAGAAACTAGATGAGCACTAAATGTAATCCAATAATGCATAGCTCATCTAAAGCAAAAGAAATAATACCTCCAATGTAGAAAGTGACCCAAACAAATCAACTCTTTGCAAAGAACATGGTCACCAACAAGCTAAGCTCCAGTGAATGTAGATCTAGAATGATAATACTAATGAAACCAAACTTGATGTAATACAACTCCTTACTTTCTTTTCTCTCATTTTTTTTTCTGCACTCTATTATTTTTTAAATCCGATATATTATTTTTTGCTCGGAATGATTTTCGGTTTTTTTTTTTTTTTTTTTTTAAGACGGGAGAAAAGACTTACAACGAGATTGGCTACTGACTGTAGCGGACCCTAAGCTTCGGTGATTTCCTCTTGTCCATAGAAAAACTAAAAAGAAAATTAAACCGAACAAAAACAAATAAAAAAGAACTCAAACCTCGGGTTGCCTCCCGAGTAGCGCCTTATTTTATGTCGTGGCTCGACATGAAACTCAAGAGATTTAACTAACGCCATTTGGCTTTGTGAAAACCGTCTCTTGTCTGAATTCTCTCTTGAACCACTCATGGAACGCCTTGAATCTCGTCCCTCTTACCTTGACCACCTTGTCTTTAGCAATGAAGGTGGTTTCATTCACTTTCTCCTCGTAGACCGTATCAAGCGGTTGTTTAAGCTTAATGTCAAGTGTCTGCACACTAGACATCAATGGTATCTCGCCTAGCGAGGTCAGTAATGGAGGGCGATTGCCCAAAGGATGTGAAGAGAGCTTACCTTTAGGCTCTGGCTTAGCCTGATACTCCGGCATATTAGTAGACAAAACATCATCTACTTTTGGGGGCTCTAAGAGATTCTCTAAAACAGGTTGTAATTCATCCTTACAAGTAGGCTTAATCACATCAATAGCACATAGAGAATTCTTATCAATGGGATCCATATCATATATATTATATTCTACCTTATCCCCATCAAACTCCATAGAGAGAGTCCTACTATTAACATCAATTTTCGTTTGTGCAGTTTTCATGAAAGGTCTACCTAACAGTATAGGTGTGACATTATTAGCATGCTCCATATCTAACACAAAGAAATCAGCAGGAAAAATCAGATCACCAACCATAACAAGAACATCTTCAACAACCCCTTTCGAGTATACAATAGACCTATCAGCAAGTTGAATAACAGTTCCTCTTTTATGCAAAGGTCCTAAGCCTAGTGATTCATACAAAGAGTAAGGTAAAACATTGATTGATGCACCTAAATCTAGCATGGCTTTGTCAAATTTAGTTTCACCAATCACACATGGAATGCTAAATATGCCTCGATCACCACATTTCTTAGGCATGCATTTTTGAAACACAGCAGAAACTTGTTCACTTATTTCAACTTTCTTCTTTCCTTTCAGTTTTTGGTTTCTTTTAATAGTACAAACTTCTTTCAAAAACTTAGCAAATCTAGGAATACTCTTAACAAGTATGAGCAAAGGAATGTTTACCTCACACCTACTAAAGGTTTCGAAGATTTCGTTGTCGTTCTCCAGCCTTCGAGTATCCTTCAATGCCTTAGGAAAGGGAGCAACAGGCTTCTGAGAGAATAGAGGTGGAAAATTCGGGCGAACATAATTATCAATATACTCAGGGGTCTCCTGGCGATAGCCATCAATAACTGGCGATCGCGGTCGCGGATGATTTTGCACCTCAGCTTCTTGAATGTCATGGCGATCACCATCACCATTTAGCGATCGCGGTCGGGATGCAGATCATGTTTTGCTCTCTGTAAAGTCATTTAAAGTTTTTCCGCTCCTCAAGAACACTGCACTGACGTTCTCTCTCGGGTTTCTTACTGGTTCCCTGGCCTCTAATTTACTCACAGCTTGAGCATTCTGTCCTAACTGATTTTCAAGATTTTGGATACTAGATTCCGTTCTAGCATTTTGTTGCATCACAGTTTGAGCTAAGGACTTGATCATATCTTCAACAGTCATAGAATTCTGAGGTCTAGGTTGCTGATAATTAATATTATGAGAATCATACCTTGGCCTTGACTGCCATCCACCAACAGCGTTTACCTCAGCATTCGGCTCTTAGAGTTGTTCACCACCACTTTGCAGCATAAAAGACTTCATCATATCTTTCAGTTCATTCATATCACTTTGAATTTTAGAGGGATCAAGTGAACTTACTGACTGTGTTCTTTGCCTGCTACCAAACTGCCTTGAGCTCTCAGCTAATTCCTCAAACATTTCAGTAGCCTGAGGTATAGTCAATCTTAAAAAGTTACCTCCACAGGATGCATTCACCATTCGACGATCCTCATCAATCAGGCCACTAAATAAGTACATAAGGAGATCTTGGTCAGTATAACTATGGAATGGGCAGCTTGAGCAAAGTTTCTTGAATCTCTCATAATATTCATAGAGACTCTCAGTTGAGTGTTGTTGAAGATTCGTAATCTCCTTCTTCAAGCTGCTCAGTTTTGTAGCTGGAAAATATTTCTCTAAAAAGACCTTTTTCATCTTAGCCCAAGTATCAATACTCCCTGGAGCTTGATAATAGAGCCAATCATTCGCAGCGTCTTTCAGAGTAAATCCGAAAGCTCTCAGCATGACCTGCTCCTCAGTAACACCTCATGGCATTATACTAGAACATATGACATGGAATTGAGCCAAATGTTTGTTGGGATCTTCTCCTGCTAAGCCATGGAAGTGTGGAAGCTCATGAATTAAACCAGCTTTTAATTCAAAATTCACACCTTCTTCAATCTCAGGAAACCTCACTGCTAAAGGTTGTTGGTTTAAGTCTGGGGCAGTGAGTTGCCTCATAGTAGGCAATGGCGGTCCATGTCGATCACCCATCTCGTTATCTTGGTTCAGAGCTGCTCTTTGGTTCCGAAGGAACGTCCTTTCAATCTCTGGGTCAAAGGAAACAAGAGATGAATCAGTAGCACGGGTCTGAACCATAAAGGTTCACACCAAACAGTTGATAATTTCACAATTAACACAGAATCAGAAAAATTTCAATTCCCCGGCAACGGCGCCAAATTTGATGAGGCTAAAGTCGTAGTGCCAAATCAAAGAAAACCCTAAACACTAACTAGAGTATAGCAAGTAAGTAGAGGTCGAACCCAAGGGAATCAAAACACCAAATCAATGCAGTCAAGTGAAATATCAACTAGTAACAAGTAACCAAAGGGGGGGGGGGGTTTTGATTGCAAGAACACACAAGTAACCAGTAACAAGCAGAGGAAGTTTGGGTGAGAATATTATGCGAAGGGGTTTCACCTAGCAAGTATCCACACAACAGTCAATCAAGTTGATCATAGATTTATCTCAAGTTCTATTCAATCCTAGGGAATGTTCCTATTCCAATCTTTAATATATCAGCAGGTCAACCGGTCCTGATAATACTTACTATTCAGCAATCAAGGAAACCTCTCAAGATTAGATGAAATAGCAGCAAAGGGCACAAGAATCATAAGAATGCATGCAATAACTTACAACCGTCTAGTATTAACATGCAATCAATTCTCTTTCATAAAAGCAATCAACTACCAGATCATGCAGATATGAATGCTACACTGACAAGGAATTCCACCGTATATTCCTAGTCTAGCAATAGAAAACTATCAATCAAACTAGGTGATCAAGCTAGCAAAACTAATAGGAATCAATAGATGAAGAACAAGAGAATTAATACAAACCCATAGGAAAAGAACAAGAGTTTAGAAATCTCACAACTTAATAACTGAAGGTTTCAACCGCTAAGTAAAACAATGGAGATTAGTTCATGCTCATGGTTGCAGAACTAAATTGTCTGATGGAAAAGATGATAGAAAAGATGATAGAAAAGGGTTCTTAAATAGAGACTAACCCTAAAAATATATGGTAAAAGATAAATATCCTAAAACTAATAAGGAAAATAAGAAAATATTAAATGAAATAAAAACAAAGCAAAATAAGGAAAGTCCAGAATATCTTCGGCCTTGTTGTGGCGATCGCCATAGATTCCTGGCGATCACGGTCTTCTAGTAAAGCTCTGTCGTGGTCTCTGACGCCCCATGGCGATCGCCGTAGTGTCATGGCGATCGCCATGATTTCTCGAACTCATGTAATACTTCTTTTGTAGAATGGCGATCGCCATAGTGATGGTGGCGATCTCCGTTGCTCCGCAGAATGTCTTCAAGTCTTCATGTCTTCAATCTTTGATCATCTTCTTCTTCGGTTCTGGTCTTCATTTCTTCACTTCTTAATAAATATCTCAGAACATAATGACTCGAAACACATATGATAATACTCCTAAACTAATGTAATAATCCCTAGTTACGCTATACAAAGTGCAGCGTATCAATGGGTTATACAACAAAAGGAATCAACAACAAGAGCTACAATATGCAGATAACTCAACTCAAGAATCAAAGTCTCCCGGTATCTAGTTTAGGCAATCCGTGAGGGAGGTCAAGGCAAGGAAGTGAACTCGTATGCAATAATCTTCTCAAGCCAAATCAAGCAACCAATATCGTCCTAAGATGATTAAATCAAAGCAAGTATCGATGTAAGATAAGGTCTTTTATAGATTGTGCTAGACTAGAAGAGAGATTTTTTTTTTGTTGAAGCTTTTGTGTAGGACGAACTGTTTTTTTTTTATTAAGTCGTGACTTTTCTTTTTGATTTGGAGTCCAACAACACAATGAGAATTAAGAAGAAGAAAACAGGTAAGCAACACAAATTTCAGCGTATTCGTGGAATGCAACCCTATGTAAGAGAGGAATTATAGACTTGATGCAACAATCACAAACTTATCATTCATGCAAGATATATGATGCAGCGAAATAATCACAAGCACAATAGCAAGATAGACAAAGCAAGATAAATTATTGCAACCAAGGAGGTGAGGCTACTCGCAAACAAAAACAAACGCTCGGTTTGATTCAAACTTGCAGTGCAAGTCAAATCTCCAAGGGTTTCGGTCACTCTTTTTTTTTGTATTTTTGTTTAGACAAACTGATGGAAGATAATGAAATGATGAAAAATCTATAGGGAATAACAATAAATGATGGAGAAATTGAAAACAAGAGAAGAATCTACCACAGGTCGTACCCCTGGAAGTTGATACCAGTTGATGTGAAAACCTCTTGCAAGGCTCGCGGGGGACGGATCTAGGTAGGACGCGTGGCTGGAGAATCCTTGGAGACGCAGTACTTGCTTGAACTAGGTCCAAGACTGAACTCACAAGATGGGCGGATGTGAATCTGGGTAGGACGGCGTCCTAGGATGGTTCGGTTTCGACGGACAAGGTTAGAAAGTGTGACGGCGGAAACGATTTGATGAAGGGATGATGATTGAGGGTTTGTGAAGTGGAATGAGGTGCTGAATCGATGATATGAAGGCTGGAAGAAGATGACGGCAATTAGGGTTTGGGAAGGGTGGTGGCGGTGGCTAGGGTTTGATGTAGATGACGGCGGCGGCTAGGGTTTGAGACTGTGACAATGGAAACGACCTGGACTGAGTAACAACGACTGGATAAATGGCTCGTGGAGGTTCGAGCCCGAACTAGGGTTTGGGATTGAAAGCAAGGGGTGGAGAAAATCTCAACAACTAGGCTTGGTATAAAATTCAACGTGAAAACAACTCTTGTTCCAAGTCCATATATATAGGACTCCTAACTATGGTTACCAAATATAGTAACTTGCTAAATTGTAAAGATAGTAAGTAATGCAAAAGACTTTAAAAACAATAGAAAACAGTTCTAGGACGGACGCCTAAGTCTAGGACGTCCCTTCAGTGCAAGTCGTCCTTGGTATCATGTTGGATCTTAGGACGTGTAGGTCTAGGGCGTCTCTTCACTATAAGTAGCCATTGATAACATGATGGAGGATGGTGTGTGATTGGAAGACGCTCCATTTCTTGCAAATGCCTTAGCGACAATGCTCGTAGTTGCTTGGGCAATGGATTTGGCACGTGCTCTAGTAATTGGTCTGTTTGAACGAACACTCAACATCTCTTCCTCTTGTGCCTCTGTCAATGTCAAGGGGTGTCCCACATCAACTATCACACAGTTTCATCTTCTCACAGAACTAGGTTCTCTGATTGTGTTCATTTTGGCCTTGAACATCCCTGGTTATTCATGAGTGAGCTTAGAGAAGTCAGCCTCGGTTAATTCTCCTAGAAACGGCCCAATTTCACACTCATAAGGTGATTTTACCATAAGTAGTATACCATTATACTTCACTTTGCTTTTCAAAGCTTATGGAATCATTAAAAGCCATCACTTTATGACTTAACCTATAGTTTACCAACACACTTTTATCATCCTAGGAACTGGGAGAAGATGTTAATCTCCAAGTGCTCTTTAGATTTAGTTTGATTTCGTTTTCCCTTTGAACATACATCTTGGGATCTCCAATCACGTAAGTAGGGTTACCATCAAACTTCATCTTATGTCATAGGCTTTAAACCCATTCCTCTTGATGATTTCACAACTTGCTCTCGAGACAAACCTTTAGTAAACGGATCCGCTAGGTTGCCAGCCGATCGGATGTAATTAACATTGATCACTCCGTTTGAGAGCAATTGTCTTATAGTTTTATTTCGTCCTCTAATATGACGAGACTTACCATTATACATTGAACTTAGTGCTCGAGCTATTGCCGATTGACTATCGCAATGGAGACTCATAGCCGGCACTGGTTTTTCCCACATTGGTATATCCTCTAGAAAGTTTAGAAGTCATTCTGCTTCTTCTGCTGCTTTGTCCAAGGCAATGAATTCAGATTCCATTGTGGATCTAGCCAGTAGAGTTTGTTTGGAGGATTTCCAGGATATAGCCGCACCACCTAGAGTAAAAACATACCCCCTTGTGGATTTTGTGTTTTTGGAGTCTGATATCCAATTAGCATCACTATAGCCTTTCATCACTGCTGGATATCGTCCATAGTGTAATCCATAATTTTGAGTATATCACAAGTAGTTCAATACCCTTGTTATGCCTTTCCAGTGACCATGTCCTGGATTACTAGTGTAACGACTTAAAACGTTCACCGCATGTGCTAAATCTGGTCTTGTACAATTTGTTTTGGACAAATAATCTCAATGGACTAAATTGCCTTAGGATGAGGTCAATCAATCGAAACAAGACTAAAAAACTAGGACGTCCTAAACAATTTAACCAAATGATGAGACGAGAGTAGGATGAACTTAGATAGACTGATAAGGATTACAAATACATGATGGGTCGTAGGATTAACACTTTCGTCGGTCGGATATCCTCTGGGACCTCGATATGACTTAAGCGATTACCATATTTGTAAAGGTTACAAAAAGATAAGTGATTTCGTGGAGAGTGTGTTGGATGTGTGTTGGATGTGTGTTGTTCTGATGTTGGAGGCTTCTTCCAAGGTCATATATATACTTGCATCAACCTTCCTAGAATGTCTTTGATTTGCTCATAAATGCTCTTGATTTCGTCTTTAATGCCCTTGATTGTGCTTGATTCTCTCTTTAAATGCCTTTGACTTTCCCTTTGATTGTTGATATAATGCTGATGACAATGAATGGAGAGATATTAAGCAAGATTTCCGGAGATCTTGGTGCGATTTGATCATTTAAGTATTCTGGGCGTCCATCTTGACTTAGGACCAAATGGAGGTCGTCTTGACTTAGGACCAGGTGGACTATGGTCGTCCTGACTTAGGACCGAATGGACCAGCGAAATCTGGGCCCAACACAATTTGTTAAGTACATTAGACTTCCAATCACTCTTGCATACTCTACTTGAGATATGCCATCACCCGAGTTTTTCTTTAAATCGAGGTGAGGGTCCACGGGACTCTTTGCACTACCGCTTGTGTATTTCTTGAAACGTTCAAGTACCTTAATCTTGAGTTAAAATGATTCCTTCAGAATGTCTTATGACTTTTATTCCTAGAATCACATCCGCTAGTCCCAAATCTTTCATGTCAAACTTCCCACTAAGCATGTTCTTAGTTTGTTGGATCATATCTTTGTTACTACCAATAATGAGCATGTCATCAACGTATAGGCACAACAAGATATATCCTTTTGGAGTTGTTTTGACATAAATACACTACTAGAAAACAAGGCCAAAACCCACGCTTTTTAATGCCATTTTCGACGCTTTTATGTGTAGTCATTTACATTACCGACGCTTCATAAAAGCGTAGGGAAATCAAGCGTAACGATTTGTCCACGCTTTATTGCATCACAAAGCTCGACGCTTTTTATCGTCGACATACGCTTCTTGACGCTTTTTTCGAGAGGGAAATTAGAGAGTTCATTTGATTTTTGACGAAAAAAGCGTCGTAATTTAACCAATATTGACGCTTTTATATGTCGAAGAGTATTTTGACACAATAAAGCGTCGCATTTATTGTGGTTTATTTGGCGGTTCACTTACTTTAAACGCTAAAAAGCGTCAGGATTCAACCAACATTGACGTTTTTTAATGTAGAGAAATTTGACGACGCTATAAAGCGTCGAGGTTTCCTTTTTTTAGACAATTGCGTGAGGAATAATCCTATGTACGTGCTAATCTATCAATGGGTGTCAAAATCTATTTGGCAACCATCAAAATAAAGAAATGTCATATATAATTAATAGAACTCTTATTGACTATGATGCCATCATTCAATATATCTTTTCCAAAATTGCAGATCCAAAAACAGAACCCTAACCAAAGAAAAATCAAGTTCACAAAGTATTTCTAAATTTCTATCTCCTAGTTGTTCCAACTAAAGAATAAAAACATTAATAACCAACTCAATGACCTTGAACTGTGAAGATCTTTCATTCTATTATGACAAGTGTTACCGCTTGTAGTTGAGGCATCCTGTATATGTAACAAAAAATAAATTAAGATGAAACTGTCTAGATAACCCAACTACAAGAATGATATAAAATAAAAACATTAATCAATATGAATTTCTTCTAATTCGTGCACCAAAAGACCGATCTAAAACATGAACACACCAATATATCCAAAGGCATAAGAAATCCTTGTTGGCATCAGGTGTAATCTCTACAAACTCTCCTACTGCCATGTTTCCTCCACCGAGACAAGAAATCCTTGTTTTGAGATTAAATATTTGGAGACAAGGAAAACGCCAATGAATTGACCATACACACTTAGCAAAAACCCGTTTCATAAATATTATTAGAGTAATTAAATTCATCCCATATTGAGGTGTAATTCTTTTAGTGTACAGATGAAGTGTGCATGAAACATAGCTAAACCATTCCAAGTTAGCATTTCATGAGTTGGTCTACAAAAGAAAAGAAACATCTTTACCAATAGCCAATTCTTTTCTTGATGTTCACAACATTATATCATAGATGTCTAAGCAAGTACTACATATATACAAGAAATAAAAAAAAAGAGTATTGTGGAAATCAGATTCATACTGCTAACATCCACATCTTAAGAATAAATAGAATGGAAAAGAGACGCTACTAAATTATTCAATTCACACCTTCAGTTTGGAACTGCTGAAACTTTTGCCACCAGAGTTTGTGACAACTCCTCTCTCTCTACGATTAGCTGCACAATATATATATAAGTCATTTATTAGTCAAGACAGTTTTAGTGAAAAGTATTTTTTTTTTGGTCTTTATACTCCAACCTCCGAAAGTAGTGCATTAATGTTTTGAATCATTTGCACTTGGTCTGGGGAATAATCATAGCTAAACTCTCAACACCAAATGCTCCATTTTGCTCAAGTAATTGTAAAATGTTGGCATCAGGTGGAGAGGATGCTGAAGGATCATGTTCCTCTTCCATTGGTGTGGAAGAAGACTGAAAAATTTCTGAAATATCATCATAAGAGAAATTGAATTAAAGATCATCAAGTGGAAAAAAATGCAGCTTACTACAACTTTTTTAGATTGGCTGCACAAAGAGTTTTTTCCCCCAAATCTCAACAGTCATATTTCAACTTTATTTCAACTTTCAAAGAGACATACCCTTTTAATCCTTCGGAAAATAAGAAGAGTACCCACCACCATTAGGTGCAAATCTAGATATTTCCCTCTAGTTGTAAAGACTTGCATTATACATACACAACACAACTCAATCCCGACCCTACTTTGCTGCAAAGAAAATCGCAATATAGGTTGTATACCTAAATCATCAGTGGAAGTTGACACATTTTTTTTTTACTTCTGTTCAACATTATCAATAAACCGTCCACTTGAAGAGGCTTTCCTAAATTTTGTATGCAACATCTTCTTTTCTGCACATGTAATACAAGCCAAATGAGAAAAATAAATCTTCTATATGATACTAATTCAATGAACCAACAAATATGTGTAAGCATAAATAACTTAACATAATTTAAGATAGTATACAGTCTTAAATCCCTCTACATATCTAGTACATTCAGTTAAGAGCTTGCCTCTTGTTTAACTTAATGCTAATATCTATTAATATCTATTAATATCTATCAATATCTAATCAAGAACAAGGATAAAGTTTTGACTCTACATAAATGCTAAAGATCGTATTGCAGCTAGCCATCAATAGAAGATAATTCCAAGCAACATCAACCCTGCACACCATAAATAAACCAAGAGTTTCAAAATAATTTATCATAAATTTAAAGAAACAATTTTGGTTGTAAAATGCAAATAGAAGAATCTCCACAAGCCGCACTAAGAAGTACAACACAAATAAAGAGATTCAATCAAAGTAGTGAACTAAGAAAGCATATCCAGGAGATTGTAGAAATATTATGTAATGCATGACCAATTGAATGCGATGGAGGGATAAATTTGAAGAGGTTCAAGTCATTAGACATTTGTAAGCACAGAGCATGTAAACAACATCATAGTAAAAAACTAGAAACAAGGGGAGAGGCTATTGTATGTAAAGGAAAAGAAAACAAAGATACTTCGTCACTTTTTTTTACAGTCAACTAAAAAATAGAGATCAAATTTTACATTAGAGATTTGAGTGATAATCTAATAAACCAATATACCAACTAACATATTTTCCTTTATTAATCTGTCTTCAGAGAGAGACATAAAACTTTGCATCTTTCTATTTGAATGCAGTTCATTCTATAATCATTCACTTTTACTATGAAGTTCCATAACATAGATACAAATAAATCATTTGAATAGCTAGCCATTTAGCATCCTGAAAGAGAGTTTTCTATTATCTAGTTGATGTCCCTAATATAGCCACAACTACAAAAGAAATGATATCTTACCCAAGCAGTCATATGAAAGTATACCTCTTGAAATTAGCTTTCACATAAGAAGTATTATACAATTTCAACTTTAAGAACCAAATTAAAGTCTGGAGATAAAAGACAAGCTTCTCCAAATGCACCTCAAAACCAAGCACTGTTATTTTAATAAATAAAACACTTCTTTTTAATGTAATGAAAACAGACAAGAAACCACAAAAACCAAACACGATAAGTAAAGAGATGCTAAAGAGAGACGCATGAAGTAGAAGATTACCACAACTTCAGTTGATAAAAAGAAACTCACACCTCCAAGAATATTTGGACTAACTGCCCATATTGAGAAAATCTGCAGAAAAGATACTTAAGTAGATTGATTTTCACAAGCATATGCAATATGCAGCAAAGGTTGTTCAAGAAATTGTGTACAGAATGTTCACCTACAATACTACAACAAATTAGTGTTAACTAGAATCTACAAACATTATGAACTCAGTTATGAGAAGCAAACATCTAAGCAGGGGAAGAAAACGAGCAAAAACTCAAGGATTTATGAATATATTCCATACTTCCCCACATTTATCTCATCTTGATCTGATGCACAAAGTGGAACCAAGAGATATGAAAATAACTACCAACTCAATTAGAAGTACATGGATCATAACATCAAAGAGACAGTCACAATGTCGGATCCTGCAAACAAATAGCAATCATTTGTGTTGCTCATCAATAATAAAAACGTCAAGCCCCATTATTCAATATGTTCTATCTTACACTGACATCATCCAGATTCAGCGAGTGTTGAGTCACAGTTGAAGTCAATCAAATAAAATTAAAACAATTGAGTAGTAAAATTGTTGTAAACCATAGCAATAAGAAAGTAAGAAGTGTAAAAATTAAGAACCTGGAAAAGGATGAAACTTAGCAAAGTAAACAAAGTCATTAGTGGAGCAGCAGAAGAGAACCCTTGCACAACCTACAAAAGCAAATCACAAAAAATACGTTACAATTGAAGGCCACCAACATTTGCGGGATCACAAAAACAAGGAGAAGGCGAGATAAATAAAAATAAAAAATACGGTTGGAAATAGGAAGGAGGGAGAAAATAAAAACCAACGCGGACACGAAAGAGGCGTTTGGAGGCGGGATTGAAGAAGTTGGAGCGGCGGAAAACAGAGCAAGCTTAGAGTCATCGGCGAGAGGCCTCTTGTAGACGAAGCAAATCGCTGAAACTTGTAAAAGCGATTAACTGGAAATCACAAATCGCTATAACATCTTGATTGGAGACAGGAACTCACGATAGTTTTGATTGACGAATACAAGGCAGCACCAACAGTGGATTGAGGACGAATCTCTTGGATTTCAGCGGGCGACACCGGAAACTAGGGTTTGAGATAAAAGAGCGAGAGGGAATATGGATATAGTTGGTCGCTCGCTGCTTCTAAAAAGATATTTTCTTTCTCTTATTCGAAGAGAGTCTGACGCTTTTAAATGCCGAGTGTGCTTTTTCAATATTGAAAGACAAAAGCGTAGAAATATACTCCGTACTACCGCATCTAAAAAGCTCCATGACGCTATGAACAAGCGTCGACCTTAAAGCGTCAAGATTGACATTGTTTTCTAGTAGTGATACATTTGTCAAGTTCATTAATATTGAAACCATTTGACATCATCACACTATCAAATTTCTCATGTCATTGTTTAGGTGCTTGTTTTAATCCATATAAAGATTTCACAAGTCTACACACTTTGTGTTCCTGTCCACACACAACATACCCCTCGGGTTGTTTCATATAAATTTCCTCTTCTAACTCTCCGTTTAGAAAGGCCGTTTTTACATCCATTTGATGTATTTCTAGATTACGTAGAGCCGCAATCGCTATTAGTACTCGAATAGAAGTAATTCTCGTTACCGGTGAATAAGTATCAAAGAAATCTAGACCTTCTTTTTGTCTAAATCCTTGTACTACAAACCTTGCCTTGTACTTCTCTATTGAGCCATCGGTTTTTAAATTTCGTTTGAAAATCCATTTACATCCCAGCGCTTTTGTTCCTGGGGTAAATCAGCTAACTCACATGTATGATTTTGAATAATGGAGTCTATTTCACTTTTGACTGCCTCCTTCCATGAAGGTGCGTCTGGCATTGACATGGCTTCTTTAAACGTTCGAGGTTCGTTTTCTAGAAGAAACACCATTGTGAAATCTGAGCCAAATTATTTTTCCTTTCGAGCTCTCTTGCTCCGTCTAGGTTCATCATTATCTTCTCCTGTTTCTTGGACAAAAGTGCTCACTATTTGCATAGAAGTGATTGCTTCTTGAACACATTCATTTGGATCTCGTTGTTCACGAGTCCTTTTAGGATATTCTTTATCCTTGCAAGGAAACACATTTTCAAAGAAAGATGTGTTTCTCGACTCCATTATTGTATTAGCATGTATATCCGGTATATCTGACTTGTATACCAAGAAACGATATGCACTACTATTATGTGCATACCCGATGAAAATAAAATCAACCGTTTTTTGTCCAATTGAGACCTTTTTAGGAGGTGGTACTGCTACTTTTGCTAGGCACCCCCACACTTTGAGGTATTTGTACGAAGGTACGTTACCTTTCCACAACTCATAAGGCGTCTTTCCAGTCACCTTATGTGGTATTTTGTTGAGAATGTAATTTGAGGTAAGGAACCACTAGTAGAAAAAACACCTGTTGCAGCCCCCCTGTTGAGGCGGTCACCTTAAAAACCGACGCAAAAAGTCTTATTCTACTATCTGTTGAGGCGGTCAGTCGTTTAGTTCGCTGCAACAGGTACTTTAGAGGCGGGCAAATATCCGTTCGCCTCAAATAATATTTGTGTTTTTCACTTGTTGAGGCGGTCAGTAAGGCGCCCGCCTCAACAGAACCCAAAATTAGAGGCGGGCAGTAAGGCGCCCGCCTCAAATGATTCGACGAAGAGATTAGAGGCGGGCAGTAAGGCGCCCGTCTCAAAATAACACAAACATTAGAGGTGGGCAGTCATGCGCCCGCCTCAACAAATGCTTCAAAAAACTCTGCTTCGTCAAAAACTCTAAGCTGCAGTCTCGACTTTTTCATATGCGCGCTCTCAAAACTGTCGACTGCGCCTCCTCCTTGCCGCCTCCTCCTCGCCGCTTCCTCCATGCCTCACCGCCTCCTCCTTGTCTTGCCGCCTCCTCCAACTCACCGCCTCCTCCTCGCCTCGCCGCCTCCTCCAATTCTACTTTTGGGTTCTGCCACCTCGAGTTGATCTCCTCTGGAAGCTGCCACCTCCAACTCGCCGCTTCCTCCACGCCTCACTGTCGAACTCGTCGACTGCTCCTCCTCGTCTCCTCCTCCTCCTCCAGCTGTCGTCCTTGGAGTCATCGAGGTAGGTGAAACTTCATCCTTCGCAAATTGTTTTCGGATTTTGATGTGCAGGAGTTGATTCCTTTTGTGGTATGAATGGTTGATTTTTGTTGTTGTGGGTGATTAGTCCCTTATTTGGTGGAATTTTGATTGATTATGTTGTTTTGGTTCTTTAGGAAAGTTTGATGCACTCCAAGTGTTTGGTAAAATGCCTAGTAGAAAATTTACATGCACTCCAATAGATTATGACTATTGGAACATATAGTACTTGGTAGTTTTACTAGTTCTTTTTAATACCTTTCATGTATGTTTAGGACTATACTCTACCTCTTGTCTATATAGTCAATTCATATAACTAAACTAAATCTTGTGACTTTTTAGCATGACTTGATAAAAATTGTAGGAAAACAAATGAAATATGTCGATGAGTGATTTTAATGAGTTTTGCATGAGATATTGTTTTGTTAGCTAGATATCCAAGTAATTTTATTTTATTTCAATGAGTGTTTCAATGTTATGTATGTATTGGTCTTTCTACAGTTTTCTTCTGTTATTAGAAATGAGTCGTCGTTGGATGTACGGTGATCATACTATAGCTGAATATTTGAGTGGGGTTGGGGAGTTTATTAAATGTGCTTTATCCAACCAACAGATTACAAAAGCCGAAAAAATCTATTGTCCCTGCCGTGATTGTAACAATCTAAGGAGGTTAGCAGACATTAATGAGATTGAGGATCATTTATTTCGTCGTGGGTTTAAGCAAGATTATCATGTTTGGTTTTGGCATGGAGAGAAAAAACCTGATCGTCCAAGTTCTAGTGTAAACGAATTTGATCTTCAGGTAGACAGTGATGAGAGTGATGATAACATTTCTGAGAATTATGAGATGGATGATGATGATGATGATGATGAGCAAGAGGATGAAATGAATGAGATGATGGATGGGGTGAGAGATCGCTTGGATGAACGACCTAAGGTGTTAGAACAACTAACAAAGGCTGCTGAGACGCCTTTGTATCCTGGGTGTACAAAATTTACCAAGTTAGAAGCTTTGTCAGTGCTATACAACTTGAAATCGAAGAGTGGCTGGACTGATTCGAGTTTCACGACCTTATTGGAGTGGTTAAGTGAAGTTTTGTCGGAAGGCAATGAGTTGCCCACCTCTACCTATTATGCCAGGAAAGTGATGTGTCCCTTTGGCTTATAGGTTGTCAAAATAGATGCTTGTCCAAACGATTGTGTTCTTTACAGAAAAGACCATGAAAATTTGGATGAGTGTCCAAAGTGCGGTGTATCTCGTTACAAGCGTAAAGGAGTAAATTCCGCTAAGAAGGGGCCGCCGGCTAAAGTTATGTGGTATCTTCCAATCATAGATAGATTTAAGCGTTTGTTTTCATTAAAGAAACAAGAAAAAAATCTGAGATGGCATGCTGAAGGGAGGAAGAAAGATGGACTCCTTAGACATCCTGCTGATTCTCCTCAATGGAGAAATATCGATAAGAAATATCCTGAATTTGGCAAGGAGGTTAGAAATCTGAAACTTGCTCTGTGTACAGATGGTGTGAATCCTTACGGCACTCTAAGCACTCAGCACAGCACATGGCCGGTTCTTCTTGCGATTTATAATCTTCCTCCA
Organism: Oxyria digyna; assembly: GCA_029168935.1. Taxonomy (NCBI): domain Eukaryota; kingdom Viridiplantae; phylum Streptophyta; class Magnoliopsida; order Caryophyllales; family Polygonaceae; genus Oxyria; species Oxyria digyna. The sequence continues at coordinate 11,951,357 of JAPVLV010000010.1, read as the reverse complement.
TGGTTGTGTATGAAGCGCAAGAATATCATGTTATCACTCCTCATCTCGGGGCCTAAGCAACCTGGAAATGACATAGATGTGTATCTAGCGCCACTCATAGAGGATTTGAAATTATTGTGGAATGAAGGTGTTTCAATGTACGATGCACACACCAACTCAGACTTCACACTGCGAGCTATGGTTTTTTGTACCATAAATGATTTTCCAGCATACGGAAACTTGTCTGGGTACAAAACCAAAGGAGAACAAGCATGCCCAATATGTGAAGAAGACATGGAACCCACATACTTGAAACATTACAAGAAAAATGTGTTTGTAAAGTACAGGAAGTTCCTTAGTCGGTATCACCCTTATCGTAAGAAGAAGAAAGAGTTCAATGGTCACACCGAGGAAGGAGTGGCTCGTGCACCTTTAACGGGATCGCAGGTTTACCTAGTCCTTTCATTTCATATATGTAAAATCTAATTTTTTTCATGTTAATTACTTCACTAAGACGATGTACTATATGTTTTTGAAGGTCTATGTTCAGAGGAGTGCGCCTTATACAAGTGAGGAACTCGATGTTGTTCATGAGCAATGGGCTAAGTTCTTTACAACCAAATATCTATTAGTTTAAGCGTATGTTTTGGATATTTGAATAATAGGTTTTGTACTTGCATATATTCTGTTGAAACTGAACACATATTGTATGTGAAATGTATCTGCAAGTGGAACTAGACGTTCAGAATGATTGAAACAGGTTGCTTATTCTGTTTCGTACAGGTTGGTTACTGTAAATTCAAACCGAATATTTTAAAAAAAAAAACACTTGTTGAGGCGGGCGGAAGAATGACCGCCTCAAGAGATTCATCATTTGCCCCATCTGTTGAGGCAGGCGGAAGATTGGACGCTTCAACAGAACACGCTGTTGAGGCGGGCAGAAGGTAGACCGCCTCAACAGACCCCCTCTGTTGAGGCGGTCACCCTTCTGCCCGCCTCAACAGACCCCCTCTGTTGAGGGGGTCACCCTTCTGCCCGCCTCAACAGAGGTAGAAAACGTTGCACCTGTTGAGGCGGTCACCCGCCCGACCGCCTCAACAGGGGTTTTTTTTACCGCCTCAACAAGTGTTTTTTCTACTAGTGAACGCTTCCCCCCACATGTTCTGGGCTAACCCAGATTCTTGCAACATTGCATTCATCATTTCCTTTAGAGTTCGGTTCTTTCGTTCCGCTACTCCGTTGGATTCTGGCGAATAAGGAGCGGTAGTTTGGTCAACAATGTCATGTTCTCTATAGAACGCATTAAAAGGTTCACTATACTCACCTCCTCTATCACTTCTTACGATTTTGATCGTTTTACTAAGTTGGTTCTCAACTTCCAACTTGTACTCTTTGAACTTTTCTAAAGATTCATCTTTGCTACGTAACAATCAAACATAGAAACATCTTGTGCAAACATCTATGAAGGTCACAAAATAATTTTTACCTCCTCTAGTTTGCACAAACTTTAAATCACATAAATCAGTGTGAATTATCTTAGAGCTTTGATTGTCCTCTCTACATCCGCATCATCCAGAGATATGATCGGCTTATCCTTTTTCAGATATTTGTCCAGATTCAACGTGCTCAGGAAGAAATGCATCTTCCGAGACCATATCCTGAATCCTTTCTCGTCGAACTTATCGGGTAGAACTCCAGAACGAAATGCACTTGGCATGCTAGCCATGTACGACCGTTCTGATACCCTCACATGGGGCATTTGAACATCCGACAAGTCCAATGGATGGCTTGTTTGAGACTGTCCAACTGATTTCGGTACTCCACGAGCCTGGTTATCGACCGAAGGCTGGTCATTGACCGTAGTCGTTTCAGGGTTTTTAACCTGATTCTGATCCAGAGTCACAGGTGGCAGACCATCTCCAAAATGAATTTGAAGTGTCGACTTACCACTCTTAGTTGTAGCGGTAGCATCCACAACATTGTCGTTGGCCATGTTTCAAAACTTATATTTTGAGAACATGTTCATGCCTATAAATCTACTAATAGATTATGAACATGATAATAAAAAATTAATCATAACACATGGTCATATGCGTATTAAATAAATTAAATTTTTGCAATTAATTAATAAGTTACACACAACATGCAATTATCTAAAATTTGACTTTTCAAATTCTAATCAGATAATATAGTGATGAATAAAATTACATGCAACACATAAACCGCCAACTTAATGCCTGATATTGACTATATCAACATGGAAGATTACCCCGTTCACTCGAACTAATGAGTTGCCATAATAGACAGAAAACATGCATTTTAATTAATTGATTTAATTCGTAATGAAAGATGAATCTAATACCAAAACAATACCACAAAATTGAACAACCACTCATCTATCTATATATAAAAATTGATGGGTTTGATGAAGTAATGGTAATTTGTACCTAATAAATGCTAATATTTTGAATTTTTATCCTATTTATCTATTCTCTTAAATATTAATTTCATCCCCAACTAAGAACACATTCTTTTCGTTTTCTTCCTCTACCACAATCTCCAAACTCATTCCCGTCTTTATTCCGTTCGTCAATCCCTTTCTATATCGAATTGGTGAGAATGTGAGGTGATAAAGTTGTAATTTATCCATATACATAATTGTTGTTTCGTATACATGCCATATTTTTATTAAAATAAATGAAAAGAAAAAATTAAATTAAAGAAAAAAAGTCGTTCATCGTTACCCTCCTTCGTCCGAATATCTCCGTTTTATCTTCATCTCTACTGTCGTCCGCCGCCTATCTACACCCTAAACCGCCTATTTACAACACTATACCGTATACGAAAAACCGTAATTGCCCCGCGCGTAGCGCGGGGGTCCGAATCTAGTACCAATATATGATGCATGGTCAACATAAAATCTATCCTTAAAGATCCACCATTAAATTACTAATCTTAATACCAATTAGAGTATCAAAATTAATAGCACAAAACATTTAAGACCAAATCCGCTCATATAATTTGGAATATGCGTTCACCCTTGTATCATCATATATATATATATATATACATACATGTAATCGTAAAACTAGAATATTAAAAACGTATGTTGTCATCACATATACGTTATAGTCTATGTATATAGATGTAGACTCTACAACTTTATAGCAAAGCACGTGAGCATACATGTATACCCTACAACTCTACAACTTTATACCTTCATCAAATCAGTCAAACACAATTTAACAAATACCAAAATGATCATAGTAGTTGTATAAGTAATGACAACCACTATATAATCTCATACAAAAATACTACATGTTCGTTTGATTTGAACAAAATGTAGAACATGATGTTGAAAGAACTGTAGAACCTCGATTCTACAAATTGATAAAAAAATATTATTTATTTTTCCGAAGTTTTCTCGTATAAACGAGACTATTTTTTTTTCACCGACTTCGCTTTAACCTGTTTACTCAAAAAACAAATTTGTTAGTCGTAGAAACGTAGGAATTTTTTTTTTCCCAGAATTAAGATTATAGGAAGCTATATTTCTACAACATATAATTTGTATAAAATACAATAAGTAAAACAGAATTAAGGTAAGAAGAAACTGATCGAACCACTACCGAATGCAAATGGTCGAACTTGAACGGAGTCGAGATTATAATCTCTTTCCTTAATTCTGAAAACGCCCCGTAGTGTGACGGTTACCGGCGTTCCGAATCCCAGGATAAAACCGCTAACGCTTCTGCTTTGCACAACCCAAAAGAAGAAGCCAACGAACTCTAGAACTGTGTGTACTCTCAGACTCGGACAAGAGAAGAGAAAAAGATGAATAGAGACTGAAAACTGTGGGGGAATGAGAATATGAATGCTCAACAGTTGTTCGTATTGTGTATTGAAATGAGGAGGAGAAAACTCCCTTTTATAGCCTTTCAAGGAGGATTCCGGTTTTATGCAGCCCATTAAAACCGAATCTTTGACTAACCTTATTTGGAAGATCAACCTATTCAAAACCAAATCAAGTTTGATATGGTACCTTATTTGGAAGATCAACCTATTCAAAACCAAATCAAGTTTAATATGGTAATATTTGATCAATTTAAACCTCCACATTTGTCACTTAGTGCACTTTAAGTAAATCACTTACCTCTATTTCTCATTCAAATAGAACCTGAATTATACGTATGAGCATACTACTGAATAGTGTTCGCGGAGACGAAGCCAACGCTCCCATTATCCGACACCAACGGTGTCCGGAAAATTCGGTTCCCACAAGATATGCATGGAATGTTTACCATAAACTTACCAATCAATCACTTGAATTTGAGTGTTTTCTTCATTTTCACAAAAGCTGTAAAGCATACACGTTCCATTCAGATTTAATCAAAGGCGATTGCCTGATTGGTTATAATAGAGTTTCAATGGTTATCGATTGGGGCACATCCTACATTCAATCAATATACAATCGGACATGTACGTAATTCTAGGTTTTAAAACATTTTTTAAGCTAATAATCATTAGATTTACTAAAATAAAATATTAGATTCTGTTAAAAAGAGACATCATTATTAAAAAAAAGATTTTTGCAATACCCAATAAAGAAATAGAACTCCTAATCTAATATCAAATGGAGTAGCCAATGGGCTTGAGTATCCTCTTACCGTGAGGTGGCGAAACTCACCATCGACATCTGATCCGAGAAGAGGCCCGCCTGTTTAATGAGGCCTCGTAACTTGCCTGAACAAATAAGTAAATAACAAATAGAGTAAATGAGACAAAAGACCGAAAATTATACTTAGTACTAGGGAAACGGTTCTCGCGCTCCGCGCGGGTCTTTTATTTTTTGGTATATCATGCTTTATTTAGTGTTTTATGTTTTATTTAGGTAATAAATTTTATTTTTACTCACGGAAAAAATATGTGCTTCTGTTGTAACTTTGATATTCAAACTATGTGTGAAAGTGTATCATTGTTTTTTTAAAATTTGCATTTATGGGTAATAGAGGTTTTTTTTCCTAAAGTGTTTAAAGTTATAGATGTGTTGTTTGTATATTGCAATATTTATAATCTATACATATACTAAAACAGAACGTTGTTTTGCCACATGTCGCCCTTATATTCAATTCGCCTATGTGTCGACCTCTAAGCTATGCTACATCATCCACCATGTCATCCTCCACGTCATCCGACTTTATATTTTGATATATATCTTTGAATTAAATAAGTAAAAAATAAAAAAGATATCTAATAGGTTATATAACAAAAAGAAAGATAGATTTTTATCTTTTATCATATTATATCTTTATCTTATATATATATATAAATATATATCTTTATCTATTATTATGTTATCAATCTAATTAAGTTGAGTTATTAATGAACTTAAACTATAAAACATAAATCATAAACTATAAACTATAATCTATAAATTATAAACCATAAAGTATAAACTACAATCTATAAATTAATTAATAGTATAAAATATAAATATATTATTAAAATATTTATTATATGCGACCCCGTACGTGGTACGGGAACACAGGCTAGTTTTTCAACTATATATGATGTTAAACTAAGTTTTCTTTATCAACAAAATTGCTTTTTTAGAAACGATTGCATCATGTTTGAAAATACAAAAGCGATAAATAAAAATGTTAAAGTTTATGGTTTTAAACATCGTTATATAGTTAGAGTTGAACTTCGAATCTGTTAAGATTGAAGTTTTCCTTTATTTTTTTGAAAATAAAAAACAATCATCAATCAAACTCTATGTTTTAATGAAATAATTCTTCACACATTCATATTTTTTGGAGTTTGATCTATCTACGATGTATACAATCCATCAATTAGAAGATGATAATAGTATTAAATTGAGGAGTGTCAATTAACCAATTAAAACACAAAGACATTTAATGTTTGTCTTTTATTTTCTCTCTCCGCAAATTATACAGTAGATTAGATATCATATTTTTAAAGTGCATGACCCATCGGTGGACTTTAATAATGTTTGGAAGATTTGTTTGATTGATTTAAGATATTTTATTTTTAGTAAAAGAGGATTGTCTTTCTAGTACGTTTCATGATCTATCAATTATACTCATGTTTACCGCAAAATGGACTAGCTAATTATATCTTCTATGTTTTCTTAGGCTTTCATCTTTCAAAACAACTATTAGTGTCTGCTCTATTTTATTTATAACTGATATTTTTCTAAGATGGCAATGGTTAAGATTGTTGCTAAACATAGAAGTTTACATTGGATAAGAAAGGTTTTTAAAGTTCTATACATGGTAAACTCATTGCTAATAATCTAAGTAAACCCGATTAAATTAGGGCCGGTCTGTCATGCCCTTCAACCCGCCCTGAAATTTGGGAGAATATGGTGAAACCATCCCAGAATGACGATCTAGCAACGACATCACCATTGTGTCTAAGGCCTTGGAGATTGATCTTACAGAATCCCCGCAGCAGCACCCGCGACTGGCCCACGACCAACTTGCAACCGCAGACAGAGCCGCAACCGCGGAATGACAGCCGCGCCTGCGGAAAAGCTCATGTAGTCTCGTGTGTGATCCATGCCCGCGGATGAGGGAGCCGCACCCGCGGATGCGCTGTTTGCTGAACTTTCCGATTTTGTTTTTATGACGTTTGGTTATTGTTTTTGTGTTTTTTTATGACTTTCTTTAATTGTTTGGCTGAGAAATTAGGTTTAGCAAATGTTGTTTTATTTCCTTAGGTATTATTCCTTGTTTTTCCAAGTTTTATGTTTTGTTGGAGTTATCTATATTAGGAGCTCCATTGTTTACGTTTCATCGGACGTTGAGTTTTAGAGCTTAAGCATTGAAGTTGAGAAAATCTCCTCCCTTAAGCCTTCATCATCACCCCCTTTGATCGGATCCGAGGTTGTTCTCATTAGCGAACTAATCACCAAACCTACCTATCGTATGCATTCATCCCTTGAGTGGATTCTCAAGACCTCGAATTCTTGTTGAGTTGAAAAACTCAATACTTATCAAACCCTGAAGAGTTCTAGAAGAGACGACGATCCCTTTCTACCATGATCCTCCCCGAAGGCATACGAAGTCAATCGAATTAGTATCAACTGGTATTATTTTCCAGCCGTTTAAAGGCGTAGTCATTCTAAAACTCTTTCTTTCATGTATTTCCTCTTCCTCCCCACCAAATTCCGCACACAAACCACCATAAATCCTAAAAATTTCGTCGACTTCTAGACAGATTTCGGCCCCAAAATTTTTCCTTTTGCCACACAAACCTCCACCATCATCTAGAGCTTTTCTAGACGAGTACATCCATATTAGATTTGTCTAAATCGGAGTTCATTTGCCCACCCAAAAACGTTAAATACAAACTGGTCATTGTTTGCCAACAACGTCACAACGCCCGCGACTAAAAGAGTCGCGCCCGCGGATCCGCCGCTGACAGAACCCATTTTTTTGTCTACTCCATTGGACACGACCCAGATATTACGTCGTACATATTTTTCTGGTTATGGTGGCCCTGAGAGATTTTTGGATTGGGCTCGACACATGTCCTATTATTTTCCCAACGGGACTACGATGAATTTGATCTGTTAGAGATAGCACTTGATTACCTTACCGACTACGCTCTCTCTTGGTGGTTGCGGGACGTGCCTTACCGTTGTTCACGTGGTTGAGCACCAATCATATCTTGGGTGCAACATGTTTATGTCATGACACGCCATTTTGCATCAGAAATAAGCGCAGATGACCATGTCGAGAGGATGCGACGCCGAGTATGGGGTTTTCCAACTGGATCTGTGCGCAAACAAGAGTGTGACAAAATTCATGTACCCGTTCTAATCCTAGAATCAACAATTGCAGAGTCGGTTTCAGTTCTCATTTCCACCCAAGTTTTGACTTCTCTTGATGATATTTCTGAGGAAGATGATTCAGATAATTACACCCAAGCACAGGAGCTCATCCAGGTACCGATCTTTATCTTGGATTAAATAGTTGAAGAGTCAGTGATTGAAGAGTCGGCTACAGATCAGATTCTTTTCCAAGTTATGGATTCCATTGAAGATGATGAGGATGAAGAGTCTTCAAATTGTTGCAACTATGAACCGGAACCACCATTGATGATCGTTATGGACTCCCCATTGATGGTGCACGCAACCTTCACACTAAAAGCTTTCTTGAATGCCTTGATGTGTTCTCGTCTCCGAGAACGCCTCTTGTACACGGATCTAGATCGTGGTGGTGAGTCCTTCTTATCTCTTGATGGATGGATGGGTGAATGAGCCTTGGATAAGGCGTGATAACGGTGTTTAGGATTCTTAAGGCCTAAGTAAAGTGGATGTATAAAGTGTATGACAAATCTTTTGGCTTGGCTTCGAATAAGGGGTTTGAGAGAGTTGGATATGCTAGAACTCAAGGAGTCCATCGAGGGTTGTAGGGAAGTGTTTGGGGGGTTTTATCTGTAGATCTTTATAACACCAAGGAAGAAGGATAAACAAGAGAACACAAAGAGTCCACTAAGTGTTTCTTGAAGGTTTGTGACGCCAATGCAAAAGTAGGAGATGCTCTCAACTACGCTTTTGCTATTAAACTCAATGTGCTTTACATTTTGCCTTGAGAGGCCAACTTATAGGGTGGGAGACGTCCTTGGGCTGCAAGCCAGGGATCACTCTCCAAATCAACATTTACAGGAAGCTAGAATCCAGGAAATAAATGTTAAGTGTGAACAAATCAAAAGGAGAAACTAAGGGATGTGCTAGACACTTATTATGACGATCCAATGGGCTGAGAATGGTGATCCTTGTGACTCCACATGGTTAGATAGATGACAATCAAATTGGAGAAGTTTTAGTGATCATATTCAATGCTTGATGGCGCAAAAGGGGGATTGTGTGTTTCTCCTGGATCCGAAGAATGTCTGGTGCGCACTTGACCATTGACTGGAATCTTTTGGTCCATTAAGGACCATAGGAATCATGTGCGTCGATCCATTGTGGTTGGAAGAGCTCGGACGCACACATGGCCATTCTAGTGCGTAGTCGGCGCCGAGCGTCAATGATGGCTTTTGTCACTTTGAATATATAGAGTGGTGCTTAGGTAAAGGGTAATCAATTGAGCTATGGCGGGCCATGTGCATTTCTGGTCGAAGCAACTTGAGGTTTGGCTCCTTCCATGAACCATGTTTGGCTCCGGGGTCATGATTTTGACAAAGGACCTCAAAATGACTTGTACCGCCTTGGAGTGTGACTTGATGGGCTTGAGTCCTCAAGTGAGAGCTCATCACGCCTCCTGGTGTTCTAACTCCCGCAGTCATAGCACCCGTCGTTGCAACTCCTTCAGTTTCAGTTTTCATAAATTGTGACTTTGGAGTGCTCCCAACGAATGATTTTGTTCTTAAGAAGGGGAGACGATCCATGATGACTGGTCTCTTTTTCTCCCTTGCACCTACACGGTCGAAGCGAGGACGCTTCGAGGCTAAGAAAGGGAGAATGAAGCGATCGCAAAATGACGATCTAGCAACGACTGGCGTCCCCCATGGAGATTGATCATACGGAAGCCCCACAGCAGCACCAACGACTGGCCCCCAACCAACCCACTACCGCGGACAGAGCCACGATCGCGGATGGACAGACTCCCCCGCGGAAAAGATCTTGTAGTCTCGTGTGTGACCTGCGCCCGTGGATGAGGGATCCGCTCCCGTGGATGCGCTGTTTGCTGAACTTTCCGGTTTCATTTTTATGACGTTTGGTTTATTGTTTTCGGGTATTTTATGACTTTCTTTAATTTTTTGGCTGAGAAATTAGGTTTAGCAGCCTTCGTTTTATTTCCTTAGGTTTTATTCCTTGTTTTTCAAGTTTTATGTTTTGTTGGAGTAATCTATATAAGAAGCTCCATTGTCTACATTTCATCGGACGTTGAATTTTAGAGCTTAAGCATTGAAGTTGAGAAAATCTCCTCCCTTAAGCCTTCATCATCACCCCCACTGATCGGATCCGAGGTTGTTCTCGTTAGCGAACTAATCACCAAACCTACCTATCGTATTCGTTCATCCCTTGAGTGGATTCTCAAAACCTCGAATTCTTGTTGAGTTGAAAAACTCAATACTTATCAAACCCTGAAGAATTCTAGAAGAGACTGCGATCCTTTTCTACCACGATCCTCCCCAAAGGCATACGAAGTCAACCGAATTAATATCATATGGTTAACCAGTTTTACCCATCAAGGTCGGCCTTGTCCGATCCATTTTAAATATGGGAGGATCTGGTATCGTAATATGGCCTTTAGGGTCGGCCCTACCCGCCATATACTAAAAAAATTATTAATATAATTTGAAATTAAATTAAATAAATAATATGAGTTAGTACCGACAATTTACTATTCTTAGGCTTCCAGCCATTCCACAGTCCACGATGTAACTTTATGTTGACGAGGACGGATGTTCAGATATGACTACGATTATCACGACATAGATTTACTAGAAATGAAAAACTTTTTATTATACATTATGTTGAACTTTGATTCGTTATGTAAGTAGGTTTTGAATGTTTCTAGTATGCGTTTTTTGAGATTGAACTTGTAATTATTTAAGCACATCTTAGCATGTTTTGAATGTTTCTAGTATGCGATTTTGCTATTAAATATTTTTTTTAAGCATGTGTGGCTTGTTTATGTAAGTAGGTGTAGAGGCCGTCCTAAGGACCGCCCTTGTGAGAGGACATGAACAACGAAAATGTCTCATTTAAAATGAAAGAGTTTGATCCGGCCTTGTTAAATAGGTAAAATTTACATTTTGGCCAGGACCGACCCTAATCCTAATTTAATCAGGTCTAAATTTAAGCAAGAAAGATTATCTTCGTTGAGCTTTTTAGTTGGGTCAAATCATTTTTAAATTTCAGCTCAAGGATGATTATAGAACTAGTAGTCCACCTAATTGTTGGATATCATAATTCATAAACGAAAAAGTTATCAATGAAGATTCAATACCAAAATAGTCAACTTGTTAAGGAGAAGCTGGAATGAGATCAATCTAGCATTTTAGACTAATCGTCGTTAATGTCATAGTTAATCTGCTGAAAAGTACTAACAAGAATAGGAGAAACCTAATTAGAATTTCCCTCTTACTTCAACATGGAATCTAAACTTGTGGATAAGTTAGGCTCAAATGATGCAACTTGGAGTCATGTCAATAGTAACTTAAGTGAGTAGTTCCAAACTTCCAATTATGAGTCAAAAATACCCCAATCCCCAACGCTCTAATTTGACGGAGTCTGCATTTTTTATTAGAGTAGGAAGTTCTAATTCCTCAAATCATGTTTTTAAACAATTTTTTTAAGATTTCCCACAATTATACAAAGGGAAAGTTTCGGGTGAGAATAACTTTTAAAATACGAACGTGAGAATGATGCACATTAGTAGTATACTGGTGCACATTTAGTACTAATTTGGTGCACATTTGTTGACAAACTTAACAACATCCAAAATTTGAAGAACATTCATTTTTTAAATAACATTTATTGAGAAACCGAAAAACATTCAGGTAAAATTTGTATATGTGCATCACTTTTCAAAGAATGTACATCAAATTTTTTGATGTACATTTAAGTATATTTTGATGGACATTTAAATATAATTTGATGCACATTAGTCATTCTCACGTTCTCATTTTAAAAACTATTCTCATCGGAACCGCACCCTACAACAAATACTCCATACCTAATACTCCCTCTATCTCCTTTAGATCTACCTGTTTCAAATAGACACATTTGCCGAGACACGTTTTGTATCGTCAATATCTCTCGTTACAAGTTAGTAAAAATCGTAAAATTTTGAAATTGTTAAAATACTCATTAACATGAATCAAATAAGACCACTCATGACCATATTTAACCTTATGCACTATAAGATAAAAAATCAAAATATTCTCTTCAAGCGTAAACAATGTCAAAAAAGTAAACGTTCTTTATATCTATAGGCCCTTACTAAATACAGCCCGTCTTTTTTACCAATTATCGCCCGGTTTCTCGCATTACGCGAGGGAGAGACACCTCGCGTAACGCGAGAATTAAAAAAAGGCTCGCGTTACGCGAGAAGCACGTCCATCGCGTAACGCGAGAATTAAAAAAAGGCTCGCGTTACGCGAGAAGCACGTCCATCGCGTAACGCGAGATTAATATTTTAAATTTATGCTACTTTTGGTAATCTCGCGTTACGCGACGGACGTGTTTCTCGCGTTACGCGAGAAATCGGGCGGTGTTTGGTATTTTGACCGGGCTGCATAGAACATCCGTGTATATTTAGGGTCGAGTAATTTGAATCAAACAAGGCTTCCCACTTCCCGAGAAATTACAATAGGAAGGAAGTAAAGTTCTGAACCAAACAAGGATAGGTCTGAGTCTGATTTTTGAGGTAGGGGTCATGTTTTGGCAGATGTAAATAGTGGAGTAGTACGGAGTAGTACTGTATAAAGGTACATAAAAAAGGGCAGAGGCTAAATACACTGGAATTGACGGATTGACGGGTGGAATGACCACTTTGCAGCGCGGAGCTTAGCTCCGCGCTGCACTTAATACCGTCTCATACCTCACGAATTCTGCATTCGTGAGGTTTTCTTAAAAAAAGATCGGTTTTTGAAAACTTTAAAAAACTCAGAAATTCACAATTCATGGGCTTTGAAACTTGAAAGAGCTCACGAATTCACAATTCGTGAGCTTTGAAACTTCAAAAAACTCACGAATTGAGCTTTGAAACTTCAAAAAGCTCACAAATTCACAATTCGTGAGCTTTGAAACTTAAAAAAACTCACGAATTCACAATTCGTGAGCTTTGAAACTTAAAAAAACTCACGAATTCACAATTCGTGAGCTTTGAAACTTGAATTCAGCTTTAAAACTTCAAAAAGTTTGAAACTTTAAAAATTCAAAAAAAATAAAAAATAAGTCCACGAATTCTGAATTCGTGGACTTTGCGCGGAGCTGAGCAACACGCGGAGTTAACCTCGTGTCAGACTGTGTCTGACACGAGTGCAATAAGCCTTTCTGTAAAAAAGCAGCAGCCCACATGAAACTTCAGTTTAATTTGGATTTGGCTTCCTTTGTCTAATCAAGTAGGCCCTGAAATCACATGCTAAGATTTGTTGGCCTTTTCCCTCTTTTTTCACACGCTTATAAATTCAGCTGCCAAAGGCCATCATCAAAATCACATACAACTTGAAACTCTGTTTTCAGTGTAAGAACAATAAGAATATCTAACAATCTAAGAAACCCAGTTGATCAAACACCTCTACCAAACAAAACCATGCATCTTTTAGCAGATTTCGATCGGCTTTCAGATACATTTTCATTCTGTGCTTCTTCATTCGCCTCTTATTTCAAGCTAGCTAAAATAAACAAGCAATCCAAGAATACGGATGATATTTCTACTCACCGTCCCATCCCATTTGGCGTGCACGCTGCTCCCATAAAATGGTTGATTTCTTCTCCCTCGTCAGAAACACTTGTGCTCGTTCCCTAGCTTCCTCACATGTTTCAGTGGCGGTGTTGCATTTTTCAGCTTCTCTTTGGTACTGAGAAGCTACCCTTATTGCTACTCTGTGGGTTGCATTCATGCGGTCCAGATGCTCCTCTAAGACTGTCTCTTGCAGTTTCAATTCTTCAGTTAGGAGATCCACAAATTGCTTCTGCATCTCCTCATGTAACTCAGGGTCGTTTTTTCCACAATCTAAGAAAAAATATTATAACATGAAATCTGGAGGAATAGAGTAGAGTTCTTTAACATAAAGATTGGTTATATTGAGGCGGTTGGTTATTTGAAAACAATACATTACAATCTTACAGAGTCCATCTATGCAGCAGAGGAGTGATTTTATTCTTTCCTTTATTTAGTTCAATGTAGGAAGATTGGACAGTTTTTATAGTTACATTCCTTTTACACCACAAAGATCATATACATATAGCAACCCAATTGTTTTCTTTCAATGGTCAAAATATTGGGTAGCTCAGAGTGCATATCCGACCTTGTGGAAATACTGTAAAAGGGATGCAGACATAAGTCCAAATCCATGAAAGTGAACGAAAAAAAAAATGTTAGATGTAGATCTTCTGGTCTAAGAAGTTGCAATAAAGTGAACTTCCGAGGTGGTGAATTACCCTAGCAAAAGAAATATGAACTGAAACATAAAAATAAATTAAACAATAGCAGAAGATGGGGGAAAATGCTCACAAGTATGTTGTATATATAATTCTTACCTTCAACTGAGAGATTCATCAAACCTGGGAAGAAAGACAAAAGAAAATACTGTTAGATAACACATAAAAACCCATTAAGAAGTGGCTTATGCACCATTACAATGCCCTTCAGCAAAACTATACCCAAGTGTATGAAAAAATCTACACTTAATTAAAATCATATAGGATGCTAAGAAAGGACAATAAATACTTAATCTAGGATTATTTTCCACTCTCCTATACACATATCCTCAGCTTGAATCTTTCCAGTTTCCTACAATTAAGAGAAGGGGTAAATCCCTCAAGATCATTTACGCATCGATAATTATGAATCATTGTTGAAGAATCAGGGATATATACTATGCCTAAAAATGTCATAGAAAAATTACAAACAATTTGTAGGTCTAGTGACATGTTCACAGCAAGGATTGTCCAAAACTACAATCCCTTCAGTGAATTCAACTTATAATGAAGATTGGTTATAATGAGGCTGTTGGTATGTATCACAAAAACAATATACTAGGACACTCCTATGTATCTATACCAATATATTCCTCTTAGATTCGTCCACTTAAGGAAAATTAAGAGAAACCAAATCTCCTCATGATCACTAAAACAGTAACATATATGACGGTCTAGTGACACGTAGATTGCAAGGATTGTCCAAAACTACAATTCGAGGAACCCAAAAGACGTGAAATTTGGTCCCTAAACAGATCACACACACCAGAATAGCTAACAAAATCAGAATCCACCAACAGGCACAGTAAGACAACAAAGACTAACTACTTCCTCAAATTATTTAATGACAATGGCTTTACACTGAGGAAATTCATCCTAATATCCTACTGGTGAGAAAACTAAGTACCACCTAACTCGAATGCAATAAATCAGTACAAATTCATCACAATTTCACAATCAGTTAATTAATCATTCGACGAGAAAGAGAAGATTACCAGGGGCAGTTTTGAGAAGGGAGAAGGGAGCAGGGCAGTCACAATGGCACGACGGACACGAATTAGGGTTGTGGCGAAGCCTGGCAGCCTCCTTCAACTTCCAATACAAGGCCGGCGCAGAAACGCACAGAGCCAACACGATCGCGAACGTCACTAGACTCCAACGAACGCACGATCCCGAGCGCCGCGAAACCATCGACATATTCTATATCTTTCCGATCAACCGGCGTTTTCACACCTAGATCTCAGATCTGTGGTAACAGGAACGTCGAATTCACGACGATTACAAAGAGAATTCGATCGTTGTGTGGATGAATAACAATGGCGAAGTGGCAATCGAGTTAATCTCATAGATCACTCTCTGGTTTGTTTGCTTCGTTTTCCCAAAATCTACCTGTAATCTAACCAAAATATTACCCGCTATTTGGGTTTATTAGCAGGAAACCCCTATTAATGTGGAAATTTCTTCCTAAGTGCCCTTAGAATTAGACATTTCAAAAACTGGCCAACCTGGAAATAACTCGAACCAACCGAACCCGAAAAACTCAAGAAGGCTGATGACTCGGAGTCCGTTAGAAAAAATCTGGTCACATCCGAGATCCGTCGAAGAGTCCATTATTAATTCACATATTTTATCTTATCTTATTTAAATAAAAATAATAATATTTTTTTATAAATAATACAGTAATAATGTTTTATTACAAAAATCTTAACTACATTATATACTTTATATTACAATAAGAAAGATTAAATACCTAATAAATTGATAATGCATTTGATCGACCTGAATCCACCCGTCACAATAAATTGATAATGCATTAGACCCGGCCGTTTAACCAATCTACTTAAAATGTAATCAATTAACACTTTTACTGCCCAAATTTAGGATGTATGCATTCCTATCAGAACAGTGTTAAAATGGTATTTTTGGCTATGAATCAACAATGCGTATTGAAGATCATGTCACTGTCACATTTTTATGCACTACATAAATCATATTGTCAAGCTCGCTCAAATACAAATCATACTACTTTAATTGTCTTCATGACTACTCACTAGGTTTCCTTGTTATCTTTGTCTTTTAACTCTATTTTTTCCATATTTTTGTGCACAATACTCTGAATGCATGCTGTGAAAAGAATGGTAGCTATTATACTGTGAACACTCCTGCATAATATGAGACAATAGTTAGTGCTCTAAATTGTATAGCAACCTTTAGAAAGTAAGTCAACTATGAATTTTGCACGCTATAGATTCTTTCTTGGCAATTGATAACCTTTGTCCAAATCAAATATTGGATGAACCCACAACACACATTCATCATCACCAAATATACTCCCTCCGTCCCCAAATGTTCTTCCCATCATCAATTTTGACACTATTTATATTTTAAGAGAATCTTCGACATATCTTCTAATATATAAGAAAAAATATATTAATATGGAGTCTTGTTTGATTCGTCTCATCATGAGCTTTAACAATATCAAAATTTTATAATTTTTATTAATGTGTATTTAAAGATATTAACGTTATAAAACGTGTCTCGGCGAATGTGTCGGAAAGAGATGGGAAGAACATTAAGGGACGGAGGAAGTACCAACTATAAAAGTTGAATCAGAAAATTCTGTACAATGAATCTTTAGTGGCTCAAGAACAGTTCATGTGATTGGATTCTGAGAAGAGTTTAAAGTTTGATTTGAGGATCAAAGCTTGATAAGTATTAGATCTTAATTTTTTTTTGTTAGGTGTGTTATCGTCCCAGTGCTTTCATCTGAACCTCCCATACCCTAATACGGTGGAAACAAATTGGATTGATTGTTGTTGTAGATGTGTTGTCATAAATTTCCTCCTTGAATTGTCATGGTTCTAACTTCTAGACAATGTTATATGAAGACTTGTATTTGAGGCGGTACTTATCAATAAGAGTTAATATTGTGGTGTTCTTATTCGAATTGTCGTCTTTCTCTTACTCCCTCGCATTTTTATCTCTGTCTTTTCACTCTTGTTTTACTCATGAATGTTATGAGACATAAGTTAGTGCTCTGAAATGTATACCAACCGCATCAAATCATCACCATAAAGCAAATTACTTGCTTGGCAACCATTCCTTTTGCTCAATGGTGACCCTCATTGATCTTGACAGTCTACTGTAAAACATATTGAGAGCTACAAAACACAAAAATCCAAACACATTCCCAACTTTTCCAAAAGTAAGTCAACTAGAAGAAAATCTTACACTGGCCCATTTGATATTGAATCAACACACAACATAGAACTCTCAATTACTAAATGCACCAGCTAGATCATTGAAAATTCAGGATTTTGCCTTTTACACACACATAGACGACAGACTAGATGAAATGATTCACATTCTGAAGCTGCCAATGGCTGAAGGTTGCTTTAGATTGGTTTCCTCATCATCCGGTAGCTTGATAGCAGAGTAGACTCCCGCGCCACATAGTGCACCGAGTATTGGTGCAGTTAGATAGATCCATATTGCTTTGTAGTTTTGTGCAGCTACTGCTGGTCCTAATGTTCTTACTGGGTTCATTGAAGCTCCAGTAGATGGTCTAAATTGCCAAAAAAAATAATAATTGAAAGATAAGAAAATTGTATAAAAATTTCATATCATCATAATAAAAACATAAGGGCATTGTTCCTATATATATTAACATTATGTACTGAACATTTTTTGCTAAGTAAAGAAAATATAGGAAGAAAGTATGATACCCAGCTATGAGTATGTTGAGCATGACAGTTGCACCAACGGCGATCCCTGCCAACTCGCCAACCTGCAGGACATTCATAATCATTTTATTAAGAGTTAGAGACTGTAATTAACCTATTAAACATCATTTATAATATTTTAGTAAGTTTTTGGTTGAAATTAGTTGGAGAAGTTTAGAAAACAGAACACTTACAGCTCTAGTGTCAGTTGCTACTGCAGTGACAACAAACATCAGGATGAAGGTGATTAAAAACTCCAAAGCAAAAGCTTGAGCATAATTATGTCCTGCAGGAACAGTTACTCCTCCACTCATTATAGGATGGAACACACCCTTTAATATGAAGGCTGCACAAAAAGATGCCAGCAGTTGTGCTAATATGTACAGAGGCACCTGCAACAACAACAATAAAAAATGATGAGTTTGACTGTAATCTTGTAGGATTTTTTGTTTTGTTTTGTTTTGTGAGTTCTTACATGAGACCAGGGGAAGTGTTTGAGTGCTGCAAACGCGATAGTGATAGCGGGATTTAGATGGGCACCAGAGATGTGGCCAGTGGCGAGGATGATGATCATGACAGCGAGTCCTGATGATGCAGCGCAGCCAATAAGAGTCTCGGATCCTTGTGTTTTCTGATTGACAATTGCTGTTGCTGTCCCAGAGAAGATGAGTATGAGAGTTCCTACAAACTCTGCTAACACCTGGTTTGATATCAACAAAAGAAGACATGAGTGAACTTTTGCAACCTTAACTTAAGAGTATAATTTCAGGATTTTTCTTAAGTGATATAGTAAATATAGAGCTGAACTTATGAATTAGTATGTGTTGGGTGTATTTAGACAAGCACAACGTACATATCCTTACTCAGTACAAGTCGAAAGGATGTTTTCGAAGAAAAAGGCCATGTATAGCTTAACACATAGAGACATCCTAGAGATATCAAGATATCTCTAGGTAACAAAAATACAAGCTTATGTTCAAAATTCAGCAAAAGAAGCCATGAGTGAAGTTTTGCAGCCTTTAAAGTAAGATTTTGAGAATATTTCTTTTTGGTATATGTATCCTTAATTACTTCTAACATGTCAAGAGGATGTTTTCAAAAGACACAGAAAAAGACAACATCTTAACCAATAGAGATATATCTTAGAGATTTCAAGTAATATAAAGATAACAAAGATTCAAATATAATCCCCAGAGTTATTACCTTTTTTGTGAGGGGCACTGGAGGAGGTGGCATCATCATGGTGCAAGAGACGGCGGGCAAGCCACCATCTTCAATGGATGTCGTCTCGACTCTGAAACAGTTAGTGGTTCGACTAAGGAAGGATTTCTTAGGAGTCCTTTGATCTCCCCTATAGCCTCCGAACAAAGGCGCCCCAGGGGTGCCTGGGGTAGCCGGAGGAGTAGGGGCTGAAACATGTTCCTCACTCTCCATCCTCCTCTCCATAATGTGAATACTCTTGTATGTGAATACTCTGTGTTATATTGTAATTGGACTCATGTTGCATGTATTTATATTGAGACAAGGTAGGTAGTTGACTAGGGAGAATCTCTAGACAAGAAATAAGGCATAGAAAAGAAGTTAGTGGATGGCATTAGAACGAGGGTAGAAATTGCAAGTAAAGTGGGACGTTGCTACTCTCCAATGGTGTTTTCAACCTAGACTAGATTTTACCGGCCCATTTTTTGGCCTCCCCTTTGTCTTCTTCGAACCTGCAGGGCACAAGTTAACCGAGCCCACTAAGTTCAAAATAGCTGAGCAGTCAACCAAAAATAAATTCCATGGCTTGTTCTTTCTCTGTAGATATATGTATATGTAGGAAAAATGGAACTTGTGAATTCGTCTGTGTGTAATTCATTCTATTAAAGTTGTCCTGCTCTATCAACAATGAATTAACTGTTGTTCTTAATTGGATCTCCTTGATTTGGTTTCTCCAAATTTTACGGTTTTGAATCGGGGGTTCAATCTTCAATTAATTATCTATCTTTACCGGCGCCGCTTCACCTCACCAATTTGGACCCTCCATCACCGGCGCCGCTCAATCATTTGCATGTTCCTTCTTCACCGGTGGGAGAGGATAAATTGTTGGTGGTGGGAGACGAACAAGATGGAGGTGGTGGATGTAGGAGGCTGATAAAATTGCAGTTAATGACGGTAGTAGACGGACGAGTTGCAGTGATTGAAAGGAAGAAAAACCCAGATTTGAAGAGGGGTTGAAGATAACCTAGAATATGAAAAAATCAAAAAAGCTAATTCACTTGTCAGATGATTGAAAAGACTATAATATCCTTGTGTAACTCGAGAATTTTATATAAAAATCCTACTTGGCCACCAGGAGGGGTGTAACAAAACCCCTAACATCGTCTGAAATACAAAGGGACATCCAATCGGGCGGAATAGCAATAAAATGAAAACCATGCGGAAAATGGAAAGCAAACGAAGCAAGCCGGTCAGCCACCGAATTAGCCTCACGAAAAATATGCCGAAACTGGATATCCCAGACTCTACGAATGAAGCCTAGCGCCATCGAGGTGAGGCTAAAAAGAGAATGACAACGATCCACATATTTGTTGAGAAGCTGAACCGCAATCTGCGAATCCGTTTCCAACACAACCCTCTTGTAACCTCTCTCCCAGGCAAGCCTGAGACCCGAAATAATACCCCAGAGCTCAGTCATAGGGACAGAGCACATGCCAATATTCTGAACGAAACCTCCAAGCCAACAACCCTTATCGTACCGGATGACACCAGCCGCCGCAGCCATACCATCCACCACCGAGCCATCAGTGTTAACTTTAACCCAAGACGCATCCGGAGGGGACCAGTGAACCCAAATCGTATCCTGGGTTCTGACAGCCTTCGCCTAAATTCGACTGGAAGCAAACACATAATCCTCGGACAACTTTAAGATATGGGTCGCTTTATCACCTCCAAAAGCATTCTTGTTGAACACCCAATCATTACGCCATTTCCAAATACTCCAAAGGGCATTGGCAAAGATGCACGCCCACCTCAGCCCACTAGCCAGGACCTTCTTAGCTGAAAAATTGCAACGCACCCATTGCGCCCAGTTCCAGCCAAAGAACTCATCCCAAGCAAACGGAGGTTGAAGGACCGACCAAACGCTCTGGACAACAGAGCAATCCCTAAAGAGATGCAGAAGGGACTCCGAAGCAGAACGACAAAGGGGGCACACATCACAGGAACTGATATGACGCCTAGCTCTCTCCATATTAGTCATGATCCCACCCCTGAAAATAAACCAAGAAAAATGCTTCACTCTTTCCTGCACACCACAACTCCAAATGGCTTTGAAGATCGGGGCATCCAAGTCAACCAAAGAACACCTAGAGTGAATAAGAGAGTAAGCCGACGACACGCTGAAATTCCCGTCGCTCGACAGACCCCACGCTTGCACATCTTCCTGCTCCGTCTCACTAGACACCACAACAGCAGCAAGCTTCAGAAGAACCCCAGGCGGTAACAACCTATCAAGCCGATTCCAGCACCACCCCTCATTCTGGGTCCAAAAGTGTTCCACCAACACATCCTCCTGAGCACCCAGAACAGGCCTCAAAGCAACCTGCCTCAGCTCGACATCAAGTAACCACTTGTCTTTCCAGAACCTAATTCTCTTGCCATTACTAACCATCCATTTAGAGCCGGGAGCAATGACAGTCGTATTAGCTTTCAGGATACTTCTCCATGCCGGCGAAGGGTGTCCATGGATAGCCTGAGAAGGACGGATGTACTTGGCTCTCAAAACATTGCCCCAAAGGCTGGACTCGTCCTTAAGAAAGCGCCAAGAGAGTTTTCCTGTGAGCGCCAGGTTCATATCCTCCATACTCTTCAAACCCAAGCCTCCACACTCTTTGGGTTTAGAAATTTCATCCCAGTGAAGAAGTTGGATCTTCTTCTGCTCACCCCAGCTTCCCCAAACAAAAGAGCGAGTGATTTGGTCAATTTTCTCACAAGTAGAGGCCAGAAGATTGATCGACGCCGTCGAGTATACCGGGAGAGAGTGCAAGACAGACTTAGCAAGAGTAACACGGCCCGCAAAGCTGAGGCGCCTACTCTTCCACCCCATAAGACGACTAAAGATCTTCTCAAGAAGGGGATCAAAGGTATTCTTGTTGATCGGCTTATGCAGAAGCGGCATGCCAAGATAGATGCCAAGATCAGTGGTGAGAGAAAAACCACAAGCCCTCTGAATATTGTCGACCACTCCCTGCTGAACATTGGGAGAAATGAAAAGCTTCGACTTGTCACGGTTCACCCTCTGCCCAGAAGAATCACAGAACCTGTCTAAAATGCTCTGGATAACACCAATCTGCTCCACAGAAGCATCAGCCACCAGGAGAATATCATCAGCAAACAACAGGTGAGACAGCCGCGGCCCACCCCGCGAGAGCTGGATCGGATTCCACCTGCGATCATCAACAACATTAAGAATCATATGACTTAATCTCTCAATGCACAAAACAAAAAGATAGGGGGATATAGAGTCTCCCTGGCGGATACCCCGAGTGGGCACGATATCCCTCGTTCGCTCTCCGTTCCAGAGAACATTCAAGGAAGTCGACGAGATACACTCAGAAATCCATCCAATCCAGGTATCATTGAAACCCGCATCATGGAGAGTATCCACAATGAAATCCCATCTCAGTCTATCATAGGCTTTCTCCAGGTCAATTTTCAAAAGCATCCATCCTTTCGCCCCACTCTTGAATCTCATAGAGTGCACAATTTCCTGAGCGAGCACAATATTATTTGTGATAAGCCGCCCCAGAAGGAAGCTCCCCTGCGTAGGTCCGATCAAATCCGGAAGCCGCTGCAATCTACTCACAAGCACTTTCGTGATAGTTTTATAAGTAACATTACAGAGACTAATGGGCCGGAAAAGACTAACCTTATCGGGATTCTCCACCTTAGGGATGAGCGTGATAAGAGTGTCGCTCAAGCCAGCTGGACGCTTACTCGTACAGAAAAACTCTTTAACCAACTTGATGACAGAAACACCGACAATCGACCAACACTTTTGGAAGAACAAAGGTTGAAAACCGTCCGGCCCGAGCGCCTTCAGGCTACCCATACACTTGATGGCCGACAAGATCTCCTCATCCGAGAAATCAGCGCAAAGCTCCGTCCATCTCGATTGGTCCAATAAAGGGAACCCACCATAAGGAGTCGAGATAGGAAAAAATTCCTGACAGGGAAGGGTATACAGAGACTGAAAGAACCCAACAACCAAGTCTTCCAACG
Source organism: Oxyria digyna (assembly GCA_029168935.1). Classification (NCBI taxonomy): domain Eukaryota; kingdom Viridiplantae; phylum Streptophyta; class Magnoliopsida; order Caryophyllales; family Polygonaceae; genus Oxyria; species Oxyria digyna. Next base: position 11,928,206 of record JAPVLV010000010.1, on the reverse strand, counting down.
CCGCCTTCTCCTCAATCCACTCACCATTGGAGTCCAAAAGCATTTTCACACGGTTTCTCTTACGTCTAACAATAGTAGAGGCGTGAAAGAAAGTCGTATTCCGATCGTCCTCCAAGAGCCAAGTCTCCCTAGATTTCTGTCTCCATAAAGTTTCTTCCTGGCTAAGAACCACATCAAGATCCTTAGCAATACATCTTTCCACTCTAATAAGCTCATCCGTCAGTCTAGCTGCCAACTCAATCTGAGTCTTATCCAGTAATTCAAGAAGCCTCTTTTTCTTCTCAAGGATATTACCGAAACAAGATTTGTTCCACTGCAAAAGATCCATCTTGAGGTTGGCAAGAGCAATATTAGCCGGGCAATCACGAATCCAAGATTTCTTAATAAACTCGAGAAAATCAGGATGAGAGGCCCAAGCCGCCTCAAAACGAAAAGGCCTACGACTCCTGTCAAAAACGACCCTATGAGCCAACTGGAGAAAGAGCGGGGTATGGTCCGAGCCAAATTTTGGGAGGTGGCGAACCACCGCATTTGGCCAACGGAGACACCCCTCCATATTCATCAAAAACCTGTCCAACCGCTTAGAAACCAAATTATCAACCGAGTTACCTCTGGACCAAGTAAACTTCTATCCCGAGAAGCCCATGTCGATGAGATCCGAATCATGAATGAGACTCTGAAAAATATCCGATTCAGGATGCAGACCCCCAGAACCACCCTGACGGTCATCCGAAGAGACGATGCAGTTGAAATCACCACCTAAGAAAAGAGGGCCAAACACTTTTGCAATCTCAGCTTCAAGAGCACCCCAAAACCTTGAGCGACGGTGAACAGTCGGAGGAGCATAGACAAAAATAAATTGCCCAGGGAACTCCCCCTTAGAGATTTTAGCACTAATAAAGTGCTCGTTCTTCAGAGTAATAGAAACAGTCATCTCATCAGCATCCCAAAACATCCATAAACCGCCTTTGAAACCCTGAGCTTCAACTCTTTCAGACTCTTTCAGGCGGAACTTGCTCCAAACATCTTGAGCCCGCGTACCTGAAATATGAGTTTCCGAGAGAACAAGAAGGTCAATATGGTGACACTTTAACATATAATTAATAGTTCTAGAGAAGTTAGGCTTTCCCGCTCCTCCACAATTCCAAACAATACAATTCATAACGACTAAATTAAAAAAGGACAAGAAAACCCCCAAGACGACTACTGGGAATTTAACGCAATAGGCGACTCAGTGTCTCCTACACCTCCCAAATTAGCAGCCATGTTATCCATAATCACGTCCCTACTGTGCATATTGTCCGACTTGGACTGTGAGGAGTGGGCCTCAGCCTCCACATTATTAACCTGCACATTTAAAAGCAATGGGTTAGTTAAAATCGGAAATGGGCCTAGTCTGTTAACCGTGTCCAAGGCAGCAACCCCAATTTCCTCCATAGAATTATCAATCTGGGTAGTAGATTGATGGGCCAATTCATATGTGGACCTAGTCCTCTTAGCCAAGCACATTTGATCCTCCAAGCCGGCCCCAACAGCTTGCAAAGCCCTAATTTCACTAATTTTCTTCCCTGCTCTCCTCCTTCTTCTATTGTTTCTTGTTAAGATTTTAGCCAAATCCCCAAAACCTTTTTTTGGGCCTTTCCCCATAACAGATTGTGGGCCATCCAAAGAATTCTCGTTTCCCATACTAGCAATCCCAAAGATGACAGCCTTTTTATTTTCCTTTTGGATAATTAATTCCTCACATATCTCCCTACCCTTTCCAATGATATCGTTCATAGAGGCTTTAGCCGTTTCTTTAGCAGATTTGCCTTCCCCATGAGCAAACTTTACTGCGCCACCATTACCAATTTTCAACACACTAGAATTATGATTTGGGTTTCCCCTAGGCAGATTAGGGTTAGGGTTACCCCTAATCGGAGTAGGGCTTGGGTTTTGCCGCTCCGGCTTCGAGGCAGGCCGCCGTCTCTGTTTCGGGACCATCTATCCCCCGGATTTTTGATCCTCCACCGGCGCAGCACCACCCGACCCCGATCCAACCTCCTTCTTCTTCTCCGCTTCCATTCTTTTCTCAATATTTTTCGGAAGCAAAGGGCATAACGGTTGGAAATGCCCGTACCGACCACAGTTGAAGCAGATAGTGTGGAGTTTCTCGTATTCAAGGGAAAAACACTTGCCATTGATGAAGACTGAGCCGGTAAGAGATTTAGTAAGGTCGACTTCCACACACACCCGCGCAAATCTCCCCCGATCAGCGTAGAGAGTTCTTTTATCCACCTTGATTGGATTTCCAATCCCCTAGCGATTTGAAGCAGCACAGATTCTTCATACAAGTAGACCGAGAGATTATTTATTCGAACCCACACCGGAGTAGTGGCGACGACATCGGTTTGGGGATCGAAAGATGGCGTCCATGGTTTAATCACAAAATAGTGACCAAACATGGCCCAAGGACCCCATGTCAAAACATTCATGTAGTCCTCCTGACTAGCGAATTTTATATAGTATCCATTAGTAAGATCGAGCAGTCGAAACTTACCCGTCGGCTTCCACAACTCCCTTATCTTTCGGATCATAACCTCATAAGGAATAATAGTGCCCAGCGTTTTGACAACGAGGGAGGAAACCCACACGGAGGTAAGGGCTTCAAGAACGTCCTGCTGGATTGTAATAATCGGATCTGACCCTTCACCCTCCGGGAACACAACCGAGATCTTCCCAGCAAGAAAGCTCTCAGATAGGACTACCCGCTCGTCCTCGTTAACTGCGACAATGTCTTTCCAAGAAGCCTTGGCAATCTGCACTTTCGGGTCCTTCTCCCCAATCCCTAGCTCACCTTCATATTGGCTACTCATGACTGTGTCTTTTTGGATAGCAGGAGGATTCTCCTCCAAAGATTTAGTCTCAGGTGGTCGCCCCGGAGGAAGACCTGGCTCACGAGACTCTTCTTCCATCGAAATGTCATTGAGAGGACCTTGAGTCTCTGGCACAAAATCCGGAGTCGGAGCAGAGGACGCCTGAGCCATGGCTCGGGCAACACACAAAGGGGGATTTAACAAAAGACACTTATGATAGAAATCTTAGGAGTTATAAAATTAAGGTTGTGGCAAAAGAAAAGTTCGGGTGAGAACAAAGCTTAAGTAGGAAAAACGTTTTCACAGATAACAAGCTAATGTTCATAATCTAGGCGGTGAAATTTTTTGAGTCAATTTGAGAAATATAATAATCCAAGTTTGTAGACACCGCGTCCCTCACTGAAAACGTTGAAAAATTTCATCGCCCGGATTATGAACATTAATATCCGGAGTATGACAATTGACGTGTAATCTGTGATCCACGAACTATTCGTTTTTCTTACGTTAAGTCTTGTTTGCACCGGAACGTCTTTTACTTACTGTTCTGGCATAACATTTTATTTGGGTCTCACAGTAAGCATCCTCTCAACATTTTGGGAAATGATTTGTCTACATGTTGACCTCAATTGTATTTCTATGCAACATTGATTACATTTCATATGGTACCCAATCACGGAGAAGACAATTTATAAATATACAGTGTGCATGTTATGGACATCTTAGTTGTCAAAAGAAGAACACCTTTTAAATTGAGGTAGTGCTATGCTGCCAGCTTGTTTATGTGGCTACAAATTGATGGAGATCGAGCAAAAATGAAAGATGTTATGCTGGCTTTTGTAGTATAGCTTCTTAACTTAGGTATGCTACTATTGTAAATAGTGTTTATCGTGTTGAACCGATCGAAAGAGGGAAAATAAGTGGGATAAGAACGAATTTTACAGCAACCCTAAAATTTTATGGTTTATAATCGTGATACGTGTAGGACAAGCTACACCAAGAACACGAGACTCGTCAATGCATGCACTTTGAATTTGTGTTAATGGAACCTCTTGTATGTGGAGATCTTTAGCATAAATATAGGCAATGACTATATGCACGCGATTTTTCCCCTAAATGCACGCGAATATGTGCGCATAACTTGTGCGCACAAAGTTTTACACTGTAAAGATCTGTGCGCGTATGTTCTGCGCACAGGTTCGTGTGCATTTAGGGAGAAATCGCGTGCATATAGACCGGGCGTAAATATAGCAAATAATTTTTACCAAAAATATAAAATACAAAATAAAGCTAATGATTATTTGATTCCTTCCTCTTTACTATTTTGTTTATATTAAAAAATATGCTTACCAACTACAAGCTAATGGTGTAAGAGATAGTTTGGAGCTTATAATCGATTAGTTTTATGTTAAAGTAATGGCATAATCATATAATTAGTGTCTGGTTCAGGATTAAGAGAATACAGATCTTTCAGTGGGTTTGAGTACAATACGTATAGAGTAACGTTTTTTGCAAACCACTTTTTTTTTTCCTTTTTTTTCTTAAAAAAAGGAGAACCGAGGCTCCACGTTCTCAGAACAATGGCAGCCTCTGATCATCCCGCTGGATGATCCGAAAGAAAGGCAGCAAGGTTGGTGGACAACCTTTGGAAAGTAGAGAACCCCCGAAGTTCCTGATAATAGCATCAGGTAAACAAGAATCGCGATGGCCATAAAGAGATAATTTAATGGCGGTTTATTAACACCCTTTTCAGCAAGGTAGTCAGCTGCTTGATTCGCGTCTCTGAAACAATGTGTGAAAGTGTAATTAGGAATATATTGTAAAAGTTGCCAGCAGTCCATTACAATTGTCTTAATTTTCCATGGAATTTTCCAAATGCGTGAAATTGAATTGATAACTGTCAAATTATCTCCTTCAAAAATAATGTTGTTAAGGTTATGAAAGATAGTTGATTGGATTGCTTGAAGAGTTGCATAGGCCTCAACTTGTAGAATAGTCTGTAAATTTGTTTTACAATTATTTACAAAGATAATTTTACCATTATTGGTTCTGCATATATTAGCAACAAAAGCTTCTGTATTGGTTTTTAGTGACCCATCGAAGTTTACTTTGTACCAGTTATCTGAGAGAGGGTTCCAAGTTCTATTATTTATTTTGTTCCTATTTCGACGATTTTTTTAGTTTTGAGCCAACACCTGTAATTTGAGTTGATTCCCAATTTTTCAGGTTAAAATAAGCTAAATCAGTAGGGTCCCTATTATCTGTAGTAACTCTGTTGAATACCTTTTTGTTTCTCAGTAGCCAGAGTTCATACTAGAAGGAAATAAGTGGTTGAAGTATTTTGAAGTGGTGCGGGTTGGAGCTAATTGTTTCTTCAATGAAAGTATTGAGGTTTTTGTTCTTTGGTAAGGTGATATGTATATTTAGTTGTCTAGAAAATTTCTGAAAGTACTGTTCTGTATTCGAACATTGGAAGAAAAAATGTTGTGAGATTTCAAGAGTATGATTTCATCGAGAGCAGTCATTGGGTACTCGGTTATAGTATTTGTTAAGTCTTTCTGTTGTTGGTAAATTGTCAGAAATTGCTTTCCACATGAAATTCTTATGCCTTGGAGGGATGTTAAGACTCCATAACCAATCAAAAAGGCTGGCATGATTTTGATTAGGTCTTTGTGAATTTAATTGTTGGCCGAACGTGTGGTAAATTCTCCTGAATTTTCTAATTTCCAAATGATCTGATCTGGGCATGGTATTTTTGGAATATATATTGTATTAATCTGATCTACTATATTTACAGGTAGAACCGTAAGGAGTCGTTCTGTATCCCAAGTATGAGAATGTGTGATATAACAACTAGCAGTCTCAGTAATATCTGATAAAGAAGGATTCCAATATGTTCGTAAGTTAAGATTTTGAATCCAATTATCTGTCCAAAATTTTATATTAGTTCCGTCTCCTATTTTCCAGAAAATTCCTTCTTGGAAAATTTTCCTCAGATGTAACAATCTGGAGAATGGTCAAGATTGACATTTATTACCTTTTTTGTAATTTAGAATATTTTTGTTTTTTAAATATTTTTGTAAAATTATTTTTACCCATAAATTTTCTTGATCAATCATTAATTTCCAAAGTAGTTTCATCTATAAAGCATTATTAATATGTTTTGCTTTATGTAATCCTAAGCCTCCCTCCGATTTTGGTTTACATATGTTATCCCATGAGGTTAGAGGACGGTAATTTGGACTAGAACTATTCCAGAAAAAATCTTTATTAATTTTATCCATTTTGTCACATATATTATTAGGGAGAGAAAAACATTGCATTAAATGGTTGATTGTAGACATCAAGTTTGATTGAATTAATATTGATCTTCCAGCTTGTGAGATTGAGTTTGCTTTCCATTTTGAAAGTTTAGTCGACATATTTTGGATAGCATATTCAAAACATTCACTTTTGACCCTACCCCTAACAATAGGGATTCCTAAGTATTTTTCCATGTTTTTGAGTTGGTGTAATGTTTGGAGTTGTTTGAAATAAACTTTTATGATAGTTAATAGTCAAACCAGATAATGTTGTCAATATATCTAATGTTTTTTTATGGCGATTTAACGGGGGAGCACTTTTTTTACACAGGGCACCCCCCCTCGTTCGGAACGGTGTTCCGAACGAGATTGTAATTTTTCTTTTTTAAATTCTCGTTCGGAATACCATTCCAAACGAGATTAACCGGGTTCAAATTTTTGAACTCGGTTTAATAAACCGGGTTAAAAAAATATCCGGAATTCTCGTTCTAAACGCCGTTCCGAACGAGATTTTTTTTTAAAATTTTTTAATGACCTCAATATTATTTATAATTTTTTTTTTTTTGGATATCCGCATCTCGTTCGGAATGGTATTCCGAACGAGCATCGTTTTTTTTTTAAATAATAACGTAAAGGTCGAGAATAGGCGGTTCGATGCCCAAACGACGTCGGAATGCAATGAAACTTGTTTTCAATGCATATTATAGCTATTTAACCTTGTCGGTAACTTCGAGTCGAAAACTCAAACTTTTCGAGTAACACCTCCTTTGTAAACCTTCACTAGTCTTTCATTCTTCGAAATTGTCGAAGTAGTTGAGATATGAAGGGTCTAGTACATCGATGTTGATTATGTTTCAAAAACTTATACAATTATGTGTTATTAGGCATATAAAGAGTGTATAAGGTCTCCCCTTCACAAAAAGTTGATCGAAAATACTCAAAAACGCAAAAACGCAAAAACGCAAAAACGCAAAAACCGGGTAATCTCGTTCGGAACGAGATTTATGACGTCATAAATATTTTTTTTTAAAAAAAAACTCGTTCAGAACGGGGTTCCGAACGAGTGTTGAACCGGTTCGTAATTTACGAACCGGTTCAGCATTTAATAAATGGAAAAATCATTTTCCAGACCGGTCTCGTTCGGAACACCAACAAGATGGTGTTGCCGGGTGTAAAAAAGGTGGTGCCCGGTTGTCACCCGTTTTTTAATTAATTGCATATTTGTACTATTAGCGTTGGCAAAAATGAGGGTATCGTCAGCAAAACAGAGAAATGGGATACGTGTCCCATGTTGAGAAAGTTGGATTCCTACTTTATGTTGTTGTTTTTCTGCCTCTGTTTGTAATGTCCTGGCTAAATATTCCATTGCAATAATGAATAAAAAAGGAGCAATGGGATCTCCTTGTCTTAAACCACAATTTGGCTTGAAAGTGGGTCTTGGAATATTATTAACATGAACATAAAAGGTGGTTGATTTAACGCATGTCATTATGCGTTCAATCCATATGTCGTGGAAACCAAATTTTTGTAATACTCTTGTTAAGAATGGCCATTGTAATTTATCATATGCTTTCTCCATATCAAGTATAAGCTCCATCCATCCTCGTTTTCCTTTTTTTTCCGTTTGTGAAAAGAGTGAAAGACCTCATGGGAGATTAAAATGTTATCAAATATAGATTTGCCCTGAACAAAAGCTCCCTGACAAGGGTGTATTATTTTTGGTAATAGTTTTTGTAGTCGATTTGCCATAATTTTTGTTATTATTTTATAAAGAGTTGTACATAGACTAATTGGACGAAAATGATTAATAGTTGTTGGATTGTCAATTTTAGGGATTAGTGTTATAAAAGATTGTGCACAATCAGCTAAAAGTATTCCAGAATGAAAGAAGGATTCGATGGTAGCAACCATACTGTCAGCTATTATTTGCCAATATTGTTGATAGAATCTGTCGTGAACCCATCAGGTCCAGTAGTCTTATTGTTAGGTAAGTCAAAGATGACTTGTTTATTTTCCTGAGCAATTGGTTTTTTTAAAAGTTCATTATTATCTTCAGCAGTGATTAATTTCGGTATCATTTTTAGGTCATTGTCAGTGATATTAGTTGTATGGTTAGGTTAGAATCTTGTTTGTAAGTCCTTTAGTAATGGATTGAGTAATATCGTTGTGTGAGAAATATTTTGTCTTGTCTAACGATTCGTAATAGTTTTTTTTTGTTTGAACTTTCTAATCTTGACCGTATTTTGGAAATATTTTGTGTTGCAATCCATGTTTGTCATATGTTTTATTTTTGCCCGCTGCTTCCAGTATGTGTGCTGAAATTGTAATAGTTTATTGTATTTATTTAGATGCCTAGTATATTGTTGGTGGAGACGGTCTGGTGTATTTGTGGAGGTACATTGTTCTTGAAGGGTTTTAAGAATGTTCTCTGTTCGTTTTAATTTCTCAAAGTATGTTATGTGTATGTTTTCTAAGTCAATTTTTGCTCTTTTTTTTTTATTTTTTGCTTCATAAAGCCTTGGAACATAAACGATCCTTGAACACGTAATTCCAAATCCTTTTAATCATTTTTCCATATTCTTGATTCTGGAACCATGCATTTTCCATAATGAAAGGGTAGTTTTTTGGAGTCTGGTTTTGACCTAGCTGTAGTGTAATACAACAATGATCAGATGTGGTAAAAGGTAAGTGTTCTAGTTGTATATTGCTATATAGATTAATAATGGTTGGGTGAATGAAAACCCTATCTAGTCTTTCCAAAGTTGTTACAGAATTATACATTGATTTTCTCCAAGTGAAAGGAAATCCATTGAAATTTGTAGGGAGGAGACCATGCTTATTAATAAAAGTATTAAGTCTAGAGAAGCGGTGATGAGTACAAGGAGCACCTCCTATTTTATCTCCCGGGGTTAATAGATCATTCATATCACCTATAATAATAGGAGGTTCCTGATGTGCATCAAGTATGTCCGAAATAAAATTCCAGAAGTTGGCTTTTTCATTGTCCTTACTCGGTGCATAGATGAAAATAATAATGTATTGTTTTAAGTGATCCTTATATTGGATAACAATAATATTAAAGTCATGGAATAGGATGGATATTTTATTACTATCTGTGAAATTCGTAATTAGAAGCCATAGACCACCCTTACTACCAACAGATTGAGAGATGGTGATATGTCTAAAACCAATTTTCCCTAAAAATTGTGATGAAGGTGAATCATTATTTTTGGTTTCAGCAAGACATAACAAGTCAATATTATGTGTTTTTCTAATGTATGAGATTTCTGTCCAAAAATGTGGTCGTCGAATACCTCGACAGTTCCAGTAAGCGATCTTCATAAAAAACTTTTTTTAAAAGAAGAGAAAAGGTTAAGTTTAAATGTAATAGGAGGGAATTGGAAATGCTTGTGTTTAAACTGTGATTTGGTAATGATTTGGATGTAAGAGATTGATGATAAAGCTTATTAATTATAAATATTGCATCAGTAATTAAACACTTAACATAAAAGAACTCATAAAGACATTTATAGTTATTATTGATAATCTTGTTAATAAGTATGTTAGCATAAGTGTAATATATATTGTGGATGGTGGAATTTTCCGGAACAAGAGTAAAGATTGAAAAACCAATAATCTTTTTATGGTAGAGAATGAAGAAACTGCAGTGGCTTGAATCTAAGTTAATAATATTGTTCATGTTAACGTTAATTTTAGCAAGAGTAATAATTGAGGAAAAACCAAGTAGAATGTGAAGTAGGTTAAAAAGGAATTGTGGAGTAAAACATTCAATGTTATAGTTGCAAATACAGTACTCGTTAATATTGACATAATGTATAAGAGATTTATAGAAATTGTAGCTATATGTGTCTTCATATTTATAGGTAGGAATATAATTCTTAATAAGTAAAAACAAATGATCGTAAGGAGTAATAAGAAGTTGAAGGATAGTATGCTGAGTCTTGTAGAGAGAAACGGTATAATAGTTACCATCATGGTATGGTAACTTAATGACATAATAACAAGTAAGAACGATTTTGATCATGAATTTAGAAGTAGGGGTATAAGTAGGTTTGACATGAGGTTTGCAATGGGGTATAATAGTGTTGGTAGTAATGTTGAACAAAAATGTAAAAGCATGATAATAAGTAAAATAGAACAAGTAGGGTACGAAGACCCTAAGACCAAACATCATACCGAAATACTTAACTGTCGATGTCCTTGGGATTACAATGCAAGCAAAAGGCGAGACACTTATTTGGATAATACTACTTTTTTGGCCGACAAACCCCACCAAAGTAGCATACAAAACATTGGGGACGACAATATCATACAAAGTACAAATCTCCCATCATCGCCAAACCAGAAGCTACTACACTTACTATTAATATTGCTTTATAAAGACCAACCTGAAGAGATCAAACATTGGACATGACTAAAACACACTACAAACTGGTTTAAAACACTGCAAAGTACAACAGAACCAAGGACCATAAGGTGACTTACCATTGATTACTCCATAACCTTCTTCCCCTTGTCCCTGTTCTTGCGTTTCTTGTTTGCAGAGGAGTGGTGGTCAGTCGGGCTGTCTTCTGGAGTAGGAGTTTCGGAGCTACTGCCTTGCACCTGAGATCCATGATCAGTGTTGGAACGAATAGTAATTCCTCCAAGTTTGTTGTTGACGGTGTTGGTGGTCTTGTTGGAGGCACCAGTAGCAAAGTGGAAAGAGGAATCAGCTGAGACATCGAGTTTGGCATTAGGGTTGACAGTAGATGGGCCAGCACCAACGTCTTGCTTTGGGAAGAAGTGGGACATCAGATCCGGGAGAGCTTGTTTGATAAAATCTTCTGACATAGGTTGTATAGGCATAGTGGTCTGGGTGACATATTGAAGGCCAAGGAACCCCTCAACTGGAACAACTTGATGAGGGATCGTAGTGGTACGAGCATGGACAGGGATAATGGAAATTCTAGGTCTAGTGTAAGTAGGAGGAGTGGGAATGAACATAGAACATGTAGTGAAGCGGGGCTGGATCAAGCAGTGGAAGAGCTAGAGTTGATGGAGAAGTGGTTGCCATAGAGCCTCCTTGCAGTCTCTTAAAATGCTGCAGCTTGGCTAATAGTCCCAACAAAGTTAGAAATAATAGAACCTGGACGGTGGTTCATCACTGGACAATTTTCAAAAGCATGATAGGGGGAGGTACAACAGCCACACCCGGTAGAAAATCCTTCATACCACACACGCAGAGTGAGCCTAGTCCTGTCAAAATACTGAACTTGAATGTATTCTCGGAACTCCACCTGTTCGCCAATAGGCATGTTGATGAGGAGGCGAACAAAGCGGTTGCGAGTACGTGCATTGGATGCCTCATCAATTCTGAGCAGCGTGCCAAGATCATTGAAGTGCAATATGTGGTTGAGTCCAGCTTCATTAACAAAGTAAAACGGAAGAAATGGAATGCGGATCCAGATGTCGATCGAAGTAAGTGGTTCAAAGTTTAAGTTAAACTGAGGAGTGAAAGGACGAATGACAACTAACCGACTCTCAGCATGAAAAGGACGGTTGTTCTAGATAAGATCACGATCTTCTGTGTTGCTGAAGATGAAATGAATCCAGTTGTTGCCAAAGTATTGAACCTGGACCTCACCTCGAATAGATTTCCAAATGTGCTTCAACCAGTTAGCAACATGAGGAGGATCAAGTTCACCATCCACTGCCCGGGCCACCAGGCTGAAACGAGACAGCTAAAGAAGTTGATTCTGGATCTCATTGAAGAAGGCTTCATCAGGTTCTCTAGGAGTTTGGAGCACCGGATCATGTTGGAGAGAAACTGGAACGTAGGACACCGGCATGGGCTGAGGAAACTGTATACTCTCCTCTTCATGCATGATATGATCTTGAACAGCCGGAGGCAAATCTTCATGAGCAAAGTGATGGGAAGTAGGGATCTGCAGATCAGGAAGATCCCTAATGTCTTCACTGGCGGTAAGAGACACAGCCGGGCTCGGAGCAGGGTTAGTGTACATAAGAGCTGGAGCAGTGACATTAAAAATCTCCGAGTCAGAAGTGTTGTGGTTAACAGAAAGAGAGTTAAGGTTAGTTCGATAGGGGAAACCAACCAAAACGTGGGAAAAAGAGGGGTTTTCGTCCATGGAGAAGGAAAAAAACAAAGGAGTGTGCGTGTGTTTGTCTGAGGAGGAAGAAGGATGACAGTGGACAATCAGGAAGTTGGTAGCAAAGTGGGGCTGGTTAGGGTTATAAAAGGAGATGAGTTGCAGGGAAGAGGCAGAGAGATGAATAAGGGGGTAGGGTTTGAAATTGTTAAAAACAATAATAAAAAAGGAGAGCTGCTTAGGGTTACCACCAGGTGTCAAATGGTCTAAAAAACCCATAGGCTATGGCAAAACCATGGGGAGGGGACCGTGTAGAGAAAGGGTAGGGTATGATTATTAAAATGGTTGACAAAATTGGTTAAAATGATGACATGGAGAAGGTTGGAGTGCACACAACACCAACTTAAATGCATCATCAAAATGAAGCGGTGGGAAGGACGCGTGTTGTACTGGGACAGAGCCTTGCTGGTGGTGCAAATCCTGGAGAAGATTTGGGGCAAATATCCTTCATCCACCATAGAGTTGAAGAAGCAAGCAGGAGAATGGTTGAAGCAATTGAATTTAATATCTGAAGTGACAAGTTGGTTGAGCAGAGTTTTGAAATGATTGAAAGAGTAATGGTTGACATGCATATTAATAACGGCTGAAGTATGAAACTTGCTATCATGTATATAATGAAGCTTAACGTTGAAAATGTCAAAAAACCAGTTAGCCAAATGCATATACATAGTAGATAGTCATGAAAATACACCCGTACCTAGTAAAAACCATATTATAAGAAGTATGAGCAGAATAAGTCTTCTTAATGAGAGGGGGATCCTATAATAATGAAAATGACAATCATATAAACTCATGGTGACATGAAAGTAGTGAGTATTTATGAAATAAAACGCAGAAGACATAGCAAAATAACATGAACTAAGTTGATCAGAGAAGTACATATGTGAGACATGCATAATCAAGCAATAAATATTATGATCATAATAGAAATTAAAGACATGATGACTTTTGTGGAAGCTGATATGAATAAAAACACATGAATTAAGGCTAACCTTATAGTCTTCAACATGGGGGTAGTGAGGAAAGCACTTGTCTTGCTTGTGAGGAGTGCACTTGCTTTGCTTGGGATGATGGCGGATAATTTTATTGATTACCAGTTTTAATGCAATAGAGTTTTTGGAACTAAGTTTTGTAATAGGGTTGCATAATAGGTTTAGAGTAGTTTGGGAGATAGGTTTTAGATATTTAAAAAAACGAAAAGGAAGAGACAGAAAATAAATACCTTGCTTACCTTGATAATGATCATGATGATGATCAATAGGAGCAATAACGAACACAACTAAGTTCGGATAATAAAACAAGTGGATATGTAAATGATGGAGATGAAGGACGTTACTGGGGAAGAACTTCAAGATGAAATTTTAGTGATTGGTGGGAGAGAATTTTATAGAGAGAAGTTGATTTACTTAGGTTGTCTTTTTGCAAACCGCTTTTCGATTGACATAGTAAGACAAAAAATGTTGACTTCATGTTATAAACTACCAAAGGGGTTGTAGCCGAGCGATAAGGTGGCATTTTAGTTGGGGTAGAGGCGAGCCTCTTAAAAGAGGGCCCTGCACCAACTGGACTACAACTATGAAGAGCTCTTATAGTTTTTTTTTATGGAAGAGTATCCTTCGTCTTCATTATGATCTGAGACTCAACAACACGATACAAGATGTTCAACTCGCAATGACGGCTCCAAATGGAAAGTTTCTCACTCAAGGCGTCTACTCGTTATTGGTTACTAACATGCCGCCTATCTTGTGGTGTCATGGCATCTGTGAAGCGATATCAAGAGGACGAGCTAGCAACGACAATCGAAATACAAATATCCTCCTCTGTTATAGGGTTTAGGAATTTCGAGTAATACCCCTTTGAACCAGGGATTCTCCATGATTTTGGAGATCGAGATTCAGGAATTCGGGTTCGGTCAGGAATTTTCAATAACTATCATTTGACTTCGGACAAAGACCACCTCAGAAATCAAAACTCTGCTTTACTAAATTGTCAATTGCAATTAACTGAACGATACTATTTGCGGTTAAATGGTTAATTAAATTGATTTGCAGTTAACAGTAGAACATTATGACTAGCTATCATAGTCTAGTGGTATGACTATAATGTAATAACCCTTCTCAAGAGAGTGTATTGCGTTGGGTTTGAAACTATTAGTTTTTTTAATCGTTGTTGATCAACCATTTTTAGACTATGAAGAACTTGCCTTGAGTTGACCTTGTTTTGGTCGAAACATTATCAATAACTTGTAATAGAATTAGCAAAAATTTCTAAATAATATTTTTCCCAAAATTCATGTATCGAGACAGGGATGACCTCTCTTGGTTCTGTTTTTCCGCAAGCCAATTTAACAACAAATAAATCTCTTTGCTTCTGTTTTGCGACGACAACCAACAACTCTTTGCTTTACTTCTAGTTTCTTTCTTCTGTGTGTTGCCAATAACTAATGAGCTAACAGTAATAAACTTTAATTTGTGACTTTTACCACTTTAGATATGCTTTGAATTAGTGATTTGTGGTTTGTTAGCTCTTTTTTTCTCCAAGTAATTAATCCCTTTAGTACTCTTTTCGTGTTTATTAATGGTGATTGATAAAATGATCACCATTAACTCTTTTTCTTAAATTTTAAAAGATATATTTTACGAAGTACTTTTTATTATTTTGGTTAACCGAAATAACCGATTAACTACACTGAATTCTTTGATTAACCGATAATGGTTAACCGAAAATTACGGTTAAATAATATTTAAAACGAAAATCGACCTATATTATATATTAAAGCTAAGTTTTTCCAAGCTCTAAGAGTGTTTTTATGAGTGAATTGTTAGATTTGTAATTTATTAAACAAAATCAATTGTAAATCTCAAAAAGTATTTTAATAAAAGTTAGATATACAGTATAATTTTTATCTAATAAAACTTTAAATACACCCTTTTAATGATTGAAGTTAAAGAATAATTATTCTTGAAATTTTGTTCAGATTATTAATATCAATTTAGAACTTTAGTATTTGAAAATTGTACATATTTTATACAATTCCAACAATTGATTTTCAATAAATAAATAAATTTTTAAAATCATCTCAATATATTTCTATTGTAAACATTTATACGTATAAAGTATAAACTACTTGATATCTTCATTTTAAATATAAAAATAATTTAATATATAATAAAATATTACCTCATTTATATTATAATAAAAATTACTTTTAAAAAATGTATTTTTATATTGAATTCCGTGTTTGACACGCTATTACGGTAGTAGTAATTAGAGGTGGACATAATTAACTGAAACCGAAAAACCGAACTGAAAAACCGAACGATATTATTTGCGGTTATACGGTTAGGAAAAGATTAATTAAATTATATTTGTGGTTAACCGAAATAACCGAATATATAATATATAAATATTTTTAATATAAAACAATATAATTATAATAGACTTGTAGAGGAAGGATCAAGAAGTTATCTTAATATAGGAACTGAGAATGACCGTCCTATTTGAAAGATCAACGCTCTCTAGATTAGATCTGAGAAATAAGAATGAGAAAAGGAGGAATAAGTAGTGCGGTGGCAAATTTGTAAATATTAGAAATTTTATGGAAAATTACTTCATTACCCTTGTTAAATTTCCCCCAATTCAGTCCGTCGTTCTCCTTTGAAGCCGATGGCGATTCAAGCTTGCCGATGGCGGTTCCGCAAAGATCTCCTCCTAGCTCGAAGATGGCTTCCCTCCTAGCAAATCAAATTCAAACATCTTAGGAGAATGAATTGCTTCAACTAGCACTCAATCACTAAGGTATTGGTGTGTGTAGAACATGTGGTCAATTAAACAAATGAATTCATGCACTGGTCATGAATTGTATAGGTTCATCCCTGAATATTACTGGTTGATCAAATGTACAGTTGAACCTATCTCATGCTCTTTTGTTTCATGCTTGAATATTTCTGGTTGATCAAATGTACAGTTGTGCCTTATTAGTTCATTACATTTGTCTTACAAGTTCATTAGATTTGTCTTAAAGGTTCATTACATTTGTCTTACAAGTGAATATAGAAGGGACGTTGAGCAAGCTAACAAGGTAAAGTTCTTTTGAAATCCGAGATGGATGTATCCTGTTCACTCTCCTTTAAACTTTGCTAATCTAAGTGGAAATCTATCTCTGATGATCTAAGTATAGACTAATCTTGCAGTTTTATACTTTGATTATGTAATCATCTGTACTAGTTTATTTGTGAATGATCTCTAGAATGTGTAGAATGATTGTTGCTTAGGGTTCAACAAACTCTGAAAATTCTGACCCAAGAAAAACAAGATTATGCACTTGTGGAATAGGATTATGCACCTGTGGAATAAAATTATGCACCTGTGGAATAAAATCATGCACCTAGGGAAAGACTTCAATTTTTTTAGGGATGATTTTCATATTAATATGGCTTAAGGTACTTATTTGCAAGAGAGGTGCTTAGAACTACTACCACAGAGCAACTCTATCAGATTGGATAATGAGAAAATTCATACCAGTAGCAGCTCTAGCGGATCCTATACCGATTCAGAGGATTAAATAAATTATAGTGCAACACCTCAACCCTTAGTACCACTAGCACAGAGAACAAATCCTATACGAAGTGCTTTTTGTGGACTGTTGTTGCTTCTTTTGTCCACACAGTGATTGTTTAATGGGAAAGCAGAGCTTGACCAACTTGACCGGGTATGGAATTGATTGATTTCCTTGATAATTTATGAAAATCTGTGATGAAATCTGATTCAGATGTGGTTTTATGTTGAAGTAAAGCTTGTTTTAGTCTACCAAAAAAAAACAGCTTGGTCCATGAACCTCTGTTTTTCTTAGAGCATCTGCTTTCTATGAGGTTCATTCTGTTTTTCTTAGGTTCATTTGCAATTATAAGGTTCATTTGTTGTTCTGATATTGATTTCCTTTGTGAAGTTCAATTGCTTTACTGCCACTTTACGAAATATAGGAGGTATATTAAGATTGGTTTTCAGTTGGCCAGAGCTCGAATCCGATTGAATCCAATTCGATTCTTGTTCTTAAATGGAGGTAAGCTCAAACCCTAGACTCTTTCCAATTGAACCTTTATGTATAAAACCATGAACCTGTATAGGTAAGTCAGTGAACCTGAAGAAGTATGTATGTTGTATTTCTGGAAGCATCTTTAGTTAGCCGTTAGATATTTAGCTCCATTTAGGGCAAAAGTTGTTTGATTAAATTTAATTGGTTGTATGTTCAGAAAAATATTTAATGGATTGTGCGTCCTCTTGAATTGCTGTGTTTGATTAAGATTTGATGTCTAGAGCATGAGTTGTCTCCTGTCTTGTATAAATTGAGTACGTGGAAGAAAAGGTTGAGTGTTGAGAAAAGTATTTAATGGATTGTGCATCCTCTTGAATTGGATCGTGTCAATGATGCTTGTTCAATCAAATGCTTGATCTGGATTGCAAAAAAAAAATTAAGGATTGCAAAAAAAAAAAAAGTACATTTTGATGACTAATTCATGACTCATTAGACGCTAGTTTCTTCCAAATTAGTGTAAAATTTGCTAATTTGGGACTTGTTTTTGTTGTTACCTTTGTTACAGGCTCACCAAGATATGAACTGTCCACTTTCTCATTACTACATTTACACTGGTCATAATTCATATATGACTGGGAATCAGTTAAGCAGCGACTGTAGTGATGTACTGATCATACAGGCATTACAAAGAGGTGTGAAAGTTATTGAGTTGGATATATGGCCAAATTCAGCAAAGGATGATGTTGACGTGCTTCATGGAGGGTATGTCATCGATGTACATTTACTTTTGGTGAAGATGTTGGTTTTGTTGTTTGATTATATGAATCTTTCTCTTTATTTGGCTTGTCTAAGAATTGGTTGCCTGAACAGGACACTTACAGCACCAGTTAAGCTCATCAAAAGTATTACATGCTTTTCATGCGAAGAAGTACATCGTCCCGGACAAATATTCTTTACATGAAAGAGAGACAAGATTGAGCAAGTTGATCAGTTGATCAGTTTAAGCTACAATACAGGTTCTCATTGCGTCCTTGCAACAACAACGTTGGAATCAATAACAGGTTCATGGTGGGCAACAAGGAAGCTGGACATTCACCCGGCTTTTAAATCTCTAGTTGGAACCACATTGGGCATGGCTTCCCTTCAGGTGAATCAATAATACACTTCTTTCATGTCAATTGTTTTTGGGCATTCATAGTCTTTATAGAAGAACATTTTCAAAGTATATTTATTCATGTGAATTTTGATTTGATTTTACAGGTAATATTAGGTATATCCACTCTGTTGACATATGTTCCAGCGTTGCTAGGCACAACACATCAGGCAGAAGCATTGACCTTGCTAACATTTATGTTACACTCACTCAGACGGTCAGAAAGCCTTGCCTGCAAGAAATTCATATAGAAGTTCTTCTAGCATCTAGTTTTATACAGGTTCCTGCAATTGCAACAGCCCCAATTGAAGTCTGACAACCGAGATTTGAAGTTTGAATCTTCAACAGTTTGGTGGAGGTTCATATTAGTCTCAGCATTTGATCGGCTCGAAAGCTCAGCGCACCGGATTGAGCAGCGGCTTAGCGCTTTAAAGATTGGGGCTGGTGATGGTGTTGGTGTTGGGGTTAGGGATACAGTGAGCACCACAGCTGAGCACAAGCAATTGCCAGGATTCATGGCTCTTCAGAATACCTAGACATATCGAACGATTATGAAGAAGGAGAATTTGACACTTCCTCTTAGTCTTCTTTTGAGGAAGATGACCACAATGATGACAACTTTTGAGGACAGTTTCATAAATGAAAGGTAGATCCTACCATGGCAACTCAACTTCAAAACAGCAAGATTGACATGATGGCCATATCTTGTGTGACACCTTCTTGATCTGAGGGTTCACTCTCTTAGGCGATCATTGCTTAGTCAATCTCCAATCAGAAGGCAGAGTTGTGTCACACCTGACTCTTTGGCCGCTATTACAAGCCTGGATAGTTGCAGTGAGACGGACAATTTATTACCAACGCCTCAAGATAGCACAAAGCACAATAATTTTTCCAGCAGGAGGAAATCAGTTGACTCTATTGGGAGGTTTCACGAGTATGAATGGACAATTTCATTCTATTTGGTTATAAACCTATAGTACATTTCAGTGAGTACTTTTCATGTGTATCAATAGGCGGTCATGTGCATTAACAAGAAGGTTCATGTATATTAACGAGTGATTTTTGCAGATGGATTATAATCAACAGTTCAACACCTTTTGGATTGTCAACCTTGAATAACCTCTACGTTTATGTTTGTGATCCTACAATTTCGTGAACTTGTACTCTCGCTAATAGTTTAGTGGTTCAATGATATATTCAAACGACTTCAATATTTACAGTATAATATTTACTTATATAGGTTCAATGATTTACACATTCAAGTGATTTTTTATACGGGTTCATTAATTTTATCTTGTAGGTTCACCCGTTTTAACTTGTAGTTTTTTATTTTAGTTTTGTGTGATTATTTTTTCATGCGAGTTCACGTTTTAAATTGCAGCTTCAACTGTTTTGTCTTATGGGTTCATAGCATTTTACATGTAGTTTCATGGGTTTTTCCATACGGGTTCCTTAGTTTTAGATATTAATGAATCATACAAACTTTAAGTTGTATTCGTAAATTTTATTTTAGAAGTTAATTTTTTATGGAGATCTTTTTGTTGATACATTTCAACCTTTCGTTGATACGCGTAAATATCCATTGAAAAAAACAAATTAATGAACCTAAACACAAAAAATAATGAACCCTCTTGAAAATCCCATTAACCCATAAGACAAAATTGATGAACCTCAATTTACTAGTTTATGAAGTGTCAATTATAAGTTTGTGAACCAAATTCAAAATCTTATGAACCTTTAATCTAAACATTCGTAAATATTAAATGTTCATGAATATGAAGACTATGAACCTGAGATTAAGAAAATCATGTATATATATGAATCTTTAATCTTAATTTTCGTATACTAATTGTATATATATGAACCTGAACTAGGTTCATCGGGGGTACGTGAACTAGATTCATCGGGGGTACGTGAACTAGGTTCATCGGGGTACGTGAACTAGGTTCACCGCATACGTGAACTAGGTTCACCGCATACGTGAACTAGGTTCACCGCATACGTGAACTAACTAGGTTCATCAGGGGGTACGTGAACTAGGTTCATCGCATTCGTGAACTAGGTTCATCGCATTCGTGAACTAGGTTCATCGCATTCGTGAACTAGGTTCATCGCATACGTGAACTAGGTTCATCACATACGTGAACTAGGTTCATCGCATGCTAATCTGGGGATTTGTCATGTCTCTCGTTGTCTTGATCCAGACCACCATCAACAGTTCCATATTTTTTGCAAGAACAATATACACAATGCCAGTCACCAGAAGGAAACTTCTTTCATTGGTGTACCTTCTTCCTAAAGATTCAAACTTCTTTCTTGCAAGTTCATGCTATACTTTAGTTGAGGTTCAAAGGTTCATGAACCTACAAAATACAAGCCAACGAAGGGCGCTATGCGCACTTCGTATGTTTATTATTCTTACGAGGCGCGCATAGCGCGCTTCGTTTTAAACCATTAATGATAAAATGATCATGAACTTTCTTGATGATAGGCACGAACCTACTTGGTCAAAACCATACGTGAACTAGGTTCATCGCATATGATGAACTAGGTTCATCGCATACGTGAACCTAGGTTCACGTGCGTGAACCTAGGTTCATAAACACTACACACGACATTCATAAATGAGAGATACTTGTACGTTCATTAATTTAGGGATACAGGTTCATCACTTTATATTGTCGGTTCATGAACATTATCGGATGACTCATAAAATTAATGCTAGCTTTATACTAATTATAGGTTCATGAATCCTATTCTAAAGGTCAAATTAATAGTCACGCTAGTTCATGACGAGATATTTGCAAGTTTATGACGATAGCTTTGCAGGTTCACGCCGATAGCCTTGCAGGTTCACGCCTATAAGGATGTGTTTGCTCTGACCTTGAAATGTGTCATTGAATTGAAAATTTCCAGTAGTCAATAAACATACATATTGAAATGATTCCAAAGTCATCATAAATCCAATACACAAGAAATTTTCTTACTGCCTACTTTGTTTTTTTGCTGCCTACTCTTTATCCTATTACATTCAACACTTTCAATTATGCTCCGGCTGCGCTTGGAGTAGTCTTGACCTTGATTATGCTGTGGTGGATTGTTGATGCCAGGTAATGGTTCAAGGGACCTGTTAGGAACATTGATTCTCAAACTGCTACAGTTTGAGATTGCATTTTGATTTGTTCAATTTTATACTGAATATATACCGTTAGAGAAACACGTTCAGTGTTGTTCAATTGGTTCTAACTTGTGGTCAATTCTATGTGCTTGGTCATTTGATTCATTAGCCTATATAGTTTGTGAAGCTGCAGCAGTCAAACTACCTTAGCTTAGGCTCTGAAGATAGTTTATAGTGCAAAACTGAACAAATCTGCACGTAAAGCAGGAAACATGAAAAAGATGTCACTCAATGAACCTACTAATTATTTAAAAAAATACAGACGAACATAAAAAATGCATTAGTTCACTCAAACACGCTGATCACTAAAAATTAAGATGAAAACATGTGCACTACAATCACAAAGGTGCATCTAGATCATATACGTTCAAACCACCTTCTTCACTGTTTCTCCAGTCAGACGTACTTGTACTCCAGTGATCCAAATTCCCCAAGCTTCCAAGAACATCCTTACTCCTCTCAATTGCCCTTTCTCTAATCTGGGAAGCTTCCAAATACCTATCTAGATTTGAACGCGTCATGCAATCATGTAGAAAAGCTGTAGAAAAACACACTGAGCACACCCTTTCTGTAACACAACAAGGAAGCAACAACAACATCAAATGAGACTTACCAATACAGAAGCGAGTACGGCTGTCGAGGTAAAGCCGCGATGTAATTGCTCCATCTTGACGAACTAATGAAACTAGCTTCACTAATAAGATAACTAGCAAGGAAGGGCCAATCTGGAACAAAGTTTCTTCTCAAAACTTCACTTGCCTCAGGACAGCTCCATTCCTTCATAAACACCATATGAACCTATCAGTAACAGGTAGGATACATGGTTTATAATCATCATATTCCTTTCAATTTTTGTCAGACTAGACTTGTTATATATTTGGGAAACATACGCTCTAGCTTTATGTTCTGAATCCATGTAATGCAAGATCTTTTTCTTGCATTTAATATCTTCTTCATTTTGTATATATGTACAAACTTGGTTAAGGATTTAGTGTTGTTCAGACATTAAATGCAGCCCATGATGTCCCAAGTACATGTCCTGCTGCAGTCAGCCCTTCGTCTGTTGCCTGCCCTGCTTCTTCACCATATATGCATTAAAACACCACACAATCAGTCCATCACTATCACAATAACATAACTGGACTAGGATAACCACACAAAAATTTTGGTGTTCAAGTGAAATACATGCGGGTAACTAGATCAGTTGTGACGCTGGATGATGTCTTTAACAGGGAAAAAAAACAAGACCAAAAGATGTTGTGAATGTGCAGTAGTAATTCATAAATTCAACAGATTGTCCAAGCAGCCACACCAGTGAAGGAAACCTTTAATCAAAGAGCATAGTTTGATGCAAAATCATTCAAAAACATGAACACTGTACAGGGAAAGACTAATTCAACTGCCCAACATAAGCAAATTCACCAAAAATAAGCGCTTCAGCAAGAAATAGACAAGTGTATAAATTAGTCCATCAGAATTCACCAGCAAAAATTCTCGTTAGTAATACTAATGTTACAATCGGTTCGGAATATGTCTGATGGAGTATTTTTATGTAAAATGCAGGTTCCTGCATAATTCCACCGGACTCTGTACTTTTGTTTGATGTAGAGTACATTGACAGAGGATGAGAATTCAGCAACAGATTCTATCATAAGATCATATTAGTACTAGTAATCCAAATGACAGTAAATCGACATCTAAACATCATCAGCAGCTGCATAAACAATGACAACATATCCCCCAACTCCACTTCCTATTTAATAATTCTAAAGTAGAAGATAAAGTAAGCAGTAAACAATGTTTGCAATCACATACAAATATTGGAAATGAAACATAGAAGACTATATTAGTACTAGTAATCCCAATGACAGTAAATCCAACAAGGTTGCTAAGGTACTTCATCATTTTTGAATGTAGGTTCAACAAGTTCATGACCATGAATTGGTGAGCTGGTCCATAATGCACAACCACCAAGTAGTATACTCCAAATTAGGATAGCACATACTGGACACATTTTATTTCTATCAACAGTTTCTTACTTATAGAAAGTCCATGAACCATAAGCTAGATTACACACCATTCATCAGTAATCATTATAAGAGCCACAACCACCTAATGCACATCTAGTTCAATAGACCAAACAAAATCTTATAAGTAAATTGGTGTGCAAAATCAAGCTTGTTACCTCCAAAAAAATTGGTGTGCAAAATCTTGAAAAGAAACGACGGGCAGTTGATTTTCCTTGGCCTCCCTCCAGTTTTTCCTCTACCTGAAAGTTAACTCATTAGTCATTACTCATTACTAATAAGAAAGATGGACAGAATGATCCAGAATGATCCAGCATTTCAGAAACAACGCTATAAGTCTACAACTTGGCTCCTCTTCTCATCTCCATCTCCTTCCTAGATCATCTCTCGTTCGTCGTCTTCATTCTCTTGTAGATTTCTCTCCAACTTCCTCTTCTTCTTAACTTACTGCATGCTCCTCTTTTGTGTTTCTGCATAATGTAGGTTAAATGCAGCTTCAACTTTGTACGACACCATGTTCTTGTTTCGATCAACTGTTTTAATTTGGATTCATTTTAACCATAAAAATTTAACTTTTATTCCGTTGCTATTTTGCTTGTAATAATTCTCAACCTAGATTTGTGTAGTGTGCTACTGTGATTCTTTGTGTTGATTGGTGAAGATTTGATGTTTTAATTTACCATTTGGTTTGTATGTGCTCAGATTATGCTTTTACTTCATGATTTGGAAAAAACCCCTAAACCCTAGGTTTTGTTCTCCACCTTCGTTGCTAACTTATTTCATGTTCAATCTGTATTTTCTTCAGTTTCCATCTGAACCTAGTAATCTGACAAGGACAGGATGCAACAAGCTCATCTGGAAGGTTTTTATTTTTATTTTTAATTCTGCAGTATCCTGTATGCCTTTTGGTTATATCATATCAGATTTAGATGTGTTATTTGCATGTTCCTGTAATTTGCTAGTTTATGTTTTTTGTGAATGTTACAGTGCTGTAGATTAGCGAGACTGGCATATTTGTAAGTGCTTATTGCTTTTATAAGAATTTTAATTATGTGAAATTTAGGAAGTCTAGATTAGGAAGTGGTGTGAATTACACTTATTTGTGGCATGATCTTTTGACATGAGGAATGCTCTAGGTTTGTTGGTTTTGATTTTTGTTTTTCCATAAAAGTATAGGTAATTGAAAGTATTATCAGAGACAAACAAAATTACTTTATAGGTGCAAGTTATGTGATTCAATATCTTGGTGATGTATTTACTGTATTTCAATTTCACAGCATGTAGGAAGATCCAGAGGGAATGCCGTGAACGTACTGGGAGACTAAAGATGGAGCATGACAGTATCATACATGGTATTGAGTTGAAGAAGAGAGAACTTGCTATACGGGCCAGAGAGTTGAATGAAAGCGAGGATCTTACCGAAGATGAGAAGAAGAAGGTCAGTAATATTACGGTCATTTCAATGTTCATTTGATATATTTCCCTCTGGATTGAAGGCTGGGTTGGTTTGCTTAAAGAACTTGTGACCCTATGCAATTCCTCATAGCATTCTTTCTTGTTCATCAATGTAAAATCATAGTGTATTGCAAAGCATCCATAACTATTAAGTATATTAGGCCGGTCATGGTTACTAGTATGCCATTACTACAATAAATTTACATTTTGTCTAAAATTGTGCTCTTCAAGGGTTTTTTTACCAATATTTTAGAAATTGGAACATATTTTTTTCTTCCTTTTTACCTCTCAAATTGTTAAGAGCTGCCATGGATGAATTTCATTGCTTAATCTTTCAAAAGATTGCACTGATTTTATGAAGGAGATTGTTCATTGATGGTGCTATCTTTTTTCGCAGAATGATGCGTGGCTTAATTCACTGGAATTAGCTTTACAAGAATGCAACAAAAACATTCAGAGCCTGAATGAACGACAAAAGGTAGTAAGTCAAATTACATCGTGAATGATATATTTCATTTGACAGGTTTTGTTACAGCAGACTGACCAAATTTGTGTCTTCAGATTGAGAGAGATTGGACAATGAATAATGTTCTCCAATTAGAAAAACAGTTGGATGCTAAACAAAAGCTAGAAATGGAAGAATTAAACAGCAAATTGGAAGTCACGAAGAACTCGGGAGATGCTGCTGAATTACAGATGCTGGTTGAACAACAAAGGGTAGGTTCAAGACGTCACATCAGGAATGATATATTTCATTTGACAGGCAATTTTCTTACAGTAGGCTGACTAAATCTTTGTTTTTAGATTGAGAAATGTCAGGTGACAATAAAGGTTATCAAATTACTCCAACAGTTGCATGAGAAACAAACACTAGAAATGGACATTGAACTATTGAAGCATTAAAATTGGAAGCCATGAAGCATTATGGAGATGCTGATGATGAGGCAATAGAAAATATGGCTACTGAATTGCAGGAGAAACTCGAGAAACTGGAACTTATGGCTACAGGAGGTGATCAGCCAAGCTATTAAAACTGCAGAGGAAGCATAGTAATGCAAGGTTAGTATCATTTGGGCTCCATTTGGTAAATAACTTTTAAATACTTCATTTTTAGAAAGTTAAGTGCTTGATTTTCACTTTCACAAACCTTGACACCAAGTTTCAAATTTCAAAAAAATACGTTGTAAATTTGTACTAACGAATTTGTAAATGCTGCATAGTGATTGAGTGCCTCCATGTGTGTGATGCAGGTTTAGCATGATTTGCAAATCAAGTATCAATAAGACTACTATCCGAAATCTACTAGTACTTGTCTTCCTAATTTCAAGTATGCAAGATATAATATATATGAACCGAGTAGAAAACTCGTCTTTCATTTTGCTAGTGATGTAATGCATTTTGACGCTTAGCCACTATTAGTCATGGCTCGACCGGACCGGGTCAAAACCGGAACCGGACCGGAACCGGTTTGGTCACGGTCCGGTTCAGGTTCACGAAAATACCGATTTCGAACCGGCGGTTAACCGCCGGTTTTTTATTTTTTTAAAATTTTTTTTTAACCGGTTCCGGTTAACCGCCGGTTTTTTTTTTAAAAAAATAAAAAAATAAACTGCCGGTTAACCGGAACCGCCGGTTTTTAAAAAAAATTAAAAAAAAAACTGAACCGCCGGTTAACCGGCGGTCCTAACGGCTACTAGCCGTTAGGAAATTAAAAAAAAATAAAAAATTCATTTTTTAATATTAAAAAACCCATATCAAACCCCTATAAATACCATACCATACAATCTTCAAATCACACATCCAACAACAACAATCTCTCTTCTCTTTCTCAAATCTCAATCTTATAATCTCTCAAATTCCATCAACAATCTCTCTTAATCTCTTCCTTTTAATTAGCTTTTGTCTTTCAATATTTTATTGCTTTTACATTTTTAATCACATTATTATATTGTTCTAAGTTTTATTGTTTTATTGTTTTAATTGTTTTAATTGCTTTTAATCATATTATTTAATTGTTCTTAATCATATGGCGGAACATTTTGACACCCAAGAGAGTGATAATGTCACTTCTCCCACTCCCACTCCTACCTCCCAAGTTAGGTCCTCCGGTAGGGGTAGGACCGCTAGGCCTCAAGGGCAAGCTAGCGGTTCGAGGCCGGCTAGGGGTAGGGGGGGGGGGGGGGGGGAGGACCGGGACCGGGTCCTCCGGGAACCAATCCCGGGAACTAACATCTCCTGTTTTTACAAAGTGGTTTACTAAATTAGAACCCGGTATCGAGGAACTCGAGGCCGAGGATTATGATCCCGGTCTAATTATTGTTTCTTGTAACTTTTGCGAGGCGACATTCCAATGGAAGAAAAGTGGAGGATATGGAACCCTTCAACGACACATGGAGCACAGACACGTCGCCGAGATGGGAATGCTAGGGGGGCAAACACAAATTTCCGGCGGATTTGCATCATCTACTAGCGGTAACCCTTTATTTCGTTTTGATCATGAAGCTAATAGTGTAGCATTAGCCGAAGCTATTTGTGTTGATCATTTAGCATTTCGATTTAGTGAAAATGTAGGATTTAATGAGTATATTAAAGAGCATACACAACCCGCTTTTAAATCCGTATCTAGGAAAGTGATTAAGAAAAACGTAATTAAGGCTTATAAAAGACACAAGGCCGAATTAGTTTCTTATTTTTCGCAAAATGATATGCATGTTTCTATTTGTAGTGATATATGGAGTGATAATACTCAAACCCATTCTTACATGGGTGTTACATGTCATTTTGTAGATCATCATTTTACAATGCAAAAACGTTTATTGGCATTTAGAGTCTTTGATGATTCACATACCGCACAAAATATTGCTATGATGATTCGTGCAATTTTAGAAGAATATAGACTACTTAATAGAGTTTTTTCAATTGGATTCGACAATGCATCTGCGAACACCGCATCTATTAGAGATTTACAAGAAATGTGTCAACCTTTATTTGGTGGGAAATTTTTTCATATTCGATGTGCTTGTCATATTATAAACTTATGTGTTCAAGATGGTTTACGTACTATGAGTTTTCATTTTGAGCCAATTAAGAACATTATTAAGTATATTTGGGGGCATCCTAAAGTTACAAGAGATTGGATGACCTTTTGTAAAACTAACGGGGTGCACCCAAAACGTTTTTCAAAAGATGTGGGTACCTGATGGAACTCTACTTACATATTACTATGTGAATGTATAGAATATAAACAAGTTTTAACGTCTTTTGTTTCTCAAAACCTTTCTGGCTCTCCTTTCTATTTTAGCGAATCAGGTTGGGATATATGTCAAAGTATTGCAACGTTTTTAAAATGTTTTAGTGATGCAACAAAAAGATTTAGTCATGTTTATACACCAAGTAGTAATGTTTTTGTCTTGGAAGCTTGTAATGTTATGTGTGGTTTAAGTGAGGGAGCTAAAATTCCCGGCATTGAGGAATCCGTTGCAAGCATGAGGAGTAAGTGGTTGCAATACTATAGATATATTCCCGATTGTTTTCTTGTTGCTTGTGTTTTAGATCCTAGACTTAAATTAGGAGTTTTACACGCTCTTTTAGATGACTATTATGGATATATTTTAGCCGACGGTGAACTAGAGGATATTTTAGGTATGGTTTCTAGAACTAGAACAAACATTGAAACTTTATTTACTCATTTTTCGGATTCTCCGACTACTTCACAATTACCTCCGGCTTCTTCGAGCTCTACTAGCTTGGGGGCCTTTGGAGCTAAGTATTTTAGTAAAAGACCAAGAGTTACAAACACGAATGCGGAAATTGATAACTATCTTAACACCAACTTTGAGTTTGTTAGTTGTGAAACTTTAGATGTTTTGAAGTGGTGGGAGGATCATAGGAGCATGTTTCCAACGCTTGCGAAGATTGCGGCTCAAGTTCGTGCCGTCCCCGCTTCAACCGTGGCGGTGGAACAAACTTTTAGTGCAGGAGGCAACACTTTAACGAGGAAGAGATCAAATTTGGCACCGGAGTCATTGGAGGCGCAATGTTGTGTTTGCGATTGGAAGAGAGCCGCAATTAGGCAACAACGTAAGATTAACGAGTCATCGGAAGACGAGTGGATTGGAGATTCTACTACGATACGCACCGATTCATCCGCCGAAGATTCGACTTAGGTAACGGGTTTTGAAAAAAGGTAAAGAACTACGTGGGCTTTGATTCCTCTAACCCGAGAGGATACGTAGGCAACTTAACAAGTAAGTCACTGTTAAGTGCAAGCCCAATTTTTTTAAAGTTTTTTAAACATAATTTTTAAACTTAAAAACAATGACAAAACATGGCATAGTCGCTTTTCTTTGTGGGCCAATGCTTTTTGTGGATAGCAAAGAACCCAGTTCCTGTAGGAATGCCTAGGACCGAAGAGATCATCTCCGTGGTGATCTTGTACAGCTTCCCCCGGATATTGACCACTATATCCCGGGGATTCTAAACCTCCGACACAGAAACGAAGGACATGGAGGAGTAAAAGGATCTGATTACCTCCTCATTGACGCTCTGGGGAGCGGAGAACAGTGATTCCCAGCCTTGGGAAGTCAACAGGGAGCGAAAGGTGTCAACTTCGCTCAGGTCCGAGTTCTAGAGCTCGGGGTCCACAAAGAGAGGACCTAAGATTTGCCTCTCTGCAAATTCCGGTTTGAGAGAGGCGGTGGCGGTGGCGAGGGAGCTGGAGAAGGAGACTGTCGGCTTGGCAGATCTGGTGCGAGCAGCGACAGAGTTGGGCTTGGGCTTCTTAGCCTGTCGACCACCGTGAGTGGTGGTCTTAGTGATGAGAGGCTCATCATCATCAGCCTCTTCCCTGAGGCGTTTGAGGAAAGCGTTGCTTACGCTCTCCGGGTCAGGGATGGAGGGTTTTTCTGTGGAGTGGGGAGAGGAGTGTTGTTGGGATTTGGCGGGGGAGTGAGTGGAGGAGTCACTCTTGGCAGGGGAGGGTTCGGCTTTTGTGGTGCTCTCTAGAGGAGGAGGAGAATTAGCCGGAGATGTGGGGGGGAGAGACGTAGGGTATGATGGCCATGGCTAAAGGAGCGGGGGAGGGAGATTTTTGTGTGGGAGGGGAGGCCGATTTTGTGGAGGGTAGTGGAGGGGAGGAGGAAGAGGGGATGTCGGCTTGAGTGGCTGCCGCCGATGGCAGGGCGGAGGCCGATGGAGTTTCCTTCTCCACATGTAAGGCCCACAGTTTGAAGAGAGCCAACTGCTCGTCATTTAGGATCACGGGTTTGTTTTGAACGGGCATTTGAGCTTGAGAGATTAGGGTTTGAGAAAGATAGAATTTTGAGAGGAGGCGAGAGATAGATAAGATCAAGGGAAGGGAAAATAGGGTTTAGAGCAGTCCTTAAATATATCTCACACCATGATCAAAAGGAAATTCTTCAAACGGTCACAAAATTGTATTCCCCAATCACCGCTGATTCAAACGGTCACAAAAATCCCTAGAAACTCGGCCTTAGCTTCCATAATTATTTCAGCCCCAACGTTCATATTTCTCAATCAAGATTTACCACAAAATCGATCATCATTACCCTGCAATAATCGGCACAAGGAACTAAGCGGAAAAAACAATATGTCAGGCGGCTTCGCGTGTTTTCGAGGCAAAGAAGCGTGCGACAGAGGAGAAGTGACAAGTTCCTTTCACAGTTCCGTTTCAGTAGTTGGCAAGGAAGGGTTTGGATGCATTTATGTTATAGGTAATAAAATAAAAACAAGAATACACATCCAAACAATATAAATCAGGGAGGGCCAATTTTGACACAAACATAAACAAGTTCCAGAGTGGTGCTCATATAAAGAAGATCGTAGGAACAGTTTATGTAAGTCAAGCTAGGGAGGGTCTATAATCAATCTTCATTTCGGCTTATATTGCGGGTTCAAATAGATCCGATTGATTATTTTGTGTTCAAAGAAGTACGATTTTGTCAATTTATCATGAGTGAAAGTAAAGTCCGTATATTATGCACATCACAAAGATAATGACATATTTTGAATGACTATGACTATAGAATCAAGGACCATGTAAGCAAGAAGGGAACCATAAAATCAAACAATCATTTACTAGTCAAGATAGAGAAATATACAAGGGAACTCAGAACCGCTAATCAATGGAAATCATGCCCAGGAGTAACCTAAAGTATTCAAACGGTTCTCTATTTAGGGCTTTAGTAAAAATGTCGGCTATTTGGTCCTCAGTACGACAGTGTTCCATGAGAATAATACCCTTTTCCACATTATCTCTAAGAAAATGGTGCCTTATGTCAATATGTTTAGACTTAGAGTGAAATACAGGATTCTTAGATATACTAATGGTGCTAGTGTTATCACAAAGAATTTTTAGTGGACCATAGGACTTACCAAAGTCAGCAAGTTGTTGCTTGAGCCATAGGAGATTTGCACAACAAGCTGCAGCTGCGATGTACTCTGACTCGGTGGTTGAGAGGGAAATGGATGATTGCTTTTTGGATGCCCATGACACTAGGCAAGGACCAAGGAACTGAGCCATCTCAGAGGTTCTTTTCCTATTCTTGAGATATCGTGCATAGTCAGCATCAGTGTAGGATAGTATTTCAAAATCATCACTCTTAGGATACCATAGACACAAATTTTCAGTTCCCTTGAGATATCTAAGGATACGTTTGACTGCAGTCAGATGTTTGACTCTTGGATCTGCTTGGAATCGCGCACATAAGCACGCTGAGTACATGATGTCTGGACGACTGGCCGTCAGGTATAGAAGGGAACCAATCATTTGCCTGTAGAGAGATTGATCAACCTTGATGTCTGTGGGAACCAGCGTCAGTTTGGTTGTAGGAGAGATTGGAGTGGCGAATGGCTTAGAGGAACTCATTTGAAATCTGTCAAGGAGTTCCTTGACATACTTTTGCTGGTGGATTTGAGTTCCGGTGGGAAGTTGATTCATTTGCAATCCCAGAAAGAATGTGAGTTCCCCAATCATACTCATTTCAAATTCGCTGCTCATGAGATCCTTGAACTTCTCTACAAGGGACATATTAGTGGAGCCAAAAATAATATCATCGACATAAACCTGGACAACCAGGATCTCTTCATTTTGTTCAAGGAGAAAGAGAGTTTTATCAATCAAACCTCTTCTGTATCCATTGGATATCAGGAACTGAGCTAACCTGTCATACCATGCCCGGGGTGCTTGCTTGAGTCCATAGAGCGCTTTGTCGAGGAAGTAAACATAATCTGGTCTGCTTTTGTCCTCAAAACCCGGAGATTGCTTGACATATACTTCTTCTTGAAGAAATCCATTTAAGAATGCAGTCTTGACGTCCATTTGGAATAGTTTAAAGCCCTTATGAGTAGCAAGAGCGATCATGAGTCGAATGGCTTCCATTCGAGCAACAGGAGCAAAAGTCTCATCATAGTCAATGCCTTCTTGTTGACAATACCCTTGGGCACAAGTCTTGCTTTATTTCTGGTGACCATGCCTGAGTCATCAAGTTTGTTTCTAAAGATCCATTTTGTTCCAATGATAGTTCTGTCTGAAGGACGAGGAACCAGACGCCAAACTTTGTTCCTTTCAAATTGATGAAGTTCCTCATGCATGGCATGCACCCAGTCCGCATCATTGAGAGCTTTCTTGTAGTTCTTAGGTTCAAGAACAGAGAGGAACGCCGTGAATGCACAGAAGTTGTTCAATGAGGATCGGGTGGAGGGACCTGTCTTGTCAAAGGGAGAGAGAATCTGATCAACTGGGTGAGAGCCCTTGTATTTGTAGTTGACAACAGGAATTGATGATGAAGAGGGTTCATCCTGAGGTACTGAATTGTCTTCAATCTCATTAG
Source organism: Oxyria digyna (assembly GCA_029168935.1). Lineage (NCBI taxonomy): Eukaryota > Viridiplantae > Streptophyta > Magnoliopsida > Caryophyllales > Polygonaceae > Oxyria > Oxyria digyna. Next base: position 11,895,181 of record JAPVLV010000010.1, on the reverse strand, counting down.
AGTTTGGGTTCTCTGAAGGAGGAACTGTAGCTGAGTCAGAGGAGCCAGGAACACAGGGAGAAGATTCATCATTCTGCACAAGGGAACTTGGTCCAGAATTTTGAGTGTGATCTTCCTCAGGGTGCTCATTTACTTGTGAGGACATATGAAAAGCAGATTCATTGAAAACAACATGAATGGATTCTTCAAACTTGGACGTCCTTGTGTTGAACACTTTGAAGGCTTTGCTATTTGGAATATATCCCAAGAAGATTCCTTCATCACTCCTGGGATCGAACTTCCCAATAGGAGATTTTCCATTGTTGTGGATGAAGCACTTGCACCCAAAAACCTTGAGATGAGATATATTGGGAACTCGTCCATGTAGGAGTTCATATGCAGTCTTCTCAATTTGGGGCTGAAGCATGGCTCTGTTTAGAATATAACATGCAGTGTTGACAGCCTCAGCCCAAAATCTTTGAGAGAGACCAACTGAGATAAGCATAGTGCGAGCCATATCTTCAAGAGTTTGATTCTTTCTTTCAACCACTCCATTTTGTTGAGGAGTTCTGGGCGCGGAAAAATTGTGAGTGATCCCCTTTTCCCTGCAAAAGGTTAGGAACTTTGCATTTTGGAATTCGGTTCCGTGATCGGAACGAATATCCTTAGTTTTGTGTCCCAGTGACATTTCGAGAGTTGGAACTATTTCACAGAATCTATCAAACACCACGTCTTTCGATTTTATGAAAATAGTCCTTGTGTATCTCGAGAAATCATCTACAATCACAAGAATGTATCTATTACCTCCAATACTTTGAGTACGCATAGGACCACAGAGGTCCATATGGATCAGTTCTAGAGGTTTGGAGGTACTTATGACAGTTTTTGGTTTAAAGGAACTACATACCTGTTTGCCTCGAACACATTCGGAACATAAATCAGATTCATCTACCTTGATAGAGGGTAGTCCGTGGACAAGTTCCTTTCTTTGAAGTTTGTGAATGAGGTTTAGACTTGCATGACCAAGTCGTTGATGCCACAGAGTAGATTTGTTCATCATTGTGGCAAGGCAGAGCTTTTCTTGAGGAGAGAAGCTATGGTCAACGATGTAGACATTGTTGAATCTCTTACCTTTGAGGAGAGTTTTCTGAGACTCAGGATGAATCACAAAGCACTCTGAGGGAGTGAATAGGACATTGTTCCCTCCTTGGTCACACAGCTGTGACACACTTATTAGATCAAAACCAAGATTATCGACAAGGTGAACGTCACTTACCTTAATGTTTTCAGAGAGATCTACAGTTCCAGTTCCGAGTATTGCACCTTTCTTCTTGTCACCGAAGGAAATCTTTCCTCCGTTGTATCTCTGAAGTGAATGAAGTTGCTCTTTATTACCTGTCATGTGACATGAAGTGCCACTATCTATGTACCACTTAGCAACATTCTTCACTTCAGCCTGCAAGGAAAACATTAATTTTTACGAACCTAGTCCAGCCAAGCTTTTCTGGGTAAGTTAGTCTTAAGGTTCCCTTGTTGAGGAGTTATGACAATTTTCTGAGTTTTGGACTTGATGTTATTAGCATTCTCATAATATTGAGGGTCATTAATATCATTGATTTGAGTCCTTCCATGTCTGAACTTTCTAGACACCTTTTCCTCCTGCTTTCTCCTTTTCTCACAATCATATATAAGATGTCCTTGGTTCCCACAGTGCCAACAAACACGATTTGAGGGAATCCACTGATACTTATCCTGAGTTTTGTAGTGAGATTTCTTTTTACCTAGATCAACCTTTTTCCTGGGGGCATTTCTAGGTTTACCATTTCCCATATTTTTATACATGTCGTGAATGTGGGGACTGAAGTATGGGGCACAGGGTGGTTCCTTTGTAGGGGAACTCTCAATCACTTTGATTCTTTGTTCCAAATATTCATTTTTGTTGTTTGAGGTTTGAAGAGCTAAGTCAAGTCTTTCATTTTCGGCCTCAAGATTTTTGGTTATTTCATCAAAGTTGGAATGAGAATCACAAGGAGGATTAGACACGTCATGAGGTTTATAACCTAGTCCTCTACTGGGTTTAACAAAGACGGTCTGAGTGACAGTTTTCTCATGAATACATTCAGTAAGAGAGTCAATTTTCTCAATAATGGTTTGCAATATGGACTCAGAAGGTAGTGAAGGGGAACTGTTTCCTAAGTTCAGTTTTTCATGCAAATCACAAGTAGGACAAGTGGTGATTTTGTTAGGATTTTCATATTTCTTGCACCAAGCTTCACTTTCATCAGAGAGAATAAAGATTTCTTCTTCATTTTCAGCAAGTCTACTTAGCAGGTTGCTATTTTCTTTGCTCAGAGATTTGATAAGTTTGATCAATTGTTTCTTATCATATTTGAGAAGAGTTTCAGATAGTTAAGAGAAAGAAGATACCTCAATAGTTGGTGACTCATTTTCAGGTTGAGCCATGAGACATACTTTGGTCATGTCGTCCTCAGAGTCACTGTCTCCCCATATAGCTTCAGGTTCCGAGACGGTCATGAAGCATACCTTAGATGGATTTAGATCCAGTTTCTTGTCAGAGTCGCTATCACCCCAAGTTGTGGTAGCAACCAAAGCCTTTTTCTTAGCAGGAACCTCTTCTTCTTTAGGTTTGTCTTCATTCTTAGGGCAATCTCTAGCACGATGCCCTGGTTGATCACATTGATAGCATCGTAGTTCCCTCTTTTCCTTGCGATTCTCATTCCTGGGGAACTTGCCTTTATGAAATTTCCTTACAGTGCTTGTGAGCAAAGTAGTCATTTCATCGTCAACATCATCAGAGTCAGCTCCAGTGGAGAGTCTTTCCAGGACTTTGGTTAAGGCAAGAGCAATGCCAGCCTCAGTAGAACTTTTCTCATTTCCCTTCATTTTATCTTCATGACATTGAGCTTGCCCAACGAGTTCCTCTAAGGGGAGTTCCCTAATGGAAGGGGTCTGAAGCATGATATCTTGTGTGACAACAAATTTTGAGTTTAATCCATTGATGAATACCATGGATTTTGACCATTCCTTGAGCTTGACTCCACAGGCGCGAAGTTTGTTACACAGTATCTCCAGACGACCATGATACACAGATACGTTTTCAGTTTCTAGCATCTTGAATTTGTGATATTCTCCTTGTAGATCGAATATTCTGCTATTTTGGAGATCCTCACTTCCCAAGTTGAAAGTTTCAAGAGCTTTCCACATATCTTTAGCATTGTCAATGCCCATAACCTTATCTTGATCAGATTTCGTGAGAGCATTCAGAATATATTGTCTGGCTTTGGCATTCTTTTCTTGTTGAGAGAATTGTTCAGTGGTCCAGCGCTTGAAATCCAGTTCTGACTTGTGATCAGCCGGATCCTTTGGGACTTCGTAGTTTCCATGCTCAACAATTTTCCAGCATATCATGTCATTAGTTTGGAAGAAACCAGTCATCTGTTTCTTCCACCATTGGAATTGACCAAGTTTCAACAAGTATGACTTGTTTGTAGAGATATCTAGTTCTGGTTCGTTTGTACGAGACATGTTGATAACCCGCGATTAACACACAATCTAGAGCTCTAGCTCTGATACCAATTGTAGGATCTGTATGTTAGTATCAAGGGAACTGTGACAAAGAGTTGTCCAGTTCCTAGGCACAACCGAAGTAATATAACAAGTTATCAACGCAATTACTTAAGGTGGAAACCCTAGATAACCAACGAGTTATCTTTGGATGAAATGCACCCCTCTTTCGAGGATTTGAAAGGTCTACTTGTATATTCAATCAATGAGTTTAGAAAAGAACGAGATTACAAACTTATTGCTAAGTACTAACCTAGTTCCTATCAGAAACTCTAAGATGATAATACCAGTGAACTTACCTGATGTTCTTTTGCAAGAACACTTTTCTCTTCTCTTAGTCTGATGCACTTCAAGCTCCATCAAAATGCATAAGCCCTAAGAACATAAAGATGATCATATATATAGGAAGCAAGTCTGCCGTATAAACATATTCCAAGAATATATTATGCGTCAAACTTCTTTCCTAATTTATGACAATCTCTATGGCTTTCAAGTTAACCTAAGTAACTCGAGAATTATCAAATATTACATAGACAATATTAGAACCAACTCTAGCAATATCCTAACAAGGAAAATATCTCCTATAAGATCTTCTCGGCTCGCCGCCCACGCTAGGGTTAGAAGCAATACGGATGTAACGCAGTTCCTTCTGACTTCCCTTAATTCTTCATCAGCTTCAAATCTTCAATCTTTTCATCTGAAATATCAAGATAAACTATACCATAGTATATGCTAAGGTTGTCATCGTCAAAACATAGAGTAATAGTGGAAAGAAACCTATTGAGGAACCCGAGTTCCTCAGGTCCCTATTCCAACACCCTGCATACGTGATACCTGATAGATCGCCGATATTCCTATTCCCCTTAATAAATTATTAACCCAAATATTTTATGAAAGTCGTTTTTAATATATTTTGATTTGTTTTTCTGTTTCTCATCTCAGCTGAGGAGGGTGCTTAACTTATATACGCGCAAGTCTTATTTTGGCGAGTTTGATAGCCACAAGACAGATGCTCCTGGTTCATGGTGGCAGCTCGTTCGGCAGAGCCATTTGCACACCCTTGCAGATCCTCGACTGGAGTACAGGACTATAGACCCGGTTCTGATTTCAGCGTTTGTGGAGCGTTGGCATCCCGAGACCAACACCTTCCACTTCGCTTTTGGTGAGATGGCTCCCACATTGATCGATGTGCTGAAGATCTTTGAGATAACGATCCATGGCGTCGTTGTCAAATCTACTAAATGGGATATAGATACATTTGTGTATGACCACGTTCAGCGTATCTTCGGGTTGCAGACACGCCGGGATGTCAAGCTGCTATGCGGACGTACGTATAATTTATTACTTATACAATTAATGTTCATTTAGTTAATTTGATTAAATGTTAATAACGTAGAATTTATTACTTATTTACATTTGTAGAGGGTGGTCTGACTATCCACGGAGCTGGTGGCATGACGACGATCCACTCCCGACTGGAGGAGTTATTTGCTATACATGACAGGTAAAAAAGATGTTTCTTCTCAACCTTTATGAATCACATTGTAATTATGTATTGACATTCACAAATCATCGTTTCTCTGTCAATTCAGGACTCCTCAGCAGGAGTGCGATATTGCTTCGCTGTACTTGCTCTCTTTGTTGGGCAGTACCGTTCTTATAGACAAGTTAATGATGAGGGTGAAGCACATATATCTCAACATCCTACTCGACCACAACAACACAGGCACATACGCTTGGGGTGCAGCTGTCTTGGGTGAGCTGTATCGACAGTTGGGTCAGGCATCTCGTTCAGGGTCCATGGGGTTTGCTGGGTGTCCACTCCTTCTTAAGGTAATAATCGTATTATTACTTGACTTGAAACTAATATTTAAAATTTTATAACATTTCGACCTTTATGTTTTAGGCTTGGATATGGGCGTACTTCCATGGGTTTCGAGGCCATGCGACACAAGAGTTGGATTCCATGACTGCCCATGCGGCTGCTATAAAGGATAACACCGTGGCCAGGTATGCCAAGGACACAAGTCGTCTTGTGTCTCTCTGTCGCGTTTTGGATCAGATGACGTTTGCAGAGGTAAGTAATATTTAGCAAATCAATTTATGTCTTGTTATGCAATTTAATTTAATTTTAATTATGTCTTGCCTTTAAACAAATCAAAATAGGTTTAGTGGTACCCCTGGGGGAAGTTGGATCTCAACGACCCCCAGTATATGTTGGCTCGTTTTCGGGGGCCTTTAGAGTCATTTGAGATTCAGGAGGGGTATAACCCTGACCGATTTCTTAGGCAGTTCGGGTATGTACAAGGCGTACCCGAACCCCCGATTACCCCTTCCTTGCTGTTAGGAATGATAAAGCCTCGACATATAAAGTGGAGTTCCAGAATGCGAGCTGCACTTGGAATGATCTACACTTGCCGGGCAACTTGATTGAGTTAGACGAGCGGGATCGACGTGGGCTTCGAGACTATCCATGGGACTGCAAGGAAGACTATATGCATTGGTTCAATCTGATGTCACATCCTTACATGGATTCGAGATCTCTGAGACAGGATCCACATAGACCGCTTGCCCATCGTGTTGAGCTCGTGCAGCTACCTGCGAGAGCCGATCTAGTTATGGTAAGTATTTCTTTCAATATTTGATGTTGTAGTATTAATGTTATAATGTTATTTTATTTGTTTATATTGTATTTTATTAACTTGTAGAGGCGTAACCTCGTGTAGGATCTGTATGTTAGTATCAAGGGAACTGTGACAAAGAGTTGTCCAGTTCCCAGGCACAGCGGAAGTAATATAACAAGTTATCAACGCAATTACTTAAGGTGGAAACCCTAGATAACCAACTAGTTATCTTTGGATGAAAATCACCCCTCTTTCGAGGATTTGAAAGGTCTACTTGTATTTTCAATCAATGAGTTTAGAAAAGAACGAGATTGCAAACTTATTGCTAAGTACTAACCTAGTTCCTATCAGAAACTCTAAGATGATAATACCAGTGAACTTACTTGATGTTCTTTTGCAAGAACACTTTTCTCTTCTCTTAGTCTGATGCACTTCAAGCTCCGTCAAAATGCATAAACCCTAAGAACATAAAGATGATCATATATATAGGAAGCAAGTCTGCCGTATAAAGATATTCCAAGAATATATTATGCGTCAAACTTCTTTCCTAACTTATGACAATCTCTATGGCTTTCAAGTTAACCTAATTAACTCGAGAATTACCAAATATTATATAGACAATATTACAACCAACTCTAGCAATATCCTAACAAAGAAAAGATCTCCTATAAGATCTTCTCGGCTCGCCGCCCACGCTAGGGTTAGAAGCAACACGGATGTAACGCAGTTCCTTCTGACTTCCCTTAATACTTCATCAGCTTCAAATCTTCAATCTTTTCATCTGAAATATCAAGATAAACTATACCATAGTATATGTTAAGGTTGTCATCGTCAAAACATAGAGTAATAGTGAAAAGGAACCTATTGAGGAACCAGTGTTCCTCAGGTCCCTATTCCAACACCTCGTCACCGACGATATAGCAGCTTTTTTGAGAGGGTATGGTGACACGGCCAGTCAAGATTTAGCGACGATGATGAGAGGCTGGATGACCGCTTTGACTGGTGTTGATCCTCAGGCACGAGTAGCACCTGTAGAAGATGAGGATCAACATGTGTAGCATATTATATATTTTGTTATTTACGCAGTACTTTGGATGGTATATGTATTTTGGATGTTATTAGCAATTCTTAGGCCAAAACCGGCTTAGAATGAATAATGGCGCGAAAATCGAGAAAAAATGACTTCGAATGACCAATGGCGCGAAAACCGAGTAAAACAGACTTAGAACGACTAATGACGCGAAAATCGAGTAAAACCGACTAGAACGACTAATGACGTGAAAACCGACTTAAAACGACTAATGACGCGAAAATCGAGTAAACCCGACTTAAAACGACTAATGACGCGAAAATCCAGTAAAACCGACTTAGAATGACTAATGACGCAAAAATCCAGTAAAACCGACTTAGAACAACTAATGACGCAAAAATTGAGTAAAACCGACTTAAAACGACTAATGACGCGAAAATCAAGTAAAATCGACTTAGAACGACTAATGGCGCGAAAATCGAAAAAAACCGACTTAGAACGACTAATGGCGCGAAAACCGACTTAGAACGACTACTGACGCGAAAATCGAGTAAAACGACTTAGAACGACTAATGCCGCGAAAATCGAGTAAAACCGACTTAAAACGACTAATGACGCGAAAATCGAGTAAAACCGACTTAAAATGACCAATGACGCGAAAATCGAGTAAAACCGACTTAGAACGATTAATGACGCGAAAACCGACTTAAAACGACTAATGACGCGAAAATCGAGTAAAACCGACTTAAAACGACCAATGACGCGAAAATCCAGTAAAACCGACTTAGAGCGACTAATGACGCGAAAATTCAGTAAAACCGACTTAAAACGACTAATGACGCGAAAATCGAGTAAAACCGACTTAGACCGACTAATGGCGTGAAAATCGAGAAAAAACGGCTTAGAATGACCAATGGCGCGAAAACCGAATAAAACCGACTTAGAACGACAATTGACGCGAAAATCGAGTAAAACCGACTTAAAATGACTAATGACGCAAAAATCGAGTAAAACCGACTTCGAACGACTAACGATGCGAAAATCGAGTAAAACCGACTTAAAACGACTAATGACGCGAAAATCGAATAAAACCGACTTAGAACGACTAATGACGCGAAAATCAAGTAAAACCGACTTAAAACGACTAATGGTGCGAAAATCGAGAAAAACCTACTTAGAATGACCAATGGCGCGAAAACCGACTTAGAACGACTAATGACGCGAAAATCGAGTAAAACCGACCTAAAACGACCAATGACGCGAAAACCGAGTAAAATCGACTTAAAACGACTAATGACGCGGAAATCGAGTAAAACCGACTTAAGACGACTAATGACGCGAAATCGAGTAAAACCGACTTCGAACGACTAATGACGCGAAAATTGAGTAAAACCGACTTAAAACGACGAATGACGCGAATATCGAGTAAAACCGACTTAGAACGACCAATGGCGCGAAAATCGAGAAAAAACGACTTAAAATGACCAATGGCGCAAAAACCGAGTAAAACCGACTAATGACGCGAAAAATCGAGTAAAACAGACCTAAAACAACCAATGACGCGAAAACCGACTTAAAACGACTAATGACGCGAAAATTGAGTAAAACCGACTGGAAACGGCTACGCAAAAATCGAGTAAAACCGACTTAAAATGACGAATGGCGCGAAAAATCGAGAAAAAATGACTTAGAATGACCAATGACGCGAAAACCGACTTAGAACGACTAATGACGCGAAAATCGAGTAAAACCGACTTAGAACGACTAATGACGCGAAAATCGAGTAAAACAGACTTAAAACGACCAATGGCGCGAAAATCGAGGAATAACGACTTAGAATGACCAATGGCGTGAAAATCGAGTAAAACCGACTTAGAACAACTAATGACGCGAAAATCGAGTAAAACCAATTTAAAACGATCAATGGCGCTAAAATCGAGAAAAAACTATTTAAAACGACCAATGGCGCGAAAATCGAGTAAAAAACGACTTAGAATGACCAATGACGCGAAAACCGAGAAAAACCAACTTAGAACGACTAATGGCGTGAAAATCGAGTAAGTGAATAGTGGATAGTGAATGTGGATAGTGGATAGTGGATAGTGGATAGTGAATGTAGATAGTGGTTGTGATAAGTGAATAGTTTGGGCCCAATTCGTTTAAATGCCATAAAATGATAAAAATAAAAATTTCAAAATTGTAACATCATCGAAAACGTCAACGGGCCTAATAAGGCCGAATTGAAATTTAGTGAGCCCATTATCAAAAAACGACATAAAACGGCTTAATAAGACCTTAAACCGCAAAAAACTTGTAATGTAAAAGTTGTATTTGAGCATTACCAATATGACGGTTTCGTTTTCATAAGAAATTAACAAAATGAACTCTTCGAAATATCTAAACGAGTACTTTCGCCTAGTAACTAGTTAATCTCAAATATATAAGTCATATAGTTTTACTCATATATGTGTGATATCACTTCGTTACTCAAATAAAGTTTATATAAAACTTTCATTAAATGTTATGAAACACTCAAATAATCCAAAATAACGACATTTCACATCTTCGTATTGTCGTTATTGATGAAATACTCAATATTTAATGAAAGTTTTAATGAAATACTCATATATATGTGATTAAAAGTTCAATAACGACAATACGAAGATGTGAAATGTCGTTATTTTGAATTATTTGAGTATTTCATAACATTTAATGAAAGTTTTATGTAAACTTTATTTGAGTAACGAAGTGATATCACACATATATGAGTAAAATTATACGACTTATATACTTGAGATTAACTCGTTACTAGGTGAAAGTGCTCGTTTAGATATTTCGAATAGTTCATTTTGTTAATTTCTTATGAAAACGAAACCGTCATATTGGTAATGCTCAAATACAACTTTTACATTTCAAGTTTTTTGCGGTTTAAGGTCTTATTAAGCCGTTTTATGTCGTTTTTTATAATGGACCTCACTAAATTTCAATTAGGCCTTATTAGCCCCGTTGACGTTTTCGATGATTTTTTTTCGATTCCGAGAATTGAAAACGACTATGGGCTTTATTTTCTATCATGTTACAATTATGAAATTTTGATTTTTATCGTTTTAAGGCGTTTAAACGAATTGGGCCAAACAATCCATTTATGACATCATTTTTCAATTTTTTTTTTCTTTTCTAAATACTCCTTCCCTTATCAAGTTTTTTTTGCTAAATACCCCTTCCATCATCTCTCTTCTTTTTTTTTTTTTTGCTAAATACCCCTTTCTTGTCATTTTTCGTTTTAAGTCCCTTTTACTCGATTTTCGCGTCGTTTTTCGTTTTAATCCCGTTTTGCTCGATTTCCGCGCCATTTTTTTGTTTTAATCCCGTTTTATTCGATTTTCGCGCCATTTTTTGTTTTAATCCCGTTTTACTCGATTTTCGCGCCGTTTTTCGTTTTAATCCCGTTTTACTCGAATTTCGCGTCGTTTCTCGTTTTAATCCCGTTTTACTCGATTTTCGTGTCGTTTCTCGTTTTAATCTCGATTTTCGCGCCGTTTTAATCCCGTTACAGCTATCACATAAAGTTGTTTAGTTCTGGACTAATTTTTATGGGCTATATAACGTTATTGGGCCTTTGTTGTTGTGGGCCTTTTGTGGATATCGGCCCAAAGCTAAGTTACACATCTGTAACTCACTTCCGGGCTTCAGTGTTATACAACTAGCACACAAATGTAAGTCACTTATTTGCCTTGAGTGTGTTACAACTAGCACACAGCTGGAAGTCACTTATGCACTAAGTTTCATGGGCCGAATAACATTATTGGGCCTTTGTTGTTGTCGGCCCAAATACGAAAATACCCTAGTAACCTCGTCTATAAATTCACTGCCTCATTCTCACTCAGCTCTCATTCTCACTGCGCCATAAAAGAATTAGGTTTGAAGTTCTTACTGTGTATTTTAGTTAAAACTCCCATTTTTACTGATTTTGTTTGATATCTTGATAGTTTCTAACATGTTTTCTTACTTTGTATTACAGATTCAAACAACCATGGCATCATCTTCATCCTCCTCAGTTCCAGCAGAAGGCAGTGAGATCATTTGCCCAAGTAGAAGGTGCTCAAAAACAATCAAGGTGTTCAGTGCTAAAGACAAGACAAATCCCCATACGTATGGACGAAGGTATGTTACATGCGACTGTAACTTTAGGATCTTGTATCTTGAGCCAGAATACGACCGTCATCATCTCCAAGTCATGGCAAAACTGTTGAAGGAACACGCTGACATGGAGCTTAAACTGAGAATTTATAACAGGGCTTCGAGTATGGACTCAGCCAAATTCCACCTTGGAGTGAACTTTCCCAATGAATATGGTCGTGGTCCTGCTTCTGATTCCGATTAGGATGTAATGTTGTTATGTGTAATGAAAGTTGTTTAGTCTCTGTTAAGTCTGTGTTTAGTTTCAATTTCAAGAATGAGTCTGTTTTATTTTCTAATGAGTCTGTTTCAATTTATGCTGAGTCTGTTGAAGTTTCTTGAGTGTCTGTTTTAATTTATGCTAAGTCTGTTGTAGTTTCTGGATTGTATGTTTTAATTTAACGAGTAATCCCTTGTAGTTTATCAGAATCTGTTTCATTTAACCCATCTAAAACATTAAAAAATAACAGACAAGACAACACCTCTGTCGAAAGGAGACAAGTCATTAAAAGCAAAACAGACATACAACAGAAGTCATCAACTACAATCTCAAAAGCATACAAGACAAGTCCTTTAAAGTTACAAAAGGTGAAACATTCAACACATCTGAATTCACTAGAGATCAACATCTATACTATCATAACTAATGCGATAGTCCTTCCAATGCTGCATCCTCAGCGCGAACCCACAATCCAATCCATTCTCACTAGGATCCTTGAACATGCGCCAAACTCCAAGTACAGATGGTACCGGACAGTCTTCTCTAAGACACACCTAAATGTTAAAACATAAATACTATGTTAAGCATTAAGAAAATTGAGTGAAAACACAAATACTTTAGTGAAAATCATACCGGTATGTAGTGGTTTGCTAAGCCCACACGAGCCATTGCATAAATCTTCAAACCCTGACTGGAGCTTTGTTGATACACCCTCATCGGTAAGCACAAATAGGACCGGACTTTGGATAAGTATATCAAACCAACCTGAAACCGAGTGGCAAATGCTAATCCAATCATGGGCATACTCATCCAGTATTTTTCGAGACAAGGTGACCTGATATAGTTGACCTCTTGAACAAGAGCTTCAAAGTTCTTTGCCAAATCCAGGCGTAGTCTGGTCATCACTTGTCTGTAAATATCACTGTTCTGTAACAGCTCTGATGCCACTTCAATGCGAATGTGACGATACTCTTGTTGGTCAAACCCCAACAACACAGCTAGTGACCGATATCCACAATGGCCATCTGCCCTTACGTCTTTCGCATCTACAATGTATGGAAACATGAAGAGATCAACATTGTTAACCCCGAAGTCTACCCCCACATTTCGTCATTGTTGGTTGAGGGAACTCATCTGTAAGAGTGCAACCTGATAATCCGAACCCCTCTCCAGCAGTGCCACTTGAATAACCGAACGACTCTCCCGCAGTGCACCCAGCAACTTCAAACTCCCCAATTATAGTAGGCTCAGTGGAAGTAGGTTGTGTCGTCTTTGCTTTTCCCTTTCCCTTTCCCCTAACCTCCTTATTCTTCGCCTTCTCCTTTGCCGCATTGTTTTTATCTAATTCTTCCCTTGCGTACTCAAACTCGCTCTTCTCTCTCTCGGTTCCCCATTTCTTTCCTACGGCTCCTTTTGGTCTGCCAGGATCCTGGATGCCCGTCGGCTCCACCGCAGTAGTTTGATGCGGATACTCCAACATTGTGTACAAGTCCGCTATTTGAGACCACTGACTTTCCAGAAGTCCCCACCTTTGCCATCTCTCGTTAAGCTCAATGAATCTCAACTCCCGAGTGGTCTTTGGTAAACCAATCTCTATGTCTCCGCTATCAAGTTCAATCCTATCCCATTGTAGCTGCCTCTAGAATCTGTGGATCTCGTTCAACTTGATTGGCTTTTCTTCAATAATATGTTGGACTATCTCGTGGATGCACGGTAGGCCCTGACATTCACGCATCCAATAATCATCGCAATGTAGCTCAAAATTCTTGACCATTATATCCTCCCATATCGCAAACACCTTCTTTAACCCTCTATCCGACACATTGTGGAATAGATGTCGAAAAATCAATTTGGCGTGTGGATTCATATTTCTGAAAATCCCGGGTGTCTTGATCCGATCCTCTTCCATGCTGGCCCTCACCTTCACAATCTGGCCCTCGATGACTGCATTGATCCTGACAACCATTCGGTTAAAACCTTCTATGCTTGAACCCACTATCTTCTTCAACACCTTATGCATTCCCTCAACCCTATGGTTTATTCATTCAAAGGCGTGTTTATTTAAGACAACAATTAACTAATCAACTAATAAACAAATGTGAAATGTTTATATATAACATACCTGTTTGAGGTCCTCGTGAAGAAGTGAAGATTGTGTTCCGTCCACGCGCAAACAATGTTTGTCTTGTGAGGGATAAGCCATACCTTATCAAGGTATCCAACGATTCCGCTTCCCCAAGATGTTCTCAACCGTACCAGCCTCTCCTCGTATTGTTCCTCCGTTCTTGGTAGAAAAAGTCTCCATACTTGCCCGCACAACATTTTCACTGATTCCTTGTTTTTCAAAATTCTGGTAGCATTTACCTCGATGTTGTGCTTGATATGAACCCAACACAAGAGGTGTTGAACCGGAAGATCTTTGAACACTATCTTGATTTCAGTGATGACAGCTAGTTCTCGATCGGTCATTATTGCAGTCGGCATTACTCCAGCATCCTCAAACAACTTTTTAAGCCTCTGAATTATCCACAAGTAGTGCATTGTTTCCTCCTTAGGCATGAATGCATACGCAATGTTGAATGTATTATGCGTGCAGGTGAACCCGACAATCTCCACAAGAGGCATCTTATACCTGAATAATATAGTTATAAAAGGACGCAATGGGACATTAAACAATAAGACATACGTACGCTATTATATACCTATTCGTCTTGTAGGTGGCGTCGATTACTACGACGAATGGAAACATCTTCAACAAGTGCAACCAGTCTTGATGGGCAAAGAACAAGATGTCCACCTCGTGTGATTTCTTCCTGCAAAGGGGATGCACTACATAGCTGCGCTCCTTCAGAAACTTCAAGGTCCACTGTGTTACATTCCCGGGAAAATTCTTTTTCAACTCAAGACTAATACCAGAGGGCGGAGTGAATACATTCGCCAACGACGTCACCAAGGTCACCTCATCCGGCGTCATTTGACCCATGTACGGATGACAAATGAAGCTAGTGCAAATCTTATGATTGTGTTGTTCGTGCTTTACCTTCAAATACCATCCATCTCTGGCATCCATATCTTTGAACTTATAACCTCTGACCTCAAACTTACAGTTCGTCCTCATATCCCTAGTCTCCCGCTGTGTCTGAACAACCACCGTTCCATCTTCTAATTCCACTTTCTTTTTCCGTAATCTATACACTCCAGAATGCTCGCACATAATGTTCATCTGACGTATATTACTATGACTAGTCACTAATACCATCATAAGCTCTCTACCAGTACTCTGAACCCAATGGCTCAAATGTTCCTTAGTAGGAAACGTTTCTTCGGATTCAAACGCCTCCGAGTAATCCAAACCCTATAATTAATTTTGGCTAACCCCAATTAATCGAAACTACATAATAATCGCATCTATATCTTATTAATCCACATGAATCACAACTACCAATTCTACGAATTTATATGCACCTAAATAGAGAGAAAACAATTAATACAGAATAAATCACTAACCGAAAAATCACTGGCGTCGAAGTCTCCTTCTTCTTCGTCGCTATCATTCCACATCCCGTCTTCGGGTTCACTGAAATACTCTTTCTCGTCCACGATCGCATCGACATTGCCGTCGTCTCCTTCACCATCGTCGCCACCCACATACTCGTTCTCTTCGCCGCTCGCATATTCAATCTCCGTCACATATTCAATCTCCTCACCATCACTCAAGTTTGTAACTCTATTATTTGACATTTTCGGATGACTCGAATGAAAAACACAACCAAGTGGGGGTATAAATAGGCTTTTTCCAATGGTCATATTCTCCCAAAGAGTTGTTGGGGAGAATTTTAGCCTATACGTTGGAACCCAACGTACATGGGATCCCAACGTACAAGCTAAAATTCTCCCAACGGCTCTTTTTGGGGGGAAATTTTAGACTATACGTTGGAAACCAACGTACATGCTAAAATTTTCCCAACAACTATTTTTTCCCAACGGCTATTTTTTTAACGGTTACTTTTTCAAATTATACTTGTACGTTGAAACCCAACGTGTACAATTTACGTATTTTTATTCCGCTTCACGTATTCCGTATTTTGCTTCACATATGATTTTTTTGGTTTTGCATGTACGTTGGTTTCCAACGTACGTTGGCTTTCAACGTCAGAAAATGTAGTGCCAAAAGTTACAAAATATAGTGGAAATAGGGACTGCCTTATTAAACCTCTATGTCTTTATGTTGGACTGCAACTCTTTTTTTTTGGTACAAGCAAACAAAAGGCTATCTAATCCACATAGACTAAGCCTAAATCATCCGCACGGTTGATCGTGAAGAAATCCCTGACGAGAAACAATCTCGATTGCGGGGAAAAGAGTTCACATCTTAAGTCTTCCACCAAATGCGGGAGAGTGGCATTGTTCCAACGTAAGAGACCGCTGCGAAGATCTTCAATATCAAATTCCTTAGTAGCGAGGTAATCAGCTGCTTTGTTGCATTCCCTAACCACATGAAACACCCTGACATTATCAAAGAAACAAAGGAGTTCTTTGATGTCAAGAATAAAAGAACGAATTTCCCACGGGATTTTCCAGGAATCCCGAATACACCTGATAAGCATCAGATTATCACCTTCAATTATAAGTTTTTTAATGTTTAATCTGATAGCAGCACGAAGCCCTTCAAGGAGAGCCGCAACTTCTGAAACAAGAACCGAGGAGTCAGGAATTCTAGGAGTCCTTGGAGCTTCTAGGAGTCCTTGCATAAGTTTTAGAGGCATTTTCCCAATCAATAAATTGGGCATAAGCAGAGCGCGCAATTTGTTCAGTGGAAAGGCATAGGTTTTTATTATCTTTCCTAAAAATGCGATTATTTCTAATATTCCAAATATTCCACCAGCAGAAAAAAGCCAAATTGCTCGTGGAAGAGGATCTCACAAAGGACTTGATTGAAGTTTTGAAGTCCGAAGACGTAGGAAGGTCCTAATTTAGATTAAGAATGGTAGAGATGGTGTTAAAGACATTCCGAGTAAATGGACAATTGAAGAAAAAATGGTCTGAATCTTCATCCATAGATTCGCAGAGGCTACAGGTCGAGTAGACTCTATGAAAATGGCGATTAAGTTTCTCCGTTGTTGGGAGACAGTCTGAGAATGCTTTCCATAAGAAATTATGGATTTTAGGAGGGAGTTTCTTATTCCAGAAAATACTAGTATCAATAGTCGAGTTAGTGATGGGTTGTGAATTCCTATTAGCTTATTTGACCGAGAAGTTCCCATCCGGGGACGAGGTCCAAACAACATGATCTTTAAACTGGGTTATCGGGATGCGAATGGCAGCAATTCGTTCAATATTATTATGGGGAAGAATTTCTGAGAGCTTAACAAAATCCCATTGTAGGTTAGTGGTGATAAAATCACAAACTTTTTGGTCGAGTGGAGTCGAGCCCCTAAGATGGGTGATATTCATGCCAGGAATCCAATGATCCGCCCAGAAACGAATGGAATTACCATCCCCAAGTTGCCATTGAAGTCCGTTCATGAAAGAGTCCTTAAGAAGTAACAACCTACTGAACTGCCAGGACTGGTTTGGATGTCGATCAAGAGAGGCGAGGTCACAGTGGCGAAGATATTTCTCAGAGATGATCTTGATCCAAACATTGTCAGGTTGTGTTAAAATCTTCCATAGTAGTTTAAGATGAAGGGCGACGTTATTGTCCCAAGCCTTCCGGAAGCCCAACCCACCCATCACTTTAGGTTTGCAGATTGAGTCCTAGTGAATCAGGATACGGTTGGAGGAGCTTTTCTTGTTCCAGAAGAAGTCCTTGTTGATATCATCGATCTCAGAGCAAACACCTTTGGGAAGCAGGGAGCTTTGCATAAGGAAATTGACCTTTGAACATACCGTCCTGCTTCAGAAAGAGCATCAACTTTCCACTTAGAGCGTTGCTTTTTTAATTCCATAATGGCGTCATCAAACATATCATTAGTAACACGACCTTTCAAGATGGGAATGCCAAGATATTTTTCCATTTTTGATGTGATAGGGATATTCATGATAGAGGCCAAGGCAATCGCATGGGATTTAGAAATATTTTTAGAGACTTGGAGTGAACTTTTGTGAAAATTAATAGTCAGTCCACTTTGTTTCGAGAGCATTTCAAGTAGGCCTTGAAGGTAGCACATATTTGCTTGGTTGGCGTTTGCCAGAATAATTGTGTCATCAACAAAAGTTAAAAAAGGTATAGGTTGTCCATTAGGAGTGAGTGAAACACCTACTTTTGGGTTTGGTTGAAGAGCTTCAATGTAAAGTTGTCGGGCTAGAAATTCCATAGAAATGACAAACAAGGCAGGGGCCATGGGGTTTCCTTGTCTAATACCGCATGAAGGTTTAAATTCTTGTCCGGTTTGGTTGTTCACAAGGACAGAGTAGGAGGCAGTAGTGAGGCAGAAAGAGATCAGAGTAATCCATTTTTGGCAAAACCCAAATTTCTCCACGATTTTACAAAGAAAATTTCAGTCTAGTTTATCATATGCTTTTTCCATATTGAGTTTAAGGGTCATCCATCCAATCTTTCCTTTAGCATTTTTATGAAACGAATGGAAGATTTCATGTGCGGCTAGAATATTGTCTTGGATTAAACGCCCCTCAACAAAAGCACCTTGATGTGGTGAAATAAGTTTAGAGAGCAGAGGTTAATGTGGTTTGCCATAATTTTTGTGATAACTTTATAAGAGGAGTTGCACAAACTAATGGGTCTGTAATGATTAATAGAGATGAGGGAGTCATTTTTCGGAATAAGCGCAATAAAGGAGTGGTTAATGGCGGAAAGGAGTTGGTCGGAATGGAAAAAGGCTTTAACTGCGGAAAGGAGTGCTTTCTTGATGGTATTCCAGTATTTTTGATAGAATTCAATTGGGAACCCATCAGGTCCCGGAGTTTTATACGGTGGTTGATCAAAGATGGCTTTCGTGAGCTCAACTTCTGTTGGAGGTTTGATAAGGTTAAGGTTGTCTTCGTCCGAGATAATAGTAGGAATGATACCTAAATCCTGTGAGTGGATGTCAGTGAGTGGTGATTTAGTAAATTTGCTAGCTAACTCTGCCGAGATAGCTAGGGGATCTAATTTTAGAGATCGAATGAAAATTTTGGTATTGCGATCTCCATTGACCAAATGTTTAATTTTTGCTCTTCGTCTCCAATATTCAGTTTGAAAATTAAGGAGTTGATTATATTTCCTGGAGTGGATGGCAATGCTTTTAATCGTCCGGGATTTATAAGGGTTATTGATGAAATCAAGATGAAGGGTTTGCAGTTTCTCCTCTGTTTTACTAAGTTGGAAAAAGTTGTTGTATTATTGGCTCTGGCCCGGATTCTAGAGATTTTTTTAAGGAGTTTGAGTTTAGAATTAAATTTATACATAAAAGAGCCATGAAATTTATAGTTCCAAACTTTTCGTACAATATTGGAATAGGATCTATTAAGGGCCCAAGGGCTTTCAAATCTGAAAGGAATCTTGATACTGGAAGAGTCCGTACTAAGGGAGAAGGTTATAAGGGCATGATCCGAAGTAGTGAAAGGATGATTCTTTATGAGTATATTTGGAAAGAGCGGAACAATCGAGGAGTGTATAAGAACCCTATCAAGACGTTCCATGATATTATGGTGAAGGTTTTGGGACTTAAAAGATCCCAGAAATCAGGTTTATGAGTTTCACGAGAAGGAGCATAAAAAAAGATGATAATCATTTCGGTAGTATCAAACTTGTAGTTAAGAGTAATAATATTGTTATAGACTTGAGAATTCGACATTGCCTTCAGTTTCAAGCTATTCTTGGATAGAAGCCAAAGGCCACCTTTGGTGCCACTTGCAGGAACAAAAGTTAAGTTGTCAAAACCCATTTTCTTAATAGAACTTGAAAGTGGTTGATAATCTGTCTTAGTCTCGGAGAGGCAAAGAAGGTCTAAGTGATTTCTTCTTTGTCTTAGGGGTTACGGCCCAATAGTGGTGATCAACATAGTAGGAAAAGTTCCCTAACTGGGAAGAGTTGATAAAAACTTGAATCCAACAAAAACAGACAGTAGCAAGTAGTAGCAGGTCATGATGGAATATGGTAGTGTTGAAACCCACGCAGGGCAGGGGTGTTGCAAAAACAGATAATTAAAGTTCAGCAGGGAAACAAAACAACATAAGCAATAGATTGTTGAGGTGAACCACCTCAGCAATCTCAAGAACAAGGTGGGGCCAGGAGAGTGGCTAGCGACCTCCAAGGTCTGATGACTCGTAGAGCCAACGAGGCCAAAGAAGAAGCAACTAGCCACGCATGCAACCGTGTGAGTCAGCGAGGGGATATCCAAGGAGATAGAAAGAAAAAACTAAACCTCGGGAGAAGCAGGGAGCCTCCGTGCTAGTCTCAGACGCCACATAAGGCAACGACGAAGGTCCATCGAGCCACGCGAGTGATTGCATGTTGGCCTAGATGGCCAGAGAACAGAAAGCACCGCCCAAAGGGAGAAGGCGATCTACAGGCATTGGGGAATATCAAAGCAAGGAGTAAAAATTGAAATAAATAAAGAGATAAAGAGTTAGAGAGAGAATCATGGCAGGAGAGCGGGGAAGAGGAGGAGAAAGGGCTAAGCCCTCAGAACCCAGACACCAGAACCGGAGAGCAACTTCAGCGAAGGAGAATTTTAGAGAGAGATTCATGAGAGAGGAGAGAGCGTGAAGTTCTGATGTATCAGTGTTGGACTGCAGCTCTTGACTTGGAATTGTTGTTATTTGAAACAAGGATTTCTTGGCATACAAATACACTCGCCAACTCACCTCTCCCTCCTTGCCAACTCACCTCCCCCTCCTTTCCCCCCTCTTTTCTCCTCTCTTGGCATACAAATTTTAGAATTCAAAATCAAGTTGTCAATGTATCATCAGTTCATCACTTAATAATTGTCTAGATTCATTTACGTTTCTTTTCCATTTCCGAACTGATGCGCCCCTGCCTAGCTCCAAGACTAGCCTAGTGGCTCCTCCAAGGCTCACTCAACACACCCAGAGAATCCTAGCTGAAATGGACAAGGTGTGGAGCTAAAGCACCAAGACTCAACCCATGTTGAGGTTAGGTGCCCGAAAGCGAGCCAAGCGCAAGCAGGCCCCATGTCATGCCATGACACTCATACCACGCCAACGCTCCCCAAGCCAAGCATCCAGCCATACTCGAGTCAAGACCCCCAGCGCCCGGACAACGGCTACAAGCGCCCGGCCAACGGTGCCCGTCAAAATGGAGTTCGAAGACTTCTCCGAGCGCCCCTCCAGTTTCCTCGAGCCATCTTCATCCCTAGACCATGGACCACCTCCAGGGTTCGAGGGAATCACTGAGCGCCCATGGAAACCTCCTGCGAGCCAGCCAACACCAAGGAGCCTTCGCCCGCGCCGGTGCCCAAATCACATAGCCTTGATGAAGGCTCATCTACAGTTCCAGCTCGGGCGCACCAAGGCTCATCTTGAGCGCAACCCCATGGTTGCCGGCGACTCTGGACTCAGCACCGTTGTAGCACTTCTCCGCGCTGAGATTGCACGGAGGTGATTTTCATTACAAGGCGCGCCTATCTCATTTTTATGTCTTTCTATTCGGTTTTTTTTGTCTCAATCAATAGTTGTTTCTATTTGGGATTTGTTGTCTCTATTTGGGATTTTTTGTCTCGGTCCCATGTTCGGAGACTTCCATTTTTAGGAAGTTGTTAAGCTCGGGTTTTGCTAGCGTTTTAGAACATTCTATTTTTAGAAAGTTTCTAAATATAGAGTGGTCCAGCCTTGCATGGTTTGGGCCGTCCTATTGGGCTCTGGGCACTAAAGCCCAAGCTCGCCCAAGCACTATCCCAACCCTAGCCGCCACCTCCCCTTTTTTGCAAACCCTAGATCGTTTTTCCCTTGTTGTTTTTCCTTTATAAGTTGGTTGCCTCCATCATTGTAAAGGCACATTTAGTATTGAATTCAAGAACCTTTGTTGAGATGAGTTTTCCTCCATCTTCTTGAACTAGGCGTCACCAATCATTCGGGATTTGTCTTCTCATCTCCTTCACTATATCTTCTAACCTCTTTCGTCTACATCCCTAGCCAAAAGTTCTCATATCTTCTAGCCTCTTTCCTCTACATCCCTAGCTAAAACTTCCTTTCGTTTGAGTGTCCCTCAATCACCATACCCGAATCCTTCACCAACCAGCTTGTCGAGTTTACTCTTCATTCATATCCCAATTCGTCAAGGAAACTTGACGTCTATATCCAAATCTTCCGTTGCATACTCCCATATCGACCTTCGTTCACCTCAAAAGACATCCACCAAAACATCTCCAAGGTTTCAGTCGAAGATCCTTGAGCGCTATTGGCATTCCGGAGACCAGGCGCGCATCAACTGGCATCAGAGCAAGGTCATCTTGTAAGTGTTAATTGTCTTTTACAAGTTATCATTTCAATTCACTCGTTGTTATCCATCTTTTTCATTCGATCCATTGCTGATTTTTTTTTTTACTCACCTCCATTGTTGCTCACGGCTTTTTGCCATAAAATTGTCAAAAAATACCAAAAAAAAATTATTCACTTGCCTTAGGAGACTTTCCTTGTGAAATACTTGAAAGTTATTGAAGATATTGGCCGAATATTGCTAGCCCTTGACCATTGAGATTGCCGAAAATATTTTCTTGATTTTCTTGTTAGAATCATTGCATATCTTTTCATATCCTTTTGTTAAGATTAGTATATTGTTGAGATTTGATTTATTATCATGTTTGGCCGATTATTCTCTCTCCTATCTTGAGCATATCTTTTGCTTTCTTGCTACATATATCTCGAACCATTCAATCTATAAAGATCAAATCAAAAGTCGAGATCTATATTAAAAAAAAAAGGTTAAGTCAAAAGACTTCTAGTTCGGCCAAGGCACAACCCAAATAAGGTAACCCTTGAGTGTACACTGTGTTTGGTTCGTCCGTTTCATATCTCCCCATCGTCTAGAGTCGCTCGATTGTTCATCTTGTCTTTGCATGCTACTTTCTTGCATTTGTGATTGATTAGTTTGCATAAGTGACTTGCCGGATTTTCTTGCATCTTTTTCGGTTGTATCTTGAGACCATAGCCAGCCAACACTGCCAAACGGCCAGCCAAACTAGACACCTTCGAGTGCTTTGATTGGTTACTTGTTTAGACGGTTACTCTTGCTTGGTTTCTTTGCTTTGTTCTTGCTTTTGTGCACTTGATCTCTCGCCATGGCTATCTCCTATAGGTAACTTCACTGACCCCGAGGATCAAACCAACTCAGGCAACAACAACCAACAACCCCCACCACTAGAGACAGCCCAAGTTGAAGACGCAAACACAAGAGCTGCGCAAGACTTGGATGAGGCTCTTGATGAGATTAGAGCATTGAGGCAAAGGATGGCCTACTTAGATCAAGAACACCGAGCTTTTTCAGTCACCCTTGCGCCACCTCAAGTGACCAACCAAGGTGCCAATGCAGCGCAACAAGTCCTGGGGCTTGCTACTCAAAGCTCCCATCAAGTGCATGCACCTCGGCTACCCAAGAAAAAGGTAAATCTGTAATGCCTTCAAGCTCTCAACAACAGCCCCTAAGGCCACTCAATTCTATTATTAAGAGTCGCCAAGAAGGAGAAGATGATGATCGGTTCAGACCCTTGCGCTCACCCCTACAAACTGAGAGTGAATGGCATACAAGTGAAGGGCATACAAGTGAAGGCGGTCATCATGACCAAGAAGAGCGATCTGCAGAGCGCCACCAAGCACATCAAAGGGAGCATGAAAATGCTTAAGAAAGGGAGCGAGAGCGCCCTGCACAAGTGCTAAGAAGTGCTCAACGCCAAGTCACAGAGCGCTCACACGAGCGCAATCGAGACGGCTCCGGGCCTTCCTAACGCCATAGGTCCAGGCGTGATTCTGCCTTTGATGTTGAGCAATACGCTCATTTTCAGAGCCCCAGGAGTCCATGGGAACCACCAAGTGACGAAGACTCCCAAGGAACTCATTCCCGGGACGACTTCAAGGAATTTGACTCCGATGGCTTTGAAGACGCAGGTAAGTATAACCCTCGTCAATTTCATCCTCCATTACGAGATCCTATTGAGAATTTGCAGGTGAGTAGTGATTACATTCCCCGGGAGCAACACAGAAGAGAGCGCCCGAGAGAAGACACCAGGCGCCCGACGCTGCATGATCGACGCCCAGGCATTGGCTATAGGCGCCCGGATGAGGAGCGCCCAGACGCAAGGCATGGCGATCAGCCAAAACAGCGCCCGCGCGCGGGGCACCTGCCTCGTGACCTTAGGCGCCAGCCCCATGGAGACAGCTCACCTCCATCTAGCTCCGAGGATGGAGACTCTAGAGACCACCGTCGCCGAGGAGATCGCCCTAGACATGACCGTCACCATCTTGTGAGTGACGATGACATTCCAAGACTCTGAGGAGGCCGACGTGACAAAAATGATGAGCGACGCCCTAATGTCCAAGGACGTCGTGATATTAAGGTAAAAATTGAACCCTTTCCTGGTGATTACGATCCTTCTTTCTTTCTTGAGTGGACGCAGGCAACAGAGTACGTCCTAGATCATTGTCATTATGACGAGTACGAGAAGGTCGAAGTGGCAACACTTCATTTCACCGGGTCTGCGAGGACATGGTATCATAGGCTTGTCCAAGGTAGACAATGACGCAATCTCCGCCATATTCGTCAATGGCATCAACTTGTCTTTGCTATGACAAGAAAGTATGTCCCGGATGACTACAAGAACAAGATGAAGATGGAGATTGCTATGTGTCGACAAGGAACCATGACAACTTTGGAGTTCTTTGCAAAGTTGGAGGATATGCACTTCAAAGCTGGAGTAAGTGCGTCACCTTCAACCTTGAGGACAAAATTTTTGAGCGGTCTCAAGACTACTTTGAGAGATCAACTAGAGGTCCTACCCATCAAGGACATCAATAGTTCGACGCATGCAGCCATGCAATTGCACAATCAATTGGTTAGGAAAAGAGCATGGCCGGCGTCACAATAAAAAAGGTACGATTCTACTCCTTTGAATTCGGTTTCTACTAATCCCTCTTCTTCTAGTGTTTTGAAACCAGGATCGAGCTCTAAAGAGAAGGACAAGGCGGCAATGCCTCCACCAAAAATCAGTGACATTGAGTGCTACAAGTGTGGTGGACGAGGCCATATTGGATGCAATTGCCCTAATCCCAAGAAGGTCCTAATGACTCAAAGTGGAGAATATGAGTCATGTGAAGAAGAAGGAGACCAAGAGAAAGAAGAAGTGGCTACAGCCTTGACTTTGGTGGCTGAATCCGAGGACTATGATGCTTATGCTTGTCATCCACAAGCAACAAATGATGGCATGGATCTTGCCCTAGTGACAAGACGCACCCTGCATGTCAAGGAAGCCTCACACCGCGAGCAAAGATCCAACTTGTTCCAATCTACTTGCGTGGTGAATGTCAATGGTAAGCAAGCCAACTTGAGTTTGATAATTGACGGCGGTAGTTGCTCAAACCTCTTGAGTGACAAGGTAGTCGATTATTTTGCTCTTCCTACTTCTCCTCACCCTACTCCCTACGGTTTACAATGGATTTCTTCCCATGGTGGTGATGTTGTTAATAAGCAATGTTTGATTGCTTTTTCTATTGAGAACTATCATGATGAAGTACTTTGTGATGTGGTGAAAATGGATGCTACGCATATCTTGTTAGGTAGGCCGTGGCAATTTGATAGGAAAGTATTTCATAATGGCTTTGAGAATGAGTATACCTTTACTCATAATGATATGCGTGTGAGGCTTTTGCCTATGTCTCCTTACAAAATTTTACAGGACCATAAGACTAGGAGGACAGAGACGGAGCCTCGACCTAAGGTATAAGCCATGGTGCGCATGCACAAAATTGCTAAAAAGTTCCAAAGCTTGGCTAAGCAACACAATTGGTCTTTTGACCCACTCAAGATGGTTGATGGAATTTGGCATCAGCACGCTGCACAGAGAAGGTTGGAAGCCGCTGCGTTTGGCACGACAACACCCATGCCGATGCCTAATCTTGTAATACAAGAGTTGCCAAGCGTTCTCCCAAAACACTCAGGCGTTTTGCAATCTATTTCGAGCACTTCTCATGAAATCCAAGGCACATGTTGCGTGCCAAATCTTGCTCGAGAGGTTGTCAAAAGCGCCCAGCCAATTTGGCCACAATTTGCTCCGCCGCGTGCTCCACCAAACCCACCGGGCGTTCTCACTATCCACACGGGCGATTCGAATTACTGTTTTGAGCGTTCCTCATGATTCAATGGACACATGTTGCGTGTCCAATATTGCGCAGGAAATTACACAAGGCGCCCAGACATTCTGGCCACCATTTTCTTCGCCGCGTGCGCCGCCTGAACCTCAATTCAATTTCTTTAGTTTTGGTAAGCATTATTTCCCTACTTTTACACTTCAAATTGCTTTGGGAAACGGTGCTTTCTTGCAGCTTGGGATGGACATGAACTTCTTTGGAGCAAGCCTCAATTTGCGTGAAACGGGGACGTTTCACAACCAAGTGGGGGAGGGTGATGCGCCCCTGCCTAGCTCCAAGACTAGCCTAGTGGCTCCTCCAAGGCTCACTCGACACACCCGGAGAATCCTAGCTGAAATGGACAAGGTGTGGAGCCAAAAGCCCCAAGACTCAACCCATGTTGAGGTTAGGTGCCCGAAAGCGAGCCAAGCGCAAGAAGGCTCCATGTCATGCCATGACACGCAGACCATGCCAATGCTCCCCAAGCCAGGCATCCAGCCATACTCGAGTCAAGACCCCCAGCGCCCGGACAACGGCTACAAGCGCCCGGCCAGCGGTACCCGTCAAAGTGGAGCTTGAAGACTTCTCTGAGCGCCCCTCCAGTTTCCTGGAGCCATCTTCAGCCCTAGACCATGGACCACCTCGAGGGTTCGAGGGAATCACTGAGCACCCATGGAAACCTCCTGCGAGCCAGCCAACGCCAAGGAGCCTTCGCCAGCGTCGGCGCCTAAATCACATAGCCTTGATGAAGGCTCATATACAGTCCCAGCTCGGGCGCACCAAGGCTCATCTTGAGTGCATCCCCAAGGTTTCCGGCGACTCTGGACTCAGCGCCGTGGTATCTCTTCTCCGCGTCGAGATTTCCCGGAGGTGATTTTCATTGTTGTCTTTCTATTTGGTTTTGTTGTCTCAAACAATAGTTGTTTCTATTTGGGATTTGTTGTCTCTATTTGAGATTTGTGGTCTCGGTCCCATGTTCGGAGACTTTCCATTTTTAGGAGGTTGTTAAGCTCGAGTTTTGCTAGCGTTTTAGAACATTCTATTTTTAGAAAGTTTCTAAATATGGAGTGGTCCAGCCTTGCATGGTTTGGGTCGTCCTATTGGGCTCTGGGCACTCAAGCCCAAGCTCGCCCAAGCACTAGCCAAACCCTAGCCGCCGCCTCCCCTTTTTTGCAAACCCTAGATCGTTTTTCCCTTGTTGTTTTTCCTTTATAAGTTGGTTGCCTCCATCATTGTAAAGGCACGTTTAGGATTGAATTCAAGAACCTTTGTTGAGACGAGTTTTCCTCCATCTTTTCTTGAACTAGGCGTCACCAATCCTCCGGGATCTGTCTTCTCATCTCCTTCACCATATCTTTTAACCTCTTACTTACTACATCCACTGGCGCCCACTGAAAAAAATAAAAAAAATAAAATGAATTAATACGTTTTATTTCAGCTATTATTATTTTTCTTTCTGTTATGCAATCGATTAGGAGATGATCTAATTAATGAATTTTTGGTTTCTTGCATTGAAAAAGATTTAGTTAGATCTATTGACAATTTGACACCAAAGAAGTTCTTACGAGATTTCATAACATGACGCCTGCAAATTGTTATTGTAAGATTTATGACGACTAGGAGATGAACTTATTAATTATTATGTTAATGTAATTTTCTTATGGACCAAATAGATTTTTCAGAGAATTTATGTAATTTTTTTCTCGTACCATCGGATTTTTTTTCTGTCGTACTGTTGGAATAGGGACCTATGGAACTAAGGTTCCCTAGCAGGTTCCTTTCTTCTGTTCTCTTTGTTTTGACGATGACAACACTTGGATGTACTTTGGTTTTGCTTACCTTGCTATTTCAATTAAAAAGATAGAAGATTTGAAGACTGATAAGGGCACAAGGGAAGTCCGAAGGAACTGTGTGTTACACCCGAGTTACTCTTAACCCTAGCGTGGGCGGCGAGCCGAGAAGATTTGAAGAAGATCTTTTCATTGTTAGAGTTGTTGTAATTCGGTCATGTAATTTATGGTAACTAGTGAGTTAATTCAATGTAACTTGCGCAGCATAGGATCGATCAAATATTAGGATGATAGTACGGCATATAATATATTTCCCAGAATATCTTTATACGTCGAACTAATTACCTATTTATTTGATCGCCTCTACGTTCTTAGGGTTTATGCATTTTGACAGAGCTTGAAGTGTATTAGCCTAAGAAGAAGAAGAAAAGTGTTCTTGCATACAAGAACATCAAGTAAGTTCACTGGTATTATCATCTGAGAGTTTCTGATAGGAACTAGGTTAGTACTTAGCAATAAGTTTGTAATCTTGTTCGTCTCTAAACTCACTGATTGAATATACAAGTAGACCTTTCAAATTCTCGAAAGAGGGGTGGTTTTCATCCTAAGATAACTAATTGGTTATCCAGGGTTTCCACCTAAAGTAATTGTGTTGATAATCTGTTACTTTACTTCCGCTGTGCCTAGGAACTGGACAACTCTTTTTCACAGTTCCATTGATACTAACATACAGATCCTACAATTGGTATCCAAGCTAGTGCTCTAGATTGTGTGTTACTCGCAGGTTATCAACATGTCTCGTCCAAACGAACAAGAATTATGTATCTCTACCAACAAGCCATACCTATTGAAACCTGGTCAATTCCAATGGTGGAAGGAACAAATGATTGGCTTCTTCCAAACCAATGACATGTTATGTTGGAAAATAGTTGAGAATGGAAACTTCGAAGTTCCCCTGGATCCAGCCGACAAAAAGACTGAGCTTGATTTCAAACGTTGGACCACTGAACATTTCTCCCAACAAGAGAAAAATGCCAAAGCTAGACAATACATTCTGAATGCTCTTACTAAATCTGATCAAGACAAAGTCATGGGAATTGAGAACGCCAAGGATATGTGGAAAGCATTTCAGACCTTCAACTTGGGAAGTGAAGATCTTCAAAACAGCAGAAAGTTTGATCTTCAAGGTGAATATCACAGGTTTAAGATGCTGGAAACAGAGAATATATCTGCATATCATGGTCGGTTAGAGATCCTGTGCAACAAGCTTCGCGTATGTGGGGTCAAACTTGAAGAGTGGTCAAAATCACTGGTTTTTATCAATGGACTGAACTCAAAATTTGTTGTCACTCAAGACATCATGCTTCAGACCCCTACCATTAGGGAACTCCCTTTAGAAGAACTCGTTGGGCAAGCTCAACGTCATGAAGACAAAATGAAGGGAAATGAGAAGAATTCCACTGAAGCTGGAATTGCGCTTACCATTACCAAAGTCATGGAAAGACTCACCACTGATGCTGATTCTGAGAATGATGATGATGATGATGAGATGATTGCACTGCTCACTAGCACCGTGAGAAGATTTCATAAAGGAAAGTTCCCCAGAAATGAAAATCGAAAGGAGAAAAGGGAACTGAGATGCTATCAATGTGATCAACCAGGGCATCGTGCTAGAGACTGTCCCAAAAGTGAAGATAAGACCAAAGAAGAAGAGGTTCCCAAGAAAAAGGCTCTAGTTGCTACCACCACCTGGGGTGAAAGCGACTCTGATAGGGAACTGGATCTAAACTCATCTAAAGTCTGCTTCATATCCGTCTCTGAGCAAAATGCCTCATGGGGGAGACAGTTACTCTGAGGAAGACTCTTCCAAAGTCTGCCTAATGGCTCAATATGAAAATGAGTCACCAAAAGCTGAGGTATCATCCTTTACTGAACTCTCAGAAACTCTTCTCAAAAATGATAAGAAACAATTGATTAAATTCATCAAATCCATGAGTAAAGAAAATAGCAATCTCTTGGAAAAACTTGCTGAAAGTGAAGAAGAAAACTCTATTTTATCTGAAGAGAGTGAGGCTTGGTGCAAGAAATATGAAAATGCCAACAAGATCACTAAATGTCCTACATGTGATTTGCATGAAAAATTAAATCTAGGAAACAGTTCCTCTTCTCATAAATCGGAATCTACCTTGCAAATTATCATTGAGAAACTTGATTGTCTTACTGAATGCATCCATGAGAAAACTGTTAACCAGACTATCTTTGTTAAACCTAGTAGAGGTCTAGGGTATAAGCCTTATGACGAGTCAAATCTCCCTTGTGATTCCCACTCCAACCTTGATGAACTCACCAAAACTCTTGAGGCCAAAAATGAAAGACTTGACCTTGCTCTTCAAACTTCTAACAGTAAGAATGAGTTCCTAGAACAGAAAATCAAGGTCATGGAAAATCCCCCCACTCAAGAAACACCTTGTGCCCCTTTCTTTAGCCCTCACATTCATGATATGTATAGAAATATGGCCAGGGGTAAACCTAGAAGTTCTCCCAAGAAAAAGGTTGACTTAGGTAAGAAGAAATCCCATTACAAGACCCAGGATAAGTATCAATGGATTCCTGCAAATCGTATTTGCTGGCACTGTGGGAACCAAGGACATCTTATCTATGACTGTGAGGAAAGGAGGAAACATGAAGAAAAAGCCTATAGAAAATTCAAAAATGGACACACTCAAATCAATGATATCAACGACCCTCAATACTATGAATCGGTCAATAAATCAAAGTCCAAAGTTCAAAATGTCAACAAAGATATCCCACAAAGGAACTTGAACACTAACTTACCCAGAAAAGCTTGGCTGGCCTGGGTTCGTAAGAATTAATTTTCCCTTGCAGGCTGAAGTGAAGAATGATGCTCAATGGTACATAGACAGTGGCGCATCCTGTCACATGACAGGTAATAAAGAGAAACTTCATTCACTTCAGAGATACAACGGAGGAAAGATTTCCTTCGGTGACAAAAAGAAAGGTACAATATTGGGAACTGGCACTGTAAATCTCTCAGAAAATATTAAGGTAAGTGATGTTCATCTCGTAGATAATCTTGGTTTTGATCTAATAAGTGTGTCACAGCTGTGTGACCAAGGAGGGAACAATGTCCTATTCACTCCCTCAGAGTGCTTTGTAATTAACCCCGAATCCCAGAAAACTCTCCTGAAAGGTAAGAGGTTCAATAATGTGTACATTGTGGACCATGACTACTCTCCTCAAGAAAAACTTTGTCTTGCCACTATGATGAACAAATCTACTTTGTGGCATCAACGACTTGGTCATGCAAGTCTTAATCTCATTCACAAACTCCAGAGAAAGGAACTTGTCCATGGTCTACCCTCCATAAAGGTAGATGAATCTGAATTCTGCTCAGAATGTGTTAGAGGTAAACAGGTACGTAGTTCTTTTAAACCAAAAACTTTCATAAGCACCTCTAAACCTCTGGAACTTATACACATGGATCTTTGTGGTCCCATGCGTACTCAAAGTATCAGAGGTAATAGATACATTCTTGTGATTGTTGATGATTTCTCGAGATACACGTGGACTATCTTCATAAAATCTAAAGACGTAGTGTTTGACAGATTTTGTGAGGTAGTTCCCACTCTTGAAATGTCTCTGGGAAACAAAATTAAAGCAATTCGTTTCGATCACGGAACCGAATTCCAGAATGCAAATTTCCTAACCTTTTGCAGGGAAAAGGGAATCACTCATAATTTCTCAGCTCCCATAACTCCTCAACAAAATGGAGTAGTTGAAAGAAAGAATCGAACTCTCGAAGACATGGCTCGCACAATGCTGATTTCTGCCGGTCTCTCTCAAAGGTTCTGGGCGGAGGCTGTCAACACAACATATTATATTCTAAACAGAGCCATGCTTCGACCTGAAATTTAGAAGACTGCATATGAACTTCTTCATGGAAGAGTTCCCAAGATTTCCCATCTTAAAGTCTTTGGTTGCAAATGCTTCATTCACAACAACGGGAAATCTCCCATAAGAAAGTTCGATCCAAGAAGTGATGAGGGCATATTTCTGGGATACGTTCCTAACAGCAAGGCCTTCAAAGTCTACAACACACGGACTTCAAAATTTGAGGAATCTATTCATGTTGTTTTCAATGAGTCTGCCTTCCATGTGCCTTCACAGGTTCCCCACAATGACGACCTCTATGATGATGAAGGAGAGGATCCTTCAGTTCCCTTCTCGTCTACATTGTCCGGATTTTCACTAGACCCTACTGGTGTTGATGAAACTCAATCTGAGGAGGTCCAAAATCTCATTCCTAATCCTAGTTCCTTTGATCAGAACAGTGATGTCCCCATTGCTCCCTCCGACCCTACCTCAGACCCTTCCACAGAGGACCCAGTTCCGAATGAGACTGATGATCACCCCACTCCGTTGGATGAGCCCCCTCCATCTTCAATTCCCATTGTCAACTACAAGTATAAGGGATATCATCCAGTTGATCAAATTCTCTCTCCCTTTGATAAGACAGGTCCCTCTACTCGCTCCTCATTGAACAACTTTTGTGCCTTCACTGCTTTCATGTCGGTTCTGGAACCTAAGAACTACAAAGAAGCTCTCAATGATGCCGACTGGGTACATGCCATGCATGAAGAACTTCACCAATTTGAGAGAAACAAAGTATGGCGTCTAGTTCCCCGCCCTTCAGACAGAACCATCATAGGTACAAAGTGGATTTTCAGAAACAAACTTGATGACTCAGGCATGGTTACCAGGAACAAAGCAAGACTTGTTGCCCAAGGCTATTGTCAACAAGAAGGCATTGACTACGATGAGACCTTTGCCCCTGTTGCTCGAATGGAGGCCATTCGCCTTATGATTGATTTTGCTACTCACAAAGGCTTTAAACTCTTCCAAATGAACGTCAAAACTGCGTTCTTAAATGGGTTCCTTCAAGAAGAGGTATATGTTAAGCAACCCCTGGATTTGAGGACAAAAGCAAACCAGATCACGTCTACTTCCTAGACAAAGCCTTATATGGACTCAAGCAGGCCCCTCGAGCTTGGTATGATAGACTTGCTCAATTCCTGATATCAAATGGATACAAAAGAGGTTTAATTGATAAAA
The DNA here is from genome assembly GCA_029168935.1 of Oxyria digyna. Classification (NCBI taxonomy): domain Eukaryota; kingdom Viridiplantae; phylum Streptophyta; class Magnoliopsida; order Caryophyllales; family Polygonaceae; genus Oxyria; species Oxyria digyna. The sequence continues at coordinate 11,862,343 of JAPVLV010000010.1, read as the reverse complement.
CTTTATTTCTACTTGAACAAAATGACGACATCCTGGTCGTGCAGGTTTATGTCGATGATATTATCTTTGGTTCTACTAACTTGTCTCTTGTAGAAAAGTTCAAAGATCTCATGAGCAGCGAATTTGAGATGAGCGTGATTGGGGAACTGACCTTCTTTCTAGGATTGCAAATAAATCAACTTCCCACACGAACTCAAATTCATCAGCAAAAATATGTCAAGGAACTCCTCGACAGATTCCAGATGAGCTACTCAAAACCTTTTGCAACCCCTATCTCTCCCACAACCAAGCTGACCTTAGTTCCCACGGATATCAAGGCCGATCAATCTCTCTACAGACAAATGATTGGTTCCCTACTTTACTTGAATGCCAGCCGACCAGACATCATGTACGCCGTATGTCTATGTGCTCGATTTCAAGCAGACCCACGGATCAAACATCTGGCAGCAGTCAAACGTATCCTTAGATATCTCAAGGGAACTGACAACTTATGTCTGTGGTATCCAAAGAGTGATGATTTTGAAATCTTGTCATACACTGATGCTGACTATGCAGGTTATCTTAAGAACAAGAAGAGCACCTCTGGAATGGCTCAGTTCCTTGGCCCCTGCCTTTTGTCATGGGCATCTAAGAAACAATCATCAATCTCTCTATCTACCACCGAGTCAGAATACATTACAGTCGCTGCCTGCTGTGCAAATCTCCTATGGCTCAAGCAACAACTCGCGGACTTTGGTAAGTCCTATGGCCCCTTAAAAATTCTTTGTGATAACACTAGTACCATTAGTATATCTAAGAATCCTGTGTTTCACTCTAAGTCTAAACACATTGACATAAGGCACCACTTTCTTAGAGATAATGTGGAGAAGGGTATCATTCTCATGGAACATTGTCGTACTGAAGATCAAATAGTTGACATCTTTACTAAAGCCCTAAATAGAGAACCTTTTGAATACTTTCGATTACTTCTGGGCATGATCGTTATTGATTAGAGGTTCTGAGTTCCTTTGCATATTTCCATGTCTTGACTAGAAAATGATTGATTGATTTTATAGTTCCCTACTTGCTTACATGTTCCTTGATTCTATAGTCATGCTCTTGTAAAATGTGTTATCTTCTTTGTGACGTGCATAATATACGGACTCATCTTTCTTTCATGAAAAATTGACAAAATCGTACTTCTTTGATCACAAAATAATTAATCGGATCTATTTTAACCCGCCATATAAGCCGAAATGAAGATTGATTATAAACCCTCCCCTGCCTGACTTACATAAAATGTTCCTATGATCTTCTTTTCTATATAGCATCACTCTGGATCATATTTATGTTTGTGTCATATTGCCCTCCCTAATTTCTTGTGCTTGGATGCGTACTCTTGTTTATTTTTATTACCTATCACATATATGCATCCACACCCATCCCTGCCAACTACTGAAAAGGAACCAGGTAAAGGAACTCCCTCTTCCCTCTGTCGCGCGCTCTTCTGCCTCGGTAAACTGCGCAGCCGTCTGACACAAGTCTTCTCCGCATAGTTCCTTGTGCCGAATTTTCAGAGTTATGATGACGATCTTGTGGTAATTTTTGAAGGTGAATATGAACGTTGGAGACGTTATTTTTTATGGAAACTGAAGCCATATCAATCGGGATTTTTTTGCCCATTTGGATCTGCGTTTATTGGGGAACAGATATTATGGCCGTTGTAAAAATCTTTTTGTGATCTTGAGAAGTTCTATTTAAGGGATCTTGAAACCCTAGTTCACCCTCCCGGCTAATTTCACTCTCTAGCTTCCTCTCTAAATCTCATCCACAATTCCAAAGCTTTCTCCAACACAAATGGCCTCCCAGCAAAAGCCCGTCGTCCTCACAGAGCAACAGTTGGAACTCTTCCGACTGTGGAAACTCCAGGGGGAGAAGGAACCTCCAGTCGCCTCCACCCTTCCAACGGAACCAGCCCCCTCCGTCGACCTTCCCACCTCTTCCTCCACCAAACCCACCTCCCCACCAAAATCTCCCAAACCAATCCCCTCCACCGCCATCATCTTCCCTTTCCTACTCCCTCTTCCCCGACCATGAATGATCACTCCATTCCCTCTCTTGCTTAGTCCCAACAACACTCCTCCCCCCACTCTCCAGAAAACCCAGCCAACCCCTCCATCCCAGAGCCAGAGAGCGTTGGAAACACTTTCCTCAAGCGCCTCCGGGATGAGGTTGACGACGACGAGCCCCGCATCACAAAGACCACCACCCACGGTGGTCGACAGGACAAAAAGCCTAAGCCTAACACCATCGCCGCAGAACTCGTTCGGCCAAACCAACAGTCTCCTCCTCCAGCTCCCTTGCCACCGCCTCTACCACCGTCAAGCCAGAATTCGCAGAGAGGCGAATCATTGGTCCGCTCTTTGTGGATCCCGAGCTCTGGAACTCGGAACTGAGCGAGGTTGCCACCTTTCGCTCTCTGTTGGTCTCACAGGGTTTGGAATCCTTATTCTCGGCCACTCAAAGCGTCAACGAGGAGGTCATCCGCTCCTTCTACTCTTCCATGTCCTTCGTCTCTGTTTTGGAGGTGGAGGATCCTCAAGACATTGTGGTCACCATCAAGGGCAAGATGTACAAGATCACTACGGAGATGATCTCCTCGGTCCTTGGAATCCCAACAGGGACTGGGTACTTCGCAATCCACAAGAAGTACTGGCCCACAAAGAAAAGCGAATACACCAAGACCGTCTTCGGGAACCCGGATCTGAAGGACCTCAACACCAGGTTCCTCTCTCTATCCATGAAACTGCTTCATGCCTTCCTACTCAACAATGTTGTCCCTCGTCAAGAGAAGAGGAGTACTGTACTGATCGCTGATGTCGTCTTCATAGACAAGATCCTCTCTGGGGAACTGCTCGACCTGCCCAAAATTGTGATGCATCACATGCAGGCCTTCCACAGCCATCCATCCCATTCCCTGCCATTCCCCACTATCATCAAGGCTCTTCTGGAGCGACTTGACATTTACTCGGAAGGAGAGGAGGAAACACCCTTCTCCCACAAGATGGATGGGAACTACATCAACAGCCTCAAGGTGGAGGAAACCACCGCCAAGAAGTCTCGCCCAACACGCCATGTACCTGCTCGAACTGTTCCTGCAGATGATTCTGAGGCCACTTCTTCTGAGATTGTTGAGGATCTGCGAGAAATTTCGGCGGCTGTCCGTACCCTCAGCACCGCATTCACCACGCTTGCTGAAGCTCTCGCTGCGCAGAGAGGATAGGGACTCTCTACCAGTTCCTCTGATGTAGTTGGCATAGCATTCCCTTAGGGTTCCCCAGCTCATCAATCCGTGTGTTCTTTTGTTGTCCTTCTGCTTCATGATCTTTGTTATTTTTTTTGTCTTTGGGCTCATGAATGAAAATATTGCACTTTCCTGATTTATGTCTTCTGAGTCCTGTCTTTCATGCTTTGCATCGTGGTTTCTAAAATTATCTTCATATCTTTTCGATGATGTCAAAAGGGGGAATATACTCTAAAAATCTTGGAACCAATAGGACTGGCATTGTGTTTAGGGGGGGACTCGTTAGAAATCTCAAAGGTTAAGGGGGAACTATTCGAAGCTTCTTGATTAAAGTATCTTTGTTCTAAGATCTATGTTCCTCTGCCTATTATTTCTGTGATTATACTTACATGAGTTTGTCATCATCAAAAAGGGGGAAATTGTTGGAATAGGGACCTATGGAACTAAGGTTCCCTAGCAGGTTCCTTTCTTCTGTTCTCTTTGTTTTGACGATGACAACATTTGGATATACTATGGTACTGCTTACCTTGCTATTTCAGTTAAAAAGATAGAAGATTTGAAGACTGATAAGGGCACAAGGGAAGTTCGAAGGAACTGTGTGTTAGACCCGAGTTACTCTTAACCCTAGCATGGGCGGCGAGCCGAGAAGATTTGTAGAAGATATTTTCCTTGTTAGGATATTGTTAGAGTTGTTGTAATTCGGTCATGTAATTTATGGTAACTAGTGAGTTAATTCAATGTAACTTGCGCAGCATAGGATCGATCAAATACTAGGATGATAGTACGACATATAATATATTTCTCAGAATATCTTTATACGTCGAACTAATTCCCTATTTATTTGATCGCCTCTATGTTCTTAGGGCTTATGCATTTTGACAGAGCTTGAAGTGTATCAGCCTAAGAAGAAGAAGAAAAGTGTTCTTGCATACAAGAACATCAAGTAAGTTCACTGGTATTGTCATCTGAGAGTTTCTGAGAGGAACTAGGTTAGTACTTAGCAATAAGTTTGTAATCTCGTTCGTCTCTAAACTCACTGATTGAATATACAAGTAGACCTTTCAAATCCTCGAAAGAGGGGTGGTTTTCATCCTAAGATAACTAATTGGTTATCCAGGGTTTCCACCTAAAGTAATTGTGTTGATAATCTGTTACTTTACTTCCGCTGTGCCTAGGAACTGGACAACTCTTTGTCACAGTTCCCTTGATACTAACATACAGATCCTACACGTACCAACGTTTTTTTTTTTTGCAAAACAGGCCCCCACTGGATGAAATTCCTGGGTCCGCCACTGTCTACATCCCTAGCCAAAAGTTCCCATATCTTCTCACCTCTTTCCTCTACATCCCTAGCCAAAACTTCCTTTCGTTTGAGTGTCCCTCTATCACCATAGCCGAATCCTTCACCAACCAGCTTGTCGAGTTTACTCTTCATTCATATCCCAATTCGTCAAGGAAACTTGACGTCTATGTCCAAATCTTTCGCTGCATACTCCCATATCGACCTTCGTCCACCTCAAAAGACATCCACCAAAACACTTCCAAGGTTTCAGTCAAAGATCCTCGAGCGCTATTGGCTTTCCGGAGACCAGATGCGCATCACGAACATTACAAACAAACGGGCCCTAAGAGAGAATGAAAAGGACTTGGTGACGTATTACTTGGTATTAAAAAATATTGACTCAAAATGTAATATGTGGGTACTGTAAACAAAAACTCTAATAAATGTATGTGAATTGTGAAAGGATCATATACTAATCTAATTACACTAAAACCACAACTTCATTAATGTATCATATAATTATGAGAGAACTATACACACTACATTTTTCGCCCATCCACACTACATTTCCATACTATACGCACTACATTTGGTATACGTATAAGTTTACTTATACGTATACAATTTTGTACAAAATACAAAATACATCTTGTACGCTAGAAACGGGTGTACGCCTATTTCGAAAGTACCGTAATGATAATTTTTTCTCCAAATAAATAAAAAAAATTAAAAAAAATTCGTACGCTGGAAATGGGCGTACGTCAATTTCCAACGTACAACATTTTTTTTCAAAATTTTTTTTATTACGATTTTTTTAAAAATTAATTAATTACGTTAGTATATAATAACAATAATAGGTCATATATCACATCTGTCTCTTTGCTCTAGTGGTAAAGAGATGCATAGATTGCTCTAAGGTTTTGAGTTCGAATCTCAACACTAACATCTCACCTTTTTTATTTTTGGGTAAAAAAATGATGGAAAGAGAGGTGGGGGAGAGTCGAACTTGAGACATCATGGGCATGTAATGAAGTGAAACCACTAGACTAATGAATCATATTGATATATTTGTAATATTAATAGTACAAGTTACAATCGAATTTGGGTTCACCTCACTATTTTATTAGAATAACAGTTTTTTTTTTATCTTGGTCTCATATATCTATAGAATTATTTATTTTAATAATTTCGAGAAAAAATAATTATTTAAATAATAATGTGTATCTTATTGATATTATTTATAATATTAATACTACAAGTGATGATCGAACTTGAATCTACCTCATTTTTTATTAGAAAAATAGTTTTTTTATTTTTGTCCCACATATTTATTGATTTAATTACTTTAATATTTTGAGAAAAAAAATTATTCAAATAATCAGGTGTGTAAGATTTTTTAATATTTATAATATATTTTAAGATAAAAAACTATGATAATCCATATCATTCCCAAAATATTTTCTTTGTATTTCTAATATTGTTATTTAAATAATATATATTGATAAAATAAATTCTTATTCAATATAAAACAAAATATATTTCAACAAAAACTACAAAATTTATACAATATATGACAATTGATAACTTATGTTTGAAAAAATATGTTTGAAAAATTCCAACACAAACTTTGATTAAAGATACCAACACCATCGATGGTTAATTATGTTTGAAAAAATATAAAACTTAGTCTTATTAAGATAAAGCCCAAATAAAGTCTCTCTCACCAGAAATCGGGCTCGAAACGGTGTGTAAATCGAGAAAAAACGACTTAAAACGAGTAATGTCGTGAAAATCGAGAAAAACCGACTAAAAACGGGAAATGGCGCGAAAATTGATTAAAACGGGAAATGGCCCGAAAATCGAGTAAAACATGATTAAAACGGGAAATCACGCAAAAATCGATTAAAACGGGAAATGGCGCGAAAATCGAGTAAACCGACTTAAAACGACTAATGGCGCGAAAATCGAGTAAAATCGACTTAGAACGACTAATGGCGCGAAAATCGAGAAAAATGTGGATAGGGTATAGGGTATAGTGTTTGGATAGTGGATAGTGGATGTAATAAGTGGATAGTTTGGGCCCAATTCGTTTAAACGCCTTAAAACGATAAAAATCAAAATTTCAAAATTGTAACATGATAGAAAATAAAGCCCATAGTCGTTTTCATTTGTCGGAATCGAAAAAAAATCATCGAAAACGTCAACAGGCCTAATAAGGCCGAATGGAAAATTAATGAGGCCCATTATCAAAAAACGACATAAAACGGCTTAATAAGACCTTAAATCGCAAAAAACTTGAAATGTAAAAGTAGTATTTGAGCATTACCAATATGACGCTTTCGTTTTTATAAGAAAATATCAAAATGAACACTTCGAAATATCTAAATGAACACTTTCACCTAGTAACGAGTTAATCTCAAGTATATAAGTCATATAGTTTTACTCATATATGTGTGATGAAATACTCAAATAATCCTAAATAATGACATTTCACATCTTCGTACTGTCGTTATTGTTTGATTACTCAATATTTAATGAAAATTTTAATGAAATACTCATACATATGTGATTAATCAAACGACATACACAGTACGAAGATGGAAAATGTCGTTATTTAGGATTATTTGAGTATTTCATAACATTTCATGAAAGTTTTATATAAACTTTTTTTGAGTAACGAAGTGATATCACACATATATAAGTATAACTATACGACTTATATACTTGAGATTAACTCGTTATTAGGTGAAAGTGTTTGTTTAGATATTTCAAAGTGTTAATTTTGTTAATTTCTTATAAAAACAAAAACGTCATATTAATAATGCTCAAATACTACTTTTACATTTCAAGTTTTTTGCGTTTTGAAGTCTTATTAAGCCCTTTTATGTTGTTTTTTGATAATGGGCCTCATTAAATTTTCATTAGGCCTTATTAGGCTCGTTGACGTTTTTCGATGATTATTTTCCGATTTCGACAAATGAAAACGACTATGGGACTTATTTGGCGTCGTGTTACAATTTTAAAATTTTGATTTTTATCGTTTTAAAGCGTTTAAACGAATTGGGCCCAAACTATACACTTATCACATCATTTTTGAAGTTTTTTGCTAAATACCCCCTTCCCTTACAACTTATTTTTCAACTTTTTTGCTAAATACCCCCTTCCATCATCTCTCTCCTTTTTTTTTTGCTAAATACCTCTTCTCGTTTTAAGTCTGCTTTACTCGATTTTCGCGTCATTTCTCGTTTTAAGTCCGTTTTACTCGATTTTCGCGCCATTAGTCGGTTTTACTCGATTTTCGCGCCCATACTCGTTTTAAGTCCATTTTCCTCGATTTCTGACGTTGGGGGACTACCGCCGGGGTAGAGGGCGACCAAAGAAGAGCTGGATGGAGGTCATCCGCAAGGACCTCGCCGCTCTGGAGCTTTCAGTTGACGTGGCTCAAGACAGAGCTTTGTGGAGGGAAATGATTCGAGTTACAGAAGCTTGATCTGGGATTCATGGAGTGGTGTATCCTTTTACTCGGGCTTGGAGCCGTATAATCTTTTTCTCTGTTTTGACCTTTCTGTTTTCGGTTTTTAGCTCTTGTGGTATTCCCATGTATTGTTAGGTCATATCGGTTACTTCCTCCCAACGTGTTGGGGTAAGGAAATACCAATCCCGACCACCCCATACCCCGTTTTTCGGGATAAATGGGGTTTGATGTTGTTGTTGTACAAGTTTTATGTCCTTTTTACTCGATTTTCGCGCCGTTGCTCGTTTTAAATCTGTTTTACTCGATTTTCGCACCGTTACTCGTTTTAAGTCCATTTTACTCGATTTTTGCGCCGTTACTCGTTTTAAGTCTGTTTTCCTCGATTGTTCCACCTAACTCATATTAAAACAATGATTGGTTGATTTTTTTTTTTGAATTTTTATTTCACACAAATTCATTTTTATAATTAGATTTATCAAACTATTTTATTTATCAATATCTTTATGGAGTTTGTTTGGATTCTCATCAACAAAAAATCAGCCAACCAACTCCTTGTTATACGTACACTACTCCAAATAAAGATGATCAAATAGTTTTTTCCTTATACATAATCTTTTAGCAACTAGCCTTTTTTAAGTATCAAATTATTTTATCAAATTATATATCAAATTATTTTATCAAATTATTATTATACTAATTCCGGCAATTTGTATGTTAACTATTATGCAAGATTTTATTCATCTTGCACAATTTCAACGACAATTTCAGGTAGGTTTGTTTCTACCAATACCAGTTTTTGCTCATGGCCATATGTTGGCTTATCCAGAGTTACGAGTAAGGATGATTTGAAGGTTCTAATATGTGACAAAAGAGGTAGACCACAAAGTACAACCTTGAACGTCGTATATAAAAAGGTTTTTCAAAATATTTTATAAATATTAAAAAAGCTTACACATGTGATTATTTAAATAATTATTATTTTATTCAAAATTATTTAAGTAATTAATTCAATAAATATTCGGGACAAAAATAAAAGAAAACTGTTTTTCTAATAATAATGAGGTAGATTCAAGTTCGATCATCACGTGTAGTATTAATATTACAAATATGTCAATAAGATACACCTTATTATTTAAATAATTATTATTTTAGAAATTATTAAAATAATTAATAGTCTATAGATACAGATATTTGAGACCAAAATTTAAAAAAAACTGTTATTTTAATAAAATAGTGAGGTGAGCCCAAATTCGATTGTAACTTGTAGTATTAATATTACAAATATATCAATATGATTCATTAGCCTAGTGGTTTCACTTCATTAACTCAAAATCTCAGGCAATTTATGCAGCTCTTTACCACTAGAGCAAAGAGGCAGATGTGATATATGACCTATTATTGTTATTATATTTTAATGTAATTAATTTTTTTTTTTAAAAAGGTAATAATTTTTTTTTTCAAACGCCCATTTCCAGCGTACGGAATTTTTTAAATTTTTCATTTATTTGGGAAAACAATTATCATTACGGATGGACGTACGCCCGTTTCTTGCGTACAAGATGTATTTTGTATTTTTTACAAAATTGTATACGTATAAGAAAACTTATACGTATACCAAATTTTTTTGTCTATCCGCCTGAAATGAGCGTACGCCCATTATATTTAATTTTTTTGCTTGTCCACCTGAAATGAGCGTACGCCCATTATGGACGTATGAAAATATAGTGTGGATCTAATCAATACCAATAAACCCTAAACTTCAAAATTTTACAGCCCAAATGGTAAAGTTTAAATCCTATAAAAATAAAAAATAAATAGGTTTGATTCTTTGCACACAGCCTAAATGTGTATGATCCTATTTGCCATCACACTACTGTAACGAGAAACCTGTGAGCGAATCAGATGCGCTAGCGTGCTCCAAAACGCATCGTTTCGCACCATTTTATGTACTATTTTCATAAAAACGGAAATATCTCGGAAATCGGGCATAAAAGCGAGCAAGGCCTTTCTTCCTCTTCACGTATTTGGACATCACTCAGCAAGCAACAAGCGACGCTGCAGCTTCGCTCTTCTTCTCCATTATCTCTCTCGTTCGCCGCTTCCATTCTCTGTAAATTTCTCTTCAACTTACTGTCGTTCTTCTGTATTTGGTGTTCGTCTTTTGTTTTTTCTGCATAATGTGCGTTAAAATGACGAACACTCAAAATGTTGCTTCCACTTTTTACTGCGTCATGTTCTCTTTTGGATCGACTGTTTTGGAGGAATTCTAGCCTTAAAAATGTGATTTTGATGCCTTTTTCTGATTTGTTTCTTGTAATAGAGCGAAACCTAGTGTTGTGTGTGCTAGTATGATCCTTTGTGTTGGTTTGTGAGGATTTGAAGCTCCAATCTTCCATTTGGTGTTTCTGTGCTCAGATTATGCTTTTACTTAATGATTTACATAGACTGAACCTAAAACCCTAGCTCTAAAATGTGTGTTGGGTAAAGATGCGTTTTCAGTACGTGCTCTTATTGTTTCATTGTGATCCTGTTCCAGTGGTTGCTAAATCATTCTCTCTTTATTTAAATTAGTTTCCATCTGAACTTGTAATCTAAAATGCGTGTTGCTTAAAATTGTGTTTTTGAGCACGTGCTTCTGTTTCAGTGGCTGCTAACTCATTTCATATTCACTGATTTTTGTATTTGCTTCAGTTTCCATTTGAACCTGTAATCTAAAATGAGTGTGTTGCTTTAGAATTGTGTTTTTTGGGCATATGCTCTTACTGTTTCAGTGGTTGCTAACTCATTTCCTATTCAATGATTTCTGTATTTGCTTCATTTTCAATTTGAACCTGTAATCTAAATTTATGTCGTGTAAAAATGTTTTTGGGCGTGTGTTCTTTACTGTTTCATCGACTGCTGTTTCTGTGGTTGCTAATTTCTTCTCTATTTACTGATTTCTGTTTTTGCTTTAGTTTCGATCTGAACCTGTAATGGATCTGAGCTCAGATGATCAGTCTGACATCAGTGATTCTGAAATAGAGGAGTACATGCTCAAGCCTTACAAGAGGCTGGAAGAAGGGAAATACAAAGTTCAGAAACCAAATGGATTCTACAAGTGTCCATTTTGTTCTGGCAAGAAGAAACAAGAGTATGGTTACAAAGACCTCATGCAGCATTCATCTGGAGTAGCAAAAGGTTCAGCTACCAGAAGCGCAAAACAGAAGGCCAACCATCTGGCTTTGGCAAGATACATGGAGACTTACTTGTCTTCCGGAAAGAATCTAGTAAACAAGCCAGCTGAACTTGCTCCTGCCCCTCAGTCTAGTGCTCAATCAGAGTTGTTTTGCTGGCCTTGGATGGGGATTATTATGACTTCAAGAAAGTATAATGCTGAATATCTGAAGAAACAATTCTCTCGGTATAAGCCCGTTGATATCGAAGTTCTGGATAAGGTTGAAGAACAGTCTACTCAAGCTGTGGTTGTTTTTGAAAAGGGTTGGACTGGATTCCATAATGCAGTGGAGTTTGAAAAAGCGTTTGAAGCAAACAAGCATGGTAAGAAAGAATGGACACAAAAGAGAGGAAATCCTGGGTCAAATCTATATGGCTGGTTTGCAAGGGCTGATGATTATGAGTCAGAGGGAAATTTGGGGACCTATCTTCGGAATAAAGGGCAATTGAAAACTTTGAATGATATAATGAAGGGCGATAAGCCAGACATTGGCAGCTTAGCTTATGAGATTGATCAAAAAATGGGAGATTTGGATGAATTGAACTTGATGGTGAAAGTGCAGAGTTTGTCACTAGAAAAGGTGTTGGAGGACAAGGACACGATGCAACATAATTTTTTGGAAGGTCAGTTCTACTTCTGCTGTTCTGCAGTATCCTTTCTGCTTTCTTTTTATTATATCATGTCAGATTTTGATATAATATTAGTGTGTCCATGTAATTTGCTAATGCGTTATGCACTTATGCTTCTGTGAACGTTACAATGTTTTAAATTAGTGAGTCTGGGATAGTGGTAAGTGTTTATTGCTTTTATACGAACTTGATTCTTGAACCTATCTTTTTATTTTGGTTTTGAACTTGTTCCTCTATTTATATGTACTATTGAGAAACTATAGATTGAGAAGTGACGTGCATTGCACATGGTTGTACCGTACGTGACCTGATCTTTTTTGGTGAACTTTCTAAGTGTTTTGTTCCTCTCGATTGCATTTTAAGCATTGTCTAGAAGGGTTTTGATGAACAATTTCTTAGTAGATTCTTTTGTGTAGGGTTGATTTGTTTTTTCCCTTTAGAAAATGTATGCAATTAATTGGATCTTGTAAAGTATTTTGTAATGTATCATACGTCTGAGATATACAAAAACAACTATATATGTTCAAGTTACATTATTTGATATCTTGATTATGTATTTCCTGTATATGAATTCAACAGAAAGCAGGAAATTGCAGAGGGCTTATCGTGAAACTGCACAGAGAATAATGATGGAGAGAGATAAACTCAGCCATGAAATTGAGTTGCGGAAGAGAGAACTTGCTATACGGGACAGAGATTTGAACAAAAGTGAGGCTTTTACCGAACGTGAAAGACAAAAGCTGGAAGATGAGAAGAAAAAGGTCAGTAATACTAACTCCATCTCATTGTTCATTTGCTATACTTGGCTATGAATTATGGTTGATTTATTTTGTTTCAAGAACTTATTGCTGTATCTTAGCTTTATTTAAGGTGGTGCAGAAGATTTATGAAGACAATTCCTTAAAGCATTCTTACTCGTGTATTAATTCTAACTATTGCTGTATCTGCAAAGCATTAATTAATATAAGTATGTTTAGTTATTACTAGTATACTTCAAGGATCTTTGTCCAATACTCCGTATTATAGAAATTGGAACATGTTTTTCCTTTGTTCATCATGTATAAAACACTGTCTCTCTGGCTGCTAAGAGTTTCCATGAATGAATCCTAATACTAGTATGTATACCACTAGAAACTATGGTTTGTATTGTGAAAGGGTAATTGTATTTTGGTCTTTCGTAAGAGTTGCATTGATTGAAGGAGATTGTTTCATTTCTGATGCTATCATTTTCCGCTGAACTTGTGAAAGGTTTCTTAAACTAATGATGCTATCATTTTTCTCAGAATGCTGCGAAGAATAGTTCGCTGGAGTTGGCTGAATTAGAAGAGAAGATATCCCATAAGAACGTACTGAGGCTGGTTGAACAACAAAAGGTAGGGGTTACAAGTCACATCATGAATGGTATGTTTCATTTGACAGATTTCCTTTCAGTAGGCTGACTAAATTTGTTTGTTCAGAGGGAGAAAGAGCAGGCACAGAAATGGGTTCTCCAATTAGAAAAAGAGTTGGATGAAAAACAGGCACTAGAAATGGAAATTGAAGAGTTAAAAGGGAAATTGGAAGTCACGAAGCACTTGGAAAATGCTGATGATGAAGCCGTCAAAGGCAAGATGGAAGATATGACTAATGAATTGGAGAAGAAAGTTGAACGAATGGAATTTATGGAATCTATGAATCAAGTTCTGATTGCAAAAGAGTTACAGAGCAATGATGATCTAGTGAATGCTCGTAAAGTTCTGCTTGAGGTATGGATACTGAACTCTATGCATTTTGAGGCCTAACTATCTTCTGTAGCATTCTTGAAATAAATTTTCCACTTCAAGCAATCTTAATTTGTTACTGTATTAAGCTTGTCAATAGTATTTCTCTTTTTGCTTCATCCATGTGCATAAAATTCTAAACTTCAGACTCTTTGTATCAGGGTTTAGCAGAAGTTTTAAATAGCGCTCGTACTACTAATATTGGGATTAAGAGGATGGGGGAGCTTGATGTAAAGGCGTTTATCGGCCCATGCAAACGAAGATTCGGCAAAGACTGGGAAAGTAAAGCAGCTGAGCTATCCTCTTTGTGGGAGGACAATCTGAAAGATCCAATGTGGCATCCATTTAAAGTCGTAACAATTAATGATAAGTCTGAGGTATGTGATTACACTATTCTACTCCATACTTCTCTCACTTAAGTTGTATATATATGAACATGAATTTGCTTTGTTATTAGGAAATTATTGACGAAAAGGATGAGAAGCTGAAGGGATTAAAGAAAGAATGGGGAGATGAGATTTATAATGCTGTAGTTGTGGCGTTCAAAGAGTTGAATGAATATAATCCAAGTGGAAGATATATTATAAGGGAGCTTTGGAACTACAAGGAGAACAGAAAGGCCACACTGAAGGAGGTGATCAACTATATTTTCAAGAGTATTAGTATTAGTCAGAAACGTAAGAGAATGTGAGGTTAGTATTTTCTTCAACTCAACTTGTGCATGTCATTTGTTTTCACATCTTTTAGGGATTGACTATCTTAATTTCTTCATGTTTGATGCAGGCTTTGCACGATTCGGATACGCTATTTTAGTTTCATAGTTTCCAAAATCAGTAAGACTATTATAACTGCTTTTCTGAATACTTTTGAAGAATGTAGTATTTGATATAATGCCATTTTGAATCTAGCGCTGGTAGCGTTGTGTAGAAAAGCTCGAACGAGAATTGAGATTGAGGCAATGGATTCAATAGTCTGTGTCTTCCTCTCTTACTCTCTTAGAAATCAATTACAGAGAAGAGTGTGCTTATATACTTAAGCAACAGGACACGACTAACCATAGAAGAATTAACCAGACTTCTAACAACCTTACTCAGGTAAGAATAAAAGCCAACTATGGTTAATATAAAATGCTAGAGTAACAACTTAATTCTCTAGATTCCCCCTTAAGTTGGAACGATCCATGAATCCAAGTCTGCAAGTCAGAAACTCATGTTGCTCACGTCCCAGTGCCTTTGTCAAGACATCTGCAAGCTGCAAACTGCTAGAGATATGTGAAGTTCTAAGGAATCCACTTTGAACCTTCTCCCTAGTGAAATGACAATCAATTTCCAAATGCTTGGTCCTCTCATGGAATCATGGATTAGCTGCGATTTGTTGGGCAACTTTATTATCACAGAACATTGTGATAGGTCCTGTAATTGGTATACCCAAATCTTTCATAATGAAGCTTGTCCAGACTAATTCACAAGTAGTAGCAGCCATACTTCTATACTCAGCCTCAGCAGAAGACCTAGACACAGTTGGTTGTTTCTTGGTTTTCCATGACACAAGAGAATGACCCAAGAAAACACAATATCCAGTTAAAGACCTTCTGCTACCTTTGCACGAAGCCCAATCAGAATCAGTGAAGCCAACCACAGTAAGATCATCTTGTAGAGGATAAAATAACCCTTTGTCAACAGTCCCTTTCAAATATCTAAGCAAATGAAGACCAGCAAGGTAATGTGGTTGTCTTGGAGAAGAGACAAACTGAGATAAGTGTTGCACTGCATAGCTAATATCTGGCCTGGTGAAGGATAAGTACAATAATCTTCCCAACAACCTTCTGTACTGCTCTGGATTAGGTGACAACAATCCTGTATCAGCCTTTAACTTCAGTCCAGTAGGTAGAGGGAAGGAGGCAACATTAGCATTTTCCATTTTGACACTCTTCAAGATATCAAGAACATATTTCTTTTGACTAAGGAAAATGCCTTCCTCAGTTCTTTCTATCTCCATCCCAAGAAAGTATCTGGCCTCTCCCAAGTCTTTTATGGTAAACTTCTTATCCAAAGCTTGCTTAACATGGTCTAACTCAGTAAGATCTGTCCCTGTTAGCAAAACATCATCAACATATACTAACAAGATGGTTAAATCTGATTTTGTTCTCTTGCTGAATAAAGAATAGTCATTAGTGGACTGCTTATAACCCAAACTGATTAGGAAGGAAGTAAGCTCTTGGTTCCACTGTCTAGAAGCTTGCTTCAACCCATACAAAGATCTTTTTAATCTGCATACTTGATCTGACTTGGCCTTTGTATAACCTTCTGGCACTTCCATATAAATCTCCTCATCGATAAAACCATGCAAGAAAGCATTGTTTACATCAAGTTGGAAAAGGGGCCAACCTTTAGATGCAGCCAGGGCAAGCACAATTCTGACAGTTGGTAGCTTGGCAACTGGGCTGAAAGTGTTCTTGTAATCTTTCCCAAGTTTTTGGTTGTACCCTTTTACCACTAATCTAGCCTTGTGTGTTTCTATACTCTCATCAGCTTTATACTTGATCTTGTAAATCCATTTTGAACCAATGGCCTTATGCCCAAGAGGTAGGGAAGTCAGATCCCATGTCTTGTTTTGCTCTAGAGCATTTAGCTCCTTGGCCATAGTCTCCTCCCACTCAGGAATACCATTGGCATCCTTGTATGTGGTAGGTTCAAAGGCAGCTAGAACCAGCTTGAAAGATTCTTCAATGCCAACTTCAGTGTCAGTATTCATAACATAATCTCTTGACCAAACTGGTTGTTGTCTAGCTCTAGTGGATTGTCTTGTATTGATGGGAATGATCCCCTCAGTGTTAGGAACTGATTCATCAAGTTGTACTTGTGTAGGAAGTTTAGGAACTTCTGGTGGAGCAGGAGCATTATCTCTTTCCCCCTCAGTTGATGAATCATCTTGAAGAGGAGGGGAGAATTCATGAAGCTCAGGTGAACTAGTGTGTTCCATGTTCCTAATAGGAGCAATAGCAGATAGGTCAGGAGAACTAGGGTCATCTCCAGAAGGAACATCCAGAGGCTGAAATGGAAACCTATCTTCACAAAAAATCACATCTCTGTTGTGATACACACACTTAGTGGTCAGCTCAAATAATCTATAGCCTTTGTTCTGTGCAGGATATCCTAACAAGATGCTTCTTCTGCCTTTAGCATCGAACTTATCAGTTCCTCTCTTCTCTGCAGAACCATAACATAGGCAACCCATAACTCTGAGATTGTCATAAGAAGGTTTCCTTTTGAACAACCTTTCAAAAGGAGTTTGCCAATCAATACTGACAAGAGGCATCTTGTTTATCAAATAGGTGGCAGTCAAAACACATTCTCCCCAGAATTCCTTAGGCAAATGAGCATGTAGTCTAAGAGCCCTGGCTGTCTCAATGAGGTGTTTGTGCTTCCTTTCCACAACACCATTTTGCTGAGGTCTATAGACCATGGACTTCTGGTGAATAGTCCCTTGTGCAGTAAGAAATTGTGTCATTTCCTTATTGCACAACTCACTACCATTGTCAGATCTGAGAACTTTAATTCTCACACCAAATTGAGTAAAAACCGCAACAAAGAAACCCTTCACTACACCCACAACCTGCCCTTTGTCATGCAACAAATAAGTCCAGGTGGCCCTGCTATAATCATCTACAATTGTGTAGAAATACTTTTCCCCTGTCAAACTAGGTTCACTGTAAGGACCCCACAAATCCATATGGACTAAATCAAAACAAGCAGTAGATTTAGTTGCACTGATAGGAAAAGGAAGATGATGCATTTTAGCCAATTTGCAAGTATCACAAAAAACATCTGAAAGAGGTTCTGAATTACATCCTGGAATGTACTTTAATCTAGAATAAGAAATGTGGCCAAGCCTATCATGTAAGATATGATTGTCTACTGCAACATTAAGAGAATTACAACCCTTATTTAAACTAGTAACTTGAGTCTCCTGTGACTGAAGCTTGTATAGTCCACCACTCTCTTGTCCAAGTGCCACAACTTTACTCCCCGGGGCCTGTAAAGTACAATGAGTATAATCAAAAAATGCCACAAGACTTTTCTGCTTAACCACTTTACTGACTGAAAGAAGATTGAATCTGAAATCTGCCACATAGAGAACATCTTGCAACACTAGTCAATTACTAATATGGACATTACCACATTGAGTGACTTCTTTGACAGTGCCATCAGGCAACTTAATAATAATAGGAACCAAAAGTTCTCTCACATTGACCAAAAACTCAAAATAAGGAGTCATGTGATCTGTAGCTCCTGTGTCAATTATCCAATCAAGTTTACCAAAGTTATGCAAGGCTAAATGAGCATAGGAACTACCTGAATGGTTAGTTACTGCAGACATCACCATTTTCCCTTTGAAGTGCTTCATCACTTCCTGGCACATAGCAACAATAAAGTCTGGATTGTCATATTTCCCTGAACGACTGCCTGGAGAACTATCTTCAGAATCAAGAGGAGAGCCAAGACTTTCACTCTCAGTGTGTCCAACAAATCTGGATGTTTTCCCAGTTTGCCTTCCTTTCTTCCCTTTGAACCAATCTGGATAGCCAAGCACCTCAAAACATTCTTCAACAACATGTCCAGTCTTGCCACAATGAGTACACAGTTTGCCTGACTTGATTCTGTCCCTTTCTTTCTTATCAATCCATCCACTCCTTTGATTTCCAGTATTGCTTCCCATGAAAGCATTAGATTCAGGAACTGTACTACCCAGCTCTTTCTGTTTCTCAACTTGCATCACAATCTGGTAAGCCTTACTCACAGAAGGTAATGGATATGAACCTACAATTTGGCTTTTAACACCATCAAAGTTTCCATTTAGGTTAGCTAAAAACTGCATTAGCTTGTCTTGACTATCCAATTCCTGGACTCTAGTCAGAACATTACACTTACATTTCACCAAAATCCCCCAGACACAAGTAGGAATACCATTCAGAAACTGTAACTCATCCCAACACTTTTTCAGCTTAGAATAATATGTGGTAACAGATGTGTCACCTTGGCTAGTGCGCATAATTTCCAGTTTGAGGCGAAAAACCATGGGAGCATTGCTTTGGTTGTACCTCTCAATGATTTCTGACCATAACTCCTTAGCAGATCCAATGTAAATGAAGCTATTGGAGATCTCTGGAGTCATGGAGTTAACCAACCAACAGGCCACCATGCCATCTGCACGACTCCATCTGGCATAATCGACCGATCCTTCCTCTGGTTTCTCGACAGTGTCATCCAGGAATCCCAGCTTAGACTTAGTTTGCAGCGCCATCCGAATCTTCCCGCTCCAGGAGAAGAAATTGCTTCCATCGAATTTCACTGTTGTCAACTGAGTTCCTGGATTGTCAGCATTCGCCAAGTTGAGAGGATCGGCTTGGGAGTTCCCTTGGATCTGCGCCATTTGAGCGAGTCTGGTGAGGAGTTCTTCCGCCATAGACGCTCAGCTTCCTAGCTCACAGAAGCAAATGAAGAAGAGAAAGAGCACTGCCTTTGTTGAAAGCTAATCAACAAATCTCTACACTCACTCGGTTGAACCAACCTGGCTCTGATACCATGTAGAAAAGCTCGAACGAGAATTGAGATCGAGGCAATGGATTCAATAGTCTGTGTTTTCCTCTCTTACTCTCTTAGAAATCAATTACAGAGAAGAGTGTGCTTATATACTAAGCAACAGGACAAGACTAACCACAGAAGAATTAACCAGACTTCTAACAACCTTACTCAGGTAAGAATAAAGCCAACTATGGTTAATATAAAATGCTAGAGTAACAACTTAATTCTCTAGACGTTGACGCTTAACGTTGTAGCTCCTTAACATTATCGCTCTCTCTTTCTATATATATGTTGAACTTTAGCTTATTGACTTAGAATTGTTGTAACCAAATTGAAATTGGGATATGTTTGGAATTGTTGACCACGTTTTGATACCAGTTGGGGAATATCATCTTCACATGAGAAATCTGAATCAACAATAAATCAAAATGTCAACTTAAGCCGAACTCTGAACCGTCGGAGTTCTATACAGTTCCAGTTTATGTAAATTGTTGAGTTCCAGTTTGCAGTAGCAGAGGCTTAATAGATCGCTCACACAATTAGGGGTTGCAATGGGGCATGGTTGGGACGGGGAGTACACACCCATTTTGTTGGGGCACATATGGAGCAAATCTCTTATGTATAATTCCTTTTTGAAGAAGGAAAGAAGATATACAAAATAAGTTCCCATTATCTGTCTTGAAAAACTTAATGGAGGTCTGAAAATGGTTTTCCACATAAGCAATAAACTGAGCAATCAAACAAGGTACATGTTCCTTGGATCTCATCAAACTGAGCAATCAAACGGTTTTACACATTAGCTGTTATATACTTTGGCTCTGTTCGGCTAAGTTATTTTTTCCCTTGTTTTAACTGAAAAATAAGCTAGCTTATTCAAAAAGAATAAGTTAGTCTTTCAAGCTTTTTACAAACATAAGCTAGCTTATTGGAACATTTACCGAACAGGCTGTTTATGTTTTTTGAAGATGTGAACAAATATATCTATATGATATGATGTACTCTTGCCTTTTGAAGATAATATTTATTAAAATCATCTATTTATATATATTAAAACAGAGTTATGTAAAGCTCTCTGGTAAACTCTGACTCCACTAAGCTGACATGTCATTTTCTCATAAATCCTCAACATCTATTTTCAATTTACTAAAAAATCTTAAACAAATCTAGCCATAATTCTACTATCTTTAACCGCAATCTAGCTAAAATAAATCTTTGTTAGTTAGTTTCCTACTTTATAGGTATTTTAATTGAAAATCAATAATAAAATTCTATAGTCAGTAATTTTTTACTTGACAAATCATATAATTAGTTGAGCTCTACTTAGTCATATATAATGGAACCATGTCTTAAAAGGTATGCTATTGTTAACTCTTATAAAAATCATATTATAAGTACATTCATATTTTTAGTATGTATATAAGTTTTAAAAAATATTTACATTAACTTTAATTAACACATACATTAATCAGACGTACACTATTCTTATTCAACAAAAAATTAGGCACCACTAAACGATAATTATTGAAATAAAATTTAATGTAATAAATTTAGAAAGAATTATGGTGCGCGAGTATGAAAATTTAGATGAGGGTGATAAACGATAGACTTAATACTAGTTGATGTGCCCGCGCCCTGCACGAGATTGAATTTATTTTATGTTTTTAACAATTGATGTGCCGGTATAGTTGCTCAAACTAAAATTTGATATTAGAGAAGTATAGTTGCTCAAACTACAATTTGATATTAGAGAAGAATGGAATAGAATAAACTTTTCAAATATCCTCAAAAATAATCTTTTCAAAAAATATACCTTCTCGTCAACTATTAACAATTATTTCCCAATAATAATATTTTATTATCGAAACTTATTTTACGTATGCAACACACACGAACTTGAATCTTCCAAGTGACATTATTCTTTTACTTTAAATCTTCAATGAAATGTAAAATCATTTTTCTCTACATAAGATAAAAATGAAAAAAATGAATCAAAGTAACGTACTCGTTAAATATATGCTCAATCGACGATCAAATTGAAAGATATATATAGCCTATTGGATGTTGTTCTTTTGTTTACGTGGGTTTGATGTCTCTTTTGTTAAGTGATTGTATTGGCTCATGTATAATAAGTTTATATAGAGAGGATTATGAAAAGTTAATTTAGATATTAGATATTGTCAAAAATTGATGTGCCCGCGCCCTGCACGAGATTGAATTTATTTATATTATTAACAGTTGATGTACCAGTATAGTTGCTCAAACTAAAATTTGATACTAGAGAAGTATAGTTGCTGAAACTACAATGTGATATTAGAGAAGAATGAAATAGAATAAACTTTTCAAATATCCCCAAAAATAAACTTTTCAAAAAATATACCTTCTCGTCAACTAATATCAATTATTTCCCAATAATAACATTTTACTATCGAAATTTATTTTACGTATGCAACACACACGAACTTAAATCTTCCAAGTGACATTATTCTTTTACTTTAAATCTTCAATGAAATGTAAAATCTTTTTTCTCTACATAAGATACAAAAGAAAAAAAAAGAATCAAAGCAACGTACTCGTCAAATATATGCTCAATCGACGATCAGATTGAAAGTTATATATAACCTATTGGATGTTGTTCTTTTGTTTACGCGGGTTTGAAGTCTCTTTTGTTAAGTGAATGTATGGGCTCATGTATAATAAGTTTATATAAAGAGGATTATGAAAAGTTAATCTAGATATTAGATATTGTCAAAAATTGATGTGCCCGCGCCCTGCACGAGATTGAATTTATTTTATATTATTAACAATTGTTGTGCCAGTATAGGTGATCAAACTAAAATTTGATATTAGAGAAGTATAGTTGCTGAAACTACAATTTGATATTAGAGAAGAATGGAATAGAATAAACTTTTCAAATATCCCCAAAAATAATCTTTTTAAAAAATATACCTTCTCGTCAACTAATATCAATTATTTCCCAATAATAACATTTTATTATCGAAACTTATTTTACGTATGCAACACACACGAACTTGAATCTTCCAAGTGACATTATTCTTTTACTTTAAATCTTCAATGAAATGTAAAATCATTTTTCTTTACATAAGATAAAAAAGAAAAAAAATGAATCAAAGTAACGTACTCGTCAAATATATGCTCAATTGACGATCAGATTGAAAGATATATATAGCCTATTGGATGTTGTTCTTTTGTTTACGTGGGTTTGATGTCTCTTTTCTTACGTGGGATGTTTGAGGCCGACACATAGGCAAATTGATCGTAAGGGCAATATGTGGCAAAACACCGCTCTGTTTTAATATATGTGTGTATGTATGTATGTATGTATAGATTAGGTGACTATTTCAAAACTCTTTACTTTAAATCATCACATTCCATTAATATTTCGAAAAATATTACAATATAAAAGATGTAATTTTAAAGTATTTGTCTCTTAAAAAAATTTACTATAAATATTTTGTCCTACTTTTATGTGTTGTTATTTGTTCTATATGACTATTCGAATTTATATGTTTATTACTTTGTATTTTGTTAATATCTCAACTTGGTGTCTTTATTAAGAGTATGTAGTTTAACATGTTATTTTCGTATTATTATACTTGAGAGATCACTTATACATATGAATTTTGTTATTATCGTATTTGTTTAAGAAAAGTAAGTTATTTTCAACTGGCTATGAAATTGTTGCAATTTATATTTTTGAGAAATAAATATTTAAGACATGTGTTTTAACTTTTAACAGTAAATACTTTCGCCTTTTATTTTACATTTTCACATTTGTTATTTGATATCTTCGTATTTTATTGATTGTATTTAAAATTAATTATGTATAATTCATTTCATAGCTACCAACTTATTTTTCGAATAGAATTATGAAGTTTTTGCACGGAACCACCCTTTATATGGGCCATTTTTCGAATAGAATTATGAAGTTTCAAGAACCCTAAAACCCCAATTTAATTTAAAAAAACCCTAAATCTTTGTACCAGGTTTGCTTACCTGGTAAAGTTGTAATTACTACAAAAACTCAAGGGTAAAATGGTCTTTTAATAAGGGTGGAACTTTGTAATAAAAAGTGAAATAAGGGGTGATTTTAAATCAATAGTTATATAAGATGTGGTTCTATGCAAATTGGCCCATATAAAGGGTGATTCCGTGCAAAAATCTCTAAAATTATACATGAGATTACTCATCAATTGACTAATAAATTATATAAACCCGCACAAGGCGCGGGAACTTCGTTAGCTCTTCCTAAAAGTGTAAAAAATCACACAAAACTTTGTTGGTTTCGGTATGGACGGTTTATTTCGATCCCTTCAAAAGGGTTCTGAGTTCTATTGGATGTGAGGATTGTGTTGGTGGGTGATTGGTAAGAACCTTCGATCTATAAATTGTTTGTTGATCTATATGTTGGTGATTGAAACTGTACGAATATAAAAGTCAAGTTTCTCTCACATTGAAAGTTTGATGGTCTAGTATATAAGTACATGGACTATTTCTCCGATCACAATTGGTTTTAAGATGAAATTTTATAGACTTGTATGTTTAGGTCCAACTACGCATACACGTTTTTCTGTAATGTTAGATTTGTGCCTTAAATCTCAAGTTGGGCTTGTTGGGCTCAATTGAGCTTGTTTAGGTTTTGTGTTTTAGGAGAATAATATATATACTCTTTATTATTCATAACCTAATAGAGAGGAAAAATTAGGATTTTTGATAACCGTCACAAATAGAAAGAGAGAGTGTTCTTAGATCTAGAACGTTTTTTTTTAGTCTTGTAATCTGTTTCCTCCTCTGAAATATAGTCTGATATCTTCTGTCGGTGGATGTAGCCAACACAACGTTGGTGAACCACGTAAATCTGTGTGCGCTTTGTTATCTTCTCGTTTATATCTATTTTCTGTATCGTCTTCCTCACATCCGTCATAACATATAAGATCCAGTCCGTCACTGTCACGAACCTACCATAGTCCAATGGACTTATACCGTACCGTTGCAATTTTATAACCCCTTTCAACTTGTTTTGGCGCCTCCGAAGTCGGAACCGTTTAGGTATAGATATGATAAAGCTAACAAGTTACTTATATTCCATGCACGTTGAATGTTTTATAACTTTGAGTGTCAAGTGAGTAAAGTACAAATGTATGACACGCACGTAAGATCATTTAATTATACTCTAGTCTATCCTATAACTACAAAATACTCCCTCTGTCCAAAATACTCCATATTTCCCTATTTGTTTGTACACTTTTCTTTTCTTTTCGGTTGTCTCCTTTTGTTTGTCTATTATTTCATTTATCTTACTTTATTCTACCCATTATATCCCTACTATCAACCTATAATTACCACATTTTCACTTTTTATCTCTCTCAAGTTTCAATTTTATCTACTCTTCCTCTCTATCTCTCTCCTCTAACCATTCACTTTATACTTTTCTCTTTCCTATAATCATTATATTCCTACAATTTCTTAATTTTCGCGAAAATCGTACTTGTGGACGAACAAAAAGGGACGGAGGGAGTATACTATATACTCGTTAAATCATTCTTCAAGTGCAAAAACACAACGTCCTCTTCAAAAATCTCTCCAATCTGCCGATATACTAGTAAAAAACAACATTGATGAATTGATGGAGGAGGAGGACGAAGAGGAGAAAATGTTCAAGAAGCAATGGGAGAAGCATCAAGAAAAAATGCGAGGGATTATTGCTTTAATGGGACTTCCCCCTCACTGGGAAGACTGGTTTTGCCGAACGGATAGGAGATTGGGCGAAATGTCCAGTCTTGTGCATTCAACACTTCCTCTCCTCCCTAAACAATGAGAAAAAGAAGAAGAAAGTGGAATTGCCTGAAATACGGATAACTCCACTATCTTCCATAGAAGTCCAGCAAGAGGCATTTTCTAACCTCTGCAGTGTGGCCAAGTTCCATCTTCTAAAGGGAATAAACCGCAACTCAACTATCGTCATCAAGTCCCGTCTCAACTCCACATTCGAGCTCAACACACTACGAGAACTCGCTAGAGGAGATCTCGTTACTTATCCCCTCTTGATCATCGAGTGTCGCGTGTCAAACGAGTTCTTATGGAGGCACAACATTGAATCTGTTGCCAATACCTTTGGTCTTGATATCAACATCCGAAGTTGGAAAGAGATGGAGGATCTCATAGTTGCTTATACTGACCACCAAGCTAAATGTGATCTTCACCTTAAGCAAATGCAGATCAAGGCATTTGATGTTGATCATATCGTCATCAGAAGGTTGGTGGTGGATACACTGAATGATATCATGGGTGTTACCAGCTCTGGCCTCCCCTATGATTTTACTGATGCTATAAAATTTCTTCTCACTGCATCCCAACAAGAATTGATTGACAATTTTCAAAGTCCATATACAATGGAATTTCGTGACTTACGACCCTATCTCTTAGAGAAGAGATTGAGTGCTGCGGAGTCAAAAGGGAGAAACAACCACTTGTGTCCTCAAGGTAAGGTTTCAGATCCGGTGAGAATAATTAATATGGTGCGATGCACAACCTTTAATATTCACACGCATAGCCTTCTATATTTACATTAACAACCTTTCACATTTTTTCATATATTGTCAAAGACATGCACATGTGTGTAGGTGTGCATGTGAATGTAAAGGGATGTGCATGTGAATACTGGGAAGCCCTTAAACATGATCATCACGATGATCTTGCTTGTCGGGTTTGCGAAAGGCAAGTAGTTTCAGGAACATCAGCCTACACTTGTCGTCTCTGTATCCTCACTCTTCATAAATCATGCGCCGAGAGGATTGATTTCAAGGCTCTAAACTTCAATTTAGAGTTCTTGTATACAGGGGAGTACCATACTCGTTTACCGGTAAAGAAAGCTTCCAAGGCTTTTCAAGCACTACCAACTATTATCAACCACAACTCCCACAAACATTTCCTTTCCTTCCAGCTTAACAAACTAGAATATTCGTGCACGGCATGTGGAAGATATAGACCCAAGTTTGCATATCGTTGTAAGCATTGTGCTCTGTTTTATCACTTAGAATGTGCTTTCTTGCCTCTAGAATTGCTCAGGCATAGACATGCTGGACATGTGCATGTAATGAAGCTCAAGTATTCTCGACATGATGATGGCATGGAACCCGAGGAATCATACTGGTGTGATGTCTGCTACAAGGACATGGATCCGTATGTTTGGTTTTATTCTTGCCAAAACTGCTCCTACTACATTGCTCATGTAGATTGTGCTGGTGGATATAAGTATTTGGGCAAACTAAGGGATGCAAAATTTGTTCAACAGATTCAATCTCAACTGGAAAATACCAATGTCGAGGAGCAACTCGAGATCGAGCTGAGCAACTCGAGATCGAGCTGAGCAACGATGAGGAGCAATATCAACAAATCCACAATATAATAGTGTTTTGTTAAGCTTTTTTTTTTTGCAAAAGGGCAAGAACCGAGGCCCCATGCTCTCAGAGCAATGGCGGCCCCTGATCATCCTTCAGGATGATCCGAAAAAATGACATCAAGGTTGGAGGCAACCTTGGGAGAGAAGGAAACTTCGCAAGTTCCTGATATTCGCATCAGGTAAACACGTGGACCAATGGCCATACAGAGAGAGCTTAATGGCCGTAATATTAACATCTTTGTTAGCAAGGAAATCAGCAGCTTGGTTCGCCTCTCTAAAACAATGTTTGAAAGTATAGTTAGGAATAAATTTAAGGAGATGCCAACAATCCATAATAATTGTCTTAATTTTCCATGGTATCTTCCAAATTCGTGAAATCGAATTAATAACCATTAAGTTATCACCTTCAAAAATGATATTATTGAGATTATGGAATATTGCTGATTGAATTGCTTGAAGAGCTGCATAAGCTTCGATTTGAAGAATTGTATGTAAATTTGTTTTTTGGTTATTAACGAAAATGATTTTACCATTATTGGTTCTGCAAATAGTAGCAACAAAAGCATTTGTGTTTGTATTTAATGACCCGTCGAAATTTATTTTGTACCAGTTATCTGGTGGTGGGTTCCAAGTTCTGTTGTTCTTCTTATTCCTATTGCGGAGATTACGTTGTTTTGGGCTTACACCTTTAAGTTGGGAAGAATCCCAATTGCGTAAATTAAAATAAGCTATATCCGCAGGATCTCTGCTATCCGGGGTAACTCTGTTGAAAACAATTTTATTTCTAAATTGCCATAGTTCATACCAGAAGAATATAAGAGGTTGTAGTATTTTTACATGTTGTGTGTTGGAATTAATCGTATCCTCAATATATTCATTAAGGGTTTTATCTTTTGGTAAGTTGAAGTGTTGATTAAGGATCCGTGATTTTTTTTGAATATGTTGTTCACTATTTGAGCATTGGAAAAAAAAGTGTTGTGAATCTTCAAGAAGGTGGTTACAACGAGAACAATGATTGGGAACTCCATTATAGTATCTATTTATAGATAAAGCATTGCGGATGATCATGCTATTTTTTGTAATCCCTTAAGGGACTTATTTCCAATTTAGAGATTAGTAGTTGGATGGATGAGAATATTTAAGCTTATTATATGAATAAATTAATAGGTATAATTTTCCTTTGCAACGGAAAAAAACACAGATCCAATCGACCACTAACCAACTAGATTAACATGCACCTTATAAAGATCGTTCATTGATGATCGTTGAAGAGTTCAAATACTATAACCCGTTTGTGTATCAAATTCCACTATCGATGATAGATTCATTGTTGTACATAATTCTAAATGAAAAACAAGTTTTAAGAACTGATATTATCAATTCGATTTACATTGTTTACATGTGTATTAGGAGAAAACTTCGGCTAAGAACACCCTTTTAAAAAACGAAGTGCGAAGTTTTTCGCGTATACACATAACAAACTAATGTTCATAATTTGAACGGTAATGTTCATAATCTGGCGATCATATCCGTTCATGTCATTTTGAGGGGGGAAATCAAAGTTCACAGAAATTATAAGAATGTCTCCGCGTCCCTTAGTGAAAACGTTCAAAAGATTTCATCTCTCGGATTATGAACATTATTATCCAAAACTGTTCGCATTTCGTTTTTTAGGCCAATTCACACCCGAACTTTCCTCGTGCTTATTCCTCTATACGTATATATCTCTGATCAAGATAGATTAACTCGTGTATAACGAACGTATGTACAAGAGCGATCTGGTTGTTTGATCGACAAATTAAGATTATGATACAACCACATCCCTACTTTCAACGCAGTCGATTTCGTACATTGTATTAACTTCTTGTTCCCAAAATCATAGTACAATACTAATCTTTCTCTATGGTATTCGACCATATATATAGATGCATCATTATAAGATACTAAATTTATAAACACATCGAAGATAACCTAAGGTTTTACGCTATCAAGGACAAATTAGCGCATAATAAACCAACAAATTAAATAATTCTAAGTATTCTAATGCGTGAAAATTCCATATAGGTGTTCTAGTATAACAAGTGTAAAGATTTATTAAAGAAAGCCTCCCGGAACAATAGAAATTGGCAAGAGAACAGAGGCTGGTGTGGTTGTTCATCGCTAAGATCAAAGACCAACCAAACCAGCCAACTGATGTCTTGTCGGTTTCATAGTCCGTATTACATGCTCCTTACTTCAACCCCTGGTATTTGATCCTATATATAGGGGTGTAGTCGGTTACAAGGATTTAGTTATGTATTACCCAAGTAATATACTTTCGTAACAAATTTTGTCTAATATAACAAGTATAAAAGATTTATTAAGTATTACCAAGTAATATACTGTACTTTTTACCAAATTTTGTCCTTATCAAGATAATATAACACGTATTAAAATATCTTCTAAGATAAGGTTGAACAACTGATATGCATAAAATTGGTGTTTTCAAAATGGCAGTGTACATTAACTTAATGCAAGGTAGTAGTAAAAAGGAAGAGATTAGTAGCAGTGTGATCAGATCTCTCCTCTATAACCCCCAGATCCAAAGTAATCCCGTCTGGAGCTGGCGATTTGCACAGACTTCTCATGCTCATACTTTGGACAATTTTGCACTCTATGCCCAAGACCACCACAATAAGCACATCCCTTAACTCCACTCGCCTTCGCTACCGCCTCGGCTTCTTCCATCGGGTCGTTCAGCTCAGCCAAAACAGGAGGAATTCTCTGCTTCGCTTCCTGCAAAAGATGTTTCAAGTCCAACAATGTTGTCTCACTCTGGTTTCTGTTTATAAATGTCGTAGCAATTCCTGTTTTCCCGCACCTTCCCGTTCGTCCAATACGATGAACATAATTCTCGATCTCTGCAGGCATGTCGTAGTTTACCACATGTTGAATGTCGGGAAAATCCAAACCCTTTGAGGCAACGTCTGTTGCAACCAAGACGTCTTTTTTCCCGGCTTTGAATGATGCAATTGCATATTCTCGTTCTTCTTGGTCTTTTCCTCCGTGTACAGCAACTGCTTCCACTCCTTTTAGAAGAAGGTACTCATGGATGTCGTCCACATCAGCCTTGTTCTCACAGAAAATTAAAACAGGAGGAGGCGTTTTCTGAAGGCATTCAAGAAGGTAGACGATCTTTGCCTCTTGCTTTACGTACTCGACTTCTTGAATCACATCTAGATTTGCAGCCCCAGCTCTTCCAACGTTTACCACAACTGGCTTGACTAGAGCACTTTTGGCAAAGGTTTGGATCTTTGTAGGCATAGTTGCAGAGAAAAGGACGGTTTGTCTTTGGGATTTGAAATGATCAAATACTTCTCGGATGTCGTCTTCAAATCCTAAATCTATCAGCCTATCTGCCTCGTCCAAGCATAGATACCTGCATCACATTTCGAAGGTTAAAACACTTGTCAGATCTAAAAAAAGTGAAAAACAGATAGAAAACACAAGTTGGTTCATAATATAAATAAATACACTCCCACATGACTCTTGATTGAATTTACATCTGAACAACCAAAAGTTACTGAAGATATCCAAAGAGATAGATAGATCAGAATCTTACCTACAGCAGTCGAGACTCATTTTCTTCTTAGCAAGTAAATCCTTCAACCTTCCTGGAGTAGCAACCACAATATGCACGCCTCTCTTAACAACATCCATTTGTGATTTCATATCAACGCCACCTATACAGAGCAAAGGCCTGAGCTCCGGATATCCAGCATCTCTTAACGACTCCAGAAATTGTTCCACAACCTCGTAAGTTTGCCTAGCAAGCTCTCTCGATGGACAAACTACTAAACCAAAAGGCCCTTCTCCTGCAGCAATCGGCATCATCACCTCCTCTTGCAATGCCACCATAATTAGAGGCAGTACAAAAACTAGGGTTTTCCCTGAACCCGTAAATGCAATACCGATCATGTCCCTACCGGCTAAAATTACAGGAAGGCCCTGGACTTGGATTGGTGTTGGTTGCACAATCCCCTTAGTTTTGAGCACTTTTAAAATCGGGTCGGGAAACCTCATATCTTTGAAATTCTTGATTGGTGGTGGAATATCATCACCATCGACAATTATATGCCACTGTTTCCTGACGGCTTCACATTGCCTCATCGACATCCTTCGGATTGGAAGAGGTGGTTTCCACCCTGTCAGAAGAGGCTCTGTATATGTTATGCCTTTGGCTAACTCACGGACTGACATGAGGCTTTTCTTGTCTGATAGATGTTCTATCATCTCTTTTTCCTGTTGCACCATTTGCTCAGTGGGACTAACCTCAGGAACATCACGCTTGAGCTGTGTAGCCTTAACAAGCAAGCTCGGTTTTGCTTCGACCAGCTTTGACTTTTCAGAATCTTCTTCTAATTCAGAAACCTTCCCCTTCCGCTGAAGAATCTTCTGTGCCTCCATTGCCCTGCGCTTATGCACCGGGATATATTCAACGTAATCATCATCCTCTTCCATTTCTTCAGGCACTGTGGCAAATACAAAGTCAGATCTTCAAGATTATCAAAGTTTACATACTTCCAGAACTAAGAGGCTCAAAACTAAAGTAACATTTGGCATGTCTAGAGGGAAGAGAAAACAATATTTGAGTGGAAACTAAAAATAAAGAGGTGCCACTATGAGTTGAGCTAAAGTTAGAAGTTGACAAGATTATAGGGATATTTAGACTAGTATTTCATATTCCTATAGCAAAGACATTGAAATCAATAGCCATTTAAGATCTTCAATAAAAAAATAACCCTCTCTCCAACTCTAAGTCAGAATCGATTGTCAAAAATAGGGTTGAGCATGATTGATTCAATAGATGATTAGACATGATACATAGATGATTATGAGTATAACTCATAGATGATTAGACATGATACATAGACCAGTTGGCTACAAACAGATACTCCCTCTGTCCCTCAATGTGTGCAACATTGAGGGAATGGCACAGGAATTAAGGCAAGGGAAAGCAAAAGAGAATAGATAGTTCAGCCAATCAGAATATAATTTGAATCTTAAAATGAAATACAAAATGATTTACAATACAAAATCTCTAAACTACCCCCTAACACACAACCCATATCTGACCACCGCTTATCGCCTCCTCCCTCCAATTTCCCCCTGTTGTACCACAACCTCCCTAATGTGTAAGGCCAAATTGCCAATTCCAATGGGAACTTCATTTTAGATCTTGAGTACCAAGGTTTTAATCTACTGCATATGTAAGCAAACAAGGATGTCACATAAACACAACACCAAAATAGATCTCATCAGTCTTCGATAGATCTCAATATTTGATAAACAAACACCCAATAAATTAAAATCGCAAACCACAATCGTTCACCAAATTAGACATTGACAGAAAGATTAAATAAAAATACAAGGAGATCGGAAACCAACCTGTTGAGCAAGAACGTTGAAATGTCAAGCGTCAAAAGACAACACTGGATCCGGCCATAAACGCCCAACCTCTGCGCCTCCGTCTGCACAAGAAAGCCAGAGATTTCTCAGCCATGGTTTGAGATACGAAACTTAGGGTTTGTGCAGGGACAAATAGAGAGGAGGCGGTGATGAGAGAATAACGAGAGAGGGAGAGATAGGGTAAGGGTTAACTGTGTTGGGTTGGGCTGGGATATTTTGGGCTCTGTTTTTTTAGTTGGATTAGATTAAGGTAGGGTTAATTAGATTAAATTTGGGTTTATTTGGATTTTGGGGTGAATTTGCTTAGTGAGTTAATTTGGGTTAAAAAATTAATTTGGGTTCAGCAGGTAGTTTTAAGGTTAATGAATAAATGAGTTACGGAGGAAATTTAGGTGGCGTTTGGTTGTGCAAGGAGGAAAGGAAAGGGAATGGAATTGATTTAGGAGAGGGAAAGGAATGGGAAAGGGTTATCTCTAATCATGTTTGGTTTATTTAGGGAAAGGAAATGGAATAAAGGATAACTCTTTATATATGTTTGGTTTATTTAGGGAATGGAATTGATTTGAATGATAAAATCTTTCACATATTAATGAAAAACAATCATATAATAACAAAATTATAACCACAAACCAAGAGACTAAAAATAACAAAAATTGTCATAACTTCTAGCTCTTACATAAATTGAGTCATAGGTTTTCAATTCTCAAAACAGTCATAGCTTCTCAAAACACAGTCATAGCCCAAACACACAGAGTCGCAACTCCTCAAACACACAGAGTCATAACACCTAAATACAAATATCAAAATGAACACATATTTCAAACAAGTGAGAAACTAAAATTCGAAATCCTTGTCTAGCCCCGTCTTCTGAGCATATGAGAGACGTATTGTTTTTTCAGCGAGGTAGATGCTTGATAGAACAACCGAAGTTTGTGTTCCTCGGCCATTACAATACTGCCTATAAGCTACCGTAGGCAAAACAAAGTGGCCCTAACCAATTCTACCGTAGGCTGAATTGATAATTTATGAATCAAAACACTACTAACACCCATTATACGGTGGAATTCATGAATCAAAAACTAATCATTCTATCTCACAAATCACAAACCCATATGATCGAAACAAAGTTACCCTAAAATTCAGAAGCAAGAGCCTGCAAATAGCATTCAGCAAATAGTATCCAGTCATTAAAATTCAGCAAATAATGGCAAAACAAGTAACAAGTTCAGTCATTAAAATTCAGAAGCAAGAACTTGCAAATAGCATTCAGCAAATAGTATTGAAAACAAACAATGAGCGAAAAGAATGCATCCAGAAGCAAGAGCTTCCAAAGTTCTCTCTCCCAGATCCTTTGCTAGAAATCGAAAAGAATGCAATAGATAAGATGAGAGTTGTGTATGGATTCAGATCTAACCTTGTGGTGCTTCAGAGAGGAACAGCGGGTGCTTCAGAGAGGAACAGCGAGCGAGCGAGCTTCAGAGAGGAACGACGAGCGAGCTGACCGGCGAGCGAGATTCAGAGAGGAACGGCGAGCAAGTTCAGAGAGGAAGGAAGAGTTCCAGATCGGCCGCCATGGGAGAGAGAAGGAGAGAGAACTTTTGTCGGGAGAGAAATTTTTTATCGGGAGACTAATGTTTCAAGGGAAACAAGTGAATGTAACGATTGAGTTACATTGGGCTAAACGCTTATCGGGCTGGAATGGTTTTCGTTACCCTAAAATTGAAAACAAATATCAACTCCTCTGGACGAAGACCCGACGTTTCTAGGGGTTTCTTCATAGTTTCACTGGTTTTGCCACTAGAAGAGATTACACAATCATAACTATTAGATTTCTGGGTACCGGTCTTGTTGAGACAAACCCTAGAAGGAAGTCCTACATTAACGAGGAGCGGAAGATAGGGAAGTATGGTATTGATGTGAAAGGGGATTTAGGGTTTGTATTTACCGGAGAGAGGTCGGATGAATTGAAGGCGAGGAGAGAGATCTCGTCGAGCTTGGGTCGGAGAACGGCGAGCTGGCGTTGGAATTGGAGAGAGAGAGAGAGAGACGCTTGTCTCAAGGGAGAGCTGGACGGGGAGCTGCCTAGGTCTCTGGATGAAGACCCGACGTTTCTAGGGGTTTCTTCATAGTTTCACTGGCTTTGCCACTAGAAGAGATTACACAATCATAACTATTAGATTTCTGGGTACCGGTCTTGTTGAGACAAACCCTAGAAGGAAGTCCTACATTAACGAGGAGCGGAAGATAGGGAAGTATGGTATTGCTGTGAAAGGGGATTTAGGGTTTGTATTTACCGGAGAGAGGTCGGATAAATTGAAGGCGAGGAGAGAGATCTCGTCGAGCTTGGGTCGGAAAACGGCGAGCTGGCGTTGGAATTGGAGAGAGAGAGAGAGAGAGGCGCTTGTCGCAAGGGAGAGCTGGACGGGGAGCTGCCTAGGTCTCTGGATGAAGACCCGACGTTTCTAGGGGTTTCTTCATAGTTTCACTGGCTTTGCCACTAGAAGAGATTACACAATCATAACTATTAGATTTCTGGGTACCGGTCTTGTTGAGACAAACCCTAGAAGGAAGTCCTACATTAACGAGGAGCGGAAGATAGGGAAGTATGGTATTGATGTGAAAGGGGATTTAGGGTTTGTATTTACCGGAGAGAGGTCGGATGAATTGAAGGCGAGGAGAGAGATCTCGTCGAGTATGGGTCGGAAAACGGCGAGCTGGCGTTGGAATTGGAGAGAGAGAGAGAGGCGCTTGTCGCAAGGGAGAGCTGGATGGGGAGCTGCCTAGGTCTCTGGATGAAGACCCTATGTTTCTAGGGGTTTCTTCATAGTTTCACTGGCTTTGCCACTAGAAGAGATTACACAATCATAACTATTAGATTTCTGGGTACCGGTCTTGTTGAGACAAACCCTAGAAGGAAGTCCTACATTAACGAGGAGCGGAAGATAGAGAAGTATGGTATTGCTGTGAAAGGGGATTTAGGGTTTGTATTTACCGGAGAGAGGTCGGATGAATTGAAGGCGAGGAGAGAGATCTCGTCGAGTATGGGTCGGAAAACGGCGAGCTGGCGTTGGAATTGGAGAGAGAGAGAGAGGCGCTTGTCGCAAGGGAGAGCTGGATGGGGAGCTGCCTAGGTCTCTGGATGAAGACCCTATGTTTCTAGGGGTTTCTTCATAGTTTCACTGGCTTTGCCACTAGAAGAGATTACACAATCATAACTATTAGATTTCTGGGTACCGGTCTTGTTGAGACAAACCCTAGAAGGAAGTCCTACATTAACGAGGAGCGGAAGATAGAGAAGTATGGTATTGCTGTGAAAGGGGATTTAGGGTTTGTATTTACCGGAGAGAGGTCGGATGAATTGAAGGCGAGGAGAGAGATCTCGTCGAGCTTGGGTCGGAAAACGGCGAGCTGGCGTTGGAATTGGAGAGAGAGAGAGAGAGAGGCGCTTGTCGCAAGGGAGAGCTGGACGGGGAGCTGCCTAGGTCTCTGGATGAAGACCCGACGTTTCTAGGGGTTTCTTCATAGTTTCACTGGCTTTGCCACTAGAAGAGATTACACAATCATAACTATTAGATTTCTGGGTACCGGTCTTGTTGAGACAAACCCTAGAAGGAAGTCCTACATTAACGAGGAGCGGAAGATAGGGAAGTATGGTATTGCTGTGAAAGGGGATTTAGGGTTTGTATTTACCGGAGAGAGGTCGGATGAATTGAAGGCGAGGAGAGAGATCTCGTCGAGCTTGGGTCGGAAAATGGCGAGCTGGCGTTGGAATTGGAGAGAGAGAGAGAGAGAGAGAGAGACGCTTGTCTCAAGGGAGAGCTGGACGGGGAGCTGCCTAGGTCTCTGGATGAAGACCCGACGTTTCTAGGGGTTTCTTCATAGTTTCACTGGCTTTGCCACTAGAAGAGATTACACAATCATAACTATTAGATTTCTGGGTACCGGTCTTGTTGAGACAAACCCTAGAAGGAAGTCCTACATTAACGAGGAGCGGAAGATAGGGAAGTATGGTATTGATGTGAAAGGGGATTTAGGGTTTGTATTTACCGGAGAGAGGTCGGATGAATTGAAGGCGAGGAGAGAGATCTCGTCGATCTTGGGTCGGAGAACGGCGAGCTGGCGTTGGAATTGGAGAGAGAGAGAGAGGCGCTTGTCGCAAGGGAGAGCTGGACGAGGAGCTGCCTAGGTCTCTGGATGAAGACCCTATGTTTCTAGGGGTTTCTTCATAGTTTCACTGGCTTTGCCACTAGAAGAGATTACACAATCATAACTATTAGATTTCTGGGTACCGGTCTTGTTGAGACAAACCCTAGAAGGAAGTCCTACATTAACGAGGAGCGGAAGATAGGGAAGTATGGTATTGCTGTGAAAGGGGATTTAGGGTTTGTATTTACCGGAGAGAGGTCGGATGAATTGAAGGCGAGGAGAGAGATCTCATCGAGCTTGGGTCGGAAAACGGCGAGCTGGCGTTGGAATTGGAGAGAGAGAGAGAGAGGCGCTTGTCGCAAGGGAGAGCTGGACGGGGAGCTGCCTAGGTCTCTGGATGAAGACCCGACGTTTCTAGGGGTTTCTTCATAGTTTCACTGGCTTTGCCACTAGAAGAGATTACACAATCATAACTATTAGATTTCTGGGTACCGGTCTTGTTGAGACAAACCCTAGAAGGAAGTCCTACATTAACGAGGAGCGGAAGATAGGGAAGTATGGTATTGCTGTGAAAGGGGATTTAGGGTTTGTATTTACCGGAGAGAGGTCGGATGAATTGAAGGCGAGGAGAGAGATCTCGTCGAGCTTGGGTCGGAAAACGGCGAGCTGGCGTTGGAATTGGAGAGAGAGAGAGAGGCGCTTGTCGCAAGGCAGAGCTGGACGGGGAGCTGCCTAGGTCTCTGGATGAAGACCCGACGTTTCTAGGGGTTTCTTCATAGTTTCACTGGCTTTGCCACTAGAAGAGATTACACAATCATAACTATTAGATTTCTGGGTACCGGTCTTGTTGAGACAAACCCTAGAAGGAAGTCCTACATTAACGAGGAGCGGAAGATAGGGAAGTATGGTATTGCTGTGAAAGGGGATTTAGGGTTTGTATTTACCGGAAAACGGCGAGCTGGCGTTGGAATTGGAGAGAGAGAGAGAGAGGCGCTTGTCGCAAGGGAGAGCTGGACGGGGAGCTAAACAACAGACCAAGCACGAAGTATTAGTTCAGTTTGTTCTTCTCGGATTTTTCAGACAACACCTCTGTATTTTGATCATTTCAGAATCTACGAATGTCCAGTGACAGTCCATGAGTACTCGTTGGAAAGATAACTTCAAGGGCTACAAGATTGGTGACAATCACAGAAGCCAAATCTCCTCTAAACGGACTCAAAACTGTCAATCATCTCAGAAGTCATTCCAGAAAATGAAGAGATTTCAACATTCAAGATGAGTGTTTATGATCAAGACCCTTGAGATAGCTACCCTCCTAAATGCCTTGACATGTGAAGAGTTTCTTTTGCAGCTTACTTTTCCTATATATTTGATATTTTGTTATGTTTTTAGATAGACAAGATTGAAGAAAGAAAGAGTTTCTCTTGTCTCACTTTTATTTCTTTGTTATTTTCTTTTTTGACCCTTTTGTGCTCGTGAGTCATATCGAGCGTGTTCGTGAGTAATATCGAACAATCCGATCTTGTTTCAAGAGTGAGTCATATCTCTTGATCCTTGATCTCTCCTAAACTTGAGTGGTGAGTCATATCCACAAGAGTGTTAGGTGCTTATCCCGAACCTTCGACACGCCGGTGGATTCCGACGCTCTCGAATCGTTCACCCTTGCTGCGTTCTTGGTGAATTCCGAGTTCAAGGCGAGACTTTCAAACCTCGTGTGTGGATTCACTTGAGGGGTTGATTGCCTATCTTTTTATGCTTTATTGAAGAAATAAATTTGTAATTTCAGTTCATAGGAACTTCTTCGACACCGACACAAACGATCCCCGATCCTGATTCTCATCAAACGAGGAGCGGAAGATAGGGAAGTATGGTATTGCTGTGAAAGGGGATTTAGGGTTTGTATTTACCGGAGAGAGGTCGGATGAATTGAAGGCGAGGAGAGAGATCTCGTCGAGCTTGGGTCGGAAAACGGCGAGCTGGCGTTGGAATTGGAGAGAGAGAGAGAGAGGCGCTTGTCGCAAGGGAGAGCTGGACGGGGAGCTGCCTAGGTCTCTGGATGAAGACCCGACGTTTCTAGGGGTTTCTTCATAGTTTCACTGGCTTTGCCACTAGAAGAGATTACACAATCATAACTATTAGATTTCTGGGTACCGGTCTTGTTGAGACAAACCCTAGAAGGAAGTCCTACATTAACGAAGAGCGGAAGATAGGGAAGTATGGTATTGCTGTGAAAGGGGATTTAGGGTTTGTATTTACCGGAGAGAGGTCGGATGAATTGAAGGCGAGGAGAGAGATCTCGTCGAGCTTGGGTCGGAAAACGGCGAGCTGGCGTTGGAATTGGAGAGAGAGAGAGAGGCGCTTGTCGCAAGGGAGAGCTGGACGGGGAGCTGCCTAGGTCTCTGGATGAAGACCCGACGTTTCTAGGGGTTTCTTCATAGTTTCACTGGCTTTGCCACTAGAAGAGATTACACAATCATAACTATTAGATTTCTGGGTACCGGTCTTGTTGAGACAAACCCTAGAAGGAAGTCCTACATTAACGAGGAGCGGAAGATAGGGAAGTATGGTATTGATGTGAAAGGGGATTTAGGGTTTGTATTTACCGGAGAGAGGTCGGATGAATTGAAGGCGAGGAGAGAGATCTCGTCGAGTATGGGTCGGAAAACGGCGAGCTGGCGTTGGAATTGGAGAGAGAGAGAGAGGCGCTTGTCGCAAGGGAGAGCTGGATGGGGAGCTGCCTAGGTCTCTGGATGAAGACCCTATGTTTCTAGGGGTTTCTTCATAGTTTCACTGGCTTTGCCACTAGAAGAGATTACACAATCATAACTATTAGATTTCTGGGTACCGGTCTTGTTGAGACAAACCCTAGAAGGAAGTCCTACATTAACGAGGAGCGGAAGATAGAGAAGTATGGTATTGCTGTGAAAGGGGATTTAGGGTTTGTATTTACCGGAGAGAGGTCGGATGAATTGAAGGCGAGGAGAGAGATCTCGTCGAGCTTGGGTCGGAAAACGGCGAGCTGGCGTTGGAATTGGAGAGAGAGAGAGAGAGAGGCGCTTGTCGCAAGGGAGAGCTGGACGGGGAGCTGCCTAGGTCTCTGGATGAAGACCCGACGTTTCTAGGGGTTTCTTCATAGTTTCACTGGCTTTGCCACTAGAAGAGATTACACAATCATAACTATTAGATTTCTGGGTACCGGTCTTGTTGAGACAAACCCTAGAAGGAAGTCCTACATTAACGAAGAGCGGAAGATAGGGAAGTATGGTATTGTAGTGAAAGG
This sequence comes from Oxyria digyna, assembly GCA_029168935.1. Lineage (NCBI taxonomy): Eukaryota > Viridiplantae > Streptophyta > Magnoliopsida > Caryophyllales > Polygonaceae > Oxyria > Oxyria digyna. Next base: position 11,822,821 of record JAPVLV010000010.1, on the reverse strand, counting down.
GGATTTAGGATTTGTATTTACCGGAGAGAGGTCGGATGAATTGAAGGCGAGGAGAGAGATCTCGTCGAGCTTGGGTCGGAGAACGGCGAGCTGGCGTTGGAATTGGAGAGAGAGAGAGAGGCGCTTGTCGCAAGGGAGAGCTAGACGGGGAGTTGCCTAGGTCTCTGGATGAAGACCCTATGTTTCTAGGGGTTTCTTCATAGTTTCACTGGCTTTGCCACTAGAAGAGATTACACAATCATAACTATTAGATTTCTGGGTACCGGTCTTGTTGAGACAAACCCTAGAAGGAAGTCCTACATTAACGAGGAGCGGAAGATAGGGAAGTATGGTATTGCTGTGAAAGGGGATTTAGGGTTTGTATTTACCGGAGAGAGGTCGGATGAATTGAAGGCGAGGAGAGAGATCTCGTCGAGCTTGGGTCGGAGAACGGCGAGCTGGCGTTGGAATTGGAGAGAGAGAGAGAGGCGCTTGTCGCAAGGGAGAGCTGGACGGGGAGCTGCCTAGGTCTCTGGATGAAGACCCGACGTTTCTAGGGGTTTCTTCATAGTTTCACTGGCTTTGCCACTAGAAGAGATTACACAATCATAACTATTAGATTTCTGGGTACCGGTCTTGTTGAGACAAACCCTAGAAGGAAGTCCTACATTAACGAGGAGCGGAAGATAGAGAAGTATGGTATTGCTGTGAAAGGGGATTTAGGGTTTGTATTTACCGGAGAGAGGTCGGATGAATTGAAGGCGAGGAGAGAGATCTCGTCGAGCTTGGGTCGGAAAACGGCGAGCTGGCGTTGGAATTGGAGAGACAGAGAGAGAGAGGCGCTTGTCGCAAGGGAGAGCTGGACGGGGAGCTGCCTAGGTCTCTGGATGAAGACCCGACGTTTCTAGGGGTTTCTTCATAGTTTCACTGGCTTTGCCACTAGAAGAGATTACACAATCATAACTATTAGATTTCTGGGTACCGGTCTTGTTGAGACAAACCCTAGAAGGAAGTCCTACATTAACGAAGAGCGGAAGATAGGGAAGTATGGTATTGTAGTGAAAGGGGATTTAGGATTTGTATTTACCGGAGAGAGGTCGGATGAATTGAAGGCGAGGAGAGAGATCTCGTCGAGCTTGGGTCGGAGAACGGCGAGCTGGCGTTGGAATTGGAGAGAGAGAGAGAGGCGCTTGTCGCAAGGGAGAGCTAGACGGGGAGTTGCCTAGGTCTCTGGATGAAGACCCTATGTTTCTAGGGGTTTCTTCATAGTTTCACTGGCTTTGCCACTAGAAGAGATTACACAATCATAACTATTAGATTTCTGGGTACCGGTCTTGTTGAGACAAACCCTAGAAGGAAGTCCTACATTAACGAGGAGCGGAAGATAGGGAAGTATGGTATTGCTGTGAAAGGGGATTTAGGGTTTGTATTTACCGGAGAGAGGTCGGATGAATTGAAGGCGAGGAGAGAGATCTCGTCGAGCTTGGGTCGGAGAACGGCGAGCTGGCGTTGGAATTGGAGAGAGAGAGAGAGGCGCTTGTCGCAAGGGAGAGCTGGACGGGGAGCTGCCTAGGTCTCTGGATGAAGACCCGACGTTTCTAGGGGTTTCTTCATAGTTTCACTGGCTTTGCCACTAGAAGAGATTACACAATCATAACTATTAGATTTCTGGGTACCGGTCTTGTTGAGACAAACCCTAGAAGGAAGTCCTACATTAACGAGGAGCGGAAGATAGGGAAGTATGGTACTGCTGTGAAAGGGGATTTAGGGTTTGTATTTACCGGAGAGAGGTCGGATGAATTGAAGGCGAGGAGAGAGATCTCGTCGAGCTTGGGTCGGAAAACGGCGAGCTGGCGTTGGAATTGGAGAGAGAGAGAGAGGCGCTTGTCGCAAGGGAGAGCTGGACGGGGAGCTGCCTAGGTCTCTGGATGAAGACCCGACGTTTCTAGGGGTTTCTTCATAGTTTCACTGGCTTTGCCACTAGAAGAGATTACACAATCATAACTATTAGATTTATGGGTACCGGTCTTGTTGAGACAAACCCTAGAAGGAAGTCCTACATTAACGAAGAGCGGAGGATAGGGAAGTATGGTATTGCTGTGAAAGGGGATTTAGGGTTTGTATTTACCGGAGAGAGGTCGGATGAATTGAAGGCGAGGAGAGAGATCTCGTCGAGCTTGGGTCGGAAAACGGCGAGCTGGCGTTGGAATTGGAGAGAGAGAGAGAGGCGCTTGTCTCAAGGGAGAGCTGGACGGGGAGCTGCCTAGGTCTCTGGATGAAGACCCGACGTTTCTAGGGGTTTCTTCATAGTTTCACTGGCTTTGCCACTAGAAGAGATTACACAATCATAACTATTAGATTTCTGGGTACCGGTCTTGTTGAGACAAACCCTAGAAGGAAGTCCTACATTAACGAGGAGCGGAAGATAGGGAAGTATGGTATTGCTGTGAAAGGGGATTTAGGGTTTGTATATACTGGAGAGAGGTCGGATGAATTGAAGGCGAGGAGAGAGATCTCGTCGAGCTTGGGTCAGAAAACGGCGAGCTGGCGTTGGAATTGGAGAGAGAGAGAGAGAGGCGCTTGTCGCAAGGGAGAGCTGGACGGGGAGCTGCCTAGGTCTCTGGATGAAGACCCGACGTTTCTAGGGGTTTCTTCATAGTTTCACTGGCTTTGCCACTAGAAGAGATTACACAATCATAACTATTAGATTTCTGGGTACCGGTCTTGTTGAGACAAACCCTAGAAGGAAGTCCTACATTAACGAGGAGTAGAAGATAGGGAAGTATGGTATTGCTGTGAAAGGGGATTTAGGGTTTGTATTTACTGGAGAGAGGTCGGATGAATTGAAGGCGAGGAGAGAGATCTCGTCGAGCTTGGGTCAGAAAACGGCGAGCTGGCGTTGGAATTGGAGAGAGAGAGAGAGAGAGGCGCTTGTCGCAAGGGAGAGCTGGACGGGGAGCTGCCTAGGTCTCTGGATGAAGACCCGACGTTTCTAGGTGTTTCTTCATAGTTTCACTGGCTTTGCCACTAGAAGAGATTACACAATCATAACTATTAGATTTCTGGGTACCGGTCTTGTTGAGACACACCCTAGAAGGAAGTCCTACATTAACGAGGAGCGGAAGATAGGGAAGTATGGTATTGCTGTGAAAGGGGATTTAGGGTTTGTATTTACCGGAGAGAGGTCGGATGAATTGAAGGCGAGGAGAGAGATCTCGTCGAGCTTGGGTCGGAAAACGGCGAGCTAGCGTTGGAATTGGAGAGAGAGAGAGAGAGGCGCTTGTCGCAAGGGAGAGCTGGACGGGGAGCTGCCTAGGTCTCTGGATGAAGACCCGACGTTTCTAGGGGTTTCTTCTTATGTGGTCTCTGGAGTGGACGGAGAGCTGATTGATTAAATTTTCAGGAATTCCGCCTGGTAACCCTCGGCTTTTCATAATTCCGATATATATCCTATGATTTGATATACTCTGGGTGGTAAACTTGAATTTTCTTCCGCCAAATATTCATCTGTCCTTAACCCTTAAATAATTAAAATAATTGTTGATAGAAGTAAACAAATAAGTTGGACTACTCTTTTAATATTATTCACCAAATTAAGTAATTTAATAACAAATTTTTATTACAATAAGTAGTTTAATTTAGGACAATACTTTTAACGTATTATTCACCAAAAAATAAGTAATTTAATTAATTTAAAAAGAATAATTAAAAAAATTACATTTTTTTTTTGAAAAATTTTACCAGCAAAAAATCGTTAACTGGGGCAAAATTTTACATTTCACCTGCTTCCCTTCTCCCCCTCCTCTGCTGGAGTGCTGCAGCTCAGCCAAATTCCAACACCTTCAATTATTTTATTACTCCATTCAATCAATACTTCTCCCACTCAGTCCACATCACGTGTCCACTTCTCTCCTTCCACTTCTTTTATTTTGTAAGTTTTCCTTATATTTAATTTAACATATATAAAAGTTAGGGTTTTGAATAGATTTTGATTTAGTTAAATAATTTTTTGATTGAGTTTAGATTTATAGCTTATTGATTTGTGTTGATTGCTGTATTAATTTGACGGTGGTTAAGATTTAATAATTAAAATGTGGATTGTTTTTTGCTTGATTGGAAATTTGTTGAAATTTTAATATAATTTCTATTAGGATTATTATGGACAAATTTGTTGTTCGGACGTGTGAAAAATCCACCCCCTCTTTTAAAAATTTATGGCTCCGCCACTGGTTCAGAGGAAAAACCAACGTGTGAAAAAACCAACTTAACGCATGCGACTGTTTTGTTTTTAGGGCTTTTGGAAGGGCAAACGATGTCCGTTTTGGACGTATTTTATATGCACGGACTCGTATTGAAATTCTCTACAACATTATGAATTTTTTATTTTTTTTCAAAAAACGGTTCGTGACGGAACTCCCCAATACCTTCGTGACGGAACTCTTGGGAACCTTCGTGACGGAAGTCCTCCATTTCTCCGTGACGAATCTCTTGTGAAATACCTTCGTGACGAAAGTCTGACCAAATACATTCGTGAAGAAAGTAAGGGTGTGCCAAATAGAATTTTAGGGTGTGCCAAATAGTAAGACCCTAAATATAATGTGATGAACATTTAAATATAATGTGATGAACATTTAATTATAATGTGATGAATATTCTGTTGGTGAACATGTAAGTAACATGTGATGAACATTCAGTAGAGTATATCAAAATGAACGTTTATCAACATTTTGATGAACATTTATGAACAACGTGATGAACATTTAAGCTAATTGTAATAAACTTTTGAGTAATGAACATTTTATTAAATGTCCGTGAACATTCAAGGATGTTTGATGAACATTTAAGTATGAGATGATGAACATTTAAGTAATTTTTGATGAAGATCAAGTGTTTTTTTATTCGAAATTATATTAAAGTGGTGGTCCGACGGTGGCTTGATGGTGGGTTAGTGGTGGTGCGGTCGTGGTGGTCAGGTGGTGGTCCGGCGGTGGTCCGCCGTTTGTCCAAATAACATAACCATTTAAGTGTTATAAACTTGGTGAACATTTAAAAATAATTTGATGAACATTCAGTTGATGAACATTTAAGTATAATGTGATGAACATTCAGTAGAGTATATCAAATGAACATTTATCAACATTTTGATGAACATTTATCAACATTTTGATGAACATTTATCAACATTTTGATGAACATTTATCAACATTTTGATGAACATTTATGACCAACGTGATGAACATTTAAGCCAATTGTAATGAACTTTGAGTAATGAACATTTTATTAAATTCTTGTGAACATGAAGTATGAGATGATGAACATTTAAGTATGAGATGATGAACATTTAGGTGATTTTTGTTGAAAATTAAGTGTGTTTTTAAAAGAAATTATATTAAAGTAGTGTTTCACATAAGTGGTGGTCCGATGGTGGCTTAATGGTGGGTCAGTGGTGGTGCGGTGGTGGTCCGGTGGTGGTTCGCCGTTTGTCCAAATAACATAAACATATAAGTGTAATAAACTTGGTGAACATTTAAATATAATTTGATGAACATTTAAGTATAGTGTGATGAACATTCAGTTGGTGAACATTTAAGTATAATATGATGAATATTCAAATGGTGAACATTTAAGTAGAATGTGATGAACATTCAGTTGGTGAACATGTAAGTAACATGTGATGAACATTCACTAGAATATATACAAGTGAACTTTTATGAACATTGTGATGAACATTTATGAACAACATGATGAACATTTAGTAATAAATAATTTTAAAATATTTGTGAACAATTTTATACATCTTTATCACAATTTTATTCCGGCAAGGTCCAAAGGTGGTCCGGCGGTGGTCGGAGGTGGTTGGCGATGGTCGGAGGTGGTCCGGCGGTGGGCGGAGGTCCGACGGCGGTCCGGCGGAGGTGACAAGGCATGACAAGGTGTGACATGTGTCATCATATGGGCTCTTAGATCTCTCTTGATCCAAGGGTCTACAATTATTCTCATTTATCATTTTAACAAGTATTATTACATGACATTTTTCCTAAAATCAATAGGATGTTCAAATTCATACCTTCTTCCTTACTCCGCCACTAGAATAGTCGCCTCCTCACCACCTTTCCACCGCGCAACCCGTAAAGCATCATTCATCTGGGCTCCGTCACGCCCCCGTCTACGCCAGTGCGCACCCCCGCTTCTAGAACCGTCGTCGAGTTCACAGCCAAGCCGCCGTCCAGCATGTCGTCGAGTCGCGAGCAGTCGTTCGTCGCTCGCTTCAATCCCCATAGTATATTTTTTTATATTTTTGTGTCTACATTTTTTTGACTTTAAAAAAGTGATCAGCGCTATACATAATAGGAGGGAAACCAACAGTATATTTATTATTACGACATTTTGCAACGATAAATTTTGTCGTTGCGCATGTTATTGCAAAAAATGGTTTTTCTTGTAGTGAGAAAAAAGTAAGATTTGATGTGAATTTTAATTTTTGGATACACCAATCTTGGTTTTGTTGAAGTTGGACAACGCCGATCTTGGTTTTGTTCAAGTTGGACAAAGCCGATATTGATTTTGTTAGAGTCGTACACAAACGATCTCAGTTTTGTCGAAGATGGGGTGAACCGACGTTGGTTTTGTTGCGTAGTAACTCATAACATTTTTTTGTTCTTGTGTAAGCGGAAGCATGAAATTCAAAATTTTACAAACGAAAGCAGGGACTTGGTTGGCCAACAATAGTGTTTATGTGCCTGTGTAGGCCAGATTTGTGAACGAAAGGGAAGGAAAAAATTAAAAATGTGATAGTTGTTGTTGAAGTCGGCTGTCATTCGCAATGTATGGCTGGCCCTAACGGGCAACAATATTCCAGCTTCTTTCTGGACTGCTCCTACACCTCTGTTGTGGGTTGCGGAGAACGTCGTTAATGCTAACTGGGCCACACAATTTGCATTAATGTCATGGTACACATGGAAGACTCGCAATATGCTTGTTTTTGAAGGGATTGATAAAGCCACATCGTTATCAGCTACGGTTGTCTCGCAATCCACTAGGATTCAACGGACCGTGAACCAGCCAACTCTCCCTCCTAATGCCCCAGCACACTGGTCAAGACCTCCAATGGGATGGATAAAACTCAATTCCGACAGCGCTTGCAAGGGCAATCCAGGTGATTCAGGAGGTGGTGGTATTTTTAGAGATGCTAATGGACTTTTTCTCCATGCCTACACTTTCAAGTCCGGGTATGGCAACACTCTACAGGCTGAGTTACAGGCTATCATCAAAGGAATTGCATTGGCAAGCTCTCTGGGGTATGCAAACCTAATCATTGAGACGGACTCCGCTGAGGCAAAGAGACTCATTCACGACAGAAGGCTAGTGACACATAGAGATTTCTTTATGATTAGGCACTGCTGGGAAGCTATAGATGCCCACGAGGGCTGCATTCGTCTGCAGTACTCAAGTCGGTCTACCAACGAAACTGCAAATCTATTGGCTCAGTCTTCCTTTAATTTCCTGCACAATTTTGTTTCATTTGCTGAACTTCCTGCTTTATTATCAGATGTATATGCTGCAGACTTGATCTCTTCGGGATAAGTTTCCCTTGCCCAATAAAACTGTTAGTATGCCTTGAATCTGAATCATTAACTGCTGATATGTTCACCAAGCCAGTTCCTGAGAGCAAGTTCAAACACTGCTTGGATTTGCTCAACATCAGAGATCATTAGTTGCCTTGAGGGGCAATTATGAGGAGGAGGGAGATGTCTGTTATCTGGCACTGTCATGGTGCGTCTGAGAGTCTACCTGGAGGATTCAAGTCAAAGTGGAGATTTGTTAGTATGCCTTGAATCTGAATCACACACTGCGACAGGTTGTTGTATGGGCCATATTGGGCCTATCAGTTTTGTTGTTGGGCTTAGGGTTGTTTAGCGCTATATATAGCGACTTATGTGTAAACCCTAATTGTACCGAAACTGTAATCTGCCTCCATATAATCCGATCTCCCTCCTCCTGTCGATGTAGCCAATTTGGTGAACCACGTAAACCTTTGTGTCTTTCTTGCGTTTATTGTTCTCGTTTTGTTTCGGTTACAACAAAAACAATTGCAACGAGTATGACCCGCTTTTCAGACCAAAAAAAAGGAAGAACAATAGGGGATTTGTGTTTAATTTGATAAATCTGCCATTAAAGCAGAGTAATATATCTCCAGATAAGGTCTAAAATACCAGACTATGCAAGTAATAACCAAAAGTAATATTTTCTAAAATAAGGATGGACAACTCAACACAAAAAAGAATCCATTTTGGTATATTGAAATTCTGGTGTATTTGAATATTATTCCAACAAAATTATAAACGGTTAGAATTTGAGGATCGGGAAGCCATGGTTGCTTAGCGAAAAGCCTGCAAATGGAACTTCGACATTGAAGGTTGGAATTTGAGGTATTTCGAGCAGTCAGAAAAGCGAGAGCTAAGGATTCTAAGCATTTCTGTTGAACTTGCTCAAGCTCAGATTCGCACCATGAAGAAGATGAAATGATTCTCTGTTATTGTGGGCAGAATATATATATCATCATAACAGTAGCCATTGTTGTTGGACTGTAACAAATATAAAACTACACGCATATTCTTCATAGTATAACCAATGTTGGGCTGAATTCATTTTCTTCAAAGTAACCAATAAAATATCCATGAATGTACAAGGGAATTAAGCAAGCTTTGTGCTTATTATTCTGAAAACAACTTCCATAAGAACTAGAATATAAAGTAGTAGATTGCATACGGATGAAAGAACTAAAACTCAAGGATGATCTTAAGTAATAAGCACACTAGTATAAAGAAGAACAACTTGGAAATCATAGAGAAGAAGCTAGGATTCCAACCAAGGTATGGAAATCACACAGAAAAAAAATGTAATAGATTGAAGACTATTGAATTACGTACCTAGGACATAGTTGCATTCAGGTTAGCTGTTAAACAAAACTGATAATCATCCAGTCCTCAGGAATCTTGTTTCAACGAATGAATGAGCTCCAATACATCACTACGCATGTTGAGCTGGACATAGGAATTAGCAACACGCTTTTCCAAAGCAGGGAACCAAAACCGGCTGTGTCTCGTTGACCAAGATGACAACCACTTACAAACAGTCTCAGCAGTAAGGAGAACATATAGACCAGAATCATAGCAGTAAGCTTCTGTGGGTGTAAGGGAATCGAGAAAGAAAGCTTCAGATTTACGCCTCTTTGATGATTTTCTCAATTGCTCACCATATCCTACTAAATTCTTGACATTTTCATATAGCTTTCTTGCTCGCAAGTGATTTATCCCACCCAAGCTATCATGATGAAAAAACAAGTTTACTCTTCTGTAATAAACCAACAAGCTCCAGTGTGAACCATCTTCATCATTGTCTGTTTCGTCATTGTCTTTAACAGGAAACAGTATCAGCTTTCTCTGCTCCAGTTTTAGAGGCTCGATTGATTCGTGTACAGAATTAGTGATTGTTGATGAAACCGAAGGTGAAACAAGAAGAATTTCATCTGTTTTGAATCTGTTGCTGAGGTAGCAGAAGTAGAACTCCATGATACGGTCGTTGAAGTAGCTTTCCTTTTCCAGGATGCATATATCAGACCTCCTTAGCACAATGCCATTGTAATTCAGAATCATGTCATCCATCATCAATTCTGGAACAAAATTGTAGATCAGATCAGACAGTCATGAAACAAGAGCTTCTTTCAACACCACAACATTTGACAAAGAATTCAATCTGTAAAAAAAAATTCAGGAGCATTTCCTTTAAAATGACTCGCACAGAACTGAGCATTTGAAATTAAAAGATTCAAGTTGTATTCAGCAAAACTGAAAAACTTTCCCATGAAACAGTTCAGAGTTTAGACATTACACTATTACAGGGAGATGTAATTAATTTTGAATTGAGCGTCACCCTCATTGGAACAGTGCGGTTACACGATTTCACTGAACATATGAACACATATTTGCCGTTGTACTACACCCCGTAATGCTAGCCTTACTATTCTTATCAATTATACTACTCCGTATTAAGTAAACAGGTCCCTGATTTAAGAAGAATCACAGCTATGGACAAAATAAAGCCACTTTCAAAACTTAAGCTGCCAAAAATAGAACAATAACACACTATACAACCTTGGGAATTTAAAGTGCACTGGATAATAATCAATCATCATCAGGAAAGGAATATTAATTTCCCAAATTGGAAAGCTAATCTCATTAATATACGAAATAAAACTCTGTAGAACCTTTTAATCCTTTCTAGCTATATTCATTATTCAATGCAGTTGTGACTTGTTGGTAATTTGAAAAACCTGATTGCCGAATCACCAGACTAGAAACTAATCAGAGCTTATTGCAAATCAGACACTGAAATACAAACCCGCGTGAATAAAAATTGATTTCACTTTTAAAACCCTACAAAGCAATCAATCGTTTGCAGATTATGTCCTCCTCATTACTAGTTAACAATGAATGAAAGCAATACACAACCTGGATTAGTTTTAAGAACTCAATTGCTATAATCTAGGTTAAGTGAAACCTGACAAGCAACAAATATGCACATAAAAGCATGATCACAATCCCGCATTCAACTAAAATAGGAAACAGACCCACAGAATAGACTAGCAGCAATCCCTAATTCGAACCAGGGAAAGAAAAAAAACAGACAGGACGAAGTAATCAAGGCAACAAGCAAGTGGGAAGTTGAGAAATTACCTCGTATAGAGATTGTAATGGTGATAAAATGAAGGGGTTAAAGAGGATTAAATTGGAATGACGAAACTTGGGAGGAAAGGAAGAGGAAGCAAGAAGAGAGGAGAAGGAGGTCTAGACAGAGGAGGGATTTCCAAGTTTTTTTGATCATACAAACTTTCAGAAATTTTAGGGAATATAGGTTTTTGTTTTTCTTTATACACCTCGTTTTTATTCCCTTTTTACACTAAAGCTTTTCGAGGGGTAAAAAATTGCAACCTACAAATTTATAATAATTTCTGTTTCAGCCAATCGGAGGTGAGTGTTAGGCTTACATATATAGATCATCAAAGTATAATTTCACTTTTCTCTAAAGTACCCTACAATATTTACAAATCTGAAAGTATAAATATAGTTATTACTTTTTTTCTTACAGAATTCACGGCTTCTCTTCCGAAGAATTTACAGATTTTTCTGGAAAAAAAAACAGGGGGAAAATAGAGCATTTACTACTCAAAAACCTTGAAAAGGAAAGAGGGCATCTAGTGCTGAAAGAGAAAAGAGAGGAGAAGAGAGAAGAAAAGACAGAGGTGTTCGTACTTAAATGTACTTAACTGCATCACTGCTTGGAGTTCATGACCTGTTCATTCAACTTAAATGCAGCTCCATAGCCTACTTCTAAAGGATGAAGACTATAATGATGAAGAGATGACATATCTTGCACATGAGTTTGATGAAGACTTTAATCAGCCAGATAGTTACGTTGTTAGATCTGACTTTAATGAGCTAGCAAAGGCATATGAAGACTTTCACAATCCAGAAACAGAGCACAACATTGAACCAACACCCTAACCTCATCAGACATCACTACTCCCAATTGGAGTAACTAAAGATGTTGGACATATGGAACTCACTTCTAGGTAAGGCTTCAGGGGGGCTATTTCCAATTGGAGTAACTAAAGATGTTGCATAAGAGTTCAACTAAGATTATACGCAAACTGTGGAACATATGGAAGAAGCAACAACAAAACAAAAGGTACAACACATCCATAAACTTTCACAATTGTGTTAAAGAAAGAATTCAACTCCAACCAGGGTCAATTGAAGGACTCGACATAGGGGAGAGGTCGTACATTAGAGACCTGACGAGTACTAAACATTTCAAAGACAACAAGGAATAGGATGGTCAAGAACGGTACAATCAAACCACATACAAACTCATGTACCCCAACCTACCTAGAAGCCTAGCCATGGATTAGAGCAACGACCAACTCAAGGACCAACTCAAGGACAGTGTCGATGCATGGCCAAGGACCTCACTTTCTAGGTGTTCCGCCCTAATTATAACCGACGAGCACTATTATAACATGAGGTTAACTCTACCTTTCGCCAACGTCGTCTAACTTGAGGTTAAACTCGACCTCTGGCTCGGCGCAGCGTCTCGAATCTCAGTTCCATAGACTATTCCAAGTTAAGGTTAACTCGCCTCGCCACGCCGGATCAAGGGAAGCTCAGGCATCTTTGGAACCTTCAATATATAACCAGTGTTCTAAAAAACGCTATACGGGAGTTGTACGGTGAAGGACCGTCTAGCGTATATACGGTTGTACGGCCTTCTATACGGTTTTGATACGGTTAAAATTAAAATGACTTAATTCTTATATTGCAATCATGTGTCGTGTCAACTAAAGTTTATAGACATATAATTATATTTAATATCTCTAACTAGAAATCATATAAATATATAGTTCATAATATAATAAAAAAATCCACATGGGTTATGCACTAAGCACGAAGAAGTAAAGTTGCTCTTCAAAATCCCGTAAGCATAGGATGAGCACAACTAGGTGCAATAATGGCGGTGCTTTGAATTGGAGAGAAAGAAATTTGAGACTAACTGGTGCTGCTTGGCTGCTTCAGGCGAGGTCGTACAGAGGAGTCCAAATTGAGAGGAAATCTCAACTGTAACTGTAGTTCTGAGGAGTATCTCAACTGTAGTTCTGAGGAGAGAAGAGGAGTGAGGACGAACGAAATCAAGCGGAATCGAGCCGGAGGACGAGCGGAATCAAGCGCGAGGACGAGCGGAATCAAGGGTTGTTTCTGAAATTGTAATTTTACCCATTCAAATTTCAGCAAAACCCTATTCGACTATTCCGTCCAACGCCCGAATAATCGGCCCGTACCGTTTTTTACCGTCCCGTGCCGTTTTATAACCGTCCCGGCCGTTCCGAAGCCGTTTTTTAGCATTTAACTGTACTGAGCACCGTATTGGCACTATTCTATACGGTTATGAAGCGTGGACCGTCTATACGGCGATTAATCGGCCGTACATACCGTTTTTTAGAACACTCTATATAACTCATCACGAGGCACCCCAATGCGCCAACGCCTCCAACTAGGACTTCTCAAACTTCGGTTTTAGCTCGGCTTCGAATCGAAGATAGTTCGGTTTTCGTTTTTCAGGAGTTCGGTTTTCGGTTTGGATAGAACCGAACTTTTTTATTAAAGAAATAATTTTTTTTTAATATTTTAAATTTATAATATTGAAAAAAAAATTGTATAGGTATAATTCGATTAATTTGTTTTTAGTCATTTTTTATAATATTTTTTATATTCCTCTTTATTCATTTAAAACCGAGCCAAACCGAAACCAAATTGAACCAAATAAGTTTGGTTCACAAAATTGTTAAGATATATTTTAGGTTTGGTTCGGGTCGGTTCCTTTTTAACCGAATGAACAACCCTACTAAAACCATGTCACGTCGACTACACCGGGGACCAAACTTGCACTTGCTTGTTGAGGTCAACCGGAGGCTCAGTGTCGCACGCACCTTGGACCATCTTGAGCGCAAGCACCATGTTGTCAGAGTTGGTCACCTTGACGTCGACCAGAACCACCTCCCTGTCGGCCGTTCACTCTCTCGCGCCGAGCGAGTCCGCATCAATGCGCCACTTTGAGGCGTCACGCCTATTTGGATTTGTTGTCTTTTTATTTGGTTTTGTTGTCTCTATTTGAAATTTGTTATCTCATTTTCCATTTTGAGACACATGTTATTTTAGGAAACTTAATATTTGCTTTTTATTGACATTTTAGGATTTATTATGAATAGAAAGTTTCTACTTCGAGATTACGAGATCTTGCATCAGTTGGATTGTTCCTAAGAGGTTAGATTGGTACAAAGCCTTGCTCGCCCCCATCCTTTTCTTTTCTCATGGCTTTATTTATATGGTCACCATCCATGAACATCATCTTCTACGTTTTGCATAATTAAAGTTTTGTTTAGAGAAGTGTTTCCTCCATTCGTGTCAAACCCTCCATTAGAGACTCCTGCTCCTCAAATCTGTTCACATATTCCTCTAATCTCGTTCTTCTACATCTTCAAAACTCTTTCTTCTACATCCTAGAACTATTTTCCTTGTTTGAACAACCTTCGATCACTATAACGGTCGCACCATGCATGTTCCTTGACGCCTCATCCCTAGTTCGCTTATGCCAACCCCTTGTCGATCATATCCAAAGCTCTCTGTCGCCGTGAGAATAGGCTTCCCACATCGAAAGTTGAGATAATAATAGCCCACTATATAATACCATGGATTACTCCTCCTATTGCCAATTGGTTTTAGGATGGAACCTCATGGGCTTGTATTGTGGGCCCAATGCGCATATGCGCTAATATTAGACCTGAGAAAATATGACCCGACCCGAACCCGCCCGATTTTTTGTGCTCTTAACCCGTTAAATTAAACCCGAAACCCGATTTTGACCCGACCTGATGACCCGACATTTTGCTGGGTCAAAAACGGGTTGGGTCGGGTCAACCTGTTGGGTCTTACACTCTTACCAAAAAACAACTAGAAAATAACAATAGGAAAATATGAAAAAACTGAAAAAATGATAGGGAAAAAAATGATATTTTGCTGCTATGTTATAAATTCTGTTTATAAAAACAAGCTTAAAAATAAAAATTAGGTTGATTAGGCTTAAATAATATATTGTTTTACTTATTATGGCTTTAATTTTAAAAGTCAAATAAGGAAAACATACCAAATTGAATTGTAAGGAGTCAACAACTTGTACCAACCTTATATACACATTTAGAGCTTCATGTTTTTCCATTTGGTCGATGTGGGAGGGATTCGATTTATGTAGCAAAAAATGCAAGATTATATAGAAGATTGTGACAATGATCCATTTGCAAGTCCTCGATGTGTGAAAAATGAGGGTAGACAAGTTTTATACATACAAATTTAAATAGAGTCACCAACCACTTAATTTTTAATGAGATTTATTACAATGAGATTTATTACTTCTTCTAGTTATTTTTTAAATGTTTAAATTTTGTATAATCATCATCACTATTCACTAGTTTACAATATTCTAGCCCAATATTAAATGATATTGTGAGCTATAATTCTAGCTTGTATGAATTGTTTAATAATTGTTTAGTGTTTACATAAATTTTATTATACGGAATACTCTTTAATAATTAAGAACATATATAAACTAGAGTTTATGTTGGAGACTATACTTTATGGATGATTATTTAATAAAATATAATATACTTTTATATACTTACATAAGAAATTATATGGTTATTGATTGAACATTATACTTTGTTATACTTCTATTAGTTTGAACAACATGACACAAAGTTCAAATATAAGAAAATAAGTCATTTTATTTTATACTAAAACTATGCGTAAACGCTAAAAGGCCATGTGGGTAACTTCTAATCACAACTTCTAACTTTTCAAATTGCACCTTCTTTGTAAAAACCAAACTAGTGATAACTCTTTAACTTGTCACAATATGTATGGTCTAAAACATCGACGTTGATTATTGTTGAAAACATTATACAACTTAGTCTTATTAGGCATATAAAGTCACAATAAGGTCTCGCTCACACAAAACGAGACTCGAAACTATGCGTAAACGCTAAAAGACCTTAAATAGGCTTAAAAGCCCAATTTGGCAAAATATTCCTTGAAAAAGTATAAAGAAGAGATAAATGTTCAACGATTTGTTTATCCATTGCAAACTTATTTATAAATAAGTATAAAAAGGAATAAAAAAAATTGCGCAATCAGACCCGATGGGTTGATCCGAACCGGAGATAAACCCGTCGTAACCCGACCTGTTTTGACCCGGTAAATTTTAAACCTGAAATGACCCGACCCAAAATATACTAAACCCGATGTACTCTGTCCCGAACCCGACTCGCCCGACCCGTTTCCCAGGTCTAGCTAATATACACGACCCCCGTGTTTATCGGCCCACTCGACTTTATCATGGTATCGGAGCCAAGAACATCCTAAAACCACAATTGTTTTTTTCCATCCCTCCACTCTTCCGCCTGATCGGTTTTCGATCTGAATTTCTGCTAAGACTTTAACAATGGTTAACACTAATGATCCCGCCAATACTGGCATCCTTACTGCGGTTACGCAACCTCTACCCACAAATTCCCCCTATTATCTACATCCCTCACATAACCCTGGAATGAATATAAGTACTGTTATTTTCAAAGGAGACAACTTCCAAGCTTGGGAGAAGGCCCTACGAACAGCGTTTTGTGCGAAACGCAAGCTTGGGTTTCTTGACGACTCCATCACCGAGCCCGGCGTTTCCGCCCCTGAATATGATGATTGGGCAAGTGTAAATTCCATGCTTGTCTCTTGGATCCTGCAGTCCGTCGACCCAAAGATTCGTGATTCTATCACTTATTCGAACTCTGCTCGAGCACTTTGGGAAGGCATGAAACAACGTTTTTCGCTCGGCAATGCTCCTCGCGTTCATCAATTACGCACAGAGTTCTCTCGCTACACTCAGACCAGATAGGCCATATCTGATTATTTCAGCCGACTACAAAAACTTTGGGAAGAGCTTCAGAATTACACAGCCCCTCTTACATGTTGTTGCGGGAAGTCTCAATGCTCTTCTCTTGCACCATTAGAAACTGAACGCGCTGAGGAACAAACACATTAGTTTCTTATGGGTCTTGATTCTACTATCTATGGTCCTCTTCGATCACTTTTGCTCTCTATGGAGCCTCTGCCACCGCTTAACCGAGTGTACTCGCTAGTTGTTCAAGAAGAGCGCCATCACACACTCTCATCTCAGCCAAATTCTCGTTCAGATGCTCTGGCCTTGGCGGCAAAGGTTCCTATTCCGCCTTCATCATTGTCTACTCCTATGCAGAGGAACGACCCGAAATCAGTGTGTACGCACTGCGGTCGCCAGGGGCATGATGTCTCTTCTTGTTTCAAACTGATCGGTTTTCCCGAATGGTGGGGCGAACTTCGTCAAAATCAGTCTTCTTCTTCCTCGCGTGGTCGAGGTCGTGGCTCTTCTCGATTCGGTAGAAACAGTGGGCGTGCCAATGCTGCTCATATAGGCGCCGACAATGACAAGTCCTTTGCTTTGACTCCATCTGATCGCACAGACCTTACTCCGACCCTCACTGATAGCCAATTCAACCACATGTACCAGCTATTCAAAAACTTCAAGGCAAATCCCTCCTCGTCTGATCAAATAATGGGTAAGCGTCAATGGATTCTTGACACTGGTGCCTCGTATCACATGACGGGTGATCGCAACGCCTTAATTGACGTTACCGACTCAGCACCCACTGTTATTACTTTACCGGATGGGTCTCAGTCGACCTCTATCTTGACTGGCACTGTTATTTTTGGAGATCGTTTACGCATCCCTAATGTCCTATATGTTCCTCGCTTCAACTGCCATTTATTATCTTTTGCACAATTGACATCGTGCCATAGTTGTATTGTGACACTTACTTCTCGTCTATGTGTTATACAGGACCTAGGTACGAGGACGGCGATTGGAGCCGGTAATCAAGAGGGTGGGGTTTATTGGTTGCGCGTCGTCGACACATCCACACCAGTCTGCTCAGCGGTTCAGTCGACTTCTTCTCAGCTTTGGCATCAACGCTTGGGTCATGCAGCTTATCCCCTTTTGTCAAAATTGTCTCTTTCTGTTAAGTTAAAATCTAGCATAGATGAGCCATGTTCTATTTGTTTACAAGATAAGCAAACTCAAGATTGTTTTCCTATTAGAATTAATAAAGCATCTGTTTATTTTGAGCTTATACATGCTAATGTCTGGGGTCCCTATAGTACACCTTCACTGTGCGGTGCTCGTTATTTTTTAACTATTGTCGATGATCATTCAAGATGTGTTTGGGTTCATCTAATGGCCTCCAAAACTGAAGTAGGCCGACTCGTCAAGAAATTTTGTGCGTTTGCTCATGCACAATTTGATCATCCGGTCAAACGATTTCGCACCGACAACGGCACCGAGTTTTTCTCTCTTCGAGAGTATTTTGACGCCAATGGCATTATATTTGAGACCTCATGTGTGTCCACTCTCGAGAAAAACGGCCGCGTCAAACGCAAGCATAGACACATATTAAATGTTGCACGGGCACTTCGTTTTCAAGCTTCTCTTCCCATCAAATTTTGGGGCGAGTGCGTCTTAAGTGCTGTCTATCTTATCAATCGTACACCATCTGTGGTTCTTGACGGCCTCACTCCTTATGAGTTGTTATATGGCAGCTCACCTCCTATTGATCACATCTGGGTGATCGGTTGTCTCTGCTACGCATCAGTTCAACCTCGCAATCATGATAAGTTTGCTTCCCGCGGTCGTCGATTTATTCTGCTCGGTTACCCGTATGGAAAGAAAGGCTGAAAGTTATTCGACCTCGACACCGAGACCATATTTGTATCAAGAGACGTTGTCTTCACGGAAGGTAACTTCCCATTCTCTTCTCCGCCTCCCGCTGCACCATATGTTCAGTCAAGCAGCATGGCGTCGTTCATTGATTGTGAACCAACGATTGTGTCCTCACTTCCAGCCCAACCTGCACCTACAACTCAGCCTACAGTTCAGCCTACAATTCAGCCTACAGTTCAGCCTACGGTTCAGCCTACGACTCCATTACAGGTTGCGTCTTCTTCAAATTCCGACGACAGGGGGAGCTCGTCGGTTTCTGATAATAGTTCGTCTTCGGCTATCGACGCCGCTCGCCGTAGCACCCGTACTAAACAACCTCCTGCTCGTCTTCGTGACTATGTATGCCACACTAAACTCGCACAAACCCCCCCTCTCACACCGGCTTCTCATTATCCACCGTCCTCAGGTAGTCCTTATCCTTTAGCTAATTATGTCAATTGTGCAAACTTTTTCTCTTCGCACTTGCAGTTTGTGGCGGCATTGACTGCCTCCATTGAACCCACTCACTTTCGAGATGATGTGGCTTCTCCTGAGTGGCGAGAGGCAATGAAAGATGAGTTGTCTGCCTTGGAGAAGAATGGCACATGGGAAATTACTACTATTCCTCCGGACAAAAAATTAATTGGGTGCAAGTGGGTGTTTCGCATTAAGCATCGGGCAGACGGGACAATCGAACGGTATAAGGCCAGACTCGTTGTTTTGGGAAATCGACAGGTAGAAGGCATCGACTACAACGAAACCTTTGCGCCGGTCGCAAAGATGACCTCTGTTCGCGTGTTTCTCTCTATAGCAGCTATACGCAGTTGGTCTCTACATCAAATGGATGTCCATAACGCCTTGTTACATGGTGATCTCGACGAGGAAGTCTATATGCGTCCTCCACCTGGTTTCTTTATTCCCTCGGGCAAAGTATGTCGTCTTCGTAAATCCTTGTACGGTCTTCGACAAGCGCCTCGAAATTGGTTTGCTAAGCTCGCCTCTGCTCTTCGAGATTTCGGATTTCAGCAATCAAAGGCTGATTATTCTCTTTTTTCGCTTAGTAAACCTATGCACAACCTCCATGTTCTAGTCTATGTTGACGACTTGTTGATTGCAGGTGACTCACCTCGTGCTATTGATCGTTTCAAAGCTTACTTACATCGGTGTTTCCACATGAAGGATCTTGGGTCACTCAAATATTTTTTGGGCATCGAAGTAGCACAAGGTCCGGTCGGCATCGTTCTGTGTCAGAGGAAATATGCATTGGACATTCTTACCGAAGCTAGCCTTCTTGGGGCACGGCCATCTGATTTTCCTCTTCCTCAGAATCACGAGCTTGCCAAGTCAAAAGCACCGTCATTTTCCGATCCAGAGAAATATCGTCGGCTTGTCGGTCGCTTGATCTTTGACCATTACACGTCCAGAGTTGTGCTATTCCGTTCATACCTTGTCTCAGTTTATGCAACATCCGACCATCGAGCATTGGCATTCGAGTTTACGAGTCCTTCACTACATCAAGCGTAATCCGGGCCAAGGTTTGTTGTTGTCTCGTTCGAGCTCCCTTCATTTGACTGCATTCTGTGATTCAGATTGGGCGGGTTGTCCCACCACGCGTCGGTCACTCACTGGGTACTTCATACAGCTCGGACATTCCCCGATATCTTGGAAGACGAAGAAACAACCAACGGTATCTCGCTCGTCGGCTGAAGCAGAGTACCGCTCGATGGCCTCTGCTTGTTGTGAACTCATTTGGTTACGCTCTTTGTTACTCTCACTCGGGGTCATTCTTTCGTCTCTTAGTCGATTGTATTGTGATAGTCAGGCAGCCTTGCATATAGCATCTAATCCCATCTTTCACGAACAAACTAAACATATCGAGATTGATTGTCATTTCGTTCGGGATCTACTCCAAGCTCGTCTCATCACCACTGCTCATGTTGGGACCAATGAACAACCTGCTGATATCTTTACCAAGGCATTGGGCAAACAACAATTCAATTATTTACTTGACAAGTTGGGCATTATCGATCTGCATGCTTCAACTTGAGGGGGAGTATTGGAAGATATTAGGAAATATTAGGTTGAGATTTTATCTTGTAGATATGATAAGATTTGTATCTATCTTTAGTTAGCTTTACTGTACTATATATGTACGAGTAAATTCAATGAATAAACATCTAGAAATATTTTCCCAAATCCTTCTCTTATCATGGTATCAGAGCGGGTTCCAGATTTGAGTTCGTTTCCTGGCTTATCTGAGCTTAGCCCGCCATGATGGCTTGTTATGGGCGGCTCCTTTGGCTTGTCGGCCTGAAGACATAGTTTGGGTTTAGCCCGCCATGATGGCGCGATATGGGCTGACCCGTTTGTCAAGTGGCAACTGGGCCAAACCAGTTACCACTTGAGGGGGCGTGTGAGAATAGGCTTCCAACATCGGAAGTTGAGATAATAATAGCCCACTATATAATACAATGGATTACTCCTCCTATTGCCAATTGGTTTTAGGATGGAACCTCATGAGCTTGTATTGTGGGCTATTATTATCTCAACTTCCGATGTGAGAAGCCTATTTTCACAATAACCATCATCGACTCCATCTTCCATTAAATCTCGCAGTAAAACCTCCAAGACCACACTCCCTACCCATCCTGGGATCAAGACACGTCAAAAACCCACTCCACTCTGTTTGACCGAGGTACACAAGAAAACCGGGTTGAAGTGGCCGGGTCTTGAGTTTATTATTTCCAAACCGGACCACACTTATTTCGGGTTCAGTCCCCGGTCCAAGGATTTTGCTTATTTTTATTCCGTTTTAAAACCCGGAAAAAACGGATTGGATCGAACTCGGCCAGTTTTGTTAGATTTTAATATTTTTAAATATAAATAATAAATATAATAGTATTAAAATTTCTATTTTAAGAAATATAAATTAATATAATATTAAACTATACATTATATTTATAAAAATAAAAATAAAAATATATTTTTAATTATTTAAAAAATAAATACAAATACAAATTTCGGTCCAGTTGGACCGAACCGGATGACATCGGTCGAGTCTTCGATCGAAGGTTTGAAACATTCCTGTCCGGACCGGATGAACAACACTACATAATATTGTCCAACTCTGAGAAGGACGCAAACTCAATAAAACTGAAAACCAAAAGATTTTCTGTAAAGACACCATACAATGATGCTGCACAACTGGAAACCAAAAGATTAACATATAACACCCAGTTTTATCGACAAGAGGAGTACTTCTTTCAGTTTGCCGAGCTCCTACCACCACCTTCCAGCCTGAGTTTGCAAGAAAAATCAATACAAGCAAAAACACGGTATCATACTATAATGTCAAAAAACGGAATTTAACCGATATTAGGCTCTCCTGGCCCGTTTGTGCCATTTTCAGTCCTTCAACATTACAATGCTAAAAAAAGTTGAGGATCTGTGCCCATGGAAAAACCGAGTAAGTAGAACTCGTAATCTGAAAAGGACGGCCTCAGAAAAGGACGGCCTCAGAAACAGACGGCATACCAAGTGAGAAAGGCTTCAATTCCTGGCAATTCTTGTATTGAATTCCTCTATAAGCCGATTTGCACTTTCCACGTCATTTTCAGGACGTTGTCTCGTGGCAAGTTTGCTTGGATCCTTGCATGCTTTTAGAACATTAGACATCACCTTTGCTTTTTGTAAAATAACTTTTCTCCTAAAATGTGGAGAAGCCTTATCTTCCTCCTCACTATATGCATTAGGCAACTTTGTGGAGTGAGGGACAGAGGCCATCAATTTTGAAAGAGCTTGCGCCATTTCAAACTTCCTGTGTTTTGTGAGCTCATTCTTCAACCTTTCATACGTAATGTATTGAGGAACGATTCCTCTGCAGATCATGTCTTCAAATCCAGAAAAAGCCGCATTCCATTTCTGCATTTTGCAGAATAAGTGCAGCAGCATAGTGCTAGAAGCTAAATCCATATCAAATCCTCTAACTCTCATCTCCTGACTAATCTGCACCGCCCAATCCAGTTTCTCGCCTTCACATAACATTTTCAACATCAAATGAAAGGTTAGCCGATCTGGGTCGTATCCAGCATCAATTATTTTCGTATAAAGATTCATCCCTTCTTGAAGCATATCATGTTTTGAGAAGTATCTAAAGAAGTAATTATAAGTAGTAACGGTAGGCAGAATTTGGCGACTACTCATCATCTTTAGAATCTTACTCGCCCCAACAAGATCTCCCGCTTTGCAAAAACCTTTCACCAACGAGTTGTAAGTTGACAAAGTCGGACCTGATTCCACAACCGAAAACCTCTCCAACATTCCTAAGGCCTCCTTGAATTTCCCAGATTCAGCTAAGGCATCTACAATTGGATTAAACACGACAGCATTCAGCTCAATCCCGTCTTTCTTCATTTCACTAACTAGTTCTACAGCCCTCTCAATTCGACTCATTCTACAGTATCCTTCAACAAGAGTACCATAAGTAACAACAGTAGGGATCACATTCTCCTTCCTCAGTTGCATCCAAAGCTTCTCTACCTTATTGAGTTTCCTTATCTTGAACCACCCATTCAACAGGATATTATAAACCCTAACTGAAGGAATCCAATCGGGTTCCGACTTCATTCTCCTGTCCACATATTCAGAAGCTACCCTAACATGGCCTTCTTTGGACAAGGAATCTAACAGAACCTCAAAAAGACCACCTCTTTCCACATTACCAGTCTTACTCAAATCCAAACTTTTAGCAAACTCAAATGTACGGATAGCTGGAAGCACCATACCTGCACGAGCATAACGTCTGATCAAGATTGCAAAGCAATCAACTGAAGCCAGCTTTGTTCCACTGTCATCTTTAATCTGGTCGAGCACCATCGTCCACGCAGAGTCGAACTCCCGAGCTTTCCCGAGCAAATTGATCATGGAATTGAAGAGCATAGGAGAGGGTTCGAAACCAGGCTGGTTTTCCGCCCATTTGAATAGCGATAAAAGAGGCTTTGGCGACGAGTCGAAATGATTAACTACAGCTTCTAATAGAGGTGGAGATGGTAGAATCTTGGTCTCGTTCAATGCGGATTCGAGGCCTGAACCAGGTATTGTGTTAGGGTTTCTGAGGAGGTCGCAAATGGCGCTGAAATCGGAATTTGAGAAATTAGGGTTAGGATTGTTGGAATTGGGGCTCGTTGAAGTAGGGGGAGAGATAGTGTGCGATTGAGGGTCGGGAAGCCATGGTTGCTTAGCGAAGAGCCTGCAAATGGAACTTCGACATTGAAGGTTGGAATTTGAGGAATTTCGAGCGGTCAGAAAAGCGAGCGAGCTAAGGTTTCGAAGCATATCTGCTGAACTTGCACAAGCTCAGAATCGCACCATGAAGAAGATGAAATGATTGTCTAATAAACATAAACTATATACGCATAATCTTCCAAGTATGACCATCAATAGATTACTGTTTGTAAATAGAATATCCATGAATGTACAAGGGAATTTTGCAAGCTTTGTGCTTATTATTCTGAAAACAACTTCCATAAACACTAGAATATAAACTTGATAAAGAGTGCAAATAGCAGCAAACTTATAGAGAGAGTTCAGCCAAGTCAAAGGTTCTTGTAACAGCTTTGCACCAGGATTCAGCTTTCTTCTTCCTCAACTCTTCTTCCAGTTTGGGCTGGAATTGGGTATCAGTCTTTGACTTCTCCCCAGAACTGAAGATCTCATCTTCTTTCCAGACCTTCACTGCTAAACCAGCTGCATACGCTGCACCGAGCGCGGTAGTTTCTATATCAGCTGGTCTAACAACTGGACTTCCCAGCAAATCCGCCTGTAAAATTCACACAAACCCAATTAATGCATATTAACGGAGCAAGAAGAAGAAAAAAACAGCAAAGGAAGCAGCTGAACCTGAATCTGCATCAAAAGATTGTTAACAGTAGCCCCACCATCAACTCTAAGCAAGAACTCCCCTTTATCATTCTTCGTCTCCCCGGTTTCCCCAGCATCCTTATGCATCGAATCAAGAACATCCTTAACCTGAAAACACATACTCTCCAACACAGCCCTTGCAATGTGGGACTTATTAGTGAACCTAGTAATTCCAATACAAACGCCACGTGCATCATCTCTCCACCAAGGAGCAAACAGTCCATTAAAAGCCGGGACAAAATATACTCCGCCAGTCGACTCGACCTGAGAAGCCAATTCCTCAATTTCACTAGCACTTTTGATTATTCCCAAACTGTCCCTCAACCACTGAACAGCAGCACCAGCAATTGCAATGGAGCCTTCTAAGGCATAATTTGTAGGTGATTCAGGTCCAAGCTTATACGCCAATGTTGTCAATAACCCGTGATTTGATTTTATTATAGTTTCACCAGTATTTAAAAGTATGAATGCGCCTGTACCATACGTACTCTTTGCCTCACCTTTTCTGCAGGATTGGCCCAACATTGCTGCATGTTGGTCGCCTAAACATCCAGCAATGGGAATACCAGTGATAGGCCAACCAGTTGCTATATCTCCAATTACCTCAGAATTACTAACAATTTTCGGGAGAATTCCAATTGGAATATCAAGTTCTTTAAGAGTTTTTTCGTCCCAATCAAGAGTTTTCAGATTCATCAGCATAGTGCGTGAAGCGTTTGAGATATCAGTAACATGTTTACCGCCATTTATCCCTCCAGTCAGATTCCAGATCAACCATGTGTCTATTGTTCCAAAGAGAGCGTCTCCAGTTTTGATAGCTTCTTTAACTTCATTTACATTCTCCACCAACCATAGCAACTTGGTGGCACTAAAATAAGTGCTGATGGGTAATCCACAACTCTCCACAAAATGGGTTCGCCCACCAGGCAATTCTTTCTCCAGTCTCCTGCCAGATCCAAATTTTACAAAAGTTAGCAACAATTCTGATTTCCGAAAGGGGGTATACAATACAGTCATTCATACAACAGAAATATCACATCAACGTTATGAAAATAGAATGCTGAAAGCAATACTTCTGTCTCAACTACTGCAATAGAGTAAAACCTCACGAATCTCACCCAAAATAGCACGATGATAAAAAACAAAAACCGAAGTTATATGCACCGCAAATGTGAACATCATAGTGCATATTACCATTCTGATGCTCTACATTCAATTTTGATAGTCCCATACATACTTTTTTTTCACTTTTTCCTTTGGGTTCACAAAGGTCTCTCATTTTTAGGATTCACCTCTTTCTTGCAAAATCTTTTTAGGTAAATCTACCAATTTGATTGATATATGCCAACTTCCTCGTTGACTCATCACCCAACAGCTTTTTTTTAGTGACAGAAAAGTGCTACTCTCTATAAAAATAGACTAATTAGAAACTAAACGGGAGGCTCTCACAATAACCAGTGACTGGTTATTGAACAAGCATTTCAAAAACCTAGATAGCACAACGAGCATCAATTTTGGATCCAATCCACAGAAAACATGAGATCAAATCAAATAATAAGATCAGAATTAGATACCTGCAAACAGAGCTGGTACGGACATCCATCCAAACAATAGCGTTATGAAGAGGAAGACCAGTAGATTTACTCCACACAACAGTCGTCTCTCTCTGATTGGTGATCCCAATCGCCTTCAATCCGGCATCGACGTTGAATCCCTGAACGGTGGCCTTATCCACCGCCTTCGCTATACACACCCTAACGCTCTCAAGGATCTCCATCGGATCGTGTTCAACCCACCTAATTTCAAGATTTGCCGCAAAATTAGGTCGAAGCATTTGAAAATTTCATAAAATTGGAATGAGTAATGGAGGAAGAATAGAGCGATGTACCCCGCTTGTGGATAGAACTGAGTGAATTCGGCTTGGTGAGATCCGACGGACTTGCCATGGCCATCGTAGATGATGAAACGAGTGCTAGTTGTGCCTTGGTCGACGGCGCCGATGAAAATTGAGTCTTTTGACATTGTTTGTTGATTGATGAAAAAGATGAGAGATATGGGAGATGATGATCAAGTACAGAGCAGTTGATTTTATAGAAAGTGGGAGATTGGTCAGATAATAAAAGAAATTTTGACTCACGAAATAGAGAATTTATCTAAATTTCTTTTTTTATTTAGTTTCGTTGACTTATACAGTAAGGTTTTATCCAAATTGATTGGAAGTGCGGTGTATCTTTTCGCGGTATTGCCATATCGGGCAAATTACGGATTTTCGTATATAATTTAATATAGTTATACATTATTTGTTAATATGTTGTTGTTGTTATCAAATTTATTAATATTTGTAAATATAAGTATTTTTTATTTCCTTATATTTATGTTTGAAGTAGTTTTAAAACATAATATTAGAATAAGTTTGCATTGTCATAAGAGAAGCTCACACATTAATTTAATTTGTGACTTAATCAAGTAGATTATAAATAAATATAACATAGGGATATAAGAAAGATATTTAAATACATGCCCAAAAGTCCAATAGAAGGTGATTAAGAAAGGAAAAGTGTCCGGTGATAATAGTTGCTACAGTAATAAATGAGAATGATTATGGGCCGTTTGATTTCGCCAGATCGGACGGATGTGGATAATTCACTTTTGGGCGCGTGTACAAGCACGTTCAACAGATCTCGTAAATTTCCTTCTTCTTCTTCTCGCCTTCGTTTTCTTTTCCCCCAAGTTTTTTCAACAAAACTTCTTCGGATCTTGCCTTCTCTTCTCTGCTGCGTAATTCCTTCTTCTTCTTCTCGCATTCGTATTTTATTTTGTTTTCCTCATCTTGTTTACGTTTCTATATCCTTTGTTTTTGCGTGAGCTGATTTTGTTGATTTTTTGTATTCAGGTGTTCTTGTTCTCTTGATTGCTCTGTTCGCTAATCCAACACATCGATTATCATTCGTTAGCTTGTTTCTCCTTCATTCTACCTATGGATCTAGGTTTTGCTTCTATTTTCTTTGTTTCACCATTTCATCCCCCTGTTTCTCTCCAATTTGAGCTTATTTGTTGAAGTATTACGATGATTCGTGTATAATGAAGCAGTTTTTATCTCAAATTTGATCAACATCATCGATGAACTATTGTTGATTATGTTTAAGCTTTGAAAAAGCTTAATATCATACTTCCGAGGTAATTAATGAACATGTACAAGACATATGATGAACGTTAATAAGACTGTTAGTGAACATATATTGGACATTTTAAAAACTGAAGATGAATCTTTAGTGATGTGATGAACATTTAGAAGAATTGTGATGAACATTTATATCGGATTTGATGAACATTTATAACGGATTTGATGAACAACAGTAATAGAAGTGATGAACATTCTATTGGACATATAATGAACATAGACAGTATTTGTGATGAACTTTTATAAAACATGTGATGAACGTTGAATGCAGTCTTAATGAACTTTTAATACTGATTTGATGAACTTTGTTCTAGATGTGATGATCATTCACAACATTTTAATGTGTAATGAACATTTTCAGGATTTGTGATGAACATTGATAAGTAGTTTGATGAACATTGATAAGTAGTTTGATGAACATATGTTTAATATCTGATTAACATTTTTCTAGGTGTTGATCAATCCAATGCCAATGGTGTAGTTTCTATTTCTCCTGGAAATACGAAATACTTTTTACCATTATGTGAAGATTCTTACAAGCCATATGTTGGTCAAGTGTTTGCTTCAATTGAAGATGGTATTGAATTCTATAAAAAATATTCCATCAGGGCAGGCTTTAGTGTACGTATCATGTCAGGTACTAGCACTAAAGATGTGAACAAAGTTCCAATTTGGAAGTATCTTTGTTGCAGTAGGCAGGGATATATGAAAGTAGATGGAAATACTGCAGATGACTCCACTTCATCAAAAAGGAAGAGGAATTCAGATAGATGTGGTTGTGTTGCTAAATTAGCACTTCGCTATCTTAGTCATGATGGCTATTCTGTTAAGATTTTTGAGGAGCGTCATACACATTATATGGTTGATGAATCACAACGACATCTTGCCAGGAGTAACCGGAAATTGATTGCATTCCATGAAGACTTTATTATTAATTGTATCAAGTCCAATATTGGGACTAGCAAAGCATTTAAGATGTTCAAGAATTCTGTTGGATCTTACGCAAATGTTGGTGCCTCGCTGGTTGACTTCAAGAATTTTAACCGAGATCTCAATGCGTATATGGTTGGTTGTGATGCTCAAATGGTAATTGATAGCCTTTTCCGCAAGAAAGAGAGATGTGAGGCTCTCTATTTTGAATACTATGTCAATGAGCATAATCAACTAACTCGTTTATTCTGGGCTGATCCGATTGCACGCAAGAGTTTTTCATTCTTTGGTGATGTAGTGACTGCTGATGCAACATACAAATCAAATAGGTATGTTGATGAACATTCTTACCTGTTTAGGAGAATTTTTCTAAGTAGTTATGTTGAACAATGTTAAATTTATTAATGAACATTCCTATTTGTTTTGGTGAACAATCATTGTAGTTGTGATGAACTATGTTTTATTTATAGATGAACATATAAAAATTTATTGATGAACATTCATACAAGTTTTGATGAACACTGTTAGATTTATTGATGAACATTCATACCAGTTGAGGAACATTCTTATCCCAGTTTTGATGAACATTGTTATCAGTAATGATGAACATTGTTCAATCATTTGATGAACAAATAATACAGTTTTGATGAACATTATGAGTTTTCGCTTTTTGTTTTCAGGTATGATATGGTGTTTGTTCCTTTCACTGGAGTTGACAACTACAAGTGCTCAATCACCTTTGCATTTGGCTTATTGTTGAACGAAGATATTCCATCTTATGTGTGGTTGTTTGATCATTTCAAAAAGGCAATGGGACATGAACCTTTTGTTATTTTGACTGATCAAGATGCTGCTGTCAAGGCTGCTGTTGAGGAGGTTTTTAGCTCAAGTGTTCATCGTTTTTGCATGTGGCACATAATGTTCAAAGTGCCCGGTAAGATTAAGGTTGAACCAGAGCAAAATAAAGATTTCAGGGATAGATCCAATGCTATTGTTTGGAGTGATGAGATTACTCCTATGGATTTTGAGGAGCTTTGGCATGGTATTATAGATGATTTCAATCTTCAAGACAATGTTTGGCTCAAGACAATGTTTGATCTACGACACTTATGGATTCCCGCTTTCTTTCAAAATGTCCATATGGGTGGCCTGCTTAGAACAACTTCGAGGTCTGAATCTCAGAACTTCTTCTTCTCACATTTCATTGGCTCATCATCATCCCTTATAGTGTTCATGTTGCAATTTGAAAATGCAATTGATTCTCAAAGACATACTCATCGTAAGCATGACTTTGAATCTTCCACTCGCCGTCCTACTCTCAAGACACCGACCCAAATGGAAGTTCAACTTTGTGACGTCTATACACTGCCTATTTTTGATGATTTGCAAACTCAACTTCTCTCATATGCCTATAATTGTGCCTTGGTTAATTCTCTCACAGAGGGTGATGTCCATTACTATCGTGTTCGTGGACATTTTGAGAAATCATTTGTGGTTCAGCACTTACCATCCACAAATGAATATAAGTGCTCTTGTAATAGGTTCTTGCAGATAGGTCTTCCATGCTGTCACATGATATTGGTAATCAGATGTGTTGGTCCACCTTTGGATGTGAAAATGCCTGACCAATATATATTACCACGATGGAGTAAGAGCACAACATTGAAGCCAACTTTTGAGATTGATGGTTTAGTATTTAAAGAATCTGTTGAGATGGATGAGAAGAAGCTTTTAGTGTATGATGTTATGTCTGAGATACATAGTATTATCAATGAAATTGAGCATGATTCTGATCAATTGAAAGACTTGTTGATTGTTCTAAAGGAGAAGCGTGAGTTGTACAGTTCATCCATTCAGGCTGAGTCGTCTTCTATGAGTAACAACAAGACTCCTACAAAAAGCAGAGAGGCAAGATTTGAGAAGTTTGTTGGTCCTTTACCAAATACAATATCTGTCCTTCCACCTCCACAATCAAAGAACAAAGGAAGGCCAAAAACATCACGTTTGAAAAGTACAATTGAGAAAGTTAGATTGAATTCTAACAAGGTGAAGAAGTGTTGTTCAATATGTTTGAAATCCGGACACAATCGCTCTACATGTCCTGAGAATACTTCAACAAGTGTTTGAAGTTAGACAATTCTAAAACTATCATTTAGGTCTTTATGTGTAAATCTAGTTCTGGTGAACATTTGTAATCTACTTGGTGAACAATTATATATAATCTGGTGAACAACATGGGAAAAATTGATGAACATCGATATCAGATTAGATGAACTCTCTCTGTTAATGTGGTGAACTTGTTGTGTTAATTTGATGAACTTTGTATCTAAGCTCGATGAACATTCATTATTAATATGATGAATATTTGTGAAAAAGACAAGTAAAATTACTTATCATATTGATGAACTTTTGAGATTAACGTCAATGAACATTCAGTGTTAATATGATGAACTTTGGCTAAATATTCAATGAACATTCACAGTTAAGCTGATGAACATTGTTCAGTGATTTGATGAACATTCTGTAATATATAGATGAACAAAAGAATCCTTGTACTCATTGTCAAACTTCTACATTGTGCATTTTCCATTTACCCATTCTATAAGTTGTGGGTAAGCATTGTTGAATCTGTTGGTTAACAACTCTGAAATGTACTTGACCCTTATCATGTCCATTTGCTTATTGTCACCTTTCTTCAAAGAAGTTGTAAAATTTGGCAGCCCCTCCCCAAAGTACGTTTCCATGTGTCGCATGGTATATATACCACAATCCTGCTTGTTCTTGTCATCTCTCCAGTACATTGAAAGACGTTCAGCTTTGACCTTTTTCTCGTCTTCGAATAGAGCTGCTTTGGCTTCCATGCCATGCTTCCTTAGAAATTCCACAAACATTGCTCTCTGTAAAATAAAAACACAATAATATCAAACATATTGAAAAACAATGATGAACATATTTAAAACATACAGTTATATGATGATGAACATACAGTTATATGATAATGAACATACTGAAATATAATGATGAACATTACCAAATAAACAGAAGAACAATATCCAGTATTAAAACTTACCATCACTTTAGGAACGTTGTTATATTTCACAAGCTTCTTGCCTTGAACACTGGAGTTATCAATGAAATCTATTCTTGGGTTCTTGAGATTGAAAACAATGCAGTAATAGTGTTCACTCTGGTATATTGGGAAGACAAACTGCACAGTGAACTTCCTTTGTTAGTTTGATGAACAAGTTTAAAAAATATAGTGAACATGTATAGATAGTCTTATGAACAAGTTTAAACAACACAATGAACATTTGTCTATAGAGTGGTGAACCTTTATAGATAAGTTTAATAGAATACCTACCAACTGAATATCATTCAATTTGTGAAGTGGCAGTCTTGCTAACTGAGTTTCCATTTCACCATTGAAGAATGTGATTGAATCTTTTAGTTCAAAACCCACCATAGTCGGGATAGACTTTTATAAAATATCAAAAGATTCCGTTAGTTATGTTTCCACATGTTAATGACAAAATTGTTCATATAAAAAATTCCTACCGTTGTATCAATTGAAGCAAAGAATCTAAGAGGTTTTGCTTCATCTCTTTCTTCCTCTTTGAGATTAAGCAAGTGTGCCCATGCGTCAATCACATTGCTTTCAACATATAGATTGTTTTGCATGCTCAGAAAGTCATTCTTCTTGAAATTTAAATGCCCCACGCTGAAAACAATGTCCCTGAAACAAAAAATGATAATATGAAAGCACTAATGAACAAATATAAAAACAATGAAGATCATCTAGAACAGAATTGATGAACAAAATGTGACAAGGTGATGAACATTTATAAAACCAGTGATGAACTTTAGAAGAAAACTAATTAAACTTTTCTTACTCTAGGTGTGTTAAATCTTCCAACATCCAGCTGCTGAGTTTCATTTCTAGAGCAGTTGGTTTCTCTTTGATGTCCACAATCCTTTGCTTGTATGGAGATTTGTTTGCCCAAGAAATTAGTCTCTTTCTTTTGATTACTTCTGGGTCATTCTCACTCCCCGTCTTCCAAACAAACATTGTTTTCTCAGTTAGTGCCTGAATATGATTGATGAACATATGTGAGAAGTTTGATGAACATAAGTGAGAAGTTTGATGAACATGTATAAGAAAGTTGATGAACAAATGATGATAAAGATCACCTTCTCAACCTGCTTCTCTGTCTGTTTTCCTTCACTCTCCACCTTGTCCTTTCCCTTTTCTTTCCTCTTCTCCTCATCATTTTGCCTCACATCTTGGGCTTCTATTTCTTCCTCTTGAACAGGAACCACCTCTTGAACTTGTACACTTTCCTTTTCTTTTAGTTGTGGTTCAGGAACCACCTCTTTGGATTGTATTGCCATCCCTTGTACTTGTTCCTCAACTCCTTCTTTCCCGCCCCTGTCCTCAGATTGTGTTTCCATTTCCTTCCCTTGTTCCATCCTTTCCACCTCCACTCTTTCTGGTTCCTTTCCTTGTTCTTTCTCTATCTGTAATTAGAAATAATGATGAACATAATTCAATTATTTGATGAACATTGATAGAACAATTGATGAACATTTATAAGCAAAATATGTACCTCATTCTCTTTCTCAATTCTTTGTTCTTCCATCCTCACCTCATCACCTATAGGATCAATTTCCTCGACTGTCTCGTCAACATTGTTGTTAACAACAGGAGTACTTTCAACGATATCTTCAGAGTGCGTGGTAGCTGCATCCAACCTCTTTTGTCTTTCAACCACAGATTTAGGAATCTACAATTGAAATAAAGCACAACAAGTTATTACACATAAAAGCATAGATAGTAATAAGAGTTAAGAAGCCTTGTATATTACCTTGAATGAAATTTTCCTCTTGTACTGTCTTGTGGTTTCTGTTGTCACATCAACTACCACTGGAGGCATCTCAGGTGATATTGTAGTTTCTTCTGGCGGATCAACTACCACTGTAGGCCTCTCAGGTGATTGGGAGAATATTCCCAAAGAGAAGGATGGAATATCTGAAATGTAATCTCTAGCAATGCTTCGACAAGTCTCACCAATGACTTCATCTGGTGTCTTCTCTGGAACTTCATCTTCAGCTTTCACAACATAACTCTTCTTGGCCTTCATAGTTCTCTCCACTTCTTCCAAACATTTAGATGCCTCGCGCCAAAACTGTTGCTGGGTCAATGTCTCTTCGTCTTCCTCTGTTTGATGTGGTTGCTCTGCATTTTCTTCATCATCCCTCACATTTAGCATTCTTTCAATAGCTTCATTCACCTTCTTGAACAAGCTATTACTTGCTATACGTGAGGGAGCCTGCTCAATTCTTCCCAAGAAGTTTCTAATCTTGGTAGCAAGTTCTTGTCCCTCTTTTATATGGTCCTCTAAGAAACCCTGTTTCAATATTAAACAATGAAACATTAATGAACAAGAAAAAAAATAATAGTGAACCAATAAAGCAAAATTGATGAACATTGTTCAGAAATTTGATGAACATTGTTTAGAAACTTGATGAACATTGTTCAGAAATTTGATGAACGTTGTTCAGAAATTTGATGAACATTTTTCAGAAGTTTGATGAACATTGTTCACAGATGTGATGAACATTATTACAAAATTTGATGAACAGATAGAGACAATCTGATGAACATATAAAACAATGTTGATGAACTTTCATAAGGAATTTGATGAACACATATTGGAAATCTTACCAGTAAACTTGCATCTTCAGTTGCTTCTTCTTGTGAATGATATAAGGCGGATGGACTGTCTCTTATGTTTGCAGCATTGTTCACATCATCATCTGTAAAAATTGGAGGATATCTGACATAACCCTTTCCAAATCCACCAATCTTGATCTCTTCTGCCTCTCTAGCCCTCAGCATGGCTGCATCCCAATTAACAATTATTGGAAACTCTCTCTCATGTTCAACATTCTTGAGAATAACACGATCAAAATATATCAACTGCAAGCAAATAAAGTAAATGAGTAAATATTAGTTTGATGAACATA
Organism: Oxyria digyna; assembly: GCA_029168935.1. NCBI lineage: Eukaryota > Viridiplantae > Streptophyta > Magnoliopsida > Caryophyllales > Polygonaceae > Oxyria > Oxyria digyna. Next base: position 11,788,341 of record JAPVLV010000010.1, on the reverse strand, counting down.
TAATGATATGATAATGAACAAAATGATTAAAATTGGTGAACACTAACTTGTAGTAGAAGGATTGGTCCTCTGAAAAAACTAGCATTTGTTGTCCTATCAAAAGACTCCTTTGTCTTTATCAGAAGGTCAACTAGCAATTTTGACCAGTCGTAGTGATTAATCATCTCGGTGCACTCAAGGTAATGAAGAATATTATAATTCAATCCACCATTTGGCTGACTGTCCATAATGGTTGCAACAAGCAGCATCATGAAATTTCTCTTGAACCACTCTCCAGGTACTACAGTTTTTATCAAAAGCTCTGCGACATGTGATGCATGAATCTTTGAGGCGTCACGCAACTTGACTTCATCCAATTCAGTGTCGATTTCCAGTGGAAATTGATTCCTGAACCTTCGGTGAAGATCTTGATATTGTAAATCCTCATGTTCAGTAAATGTTCTCTTCAATTCTATTTGCATCCCACCAACAGGAATTCCAAGGTAGTCGTGAACATCTTGCGTTGTAATTTTGTGCCTCACTGACTTGGCAAGCTTCATTGTGCAGGATACGACATTAAAGTTCTTCAACAACCAGTGACTGATTTTAGCTGGAAGTTTGTCCACTTTCCATTTAAGCAAGCATCCAAATCCCATCTCTACTATGCAACTTTTTTGAATTGGACTCATTCTAGCCAAAGTTGAAACCAGAAGCGCTGGAGAACTTCTACATTTTTGAGCAGGGAACTGCTTCTTGATGCTTTCAGTCACTTTTTCTTTCCCTTTCCTTGACTGCACAATTTCAAACTTGTTTGTCCTGGATGCTTGTTCTGGTTGGTCTTCAACATCTCTTATCACAATTCCCCCCCTAGGCCTTTTCAAGTTCTTCATTATTTGTGTTACAGGAATTTCTAGGCTGTACAACTGAATCTCTTTTCCCTTGGTCTGAGAACAATGTATCCTTTGGCTACTTCTTTTTCTCTTGCTTGTTGTAGCAACTACTTTCTTGGATTTTGCCATCTTATGTTTAGGGGATGCTATAACATTAAAAGTAACTTATTAGTATAAAGACATGTAAAAAGCCGATGAACAAAATTAAGGATCATGGTGAACAATATCAAACAAGATGGTGAACATATTGAAATACAATGATGAACATTATTAAACATACATATGAACTATATATGAGAGGAATGATGAACATTATTAAACATTATGAAGAATTGCGATGAACAAAGAAAAAAGAGTTGATGAACATTAGTTACCATGAACTGTTTCTTCCTCCTGTTGTTGTTGTTCTTGGGATGACAAATTTCTTTGTGATCTGTCATTTGTTTTTTTGCTTCTTATCTCTGTAATATTGAACATACAAGTTATATATTGTGCAAAAATACAAAGTTTATAAAGAGGATAATATTCATACCTCTTAGGCATTCAATAACAAGATTTATGATAACAGATAAGAGAAATCTAATGAACAATCTTAAGACATATGATGAACTTTTATAGGCAATGAGATGAACAATCACAAAATTTTTGGTGAACATTGAAAAGAAATCTGGTGAACGTATATACAAGATACGATGAACAAATACAAGATATTTGATGAACATTTAGATGTACTGTGATGAACATGTATTTTGATGAACTTTGTTAGGAACTTTGATGAACATATATACAAGATCTGGTGAACATAGAGTAAAAACACAGTCATGATCAAAATAATGACCACTCAGTACATACAAATGAACATTTCACACCGAATATAGTAGATCTACTCATACAAATATACTTTTCACACTCAGTACATTAAAATCAAACATGCATGTAGCGAAATCTAACATGTCAAAGCAAAAACCTAACTCCAAATACCAGATTATACTCCATACCTTTTGGTACTTGGCTTCTCTGAGATTCTGCCATTTTTAGTAGCGAGTTGATGGATTTTGGTGAACGACGGAGTGAAATGAAGAGAAATCAGTGAGAAATCACAGGAAAAAGCATCGTATACGCTAAAATTAGGGATTAAACACCATACCTCTTCCTTCGTTGTTCTTCTGTGAGCCAGACATCGCGAAATTTGTAGGAGTATGTTGTTTTTGATGATAGGCGAGAGAAAACGAAGTGATTTCGTTGAGAAATCGAAGAAAAAGCAAGCGAGTAGGAGGATAGGGTTTGATCGCCTTTGCGAGAGAGGTTTTCTGTGGAAGTTTTGAGAAGAATGGGAAGAGACGGTTTTCGCTCCAATTTTGAATCACGTTGGAACGATGTAGCGCGTGTGTTTCACACAAAAAGCTAGCGAGTAGGAAGTTGCCAGTGTGGGAGGTGAGAGAGATCTGGGCCGTTAGATCAATTCGAATGAACGGTCCCCGTTCATTCTCATTTATCACTTAAGGGGCTGTTTATGACCAGATTTTGACCCATTAAGAAATGAGTAATGCATTAAATTGGTATCAATTTCATTCAATTTTGACAATGGACAACCAACTTGTATATAGACTAGAAACGGGCCTCCGCGCTACGCGCGGGGAAATTACATTTTTTAATATGATTTAACGTTGTTTAATAGGCGTCCCAAAATTAGATTGGGCTAATCATATTCACAACCCTTTATGATATAGAATATAACCTCGACAAAGTAGTCTCTAATCTTTGTTCTATCAAAAAGAAAAAAAATAAAGTTTAATTAGTGATTATGTTTTTCCTGAATGTTTTATTAATCATTTTAGCAATTGACACACAACCACCTATGAATTCGTCTCTCCCTTTAAAATCATCACATTACCTAATTAGCTCGGGTGCTTTTTTTTTGCCAAACAATTAGCTCGTGTATTGGTGTTCCTATTTTATTAGGGCTTAAATCAACAGACTGAAACCCGCGTACGGGTCTTGCGTAATTATAATTTTTTAAATGTTTCATAATAGATATTGAAATGATATTATATCATATAATCAAATGAGTTTGATGATTTGTACCTCTTCTCTCAATTCGCCAAATTGTTATATCATTTTGTAATATTATTGTAATATACGGGACATAAGTTTTTAAAAATATGATTTTTAATATTCTTGTAATGTACAGGACAAAAGTTTTTAAATATATGTTATTTTCGTATGCAATTTCTTCAATGCTCTATATGCTAAATTTTTGTTCAAGTCTTGTTTGCAGTATTATTACCAACTCCACAGATTTTGGTATATAAAATAAGGTAATCTATTTTGATTTATTAATAGCCAAGTTGTTGAATATATGATCTATTTTTCTGTCTATAACTCATTACAATTGAATAAACTCGAGGACCAGTTATTAAATGTCATTTCCCCATTGTATACATTTTTGACGTGTTTACTAAATTATCATGTTTGTTGGAAACTGAGTGTAAATGTTTGAAAACAACATGCTAGCATATTGCAATATGTAATATTGTTTACAATTACTAAAATTAGATGCAAACGGCCTCCGATAAGGGCTCAAAGTTTGGTACTAATGACGAAAAATGTAGTTTAGGATAAGTAAAAAGTAAACACTTCAAGCACAAAGAAATTTAAAGAGGAAAAAATGCATACCATATAGTTCACAACAGATCTCCCTCTTTGTATAAATTTAGTAATTGCAAAAGTTAAATCCTTTTACAAAGACACATCATACATGAATGGAATATAGGGAAATTAGATTCTTTGGTAAGTCGGTCATCTAAACTCTGTAAACCTACATATTATTTGTATATATATATATATATATATATATATATATATATACTCCATCCGTCCCAAAATACGAGTCTCATTGTACAAAAATATCTTGGATTAAGACAAATGCTTTAACGTACATAAGTGCATTGGAAATGATGAATGTAAAATATTAAAATAATTCATTAACCAATGGGAGAAGAGTTTACAAATGAAAAGTACATAAGTGCATTGGAAATGATGAATGTAAAATATTAAAATAATATGAGTAAAAGTATAATTGGAAGAAGTTTATGGACAAAAATAGAAATGAGACTAACATTTCGGGACACACAAAAAGGAAAATGAGACTCATATTTTGGGACAGAGGGAGTATAATTTACTAAAGCCTTCATGTGTACCTTTGAAAGAAGTTATTGATCTGGCTTTTTACTTTATTAATCTAATGATAAAGTCAATTACTGCAAAATCATACCATCCACTCCAAACCTCTGTCCACATGAGAGGTTTGTAAGGTATGCTTTAGTAAACACATAACAGTAAAAGTCGTTGCAAGTATATTAATTTGTCACAATAAGATCATTAACTATTAAAAAATTTATTTTGAAAAGAATTAAGATTGTCAACAAGAACACTGAAACTTATAACGGGATCAAGAGAGTCATCTTCCTTGCACATTAACCATGGAACACCAATATCTAATCCAACAACAATGTTAGCAGCCCATCTCATGTGATCACAACCTTCTTGTCCAAACATCTTTCTTTGCATTTTATATTTATATTCGATCTGAAAACACAAACTGATAGCACATAATTCAGTTTTTGAAATCAGAAACTCAAATTAATTTGACTAATCTTAATTACAAGAGGTCATGAAAAAAAGAGTCAATGAAAACATACAACATTGAGTGATGTTAAGGCATTGAATTTCATGTGTACAAGAGTAATTGCCATGGAATTTCTTTTTATTATTGCCTTCAAAATGCTCAAAAATTCGATCTAGTTTTGGGCGCATTCTAGTTGCGCCCAAAACTGAACCGGATTTTAAAAAAAAGGTTTGGGGTGCCAGTTAAAATTTTCCGAGTGAGGGATTTTTCCCCACAATCATACGGTCAAGTATGTGTGCGAGGGGGAGAAAAGACAAGTAGACATCATTCATTGTCATCTATGTAAGAAGAAAATTACCACAGTCAAAATTGAGGTTGATCGGTGAATTTGAAAGGGAGAGTGGGGATCGAGGAATTGAGGGTTATCGGCAGTGACGGATCTAGAAAATTTCTACCGTGGGGGCTCGTATTAGAATTAAGATTATAAATTATGTTCTCTTTTTCTTGAGTATTATCAATTTGATTTAAACATATTCAATATAATATTAACCCACATTTAAATTTTAAATTAATTTAATTTATTTGTGGTAAAATCAATAATAAATATTCTTCTACTTTTTATTCTTGTATCAAATAAATATCTTGTACATAGAAATATCATATAAAAGTTATTCTTTTTCTCTAATATTACCGATATTTAGTGGGTTTGATAGATATTAAAATTAGAAAAAACTCTGTATGTAAAAATTACATTTAGTTTCCTTACATTTTTAATAATCATGTTTTTCTGTTTAACACACCTCTTACTTTTCTTACCAAAATTCAAGAATAAAATAGAAAAAATCTCTATATAACTACTAAAGCAAATTACATTTCTTCAATTCTAGCTATGTCACGTGGCATACTCTTCATTCAGGCCATCCACCTGTCGTCATTTCATTGGTCACGATTTTTTATAATTTATTGTAATTTTCTCAAAAAAATTAATTAAATTTGGAAAATCGTGTGCAAAAATATTACAAAAAGATTGCTTAAGATCTTTCAGATTACAAAAAGATTTTTATGTGTTAATTTTCTAGATTTTGACCTCCCAATATCCTATTATTTTATTTTATAAATATATATTTTATTTTTATGATATGACGTATCACAAAAAGATTGATTTCTTAATAAATAAGAGAAATAATTATATTTTTGTGTTATTGTAGTGTTTTCAATTATATATTTTTATATATGTTGAAATCAATTTATTTAAATTTGTTAAAAATTGACCTATGATAATTTGATCAAATAAGATTTTTGGTATTAAAAATTCATGTATATTCGTTGTTTATTATATTTAAAATGTAAAAAATTAATTATATATCAATATCATTTTAAGATATAAACTTATTTTCATATAAAATTTTATATTACATAATACTCCTTACTACTAATTCACTATATCGAGTTATATAAACCCGCGCATGGCGCGAGACCTAGTCTAGTTTGTGTATAAAATTAAAAGGCTAAAATGACTTACGTTATATTACATGAAAAATAAAATCAAACCAACTTCATGTAATTCTATTAATTACTTAGTAATTAATTACCGTTGTGTAAATTGAATTTTAAAAAAATATATTAAAAAGCTAACTACTTATATGATACTAAACCACAGGAGAATAATCAGTATATCACATTTTTACTTAAATTTAAAACAATTGAATCTCTAGTTTGGAAAATTTTAACCGTTATACAGTTTTACCACAGATCTAATGAAAGAAAAAAAAGAGGGTGTTTAATTTTTTATCGTTTGGACATCTTTTTAAATTAGAAAAAATGGTTGATGTAAATTTATTTAGTGAAATCTTAAATTTATCAATGGAGGGAGCAACATTTATGAGGTACCAATTTCATTCAATTTTGACATTAGATAGTCAATCTTTATATAGATAAGATAAGATGTGATTAATAAAGAAACACATTGCGGAGTAGTTATCGATACAGTAATTTTTTGGATAATATATTTAAAAACAATCCAAAATTAGTATAATGGATGAGGATTAGGCTGTAATCCAGTGAATATTCTATATTTATCCATATAAACTAAGTTAAGAAAATACTTATGGTTATTATTCAAATGTTAGATTTTGCTTCGAGCTAACGAAAGTTGTCAAGCATAAAAGTCAAAGTTAACTCTCGTGAACATGTGCTGGATGGATCTTAGTAGTGTTCATATTGAAGAAACGGTTAAAGATCATGTGTACTCTCCACCTAATCAATGACTTGGTTTTCTACTTTTTCCTTTTCTATCACGATTACAAAATCTTTTCCCTGAAATAAGGATAATTAAGCAAAAGTTCCCTTTTCGGTGCCACAAAATGGTTATTCTATAAATTTCAAAGTCGGACTAAACCTTCATTTTCCAAATAAGGCCAATATTCACTTTTTATCTCGTCTACAACTGAAAATCACCTATTGGTTACTGAATCATACGTTCGTTTATTTTGTCACAAAAGAAGGCGAGGCCCTTGCTAATTTATATTAAAAATTAAATGGTGTAGTATTATTAAGTATACTAGTGCAGTATCAAGGTTGGTCTCTTATTTTACATAGAATCACCCCTTATTTATGTCAATTTACATGGAACCACCCCTTATATTAATATTGATTTAAAATCACCTATTATTTCACTTTTTCTTACAAAATCCCACCTCCGACTAACTTTTGTTAACTATTCCGTCAAAATATTAAAATTACCATTTTACCCTTCTTTTTTAAAACTAATTACAAAAATACCAAGTCATCTTTCAAATCCAACAACCAATCTTCACTTCTCTCACCCTATATTTTCTGACAAATCCAAATCCAAATGGTAATTTTGAAATGGCGTAGGGAATTAGGGAATTTTGGAATGTTGGGTGTTGGAGTTGGGCGGCTAAGATTCGAGACCCGAGGAAGGGGGTTAGGGTTTGGCTCGGTACGTTCAACACTCCTGAGGAGGCGGCTAGGGCATACGATCGGGCTGCTCGGAGTATCCGCGACGATAAGGACAAGCTTAACTTCCCTGAATCGCCGACTTCTGAGCCGCCGGTCAAGAGGCCTTGTTTGGCTGCTGAAAATGGTGGTTTGAACGAGTTGACTCAGCCGAGTTACACTCCGAGTTCGGAACCTGAGTTTGGATTCAGATACGGAGCAATTGATGTTTATGCCAAATTCTATTCTCTCCTTCTCCTTCTTCTTCCTCTACTTCTTCAAAATCAAACTCTAACTTCACTCAATTTCACTAAAACCGCGAAGATGGAGAAGAACAAATTCGCGGTTCTGCTCTGCGCAGAGGACTCCGAATACGTGAAGAGCAACTACGACGGTTACTTCGGCGTCTTCGTCGCAATGCTTGCGGAAGTACACGAGATCTGGGAAGTATACAAGGTCTCCCCGGCGAACTTCCAACCGACGATGAAATCGGAGGCTACATCGGCTTCGTCATCACCGGAAGCTGTAACGATGCGCACGGAAACGATGTTTGGATCTGCGAGTTGCTGAAATTCATCCGGAAATTGATTTGATGAAGAAGATCCTCGGTATTTGCTTCGGCCACCATCTGGATCGATTCGTAGGGAATTTTGAATCCGGATGTGAAATTGAATTTTGGAAGAACCTAATTCCCAAATTGAAAGATGATTTGGTATTTTTGTAATTAGTTTTAAAAAAGAAGGGTAAAATGGTAATTTTAATATTTTGACGGAATATTTAACAGAAGTTAGTCAGGGTGAGATTTTGTAAGAAAAAGTGAAATAATGGGTGATTTTAAATCAATATTGATATAAGGGATGGTTCCATGTAAATTGGCCCAAATAAGGGGTGATTCTATGCAAAAACCTCTATATCTATTCATTATGTTGACCAATTAATTGAATGTATGGGATATTGGCCCAGTGATCACAAATAATCTGTAACCTATTGTGTAGAGCTTTTATTTAATAAGTTAGTAATAACAGCTCCGTATTTTTTGGTGAACAACCAACAAAGCTAATAATTGAACTTATAAGCATCCATCAGAAATCGTTGACCAAAGCAACCTACTAACAACATAACATGTCCAATTAAAGTTACCTAGTTGAAAACATTGTATAGCCTCTCCATCCGATTGGTCATAGAAACTTGCATCACATACTATGAGTGCTTGATAAGTATATGACATATGTCCAATTAATTTATTTGCATATATAAGTAAATATAAAAAATCCCAGAGTACATAAGATAATTTTTTTATCATACATTGAAGACTGAATGTGTCCATTTGCAAGGATGATTTTATGTATATTTTCTTGTTAACAAATTCCCAAAACAACTCAATACTCTTTCACACACATATACAGACCAATATGTTACCGTAAAAGATGGCAAGGGGATGGTGTTGCACAACCAGCCATAATCCTTCACTCTTCAAAGGAAGTACCTCAAAGCATCAACAACCTTTTCAGGCCTGAACACATAATAAAAACACAGAGATGAGGCGAAAACGTCACATAATTTGTGTTTCTTCAAGATTTAAAGGGTGGTTCTTACCAGTCTTCTTGGGGCATATGACCTGCGCCTTCTATTAGCTTAAGCTCGACTGCTGATGGGTTCCCCTTCTTAAACTCCTCAGCTACTGATTTAGGGAGATACTTGTCTGATATTCCCCATGCTACAAGTATAGGTTTATCCCAGCTGTGACATTTTACTTATTAGTTCGAAGAATTTATAAACTAAACTATGATGTGTATAAATTGTTGGTTCAGGCTGTCCGGTGATGGAACAGATTAATTTAGCAGGGAAATCAAGATACACACTCAAAAGAAAACATGTAAACCATGGTATTCGTATTACCTTCCTGATGCAAATCCAGTAGCTATTTGGCTTGATATATCTCGGAAGTTAATTTTCCTGGCTGCTTCAAGCAGAGCTGCAGCACGAAAATTGAAAGTGCAGAATGTATATCGGCAAAGAATTCAACTATTTATTTGAATTTTGTATTGTAATTAATGCTGAGAAAAGGACATACCGAATCCTGGTCCACTGCTCTTCAGATATGGCAATCGATAAACGTCAGCCTTTTCAAGCTTCAACACATAACTGACATGACAAAGAAAAGAAAAGAGAAGATAACTGTTAATAGTTAACGAAAAAGAAAAACAGAGTAGGGTGTAACTAGTTCATGTTGGATCATACAACTTCTTCAACAGTTAAGAATATAATCAAACTATAAAGCAATGCAAAATCAACCTGGATACCTACGCGCTACCTGCCTCGATGAAACGCTCCGCCATGACAGCATTCTGGCTAGTGAATTCACCAAAAAGAGGGATTCTGTCCACAAGAAAGACAGATGTAAGAGGACAACAAGAAAAATAATTGATCCAATCCGATTAAGGTCACATAAAACAAAGATCTCATGTAGTTTGCTTATAAGGAAAGATTATAGAACATAAAGCTTTTTTCTCTTGAAATGGATTAGAGACCATGGCATAAAAGATAAAAGAGAAATAATTCTCAACAACTTATAGACCTTAGCTGCTGAAATAGGCCAGGAATTGGAGATGAAGGTGTCAGTGGACTGTTCAGAATCGCAAGCTTGGATATCTTATCAGGATTTTTGAGCGCCCAAGTCAATCCATAAGAGCCTACTAGATATCCCTACAAGGATTTTGTAAGCAGTTAAACAAACGTGGCCTAAAAGGCTAAGACAAATCAGCCTTCAATCACTTAATATAGCTATTTATACAGGAAAGTAGGAAACTATAACATGAATACAAATTGATTTCTCATAACTGATTGTAGTATAACATGTGTTTTAGAATGCTTTCATGATTCAAACCTGCACCACTAAGTGGAAAGGAGACTTTACTCCAATTACTTCAAGCAACTTATTCAATGCCTCATGAAACTCCTTTTCTGCAAATGTAAGATCACTATATAAGAAACTCTAGCTTTTATCTACTTCAAATCTAGGCTGAAGCGATGACCAAATAGTCAGGGAGAGAAATGAACACAAAGAAATACACAATGGTAAACAGTAAAAGTGCCATATAGACAGAGAGAGACCTGTGTAATCAAACCCATATCCAGGCTGTGGCTTGTCACTGAAACCAAATCCTATCCAATCAGGTGCAATGCAGTGGAATCCTGAATCTGACAACTAACCAAGAATATTCTGGTTATCCATTAGGCGATTAACTCACAATATAACCAATGCTTCAAATATATATGGAATTTTATAAATACCAAGTGATTAGATCTACGATGTCAGTATTTCCTAGGGGTAGTTCATTCATCTAATTGAGGAAGCACTAGAACTTGACCACCAACCTGTGACATGACAACCCGATAACTGTAAGATTGGGTAGGCGCTCCATGAAGAAAAACAATAGTTCCACGCCTGCTATCAGATGAACCTGCAGCATCATTTGGTCGATTCACATACCAATAGAACATCAGAAAACAGACCTTACACACTCTGAAAACAGTTTTTGGATTTATCATGGCGGCATTTTTACCTGTTTCTCTTACAAACCAAATCAACTCTCCAGACCTTATATACCTTCCATAATCCTTTCCCATATCCTCTGTCCTCTGCAATTATCAGTCATCCTTGTCATAGGAAATTGAATAAATCAAACCAACACAAAATCAAGATTGAACGTCATGAATTATCACATATTAGGAGCTACAAGAAACATAAATACAAGGCAAACTAGCAAACCAAAATAAATCAATCAGAAGCCTATTGATCTTTCATACCACGCAACAAATCAACACACTAAATCTCAACAACTATACATGATCACAAGACAGAAATGAATTTGTAGTTATTCTGTATTGACTGTGTATTGTATATTATATATCCCCTCGAACTGAATTCACCGTGCGTGACACAAGAAATTTATACGATCAAGTTCAACCTCAAACATCAACCAAATCATCCAACCAGCTAAGTTAACATCAAACTCATAGAGCGCGAGCAGACTCAATGTCTTTCTCTAACCTAAAATCGTGCAAAATCACAAGATATGTTGAAAAATATTAGCATTATTAATCTCATGGAGGCGAATTTTGCATACGTTGAGCATCTGGCCGACGTTTCCGTCCTCGGCGGGGCTCTCAGGCAGCTGAATAGCGCTCCGACTGGACGGATTGTCAGTAACGAAGCCGAAGGGGTTAAACGCAGGTGTACTGTCATCTTCTCCAGAAGAACCTTCATCGCGAGAAGCACCGGCGACGATCCTGTCCAACTTTCTTCCGCTAGTAAATGATGAAAAGGTGAAGCTGCAATGGCGGGGATAATTGGCGACGGCGCTCTTGGTGGAGGAGCAAGAGGCAGAGAGGGGGAGGTTGAGAGAAGAAGAAAGTATGCTCCGAGAAGCCATTGCTGAGAGAGGAAGCTTTGGAGTGAATAATTTGAAACGAACAAAGGCCACAGAGGGAAGCCATGAAGGAGCGATGAGTGGTCATCGTGGTTCTTCGAGATTCTCTGGTATTATTTGCGAAAATGTTACAAATCCACCCTTTATTTTCGGGAAATTACAAAAGCTTACCTTTAGTAAGTTACGGAGTATAAGTTTACCCTTGACAGTCATGATTAACAAAGAAGCTGGAAATAGCTGCAAAGGATACGTTGAAAGAACGCCGCGAGAAGCTCTCTCCCGCCGAACATGGCCGACGAGGACCTGCTATTGACAGGAGGCGAATCCTTCTCACTATCACAAGACCTCCAATTGACTGTAAGTTTCTCTAACTTTCTCGATTCGCCCTCCTCCTCTTGATGCGTCACTCTCACCTAGGGTTTAATTGAAACTTTCCTCTACAAATTTTTGTTCTCTTACGAGTTAGATTAGGTCGGAGAGGCGAGACGAACAGCTCACAGCACATAGTTCCTTCTTATTCGACTGAAAATTTTCTCCATATTCTTTGCAATTGTGCGTGTAAAAAATATTGGTTGCTGGAAGTTATTTGTGAGTGCGAGGAGTTCGATCGATGATAATTTAGTTTTATTGAGTGAGGTGAGAATTGAAAGGATAGAGTAACACTTGAATGGAAGAGAATTTACTATCCTTCAAGGATTATCCTTTACTTAGGTTCTTTGCAAGAATTATATTAATTCGTCCTGTTTCAGATTGAAGAAGATTCTTATTATGGCAAGGAAGTGCATGATAATAATGACGATGATGAGATCAGTGGAATGCATCCAGTTGAGCATTCAGAGAGAACCACTTTTGATGATGTTGGAGTGGATAGTGAAAATGCTGTATTAGAAGGCAGGAAGGAATTTGTACCACCTGCAGCTGGAATGGAGTTTGAAACATATGATGACGCTTACAACTATTACAGTTGCTACGCAAAGGAGAGTGGATTTCGAGTACGGGTGAAAAATTCATGGTTCAAACGGCATACTAAAGAAAAATACGGCGCAGTGCTTTGTTGCAGTTGTCAAGGTTTCAAAAGAATCAGAGATGATGCCCACCGTCTAAGGGAAGAGACTCGTACAGGCTGTCATGCAAAGATCAGGATGAGGATAGTAGACTCTAAAAGATGGAGATTGCTTGAAGTCATTCTTGAACACAATCACTTGTTGGGAGTAAAACCTCACAAATTAACAAAGAAGCTGGAAATAGCAATGAAGAGGAAACTGCAACCGAACGCTGGCAATGTAGTTCAAAAGCTAAAAATATTCAGACCACTTGTGATCGGTAATGGCTCGAATGTAATCCAAACTCATACAGCAAGAGAATTTAAGATCTCATCTGAACAGACACAGACCAAACCGCTGGGATTCAAGAAGGGTGACACTCTGGCTTTATACAACTATTTTTGTCGCATGCAGTTGACAAATCCAAACTTCTTTTATTTAATGGATTTTGGTGATGAAGGCGTTTTGAAAAACGTCTTCTGGGTTGATGCTAGGTCCAGGGCTGCATGTTGTTACTTCAGTGATGTTATTTTCTTGGACAATACATACTTAACAAGCCAGTATGAAATTCCATTGGTGGCAATTGTTGGAGCTAACCACTACGGACAATCTGTTTTGCTCGGTTGTGGTCTGTTATCTGGTGAGCTAACTGAATCTTATACATGGTTCTTCAAAGTGTGGCTTAAATGTCTCTCTGGACGTTTTCCACAAACTATAGTTACAGACAGATGCAAGGCTTTGGAAATTTCAGTTTCAGAAGTATTTCCGAGTTCTCATCATTGGTTTAGCGCTTCTCTTATAATGAGAAAGGCTCCTGAGAAACTGGGAGGGTTGCGGAACTACGAGTCTCTTAAAATGGTTCTATATGCAACGGTTTATAATACCATGAGGGTCGTAGAATTTGAAGCTGCATGGTGTCAAATGGTCCAGTATTTTGGAGTTACAAATCATAACTGGCTTTGTTCTTTGTTTGAGGAAAGAGCTAAGTGGGCTCCAGTCTATTTGAGGGAAATCTTCTTTGCTGGTATGTTCACGTTGACTCTCAATCCTTTCTTTGACAAATATGTCTTCAAGCAAACACCGCTGAAGGAATTTCTTGACAAATACGAGTTTGTATTACATAAGAAGCACAAGGAGGAAACGTTAGCAGACATCGAGTCTCGGGATTCAATCCCTATTCTGAAAACGAAATGCCCGTTTGAAGAGCAAGTCTCTAAAATTTACACAAGAGGGATATTTCACAAGTTCCAGCTCGAGGTACAGGAAATGTATTCCTGCTACAGCACAACACAACTGCAACTAAATGGCCCGAATGCAATCTTCTTGGTGAAGGAGCGTATTCTTAGTGAAGAAAACCAGAGGGAGATACGGGATTTTGAGGTTCGGTTCAACCGAGCAACGTCCGAAGTCCATTGCATCTGCAATTGCTTTAATTTAAATGGCTTTTTGTGCAGACATGCTTTGTCAGTGCTCAACTTCAATGGAGTTGAAGAGATTCCACCGAGGTACGTACTTACGAGGTGGAAAAAGGATTACAAGAAGGTTCATTTTGTTGATCATTCTAACAATGTTAATGTTGATGAGAAGGTGTTGAGGTTTGACCATATGTATCAATCTGCATTGCAAGTTGTGGAGGAAGGTTTGATATCTAAAGAACACTTTGAGATTGCATTGCAAGCGATCGAGGAGTTTCTTAAGAAAGGTGTAATGAACTAATGAATATTGTAGATGACTAGCGTTTGGATTTTGTAAATTCTTTAATGATCATTTTCCATTATCAGTTGGCATTTTGAGGTCAACAGAATCATGTCACGAATTGATGTGGTATATATGAAAATAAATATTTGGAGTGCATCACTACAACTTTGTTGCTCATCTCCACACTTCTCTCCTATTTGTGTAGTGTACCCGGTCTCCTATTTGTGTAGTACTTAGACCGGTCTCCTATTTGGGTAGTACTTAGACCGGTCGGAAGATCACCCAACCCGTTGGGTTCCGACCCGGAAAAAACTCTACTCAATCCGACCCGAAAATTCATGGAATCTGTTTGGGTCAAACCATTGACTCGAGACCCTAGGTCAAACCCAGACTCACCCGAACATCTCGAAACTCGTCGAGAAATCCAATTTTCACATATTTTATTTCATTGAAATAAAAAAATAACAATGTGTTTTAAATAAATCGAACATTTAAAACCCGTTGAGTCGACCCGGACCCGACCAACTCGGAAATTTTGTCGACCCATTTGACCTTAACACGACCCGTTTGCCCGGTCTTGTAGTACTCCAATATATAGTTTTAATTTACGTTTTAGATTAATTTCTTTTTCGCATGTTCGTTAAGCGTGGCTCACTCTACTTCTAGGCTAGAATTCCTGTGTAATAGCGGTCGCGGCTCGTGGTCTTGTGGAATGGGCCGTAGGCCCAAGCAGCAACTAAGCTTATCTTTTTGCTTAAGTGGGCTGGATCTGGAAGTTAGGCTTCCATATTTAATTTTTGAACTGCCTCGTTGGGGACGCCCTTCTGAGTCAGCAACAACCTCCACGATCTGCTCCACAACTGACTCCACCTCGTTGGTGTCGTCAGTTCCGAGATCTCATCCTCTAACAAACTCAGAAACTCCTTTTTAAGAGAGTTTTGGTTCTCATTCTCAAAGATCCGAAATCTGCAATCTCCTTCTCTTCTCTTCTTCTCTGAGAGTATAACACATAACTGTTTCGTTGGCTTTTGTTTTTGATTGTGCAAACCAGAAGAACTCGTAGTTGTATCCTGGGATTCTCAACGCCGGTAACCGTCACATATACGGGGCGTTACAGAATTAAGGATAGAGATTCTTTCTCGCCTCTATGCATCAGATTCGTAAAGAAAACTTCGGTAAAATTCTTCCTTAATTCTGTTCTTTGATTATTTCTTTACAGATTGTTATTATCGCGGATTACAGGTCCTAACAATCTTAATTTTGTACAATTTTATCTTGTCGCTAACAATCTGTTGAGTTTTTAAGGAACAGAAAGTGGCATTCCGAAGAAAATTGTCTGTACTTAGTACAGTTTCGGATCTGTGTTCAGATTCGAGTAAAAACGAAAATTAAATTTCGATAAATCTGAGGTTGCTGTTGTATTACAGAACTAGTTACAGTTCATAGAATTCTGATTCTGTATTTACAGTTTGCAGAATTCTGTGTTTTATAGTTCCCAGTTATCTGAGCCTGATCGAGAGGCACAGTCCCAAACATTGCTTCTACGACCTTGACAGGTAATGCGTTTGTGTTCCTTTACCTTGTTTTCTCTTCTCTTTTGCTTTAAGGTCCTTAACTCTTTTTCTTGTTTTTCTTTAGTATCTGCGAATATCTCTCGCGTTCGTAGTGGAGGGAAATCCGCGTCTGCTCTCATCGTGACGCGGAAGAGGAGTCGTATCGGAGAGGGAGCTACTTCTGAGGCTCCTATCCGCATTACTCCTATGATTCCTCTCGTCTCGTCTCCATCTCCTTCTTCAATTTCGGGGAAGAAGTCGCGTAAGGGTAAGGAGAAGGTCGTCGAGAAGTTGAATTTCGACTTTGAGACCGTTGACGACTTTTCGGGAGTTATCTCTCGTGTCGTCGCGTCTGGAAGGTCGTTTTTGCCTGCCATGAAGGGGCTTCAAAATCCTCCATCGCTTGATTACTACTTGCCGATGGAAACAGAGGATGTGATGGGGGAGGCTCTTGCTACGCAATGGCAGGTAGGTTTTCTTGCTTTTTGTGTCGAGTCTCTTGTCTTTGTTTTGATTCTTACTTTTTTATCTTTCCTTTCTTAGGCTTTCCAGTCTTCGTTGTGCATATATGGGCGCTTCTCCGATTTTGTCGACCGGATGAAGGCTATGGAGGCCAAGCAATCGGCCGACGAGGTGAAGATCAACGAGCTTAATGCGATGGTCGAGGCGTCGCGTAAGGCAGGGAGTGAGGCTCAAGAAAAGGTTGTGGCGACGCTCAAGCTTCACGTCGATCTTGCTAAACAGGTCGAGGATTCGAAGGCGAGGATTACTGTCTTGGAGCATGAGATGGCTAAGGAGGAGAAGAAGCATGCCTCGGAGCTCAAGGAGGTGAAGCTTTATTGGTCTTGGCTTTCTCGCGTGGAGGTCATTGAGCAGTATGCTGCTGGTCAATACCATGGTTGGGATCAAGTGAAGGAGCGGAGGGAGTTTTGGGAGGCGTTCGCAGAGCTTCATGTAGGCGACGATGAGGGACCTTCGCCCATGAATCCTCCGGTGAATCCTCACGTTATGGAGGACGATGTCCCTCATCTTAATGAGGTTGATCCTAATTGCGGCGTCGAAGATGATGAGGACGCTGATGAGGAAGCCGTCGTAAAGGATTATGAAGACGAAGATGACGACGAGCGTGAATACGAGGACGCGGATGGTTCTTCGTCGAGCTCTTCTGAGTGTAAGAGTGAATCTTTATGATTTTCCGGGGTCGTTCTTTTCTTGGTCTTTTTGTAAATTTCTTTTTCTTTTGTTTATGCGTCGCCGGTCTTCAGGGCGTTTTCTTGTAAGTACTATCGTTCTTGCCCTTCTTGATGGGCTTCTATTATATAACTTTTTGATTCTTGGATCCTTTACGCATTGAATATGTCGTCGTGTTTGAACATGTTCTTCTTGGCGATGGCGTTTTCGTCTATGGGTTGAACGAGTAACCTTTCTCTTTGGATCGTATTGACAATTTTTCTGTCTTTCTGATTTCTTTACTTCGGACTTGTTTGGCGTGTATTCTATACGTTCTTCGGCTTTAGGTGTGCTTGCATGTTTCGTTGAGTGGTCCTACCCCTTTTGGTAGGTTTGACTTAGGCTCCCCGTGGACTAGGTTAGAGCTACCAAAGACCCTTGAGCTTGCTTTACTTGTTATGTCTTGCATTTTGTTTCTTGCGCTGCGCGCTTTATTCTTCACGTCGGAGATGTCTTGGGAGCTTGTTCTTTTTCTGGTTTTGATAGTTCATGCGCTCTACGCTCAGGTGCGCATAGAATTTTAGTCTTCTTGACTTTAACTTTTGTGACCTCTTACGCGTCGCTTGATTTTTTTTGAACGCGTAGGTTTGGTCCGTAGTTTTTGCTTTCGCTACTTTATCTTTAGGGCGTGTTTTTCTACCCCTGGTATGTCGCTTTGTTCGTAGTGAACGTGTTAAAAAGTTTTCCTTACTTGATAAAGTGATACGGTCAACGCGGCTGCTTTCGTTACGTTGCCGGCTTATATGAAGGTTGGGTCCAGCATTTCCTCTGAACCCTGAAGCGAGTGGAAGACATAGGTCAGCGTGTGATTTTATCAGCTTGTGACGTTACCCCTTACTTTTAAGGTGGATCTGTTGCCTCACGCTAGCGTTAGGTCGACGTCAAACTCTTTTAATCGACGGGCCTATTCATCGTGTAGCGTCCGATTTCTTGATTGTTAGGACTTATGATATCGGTGGACGCATCCCTGCCGGTTTGGCGTTTTGCCCGTGGATTCATGACTCTCAGAGGGGCCGTGGAAGGCGCGAGTACGCGTTCCTGGAGAGTGGTCGTGGCAATAGGTTTCCCTTCTTTGCTCAGAGGACCGTGCCAGTTGCGTGAGGTGTCGGGCTTCATTCCCCATGACCATTGCCTCACGTCGCTAACAATCATGGGAAGCGTCGACTCGGAGTCGGCGGTTTGGCTAACGTTGCCTACGCGTAGATGGAGCCTTGAACGCGTAGGCTAACGAAACTCCTCCCCGACGCGGATTTTCACCGCGGCCTTATTAAGCTTTGTGTTACGTCATAGACACAGAGCAAGTAATTTGGAAATAGAACAACTCGGCATAATTTAACACGTCGGGGAAAAAAGAGTGTACTCATATATTAATAGAAAGATGCATCATGAACTAACAAACTTCGACGTTGACGCTTACCCCTAGTCGTTACGACCCCTTGTCGCTTCGACGCTAAGATAATGACGCTAACTTTATCGAAACTCTTGAAAGAAACTAATCCTAATCATGCGAGAAAGAACACAAAGAAAATAATGCTAGGAAATTTGGAAATTCTTATCACTTCTGTCGGATTCGACTTATGGTGGGTGGTGCTTTAGGAACATGTAGCTTAAGTTGTTGTTCTTTGCTTGGACTTTTTGCTCGTACTTACTTGGTAGATTGGCATCCTTTTGCTCGTCCAACTTTCTTTTTCTCCTCGCATCGGGGACCGACTTTCCACCCCTAGCCTTTTCTTTGTGGCTCCTTGATTGCTATTCTTTCTTTTCTTTTCTCAACGATGTCTTGGTGGCGTTTCTCACTCCAATGTTATAACATTCTCTCGCGACTTGAAGCTCGCCTTTGATCTCTTGGATCCCCCATGGGGACGGAAATTTCAAGGACTGGTGATACGTTGAGGGTACAGCTTTCATGTCGTGTAGCCAAGGCCTTCCTAGAATGATGTTGTAAGGCAATTCGATCTTCATTACTGCAAACTTTTCTTGTATATTGATGCCTCTGGCTACTTCGCCACTGAACCCCACCAAGGGAACGTACTTATTTACGACGTCGTCGTTGGATAATCCGAGCTCTTTTATGGCAGATGTAGTAATTATGTTGGCGGAACTCCCGTTGTCTATGAGGATCCTCTTGACCAGGCAATTGCTGACTGTGAGGGAGATAACTAACCCGTCGTGATGCTCTACCATCTCGTTTGGTTCTTCGAACGTGATCGGGTAATTTCTTCTAGTAGGACGGATTTGATAGACTCGCGTCATATCACTATCGTCGCGTAGGATCTTGATATTCCTTCAAGCGGCGGATGCGCTGTAGCCACTCGCGGAGGAACCTCTGAGGATGGTGTGTATGGTTCGGGTATGACTTGATGGAGGTGGAGGAGGGGTAGGAGACTTCCTTTCTTTCTCCACCCCTTCGAACGGGTTCCTTCCTTCTCTGGAGAGTAGATCCTTCAAATCTCCCCTCTTCAGCAACCTCAGTACCTCTTTTCTCATAGTGTAACACCCATCCGTCGTGTGACCTGTGTCATTGTGAAACTCGCAATACCCCTTCCCCGTTCCGGGTCTTCTCCCTGGATTTGGCTTTTTAGGCCATTGCGCATCACGTAGCCCTTCCATTGCGCTCATGACTCGCAACGCATCGGTCTTCATGGAGATACCTTTGTCCATCATATAGACGCTATCAACTGCACTCACAGCATGCACCGTTTGCGGCTCCCTCTGGAACGGCTTGTTTCTCCTATCATGGCGTTCCCCTCGCTCTTGATGTCGGTCGTTGTGTCGATGCGGAGGAGAGTTTCTGCGTGGAGGGGTTCGTCTACGTGGAGACTGAGAGCTTTCTTCGGTGTGCCTCAGGAGATCCGGCTTCCATGGCTCTTTCCCTTGTTGAGACAAATGATTCAGGGCGAGTCTTTGTTAATTCCTTGTATAGGTCGCTATCTCGGGGGAGAGCACGCCGGAACGCGTCGGCAGCGGTAGCCTCGCTACAATCTGGGATTGTAATCTTCTCGTCATTGAAACACTTAATGAAGGCTCTTATGATTTCGCCTCTGTTCATACGCATGTTATGGAGATCTGAAGGGTGTTTTGCAAATAACTTACTGCTGGCGAATTGTAGTCGGAACAGGTTGGAGAGTTCGGCGTAGGAGGAGATACTTCCCTTTGGTAAGTGGATGAACCACGTCAAGGCTGGACCTTTCAATGTTGAACTAAAGAACTTGCACATCATCGCCTCTTTCAATTCTGGCTCGATCGGACTCGTAGAGAGCTTAGCTTTGTAGAGTAAGACATGTTCTTCCGGGTCGTCGGATCCGTCATAGACGGGGAGATCTGCTACGGTAAACTTCTTGGCTATCTTCTGGGCGGTGATAGCGGCGACGAAAGGACTCTCTTGAAATCCGAATTCGTGCTCAGGGACTATGGATTTCGGGGCTCCGAGCATTAGCATCATCTCTTTCCTTAGAGCTCCGACTTGTTGTGCTATGAGCGCAGCGACGACGTTCGGAGTCATGTTTTCTCAGAGACATGCTACAGGAAGGCTTCTTGAAGACAGCCCATGTCAGATCAGGCTTGGAACTTGCAGATGTGTTCACCAAGGCACTAGGTGCTCATCAACATCGCTTCTTTTCGTCCAAGCTAGGCCTTGTCTTTCCAATCCAAGTCTAGCTTGAGGGGAGGCTATAGACTATATGTTATATAGTCACTAATGCAGTTAGTTAGGCTGATGGCTAAGCAGTTAGTACAGCTGGTTACAGCTGTCATCTAGTCTGTTATAAATACTTCTCTTTCCCTTTGTAACAAACTAAGCAAGCATAATCCAAGATAGAGCATTAGCTCTCGTTTTGCCGACTTAATCACTAGATCGATCAGAAAAAATTTCATGAAAGAGGTACAATTATTTTTTACTCCTTCCTTGAATCTGATTGCCTCCAATAATTTTGTTGCAAAGAAGGTCAAGGATATTAAGAGGAGTTTGTTTAGAATCTCTAAAGATATGGAAGTATTTCAGTTTGTGGAATGCTTGAATGAGAGACCGGTTAGTGGTATGAGGAAAGGACAAGATCTAGGGCTTTTGTTTGTAGATTCAGAAAAGGTCATTGGTAGAGAAAAGGACAAGAAAACCGTTTTAGAAATGCTTGTAGCAGAGTGAAGTAGCAATGTTTCCGTCATTACCATAGTTGGGATCAGAGGTATGGGAAAAACGACTCACTCCCAACTAGTTTATAGTGATGATATGAGGTTCAAAAAATTTTTGATCAGAATAAGTGGTTTGCATGCATTTCTGATACGTCTGATGATAAATAAGTCATTGGAAAAGTCTATCAGTCTATATGTGGTGGAAAATATGAGGATTTAGCTATAATTGACTTACAAAGCCAAATCAGGGAGAAAATGAAGGATAGGAAGTTTTTGCTGGTGTTAGATGATGTGTGGGATGATGATCGTGGTAGATGGCAAGGTCGGATGGGTTTGTTTAGTGGCGATGCAAAAGGAAGCAAGGTAATTGTCACTACCAGATCTGTGTCAGTTTCAAGAGCAATGGGTGCATCAGAAACTCATGATTTAGATGGTTTATCAAAAGAAGAGTCATGGGATTTGTTCAAAAGCATAGTTAACTTTACTCTTGAGCAAGAAAAAGATTCAAGATGGAGTGATCTCGGAAGACAGATTGTAAAGAAGTGCGCAAATGTCCCATTATCTATAAAGAGTATAGCTAGCCTTCTATTCGAAAAGAATACCATCCAAGAATGGGAGTCCTTCATGTGATATTGATTTGATCTATTCGCCGAACAACAGAACCGATAGTTCTCTAGCTACGATCGATTCGATGAACAATTAAGTAAAGAATCTGAATGCAAGAAGACACACGGTATGTTCACGCGGTTCGGCAATCCCTAATCCGCGGAGTCTCAGTGGGGAGACTCAGCCCAACAATGCACTATGATGCTCGAGGAGTTCACACAGAAGTTACAAAGCAAGGCAAGAACGGCAAATCACAAAATACATGCAAGATCTAACACAGATCTAACAAAGAGATAAGTAAGAGAAGGAATTTGGGATTCGGCCCCCGATAGGCTGTTGTAGCTTCAAGGCAGAAGCTACAATGAGAAACTAAGTCTTCAATCTTCAGAAATCACCACCCTAAGATCTCCGCAGAAGCACTTCAAGATCTCTCTCTCTTTCTCTGTAATCTCTCTCTTTTCTGTAATGAAAATGCAATGAACAACGATCGAACTTAGGGCAAGCTTCTTCTTCTCAGAGGCTTATATATCTCGTCTTACCAGATGGCTCAAGTGGGCTTCGTCCACTTGATCAACAGATACGGCCCAAACAAACACAGCCCAAGAACAATAGCCCAACTTACAGATATAACCCAATACCAGATTTTGCCTTCCAACCGGTTACCCGGGGTTGCAAATTATCCAGTTTCAGACTTAATCTTAAACCTAGAACTAAGTCTTAAGCTATCTACCAACTCCTACACTTAAGCTTTGTTATACTAATGTGTAAACTACTTAGGTCATACATGAACTTAGGATTATAACACTTACACTTCAGGAATGAAGAGCTTCCAAAGCTAGGACGGAATCACAAAGATGGTATTATGCTTGTGCTGAAATTGAGCTATGAACATCTACCATCACACGTAAAGCATTGTTTTGCTTATTGCTCCCTATTTCCAAAAGATCATCTCTTTAACAAGGATGAAATAATATATCTCTGGATTTCACAAGGATATATTAAACCAAATAATGATAACCAACACATCGAGGATGTAGGTCATTCATATTTTATGGAGCTGCTTAGGAGGTCTTTTTTCCAATCGCTACCAGGGTTGATTGATAATGTTATCAAAGTGTGGAAAATGCATGATTTAATTCATGATTTGACACAACATGTGGCTGGAGAGGAAAGCGGTACGATGGTGAAATCATCTAGTGGAATTGTTGGGAGACGACATGTAAGTATTGACTATGATGTAGATGATTCATTGGATGATCCTAATTGGTTGCAGAATGTCAAACGCCTACGTTCGTTTCTGTACTTGGGTGGATATTCAAGTTATCCTAACTCAACACTAGAGAGACAAGTTATCCTTAGTGTTTTTAAAGTACAAGCAAGTATCACACTGACTTCTATGAAAACCCAAAGAAATCATACAAGCATCAAACTTTTTATTCCACTGTCTAGGTGACTGCTTAAGACCATAGATTGATTTATTTAATAAACACACATGATCAGGTTTATTTTTATCTATAAAACCCTTAGGTTGACTCATATGTATAGTCTCAATCAAATCACCATGTAAGAATGCAGTTTTCACATCCATCTGTTCAAGTTCCCAGTCAAACACAGTAGTCATAGCAAGCAAAAGTCTCATGGTTTTATATTTCACAACTGGGGCAAAAATGTCATTATAATCCACTCCTTCTTTTTGAGTAAAGCCTTTGGCTACTAGCCTAGCCTTAAATCTAGGTGGATCAAGTAAAGAACTGCCCTCTTTTAGTTTGAAAATCCATTTACACTCAATGACCCTAGCTTTATGTGGTTTCTTAACTAAAGTCTAGGTATCATTAGCATGCATAGACTGTATTTCATCATTCATAGCTTTAAGCCACTCATTAGACTGTTTACAATGTATAGCTTGTTCGAAAGTGTCAGGTGTATAAGACTTCACAACATCAGCAACCATGAAAGCAAACTCAACAATTTTATTGTAGCTTTCAACTAAATTAACATTATACTTTCTGTTAGGAATCCTAGTTCTAGGTTCTCTATCCCTAACAAGTTGTGAGTGACCAATGTCAAACTCCTCCTCTTCAGCTTGTGGTGGATCATTGTTAGCATAAAACTGGGCTTGTGCAATCCAGGGAGAGCTCTCTGGGTACCTGTAGGCTCAGCAGAGGGTGTTAGTATTGCTTTAAAATGAAAATCCTTCTCATTGAAGGTAACAAACCTGGAGGTAATTATTTTGTAGCCCCCAGGTTGGATTAGAAGCAATTTATATCCCTTAACTCCTTCAGGATATCCCAACATGACACATTTTTGAGCTCTAGGTTGTAACTTGCCTTGTGAAACAAGAGCATAGGCAGTACAACCAAAGGGCCTAAGATGTGTCAGGTCATGTTTCCTTTTGGTCCACATCTCCTGAGGGGTTTTGAACCCTATCACAGAAGATGGTGACCTGTTAATGAGATAGGCAGCTGTGACTACTGCTTCACCCCACATAACACTTTTCATGCCAGAGCTAATTAGCATACATCTGGCTTTCTCAAGGAGTGTCCTGTTTATCCTCTCAGCAATTCCATTCTGTTGAGGGGTACCAGGCACAGTTAGGTGTCTTTTGACACCATTTAGCTTACAGTACTCATTGAAAGAGGCATTACAGAATTCAAGACCATTATCAGTTTTTAAGCATTTGAGTTTATGACCAGATTGACTCTCAACCATGGCTTTCCATTCTTTAAAATTTTCAAAAGCATCATTTTTAGCTTTGAGTAAGTAAATCCAAACTTTTCTTGAGTAGTGATCTATGAGAGATAGGAAGTAATTCCTACCTCCCACAGTTGCTACTTGAGCTGGACCCCATAGATCAGAATGTACATATTCTAGGGGCCTAGCTGCCACATAAGAGGATTTACTGAAACTATGAGCAATTTTCTTTCCAAAAACACAATTCTCACAGAATTCTAGTTCAGAGGTTTTTTTTTATCAATCATGCCATGTTTAAACAAATGAATAAGGCCTCAATTTCCTATGTGACCAAGCCTAGAGTGCCAAAGTTTAGTGACTTCAGAATTATCACCCTTAATAGTATTAATGGAAACATTAATTTCAGGTGAGGCAATAGCATAGTAAAGCCCACCTTTCTTAATGCTTTTGATAAGAACAATATTATTTCTAATCACTTCCCTAACTCCATTATAAGTATTAATGTGACAGTTTAAGTCATCAAAGGCAGACTCAGATAGAAGATTTCTTCTTAAGTTAGGCACCCACCTAACATTTTGTAAGACTCTAATGACACCATCATGCATCCTAAGTGGAACCTTTCCTACTCCTTTTATAGGTAAGGAAGTGTGATCACCTAACATGACCTCACCTCCATCAAACAGTTGTAGGGAGCAAAAATATTTCCTATGAGGGGTAGCATGCATAGTGCACCCTGAATCAAGGATCCAGGAGTCACTTTCAGACAAAGAGCTCACAACAAGAAGTTCAGAATCATACTGAGGGTTATCTTCTAACACATTAGTGTGATTAGGCTTGTCTTTATTCTTTTCATCCCTTTTCTTTTTATGACAGTCAGAGGCATAATGACCCATCTTATTACAGTAGAAACACTTAACATTAGTAGTGTCCCTGTCATGTTGTTTTTCAAGTTTAGGTCTACCACCTTTACCTTTATGCTTATACTTGCCTTTAGCCATCTTTACCTCATTCTTAGAGTGAGTTCTAGTCTCAGATTTGGTGCCAATTTTAAGTTTGAAGACCTTAAGGGTCTCATTTTTCTGAATTATGGACTCAGTTATCTTAGACAAGGTAAGTTCATCCCTACCATACTGAATTACATCTTTTAAGGTATCAAATTGACTAGGCAGAGAGTTAAGCAACAAAACAGCTTGGTGAGTTTTTTTTATCTCATCATCACATCTCTTAAGGTCTTGTGTCATTTTTAGAAAAACATCAAAGTTTTCTTGCACAGTGGCAGACACATCCATCTTAAAAGTAAACAACTTACACAGTAAAGATATTCTACTAGGCAAAGATTTACAGAGAAATATGGACTCCAGTCCATCCCAAAGAGCTTTAGGTTGAGTAAAACATACCACCTGACGAGCCACGTCGTCAGCTAACCTTATCATTATCTCTGAGTGTGCAAGATCTTGCATGTCCTTCATTTCTGCACTGGTAATCCCAATTGGCCACTCCTCAGATACAACTTTGAAGCACTTCTCCCTAATCAGGATTGCCTTCATCTTCACTTTCCAGATGGCAAAATCACTGTTGCCATCAAAGGGCTTGAGTCTTGCGTTGTCAGACATATCTTCTGTCAGACAAAGCACTTAGGTTAGACTCAGAATCAAGCTTGAGAAAAATAAAGAACTCAAGAAACAAGATTCAACACAAGAAACCCTAGGTCTAGCTCGAATGCTTCAAGAAACGAGAAACAAGAACTAGGAGTCAAATCAGATTGGCGCAACGGAAGCAACCAAGAACAAAATCAATATCAGAAGCACTAACCTGGCTCTGATACCAATTTGTGATATTGATTTGATCTATTCGCTGAACAACATAACCGATAGTTCTCTAGCTACGATCGATTCGATGAACAATTAAGTAAAGAATCTGAATGCAAGAAGACACACGGTATGTTCACGCGGTTCGGCAATCCCTAATCCGCGGAGTCTCAGTGGGGAGACTCAGCCCAACAATGCACTATGATGCTCGAGGAGTTCACACAGAAGTTACAAAGCAAGGCAAGAACGACAAATCACAAAATACATGCAAGATCTAACACAGATCTAACAAAGAGATAAGTAAGAGAAGGAATTTGGGATTCGGCCCCCGATAGGCTGTTGTAGCTTCAAGGCAGAAGCTACAATGAGAAACTAAGTCTTCAATCTTCAGAAATCACCACCCTAAGATCTCTGCAGAAGCACTTCAAGATCTCTCTCTCTTTCTCTGTAATCTCTCTCTTTTCTGTAATGAAAATGCAATGAACAACGATCGAACTTAGGGCAAGCTTCTTCTTCTCAGAGGCTTATATATCTCGTCTTACCAGATGGCTCAAGTGGGCTTCGTCCACTTGATCAACAGATACGGCCCAAACAAACACAGCCCAAGAAAAATAGCCCAACTTACAGATATAACCCAATACCAGATTTTGCCTTCCAACCGGTTACCCGGGGTTGCAAATTATCCGGTTTCAGATTTAATCTTAAAGCTAGAACTAAGTCCTAAGCTATCTACCAACTCCTACACTTAAGCTTTGTTATACTAATGTGTAAACTACTTAGGTCATACATGAACTTAGGATTATAACATTTACACTTCAGGAATGAAGAGCTCCCAAAGCTAGGACGGAATCACAAAGATGGTATTATGCCTGTGCTGAAATTGAGCTATGAACATCTACCATCACACGTAAAGCATTGTTTTGCTTATTGCTCCCTATTTCCAAAAGATCATCTCTTTAACAAGGATGAAATAATATATCTCTGGATTTCACAAGGATATATTAAACCAAATAATGATAGCCAACACATCGAGGATGTAGGTCATTCATATTTTATGGAGCTGCTTAGGAGGTCTTTTTTCCAGGGTTGATTGATAATGTTATCAAAGTGTGGAAAATGCATGATTTAATTCATGATTTGGCACAACATAAAGCAGGTCTTTTTTCCAATCGCTACCAGTGTTGATTGATAATGTTATCAAAGTGTGGAAAATGCATGATTTAATTCATGATTTGGCACAACATGTGGCTGGAGAGGAAAGCGGTACGATGGTGAAATCATCTAGTGAAATTGTTGGGAGACGACATGTAAGTATTGACTATGATGTAGATGATTCCTTGGATGATCCTAATTGGTTGCAGAATGTCAAACGACTACGTTCGTTTCTGTACTTGGGTGGATATTCAAGTTATCCTAAATCAACACTAGAGAGACAGTTCGAAAACTTTATGTCCTTGCGTGCATTGAATTTGTCGGGCTTGAAAATCAGATTTGTTCCAAGTTCTATCGGCGAGTTAAAGCACTTGAGATACCTTGATATTTCGGGAAGTCCATTCAGAAATCTTCCTGGTGCTGTCACAAAGTTGGTGAATCTGTATACGTTAAATATAAGTCAGTGTAAAGAGCTTGAGGCGTTTCCCAATGATTTCAGAAAATTGATCAACCTTAGGCATTTGATTAATTTGGACTGCTATGGTTTGATGAATATGCCACCCGGGTTTGAGGAATTGACTTGTCTTCAACGCTTGGATTGGTTCAGTGCTGGAAAAGGAACTGATGTGAGTAAGGTTGATGTGTTGTCTGAGCTGAAACTTAGAGGGCAGTTGGTGATCTCGTTCAGAGAAGACGCGTATGGCTGGGATGGAGTTGAATATTGGAAGCCCCCTTTGAATCTGCAAGGTCTTCAAATATTTGATTACTCAGGCCTTATAATACCAAATTGGGTTCCTTCATGTTCTCTTCACCCTAAACTGACAACTCTATCTTTGTCTCGCTTCTCAAGAGTCAAGTGTCTGCCATCCTTATACCTCCCAAATCTCAATGATCTCTCACTTAGGGAAATGGGAGAGCTGGAATACATACAGGGAGAGGATAATGTGTTATTCCTCCCTAAGTTGAAGAAACTTACATTAACCTATTTGCCAAAGTTGAGGGGATGGTCAAAGAAAGAAGATATCACGACAAGAAACAAAGAAGAGAATGTACAAGTTCCCTCTCTTTCTGAATTAGTAATTCAAAACTGTTCAGAGTTGAGCCACTTGCCATTATGTCCAAGCCTTCATAAGTTGTACCTTGAGTCGGTGAATGAAAAAGTGATACACCAGTTGCTGCAAATACATGACAACTCTTTCCCTTTCAATAAAACTCTTCGTCTCTGGAATTGGTAAATATTTGGTCATGTGATGAGATGATGAGTTTTCCAGGCGAATCTCTTACTTCTCTCAAGTGTCCCTATATTTACGACTGCCTCAAGTTGAAGGAAATGCACCTGGCGCCATCGCATCTCAACAACCTTGAAAATTTAACCCTCCGTAGATGCCCAAATTTGGAGTTGTGGAAAGAAAACAAGAGTGGTGTGGATTGGGATTCCCTCCTCAAACGCACTCACCTGACACTCGATGAGGTTCCATCTCCAAAGAAGCTTCCGGATTGCATTAGACATCGCCTAAAGCTTGGCATGTTCAAAATTAACAAATAGTAAGTTTCATATGTATGTGGATCTCTAAACTCCAACTGAATAAATGTTTTTTCTTATAGCACAAGCTAGGAAGATTTTATAATGAATAGTTAGGGAAACAAACATGGCTTGATCGATCTTAAGTTTAATAAAGCTTCATTTGTTAGAAGATACGGAGTACAACTTGTTTAAGTGTAAGATATAATCATATAACACTAGTGTGATATATTTGTTTTTTCCCCTTTAGAAAGGGCAAACGATGTCCGTTTTAGACAAATTTACATGTACGCGATCGTATTGAAAATTATCTACAAGAATATGGGGAAATAAAACTAAAAACTAAAAAAATCCATACACGACGTATAAAAAGAATCGATACACGACCTATGCATGCGTTTTGTATTAATGTCATCGGTGCGTCACGTATGAAATGAATTCATACGCAACACACCGAGGGTGGGCCGTGAATAGAAAAAATGGTGGGCGGTGAATAGCAAGGGCCAAAATCACAATGATCATTTTTGTGTGAAATCTTAAAGGAACAAGTAGGGTTAGATAGAGAACAAAAGAGTAATTTATTTATGTATATTATAAGAGAGATATTTGAAGTTCTCTCCTTAATTCAAACTTCCAATGCTTATGTGTAATTTTGTCATTAATCTTTGAACAAAATCCTGTTAAAAGTCATTACCGACTATATGAAGATGGAGGCCCAACAATGAACTTTGGATAATGGCTCAAAATCTAGCAAGAGATGAAGACCAAGAAGAATCTAGAGTTATCAAGAGAGTCCATTAGTAGACTAATCTAGAAACACCTAACGGATAAGATTAATAGAATTCTCTAAATTAGTGTAGATTAATCTTAGGGGTTTTTGCAGGAAACCACCCGCTATATGTCCAAATTTGCAGGTAACCACCCGTTATAAGGCTATTGATACGCTGCACTTTGTATAGCGTAACTAGGGATTATTACATTAGTTTAGGAGTATTATCATATGTGTTTCGAGTCATTATTATGTTCTGAGATATTTATTAAGAAGTGAAGAAATGAAGATCAGAACCGAAGAAGATTGAAGACTTGAAGAATGAAGAAGCTTCTGCGACGCCAACCGCGATCGCCACTACCATCCAGGCGATCTCCATCATTCAACAGAAGCCATTCGAGAAGAAATCAGCGACCGCGATCGCGGGTGATATGGTGGCGATCGCGGTGGAGCAACAGAGAGGAGCCGAGAAGATTAATAGATCCGCGACCGCGGATTAATATCCGCGATCGCGGGTATTGTGCTGAATTCTACTTCGTTAGTGGGCCGTGCAATACATGGGCCAGGATTGAAGATTGGGCCGGTCTAAATAAAGAAGCAGGCAACTGGGCAAATATTTGGACGATGTTATTTTGTTTCCTTGTTTTTTTTTTTTCTTTTTCCTTATTTTCCTTTTAATTAGTTTTAGGATTTATCTTTTAGGATTTTATTCTAGGGTAAGACTCTTTATATACCCTAGCAGCCTTTTCATCTCATGATCATTTTTTCCATCAGACAATTTAGTTTTGCAACCATGAGCAAGAACTAATCTCCATTGTTTTGCTTAGCGGTTGAAACCTTCAGTTATTAAGTTGTGAGATTTCTAAACTCTTGTTCATTTCCTATGGGTTTGTATTAATTCTCTTGTTCTTCATCTATTGATTTCTATTAGTTTTGCTAGCTTGATCACCTAGTTTGACTGATAGTTTTCTATTGCTAGACTAGGAATATACGGTGGAATTCCTTGTCATTGTAGCACTCATATCTGCATGATCTGGTAGTTGATTGTTTTTATGAAAGAGAATTGATTGCATGTTAATACTTGACGGTTGTAAGTTATTGCATGCATCCTTATGATTCATGTGCCCTTTGCTGCTATTTCATCTAATCTTGAGAGGTTTCCCTGATTGTTGAATAGTAAGTATTATCAGGACCGGTTGGCCTGCTGATATATTAAAGATTGGAATAGGAACATTCCCTAGGATTGAATAGAACTTGAGATAAATCTATGATCAACTTGATTGACTGTTGTGTGGATACTTGCTAGGTGAAACCCCTTCTCATCATATTCTCACCCAAACTTCCTCTGCTTGTTACTGGTTACTTTTGTGTTTCATACAATCAAACCCCCCCCCCCTTTGGTTACTTGTTACTAGTTGATATTTCACTTGACTGCATTGATTTGGTGTTTTGATTCCCTTGGGTTCGACCTCTACTTACTTGCTATACTCTAGTTAGTGTTTAGGGTTTTCTTTGATTTGGCACTACGACTTTAGCCTCATCAGCTATTTATAATTAACCACCCAAATTGTTAAATTTTCTTACAATCAACCACCCCTTAACAGATTCCGTCATCATTTCCGTTAATAGAGTGAAATGACGATTTTACCCTTATACTTTTAAAACAAAAACAAACAAATTGAAGGGTAAAATGGTAAAATCACTAAATCATTTTTTTAAAACCAAAATAAAATAAAAAAGCAGGCAAATAAAGAGGTGAATTCTTCAATCTGTTTTCACCTCCGCTCCACTCCAATGGAGAAAACCACCTCGGAGGCCCACCATCTGCCCTAATCAAATCCTTTGCCTTTCAGTTCATCATCTGAAAGGCGAAGGATTTGATCTGCAGGACACAGAGCTACCCTCGACTCCATTTAAGGAACCATTCAGGGCTGGAGATGGAGTCATGACTGCCGGAGATGAAGACGCGGAAGCTCGATCTGCAGGACACAGAGCTACCCTCGGCCAAGCTGTCAGATTCCGAGGTCTCCGGTGTCGGATAGAGAACGAGGCGACTCCCGCTAGGAGAGTAGCTCCGGTGGCCGCCATTGGAGGAGTTTGAATAGAGACATTTGATTCACCAAAAATAGAGATAAGGGAATGGAATTATAGAGTGAATCTGAGAGCCGTATGGAGACGCTACACAAACGTGGAAGCAAAATTAAGAGACGGTCTTTCAACAGAGCATCTGGTGGCCCCATTCCCTCACAAAAAATAGAGCATCATTTCTCTGTCATTCCTCACAAAAAACAGAGCATCTTTTCTTTGCAAACGGATGATTTAAAAAAAATAAAAAATGATTTTAATTTTTTTTTTTTTTTGGTTACATAAAGTTGGAGGGAAGCCGAGAAACAAGTTGCGCTCCCACACCTTTCTGAATACAAAAACTCAATCTGTGAAAGATAAATGTACCATTCCTAGCATTGTTAGAGTGACTAATAGAAAAGGTCTTAATACGTGAAAGTGTGTCCAATGCCTCTTTGTCCAACTCTCCAAAGGTGGAGAAAGCAAATGGGATGAACTTGTACCCATTCTCCTCACACTTAGATGCATACTTCCTTTTCTTCTTCTCTACCGCATTGTGCAAAGCCACACCAGGAGCCCAGGAACTCACACCCATGCCAGCAAAGGGAGAGATACCAGTCACATCTAAACAGATATCCTTACCTTGAAATCAATTAAACAGTAAAAGGTCTGCAGGCCTAAGATCCTTCCCAACATCTGAAAGAAACCAATCATTTTTTTGGTTTTAAAAAATGATTTAGTGATTTTACCATTTTACCCTTCAATTTGTTTGTTTCTGTTTTAAAAATATAAGGGTAAAATCGTCATTTCACTTTATTAACGGAAATGATGACGAAATCTGTTAAGGGGTGGTTGATTGTAAGAAAGTTTAACAATTTGGGTGGTTAATTATAAATAGCCTTATAACGGGTGGTTACCTACAAATTTGGACATATATCGGGTGCAAAAACAAAACAAAAAAAAAAAAACTTAATCTTATATAAAAAGATGTGAAGGTCGGATAATGTTGAGGAGTTGATCCGACCTCTCCACTATATATAAGGACATGGTGGCCATTGTAAATCATCGAACAAGAATACAAGTCCTTCCTTTCTATAATTCCTCCATTCGTTTGTGTTTTCTTGGGTCTATTATATCAAAATTTCCACCTAAATTAAATCTTGTCAATACCACAAAACCCTCTATTCTTCAACATTTGGTATCAGAGCCGGGTCGTGTTGCGGGCTTTGCGGTTAGTCGGGGTTCGGCAAAATTTTTACGATCTGGGATAGTGGTAGTTGCTCGGGGAGTAACGAGGTTTTTCGTCGGTGTTTAGAAATCTCAAATTTCGTCGTTGTGCTGCCGGATTAATTGCTCGGAGCAATGACAGATATATCGAGTACGACAAGTAGGATTGAGAAGCTAAACTACAACAATTATACATATTGGAGATCGTGCATGGAGTCATATCTACAAGGACAAGATTTATGGGAGACGGTAGCGGGTGCAGGCACAACTCCTCCAGAGAGTACTCCAGCAAATGCAGAGGCCTTACGAAAATGGAAGGTACGTGCCGCTAATGCCTTATATGTTATTAAGGTTACTATTGAAACACATTTAATTGAGCATATTAGAGATGCAAAGACTCCGAAAGAAGCATGAGACACATTTGCATCTCTATTTTCACGTGCGAATGACGTACGATTGCAAATGATAGAAAACGAGATAGGGACAATTGCACAAGGTCAAATGTCCATATCTCAATACTTTATGCGGGTGAAGAATATATGTCATGAAATATCCTAGCTAGATAAGGAGTCAGCTATTAGCGAGGCACGTATGAGGCGTATTATTATACGCGGGTCAAGGCCGGAGTATAATACGTTTATCACGGCGATACAAGGATAGCCCACACAGCCATCGTTGTTGGAGTTGGAGAATCTCTTGGTGAATCAAGAGACACTGGCAAAGCAGATGCCCGGTCTTTCTGTCAAATACCATGAGGAGGCCCTTTATTCAAATAAAGGGAAGGATCAAAGGCCATGTTATAGGAAGAAGCCAGATGAGTTTAAGGGGGGACCGAGCAGTGATAAACAGAAGAGGCAAGGAAGCATGGGTCCCAAGCAGGAGAAGGTAGGTCCAAATAAAAACTCTGGAAGATGTTTTAGGTGTGGCAATATGGGTCACTTTCCTCGGGATTGCAGAGTGGAGATTGTCGAAAGAAACTCGGTGGAGGAAAAATCAAGAAGGACTCGTGAAGAGGATAGTGAAGACAAGTAGGACGTTATTTCTTCATATGCAACAATAGAAGAAGAGGAGCAAGCTTGTGCTCTGACTACTACGATAGTAGATATTCCTTCTTCAAAAGCTTGCATAGCTAACAGTGTCAAGAAGGAAAGAATCAACTATGAGAAAGACTGGATAGTTGATTCGGGTTGCTCACATCACATGACTGGAGATATGAGCAAGTTCACGAAGTTGCGGAAGTATGAAGGCAGAGAAGCAATCATCACAACAGATAATACTATGCATGCAGTACAGCATGTAGGAGACTTGACAGTTTCACCATGCAAGGGAGGTCCTAAGGTTCTGGAAGATGTATACCATGTTCCAGGAATGAAGAAGAATCTCTTGTCGGTTCCTCAGATTACAACTGCAGGAAACTATGTGGTGTTTGGCCCAGACGATGTCAAGGTGCTGGCAAATGCAAGCATACGTGGTGAAGTTCTCATGGAACGAAAGAAGGTACGGAAGTTGTATGTGTTATCAGCTGGAGAGGCATATGTAGATAAAGCTCGTCAACATGAGACGACTGATCTGTGGCATGCTCGGTTAGCACATTTTCACTTCAATCGGCTAAAGGTGATGATGAAGAAGGACATGGTGAAGGGGCTTCCTTCTCTAGAAGTACGTGAAGGAGTTGTATGTGCGGGATGCCAGTTTGGGAAAGCACACAGACTGCCTTTTAGTGAATCAAAGGTACGAGCATCAAGACCGTTGGAGCTTATACACTCGTATGTGTTTGGCAAAGTGAAAACGCCATCTTGCTCAGGTAAGCAATACATGCTCACATTTATTGATGATTTTTCAAGATATGTGTGGGTATATTTCTTAGAGAAGAAAAGTGAAGTATTTAAGAAGTTTACCGAGTTTAAAAGTTTGGTGGAGAATGAACTCGGGGAGAAAATAAGGTGTCTCAGAACAGATAATGGCGGAGAATACACCTCAAAAGAGTTCGAAGAGTATTTGAAGAAACACAGGATACGTCGTCAGCTCACGTGTCCATACACACCTCAACAAAATGGAGTTCCTGAAAGGAAGAACAGACATCTTGGAGAAACTTGCAGAAGCATGATGCACGCCAAGAATGTGCAACCTCGGTTCAGGGCAGAGTGTATGACTACTGTAGCACATGTCATCAACAGGATGCCTCAAGCAAAACTTGGGTTTCAGTCACCTTACCAAGTTTTGTACAAGAAAAAGCCCACGGTAACACACTTTAGAGTATTCGGATGTGTATGTTACGTGTTCGTCCCAGAGCAGACGAGAGTCAAGATGGAAAAGTAGGCCATCAGGTGCATATTTGTGGGATATGACCAACAAAGGAAAGGTTGGAGGTGCATTGATCCAACAACCAACAAAGCCTACGTCTCATGTCACGTAGTCTTTGATGAAGGCTCATCTTGGTGGGGTCATGATAATGTGGTTCTACCATATTCAGGAAATATTACAGAGGAAGAACAAGTGGAGCCGCAGGTTGAACCATCAGTGATCAGTGACTCAGGACCAGAGATTCAGAGTCCAAGGTCTCAGAGTACTTCAAGCCCTTGGAAGTCAGGTGTAAGGAAATCACCTGAAAAGGAGACTATGTCCACTGGAGGAAGTAGCTCGAGTAGAGATGATGAAGCACTAGAACTTGGTAGAGTGGTCGATGATGAATCTGGAGTTCGGAGATCTACAAGGATGAGAAAACCAAATCCAAGGTACGCTGATGGAGGATTTGCTGAAGCCATGTCCCTTCAGAATTGTTGTATTTCTCCAAATAGGGATGAAGAGCCAACTTCATACAATGAAGCAAAAGGAGTTATTGAGTGGGAAAAAGCAAGGAATGAGGAAATAGATGCATTGAAGAAGAACGAGACATGGAAACTCGTTCCAGTACCAAAGTTCGGTAAATTCAGGTCCATGCTTGAAATATGCACCAGAGAGTCGGTAATGAGGGGGGATGTTAAAAGTCATTACCGACTATATGAAGATGGAGGCCCAACAATGAACTTTGGGTAATGGCCCAAAATCTAGCAAGCGATGAAGACCAAGAAGAATCTAGAGTTATCAAGAGAGTCCATTACACACTATTCCACTCTTTAAAATTAATTTTTAATATTTTATCTTATGATAGTGCTTTAAATTATATAATTTTATATAATGAGAAAATAATTTAAATCAATATATATAAATTTGTTAAAGTTTGAGTTAAGATAGTTCGATCAAATAAGTTTTTAATAATAAAAATCCGTTTATTTATTTTATTCAAAAATTTAAACTTAATTAATACCAATATCATTTTGAACTATCAAAGTTATTTTTCAGATAAAATTGTATATGAGAATATTTATGAACCATGACTTACATAAACTGGCGAGATCTAGACTCCTAATAATTGAGTTAGTGATTTCATCGTTTAAAAAACTAGTGATGGAGTACTCTTTCTAGGAAAATATTTCATTTAGAATATAAGTGTGGTATTGACCAGCTAACTACCCACGACGCTTCAAAAAAAAAAAAAGCTAACTACCCACTAATTACGCGTAGTAGGAGTTTATCCATTATTTAAACATTTATAAATTCAAACCAAGGTGTTATCTCTGTATACTTATATGATTAACTTGAAGTGGGAGGGTATCCATTCTACTAGTACACACTTTCTAATCTTACCCAGCAAAGAAACACCAACCAAAACTTGATCGAAAACAATGGCTGAAGCAGCCATGTTCAGTGTTGCTTCCAAACTGCTTTCAGCAATTGGCTCCCCTGCTTTTGAGAAGGCATATGAGAAGGCTTGTTCCGTCTGGGGTTCAAGAGATGAGCTGAAGAAGCTTAAGAGGGGCATCGAAACCATCCAAGTTGTGCTTCTTAGAAGAAGCAAGATTCCTCTGCTGCTGTCAGGAATTGGATCAAGAGGGTCAGAGATGTGTTGTATGATGCAGATGATCTGTTTGATCAAGTGCTCAATGATGATATGCTTAGGAAATAGGTCAATGGAAACAACCTCATGAAAAAGGTACGGGCTTATACTTCTTCTTCGTTGAATCCGATTGCCTCCAATAACTCTATTGCAAAGAAAGTTACTGATATTAGGAAGAGTTTGCTTGAGATTGCTGAAGATATGAAAACATTTCAATTTGTGGAATGTTTAAATGAGATACCGAAATATAGCATGAGGAAAGGACAAGATCCGGGGCATTTGTTTGTAGATTCAGAAAAGGTCATTGGTAGAGATAAGGACAAGAAAGTCATTTTTGAAATGCTTTTACAAGAATTGCATAGAGGTCAAGAAACTGTATCAGTCATTGCTATAGTTGGGATAGGGGGCATGGGAAAGACGACAATCGCCCAACTAGTTTACAGTGATGAGGAGGTTGGAAAGAGTTTTGAGAATAAGTGGTTTGCGTGTATTTCAGACACATCTAATGATAAGGAAGTGATTGGCAGAATCTATCAGTCTATATGTAGTGGAAATCATGAAGACTTGACTATACCCAACCTACAAAACCAAGTTGGGATTTTGGTTAATGGCAGGAAGTTTTTGCTTGTCCTAGATGATGTATGGGATGATGATCGTGGTAGGTGGCTAAGTCGGATGAGTTCATTGAGTGGTGGTGCAAAAGGAAGCAAGGTTATTGTGACTGCGAGATCTTTATCAGTTGCAAGGGCTGTGGGTGCATAAGAAATTCATGATTTAGATGGATTATCAGAGAAAGAGTCATGGAATCTATTCAAAAGCATAGTTAGCTTTACTCCAGAGCAAGAAAAAGATTCAAGATGGACCGATCTTGGAAGAGAGATTGTGAAGAAGTGTGCAAATGTTCCATTGGCCATAAAGAGTATAGCTAGCCTTCTCTTTGAAAAAAATACCATCCAGGAATGGGAGTCCTTTAGGAATGAAGAGCTCCCAAAGCTAGGACAGAACCACAAGGATGGTATTATGCATGTGTTGAAACTGAGCTATGATCATCTTCCGTCCAACTTGAAGCATTGCTTTGCTTATTGCTCCCTATTTCCAAAGGATCACGAGTTCAAAAAGCAATGTTAATATATCTTTGGATTTCCCAAGGGTATATTAAGCCGAATTATGATCACCAAAATATTGAGGATGTAGGCCATTCATATTTTATGGACTTGTTCAGGAGGTCTTTTTTCCAATTGACCTATTATTCAGCAAGTTATAATGATATTATATGGTGCAAGATGCATGATTAAATTCATGATTTGGCACAACATGTGGTTGGAGAGGAAATCGTTATGTTGACCTCATCGTCCATTCAAATTGGCGTTGCGCGACATGTAAGTGTTTGTTGTGCTGATTCAGATCTGTTGCACAATGTGAACCGCCTACGATCATTTCTCTTCATGGGTTACCATTCAAGCTCTTGTACAATAGCTAGAGAAATACAGTTTGTAAACTTCATGTCTTTGCGTGCTTTAAGTTTGGCGAACTTGTTTATGGACACTCTTCCATGATCTATAGGAGAGTTATAACATTTGAGATACCTTGATATTTCGAGCAATAGATTCAAAAGCCTGCCTAATGCTATCACAAAGTTGGTGAATCTCTGTACGCTCAACGTAACTAAATGTGGACAGCTTGAGGTGTTGCTCAAGCATTTCAGAAAGTTGATCAATCTTAGGCATTTGATCAATTGGGATTGTAACCGTTTGATGCATATGCCACCTGGTTTGGAGGATTTAATTTCTCTTCAACATTTGGACTGGTTTGTGGTGGGCACTGGAATGGATGTGGGTCAAAGGAGTAAGGTTGATGTATTGTCTAGATTGAAGCTTAGAGGCCATTTGAAGATTTGCTTTCAAGATGACAAAAATGATTGGGAGGGAGTTGAATTTTGGCAGCCACCTCTTGATATCCAGAGTCTTTTTATAGAACAGTACAAAGGCCTCAGAATACCAAATTGGAGGGCAACTAGCAACAGAGAATCCGAGTTGTCTAAACTTACAAGATTAGCTTTGGTTGGTTGCTCAAGAATAAAGTGTCTCCCACCCCTATGGATCCTCCCAAATCTCAATGATTTGGATCTTTTAGAGTTACGTGAACTGAAATACATACAAGGAGAGGAGGATGCCTTATTCATTCCTAATTTGAAGAAACTTGATTTAATCTTTCTAAGAAAACTGAAGGGTTGGTCAAGGGAATGTGCTCCTCATTGTTAGATAAATAGTATTAGTACTCCGTATTATCTTTGTAATCTACTTAGAATATCTCAACAACTGTATCATGTAACCTCCTATATATTCTTACTCAATAGAATGGCAACCCATATGGGATTTTACCACACCTACAATATCGTTCGCTCACTTCTTTTCCAAGCCTCTCTTCCTTCTCAATATTGGGTTGAATCATTAAATACAGCTATACATCTCTTAAATCGAATTCCCTCAAAAACAATTCACAACCGCACTCCTTACTTAATCCTGTTTGGTCGAAATCCCGATTACAAACACCTTCGTGTCTTCGGTTGTGAATGTTATCCAAATCTCTCTGCCACATCCCCACACAAATTAGCCCCTCATTCCACTAAATGCGTTTTTCTCGGGTATCCATTAGATCATGCGGGTTATCGTTGCTTGGATTTGTCAACAAACAAGATTCTCATCAGTAGGCATGTAGTGTTCAATGAACTAATATTTCCGTTTCAACAGCATAATACGGAACAAACCACAAGAGAATATGACTTTCTTGATTTTGTTACAAAAAATCCCACCTACCAAATAAATCTGGGCCCCACCCAACAACCCATTCCAAGCCCTAGCCCTATAACTTCGCAATCTGATGCGTTCAATACCCCACAAAACATGCCCTCAGTGGAACTCATAGGCCCACCACCTCCCACAACAACAACCCACTCAACACAAAGCCCAATCACCACAAGTCCATCTCCCTCAAACCCGCATGACCCAATCACAAGACCAACATCCCACCAAATGGTCACAAGAGGCAAAGACGGCATCACAAAACCTAACCTGAAATACATTCTCACAGCCACCGTCGTCCCAATTCCCAAAACCTACAAAACAACCCTTCAAAATCCTCTATGGCTATCAGCTATGAAAGAAGAATTGAATGCATTAATTAAAAATAGCACTTGGGATCTTGTTCCTTGTCCCGCTTCTGCTAATATTGTTTCAGGAAAATGGATCTTTCGCCACAAGTTGAATTCTGATGGCACTTTGGCTGGATACAAGGCCCGATGGGTAGCGAGGGGGTACTCACAACAACCAGGCATTGACTTTGATGCAACTTTCAGTCCTGTAGTAAAACCGCAGACAATCAGAACTGTACTCAGCATCGCCTTATCTCGAGACTGGCCAGTAAATCAACTTGATGTGAAAAATGCATTCCTGCACGGTAAATTAAGTGAGACTGTCTATTGTCAACAACCACCTGGATTCATAGATCCTGCCCATCCTACTCATGTGTGTAAGCTTCGGAAGGCTCTTTACGGACTCAAACAAGCACCTAGAGCATGGTCCCAAAGATTTGCTACCGCTCTCATTCGACTTGGCTTCAGAAATTGCAAGTCTGACTCCTCATTATTTGTGTATCGACGAGGCTCCGAAGCAGCATTTTTACTGGTCTACATGGACGATATTATATTAACAGCCTCGTCTCATTCACTGCTCAACAGAATTGTCACCGCCCTCAGTGCAACGTTCTCAGTGACAAATCTGGGCCCACAGAATTAATTTCTCGGCATTGCTGTGAGTCGACACAAATCTGGTATGTTTCTGAATCAAAACAAATATGCCGTTGAAATAATTGAAAAAGCGGGAATGAGCAGTTGCAAACCTATTGCGACACCGGTCGATACTGTTGGAGCCCGGGTGTTCGCGACCTCGCAATCAACACCTCGCGAGGTCTAGCCAGCAAATAATCTTCAAATACTGGAGACCTCCTTCACGCCAACTGGAACAACAACTTGGATTCCATCTTCTTTTGGATCAAAACTTGGCTTCTTGCACTGTTCTTCGTGTTCTTGAGCTCCAAAGTACCTGCGCAACCAAACCGGAAGGATGAACCCCCAGATTTGGCTCTCCGACGCCCAAGTCAATACTGATCACGACCAAATAAGAGTAACGACCTCAATAACACCAAATAATAACCAAAGAGAAGAGAGTAGCGATCAAAAATGCACTTTTAAACCATGAAACCTCACGAACCAAACCAATGGAACAGTAAACTGATGGGTCTCAATCAAATGCAACAATCTTCATATCAAAAGCACGAATACGGTACCGAGAGTCATAATCCAAGTACCGATCATCCGATTCCCGGTGAACAGAGATGAATCGGGAGGAAGAAGACGATTCCGAGAGGAAAGCTTCGTCTTCTAAGTGTTTCTCTCTTGCTCAAGGGGTAAAATGCCTCAGATGCCAAAAGATGTCTTTCTCTCTCCTTTCTGTTACGCTTTATATTCAGGTTGTGGGTCCCACTATATCCGATCTCGCTCTCCTGGCGTATTGGGCTTTGCTTATTGGGCCTTATTCTCCCGAGTCTCTTAACGGTGTTTGGGCCTTTGTTACGCTATGGGCCGTCGCGAGCCTGTTTGGCTCACGACCTGAGAACCGGGTCCAACATCCAGCCCCCAAGCCCTTGCTCTTCGCGAAGGCAAGGCTTGGGTAGTCTTTCATGAAGTCGGGATCTCAGGTTTCGTTCTGGGGATTCTTTTCTTGATTATCGCTCGCGACGCTTACTTTACATCGCGCTCGTTTTGAATTTCGAATTTTAAATATGTGACACTTCGTCTCCCGCGCTCTGACAACTTGTGACACGTGTCAACCATCTGGCTCTTCTCTCTTTTCTATATAAACCAGTCGAATCGTATTTTTCCTCTTTCTTCTCCACTTCGCTCCTTCATAAGTCTCTGTAAAAACCTCTGCAACAATATTACTCAGATTCTCCTTTCTTCATTCAATCGAGCAAATAAACTGCAAATGGCAGGTATGTTATGCTTCTAGTCCCCTTCACGCTGTTTATTTCGTGTTTATTGCAATGTTCGCTCTTGATTTTTGCACATTTCCGCCATTGTTATATGTATTTGGAGCTTCCGACTAGATTTTTTATGGTTATCCGTTGGACCTCTCTGCCTCTTCATCGGCTTTTCTACGGGTGGCGTCGCCCCCTTTCCTTTCCAAATTCTAATCTTCTTTTGCCATTTCCTATTTGGGGCCCTTAGAGTTTTCGACCTTTGGTTCCATGAGTTATTCATATCCTGACGTTCTTTCTCAATATTCACCCTCGTGCCTTTTCAACTTCTCCTCAGATCTTTCTTTTTCCGTTTTCCAGGGATTTCTTTGTTTTTAACTTTATGGCTCGCGAGGCTTATCCTTTATCCTTGCGTTTCGTATTCCTGCCCTGGAGAACTAACATCCTTCTCCTTTTCTTCTTCATTACACAGGCCATTCCTCCCGAAATAAAGACATCGTTGGTCCTTCCACATCGCGACCCGATGCAGGTAGCAGTAATAATTCTCCTCCCGTCCAGAATCCCGAAGACGAGGACTTCGGTTTTGGAGACGAGGGGGATCATTATACTTGGCAAGGTGATCTCGCCCGTATAGAGATTGATGATTGGCTCACCAACCCCGCGAGTCCTGTACAGATTTTGACTCGTCGCGTTCGTTTTTCCAAAGCCAAGAATCTCGGCAATAAGTTCACCGCTCTTACCACTACTCTCCAATTGTGTGACCTTAGGGCCATAGCCGATGCCTATCCGTTTCCGGAAGGCACCATTCTCGCGTTGCCCTCTTCCGGAGGGACTTCTCTCGACGAATATGGATCTTTCTTCGCAATTAGTCGCTCATCTCTTATGGCAGGCTTTAGGCTTCTTCTTACGAATTTTGCTCGGAAGCTCCTGAAACAATTAGGCTATAACCCTGCTCAGATGCATCCCAACTTCTGGCGCATTGTCGTCATTTATACGATTAGATGTCAAGAAATAGGTGTGAAACCCAATCCTTGCCATTTCTTTCTCATGTTCAATTCACGTAAGGCTCCCGATGAAGAAGGAATGTTTACGGCCTTTAAACTTGGGGACTGAGTGGGATGCTCCTCCTCAGATCACCAAATGGAAAACTGACTGGTTTCTTATCCGGCCGCCTCCGAACTTGGGATTCTCCATTAAGATTGTTGAGATCGCTGCCCAGCCCAATGCTGGGAACTGGACCCAAGCTAAAAAGGATAATCTCATC
Source organism: Oxyria digyna (assembly GCA_029168935.1). NCBI lineage: Eukaryota > Viridiplantae > Streptophyta > Magnoliopsida > Caryophyllales > Polygonaceae > Oxyria > Oxyria digyna. The sequence goes on along the minus strand of JAPVLV010000010.1, from coordinate 11,744,727 downwards.
GCGAAGTATCACGACTTTTCAGACCTCTCGTCTAAACGCATCTTCGCGAGGTGCATTACTCTCGAAGTATTAGCCCAACGAGGCTTAAGTCTTGAACACCACTATGGTATTTTCGTAGTCGCGAGCGTTTTTTTCTCTTTGTATTTCTTATAAACTTCGCGTACTAATGCTTTGATTTCCATTCTTTTCAGGCAAGAATTTGTTCTCCAAACTTCCCAACCTTGACAGCTCTGATGATTCCTTTGATGACGATCTTATAGACGAGACCCCCGTCCCTGCTGCAAAAGGCAAAGGCCGCACCAAGAAGGTCGCGACCAAGCCCAAGGCCTCTGCTCCTGGTGACGCTCAAGCCCTCAAGCCCAAGCGCAAGCAAAGGGGTTCCGCTGGTGGGATCCGTATTCAGGAGCCATTAGCCGAGGAGAATGAACCTTTGGCTGATGATACTCCAATTGGTCAAACCACGCCCCTCACAAGAACTCCAACTCCGGTGAAAACCATCCTTCCCCCAAGGCGCAGAGGAACACCTGCTTCAAACTCCGGGGTTGCAATGGAACGAGGATCGGCAGCCGCGAAGGGCAAGCAACCAATGGTTCGCGAGGAACATGGGAATGTCCCTCCTTGGGGATCGTCCGTGGAGGATTCAATCTTTCTCGACGAGGAGACTGTGAGGAAGTTCTTCGGTAAGGATCGTCCCTGCCTTCCTGAGATTCCCGAATGCCTTGAGGGCGTCATTCGTGGTGGTGCGAGAATTTCTACGGTTGCTCTTGCGGTGAGTCTTTGTGCTTTGTTTTCTTTGTTACTTTCACTTGGAGCTTTCTAATTTTTCCTTATCTTTTGGTTGTAGGGGATGCTCTTCTTTGAAGCCATAGGGCAATATGGCCTTACTGTCGATGATGCAAAGAAGAGTGTGGAGAAGGATTATGAGGCCATTATAGAGCAGAGTCGCGAGCATAAATCTGCACGCGACAAGGCAAGACAAGCCTTGGAGGCACAAAAGACGAAGAATGTTGAGCTGGTCAAGAAGGTGGGCGAGATAGAGATTGCGGCCAAGGTGGATAAACGTAATCACGAGACGGCGATGGGCACGTTGAGGTAGGAAATGACTGAAGCCATAGCCCGCGCCCGTCGCGAAGGAGCTGCCCAATACGCTTCAAGTTATCGTGAGCAAGATCGTATTGACTTCATCAGCACGGCTCGCAGCATCCTTCTGATTGCCTCGCTCAAGGGCCAACTCAAGAAACACCGAGTGCCTAAGTTTGCTTATGATCCTTTAGACTTTTGCGGCTATTCGGGGGAGCTTCCTGAGTACGTTCCTCCTCCAATCGGCACTTACGTGGACGACGACGCGAGCCTCCTTGAGGGTTGGACAGTAGGTCCAATGAAGCAAGGTGCAAGAATTATTGAGGGGAAAGAGGCTCAAGTCCCGATCGTCCCTGCTCCCCAAAGACTTAAGAGGAAAAGAGAAGTGATTTATTCGGAGGAGGGGGAGCGCGAGACCGGGTCTCCACTTAAACGTTTTCATGCTGATACCTTAGGGGAGGAGAACATCGCGTCGACGGAGGATGCTGGGGGTGAGGAAGGTGTTCATGAGAAGGCCGTCGACAATGTTGATGACTACATCAACGTTCCTGTGGAGCATGCGAATGATTAGCCTTAACTTTCTTTGTTTTGTGAATTTCCTATGCAGGTCTTTGGGTTTTGTAATGCGTACAATGGTTAACTGATTTTTGGTGGATCGCGGACCGTGTGTTGTCGCGGGCTCTTGGATTATACTTTGGCCTTTAGGGAGACAAAGATTACTCTTGTACTTATTAATTTTATGCTTGTTGATTTTCATCTCTGCATTTATTTCCGTATCTACTTTCGTATTTACTTCTTTACTTACCTTTTACCTTCTTATTGACGGTGGGTTGGTTTGACAACTCCCTCCTTTCTCCTCCTCCCATAGCATTCGCAAGGGTGCTTGCATCCTCGGGGATGTTATGTAATACAAAGAGGGAGTGAGTTTAGTCGTGTTTATTGAATCCTTAATTAGCTTTGCTTTGCCTTTTCATGACGGTTACTTGGACGTGGAAAACGATATGTAAATGAAACGACTTTAAATATATATATCAGTAAAGTGCTCGCAACAAAACGAACATGTATGTCTCCTTGGTAACATAGTCATTACATAATATCAAAATGTCTAGATAGATCAAGTGAAACAACGAGGTATCAACAAAAGAGAAGATCCTCCAACTTGTCTGCGTTTCCTTAGAAAAGCCCTACGAATGATGGTCATATAAGCAATTGTCAGCCTCTCGTATTGTTGTCGCGTTTAGTGTTTTTAACAACCATGCTCTTACCTGATTACTGCGTGCGTACTAGCCAGTAATAGGGCTTATACCACTTCGCGACTGTCGCTTGTTGTGAGCGAGCTAGAATTTCCTGAGTGGGCAAATGTCTAGTAATGTTATACTTAAATCATCGCGATCGACTGAGATAATTTGTATATTCCTTTCATGATACCTGAGCTAAGATGTGTCGAGTGCCTCAGGGATTCTGAGCTCATAAGTTGGAACTTGTACGTTGTTTCTGGTGGGGCGATGAGTGTTGAGCTATAGATAGCTTCGCGATGTAGAACTGCAATTTGATTCGTAGTCGAATGCTTAGTGTCTACAAGAATACTGATCTTGTGTAAGAGAGTCAAATGTATATGGGAACTGAGAGTACCTGGGCAGTGGTGGCTTTAGTGCCCCAGTTTAACCTCGCGAGCTCTTTCAAGATTATTTCATTACTTTGGTAAGAACCTTTTGTATCATGCAAAGAAACAGGATCGTCATTAGACATTTGCGTAATTTCGCGAGTCATGATATAAACGACGATTTTCACGGCTATGCGACTGAGTTTAAACCGTAATGCGCAGGAAACAACCAGTTGTTGCGCCTCGTGCCTTGGCGGATCGTCAAGGTCACGACTTCGTGATCAAAGCGAGGAGGACTTACGTCGTTACTCGTCTTTGATGTTCACGGCTTCACGACCTGGGTGGGTGCTCTTGGCACCAGCCCAGCGTCATGGCTTCACGACCTGGGTGGGTGCTCTTGGCCCCAGCCCAGCGTCATGGCTTCACGACCTGGGTGGGTGCCCTTGGCCCCAGCCCAGCATCATGGCTTCACGATTCAGTGAGTGCGCACTCATCTGTCATCATGGCTTCGCGACCTGGGTGGGTGCTTCTTGGCCCCCAGCCCAGCGTCACGGCTTCGCGACCTGGGCGGGTGCTTCTTGGCCCCCAGCCCAGCGTCACGGCTTTGCGATCTGGGCGGGTGCTTCTTGGCCCCCAGCCCAGCGTCACGGCTTCGCTACCTGGGCGGGTGCTTCTTGGCCCCCAGCCCAGCGTCACGGCTTCGCTACCTGGGCGGGTGCTTCTTGGCCCCCAGCCCAGCATCACGGCTTCGCGACCTGGGTGGGTGCTTCTTGGCCCCCAGCCCAGCGTCACGGCCTCCCGACCTGGGTGGGTGCTTCTTGGCCCCCAGCCCAGCGTCACGGCCTCCCGACCTGGGTGGGTGCTTCTTGGCCCCCAGCCCAGCGTCACGGGACTTTTATTTATATTTTGCGATTTGAAGTGTGTAGCTCTACCTTTTATTCAAGGTTGCCGTTGCCCCTTTTTGCGAAAGTATTTATTCTCTTTGTAACCCGGCTATAGATTTGATCGTTCAAATTCATTCGGTTCTTTCGCCTGCACAGAGTTTGTTAGACAACCTGCTCGCAAGAGTTATGTGCATGACAAATACTTTATTGTTACGCAAAAAATTTCTTGAGGGAGGTTAATACCTGTGGGGGGGGGGGGGGATGGGCTAGGGGTAATAGCGGCGCAGTCGCATCACGTTCCAAGAGTTTGCAACGTGATTCCCGGAGCTATCCTTCACTCGATAAGCGCCCGGTGTGACTTCGCGATCCACTATGTAGGGCCCTTCCCAGTCGGGATCTAACTTTCCTCCTTCTGTCTTACTTAGGACAAGATCTCCCTTCACGAAGCCTCTTATCTTGACATTCTTGTTGTAATACTTCGCGACACTAGCTTTGTGCGCGGCTGCTCTGATTACTGCCAATTCTTGTGCCTCTTCGCGAAGCTGGAGCTCCATTCTCATTTTCTCATCGTTGGTGTCCTTGTCATAATGAAGGATTCTCTCGTTTGGAAACAAAAATTCCACAGGAACCACAACCTCAACACCATACGCGAGGGCAAATGGGCTTTCCCCTGTTGCTTTCTTGACAGTTGTGCGGTTGGCCCAGAGGGTAAGAGGGAGAACTTCGGCCCATCTTCCCTTGGCGCCCTCCAGCCTTTTCTTTAGGTCCATTACAATGCTTTTGTTGACAGCTTCAACTTGGCCATTACAATGTGGGTGTGCGACAAAGTCGATTTTCAGCTGAACGCCCATGTCGTCACACCACTTCAGCAACTGGGGAGAGTTGAATTGAGGGCCTCTATCTGTGACAATCTCATGAGGAAGACCATAGCGACAGATGATGCTTTTCCATAAGAACTTCTTCACTGCTGGTACCGTCGTGGACGCGAGTGCCTCGGCCTCGACCCATTTAGTGAAATAGTCCACATCCACAAGGATATACTCGAGTTGCCCAGGAGCCTTTGGCTTGAATGGACCGAGAAGATCCAAGCCCCACATCGCGAACGGGATGGGGCTGCTCATGATTTGAAGTTCCACACCAGGTTGATGAAAGGCGGGGGCAAAATATTGGCAAGCTCGCGATATGTCTTGCGCGTCTTGTTTCATTGTGGGCCAGAAATGTCCTTGGCGCAGTGCTTTATAAGCCAAGGATCTCCACCCTGGATGGGTTCCACACAGCGCCGCGTGCAGCTCTTCTAAGAAGGACTTCACCTCATAGGGAGCCATGCATTTCAATTCGATGGGGCCTCCCCCTCTCTTGTATAGTTCTCCCTTATTAATGTAAAAACGCGCAACCTTTCTTTTCAACTAAATAAGCTCTTTGGCATCGGAAGGTCCGCGACCATTTTTCAGATAATCAATGATTGGGCGGCGCCAATCTTCACTGGTACTACTAATTTCCATCATTTCAATTTCGCGACTGATTGCGCTCTCCTCTTTGACAAGGAAAAAATACCTTGGCGGTGCCTCTTTGGATACAATGAAACCTGATCTCTTCTCGCGTTCCTCTTTAGGACCCTGCCAACTGGCACCTACTTTCGCGAGCTCATCGGCTTTTTTGTTCTCTTCTCTTGAGATGGCCTGAATTTCAAAATGCCTGAACAAAGAAATCAACGTCGCGACTCTCGCGTGATATTTTGGCAAATCCCCAGTTCTAGCTTCGTAGATTCCCTGGACTGGGTTTACTACAATCTCCGAATCACTCCGGCATGACAACATAGAGATAGAGGTGCCAATGGCTAATTCCAGGCCAGCAATCAAAGCTTCATACTCAGCCTCGTTGTTGGTGGGTTTGAACTTGAGAGCGATGGCGTGACTTATCTCGTCACCCGTAGGCGAGGTAAGTACCACTCCAGCCCCGCATCCTTCATCGTTCACATCACCATCGACATGCATGACCCACATCAGCTCCTCGCCATACAGATTTTGGCTTTCGCCATCCCTGAAACTTGTCTCAACAATGAAATCGGCAAGTGCCTAAGCCTTGATCGCGGGTCTAGGCCGATATATGACATCAAATTCTGACATTTCTATAATCCACTTCGCGAGCCTTCCTGCTACCGTCGGCTTTGTCATAAACCCATGGAGTGGTAAGTCCGTCAAGGTCTCGATTGGATGTGCATGAAAATAAGGCCCGAGCTTTCGAGCGGCCGATATCAACGCGAGTACATATTTCTCTACTGGGGAATACCTGGTCTCGGCGGTCTCGGCTGGCAATAATGCGCGACTGACAAAATAGACAGGCTTCTCTTGCTCGCGAACAAGAACCGCACTCACGGCTCTTGAACTCGCCGCGAGATATAATTGAAGAGTCTCACCCGGAATTGGTGAAGCTAGGATCGGGAGCCTTGACAAGTGCTCTTTGAGGCTCGCAAAAGCTTGGTCGCATTCCGTAGTCCACTCAAAGTTTTTCGGCTTCCTCAGAATTTCAAAAAATGGAAGATTGCGTTCAGCCAACTTAGCACAAAATCTTCCCAAATAATTAACCTTGCCTACGAATCTTTGGACCTCATGTGCCGACTTAGGCAGTTGTAGATCCAGCACTGCTTTGACTTTATCTGGATTGACTTCTACGCCCCGTGCACTGATCATGAAGCCCAGAAACTTTCCCTCTATTACCCCAAAAACACACTTTTCCGGATTCAAACTCATTACGTACTTCCTCAGAGTCGTGAATACTTCAGCAAGATCGCGAGCATGGTCGCATTGTCTCCTACTCTTAACAACGATGTCGTCGACATACGCCTCGACCGTGTCTCCGATCTGTCCACTGAAAATTTGATCAACGAGCCTTTGAAACGTAGCTCCCGCGTTCTTGAGACCGAAAGGCATAACCTTGTAGCAGAAGGTTCCCTTATCTGTTATGAATGTTGTGTGCTCTGAGTCTAGAGGGTTCATCATTACCTGATTGTAGCCTGAGTACGCATCAAGGAAACTCAACGCCTCGTGCCCCGCGGTTGAGTCTACTAACTGGTCGATGGAAGGCAGAGGATAACTGTCCTTTGGACATGCCTTGTTGAGCCCGGTGAAGTCTACACACATGCGCCACTTCCCCGCGCCTTTTGGATTTTTCTCAACCATCACAATATTCGAGAGCCATGTTGGATATTGCACTGGCCTCACGAATCCTGCTTTCAAGAGCTTCGCGAGTTCTACAGCCGCGGCCGCGTTCTTTGGTCCTGCCTGCTTCCTTTTTCTCTACCTCCTCGGGATCATTTCATTGATAATATTCAGCGAGTGAGTGATGACAAAGGGTGGAATTCCTTTCAAGTCCTTAGGCGACCATGCAAAAACATCTCGCGATTCTGATAATAGCTTTTCAACTTCTCCCATTACCATGGGATCCAAGTTTCCTCCAACGAACAACTTTTCCTCTTTATTGCCAAAAGGAGTAATTTCTTGGGTTTCAAAACCAATGAACTTTGCCTTGTTTACTTCTTCCTCGGGCCCTTGTGGCCTTGGGGGCTCGCGGACATCTAACTCTGCCTCTTCTTCAATGTTAGGCATTCCCGGGACAAAGAGTTGATTCGCGAGCAAAGGTGTGTCATCTCCTTTTTCAGATCTAATGTAGCATGAGATGCTCTCATTCTCTACTCCGGTTGCAACCCCTGTGCCTGACTGTGTGGGAAACTTTAGACAGAAATGACTCATTGACACCACCACGTCGAAATTGCACAATGTTCCCCTTCCAATAATCGCGTTGTACGATGAGGTCGTTGGGATGATAACAAAGTCAATCTTTTCGGACCTTCGCGGCCCTGTTTCGTCACCCATCACAACATCAAGTGTCACGACGCCCAAAGTTGTTACTCTTTCCCCTGCGAACCCCACTAAAGTGGTCCGGGTGGGTTTTTTCAGACTAGGATCAACTCCAAGTTTTTCAAAAGCGTCCAGGTATAGTATATCGGCGGAGCTTCCCGTGTCGACCAGTATGCGACTTACCAGCTTTGTTCCTATCTGGAGATGTATGACCAGCAGATCGCCTGAAGAAACTGCCCACTCATTAACTTCTTCACTGGAGAACACGAGTTAATAAGGCTTTCTGGGTGGTGGAGTTGCGATGCTCATGACTGGAAGACCGCGAGGCAAAGGAGAATTATTCATCTTTCTTTGCTCGCGTTTGTTAGGGGGAATGGGTACATGTTTCCCTGCTATCGTTCCCACATGGCCATCTGGCCTTGGAAAGTTTTGTTGTTGATTACCTTGGGGGAGGTTAGGATCAGCCGTGACTTGTTGATTGCGACCCCTTGCGCTGCCACCATTATTGTATCCTCCCCTGTAATGACCTCGTCCAGGGTTTCTCCCACCTCTACCTTGCTGATTACCTCCGCCTCTCTGGTTCATGAGAACGGCTCTTTGTTCGGGTTCATTGTTCATTCTGGGGCCATTTCGGCACTCTTCTGTATTGTGAGTTGTGGAATTATGGTTTGCACACCACATCCCATCGCAAACATGGCCGCGACCGTCATTGTCGCGGTCGCGACCCGTGTTGATGCCATTATCATCTCTTTGATTCATTAGATTCTGAGCCTGAAATTGATTCTGATCCTGGTTCTAACCATAATCCTGATATTGTCCCTGATTCTGATGTTGAGTAGTCAGACCTGGAGCTCGCGAGTTGTTATGGCCCTGATTCTTATCGTATTGTTGCCTCTTATTTCCCCAGCCTTGGTTGCCTTTCCTAGAACCCTGATTCTGATTTTGTTTGCTCTGACTCCCTCCTGAAGAGGGAGCGCCTGAATGAGTTTCAACCTGAATCTCAACATACGCCCTTTCGAGCATGGCCTGGTAGGATTGCTCTTGCTTTCTGTATAAGTTCTTCTTGAACTCACTTCCATCCAGCAAACCATCGAGGAATGCGACTCTCGCAATTTTGTTATCGAAATCATTGGCCTCTAGCACCATTCCTGAGAACCTTTTCACATACTCTTCCAAAGTTTCCCCGACTTTTTGTTTCACTCCAACCACCTCTTGCATTGTGATCTTTCTTTTCTTTGACGAGCCAAAATGCAATAGAAAACCTCTCTCAATGTCCGCGAAGCATGTGATACTCCCGGCAGGTTGATTCAACATCCAGGTCATTGCCGTAACCGCCAACGTCCCCGGGAAGCCTTTACACATAGTGGCCTCGTCAGGCCCTCTCGCGATCATTGCATACTTGTAACGGGAGAGGTGTTCTTTGGGGTCTCCCTTGCCTGTGTACTCTTTGATGGTCGGGATCCTAAAATCCGGCAGTGGGGGCGCTCGAATTATGTGCTCCGCGAACGTTGTTGGTCCAAACATAGATGAAAAATTGAGAGGAGGGTTGGTAGGATACACCTGATTTTGATAGTCGTCGCGAGAATAATAGGGTACTTCATGATGATTGCGCGGAGCACGCTGCTCATTCAGGGGATAATATGCTTGGTCCCTCTCATCATAGCGCCCACCATGCTGAGAATAATAGTGGTCCTGGTGGCTCGCGGGAGCCTGATTAAGATCAAAGCCTCCTTATCCAGCCTCTCTCGCGGCGTTTCTACCCCTTGGCACTCTAGAGACAGAAACTCTGTCATCTGGGGCGACTTCGGCGCCTTGCTCTTCTAGATGAGCTTCTTGATTGTCGCGGTTACTTCGCATCTCGCGGGGCTCCACCCTTTGATTAGCAACATTCTGGTTCCCCGATGCCCCTTGAAGTCCCATCCAAGTATTGAAGAGCGCAGGGTGCTCTCGCGGAATAGTGATAAGGTCGCGAGTGTCCTCCTCATCCACGCGAGGAAGAGGTGGATTAGGGGCATTCTAAGTGAGAGGGCCCGTTTGCAATAGAGTGTTGTTCACTGTGTCGCTTTTGTCTGTCTCATCCATTGTGTTGAACTTTACAATCTGATTCCAAAGGTTTCGAAATGAACTAGTTGCGCGAGGAGGTCCCCACGGTCGGCGCCAGTGTTGGAGCCCGGGTGTTCGCGACCTCGCAATCAACACCTCGCGAGGTCTGGCAAGCAAATAATCTTCAAATACCGGAGACCTCCTTCACGCCAACTGGAACAACAACTTGGACTCCATCTTCTTTTGGATCAAAACTTGCCTTCTTGCACTGTTCTTCGTGTTCTTGAGCTCCAAAGTACCTGCGCAACCAAACCGGAAGGATGAACCCCCAGATTGGGCTCTCCGATGCTCAAGTCAATACTGATCACGACCAAATAAGAGTAACGAGCTCAATAACACCAAATAATAACCAAAGAGAAGGGAGTAGCGATCAAAAATGCACTTTTAAACCATGAAACCTCACGAACCAAACCAATGGAACAGTAAACTGATGGGTCTCAATCAAATGCAACAATCTTCATATCAAAAGCATGAATACGGTACCGAGAGTCATAATCCAAGTACCGATCATCCGATTCTCGGTGAACAGAGATGAATCGGGAGGAAGAAGACGATTCCGAGAGGAAAGCTTCGTCTTCTAAGTGTTTCTCTCTTGCTCAAGGGGTAAAATGCCTCAGATGCCAAAAGATGTTTTTCTCTCTCCTTTCTGTTACGCTTTATATTCAGGTTGCGGGTCCCACTATATCCGATCTCGCTCTCCTGGCTTATTGGGCTTTGCTTATTGGGCCTTATTCTCCCGAGTCTCTTAACGGTGTTTGGGCCTTTGTTACGCTATGGGTCGTCGCGAGCCTGTTTGGCTCACGACCTGAGAACCGGGTCCAACAGATACAACATTGAAACTCAGCCAGGAAACAGGACCAAGGTTTGCGAATCCCACCCTCTATCGCAGCCTTGCAGGAGCTTTTCAATACCTGACCTTTACAAGGCCAGGCATCCAGTATGCAGTTCAGCAACTATGCATGTTTATGCATGATCCGAGAGAAATACATTTTTCGGCAATCAAACGTATCATTCGATACATCAAGGGAACCTCGCACTTTGGTCTCCATCTCAATCGGACTGTTGTCGACCACTTAATAGCTTATTCGGATGCAGACTTGGCGGGCTGCCCTGATTCAAGAAAATCAACCTCAGGCTATTGTGTATATCTCGGCGACAATCAGATTTCATGGTCTTCTAAACGACAAAATCAGGTTTCAAGGTCCAGTGCAGAAGCAGAGTATGGAGCGGTAGCCAATGCAGTCGCTGAAACTTGTTGGCTTAGACAACTTCTCCAAGAACTCGACATTATTCCTTCACGAGCTACCATCGTTTACTGTGACAAACATGTGGAGATTGACTTGCACTTCGTCAGAGACAAAGTCAGCTTGGGAGAAGTACGGGTTCTACATGTGCCAACACAAAGTCAGTATGCTGACATCTTCACCAAAGGGTTGCCTTCCAGTTTGTTCAGAGAATTCAGATCCAGTTTAAACATCCAAGAGATTCCAGTTTCAACTGCAGGGGATGTTAGATAAATAATATTAGTATTATCTTTGGAATCTACTTCCTAGAATATCTCAACAACTGTATCATGTAACCTCCTATATATTCTTACTCAATAGAATGGCAACCCATATGGGATTTTACCAAACCTACACTCATGACTTGATTTCCTTTCCTTTTCTTTCTGAATTAAAAATTGAAGCTTGACGAGAGCTCAATCCCATGCTATTATGTCCAAGCCTTCATACATTGTATCTCAGTGAACTCAAAGCAGAAGTGGTACTCCAGTTGCTGCAAGTACAAGAGAATCCGCCATCATCTCTTGGAGTTGTAACAGTCGGATCATGTGATGAGCTGGTGAGTTTCGCAGGGAAATCTCTTACGTCTCTTCGGCGTCTGAATATTGAAACTTGCATGAATTTGAAGCAATTGCAGTTGGCGCCATTGCATATTAACATCCTTGAGGATTTAACCCTTTTGGGTTGTCCAAAGTTGGAGTTGTGGGAAGAAAACAAGATGGGTGTGGATTGGGATTCCCTTGGGAAACTTTGCAGGCTTGAAGTTGATGAAATTCCATATGAAGAGAGGCTACCTGATTGCATCCGACGCCGGCGAGATAACGGTAGGCTGGAAATTGTGAAAGGGTAAGTTTTTCTGTTTAGCAAAATTGATTACAAACTAATATGGTGGTAACATTAACTAGCATATATATATATAATAATCTCTCTCCATTTACTTAGGTACTACTGAAAAAAACAAACAAGCAGATGAACCTAACATGAATATGTACTCAACGAAGCTCAAATTTAAGAACTTAAGTGGCGCAAATCTGTGCTTCTTGATGCTGAGAGGTTAATTACGTTTTATATAGCATTTCTTGTGTCCATTATGTAAAAGTGTGAATGTGTATAAAAAAAATTCTATATCCCCTTTGTTATCTGGTTGATGCGGGAACATCTGATCTATCATCAAGGATGTCTTGTCCTAAACCTAGAGATGCGTTAACCACTGAAGCAAGGGGCTAAAGATCGCTATGAGCCATAATTGAAGTCATTAATAGTAGCCTGAGCTCGTATTGTAGTCATTCAAGCTCGTAGAGCTCCGGTTCGAGTCAAGATGAGAATGCAAGTATTACAGAAGAAATAAACTAGACTTCAAGATAAAACTCTAGGATTTGGAATCACTCAATTCCGATCTCGGACGAGAGAGAACGAGCCGTTTCAAAAAGAGATGTCGGCGACATAGTACCAAGCGTCGCCCGCCGTTAATTCACAATTAATTAGTACGTCGGTGTTCATATTCTAGATGTAAGTGTTCATAATCTGGGCGATGACAATTTTGAAATTTTTAAATAAGACAAGTCGAATATTGTAAATTCTGTAGACAATATTTTTTTCTTTCTGAAAATGACCGAAAAAGAGGTGTGCGAGATTATAAACATTAACCTCTATAATGTTCGACATTAGTTTGTTAACTTTTCTTATCTAAATCATCGACAAATACACAACGGTTTTAAAATCTTTCACTTGTGTCAAATCTTTCAGTTGTGTCATAGAATGACGGTTATACGAGAGCCGTAGTTTAGTATGCAGATTTATTTAAGAATCGTCATAAAATTGCAACTGTTTGTAAGTACTCTCATCAAAACCTCCGGCATCTATATTGCTCGGTCTCCTCACTTGCAGAACCTAACTTCCCTTGTCTTTCCTATCCTCCACAACAGTTCTGCCTCTTGAACTCCACCATCCATAACCCACCAACAATCAAACACTTACTAACTCAAAATAGTACTCGTAATACTCTCTCGGAAGTCGGAATACGAGACACGATTCAAGCACCATATTCATTGAATTCGTCAAGTTCGTAGGCCAGTTCAATATTCTGCAGGTTAGGGTTTCGATTTGGTAAATTAAAATTACAGATCTACACACTTCCGACACAGAGAAAAGGTTGCATATATCCAAAAGGCGCTAATCGGCTTATTAATCCACAAAACAATCAACAATTGCAGCTTGATCAACAACAATGGCTGAAGCAGCTATGTTCAGCATTGCTTCAAAGCTTCTCTCCACAATCGCATCCCTTGTAGAAAGGGAGCGGAAAGAGAGGAAAGATGAAGACAACATAAAGAGGTTCATTGATTGATGTATCAGTCATTACATTCTATAGTGCCCATGAAACCCTATTGGCACATAGAGATTAATAGGAGTGTTACAGGTGTAAGGATAGAAAGGTAATAACATCAGATATTTACATAACGATAACAATACATGGCATTAGTGTAGGATCTATATGTTAGTATCAAGGGCATTAGTGTAGGATCTATATGTTAGTATCAAGGGAACTGTGACAAAGAGTTGTCCAGTTCCTAGGCACAACGGAAGTAATATAACAAGTTATCAACACGATTACTTTAGGTGGAAACCCTAGATAACCAAATAGTTATCTTTGGATGAAAACCACATCTCTTTCGAGGATTTGAAAGGTCTACTTGTATATTCAATCAGTAAGTTTAGAGATGAACGAGATTACAAACTTATTGCTAAGTACTAACCTAGTTCCTTTCAGAAACTCTCGGATGAGAATACCAGTGAACTTACTTGATGTTCTTTATACAAGAACACACTTCTTCTCTTAGGCTGATGCACTTCAAACTTCGTCAAAATACATAAACCCTAAGAACATAGAGGCGACCATATATATAGGGAATTAGTTCGGCGTATAAAGATATTCTAGGGAATATATTATATGTCGTACTTATTTCCTAATATGTGATCGAACCTATGCGTTTCAAGTTAACTTAAATTAACTCAATAGTTACCATAAATTACAAAGACCGAATTACAACCAACTCTAGCAATATCCTAACAAGGAAAAGATCTTCTACAAATCTTCTCGGCTCGCCGCCCACGCTAGGGTTAGGAATAACTTGGATGTAATCGCGGTTCCTTCTGACTTCCCTTGTTGCTTCATCAGTCTTCAAATCTTCAATCTTTTCAACTGAAATAACAAGATAAACTATACCATAGTATATGTTAAGATTGTCATCGTCAAAACATAGAGTAATAGAGGAAATGAACCTGATAAGGAACTGGAGTTCCATAGGTCCCTATTCCAACAATTTCCCCCTTTTTGATGATGACAAACTCATGTAAGTGTAAGCACAGAGACAATAGACAATATATCGTACGAGTCTCAGAACAAAGATATTTGAATCAAAAAGCATTAACTGGTTCCCCCTTAACCTTTGAAGTATTTAGCAAGTCCCCCCTAAACATGATGTCAATCCTATTGGTTCCAAGATTTCAGAGTATATTCCCCCTTTGGACATCATCGAAAAGATATGAAGAGAATATTAGTAACCGAGATGCAAAGCATGAAAGACAAGACTCACAAGTTATAGAGCAAGAAACTATTGTTATCATTCATCATGAGCCCAAAGACAATTGTGACTCATACAATCAAAACACAAGAATTAAACAGAAATCATGAAGCAGAGAGATAACAAAAGAACACAAGGATTGATGAGCTGGGGAACCCTAGGGGAAAGCTATGCCAACTACATCGGAGGAACTGGTAGAGAGACCCTATCCTCTCTGTGCAACGAGAGCTTCGGCGAGCTTGGTGAAAGTGGAGCTGAGGGTACGAACAACAACCGAAATTTCTCTCAGTTCCTCAACAATCTCAGAAGAAGGCGCCTCAGAATCATCTGCAGGAACTGATCGAGCAGGTATATGTCGGGATGGGCGAGACTTCTTGGTGGTTGTTTCCTCCACCTTGAGACTGTTGATGTAGGAGCCATCCATCTTATGGGAGAAGGATGTTTCCTCCTCGGCTGCCGGGTAGATGTCAAGTCTCTCCAGGAGAGCCTTGATTATAGTTGGGAACGACAGAGAGTGAGATGGATGACTGTGGCAGGCCTGCATGTGGTGCATGATGATTTTGGGCAGGTCAAGCAGGTCCCCAGAGACGATCTTAGCCATGAAGAGAGCATCAACGATCAATACAGTGCTCCTCTTTTCTTGGCGAGGAACGACATTGTTGATGAGGAAGGCATGGAGTAGCTTCATGGACAGGGAGAGGAACCTGGTGTTGAGTTCCTTTAGATCAGGGTTCCCAAAGACGGTTTTGGCATAGTCGCTTTTCTTGGTGGACCAATGCTTTTTATGTATAGCAAAGAACCCAATTCCCATTGGAATGCCAAGGACCGATGAGATCATCTCCGTTGTGATCTTGTACAGCTTACCGCGGATGGTGACCACAATGTCCTGAGGGTTTTCAACTTCCGAAACAGAGACGAAAGACATGGAGGAGTAAAAGGATCTGATTACCTCCTCATTTACACTCTGAGGCACAGTGAACAGAGATTCCCATCCTTGGGAAGCTAGCAGGGTCCGGAAGGTGTCGACTTCACTCAGGTCCGAGTTCCATAGCTCGGGGTCCACAAAGAGAGGATCGAGGATGCGCCTCTCTGCAAATTCTGGTTTGAGGGAGGTTGTAGCAGTGGCGAGAGAGCTGGAGGAAGAGACAGTCGGCTTGGCAGACCTGGTTCGAGTGGCGACAGAGTTAGGCTTGGACTTCTTAGCTTTACGACCACCATGAGTGGTGGTCTTGGTGATGAGAGGCTCATCGTCGTTGGCCTCGTCCCTGAGGCGCTTCAGGAAAGCGTTCCCAGCACTCTCTGGTTCAGGGATGAAGGGATTTGAGGGGTTCTCTGGTGAGTGAGGGGAGGAGTGTTGTTGGGATTTTAAGGGGGAGTGGATGGAGTGGTCGCTTTTGGTAGGGGAGGGTGGTGTGGTTTGTGGAGAGACTGGATGAGCGGTGTAGAGGATGATGGCTTTGGATGGGTCTCGGGATGGTGATTTGGGAGGAGAGAGTGAGATAGGGGGAGAGGGAGGTTTGGTGTTTGGAGTGGGGTTGGACGAGGAGGGGATGGCAGTTTCCTTGGCTGCCTTGGAGGGGGTCGCCTTTTCGACCGTGAGCATGAACAATTTGAAGAGTTCCATTTGCTCGTCGGTGAGGGTTGAGGGGGTGTTCTTGCCATCCATTTAAGAGTGCGTTTGAGAGATGGGAGAGTATTGGGGATTGAGAGAAAGCACAAAGTTTGAAGATGGCGGAGGAAGGAATTTTAGGGTTGAGGCTCTCCTTAAATAGGTCGTCCCATCAAGATCACAATAAAATCTTTCAAACGGTCACAAGATAGTTTTCCCCAATTACCGCAGATCCAAACGGCCATAAAATCCCGAGTTACTTGGCCATAGTTTCCATAAGAATAAATGCTCCAACGTTCATATATTCACCATCAAAATTTACCACAAATAAATTATCATTACCCTGCAAGAATTCGGCACAAGGAACTGAGCAGAAAAGGTGATTTGACAGACGGTTCGCGTGTTTCTGAGGCAGTGACGAGTGCAACAGAGGAGAAATAGGAGTTCCTTTTTCCAGTTCCCTTTTTGTAATTGGCAGGGGAGGGTTTGGATGCATATATGTGATAGGTAATAGAAAATAACAAAAGTACACATCCAAACAATAGAAATCAGGGAGGGCCAATTTGACACAAGCATAAATGCGTTCCAGAGTGGTGTATATTAAAAATAAGATCATAGGAACACTTTTATGTAAGTCAGGCAAGGGAGAGTCTATAATCAATCTTCATTTCGGCTTATATTGCGGGTTCAAATAGATCCGATTGATTATTTTGAGATCAAAAAAGTACGATTTTGTCAAATTTTCATGAATGAAAGAAGAGTCCGTATATTATGCACGTCACAAAGAAGATAACATATTTTGAATGACTATGACTATAGAATCAGGGAACATGTAAGCAAACAAGGAACTATAAAATCAAGCAATCATTTACTAGTCAAGACATGGAAATATACAAGGGAACTCAGAACCTCTAATCGATAGCAATCATGCCCAGAAGTAATCGAAAGTATGCAAAATGTTCTCTATTTAGAGCTTTTGTAAAGATGTCATCTATTTGATCTTCAGTATGCCAGTGTTCCATGAGAATAATACCTTTTTCCACATTATCTCTAAGAAAGTGGTTCCTTATGTCAATGTGTTTAGACTTAGAGTGAAACACAAGATTCTTAGATATACTGATAGTACTAGTGTTATCACAAAGAATTTTTAAGAGACCATAGGACTTACCAAAATCGGCAAGTTGTTGCTTGAACCATAGGAGATTTGCACAACATGCAGCGGCTGCAATGTATTCTGACTCGGTGGTTGAGAGAGAGATTGAGGATTGCTTCTTAGATGCCCATGAGACAAGACAGGGACCAAGGAACTGAGCCATTCCAGAGGTGCTCTTCCTGTTCTTAAGATAACCTGCATAGTCAGCATCGGTGTATGACAAAATTTCAAAATCATCACTCTTTGGGTACCACAGGAATAAATTCTCAGTTCCCTTGAGATATCTAAGGATACGTTTGACTGCGGCCAGATGTTTGACTCTTGGATCTGCTTGAAATCTAGCACATAGACATACGGAGTACATGATGTCTGGACGACTTGCAGTCAAGTAGAGAAGAGAGCCAATCATTTGCCTGTAAAGAGATTGATCGGCCTTGATGTCTGTGGGAACTAGAGTCAGCTTGGTTGTGGGGGATATAGGAGTTGCAAAAGGCTTGAAGGAGCTCATCTGAAATCTGTCGAGGAGTTCCTTGACATATTTTTGCTGATGGATTTGAGTTCCTGTAGGAAGTTGATTTATTTGCAATCCCAGAAAGAAGGTTAGTTCCCCAATCATACTCATTTCGAATTCGCTGCTCATGAGATCTTTGAACTTTTCTACAAGAGACAGGTTAGTTGATCCAAAAATAATATCATCGACATACACCTGAACAACCAGGATGTCTTCATTTTTCTCAAGAAGAAATAAAGTTTTGTCAATCAAACCTCTTCTGTATCCATTTGATATCAGGAACTGATCTAGTCTGTCATACCAAGCTCGAGGGGCTTGCTTGAGTCCATATAAGGCTTTGTCTAGGAAGTAGACATGATCCGGTATGCTTTTGTCCTCAAATCCAGGGGGTTGCTTAACATATACCTCTTCTTGAAGGAACCCATTTAAGAACGCAGTCTTGACGTCCATTTGAAATAATTTGAAGCCTTTCTGAGTGGAAAATGCAATCATGAGACGAATGGTCTCATCATAGTCAATTCCTTCTTGTTGACAATAGCCTTGTGCAACAAGTCGTGCCTTGTTTCTGGTGACCATGCCAGAGTCATCAAGTTTGTTTCTGAAGATCCACTTCGTGCCAATGATGGTTCTGTCTGAAGGACGGGGAACTAGACGTCATACCTTGTTCCTCTCAAATTGGTGAAGTTCCTCATGCATGACATGTACCCAGTCGGAATCATTGAGAGCTTCTTTGTAGTTCTTGGGTTCCAGAACCGACAAGAAGGCAGTGAAGGCACAAAAGTTGTTCAATGAGGAGCGAGTTGAGGGACCTGTCTTATCAAAGGGAGAGATAATCTGCTCAACTGGATGAGATCCCTTATACTTGTAGTTGACATTAGGAATTGACGATGAAGAGGGCTCATCCAGAGGAGTGAAGTGAACTGCAGTCTCGTTGGGAGATGGGTCCTCAGTGGAAGGATCAGGAATGGGGACATCACTATTCTGAGCAAAGGAACTAGGATCAGGAATGAGAGTTTGAACTTCCTCAGATTGAGTTTCATCAACACCAGTAGGTTCTAGTGAAAATCCGGACATTGTAGAGGAGATGGGATCTGAAGGATCCTCTCCTTCATCATCATTGATGTCGTCATTATGGGGAACCTGTGAAGACACATGAAAGGCAGATTCATTGAAGACAACATGAATAGATTCCTCAAATTTTGAAGTCCTTGTGTTGTAAAATTTGAAGGCCTTGCTGTTAGGAACGTATCCCAGAAATATGCCCTCATCACTTCTTGGATCGAACTTTCCTATGGGAAATTTCCCATTGTTGTGAATGAAGCATTTGCACCCGAAGACTTTAAGATGGGAAATGTTGGGAACTCTTCCATGAAGAAGTTCATATGCAGTCTTCTCAATTTGAGGTCGAAGCATGGCTCTGTTTAGAATATAACATGCTGTGTTGACAGCCTCCGCCCAGAACCTTTGAGATGGACCGGCGAAAATCAGCATTGTGCGAGCCATATCTTCGAGAGTTCAATTCTTTCTTTCAACTACTCCATTTTGTTGAGGAGTTCTGGGAGCTGAGAAATTATGAGTGATCCCCTTTTCCCTGCAAAAGGTTAGGAAATTTTCATTCTGGAATTCGGTTCCATGATCGGAACGAATTGCTTTAATTTTGTTTCCCAGAGACATTTCAAGAGTGGGAACTATTTCACAAAATCGGTCAAACACTACGTCTTTAGATTTTATGAAGATAGTCCATGTGTATCTCGAGAAATCATCAACAATCACAAGAATGTATCTATTACCTCCGATACTTTGAGTACGCATGGGACCACAAAGATCCATGTGTATTAGTTCCAGAGGTTTAGAGGTGCTTATGAAAGTTTTTGGTTTAAAAGAACTATGTACCTGTTTACCTTTAACACATTCAGAGCAGAATTCAGTTTCATCTACCTTTATGGAGGGTAGACCATGGGACCACATGATGGATTTGTTCATCATGGTGGCAAGGCAGAGTTTTTCTTGAGGAGAGTAGTCATGGTCCACAATGTACACATTATTCAACCTCTTACCTTTCAGGAGAGTTTTCTGGGATTCAGGGTGAATCACAAAGCACTCTGAGGGAGTAAATAGGACATTGTTCCCTCCTTGGTCACACAGCTGTGACACACTTATTAGATCAAAACCAAGATTATCTACAAGATGAACATCACTTACCTTAATGTTTTCTGAGAGGTCTACGGTGCCAGTTCCCAAGATTGCATCTTTCTTTTTGTCACCGAAGGAAATCTTTCCTCCGTTGTATCTCTGAAGTGAATGAAGTTTCTCTTTATTACCTGTCATATGGCAAGACGCGCCACTGTCTATGTACCATTTAGCATCATTCTTCACTTCAGCCTGCAA
Organism: Oxyria digyna; assembly: GCA_029168935.1. NCBI lineage: Eukaryota > Viridiplantae > Streptophyta > Magnoliopsida > Caryophyllales > Polygonaceae > Oxyria > Oxyria digyna. The sequence continues at coordinate 11,724,672 of JAPVLV010000010.1, read as the reverse complement.
GGGAAAATTAATTCTTACGAACCCAGGCCAGCCAAGCTTTTCTAGGTAAGTTAGTGTTCAAGTTCCTTTGTGGGATATTTTTTATGACATTCTGAACTTTGGACTTTGATTCATTGACTGTTTCATAGTATTGAGGGTCGTTGATGTCATTGATTTGAATGTGTCCATTTTTGAATTTTCTATACGCTTTTTCTTCATGTTTCCTCTTTTTCTCACATTCATAAATAAGATGTCCTTGGTTCCCACAGTGCCAGCAAACACGATTTGCGGGAATCCATTGATACTTATCCTGAGTCTTGTAATGGGATTTCTTTTTACCTTAAGTCAACCTTTTTCCTGGGAGAGCTTCTAGGTTTACCCATGGCCATGTTTCTATACATATCATGAATGTGAGGACTGAAGAAAGGGCACAAGGTGTTTCTTGAGTGGGAGAATTTTCCATGACCTTGATTTTCTGTTGTAGGAACTCATTCTTACTATTAGAGGTTTGAATAGCAAGGTCAAGTCTTTCATTTTTGGCCTCAAGAGTTTTGGTGAGTTCATAAAGGTTGGAGTGAGAATCACAAGGGAGTTTTGACTCGTCATAAGGCTTATACCCTAGACCTCTACTAGGTTTAACAAAGACAGTCTAATTAACAGTTTTCTCATGGATGCATTCAGTAAGACAATCAAGTTTCTCAATGATAATTTGCAAGGTAGATTCCGAGTTATGAGAAGAGGAATTGTTTCCTAGATTTAATTTTTCATGCAAGTCACATTTGGGACATTTAGTGATTTTGTTGGCATTTTCATATTTCTTGCACCAAGCCTCACTCTCTTCAGACAAAATAGAGTTTTCTTCTTCACTTTCAGCAAGTTTTTCCAAGAGGTTGCTATTTTCTTTACTCATAGATTTGATAAATTTAATCACTTGTTTCTTATCATATTTGAGAAGAGTTTCTGAGAGTTCAGTAAAGGATGATACCTCAACTTTTGGTGACTCATTTTCAGATTGAGCCATTAGGCAGACTTTGGAAGAGTCTTCCTCAGAGTCATTGTCTCCCCATAAGGCATTTTGCTCAGAGACGGACATGAAGCATACCTTAGATGGGTTTAGGTCCAGTTCCCTATCAGAGTCGCTGTCACCCCAAGTGGTGGTAGCAACAAGAGCCCTTTTCTTGGGAACCTCTTCCTCTTTGGTCTTGTCTTCATTTTTGGGACAGTCTCTAGCACGATGCCCTGGTTGATCACATTGATAGCATCTCAGTTCCCTTTTCTCCTTACGAATTTCATTTCTGGGGAACTTTCCTTTATGAAATTTTCTCACGGTGCTAGTGAGAAGTGCAATCATCTCATCATCATCATCATCATTTTCAAAATCAGCACCAGTGCTGAGTCTTTCCATGACTTTGGTAATGGTAAAAGCAATTCCAGCTTCAGTGGAACTTTTCTCATTTCCCTTCATCTTGTCTTCATGACGTTGAGCTTGCCCAACGAGTTCTTCTAAAGGGAGTTCCCTAATGGTAGGGGTCTGAAGCATGATATCTTGAGTAACAACAAATTTTGAGTTCAGTCCATTGATAAAAACCAGTGATTTTGACCATTCTTCAAGTTTGACTCCACATGCGCTAAGCTTATTGCACAAGATCTCTAATCGACCATGATATGCAGATATATTCTCTGTTTCCAGCATCTTGAACCTGTGATATTCACCTTGAAGATCAAACTTTCTGTTGTTTTGGAGATCTTCACTTCCTATGTTGAAAGTCTCAAGTGCTTTCCACATATCCTTAGCGTTATCAATTTCCATGACTTTGTCTTGATTAGATTTAGTAAGAGCATTCAGGATGTATTGTCTAGCTTTGGCATTTTACTCTTGTTGGGAGAAGTGTTCAGTGGTCCAGCGTTTGAAATCAAGCTCAGTCTTTTTGTCAGCTGGATCCAGGGGAACTTCGAAGTTTCCATGCTCAACTATTTTCCAACATAACATGTCATTGGTTTGGAAGAATCCAATCATTTGTTCCTTCCACCATTGGAATTGACCAGGTTTCAATAGGTATGGCTTGTTCGTAGAGATACCTAATTCTTGTTCGTTTGGACGAGACATGTTGACAACCTGCAAGTAACACACAATCTAGAGCACCGGCTCTGATACCAATTGTAGGATCTGTATGTTAGTATCAAGGGAACTGTGACAAAGAGTTGTCCAGTTCCTAGGCACAACGGAAGTAATATAACAAGTTATCAACATGATTACTTTAGGTGGAAACCCTAGATAACCAAATAGTTATCTTTGGATGAAAATCACCCCTCTTTCGAGGATTTGAAAGGTCTACTTGTATATTCAATCAGTAAGTTGAGATGAACGAGATTACAAAGTTATTGCTAAGTACTAACCTAGTTCCTTTCAAAAACTCTCGGATGAGAATACCAGTGAACTTACTTGATGTTCTTTATACAAGAACACACTTCTTCTTCTCTTAGGCTGATGCACTTCAAACTTCGTCAAAATACATAAACCCTAAGAACATAGAGGCGACCATATATATAGGGAATTAGCTCGGCGTATAAAGATATTCTAGGGAATATATTATATGTCGTACTTATTTCCTAATATGTGATCGAACCTATGCGTTTCAAGTTAACTTAAATTAACTCAATAGTTACCATAAATTACAAAGACCGAATTACAATCAACTCTAGCAATATCCTAACAAGGAAAAGATCTTCTACAAATCTTCTCGGTTCGCCGCCCACGCTAGGGTTAGGAATAACTTGGATGTAATCGCAGTTCCTTCTGACTTCCCTTGTTGCTTCATCAGTCTTCAAATCTTTAATCTTTTCAACTGAAATAACAAGATAAACTATACCATGGTATATGCTAAGGTTGTCATCGTCAAAACATAGAGTAATAGAGGAAAGGAACCTGATAAGGAACTGGAGTTCCATAGGTCCCTATTCCAACAATTAGTCTCAGTATGCCCCCTCGATCTGAGCTGGGTGAATGCACAGATTGGATCGTTGTGTCATGAATTGTACCGAGGAGAGTGGCTTTGTGAGGCAGTCTGCTACTTGATCATTGGTGGTGATGAAAGCCACTTCAAGGGAGCGGATTTGTACCCGTTCTCTGATGAAGTGGTAATCCAGTTCAATGTGTTTTATCCTGTGATGAAGAACCGGTTTGCTAGCAATGAAGGTCGCTCCAAGATTGTCACACCAAAGTAGAGGTGGCGCTGAGAGAGAGATACCAAGTTCAGATAACAGGGACTGAATCCATAGTAACTCACATGTAGTGTTAGCAAGGCTCCGATATTCAGCTTCGGTGGTAGAACGGGAGACAGTAGCCTGCTTTTTCGATGACCAGGAAATCAGATTGTCACCCAGAAAGATGCAGTAGGCACCTGTTGAACGTTTGCCAACCTTGTCTCCCCCCAATCTGCATCAGTGAAGGTGGAGAGACGACACTTGATGAGGAGTTGAAGATCTGCAGTGCTATTCAGGTAGCGAAGTATGCGCTTGGTGGCTTGCCAGTGACATTCCAAAGGAGCTTGCATAAACTGGCATACTTTGTTGACAGCAAAGGCGATGTCCGGCCTAGTGAAAGCTAGGTACTGCAGGCTCCCAACAATGCTACGGTACTGATGAGGATCGTTGTATAGAGGAGACTTCTCGGAAAGAGGTGTTGTGGACATCGGTGTCAAGACAGGCTTCGAGTTTTGCATATTGGCACGAGTGCAGAGGTCTTGAATGTAACGACTCTGAGACAGTCGAAAGCGCCTTCATTGCTGCGTTGAACCTGTATGCCAAGAAAGAAGTGCAGCGACCCCAGATCCTTCACAGGAAGCTCAGCAGACAGTGCTTCAATAAACTGAGTTGCAAGGACAGAGGTAGATGACACAACTAACAGATCATCAACATACACCATAATAAAGACAAACTGAGAGCCTCGGCGAAAGAAAAACAGAGAAGAATCAGCAGAGGAGGCTTTAAAACCAAGAAGAATAAGTAAATCACTCAGTTTAGAAAACCAGGCCCTAGGAGCCTGTTTTAAGCCATAGAGCGATTTGTGGAGTTTGCAAATGAAATTGGGAGAGTGAGGATTAACAAAACCTGAGGGTTGTTGAATGAAAACATCCTCGCTCAAGTCACCGTGAAGGAATGCGTTATGTATATCAAGTTGTCGAATAGTCCACTGGTTTGTAGCGGCAATGGAGAGTAGAAGTCGGATAGTGGTGGGTTTGGCTACGGGGCTGAAAGTTTCCAAGTAGTCGACTCCATGAAGTTGATGAAATCCCTTCCCCACAAGGCGATCTTTTCGCCGTTCAATAGTCTCGTCAGAGTGTCGTTTAGTTTTAAACACCCATTTGACGCCGAGTACGTTGGCGGAAGCCGACGGGGGAACCAAAGACCACATGCCAGTTGAAATTAAGGCGTCATACTCTGCAGCCATGGCTGCACGCCACTCCGGAAACTTCGACGCCTCTGAAAAGGTGAGAGGTTCATCAGGTATAGTGGTGGTGGTGAGACATTGATGAGATGAAGGCCAGGGAACTGTGCCATCTTGACGCACAAGGGGTTTGTGGACATTGTTTTTAGCTCGGGTGACCATGGAGTGGGTCGGTGGGTCGGTGGAGCGGAGTCAGTCTCTGAGAGAGGCGGCAAGTTCGTGGCAGGGGAGTCAGGGTTGGAGGAAGGAGACGAGGAAGAAAGATGTGGACTGGAGGGATCAGGTGGACTCTGAGAGGAAGCAGAGTCATTTGTTGGTGATGGGCTAAGAGGAGAGGTTGGGCTAGTTGAGTTTTGTGGGCTTGGTGAATTTTGTGGACTGGTTGAATTTTGTGGGCTGGGGTGATAGTCAGAATCAGCGAAGAGTGGATCAATGGGTGGTAAAGTGGCAAAGGAGGGTGAATCGGTGATGACGTCTGAGGATGATGAAAAGGGGAATGTAGACTTGTGAAAAATGACGTCACGAGACACATAATATTTGGAGGCCAGCCAATCAAGACATATATACCCTCGATGGGAACCACTGTATCCCAAGAAAATGGTGGGAGTGGATCGGAAAGATAATTTGTGGCGATTGTAAGGGCGAAGGTTGGGAAAGGCGAGACAGCCGAAGACTCGGAGGGAGATGTAATCGGGTTCTTTGGCAAAGAGGAGCTGGAAGGGAGATTTGTTGTGGAGAACGGGAGTGGGGAGTCGATTAATGAGATACGTGGCGGTCTCAAATACAAAATCCCAAAAGGATGATGGTAGAGAGGCATGTTTGAGTAGTGTAAGACCCATGTCAACGATGCGGCGGTGTCGGGATTCAACACTTCCATTTTGTTGGTGAGAATAGGGACATGTAAGACGATGATCAATGCCCATATGAAGAAAGAGAGATTTTAAGGGTTTGAATTCGCTTCCCCCATCAGTTTGAATTTTGAGAATGGTCGTGGAGAATTGATTTGTGATGAAGCGAATGAAATTTGTAAAGATTTGTGTGACTTGACTTTTGGTAGACATAGGAAACAGCCACGTAAATTTGGTGAAGTGATCAACTATTGACAGATAATAGCGGTGACCCTTTTGAGATAAGGTTTGGGCCGGGCCCCATACATCAGCAAAAAGAAGTTCAAAGGCCCTAAGTGATTTACTATCCGAAGTAAAGTAGGGAAGCTGATGGGCTTTAGCTTCGGAGCATGAGTGACACGGAAAAGTTTGTGGGCTTGAACTTTGTAAATTAGGCAGGCCTGGTCCATTAGGAGATGTTGTAGAAGAGTGTTGCGGAAGAAGACGAACAACACGTTCTGACGGGTGACCTAGGCGGTAGTGCAAAAGGGAAATAGCAGAAGAAGAAGCAGTCAGGTGTAGCTGGGGAGGTGGGGTGGTGGCCGACAACTTGTACAGTCCGCCTTCAACGGTTCCTTGGAGTAGAGGTTTGAGGGTCTGAGTGTCCTTTACAATAAAAAAGGTAGAGTGAAATTCAAAAAATACAGAGTTATCACTGCAGAATTGTCTAACTGAGAGTAAGTTTTTCGAAATCGAAGGAGTATGCAAGAGATTATTTAAATGAAAAGAATGAGAGTGAGAATGAAGTTTCGCTGAACCGTGATTGTGGATCGGAACAGAGGATCTGGTATATAATGGTGAGTTGCAGCTGTGTCAGGATACCAAGGAGCAGAGGAAGCGGTGTAGTGCACTTGTGGCGAAGGTGGTGTTGCTTGTCCTTGCAGAGAGCGAGGTGGAGGAGCCTGAAAGGCATGGTCGAATTTGTACCAGCAGGATAGGGCAGAGTGCCCTGGCTTCGAGCAAACTTGACACGTTGGGCGAGTGTCCGGGGTGCCGTTGAAGAGTTGACCATGACCATATCCGGGAAAATGTCCTCGACCACCTCTGTGTCTCCCCTTGTTGTGAAAAGACCCTCGACCACCTCCTCTGTGTGCAGTAAAATGAGCCTCTGGCTGATGTGTTTGAGTAAGGTTGGCAGAGGGTGGAGGAGCTCCAAGGACACAAGACTGAGAATGTTGAAGGCGATTCTCATGGACTAACAGGTGGGAGAGTATTTGGTTTGAGGAGGGGAGTTGTGCTTGAGTGGAGAGGCTTGTGACCAGGGATTCAAAATCAGCCCCTAGTCCAGCAAGGAGATAAACAGAAAACTCAATGTCAGGGATATGGTGTCCGGCAGCTGCGAGGGTGGAGACAAAGGTCTTGGCCCGATTGAAGAAATCAGTCACATTCTCTGAGCCCTTCTTCATGGAAGCAAGACTGAGCCGAGCTTGAACTACTTGAGCGCTTGATCGAGCAGCGAACAGTTCGTTGAGGGTGTGCCAGATAGCAGCTGTTGTGGTGCAGTCCATTACTTGGACTAGGACAGATTCAGTGAGGCTGGATGTAAGAACAGCCATCACAAGTTGGTCTTTAGTGACCCATTCCGAAAACTTAGGGTTCGGAACACCATCAAGCAAAGGAGATGGACAAGGAAAAGTTCCATCTACAAAGCAAAAGAGATTTTGTGCCCTCAGATATGGAGTAACTTGAGTTCTCCAAAGGGGAAAGTTGTTTTGTGTAAGCTTTACTGTGATAAAGTTTTAAAAGGAAGGAAGATTTTGGTGTGGAGGAACAGTGGCCATGATTTCTGTGGAGGTGATTATGTTTAATGCAGAGGCTGCTGTTGTTTGATGTGTGGGAGAAAGATCGGCCATGAGCTAGGACGTTAGTCCTCAGATAGCTCTGATACCATTGTAGAAAGGGAGCAGAAAGAGAGGAAAGATGAAGACAGCATAAAGCGGCTCATTGATTGATGTATCAGTCATTACATTATATAGTGCCCATGAAACCCTATTGGCACATAGAGATTAATAGGAGTGTGACAGGTGTAAGGATAGAAAGGTAATAACATCAGATATTTACATAACGGTAACAAGCATTAGTCTCAGTAATCCCCTTCATTTCAGAAGGCCTATGAAAAGGCTTGATCCATCTGGGGTGCAAGAGATGAGCTGAATAAGCTTAAGGCGAGCATCGAGATGATTCAAGTTGTGCTTCTTGATGCCGAGAAGAAGCAAGAAACCTCCGCTGCTATCCAAAACTGGATCAAAAGGGTCAGGGATGTGTTATACGATTCAGATGATCTGTTTGATGATGTGGCCACTGATGATATGCTTAGGAAACAGATCAAGGGAAACAAGATCTTCACAAAGGTACGGGTTTCTTGCTCTTCCCTGAATCCGATTGTTTCCAATAACTCTATTGCAAATAAAGTTAAGGATATTAGGAAGAGTTTGATTGAGATCTCGAAAGACATGAAACAGTTTGGGTTCGTAGAATGCATATATGAGAAGCCGCTTTTTGGTACGAGGAGAGAACAAGATCCATGGTTGTTTTTTGTAGGTTCAGAAAAGGTGATTGGTAGAGATAACGACAAGAAAGCCTTTTTTTATATGCTTGTAGCAGAGTCAAGTAGTAATGTTTCAGTCATTGCTACAGTTGGGATAGGCGGTATGGGAAAAACGACACTCGCCCAACTAATTTACAATGACAGTGAGGCTGAAAAGAATTTTGAGAGTAGGTGGTTTGCATGCATTTCTGATGCAACTGATGATAAAGAAGTTATTGGGAAAATCTATCAGTCTACATGTAATAGAAAATATGATAATTTAACCATAATCGACCTACAGAACAAAATTAGGGAGAAGATGAAGGGTAGGAAGTTCTTGTTGGTATTAGATGATGTGTGGGATGATGATCGTAGTAGGTGACAAGGTCGGATGGGTTTGTTGAGTGGTGGTGCAAAAGGAAGCAGGGTTATTGTGACTACTAGATCTTTATCGGTTGCAAGGGCAGTGGGTGCATCAGAAACTCATGATTTAGATGGTTTATCATAGGAAGAATCATGGAATCTTTTCAAAAACATAGTTAGCTTTACTCCAGAGCAAGAGAGAGATTCAAGATGGAGTGATCTTGGAAGAGAGATTGTAAGGAAGTGTGCAAATGTTCCTTTAGCCATTAAGTGTATAGCTAGCCTTCTTTTCGAAAAAAATACCCTCCAAGAATGGGAGTCCTTTCGGAATGAAGAGCTCCCGAGGTTATGAAAAAATCATAAAGATGGTATTATGGAGCTACTCAGGAGGTCCTTTTTGCTTTCAAGTGTAAAGCATTGTTTTGCTTTTTGCTCCCTGTTTCCAAAAGATCATCACTTTATGAAAGATAAGTTGATATATCTTTGGATTTCACAAGGATATATTTCGCCCAATGATGATAACCTCAATATTGAGGATGTAGGCCATTCATATTTTATGGAGCTGCTCAAGAGGTCTTTTTTCCAGCCCATTGATAAGCATAGTGGAAAAGATATCTTATCATGCAAAATGCATGATTTAATTCATAATTTGGTACAACATGTGGCTGGGGAGGAAAGTGTAATGTTGGCGAAATCATCCAATGAGATTATTGGTAGACGACATGTAAGTATCGGCTATGATTTAGATTACTCATCGGATGATTCTTACTGGTTGCAGAATGTCAACAGACTGCGTTCATTTATGTTCTTGTCTGGATATTCAAGTGTGACCAAACCAACTATGGAGACGCGGTTTGAAAATATTATGTCCTTTCATTTGAATGGATATTCAAGTTTGCCTAAACCAACTCTAGAGATAGAGTTTGCAACTTTTATGTCCTTGCGTGCATTGGATTTGTCAGGCTTGAGAAGTGAAAGTGTCCCAAGTTCTATTGGTGAGTTAAAACACTTGAGATATCTTGATGTTTCAGGAAATGAATTCAAGAATATGCCCGGTGCTATCACAAAGTTGGTGAATGTACGTTGAACATAACTTCTTGTAGACAGCTTGAGGAGTTTCCCAATGACTTTAGACGATTGATCAATCTTAGGAATTTGATTAATAAGGATTGTGATAGTTTAATGCATATGCCACCTGGGTTTGAGGAATTGACGTGTCTTCAGCGCTTGGATTGCTTCAATGATGGGAGTAAGGCTGCAGCGGCGTTGTCTGGACTGAAACTTAGAGGAGAGTTGGAGATCCTGTTTAGAAAAGGTGCTTGTGATTGGGATGGTGTTGAATATTGGCAACTATCTTTTAATCTGCAAGTGCTTCGAATGTCTAATTACACAGGCCTAAAAATACCACATTGGGGGATTGGGAGGGAAAATTCCGTAGTGCCTAAACTTACAAGTATATCTTTGTTTAGTTTCTCTAAAGTGAAGTGTCTACCTCCCTTATTCCTCCCAAATCTCATGTATTTGTCTCTTTGGGTGATGGAAGAGTTAGCATACATGGAGAGGAGAAAGAGGTAAAACAAAGCCTACATTCCTCTTTCCTCCCTAACTTGAAGAAACTTGAATTAAAATATTTGCCAAAACTAAAGGGATGGTCAAAGAAAGTAGAGACGAAAACAAGAAGCATAGAAGAGACTAATGTAGCAGCTTCTGCAAGTACATGTCCTCCCTCTCCTCCTCCAACTCAAATGCTTTCTTTCCCTTCTCTTTCTGAATTGACTATTAACGATTGTCGAGTGTTGAGTCAGTTGCCATTATGTCCAAACCTTCATAAACTGTTTCTTCAGTCAGTGAACGCCAAACTGGTACAAGAGTTGCTGCCAATACATGACAACTTCTCCCCTTCCAATATTACTCCATCATCATCACCTCTTGAAAACATAGAAATCTTGGGTTGCGATGAGCTGGTGAGTTTCCCAGGCGAAACTCTTACGTCTCTTCAGCAACTCTCCATTAGAGCCTGTGGGGGATTAAAGCGAGTGCACTTGGCCCCATCACAACACAACAACCTTAAGTATTTATATCTCCTTAACTGTTTACAGTTGGAGTTATGGGAAGAAAACAAGAGGGGTATGGATTGGGATTCACTCTCCAAACTCACTCAACTAACACTCGGTAGTATTCCATCTGAAGAGAAGCTCCCGGATTGCCTTAGACAGCGTCAAGAGCTTGGCATATTAAAGATACAAAAATAGTAAGTTTTATATATCTATATATGCATAAGTGAAGAGTATGTTCAAATTCCAATCGAAAAAATTCATTTGATCTTCTCCAAATTGACTATGAATGTTTTATTTATTACAATTATACTTGGTAAGTTTCTGATTGGATGATCTGCCTCCATTTGCTTAGTTAAAGTGAAGAAAGGAACAAGGAGATATTGAACCTTATCTTACACTCAGCACAGCTCAACAGACAAGATCCAGTTTGGTGAGCTTTCAGTACTATTGTATAAAAGTACTTCGTAGTATATTATTATGCTTTCTATTTCAAATACCAGCCTCAGTAAATTTGGTTTGTGCTAAGCCCGTATATACCTGCAGTGCAGGATGTATGATTTCTATCTTATATTTGCAGCAGAGTTAACAAATATTATCCTAGGCATTGAACTACTGTAGACGACAAATTAATTAGAAATTTATGAAGTTCCTTAAATTTTACTTATGGAGTATTAACTTAAGTTGTGAACGTAATTATGATATCATCGCCGATTCTTATTTCATAGATTTTCTTCCTTGTAGGGAGATCTTGCTGCAAATCAAAGGTACAACAATTGATCGCCACTAACTGGCAGGATGTGGCCATCTTCTTCACTAATACGCCGCTTTGAGAAACGTTATTCCATGATGGTTACTGTAAATGCTTGTTAATCCAAGTTTACCATTTGGTACAAGTATAGGTTATCATAGGAACTTATGTTAGGTAGATTACAACTCTTTGTAATATTAACACTTGGACTAGCTTTTATAATCTGTAATCAGGATATGACATTTGGGCTTACAAGAAACCCCAGAATGTTAATCTGGCTGGTTCGCTTGGGTCGTGTCATTTGGGCCTGGTAATCGGATTAAGAAGCTCGGCCCATATATCTCTAAACAGCTTAAGGCAAGAAGCTTATAAGCTCTCTTGTCTGAGTTGCCAAGTACTGTTCACACGCTCAACACATTACAGAGAGAGAAGAGAGAGATTCCCTGGTGGCGATCTTGGCGAAAAAAGAGTTCGAGTCAAGAGGCGTTTCTGCTGGTGTTTGGTTGTTGGCTCTTGGAGTTTCCGACGACGATTGTGGCCATTTCCTTTGGCTTCTTCTCTCTGCTTCTTCTCTGTGTTCTTGAGTTGGTTTGTGTAGACTTAGGGTTTACATTTGCCGACTTGTTCTTATGACTACCAGCTTGTGTGACTTTGATCTTTATAGTGCATTAGGACGAGTCTCCCTTCTTGAGGCTCCGAAGACGTAGGGATTTAGCCCGAACTGCGTGAACAATTCCCGGTGTTCATCTTGCTTTCAATTTCAGTATTTTCAATATTGCGATTGTGATTGTCAAGATCTGTCGGATCTGTTACCACTCTGATTCTAACAAAGTGGTATCAGAGCGAGGTTCTTTGATACTTGTTCACCATCTTCCACTGCCTTGTTCGTCCTTGCTTGCACTGATCTGTGATTTGAGTTTCTTGAATTTTGCTTTCAAGCTCAAGATTTAGCCCTTAGGGTTTCACCTCAAACTTATTTGTTACAGTTGACTAATTAGGGTTTCTTGTTTCTCTTGTGTAGTCTTGAGCAGAAACCAACTCACTGGAAAGATCTTGTTTCCTGACTTCCTTTCGAGCAGACTTCCAGAATAGGATTAGAATTTGAAAATTGAATTCTTGCCTTGTCTTTAAGTTTTGACTAATAAATCTGGTTTTAACATCTTGGTTGTTTTCTGTGTAACTCAGGGCACCAACAAGATGACAAACAATGTCAAACTAAGGCCCTATGATGGGGTAGCAGACTTTGCCATGTGGAAAGTCAAGATGAAGGCAATTCTTGTCAAGGGAAAGTGCTTCAAAGTTGTCTCTGAGGATTGGCCCATAGGCATGACAAGTGCTGAAATGAAGGATCTACAGGACCTAGCTCATGCTGAGATCATGATCCATTTAGCTGACGACGTAGCTCGTCAGGTTGTAAGTCATACTCAACCTAAAGCTCTATGGGATGCACTGGAAATGATTTATGAGTCTAAGTCCTTGCCTAGTAGAATCACACTTCTCTGCAAAATGTTTAACTTCAAAATGAATGTAAACTTGACTGTGCATGAGAATCTTGATGTTTTTCTAAAAATGACACAAGACTTACAAAGGTGTGAGGATGCTATTAAAGAAGAGCATCAAGCTGTGCTTCTTCTTAATGCCTTACATCCTCAGTTTGACACCATAAAATATGTTATTCAGTATAGTAGGGATGAACTCACTATGACCAAAATAACTGAGTCTATTATTCAGAAAAATGAGTCTATGAAAGTGTTTAAGACTAAAGGTGGAAATAAAACTGAGTCTAAATCTGAAGTCCTTATGACTAAAGGTAAAGGAAAGAAGAAACCTCATAGTAAATTCAAAAAGGATAACTTTGAGAAGAATAATGATGATAAGAAAAAGTCTAAGTGTCATTATTGTAACAAGGATGGTCACTGGAATAAAGATTGTCATAAAAGAATTAGAGATGAGAAGAATAAGGAGAAGAATAAAAATGATCCTAATGCTTCTGGTTTTTCTAATATCTGTGAGAGTTGCACTCAGTACTCTAATGAATTACTCATGGTTGCTCCTCTATCTGAGACTAACTCTTGGATCCTAGATTCAGGATGCACAATGCATGCCACTCCTTTTAAAAGAATGTTTTATTCCTTAAATGAACATGAGGGAGGTGAGGTCATGTTAGGTGATCACACCTCTTTACCTATTAAGGGAGTGGGTAGTGTTGCCCTTAGGATGCATGATGGGGTAGTTAGAGTTGTGCAGAATGTTAGGTGGGTCCCTAACTTTAGAAGGAATTTACTGTCAGAGTCTATGTTTGATGATCAAAACTGTCATATTAATACTCACCATGGTATAAGGGATGTTATTAGAAATGGAACAGTCCTTATTAGGAGCATTAAAAAGGGAGGATTGTACTATGTTCAAGCCTCTCCTGAAATTAATGTCTCTTAAGGGAAATATTAATTTACACAGCTCAGATCACACTAGAGTCTGGCACACTAGGTTAGGTCACATTGGTCAGATAGGCTTACATCACCTTAATAAACAAGGTATAATCACCACTAAAGCTAGTGATTTAAAATTTTGTGAAACTTGCATTCTTGGTAAGAAAATTGCTCACAGTTTTCCTAGATCCACTTATATTGCTAAGAGACCTCTTGAGTATGTTCACTCAGACTTATGGGGCCCTGCTCAGGTTGATACTATTGGAGGTAAGAAATATTTCTTGTCTCTTATTGATCATTTTTCTAGAAAAGTATGGATTTATCTCTTAAAAACCAAGGATGAAGCCTTTGATTATTTTAAAATCTGGAAAACTAGAGTGGAAGGTGAGTCTAGCCTTAAGTTGAAATGCCTAAAAACTGACAATGGCCTAGAATTTTGCAATACTTTATTTGACAATTTCTGTAAAGAACATGGCATAAAAAGGCACCTAACAGTCCCAGGAACTCCTCAACAAAATGGCACAGCTGAGAGAATGAATAGAGCTCTCTTAGAGAAAGCTAGATGCATGTTGATCAGTTCTGGGATGAAAGGGTCCTTGTGGGGAGAGGCTGTTACTACAACAACCTATCTCATTAATAGATCTCCTTCTTCATCCATTAACTTCTTGACACCCCAAGAAAAATGGGCAGGCAGGAAGCCTTGCTTAGCACACTTTAAAACCTTTTGGATACAGTGCCTATGCTCAGATTTCTCAGGGCAAACTGCATCCAAGGGCACAAAAGTGTGTCATGCTAGGCTATCCAGAAGGGGTGAAGGGCTATAAATTACTCCTTATTCAACCAGGGGGTTACAAAGTCATCACCTCAAGGTTTGTCACCTTTAATGAAAAAGACTTTCACTTTAAGAACTCCCTAACACCATCTTCTGAGAATACAGGTACCAAAGACAAGGATGCAAAGATTGGCATACCCACTAGACAATTCTTTGAACCAGTTGACCACTTGCAGCCATTAGGAGAAGAACTTGACATGGATCAGGACTCAATGGCCCAAGCAACTGAAAGTGTAGACCAAACAACAAGTGAAGCAAATGATGCAGGTCAGCAGCCTCACCAATTAGGTGGGGAGGTAAGTCACTCTAACCAAGGATCCACTCAGGCTAATATGGATCATGCCTCTAGCTCTAGCTCTTATAATAATTTGAATAGTGATCTTTCTGATTATCAACTTGTTAGGGATAGAGAACCTAGAGTCAGAATCCCTAATAGGAGGTTTGATATCAACTTGGTTGAGAGCTTTGCTAATATTGTTGAGTATGCTTTCCTTATTGCTGATGTTGTTAAGAACTACACCCCTGAAACTTATGAATTAGCATTAAAATCTAAAAATGCTAATGACTGGATGAAGGCTATGCATGAAGAAATACAATCTATGCATGTTAATAACACCTGGAAACTTGTTCCTAAACCTGCTAAAGCTAGGTTAATAGACTGTAAATGGATTTATAAACTAAAAGAAGGTGCTAGTCATAATGATCCCCCTAGGTTTAAAGCCAGGCTTGTAGCTAAAGGGTTCACCCAAAAAGAGGGTGTAGATTATAATGAGATATTTGCTCCTGTTGTTAAGTACAAAACAATGAGATTACTTTTAGCCATGACTGTTGTCTATGATTGGGAACTTGAACAAATGGATGTTAAAACAGCCTTTTTACATGGAGACTTGATAGAAACTATCTACATGAAACAACCTAAGGGTTTTGTAGATAAAAACTATCCAGACCATGCTTGTCTTCTAACTAAGTCCATCTATGGGTTAAAACAATCTCCCAGACAATGGAATAAGAAGTTTGATTCTTGCATGAGGTCTCTAGGGTTTTCTAGGAGTCAATATGATACCTGCCTTTACTTTAAATCTGTAAAGTCTAATAATCCCTTATTTGTGTTGCTTTATGTTGATGACATTCTGCTTATCTGTAAATCCAAGGTGACTATCTCTGGTATTAAAAATGACTTGAAAAACCATTTTGACATGAAGGACCTTGGTCCAGCTCAGAAAATCTTAGGTGTTCACATCATAAGGGATAGAGCTAAGAAAACTATTAATCTTTCACAACATGCTAAACCTACCAATATCCCTTTGGGTGCTCACCTGGAGTTCTCTAAACTTGATTGTCCTAAAACTGACAGTGAGAAGGAAATTATAAAAGATGTTCCATATGATGTAGCTGTAGGTTCACTTATGTATGCTATGTTGTGCACTAGGCCTGACCTTGCCTTCTCTATTAGTGTTCTCAGTAGATACATGTCTAACCCAGGTGAAAAACACTGGTTAGGCATGAAGTATATGTTGAAATACATTGATGGCACTGTGAACCTGGGTTTGACTTATTCTGAGCATACTTCTAGGACAGAATTACATGGTTTTGTTGATTCTGATTATGCTAGTAATAAAGATAATCGAAAATCTACTTCTGCATTTTATTATACTTGGGCTGGGAACTGCATATCATGGAAATCCCAGCAACAATCAATAGTTGCCTTATCTTCAACAGAAGCTGAATATATTGCAGCTACTGAGGCTTGTAAGGAAGCTACTTGGTTGAAAGGTATTTTAGAAGAGATAGAGGGTAAGGCTTATTTACCTGTGTTACATATGGACAACCAGAGTGCTTTATATCTATGTAAGGACCCTGTCTATCATGAGAGGTCCAAACATATTGATGTGAGATATCATTTCATTAGAGATCAGGTTGAGAACCAGGAAATTAGTGTGAAGAAAATCCTTGGAGACATTAATCCAGCTGACTTTGGTACTAAAATTGTGCCATCTAATAAGTTTGTGTTTTGCAGGGATGCCCTTCACATCAAGGATGTCCACTAAGAGCACCTGAGTTGATGACGGATTGGAGACAGCTTGTTCTAATGCACTAGTTTGATTCAAAGTCCTAAATGATAAGCTTTGGATTAAGAGGGTGTTTTGTAAATGCTTGTTAATCCAAGTTTACCATTTGGTACAAGTATAGGTTATCATAGGAACTTATGTTAGGTAGATTACAACACTTTGTAATATTAACACTTGGACTAGCTTTTATAATCTGTAATCAGGATATGAAATTTGGGCTTACAAGAAACCCCAAAATGTTAATCTGGCTGGTTCGCTTGGTCTGTGTCATTTGGGCCTGGTAATCGGATTAAGAAGTTCGGCCCATATATCTCTAAACAGCTTAAGGCGAGAAGCTTATAAGCTCTCTTGTCTGAGTTGTCAAGTACTGTTCACACGCTCAACACATTACAGAGAGAGAAGAGAGAGATTCCCTGGTGGCGATCTTGGCGAAGAAAGAGTTCGAGTCAAGAAGCGTTTCTGCTGGTGTTTGGTTGTTGGCTCTTGGAGTTTCCGACGACGATTGTGGCCATTTCCTTTGGCTTCTTCTCTTTGCTTCTTCTCTGTGTTCTTGAGTTGCTTTGTGTAGACTTAGGGTTTACATTTGCCGACTTGTTCTTGTGACTACCAGCTTGTGTGACTTTGATCTTTATAGTGCATTAGGACGAGTCTCCCTTCTTGAGGCTCCGCAGACGTAGGGATTTAGCCCGAACTACGTGAACAATTCCCGGTGTTCATCTTGCTTTCAATTTCAGTATTTTCAATATTGCGATTGTGATTGTCAAGATCTGTCGGATCTGTTACCACTCTGATTCTAACAGTTACCGATTGTGTCGGAGATGGTGAGGAAAAGGGTGAAAGAAGAGTGAGGAGAGAGGGAGCTAGGAGACATTCCTCTCCTATCTATCTTATGTTTTTTCATTCCTTTTTGTTCCTACTCTTTGTTACTTAGTATGCTTGCTAGTATTTGGTGGACTTTGTTAACGATGAATTGGGTGTCTCTCTCTCCGTAAGACTCCGCAGTAGGTTTTGACGAACTGTGTTAACAACTCTTTGTGTTCCTTTGCCTTACATTTCATGTTTTACCCAGGTGATACAAGTCACAGTCACTTTATGATGAGCTGTGTATAAGCTTCGACTTCAGATTTTCAACATTTTCTTGAAATTCTACATGATCACATAATATTTATAACAGAAAAGATTTTGATAATTCTTTGTACTTCCGATCCAATCCCTAAACAAATCCCACTAATCAAATACAAGTACATAAATGTTCTGTATACTGTAGATAATAAGCCCTACTTGAAATATTATATTGCCATCACAAACAGAAGGAACTTCTTATACATAAAGAACGGGAAAGAAAAACGCAACAGCATTTGGCATATTGACATTCAGAAGAAAGATCTTTGTATCATAAGGCCTGCAAATGCATCCTTTGAACATTTACCAACAAGAAAGATCACAATTCACCTTTTTAACACATTTTAACCTACAATACAAAGAGCCCATATAAGATAAAATTTACAATAATCACTTAGGATGAGATGAGGAGCTAACTTTACCATGTGTAACACCGGAACATGACTCAACGGTTTCGACTTCGGATTTCAAACTCTTCTCTTCTGAAATAATGTCCAACTCACCCTCTCCTTTGCTCATTTCATCTTCATCTCCAACACTCTCCAAGTTGAACAGCTCATCTGCCAAATCATTCATCTTCTCTTTTGCTTCTCCCTTTAATAATGCTACCACCTCTGTCATTGTCGGCCTCTTCTCGGGATCTTTGCTTGCACACATGACTCCAACAATAATAACCCTTCTAACCTCATCTTCCACATACTTCCCATTCAGTTTTGGGTCTGCAAGCTCACTAAATTTTTTATCACGGGCCAACGGTAGGGCCCACTCAGCAATATTCTTTGTAGAAATATAAAGCTTCTGAATGGGTCTTCTGCCAGTGATGAGCTCCAGCAAAAAAATCCCGAAACTGTACACATCAATGCATTCTTTGGCCTTCCCTAGCATAGCATACTCTGGTGCAAGATAGCCAAGTGTGCCTTTGACCCTGGTGGTCACGTGTGTTGCGCCATCAGGAATGAACTTAGCAAATCCGAAATCTGCAACCTTAGCCTGAAAATTTGCGTCGAGTAATATGTTACTAGCTTTCACGTCTCTGTGGATTATATGTGGGGTAGCTTCAGTATGGAGGTATCTGTGTATAGTAAATTAGTCATGAGCATGTTAGCAAAACTTTATGATTATAGAAAAAAAAAGATTTCGAAGGTTTGAAAAATACTCACGCAATGCCCTCAGCAGATCCAATGGAGATGTTCATTCTTCGGGTCCAATCAAGGAGGCCTTCTGCTGAGTGATGTCCGTGAAGATGAGATAATAAGCTTAGGTTTGGCATGTAATCATAAACGATTAGACGTTCTTGCCCTTCAGAGCAGTAGCCACGTAAAGTGAGTAAATTTTTGTGGCGGACTTTTCCCAATATTTCGACCTCAACAGAAAACTCGGCTTCAGCTTTGTCACTCCAGACCTTCAGCCTTTTTACGGCAATCTGCTTTTGCAGTTCTAGTGTGTTAGTTATACACTATGGGTAAGAGATGTTAACTAATACTAGCCTAGCAGAAAGAGACCGAAGGTAGAACAATCTAGTTTGTCCATAACATAACATGCACTGATGTACAGTTTCACTGAGAGGCTTAATAAAAATTCGATCCAGCCAGACTGTAGATCTTCTTGCAAATTTCATTTTTATAGTAACTACCAGTTTGGCTTTTGATTGTTAAACAAAGGAAATTAATCTTAAGCATGCCAACTGCCAAGACATATCCACCTAGATTAAGATAAAATGTGGTCCACAATTAATGTCCTATACTGAACAGCCAGTGATTTACGATCTCTAGTTACGTAATAAGGTTTAGACTTTTTCAACATCATGTCCACCTTCTCACTAGAATGATGTTGACAACTAACGAACAATCTTCAGTACGTTGCAGTTCTGTTTTCATGTAATTATTAGTAAATCAATCACAGCTCAAAAATATGTCTACACAACATATTTGGTTGTTTTTATTTAATATAAACTGTGCGAATATCTTTACATGTGATAATGGAAATACTTTCTTGTATGGGGACCTATAAACACGTATATGCGGTATGCATTGTTGATATTATCTTGAGACGCATTTTGTCCTTAGGGCGGATCTAGGGAGTTGGAGTCTAAAATTATCTCTCAAGGCATAGTCTAAAATTCGGATTAAAGTTATTACGAACAGTGGAATTACATTCAAAGCTTTTCTCGGGCAGAAAATATTGGAGTATTTTGAATATTCTTCATTGAGGATCTGATCTTTGACTTATCCTAAGCTAGTCTCCCTGAACTTACGTGTTTAGATTAGGCCACAGTAAGAATCAATTGGAGGATAGGATACAGTAAATGCCATATAGTCATATGACTCATATAGCATAGCAAGAAAAAGTCAATTAAATACAAGACAAAAAAAAAAGCAAATGAGAATTAGTTACCTGTGATCCATCCCACAGTTGACCCCAGTAAACACTGCCAAAGGCACCTTCCCCAAGTTTGTTGTCATAATTAAAATTATTTGTGGCTGAATGCAGTTCCTTTAGAGAAAACTTCCTCCATGGTAGTGACTTCTTCCCTTTACTTTTCCTGCATGAAAATCAATCTCTCTCAAACCCGAATCATAAAACACGCTGAATATTAGATACACAAAATAAATACATAGAAAACCAACCAACTTGTTTCATCTCTCAATCAACAATTCGAAGAAAGTACCATTCAGATTGGATAAAAGGGTTAAAAACTACCACAAGGGAAATCAAGTACCCTTGTAGACGCTCAATGCCATCAAACATGCAAGAGGTTCTCCAACATTACCAACAAGGATCTTACCAAGCATTTAGCAATTCCAAGTTTCCATCCCAATGTCACACCATGACATGATTCATAATTGACTGAAATGGCGTATTGAGATTATCTTTAGTTATCCTATGCAAATCTTACTGTGAGCTGATATGGTGTTGTAGTCTACAATTTGTTTACCAATTTTAAGAGTATGATCAACATTTTCACAAAGATTGATTATGACACTTCGAATATCTTATGACAAAAAGTTTATAACTTTGCAAAAAAAAGGACAATTTAAACCGTTGTGTGCAAGCAACAAACTTAATTTGGTCTTCAAACAAACAAATTTTACTGTGAGCTTCACCTTCTTGACAGTGCTCGATCAGAATTGAAATCCCAAAAAAAATCTAAATATACTCAATTTTTTTAGTGCTGTGTAAATATCATCACGGCTTCATGATCATTTTGCACTCGTCCGGATCCAACAAAAAAAAGAAAAAAAAAACCCAACTTCATAAGAAATGGCTCTTGTTGAGTATTTTATAGAACAGCGAAGTCATGCCATAAAATTTAGGGTTCCAAGAGTTGCACAAGCCCCCAAAGAATCAACTTTCAGCAAGAATCAGACCAGTTAACAACCAAAACAGAATCAAATTCAAGTGAAGAAGAAGAAGAGAGTACCGATCCGAGCGTTTCCCACAGCAAATCATCGACGCAAACGCCATAATCTTTTTCTATAGCTCCAGCTATTCTCTGGTGCAAAACGCAACACTAAGTTACTCCAATCACCGACTTCCTTTGTGGAATTTGCTTGACAGCTACCCGAAAGTAGAAATACTTCAAGTGGAAGCAAGTTCTTGCCTTTGTGAGCTGATTTGGGTCAAATTGGATTGTTTTGATTCTGGTAAAGAGTGATGGCGAGAGGAGAAATAGGCGAATGTTGGATTTCGTCTGCAAACAAGCAAATATGAAGTGTATTGGGGAGAGAGAGGGGAGCTTCGCTGTCTAGTAACGGGTCCTTTTAGGGGGCTTCAATTTTCACATACTTTCAAATTAAATATTTATCATACCAAGCTCTCGACCCGTTTAATACATTTCTTGACTTCAAGAAACATGGTGAATCTAGTAGTAATACAGATTTGATGAGATAACTTTAAATGAATCTGAGACTACTATAATAACTTTGGTTTATTAAGCATATAAGATGGTCAAGATTCAAGAAGCAGAGTAGCCCGCCTGTTCATACTATGACTCATTGACTGCAGTTCTCTTACAAAACAAAATTGATATACTGTACTTATGTATATGTGTTGACCTAGTTGACATAGTAAGAGATGAAGCATTACACGCAATTTTCAACGTCAAACGACTGAAAAAAAAATGAAGAACATTTCCTATGATACAAATCTGTATACAAAATGAGACAAATTCTTCACTTCCTATGATTAGACATGTAGAGTTGACCCGAACCGATTCGGAATCGATGACTCGAAATCGAAGGTTTGGGACCCGTTAAATCTGGAACGATCTGAAATCCGGTAGTGATCTATTTTTTATATATTTTATTTTATTTAAATTAAAATATAATATATTTTTTTATTAAATAGTATTATTTGTTTTATAAAATATTTTAAAAAAGTGAAACGCTTTCCGTGGTTTGACCTGATCTAAAAAAGTGGAACTCACAAATCAATAACAAATTAAAGAAAAATTCACACAGTTAAATTTCTAAGCTATATTCAAGATATAAGCGAGAATATGTTACGAATACGTTAATATATTAAATAATATTTATGAGTTAAGCTACATAAGTATAAACATATAGATGTACAATAAAATTCATAGACACTATACTATTCATATATGCATATATTTGTGTTTGAAATGTACTATCAAATAAAATTCATAGACACTATATGAATAGTATAGGCATCCAATGACATCGAAAAAAGAATGTAATTGCAAATTTTTTAAGACAAGTCCATGCATATAAAATTCATTAAAATCGGACCTCGTTTGACCCCTGAAATCCCAAAATACCAAACTCTCACGGATTGGAAACCGCACTGCCGCAATTTAAGATTAGGCGATCAAGAAGGCACATTTCGAACTATTCGGGGTCAGGGATGCAACAAAAAGTCTTCTTTTAGTTCCTTACACGTTTTTTGTTTCATTTTAAAGAGTCACAAGCTACTTTTTTTCATGTATTGTTTAGATAGAAATATATTTTTATGAATTGATCTTTATAGAAGATATATATTAGAAAATGTGTTGAACTGTGTTGTGAAAAGTGCTAAACTGATGTAAAATTTTCTTTGTGTGTGCTTGATTGTTGATACGAATAGTATTGAACTGATTATTAATTTTGATTGTATATATACTAATAAAAATTTAATTAGAATTATATTAAATTTTTATAAAATTAAAATAAATTAACCAGACAAATCCCCACTGATATAAATTTCGGAGTCGGTATTGTATGGCCGAATATATTATGGTTCTATTTTATTTCCAGAGTATTTAGTACTGTACTAGGTAGGCATATTCCTCGAAAATAATCGTGAGCATGTGCATGTGCATGATTAGTATTATAAGTAAAATGTACGTGTATGTAGTACACACATTATAATCTTCAAATTTAATAATTTAAGGACACCTGATAACTAAATTACATACCGTCTACTTGTGTTTGTATTTTTTCCATATTCTTTGTTAGTTTGGCCTACCAAACATTATTGAAAAACCTAATGATCAAACGAAGTCAAAGTAATATTTTAAAGTTACCTTATAATGTACCTTATCATTCCCTCAAAAATAATAGAACTAGTTTAACTATATATTTGGATCTATATACGTCCAATAAGCTCGATCTTTTTTCCATGAGTTTATAATTTGTTTCACTCAACTTCGTTTCTAGAAGCAATTAGAATATGTCTACTTATAAAGATTCAAAGAGTTTGTGGAAAAGGTTACTTCTCTTATTTCATTGTTCTTCCCTTTACACCGGAGGGAGATAATAAAAATAAATTAATTACAGAATCAATCAACGGTAATCAAGGAAGAGTAAACCAATTACATACAAATCAGATAAACTAAATATGGACAGAGGGATATCAATCAACAGAGATCAAGGAATCATATCTTAATACCCTCCTGCAAGCTCACGGTCGATTACGAACGAGCAGCTTGAACCGCAGATTTTTGAAACGAGAAGAACCCACTGCCTTTGTAAAAATGTCGGCAATCTGATCAACAGACTTCACATGACGAACCACGAGCTCACCGGCTTGAACTTGTTCACGCACAAAGTGATAGTCAATTTTAATATGCTTCGAGCGTTGATGGAAAACCGGATTAGCTGTGAGGAAGGTGGCACTGAGATTGTCACATAGGAGAATAGGTGGTGCACCTGAAGAGGCTGTCATTTCTTTTAGGAGTTGTTGCAGCCAAATAAGTTCAGCAGAGGCAAAGGCAATGGCTCGATATTCGGACTCGGTGCTTGATCGAGCAACCACCTTTTGCTTTCTTGATGACCAACTGGCCAAATTTCCTCCAAAATAAATGGAGAAGCCATGTTGGGACCGACAGTCATCGGGATCAGACGCCCATCCAGCATCTGTATAACAGACCAGCCTTGAATCACGGGAAGGGTGAAACAGTAATCCAGCGTCAATAGTGCCCTTAAGGTACCGCAATATGCGCTTGACAGCAGCCCAGTGATGCTCAGAAGGACTGCGAATGAATTGGCAGACACGATTGACAGAGTAGGCAATCTAAGGACGTGTGATGGTTACATACTGTAAAGCACCTACGATGCTGCGGTATAAATGAGGATCGGGCAGCGGGTCGCCTCCTATATGTAGCCGGGATCCAGGTTCTGCAGGGGAGGAGATAGGCTTGGCTCCTGTCATTTTGCTTCGGTCAAGGAGGTCCAATATGTACTTGCGTTGGGATAGCAAAAGAGACGATGGTGAGCGATGCACTTCAATCCCCAAGAAGAAACTGAGATCGCCTAAATCCTTCAGGGAGAACACAGAATTCAGATATTTGACGAATTCATTGATAAAGGAAGAATTGGAGCCCGTAACGATGAGATCGTCAACATAAATGAGAACATATATAACATCATAGTCATGCCGCTTGATGAATAGTGATGTGTCGGAGATGCAAGGTTTGAAACCATGTGCAAGTAATGACTGTTGGAGCTTCTGAAACCAAGCCCGAGGGGCCTGCTTGAGTCCATAGAAGGCCTTTTTGAGCTTACAGACATAGCTGGATCGATCAGAGACAACAAACCCTTGTGGCTGATCCATGTAAATTGTTTCTTCTAAATCCCCATTCAAGAAAGTGTTGTTGACATCGACTTGACGGAGAGGCCACTTCTGAGTGATCGCAATGCTCAGAACAACACGAATTGTTGTTGGCTTTATGACAGGGCTGAAAATGTCAAAGTAATCAACTCCTTCCTCTTGATTGTATCCCTTTGCAACCAACCGCGCCTTATAGCAGTCAACCGAGCCATCTGGTTTCTTCTTAATCCTGAAAATCCACTTGCAACCCACAATATTAGCAGCAGGAGGCTTGGCCTCACGCCAACCGAGCCATCTGGTTTCTTCTTAAACATTAAGGCATCAAATTCTAATTGCATAGCATGTTGCCTATTCGGGTTCTTTGTGGCCTGCAGAAAAGTTTTGGGCTCAAGTTCACAGTTATCAGATAGCAATGGATATTTTGTAGCAACAAAAAATTTTGGTTTAAGAGAGGATGTTGAAGCACGAGTTACCATGGTGTGCTCTGATGTTGCAGACGGCCGGAAATACTTGGGGGCGTTTGGATATCGGTCGGCGGCGGGATTGACCATTGATGGAGGCGGCCCCACCATGGGAGTATTTGACGGCGAGAGGCCAGATTCATATGACTCGGGTGGCGTGAGGCCTGAGACTGTCGGCGAGAGGCCGGAAGGAGAAGGAGGAAAGAGGCTAGAGGAGACCGGCGCCGAATTACCTTCTAGGTCGGCGGGTGCACCGACGACGGGCTCGGAAGGAGGAGTTGATGTGGAAGAGGGTGCAGCGGGAAGCCCAACCATCGACGCCGCTTGTAGGGTTTGGAGTGGGAGAGACGAGGAAGTGGGTATCTCTGAAGGTGCTGCTTGAGATTTATGTTCTAAAAAGGGAAAACAAGATTTGTTAAATACCACATGTCTAGCAATACAGCCTATACAGGTACGAGAGGAAGCAACGTGAAAGCATAAATAGCCTTTGTGTTTTTCACTGTAACCTATAAAGATGCAGGGTAGAGAACGACATTCCAGTTTATTTGAATTATAGGGCTTGAGATAAGGGTAGGACAAACAACCAAAATATTTTAGAAAATGGTAATCAGGTTGACGATTATATAAGCAAGCATACGGTGACTTGTGTTTGAGGGTAGGTGTAATTGTCCGATTATTGAGATAGATGGCAGTGTGAAAAGCTTGCTCCCAAAAGTTGATGGCCAATTTAGAGTGAGCCAAGAGAGCAAGTCCCATTTCAACGATAACTCTATTTCGTCTCTCAGAGGCACCATTTTGTTCGGGAGTATACGGACAAGATACACGATGAGAAATACCATTTGTTTGCAATAAAGATGACACATTTCGATACTCACCCCCCAATCCGATTGAAAAACTTTGATTTTTGTTGCGAATTGTGTTTCAACCATAGTTTTAAACAAAGTGAAGACTGTCAAAACTTGAGATTTATTAGTGAGGAGATAAACCCAAATGAATTTTGTGCAATCGTCAATGAAAAGAACAAAATACCGATTACAATTCATGGAAGATATGGGAGCAGGGCCCCAAACATTAGAGTAAATTAAATCAAATGGTTGTTGTGCAGAAGCATGACACTTGGGCAAATGTTGTCTATGACTTTTGCCTAATTGACAAGAACTACAAAGAGGCAGCAATTTATTTGTAGAGATAGGCAAATTATAATCAGAGATAAGACGACGCAAGATAGACTCATGTGGATGAGCGAGACGGTGATGCCAACATGTAGCAGAAGCGCGTTCACCCACAAAGACACTTGGACTCGATATAGATGGACTGGAAGGAAGCTGATACAAGCCATTCTCAACGACCCCCTTGAGTAGTATCCGACCTTGCAGGTTCTTAACATAGCAAACATTAGCATGAAACTCAAGAAAAATAGTGTTATCTTTGCATAACTGGGAAACACTAACAAGGTTCTTGGATATCTGTGGAACAACTAGAATATTGTTAAGGGATAGGTTATTAGCAACATGATGAGCATTCAAATTTGAGTGACCTATATGAGTAATAGGTAGAGACTGACCGTTCCCAACCATGAGGTTGTCATTACCCGAATACTCTGACTGAATCATATTATGACAAGGACATCATATTATGACAATCAACAGACATCGAGGAATCATATTATGACAAGGACATCCACACATTCATTACGATCTTTTTTATATGATATGTCTAAATATATCTCAAGTAATTCATATGATTAAGGTCGATCTCTCTAAGATGTTTTCCGCAAATCGAAGTCAAATATTTTGACCTTGCACATGCATACAATTGATTAGTTCTTGTATCCTAATGATCAAGGTTTTGCATAATTTTGTACACCAATACTACAACAATTAGAATATATTTTGACCCTTTCTCACTAGCAACTAATTTAAATATATATGCATGAATACCGAGTCTACTAACAAACATATATATTATGTAAATTCACAAAAAATCGGTCAAAAAACGTTATTAATTTTTATATATACTAACTAAAGTTACATGTTAAAGCTCAAATTTGGTCAAGGCTAACTAACAACACAAAACTAATGACATACCCACAACCAATTGACCAACCAACCACATAAATTTTGACCATTGATGAAGCTCACCCGAACTCGACACACCCAAATATCCGCCTATACTTCTCAGAAACGACAAGTGTTGGACCACCTTTGTTAATCCTTGAGCTGCCTTTTGTGTGCTGCAATAATCAATTCCTAAGTTCAAAAACAAGTCCATGTCGTCACCACCATCTTTGAAACACAAGCCTGAGTTGTCATGGAGCCTAAGCTTCCTTCTCATCCTCCAAACCATGTCCTTTCCTAGCGGGACCGCACCCATTAGCCGATTTTCGTCCAATCTTAGCTCACTTAGGTATTGTAAATCACCGAAATTCACGGGTATCGACCCGTTTAGCTTGTTGTTGTTTAGATGGATGACTCGAATCTTGGGTAGAAGCCCGAGTGTCGTCGGGATCGAGCCTTGGAGGTTCATGTTGGAGAGGACTAAGATTAATAGGTTTTTCATGCCATCAAATGCATCATTTGGGATTGTTGTGGAGAACAAAGGATTGTTGGTTAAGATTAAGGCTTGGAGAGAGGTCATTGTTTTGAAAGAAGTTGGAATTGGGCCGGAGAGGCGGTTGAAGCCCAAGTCCAAGAGGATAAGATCTTGAAGGCCCAAGATGGCTTCGGGTATTGGGCCTGTGATCCAGTTTTTGCTTAGGTCTAGTTTTATCAAGAGGCTTGAAAACTTAATGCTAGGAGTAATTGGGCCTGAAAGATGGTTTTGGTTTAAGTCCAAGATATTTAGAGAAGGAAAATTTAGATCCGGTATCCGACCCGACAACTTGTTCCCACTCAAATCTAGTGACCTTAGTCCGGTGACCCGACCCAATGAAGTAGGTATTGAACCGTTGAGATGGTTTATGTGGAGATCAAGGACTTTAAGATGGGTCAAGTTGCCAAGCTCATTAGGAATTGGGCCAATATGTCCGTTTTCTCTAAGTATCAAAGTTTGTAGAGACTGGCCCAATTGGCCCAAAAAAGACGGGATGGGTTGTGGGTTGGAGTTAAAACAACGGTAAAAAAACAGGGTCCGAATATGAGGGAGCTTGGTAATCGACTTTGAGATAAAAGATCGAGTCGGATCACACGTGGGGAATGCAGTGTCATCTGACAACGCCCCGAACGACAACGATACGACGTGGTAGATGTTATTGTCGTCGGGCATGCACTCGATCCCGTGCCATCTTCCACGACACACGTCTGGTATGTCGAGAGCCCAGTCGTTCCCCGTCGCCTTCATGATGTCGTAGACTGCGTCCTGCTCTCGAGCATCAGTGCTTGCTCCGCTATTCTTCATGGAAAAGCCCGCTTGTGGCGCATCGATGAGGGCTGAGGATGACGTCGAGTCGGGGACTGGGACTGTGAATGGCGTTGCCACACAAAAAAGGAAAGGAAGGATGGATAGGAGATGCAAAAAAGAATGTTTTGGAGATGAGTAAGATGTCATTTTGAGTGTAGTGTTCTTCTTATTTTGAGCTTGTGGTGTATATATATATATATATATATAGCTGTGATGTGGGGAACTAAATGTTAAGGTTTCATAATGGGCATCACGGGTTAGTAGTGAATCTAGTGATGAAGGGAGATTGAATGGAATTTCGGAGGGCATTAAATGAATTTCACGGGAAGGAGGGTTAAGTTTTTAATGAACAAGTGGATTGGTCCACATTTAATTTGATTCAGCATTTAATTCGTTTAGAAAACGGCTATGTCTCTTTATATAATTGTAAATCCTATTAAAAATGAGGTGACATTTTGAATGATAGGTACTTCACTCATTTACCACAGAGATCGAGTAATCTTCCATAGTTTTACCCGTACGGTAACACGAGGTACAAAGCCATTACAACTAGGGATGATCAAAATCCGGGTCGACCCGGTTTTTTGGATCGGACCGGTCGGTCCGGGTTTCGCTCCACATAAATATGGAAATCCAGGTCCGGTCCGGGTCGATCCGTTTTTTTTATTTTTTAATATAAAAATTAATATATTCTATATATATAAATTATAAATATTTTTTAATAAAACTATATATTTATATACTAATATTCTTAAATATATTTATAAATAAATTTTATTTTTATTCTTTTATTAATTTTACAAAAAGTATAAATTCCGGTCCATTCCGATCCGGGTTTCATGTCACATATTTTTATATTTTCGGAATTCCGGGTTCGGGTCGGTCCGGGTTTGGACCGATGCTCATCCCTAATTACAACTGAGAGAGACTTGAATATGAAACCTAATAGACGGCTGAATGAGTAAAAAATGTTACAACAGCAGAATCAGGTGGGTGATTGTGCATGGTATTATGTGATTTTACAAGTCTAGTGATACATTTAAAAGGATGATTTCATCAAAATCTCATTTCAAAAGTATCTATATCTATTATCTAATAATAAATTACAATGGTGGAAAACAAACAGAACACAATCTCTATACAAACTCAGTCCTTTTGGTAGAAGGATAGGCCGCCGTCTTCTTGCCATGTACATGACTCGTCTTCTTATTGCTAGTATTGCTACTACTGCTACTATCATCCTTGTTCCTTGCTGTAAATCTTTGCAAGATCCTGATCGGAATCCCGCCCATTTCAAAGTCTTCCTTCAAGGATTTGATCAGAAACCGGATATCCGAATCAGGCAGCTCTTTCTTCCCTTTCACAAAAGCCACAAATGTGGGAGGTCGAGCTTTCGCCTGCATGAAGTACTTGATCTTCGGCTGTGTAGATTGATCTTTCCATGAGTGTCGGCTCATAACCTGAAGAAAACACAAATCAAACCAATAATTATTGTGTAGTATTGTTACCTTCAAAATTATGAAAAATGTATTATTTAATTTAGATTTCATTCCACCAGCTGAAAAACTTTTTTCCACCAAACAGTTATTGCTAAGTTTAGGAAACTAGATATATACCTTACGCAGCCAACGGTTGAGACGAGCTGTTGATACTCTGAAACACCATTTTTCATATGTCTCAATGACCTGTCGCATGATTGCTATCCGTCCTTTTCCTTCCAAGGCTGAGACGAACACCACAGGAATGCCCGTTATCTGATAAGAATTTCATGTTAATAACAGACTGGAGAGGGCAAATAATTACGGAGTACAATATTTGATACCATTTTCCTGATGGCAAGTTACCTGAGGTATAAGTGTTTGAATCTCTTCAGGAACTGCTTTAATGATGTCATCATACAACTTTGAATTTTTCCTTCCTTTCAGAAGATCCATTTTATTAACAACTACGACTAAACCTCGTCCTTCCTCAACTGCCTGTCTTGCTATGACTACTTCTGCATGGTTCATGCTCCTCCTTTCGTTTGCAATCTTAAGAGGAAAGATAGAGATAGAACCTAACCCAGTCAGAACCTAGATCACTTTACAAGGGCTTGGACAATTTAAGACAGGAAGAGAAATGGCTTCAAATTTAAAATCATTGCTCTAGAGATAACATGTTAACATAAACCGAAGGACAAACTCAAAAACGTGCAATTCTACAATGGAAATGAATATTCTGTATTTACCGTTTCTGCATCAAGAACCAAAGCAACTACATGAGCTCTCATAAGATTTTTCCTTGTCTGCATAACACTCAGGGACGATGGACCCTTCTCTTGTTTTGTTCTATCCAACCAACCTGCAGTGTCAACCTGGATAGCATAACCACAGGAGGTCGCATCATTAGACTACGAATATGTAGTTGTAAAATAACTGATGTTGTGTAATCTTACATTTATGGTAATACATAATAAACGATGTGACAAAAAAAGAAGAAAATGAATCAATTCCGAGTGTTGAGTGACAGACACATCTTTACTCAATTACACTCGAGTAGATGATAACAACTCATCAATCCTCAATTCCCTTGCTCGTTAGCAAAGTATGCATTATCAATGAACTTGAGTAGATGAAAATGGCACATAAATTGCACATATCAGACTTTTAGCGTACAGAGCACATAATCATTGCATGTCTGCAACTGTAGAATACAAATTCCTAAAGAAAAAAGAGAATACAAGGTTGTTTTACCATGTATATGGTTTGATCTTCGTATTCAAACTGAGCTCGAATAGAGTCCCTTGTCAAACCAGCTTCTGGTCCTACCAAAACACGATTTTCTTGAAGCAATGTATTTAACAAGGTTGATTTTCCAACATTTGGTCGTCCAACAAGTGCTAGCTGCAAAGGCACCTTGATCTCCTCTACCTCAGAAGGGTCACTATCTTCATTAGCTTCACCTTGAAATTGATGGTAAGGTGCATCAGAATAGTAACAAATATTATAGCATATGCTTTAGGTAGTTTATGGAACTGAATTAACCTATAAACATGACAAGCCTAAACTATGCATATATGACAGACATACTACAGCTTATCAAATCCTAACATTTACAGCTAGAAAGATTAAGAAAGTATTCATTTTCATGAAATTTGACCATAACATGAATTCGTAAAAATTCTTACAATCTCCGCAGCATGCTACTAGCAGAAGGGATGAAAATCTTTTAATACAGAATCAAAAGAGAAGTCAAAGTATTGGTGGTGTATGTAGTACGAGTAGGTACGGTCCAGAGAGAGTGTGTCCCAATGACCCCTTCAAAGTTTTTAATTAGGAAAACAAGCCCCAAGTAGTTTTTATTAGTTTTTGCTAAAGAAAACTAACCCCTTGGGTTTCTCCTTTAGGGGGTTAGCTTCTAAAGGGGTCATTTTTCTAATAAAAACGTACAAAAGAGTTATGTACCCAACTCACCATGTATGTACACTCTAATTTACTTTCGCTTACCATTAAGGATTTGAAGCATATGCTCCTCCAGCCCAGGCCTGAGAGAATTATAAAGGTCCACCATTCCCTGGCCCGTTTCAGCAGATATAGGAACAGGATCACCAAATCCTAATCTGTATGCTTCACCAGCGGCTGATGCAAGAGAGCCATCTGTTGTATCAAGAGATTCGGTTTTGTTCATCACTAGAATGGTTTTAATTCCAGATGCATGCCTGCGCAGCCACTTCCCAACCTGCAAATCCAAGGCATGCAATCCTTCTCTGCAATTATAAGAAACTGTAAATAAACTGATGCTGCATGTTTACTCAAGATTTCAAGACTACGCAGTCACAAGTCATGACTAAAATGCGGGGAACTACTAGAGCTTAACTCTTTAGGCACCCCAACCATCCCTAAGAACCCAAGAGAATAGGGAATAATGCTGAATTAACTAAAATACTGAACAAAAGGAAGCAACCATGTCACATATAAGTTATAACACAAATACCAAGGATTCATAAACTGTTAATCCATATTCTCTAAAATCATTATTGAGCTCCTTTCCCACCATCATGCATCAATAACCCACGAATGCATTTGAATATGTAATAAATGAAGCAAACAAGTCAATTTTAAACCAATTCATGATTTAAAAGAACAAATAAGGATTTACCTTCCATCCATCAAGAAGAGAATAGCTTGGGCCTTGGACAGAATATTTGCAGTCATTTCGGCAGTTCTTTCCAGAATCGAACCAGAAGAGGCTTCCGCTTCCAGTCCAGCTGAATCTAGTACCCTAAACCGCAAATCACCAAGTTTTGCAACACCATCCCGAATGTCACGAGTCACATGATCAGCAGGAGTGTTGTATACCAATGCCTCTCTCCTCCGAATCAACCTGCAATTGATCGACTAAAATCAAACATCACCACTATACTGCATCTGCATCCAATTTGATACAAACGTAACAAGCAAAGCGACGCCAAGCTACAATTTTACCTGTTGAACAATGCAGATTTGCCGACATTCGGACGTCCTAAAATAACCACATTCGGAAGCAAGTCTCTGTCAACTTGGAGAAAATCCACGGACTCTATTTGCAGTTTTTTGGCTTTTGGTTCTGAACCATCTACCTTAGAGCAAGGGGAACTGCACTCCAACACTTCTTTTTCGTCTTTTGTCTCTACTCCATCCCCAGCTAGCTCACGATAACCAGTGGCTGTGGAAAAATGGTTGGCGAATATAACTGATCTTCCTACAGCATTCTTGATTACCCAAGTATCCACAAGTGATCCTGAAAACCGAAGTACTGGGCATCATCAACCTAGAAAATTGATCGAAAGCGACAGTTTATGAAGTTTTCAAGCTATTAATCCTAACATTTGACAGTTGCCTCAATATTACCTATAACAAGCTCAATCTATTAGGCTTAAAATCAACAAAAACAATCAAGTTGACTTCATTATACAGGTGTAAGTATACGAATGTGGTAAGCAGACTCACCAAATGCTCGTTGATTAGACTCTGTAATTGAGTTGTTCGTGGAGCAGGATGCGCCAAGATTAGGGTTTTGAGCTAGAGGAAGTCTGCGGTGGAGGAGACTGGTGTAATGGCTCCTGATCCTCTTTACACCAAAGGAAAGAGCCCATTTCCATGAATTCATCAAACGAACTCTGTTTCTACAGTTGCAAAAACCCAAGAGCAAAACCCTAACTCCTATAAACCCATTTTCATGAGATACGGTCCCATTCCGGTCCAAGGGGTGGAAAATTCAGAAAAGAGATTGAACCGGACATACATATTACGGTTGGGGTCCAATTCTAACAAATATAGTAGATCTGGCCAAACCTCCCTAAAATCTAAGAGTATATGGGCCAACTATTTTATCCATCCGGACTGGGCTTTAAGGGGCCCATTGCCCCTTAATAGACATTAAAAATGATTTGTAACCTAGATTATTTCGAAGAACATAAAGTAACCTTTATTAAACGAAGAGACTATACGCACTACATTTTGAAACTTTTTAAACTACATTCTCGTACGCCCATTTTGGGCGTACCGTGCAATTTTGTCGAACATACGTATACGTATACGTATACGGTGGAAAACTGAAAAATGGGCGTACGCCCAAAATGGGCGTAGCACTTCAGACGAGAGGAGGAAGAAGAAGCTCGCTGGAGTTTTAAATCCTGGGAGTACGCCCAAAATGGGCGTACGCCCAGGATATAAAACTCCAGCGAGCTTCTTCTTCCTCCTCTCGTCTGAAGTTTACTGTTGAACTCGTAACCTAAAAAATCGCCGCCGTCCATTCTTCTCCTATTTCACTCGTTTTCTTCCCCAAATCTATCCCATTCGACTCGTTTTTCTCATACAATCCAAATCCCTCAATCAATTTCTTCAATTTCACTCGGAATCATGCAATCCGAAGAAATGGGGAAAACTTCGAATCCGGCGACGGTGGAGGCTGCGGCGGTGGTGGAGGCGACGGTGGAGGCTGCGGCTTCGTCTGTTCTCCCTCCCGTCCGTATTTGTGCTGGTGGCGCAAGGGTGCGAGGTGGAGGAGTAGGGCGGAAGAGGAATCCGGCGAAAAAGAAAAGGGGGGGGTGGTGGAGCTGCGGTGGTCGGTGGCGAGGGCTCTGGTGGTGGAGGGGAGGAGGTTGGTGGCGCCGTCGAGGTGGCTGGAGGTGAAGCTGGTGGAGCTGGTGGTCGGGGTGGTGGTCGGGGTGGTGGTCGGGGTGGTCGGGGTGGTCGGGGTGGTCGTGATCGGGGCGGTGCGGAAAAACGGGCCCGTTCGATATCGCCGGAGAAGACGCTCTCGATCCACGAGGTACGTTAATATTATTTGTTATTTATTAATAAATTATTAATTAGTCGTTATTTATCGTTTAACGTTTAAATAACGATTAAAAAAAGATTTATTAATGAATTATTAATATAATATTAATTGGTCGTTATTTATCGTTTAACGTTTCACGTTAATCGATAAATAACGATTTAAAGAATAAGATTAATTAGTAAATAATATTTATTAATATAATATTAGTTAGTCGTTATTTATCGTTTAGCTAAAAGAAAATAATATTATATTAATAAATAATATTTATTAATATAATATTATTTGGTCGTTATTTATCGTTTAACGTTTCACGTTAATCGATAATTAACGATTTAAAGAATAAGATTAATTAGTAAATAATATTTATTAATATAATATTAGTTAGTCGTTATTTATCGTTTAGGTAAAAGAAAATAATATTATATTAATAAATAATATTTATTAATATATTATTAATTGGTCGTTATTTATCGTTTCACGTTTTACGTTAATCGATAAATAACGATTTAAAGAATAAGATTAATTAGTAAATAATATTTATTAATATAATATTAGTTAGTCGTTATTTATCGTTTAGGTAAAAGAAAATAATATTATATTAATAAATAATATTTATTAATATAATATTATTTGGTCGTTATTTATCGTTTCACGTTTTACGTTAATCGATAAATAACGATTTAAAGAATAAGATTAATTAGTAAATAATATTTATTAATATAATATTAGTTAGTCGTTATTTATCGTTTAGCTAAAAGAAAATAATATTATATTAATAAATAATATTTATTAATATAATATTATTTGGTCGTTATTTATCGTTTCACGTTTTACGTTAATCGATAAATAACGATTTAAAGAATAAGATTAATTAGTAAATAATATTTATTAATATAATATTAGTTAGTCGTTATTTATCGTTTAGGTAAAAGAAAATAATATTATATTAATAAATAATATTTATTAATATAATATTATTTGGTCGTTATTTATCGTTTCACGTTTTACGTTAATCGATAAATAACGATTTAAAGAATAAGATTAATTAGTAAATAATATTTATTAATATAATATTAGTTAGTCGTTATTTATCGTTTAGCTAAAAGAAAATAATATTATATTAATAAATAATATTTATTAATATATTATTAATTGGTCGTTATTTATCGTTTCACGTTTCACGTTATTCGATAAATAACGATTTAAAGAATAATTAGTCGTTATTTATCGTTTCACGTTATTCGATAAATAACTTGTAAAAGAAAAAGATATAATATTAAATAATATTTATTAATATAATATTAATTAGTTGTTATTTACTAAGAAATGAATTAATTTGTAATTAATACATTATTAAATAGCGTCTTAATAAATTATTAATAAGTCGTACCTAAGAAAAAAATTAGTAATTAATACATTATTAAATATTTAAAAGAAAAACGTCAAATAATATAAAATAATAATTCGTAAATATGAAAATAGGCTTTAGAGAGGGCTATTGCTCCGACGGGTGGTTCTGTTAGAAAGAAGAAGAAGGGCCCTCGTCACCCTAGCGCACGCGGGATCACAGCTTCCCGACGTCGTGGATCTCCTCCAGACATTCCAGGAGTGCATATAGGAGATACAGGGAAAGCTTTGATGGATGATTTGGATGTTAGTGAGGCGGAGGAGTTTTCAGAGGAGGTGGCGGAGGCAACCGAGGTTGCAGATCAGCCAGAGGTTGCAGATCTAGGAGATTTGGAGGCGCAGATGCATGATGATTACTATGAGGGATCACCTCTGCGTGAGCCATCTCCAGTTGGATCATTGTCTCCTTCTGCAGAGGATCATCAGCAGGAGATTCAGGATCAGCCAGACCTCCAGGAGCCCATTCAGGATCCTGTTCAGGAGCCTGTTCAGGAGCCTGTTCAGCACATTGATCCGGGCTTAGCTGTACCGGTTCCAGGGGATGCAGATTATGTGGGGCATCCTGGAGGTCCTCTCAGTTCACGGCTTTTGGTGGATTATAGCACCCACATTGCTCCGGTGATATGGACTGAGACGTCGTCTCTTGCAGAGCGTATTGAGCATGACCCGGCTTATGTGATACCGCCCTCATCGAAGGTATGCGTTGTTTTCTAAATGAATTTGTGAGGTAAAACGATCCACACGCTTTTCTAATTCATTAATTTCTCTTTCGTACATCAGCTGAAGAGGGTGTTGGATATATACACCCGCAAGGACTTCTTCAGGGAGTATGATAGGCATAAATCTAATGTGCCTGGGTCATGGTGGCAGCTCGTTCAGCGGAGCCACTTACATGTCCTTGCAGATCCCCGGCTCGAGTACAACAGCATCGATCCGATTCTGATTTCTGCATTTGTGGAGCGTTGGTATCCAGAAACCAACACGTTTCACTTTGCATTTGGTGAGATTGCTCCTACCTTGTTAGACGTGCTGAAGATTCTGGAGCTTCCGATCCATGGACGAGCTGTCAGATCTGCTGAGGCAGACATAGATGGGTTTGTGCATCCTCATGTGCAACGGATGTTCGGGTTTGCTACGATCGAGGAGGCTGTTGCGCTATGCTTACGTACGTAGAGTCTATTTTATTATTTATATTTGATTCCATTTTTTAGTTGATTCAATTAATATTTATAATCCGTGATAAATTATCAGATGGGGGTTTGAACATCCACGGCAAGATAGGCATCACGACGATCCACACCCGACTATTACAGATGTTTGATATACGGGACAGGTAAATTATCGTATATTATAAGAATTTCTCATAATTTCTCAATTAACGTTACTAATTCATTTGTTGTTATTAATTGCAGGACTCCTCAGCAAGAGAGTGATATTGCTTCGCTCTACTTGTTGTCTCTGTTAGGCAGTACGACATTTGTCGACAAGTCTCGGATGAAGGTGAAGCACAAATACCTTAGCATCCTCGTAGATCACAATGAGACAGGGTCCTATGCTTGGGGGACAGCCGTCTTGGCTGAACTGTACAGACAGTTGGGTCAGGCCTCCCGTGCTCAATCGAAGGGGTTTGCTGGTTGTTCGCTCCTGCTGAAGGTAGTTTTCGTTTAATGTTTGTTTTTTTTTTCGTGTATATTTTGCTTATGTATAAAACATTATGAAATTCTGGTATTTGTAGGCTTGGATATGGGCGTATTTCCATGGTCTTCGGGGTCATGCTACGCAGGACTTGACATCCATGAATGCCTCAGCGGCGGCTATCCGGGAAAACAGCAAAGTCAGATACCATAAGGATCCTGCTCGACTAGTTTCCCTCAGACTGGTCCTTGACCAGATCACATATGCAGAGGTAAGTACTATTTAATTAGTAATTTCATCATATGTTATGCAATTATTATTTTTTAAAATATGTTTGTCATTTAAAAAAAACATAGGTTCAGTGGAACCCCTGGGGCAAGTTGGATCTCAACGACCCCCAGTATAGGTTAGGTCTATTTCGGGGGCCTCTAGAGTCCTTTGAGGTCAGGGAGTCGCACCATCCTGACCGATGTTTGCGACAGTTCGGGTATGTGCAAGGCATACCCGAACCCCCGATTACACCACCTACTGCGATCAGAAATGATTCTGCATCGGGGTACACTGTCACATTCGGGGATGAGGACTGCACTTGGGCCCCAGAGACCCTGTCGGATCGATTGATCACCTTAGACGAGCAGGATCGACGAGGACTTCGAGAGTATGCATGGGATTGCAAGGATGGATACCGGACATGGTTTAATGCCATGTCTCATCCTTATGTTGATTCCAGATCACCCAGGCAGGACCCA
This sequence comes from Oxyria digyna, assembly GCA_029168935.1. Taxonomy (NCBI): domain Eukaryota; kingdom Viridiplantae; phylum Streptophyta; class Magnoliopsida; order Caryophyllales; family Polygonaceae; genus Oxyria; species Oxyria digyna. Next base: position 11,686,211 of record JAPVLV010000010.1, on the reverse strand, counting down.
CGGGCACCGTTTGACCACCGTGCCGAGCACATACAGATACCTGCGACAGCCTCTGTAGTTGTGGTACGTATTTCAGTCAATATCGCTCAAGTAATAATTATACTCTATTTTATTCTACTTATATTTACATTTTGAAAATGTAGCGGGGCAACATACTCGCCTCTGAGATATCCAGTTTCCTACGTGCATATGGTGACACTCTGCCTCCAGGACAAGCGAGGATGATGAGGGGGTGGATCAGCATATGGACTGGTGATGTAGTACCAGAGGAGGATGGGCCTGTGCAATGATATGATTGTGTTCAGTATTATATTTTGGATGTTTGTTTGATGTATATTATTAGGATTTTCGCACTTAAAACGGGCTAACACGAGAAATGACACGGAAATCGAGGAAAAATGACTAAAAACGGGCCAAGACGAGAAATGACACGGAAATCGAGGAAAAACGACTTAAAACGGGCTAAGACGAGAATTTGTGCGAAAACCGATGAAAACCAACTTAAAACGGGCTAAGACGAGAAATGACACGGAAATCGAGGGAAAACGACTTAAAACGGGCTAAGACGAGAATTTGTGCAAAAAACGATGAAAAACGACTTAAAACGGGCTAAGACGAGAATCTGTGCGAAAACCGAGGAAAAACGACTTAAAACGGGCTAAGACGAGAATTTGTGCGAAAAACGATGAAAAACGACTTAAAATGGGCTAAGACGAGAATTTGTGCGAAAACCGAGAAAAAACGACTTAAAACGGGCTAAGACGAGAAATGACGCGGAAACCGAGGAAAACCTAGCTAGGGTATAGGGTTTAGGATATAGGGTTTAGGGTATAGGGTTTGGAGAGTGGATAGTGGATATTGAATGTGGATAGTGGATAGTGGATATTGAATGTGGATAGTGGACAGTAGATAGTGAATGTGGATAGTGGATAGTGAATGTGGATAGTGGATAGTGAATGTGGATAGTTGTGTTTGAAATGGATAGTTTGGGCCCAGTTCGTTTAAACGCCTTAGAACGCTAAAACTCAAAATTTAAAAATTGTAACATGATAGAAAATGAAGTCTTTAGTCGTTATCAATTCTCGGAATCGAAAAAAAATCAACGAAAACGTCAACGGGCCTAATAAGGCCGAATTGAGATTTGGTGAGGCCCATTACCTAAAAACGACATAAAACGGGTTAATAAGACCTTAAACATTGAAAAACTTGAAATGTAAAAGTTGTATTTGAGCATTACCAATATGACGGTTTCGTTTTTATAATAAAATAACAAAATGAACACTTCGAAATATCTAAACAGTCACTTTCACCTTGTAACGAGTTAATCTCAAGTATATAAGTCGTATAGTTTTACTCATATGTGTGTGATATCAATTCGTTACTCAAATAAACTTTACATAAAACTTTCATTAAATGTTATGAAACACTCAAATACTCCAAAATAACGACATTTCACATCTTTGTATTGTCCATATTGCTTGATTAATCATAATTTTATGCGTATTTCATTAAAACTTTCATTAAATATCGAGTAATCAAACAATATGGACAATACGAAGATGTGAAATGTCGTTATTTTGGAGTATTTGAGTGTTTCATAACATTTAATGAAAGTGTTATGTAAAGTTTATTTGAGTAACGAATTGATATCACACACATATGAGTAAAACTATACGACTTATATACTTGAGATTAACTCGTTACAAGGTGAAAGTGACTGTTTAGATATTTCGAAGTGTTCATTTTGTTATTTTATTATAAAAACGAAACCGTCATATTGGTAATGCTCAAATACAACTTTTACATTTCAAGTTTTTCAATGTTTAAGGTCTTATTAACCCGTTTTATGTCGTTTTTAGGTAATGGGCCTCACCAAATCTCAATTCGGCCTTATTAGGCCCGTTGACGTTTTCGTTCATTTTTTTTCGATTCCGAGAATTGATAACGACTAAAGACTTCATTTTCTATCATGTTACAATTTTCAAATTTTGAGTTTTAGCGTTCTAAGGCGTTTAAACGAACCGGGCCCAAACTATCCATTTCAAACACAACTATCCAAAGTTTTTACTATATACCCCTTCCTTTTCAAAATTTTCAAGTTTTTTTGGCTAAATACCCCTTGCATTATGAAAACTATTTCTTTTTGCTAAATACCATTTTCTTGTCATTTTTCGTTGTACGTCCCTTCATAAACTCGATTTTCGCGCCGTTTTTCGTTTTAATCCCGTTTTACTCGATTTTCGCGCCGTGTTTCGTTTTAATCCCGTTTTACTCGATTTTCGCGCCGTTTTTCGTTTTAATCCCGTTTTACTCGATTTTCGCGCCGTGTTTCGTTTTAATCTCGTTTTACTCGATTTTCGCGCCGTTTTTCGTTTTAATCCCGTTTTACTCGATTTTCGCGCCGTTTTTCGTTTTAATCTCGTTTTACTCCATTTATTGGGCTTGGCTGGGCTGAATTATTTGGGCTTGGCTGGGCTGAATTATTTGGGCTTGGTTGGGCTGAATTATTTGGGCTTGGCTGGGCTGAATTATTTGGGCTTGGTTGGGCTGAATTATTTGGGCTTGGCTGGGCTGAATTATTGGGCTTGACTGAGCTGAATTATTGGGCTTGGCTGGGTTGAATTATTGGGCTTGGCTGGGCTGAATTGTTCGGCTGATGGTTTGAATTGTTGGGATGAATTCTACATCTAGCATACAGCTGGATGTCACTTATATGAAAATGAATGTGTTACAGCTACTACACAGCTGTAAGTCACAGAAGTCACAGCTGGATGACATAATTTTAAGTTATTGGGCCTTTGTTGTTGTGGGCCTTTTGTCTACACCGACCCAATTTTTCCCTAACCCTAGTAAAACTTCGGCTATAAATTCACTGCCTCAGTGAACCCTTTCATCACATTCTCACTCCGCCGTAAAATCTTAATTGTTTCAAGTTCTTACTCTGTAAGTTTCATTTTTTACTGATTTGGATAGATATCTTCATTGTTTCTAAAATGTTTTCTTACTTTGTATTACAGATTCAAACAAGCATGGCATCATCTTCATCCTCCCCAGTTCCAGCTGAAGGCACTCAGATCCAGTGCCCTAGTAGAAGGTGCTCAAAGACACTCACCGTGTTATCTGCTAATAACAAGGACAATCCCCATACGTATGGACGAAGGTTTGTTACATGTGATTGTAACTGGAGGATCGTGTATCTGGAGCCAGAATACGACCCTCATCATCTCCGAGTCATGGCCAAACTGTTGAAGGAACACGCTGACATGGAGCTCAAACTTCGTATTTTTCACAGGTGGGACAAAGAATCAGCCTTATTCCACCTTGGAGTTCTGTTTCCCAATGAATATGGCCGTGGTCCTCCTTCCCCTGATTCCGATTAGGATGTAATGTTGTTATGTGTCTTGAAAGTTGTTACGTCTTTGCTAAGTCTGTTGTAGTTTCTGGAGTGTCTGTTTTAATTTAACAAGTAATCCCTTGTAGTGAATTCAGAACTTGTTTCATTTAACCCATCTAAAACATTAAAAAATAACAGACAAGACAATACTATAAAAAAGGAGTCAAGATATTAAAAGCATAACAGACATACAACAGAAGTCATCAACTAGAATTTCAAAAGGTGAAACATTCAACACATCCGAATTCACTACAGATCAACATCTATACTACCATAATTAATGCGATAGTCCTTCCATTGCTGCATCCTCAGCGCGAACCCGCGATCCAATTCATTCGCACTAGGATCCTTGAACATGCGCCAAACTCCAGGTACAGATGGTACCGGAGAGTCTTCTCTAAGGCACACCTAAATTACAAAACATAAATACCATGTTAAGCATTAAGAAAATTGAGTGAAAATCACAAATACTTTAGTGAAAATCATACCGGTATGTAGTGGTTTGCTAAGCCCACACGAGCCATTGCATAAATTTTCAAACCATGACTGGAGCATTGTTGATACACCTTCATCGGTAAGCACAAATATGATCGGACTTTGGATAAGTATATCAAACCAACCTGAAACTTAGTGGCAAATGCTAATCCAATCATGGGCATACTCATCCAGTATCTTTCAGGACATGGTGATCTGCTATAGTTGACCTCTTGAACAAGAGCGTCGAAGTTGTTTGCCAAATCCGGGCGTAGTCTGGTCATGACTCGTCTGTAGATATCACTGTTCTCTAACAGCTCCGTAGTCAGTTCCATGCGAATGCGAGGATATTCTTGTTGGTGATGCCCCAACAACATGGCTAGTGACCGATATCCACAGTGTCCATCCGCCCTTACGTCTTGTGCATCTACAATGTATGGAAACATGAAGAGATCAACATTGTCAACCCCGAAGTCTACCCCACATTTCGTCATTGTTGGCTGAGGGAACTCATCTGTAAGAGTGCAACCTGATAATCCGAACCCCTCTCCACCAGTGCCACTTGAATGACCAAACGCCTCTGCCGCAGTGCACCCAGCAACTTCAAACTCCCTCATTATAGTAGGCTCGTTGAAAGTAGGTTGTGCCGCCGTTGCTTTTCCCTTTCCCTTTCCTCTAACCGTCTTATTCTTCGCCTTCGCAGCATCATTTTTCTCTAATTCTTCCCTTGCGTACTCAAACGCGCTCATCTCTCTCTCGGTTCCCCACTTCTTTCCTACCGCTCCTCTTGGTCTGCCAGGATCCTTGATTCCCGTCGGCTCCAACGCAAGACTTTGATGTGGATACTCCAACATTGTGTACAAGTCCGCTATCTGAGACCACTGACTTTCAGGAAGTTCCCCCTTTTGCCATCTATCGTTGAGCTCAATGAATCTCAACTCCCGCATGGTCTGAGGTACACCAATCTCTACCTCCCCGTTATCAAGTTCAATCCTATCCCATTGTAGCTGCCTCCAGAATCTGTGAATCTGATTGAGCTTGAATGGCTTCTTCTGAATAATATGTTGCACCATCTCGTGGATGCACGGTAGGCCTTGACATTCTCGCATCCAGTAATCTTCGCAATGTTCCTCATAATTCTTCGCCTTTATATCCTCCCATATATCCCACAACTTATGCAACGCTCTATCAGACACATTATGGAATAGATGCCGAAATATCAATTTCACTTGTGGATTCATTCGTCTGAAAACCCCGGGTGTCTTGATCCGATCCTCTTCCATGGTGGCCCTCACCTTCACAATCTGGCCCTCGATGGCTGCATGGATCCTCACAACCATTCGATTAAAACCGCCTATACTTGAACCGATTATTTTCTTCAACACCTTATGCATTCCCTCAACCCTATGTTTTATTCATTCAATGTCGCGTTTAAGTAAAACAACTATTACATAATAAACTAATAAAAAAATCGGAAACGTTTAAGTAAGTTAAAAAAAAATTACCTGTTTGAGGTCCTCGTGAAGAAGTGAAGATTGTGTTCCGTCCATGCGCAAACAATGTTTGTCTTGTAAGGGATAAGCCACACCTTTTCAATGTATCCGACGACGCCGCTTCTCCAAGATGTTCTCAATCCTAGCAGTCTTTCCTCGTATCGTTCCTCCGTTCTTGATAGAAAAAGTCTCCATACTTGCGAGCACAACCTTTTCACCGATTCCTTATTTTTCAAAATTCTGGTAGCGTTTACCTCGATGTTGTGCTTGATATGAACCCAACACAAGAGGTGTTGAACCGGAAGATCTTTGAACACATATTTGATTGCAGTGATGAGAGCTAGTTCTCGATCGGTCATTATTGCAGTCGGCATTACTCCGGCATCCTCAAACAACTTTCTAAGCCTCTGAATTATCCACAAGTAGTGCATTGTTTCCTCCTTACCCGTGAATGCATATGCAATGTTGAATGTCTTATGCGTGCAAGTGAAACCGACAATCTCCACAAGAGGCATTTTATACGTGCATAATATATTTAAATAATGAAGGAAGAGGCATATGCAATATATTTAAACAAATTTTTTTTGATATACAACTATTATGTACCTATTCGTCTTGTATGTGGCGTCAATAACCACGACGTACGGAAACATCTTCAACAAGTGCAACGAGTCTTGATGGGCAAAAAACAAGATTTCCACCTCGTTTGATTTCTTCTTGCAGAGGGGATGCACTACATAGCTGCGCTCCTTCAAAAACTTCAAGGTCCATTGTGTAACAGTCAAATCTCCACGATCCTCAAAATGCATCTTCTGAATAAAGTTGGCGATTTGTTTTGTGGATGTTGTATTCCCTGGAAAGGCCGCACTCAACTGAGTAGCAATAACAGACGGCGTAGTCAAGCTGTTCGCACATACCGTCACAAATTTCACCTCATTCGGCGTCATTCGACCCATGTACGGATGGCCAATGAAGCTAGTGCAAAGCTTATGATTGTGTTGTCCGTATTTTACCTTCACATACCATCCATCTCTCGCATCCCTCGCCCTGAACCTATATCCTCGGATCTCAAACTTGCAATCCGACTTCTTATCCCTACTATCGCGCTCTGTATTAACAACCTCCTCTGTTTCGCCATCCTCTCTTTTCTTTTTCCCTGATCTATACACTCCAGCATGCGAGCACATTATATTCATTTGACGCTCATTGCTATGGCGAGTCACTAATACCATCATAAGTTGTCTACCAATACTCTGAACCCAACGCCTCAAGTGTTCCTTAGTAGGAAACGTTTCTTCGGTATCAAACGAATCATAGTAATCCATACCCTATAATTAATAAAAACTACCATATTTATCACAACTAAAACTTAAAACTACGAGTCCACATCAATCTAAACTATCACTTCTACAAATTATTTGCAACTAAATAACGTAAATAAATACGAAACGATTCTAATTAATTACTAACCGAAAAATCTCCGGCGTCGAAGTCTCCTCCTTCTTCGTCGGTATCGTCGTCCCACATCCCGTCGTCGGGTTCACTAAAATACTCTTTCTCATCCACGATCGCATCGTCTTCGTCACTCCCATGCTCGTTCTCTTCAACATACTCGTTCTCTTCACCGCTCCCATACTCAATCTCCGTCACATATTCAAACTCCTCACCATCACTCAAATTTGTAACTCTCCTATTTGACATTTTTGACTTCAACATCCATCCGAAGTTCCTACATTTATACACATACTACATCCCAAACGGTCATATTCTGAAAAAATAGCCGTTGGGATAAAAACAATCGTACGCCCATTATGGGCGTACAGGCAAAATATACCCTAACGGTCACTTCTGAATTTGGACAAATAGCCGTTACACTGTTTTTCCCCAACGGCTATTTTCAAACGGCTATATTATTAAAATTTATACTGTACGCCCATTTTGGGCGTATACATAATACCGTATTTTGTATTTTGCCTCACATTCGATGTTGGGATTTTGCACTGTCCGCCCAAAACCAGCGTACGCCCATTTTGGGCGTACGACAATGTAGTGTGGAAAGTTGCAAAATGTAGTGCGTATAGCTTTTGCCTTATTAAACCCTAAATTTCTGCCGCCTCCTTTTTTCAGATCTCATCTGCTTCTTCCTCCCCCGCTCCAGATCTCCATCTCATCGCCTTCTTCTCCGCTTGCTCCTCCCTCAACCTTCCTCCTCAACTCCCTCTCGAAATTCCTTATTCTCTGCAAATCGTAATGAACAACTTCTCCGCAAAGCTCAATCGCAGTCAAGGTACTCCGCAAAGCTCGACACAGATTTATGGAGATGGTGGAGTTCATATCCCATCTCCGTCACATAAACCTAATCAAAGTCATTAGATGTTGTGTGGAGAACGACGAGCAGATTCTCGTGTGCGAATTAGCAGACAATATGGAAGCGTCGACCAACAGTTGCACAAAAGAACTGAAAACGGTAACTCTTCTCTCCCAATTGAACAACGACCTACTGGTGTTAAGCTTGATAATATCCTTTTAGATGTTGATTTCAGCTTGCAGATCTTCCCGTTGGCATAAATTTACTAAGTCTAAGTATCATCTGCTTCCATCAAATTAATTAAATCTGTGCTATTTGATTTTAGTTATACTGTTATATGCCTAATTGAAGTTTGGTGGTTGGTACCATATTAAGATTGGTGAATTATTCCTGGCGAGATTCAACGTCTTCTCTAGTTTAGGGTTGGAATGGTCGTTGACAGTTCATTGAATGACAGTGTATCTTCTTTCTATGACAGTTTTGTTCAATCGATTGAATAAGAAGGAGACTAGGATGGGGCACTTTCCACTGACAATGCCATCCCACGCCAGCCATAGCTTCACAAAGCTTCGAAGGGGTGACAGAAACTGTATGTTTTCCAGCTGAATCAGACAAGCTTTCTCTTACACCTTTGTCAAGGAACTGTCATCAATGACAATTTATTTTCCAGATTCATTTTAATAGTGATGATGAACATAAATATATTGTAATTTGTTTTCACGATATAGCGGAAATTTCATCAATGAATTGTGGGAAATTTCATCAATGACATGTCATAGATTAAAATGTACTAGTGTGGACGACACTTTAATATTGTTGATGACAATATAATTTGACAGTAAATATGGATTTTTTTATTCATTTAGTCATGATGACGATATATTATTTTAGACGAGGACAATATTAAAAGTCGGATGACAAAAAATGTAATAAAATGTGATGAAGAATGTCATTAACGCAAATTGTCATCATCATAAAATATCAACCAAAACTGTCATCATACAAATTACTGTCATCAAATTACTGTCAACATACAAATTACTGTCATCAATAAAAAATACCGTCATTAACGAAAATGACTGTCATCAACGAAAATTATTGTCATCAATGAAAATTACTGTCATCAATGAAAATTATTGTCATCAATACAAACTGTCATCAACCCGAACTGTCATCAACCCAAACTGTCATAAAAAACAAAACTGTCATCAAACCAAACTGTCATCAACCCAAAAGGTTAGTTACCACACTAGAAAGTTTAAGGTTAGTTACCACACTAGTGTGAAAGTTTAAGGTTAGTTACTACACTAGAAAGTAATAGGGTTAGAAAATACAATTCAAAGTGGAATAAGGGTTACTTACCCTAAATTTGGTCCGGACTGGTTATCTGGTCTTGTTTAAAAACGGGAGGATATAGTATCACACTATGACGACGCTTAGGGACGATCCTACAATAAATGAAAAAGTTAAATATAAAAATAAATAAAAATTTAAATCTAATTCAAATTGATAAACATTTAAGTATAATGTGATGAACATTCATTTGATGAATATTTAAGTATAATGTGATGAACATTCAATTGGTGAACATGTAAGTAAAATGTGATAAACATTAAATAGAGTATGTTAAAATGAACATTTATCAACATTTTGATAAACATTTATGAACAATGTGATGAACATTTAAGTAATGAACTTCTGAATAATAAACATTTTATTAAGTAATGAACTTTTGAATAATGGACATTTTATTAAGTAATGAACATTTTATTAAACTAGAGAGTTACTTAACTAACTATAACTAACTAAGTCATGTCTCTAATAACTGCTGCACATTTGTGATGCTTTCATCAAGCATACATACACATCAGCAAATCATTAAATGACTAAATCCACAAGAGAAGAGATATGTTATGGAAAACTTGATAGCTTTCACCAGGAGATCTGCAGTTAATTCCTTGGTGCATAATTACGGGATGTACCAAGGAATTCCATTTACTCTAGGTTGATAACAAGGAATCATCAGTTTAGCCTAGATAGGGTTAGTCAGAGATTATTAGTAACCAAAGGAACGAAATGGACATGTTTAATAAGAAAGATAAGCTCTCACTATTATCAGCATTGATGTAGGATATATGTAGCCCAAGGTTTAGACAATAAATAATCACCCCCGCCCCCTGAAATCTATGGTGAATTGGTGAAGGCAAACTCATTCTTGACAGATTTTCCTCCCTGCCAAACTTTTATGATTATATTGCCTCCCTCTTATTGAATAACAGAAACTCATTATAGTTTGTTGATAAGTGATAAAAAAATATATATAACTCAGACCCTAATCACAAGGAAATAAATGAACCTATATTATATGATAGCAAGTAAGATATCTATTGAATAGGATTTTCATTACGCTTCCTAGCAGCAAGAATTATAATGTGCAGCCATGCCTCTTGCCTTTATATACACCTGGTTCCTCTTCCTCCCTAATTATGTACAAATCAAAATTCAGGAGACCATTTTTTCACAGTTTCACTGGCTTTGCCACTACCATTCTCTGTGAATTGTAAATAAGAAAAATGACCTGATGCGCCTTTCTCTAAAAAGAGATTACACAATCAAAACATTTTCAAATTTCTGTTCTTTCTGGGTATGGGTCTTATATTGGGAAAGATCAGCTGATGGAGGCATGATTTCATTTATGAGATCAGGCTAGGTTACCAAAGACATATTGAGGGTAACTACGGAAGACAATTTGAGTGCAGTTCATTAATGATCAGGCGACTAATTCGTATATTCCATGGGGATTAATATTAGACCAAGAAAGAAAGAACAAATCAGAAGACAGAGAAGTATATAATATAACAGTAAACTCATCCTTGTTGAGACAAACCCTAGAAGGAAGTCCTACATTAACGAGGAGCGGAAGATAGGGAAGTATGGTATTGCTGTGAAAGGGGATTTAGGGTTTGTATTTACCGGAGAGAGGTCGGATGAATTGAAGGCGAGGAGAGAGATCTCGTCGAGCTTGGGTCGGAAAACGGCGAGTTGGCGTTGGAATTGGAGAGAGAGAGAGAGGCGCTTGTCGCAAGGGAGAGCTGGACGGGGAGCTGCCTAGGTCTCTGGATGAAGACCCGACGTTTCTAGGGGTTTCTTCTTATGTGGTCTCTGGAGTGGACGGAGAGCTGATTGATTAAATTTTCAGGAATTCCGCCTGGTAACCCTCAGCTTTTCATAATTCCGATATATATCCTATGATTTGATATACTCCTGGTGGTAAACTCGAATTTTATTCCGCCAAATATCCATCTGTCCCTAACCCTTAAATAATTAAAATACTTGACATTAAATTGTTTGTCATCCACAATTTCCTAAGTTGTATTTACGCGATGAGCTCCACCATTCGGGTTTTCTTGCAGTTCTTGTCATGGTGATCCATCAACCAATCATCGTTTTCTCGTAAACAATAAATCAACAATCATTATAAACTAGTTATCTAACTATAAATATTACTTATAAATCTATTTGATATATTAATTTTAACTAGTTATTAGTTTTTAAACTAGTTTAAACTATAAACTTTAAACTGGAAAAAAAAGGGTCTAACTAGTTACTAGTAGTTAACTGTAATAATTTGACAAAAATAACCTTATTTTTTAAAATAATTTACACGACTAACTAAAAAATTACAGTGTCGTACTAACTAGTAACTACCTAATGCATTTCAAACACAATTTACTGTTTTTTAATTAGGTAAACTCATTTTCTAACTAGTTGAATAACTTAAACTTAAATTTCAACTCAAATTGATTTACTAACTCGTTTAACAAACACAATCTAAGTGTCTGATATTAACAAGTAGAAAATATTCTCACCAATCAATAAAGATTTGTCAAAATATCAATTTTGAAAATATTTTAATTTGTGTTATGTAAAAGTTGTTATTTTAACCTTAATTATGTATTATAAAATTTGTCATTTTCCTATTTTGAAAACATTTCAACAAAAATATTCTCGATAATTAATAAAAATAATTAAATATGTGTTTAGGGTAATCTCTACACAAGTCTTGAAAGTTGAAATACAATAATTTGAAATTTCAATAAATTAATTATTTGAGGTTATTTGCGTTAAATTGTGTTATTTTTTATTTGTCGTGCAACTGTCTAGAGTGACAACCAATGAAATGTACTAATATGTTTACTTTTAATTTATGTATTACAACATTTTATCATTTTAGAAATTATTTTTCGAAAAAATAAAATATCATAGAATACATATATAAATAGAGACCTTGCTTCCCCACTCGATCATTTTATTCTCTTTCTGTAATATGGAGGAAAGTTATGGTGTGAATAAGTTTTAACGTAAGAAAAATATATAGTTTGAGTTTACAGTTACACGTTTATATTTATATTCTGGATTGTAATGTTTATTATCTGGATTATGAAATTTTTTAAACGTTTTCAGTGAGAGATGCGGTGACATACTTGTAAATACAACGAACTATGAAATTTTTTCTTTTCGAAATGACCTCAAAAAAATTCATCGTCCAGATTATGAACATTACCACCAAAATTATGAACATTAGCTTGTTATATATAAACGCGAGAAACTTCGTTTTTTTTTTACGTTAAATCTTGTTCTCACCCGAACTTTTCTCCTATAATATATAAGATACTGAGTTATAATTAGTTGGTGATTATCTAATAATATGCAATTATAAATATAAGTCAATTATATGTTCACCGCCCCTTCTATTGCATGATGATGTAGTTAGGTACTTACGTGCATAAACGTACATGAAGATTTATACATATTTTATGCGAACTAAGATATACATAAGCTTGACACTTAAATAAATTAATATTTTTTTGACACTAATTATTCTCTTGTTCATGATGATTAATTATGTTTAATTTTTTTTTGAGCACCAAACCAATCACCTTAATTAATTAGAATCAAATGATAACAACGAATTCAGTTCAGAGGAAAAACCAACGTGGAAACTACATGATAGAGCAAAACAAGGCTTGATGCTAGCTAAAAAGTGTGCAGGGCTGTTCCCTGAACGTCGGACGTGGCTCCAAGTGCAGGACTCAAAACTTCTTTGAAGATTCAGAATATTGTGCAACAACCTCCCAAACGCACCCTTCCAGATGCACTTTTTCCGCAATTTTGACACCACTGCTAAAGCATCGGATTCAATGACAATCCTGCGGATTCCTCGCTCCAGCCCAACCTCCATTGCACACAAAATTGCTTCCGCCTCTACAAACTCCGCATCAGCCGAGGGAGTCGCCAGTCGACTTCCCATGAACAAAGCTGCACCTGAACTGTCACGAGCGATGAAGCCCACACCACATCTGTTTTTCTCCGAGACAGCAGCATCGCAATTGAGTTTAATCACTCCCGAGGCTGGTTTGTTCCCTTTTGCAGAGCTTCCTGGATTTTTTATACCGAGTTGTAGCTGAAGTTTACTCGACTGGAACTCCAAGAGGCTGGTATGTTTAATGATTGTGCACGTCGGTCTAACGTATATAATCCTAAGTTCTTAGGAGGGTATAAACCTAGGGTGTGAATCACATAATAAAATCTCTTATAGAGATAAATAAGAAGGCATCAAATGACTTTGATTAAACTAGTTACCCTCACTACAAGTGGGGTAGTTGTGGTGGTCCGGCGACCTCCCGGCGACTTCCCGGCAACCACCCGGTGGTTATCTGGTCTTGTTTAAAAACGGGAGGATATAGTATCACACTATGACGACGCTTAGGGACGATCCTACAATAAATGAAAAAGTTAAATATAAAAATAAATAAAAATTTAAATCTAATTCAAATTGATAAACATTTAAGTATAATGTGATGAACATTCATTTGATGAATATTTAAGTATAATGTGATGAACATTCAATTGGTGAACATGTAAGTAAAATGTGATAAACATTAAATAGAGTATGTTAAAATGAACATTTATCAACATTTTGATAAACATTTATGAACAATGTGATGAACATTTAAGTAATGGACATTTTATTAAGTAATGAACATTTTATTAAACTAGAGAGTTACTTAACTAACTATAACTAACTAAGTCATGTCTCTAATAACTGCTGCACATTTGTGATGCTTTCATCAAGCATACATACACATCAGCAAATCATTAAATGACTAAATCCACAAGGGAAGAGATATGTTATGGAAAACTTGGTAGCTTTCACCAGGAGATCTGCAGTTAATTCCTTGGTGCATAATTACGGGATGTACCAAGGAATTCCATTTACTCTAGGTTGATAATAAGGAATCATCAGTTTAGCCTAGATAGGGTTAGTCGGAGATTATTAGTAACCAAAGGAACGAAATGGACATGTTTAATAAGAAAGATAAGCTCTCACTATTATCAGCATTGATGTAGGATATATGTAGCCCAAGGTTTAGACAATAAATAATCACCCCCGCCCCCTGAAATCTATGGTGAATTGGTGAAGGCAGACTCATTCTTGACAAATTTTCCTCCCTGGCAAACTTTTATGATTATATTGCCTCCCTCTTATTGAATAACAGAAACTCATTATAGTTTGTTGATAAGTGATAAAAAAAATATATATAACTCAGACCCTAATCACAAGGAAATAAATGAACCTATATTATATGATAGCAAGTAAGATATCTATTGAATAGGATTTTCATTACGCTTCCTAGCAGCAAGAATTATAATGTGCAGCCATGCCTCTTGCCTTTATATACACCTGGTTCCTCTTCCTCCCTAATTATGTACAAATCAAAATTCAGGAGACCATTTTTTCACAGTTTCACTGGCTTTGCCACTACCATTCTCTGTGAATTGTAAATAAGAAAAATGACCTGATGCGCCTTTCTCTAAAAAGAGATTACACAATCAAAACATTTTCAAATTTCTGTTCTTTCTGGGTATGGGTCTTATATTGGGAAAGATCAGCTGATGGAGGCATGATTTCATTTATGAGATCAGGCTAGGTTACCAAAGACATATTGAGGGTAACTAAGGAAGACAATTTGAGTGCAGTTCATTAATGAGCAGGCGACTAATTCGTATATTCCATGGGGATTAATATTAGACCAAGAAAGAAAGAACAAATCAGAAGATAGAGAAGTATATAATATAACAGTAAACTCATCCTTGTTGAGACAAACCCTAGAAGGAAGTCCTACATTAACGAGGAGCGGAAGATAGGGAAGTATGGTATTGCTGTGAAAGGGGATTTAGGGTTTGTATTTACCGGAGAGAGGTCGGATGAATTGAAGGCGAGGAGAGAGATCTCGTCGAGCTTGGGTCGGAAAACGGCGAGCTGGCGTTGGAATTGGAGAGAGAGAGAGAGAGAGAGAGAGAGAGAGAGAGAGAGAGAGAGAGAGAGAGAGGCGCTTGTCGCAAGGGAGAGCTGGACAGGGAGCTGCCTAGGTCGCCGAAGTAGATGGTGGAGGGAGGAGAAGCATCGAACAGAGGGCGAAGAGCTCTGGTCTCTGGATGAAGAGTCGATGTTTCTAGGGTTTCTTCTCAGGGTATATGCTTATTTTGATTTTTGATTTTTGATTTTTTTTTGATGATGAAAGCGTTTAGGGAGAATGATACCGTTCCGGGAGAATAGGATCAGAAAGATCTGAAAAGGCTGCGAAATCAGGATGATGTATTAAATGATACATATTAGCTATAAGGTCAGTTGCACCATTTGTCTCCCGAAAAATATGGGATACTCGATATTCCGCAAAGAAGCGGAGTTCCATGAAGATATCAGTCATGATCAAGTATATTTCCCATGGGCAGTCCCAAACGCTGTTTATGGCATCAATAAGGCGAAGATTATCGCCTTCGATCTCAACATGCGTGAGACCCAGCCGAATAGCCGCTTTAATGTCATAACGCATCGCAAGGGCCTCAGCCATAATTGGTGGAACGTTCCCCAAGGGCACGTTCTCCATTTTAAGTGGTTCTCCTTTGTCGTTTTGAATTATAATACCGCACGAGGCTTGTCCATTTGGTGGGCAAGCAACATCAACATTTATTTTGTGGAAGTTCTGTTTTGGTTTAACCCACCTTATTGTTCTCCTTTTCCTTCTGGTGAGCTTTTGGGGCAGTGTGTTTACTTCAATACCTAATTTTTCCTCCATCTTTGCACTTTTCCAGTCTTTTATTTGGTTTTTGATGAAATGGTGGATATTGGGTAGCTGATTTTGCTCCATAATGGCAAACATTTGTTTATTCCTATAAAACCATAGGGTCCACCAAATAGTAGCTAAATCTTCGAATTCTCTTTTCGTCACCTTATTTTTTATTTCATTACATAATTCTATAATGGTATGATTTCTGGGAGTTAAGGTATTGATTGTTACATGAATTTTTCTATCAAAGATTCTTATTACTCGCTTAGTTCTTGGACATTCAGAAAGAAAGTGCTTGAGGTCTTCACTAGGAGAGTTACAACCACAACATTCTGTTGTAATTGGCATGTGCCTGTTCTGAAGTTTAACTTTTGTTGGTAGACCGGTTTTTGAAATTCTCCATAAGAACGATTTTATTTTTGGTAGAAGGTCAAGTTTCCATATCCATTCACAATCGGAGAGTGGAAGGTTCTGGTTCCCATAGGTCATGTCCATCGCACTCTTGGTCGAGAACCATCCATTCTTGCTGGCTTTCCAATAGAGTATGTCTTGTATATAGTTAGAAGAAGGATATCGTGATTTGTTCATTAATTGGTTCATTTGTTATTATTTGTTTTTTTAGTGATTCAGGGAACCATTTATCTTTCCAGAATCTAATGGTTCTCCCATCACCTATTTTCCATATGACACCTTGCTTGAATTCTATAATTAGTTTTGACATCTGGGTCCACTGTCAGGAGTCACTTTTCTTAGGGTTTTTACTATAGTCAAGGATATGTATGTGTTTAAGGTATTTTTCTCTTATAATTTTAACCCATAGGTTATCTAGTTCCGCTAAAATTTTCCAGGTGAGTTTCATCAGTAAAGCAGTATTTATATACTGGTTTACAGATATCATCCCATTTTATCATTGGTTTATAATTGTCTCCTTTATTCCATAGGAATATTCGATTTATTTTATCCAGATTTTTATGTGTTTCTGAATGAAGCATAAAATTTTGCATCATATAGTTTGGTTGGGCTGATAAATTTGCTCTAATTAGTACTTTCCTTCCTTCCTTCCATAGAAAGGGTGTCAACTTTCCATTTTGTAAGTTGTTGAGACGTTTTTTCAACAAGGGAAAAGAATGTGCTAGAGTCTACCTTTCCAGTAATGATAGGACAACCTAGATATTTCTCCATTGTCATAGATTGGTTGATTTGAAAAATTTGGATAATCTGTTGGATTGCACTGTTACTAGTGTTTTTAGATACTTGGAATGTTGATTTATTATAGTTAACTCGTTGTCCGGATACTTCACAGTACTCATCTATAATAGTTTTGATTTTTTGGCAAGTTGATGTTTTGGTTTCTGCAAAGATGATTATATCATCAGCAAATGCCAAGAACTAGATTTTAGTTCCCCCTCTTGAGATCCTAATTCCAATTGGGTTTAGTCTTTCTTCAGATGCTTTTTGGAGGCTTCTAGATAATATTTCTGCGCTAATTATGAAAAGGGAAGGGGAGAGGGGGTCACCCTGCCTCAATCCTCTAGTTGGGTTGAAAAGATTTGTTGGTCCACCAAGACAGAGAAGGATACTGTATGAGTACATTCTTTGATCTAGTCAATAAATTTTTCACAGAATCCAAATTTCTTTAGCGTGAGTAGGAGGAACGTCCAGTCTCCTCGGTCATATGCTTTTTCCATGTCTAGTTTAAGGGCTAGCCACCCGTTGTTACCTGATTTCTTTTTTAAGGAGTGGAATATCTCATGAGCTATAAGGACATTATCTTATACTTCTATTTTGAATAAATGCACCTTGGAAGGGATGTGCAATTTTATTCATTACTGTCTTTAGTTTATTTGTGAGGATTTTTGAGATTATCTTATATATTGTATTGCACAGGCTGATATGTCTGTAGTGGTTAGTAGATTGAGGGTTATCGTTTTTTGGTATGAGGGTGATAAAAGTGTGGTTTAGTTGTTTTAATAGCCTTCCTGAGTGGAAGAAGCTCTTTGTGGCTTTTATGATATCAGGCCTGGTGGTATCCCAATATTTTTTATAAAATCCAGCTGACATACCGTCTGGTCCAGGGGTTTTGTCATTTTTTATTTCATTTAGTGCTTTATATATTTCGTTGTTTGTAACATTGGCCATTAGTTTACTATTATCCTCGTTTGTAATTTCTGGTTCTATGTCCCTCAGAACGTGTTCAATCTTTCTTATGTCTATGTGTTGTTTAGTGAATCTTTTTTCAAAGTCTCTTTTAATTTCTGTTTGATGTTGTCGTAGCCAATAGTTTGTGTGCCTTCACTGAAGGTTATTTCTTTAATGTTTTTCCTATTCTTCTCCCAGCAGCAATCCGATGGAAGTACTTAGTATTTGAATCAACATTCCTTATATGTTTTAATTTTGCTCTTTGTCTCCAATAGATTCTTTGGAAGGAAATAAGACATTGATTCTTTTTTTATTAGGTTATTCTGTTTTATAACATTACTATCTAGACAATATGTTTTTTGGAATGCTTTGGATTAGAAGGAGCTCCTCTTCTACTCTTTTAAGTTGTTCAAAAATATTATCAAATCTAGTTTTATTCCATTCCTTAATTTTTCTTTTGAGTAACTGGGTTTTCTTTGCAAGCTGGTTTTGGGGCGTTCCAAGGATTTGGCTTCTCCAAGTTTGTTTGACTAGAATCTTCATATCTTTCTGATTAGTCCACATCATTTATAATTTGAAGGGTTGAGCCTGGTATGTGGTTTCGTTTGTTATATCTAGCGATATCGAACAATGATATGAGGATGTGAAGGCATGGTTTTTTGTAGTTAAATTTGGGTACCATAAAACAATTTGTTGGTGAATAAGTCCTCTATCTAATTTCTCTTTGATTGTATTATTAATAGTTCTCGATTTTCTCCATGTAAATCTGTTTCCAATAGTCGGAGGATCAAACAGATCATACTTTGGAACAATTCTATTTAATCTTTGGAGCTTTTTACTATTAGGAATTGTTCCCCCCTCCTTGTCATCACTAACCAGAATATCATTCAGGTCTCCAATGATGATGAAGGGTTCGTTGATTACTTTGATGACATTGTCAATCTGTTTCCAGAATTCTTCTTTGTCTTTTTCCTGAGGCGGGGCATAGGCGAATATTATATAGAATTGTATGTTATTTTCAAGGTTTTTATAGATAAAAGCTATGGATCTTTCATCAATTGTGTGTAGGATAACTGTTTCGTTTCTTAGTTGGAAATCTTTCCATAGAACGATGATTCCTCTCGCATAACCTTTGGCAGGTGAGACCGCTATATTATCAAAACCCGCCTTCCTCCATTCTTTTTCATTTGGGTAGTTAGGGGACTTTGTTTCAACAAGCCCCATCATTTGGATAAGGTTTATTTTACAGAACGAATCAATATCCGTCCATACATTATTTCTTTTAATACCTCTAACATTCCATAGATTGATCTTCATTTTATATCTTTGTATTTTAGACCAGTGAGTTTGGTGTTGGATATATAATAAACATTGTTGCTATCAAGACTGAGATTATTGAGATCGATTTTAGTTTGGACTCTTGGTTTTAATTGTGCTAGGAACCTGCTTTGTTGGTAGATGTAGTAATCCCCTTCATGGATCCAAAGGGGAGCCATCGTGTCTATATTCATCGTGTCTATATCATAAGATTAAAAGGAAACATCTTATCTGGATTTTAGGGTAAGGTGTGAATATCCCTTGTAGTGTGGTAATGACAGCAATAGAGAGTACCATGTAAGAGCTTCCACTCCAACCTTCAAGCGTACCTGCAGTCTAGTCATTTGTATAGTCTATAGCATTAGTAGTGGGCAAATTATTGGTATAGTAATTATAATTATGATAATTGGTAGAATTATGAGATAGGTTTGACATTCTTGTTTGACACATTATTCCAGTACTCCAATTGGCATTGAGCCAGACAACTAGAATAATAGAGATCAAGTGTGAGATTATTTTCGAATTAAAATTGATAATTTTATGAGTGTAAGAATTGTTAAGTCTAGGTACATATCCTTCAATGAAGATAGAAAACCTTAGGTGATTCAGGTTGTCCCACTGAATATTTTGTAGATGATTATTGTTATTAGTGGCATTATTACAAGAGCAATAAGAGAACGCATAATAATACCAAATCGAGAATTTCATTAAAAAGCTAAACACAGCCACTTGAGCATTACAAGAATTAGGATTCCTATTTGGCCACAAGTAGCAAGGGTTTTGCCTACAAAAGCTACTGATAATTGAAATGCTAGCATTACAAAGATATTGGGTAGATGATCTTTCTAGAATAGAAGAGACATAGCACTTTATTTTAGTAGGATAAGAGGTGCATTTTCCCTTCGTAAGACCAGAGAGATTGCATTTGTTAGGTGTTTGGTGATGCCTACCCAAGATCTTAGGATAATACATTAAATCTTTGGTTTTTTGCATCCCATTTGGTGGGAGGATGCAGTGTCTTCATCACCTCCTTGTCCTTTCCTCTTGCTGGAGCCAGAAGTAGAGATCTCCATGTTAGCTCCAGTGTCTTCCATTTTAGATGCCCCTGATCCAGTAGTGTGTAGTATGATAGGAATTTTGTGAGTTCTGTGTTGGGATAAGCACTGCCAGGGCTTCCTCAGTTTCCATGAGCTTCAAAAAATCTTCCATAGACAGATCTTCCTCAGTTAAAGTGTTTTCTTCATCCAGAAGATCATCCTCCCCAAGTGAGAGACCTTCTTCTTCTTCATTGAGGATATGGTTGATGGAATCTCCATTTTGTCTAGTTCCACTGATGATATCACCTAGTAAACCTTCATTTCTGTGGTTTGAAAACATTTCACAGTCAACATTGATGTTTTGTTCTGGAAATAATTGGCACATCGGGTTGCTTGGTGTGATGATCATGTAGGGAGAGGGGTTGAGATGATAAATGAGGGGATCCACCATAGGAGGGATACTGGTGCACTGCATACGAGGGGTATTATTGCAGTTCCGGGGAGGGAGATTGGTAGTCCCTGCTGGAGAGATATTTGTGGTCTTCACTGGGTAGATACTTGGAGACTCCACTGGAGGGATATCCAAGTTCACCATGGGATTGGTGTGGTCATATTGTTGATCATCTTTCATTACTTCTTTGCTTGAAGTTCCCGAGCTGGATTGGTTCCTAGAGCTCTCCAAGGAGCTCCTTGAATCTGACTGGTCAATTTTGTAGGAAACAAATACTCCTCCATTGCCATCTAGATAAGGTTTGACTCCAAAGTTCATCTTAGATGAACCCACACCACTGTGCTTATGTTTAGGCTTTTGAGTCTCACATCTATCCTCCTTGGTCTCTTGTATGCTGTTTTTTCTGAATTGAAATTGAAACTTCTTTGGTGTGAGGTTCTTTAATGGGCATTTGTTGAAGATATGGTCTTTTAGGCCACAGTTACCACATCCCACCGGGAAGTCCTCAAACCAGACTACATACTCCTTGTAGCCTTGCTCCTCGTCAGGGATGATTACTGAGGTGTTGATGCACTTGGAAAATTGAATGGTAGTGCAAATTCTGTTGAAAATAGCCCATGATTGTTTCTCGGGCATAGGGTCAATTCTCAGAAGTGTTCCCAAGCCACGACATTCAAGAATTATTTGCATTGCTTCCGGATTCAAGAACTCACTTGGGAGCCAAGGAATCCTAATCCACAAATCAATGGTAGTTAGAGGTTCTAGGAAGGGGTTAAAGCTAGGCTCCATTGTTTGAGCACCACCAATTGACCAAAAATATGGTATGGTCTATTGGACCGTACCATCTTCCTATCCATTGGATTAGCAAATCTAATTTTAAACCAATGATTTTTTCTTTCAATGATTTCAAATTCTCCTTTGATATCCCTCCACTGCCCTTTGAGTTTGGAAACAATCTTGGAAAATTCTATGTTTTGGCCAAGAATGAGTCCCATTAGAGAAGATTCTCTAATGGGATCCTCATTCTTTGTGACTTTTGCAAGCTTAGCTAGGTACTCAGATGTGTCAATAGTGAGCTTGGCCTTACCTTTGTTTTTTGGTAAGGTTTGCTTAGGAGAAGGTTGTTGGTTTTTTTGTTGTTCCCTTGAGGATGATCCAGTTTGCCTTTGTTGTTCCCCCACTGTTTCCTCTCTGGTAGTTGATCTTGGTTTCCTATTAGCTGCTTTGTTCCTAGGTGATACATCCCTAGTGATTATTTGGGATGAGGTTGCTTCCTTGTTGTTTTTGGAAGACCTTTTCCTCCTGGAAGTGCTAGCTTCCTTGTTGGTAGTGGAGGATATCCCATTATGGTCCACTGTCACCTTATTGCAAGGGACATTGCTTTCAGGATTGTTTGAGTTAGCCATGATATTGTTGTCATCATTGTTCATCTGGTTGTTGATGAAAACGTTGGTATTGTTTTCATTATTGTTAGTTGATTTCGGGCTTGAGCACACTACTTCAGCAAAGGTTATCTTCTTCCCTTCCATCGTGATGGTGTTAGGAGCTAACTGTTTTATTGGTTTATTAATAATCTTTTCTTTTCTTCTAAAAGGGGGAGTTAGATTTTTAGGCTTAAGATGAGAAGAGGGCGATGTGAGAATCCAGAGCACAAGATTCTGGTATTTATAATGGTCAGGATTGATTACCAGGAGTATACAGTTTGAATTTGTAGAAATAAAGATTAATAAGCTTCGATTGGCTATGACTGACCTAGTTGCAAAGAGGCCATCGATGGGAGCTATCCTGAGGCTTCTTCCTCCTCTTGGTTATTGAGCTCGGTTGTTTAGCAGACCCCGGAAGAGGAAATCTCCATTCTGGTTCCAAGTCACCGGATATTTTCGGCAAACCACTTGTTGATAAGGATTTTCCCATTGTTGTCTTTTATCCCTTTTAAAGGAAAGTCTTCTCTTCTTCTTCCTGAGCTCATATATGTGGCTTTGGGAAAGGCTTGTCTTCTTCTCCATGGCCTCCTCCCAGCTCGTCAGGAAGATCGAGGTTAAAGGAGAGCACCAACAACTGTGGTTTTGGGTTTTTTTCTTCTTCTGGATTGGGATTGCGACAGGACCTAGGTCAAACCCTAGGTCTCGATTAACGCCATGAATCGCCCAAATTAGGGCTTGGGAACGATGATAGTAGGTTCGATTTCCATAGGTGTAGCAGGCATTAGATCCAATTGCTGGAAAAACATCCTGACTTTGTGATTTGGGGCTGTGGGTTTGAGGGTGTTCATTGGAGCTTAGCTCAATTTGGGGATATTGAGACGCGTTTTACTTAGTAGGGGAGGAAGAGGTTTTTTTAAGAGTCATCATCATCAATGAAATGTTTATTGTGGTAACTGACAACGACGCAGTAGGGTATATGCTTATTGCTCTCTGGACGGAGAGCTCATTGATTAAATTTTCTTTTTTTCCCCTCTCTTCAATCCTAGCTATGCCACGTGACATACTCTTTATTTAGGCTATCTACTTGTCATCATTCCATTGGTCATGATTTTTTAGTATTTATTGTAATTTTTTTTAAAATGGATTAAAGTTGGAATGTGCAAAAATATCACAAAAAGATTGTTTAAGATCTTTCAGAATACAAAAAGACTAGTTTATTCCCTGCACCATGTGCGGGTTTTTATTTAGTTCATAAATCAGTTAATAAGTAATTCTGTATATAGTTTTATACGAAAAATAAGTTGATAGTTTTGAAATGCTACTGTTATATAATTAAAATTAAAATTTTATATATAATCAATAAACAACAAATATAAATAAACTTTTACGCCTTTTATAGTTTTATTTGATCAAATTATCATAAGTCAACTTTTAACACATTTATATATTGATTTGAACTCTTTTATTATTCATATAAAACTATATACGGAGTAATTCAAAATAATGTATAAGTGTAAGAACTGAGTTTCAATAAAATTAAATAGCATATAAGTGTAAGTAGTGAATATGTTTCAAATATATGCACATTTTTATTTTGTATTTATTGATTATTCAATGTTTTCGGTTTAGCGAAACAGTGAATAGTGTATAAATATATATGAATATTTATAAATTAAATTACTTAGTGAATAGTATGAAATTATTAATAAGTAGGTAGCTAAATAATTGCAACTAACTACTATATTTTGATATACAATGTATTAAAAATATTAAAATGCTTAAGAAAAATTCAAAAAATTCACAAAATGACACGTATGATTAATGAACCTAGAATGAAGTAGACGGCTCTAAATAACTTTGTTTTAATATATATACATAGATTGGATAAATTTTATGATTTTTGTGAAATAAAATATAGAAAAGCAAGCAAAGTCAATGATAAATTAACATTATGAACATCATATCTTAAGTTCGATAATAAATATCAAACATAACTATTATATATAAACTCAATCTTAATTTTTTCTATATACAGTATTAGAAGCATAGTAAATTGGTATTATCGTGTGTAAAGTTGCTAAATAATATACGGAGTATATAGTAGATGATATTGTAACGATACATACTCTATATACTATATTAAAAACACAGCAAACAAAAAGAAATATAATAGATCGATATTGTAACCTTTTTAGTTTTGTGGTAGAAATTAGTATTATAATACATATAGATAGTTTATGTTTCTAATATGTACAATTTAGTTATGTATAAATTTATTTTCTAGTTTATAACTAATTTTCTAGGTTTTTTAGTTAAAAATATTGAAAATTACAAAAAGTTGCAATGATTTTATTATTATGTTAACAAAAAAAAAACTCATAAATGGATTTAGTTTAATTAGAGAGATTTATCTTAAAGTTACATAAGTGGAGCAACCCGCACCACTCTGATTTCAGGAAAAAGATCCAGTGAGGATGTCTTTACAAAGAAGGAGTGAGGATCAATCTCCACCCTCCGTGTCATAAGTGATTTTTTAATCTCGTCCGTTCGTTTCCCCCCTTTCTCTTTCAGCGATAAAATTCAGCCGCTCTCTCCCGACGTCTTCTCGTCGCCGGCCTGTTCCTCCATAGATCTCTCCATCACATCGCTCGAATTGATGAATTCGTTCTCCATAGAAGAAGGAAAGCAACGAAAATTTGGTAGAAGAGAATCATCCTCCATGGCCTTCTCTCGCTTTAAACAACGAAACATAACTCTCTTTAGGTTCACTCATCTCTCTCAGATGCCTATATGCATCATTTGTCTAATCTCAGTTTATTATATACAATCATTATTGTCAACCTTTAAAATCGAAGTCAACCAGTGATGCACCTATACTTCACCAGTGATGCACTTTTACTTAACCACTGATGCACCTTTACTTAACCACTGATGCACCTATACAATTTATTATATACAATCATTATTTTCAAGCTTTAAAATCAAAGTCAGTCAGTGATGCACTCATACTTCACTAGTGATGCACATTTACTTAACCATTGATGCACCTTTACTTAACCATTGACGCACCTTTACTTAATCACTGATGCACCTATACAATTTATTATATACAATCATTATTTTCAAGCTTTAAAATCAAAGTCAACCAGTGATGCACCTGCACTTTACTAGTGATGCACCTTTACTTAACCACTGATGCACCTATACAATTTATTATATACAATCATTATTTTCAAGCTTTAAAATCAAAGTCAATTAGTGATGCACCTATACTTCACCAGTGATGCACTTTTACTTAACCACTGATGCACCTTTACAATTTATTATATACAATTATTATTTTCAAAATTTAAAATCAAAGTCAATCAGTGATGCACCTACAATTACAAGTGATGCACCTTTACTTAACCATCGATGCACATATACAATTTATTATATACAATCATTACTTTCAAGCTTTAAAATCAAAGTCAACCAGTGATGCACCTACACTTTACAAGTGATGCACCTTTATTTAACCACTGATGCATCTATCCTATCCTTTACCAGTGATGCACATATCCTTTACCAGTGATGCACATATCCTTTACCAGTGATGCACCTATCATTTACCAGTGATGCACCTTTTACTTAACCAGTGGTGCACCTTTTACTTAACCATTGATGCACCTCTACGTTACCAGTGATGCACCCATACTTTTACCACTCATGCACATTTACTTAATCACTGATGCACCTTTACTTTACCACTAATGCACCTTTACTTTATCACTGATGCACCTTTACTTTACCAGTGATGCAATGTACTTATCCTTTCATTTACTTAACCATTGATGCATCGATCATTTACCACTGATGCACCTTTACTTTACCACTAGTGCACCTATCATTTAACGTTGATGCACCTATCATTTATTCCATTAATCAAGCTTGCACATAAAAAAATAATGGAGATTTAATAATAACTTCCAGAAAACATAAAGTGAGAAGAAAACTCGTAATCAATTGCTTGTTGTATTTCAAATCCAATGAGATATACAATGATCATTGCAAGTTATCTTAATTTTGATACAATAAACGAGTCTAGAGTATATAGGAGAACATTTCTTGGTGAACGATCTCTTCTTCTCCGACGACGAATAGCTTCCAGGCGATGCGCTCCGGCGTAAACCAGACGACGACGAGTAGTTTCTAGTCGATGCGCTCCGGCGAGACCAGACGGTGGCGAGGCGTGGTGGTTGATTCGGACGGAGAAGCTTTTGTAGTTGGAGGCGGCGACGGCGACGACAGAGGTTTAATTTGGATCGTATTTGTTAGGAGATGCGGAGGAAGGAGAAGATTTAATTAAGCGTGGGGACCACCACTCTAAACTCCTAGTTGCTAGCCCTTGGATCTACTCCTCCTCACCGGAATTGGATCCCTGATTTCATGTGGTCGACTTCATTGTTCATCTTTTTTTACTAATTAAGCCTTTCAAGATTTAAGATGGATTGGTTTGATCAATTTGATAGATTGACTTAACAAAATTTTGTGTACCACAAACTATAGAAATTGGCAAGAAGAATACAATGATGTGGTTGGTCGAGGTGTTGATAGCTACGACAATTCACAACATTGTTTTCTTCTAGCCGACTTTACCCTACTTTCCAAGGAAGTAGAACTAATTAGGAAGTAGATTTTTTTCCTCTGTTTGGTTCATTAAAAAAACACAAGAACTTGCTTTTTAAGAAGTTGTAATTTCTCCCATCATGAAAATTGATCTTATCTTGTTCATGTAGTTAAGTTCAATTTTCTATGTTTTTAACTAATAAAATTATTAATTTTTATATTAGTACAAATTACATCAATTTAAACCAAACACGATTTCTTATATTGTGGTAATTTCGAATTCCTAGAAAGTAGGTAAGTTTTCAGGAACTTCTGACATTGAAGATTGGAATTTGAGGAATTTCGAGCAGTTAGAAAAGCGAGCAAGCTAAGGTTTCGAAGCATTTCTGCTGAACTTGCTCAGGCTCAGAATCGCACCATGAAGAAGATGAAATGGTTTTCTGTTATTGTGGGCTGAATTCATATATCATCATAACAGTAGCCATTGTTGGACTGTAACAAATATAAAACCATACGCATATTCTTCAAAGTATAACCCTTGTTGGGCTGAATTCATATTCTGTAAAGTATAACCAATAAAATATCCATGAATGTACAAGGGAATTAAGCAAGCTTTGTGCTTATTATTCTGAAAACAACTTCCATAAGAACTAGAATATAAAGTGGTAGATTGCATATGGATGAAAGAACTAAAACTCAAGGATGATCTTAAGTAATAAGCACACTAGTATAAAGAAGAATAACTTGGAAATCATAGACAAGAAGCTAGGATTCTAACCAAGGTATGGAAATCACACACGAAAAAAAATGTAACAGATTGAAGACTATTGAATTACGTACCTAGGACATAGTTGCATTCAGGTTAGGTGTTAAACAAAACTGATAATCAGCCAGTCCTCAGGAATTAACCGCCTCTTGTTTCAACGAATGAATGAGCTCCAATACATCATTACGCATGTTGAGCCGGACATAGGAATTAGCAACACGCTTTTCCAAAGCAGGGAACCAAAACCGGCTTTGTCTCGTTGACCAAGATGACAACCACTTACAAACAGTCTCAGCAGTAAGGAGAACATATAGACCAGAATCATAGCAGTAAGCTTCTGTGGGTGTAAGGGAATCGAGAAAGAAAGCTTCAGATTTACGCCTCTTTGATGATTTTCTCAATTGCTCACCATATCCTACTAAATTCTTGACATTTTCATATAGCTTTCTTGCTCGCAAGTGATTTATCCCACCCAAGCTATCATGATGAAAAAACAAGTTTACTCTTCTGTAATAAACCAACAAGCTCCAGTGTGAACCATCTTCATCATTGTCTGTTTCGTCATTGTCTTTAACAGGAAACAGTATCAGCATTCTCTGCTCCAGTTTTACAGGCTCGATTGATCCGTGTAAAGAATTAGTGATTGATGATGAAACCGAAGCTGAAACAAGAAGAATTTCATCTGTTTTGAATCTGTTGCTGAGGTAGCAGAAGTAGAACTCCATGATACGGTCGTTGAAGTAGCTTTCCTTTTCCAGGATGCATATATCAGACCTCCTTAGCACAATGCCATTGTAATTCAGAATCATGTCATCCATCATCAATTCTGGAACAAAATTGTAGATCATATCAGACAGTCATGAAACAAGAGCTTCTTTCAACACCACAACATTTGACATATAGAATTCAATCTGTAAAAAATATTCAGGAGCATTTCCTTTAAAATGACTCGCACAGAACTGAGCATTTGAAATTAAAAGATTCAAGTTGTATTCAGCAAAACTGAAAAACTTTCCCATGAAATAGTTCAGAGTTTAGACATTACACTATTACAGGGAGATGTAATTAATTTTGAATTGAGCGTCACCCTCATTGGAACAGTGTGGTTACACGATTTCACTGAACATATGAACACATATTTGCCGTTGTACTACACCCCGTAATGCTAGCCTTACTATTCTTATCAATTATACTATTACGTAAACAGGTCCCTGATTTAAGAAGAATCACAGCTATGGACAAAATAAAGCCACTTTCAAAACTTAAGCTGCCAAAAATAGAACAATAACACACTATACAACCTTGGGAA
This sequence comes from Oxyria digyna, assembly GCA_029168935.1. NCBI lineage: Eukaryota > Viridiplantae > Streptophyta > Magnoliopsida > Caryophyllales > Polygonaceae > Oxyria > Oxyria digyna. The sequence goes on along the minus strand of JAPVLV010000010.1, from coordinate 11,657,359 downwards.
TTTAAAGTGCACTGGATAATAATCAATCATCATCAGGAAAGGAATATTAATTTCCCAAATTGGAAAGCTAATCTCATTAATATACGAAATAAAACTCTGTAGAACCTTTTAATCCTTTCTAGCTATATTCATTATTCAATGCAGTTGTGACTTGTTGGTAATTTGAAAAACCTGATTGCCGAATCACCAGACTAGAAACTAATCAGAGCTTATTGCAAATCAGACACTGAAATACAAACCCGCGTGAATAAAAATTGATTTCACTTTTAAAACCCTACAAAGCAATCAATCGTTTGCAGATTATGTCCTCCTCATTACTAGTTAACAATGAATGAAAGCAATACACAACCTGGATTAGTTTTAAGAACTCAATTGCTATAATCTAGGTTAAGTGAAACCTGACAAGCAACAAATATGCACATAAAAGCATGATCACAATCCCGCATTCAACTAAAATAGGAAACAGACCCACAGAATAGACTAGCAGCAATCCCTAATTCGAACCAGGGAAAGAAAAAAAACAGACAGGACGAAGTAATCAAGGCAACAAGCAAGTGGGAAGTTGAGAAATTACCTCGTATAGAGATTGTAATGGTGATAAAATGAAGGGGTTAAAGAGGATTAAATTGGAATGACGAAACTTGGGAGGAAAGGAAGAGGAAGCAAGAAGAGAGGAGAAGGAGGTCTAGACAGAGGAGGGATTTCCAAGTTTTTTTGATCATACAAACTTTCAGAAATTTTAGGGAATATAGGTTTTTGTTTTTCTTTATACACCTCGTTTTTATTCCCTTTTTACACTAAAGCTTTTCGAGGGGTAAAAAATTGCAACCTACAAATTTATAATAATTTCTGTTTCAGCCAATCGGAGGTGAGTGTTAGGCTTACATATATAGATCATCAAAGTATAATTTCACTTTTCTCTAAAGTACCCTACAATATTTACAAATCCGAAAGTATAAATATAGTTATTACTTTTTTTCTTACAGAATTCACGGTTTCTCTTCCAAAAAATTTACAAATAAAATGAGTATGTTAAAAAAATGCTAGATATAAGAGGGGTTCATTCTAATACTTGCCTGTATAACATGAGTTCCAAGTTGAGTAGTGATTAATCTTGTCCCATTGCATAAACCGAAAGACTGGTCAATATTTCTGAGCAACATAATAGGGACGCCCATTTTAAGCTTCAACACATGATTTGGCACACCAGAACACCTAACGCTGTTCAAGTAGTCAGAAGTATAGATATTGTGATCAGATTCTGCAATATGATGTGTCTTGCAAAGGCTATCAGAACTGAGATAGATTTTCTCAAGCCCCTTCAACAATGACAATATATAATCATTAACTTGATCAACTTCTTCATGTGTAGGTGCCAGAATTGCTCGTTCCTCAAAGTAGCCAGGACATAACTGATTTTCCTTAATAGAGGGATATACAACCTGGACAATTGCTGGAATCAGATCTAGTTCATAGTTCTTCACTAAGAGGTCATCAGGAATCGTTATCTGTGCTTCCCCATCATTGTCATCACCTATAGTACCATCTCCAATGCTTAAAATCCATTCAGAAAATTCTTTTACTTCTTGCTTCTCAGAATCACTGTTACCTTGTTGAATCCTCATGTTTCTGGTCAAATGAAGAACTTTACAGTGTTCCCACAACCTAGAGGAATTAATGGTGGCAAAAACGATATCTTCTCTGCTTCCTTTTGTGATGACGGGAAGGATTTGCCTAAAGTCCCCACCAAATACTATCACTTTTCCTCCGAAAGGTTGTCTATCGCTATTTGGATTTGTAGCACGACAAATATCTCTCAGAGTCCTATCTAAGGCTTCAAAACAATACTTATTAGTCATGGGTGCTTCATCCCATATAATAAGTTTCGCAACACAGATCAACTCAGCAAGTTCTGTTCCAGAACTGATATGACATGTCGACACCTCATCAACTTTCAAAGGTATTTTAAATCTTGAATGAGCAGTTCTGCCTCCAGGTATTAAAAGAGCCGCATTTCCACTTGAAGCAACAGTGAGTACTATATCACCTTTACAACGTATTGCCGTGGAAAGTGCTCTCCATATGAAAGTTTTCCCAGTGCCACCGTAGCCATTCAAGAAAAATACACCTCCACTGTCTGGTAGAACACTATTCATGATTTCATCATATACTGCTTTTTGCTCACTTGTAAAGCTAGAAATCAATTTTTGATGTTCTTCAGCTAGATGTGATTTGTCATATCTAAGTTCATCTTGTATGAGCCTGTTGACACCTTCTGATAAGAGACTTTGATCAATAGCAGGCATCTTCGTATAGTTTTTTAAACTATTACCACTTTGTTGCAATAACTTGTCAATTTCAGCGAGAGCATAGTTTTGTAGTTGTTCGTCTGTTAGACACAAATCTGCCAAAAAAGTTACTTCTTAATAAAGATATAAATCTGCAATAATAGACAAATTCTACGTATAAAATAGTGAAAAAATAGGCTTGGTCTATATGCACACGTTTTTTTTGCTAAATGCACACTAATCTGTGCGGTAAGAGTTGCAGTACACTTCTGTGCGTTAAGGATTACCGCACAAAAGGGCTCCGGGGCATTGTTGGAATGTTTTCTGAAACGTATATGAATCTGGTGCGGTAATTCTTACCGCACAGATATGTGCGTTAACAATTAACGCACCACGTTAATACGAGATTAACAAAAAAAACAGATTTTGATTAACTTAAACACCTGTGCGGTGACTCTTACCGCATAGGATTTGTTATTTTTTTAATTAATAAATTTCTTTAAAAAAGTATTTAAATAATAATATCCTGTGCGGTAACAATTATCGCACAGGTTTAATATATAAAAAAAATATAAAATATGGTGCGGTAATCGTTACCGCACCAGTTTTATCTATTTAAAAAATAATAAATCTGTGCGGTAACAATTACCGCACCAATTTAGGTTATTTGTAAACCAAAATTTTCCCTCCCCGACCTTTCGTCCTCCGTCCTTCTTCTCATCTTTTCCCTCCCCGACCTTTCGTCCTCCGTCCTTCTTCTTATCTTTTCCCTCCGCCGCCGTCCTTCTTCCTCCATCCATTTTCCCGTTGATTAAGCCACCAAATCCACAAATTGATGAGGGAGGGCAGAGAGGTGCCACAGGGGAAGAGCACGGATCGTTTGGTTGCCATTCGTGGCATGCTTGACCGTGTTCGTTATGAGGAGGTCAGATTTTAAGAATGTATGCTTTCGTTATATTGTGTGAATGTAAACTATACTAACTGTTTTGTAATGTTTTGTTGCAGGTTAACTGGTTTCCCTTTTCAAATGTGGATTTCAGACTTCCGCAGTACGCCCCGTCTTTGTTTGAGGGCATTCTCCGTTGTCTAGACATCGAGGAGCTCTATCAGCCAGGTCGCCTGCTGCGACAGTTTGGACATGTGCAGGGTATCCCAGATCCTCCCCCAGAGCCCATCCAGGTGACACGTAACAACAGGCTGACACATTATTCAGTTCACTTTGAGAAAGATCTGCTTGGTGTGTGGGATCAGGACCCTAGGCCTTTGATACAGATTCGGGAGCCACGAGCGACGTACTATTGGGCAGTCACAGATGATTATCTCGATTGGTATGATCGAGTTTCTCATCCTCTGGTGGATCCCAGATCACGTAGACTCGATCGTCCAGTTGGTCCGCTGCGTATTCCACTTCGGTTGACAGTTTTGCGGTACGATTATAAATTTTATTAGTCATATTCATTCAATTAGTATATTTGATTGTAATGTTTTGATATGTTGTTAATATAGCGGACCCAGCTAGTGACTTGTGAGATTCGAGCTTTCTTGGAGACACCACCAGAGAGGAGGCCTGCAGATATCGATGAGTTCATGAGGCGTCTCCTTGGAGTTTTGACTGACGGGGCTCCACTGATGGCTCCAGCTCTGGTTCGTCAATCTCAACTTTTTCGGCATTCAATCCACGAGGAAGGCCAAGGTAGTGGGCAAGGTAGTGGGAATGAGGGTTGTGACTTGGAGTGATGTCAAATATTGATAGCAAAACTTGAGTTTTTTGAAAAAGGCGAAAAACGACCAAATACATCAAATATTGATAAAAATGGTTCAAAACGTCTCGAAACGACTAAGAAACGAAAAAAATCGACTCAAAACGATATAAAACAAGCCAAATCGAAATTTGAAGGAATTCCGAACAAGTTGTAAATATGTGTAAAAATGTGGCCAAAATGATGGCATAATATGGTCAAATTGAGCAAATCTTAGCAAAACTTGAGTTTTTTGAAAAAGGCGAAAAACGACCAAGTACGTCAAATATTGATAAAAATGGTTCAAAACGTCTCGAAACGACTAAGAAACGAAAAAAATCGACTCAAAACGATATAAAACAAGCCAAATTGAAATTTGAAAGAATTCCGAACAAGTTGTAAAAAAGTGTAAAAATGTGACCAAAATGATGGCATAATATGGCCAAATTGAGCAAATCTTAGCAAAACTTGAGTTTTTTGAAAAAGGCGAAAAACGACCAAGTACGTCAAATATTGATAAAATGGTTCAAAACGTCTCGAAACGACTAAGAAACGAAAAAAATCGACTCAAAACGATATAAAACAAGCCAAATCGAAATTTGAAAGAATTCCGAACAAGTTGTAAAAAAGTGTAAAAATGTGGCCAAAATGATGGCATAATAGGCCAAATTGAGCAAATCTTAGCAAAACTTGAGTTTTTTGAAAAAGGCGAAAAACGACCAAGTACGTCAAATATTGATAAAAATGGTTCAAAACGTCTCGAAACGACTAAGAAACGAAAAAAATCGACTCAAAACGATATAAAACAAGCCAAATCGAAATATGGATAATGGATAATGGATAGTGGACAGTGGATAATGGATAATGGATAATGGATAGTGGGTAATGGATAATGGATGTCATATGTGTATAGTTTGGGCCCATATCGTTTTAACGCCTTGAAACGATGAAAATCGAAATTTTGAAATTGCACTAGTAGAAAAAACACCTGTTGAGGCGGTCAAAAACCCCCCTGTTGAGGCGGTTAGGGGTCGCTGCAACAGGGGGGCTGCAACAGGTCATGAGCTGCTGAGGCGGACAGAGCCCGCCTCAACAGAGGGGTCTGTTGAGGCGGTCGGGAGGGTGACCGCCTCAACAGGTGCAACGTTTTCTACCTCTGTTGAGGCGGGCAGAAGTGTGATCGCCTCAACAGAGGGGGTCTGTTGAGGCGGGCAGAAGGGTGACCGCCTCAACAGAGGGGGTCTGTTGAGGCGGTCACCCTTCTGCCCGCCTCAACAGACCCTCTCTGTTGAGGCGGTCACACTTCTGCCCGCCTCAACAGATGGGACAAATGATGAATCTGTTGAGGCGGTCATTCTTCCGCCCGCCTCAACAAGTGTTTTTTTTAAAAAAATATTCGGTTTGAATTTACAGTAACCAGCCTGTACGAAACAGAATAAGCTAGCAACCTGTTTCAATCATTCTGAACGTCTAGTTCCACTTGCAGATACATTTCACATACAATATGTGTTCAGTTTCAACAGAATATATGCAAGTACAAAACCTATTATTCAAATATCCAAAACATACGCTTAAACTAATAGATATTTGGTTGTAAAGAACTTAGCCCATTGCTCATGAACAACATCGAGTTCCTCACTTGTATAAGGCGAATAGTTATTTTCATTTTTCGGAATCGAAAAATTATTATCGAAAACGTCAACGGGCCTAGTAAGGCCTAATGAATTTTGAATGAGGCCCAAACACAAAAAACGACAAAAATTGACATAAAACGGCTTAATAAGCACTTAAAACGTAAAAGTCAAGAAATGTAACATTAATATTTGAGCATTACCAATCAAACGCTATCGTTTTTATAAGAAATTAACAACTTTAAAACTTAGAAGTATGTAAACGAAGACTTTCACCTGTATGCTACTACTCTCAAGTATATAAGTTGTATAGTTATATCATATGTATGTGATACCACTTCGTTACTAAGATGAACTTCATATAATGTGTTTATTTCATCATATAACATTAGTTTAACACTTAATTGTTATCGTTTGACTCAACTGACCTCGTATTTCATTAGTATAATATGATTTTTTATCATATAACTCTTCGTAATCTCATATTACATTAGTAAAACTTGATAAAATTATTCACAAAACTCTCAATAACGACATATTTCAGTAGTATAACATTACTTTGGGTCATAAAACTTTTTATAATATAAAATAGTATAAGAAAACAACATAAAAAATGAATTTTTATGTAATTAGGGTTGGTACTACAACAGTTACCGCACCAACCCTAATACCCTAAACCCTACAAACACCAGAAACATTTGATTCTGGGTAAAAGGGTTGGTGCGTTAACAATTAAGGCACAGATTCTGTGCGTTAATTGTTAACGCACCAGAATCTCGGCTGTGCTTGAATGTTGGGCTGGTCGTCTTTGTTGGGCTGAGATTTTTCTGTTGGATCTTGACGAAGTTGTGTTATCAGTTGTGCGTTTATTGCTAACGCACCACCATATTTTGCTTGAGTGTGTTACAGCTACCACACAGCTGTAAGTCACTTTTGGATGACCGAATTACGTTATTGGGCCTTTGTTGTTGTGGACCTTTTGTCTACATCGGCCCAAATCTAAGTTACCCTAGTAAAACCTCGGCTATAAATTCACTGCCTCAGTGAACCCTATTATCTCATTCTCACTGCGCCGTAAAATAATTAGGTTTCAAGTTCTTACTCTGTATTTCAATTAAAAGTCTCATTTTTTACTGATTTCGTTAGATATCTTCATTGTTTCTAACATGTTTTCTTACTTTGTATTACAAATTCAAACAACCATGGCATCATTTTCATCCTCCCCAGTTCCAGCAGAAGGCAGTGAGATCCAGTGCCCGAGTAGAAGGTGCTCAAGAACAATCAAGGTGTTCACTGGTAATGACAAGAACAATCCCCATACGTATGGACGAAGGTATACCACATGTCAGTGTAACTACATGATCGTGTATCTTGAGCCAGGATACGACAGTCATCATCTCCGAGTCATTGCAAAACTGTTGAAGGAAATAGCTGACCAGCAGTTGAAGCTGGTATATTTTCACCAGGCTAAGAGTATTGAAGTAGCCAAACACTGGATACAACAGAGGTTTCCCAATGACCCTGTTCCTAGTTTTTATGACAGTGACTCCGATTAGGGATCTTGGTATCAAATCAGTGAATCTCTGTTAAGTCTGTGTTTAGTTTAAATTTCAAGAATGAGTCTGTTGTCTTTCCTTAATGAGTCTGTTGTCTTTCCTTAATGAGTCTGTTGTCTTTTTAATTTATGCTGAGTGTGTTGTAGTTTATGGATTCACTGATTTCACTTCACTGTTTCACCTACCTCATCTAACTCTACTGAAAACACTATTTAAAGCAAACAAGACAAGTCATTACATATTTCAAAGCAGACAAGACAAGTCATTACTTATTATACATCAATTCCAATCGAAGTCTAAAGATCAAGGCTACTGAACTATTACAAATCAAGTCATGTAGTCCATACGCTTTCCAGCAGTAAAGCGGTATTGTCGAAACAAGTCCACTTGGCCAGCATATATCCCTTCCCACCACTTGATGTTGTCATCTGCAAATCTTCTCCACGAACCGGAACAACGTGGCAATGGTGCCCCATCACGGAGCCAAACCTAGATATACAAAGAAAATTAATCAATAAGTATAAATTATTTCGACGTTTCATGACGTTTGTGTAGATTACCACAGATTCTTACCGGTATCCAGTGATTACTGCATCCGACAAGAGCTATCCCAAAAATCTTTTGTGGAGGACCAGGGCTCACTGTAGACTGCCTTATTGGCAAGCATAAACACGGCGCATCCCAGGATAGTTGCACTAAACCAACATTATACACTGTGACAAACACCAAACCCATAAATGGCATGTCCATCCAAAATGGTCTCTCACAAGGACTTCTCATGTAGTTAACTTGAGCAATAAGATCATCCCATGTTCCTACCCGTAGTCCACGTCGTATGGGCTCCCATGTCTCTTTGTTTCGAAGAAGCTCCGCTGCCAACGTAGCACAGATCATACGATATTGACTCTGTTGCATACCCGTAAGTAGAGCCATTGACCGATACCCACAATGTCCGTCTGAACGCACATCTTTCACAGAAGTCATGTAGGAAAGCCAAAAGTAGTCAATATTTTTCACCCCCAAGTTCACCCCCATATAACTTATGGCTTCTTCAATCTCTTCTTCATCTTCTCCTTCCTCTGTTTCGTTTCGATCTGGATAGCAAGCTCTTAGGGGCACGACATTCATGTCTTCGTCTTCTAAATCGATGGTCTCTGAAAACAATTGTTCAGGTTGGGACTGTGATCCGAAGTCGAACGACACTTGACTTGCTTGCTTTTTAGGACAAGTTGGTCGTTCACTTTGCCTATTTGCCTTCTCCTTTGCGACTTTTTGCGCATTCTCAGTATTTGTTAAGTCTTCTCTAACGTACTCGTGGTAACTCTTTTCCCTCTTTTCTCTCGGAGGAGAATTCCCATTTCGCTGCTTCTCCTTGTTCTTTGATCCCGGCGGCCTTCCTTTTCCTTTCCTAAACAAGTTTGTTGGCTCTACCAAAGAACTTTGTTCCGGATAGAGTTCCATCCCTCAAATCTCCACTTTCCCATTTTGCCCACATTTCACGCATTCTGATCTCCGGAATAGACAACTTTCTCAACCTCTCTTCGTAGATTTCTTCGGTGCTCGAGCAAAATATCCCCCAACATTGTGTAACAAAGTTCTCCGCCCTTTTAGTATTTTTAATCACTTTTTCTGCGTGTGACTGGATGTTGTGCTTAATGTGCACCCAACACAATAGTTGCTTCACATCAGTGTCTTTGAACACAAGTTTGATTGCTCTCAACAAAGCCTTTTCACAGTCGGTCATTATAGCCTTCGGCATCACTCCCAAATTTCTACACAACTCATGAACGCACATCATCACAAACTTGTAATGCATTACTGTCTCCTGAGCCATGAATGCATATGCGATGTTGAACGTCTTGTGCGTGCAAGTGAAACCAACCATCTCCACTAAAGTCATATCATACCTATTTGTCTTGTATGTGGCGTCCATGATAATCACGTGAGGAAACTTCCTGAACAAACGAATCGACTCCGGGTGAGCGAAAAAAAGGACTTCAACCTCATTCGTCCTCGTGTTCCTCAAAGGTTGACAAAAATACTTGTTCTCTTTCTGAAAATTTAGAGACCACTGAGTAACTGACAATTCACCACGATCTTCAAAATTGATCTTCTGCAAAAAATTGGCAATCTGCTTCATGGATGTCACATTTTGCGGGTCTCTTTTCCTAAGCTGAATAAGTATGTTTTTTGGCGTCTTGCGATCATCCCCCGCTTCCCTTGCTATTTTCTCCTCCTCTTTGCTCATTCTACCCACGAATGAATTCCCATGAAAACTAGTAGGAAGGGTGTGGTTGTGACGACCTTCTACAACATTCACGATCCATTTATAACTATAAGGCCCTTCTTTTATACGAACCCCATATAACTCAAATGTACAACCACATTTCTTCGATTTTCGGTCACGAAGCCTCGGAACCGGCAATTCTGGATTTTTTAAATTCACTTTCAGCCTACCCGATCTAGGTTTTCCAAACCTATCGCATACAAAATCAATGCAATATTTGCTAGATGTACGATGTACCAAAACTATCATTAAATCCCTTGCTCTTTGTTTTGTCCATTCCATCATCTCTTCTTTACTATCCCACATTTGCGCAGTACTAAAATGTGGTCTAAAGTCTTCTTCCTATATTGATTAAACTACATTACTTAGATACGCAATTTTACTAATTAACCTAAATCTCATGCAATTAAATACAAAATTTAAATTCATAATATACTAACCAAAATCGGTAACGGAGTCCAATCGTCTAATGCAATTGATACATTTGCTTCGCCTTCTTCCTCTTCTTCGTCCACTTCCTCATCGACTTCTTCGTCTTCTTCGTCCACTTCCTCTTCTTCATCGACTTCGTATTCTTCTTCCACGACCCCTGATATCCAATTGTCGTTACCATCATCCTCACTACTCTCATAATTATAAGACATTGTGGTGTGCATTGCAAAACTTCAACAAGAGAGCTCAACCTCTATATACAACCAAAAAATGCCCGTTGGAATTTTATGCCCGTTGGTGCGGTAATAGTTAACGCACCAACGAGCATTTTTTCAAAAAAAACCTGTGCGGTAACAGTTACCGCACAGATTATATTTATTATTTTCTTAAAAATTTAATTTAATTATTTTCAAATAATTTTAAAAAAAAACCGGTGCGGTAACAAATACCGCACCAGGTTTATTCATTATTTAATTCCTGGTTTTAATTTTGTTTTTTTTTTAAATTTTATATATCCTGTGCGGTAAGAGTTACCACACAGGTGTTTAAGTTAATCAAAATCTGTTTTTTTTTTGTTAATCTCGTATTAACGTGGTGCGTTATTTGTTAACGCACATATCTGTGCGGTAAGAATTACCGCACCAGATTCATATACGTTTCAGAAAACATTCCAACAATGCCCCGGAGCCCTTTTGTGCGGTAATCCTTAACGCACAGAAGTGTACTGCAACTCTTACCGCACAGATTAGTGTGCATTTAGCAAAAAAAATGTGTGCATATAGACCAAGCCTTAAACATAGAGTAAAAAGGATTATAATTTTTAATATAAAATCAAGGCCGAAAGACATTTACGTACCTTCTATACGAAGAATCCTCCTTTGTTTATTAACGATGTCATTTGATTGATGCTTCCACGTCTGTTCCCAGACAAAATCTGGCCTAGCCATGCTATCAGAAATCAAAAGAAATACAAATAGACTCCTCAGATAATGTGTTGTGCCCCAGAAACTTGCTTCTCTGATCCCCTCAATGTATTCATTGTCATCATCTAATAATCCCATAACATAACACGCTTCTTTGAAGGTGGGATGTGGAAAGTCATTAACAGTCCTGATTGCTTCAAAAGACGTCGAGCCTTTAATGTGATTTAGAAGAATTCTAAGATAGTACTTCTCTCCGCTACCTGGACTTACGGGATAAATTCTTCCAATAGAAGATGTTCCCGGAGCACGAAGTTTCCATTCTCGTTTTGAAGCAACCCATGCAAACTTTTCAGGAAATTGACAGTAGGTCAATTCTCTTGTTGTTTCACTTGTTTTGTTACACTCCATCCAATGCAAAAACATCTATAGGATCATCATCAACAAACATAACACTTTGTTCACCAGGAAGGTGAAAATTCAACCGTTGAAGAGGCGAAGTACGATAATGAATCCCAAACCCAAAAATTCTCCAAGCAGCTTCGCACGCAGATACATAACGACAGTTAAGATAGTTTGTTGCTTCATCAATGCCTTCACTTTTCTTTGAGTTTGCAACATATGTTGAGATTGCAGCAGTGACACGGTCTGGACCCTTGTTTACATACTTGAACAAATATTTAATGCTCCCAGTTCGATTGCACCATTCCACATTTATATGTGCATTGTATTTTAGGAGAAGAGTTGCATTGTAAGGAACTACATACCTATTATCTAAGGGAGCTCCACTCTTCTCAATCGTTATCCCATCATCGCGTCTTCTATAAATAGGGTAGCCATCTTCAGATACAGAAGTCTCCCCATTGAACGCTTTAGGATAGTACTTTTTACACATGCCTTCTTCCATACATGGAGAGGTGGGATTTGTATGTCCACACGGACCATGCATCATGAAATCTGTCACAACCTTGAACAAAACGGGATCATGTTTTGGGTCTGGAAGCGCAGCAAATATAACTCTATCAATATCCGATGTAGTAGGCAACTTAGACTCCTTTTCCAGAAACAATAAAATGTGAGCATGAGGCAAACTACGCTTCAGGAACTCGATTGTGTACATTGCTGCAACATATCAATAAATCACAATAAAACATAGATATACTTATTTGGAAAAATGAAGATATTTTTCGTAATCTACTAAAGTATAGGAAAATAATAAAAAAAGATGCAATCAAAAGAAAAACATTTAAGGATGTGATTTGGTTACCTGATTTAATTTTCCCAAAGATTTTTCCAGTTTTGAAGTCTTCCATCATGTTAACTTCATATGGAATACTCTGCATATAATGTTTGGTCGATCCTCGGGTTGTAGACCCCTTTTTTCAACAAACCTTATGATCTCAGGCCATTTTGAATTACATGTGAATGTAATAAATAAATCAGGATAACCGTGATATCTGCATATTGCCATTGCATCTTGAAAGTCCTGCCTCATGTATCTCGGTCCACCAGTAAATGTATGGGCCAAGATAACTCGCTTCCTTGTTGAAGATGGTTCAGTGTTCCCCTTGTTAGTTGTTGTCTGGATGTTATTATACAAATCTGATCGAAGCTTCTTTTGATTGCATCTATGGTAGTTCAACCTATGTGATTCAATCATTGTATAAACATCAACCAATCAAGAACTGTTGAAACAACTTTTTGGATGAACGAAGAGCCGACGATTCTGATGGGCGTTCGTGGATTCTAAACTGGCAAAATTCTTTTAAAGTTACCGTCACTCTCTTCCTTGAAGAGTTTAGAGACATATCACTCAAAGAAATATCAAGTATCCATCCTCACCATAAGGGAATGCTAGAGGATATTGAAGAGCAAGGTATGAAGGATGCAACTCATGAATCCGTTGAAACGGACCAGCCTTAGTGTGTAGTACAATGTCTCTGTGTGCTAAATTTGTCCCAATATCTCCAACAATAAGAGCAGCAACCTCATCTTTTGTTGTGAGATTGTATCTCCTCCCATCAATTTTTCTTTCACTAATACGACGCAACTTGACATTAGATGAATTAGGTATCTCTTTAAAGAAATCTCTTGCCATTCTGAATGCCTTTGCATGGGGGTTGTGTTCATCTATCATCTTTCTCAATTCAGTCACAAGAGCATCATCAACTTTTTTCACCCTAGATCTGTATTAAAAATATGCATATAAAAAATCAATATTTAGTAATACAAACAACACATAATATATATAGTAAAAGAGTTAGCTAAATATATTGAATAGTAAATTTCCATACCTTATGGCACGAATTCTATTTGCATCCTCGTGTTCGGTATCATAGATATAGAGTTGTGAAAACTTCGGTGTGGACCCAGATACAGGTAAGAAGCTCCCAATTCTATGAAAATTTTGTCCATTCATTCGATAACAGTAAGGTCCACGACCTGCTGCGATGGGTGCCACCTTACCTGCTAAAGAGATGAAAGAAAACATCATATTGTAAGCAATGATATTTTCTAGGAATTGTTTGCTTTTTGGATGCCTGTTTGTCAAAAGGCTTGTAAGCAGTGGAGGTGGATCCTTTAACAAAGGAAGCTCAATTTTTCCTTTCATGCAACATAAAGAAAATTCTGGAGCATCATTTTCTAGTTCTCCATCTTCAGTTGGCTTGGGTTTTGATTTCTTGCTTCTTTCAGCATACCATAATAAGGCACCACAATACTGACATTCACATTCAGGATCACCATGATCTTTGTATTTCACTACATAATGTAAATAACCGTAAAAAAATAGACAAACAAACCCTATTGTCAATTGGAAAGATACATAATAAGAATGAATTGAGCTAACCTGTATTACTTAAGACTGGTCTATCAACAACTTGGTCACGATCTGATGATTTAATCAACCAAACGTGAAATAATGTACATGACTATGATATAACAACAACACACATTATTTATGATATAATTGTTATGGAAATGATGCTAACCTGAAGTTCGAGGTATTCCAAGACGCTTTTGTCTAATAATTCTCATTATTTCCATCCTCATACGCCGAGCTAATTTGAAATTGGAAGAAATAATAGTTAAACATATCAGATAAATAAAATAATGCTCATATGTTATTGGTAAAATTTGTTACTGGAGTAATAAAATTTGTAATAAGTACTTACCTCATTTGCTTTATCTAGAATGGTTACTGCAATTTTTTTTTAAAATTGAACAACCTCCCTGTCAAATAGGGTAAGTTGAGTTGTTCCACTTCCATCTATAACATGAATCTGAACACTAAATCTGTAAAAAAATAGTTTTTAGTAAATTAATGAATATGTTGCATATGTTAAAACAAAGATAATTGTGAGACTATTACCTTGGAATTGCAAACTTCACCACTCCACATTTTTTACAAATGAACTCATCTTCAGTAGGTTCTACTTTACTCTTATAATATCAACAATTATTATTATCAATATATTCAATTGTAGCAATTGTGACAACTTTAAGTACCTGAAATTAAAAATAAAGTTTATAATATTTCATTATTTTAGATACAATAGGATAAAATTGAATTGAGCTAGATATTTTAATACTTGATTATAAAATAACTTACTGTTTTCACTTCATGAAGATGGTCATAAAGCTCCTCCAAGGTTTTTCTATCTTTAACCTTTAAAAACACATCAGCAGGAGAAACTGAAGGGCCACTTGAAAGCTGAATTTGTAGCCCATCCTTTTTAGATAAACTGTATAGTAATTTTTTATGAATACAGTTTAGTATAAAAATATAAAATACGAATATCAATTTAAATATAATATCAACTCTGAACATTATACCTCTTTTTGAAATCTGAAATTTCTGAAATCTTATCATCATCAAAAGGAATGGACGACATAATTCAGCTAACGTTGTGGAGGGACAACAATAATGTTTTCTGAGGTAGATCCAAGGAATGGACGGCATAATTCAGCATAATCATCCCAAAGAATGCAATTTATAACATTATCCCTAAAATGATATAAAAAATCAGAAATAATAGTTAGTCTAGATCATAACAATTATTTACACTTATCATTCATAAGGGAAGAGAAATAAAGAAAGCAAGTAGCTAAAACCAATATTGTTTTTAACTTATGTATATAACATAGCCAT
Source organism: Oxyria digyna (assembly GCA_029168935.1). Taxonomy (NCBI): domain Eukaryota; kingdom Viridiplantae; phylum Streptophyta; class Magnoliopsida; order Caryophyllales; family Polygonaceae; genus Oxyria; species Oxyria digyna. Next base: position 11,642,356 of record JAPVLV010000010.1, on the reverse strand, counting down.
TTTCAATTCTATGCAGGCTGCAAAATGTTATTTTATCAAAAGTTTCGGATTAGCTTGTTGTGGAGGGACAACTCTGCAAACTTGTAGAGGGCTGCAGTATGCAAGAAATAAAAGGTTGGTATTATCTGTAATCTCTGTTTTGGATTAGTAAGTATGCATATTTCTAATATTTATAGGCTGCATTACAGGCTGCATAACATTTATAGGCTGCATAACATTAGCTAGAATAAGTGCTTCTGTATTCTTCCATAAAATATGTAGAAAAACAATTGGCATTAGAATGACATATAAGTGAAAATATAAAAAGTTCAACTTCATATTTATTAAATACCTTGCATCCATTAACATTAGGTTGATGTATTTTCCATCCTTTTTACCACTCTTAGGAAATACATTAATCTTATCACTTATTCCGACCAATGCACCAATAACATCTACATAAAATAAGATTAGTATAAATACCATTACGGTTGCGACCAATGGCCTGATCTATCTCGTAGATGGCCTGATCTACGAGATAGATCAGGCCATCTACGAGATAGATGAGGCCATCTATGAGATAGATGAGGTCATCTACGAGATCACCTACGAGATCAACTACGAGTTCCCTTGATTATCTACGAGTTCCCAAAGTCACCTACGTGAAGATTAAGTACATCGACGAGAAGATCTACGCGTAGACGACGACAAGTACGAGAAATAACGAGTATGAAGGCGTCGTCGAGATCGAGATAAAGTCGGCTGAGTATATTTATGTCTTTTATTTAATATTCATTATGTAAATAGTAAAAGATACTAGAAAGAATATCTTTTACCATGTTTTATATTTGGTTAAAGATATAAGGAAAAAGATAAGATTCTTTCCTTAAAGATAGAACTAGGGTTTGCCTATAAATAAAGGGTTCCCTTATCATTGTAAAGGGGGCTGATTCCAAAAGTAATACACAAGTATCTCGAGTTCTCTCTCTTTTATCAATGGTGTTTTCTAGATGAAGTGTTGGCACCGTAAAGTTTGATCTTCGCCCTACAATTGCTTAGTTATCATCTCGTTGTTAATTTCGCTACAAACAATGGCGTCCACCGTGGGGCATGATAAAAAAAAGTGCCTTCTTTTCATCAAAAGAAACCATCTATTCTTCACAAAAAATCCAAAACCTAACGAGCCTTCAAAGATCAAAGAAGAAGATCAAAATCCGGAATCATTCCTGGTTCACATAGCTGTCTGCGACACAATTTTAAAGATCTCGTATCTCTCCCTTCCGATGTCCAAATTCAATGAACTTTTGAGGGATTAAAGTAGACTTTAATATCGGTCGAATGGCATTGGAATCATGCAATTCCGAATTTTCTACAGAGCAGGCTGACATAAACAAGATGAGTGCAGAATCCAGAACCAGGAAGATTTCTCTTTCACCAAAACGGTAATATCTATCCATAATCTTCTTCCTTTGAGTTCTATAAGGTTCAACTTGATTGTATCCATGCCAAATCAGATTAGGTTGCATATAAATCATGCTAAAGGAAAATTCTTAAGTTCATTATCATGAGATTTCCATATCTAAATTTGCATATTGACCATAGAAAAGTATGTTAGACTTGATCTAAAGATTAAATCTTTCTTATTCTTATTTGAGATTCAAGATTATAGTATGAGAATCTAAAAAGATCAGAATTTTATGGTTAAGTAGAAGTTCATAAAGGTTGTACCTTGATTAAGCATGGTATACATCTACCTAAGCATGTCGTATCGTTTTTACTTGCATATGATGACTACGCCGTATCTCGTTTATAAACGATGAGTGAATCGTTAAGAGCCAATAAGAGACCAAGGAAATCAGCTAAAGATTAAAAAAATCATGTAAGTCCCTCCAAGAAGACGATCAAGGCGCTAAGACGTCATGAACAACACGTTCCTGAGACGTCAAAGATAACGTCAGACGAACTCCTCTCCAAAGACAAGAAATACCGCGTTGCTTTATTCGCATCTCCATGACAAGGGGTAATATCTCCACAAGTTTAGTACGACCATGACGATGTCTAAGGAACACGACATCCAAGAAGCCAATTACAAAGGCTAAGGATAGATGATGCATCTCGATCTAATCACAACTCATAAGCTAAGTTCTCTACTCCTTTATTCTATATCTTTATTCAAGTACCACGTTTCCATGATCATATCTCACCTGAACGTGCATGATAAATAAGATTAAATTAGCATAAAGATGCATGCTACCTTTACATACGCTCATAAACTGAAAAGTTGAAGAATTGCATGTTAAGTATGAGATAACCTCCTAAGTCTTTCGTTAAGCTTTCTCCTTAAAGTCTTTATGATCTAAATCACACTTGATTGGATAGGCTTTTCAGAATTGTTATTGTTCAAGATAAATAAGAGTACAACAAAAAATGACGGCGTCAGGCAAGATGACGACTTTGAATAGGATTACTATGTGATAATCTCACTCTGAACACCATCCTAAAATCATCACAAGGGGGGATAGGATACCCAAGTCATCATTAAAGAAACAAGGCGACATAAGCTCTCAATTTTGCAAGATGAAGAGCAAAGCGTGATGCCAAAGATGAAAAGTCAATAGAAGTCAGTCAGCCACAACAAGTTTTCAACGTCGCCCCTCAACGCGACGCCTTCTCCTAAACGCGTCTGATGGGCACACCGTCCTAAACGACATCCTTCTCCAACGTTTATAGACGTAAAATCAAGAACTCCATCATTATATGATCTCCAAGCTATCATTCAAAGTACGAACTAAGTGGAATACAAGAACGCGACTGATCAAGACAGTCTCAAGTTCGGACACGACACTAAGAGTCGCCTAAAGAAGTACAAAGTGCAGCAAAACCAAGTAAGTTCTCTATGGAACCTAAGCCTTTCAGATCTTACTTTAATCTGAGGAAAAGAAAAAGATACTTCATCAAGTTGAAAGAAAAAAGAAAGATCGCGTCTCAAGACGCTAGCTAAAGACCATGCCAAAGAGAGCGTAAGATCGAAGTAATCCTCCTCAAGTTCGCAAAGAAAAAGAAATTCTCCAAAAAGAGCAACACAAGAAGTTACAATCGAAACACCAAAAGCAAAAATGTTCCAAGTAAGATAGTTGAGAAAAGAATCTTCCAACACCGAAATGAAAAACTCCTAAGGATAAGAGCGTTGGGAAACTCGACGCGTCCTGGGAAGGCCGGTAAGAACTTCATTGATTGTTAGCTAAATTGAAGTGCATATTTACCAAGTTTCGCATTTCTAAGTAAGTTTACTTTCTGCATAATCATGTCATCGTCATAGCGTCGAGGCGACAAGGGGTCGCGTCGACAAGGGGTAACTTTAGAATGTCGTCATGTCAAGTCATCATGATTATTTAAGTGCATAAGCATATTTTCTCTCCAACGTGTTAAAGCATGCTGAGTTGTTTCATTTTAAAAATACTTGCTCCGTGTCTATGACGTAACACCAAGCTTAATAAGGCCGCGGCGAAAATCCGCGCCGGGTGCGAATTTCGTTAGCCTACGCGTTTAAGACTCCATCTACGCATACGCAACGTTAGCCGAACCGCCAACTCCTCGTCGACGCTTCCCATGATTGTTAGCGACGTGTGGTAATGGTCATGGGGAATGAAGCCCGATACCTCACGAAACTGGCATGGTCCGCTGAGCAAAGAAGGGGAACCTATTGCCACGACCACTCTCCAGGAACGCGTACTCACGCCTTCCACGACCCCTCTGAGAGTCATGAATCGACGGGAAAATCGCCAAACCGGTTGGGAGGCGTCCACCGGCATCTAAAGTCCAAACAATCAAGAATCGGACGCTACACGATGAATAGGCCCGTCGATTAAAAGAGTTCGACGTCGACCTAACGCTAGCGTGTGGCAAAGGATCCACCATAAAGTAAGGGGTAACGTCACAAGCTGATAAAATCACACGCTGACCTGCGTCTGCCACTCGCTTCGGGCTCGGAAGAAATGCTGGACCCAACCTTCATATAAGCCAGTAAAATAACAAAAGCAGCCGCAATGACCGTACCACCCTATCAAGTAAGTAAATTTTTCTAACACGTTCACTACGAACAAAGCATCATACTAGGGGTAGAAAACCACACCCTAAAGATAAAGTAGCAAAAGCGAAAGCCAAAGACCAAACCTACGCACTCATAAACAAGCTACGCGTAAGGGGTCACGGAAGTTAAATTCAAAAAGAAAAAAGTTCTACACGTACGCAGAGCAAGATACGCGTACCACAGCATAAGCACATGAAATATCAAAACCAAAGAAAGAGCAAGCTCCCAAGACGTCTCCGACGCGAAGAATAACGCGCACGACGCAAAAAACAAAGTGCAAGATATAACAAGTAAAGCAAGCCCAAGGGTCTTTGGTAGCTCTAACCTAGTCTACCGGGAGCCTAAGTCAAACCTACCGAAAGGGGTAGGACCACTCAAGGCAACACGCAAACACATCCAAAGTCAGGAAACAACAAAGATAGAAGTACTATCGAGACAATCCAAAGAAAAAAGTTACTCATTCAACGCGTAGATGAATATGCTATCGCCAAAGAAAGGACAAAATGTCACGCAAGATAAGAGGAATAGTTCGCAACAAGGGAAGACGAGGAGTTCAAGTAAAGACTCGAAAAGTCGAGACAAAGGAATATTGATCAAAAGCAAGATATCAGAAAATACCCAAGAGCGAGAATATGAACGAGAACGAAAATCACAAGTTGGCCAAGATCACGCAAATTCTACGCGTAGGAAGATCGCCATCCCTAGAGAACACGATCAAAAGCATCGCGACGAGTATAAACAAAATTTCATCTCCATAAGAAGACCAAAGCATCTCAAAGAACCCTCTTGAGAGAACCAAGCATGATCTAGTCACGAGAAGCATTAGTACGACTACAAGCACAACGAGGTCGGAGTTATCACTGAACAAGTCTAAGAAAGACATTCAAGAGAAGCAGTGCTCCCAAAAGTATTAAGTAAAAGTCAGTGTAGTCGACAAAAGGTGTCATCGCCAACGCGTGCAACGTGTTCTCCAAAGACGTCTCCCGACGCGTTCTCCAGAACATTCTCGTTATATCTCCTTAAGACTCGAAGCAATCTAAGAGCATCGCATGAAGATCAAGTTGTGCCGCCATGAAAACGCCACCAAGGGTCGAAATTATGACATAATCGCCATCAGAGCAAGAAAGTCACGGCGTCCTTGAGTCATTAGAGCAAGAATGATTGCACATTCCTGAACTGCTAAGCACAATCTATTCATCCCGGGTATGTTGCTCAAGACCTTCTTCTACTTAGTTATTCTTCTTCACGTATCTCTACTGCTTGTCTACAAGCTTCACCTCGAGCAAGTCTATCTCTCTCTCTCCAACTTCTAGTAAGACTCCAGGAAATAGAGGCCAACACCCATATGCAAGGGGTGACGTAATTATAAGAGACACGTTGAAAGTAAGAACACGCCGAGGTGCTATAACATACGCGTTGAAGGTGAGAACGCGTAGAATTGCCATAGAGAAAAAAGAGTACGCTATGAAAAAAGTATGTCAAAGTAGACACGGAAGTTAAGAAGTAGCATCATAAGAAGAGACGCCAGAAATCAAAGTATGTACCAAAAAAGAAGAAAATTACGAAAACGCGTAAAGATAGAACACTTCACCATCGCCCGTCGTGATCTCCAAAGAGTACCTCGACGCTAAGCAAATGCGTAAGGAGAGAAGTCAAGAAACCCAAAAAGTTCCACGTCACCCAAGCTATGGGTGATGAGTAAAGTCTCCACAAAGTCTAAGAACGAGCGGTGAAGTGTCCCCATGAAACTTCCCTGAGTAAAAGCATCGATTGGTCGATAACAAGCGTAAGAGAAAAAGATATGAGTATGCAGTAGCAAAGAAAGAAAGAAGTTGAAAGAGTCGATTGTTTCTCTTGTCCGTGACGAAGTAGTAGTTTCCTCCAAAAGTGATATCCTTAGAAAGAGGAGCAGAAGATGCTCGAAGTACCACGTTGAGAATCCAAACATGAGGCAAAGGTCCAATAAGGAGATATGTTACGAGAAAGAAGTAAATCGCCATCTAATGATTTGCTTGAAGACAGGATGATCCAAGTAACCAAGTTGAGGATTATGGTGAAGCAACGACTTCACTTACGAAGTCCTTATTAGCCATGATTTCATATCTGGTCCGCGAACATTTTAGAATCGATTAAGCACGAAGTTGATTTTTTCCAAAGAAGGCGTAAAAAGCCCAAGATCTAGATCGCCTATCGCCAGTTAGAAAGAAAAGACATGTTCAAACGTAGAACAGGAGTTCAGGGAACTGATTATGAAGCAATAGAGTTTCAATAATCAAGTTATAGCAGCAACGCGTTGAGATTAAGAGAAGGCATTGAAGAAGATGAAGACGTTTCCCAGATCTGCATGGCAATAAGATCCGTAAAACGCCTTAGGGGTATTGTTTGTGCCTATAAATACCACTACAGTTGCGACGTGTTCGTAGGATTAACGCGTTGGAATGTACATGAAGACGGGGTGACCAATAGAAGACGTCCAAGCAAGTAACATGATCGTCGACATCACGAAGTTAAGCACAGAGTACTCTTTTTACTCTTCTCATGGTTTTTCCCACGAGGTTTTCCTAAGAAGAGGTTTTAACGAGGCTCCCAAGGTCATTCATCACCGTGACACCATCAACATGGTCCCCGACATCATCTACGAGATAGATGAGGCCATCTACGAGATAGATGAGGCCATCTACGAGATAGATGAACTCCTCTACGAGATCACCTACGAGATCAACTACGAGTTCCCTTGATTATCTACGAGTTCCCAAGGTCACCTACGTGAAGATTAAGTACATCGACGAGAAGAGCTACGCGTAGACGACGACGAGTACGAGAAATAACGAGTATGAAGGCGTCGTAGAGATCGAGATAAAGTCGGCTGAGTATATTTATGTCTTTTATTTAATATTCATTATGTAAATAGTAAAAGATACTAGAAAGAATATCTTTTACCATGTTTTATATTAGGTTAAAGATATAAGGAAAAAGATAAGATTCTTTCCTTAGAGATAGAACTAGGGTTTGCCTATAAATAAAGGGCTTCCTTATCATTGTAAAGGGGGCTGATTCCAAAAGTAATACACAAGTATCTCGAGTTCTCTCTCTTTTATCAATGGTGTTTTCTAGATGAAGTGTTGGCACCGTAAAGTTTGATCTTCTCCCTACAATTGCTTAGTTATCATCTCGTTGTTAATTTCGCTACAAACAGTCGCTAGAATAGTATCATTCTGAAATATAAAAAATGAGTTATGTGAGTGTATACTCTTGCATAGTTTAGTAACTTACAATCATCAACATAATCTGTGAGTGTATACCTTTTCGTCCAAGTTTGTTGGATTATCTTACATGGGTATTTTGAACAATCGAATAACTCTAGGAGTGAGTGTATACTTTCCGCGACCAGATCGAACATCCTTCACTTGTATGATATTAGACATGATATGCAATTATACATAAACATTAGATATTATTAAATTTGCAAAACTTACTTGTGCTGATAGTTAACATCGATTGAAATAAAAAAGAAGTCATAAAGAGTTGCTCATGACTTGTATGGTTGGCTAGTTTTCTTTGGATTAGAACCTCCCTTCATCATGCTGATAGCTTCCTGTATATATAGGAATATGTAGCATCTCAGTAAATTATTAGGGAAAGAGAGTTCCTTTAAAATGGGTAAGAATAAAGATAAAGAATAAGGTCTTAGTTTGGAAAGATAAATCATCGAAAATAGGGTAAGAATAAACACAGAGAATATGTTATATGATTGAAGAATTATTTATTCAAAATTGTTTAAGCTGGTTGAAAACTTATATACTAAATTATTTATTTATTTTAGTTAACTTTATTTCTTCAATTAAACCATACGGTTTAATTGAAGAATTGAAGAAATGTTTAAATTCAGGCTGCAGATTTGTATAGCTTTTCGTCCATATGCTGATGACATACCTTTTATGATTTAAAGCAGGCTACAAATTTTGTATTAGTTTGGAAAGAAATAATATTGAAATCATAAAAGAATTCTGATTGGTTTCTGTACAGGATACAAAGAGGTGCAAAAATAGGGTAAGTTGAGATGTCGCGGCTGCAGATTTTTGGTAAGCTGAGTCTTGTTAATTGAAAGAAGTCATTAATTGAAGAAAATTTTAAATTCAGGCTGCAGATTTGTCTAAACTTGTTTTAAACAATACGGTTCATAAAAAAGCAGGTTGCAGATTCTGTATGTTGAGCTGTCTGATTGGATGTATGTAAAGAGGTGCAGAATTAGGGTAAGTTGAGCTGTGTGGCTGCAGATTTTAGGTAAGTTGAGTTGTATGCCTGCAGATTATGGTGTATAAAAGGAAACTAAATATGTGGCTGATAGGTAATATTATTATCTATCAAATAAGTTGAGTCCGCGCGTTGCTCAACTCCGCGCGGAGTTGGGCAACGAGCGGAGTTTCAAAAAATTTCAAACTCTACGAATTATGAATTCGTGGACTTTTTATTTTTAAATTTTACCCCTACGATTTATAAAATCGGGAGAATAAACCTGTAAATCTTGAGCTGAGATATTTTTTTGAAGTTTTCAAAGCTCACGAATAAGAAATTCGTGAGCTTTTTGCGGCGTTTAACGCTGCACGGAGCTGGGCTCCGCGCGGTTTGAGAATCGCCGAAAATCAGGCTGGTCATTCAAGATGTCCATCAGTCCATTCGAGTGCAATTAGCCTCGCCCTTTCACGAAGCATACATACACATATGCACATCATCAAATCATGTCTCTATGATTGTCTATAAAGTAAATTTAGCAGATGAAGTAAGCATAGGTGTCCGCATGAGAGATTTAACTTAACAACACATTAGCAACATAAGAAAAAACAAAGGATGTCCGCGCATGGCTCAACTACACGCGGAGTTTCCAAAAATGTCAAACTCTACGAATTCTGAATTCGTGGACTTATTTTTTTTTTTTTGAATTTTACCCCTACAATTTATAAAATCGGGAAAATAAACCTGGAAATCTTGAGCTGATATTTTTTTTTGAAGTTTTCAAAGCTCACGAATAAGAAATTCGTGAACTTTTTGCGGCGTTTAACGCTGCACGGAGCTGGGCTCCGCGCGGTGCTGAAAAACGCCGGAAAATCAGGATGGTCATTTAAGATGCCCATCAGTCCATTCGAGTGCAATTAGCCTCGCCCTTTCACGAAGCATACACACACATCTGCACATCAGCAAATCATGTCTCTATGATTGTCTATAAAGCAAATTTAGCAGATGTAGTAAGCATAGGTGTCAGCAGGCGAGATTTAACTTAACAACACATTAGCAACATAAGCAAAAACAAAGGATGTACGCGCGTTGCTCAACTCCGCGCGGAGTTGGGCAACGAGCGGAGTTTCAAAAAATTTCAAACTCTACGAATTATGAATTCGTGGACTTTTTATTTTTTAATTTTACCCCTACGATTTATAAAATCGGGAGAATAAACCTGTAAATCTTGAGCTGAGATATTTTTTGAAGTTTTCAAAGCTCACGAATAAGAAATTCGTGAGCTTTTTGCGGCGTTTAACGCTGCACGAAGCTGGGCTCCGCGCGGTTTGAGAAACGCCGAAAATCAGGCTGGTCATTCAAGATGTCCATCAGTCCATTCGAGTGCAATTAGCCTCGCCCTTTCACGAAGCATACATACACATATGCACATCATCAAATCATGTCTCTATGATTGTCTATAAAGTAAATTTAGCAGATGAAGTAAGCATAGGTGTCAGCAGGAGAGATTTAACTTAACAACACATTAGCAACATAAGAAAAAACAAAGGATGTCCGCGCATGGCTCAACTACACGCGGAGTTTCCAAAAATGTCAAACTCTACGAATTCTGAATTCGTGGACTTATTTTTTTTTTTTGAATTTTACCCCTACAATTTATAAAATCGGGAAAATAAACCTGGAAATCTTGAGCTGATATTTTTTTTTGAAGTTTTCAAAGCTCACGAATAAGAAATTCGTGAACTTTTTGCGGCGTTTAACGCTGCACGGAGCTGGGCTCCGCGCGGTGCTGAAAAACGCCGGAAAATCAGGATGGTCATTTAAGATGCCCATCAGTCCATTCGAGTGCAATTAGCCTCGCCCTTTCACGAAGCATACACACACATCTGCACATCAGCAAATCATGTCTCTATGATTGTCTATAAAGCAAATTTAGCAGATGTAGTAAGCATAGGTGTCAGCAGGCGAGATTTAACTTAACAACACATTAGCAACATAAGCAAAAACAAAGGATGTACGCGCGTTGCTCAACTCCGCGCGGAGTTGGGCAACGAGCGGAGTTTCAAAAAATTTCAAACTCTACGAATTATGAATTCGTGGACTTTTTATTTTTTAATTTTACCCCTACGATTTATAAAATCGGGAGAATAAACCTGTAAATCTTGAGCTGAGATATTTTTTGAAGTTTTCAAAGCTCACGAATAAGAAATTCGTGAGCTTTTTGCGGCGTTTAACGCTGCACGAAGCTGGGCTCCGCGCGGTTTGAGAAACGCCGAAAATCAGGCTGGTCATTCAAGATGTCCATCAGTCCATTCGAGTGCAATTAGCCTCGCCCTTTCACGAAGCATACATACACATATGCAGATCATCAAATCATGTCTCTATGATTGTCTATAAAGTAAATTTAGCAGATGAAGTAAGCATAGGTGTCAGCAGGAGAGATTTAACTTAACAACACATTAGCAACATAAGAAAAAACAAAGGATGTCCGCGCATGGCTCAACTACACGCGGAGTTTCCAAAAATGTCAAACTCTACGAATTCTGAATTCGTGGACTTATTTTTTTTTTTTGAATTTTACCCCTACAATTTATAAAATCGGGAAAATAAACCTGGAAATCTTGAGCTGATATTTTTTTTTGAAGTTTTCAAAACTCACGAATAAGAAATTCGTGAACTTTTTGCGGCGTTTAACGCTGCACGGAGCTGGGCTCCGCGCGGTGCTGAAAAACGCCGGAAAATCAGGATGGTCATTTAAGATGCCCATCAGTCCATTCGAGTGCAATTAGCCTCGCCCTTTCACGAAGCATACACACACATCTGCACATCAGCAAATCATGTCTCTATGATTGTCTATAAAGCAAATTTAGCAGATGTAGTAAGCATAGGTGTCAGCAGGCGAGATTTAACTTAACAACACATTAGCAACATAAGCAAAAACAAAGGATGTCCGCGCGTTGCTCAACTCCGCCCGGAGTTGGGCAACGAGCGGAGTTTCAAAAAATTTCAAACTCTATGAATTATGAATTCGTGGACTTTTTATTTTTTAATTTTACCCCTACGATTTATAAAATCGGGAGAATAAACCTGTAAATCTTGAGCTGAGATATTTTTTTGAAGTTTTCAAAGCTCACGAATAAGAAATTCATGAGCTTTTTAAGGCGTTTAACGTTGCACGAAGTTAGGCTCTGCGCGGTGCTGAGAAACGCCGGAAAATCAGGTTGGTCATTCAAGATGTCCATCAGTCCATTCGAGTGCAATTAGCCTCACCCTTTCATGAAGCATACATACACATCTGCACATCAGCAAATCATGTCTCTATGACTGTCTATAAAGTAAATTTAGCAGATGAAGTAAGCATAGGTGTTAGCAGGCGAGATTTAACTTAACAACACATTAGCAACATAAGCAAAAACAAAGGATGTCCGCGCGTTGCTCAACTCCGCGCAGAGTTTCAAAAAATGTCAAACTCTATGAATTCTGAATTCGTGGACTCTTTTTTTTTTTTGAATTTTACCCCTACGATTTATAAAATCGGGAGAATAAACCTGAAAATCTTTGAGCTGAGATGTTTTTTTGAAGTTTTCAAAGCTCACGAATAAGAAATTCGTGAGCTTTTTGCGGCGTTTAACGCTGCACGGAGCTAGGCTCCGCGCGGTGCTGATAAACGCCAGAAAATCAGGCTGGTCATTCAAGATGTCCATCAGTCCATTCGAGTGCAATTAGCCTCGCCCTTTCACGAAGCATACATACACATCTGCACATCAATAAATCATGTCTCTATGATTGTCTATAAAGAAAATTTAGCTGATGAAGTAAGCATAGGTGTCAGCAGGGGAGATTTAACTTAACAACACATTACCAACATAAGCAAAAACAAAGGATGTGGGCGACGACGAAGGAGGATTAGGCGAAAACTCGAAGGAAAGTGAAGGAGGCGTAGAGAACTCACCTCGAAAATATGATGGGAATGGTTGTGGGCGACGGCGAGAAGGAGAGGCGGACACCGGTCGACGGCGAAAGGAAAGAGGCAGAAGTCGTTCAGTTTGGAAGTTGGAGGTTGCAGAAAAGAAGGGAAATAGGTTGAAGAAGACTTGATTTCTCCAATTGGGTAGGTTTCTTGCGAATCAGAGCAAACAATTGGGCTTCTTTATGTGCCATAAAAGAGGTGCGCTAATGGCCCATTTCATGTTTATACACGTTTAGTTCCGAATGAATTTTACACAAATAATTTTTTTATTAAATGATAAATTTAACAAAAAGAATATATATCAAACTCATTCATTCCCAACTCTTCACGCGGGCCTAACAAGTTTACTTTTATCGTATTTATATATTTCGTATTATTTTCACGTATGTATTTATGCAGTAACTTTTAATAAAAAAAGATTTTTTTAATTAATTAAATATATAAATTTTAACATATTGATTAGTAACGGAATCTGAAAGGTATAATTACTAATTAGTGATATTTTGAAATTGTTATCTACATAATAAGTTTAATAAAAACCTGCTGAAAAAGAATCTCAAATGATAACCAAAATGTCCAAGGAGAATCTCAAAAGGCATACGCATGGAATAAATAAAAATCGGTGAGGGAAATACGATACAGACAAGAACATACGAACATACACTCAAAACATAATTAAAAGACCCAAATTAGGAGATTAAATGAAAGGAAGCGCAACTGACAGAAACGAACAGATGTGAGACGACTATTGTAGGAGCCTAATTAATGTGATATTTTTTTAATGTATTAACTCGATGCATTAACCTTTCAAAAAAAATCAATGCATTAACTAAGTACCAAATGCCATTACTTCATCAAATCTAGCAATTTTTATATAGATACTACTAGAAACGGAACCTCACGCTACGCGCGGGGCAATTGTTGTTTTTGTATACAATTTAACGTTGTTTAATAAAGGTCCTAAATTTGGATTGGGCTAATCATACTCAAAACCTTTTCCAATATATAAATGTAACTCTAACAAAGTTAAATTTATAAAAAAATCAATCAAGAAAATGGCAAAGATACACATGATGACTTCTTTCAGCGGATAAAGAGAAGTCACTCTAGCCTATGTTAATAAAGGATATAAATACAACAAAGAAACGCTCTCAATCTTCTCCCTCAGAGCTGTCCGAAAATTGTTGAAGAATGTAAAAACCGCTTTCGTGGAAAGTGAAGAGTTCTCTCCTCCATAAACGTATTTCGATTTTGTTTAAGAAGGAGCGCGAAAGTTTTTATCAATGTGTTGTTTTGTATATCATTTTGTAATATTATTTGAAATAGAGTATGCAATTGTTGTTGTTTGGAATTATAAGACGCAATAAGTAATAAGAGTAACATTTTTATACATTATAATTATAAAAAAACACCCAATAAAAAATAAACAAACTATGGAGGATCTAAATGCCTGTTGTCATAACTTTAATTTGGATGATTGTCCTTTGTTAAGAGATGAGGCTTTGATTCAACAAATTTTTCTTCACCTTCAACTTAATTGTTCAAATTTCAAGATTTATCATCATGTTTGGAGGTGTGAGGAGTATATTTCAACTCAATCCTATCCTTTTCTCAGTGAACCAAGTCCACTCACATTGTTGTTCCCTCATTTATCCTTTCAACCATTTAAAATCAATGAATAAGTAGATATTTATAATCACAAAATAGAGTCAAAAAGACCATTTAAAAGCAATGAATAGTTGAAGCAACATATGTAATAACAAAACATTCCTATAACATAACTAAGCAATTCATTCATTTTAGTAAGAGACGAAAGTGAGAGTGATTAAGCATACTTTAATTGATCCCTCCTGAAAGATGCATAAGATAAATGATTTATTGTCTTGTCTTGATATGAGCACAAAACATTCCAACAACATAAGGAAGCAATTAATTCATTTTAGTAAGAAAGTGAGAGTGATTAAGCATACTTCAGTTGATTCCTCCCGGAAGATGCATAGGATTAATGATTTCTTGCCTTGTCTTTATATGAGCAGTTGATTTTTCATTCTGATTATAGATTCACATGAGTTGATGTCTTCCTCCGTATATGTGGCCTCCCAAAAGTATTCTCCTCTTATAGTTTGTTGGTCATCACCCAAATTCTCCATCTTTGTGTTTGCTTCTGGATTTTCAAATATGGATCTCCTGATACATTCATGTTTCAATACTGAAGCGTCAACTAACTACATAACCTATAAATTATGAGCATTCCAGAAAAGCATCTAAGATAAAGGAACATACACTACGCAAATATTGAAGCTCACTACACAATATTTCACCATGACAAGATTAAACTCTTTTGCATTTGAAAGCAGTTTATCATTAAGTCTCCATTGAAACACTATCAAATTTGCTTCCTTGAGTACGACATCCAATTTTCATGTATAAATAAAGATGAGAAGATATGCTTGAGAGTTTCTATGTGTATTCATACAACTTGTATAGCTATATAACTTGACGTATACATACGATTTTTAAATGACTCAATCCAGATTAAAAAGGAACGATTAGTGACAAAAATATAATGCACTCTATCAACCTGATGGACTTCCTTACCATTTTATCGATCTATACCTCGACACTGTAAATTGTTACATAACTCAACCTATTCCCAATGACATAATCTCATGACCTCAAATAAAATCAAGCATAGCATCAAAAATACACAAATTTATCAACATTGCATAATCAAAATGGACTTATCAAAATTCACATAGATCACAAACAAAAAAACCTACGCAACAAAGACAATACAAAAAGGCAACATGTGGCAAGATATTTACATGCCTCAAATTTGCAAACACTTTTAAGACCATAATCTGAAGCAATCTTATCCCCGACTTCAAATGTTTTGGATTGATATCCTATTTATAGCTTCACAAAAGTACCTCCATCGTTAAAAAAACAATAATCGGAAGATTGAAATCATATACAGTCGGACTGCAAACAACGCTACCCCCCAAATCACTTCAAGAAGAATGGCAACGGTTTTCTTAGTTGCGGAAAGCATCGCATCCAGTAATTGTACACCAGTTAGATCCAAAGCGCACTTCCATCGATATCCATCTCCTTGAACTCAAATCCAATCCATAGAAATCACAGCCACTTTACTCAATTACTCATCAGTAAGTGAAACACAAATAATTCAAGAGGAATTAGCAAGAGAGAGATCAAGAGATTGAATCATCAATGGAACTAGCAAGCTGAAAACTTTACTAAGAGTTGCTCTAAGTCAAAACATCTTGTGATTGTCTCACCCCAAATACAAATTCACGCTTACAAAGAGAATCTTCAAATGCTTTCAGATTTGTAAAATAATTAAATCAAGATATATATTTTCAAGCTCTTTCTAGAATACTGGATCTAATGCTTCATATCACGAAGGAAAATATAAGTTCACATTATTCAAGTACATCCATGCTATCTCGTGCATTCTTGAATCACTCAAGATCAATCTAGATAGGGTGTACAAAGTTAAGCTCAAAATAGCGAACAAAAGAGTGAGAACCTATTCATTTCCATATTGTGACTCCAATCCTCACGTTTTATCTTATCCTCATGATGGTTTTGTAAGACTTCATTTCCAACATTGTATTCTTTGACAACCCAAGAACATTTGTGCAATATCAAAGCAACAATTTAAAGCGCTAATTCAATTCCAAATAATTTCCCCTCCAATTTATACATCCAGTATAAATTAGAACACATAAGTTATGTTTGAATATGAGGTGTTGCCAAAAACCATCAGGAGTTAGGAAATCTAAACTCTATAATCATATTTACAACCCAACTGATTCAAAAAGCCATTACAAAACCAAGGTAAGCTGAGACAAACTACGAATCAAGATGAAAAAGTGGAAGAATGAGCAGCTTACAGGTTTTGTAAGAGCTTGTCGGTCATGTCAATTCGGAAGGGGTCTTTGGGGTGTTGCCAAAAACCATCATGAGGTAAGACAATCTATGTTCACTTTCTTCTGCACCATCCTGCATATGGTGGAATACTTTTTGTAATCGTCACAACCAATGACATGGTAGCATCCCATAATAGTAGCTTCGCGGTGGCCACCTTCTCTCTTATATTCCTGAAAATTGGTCTTCTTTAGGAGCTTCTGCTCATGAAACTTGAGTTTCCTCATCCTTAAACACCTACTCTTTGCTTCTTCTTCGCTTATTCCGGAAGTAGCAGCTGTCGACTGGGAACAATCAAGATGCACTGCTCGAGTTTCAAAACAGAGGAGGAATTGATCTTCAAAACTCGATGAGTATCTGTTCGATCACTCTCAATCAGATAAAAGCTCCTAATATTCCATGTCTCGAAGAACTAACAGCCAAATGACAATCAACCGGAGGATGTCTATTTACAAAAGCTTCATAATTAGTGGTAGGTTTCTAATATATATTGAGAGGTGGATCACCCTTACCTCCAAGTTCAACTCGATGATGTTTTAACTAAGGTGCGCAAGAAGTCGAACGATTTCAAGCTTCTGGTGCAGAGTCATGGCGGGGTCGTGGGTTGCTCGCCATCGGTGCCGGAGGAGTAGTGAACCGATGGTGGTCTTCTTCGTCCTTGTGCAGCCAATCGGATTGGCGCATAGCTTGAATTTATAGGTCGGAGACCGGAATAGAGAGAATAGATAGAAGGATTAGGTTATGGAGGGGGAAGGAGAGAACGCTGGTGGAGATGGAAAGAGAACAGTTGTTGTAATGGGTATGAGTATAGGTTTCTACATTAATTCAGTACAAATTTCCTTTACTTTTCTGCATTCATACAAACATACAATTAAAGGCGAAAGGAGACGAAGAGCATGGACATTAAATTGGCACAATTGAAGCGACGCCATAGACAGAAACTCCCAAGTTTTGGAGAGGGAGTGATGATGACGATATGAATAACGGGAGAGCATACATCGAATAACAATCGGAAAAAAGCATAAAGCCTAGGGTTGAAAGGAAAATCAAAACCCAAATTTACCCATTTAGGCCCGGTAAATTAATGTGTGGCCCGGTACCAATTACCATTACTTTCTCAAACTCATGAATTTTTATATATATACTAGACTTTTTGGGCCCGCGCTGCACGCGGGTTTTACGGCCTATAAAACTTCACATCTTGCAGAACCGAAAAGTAGAAGATGATGATAAGTTTCATACAGATCCACTATAAACATATGTTGGTGGTCAAAATCTTCATTTGAGTGACATATTCGTAAACGTTAGAAAGAAATAAGAAAAGAGAAAAAATAAAAAATACACAAATTAGAAACAAAACATTAAATGCAGTGTGATTAATTGGAGGAATCCCTAATTTTATAGTATATTAAGATTATAGTTTTTATATAGATACTAGACTTTTTGGGCCCGCGCTACGCGCGGGTTTTACGGCCTATAAAACTTCAAATCTTGCAGAACCGAAGAGTAGAAGATGATGATAAGTTTCATAAAGATCCACTATAAACATATATTGGTGGTCAAAATCTTCATTTGAGTGACATATTCGTAAACGTAAGAAAGAAATGAGAAAAGAGAAAAAATTAAAAAAATACACAAATTAGGAACAAAACATTAAATGCAGTGTGATTAATTGGAGGAACCCCTAATTTTATACTATATTAAGATAAGATTAAGATTAAGATAGATAGATAGATAAATCCTTGTGAACATTTAAGGATGCTTGATGAACATTTAAGTATGAGATGATAAACATCTAGGTAATTTTTGATGAAAATCAAGTGTTTTTTTACTCGAAATTATATTAAAGTGGTATTCCACATAAGTGGTGGACCGGTGGTCCGACGGTGGGTCAATGGTGGTGCGGTCGTTGTGGTCTGGTGGTGGTCCACCGTTTGTCAAAATAACCTAGACATTTAAGTGTAATAAACTTGGTCAACATTTTAATATAATTTGATGAACATTCAGTTGATGAACATTTAAGTATAATGTGATGAATATTCAGTTGGTGAACTTTCTAAGTATAATGTGATGACATTCAGTTCGTGAACATCTAAGTAGAATGTGATGAACATTCAGTTGGTCAATATTTAAATATAATGTGATGAACATTCAATAGAGTATGTCGAAATGAACATTTATGATCATTGTGATGAACATTTATGAACAACGTGATGAACATTTAAGCCTTGTAATGAACTTTTGAGTAATAAATAATTTTGTAATATTTGTGAACAATTTTATGACGAGGTCCGACGTTGGTTCAGTGGCGGTCCGACGTCGGTCCGGCGGCTGTCTCACAGTGGTCCGATGGTGGTGACAAATGGTGACAAATGGTGACAAGTGGTGCCACGTGTCATCATCTAGGCTTTTCGATTTTTCTTGATCCAATATTTCACAATCAGTTTTATTTATCATTTTAAGAAACTTTATTACATGATACTTTTCCTAAATATAATACCTTTACACAAATTTCATACAAGGCACGGTAAATTAAGCTAGTATATTATAAATCTCTATATAACTATTAAAACAAAACACTATTCTCATCAATAAGCTATGACATATCATCTACTTATCAATAAGTTATGACACGTCGTCATTTCACACATATCATTTTTTCAAAAATGAAAAATGAAATATATATGTTTAAAGATAAATAACCTAATTTTAATAATATCATTTCCTATTTGAATACAAATCAGTTAAAATATATATAGAAAGATCATTATCCTAAATCTATTGATATCATTTTCTTATTTAAATATTTTAATGTATATCAATATAAAAGATTATAAATCAATTGAAATTCTTTTTTATTTATATAATATTGATTTAAAAAATAAATGAAAATAAATATAATTATATAATAAATACTTTTATTTACATTAATGTTATTTCTATGTATTTATAAATTATATAATATTGCGCTGATTTTGCACATGTCATGGGGATAGAGCTAGTGATTTCTAAACTTTTTTTTTTTACAGAGATGCATCCAAAATCTGAATTTAAAGATGTCTGCATTTTGGCTTGCACCCGAAAGTAGGTGAGTCTATAGTGGATCTACTTATAATTTAATGGATGTGAGGTTTCCCCGTAAATTAACTAAAGGCTGATTTGCAAAAATATCCTATTTGGGGGTATCTAACAAAACTAGCTAAAATCAAATGGATGTTACTGTAATATTCATATTCCATTTTATTTTGTCTTTTCTTTTTGCTTTGGTAAATGAATAAAGGTTTTTGGAAAAAGTTAAAATAAAATCATAAAGTATTATAATAATGAGCTGACAAAGAGGAAAAAAGAAAAAGAAAATATGACGGAAAAGAAGAAAAGAAGAAAAGAAGGGAAGAAGGAAAGAAGCAAAATCCGTACATGTGTCAGGTTTTATAAAATGATGGTATTGCTATAAAAGGACATGTGTCAGGATTTCTTTGTAAAAAAAACGGATAATATGGGAAAGGCGTCAGGAAAACACAAATCAACCACAAAATTCTGACACTTCCGTACAAATCACTGTTCACTCGTACCAGATTACTTCACAGCCACACATTAAGTCTATGAAGGTGGAGAATGAACTTTGGGTCTATGAAGACCCTAAAAAGGCAAAGGGTTTGATAGTCAGTGATGAGATCGATTATGAAGGGTTGCTGAATATGGTTGTAGAAAAACTTGCCATTGATCTTAAGAGGTTTGACTTAAAGCTCAGCTATATGCCTCCACAAAATGTTCACTTTCCTCCTTTCGAAGTTTCTGATAAGGATGATCTAGACACATTCTTCTTCTTGAACATGTCAAACTGCAAAGATAGAATATGGTCAATTCCTTTGCATTCTGTCTTGGTCGCTAAATGTTTTGGTTAAAATGAAAACCCTAATTTAATTCCAAAAGAAGAAGAAGAAGAGATGATGGATGTTCAATGTAGTGCACCTCAACCTTGTTCTCAGGCTGAAAATGTTGGTGGATCTTCTTACCATGTAAGAGTCCTAAAGAGAATGTCAGATCACATGCTTAGTAACATAGTAGATGCTGAGCTGAGAGAAGAAGAAGACATGTCAGGATCGTATGATAAGTGTGTCCGGATTTCTATGGAGGGTGGAGAGAAAGCTAAGAAAAGCAGTGAAAGTGATGTTGTGTCACTAATCAGTGACGATGAAGAGGAGGATGTTTTTATTTCTGCAACCAAGCGACAAGGTTTGGACCTTGTCAACCTTTTTGACGAAGAATTTGATGATGATCATGTCAAGGTTGAGGACTATGAATATCTGGGAGGAGATGCTGAGGAACATGAACAGGGATCTTACCATTATGATGTTCCCCCTGATATTGAAAATCTGGAGGAGGAAGAAGAATTGTGCTTAAACTCTCAGCCATTGGCAATCAAGGTTGGAGATGTCTTTCAAACCAAGGAGGAGGTTCAACGGGCTTTAGTCTCATATGCTGTGGAAAAATGTATAGAAATGCGTGTGAAGAAGTCTGATAAGAGCACTTATGTGGTTGAGTGCCAAAATGGTAGAGCATGTACATTTGGGTTTCGTGCTTCAACGAAGGGTGTTAAAGCTACTGGTCCATGGTGGGTCCGAAGGTTGAACCATCTCATACATGTGCGATGCTCTTCAATAACAATCACAGCAGGCATGTCAATTCATCGTTCATTTACAAGAGTATTCTTGATAGGTATGTATTGTTTCTGTCTTGTTGAAATATTTAACCTGGCGGGATTGAGTATGAAGTGTGACCGAATGTTTTGGAACACATGTAATAGGTTCAAAGGTCGCAAGGACGCACCAAGGGAAAAAGAGATACAAGTTATCATGAAAGGTCTAGGAGTCCATACCAGTTATTCCAAAGCAAACAGAGCAAGACAAAAGGCAGAGGACATTATTCGAGGGTCTCCCGAGGAAGGTTACAGTCAACTTCACTCATGGCTTCATATGTTGAAAGATGTCAATCCTGGATCATATACAACCTTAATATTGGATTCTCAAAACCGATTTAAGTACTGTTTCTGGGCATTGGGTGCTTGTATCAGGGTTGTTCCTCATTTGAGAAAGGTAACTTTTTAAACCATATCTTTTTCCTGTCCAGATAATAGGTAGTGGGTGGAGGGATAATAACTGATGGGCGGAGGGATATGATTTCAAAAAAATATATATAATTACCTGGAGGGATATATTATAGAGGGTGACAGGTTATATGATGTATCAGGTGATTTGTGTTGATGGAGCACACTTAGGAGGGAGATTCAATGGCCATCTTCTTCTAGCTACTGCCCAGGATGGAAACAAACAGATCTATCCCTTGGCTTTTGCTGTAGTAGACAGTGAGAATAAGGATTCCTGGTCCTTCTTCTTTGAAGAGTTGAAGACAGTTGTTGTACCAGATAGTGTGGATATGGTTTTTGTGTCTGATCGTCATTTGGCTATTAAAGCCGCTCTGAGACAAGTTTACATTCTTGCACAACATGGATATTGCATTTATCATATGCTGCAAAACTTCAAGCAAAAGTGCACTTGGGGAGGTTTGCAAGACCAATGGTTTAAGGTTGCAAAGGCTTACACTGTAGAAGAGTATAGGACTGAGCTTGAGATCCTACAAAACAGAACTTCAGTTGTGGCAAATATGGCTCTTAAAGTGTCTCTTGAAAAGTGGTCTAGGGCCTATTTCACAGCTGAGAGGTACAACATCATGACGACAAACAATGCAGAATGTTTGAACAAGGTGTTTAAACAGGAGCGTATGTGGCCTATTGTAGCATTGTTTGATGTTATATTACTTACCTTTTCCATCTGGTTCTGTGAAAGGAGGGAGTCGGCTACTACATGGTGTGAGGTGACTACTAGGACAGTGACCAAGACCATTGATAATAGGTATGCGGCATCTGTGAGCATGAGCATCAGTAGGCTTAGTGATATTGAAGCAGGGGTGACTGATGGAAGGAACAAGTATGAGGTGAATCTTCGCCAACAAACTTGCCAATGCAACGTGTTTCAGAGAGATCAGATTCCTTGCAAGCATGCTTTGGCATTACCAAAGGACAGGGGAGTTGATATTTCTACTCTTGTTAGTCACTTTTATACCAACAACATCTTGAAAGAAGTTTACAAGGAAACCATCCATTTGATCCCTCCACACAACCAATGGGATGTTCCACAATCAGTCCCCTCTCTGTCGTGTTTGCCACCACCATGGAAAAGGGGACCTAGACGACCAAGGTTGAATAGATATAAGGCTAGGTGGGAGAGACCCTACAAACGAGTGTCCACGAGATGTGCAAGATGTGGTCTGTCTGGCCATACTCACAACACGTGCTTCCGGGCTGCAAGGGGAGGACAGTCAAGTCGAAGACCATAGGGTACAAGGGTAACTTTTTGGTATGGATTTGGTAAGCTTTTCCCGCCACGTTTGATGTTTTATCCCGCCAACATACAGGTTTTATCCCGCCACGTTTGAAACCCTCATATGTAGAGGGGGGCTGTCGTCTATGTATCCCCATTGTCCATGGAGACAAGTATTTGAAAGACTACAAGAACTGTGAAATAACACTTAAAGTTGGACTTCAGACTTGGAAAGTTCTTCTCACACACTCAAAAAAAGGCTACCGCTTGGGCAAGGGTTGGAGAGCTTTTGTTCAGCACAATAAGCTCAAGTATAAGGATGAGTGCCTCTTTGACCTTGAAAGTGCAGATTCAAATGGTGTCGTGTACGATATTCAAGTGTACAACTATGAAGGAATGAAGTGACCAACAATGCCAACAAGCTTTATCATTTCATGTTAGTTCAATCTTTTAAGTTTCCTTGTGTCGTTTTTTTCCTTCATGTACTTGTATTATGTTTCTGTTTGGTATGGATTTGGTAAGATTACCCCGTCACCATTGATGTTATATCCCACCACTCTTTGTTAAGTTGTATTGTATTATCCCGACACAAATTCTGTTTTATCCTGTCAAACATTCACTTACATCTTGATGCCTTACAATGCTACCATAAATTAAATCTTTGATATGATAAGTCACACTAAATAGAGATATTTGTTCATTATAAGAGAAGATTAAAGCGTAGAAACTGAAAAATCCGACATCATTGCACTTAGATCACAAACTAAAACATATCCCTCCACCCTTGCACACACATCCTGTTGTACTACATAGATTACACAACATTAGAGTCTCCATAGCATGGTATGTCGAGACGATAGTCCATGTCCCTGGTTGGGGGTTTGAAGTCACGCCTCCACCTCTTTTTCAGCTAAAAGGGGTGTTGATCGGTGACAATGAAGATTTTGATTAGAGCAACGGACCTTCCTAGATCGGCAAAGGCATGAGCATCACGTGAGTGCTGCAAGGCTCTTATTGTGTTCCTCCCTCCATGAGCATGAACCATCTCAAAGAAATAATGTGTGTTGTTCTGGCGGTTGTTGAGGGTCCATAACTCTCCTCTTAGCCTATTGATGTCCCTAACACTATCTGCCGCTGGAGCCCAATCTTCGCAGAGACCACCTTCGTAAGTGTGGCTCGTCACACTGGCCATTATTCCGCTGTTGGGGACAAGGGAACCACCATAGTGAACTTCAATATAGACTCTTGTCAAATCCATAACGCGATCCATATTTTTGATAATTTATAGACTGAGAGCATGAACAATGGGGTATGAAACTTTGTTATTTATAGACTTCAAAGCTAACACAAATTAAAGGCGGGGTTTTTTAAAATTTTAGGCGGGTTTTTTCAATTTTGAAAATTTTATCCTGACAATATGCCCTTTTCATCTTGTCAATATGTCTTTTTTATCCTGCACAAGGACAACTGCTTTACTTTGGCAGTTGTCACATCCTACCATTTTGAGTTGTCATAGGTGGTAAGGGTAAGACAATAAACTTGCATTCATACTAGAAAGATGTATGACAATAAAACCATTGTTCAACTTTCAATCATGTCTAGACCAACATAGGTCAACAAAACCAATATTCACACAAACACACCTTAAAACTGTTCTGAAACATAACACACAACAATCAGAGATAAAAATTATTCCTACTGTGTAACATCATCAACATTATTCAACTTAGTGACCCATTTCTCGTCAAACAGGCTGTTAGCAAGGTCAAATCTGTGCAAGTCGATCGTCTTGTCCGAAATGAGGGAGAGATCATTATTTCCAAAACACAACCACTCAATGTATTTCACATTGTATACACCACAATCACCACTGCAAACAAACAAACCATTACTCACAGATTTATAAAGTGTGGCGGGTAAATAACAAAGTAGTGGAGGGATATATTACCTTCTTTTATTCTGTGGTAAACCATCAACCCTTCCATGGTAAGCCATGTCCTCCTGAAGCCTATGTGCATACTTTGTGGACAGAGCCTCGTGTTTGCTCAAAAACTTTGGCACATACTTCAGGATTGGGGCCACATCTTTTTCTATGACCCGCTCTGGCTTCAAATCCGTGTTGCAGTCATACACATTGAGCTTCCAGTTCTGGAGGTCTATTTCAATGGCCACCCAATGGTTGCCTCCAACAAAGAGTGGTGCATAAATGAAGTCCACATCTTCCCAATTTTTTCCAAATAGAAATGGAAGACTTCCCTTGAAGTACCTCACAACACGATCTGGAATAACTGGTACTTCAACTCCACCTGCTTCACTCCTATGTTGGTCCTTGTAATTCTCAGACCATAGACAATCCATTATGGCAGCCTTGTGATTATCAGCTGGTTTTTTCCTGAGCTCAGACCTCAGGTGGCAAAGAACCTCATCGATGTGTTGCCAATACAAGTACACATTAATTACACTTAAGACTGAAAAAAAAATATTGAAAATTTTATCCTGTCACAATTACTGTATTATCCCACCAGTAGCGTGGTTCAATAATTGACTCAAAGAAAGAATTGTCAATAGCAACTCCACTAAGACCATCAAACTCCTCAGGGCTGAATAATTAAACACAATATAGGAGTATAAAATTTCATTGTAATCATCATAAAAGATATTTAGTATATTAATACACCAATTTTTTCAAGTACCTTTCCCCTTGGTACCATTGTATTGCATCTGTCATCTCTCTTACAGCAGGATTATTGGTTATCTTCTTCCAGAACGCTTTGGAATAGACTTCCTTCTTGTCCTTGTTGTCCTTGTTGTCCTTGTTGGCCTTCTTGGTGTTTTTCTTATTGGTGGTTTTGGATGTGTAAGGAGAGCTGAGAGAAGTAGATGGTTTCGTATTACGCTTGGGAAGGATCATGCAAAACCACAGTGAACACAAAAAAAATCATATCCTGCCATTCAACACAAAATATCCTGTGATACTCCAAAAACTATCCTGTAATTTCTGAAGTTACCTCTGTTTCCATAGAGACACCTTGTTTGGAGAACGACCACTAACATGCTTCACCCTTTTGCCAAACACAAGTTTGGGTTTGGCAAAATCACCTGCCTTGTCCTCTTCACCTTTCTCCACCTCAGTCATTTCCACATCAGCCTTGTCCTCCTCAGACTTTTTCTCCTCTGCCTTTCCCACCTCAACCTTGTCCTCCTCAGCCTTTTTCTCCTCCTCAGCCTTTCTCCTCCTCAGCCTTTTTCTCCTCCTCAACCTTTTTCTACTCCTCAGCCTTTTTCTCCTCCTCAGCCTTTGCTTCCTCAGCCTTTTTCTCCTCAGTTGTAGCCTGCTGAGTGAGCTCTTCCCTTGGTGCATCTTCAAGTTCATTATCTTTCAACTCATCTTGCACCTTAGGGTCGCTCTCATCCTTATCAGATGCCTTCTCAGCTAGCTCAGCAACAACATCCATTACCACATCTCCTTCTCTTCTACCAACACCAATTAATTAAAAATCTTGGACCCCCTGCAAACAATCCTGTCATACTTCAATATATATCCTGTCATTCAACAAACACTTCCTAGACACCAATAAACTAAATCATACCTCATTGTCACTAGAGTCTTTGGAGCTTACAAACTCCTCATTCAAGTTTACACAAGGAGCAACAACATTATCCACTGACTCCAGAACTTCCTCACCATTCTCAACAACCACTTCATCAACATTGTCAACCCCACAAGGAGCAACAACATTGTCAACCCCACCCTGAACAACAACTTCATCAACAACATGTACTTCATCCCCAACAACATTATCCTATGGAAAAAGATGGTCCTCTAACTCCTTATTATTACCAAAATCAAATACTGGTTCATGGTAAATAACAAGTCCTCTTTCCTGCAATAAAAGTTTCATAAATCCTATATTTCAAGCTTCACAAACTATCATGTCATACTTGAAACAAAATCCTGACATACTACAGAACCTATCCTGTTATGTTTCACATTCTATCCTAGTATGATTTAATACTATCCTGTCATAAAGCCCAAATTATCCTGTCATACTCAAATAATATCATGTCATGCTTTAATAAAAAAATAAATGAAGAAAACAAAGTATACATACCTCATTCTCAGCTGTCACTGCCTAGTCCTCTGCTTTCTCACATCCATCATCTCCATCTCCACCATCATCATTTCCTCCATGGTCATCTTCACCACTGTCACTGCTTTCCACCTCAGATTCTCCACTTTCCTCAGCATCCTGCTGTGTTGCCTCCACCTTATCTTCCCCACTGTCACTGCCTTCACTGACACTCTCTTCACTCTCAGACTCCTCTTCATACTCTTCACTCTCTTCACTAGAAGATTCTACTGGTTGCTAACCCTTCCCGGCTGGTCTCTTGACACTCTTCCTTTCCATCCTCTTCCTAGGGACCTCCTCCTCCTCCTCAGAAACTACATCGTTCTTCACTCTCTTCTTTCCCACCCTTTTCTTGGGGACCTCCTCCTCCTCACAAACAAAGTTCCTTCTCTCCAGCCTTTCAATCCTCTGACAAAGACCAGCCTCCAACTTGTCAATCTTCATGAACAAAGCCTTCATGACCCCCATTAGCTGACCTTGTTCCCCACTAGATTTTCCTTGGGATTGGTCTTCTTCTTGTCTAGGCTCACTGTCCTTTGTCTTTGACACAAACTCAGATGTAATCTGGTCAAAGAAGAGGTCCTCTACTTCATCTGAGAATTTGCAACCATTAAGAAAGTCCTTCTCAGATTCATCTGCAACCAGTAGAGGCAAGACTTCTAGACCTTCTCCTTTAAAAGACAGCCTTAGTGATCCATGCTCAGGGCATTGGGTTGCAGACCAACACACTCCTATGGGGATTTGGGTCTCACTAATCCTTGAAGCATATTGGACTCCAACAGACTGTACACACTCCCAAATCCACACCTACACATAAACAAAAAAAACCATTAGTAATCCTGTCACACTTCAATATATATCATGTCCGAGATGTACTACTGACGAGGCGAATTTGTCGTGTGCCAAGTCAAGTAATCCTAACATGCAAACTAAGTAATATAGTGCGCAAGTAAGGGTCGAATCCCAAGAGAATCAGTTTATCAAATTCTTAAGTTATCACTATGACTAACCAATAAACGTAACCAAAGGGGGGGGTTTATGTGGTTTTGATACGAAGTATCGAATGTCAACTTGGTTATAACAAGATTAAGCGAAGTGTTCCACTTAGCGATTATCCACAATTAGATTAACAAGTTGATCTGAAAATCCTTTTTATCCCTATGTCAAGTTCTCAAGTGATCGTTCTAATTCCTGTTCTTGAATAGTTATTAGTCCAACTAGTCCTAATAACCCTTACTCGATTATAACCTCGAAACTATCAAAGTTCAATAACAAAGTAGCAATGCATTCAGGAATAGATAGATACATGCAATATCATGGACAACTAGTCGGATACTCGACATGTACTCAACTCTCTTTTCTAATAACAATCACAACTAGTTCATGCAAATAGATTGTGCTACACAACAAGTATGATAATTCAACTAGAAGTATCAAACTCTAGCAATATGAACAAGACACAACTAACTTAGGTGATCAATCTAAAGTAGTAAATCTAGTTCATCGACAATACAAACAAGAGAGTTGAGACAATCAAAGAGTAGACAAAAGGAAAGGATAAACCCACAACTTGTTGAATCCAAAAGCTTCAAACGCCAAGTGAAACAAAGAACCTTAGCAACTCATAAGTTTGTGAAATACTCTCCAAAAACTTGCAAAAACAAGACTAGCTGATCAAGGATGATCATCCACTACCTATATAGTATCAACTAATGTAACAGCTGAATTAAGGTCCTAAAAAAACGTATGGAAAGTTACAAAATTAAACACAAATTACTTCAAATGGCAAAGACATCAATTTGATTCTTCTGTCGAGGAACCGCACCCGCGGGTTGAGAGCCGCAGGCGCGGTTTTGAGTTTCTTCAGATTCTCAGAATGGCAGAGGGCCGCGGGCACGGTGTGGGACCCGCGGGCGCGGCTTGAGCTTTCTCGAAAGTGTTGGCTGAAGGTGAAACCCGCGGGCGCGGCTTGAGACCCGCGGGCGCGGCTTGAGACCCGCGGGCGCGGCTTTGAGCTTTCTCGAATCCTTGTCTGAGGCTGAAACCCGCGGGTGCGGCTTGAGACCCGCGGGTGCGGCTTTGTTGTCTGAGGTAGAACCTGCTGATTTCTTCAAGTCTTCGTCTTCGTCTTCGTCTTCAGCAGCTTCTTCCTTATGCTTCAATGCTTCCAATGCTTGTATCATCTCTTGGAATCTCGTATGTAAATCTTCTCTCGAACAACTCCATGATACAGATTATATAGAAACAAATAACATAATCCTATACAAAACTAGCTAATAATCCATAGTTGCGGTATGTAAAACACCGCTTATCAAACTCCCCCATACTTAGACCTTGCTCGTCCCCGAGTAAGCTAAAAGAAACTTACTCTTTTACAATAATCACTCAAAGATCTCAGGAAGTATGAAAAAGAGAGAAACTACAAATTACTAACACATTTAGTATACAAACAATATGATGAGAAAGAAATCTATCAATTTTGGTCTTCCATAGTGGTTAACATGCAAAAAAATTTTGTCCTAAGACACTCATTTCACTCATTTTGCCTAGGCGCCTCGAAAGGTTTTCACCTAGCCACTCATTTCATTTTCAATCTCACCATTCCTTACCGCCCTCAAGTCCTTTTTTGCCAAGCCTAATGCAAGCCGAACTACCTGCTTATTGCATGGATTTTTTTCCATCCCAGGATTTTCATTTGCCTTTTTTCGTATTTTTGTGTCTTTTTCTGTTTTTAATTCCATGCAAAGTACAACAAAATAAAAACCGAAGGGAAATAACAAGGAAATGAAACTACTCTAGGATAAGCAATGAACTAATTTCCCTCCCCCATACTTGCAGTGCACAATGCCCTCAGTGTGTAAGACATAGAAAAATAATGAGGAAGAGAGAAATAAGCTCACTGATCCGGGTCATCCCGGTTTGGATATTCGGGCCAACGAGCATGCATGT
The DNA here is from genome assembly GCA_029168935.1 of Oxyria digyna. NCBI lineage: Eukaryota > Viridiplantae > Streptophyta > Magnoliopsida > Caryophyllales > Polygonaceae > Oxyria > Oxyria digyna. The sequence goes on along the minus strand of JAPVLV010000010.1, from coordinate 11,612,674 downwards.
CGAGCCGTAAGTCATCCACCGACTGCTACAGCCTCTCAACATTTTGGTTCACCGTCTGAACCGACTGGTAGACAAACTCAATCCGCTCGAAAAGACGCTGCTCCCAAGGTATGTCAGCAGGAGCTGCAGATGATGAGCCTTCACCCCATTGCCTCTGAGGCTGAAAACGAGGGGCAGGCTCCTGGAAGTCATCATCATCAAGGTCAGCTGGCTGCTGATCCAGCTGCGGAACCGGCTCCTGGATGCTGATCCCACCGCGAGCTCGTCGTCGAGCAGCTGCACGAGGGGGAGCGGGTGTTGGGTTTTAGCTTTCGTCTGATTTCCGGCGAGGAGGGAGCCGCGGGCGCGGTTGGGGAGCCGCGGGTGCGGTTTGGGCGAGCTGGAGAAATCTTGGCAGGGCGAGGCCGCGGGTGCGGGTTTGTAGCCGCGGGTGCGGTTTCGTCGAGACAGAACTTCTGGGCAGGGTGAGGGTGCGGGTGCGGGTGGGAGCGTTTGAGCCGCGGTTGCGGTTTGGATTCCGGCGCGGGTGCGTGTGCGGGTGCGGAGGAGGATTTGGTGGGAGTGTGTTGGTGTTGGGAGAGAGAAAGGTTTGGTGGGAGGTTTTTGATGTTTGAGAGGTAGGGTATGAGGGAAGTGGGAAGTGAGAGAGTTTTATGTGGGGGTGGGGGTAGAGAATGAAATTTGATATGGAGAAGGGTAGAAGATGAACCGTCAATTCCTTTTCTTTTTTCTCTTTTTTTTTTTTTTTCATAAACGAAAAGAAGAACCGTCAATTCCTTTAGTAGCAAACGAGCATCGTCTTCTCGTCTTGACTTCCTAGAAAATAGAAAACAAAACAATTAAAAAGAAAATGAAATTCAAGGGAAAAAGAAGACTACCCTGGGTTGCCTCCCAAGCAGCGCCTTGGTTAGAGTCGTGGCTCGACTTGGTTTCCCGTCTTCAATTTTCAAAATTGGCTCTTCTAGAGCCATTTCATCGAAAGACACTTTGGTGAATCCCTCATGGTAAGGTTTTAACCTTTGACCATTCACCTTGAAGACGTTGTGGTTGTCTTTGTCAAACAACTCCACGGCGCCATGAGGAAAGACGCGAGCAACAACATACGGGCCGTTCCACCGGGATCGCAACTTACCCGGAAAAAGTTGAAGACGAGATTGGTAGAGCAAGACCTTGTCTCCCACCTTGAAATCTTTCCTCAAGATGTTCTTGTCATGCCAAGCCTTCGTCTTTTCCTTGTAGATCACCGCATTCTCATACGCATCCCAGCGTATCTCTTCAAGCTCTTGGATTTGCAACTTCCTAAAGTCGCCTACCTCATCCAACTCCATGTTGCATTTTTGCACCGCCCACCACGCCTTGTGTTCTAACTCCACCGGAAGGTGACAAGCCTTTCCAAACACAAGTCGATATGGGGACATTCCTATTGGAGTTTTGTAGGCAGTCCTATATGCCCAAAGTGCATCATCCAACCTTAAACTCCAATCCTTTCGATTAGGAGCCACCGTCTTTTCCAGAATCCCCTTGATTTGCCTATTGGACACCTCAGCTTGTCCATTGGATTGGGGGTGATAAGCAGTTGAGACTCGTTGAGTGACATGGTACTTCTTTAAAAGTGCACTCACCGTCTTGTTGCAAAAGTGAGTACCTTGGTCACTTATAAGAGCCTTTGGAATCCCAAAACGAGAAAATATATTCTCCTTCAAGAAACCTGCTACCACTCGGGAATCATCAGTTCTGGTGGCCTTCGCTTCCACCCATTTGGAAACGTAGTCCACTGCAAGTAAAATGTATAAATTCCCAAACGAACTAGGAAAGGGTCCCATGAAATCAATACCCCAAACATCAAAAATCTCACAAAAGACTAATGGTGTTTGTGGCATCTCATTTCGTTTAGAAATTTTCCCGACCCTTTGGCATCGGTCGCAAGCTTTGCAAAAGGCAAACGCATCCCGAAAGATGTGTGGCCAATAGAAGCCGGCGTCCAATACCTTCCTAGCCGTTTTATTAGCCCCAAAATGCCCCCCACATGCATGAGAATGACAAAAAGTAAGGACAGACTGTACCTCGTTATCCGGGAGGCATCGTCGGATTACCTTGTCAACACAATGTCTCCAAAGGTAAGGGTCATCCCAAACGTAGAAACGTGATTCCCGCTTGATCCTATCTTTTTGAGCTTTGGTGTAGTTTGGCGGGAATTCTTCGCGAACCAGGTAGTTCACGATATCGGCAAACCATGGTTTGAAAGACCGGAGGGCGAAAAGCTTGTATTCGGGGTCAATTTCTGCATACTCGGCTGTAAGAAAACCGCGATCGCGGTTATTGAGACGCGGTCGCGGCTCTCCTTGCAGACAGATTTCTGGCAAACACAAACCGCGGGTGCGGTTTACTAGCCGCGGGCGCGGCTCTCTCTTTTCCGGAAATTCTTGAGAGCATAAACCGCGGGTGCGGTTCCCTAGCCGCGGGTGCGGCTTGTACTCAGCAGAAACAGAAATTGCAGAATTAATTTGATACAAGTTTTCGTCCGGGAATGTACCTTGAATTTGAACCTGTAATTTACCGTCCTCTGCTACAATCCGGCTCAAATGATCAGCTACGGAGTTTTCGACTCCCTTCTTGTCCCGGATTTCCACATTGAACTCGCTTAAGAGCAAAACCCATCGAATGAGTCTTGGCTTTGATTCCTTCTTCGTCATGAGATAACGAAGAGCAGCGTGGTCCGTGTGGATAATCACCTTCGTGCCCAAAAGATATTGCCGAAATTTTTCAAGGGCAAACACCACGGCTAGCAACTCCTTTTCCGTGGTGGAGTAATTCCTCTGAGCTCCGTTCAAAGTCGTGGAAGCATAGTAGATGACGTGCATTGCTCTTCCGACTTTCTGACCAAGAACGGCTCCCACCGCATGATCACTAGCATCACACATGATCTCAAAGGGTAGAGACCAATCGGGTACTTGGATGATTGGTGCTTCGGTGAGGTGGGCTTTCAGAGTGTCGAATGCCTTCTTGCACACATTCGACATGTCAAAAGTAGCTTCCTTTTTCAAAAGCTCACATAGGGGCGTGGAGATCTTAGAGAAGTCCTTGATAAACCTGCGATAAAAACCTGCATGGCCTAGGAAGGAACGCACTTCACGCACATTAGTAGGATAAGGCAACGATTGAATGACGTCAATCTTTGCCTTATCGACCTCAATACCCCTAGCTGAAATTATGTGCCCCAATACTATCCTTTGTTCAACCATAAAATGACACTTTTCAGAATTCAATACTAGATTAGTATCTACACATCTTTTAAGCACAAGTGACAAATGATGTAAACATGCATCAAAGCTATCCCCATGTACCGTAAAATCATCCATAAAAACTTCTATGAAATGTTCAATGTATTCCGAGAAGATACTTACCATACATCGTTGAAAGGTCCCGGGCGCGTTACATAATCCAAAAGGCATCCTACGGTATGCAAAAGTGCCAAAGGGACATGTAAACGTCGTCTTCTCTTGATCTTCGGGTGCAATAGCAACCTGAAAATACCCTGAATACCCATCTAGAAAGCAATAATATGGACGACCGGCAAGTCGTTCAAGCATTTGATCAATAAAAGGGAGGGGGGAATGATCTTTTCGGGTTACCGCGTTCAGCTTGCGGTAATCAATGCATACTCTCCAACCCGTTTGAGTTCGGGTAGGAACCATCTCACCTTGTTGATTCTCTACCAATGTTATGCCCCCCTTCTTAGGGACACATTGAGTTGGACTTACCCATTGACTATCCGAAATGGGATAGATCATGTCAGCTTGAAGAAGTTTCAGCACCTCCTTCTTGACCACCTCCATCATAGGTGGGTTTAACCTTCTTTGGGGTTGCCTAGAGGGTTTAGCACCTTCCTCAAGAAGGATCCTGTGCATACAGGTGGAAGGGCTAATTCCCTTGATGTCAGCAATGGTCCACCCAAGAGCTGTAATGTGTTCTTTCAGCACCATCACCAACCTTCTCTCTTGTTCACCTGTCAACTTGCTTGAAATGATTACCGGGAGGGTATCATTTTCCCCAAGAAAAGCATATTTCAAGTGCTCGGGTAATTGCTTGAGCTCTACAACCGGTGCCTGCACAATAGAAGGAAGAAGCTTTTCGCTCTCCAAAGTTAGTAGCATGGGCCGACCGGCCAAAATTCTACCCGAAGCGTCTAGACGAGCTAGAACATTTTGAATCTCAGGTGGAAGAGACAAATCAAGTGTTGGTGAGTGAACGATGCTGTGTTCCAATACACTTTGTAATTCATCTAAGCCAAAGATATTGAAAACATCTTGGACTATAGGATCAATTACATCAATTGAACAAATGGACGCAGCATCTTCGACGGGGTGTTTCATAGCATCAAAAATGTTAAATTGAACTATTTCCCCATCGAACTCTAAAGTGAGAGACCCACTAGCCAAATCAATCTTTGTGTTAGCGGTGCGCATGAAGGGTCTCCCAAGCAAAATAGGAGCAGCTTGCCCATCATGTTCCATGTCTAACACAAAGAAATCAGCGGGAAAGAACAAATTATCCACCATAACCAGAACGTTTTCAACTACACCTTTAGGATACACGGTGGACCTATCGGCTAGTTGAATAACAATTCCGGTTTTATGAAGTGGTCCTAACCCGAGAATCTTATAGAGAGAGTAAGGCAACACATTTATCGATGCACCCAAATCGAGCATGGCTCGTTCAAAATGTGTGTCGCCTATACGGCAAGGTATGCTGACCATGCCCGGATCGCTGCATTTCTTAGGCATTCGCCTTTGAAATACAACGAAGACACGCTCGCTTACCGTCACCTTTTGTTGCCCTTTCAACTTTTGATTCCTCTTGATTGTGCAAAGTTCTTTTAAAAACTTTGCATATCGAGGAATGCTTTTAATTAACTTGAGCAAGGGGATGTTTACCTCACATTTGCTAAACGTCTCAAACAACTCCTTGTCGTTTTCCGGCCTTTTGGTGTTCCTAAGGGCATCGGGAAACGGGGCGGGAGGCTTGGTGGAGTCGAGAGGTGGAAAGTTGGGACGAACGTAGTTGTCCTGTCTCAACTGGAAATCCCCCCGATCCTCCACTTCGAGTTCAGCATTCTGTGAAGGAACCTCTGGAAAATTTACCTCAGTGGATGAGCCGCGGGTGCGGCTTTCTACACGCTGGCGCGGCTCGTCAGTGTAATTGTTCTCTGGCGCAGTGGAGGAGCCGCGGGCGCGGCTTTCAACCCGCGGGCGCGGTTCTCGGCTGTCCTCAGAATCCAATATTTCTGCCGAAGCCTCGACAACGTTTTTGGTTTCGCCCAAAATCTTACCACTTCTTGTTGTCACTGCACTTACATTTCTGGTTGGATTCACCACCGTTTGGGACGGTAGAGAATTGGAATTTTGTTGTGCAATGGTGGTAACAGCTTCAGCCAACTGCCCAATTTGCTTCTCCATGTTCTTGATGCTCGACTCGATCGTTTGAACATGAGTTGTGAAGTGTTGAGTCAAGGATCTCAGCAGCTCCGCAGTAGATGGTCCAGCATTGGGTCGAGGGCCTTGAGCTTGTTGTTGGGGCTCATTTGGATCACGCCACCGAAAATTGGGATGATCTCTATACCTCGGGTTGTAGTTATTTTGTTGATCACCACGAGGTCGTGGGGGTCCATACCCACTAGCAGCAGCATTGACTTCAGCAACATCTTCACCTTCAAGCTCAGGGCATTTATCTGTAAAATGAGAAGGGTCAGAACAAATACCACATACCTTTACTTGTTGTTGTTGTCCTTTTTGCAACTGAGAGACCATCTTCTTCAACTCTACAAGCTCAGCTACAAGAGCGGGATCCCCTGAACTTGCTGCATGCACTCCCTTTTTGGTGTATATCCTACCAAAACTTCTTGTGCTCTCAGCCATATCTTGCAATTTCTCCATGGCATCCTCCGGCGTCATGTTGAGAATATTCCCACCACACGCAGCATCAACCATCCTCCTTTCTTGGTTAAGGAGACCATTGCAAATGTAAAGCACAAGATCCTCGGTATCATACCCATGAAAAGGGCACGAAGCACACAACCCCTTGAAGCGTTCAAGGTAGTCATAGAGCGTTTCGTCTTCACTTTGCTCGACATGGGCTATCTCCTTCTTGAGAGCATTTGCCTTCTTCACTGGAAAATACTTGCTCAAGAACACCTTGTGCAACTTTTCCCAATTATCAACCGAACCGGTTGGCAAATGGTAATACCAAGAACGAGCACCATCCTTCAAAGTGAACCCGAAGGCTCTCATCTTGATCTGCTCTTCCGTGACATTTGGCGGTTTGGTCGTCATGCAAATGTCATGAAATTGGTTCAAATGCATGATTAGATCCTCACCAGCCAAACCATGGAAACTTGGGAGTAAATTGATCACCCCCGACTTGAGCTCGAAAGTCACCCCATGAGCAAGGGGTGGAATAACCACAGCTTGAGGTTGCTGTGTCAGGTTCGGTGTTTGCCGCTCTCTCAAAGTGCGAGTAACACCACCTCCTGGTAGCCTTGTCTCAATTAGCTCTCGTTGAGCATTAACGACCAACTGCATGTCAGCCAATTGATGTTGCACTTCAGCAAGAGCTTCTCGATCGGCCATTTCTACTGTCTCAGTCCCGACTCTGTTCTCTCTTCGATTCCGATGAAAAGTTCTCTCGATCTCTGAATCAAGAATAGAAAGAGGCTGATTAGTAGAACGGGTGCTGACCATTCACTAGTCAACACTAAAGTTAGTCAAAATAAGAACTTAAAAATAAGAAAATTTGATTCCCCGGCAACGGCGCCAAATTTGACGAGGCGAATTTGTCGTGTGCCAAGTCAAGTAATCCTAACATGCAAACTAAGTAATATAGTGCGCAAGTAAGGGTCGAATCCCAAGAGAATCAGTTTATCAAATTCTTAAGTTATCACTATGACTAACCAATAAACGTAACCAAAGGGGGGGGGTTTATGTGGTTTTGATACGAAGTATCGAATGTCAACTTGGTTATAACAAGATTAAGCGAAGTGTTCCACTTAGCGATTATCCACAATTAGATTAACAAGTTGATCTGAAAATCCTTTTTATCCCTATGTCAAGTTCTCAAGTGATCGTTCTAATTCCTGTTCTTGAATAGTTATTAGTCCAACTAGTCCTAATAACCCTTACTCGATTATAACCTCGAAACTATCAAAGTTCAATAACAAAGTAGCAATGCATTCAGGAATAGATAGATACATGCAATATCATGGACAACTAGTCGGATACTCGACATGTACTCAACTCTCTTTTCTAATAACAATCACAACTAGTTCATGCAAATAGATTGTGCTACACAACAAGTATGATAATTCAACTAGAAGTATCAAACTCTAGCAATATGAACAAGACACAACTAACTTAGGTGATCAATCTAAAGTAGTAAATCTAGTTCATCGACAATACAAACAAGAGAGTTGAGACAATCAAAGAGTAGACAAAAGGAAAGGATAAACTCACAACTTGTTGAATCCAAAAGCTTCAAACGCCAAGTGAAACAAAGAACCTTAGCAACTCATAAGTTTGTGAAATACTCTCCAAAAACTTAAGCAAAAACAAGACTAGTTGATCAAGGATGATCATCCACTACCTATATAGTATCAACTAATGTAACAGCTGAATTAAGGTCCTAAAAAAACGTATGGAAAGTTACAAAATTAAACACAAATTACTTCAAATGGCAAAGACATCAATTTGATTCTTCTGTCGAGGAACCGCACCCGCGGGTTGAGAGCCGCGGGCGTGGTTTTGAGTTTCTTCAGATTCTCAGAATGGCAGAGGGCCGCGGGCGCGGTGTGGGACCCGCGGGCGCGGCTTGAGCTTTCTCGAAAGTGTTGGCTGAAGGTGAAACCCGCGGGCGCGGCTTGAGACCCGCGGGCGCGGCTTTGAGCTTTCTCGAATCCTTGTCTGAGGCTGAAACCCGCGGGTGCGGCTTGAGACCCGCGGGTGCGGCTTTGTTGTCTGAGGTAGAACCTGCTGATTTCTTCAAGTCTTCGTCTTCGTCTTCGTCTTCAGCAGCTTCTTCCTTATGCTTCAATGCTTCCAATGCTTGTATCATCTCTTGGAATCTCGTATGTAAATCTTCTCTCGAACATCTCCATGATACAGATTATATAGAAACAAATAACATAATCCTATACAAAACTAGCTAATAATCCATAGTTGCGGTATGTAAAACACCGCTTATCAACTACTATACCTGAAACACCACTGGCATCCCTTGAAGGTTGTATGGTATCCTACCATCATCTGAGAGTTGTGGAGACTTCTCCAAGGATATCATTCTTCTTGCCATTGATCTGGTCAATGCCCTGTGCAACTCCATGTAGGCAACTCTTCCCCATGGATAACTCCAAAACTTGTCAATGGTTTCCACTAACCTCACATGTTTAACTTTGACAAGCCTCTTCTTATCACCTCCAAGAAGAATCCCTTCCACAATCAGCAATAATGCTAACTTGAACTTGTGGTTGTCCAAGACTTTGTGCTTCATGAACCTTTTATAAAGGTCTTGCACTGAAGTTTTAGAACCATCAGGACCACCCAAAAAAATGTCCATCAGTTGGTTGTCTTGCTTCCTAGATGATTTAATCTCCTTGGGAAGAGGGCCACAGTTCAAGCCAGTTATCAAAGCAAACTCTTCCAGCGAAAATCTCAATGGCTGACCAGCAATCTCATACCATTTCTCCCACGTCTTTTCACTCTTCAACTGCTTGAAGAGAACTGAGTGCACGGTTTGAGAAGAGAAGGTCACTTGATTGACCATTTTCACAACATCCCCAAAAGGGCTTCCACATATTCTTCTCCAATCTTGGCACGTTAGCTTAGACTCTATGTCTTTGAGATATTGCCTCCTACAGTTAATATTCACACGACCGTGCAATGCATCTCCCTTGAAGTAAGCATACATCACCTACAGAAACATAATATGGCAGGAAAATATTAGTAATATGTCAGGATGCACACTTCATATGACAGAAAACATTATTCAGAGGTGGAGAGATATGCAAACTACACATAATCTCATTAACCCATGCACAAATGAAATTCCTTACAAACTAAAATTTTTCACAAAACTTCAATCCAAATACTTCCACTACATAAACTCCTAAATGCACATAAGCTACACAAAACTAAAGTTCAAGTGTCGGGAGACAGAGAAGAGTATGTCAGGACACAGTGAGGAGGCTGTCAGGATATCCCTAAACAATCTAGACATAGTGAGGAGAATAGGATGTACATGCATTTCCTTAAAAACTAACAATATTCAGAAACTCAAATCTAAATACTTCCACTACATAAACGGGTTCACAATGCACATGACAGGAAGTATTTTTAGAGGTGTGAGGATTCATAATACACATGAAGAAATGAAATTCCTTAAAAACTAACAATATTCAGAAACTCAAATCCAAATACTTCCACTACATAAACTCCTAAATGCACATATGCTACACAAAAACAAAATTCAAGTGTCGGGACACAGACAAGAGGATGTCAGAACACAGAGAAGATGATGTCCGGATACAGAAAGGAGGATGTCATGATAACCCTAAACAATAATCAAATTATTCACAACTTTGTTCTCAACTCCAATTACAGGTGCAAATGTACATATTATCTCAAATTTACATGCATTGGCTTCAGTCATGAACCCTAAATTCACCAATTTAACTCATATACTCGAATTGAATAACATAATTTCAAAAATTTCACTTACATTGTCGTTAAAAGCCAGAGGCTCGATGCTTCTCCATTTTTCCAAGAGATTCAAGACCTCCTTCGTCCTCTGGGAGACTGTGGCTTCCCCTTTGGGCTCCGACTTCGCCGACGAACCCTTAGTAGATTTGGGGGTTTTCTCGGTTTGCCACTTCTTTCGTCCTTTAGAGTCTCCATGTGCGTCTCTCTTTCTCTTCTGGGGTGCGGAAGCTCTGGTGACGGCCATAACTGGAGCGATTGGGAGAGAAAAAATTGTCGGAGAGAGAGTTGGGAGAGAAAGAGAGAGAGTTGTCGGAGGTTACGAGCGGTTGAGAGAGGTTGAGGGCGGTTGAGAGCTGGGGTCGGGAACAAAAATGGTGAAAATGGTGAAAATGGAGAAGACGAATGGGTGAATGTGGGTTTTGAACGAGAGAGAAAATGGAGAAGAGAAGCTGCGTAATGGTAAGGAATTAATGAAGCATAATGCTACTTAAGTGGGATTAAGTAGCAGTTACTTTTTTAATTATGCATAAACCGTCTTTTCAAAACTGCCCAATTTTCCTTCTTTTTTTATTATTTTAATTTTCTTTAATTTTTTATTTTTTATTTTTTATTTTATTTTTTATTTATTATTTTGATTTTCCTTTTTCTTAATTTCTGAATATATTAAAATAATCATTTGAGTTAAAAAAATAAAGATAAATTAAATTATAATAAATCTTTTCTTTTTAATAGCAAAAATATTTTTTTGGACTATTATAACCATCAAATGGATATAACAGTCATATCCGCTTGAAATTGGACAGTTGTGTAATTTAGGTACGAAAAGGGGTATTTGGGACAATATTTTCTTAACTAAAATTTAAGAAATCAGAAGACGCACGAGGAGGAGACTTGTTAATGGAGTAAGTAAGTGTGAACTTTGATGGAGAGATTGTGGTGGGAGTAAATGATAGAATGCTTGCAACTTGCAAATGTGTATCTTTTGGGCGGAATGGGACATTTTGATCGTCTACTTTCAAAGTTCACTTGATTCAAAGGGCTTCCTCAAATCACAAATTTTCAAAGGCATGTGAATACAGGCCCGACCTTTTCTAACCTACCATGCCCAAAGTCGCATTTACATTGGTTCCAACATGATTCCAAACAAAGTGTTAAATTATCGTTCTCTCGTGTTTAATCATGATATATCACGAAAAATATACATCCCTTTTAGATATGAAAATTGTCTATCCAAACCGAATATACAAATTGAAATCCTAAGATAAACACTTGTTAATGGATCAACCGATGGATGAATCATAGAGCGAATATGAATTGAGGTTCATCAAACTCATGACCCGATTCATGACCCGCGATCCGATCTTACCCTTATAATTCATATAACTGTTAACATAAAAATAAAAATATATATTATGAATAAAAAAATTGTATTTTCTTATCTAGTATATATAATAAACCCTTTTATAAATTGATTGTATTATATAATTGTATTTATTTTTGTAATTTATTTCTTGTAATCTAGGAGGAAGAGGTGGATATATGGTTATGGCAAATCATGAAGATGATAGACTTTTTTAAGTACGTTTTTTTACTTTTGAATTGTATTGTGTGTGAGGTGGATATATCCTAAGATCCTTTTCATATTGTCAATTGTGTGACCCGCCGCATGGGGGAATTGGTGCTCTGTCTTTGGTTTATGAGCTTGGTATTTAAGCTCCGAACCTACCTCTCTCTGATTTCATCATTTTCGTTTTCTTCTCCTCTACCATCTTTAGAGAGTTCTAGCTGAATGATTCGATGGTGGTTCCAGTTATTGCTCACCATATAAGCAAGTATAAGAAAAGACAAAAGTCTTTGCTTGGTGAAGTTCTTAGGTGATTCACGATGCTCGCCGATTGGTTACATGGGTCACAACTTCATACACACTTGATTGTTGTAAGGGACAATTGTGAAAATCGGAACTTGAGACAACGAGGAATATGAATCTCGTTAAGAAATTCTTGTCGATTACCTTCTCATTATTGTTTGGATTGTTTTGCGACGGGTGGAAAGAAGACTTAACATAGGAAAATATTTTTATTCTAGGTGATAATGTTTTTATTCTGGATGATAATGTTTATATTCTGGATGATAATGTTTATATTCTAGATGAAAAATGTTCATATTCTAGATTATAATATTCATAATTTGGCGATCATGTTTGTTTCGGCTATTTTCAAAAAAAAAATCACCGTTCATAGAAATTACAAAATTGCCACCGCTCGCCTCACGTTCCACGAACATAATACGGCGAGCATTTTCGTTAAACCCTTTTCTTACCCGGACCTTTCTTTTGTTTTGCTTGACTTGGATTTTGACGAATATTTGTCACAAGTATTCTTTACGATATTATTACATATATTAATTAAAACATGATTAAAAAGTTAAATTTATCTTAACATATTGTTATACAAACCCATCATTTCTGAGAAATTTGCTATTCGAACTCAATTTAGTTTGTTTATAACTGACATTAAGGCTCTATTTGAAACTCAAAAATCTTGTCTTTATTTTGTAAAAAAATAAGTTAATTTATTATTTCAATAAGCTATGATTTTAAGATTTTGTAGGAATCAGGGCCGGTGATCAACATGTGCAAGGTGAGCGCAAAACGGGACCCTTTGCCCGTAATTAGACAATGAAAGGAGTTTCTAACTTTACTCCCTTTAATTTGGAGAAACTAACCTTTTTCTAACCCTAACCTAATTTCCCTTTCCCTTCCGCCTCCACTCTCTTTCCGCCTCCATTCTCGTCTCCATGCCATATCTCTCTTCTCCTTCCTCGGCTTCGATCCAAAGACGCCCTCGGCTTCATATTCTTGTTAAACAATGCAAACACGGAGATCTTCACATCCTCCTGCTCGGATCCGTTCACATCCTCCTGCTCGGATCCGTTCACATCCTCCTGCTCGGATTCATACACATCCTCCTCAACAACTTTCTCCTTCGCGACGGACTCCCTTCCACTGATCCGTTCACATCCTCCTGCTTGTTGTGAATTGTCTTTTCGCCGAATTCTATTACCAATGCGACGTTGTTGTGACTCCCTTCAACCTCGCTCCGCTGCGAACGACGGTGGAGATTCTCCAGGTTGCAGGAGATCGACTTCGGTAGAAGGTGGAGTCGTACTTCTCTGATGTTGTCGCTGCGAAAAAGGAACTTTCTGCTGTTGTCTTCCTTTCGTCTTTGCCTCTGCTTCCGGAGGCTGAAGATCTGGCGTTTCTCCCGAGTAGATGTCTCGAATCACTGTGTTCGTTGGAGGATTCTGATGCTGGATGCTGAGTGCCTTAAGGCGGTGCAGCCGATGGAGTTTCAGATAATCGCTGATTCGATGCAACGGAGGTTTATTCGTGGTCACGATCTCTTGTACAGGATTGTCGATCTCTATCTTAAGGTTAGAGATCTGTAATTAAACATTTCATTTGATAATTATCGAGAAATCAGGAGTGGTTACAATTCCTAAAGATTTCTAGGGTTTTGTTTTTTCATTGCGGTCGCTGTTTATGGATTTGATTGTTGATTTGTCAAATGTAATTCACTGCATGATTATGTGTATAGGAGTAGCTATTGTGAAATTCTTCTATTAAAGCTGGTGATTCTAGTTCACATCTACCTTACTGATATTTATTATGATTCTCAACAGTTTTATGAATTGCTGTTAGTTTCTTTTCCTTGCATCTGTTTGTGCATTGCTATGTTTTCTCCTTGATCTTTAGCTCTACCAAAAGGAAATAAGCCTGTGATTCTAGTTCACACTCTCTTATGCATGACTTATGAAATCAGTATGAAGGTTCCTTCGTCGGTGAAAAAGATGCATGAGTTTTGCAAGACTGTGAAACGTAGAGGATGCGTTTACATACTTTGCACTGCGAATCCCAAGAACAAATAGAGACAAGGCATGTCAACATGAAGGACCCCTCATCTCCACGTAATACACCTCTCTCAATCATTTTCTTTTTGCAATGTGTATTTTACACTTCAGTAATTTAAATTAATTCTGATGATGACACTTCAGTAATTATGCACTCTGTATTTTACACTGTCCTCAGATGTGCTACATTCAAGAACAGGAAGAAGAAGAGGTGTTGTGCTACGTTCAATAAGAGGAAGAGGAAGAAGAGAGGAAAGTAGAAAGGTTTTAATTGGTATTGAATAATAAACTGTCATCAATTGTAAAAAATATTTTGATTTACATTTTTTAGGTGAGATGACAATAACACTTAAATGGCTATAATGACACTTTTGTAAAGTTTAGATGACATTTTAATTTGAAGACATTTTATAATAGTGGTGCTTTTGTAGAATTAGGTTTGGAATGGTTGTTGATATTTTATGTCATTTATGTCATCGGATGACAGTTCATGTCGTGTTTTTTTATTCATCTTACGATGACAATATTAATAAAAATGATGACAAAAGTTATAATCAAATATGATATAAAAATATCAAAACGCAAATTGCTGTCATCAACGAAAATTTCTGTCATCAACGAAAAATACTGTCATCAACAAAAATTAATGTCATCAAAAAAATTACCGTCATTAAAAAAATTACTGTCATCAACAAAAGTACTGTCATCAAAAAAAATTATTGTCATCAACACAAATTGTCATCAACAAAAAACTGTCATCAACACAAACTGTCATCAAGAAAACTGTCATCAACACAAACTGTCATCAACCAGTTTGTCATCAAGAAAACTGTCATCAACAAAAAAGGTTAGTTACCACACTAGAAATTTTTAGGGTTAGAAAATACATTTTAAAGTGCAAAAAGGGTTACTTACCCTAAATTTGGCAAGGTGAACTACCGCACAGGGCCCTAAAATTTTTGGGGCCCAATATTACTAAAAAACTACTACTATAATTAGAAAATATTATTTATCTATATATATATAAAAGTTAGTCGGTCTTGGCCGAAAGTAAATCCACATACGTTGATTTCCTGCCCGCCTCTTCTCCTCTCCCTCCCGCCTCTTCTCCCTCCTATGCATATTTCTTCAATGTCCGCTTCTTTAATTTAGGTACCCGAGCAAGATCGTCCAGATTATCCAATGGAAGCTCCTACCCGAGCAAGAGGTACAATTCCTGCACTTATACACGCCCCGCAATATTCCAGAACGCCGCCTCCACTTGCTTGGCCAAGGACGAAGATAATGATTGAACTTAGAGTGAAGAAAATGCTCAAGGAGAAATGGAGTTGGAAGGTTAGGGTTTTCTAATCAATTTCCATAAGAAGCTCTTCGTTCTCTTCCCGTTGAATATCGTTGCTCATTGGCACAATTTTGGAAGGTTTGGTTTTTGCTTTGTCCATAAATTTACCGCCTCCGTCTTTGTCTCCCTCTTAATCTTCTTTCTCTTAATTTTTAGCTTTTCTGATGTATCAACGTATATTTGATACTGTTATGTCGATCTTCCTCTCATCTTTCAGTTTAGATAAAAAAAAAATTAACCTAATCAAGGGAGACAATTATGCCCTAAACCTTGACCTAGCTAGATGACTGATTGAGGGATTTTGTTCTGTTTTTGTTGCTGTTCAATTCGTAGGGGAAAAAAATGAGAAATAGGAGGTAATAGGTCATAGGAGAGTTTGTTTTAGTAATTGCGCAATCTCAAACTATACGTCATTTCTCTCTTCGAAATGAATCCCCCAAACCCAAATTCAACAGATGTATAATCATATGACAATAGGTTCAGGCTTTTTTAATTGGTATTCAATAGGAACTAAAAGAAATAATTAAAGGGCGAACGGAAGTGACAGAGATAGAGTTCTTCAAGGCTTCAACAAGGAGCAACTTGAGTTAAGAAATGATAAAAGTCTGTAATGAATTCGTCAACATACATGGGGAAATGGCGCTACTTTTCAATTACAGCTCCCTCAACTTTGCAGGTACTACACTCTATCATTCAAAGGATCTTTCTCACTTGAGCAATGAGTTTCTTTTGCAGTTTTTAAGGAGTAGAATTCCCCCCCCCCCTTTATTTGAAACTTTATGATGATACTTTGTATTTGTCTCAATGATTTTAGGAGTTGAACATGAAAGCAGTACAGATTTTGAGAATTGTGAAGGGAAATGTGGTTCAGTGGAGCATATCGAGGAATATAGATGAGGATGGTGACCTCATTGTAGCTCAGAAGAGTGGTAAATCCAGACATTTTTACGTGCTCCATTGTTCACGTTTGAGAAATTAGGAGTTCTTCTCTTCGTCTTTTCCATTTGTCTCCGCGCGTTATTGAGAAATTTAGTGCAGTTTAAGATCAATTTTTATGGGTCGGGTAACAATTCATTGTCTCTTAGTTGTCCTAACTTAACAACTCTTGAAGTACATGGTCATTGAGACAGATGCAAGATACATTGTAGTCCTAGAAAAGGTAATTTTCCAGGCAAATTTGGGATTATTTTTGGTGCTCATACAATTCTTAGGTTTTCCTCCAATTTATTGTGATTACATTGTTTTAATCCCGGTCTTCCTCTGTATTTAGTGTCATTTATAGCTATCATTTATCTGCATTTAGTATCATTTATAGCTATCATTTATCTGCATTTAGTATTGGTGGCCGCTTCTTTCCTTAATTTTTTTTTCCATAAATGGATTCATTTATTTATCAATTCAGTATTGGTTGACGTCTCTTTCCTATATAAATTTTTTCTCCTTCAATTTCTGTAGGTCGATTCTTTTGCTGCATTATATATACAGAAATTTCCTGTCATTTGGAGAGTAGTTGTATTCCCCTCCCCAATTCTCTCCCAACCACAATACTATGGCTTCCAACTCTAAGCTCAAAGTGTGCGAAGCAGTCCTCGCTGTCGATGATATCAAGCATAGGAAAATTCGCAAGTCAGTTGCTGTTGATATGAATGCAATGGACCTCAGAAGAGGTATTTCTATGGCAGTTGACTGTGTAGTGACAAACTCAAAGAGTACAGCAACGAATATTAGTACCTCAGAAGAGATTGCTCAGGTTTATTTTTCGCTTGATCTCGATTTCCCAAAGTTTTTCTTATTTTGTTTTATCATATTCCTTTCATGAGTTCTTGACATAGTACTGTGCTGATTTCTACTTTTGTATTTTGTATAGGTTGGTACCGTATCAGCTAATGGTGATAGAGAAATTGGTGAGATGATTTCAAAGGACATGGAAAAGGTTGGGAAGGAAGGTGTTATTACAATCCAAGTAAGTTATATATCTGCAATTTATAAATAGTCTTGGCATATGACTTTACATCGGCCATGTCACTCTCTTCTTTGTGCTACTCAATCGACCATTTCCAACGTATCGTCGTTTTCGAATGGTTGGGCTTACACTCACCAAACCTTTCCTCTCTATTGGTTAGCTTTTAGAGAAACGATGGAACCCTTGAAAGACTAGACAAGGTAATTGAAGACTCATGAGCAAGGTAATTGAGGACTCTTGAGCAAGGTAATTGAAGATTGCATTCTTATTAGTGTTTAATTTTTATGGTGCTTGATTTTTATGGTGTACAATGTATAAGTAAGTTTATATGTTAGGGTTTTGCTTATTTTGCATTGAGTTCCATTCTTTTTGGCTAATTAAAACTCAAAACATGTTTGCTTAGGGTGTCTACAGAGGAAATTGAGCCAGTGTTTTTCGCTCAGTTCCTTATGCTTTTTTGCATTTCATGACGTATGAGCAATATTGGTTTTGAATCTTAATCAATTTCCCTTCACTTGGGACGGGAATACGAGACATGTTGTCAATCTTTTGGATGGATCTGCTTCCGGTGGTACAACGGTTTTATGCATACACCCACTGGATTTGGTCAGAATGAAGCTTGCCTACCAGGTATCTTATGCATGTCTTAAACAATAAACTTTTATGTTTGTTTTATGAAATGCTGAGTATTTTTTGTTCTTCGATATTGTTAAAGTACAAGTGTGTAATCAGGCAATTCTTAAACATCCTGACAGTGGTATCTTGACAGTTTGTTGTGGTGGTGTAAAACAACATGTTATTCACTGGTCTTTGTTTTTTTTTTAAATCGATTAATTACTATTTTCTCTAAAATGAAGTTTTTTCCTGATTGGGTGAAGGAAGTACATTATTGTCAGATTACGTGCTTAAAAGGAAGGAGTTTCATGATTTAATGTATTGAATCACTCTTCTTTGGTCAGTGGATGTAGATATTGAGCAGAAGAGGTATGCGCAAATTTCAGCACTTTCCATTCGTTGGTTATTAGGGGAATCCCGAAAACGTCTGGGTCGAAATATGGCTTTTCTTTTTTTTTCTGTTTTGCTAGGGCAATTGAAACCTTCATTGCAGCTTATTCCGTCACTGCAACATATGCGTTTGCCAACATCCAACAGTCATTTACTTGAATCAGTGAGATATTTCGTTGCGAACAAAGTGCAATTAGCCTTCATTCTCCAAAAATTTGTCTTACTCTTAACTACAAATCAATCACCATTTTATCTATTTCTCAAGAGTATGTTTCCACTATATGGGCGAAAAAGTACCCTATCATTGGCTTTCAGTGGCATCCAGAGGTAATTAAACTATATATGTTACTAATCTGTCATGATCGAGTCCATTAAGGAAAAGGTCTGTTGAAATGAACATGTGGCTGCATATTCTTCGTTTGGCATCATTTTTTTTCTCTCCTTAATCATAACTCTGATGATATGCTGTCCCACTAGAAAAATGCTTTTGAATGGGGCTCAACGAAGTATCCCCACACAGAAGATGTTATTCATGTGATGCAATACGTGGCAAACTTTTTCATTGGGTGAATCATCATCTACTCTGGACCTATCATGATTTTTGCACATTTTTATGAATATTTCCAAGTAAAAACCACATTCTTAGATGACAATTATCTTTTATGATGCAGTGAGGCAAGAAAGTCCTTGAACACACCTCTCGATGAGGAACTACTCCGACAACCTGATTTACAATCACACTCCAACTTATTCTGGAAAAGACGGGTAATTCCTCAAACCCTAAAACTAAATCCACTTGAACATACACAAAAAATGCAGCATTTGCTTACAGTTATTTATGGTGCATTTTGATGGCAGGTATGAGTTTGATGAGATTTACATCTTTGCAAGTTATTCTAAAATTTGATCTTGGATTTTGCGTATGGAGGAATGCAGACAGTTGGTGGAGCAGAGAATGAGAGAGATGACTAACATGTACTGTCATTCAACCTTCATGATTCCTTTGGTCAAGGGGACGTTTTGATTTATTGCAATATGCTATTAAAGTTTTCATTCAAATTACCCCATTGATGACTCCTTCAATTCGTTTTGATTTATTCCTATTTGGTCTTTTCTAATTAAATTCTGGTCCTATAATTCGGTGTCCATCTTGCATTTCCCACAACCCCACACTTTGTGATTGGGATTTTTCTCTCCTGATGGCTTCAACGAGTGAGTTATCCAGGTTTGAAGCCTTTGTTGTAAAGTATCAAATTGATACCATATGTTCTGTGTTTTGCGTAATAGATTGATCGAATTGGTTTACTGATGAGGCTAAAGTCGTAGTGCCAAATCAAAGAAATAAACTCTAAACACTAACTAGAGTATAGCAAGTAAGTAGAGGTCGAACCCAAGGGAATCAAAACACCAAATCAATGCAGTCAAGTGAAATATCAACTAGTGAACAAGTAACCAAAGGGGGAGGGGTTTGATTGTATGGAACACAAAAGTAACAAGTATCAAGCAGAGAAGGTTTGGTTGAGAATATGATGAGAAGGGGTTTCACCTAGCAAGTATCCACACAACAGTCAATCAAGTTGATCATAGATTTATCTCAAGTTCTATTCAATCCTAGGGAATGTTCCTATTCCAATCTTTAATATATCAGCAGGCCAACCGGTCCTGATAATACTTACTATTCAACAATCAGGGAAACCTCTCAAGATTAGATGAAATAGCAGCAAAGGGCACAGGAATCATAAGGATGCATGCAATAACTTACAACCGTCAAGTATTAACATGCAATCAATTCTCTTTCATAAAAGCAATCAACTACCAGATCATGCAGATATGAATGCTACAATGACAAGGAATTCCACCTTATATTCCTAGTCTAGCAATAGAAAACTATCAATCAAACTAGGTGATCAAGCTAGCAAAACTAATAGAAATCAATAGATGAAGAACAAGAGAATTAATACAAACCCATAGGAAAAGAACAAGAGTTTAGAAATCTCACAACTTAATAACTGAAGGTTTCAACTGCTAGGTAAAACAATGGAGATTAGTTCCCGCTCATGGTTGCAGAACTAAATTGTCTGATGGAAAAGATGATAGAAAAGATGATTATACTAGGGTTCTTAAGTAGAGACTAACCCTAAAAATATATGGTAAAAGAAAATATCCTAAAACAAAATAAGGAAAAAGGAAAAAAGAAAGAAATAAAACAAAAAGGAAAATAAGGTAAAGAAACCCGTAGCAAAGTCTGACTAATGTTGCTTGCTTCAAATAGCCAATTACGGCTGCAAGCTTCATATGTGGGCCCCATCTGCTTCCATTCAATATGTGGGCCTTCTCCCAAAACAGGCCCAAGTCTTCATCGGCCCACCTTCAATCCAACGTAGCAGCAACATTTACGGCCCAAACTTCAATATATATTAACGTGGTTTTTGTTGGCGATCGCCATCAATCCATGGCGATCGCGGTCGCTCCTGATTCTAAACTCGTCTTTTCATCTTCAATCTTTTGATCCTCTTCTTCTTCGGTTCGGGTCTTCATTTCTTCACTTCTTAATAAATATCTCAGAACATAATAATGACTTGAAACACATATGATAATACTTCTAAACTAATGTAATAATCCCTAGTTACGCTATACAAAGTGCAGCGTATCAAATACCCCCATACTTAGACTTTTACTCGTCCCGATTAACTTACAGAAAAGCTACCCATACAATAAAATACTCAAAGTCTCAGGAAGTACAAGAATATCTCCTAGTGATTACATAACCAATAAGCTCCTCCAAAACACACAAAACACAACATCAAGAACAATGTGATA
The DNA here is from genome assembly GCA_029168935.1 of Oxyria digyna. Lineage (NCBI taxonomy): Eukaryota > Viridiplantae > Streptophyta > Magnoliopsida > Caryophyllales > Polygonaceae > Oxyria > Oxyria digyna. The sequence continues at coordinate 11,591,889 of JAPVLV010000010.1, read as the reverse complement.
AAATAAGAACATACCCAGAACTACACCTTATCCCTCCAAGTGGCCTACCCGAATCCTCCTATACGCCTCCTTCTTATGTCTCCATACGCCAAGATGATAATGATCCTAAAACACTCAATTTTTTTCTTTTATAACACTCATCTTGCTTGGGCGCCCTTTCGGGTTTTCATCCCAACCACTCAATAATTGTTCCAGGCTCACAAAACTCACATCACTCAAGACTTATTTTTGCCCCAGCCTAATGCCGGTCAAGCCACCTTCTTATTGTATAGATCTTGCTATCCAAGGATTTTGTATGCCTTTTTTCAATTTTTGTGGCTTTTTCATACAATATATATTCAATAAGCTCATGCAGATACAACCAACACCCAAATAATTACATGTGAATACATTCTCCTCCCCCATACTTAAACATTGCATTGTCCTCAATGAAATGGAAGACATAAAAATGAACCCAGGGAAAGAGACAGAAGACTCACATACAAGGTAGGATGACCTTCCTCCAATAAAACTCAAAGTGTGGTAGAATGAGAAACTAGATGAGCACTAAATGTAATCCAATAATGCATAGCTCATCTAAAGCAAAAGAAAGAATACCTCCAATGTAGAAAGTGACCCAAATAAATCAACTCCTTGTAAAGAACATGGTCACCAACAAGTTAAGCTCCAACGAATGCAGATCTATAATGATAGTACTAATGAAACCAAACTTGATGTAATACAACTCCTTACTTTCTTTTCTCTCATTTTTTTTCTGCACTCTATTTTTTTTAAATCCGATATATTATTTTTTTCTCGGAATGATTTTCGGATTTTTTTTTTTTTTTTTTTTTTTGACGGGAGAGAAGACTTACAGCGAGATTGGCTACTGACTGTAGCGGACCCTAAGCTTCGGTGATTTCCTCCTGTCCATAGAAAAACTAAAAAGAAAATTAAGCCAAACAAATAAAAACAAACTCGAACCTCTGGTTGCCTCCCGAGTAACGCCTTATTTTATGTCGTGGTTCGACATGAAACTCAAGAGATTTAACTAACGCCATTTGGCTTTGTAAAAACAGTCTCTTGTCTGAATTCTGTCTTGAACCACTCATGGAACGCCTTAAATCTCGTCCCACTTACCTTAACCACCTTGTCTTTAGCAATAAAGGTGGTTTCATTCACTTTATCCTCCTTGACCGTATCAGGCGGCTTTTTAAGCTCAATGTCAAGTGCCTGCACACTAGATATCAATGGTATCTCGCCTGGCGAGGTCAGTAATGGAGGGCGATTGCCCAAAGGATGTGGAGAGAGCTTACCTTTAGGCTCTGGCTTAGCATGGCACTCCTGCATGTTAGTAGACAAAACAATATCTACTTTTGGGAGCTCTAAGAGATTCTCTAAAACAGGTTGCAATTCATCCTTACAAGTAGGCTTAATCACATCAATAGCACATAGAGAATTCTTATCAATGGGATCCATGTCATAAATATTGTATTCTACCTTATCCCCATCAAACTCCATAGAGAGAGTCCCACTATTAACATCAATTTTCGTTTGTGCAGTTTTCATGAAAAGTCTACCTAACAGTATAGGTGTGACATTATTAGCATGCTCCATATCTAACACAAAGAAATCAGCAGGAAAAATCAGATCACCAACCATAACAAGAACATCTTCAACAACCCCTTTCGGGTATACAGTAGACCTATCAGCAAGTTGAATAACAGTTCCTGTTTTATGCAAAGGTCCTAAGCCTAGTGATTCATACAAAGAGTAAGGTAAAACATTGATTGATGCACCTAAATCTAGCATGGCTTTGTCAAATTTAGTTTCACCAATCACACATGGAATGCTAAATATGCCTGGATCACCACATTTCTTAGGCATGCGTTTTTGAAACACAGCAGAAACTTGTTCACTTATTTCAACTTTCTTCTTTCCTTTCAGTTTTTGATTTCTCTTTATAGTGCAAACTTCTTTCAAAAACTTAGCAAATCTAGGAATACTCTTAACAAGTTTGAGCAAAGGAATGTTTACCTCACACCTACTAAAGGTTTTGAAGATTTCGTTGTCGTTCTCCAGCCTTCGAGTATCCTTCAATGCCTCAGGAAAGGGGGCAACAGGCTTCTGAGAGAATAGAGGTGGAAAATTCGGGTGAACATAATCGTCAATGTACTCAGGGGTCTCCTAGCGATCGCCATCAGCGACTGGCGATCGCGGTCGCGGATGATCTTTCACCTCAGCTTCTGGAATGGAATGGCGATCGCCATTGCCATACGGCGATCGCGGTTGCGATGCGGATCCTATTTTGCTCTCTGTAATCTCATGGCGATCGCCACTCAGATCTGGCGATCACGGTTTTGGCACAGAACAGTCATTTAAAGTTTTTCCGCTCCTCAAGAACACTGCACTGACGTTCTCTCTCGGGTTTCTTACTGGTTCCCTGGCCTCTAATTTACTCACAGCTTGAGCAATCTGTCCTAACTGATTTTCAAGATTTTGGATACTCGATTCCGTTCTAGCATTTTGTTGCATCACAGTTTGAGCTAAGGACTTGATCATATCTTCAACAGTCATAGAATTCTGAGGTCTAGGTTGTTGATAATTAAAATTATGAGAATCATACCTTGGCCTTGGTTGCCATCCACCAACAGCTTTTACCTCAGCATTCGGCTCTTGGAGTTGTTGACCACCACTTTGCAGCATAAAAGACTTCATCATATCTTTCAGTTCATTCATGTCAGTCTGTAATTGATCTGAATTAATTGCTTTGACTGAGTGGGATCCCTGTCTACTGCCAAACTGCCTTGAACTCTCAGCTAGCTCTTCAAACATTTCAGTGGCCTGAGGTATAGTCAATCTTAAAAAGTTACCTCCACAAGATGCATTCACCATTCGACGATCCTCATCAATCAGGCCACTAAATAAGTACATAAGGAAATCTTGGTCAGTATAACTATGGAATGGGAAGCTTGAGCAGAGCTTCTTGAATCTCTCATAATATTCGTAGAGACTCTCAGTTGAGTGTTGTTGAAGATTCGTGATCTCCTTCTTCAAGCTGCTCAGTTTTGTGGCTGGAAAATATTTCTCCAAGAAGACTTTCTTCATCTTACCCAGGTATCAATACTCCTTGGAGCTTGATAATAGAGCCAATCATTTGCAGCATCTTTCAGAGTAAATCCAAAAGCTCCCAGCATGACCTGCTCCTCAGTAACACCTCTTGGCTTCATACTAGAACATATGGCATGGAATTGAGCCAAGTGTTTGTTGGGATCTTCTCCTGCTAAGCCAGGGAAGTGTGGAAGCTCATGAATTAAACCAGCTTTTAATTCAAAATTCACACCTTCTTCAGTCTCAGGAAACCTCACTGCTAAAGGTTGTTGGTTTAAGTCTGGGGCAGTGAGTTGCCTCATAGTAGGCAATGGCGGTCCATGTCGATCACCCATCTCGTTATCTTGGTTCAGAGCTGCTCTTTGGTTCCAAAGGAACGTCCTTTCAATCTCTGGGTCAAAGGCAACAAGAGATGAATCAGTAGCACGGGTCTGAACCATAAAGGTTCACACCAAACAGTTGATAATTTCACAATTAACACAGAATCAGAAAAATTTCAATTCCCCGGCAACGGCGCCAAATTTGATGAGGCTAAAGTCGTAGTGCCAAATCAAAGAAATAAACTCTAAACACTAACTAGAGTATAGCAAGTAAGTAGAGGTCGAACCCAAGGGAATCAAAACACCAAATCAATGCAGTCAAGTGAAATATCAACTAGTGAACAAGTAACCAAAGGGGGAGGGGTTTGATTGTATGGAACACAAAAGTAACAAGTATCAAGCAGAGAAGGTTTGGTTGAGAATATGATGAGAAGGGGTTTCACCTAGCAAGTATCCACACAACAGTCAATCAAGTTGATCATAGATTTATCTCAACTTCTATTCAATCCTAGGGAATGTTCCTATTCCAATGTTTAATATATCAGTAGGCCAACCGGTCCTGATAATACTTACTATTCAACAATCAGGGAAACCTCTCAAGATTAGATGAAATAGCAGCAAAGGGCACATGAATCATAAGGATGCATGCAATAACTTACAACCGTCAAGTATTAACATGCAATCAATTCTCTTTCATAAAAGCAATCAACTACCAGATCATGCAGATATGAATGCTACAATGACAAGGAATTCCACCGTATATTCCTAGTCTAGCAATAGAAAACTATCAATCAAACTAGGTGATCAAGCTAGCAAAACTAATAGAAATCAATAGATGAAGAACAAGAGAATTAATACAAACCCATAGGAAAACAACAAGAGTTTAGAAATCTCACAACTTAATAACTGAAGGTTTCAACTGCTAGGTAAAACAATGGAGATTAGTTCATGCTCATGGTTGCAGAACTAAATTGTCTGATGGAAAAGATGATAGAAAAGATGATTATACTAGGGTTCTTAAATAAAGACTAACCCTAAAAATATATGGTAAAAGAAAATATCCTACAACAAAATAAGGAAAAAGGAAAAAAGAAAGAAATAAAACAAAAAGGAAAATAAGGTAAAGAAACCCGTAGCAAAGTGTGACTAATGTTGCTTGCTTCAAATAGCCAATTACGGCTGCAAGCTTCATATGTGGGCCCCATCTGCTTCCATTCAATCTGTGGGCCTTCTCCCAAAACAGGCCCAAGTCTTCATCGGCCCACCTTCAATCCAACGTAGCAGCAACATTTACGGCCCAAACTTCAATATATATTAACGTGGTTTTTGTTGGCGATCGCGGTCGCTCCTGATTCTAAACTCGTCTTTTCGTCTTCAATCTTTTGATCCTCTTCTTCTTCGGTTCGGGTCTTCATTTCTTCACTTCTTAATAAATATCTCAGAACATAATAATGACTCGAAACACATATGATAATACTCCTAAACTAATGTAATAATCCCTAGTTACGCTATACAAAGTGCAGCGTATCATTTACTTTTTGTGGAAATTGGTCATTGGCAATGAAATTCAGTATTTTTCATGGTTGAGATTCTGAATTAGTTTTTCATGGTTGATACCATATGTTCTGTGTTCTACGTCTTCCAAGGTATGCTGTCATTTTAGCGTGTATCATTGTTTATGTGAATGCTTGCTCTAACTGGTTTATTTCTAGGATGTAATTTTATTGATGGATATAGCCTTCGTCTTCAGACAATATATGTGTTTTTTTCATTCTTCAAAGTTATGCTGCATAATTCTGAGTTTTGTTTGCTATTTTTTGTGCCATTTTGCCTAATTCTTTCTAGGTGAACAAAGTTCTTAAGTGGAGAGTGGATTGAGAGCATTGCAGTATCTGGGATTACTAGATGAAGAAAAAAGCTCAAATGGAATAGATGTATGTTGATTTTTTGTTGGCCCATTTCAGTATTTATATTATTTATTCTCTATGATTCTGCAGTTTACTTATATGTTTTTTACTTTTTAGGTATGTGTCATCATCTGTGTAGAGATTGGAGGTGAATCTGATCATCACAGACTACTCCATGCATGGAATGACAGGGTATGAGCTCATGAAGAAGATCAAGGTCAGATAACTTTTCTTTTATTCATGGTTCAAATTATATTTGTCTCTTTACCCCAAAAAAGATATTGAATATTGGCAGTGATCTTCTTTGATCAAGTTCATGTTCTTAGTTTGGAAAAACAGGATCATTACATACTGATTTAAATTGGATGTACTCTAATTTCTTTGCAAATTAACCCTTCATTAAAATGGCCACTAAGAAATCCTTTTCTTCTTCTTTAAAGCAGGAATCGTCAACTCTGAGGGAAATCCCAATGGTGATTATGTCTTCGGAGAACATTCTAGCGCGTATAGATAGGTAAATTACATTTTGATTTCACATTTAACTCCATACATAGTATAAGTTTGCTGAATTTTCTACAAAAAAAAATATGATCTACAACCTTAAGTTTTTGAATTTTATAGGATTTTAAACTGGTCTTATATGATGCATATGGTGATTTTCGAGGTTATGTTTGTCTAGGCTAAAGGAATGCACGAATGCAGTCAAGTTTTAAAACTCATTTGTGTTGTATAAGATTATTCAAATGCCTAAGATCTTGGTGAAATATATTCTTAGATTTGGTAGCTTCTAAACAATTCATCAGTTCAAGACTTGGCTTTGTTAAATATATCCATGCTTGAGAATGAGAAAGCACGTAATTCATTTATGTTTCATATATTCAATTGACCTTATAATATAAGAATATGATCATGGATATTCCATGGAGATATCTGCACAATAAACAATGGAGCACCAACATGAATTTTCTTGCAGAATAGTCAGATCTTAGATAGAACACTAAACATAATATAAACTACCATTTAGCATAGACCCATCCTCCATTTTTTTGATTGAGTCATAGCTAATGGCTACACTCTCCGTTTTTTGAGCGGAAGCTACACTCTCCGTTTTTTGAGTGGAAGCTACACTCTCCGTTGTTTGTTAATGTGTTTGGTTTATGTCTATTTGTTGAGCTAATGGTCCATGACATTAAGTAACCAGGCCTTTGCTTAAATTAACCTTTTTCAGTTTAGTGTTTTAATCTCAACAACTTTCTAGATTTTAACATACGACGCCTCTCATGAAAGCGTCCACAAGGTAAAGTAGTTACACTTGAACAATGATGGAAAAACTTTATTTTAATCACACTAAATTTTGTTTTATATCTTTTCCAGATCCTGCAAAAAGTGTGGCCACTGTAATTATTCATACTGATGGATTATGGGAAGCTGTTTCTGGTAATGATGACCATAATTGTCAAACTCACTGAGGCTCTTCAAGGAAACTCAGGTCAGCCAGCTGCTTCTGGATTGCCAAATGAGCCATGTTCTGTTTACGATCTCAATGAGTGGATGTTTTAGTATTTTGAACTTTATTTAGAATGTGGAATCCGCTCAACTCATGATTCAGATGGATATATGTGTGTGTGTGCTTAATTGCTCATTGTTAGTATTCAGTTTATTGTAGTAGAAAAGGGTTTAATCATTCCATTCAGGCCATGTTGAATAGAATGTGGAATCCTCTTTTCACCTGTACAATAGTTTCTAATTCATCCCTTCAAATCTCTTATGCGGGTAATGTTGTCAGGAAATCGAAGTCGGGATGAGGTTTGGGCAATGTTTTTTTGTTAAGAGTACTTCTATATATTTTTTCTATTCATAGGTGATGAAGCATGTTTTTTTTTCTACAGAGCTTCAAAGATTTATAAATTTATTTGTTGTTTGTGCTAAGCTTAACAAAGTTGTCAATTGTTTTTGAGGAAATCTGAATTTAAGCGTATGAAAAGATTGAAACAAAGTTGATTCTAAAGAAAAGAAATCATGAAAATGCATTGATTGGAAGTTGAAAAAAAATCGAATTCGTTTTGTTGGCTTTAGTCGAATAAACAATCTTATTGTATTATTGTCTTCTCATTTATTCATTGTATTCTCATTTATATTTTGAGGCTATCCACAATTTTTTCTCATTTATATTTTGAGACTATCCACAATTTTGAGTTTGGGGCAATGGTGTGACATTGGCAAAATCCTTCTTTTCTCCTTTTGACTATAAAATATTCATTACCGGAATTGTGTACTATAAAATATTCATTATCAAAATTGTGTTTCCTTAGGGTTGAGGCATTGGCTGTATAAATTCAATTTTACCTGAACTATTCTCTGTTTTTATCTAAATTTAGAAGAAAACTCAACATTTTAAAACCACTATTGATATCTATTTTTTATGGCATGTCTGCTTTCAGAATGTGATCATTGCGGACAATGACATCTAGGAGTCCAAATCTTAGGTTTTAAAATTCTCAAAGCAAGAGACACAAATAAGCAAGGCATAATAAATATTTAATGATCTTCTGCTTAGCAACTGAGTTTCTCCATTTTTCTCTTTGAATTTTTTAAGTGTTGTTGTTGACTTTGCAAAATACACCAGTTATTCAACTAGAAACGAGATTTTTAAAAGTCGTTTGTAAATATTCCATTTTTTGGATTTTATATATTTCTTTGCAAATGTTGTGTTTATAAATTCAATTTTCTTGCTTATAAGATGGAAATGGATTTTCTATTGAGTATATTTTGAACTTTGGATGTTAAGCATTTTAGTCTCACCTCTTTGTTGAATGCCTTTTCAACTTATAATAGTCAAGTTTCTAACTTTCTGTTATGTGTGCATTTGAGTACACACTAATGGCACTAATTGAAATAGATGCGGGTTAAAAAATTTGTAAGAGCATATCTTGATCCATCAGCAAACCTGTGGACAACAATTTCGCTATACATTCAAATTATGCAACAAATAGCTATATATATGTTCTTCTTTAAATTACTTCGTTATTACTATGTTTATTGAGATTAATAACATATGTATTTATATCCTCCAATTACGAAGGCTAGAGCGTGTACCTCTGTCAATTGGTAAAGTGGGTGAATTTAATAAATAGATCTCAAGTTCAAACTTCTACGAAAGAAAATTTTATTATTTTACTATTTTTTCTTTCATATAGGACCCTTTTATAAATTTCTTTTTACGTATAATATTTTCAGAAAAGGGCCCCACAAAATATTGAGACGACTCTGGTAGGAATAAACTAGCTTATTGTTTGATCTGTATGTCTGTATAGGTTCTGAAAAACTGAAATTCAAATTACAGTCATGTTTCTAGTTCCACATTTTTACATAACGGCTATATACACTCATTTTTTTTGTCTATATACACTCATTACCCCCACGCAGTTGCAACGCGTGGCCGTGGGTATGACCCACGCAAACACAACGCGTGTGCGAGACCATTTTATGGATATCCGAAACATTTAATCCACGGGTACGCAACGCGTGTGCGTGGGTATAATTTTTTTTTTGTGAATCTCACGCTTCGTATACGTGTAGGTCATAATCGGAAAAAAAAAAAAAACTTAAAATCAAGACCCACGCACTTGCGTTGCGTGGGCGTGCCTGTTTTGTTTGGTTTTAAGACCCACGCGTACGCGACGCGTGGGCGTGGGTGTTACCGTTTTTTCCGAAATTTTTTTGTGTAACCGACGCAATATCTTTTAAGCTAATAAATTTGAACGAAAGATTTTCAAAAGATTCTTTCCGGCGAAATTTGGAGAGTAAAATTTTAGTCTTACAAGCATAAAACCTAAACCTATATTATTCTTTTCTTCTATCCCAATTTGAACACATCATAAGAAAAACAATGTCAAATCAAGATGGAGAGTCATCGGTGCAAGGAGAATTGAGGTCAAACTATATTGATCCTAAGGAGGTAAAACTGCATGAAACTGTAGTATTTGTATTTATTGTATGGTTGTACTTAGTTTTGTAATCTAATAACGATGTGTCTATTTTCGAATAATAATGTTACTTTATCTAAATAACGATATTGTAAATAGATATCCACAAGAGACTACTCATATGATTTTACTGTGGACTATGTGTGGGATTGCCCGAAGAAAATGTTCAATTGGGTTAGAGAATTTGGAAAAAATTTGATGATGGTTATCGTTACTAAAAACTCAAATCCTAATAGAGTGATAATGGTATGTGAGAATTATGGTGTGTATAAGCTCAAAAATAATGTGGAAGGGAGGAGAACTCAAAAAAAAAGTGCAATTGTCGATTCATGGTGATTGGATATAGGTTGACCGTAGACAAGGTAACAAAAGCAGAAATATGGGGGGAGCTTGAAGTTGATTTCGGATACCACAACCATGCCCTTCCTACAAGTTTCCTTGGGCATGCATATGTTGGCAGAATGACCTCAGAACAAGAGAGACTGGTTAGGAGGTGGACCGAGATGGGAAACAAGGCAAGTTGGATTATTGCTGAGCTTAGAGACCGGTTTCTAGGAAATGTTACATCCTCCAAACAAATCAACAACTTTTGCCAGAAGATGCAATTTGAGGATCAGGGAGAATTAACCATAACGCAATTAAAACAAGAGGGATACAAAGTGTATCACTGGAATGAGCGCTCTACTAATCAAGTGGATATCTTATTCTTTGCGAACCCAAAGACACTGCATCTGCTAAAGCTATTCCCTTATGGTGTTATTATTGATGGCACATACAAGACTAATAGGTATTGTTATTGTTTTACTAATCTTTTATACGATTCTTGTAGTAGTTATGCTATACTTGTAATAATATATATATATATATATATATATATATATATATATATATATATATGTATATATATAGGTATGGCATGCCTTTGATTGAGATGGTTGGTTTTACTTCCACGGGAAAGACATTCAACATTGCTTTTGCATTCACGAGGGGGGAGGATATTTCTCGTTACGTGTTTATATTAGAGCGGTTGAAGAAGCTATTTGCATTTGTGGGAGAGAAGCCAACTGCAATTGTTACTGATCGAGACCAGGCTCTCATCTCTGCAATTCAAAGTGTTTACGGGGATACAGTGAAACATTTGTTGTGTTGGATTCACATTAAATTAGGCTCGAGAAGTTGCGAGAATCGTGGAACAATGGCCTTGTTCGGTATGTTGAAGTTACATGGCTCAATCCTTACAAGGAGAATATAGTCCGAGCTTTGACTGACCTTCATCTTCATTTCTTCACAAGGACCACAAACAGGTAACCTTGTATAAGATATGTATGCATGTTTAAGCTGATTGCGCAACTTCTTTTTTAATATTTTTGTTTTCCTATAGGGTTGAGGGCATCCACAAAAGTTTGAAAGATATTTTGCAATCTTCTCGATATGGATTTAACTCATTGGTTGTGAGGATACATTATGCTTTAGAGGCTCAACGTGATAGGATTAGGGAAACAATCGAGATGTCACGAACAAAGGTTTTGACGGAGGTATATGACCTTGACCCTGAGATCTTTGCCTTATTTTCTCCTCTGTTCCGCAAAGTCACGTCGAAGTGCTTGATGATGTTGTTGGATCTGTATTACTCTATACTGAACGGCGACATACCAGAATCTTGCACTGATCATTGGTGGAGAACATGTCTTGGGCTACCGTGTATCCATAGAATTGGAATTGTCATGCTTCAAAATACTCCCCTTATAGAGTCAGAGATACACCTCTTTTGGAGACAAGTGACGTGGGAAGGGGTTACAGATCTGAATATCGAGCAAGATACCACAGTTGGATAATGTTCTATGGTTGTATGATCACTACTACATTTCTAATCTTTTGTAGCGGTCAAAACCGCTACATAAGTATGTGAAAACGCTACAAAAGACCTTATGTAGCGGTTTTGTTCCGCTACATTTGTTGTCGCTACCTAAAGTCTTTTGTAGCGGTTTCGTATATTTTGCGGCGGTTTTTTTTATTTTGTAGCGGTTTGTCTAAAAAAGTGAAAACCGCCACTAAAACTCAAAACAACCGCCACATTAAAAAGAATTTGTAGCGGTTCTCTAGGTGTTTTTTTAATCATCGTGTAGCAGTTATATACCTATTGTAGCGGTTTTTCATCAGAAAACTGTGACAGTGATTGGTTTATTTTTGTTGTTGTCCTGTAAGTAGTTAACTTCTATAAACTATTTTTTGCAGCGATACAAAAGAGAGATTTTAATATTAATAACATAAGAGATGTCATCTACATTATATCAGTCATATCAAGACATACAATAAAACTATAAAAGTGATCTCTATCTAAATATGTTAGTCGTTGAATCATATATAGTGGCATAAATCTAAAATTAGTCATAGCATACATGTCTAGCCACTCAAAACTTAACTGCAAAAATGGCTTTCCTAGTCTCTAATACCATTGAAATTCCAAAATTTCTGAAAGTTGGAGTAATTACACCTGCAAATAAAAAAATGTTGGAGAAGTTAGCAAATAAAAAACAGCAGCAACCTACAAATTTGTAGAAAAAACAGCAGCAAAGGCATGTCAATTTCATGCTCATGATCAAATAAACACTTAGGGTTTCTTAGCTTCCTGGAAAATCTTCCTAGAGAATCAGTTGTTCCATACTTAAGTACCAATTGATAAAAAGCAAATCCATTGGAATTTCGTTAAAAGATAATACTGCCATAGTCATCATGAACAGTTCATAGGGCTCATCAGGATTCAAGAGCAATAAACTGATGTAAAGAAATTAGACTAACCTTGGCAGATCTAGAACTGATGACAAATCAAGAAGTTGAATGGTGTCGATCTTTTGGTCAGCAACATGAATCAGAGACATGATTTGAATCCCTCCTCTAGTGTGTAGTGTGTTTTGAGATGGATGTCCATATCTTTGCTTACTGAATGAAAGGCTTCAAGAATTAGATAAACAAAAAAGAGAAAAACCAACATTCCTATGCTTGTCTGATAGAATGACAAGGATACACTGCATGGTTTCAAAATTTTGAAGATCGGCTGAAACGTATAACTTATAGTTAGAAACTTGGATTATCAGTTGAATATTATACACAAAGTACCATATTAATATAAGATTCAAAAGAAACACACTTGTAATTTAATGTTACTAATTTTTCTCCGGACTGTGAAGTTGCAATATGGTTTAAAACTAATGAGCAAGAATGCATGTGTTCACTACTTCAGTGTAGAAAGTTCATGCAAGCTACCAATGACTGAATTGGTTCATTGAACGGAGGATCAAACTCATATCATGAAATTAAAAAGGAAGAAAATAAATCATTTGTTACCATTTAATAACAAGAAGCATCTACCTGAAAAAGAGAAGAATAAGCTAATATACCCCAAGAATATAAAAAATTGAACAAGGAAACATGCAATGCAATTCCATTTTTCAAAGAATAGGAAACTTATCAGAGTAAGATTCATAATCATACAAAATATACTATTTGTTAACTATATTATAAACTATGATGTAGAATTCATCACATGCAAAGAAAATAAATGCTTGAATAAAAAATAATCATTCAACCATCAAAATATAACAATCAGACACTACAAGAATGTTACTGGTCAACAAAAAGCACAACATACTCAAAGAAGCATATTCTAGTGATATGATACTAATAGTAGTTGTATATTGTACACAAGTAGTAAAAATTACCGACTAATCACATTCCTACCAAAAAGTAAATCAATAGGTAATGATTGGTATATTTTTCCCTAGTGTATTTTTCCCTAGCAATAGATACAAAAAATGAAGAGCTCTCTCAGTTCCTTGCTTTGTTGATGGCAACAAATCAATTCACTAAATTGAAGGTCACAGTCCATTGATCAAAAACATGTTTACATGATCTATTTGACATTTTAGGGTTTCAATTCACCTAATCTATACTTCTTCACCAAAAAGAGTCCATTTCAAACATAAAAAAACTGATAGCCTTCCATGCTAGAACTACTGAGTCAATTGACAGCAACAACAATGTACCTGTAATAACTTTTCCCTTGCCAATATGTAATGAGAAAGGTTGAGCCCCATGATCCTTTGTACTGTAAGAGTTAATCCCAAAAACAACAATCAATTGAAGCCAAAACTCTAGAAAATCAAAATCTGAAAATTAAGTAAAAGAGAGATGTATATCGGCCAAAGTATTATCTACCTACAGAATTTCTGAGAAATATCGCCATATTTATCTCTTCCAGATAGAGTGAACAAGATTTCATTTTTCATAAAAGAAACTTGCACATAGAAAACACGTCAAATAACATAAGAGATTAAGACTGAAATCAGACCGTATCCACTAAATTTTGAGAGATCTCAACCAAACCCTTGTTACTCGTTCGATTCCTCTGCTCAAAATTGAAGGTCATGCACCTGGAAGTAGCAAGCTGCTTGTTCGCTAGGATGGGAGAAAGGGCCTATAGTGGTTCGCTTGTCACCTTGTTCGATTGAAGCTTCTCTCCTTGATTGTGTTTGGGATTATGTGGAATGTTCACAGGAGAAGGAAGCAAGAGGTGGGAGATGACAACGAGAGAGTGAACCCTAATTTTAATTTTAAAAATTTCGTTTTGCCTCTTATATTTGATAAACACGGCGGGCGAACTAATTGAGTACCACCACAAGAGCTGTAAAAAAGATTTGCTGATTCAGTGAACCGCTCCCAATAAAACAAAACCATATTATTAGTTTTTGAACCTAAACCGTTTGCACAAAACCGCTACACAATCCGCTACCTCGGTTGAAACCGCCACATAAACCGCTACCTCGGTTGAAACCGCCACATAAACCGCTACAAATACGTAACCGCTGCACAAACCGCTACATAATGTAAACCGCCACAAACAAAAGCTACAATAGATCAGAAATGTAGTAGTGGATGGTGGATGTTGCTCCCCCTCTTGTTGTATTGTTTGCAGGTGCAGTGGATGTCTTGGAGGGAAGGTGATGGACTTTTAGAGGTCAATTTTAGGACTACTCATCGACTCTCTAGACTGGATGGTATTCTTCGTTGCATGGATGTCCAAGAGTCGTATTACGCCACCCGAGTCCTACGACAGTTTGGGCTTAGACAGGTTCCTCCACTTCAACCCTATGCTCCAAGCTCAGAAAATCGAATAGAAAATATTAGTGACTACAAAGTGGAGTTTAAAGGAGACGAGTATCCTACCTGGGAAGAGCGCGAGAGCCATTTGTTCGACATTGATGTGTATCAGCGATGTAGGTGGTCGTGGGAGTGTGACGAACATTATATGGACTATTTTCTCGACATCACTCACCCTTATGTGGATCCTACCTCACAACCACAACAAGTCCCTCGGCCTCCGGCTGTTGATGCTATTGTGGTAAGTAATTTCTCGTTTATACAAGGTTATTATATTTTAAGTCATATTACGTGATTTTTACATATATTTTAATTACACAACGCCTTCAGTTATCTCTTGGATCGGTACGCGAGCGTCTCCAATGTCCAAGTATCAGTAATGACGAGACGGAGTACCTTATCTCTCTCATCGGGTTTATGACTGGGGAACCTTACCCCGTTCCGGATCCACCTCAACGTGCATCTCTTTTTCAAAACTCGGAACATGTGCGTGGTGAGGGTAGCGGTTCTGGGCGTGAGGAAGAGGATAGATCTGATCCACATTAGATTATGTAGTTTAATACTTTATGTGAGTATGTTATTTTGGATATAATACTTTATGATGATAGATTTTGTAGTTATATGACCTCCTAATCCTAAAACCAAATTGAGAATTTGGGGGTAAATATTTATCCTAAAACCAAAGTGAGTCGATGAAATCAACCAACCTCATTATATGTCGTTGTTCCTTCGCTTTGAACCTTCTCACATACTAGAACCATGTAGAAAGACACAGAAGCAATAAGCAACTAGCAACTAGCACAGATGTTAAAAAAGGATATAACCACTGATAATAATGTCTTAGTCCCCAAGAGTAATTCTGTAACTTGACAAGGGTGTTACAATTATGTACAAAGATTTGGTGGTTACCTTTCATACTAAACTGGCGAAGCCCTCGTCCACTTTTATCACTCCCTATCTACAAAGTTGCAAGCGGAGAGGATACGTTTTTTAGTTTTGACGTAAAAACGTTCTCTTGGGGCTGTAGTTTCGTTTTTCAATTTGGCTGATCAATTCTCGTATCAGCCCAGTAACCAACGTCAGGTACCCACGCACACGCAATGCGTGGGTGTGGGTATATTTTTGAAAAAACTCATGCCCACGCGTTGCGTGTGCGTGGGTATATTTTAATATTTTCGAAATTACCCTACGGGTACAGTTTACGCAGACGTAATATTTTATCAAAATAGTCACGCCCACGCGTTGCGGGTGCGTGGGTATAATGGTTGGATATCCGTTTTAAACGTACGCCTACGCGTTCTGTATGCGTGACAACATAGTCACGTCCACGCGTTGCGGATGCGTGAGTATCTGAGTCTAAATAGACAACAAAAAAAAAAAAAAAAAGAGGGTATATATCCTCCATTTTTATTTACCTCATAGGTCACAACAAAGAGCTCCGATATTAGAAATTGAGATTATTTTCCGGAAATTAGAGAAAAATAATAAATACATTTTAAACACTTTCCGAATTCACGCAAGTGACGGAAGAGGCAACCAATTTCTCTCCTCCGCCTTCTTCTTCTTCCTCGCAAACTCCCTCACGTCCACATCTTCCATTCCTGTCAATCCTCCTCGGTTTCTCCGCTGACCCCACTCCCCCATCTTAATCCCTCTTTTTAACCCCCTTAATTTCCTCATCTCTCTCTCCTCTTCAATGCACATCTATCTCCTCCACAATGCCGCCTCCCTCCGCCACTTCCACCTCCACACTCACCGGCAACAACCACAATGCCCCTCTCCGCCGCCGTCATTCATCAACTAAGTCCCATCCCCCATCCAAATTCGACATGAACAGGAATCGGAATCAAGGGATTCTCGAAACGGCAGCGTTTCTGCAATGGGGGTTCGCCGATTTGGCGGGTGCCCTGAAACTTCATCCCGCTCCCTTCTTCTTCGCTGCTTCGTTGTTGTTCTTCATGGCCGTCGAGTACACGCTCCTCATGGTCCCCGCCTCCGCTCCTCCCTTTGATTTGGGATTCATCGCCACCGCCTGGCTTAACCGCCTCCTCGCTTCCTCACCCACGCTCAACACTCTTCTCGCCGGTCTTAACACGGTACTATTACTCAGAAGGCGTTTTTTGACTTAATTTGGGATCCATCATATTAAATTAGGGTTGCTGGTTCCTAATTTGGGATCCATCATATTAAATTAGGGTTGCTGGTTCCTAATTTGGGATTGACTTGTATGGATTATCTAGGGTGGTTTCTCTTTGTTTATTGTCTGTATTTGCATTGAACAAGGTGTTCTTTATATGGTTTACAAAGCTCTTATGCAATCAGCATTTGTGTATGGTAGGTGTTTGTGTTTATGCAATCAGCATACATACTATGGACATTCTTGATAGAAGGAAGGATAAGGCCAGGGCTTGCTGCATTGTACATGTTCACTTGTAGGGGCATTCTTGGCTATTCTACTCAGCTTCCTTTGCCACAGGTTTTGTCTCCTTCCATTTACTCTCTACTGTATCCTGCATTTCATTGTGACATTAGCTCTCTTGTTCAATTCTAAGTAATGTTTATGAGTGTTAATGATGCCTAGTACAAATATATGGTTCGTCCTTATGGCAGGGATTTCCTGCCCAGTTTTTACAGTCTTAAGTACATAGTAATGTAGTACACAAATGAATGTAAATGAGTCAGTAATTCTCTTCCATGTAGGGTTGGGGGACCAAAAACTTGTCATTGATAAAACTGAGCTTCATATCCTAGCAAGATAACAAAATTGTAGTTGTGTACTGGTATAATGAATACATCTGACAGGTGGAATCTGATTACCTATTTTCCAACCAATCATGTATAACTATTATACAGAATAGATCAGATGAGCTGATAATTTTCTTGTGGGTCATATTCAACTTGTAGATTTTTCTCCTTTTTATTTATTTTGAATTTGTACAGTAAGGTGGTTGCTTGTTATATTCTTCATTGAACAACACATCATGCTCTGAGTATATCTCTTTCACAGTGAAATTTAGGTTTGATTTAAAATTGTTTACTACTCCGTAAAATAAAAGATAAATAAGTGTTCTTGTAATCTCAATATTAGTTTGGGTGAATTCCCTGTCATGTTGTTGTACCTAATCAGTGTAGTCTTTAATGCAGTGGGTGTTAATTGAACAACACATGATGCACTCAGCCAAGTTGTTATGCATAAATAACAGCCTTTCTTTTGTTTCTAAGAAAATGCTATATAAGTATAAAACCATAGATCAAATTTTTGTTCTTTCTCGTGTAAGAGGATTATTAACATGCCACATATCTTGTAAAAAAAAAACCTGATTCATCATGAAAATCCAGGTTTCACCATGAACCGGATTTGTTACAGTTGCCACTAGTTATCATCTTTAGATGCTACTACATTCAATTGATATTATTGATCAAAGTTGACTGTTCTATACATATACCAGGATTTTTTGGGTTCTGGGGCTGATTTCCCGGTGGGGAACGTCTCTTTCTTCCTCTTCTTCTCTGGTCATGTGGCTGGCTCAGTGATAGCGTCTCTTGACATGAGGCGAGTGCAGAGGAAGAAGCTGGCACAGGCGTTTGACTTTCTCAACTTCTTACAAACAATGAGGCTTCTTGGAACTCGAGGTCACTACACCATTGATCTTGCTGTGGGCGTTGGCGCTGGCATTCTGTTCGACTTTCTTGCTGGGAAATATGATGAAAAGAAGAATACTATATCAGATTCAGATGGTTCATTGAGGTAAAATTGTTGTGTTGTGGGGTTTGTTACAGTTCAATTTTTATGTGCATGTTGATAATATGCAAACATCATTGATTTTAGGGGTTGAAGGATGTAGTTCTTTCTTGTAATGTTAAATGTGTAGTTCAAAATTAAGGGTTATTCGATTTTATATATGTAAGAAAGTTGGTTTCCTTATCACTAGCTTTATTCCAGCGCAGAATTTGTACAACAATTTTTATAACTATGTATATAATTTATAAACACATAGAAATAACATTAATATTAATAAAAGTATGCATTATATAACTATATTGATTTTTAAATCAATATTATATAAATATAAGAAATTTTAATTGATTTATAATTTTTTATATTGATATGCGTTAAAATAAGGAAGTAATATCAATAGATTTATGATAGTGATCTTTATATATATACTAGAATCGGACCCTCGCGCGTAGCGCGGGGTAATTACGGTTTTTCGTCTCAAAATTTGATTGGGCTAATTATATATTTACAACGTTTTTCAGGGAATAATTTTATCCAGTTCAGGCCAAAGTAAATCTAATCTGCAGATCAAGACATTAACACAAAAATAAACGAATAGTAGAAGTGATAAAAATAGCAAATTGATTGGTTCAATTATAAATTGTCAATAACCATGAATAACAACGAAATACAATATGCAGAAGAGTAACGACGACTTGATCGAAGAATTCAATACGAAATCCCAGTCGGAGAAGTTGGAAGATCAAAAGTTGAAATCAAAAGAGGAATTCAAGAGGTCACATAGTAATGGCGATTGAATGACAACTTTCTAGGTCATTACATTTTATTTTTGTCTATATTCATATACTTAATATATTTTTTCATATATGTATTTTTTAGTAAATTATAATAAAATGAAATGAATATCTCTTATATATGTACCAAAATTACATAATAGTTTACGTTGTTCGGATTGCTCTTCATCGTCATACGGATTGGAGGTGAAGAGCGAAGAAAAACAGATGAAAATGGTGGAAATAATAACCAATTAAGCACATAATTATGGTTTTATTAGACATTTAATAAGTCTCAATTATTATTGGATAATGAGATATAAAAAGAAAAAGGAAAAATTAAATTTAAACATTAATGAGTTCCAATTGACATTACTTTCTCAAACCCGTCAATTTATATATATATATAGATTGATTGATTTGTGTATAAATAGGAAAATAATATCATTAGAAAATATGGTGTACAAATCTAAACGCAGTCATACAACATTTTAAACTGTTTAGCTCAACCATTAAAATGGCCGGTGCATTCCAGTCTTCCGAAAAAAATAAATGCATAAGTGCAAGCCTTAAAAAAATAAGTGTAAGCCGCAAATAAGAGAAAGCGTAAGTCAAAGTGCAAGCCTTAATACATTTTTTGTTTGCATTTTTGATCCTCTATTTTATTTTATTTTGTCTTCTTTTCACTCTAACCGCTTCAAATATATAGTAAAAAGCAACCAAACTCACGCAAGATAGCCGCTCCGGTGCCAATACTGGGGTTAGCAGATCAAAGCCGCGTCAAAATGCACCACTTTCTTATTCTTTTATATTCAGATTCGTCTTAATGAAATTATTTCCACTTCTTATAATTTCCCAACTTGCCTATTTTGAATATGTGAACATCGAGTAATAGTGTATCATATACTAGAGTTTTATGTAGATACTTAGAAACTTCTTCGAAAATTAATTGAAGGATCATGTAACTGTTGCAGAGAAGGAAAATATCATTCCAACATAAAGGAAATCACGCATTTAAAAGAATCATTAGTTTAATGTTGATTTCATTGGATATCATTATTATAGATGTTCAATTTAAGAAGGAAAACAATCAGACGAGAATCATCTTTACTGTGCAAAGTGAGAAAGCCTTATGTCCGTTGATTCATTCTTCATCCAACGGCCAGCGTGCCTCAACTTTTCACGTCAGATTCACGTAGGTTGCACGCGCTCACCAGCGCGTCTGATTTTCTTCAGCCTCCTTCGTTCTTCTCCTAGCGATTTCTTTCCTTCGCAGGCGATTTCGAGATCTCAACATTCCTCCGCTTTCCTTCGCTCGCTCTATCTTCGTCTGATATTCTACTACTCTTGAGAGGGTACATTTAACCTAAATCGGTCAGCTTTGTTTTGATTTGTGGTTGGATTTGGGATTATCGCCTATGCTTATACGTTTGTTGTTCAGATTTAACCTAATTCGATCTATGTGTTTGCTAAATCCGTGTTTGTAGGTGTTACGAGTCATGGATTCTAATTTGTTGATGTCTGCATCTAGTCCTTCTGGTAGGTTTTTCTTCCTATTATATTTGCACATTTGATTGTTCTCCTTTACGAGTCATTGATTCCTATTATATTTTGCACTCTGATTGTTTTGCAATTTCATAGCTGAGATGTTCTACTTGTGATTAAGCAGAGGATGCTTTGAATCATCTAAATTGAACGGAGAATGAAGCTGATTATTTGACGTGCATGTTATTTGGTCCTATCTTTCAGATGCACAAATTATGATGACTTGGTGCACATTTATTCTTACTGACTTGAAGAATTCTGTTTTATGGCTGTTTTTATATCTAAGCTGTATACTATTTGAGAGTTTGTGTGTATTATGACTTTGGAAATTAAACAGTAGCATAATATACCTGAATTCATGCAGTTTTGTTGTATTTTGTGTTTACTGTTGTTGATGTTTTATTTCAGGGTCAACTCTAAATTCAGAAAATATGCTTGTTTCAATATCTCCAAACAACTCTACTTATTATATCCCTGTTTGCAACAACGATTTGAAGCCATATGTTGGGAAATTGTTTGCAACACTTGAGGAAGGTGCTAGTTTTTACATCAATTATGCAGATGCGTGTGGTTTTGATGTGCGTCATGGACATAAATCACTAGCTGAAGATGGTAGCAATGTTGTTTTATGGAGGTATCTTATGTGTAACAGACAAGGATTCAAGAAGAGATCTTCTGGTTTAGGTTCCCTTTGTATTTCAACAAAAGAAGGTGTGGTAGATGTTCCTATAGTTAAAAGGCGAAGGGTCTCTAACAGATGTGGTTGTATTGCTAAACTAGTGTTGCGCTATGAGGCTTCCGCAGGTTATCGTGTGAAAAAGTTTGAAGAGCGTCATACACATGTCATGGTTGATGATTGTGATAGGCACTTTAGAAAGACCAATAGGAAATTGACTTCTTTCCACAAAGATTTCATTATGAACTGTATGAAAGCTAATGTTGGCGCAAGCAAGTCGTATAAGATGTACAAGGAGTTTGTTGGATCTTATCCCAGTATTGGGGCAACACTTGTGGATTTTCACAATTTCAGGAGGGATTTGAACTCTTTCATGGTAGGGTGTGATGCACAAATGGTGCTTGACAATTTGTTCCAAAAGAAAGAAAGATGTGTGGCTCTTTTCTTTGACTATTGTGTTGATAATGAAGATAAGCTTATTCGGTTGTTTTGGGATGATCCTATTGCTCGAAAGAGCTTTTCTTTTTTTGGTGATGTTGTGTCAACTGACGCCACTTTTCAAACAAACAGGTACACATCACCCTTTCCTACACATTGCATATTTATGTGCATTTTTAATCTCATTTATCTGCACATATTTGGTTTAGTCTATGCACATTTTATATTTTGTTTGTGCACATGTTTATAATCAATCCTAACTTTATGTTTTTTTTGTTCTCAGATATAATATGGTATTTGTTCCCTTTACTGGAGTTGACAACAATAAGAAATCGATCACATTTGGTTTCAGATTGTTATTGAATGAAGATTTTGAGTCATACGTGTGGTTATTGGATAACTTCAAATGTGCGATGGGCCATGAACCTCTTGTCATATTAACAGATCAAGATCATGTTGTGAAGAAAGCTATTGAACATGTATTCCAGCACGCTGTCCACCGCTTCTGTATGTGGCATATAATGTTCAAGCTTCCTAGCAAAGTGACAAATGATGTGTATGAAAATGTTGAGTTCAGGAAACAATTTAACTCAATTGTGTGGACTAATGAGCTTAACCCAACAGATTTTGAAGAGGCATGGCATAAATTATATCTGAGTTTAACCTTCAGGGAAACACTTGGTTGCCCCAAATATTTGAGTTGCGTCGTTTTTGGATCCCTGCATACTTTCAAGATGTGGAAATGGGTGGATTGCTTCGGACCACCTCAAGGTATGAAAGTCAGAACAACTTCTTCTCAAACTTTATTGGTCCAACATCATCCCTTGTTTTGTTCATGACTCGGTTTCAGAATGCGATTGATTCCCAAAGGCACACTCAACAGAAGCTTGACATGGAATCATATACTTGAACTCCAACATATAAGACGCCGTTGCTATTGGAGATTGAGTGTGCAAAGGTATTCATACTTAATGTGTTTTTTGATTTGCAATATGAAATATGGGCTGCAGTTTATGATTGTGTGTTGATTGGGTTGTCTGAAACTGAAAGTGATTGCCATTATCGTATTCGTGACAATTTTGGCAAAGTCTTTGATGTGCATCTTTCCATCCCAAATAAAGTTTATACATACTCATGTAAAAATCTCTTGAATGTAGGTTTGCCATGTTCTCATTTGCTCTTTGTTCTTAGAACTGAACGGGTGGAAGTGTTGCCTCCGCAATTCATCAAGCCTCGTTGGACAAAGAAATCTATTATTAGGCCTACATTTGAATTAGATGGTTCTGTCTATGAAGCTTGTGTTGCAGTGGATGAGAATAAGATGTTGGTAAATGACATTTTGTCTGTGGTTCATTGTTGTATTAATGGTATAGAAGACAACACTGCCCAGCTGAAAGATTTTTTATGCTCTTTAAAGGCTCAGAAAGCTACATATGAGAGTTCAGGAGTTGTCACATCTGCTTCAGCTTCATCCACTAACAAGAGTGTTTTTGAAAAGTTTGCTGGAATTAGACCTGATGTACTTTTGGTTCACCCACCTCCAAAAGCAAATACGAAGGGAAGGAAAAGAAATCGATTCAAAGGTGGAAAAGAGGTTGCAATTGAAGAATCCATGAAGGAATCCAGGATTTGCTCACTTTGTAAGAAACTTGTCCACAACATTAGGACATGCAAGAAAGATGAGCAGCCTATTTCATAGTAGTTTTACTTTGGTCTAAGGCTATTATATACTTTTGTTAGTCTTTGGTTATTTGAATTTCTTACATTTGCACATTTCAGACATTTTTATGCACTTTATGTTGAACAATCTTGCACATTTTGAACCTCAGGGTTTTGGGCACATGTGTTCCATCATCTATGGAGATTTACAATAAAATCTTGAAGACTTTCATTTTATTATATGCACATTTCCTTTTAGTCGTATGCACATAATGTATTAGTTGTATGCACATTTCCTTTTTAGTTGTATGCACATTTCCTTCAAGCTGTATGCACATTTCCTTTTAGTTGTTGTATGCACATTTCCTTCAAGTTGTATGCACATTTCCTTCAAGTTGTATGCACATTTCCTTTTAGTTGTATGAACATTTCCTTCAAGTTGTATGCACATTTCCTTCAAGTTGTATGCACATTTCCTTCAAGTTGTATGCACATTAGAGCATATTAGACCCTTATGTTAAAATATTCACATTATTGCATAATTAAAGGACGTCCTTTAATGTGCAGACTACAGGAGAATTTCCTTGCACATTATTTGTTAAGTGTCAACAACTTATGCACTTTAATTATAAAAAATGTGCATATTTATGAGTAGTTGTGTGCACATTAAAGGATGAGTCTGGTTACTATGAAAAATATGTCGATCAAAATGTACATGCAGTGTATCCCTGGTTAAATATATATGCACAATACGTGACATTCAGAAAAATTCAGAAATCACCTATAATATCAACTTGATAACATCCATAAAACATCCAACAACTAGTTTAACATTTGTCTTGTCATAATCACAATCACGCCATTCATATAAATCCATAAAACATCCAGAAGTTATTGAGAAAACATTGAAATTGTGCAGCTGATTACAAACGAACTACTTTGGTGGTGGTTGGCTTGTGGCGACCCTCCTCCTAATTGGAAATATGTCCTCCATCCATTTTTGTGTCCTTTCCTTGAATAAGTTCTTAGCATGAAGTATTATTGCAGTACAACACTTTATCCTCAAATTTTCCATTTGCTTTTCATCTCCCTTCTTAATCTTACAATGCCACCCATTCAATCCATCTCCAAAGTATGACTACACGTGAATCATTGTAAAGATGCCACAATCATTTTTGTTCGTACCATCTCTCCAATCCATTTCAAGCCTTATTGTAGGAACTCTTTCATCATCCTCCAATGCTTCAACTTTCGATTGTAAGCCTTCAACTTTTAGGAAGTCGCAGAGTAGCTTTCTCTACAAAAAATAAAAATTGAAGATAGAGAAAAAAATTAATCATTTATACTTGTAGTATCCAGTTGTGCATATTTGACGTTTAAATTATGCACAATTTGTGTTTAGCATGTGCACATTTTTGTTCTAAATGACTTACAAAAACTTACCACTACATAAAGTGTATTTTCATACTTTGCTACAATGTCAACATCTGCTTCAAAGTTGTCAATGATGTCAACCCTTGGTGTCTTGACATTAATGGAAATCATATAGTAGTGATCATATTCACATATTGGAAACACAAACTGTACATTGTAAACATAAAAAATTAGTAATACACATGTGTGTTGACTTTAAACATGATTATTGTGATGAAAGAATATATATACCATATCGATATCTTTGACCACCATGTGCTCGTAGTTTGAGATTTCCTGCTTTAGTGCTCTAATGAACCAGTAACTTCTTTCAGGTAATGTTGCTTTTTTTGGATTGACCGCCATCACCTGCATTGCCAATATTTAAATATAATAATGTTATGCATGCTAAGTATGATAAGGCACAACGAATCATTTAATCTTAACACATAGTAAACTGATGCATCATAAACACAACAAAAAATATGCTCAGATAAGAGTAATATGCACATTTAGATAGAAAACAATGCACAATTTCAGATAATTATATGCACAAAAACCACTTAAGTTTGCATTACTACTAATTACAAGTTTAGTACATACAACTGATTCTATCGGAACAAAAAACCTCAATGGTTTGTTTTCGTCACGTAGAGCTTCATTGCAGTTCAAAATAGTAGCCCAAATCTCTATGATTGTGCTGGTTAAGTATTGTCCTTTTTGCATACATGCAAATTCCTTCTTGTTTGCAAAGACCTTTCCGATTCTAAATACTTCATCCCTAAAATATAAACAAATTGATTAATAAATTCAAGCATCAAAATATAAATAAGTAGTGTCATCAACTTACTCCTATACATCAGTTTCAACCAACCACCTATGAATCCTGAATTCACCCGATGTCGGATTATCTGTCAGGTTCATCTTCCTTGGTTTATATGGGGACTTGAAATATTGTGTTGGTTTTCTCAGTCGTTTAGAGATTTCTTCCTCTTTTTCTGGTATATTCTACACAAATGTCCATTTCAAATAGAAATTTAAATGAATATTCAAGACATTTCAATACACATCTACTTGTAGATAAAAGAATTGCATGTGTACCAACATCACAGGAAATATACTATTCGTTAAATTGGATTGCTTTGATCTTCTTTTGTATACCTCCACAACCTTCTTTTTCTTATCTTGATCTGCATGAGTACCAACATCTTGAAGCACAGCTTTGCCCTTTAGAAAACATTACACGTTAATGCACATTTTTTCATAATGTTGTATAGCTTGTCAAATTAAATTTATTATTCATACCTTATTTGCTTTCACATTCTTCATTTCATTTGTTTTCCTGAGTGCATCTCTTGTAGTATCTACTTCCATGTCATCCTATAGAAAACAAACTCAGTAAGAATAAGCTCGTTAAACACTAAATACATTCACTTCAATATAAGAAACTAGTCCACCTCTCAAAAATACAGTAAAGAAAAATATGCACATTAAGTTCTAAATATATGCACATCAATGCAACAAAATATGCACATTAAGTTTTCTTTACATGCACATTATACGAATACAGTTCATCTTTTAATCAATCAAAATTATGCCCATAAATATACATATAGATGCACATAATGTATTAGTTGTATGCATACGGATTTTAATATTTTACCTGAGTTGTTTCCTTTGCCTGTTCGCTGTTGATTCTTCTTGCAACTAAGGCCACACCAGCCATTATTGGGGATATATCATCCATTCCCAAATCAAATGATGGTATTTCCATTTCTATATCTTTCTTTACTTTCATGGTTTTTTCTATTTCTTCCAATACCTTCACAGCTTGATCCCAAAACTTTTGTTGGCTATCAGTCTCCGAATTTTGGCTGGCTTGGCTATTTGAAACAGATCCTATGTTTAGGCTCAAAACCTTCTCTAGTGCCTCATTCACTCTGTTAAATAAGTTGTGTGTTGCTAGCTGCTCTGGTGCTCCTTTGATTCTTGTGAGGAACTCTTTAATCTTTTGTGCAAGAACCATCGCCATCTGTAAATGTTCTCTTACAAAATCCTGCACAATTTTTTACATTTTACTAAAGTGTAAGTTATCGGTTTTATTTTGAAAATAATAATAAACTCAGACATAGTAAATACCTCTAGATTGTCAACATCCTTGTAGCTTTGTTGTTCCCCATTACTTGATTCTGGTTTTCGGTTTTGAACATTCTCTGCTTCACAAAACTGTGGGGGATCCCTAACTACACCTCTTCCAAAACCTCCAATTTTGAGGTCATCATTCTCTCTGTCTCCAATTTTGAGGTCATCATTCTCTCTGTCTCCAATTTTGAGGTCATCATTCGCGGATTAATATCCGCGATCGCGGGTATTATGCTGGATTCCCCTTCGTGCGCGAGACGGGCCGCGTGAGGAGAAGCAAGCAGCTGGGCTGATTTAGAGGAAGCAAGCAGGTGAATTGGGCCGTGAAGAATGAAGCAAGGTGCTGAGCAGATGGGGCCCACTGGAAGCTGCAGCCGTAATAACAAATTGGAACCAAGCAGCTGCAATTGGAAGCAAGCAGCTCAAATACCTACGTTCGTTTTATTTCCTTTTTGTTTGTTTTCTTTTATTTATTTCTTTTTCCTTATTTAGTTTTAGGATATATCTTTTACCATATATTTTTAGGGTTAGTCTCTTTATATACCCTAGTTATAATCATCTTTTCCATGATCTTTCCATCAGACAATTTAGTTCTGCAACCATGAGCAGGAACTAATCTCCATTGTTTTACCTAGCGGTTGAAGCCTTCAGTTATTAAGTTGTGAGATTTCTAAACTCTTGTTCTTTTCCTATGGGTTTGTATTAATTCTCTTGTTCTTCATCTATTGATTTCTATTAGTTTTGCTAGCCTGATCACCTAGTTTGATTGATAGTTTTCTATTGCTAGACTAGGAATATACGGTGGAATTCCTTCTCATTGTAGCATTCATATCTGCATGATCTGGTAGTTGATTGCTTTTATGAAAGAGAATTGATTGCATGTTAATACTTGACGGTTGTAAGTTATTGCATGCATCCTTATGATTCATGTGCCCTTTGCTGCTATTTCATCTAATCTTGAGAGGTTTCCTTGATTGTTGAATAGTAAGTATTATCAGGACCGGTTGGCCTGCTGATATATTAAAGATTGGAATAGGAACATTCCCTAGGATTGATAAGAACTTGAGATAAATCTATGATCAACTTGATTGACTGTTGTGTGGATACTTGCTAGGTAAAACCCCTTCTCATCATATTCACAACCAAACCTTCTTTGCTTGATACTTGTTACTTTTGTGTTCCATACAATCAAACCCCCCCCCCCCTTGGCTACTTGTTACTTGTTTGTTAGTTGGTATTTCGCTTGACTGCATAGCGATTGGTGTTTTGATTCCCTTGGGTTCGACCTCTACTTGCTTGCTATACTCTAGTTAGTGTTTAGAGTTTATTTCTTTGATTTGGCACTACGACTTTAGCCTCATCAGCATTCGAATCCCATCTCCTTCACAATATCCTTTTGATCCTCGGTCATTTGATTGATCGTTTCTACAAGCAAACTTGGTGTACTCCTTGTGTTTATCCTATCTGAAATGCTCCTCATGTGCTTTAATTTCTCTTTTGGGTTGAGGAAAAGAATTGTGTTTTCATGTGCCTTACTGTCATCCTTCCCCACAATTTTTCCTTCATTTTGTGTTTCTTCCACATCCTTGATTACTATCCCTGCACCTTTGTTTCTCTCTCCCACATAGAATTTGACTTTTTTCTCCCCATCACCTTTCACCTTCTGTTTTCCTTTCTCTTTTTCACTGAATTTGGCCCTTTTCTTTGTAGGTGGTGATTCTAGAATTTGACCTTTCCTTGCTAGAGTTTTAATCCTTCCTGAATAAGACATACATTTGAATTTTTTTATTATATTTATATGCAAAAGAAAAGCAAAACGTATGCACAATACTTGCATATTATGTGCACATGAGTTTAGACATATATGCACAACTTGAGATTTTTATGCACATGAGGATAAAAGTTGAGGATAAAATTTATGCACATGAGTTTAGACATATATGCACAACTTGTGATTTTTATATGCATAAAAGTTCATTTAAACTTGAAATAAATAAATTGATGCATATTAAACCCCAACAAAATGTATAATCAACATCATAGCAAAATATGCACATTTAGATTAAAAATAAAAGGATGTAAAAGAAGGGATTAACTATATGCACAACAAATCATGAAAGCTTCAAGACGGTACCACACCCAAACTGTTTGCTCACCACCAAATAATATGCACATTGAAAAGAAAATGATGAACAACACAGAATAAATAAATATATGCTGGAAATAATTATCGTTTGACTTCTTTATTACAAGAGGTTTCTTCTGGCTCTCAACTTGTGTCACAACACTTGGGTTATGATCTTCGGATTGAGTTTCTCCTAATAGAAGAAATACATGATTATTAAAAGAAGCAAGAAATATGGTGCACTCAACAATGCAAATATATGCACTTATATAAATAAAAAGCTGACTATTTTCCCTTACCATATCTGCACAACTTGTAAAATAAGAAAAGCAAAACGTATGCACAATACTTGTATATTATGTGCACATGAGTTTAGACATATATGCACAACTTGAGATTTTTATGCACATGAGGATAAAAGTTGAGGATAAAATTTATGCACATGAGTTTAGACATATATGCACAACTTGTGATTTTTATATGCATAAAAGTTCATTTAACCTTGAAATAAATAAATTGATGCACATTCAACGCTGACTATTTTCCCTTACCATATCTTGTCTCATTCGATGTGTTTTCTGATCCAGTAGCTTCTTCTTTATTAGCTTCTACTTCTTCTTCTTGTGTTTCTTCTTCAGTTGTCTTCTCTTGTGTTGATGAATCTGTAAAACCAAATCAACAAATTATTAATTTGTTGCATTATCTGATGGTGAATTATGTGCAAATATATAACAAAGTAAGTGCACTACCTTGGCTTTTTTTTTTTGCTCTGGATCTTGTCTGAATTTGCTTTATCTGAACTCCCTCTTCTGCAGCTTGGTCCTTCTCTTGTTCTTTCTCATTTAATTCTTCTTCATCCACTTGTTCTTCTTTTGTTTCTTCTTGAGTTGCCTTCTCTTGTGTTGAAGAATCTGTAAACCAAATCAACAAATTATTAATTTGTTGCATGGTGATGGTGAATTATGTGCAAATATATAAGAAAGTAAGTGCACTACCTTGGCTGTCTTTTTTTGCTCTGGATCTTGTTTGAATTTGCTTTATCTAAACTCCCTGTTCTGCAGCTTGTTCTTGCTCTTCCATTGTTGTACATGTATATCAAACAAGAAGGTCAATCACTGTGTTGTAGTAATTAATGCATAACTAGTATGTTGTCTGTTCTAATTCATTTTACCTGCTACATTTGCATTCCTCTTTGGTTGATCTTTTGCTGCATCATCATGTATTTTCTTACTTCTTATTTCTATTATTTTGTATTTTTGACATCAGATAATGCAGTTTCAACTTAGTATTCATATTTTGGGTGTGAATAATTGAAAAAAGTAAAGGTTTGTTTCATATACTAAACCTCTATGCGACTTGTGTGTAATCTCTTCACCGATTCTCATTGTTGCATCTCTGAAATATATTACTCTATATTTGTTTTCGTTGTGTCCCTTAATTTTTTGTTTGGAGGTGCTATTTTTCTTAGTTGTTCGCAATTTCTTATCTATCACATATCAAGTAAGGAATGTTTCATGTCATTTACATGTAGAATCAACATTTCCATGCACAAATTCATTAATTCATGATACATGTTTCATATCATTTCCTATTCTAATGACATCAGTTTTAGACTTACGAATTATATGCACTTTTTATATCTTTTCATGCACAATAAACTCAAGCACATGGAAAACTACTTTACATGCAGAAAAACTTGCACTTAAGAACTAGATCACACATGCTAATCAATTTTCTTACTCTTTCCAATACATTTTAACAATGAGATAGTAGATCAGACATGCTAAACAATTATATGCACATCCAGTCTTTATATATGCATATCTTCTAGTTTTTCATGGCCTTCTGTCATCTAAATCACATGTTCATCCTTTAGTCAAAGGTATTCTATCATGAAAGTATGAAAAATCTACAGGCAAACCCTAGAAATTCAGTTTATCGTCTTCTGATGATTTTTTTGCTAAAATTGTACTGTGCACTCACTAATCTATAGTATTCAAACACGCAAGTATGAAAAATCTAAAGGAAAACCCTAGGTTTGCAGTTTATAGTCTTTAGTTGAGTTTGTGTTGAAATCGTACCTATCTGCTTTTTCATGCTCGATTTTGTCATTTCTCTTCTCCAATGGTTGAAATCGTACCTATCTGCTTCGATTTTCACCTTATCGTCCCAAACTTCACTCCTTTTCCTTTGATTTGGTGGTCGGAATGCTTGATTTGGTGGTTGAAAGGCTTGATTTGCTGTATCGCACAATCGTCTTCGTTCTCGCTCCCTCGGTTTTTTGAATGGAAGTGATGTTGCTTTCCACTTTTCAGGAGCGAGAAAGGTATATTGAAGAAGCGTGTATTCCAATCGCTGGATGTAACTTCTACCAGCCCTAGCTCATCAGGAGCGTGTATTACACGCAGACTACTGGATTGCTTTTTTGGGCCTTCGGCCCAAAAAGCCAGCGAGCAGATTATTGTTGGATTATAAGCGTCGTGGACTCTTATTATCCATTCATATTTCCCACTCTAAGACCCTCTCCCACCAGATCTGGACCCATTTAAGAATATATTTAATGTTTGCTTGAATAACTATATTGTGAAAATGTGTTATTCGAATACTTATAACTACTTCTACTATCGTAAGTATTATTTTTGTCACTAGGTTGCATATATTGCATGAAGATCCCACTAAAGTCATTTACTGACAGTAAATAAGTAGTCTTGTTCTCCAATACCAATAGGACCTAGGTTATGGAGATATACATTGACATCAAAAAACAATTAATGAATAAAAAGTCCAGGATAGCCAAAATTTTATATATAAAACAACCAAGGACATATTCAATGATATCAATGTGTCAACTATTATATTGCCTTATAAAGTATTTACGAACTTAGTGGTTATACTTGTGTTGACATTCTTATGATACATTGATTTAGTGAGGTTTTGTGTGGATGTTCCATATTGGTTATGCATAATAAAGTTATATGACATGTTTTATATTTAAGATCGTTGAACTTAATTTAATCATGTGGATTGATCTTTAAATAAAGTAGGATCAATGGGAAATAGACATGTTTTGGGATCATATTGCACATAATTTTCATGTCACTAATCCATACTTGATCTATGACATTGAATATACTAATGTGGTGAACATGGAAGGTTTATTTACATGTTTTGTTTCTAATACCGGCGTGATCTCATATTGATATAGAAGATGGACCATATTGAACTAAAACAGAAGTTGATAACATGATTTTTGTGCTACATCTTGACTCATCTTCAATCTACTTACTACATGAAAATACACTCCCTTAGGCCTTTTGAGAGAATTTTCTTTGTTTTTGTTCGGTGTTCTACCTTTTAGTCGTTTTGTTTTTGTAGAAGCCCTTTTGGGAGCTATTGGAGCATAACTGAATCAACTTGGAATAGCTCAAGCTTGGACAAGATCAAAAGGAGCATATATAGAAGATATGGTGAAGAAAAATGCCTTTCAAAAGGATCACGAATCGTCGGTGTCGAACAATGCTAAAGCCGCCACAAGCCAAGAAAAAAATGTCGAAGTCACCACAACCGTGGTCTCCATTGAGAACAAAAATACTTGTTTGTCCCCTCTCTTGGTGGCTCATATATAAAGGGTTGGTAAAGGCGTTTGAGAACATCATGCCATAACTTTACTTCTCATCGTACTCTTCATTTTCTAGGGCTAACATTTACTCCATTATCTCTCTAGATTGAGCTTAGGTTTCATTCTTTTACTCAAGTTAGTAGTGACATTGATACTAGTAGCTATGAGATTTTAGTGTCTTATTTGGAATTATCCAGCTCATTTGGAATTGAGGACTTGGGAAAGGAGCAAGCTTTCATCTTTCTCTCATGATACCAATGTAAATTCAAGGACTTGATTGAATGTTAAGTAGTTCATACTCATTCTCCTTATTTGCTGCATTGTTCCATATTATTTTCATGTGTTTGAATGTTGAATTAGTTTCTTTTGTAATGATGTTGCATATCATGAGCAGGGCCGACACACAAACAAGGGCAGCCTGGGAGACGGCCCAGGGCCAATAAAATATAGGGGCCCCAAATTTTTATATAGTATGTATATATATGTAAAGTAATAGATATCATAAAACCAATTTAGTCTAACTATTTCACTTACCTGCACCTCGTTATAAGGTCATTAGTTCAAGCCCTACATCTTAAATTTTTTAATTGATTTTTGGGGAAAAAGTTGGGCGCAATCTGAATGCCAATCTGAGCCCAATTCGCCCAATCCACAACTTCCCTTTGTAATGCTTCCAAATTTCAATTCTCCCAATCCGACTTTCCTCTTCTTTCACCAATTCATCTTCCCCAACACTATCACCGTACACTGTAAACTTCTTCTTGCAGAGACTTTTTCGCCTAGAGATTGAAATGAAGGCCTATTTTTATGCCTACTCTTCTCTTTTTGCTATATTACATCTCAAAATCAAATTCCAACCGTTAGTTTTATCTCTCTCACTCCTCTTTCCATTTTTCCTAATTTCCCATTCTCCCGATTAAGGTTACTGAAAATTCTGAAATCAACCAAACTGGTGGCAAATCAACAATATTTTGGAAGAGGTATGTTAAAAATTACTTACTTACAGTTTATAGTTATTTCCAATTCTCATTATTTCTAGGTTTGGATAGGTTCTTAGGTGAAGGGATTTAAAATTTGAAAGCTCAATGCTTGTGGTGGTTGTTTGATTGATTGTTATTTGTTGGTTGTTGCTTATTTGACCGAAATACAGGTCTTCACAATAGATTTACTCAAAAGAATGTAGCTACTTTATCTCAGTTTTCTTATATATCCTCAAGGACCTCAAGCTCTCTTCTGATCATATATTATTTTTCTGACTTTATTGTTAATTTTTTAAGTTGCTTGCTATTATGTTGCCTAGAAAACATTTATCTGGACATGAAAAAAGGAAAAGAAAGTAGTTGAGTGAAAGATTGATAGAATCCCAAAATCAATCTATTTATATATATTTTTCCAAACATTCAACTCATTCTCAGGGTTTTGATTAATTAAAAGTACCTAATGTTGAAAATATAAGCAACATGATCAAAATGATGATGATATTAGTCATTTGAGTGAACATGATGATGTCCCTAGTATGATCAATGTTGAAAATTCATTGGATATCAGTGAGCATGATGATGTCCCTAGTATGATGAGTTCTGAAAATTCATTAGATATATATGATCCTATATCATGGAAAAATTTGGATAATAAATCAAGAGACCTTTTAGTTGAAAAAGGGCCTATAAGAGAGTTGAATCTTGTGTTTCCATTGGATAATTATTCTAGGCATTTTTCTTATACTTATTATTCTAGAAAATTCAGTAATGAGGAGAGTGCTAATAGGAAATGGCTGGTTTACTCAAAGCACTGGGATAAAATCTTTTGTTTTTGTTGTAAACTCTTTAAATCTATTGGTAACAATAGCTTATTAGCAAATGATGGTTACAAAGATTAGAAGCACCGTAGTAAAAGAGTTGGAGAACATGAGAATGGTATTGAGCATATGAGAAACATGAATACTTGAAATGATTTAAGGACAAGGTTGGCAAAAATTGAAACTATTGATAGAGATTTGCAAAAAGAAATTACAAAGGGGGAAGAAAGATATAGAAATGTGCTAAGAAGGGTAGTTTCTGTTATAAAATGTCTTGCAAAACACAATATGAATTTTCGAGGTTCAAATGAGAAACTATACCAAGATAGTAATGATAACTATTTGGGATTAGTTGAGATGATAGCAAATTTTGATTTAACTATGCAAGATTATGTTAGACATATTCAAAATTAAGAAATTCATCATCATTATTTGAGTCATAAAATTCAGAGTGAGTTTATTTCTCATTTGGCTTGTGGTGTTAAGAGTTCTATCATACAAATCATTCAAAAAGCAAAATAATTTTATGTAATTCTTGGTTGTACTCTAGATTTGAGTCATCAAGAGCAAATGACATTATTAGTAAGA
Organism: Oxyria digyna; assembly: GCA_029168935.1. Lineage (NCBI taxonomy): Eukaryota > Viridiplantae > Streptophyta > Magnoliopsida > Caryophyllales > Polygonaceae > Oxyria > Oxyria digyna. Next base: position 11,556,914 of record JAPVLV010000010.1, on the reverse strand, counting down.
TGCTTGAATATGTCAAATGGTAATATACAAGTGGAGAGTACTTTCTAGAGTTTTTAGTTGTGAATGATACATCTGGTCTAGGCCTCTTTAATGAACTAATCTAGCACTGAAATCACTTGATCTTAATATTGATGATGTGAGGGAACAAGGATATGACAATCTACTATATAACTATTAAAGCAAAGCACCAATTTTGTCACATGTCATCTCTCCATTTAAATTGCCACATGTCATCTAAATTGACCTTCTTATCACATGTCATCTAATTAGGAATTTTCAAAATTATTTACAAAGATTTGATTACACAAATATATAGAAAGATTTGATAATACAATATCTAAAACGTTCCTAATTTAGATATACCTAAAAATTAAACAATTTATAATTAAAAAAAATTGCCTACAAAGATTATAATAACTTATAAATTAATTTCACATCGAAATTGAGATTTAAAAATTCACAAAATATATTTTCATATAAATAATTTTTCATAATTATATATAATATCCAAATATGTACTTTAATTAAAATTTTATATAATATTAATTATTTTATTACATTTATTTTTTAAAATTAAAATAAGATGTTTAAATTATTTTTAACTTTGGGAGATGTACTTCATGAAAAACAATATAATCTCAATTGTTATAAATACAAGCTTATTTTTTATCGCAGTTGTGTACTAAAGTCATTTTCATCAAAATCAACTATTTATATATTAAATTAAAACTAGCTTTTGTCACATGACATTTTTGTATTGAATTTGTCATGTGAGGTTTTCTTACTCTATTTTTTATCCCATATTTCTTTATTTTCTAAAATAAATTATATATAGAAGACTATCCGAATTCTATATTTGTTCTTTATTTATTTGAAAAAAAACAATTAACAAGACTGGAAACCAATCGTAAGTTCTATAATTGCCTTTTTATTAATTTAAACATTAATCAAATAAATTTGATTATATACTACATATATTAATCTAAATTATAGAAATTTTTATTAATTTAAATGTTAATTAAATAAATTTGATTATATATTATATAATAACTTAAATATAATATTATTATGCAATCTCGTGCAAGACACGTGAGTTAAGCTAGTGACTCTAATATGATAGGGAAATACCAAGGGGTTCAAACTAGATTACTTGAAATATATCCAAGAGCTTTATTTATGCCACGCGCTTGTCATAGTCTTAATCTTACACTTAGTGACACAACATATTCTTGTGGTAAAGCTATATATTTTTTTGGACTTATACAACCCATATTTACACTATTTTCGAGTTCTCCTAAAAGATGGAAGATTTTGCTGGATAATTTTCTAGTTTTAACAGTGAAATCTTTATGCAATACTCGTTGGGAGAGTCGAATAAAAAGTGTTAAAGCCATTAGATTTCAAGCTCCTAAAATAGTGTGAATTTTGTGATGATTCTAAGACATGAAGTGAAGCTGAAAGCTTAGCTACTGCATTTAATTTTGAATTCTTATTTGGCATGATTATTTGGTATGATATTTTAATTGTTGTAAACAAGGTCATTAAAACACTGTAATCTAAAACTATGAGCTTGGCGCTGCAATAACTGAAGTGGAAGGTGTATTGTCTTATTTTAAAACTTATAGGATTGAAGGATTTATCTCTAGTGTTTCCGTTGCTAAGAATTTTGCATTAGAATTGAATGTTGAACCTGTTTTTCAAACAAAACGTAAAAAATTTCGAAAAAACAGTTTGATGAATGAGAATATTTTTCTGTTGTTTTAGATATGGCAGATGGTTCATTAGAACTTGAAAATGTTGAATGATATCAAGATTAGAGAATGTTGTATATGGTTTAATGCTACTTTTAGTCATGATAATGATTCAGATGTTGATATAGATGGTCTTTTTTCATAATTGAAAATATTACAAATGTCTTTACGTGATGTGCTTATGTCAACAATTGAAATCCTTGAATTTGTTAAAGCTACTGATTTTTATCTAAATGTGTCAATTGCTTGTCGTATCTTATTGACTATTCCTATAACTGTAGCATCGGCTGGAAGAAGTTTTTACAAGCTTAAGTTATTGAAAACATATTTAAGGTTATCTATGTCACAAGAAAGATTGAATGGCTTAGCCATTCTAAGTATTGAGAAGGACATCCTAGAAAGTTTTGACGTTAACACTTTTATTGATGACTTTGCATCTAAAAATGCTCGGAGAAATCGTTTCAAATGATTATTCATGTGCTCTGTTTGCAAGTTAAAATGGGCAGTTGATGAAGATCAGGGATGCTTACAAGCCAGAAATTCAGCTTTGTTTCTCTTTCATAGGACTTTTGTGTCAAAAAGTGTATTTTGGCTACCTGTTTAGCTAAGTGCTGAGTACTTCAACTATTATTAAGGCTCTATTTTTCTCTTTGCACATGACAAAGATGTTCATGAATCTTAGTTGTATTTGTATGGTCTAGATATGAACGACTTTTAGTATTAATATATATTGCTCTACTTTTACTTATGTAAATTGGATTTTTAATAATTTATATGCATTAAACTAGGGCCTCTTAATTAGATTTTGCCTTGCGGGCCTATCATAAATCTATAAAGTTAGTCAGCACATGTAGACATAAAAACTTTGGATAATATAATTGTCTTTACCATATGTATCCCAAGTGGGAGATTGTTAGATTATTTAATCTAATAATATTACGTGAGATTATATATTATAAGAGAATTATATTATATGTCTAATTATTTGATGTCTTAATTAAGTGATTTAATTAAGAAAAGCCTAGACTTCTTATAAGCGGTATGAGACCAATTGTGGATACCCGATTTTAGTCAAATAGGCTTAATGATATTTTATTACGTCAAATATATAAGGATAGTTGGGTGACATCTCCAAAACACCATCTTTTCCCATAACAAAGAGGCAAAAGCCTAAAGATGTAAGGTCATTGGCTGGAGGAAGACGATATATCAAGGGCTTTCATTCATGATCGATTACCACCGAAGATACAATGTATGTCCTAAAGTTGTTCTTAATAATTCTAACATGATTGATCTAGAAGTTTTAAATTCTTAAAGGGATTAATTTCAACACAACACGACGTTGAATCAAAGAGCTTGAAATAAAGAACGGAACCAAAGAAATGACGTAACGGAAAAACGGAGTAAGGAACTCACCGACGATGGCGTACAAAAACGATAATTGGCCGCGAAAGTGAGGGAACGGAGAATGAGATGACAGTGTTGAATCGAGATGTTGGGAGAAAGGGTTTTGGTTTTGACGAGAAGCATGGGATGTGATTTGTTTTGCAATTGTCCGAGTGAAATGAGGAAGAGAAGTCTTGAATATTCCTTTTTATAACTCAATTGAAACTACCTTGTAATCCAATCGCTAGGATCGTGGATTGTTATCGATTCGGGATGCGACAGAACGAAGTTCGACTGCCCAAGAGTGGATTATTGCGCAAGAGATGAATTTGCAATTTGTTTCTTTTATTTTTAATTACAGAAACAACTCATTACTTTTGGATTTTATCCAATTCTAAGTATTTGCAAAAGTTACACAAATGATATAAATGTCTTACATATAGTAACATTTTTAGGGAGATAACATAATTAACAATGTTATTATGAAAAGAAAAGTCCTTTATCAAGAATAAATTGTCGAATTACAAAAACACCTTTATTAAAATAAGGATTATTATATTACTACCCTTAAAAAATTCGAATTTGTAACTAGACCAAAATACAACTCAGGAAAATGACTAAGCATATCAGTCTTTGTGTCTCAAGTCACTTCTTGAGATCTAGACTTGGACTAAAAAATCCTTCATACCGATACGGCAAAATTACATGAAGAATCCATGCCGACGACGGAGAAAAAGGAGATGGAAGAGAGGAATGTGAGAAGAAGCCGAAAAAAGAAAAAACTTGTATATAGGCACCAAAAACAAAACAGAAAATGAAAAAAAATCAGAGAAACATGAACGGTGAGATGATAGGATGGAGATTTATGCTTTTTTTTTTTAACCATTGAAAGACTCGTGTCATGCACATGGATATGTTTATATAATAACTTAATAAGAATTTTATAATCGATTTTGACATACGTTTTATATAATTTATAGTATTTTATATTGCTAGAACCTCAAAAAATATCTATAATAAATAAAATATATTTATGTGTTTTTTCATTGGTTAACTATCAAATTTTTAGTGGATATAATTAAAAATATAATTAATATTGAGTTTATTAAGTTCTTGTTATTCTTTAACATGGTTAGATATCTAATTAACAACAATATAAGGGAGAAGTCAAGTCTTCACAAAATATTGCGTCACCTAAGCGCCACATCACCATTTTAAAAAATTAATATGTAATCAAATTTTAAAATAGAAAACCTATTTTTCCACAATCTTCCACCTCTTTCATGATCTCCTACAAATATGTCAATCAAGTCACATATTCAAAAACTTTGGTAATTTATAATCCATGTTTAAGAGGAGCATACAATAAGCTTTGATCATTTCTAAAATTATTATCTTATATTTTAATAGGTTAATTTTAGAAATTTATGATTAAGAGTTATCATTTTAGTGATTATATGTTGGCATTTTAGTGATTTTTTTTGTAATGGATTTATCCATTTACTTGTAAGGGTAGTTTCTTATTTAAGTATGTTTTTTCTATGCCCTAGGTTAGAAAAACCCGATCATTGAACTCAAAAGTTCAAACTTCAGATAGTGATGTAAAACGATTATGTTTACAATATTATTTTATTGGTAGCTTAGTCATTATTTTATGCTTAAATAAGACTATCTAATTAAGTTTTGGTTAACTATATGATATGTTGATGTATATTTTATATTGAAAGTTGATCATTCAGTGTTTTTTCACTCTGTTTTTACATACATATATTTTACAATAAAAAAATAGATTAATATTTTTATTATTACTTATCTTTTATAAATATAATTATAATTTATTTATTATTGTAACAATGATTTTATAAAAATTATAAATATTCTATAAATATTAATGTATATTTATAATCCCGTGATATTCACGGGACCTACACTAGTTTATAGTTTTATATATGCTTCAAATTTTATTATATATAAAAAGTAAATATATAAAAAGTAAAATAGATGAATAATAATTAGAAAGATTAAGTTTACTGAAACCTAGAAAATAATTTGCTTCAAAATAATGTTTTTATTTTTCTTAATGTAATTTTTTAATATGTTAATAATTTTTTTAAAAATAAATAAATAAATAGCCTAACAACTTTACTAAATTTACTTTAAAAGCTCAACTTTAATATATAATGTAGATAGAGTACCCATCCTAATACGGTCTTTTCCGGATATGCTTATTTATAAGTTCGGTCAGGTTTTAAAGTGTTACCAAATTGTTCGTCAAATATGTATATTATTAATTAATATTTCTTGATGGTTCTAAACTCTATGTTAGAGATGAGAAAGAATAATATATGGCGGGTGAATGATTCGAAAGGTGCGTGGGAATCTCGTTGAAAGAATGCTCTCCTCTATATCTATGAATTCTATGAATTCTATGAATTCTATGATGATCGATCCGATCAAAGCCAATCCAAATCTGCTTGACCTCTCACTATCACTCGATCAATCCTTAGCATCTGTCCTGAAATATGGGGATAATTGTAAAAGGCGGATACACGTACGATAAAGACACCCGTTTAACCCTCACCAACGACTCCCTCGTCTTTTCCGATGGCTCAACCGCTTACCGCCTCTACCGCCACCGTCGTGACCTTCTCCTCGCCGACGCACTTGGCCACTCCCTTCTCACTCTCCATCCCAAGGTAACCCTAAATTCATCTAAATATCGACACCAAACGAGCTCTACCTGAGTCATTTGTTAATATGAGCAGAGGATAAGTCTCCACACAAGATGGGAGGCATACGGCGAGGGATTCAAGCCAATCTTCACCTTTTGCAAATCCTCGGTGATCGGACGGTCGGATTTCATTGCGAAGGTGTACCGTAATCCTTTGGCGGAGAAGTTTGAGATCGAGGGTTCGTTCGAGAGCCGGAGATTCACCGTCAGCGACACGTCGAACCAGACAGAGGTGGCGGAGATACTACTCGACGGTGGCAAGGTGGTCGGAGATGACGTCTTTCTTCTCTATGTTAAGGCCGGATTCGACACCGCCTTCGTTGCCGCAATTGTGGCCCTGCTTCAAGAGATCATAGGTGATGCCGCGTCGCCGTAGATGGCTGCAGTCACGTGACTTACACGTGAGTAATGGATGTATAGACACAAAAAATGTTTATCGTATGCTTGCCTACGTACGTATTGCATGCTTTAAGTTCATGTCACAGTTGTTGGAAAACAAGTATTCGAAGTAGGCTATACTATACTATACTTATTATAAGTAAAATATAACATTAGATCAACCATTTAGAGGCCATATTATTTATAATGTGATAACAAAAACAATTCTAGCTAAGTAAAGTGAAATATTCTATTCAAATTTGACGGCCTATATATGAAAAAGAAAGTCCAAAGCAATGACTTCGTGTTGCCCAAATATTTGATCGTGGACACATTGGACACGTCAAAAGTGTCTTTCGTTATATTATATCAGCCTCTATATACAAGATAATTTATCTAATTTTCTTTATTTTCTTTTTCACATTTTAACTTCAATCGATTAATACATTCAAAAACATACATAAAATATAATTTTTTGATAAATTTTTAATTTCTAATAATTATAATACTTGATATTATCTCATGTATCAGTATAACATGGACATATATTATTATCACCACATTTTTTACAATAAATAAAAAACTACAAAAACGTACGTTTTGATCTGAAAGGATGTCGCTTTTCACCTCTCGCCTAGGCAATAGAACCTTTATCGCTTTTCTTCGCCTTTTTCTTCACTGCTTTTGACATGTAACAATGACTCGAGTGTAAAAACACTAGAACATGCATTACATTATAAGAATAATCGAACAATTTATGTTGAATTGTGAATTATATAAAAGACGGAAATATGGACTGATTTATTGGACAAGTACATTATTACTCTAGTTAAAATGTTCTAAAAGATTTAAATACACGAATATTAATTTAAATTTGTAGACCTACTTACTGATATCTATATATCTTATTTTAATATATATAAAGGTTGAAAATTCCGAATGTCTTAAATGTATGACATTAAATTATATATATTTTCTAATTCATGTTTTTGCGTTTATTTCTTTCTCTCTTCCGTGACGGTGGCCACCGTTTAATTCTCCATTCACTACGTCGGTTGAGTATATAATTTACCATCCAATTCTCCCCTATTAACTCAGCAGTCGTTTTATTCCTGCTGTTTTGATGGCCGGATTATTGTGTATAATAAATAAATACTTTCATCTGCTTTCAGTCCTCCACCGTCACCAGCGTCCACGATGACGAAGACAAGAAACGCCGAAACCCTAAAATGATCACCAGCGAACCCCTACGTGAAGGTCTGATTCCGAACTCGAGTTCATCGTCAAGGACGACGACTTCTTAGGCACCGCTTTAGTGCCTGTTGAGCAGATCGCTACAGGGAAGGAGATCGACGCCTGGTTTCCGATTACAAGCAATGGAAATCTTGCAAAGAAAGGCACGGCGATTCACTTGAAATTGAAGTTCGATTTCTGCAAGGAGAAGAACGAAAGAAGGCATGGCGTCGAGAGGAGCTATTTTCCGGCGAGGGGAGGAGGATCAGTGACGTTGTACCAGGACGCTAGCTCATTTGGATCAGACTCTACCGAAGGTTGAATTGGACGGGGGAAAGGTGTAAGGACAAGATAATTGCTGGGAAGATATCTTTCATTCGATCTTGGAAGCTCATCATCTGGTTTACATTGTGGGGTGAAGTTGACGAGGAAGGAGATTCCTAATGGAGGCGATAAGAATTTGGGGGAGTTTTGAAGTATACATAAGTCCCAAGAAGGGATTAGGGTTTTGTTGCTGCTTCTGGGATGATCAGACTTCGCATAACAAATTCTTCATCAAAATGGTATAATTTTGATTTCAATTCCTGAATCATTTCATAATTTCCAAGGCATGATGATGTTAATCGCTGAATGCAGAAAGGGATAATGGAAACCCATGATGAAGAGACGGAGAAGTATTTTAAGCACTCATCGATCTGTTGCCTCTATGCCACCATTAAGCAACATTCCACAACCATTCCCGGCATTTAATATTCCTTCAACCAAACTCTTCTTCTCAACCAAACTCTTCTTCATCGCCACCTTTGATCATATTAATCCAACACAAACATACAAGTAATTAATAAGGTAGAAGAAATATGTGGAAACAACAGATTACCTGCGCTATGTGAATCGGACGCTAAAGAAATAAGAAACAAATCTCATATGGCTTTATACAAACAAGTCAGTGGGTGAAAATCATGTGTAACAGGAGGAGACATCTTGAACAAACACTTCAGTATCTAAAATAATGTTTTGCTTTTGTGCAAATGTTACTTTGTTTTCACATTGAATTGAACAAACACTTCAGTATCTAATGTTTTGCTTTTGTGCAAAAGTTACTTTGCTTTCACATTGAATTTATAGGAAACATAGAATACGCCAAAAAATAATATGCCCTCTATACAATGATTACCGTATAATATTCAAAAACACATAAACCCTTTATTACATTTACTGTATAATGTGTAAACATATATACATCTCGATACAATTAAGATGTTTTTGCTCCAAATTACTTCTTATTTGGTCGAATTTGCGCAAAACTACCCTTTATATCACTTTTTGCAACAAACCACTCATTTCTCCTATTTTGTTTACATCGAACCACCCTTCCGTCACCTCTTTTATTTTTATTTTTTTTTGTGAAAATATCATTTTATCCCACTTTATTATAGTTTGTAAGGGTAAATATGTAATTTTGAAGATGGTTGTTTTCGTAATTACTGAAAAAATGATTAAAATTCTCATATTCTTATCTTCTTCAGTAAATTAATTAGAACTCTAAAATCCTAAAAATCTACCCTCTTCAAATTTTCCAATCGTTGTCACAGGTTAAATCAGACAAAATGCAACGAACACTAGGCCTTTGATCGAGTCAATGAATTGGCATGATTGGGAAGAGTTGCCTTATAGCCCAGTAATCAAGAATTGAAGTGAAGATTGAGAGGTTGACATGGTAGTTACGTACTGGATCAGAAACACCAAGGGCATTCGAGACGAAATCGTAGAGAGCATCAATCGCAGGCAGCTGCTCCAGACAGAGAGATCCATCTTTAAAGTGATCAACGCAGCGTTGCTAGAGCTTATCTACGTAGATAAGACAGTAGATTTTTAGGATTGGGATGTTTGGGAAAAGTTAATTTGAAGAGGGTAGATTTAAAGTATTTTAGAATTCTATATAATTTGGGGAAGAAGATAAGAATATAAGAATTTTAATCACTTTTCCAGTAATTACGTAAACAAACTATCTCCAAAATTACATATTTACCCTTAAAAATTATAATAAATTGGGGATAAAATGGTATTTTCACAAACACTAACGGAGGTGACGGAAGAGTGGTTCGATGTAAACAAAATAGGAGAAATGAGTGGTTTATTGCAAAAAGTGATATAAAGGTGATTTTGCGCAAATTCGGTCAAATAAGGGATGATTTGACACAAAAACCTCTACAATTAAACAAGATATTGTGTGCAATCAAAACAATTGAATACTCATTTCCAAATTCTCATAAAGATCATTATGTCGTAATAGGAAACATATATGATTGTTGATCTCATCAATATCTTTTAGAATAATTTTAAAAATTAAAAAATTAAAATCAATTTGTAATCCAAAACATTTCGACGGAAAAAAAAAAAATAGCATTTTTGTAGATTTTTTATACAATTGATGAAAAGTGTTACTACTGTTTTAAGTGCGACACATAAATCTTTTTCGTAATGTCCCAAATCATTAATAAAAAAATATAATACAGAATAACACAACACGTTAACAATCGAGAAATAACCCTTAGCAAACATATGAGTAAAGCAAAACAAAGAAAGAAAGCAGTGAACATGGCTGAACAGTCACAATAACATAAAACAAAATACATGTGCGGGTACGGCGCATCGACTTCTAAAGAAAGCAAAGGTATCTAATGGCGATGAGAAATAACAACATTGTAAACCAGGTACGAGGGATCCATCAAAACAAACTAACAAACATCTCCTTTCTTAACAACGTTTTTGTCGACAAACACATCCCACCCGCTCGCGAAATAATTGAAGTCCTTGCCTTTAGAAAGTATTACAGTCCATGATCCATTCCCGACGTTCAGGGTGACACTATCAACCGAAGTGTGTGGAAAGACCAATGAGGCATGAGGGATGAATGAATGATCTGAGTAAATCAAAAACAAGGAAGTAGTTTCACAGGTTACAGTCTTCTAAAAATGAATGCTCTGAACAACGGGGTTAACAAACTCAAATGGAATAAAGCAACAACAGTGTAAGCATGGAAAACACAAAATTTATAATAAAAAAACAAACATAAATCAAACTTTCAAACTATTAACATTGTACGGTTAGTAGTAAGAGATCTAATTTTATTCAATCCTCTGCAGAAAATTTAACAATGACGAGCAACTAATGTGACAATTATAAGTTATTTTGATAACCAGACCTGTTCCATGAATAGCAAACCAAACAACAAACCAAGGAAAACCTTTAATTAATATTATATTTTTTGTATACATTTACAAGATGGTTTGTTAAAATGTATGATTGAAAAATAGTGTCAGCTAACATTAATATAAAAACTAACCGTTCTAACATTACACACATAGAAATATGTATGCAACAAACATAGCAGTCTTATATTTTAAAATATTAGAGTACGTATGATTTTAATAACCTTAATTAAAAGGGTCAGCTACAACAATTTACACAGTAACTATAACCTAGCAATGAACACAACCAAGTTTCCAGCTGCAACTCGAAGAGAACCAAACAACCCTAAAAATAACATGTTGATACAACAAAACGTACCAAGACACCAGAACAATATCGTTTTGTAGTAGGATATTACACACGGTGTAACGGTTTCTGTGAGAAAACAAGTAATTAAAACTTAATATTACCAAACAGGTAGCGACCCATATAATGACATTAAATTGAGCAATTAAACCTCATATAAATAAAAACGTTTCAAGAAAATTTCAAACGCAAAATTAATGACAACGAAAAGTGGAACATTAAATACAGTTGTGGACCACAAGCAAACACACTCATATAAAATGCAAGACCACAATGCACGGTTGATTGCTGGAGGACTGAAAAAAAGAAAGAATACACGAGGAGAGCAAATCTGAAGAAACTAAAGGCGAAGAACATAGCACTCACATTTTAATGTAATTTCATGTTTGTCACATTCAGGAAAATTAACCAATCAATACGACGATGTCACAGGTACACGACACACAAAGGCACTACAAAGCAGAGAATACACGGCCCAGGAAAGACGACACGACAGACAACAAAGAAATTACAACAACAACCTGAAGCAGAGATATAATATCAACAGGTAGATGTATTTCAAAATAACATCCAAAAGCACAAACAACAATGACTAAGCTAAATGGAAGTGATAAAGAATAATTAAATGTCAAAAGCCAAAGAAACTTATATCATTAACTATATATAAAATCTGGAAATGTCAGATGTGCAAGACTGAAATTACCAACAAAAATATGCAAGTGGTGTAGTGCAAAAGGGTGGCATGAGGAAAAAAGCACACTCACAAGATGTTGCAACAATAGAGGGATTATCCTTCCAAAATTGAAAACAAATCCACGAATACTTGATGACCTACTGCAGGGACGATCCGATCAGGCAAAGTCATTCAAAAAAAAAACATTTGCACGTATAACTCAATGTTTTCTATGAGAAGGTGTGAGGGTTGGCTTCAAGACCCAACACAGAAGACCAATACGACGCATGCAGTAAAATTTAATGGTGAGTTTGACCACATGTGTAGACCACGGCTGTTACTAGATGAAGAATGGAAAAACAATTATGAAGACCAGTGTCACTACAAAACAAACACATGGTCTGGAAATTTAATAATCCAACAAAACAACGATGCATTGGACAACGACATAGCTACAAAAATCAACAATATGCTACATGCATAAAATTACCATTACACGTATTCAACACTGCCAAGGAGTGGGCGAAAAACAACCCAGGAAAAGAGTACACATTAAAACTACATGGTTTAAGGTTAGAGGACGCGGAAGAAGACAATAGAACAAATGTAGCCAAAATTGATCCATAATAATGGATGACAACACAGAGCGACATGACACCCATGACATCAACCTCCGATATAACGGTTTGTGCTATGTAAGGGTGCTTGTGACACACCCGTTGTACATGTCACTCCAGTACCCATTGTTGTTCCCCTATGGAGACGATGGGTACAACACATGGTCGAGTTACCTAAGGAAAACAGGGATGCACCAAACTAAACAGCAAAACATGAACATAAGGCAATACTACTCAGCAAGGCTACAACAGAGAACTGGGGAAGGAACTTCACTCATACAAGGAGGGCTACTATACCACCAATACATAATTGATGCATACATTGCCATTGAAACACAACAAATGACATGGATAAAGAGCAACCAACAAATCATACGAGATCAAATGTACAACAATGAATATGACAACTTAGCTAGAGACGTCAAGGACAAAAGAACATTAGCCGCAAGAGTAATTCTACCGCCCACTTTCGACGAAGGACCAAGGAAGGTAATACAAAATTATATGGATGCAACCGCTATCTGTGGGAAATATGGCACCTCAACAATATCAATCACCTTTTCTGCTAATAAAGAGTGGGATGAAATGTACGAATACATTGCAGACATACCAGAACAAACCCCAAATGGAAGACCTGAAGTATTGGTGAAGTTGTTCAACATAAAACTAGACCAGCTGATAGAAGACCTCGGAACAAATCCTAACATAGGGATCACACACGCGTGTGAGTTCAGAAGTAACACACATTACCGCTGACTGTTTATTTTTTATTAATAAATTTAACAAGCTTAATTGATTTCAACAAGTATGAAGACAATACACTTCAACAAAATGGGCAACCCGGAAGCACGAATACTAATGTGGCTGAAAAAAGACGGGGGATCATTGGATCGTCAGTTCATGATAAAATATAAAAGAACATTGATGGAAAAATACAACACTAAGATAAGTTTGGAGTGTGGCAGGAATTCAACGACAAAAGAGTTATGTATAAGCCACACAATGACAGGAAATGTGGCAACCACCTAAAATTTGTTGCAGAACATTGAGTCCCCAAAAGATAAATAAAAATGTCCAGAAACAAGGGTGGATGAAATAACAACATATGTTTGTGTAGCACAGGCAACCCTACGCATATACAGAATCAAATCACACAAATGCACTCCGGAAGTGGTAAGGCTGTTTTTCCACATCCCAGCCAATACAGACACACCCCACATGTGACGGATCCGAAAATGCCATAATGCGACAAAATAGAACACATTTATCCATGTTCACTACCTGGCTTGAGCTGAACAGAACAACACCGGCAGCAAGAAGGTACACATACAGGGAAACACCAAATCACTACAACTGAAATGAAAATACAAAGACATGGGAACCAAAAGAGACGCCTAACAAGGCAAACAAGGAAGAGTACTATCTACACATGCTTTTGAATATAGTAAGAGGACCGGCATCATTTGAGGACATTAAAACGGTAGACGGAATACAATTTGGGAGCTACGAGGACACATGCAAACAGATGGCAATTCTGGAGTATGTCGAGGGAGAAGCGTATAGCAGAAATGAACAGAACTATTGGATACACGACGATCACATAGCTGAAATGAAAAAAAAAATAGAAGCAACACAACAGGAAAACATTTGACATCAAAAAGGGAAAAAAACATGGACAAACCCTCTGACAGATGGCCTAACGTCATACAAAAAGCAACATTTTCAGGTAAGGATATTTGTTCTTTGAAATTTAAAAATTCCAAAATAGTATAACAAAACATAAGCGCAAGTTGATAACAACAAAACAACTACCACTAACACAATATTACAAATGTTTCAATTGCACGGGGAATAAAAATCAAAGGGAAACATAGGTGACAATGTGCAAAAAGCAAGCAACCAACAAGGAAAGGCAGGAGGACAATGAAACAAACCAATACTACAAAGACAGTTCAAGAAGTTTATCTAATTCAAAAACATAGATACTTTAACAGCTAAATGTTTTACTTTATCATCTATGAAACGCAAAAAGGGAATAAGTCAAGGGAAAAACACGAGAAAACATTGGAATGTTGATGTGATGTAAGAAACACGACAAGTAGAATATGAAGAATATCTATTTTGGTCTGTATTCACATGAGAGAAGACGAGAACTAAACGCACGACTATAAATTATGGTGGGAGTTACATATTCATAAAATATACAAATAGATTAGCTTGAAAGATGCTCATTTTCCCTATTATGACACCAACAAGGAATAAATGAGTATGCACAATATTATAAAACCGCAGTGCAGTTATACTCATTCCTCAAATCCTCAAAATTATTAGAATTTACATAACAAAAGGAAAAAAAAGCAATATATTACACTCTCCAGATCATCTTGCATTGTTAATAGCCTTATGACATTAGTCATTTTTTTCAAAAAAATGGGAGCCACCAATAGCATACTGGGGCAAAAGTCACAATATAATGATCGGTTTAATTTATAAGATTGGAAAAGAAATTCAGAAAGAAATAATAAAACAAGTCAAACACTAAGTCAAACACTTATTTAAGAGATACGTACGTGCAGTTATAGTGGAGCAAAACACACAATAAAAGAAGTCAAACAATTATTTAAGAGATAAGCACGTGTTGTAAAGAAGATTCAAAAAAATAGACAGATGAGGAATTAGGAACATATGCAATTCAAAGATAACCTCAGTTAAAAAACAATGATCGATTAAAGACTCGAGGCATTCTATGACCATTGAGTAACGAAGTACCATCATTCACTTCTATTCGTGTAAGATACCGCCAATTATAGAAATTTTCATTAAGTCCTAGACACAACATAACAGGAACATGCTTGAGAGATAAAGTATTATTCCAAAGAATCTGATTCACTCCTACCCAAACAAAATGGGCATTGGTAGGCTTTGTCTCTCACACAAAATGTTTTTTGGCTATAGCGGTAACTAAAAGCCAAGGACAATCACTCAAACACGTATGACTATACCTGCCTTATCCAGTTTTTTAACAGGGACAACTATATGTGGCAATATCTAGAGTGACTGACCCACAAGGATTAAAGATAATACTTCTACACAATGGAAAGAAACTAAAAACTATAAAAGGAACATAGTTTTCAGGGAATCATTCAACCACATGAGTGGGAAAATGCAGGTGCATATACTTGCCTATAACACTACATTTTGGGCTGCTGTTTGACCAATTACGTTAGCAAAAAAAACTGCACACCCTAACATGCAGACAAACCCGATGAAGTATAAAGACATCAAGAATGGGGCATCGATTATTACCTGATTAATCACCCCCATATAGATTGTGCATGACATGTTAGTGAGGCTCTGAATCAACATTTGTAGCAAAGCGCGACTATGTCAATCTAAGAAGGACTACCACTGTTATCTTTTTAAAAGTAAAACCCAAATCAACAACATATAGGCTCTAAACATGAAAGTGTTGATAAATCTGCAAAGATAATATTGAGGATGAACGGGGTGCAAACAATAACAACATACCTGAATAAACGTGGTACAAGAACAAATCAAGCAGAGAAAATAAAGGCCTGCGATCGGAATTTCAATATTAAACTTGCTACTACAGGATGGAAGCAGCACATTTAACCTGAAAATTGATCCATATCAAAAAAATCAACTGATTAACATGGAGTAAAAAAACAACATACATACAATGAACTCAAGAAAATACAACGAATAACACATAGATTTCCAGATGAGAATACAAAAATTCCAAGCGTAACAAAGGGAGAAAAGCCGGCAATCACATAGATTAAGAAGGAAGACCACTTGCAGGAGGAGAGAGGGTGTGCAATTGATCACAGACAACAAAACCTCTCCCAATTAGGGATTCCACAAACGGACACCAATTCTCCATCATCCCCACAACAGAAATGACCAAATCACTCAACAATAAGTCTCCCAACTGGGTTTTGCAGAAGGCCTAAAACATCAGCACTCTGTTAGGAGGAAAAAATGGCACGAACAATGAAGGCTCCTTCTTGCCTTAATTTTCAAAGCACGGAATTGCAGTGTATAATGCACGCAAAAGGACAAATTAATAAATCAAAGGGGCCCTGGGAAAAACAAACTATATTTTGCGGAATTTAAAACCAATCATCTCTTAAATGAATTAACGTATGTTATAACCACATATTTAAAATATATGGGGTAAACAAAAATACCTCAAAAAGATAAGTAGAGGTGAATTAGAGGACAAACGAACCACACAAATTAAATTAACCGTACTGCGGTTTTAACTATTAAAGAGTTGGACAATTATGTGTGTCTACTACAAAATCTGTAACCAAATTTTTACATATGGAAACATATCATATGAATTGACATATACACAATCGTAATATCGTCACCAAATATCAATAGTCTATTCATGTCCAAACAACATAAATTATGGATGTTGTTGAATCTACACAAAAGGAAAGACAACTCACACATGTAAACTAAACAAAGGGAATCAACTTTTAGACCGAGATTAAATTTAAGAGTTTCTTAAAAAACACAAACAAAAGGAAAGATAAATATGAAATACAAACTACGAACATAACAATCAACAATACAAAGACTTAACAGGGACAACACTAAAGACACTACGGCCGTGCGTAGCACGGCTTATAGTCCACTAGTCTATATAAAGACTAGCTGTCAAATGAAAAAAATTAATGCAATCGGTACCTAATTAATACTAAATTCATTTAAGTTTTTATTTTTATTCATTACATTATCATTAATTCTAAATCCATTTAAGTCTTTTTGATTCAATTCAAGTCATTATGTTTTCATTAATAATTATCTTATCCTAATTATAATCTAATTTAATTTAATATCTAACATCTTATCTTCTTATATATGTTGGTTGTCTTTTGTCAAAAATTAATGTAATATTTATATATCTCTACCACAACCAATACTCCTAATTTTCCATTCTTAAACGTTAATATTTCTCACAAAAATTTCTTTTGACATGTTTTTTTCACTTTTTATGTTGGGTTTATTATGATTAAAGAGAATTACTATTAAATTAGAACTAAAACTTTACCAATGTAGTTTTGAACGTTTATCTCATTCGTATTAAAGATTTATGTTGTCAATTTTCATTTTGTTGAAGGTTAATATTGTTTAGTCATTTCCATAAAAATTATATATGAACTAATATTATGTCCCCAAATTACTTCAAACATAAATATGAGGAAATAAAAATACTTATAATTTCAAATATTAACAAATTTGATAACAACAACAATAATATTAACGAATAATGCGTACTACATAAAAGCATGTATGAAAATTTATAATTTCCTCGCGCGGAGCGCGGGGACCGTATCTAGTATATAAAAAACACTGAACGCTCTTGGCCGAAAGTAAATGAAATTGGTATCTATTTAATGCATGAACAAAACCCTTCTCCTCTTATCATAAATATTTAATCCAAAACTCTCATCTTCTCTTAGTTTCAAGCTATACAATTAATATCTACAAGTCCTTATATTCTTCAACTCATTGATATCAAATTTAGCTAATGAATGCACTAAATTAATAATTCTTAATACTAAAAAATTGTTAATATTCAATAATAAGTAAATATAATTAATAATTTTTAAATCTCTCTATATATAAATTGGTTGGTATTGTCCAAAGTAATGACAAATTAGACTCTTTAAATGTCTAATAAAATCATAACAATACTATATGCTTAATTGGTTGATATTTCCACCATTTTCATCTTTTTTTCGCTCTTCGCCTCAAATCCGTATGGCGATGAAGAGCAATTCAAGCATCGTCAACGACTGTGTGATTTTGTACATATATAAGAGATATTATTTTTTATTAAAAATTACTCCAAAAATACATATTTGAAAATAATATTTGAAGTATACAAATATCGACAAAAATATACAAATAAAACGTCTTTGGCAAAAATATCGACAAAAATATACATATATACAAATAATATTTTAAGTATACAGATATTGACAAAAAAAAAATATCGACAAAAATAAAACGTTTTTGGCCGGCGCAAAGCGCGGGAAAATAACCTACTGAAAAGATAATTCATGACTCTTTACACGGGATAATCAATGAAGTAGTGACTTATTTGCGCCGCGCAAAGCGTCAGGAAATAACCTACTGAAAAGATAATTCATGGCTCTTTACACAAGATAATCAATGAATAAACAATGAAGTAGTGACTTATTTGTGTTTAGTGGTATAGGAAGCTGCAGCAACCGCGCGTGGATTCCGTGTGGGGTATCTAGCTAATCAAGATCGACTTCCTAAGCAAACAAAATCTAGCGTCGAATTCACGTCCACGATGATGAGGATGATTCTATATATCCATGATCCTTCAATCCGGCCACTTACTTCTCTCACTCACTCAATCAATCAATCTCTCTGCTTCTCAATTCCATGAATCAATGGCAACCGTAGTAACTAACGGCTACTGTACCCAAAACGAAACTCACCTTATCGTCAACACCGAATCCGTGGATTTCTCCGGCACCGACACCGGCTCCCTCTACCGCATTATTCGGTTCGGCCGCCGCGAAATCCTCCTCAGGGACTCCAACAACAAAACAATTCTCACACTTCGTCCCAAGGTAATTACATTTCAAATTCAACTCTGTTTTTCAATTACTTCTCCGCGGCAGGGCGGACAAAAGTTAGGCCGAGGAAGGGCTATAGCCCCCTCTCGAAAAACAATCACAATTTTTTTTAGTGTTTTTTCTGATATAGCCCCTCCTAAATTCGAATCCTGCGCACGCTCAGTTTTGATCTTGATTTGAATAGGTGTTGAGTCTTCGGCGGAGGTGGGACGGATACGAAGGAAAGAGACAGGAAGGATCCAAGCCCATCTTCAGTGTGCGCAGATCAGCCATGATTGGACGCTCCGATTTAACCGCTAAAGTGTACAATAACCCGATTGCCGGAAATTATCGAATCAGTGAATCCACCGTCTACGACACCGTCAACCGCTCTCCTGTTGCGGAGATGCGACAGGAGATGGATAAATTCGTACTCCGCGTTATGCCGGCGTCTGATTGCGCCTTCATCGTCGCACTCGCCGTCGTGTTTGACCGTATCGGTGGCGGCGCGTAGCCCTACTCGCATTGTTATTGTGTCGGCAGTGATGAAGTGGGGAGGGAATACATGATAGGGTAAAACAGGAAAAGATGCTAAAAGAGTGGAATTTACAATGAGTAGTTGGGTACTCTTAGCCAAATATGTACTTTTCTTCACCAAAAAAGGATTAAATTAGGTCCAAAACATGTTTACATACTTATGTTCCATTTAGCCATTTATGTAGATTAATTAATGGTGTTTGGTAATACTCCGTGCTAATTATGAAAATTGCTCGAGGTTATCCTCTGGTCTTGTGTATCTAGAGTTCATGACTCCTTTCTTTTTGTTGGAAGTTGGAACCGATTTTTTGGGCACGGTTGGTGTCGGATTATGAGAGCGTTGACTTCGTATCCGCGATCCTTATTCTGTAATATGCTCATACGTCTAATTCGGGTTCCATTTGAATGAGAAACAAAGGAGTTACATTTAATGTAACTAAATTGAACTTTTAAGATTAATGTGCATCTCACATTGATTAGGATGAGATAAACTCACCTAGTGAGTTGTAATGAATGTGATTGGCTCGTGGGGAATGGGCCGTATTCCCGAGAAGGGGGTTCACTTTTTTGGGCCTAATCCAATCCGAGTGGACTTAGCATCAGATGCTCCTCTCCTTCAAACAGAGCATTCATTACAGGCGGACTGCATTGATGTCACGCGGGTTGACCAGATCAGCCCATTAACTTCCACGCAGATTGGGTCTCTATCTCTCCTGAGAGGCTCCTCCAGCAGTCTATAAAATGGCATGCAGAGCTCTAAGTTCAACACACACTTAACAACCCTTTCTCTTCACTCTTCCCACGTTTTACAATAGTCTCTTCACATCTTTCTCTTCTCTTCTTCGAGTCTGAGAGTACACTCTAGCGTTCGTTGGCTTCTAGTTTTGAGTTGTGCAAACCAGAAGTGATAGCGGTTTATCATGGGATTCGGAACACCGGTAACCGTCACACTACGGGGAGTTTTCATAATTAAGGAAAGAGATAATATCTCGACTCCGTTTCAGTTCGACCGTACGAGTTTGGTATTGGTTCGACTAATTTCTTCTCTTCTTAATTCTGTTTTACTACTTATATACTATACAATTTATATGTTGTAGAAATCAGGTTCCTACACTTTTGACATTAGGCAAGAACTCAGATCACATCATTCATCTCAAATATATTAAAACATTATTATATGAATTAGACACAAGAAGATATGAACATTCTGATATACACATAAATATCATGTTTCCTCCGGTTATAGCTAGTGTGAACTTAACAAAATTAATCTTGTAATCCTTTGATCTTAGTGCACCAAATTTGATTAAAAATTAGTTTCTATTTTCCTTTCGATTTGTTAAAGTTTTTTTTGAATATGACTACTAGATGACTATCAACTTTTGAACTGGAAATAAGCTAAATTAGCAGGCCTCCCCGGGCGCGCGGGTGATGTATCCGCGGGCGTGGCTTCGTCGTTGTAAATGCCTTCTTCGCCCAGATCTAGTTCCTCTCGAACTCCAACGACTAGAATCATCTTCAATGATGTTTCCAAGGGTTCCTCTGTAATACTAAGCTCTTTACTCAGGGAGAAAGCTACTAACTTGTCTAACTCTTGTTGGACCTCCTTAGCCCTCGAGCGAGTCAAGGCTCCTTCGAACTCGGGAACCACCGGTGTTGGTTGATGCTCATATGATCCTTCATCAAAAGGTTTGCAATATGATTGTTGATGGAGGTAGTTGTTGCAACATTGCTAGTACCGAATTGATTTCTAAATTGCAACTTTCCACTAGTTATCACCCTAGGCCCTATAAATTGCATTGGATGAATGAATGTGGTGAATTGAAAGTTCAAAAGCAAGCTAGTATTATCTTCATTGTAGGACCTTATGAAGATATTGTTTTATGTGATGTTGTTCTTATGCAAGCTTGTCATATTTTCTTAGGAAGACCTTGGCAATATGATAGGAATGTCATGCATGATGGTCACACTAATAGACATTCATTTTCATTCAATGACAAGGATATTGTCTTAAAGCCTATGTCCCCTATGCAGATTTTTGAGGCATACGAAAAGCAGAAAGAGCGGGACTAGGAAAAAGAGGGGAAAGGAGGAATGCAAAGCAAGGCGTCTCCAACGAAGAGCATTGGTCAAGCGAAGCAGAGCCATGCCTTTATGGTCTTCAAGAGGAAGTTGCATACAAAGGAGGATGACGCCTATGATGATTGGTCTACAATTCATATATAAGCTGATTCGAGGTCGAATTCTTTTCAAGAAGGGGAGAATGGTGCGGGAGCATCCAGACAAGTCTCAAGGACGCCTCATGATCCTTCATTTAAGTCGGAGTTGGCCATACAAGCTCAAGACGAACCATAACCGGGTGAAAACGAGATTTCCAGTGGTAAATCTGCTCATGCGGATCACCCATCTGCGCCCGCGGTTCCCCACCTACGCCCGCGGCTCCATGATTGTGGCGAACTTTTTGACGGAGTCAAATCCACGCCCGCGGATTTCCTACTGTTGCTTTCCGAGACTTATTCATTTTTGATTTATTTTTTTCGTGATTACTTTATAGTTCCAGTTTTTTCATTTTAGAAAATACTTTAAATTAGTTATTTCATTTAATTTAGCAGTCTTATGAACCCTATTTAAGGTTTGCCCTAGTTATTGTTTTACGCCCCATACTTTATTTATTGAATACAGATTTTCAATTTCTGCCTCTCAAAAGAGAGCTTTTGTGAGACGAGTGTATTGTTGTTGAACTTGCCTAGTTGTTCTTGTGTGTGTCAATATCCACTATAAGATTGGTGCTATCGAGTATCCATAGAGCATCCTCCATGTTCTTTGGCCTTCCATAGTCATTGTGTTTGGTTGTAATCCTTTGAAAAGTTCAAGGGTTTTATCGTTGTTTGATTTGGTTTCATTTGGTCTCTCCTTCAAATATCTTTCTATCATCTCTTTTCTAATTCCGCGTATCTTCTTCTTTGTTCGAGTTTCAGTTCGAAGTTTGGTGTCTAGATCGTCATCAACGGCTTATCCCCGCATCAGCTTTATTCATGTCTTTCGTTGTGTGAAATCCCAAACCACCAACACTCTATGCTTTGCATATTTTCTAGTTTGGAAGAGGCCTAAACTTATTAGTGTTCGTAATACAAAGGTCATAACGTACTACTCCACGTAGGAAATAATCTCACGTTCTTGCAAATTCTTTGAGCCACGGTTGCAGCAGTTTTACATGGTAATTTTGGTTTAGATTCTCGTGAACACCAAATTGAGGGGCCTACGAGTGAAGAAGGCATAAGCTTTAGCACTCAATATCAAACCAACATTATTTTAATGCGCTATGAAAACCTCCCCCCTTAATTCCCCCATCTTTTTCCAAAGCGCGGATTAAAATTTAAATTTCTCTCTTAAATTCCAACTGGTTTAGGGAAAAGTACAGAGTTCTTAAACTCGATTTCGATCCATTCAAACACAATCACAGTGAATAGGAAGAAACGTGCTCGATTGATGCAAATCAAACTGAAAGCAATTTCCAAAAAAAAAGACTAAGCAACTTTCATCGATTTGAAGGCGATATCAAGACCATTTGAAGGAGATTTCACTCGATTCCACAAGAGAAGAAAAATGAGAACGAAATTCTTCATAAATAGATAAAATTTCGTTAATTCATACAATCACTGCCCTAATTTAAAAAAATAATGAAGATAATTATCTATGAACTTCGTATTTCAGCATGTATAATATACTAGTTTGCCTAACTGAGTTTTACGAAATGTATAGTGTGTATGTATTTGTATGCATGAGTGAAAGAGATTGTAGATGAGATATAACATTTTTATATGTGTAGTTCGACGGAATATAATTCTCTATGGATTTCTTTATGTATTTTAAAAATTCATTTTACAGATGAGTTTAATAGCAAGTTTCATAAACTATTAATCATAATATAGTTGTGTGCATGAGTAACTCTGTTCTTCATATGTTCTGTGTATAAATGAGTCACGAAGCATGTATGAAGCCTGAGTATAGCGAAGTTGGAAATGGGTTGCAACAAGGTTTGAGGCGTGTTACAAAATTTTAGTTTGAAAGCAATTGGAACGCGCTCACACACGCGCTCCCCTCGCCCTGTAAGCTTTTGAATTTCTTTGGCGGCCCGAATGGCGGCCCAGCCTGAGATCTCCTCCGCCATGGAACTTGATGGACACGACCCTCCTGGATCTGTAACCATCACCTACCCTCTGTTTCATCACGCTGATATTGGAATGGCTGTGGGTGTTCCTGCGACTGTTTCAATTCCCGGTATCACTACAGGTATCTCCTTCAAGGACATCATGGCAAGGGAAAAAGCCAGCACTAATGCTCAAGGTAATCTGGAGATGTGGGATGATAGAGAAGAACTCTACGACACAGATGACGACCAAGCTGATGATGAGGATGGATCCAAATACCCTCTAATCCAACTTTCTGCTGCTGAAAAGAAGGATCTAAGAAAGCCATGGGCTCATTCGCTGATTATCAATCTGTTCGACAAGGGTCCGGGTTATATTCAGATCAAGAAGAAACTAGAGCAACGTTGGGCACTGCGAGGAGCCCTTACTCTAGTGGACATTGGCAATGCCCATTACATCGCAAAATTCACAAACCAGGATGATTATCGACATGTGCTTACGGGAGGGCCCTGGATGATTGGAGATAATTATCTCAAGATTCGTCGTTGGCTCCCGAATTTCGATCCATTCAACGACAAAGCAAGAGTTCTCACAGCCTGGATTCGCATCCCTGGTTTGAGTATTGAATACTTTCAAGAGACCTTCCTGAATCGTGTTGGCTGTTTGGTAGGGAAGGTGATCCGGATTGATAAGACCACGGTCCAGGCTGATAGAGGTCAGTTCGTTCGACTCGCAGTCGAGATTGATCTTTCCAAACCCCTGCTATCCAAATTTCGCTTCCGAGGACGTTCATGGGTCATTCAGTACGAAGGTTTGCGTATGATGTGCTACGACTGTGGTAAAGTTGGTCACACCACAGACATGTGTCCTGGTCTAAGCGAAAATGATCAGAATGTAACTGCAGAAGATGTGCCTGCCCATCCTGCTGATGTACCAGATGGCATTGGTGCGTGGAATAAGGTTGTAAAACCGGCTCGGCGACAAACTCAACAGGCTCACACCCAATCTAATAATCTGCAAAACAAGCAGAACAAGCCATTGCCCTCACAAGCCAATCTGACCAAGGTTTCTACTCCTCAGGCACAAACCTCCGCTTCGGGGTTCAGATTTCATATTTTCGGTACTAACGATGCTGAAGCAGGGACGTCGGAGGTTGCCATTGCTAAGGTTTCAGAAGCAGTGGCGAAAATTGCTTCCAATCAGGGTAACCCACAAGGCCCGCCCAGTGTTGCTCGGCCCGATAAATCCCAACAGAATGAAGTTGTTACCAAAGATATCAGGAGTGTCACCAAAAAGCAGGAAAATAAGGAAAAGATTGATTCTATGATATTTTCGGGTAGGAAAAACAAAGGTAAATATGGGGCTAAGCTATCTTTGGGCGTAAATCAGGCAATTAAAAAGAAATCACAATTGCTACAAGATTTTGTTTTCCAAAAAACTCAATCCCAGGCAGAAACAAGGCAAACGACTCCGCTTTTTACGCTACAACCTACGACCCTCACCAAGACAGTCTTAACTCCGACCTCTATTCTAGCAAGCACTTCTCCTGCGCCCAATGAATCGAACACACCCAATCCCAGTAACCCCAGTGTACACTTGGACATTGGTGGACAAACAGAGTTTGCTGATGTCCAACCACCGGATGGGTCCATTCAAAATAATGGCGCCACCTTTGGCAAGCAGAGTCTTCCTGGAACTATTACCAATTGCAGCGGAATTCCAACCGCTCCTATGCAAGGTGTCGATGACACCAGGAACTGTTAACGCTATCCAAAGCCTCAGTGATGCTGCCTCTGCGTTTGCTTCCAGTATGAATTTTATGCCAACTCCATTTATCAGGACCTTTTTTCAATCAGTTTCCCCCATGATGAACATCAACATCGTTTTTTGGAACACTAGAGGCGCGGGTGGCGCCAATTTTGTTGCTGCAATTTCTGAACTGATTCGTACCCATAGGCCAAGCGTATTAGCTTTGGTCGAGACTCGCATCAGCGGTACTAGAGCCGATCAGGTCTGTCGCATGATTGGTTATGATGGTATGCTCAGAGTGGATGCGGAAGGTTTTTCTGGTGGGATTTGGTTGCTTTGGAAGACTTCCGAAGTCATCATCAACCCGCTCTCTCTTAACAGACAACACATCACTGTTGAAATTCGCCGTAGAGGAGAATCTCCCTGGGTCATGTCGGCGGTTTACGCCTCACCTCACAATCGGCGTCGTCTTCAACTCTGGGATGATCTCGGTCTCTTTGCTCGATCTAACAATCTGCCGTGGGTCCTCGTCGGTGATTTTAATGCGACCCTTACGGCTGCTGAACGTACTTATGACTCCGAATATGCCAACAGGGCCTCGTTGGAGTTTTCTGAATGCATTGACGATCTACAACTGATTGATCTGGGGTTTTGTGGTCCTTCGTACACATGGTCCCGAGGTACGTCGATTGCTACCTATAAAGCTAGCAGACTTGATAGAGGCCTCTGCTCGGATTCATGGCGTCTTCTTTACCCGGATGCGGTGATCCAACACCTGTCCTCTTCCTATTCAGATCACGCACTAATTCTCTTAAGTACCAAATATGATCCCGTGCATTTAAGTAACGACAGGCCATTCCGATTCCTCGCTGCGTGGTTGCTTCATGAGGATTTCTCGGGTTTTTTGAGAGAGCAGTGGGACAGGTCTGGAACAGTCACTGACTGCCTACAGCAACTTACTGTGAAATTATCTGATTGGAATCGGTCGACTTTTTGCAATATCTTCTACAAGAAACGCAAACTGGATGCGAGGCTTGCGGGTGCTCAACGCAAGATGGCCTCTCATCCCTCTCAATGGTTGCTCGATTTAATACACCAACTCCGACATGACCTTGAAAACGTCCTTCAACAAGAGCAAGCACTTTGGTTTCAGAAATCCAGGTCTTCCTTCATGCTAGATGGAGACCGTAATACACGTTTCTACCATTTATCAACTGTTGTTCGACGCAGAGCCAACAAGATCATTACCCTCCAAGATGAGGCAGGCGTATGGCTTACTGATGCTTCAGCTATTGTGCAGAGAGTGCTGAATTTTTTCTCATCGCTGTACACTGAGGAGACTCACCTGCCTGCTGCCCCGGTTCCGATGCTATCAGTCTGCTTCCCCCGGCCTGATGTTGAAACTCTTGATGATCTCGCAAGTCCGTTCTCAAACTCTGATGTTTGGGCAGCCTTAAAGGTAATGGGCCCTTACAGGGCGCCTGGACCCGACGGCTACCCGACAATTTTTTACCAAAGAAATTGGAGCATTGTCAACACTCAGGTAATCACAGCAGTTCTCCGTCTTGTCAATGATGGCCATCTTCCAGCTGGGTTGAATAATGCCCTCATGGTACTCATCCCGAAAGTTGACGTCCCTGCTGAGCCTGCTCACTTCAGACCTATTTCTCTGCTTAACGTGGGTTTTAAAATAGCCACAAAAATGCTTGTTCAGCGTTTGAAACCAGTTCTCTCATTTCTCACTTCTCCTGCTCAAGCCAGCTTCATTCCTGGTCGTCAGATCATTGACAATGTGGTGGTCGTTCAGGAGGTCCTCCACACCATGTCAGAACCAGCCGGTACGACTCGTTGGATGGTGTTGAAAATTGATCTCGCTAAGGCCTATGACAGGATCAGATGGTCTTTCTTGAGAGTTATGCTCGAACGAGCACATATCCCGGCTAAACTTATAGACATCATCATGAAATGTCAATCTTCAGGTGAGATGGAACTTCTTTGGAACGGTTGCAGATCTGCTGCGTTTACTCCTTCCCGGGGCGTTCGCCAGGGCGATCCTTTATCGCCGTATCTCTTCGTTCTGTGTATGGAATTCTTATCTCATATTATTCAGGATGCAGTCGCAAGAGGTGTATGGCGACCTGTTGAATTGGGAGGTGTGCGCCTATCTCATCTCTTTTTCGCCGATGATCTTATACTCTTCGCCGAAGCCTCTACTGATCAGGCTGCAGTTATTGATGATTGTCTTCGCCAGTTTTGCCTTCACTCGGGAGAACTTGTGAACTATGCTAAAAGCAGTATGATATTCTCGCCAAAAGTAAACTCTGCCGTCCGTTCTGCCATTAACTCTCGCCTTGCAATCCCAATTGTGAGCGATTTTGGCACGTACCTTGGAGTCCCAGTTGCTTGTGGGCGAATGGAAAAAGAGAGATATAATTTTCTGCTTGACAGAGTGACTAAATGTCTCCGGGGCTGGCAAGCTAAGTCGCTCTCGCTGGCAGGCCGGGTCGTCCTAGCAAACTCGGTAATCACTACAGTCCCGCTTTACGTAATGCAGGCAGCCATGCTTCCCAGATCAATTTGTGATAAGATTGACAGCCAGGTGCAGGGATTCATATGGGGATCATCGGCCGAAAAACGCAAAATGCATTTTCTTGATAAAGATAAAATCTGTTTCCCGAAGCCACTCGGAGGCCTTGGTGTTCGTTCCATGAGGCAAGCGAATTCTGTTTTGTTGGCCAAGTTGGGCTGGCGATTACTCCAAGAACCGGATGCTTTGTGGGGAAGAGTTATTAGAGGTAAGTATTGCCGAGAGAGATTGGATGCTGATATGTTTACAGGAACGCGTCGCTCATCCACGATCTGGAGGGGAATTGTACACGGTTCTGAAGTTTTGTCCAAGGGTCTCAAAAAGTCAGTAGGCAATGGGCGAACCACCCTGTTCTGGGACCATCCGTGGATTATGGATTCCCCACTTATTGACTTGACTTCCTCCCCTATTCCTGAGTCCATTCTAGGGGCTACAGTAGCTGAATTATGGGACGGTGCTGACTGGAAGTGGAGCCTCATCGAACCATATTTACCAAGTCCAGCCTGTGATAGACTGAGATCTGTTAAGCTCTCCGAAAGTTTAGTTGACGTGGATAATTTCACTTGGAATGATACCTCGTCGGGGATGTTTAAAGCAAGTTCTGCTCTCCGCTTGCTGCGCCAGGACGACCCGACCGTAGCTCATCCGGTTTGGCCTAAGATCTGGCAACTCCCAGCGCAACAAAGAGTACGCCAGTTCCTCTTTCTAGCTGCACATGAGGTATTTCAGTGTAACTCGATCAGATTTCATCGTCATATTGCCTCTTCGCCTGATTGCCCTAGATGCAGAATGCCTGAGACTTGCTTCCATGTTCTTCGAGACTGTACAGCTATTAAAGACGTCTGGCTAGCCCTGAGTGGAAACTCGCCCCCACCAGACTTCTTTAGTTGCACCAATATGAAGAACTGGATCATGCTGAACATTAAGGATGGAAATATGTGGAGCACGATTTTTGGGTATACTCTTTGGCATGCCTGGAAAATCAGAAACGGTTTGGTGTTTTCTGGATCTGACGAGGTGAAGAAACTCTCCATGATTGTCTCCACCCTCTCTGAAGCTTACAGGAGCGCCATCTTGACTCTACCTTGGCCGGCTGCTGATGCAAACACTGCTCAAGTTCAGCACAATCTGCGCTGGCTGCCTCCACCACCTAATTCTCTCAAGCTGAATGTTGATGCGGCTTGCCACGGTAACCCAGGACCAGCAGGGGGAGGGGGTGTTTTCCGGGACAACAACGGGTCTCTGTTGCGTGGCTTCACATTTACCTGTGGCTTTTGCAACGCTATTACTGCAGAATTATGGGCTATTCTCCATGGTCTTCGCATTGCTCTGTCCATGAACATCCGATCTCTGCTTATTGAGAGCGACTGTCTACAAGCTTGCTTGCTTATCAACGACTCCTGTGCCAAGTCCAACCCGAATTACTATATTGTGTCTGACTGCAAACGTCTCCTGCGCGAATTTGGGGCCTCATTCAAGCTTTCCCATATTCGACGTGAAGCCAACTCGGTGGCAGATGCCACAGCTGCCCTAGCCCTCACTCTCAATCATCAATTTAATGTTTTTTCTTATTCTCCAAACTGTATTGCTGCTTTAGTTCTTGCTGAATCTGTAAGCCCTTCGGGGTCGAACGCTTGATCGCTTTTCCTTAAGTTAATCGCAAGGGCCTCGCCCTCTTTCTTGACCAAAAAAAAAAGTATAGCGAAGTTGGGGGGGGAGACGAGAGACAGGAAATGACAAAAATGTCATTCATTTAATAAATATTATAGAAAACACGTAAGTATCTCTAGCCACTGATCACTTGTGTCAAACAACCTAAAAAACTTTGTATTTCACACGGTCACACGAAAGTTATTGATTCGTATGATCCCAAAAAATTGAATGAAATCTTCATAAAAACAAGAGATAACAAATAAACTAGAAAATATCACACGCGTATGCGATCAATTAATTTTATTTTATGTTTGTAACTTAATTTGTTCAAACTTTTCTCGTATAATAATATCTGTAATCACATGAAAAAATTTGCATTTAAATTCGAATATTTTGTTATACATTTTGCAAGATATTTTATTCGTAGTCACTGACTAATTCATTGTACAATAATAATCCCAAAGATACCATTTTTATTACATATCATAAAAGAAGTGCTTTTTGTAATGCACAATCTTCATAAATGATTCAGGTCTCAATATAAATAGTTGCATTGTCTCTTCATTATTTATTCATTCCCAGGTGTTCTTCTTCTATTCACTCTAAAACGATTCCAAATACAGTGTCAAAAACAATCAAACCTGATCAAGATGGCAATTCAGGTGGCAATAACAGCGAGGAGGGTCGATCCACGTTACGTTGAAATGCATAGCTTTCTTATTTCTCTTTATAATCAGGTTCGTCATATTTTAATGAAATTATTTCTACTTCTTATAATTGGAGTTGTCAAATTTTGGCTTGACCAACTTACATATTGTATTATTGTGGATTATAATCGTAATTCTTAGTATAAGGTCTGATCAAATTCGACCTATCAAAACCCAAAAATTTTGGATCGGATTGGATTACTTTAGTTGAAAAACTTATAATTTTATTTTGTGTGTGTTATATTAATTATATTTATTTTATGCTAAAATATTAGATCATAACAATTTTTTGATTGTACTTAATTAAACTATTATTTAACAATCATTTCAGAAAATTTTAACGAGAGGCTCTCAACGTATTAGGTCGATCCAAAATCAATAATCATACATGACCTTTATAACGACCTAATCTAAAATAAATTTAAGAAACTTTATTCTATAAATACATCGACCCGGTAAACAAACCCTAACCGACATGTTCGACATATGAGTACAGAGTACCTACCTATACCATTATAAACCGTTTTATATGTACATATATATTAGAGAAAATTTATTTAAAGCTTTCCCCTTGATTCTAGATTTATTTGGCTTACGTGTTATTGTTAATCCTCTAAAATAAATCTTTTTTATTTTTTAAAAACAATTCTCAATCTATCTTATATATTAAAGCTAAGACTTGAGTTATTTTTTTTAACTTTAATTCAAAATATATTAAATAATTAACTCAACAAATAAATCTTATAAAACAATCACTTCATTAAATATAAAAACAATACAAATTATCCTATCCTATTAAGAATAAATTTTAAATTTAATTATGATATATATATATATTGAGATATTTATATATATAATTAAATTATATATCATTCATGAAATGAATATGTATTAGTTAGTATTCACAAACAAAAAGTTAAATTTATTTCGCTTATTTGGTGAGAGTTAAACTTAATTTTTAGACAAACTTGGCTTAAACCGTATGAATTTTTACGACAAACAATGTGGAATACCCGTGCATGGCACGGGTCATTACACTAGTAAATAGTTGTTTGTTAACTATTTTGTAAGCTCCATATTTAATCACAAACATTGTAATTATAAGTAAAATATATTATAATCTTTTATTTTATGATTTTGATACTAAGACATGTTTACTTCGCATGTTGCTATGTTTTTGGAAATTTATGTCCAAATATTTCAATATAAAAAAATCACTTTTAAACTTTAGTGGAAGAAAATTGATACAAATAAAAATAAAAACATATTATAATATCATAGATTATAAGATATAAATTATATTATATATAAACACTAAATAATTAATCGAGTATACTTATTTTACATTAAATAACATCAATTGTACATTAAAAAACATCAATTAATACAATTGAACTCATTGTGGATGATGATTCAACAGGATCCCTTATCTCTTCTAGATTTCACTATCTGATTTGGCTTCTGTTGTAGGGTGTGCTTGCCGAAGAATTCAACCAAATTATGGCATTGGAAAATGGAACACCTCCGAATTTTACTGTAACTGTCCTCAACACTTTCTTTCGGGACACTGAGAAGATCTCCAAGATCTTCCATGAGTTATTGTATGTATAAGTCTCTGAATTTTGATATCTATCTTGCATCTACGATTAGATTTCTACTTTTTACTCTCTCTTTTTTTAATTTTATTTTTTATGGAGTTCCTGATTGAAATCTACTTCTTTTTTGTGAAAAAGAGCGGAGAAGGAGAAGGAGAAGATTGATTTTGAGAAAGTAGATGTGTATACAAACCAAATGGTCGGTTGCAGCTCAACCGTCGGCGCAAGACGTGTTTGCAGCATCTGCACTATCTTTCGAACTGCCGCGGAAGAGAAAAACCGTAATGAGTAAGCATGATTACAGTATTACTAATTTGTTAACATTTAATAGTGTCATATGATCTAATATATTGAATATATAAAATCAATGGAAGTGATTTAACTTTAAAACTTGTTAGGTGTTTGAAAGCTTTGAAGGAGATGGATATTGCATTTGACTACTTTAAGACCGAAATGAAGAAGTTTATTCAGGTAATATATTAAGCAAATTAAAGTTAACTGAATTATAATTTTGTATTTTTTTATATGCAGCATGCATGTTGATGGCAATGAAAATAACGTTATGCATATCCAATAATTGTTATATAATAGCTAATCCAGTATAAAACACAAGTATATTAAAATTATGGATTATGTTTGTATCGTGGATTATGTTTATATGCATGACGAATTTTGAATTAGTTTGTAGCTAAAACGACATAAAAACAATTTAGAAA
Source organism: Oxyria digyna (assembly GCA_029168935.1). NCBI lineage: Eukaryota > Viridiplantae > Streptophyta > Magnoliopsida > Caryophyllales > Polygonaceae > Oxyria > Oxyria digyna. The sequence goes on along the minus strand of JAPVLV010000010.1, from coordinate 11,524,266 downwards.
CCAAAATTTAGAAACTAGTTATAAAGGAAGTGCAGAACCATATTAATTTATTAGTAGGTAATACAATTTTGTTATGGCTAATGTTTAGGTTCATCTATATATACTTTTGTGCTTGATTGTGTTGGTAGATAAGGATTAATGTGTGGTATAAACATGAAAATACAGATGATACATGAGATGGAGGGAACAGCTGGTGTGGAGGAAACATCTGGTGCTGGTGACAACCCACCGGAGAACTGAAGGGCACCAGCTTATATTATCAAAGAGGAAGAAGTAGCAAGCTTCTAGTATTTTTTTAATTCATGCTGAAATAAATTTAAGTAGAATTCTCTTATATTCTCATTTGAGTAAAATACTGTTTAATGTTTTTCCTACTTCTTTGCATTCTCATATCTCAAGAGTGGGTTGTTGCATTTGACTTTGATCAATTTATAATAAATACTGATTAATTTCTTTTTATTGATAGAAAGATTGATTTAATTTGACTGATGATATACATGTGTTTTTCTCTTAAATATGTGTGGTAAAAATATCAACTACTCCAGGAATGAAGGTATAAATGAAGGATGAGCATGATGGATGCAAGTGTCACGGAATTATATTGATCATTAAAAATGTGTTCATCTTAAAATCTTAGCTAGGTGATTAGAGTCGTATAAGAGCATGGACTGCAAAGTGTAAGGGGAAAAATGATTGGTAGAATTATTATTGTGGCGGAAGCAGAGTGACATATATATTGGTGACATCAAGTACAGATCATGAATTTGAACACATGACGAGGTCTCAGTCTCAGTCTCAGTCTTTCGATTAGTTCATTAAACAATTCCTACGCCCATAATTTAATTTGCACTAGCTAGAGTTCTGTGCATTAACACAATTACAGTATTAATTAATCTATGTTTATTCTCGTAGAGACAGCACGCGAGTGGCGGACCTGGCGGAGAGGGGTAATAAAAATAAAACTACTAATTTTTTGTGAATCACCCTCGTACTATGATTAACGTCAAGTCTTCATACATTCACAATATAAATTTTGTTCTGAATCACCAGCTAATAAGTATATATAGTACATACATTACATACAAAGAGTGTGAGTCCGATTAAGGCGTGACCCTAAGTTTGTAGGAGCATTTAATTACCATACCAAAGTCATTACCTTATAATAAAAATTTATATATTAAATTAAATTTGCCTGAACCAGAATATATTACCCCCTCTAGAGGTCCATTGCTAAACTCTTTCTCCCGATTACAACACCACCAAAACCAAAACTACAAAAAGAGAGCAAGATCTTAAAAATCAAAACACCAGTCAAGACGGCGGTTCCACTGCGAATTATGGGGATGCCCGTTGATCAATCCCTATCCCGCGCTAACATCAACCGCTTGCTCGCCATCCTCTTTTATCAGGTTCTTGTTGAAATATAAACTTGTTTTAATAAGGCCCAAGTGTATATGTCCAAGTGCATGTCCAAATCTAGCCCAAATCCAAATCTAGCCCAAGTCCAAGAAAATGCTAGAAGAAAGTAGAAGATAAAAGAATATCCTAGAATGTGGTAGAAGTTAGAAGAAGAGTATAGAATGTTGTAGAAGCATTAAATGAGTTTGTTGAAAGTTGTATGGAGTGGATTGCTCCCACTATAAAAGGGACCATCCATTGAGTTGTAAGTATCAAGTTGAGAAACAAAAATCTTCTTCCTTCAAAACACAAGTGTCCTTAGTGTGAGCTCCTCAAGAATTAGAGTTGTGTTTCCCTCTTTAATCTCCAACAAAGTGGTATCAGAGCTGAGGTCCGAGAGCTGTCCAACATATGCACTATTGCATATCAAACTGAAGATCTCGAAGAGAGGAATCCAGAGGAAAAGGAATCGTCCTAATCGGAGTCCAGACGCACCGCCAGGAGCTGTTTGAAGGTTGCTGTCCAAATCTATCCGAGTTGATTGTTTGAGGTATGGCCAACGTATCTTCTTTTCAAGTTCCATCACTTAAAACCAACAACTATGACAATTGGAGCATCAAAATGAGAGCTCTACTAGGAGCACATGATGTTTGGGAGGTCGTTGAAAATGGCCTAAATGAGGTTGAAGGCGAAACTGCTTTGACCGCCCCCGAAAGAGAAAGTTTGAAGGATTCAAGAAAGAGGGACAAGAAGGCCCTGTTTCTTATCTACCAGGCGTTGGACGATGATGGTTTTGAGAAGGTCTCAAGTGCAACTTCAGCCAAGGAAGCATGGGAGAAACTCAAGACTTCTTGCAAAGGAGCTGAGCAAGTAAAGAAGGTTCGTCTTCAAACTTTGAGAGGTGAGTTTGAATCTTTACATATGAAACCTTCGGAGTCTATCTCGGATTATGTGTCGAGGGTCCAAGCCGTCTCCAATCAGTTAAGGAGAAATGGAGAGGAGTTAGAGGATGTGAGGATCATGGAGAAGATACTTCGCACCTTGGATCCCAAATTCGAGCTCATTGTGGTGACGATAGAAGAAACCAAGCACTTGAAGGAAATGACGATCGAGCAATTAGAAGGATCATTGCAAGCATATGAAGAAAGGCATATAAAGAAGCATGAGACTACTGAGCAACTTCTCAAGTCGCAGTTCAAGGAGAAAGAAGAAAACAGAGGCTACGAGAGAAGTCAAGGTGGTAACCGAAGAGGCAGAGGACGAGGAGGAAGAGGTCGAGGCATTGGACGTGGACGAGGTTGGAACTCCAGTAGACAAAATTCCAACAACAATTATGAGAGAGGAGAAAGTTCGCCACGAGGTCGTGGAAGAGGACATCATCCCGACTCGAGGTATGACAAGTCTCAAGTTCAGTGTTATAATTGTCAGAAGTATGGACATTATGCCTCAGATTGTTGGGCCCCGAAAAACAAGATCGAGGAAAAGACAAATTATGCGGAGATAAAGGACGAAGAGAAGGGTACGTTATTGTTGGCGTACAAGGAAAAGAGTGGCGAGGAACAGACTACATGGTATCTTGACACTGGTGCAAGCAATCATATGTGTGGAAGAAGAAGCATGTTTGTGGACCTTGATGAGTCAGTAAGTGGCAGTGTTTCCTTTGGTGATGACTCACAAATATCAGTGAAAGGAAAAGGAGATATTTTGTTCCGTGCCAAGGATGGAAGTCACCAGGTAATCTCAAACGTCTACTATGTTCCTAACATGAAAAGTAATATCCTGAGTTTGGGGCAACTCTTAGAAAAGGGCTATGATATCCACATGAAAGATTATAGCAACCTTTTCATAAGAGATCGAAAAGGCGATCTAATTGCCAAGGTGAAGATGACAAAGAATCGAATGTTTCCGCTGAACATTCGAAACGATACTGCAAAGTGTCTCAAGACCTGCTACAAAGATGAATCATGGCTATGGCATCTCCGATTTGGGCATCTCAACTTTGGAAGTTTGGAATTACTATCCAAGAAGGACATGGTGAGGGGACTTCCGAGCATAAAACATCCCGAGCAGCTATGTGAAGGATGTCTGGTTGGAAAACAATTCAGAAAGAGCTTTCCAAAGGAGACAGAGTCAAGAGCTAAGAAGCCGCTTGAGCTCATCCATACCGATGTGTGTGGTCCGATCAAGCCAAGCTCTCTCGGTAAGAGTAACTACTTCCTTCTGTTCATTGATGATTATTCAAGGAAAACCTGGGTATATTTCTTGAAGCAGAAATCAGAAGTATTTGAAGTATTCAAGAAATTCAAGGCTGGTGTAGAGAAAGAAAGTGGCGCCCAAATCAAAGCAATGAGATCAGATAGAGGAGGAGAGTTCACTTCCAAGGAGTTCTTAGAGTTCTGCGAAGCCAATGGGATTTGTCGACCTTTGACGGTCCCAAGATCTCCCCAGCAGAACGGAGTTGCTGAAAGGAAGAACAGAACGATCCTTGATATGACACGAAGTATGATCAAGAGCAAGAAGTTGCCAAAGGAGTTTTGGGCTGAAGCAGTGGCTTGTGCAGTGTATTTGTTGAACCGATCCCCAACTAGGAGTGTGTGGGGAATGACACCACAAGAAGCATGGAGCGGGAGAAAACCTGGAATATCTCATCTTCGCGTTTTCGGAAGCATATCACATGTACATGTTCCAGACGAAAGGAGAACGAAGTTGGATGATAAGAGTCAAAGCTTCATCTTTATTGGATATGATGCTAGTTCGAAGGGGTACAAGCTTTATAACCCAAACAACAAGAAGACTGTAATCAGTCGAGACGTGGTTTTCGATGAAGAGGGAGAATGGGATTTCAATCCTCATAAGGAAGATTACAACTTCTATGAAGTTGAAGAGCAACCACCCATAGAGCAGCCTGAAGGTCTCTCACACGAGCCTGTAACTCCACCTATGTCACGTGTGGCAAACATCAATGGTGATATATCATCTTCAAGTGGAAGTTCAAACGAGAGGACGCCGCGCATGAGGAGTCTAGAGGACATTTATGATACTACTGAACAGGTGGAAAATCTTACTCTATTTTGTCTCTTTACTGACTGTGAACCAGTAAATTTTGAGGAAGCTGCAGGAGAAGAAAAATGGAGAGTTGCAATGGATGAAGAAATCAAATCCATTGAGAAGAATGATACATGGGAGTTAGCAACCCTTCCAACAGGACACAAGGCAATTGGTGTCAAGTGGGTATACAAAGCAAAGAAGAATGCTAAGGGAGAAATTGAAAAATACAAGGCAAGATTAGTCGCAAAGGGATATAGTCAAAAGGCTGGAATTGACTATGATGAAGTGTTTGCGCCCGTTGCTCGGCTGGAAACCATTAGACTCATCATCTCAATGGCAGCTCAAAACCAATGGAAGATCCATCAAATGGATGTCAAGTCCGCTTTCCTAAATGGAATCCTTGAAGAAGAAGTCTACATTCAGCAACCAGTTGGGTATGAAGTTCGTGGGCAACAAGACAAAGTCTTGAAGCTAAAGAAGGCCCTTTACGGCCTAAAGCAAGCACCGAGAGCATGGAACAGTCGGATTGACAGTTACTTCCAGAAGAATGGGTTCGTTAAGTGTCCATATGAGCATGCACTCTATATGAAGGTCAAGGATGAAGATATTTTGATTGTGTGCCTATACGTGGATGATCTGATCTTCACTGGAAGCAATCCAAGTCTATTTCAAGAGTTCAAGGATGCAATGATGAAAGAGTTCGAGATGACAGACATCGGCTTAATGGCTTACTACCTTGGAATTGAGGTGAAGCAAGAGAAGGAGGGCATTTTTATCTCCCAGAAAAGTTATGCCAAGGAGATACTAAAGAAGTTCAAAATGGAGAATTGCAAGCCAATAAGCACCCCGACTGAGTACAGTTTTAAATTGTCCAAGTATGAAGACGGCGAAAGAGTAGATCCTACTCTATTCAAAAGTCTGGTCGGAAGCCTCCGTTACCTGACTTGTACAAGACCCGACATCCTCTACGCAGTTGGACTTGTTAGCCGCTACATGGAGTCTCCAACAACAACCCATTTTCAGGCAGCCAAAAGGATTCTTCGCTATCTTAAAGGTACGATTGATCTTGGTATGTTCTATTCAGTTTCTAACGATTACAAGCTTGTTGGATATAGCGACAGCGATTGGGGTGGAGACATTGATGATCGCAAGAGTACAACTGGACTTGTTTTCTTCATGGGAAACACGACTTTCACTTGGGCGTCGAAGAAGCAGCCAATTGTGACATTATCCACTTGTGAAGCGGAATATGTGGCCGCTACCTCATGTGTCTGTCATGCAGTTTGGCTGAGGAATCTGTTGAAGAAGCTTAACTTGGAGCAAGAAGAGCCGACTGAGATTTGCGTTGATAACAAGTCAGCCATTGCCTTGGCAAAGAACCCGGTCTTTCATGATCGAACCAAACACATTGACACTCGTTATCATTATATACGGGAGTGCATTGCTAGGAAGGACGTGAAGATGGAGAAAGTGAAGTCTCAAGACCAGATCGCGGATATCTTCACCAAGCCACTCAAGTTCGATGACTTTGCAAGATTAAGAAGTTCACTTGGCCTTATAAAACAAGTTTAAAGGGGGGTGTTGAAATATAAACTTGTTTTAATAAGGCCCAAGTGTATATGTCCAAGTGCATGTCCAAATCTAGCCCAAGTCCAAGAAAATGCTAGAAGAAAGTAGAAGATAAAAGAATATCCTAGAATGTGGTAGAAGTTAGAAGAAGAGTATAGAATGTTGTAGAAGCATTAAATGAGTTTGTTGAAAGTTGTATGGAGTGGATTGCTCCCACTATAAAAGGGACCATCCATTGAGTTGTAAGTATCAAGTTGAGAAACAAAAATCTTCTTCCTTCAAAACACAAGTGTCCTTAGTGTGAGCTCCTCAAGAATTAGAGTTGTGTTTCCCTCTTTAATCTCCAACAGTTCTTTCGTCGTCTTTTAATGAACATACAATATGAAATAAGTTTAATCTTTCTATATCTTATTTGGTTTTATTTTAGGGAGTTCTTGATGAACACTTCCTACATCTACAAGAGTTAGAGGACGAGACGACGCCAAATTTCGTTCTTGAAGTCATCAACATTTACTTTCAGGAGACCGAAAAGCTTTCGAGGATACTCCGTGGATTATTGAGAGAGGATGAAGTCGAATTCGACAAAGTACAAGTGTATGTAAACCAGATGATAGGGAGCAGTTCCAGCATTGGCGCTAAGCGTATACGTAAGGTTTGTATCGCCTTTCGTTTTGCAGCCGAATACTCTAACCGTCTTGTGTAAGCTCCCTAAACATGTTAATTGTACAGATTTTAGTTAACTGTGATATTAAGGTCTAGAGAAATGATGATTTGTACGTAACAATCTTGTAGGTGTTTGAGAGCTTTAGCCGTGCTGGAGAAGGAATATTGCTATTTCAAAAACAAATTGCACGAGTTATTTCAGATAAACAAACTATTAGTCTTTCTAACCTCCATTTCAAGGACATAAGATAAGCATTTTTTTTAATGAACTTATGAACTTTGTGTGCTCGTATTAGAAGATAAAGATGTTAACATTAAACGCAGATGGAACAGGAGAGAGCGCTAGCAAGTGCTCATTACCCATTATACAACTGAAGGGTATCGCTATTGAAGACGACACAACTAGATGTGTTTGTTAGACTTAGTCATATTTTCCTATTATCTTTATGTATTTTCTCATTTATTATAGAGATTATTCTCTCTCCTTGTAATGCTATATAAGGTACTCAATAATATCAGGCAACTCAACCAGGGCATTTACAATCTCACAGTGTTATATTTGGTTCTTTTTTTTTTGGTGAAAAAGTTATATTTGGTTCATGTAGAGATGACTTGGGTAGTTTTTCAATATCTTTCGAGTTAAGCAAAAATATGTTTAAATTTGTTCATACTATTGTTACATTTATCCTTGACCAACTAGTGTAAAAGTACCCGTTAATCATTTGATTCAATCACTTTTATGAAAACAATGAACACATACTACATAATAAATATATACTATAGCAAAATTAGTAAAGCCGTATTACATTATATATATATGAGAAATTAAATACAACATTTATGGAATTCAAACGGACCTTGAGCTGATCATCATCATATGACCAAAAACGGGTTAAGTAACCCGATTTGGTTACTTATCAAAGGTAAGTAACCCTGTTTGTTGAAGGAGGGGTAACTAACCCTTTTTTTGTACACGCGCGCCTCCTATTTTCCTTCTCCTCCTTCATGACCGTCTTGCTCTCGCAGCAGTCTTCCCTTTCATACAAACCCCGCCTCGTTCCTCCTTCATCCTCTCCTCCTCGCCTCGATGCTTCGCCTCGCCTCGCAGTCTCCGAGACTCGCTTCGCCTCGCAGCCTCCGAGACTCGCTTCGCCTCGCAGCCTCCGAGACTCGCTTTGCCTCGCAGCCTCCGAGACTCGCTTCGCCTCGCCTCGCAGCCTCCGAGACTCGCTTCGCCTCGCAGCCTCGTGGTTAATTGAACATCAATCTGTCGTCGCGAGATAAGAAACATTATGTCACAAGTACGATCACAAATAGCAGATACATCGTTCTTGCTGCAATTCGAATTCAAGGTAAGAATAATTCTGTCATCATATAATTCCATGACTGTGAATGCTCAAACACACGAAAATTAAAAAAAAAACAGAAATTTTTATGACTTTTTGGATTTCTGATGACAGCTTATTGTTGAAAAATAATGAATATGATATCATATGCTCCATAGAGCAATAATTTATAGTACATGGAATTTAAAAATCAATAGTTTAGTATTAGAATTGAAAATTATGAGGACAGATTGTTGTTTAGATTCATATTCAAATCAGGAATTGAACAAAAATGATGTTGTTAAAAAAGGATTTTGATGACAGAAAAATGATTAGACACAATGTTGGATTAATATTGGAAATTTGATGACAACGTTTATATGGATATAAAATGATACTTTGAATGTTGATGTTGATGACAAAATGATGCTAAGATGGAATAATGATTAGATATGAAATATTGAATGACAGAATTTTGAATAAAGAAAGATGTTGTACAAAATTATAATTTTGAGGATAGAATATTGGATTAAGATTGGAAAGTTGATGACATAATTTTCAACTTAGTTTTAGAATTGAAAGTGTGATGACAGATTGTTTCTTAGTTTCATTTCAATTCATGAGCTGAACAGTGAGGACAAAATGTTGATAAACTAAGGATTTGATGACAGAATAATGATTAGACACAATGTAATTTTGATGACAGTATGTTTTTAAGAGAAAATGTTTATGATAATTGAAATTTGAGATTAAAAATATTGCTAAATATTAATTTTGATTGAGCATTTCATTGTTGTTGTGTGTTAGATGACCGTGATCAAACTGTTTATAGTTTCTGGAATGAAGAATTTGATTGAATAAAATATGAGATTGATGACAGAAGATAATTTGATAATTTGGATATTAAATGGTATGGATTATTATGTAATGCACTATGTGATTGATTTTTGATGACAAAAAGATGCCCAGACACAATGATGACCTAGAATTGGAAATTTAATAATAGTATTGAGGTGAATATAGAATGATGCTTTGAGTTGTAAACATGAAGACAGTATAATGCCTAGACAATATAATGTTACTATGGAATAAGATTTTTGATGACAAAAATTTGATAGATGCATAATGTTACTATAGCATTAGATTTTTGATGACAAAATTTGTATGTTTGCATAATGTTGTTTTAGACTTCGTAATTTTGATGACAAAATGTTCTTTAATAGAAAATATTTATGATAATGCAATTTTGTTTGAGAATTGTTTTTGTAATTATTATTAATGTTGTCATCATTATGAATGTTTGCAAAATGTTCTTAAATAAAATATTGTTAATACTAATTTTATTTGAGAATTTCATTAATGTTGTGTGTTTGATGACAATGGTACAATTTTAATTTGTTTGATGACAGAATGTTGCTTAGATATAATTTTATTTAAGGATGATATTTTAAATTGGAATCCTGTTGATAATATGATGCTTGGATAGAATATTGATTAGAAATGAAGTTTCTTAGATTTTGACAGAATGTTGAATTAACATTAGAAATTTGATGACAGAATTTTAATGCTAGCATAATATTGCTTGGAATTTGAATTTTGATAACATGATGATCCTTATACAATATTGTTGTTTAAAATCGGAAGTTTGATGACATATTTTTTATGGATGCATAATGTTACTATAGAATTTCATTTATGATGACAGAAATTTGATGGATGCATAATGTTGAAGAAAATACTTCAAAAGAGGCACAAATTGGTCAAGAGATTTGAAGTGCGGGCGCTGAATGGATTCCAATACCAAGTGATTAGAGGAGATTTCTATAGAGAAGCAACAATGAAGAAGAAGGTGCAATATAAGTGGACCCATTGGACACAACAGAAACTCATGCATGAACAAAATACAAGAAGTCAGAAGTACTCCATTGGATCTTGAAAATTTTGTTTATAAAAATATATGTATGCATATACAACTTGCATTTCTTTTGGTTCAGCAAAGTTTGGATGACAATTTACATTCTTCTTATTATTAATAAATGATGGATTATTGTCAACATATATTGAATAATAGTTCATAGTTCCAAGCATTATTAATTGTTGACAACATATGAACATTGATGACAGATGAAGGTTGATGACAGTTCAATTACTGAATCCCCACAACACTGTAACCAAGCTTTATCACAATTGGATGAGAGGCAAATGAAGCACGCGTAGCGTGCTTCATAAGATTAATATAAAAAGACAACAAGATTAGACCATTTAATAGACTATGTGATAATAATAATAAATCTTGATGACAGTATAAGAATCCAACTATTATAGAAGAAAATGAACATTGATGACAAATGAAGGTTGATGACAGTTCAATTACTGAGTTGTTTTAGACATTTAAATAGGGCAATAAAAATTTAACATTGAAAAAAGAAATGAACACTTTAAGACAATAGAATATAGATGACAAATGAACAAAAGAAAAATATCGATAACATGGAAAACAAAGAAGAAGATTTTAGGGATTGAAAGAAAAATAGATAACATGGAAAACAAATTATGATATTTGAACAAACTGGATGACAATACAACATTGGATGACAGAACATAAAAAAAAGGATGACTAAATAATTATATAATGATTGATCAAATATAAAGCAAAAAGAAGAAGATTTTATTTAACTTTCATCACTGAAATAACAATACAAGCAAATTGTCATCATTACAGCAAACTGTCATCATACAGCAAACAGTGTCATCTAAAATCCAAAACCAAGCATATTATCCAAACTATCTTGTACATATCAAACCAAACATATTGTTTGCTATAGACTTTCCCTTCGACAAAAAAAATCCAATACAAGGACTTGCTGATTTTTTTTCTGTTTTTTTCTTGCACGGGAGCCAACTTGGGTATTTTCTCATTAGTTACTTGAAAGAAATAAACTTGCTGTTCTTTGTGTGCCTTAGAGCTCCGTCTTTGTTGGTGAAGGTTATGTATGTTGTCGCAACGTTTTGGTCTTTGTGCACATGTAGATGTCGATTTCCATCCCTCTACGCAACCAGCCGCTGAACAAGATGTTGTTGCACAATTTTTTGCTGCATATTTCACTGCTGCACAACCATCAGCTGCACGTTTCACTTCTGCACAGCCAGCAACTGCACATTCCACTGCTGCACAACAATAAGGAAAACAAAATAAAATTGTCATCAACAAAAAAAGGACAACAAACCCTGTATTACTACATACAAGATACTATAATCAAATCTCAAAAACTTTAGATAACTACTGTCATCGAATTCAAACAAAAAATCAAATATAGAGCACTAAACTGTCATCAAAGAGACCTAATTTTATTATTAGAACAACATGATAGAAGTTTGATGACAAATCAACATTGTCATCAACAAGAAGAAGAAAAACAAACAAATCCTTCATGACTATACACAAGATACTGTAATCAAACCTCAAAACTTTTAAATAACCAATGTCATCAACCTTCAAACAAAATCAAATAGAGTAATAAAACTGTCATCAAAGAGACCTAAAATACTATATTTGAACAAAACATGATAGAAATTTTGAACAACAAACATAATCATACAAAGAAATGATTAAGATCATAAAAGCTTTAATACGGCATACAAGATACTGTAATCAAAATCTCAAAAACCTTAAATAACTACTGTCATCAAATTCAACAAAAAATCAAATATACAGCACTAAACTGTCATCAAAGAGACCTAATATAAATTATTAGAACAAACATGATAGAAATTTGATGAGAAATAAACATTGTGATCAACAAGAAGAAATAGACAAACAAATCCTAATATAGAATATTTTGTAATCAAATCTCAAAAACTTTTAAAACCATCAAATGTCATCAACATTCAAAACAAAAATTAAATAGAGCAAAAATACTGTCATCAAAGAGTACTAAAAAACTGTATTTGAACAAAACAAATTGTCAATCACATTGCCATCCACATTTGAACAAAACACATTGTCATCAATATTGTAATGCACAAAAAATAAAATAGAGCAAAGAACACTGTAACCAAGGGAAAACCATCTCGATGACAAACACATTGTCATCAACAATAGTATAATACTCAGATCTCACTAAACAAACTGTCCTCAACATAAAACACAAACAAACACATTGTCATCAAAACAAAAACCAGATGACTAAGCAAACTAACTGTCATCAATATCAGTTTATATAATTGTACTCTAAAATAGTAGAATATTCAAGTGAAAACCATCTCGATGACAAACATATTGTCATCCACAATAGTATAACAATGACATCTCACTAATAAACTGTCCTCAACATAAAACACAAACAACCGCATTCTCATCAAAACAAAAACCAGATGTATAACCAAACTAACTGTCATCGAAACTACAAAACTAACATAAATTACACGCAAATAATAATAAGAAAGAACAAAAAAAAAAACTAAATACCATAAATATGATGACAAATACGAAAATTAAACAAATAAAACTGTAACCAACACATGCAAAAGGACAAACAAGTAAAAAATCAAAGAGATACAGTAAAAAAAAAGTGCAATTCGCAAGCAAAACACACAAAACAAAACTGTAATCAAATCGAAAAAAGCAAAATCGCACTCAAAATCAAACCGTAAAACCTAAAAACACAAAACAAAAGCAAAAACTGAATTAAATACATACTTGTGACTGATTGTGGATGAAATTTGGTCGAAATACACACAGAAACAAGAGGAGAACAACTGCATTACAGTAAAACAACAAAACATCGATCAAAACCCTAATTTCTACAAAAATAAACCAAAAATCGAAATAAAAAGTACCTGGAGATCGTGCGTGAGGATAGAAGCTCGAAATCGACGAGAAACAACAAGAAATCGCGGCCAAATCGAGCGGAATGCATGTAAGTGGAAGGAGGCGTGAAGAGCGTGAAAGAGGCTCGAGGAGAAATCGTGAATGGGAAGTGGAGAGAATTTAATTAGGGAAGTTATATATATTTTTCTATTAAAAATTTAATTAGAAAATGGGAAGGGTTAGTTACCACTTTAAATTGGAAGACATGTTATATTACACTTAAAGAGTGCAATAAGGGGCAAAGGGCCCCGTTTTGCGCATCATATGATGCCATTCCGAATATGAAATTTGCAAAGTCGTATCTATGGGCCTTGTGAATAGAATATGGGCTACAAATTGGAATTAGTGGCAATGTTCGGAAAAACGGGGCTTTGCCCCTAATTACACTCTAGGGAGTGGAAAATAACATCCCTCTTAATCTAGAGCGGTAACTAACTCTCCCTCCTTTTTTAATTAATTTTTTAAAATTAAATATATATACCTTTTAAAATTAAAATCGGACCTCTTTTCATTCATTTTCTTTCTTCCCGTTACTTTCCTCTCTCTCTCTCTCGTTCTTCACTCCTCCTTCCTCTCAAAGCATTCCGCGCGATTTTCCATTCGATTTCTTCTTGTTTCTCGTCGAATTCGAGATCCTTTGCTCTCGCCGATCTCCAGGTAATGTTTTTTCTTGGATTTTGGTTGATTTCTGTAGAAATTAGGGTTTCTGATCGTTGTTTGGTTGTTGTTCTGTAATGAGTTGTTCTTCTCTTGTTTCTGTTTGGATTTCGACCTAATTTCATCCACAATCAGTCACAGGTAAGTATTTAATTCAGTTTTTGCTTTTGTTTTGTGTTTTTAGGTTTTACGGTTTGATTTGAGTGCGATTTTGCTTTTTTCGATCTGATTACAGTGTTGTTTTGTGTGTTTTGCTTGCGAATTGCATTTTTTTTTTACAGTATCTCTTTGATTTTTACTTGTCTGTCCTTTTGCATGTGTTGATTACAGTTGTACTTGTTTCATATTTGTATTTGTCATCACATCTATGGTATTTAGTTGTTTTTGTTCTTTCTTATTGTTGTTTGCGTGTAATTGATGTTAGTTTTGTAGTTTCGATGACAGTTAGTTTGCTTAGACATCTGGTTTTTGTTTTGATGACAATGTGTTTGTTTGTGTTTTATGTTGAGGACAGTTTATTTAGTGAGATCTCATTATTATACTATTGTGGATTACAATATGTTTGTCATCGAGATGCTTTTCCCTTGAATATTCTACTATTTTAGAGGACAATTATATATTCTAATGTTGATGACAGTTAGTTTGCTTAGTCATCTATTTTTTGGTTCGATGACAATGTATTTGTTTGTGTTTTATGTTGAGGACAGTTTGTTGAGTGAGATCTCAGTATTATACTATTGTGGATGACAATGTGTTTGTCAACGAGATGGTTTTCCCTTGATTACAGTGTTATTTGCTCTATTTGATTTTTGTGCATTACAATATGGATGACAGTGTGTTTTGTTCAAATGTGGATGACAATGTGTTTGACAATGTGGATGACAATGTGTTTTGTTCAAATACAGTTTTTTAGGACTCTTTGATGACAGTGTTATTGCTCTATTTGATTTTTGTTTTGAAGGTTGATGACAGTTGTTATCTAAAAGTTTTGAGGTTTGATTACACTATCTTCTATATTAGGAGTTGTTTGTCTATTTCTTCTTGTTGATGACAATGTTTATTTGTCATCAAATTTCTATCATGTTGTTCTAATAAATTATATTAGGTCTCTCTGATGACAGTTTAGTGCTCTATATTTGATTTTTTGTTGAATTTGATGACAGTAGTTATCTAAAGTTTTTGAGATTTGATTACAATATCTTGTATGTCGTATTAAAGTTTTTGTTATGTTTTCCTTTGTTAGGTTGAGATGGATATTTCCAAAGTTGAGTATGTTTGCCCGGAATCCATGCATATGTCATCTCAGGTGAATATGTTTGCGCATTGGGATCTCTTTCGCATTATTGATGAGCATCTTGGCCCTGATGAAATCCATGAAATAAAGAATGGAATTTTTGCCCCTATTGTTATCTGGGCCGACACGTTGAAGGTCTCATCTCAGCTTCTCTATTATTTCATCCTTCATCAAGTCAAGACGAAGAAATCTCATGAAATGTGGTTCAACATCAAAGGCCATGTGTGCCGGTTCGGTCTCCCGGAGTTTGCAGCTGTAACCGGGCAAGATTGCCATGGTAGTACCAACTATGAAATCCCGGATGCAAACATGTTTGACGAATTCGAGGTCAGAAGTTGTAAATTTACTGAGTTGTTAGCATACTTTGCTATCGAGGCCAATCCAGCTAGGAAGCTGAGTTTGGCTTTTCTGCTTATTGTTGAGGGCATTCTCCTTCCTCAACGACCAAATCAGCCTATTAGGTCTGAATTCTACAAGCTTTCAACAAATATGGATGAATTTCGGAAGTATCCATGGGGTAGGCTAGTGTACTCTACAACCATCGAGCATTTGATGAAGGCAGCTAGTGTGGGGGCGGCCAGAGAAAGGCGATCGTCCTCATGACACCAGAGTTACAATTTACTTGCATGGATTTCCCATAGCTTTTAAGGTATTTTTTAAACTGATCTCATATCCTATTTAGTTTTTCCATCAGATCATTATGTCATCATCTCTTTCAATTAGCCTATTTACATTTTTTGCTCACATGTTTCTTTACTATATCTTGTATTACTGAGTTACTTATACAACTGTCATCAATTATGTTTTTTAAGTATGTCATGACATGTTTGTTTATACTATATCTTTTTTGCATTACTGAGTTTCATAAACACCTGTCATCAGTACCTCTTTTGTTCATCATGTCATGATCCTATCAATACTGTCATCTTAATTGAATGATTCATACTTATTATCCTCTCATATTTCTTATGAAGCGCGCTTCGTGCGCTTCATTTCACATTCATTAATTCTTTGTCATCTGTCATATTATTTGTTTAAATCTTTTTTATATCATTCTGTCATCATCTATGGTATCTGCATCTCATTTTACTTTTTATTAGTTATTTTCTTCTTTTAACTATGGGATCTGTCATCAACTATTGTATATGTCATCAACTATGGTATCTGTCATCAACTATGGTATATGTCATCAACTATGTTATCTGCATCTCATTTCACATTCATTAATTTTTTGTCATCAGTCATATTATATGTTTAAGTCTTTTTTATATCACTACAGGAAAAAGGGTTTTTAACGACGAACTTTTTTGTCGTTAAAAGCCCATAATCTTGTCGTTAAAACCTTTAACGACGAACCAAGTTCGTCGTTAGTTTTGTCGTAACAGCTTCCGACGTTATTGGTATTAACGACAACGTTCGTCGTGAATTTTAAACGACGAAATGAATGTTCGTCGTTACTTATTAACGATAAAATGACAGTTCGTCGTTACTTATTAACGACAAAATAATGTATGTCGTTATTATGTATTCAATAACGTCGAACAAATAGTGAATAACGTCAAACAAAGTCGACGTAAAAAGAGATTTGAATTGGCACCAAAAGTTGAATTATTGCCCAACAACGACAAACTATTTCGTCGTTAATGTAGTTTTGTTTCGTCTTTATTTATTCATGACAATTTGATAGATTGTCGTTATTATACATTCAATAACGCCAAACAAATAGTGAATAACGAATAACAATGTCGACGTAAAAGATATTCGAATTGGCGCCAAAATTAGTATTACTGTCCAACGACAAAATATTTCGTCGTTAATGTAATTATACAAAACTAAAATATTTTGTCGTTAATATGAAATCTGCTAGTTAAATGCTATTTATTGAAAATTATAAAAATATATAATAAAAAGTTTATTTTAAATATAATCAATCACTGATTTATAATAATGAAGTTCAGTGTAAGTCAAGACATCAAACTAATAAGATCATGTCACTTATTCTATATTTAGAGTTGAATCTAAGTAATTCCTTATTCTGAAGGAAAAACGTTAAAAAAATTACATCGAAGAGTGGCACCTTCCTATCTCGAAGAGGCTTCTGATGTTGACAATTCTGATCCTGTGAAGTACAGATAGTAACATTAGAACACTGTGCAACAAATCAACGTAACATTTGTTATACAAAAGTAATACTCAGTAACCATATTTACGAATAATGACACGGCATTGTATAAGAACAATGCATCACGCAAAATATTCAATCATGACAAACATCTGATCCACAAGCACTTGAATTGTGAGAAAAAATAATGACAAGAGTAAAATTGTAAAAATTCCCTACAACACATCATCTCCATGATTTCTAAATGGCATTTTACATGTGGACAGTGATATTAACTACTGTACAACTAAATCGACAAAAATGGTAACTTCAAGCAATAAATCGTAGTTACCAAATTTAAGCACCACGGTCCATATTTCAGGAAATTCAATTCTTGTCTGATTCTTAATAAGAGATCTTCAAAATGATGAAAGGTAAAGCTGATCTTGAAAAACTTGAAGAACTTGCTAAATTCAGATCAAGGCAGAAAGAAGATAGGGTTGCGGTTGCAGTTGCAGCTCAACTTCACTCACTCACGTATGCGTCTCTTTGTAACCCTTAATATATTTTTATATGTCAGCATTTATAACGTTGATTTGCTATGCTGCATTATTGTTGCGGTGATTGCAGAAAGCATAAAAAATGCACAAATGTGACTTCTTCAGAGAACTCTGAGAGGGTTAAATCTCTCGAGTCAATACGCTATCCTAAAAAGTTTTTGTTCTTGCCTATCTCAACTCTTTCTGATTCAGTAAATGTGCTGCTAGTCAAGGAACTTGTCCTTACTCTACAACTATAAATTCGCAGAAAAATCTAGCATACTAACATCCACAACATGCAGCTCTTAACATTTAAGGACTAATGCGGTTCTCACATCATTCATTAGTGGTTATTAGTTAACGTATTCAAACAACTGAACTAAGATCAAACTTCTAAGTCTTCATATAACAATGTGACCTAGAAATTCAGATAAACCATAAGAGAAGAGGCCAAACCTCTATGTCTTACGCAATTTTCAACCTTCGGATGGTTCAGAATTGCTTAAAAAACCTGCAACAGAGTCAAAAAATCACAAAAACTTTTGCAAAACTCACAAAACAGCTACCAACACAAACATATTGTACCCATATTAAAAGAAACACCTTGAAAACCTAAAATTCCTATTCAGCGTTCATTTTTTCACAAACAGTGAGCATTAAAGCAAACAGATAAAATGACAAGATTTATGCAATATGTAAGAATAACTCGAAGAAAAAAATATCAAGGAAAGCCATACTCAAGAAATGGATTATTCCTCTCTTCTCCTTTCATAGGAGCTTGTTGTTCTCCACTGTATACTTACCTATTTGTTTGCACAAATGTTAACAGAGGATTAATGCATACAAAGCATAGTTGATAACCACTTCTCTAAAACTTATTCCTCTTCTTGAAAATGAAGCATTTATAACTTTTATATCTTCTAGTAGATAAAATAAAAACACTGTTTACTGGTCCAGTAATACATACCTGGCCAAGCAGAACTGGTAGTGATGGCACTGAATTAATGTAGACAATCTCTCCAAGTCAGAGATTAGACAAAGCCCCTGACAAATAACATCCTTCAACTATCAAAATTCTGTTTTACCCCCTAAAAATTGTGCAACTGCAGCAAATAATAGTCAATCAGATCACATATGGACTTGCTGATGTTTTCTTCATCCTTTCAAATATCAAAATTCTGTTTTTCATCCAAAAATCGTGTAACTGTAGTTGATTATCTATGCCATTTCTCTTTTTGTATATATAATTATGAGCTTTATTCTTAAATAAACCCATCAACATTACAACTGAAAACAGATCTCATTATCTTCAAAATTCTTGCTGCACAAAGTACTTTGATAATTCTTCTAATTGGTTGTGCATATTAGTTTTATATGTTCAAAATTCTTGCTACACGAAGTACTTTGATAATTCTTCTAATTGGTTGTGCATATTACTTGTGCTTCATCTTAAAAAAAAATCTAACCTTTGCCAAAACAAGGCTTCTTCTAATATGTTGTTGAATGTAGATTGGACCTATACCTGCAGATGATGGAGTTGGAAAGGAAATTGTCACTCAGATCTCAACAAATCTGAAGACAAATAAAACATTCTATACAGATTCTTATGGACGTGACTTCATCAAAAGGATAAATTACTTACTAAGTTTGGAAATGAAGTTTAGGTAAATCTTTTTGTTACTCAAAGCTCAATTTTCTCTAATTTCTAATGTATTTGTTTAAATAATATTTTCTTTATGCTGCATATTTTCCATAGTCAGATTTTCTCATTGTTTTTGAATATTAATAACAGATCTCA
Source organism: Oxyria digyna (assembly GCA_029168935.1). Taxonomy (NCBI): domain Eukaryota; kingdom Viridiplantae; phylum Streptophyta; class Magnoliopsida; order Caryophyllales; family Polygonaceae; genus Oxyria; species Oxyria digyna. The sequence continues at coordinate 11,505,004 of JAPVLV010000010.1, read as the reverse complement.
ATTACAGAGAGGACTGGGAGCAAGAAGTCAACCAACCAATAGCTTCATTCATATAGAAACCCTTTGATTCTATCCAATTTCCCTCGAACTCTACAAGTCCTTCGCTTTCTAATACATCTTGAAGCAAATCTAAACAAAGCATTACGAAAAGACAGAGAGCTAAAACAAAATGTCAACAAGAAAAGACCACTAATCACAAAATAAAAACCATTAGTTGGCTTCAGCTGACGGTGGCTGCAACTGACTCAATCTGCGGAAGTTCACTAGTTAAGCACTCAACTGCTAATCAAAGGAAAATAGATAATCAATAACACTACAAAGTATATGACAATATATAAGCTATACTCAAGCAAAATACTAACGGGTTGTATAAACTCACAACACCGAGCAAGCCTTTGATTTTGATTTTTATATTCAATGTAAGCCTTTGATTTTGCTCAACACTTTCTAGTAAGTTGAAGTAGTTTTACTTCATGCGTTTGATTCAATACAAAATTACACTAAGTTCCTACGAATTTAAATTGCAGTGTTGAACAAAATCAGGTCCAATATACTATACCAGGCCTCCCCGCAAGCCAAACCAGATAGATGCAAGCTAGTAACATATGAATCTCTAGGTTTAAGCAATAGAAACAATGCTGCTAAATACGCAAACAGATTATAAAACCAAATTCCCAATTCCTTAATCAGAAAAAATCAGCTCGTGCTCAACATTCTCATGTAGTGATGTTTCAGACTAATTCATACCTGCGCAAGTTCAACACTCCTAAATGTTTCATTCAGGCATATAAGTTAGATCCCAACTTTCTAGCTTATATAATGATTTTTTTTAGTAAAACATAAAAAATTCATTGGGTCATGATCAGTTAGGGCGGATTAGGAGAAAAGGCCCTTTAGGCTATTTATTTTGCTTTAGAACTTGTTCTGAAAAGAAAAAGAAATATATCTCCACAACGATATTATAAACATTAATGTCATCATTCCTATAAGCATGACCTTCAATTATTCTAAACATTGATGCTACATATGAGTTTGAAGAAGCCAAAACATCTTAGAAGGCCAATTTTCTAGCATATATGTTACTAAAAAAATCATCTTAAGATTCTTACAACAATCAATAGTCAAAAAGAACAAAAGTGGATTCTAATAACAATTCAGTAATATCTGTAGAGCCTATAGAGCCTATTCTATTCTTAGTAATATATGTAGAGCTATAAAACCTACTATAATATCTGTAGAGCCTATACTTCAAATATTTGGGGACAACTAAACAGTCAACACAACCACCCTTGTCCTGCATAGTATACTTCAAATATGCAATATTTATTTTATATTTCTAGTAGAGCCTATACTATCCTTAAGCATGTGCAGCAACACAAAAATTCAATGATTATGCACAATTTATGGACCATTAATTTCTTCTTTTCCATATTTGGTAAAATCTATTCATCTTCCTCAAGACAAGCTTTATGAAATTTTCCAACTACATATTCAACTCGATATGTCTAACACACTTTAGGCGTTTTAATATTTGAGCCAAGCAGATGTGTGAATTTGAATAATCAACTTGTAAAACCAAACTACACTGTATGAAACGAGAACAAAACGAAAGCCCCAAATTGGGGAAAACCTAAATTTTGCTATACCCACATACAAATCACAGCAATCAAAAGATTATACAGAGAAACCCACATAAGAAAACGCTTATGGCCAAAAGAACTCCAATAGAACAACACAGAGGAGTTCAATCAACATCAAACTCGGAGAAATAAAATTCACCTTTGAAGAAGAAGAGTCTTTGAACTTGCAGAACTCAAAGAAAGTCGGAAGAACCAGGATTGACGAACCCGAATTCCAGAATTGCAAAGAAGTCGATCGGAAGAATTAGCGCTGATGATGAATTTCGAAATTAGGGTTGAGGATGATTATCGGGCTCGTTAGATATATGGAAAATTCATTATCTCTGTCATATCCGTAAGATTTGGTGAAGGTATCGATCAATATACTCGCGCGCTTGTTTCAGAAGGAACACATTAACGACGAAGTGTTTAATTAAATTTTTTTCTTAATATTTACTTGTTCACAATAACGACAAACTTATTAAAGTTGACCTTCTTTGATTTACTCCCTCGTTAAGGAAAATGAAACAATATTTAAGAAAAGTGATATGAGTGGAGAGAAGAAGAAAAATGAAGTTGAGTATATGATTGATTTGATTGATAAAATGTTAAAAGAAGAATAAAATATTGAGTAAAGATATTAATGGTGGAAATTAGATAGAAAAGATGATATAGATGGTTGATTTGATTGATAAAGTGTTGTTAGGATATGAATAAAATAAATAAAGTAAGAGTATTATGGGAAAAAATTAATGGATAGAAAAAGAATGTTGTAAACATTTTGGGACGCCCGAAAAGGAAATGTTACAAACATTAAGGGACGGAGGGAGTACTTAATTACTAGCAACAAGTAAGTTTGTTGTAATAACTTAGTGTAAAAAGACTATTAACGATGAAATTTTTATTTTGTCGTTAAAAATACGTATTTTAGTGATCATTTTGTCATCAACTATGGTATCTGCATCTCATTTTACTTTTTATTAGTTGTTTTCTTCTTTTAACTTGCTTATACTTTTTTTTTTCTATCTGTTTAGGTCTGGATTCTTGAAACGTTCCCTCAGTTTCGGGATATTGTAAAGTGTACTACAGCTGGTGCAAGACAGATCCCTTACTGTCTTCGTTGGTTCAACAAGGAAGTTATTAGTTTTTGGTTCAGCGCAATTAAGAAACAAGTGAATGAAACTAATCTGGTATATATTTCTTCTTTTCATCTTTTTCAGTTTGGTTTTATATTTTGTCTTCTAATACTTTTTTATCTATATTATATATCTAATTTTTGTCTTCATGTGTGTTCAGTATTGTAGATATCCCCCATACTCAGAGCATGAAAGGTTTCAGCATCTAAATTTTCTGGATGAAAGCGACGACCCTCTGTTTGATGGATTTGCTAAGCACATTCTCAATGTGGCGAAAGAGAAGGCTGATAAAGAAGCTTCCTTCAACACTGAGATTGCGGCTACTATTCCGAAGACTAAAGTTTATACACGCAAAAGGAAGAATGAGACCGTCAATCAGGCGCCAACTGAAAGGGTTACTAGGGCTCGCAAGGTGGACGCCAACCCATCTCTGAAGCTGAAGTTGAAGGTATCTAAATCTGATAAGCCATCTCCTCGCTTATTGAAGACAGTTGCAACCAAGAATATTTCTCCCTAAAAGCCTCTTCAGTTAGAACAAGCTCCAAAGGGCAAGAAGGTTTCCAATCCAAACTCAGCAATGGTGTTGAGAACTTCTCCAAGGAAGAGATCAGTTATTCTAACGGACAAGCCAATTCCTACTAGTGCTCTTCCTATGAGGGATCCAGTGAAGAATGTGGATGTTGCAGTTGACAATGTTCTTCAGAGTTTGAATTCTCAGTTTTCTGGAGGCAGTTCATCAAAGGTTGTGTCCTCAAATGCCAAAGGCTCAACTTCCTCATCATCAAGTGCTAAAACCAAGATAGATTCTAGGAGGTTTGATCCCAAGAGTGGTCGCTTTGATCCAAACTCCCCATCATTTCAAGGCAACTCAAGCGTTCCTCAAGGTTCGAACAATAATGAGTTCTCAGATAAGATTTCTGATCTGAGCAACAAAGTTGATCACATGTGCAATGTGATGGCTGATGTTCAAGGCACTGTTACTGGTCACACCTTGAAGCTAGAGGATGTCTTCAAAAAGCTAGTTGACATCGGGAGCCTCATTGAGACATTAATATCTTCAACAAGAGCCAACCAAGATGAATCAATTCCTCTTCCAACCGATCCAATCCTCAACAATCTTAAAGTGTTGGAGGAAGCTTGTGGATTTGTTGATGCTTCTGCTGCTACTGTGATGATTAGTGGTGCAAATAATGTGGAGGACAGTGTTGGAAAAGTTGTGGTTCACTCTGCCACTGTTGACCTTAATGTTGAGGACAGTAAGCAGGACGACAGTGTTGGTGGGCCGTCTACTCTCCTTGTTCAGAAAGATGGTCCCAAGGAGGGCAAATCCACAAGCTTTGCCAACAAGCGTAGCCATTCAAGTAAAGGTGTAGACAGTAATGGTGGAGCTACTGAAAAACTTGTTTTTTCTTCATCTGAGAAGTCATTGCAAGCCTAGCTCTTCTACCCTAAGGCACTCTGAAGATATTGCCAAGGAGGACAGTGTGGGTGAGTCTAATATTCCATTATCTCTTGGTGTCAGTTCACCATCCCTGAAGCAATCTCTGGATAGCCCCAAGGATACAAATCAACAACAGTTTGATGTTCTACTTGGTGACGGTAAATCAGATTGCAACAACGTCGACTTATTTGTTGGTGAAAGTGATGCTGGATTTCTAATTATTCCATCTGGTTCCCAAAATGCATCCCTTACACCTCCTCTTGTACTTGAACCAGAAATTGGTGATGGTATGGTTGATGATGACAACTTGGTCAACACAGAGGAGGAGTTTGAAGTTGTTGATCCTGTGGCAGTTTGGGAAGTTGTTGATATTGATAACATGGAATCTGAAGACAATGTGGCACCTGATGACAACTTGCCTAGGAAGTCTTCTAGGGTAGGTCATCCTAGCCCTGTCCTTCTGAGTCCCTTCACAGTGCCACCTAAACCGATAGGTATGCCTCCAAGACCAGCGTACTCTTTCTACGAATACGACGATCGTTTGGTCTTCTATTCATGGCTAAAAGATGGGTATGTTCTATTTGTTTTTAGTTATAATTTTCTAATCATTATTTTGTCATCAAATCTATATTCTGTCATATCTATTATATTTTTTTAATTCTTATCTTAACTTTGTCATTAATACATTATTCCTGTGTTAGAGTAACTCAGATATTCATTCAATTCTTATCTTAACTTTGTCATCAAATCTTTTATTTCATGGCTTAAGTGCATTTTTATGTTTATATCTCATGAAGCGTGCGTAGCACGCTTCATTTTGTCTCCAAGAGTGCTTGATGCAATCCTGTCATCAAACACTTTTAGGATTGATGACTTTCCTGTCATCAATCCTGTCATCAAGCACTTTATTATTTAAGCTATCAACACATTGTCATCAAATTTTCTATGTTCAATTATCATAATTCTTGTCGTCAACAATTTTTGTTAGACCTATTATACATCTGTCACCAAGCACTTTATTATATATATATATATATTGAAAACATGTTGTTTTGTGTTTGAATTTTTCCTCATGTCTATAACTGTAATCAATTATGTGTTTGTAATAGAACCTTTTTTATGATGATATTTTTGTATTGTTTATTTTCAATTTTGAATGATGACATATATTATCTAATGACATTTTATATTTTGTGTTTTGTCCTCTTCATTTTTTGCAGCAAGGAAGAAGCCACTATAAAAGGGAATGATATTAGCCTCTCTAAGACTTTCTTCCGGAAGCTGATTAAGAAGAATTGTTGGTTTGATGACGTTGTAAGTGTTTTATCATTGAAACCATTTTTTTATATTTATTACTTATATATTTGTATATTAATGCTAGAATTCTTTTCTGTTTTCCAGCATTTATCTGAGGCCCTATATTTCATGAGGAAAATAATATTTGATGAGGGAGATAAATTCAAGGATGTAGTTATTCTGGACTGGGTTTGGTTTAGTAGGTTGAACCCCCAGTGTCTTGAGAAGGTGTTGTCTGGTATAGATTACAACCTTAATTTCCATCTTGATTACTTTTCTGGTGCTGATCCACCAGCCTATGGGAAATCGTGGGCTAATGGCGTATCAAGGGTTTACTCACCGTTTAATATCAATGAAGAACATTGGGTTGGTCTAGAGATAGACTTGGTTAAGAAGCATATTACTGTTATGGACTGTTTATATACCCCAAAATCGAGAGCTAGTTTCTACAAGGATGAATTCATTATTGAATCTCTTCATCCTCTTTGCAAATTACTCCCTGTTTTGTTAAACAGAAGTGGCATGTTCAATCACCTCGGGAACCTAGACAACGATTTCACTCTCAGTAGGCATCCTTCTCTCCCCCAAGATGTAGGGTATGTATTCATTATTCCTTTTTCTAGCATTTTTTTTAACTTATTGTAATTTCTGTTGTGTTTATTTTTTCTCAATCTTACACTGCATAACCCTTTTTATTTTTGTGTTTCTTTGGTTTCAGTGGTAATTGTGGTCTCTATACATTAAAGTACATTGATGCTTTTGCATTTGGGAGTTCCTTGGATGAGCTGGATGACGATCATGTGAGGGCACTTAGGGCGAAGATGGCCATTGAACTATTTCACCAAGAGATTGTGTGGAAGCCTCTACCTCTTAATCGTACCAAGCCCAAGAAGCGATTCATCTTTTTTTCACTTTAATTAAAACTTGTTAATAGGGTTATCATGGACGACAATGTGTGTTTCATTTGTGTAAGACAATTTTGGGATAATGTGTGCCTTGTACTCCTCGAGTGTTTGTAAGGATGACAGTTTGTTTGAAATCTAATTTTAGTGATGACAAATTAAATAAAGTGTTTTTTGTTTGTCCCCTATATTTCTTAATGATTGTGATTCTGTCATACTGTCATCCAGATGACAGAAGAGTTTTATTACACTGTCATCATTTTTGTCCCTATTTTACTCTAGATCATTTGCCTCTCACTCAGTGTGCCAAATTTTGATGACAGTTCTATGTTCATTTAATAAATTGTCATCAACTGTCATCTTTCATTAAGTGTGTCAATGTTTGATGACAGTTCTATCTTCATTTAATAAATTGTCATCAACTGTCATCTTTCATAAAATGTGTCAATGTTTGATGACAGTTCTATCTTCATTTAATAAATTGTCATCAACTGTCATCATTCATAAAGTGTGTCAATTTTGATGACAGTTCTTTGTTATTTAATAATTGTCATCATCTATGATCACCCATTTATTATTTTATTTTAACATTTGATTAAAATATCTTTAATTCTTCTCCATTATGTAAATTTTGTAAGTGTCATCAACTCTTAGTATTATTTTTATTTTTGATTCCTATCATCATAGTACTAAATCTTATAAATTGTATTTTTTTCATCATCAAATTTGTTCTCCTCCTCATCAAATTTGTTATAATTCTTTGATGACAGTTATTTTCATTCGGAAATATTTATGTCATCAGCCTTCATCTGTCATTATCATTCATGTTGTAATATCCGGAATTATTATTTCGATTTTTCTTGTGATTTTCTTGTTAGGTTGGGGTAATGCTTATTTCTGTATAGAGGTTTTTGCGTCAAACCACCCTTTATTTGGCTCGATTTGCGCCGAACCACCCTTTATTTCACTTTTTGCAAGGAACCACCCCTTATTGTTATTCCATTAACATAGAGCCACCCCTTCCTCACATCCGTTAGTCATTCCGTTAGTTTTTGTGAAATTATTGTTTTACGCTCACTTACTTCTAATTTTCAAGGATAATAACGTATTTTTGCAAACCAATGGTATATTCATGAGATACTCACGAGATATTCAAACCCCATATGAAGAGTTCTTTGTTTGACAACACCAGTAATGTCAAACACCAGCAAATCGACTCTTGAAGAATCTTTGTTTGTTATTAAATCCTCCTTTTCTATTATTTCCTCTAAATCTTCTTCACTGATCTCTTTATCTTGTTCTAAACTAGTGTTCATTCCCGTGCCTTTAAAAGGCACGGAGACTTAAACGGTATGTCTTATGAAAAACATGTGTCTAAAAAATCCACAAAACATTTCAAATATAATTTGTTTGAGAATTCAGCAAAAATACATAGTTTTAAAAGCACGTGGAAAATATGAGTATCTCTAGTTTAGCAAAAACCTGGGACAACTTCGAAGTAGGTTAAATCTCGGATGAGTCAATGATAGATCATGAGACAATGGAATCAGATTCAACAAAACCCTTGCGGAAACATCAAGACCAAAACAACTGTTTAGTGTAAATTATTATACGCCTGTGTATATGTGAAATATGGAACAATGATGTTATTTTGTAGTTATACCCCTGGATGCAATGTTGTTCAATGTAATTATAAAAATTCATAACTTAAATGTAATTAATTATACACCTGTATACATTGCTGCAACAAAATATAATCACATTAAAGAAATTTATCTACTAATGGTTCGATCAGCAACACTTTGTACACTAAACTCAAATCTAGATATATCTTAAACGCCACATGCGTAGTCTCTTCGGCACGTGGGACATGTAGTGCCATAATATAACCAGGTCCAAATACAATCGGAATGAAATACATGTCTACAAGGCAAACTCGAAAGTTCCATGCCTAAACCTAACCCAAATGGAATTAAACAAATTACACAGTGACCTCCCCCACTTTGTTGAAGGGTTGCAACCTCCAACAAAGCGTGTAAAAGATTCGTTGAAGAATCAGATGACTCTGATATGTTGTCGGGTGATGGAACAGGAGGTTCAACCAGCTCATCTTGCTCCAAGTCAATGATTTGTTGAAGTGATCGAACATTGACAATAATATTTGGGCATCTGTGGGGATACAAGGTTGGAGCTTGTGAAGCCAGATAACTACTGACGAAGTCCTGTACAAGGCCAACATCGCACATGTTCTGTATGAAAAAAGGTATGTCTGCTCCATCCAAAACAAATCTTGCGTGCGTCTCACTTATGGGAATACCACCCCATTCAGAAGAGAAAGTGAAATTTTTCACTGTTGTACCGACTTGTTGACGATAGCGTATTATGAAACATCCGTCCATATCTCTCACAGTTTCATAGTGGGCTGATATAGTGATCATATAATCCCCAAAGAGGGGATGATACATCCCCTCGGTTATTTATGGAGGCAACACGTTTAGATCAACTGAGTCGTTTAGAGACATAGTTAACCTAATTGTACATATACAGTTAGAGATTTTTTGAAAAAATATATGATATAAAAAAGCATTAAAGGAATAGAATGTAATTTCAACCATAAAACTAATAAACAATTCACATCAAAATGCAAAAACCACGCATTACAAATCTACCCATCACAACCAAGTCATGATTCATCTAAGATCATGTAATCGAATTATAATATATAGGGTATTGCAAGGTTAATGGTAATTGCAAAGTTGCTAAGATAAACTGAAGCTTAGAATATAATACTAAGGTTCATAATATTCAGGATAACTATAGTTTCATGTACTCACTTTTTAATGACATTGTTGTTTTGATGATGTTAGGCAATGATGCTACAACAAAAGACACCCTAAGCCAAAGTTAAGGAACTATGTATGCGGCATTTATCAAATTTCATAAGTTAAACAATTTCAGTTATCTACTGTATGAATCTGGAAAATACATTAAACCAAGGTTAAAGAAGGATGTATTTACAAAATAGAGATCAATCATGTAAGAAAGAAAAGAGTTTTGAGATTAAAGTTTACCTAACAAATCGAAGCAGGAGGTTGGTATCGGAATTGGATTTGCAATAACTTGTATAGTGTTCGTAGAGAATGTCAAACTCCATGATAAACGATTTAATAGCCATAGAAACTGATCGATAATGGAGGGAGGAGGTGGAGAAGATGGAGGAGGCGGTGGAGAAGATGGAGGCAAGAGTGGAGATCGAGTTTTACAGAAAGAAAGAAAGAAAGAAAGAAAGAGATCGGTGTAATTTAGGGTTTAGGAAAATGGAATTAATTGGTATTAAGTATTATATTATTATTCAAAATTTTATCTAAAAACAAAAAAAATTCTTTCCTGCTAAGTTGGATTTTCCATAATATTGTTCCCAAATAAAAAAAAACGTATAAAATATTCGTCAACACAGAACATACTTACAAAGAGGAATACGAAACTGACTGTAGAATATCATACGCCCGTATACATTACTGTTTCAAATTTCCGAATACGAACATGACCGTAACATTTTATACGGTCGTAATTATATATGTTTTGACGAATACGAAGCAAGTTGTAAAACACTTTACGCCTGTATTAAGTATGAAACCTGCATATTTTTTCTGGAAAAAAATTCTTAGTGTTTCATTGAAACTATTTACAAAATGGTAAGAAACATTAGTCCATCAAACATCAAAGAACAAATTGTTTTATTTACATTTTGAAGCAATACATCACACTCTCTGCAACACTTCTTTGTACACAACATTAACGGTATGATTTACAGCTTCATTGTTCTTGTCAAGAATCAAGAATTTTAAGCCTTTTCGATCTGTGACTCGTGAGACTCCCACATAAAACTGACCATGAGTGAAGAGAGGCCTTCGAAGAAATATCCCTACATTAGACAAAGATTGTCCTTGGCTCTTGTTTATGGTCATTGCAAAACAAACCATAATCGGGAATTGCCTTTTTTGGAACTTGAAAGGCAATGTGGAATCTGAAGGACTTAGAAGCATTCTCGGAATAGCAACTTTATCACCAATGTTGCTACCCGAAATTACAACCGCCTCAATGACTCTCGTCCCAAGTTCAGTGATTAACAACCTGGTGCCGTTGCACAGACCAGACGATTGATCGATATTCCTCAACAGCATGATAGGAGCACCAACCTTTAGCTTGAGCACATGATTTGGAAGACCTGAGCATTTTATGTTGTTTAAGAAGTCGGATGAGTATAGCAACTCATTGATAGCAGAACCGCCATCTGCCTTGCATATACTATCCAAGCTGTAATATTCTGATGCAGTCCCATCCAGTAATGACATCATGTACTCGTTGACTTCGTCAACAATGTCATGGGTCGGAACTAGAATGGCTCTCTCTTGAAAGTACCCATGACAGTTCAGATTTTGTATGAAGTCATGATAGGTTGCACGAACAATAGAAGAAATCGGGTCATATTTATTTACCTCGGTGATCAAGAATTCGGGAGGAATTTCTACTGTGTATTCACCGTCACTCGATTCCCCGATATCACCATCACCAATTTGCAGTATCCAATTTGCAAATTTTTCAATCTCTTGTGCATCAGGATCCGACGCATTATGTTGAAGCCTCATGTTTTTTGTGAGTCGCAACACGTACATATGGTACAAATACATGAGAGAAAGACAAACAAAAATAGAGAAAACCCATTGAGATATAGTTGTATGCTCTAACCTTACACTCATGCCACAAGTACGAAGACGTAATGGTAGCTGCAACAATATCTCCTCGACTTCCGTGAGGAATTACAGGCAATATTTGGCGAAAATCACCACCAAAAACAATAACTTTTCCACAGAACGGCTCGTTCATACTATTCGGGTTCGACATTGGCGCTTCATCCCATATGATCAGCTTAGCCATGATCAACAATTCAGCAAGAGGGCTCCCTACATCAATTCTACAACACGAAGTATCATCAACATTCAAAGGAATACGAAATCTTGAATGTGTTGTCCTTCCTCCGGGGATAAGCAAGGAAGAAATTCCACTCGAAGCTACAGTAAGAACTACATCTCCTTGTGACCGTATAGCTGATGCCAATGCTCTCCAAATATAGGTCTTTCCCGTCCCTCCATAGCCATATAGGAAATACACGCCTCCTTGGTTCATTGACACGTCGGTCAAAATCTCCTCGTACACTTGTTGTTGCTACATAGTCATGGTGGAAGTGAGTTGCGTATGCTCTGTGGCCAACTGTGGGATGTCATAACGAAGCTCTTCCTGTATGATTCTATTGCCAGCTTCCCTCAAGAGTGTTAAATCTGGCTGAGGCATTACCGGATATAGACTGAGGTTACTTCCATTCCTTTCCAATAGTTTATCAATTTCGGCGAGAGCATAGTTTTGCAACTGCTCATCGGAAAGTTGTAGATCTACAGAAAGTTCATGACGATTAAAGATATATTGAGACAATAATTAAATTGTATGTGGAAAGAGGTTTTTGTACCTTCTATTTGCAAATTTCTTCTTTGTGTGTAGAGAACATCCTCTGATAAAAACTGCCATGTTTGTTCCCATACATGTTCCGGTCTAGACAAAGTCTTGGACTGTAACAACATTACGAATAAACTCCGCAGATATTGAGCAGAATCCCAAAATTTTGCTTCTTTAATGGCATCTATGTACTCTCTCTCATCATCCAACATACCGGAGTTGTAGCAAGCATCTATGAATGTTGCATAAGGCACTTTATTTACGGTACGTATATCTTCATACGATGTTGCACCCTTAACGTCATTCAACAACAATCTGAGATAGTATAACTCTCCACTACCTGGTGGGATATGATAGATACGGCCAACGACACTCTTATTCGATTTTTCGCTTCTCTTTTCCCACAATTTCTTGTCTTGCTTCCAAACATATTTTGTTGGAAAATCAGCGTATCTCAAATTCCTTGCTTCCGTATCAACAGCATTACATCGCATCCATGCTAATAACTTAGACGAACCTAATCCTCTGTTGACGGCCACAACATCAAGTGAGTCGTCGTCTTCAAACATTATGCTTTGTTCATCCGGAAGATGCATGTGTAACCTTACAACACCAGGCTTCCTATAGTGGATAGGAAGAGCAAGCATTCTCCATACAGCCTCACATCCCGAGAGATACCTAAAATCAAAGTATCTCTTAATCTCGTCCACGACTTCACCCTCACCGAAAGAAGTGGTAAGCATTGCAGTAATTCTGTCATGTCCCTTGCTAATATACTTGAACAAATACTTGATTGGCTTGGTTTGATTACAAGCTTCCACATTGATGTGTGCATTATATACTTCCATCAAGTATTTGTTGTAGGGTACGATATGTCTATTATCAAGATTAGATCCCTGCTTCTTCACCTTTATTCCCTTGTCCTCTCTTCTATAGATTGGGAACCCTTCAGGATCAACAAATGTGTCCTTGTTGAATTTTTTTGGAAAGTGCTTAATACACTTTCCATCCCTCATGCAAGGTGACCGGTCATGGTTTCTCCCGCACGGACCATGAAGCATCAAATCCTTCACAATTTCAAATAGTTCTGGTTCAGAAGAAGGATCCGGAAGTTCAACCGTGATGATCCTGTCAATGTCCTCCGCTGTGTTCAGTTTCTCCCCAAGGAACAACACAATGTGTGCATGCGGTAGCCCTCTTTTTTGGAACTCAATTGTATAGATCACTTCATACACACAAAAAAGCGTTAGTAATATAGATAAGTGCCAATCAGTACATGTACACAGGAATGAGATTCATTGCATGCATTAGTAATGTAATATAACATACAGCCATATAGTGTTCTGTTAAGTGAAAGAATTAGTATTGTAATAAAATATACAGCCGTATAGTGTTCTGTTAAGTGAAAGAATTGCACTTGGATTGTGACAAAAATTACGGTCGTATTATGCAGTTGGATAAAGCATTACATCAGTTTATGAAAATTTATGGCCATATACGTGCTGAGAGATCGCAATAATTGTCAAACCAACAGTTGTAATACGAAATTTAATAACCTATAACTGATATTTATTGCAATACAAAGTCAAAACATCAAACATAACAGTGAATAGGTAGAGGATCTTACGTGCTTTAACTTCTCTGAAGATTTTGTTTTTTGTCAAATCGATAATCATTTGATCAAGCTTGATCTTGAACATCTTGCCAATGACATATGGCCGATCTATCAATTTGAGCGGTCAGTCCCCGGGCTTTCACGAATCTATCAATTTCTGGCCATTTTGAATTACATGTAAAAGTGATGAATAGATCGGGATTATCATAAGTCCTACATATAGCCATAGCGTCTTGGTAATTCTCGATCATCTATCTGGGCCCCTTGAAAAATGTAGCTGGGACCTTGATACGCCTTCCTATGGAAGCAGGGGTCGTGTTTCCTTGCCTAGCAGCGATGTTGATATTCTTGTATGTATCCGACCGAAAAAGATGTTGATTGTTTCGATAGTAAGACAGTCTATTTGCTTCAATAATTGAATATGCATCCACGACGAATTGCTGAAACAACTTCCTCGAACATACGATTGTGCCACCTTCCTCGTTTTTGTCCTGAATTCTAAATGCAAAGAACTCCCGCATGCTTAAATTTGTTCTCTTCTTGGTGTTGCCGGGTTCCTTCTCAGCATGTTGAATCTCTACAGTATAGTTATCCTCTCCATAGGGGAACAAAAGTGGATACTGAAGCGCGAGAAATGAAGGATGCAACTCATTAATACGCCTGAACGAATTTGATCGCGTCTCTAGTATCACATCTCTCACACATGAATCGCTTGTATCTTCCTCATTAATCAGAAGGGCAACCTGATCCACGGTTGGCAAATTATATGTCTGAGCATCTTTTGTTCTTTTTCCAATCAGCTTAACCTTGACATTAGCTCTCGAATTTTCTTGAAAACGGTCCCTTGCTTGTCTATAAATCTGTGCTAATGGATTGAATTTATCAATCATGCATTTCAAATCAGCAACAACCGATTGATCAAATGAGTCGGAACCATCAGACCTGCACATATCAATTGTAAGAGTATATCTTATGAATCTAACCTGCATAGCACTGGAAATCTAATTTGAATATGGTTAGAAGAAGATACCTATACGCACGGAGCCGATTTTCATTCTCATTTTCGGTGTCAAATATGTAAATCTGTAGAAATTTAGGATGTGAGCCCTCAGGTGGCAATAAGCTACCAATCATATGGTAGTTTTGACCTAACATTCTATATGTAGGTGGTCCTCGTCCATCTTTGATTTCTGCAACCTTTCCCCCAAGAGATGTGAAGGACAACATCATATTGTATCCACGGATATACTTGCAAAAGTGTTGACTCCTTGGATCCATGTTAAACAATAACTTTGACAATACAAGAGGGGGAGGTTGGAGAAGGGGCAACTTGACCTTGCCGTTTGAACAACATCCACTAAATGTTGGAACTTTCCTTTTTCTATCCTTTTCTCTTCGTTCCGCATACCACATGTTTGCACGACATTTTTGGCATTTATAAACAGGATCGCCCGCATCCAAATAGTGCTCTTCATAAATTACAAAAGACACATAAGGTATTATTCTATAAATATCAATTAATATCTAAAACATGGCAATACACATACGTACCGATTATAGAGGATGTTGAACATGCACTTTCATCATCAGAATCTATACACAATTTCAAAACGATATATCACAAATCAATGTATGCATAATTAATAAAATTTCAGAAAAATGATATACTGGCATACCTTCTAAAAAAGTGTTTGTATAACTTTCATCCTCAAACGAATCACTATTTGAACCAATAGACCATGTTTCACTACTCGATGTTTCATCGTCGGGAGGATTTGAAGAAATGGCGATGAATTGATTTTCGGATTGGCGTGAACTGCTTGACCCTCCGACAAATTGTGAATGTACATTATTGACTATGAAATGAAATATAATATGTTAGACAGTAATCTGTATTTGACTTCTATCACGAATACATAGAATCATATATGAAGTACTCACAATTGGTAATATCACGAAAAGGATTTCGTGCTAAGACTTTGATCGGAATATGTCTCTTTGGCGCCTGCGCCTTTTGTTGTTCCTTTAGTGTGAGCTTTTGCTTTAATCTTTTCACTTTTTCTGTATGTTCCATTACGGAAGATACTCCTAACCTTATACCAAAAAGATAATAAGAACGCCGAATTCATACAGGGCAAGCAATATATAACAAATAACATGACGTTATAAGTATCCTCAACAGTTGGTTAAATAAAAAAGGACTTGTTGATAAACACCATGGAGCAGGATAAACACATGTTCCCAGAAAGTTGTGAAATGAATCAAGTATAAGTTCACAAACAGATAAGGTGCATATTGTAGTCCCAGATGTTATAGGTAGACGTTCATACACATGAAGAAGATACAGTAAAGAGTAAAAGGTTATTGATGTCACAAAAATCATAGATATCAATAGAGATGCACAGAAGATTGACACACCTTTGAATTTGAAGGAGATGAAGAAAGCCTCAACGAAGGAGGCTCTGTCTTGGCCGATTTTGATGACAATTGAACGATTTTGATGACAATTGAAGTAAAGTTATTGGAACTACATCAAAGAAAAGACAGTAAACCCTGTTTTCTGGGAGTCCTGTGTTTTTTCATGGAAATAAGCAGTTAGTTTCTATTCAAAATTTCAAATTCAAATATTAATTACAATTAACCTTTGAACGTTTGAAAAAGAGAGGCTGTTTTTTTGAATTTCACGAAATTCAAAAATAAAAATCTGTCTAATTTTGTTAATTAGTAGATTTGAGTAGATAACTGAATCGGTAAGTTACTGTATCTTTTAGGAATATCTTAGTTTGTTTGGGCAAACTGTTAAGAATATCTTATAGGAAGATAGGATAATATCTTTTAGGAATATTTAATTATAAAATCCTATCAATGGCAAATAAGATTTATTTTCCAAAATAATATCAAATCCAATCCAAAACTAACGTTGCTTTTCTATGAATTAAATATGGCTATGATTGATGTAAACTGCCATGTTTGTACTTTGTGTGTAGAGATAAATTACGTCGGTATAAATTTCAGTTAAGATATAATGTTGTACTTGTAAGTAAACTTTTATAACTTTCAGTTGACCGTATACTGTAAGAATTCAGAGTGCTATGAAAATTACGAACTGTAAAACATGTTAACAAAAATAAGATGAGGTGGATATAATCGTAAAGTTAAATAATACCCTTCTGTTTCAATGTCACGATATTCGACGATCCAAAAGCATACAAAATGCATACTATGATAACTAAACAACACCAAACTTAGTCAAAATAGATCAAAGTTAAAATTACAACCGATAAGCATAATAAAAATTAGTAGTGCATTAACATCCTCTTCAACATGATCCTCCACAAGAAGACGATGGAAAAAATGTCTTCATGTGTACAAAAATTCAATACGGTTACCTAATAAATGGCCACAACAAAACGGCATAATGCAACAAAAGTTAGAAGTGCTATAACAAATACATAAAACACAAATGTAAATAATAAATTAACTTACCGACCTAGTCTTCGGAAGAGGTAGAAGAGTTTTGACTAGCATTGAGGAGATTGAACATATCCTCAACATGTGATTCAAGTCGTTCCAATATATTCCTTTGAGCCTTCATTTCAGCTTGCAAAGACCTAATGGCAACAACACTCCACTCACTTCGAACAGCTCCTCCACTTGACGATGGATTTTGGCCCATATCACATGAATTCCCTTCAGGCTCTCTCATAACCCAGTTCTTCTTATCTTTGACAGTAGTCTGCATAACATTAGGAAGCTCAATGGTGTAGTCAGAATCCTTAAATCTAAGAAAATAATCGTCGTCATCGACCCTCTCAATCATACCCATGGAAATGCACGCATCAAAATCAAGTGAACTATGTCCTGGTACAACCACCATGTGTTTCAAATCACACTTGAGATAACGGGCTATTGCGGTTATAAAACCACCAATCACTATCTTTCCAGGAGTTTGATTAGCAACCCTTTCAAGCTGTCTAGCAAAAAAGCAACCTGCGTTCAGCTTAAGCGTCCCATACAACATTTCATACAGAAAAGCGCATTCATCCTTCCGCACAACACTATCACTATCTTTACGGGCAAAAATGCTGGCAGCCATGAAGCGTTGCACATACCTCATATTTGGATTGTTGATGTGGCTGTTCCTTTTTGTCTTAGCATTCCATGGATACCCTGTGAGATCAACCCAAACAGTATCCTTGGAGAAGTCATCCAGTTTCGTTTCACTGTGATTTGGAAAACCGAAAATGGCATTGAATTTCTCCAAATTCAACTCATACTCTTCACCACTCACACGTGCTAATTACAGATTAGTGTTTCTTTTTTCGATCTGGTTCGACTTCATCATTCGCTTTCTCACTTTCAGCTTGAATTATATCACGCATTCACTTAATTCGCTTTAAAGGAGTAGATCCGCTAGCATCTACCCCAACAGTACCATCACCACTATCAATGTCCAGTTCATCATGTAGAGACTGTATTGTACTACTTGCTGCACAAGATGACATTTGCGAATGAACACCGACTTCCAAATTGTATGACTCAGCTTCGACCTAATCATAAAAAAATAAAAAATAAATACTATGTGTTAATAGACAGGAGAGATACTAACAGTTAAATATAACTTTACGTTTATACAATAAGCAAAATCTTTTACCTCTTGCACCACGTTTTCAGTTTGGAACTTTTTTATCAAGCTCTCGTCAGTGCTAATTTTCTTGACCAGATAAGATAAGTTTGAGGAAATTCTATGGGCTATATCGTCGTTCGAGATATGCACTGCAAAGAGCATCTTTTTACCTATAAGCTGGTTGAACTCATCAGGGAATACATCAGGAGGTTGAACCTGTTGAGATATGCATACAATACTATGAGGTATGCATACAATATACATATGGCCGATAAATACATTTGTGCATACAACACATGAGAACAATGAATACTTACCGACTGGTAGCCTTCAATTAAAGTTGCCAGTGATTTTGTAGTAAGTTGAAGGGCTTCCTTATGAAATATGGTCACCAAAGTATTCCCAGTATCATCATTTACTCGTGCTTTGAGCCTCAAACTACAAAGTTCAAATACAAGCCTTATATTAAGCATGGTCAATGTATAATGTAAACTACATGTAAAACTAAAACAAAATTTGCATAACAAATTAGATAAACATGCCTTAGTGTGGGAAATTTGACAACAGAATTACAAGTGCCACAAGAAAATTGATCTCCATCCCAATCAAGCTTTTTCATGCACTGTTTGCATGCATTGTAATACCAGCCAAACTTGTCTTGCCAACTCTCAATAGTTGCAACAACAACATATACAGATGCCTATAAAAACAATTATTAGATTTATTTAATATGGGTTGTATAGTTTTGAAGGAACATGGTATACTATAATAAGATAAATACCTTATCTGTTTCAGTCAAGAATTGGACACATACTTTCCTATCAAGCTCAAAGAAGTTTGTTGTAGCAGGAAGTGAACTTTCAATTGACGATTGTGTACAAGAAGTCATTGAATCACCAACATTAGTAAGACTCCAACTATATCATATCATAAAAAGGTTTTAATTTAGAAGTTGAACTGTCACTAATTAAGCAAAATAATTTACATATAAAGATCAAAATAATGAATTAGAAATAGAGGGATTATAGAAATAACCGAGTCTTAAAATGAATCACTTCATCATGTTGTTGATCGAGAATCAGCTGAGTTCCAAAATGTGCATTACATAATTTTGTGACCCCTATTGTAGATTAACAGAAACATCGTTATAAAAATATATACATTATAGAGAAAAAGACAATGATTATACCTCCAACTATACTTGGCTTAAGATACTTCATGATAATAACAACCCCAGAATCTTCATGTTGTTTGACATAATTATGCAACTCCTCAGCATGGGGGACCCAAAGAGAGCATAGGATAATATCATTCCTAGAGAAAACAAAATAAGGTGATTATTTCTTAATAATTCTATGATACATATACGATTAAGTGTTTATATAGTAGTATAAATACACAAAGAAATATGAAATTACATACTTACTTATGATCTTGTAGTCGGAAGTTGCATACTCTATTCTTAATAGGATCAAGTGTGACAATACGGCCAATAACATCTGTAGGTTTAACAAAGAGAATATAAGTAATAATCATGAAATAGAAAAAAAAAAGTACATCACAAAATGAAAAGATATGTAAATTCCACTTACCAACTAAATAATTCAAATCCAACCTATTAGACTTGACATCCTCATAAGAGATAAAATTAAAATCGTTGACAAGAATTTTTAATCCTGCCATACTTGTTAATGTAGTCGAATACAAGAACTTTATCTTGAATTGATGAGAAGTGTATCTGTATTGATTATTGTTTGGAATAACAGTGAAGCTCTTCAGTGTGTACGACTGACCAACGGTTAATTTAGAGATCCATTTGCTGACTAAAATTGTTGGTATTGTTGCATGAATCGAATGTCCCTGTAAAATAATAAGGTTTAGGTTTTGGTTTGTTTAGTAGATAGTATTTGTAAAAGGATCTTCAAGAATATAATACTTCCATATCAATAAGTATCATTTCAATTGTACCGATTTCGCTCTCCTTATTGTAGGATCTCGTCCAAAGGTGAAGGACACGAATCCGAATCTTCCATGAATCTTTGGATGAATCCAGATCAGCTACGTTGTCAAATTTGGACCCCATTTCAACCCTATAATTCAACAACATTAGTAATAAGAACAAACTAAACAGAGAGTGTAGATGAACAAACGCCAAATCAGATATTACACGAAAAAAATTACGATATCAATACACGAAACAATTACAATATCAATTTGAAAGCTTAAGTGTATAAATATGAATATACTAAGTAGAGGCAAGGGATGAATTGTAAAACGTCATGTATCAATAACAACTACCTTCACATTTGCTTGTTGGACAGATTGACCTTTGCTTGGATATATCGTAGATAACAAGGTTAATGGACGAGAAGAACGATATATATATTAGAGGTTTAAAATATATGTAGAATCTTTAAAGTAGTTGTAACAGAAAAGATTTCTCCCTGCCACACACCAAAACGATATCAAGAGATCCAAAAAAATTGAAATTTAAAATTTGGTTAACATATAATGGACAGATAGTAGATAACAGGATTATAGAATATTTCAAGTAGTTGTAACAGATTAGGTTTTATAACAAAACGAAAAGATATAAAGAGATCAATTTTTGAATTTTAAAAGTTTGTAGCCATAAATCTAGCAGCGGATTAAAAAATTTGATATCTCTCCCGATTTTAAAAGTTTTCACCCTTGGATTTTCCCTGGGAGGAGATACGAAAATATGGTAGGGGATGGCAACCACATCCTCTTTTGGAGTCACCCTTGGATTGAGAACTTGGTCCTGCAAAACATCAAGCTGGGAGATATAGAAGAAGTTGAGCAAGACAGTACAGTGGCAAAATATTGGTTAGGCGACGCCTGGGACTGGAACAGATTCTCACATCTACTTCCTGCACATATTATGCTCAAAATCGGGAGAGTTGTTCTAAAATCTGAGAATAACGAAGACAAATTCTCCTGGAATGGCACAAGCACGGGTAATTTCTCACTGAAATCCTGTATAACTATTATCAGAAGCATGGAAGAAGTTGCACGTCATCCGGTGTGGATCAAAATCTGGAAAATTGCAACGACGAAAAGGGTCAGGAATTTCTTATGGCTTGCCACTCACAACGCAATAATGACGAATGCAAACAGAGCTCGCAGACACATCAGCGACAACGCCCTATGCGGAATCTGTAATGACAAAGAAGAAATTGTTCTTCATGTTCTCAGAGATTGTCCAGCTGCGACACGAATGTGGAGGAGCTTATTCTTTGAGGAGAGATATCAGGAATTCATATCTCAGGATCTAGTCACATGGATTAATCATAACATATCTAAGGAAGGGTCATGGCCTAGAACCTTCTCGTTCGGAGTATAGTGGTTATGGAAATGGCGCAACGCTCGCGTCTTTCGTACTAACTTGGCTGCACCTGATTCACATACTGACTTTTTTATTGCAAGAGCAAAGGAATATGAGATTTTAGCTGAACAAATAAAGAAAGGTACAGGAAACTCGGGGCTAGTGACGTGGACGAGGCCAAATGCTGGATGGCACAAGCTGAATACAGACGGATCTTACAAGTTCCACTCAGAAAGGATAGGAGCAGGGGGTTTACTAAGGGACCGTCTTGGAAGCTATGTATGTGGATTTGTCTCTGTCTCCAATGGAAACTCAGCGTTCAAGGCTGAATTGATTGGTCTGCAGCAGGGCCTCCGACTTGCCCATTGGAAAGGAATTGACCGCTTGGAGGTTGAAACCGATGCCCTGGAAGTAATCGACATGCTAACTTCTGATGAACCCTGCCCAGCTATTTACCGAGAGCTCATCACGAATATCAAAAACCTTCTCGCGGACCGGAGCTGGGAGACGAGCGTCAAATTCGTCCCTCGCCTTGCCAACCAAGCAGCTGAATGGTTAGCTAACGCCAGTTTCGAATACGCTGGAGATTTTATTTCTTTTAGTACTCCTTCTGCTGGACTTTTTCATTTTGTTGAAAGTGATATGCTTGTAAGTAAACAATTGTTGTAAGTGAACAATTGCAAGGTTATCAGGATCATTAAGGGTATCACTTTCCGTTTTTTTTTTGGAATTTTCAATGTTTGTTACCTTATTTTCAATGTTTGTTACCATAAATTTATAAATAAATATAAATTGGTTCTAAAACACAAGAATGTGAAGGATCCTCTTTGTGAAATTTGATACGACGGTAAATCTTGTTGTAATTCTCATGTCATACTCTCCTCTTTGTGAAATTTTATACGACCGTAAATCTTGCTGGATTTCTCATGTCATTCTCTCCTCTTTGTGAAACTTTATACGACCGTATATCTTGCTGGATTGTCCATGCCATACTCTACTCTTTGTGAAATTTTATACGACGGTATATCTTGCCGGATTTTCCATGCCATCCTCTTTATCTTTATACTTGAAATTACCTCATAAAATTTCATTACAAAAGCAATATTACGTATCAGTTATATTATACAATCACAAAGGCACTAATTTTATTTATTTACATTATGCATTTACATAAGCACTAATCTTCATTCAACTACATAAGAAAGACGTATATACAAACTCATACTTAACATAATCCCTATACAGAAGAAGAAGGACCCCGTCTGCAATTTGGACAAGTTTGTTTCCCTAACAACCATGATTCAATGCATAAACAATGAAATATGTGAGTACATGGCTACAATGTGACACTCTCCAAAGCTACAATGTCCGGTTGAGCAATCAAGATCATTACCAGAATATGTGACACTCTCCAAAGTTACAATGTCCGGTTCTGAACGAATTGGCGATCCTTGATATTGTGCAGTGCCCGTCTCTAAATCAGAAGAAGAGGGAGCATATATCAATTCAGGCAAATCACCTGGATCAACTTCAATCTCGACGTTTATAAATCGTACCATGCCCCTTTGAATGAAGAAAGGGTCATCAATAACCCAACTATTTATATAATCACGAACCATTTCAGTTGCACATAAATTATGCAAAACACTTGGCACATAAGCGTGATCTAAAATCAATTCAATTTCTTGAACTGATAGATGTTCTCCCCTTCAGTGATATGTAGTCAGATACTCCTCCACCGTTGTATATACACTGCAGAAATACTTGACTACGATTGTAATCTCATCTAAAGGTGAGGTATATCCACCTGTAACTTGGACGGAAAAGTTTCCACAACCATAATGATATCCTTGGCATAAATGAGAAGACGGGGGCATTCTACAGAAAAATAAATAAATAATTTAGAGACAACATATTGCTTGTAAATAACTTCACAATAGAGATGCATACTGTTTCAAGAATTTAGAAACTAAAAACTTCAATGTCTCTTATTGTAAGGTAATGAAGATGCCAAAATTCAATGCTAACCCTAATTTTCAAGCAATAAGGTAGAGTCATATACATGCCAAGTAAGTTTCATCTGAGTATACTGCAAATTTTGGTCAGGCAATTGAAAGTTCTATTTTAAGGTTCTAACTGTTAAGTAAACACCAGATGCACAAAAAAAATCAACTTGTAAACTGCAAATTGAAGCAGTGACCTGTTTTAAGGTTCTAACTGTTAAGTAAACACCAGATGAACAAAAAAAATCAGCATGTAAACATTTCTTTACCTGCTGTTTTAACTGAGGGAACTCTGGGAAATCTACATGAAAATAAGTAAAGAAGGGCTTTTAGAAACGAACAAAAACCAGTTGCAAGTGCCCAAAAAATAGGTTAAGACTTTTCATTACCTGATGTCTTGACTGTATGAGTGTATGACAAATCAGCGGCTTATCGACATAACTGAGAAGAGATTAAAAAAGAGATTATTAAGAAGCAAAATGTAAACAATAAGACAAGAAATTAATTAAGACCGTATAGAAGAGATTACCAGGTTCAGATAGAAGTTGTTGTTCATATGAAAGGGAACTCTGAGAAGAAGATCAATGAATTAAAGGTCTTTTGATTTGAGTTTAAGAAATCATATGCTGTCAAACAAAACAGAAATATAATCAGGTAAGAGGTATAACGTATAAGCACACAACACAACAACATTGTTTCACATCAAATCTAGTAACATTGAATTATCTCATAGGTTATCCTTTGCAGCCAAGATTAATTTCACATTGGTCCTCTCCCATTCTAGATTTCTGTTTGGAATCAATCTATACTATAGAAATTAATGAGGAATGGAAGCCTAAAATTAGGTATAGACTTTCAGAAGAAGAAGCATAATACAACCCTGGCGCTCACACAATCAATTTCAGCACATAAACCCAAAAATCATATGATACACAAGACAGAGCCACGAGAAACAACAAACCTCTTCAAGTTCACGTGATCCAAGAAGCAAACTTTATCAAATTAAATTTGATCCTAAGAACAATTAGAAGAAAACAAAGCAATTAGAAGAGCACCTGATAAACAATGAATATATCAAGCCTTTTTAGAGAGACAAACCTGTGACGAATTCATTAATCTTCTTCTCAGAGTTCCGTTTCTGATAAACATTGAATATATCCTCGCAAATCTCAACAACTAAGCCCTTTTTACTGTAATTTGGGTAGAAAATTAGGGTTTTGAGAATGAGAGGAGTAGATGAATGAGAGAAAAAAAGATTCAAAGCAGGCTGCATTTTGAGGTTAAATAGTGAGTGTACTTGGCAGTTGAAGGCGGTTATGGAGGAGTGGAAGTAGTGGGGAGAGTGGGGGAGTGGGGGAGAAATGCAACTGCTGAGGATGGAGGTTGAGATCTGAGAAGAAGGGAGCGGCAGTTTAGAAAATCAGCGTAAGATGCACGTGTTAAATAGTTAAATAGTTAATGGGCTGCAAATTTGGACTGAAAAAATTAGGTTTTAAATTTTTTTCTGGGCCTGTAATAAGTTGTCACGTTGATGAAAGTTAGAGCCCCTTAAAGGGGCTGACTTTAATCTTTTAGTAGATACATCATTATCAGTCTTACTATATGACTAATAACTCTATATAACACAACAAATCAATTGCACAAGAGAATACCCATTTGAAATTTGAAGCTTAAATCAATCACATATAGGGGAAATTACAGAAATCCAATCCAAACATCATTCTTAATCTTTGACAATGGAAAATTTCTATCATTAAAATGGGGAAAGTAAGATAAAGCTTCTGAAAAGTAACCCTAGAAGTCACTTCCGACAATGAATCAGTCATTAGAGATCAATGATAAAGGAAGTTATTAGAAAGATCGCAATTGGAGATAAAGAAGAAGAACCATACAGAGGAACTTCCTCATCTTCCCACTATCGTTTAGTTTAGAAAATAATAGGAACAAATCAATTTTTAATTAGGGTAGATTCCATGCTCACATCCTGAGAAAACTGATCTCAAATTTGTACTTACCGATAAACAAGTAGAGAATTGGGTTGAAGATCGTCAAAATATAGTTATTGGGTGCAAAATTAATGGACTGAGAAATTGATTTGAGGCAAAGAGGTTGCTCATACGCTCGACTAAATCCAGATTTTGGGCGATGAATAGGTTCATAGATGGGGTTTGAATATCTCGTGAATTTCCCATGAGTATATCATCGATTTGAAAAGTACACAATTACCCTTGAAAATTAGAATTAAGTAAGGGTAAAATAATAATTTCACAAAAACTAACGGAATGACTAACGGATGTGAGGAGGGGTGGTTTCATGTTAACGGAATAGCAATAAGGGGTGGTTCCTTGCAAAAAGTAAAATAAAGGGTGGTTTGGCGCAAATCCGGCCAAATAAGGGTGGTTTGGCGCAAAAACCTCTTCTTTTTATTACCCAAGATTAGTTTAGACATTAAATACCGACTAACAATTTATATACTATTATGGTGCAAGTTTTGAGGTTATTAAATTAAGGGTTTTATTCTAATGGGAGGTTTTGCACGATTACTTTAAATTGTTTATTTTATTTAGGATCAATTAATTAGCTTTATTCATTAGGTTAATAGGCTTGACTAATGAACTCTAGGAATTCCCACTACTTCTTTGTACCGCTGCCGTTCTCGGTAACCGTAGGGCTTCTCTTCCTTTGGTTCATCCCTCATCTCATAGAGTTCAATCTTTTTGGTCTTGAATTCCTGGTAAGATTATGGTCTATCATATACCTATATTATATTGATTTCATAGAGTTCCCAGAGTATGTTTTGAATGGGTGTTTACACTTGTGGATGATCGTTTGGATTATTCTTATTTAGGGTATTAATCTTCCTTGTTGGGGTACTTCAATTCCGAATTTCGTTTCCTCGATCTTGTCGTATAAGGTATAGATTTATATTCCTTCAATCATATATACAAGTCTTTAGATCCGTTCAACCCTAATATGTAGTTAATTAACATACATAGAGGTGTCAGGTCCATGTGTTAATTTGAAGGAAACTGTTATTCAATCTTTAGATTTATAATATATCATATCATGAAACTTGGATGTTGCTATTATACAGGATTTATAGATGGAGATGATACTGTAGAATTATTAGTTATATATATGCTAGGAGAAGATCAGTAGAGAATTCGTATATGTATACCTGTTTACGTAAGCTACCATCGTGTATTACATGGGCTGAGTTTATATATGCTTAATTTAATCCTAGTCATCTACTAACTCGTAATTTGAAGACTTTTAAATGGCAGTGTTACTCACGTTGAAGTGAGTTTAAGGAATAGTTTCATTAGATTCCTTAAGTTTGCTATAGCTATTAATTACGATTTTTCGGTATTCGTTAGGTGTTTAGTATTGTGGTGCCTATTCATTGGCGGTGTATCGTGATATCGTCTTTGAGGTAAGTCTTCTGGACTTACTTAGCTTTCGATTTTTATATGCGCTAAGCTTGTAGGTGAAGTGTATAGGACCGTATTTTGGGACTTGGTACTCCCTAGTTAATATCATTTGAAACGTTTTAACTATTGTGTGTATTGGTTTCCACCGGTATGGTTATGGGTGCGGGGTAAGTCATTGGGGAAGTGACCCCCGGGTATAACCATGCAGCAAGGAGGGACCCCTTCTAAAAGTATAAGTATTTTGGCGAGTGCTCTAGTGGAGGCTCAGCCGGGGTAAGAAGTTGATGCAGATAATGAACAACGTGTAGAGCTGTATGTTGATCGTTGTGATCTATGAGTTGAGGCCGGAGGGTGCCATGTGTTGGTTTGAGCTTATGAGTTATGTTGATTAATGATGGTTGATGTTATGGTGATTGTATGTGAATTGCGTTAGATGATTATTACGTAAGTAATTAGTACTATCATGATTATATAATGTGATGAGCATATATGCATATTGACATTACTTTAAGTATATTGTGTTTGTGGTTTTGTTCTATCATGCTTCTCTACTTGTTTGGTTCATATGAGAATTGTTAGCTAATGTGATAATTGTTGTGGTTTTTAGGTAATGATTCTGGTGCAATTGGTGCACCAGAGGGATTCCTTTCAGATGACGGTGGCCAACCTCGACACGATGTGCCTTAGGAATGGGTTTCTTAATAACTCGGTTTTGTTATGTTTATTTGGTCATTTAGGAACCTTGTTATTGGTCCTAAGAATTGTGATGGGTTACCTAAGTTTAAGTCTTTCGCACTGCGTTCTTAGTGATACTGTAGTTTATGCATTCCTATTGGTTTATAGACTTTTCTTTAATAAAAACGAGTTGGATTGTTTTCATTGTTTTCTCGTCGTGCCTTTGTTGGAAGGTCCAATCTAGTGAATTTGTTGTCAGGCTAGGTCTGGTGGACCCAAGTGTGGTCCACTGCTATGTAATACCCAGGGTTACAGGACGAGGTGTTACACATGTTATAAGGCAGCCTTTATTTTGGGCATTTTTTTTTGTTTTTTCTGGTGAACTCCAATGCATGTTATTTTCAATTTTCAAAACCAACATGCATTGGTGAGCTGAATGATAACACCTAATTTATACATTTTTTAGGAGTTTAGTTGCATATTAGTTTAGATCATTTGCATATATTTTTGATATATTTTATAGTTAATTTTGCATTATTTTGTATTCGGAGTCTACACTCGTATTTATATGTGTTTCAGGTATTTCTAAGGCGAATAAGTACGAGTCTTGAGTTGCTGGAATTTGGATCATACACGAAGGTTAATGGATCATCAATGATATAAGCTTATCATGTAATAGTGATGAAGCAGCACTTAAATTAGCTAATGGACCTCTTAAATTAGCTAATGGGCCAGCTTAGATATCACGGTGGACAAGAAATCAACTTCTGCAGACGGGCCACACAAGTGAAATGGACTCAATTTAAGGAAGAGGAGATGGAGAGCTGCAAAGGAGAGGCTGGCACGTAGACTTCAGAGGGGGTGCTTGTTTTATTAGGTTTTGTTGAGGTTTTGTTATCGTTGTTCTTGGTGTTCGAGTTGCACCACAGACAACATTTCAAGAAGGAGTTTTCTTGCCTTCGTTTGATTCGAAGACGGTGTTTATCGTTCTAGCTTGGATCAATTTGGATTATTTTCATCATCGAGACTAAGTTTTCTTATCTCCTTTGTTTATTGAATAATTCATATATGTTGATTGCTAGTTTAAATCTTTCGGATATGTCTTCGATCATGCTTGGCTAAATTCCTAGTTCTAAGGTTACGGTGATCCAAACAATGCGTATGTAATTGGAATTATATGTTTGCCTGAATTGAAATATTATTTTATTCGTTCCTAGATGCTTTATGCCCATTCTTGCATAGGCGGATTGGATCCTGTTAGGGTTTGAGACTGAAAGCTGAAAACACTAATAGGTAATCAGGTAGAGTTTGAGACTGAAAGGTGATAACTTTTATCGGAATCCTAGGAATTGAACCTGAGTGTTATTTGTGCGAAAGCGACTTAATTACTCTTGAGGATACTAAGTCATCATATATGTTTAGGTTTAGGTTGATTTAGCGGAGCGCGACAACGAATGTTATTTTAGTTTATTCCTAGACTCTAAGAGCGTTAATGGGTTTGAATGAGATTAACTCTGCGCGACAGCGATTTTTAGTTAGTTCAAACACGTTTACTATCGTCTGAAAGGAGTTAGTAGATTACCCTATATGTCTTACCTTCAAATAATTGGATTAGATTCAGGCAGAGTGTGATTTTATTTACTGAAGCATTGTTGCGGTGATCCTTAACCTTAGACACTTTTATCCATATTTTTTTATCTGTTTTATTTGTTGTTCCTAGTTAGCTTGGTTCGTCCTTATCATTGTCTTTTCGACCTAATTCACTGGTAGCGTTACAATTAGTATTACATTGGTCTCTCTGGGATCGACACTTGACTACTACAACTGACCCCGTACACTTGCGGGTACATTTTAGCCACATCAAGTTTTTGGCGCCGTTGTCGGGGACCAATTTGTTAATATTAGTTGTTATCTCTATTGGTGTTTCTAGGTCTTTTATTTGTCTGTCATTTTTCTTTTGTTTTATTTTCGGGCTATTTTAGAGAGAGTCGGATAGATGGATTCAGGTACGTATGAGGTGAACTCTTATCCCTTTTCTTCATCTAGGCCAGATACAAGTACTCAGAGGTATGATTTTGTAAATTCTAATTTGGGTTTTCGTAACCCAATGACTTCTAACCTCTTCTGTGAGTCTTGTGGAGCGTTAGATCATGATTTTGCAGGCCGTCATTTGATTTTTGGAGGGATTAATGAAAGGAAGTCAGATTTATATACTCCAAGTTGGATGACACCATCACATTCACTGCTTCGGCCCAAACTTTATAAATCCAATCAAGATCAGAAGTTTGAGGATTTTATCATAAGATATGAAAGGGATGCTGAAAAGATTGCTACATGTTTTGATCAAATTCTCAACGGTTGCCTTAAGCCTCATCTTGCCCATTTTGCCTCTCTTTTTGATTTGGTGGGCTCTTTGAAGATTCGAGTGGATGAATTGACAATGCAAAATCAAAAGTTAGAAGATCAAATTGCGGAGTTGGTTCATTCAAGGTTACATGTTGAGCCACCTGAAGTGCATTATATTGAACATTGCACAAATATTATGCAGGAGGTCAATAATGAGTTGGATGAGCCAGAATCTTATAGAAAGGAGTTTGATCAAATGATAAAAGAGGACCTTGAGACTGATAAATTTGAGCTATCAAAGTCCGCTACCCCGACCCTTACTAAAATCACTTCATGCGAGGTGGAAGCTAATCCAGAAATAAAAGGTCGGAGTAGGCGGAATAAAAGGAAAACACGCTCTGCTGACCGTGCTCTTGTTGAATTCAAGCAAGGGGATCGTGTGATTCTCTATCATCATAAGTCGAGCATGTTTCCGGGAAGCAAGAGTACAAGATGGTCCGGTCCATACTACCTGAACCGAGTTCTTCAGAATGATTCTGTGGAGCTATGGCATAAGAACTCGGGGTATTTTCTAGTGAAAAAGATTCGACTGAAGCCTTACATAGAGCCCGATCCGATCGAGTTGGGTATCACCAACCCGCCTGATCCGAGCACTTGACATTGGTGAAAGTCAAGCTAACGACCATAAATAAAAGCATATTGGGAGGCAACCCAAGGTATGTTTTATTCTCGTTTTTTTTTAGTTTTTATTTTTATTTTTTTATTTTGGTGCACGAGGAGTGTTCGAAGAAATAGCACGAGGAAAAAAATCGTTCATTCTGGATTTCAGAGAACTCGCACGTTCTGTAACAGACCGTGCAACTTGTTCTCGATCGTGCCATTTTTTTTACCATTCTCAGTAGTTTCACACGGTCTGCTGCAAACTGTGCGAATGTGTTGTCAACCGTGCATGTTTCATTTAAATAAATAAAAAAATTCAAAAAAATCAAACAAAAGGAAGCAGGCTGTCGTGCGTGTTTCTTCTTCTTGATGCCTCCTTCCCGTACCCTTTCTCTTCCCTTCTTCTTCTCGCTCCTCTCTTCCACCCCTCCGCTGCACAAGACCAGACGCCTTCTCTCCTCTCTGCCCCCACCGTCACTGCTCCGCTTATGCTTTCTTGCTGCTCGAGAACGCCGTTGTTGTTGCATGCTCCGGAGCACATACTGAGAATTCTAAATGCCTGATATCCTTGGTGAGTTTCTCTTCCTTTATTCTTTTATTTCTACATTGGGGACAATGTAGAATTTAAGCTTGGGAGAGGGATAATTCCAAGTGTAGCTCCGTTTACATTTTAGTGTTAGTTTTTTGTTTGCATTTTAGTGTTAATTTTTTATTTTTTTATTTTTCCACATATCATGCATTTTATTTGCATTCATACATCATGCATTTCATTTGCATTCATACATCATGCATTATATTTTAGGTGTTTGATATGATTCTCGGGCTTTGCTTTTTGTTTTTCTTTTGTGATGCACAATCCATGAAACCCCTAATATGCTTTGGTTGTTGATAATGCAATGATATATGCATGGTAATGATGACTTAAACATTTGACATTCGACTTGAGCATGTAATGTGATCGCCAAACTTGAATCTTGTTAGAACCGATACTCTAGACAAAAGCCGGTGAGGTTTTGGCCTTTCTTGGACTGAATTCTATAAATGTCCTCTCTTTTCTTTCATGTGTGTGAACTCTCTTTGTGTGTTAACTCTAGAACTTGCATTAATATCTTCTTTGAGACTACATTCACGATTTATGTACATGACATTAATATGATTGAGGCATTGTTTTTGTTAGCCCTTTATCCTTGGCCACCCTATACATGTATCCTTTTCTTGAAGCCCTTTGAGCCTTAATTGTCCATTTCTTTGTAAACTCCACAAAAGCATACCAAACCTATATATTATTCCTACCCATCCGGGGATTAGGATAGTCGATTTATTGTTGCTAGAGTGGATTTCAGTCAAGCTTGGGGGAGGTTGCATATATGGTGGTTAAAAGTGTGTTCAAAGTTTGTAATGTGTCTCTTGTCCTTGTTTCTTCTATAAAAAAAAAGAAATCAAAAGAAAAAAAAGAGAAAAGAAAAAAAGACATTGAAATAAAGAAGAAGAAGCAATCAAACAAAAGAAAAGAGACCGTGTCATATGTAAGGGTTAAGTTGTATGGGCTTGAAGATTCAAAATTCTATTGAAGGATATTTTCGCTTGGTGTTGTCTTGGTAAGTTCCTCTTCCCCGGATTTAGCTCCTCATAGCCTAAATATTCCTATGCCTTATGTTATACCTTAACCCCATTACAACCCTATAAAAGACCTCATGATTTTTGTTATGTTCATAGTCTATAGTAGTGGAGATTAAGAACACTGTTGCAAGCTTATGGTAGTTTAGCATTTAAAGTTGAGGATTGATATTGAGTGAAACACATACCTAAACACATGAGTGAAGTGATCTCATTTTTTGTATCCTTGTGAGGACTAGAGTGGAGGAACTAACTTGATTCTTATATTGGTTGTGAGTCATGTTATGATGATTTTGTCTAATGTTTAGTCTTTCATGAATGTTTTCAACCTTATCATATTTTGTGGATTTATTGATTGTGTACTTGCTTAGGGACAAGCAAAGGTTAAGCTTGGGGGAATTTGATAACACCTAATTTATACATTTTTTAGGAGTCTAGTTGCATATTAGTTTAGATCATTTGCATATATTTTTGATATATTTTATAGTTAATTTTGCATTATTTTGTATTCGGAGTCTACACTCGTATTTATATGTGTTTCAGGTATTTCTAAGGCGAATAAGTACGAGTCTTGAGTTGCTGGAATTTGGATCATACACGAAGGTTAATGGATCATCAATGATATAAGCTTATCATGTAATAGTGACGAAGCAGCACTTAAATTAGCTAATGGACCTCTTAAATTAGCTAATGGGCCAGCTTAGATATCACGGTGGACAAGAAATCAACTTCTGCAGACGGGCCACACAAGTGAAATGGACTCAATTTAAGGAAGAGGAGATGGAGAGCTGCAAAGGAGAGGCTGGCACGCAAAACTGGGCCCTTTGCCCCTTATTGCACTCTTTGAGTGTAATATAACATGCCTTCCAATTTAAAGTGGTAACTAACCCTTCCCATTTTCTAATTAAATTTTTAATAGAAAAATATATATACCTTCCCTAATTAAATTATCTCCACTTTCCATTCACGATTTCTCCTCGTTCCTCTTTCACGCTCTTCACGCCTCCTTCCTCTTCCAAGCATTCCGCTCGATTTGGCCGCAATTTCTTGTTGTTTCTCGTCGATTTCGAGCTTCTATCCTCACGCACGATCTCCAGGTACTTTTTATTTCGATTTTTGGTTTATTTTTGTAGAAATTAGGGTTTTGATCGATGTTTTGTTGTTTTACTGTAATGCAGTTGTTCTCCTCTTGTTTCCGTGTGTATTTCGACCAAATTTCATCCACAATCAGTCACAAGTATGTATTTAATTCAGTTTTTGCTTTTGTTTTGTGTTTTTAGGTTTTACGGTTTGATTTTGAGTGCGATTTTGCTTTTTTCGATTTGATTACAGTTTTGTTTTGTGTGTTTTGCTTGCGAATTGCACTTTTTTTTACTGTATCTCTTTGATTTTTTACTTGTTTGTCCTTTTGCATGTGTTGGTTACAGTTTTATTTGTTTAATTTTCGTATTTGTCATCATATTTATGGTATTTAGTTTTTTTTTGTTCTTTCTTATTGTTATTTGCGTGTAATTTATGTTAGTTTTGTAGTTTCGATGACAGTTAGTTTGGTTATACATCTGGTTTTTGTTTTGATGACAATGCGTTTGTTTGTGTTTTATGTTGAGGACAGTTTATTAGTGAGATGTCATTGTTATACTATTGTGGATGACAATATGTTTGTCATCGAGATGGTTTTCACTTGAATATTCTACTATTTTAGAGTACAATTATATAAACTGATGTTGATGACAGTTAGTTTGCTTAGTCATCTGGTTTTTGTTTTGATGACAATGTGTTTGTTTGTGTTTTATGTTGAGGACAGTTTGTTTAGTGAGATCTGAGTATTATACTATTGTTGATGACAATGTGTTTGTCATCGAGATGGTTTTCCCTTGATTACAGTGTTCTTTGCTCTATTTTATTTTTTGTGCATTACAATATTGATGACAATGTGTTTTGTTCAAATGTGGACGAAAATGTGGATGGCAATGTGATTGACAATTTGTTTTGTTCAAATACAGTTTTTTAGTACTCTTTGATGACAGTATTTTTGCTCTATTTAATTTTTGTTTTGAATGTTGATGACATTTGATGGTTTTAAAAGTTTTTGAGATTTGATTACAAAATATTCTATATTAGGATTTGTTTGTCTATTTCTTCTTGTTGATCACAATGTTTATTTCTCATCAAATTTCTATCATGTTTGTTCTAATAATTTATATTAGGTCTCTTTGATGACAGTTTAGTGTTGTATATTTGATTTTTTGTTGAATTTGATGACAGTAGTTATTTAAGGTTTTTGAGATTTTGATTACAGTATCTTGTATGCCGTATTAAAGCTTTTATGATCTTAATCATTTCTTTGTATGATTATGTTTGTTGTTCAAAATTTCTATCATGTTTTGTTCAAATATAGTATTTTAGGTCTCTTTGATGACAGTTTTATTACTCTATTTGATTTTGTTTGAAGGTTGATGACATTGGTTATTTAAAAGTTTTGAGGTTTGATTACAGTATCTTGTGTA
Source organism: Oxyria digyna (assembly GCA_029168935.1). NCBI lineage: Eukaryota > Viridiplantae > Streptophyta > Magnoliopsida > Caryophyllales > Polygonaceae > Oxyria > Oxyria digyna. The sequence goes on along the minus strand of JAPVLV010000010.1, from coordinate 11,470,272 downwards.
TAGTCATGAAGGATTTGTTTGTTTTTTTTCTTGTTGTTGATGACAATGTTGATTTGTCATCAAATTTCTATCATGTTGTTCTAATAATAAAATTAGGTCTCTTTGATGACAGTTTAGTGCTCTATATTTGATTTTTTGTTTGAATTCGATGACAGTAGTTATCTAAAGTTTTTGAGATTTGATTATAGTATCTTGTATGTAGTAATAAAGGGTTTGTTGTCCTTTTTTTGTTGATGACAATTTTATTCTGTTTTCCTTATTGTTGTGCAGCAGTGGAATGTGCAGTTGCTGGCTGTGCAGCAGTGAAACGTGCAGCTGATGGCTGTGCAGCAGTGAAATATGCAGCAAAAAATTGTGCAACAACATCTTGTTCAGCGGCTGGTTGCGTAGAGGGATGGAAATCAACATCTACATGTGCACAAACACCAAAACGTTGCGACAACATACATAACCTTCACCAACAAAGACGGAGCTCTAAGGCACACAAAGAACAACAAGTTTATTTCTTTCAAGTAACTAATGAGAAAATACCCAAATTGGCTCCCGTGGAAGAAAAAAAATGAAAAATAATCAGCAAGTCCTTGTATTGGATTTTTTTTGTCGAAGGGAAAGTCTATAGCAAACAATATGTTTGGTTTGATATGTACAAGATAGTTTGGATAATATGCTTGGTTTTGGATTTTAGATGACACTGTTTGCTGTATGATGACAGTTTGCTGTAATGATGACAATTTGCTTGTATTGTTATTTCAGTGATGAAAGTTAAATAAAATCTTCTTCTTTTTGCTTTATATTTGATCAATCATTATATAATTATTTAGTCATCCTTTTTTTTATGTTCTGTCATCCAATGTTGTATTGTCATCCAGTTTGTTCAAATATCATAATTTGTTTTCCATGTTATCGATATTTTTCTTTTGTTCATTTGTCATCTATATTCTATTGTCTTAAATTGTTCATTTCTTTTTTCAATGTTAAATTTTTATTGCCCTATTTAAATGTCTAAAACAACTCAGTAATTGAACTGTCATCAACCTTCATTTGTCATCAATGTTCATTTTATTCTATAATAGTTGGATTCTTATACTGTCATCAAGATTTATTATTATTATCACATAGTCTATTAAATGGTCTAATCTTGTTGTCTTTTTATATTAATCTTATGAAGCACGCTACGCGTGCTTCATTTGCCTCTCATCCAATTGTGATAAAGCTTGGTTACAGTGTTGTGGGGATTCAGTAATTGAACTGTCATCAACCTTCATCTGTCATCAATGTTCATATGTTGTCAACAATTAATAATGCTTGGAACTATGAACTATTATTCAATATATGTTGACAATAATCCATCATTTATTAATAATAAGAAGAATGTAAATTGTCATCCAAACTTTGCTGAACCAAAAGAAATGCAAGTTGTATATGCATACATATATTTTTATAAACAAAATTTTCAAGATCCAATGGAGTACTTCTGACTTCTTGTATTTTGTTCATGCATGAGTTTCTGTTGTGTCCAATGGGTCCACTTATATTGCACCTTCTTCTTCATTGTTGCTTCTCTATAGAAATCTCCTCTAATCACTTGGTATTGGAATCCATTCAGCGCCCGCACTTCAAATCTCTTGACCAATTTGTGCCTCTTTTGAAGTATTTTCTTCAACATTATGCATCCATCAAATTTCTGTCATCATAAATGAAATTCTATAGTAACATTATGCATCCATAAAAAATATGTCATCAAACTTCCGATTTTAAACAACAATATTGTATAAGGATCATCATGTTATCAAAATTCAAATTCCAAGCAATATTATGCTAGCATTAAAATTCTGTCATCAAATTTCTAATGTTAATTCAACATTCTGTCAAAATCTAAGAAACTTCATTTCTAATCAATATTCTATCCAAGCATCATATTATCACCAGGATTCCAATTTAAAACATCATCCTTAGATAAAATTATATCTAAGCAACATTCTGTCATCAAACAAATTAAAATTGTACCTTTGTCATCAAACACACAACATTAATGAAATTCTCAAACAAAATTAGTATTAACAATATTTTATTTAAGAACATTTTGCAAAAATTCATAATGATGACAACATTAATAATAATTACAAAAAAAATTCTCAAACAAAATTGCATTATCATAAATATTTTCTATTAAAGAACATTTTGTCATCAAAATTACGAAGTCTAAAACAACATTATGCAAACATACAAATTTTGTCATCAAAAATCTAATGCTATAGTAACATTATGCATCTATCAAATTTTTGTCATCAAAAATCTTATTCTATAGTAACATTATATTGTCTAGGCATTATACTGTCTTCATGTTTACAACTCAAAGCATCATTCTATATTCACCTCAATACTATTATTAAATTTCCAATTCTAGGTCATCATTGTGTCTGGGCATCTTTTTGTCATCAAAAACCAATCACATAGTGCATTACATAATAATCCATACCATTTAATATCCAAATTATCAAATTATCTTCTGTCATCAATCTCATATTTTATTCAATCAAATCCTTCATTCCAGAAACTATAAACAGTTTGATCACGGTCATCTAACACACAACAACAAGGAAATGCTCAATCAAAATTAATATTTAGCAATATTTTTAATCTCAAATTTCAATTATCATAAACATTTTCTCTTAAACACATACTGTCATCAAAATTACATTGTGTCTAATCATTATTCTGTCATCAAATCCTTAGTTTATCAACATTTTGTCCTCACTGTTCAGCTCATGAATTGAAATGAAACTAAGAAACAATCTGTCATCACACTTTCAATTCTAAAACTAAGTTGAAAATTCTGTCATCAACTTTCCAATCTTAATCCAATATTCTATCCTCAAAATTATAATTTTGTACAACATCTTTCTTTATTCAAAATTCTGTCATTCAATATTTCATATCTAATCATTATTCCATCTTAGCATCATTTTGTCATCAACATCAACATTCAAAGTATTATTTTATATCCATATAAACGTTGTCATCAAATTTCCTTAATAGTTCAATCTGCTGCAGCAACTCACTGAATGGTAGTACCAATTCTGACTTCACTGAAAAGTTCGTGTGCTACATATGGTACAATCTCAGCTTATACAATGCACGTGTGTCAAATCAGAAAGTAGAAAATCAGGAATTAGCAACTCATAAACTAAAGTGTAACGAGGATTCCACTCCCAGACATTTTCATAATCTCAAAATTGAAAATCAATCTGGGTTTTGACTTCAATGAATTATGAAACATGAACTCAGGTTTGATATGCATTTCATGTTAGAGTTTGGCTTACCTTCAACACAATGCACAATCATCGTAGTCTTTCTGGAAACCGATCGCGCTTCCATGAAAGACCTCTTGCCGATCGCGCTTCCATGAAAGACCTCGAGGCGAGGCGAAGCATCGAGGCGAGGCGAAGCATCGAGGCGAGGCGAAGCATCGAGGCGAGGCGAAGCATCGAGGCGAGGCGAAGCATCGAGGCGAGGCGAAGCATCGAGGCGAGGCGAAGCATCGAGGCGAGGCGAAGCATCGAGGCGAGGCGAAGCATCGAGGCGAGGCGAAGCATCGAGGCGAGGCGAAGCATCGAGGCGAGGCGAAGCATCGAGGCGAGGCGAAGCATCGAGGCGAGGCGAAGCATCGAGGCGAGGCGAAGCATCGAGGCGAGGCGAAGCATCGAGGCGAGGCGAAGCATCGAGGCGAGGCGAAGCATCGAGGCGAGGCGAAGCATCGAGGCGAGGCGAAGCATCGAGGCGAGGCGAAGCATCGAGGCGAGGCGAAGCATCGAGGCGAGGCGAAGCATCGAGGCGAGGCGAAGCATCGAGGCGAGGCGAAGCATCGAGGCGAGGCGAAGCATCGAGGCGAGGCGAAGCATCGAGGCGAGGCGAAGCATCGAGGCGAGGCGAAGCATCGAGGCGAGGCGAAGCATCGAGGCGAGGCGAAGCATCGAGGCGAGGCGAAGCATCGAGGCGAGGCGAAGCATCGAGGCGAGGCGAAGCATCGAGGCGAGGCGAAGCATCGAGGCGAGGCGAAGCATCGAGGCGAGGCGAAGCATCGAGGCGAGGCGAAGCATCGAGGCGAGGCGAAGCATCGAGGCGAGGCGAAGCATCGAGGCGAGGCGAAGCATCGAGGCGAGGCGAAGCATCGAGGCGAGGCGAAGCATCGAGGCGAGGAGGAGAGGATGAAGGAGGAACGAGGCCAGAGCAAGACGGTCATGAAGGAGGAGAAGGAAAATAGGAGGCGCGCGTGTACAAAAAAAGGGTTAGTTACCCCTCCTTCAACAAACAGGGTTACTTACCTTTGATAAGTAACCAAACCGGGTTACTTAACCCGTTTTTGGGAGGCTGGCACGTAGACTTTAGAGGGGGTGCTTGTTTTATTAGGTTTTGTTGAGGTTTTGTTATCGTTGTTCTTGGTGTTCGAGTTGCACCACATACAACATTTCAAGAAGGAGTTTTCTTGCCTTCGTTTGATTCGAAGACGGTGTTTATCGTTCTAGCTTGGATCAATTTGGATTATTTTCATCATCGAGACTAAGTTTTCTTATCTCCATTGTTTATTGAATAATTCATATATGTTGATTGCTAGTTTAAATCTTTCGGATATGTCTTCGATCATGCTTGGCTAAATTCCTAGTTCTAAGGTTACGGTGATCCAAACAATGCGTATGTAATTGGAATTATATGTTTGCCTGAATTGAAATATTATTTTATTCGTTCCTAGATGCTTTATGCCCATTCTTGCTTAGGCGGATTGGATCCTGTTAAGGTTTGAGACTGAAAGGTGAAAACACTAATAGGTAATCAGGTAGAGTTTGAGACTGAAAGGTGATAACTTTTATCGGAATCCTAGGAATTGAACCTGAGTGTTATTTGTGCGAAAGCGACTTAATTACTCTTGAGGATACTAAGTCATCATATATGTTTTAGGTTTAGGTTGATTTAGCGGAGCACGACAGCGAATGTTATTTTAGTTTATTCCTAGACTCTAAGAGCGTTAATGGGTTTGAATGAGATTAACTCTGCGCGACAGCGATTGTTAGTTAGTTCAAACACGTTTACTATCGTCTAAAAGGAGTTAGTAGATTACCCTATATGTCTTACCTTCAAATAATTGGATTAGATTCAGGCAGAGTGTGATTTTATTTACTGAAGCATTGTTGCGGTGATCCTTAACCTTAGACACTTTTATCCATATATTTTTATTTGTTTTATTTGTTGTTCCTAGTTAGTTTGGTTCGTCCTTATCATTGTCTTTTCGACCTAATTCACTGATAGCGTTTCAATTAATATTACAATGGTCTCTGTGGGATCGACAATTGACTACTACAACTGACCCCGTACACATGCGGGTACGTTTTAGCCATATCACTGAATTCAAAAGTGCTATCAATATGCTCACCTAACCAACAATAGCATTAAATGTGTGTTTGACCAATTTAATTTATTCTATGCAACCCTAACTCCTTTCCTATATATATATCATCATCTTCCTTTCCAGAGATCCCACACTCCCCATTTTGATCTGGTTTTTGTATATTTCCACATAGCAAATCGTTTACAAGGCAAGTATTTTATTTTTTTAGAGTTTCATTTTTCAAGTTTTTTCTTCTATTGCAAGTTCATTGGCACTCATTTTATTTATAACCCGAGTTTGTGCAGTAGGTTCCTCACAATGGCAGATGAAATCAACCGGGAAGAGACTTTTCTTGTTGAGATGCAGAGGTCAATGGTGGAAAATGATTGTAGATTGGTAAAAATCTCCATCCTTTATGTTATTGCCTAATCTCTTTTTCAGTATTCTTTCAAATTTTAATATGATTCAGTTTTATATATTTCAGCCAATCCCTTTTGACCACGCCAATGAATATCTCAAGGAGTTCAAAGATAAGGAAATCATCTTGTGTGTGGAATATAAAGAACAAATTTGGGAAGTATTGGTGAAATTCAGTGACCATGGGAATCCAAACAATTGCTATAGGTTTGGTAAAGGTTGGAAGAATTTTGTTGCAGACAATAAAATAAAGAAGGATCAAGGTCTCCTATTTGAATTGATGGGGAGAAGTGCTAGTTGTCTTGTGTACCTGGTTAGGGTTGTCAAAAGAGCTTAACCTTTTTATGTGTCTCTGTCATCTACCTATGGAATTTTATGTTTTTATGGCTTATCCGAGTGTCGTTGTGTCCTTTTGCTATGGGATTAGTATTTTTCTTTATGATCTTTTATTAATGAAACTTCACTTTATGTGTCGAACTTATCCAATAAAAGAATTTTTTTCCTCAATCAATTCCTATTTTGGTTTTGATGACATATTGATATTGTCATCTATTTTTTCATCTGCAATCAAATGTTCTAAATTTTTGAATCTTTTAAATCTATGTGTTATTAATATGTTATCATTTCATATACTTGTCATCATGGATGACAGAGTTATCATTTTATCTTATAGACCAATTATCTAAATTGTCATCAACTGTTTATTCAGATTTCTTTTTGTATTATGTCATCTATCATCATTTGTTTTATAATTTTTGTATTTATCTTATGAAGAACGCTTCATTTCACTTCTCATAATTTTGTGATAGAGCTTGATGACAATTTTATGTGTTGATGATTGTTCAACTGTTATCTGTCATCTAGCTCCATCTGTGTGCTTTTCTCATGCAAACAAATTAGGATTTAATATATTCATCCAATAGTTCATCAATTTTTATTTATTGCAATGACCATGTGCATTGTCATCCAAAATCCTTGTTCAAATCAATTCAAAAATGACAGTAATGCAAGCTATATATGTGTAATAGTATTTTTTTGTAATCAAACAATTCAAGAACAAATGGAGAACTTCTAGCTTCTGGAGTTTTGTTCATGCAAGATGTTCTGTTGTGTCCAGTGGATCCACATATACTGCATCTTGCGGGTCTTCTTGGTCCACACCTCCTCTTGCTGTGATTTGGGAACTCACCAATTGACGGTATTCTTTTCTTCTTAAGTTTCCCTGTTCGTGTCTCTAGCTTGGGAGGTAGGCATTGTATGTTCATGATCTCCTCTGGAATCATTTCTTCACTTTGCCTAGGCACAGGATATATGGTCTCCTTGTAAGAATTCATCCAATTCTCAAATCTGTAATAGTCACTCACGAATCCTGCCACCTTCACCTTTGCTTTCTGGATTGCCGCTATTCCATGTACATAAGGAATATGGTCTAGATCAAACACTCTGCAAGTGCAGCTTCTTTTCACCAAATCCACAACTCCAAAGAAATCTCCTCCAATCACCTGGTATTGGAATCCATTCAATGCCCTCACTTCATATTTCTTGGACAGCTTATGCCTCTTCTGAAGTATTTCTTCAATGTTTGGTGGCACCAGTTTGCTCAGGGTTTGTTCTGTTTTGTTGCGCCTCTCAACGAACCACCTTATCAGCATTTCTAAAACACATTCCAATAGGGCAACAACCTGAAATGACCTAGCTTCTAGTAGGACCTTATTAATGGTCTCTGAATTGTTTGTAGTCATTAGGTTGTATCGGTCTCCTTTGCAGAGTGATCTTGCCCATTTCTCAAATTTGGAAATAACCAAGTAATACCCCATTTCCTGATTTATTGCACATATCTTCTTGAAGTTCTCCTCAAATTCCCTTCTTGTATAACTGTTTGCAGCCAAAGTGAAGAGTTTGTGCACACCCCTTTCCTTATACCTTTGCTTGAGGTTTTGATGAGCATGCCTTCTACACACACAATGCTTTGCTGATGTATATATGGTCTCCACTGCCTTTATAATACTTTGATGCCTATTAGACACAATCACCAACTCCTCTGAACTAGGGATTACTGTAATAAGCTGTTGGAAGAAAAATGTCCAAGATCCATCATTTTCTGAATCAACAATTGCATACGCCATGGGATAAATTTGTTGGTTCGCATCCTGCGCAGTTGGAATCAATAAGTGCCCTTTGTACTTTGTTTGCAAATGCGTTCCATCCACCATGATTACCTTCAAAAGAAAAGTATTCTGTCATCAACACTCATTTTTTATATATTTTTGTTTCAAACCCATTGAAATATAGAATTATTCATTGTAATTTTTATATTCTTCATACACTGTTATCATGCATCCTTCAAGAATTCTGTCATCAAATAATATTGTCATCCAAAACTGTCAGCATGCATCCTTCAACACATATTCTGAGCAATACACATTTAAAGATTTTTATTTTAATAATACTGTCATCAAATACTGTCCTCATTAATATTTTTAATATTTTTCAAACACTGTCCTCATTCATCCTTCCATGCTTTATCTTATTTTAGAATTATGTCATCAACACATATTGTCATCCTTAGTCCATCTATTCTAAGCTTTCATCTTTTTTATATTTCTTATGAAGCGCGCTCCGCGCGCTTCATTTCACTTACATCAAAAGTTTGTTATAAAGCAAAATCTATATCTTGTACAATGTTATTGTATCAAAACTGTTATCATTTGTTTTATATGCCAAATTTTCCAGAATATAGTGTAATAATATTTTCTAATATATTTCTATTTAATCGTCAACATTATGTGTCATCAAGTGCAGCAATGTATGTCTACATACCTTTCTCATTTGTTTGAATCCTCTTATTGGAGCTCCTAGTGCTATGAACACATATTTGAAGCGATTTTCGTCATCAACCTCAAGCTTTGTGTATGTGCCTATGTTGACTTGTATGATCATGTGGCAATAGATCAGCAACATTCCATAATTTTCTTTCGGTGTTCTTCTAATCAAATTTTGTGCTCATTCCTTTGCCTTCCAATAGCTCACGTCTATACAATGTTCTTTCCTCATGTCGTTCCGGATACTTTTAGGGTTCGGTCCAGTTTTCACCCCTTCATACCTATACACACAATAAAACAACCAAACTGTCATCTTTCAATATTAATGTGTTTGTATAAAACCATAACTATTTGCATATATTTTTGTTACCTTGTTTTTATCTGCTCTCCAACCAACTTGTATGTTGGCTTGCACTGGTTTTCACACCTAAAGTCAAAAGAGCATGTGTGTTCTTCTCTATACTTTCTTATCTTAAAGAAATGTGTGTCTTTCAATACCATTGCCCTCAGCCCCCAGTTGCAGTTCTCATCTGCACACTTGACAGTAAATAAAGCAGGTGTTGACTTGTAGACTTTGTACACAAAGTTCTCCCGCATAGCGACTTTCTTAAGTGCAACTTTCACCATCTCCTTTGAGTAAAAAATCTGTCCAATATGGATGAACCCTATGTAGTCTTCATGACTAGGACTATCACCCTCCATAATTTCTCCCCATTCAGTATTTTTGTCCCTTGATTCACAACTAATTACCTCACTCCCACCTTCTATCTCATAATCAATCTGAAATGGAACAAGGATGTTTTTTTCACTCACTACAGTTGTTTTAGTTGTCTTCTTCTTCTTTCTCTCTGTCACATACAAAGGCACACTCCATTGCACCTTCTCTGATTTGTTGATGTCAATGAAACACTTGAAGTCCTCCTCCGTGTCCACAATATATGGTATCTGAATTTTCTGGAAAGGGTTCAAGTGCGACAACTCAATTTCATGTGCTTGTGTCTTCAAATTAAACCTTTGAATAATTTTATCCTTGGCACCATTCAGCCCTATGTTTATGTCGATTACAAATGCTTTTGAAACCAATGTCCCAACATAAGCATTCGAACCATCTTTCATCTTCCATTCTCCCCCCAACATACGGTTAGAATATTCATTTGTACCTGTATAGCACAAGTTATTGTGTTCATAAACATTCTGTCATCACTGTACAATTCCTGAATTGTAATGAATCTAATTATCAATCTGTCATCACACCTAATATTCTAAATCTAAGTTCCAAATCTTGTCATCAACTTCTTTCCTTAAACAACAATATTGTCTTCGTATTATATTTGTCTTCATGTTTATAATTCATAGCATCATCCTATATTTCATCTTAATACTGTCATCCAACACACACCAACTATGAAATTATAAATCCAAATTTAACATTTAGCAAATCATTTAATTTCAATTATCATAATCATATTTCTCTTAAAAAATATTATGTCATCAAAATTACATTATGTCTAACCATTGGTTTGTCATCTAAAGCTATCAACATTCTGTCATCACTGTTCAATTCTTGAATTGTAATGAATCTAATTATCAATCTGTCATCACACTTAATACTCTAAATCTAAGTTCAAAATCTTGTCATCAACTTCTTTTCTTAAACAACAATACTGTCATCAAAATTACATTATCATTCGTTTGTCATCTAAATCCATCAACATTCTATCATCACTGTTCAATTCCTGAATTATAATGAATCTAATTATCAATCTGTCATCACACTTAATATTCTAAATTTATTTCAAAATCCTGTCATCAACTTTCCAATCTTTTAGTCTAATATTTTGTCCTCAAAAATATAATTCTGTCATCAAAATTATAGTATGTCTAATTATTATTTTGTCATCAAAAAAATAATTTTGTCCTGAATTGAAATGAATCTATTTATCAAACTGTCATCACATTTACAATTTTAAATTTAAGTTCAATATCATGTCATCAACTTTCCAAACCTAATCCAATATTTTGTCCTCAAAATTATAATTCTGTAAAACATCTTTTTTTATTCAACATTTTCTCATTCAACTTTCTATATCTAATCAGTATTCCATATGAGCATCATATTGTCATCAGGATCAAGATTCAACAGTACCATTCTATATTCATCAACACTCTGTCATCCAGTTTTCATTATTTTATTCAATCATTGTACTTCATCTTTTTCGTCCATCAAAATCCTTTTTTTAACAACATTTTGTCATCAGAAATGCAGAAAGTCTTTAAAATCACTGTTTATTTAATTATTTCGTGTGTTGGAGCATTCACATTCATGGAATTATATGATGACATAATTAATCTTACCTCGAATTCGAATTTGCAGCAGGATGTTTCTTATATCGCGACGACAGATTGATGCTTTGTTAGTTTGATGAAGTCAAACCTTGAATTTCATCCCAGAAGCTACCCCGAGAGAGTTCTTATGAAGCGCGCGAAGCGTACTTCATTAATCTTACCAGAAACGTCGATGCGAGCCACCAAGTCCAGTCGATGGGAGACGAGACGAGGCGTGGCGTCGAGATTTCTGGTGGAGGTGATTCGCTGCGAGACAGAGGATTGACATCACCGGGAAGGAACGAGCTTTTTTGCTCTGAATGAAGAGGAAGGACGAGGACGACGACACCGGGAAGGAGGACGAAGAAAATCGGCGTGAAGAATGAGGAGGAAGAAAATCGGCGTGAAGGAGAGGGAGATGGAGGAAGAAGGAAAACGGCAGGGAAGGAGAGGAAGAAGAAGAGTAGCGCATGTAACAGAATAGAAAAGGGAAGGGTTAGTTAACCTTCCTTGTATAAAACGGGTTAGTTTCTTCATTAAACTTTGTAAAAAGGGTTATTTAACCCGTTTTTGGGGCAATGTCCATGTCTGATTACTTTGGGCCCTGCATTGTTAGGCTCGCTTTGCCAAAATTGGGGTAAGTAACCCTTTTTTTCCTCTTACTTGTACTTTCTAACCCTAAACGTTTATAGTGTGTTAACTAACCTTTTTGTGTTGATGACAGTAATTTTTTTGATGACAGTAACTTTTTTGATGACAGTAATTTTGTTGATGACAGTTTGCGTTTTTGATATTTTTATATCATATTTGATTATAATTTTTGTCATCATTTTTATTAATATTGTCATCGCAAGATGAATAAAAAAACAACGACGATATGAACTGTCATCCATACATCATGAACTGTCATCCGACGACATAAACTGTCATCAGACGACAATAATATTTCTCAGTCTTTCTCATTGAATTAACAAATCTTATGAATTTTTTAAAATAAATAGTGTTATCATCCAGTGTCAATTTAATTTAAATCATCATTATTAAGTCAAATTAAAGTGTCATATCCACGCTATTAATATTGTGATGGCAAAAAAAAAACATTATTAAGTAAAATTAAATTATCATCGAAGTGTCATCAACCTCTTGACAGAAATTTTGATGACACTAATACTATTATTTAGTTCTTCTAATTGATACGGAGTACTTTGTTGGTCATAAAAGCGTAAAAATCATAATTAAATCCTCATAGAGAAGAAGAATAAATTAAACTAATAGATAAAATACATAAAAACAAGCAATTTCAACTTAAATTACATGAACAACCTGTTGTCATCAACAAACAATTTCAACATTCGAACTAGACAACCGAATACATATTGTCATCAATAACATTAATGGGAGTCTGAAGTGATGATTGAAGATCCGATGAAGAGCCAGGAACAAACTGAGAATAACTTCATATTATGAAGTAGAAGAGCATCTCTAACATGTTCGTCGTGAGCAGAAAACTAATGTTACAAACCTGATTCATCTTCCTGCTTGCAGAGATGCAGAAACTTCCAGGTGGAAATTCAACGGCTCCACCATCTTCTCCCGCATAAGAGCACTGTCGTCGGTCCTTGGCGAGATCTAGGTTAGAATCGACCTTGTCTGCGCTATTACGAGTTACAGATCTCCGTCGAGGCCGAAAACTTCCTTTTCATCTTCATCCTTGTCCTCTCCCTCCCTTTCATCATTGTCTCCTACCTATTCATCGCCGAATCGCTCGCTATCAAGACTATGATCTTCATCTCCTTCGCTGGATTACGGATCTGCGACATTGCGCTTCATCTCCTTCCCCACGCTTCGTCTTTCTCTGCGGCGTCCTTCCGAGATTCCACACACGTCCTGTCTGGATGGAGAGCTTGGAGGTCTTCGGGAGGGAAGAGCTTGGAGAACTTGGAGCTTGGATTTCGCCAAGGACCGACGACAGAAAGCTTGAATGCAAAGTAGGCATATACTGCGCTTGAACATGACGACAAGGTTGAAATTGACGCGGATTCCAATCGACTTTGTTCGATTGACTTGAAAATCGAGATTTGGAATCGGATAAGTATCCGATAGGCGAAGGAGGCGAGATCGAGTGAGCGCGATAGCAATTCGTCGGTGAGAAATCAGCGCAGGAAGAGGAAGAAGAAGACGATTGCGAAGAGTTGTTGCTTCTCGTTTGATTCGTTCTCAGAATCGCTTTGATCTTCAATTAACTTGTGCAAAGAAATGGAGGCAGAAGAGAGGGAAGGAAGCGGAAAGAAAGGAGGCTGAAAGAATGGAAGCTGAAAGAAAGGAGGCGGAAAGGTTAGAGAAGTAGGTTAGATACGAAAAGGTTATTTTCTACAATTTGAATAAAGGCATGTTAGAAATTACTCTTATTAAACAATAAGGGGCAAAGGGCCCCGTATTGTCCTCGCTTTGGATGCGCCTCTTTTCTAATTTTCCTTATGATGGGGGTAAAGTGGATATTATACTCCAGCCTGTCAATTAGGCGGATAGGATTGAATCATTGAAATTAGTTGAGTTGGTAATCACGTAATTGCACTATTAGCAAGTATTTAAGAGCCTTTAATCGGTGGTCACTAACCGATATCATACGTAAATCAATAGTAACTAGTTCATTCCCCGCGCTTCGCGCGGACCTAACACGTTTATTTTTATCGTATTTATATATTTTGTATTATTTTCACATATCTATTTATGCAGTAACTTTAAAAAAAATAGATGTTTTTAATTAATTAAATATACAAATTTTAACATATTGATTAGTAATGAAATCTAAAAGATATAATTACTAATTAATGATATTTTAAGATCATTATCTACATAACAACAACCTGGTGAAAGAGAATCTCAAAAGATAATCAACGCACATGTGCAAGGAGAATCTCAAAAGACATATGCATGGAACAAATAAAAATCGATGAGAGAAATACGATACAAAAATGAACATACGAACATACACTCAAAACATAACTAAAAGACCCAAATTAGGAGATGATAGGATCGTCCTAGGCTGCGTCACGGTGCAAGGAATGGCTCCAACTTTCAGTCCGGCGGCAACCGGGTGACTTGCGGTAGATCTGGAAAGATGGCGATGGTTTGAGCAGCTCAAGAAACCTTTTGTGGGCGTTCTTGTGGTGAAAATGAAGAGGTTGAAGTGTAGTTTATGGTGGTGAAGACGGATTGTAGATAGGATGAAAATCGAGGGAGATATGAACTCTCAAAGTCGGATATGACTCACCGACAAAGAGAGGACTATGGAGCTTGGATGCTACACACCAAGCGGTGATGATGGAGATCTTGAGGGGTTGATATGACTCACAAACACTCAAGATTATGACCTTCAAAGATGCAGTTTTGCTCAAGCAAAAGAGAGCTTTTTGTTTATCAATTCAAAGGTGAAAATTACAAAGCATAAGGATGGCTTAAATAGGCTAGTGAAGTTGACCTCTCCTTGCCATCCAAGGTAAGTCTTTAAGCCTCCTAATGAGTCATAAAGATTGGTGTTCAATGGCCATTGAATGTGCCAAATAAGGTAAAAATGCAAGAAAGGAAAAACAAGATAAATGTGCCTAGGATGCTCTATGTGGCTGGCGCCTAGGCTGCTCCTTCCTTGATGTCCAAGATGTGAAATGGACCTCCAGTCTTGGACTCTTCAAGCCCAAAAGTGAGCAAGCCTTGGGAGACGTCTTCTTGGAGTGCCTTTGCCTTGGCGCGGGTAATGCGCATAGGCACCGACATAGTGTCTTCCTTGGACTTGTCTTCTTCAAGATGGGATGGAATCACATCAGGAGATTAAATGAAAGAAAGAGCAATTGGCAATAAACGAACAGTTTAATACATTGAATTAATGTATTAATTCAATGCATTAAACTTTCTAAAATAATCAAAGGCATTAATTCAATGCATTAACTAAGTACCAATTGACATTATTTCATCAAACACAACAATTTTTATATAGATACTAAAGCCTTGTTCAAAAGGATAAGAGTGAGATTACAGTTGCCAAGTGTTGCATGAGAGGGGATTAAAAGACTATCAGTTTTATAATGATAATTAAAGAAATGGTAAGTATTTAATGTAAATATATGACCACCAATGACATGGCAGAAGAAAACATTTAAGTAAAAGCCTAACACGTTTACATTTATCGTATTTATATATTTTGTATTATTTTCACATATGTATTTATGCTATAACATTTAATAAAAATAGATGTTTTTAATTAATTAAAAATAAAATTTTAACATATTGATTAGTAACGGAATCTGAAAGGTATAATTACTTATTAGTGATATTTTAAAATCATTATCTACATAATAACAACCTGCTGAAAGAGAATATCAAAAAGACAATCAGCATGTCCAAGAAGAATCTCAAAAGACATACGAATGGAACATATAAAAATCGATGAGGGAAATACGATACAGAAACGAACATACGAACATACACTCAAATCATAACTAAACGACCCAAATTGGGAGATTAAATGAAACGAAGAACAACTGACAGAAACGTACAGACGTGAGACGACTGCAGTAGCAACCTAATTAAATGTGATGTTTTTGTAATGTATTAACTCAATGCATTAACCTTTTAAAAAGAATTTAATTAATTAAGTAGGTACCAATTGTCATTACTTCCTCAAATCCAACAATTTTTATATAGATATAGATAGATTGATTAATTAGACGTTATGTAGAATCCAAGACAAGTTGCGAGAAACCATATTTCGGTGGTTTGGGCACGTTCGGAAGCGGTCGCTTTGTATCCCCATTTACAGTTGTGAGGTTCTGGTGTTGGGAGACTATCGTTGTGGTAGAGTTCGTCCATAAAAGAGTAGGATGGAACTAAAAGTAATTTGTAAAGACTTGTCCGCATTGGCCCTCTCTGAAGATTTGACTCAAGACAAAGTTTTATGGAGGGAGAAAATTCAGGTTCTGAAACCTAAGTTAGTGTTTCCTTCGAGTAGGTCATCCTTGGTGTCGTGCTTGAGTCTCTGTTGTGACTTTTCAGTATTTTTTCTCTATTTCTCTCGGTTGATGTTTGTGTGGTTCTAGTCTTTTCAATGTTTTGGCTTGTTAGGACTTGTATAAGCTCTTTATGGTTTTGTTTTGCTTTTGGATTATATAAGTTACTTCCTCAACTTGTTGGAGCAAGGATATCCAATCAAACAACTATTAACTCCGTTTTCATCACATGCATGCAAATTTACGACATATAAACAAGTTATTTCATGCTCATCCGTTCTAACACATAAAAATCACATCTTTTCTATATTAAAACATGATTTTGACCAAATAAACACAAACCCTAACTTTAAACCATCAATTTTATCCATCTCCCTCCTTTTCTACTTTGAAACATAATTTAAACTTTACAAAACATTAATTTAAACAAATAAAACTTACATCATTGATGTTGCCTCATGATGGACCACATTCTTCACCATTTTGGTTGATATAATCTTTCTAATTTAACATTTTGGTTGAGATCGTGTTCGAATAAAAATGAAAATGGATGAAAAATGGTGTTAGATGGTTAAAGATGAAGTTAGATCGGTGAATAAATGTTGTATTGGTAGTAATTGAATGTAGTGGTTGTGGATTAGACATAATAGCCTTGCTTTTCAGATTTAAGTCAACTTCGTCACGTACCCAAGAACTAGATTCGTGACAGACCGGTCCCCATGTCGATACGTGACGAAGCTCTATAGTAACAGGTTCGTGACGAGTGGCTGGCATCGCTTCGTGACGTATATGTTCATCCGTAATAAATCTCCCCACGTGTCAAATAGCAATTTGAGGACATTTTAAATAGAACTTAATTTGTTTAAATATGTACCTTAATATGTTAAAAATAAACTTTGTTTAAATATGTTAACTTATTTTTTCAAGTTTTATGAATAGTATACGTATATTTTTTTTTTTAACAACGACCAAGTCTTTCCGGAATTGCTCCAACTCCAAGTGTGCACCAGTGTATCATCCAAATGTTTGCGCAATCAGCCTGGTTCGACAAACACAAAATAAGTTAGTAAAACAAAGACAAAACTCCAATCAGAGGAACAATATGTAGTATATTCACGAATTTCCCTCTAACATCTGATTTTAAATCGTGTAATTTAATTTAAAATCATGTGTAAGATCTCCTCCATTCACACATAAACTCAATATTTACCTATACCACGGTAATGTTTAATTTTCTAACCCATATACACTCATATATTCATGTACATACTAGCATACACTCATATAATTACATTATTTATGTGTTATAAATATTATATACTTTATTTGTATCAGACCGACCTTTGTTAAAAACATTACATACTACGGAGTACTAGTTTTCTTTGAGTGGGTTACAACTTCAGGTTAGGACACTAGTCGTATCTGCAGGGTTTTAGATATGCTCTAACAGGAAAAAACAAGTGAGACAACAAACAATTGGACATGATACGACAGAGTTTTTGCTACAAGATAAGACCTCGAACTCGCCATTAACATCATAACCAATTTATCTCATGCACGTATTACAAACTTTATATTGTTTAAACTTATAGTGGATCATTTAATCAACTAAATCAGATAAGAGACAAAGTACTAGCTAGCACCTATCTCATACTTAAATCGATGGAATTCTTAGTTTCAAATAAAAGTTACAAATTAAGGCATTAAAAAGATCAAATTGTAAAAATGTAGCTGTCAAAAGGCACTCTCTCGACTCTGAAGGCATATTTTTAACATGTCATGGAGTCGTGTGTCACCCCACTAACTCATAGAAAGAAAATAAAAATTGGGTCCATGGTTATCTCTAAGATAAAACAAATTGCATATGGGGAAACGAAAATGAGATTTGAAGCAACATATGTAGACATACTGTATTGTTCTTGCCTCTTCCTTGTGTCCTAGAAAACGAAGAAGCATGAAGTGGTATCTAAGTCAACTGCAGAGAGTGAGCATCTGCCTATGTCTCATACGAGCAGCGAGCTTGTTTGGATGGATGGTCCGATCGATGCGTGATCTTGGTGTGTCTGTTTCGTTACCGATTTCATTGTACTGTGTGAATAAAGTTGCACAACAATTGGCTGAAAATCTCGTTTTTCACGAGCGCATCAAAGACATTCGTACTGATGTGCACGATGCACCTATATTCATAAAAGAATTGCTGAAGGGTTTCTCCCTATTGTTCATGTGCAGTCTCACTTGCAGCTTGTTGATGTATTGACGAAAGCTCACTTAGGAGTTAGCAACATAATACTGTTGATGTATTGACGAAAGCTCACTTAGGAGTTAGCAACATAATACTGTTGATGTATTGACGAAATTCTCAAATTCTGCAGCTATATAGTCTCGTTATCCCGAGTCCTACTTGAGGGAGTGTATAGAATAGTATAGTATAGATACTAGTCATTGACGTGACGCTTGTTTATTGGTCTGTTGACTTGTATACCGATCTGCTTCCTTTTACGGATTGAGGTGTTTACCAATACAAAGAATTTTTTTCAAATGTCTCTCATGTTCCTTTCTTCGATCTTTTGATGGTTTGATCGTTGTTTTGGATGATTTTGTGCGTTTATCTCAATAGATACATATTCTTAACATGCACATGCATTAATCCATGTATATATTAAGATTATTTTTCGGAAATTTCAATGTGGAAAACTCATTTTTATATGTCATCTCAAGCATAACTGTCTAGATGAATTGTCATTTGATTGTAGGAACCTATATTTCTACAACATATAATTTGTATAAAATATTATAATTAAAACAAAATTAAAGTAAGAGGAAACCGATCGAACCACTACCGAAATGAGAATGGTCGAACTTGAACGGAGTCGATATTATAATCTCTTTCCTTAATTCTGAAAACGCCCTGTGGCGTGACGGTTACCAGCGTTCCGAATCCCATGATAAAACCGTTATCGCTACTGAACTCACACAACTCGGATCAGAAGCCCAACGAACTCTATTACTGTGTGTACTCTCAGACTCGAGAAAAAAAAGAGGAAGAGGTGACAAACTGTAAAAACGTGGGAGAAGGAGAAGAGAGAATGATGTTGTTGAGTGTGTAAATTTGAGTGCAGCAGAGTCTCTTTTTATAGCCCGTTGGAGAGAATCCGTGGATTAAATGGACCAATCCGCGTGGATTAAATGGCTCAATCCGCGTGGATTAAATGACCTAATCCGTGGTAAAAAATGCATGACATGAATGCAGTCAAAGCGTGTGACAATGCTCGATCAAAGGGAATCTGCAGCCTTCAATCCGTTCGGATTGGACTAGGCCCAGAAAAGAAGAACCTCCTCCTCGGCCTACGACCCATTCCCCAAGATCCCAAGAGCCCACAAGCCACAAGCCGAACCGAGCCAAACCAAAACGAACCGCGCATGTGTGGTCTTTGAAGGCCCAAACCCACCAGGATAGCCTCTGGCCCAATCACATCCATTACAATCCACTCCTAGTTTATATACTAGATAGTTTATCTGCTCCTAATCAATGTGGAATGCACATTATTCCTCAAACTCATTTAAGTTACATTAAAACAGAACCCGAATTATACAAATGAACATACTAAGGAATAGTGTTGCGGAGACGAAGCCAACACTCTCATTATCCGACACCAACGGTCCCCAAAAAATTCGATTCCAACATTAACGAGTCTTAAGATCGGACAAACAGATTCAATGAGCTAACTGCTAACACGATATAATCACAAAGAACTTTTAATGCCGCTCATGTGGGCATACCAATTGGATATGTATGGAATAGCCCATAAACTTATTTATTAGGATACATGTATCCAATCTTCCGATATGTGAAACTCATTTTCATGAAATAGAACGATTCGGAGGGAATGGAACCATAAGTCCATTAACACATTCAAAAGTACGTAGTATCATCCCAAAGGGCGTTTTAGGACTGTATTATTCTCTTTTCTCCTTCTGATAGGGCGGTGTTTAACCCCTCATCCGAAAAATTATAACCCACATTCTTTTGGGGCGCATTCTAGGTGCGCTCAAAACTGAACCGGATTTAAAAAAAACGTTTGGGTGCATCCTTATTGCACCCAAGAGTGGATGTGAGTTATAATTTTCCGAGTGCGGGGTTTTTTCCGACTTCCGATATGGGATTTGATGCAGTGTGCGTTTTATCATGTTTCTGTTTTGTTTGGGTTAGCTTTCAACTAGCCCTGTTGTTGGGTTAGTTCGGACTGAGGGGTTAGGTTTAGCGATGTATTAGCCACGTTCTTAGATTAGTCATAAAGAGATTGAGATAGACATGTTGTTCAAGTGTCTATTAGGATAAACCACGTGCATTTGAGAGGATGATTTGGGAATCAAAACCCTTTCACATTCGAAAGTTTAAGAGTAACAATGCGATGTAATGACATACAAATCTAATAAATTACTCATTTATTATCAATTAGTTGTACAATAAAATTCAACTTGACTTTAACATTGAGTATGTATCATTATGGGTCCAAAACTAACCCAATTAGTTAGGTCGACCCGACCCGATCCGAAAAATATGATCCAACCCGACCCGAAAAGCTCATGAACCCGTTTGGATCAAACCCGTTTTCGTCCCGAACCCGTTGGGTCAAACCCGGGTCGACCTGAACTTCTCGAAACTCATGGAAGGACCCATTTTTCACATATTTTATATCATTTAAATTAAAAAATAACAATATATTTTATTAAATAACAATTTAATAATCTTATTTTATTATAAAATATTTTGAAATTTTTATTTTCTTTGTTACAATAAAAAAATCGAACATTTGAAATCAGTTGGATTGACCGGACCCGTTCAATCCGAAAATGTTGTCGGTCTGATTGACCTGAACCCGTTTTCGACCGAACTCTGTTTTCGACCCGAACCGTTCGACCCGTTTGTCAGATCCATGCATGTGTGCAGGACCCTCGGATTTATAAGTTGGTACACCATAGCATAACACGTTTTCCTATCCGTACGACACAATGCTACTTTTACCGTCAACTTGTTGGGTTACTAACTTCTAAAGTACACTAATCTCTAATTAATAATGCTTTGAATATTATTAGTGGGCACATTTGTAGATATTTATGACGAGTAAACACGCCCATATATAGCATCCACACCGGCCATATCTTTCCATTCCCCACCATCACAAATTCACAACTCACACAACACACAACACACAAATAAAACCCCACCCCACCCTTCTCTCTCTTTCTTTCAATTCTTCTCCTCTTCAATTCAACAATACACACATATATTAATTGCTAAGCTAAAGATGGGAATAGTGGCGGAAAAAGAATACACGTACTCAGAAGAGACACATCTAACGGTGATGAAGACGTCGGTGTTCTTCGCCGGAGACGGGTTCACCGCCCACGACTGCAACGGCTGCCTCGTCTTTCGTGTCGACACGTATGGTGGGCCCGATACCCGAGACCACCGCGAGCTCGTCCTCATGGACTCACTTGGTCACTCCCTCCTCACCCTCCGCCGTAAGGTATAACTACTTAACCTAACCTAACCACCTTAATTAATTATTACTATTGTACGTTTTACTCCATTGTCAGATCACTCCATCTCCTAGGATGATTTAAAAACCTAGTGGGTGACTATCCATTCATTTTTATTAGTTGAATTGTTTTTTTTAATATACTCAATTCTTTAAAAAAGGTAAACTTTTCCCTATAAAAGGTATAACCAATCAAAGACCATGAGGTATTTACCCACTAAGTATATGGATCATTTTCCGTCGATCCATCTTCATGAGATTCAGATCGAATCATATCCATGTGTTTTGTTACTTCCCAAGTGCTTCACCAATTTCAAGTCTTAATTACATATTAAAACCCTACTTAATTAACTCTTACGCTCTCTCCAAATTCCAAGAAGATGTCTAGCTAGCTAGTGGAACTATTTTAATCATGTGTGTTAATTTTTAGAATATGTTGTTCAAATTTAGGTCTAGTTTGGTTCTATTGTTTTTGTAGCCGTTTAAAACAGAGACAAATCTCACCCTAAAGTAATCACATGTGAATTAGGGGAACTTTATCTCCCCTATATCTTGATTTTCCACCAAATGCAGCTATATTTAAATTTATTTAAATCCTTTTGTATCTCAATCTGATTCCCTTTATCACCGATGGCATATATAATGCCAAACGAGCCCTTAAAATTGATTCTCGTTCTTCTACCAACATATCTTGATACCGGTCATAATATTTATAATGATTTCCAAAATAATTGATGAAAACGTGGGTCTATTATAAAGTATATTTACATATAAAGTTACATTCGTTTGTTAATTAGTCAATGATTTAACCCTTTGAGCAGAGGCCAAGTCTTCATCAAAGATGGGAAGGCTTCACGGGCGAAGGCGAAGACGGATCAAAACCGATCTTCAGCGTACGTCGATCCTCGATAATCGGACGGTCATCCGACGTAACCGTGGAAGTGTACGGACCTCCGACGGAGTATCAAATCGAGGGTTCGTACGGAAAGCGTTGTTGCACGGTTTACGATGTAGATCGGTCGGTAGTGGCGGAGATACGTCGGAAAGTCGACATGACCACCAACGTGGTGCTTGGAAGAGATGTGTTTCTTCTTTGTGTTAAGCCTGGATTCGATTGTGCTTTTGCTATGGCGCTTGTGCTTGTTCTTGATCAGATTGGTGGTGACGATGATGGAGATTTTGATGGTAGTGATGGTTGGTCTGGTGATAGTCACCGTGATGATAGCTCCGGGAGTGGTTGAACTTAATTTCTTTTCAATTATATTGGTTTTGAATGGATTTGATCGAGTAGGTAGTGGAGACTTGGAGTGCAGATCGATGGTTAGACATGTGACATTTTGTATGATTGTGATGGATGTTTTCGGTGGTGTTTTTTATTGTTGTGTATATCCAAATGGTGTATTTCAAGGGACCAATTCCTTAAAACGACAAGTGTAGAATCTTTATGTTAATGCGAAGGGAATTCAGATACAAACTAATAATTAAATAATAATTAAACAAGTTATTAACTAAATCATTTAAGGCGGAAATCCTAGAAAATCGACTAGTTATCTTTAGATGAAAAATCACCCATCTTTCGAAGATTAAAAGTCTACTTGTATATTAAAGTTGAGATTTAGAAATGAATGAGAGATTACAATCTTTTTTCTAAGATCTAATCTAGTTCCTATCAGAAACGCTCAAATCAAAACACAAAACGTCTTACTTGATGTTCTTGAATAAGAACAACTTTTTATTCTTCTTAGCAAGATGCACACTTCGAACTCTCAGAATGCATAGTGATAAATTAAGGCGTAACATTGAGTATTTATACAAGTAAGATCACAATAAAAGATCTCGATAAAGAGATATTCCTTGAACGATCTTCATTTCATAAATCCATAATTCACACGTTTTATGAGTTCACATAATTAAACTCATAATCCTTACTTCACACCTATTATAGAATGAATTATCAAGTAATTAAGATCTCGCATGAGAAAAGAAACTCCATGAAAATTGAAGTTCTTGAAGTTTCATTACAACAATAAGGTTCTATTTTCTAAACTTTGAGACCGAGTGATAAAAATAAAGTAACTAACTTATACGGATCGTGGGATATTTATTTATCTTATCTTATCTATATAAAAGTTGGTTGTCCATTGTTAAAATTGAATAAAATTGGTACTAATTTAATGCATTACTCATTTCTTAATCACATCCTATTGGACTTTTGGGCATGTATTTAAATATCTTTCTTATATCCCTATGTTGTATTTATTTATAGTCTACTTGATTAAGTCACAAATTAAATTAATGCGTGAGCTTCTCTTATGACAATGCAAACTTATTCTAATATTATGTTTTAAAACTACTTCAAATATAAATATAAGGAAATAAAAAATACTTATATTTACAAATATTAATAAATTTGATAACAACAACAACATATTAACAAATAATGTATAACTATATTAAATCACATACGAAATTCCGTAATTTTCTCGCGCGGAGCGCGAGGCCCTTATCTAGTCTATATAAAAGTTGGTTGTCCATTGCCAAAATTGAATGAAATTGGTAACAATTTAATGCATTACTCATTTCTTAATCACCTCTTATTGGACTTTTGGGCATGTATTTAAATATCTTTCTTATATCCCTATGTTATATTTATTTATAGTCTACTTGATTAAGTCACAAATTAAATTAATGGGTGAGCTTCTCTTATGACAATGCAAACTTATTCTAATATTATGTTTTAAAACTACTTCAAACATAAATATAAGGAAATAAAAAATACTTATATGTACAAATATTAATAAATTTGATAACAACAACAACATATTAACAAATAATGTATAACTAATCACATACGAAAATCCGTAATTTTTTCGCGCGGAGCGCTAGGCCCGTATCTAGTATTTATATGTAGTTATAAAAATTATTGAGCTAATTTTGCGTATGACGTGAGAATAAAGCTAGTAAGACAGATAGCATACACCTGAGTATGCGAGCCATGACTAAAGATCTCTATTATACACACAAAGAAAGAATGTATACATTAGGTACGAATATACATATGGGAGAGCTTACGTACGTATCATAAGATGAATATACAAATCACATCAGAGAAATCAATATTTCAAAGTATAATACGATTAATATCTGTATACACTTACACTACAATACACAATTAACTTCTCCCTTAAAAGTTCGTAGTTAGAAAGTAGTACCATGACAAAAAAGTTACGACAAATTATCATTATAACGAGTGTGTTGTCAATTATCATGTTGATTATTAAGCGGAAAAGGAACTTAATTTGAACAAGTGGTTGCCATGCATTGAGATTAATTCATGCAATGAAAATTTGACTTTGCAATTTGTAGCGGTTAAGACTTATATATGAAATCGACACTTCTAGGTGTGTGGCCGGTGGCATCTAACACGGTATATATGTATAAAACACAATAAGATTGCGTTGTTTCCCAATATTCAACAGCCACAAAATAGCGTTTGCCTCTCAATTCATAAATATGTGTATAGACTTGTCAACGTACTCAAATTTCTTTGTTTTGGCTCACGAGTCAATGGGTAAGAAGGATAAATAGATCTAATACGAATATATATTAACATATATGTTAACGCCAATATATATGTATATATAAATATAACTACATACATCTTTATAAGTAGTATTTGATGCATACTAGGTGGGATGCGCGTGCGCAACCGCGGTGATAAACCTTCTTTAAGGTGTTCGTGTAGTTATATTTGTAATAATTTTGACGTGAGAAAATAAAAAATTCTATTTTCAAACAAATCGTTGGCAGAAGAATCTACAAGATCGAATAAAAGAGGTAGAAAATGTCATAACTCACGAGTTAATGAGCGATGAAATCGGCACCAAAATTCAACAACTCGCGATCGAATAAAATAAGAAACCCACTTGAATTAATGCAACCAAAAACTACAACCAAATTGTTTAACATAAAAACGGTGAAAGAAGTAATTGATTCTCAATTTGGCTAATTTGAGCAACATGGTCTAAAAACCAACATTAGATATGAAATAGTCTAGGGATAAAACTGTAAAACAAAAAAGATAAATGGACTTCTTCTTCACCTCGATCGCTTTGTCCTGAGTCCTATGATGCCTGACTCGTTCCCCCATCTTCTATGACGTGATCCATCCGAACCCTACGTGTGTATCACAAATTATAAGATATATATATATTAATATTGAACCTTTTAGAACTTATGTTGATAAGTGTGTCACGAAAATGGCCTATAAATGGAATATGATTCATCCTACTAATAAAGATTATATAAACCCCCTATAAAATGGAATCAACAAATGCACATAATTTATGGGCTAGGTTATCAACACTGCATAAATTTGTTTCTAATCAATATTTTTTTCATAATATTTTCATTTGCATAATACATATATCGATTTACCATTTACGACTCAAAAGAGAATTCATACTTGTCTACATAAGATAAAAAAAGTTCTCAAGTTGAGTGTGAACTATTTGACCTAGGTTTTCTGTCTACTCTCTTTACTCGCCTCATGTTGTTGGTTTTCTTCTTCGTTTGAGAACTATTTAAAATTAATTGAACTATTTCATATATTCCGAGCATCGAATTCTTAATTATGAAGCTCCTTACATATCTTGATAGATCAACACTTAATTTTGTTGCTACTTATGCTCTGAATTGAACTGATTGCAAAAAATAGAACTATCTTGGGCATAAACTTACTTCCAACTCTTCATTAATGTTTATTTCTTCATCTTTAGGATACAATTGCTCTGACTTTCATCTCAGATTTTGATTTTGAGGGATGCAACTTATCTTTGGATACAACTCTTCTTAGAACTAAAATTTATGTGTCAAAACTGGTAAAATACATCTTTGATGGGTTCTTATGCCGTGAGCTTAAATGAAGTGTATTTCTTTATTAGATGAAGTTTATCTTGTCACCGAAGTAATATGCTTCCTAAGTTGCCAGATATACACCATGATGTTTGTAACACAATTCAGGCTTAAGAAACACATTTTCATAGTTCATAGAGATATGAAATGTGATTACCCAATTAAGAATGTTTGAGAATCACTATGCTCTCGAATACGGCACAAGTGAGTCTACCAAAAAATAAAAAATTACTGCACAAGTGATTGGAGTATGCTAAATTCTGTTGATCTGGAAACACTTTTGAATTCGCTACACTACGTTCCATCAATGCCAATCCCATGAAAATTAACTGGGCCCTTGTTGTCATTAGCAATCAATAATATGTTTAGATTCTTGAAATATTTGTGATGCTTCAAAGTCCTTGTTTTTTTTTGAAATCCATCAGGATATTTGTGATGCTTCACCTCACCAAACCCACGCTCGATTCCAAGATCAATTCTCGTGAAACCATTCAAAACGAGCTCAGTCTCCACGTCTTTGTCGGCTAATTCAACCCAAAGAAGCTTGACCACTCTCTACTTGACCACCGGAAACGCCTCTGAATACCTCGAGTCCCGTCAATTATGGGTGACGCCGTTGGATTCGGCTCTGACATCCCCAATTCCAAGTACGATAGACTCCATACAATATCTATGCTCTCAAAGTGAACTCTCTGATAAACGCTCATGCGGTCCTCTCTATCGCCGCCGCTTTCGCCTCCACCGTTGACATCACCGGATTGCTCGAGAAGCCGGATGCAAAACACTCGCCTCCCTTGAAAATCATAACTCAATTTCGGACCCGAAATAAATGATTTCTATTAGAGGAAAAAAACGTAAATTTACACATAAAGTTACTATTCACTTGAGGAGGCTTGTCTTTTAAGTAGTAAAAGATATATTTATTGATGTGGGGAATGAAATATTTACATTTTTAGGGTAATATAGATTAGTAATAGTTCATTCCCCGCGCTTCGCACGGGCCTAACACGTTTACTTTTATCGTATTTATATATTTCGTATTGTTTTAACATATGTATTTATGCAGTAATTTTTAATTAAAAATAGATATTTCTAATTAATTAAATATATGAATTTTAACATATTGATTAGTAACGGAATCTGAAAGGTATAATTACTAATTCGTGATATATTATAATCATTATTTACATAATAACAAACCGCTGAAAGAGAATCTCAAAAGACAACCAACATGTCCAAGGAGAATCTCAAAAGACATACGCATAAAACATGTAAAAATCGATGAGGGAAATACATTAAGTAGGTGTCAATTGTCATTGTTTTATCAAACTCAACAATTTATATATATATATATATATATATATATAGATATATAGATAGATATGACTTTTCCCTATTATTAGAGGCTTTAGTCTAAACTTATAGATGTATATGGTTTACGTTTTTATTCTTTATATCTATCTATATATATATATATATATAATTAAGTTGATGGTATTGAGAAAGTAATGATAATTGATACCGAATTAATGCATTGAATTAATGTATTGAAAAAATTGATATTTAGAATGGTTTGACATAAATTATAACAAATCCATGAAAAGAATAATGAAATCTTGAATCAACAAGTTTACTTGAAATCAAAAAGTTCATCACCTTCGTTTAAGACGTGTTGCTCAACCATTTATATTAAGGAAACAAATTATGTATGAACATTGATGTATTCATATCCCTATTTAGAGGGGCTAGAATGACTCTCTTTTTTTCGTCGAAAGAAATCATTTATCATCTTCCTGATTGATTTTGTGTTACAAATTTAACTTTGTTCAGCTTATATTGTTATATTGGATAGTTGTGAACATATTTTTCCTCAATTCAATTTTCGAACGTCTAGTTAGCCACTTTAAGTCGTATACAAAATTCGGTAATTTTCCCGCGCGAGGTCCGGTTCTAGCCTTAATCTTTATCTTAATCTTAATCTTAATCTTAATATACTATAAAATTAGGGGTGAGGTAAATTAAACACACTACATTTAATGCTTTGTTTTTAATTTATTATTTTCTTGATTTTTATATTCTCGTTTCTTTCCTACGCTTACGAATATGTCGCCCAAATGATGATATAGACTCACCAACACATGTCTATAATGGATCTGTATGAAATATATCATCATCTTCTACTCTTTGATTCCGCAAAAGCTAGGGGTTCCCCATATTAATCACCTGCATTCAATGTTTTGTTTTTAATTAATCTATTTTTTTGATTTTTTGATTTTTTGATTTTTTGATTTTTTGATTTTTTTCTATGTTTGACCAAATGAAGAGTTTTTCACCAACAACACATGACTATAGTAGATCCAAAATATATCATTATCTTCTAACCTTCGATTCTTCAACGCCCTATTGTGAAATTTATCTTATGAAATTTACATGCCGCAAAATCTTGTGAAATTTATCTTATGAAATTTACATGCCGCAAAATCCGCGCGTAGCGCGGACCCATAAAACCTAGTATACTATAAAATTAGGGGTTCCTCCAATTAACCACACTACATTTAATGCTTTATTTTTTATTTTTTTCTAATTTATGTATTTTCTTAATTATTTTTTCTCAGTTCTTTCCTACTTTTACGAATATGTCACTCAAATCAAGATTTTGACCCACCAACATATGTCTATAGTGGATCTGTATGAAACTTATCATTATCTTTTACTCTTCGGTTCCGCAACGTGTGAAGTTTTTTTGACCGAAAACCCGCGCTACGCGCGCGGGCTCAAAAAGTCTAGTATCTAGTATAATTATATAAAATATCTAGTCTAGTATCTAGTATAATTATATAAAAGTTGATGGACCTTGACAAAGTAATAGTAATTGATACTTATTTAATGCATTGAGTTAATGAATATTAAGAAGGATTTGATATAAATCATAAAAAAATCTATGAAAAGAAAAAAAGTAAAGTTTGAATCAACAAGATTACATGGATCAAGAAGTTTATATCTAACCTTCGTTTAAGACGCGCTGCTCAATTATTCATATTAAGGAAATAAATTATACATGGATATTGATGTATTTATATCCCCTTATTTAGAGGAGATACAGTGACTCTTTTTTTTTGTTGAAAAAAATCATTTATCATTTTCTTGATTGATTAAGTTTACAAATTTAACTTGGTTTATCCTCAATTCATTTCTAGGATGCCAATTTAACAACGTTAAGCCGTATTATCCTACGTTAAGTCTTGTTCTCACCGAAACCTTTCTCAATATATCCGTATGCCAGTCTTAACCAAATCTATATAATCTATTAAAGCTGAGCCCTTTCAAGGTTTCTCCTTGATTCTGGTCCTACCACATCTATGTGGCAATTTTTCATTGGTTCTACTTTAATTGTTTTTATATTTCTATTTGACTTAAAATAAAACATTATTATCTAATCACTTTTTAGGTAAATATATATATAGAAATAATTTCTAATAAATATGACTACAAACTATACTATTAAAATAAAATATTACTTAAACATTTGTCATATTAAGTTATCATATCTTATAATATATACAGTTTTCGCATTAAGGGGCCCATTGCCCCTTAATGAACAATACGAGCAGTTACTAACGCTCTTCTACTCGGGTTAAGTAAACTAACCTTTTCATCCAAGCCCTAATTTATTATTGTTTCTCCTCCACTCTCTTCAACCCCACTCGCAGTCGTCCCCAGTTCCTACTTCGTCCCTTCATCGCCATCGCCGACTCCTTTCCTCCCGCCGACTCGGAAGAGCGCATCGCCGGAGCACTCCGATCGAGATACGCTCGAAGAAATCGCCGTAGAATCTCATGGATCTCGATCTGAACACGTTGATGTGGTTGTCGACACTCTCATCCTCCTCCACTAGCTACTCCGCCTCAGCGGCTTCCTAGACGGAAAGTAGATCCACATCGAAGCTTAATCGAAGCGATAGCCTTCAGATCTACATAGAAGGAAGCGATATCCATCAGATTATGTACGAAAGGGGAGCAAATCCACATCGACTTCTTCTCCGCCATCAGATCCACATCGAAGCTAAAGCGGAGTCATTGCTCTGCTTCACGACCTCTTTGTTTGTGATTCGATAGAGACTTCTCCGGCTATGTAGCGGTGCCGACGTCTTCGACCTTGGATCGATTTAAATGTCGTCCATAATTTATTCGAGGCGATAGTCAAAGCCGATGTTACCGTGATCGAAGACGGAATCATGTTCCTCCATGAGATTGCTGAGGAGGTGGACTCTTCGCCTGAATCTAGCATGGTTGCTTCCTGGTTTGATTTCTATTCCAACTATCTCAAATTCTCCTCTAGAATGGTTGCTTCCTGGTTTGATTTCTATTCCAACTATCTCAAATTCGTTGTTGTATGTCATACATTTATGTTGATTACCTCAATGAATTATTTTACGCTCCCATGTTAATCCTCTCCTTCATTTCATGCTCAATTTTGTAATATGTAGGTCCTTTACATATTTGGTTATGTCTTATCTTTTCCTTAGCTTATATAATGTTCAAGTGTTGATACAATCTGTCATCAGATGTGATATGTGCTACGATCAAGAACATGAAGAAGAAGAGGTGCTACGCTCAAGAACAGGAAGAGCGAGAGAGGAAAGTAGAAAAGTTTTGATTGGTATTGAATAATAAACTTGTCATCAATTGTAAAAAAATATTTTGACAATAACACTTAAATAGCTATGATGACACTTTTGTAAAGTTTGGATGACATTTTAATTTGGACGACATTTTATTATAGTGGTGCTTTGGTAGAGTTAGGTTTGAAATGGTTGTTTACATTTTATGTCATCGGATGACAATTCATGTTGTCTGATGACAGTTCATGATGATATCGGATGACCGTTGATGATGTCTGGATGACAGTTCATCTCGTCGGATGACAATTCATGATAATACCAGATGATAGTTCATGTCGTCTCGATGACAGTTCATGTCGTCCCGATGACAGTTCATGTCGGCCCGATGACAGTTCATGTCAGCCCGATGACAGTTCATGTCGGCCCGATGACAGTTCATGTCATCCCGATGACAGGTTCATATCGTTTGGATGAACATTAATAATTGTGACAACAAAAATTATAATCAAATATGATAAATAAAAATGGTATAATATAATAAAAGGTTAGTTAACACACTAGAAAAATTTAGGGTTAGAAAATACAATTCAAGGTTCAAAAAGGGTTACTTACCCTAAATTTGGTATAGTTTTTCACCTTTTTTTTAAAGTTTTCACCAATTTTAGCCTTTTTATAAAGATCATATCCAATTTTCAATTTTAGCCTTTTTGTTAAGTTGTTTGATAGATAACTTTGATAAATTATAATAAAAATATCAATTCATATGTTAGTAATTTACTAAATTACTTATAAAATAATGGGGTTTTTGCAGGAAACCACCCGTTATTTGTCGAAATTTGCAGGTAACCACCCGTTATACACGTATTTATTCTAAACCACCCAAATTCTATACTTTTCTTACAATTCACCACCCGTAAACAGTTTCCGTCCAACATGCCGTCTCAGTCTGTGAAATGACCATTATACCCCTTGTTTTTTAACCAAATGAAGGGTAAAAATGTCATTGTAATATCCGAATCTGACGAGAATTTGAACGATATTTTCAATTTCTCGTATGACTACTGCATTAAAACTTCATCCTTCCTTAGGGTGAAATGTTCATCAGGAAAGGGGCAAACTCGATTGGAGATTGAGTCAGGAAAGGGGCGAAGATTCTCGCAATTGAAGATCGAAGCTGCAATTGAAGATTCTCGCGATTGGCGGATTCTCGCAATTGAAGATCGAAGCTTTCCTCTCAGGAATCGAAGAACGAAGCTTTCGTCGCAGGAGTCGTGGTAAGTAATCCTCAAACCAATGTAGTCCGCAATTAGGGTTTATTCGAAAACAAATATTAGGGCCTTTACGTTCTCGAATTAGGGCTATATGTAATCGAATTGGGGCTAGGTTGTTCTGTACGTGAGTTTTGGTTATCTAATTTGTTGAAGTAAGTTAAGTGAATTAGGGATTTCGAATTAGGGGATTCAAAATCCTATTCGTCAGTTAAGTGTAAAAATCATCTGATAATGTGCTAAAAATCATCTATAACACTAAGGATTCAAAATTTGTTGAAGTAAGTTAAGTGTAAAAATCATCTGATAATGTGCAGGATCATGTCATCTCAATCTCAATCCCAATCCTATTCGTCAAACAATGGTAGCATATTTTGTGATTGCAATTTGAGGCCTGTAATTCTTACAGCTTACACTGTAAAGAATTATGGAAGGAAATTTTTAAGATGTCCATCAAGATGCTGCAAATTTTTTCAATGGATTGATGCTCCATTGGAGCCGAATGTGAGTGAGATAATCCAGAAATTGGAAGAGGAGAATCTGCAGCTCAAAGCAACAGTGAAGGCAAAAGATAAGCAGATTGGGAGGTTGTGGTTGCTTGTATTTGTATTGGTTGCTGAGATTGTATTTTTTAGGTTTTATAAGTAGGGCTAATGTGTTATCTTAGTATCTTTGAGACATGACAAAATGTTGTATGAATCTTATTTGTAAGTCTTATCTAAGTTTCAATTTATGAATTATGTAAGTCTTAATATTGCATCAGATTGCAAGTTTGAATTTGACTTATAAAATGGTACATTGGTTGCATGAAAAGGTGCACTGGTAACTGGTAAGCTGCAGGTGCACTGGTAAGCTGCAGGTGCATTGGGTTTTGCTTGGTCAAAAGTAGGTTAATGCACACATACTGATGTTGAGGTGCATTAGTTATTGTTTGACCAAAAAATAGTTAATGCACATTTGTAACCCTAGTTGTTAACTGTATATAAGGAGTTTGCTGAAGTTTCTGAAGTTGTGTGACTTGTTCGAACAAGCTCAAGGGGAAGAGAGGTTGGGTTTGCTGAAGTTTTTTTGAAATGGCTCAAAATGTTGATCCTGAGGTGATTGTATTGAGTTCAAACAATTCATCATCTGATGAGTCCTCTGATTGGAGTTCAACAGAGGAGTCTTCTGATGTCGAGGAGATCAACAATCCAGAAAATCGACATATAGTTGAAGTAGGAGGTGGAGGCGAAGCAGCACTTGAAAGAGCACGCAGTTGCCCATGTGACAAGAAGAAGAGTTTCATTGTTTCAATGAAGAAATCGTTTGTCGAGGACGATTGTCGACTAGTACTTTCTTATCTCTTGTCTTATAAATTGGTGTTATACTTGTTTGATATTGACATT
Organism: Oxyria digyna; assembly: GCA_029168935.1. Classification (NCBI taxonomy): domain Eukaryota; kingdom Viridiplantae; phylum Streptophyta; class Magnoliopsida; order Caryophyllales; family Polygonaceae; genus Oxyria; species Oxyria digyna. The sequence continues at coordinate 11,436,591 of JAPVLV010000010.1, read as the reverse complement.
ATTTTGTTGTGTGCAACCACTCCCTTACAAGCATGCAGATAGGTTTATGAAGAGATTCAAAAAAATCAACCTATCAAATGGTTATCATCATTGGCCTGTACTTGTGAAACATAGCAACAATGCGTATAGGTTGGGAAAAGGCTGGAGGACTTTTGTTGAAGAAAACAACATGCGCAAGGATGATGCGTGCCTGTTTGAGCTATTGGGCGTAGGACATGACGGTGCTGTCTATGATGTCAAGATCTTCAAGTCTTGAACAATTGGGTGTTCTATCCTTCTAGGTGTTTCTCTGCTTGTTTTTAAGTGTGCTTTGTTAGCAACAATGGTTTGTTTTTTTAATGTAAGCTTGGTAATGCAACAATGGTTTGTTTTCAATGTCAATGCAAGAATCCGACAGTCATGATATACCAAAATGAGCAATCAAAATGTTGATTTAATGAAATATGAAACCCTGAAGTTAATACCCCATAATTCACTTGAAACAAAATGACATAGATAGTAGTGTTCAAGTGGTAGTCTAGCAATGTATTCCAGATATTTCACCTAATCAAACCAAAATGACATAGAAAGTAGTCTGACATAATTCAACACTGAAATTTTTTCCAAACTAAGATATGGTCATTTTGTTCCACGTGAGCTTGATCTTGTTGATGTGCCAACTTGTGATCTTGTTGTAGTTCCAGACCTGGATGCAACTTGTGATCTTGTTGTAGTTCCAGTGGTAGGCTTCTTAGAATGTCTCGGAGGATGGAACTTCCTGGCAGTAGTAGGTCTTAGAGCATCAACCTGCGATAAATAAGTAGGCCTCAGTAACAATGAAATAAGTAGGAAAATCAGTGCAAATTTCAAAATGGCACTCACATTATTAGAAATTGGTGCTTGGGATGACTGTGTAGATGGAGGTTGTGTCATCTCTTGGAGAAGGAGTGCATCCTGCCAAAATAAAATGAAGTAATGGTCATACAAAACAATGAAGTATTGGGAACCATAGTAAGCAATGAAATTACCACATCATAATCTTCAACATTTCCCATTTGCACTGTTTCATCAGGGACTGGAGTTGCTCTTGCAGGTGATGCTGGATCTAGCCTCAGCTATAACAAACAAAAATCCCTCCAGTGTGTTAAGAAACATTATACATTCAAAAATTTATGAAATAATCCCAGATCAACCAACATTACCTGCTTCCTGGTGTACTTTCTTTTCCTTGGATTAACAGGCATGGCATTATTACTTGGTGGTCTTCCTCCAGTGTTTGTAGCCCTAGGAATCTCAGTTGAAGGTGGTTTAGGTGGGTTTTTACAAGTCTTCCTGATGTGGCCTTCTTCTCCACAATTACCACACTTATTTTTCCTAGTCCTTAATCTTGTCTGTTTTCCAGTCTCTCCAGGTTCTTTGTTTCTGGATTTCTTGGGCCTTCCAGCTTGTATGATTAGCTTAGGAGGTTGAAGTGGTGGGTAAACTGTCTTCTCCCATTGGTCTTGTCCAGGCATAGGATTCACAGATAAGTTGTATGTCTTCATGTAGGTCTCTTTTGTATAATAATGTGACACATAATCTTCAAGCTTGTGTCTCCTCTTTAAAATGCAGGAAATAGCATGTGTACAAGGCATGCCAGTTATGTCCCACATGTTGCATCCACAGCTCCTCCTAACCAGATCAACCACATATGTCTTTCCACCACAGTCCACTTCATAGCAATCTGCATCCCCATAGCATCTGCACCTATACAAACTATCAGTTCTAAGAGCATTCAGCCTCTTTGCAGCTTCTGGAGTTAGATATCCCTGGTGTGCATTCATTTTGGCTCTCTTGCTTATAAACATCTTCATGAGTTTTCTCCTAATCCACTCACACATACTAAGGATAGACATCTCTCTGGCAGGCAAGATACAACTGTTAAATGACTCACATGAGTTGTTGAGTAGCATATCTGACTTCACATAATGCTTGAAACCATGTAGAGACCATGTACATGGGTCTTGTCTCATAAGGTAGTTATATGCCTTCTCATCCATGTCTTTTATCTTCTCCATTTCCATCTCAAAATCAGGTAGAGTGGCAGCCTTTGCAGATGCACCAACAGAGTCTCTGTATGACTTCCCAGGCCACTGTTGGGCAAAGTTTTTTTGAAGATGTCTAACACATACACGTGTGTCAGCATTAGGAGCAACCAACTTCAATGCCTCAAGCAAACCCTGCAATATCAAATACATAATCAGTTATTATGTTCCTGTATTTTTAAAAATACCAAGAATCAGTTATTATGTTACCTTCTGCCTATCTGACATGAAAGTCAATGGCTCACCACCAATATCTCTTAGCAAATTTTCCAGGAACCAACACCATGTAGATTTCTTTTCTGACTCCACCACTGCAAAAGCAATTGGAAAGATGTTTTCATTTCCATCTTGTGCAACTGCAGACAACACTTGTCCTGTATAAGCTCCCTTCAAATGACACCCATCTAGTCCTATAATTGGCCTACAACCTGCCTTGAATCCCTCTTTGCAAGCTTGGAGACAAACATACATCCTCTGAAAGATAGGCTTCTCTGGATTCTCTGTATTCTGCTCAGGCCTTACATACACTGTGCTGCCCTCATTGTACTTAATAATTGTGGCTGCATAATCCCATACTCTTGCATATTGTTCAGGTGCAAAACCTTGTGTCAACATGATTGCCCTAAGTCTAGCTCTCCAAGCCTGGTGATAAGAAATGTTCACACTATGCTCCCTCTTTACTGTGAGGATAAATTGTCTGATCCTCCATTGTGGATCCTCTCTGTAATGCTCAAGATATCTCTTAGCAAGCCAAATAGCATCCATCTTGGTGTTCTTATCCTGCCAACCACACTGATGTTCAGGTTCCCAAGTCTTGAGTTGGAAACTTCCATCAGTTCCCATCCTCCTTGCTGCTGCTTTGAACCCACACAATGAAACTTTACACTTGCAATTTTTCCTACTATGTTTGAACCCACACTCACACTTATTCAAACAATAAGCTGAAACTTTAGACTTGTCATTATGCAAGTAATAGTAGTCAAAACCATTCTCCAAGGCATACTGTTTTAAAGCTTTTCTAAAAACTTCATTAGATGCAAATGTCATCTGTTTCTTGAGACATATCTTGTGCTTGAAATCAACTAAATGATTAAACTCTGGAAACTTAGCTTTGGGAACCTTATCTTCATCAGAACTGGAGGTCACATAGGTGTCCTCATCAACTATGATGTCAAAAACATCTTCTCCATCATCTGCACCCACCTCAGTGTTGATATTCTCATCAAAGACATCCTTGTCTACATTTGCTTCAAAGGCAACATTGTCCTCATCTGAATCCCCAAAGATATTGTTCTCATAAACCACATCATCATCATCCGAGGACTCCTCTCCTAACAGCTCAGCATCATCATCTCCTGAGTCATCTTCAACATATGTGGTATCAAAAGGGACTTGGAAAGGATTCTTGAAAGGGGCAGATCTGGTGGTAAATTGGCTTTCAGTGCCTAAGGGGGCTTGTGTAGCTGGAGAGGATACTTGGCTTTGGCTGAGATTGGGAGGTTGATCAATAATTGGGGATGAAATAGGGTTCTCAGTTGGGCCAACACTGATGGGCCTTCCATAGCTCCTTGATGGACTACCCATATTAGAAGGCTGGGCCATTACAGTTAATGGACTTAAATCTGCCCCACGAATGACATACACTTCCAAAGTATGATCATTCCCTACAGATTCACACCACTGCAATATATCATTGTCTCCTATGATCTGTTTGATCCCCCTTTGCAGTGGCATACCAGACCTTGCATACCATAGTTCCTTAACATCTTCAACTCCCACACCCTCCTTAATGAAATCCTCTAGTTCAATCTTAGAAATTAAATCAGGATCTACATTATCCTTCTTATAAACCAAATTTCTCCTATAAGACAATCTGTCTTGAGACATATTTGGACCCAAATAAAAAGTCCCATCATAAAAGAACTTGATGCTAACACTCATCTGGAGCCATAAGACAAAGAATAAACAAGAAACATTAATAACTACATGTCTATACTATAATAACCAAGTAAAAGATTCCATGATTTGTTTATAGTATATTGGCACATATATCAAAATTCATCATCTACATCATCTATGCACACATCATTCAAAGCTGATAAAAGATTCCAAAACAATGAAATGGGACCATCGATCACATGCATATATCATTCATTCAAAGCTGCAAAAAATATTCCATCCAAAGCATTGAATTCAGTCAACAACCATTCCAACAACCATTCAATTGAAAATTTCCGAAACAAACCCTAAATCACAACATTATTCAACTCTGCAAATCCTAATTTCCAAAAGAGAGAGAGAGAGAGAGAGAGACTTACCTTCTGACTTCTGTAGAACACGCTTGCTTGTTGTAATTGTTCAATCGAAGCTCAAACCTCCAGAAATGGCCTCGCCTTGCCTTCTTGCATTACTGATTCGCGATCGTCTTCTCTTCTCCCTCAATCGACTTCCCTTCTCTCTCCAGAAATCACCATCGATCGACTTTGTTAGACAAACCCTAATTCCTAACTCTTCCCTTTGCAATCCAATCCCAGATTCGCGATCGTCTTCTCCCTCAATCGCAACCCTCAATCACTGCCTTCTGAAACCCTAAATCGCCATCTTCATCGCTCTTCCCTTTCAAACCCAAATCACAACATTATCCTAGATCTCCCTTCGTAATCTCGACGAGATCGAACGCCAAATCACTTGATCCCCAAATCAATCCCCAAATCAAATCTCCCAAACTGATGAAACACGGTAAATTGTAAAAAGCACGTTAAAAATTTCACAGACCCAATTTCTCGCGATATAATGAAACCGGGTTGGGAATGGGTTGGCAAATCCGGTTATTTGGTTAAAAAACAAGGGGTATAATGGTCATTTCACAGACTGAGACGGCATGTTGGACGGAAACTGTTTACGGGTGGTGAATTGTAAGAAAAGTATAGAATTTGGGTGGTTTAGAATAAATACGTGTATAACGGGTGGTTACCTGCAAATTTCGACAAATAACGGGTGGTTTCCTGCAAAAACCCCTAAAATAATTATCAAAAGTATACCCGTGCATGGCACGGGTCTATACACTAGTTTGTAGCTTAAAATCATTCCATTTCTACGAATTTAGGCTTAAACTTTATTAAGTACGTTGATGAAATATTTCTACGTGTTACATCTTACTATTTGAAGGGATATGGCCTATATACGTCTACAGTATATTGCATAGGTTTGACTCATAAAATTTGCATGAGGTCAGAAATGTATCTAATCTAATATAAAATTGTAGGTTTTGTCAAAATCCACACGTGCATTGAATTACATGTTTTTAATTGGTTGAGAGTTATTGTGCAATTTGGCCTAAAACCCTAAACACAACTCGACACCTATTGCCCACACGTGCATTGACTGTGGATTATCATACCCACATTCCATCATCCTCATACAATCCACAGTCAACTGTTACATTTATTCAACGCCTTCATCTTCAATGTCAACCTCTTTGTTATTTCAACTCTCCCTAATTAATGGTTGCAACCGTTACACCTTTCTTATTCCAAAGAAATCACCTTAATGGGTCCTTTGGTTCTCCTGCTCAAATTGATTTCCCACAACTTCCCATCATACTCTCCCAACAATGGCCTCCAAGCCCTCAGGAAAAGTTGTTGGTTCTCCCTTCTCTCTATTGCTAAAGATGAAGGCCTCCACCGATGATGCTCCCGGGACCGGCAACACTGAAGCCTTCCCCCCTCTGTCCCAATTGTCTCAAGGTGCGAATTGATCAAGGTCAAGGTCTGTCAGAAGTGGATTGCCCAATACCAGGATACCTACATGAGTACGACTTCTTGGTCACCAACAACATGGTACCATTTCTGCTTCTTCCTTCACATTGTTGTTCTACTTTTGAGATTCGGCTCATACATCTTTGTCATGTTTTCTAGGGGGGTCCATCCAATGTGTTGCTCGATCAGCAATTTCACACGGTTTCATAATGAAACTGGAGAGCGGAAATGTTTGCATAATGAAGTCATTCACTATTCGTCCTTCCAAGGAAACTTACCGCCTGGGGAGCGACACCAAGAATTTCCTGCAGTTGGAAGGAAATACTAATGTTAGGGTCGTGGATGCTGGTGATGATGTATTCGATTCATATGGATTACGCCTTACACCCCACGAGAAAATCGACCTTAATGGTTCTAAGTTTCTATAGGTGTCGTTAGGTGCGTGACAAAGGAACAAAAATAAACAACTGAGGATCTTTGATGTTGTCTATCAACTTATTGGAGTTACTAATATTACAAGGTTCCTGGTCAAAAGAAGTCATTAGTACTTCTATGTGAGTTCCACACAGAAAAGGGTAGAGGGGAGTAAAGAGCAATTACCAAATGGCGAAGAAAACTTACATGGTTGAAAACAGGAGGATGAGCTCTGCAGTAAAATCAGCGATAACTGATTGGGGAAATTCAATTTTCTGTTCACGTCTATGTTTCAATTCCGGTGATGCTTGGTGTGCATATTGTCTTACTATTACTACCGTGTAAATGAAAGATGCTCCTCAAACAGCCTTTGAATCCAGTTAAGAGCTTGGATTTACGAGCCCCGTCTTTGCATTTCCCTTTCTCAGTGGTAATTGGACTGGGATGCAGCAGAAACTTCTTAATCAAATTAGAAGTTGTAGACATGGACCTTTTGGTAGTTGTAGAAACCTTCAAGTTGATCACATCTGCATTTTTAACTCTTAAGCAAAATTCAGTTATTCACTCAAACAGAAGTTTCTGGACAAAATATTTGTAGGAAGAAAAATGAATGTTAACTACATTTGGTGTAGAAATTTAAAGACTAAAGGGATAGGTAATAAAAAGCTATTATAGGGGTCAAGTATAACACAAAGACCAAGGCACTTAACCAAAACTTCTTCTTTAGGCTGCACATATGCATCCCAAGAAATACAGCAAGTCAAGTGACATATGTATAATAAATATAAGTACAATGCAATGACAACAGCATACAATGTTGCTTTTATTCTTCCAATTGATGGTTGCAGCAGTGTGATTATTTCATACAAAAAAACACACTACTACACCAAACAGATGCAACATAACGTAAACCTCACAAAAGTTTTCCAGTTGATGTTCAAACAAAAGTTTTCAAGTCCTATTTTGCACAGTTAAACAACACCAGTGAAGACATTAGTGTTCAGTAAACAATGCAACACAACCTAAACCTCACAACAGCCTAGCTCTTTTGAATTTTTACTCAAACCTACACTAATGAAAGAAATACTAAATCACACGTATCACGTATGTGAGCTCAATGGAATTGATGGGATGGCTAACACACTACTACACCAAACAAGGAATACAACAACGCCTTCTATCTTAGTTAAGTACATACCAATTAAATGAATAAACAACTACACTTACCCCATTCTTCACCATCGTTGAACTCAGCCAAGCGCCACAACCTCCAGACTTCTTGCACCGCGTTTAAAGCCATATGCATCAACCCTCCCAACAAATCCCCGGACCTAATGATAATCGAATGTTTAACCTAGCAATTTAGAGCAACAATTCGGAGATATTGCCGCAGGTTGTGGAATAATCAACCACCAAAAAAAACGGCGTCAATGGCAAGCGACATTAGAGGTAGGGAACGAAAAGCCATCTGACATAGGCAACAGGTGGAGGTAAGAGCTGACAACCTGATGAAAGATCCTTTTCACTGCCAAGGTCTAAAAATATATTATAATATTAGACCTATATATCAATAATATCAATCACCAAAATTTTTTTTGCATATATCACTAAGCTATCAAGTTTTGCTTGCCAAATATTTGACACTCATATACTGTATGATATAACATTTTACGCTGTATTCAAAACCTTAAGCACGTATCACAATACAATAACTTCAAACTTAATAAATTGTACCGTCTTTTTATCATTATTATAATATAATGTTCTTAATATATATGTTAGAATATGTTTCCATGATTTTGGGTTATATCTTCTTGGTCCTCTTTTCTCTACATTACTCCTTTTACAAAAGGGTGTTTAACCCCGCACCCGAAAAAATATAACTCGCACCCGTTTTGGGCGCATCCAAAACGCGCCTAAAAAAATCAGGTCGGATATGGGCGCACCCTGGATGCGCCCAAGATTTATTTTTATTTTTTTTTGCCTTTAAAATGCTCAAAAATCCGGTTTAGTTTTGGGCGCATCCTAGGTGCGCCCAAACTGAAGCGAGTTTTTAAAAAAAGGTTTGAGCGCATGGATGCGAGTTATAATTTTTCGGGTGCGGGGTTTTTCTCCGTTACAAAAATACAAATATATACTCATATCCCCTTTATCCGGTACATTATTTGCAAAAATAGCAAGCATGGGCCCATTGTTTGCAAAAATTTTAAACCATGAAACTTACATATATGTATGAAACTCAGTCAATGACCACCACATAGATGGAAACCGCACTCAATATCTCCCAAATTTTAAATATGCATCCGTTCAAAGGAACGAGCGATGCTCAAAGGCCCGCGCATCGCGCGGGCCCCTACTTCCTAGTATACCACTAAAACTTTGGCTATGAGTCGAGAGTTATAACATTTAACGTTTGTATACATCGTCGTCAATTCTCCATTAAATGTGCGTCCGAACAATATTTTTTCAAAACTAGACGCGGATACCCGCGCGGTACAACGCGCTTTACTTTTATCGAAATTTATATATATTATTTTCATGGTAATTATGTAATAAAAGAATAGATGTTCTTTTTTAACTAAACATATTAATATTAACATGTTGTATTTTAAATATTAGTACTATATAATATTTAATTACTAATTAGTGTTATAATAAAGTCATTATCTGTATAATAGTCAATTTAAATTTGTTGCCATTGAGAAAACATAATTAGTCGATTTGACGAATTGGGTGAAGAAGAGATTGAATGGAGTAGAAAAATTAATTTATTGTCAATTTATCAGTAATTGGTAAGGAAACAATCAAACACGTTTTATTTTTTGTCGGTATTCATATGCTTAAGATATTTTTTCATATATGTATTTTTAGTAATTTTTAATAAATTAATTAAATATCTCTCATATATAAACCAGGATCACATAGTCGTTGACGGTGCTTAATTTCTCTCCATCGCCATACGTATTGGAGGTGAGGAGCGAAGAGAAAAAAGAAGATGAAAAAGGTGAAAATATTAACCAATTAAGCACATAATTATGATTTTTTTAGACATTTAATGCAAGATAGAAAGATAAAAGAAAAATTAAATTTACCATCAATTAGTCTTAATTGACATTACTTTCTCAAACCATCCATATATATATAAATTAAATTTACCATCAATTAGTCTTAATTGACATTACTTTCTCAAACCATCCATTTATATATATATATATATAGATAGATAGATAGATAGATTTAGGCTTCTAAAACATAACTTTCCTGCATTACAAAATGAACAACATAAATAAAGGACATATCGAGATTAGTAGGCTTGTCTAGACGGTCAGATCAGATAATCACAAATATGGATACAATATTTAACATGCATGTGGAATTTAATAAGAGATGGCAATCATGTGGAGAAGTGATTGCCTATCCATTTCCTACCTTCTCCATGAACATGGTCAATTATGTAGCAAATAACATGTGAATAATAAAATATAATGCACCTCCAATTGTGAGATATGGTTCTTTTTTCAATTAGTTCGCTTCTGGCATCTGCTAACTCATTCTCAAGTTTTCATATGATTTTCTCCTCTTCAGCATTCTCAAGCTTTGATATAATTTCCTTCTCAGCATTCGAACGCTTCTCCGCGATTTCCGCAAACTGATTTAGGACTCATAAGTGGAGCTTCATCAAGGGCTTGAGTTTAATGTAAAAGATAATAGTCCAATTATATTGATCCTAGTACCTTTCTCATCAATTGCAACTACGCACTCTTGCACCTCTTGTTGCTGAATGTTTGTGTGTATTACATGTTAGGTTCGATTCTGCTGCATTATCAACATAACGGGCTCCTCTTTTTGAAAATTTCACTAAGTTTGGTTGATGGAATGCTTAAATGCGTATAGTATTTTTATTCTTGGTCGAAAACAATGCTAATTTACCTTCACCACATGGTAAAAGCCTCTAAAATTGAAGTGAATCAATGCATATCCAAAAGATCTACTATATAATAAGGGGCAAAAAATGAAAGTGGTCGTTCTTCACATGAGACTGAATCGATGCGTTAAGTAATGTGCCCAGATATCCCTAATCTGCCAACAAATCGCCAACTATAGCTTCAAAAGCGTTCATGTACAAATTTCATTCAGCTGTCGAGAAAAGAAACCAAAAGATGATTTTTTTTTATTTCGCCTTTGACAACTTTGAGCTGAAGTTGTTTAATGATGAACATGAAAAGCAGTTTTCTGGAATTTACAAACGTTTCAACATAGATGAAAGCAGAAGAAATCAGAAAGAGCTTTACATGTTTAACTTCTGTTTATTACTCTTTTGTGGAAGAAAAAGATTCCTAGATGAGCTCCAGTTCAAAAGTTGATAGTAGGATCTTCCTGCACATTACTCCTTGATAAGCAGAACTTTCCCTTGGTCTCCTCGATACCTGTTCAGCTAAGACCGTTGCATTGCCATCAACTTTCTTGATCTCCAAATTACCCTTATGATGAACACCAGTGTCGGTGCCCTTCAATGCATTAGCATTGTAGGGGTCAAATCCTATTGCAACAGCAGCTTCAACTTTGGCTCCATACACCAATCTCTGTTCAAAAGGAGAAAAAATACCATGTTACTATGCAAGATGAAGTTTACCAACATAAAAGAATATGCGGAAAAAATGAAGCGGGCAAGAATTTCTGACCTTGATCTTAGAGAATATGATGGCACCCAAGCACATTGGGCATGGTTCACATGATGCATACATCTCACAATCTGACAGCTCAACTCGGTTCAGTTTATTGCAAGCCTAAAAATATTGTAGCCCATCCATTCTTAAAATTTAGATTAACTTCACAGATTCTATTGATGATATAGTTAGTTGCTTACAAACTAAAGTGTTCAAATCAATCTTCAATGCTAGTTATAAGTTCCAATCCAAGTAAATAAATGAAAGCCAAAATCAGAAGGCAAGAAATTAGAATGAGATAAAGAAGTTTTAGTGATGAGACCTCTCGTATAGCAGTGATTTCAGCATGCGCGGTTGGATCTGTGTTGATGTATACCATATTGTGACAACTTACTATAACTTCATCATTACGAATCACAACCGCACCAAAGGGACACCCATGCTCACATTCAACACTTTTTTAGGCTTCATTAATTGCTATTAACATGAACTTTTGGTCTTTCTCCTCCTGCTGCTCATCTGTGGTTGCCGACCGGATGTGTTGCAAGATAAAATCTTTTTTTATCGAATTTTGGTCAGGAAACCTACTTTATCATTAAGAAACCAACAACAAGTTTCATGGTAGTTGCAATTGTATCTGAAAGACTGAAACAAACTATATTCAAAGGATGCAGCAACTGTGAGTAAATCAGTTCATCCCACAAAAGTATACATACAACCATCAACTGTAATACAACATAATAACACAATCAACATTGTACCCAGACTCATCAGAATCTGCGTTTGATTAATCAATGAAATCTACAGAATGACAATTAAGATTCCAGAAATGATCATATGCATACCAGAAGCTAGAAATGCAGTACAATAACACACAAATTCACATGAAATCGAACGCCAACGCATACCCTGATCGGATATTGATAAGGAAATCTACTTTTTAATTAAGAAACTAACAACAAGTATCAGGACATTTGCATATATTAAGAGGAAGCTTGTAGCACAATCAACATTGTACCAATAATCTCCATTTGATTAATCATTGAGATCCATTGCCTAAAAATTCCCTTCTTGGTTCTAAACGACACACAAAGAATATAAGAGTGCTCGAGCTGCTGGCACCCATTAGAGAACACTAAAATTGACAGTTTCAAAACCAAATCAACATTGTATCTGTCAAAAGAAAGTCGGGGACAAAGCATTTTTCATTCATACGATTACAGAGAAGCTGGATATTAGAAGAACAAAAATACCTTTGAATCTGACAATGGGAATTCGGTGTCGATATACATTACGTTGACATTCACAGCATCCCAACGACGGTCAACCACTGCAACCACAGTCTGGACGCATTTGACATCCAATCCAGAGAGCAGGAGGAAGAACCATCAATGGAACAGTGTGAAGTGGAAGACGAATTGGCCCTGGCCCGTTTTCCTTTGCTACTCTGGAGCGCATTGCCGGCAGCAGAGATCTGCAGGGAAGAATTGGACACCTTTGGACCACGGAGGGAAGAAGGAGAATGGAAGCAACCGGGAAATATGATGGAAAAGTATTTATGCAGATTGAGACCCCTAACAAAAAGGGTAACAGAATGGAAGTAATAGGAGGGGAAGATGAAGGGGAAAACGCAAGGGGAAGGAGCCGATAAGACATTCAACGGCTGTGAGAATTGAAAGAGAGATGGTGAGGACAACTTGAAGAGGACCCATAAATGTATAATCAATTAGTATACCTAAATGAATGTGGAAGAAGGAGCTCGGAAGAAGAGCAGACGAACTAAATGAATGTGGAAGAAGAAGCTCGATAGAAGAGCAGACGGACGAATCAATATAGCCCATTAACAATTACAGGCCCGGAATTAAATTATTGGACCCGGTACAAATTACCATTATTGATGCAAACTCATGGATTTTTATATAGAAATAGATTGAAGAGAGAAACCTCTTCTAATTAATTCTATTAAAGACATGGATTTGTCCTTTAGACTAGACTCAGAACCCCGCGCTTCGCGCGGGGCAAATACGGAGTTTCGTATGTTGTTTATTGTTATTTAATAGACGTTAATATTGTTAAGTAGACATCGTAAAATTTGATTGTGGCTAATCAAACTCACAACCTTCCAATACAACAAATTAGCCAAAAAAAAAAGCTAAATTTATAAGCATAATTGTTCAAGAAATTGACAGAAAATATACATGATGGCTTCTTTCGAAGGAAACAAAGAATCGTGTTTACTTGAAGGATATGCATACATATCTTTTTAATCTAAAAAACCATATTAATGACGCGGAAGTCACTCGATATGTATGCACTATGCAGCCATTGGTTGTGTCCCCAAGGATGTGGATGTGCTGGGGATGGAGGTGTGACTTCAGTCTAGAAATCGTCCCTTTGGCAATTAAAAAAAACTTAATTTATGAAAAATTGTTCAGACATGAAAAATGTTCAACATGCTCAATAAAAAATTTATCTGCGTTTGGGGGAACATTTCTGACCAGAACATACATAATGAATGAACATCAGAGTGACCCTATAGTTTTCACACAATTTAGTTAATATTGATAAACATAGGGATTGAACAAAGCTTACGTAGAAAAGGAGATAGAAGATCCATATTAGTATTGTAGCAGATGTTTCATGTCCATAAATCAACATTGTCATCAAATCATCACGGAGTTGTTTGTTACAAACCTGCAAGCAAGAAATTCAGTTACTCTTCAAGATAAAATCAGGGAAGTCTACAAAAAAAGCATATTAATACAAATTGAATCATACATCGTCTCTTGAGCTCTAGAAGACGGCAACACGCGAGTCCTATGCACATATCATATATATGATTTTATTATTATGTTGATGATATAATATATAATATGTCATGGTTAAACACTATATTAAATTATAACTCACATATACTTAATCAGTTCACACACAAAAAGAAAGGAAATAGTATTTCTCTCAAATCTCTAAAGCTCCGATTCAACATCCTAAAATGAGAGAAATAGCACCAAAACACGGTGAACTCATAAGTGATAGAACATGTATATTTTCATTTATATCCGTCCCCGTTGACCTAATCTAAAATATTCATTTGTATTTGTTTCCATATTTTAAGCACAATTCAAATCAATGATAAAACTTTTTAAATTTCTTTGGCCAGTTCTTGTGCGATGGCCACTTTTATTGGATATGAAGCAATATTTTCCATGCCTCGAACCAAAAAAGAAATTAAAACATTAAGTAGATTGTATCGCCATACCATATGTATGTAATCAAAATACTATACATGCAATCCAAAGTAAAAAAAATGTAAATGGTTAATTATTTTCCAACTCCTACACGTAAATTAGGCTGCCATGAGACTGGAAAAACCTCCAATTCTTAAATAATTGTCATGACCAATTTCACTTGTGCCAGCAACAATCAATATCATCATACGACACTATTAGAGCAAAAGTTAGGGAAAAATAAGAAGCTTATTTCTATGAATAAGAAAAAGAAAATAGGGAAACAAAAGTTAGTGAAAAAGAAAGTCATGCAACTGCATATTAAAATATTATCAGATTGTTCTGAAAGATTTTTGGACAATCTATTTCTTGGGAATTTGGTTAATTACAACCCTGAACAGAGATAAATGAGGATGAATAATAGATGGACATCACAACACAAACAGGAAGAGAGTGAAAATAAGGAAGATATATATTATTTAAAAGTTCACATATGAGATAAGTCAAATGAGTATATTGGAAGGCACCTTATATAATTGAATTTCTCATTTGAACATATTTGGAGAAATTTACAGGGCCTGTCACTCTTATCTTTCATTGGCAGGTTGAAGGTTTGCAGTTAGGGGCCCTTGATTACTCTTAAAAGACAGGCTGTAGAAAGTATCAATAAGGAACACAGAAATGAAGATTGTCCTTCTGATATCTCGTTTTGAACTGATCAATACAACTTATATCTCACTAAAATTCTTATATAACAAATCAATAAAAAGAAAGAGATTGTCGACGTGGAGAAGATCTCTTCATCTTCTTCATCCCCATCGAGGAATTATCTTATGAAAGCAGCTCCATTAGAAGTTATCCTTGTGGTCACCAAAACAATACTAATGTGCAAGATCACATAATTGAGCACAACTGCAAGCAAAAACCACAATTGTAAATTTCACATAAGACTCCTTTATAGCACCAGTTATATCGATGGATCATTTGGGTTTGAAGCCCACCAAGCAATAGCAGACAAAGGCACACCATGTTCATTACCAATGGGTTTCAAACCTTCAATTTTCTCCATCACATAAATGCAGAATAAGAAGTTAATGAACATGTATAACATCTTGCGTGAGCATGGCATTGTGAATTTGGTCCAGATGAATGACTCTTGGACTAATAGTATTAATAAGTCATTAAAAATTAGAATAACAATAAATAAAATTGAAAATCATCGTTTGCATTTGAAAGATCACCATAAAACACATACACATTCCGACTAATCAAGAAAAGCCTTGTCCAGGCCATCCGTACAAGATGTTGTGCTAATGAAGAAATCACTTACATGAACAATGCCATTGTTAGTACCAAGAGCAACATTAGTTCTTCCAGAGCCCAACCAACTTAGAAAACACTGTCATTAATTCTGGATCCCATAGTTTCATTACCTGAAAATTCACCCAAAATGTCAAGACAACTTCGTGGGGAACAAACATTGCAGATAAATTTGACTTCTTAACCAATCTAATTGAGAAGAAAATTCAGTAAAGCATTGTGACTTCTTCAAGACATTTTGACACTACAATGACCTCTTATTTGAAGGAGAATGAACAATGGAAGAAACTAACATCAGATTACTCATAGCATACTACAATCTTGTTGCAAGATCTATATAAAGAATAAAATCACTTTCTATAACGTAATAAGAACAATCAGAAAATCAGCATCAGAATAACTTAGCAGCAATCCCAATTCAAAAATTGCCACACTCGAACCCTTATTGGATTTAGCAATGTTGACAATAGCACCAAACCCTAAACTCCAACCAAGAAAATCAATACATAATACCAAATGCTGACATTATTTTTATTTTTGCACTAACCAGTAGCAAATCTACAATGTATGACACAGACTTTGTCCAGAGGAGGACATGTTGATCATTGCAATACAACCTTTGTGGACGACTCACGACAGTGTACTCATGAGTTGCAACACTTGGCTGCCCAATATCAAAATTTCTCAAAGTCGAGTACAGCAGGACCTAGCATGGAAAATGTAAATCAAAATGCATCAGACTGAAACCTGATAAGAGAACCAATAATTAACCTGGTACATATCATGCCATATTTCAAAAGAAATTTCTTCGTAATTAAAGAACAAAGGCAGAATGATGTTTAAACAAAAACATCGTACTCATATGATATTGCTCGGTATGATGTAAACCGCATCAATATTAAACAAAGGTCGCGATAAAGTTAACATTTAATTGAGAGACAACAAATTCACACCTTCATCCATCAGCTAAGTTGTTAAGAAAGTAGCAATTTACCCGGAGAAGCGCCAACACGACCGGATAAGGAAAATCCTCGTTTTTGGCCAAACAAAGGAGATTGAAAATTGGCATTGAATCCACAATCACCCATCGGTCGAAATCTACTCACTTCATGCCGAAAACCTCCTCCCACACCACAACTTGGAGGACTCTGGAAAGAATGGTGAGCAGCGGCAGATCCAGGCGCGCTGAGGGAGAATCCAGAACTGGGATTAGGGATTGAAGTAAAATTGGTGTTTAGAGGTGCATTTGATAAGCCATAAGGACGAAGGTGGGACCGGTGAAATTCGGGATCGTGACCGAATCGATCTCGGTTAGGATTCGCCCTATCCATCGAATTTGCACCCTCCAAAAACACAGAAGCTGGGAAAGTGCGATGGAGAGAGGGGGGGGGGAAACACATAGAACGACGGGAAACTGGAGATGGGACATTGCAAATGAGGAATAAATGCAAACCCCAACTCATGAAGGAGAAACCCAAAAGGCAACAGCAACGATAGAATACCAGAGGCCTTAAGCCTTTAACTATCAAGAAGGCTGTGTGGGAAAGTTGAAGAGTGCAGGAAAATGTATCGTCCATTGTCAAACCTAAATAAATGGGAAGAAGAAGCGTGGCGAAGAACAGACGAACCATCTAATTTTTAAGCTCATTAACACTATCAGGCCCGGAATTAAAGAATTGGGCTCGGTCCTAATTGACATTACTGCTGCAAACTCATGAGTTTTTATATAGAGATAGATATTGAAATGGTGATTGTTGATATCATCAATTCATCGATCATCGATCTAAATTCCTTCCAAGAGTTCTATTCAACATGTATTTTGAGTGGTAAGCAAAACTGACGATAGAATCCCGAAATTCAGCTTTTCGTATCTTTACTCCAATTCAAAATTCTTATTCATAGAATTTTTTTCCTATGTGGGCATTTTTTTGAAAACAAATCTCAATATAGGTTTGTTTTGAAAATAATTCCCATAATAGGCATTTTTTCTAGCTTTGGAAAATGTCTAAGTGGAAGAGACGCTGTCTTATTAAAAAAAAGATAAAAATACAAGAGACGCTGTCTTAGCCAGCATCTCTTGTTCATTATTTTAAAATATAAAATTCAAAAGGCATAAGACGCTGGTTGGACCAGCGTCTTATACCTTGTTCATTATTTATTTTTTCAAAAGCATGGGTCCCACCCTCCCACTCCCTTCACTTCTTCGTTCTTCTCTCCTCACTTTCTTCCAGATTCATCTCTGCACCTCCATTTCATCTCTAATGGCAACCTCCATCTTCATCCTACACCACCTCTCTATTCACGACTTCTCCTCTTCCGCAACTACTTTCCGGCGACAAACATCGTTCTCAATAGCAAAGAGAAGAAAATAGCCTCTCCTCAAGTCGGAGAAGAACCCCGAGCGAATCGTAGAGATCTACCGAGCATCCTCTCTCACACCGGAGTCTCACCTCGACCACATTACCTTCTCCGTCGCCATCTCCAAGCTTTCCGTTGCGGAGCTCAAGCGTCTTCGTGACCTAAAAAACGAGTGGATGAGAGCATAAGGCGATGAATCCGGAAAGCAGAGCCTTGCTCTTGCGAGTTTGGAAGAGGGAGAAGGGGTGTTTGAAGTCTGGAAGGAGAGAGGAAGCGCCATTGGAGGCGGAGATGGAGATCAGGTGGTACTTGGGCACATCCGCCATTGATGAACTCCACTTCCTTCCTTTAAAGCTGCATAGGATGCTTTTTTGTTGAAGGAAATTAATGAACAGGGTACAAGACGCTGGTCCAACCAGCGTCTTATGCCTTTTGAATTTTTTTTTAAAAAAATAATGAACAAGAGACGCTGGCTAAGACAGCGTCTCTTGTATTTTTATCTTTTTTTTTAATAATTTAGGTTCGGGGAGAGACGTTGTCTTAGCCAGCGTCTCTTCCACTTAGATATTTTCCAAAGCTAGAAAAAATGCCTATTATGGGAATAATTTTCAAAACGAGCCTATATTGAGAATTGTTTTCAAAAAAATGCCCACATAGGAAAAAAATTCCATTCCTTCCATATCTTTATAATGTCACATTTGATATTGTAATATCAAATTCAGTATCAAATTTGACATTATAAAGATAATATTGAGGAATTTAAACAGACCCTAAACAAACTCTCACACAAAAAACAGGACCCTCTAATTCTTTCCTCTAAAAAGTACAAAAAATTAAAACAACTAGCGTAGTGGTTCGTGTCATGCACGAGAAATTTTATATTATTTGTGTGAATTTTTTATGTCTTTTTATTCGTGTTGTTTAACTTTCATCACATAAGCAAATTAAGTTTAATTTTTTTCTTCTGAAGACTATTTTTAAATATATATTTTATTTCATGAAAGTATGTACACTTATTATTTATTTCTGAAAACCATCCTTATATTATCTTAAAAAAATATATTAACTATCAACATAACTTTTATTTTGAATGGAATAGCTTGTAATTTTGTTGTTGAAAGGAATGATATATGTAATTTTTTAAGATTTAATTAAAGATAAAATAATTATTATTTAACAAACTAAGCCTAAAATCACTTTAAAAGCTCTAAAGGGGTTAGCTTTAATATATAAGATAGATTGTACTGCCATCGTGGACCCTGAATCGGCCCAAAGGGTAATCCGGGTAAGGCGACCGCCGGGGGCCCAAGATAAAAGGGGCTCAAATGTATTTTGAATAGTAGAAACATATTTATGTTTTGGGCTAAAATATAGAACAAAAATAACTTGGTCTAGTGATAAATGATGTCCTTTACCTTAAAAAAGGTTCTGGTTCAAATTCTTCATTCCTCCTTTCTCACTTCAATATTCTATTTTAATTTAAACTAGGATTTGTTGCCCCGTGCTACGCGCGGGCGAAATTCAATATAGTTAGACATTATAATCATTTGTGGGATGTAAGAATATAATCATTGCTTGAAACATGAGCAAGCTCAAATAAGAGATTTTTGAAATCCAAACAGCATCTCATCTAAAATTGAAAGAAGCATTAAATGACCACCATTTTATTTCATATACTTCTAATCTAAACCATGCCTTTTAATTCAATTTTCAGCTAACCAATTTACAGTCAACATTCTAAGTTTGTAGAGTGAAATGTTTAGTTAGTGAAAAAAAATTCACAGTTGAGCACAATGATTCATGCTTTATTTGAAAAATATGGTTATACTACTCTCATGCAATTAATGGATCAAACATTTGGTACACAAATGGTGGCGATACCGCATAATGTACTCCCGAGAACGCCTCTTCCTCACTACGATTTATTGTTTTATCCTTGATATTTTAATACTATTAATGAAGGATTTAAATGGTCGTGTGACTCAAATTTACCGACGGCGAACGAAATCGTTTGCTCGGTCATTCATAGTGAGTAAAGAGATGATGCATATTTTGGCTAATTTGAGGAGGAAAAAGAGGGTTGAAGAAGGGTAGTGTTTTCATTTACAAAATAAAAACACGTAAAATCAACCGATCAGATTATAAAAGTATCAAAAGAAGGTTTTTAATATTTACAATATCTCATATTTTATCTTAATTGGTCTAGAATTTCGATATTATTAGGTACTTTGTGTATCATAATTGTTGACTTGAAATAGCGTTTTTTAGTTTGTGAAAGAACTGATTATGTAATTTTTTGATACAGTTTGTGTAGTCATAGATTTTCCATCTAAAATTCAACCTAACAAATCTTAAGGTAGTAAGTTTTCTCCTTACAAACGTGTAATTTTGAGGTGTGTGTTGATCAGTGAAATGCAATTGAATTTAATTATTGGTGTTGTCTAATACTCACACTTTCATACTGTTTGATAAAATGTTTTACGGAACTAAATACGCCTTATTCTTGTTAAAGTTGTTTAGTTAAAGCCTGAACATTCGGATACTGGGTAAATAAACACAAAAACCATTAGGCAACAACCAACACACTATTGCAAAAGTAAAGATGGAAAAATTGAAAATAAAACATTAAATAGAGAACAAAGAGAAATCATAATATCATATAGAAAAATGTTTAACTAAATACAAAAAAAAAATTCAAATATAAAACTGCGGCGGCGGAAACTATCACAGTCACATTGACCACCCAAGGGCAAGTTGTATCTACTATTTGTACATTCTTGTTACTTGGACTTGCAACATACGTCACAAAGTATAGTAGGCAGGCATCAACATAATGTCCATCAGAAAATATGATAGGATCGTCCTAGGCTGCGTCACGGTGCAAGGAATGGCTCCAACTTTCAGTCCGGCGGCAACCGGGTGACTTGCGGCAGATCTGGAAAGATGGCGATGGTTTGAGCAGCTCAAGAAACCTTTTGTGAGCGTTCTTGTGGTGAAAATGAAGAGGATGAAATGTAGTTTATGGTGGTGAAGACGGATTGTGGATTGGATGAAAATCGAGGGAGATATGAACTCTCAAAGTCAGATATGACTCACCGACAAAGAGAGGACTATGGAGCTTGGATCCTACACACCAAGCGGCGATGATGGAGATCTTGAGGGGTTGATATGACTCACAAACACTCAAGATTATGACCTTCAAAGATGCAGTTTTGCTCAAGCAAAAGAGAGCTTTTTGTTTATCAATTCAAAGGTGAAAATTACAAAGCTTAAGGATGGTTTAAATAGGCTAGTGAAGTTGACCTCTCCTTGCCATCCAAGGTAAGTCTTTAAGCCTCCTAATGAGTCATAAAGACGTTGAAAAACAAAGCAAAACCGCCTGCATAAAGGCTGGTGTTCAGTGGCCATTGAATGTGCCAAATAAGGTAAAAATGCAAGAAAGGAAAAACAAGATAAATGTGCCTAGGATGCTCTATGTGGCTGGAGCCTAGGCTGCTCCTTCCTTGATATCCAAGATGTGAAATGGACCTCCAGTCTTGGACTCTTCAAGCCCAAAAGTGAGCAAGCC
This sequence comes from Oxyria digyna, assembly GCA_029168935.1. NCBI lineage: Eukaryota > Viridiplantae > Streptophyta > Magnoliopsida > Caryophyllales > Polygonaceae > Oxyria > Oxyria digyna. The sequence continues at coordinate 11,415,216 of JAPVLV010000010.1, read as the reverse complement.
TTGGGAGATGTCTTCTTGGAGTGCCTTTGCCTTGGCGCGGGTAATGCGCATAGGCACCGACATAGTGTCTTCCTTGGACTTGTCTTCTTCAAGATGGGATGGAATCACATCATCCTCCCACCCTTCAAGAGGATTCTACCTCGAATCAAGACCTTCTAGCTCCGTGTCTTCATTCACTATGTAGTGCTTGAGGTCTGCCACATTGAAGACATCATGAACTCCCATGGTTGGCGGTAGCTCTAGCCGATAGGCGTTGTTGTTTATTTTCTCAAGTACTTGAAAAGGTCCGTCCGCCCTTGGTTTCAACTTGGAGTTTCTACGTGAGGGAAACCGTTCCTTGCGGAGGTGCACCCACACCAAGTCACCGGGCTCAAATAGGAGCTCCTTGCGTCCCTTGTTGTGTTGTCTCTCATACTGCGTCGTGCGCTTCTCAAGCTGCTTCCTAGTGTCTTCATGCAACCGCTTAACATAGTCCGCCAACTCCTTTCCTTCCTTGCTAAAACCATCAACAATGGGGTGAGCAACAAGGTCTAAAGGAGTGAGAGGGTTCTTACCATAGGCGACTTCAAAGGGAGTCTTCTTGGTCGCCGAGTGTGTGGTGCGGTTGTATGCAAACTCAATGTAAGGAAGGCATTCTTCCCACCTGCGTAGGTTAGCTTTCAAAACAACACGAAGTAAGGTGCCAAGTGACCTATTCACTACTTCGGTTTGACCATCCGTTTGAGGATGACAAGTAGTGGAATAGAGCAACTTGGTGCCTAACTTAGCCCACAAGGTCCTCCAAAAATGGCTAAGGAACTTAACATCCCTATCCGACACTATGGACTTAGGAAGACCATGTAGGCGCACAACATGATTGAAAAACAAGGACGCCACATTGGTTGCATCATCGGTTTTATGACACGCAATGAAGTGTGCCATTTTACTAAACCGGTCTACAACCACAAAAATGGAGTCTCTTCCCCTCTTAGTCCTAGGAAGGCCTAACACAAAGTCCATGGATAGGTCTTCCCAAGGTTGTTGGGGAATGGGTAAGGGAGTATATAACCCATGTGGGCTGGCTCTAGACTTTGCTTGCGCACAAGTAGTACAAGAAGCACAAAGTTTTTCCACGTCCCTAAGCATGCGTGGCCAGTAGAAGTGTTCATTCAAGGCTTGCAATGTCTTAGCAACGCCGAAGTGGCCCATAAGACCACCACCGTGCGCTTCTTGCACTAGTAGTCGTCGAGTAGACCCACTAGGGATGCAAAGCTTAGCCCCCTTCATGAGATAGCCCTCATGCAAGAAAAACTGATCCTTGCTTCCCAAAGTACTACATTCCTCATGGATTTCAAGTCAAGGTCTAAGGCATATAGTTCCTTGATGAAAGCAAAGCCCAACATTCTTGCATCCAAGGTGGATATCAAGGCATATCTCCTAGACAAAGCATCCGCCACAATATTGTCCTTTCCCTTCTTGTGTTTGATCACATAAGGGAAAGCCTCAATAAATTCCACCCATTTGGCGTGACGCTTGTTTAGTTTACTTTGACCCTTGAGGAACCTAAGTGCCTCATGGTCATAATGGATTACAAACTCTCTAGGGAGAAGATAGTGTTGCCATACCTTGAGCACCCTTACCAAAGCTAGAAGTTCCTTGTCATAAGTTGAGTACTTGAGCTCGGCATCATTAAGCTTCTCACTAAAGTATGCAATTGGCCTCCCGCCTTGCATAAGAACTCCTCCAAGCCCCACTCCCGAAGCATCACATTCTATCTCAAATGTCCTTAAGAAGTTCGGTAGTACTAAGAGAGGGGCGTGAGTGAGCTTGAACTTGATGGTGGCGAAAGCTTGCTCCTGATTTGGGCCCCATTGAAAGGCCACCTTCTTCTTAGTGAGCTCGGTTAGAGGAGTGGCAAGAGAACTAAAACGGCGGTAGAAGCCAGCCAAGCCAAGGAAGCTCCTAACTTGTGTCATTGTGGTAGGAACTGGCCACTCTTCTATTGCTTTCACCTTCTCTTTGTCCACTTGAAGCCCTTCTTTGCTCACTACAAAACCAAGAAACACCACATTATCCGAACAAAAGTGACATTTCTTAAAGTTGGCATAGAGTTTTTCTTTTCTTAAGACTTCTAGGACCATTCTCACATGTCTAGCATGCTCTTGCAAGTTGTGGCTATAAATTAATATGTCATCAAAATACACAACCACAAACTTGCCTAAAAATGCCCTTAACACATGGTTCATGAGCCTCATGAATGTGCTAGGTGCGTTAGTGAGCACAAATGGCATAACTAACCATTCATCTAGACCATACTTGGTCTTGAAGGCAGTTTTCCATTCATCACCTTCCTTCATTCGAATTTGGTGATAGCCACTTTTAAGGTCCACCTTAGAGAATATGCATGAACCATAGAGCTCATCCAACATATCATCAAGTCTAGGAATAGGATGCCTATACTTGATGGTAATATTGTTTATAGCCCTACAATCTACACACATTCTCCAAGTTCCATCTTTCTTAGGAACTAAGATGACGGGGACCGAGCATGGACTTAAACTCTCACGCACATAGCCTTTAGATAGAAGTTCAACAACCTGTTTTTGAAGCTCCTCGGCCTCCATGGGGTTGGCTCTATAAGCTGGCTTGTTAGGGATGGAGGCGTCGGGTACAAAGTCTATTTGATGTTCTATCCCACGTAGTGGGGGCAGTCCTTCCAGCATCTCCTCGGGAAACAAGTCATCAAACTCCTTCAACAAAGCAGCAATAGAGGAAGGTAAATCTTGCACATATTTTTCATTAAGTAACACATCTTTAAATAATAAAAGAAAGCAAGTGTTACTCCCCTACATAGTTTTTCTAGCCTCTCTTGATTTGGCTAGTAGTAGATGGCTAGGTGGCGCCTTCTTCTCTTGACTTTTCCCTTGCGCCGCAGCATTGCGCCTTTGCTCATTGGCTATGTGATCAGCCATGATTTCATGTGGCGCCAATGGCAACAAGGTGATCCTCTTACCTTTGAGGTGGAAAGAATACTCATTTGTGACTCCTTGGTGGATGACGCCGCGGTCATATTGCCAAGGCCTTCCAAGTAAGATATGGCACGCCGTCATAGGAAGAACATCACAAATCACCTCATCAACATACCCCCCCTATAGAAAACTTAACACAAGCTTGTTCATTCACCTTAAGAGGTGTGTTAGAATTCAGCCAACATAAAGTATAGGGTCATTGGAGGACATAAAGAAGCGCAAAAAGTGGGAAAACGATAACTATATATGTCGTTGTCACATTCTTAACAGTACGCCAGATCCGCAATGTCTATCAAAATGTTGTATCTGCAAAGGAGTTATGGGATGTCTTGGAATCCAAGTACATGGCGGAGGATGCCTTGGATTCAAGGCTGGTGATGGAGCAATTCGTATCTTAGGACAATTGTCCCAACACAACATGAAGATGTATGAGTCTATCTCGGTGTCGAGTATTATCGACAAGTTACCACCTTCGTGGAATATTAGAAGGAAGAGTTGTCTCTTGTGAAACACAGTAGTCACTTGCCCATAGAGGAGTCTCTACGGACGCAAGAATATTAGAAGCCTAAGGATAAAGATGATGGATCTTCTTCCATTGATATGATGGAGGAAGGTGGGAGTTCTAAGAAGAATAAAGAAAAGAAACGTCCCTACAATAATATTACTAATGGTGGATCTAAAAAGAAGCCTAAGGGCGTTTGTTGGATATGTAACAAGACGGATCACTTCAAACGTGATTGTCGGCCTACAAAGGATAATAATAGAGCGGGAGAGAACCGTTCGGGGCAAGGGTCTAAGGACCAAGGCCTATCCACTCATCAAGGACAAATTTCTAACTTTAATTCATATTCAAATGTGAATTATGTACCAAAAATTTCCGAGGCATTTTATGTGCGGTATGGTGAAGTGGCTTGATGGATTGACTCGGGTGCAACCAAACATGTTTGCAAGGACCGTGGCTGGTTCAAGACTTATGAGCTGGTTCAATATGGGTATGTTCTTCATATGGGAACGAGTCAACCGACCCTATCCTAGGCCGTGGAAAAATAGTGTTAGAATTTAGTTCCAGGAAGAACCTTGAACATAGGGATGTACTTCATGTACCTGGAATTAGGAAAAACTTATTTTCGTTGCAAATGCTCCTATTGCTAGGATCTCTTCTATAAGGTTATTGATTGCATTGACGGCTAATAAATGATCTTGTGATTCACCAAATGGATGTCAAGACAACGTTCTTGAATGGTGATTTGGAGGAGGAGGCATATATGAAGCAACGCGAATGGTTTGTAATGCCCGGTAATGAGCATAAGGTGTGTAAGTTGGTAAAGTCATTGTATGGGCTAAAGCAAGCACCTAAGCAATGTCATCAAAAATTTCGTGAGGTTGTCTTTTCGAGCGGGTTCAAGTTAAATCAATCTGACAAGTGTTTATATAGCAAATTTGATGAGTCCAGTAATGGAGTAAATTTGTTTCATGTTGATGACATGTTGCTCTTTGGCACCAACCTTAGACAAGAAGAGCTTACTATAGCATTTTTGTCATCTAAACTTTCCAGGAAAGACATGGAGGATGCGGATGTGATTCTGGAATGAGAATCAAGCGTGAAAACAAAGGTCTATCCTTGACACAATCTCATTACATTGAGAAAGTGCTCAAGAAGTCTAATTGTGAGAATTGCTCTCCAATGACCACTCACATGGATTCGAGTGTAAAGCTTAAGACTAATAAAGGACGAGAGGTATCCCAACTCGAGTACTCACAAGTGATTGATTGCTTAATTTATACTATGACGAGTACAAGGTCGGATATCGCTTTTGCGGTAGGGAAGTTGAGTAGATAACTAATCCTATTACTCACCATTGGAAAGGCATATAGGATGCTCAAGTACTTGAAAGGGACCATGAATTTTGGTTGACCATATGTCGGGTTTCCTTCGAATCTATAAGGATATTCGGATGCGAGTTGGATCACAAACAAAGAGGATCATACCTTTACAAGGGGTTCGGTGTTCTTGGTTGAGAGAGGTGTCATTTCATGTGCTTCTAAGAAGCATACTTGCATTACAAGTTCGACAATGGAGTAAGAATTTGTAGCATTAGTGGTTGTCAGTAAGAGGCGTAATGACTATGGAACTTAGTCTACGAAATTACATTATGGCCGAAACCGGTGTCACCCATTTATATTCATTGTGATGGTCAAGCTACTTTGCCTAAGGCTTATAACCAAGTGTATAATGGTAAGTTGCGACATCTAGGTATTAGACATAGCGCGGTACGTGAGTTGATCACTCATGGGGTGATAATCATTGAGTATGTTCGGTCTCAACAAAATCTAGTTGATCATTTGACAAAAGGATTAACTAGGGACTGGCCAAGTCGGCTAAAGGGATGAGTATGAATCCCGTTTGAAATCACTAAGGATGAGATACCCAATTCCTCTCTAATACGACATTAGAGGATGAATTCAATGGGGGAAAGCCTACACTTAGAGATTGGAGTACATAAGTGTTTTTCATTTCAAGGTATGTACTCGAACATGCAAGAAAAGTGAGGTTGGAGATTCTCTTCTTAATGAATCTTTTGAAAAGGTGCATTTGCAAGTGCATGATTAAAAAAATCCACCTAGATGAGTGTGAAGTGGTGCCGCTTCAATTATCTTGAGCTTGGCTTTGTATGCACTCAAGAATGGGTTACGACGTATGGCCTAAAATAGTGTCAAGTATACATTTGAAGTAGTGTAGAAACTTGTGTGTGTTGTATCTCCAATTATTCAAAATGGGTTGAAGGGTCCAATCCGTAGGACACCCCGATTCTCGAGTATTTAGAATGTGTATGACTATAATGTGAAAATTCAATCTTAAGGACATTTTTCATTTATGCATGAGTTTGTGGTTGATGTGTATTGTTTAAGTGAATAAGGGATTACACTAAAATGGAGGAGAAATGTTGGTGATTTTAGTGTCATCGGTCGTTTTGGTATGATCGGGATTCGCTCAAATTAGCTTGAGGGCTCAGTTTACGCTCAATGTGTCTTGGGAGTGTGAAGTGCACGGCTCAGGTACGTAAAACCGAGCTCGGTATTACATGAATATGTCGGATGTACATAAGTACATGTCTGATTCGTATGGTTCAAATCCGAGAGCCAAAAGACGAAAATGGGACATTATGAGGAGTGACACGATTTGTGACATTTCGACACAGTCTTCAACAAACCGTGTAGATGCTCTGGTGCCTCAATTTTGGTTCAGTAAAACGGCTCGGTTTGTCGCTGTCTGTGTCATATGGTAGTTTTGGACGGTTATTATTTTTTCAACCGGGTTTAACCGCATTATCAATTGGATTACGTTGTAGTAACTGAATAACCACCGTTAAGCTTATATAAGAGTGATGTTTGATCAAGTTTTCTTCATAGTTCTTCAAGAACAACAAGTGATTCTCTACATCACCCAATAACCAAAAGATTCAAGTGTTTTTAGTAGATTGTCTTGATCTTCCAAAGTTTGTAATGTCTTATCCATTCTAAATTTCGTGCAATCCAAAGACAATTAAATAGAGTCACAATATTGATTTCGAAAAGTATATTTTTTACACGTTTGCATATCCAACCACCGAGATTATATGGATCAACGACACCCCTTTCTATCAGGGAGAAGGTTGGGATAAGTAATGCAGACTAATGGCTTATATTATATTTCGAAAATAAGAATGAACTAAGGAGAATGATTATTATGTTATAACATGAGAATATACTATATTTTTGGATATGTAAATTTAAGTAGAGGTCGGATCCGGTGAGAATGAATTATATGGTACGAATATACGAATGAAAAATTCGCATGCATAACCTTCTATATTCACATGCATAATCTTCTATATTCACATGCATAATCTTCTATATTCACATGCATAACCTCACATTCACATGTACACGCAGACATGTATATGTATTTTTCATATATTGTCAAAGACATACACACATGTGTGAATGTGCATGTGAATGTAAAGAAATGTGCATGTGAATGTAAAGAAATGTGTATGTGAATATAAAAGGTTGAGATGTGAATTTTCCATTCTTATATATGTGCACTCAAGTAGAATCTCATGCATGCACGTTTGAAAAATATACTCAACTAAATAAACACGGTTCTTATATACAGCCCGGTGCTTTATCAAACAACGCCGGGTCCCTCGCGTTCTGCGAGATACGTGACACTCGCGTTACGCGAGATTAGCAAAAAATTAGGTTAATTACATGCATGCTAATCTCGCGTAACGCGAGTGTACGTGTCCTCGCAGAACGCGAGTTTCACGTCCCTCGCAGAACGCGAGATTAGCATGTCAGATGGACGTTGTTGTGCGCCATTACTACATGTCTTGTCCCTACCTAACTATAATAACTACCCCCTTATTTTAAGTATTCCGTAACACCTATTAACCCTACCCTAACACCTCTTTTTATCATCTTTCACCTCTTTCACCCTCCATTAAAACCCATTTTCAAAACCTTAAAACTTCAAAACACTCTAAAAACACCTAAAATAATGGAAGATGAAGAGGAATTCAACAAAGGAGGGGATGGAGATGATGGTTCATCAAGTTACCATTCAAATGAGGTAATGTTCTTACTTAATTTTTGAATTTTAATTTGTTTTGCACCATTAAGAGCTAAAATGAAGTTATTATGTTGTATTTCATGTTAAATGTAGTAGTAGTAAGTGTTGAAGATATGACTTTTGCATATAATGTCAAAAACTTAGATGTGTTCATGTTTTTAGGGGTTTTAGGGTTTTTAATGTAGAAACTCATGTGATGAGACGAACACGTTGAATGACTAGTTTCAGGAAATAGCAAATTCTCGCGTTCTGCGAGAGGAAGCCCCTCGCGTCACGCGAGAAGTGCCTCCCTCGCAGAACGCGAGAAGTTGCACATTACAGAGTATTAACAGAAGCATTGTGTATAGGTGAATTTTTCTTTGTTCACTGGATTGAATGCAATCCAGTTGAATGACTACAACTACCCCTCCCGGAATACAAGGCCATGTTCGCCACCGTCATTTGATTTAGGGATTGACGAATTTGGTGATTATCATCAACCATCTTTATATGAACAACATGTGCCATCTACATATGAATTGCCTGTGCCATCTACTTATGAGTTGCCCGTGCCATCTACTTATGAGTTGCCCGTGCCATCTACTTATGAATTGCCATGTACATATGAGGTGCCATCAAGCTATGATGCGTTTGATTCACAATTTGCTAACCCACCAACAAACGTAGGAGAGGAGATGTGTTTTCTTCCCTCTTTACGCACTGCACCAAAGTTTGATAGTCCCGTATGTGAGGAAGAGGTTGTTTTTAGGGATTATTCGGAATATTTCACTACGGAGCAAGTGTTTGCCTCTAAGGAGAGTGGTCATTTGTGGGCTTTGAATGTTGCAAAGCAACACAAGTTTATGATCTCTATTGGAAGGAGTGTACCGTCTAAACCGGGGCAAAGTGGTAAGATTCAAATCATTTGTGAGAAAGGGGGAAGCCATAGGCCTAAAGGTGTCGGTGTTAGATCAAACACAAAGAGCAAGAAAACGGGGTGTAAATTTCAGTTGAAGCTCATGGAGAACCGGGTTGAAGAGAATTGGAGATTAGTGGTTGTTTGTGGTTTGCACAACCATCCTATTGGAGATAGTTTGGTCGGGAATGCATTTGCCGGGAGGCCAACCCCGGATCAAAAGAAAAAGGTTCGTGAGATGGTACTTTCACATTGTTCTCCAAATCAGATTTACACTGAGATAAACAAGGATCCCGGAAGTTGCACAAAGAAGAACCAAGTGTACAATTTGGTAAGACATATAAGGGAAGAGGAAATGGAAGGTAGAACCGTGGTTCAAGAATTCTTTCACCAATGCAAAGAGAGCAACTACTTCATGGAGTATAGGCCAAGTGCAACGAATCCTTCGATAATAGGCGACTTGTTCTTTGCTAGCCCCGAATCAATGAAACTCTTAAAGGCGTTTCCATATGTCCTTTTGATGGACTCGACTTATAGCACGAACAGGTAAGTATTTATCATTTTGTTTTTATGTTGTATTTATCTTACTGTATTTTGGTTTAAGGTACAATGTTCCCTTCCTGGAGATAGTCGGTTTGACTTCTACATGGAAGAATTTTGTTGTGTGCGGGGTATGGTTAGAGGCTGAGAGCGAGGATAGTTATTTCTGGGCGTTGCAGCAGCTGCAGACGATGTATTTGAGAATAGGAGCATCGCCTACTTGCTTCGTCACTGACCGTGAGATGGCTCTTATGAATGCAACAGACAAGTTATGGCCAAATGCAAAGTTTCTCTTATGTAGGCGACATGTAAGGAAGAACATAGAGGCGAGAGCGAAGATAGCTATGGGCACACAAGCATTGGGGGTTCATATTTCAAATGATTATTATAACGTGTTCGAACAAACCACTGAAGAAGATTACAAGAGTACTTTGAAGAAACTTGAGGACGAATGGCGAGCTTATCCAACCGTATTGAAGTACGTGAGAACGAATTGGCTAAACCGTTACAAAGAAAGACTTGTTTCAGCATGGACGGATAATGTCTTCACTCTCGGGAATAACACGACAAACAGGTATGTTCTGTAATTTTTGTCTACCTTCTACATATGATAAAAAGAGCTTCTGTAATGCACACCTCGCAGAACGCGAGGTGTACACTCCTCGCAGAACGCGAGGAATGTCCTTGATTCAGTGTTGATGCATTTTCGAATGCAAAGATCCTGGAACAATCAATGAACTCGCAGAACGCGAGGTGTACAGACCTCGCAGAACTTGAGGAGTTGCACATTACAGAGGGATCCACAGGTTCTGATTTGTATTTGCATTTTATTGTTTTTCGAACATTTTAGAGTTGAAGGAGCACATTCATGTCTTAAGTCATACTTGTCCGGAAATAAGAGCGAAGAAGCAGTATACAACACCCAACCTAAACCCTTACGCTCTGGACCTAGGTTTTCACAATGCCTTCTAAACCAATCAGCTTTCACCCTCCCAGAATCTAAAGTATGAGGATCTACTCCAAAAATTTCCGCCCCCTTCCTACCATAGTATTTTATAATCTCATCATGAATAAACTTGGCACCCAGTTTCTTACAAGTCGTCATTGCTTTCCCTTCTATAGGTAGGCCTAAAATCATATGTACATCTAGAAGGCCAATAGTGATCTCACCACAAGGGAGGTGGAATGAATTTGTCTCCGGTTGCCATCGTTCGATGAACGCTTCAATCAACGGAAAGTCGATTTCTTCGTACATCATGTCAGGTAGATCTGACAGTCCAACTGCACCGGGAATCTCTGACCAGTCATTGTTGTCCAATGGCCAATCACTGCTCTGCTTTGTCCGTTGTTGTGGCTTCATCGGACCTTTGAACTGCAAAAAAATACAAAAATTAGACTCTGCAGAACAAATTTTCAAAAAATACAGTTTCTGCAGAATTATCAGTTTCTGCAGAATTGTGCATTTTCTCGCGTTCTGCGAGGAGTGGCACCCTCGCGTTCTGCGAGTGTGCCACTACTCGCGTTCTGCGAGAAGATGCACATATCTTGCATTTTCTGATAATTCTGCAGAATATGTGCAATGTATTAAAAATGCAGAAAATCAATAAATAATTAAATTACCTCCCCTTTCTGGATGTGGAACGCCACATGTGCTTCAAATCCCTTAAGCAGCTCGGGATCTTCTGGACCGCCAGGTGTGGCATGAGTGAGCTCAGGATCATACTTTGGCTCATTCTTCTTGGACTTCCTCTTTCTTTTGGGTTTCTCGACCACTTCTTCTTCTTCTTCTTCTTCTTCTTCTTCTTCTTCTTCAACATCATCACCTCCTTGTTCTTGTTCCTCTTCTTCATCCCCAAAAAATTCCTCCTCCATTTCTGCTTCCATCGGTTCTGGGGCTTGATTGTATGAAGAAGAACCAGCTTGTCCACTTCCCTCGGCATATCCACCGCCCCAACTTTGTCCAGCCATCCCTTCTCCACCGCCCCAACTGCCTCCCGCCCACCCCTGTTCGACATCCATAAGTGCATTATGTTCAAAAAACTGGTCCCAGCAACCCGGTTGTCCAGTAGAATAACTATCTTGGGAAACAAGATCCCAGCCAACTGGGTATGACTCCCAACTATCTCGCGGTTGTCCAGTTGAATAACTTCCTTGGGACCAATTGGGATTGGGACGTTCTTCAACGTCGGGGAGTCCCTCGGGGAAGAGTTGTACGGGGTGACTCTTCTTTGCTTTCCCCTTCCCCTTTGGTTTTTCAACCGGGGGTTCTTCCCTAACAGCATCTCTGTTTCTCCGACGAGTCGAACGACCAGGACGATACATTGCCTAAAACAATACAAAGTAAAATCAATAAATAAACGAACGCAGAAAATAAAATCAGAAAACAGAACAAACAACCAAAAAACACAAACATATATTCTGCAGAACAAACAGAATTGCCAAACAGAACAAACAACCAACTCCTCGCGTTCTGCGAAGGACATGACTCTCGCAGAACGCGAGGGACATGGCTCTCGCAGAACGCGAGGGGTGTAGCGTTCTGCGTGAATTTGCACTTTCTTCAGTTTCCGGCGACAGTTTCCGGCGAGAATTTCCGGCGGAATTTCAATATTTTAGCTAAAATACCTATCAATTTAAGTAAATTACCAAATAAACATCAAAACCCTCAATAAAATCAACAACCCTAATAAAAAACCTTAACCCTAATGAATTTCAACATAAAACAACATCCACTCATCAACCATAATTCAAAATCATCATCTTTCATCCATTATACAACCATTTCTAAATCAACATTCAATATCAAAACATCATATAATATGCAATTTCCTATACTAACAACATATATTCATCTAGAAACAACATTAGAAAGCATAAGAGTATAAGAAACATACCTTATATGGAGATTTGTGGTGAAAAGAGGAAGAAGAAGTAGGTTGAAATTGAGAGAGATGGTGAGAGGCGGCGGTAGAAAATTGTGTGTGATGTAAAAAATGGGCCGAGTAGGGTTTTTCCCCTTTTATAGGGAAAAAACACCCTCGCGTTCTGCGAGGTGACGCACCCTCGCGTTCTGCGAGGATACGCACCCTCGCGTTACGCGAGGGTGCGTTATTTAGGAAACGCGAGGATGCACATTAAAGCGTATTAACAGAAGCATTGTAGTTAAGTGTGCAAAATAACACATTTTTAGTGTCTTTTTTAAGGCGATAAAGCCCAATTCGGCAAAAACGTCATCGAAACTTTATCGAAATGGAATGAAACTTTGTTTCAATCCTTATAATGTCTATTTGATCATGTGTGTAACTTGAAATTAAGATTTCTTCCTTTGGAAGTGAAACCTAGTTTGAAAACCGAACGAGGTCGCAATATGTATGACACACCATATAAATAAAGAAATATAATAAGGTTCAACATTTGTCAACATAATAACAAAATAGACACTATTAAGAAAAACAAGTAGTTCTTGCAACATAATAAGGTTCAACACTTCAAAGGTGCAACATAATAAGGTTCAACATAATAAGTAATTCTAAACAAACAACATTAAAAGGAACAAGCAAACAAAGAAGGTCGATAAATTTTCAAAAGAAAGATCTAACGACGAGGGTTGAACGGCCTGAAGAGGTTCCTGTATTCGCGTGCGGTCATCCTTGGTCTAGTGGATGGTTCCCCTCTCTCCCTTTGACGTTCTTGTCTCTCCCGTTCACGTCGCTCACGTTCTTGTCTCTCCCGTTCACGTCTCTCCCGTTCAAGCATATCAAAGTTGTCTCCCATGCTAGACACCGTACTAATATCAGAAATATCAGATTCTTGATTGGAATAGGACATCTGTATAATCACAAACCTGACCAAATTATAGTTACATACTCAATCAAATTCATAATCTATACAAACAACAACAATGCTTATAATCATAGTAGTCTTGATCTGCGACAGCATGACTCTCGCGTTCTGCGAGTATCATGACCCTCGCGTTCTGCGAGGGGTGTAGCGTTCTGCGTCAATTTGCATTATCATGAGTTTCCGGCAACAGTTTCCGGCGAGAATTTCAGGCGAAAATTCAATATTTTTGCAAAAATACCTATCTAAAACAACATTCCAAATAAACATCAAAACCCTAAATAAAATCAACAACCCTAATAAAAAACCCTATATGGAGATTATACTACCATTCATGAACCATAATTCAAAATCAACATCCACTCATCCACCATAATTCAAAATCATCATCTTTCATCCATTATACAACCATTTCTAAAACAACATTCAATATCAAAACATCATATAATATGCAATTTCCTATACTAACAACATATATTCATCTAGAAACAACATTAGAAAGCATAAGAGTATAAGAAACATACCTTATATGGAGATTTGTAGTGAAAAGAGGAAGAAAAACTAGTTTGAACCGAGAGAGATGGTGAGAGGCGGCGGTAGAAAATTGTGTGTGAGGTAAAAAATGGGCCGAGTAGGGTTTTTCCCCTTTTATAGGGAAAAAACACCATCGCGTTCTGCGAGGTGACGCACCCTCGCGTTCTGCGAGGATGCGCTCCCTCGCGTTACGCGAGGGCCCGGGCGTTATTTAGAAAACGCCCGGACTGTATTTAGCAAGGGCCTAAATAAATTGTATATCAATTATAGAAATAAATGTATATATCGACTTATTTCTGTATACATACATGCAAAAAAAACATATGTCCTGATCAACATTCATTTACAAGGTCCTGATCAACATTCATTTACACAAGGGTAACTCATACATTTCCTTAAAATAAACTTCACTACTAAGGGCAAAACTAATAGAGTCCCTTAGCAAGGGTCTTTTAGGGGGTTTTTGATGCTAAGGGATCCTAGGTAAAATTGATCATTTTATCCGGTTTTTTTTATCAAGGGTCTCTTATGCATTTTAAATTATTATTATATGTTTTATATTAGTTAATTGTATATTTTATATTAGTTAATTATATATTTTATATTATATAATTATAATTATAATCATTATTTTAAGTTAACTTTTATTAATTAATTTATTATAATTTAACTAGTTTGTTAATTTAGTAATTAAAAATATTAAAAAATGAATATAACAAAATAAAAATACATTTATATTGAGAACAAATAAGAAGATGCATTACAAAAACAACACGTTAAAAAACATAAACTAAAGTAAATGATCTAATTTAACAACATACAACACATAAAAACATAACTAAAAAAACAACATATAACACCGAAGAACAATAATAATAATATAATTAATTGAACTTAATTAAATCAACATTTATCAAATTAATACATTAAATTTATAAAAACTATTAACAATTTCATTATTATGTAGATAAATTAATTTTGTATTTTTATTTTATTTTAAAACACCCAAAATATGATAACATGATTTATTTCACTTAATGATAACCACATTATAGAAAATATTTTATATTATTCAAAAGCATATCAAAATGGATGTCTATGGATAGACAAAAATGTAATTAGAATTTTGATATTTTTTTAAAAAAAATTTAATGTATATATTTTGTTAAAAACGAATTTTAAAAAAAAAATATAAAATGGTGAGAAATTAATCCTGATTGTTCAAAGAGTGGCATGTGTCAGCCATCAGGACACTCAACCGTTGGTCAATTTCTTGCCAACACATGGCGCTGACACAATTTTTGTTTTTTTTGGGTTGTGTTTGGTTTTTGTACTTAAGTGGGTCCGTTTTTACTTTTTTGAAGACAAAAAATACAAGGAAAACAAACACTTCCTTATCTTATCTTATCTATATAAAGATTGGCTATCCAATGCCAAAATTGAATGAAATTGGTACCTCATAAATGTTGCTCCCTCCATTGATAAATTTAGGATTTCACTAAATAAATTTACATCAACCATTTTTTCTAATTTAAAAAGATGTCCAAAAGATCAAAACGAAGCGTTTTGCTAAAAAATTAAACACCCTCCTTTTTTTTCTTTTATTAGATCCGTGGTAAAACTGTATAACGATTAAAATTTTCAAAACTAGAGATTCAATTGTTTTAAATTTTAAGTAAAAATGTGATATACTGATTATACTCCTTTGGTTTAGTATTATATAAGTAGTTAGCTTTTTAATATATTTTTTTAAAATTCAATTTACACAACGGTAATTAATTACTAAGTAATTAATAGAATTACATGAAGTTGGTTTGATTTTATTTTTCATGTAATATAACGTAAGTCATTTTAGCCTTTTAATTTTATACACAAACTAGACTAGGTCTCGCGCCATGCGCGGGTTTATATAACTCGATATAGTGAATTAGTAGTAAGGAGTATTATGTAATATCAAATTTTATATGAAAATAAGTTTATATCTTAAAATGATATTGATATATAATTAAGTTTTTACATTTTAAATATAATAAACAACGAATATACATGAATTTTTAATACCAAAAATCTTATTTGATCAAATTATCATGGGTCAATTTTTAACAAATTTAAATAAATTGATTTCAACATATATAAAAATATATAATTGAAAACACTACAATAACACAAAAATATAATTATTTCTCTTATTTATTAAGAAATCAATCTTTTTGTGATACGTCATATCATAAAAATAAAATATATATTTGTAAAATAAAATAATAGGATATTGGGAGGTCAAAATCTAGAAAATTAACACATAAAAACCTTTTTGTAATCTGAAAGATCTTAAGTAATCTTTTTGTAATATTTTTGCACACGATTTTCCAAATTTAATTAATTTTTTTTGAGAAAATTACAATAAATTATAAAAAATCGTGACCAATGAAATGACGACAGGTGGATGGCCTGAATGAAGAGTATGCCACGTGACATAGCTAGAATTGAAGAAATGTAATTTGCTTTAGTAGTTATATAGAGATTTTTTCTATTTTATTCTTGAATTTTGGTAAGAAAAGTAAGAGGTGTGTTAAACAGAGAAACATGATTATTAAAAATGTAAGGAAACTAAATGTAATTTTTACATACAGAGTTTTTATATTTTTAATATCTATCAAACCCACTAAATATCGGTAATATTAGAGAAAAAAAATAACTTTTATATGATATTTCTATGTACAAGATATTTATTTGATACAAGAATAAAAAGTAGAAGAATATTTATTATTGATTTTACCACAAATAAATTAAATTAATTTAAAATTTAAATGTGGGTTAATATTATATTGAATATGTTTAAATCAAATTGATAATACTCAAGAAAAAGAGAACATAATTTATAATCTTAATTCTAATACGAGCCCCCACGGTAGAAATTTTCTAGATCCGCCACTGCCGATAACCCCCAATTCCTCGATCTCCACTCTCCCTTTCAAATTCACCGATCAACCTCAATTTTTACTATGGTAATTTTCTTCTTACATAGATGACAGTGAATGATGTCTACTTGTCTTTTCTCCCCCTCGCGCACATACTTGACCGTATGATTGTGGAAAAAAATCTCGCACTCGGAAAATTTTAACTGGCACCTCAAACCTTTTTTTTAAAACCCGGTTCAGTTTTGGGCGCAACTAGAATGCGCCCAAAACTAGATCGGATTTTTGAGCATTTTGAAGGCAATAATAAAAAGAAATTTCATGGCAATCACTCTTGTACACATGAAATTCAATGCCTTAACATCACTCAATGTTGTATGTTTTCATTGACTCTTTTTTTCATGACCTCTTGTAATTAAGATTAGTCAAATTAATTTGAGTTTCTGATTTCAAAAACTGAATTCTGTGCTATCAGTTTGTGTTTTCAGATCGAATATAAATATAAAATGCAAAGAAAGATGTTTGGACAAGAAGGTTGTGATCACATGAGATGGACTGCTAACATTGTTGTTGGATTAGATATTGGTGTTCCATGGTTAATGTGCAAGGAAGATGACTCTCTTGATCCCGTTATAAGTTCCAGTGTTCTTGTTGACAATCTTAATTCTTTTCAAAATAAATTTTTTAATAGTTAATGATCTTATTGTGACAAATTAATATACTTGCAACGACTTTTACTGTTATGTGTTTACTAAAACAGACCTTACAAAGCTCTCATGTGGACAGAGGTTTGAAGTGGATGATATGATTTTGCAGTAATTGACTTTATCATTAGATTAATAAAGTAAAAAGTAAAAAGCCAGATCAATAACTTTTTTCAAAGGTACACATGAAGGCTTTAGTAAATTATACTCTCTCCGTCCCAAAATATGAGTCTCATTTTCCTTTTTGGGTGTCCCGAAATGTTAGTCTCATTTCTATTTTTGTCCATAAACTTCTTCCAATTATACCCTTACTCATATTATTTTAATATTTTACATTCATCATTTCCAATGCACTTATGTACTTTTCATTTGTAAACTCTTCTCCCATTGGTTAATGAATTATTTTAATATTTTACATTCATCATTTCCAATGCACTTATGTACGTTAAAACATTTATCTTAATCCAAGATATTTTTGTACAATGAGACTCATATTTTAGGACAGATGGAGTGTATATATATATATATACAAATAATATGCAGGTTTACAGAGTTTAGAGGACCGACTTACCAAAGAATCTAAATTCCCTATATTCAATTCATGTATCATGTGTCTTTGTAAAAGGATTTAACTTTTGCATTTACTAAATTTATACAAAGAGAGAGATCTGTTGTGAACTATATGGTATGCATTTTCCCCTCTTTCAATTTCTTTGTTCTTGAAGTGTTTACTTTTTACTTATCCTAAACTACATTTTTTGTCATTAGTACCAAACTTTGAGCCCTTATCGGAGGCCGTTTGCATCTAATTTTAGTAATGGTAAACAATATTACATATTGCAATATGCTAGCATGTTGTTTCCAAACATTTACACTCAGTTTCCAACAAGCATGATAATTTATTAAACACGTCAAAAATGTATACAATGGGGAAATGACATTTAATAACTGGTCCTCGAGTTTATTCAATTGTAATGAGTTATAGACAGAAAAATAGATCATATATTCACCAACTTGGCTATTAATAAATCAAAATAGATTACCTTATTTTATATACCAAAATCTGTGGAGTTGGTAATAATACTGCAAACAAGACTTGAGCAAAAATTTAGCATATAGAGCATTGAAGAAATTGCATACGCAAATAACATATATTTAAAAACTTATGTCCTGTACATTACAAGAATATTAAAAATCATATTTTTAAAAACTTATGTCCCGTATATTACAATAATATTACAAAATGATATAACAATTTGGCGAATTGAGAGAAGAGGTACAAATCATCAAAATCATTTGATTATATCATATAATATCATTTCAATATCTATTGTGAAACATTTAAGAAATTATAATTACGCAAGACCCGTACGCGGGTTTCAGTCTGTTGATTTAAGCCCTAATAAAATAGGAACACCAATACACGAGCTAATTGTTTGGCAAAAAAAAAACACCCGAGCTAATTAGGTAATGTGATGATTTTAAAGGGAGAGACGAATTCATAGGTAGTTGTGTGTCAATTGCTAAAATGATTAATAAAACATTCAGGAAAAACATAATCACTAATTAAACTTTATTTTTTTTCTTTTTGATAGAACAAAGATTAGAGACTGCTTTGTCGATGTTAGATTTTATATCATAAAGGGTTGTGAATATGATTAGCCCAATCTAAATTTAGGACGCCTATTAAACAACGTTAAATCATATTAAAAACTGTAATTTTCCCGCGCGTAGCGCGGAGGCCCGTTTCTAGTCCGTAACTAATAAGTGACGATCCCTACTTTGCTTCAAATCAAGGGACAAATTTGTTGGTCTCTTGTGTCAAATGGACTATTTTATTCAAATTTAATTAAGGGACCTCATTAGTTATGCTCTAAATATAAGGCCTATAGAAACAGTTCAATAAAACGGTTTTTCGCAATGAAACAGTTTTTTGAAACGGTTAGATCAAATGAAACGGTTTATGAAACGATTTATGAAACAGTTAAATGAATCTGATTTTCACTATAGGAAAATGAAACGGTTTTTAAATTTGAAACGGTTTTTAAAATATACTTGAAACGGTTTTTAAAGTATACTTGAAACGGTTTTCTATCCGTTTGAAGGACTGTTTCAATAGATAATCCCTACTCATTCTAAATCCCTAATTCATTTTTCAACCTAATAGTCTCTCTCTTTCTTCATGGAAAATCTGGTGCCAAAGGGATGACTCTCCTTGTATCGGGAGGAAGGGGCCGGAATCGAGAGGAGGAAGGACGTCTGAGCACCATTCAACAGAAGTCTAGGCATTTTTCGGTTAGGGCAAACTCTTCGCTTCTCTGTGCTATTTTTTAGGGTTGCCTGATTAGTGCATTTGGGAAGAACTGTGAAGGAGATTATGAATTCGAAGTCGTTGAAGGCGCCCAATGTTTTCATGTCGAGGAATCTAGTCCCTCCTGAGATCTTCGACTCGCTTCACGCCGATCTCAAGCTCAACGGCACCCAGATTTTCCTTTGCTGCGATGCTTCGTGCAATTCTCCCTACGATTACGATGTCATAGCATCCTCCTACTACGTCAGTTACAGAGTTTTTCAGTTGATAACTTCTTCTCGTTCAATTTGAACTAGTGTTTTTTTTGCTGATTCTGAAGCCCCGTTCTTCTTTTTTCAGGAGAAGTTCGAGGGTTTGAAAGCTAAGGGGTGCAATTTGGCAGACGTTCTTTTGGGTGACATTGACGGAAAGGACCATAGATGATCCTACTAGCAGGAAGATCTACTTCAAGACCTCGATAGGGGTAGGAAGGTATTATCTCCCATTCTCACTCGCAGTCTCTCGTCTCATCTCTTTATTAGGTTGCACCAGCTGATTACTGTGAGTTTGCTCGTGAATGCTTAGAATTGGAACTCACTTATTTCACTTGTTCATGGCCTTCTTTTGTCTTGTGAGCATCCTGAATGATTTTAGCTATCGACACATGTCCAAATTTTACTTCTTATATAGCATAAAAACTGTTTGAGCACGTGTTATATAATTTTTTTGAAGAGGTGTCACATTTTAAGGTATTGTATACACTTGGTGCAGCTATGGCTGTTATAATTTCAAAAGCTTCAACTAGAGGCCAATTTGCTTATGCAAAAGCTGCTATTGTTGTTGAGCAAACAATTGGTGCCATCGGAACGGTAGGTTTTGTTTGAATAAACTGAAATCATGACGTACTTTTCTGGGTCTTATGTGTTTTTTGTGATCAATGTCTAGGTTGTGTCATTCACTGGGGAAAAACATGCTCTAGAGAATTACAACAAGGCGATTGAAGGTGCATATCAATCGAGTGTACAAGAAGGATTGGCTACTGAACTAGGTCTTGGTTCACTGATCTGTGTCGTCTTCAGAAGCTATGCTTTGGCTATCTGGTTTGGTTCGAAAACGATTGTTCAAAAAGGATATACTGGTGGTGTGGTACTGTCATTAATGTCATCATTACTGGCTTAACTGACTCCATTTAAGGGGATATACTTGCTGCGTTGCGATGGATATATGATGTGAAAGTGCTTATTTTTTGCTTCAAAATGAAGAAAAGGGTAAGCACTCAGAAATGTTATGAAGTATTTCGTGCTATTTGTCCCTTTTAGGCAACAAGGAGTAATGTTTATCAGTGCATTTGGGGAGATGATTGTCTCTTTGTGTAGCTAACCAAGGAGAGTTCTACTGAATTGGTGATGTTTTTTCAAATTATATAATGTTGATCTAGGAAAGTTCTACTGTATAATATTCTTAAACCCGGATTTGAAATCCTAATTATTCTAGGATAGCTGTCAAGTAAAGAGCAATTGTTTTGGACTGTTCAGGTAGTTTGGAATGAAGGGTCTATGGATTTAAGTTATCTCATATTAATCCTTAGACATGTGGTTGATTTAAATTACAACTTCTAAATTAATTGTTATGACTTGACCATGAATTTTTATATTGGAGATGCTGTTTCTCTATGATCGTTGAGTTGAGACCTAAAATTTCACCAACTTTAGGAACAAAGGCATTTCCTGGCATTCTTCGTCATTCCTAGATCCAATACACTTGTTTTTGCAAATTTTGTTATAATTTTATTGTCATCAAGCTTCTTCTTCTTTTGCTTGATTATAATCCGTTTAATTCGATCTTTAGACCAAATGAAAATGATTTTGTCAAGTCTTTTACTGATTTTTATGCAAGCTTTTACTACTGTGTGCTGATAATTACAATTTTTGTTTCTTTTATTCATGTCATGGGGCAGTGGTACACGTAGGTCGCTTGACAGACCAGTCGATTAACTTTGAACTGCAACGGGTAAGATTAAATAACTTTTTACCTTTCATATAGTCTTCTTTGCCTTTTCTCTAATGATTTGTGCCTAATTTTCCCTTGTTGAGAATGATATTAGTTCTTTACCTGCAGAAGTTGTAATGAAATAGCCAAGAAAACAAGTCACAGGAGAAACCAAGAAAAAAAAGCTAAAGTTTTAGTATAGAAATTTTGCTACAATGAAAACTCTTGGAAAATCAAGAAAAGAAATCTTAAACTAGTTAAGGTTAATTTGTTAGATTAGTGTTTTTGATATTTTGTATCCAGTCATGTTTAAACTTTGTAATTACTGTATTTTAATGATTAATATAATTACTGGTTCAACATATAATGTATTTTAAATTGATCTATATATATGAATGTAAAACAGTTAATTGAAAACATTTCTTTATATAGGGTAATAAAAAACCGTTTCATTAGCATGAATACATGTTGCATTTGAATCGTTAAAACCGTACTTTTTTCTAATAAGAACATTTCTTAAGAACTATACTTTTTTCAAATATTTATGCTAAAATATTTGAATGATTTTAGGCCATCGCATGGAATATAATCCACTTCATATTTTTTTAATAAGAAAAGAAGCCTTTGCATTGAATATGAACATTTCTTAAGAACTATACTTTTTTCAAATATTTATGCTAAAATATTTGAATGATTTTAGGCCATCGCATGGAATATAATCCACTTCATATTATTTTAAAAAAAAACTAGACCTTTATTTTTCGGAAGTCTTGAATGGCCCGGATACTTTATGGTTTGCACCGAACTATTTAAACGTTGTGGCATGGCATTCATTTTTTTGGCCTATTTTTTAAAACGCAATTAATATCATAGCATTTTTTGTTTTCGGCTCAAAAAATAAAAACACCGACACCGGTTCAAAAATCAAACCTCTTATTTTTTTTAGGGAATTTTAAGGCCGAAAGAATCATATTTCAAAGAAAGTATTCTTGGATCATACATCTTATTCTTAACTGAAATTGTATTTAATGTCACATAAAGAACATTGTATTCAAAGTTTAGACCTTATTTTCTAGATTCGTGTCTTCTCTGTGTATTGGTTAATTTTTGAACGAGTATGCACCCACTGCCCTACCTAAAAATCCCTTTCACATGTCAGTGCCATGCCATCCCATCCCGTGCAAAGATTAATGCCTTATTTATTCTCCACGAACATCATACTCGGGCGTAAACTAAATTTATCGAGATCATATAATCCGCATAGTTACATGTCGTTCAATATATAGATTATAAAATGAAAGTGATGGGAATCAAGAATGTGGTTGAAAATCAATACAATTGTCCTAACATTTGAAATCCGTTAAAGCTGGAAGAAATGCTTGCATTTTCTAGCACAATCTAAGGAAACTGCAAAATGACTAGTTTGATCCATATCAAAGATATGAGATCAAAGGTATGTCCTATTGGTAGGAAGATACGTGTATGAGTGATATCAAGATATGAGCTAAAGATATAGATATGAGTGTTTGATAGACTCAATATTACATTTCGATATCACCCATACGGCCATATATACCAAAAAACATATACCAAAAGTAGACGCGGGTATGAGCGATATTGATACCCATACCACAATAGCATTACCAAACGGGCCTTAATACTATAAAGCCAATGGTGATGTTCATACATGTAAACCTAGATTAATACAAAAAGCTACAACATGGGTCCAAAAGGTTACAGACAACGCCAGTGAAACAAGTCAATCCTAGGATGAGCACAACATGGTGTTTATCCTTATTCAATGCCTACTACATTAGATCTAGCTAGAAAGTCTAACACCATCAACAACAATCTAAAGGAACATTAACAAACTTAACGAGGAGGCATCATTGAAGAAACGGATGAAAAAGCTCATAATAAGGGCAGTTGCTGCTGAGCTGTCGCCTCCCCGTCCTCCACAGTTGCCTTCGATGCTGGTGCCAATTCATCATGGTGCTTCTTCTGTTCAGGCTCTGGACATGAAGGTGCACTGCCATTAGTTTGCTCTTTGATTTCTTGCTTATCAGTTTCCGCAGCATCAGTCTGAGTTTCTTTATCATTTGCAGCAACAGCTTCTGTCTCTTCAACAATAGCAACTTCGGCTTCCACTTCAACCTGAGTTTCCTTATCATTTGCAGCAACAGCTTCTATCCCGTTAGTTACATCCATGGGAGCGACTACACTCTCATCTTTCTTCTCCTCATGATTTCCAGGCTCGTTTTCTTCATTGCTCTTTTCAGTAGCTTCATTGTTCAGTGTGTCTTCCTTCTTAACATCATGTTCCTCTCTTTCAGTTTCGGTTTCACCTACATCTTTCATTTCAGAATCGTTCTTAACCTCAGCTGCTTCACTCTTTTCTTCAATAGCAGCTTCCTTACTCAGTTCTTCTTCACCCTTACCCTCAATTTCTTCTCTTTCAGTTTTATCAGCTGCTTCACCTACATCTTTCATTTCAGAATCCTTCTTAGCGTCAGTTTCGACTTTATTGTCATCATCAGTACCTTCCTTGTTCTTTTCTTCGTCCTCCTTACCATCAATTTCCTCTCTTTCAGTTTTATGTGTTGCTTCACCGACATCTTTCATTACAGAATCCTTTAGAACATCAGTGTCAGCACCTTCTTTAGCGGTTGCTTCGTTTTTGTCTTCATCAATAGCTTCTTTGTTTTCCTTCTTACCCTCATTTTCCTCTATTTCAGTTTTCTCAGCTGCATCACCTTCATCTTTAGTTTCAGAATCCTTCTTACTATTAGTTTCCACAAGCTCCTTATCGCCTGCTTCGTTGTTATCCTTTTCATTCTCTGCAGTGTCTTTCCCTCCCTTCGATGCAGACAGCTTTCTGGTACGTTTCTTTGGGGGCTCAGTTTCAGATGGAGGTGGAGTTGTTTTTGCTTTTTCACTGATTCTTGATGACCTTCGAGGGGTGTCACCTGTACCCCAATCAAACTCGGATGCTGGAGGATTACCAGGATGTGATTTTAGGTATTGCTCTAACTGTTTTCGTGTGCTTATCTCCTCCCCAGTCGGTGCAATAAACACAATCTCTGTCTTTTTTGGTGTGCTTCCTCCTTTGGGAGTATACTGTAAGCAGAAAGAAAACGTTATAGATGCACACTTCCATCTAGAACCCATAAACCAGTAATTTTACTGGAGATTTAGTAAGCACTGAGCTATGTTGAGATAATTCTTTCATAACAAGAATAAACAACTCAATAGTAGACATAAACCTTTTATAGTACTAAGAATGTATCAATTCAAATAATTACAGAGAAAAGATGAAGCATTTATCCTTGGACTTCAATTTCTCAGGCAATAAGGTTCTGAACTTCTATGAAGATAATTAATCAAAGAACAGCTCCTTGTCACTGGTAATTCAGAAGATCACATAAGGTTCTATTCTTCTATCAGAAGTAGCACAATGTACCAAAACGCCTCAAAATAAAAGCATGGTTCTTACATGTCTAGTTTTCTGCACGCAAATATAAACTTGACATGTACACAATCAACTATTTGTAAATCTCGTCATATATAATAACACTGTAGACAACTATTTCTCCATCTCCACTGGAGAGTCCACGTCCACCATGTGAAAACCTCATCAGATAAAAAGAAGCACCACATGGCAGGAAACCATAGTAAAATATAGAGTAGGAAAGGATTATTGAAGGTTAGTACACATGGTTTTGCAATTGCTATGAAAATGAGATGCTGAAATCAGAGTTCATACCAGTATCTATTTCAGTGAAAGAGGGTTTCTCCCTCAGGTAAAAGAAGTGACTTTGACAATTCAAATTAAAGCTTCAAATGAAGTAGGTACTCTTCAACTCCAGTCAAGACACTCTCAAGTCTCAATCTCAGAGTTACACAAGAAAGGGGCAAAAAATGGACAAAGCAAAAAGGGCAAGAGAAACCCTAGCTTGTGCTTTTTTAGAAAATTAGACCAAACAGACCAAAATTAACCACATCCACATATGAACGAACAAGAACACACCCACAATTTGTAAATTTTCATAAAAAATCGCCGTAGAAAAAAACCTAATTTCGAAAAATGACATTGCACAAGAAGGGGAGAAAGTGAAGGAGAGGTACCAATTTCTTCCACGCTGCAGGAGCTAAAAGCTCCACTGAAATAACCTCCTTGTCAGCTGAATTCGGCATCTTCTTCTGCAAAAATCACAACCACAACAAAAAAGCCCCAAATTCAATTCGAAGTCGGAGACAAAACACAATAAAAATTGAGTATTGCAAAGAGAAATTGAGCTACCGACACAAGCGTGCAAGTCGGAAAACGAAGAGATGATTACCGACAGAAGTTTGATGGGTGGATCCTAGTTTAGGAGTTGTCGAGCAGAAATAGTGAAAGCCCGTTTGAATTTGTTTTTTTGCAGGAGAGGAGAGGAGCAGAGCAATGCTTTGAAGTTTCGAGAAAGTGCCAACTGTCCCTTTTTCCTCTACCGATAATTCTGTTATAAAACTGGATAATTCCTTTTCTTTTTCAAAATTATAATTTTGAAATAGTAGAGCCATTTGGAGAAAGTGTGGTTATATGTTTAACTAGCATACTTCCCGCGTCATGCGCGTGTTTATATAACTCGATATAGTTAATAATTAATATTGAGTATTATGTAAAATATAACTTTATCTGAAAATAAGTTGTAACTTAAAATGATATTGATATATAATTAAGTTTTAATTTTTAAATATAATAAACAACGAATATAAATAAATTTTTATACCAAAAATCTTATGTGATCAAATTTTCATAGGTCAATTTTTAACAAATTTAAATAAATTAATTGCAACATATATTAAACTATATAATTTGAAACACCACCATAACACAAAAATATAATTTTTTCTCTTATTTATTATGAAATCAATCTTTTTGTGATATGTCATGTCATAAATTTTTTTTATAAATTTGTGAAATAACATAATAGGATATTCTAAGGTCAAAATCTAAAAAATTAACACATAAAAATCTTTTTGTAATTCTAAAGATCTTAAGCAATCTTTTTGTGATATTTTTGCACATGATTATCCAAATTTAATCAATTTTTTAAGAAAATTACAATAAATAGTAAAAAATTGTGACCAATAGAATGCTTCGCTTTTCACATGGTAACTGATACTTAACAATATATGTATCATATTAAAAATGTTTTGAATTTAGCTATAGCTTAGTTACAATTTTTTTTAAAGTGTTTATATTAAAAGTTATTTTTTAATTCCAAATTTATAAGCAACTTGAATTATTAAAAGGATAATGTTGAAATTTTATTAGACAAAATTTATTTGTATATCTAAATTTTGTTAACAAATTCTTGAAATTTACTACTGATTTTGTTTAATAAACTAATGAACAATAAATCTAACAACTTAGACCTAAAAACACTCATAGAGCTTGGAAAGGGTTAGCGTTAAAGGTGTGAATCTCATAATAAACCCCCCCCCCCCCCCACTTGTAGTGGGGTAGTTGTGGTGGTCCGGCGGCCTTCCGGCGACCACCCGACGACTTTCCAGTAGAGGTCCGGCGGAGGTCCGACGACGTTCCGGTGGAGGTCCGGCGGTGGTCCGGCGTGGTCCAACAATAAACTAAAAAGTTAAAGTATAAAAATAAATGAAAATTTAAGTCTAATTCAAATTGGTGAACATTTAAATATAATGTGATGAACATTCTATTGATGAACATTTAAGTATAATGTGATGAACATTTTATTGGTGAACACGTAAGTAAAATGTGATGAACATTTAGTAGAGTATATTAAAATGAACATTTATCAACATTTTGATGAACATTTATCAACATTTTGATGAACATTTATGAACAACGTGATAAACATTTAAGCTGATTGTAATGAACTTTTGAGTAATGAACATTTTATTAAATCCTTGTAAACATTTAAGGATGTTTGATGAACATTTAAGTATGAGACGATGAACATTTAGGTAATTTTTGATGAAAATCAATTGTTTTTTTACTCGAAAATATATTAAAGTGGTGTTCCACATAAGTGGTGGTCCGACGGTGGCTTGATGGTGGGTCAGTGGTGGTGTGGTCGTGGTGGTCCGATGGTGGTCCGTCGTGTGTCCAAATAACATAACCATTTAAGTATAATGTGATGAACATTCAATTGCTGAACATTTAAGTAGAATGTGATGAACATTCAGTTGGTGAACATATAAGTATAATGTGATGAACATTCAGTAGAGTATATATAAATGGACATTTATGAACATTGTGATGAACATTTAAGCCAATTGTAATGAAATTTTGAGTAATAAATAATTTTGTAATATTTGTGAACAATTTTATACATCTTTGTGACAATTTTGTTCCGGCGAGGCCCAAAGGGTGTTCGGCGTGGCCGTAGGTGGTCGGCGGTGGTTGGAGGCGGTCCGGTGGTGGTGACAAGGGGGTGACAAGTGGCGTCATGTGTCACCATCTAGGCTCTTGGATCTTTCTTGATTTAAGGCTCCATAATCATTCTCAATTATCATTTTATCAATTTTTATTACATGATATTTTTCCTCACTTTAGTGTATAAGATAGATATAATTAAGTAAATTAACAAAAAAAGTTGTCTTTCTAAAGAACTGTTTGCAAAAAACACTACAATAAAAAAAGAATGACAATGTTATTTGCAATGAGGGGGTATTTTACCTTTTTTCTTTTGAAATTAAAAAGTTGGGTTATATAAATGAGTTTGTCTTGGGTCCATTGTCACACAATAAACAACTAAAAGAGGTAAAAAAAACTATGTCCTATCCCATTGGAAAATGGGATAAACCCATCACAACAAAAAGGTATTACGAGTGCATTTTAAATGTAGGGTCAAAATCTGGTCATAAACAGCCCTTAAGTGATAAATGAGAATGAACGGGGACCGTTCATTCGAATTGATCTAACGGCCCAGATCTCTCTCACTTCCCACACTGGCAACTTCCTACTCGCTAGCTTTTTGTGTGAAACACACGTGCTACATCGTTCCAACGTGATTCAAAATTGGAGCGAAAACCGTCTCTTCCCATTCTTCTCAAAACTTCCACAGAAAACCTCTCTCGCAAAGGCGATCAAACCCTAACCTCCTACTCGCTTGCTTTTTCTTCGATTTCTCAACGAAATCACTTCGTTTTCTCTCGCCGATCATCAAAAACAACATACTCCTACAAATTTCGCGATGTCTGGCTCACAGAAGAACAACGAAGGAAGAGGTATGGTGTTTAATCCCTAATTTTAGCGTATACGATGCTTTTTCCTGTGATTTCTCACTGATTTCTCTTCATTTCACTCCGTCGTTCACCAAAATCCATCAACTCGCTACTAAAAATGGCAGGATCTCAGAGAAGCCAAGTACCAAAAGGTATGGAGTATAATCTGGTATTTGGAGTTAGGTTTTTGCTTCGACATGTTAGATTTCGCTACATGCATGTTTGATTTGAATCTACTGAGTGTGAAAAGTATATTTGTATGAGTAGATCTACTATATTCGGTGTGAAATGTTCATTTGTATGTACTGAGTGGTCATTATTTGATCATGACTGTGTTTTTACTCTATGTTCACCAGATCTTGTATATATGTTCATCAAAGTTCCTAACAAAGTTCATCAAAATACATGTTCATCACAGTACATCTAAATGTTCATCAAATATATTGTATTTGTTCATCGTATCTTGTATATACGTTCACCAGATTTCTTTTCAATGTTCACCAAAAATTTTGTGATTGTTCATCTCATTGCCTATAAAAGTTCATCATATGTCTTAAGATTGTTCATCAGATTTCTCTTATTTGTTCATCATAAATCTTGTTATTGAATGTCCAAGAGGTATGAATATTATCCTCTTTATAAACTTTGTATTTTTGCACAATATATAACTTGTATGTTCAATATTACAGAGATAAGAAGCAAGAAAACAAATGACAGATCACAAAGAAATTTGTCATCCCAAGAA
Source organism: Oxyria digyna (assembly GCA_029168935.1). Taxonomy (NCBI): domain Eukaryota; kingdom Viridiplantae; phylum Streptophyta; class Magnoliopsida; order Caryophyllales; family Polygonaceae; genus Oxyria; species Oxyria digyna. Next base: position 11,385,896 of record JAPVLV010000010.1, on the reverse strand, counting down.
CAACAACAACAGGAGGAAGAAACAGTTCATGGTAACTAATGTTCATCAACTCTTTTTTCTTTGTTCATCACAATTCTTCATAATGTTCATCAGAATGTTTAATAATGTTCATCATTCCTCTCATATATAGTTCATATGTATGTTTAATAATGTTCATCATTGTATTTCAATATGTTCACCATCTTGATTGATATTGTTCACCATGATCCTTAATTTTGTTCATCAACTTTTTACATGTCTTTATACTAATAAGTTACTTTTAATGTTATAGCATCCCCTAAACATAAGATGGAAAAATCCAGGAAAGTAGTTGCTACAACAAGCAAGAGAAAAAGAAGTAGCCAAAGGATACACTGTTCTCAGACCAAGGGAAAAGAGATTCAGTTGTACAACCCAGAAATTCCTGTAACACAAATAATGAAGAACTTGAAAAGGCCTAGGGGGGGAATTGTGATAAGAGATGTTGAAGACCAACCAGAACAAGCATCCAGGACAAACAAGTCTGAAATTGTGCAGTCAAGGAAAGGGAAAGAAAAAGTGACTGAAAGCATCAAGAAGCAGTTCCCTGCTCAAAAATGTAGAAGTTCTCCAGCGCTTCTGGTTTCAACTTTGGCTAGAATGAGTCCAATTCAAAAAAGCTGCATAGTAGAGATGGGATTTGGATGCTTGCTTAAATGGAAAGTGGACAAACTTCCAGCTAAAACCAGTCACTAATTGTTGAAGAACTTTAATGTCGTATCCTGCACAATGAAGCTTGCCAAGTCAGTGAGGCACAAAATTACAACGCAGGATGTTCACGACTACCTTGGAATTCCTGTTGGTGGGATGCAAATAGAATTGAAGAGAACATTTACTGGACATGAGGATTTACAATATCAAGATCTTCACCGAAGGTTCAGGAATCAATTTCCACTGGAAATCGATACTGAATTGGATGAAGTCAAGTTGCGTGACGCCTCAAAGATTCATGCATCACATGTCGCAGAGCTATTGATAAAAACTGTAGTACCTGGAGAGTGGTTCAAGAGAAATTTCATGATGTTGTTTGTTGCAACCATTATGGACAGTCAGCCAAATGGTGGATTGAATTATAATATTCTTCATTACCTTGAGTGCACCGAGATGATTAATCACTACGACTGGTCAAAATTGCTAGTTGACCTTCTGATAAAGACAAAGGAGTCTTTTCATAGGACAACAAATGCTAGTTTTTTCAGAGGACCAATCCTTCTACTACAAGTTAGTGTTCACCAATTTTAATCATTTTGTTCATTATCATATCATTATATGTTCATCAAACTAATATTTACTCATTTACTTTATTTGCTTGCAGTTGATATATTTTGATCGTGTTATTCTCAAGAATGTTGAACATGAGAGAGAGTTTCCAATAATTGTTAATTGGGATGCAGCCATGCTGAGGGCTAGAGAGGCAGAAGAGATCAAGATTGGTGGATTTGGAAAGGGTTATGTCAGAGATCCTCCAATTTTTACAGATGATGATGTGAACAATGCTGCAAACATAAGAGACAGTCCATCCGCCTTATATCATTCACAAGAAGAAGCAACTGAAGATGCAAGTTTACTGGTAAGTTTTCCAATATGTGTTCATCAAATTCCTTATGAAAGTTCATCAACATTGTTTTATATGTTCATCAGATTGTCTCTATCTGTTCATCAAATTTTGTAATAATGTTCATCACATCTGTGAACAATGTTCATCAAACTTCTGAAAAATGTTCATCAAATTTCTAAACAACGTTCATCAAATTTTTGAACAATGTTCATCAAGTTTCTAAACAATGTTCATCAATTTTGCTTTATTGGTTCACTATAATTTATTTTCCTGTTCATTAATGGTTCATTGTTTAATATTGAAACATGGTTTCTTAGAGGACCATATAAAAGAGGGACAAGAACTTGCTACCAAGATTAGAAACTTCTTGGGAAGAATTGAGCAGGCTCCCTCACGTATAGCAAATAATAGCTTGTTCAAGAAGGTGAATGAAGCTATTGAAAGAATGCTAAATGTGAGGGATGATGAAGAAAATGCAGAGCAACCACATCAAACAGAGGAAGATGAAGAGACATTGACCCAACAACAGTTTTGGCGCGAGGCATCTAAATGTTTGGAAGAAGTGGAGAGAACTATGAAGGCCAAGAAGAGTTATGTTGTGAAAGCTGAAGATGAAGTTCCAGAGAAGACACCAGATGAAGTCATTGGTGAGACTTGTCGAAGCATTGCTAGATATTACATTTCAGATATTCCATCCTTCTCTTTGGGAATATTCTCCCAATCACCTGAGAGGCCTACAGTGGTAGTTGATCCGCCAGAAGAAACTACAATATCACCTGAGATGCCTCCAGTGGTAGTTGATGTGACAACAGAAACCACAAGACAGTACAAGAGGAAAATTTCATTCAAGGTAATATACAAGGCTTCTTAACTCTTATTACTATCTATGCTTTTATGTGTAATAACTTGTTGTGCTTTATTTCAATTGTAGATTCCTAAATCTGTGGTTGAAAGACAAAAGAGGTTGGATGCAGCTACCACGCACTCTGAAGATATCGTTGAAAGTACTCCTGTTGTTAACAGCAATGTTGACGAGACGGTCGAGGAAATTGATCCTATAGGTGATGAGGTGAGGATGGAAGAACAAAGAATTGAGAAAGAGAATGAGGTACATATTTTGCTTATAAATGTTCATCAATTGTTCTATCAATGTTCATCAAATAATTGAGTTATGTTCATCATTATTTCTAATTACAGATAGAGAAAGAACAAGGAAAGGAACCAGAAAGAGTGGAGGTGGAAAGGATGGAACAAGGGAAGGAAATGGAAACACAATCTGAGGACAGGGGCGGGAAAGAAGGAGTTGAGGAACAAGTACAAGGGATGGAAATACAATCCGAAGAGGTGGTTCCTGAACCACAACTAAAAGAAAAGGAAAGTGTACAAGTTCAAGAGGTGGTTCCTGTTCAAGAGGAAGAAATAGAAGCCCAAGATGTGAGGCAAAATGATGAGGAGAAGAGGAAAGAAAAGGGAAAGGACAAGGTGGAGAGTGAAGGAAAACAGACAAAGGAGCAGGTTGAGAAGGTGATCTTTATCATCATTTGTTCATCAACTTTCTTATACATGTTCATCAAACTTCTCACTTATGTTCATCAAACTTCTCACATATGTTCATCAATCATATTCAGGCACTAACTGAGAAAACAATGTTTGTTTGGAAGACGGGGAGTGAGAATGACCCAGAAGTAATCAAAAGAAAGACACTAATTTCTTGGGCAAACAAATCTCCATACAAGCAAAGGATTGTGGACATCAAAGAGAAACCAACTGCTCTAGAAATGAAACTCAGCAGCTGGATGTTGGAAGATTTAACACACCTAGAGTAAGAAAAGTTTAATTAGTTTTCTTCTAAAGTTCATCACTGGTTTTATAAATGTTCATCACCTTGTCACATTTTGTTCATCAATTCTGTTCTAGATGATCTTCATTGTTTTTATATTTGTTCATCAGTGCTTTCATATTATCATTTTTTGTTTCAGGGACATTGTTTTCAGCGTGGGGCATTTAAATTTCAAGAAGAATGACTTTCTGAGCATGCAAAACAATCTATATGTTGAAAGAAATGTGATTGACGCATGGGCACACTTGATGAATCTCAAAGAGGAAGAAAGAGATGAAGCAAAACCTCTTAGATTCTTTGCTTCAATTGATACAACGGTAGGAATTTTTTATATGAACAATTTTGTCATTAACATGTGGAAACATAACTAACGGAATCTTTTGATATTTTATAAAAGTATGTCCCGACTATGGTGGGTTTTGAACTAAAAGATTCAATCACATTCTTCAATGGTGAAATGGAAACTCAGTTAGCAAGACTGCCACTTCATAAATTGAATGATATTCAGTTGGTAAGTATTCTATTAAACTTATCTATAAAGGTTCACCACTCTATAGACAAATGTTCACTGTGTTGTTTAAACTTGTTCATAAGACTATCTATACATGTTCACTATATTTTTTAAACTTGTTCATCAAACTAACAAAGGAAGTTCACTGTGCAGTTTGTCTTCCCAATATACCAGAGTGAACACTATTACTGCATTGTTTTCAATCTCAAGAACCCAAGAATAGATTTCATTGATAACTCCAGTGTTCAAGGCAAGAAGCTTGTGAAATATAACAACGTTCCTAAAGTGATGGTAAGTTTTAATACTGGATATTGTTCTTCAGTTTATTTGGTAATGTTCATCATTATATTTCAGTATGTTCATCATCATATAACTGTATGTTCATCATCATATAACTGTATGTTCATTATCATATAACTGTATGTTCATCATCATATAACTGTATGTTTTAAATATGTTCATCATTGTTTTTCAATATGTTTGATATTATTGTGTTTTTATTTTATAGAGAGCAATGTTTGTGGAATTTCTAAGGAAGCATGGCATGGAAGCCAAAGCAGCTCTATTCGAAGACGAGAAAAAGGTCAAAGTTGAATGTCTTTCAATGTACTGGAGAGATGACAAGAACAAGCAGGATTGTGGTATATATACCATGCGACACATGGAAACGTACTTTGGGGAGGGGCTGACAAATTTTACAACTTCTTTGAAGAAAGGTGACAATAAGCAAATGGACATGATAAGGGTCAAGTACATTTCAGAGTTGTTAACCAACAGATTCAACAATGCTTACCCACAACTTATAGAGTGGGTAAATGGAAAATGCACAATGTAGAAGTTTGACAATGAGTACAAGAATTCTTTTGTTCATCTATATATTACAGAATGTTCATCAAATCACTGAACAATGTTCATCAGCTTAACTGTGAATATTCATTGAATATTTAGTCAAAGTTCATCATATTAACACTGAATGTTCATTGACGTTAATCTCAAAAGTTCATCAATATGATAAGTAATTTTACTTGTCTTTTTCACAAATATTCATCATATTAATAATGAATGTTCATCGAGCTTAGATACAAAGTTCATCAAATTAACATAACAAGTTCACCACATTAACAGAGAGAGTTCATCTAATTTGATATCGATGTTCATCAATTTTCCCCATGTTGTTCACCAGATTATATATAATTGTTCACCAAGTAGATTACAAATGTTCACCAGAACTAGATTTACACATAAAGACTTAAATGATAGTTTTAGAATTATCTAACTTCAAACACTTGTTGAAGTATTCTCAGGACATGTAGAGAGATTGTGTCCGGATTTCAAACATATTGAACAACACTTCTTCACCTTGTTAGAATTCAATCTAACTTTCTCAATTGTACATTTCAAACGTGATGTTTTTGGCCTTCCTTTGTTCTTTGATTGTCGAGGTGGAAGGACAAATATTGTATTTGGTAAAGGACCAACAAACTTCTCAAATCTTGTCTCTCTGCTTTTTGTAGGAGTCTTGTTGTTACTCATAGAAGACGACTCAGCCTGAATGGATGAACTGTACAACTCACGCTTCTCCTTTAGAACAATCAACAAGTCTTTCAATTGATCGGAATCATGCTCAATTTCATTGATAATACTATGTATCTCAGACATAACATCATACACTAAAAGCTTGTTCTCATCCATCTCAACAGATTCTTTAAATACAAAACCATCAATCTCAAAAGTTGGCTTCAATGTTGTGCTCTTACTCCATCGTGGTAATATATATTGGTCAGGCATTTTCACATCCAAAGGTGGACCAACACATCTGATTACCAATATCATGTGACAGCATGGAAGACCTATCTGCAAGAACCTATTACAAGAGCACTTATATTCATTTGTGGATGGTAAGTGCTGAACCACAAATGATTTCTCAAAATGTCCACGAACACGGTAGTAATGGACATCACCCTCTGTGAGAGAATTAACCAAGGCACAATCATAGGCAGATGAGAGAAGCTGAGTTTGCAAATCATCAAAAATAGGCAGTGTATAGACATCACAAAGCTGAACTTCCATTTGGGTCGGTGTCTTGAGAGTAGGACGGCGAGTGGAAGATTCAAAGTCATTCTTACGATGAGTATGTCTTTGAGAATCAATTGCATTTTCAAATTGCAACATGAACACTATAAGGGATGATGATGAGCCAATGAAATGTGAGAAGAAGAAGTTCTGAGATTCAGACCTCGAAGTTGTTCTAAGCAGGCCACCCATATGGACATTTTGAAAGAAAGCGGGAATCCATAAGTGTCGTAGATCAAACATTGTCTTGAGCCAAACATTGTCTTGAAGATTGAAATCATCTATAATACCATGCCAAAGCTCCTCAAAATCCACAGGAGTAATCTCATCACTCCTAACAATAACATTGAATCTATCCCTGAAATCTTTATTTTGCTCTGGTTCAACCTTAATCTTACCGGGCACTTTGAACATTATATGCCACATGCAAAAACGATGAACACTTGAGCTAAAAACCTCCTCAACAGCAGACTTGACAACAGCATCTTGATCAGTCAAAATAACAAAAGGTTCATGTCCCATTGCCTTTTTGAAATGATCAAACAACCACACATAAGATGGAATATCTTCGTTCAACAATAAGCCAAATGCAAAGGTGATTGAGCACTTGTAGTTGTCAACTCCAGTGAAAGGAACAAACACCATATCATACCTGAAAACAAAAAGCAAAAACTCATAATGTTCATCAAAACTGTATTATTTGTTCATCAAATGATTGAACAATGTTCATCATTACTGATAACAATGTTCATCAAAACTGGGATAAGAATGTTCCTCAACTGGTATGAATGTTCATCAATAAATCTAACAGTGTTCATCAAAACTTGTATGAATGTTCATCAATAAACTAGCAATGTTCATCAAAAAAAATTTATATGTTCATCTATAAATAAAACATAGGTCATCACAACTACAATGATTGTTCACCAAAAACAAATAGGAATGTTCATTAATAAATTTAACATTGTTCAACATAACTACTTAGAAAAATTCTCCTAAACAGGTAAGAATGTTCATCAACATACCTATTTGATTTGTATGTTGCATCAGCAGTCACTACATCACCAAAGAATGAAAAACTCTTGCGTGCAATCGGATCAGCCCAGAATAAACGAGTTAGTTGATTATGCTCATTGACATAGTATTCAAAATAGAGAGCGTCATATCTCTCTTTCTTGCGAAAAAGGCTATCAATTACCATTTGAGCATCACAACCAACCATATACGCATTGAAATCTCGGTTAAAATTCTTGAAGTCAACCAGCGAGGCACCAACATTTGCGTAAGATCCAACAGAATTCTTGAACATCTTAAATGCTTTGCTAGTCCCAATATTGGACTTGATACAATTAATAATAAAGTCTTCATGGAATGCAGTCAATTTCCGGTTACTCCTGGCAAGATGTCGTTGTGATTCATCAACCATATAATGTGTATAACGCTCCTCAAAAATCTTAACAGAATAGCCATCATGACTAAGATAGCGAAGTGCTAATTTAGCAACACAACCACATCTATCTGAATTCCTCTTCCTTTTTGATGAAGTGGAGTCATCTGCAGTATTTCCATCTACTTTCATATATCCCTGCCTACTGCAACAAAGATACTTCCAAATTGGAACTTTGTTCACATCTTTAGTGCTAGTCTCTGACATGATACGTACACTAAAGCCTGCCCTGATGGCATATTTTTTATAGAATTCAATACCATCTTCAATTGAAGCAAACACTTGACCAACATATGGCTTGTAAGAATCTTCACATAATGGTAAAAAGTATTTCGTATTTCCAGGAGAAATAGAAACTACACCATTGGCATTGGATTGATCAACACCTAGAAAAATGTTCATCAAATATTAAACATATGTTCATCAAACTACTTATCAATGTTCATCAAACTACTTATCAATGTTCATCACAAATCCTGTAAATGTTCATTACACATTAAAATGTTGTGAATGATCATCACATCTAGAAAAAAGTTCATCAAATCAGTATTAAAAGTTCATTAAGACTGCATTCAACGTTCATCACATGTTTTATAAAAGTTCATCACAAATACTGTCTATGTTCATTATATGTCCAATAGAATGTTCATCACTTCTATTACTGTTGTTCATCAAATCCGTTATAAATGTTCATCAAATCCGTTATAAATGTTCATCACAATTCTTCTAAATGTTCATCACATCACTAAAGATTCATCTTCAGTTTTTTAAATGTCCAATATATGTTCACTAACAGTCTTATTAACGTTCATCATATGTCTTGTACATGTTCATTAATTACCTCAGAAGTATGATATTAATCTTTTTCAAAACTTAAACATAATCAACAATAGTTCATCAATGATGTTGATCAAATTTGAGATAAAAACTACTTCATTATACACGAATCATCGTAATACTTCAACAAATAAGCTCAAATTGGAGAGAAACAGGGGGATGAACTGGTGAAACAAAGAAAATAGAAGAAAAACCTAGATCCATAGGTAGAATGAAGGAGAAACAAGCTAACGAATGATAATCGATGTGTTGGATTAGCGAACAGAGCAATCAAGAGAACAAGAACACCTGAATACAAAAAATCAACAAAATCAGCTCACGCAAAAACAAAGGATATAGAAACGTAAACAAGATGAGGAAAACAAAATTAAATACGAATGCGAGAAGAAGAAGAAGGAATTACGCAGCAGAGAAGAGAAGGCAAGATCCGAAGAAGTTTTGTTGAAAAAACTTGGGGGAAAAGAAAACGAAGGCGAGAAGAAGAAGAAGGAAATTTATGAGATCTGTTGAACGCGCTTGTACACGCGCCCAAAAGTGAATTATCCACATCCGTCCGATCTGGCGAAATCAAACGGCCCATAATCATTCTCATTTATTACTGTAGCAACTATTATCACCGGACACTTTTCCTTAAATGTAATATCTTCCTTTTTTTAGTTATTTAATGCACATTAGAAAAACCCTATATAAATTAAGGAATAGACAACGCAAGATCAAAGCAGATTAACTTAGGGCTTGTTTGGCAAAAGTAGGTTTTAGTTTATAAACACCTTTTAAAAAATAAGTGGTTTTGTTGATTTCAAAAAACGTGTAATAAAAATAATTTATCTTTTTCTTCACTCCTCACATATTCTCTATAAACTACACGTTTTCCCATAAAAACCACCTTTATACCAAACAAACTTTTATACAAAAACCTATTTTTCATCTATTTATAAACCAAAACCTCTTTATAAACTACTTTCCCTAACAAACCCTTAATGTTCAAAATACCAATTGACCAGCTACCTGGGTGATGTACTTGTACGATTTCTGATATTTTACCCTCTTCTTTTCTTATATCTCTGAAACGCCATTAACACATTGCTTAAGAAAGCCCTTGCGGAACGGAGAAAGGAAAACGTAATGGTGTTCCCTCGAAATGAACTCCACTAAAACGGTGTGGCTCCTATTCAGTTGCAATCTTTTATTCAGTCATGAGTAAGAGTTCGTTCATTCCGTCTCTTTTTTTGGTGAAAATTAGGGGTCGAAACCCCTCGAATAAATACCCTTATCTATTTCGGGAAAACCCGGGAGTAGGCCGAACACCCTGGACTACTTTGGAATAATCCGGGGTGTAGTCCGACCCCTTACATCGTCTTCTAAAAGAAATTCAATACAACTAGGAGCTAAATCAAAAAAGGAAAGACCCAGGGGCGAGGCCAAGGCAAGAGATGCCAAGGAGTCAACCACTGAGTTAACTTCCCGAAAAACGTGACGAACTTGGATAGACCAAGTCCTACGAAGAAAGCCTTGGCAAAGAGACACAAGGCTAGCAAGGGGATTGTTTGTAGCTAAATTACAAACGAGATGATAACTAAGCAATTGTAGGGCAAAAATCAAACTTGGCGGTAACAATCTCAACACTCAAGAACACAATGGGAAATTAAGGTTTAAGGGCTTGTACTTGTGTTATTGCTCGAGGTGGCTGAATGATTACAAAGAAGGCGTTAGCCTCTTTTTATAGGCTAACCCTATTTCTATCTTTTAGGAAATAGAATAATATATTTTCCTTCTATCTAATGACGATATAAAATAAGGCAAAAGATATTCTTTCTAATATCTTTTACCAATTACATAAGGAATATACAATAAATGGGTGAAATATACTCGACCGACCTTGTCTTCGTTGCAGCGACGTCTTCATCCTCTTCTAGTCACGTCAACGTGGTCTTTCTACGCATAGCTCCTAACGCGTTCCTTACTCGTCGTATTTTTAGGCACGAACAGGGATGATGGTGATGGATGGGTTTGTTGAGAAGGTCAACCGCCAATTTGGAATCAGATTCGACAATAACCTATTTGAAGCCCTTATTCCAAGCCAGACGGAGACCATTCAGGATACCCCAAATTTCTGCTATTGGTACGCTACAAGCTCCCAAATTATGAGTGAAATGTGCGATCCATCTTCCTTCATCGTCCCGGATAAGTCCCCCAGCACCCGCTTTGTTGTCCCTTGAAACCGCGCCATCCGAGTTCATGGTGATCCAACCTCTATTGTGGTGACATTGTAGCATTGATTTGCTTGTTGTTGTTGCTTGGCTGTGCTCCGGATTCTATTACTTGTTCTTGTTGACACCTTGAACAGTGTTGCAGCTTCTTTGATGGCTCCCTATGGAAGTGATCCCTCTGAAACTCTAGTTAGAAGAAGATGAGAATTTGCATTTTCTGAGAACTGCAAAAGTCTTGGAGTTGGATGTTGATGATGTTGAGTTTCCTGTCCATGAAACTCTGGTTCTGATGATGTTGGCTCCTGGTTTAGATCAAAAGCAAATTCAGGTTCTGCTACTATATCCCTCATCTCCTCATAAATGTAGCCATCATCATCAAGCACTGAAGGTTCATTCAAATTAAATGATGAAGCCATCCTCATCAGATAGTGATGCCCATAATTTATGTTGGGTTTTGTTTTAGCAGAGGGAAACTTAATGCAAGTATTCAGTGTGTTAACTCTTTATATCGAGTCTTTATGGGTTTATTGTTAGAGGTATTTTGGTCTCATTTTGTATGCCTTAAAGAGGCAATTCGTGTGATACTTAACGGAGCATTGTGATTGGTTGTTGAGATTATTTAAAGAATTGTAATTGGTTGAAAAATGGGTTTGAACACAATAATCATAGCAGTGCAGCTTCTTTATGTGTTCAGAATTTTAATTAATTATTGTGCAAAAGACACACTAAGAAGAATTTAAAGGACAAAAGAAATATAAGAAATTATTGTGCAAAAGACACCCGAAGAACTTAAAGGACAAAGAGAATATAAGAAAAAAATATGATGGCTACATTATATTTAAAAATATTATTGTTATAAAATATGTCTAGATAAATGTTTTGAGAAGAGATGAGACGAACACGAGCGAGTACTTATAAACACTTGACTAGTTGATTCGCTTCCCACACCGATGTCCCCATTTTTACCCCATTTTTATACGGAGAAAAACCCTGCATCCATTTTTTTATAACTGGCACCCGCTTTGGACGCATCCGATGCGCCCAAAACATTTTTAAAAAAACCCGGTTCAGTTTTGGGCGCACCCAGGATGCGCCCAAGTTAAACCGGAGTTTTTTAAATTTTGACGGCAAAAAAAAAAGAATTTTTTTTTTCTTGGGCGCATCCAGGGTGCGCCCAAGATTGACCCGGTTTAAAAAAAAAATGGACGCACCCGGGATGCGCCCAAAGCGGGTGTCAGTTATAAAAAACCGGGTGCGGGGTTAAACGGCCTTTTTATATGAAAGGTTCAACCATATTCATTTAGGTGGGTGCGCCCAAGATTGACCCGATTTAAAAAAAAATCTGGACGCACCCGGGATGCGCCCAAAGCGGGTGTCAGTTATAAAAAAAAAAGGGGCGGGGTTAAACGGCCTTTTTATATGAAAGGTTCAGCCATGTTCTTTTCACCTAAATGCCTGGCTAATCGTTGTTCAAATATGCCTTCAACAATACCTTTGTTTATGAACCCAAAATCATTATTTTACTGTTGTATGATTATCAGTCAAGCACATGGAACACAATTTAAATTAGATTTTGAACAAAAGAAGACTATTGATTTCCACGCCAACTTTTCTGTGTCTTGATTTGTTTTCTCGCTACCTGTAGGGTGAAAAAGATGGAAGCTTTTCTAAAAATAATCAAATGGAAGGTCCAGTGCAATGGCATTAGGTTAGTGTGAAGTGTGAACTCTAATCTTTTCGTGGTGTTTCCTTACTGTGGTTTCTCTGCTCCATTTTTGTTTGAGAATCTTTGAAATACCCAAATTGTTGTTTGCAGGTGATGATATGCCCTAATTCCGAAAATTGAGGTAGCTTTGCTCTCTTATTTTTATCAGATTATAGGTTGGATTTCATATTTTAGCGAAAATTTAAGGTGGATGTGATTGGATTTTCTCGTTCATGTAGAAAAGATAATCAACCTGGTAGATATGACTTGTAGGGATTTCCGCATTTGTTGTTGCCTCTTCCTTCTCTTTAAATCCTCATTTGCTGTCACTCAACAAATTGGCCTTATAACTCCTGGTTTCCGAGCCTCTCAATCCGAGTGGATCGATTACAATGGCATGTTTCTGCAATCAAACAATTCAGTATTTGGTTTTGGGTTCTACACCGATGTCGATTCCTTGTTTTATAATCTTGTTATCTTGCATTTAAGTAGCCAGAAGGTCATTTGGAGGGCCAATAGATACTTAAAGGTTTCTTCTTTGGATGAGTTTGTGTTTGGCACTAATGGAAATGCCTATTTGGGAAACTCAACTGGTATTGTATGGTCTACTGATACCGTAGGAGACCGAGCTAAGGCTATGAAGTTGGAGGATAGTGGTAACCTAGTTTTAGTTGGTGAAAATGGGAATATTCTGTGGCAAAGCTTTGATCATCCTACTGATACTCTTATATCAGGCCAAAAAATCACTGAAGGAATCAGGCTTGAGAGCTTTCCTAAGAAAAACTTGAAAAGTTATTTTGAGATCAAGTCTGGTGATGCAATTTTGTATGTGGGTTATGACAATGGTCCACAAGTATATTGGTCCATGTCGAATGAAATAAGGAAGGTGGTTATGGACGTTGGCGGGAAAGTCTCATCAGCAACAATTGTGGGTAACTCATGGAATTTCTATGATCAAACTGGTGTGTTAATTTGGCAGTTTAACATCTCAAAGGAGAACGATCCAAACACGTTGTGGATTACTGTGTTGAGCTCTGATGGATCTATACAGTTCTTGAATCTTGAGAGGAAGGAAAGTTTTGCACAGAAAGTCAAGATACCACAAAATTCATGCAACATTCCAATTTCATGTGACCCTTTTGAGATTTGTTCGAGTGCAGATCAGTGCATCTGTCCTCGATCACTCAGCTCCGTCCCGTTTTGCAAACCGTCAGTTATGCCACTCTGCAAATTCCCAAAAGTTTCTTATCAGTTTCAGCTTGTTGATGACAAGTTAGATTATTCTGTCCTCAAACATCTTCCTCCGAAAATAATGAAAACGAGTCTTGATGGTTGTAAGCAAGCTTGTGTTAGCAACTGTTCTTGCAATGCACTTTTCTTCAACAATAGCACAAACAATTGTTTCCTGCTTGACCAAGTTGGAAGTCTAGAACGTTCTGAGGTTAATGCTTCTGGCTACACACTCATAATTAAGGCAGCGAGTCCTGGATTAGGACATAATGCTAAAAAACGTGATTCCAAAGGCTCGTTTGTTACTGCAGTTATTGTGAGTATAATCGCTGTGACATTAATGCTGATATTGTTTCTTGTCGGTGTTGGATTCTGGTACCATAGGAGGAAGAAGAGATTATTATCAGAAGCCGAGCCTGATTTGAATGAAGAAGATGACTTTTTTGAAGGTATATCAGGGTTACCAATGCGTTACAAATACAATGATTTGAGAACAGCAACAAAGAACTTTTCAGTTAGGCTTGGACAAGGAGGATTTGGAACAGTGTACCTTGGGTTTCAAGGTGACGGCACGAAATTGACAGTCAAACAGTTGGAAGGAGTTGGTCAAGGGATGAAAGAATTCAGGGCTGAGGTCAACATAATTGGAAGTGTACACCATCTTCATCTAGTCAAGCTCAAGGGATTTTGTGCAGAAGGTGCTCATCGGCTTCTTGTATACGAGTACATGGGAAACGGTTCTTTGGATGGATGGATATTCAAAAGCGATGAAAATCATGTTACGTTGGATTGGGAAAAGCGGTACAACATTGCATTGGGGACAGCTAAAGGGCTTGCTTATCTTCATGAGGAGTGTAAGGTGAAGATTATTCATTGTGATATTAAACCAGAAAATGTACTTTTAGATGATAATTTTGGGGCGAAAGTTTCAGATTTTGGTTTGGCTAAGCTGATGAACAAGGAGAAGAGCCTTGTAATGACCACCTTAAGGTATTTGAATGACTTTTAATCAACAACTTAAATGTTATAAATTAAATAAAACAGGATTTGCAATTATACACATGTTTGTTCAACAGGGGTACCAGGGGCTATCTTGCACCCGAATGGCTCACCAACTTTCTTATATCAGAAAAGAGTGACGTTTACAGTTACGGTATGCTTTTACTGGAAATAATTGGAGGGAGGAAGAATTTTGAGGCGGAGATGACATCAGAGAAATCCTATCTCCCATCATACGCTTTCAGAATGATGGAAGTGGGAAATCTGAACGAGATACTTGATGCAAGGTTGAAAAATGGCGAGTGTGGTGATCTTGAGGAGGTTCATACTGCTATTAAAGTTGCTCTTTGGTGCATCCAGGAAGATATAAGCATAAGACCAGCAATGACAAAAGTGGTGCAAATGCTACAAGGCTTATGTCATGTGCCTGATCCTCCAATCTCTCATCATACGGCTTCTCGTATCTATGCTGGGTTGCTTAAACCGAGCAGCGGAGATAGTAGCTGCTCGTTATGGACAGTTGATAACAATCGAGACTCAAAATTATCAGATGTTCGACTTTCTGGGCCAAGATAATCGAGGTAGATGATTTATTGATTTATCAATTACATTGTGTTTACAGTTCTATGTATGAAATTGTATTTCTAATGATCTTTGTGTTCAATATATGCTTGCTACAGGGCTTTGCGTGTCACAGTCTCAGCTGACGGGATACAAATTGTTGTATCGCTGTTTCAACTATAGTTCTGCACTTAAGCTTTGTTTGTCTATGCAAAGGTGAGTTGTAAAGTGTATATTTTACTAGATTGGAGAGTTTAATGAAAATTTTGATATGCATTTGAGTTAATTATCTTTATTTCTTCTCAATAAACCCTAGAGAAGTGCAAGGGATCAAGGAAAAACACTATGTTATAAAAAATACTGCATAGTTCAACATGTTACTGATAATATAGTATTACAAAAAAACATATAGCCCAACATATAATATAAAACCTAAGCAGAAAGGATAAATATGCTTCAAAACAAGAGATTTTTATTCATTAGCAGCTTAGGAAAATGGTGGTAAAAGATACTATGGATTATTTAGATTATGTGGTTAAGATTGGTGGGAGATAGTCATTCTTGCAGCCAAGCACCTTAGCCTTGGTATCAGGAAAGAACTCGAATCCGGGAAGCTCAGACACGACCCCATCATTGGAAACGGCAATAGGGTAACGAACCAAGTGACCTGGCAAGTCGCGTTCAAGTGACTCGCTTGAGTATAGGTCCCAGTATTTGTCAGCAATTTGGTTTACTTTCTCTACACATTTCCTGCTTGATGGATGCTTAAAGGCTTCATCGAGCATACCTAGGTGCTCGTACCAAAGTGCCATACGGAATCCATGGACCTGGCCTCTAGCAGGTTGGCTTGTTACCAGATGGTGTGGTTGGTATGCTCCCATTGCTATCTCTGAGTCCCTTGAACCGTCCATTGATCTTTGGTTTATGTTTGCTGAACCCACTATTATGTATTCGTCGTCAACTGCACAAAATGTGTAAGATTAGAAAAAGTGATAACATCAAACTAGGGTAGGATTATGGAACGTACCGATGATCATCTTAGAGTGAACATAGATCATAAAGCGTCGGGCCTGTTGTGCTCTCTCATAACCGGAACCTGAATCAGGTTGTTCTGTAGGCTCATATTCTCCACTCTTTTTCGCCTCACGGTTAGCAAGACAGAAAAATGTCAAATAGTTTCTTGGATCTTCATCAATGCCTTTTCTACTTAAAGCTGCAGTAATATCCTTGTACATCATATTCATTGTCCTTCTCTGCCAATCTAAAATAGCCTGAACGGACCCGCTCTCCGGGATCCCTTCCGGCCACATGGGGACCACAACATAGACAGTAAATCTCTCTCCAGCCTCAATTTTGGTGACAATCTTCATAGAGAGTTCCTTGGGAATTAGATGGAGAGCACCAACATCCTCAATCTTGATATCACCAGTTTGCTCCCAGCTGAATGAGCTTCCAAGAAAATACTGATTTTCAATGTAAATAAAATCCTTAGCTCGTCTAATCGCGTGAATATACGCGTCCTGAATACTTCTGTCAATGATGTTATCTTTACCACTAACAAGGCCAGCTCTAGCTGCATCTTCAGGAGTGTCAGGAAAACCAAATGCAGCACCGCCATCAATTGATCTGAATAGCTGAACATTCCATGTCTCTGGATCATTCTCATACGTGACGGATGAAGGAGGGATGATGTCGCCGATCTCTCTGAGACGAACAAGTAAGTCTTTTCCTCCTTGCTTCCTCCATCTCTGCTCAAAATTAAACAAAACATCCCAAGCAATTTGTCCTTCGAGCTTTGAATGAATGTCATGCCATGGCTCCCTAGGCCCGCCTTTTGTGATTGCAGCACCAGGTGCAGGAAAGTTAGGCTGATGAAAGTCGTCACGATGTGCAGTGTCGAGGGTACGAAAAAGCGAATGGAACGGGGAATCGTACCGTCCATCGCAAAGATCGAGTCCTCCAACGAAACTCACGAGCCGTCTCTTCCCTGATCCGCCACCTGGCATAGCACTGTCAACCACAACTATCTTCTGGTGATGAGTGAACATGGTTGAGATCTGTAAATCCTGAATAATGCTTCCTCCATCATCTGGGTTTCTTGGGCACAGTACACAGTTAACTTCAGTACCCTGAAAAAACTTTTGAGTTTCCTCATCATGAGTTGCCATTAATCCATCTTTTTTCAGGACACCAACAGAGGTTCTGTCATCCCAAACAAGCATACAAACCCTAACACCTTCATTAGCCTTCTTCTTAAGCAGCTCGCCAATGGTGACATCACCGCCTGACTTTGGTCTCCTCGAGTCCCGGATCAAAGCGATTTCGGTATACACTGACCAGCCAGTGATGTAAATGAAGTGCTTTGCATTGGTTATAGCATCAAAGATATCCTCCCAACACCTGTGTGGCTGGTAATGATGACCACCAGAGAGGGGAATTTTGGGGATGAAGTTATCCGGGACATGAGCATCCTGGTAAAGAGACACTTTGCATCCCTTTCTCTGTGGGAAAAATGTGTAAGGAACTCCAGGGAACTTAGAGATTCTGATTCCGCGAGCCCAGTTTCGATCCTGACTAACGTCATGGTATTGCATCTTGACATGGATTCTGGCACCCGAACTTAACGGGTTTTTGTCGCGATCACAGATGTCGACCCATCTATCGAGCTCGTCCCCGTTTATAAGCTCTTGAACTGGTACATAGGCTCTTCCAATCAGAGTGGCTCCAATTGGATTGTCATCTTTGACAGTGAATATGACATTTGTAGCAGGGTGTGCACAGTAGATGTGAAACGACTCGTACCATCTCGGGTTAGATGCTTCATTTTCTAGCATTCTTGTCCTTCCCACTCTAGCCTTTTCTAGATCGATTGTTGCGTAAAGTTTCGGTGTTCCTTGTCCTACGCCAACCGTCTCCTCAATGTTCGCCATCAGCTGCAATACATGTTCAAAACTAAGAGCTCGTTTGATATCGATATGGAGTATGGGTATAGATACTAATATAAGTGCGATATCTTTGATATACCAAATTTCAAAACCACACTTATCTATACACTCAAATCTATACCTGATATCTTGATATCGATACCAAACAGATACTTATTAATCGTAATGAAAGCCGAAAACAGAACAGATGAAACTGACCTTGCGGAAGACGCCAGGCTCACCGCCTTTGTGAAGCTTATCAGCTTCATAAACAGTCACATGAAGCGTCCCGTGAAGAATAATCTGATCCATATTCAAAACTCAACCTACACACAAATCACAGAAACGGCAACATGGCACATTTGAATTTTCGAAATGCAGCCAAATATTTCAAACTCACGAAACTAATAATCCAGGATACCAGAAACTCAACGATATGAAACTCGGAAGGCACGATGAGATGTCTCGATCGTGGAAACAAAGGTGGGAATCGAGTAAAGTACCTTTTTTTTTTGGGATGCAAGGAAGAAGATGCAGAGTGCGAAATTGAGGGAAATGTGGGAAGGAGGAGTGATAAATATGGAGAGGAAGATGTGATCGCGTTTGCACGAGAGAGATAAGATCCGATAAAGCAGGTCTGTGTAGAGAGAATTAGGCGGGCAACGTCAATGGCATTGGCCATCGAAAGTGTTTTTCGAAAATTAAATAATTTGATCTTTAAAATGAAAGCTTTTTGCTTTCATTGCACACGTTGACTTGTCTATAACCATCCATACGTACTGGTATGTCTTTACTAATCCCTACCATCACTTACGGACCCAAGAATTTAAGTCAGTGGGTGTCTGTTCGGCTTTTTTTTTATTGCATAAAAATTTAATATAATTCAAATCAAACATATATACACAATCAAAACTAATAATCATCTCAATATTATTCACATTAAATGATCAAGCATACACAAACAAAATATTTACATCATTTCAGCATTGTACACAACACAGTTCAACACAATTTTTTCTAGCGGAATCTTTTACAAAGAACAATTTAATAAAAATATTCTTCTATCTTCTGACTATTCAAAATTAAACAATTCATGCGAAAAAAGTAGTTTGTGACGCTTCAAAATGAAACAACACATGAAAAAACGTGTAAGGAACTAAATAAAAGACCTCGTGATGCATCCCTGACCTCGAATAGTTCGGAACATGTCATATTGATCGTCTAATCTTGTATTGTGGAAGCGTAGTTTGCAAACTGCAAAAGTTTAGTATTTTGGGGTTTTCAGGGGTCAAACGATGTCCGATTTTGATGAATTTTATATGCATGAACTCGTATTAAAAAGATCTACAATTTCGTTCATTTTTCCATCTCAGTGTCAGTGGAGGCCTGTGCCCCCACTAGTCTCTATGTAGGTTCGCCCCTGCCTACCACCAAAACAAAAGAGGTAAATCCCAAATTACCGTATTAAAAAATGTTAAAATTTATACTTTTTAAGTATGGCTGATGTAGAAGATCCAATTTGCTGAGATAGAGTCGTAGAGATGGTGAGTTGCCAAGGATGTGCTAAGCACTACCATTTGATTTCACAATCAATTCTACGGAATATCATGGGAACAAATCATCGAAAGAGGATCTTCGGATTCCTACGAAAGGCAAGTTTAGTCGGAGGACCAACAAAAGTTTTGAAGTTTGACTTTATTTTTGGTTGTTACACACTGGCCCATTTAATTCTACCTTTTTATACATTTTTCTAACCAAGGTTAAGGTGTTTATAATGTAAAAAATTGTTGAATTTACTACTCCCCTTAGTTTAGTATTATAAGTCCTTGGATTCTTTAAGATAAAAATTAACAATTATAATTTAAGACTAAATTAACCTTCATTTATTTACCTAATTTAGCAACATCCAATATATACTTTCTCTAAGTAGAATTTATCCATAAAAATTAAGGGTAAAATAGGAAAATTTTGTAAAAAAACCTAGAAAGACTTATATTTTGTTACAAGAGAAAGATGTTCCATATACTTATATTGTTAGACGGAGGATTTACGAGATTTGGTGTCTAGATCAGGCAAGAATAACTTATCCCCGCATCAAACTATCTCCACTTCTTGTTATGCATATGTTTTTTTATCTGATATAACAGCTATGTAGCAATACAAAAATAGAAATCACTGGTTAACTTAATGAAATATGTATGAAAAGTAGACTTGGCATAACAAAATAGGTGACATCAATGAACTATTTAGCATCTATAAAACTATAACAGCTTAGATTAATGAATTTTTTTATGAAATGAGCTTTTTTTCAGAAAAAATTTAGACACTTATGCCAGCTTTGAATTTTTTTTTATGTGTGTCTCTCGTCCGAAGCTGGTAATTTTTTTTTTGAATTTTTTATGTATAAGAGACGCTGGCTCGCTCAGCGTCTCTTATACATGTTACTTTTTTTATTGTTTTAATTTGTTTTTTTTAAGGCTGCGTATAAGAGACGCTGGTCAGACCAGCGTCTCTTGGCTCGTATGGGCTCGTTTGAAATCGGAATCGATCACGACCGATTTCGTTGGGTCCGTATTGATCTCAGCTTTCACCAGATATGTCTCTCGCTCGATTCTGATTTCGAACGACCCCATACGAGCCACCCGAACACGCGTAAGTCTCGTGCGTACCTTCTACTGTAAATGGATATTTACAAATTCGTTCCTCCATATCAGGCGATGAGAGACATATCCGATGAAAGCTGAGATCAATACGGACCCAACGAAACTGGTCGTGTTCAATTCCGATTAATAGTAGACCCTTACCATAAATCAATAATTTTCTCAACATCAACAGATAAACAACATAACAGACATAAGCAAAATACAAGCAGAAACTACCCTAGAATCCCAATTTTCATGAAAAATTCAGTTGTTGGTAGCAGAGAATGAAAAAGGAATGCATTTTCCGGTAAGAGGATGCATTTTCTCAACTCAGATTCCTCTGAGGGCGAAGTCTTCATAGAATCTGGGGCCGACGTGGACTTGATGACAAGGAATTGTGAGTTCCGACACTCTATTGGCGTCTTCCTGGCGCACTTGTACCACCATTTCTACTCTCTCCATTCGAGTTCATCTTTAGAACCCTAGACATCTGAAAATCCCACAATATAGTCTGTCTTTCGGAGTTGTGATCGGCGCCGATCAAGGAAGCCTCACTCCAATCCGGATTTCGGGATGAGAACAAGTAATCGAGCGATTTGCCATGGCTGGCTCGGAGAAGAGTCGAAAGGCGAGATTGTTGAACCTACGAAGAGGAGACTTGAAAAATCGCCATCACAAAGTTCAATTATAGAGACAAGATATATGCATAATTCACTAGACGGGAAAGGAAAAAAACACTTTACATTTCTAATTTTTATTAATACTACACTCCGACACCCGCGCTTTGCGCTGGTCTTACACACTTTACGTTTGTAGAAATTTACATATTTACATATTATTGATAATTATATAATAAAAGAATATATGTTCTTATTCTAACTAAATATATAAATATTAACATACTGATTTTTGTATTTTAAATATTAGTAATGTATAATGTTTAATTACTAATTAGTGTTATTATAAAATTATTATTTACATAATAGTCAATTTGAATTTGTTGTCACGGAAAAAAATCAATTAATCGATTTGATGAATTGTGCGAAGGAAGGATTGAATGGAGTAAAAAAGATAGAGTTTTAGCATTGATCCGAGAAACACATTGTGATTCTTTTCCGTCAAAAAAAACAATGCCAACCAATTATGATAAGTTTTGTTGTAAAAGCTTTAAATATGGGCCCATCACCTTTTACTAATTGGCTGAAATTTGAGATCTGTGTTGTGGGAATAAATCATAGAAAATTTCTTATGCTTATGTGTGGAGGAAAGAGAAACACAAAAAATAAAATTAGAAACTTGAATTGGGTTTCTCCTTTGTGAATGGCCTAAGAGCAAAAAGAAATCAAAATAATGGTTATAAAAATGAACAACCAGTAAGGATGTATGACAATAACACAAACTGATGATTCCAATTCAATAATCAAATCTCCATGTTTGTTTCCTGAAATTTCAGTGAGGCATTGGGTTTAGTTGTCAGAACTAAGCTCGATAATTTGGGTTCTCTAGGACCTGCATAATATTTCCCAAACACAGTACAAACATAGAATATGTTTAAGTACTTGACAAAATAAAATTTCTGAGATAAAAAAGATGATTAATTCTTATCATTAATTCACTTAAAAAGGAAAAACCAACTTGCTTGTTGCTGGTAGCATCAAATTTATCATGACCCAAAATTGCATGAAGAAGCATTCTACAACATCTAGAGATGATGCATAAGCCATAAGCCCATATCATGATACACATTCATAGGTTGGCTTCAATCCAACGACACCACAAAAGTGATAATGATTTAAATTAAATGGTGAAGTCATATTGGAATCAAACATTACTATAAATCAATCTTACCAAATGAGTTTTCTAAATTTGCAAATATCAGGTACACCACCCTTATCGTAAATACATGTTACTGAAGTGCTAAAAAGATAGACGCCCCTTGTGGAAAATACACAAAACAGAAAATCAAAACAATGAAGATGAGGGAACATATTGCATGATCCCAAGAAGAAATATAATATAAGTCTTATACTGGCTGTATTGAAAATGATGATCATCATTCATCACACCTCTGAATTCCCGCATGCTCATTCCAGTCAGGATGACAATGAAAGGGGGGGCGGGGGGGGGGGGGGGGGTGAATACGCCTTACTGAGTTTCTCCATAGTTGTACACAGAGCTCCCCACAAAGTCACCTTGATACTACTGCCTCTACATGATTAAGAAGTACATGAATGAACAATCCAAACTGTTTTAAGCTAATTATGAAGAAAAAATTAGACGCAGGAGGGTACGAAAATTAAATCGATACAAAAGTGAAACATTATTACCGCAGGATCATGGAGGAGGAATTCAGTACTGATATATTCCCCACTAACATTTGCAACATCCCACCACGGCATACCAGGGCAACGATATTGATTAACTACGGTGTTAAATAGATTAACTTGAAGGAAAGAAGGCGGGTTTACAAAGAAGAAGTCCATGTGTCTCATGACCACTACTTGGTATCCACCAAGAACAACGCAATGTCGAATATTTCATTCAATTTCCAGTTGTTTGAGGCGGGGGATTCCCATTCAAATTTTCGAACCGAGACCTGATAAACTCTGCATATATTTCATCTACAGGAAAAATCAATCCAAAAGCAGTTCAAAATAAACAAACTACTGTAAATCCCAAATTAAGGAGCAATGAAACATCTAAACTACATATTTCCAACAGATTAATTGCAAATAAAGGATCTTTTGTAAGGAAAACAATTACCTCCTCTATTGGCAGAATGGACTCACCTGGTTCTTCCGTAATGTTAAGCTGCAATTCATCACACTAAATATCATGACAAACATCCTGACATAATAAAACACATGAAGATGAATTTGTAAGTAAAATATTGAAGCATCTGAATGCATTATCAATTAAAGAGATCATATCAATTAAATACACATTAAAAAGGTTTCGATGGAGGACTGCACTTGATCATAGATATCCTTTTCCATCTTTTACTAATCCCATTAGGACTCGCAAGTACTCTGTGAGAGCGTGCTGAAGATCTGTCAACTTTGAACCTTTAGAAGTATGTAGTTTAACCCAATTAACTGGACCAACAACAAAGAGTAAGAACTAAAAGGGGGAGATCAATAGAAGATTATAATACTGGTAAATAGTAATGCTCTGGTTCATAGATCAGATTACCTGGGATGGTCTTTGTAATGTGATACGAAAGACATCTCCAGGATTGCCAGAGATGAGCCCTGAAGTCCTTCAAGAAGCTGCAAGATAATATTATTAAGAAGGTGGTTAACTTATACTAATTAACAAAATAATTATTTTTCAAGGAATGAGTTTATTGTTCAACCAAAAAAATCATACTTTATGCAACACTGCAGCAGGCATTATAGAAAATAATCAAGACATAACTTACTTTTGTAGTTGGCTGGAAGCTGCGGTGAGATCTGTGAGGCTCACCAACATCAACTGGAGCTTTTTCCTCATCAATTTTAGTCAGTTCGCCACTTAACCACATTTGTTTTCTTATGTCTAGCAGCAGTTATATTTTCGCACTTAATGACGACTTCTTAACGCAACCATTCAGCTGATGCGTAAATAAATAAGAAAGAGGCATTTCAGCAGCCTCAGATGAAGACCCAACAACAACAACCATATTTTATTTATTTTCTTCACTCAAATGAGATTTGTTAAATAACTTTTTCTTGACTTGGTCCATGCTTTATCATACAATCCTCAATATACTCTAACACTCTGAAATTCGTATAACCCTTAAACGTTTTCTGAATTCAATTCCAAAATTCGAAACCAATTCAAGAGAGAGAGATAGAAAACACAAAACCTAATGTGATGTTCATACTTTGTTGAACCATGCTTGGAAGCAGTTGAAGGTTGAACGCAACACCATCTGTTAAAGTACAACTAAACTAAACTCAAGAATTCAGAATATAAAATTTAATTTAAAGGAAAACAAAAAGCAACAAAAAAATAAGGAAGAAGAAGACGATGTCAAACTCTCAGAATAAGAAGAACTAACAACATTGTCATAGATATCAAATTTCAAATAATTTGCAATAGTGTGGTCTATTCAACACGTGATTCTAATCATATATACATAATCAATCGTTGACCAAACAAATTGATAGTGATATCCCTAGTTGTTTAATACTGTGACAAACAACACTGTCATACACCTAAACAATACTTTCTAAAAGAATTAACTTATTTCTTCTCACGCTCAACTCATGATTCAAGGATTCCCCCTAATGATTATCTCAAATTAATCCATAGTTCTTATAGCCCATATTCTCCAAATGAGTAAGAGACAAGATCAACAAAAATTAACTTCAATTTGTAATTGTAAATCCTCCCAAGAATAATATGAAAAGAAAAAGAAAAAGAAGTTGGCAGCAGAATAAATTTATAATGGAGAATCAAAACAAAAAACCAAACTTACCTTTCAGAGAAGGATTAGATAGCCGAGGAGGAGTCCACACCATTATGAAGAGTTGACATCCTGTAATAAAGCAAATCATATTTCAGATGAGCGGCAAGAGTAGCGATTTGTTGATTCACCGTGGATTTCGATTTTCCGGGGGTAATGAAATTAGTTCCTCGAAGAATCGCCGCAGTCGCTGCCTAGTGCTGCTTCCCAGCCAAGGAAAAGACACTCTTCACTAGAGTCGTGATCGTTGCCAAAACTGGCCACCAGCGTCGTCGTACAATCCTGATGAATCAAGCAAAAGCATAGCACCACAATTTATCCAAACCCTAATTTATCCAAATTTCTACTCTGAATTTATTTTAGTGAATCAGCGAAGGAAACAGAATCATCATGATTTGTAGATTGAATTTCATGCATGAGCAATTGCGATTAACAATAGGCATTAGAGAGAATAACCGAAAAAGTAGGGATCAATACTCAATGTAGCCATAAGAGACGGGGCCTTTGGCGGGGGAGCGGTGGCGCACTAGCCGAGGGCTTCAAGCCGAGCAAAAATCGCTGCTCGGGAAATTGACAGGTGAAAGGAGAAAGAGAAACTTTCAGGAGAGAAGGTTGTTTTGTTTGAACCAAGTACATGCTTGCGTTTTGGAGAAAATCAATGGAAACTGAAACGTTGAAGGCCAACACCGAACAGTCTTTACCGTTTACCATAAAGGCGTAAACTCAAGATCAGAAACGCTTGCAAGCGCAATCAAGGAAATTAAGGTTCAAAGATGAGAAGCCCAAAGCCCGAGACTTAATTACTGGCCCGATTCCGACCTGGTACCAGTTGCCATTACTTCAACAAGCTCATGGATTATTATATAGATATAGACTAGTTCAATACTCGTGTTAAGCACGGGTTCTATATAAAAATATGTATTTTAAAAGTAATTTTCTATTAAAACATAAATAAGGTAATGTTTTATTATAGATTAAATTATTTTATATTTTAAATTAAGATATCAAGTAGTTTATACTTTATACGTATAAGTTTTTATAGTAGAAACATATTGAGATGATTTAAATTTTTATTTATTGAAATTCATTGTTGAATTGTATAAACTATGTATAATTTTCAAATACTAAAGTTCCAAATTTATATTAATAATCTGAACAAAATTTCAAGAATAATTATTCTTTAATTCCAATCATTAAAAATATGATTTTAAAATTTTATTAGATAAAAATTATATATTTTTTAAAATTTATAATAGAATTTGTTTAATAAATTACAAATCTAACAACTCACTCCATAAAACATTCTTAAAACTTAAAAAGGCTTAATTTTAAGGGTCCTCATCCGGTGAGAAGGGCCCTTAGAGTGAGAAATGAGAATAATATTCATCCCTTGGATGGATATCCCGTTGACCATGACCATTGACCGTCGACAATGTGCACATTTTGTGTAGAAAATGTGAACATTTTTTTGGCCCAAAAAAAATTTGACGGAAAAAAAATTGGCGGGACTGTTGACCGTTGACCGTCGACAATGTGCACATATTGTTTTGGCCCAAAAAAAAAAATTTGACGGAAAAAATTTGGCGGGACTGTTGACCGTTAAAAATGTGCACATATTTTTTTGGCCCAAAACAAATATTTGGCGGAAAAAAAATTCGCAGGACTGTTGACCGTTGATAATGTGCACATTTTGTGTAGAAAATGTGCACATATTTTTTTGGCACAAAAAGTAATATTTGTCGGAAAAAAAAATTGGCGGGACTATTGACCGTTGATCGTTAAAAATGTGCACATAAAAATTGGCAAGAAAAAAATTTGACCGTTGACTGTCGGTCCATTTTTTTTTCTTCACCTGATTTGTGTGCATAAAGAAGAAATGTGCACATTTTTTTATCATGATGCGCACATTTTATTTGTAAAATGTGCACATTATAACTAATGTGTCTATTTTGTGCAGAAAATGTGCACATATAACTTTGTCTTAAAAACAAATGTCTGTCATGAAAAAAATTGGCGGAACGAATGTCTGTTTGAGAAAAATTTGCACATCTTATTATATTGTGCAGAACATGTGCACATGTAATTTTGGCCCAAAAACGAAAGCTTTTCATGGAAAAAAAGCTCTGAAAAACAAGTTCAAAAATTGTGTTGTGAAAGATGTGCACATCTTATAAAACTAATGTTCTTATTTTGTGTAGAAAATATGCACATGTAATTTTGTCATGAAAACGAAAGTTTTTCATTAAAAAGAGCTCGTCAAAACAAGTTCAAAAGTTGTGTTTGGAGAAAATGTGCATATCTTATACAGCTAAATGTGCACATGTAATTTTGGCCCAATAACGAAAGTTTCTCATTGAAAAAGGCTTGAAAAACACAAGTTAATATTTTGTGTTTGAAAAAATGTGCACAAGTTATACAACTATTGTGCAGAAAAATGTACACATATAATTCTGGGACATAAATGAAAATTTGCTGGAAAAAAAAAGCTCGTATTAAAACAAGTTCAAAATTGTGCTTGGAAAAACAATGCACATCTTATACTATTTATGTGCACATATTTTTTTTGGCCGAGAAACAAATGTTTGCAGGGGAAAAAATCGTCGGCAAAAATTTTGGCGGGAAATTTTTTGGACCGGTCAAAGTTTGACCGTTGACCATTGTTGACCGTTCACCGGAGTTGACTGTTGACTTTTTGAGAGAGTTAATCTACACCCTTAGTTTGATTTTAATCTATAACCTAATATTAATTCTCACTTCCCACCTTAAATTTCATTTTCACTTGATCATTTTCCTAATTTTAATGTATAAGATAATGTGGTTAAAAAAAAATCAAAAAAAATCAAAATTATTAAAAAGGCTTAACAACACACTATCAAATTGAATTTAAGATCTAAATTATTAAAAAAAATCAAAATTATTAAAGAAAAAAACACTATCAAATTGAATTAAAGATCTAAATTATTAAAATCTATCTAGTACTGCTAAAATTGCGAAATCCCGTCATTTATTAGTGCGTCAACACACGTCATCCCTTTCCCCGAAAGTACTCGCATCTCCTCTACGCTTCAACTTCGCAAGCCTACTTCTCCTCTGACTGCAAGTCTTACCCTTTAAACTGGTCTTCTTCAAATTCGGAGACAACCAGATCAGATCAGAAATGGGGATGATTGGGGAGACAATCGATTCTATCAAATCCATTCAGATCCGCCAGCTACTCACCCAAGTTGTCAGCTTGGGTAACTCTCTTCTTCTCTATTTACCCTTTATTTCTCATCGAATTTGCCCTAATTCAACACTACCTTAGTGTAATTATGCGGTGTTTCGTGAATCTGAGTTACTGCTTCGGGTTTAGATTTAGGGTTTCGAGGTCATTGTTTGATTTTCTGATCTCCGTGTATGCTAATTAGGGTCAAAGATCATGCTAAGTTGGTTTCTTGAATGGAAGATTGGATCTTTTTGTACTTCAGTAGTTGCTTCAATTTCTTTTGGCCGGAAATTCGAATCTGGAGTTATTTGGGATGATTGACTTTTGCGTGTAGATCAATGAAATCTGAGTGGTGTAATCGGGATGTATGCAAGTAAATCTCATAAAACGAATGAAGTTAACTGAATCTGTCAGTCCGTCATTGTCGAGTGTTAGTAGACTGGATCTTAAGCTTTCTAGTAATAGATTTTCTGTCATGTGCAATTGTTTGATAATATTTCCTGTCTTACTTCATCAGGTATGATTGTTACCTCTGCACTGATCATATGGAAGGCATTGATGTGCATTACTGGTAGTGAGTCGCCTGTCGTTGTTGTTCTTTCTGGAAGCATGGAACCTGGTTTCCAGAGAGTGAGTTTTCATCTGCTCCATAGTAGCCTTTTTAGTGGGCATAAAATTCTTTTGACGTGTATGAAGATTTCAAGTAGGTGAATTTCTTGAAAGAAGTTCGAATCATAAGCGTATTCTAGCCTCGCAGAGTCATTTCTATGCCATTTTGTAGTGTTTTGTTTACATGCCAAATTATCAAGACTATATTAGCTAGTTTGTTAGGAATGTGTTTTAAATGACATCTATCTCTTCTTTCCTTGATACTGATAGCAGTTGTTTAAATATCTTACACATTTTGCAAAAGAAAGACACAATATCCATTATCTCAAGTTGGTGAAATAAGATTTATTTTTTTGTTATTTTTCCATCATTCCCTAGGATTTAGGAACTTGGAAAAGGATTGTAATTTGTGTAAAGAGATAAAACTTATAGGTGCTCCTGTCAGCTTATGCCTCTCATGTAATTGATAATCAGATTTGCAATGGACGGAGCTGCCACTGATTATATTGATATATCATGAAAAAAACCTATCCATTTGTTGAAAGCCTTTTGTGGGAACAGCTTCTTCTGATCAGTTGAAGTTGTGAAGAAAATGTTATATAAGTTGCTCCCAGTTTTGGTAGTAAATCAGAATTTAGTTGCTGCTGAATCATGTTGGAGGATTTTGTTACTGTGGCATTTCTTTCTAGTTTGAAATCCAGAGATGCTCATTCTCATTGTCATTGTTTCAGGGTGATATTTTGTTCCTGCATATGAGTAAGGATCCCATTCGTGCAGGTGAAATTGTCGTCTTTAATGTTGATGTAAGTGTACATTAGTTTTACTTTTTTTTGAGCATGTACTTACTCTGATGATGATATTGATATACGATAATTTGAATTCATCTGTATCTTTGTTATCCTGTCTTCTCCTGCCAATAAACATAAATAGTTCAAGGAGAATCATACATTTTGTACTATTGCCAATTTTAAAGTGTCTTTGTTGCCCCCCACTGCACTCCTATCTGTTTTATTTGGATTTCACTAATTCATGTTCTTCTTTTATCTAGGGCCGTGAAATTCCAATAGTTCATCGGGTTATCAAGGTAAAAATTTCCGTTCTTCTGCTTTTATTGTTATTTGTTTCTTTGAATTCTTAAGACCTTGTTTATTCAGCATTCCTTTTGATTTAGTTATCAAGATGTTCTTTGTAGTCAGGTTCTGGAAAAAGGTTGAAATTGATTAATTGTGATACGGTGACTACTGAATAATAAACCAAATGTTTCTTTTGAGCAGTATAAATTTTGTGAATATCCATTCCATTTTCATATAACAGTCTTTATATGTGATATATCCTTCTAGGTTCATGAAAGGCAAGATACTGGAGAGGTTGAGGTGCTTACAAAAGGTACAAAATACCTCTATGTTTCTGAAAATTCGTGATTGCTTTAAATAGCTCTTCCATGCCAACTTCTTAATTTTCTTATGTACATTTCAGGTGACAACAACTACGGAGATGACAGACTTTTGTATGCTCATGGCCAACTGTGGCTTCAGCGTCACCATATAATGGGAAGGGCTGTAGGGTAAGCCGTGATGGAGTCATTTTTCATAAGTTTTTAGACCATTTTAGTTTTGAATTTTACTAAATTTCGCTGTAATTGAATTTCATTGGAAAGCATCATGAAGTTGTTACTGATCATTATTAACATCGTGTGTTTTCAATTTTCAGGTTCTTGCCTTATGTCGGGTGGGTCACAATAATCATGACAGAAAAGCCTTTTATAAAGGTTGGTAATTTAGTTTTCATTTGGTGCTGTGCTATTTTCTCTCTGAATATATGTTGAAAACAAAATAGATGTGGTAATGTGTTTAATAACACTATTGTCTGTGCATACGAGGATAAGACTTTGTTTCATTGTGCAGTATATATTAATAGGCGCGCTGGGCTTGCTCGTAATAACATCCAAGGACTGATAGATGAAAAGGTGAAAGAAAGAGTTTGAGTTTCTTCCTTTGTCCTCTTCTTTCGTGCTTCATAGTCCATGACAAACTTGATGCCTGGTTTTGGGCTATCTATCTAGAACAGTGGTATCTGAGATTGCTGAGGACCTACTTAGAAGTTACTGTATAACTTATGAAGGAAGTTGTGTTAACTTGCGAATATAAGATGAGATTTTAGAAATTCTCGTTGCACTCTTTTCCTGTCATCGTAAAACTCTAATTAAACGAGTATGTTAGGCGCACCAACAGAAATTGTTCGCACACCACTTGTTTTTATAGCGGACAATGGACATCATCGAAATAAAACTTTTTTCTTTTGAAATAAATTACTCGAAAGAAAACTTTTTTCTTTTGAAATAAATTACTCGAAAAATAACAAATCCTAATGTAATCAACCAAAAAGGAAGAAAGACCCCTCCAGTTTCTCTCAAATCCTAATTTGATGCAGAGGCTGAGGATGAATTAGGGTTTCGTCCGATATAATACCAAACCACTTGCTCTATCGTTGTAAACTTTTAATCGAACCCAAATACATGTCAATTGTCCGGATTTGAATTCCGAAAGTTCTCGTGGACAATTCGACGGAACATGAATTAAGTGTTTTTTTTTGTTGTCGATATGAAATCTTGCTAATTTTAGCTTAAGGAACACAACAATGGACTTGAATTTGATAGATAGTTTTGAAATAAACTCACTGTATAAACAGTATGAAAAAGTTACAGAGAACTTGTTCACACCGGATATTTTAATGGTTGAGCCAGATGACTAAAACGTTGTATCTTTCTAAATTAGTAAAAGGCTGTTCTATAGCGATTATATACAGGTGATAAATTCAGGGGACGTTTATATACGCGGGGTCTATACGCACTACATTTTGAAACTTTCTGCACTACATTTTCGTACGCCTATGGGCGTACGCCCAAAATTGGTGTATAGTGCAATTTCTCGAGTATACGTATGCATACGTATATGCATACGTATACGTATACGCTAAAAAAATTGAAAATTGGTCCGTACGCCCAAAATGGGCGTACGCGGTGGATATAAAAACCCGCCTCGCTTTCTTCTTCCTCCTCTCATCTTATCAGTCGATTACTGTTCATCCGTAACCCTAATTGTCGCCGCCGTCCAATCTTCTCCCATTTCACTCGTTTTCTTCCCCAAATCTATCCTATTCGACTCGTTTTTCTCATACAATCCAAATCCCTCAATCAATTTCATCAATTTCACTCGGAATCATGAAATCCGAAGAAATGGGGAAAAGCTCGAAATCCACTCCGGCGACGGTGGAGGCTGCGGCTTCGTCTGTTCTCCCTCTCGTCCGTATTAGTGCTGGTGGCGCAAGAGTCCGAGGTGGAGGAGTTGCGCCTGGGCGGAAGACGAATCCGGCGAAAAAGAAAAGGGCCCGTGGTGGTGGAGCTGCGGTGGCTCCTGAGGTGGTCGGTGGCGCTGGCGAGGTGGCTGGAGGTGAAGCAGGTGGTGGTCGGGGTGGAGCTCGTGGTGGTCGGGGTCGGGGCGGTGCGCAAAAACGGGCCCGATCGAAATCGCCGGAAAAGACGCTCTCGATCCACGAGGTACGTTAATATTTTTTTTTAATTAGTCGTTATTTATCGTTTAGCGTGAAACGTTATTCGATAAATAACGATTAAAAAAAGATTTATTAATGTAATATGAATTATTTGTTATTTATTAATAAATTATTAATTAGTCGTTATTTATCGTTTAGCGTGAAACATTATTTGATAAATAACGACTAAAAATAAAATAATAATATATTAATAAATAATATTTATTAATATAATATTAGTTAGTCGTTATTTATCGTTTAACGTTTCACGTTATTTGATAAATAACGATTAAAACGAAATTTTTTATTATTAAATAACATTTATTAATATAATATTAGTTAGTCGTTATTTATCGTTTAGGTAGAAAATAATATTATATTAATAAATAATATTTATTAATATAATATTAATTGGTCGTTATTTATCGTTTAACGTTTCACGTTAATCGATAAATAACGATTTAAAGAAAATGATTTATTATTAAATAATATTTATTAATATAATAATAATTAGTCGTTATTTATCGTTTCACGTTATCCGATAAATAACTTGTAAAAGAAAAAGATTTAATATTAAATAATATTTATTAATATAATATTAATTAGTCGTTATTTACTAAGAAATGAATTAATTAGTAATTAATACATTATTAAATAGCGTCTTAATAAATTATTAATTAGTCGTACCTAAGAAAAAATTAGTAATTAATACATTATTAAATATTTAAAAGAAAAACGTCAAATAATATAAAATAATAATTCGTAAATATGAAAATAGGCTTTAGAGAGGGCTATTACTCCGACGGGTTGTTCTGTTAGAAAGAAGAAGAAGGGTCCTCGTCACCTTAGCGCACGCGGGATCACAGCTTCCCGACGTCGTGGATCTCCTCCAGACATTCCAGGAGTGCATATAGGAGATACAGGGAAAGCTTTGATGAATGATTTGGATGTTAGTGAGGCGGAGGAGTTTTCAGAGGAGTTGACGGAGGCAACCGAGGTTGCAGATCAGCCAGATGTAGATCTAGGAGATTTGGAGGCGCAGATGCATGCTGATTACTATGAGGGATCACCTGTGCGTGAGCCATCTCCAGTTGGATCATTGTCGCCTTCTGCAGAGGATCATCAGCAGGAGATTGAGGAGCTTGTTCATGATTTCGATCAGGATCAGCCAGACCTCCAGGAGCCCATTCAGGACCCTGTTCAGGAGCCTGTTCAGCACATTGATCCGGGCTTAGCTGTACCGGTTCCAGGGGATGCAGATTATGTGGGGCATCCTGGAGGTCCTCTTAGTTCACGGCTTTTGGTGGATTACAGCACCCACATTGCTCCGGTGATATGGACTGAGACGTCGTCTCTTGCAGAGCGTATTGAGCATGACCCGACTTATGTGATAACGCCCTCATCGAAGGTATGCGTTGTTTCCTAAATGAATTTGTGAGGTAAAACGATCCACACGCTATTCTAATTCATTAATTTCTCTTTCGTACATCAGCTGAAGAGGGTGTTTGATATATACACCCGCAAGGACTTCTTCAGGGAGTATGATAGGCATAAATCTAATGTGCCTAGGTCATGGTGGCAGCTCGTTGAGCAGAGCCACTTACAGGTCCTTGCAGATCCCCGGCTCGAGTACAACAACATCGATCCGATTCTGATTTCTGCATTTGTGGAGCGTTGGTATCCAGAAACCAACACGTTTCACTTTGCATTTGGTGAGATTGCTCCTACCTTGTTAGACGTGCTGAAGATTCCGGAGCTTCCGATCCATGGACGAGCTGTCAGATCTGCTGAGGCAGACATAGATGGGTTTGTGCATTTTCATGTGCAACGGATGTTCGGGTTTGCTACAATCGAGGAGGCTGCTGCGCTATGCTTACGTACGTAGAGTTTATTTTATTATTTATATTTGATTTCATTTTTTAGTTGATTCAATTAAATATTTATAATCCGTGATAAATTATCAGATGGGGGTTTGAACATCCACGGCAAGAGAGGCATCACCACGATCCACACCCGACTATTACAGATGTTTGATATACGAGACAGGTAAATTATCGTATATTATAAGAATTTCTCATAATTTCTCGATTAACGTTACTGATTCATTTTTTGTTATTAATTGCAGGACTCCTTAGCAAGAGAGTGATATTGCTTCGCTCTACTTGCTGTCCCTGTTAGGCAGTACGACATTTGTAGACAAGTCTTGGATGAAGGTGAAGCACAAATACCTTAGCATCCTCGTAGATCACAATGAGACAGGGTCCTATGCTTGGGGGACAGCCGTCTTGGCTGAACTGTACCGATAGTTGGGTCAGGCCTCCCGTACTCAATCCAAGGGGTTTGATGGCTGTCCGCTCCTGCTGAAGGTAGTATTCGTTTAATGTTTTTTTTTTTTCGTGTATATTTTGCTTATGTATAAAACATTATGAAATTCTGGTATTTGTAGGCTTGGATATGGGCGTATTTCCATGGTCTTCGGGGTCATGCTACGCAGGACTTGGCATCCATGAATGCCTCGGCGGCGGCTATCCGGGAAAACAACAAAGTCAAGTACCATAAGGATCCTGCTCGACTAGTTTCCCTCAGATTGGTCCTTGACCAGATCACATATGCAGAGGTAAGTACTATTTAATGAGTAATTTCATCATATGTTATGCAATTATTATTTTTAAAAATACGTTTGTCATTTTAAAAAAACATAGGTTCAGTGGAACCCCTGGGGCAAGTTGGATCTCAACGACCCCCAGTATAGGTTAGGTCTATTTCGGGGGCCTGTAGAGTCCTTTGAGGTCAGGGAGTCGCACCATCCTGACCGATGTATGCGACAGTTCGGGTATGTGCAAGGCATACCCGAACCCCCGATTACACCACCTACTGCGATTAGAAATGATTCTGCATCGGGGTACACTGTCACATTCGGGGATGAGGACTGCACTTGGGCCCCAGAGACCCTGCCGGATCGATTGATCACCTTAGACGAGCAGGATCGAAGAGGACTTCGAGAGTATGGATGGGATTGCAAGGATGGATATCTGACATGGTTTAATGCCATTTCACATCCTTATGTTGATTCCAGATCACCCAGGCAGGACCCACATGCACCGTTTGACCACCGTGCGGAGCACATACAGATACCTGCGACAGCCTCTGTAGTTGTGGTACGTATTTTAGTCAATATCGCTGAAGTTATAATTATAATCTATTTTATTCTACTTATATTTACATTTTGAAAATGTAGCGGGGCAACATACTCGCCTCTGAGATATCTACGGGCACATACAGATACCTCTGAGATATCTAGTTTCCTAGGTTGTGCCGCCGTTGCTTTTCCCTTTCCCTTTCCTCTAACCGTCTTATTCTTCACCTTCGCAGCATCATTTTTCTCTAATTCTTCCCTTGCGTACTCAAACGCGCTCATCTCTCTCTCGGTTCCCCACTTCTTTCCTACCGCTCCTCTTGGTCTGCTAGGATCCTTGATTCCCGTCGGCTCCAACGCAAGACTTTGATGTGGATACTCCAACATTGTGTACAAGTCCGCTATCTGAGACCACTGACTTTCAGGAAGTTCCCCCTTTTGCCATCTATCGTTGAGCTCAATGAATCTCAACTCCCGCATGGTCTGAGGTACACCAATCTCTACCTCCCCGTTATCAAGTTCAATCCTATCCCATTGTAGCTGCCTCCAGAATCTGTGAATCTGATTGAGCTTGAATGGCTTCTTCTGAATAATATGTTGCACCATCTCGTGGATGCACGGTAGGCCCTGACATTCTCGCATCCAGTAATCTTTGCAATGTTCCTCATAATTCTTCGCCTTTATATCCTCTCATATATCCCACAACTTATGCAACGCTCTATCAGACACATTATGGAATAGATGCCGAAATATCAATTTCACTTGTGGATTCATTCGTCTGTGATGCGGGAGCATCTGAGCTATCATCAAGGACGCCTCGTCCTAAATCTAAAGATGTGCTAACCACTGGAGCTAGGGCTAAAGATCACTATGAGCCATCATTCAAGTTATTGATAGTACCCCGAGCTCGTATTGTAGCCATTCAAGCTCGTAGAGATCCGGTTCGAGTCAAGATGAGAAGTCAAGTACTGAAGATGAAATAAACTAGACGTCAAGACGAAACTCTAGGCTTTGGAATCGCTCAATTCCGATCTCGGACGAGAGAGAACGAGCCGTTTCAAAAAGAGCAGTCGGCGACATGTCTACAACCGCGCCCGCGGCTCCATAACCGCACCCGCGGCTCATTCGCCAATCCGCGCCCGCGGCTCCATAACCGCGCCCGCGGCTCATTCGCCGAGGCCTCTTCCTGAAACATTATTTTCGGATATTTATTTGTTTTTCGGGTTATTATTTTAGGATTTACTTTTATTGTTTATTTTCTTTAGTTGGCATCCTTATGAACCCTATATAAGGTTGCCTTAGTTGTTGTTTTGCCCCCCCCAGACTTTGATATTGAATACAACGTTTATCGTTTTTCCTTCCAAAAGAGAGCTTTTGTGAGAAGAGTGCCCCGTGTGCATTGTCGTTCAGTTGGCCCTAGTTGTGCTTGTGTGTGTCAATCTCCTCCATAAGGTTGGTGCTATCGGGACTCCATAGAGCAACCTCCAGGTGCCTTGACCCACCAAAGTCATTGTGTTTGGTTGTAATCATCCGTTGGGGTTTCTTCATCATTCGGTAGGGTTCTTATTCTTAAGTTCAAGGGTTTTATCGTTGTTTGATTTGGTTCCAATTGGCCTATCATTCGACTTATCCTTCTTTCATCTCATTCTAATTCCGCCTATCTTCTCTGTTCGAGTTCCTATTCGAGTTTGGTGTCTAGGTCGGCAACTGCGGCTTATCCCCGCATCAGTCTGAAAACCCCGGGTGTCTTGATCCGATCCTCTTCCATGGTGGCCCTCACCTTCACAATCTGGCCCTCGATGGCTGCATGGATCCTCACAACCATTCGATTAAAACCGCTTATACTTGAACCGACTATTTTCTTCAACACCTTATGCATTCCCTCAACCCTACGTTTTATTCATTCAATGTCGCGTTTAAGTAAAACAACTATTACATAATAAACTAATAAATAAATCGGAAACGTTTAAGTAAGTTAAATCAAAATTACCTGTTTGAGGTCCTCGTGAAGAAGTGAAGATTGTGTTCCGTCCATGCGCAAACAATGTTTGTCTTGTAAGGGATAAGCCACACCTTTTCAATGTATCCGACGACGCCGCTTCTCCAAGATGTTCTCAATCCTAGCAGTCTTTCCTCGTATTGTTCCTCCGTTCTTGATAGAAAAAGTCTCCATACTTGCGAGCACAACCTTTTCACCGATTCCTTATTTTTCAAAATTCTGGTAGCGTTTACCTCGATGTTGTGCTTGATATGAACCCAACACAAGAGGTGTTGAACCGGAAGATCTTTGAACACATATTTGATTGCAGTGATGAGAGCTAGTTCTCGATCGGTCATTATTGCAGTCGGCATTACTCCGGCATCCTCAAACAACTTTCTAAGCCTCTGAATTATCCACAAGTAGTGCATTGTTTCCTCCTTACCCGTGAATGCATATGCAATGTTGAATGTCTTATGCGTGCAAGTGAAACCGACAATCTCCACAAGAGGCATTTTATACCTGCATAATATATTTAAATAATGAAGGAAGAGGCATATGCAATATATTTAAACAAAAAAAATTTGATATACAACTATTATGTACCTATTCGTCTTGTATGTGGCGTCAATAACCACGACGTACGGAAACATCTTCAACAAGTGCAACGAGTCTTGATGGGCAAAAAACAAGATTTCCACCTCGTTTGATTTCTTCTTGTAGAGAGGATGCACTACATAGCTGCGCTCCTTCAAAAACTTCAAGGTCCATTGTGTAACAGTCAAATCTCCACGATCCTCAAAATGCAACTTCTGAATAAAGTTGGCGATTTGTTTTGTGGATGTTGTATTCCCTGGAAAGGCCGCACTCAACTGAGTAGCAATAACAGACGGCGTAGTCAAGCTGTTCGCACATACCGTCACAAATTTCACCTCATTCGGCGTCATTCGACCCATGTACGGATGGCCAATGAAGCTAGTGGAAAGCTTATGATTGTGTTGTCCGTATTTTACCTTCACATACCATCCATCTCTCGCATCCCTCGCCCTGAACCTATATCCTCGGATCTCAAACTTGCAATCCGACTTCTTATCCCTACTAACAATCTCCTCTGTTTCGCCATCCTCTCTTTTCTTTTTCCCTGATCTATACACTCCAACATGCGAGCACATTATATTCATTTGACGCTCATTGCTATGGCGAGTCACTAATACCATCATAAGTTGTCTACCAATACTCTGAACCCAACGCCTCAAGTGTTCCTTAGTAGGAAACGTTTCTTCGGTATCAAACGAATCAGAGTAATCCATACCCTATAATTAATAAAAACTACCATATTTATCACAACTAAAACTTAAAACTACGAGTCCACATCAATCTAAACTATCACTTCTACAAATTATTTGCAACTAAATAACGTAAATAAATACGAAACGATTCTAATTAATTACTAACCGAAAAATCTCCGGCGTCGAAGTCTCCTCCTTCTTCGTCGGTATCGTCGTCCCACATCCCGTCGTCGGGTTCACTAAAATACTCTTTCTCATCCACGATCGCATCGTCTTCGTCACTCCCATGCTCGTTCTCTTCAACATACTCGTTCTCTTCACCGCTCGCATACTCAATCTCCGTCACATATTCAAACTCCTCACCATCACTCAAATTTGTAACTCTCCTATTTGACATTTTTGACTTCAACATCCTCCGACGTTCCTACATTTATACACAGAATACATCCCAAACGGTCATATTCTGAAAAAATAGACGTTGGGATAAAAACAACTGTACGCCCATAATGGGCGTACAGGAAAAAATACCCCAACGGCCACCTTTTTAACTTTTGAATTTGGACAAATAGCCGTTGTATTTGACAACAGCTATTTTCAAACGGCTATATTATTAAAAAATTATACTGTACGCAGGTTTTGGGCGTACGCCTATTTT
The DNA here is from genome assembly GCA_029168935.1 of Oxyria digyna. Classification (NCBI taxonomy): domain Eukaryota; kingdom Viridiplantae; phylum Streptophyta; class Magnoliopsida; order Caryophyllales; family Polygonaceae; genus Oxyria; species Oxyria digyna. The sequence continues at coordinate 11,346,470 of JAPVLV010000010.1, read as the reverse complement.
GGACGTATACATACGACCGTATTCTGTATTTTGCCTCACAATCGATGTTAAAATTTTGCAATGTCCGCTGAAAACGAACGTACGCCCATGATTTTTGGAAAGTTGCAAAATGTAGTGAGTATAGATTTTGTAGGGTATAAAAGGCGAGCGACTGAAATTCTTGCATCATTCTTCACCTCTTTGCTTGGGTTTGATTCTCGACTCTTATGGCTGCAAGCCGTCACCTCTAATGTCCAACAGAGTCCTCTCCCTCGTTAAACCCCGCCAAAACCCTAAACCCACTTCACTCACAACCCCTTCCTATGAACCCAATTTCAGAAAACTAGCTTACACTATCTCCAAAATCCTTCATACCCACAAAAACTGGGACCAAATCCTCCAAACCCACCTCGCCCAAGAATCCATCGACGCTTCTGAAATCGCCCCCTTGGTATTCGACCGAATTCGTGGCCTTGAATTGGGGATACAGTTCTTTGATTGGATTCTTCGCAACAAGTACTGGTCTTCCCTCGATAGGTACGGATATTCTTCTTTCCTCAAGCTTCTAGCTAGAAACAAGGCCTTTTCAGAAGCTGAAGATGTGTTGAATTCGTTGAAATTACAAGGCTTTTTGCCTACCCGTGATGCCCTTGATGATTTGATTCGGAGTTATTCGGTTTCTGGTTTAGTTGATAGAGCTCTTGAAAAGTATAAGTTGGTGATTGAAACTTATAATTGCTTGCCAAATGTGTTTGCTTGCAATGCACTGCTCGATGTTCTTGTTAAAAGGAACCGCATTGGAGTTGCCTTGGAGATATATGATGAAATGCTTAAGAGAGAGGGTGGTGGTGGAGAAAAGACTATGGATAATTATAGCACTTGTATTATAGTGAGACGTCTTTGCAGGGAAGGGAAAGTTGATAAAGGGAGAAAGTTGATCGAAGAGAGATGGGGTCGGCGTTGTGTACCTAATGTAGTTTTCTATAATACTCTTATTGATGGGTATTGCAGGATAGGGCAGATTGCTAATGCTTTAGAGATTTTTAAATTGTTGAAAGTGCGAGGGTTTTTGCCCACTGTTGAGACTTATGGTGCTCTGATCAATGGATTCTGCAAGCAAGGGGATTTTGAAGCAGCTGATAATTTGTTGGAGGAAATGAAGGCGAGAGGTTTGAGGGTTAATGTTCAGATTTATAATAATGTGATTGACTCTAGGTTTAATCACAGCTGTGAAGTTGATCCATTATCAGCAATGAAAGAGATGAATGAGATTGGCTGTGAACCGGATATCATAACATTCAATACGTTCATAAAAGGTTTGTGTAGTTTAGGTAAAGTCGAGGAGGCTGAAAAGCTTCTATGCCTAGCTGCTAAGAGAGGATTATCACCAGATTTGTATAGTTATACTCCGTTAATACATTCTTACTGTAAAAGCGGTGATGTTGAGAGGGCTTCACATTTGTGGGTTGAGATGACAGAAAACGGTCTGAAGGCTGATATGGTTACCTATGGTGCTCTTGTCCATGGCCTTGTTGTTCGTGGTGAGGTGAATTCTGCTTTAGATATCCTGAAGAAGATGATTGAAAGAGGGGTGTCCCTTGATGCTAAAATCTATAATATATTAATTAGTGGGCTTTTTAAAAAAGGAATGGTTGTGGCTGCAAAACAGTTGATAGATGAAATGCTTCACCAAAATATACTCCCTGATGCATATGGTTACACCAGTTTGATTGATGGGTTCATTGTAAATGGTAAAATTGACGAGGCAAAGAGATTTTTTGAGGAATCGGTTGCCAGTGTGAATCCAGGTGTAGTGGGATACAATGCCATGATCAAGGGCTACTGCAAATTTGGGATGATGAATGATGCAGTCTCGTGCATGAAGAGAATGATTGACGTCAATCTTTATCCAGATGAATTCACATACTCGACAATGATAGATGGGTATGTGAAGCAACATAACATGGATAGTGCAATACACACTTTCAATGAGATGGTGAAGAAGAAACTCAAGCCAAATGTTGTTACATACACGACTCTCATTAATGGGTATTGCCGTCATGGAGATTTGAATGCAGCCGAGCGAGTCTTCAGAGATATGCAATCTGTTGGTTTGGAGCCTAACGTGGTCTCGTACTCCATTCTGATTGGTGGATTTTGCAAGGGAAATGAACTTGTAAAGGCAGGATTGTTTTTTGAAGAAATGCTGAAAAGAAAATGCATCCCTAATGACTGTACTTTCAATTATCTAGTCAACGGTTTTGTGAATAATGCGAGAAATACAGTAGTCTCTGGAATAGATAATGCTTTGCCCTTTAGTATTTCTAGGATCATGATATCCGATGGCTGGTCCCCCAGAACTGCTATTTACAACTGTATACTAGTTTGTCTTTGTCGATATGGAATGCTTCCAACTGCTTTGAGGTTAAATGAGAAAATGATCGATAAAGGCTGCCTTCCGAATCCAGTAACTTTTGTTGCACTGCTGCTTGGAGTTTTCTTGGAAGGTAGATCAAGTGAGTGGAGGAATGTGATTTCCTGGAATTTGAATGAGCGTGAGATCCGTGTTGCTATGAAGTATTTGACGATATTGAAGCAGTATTACCCTCTAGAGACGTCAGAGACGCCGTTTTCAATTCTCCAGAGCATTGAAGAAGAGTGCAAATTTTACAGCCAAGAATTGCAGTCTAATTCTTTTGGAACTTAGGAAATTGAAAGAAGGGCATTGAGATGTTAATGATGAATGTTGAAGTTCAAGGGCTGGTGAAGGTATGTTTTGCTACTACAAAGTAAAAATTCGTATACGACCCAGATTTAGAAATTAAACTAAAGTCCTGTGTTATATAAATAGAATTCAATAGTTTGCTAATTTATGTCTCACTGAAGAACTTGCAAATATTCTGTATCTACTGCACCCATAATGAATTGCTGATGTTTTCTCATGTTATTGTAGGTGTCGTCGGAATTGATATTTTGATCAGGGCTACTACTAAAGAACTGGCATGCTAGCTGGCCTGAAATGCTTCCGGTAAAGAAATCTATGCAAGCTTAACTAAATTAGATTCCTTCACTAGTCTCTATACAATTACAAAATTACATTTATATTGCAGTGCTAATTATCTACACACCAAACATTGTGGTTATGGCCAAGCTTCTCATCTGACGACAAACAGCATCAGCCGGGAAAAGGTTGGTTTTTCATTACCTTAACTATGTTAACCAAATGAAAAGGTTGGCTTTAGGAGTTCATAACATCGTGCGGTACAATCAACTGCCAAGATCTATTTTCCAAGTTGTAGGTGGTGTAGGATGTACCTTATGTATATCTGTAGGCTGTAGCTGTATTCTGCCAATGCTAGGATGATACTTTTAGATCTTTCTTTCTTCAAGCTTCTTATCTTTGTTTTCTCTTTTACAAATAGAGATTGTACAAAAGGAGCTACTCCCTCCGTCCCATTATTTTGTTCTTCATTCTGTTTTTGACACTATTCACACATTAAGAGAATCTTCGTAATTTCGACCAATATATAGATAAAAATATAGTCATGTGTGGTCTTGTTTTATTCGTCTTATCGAGTACTTTAATAATATTCAATTTTTATAATTTTTACTAATGTATAATTAGAGATATTGATAAAACAAAACGCACATCGACATACGTGTCCGAGTGAAACAAGAAGGAAATAAAGGGACAGAGGAGGAAGTATATTAAAAACATTGATGTATTGTTTAGCATGTGAAGTTTATATGTTGCTTGGATTTGCCTTGATCAAGAAAAACAATACTCGCTTCAAGCATGTGAATTCTTATGTTGCTTGGATTTGCTATGTGAAGTTCATATATAAATCATTACTCGCACTGTATTGAAAAAATACGATATTGCGAATAGTGAACTGTTGGATCAAATACGATACTGCGAAAGTGCGAATAGTATGTATTTACAAACAATAGATGTAATAATTATTTTATTGATTAACTTAAGTGGTTTATTATGTATTATTTGTCATTTTTTCTATAATAAATGACATTGGGTTTATTTGAGACAAAGAAATATATGTGACGTCCACCACATCACCACTCCACCTATATGTAACTATATAATATCGTGATGTCGATTGTGTCTATTCTACAGATGAATTGCAAACATTATTTCATTGGTATCTTACTGAAGTGAGGTATCTAATTGTCGGGCCCTTTAAATGAAATGTATCTTTATCAACCGAAAATGAATCAAGATCAAGCAATCAAACGAGCAAATTCAAACAATCCCCTACTTTATACTCCCTAATCATAATCCATTAGATTAAACTAGCTTTATTCCCGCGCCCGGCGTAGTTTAGTATAAGGATTTTTATAAATATGTATATAATTTATAAACACATAGACATAACATTAAATAAATAAAAGTATGTATTATATAATTATATTTATTTTAAATTCAATATTATATAAATAAAAGAAATTTCAGTTGATTTATAATCTTTATATTGATATTCATTTAAATAAGGAAATTATATTAATATATTTAGGATAGTGATCTTTATATTTTAATTGATTTGTGTTCATATAATTATAATTAGGTTAATTATCTTTAAACATATATATTTCATTTTTCATTTAAAAAAAAATTAACACGAGTCTAATAATGATGATGTGATATAACTTATTGTTGAATTAATGACGTGACATAGTTTATTGATGAATATAATGATATATTTTAGTAATTATATAGAGATTGTTTGATCTAAATTAACTTCTTTTCATATTTTTTTTGAGCACTTCTTTTCATATATTTAAGTTGTATACTAATCTAATGTTTTGAGCGCGGAACAGGCAGGAACCAACATATATATATAATAGAATTTTTTTCCTGAAGTGGGCCTTTTTTTCAAAACAAATTCCCGATCTACGCTCGTTTTCAAACTAATTCCCGTTATAGGCACTCCAGGGAGGGTCGGAATTTTTTCACGTGTGAGAGACGCTGGTTTTCCCAGCGTCTCTCATCCGAAGCTGAATTGTTTTTAATTTTTTTTATGTATAAGAGCGTCTCTTATACATGCAACATTTTAATACTGTTTTTCAAAAAAATTTAAGTTTTAAATATTTCTTTAAGGCTACCTATAAGAGACACTTTATATATAAAAATAATAATATGAGATTATAAGGCTTTTTTTTTTTATTTGAATTATGTTAATCATTTTGAGTGTAATTCCAACTTTGCCTATCGCAATAGAAAATTAGCATGTGGGTAATGATGATGATGATGTGACATACATAATGCATATTTCACGGTTAGATATGTAAGTGCCGTAAAACATTATAATATTTAATTTCGTGGTAGAAATTATACAGGAAATGACACCAGTTTTCGGTGGACACTATGCTGAATCACTGATAGCATCATACCATGACATGAATCAATTGGATAATATATAAATAGTAACATATATTTTTTTAACTTATGGTTAGAAACATTTTTATGATAGATGACTCATGACTGTGTGTGAAGTAACTTGACCATGTGTATATATTTTTTAAATGACGAAAGTTATATGTAATAATATACTAATATTATGGGTGATTCGATGAAAACTCTCTAGATAAGTTCCTTGTTAAATTCGTTCCCTACAAATGTCTTTATATAGAATTGTAACATTCTGCTTTTGTATCAATTTGTCTCATAGTATAAATAGGCCCTTACTATTTGACGCCCACTCAAATTGCTATTTACCGCCCAGTTTTTGTGCGTCACGCATGGAATAAAACCCTGCGTCGCGCACGAATTTTTTTTTTCAAAAAAATCCTTGCGTCACGCATGGATTAAAACCATACGTCACGTATGGATTTTTTTTTTGTTTTTGCTTGTTTTTTTCCATAATCTTGTAGATAATTTCAATACGATCGCGTGCATATAAAATTCGTCCAAAACGGACATCGTTTGCCCCTTCAAAAGGCCAAAATACAAATTTATCACACATAATTTCTTGTATCAACAAGTCCGTTAAAACAACACACCATTTTTCAATTTTTTTTATAATATGGTAGATAACTTAGCAAAGATTTTATTTAGTGATGGTAATACTTAAATAAAATTAATAACTACAATTTATAAGTACGGAGTAATAGATTTGTTACACTTAATCATAATTACTTCACTGTTTTTTGTTTTTTAGCCTTTTGAAGGGGCAAACGATGTCCGTTTTGGACGAATTTTATATGCACGCGATCGTATTGAAATTATCTACAAGATTATGGAAAAAAACAAAAACAAAAAAAAAATCCATACGTGACGTATGGTTTTAATCCATGCGTGACGCATGGATTTTTTTGAAAAAAAAATTTCGTGCGCGACGTATGGTTTTATTCCATGCGTGACGCACAAAAACTGGGCGGTAAATAGCAATTTGAGTGGGCGGTGAATAGAAAGTATGTATAAATAATCACGGTTCTTATATACAGCCCGGTGCTTTATTCAAACAACGCCTGGCAAATCCTAAATCCGTCCGCATTTAAGCTTTGAAAAGCTGAAAAATCCTAAATCCGCCCTATTTTTAGTTTTGAAAAGCGAGCAGATAAAGCTGGCGGATTGTAAATCCGCCAGCTTTGGTCGGAGCGGAGCTCAGATTCGCCGGAAAATCAGAACGGTCATTCGACCTGATTTTCCGTCCCATCTCAGTGCAAATAGGATCCGCCCAAGTTAAGGCAAAGGGTGACCTAACTTAATTAATTAGTTTGATAATGACAACTGGAGAATATATTAGTTAATTTGGTATATGGACCTGAATTATACTAAATATATTATGGAAAAGTGTCATGTAATAATATTTGTTAAAATGATAAATGAGAATGAATGTGGAGCCTTGGATCAAGAGAGATCCAAGAGCCCATATGATGACACGTGACACCCCTTGTCACCACCGCCGGAGCACCGTCGGACCACCTCCGACCACCGCCGGACCATCTTTGGGCCTCGCCGGAATAAAATTGTCACAAAGATGTGATTCTCACGAGGGGTGCGGCGCAGGTGTGATTCTCACGTCGCCTACGGGAGACGAGATAAGCCACGCCATTGCACTAAAGTTCAAACCCACGAACAATGAAGCTGAGTATGAGGCCTTAATCGCAGGATTAGAGTTAGCCATCGGCCTTTCAATCTCTGTGCTTTCATGCTGTTGTGATTCAGAAGTTGTGGTAAAGCAGGTACAAGGGCTTTATGAGGCACGAACAGGGAACCTCCCACAGTACCATGCACGAGTCGCGACATTGACCTCGCTTTTCATGCATTTCGAAATAAAGGCAATCCCAAGAGAACTGAATAAGAAAGCAGATGAACTCGCGAAGCTGGGAGCCGGATGGGAAGGTCCCAAAGAAGAACGCGAGCGAAGGTCAGGGTTCATGGTATCAAAAGGGGGCCCCCCGAAATATCTGTTTTTTGTGAAAGAAGAAAGCGCCATCAGTCGCGAGATTGAAATGATGGCGATCAACACTTCGTCTGAAGATTGGCGCCGCCCATTCATTGATTATCTCAGATATGGTCGCGGTCCATCTGACCCAAAGGAGCTCATACAATTAAAAAGAAAGGCTGGACGTTTCTATATCAGCAGAGGCGAGCTCTACAAGAGAGGAGGTGACCCTTGCGAGCTGAAGTGCATGGGTCACTACGAAACAAAAGCCTATCTCGAAGAGCTACATGCTGGGCTGTGTGGGACACACGCAGGGTGGAGACCCCTGGTGTACAAGGCTTTGCGCCAAGGGCATTTTTGGCCCACAATGAAACAAGATGCTCAAGCGATAACGCGAGCTTGTCAGGCGTGCCAATATTTCGCCCCTGCCTCCCACCAACCAGGAGTCCAGCTTCAGATCATGGGAAGCCCCATCCCTTTCGCGATGTGGGGATTGGATCTTCTTGGCCCTTTTAAACCAAAAGCCCCAGGTCAACTCGAGTACATCATTGTCGCGGTCGACTACTTCACAAAATGGATTGAAGCGGAGGCACTCGCGTCGACAACAGTACCTGTAGTGAAAAAATTCCTTTGGAAAAATATTATCTGCCGCTATGGGTTGCCACGCGAGATTGTAACCGACCGAGGCCCTCAATTTAACTCGCCCCAGCTAATGGCATGGTGCAGCGATCTGGGAGTTAGGCTGAAAATTGCTTCGGTTGCACATCCACACTGCAATGGGCAGGTAGAAGCCGTCAATAAAAGCATTGTCACAGATCTGAAGAAAAGGCTAGATAACGCCAAGGGCAGATGGGCGGAAGTCCTGCCACTTACTCTCTGGGCCAATCGAACCACAGTGAAAAAAGCAACAGGAGAGAGTCCTTTCGCCCTTGCGTATGGAGTAGAGGCCGTAGTTCCGGTAGAAATTTTGTTCCCAAACGAAAGACTCCTTCACTATGACTCGGAAACCAATGATGAGAAGATGAGGATGGAACTCCAACTTCGCGAGGAAACCCAAGAAATGGCGGTTATTCGGGCGGCCGCTTACAAAGCGGGCGTCGCGAAGTATTATAACAAGCATGTCAAGGAGAGAGGTTTCGTGAAAGGAGATCTGGTCCTAAGAAAGACAGAGGGGGGAAAACTCGACCCGAACTGGGAGGGGCCGTACATAGTGGATCGCGAGGTCGCCCCAGAGGCCTATCGACTGAAGGATAGCTCTGGCAATCACGTTGCAAATTCCTGGAACGTGATGCGACTGCGCCGCTATTACGCCTAGCCTACTCCCCCACACAGGTATAAATTCCCACGTTTTTGTAACATGTTTGCGTACCTTAAAATAAATATCTCATAAAAACGATTCAATCGCGGTGTAAGACGTTCTAACAAGCTGTATGCAGGCGAAAGAACCGATTGATACTAAACATTAGCAAGAATCTATCGTCGGGTTACCAGAGAAATAAATACTTTCGCCGCAAAGGGAGACGTAATCTCAAAATAAAAGGTACGCGCGCATTTCGGGAAATTCAGAATGTTGCATAAATCCCGTGACGCTGGGCTGGGGCTATAAGCATCCACCCAGGTCGCGAAGCCGTGACACTGGGCTGGGGCTATAAGCATCCACCCAGGTCGCGAAGCCGTAACACTGGGCTGGGGCTATAAGCATCCACCCAGGTCGCGAAGCCGTGACACTGGGCTGGGGCTATAAGCATCCACCCAGGTCGCGAAGCCGTAACACTGGGCTGGGGCTATAAGCATCCACCCAGGTCGCGAAGCCGTAACACTGGGCTGGGGCTATAAGCATCCACCCATGTCGCGAAGCCGTGACACTGGGCTGGGGCTATAAGCATCCACCCAGGTCGCGAAGCCGTAACACTGGGCTGGGGCTATAAGCATCCACCCAGGTCGCGAAGCCGTAACACTGGGCTGGGGCTATAAGCATCCACCCAGGTCGCGAAGCCGTGACACTGGGCTGCGGCCATGAGCATCCACCCAGGTCGCGAAGCCGTGACACTGGGCTGGGGCCATGAGCATCCACCCAGGTCGCGAAGCCGTGACACTGGGCTGGGGCCATGAGCATCCACCCAGGTCGCGAAGCCGTGACACTGGGCTGGGGCCATGAGCATCCACCCAGGTCGCGAAGCCGCGACACTGGGCTGGGGCCATGAGCATCCACCCAGGTCACGAAGCCGTGACCGTCCGAGAGTGAGTAACGACATCCGTTCTCCTCACCTCGACCACGAAATCCTGACCTTGATGGGATAACAACCCACTAAGGCATGGAACTCAGCGAGTGACACTCCTGAAAAAAGTCAATCATGAAACTATATACTTAGCATGGAAAGTATGCAATACAAAACACTAATGAATCCCCATCTGTTTTCACAGACACTACAGCACTAGAGAAGCAAACAATCGTAAGGCATGATCGCGAACGAAACAGAAAATGGCAGTTTATGAGGAAACAAGCGCTAAAGCCCCAATTATCCGTGAGCATGGATTTCCCAAGGCATCAAGAATACCTTAGCTAAGGTATGATGAGAACAACACGCGAGCTACTTTGTTTTATCACAAGAACAAAGAATCTGATCCCAAATTCATTTTAGGAAATCACATTCTCAAACACAAAGACGCTCACAGGTGCACGAAAAACCCTACTACTGGCTCGTACGCATGCAGTAGTCAGGTGAGAACACACTCTTTATGGCATCACAGGTCATGACATATGAATAATCTATACTTACGCGATCAATTTCCTCGCAGGGTTTTTCATAGGACCAAAAGAAGAATTTTTCCGGACGAAAGATGTTGGGGAGTGACCTATTTATAATATTAAGTATTCTCATTTTGAAAAACATTTTTTCCATTAATGAGACACATACTTGTAATCGCGATGGCACAAAGATGCACGTTACATTTTGAGTTCCAAAGTTTTTTCTGATAAATCCCAGTCTAATTTATTCATAAAAACTCGTTCATTCTCCCTCCTTTCTTAACACATAGGGCTCGCGAGAATGTAAACATCCTCACGAACACTATGGGGGGAGGGAAAGAGGAGGAGAAATCACCATACAAACGCAGAATAAAAAGGCATAACACTAAGCCCGGAGAGGAACGACGACCTTCACTTGATACACCACAGTCCGAACAGGAACTTCAGGTGGAGAAGCACACCACCTTGTAAAAGTCACCTCATCTCCCTCACAAAGATCTTTCTCATACGCAAACTCACTCCAGCCTTCGCCCAGAAAGTAGGAGCTCCCAACCTTGTCCAGAATCACATCCCAAGACTCGGAATTAGCGCAAAGGATGAGACCCTTACCACCAAAATGACTAAGGTATTGATCGCAATGCTCCTTTGGAAAACGCTATACGTAGAAAAGAGGGGTCTAAGAAACAATTAAGCAGAGAAAGACAAAGTAAAAGATGATTGCCAAACTTCTGCCAGTAATAGCAGAAGAATCCATAACAATGGTAAAGGACTCATGCAGAGACCCCTCTCGAGTTCGTCGTGTCCGGGCCATATCAGAATTCGTTGAAAAAAAGAAGGAATGGAAGAAGAAGGCAGGAAACGCCATTTATAAAAGAAAAGTCGCCTAACCCACATTTAATGCGTTAAAAGACTAAAAAAGCAGAAAAGTAGTTGGGAGAACAAGAGCAATAAATGTAAAAACACACAGGGGAATAATTGTACGATCTCCTCACGAGACCCCAAAAAAGAAACAATATTTAGGCTCGCGATCACATTCCGATCCACGAGCCACAGAACCAAGTAACAATTGTATGCAACACCAACCCAAGAGTTTGCAAACGACAAATAAAAAGAAGTTAAACTTCGTCAAAGAGGATCCAGATTCAGATACTCGTCAGTTTCAGCCAGCACTGGATCACGAACCCCTCCCGCGCTACCAGCGTCCTTTGTCGTCGCGATGTTTTCTTCAGCAGCAGCTTTTTCGCTGTCAACATTCACAACATCATTCCCATCACCTGCATCAGACGATTTAGCACAAGAGCGAGTCGAGGAGTCCGCTGCTTTTTTCATCCTGTCCTCCGAGTAAATTACCTTCTTAGGTACCTTGGGGACTGGGACTAAAGGAATATGACACTCCATCCCTTTGACGACTCCCTCATCTTCAGGCAAGAAGGGTTCGACGTCCCAACCTTCAAGAAGGCTCGCATCGTCGTCAACAAAGGTTCCAAGAGGAGGAGAGGTGTACGCAGGGATCTCGGCAGGAAGACCACAAAGATCCGTAGGATCGAAAGAGAAGTTAGCCACTTTGTTCTTCCTAAGCTGACGCTTGAGTGCAGTAATCACCAGGGTGTCGCGAGCCAGACTGATAAAATCAATACGACATTTCTCGCGATAGCTAGAAGCATACTGCTTGGCACCTTCGCGACGGCCCTTGTCAAAAGCCTGGTCTTTCTCTTGGCGAAGCAAACCTAACTCTGTATTATGATTGCGCTTCATAGTCCTGGCCGAAAGCTCCAAGTCGCTTATCTTCGCCATCAGCTCAGCATTCCTCTCTTGCAGCTCAGCATTCCTCTCTTGCTCCTCCTTTAGTTTTTTCTTCGCGGCCTCCTTAACATCCCGTGCTTTACCAGCATAATCGACCATCTCATCATATTCCCCCTCCATCTTTTTATAGCCATCTTCAAGGGCGATGGAGTATTGCCCAAATGCCTCGGTAATAAGAAGCGACTACAATAAGCAAAATATGTTAGTTAAAAACACCTACCAACAAGAAGGAAGAAAACCATTCAGGAAGAAAATAAAGGAAACCCACCGCCAGACTGAGTCTCGCGAGCCCTGCTTTACCCCGAACAATGCCCTCTAAAAATCCAGGCATGTCTGGGAAACCAGGTCGATCGCGATCAAAGAACGTCCTCACTACCTCCTCCTCGGGAAAGAGCTCAGCCAGATCCTGAGAAGAGGTATTTTGACCACCTTCAAAGGTCATGGGCTGCTTACCCTTGGCAATTTCTGAGGCCCTCCCGGCAGGGGTTGCTCGTCGCGAAGAAGGAGACCCGCCGGCCCCTAAGGGGATTGTCGAACCAATTGGGGATTGATCATCCAGGGGCTCGGGCGTGCGTGTTTCGGTCTCCCCGGATTGAGGCACGGACTCGCGGATATTAATACCGCCAGCAGAGATTTTTCTCTTCTTTGAGGAAGTTTTGCTCTTGTTCGTCGACTGCTTTCGGCGCTTGCTCTTCTGTGAGGCGGGGATTTGCTCGTCAATAGGTTCCTCGTCAAAAGAGTCATCAGAACCTTCCATAATCGCGAGACGCGAAAAGTATCCTGTCTCTGCAAATAAAAAAAAATATAGTAAAATAAATAAGGATATAATAAAAGTCCATAAGCATATGACATCGCGAGTACGTAACAATGAAAGAAGGATAAGTAACAAAAAACAAGAAATACCATAATGGTGCTTAAGACTAAGTCCACGCTGGGCTAGCACCTCGTGGGTAATACACTTCAGGAATATGCGCGTCGAAACAAGATCAGGGAAATTATGGAAATTACGGTAAAGACCATCTTTCTTAGCCTGGGTCCAGTTACCAGATTTAGGCTGAGTCGCGAGCATCGATATTTTGGTCGAGATCTCAGAACCCGGTGGTGGTCGAACCAAAAACCAATCAACCTTCCACTTCGGTATACGGGGAGGACCATCCCACTCCGATCTGCCATTTTTTGCGGCGGTGAACATCCCCATTTCTTCAGGAGCCCTTCGCGTAGAGAACATAAGAAAAAAATGACAAGGATTGGGTTTTACCCCGATATCCTGACACCTCATCACGTAAATAACCAAGGCCCTCCAAAAGTTAGGATGCATCTGAGCTGGGCTGTAGGTCAGCTCTTTCAAGAGATTTTTAGTAAAGTTGGAGAAGGGGAGCCTAAATCCTAATTTAAGAGACGACATACTCAATGGAAAGAAACTGCCATATTCGTCAAGAGAAGTCCCATCCAGAGATGGAAGGGCAAAAATTGTACCCTCTGGAAAAGGATAGGCATCCGCGATGGTTTCAAGGTCGCGAAGGGTAAGATCAGAAGGGAGGGCCGTAAATGGGTTCCCGTGATTCTTGACCTTTTTATGATGGACGCGGCGAGTCAAGATCTGTACACGACCCGCCGGGTTATTGAATATGTCTTCAATTTCCACGCGAGGAAGATCATCTCGCCAGGAGTAAAAATTCTCGTAGTCCTCGCGACCGAATAATACTTCCTCAGAATCCCGAGGAGGACTTTTATTGCCACAATCTGCATCTGGTCGCGAGGTAGACGGAACTTCGTCGTCATTATGACTAATAGAGTCTCCTGTGGACGATCAAGAAGAAAAAGATCAAGAATTAGTTTTCCAGGGAAAGAACACGAAACGCGAAGGCTAGAAGGAAGCTTCGCGAGCCATGGGAATAACAAACAAAGAAAACCCTGGAAAACAAAAAAATATAAGATCTAAGGGGAAGTTAAACAGACTACTGGTGGAAACCCTAAGAAATGGTGAAATGAATAGCTCAGAAGCCAGGAGCGGTAAAAAAGAATGGGTTTTGACGAACAGTGAGGGTTTTCAATAGTCTAAAACGACCTTTGAGGAAAAAGGAAATGCCCATCGAATAGAAGAAAGAAGAGGAGACACTGCCCAGTAAATGACCGATAGAGGTATGATAAGAAATCGCCCGACCGCCATGAAAACCAGTAAAGAAGCTTCGAAAGAACACAGTAAATAGCGGAGATACAGAAATATCGAAATCATATATAGAAGCAATAGAAGTAAACAAACGAAAAACGAATTCAAGATAAAACTTACGAGCCATTGGTAAATCGGCGATCGTCTGAACGGGCGAAGATTTCTCGAAGTCTTATTAAGGATGGGTTTTACAGAGGAATATGAGCAGTTGGAGAAAAGAAGAGGAAGAGAAGAATGTGTTGAAAGATCTGGCAGCCTTTTATAAGAAAATAAAAGTCCCAAAAGGAAGCCACGTGTTGAAAGGTGTCAGAACGAGGGAATGCAAAACGTTTCGAATTTAAAATTCAAAATTCAAAAACAAGCGCGATGAAACAAGGAGGAGTCGCGAGCGAATAATCTCCATAAGGCTCTCCGAGAACCCGGCTTCAATTCTTACCCAAGCTTTGCCTTCGCGGATACAAAGACTTGGGGGGCTGGCTGTTGGACCCGGTTCTCGCGATCATTAATGTGGACCCGGTTCTCGCGACTCTAATGACGCAAACCCGGTCCGCGAGCGAGCAACAGGCCGCGAGCCCATAAGGCCAGAAAATGGATCGAGAACGGGAAGCCCATTAAGGAGCCCAATAGGTTAAGAGAGCAATAACGGATTGTGTGGGACCCATGGCGTGATTATAAATCCTAACGGCAAAGAGAGAGAGAGGGACGGTCGACTGAGAGCATCTTCTTCCCACTTGAGAAAGAGAGAGAAAACACAGAGGGCGATTACTCGTTTCCGAGCTCGTCTCTTCTCTCCCGATTTACCTCTTTTCGTAGGAAGTCGGATGATCGGTACCTGGATCCTGACTCTCGGTATCGTCATCGTGCTTTTGAGGGTTGATTCGTCACGATTGGTCGAGTTTCATCGTTTACTGTTTCATTGAGTTGGCTCACGAGGTTTCATTGTTTTAGTCGTTGTTTTGAACGCTATCTTCTCTTTGTGTTGCTTCATTCTGCTGTTGTTATTAAGGCATTGTGTCCGTTTATCTGTTGCTATTACTGACTTGAGCGTCGGAGAGCCAAATCTGGGGGTTCTACCTTCTGGTTTGGTTGTGCAGGTGCAACAGGAATCGAAGAACATAAAGAACAGAAGGGAATAGCATATTTTAATCCAGATGACAGTGTATTACAAATTGTTGCTCCAGTTGGCGTAAGGAAGGTCTCCAGCACTTAAAGATTTCTAGAAGGCCAGATCTCGCGAGGTGTTGATTGCGAGATCGCGAATATCTGGGCTCCAACAGTAATAATTATTTTATTGATTAACTTAAGTGGTTTATTATGTATTATTTGTCATTTTTTCTATAATAAATGACATTGGGTTTATTTGAGACAAAGAAATATATGTGACGTCCACCACATCACCACTCCACCTATATGTAACTATATAATATCGTGATGTCGATTGTGTCTATTCTACAGATGAATTGCAAACATTATTTCATTGGTATCTTACTGAAGTGAGGTATCTAATTGTCGGGCCCTTTAAATGAAATGTATCTTTATCAACCGAAAATGAATCAAGATCAAGCAATCAAACGAGCAAATTCAAACAATCCCCTACTTTATACTCCCTAATCATAATCCATTAGATTAAACTAGCTTTATTCCCGCGCCCGGCGTAGTTTAGTATAAGGATTTTTATAAATATGTATATAATTTATAAACACATAGACATAACATTAAATAAATAAAAGTATGTATTATATAATTATATTTATTTTAAATTCAATATTATATAAATAAAAGAAATTTCAGTTGATTTATAATCTTTATATTGATATTCATTTAAATAAGGAAATTATATTAATATATTTAGGATAGTGATCTTTATATTTTAATTGATTTGTGTTCATATAATTATAATTAGGTTAATTATCTTTAAACATATATATTTCATTTTTCATTTAAAAAAAAATTAACACGAGTCTAATAATGATGATGTGATATAACTTATTGTTGAATTAATGACGTGACATAGTTTATTGATGAATATAATGATATATTTTAGTAATTATATAGAGATTGTTTGATCTAAATTAACTTCTTTTCATATTTTTTTTGAGCACTTCTTTTCATATATTTAAGTTGTATACTAATCTAATGTTTTGAGCGCGGAACAGGCAGGAACCAACATATATATATAATAGAATTTTTTTCCTGAAGTGGGCCTTTTTTTCAAAACAAATTCCCGATCTACGCTCGTTTTCAAACTAATTCCCGTTATAGGCACTCCAGGGAGGGTCGGAATTTTTTCACGTGTGAGAGACGCTGGTTTTCCCAGCGTCTCTCATCCGAAGCTGAATTGTTTTTAATTTTTTTTATGTATAAGAGCGTCTCTTATACATGCAACATTTTAATACTGTTTTTCAAAAAAATTTAAGTTTTAAATATTTCTTTAAGGCTACCTATAAGAGACACTTTATATATAAAAATAATAATATGAGATTATAAGGCTATTTTTTTTTATTTGAATTATGTTAATCATTTTGAGTGTAATTCCAACTTTGCCTATCGCAATAGAAAATTAGCATGTGGGTAATGATGATGATGATGTGACATACATAATGCATATTTCACGGTTAGATATGTAAGTGCCGTAAAACATTATAATATTTAATTTCGTGGTAGAAATTATACAGGAAATGACACCAGTTTTCGGTGGACACTATGCTGAATCACTGATAGCATCATACCATGACATGAATCAATTGGATAATATATAAATAGTAACATATATTTTTTTAACTTATGGTTAGAAACATTTTTATGATAGATGACTCATGACTGTGTGTGAAGTAACTTGACCATGTGTATATATTTTTTAAATGACGAAAGTTATATGTAATAATATACTAATATTATGGGTGATTCGATGAAAACTCTCTAGATAAGTTCCTTGTTAAATTCGTTCCCTACAAATGTCTTTATATAGAATTGTAACATTCTGCTTTTGTATCAATTTGTCTCATAGTATAAATAGGCCCTTACTATTTGACGCCCACTCAAATTGCTATTTACCGTCCAGTTTTTGTGCGTCACGCATGGAATAAAACCCTGCGTCGCGCACGAATTTTTTTTTCAAAAAAATCCTTGCGTCACGCATGGATTAAAACCATACGTCACGTATGGATTTTTTTTTTGTTTTTGCTTGTTTTTTTCCATAATCTTGTAGATAATTTCAATACGATCGCGTGCATATAAAATTCGTCCAAAACGGACATCGTTTGCCCCTTCAAAAGGCCAAAATACAAATTTATCACACATAATTTCTTGTATCAACAAGTCCGTTAAAACAACACACCATTTTTCAATTTTTTTTATAATATGGTAGATAACTTAGCAAAGATTTTATTTAGTGATGGTAATACTTAAATAAAATTAATAACTACAATTTATAAGTACGGAGTAATAGATTTGTTACACTTAATCATAATTACTTCACTGTTTTTTGTTTTTTAGCCTTTTGAAGGGGCAAACGATGTCCGTTTTGGACGAATTTTATATGCACGCGATCGTATTGAAATTATCTACAAGATTATGGAAAAAAACAAAAACAAAAAAAAAATCCATACGTGACGTATGGTTTTAATCCATGCGTGACGCATGGATTTTTTTGAAAAAAAAATTTCGTGCGCGACGTATGGTTTTATTCCATGCGTGACGCACAAAAACTGGGCGGTAAATAGCAATTTGAGTGGGCGATGAATAGAAAGTATGTATAAATAATCACGGTTCTTATATACAGCCCGGTGCTTTATTCAAACAACGCCTGGCAAATCCTAAATCCGTCCGCATTTAAGCTTTGAAAAGCTGAAAAATCCTAAATCCGCCCTATTTTTAGTTTTGAAAAGCGAGCAGATAAAGCTGGCGGATTGTAAATCCGCCAGCTTTGGTCGGAGCGGAGCTCAGATTCGCCGGAAAATCAGAACGGTCATTCGACCTGATTTTCCGTCCCATCTCAGTGCAAATAGGATCCGCCGAAGTTAAGGCAAAGGGTGACCTAACTTAATTAATTAGTTTGATAATGACAACTGGAGAATATATTAGTTAATTTGGTATATGGACCTGAATTATACTAAATATATTATGGAAAAGTGTCATGTAATAATATTTGTTAAAATGATAAATGAGAATGAATGTGGAGCCTTGGATC
This sequence comes from Oxyria digyna, assembly GCA_029168935.1. NCBI lineage: Eukaryota > Viridiplantae > Streptophyta > Magnoliopsida > Caryophyllales > Polygonaceae > Oxyria > Oxyria digyna. Next base: position 11,328,177 of record JAPVLV010000010.1, on the reverse strand, counting down.
AAGAGAGATCCAAGAGCCCATATGATGACACGTGACACCCCTTGTCACCACCGCCGGAGCACCGTCGGACCACCTCCGACCACCGCCGGACCATCTTTGGGCCTCGCCGGAATAAAATTGTCACAAAGATGTATAAAATTGTTCACAAATATTACAAAATTATTTATTACTAAATGTTCATCACGTTGTTCATAAATGTTCATCACAATGTTCATAAATTTTCATTTGTACATACTCTAGTGAATGTTCATCACATTATACTTAAAAGTTCACCAACTGAATGTTCACCTAAATGTTCATCATCTCATACTTAAATGTTCATCATCTCATACTCCAATGTTCACAAGAATTTAATAAAATGTTCATTAGCCAAAGTTCATTACAATCGACTTAAATGTTCATCACGTTGTTCATAAATGTTCATCAAAATGTTGATAAATGTTCATCATCTCTTACTTAAATGTTCATCAAACATCACTTTAATATAGTTTCGAGTAGAAAAACACTTGATCTTCATAAAAAATTACCTAAATGTTCATCATCTCATACTTAAATGTTCATCAAACATCCTTAAATGTTCACAAGCATTTAATAAAATGTTCATTACTCAAAAGTTCATTACAATTAGCTTAAATGTTCATCAAAATGTTTATAAACGTTCATTTTGATATACTCTACTGAATGTTCATCACATTTTAATTACATGTTCACCAACAGAATGTTCATCACATTATAATTAAATGTTCTTCACATTATATTTAAATGTTCACAAATTTGAATTAGACTTAAATTTTCATTTATTTTTATACTTACTTTTTCATTTATTATTGGACCACCGCCGGACCTCCACCGGACAGTCGTCGGACCTCTGCCGGACCGTCGTCGGACCTCCGCCGGACAGCCACCGGGTGGTCGCCGGGAAGTCGTCAGGTGGTCGCCGGAAGGCCGCCGGACCACCACAACTACCCCCACTACAAGTGGAGGTAGCTAGTTTAATCTAAGCCATTGGATGCCTTAGATTCATTCTTATTTATCTCTATAAGAGGGTTTATTATGGGATTCACACCCATATATTATAGATTATACAATTTCATGTTTAAGTGTATGATTACACACAACTAATTAAGCAAATAAGGGTCAGATACTTTTAAGTGTATGATAACACGCAACTAATCCAATACATGTTGACTTAGTTGGTATAGACTAAGGGGCCGTTTGTTTGTAGTGTTCGGAAACGGAAAGGAAACAAAAAAGAAACATAAATAAATCTAGAAAATTATTAAGTGATGTTACATTGACAACTTGATTTTAAATTCTAAAATTTGTATGTCAAGAGAGGAGAAAAGAGGGAGGAGAGGAGGGGGAGGTGAGTTGCAAGGAGGGGGAGGTGAGTTGGCGAGGGGATTTTGAAACCCCTCCCAAGGGAATGTTACGTTAACAAATACCTCAACATTACTACTAAGAGAAGGGAGAAAGGAAATAAAATCACAATTTTGATCAATGAACAATTCAACGAAAATGGATTAGGTTCGTTTTCTTTCCGTTTCCGTTTCCGACAATCTAAACAAACGTCACCTAATAGTTTTTTCTCACAAGATACGAGTTTAACTTCCGCTATCAATTTGAGGGTTGTGTTACAGTGGCAGACCCAGGATTTTAAGCCAGTGGAGCCCTGTTCGGCTAAGAAAAAAATTGATTGCATAAGAAATTAACATAATTCTAATCAAGCGGATACACAATCAAAATTAATAACCATCTCAATATTATTAGCATCAAGGATCAAGCATACACAAACAAAATATTTAAATCAACTCAGCACTCTACACAACACAGTTCAACACAATTTTTTCTAGTAAAATCTTTTACAAAGATCACTTCAATAAAAATATTCTTTTATCTTAACGTGTGACTATTCAAAATTAAACAACACATGAAAAAAGTAGTTTGTGACGCTTTAAAATGAAACAACACATGAAAAAACGTGTAAGGAACTAAAAAGAATACCTCGTGTTGCGTGTCTGACCTCGAATAGTTAGGAACACGCAATCTTAATCGTCTAGTCTTGTATTGCGGCGACGTGGTTTGCAACTTTCGAGAGTTTCGTATTTTGGGGTTTTCAGGCGTCAAACAATGTCTGATTTTAATGAATTTTATATGCATGACACTTTTATTTGGCCACCACCATCTGGTGGGCGTGGAAATGGAGAAATGCGAGGATCTTCTCTATCGGTATTACTATGCCAGATCAAGCTAAGCAATTTCAGATCTGGTGGCTCCAGTTACTTGAACCCTCTCCTCGGAGGAGTGGAGAAAAACCGATTCAGATGGCTCCATGAGAGGCGACCTTAACTATGCTGCAGCCGAAGGGATTATTAGGGACGATCAGGGTCAGTGGCTCTCAGGATATGTGGCCAATTTGGGAAGTTGCTCGGTTATATATCCAATCGGAACTTTGGGGAATTCTGCAACTTGCTTGGTTATTCTAGAGGTTCACTCGGCTCTCGCTATTTCCTTTCTCAATAAAATCATGCCCACTCATCACCCTCTTTCTAGCTTAATACTTAGGTGTCTAAGCTTTTTTAACTTACGGAATTCGTCACACGTTTAGAGAGGCTAATCAAGTTGCGTATTGTTTTGCGTATTGTTTAGCCTCTCTAGAATTTGCTTACCCTATTGGACTAGGCGATCCACCGAATTGTATATTGTTTTTATTTCGAACCTGGCTACCGCATGTGTTTAATGACTTGTTTCGACAATACCGCTTTATTGCTGGAAAGCGTATGGACTACATGACTTGATTTGTAATAGTTTAGTAGCCTTGATCTTTAGACTTCGATTGGAATTGATTTATAATATGTAATGACTTGTCTTGTCTGCTTTGAAATATGTAATGACTTGTCTTGCTTGCTTTAAATAGTGTTTTCAGTAGAGTTAGATGAGGTAGGTGAAACAGTGAAGTGAAATCAGTGAATCCATAAACTACAACACACTCAACATAAATTAAAAAGACAACAGACTCATTAAGGAAAGACAACAGACTCATTCTTGAAATTTAAACTAAACACAGACTTAACAGAGATTCACTGATTTGATACCAAGATCCTTAATCGGAGTCACTGTCATAAAAACTAGGAACAAGGTCATTGGGAAACCTCTGTTGTATCCAGTGTTTGGCTACTTCAATACTCTTAGCCTGGTGAAAATATATCAGCTTCAGCCATCGGTAGATTGAATGCCGAAAAAGCTGAGATTGACGAACCGGAGCTGGAGCCATCGGTGGAGCTCCGTCAGTCAAAACTCCAAGGAGACGCCTCATGAACTCATCGATATCTGCAGGCCTCCTCTCTGGTGGTGTCTCCAAGAAAGCTCGAATCTCACAAGTCACTAGCTGGGTCCGCTATATTAACAACATATCAAAACATTACAATCAAATATACTAATTGAATGAATATGACTAATAAAATTTATAATCGTACCGCAAAACTGTCAACCGAAGGTGGAATACGCAGCGGACCAACTGGACGATCGAGTCTATGTGATCTGGGATCCACCAGAGGATGAGAAACTCGATCATACCAATCGAGATAATCATCTGTGACTGCCCAATAGTACGTCGCTCGTGGCTCCCGAATCTGTATCAAAGGCCTGGGGTCCTGATCCCACACACCAAGCAGATCCTTCTCAAAGTGAACTGAATAATGCGTCAGCCTGTTGTTACGTGTCACCTGGATGGGCTCTGGGGGAGGATCTGGGATACCCTGCACATGTCCAAACTGTCGCAGCAGGCGACCTGGCTGATAGAGCTCCTCGATGTCTAGACAACGGAGAATGCCCTCAAACAAAGACGGGGCGTACTGCGGAAGTCTGAAATCCACATTTGAAAAGGGAAACCAGTTAACCTGCAACAAAACATTACAAAACAGTTAGTATAGTTTACATTCACAAAACATTCGAACTAGAAGCATTCAGCTGGTCTCGAGCAGTAGCAAAACTCTGACGTATGGACGCTGTAATCTTCGTCCTCCTAACACGCTCTGCAGCAACAGGAGCCCCCGGAACAAAACTACTAGAAGCCATCGTATCTCGCACCCCCTAATGTTGTTGTTATAGCGTAACGTTATTTTCATAGCGTTACAAAAATAAAGTCAAATTCAAAAACGTCTTTTCCATGACGTCGTAACGTTACAAACAGTTGTTGTAACGTCAATCCTAATCAAAATCATCTCTAATTTCTAAACATTTTGTTCATAACGTTACGAAATTAACGTTATAATTCGCCTAATTTCAATACTTTATATACTAATAATTCATAACGTTACAAAATAAGAGAAGAACAATGTCATATTTCATAAAATAATTAATTCATTAATTTTACAATATAGAATGTCATATTTCATAACATTATGAAATTATTATATTTCATAACGTTATAAAATTTCATTAATTTCATAACGTTACGAATATATTAATTAATTTCATAATGTTACCAAATAATATAATTTTATAACGTTACGCAATAAATTAATTAATTTCATAATGTTACCAAATAATATAATTTTATAACGTTACGCAATAAATTACTTAATTTCATAACGTTACCATATAAATTAATTTCATAACGTTACCATATAAATTAATTTCATAATGTTATAAAATAAATTAAATAAATTCATAACATTACGAAATTTATTTAAAAATTTCATAACGTTATCAAATATTATTAAATTCATAACGTTATGAAATTAAATAACTAATTTCATAACGTTATAAATTTAATAAATTGATAACGTTACGAAATTTATTTAAAAATTTCATAACTTTATCAAATATTATTAAATTCATAAAGTTATGAAATTGAATAACTAATTTCATAACGTTACGAAATAAAATAATTAAACTATTTAAAAACATTAAAAAAGTTATAGAATATTTAATAAAAATACATACTTGATGTAGATCTACGGGAGTCTCAAAAGCTTCCGGTTGTGCCTCGATTTGAGCGTCGGTTTGTGGATTCAACCTTCTATTTGCTCGAGTAGCGTACTCGGGACCGGCGTTTTGGACGGGTCGCTTTCAGTTTCTTCGCCTCAGAGCGGGTTGGGGTGCGGGTATCGGGTCGAGTCGGGCTACGGGTATCGGGCCGGGCTATGGGTATGGGATCGGGTCGGGCTCGGGATTTTGGCCGGTTCCGGGCACCACCACTGTAAATCAGTGGCACCTCGGCTTCCTCCTCGTCTTCATCCTCCACAGCCAGCCACGGAGTCGCCGCAGGAACGGCCGTCGTCGCCGCAGGAAGAGCTGTCGTCGGCGGGCTGCTTGGACCCTCGTCTCCGGCCGGATTTTTGGGCCCAGAAGATGCGGCTTGGTCGGGGGAGCTCGAATCCATCATCAATTTGTGGTTTTGGTGGCTTAATCGACGGGAAAATGACCGGCGATTTTAAGGTGACGGCGGCGGGTTATAAAAAGAAGGACGGAGAAAGAAAGGTCGGGGAGGGAAAAGTTTGGTTTACAAATAACCTAAATTGGTGCGGTAAGTGTTACCGCACTGATTTATTATTTTTTAAATAGTTATACCTGGTGCGGTAACGGTTACCGCACCAGATTTTATATTTTTTTATATATTAAACTTGTGCGGTAATTGTTACCGCACAGGATATTAGTATTTTAATACTTTTTTTTAAAAATTTATTAATTAAAAAAATAACAAATCCTACCGCACAAGTGTTTAAGTAAATCAAAATCTGATTTGTTAATCTCGTATTAACGTGGTGCGTTAATTGTTAACGCACATATATGTGCGGTAATTCTTACCGCACCATATTCATATACGTTTCAGAAAACATTCCAGCAATGCCCCGGAGCCCTTTGGTGCGGTAATCCTTAACGCACAGAAGTGTACTGCAACTCTTACCGCACAGATTAGTGTGCATTTAGCCCAAAAAACGTGTGCATATAAATCAAGCCTTTATCTATTAGTGCCCTTTCCTTTCAACCAAGTAAAATGGCACTTTTATCCGATACCCGACCTCCCTCACATTATCCAATACATAACATAATGAAATTTATCCAATGCATTATTTTTTCCGTGTGTTTTGGTGTAAAAAGAAGTGAGATTCTCGAAATCAACCGAATAAGGTAGGGCGTACTATAATCCCCTAGATCATAAACATTTGTCTATCAGACAGATTTAATAATAAAACACGTTTCTTTTTTTTTTGGTTTCCATAAAACACGTTGCTAATTACGTTAAATAATTGCTAGCCCGGTGCAGATTTGTCAATTGTAGGGATTTCATGCTCTCGGTTTTGAGTTCAGTACAAGTTTTGTATCTCATGCTCTCGCTTTGGTTGGATTATTATTACTATAAAAACTAGACTAATTGTATGTTCGGCATTAACATAACATAAGTTAATTTACTGTAAGCTAACTTACTTTATAACAGTACAATGGTATATTGTAATTTGCCGAACAAATACCAAGTAAAGTAGAAAAATAATTTGCCACGAGAATCTTGTTCAGCTGGTTTTAATAGTATGCTGATCAATTAAGTGATCATTGACTATAATTAAGCAATTGATTAACATATTTCGTCAATTAATTGTCCATTAGAGAGGGCATCGAATATATATCATCTAATCATCACATGGAAGAAGATCGACACGGATCAAAAATTTATGCTTAACTTTGACTTCAAAAATAATCTTTATGAGAAAACTAATACTATAATTATAACTAGTGTAGTGACTCGTGTCATGCACGGAAAATTCCATATTATTAGAATGAAAATTGTATATCTTTTTAATCGAGTCAAAAAATTAAGATTAACTTTTTTCTTGTAAATACTACTTATAAATATTTTATTTCGTGAAGGTTATGTACGTAGCTTGACTTAGTTTTTATTATTGAAAATAATCTTAATTTTATCATAAGAATATATATTAACCTTCAACATAATATTTATTCTCAATAAAATAGCTTGTATATTTATTATTGAAAGAAATGATAATTTTTTAAGATTTATTTGTTAATATAATTATCCAATCTATTAATAATTAAAATTAAAGATAAATAATAGTAATTGTGTAACAAACTAAACCTAAAATCACTCTAAGAGCTCTAAAAGGCCCAGCTTTAATATATAAGATAGATTAAAAAATCTCGTACGAGTTTATTTATTATTTATTTCTATATTTAATTTAACTTATAAATATATAAATGTTTATTGCTAATCATTTTACCGATATTGATCATCAAAATATACTTATTAAAGAAGGGGGGAAATGGGTTAGTATAAAAAATTGCTTGCAAAATCTTTTGCATCAAAGATAGCTTACTTGTTAAATATGTTTTCATTGCTTCCAGTTGCATGTATATATAATTGTATAGATATATTCTTCCAAAAGATATGTGGACGTACAATTTGAATACTAATGGAGACCTATTGATTTCGAATTATTTGGACATATTTATGTACCGAGCCGATCCGAACAGAAGCATAGCTTATCAGAAAACTTGTAAAAGTAGAAAAACTTATGAGTGACAATATATAAAATGACAAAAATGATAATAATATATGGAGGTGACGTGCAATAACCCCCACAAAAGTGGAACATGCAAGGTAGCCAGCTGTAGAGGGGCCCACTATCCGCATCAGCATCGTCGGATCCACGTGTTAGGCTAGGATAATTCCTTTTACACGTGTTCGTAATTCCTATCGTTGAAGATGGAAGATTAAGGAAGGATGATCGAAAATAAACACAACTCTTACAATATACACTCTCAAATTGCGGTGTTTTCTGTTGATGCAAATTAAATATATATCACATTCTCAATAATACAATATAGACTTATTGTACGAATAATTCACATACAGTTTCTTCTTATCATTTACATGATATATTATCAAAGACACGCATCTACAAATATGCAAATATTTACATCTAAGTACGAATGTAGAAAATTGTGCACATTCATATATTCATATACTATTAATATATAATTCGTATAACTTTTATTACAATGTTGCCACTTGAAGTCGGCTAGCTCTATATAAACCCCATCCAATTCCCTCATATTTCCTCCATAAGTGGCATCTAAAAACCGTGATCGACCTGTTTTCCTCTTCCCCAAATTTCTTCCCCCTATCATTCCAAATTTGGAGGCCTGGGAAAAATATTATTACAATCAATAAGATTTTGCCACTGAGAATTTGAATTTGAATTTGATTTTACCTTAATTTCCGGAGGGAAAAATGAAGGGAAACCCTCTACACCTCAAATCCCTCAATCATATCTCCATGGTTTGTAGATCACTCGAGGAATCCATCAATTTCTATCAGAATGTTCTTGGTTTCGTCCCGATTCGAAGGCCTGGATCTTTCGATTTTAGCGGCGCTTGGTATGTAATTTTTCATGATTTTTATTCATCATCTTAGTTTCTAGTTACAAACTTAGGTTAAAATTAGGTTATTCATTATATTGACGTGACTCCTATATGTTATATATCAACCTCTTTTGTGTTCTTGTTCCCATTTGTGTAGGTTGTTCGGATTTGGAGTTGGGATCCATCTATTGCAAACGGATAATCCGGATAGCTTGCCCAAGAAAGGCGAAATTAATCCCAAAGACAATCATATTTCTTTTCAGGTGAGTTTTAATTTTTCTTTTGTTTATTTTTATATATATAAGCTAATACATGAAAGTAGGATATAACATGCATAAATATTCTTTTGCGTGTGGTTAAAATTAGTATGGAGTAAGATATTTTGCATGGATCGTACGTACACTACTAGAGAAATGTCTTTTCCTGACGGATTCTTACCGACATAAAATAGTGTTGGAGGTGTACTGATTAATATTTTTGTTTGTATTTCCCTCAGATTTAGCTTCATACACTTCCCGACACTCATGATTGTCGGGTCAAATTCCCGACGATAATTTTCCGATACTTTTCAAAGTCGACAAAACACTGATAAATAAAATTGTCGGTATATCTAACAAAATCACTTCTCGATGACTATAAGCGTCGCTAAGAGTCGCACCCCTTCCCACAATAAAAACTATAAATATCCACAGTTATATCTAAATTGTTGACAATTATTTCACATAATATTTAGTTGGATATGATATTATTCAATTTGATTTTATTTCATATAAGTAAAATATATAATTTTATAATCATAGTAATTAATTAAATTATAGACTATTTTATTTTATGAGGTTCATTAACATGAAATTAAATATCACAAGTATATATCATATATATTAGCTAAAAAATAGATTTATTATATTTTTTAATTTTATTAATGTACAAAGCAGGCATATTTGATTTTATAGATTTTGACCGACATATGTGTTGATTTATGAGGTTCTCCTTTATTTTTGAAGTGGTGCTCCTTAACCTCTTTTATCAAGCACGATCGATCCCACGTTCTCAAATCTTCATCTCAACCCACGATTTAGAAGTACCCAATCTTCCACTTATATAACTTCACACCTCCACAACCGTAGTGTCTCTTGTCATCCTTTTTCTCTTTAAGAAAAGGAATCCATCTGTTTAGATGTTTAGGTTTGGTGATCGGCGGGGGCGGGTAGCGGAATCCTGATAGGCATGGAACGCGTCGAGGATGATTCATCATCGTCTCAACTTCATTCATCCTCCTCCTGTCTTCCTAACACAACTGCCATCAACCACCGGTCGGACATCCTCCGATGCCTTACGCCACTGCAAATTTTTCTTGCCTCTTCCTTGTTCGTGTATGAGAGAGCGACAACCACATCAGCTATGCTTCTTTTCTGCCTTGCTGGATGCAAACGCATCAGCACGGTCCTCGGCCGGACATGCACTTCCTCCTCTGCTGTAGCGCATTCTTATGACGGGCTTCATCACCACGTACAACGATACATGCCTTGTCGGATGTTTTTCTTTCGCTGGGAGAGACTAATACACTATAACTATATGTCTATCTACGTACTTAGTTTTTTTTTGGTGGCTCTACGTACTTAGCTTATCTGAACATAGCCTAGTCTTTCCATACTACTGTATATGAGTATATGTGCTTGAATATTTGTAATATAAATTTTTTTCCTTATTAAATAGCTAGGAATAGGATTAACTTATTATTATTTGAATGAAATACAGTGGTTTGGACATAAAAATAAAACCATATATACAAAAATAAAACCCACGTTAATAGCTAGATTGGTGCCGATGAACACAATCATCCATCTATGATATCAACAATTATAGATGTCGGAATTATTGCTTGACGAACGGAAACGTCGGTGTAGTTTCTTAGGCAATCGACAATTATATTTGTCGGAAATTACTTACCTACAACTTTGGTTATCACTATAATCTACAAATATAATTGTCGAGATTTTTTTTCAAGATTAATATTAGCGTCTGTATTTCATACAATTATATGCGTCGGTATAATAGATGGGACAATAATATCCGTTGGGAAATTTATATCGATGAATAAAATTGTCGGTTGTTTTGATAACCATAACTGTCGGTATCAACCACACCGATTATTCCGACGTTTGAGACACTATCAATATTTCCGACAAAACTCAAAACTACGTCGCCGTTTGTGATGGATTCAACTATCACTAAAAGGCATTTATCATGATTTCTTACGTAAGAAATCATGCACATGGAAATTAATGCATCTCAGTTGTGTGTGTAGTTTGATCACGGGAATATTCTTCAAATAGTTTGATCACGGGAATATTCTTCAGTGATTTTATTCTGTTTATATTAATCAAACATGCCATTTGCTTAATTTTGTTGGAATTATTAGTTGACATTCATTATTACGAAGTAATATGTAAGCTAAAACAGATTAGTTTTGCTAGGTTTAGACAGGTGTCTATGAAGTATTTTTTTTTTTTTTTTTTTATAAAAGTAAGTATATTATCAAAAATGGACAAATCTTTATACAAGACTAACCCTAACCTCACCTCCACTTTTTCACGGAACCTCACAAGCAAAGGTCTCATGGAAAGCACAATAAGCCCCCTCTCCTCCAAGGAACCTCACAAATACGAGGCCTCAAGGGGAGAAAACAATAACGCTCACCTCCTCTAGGATCCTACACACCAAGGACTCTAGGGGGTAACAAGAATCAACTCTCCCCACAACCACAACACCAAACCCAAAAACAAGCGAACAATTACAACCTAAGCATTCTTCTATAAGAGTCGTTCCTCCTGTTTCCTTCCTTACACTTCAAAGCAATCCGAGCTCTGCAATCATTCATAGCCATATTATAACAATCCATCACACTATCTTGCTTACCCCTAAAATTAAATAGTGTTGTTCCTGACTCTCCAAGTATGATAGGTAGCAACACTAATCACCATATCCAGGCCTTGCACTCTCCAACACTTCTTGTCACTGTTTCTATCAACCCAAGTAATCCAGTCCTCAAGAGTCTCCTTCCAAGTACTAACTCTAAGCCATTTCAGCAATCTAATCAACACCTCCTTAGTGTAGCTGCACTTCCACCACAAATGAACTTCTGTCTCAGGTTCACATCTGCACAAGACACACATATCTGGAACATTAATCTCCCAACCGTGAAGCTTTAGCTCTCGTGGGTAATCTCTCCTTCATAGCCAGCCACAAATGGAAGGACCATCTCCTAGTCTGTCTCTTATCCCAAATCAAATGCCATTTACCCTCACTGACATTCCTCTCCCTAACATTGTCATACAAAGCCTTACAATTCATGAAATACTTTTAATAGTAGGTGAACATTTATTTTATTTGCATGTGATGTTGCTCTTAATCATTATATATAAGAACAAGGGTTATGTAGACATTGCACTTATATTTTCATACCAATATCATATAATATCGAGATGTAAACTTTATTGTAAAATTTCCACCTAAATCTAATGGTTTGGCTGTAAGCCAGCTATCTCAAATAGCAATTATTGAGTCATTATCAATCTTATACACTAAATATTTGGGTACTTACATGAGCATTGAATAATTGGTAGTGTGAGAGCATGATAGCAGTGGAGAAGAAGCTAAAAGAGATGGAGTTAAAGTACAAGCGGGCGCGCGTGGAAGAAGGCGGGATCTACGTGGATCAACTCTTCTTCCATGATCCCGACGGTTTCATGATCGAGATCTGCAACTGTGACAATCTCCCTGTTATCCCGTTAGCCGGGGAGGTTGTACGTTCGTGCTCGTTACTCAACAACCTCGACGTCGTTCAACAACAACAGAAGCAGCAGTTGCAACAACTTCTTGGAGCCTGATCAACTCATTTGGTGTGAATTTTGGTTGTGTGAAAATCAGTGTTCTAATGCCAATATAATGTAGATCGATGATGGTGATTTGATCAAAGGAGGGAAGTGAATCGGTTTATTTGTATTATCTCCTTGATTAGTGTTGTGTTTGATTTGTGTGTTTGTTGAGTGCCTTTTGGTTTGTGTTGTTCGATCATCTTGCACAAGTTCTGTGTATTATTCTCGAATAAGATTGTATCTTGGTATAACGTGTACCCTGTTGATTTTTTACGAAAAAGGTTAAGGTGATAAAATAAAAAGTATATTTCCCTAGTCCAAACTACTACAAATAGAGAATGATATGCTATAAGAAATAGAAGATCTAATAGCTAAATATGTGCCACATAGGCTTTAAATAACATTGAAGAGCTTAGATCTCATTTTAAGTTTTTGCCTTTGTAATATAACTTAGATTTTCGTATGAATTACGGTATATGTCTATTCACACTTCTTACACGTTTTGACCCGTTTTAACATATGCGGGTCAGTTTTGGCCTGAAGCGGATATTTCGTTCTCCTGCGGATCTTCAACCTCACAAAAACCAAACCAGATAGATTTTTTTTGTTAAAGGCACTTTCGCAAATTTTTAGAAAAAATGCTACTTTGTCACCCGACGAGGTGTAGAAAAACCTCTCACGTTGTCCAACAATAAGGAAAGCCCCCGATCGGACGGAAATCTAACAAATGCACCCCTAGCGAGAAATCAAAAGAAAGGGAAGCGAGGGAATCAAGAACAAAATTTGCTTCCCGGAAAACAAAACGTCCCAATATCCCTATGAAGGAAGCCTTGCACCCTGGAGATGAGGCTAAAAAGGGGGTGACAACTCTACATGGGTTTGGATAGTAACAGATACGCCACGCGCGAATCTGTTCTCTTGTATCCCGTATCCCAAGCGAGCTTGAGACCCGACACAATGCTCCAAATCTCAGCCATAATAACCGAGAAAATGCCTAAGTTGTGGACAAATCCAGTCTCCCTTGGAGTCACGGAGGACCCCTCCCGCGACAGCCCTATTGTTACTCACTACACTGTCCCATTTAATCTATGTCTGGTCTTGGTCAAAGGACTCTACCTTTCAGAGATGCCTGCTGGTAATCATTGTAGACCCCCAGGATAAACTCCACTTTGTTGCCCATGAACTTCTCTTGACGGAAAACCCATATGTTACGCCACTTCCAAACATACCATATAGTAATGGCAAAGAGGCTCGCCCACTGATAACCATCCCATTGTGCATCAAATTTACTCTGATCCAGTCCGGAAGGCCCAAATCAAAGAACTCTTCCCACGGGAAAGGCGGTTGAAGCTTGGCCCAAATATCAGCCACATCACCACAATCACGGAAAAGATGCACATGGCTCTAAGCTCACAACACCAGCAACAAGGGCATTCATCATTAGCGCTCAGATTTCTCCTCATTAGACGCACCAAGAGCCACGCAAATTGACGGACTCTCTCCTGGGCCTTCAGCTTCAAAATCGATCCGTACACGGGGGAATCGATCTCCACGGCAGAGCACTGAGAATTAATGAGTTGATAAGTCGAAGCAACAGTGTAAGAACATAGATGGAAGCGAAGTGCTAACAAGATCCCATCTCCACCCTTTCGTGCTGCGCCAAAAGGCCCTGATGGGTAAGTCAATCATCGCTTGATCGATCGGGGCACAAACCCTCTATAGAATGAATTCACGCGTTTGCACATCAAATGCGAATGTTATGGAAATTGGAAATTTTTAACTTGCAAAGACCGTCACAACTGATATGCATAAGTTTTTGGTGGAAGAAATGTTGGCGCACAAACTATCGTTTGAAACTAAAATGGAAAAAATGTTGGTTTACAAGTAAATTTATGTCCTTGTGGAACCCTAAATTTAACTATATATCCTTAGTTAACAAGTACTCAGATACATAATGAGATGCTCTCTTGGTTTGTTTCGATCTCCACCCTTCTAGAAAAACTTTTGCTTCTGGTGTTCCCAACTTGAAGACGGTGGTCTTAGATGTTGAAGAAGCTCTTGCAATTGGCATTCTCTCTTGGGTGCTCAGTGCGATGCTAGGGTTCGAAGGTTGTTGGAGACTGTTTCAGGGAGTCTTTCTCCTCTCTTGATCTACTTCTATTCTTTGTGATTGTAAGCTTTGTATAGAGATCTGAATTGGTGTGTTGTCTTGTAACATTTGTCTTAATTAGTGAAACTGACTTCCTATCTTCAGGTCATCGAAAATAGGCTAAGTTCTGTGAGAAAAACAGTAAATGTTTTCAAAGGGAATTTGAGTTTGGGCTTACAAGCTTCCCACATCGACTAGGAGGGAGTATATTATACACTATATATATTGGGTATTACTTTAAAGGGTTAGTTGAGTTAGAAAGGAGGCCCCTTGCACGCGCCGCCGCTGTCCGTCCGGTCCGTGTTCGTGGCACGTGCGCGGTGTGGTATGGTGGGTCTTACTTTTTCCGAGTCAAATTAATTTTTGGGTTTTCGGAGTATCCGATCGTAAATTAATTGCGCATCGGATTCTTCCGATTTGTTTTGAATTCGTATTTAAAACTTCTTTTGACTCTTTCAAAATGGTTTTGTAACTGCTCTGATTTAATGCCAGTTTCCACGTTTTTGTGATATGGAGTTAGTGCTCCAGATTTGCAGTTTATCTCTTTAAATTGTGATTCATTCTGCTGAAGAAATACACAGAAAAAAACAGTCTTCTTCCTCCTCCTAAAATCTCTTTCGTTCTGAGCATACCCGTTTGATTCCAGTCCTTCGTTGGCGAGAGCCCGCGATCGGAGGACGCTGTGATAACCTTGGGGGGCGACACTTGTCTGACTGTGCTCCGGTGGTCAGGGCGAATTCGCTTCTAAGGCAGCGGCTGACATACCGCGACGCAGCAAGTTTTCGGTTCCTGTTTTACAAAGGTTTTCGAAGCAACCCTACATTCTATTCTGATTTCTACCAACAAGTTCGAACCTCGAAATTGATTTACTTTTGTGTGTTTTTGGATGTGTCTCTCATCCATCTCACATATATTATGGAAGAGACAGAAAATACAAGGTGTCTTAGATATTAAGACGAGAAACGGAAAGCAAAACCGACTGTACGTTGTGACTGGAATAGCCTATCCTACCAGGTTGTTTGCAGGCAGTGGTGCCTACATACCCGAAATATATTTTCATCAATATTTTCAGTGTGAAAAATGCCTCTAAATTTGCACTGGGGAGTTTCTGCATGTTGATGTCAAGGACAGGCTTGTCTACGAAACAGATGAAAAAGATCTTTGCCAACTTTTTACAAGCTTGTTTTTCTAAGACACAACATGCAGATTCGATAATAATAATACACCTAAGTTCATACTATAATTTTTGTAGGTATGATTTGATTTCAGGCAGAATAATTTGAATAGATCTCACATGAAACTAACTTTTCCAATCGCCAGCGACCATTCGGAATCTACCTAGTCCTCGGTTTCCGAGACGATCTAGGCGACTTTGGCATCCCACCGCAACAACAATACACCGAGAGCTTCGTTGAGGGAGAATCCGATGATGCCGCCGAGCGTCGACTGTCTTCCGATGACATAGATGTCCTAATGGGCCTAACTCTCATCTCCTTAGCTTCGATTACATTGCCTGCTTCCAATCTTGACTTTCTAGGTTTACTTAATTCGCCGGATTGAAACTTGTTATCCCAGACGAGTCCCGATGATCCTTGGCGCCTGAAGGAGATCGCCGATCTCTGCAATCCCGCCATTCCAGATCTATCAACGAATTCTCTTCACCAACGAAAAGATCTCTCTCGTTCTTCTTATTTCTGTTATTTGTTTTTAATTTTAGTATTTTAAAAGTATTTGTTAGCTATTTCAGGTTTATTTTGGTGGGAACTATTAATAGTAATATTAGTAAATGTGTTTATTAAATACTAACTAAATACCTTCCCCACCCCCACAATGTACACGCGCTCCACTCCCAAATTTGCATCTTCAGTCTCCAAGTTCTCTTCTCTACATCACCTCACAACCAGATCTGACCATGGAAGACCTCACATCGCGGCCAATGCTTGTGAGGGACGATTGCTGGAGAGACATGGTGGCAAACCAGATCTGACCATGGAAGACCTCACACCAAAGTCGAGACCATCTCCAGGCTCGCTCAGTGGCGAGTTGACAACTTCCTCCGCCGCCACATCGCTCCCTGCTTCGCCGCTGCCGCCTCGCTCCCTCCTTCTCCGTCGTCCGCTTCCTCCTCCTTGAAGCTTCATTCGTCGTTGCCTGCCCCCTCCTTACACGAAACTATGAATAGACAACAGTGAAGGATAAAATATTGTCGTAGGACAAGGTGTAGTCATGCAGCTGCTTGCAAGGAAACTCAAATTAATTTATACAGTCACGAGGAAGAAGGTGAAGGCATTAGTTTCAAGATCATATTTCCTTCTTCACTGTGCATTAATAAACCATGATTTCTATTTACTGGACCTGTACATTTATTATGCCATTAAAATTGGAGGGATTCATTAGTAAAGGAGGAGCCTAAGGAAATTGTGTATATAGGCAAATTTCTATCGATTTAGAATTTTTTACTGTGGATTACTAGTGGTATATAGTGTTGTTGACAAGTTATTAATTATATTGAGTGTTGTTGATAGATTAAAAATGATTGTCTTTTGTTGACAAATTATTAGTGTTGTTGACAATTTAATTAGTTGTGTCGATAAGTTATTAATTATGTTAACAGAGTATTAGTAGGTTGTCATTTCATATGGTGTTGACAAATTTATTTAGCTTGTTGACAATTTTGTTGACACTTCATATAGTGTTGTTGACAATTTTTGTTGACACTTCATATAGTGTTGTTGACAATTTCTGTTGACACTTCATATAGTGTTATTGACAATTTTTGTTGACACTTCATATAGTATTGTTGACAATTTTTGTTGACACTTCATATAGTGTTGTTGACAATTTTATTAGTATTGTTGACAAATTTATTAATATTGTTGGCAAATTAGTTATTTCTGTTTTTTAATTATATTGACACTTTAATTAGTCGTGTTGTGTTGACAGTTTAAATAATTTTGTTGACACAATGATATCCAAATCGGAGGTAGTTGCGAAAATCTTTGGATGCAAAGAATGCATCGCTTTAACCTACAAGTGACCAACCTTGCCTTATAACATTTAGCATCACCAACAAGCTTAGACAAGTAAAGTCGCTATCGAATATACGTATATTAACCAATGATAACTAGGTCAACCAACTTTGATTTGGATAAACTTAGCTATGAATTCTCAACTTTCACTTGTTTTAAATTTCACCTGATCAAACTAATGTTCTGAATCCTTCAATCGATCACGGATCATCAAATGAAAGATTAAGGCTTACTAGCTTAGCTTAATTCCTAGTTTATAATAATATTATATGAGGAAGGAGGCCGCGTAATTTTTTTTGAATTGAAAGTGTTGGGAGGGGGAGGGGACCACGTGAAAAAAATTTGAATTGAAAGTATTTGACCGACACGTCAACTTGAGAGGAGGGGACCGCGCATCAGGGAAAGGGAGCAACTTATTGAAAGGGGAGGGGACACATCAGCAAAAAGGCATATACTTATAACTTAAATAACTAGTGCAAAAGCTAAAAAAATATTACACTTTTGAGGTATTTACCGGAAAAACTGGGACATTTTTGGTGTTGAACATATCATTTAGAAAATGGAAAGAAGGAAAATCTAACCCCATAAATAATTAATATATAATATTAATTGTGCTGAGATTTCTTAAAAGTTAGATTGAAAATACCTTCAACTAGCGTGTCTTCCCGTACCATCTACGGGGACGTATTTAATAAATATTTTAATAATATATTTATATTTTATACTATTAATTAGTTTATAGATTGTAGTTTATACTTTATGATTTATACTTTATACATTATAATTTATAGATTATAATTTATAGTTTACGATTTATGTTTTATAGTTTAAGTTCATTAATAACTCAACTTAATTAGATTGATAACATAATAATAGATAAAGATATATATATATATATAGGGTCAGGATCTGGTGAGAACGGACTCCTAGGTGAGAACGAATCTGAGCCGTCCATCGCGGAGCGCGCGTCATCGCTGAGGAGGAGAGAAAAAGTGTTCACGTGCGTCTCGGCCTTCTAAACGGGCGCGTCCAAACACGCGCGTGTCTGAAAAATTTCCTCAAACCCGATAGAAATTGGGAAAGACGATTTCGACGGCGAAATTTTATTCCTTCTTCGATCAAATCACAATCAAAATTTACGACGAAGAACTCCAATTCCAGCAATGGCATCGACATCAACTGTAACAAATCTACAACAAGAGCATAATACAAATTCAACTGTAGCTAACCAGGAAGAAACCCTAGGTCCCAATTCGACTACGTCTGAGAGTTTAAACCCTAATTCGACACATCAAGAAGAAGAAACAGGTATAAACAATGAATTTTAACTTATTTTCGATATCAAATTCTGAATAGAATTTATGGAATTCCAGATTTGAACCCTATGAAAATCTGAATTGAAAATCCTAAGTTGCTTTGCTGTTGTTGAAAATCTGAATTGAAAATCCTAAGTTGCTTTGCTGTTGTTGAAAATCCGAATTGAAAATCCTAAGTTGCTTTGCTGTTGTTGAAAATCCGAATTGAAAATCCTAAGTTGCTTTGCTGTTGTTGAAAATCCGAATTGAAAATCCTAAGTTGCATTCAGATTGCTTTGCTGTTGATAGGATTACGATTAAATTATGCATATTAGGAAATTGGCTTCTGCATACTATGAGAATATGAATTGTATATAGAGAAATATTCATAAGAAGGAGTACTGATACTTGATATTACTGAGTTGGGTGCACTTTGTTTTGCTAATGAATGATCTGAGATTTTGAATTGCATATAGAGGAAGTTTCATTTTGAGAGAAACATGTGCTTTAGGATTTGCAGATTTACAATATATATAAATCTTGCTGCAGAAAACAATGAAATTCAGATTTCTCAAGGGGGCACAACATATTACATCCCAATATGCAGAACTGAAATGAAACCAGTGGTTGGACAAGTATTTGACAACACAGAGCAAGCAGACGAATTCTATGATAATTATGCAAAACAATGTGGTTTTGAAGTGAGGAAAAGCACAAACAAAAAGATAGATGGGAAAACAGTAGGGAAGTACCTCTTATGTAATAGAGAAGGACAAAAAAGAGTTTCACCAGTCATGGCAGTAACACCTATTATAACCAAAGTAAAGAGACGAAGAGTGACAAATTTGGCTGGATGCAGGGCAAGGATAACTTTGAAAGGGACTGAGGAAGGGAAGTTCAAGATAAAAGGATTCGTAGAACGACACACGCACCCGATGATGACTGAAAGAGAACAGCAGTTTGCCAAATCCAACCGAAATATAGGAGCTTTTGAAGCTGATTTCATTATAAATTGTGGAAATGCAAATATTGGGGCAACAAAGGGATACCGAATCTACAAAGAGCTAGTAGGATCATATGGCGCTATAGGAGCTAGCGTAACAGATTTTAAAAATCTGAAGAGAGATCTAAATTCATATTTGGAATGGGCAAATGATAATAGATAAACTGAAGAAGAAGAAAGAAGTATGCGAGGCATTCTACTTCGACTATTTTGTGGACAAGGAAGGACAACTAGAGAGACTGTTTTGGGAAGATCCTATAAGTAGAAAAGGTTTCTCATTCTTTGGAGATGTTGTTACAGCAGACGCAACTTACAACAAAAACAGGTAATACTTTTCATGTCTAAATTCAGATCTTATTAATGAGAATATGTTTGTTGTGACTTTGAAAATAATAATTTGATTTGCATATGAATAGCTTAGGATATGAATAGAATGAGAATCACATTTGCATACAGAGGATTTGAAGAATGAGATAACATTCAAAGTTGGATGCATGTATAATATGGTATTTATACCATTTACAGGAGTAGATAATCACAGGAAATCAGTGACATTTGCAGCTGCTTTGATGTTGAAAGAGAACACAAAATCCTATGTGTGGTTATTTGACAACTTCAAAAAGGCGATGGGCCACGAGCCATACCTCATACTGACTGACCAAGATCCTGCAGTAATTCAAGCTGTTGAACAAGTATTTGAGAATGCAATGCATCGATTCTGTATGTGGCATATCATGTTCAAGCTGTCAGACAAGATAGAAAGCAGAATTTACAACACCTTAGAATTCAAACAAGAAATCAACGCTCTGGTTTGGAATAAAGACATCACAAAATTAGAGTTTGAGGATGGCTGGAGGGATTTTATAGAAAAATATGAATTACAAGACAACGACTGGCTGAGGAGAATGTTTGACTTAAGGAGATACTGGATACCTGCATTCTTCAATGATATAAGGATGGAAGGCATGCTCAGAACAACATCAAGGTCAGAGAGCCAAAATAGCTTCTTTGGAAGATTCCTTGGGCAATCCTCTTCATTAATCCAGTTCAATAGCCAGTTTGAAAGTGCATTGGATCAACAGAGACATGAACAACACAAGCTTGCTGCATCATCATCAACAAGCAAAGCCAACATGAAAACAGATTGGGTTGTTGAAAAGGCATGTTCCAAAGTCTACACAATCTCGATATTTTATGAAGTACAACAGTCTATCTACAACTCAATCTACAAGTGCATGGTAACAAGCATGATTAAGGAAGGGACAATAGCAAAATATGAGATTGAACAAGAGAACAACAAAAGGTACACAGTCACAGATTTAGATAATGTTGATTTATGTTGCACATGCAACAAATTTATGCGAGTTGGCTTGCCTTGCCAACACATGTTTGTGGTTATACGGAACAAGGGGCTTAAGGAAGTGCCAGAGAAGTATATTCAGAAGCGTTGGACAAAAGAAGCTTCATTACAACCAGTATTTAACATTGATGGTTTGTTGTATAAAGAAAGTGCTGAAACAGAGGAGAACAAAGCAACAATGATACAACTCTTGGGAGAAATGCACAGTTGCATAAATTTGATTGAAAGCAAGCCAGAATACATGAAGGAGCTACTGGACACAATAAAACAAAAGAAGGAATATTTTGCAGAACAGATGGGTGCAAGCTCAAGTGGATCATCCTTCACTGTGGATTTTGAAATATATGTAGGACCAACTCCAGCTGAGGTTCAAGTGTTACCACCAAAACAAGCAAAAAACAAGGGGACAAGAAGAGGACGAATGATAAGCCAAAAAGAGTTGGGCATTCAAACAGCTGCAAAGAAAAAGAGAGGCTGTGGAATATGTGGTCAGTATGGACATAACAGGGCGAGATAGAGAAGGTAACAAATTAATTCAATAATTTTTAATACATTAACTCAGTTTCCATATACACATTTTAAGGCGATTCAACCGGGCAGCACTTTTTTTACACTGGGCACCCCCCTCTCGTTCGGAACGGTGTTCCGAACGAGATTGTAATTTTTTTTTTTTTAAATTCTCGTTTGGAATACCATTCCGAACGAGATTAACCGGTTTCAAAAATTTGAACCCGGTTTAAGAAACCGAGTTAAAAAAAATCGAAAAAAATATCCGGAATTCTCGTTCTAAACGCCATTCCGAACGAGATTTTTTTTTTAAATTTTTTAATGACGTCAATATTATTTATAAATAATTTGTTTTTTTGGATATCCGCATCTCGTTTGGAATACCATTCCGAACGAGCAACAGGTTTTTTTTAAAATAATAACGTAAAGGTCGAGAATAGGCGGTTCGATGCCCAAACGACGTCGGAATGCAATGAAACTTGTTTTCAATGCATATTATAGCTATTTAACCTTGTCGGTAACTTCGAATCGAAAACTCGAACTCTGTGAGTAACACCTCCTTTCTATACCTTCACTAGTCTTTCATTCTTCGAAATACTCGAAGTAGTTGAGATATAAAGGGTCTAGTACATCGATGTTGATTATGTTTCAAAAACTTATACAATTATGTGTTATTAGGCATATAAAGAGTGTATAAGGTCTCCCCTTCACAAAAAGTTGATCGAAAATACTCAAAAACGCAAAAACGCCTTATCGGTCCTGATGGCCTTTAAGGTCGAGAATAGGCGGTTCGATGCCCAAACGACGTCGGAATGCAATGAAACTTGTTTTCAATGCATATTATAGCTATTTAACCTTGTCGGTAACTTCGAATCGAAAACTTGAACTCTTCGAGTAACACCTCCTTTCTAAACCTTCACTAGTCTTTCATTCTTCGAAATAGTCGAAGTAGTTGAGATATGAAGGGTCTAGTACATCGATGTTGATTATGTTTCAAAAATTTATACAATTATGTGTTATTAGGCATATAAAGAGTGTATAAGGTCTCCCCTTCACAAAAAGTTGATCGAAAATACTCAAAAACACAAAAACGCCTTATCGGTCATGATGGCCTGTTAAGGTCGAGAATAGGCGGTTCGATGCCCAAACGACGTCGGAATGCAATGAAACTTGTTTTCAATGCATATTATAGCTATTTAACCTTGTCGGTAACTTCGAATCGAAAACTCGAACTCTTCGAGTAACACCTCCTTTCTATACCTTCACTAGTCTTTCATTCTTCGAAATAGTCGAAGTAGTTGAGATATGAAGGGTGTAGTACATCGATGTTGATTATGTTTCAAAAACTTATACAATTATGTGTTATTAGGCATATAAAGAGTGTATAAGGTCTCCCCTTCACAAAAAGTTGATCGAAAATACTCAAAAACGCAAAAACGCCTTATCGGTCCTGATGGCCTATTAAGGTCGAGAATAGGCGGTTCGATGCCCAAACGACGTCGGAATGCAATGAAACTTGTTTTCAATGCATATTATAGCTATTTAACCTTGTCGGTAACTTCGAATCGAAAACTCGAACTCTTCGAGTAACACCTCCTTTCTAAACCTTCACTAGTCTTTCATTCTTCGAAATAGTCGAAGTAGTTGAGATATGAAGGGTGTAGTACATCGATGTTGATTATGTTTCAAAAACTTATACAATTATGTGTTATTAGGCATATAAAGAGTGTATAAGGTCTCCCCTTCACAAAAAGTTGATCGAAAATACTCAAAAACGCAAAAACGCAAAAACGCAAAAACGCAAAAACCGGGTAATCTCGTTCGGAACGCCGTTCAGAACGAGATTTATGACGTCATAATATTTTTTTTTAAAAAAAAAAAAACTCATTCGGAACCCCGTTCCGAACGAGTGTCGAACCGGTTCATAAATTACGAACCGGTTCGGCATTTAATAAATGAAAAAATCATTTTCCAGACCGGTCTCTTTCGGAACCCCATTCCGAATGAGAATTTTTTTTTTTAAAATAAATAAATTCAGGGATTCTCGTTCGGAACGCGAACGAGATGGTGTTGCCGGGTGTAAAAAAGGTGCTGCCCGGTTGTTACCTGCATTTTAATGTAAGACTAAATAGTATTACTTGATCTTTCTATGCAGATTAAATGAAATGATAGAAGAAACAACTGGATGAAGACATGCAAGATATATAGATTTCTATGGCGTATTATAGATACTAGTTCTTATTACATGGTGTGTAATCATACTGTTTGGAAACTTATTGCTTAAAAAAAGAATTCAAACTAGCTAAAATGGTTGTTTTCAAATATTAATATGCCTACCATCCAGGAAAACATCATATGCAAAACGGAAAAAATTAATATGCATTACTAAACCTCGTATACAAACCATATATAGTTGGTATGCAAACTATATATGCTTTATATGTAACTCAAAATAAACATTATATGCAAACATGAATTTTAAAGTTTTCAATCTAGATAGGCCTTATATGCAATCAAGATGAAACCACATATGCAATCTACATAAACTTCATATGCAAATCACAATTTAAAGTAGATTATGTAAGTATAGGCCTCATATGTAAACCACAAATCATAAAGTTTAATCTAGAAATGCTTCATATGCAATCAAGATAAACTCCATATGCAAATCAAATAAAACTCATATGCAAACCACACATTTAATGTTTTCATTAAGGATATGCCTTATATGCAATCAAGATGAAACCACATATGCAATCTACATAAACTTCATATGCAACTCAAAATGAAACTCATATGCAAATCACAATTTAAAGTAGACTATGTAAGTATAGGCCTCATATGTAAACCACAAATCATAAAGTTTAATCTAGAAATGCTTCATATGTAATCAAGATAAACTCCATATGCAAATCAAATAAAACTCATATGCAAACCACACAATTAATGTTTTCATTAAGGATATGTCTTATATTCAATCAAGATGAAACCACATATGCAATCTACATAAACTTCATATGCAAACACTAGTAGAAAAAACACCTGTTGCAGCCCCCCTGTTGAGGCGGTCACCTTAAAAACCGACGCAAAAAGTCTTATTCTACTATCTGTTGAGGCGGTCAGTCGTTTAGTTCGCTGCAACAGGTACTTTAGAGGCGGTCAGTAAGGCGCCCGCCTCAACAGAGCCCAAAAATTAGAGGCGGGCAGTAAGGCGCCCGCCTCAAATTATGCGACGAAGAGATTAGAGGCGGGCAGTAAGGCGCCCGCCTCAAAATAACACAAAATTAGAGGCGGTCAGTCATGCGCCCGCCTCAAAATAACACAAAATTAGAGGCGGTCAGTCATGCGCCCGCCTCAAAATAACACAAAATTAGAGGCGGGCAGTCATGCGCCCGCCTCAACAAATATCTGTTGAGGCGGGCAAAGTTTCGCCCGCCTCAACAAGTCTTTTTACCTATAAAAAAAATTGCAAATTAAATAAGCATGTCCCACGGATAACTAATATACATCGTTGATTACTAAAAAAACCCATCAGATCCAACGACTCAAACCCATTTCTTCCAATCCCCCCTCCCAAACCCATTTCTTCCTTTCTTCTTCTTCTCCCTCCTCTGTCGACTTCTGTGTTTTCCCAAACCCATTTTTTTTGTTAGAGGAGACACAAACGCTGGAGACGAAGAAGCCGAAGACGAAGAAGAGTCGGAGTCTCGGAGACGAAGACGAAGACGAAGACGATCCAGATCTACAATGGAAGACGAAGAAGATGGGTGCAGACGAAGAAGAGGCGGCCTGTTCTCCATTGGTGCAGATCTGAAGTTTTATTTCTTCTCATTCTCATATCTGAAATTCATGTACATTTTATTTGAGGTTCTACCATTTTTTTGTTCGAACCTGTTGTTTCTCATTCTCAGATCTGAAGTTCTGTTCAATTTTGTAACTTATCATTACATATTGTTCAAATATAATACATGTAAAATTTGCTTTGCCATTGAAATTGTCTCTCTCAGATCCGTATCTGTTCAATTCTAGCATTTGCATATTGAGCTTCAGCAGAGACCTGCAATGGGAAATGGGAAATTTAGGCATATTTTTTGGGTACCTGTTGAGGCGGTCACCCTTCTGCCCGCCTCAACAGACCCCCTCTGTTGAGGCGGTCACCCTTCTGCCCGCCTCAACAGAGGTAGAAAACGTCTGATCTGTTGAGGCGGTCACCCTCCCGACCGCCTCAACAGCTCATGACCTGTTGCAGCCCCCCCTGTTGCAGCGACCCCTGACCGCCTCAACAGGGGGGTTTTTGACCGCCTCAACAGGTGTTTTTTCCACTAGTGAAATCAAAATGAAACTCATATGCAAATCACAATTTAAAGTAGACTATGTAAGTATAGGCCTCATATGTAAACCACAAATCATAAAGTTTAATCTAGATATGCTTCATATGCAATCAAGATAAACTACATATGCAACTCATAATGTAACTCATATGCAAACCACCAAATTAATGATTTCATTAAAGATATGCCTCATATGCAATCAAGATGAAACCACATATGCAATCTACATAAACTTCATATGCAAATCACAAAATCATATAAAGTAGACTATGTAAGTATAGGCCTCATATGAAAAACCACAAATCATAAAGTTTAATCTAGATATGCTTCATATGCAATCAAGATAAACTACATATGCAACTCAAGTATAACTCATATGCAAACCACCAAATTAATGATTTCATTAAAGATATGCCTCATATGCAATCAAGATGAAACCACATATGCAATCTACATAAACTTCATATGCAAATCACAAAATCATATAAAGTAGACTATGTAAGTATAGGCCTCATATGAAAAACCACAAATCATAAAGTTTAATCTAGATATGCTTCATATGCAATCAAGATAAACTACATATGCAACTCAAGTATAACTCATATGCAAACCACCAAATTAATGATTTCATTAAAGATATGCCTCATATGCAATCAAGATGAAACCACATATGCAATCTACATAAACTTCATATGCAAATCACAAAATCATATAAAGTAGACTATGTAAGTATAGGCCTCATATGTAAACCAAAAATCATAAAGTTTAATCTAGATATGCTTCATATGCAATCAAGATAAACTACATATGCAACTCACAATGTAACTCATATGCAAACCACAAATCATTTAATGTAGACTATGTAAGTATAGGCCACCTATGTAAATCACAAATCATAAAGTTTAATCTACATATGCCTCATATGCAATCAAGATGAAACCTCATATGCCATCTACATAAACTTCATATGCAAATCACAAATCATTTAAAGTAGACTATGAAAGTATAGGCCTCATATGTAAACCACAAATCATAAAGTTTAATCTAGATAAACCTTGTATACAACTTAATATATCTCATATCCCAAACACAAAACATAAGTTTTCAATCTAGATAGGCTTTATATGCAATCTAAATAAACCTCAAATGAAGACAAGGAATAAATAATATGCTCAAATACAATCTACAAAAAGTTTACAATACAAATATAAAGACAAAACACATATGAAAAACTAAATACACTTCAAATGCAACTACAAATGCAAATTCTATGAGGTCAACATCCTCTTCCAAGGTCATGTTGATGCAGGATTGTACAAGTTGTCTTCTGATGGGCCCATTGGTTCATTTCCACTACCTCAAGCCCACCTGTCAATTTCTTCTGTCGCTGCTCTGTGGCAACTGACGAGGCGAATTTGTCGTGTGCCAAGTCAAGTAATCCTAACATGCAAACTAAGTAATATAGTGCGCAAGCAAAGGTCGAATCCCAAGAGAATCAGTTTATCAAATTCTTAAGTTATCACAATGACTAACCAATAAACGTAACCAAAGAGTTTTTTTTATGGTTTTGATACGAAGTATCGAATGTCAACTTGGTTATAACAATATTAAGCGAAGTGTTCCACTTAGCGATTATCCACAATTAGATTAACAAGTTGATCTTAGAATCCTTTTCATCCCTATGTCAAGTTCTCAAGTGATCGTTCTAATTCCTGTTCTTGAATAGTTATTAGTCCAACTAGTCCTAATAACCCTTACTCGATTATAACCTTGAAACTGTCAAAGTTCAATAACAAAGTAGCAATGCATTCAGGAATAGATAGATACATGCAATATCATGGACAACTAGTCGGATGCTCGACATGTACTCAATTCTCTTCTCTAATAACAATCACAACTAGTTCATGCAAATAGATTGTGCTACACAACAAGTATGATAATTCAACTAGAAGTATCAAACTCTAGCAATATGAATAAGATAAAACTAACTTAGGTGATCAATCTAAAGTAGTAAATCTAGTTCATGGACAATACAAACAAGAGAGTTGAGACAATCAAAGAGTAGACAAAGGGAAAGGATAAACTCACAACTTGTTGAATCCAAAAGATTCAAACGCCAAGTGAAACAAAGGAACTTTAGCAACTCATAAGTTTGTGAACAACTCTCCAAAAACTTAAGTAAACAAAAGGTGGTTGATCAAGGATGATCATCCACAACCTAAATAGTCATCAGCTATTGTAACAACCACATTAAGGTAATAAAAACGTGTGGAAAGTTACAGAATTGAACACAAATTACTTCAAATGGCAAAGACATCAATTTGATTCTTCTGTCGAGGAACCGCACCCGCGGGTTGAGAGCCGCGGGCGCGGTTTTGGATTCTCCAGAATTTCAGGATGGCAGAGGGCCGCGGGCACGGTTTGGGACCCGCGGGCGCGGCTTGTGCTTTCTCGGATCCTTGGTTGAGGGTGAAACCCGCGGATGCGGCTTGAGACCTGCGGGCGCGGCTTGTCGTCTGAGGTAGCAGCTACTGATTTCTTCAAGTCTTCGTATTCGTCTTCATCTTCAGCAGCTTCTTCCTTATGCTTCAATGCTTCCAATGCTTCGTATCATCTCTTGGAATCTCGTATGTAAATCTTCTCTCGAACAGCTCCATGATACAGATTACATAGAAACAAATAACATAATCCTATACAAAACTAGCTAATAATCCATAGTTGCGGTATGTAAAACACCGCTTATCAAACTCCCCCATACTTAGACCTTGCTCGTCCCCGAGTAAGCTAAAAGAAACTTACTCTTTTACAATAATCACTCAAAGATCTCAGGAAGTATGAAAAAGAAAGAAACTACAAATCACTAACACATTTAGTATACAAACAATATGATGAGAAAGAAATCTATCAATTTGGTCCTCCATAGTGGTTAACATGCAAAAAAAAATAAAAAATTTGTCCTAAGACACTCATTTCACTCATTTTGCCTAGGCGCCCCGAAAAGTTTTCACCTAGCCACTCATTTCATTTTCAATCTCACCATTCCTTACCGCCCTCAAGTCCTTTTTTGCCAAGCCTAATGCAACCCGAACTACCCGCTTATTGCATGGATTTTCCCATCCCAGGATTTTCATTTGCCTTTTTTCGTATTTTTGTGGCTTTTTCTGTTTTTAATTCCATGCAAAGTACAAACCAAATTCAAAAAACCGAAGGGAAATAACAAGGAAATGAAACTACTCTTGGATAAGCAATTAACTAATTCCCCTCCCCCATACTTGAAGTGCACAATGCCCCCAGTGTGTAAGACATAGAAAAATAATGAGGAAGAGAGAAAGAAGCTCACTGATCCGGGTCATCCCGGTTTGGATAGTCGGGCCAACGAGCCTGCATGTCGAGCCGCAAGTCATCCACCGAATGTTGCAGCCTCTCAACATTTTGGTTCACCGTCTGAACCGACTGGTAGATAAACTCAATCCGCTCGAATAGACGCTGCTCCCAAGGTGTGTCAGCAGGGGCTGCAGATGATGAGCCTTCGCCCCATTGCCTCTGAGGCTGAAATCGAGGGGCAGGCTCCTGGAAGCCATCATCATCCTCATCATCAAGGTCAACAGACTACTGATCCGGCTGCTGAACCGGCTCCTGGATGCTGATCCCACCTCAAGCTCGTCGTCGAACAGCTGCACGAGGGGGAGCGGGTAAAGGGTTGATCCTGAAAGTATGTGCTGGCCCATAAGCAAAGTCCTCTGTGAGAGCAATCTCGGGAGGACCGAGCCAAACCCACATACGCTCGTCCGCATTGACTGTAACAGACTTGAGCCACCAAAGTCGAGTCTGCAGAAATGTGGCATCCAACAAATAGGGACCCATTGAGGGGTCCGGACTACCTACGCAGTCAAGAGTCTCCCAGTCGGGGACGACAACCTCTAAGATGAGGGTGATCATGCCACCCAAAGCAATCTGACCCCTTGGTTTCGAGCGGGCTGTCTTGCAGGAGTGAACAAACAGTGAGAGCCAATCCGGAATCACCTGACATTCTGGCATAAGAGCATAGAGATACTTCAGCTGGTAAGCAGGCACCTTGTTCACCTCAGAAAGCCCAAAGAAGGCCATAGATAGAGCCCGCTGTGTCAGGCGGAGACATGGATGGGACATCTTAGCATTATAATCATTACCATGGGAGTCCCGAACCTGTCCCGTCCACGTGTACTAGACCTGTGTAGGGCTGTCACCAACTGCAGTGTCATAATCTTCAGAGGGAACCTGAGAGATTCCCAAGATGGTGCGCAGTTGTTCAGCCTGAACCGTATAGGATCGTCCATTGTAAATGAACTGGATAGATGAGATAAATGTGGTCTCAGAGATGGTCTTGGACTTGAGGCTCGCCAGAAACTGATATGTGGCCTCGGCATGAGTGGGAGCTGACCTGAACAAGAAACCATGCAACCCTGCGTGCTCAAGCATGGCCTCAGTGCACGCAGTCATACCCAAATCATCGAGCGTACGTCGATGGAAAAATCTCGTGGCTATACACTGCTTAGCCCTTAAAAAGGCTAAGTTAGCCTGAACCTGCTGTTGCCACAAATCATTTTTGTGGCCTCGAGACGTCCCTGCTGCAGCCATCAAAATGTCTACACAAACCGAATTCCACCACAAATCTGCAACACAACAAAGATACCAAGCAGCAGCAGCACAATAGCAATAGCCCTCCCCGAGGCGTAAGAAAATCAACAACGATGAGTGTGGTTGTCGGAAAAGCTTACCGAAATCAGCAAAAATTGACGACAGAGGCTAAAGCCGCGGGTGCGGGTTAGGAGCCGCGGGCGCGGTTTTTCGCTTTTGCTGATTTTTGGCGAGAAGGGAGCCGCGGGCGCGGGTTTGGAGCCGCGGGTGCGGTTTCTGCGAGGCGGAGAGCTTCTTGGCAGGGCGAAGCCGCGGGCGCGGGTTTAGAGCCGCGGGAGCGGTTTCTGCAAGGCGGAGAGCTTCTTGGCAGGGCGAAGCCGCGGGCGCGGGTTTAGAGCCGCGGGAGCGGTTTCTGCAAGGCGGAGAGCGGTGTCCGGAGGTGTGGTGCGGAGGAGAGGGAAGGTGTGGTGGTTTTGGTGTTGGGAAAGAGAAGTGGGAGGTGGGAGGATTTTATGTGGTGGGAGGGAGAGAATGGTGGGAGGTAGAGAATGGTGGGAGTTAGGGTTTTATTGGTGGGGATGGGAAGTGGGGTAGAAAATGAAATCTGAGATGGAGAAGGGTAGAAGATGAAATCTGAGATGGAGAAGGGTAGAAGATGAACCGTCAATTCCTTTTTTTTTTCTTTTTTTTTCTTAGATAAACGAAAAGAAGAACCGTCAATTCCTTTAGTAGCAAACGACCATCGTCTTCTCGTCTTGAATTCCTAGAAAATAGAAAACAAAACAATTAAAAAGAAAATGAAATTCAAGGGAAAAGAAGAATACCTTGGGTTGCCTCCCAAGCAGCGCCTTGGTTAGAGTCGTGGCTCGACTTGGTTTCCCGTCTTCAATTTTCAAAAGTTGGCTCTTCTAGAGCCATTTCATCTAAAGACACTTTGGTGAATCCCTCATGGTAAGGTTTTAACCTTTGACCATTCACCTTGAAGACGTTGTGGTTGTCCTTGTCAAACAACTCCACGGCGCCATGAGGAAAGACGCGAGCAACAACATACGGGCCATTCCACCGGGATCGCAACTTACCCGGAAAAAGTTGAAGACGAGATTGGTAGAGCAAGACCTTGTCTCCCACCTTGAAATCTTTCCTCAAGATGTTCTTGTCGTGCCAAGCCTTCGTCTTTTCCTTGTAGATCATCGCATTCTCATACGCATCCCGACGTATCTCTTCAAGCTCTTGGATTTGCAACTTCCTAAAGTCGCCTACCTCATCCAACTCCATGTTGCATTTTTGCACCGCCCACCATGCCTTGTGCTCTAACTCCACCGGAAGGTGACAAGCCTTCCCAAACACAAGTCGATATGGGGACATTCCTATTGGAGTTTTGTAGGCGGTCCTATACGCCCAAAGTGCATCATCCAACCTTAGACTCCAATCCTTCCGATTAGGAGCCACCGTCTTTTCCAGAATCCCCTTGATTTGCCTATTGGACACCTCAGCTTGTCCATTGGATTGGGGGTGATAAGCAGTTTAGACTCGTTGAGTCACATGGTACTTCTTTAAAAGTGCACTCACCGTCTTGTTGCAAAAGTGAGTACCTTGGTCACTTATAAGAGCCTTTGGAATCCCAAAACGAGAAAATATATTCTCCTTCAAGAAACCTGCTACCACTCGGGAATCATCAGTTCTGGTGGCCTTCGCTTCCACCCATTTGGAAACGTAGTCCACCGCAAGTAAAATGTATAAATTCCCAAACGAACTAGGAAAGGGTCCCATGAAATCAATACCCCAAACATCAAAAATCTCACAAAAGACTAATGGTGTTTGTGGCATCTCATTTCGTTTAGAAATTTTCCCGGCCCTTTGGCATCGGTCGCAAGCTTTGCAAAAGGCAAACGCATCCCGAAAGATGTGTGGCCAATAAAAGCCGGCGTCCAATACCTTCCTAGCCGTTTTGTTAGCCCCAAAATGCCCCCCACATGCATGAGAATGACAAAAAGTAAGGACAGACTGTACCTCGTTATCCGGGAGGCATCGTCAGATTACCTTGTCAACACAATGTCTCCAAAGGTAGGGGTCATCCCAAACGTAGAAACGTGATTCCCGCTTGATCCTATCTTTTTGAGCTTTGGTGTAGTTCGGCGGGAATTCTTCGCGAACCAGGTAGTTCACGATGTCGGCAAACCATGGTTTGAAAGACCGGAGGGCGAAAAGCTTGTATTCGGGGTCAATTTCTGTAAATTCTGTATAATCTGCATACTCTGCTGTCAGAAAACCGCGATCGCGGTTATCGAGACGCGGTCGTGGTTCTCCTTGTACTGAGAATTCTGGCAAACACAAACCGCGGGCGCGGTTTCCGAGCCGCGGGCACGGTTCGCCTTTTTCCGAGAATATTTGAGAGCACAAACCGCGGGCGCGGTTTTCAGGCCGCGGGTGCGGCTTGTTCTCAGCAGAAGCAGAATTTACAGAATAAATTTGATACAAGTTTTCGTCCGGGAACGTACCTTGAATTTGAACCTGTAATTTACCGTCCTCTTGCACAATCCGGCTCAAATGATCAGCTACGGAGTTTTCGACTCCCTTCTTGTCCCGGATTTCCACATTGAACTCGCTTAAGAGCAAAACCCATCGAATGAGTCTTGGCTTTGATTCCTTCTTCGTCATGAGATAACAGAGAGCAGCGTGGTCCGTGTGGATAATCACCTTCGTGCCCAAAAGATATTGCCGAAACTTTTCAAGGGTAAACACCACGGCTAGCAACTCTTTTTCCGTGGTGGAGTAATTCCTCTGAGCTCTGTTCAAAGTCGTGGAAGCATAGTAGATGACATGCATTGCTCTTTTGACTTTTTGACCAAGAACGGCTCCCACCACGTAATCACTAGCATCACACATGATCTCAAAGGGTAGAGACCAATCAGGTACTTGGATGATTGGTGCTTCGGTGAGGTGGGCTTTCAGAGTGTCGAATGCCTTTTTGCACACATTCGACATGTCAAAGGTAGCTTCCTTCTTCAAAAGCTCACATAGGGGCGTGGAGATCTTAGAGAAGTCCTTGATAAACCTGCGATAAAAACCTGCATGGCCTAGGAAAGAACGCACTTCATGCACATTAGTAGGATAAGGCAACGATTGAATGACGTCAATCTTTGCCTTATCGACCTCAATGCCCCTAGCTGAAATTATGTGCCCCAATACTATCCCTTGTTCAACCATAAAATGACACTTTTCAGAATTCAATACTAGATTAGTATCTACACATCTTTTAAGCACAAGTGACAAATGATTTAAACATGCATCAAAGCTATCCCCATGTACCGTAAAATCATCCATAAAAACTTCTATGAAATGTTCAATGTATTCCGAGAAGATACTTACCATACATCGTTGAAAGGTCCCGGGCGCGTTACATAATCCAAAAGGCATCCTACGATATGCAAAAGTGCCAAAGGGACATGTAAACGTCGTCTTCTCTTGATCTTCGGGTGCAATAGCCACCTGAAAATACCCTGAATACCCATCTAGAAAGCAATAATACGGACGACCGACAAGTCGTTCAAGCATTTGATCAATAAAAGGGAGAGGGAAATGATCTTTTCGGGTTACCGCGTTCAGCTTGCGGTAGTCAATGCATACTCTCCAACCCGTTTGAGCTCGGGTAGGAACCATCTCACCTTGTTGATTCTCTACCAATGTTATGCCCCCTTCTTAGGGACACGTTGAGTTGGACTCACCCATTGGCTATCCGAAATGGGGTAGATCATGTCAGCTTGAAGAAGTTTCAGCACCTCCTTCTTGACCACCTCCATCATAGGTGGGTTTAATCTTCTTTGGGGTTGCCTAGAGGGTTTAGCACCTTCCTCAAGAAGGATCTTGTGCATACAGGTGGAAGGGATAATTCCCTTGATGTCAGCAATGGTCCACCCAAGAGCGGTAATGTGTTCTTTCAACACCATCACCAACCTTCTCTCTTGTTCACCTGTCAACTTGCTCGAAATGATTACCGGGAGGGTATAATTTTCCCCAAGAAAAGAATACTTCAAATGCTCGGGTAATTGCTTGAGCTCTACAACCGGTGCCTGCACAATAGAAGGAAGAAGCTTTTCGCTCTCCAAAGTTAGTAGCATGGGCCGACCGGCCAAAATTCTACCCGAAGCGTCTAGACGAGCTAGGACACTTTGAATCTCAGGTGGAAGAGACAAATCAAGTGTTGGTGAGTGAACGATGCTGTGTTCTAATACACTTTGTAATTCATCCAAGCCAAAGATATTGAAAACATTTTGAACTATAGGATCAATTACATCGATTGAACAAATAGACGCAGCATCTTCGACGGGGTGTTTCATAGCATCAAAAATGTTAAATTGAACCACTTCCCCATCGAACTCTAAAGTAAGAGACCCACTAGCCAAATCAATCTTTGTGTTAGCGGTTCGCATGAAGGGCCTCCCAAGCAAAATAGGAGCAGCTTGCCCATCATGTTCCATGTCTAACACAAAGAAATCAGCGGGAAAGAACAAATTATCCACCATAACCAAAACGTTTTCAACTACACCTTTAGGATACACGGTGGACCTATCGGCTAGTTGAATAACAATTCCGGTTTCATGAAGTGGACCTAACCCAAGAATCTTATAGAGAGAGTAAGACAACACATTTATCGATGCACCCAAATCGAGCATGGCTCGTTCAAAATGTGTGTCACCTATACGGCAAGGTATGCTGACCATGCCCGGATCGCTGCACTTCTTAGGCATTCGCCTTTGAAATACAGCGGAGACACGCTCGCTTACCGTCACCTTTTGTTGCCCTTTCAACTTTTGATTCCTCTTGATTGTGCAAAGTTCTTTTAAAAACTTTGCATATCGAGGAATGCTTTTAATTAACTTGAGCAAGGGAATGTTTACCTTACATTTGCTGAACGTCTCAAACAACTCCTTGTCGTTTTCCGGCCTTTTGGTGTTCCTAAGGCATCGGGAAACGGGGTGGGAGGCTTGGTGGAGTCGAGAGGTGGAAAGTTGGGGCGAACGTAGTTGTCCTGCCTCAACTGGAAATCCCCCCGATCCTCCACTTCGAGTTCAGCATTTTGTGAAGGAAATTCCGAAACATTTGCCTCAGTAGAGGAGCCGCGGGCGCGGTTCTCGGCTGTCCTCAGAAATCGACTTTTCTGCAGAAGCCTCAACAAGGTTTTTGGTTTCCCCTAAAATCTTACCACTTCTTGTTGTTACTGCACTTACATTTCTGGTTGGATTCACCACCGTTTGGGACGGTAGAGAATTGGAATTTTGTTGTGCAATGGTGGTTACAGCTTCAGCCAACTGCCCAATTTGCTTCTCCATGTTCTTGATGCTCGACTCGGTCGTTTGAACATGAGTTGTGAAGTGTTGAGTCAAGGATCTCAGCAGCTCCGCAGTAGATGGTCCAACATTGGGTCGAGGGCCTTGAGCTTGTTGTTGGGGCTCATTTGGATCACGCCATCGAAAATTGGGATGATCTCTATACCTCGGGTTGTAGTTGTTTTGTTGATCACCACGAGGTCGTGGGGGTCCATACCCACCACCAGCAGCATTGACTTCAGCAACGTCTTCACCTTCAAGCTCAGGGCATTTATCTGTAAAATGAGAAGGGTCAGCACAAATACCACATACCTTTACTTGTTGTTGTTGTCCTTTTTGCAACTGAGAGACCATCTTTTTCAACTCTACAAGCTCAGCTACAAGAGCGGGATCCCCTGAACTTGCTGCGTGCACTCCCTTTTTGGTGTATGTCCTACCAAAACTCCTTGTGCTCTCAGCCATATCTTGCAATTTCTCCATGGCATCCTCCGGCGTCATGTTGAGAATATTCCCACCACACGCAGCATCAACCATCCTCCTTTCTTGGTTAAGGAGACCATTGCAAATGTAAAGCACTAGATCCTCGATATCATACCCATGAAAAGGGCACGAAGCACACAACCCCTTGAAGCGTTCAAGGTAGTCATAGAGAGTTTCGTCTTCACTTTGCTCGACATGGGCTATCTCCTTCTTGAGAGCATTTGCCTTCTTCACCGGAAAATACTTGCTCAAGAACACCTTGTGTAACTTTTCCCAATTATCAACCGAACCGATTGGCAAATGGTAATACCAAGAACGAGCACCATCCTTCAAAGTGAACCTGAAGGCTCTCATCTTGATCTGCTCTTCCGTGACGTTTGGCGGTTTGGTCGTCATGCAAATGTCATGAAATTGGTTCAAATGCATGATCGGATCCTCACCAGCCAAACCATGGAAACTTGGGAGCAAATTGATCACCCCCGACTTGAGCTCGAAAGTCACCCCGTGAGCAAGGGGTGGAATAACCACAGCTTGAGGTTGCTGTGTCAGGTTCGGTGTTTGCCGCTCTCTCAAAGTGCGAGTAACACCACCTCCTGGTAGCCTTGTCTCAATTAGCTCCCGTTGAGCATCAACGACCAATTGCATGTCAGCCAATTGACGCTGCACTTCAGCAAGAGCTTCTCGATCGGCCATTTCTACTATCTCAGTCCCGACTCTGTTCTCTCTTCGATTCCGATGAAAAGTTCTCTCGATCTCTGAATCAAGAATATAAAGAGGCTGATTAATAGAACGGGTGTTGACCATGCACTAGTCAACACTAAAGTTAATCAAAATAAGAACTTAAAAATAAGAAAATTTGATTCCCCGGCAACGACGCCAAATTTGACAAGGCGAATTTGTCGTGTGCCAAGTCAAGTAATCCTAACAGGCAAACTAAGTAATATAGTGCGCAAGCAAGGGTCGAATCCCAAGAGAATCAGTTTATCAAATTCTTAAGTTATCACAATGACTAATCAATAAACGTAACCAAAGGGTTTTTTTTTTATGGTTTTGATACGAAGTATCGAATGTCAACTTGGTTATAACAATATTAAGCGAAGTGTTCCACTTAGCGATTATCCACAATTAGATTAACAAGTTGATCTTAGAATCCTTTTCATCCCTATGTCAAGTTCTCAAGTGATCGTTCTAATTCCTGTTCTTGAATAGTTATTAGTCCAACTAGTCCTAATAACCCTTACTCGATTATAACCTTGAAACTATCAAATTTCAATAACAAAGTAGCAATGCATTCAGGAATAGATAGATACATGCAATATCATGGACAACTAGTCGGATACTCGACATGTACTCAATTCTCTTCTCTAATAACAATCACAACTAGTTCATGCAAATAGATTGTGCTACACAACAAGTATGATAATTCAACTAGAAGTATCAAACTCTAGCAATATGAATAAAATAAAACTAACTTAGGTGATCAATCTAAAGTAGTAAATCTAGTTCATGGACAATACGAACAAGAGAGTTGAGACAATCAAAGAGTAGACAAAGGGAAATGATAAACTCACAACTTGTTGAATCCAAAAGCTTCAAACGCCAAGTGAAACAAAGGAACTTTAGCAACTCATAAGTTTGTGAACAACTCTCCAAAAACTTAAGTAAACAAAAGGTGGTTGATCAAGGATGATCATCCACAACCTAAATAGTCATCAGCTATTGTAACAGCCACATTAAGGTAATAAAAATGTGTGGAAAGTTACAGAATTGAACACAAATTACTTCAAATGGCAAAGACATCAATTTGATTCTTCTATCGAGGAACCGCACCCGCGGGTTGAGAGCCGCGGGCGCGGTTTTGGATTCTCTAGAATTTCAGGATGGCAGAGGGCCGTGGGCGCGGTTTGGGACCCGCGGGCGCGGCTTGTGCTTTCTCGGATCCTTGGTTGAGGGTGAAACCCGCGGATGCGGCTTGAGACCCGCGGGCGCGGCTTGTCGTCTGAGGTAGCAGCTACTGATTTCTTCAAGTCTTCGTATTCGTCTTCGTCTTCGTCTTCAGCAGCTTCTTCCTTATGCTTCAATGCTTCCAATGCTTCGTATCATCTCTTGGAATCTCGTATGTAAATCTTCTCTCGAACAGCTCCATGATACAGATTACATAGAAACAAATAACATAATCCTATACAAAACTAGCTAATAATCCATAGTTGCGGTATGTAAAACACCGCTTATCAGCAACCCAACATCTACACGACCCAACATCTGCACGACCCAACTTGTCTTTTCTGCACTCTCCCTAAAAACGCCTGGTGGCTTTTCTGATTTTAAATGCTTAGCTTGTTCTTAGACCTATATAGGGTATTATTCAGACATATGACCAGAGATTAAGTAGGAATAGTGGAGCTTTATTTCCGATTTCCCTTATATGCAATGCAGATAAAGCGCCATATTTAAAACAAGTAATAATCAAATTGAAATTACAAACCAAAATAAACTTCAATCCAGATCTCTAAATTGCAAACGAAAATAAAACAAAATAAACAACACATACAAACCAAGTTTTGTTGCAAACCTACTATTCAAAGGGAAACATAAAGGATCTAGAAACATTAATAAAGATGAAAAAGAAGCCAGAAAAAGAAGCTGGATTCATATTCACAAGTGCAAGCATCACAAAAATCTATATCATCATCACTCTCCATGCAATAGTCATATCTCAACCATGGGTTCTTCCTTTGACATGGAACATGATCCTTCTCAAGGATAAGTTCTTTGAATAGAGGACGTTGATGAAGCACCCAAAGATAACGAACAGTTTCACGAAATTTTATTCGACAATCAACAATCTTACTTCCGAGTGAAGCCTTGACAAATTTGATGTGATCCATTCCCTTCTCTACATTTCTAGAAACACTGGACAATAAGATAACACCCAAGAGATATCTTGCTTGCATATGACCTAAATTAGCAGCCCTTTCAAGCATTTCCAATCCTTGGTCATAGTTGAAATCACGGAAGAAATGATCCTACATACAAAAGACAACACAAGTAACAAAAAAAAAATTGTGCCATTAAATAATCAGGGTTTCGAAAGATATTTACAAAAACTTATGTAATAATAAAAGACTTACAAATCCCTTTCGATATATGGCACCACCATTATCGTTGTCAATGCATAGATGGAAGAAAACACCAGCAACAACCTTCTGGGCTTGAGAAAGATTATCAGTATCGAAATCTTCAACATTAACTTGGGAAAGAACATGTTTCTCCTGCCCAAATTTTTCAAGCGACTTGCAACTAAAAATTAATTACCACCACAAAAAAGAGAGAATATGATCAGTGTGATAGCAACAAAACTAAGAAATGAAGGCTTAATTTCAAATCCAACCAAGAAGTCAAAAAGGTATAAAATCGAAAAATCACTTCGCATGCAATCTAGAAAACACTTCGAATGCAAAACACAAAAACACTAAGTGTTTACCTCATTATGCAATTAAAGTAGTTGGGAAGAGAATCAAAACCAACTCTCGAAACAATTTCAGAAATCAGATTGTTTGGAAGAGACAAAAAAAGACTCTGACAAGAAAGATCGTTAGATGAAGAACACTTCTGTCTTTTTGCCATTTTTCAGATGATGAAGATGAAGAAAACCGAAACCCTATCGGTATAAGATGAAGAAGAAGAAGATGAGAAATCTGAAGAGTCAGACGGGGAAGTGAAATGAATTGACAAGAGACATCCGGTCATTTATAAGGGATTAAAATTGTCTGATTGGTAACTGCTATAATGACGGTTGGAAAACGTGCCTGTAACACAAAAAAAACAAAGAAAAAAATGAAAAGTAACACGTAAGTTAAGTAGCATACGGAGTACTTGTATCAAATATTATTTGACAAGACTTGACAATTAAATATATTTTAATTAAATATTTTAATTCACATATGCAAGTTTGTTAAAATTGCTTTCTTTTATGATGAACAAGTTGTTTGAATGATCAACAAATAGTAAACAAACAAGAAAATAGGAAAAACGAACAGAAAAGAAGCAGTACTAAAAACAATATGTATGCAAGAAAGAACTGATTCATAAGCAATCATGAAAACACATATCCAGTTCAAAATATGACTTCATATGCAATCCTGAAACACCATAAAATGAAATTCAAAAGTGAAGACAAGTGTCTGCAGATCTAATTAGACAATTAATACAGCAATAGCTAGAGAGTTGCAGAAAGTTGATGCATAGTTTCACAGTTACAGTTTTCATTCCAAATCTAACTTCACAGAGGTGATACACTTTCCTTGTACAATGTTCGCCATCTTCTGGTCATTTGGAGGACATGTGTTGACAATCTTGTTCAAGTATCTGATCTTCAAGGTGGTAATATGGCTTGCATTGTTGTTAATCAGCCTTTACTTCCAATCCTTTAAGCCAGATCCCATGTATGTGTCCATGTTGTACATGGAAAAGAAGGCCAAATCTCTGTTTTCTATCCCTCCATAAATGGGAAGACGAGGCTTTGAAATTTCCATCTTCGAAATCATTTCAGATTCGGTAGGCAAATTTAAATGTTTGAAGTATAGAGGAAAAACAGTTTTCTGAAAGAGAATAACAAATAGAAGTTAGAAAAAACTCTTGAAAAAAATAAAAAATACAATCAAAATATCTTACCAGTTGTTCAGCAAAGCAGGTGTGATTGAAATTTGGATTGGTACAGGGATCCAGCAATTCACACTTCTTGGACTTCATGTTAAATGTAACAACAAAGATATGCTCCCCTGTGCTAATGGGAAATACAAACTGTGTTGGGAGGAAAAACAGAAAGTTAACATTAAGAAGGTTAACATTGAAATAAGGCAAAATAAAAGGAAACAACAGAAATAACATACATACCAAGCCAAAGTCTAGAGGGTAAACACCAAGTTTCAAATTCATAAACTCAATGCGAATTTGCTTTTCAAAAGGACAGTCATAGCATCAGGATCAGTGACTGTAACTTGCTGGATACTTGCATCCTAAAAAATTATGCAAATATAAAAATACATTATAAAACAAATGTTCAGACATGCAAACAACATATATAGAGGCACTTACACAAACTTTGGTGCTTGCAAAGAATCTATAGATATTGGTTTCACATCTCTTTAACTCTTCAAAGTTTAATACTCGGGCCCACACATCAACAATCTTAGTGTCAACACTGTAGAAGTGAGCTTGACAGAATGTATGAAAATCACGACAAGTAAGCTTTAATTCAGCATGGCTGAATATGACTTCCCTGCAAGAACAAAACATTGCATCACAATTCAACTAGTATGCAGTTCTCAATTAAACTACTATGCAGTCCCAAGTAAACATCAAATCCAATCCAAATAATTCCCAAAAATAATACAAAACCAACTAGTATGCATGACTAGATATGACTTCCCTGCAAGAACAAAACATTGCATCACAACTCAAACTAGTATGCACTTCACAAATCAAACTAGTATGCACTTCACTATTCAAACTAGTATGCAGTTCACAATTGAACTAGTATGCAGTCCCAAGTAAACATCAAATCCAATCTAGATAACTCCAAAAAATGATACAAAACCAATATAACAAATATTTTTACTTACTTTTCATTCCTATCCTGAGAAACCCATTGAAACAGACGACGTTCTTTGGCATTAGGTTTCACATCTGGATAAATATGTCTTTCCAACCATGGAGATTTTCTTGTCTCGCTAATTCTAGGAGCTCTCATTGCTGCCATGTTATCACGAAACCTATCATTTAAGCTTTGAGGAGGACGCATTGTGCGCTGAGAAGGAAAATTTCCTCCAGTTGACTGAAATATAAAATAAAATGTTAGACAACATAAAAAATGAATCAAAAAAATGATAAGTGTAACTTGAATCAAATACCCTAGTAGCTCGATGATATGGTTTTGGGGCAACATGATTTACAGAATTTGATGCAGGTTGAGACACTGTATGAAAAGGAACTTGAGGCATACACTATAAAAACATTAATAAATAGAATATATAAAACCAAACAGAAAACTACACAGGGTCTAATAATTAAAAGAAACTATTACCTGAACAGTAAAAGCTGGTGGGATTGTGCAAAACTGGAAAGCAGAAGGGCTTAATCCCATATTAATTGGTGCAAGATCTGATTTTTCAGAATCATACACTGATTTTGCAGAAACAAATGATGAAGAAACAGTGGAAGCCGGTGCAAAAATTTCTAAAGGAGGGTTGTCCAACAATACTGTAATAGGATCATTAATGGAATTACCTTCACCATTAAGAGTAAAACGGGGACTGCGGCGAGCAACCAAACCACTGAACCTAGGCATTTTCTTCTTCTTCTCCTTATCTTTAGCATCTGCAAATACAACAAAGAAAAATCATTAAGGTAAGCAATTCATAAATAAAGTAGGCTAAAATTAAGTAACTAAACTTTTCATACCAACAAGTAAGGAAACATTAGATGCTTCTTCTGTAGAAGGTAGAGATGTCATTGAACATTTATCAATTGTTAAATCAATAACATTTGTTTCAAGTCCACTGTTACTTGGATCAGATTGTTCACAGTCTACTACAGATTGTTCAAGAGACGATGCTACTGCAGATTGTCCAAGAGTGGATGCTACTGCAGATTGTTCCACTGGAACTTCTGAATCTCCACCTTCTGAAGGAATAACTGGTACATCTGAAACTTCAGATTCTCCAAGTTTGATAGAGGTTGGGGATGATAGATCTTGATCCATTGAAACATCAAAAACATTAGTTGGTTGCTCAAGTGGAACTTCAAAATAATCATTGACAACATCGTGAAAAACTGTGTCATTAAAAGAATTACTGGGACCGACATCTGTAATGGAAAGAAACAGAATAAAAATCAGGAATAAATACATATGAAACAATATAATAGACGAAAAAGTAATGAAGAAGAAAGATGAAACACCAGTAGGCATGGGTACATGCTCTGTAACTTTCTTCTCAGCAGCAATAGCTTTCTCTACTTCTTCAATCATATCAAAGACAATCGGATCAGACCAAAAGCGCTCATCACTGTCATCTAAATTTCCAGAAGCATCAACATCATCTCCAGCGACAGTTGTTGGAAGTTTTATCTTCAAAAGCCGAGTGCATTCTTCATTGACTTTCTTGAAGAAAGTATTCTGAGCATGTTCTACTGGAGCAATTTCAATGTTGTTGTAGAATTCACGAATATTGTTAGCAATTTGACGAACAACATTATATTGCTGAAGAACAAAATCCTGAAAACAAGAACAAAGATACTTAGATTATAAAATCAAGGCAAAAAAGGGATAACAACTAAAAAAAATATAAAACAAAAACATACAGGAATGGTTCCATCACCAAGACACTCTTTAGGAATGGGGCAAGAAGTTTCTGGTTGCAATGGAGGCTGAGTAGTTTCTGGTTGCAAAGCAGGCCCAGAAACAGGTAGAATTTTGCCATTCCCAAACGCACCAACAAGCATCTCATCAGCCTCTCTGGATTTCAACATTGAAGTTGTCCACACTTTGATCAGAAGAAGATCCCTTGGAATAGGTTTGTTGAGAACCATAACTCTATCAACATAACACAGCTACAAAAATGCAAATAAATTATGAAATTAATATAGGAATCATTTATAGGCAATAAGTAAGTATTCAAATCAGAAATCACTAAGTATGCAATTCGGGAAACCATACCAAAAGAAATAGCACTGGACCTCTAAACTCGGACTTAGAGCAAAGCGACCACTGCACCTTATGTTTAATGGCCAAATCGAAGATTAATTGGCACCAGTTATAGTCTTTGATCTTCGAAA
This sequence comes from Oxyria digyna, assembly GCA_029168935.1. Lineage (NCBI taxonomy): Eukaryota > Viridiplantae > Streptophyta > Magnoliopsida > Caryophyllales > Polygonaceae > Oxyria > Oxyria digyna. The sequence goes on along the minus strand of JAPVLV010000010.1, from coordinate 11,283,983 downwards.
TATCATCCAACAAATCCAATGGTCTCATGCTCATGACTCCGCAACCTTGGCTTTCAATCACTAAAGTGTAAAACAACATAACAAAGTTCCTTTTGAACATATCATCACCAGCATCACAATCCACAATTTTCTTGCATATTTCTGAGGGCTTCAAAGTAGTATTGTTGGAAGGCTCCCGATACTGTGCCCTAAACTCAGCTAATAAGTTAAAATTGTGAACTCTACTTGGAAGAACTATTGGAACACCACAGTCAGGAAGCGCAAAAACCCTTTTAACATCTGCAACTACTAGAGGTATTTCTTTACCTAAAGAACTCAATTTCAGAGAACAATCCCCAGCTTCAAAACTCTGAACAACAAAGTGAGATAGATTTCTAGGCAAAGTTTGAATGTTCCAGTCAAGGATGCTACCAAATCCAATATCAATAACAGCCTTCTTCTGATCTTCAGACAACTTTTTAAGAGCGATAAACAAAGCTTTGGGGGAGTTCCTAGAAGAGAGGGTATCAAAATGAGACTTCATGGCGCCCATAACTTTTTTCCTAACAACAGTGCGACCATCGTGAGATATGAGAGCTGGCTGCTGGTTATGACCTAGATATCTGCTTATATCCAATGCTCTCTTCAACTTAGGATCTTCATCTGAATCAGAACTGTTATCAGGTGAATCTGCATATGTCACTTTATCTTTTCCTTTACCCATAATTGCATCCTTAGCAGCTGTTTTTCTGGGAACTTTAAACCTAGGACTATTCCTAATAACAATGCCAGCCTCCTTATCCTTACATGGCTTCTGCAACTTAGGAGAAGAAACAACAGGAACTTGAGGAGGAGAAGGTATTGACTCCTGAGAAACTGATGCTTTGAGAAGGTTAAGCCTAGGACTACTCCTAATAACTATGGCACTCTGCAAGTTGGGAGAAGAGAGACCAGTAACAGGAGGAGGAGGAGAAGGTACAACATTGATGTTGTTGTGTTCATCTTGAAATGCAGACTTGGCAAGTTTAGAATTCAATATACTTGCAGGAGTGCGGCTACTCTTCTGTTTCCCTAAAATGTAACTTCTTCCTGCAAAGATAAAGACATAACATTATGAAAAGAATATACATTCCAGATAAGCATCAAAAGGAATACAGATAAACAACAAATGATAGAAAGAAACACAGAAATGCAAACCACGAAGACTTCATATGGAAAAAACAACAAAAAACTTCAAACATCAGTTATGATGTTAATAGCATCTAATAATTAACTACCAATTGAGGAAGCACTTCATATACAAAACACAAGTCACTTCATATGAAAACATAGGAATACAAATAAATCACAAAATCAAAGAAACAAATGAAATGTAAACCCAAATGACTTCATATGAAAACACCAAAAAAAACTTCAAACATCACTTAGACTGAAATAAAAGCATCATAGTCATTAACTACCAATAGCGGGAAAAAAGAAAATGTTGTAATAGCATAAACAGAACAAAACTCACTTCATATGCACACAACAAGTCACATTATATGAGATCACAAAACACTTACAAAAAAACCACACAGAAATAGTGAATAATGTAATGACATGCATACAACAAATGGAGTAAAAAACAAATTTAGGAAGTTGCAATAAACAGAACACAAAATTAAGGTTTATAAAAAGTAAGTTCAAATTTAAAATACAAGTATTCGACAAAAATAATACCAATTACAGACGTTTAAGAGCAAAACAAACAAATAAACTAAATCCAGTGAAGGAGATTTTATCTCATCGGAAGCTTTAGAATCAGAAGACATGGTAAAGAGACTGGTATGGAGTGAGAACAAAAAAAAACTATCGAAATGAAGAGAAAACGAAGAGAGAATGAGATATGATGGAGGGGAGCTGGAAAAAAGGGAAAAATGAGCTTGAGAAGGATATCAACAATGGCGATTATGGAGCGAAATTTGGACGGAAGAAGAGTGAAAGGGGAGAGCTGATGAAAAAAGAAAGGGAAGCGGGATTTATAAAAGGCGCGTGAGCGCGTGTTAATGAAATCCACGTTATAACGTGGACCGTTGGATGAGAAGGATTAGACGGCTGAGAATCGTTCTCACGATAAGGCCGGTTCTCTCCTAAAATCCGTTCTCACCTGAACCGGTTTCTATATATATATATATAGGATAAAGATATGATAAAAGATAAAAATCGATATTTCTTTTTGTTATATAACCTATTAGATATCTTTTTGATTTTTTTACTTATTTAATTCAAAGATATATATCAAAATATAAAGTCGGATGATGTTGAAGATGACATGGTGGATGATGTAGCATAGCTTAGAGGTCGACACATAGGCGAATTGAATATAAGGGCGACATGTGGCAAAACAACGTTCTGTTTTAGTATATGTATAGATTATCCGGAACAAAGATATAACTAGTAAAGATGAATTATCCATTGCTTACCAGAAATGTCTGGTCCAAATCCAGTGAATCGAATGATCTCATAAAAAAATGTCTAAAATCTCATAAACATTACCTGCAATATACAAATTTTCACCTCAACTTAAACATCTAAAATCTCCATGAATAAATAGTACAGCAGAACTAGAAGGGGAAAAAATGTAATAACAAATCAACATGAAATTGCCCATAAATAAAATTCAGCCTACAGAAAACTGAAGGATTTACATGTTTCAAATGAGCTCAGGGTTCTACTCTCGAGTTTGTCAATTCAACAGTCCTTTAAGCGGATAAAGTAAGTTTCTTGATACCAGGGAACGAAGGCAGGATGGCGACCACAGGATCCCCATAGCCAACTGGATCTGTTGATAGACAAAGGTGAATAAACAACAAAGAATTTCATACTTTTTAGGGGAACAGATAAATGCTTACCATCATCTTCTAACAGAAACCTCACAACTTCACCTGCTACGGTCGCCTGCAATTTTATTGAAAAAATAGGCATAATGAGACAGCAATATAACTTACATTTTATCTTAAGAGCTAGAGCAATGACGTAAACGTCTCACTAACCTCTACTGCAAACTGACCACCGAGTTGGTCAATAAAGCAAAGAGTTTGACCTTCTTTGACTATTTGTCCCTGTTAACATTACCAGAAAATGCAAGATAATTAGTCAGTGATAAGTATGAGATGCGGAAGAAAGAAAAAAACTCGCTTTGTAAATTCAGCTATGAGCGTGTTTTGATTTTCGGACAAAATGCATTATTAATGCATTTGTTTAGAATCCAAACACACTTGCAAAATCCATGTAATTGTTATCACAGCTATGATGAGATCAATGCTGACACTTGAGAAAAGGTTAGATTATATGAGCTCTCTTTGTTATCTAGGGTGTTTTTCAGTTACCTCTTTGCAAGGTGGTGGTGCACGCTTCTTCTTTAACATACGGGATCTTCTGAAAAAGCCAACCTGCAGGGAGTACAGATTTTGGATTTCGGTTCACTTAAAATACTTTAAGTAGAGGTGTATATCCAGAGTATATTACCCTTGGAGACATAACTAGTACCAATCCCTTATCTGCAGCTACATCAAGAAATTTGTCCCCTTTCCTCTCATAACCGTCTGACTTGACAAGTGCTAATGAAGTGGACATAGCTGAACCGTTTTGTGTAGGTGCCTCAGCTGTAGCTTCTTCAGTAAGAGAAGCAGATGGTGCAGCAGGAGGTGGACTCAAAGCCAAGCTCCTTGTAATATGGAGGTGAAATCCATTGAGCTGATCACAAAAGAAAATACATGGAATCAGGGGCTGGTTTGAGGAAGAAAGTGCAAAATAAATGAAGGCACGGGTAAGGGGTAGATGGGATTTCTTATATAAATTATTAAATTATAAATCCACCTAAGAATTTCTCAAATGAGCAAGATAATAGTATTTCAATAAAGCATACTAGTAAGAAGTATTTAGTGCCCTTAACCTAAAAATCGAAACAAATTGAATAAATGCACCAGTTGCTGTCATTTTAATAAAGAGGTTGGAAACTTGACTCCTAGTTTGCATATGCGACAAAAGAACTGTCGTAAACTGGTCAATGACTATTGGCATTTTTGTTTTTGTCGGATATCTGATGAATAAGACATTTCACCCCTCCCCCCTTCCCATAGACAAGGTTAGGCAAGGGGGTAAATACCACCTGTTTGACATTCTTCATTCACAAACAAAATTATATTTGATGACTTACTTTCAGTTCAAATTCAGCAACAGAAGTTGTATCACATAATTCTGACACCAGATATTCCACCTGTAAAAAAGTATAAATTTAAAAGTTCGAAATTGTAAAAACAGAAGCAACAATATATAACTGCAAACTAAAATCAGCCCTTAGATTCTTGGAAGTAATTACCCTCTTGTATGCAAGCATTTATTATGGAAATGATATAAATGATGGATTAATGCTAATGGATCATATCATGTAATTATGTAGACGGTTATTATACTCTGAGAAACAATTTTTCTCTAAGTTTAAAATCCATTTCTTATTGAAAATGGATCTGAAAGAATTACAAAAAGTAAAAAGTGCATCTCAGCTAAATATAAGATGAAGCAATTCTTTATCTCTCCCTTATCCTCGAGCCAGATACGGAAAACAAATGTGTATTTACGAGCCAACTTTTACGCATTAGTTTTGATCCAAGAAAATATTAGATATGAAGGTAAGAAGTCACTGGTTTTATCAACTTGTTACCAAAATTGGGTTTGGAAGGACAAAGGGAATAGTGGGGCAGATGTTAAATCAACTTGTTACCAAAATTGAAACCAGAGTTATCAGAGACATAATTACTGGTTTGATTTTATATGATTCACATCCAACACGTAAAGGCTTAATCTAAACAGGAAATAAATTTCCCCAAGGGTCATCTTGATTTTGCTAGCTTTTGAGCATCCTGTCACTGAACCACCATAACATAAATATAATCTAATAATACATAACCGAAACGAAATGTCACTTCGATACAACACGGGCAGTTATTACAACAAATGCGGCGACAAAAATATGCAGAAATTTGTGATCGTCTTTAGTTTCTTGTTAAAGTAAAAAAAGGATGAATTGAAGTCAAAGGTGATATCAAGTCAGACTCATGTAGTGAACATTCTTAGTCTCGCAAGAACACTATGTTTGAATAAACTTCACAGATATGAACAGATAGTGAAGTACTTACATCTCGTGCACTTGGAATTAGCTCACTCGGAGGCCCAGAGAATTTCTTTTCTTCACTTTCTACCTCTGAAATTGTAGCAGCTGTCACGTCACAATAAGAAGAAAAAAGAAACATAAGCAATTTCAAACAGAACGGTAGATTCTTTCAAACACAAAGAAATTTGCACTAGCGAGCGAACTTAGTGATTCCTGAAAAGAGAATCCACATCTACAGTTCCATCATAACATACTGAATATTATATCCTGTTTAAAATTTAAGCATGATGATAGAATGTCTACATCATTAGCTAACACTCAAAACAACAACAACAATCAACATAGTATATTCCCACCGAAGTACACATCCATTCCCAGAGAAGTCAAGATAATAGCTAATTAAAACTCTCTCTCTCTATATATATTATATCACCAATTACCACTCATTACGTAACTGCTAAACTCGAGATTGCAAAAAGGCACAATTAATACTTTTTAAACAAAACTGCTATCAGCAAATTTACTAGTTTTCATGGAATAGACACCTGAGCCCTGTATTAATCATCCAAACAATCCAATACAAGTGTCTCCAATATTCATATAGATGAAACCTCGACAGTCTAAATTATGATTGAAAGACTGTCCTACCATAACAAATAAAACTCAAGAGAACAAATGCATAAGCATAGATACAGTCTACAGGTGCTTAAAGTACTTATCAAAAGAGGAAAATCCAACAATGCTGAAAAGAGTAGAGGCAACTCACATTCAGTGCTCAGAGGACCACAAAAAACAGCCAATGATTTCTTCAATCTACATGGTAATGCAATGCCGCCATACTTCTTCGCTCTCGGTTGGGCCCAGGTTTTAATGCCCTGTGATGACTGCAGACAAAAGGAATGTGCTCTTCTGAAATCGGAGTTCAATACTTTAAGATGGGGAACACCTAAATGCCCTGCAGCTAGACAGGAAACAGATTAGTCACCAGTACTTTCCAGTGCTCTGATTTCAGATAGAAAGACCTAAATTTTTTAGAAGCAAGTTCATAAACCACATAATCTCAGACCAATTAATAGAAAACAACAAAATTTTGGCGAGTAAATGATTCAACATCTTATGATCAGAGTACGGAATTCTTCAATTTGGTTGCATATCAGGTTGGAACCTGTTCTGAGCAAAGAAAAAGCTAGAATCATAGTAAAGGAAAACGAAAAAGAAGTAATTCGATTTTGAATCGGGAAAAACTGATCGAATTGAACATCTGTTGGATTACTACTGGTATTATCCGGTGCATTAGGCATTGTGGCAGAATTGAATAATCGGAAAGAGAAAGCAATAATAGCGAGTAAAATGAACAAGTGTAGGGAGAGAGAGTCACCGGCGGCAGCCATTGTAGGAGCTTGAGAAGAGGCTTAGACCAGATTGAGTATTGTAGTAGGCTTGGCAGAAAACGACGGAGAGATAGGGAGTGAATGGTTGGGTTTTGGGGTTCAATTTGGGCCCCTTTTTCAAACTGCGACGGAGCTCACGAAGACGAACATATACCAATTCCAAAACACATTCACATCAATATACACATAACATTAAGCTAAGAAAATCTATTACGAATGGATATGATATTATTTTTTGAATCGTTTGGTTGGCCACAATACTTTGATAATTCACCAAAAAAATAATGAAAGTCATATTCAATTCTACTAAATGTAAGTTAAGACAATTTATACCGGAAATTAATGTAGATCGAAAGACATCGTAGGGAAATCATATGAGAATTGTGTTTAATCGTAAGGTGAAATCACCATGCAAATGAGAAAGCTCCCGTTTCATTCGATATGGAATAATTATAAGTGGAATTCAACCAATGTGAAAATCTTATCTATATAAAAACTGGCTGTCCATTGTCAAAATTGAATGAAATTGGTACCAATTTAATGCATTACTCATTTCTTAATCACCTCCTATTGGTACCAATTTAAATACATGTCCTATTGGACATGTATTTAAATATCTTTCTTATATCCCTATGTTATATTTATTTATAGTTTACTTGATTAAGTCACAAATTAAATTAATGTGTGAGCTTCTCTTATGACAATGCAAACTTATTCTAATATTATGTTTTAAAACTACTTCAAACATAAATATAAGGAAATAAAAAATACTTATGTTTACAAATATTAATAAATTTGATAACAACAACAACATATTAACAAATAATGTATAACTATATTAAATCACATACGAAAATCCGTAATTTTCTCGCGCGGAGCGCGAGGCCCGTATCTAGTATCTGTAACAAACTACTTATACCTAGCCACTTACGACAGTTGCAATAACAAATTTATTCACTACCAATTACAATTTGTCAACTCAGCACACAAGACCCCACGTCGTCTTCACTTTGCTCCGGCTCGGTGGTGGATGAACTGACTGTAATGTGGCTCCAATAGGAAGAACAATGTGGCTCGAGTAACAGCGAAGGCATATAACCAACACCCCCCTCAAGATGGAACTCGCTGAAGATTCATCTTGGAGAAAAGAAACTCGTGTTGAGGTTGTGACAGAGCCTTGGTCATAGAATCAACCAACTGAAGAGAAGAAGGGATGTAGGATGTTTGTAGAAAACCAAATTCGATTTGCTCACGGGTGAAATGGCAATCGATATACAAATGTTTAGTGCGTTCGTGATAACAAGGATTTGCAGCCATTTGTTGCGCATGCAGCCCGGTTATCACAGAACAAAGTAATCGGAAGTGACGCCGGTATACGCAAATCCTTAAGGATTTAACTCACCCAAAGAAGCTTAGTTGTAGTAGCCGCCATGCTGCGATATTCAGACTCATTCGAAGAACGCAAAACAGTTGGCTGTTTTTTAGTCTTCCAGGAAACAAGGACATGTCCAAGGAAGACACAATACCCTGTAACCAATCGCTTAGAAAAAAGCAACAATTACCCCCAATCGGCGTCCGTAAAGCCAACCACTTCCAGAGAGGATTGGACAGGATAAAGAAGCCCCAAAGTGGGAGTAGATGCCAAATAACTAAGAAAATGTTGAGCAACTTGCCATTGAGGAAGGTGAGGCATAGATGAATTGACTTAGATGTTAAACAAAGAAAGACAAATCCGACCAAATCGAGGTGAGATATAACAAATAACCCACGAGGCGACGATATTGCTCAAGATTATCAAGGATTTTGCCAATATCCTTGATAATGTAAGAAGAATACTTTCGTTGACTCCGATACACACCATATTCATCCCTATACAACTCCATGCCCAAAAAATATATGGCAAACCCAAGGTCTTTGATTGTGAACCGAACATGCAATGTTGTCTTTACCTGATCTATGGTTTCCATATCGGTCCCTGTAATCAATATGTCATCAACATATACTAACAAAGCCATACAAGAATGTCTCACAACTCGTAAGAACAAAGAATAATCAGTTTTAGACTGAACATAACCCTGTTGAATCAGAAATTGACATAACTCTTCATTCCATTGTTGATACGCCTATTATAAACCATAAAGTGATTATTTGAGCTTGCGTACCTCTGTAGAAGAAGCCTTGTGATACCCTCACGTGGTACCATATAAATTTCTTCATCAATATGACCATGAAGAAACACATTGTTGACGTCCAATTGGTAAATAGGCCAAGTGTTGGCCGAAACCATAGAAATAAAAATGAGAACATTAGGAAGTTTGGCTACGGGAGAAAATGTGTGCTTATAGTCTTTACCAAGTTTTTGGCTGAAACCTTTGACAACAACCTAGCCTTGAACCTCTCAATGGTGCCATCACTATTGTACTTCACCTTGTAGACCCATTTGGATCGAATTGCCTTATGGACAGGTGTCAGCTGGTAAATGAGTTAACTCCCAAGCTGTATTTGTTTCCAAAGCAAGCAACTCTTTATTCATAGCCTCGATAAAAGGCAACTTGTGAAACTTAGCTCTACAACAAATGTCACAAACAATAGAATCACCCAAATGTGCTTTACAATATGGAAAATGCAACAACTTAGAATGGGATATATGCCACATCCTCTTATGAATCAATAAAGCCGAGTCATCTATACAATGATGTTTTTGTAGCAACATTTATTGAAACTGTAAAATCTTTTCTCAGCATATCCTGCCTTGAACAAGACCCAACTCTAAGCTTATATAATCCTCCCATCGGAGGTCCAACTACTACTGCCTTGTCAGTTATGAGGTCCTGCAAAACACATTTATCCTCATAAAACATTGTGTAGATGCCCTGAGATTTGTTTAACTTGCATACAGACAACAAGTTATACTTGAACTCAGGAACAAAAAGGACTCATGTATGGATGTTAAGGCCGGCTATCAGCAATAGGGATTGCATGATTTGGGTTGCACAACTTATTTTTTTGCTTTTATTTATATCTTTATACTAAATAAGATTATAAAAATATTATAAAAATAGTTACAAAAAAAAAGGGATACAAAGCATGCGACCAAATATTAAAAAATCTATGCAACCCCCATTGTGGGTAGCCTAACTAGAACTGTCACCAGTATCCATAGCTTCCAGAGGACTTTCCATGTTGTCATCATGACTACTTTCAACATTGACCATAACCTTACTGACTTTCAACATTGGCCACAACCTTACTGACTTTCCTACCTCGTTTCCCTTTATATCATCCGGATATCCAATCAACTCAAAGCATTGTTCTTGAAGATGTCCTTCTTCCTTGTAATTAGTACATAATTTGTTTTCACCTTTGTTTCTCTTATCTCTTTTAGTACCTGATCCTCCACTAGTGCCTTTACCAGGATTATAATTTTGTTGACCAGCAAAGAAGGCAGACTGAGTGATAGTATCCTTCCTAGTAATTTGTTTCGGTTTCTTAACTTGAAGAACTATATGATAAACTTTGGTGATAGGAGGTAAAGGCTCAGTCTGACTCTTAATAGACTTAACATCAGAATTCAATTTCATAAGAAAATCCATGGTCTTAGACTGATTATCCATAGACATATGAGTTATAATGCTTCCTTGTTCTTAACAAAAACCCATTTCAAGAGTTTCATAATCTTGAGTTAAGAGAGTGGTAATGAGTGGCCGCATGGAGGTTGACACCTCCCAAACACAACCCTTGACACCGGACTTAGTCCCGGAAACCCAAGACACCATGGTCACTGAAGTCTCTAACCCAGGCCAACCACCAAGCGATCCGCCGGACCCCCCAGCTCCCGATGAAGCTCAGGTGGAACTGGCTGATGCCCCGACGACCCATGACGGGACAACTCCCCTGTCATGGATTCATGTTCTGAAAGGTGAAGAAAAGGTGGATATTAATGCACGACCGATGCTCCCAGACAAGTTTCTTGATGGGAAAATCATGGTGGACTTCCCGGAAGGTACTGAAAACGATCCGTTCGTTACGATTGCCACAGAGGTTCTGGAAGCGCTCTCCATTCCTTGGACCTCTTCTTTGGTGATTAAGACGTTGGGCACTACTGTTCCTTACGAGATCATGGGGAGAAAGCTTCAAGAACGTACTATGGAAACCTGCCGGTGGCTTCAGACTTATTGATCTTCCCCGGGGCTACTTCATCGTCAAATTCACTCTTGCTGAAGATTATATGAAAGCTCTTGTTGGAGGCCCCTGGACCATTTTTGGGCATTATTTGGTCATTAAGCAATGGTCTTCTTCATTTAATGCCCTGACAGATACGATTACCACTTCTCCCACTTGGATCCGTATTGCCCATCTCCCTGTCATTCTTTATGAGGAAAATGTTTTGATGCAGATTGCCACTGGACTGGGAAGACCTATCAAGGTGGACATGAAGACTATCCAGGCTGACCGTGGAAGATTCACACGTATATGCGTTGAAGTAGACCTGACCAAACCCCTCTAGGGGTCCATTTACATCAATGGTGCAAGATTCCTCATTGAATACGAGAATCTTCACACCATCTGCTATCAATGTGGCCTCTATAGGCATTTCATGCACCAGTGTCCAAATAACCCAACCAATATTGAGAAGAAGAAAGCTGCTGATACGACCGCAGAAAACCAAACCCCACTGTTCAATAGTTCTGGTAAACCTGGCCCTATCGGAACGGCCAAACATGGGGAGTGGATGCTTCCCTATCAGCGCCGGCGGCGGCCCACTACAAACCCTAGAGACGTTGCAACCAAAAGAGGCCCCCTGATCCTGGACCATCAAAAACACATCGAGATTTGGGAACTTTTCTGTCCTGGGAACACTGGACGACAACGACACTAGTGGAAAAAACCCCTGTTGCAGCTCCCTTGTTGAGGCGGGCAAACTAATGTGCACCTCAACAGTGGTCTGTTGAGGCGTACATTATAATGTGCGCCTCAACAAGAGAGATGCAACAAGGTTTGTTGAGGCGCACATTATAGTGTACGCCTAAACAGACACTTGTTGAGGCGAACATTTTTTTGCCCGCCTCAAAAAGTAGAGCCTCAAAAGGGTTTGTTGAGGCGTACATATTAATGTACGCCTCAACAAACCCTCTTGAGGCGTACATAATATTGCCCGCCTCAACAAGTTGTTAAATATACAAGAAAAAGAATCGGAAATTGGTAGTCTTTTGAACCTTTTTTATCTATCACACGGATCATCATTTTACACCATTAGATCTTAAATAACATACCCATCCAACGACTCACATTAAAACAATAAAAAAAACACAAATACATTTACAATCCTCCAAAACCCTAAAACTATCATCTCCTCTATCCTCTCGCTGCTATCTGTTGCCTCCTCTATCCTCTCGTTGTCCTCTATCCTCTCGCTGCCTCTATCCTCTCAATCTCATCCTCTCGATGCCCATTGATTTCCTTCTCTACAAAATCATCTCCTCTTCGCTGCTATCTGTTTGCCTCCTCTATCCTCTCACTGTCCTCTATCCTCTCGCCGTCCTCTATCCTCTGTGTGCATCCGCCACTTTGTCTTTGCGACAACCCCGAAGAAAAGCCCGGGATGAAGGCGATTGTTTGGTCTAAAGGGGCCGAGGAGACGGAGACGGGCTCTCTGTCCAGATCCGAGTTCTTCTTCGTCGTTGGGTTCTTCTTCCTCGCGAATCCGCCTCTTCGTCTTTGCGACAAACCCAGAGAAAATCATAAGTCGTCGGGCTCAAGTTGTAGCAGCAAGATCTCTTTTCCCCGGATGAGGAAGAGAAGAAGTTGAGATCCGAGCTCAAATTGTCGCATCGCCTCAGATCCGAGCTCAGATCTATAACATCGCCTCAGATCTGTAATGTCGATCGTCGCCTCAGATCTCTTTTCTCCGGACGAGGAAGAGAAGAAGTTTGATTTTAGGATTTTATCAGGACTTTGATTCGGTTGGTGAGGTAATTTTGTTTTGCTTTTAGGGTTTTTTCTTGGACATTCGTTTTTGGTGAAGTCCCCATCAATGGTGCTTTAGTTTGGAAATTTCAGGAATGGGCAGAACTTAGTTACGTAGTTAGCAAGGTGGTTGATCGATGATCGAACACTGAATCGTGTAATTATTTTTATTTTTGTAATGTTCTTCTTTTTAGATCTATTGTAAGGAATATATACAATAAAGCATTACAAGTTTGTTTTGATTGTTCGATTTTAGAAGTTCATTGTGATTGTTCGATTTTAGTTCTGAGTGAGTTTGCATAAGAATTGTATTAATTGGAAAAACAACTAAGATTTATTAACCGGAATAGAGACAAAATCCTCCATCCTGCAAGTTTTTTTTTGTTTGCAGCATGACTTGTTGAGGCGGGCGGGTTTTTGCCCGCCTAAAAAACCCCTCTTTTTAGAGGCGGGCAGATGTATCTGGTACACAATATTTGCCTATCTGTTGAGGCGGGCATTATTGTGACCGCCTCAACAACTCACTTGTTGAGGCGAACAAATGCCCGCCTCAACAAGTATTTACTTGTTGCAGCCCCCTCTGTTGCAGCGACCCTTGCCTGCCTCAACAGGGGGGTTTTTGCCTGCCTCAACAGAGGTTTTTTCCACTAGTGCGGGAACATGACTACAGAACCTGCTGCACCTCGTACCAAAGAGGCAAACCAGAAAGTGTGGCAGAAGGTAGAGAAACAGATTAACCAGAGGAAAGAAGGAGGTCCAGAAGTTGAAAGTACGAAAAACGACAAAGGGAAGGCTATTTTTGTGAGCGAAAGAGAACAGACAGTGGCGCCAGGTCAAAGACAGGGGAGAAATGCCTTTTCCAAGAATAGCCCGATGCCTTATAAAGGAGGGAAAAATATGGGTCAGCAGAAGAAGGGGCCCATATTTCAACACAGTCTTGTAGGACCACCTGATCTTTTTATTGTTGGGCCTGCTAAACGGACTAGAGCCAATTTTGAAGAGGCCCAATCTCTAAACCCAGCAACTAATGCGATGGACTCCCAAAATCTCACTCCCACCAATCCCATTCATAAGCCTGTTACCAATACCTCCACGAGCCCTACTACTGAAGCCCCGTCAAAGGCTAACTCTGGGACGCATGAAGTCTGTTTGGAGATTGCCCAACCTAACGATGACACCAGAGAAACAACCATGGATATGGCAGTTACTGAGAAAAATGAGTCTGCTGAGGGCTCTGATCCTTCTTCTTAAGGATCATGTTTGTTTCTCCCTCCCGTTTATCCAAATGAATTGCATCATATGGAATTGTAGAGGAGCTGGGAAAGCCAGCTTCATCCGCTCTACTAAATACATGATTAGGCGCCACGCAGTGGACGTCATTGCACTCTCCGAAACCCACATCTTTGGCGATAGGGCACAGGAAGTGTGTGAAGCTTTAAACTTGGGCAAGTTTGTTCGTGTGGAGGCGCAAGGTTTTGCCGGGGGTTTATGGCTGCTGTGGAAAACTGAGAATGTTAATATTTCTGTGGTCAAACAACTCTCCCATCTCATCCATGTTATTATTAGTAAGGATGATGTTTATCTGGACTTCATCTTCATATACGCTCCCCCTTCAGTGCATCGTCGTAAAAAAATTTGGACTACCTTAAGACAAGAGATCCTTATGGTTAATGGTCCTCTTTTCGTAGGAGGAGACTTTAACTGTATTTTGAACACTCAGGAGCGTTGTGGGGGATCGGGTGCGCTTCATCCGAACACTGCTGATTTTCAGGACCTTGTAGACAACACTGGTATCATAGATATGGGATTTCGGGGCCAGCAGTTCACGTGGTCCAGGGGAACTGAGGCTCAGTCTTTGCTTTCCAAACATCTCGACCGTGTTTTTATGAACCTGGACAGCTGCAGCTCGTGGCCTAATGCTTCTGTGAGACACCTCCCGAAACTTGGTTCGGATCATACCCTGCTCCTTTTCACCCTCTTGCCCGATAACAAGGTGGATAAGAGTAGGAGACCGTTCCGTTTTGAAGCGGCTTGGCTTACGCACCAAGATTTCTTACCTTTTATTGAGAAGGTTTGGATGAGAGACTCCCCTTCTAATGAAGCTTTACATGGCCTTAAGGATAAGCTACTCAAATGGAATAAGAAAATCTTTGGCCATATCAATGTCAGGAAAGAGGATATTACCAAACTGCTGGAGGATACCCATGTACAAATGGACTGTAATCCCACGGATGATCTTGTTCAGTTGGAGGCAAAGCTGCAGCAAGACTTGAATGATGTCCTTGAGAAAGAAGAAATCATGTGGTTACAGAAATCTCGGGAAGAGTGGCTGAGATCCGGAGATCGTAACACCTCTTTCTTCCACGCCTCTACCATCATCCGCCATAGGAAGAACCGGGTCACTGCTCTTAAGGATGAGAACGACTGTTGGGTTGACGGTAAAGATGAGCTTGAAAATATGGTTGTGGGTTATTTTCGCAACTTATATTCTATCCCAGTAGAAGAGCTTTATCCGATCGCTTTACCCCATGGCCTCTTCCCTACTGTCAACTTGGAGAAGTGGAACGAACTGAATAGTGTCTTTTCTGATGAGGAGATTTATAAGGCCATCAAAGGTATGAGTGGTCTTAAGGCGCTGGGCCCGGATGGTTTCCAACCCATCTTCTTCCATAGAAGTTGGTCCATTATTGGGAAGTCCATTACCAAGGCAGTGCTGAACTTTTTCGACTCGGGTAAGCTTCCGCAGAATCTTAATGATACTTTGATTTCCCTTATTCCGAAGACTTCAAACCCGGACAAAGTTAGCCTTTTCCGCCCTATTAGCCTTTCCAATGTTCTTTACAAGACTATCACTAAGGTCATGGTGAACCGTATGCAACCCATTCTCACTGAGCTGATCGCTCCCACTCAAGGAAGTTTTCTCCCGGGCCGCTTAATTACCGACAACATTGTTCTTGCTCAGGAGATTGTTCATTCCATGAGAAGAAAGCAAGGAAAATCGGGTTGGATGATGCTTAAGATTGATCTTGAGAAGGCCTATGATAGACTCCGTTGGGATTTTATTGTCGACACCCTTCATGATGCGGGTTTCCCCGCGACGTGGGTTGAGTGGATTTCCCAGTGCATTTCTCCCTCCCGTGGTATCAGGCAAGGCGATTCTATCTCACCGTACCTCTTCCTTCTGTGCATTGAGAGATTAAGCCAGTTAATTATGAACTTGGTGGAGACTGGTAGTTGGCGCCCTATTCGGATATCAAGAAGGGGCCCGCAACTTTCACACCTCATGTTTGTTGATGACATAATCCTTCTTGTTGAAGCTTCTATCCCACAGATTAAGATCATCAAAGAGTGCATTGACATTTTCTTCCGCTCTTCTGGTCAACGGGTTAACGCTCTCAAATCTAAACTCTATATCTCTCCTAATATTGCTAGTGATGTGGCTAATCAGATTGCAGCAGAGTGCGGGTTCCAGCTGACAGATGATCTGGGTATTTATCTCGGCATGCCCCTCTTCCACAAGCCCATGGATAAGGCTTCTTTCGAGCCTATGCTCCAAAAAATCAACGGCCGCCTTGCGGGCTGGAAGTGCAACAAACTGAGTATAGCTGGCCGCGTTACTCTTGCGAAGTCAGTTCTAAGCTCTATTCCCATTTACTCAATGGCTACCGTCAACCTCCCGAATTCTGCTTGTGAGTCCATTGATCGTATGACTCGTTCTTTTATCTGGGGAAGTTGGGGGGGGGGTCCAAGAAGATGCACAAGATGAGATGGAACGAGAATTGCAAACCTAAGAATCTTGGGGGCCTCGGGATCAAAAGCATGACTGAATTGAATGGTGCATTGACGGGTAAGCTTGCCTGGTGCTTTTTGCGGGACAATGATAGCCTCTGGGCAAGCGTCATTACAGCTAAGTATATAAGACCTTCTCATACGGAGCGATCTTCTCCCTCCGCCTCCTGGAGTGCTATTCATAAGGGTGTTAACGAAGTCATTGTTCGTGGTTGTCGATGGAAGCTTGGTTATGGCTCCTCGCTTCGCTTTTGGAGGGATCATTGGGTTATTGATCACAAACTTGAGGATTGGGCTGTTTGTCCGATTCCACCGACCATCTATGAATCCACTGTGAGAGATTTCTGGGTTGAAGGCGCTGGGTGGGACTGGGCGACGCTGAACTTTTTCTTCCCCCCTCTATCGTCCTTAAGCTTGCAGCAATCACTCCTTCAGATACTGAGGAGGATGGGGACGTCATTTGCTGGGGACTCACGCCGGACGGTAATTACTCTGCCTCTTCGGCCTATACTCTTTTGAAAAAGGTCCATGGGATGGTGGATATTAATAGCAATATTTACGATAGGATCTGGAAGCTCAGTGCTCCAGAACGGGTCCATACTTTTCTCTGGCTCGCCTTTCGTGGTGGTGTTCTGACTAATCAGGAGCGGAAAAGACGTCATTTGAGCGCTTCTGGTGATTTCTCACGTTGTGAGGGTGAGCCCGAGTCTCTTCTCCATCTCCTCAGAGACTGCAGAGAAGTTGCTACTGTCTGGGCTGAACTTAAACCTCCCTGCAGCACCGAGTTTTGGGCGTGTTCTTCCTCTGCTCAGTGGCTTCGTTTCAATATGGAACTCAATCTCCCCAAAGCTGCTGCTGATGTCTGGCGCTGCACTTTTGCGCTGGCAATCTGGAATTTCTGGAATTGGCGCAACCGGTGGATCTTCAGCAATATCTCTTCCCCCAGCAACAAAGTTGAAGTGATCAGAAATCAGGTCCAGGATTATTCTAAGGCCAATTGCAAGAACGTGGTTTGTGGGCCTAGGCCTAAACACGAGATACAAGTTGGTTGGTCTCCACCGAATCCGCTTTGTGTGAAAATTAATACTGATGGTTCTCTGGTTGATGGGCGAGCTGTTGCTGGAGGTTTGATCCGGGATGAACATGGACAGTGGCTTGTTGGTTTTGTACACAACATTGGTATTTGTTCGGTTCCTATGGCGGAGATTTGGGGCATCATCTCGGGTCTTCGCCTTGCTTGGGACAGGGGATACATGAGGGTTTCCTTGGAAACAGACTCGCAATTGGCGGTTCTGTTGCTAAGTAAACCTATAGATCGTTGCCACCCCTTGCTAGCCTTGTTGCTACGGCTCAAGGCTTCATCTGTAGGGATTGGGTTTGCCAATTCCGTCACATTTTCCGTGAAGCGAACGTGGTCGCTGACCACCTAGCTAATTTTGCTTTTGATTTCCCTTTAGGACTTCATGTGTTAGATTCGCAACCCGTCGGGGTTTGTAACTTTTTGGAGAACGATGTAAGGGGTCGGACTACACCCCGTTTTGTTTTAAAGTAGTCCCTTTTATATAAGCCCCCGAGAGTGTCGCGCCTCTCGTTTTACCAAAAAAAAATATATCCATAGCCAGAACTTGCTTCAAATTAAAATACCACTCCACAATGTTTCACTGTCGAAACCACCACAACCATCGCTCTCTCCGGCGGAACCGACTCCCTCCTCGCCTCCCTCTCCCTCAACGACCCCATATTCACCGACCGCAACCCCGACACCTTCTCCTTTCTCCGTTCATCCTCCACCTTCTCCCTCTAACATCTCCTCTAAGAAGCCTCTCTCGCCTCGCACCTCGCACGCACCTTCTCTAATCCGCCCTCACACCTCCTCTCTCCGGAATCGACGCCTCTCTCGCCTCCACCCTCCTCCCCGCCTCCCACGCCTTCCTTTCCGCCTTCGACGAACAAGACTCCCTCTGGATGGCACACGGAGGCCAGATCTCCACCTACGACTCCAGATCTCTCACCGGATCTACTTTCCAGATCTCCACCTACGACTCCGGATCTCTCACCGGATGGAAACGAGATCTGGAATTTGGGGGCAAACGAGATCTAGATCTGGAAGTTGAAACGAGATCTAATCCTGCTCAGATTTGGGGTTGAGTTTCAGATTTGGGGTTAGAGTTGAGTTTCATATTTGGGGTTGAGTTTCAGATCTGGAATTTTGGGTTGAGTTTCAGATTTGGGGTTAGAGTTTTTGGATTGAGTTTTAGATTTGGGGAAGATGAAGATTTAGAGTGTTTGATTACTTTTTTTTTAAATTACATAAACTGTCCAATATTTGAAGGAATGAAAAAAAATGTCATTACAAAAGTTTAAGGGTTTGATTTGTAATTTCAAAAAATAAAAAATAATATAATATGCCACGTGACATAAGTATTTAACGAAAGTTAGTGAGGGGTGGTTGTTGAGTGACTGAGGGTATGATAAGGGTGGTTTATGGTAATATTGCAACATAGGGGTGGTTAATCGCAAAATAGACCATCATACAGGTGGTTTTCGGTAAATAACCCAAAATAATAACACGATGTATACACATGCACGTAGAAATTAAGAAGTTGATGGCAAAAGCTTGTATCATACAAATGTCACATAAAACTTGATAAAGAAGAAACAAACGAACAAATGAAATATTACATGTGTTACATTCTAAGACCACTTCTTAGAGATGTCATTTGCACCATCCGAGACATAACACTCACATTATACATAAGTTGAGTTAACATATCATATAAGGCCGGTTATGCACTCTTGGAAGATTGGGCGGTCACATAATCAATCAAGCAAGTCGACGAGGAGAGCGAACGCTGACGACCCTGACATCATCGACGACAGGCCCACAAAGCGAGCCTTGGTTAGTCATACTATAATTATCACTCGAGAAACTCAAGGTTGTTCGCGTCTTTTCTGCCTTAAACACCAACTGAGCCCTAACAGATCCGCCCTTCCCCTTGGAGGTGTACGGGACGTGGACACTCTGCTTTCCAGCCATGGCCTGAACCGCGAGGTTACCAAGGCATTCGTTTCTGGCATCACCAACGACGAAAGAGAGAACATAGGTCTTGCCAATGATGGTTCGGATCGTCTGGGACAGGGCACTTTCGCGACCAGCAACAAGCTCGATGGCTTTTTTGCCCGAGGGAACGAAGAAGTGAGGGGAGTCGATGTATTTGATGGATTTTAGGGACTCGACCTTCCATCCCGGGAGAGGCGAATGGTCGTCTACGATGCTGGGTGGGATGAGTATTCCCCATGATGACTTGTGGAACACGTAAGGTCCTTCTTCGAAGTTTCCGTTTTTCACCAAGTTGTCTGCACGAGCCATTTATTAGTCATTACACAAACTATTTATCATTTAATCAATTTATAACTAAGCATCACATGGCTCAATAATTATTACACTTGCTGTATCGCATTTTTCTTGCAGATATTTATAAACTTTGAGTCATCACACATCTCAAAATGCAGAATCGTGTGGTCGAGAAGCTTGTAGTCAAATGTTATTTTTATATTCTAAAGTGTAAGAAACCACTTCATTAATCTAGTTAACCAATCAAAAGGTGATATAAACACATATTCGGTATTAATATTTAAGATATCGATATGAAACGAGTCCTAAAGAATAACGAGCATACCTTTAGTGTAGCGAGGAGGGTGCAACTCATTGATAGCGACGGTGTCGACGAGGGGCCCACAAGAGACTTCGTCTCCCTTATGCGCGGGGTTGTGGAGCGTGATGTCGACGAGATCAGCCATGGCCTGGAAGCCGCAGGCGAAGGAGTCAAACCCCACATTACTATACATGGTTTGTAGCAACAACATGCTTGATGATGACTTGGAGTTGGGAGCCGAAACCGTGACTTTAAGCTTCTCATCTTGGCCGCAAGTGCGGGCGAAGCTAAAAGTGATCGCATAGAAATGTCCTTTCTTGAGTTTGGCCCTTTGGGCAATGGACCCATCTTCACCTAGTCGAACCGCGAATTCTCCTTGAGGAACCACAAGAATCATGTCGCCTTGCTTGTTCCCCGACTTTACGTACTCCACCTTTCCCGATGTCCTCCACCCCGGGATCGAGCTCACCTTCGTCGAGCTCATCGCCGACGGGTTTGCCGGGCGCTCGAAATCCCCATTCTCCAATAGCCCTGCACGACAAGTTTATCCTCTTAGTTATCGATCACAAAAATAAGTTACAAAGTTAGCTAGGGAAAGAAATGTAAGAGAAAAACTGACCTCCAAGGGAGACGTGGAAGGAGGCAACCACGAGGAATAACACTCCAAATTGTCTCAACATTATGTTCTTGATTAGACCTTGATGTGTTTGGAGAGCAATCGATGATCAAGATTAGGCCTTGAGTTGTTTCAATTTGGAGTGAGATGAAACCACGGAGCTCACCTCCTTTTATGTGTTTCAGTTACAACAAAGGGTCTGAATTTGATACTTAATTACGTGGATTGCCACTCCTAAGGGTTGTCATATAATCCTTATATTATTAAGTTGTTATATTATTTGGAGAAGGATATAAGATGGAGAAGAGTAATTAAGTACTAATTTCTTATTTATTAGTTTTGTTTTAATTAATACTAGCATTTTCGTCGATGTCGTTGAAAAGATTTGAACTCGAAGTTCAGAATAATATTTGATTTATGTAATCAGTTGTATTAAGTAAACGGGAAAGATCTCGAGTTTAATTTATTAAACTTGAAAACGTATGAATAAGTATATTTTAGGAATGAAGGTCGTTTATACAATATCTCTCTGCCGAGATCTTTGCATATGATCTTTCTTGCGTAAATACCCTTATTCAGACACCTTAGCACCGATGCATTTTTTAGAGTGCGAAAGTGCATCTTGCTAAGATGAAGAAATAGTTGTTCTTGCTCAAGAACATCAAGTAAGTCGTTTTGTGTTTTAACTTGTGAGTTTCTGATAGAAACTACATTGGATCTTAGGAAGATGATTGTAATCACGTTCGTCTCTAAACTCCAACTTCAATATACAGTTAGACTTATAATCCTCGGAAGAAGAGGTGTTTTCATCCAAAAATAACTATTTGGTTATCTAGGATTTTCACCTTAAGTGATTGTGTTGATAAGTTTTTTATTAGTTTCAGTTGTGCCTAGGAACTGAATATCTTTGTGTCTCAGTTCCCTTCGTACTAACATACAGATCCTACATTGACAATGCACACAATTTAAAATACATACATGCATTGTTACGTCATTAACATTGTGACTTTGAACAAACGTTATAACTATGAACACATACATTATGACTTATGCATGTAAAAATGTTCTCAAACCTTACCTAAGTTTATATCCTCACCTTATTTTTCTCTTCTAATTTTTATGAGTCCTTAATAATAATATAAAACATACACGTCCTCAATATTTAAAATATGTGAATTACCACTCAATCAGAACTAGATCGGAAACCTATTTATAGACTACGATAGGCATTCAATCTACCAGTAGTAACGGCACATCAACGTAATTAAAAATTACGCTGCATAATAAACTACCTACTTCTCCACGACTCCACAGCTAAACATAAACATAGTCCTCATTCTCTGCCTGTAATATATCGTTAAAATATACTTTTGATAGATCCTAATGATTTGCACAAGTCAATTAATGCCGTAAATTACTTGAGTGTACGTGATATGCTGGCACTTGGCATGCAGGAAAGTTCTGAGATTGCATGTGTTCTAAACTATATACTCCGTATGAAATTATGAAGTAAAAACTCATAATTGTTGACCAACCGAGGCATATGTGAAGGGAATTCGAATCGATGAAAATCTATGACCTATCAATCATGATCATCACTACTTGTTAAAAGTTTGATAACAATAACAATCTCTCGGCATGGACGTAGAACGGTTCTGACCGATCAAATAAGGCGGTTAAGGTAAAAAAAAAATCTTATAATTTTATAAAATTAGTGTATATAATTCGACATTTCCAAAAAAAAAGATGCAACAGAAATAGGAGTTCATAATCAATAAGATTTGATTGGATTTTTTATTTTATCTTTTATAATTCTTTAATACATCTTTTTCTTTTATGGTTTAATGTTCTTATTTGAATTTATTAGACAATCCCAATAATATATGCTTCTGGTCTCTCCTGTCTGCTCGGTCTGCAATCAGTTGTGTAATTCTGAAGAAAACATGTGCCTTCTATTAAAACAAATGCATTTCCCCCAAGAATCCTGCATATGTGGTGACTTAAGATTTGAATTTCTTTTTCCTTATTTTTTATGTTTCGTATTTAAAACTAAAATATTAAATAATCAATATGCAACATATAGCGTTCAGAAATCTGGTGAAATTTTTTGAACGCTGTCTTGTTGCATTTCGATGTAAAACTCTAGATCCTACATAAGTCTGAGTTAATTGTAAATGAAGTTGACCGAAAACTCAGAATAAACCAGAAATATATGGGAGGATCAGCATGAGCTACGTTTCCGACAGAATTAAACAATGGAATCCATGTAAATTGTTCAAGTTCATACGTCAAACAGACAGCTAATTCTATGACAGCTATGTTTGTCAGCAAGCAATCTGCGCACACGGTTGCTTTCATCATCAAGCAACTTGCGAAATTGCAAGGAACCTAACCAACAAAAGAATCTTCTGGACATTACCTAAGTAAGAGCAAGTATTTGCATTTTCTTCTTTTTCCTCGTATCTTACGTACATCGCTCCGTGTCCAAGTATGCAAATATCTTGTTGAGTTGGCTCAAACGGGTACCCTCTTTCCACGATACTTATCAAGCAACTGCAACATGTATAGAATGTAAGTTTAAAGGGGAGCTTCATTCTCAATAATGAAAGGAAAAAAAATCTCAACGATTTGCATTTCATGAGATCTACAAAGAACATGTGCCAGCTCATTATGAGTAGAGATTAATGAGCATGATGCTAGAACGAAAACCTGTAAACCACATGGTGCATAATATCAAATGCAGATTTGCATGTGGTAGTAATATTTAAAAACTGCTGATAAACATGATCTAGCTCATTCCCAATATTCTCGTATACTATTTTTTCAGAAAAGATACAGATAATTTTGATCAACCATGATAGTACAAAATTTAAAATTCATTTTAAAGTAATTGTCAACTCTAAATGACCATTTTGTTGACAAATAACAACCTCTAATCCATTCCCCACTCTGTATTTCCAGAAACTCCTAGATTTTAAATCTCCCAGAATGTACCTAAAAATTCTAAACCGATTCCACACCCCTTGATTTACCTAATGTTTTACGAAGAATCAAGCAAAGATTATATTTTCTTGTGATTACAAAATCAATGATGGACATGGAATGGAAATTTTGTTGCTCAACAGACTGCTGTCAATGCAATGACAGGATGCAAAAAGCTCATTGGTTTCTCCATAAGCCATCAATGGTGCTACAATAGCTAGAGAAGACAACGATTTTAAGGGTAGACGGTGATGGATTCACATGTGGCTTCCAGTAAAATAAATTGGTCATATACTACATATTGGATGGAAGAAATAGAAATAGAAGATTAAGGGAAGGTGGTTCAAAGAAACAAAACAGAAATTACAGGTAATGTTTAAAGCATGGGTGGTTAAATAATAAGCAATTATATAAGGACAAGCTTATTGCAATCCCCAAACCAATATTACACTTCGTCAGGGATGATATCTAATTTATCACAAGAAAAGACTCTTAAAACAGAAATCATCACCTTCAAGTAGCAAACTGAAACATAGCAGGACTGTCAGAAAATGGAGATGGATCCGGCTTAAAGTACGTCTTTTAAAAAAATGGAAATGCTTCAAGTATGCTAATAAGGATGCAGAATGGTCACGTACCGATCTGATAAAGGGAAGTTGGAACACCCATCCTAGAACAGGTATCCGCTGCAGAAAAACGACGACTGTGGGCCAGAAGCCACTGCAAAACAAGATGTCAACGCATAACTACCAAACACATCAAGCATATTTCATAACCATGAAAATCAGGGCACTTTAATAGACAGACCTGAAAAGTACGATGAAGCCATAGGTCTCTAGCATCATCCCCAGAATTGGCCAGCCTATTATAACAAAAAAGAAGCCAGCACCAAAGGAGATAGTTCCCTAAGCAGTCACAAAGGTAGAAAACAGTGAATATATGGAAGAAGCATGAACATAGAAGAAGCAGAAATGGGAAGAGTGCTACTGCTAAATATCTACCTTGAAATTTTGAGGTTTCATGAAAAATTGGAGAGTTGATTTCGGACCAATGGTCAAAGCCAATCCAGACATGAACAAGATCTGTGCAAGTTTTACATGAAAGATAAGACAGAGAAATCACCACACTGAAAGCATCAAGAAAGCTGATACATGAGAAAGTTTCAAAAAGCTAAGAGAATCTACATTTCCGATGGCAAGCAGACCCTTGTCAAATAGGAATATGATCCCAAGGAACGTGAAGAAAACACCGAACATTGTCAACCCCAGTCCAATCTCTGAGTACAAGATTCAAACTCAATAATTCCAGAATTACAAAATCAAGAGACCAAAATGAAAGGAACAACAATACAGGAACATGAAAAGAAATTCCATATAGCAAGCAAACCAAGATTTTGACAATCATGAAACAACACAAACTAGATTCAGGAGCAATTGAGCAACAAAGCATTGAGATACGACCAGTTATAAATTTTGACTGGAAAACTGTATGATGGAGAAAAGCCATGAATAGAGAAAATTGCAGAATTACATGTCAGTCAGTATTACTAGAAAATCCCTTTTTGTAACTCCTAGTGATGGAGAAAAGCCATTATTACCAAATGTCATGTACGACATTAAATACATGCTTCAGCACAACAAGTCAATATATTATGGAAGAAACCTTCCAGCACTTGTGGTAAAATTCAACACACGGATGACGCAACTAATAAATGAGGTCCTATGAAGCAACATCAAACCAGTACACAATTCATAAGAGTTATAGGCTACGCTTAACCTATATGAATATCCATTTAGTCTTTGAAAAAACATGAATATACATGCTGAAGCTGACTCACTCTTTCTGTCATCCATCTCAAAGGAGAGCATCTTTCAACTGAAACCTGCTGGTCACCAAGTTTACTAAGTCCCAGTAAAATCTCTGCAACAAGGGGAAAAAACAATCAATTAAACAAAACAAACACTATTCATACAGCATGTTCCAATTCCAAGACCACTAGCATTTCAACAGAAGATTGAGGTTCATTGTTTCAGATGAACAAGAACTTGTTAACACGTAACATGCAACTACGTAATATTCCAAGACTACAAAAAAAGAAGATTAAGCATCCCTTCCACATGAGAATCTAAGAAGTAAGAATACTTTCCAGTGATCAAATCTCAGCTCCGCAAATGTTCAGCTATCACCAAAAAGATAGTTGTCTGATGCTGAACCTCGCGAATATGGTACAGCAAAGGCTCATGAATTCTACTCCAATCCCGCAGTCATGGAAAATTGGAAATACTGATTAGACAACAAACTGCACTCGATTGCTCCCCAAATCGAAAATTCACAGTAAAAGCTGTCTCGCTTAACTATAACGACGATCCGAATAAACTAATCAAACATAATTTAGCCTGGAACACTAATGATCCAGCAATCTTCATATTCTTTTAAGCTCGGAACATGAATATCTATCAACACGGACCAAAGCAACAAGCAATTTCATAAAAACTAAGATCCTTCGAGATTCGATGTACGAAAACCTAACTATGAACTCAAAGAGTAACGAATCAGATTGAAATTCAGAAGTGGTAGCAGATTGAGCACACCTGAACAGGTCGAGAGGAAAGAGTAAGCGAGAAGGAACGACAATGGCAACAAGCAAGCAGACCCCAATCTATATAATGTATTAAAGCTGAGACTTTTCAACGCTCCTCCTTGATTCTGGGCCCACCACATCCATGTGGCAATTTGTTATTGGTTCTCTTTTAATTGTTTTTATATTTTTATTTTATTTAAAATAAAACATTATTTTCTAATCACTTTTGTACGTAAATATATATATAAACATCACTTCTAACAAATTTGACTACAAACTATACTACTAAAATAAAATACTACTTAAACATTTGTTACATTATTAATGTGTCATATCTTATAATATACACATATTTTCACTTTTTTTAAAGTCCTCACCAATTTTAGCCTTCTGACAAATCGTAAACTGAATGATTATAAATTGATTTAATAATTATTCTTTACTTAAGTTATTGTTTAGTAAATAGATATATCAATTTAAAAAATAATATTACTCTATTTTATATATCTATCTAATATCTCTACATGTATATTTAAAGCAAAGGGTGCTTAAAAAATATTAAAGAAAATGTATTTAATAGCTTCATCAATTCTATGTGCCAAGTACTCATTTTGTTATTAAACCAATATATTTTTAACATTTTCTAAATGTTTAACAAATACAACTTGGCTTATTGGTTTATTATCGATTTTTAAGTCTCTAAGATGATTTTTTAATATTTTATGTTGTGTTTTATTAACCGAGTTTTCCAACAAATAATAAACTTAACGTATGAGAACATTTCAACAAAAACTATATGAGGAATCACTGATAAAATTTGTTCTAACTAACTTCTAAACCAATATTTCTTTGGATATAAGTTTTTTGAAGTTTTCCAATATAATCTATTAAAGCTGAGACTTTTTAAGGCTCCTCCTTGATTCTGGGCCCACCACATCCATGTGGCAATTTGTTATTGGTTCTCTTTTAATTGTTTTTATATTTTTATTTTATTTAAAATAAAACATTATTTTCTAATCACTTTTGTAGGTAAATATATATATATAAACATCACTTCTAACAAATTTGACCACAAACTATACTACTAAAATAAAATACTACTTAAACATTTGTTACATTATTAATGTGTCATATCTTATAATATACACATATTTTCACTTTTTTTAAAGTCCTCACCAATTTTAGCCTTCTGACAAATCGTAAACTGAATGATTATAAATTGATTTAATAATTATTCTTTACTTAAGTTATTGTTTAGTAAATAGATATATCAATTTAAAAAATAATATTACTCTATTTTATATATCTATCTAATATCTCTACATGTATATTTAAAGCAAAGGGTGCTTAAAAAATATTAAAGAAAATCTATTTAATAGCTTCATCAATTCTATGTGCCAAGTACTCATTTTGTTATTAAACCAATATATTTTTAACATTTTCTAAATGTTTAACAAATACAACTTGGCTTATTGATTTATTATCGATTTTTAAGTCTCTAAGATGATTTTTTAATATTTTATGTTGTGTTTTATTAACCGAGTTTTCCAACAAATAATAAACTTAACGTATGAGAACATTTCAACAAAAACTATATGAGGAATCACTGATAAAATTTGTTCTAACTAACTTCTAAACCAATATTTCTTTGGATATAAGTTTTTTGAAGTTGCATTAGAATTTATTATTTATTAGTATTTAATTTATATAAGTATGAGCTTTGTTTTCTCTATTTGATTCATGAATTTCTTTTAAAGAAGAGATTTTATATCATTTGATATATAATTTTTTTTCTTTAGGTTATTTTATAAAATTATTAATCAATATAAAGTTATTAGTAGTTTAATAAGTTATCATGAAAATATCAATTCTTATTTTAATAGTTTACTAAAGTAATTATAAAATAATAAGTAGTTTCGATTACCCGTGCATGGCACGGGTCTATACACTAGTTCTTAGAGAGTAAGCGATCTGTAAACCGATATGAACTGGTATTCCTTTTTATTTCGTTTTGCAATTTCGTTACTTTCGTATCCAAATTTCGAAAAATTATAAATTGGGCCTCACATTTTATCATTATAATCAAATTTATAGTTTTTTTCTTCTTCATGAAAACCACATTAATTGCGACCTCTGTTTTTTTTAAAATATACACTAGCCCTCCCGGGGGCCGTGCATGCCCTTAGTTCAAGTAGCTTTCAACAAATTTAAGTGTGAGGTATATTATTATGAGAACGGTTCGGGTGGGAATAAGGGGCTTTAGAGAGAAATACGAACGCTTCGCGTTCGTTAGATCAAAGCTTCCAGCTTTGATCGGACGGCTGGGAGAAGAGGTGGGAAAAAGGAGTCACGTAGACGAACGTGCTTTTTGAAACCTCCACGCGCCCACCTAGTCGCTTCGTGTGCAGCACGCGCAGCGTGCGTAGCACGCATATATATACCCAAAAAAAAGCAGTTTCAAAACAACGCTTCAATTTCATCCTCTTCCCAATACTCTCTCAGTAACAACATCAGTAAAAACCCTAGAAATCATTCCGAGGAGAATTCCAGTCGTCTCTACTCGCAAAATCTACGAAGATGGAAGGATCGATGCAAGAGAACACTCAAACTTCAGGTATGAACTCGTAATCGCTCGTTTCCTCGCACAGATAATGCTCAAATTATGAAGATTGTGCAAGAGTTTACAGTTTTGCTGGTTGTTATAGTGAACTCGTAACCTCTCGTTTACTCGCACAAATAATCTCTTCAATTATGCAGGTTGTGGAAATAAATTACAGATTTGCTCCTTTTCTCGAACCGTCAATGGACATCTTTTGATTGTTGTTGTTAGATTCTCTTGTTTACATGGTGATATACAGTAAACTTGCTCAATAACATAGCATGATGATTTTACCGAGTCAAAGAGATTGCATGTCCAAAAAAATGATGAAATGTGCATCAATATGTGAAGAATAAGCATCAGGATCATTGTAATATGTGCGTATATTTCTCTATGTATGTGCATCAATATTACCTGAATGTGCATCAATTTTGTCATTAGTGTCCATCATTTTTATTCTAAATGTGCATCAGTTTCTTTTTGAATGTGCATAAATTTTGTCCTGAATGTGCATCAATATTCTAAATGTGCATCAGTTTATTTCTGAATGTGCATCACTTTTTTCATGAATGTGCATCAGTTTGTTTCTGAATGTGCATCACTTTTGTCATGAATGTGCATCAAATTTAAACTATATATGCACTAGTTTTGTTTGGAATGTGCATCGCTTTAATTCTTTGAATGTGCATCACTTTAATTCTTTATGTGCATCAGTATTATCATTTAATAAGTTTTCATTTTCTATGGATTTCATCAAGAAGCTAGTGCATCATTATCATTCAGAGAAGCTCTTGTAAACCAAGAAGCTCTTCCTCAAACATCGCATGTACATGAGCAACCTGACGTACCTGAAGAATCTCCCGTACCTGGGGAATCTCCTGTACATGAGACATCTCCTGACGAAGAAAACAGAACAAAAAATAAGAATGACAAAGCCAATGAGAAAGGTGCGTTAATATCATTAATAATCAGTTTACATTTGTAAAATGTGCATCAATTTGTTTATGCATGTGCATCAACTACCTGATTAATGTGCATCATTATCATTCAGATCAAACACCTCTTAAGAGAAGAAAAACAACAGCTCACAAACAAATTATACCTATTAGATGTTCGCCAAGGTTCAGTTCAAGTCAAGAGGATAGCGATGACGTACCAATTCAGCAACGAGCAGAGAAACTGAATTTGCGTCAGAAGCAAGAGAAGAAATCTGTAAGAAAACCACAGCCTCCAAAGAAAAAAGAACCTGCTAAGTTGCCTAAGCCATCCAAAAAACAAGAGCTTGCAAAAATCCCTCAGCCTGCCAAGAATCAAGCACAAACAAAGAAACTGGAGCAAATTGTAGGTTCCAAAAGAAAGAATGAGATTGTTGTTGTAGAACCAGTGAAGAAAGCTAAAATTGGGATGAGAGAGATAAAGAAGAACTTTCCAACATTAAAATGCAGAAGTTCTCCTATGTGTATGGTGGATACATTAAAGCAGATGACTGATGAGCAAAAAATGGCTGTAAGAGAGTGTGGATTTGGTCCATTGCTGCAATGGAATATGGATAAGCTTCCAGGGAAGCTTAGCCATTGGCTTCTTACAAACTTTGATCCTGTATCCTGTAATTTGATGCTGAGTACAAATGGAGAAAAGCACCACATCACCAAATATGATGTGCATGGCTACTTGGGATTGCCAGTTGGGGGAAAGGTTATTCATCTCACAAGGAGTACAACTGAAGAAGAAGATATTTTTTCTCAAGAACTCTTGGAGGAATTCCGCGGACAGTTTGGAGAAACTCTTGATACAAAGACTGGACAAATGAAGCCTATGGATCTGGATAAAATTCATACATCAACTCTTTCTGAGAAGCTTCTGAGTTGTAGGGTACCCGATGAATGGTTCAAGAGGAACCTTGTGATTTTTATAATAAACACAATCATGGAGAGCCATCAAAGTGGCCGCCTTAATGTGAAAGTCATAGGGCAACTTGAGAACACTAGTAGTATTCATCAGTATGACTGGTCAGCTCTTATGATTGATCTGCTAGTCAACGCAAAAGAGGCATGGGATAAAACTAATAGTGGGAATTTCAGAGGGCCAATATTGCTTCTACTGGTATGTGCATGAATATTACTCTATATGTGCATCAATATTACACTATATGTGCATCAGTTTCGTTTTGAATGTGCATCAAGGTCAATATAAATGTGCATAAATTTCTTTAAATAATGTGCATCAGTTTCAATATGAATGTGCATCAAGTTCAATATAAATGTGCATTAATATTACACTATATGTGCATCAGTTTTGTTCTAAATGTGCAACACTTTGATTATGAATGTGCATCAAAATTAATAGTGTTATTTTTTTTTCTTTTACAGATGATATATGTTGATCGGGTGGCACTGCGAACTCAAGAGATTGATAGGCACGTTCCAGTCATTACCAACTGGAATTCTGAAATGCTGAGAAAGAGGGAGATTGAGGAAATTAAAATTGGAAGTTTTGGAAAAGGTTATGTCAGGATAGCTCTGGACTTCAAGGAGCAAACACTGTTGAGAGAATCAAATGAGAAGATAGAAGAATCTGAGAGAAAGGAAGAGAGTAAGAGAGAAGATGACAATGCCAGTAAAGAAGATAATGATGCTACATTTTTGGTAAGCCTTTTTTATTGTGCATCAGTTTTAATTTGAATGTGCATTAAAATTATTCTAAATGTGCATCAATTTCATGAAACAGAAAGAGTTGGAAGACCACATTAAGAGCAGCCAAACACTTGCTCTTGAAATCAGGAGATATGTTGAGAGAGTGTCTAAGGCTCCAGAACGTTTGGCCAAGAACAATTTGTTCAAGATGGTCAACGAAGCAATAAACAAAATGTTGAAAGTCAAGGTCTCTCTATCAGAGGAGGAGTCACAAGAGGAAGTGGAGGTTAATCCAACCTTGAATGAAGAAATGTTTTGGGATGAAGCTTCAAAGTGCCTAGAAGAAATCGAGAAGACAATAAAGGCAACAAAGGTTTATAATCGAGAAGACAATAATCGAGAAGACATTCCTTCATTCAGTTTGGGGATTAATGGTACTCCACCAAGACAAATCCCTCATATTCCTGTGCATGATATAGGCTCAAAGTTTTATAAACGCACTTCGTTCAAGGTAAATGGACTTATAACTTTTGTGCATCAATATTAGTCTGAATGTGCATCACTTCTGTTATTAATGTGCATCAAATTAATACTAATGAACATTTAAAATTATTCTGCTTTTTTTACAGATTCCTAGAGAAGTAGTAATGAGGTCAAACAATGAAATGGAATCTGAACCTTCTACCACTGTTGATGCTGAGTTGGAAAAGCAGCCATCAACAGATATAGATGTGCAGGTATTCTAAAATGTTCTCTCTCTTTTTTCCTCTAAATGTACATCAGATTTCTAATAAATGATCATCATATTTACTATGTGTTCAGCAGGGAATTGCTGCATCTATTGTAGAACAAGTGCAACAAATGGCACAAGAATGTGGGGAGGACTTGACAGAGAAAGAAATTTCAAAGGAACATGAGAAGGAAGCACTGCCTCAGATTAATGTGGAACATGAGAAGGAACCACTGCCTCAAATTAATGTGCATAACTTTAATTCTATATGTGCATCAATCTTATCTAAATGTGCATCAGTTTGTTGATAAAATATTTTATTTGTTGAATAGGAACCACTGCCTGAGAAGATGTCAGAAACAATGCCGATGACTATTGATAGCGAGGAACCACCACAACAAACAGAGAGGAGGGAAGAGACGGAGAAGGTAATTTCAAAGGAACCTGAGATTGATATTGGAAAGGTAAGAAATGTGCATCAATTTATTGAAAATATGCACCGGTTTGGTGTTAAATGTGCATCAATATTACTCTGAATGTGCACCAGTTTTGGTATGAATGTGCATCAGTTTGTTGATATATAATTTTATTGTTGAATAGGGAGCACTTCCTGAAAAGATGTCGGAAACGATATCAATGCCAATTGATCCCAAGGAACCACTGCATGTGGATGCTGGAAAGGAAGTTGGGAAAGAAGTTGAAAAGGATGTCATAAAGGATGCTGGAAAGGAAGTTGCAAAGGAAGTTCCGAAAGAGGTTGCAAAGTCTGTCGGAAAGGAAGTAATTAAGGATGTTGATGCAGGGAAATCAAAAAGAAGCCAAACAGTCACATATGCCCTTAAATCACCATACAAGGAGAGGAAGGTAAATATAATGGAGAGACCATCAATAATTGAGAGCAAACTGCTCAATTGGATTGTTGTAGATGGAACGGAACCAGAATGTATTGTGGTAAAAACAGAAGAAGTGCAACTTACCAAGAGACAGTTCAAATGCATGAAATTTAACTCATATATGGAAGAAGATGTGATGGACTGGTGGGTAAGATTGCTAAACCACAAAGAAATGATCAAGAGTGATGATAAACCACTATGATATTTCCCTGACTTGAAAACTACGGTAAGAATATCTTTTTGTTGTTCTCCACAATAGTACTAAATATTATAGAAAATGCATTTCTGAATAAAATCTGTAAACTCTTTATTGCTAGACTTATCCTCTCATGGACTCTGTGGAAATTAAAAATGGTCAATCATGGTTCAATGAAAGTATGGATAAAGGCATAAAGAAGCTGCACAACAAGAAGGTGGATGATATACAACTGGTAAGATTTTTCTGTTAATTGTGCATCATTTTTATAATATATCTGCACCAGTTTTGGTGTGAATGTGCATCCGTTTGTTGATATATAATTTTTTTGTTCTTTTGTGCAGTTTGTCTTCCCCATTTATCAGTCAGAACACTTCTATGTCATCGCTATCAATCTCACAAAAGCCAGATATGACATCCTGGACAACTCGTCCAAGAATATGAGCATGAAGAACAAGTATGGCAATATTCCTGGGAAATTGGTAAGTATTTACAAATGAATGTGCATCAATTTACTTCTGAATGTGCATTAGTTTTATACTGAATGTGCATCAGTTTACTAAATCAAATTTCATCATTTGATCAGAGGGAATATTTTGCAAGCTACTTAGAAAGCCATGGTTTAGTGGGAAAAGCATCAATAGTTCAAAACCAGAGGAAGATGCCAGCTCAAAGAATAGCGATGCCATGGCGAGACACCAAAAACAAAGTAGACTGTGGTATTTATGCCATGCGGGCCATGCGGCACATGGAGACTTATTTTGGAGCTGGAATGACAAACTGGGAAACTGATCTGATTCAGGGGGATGAGAAACAAATGCAAACAATCCGCATTAGGTACTTGAAAGAAATGATTGACAACAAGTACAACCTAGTGGGAAAAGATGTTCTTTCAAAATTGAAGTACTAATTTGTAAGATGTGTGCTTGTTTTGTGTCACTTAGACAGTTTGAATCGTTTTGGGTGCTTGAGGCACTTTGACACTTAGACAGTGCAACAAATTGTTAACAGGGTGCAACAAATTGCTTCACAATGTGCATCAAATTGCTTAACAATGTGCATCAAATTGCTTAACAATGTGCATCAAAATGCCTAACAATGTTCATCAAACGCTAACAATGTGCATCAAAACGCCTAACAATTGTGCATCAAAACTTAACAATGTGCTTCGAAAATCTTCACAATACGCATTGGAGTGCTAAACAATGTGCGCCAGGAAATGCATAACAAATGTGCATTAAAATTCTAAACAATGTGCACCAATTATCTGAAGGATGTGCATCAAAAGTCTTAATAATGTGCATCAAAAAAAGAAATGTGAAAATCAAACAACTGGTAAGGATTCTGGCTTAAACTTGCATGTCTTCTTGTTGTGACCAGGCTTTTGACAGATGCTGCAAACCCTTTTATCCTTTGATGAACCAACGATGACATTCTCAGAAATGCTTTTTAACCTACCTTCTTTTGGCCGGCCCTTGTTCTTGGATTGAGGAGGTGGAAGAACAAAAATTTCCTCTGGAATAGGACCAAGGAATGTCTCAAATCTACTCATCTTCCTCTTGCTAGGTGAATCAGT
Source organism: Oxyria digyna (assembly GCA_029168935.1). Taxonomy (NCBI): domain Eukaryota; kingdom Viridiplantae; phylum Streptophyta; class Magnoliopsida; order Caryophyllales; family Polygonaceae; genus Oxyria; species Oxyria digyna. Next base: position 11,249,243 of record JAPVLV010000010.1, on the reverse strand, counting down.
ATTAGCACATGCTTCTCTAGAATACACTTGTTTCTTCTCCTTGATCAAACTCAAAAGATCTTTCAACTTTTCAGGGTTATCATCAATCATATTAATGCAACAATGGATTTCAGAGAGCAACTCAAATACCAGAACTTTCTTATCATCCAAATCATCACTACCATTGAAGACAGCCCCATCAATCTCAAAAGCAGGCTTCAAAGATGATTTTTTTGTCCACCTAGGGTTGATATATTTCTCAGGCAACTTAATCCTGAGATTATTAAACACCATGAACATATGACGACATGGTATACCCATGTTCATAAACAAGTTGCAAGAGCAACTAATATCTTGAGTTGTTATACTATGGCGCACAACACTTTCAGGGTCAATAGTACCACTCACATGCCAATATTTAACATCATCTTGAGTGTTGAGATCTGTCAGACGACAATCATATACTGAAGCAATTATTTCTTCCTGCACATCCTTGAAGACATTAAGCGTATAAACTGATGCACATTCAACTTCAATAGGCATCTTTGTCTCATATATTGGAACTAAAGTGCATGATTCCATGTCAAGCTTCCTTTTATTGTGACGCTGTGCATCAATTGCATTATCAAATTGCAACAAAAACAGAATCAAAGACGATGATCGTCCAATGAAGTTGGAGAAGAAAGAATTCTGACTTTCTGACCTAGATGTTGTCCTTAGCAAACCACCCATATGATAACCTTGGAAGAATGCAGGAATCCAGTATTGACGCAAATCAAAGATTGTTTGCAACCAAACATTTTCCTCAAGCCTAAAGTCAGTAATAATAGAACGCCAAGCTTCCTCAAACTCAAGGGCCCTCAAATCATTACTCCACACAATAGAGTTAAATCTCCTCCTAAAGTCTTCCGTTAATGATGAATCAAGCTTAACCTTAACAGGGACCTTAAACATAATGTGCCACATGCAGAATCGATGAACTACGTTGCTAAACACCTGCTCAATAGCTGCTTTGACTGCGGCGTCTTGATCAGTTAGTAAAATATATGGTTCATGCCCCATAGCCTTTTTGAAGTTCTCAAACAACCACACATAAGAAGCAATGTCTTCTTTCAACAATAGGCCAAACCCAAAGGTAATAGAGCTCTTGTTATTATCAACTCCAGTAAAAGGAACAAAAACCATATCATACCTATATGAAATCAATCAAAAAAGTGTCAATTTGCATCAAAGTTGCATTGAAAGTGCACCAATAAGATCTATATGTGCATCAGTTTCGTTCTGAATGTGCATCAACATTGCATTCAATGTGCACCAATATTTTCTATATGTGCATCAGTTTCGATACGAATGAGCATCAAATATTTAACCATGTGCATCAATAATAATAGAAATGAAAAGTATGAAATAGTACCTGTTTGACTTATAAGTCGCATCTGCTGAAACAACATCACCAAAGAAAGAAAAACTCTTGCGTGAAGTAGGATCTGAATAAAAAAGTCTGCAAAGTTGATTCTGATCATTTACTTCATAATCAAAGTAGAATGCCTCACATCTCTCCTTTCTTCGAAACAAATTGTCAATAAGCATTTGGCCATCACATCCAATCATGTAAGTATTCAAGTCCCTCTGAAAATTCTTGAAGTCCACAAGTGTAGCACCCACATTTGAATAAGAACCAACATAATTCTTGAACAACTTGTACGCTTTGCTAGTGCCAATATTTGTTTTTAAGCAATTGATGATGAAATCTTGATGAAAAAGCGTGAGTTTTCTGTTGTCGGGTGCAAAATGTCTCTGTGAAGGAGGTAACAACGGATGGTTGTGACGTTCTTCAAACATTTTCAAACAAAATCCATCCCTTCCTGCTTGCTGAAATATAAAATGTGCAGGACAGCCACAACGATTAGACATCCTCCTTCGCTTAGGCTCACTATTTTCACCAATGGAAGGTTTGTATGGACCCAAATGTCCTTGCCTATTACAAACAAGATACCGCCACAGTTTAGTACCATCTTTCGCCTTTGTTCCAGTACCTCTTCTCATAGTAAAACCTACTTCAAGAGAGTAAAACTTGTAAAATGCTTCAGCCTCATCATAGGTTGCAAACATCTGCCCCTCATATGGCTTGATATCATCACTACAGATCGGGGCATAATAAGTTGTATTATTCGGCGAAACAGAAACAACAACACTAGCTTCATCTCCTATAGTTAAGAAAACAAAACAAATAATTAAAAGGATTGAAACAATGTGCATCATAATAAAACACAATGTGCATCAATTTATAACAATTGTGCACCAATATGCTAGTAATGTGCATAATATTATAGATAGAGATACACATTTTACAAACAGTGTGCATCAATATAGAACACAATGTGCATCAATATAACAAAAATGTGCACCAATATAGTAGAAATGTGAATTAGCACACAATGTGCGTCATTATCATTGAGAATGTTCATAATGATCCATAATATTGCGTTGTGCATCAAGTTCAACAAAAAGTTCACCAGTTCACTTGGATTTGAGGAGAGCGATCAGTATGTTTGATCATATAAAACTTCAAAATAAACAGAGGAGAGCGATCGATAACAAAATTGCAAAAGAATAAGAACCTACAACCTGAATTCATGACAAATTGAAGGAGATTTGAAGATTGAAACCGCGAAATCTGCAGGATCAACGAAAGAGCGTAATTAATCGAAAAGATAAACAAAACAGAGAAAAAAACAACAGGATCAACGATTACTTACAGGAAGACGAAGGGAAGAACTAGAGCGAGCTAGGGCTTGGGAAGACGGCATGAAGAACGAGAGCGAGCAAGCTAGGGCTGGAAGCTTGGGGGAAAAGAGATCGCGAGCTTCATGTAACAGAAAGGAGAGAGAGAAAAAGAGATCGCGAGCTAAATGATATACACGCGCGATCACACGCGCCGAATCCCAGCCATCCGATGCGTTTCAGATCAACGGCGCACAGCCATTCTCAATTCTCATGGGGCATAAGTTTCTCACCGGACACTTTCCCTATTATTATTTGTGTCATGGTTTTCCCACTATTAGTTTTGTATGTTGAGTTTTGTCCTTGAAAAGGTTTGTTTTATAATGTTATTGTTTTCCCGTTTTTGGTTTTGTGTGTATGTACATATTTAGTTTTAGTTTTGTAGTTGTATGTAATGTTATTCCACGTGGAATTTTGTTTGGAAATGTTTAATTGGTTTGAAGAAACAATTATTATATTTTTCTTTTACTTAAGATTTTGTTTCATACCCAAGGCAAAGTGTGGGCGCATCATTCACATTCATTTTCTTGCACTGCTGATCAAGGTAAACTCAAAGCAAATGTATGCTGAAGTTCAGTTCAACACAAACTAATATGACAAAGCACCATAAGTATACAAACAAATGCAGCAGGGAAAAAGGTCTCAAAGAGTTTTGGCACATCTAAATGAAAATTAGATGCTCTTGTTAATGGCCAACTTTACCCATTTGACCAACTGTCTTTTCTGCACCATGAAACAATTATTTACTAAGCAACTTGGAGCAGAAAGATGTGTCTACAAGAATCACAATTCATTTGTCTTGCATTTAGCTAAAATCCCAGGAGAGAAAGAAAGGAAAAGGTTTACACCTTTATTATTGCTTCATAAAAAACTGTTGACTTCAGGAATTGTCTTCACGGCCATAGTTGTATACAATTTCAATCTGCAAATTGCCAATATTAAATTGTGCAATACTTAGGGCAATGATCATATGGCTAATAATGACCCAAAGCATGCACAGTGCATGCAGCATATAAACATGAATTCTAGGACTCAAAGATGAGGGAGGGATCAAACTGGGGGAAAAAGAACTTTAAAAAGGTCAACCATGAAAAAATAAACTTACCCCAGCAGGAGGAGTTGGGTTTCGGTGAAACTTTGAGCCACCAGGAGCCCATGGAACTGCAGAGAGATAGAACAGGTATAAAAAGTTATAGAGCATGCATGCTACTAAATTGTGTATCTCACTTGTCAGAAAAGATAAAGCAACTAAATTTATTTCCATCTACCTCTCAGTTGGGTTGCAAAACCTGTGCCATAACAGAAACCAAACCTGGACAAAGAAAGTATTGAAGTTCTATTTTTTCTTACAGATTGTTTCATCCCGTAAAGAAGAAGTCAGGATGGAGGCAAATATCCGGAGATTACACCTGGAAGCAAGTCTTCGTCAACAGGTTTCGGGTTGCTGCATGTGCATGCTTCGAATGCCGGACCCAAACTTTCTAGCAAATCTTGGAGCTCACTCATATCCATCGACACTTCTTCAGGAAGACCACTATACAACTTCCCTGAATCATCAACTGCTGATTTTTTAAAAGACTGGGGATCTAACAAATCATTGCTCTTCTGTTCATTATATGATTTTACGCAGTCAAGTTTGTAGTTCATTCCCTTGAACAATACAGCTGAACTTCCTGATCTCCATATCACCAACCCACCGGGTTTTTCCTGAGAATAAAATACATTAGCTGCCTGAGAATCTAATTATATATAATAGAGCATGTTATCACACAATTTCAGATAAACATCCAGTCTACAAAGAGCAATGTGAAAGTAAAGGAAGAAGAATTCTCATCACTGACCTCCAAAATTTCATGAGTTCTCCTCATATTAATGGCAAAAGACCCCTCCAACTTGAGCTTAACAACCTCATCTACCTTCTATTTTTAATGAATTTGATCTACCAGTGATTTTGTGATACCGGCTTCACCAACTTTTGTCCTCTCAAACATTCTCAAAGCTACATTCCTAAGCCTCTTCAATTCATACTCTGGAATAACACTCTCTGCCAACTCAGCCTTGTCATTCTTCATCCTCCCTCCAGGTTTTTTATCACCCAAATGCATACCACATAATTTTATCCCCATTTCACACACAAGAACTATTATTTTAATACGGTTATAGTCAGTCTCCTTGATCAATCCCATCTTCATGGCATAGTCTGGGTAAGCTTTATACTGGAGTGCTGGATCAGTCAACCCATTGCCAATTGCAAATCCGTGATCAATCAAAAACCAGTTCAGATTGGTATTGCATAGGTACTATAATTCTATTAAAAAATCATATGAGATATTGCAGGTGTTACCTTCAAATTGATATGAATTCCTTCGTTAGACCTTGGTTCAAAGATTGAAAATTACTGCATAGAAACATGGTAACTTTATCTTGAGTTTACTACATTCTTTATTCCTTGATGACGTCGCTGAAAATCTTCAAGAATCTATACTCATGATGTATCGAAGACCCTCTCCCTTGAGCATCAAATCAAACGCCTTGTTGATCTTATCAATGGTTACTTCAAGAGTGATGACGTTCTCAAGCTCCAGCTCCTCCAAAAAATTCATTTACTGAATGACACTAAGTTGTGTACTAATTAAGCTGATCTGACCTGCACTCTTATATCATCTTTCAAAGATGATATCTGACCTGCACTCTTAGTACATATTCCTGAATCATATTTCATGATTTATATACACCAACTTCATGTTGAATGTACAACATTCTGATTTACATTCAAAACAGAGAAAGTATAATACGAAGCTGTATGAATATCGTTTTGTTCAGAAAGTTGAAGTTTTGTTTATTTATCAATTGAATAAGGCATGCTTTAAGAAGACTTCATGACCAACTTGAAATTCAGCTTCTAGTCATATTGCCATTAGTTAAAATGAGAATTTTATTTATATCCCATATCTTATGGCCCTTGCTAAATACAGCCCGGGCGTTTCCTAAATAACGCCCGGGCCCTCGCGTTACGCAAGGGAGTGTCACCTCGCAGAACGCGAGGGTGCGTCACCTCGCAGAACGCGAGGGTGCGTCACCTCGCAGAACGCGAGGGTGCGTCACCTCGCAGAACGCGAGGGTGCGTCACCTCGCAGAACGCGAGGGTGTTTTTCCCCTATAAAAGGGGAAAAACCCTACTCGGCCCATTTTTTACATCACACACAATTTTCTACCGCCGCTCTCACCATTTCTCTCGGTTCAAACTACTTCTTCTTCCTCTTTTCACTACAAATCTCCATATAAGGTATGTTTCTTATACTCTTATGCTTTCTAATGTTGTTTCTAGATGAATATATGTTGTTAGTATAGGAAATTGCATATTATATGATGTTTTGATATTGAATGTTGTTTTAGAAATGGTTGTATAATGGATGAAAGATGATGATTTTGAATTATGGTTGATGAGTGGATGTTGATTTTGAATTATGGTTCATGAATGGTTGTATAATCTCCATATAGGGTTTTTGATTAGGGTTGTTGATGTTTATTTGGTAATTTACTTAAATTGATAGATATTTTAGCTAAAATATTGAATTTTCGCCGGAAACTCATGATAGTGCAAATTCACGCAGAACGCTACACCCCTCGCAGAACGCGAGAGTCATCACACTCGCAGAACGCGAGAGTCATGCTACTCGCAGAACGCGAGTGTCATGCTCTCGCAGAACGCGAGGAGTTGCCATAACTGGCAATTCTTTCCTCTTCTGCAGATACATATTTATATACTGATTTTACTTTATATTTTTTTTACTTTATATACTGTTATATTTATATACTGATTTTACTTTATATTTTTTTAGGTAATGGATCGTCCTGGACGTTCAACCCGTTGAAGAAATTGGAACGCTGTGAGAGAAAATCCACCGGTTGAAAATGCAAAAGGGAAAAGGAAAGCAAAGAATACAACACCGGTAGAGCTCTTCCCCGAGGGGCTCCCCGACGTTGATTATCGCCCCATAGAGCGGTACAGTGGTGTCCATAGTTATGCCGGGGAAGACTGTTCTGTGCCTAGTGGGATAGAACGAGCAGATACATATCAAGGGTATCGAAATGATGATTGGGACCTTTATTCTCAAGAGTCAGTTTCATGTGCACAACCGTCAACTCAATGGGCACCACAATCAACTCCATATGAACAATCGGGTAGCACTATTGGTGGCTGGGACAATTTCATTCCTCAGTATGCTGTAGTGGAAGTTGGACAAGGGTGGGGTGGACAAAGTTGGGTCGGTGGACAATGTTGGGGAGGTGGATTTGGTGAGGGAAGTGTTCCTGAAGACATGGGTCAAGGAAGTGGACAAGCTTGTTCTTCTTCTTACAATCCTCAACCAGAACCGATGGAACAAGAGTACCAGGATGAAGGTGTTGGGGAAGAACACGAAGAAGAAGGTGATGATGATGATGATGATGAAGAAGAAGAAGAAGAAGAAGAAGAAGAAGAAGAAGAAGAAGAAGAAGAAGTGGTCCAGAAACCAAAAAGAAAGAGGAAGTCCAAGAAGAATGAGCCAAAGTATGATCCTGAGCTCACTCATGCCACACCTGGCGGTCCAGAAGATCCCGAGTTGCTTAAGGGATTTGAAGCACATGTGGCGTTCCACATCCAGAAAGGGGAGGTAATTTACTAATTTATTGATTTTCTGCATTTTTAATACATTAACAGAAATTCTGCAGAATTATCAGAAAATGCAATTTCTGTGCATTTTCTCGCAGAACGCGAGGAGTGGCATACTCGCAGAACGCGAGAAAATGCACAATTCTGCAGAAACTGATAATTCTGCAGAAACTGTATTTTTTGTAAATTTGGCATGCAGTGTGTAATTTTGTATTTTTCTGCAGTTGAAAGGTCCGATGAAGCCACAACAACGGACAAAGCAAAGCAGTGATTGGCCATTGGACAACGATGACTGGTCAGAGATTCCCGGTGCTGTTGGACTGTCAGATCTACCTGACATGATGTACGAAGCAATCGACTATCCGTTGATTGAAGCGTTCATCGAGCGATGGCAACCGGAGACTAACTCATTCCACCTCCCTTGTGGTGAGATCACTATTGGCCTTCTTGATGTACATATGATTTTAAGCCTACCTATAGAAGGGAAAGCAATGACTACTTGTAAGAAACTGGGTGCCAAGTTTAGTCATGATGAGATTATAAAATACTATGGTAGGAAGGGGGCGGAAATTTTTGGAGTAGATCCTCACACTTTAGATTCTGGGAGGGTGAAAGTTGATTGGTTTAGAAGGCATTGTGAAAACCTAGGTCCAGAGCGAAAGAGTTTAGGATGGGTGTTGTATACTACTTCCTCGCTCTTATTTCCGGACAAGTCACAGAACTTGATTCGGCTTAGATATGGGCCTTATTTGGAAACCTATGCCCATGCTACGGGCATATCGTGGGGTTCAGCTGCTTTGGCCCATCTGTATAGGCAGCTGGGGGTATGCACACCACAGGGTTGTGCCCAGATGTCTTTCTGTTACACCTTGTTGCAGGTATTATACTTTCTAAGCGTTTAATTTACATACTTATATATATTTTCATATTTAACGTACTTTGTATTTCTTAGGCATGGATCTACAACTACTTCCCACACTTCCGACCTACTGAACGTCCTCGGTGGAGAGCGGAGCAACCATGGGCATACCGGTGGATGCCTAAGAATGTAAAGCTGAAGAAGGGGCAAGTCGGAAGGGACTATAGGGGAGCGCTCGATATTCTTATGCCGGAGATGGTAAGTTTCTGCATTTTCTGGCCTTTCTGGTGTACACCACTCGCAGAACGCGAGGAGGCACATACTCGCAGAACGCGAGAAAATGCAAGTTTCTGCATTTTGTCCTAGTTTCCGCATTTTCTGGTGTTTTACAGACTTCACCATGCGTTTTTCTGTCATTTTGTTAGGTATGTTGGAACCCGTATGGAGCACAAGACTTCACCGATCCTGAGCTTGCTCCCGCTCTATTTCACGGGGTGCTATCTTGCTGTGACATCACCGAACCACACATGCCTGATAGGTGTCCGAGACAATTTGGGAGAGTGCAGCGTATTCCTAGGCCAGTCATCGAACCGCTCAAAGCTCATAGGTTGAAAAACATTAGGTGTTATAGTGTTTTTTATGACGCCAACCAATGGCTTTGGGAGTCAAGAGATGTTCACTCTTTGTCTCTCGATGATATGGGGCCAGTTGCCTATGCACCACATGAATGCTCCCATGATTACATGGATTGGTACATCAAGAGGACCCATAGGTATATCCGTCCTGCAATCCCTGGGATGATTACTGAGAGACAGGTAATATTAATTGTTTTGGTTTATCTTGCGTTTCTAGTCTTTGTTTGTCTCTAATATTAACATAGAATGAATGTTTACTTGCGTATAGGTGATTGGCCGGGTGTACAATGACATGGACCGGTATCGGTTTGCCACTCCAGAGGATTTTGATTCATATCACGCTCAAATGCTACTATGTATGTCAAATCTCGCTCCCTTCCGACCACGAGAAGACGAGTAGCCTTTCGTTTGTGTTTTGGATTGTGTTTTGGATTGCTTTCTTAGGTGTTTTGTTGCGTGGATAATTTTGTTGGATTATGTTTAGGGATATGTTGGTGTTGCTTCAATTCTGTTCGTTTTTTGCATAACCTCGCAGAACGCGAGGTGTACACTCTTCGCAGAACGCGAGGAATTACATTTTCTGGAAAATGTCCATGACATGAGTTCCTGTTTAAGAATTTAAAAAACCATCTCCAGTTCAACATTACATTACAAATTCAGCGAATAAAACATAACTTCAACATTACATTTCAAAGGCGGCACATCGATGTGACACAAGATCGTGCAAAGAAAAAGCATCTCTTTCAGCGTTTCGCCACCAAGGAGTAAACACATGAGGTAATGGGCAGTTTTCTTCAAGACGCAACTACAAGAAAACAACAACGTTAGGAAGTTGCATATTAGATAGTAATTCATAAGTAGATCCAAAAACTTACCGGAACAAAATGTCTCTCACTCTGAATATAGAATAAGCAGAACGTCGGAAGTGTGTCACCATCTTCTAACCAAGTAGGACGTTGTAGAGGAAGGTAAGTGTAGTTAGCATTTTTTCCCACCGTTACGAACACTATGTTGAATGTGGATGCCACAAGGCATCCCATTTCCGGGGTAGCTAGCCAGTGATCTTCTGGAGCCCTTCCTATTCCTTCCCATGTAAGTTGGTGTAAAGCGCTCTCCAAAGTTGGTTGTTGTGGAGGTCCAATCCAAGTTCCTTGAACTAGGTGCCAAATCTCTTTGACCTTAGCTATCATCAAATCTCTTACTTCCCTCCATAAGTGTTGGTTGTCATGCAATTCATGAGCTATTGCTCTAAATCCACAATTTCCATCTCCATTTACCTCAAACCAACCATTCACATGGGTGCGCATTGACGCGGGTATGTGAGACTTGTACTTGCCAATCACCTTAATCTTTGGTTTCTTGAATGTTTCAGAATTAGAAGCATTTTTTTGCTTCTTTGGGGGTGTTTCTTCCAAATCTCTAGCATCCATCTCAACATTAGTGTGCTCCCATGCAGACGGTCTTCTTTGCGTTGACCTAGGTTGTTTGTTAGGAGCTCCGACTGGACGACCTCCGGTGTGCTTTGAAATAGCCGGCTCTTTTAGAGGAGTATTTACTTTCCCAATGTCTAAAACAGTTTGTGCACACTTTTCTTGATCATGGGGGCACAATTTCGGAAACGTTTCCTCATAGAAAGTCTGAAAAAGACGTCTTGCCACCTTACTCTTAACTTCCAGTATGCCGGGAACATCAACTTCTTCCAAACTCAAAGTACTCCAGAAAGGGTGCAACTCTGATACTCTTAGTGGTCTTTGCTCCTTCCAATGTCTTACAATCTGATGAACACACATCAACCCATCTCTAATCTTGATCCCGCAGCTACAAAACATATTAAAGTGCGCACCTAATCTCTCCCCCTTCGTGTATTCCTTAAGCAAAAATTCTATGCATTTGTAAGAGACTTTGAACTTCAAGACTTTAAACAAGTCCGCCCCTTCAACAACTGTGAAGCTCTTATTCAAACTCTCGGTGAAAGAAACAGTAATCTCTTAAGAAGAAGAAGAAGAAGAAGAAGAAGACCATTGGACAACAATGACTGGTCAGAGATTCCCGGTGCAGTTGGACAGTCAGATCTACCTGACATGATGTACGAAGAAATCGACTTTCCTTTGATTGAAGCGTTCATCGAACGATGGCAACCAGAGACAAATTCATTCCACCTCCCTTGTGGTGAGATCACTATTGGCCTTCTTGATGTACATATGATTTTAGGCCTACCTATAGTAGGGAAAGCAATGACGACATGTAAGAAACTGGGTGCCAAGTTTAGTCATGATGAGATTCTAAAATACTATGGTAGGAAGGGGGCGGAAATTTTTGGAATAGATCCTCATACTTTAGATTCTGGGAGGGTGAAAGCTGAATGGTTTAAAAGACATTGTGAAAACCTAGGTCCAAAGCGAAAGGGTTTAGGTCGGGTGTTGTATACTGCTTCCTCGCTCTTATTTCCGGACAAGTCACAGAACTTGATTCGGCTTAGATATGGGCCTTTTTTGGAAACCTATGCCCATGCTACGGGCATATCGTGGGGTTCAGCTGCTTTGGCCCATCTGTATAGGCAGCTAGGGATATGCACACGACAGGGTTGTGCCCAGATGTCTTTCTGTTACACCTTGTTGCAGGTATTATACTTTCTAAGCGTTTAATTTACATACTTATATATATTTTCATATTTAACGTACTTTGTATTTCTTAGGCATGGATCTACAACTACTTCCCACACTTTCGACCTACTGAACGTCCTCGGTGGAGAGCGGAGCAACCATGGGCATACCGGTGGATGCCTAAGAATGTAAAGCTGAAGAAGGGGCAAGTCGGAAGGGATTATAGGGGAGCGCTCGATATTCTTATGCCGGAGATGGTAAGTTTCTGCATTTTCTGGCCTTTCTGCATTTTTGAGTACGCAGCAGTCATTTTTCTCCTTCTGCATTTTCTCCTACTGTAAGTTTCTGCTGTCATTTTTTTAGGTATGTTGGAACCCGTATGGATCACAAGACTTCACCGATCCTGAGCTTGCTCCCGCTCTATTTCACGGGGTGCTATCCTGCTGTGACATCACCGAACCACACATGCCTGATAGGTGTCCGAGACAATTTGGGAGAGTGCAGCGTATTCCTAGGCCAGTCATCGAACCGCTCAAAGCTCATAGGTTGAAAAACATTAGGTGTTATAGTGTTTTTTATGACGCCAACCAATGGCTTTGGGAGTCAAGAGATGTTCACTCTTTGTCTCTCGATGATATGGGGCCAGTTGCCTTTGCACCACATGAATGCTCCCATGATTACATGGATTGGTACATCAAGAGGACTCATAGGTATATCCGTCCTGCAATCCCTGGGATGATTACTGAGAGACAGGTAATATTAATTGTTTTGGTTTATCTTGCGTTTCTAGTCTTTGTTTGTCTCTAATATTAACATAGAATGAATGTTTACTTGCGTATAGGTGATTGGCCGGGTGTACAATGACATGGATCGGTATCGGTTTGCCACTCCAGAGGAATTTTCTTCATATCACGCCCAAATGCTACTATGTATGTCAAATCTCGCTCCCTTCCGACCACGAGAAGACGAGTAGCCTTTCGTTTTGTGTTTTGGATAATTTTGTTGCTTGGATAATTTTGTTGGATTATGTTTAGGGATATGTTGGTTCTGCTTCAATTCTGTTCGGTTTTTGCATAACCTCGCAGAACGCGAGGTGTACACCACTCGCAGAACGCGAGGTGTACACCACTCGCAGAACGCGAGGTGTACACCACTCGCAGAACGCGAGGTGTACACCACTCGCAGAACGCGAGGTGTAACCTATAGGAAACAGGGTCTGAGTTCCTGTTTAAGAATTTAAAAAACCATCTCCAGTTCAACATTACATTACAAATTCAGCGAATAAAACATAACTTCAACATTACATTTCAAAGGCGGCACATCGATGTGACACAAGATCGTGCAAAGAAAAAACATCTCTTTCAGCGTTTCGCCACCAAGGAGTAAACACATGAGGTAATGAGCAGTTTTCTTCAAGACGCAACTACAAGAAAACAACAACGTTAGGAAGTTGCATATTAGATAGTAATTCATAAGTAGATCCAAAAACTTACCGGAACAAAATGTCTCTCACTCTGAATATAGAATAAGCAGAACGTCGGAAGTGTGTCACCATCTTCTAACCAAGTAGGACGCTGTAGAGGAAGGTAAGTGTAGTTAGCATTTTTTCCCACCGTTACGAACACTATGTTGAATGTGGATGCCACAAGGCATCCCATTTCCGGGGTAGCTAGCCAGTGATCTTCTGGAGCCCTTCCTATTCCTTCCCATGTAAGTTGGTGTAAAGCGCTCTCCAAAGTTGGTTGTTGTGGAGGTCCAATCCAAGTTCCTTGAACTAGGTGCCAAATCTCTTTGACCTTAGCTATCATCAAATCTCTTACTTCCCTCCATAAGTGTTGGTTGTCATGCAATTCATGAGCTATTGCTCTAAATCCACAATTTCCATCTCCATTTACCTCAAACCAACCATTCACATGGGTGCGCATTGACGCGGGTATGTGAGACTTGTACTTGCCAATCACCTTAATCTTTGGTTTCTTGAATGTTTCAGAATTAGAAGCATTTCTTTGCTTCTTTGGGGGTGTTTCTTCCAAATCTCTAGTATCCATCTCAACATTAGTGTGCTCCCATGCAGACGGTCTTCTTTGCGTTGACCTAGGTTGTTTGTTAGGAGCTCCGACTGGACGACCTCCGGTGTGCTTTGAAATAGCCGGCTCTTTTAGAGGAGTATTTACTTTCCCAATGTCTAAAACAGTTTGTGCACACTTTTCTTGATCATGGGGGCACAATTTCGGAAACGTTTCCTCATAGAAAGTCTGAAAAAGACGCCTTGCCACCTTACTCTTAACTTCCAGTATGCCGGGAACATCAACTTCTTCCAAACTCAAAGTACTCCAGAAAGGGTGCAACTCTGATACTCTTAGTGGTCTTTGCTCCTTCCAATGTCTTACAATCTGATGAACACACATCAACCCATCTCTAATCTTGATCCCGCAGCTACAAAACATATTAAAGTGCGCACCTAATCTCTCCCCCTTCGTGTATTCCTTAAGCAAAAATTCTATGCATTTGTAAGACTTTGAACTTCAAGACTTTAAACAAGTCGGCCCCTTCAACAACTGTGAAGCTCTTATTCAAACTCTCGGTGAAAGACACAGTAATCTCCTTAAGTTGGTTCTCCGCCATTGTTTTGTATTCTTTGAACATTGTGTCTAGCCTAGCATTTCCACTTGACAAGTATGACTTAAGACATGAATGTCCTCCTTCAACTCTAAAATGTTCGAAAAACAATAATATGCAAATACAAATCAGAACCTGTGGATCCTTCTGTAATGTGCAAATTCTTGCGTTCTGCGAGGAGTGTACACCTCGCGTTCTGCGAGGAGTGTACACCTCGCGTTCTGCGAGGAGTGCATTACAGAAGCTCTTTTTATCATATGTAGAAAGTAGACATAAATTACAGAACATACCTGTTTGTCGTGTTATTCCCGAGAGTGAAGACATTATCCGTCCATGCTGAAACAAGTCTTTCTTTGTAACGGTTTAGCCAATTCGTTCTCACGTACTTCAATACGGTTGGATAAGCTCGCCATTCGTCCTCAAGTTTCTTCAAAGTACTCTTGTAATCTTCTTCAGTGGTTTGTTCGAACACGTTATAATAATCATTTGAAATATGAACCCCCAATGCTTGTGTGCCCATAGCTATCTTCGCTCTCGCCTCTATGTTCTTCCTTACATGTCGCCTACATAAGAGAAACTTTGCATTTGGCCATAACTTGTCTGTTGCATTCATAAGAGCCATCTCACGGTCAGTGACGAAGCAAGTAGGCGATGCTCCTATTCTCAAATACATCGTCTGCAGCTGCTGCAACGCCCATAAATAACTATCCTCGCTCTCAGCCTCTAACCATACCCCGCACACAACAAAATTCTTCCATGTAGAAGTCAAACCGACTATCTCCAGGAAGGGAACATTGTACCTTAAACCAAAATACAGTAAGATAAATACAACATAAAAACAGAATGATAAATACTTACCTGTTCGTGCTATAAGTCGAGTCCATCAAAAGGACATATGGAAACGCCTTTAAGAGTTTCATTGATTCGGGGCTAGCAAAGAACAAGTCGCCTATTATCGAAGGATTCGTTGCACTTGGCCTATACTCCATGAAGTAGTTGCTCTCTTTGCATTGGTGAAAGAATTCTTGAACCACGGTTCTACCTTCCATTTCTTCTTCCCTTATATGTCTTACCAAATTGTACACTTGGTTCTTCTTTGTGCAACTTCCGGGATCCTTGTTTATCTCAGTGTAAATCTGATTTGGAGAACAATGTGAAAGTACCATCTCACGAACCTTTTTCTTTTGATCCGGGGTTGGCCTCCCGGCAAATGCATTCCCGACCAAACTATCTCCAATAGGATGGTTGTGCAAACCACAAACAACCACTAATCTCCAATTCTCTTCAACTCGGTTCTCCATGAGCTTCAACTGAAATTTACACCCCGTTTTCTTGCTCTTTGTGTTTGATCTAACACCGACACCTTTAGGCCTATGGCTTCCCCCTTTCTCACAAATGATTTGAATCTTACCACTTTGCCCCGGTTTAGATGGTACACTCCTTTCAATAGAGATCATAAACTTGTATTGCTTTGCAACATTCAAAGCCCACAAATGACCAATCTCCTTAGAGGCAAACACTTGCTCCGTAGTGAAATATTCCGAATAATCCCTAGAAACAACCTCTTCCTCACATACGGGACTATCAAACTTTGGTGCAGTGCGTAAAGAGGGAAGAAAACACATCTCCTCTCCTACGTTTGTTGGTGGGTTAGCAAATTGTGAATCAAACGCATCATAGCTTGATGGCACCTCATATGTACATGGCAATTCATAAGTAGATGGCACGGGCAACTCATAAGTAGATGGCACGGGCAACTCATAAGTAGATGGCACAGACAATTCATATGTAGATGACACATGTTGTTCATATAAAGATGGTTGATGATAATATCCAAAGTGGTCAATCCCTAAATCAAATGACGGTGGCGAACATGGCCTTGTATTCCGGGAGGAGTAGTTGTAGTCATTCAACTGGATTGCATTCAATCCAGTGAAAAAAGAAAAATTCACCTATACACAATGCTTCTGTTAATACTCTGTAATGTGCAACTTCTCGCGTTCTGCGAGGGAGGCACATCTCGCGTGACGCGAGTGGCCTCCTCTCGCAGAACGCGGGAAGTTGCTATTTCCTGAAACTAGTCATTCAACGTGTTCGTCTCATCACATGAGTTTCTACATTAAAAACCCTAAAAACCCTAAAAACATGAACACATCTAAGTTTTTGACATTATATGCAAAAGTCATCTCTTCAACACTTACTACTACTACATTTAACATGAAATACAACATAATAACTTCATTTTAGCTCTTAATGGTGCAAAACAAATTAAAATTCAAAAATTAAGTAAGAACATTACCTCATTTGAATGGTAACTTGATGAACCATCATCTCCATTCCCTCCTTTGTTGAATTCCTCTTCATCTTTCATTATTTTAGGTGTTTTTAGAGTGTTTTGAAGTTTTAAGGTTTTGAAAATGGGTTTTAATGGAGGGTGAAAGAGGTGAAAGATGATAAAAAGAGGTGTTAGGGTAGGGTTAATAGGTGTTACGGATTGCTTAAAATAAGGGGGTAGTTATTATAGTTAGGTGGGGACAAGACATATAGTAATGGCGCACAACAACGTCCATCTGACATGCTAATCTCGCGTTCTGCGAGGGACGTGACACTCGCGTTCTGCGAGGACACGTACACTCGCGGAACGCGAGATTAACATGCATGAAATTAACCTAATTTTTTGTTAATCTCGCGTAACGCGAGTGTCACGTATCTCGCAGAACGCGAGTGACCCGGCGTTGTTTGAATAAAGCACCGGGCTGTATATAAGAATTGTGTATCTTATTCATGGTTGGAAATGTTTTCAACTATCACTGGTTTTTTATCTGTTTTAACTCTTGAAATATTCCAAGTGGACCAAATCAATAACACCACTTCAGATTCTACCTATAAAAACTCAGGGGGCTAATGGTGTATTCCAGAAACCTCTCCCCTCGGTTTGTAGACACATCTCCTGGAGCTGGGTTAACATATATCCAAACCTTTAGGGATTTCAGCTATACAAACTCAGCATGTTATAATTCATGATTGTTTCTTTATTAGGTGGACGCATAAAGATTGGAATGGAAAGAGATTTGCAACAATATACCCATTTTATAACTTATGCAACTCATCTCCAGCTCTTCGCCTATATCTAATTATTTTTTGTTTTTTAAGCTATGTATGATAGATTGAAAGTACTATATTGACCAACACAACCAATACGTTGATAATCACAACCTCAAACTTCAAAATTTATAAGATTGATGATAATGAATCATGTACACTTATATTAAAAAGCAATTTGTATTTTATATTTTTACCTATATGTGCTAATTGAGAGACAACACCTCAAGAAATTCATTGAACTCTGCTTGTTTCGTATTTGCACCAAGGCCCCATGCCTCTTTTGAACTCCCTTCCAAGAACAAAAACACCAATAGAAGTATATCTATAACATAAAATAATTCACTGAACATATCAAGATGACAATCATGAGATTTTGAAAAGACATAGTAGAAATTTATGTCTGACCAGGATAAAAACAGTGTGAATGATAAATAGTTTAGGAGGATGAAGAAAAACACGAAAGACATATGAATCATGGGAGTTCAAACATTTCATACATATTGCCAAAAGCATATGCTCCACCATATGCTCCTCTGGGTTTTCATCCATTCGAATGAAAACCCTAGACTTTGGTCAAAATCCAAGAGCAAAATTTCAACACCAACCATTCACATACCTGAAGATGAAGGAAGAGGTCGATTTCACGACTATGTCTCTCGATTTCTCCATTGCGTATAGGGAGATATCACGTGTCGTTTTGTAACAGAATCGGATGAGAAAACACGTGCAAAGCACGTGCTCATAACCGACTTCTTCTTCCTCTCAGTTGAGCTGATTTTGCTCTATATATACTTGATTGTAATCTTTGATTGAATTCAATGAAGTATCTGAGATTATTCTCTCAATTCTTTGCTTCAATTCATCACACAAACATTGCGGTCGCCTTCCATTGCAGCTTCTCAACTAAATTTGAATCAATAATAACCCTAAGTTTCAAATCAAATTGAAAAATTGAATAAAATGGAATTACCTTTGTCGGATGAGGAAGAGGGGAATTGGACGGCGGAAGAATCCCTTATCTATTCCTTCCTATATCATTTCATTACCACAAATTTAGAAGATGAAATTTAGTAAGAAGATCAAAGAGTTTTTTGCGTAAGCAAATCACCTTATCACACATGAATGCTCGATCGGGATCGATGGTGAGGAAGGCGGTAGTGAAGAAGCTGAAGATGGATATATATATATACCCATTCAAGAAGAAACTGCTGAAGAAGAGGAATATCAGGGGACGTCAGACAATGAATTGCGATGGTGAAGGGATGAATTCACAAGAGGCATTGAATAGAAAGAGAAATTAAGGGAATGGAAAGAGTCTAATAAATTGAACGGGGAAGAGGAGGAGATAAAGACGAAGAAGAAAATTGAATACATTTATAATTCCTGAATTCAATTCACCATTTAAAAAAGTCTTAATTACAACCCTAAAATCATTGAATGCTTAATCTAAAGGTCCATTTTATATGTTTATAGATAGATTTATTCGGATATTAATAAAATATATCATCTTTTCAAGAGTAAAAATCATTTTTTTTTTGTATACTATGACTATGAAATAACATACTCCCTTTGTCCCTCAATGTTGCAAACATTGAGGGAATGACACAGGATTTAAGGAAAATGGAAAAAGAAGGAAATGCTGCAGAATTGAGTCAGAACCACAGAAGTCACACTCAGCTGAGATTTCAGCTTATAATTAAATTTATTAAAATAATCACAGTTAACATAACACAATCCCACTAAACTCATATTAACCAATAGGAGATCAGCATTCAACATACACGGATTGAGCTTTTTCACTGTTTAAACAACAGTGTTTATATAAACACAGACAGAACAATCTGTTCTTAACACAAGAAGAAAAAACAGAGGAAAGAAAGAGAGAGAAAACAGAGGAAAAAACAGAGAAATAAATTCTGCATCATTGCCTGTTGTGAATGGCTTCAGCATTTAATGGAGAGGATGCTCAACCTCTAGAAGATGGAGAGAACTAAGATGCTGACGAGGGTCTTAATGATGCAGCTTGGGACACAGGGGAGCATGCTCTTCTTTTTTATCTGAATTATGCACCAGCTAATGAAGAAGAGCATGAACAATTTGAAGCAGAGCATCAACACCAGGTTCCTCACCAACCAGAAGCAGAGCATCAGACGGGGGCAACTGGACATCATCATCCAACACAGACAAGGCTCAACAGTGAACAAAAGGTGCAGGTCATTCACTTCCTTCTCAACAGAACAATAGAGGGACATCTTCCAAAAGGTGCAATCTCTGCAACTGCAAACAAGTTCAATGTGTCAAGATTCACCATAGGCAGAATATGGAAAGTAACTGAACAACAACTAAGGTCATCCCAAAATATCAATGTGAGCACAAAGTATCACGTCATCTCCCGGGGACGAGATAAAGCCTCGTTTTCAGAGAGCTCGGGGGACCACGTCATCTCCATTGACTCTTTCTTCTGCTCCGGGGACCAGAGCATGTTGATGTCGATCTCCTCGGACGGGACATAGCTCCAGGTATGATCGCCAACACAGTCCGGACCCCAATTGCAAGGCGGGGACAGAGAGCAACCCAGTCGACTTTCTGTGGGATCGTCATCGGCCGAATCCCTGAAGAACTCATTCAAAGCATCTTCTTCATCGTGGTTAGGGAGGTTTTCAGAGATGGAAAAGGATTGAGGATCAACAAAGACCGGTGAGCTCGGGTTTGAGACAGATAGGGACACTCGTCCAGTGGACAAACTGGGTGTTCCACTCTTAATGATGCTTTGAGATGGGCGAGTATGGCTATTGTTGTCCATCTGAGGAATCAAAGAGGAAGAAAGATGAAGAAAGAGGCGACTGTGGAGGCGAGAAATGGAGCTAGGGTTTCGGGAGAGAAATGGAGGCGAGAAAGAGAAGTAATGGAGAGCATTAGATGCAGATGGGGTTTTATCGGGTAAATTAGGGTTAGATTATGGGCTGGGATTTGGGCTGGGTTTTGGGCTAGATTAGGATTATGGGTTGGGTAGATTAGGATTATCAGAAATAGATTAGTGGGTTAATTATTGTTTTAAAAAAAATGAAATACTTAGACATGGTTAAGGTTAATTAAGAAATCTTATCTATATAAAGGTTGGTTGTCTATTGCCAAAAGTAAATGTAAATGGTACTGCATTCAATTCCATAATTCTACCCTATTTCAATCTATGCATTCAATTCCATAATCCTATCCTATTTCAATCTATTCACACGTATTGTCTACATTAATCCATGTTGAAATTAATGAGTGTAATATTAGAAAAACATTTTGTCAAATAAAATACAGTAAGCTTCCTCCTGACAAAATTATTCCATTATTATGTTTTAAAACTACTGGTACTTCAAACATAAATATAAGGAAATCGAAAAATACTTATAATTACAAGCATTAACAAACTTAATAACAATAACAAAAATATTAACAAATAATGTGTAACTATATTAAATCTCATACGTGAATACGTAATTTCCTCACGCGTAGCGCGAAACCCGTATCTAGTTGGTTATGTAAAAATGGAAGAAGTTTAATGGAGATGAAGGTGGTTGATGAATTAATGATGAAAATTAAATGGAGAAGATGATGTAGATGGTTGATTTGATTGATAAAGTGTTGTAAAGATATGAATAAAATAAAATTGAGTAAGGGTATAGTAGGAAGAAATATATGGATATAAATAGACATGTTGCAAACATTTCGGGACGCCAAATACGGTAATATTGCAAACATTAAGGGACGGAGGGAGTATCTATTATTCTGTAGGTTTTACATTTTCTATTATTAGGACTAGTAATTCTAAAATCATTATGTATTTATTTTCGAACATTCATCTTTTCAAGAAAAATTGTCATTTTTTTGGTATAAGGCTGAAGGAAAAAATTAATGTGAGAATTACTATTAATGTACGCATATACGAATAGATTTTTTAGATGCAAATTCTTTCACATTCACATGTATATACAGATGTGCATGTATTTAAGACCGTATTAAAAATCCATGCGTGTGCATATGAATGTGAAAAATGTACATGCAAATATGAAGGAATGTAAATGCGAATATGAAGGAATTTACATGTACTCGTACATTAAGCATATTTGTACCAAATCTTTACCTATGACTAAAATGATATAGCATTGTTTTAAAACTGATGAAAAGATATAAAAATTTCTTTGATTTTTTTTGCATAACATTAAATAAAGTATTAACTTTTATTATAATATCAAAATCTGATTAATACTATCCAAAGCATTAAAATTTAGAGAAAAGTTCGTGTAGGAAGAGGGTTTAACGTAGGAAAAACAAAGTGTTCGCGTTCACAGATAACAAGCACATGTTCATATTCTGCATGGTAATGTTCATCATGACCGAAACGGACCCGATCGCCAGATTGGGAACATTATCACCCGAAATATGAGCATTTGCTTGTTATCTTTGAGCGCGAACGCTTCGTTTTTCCTACATTAAGCCCTCTTCCTATCCAAACTTTTCTCTAGAATTAATATTGATTTTGGTATTTAATGGTAGATAATATATTATTTAATGTTATACCAAACAGACCCTTTATTTTTCAAAATCCTTCGACAAAACAATAACAATGGACTGTATTTGATTTATGTGATATAAGGTTTCAATTTTGCCTCATTTTGAGTGGTAGAGTTGGAGCATTTTGTTTTTTGAAACAGTGACAGAGTTAAGAGATAAAATACTTCAGCCAAGTAACTAACAAGCTGTACTACTTTCCATTAAAATCATCACTATAACTTTTAAGTCGGTATGCGAATGTATGACACTGAGATGTAATTCAGGACAAGCTTATAAAAGTAACCCTTAGTCCCATACAGCGCCATATGTTCATTCCAAGAGGCTATATACGAAGCAATACTCCTACAACGCGTACTCATTCTGAGGCGATATCCTGAGGATGCACCTGAAAATCAAGCACAAAGTAACAATGTTTTTACACAATCAGTTTGAAACAAACGCGCAACAAACAGGATATCTTCTTACTGGAAAGCCAACATCAATGTGACAGTGATCTTATAGAATACCTGTGGATGTCTATCCTCTATGAAGTTTGTGCTTCTCACTTTCAACTCTCCTCTGCTGGTTGTTAACACGTCTAAGATTTCCGCATCATCACATACTTGTATATCTTGTTCCTCATTCTGATGTCCTTCATCTTCCTGCATTGCAAATTCTCATATTTGTCACCTATTTTTTGAGTTCTATACTAGTTTTGGAATCCAAACGGACCCTAAAAGATATCGGTCCCTTACCCGTAAAGAAAAGCTGACAGCTCGTCGTGGAGTTCCAGCAATTTCCTCGTACTCAGCAGCATCCATCTCTTGTAGGTGATAAGAGTTGAACATTTTAGGAAGGGTGTACTGTCTTATGACTATCAGAAAGAAAAAAGGCAAGGGGAAGAGAATTCCGGCTATGGGAATCCATGTGATTCCGAAACAAATCAACAAGTAAACAAATTGGAATAGTGTGAAGGCAGCAATGTTCTTGAATGGGACGGATTCTATAAAGGAAGCATGAACTGTTTCAAAAACCCTGCAGCAAGACAGAAATAATTAAATGATCAATTCTACTGTATTTTAGTCATATACTCAGATGATGTTGGTATAGGCCCGTTTTCATGGGAAAAAAGAAGAAGATTAGACTTACTTGAATCTTCTGCCAGGAGTGATGAAAAGAAGTAGCAGTCTCTCCCAAAACTGGTTTCCAGGTAGACTGTCAATGGCCATATAGGCAAAATATCCCCAAAGAACTGAGGTTGGTATTTTCTTTATAACAGGCATGGCAAATACGGATGCTGCAACAAGAATGGATTGTAATAAGTTGCTCAGTCTTTGCTCATTGACTCGTACGGGCAAATAAGAATCAATGTGGTCTGGGTCAAATTGCTTCTTCTGGCTTCCTTCGTTGTTGTCTTCATTCATAACCGCTTTCTTCAAATTCTCAAGCTCTCTGACCACTACATAAGTCTGGTCAACAAGGAGCTATTAAATTTTGAACATGTATAAGTATAATAAAGCTCCAGCATGAAAGTGCTTACATCTGGACTGTGATCCATCTCAATAAAAACTTCTTGCATCTTTCCATAGATCTCTGTGTTGCTAGCTTTCTGCCTTATGCTTTCCTTTACACTTTCTACCATCTTTTTTCGTATTATCTGTTACCCCAGAAAATTTAAGTACTACTGTATAACAGAAAGTAATTTTAGCAGTAACATAAACTTAAGCTGTGTCTGTTTTCATCTACCTGTCTTTTGAGAGTAGCCAGACTCTTGGTATGCATGGGAGACTGAGGAAGAACTCCATTTGACGGAGGCAATCCAATTAACCCACATAGCAAAGTCTGTAGTTATAAATTTGAGCATGTCATTTAGTCAAGTCCAATTAATCCAAATAGCTTAAAGTAATTAGCATACCATAAACCCTAACAAGAAAATGTCATAATGGTACGCAGAAGGATTCTTCAGATTGAACTCCTTCTGCTGTGCCAGTTGTGAAGCAACACTGTGGTCAAAAAAGTATAATCCCGCTATCATTACAGCTGGGATAATTGCAGCAAAGATATATCCTGGAGGCACTTTACCCATGTCCTGCAATTTATGGAAGGCTTTTGTAAGCACTCTTAACAATTAAGGTAGAAAGATAGGAGTCACATGGTTGAACCACTTTGTTATGTCAATTCTTAAATCTGTCAATTAGAAGACAATGACATCTTGATCATCAAGTATCATACTCCTGGTTAAGAAATAAAAGTCATTCAGCTTTTAGTTTTTGCTAAGAAATATTTGTCATTTTAGAGATTTCGGTAATGAATTATTGGTAAATTACAAGGTATGCTATTCACATATTAATACTTTTTACACAAATTTCTATGTGCATTGGTTAGAAATGAGGAATGTAATTGTTAAATTGTAAATTTTAGAATAACGTTACAGTGTTTTAGCTTAATGGCTGCATTCCTTTATAGGTGTGTCAATGGTAAAAAAAATGTTTAAAAAGAGAAATTCACCTTGATGACGGTCCAATGTTCCAAAGATGGAGATTGCCAAGGAAGAGGGCTGAAAAGTCGCCGAGGAACTCCAGATGGAACCTTTGGAGGGACGCTGAATGACAGTAATGTCCAGACTACAACCATCATAGGTACTCCATAGTCTGCAATGAAACTTCTTATACTGCCTACAAAAACACCAAATAAAACATCTTCAGACTCCACAATTATGCTTTTCTAAATTAACAGTTTCTCAAGTAGAGGCATAAAGCTGTAACACTGACCTGTTCCGTACCACCATGATCGAGCTTTTCTACTCTTTAATGCCGTATACAGAAGACCAGTAGTGAAGATAACCCCAAGCAGGCCATTTGTGTACAGCCACTGGAACTGGTATTGCTCCAGACTATGGTCCTCGGAAGTGGGAACTCTAAATTCACTCACAGCACCCTGGAATAAAGAAATTTGTTCTTTATATGAATTTAATTACTATTACATTTCAAATGATTGTTTTTCATACAGGTTAAACATAATTATCCCCCATGGTCATTACCTTGATTGCCTCTTGTAAGAATAGGACAGTGATCAGCATGCCAAAGAGTTCCCCTGCAACTCTAGTGAATCTATTGATGATTACACTAGCATTAAATATTGCAAGCAGAAACAGCATCAGGGATGTCCAAACACAAACCCTGCAGATAAAAAACAATCAACAAGCGATGTTAGATGAGAAAAACTCCATCGCCTATTTCTATTTCAAACACGTGACAAAACTGTTTGATGATTACCATCCAGCCCAGGCCAAATAAAGTTGGTGTCCCAAGGCATCTTGCTTTTTAGCAAAGTTGTAGAGATAAGCGTACATTATAACAGTTGGTTCTGCAACACCAAGTATCAATAGAGGTTGTCCTCCCAATATGGAGTGAATAATACCACATATGGCAGTAGAAGCTAATGTCTCCACTGTGCTTAAGCTTCCATCTGTTGATAGTAATTTTCAGGTGATCAGAATTAACTAAGTACAGTTAAGTTTCATGGCCAACAAGAAAAAACTGTTAAAATTCTCATAACCTTGTATTTGATACAAATGCTGGAGCAAAGTACACCAGAGATTTTTTTCACATATATCTAAAAGGGCAAATTGTGTTGCAGAAACAAACACAACTTATCTTAGACTGCCACCAACCCCACATTTTCAACCTTAACTCTTTTCTCCACTGCTATTTGTAGACCTTTCCTTAAATCTTGGTAATATATGGGTCACTTTCATAGAAAATTAGCCTACAGCTATCAAAGGATTCCTTTTTACATTCAATTAAGCAACTAAACTAGCTGGGACCAGCTAAATGACGTAATTTTAAGTATTCTTTTTCTTTACTTCAATTAAGTCAAATTTAATTATAGCCATCAAAATAGATTTTAAAGTCCATAATCCAGAGGTAGCAGAAGAGCCTCGTACCTGTGTCTCTACTTAGCTGCTCACCGAAGGCAATAACAGGTAGAGCAGATGCAAAGAAGATATAGGTAGTTGGGGCCAGAATCCTGCCATGGAGGAAACAACAAGTTCAAAGTTTAGTTCATCGGGAAAATAGAAGAAAAATTGTACTTCCTGTTTACAGTTTGGGGAAATACCCGATTCCAGAACGTAGTCCATTGATCCAGTCTTGCTTGTAACACAGCAATCTCCCATGGACGTCGTTTAAAATTCCATCGAATGGAGCTTTAACGATTCCCATTCCTAATGAATTTATTGAAGAGTTAGAGATTGAAAAAGCGGAACTCGTAGAACTTTTACATGTCACGGAAAAATAGGACTTTTGGTTAACTCTACTTTCGGCGGATTTGTGCTAATTGCTAAACCTAAATCACAGCCTCCAGTTTACATCACAAATTAAATTTCTTTTGAGTATCGAAAACGGTCAGTTTACGATAGATTGATGATTTTCATCATAAATCACTGATAGTCGCCGCCATTAATCCAGCGGTTACGAGTTACGACAAATAAATAGATACATGAAGCAACGAAAAGAAGCAATTCTTCTGAAACCAAAGTAAACGAATCGACCGAAACGGAAACGGAATGGAAGACAAAATCGCACAACTGATGACAGTTTGATGAGGAGAAAAGAGTGAAAAATGTAGCGCATATTATTGAGCGATTAAACGACAAAATCTAGCGTATTAGGTTATGGAATGAATGGAAGAGGAGTGTAGACTCACTTCGGTCGCCGGGAAATTCGCCGGTATTGGAGATCGGCGGAAGCTTCGGCCCTCTATTGCTTGAGAGAAATAGAGAGGGCGTGGGCCGTGGGGAAGAAGGAAAAGAAAAAGGTTTAGGGGTTGTATTTAAAAGAAGGCGCGCATAGGAGGAGAGGGTGTGGGCCCAAAGTGTATACAGTAAAATGTAAACTGTCACTCACCGGCGCTTTACTAACTAAGCGTACCGGTTTACCCCAAAACGGGGTAGGCTAAGTTATGTTTTGTGAAGAAACTAACCCTTTTTATACAAGGAAAGCAATTTAACCTTTTCTTTTTTCAATTTGTTACACGCGCGTCCCCTTCCTCTCCTTCCCTTCCCTGCTGATATTTTCTTCCTCCAGCTTCTTCTCCCTTCACGGATCTTCTACCTTCTCCTTCTCCACACGGATTTCCTTCGTCCTCCTTGCAAGTGCTGTCATCCTCGCACTTCCTCTTCATTTGGAGCGAAAAAGCTCGTTCCTTCCCGCTGCTGTCAACTCCTCCGAGCCGCAGCAAACGCCTCCACCAGGAAACTCGAAGCCAGGCTTAATCTCGGCTCGCATCGACTGAATTTGGTGGTTCGAATCAAATGTTCTGGTAAGTGAAATGAAGCATGCTTCGCGCGCTTCATAAGATCTCTCTCGCGGTAGATTCTGGAATGAAATTCAAGGTTTGACATCATCAAACTAACAAAGCATCAATCTGCCGTCTCGATATAAGAAACTTCCTACTGCATATCGAAATCGAGGTAAAATTCAAACTGTCATCATATAATTACATGAATGTGAATGCTAAAACACACGAAATAATTAAATAAAACTGTGATTTTAAAGACTTTCTGTATTTTTGATGACAAAATGTTGTTAAAAAAAGGATTTTGGTGGACAAATAAGATGAAGAACAATGATTGAATAAAATAATGAAAACTTGATGACAGAGTGTTGATGAATATAGATGAAACTGATGAATGTTGATCCTGATGACAATATGATGCTCATATAGAAAGTTGATGACATAATATTGAACTTAGATTTAAAAATGTAAATGTGATGACAGTTTGATAAATAGATGATGTGTGTTGGATGACAGTAATGCAGAATGTTGATGGATTAGATGACATAATATAACAATTCAGGAATTTAAACAGTGATGACAGAATGTTGATGGATTACATGATGAGTGTTGGATGACAGAAATAAGATGACAGTATTGTTGTTTAAGAAAAGGAGTTGATGACAGGATTTAGAATTTAAATTTATAATATTAGGTATGATGACAGATTCAAAATTGGATTCAGTACAATTCAGGAATTGTAGAGTGATGATAGAATGTTTATGAAGACAATAACATGTGCAATACAGGTACAAAATGAATATTCTAACTGTATGTTGGGGAGGAGACTGGAAGATGAAAGATGGTTCAAATGCTTATGTTGGGACATTGATTTCAAAAGCATTTGTAATCGACATCAACATAGGGCTGGATGGTGCAAAGGATACCATTATTCAAAGGTTTAATTTGAAGACACAAGCACATGAAATTGAGTTGTCGCACTTGAATCCTTTCCAGAAAATTCAGATACCATATATTGTAGAGACGGACGAGGACTTCAATTGTTTCATTGAAATCAACAAATCAGAGAAGGTGCAATGGAGTGTGCCTTTGTATGTGACAGAGAGAAAAAAGAAGAAGACAACTAAAACGACAGTAGTGAGTGAAAAAAATAGCCTTGTTCCATTTCAGAATGATTATGAGATGGAAGGTGGGAGTGAGGTAATTAGTTGTGAATCAAGGGACAAAATTACTGAATGGGGAGAAATTATGGAGGGTGATAGTCCTTCTTATGAAGACTACACAGGGTTCATCCATATTGGACAGATTTTTGACTCAAAGGAGATGCTCAAAGTTGCCATTAGGAAAGTCGCTATGAGGGAGAACTTTGTGTACAAGGTATACAAGTCAACCCCTGATTTGTTTACTGTTAAGTGTGCAGATGAGAACTGCAACTGGGGGCTGAGGGCAATGGTGTTGAAAGACACACATTTCTTTGAGATAAGAAAGTATAGAGAAGAACACACATGCTCTTTTGAATTTAGGTGTGAAAACCAGTGCAAGGCAACATACAAGATGGTTGGAGAGCAGATTAAAACAAGGTAACAAAACATATTAGCAAAATAGTTATGGTCTTATACAAACACATTAATATTGAAAGATGACAGTTTGGATGATTTATTGTGTGTGTAGGTATGAAGGGGTGAAAACTGGACCGAACCCTAAAAGTATCCGGAACGACATGAGGAAAGAACATTGTATGGATGTGAGCTATTGGAAGGCTTTGAAGGCAAAGGAATGGGCACAAAATTTGATTAGAGGAACACCAGAAGAAAACTATGGAATGTTGCCTATATATTGTCACATGATCAAACAAGTCAACATAGGCACATACACAAAGCTAGAGGTTGATGACGAAAATTGCTTCAAGTATGTGTTCATAGCACTAGAAGCAACAATAAGAGGATTTGATCAAATGAGAAAGGTATGTAGACATACCTTGCTATACTTGAATCTTACAATAGATGGACTAAGGATGACAATATGTGTTGAGAATATGTGTTGATGACAGAATTTTAAAATAAGGTAAAAGCATGACAGGATGAATGAGAACAGTGTTTGAAAATATATTAAAAACATTAATGATGACAATATTTGATGAGTGTATTATTACAAAAAAATCTCAAAATGTGTATTGCTCAGAATATGTGTTGAAGGATGCAGGATGACAGATTTTGATGACATTTTTATTTGACGACAATGTTTGATGACAGAATTCTTAAAGGATGCATGATAACATTGTATGAAAAGAAAATATAAAAAATACAATAAATAGTACTATATTTCAAAGGGTTTGAACCAAAAATATATAAAAAATGACTGTTGATGACATAATACTTCTGATTTGAAGGTAATCATGGTGGATGGAACACATTTGCATACAAAGTACAAAGGACACCTATTGATTGCAACTGCGCAGGATGCGAACCAACAAATTTATCCATTGGCGTATGCAATTGTTGATTCAGAAAATGATGGATCTTGGACATTTTTCTTCCAACAGCTTATCACAATGATCCCTAGTTCACAGGAATTGGTGATTGTGTCTGATAGGCATCTAAGTATTATAAAGGCAGTGGAGAGCATTTATACATCATCAAAGCATTGTGTGTGTAGAAGACATGTTCATCAAAACCTCAAGACAAGGTATAAGGACAGGGGTGTGCACAAGCTCTTCACTTTGGCTGCAAACAGCTATACAAAAAGGGAATTTGAGGAGAACTTCAAGAAGATATGTGCAATTAATCAGGAAATGGGGGATTACTTGGTTATTTCCAAATTTGAGAAGTGGGCAAGATCACACTGCAAAGGAGACCGATACAACATAATGACTACAAACAATTCAGAGACCATCAATTAGGTCCTACTAGAGGCTAGGTCATTTCAGGTTGTTGCCCTATTGGATTGTGTTTTAGAAATGCTGATAAGATGGTTCGTTGAAAGGCGCATCAAAACAGAAGAAGTGCTGAGCAAAGTGGTGCCACCAAACATAGAGGAAATTCTTCAAAAAAGGCATAAACTGTCCAAGAAATATGAAGTGAGGGCATTGAATGGGTTCCAATACCAGGTGATAGGAGGAGATTTCTATGGAGTTGTCGATTTGGAAAAAAGAAGCTGCACTTGCAGAGTGTTTGATCTAGATCATATTCCCTGTGTACATGGAATGGCGGCAATAAAGAAAGCAAAGGTGAAAGTGACAGGATTTGTGAGTGACTACTATAGATTTGAGAATTGGATGAAATCTTACAAGGAGACCATATATCATGTGCCTAGGCAAACTGAAGAAATGATTCCAGAGGAGATAATGAACATACAATGCCTACCTCCCAAGCCAGAGAAAAGAACATGAAAACTTAAGAAGAAGAGAATACCGTCTGAAGGTGAGTTCCCAAATCATAGCAAGAGGAGGTGTGGACCAAGAAGACCCGCAAGATGCAGTCTATGCGGATCCACTGGACACAACAGAACATCATGCATGAACAAAACCCCAGAAGCTAGAAGTTCACCTTTTGTTCTAGAATAGTTTGATTACATTGATAAAAAAATACTATTACACATATATAGTTTGCATTACTGTCCTTTTTGAATTGATTTGAACAAGTATTTTGGATGACATAGCACATGGTCATTGCAATAAATAAAAATTGTTGAACAATTGGATGAATATATTAAATACTTAGTTGTTTTGCATCAGAAAAGCTCACAGATGGAGGTAGATGACATATAAGAGTTGATGACAGTTGAATAATCATCAACGCATAAAAATGTCATCAAGGTTTAACACAAACTTATGAGAAGTGAAAAAATTCAAATGATGACAGATGCCAGAATAGAAAGAGATATCTGATTAAAAAGTTGATGACAATTTAAATAATTGGCCTATAAGACAAAATGATAACTCTGTCATCGTGATGACAAAGTATATGATATCATAACATATTAATAAACACATGGATTTAAAAGATTGAAAAATTTAGAGCATTAGATTACAGATGAAAAAATAAATGACAACATCAATATCTGTCATCGGAAGCAAAACGGGAATTCATTCTTTTATTGCATAAGTTCAACACAATAAAGTGAAGTTACATTGATGAAAGATCATAAAGGAAAATACTAATCCCATAGAAAAAGAACACAACAACACTCAGATAAGCCATAAAAACCACAAAAAATCCATAAGTAGATGACATAGAGACATAAAGAGCTAAGCTCTTTTGACAACCCTAACCAGGTACACAAGCATACTAGCACTTCTCCCCCTCACTTCAAATAGGAGACCTTGATCCTTCTTTATTTTATTGTCTGCAACAAACTTCCTCCAGCCTTTACCAAACCTATAGCAATTGTTTGGGTTCCCATGGTCACTGAATTTCACCATTACATCCCAAACTTGTTCTTTGCCTTCCACAGCCAAGAAAATTTCCTTATCTTTGAACTCCTTGAGATATTCATTGGCATGGTCAAAAGGGATTGGCTGAAATATATAAAATTGAACCATATTAAAAAGAGGCTAAGCTATTTTGACAACCCTAACCAGGTACACAAGACTTCTATCACTTCTCCCCATCACTTCAAATAGGAGAGTTTGATCTTTTTCTATTTTATTGTCTGCAACAAACTTCCTCCAGCCTTCACCAAACCTATAGCAATTGTTTGGATTCCCATGGTCACTGAATTTCACCATTACATCCCAAATATTTTGTTTGTCTAACATAGCCAAGAAGATTTTCTTATCTTTGAACTCCTTGAGATATTCATTGGCGTGGTCAAAAGGGATTGGCTGAAATATATAAAACTGAAGCATATTAAAATTTGAAAGAAAACTGAAAAAGAGATTATCCAATTACATAAAAGGATGGAGATTTTACCAATCTACAATCATTTTCCACCATAGACATCTGCATCTCAACAAAAAAACACTCATCCCAGTCGAAATCATTTTCCCAGTCGATATCATCTTCCATTTTGAGGAAAGAACTGCACAAACTCGAATTTTAAATAAAAATGAGTGCCATTGAACTTACAACAAAAGAAAAAAAAATTGAAAAATAAAATACTTGCCTTGTAAACGATTGGATATGTTGAGGTATACAAAAAAAAGATGAAAAGGGAGAATGTGGGATATCTGGAATGGAAGATGAGGATATATATATAGGAAAGGAGTTAGGGTTGCAAAAGAATACATTAAATTGGTCAAACACATTTAATGCTATTGGTTGTTAGGAGACCAACAACCAAACTCAAACTTTGAATTATCCTCACCAATGCATGTTGGTTTCGAAATTTTAAATTAACATGCATTGGGGTTCACCAGAAAAAACTAAAAAAAAATCCCAAAATAAGGCTGCATGAAGGATGATGACAGGTGAAGGCTGATGACAGAAATATTTTCGAGTGTATATAACAGTCATCAAAGAATTATAAGAAATTGTATGAGGAGGAGAACAAATTTAATAATGATAAAAAATATAATTTATAAGATGACACTTGATGACAATATATTAAGTGAAGATAGAACTGTCATCAAACATTGACATACTTAATGAAAGATGACGGTTGATGATAATTTTTAAATGAACATAGAACTGTCATAAAAAATTGACACAATGAGTGAGATAGAATGATGCTTTAGATCATTCTGATCAACAATAAGTGATGACAATGATCTAAAAGTAAAATAGGTTCAAAAAGTATGACAGTGTAATAAAACTTTTTTGTCATCTGGATGACAGTATGATAGAATCACAATCATTAAAAACTATATATAGGGGACAACCATAAAACACTTTATTTAATTTGTCATCACTAAAATAAGATTGCAAAACAAACTGTCATCATTACAAACACTGGAGTACAAAAAGGCACACATTATCCCAAATTGTCTTACACAAGTGAAACAAACACTGTCGTCTAGTATATCACTATTAACAAGTTTTTACTGAAAGTGAAAACACAAAGCTGAATCAATTCTATAGCTTTTTACGATTAAGAGGAAGAGGCTTCCACACAATCTCTTGGTGAAATAGCTCAATTGCCATCTTCTCCCTAAGTGCCCTCACATGATCGTCATCCAGCTCATCCAAGGAACTCCCAAATGCAAATGCTTCAATGTACTTTAATGTAAAGAGACCACAATTACCACTGAAAACCAAAAGAAACATAAAAATAAAAATGGTTATGCAGTGTAACATTGAAAAAAAAAATACATCAGAAATTAGAATAAGTTAAGAATAATATGCTTCAAAAAGAAATAATGAATACATACCCTTTGTCTTGGGGGAGAGTACGATGCCTAGTGAGAGTGAAATCATTGTCTAGGTTCCCAAGGTGATTGAACATCCCACTTCTGTTTAACAAAACAAGGAGTAATTTGCAAAGAGGCTCAAGACATTCAATAATGAATTCATCCTTGTAGAAACTAGCTCTCGAATCTGGGGTATATAAACAGTCCATAACAGTAATATGCTTCTTAACCAAGTCTATCTCTAGAGCAACCCAATGTTCGTCATTGATATTAAATGGCGAGTAAACCCTTGAGACGCCATTAGCCCACGATTTCCCATAGGCTGGTGGATGAGCACCAGAAAAGTAATCAAGATGGAAATTAAGGTTGTAATCTATACCAGACAACACCTTCTCAAGACACTGGGCGTTCATCCTACTAAACCAAACCCAGTCCAGAATAACTACATCCTTGAATTTTTCTCCCTCATCAAATATTCTTTTCCTCATGAAATATAGGGCTTCAGATAAATGCTGGAAAACAGAAAAGAATTCTAGCATTTATATACAAATACATAAATAATAAAAATTTAAAAAAACTGGTTTCAATGATAAAACACTTACAACGTCGTCGAACCAAGCATTCTTCCTAATCAACTTCTGGAAAAAAGGCTTAGAGAGGCTAATATCATTCCCTTTTATAGTGGCTTCTTCCTTGCTGCAAAAAATGAAGAGGAGAAAAAAAATGTCATTAGACAATATATGTCATCATTCAAAAACTGAAAATAAACGATACCAAAATATCATGATAAAGTGCTTGATGACAAATGTATAATAGGTCATACAAAAAATTATGATAACTAAACATAGAAAAGATGATGACAATGTCTTGATAGTTTAGATAATAAAGTGTTGGATGGCAAGATTGATGACACAAATGTCATCAAAACCTAAAAGTGTTTGATGCCAGGATTGATGACAGGATTGCATCAATCACACTTAGAGACAAAATTGATGACAAATTTAAGCTAAGAATTAAAATAATATAATAGATATGACAGAATAATGATTTGATGACAAAATAATGATTAGAAAATTAAAGCTAAACCCATCTTTTAGCCATGAATAGAAGACCAAGCGATCGTCGTATTCATAGAAAGAGTACGCTGGTCTGGGAGGCATACCAATGGCTTTAGTTGGCACTGCGAAGGGGCTTAGAAGGACAGGGCTAGGATAACCTACCCTAGAAGACTTCCTTAGCAACTTGTCATCGGGAGCCACATTGTCATCAGGAGCCACATTGTCTTCAGGTGCCTCATTGTCATCGGATTCAACATTGTCTTGAGATTCCATGTTATCAATATCAAGACATTCCCCTTTATCAACAGGATTGACTGGAAGATCTACCACAGAATCTACAACTTCCAACACCTCCTCATGAATGACAACCTTGTCATCATCAACCATATCAACCTTGTCATCATCAACCATATCAACCTTGTCATCATCTGAGATGACAACCATGTCATCAGCAATCATATCTATCTTGTGTTCATCTGGGATGACAACCTTGTCATCATCAACCATATCTGCCTTGTCATCCTCTAAGTTGACCAATTTGCCATCCACAAACATTGCATCACCACTTTTTGGTTCAAATACAATAGGAGATGTAAGGAATGCATTTTGGCACCCAGATGGAATCACTAGAAATCCAGAATCACCTTCACCAACAAACAAGTCAACATTGTTGCAATCTGATTTACTGTCATTATCTACAACAGCTACCTCTTGATCCTTTGATTCCTTGGGGATATCCAGAGACTGCCTCAGGGTTAAACCAAGGGATTGTGGAATATTAGACTCACCCACACTGTCTTCCTTGGAAATATTTTCAGACCTAGGCTTGCAATTGGATTTTGACTTCTCAGATGACGAAAACAAAAGTTTTTCAGTACCTCCAGCATGACTGTCTACAGATTTATTTGAGTGACTACGCTGAACAGGGAGAGAAGATGGCCCACCAATACTGCCCTCAAGATTAAGCTCAACAGTGGAAGAGGGAAGCACAGACTTTCCAACACTGTCAACCATATTTTTTACACCAATTATCCTCGCAGAAGCAGCAGAATCATCAGCAAGTCCACAAGCTTCCTCCAACACCTTAAAATTGTTGTGGATTGGATCGGTTGGAAGAGGAGTTGTTTCGGCTTTGTTGGCTCTTACTGACGAAATGAAAGTCTCAATGAGGCTCCCAATGTCCACTAGCTTTTTGAACACATCCTCTAGCTTCAAGGTGTGGCCAGTAACTGTCCCTTGAACATCAGCCATCACAGTGCACATGTGATCCACCTTCTTGCTCAGATCTGAAATCTTCTCAGAGGAGTCATTGTTCGAACCTTGAGGAATGGTTGAGTGGCCTTGAAATGGTGGGGAGTTTGGTTCAAAAGGAGCACTCTTGGGATCAAACCTTCTTGAATCTGTCTTTGTTTTGGCACTAGATGATGACGAAGCTGATGCTTTTGCATTTGAGGGCAAACTCTTGGATGAACTGCCTCCAGACAACCTTGAATTCAAACTCCGAAGCATACTGTCAACCGCAACTTCTACATTTGGCACCGGGTCCCTCATAGGGAGCGCACTAGTGGGAATTGGCTTAGTTGTTAGAAGAACAGATCTCTTCCTAGGGGATCTTCTCAACACCAATGCCGATTTTGTATTGCAAACCTTCTTGCTCTTTGGAGGTTGTCCTAAGAGAAGGGTCTTCTTAGGAGAGGCTTTCTTTGTTGCGACAGTCTTCAATAACAGGGGAGATTGTTTATTAGGCTCAGCAACCTTCAACTTTATCTTCAAAGTTGGGTTAGGCTCCACGTTGCGAGCCCTAGTAATCCTTAGGGTTGGAGCCTGATTGACAGTGTCGATTTTCCTTTTGCGCGTATAGACTCTAGCCTTTGGAATAGTAGCTGCAATCTCAGTGTTGAAGGATGCTTCTTTGTCAGCCTTCTCTTTTGCCACAATCAGAATATGCTCGGCAAATCCATCAAACAGTGCGTCATCCCTTTCATCCAGAAAATTCAGATCCTTAAATCTTTCATGCTCAGAATATGGAGGATATCTACAAGGGGTTTTTGCAGGAAACCACCCGCTATTTGTCGGAATTTGCAGGTAACCACCCGCTATTGACGTATTTATTTTTAACCACCCAAATTCTATACTTTTCTTACAATTCACCACCTGTAAACAGTTTCCGTTAGATATTCCATTAAAACATGCGAAATTACACTTTTACCCCTCCATTTTTACAGAAAATAAAAACTTTGAAAGTTATGGGGCAATTTTTGCAATTTCCTAAAAACGGATTGAAACCACCATCTTCATCCTTCATCTTCATCCTTCATCTTCATCCTTCTTCCTCTAAAAACCACCATTGCAGCCACCTTCTTCTTCACAACTGTCTCCATGAACGATTTATCTTCACCCCCTAAATCAAATACGAGAATTCAGCGACCCGACCGAGATTCAACACCCGATGAGTCGATGTGGTTCGGGGCTTGAAACCAGATTCGGGACTTCAGCGAACAAAGGGGGATTCGCCACCTGAATCGAGGCTTCTTCTCCGGCGAGTCGATGCAAATTCGAGGCTTCACCCAGATTTAAAGCTTCAGAGAGAAATCCATGGAAGAAATCAAATTTGAGGTCCGAATCCCTGCTCCTATGATGAGGTGCGAAATCGAGATGAAGATGGTGGCTTCAATCCGTTTTTAGGAAATTGCAAAAATTGCCCCATAACTTTCAAAGTTTTTATTTTCTGTAAAAATGGAGGGGTAAAAGTGTAATTTCGCATGTTTTAACGGAATATCTAACGGAAACTGTTTACGGGTGGTGAATTGTAAGAAAAGTATAGAATTTGGGTGGTTAAACATAAATACGTCAATAACGGGTGGTTACCTGCAAATTCCGACAAATAGCGGGTGGTTTCCTGCAAAAACCCCTATCTACAATACTGAACATAAAAGAAGACAAAAATTAGATATAAATAAAAAGTATTACAAGACAATATATAAAACCAAACTGAAAAAGATGAAGGAAGAAATAAATACCGGATTAATTTCTCTAACTTGTCTCGAAATTGCGCTAAACCAAATATTACCGACATCCTTGTTGAACCAACGAAGACAGTAAGGGATCTCTCTTGAACCAGCTGAAGTACAGTTTACAATATCCCGAAACTGAGGGAATGTTTCAAGAATCCAAACCTAAACAGATAGACAGAAAAAAGGATAAGCATGATGAAGACAGATACCATAGTTGATGACATATACAATAATTGATGACATATACAATAGATGATGACATATATCATAGTTGATGACATATACAAATAATTGATGACATATACAATAGTTGATGAGTGATGACAGATACCATAGTTAAAAGAAGAAAACTAATTAATAGGAAAATTAGATGCAGATACAATAGATGATGACAGAATGCTATAGAAAAGATTTAAAAATAATAATATGACAGACAAGAAATGGAATGAATGTGAAATGAAGCGTGCGAAGCGCGCTTCATAAGAAATTAAGAGGATA
This sequence comes from Oxyria digyna, assembly GCA_029168935.1. NCBI lineage: Eukaryota > Viridiplantae > Streptophyta > Magnoliopsida > Caryophyllales > Polygonaceae > Oxyria > Oxyria digyna. Next base: position 11,211,309 of record JAPVLV010000010.1, on the reverse strand, counting down.
ATAAGTATGAATCATTAAATTAAGATGAAAGAATTCATACAACCATAACATGAAGAACAAAAGAGGTAGCGATGACAAAATGTATGAAAAGTATAAACAAACATGTCATGACAAACTTAAAAAGCATACTGGATAAAACTTGAAAAATTAACTCAGTAATACAACATATAGTAAAGAAAACATGTCAGCAAAAAATATAAAGAGGGTAATTGAAAGAAATGATGACAAAATTATCTAATGGATAAAATACCTTTAAAGCTATGGGATATCCATGCAAGTAAATTGTTACTCTTGTGTCATGAGCACGCTCACCTTTCTCTGGCTTCCCTACGGTAGCTGCCTTCATCAAATACTCAATAGTTGTAGAGTACACTAACCTCCCCCATAGATACTTCCTAAACTCATCCAAATTTGTTGACAACTTGTAGAATTCAGAACGAATAGGCTGATTCGGTCGTTGAGGAAGTAGAACGCCCTCAACAATAAGAAGATATGCCAAACTCAGCTTCCTAGCTGGATTGGCCTCTATAACAAACAGTGCTAACAACTCTTTATATTTTAAGCTTCTGACCCCAAATTCATCAATCATATTTGCATTTGGGATTTCATAGTCTGTACAATCACGACAATCCAGCCCAGTAACAGCCGCAAACTCAGGGAGACCAAACCGGCAAACATGGCCTTTGACGTTGAACCACATTTCATGAAGTTTTTTTGTCTTCACTTGATGAAGGATAAAGTAGTAGAGCAGCTGAGATGACACCTTCAATTGGTCTGCCCAAGTAACAATAGGGGCAAAAATTCCGTTCCTTATTTCATATAGTCCAACAGCATCAAGATGTTCATCAATAATTTGAAAGACGTCCCAATTTGCAAACATATTAACTTGTGCTGACATATGCATGGATGGGGGGCAAACATATTCCACTTTCGAGATATCCATCTTAGATTAAGAAAGGAAAACAAATGAAAAAAAACTTTAATACAACATACAAGAAACTGTAATCATAATCTCAAAAACCATAAATAACTACTGTCATAAAATTCAACAATAAAACAAAATATAAAGCACTAAACTGTCATCAAAGAGAACTAATATAAATTATTAGAACAAAAACAAAAATTACTGTCATCAACAAGAAGAAAATAGACAATCAAATCCTAATATAGAAGATTTTGAAATCAAATCTAAAAACTTTTAAATAATTATTGTCATCAAATAGAGCAAAATACTGTCATCAAGAGTACTAAAAACTGTATTTGATCAAAACAAATTGTCATCCACATTGTCATCCGCATTTGAACAAAATGTGTTTGTCATCAAATATTGTAATGCACAAAAAATAAAATAGAGCAAAGAACACTGTAATCAAGGGGAAATCTGGATATCGATGACAAACACATTGTCATCAACAAATAGTATAATGCTGAGATCTCACTAAACAAACTATCCTCAACATAAAACACACACAAACACATTGTCATCAAAACAAAAACATTGTCATCGCAAATAGTATATTACTAAGATTTCACTAAACAAACTGTCCTCAACATAAAACACACACACAACACATTATCATCAAAACAAAAACCAGATTTATAACCAAACTAACTGTCATCGAAACTACAAAACTAACATAAATTACACGAAAACAACAATGAGAAAGAACAAATAAAACTAAATACCATACATATGATGACAAATACGAAAATTAAACAAACAAATCTGTAATCAACACATGCAAAAGGGACAGACAAGTAAAAATCAAAGAGATACAGTAAAAAAAGTGCAATTAGCAAGGAGAACACACAAAAACAACACTGTAATCAAGTAGAAAAAAGCAAAATCGAACTCCAAATCAAACCGTAAAACCTAAAAACACAAAACAGAAGCAAAAACTGAACTAGATACATACCTGTGAGTGATTATAGATGAAAATTGGTCGAAATTCTCACAGAAACAAGATTCGAACAACTGCATTACAGAAAAACAACAAATCAGCGATGACAACCCTAATTTCTACAGAAATCAACCAAAAACGAAGAAAAAACGTACCTGGAGATCGCGCGAGAGTAAGGAAGCTCGAAATCGATGAGAAACGAGGAGAAATCGCGGCGAAATCGTCCGGAATGCTTGGAAGAGGAAGGTGGAGTGAAAGGAGAGAAAGAGGAAAGTAACGGGTTCGAAAAAAATGAAGGGAAAGGGGTGGGAGTTTAATTAGGAGGGGTATATATAGTTTTCTATAAAAAATTTAATTAAAAAAGGGGGAGGGTTAGTTACCACTTTAGATTAGAAGGGATGTTATATTACACTCAAAGAGTGTAATAAAGGGCAAAGGGCCTCGTTTTGCGCCGGTTTACAGTTATGTACACTAATAAATACAAATTTCTATTCAAAGATTTCCAATATGTCACTCACCACTTTTCTTTATTATGTTCATTATCATTCCATTATATGTTCATCAAACTAATATTTAATCATTTACTCTATTTTCTTGTAGTTGATATATTTTGATCGTGTAATTCTCAAGAATGTTAAACATGAGAGACAGTTTCCAATAATTGTTAATTGGGATGCAGCCATGCTGAGGGCAAGAGAGACACAAGAGATCAAAATTGGTGGATTTGGAAAGGGTTATGTCAGAGATCCTCCAATTTTTACTGTTGATGATGTGAACACTGCTGCAAACAGAAGAGACAGTCCATCCGCCTCTTATCATTCAGAAGAAGAAGAACATGATGATGCAAGTTTACTGGTAAGTTTTCCAATGTGTGTCCATCAAATTCTTTATTAATGTTCATCAAAATTGTTTTATATGTTCATCAGATTTGCTCTATCTGTTCATCAGATTTTTTAATAATGTTCATCACATTTGTGAACAAGGTTCATCACATTTCTGAACAATGTTCATCACATTTTTGAACAATGTTCATCACATTGTCTAAATATGTTCATCATCTTTGCTCTATTAGTTCATTATAATTTCTGTTTTTGTTCATCAAAGTTTTATTTTATAATATTGAAACAAGAATTCTTAGAAGACCATATAAAAGAAGGACAAGAACTTGCTACAAAGATTAGAAAGTTCTTGAGAAAAATTGAGAAGGCTCCATCACGTATAGCAAATAATAGCTTGTTCAAGAAGGTGAATGAAGTTATTGAAAGAATGCTAAATGTGAGGGATGATGAAGAAAATGCAGAGCAACCACATCAAACAGAGGAAGAGGAAGAGACATTGACCCAACAACAGTTTTGGCACGAGGCATCAAAATGTTTGGAAGAAGTTGAGAGAACTATGAAGGCCAAGAAGAGTTATGTTGTGAAAACAGAAGAAGAAGTTCGAGAAAAGACACCAGATGAAGTTGTTGGTGAGACAGTAAGAAACATTGCTCTCAGTTTAGAGATTACATCCTTCTCGTTGGGAGTATTCTCCCAATCACCAGAGAGGCATGCAGTGGTAGTTGATCCGCCAATAAATCCCACAAGACAGTACAAAAGGAAAATAACATTCAAGGTAATATACAAGGCTTCTTAACTCTTATTACTCTCTATGCTTTTATGTGTAATAACTTGTTGTGTTTAATTTCAATTGAAGATTCCTAAATCTGTGGTTGAGAGACAAAAGAGGTTGGATGCAGCTACCACGCACTATGAAGATATAGAAGAAAGTACTCTTGTTGTTGACATCAATGTTGACGAGACAGTTGAGGAAATTAATCATGTTGGTGATATCAATGAGGTGAGGATGGAAGAACAAGAAATAGAGAAAGAGAATCAGGTACATAAATACTAAATTGCTTATAAATGTTCATCAATTTTTCTATCAATGTTCATTACATTATTGAGTTATGTTCATCATTATTTCTATTAACAGTTTGAGAAAGAACAAGGGAAGGAACAAGAAAGAGTTGAGGAGCAAAAGATGGAACAAGGGAAGGAAATGGAAATACAATCCGAGGAAAGGGGAGGGAAAGCAGGAGTTGAGGAACAAAGACAAGAGATGGATAAGAATGAAGAAGAGGTGATTCCTGAATCACAACTCAAAGAAAAGGAAAGTGTACAAGTTGTTCAAGAAGAAGAAATTCCAAGTAACATGGGGAGGTAGATTCAAGAGGAAAAGAAGAAAGAGAAGGGAAAGGACAAGGTGGAGACTGAAGGACAACAGACTATGGAGCAGGTTGAGAAGGTGATTTTTCTCTTTATTTGTTCATCAAACTTATTGTATATGTTCATCAAACACATACAGGAACTAACTGAGAAAACAATGTATGTTTGGAAGACGGGGAGTGAGGATGACCCAGAAGTAAAAAGAAGGAAACAAATTTCTTGGGAAAACAAATGGCCTTACAAGCAAAGGATTGTGGACATCAAAGAGAAACCAACTGCTTTAGAAATGAAAATCAGCAATCGGATTTTGGAAGATAAATCACACCAAGAGTAAGAAAGTTCAATGATGAACATTTGTTTAAAGTTCATCACTTGTTTTATATATGTTCATCAACTTCTCACATTATGTTCATCAACTTCTCACATCATGTTCATCAATTCTGTTCTAGTTGTTCATCATTGTTTATCTATTTGTTCATCAGTGCTTACATATCTTCATCCATTGTTTCAGGGACATTGTTTTCACCATGGGGCATTTAAAATTCAAGAAGAATGAATTTCTGAGCATGAAGACCAGTGAATATGTTGAAAGCAACGTGATTGACGCATGTGCACACTTGCTGAATCTCAAAGAGGAAGAAAGAAGTGATGCAAAACCTCTTAGATTCTTTGCTTCAATTGACACAGTGGTAAGTATTTTTTACATGAAATTTTTTGTCATTAACATGTGGAAATATAACATCTAGAATCTTTTTATATTGTTTATAGGTTGTCCCTACTGTTGTGGGTTTCGCTCTCGAAGATTCTGAAACATTCTTCAATGCTGAAATGGAAGCTCAGTTAGCAAAACTGCCACTTCACAAATTGAATGATATTTAGTTGGTAAGTATTCTATTAAACTTATGTCTAAAGGTTCACCACTCTATCGCCAAATTTTCAATGTGTTGTTTAAAGTTGTTCATCAGATTATCTATACATGTTCACTATATTGTTTAATCTTGTTCATCACACTAACAAAGGAAGTTCACTGTGCAGTTTGTCTTCCCAATATACCAGAGCGACCACTATTACTGTATTGTTTTCAACCTCAAGAACCCAAGAATGGATATCATTGATAACTCTAGTGTTCAAGGCAATAAATTGTTCAAATATAACCACATTCATAAAGTGATGGTAAGTTTTAATACTGAATATTGTTCATCAGTGTATTTGATAATGCTCATCATTATATTTCAGTATGTTCATCATTGTATTTCAATATGTTTGTTATTGTTCATCATTGTATTTCAACAATTTGATATTAATGTGTTTTTATTTTACAGCGAACAATATTTGTTAACTTTCTAAGGAAGCATAACACGGAAGTCAAAGCAGCTCTATTCACAGACGAGAAGAAGGTCCCAGTTGAACGTCTTTCAATGTACTGGAGAGATGATAAGAACAAGGAAGACATGATAAGAGTCAAGTACCTTTCAAAGTACTGGGGACTGTGGTATATATACAATGCGACACATGGAAACGTACTTTGGGGAGGGGCTGACAAATTGGATAACTTCTTTGATGAATGGTGACAAAAAACAAATGGACATGATAAGAGTCAAGTACCTTTCAGAGTTGTTAACCAACAGATTCAACAATGCTTACCCAGATCTTATAGAGTGGGTCAATGGAAAATGAATTGTGTAATAGTTGATGGAATTTAGAATTTGACAATGTTTTATTTAGTTTGTATCTGAAGAAAAGTAGTTTTTAGATGGAATGATGGTATTTTACAGTGTTAATGTGTTTATATTGTGGAAATGTCCATCATATTATCCTACAATGTTCATCGTTATATTACAGAATGTTCATCAATCACTTAACAATGTTCATCTATATAAAACATAGGTTGCTTATGAACACAATATTCTGAATGTTCATCAGGTTTCTATAGAATGTTCATCTAAGTTATGGAGGAAGTTCATCAAAAATATTAACACTGAATGTTCATCAGGTTTCTATAAAATGTTCATCTAAGTTATGGAGGAAGTTCATCAAAAATATTAACACTGAATGTTCATCAATATTCAAGCAATTTTAATTATTATTGTAACAAATGTTCATCATCTTAACAATGAATGTTCATTGAGTATTTAGCTAAAGTTCATCATCTTAACACTGAATGTTCATTGAGGTTGATCTCAAAAGTTCATCAATAAGATAAGTAATTTTCGTTATCTTTGTCCTAAATGTTCATCATCTTAACACTGAATGTTCATCGAGCTTAAAGGCAAAGTTCATCCAATTAACACAAAAAGTTCATCTCATTAACAGAGAAAGGTCATCTAATATGATATCGATGTTCATCAATGTCTCCCATATTGTTCATCAGATTATCTATAATTGTTCATCAAGTAGATTACAAATGTTCACCAGAACTAACTTTACACAAAAAGACTTAAATGATGGTTTTTGAATGATCTAATTTCAAACACTTGTTGAAGTCTTCTCAGGACATGTAGAGCGATTGTGTCCAAATTTCAAACATATTGAACAACACTTCTTCACCTTGTTGGAATTCAATCTAACTTTCTCAATTGTACTCTTCAAACGCGAAGTTTTTGGCCTGCCTTTATTCTTTGATTGTGGAGGTGGAAGGACAGATATTGTATTTGGTAAAGCACTAACAAACTTCTCAAACCTTGCCTCTCTGCTTTTTGTAGGAGTCTTGTTGTTACTCATTGAAGACGACTCAGCCTGAATGGATGAACTGTACAACTCACGCTTCTCCTTTAGAACAACCAACAAGTCTTTCAATTGATCAGAATCATGCTCAATGTCATTGATAATACTATGTATCTCAGACATAACATCACACACAAAAATCTTCTTCTCATCCATCTCAACAGATTCTTTAAAAACTAAACCATCAATCTCAAAAGTTGGCTTCAATGTTGAGCTCTTAATCCATCGTGGTAATATATATTGGTCAGACATTTTCACATCCAAAGGTGGACCAACACATTTGATTACCAATATCATGTGACAGCATGGAAGACCTATCTGCAAGAACCTATTACAAGAAAACTTATATTCATTTGTGGATGGTAAGTGTTGAACCACAAATGATTTCTCAAAATGTCCACGGACACGGTAGTAATGAACATCACCCTCTGTGAGAGAACTAACAAAGGTACAATCATAGGCAGATGAGAGAAGCTGAGTTTGCAAATCATCAAAAACAGGCAGTGTATAGACATCACAAAGCTGAACTTCCATTTGGGTCGGTGTCTTGAGAGTAGGACGTCGAGTGGAAGATTCAAAGTCATGCTTACGATGAGTATGTCTTTGGGAATCAATTGCATTTTCAAATTGCAACATAAACACTACAAGAGATGATGATGATGAGCCAATGAAATGTGAGAAGAAGAAGTTATGAGATTCAGACCTTGAGGTTGTTCTAAGTAGGCCACCCATATGGTGATGACACAAGGTCGGATTAAGATCGTGGATCTGCTAGGATTTGGATGGACGATGGGGGTTGAAGTGGACGGTGGCGGCGATTGTGGTCGACGTCGGCGGACGGTTGGGTGAATCTGATGTCGAGGCGGCTTCGAGAGATCGTTGTGACAGACGATCGATCGAATCTTGGTCTTCGACAAGTGTTATCTACCTTGACTCAGTCGTCGATCTAGGTAGACTAGCTTGACTCGGACACGATAAGCAAGTGACGTCTTTCTTGACTCAGTCGTCAATCTAGAAAGACTCACTAGACTCGAATTAACCCAAGGAATCCACCTAGGGTTCTTTCAAGGTTTGGAGGTCGAAATATGTGTAAACAATAGATCGATCTCACAGGCCAATATCAAACCAAGCGTTGACTTCTTGCAATTCAATATCAAACCAAGCGTTGACTTCTTGCAATTCAATATCAAACCAAGCTACAGCTAACCAACGTCAAAACCTAAAAGGAAGAGTAATTCTCAATTTGTCAAAGTCTGCCTAAAACCCTAGAAAAACACACATTAAATAGCCTTCCCGAAATGCTTGATTCTCAAGGAAGGAAACCCTAGAAAACCCCTAAAATCTCAAATCTTATTCTGATCATGGCGGCCTCGTCCAATCTCGAATGAGCCTCAAATTTGGACACAATGAAGATAAGCCCAAGTACTGAAACATATCCAAAGGAGAGCTTAATCCGATATTCCGTTTGCCCAAACGAACATAAACAAATTCGGATCTTGCAGCAGCCATATCTTGGTCATTGGGCCTCTGTTGGGCTTCAACTTTGGACACGGTCAAGATAGGCCCAAGAAGTATACTCTGACCAAATATCTTCTCAATTGGACGCCCGAGTCGTCCAGGCCACTCTGCCCTAGTTCCGTCCCATCTTCGATAGCACCACCTCTTGTCGTCTCTTCGGCCTTCAGCTTGACGACGTGATCGCATCATGGGTTGTTATGGGAGACGCTCCAGCGTACGTACATCATATGGACATTTTGAAAGAAAGCGGGAATCCATAAGTGTCGTAGATCAAACATTGTCTTGAAGATTGAAATCATCTATAATACAAGGCCAAAGCTCCTCAAAATCCACAGGAGTAATCTCATCACTCCAAACAATAGCATTGAATCTATCCCTGAAATCTTTATTTTGCTCTGGTTCAACCTTAATCTTACCCGGCACTTTGAACATTATGTGCCACATGCAAAAACGATGAACACTTGAGCTAAAAACCTCCTCAACAGCAGCCTTGACAGCAGCATCTTGATCAGTCAAAATAACAAAAGGTTCATGTCCCATTGCCTTTTTGAAATGGTCAAACAACCACACATAAGATGGAATATCTTCGTTCAACAATAAGCCAAATGCAAAGGTAATTGAGCACTTGTAGTTGTCAACTCCAGTGAAAGGAACAAACACCATATCATACCTGAAAACAAAAAGCAAAAAATCATAAAGTTCATCAAAACTGTATTGTTTGTTCATCAAATGTATAACAATGTTAGTCATTACTGTTAACAAAGTTCATCAACACAACTTAAAAGTTCATCAAAGTTGGGGTATTGGTTCATCACAACAAATATTAATGTTCATCAATAATGCTATGGAAGTTCATAAATGAATATAACAATGTTCATCAATAAATCTAAAAATGTTCATCAATGAATATAACATTGTTCATCACAACTACTAAGATTGTTCACCAAAACAGGTAAGAATGTTCACCAAAACAGGTAAGAATTTTCATCAACACTGATGTTAATTTAAAATAGAAACATACCTATTTGATTTGTATGTTGCATCAGCAGTCACTACATCACCAAAGAATGAAAAACTCTTGCGTGCAATCGGATCAACCCAGAATAAACGAGTTAATTGATTATGCTCATTGACATAGTACTCAAAATAGAGAGCCTCACATCTCTCTTTCTTGCGAAAAAGGCTATCAATTACCATTTGAGCATCATAACCAACCATATACGCATTGAGATCTCGGTTAAAATTCTTGAAATCAACCAGCGAGGCACCAACATTAGCGTAAGATCCAACATAATTCTTGAACATCTTAAATGTCTTGCTAGTACCAATATTGGACTTGATACAATTCATAATAAAGTCCTCATGGACTGGAGTCAATTTCCGGTTACTCCTGGAAAAATGTCGTTGCGATTCATCAACCATATAATGTGTATGACGCTCCTCAAAAATCTTAACAGAATATCCATCATGCCCAAGATAGTGAAGCGCTAATTTAGCAACACAACCACATCTATCTGAATTCCTCTTCCTTTTTGATGAAGTGGAGTCATCTGCAGTATTTCCATCTACTTTCATATATCCATGCCTACTGCAACAAAGATACTTCCAAATTGGAACTTTGGTTCCATCCTTAGTGTTAGTCCCTGACATGATACGTACACTAAAGCCTGCCCTGATGGCATATTTTTTATAAATTCAATACCATCTTCAATTGATGCAAACAATTGACCTACATATGGCTTGTAAGAATCTTCATATAATGGTAAAAAGTATTTTGTATTTCCAGGGGAAATAGAAACTACACCATTGGCATTAGATTCATCAACACCTAGAAAAATGTACATCAGATATTAACCATATGTTCATCAAACAACTTATAAATGTTCATCACAAATCCTGTGAATGTTCATTACCTTTTAAAATGATGTGAATGATCATCACATCTAGAACAAAGTTCATCAAATCAGTATTAAAAGTTCATTAAAATTGTATTCAACGTTCATCACATGTTTTATAAAAGTTCATCACAAATCTTGGCAATGTTCATAATATGTTCATTTGTATGTTCATCACTTCTATTACTTATGTTCATTAATTACCTCAGAAGTATGATAATAAGCTTTTTCAAAGCTTAAAGATAATCAATAATAGTTCATCGATGATGTTCATCAAATTTGAGATAAATCTGCTTCTAATATACACGAATCATCGTAAAACTTCAACAAATAAGCTCAAATTTGAGAGAAACACGGGGATGAACCGGGGAAACAAAGAAAATAGAAGCAATACCTAGATCCATAGGTAGAATGAAGGAGAAACAAGTTAACGAATGATAATCGATGTGTTGGATTAGCCAACAGAGCAATCAAAAGAACAAGGACACCTGAATACAAAAAATCAACAAAAATCAGCTCGCGCAAAACACAAAATTCTGAACGTAGACAAGATGAGGAAGACAAAATAAAAAACAATCAGAAACAAATAGAAGGGAGGTAATCAACGAAGGAATTACGCAGAAGAGAAGAGAAGGCAAGATCCGAAGAAGATTTGTTGAACAACTTGGGAGAAAAGAAAAGGAAGGCGAGACGAAGAAGATGGAAAAAGCGAGATCTGTTGAATGCGTTACTACACGCGCCCAAAAGCGAATCTACCCCATCCGTCCGATCTGGCGAAATCCAACGGCCCAGAATCATTCTCATTTATTACTGTAGCAACTATTATCACCAGACACTTTTCCTTTATATATTTCATCAAAAAGTTTATTTAATTTATTTTAAATGAAGAAATAATTAAAAAAAAATACACATGGCTCCACTCAAATTTCGCCAAGTGGCGCAAATTTTTGTGAAGGTATGACTTCAGCTTTAATATTGTATATATTATATGGATGATAAACCAATCATGTGCCAATATATATATATATTTTTATTTTTAGGATTTAGGATTTATCGGAGATTTGGGATTTATGGAGGTTTAAACGAGGATGATGTACATCATATCATAATACTATCATATCATAATCATATCATAATATATATAATTTTTGGGGGTTGTCAAAAAATATTCACAAAAGATATTCACACATATATTCATCATAACTTTTGGGCTTTTTGTTTAGTCCACTGAAAAAAAGCCCAATATTTTGTCTGCATAATTTTTTTATTATCATAAATAAATAAAACTATATCTTTTAAGATAGGAAAATAATATTCATAAACACTATCATCATGAAAATATTAATTGATAATAAATAGTTTTAGTGATAAAAAGGAATTTTTTCTGAAATGAGCTTTTTTTCAGAAAAAATTCCCGACGTAGGCTCTTTTCAAAAGAAATTCCCAATATAGGCACTTATGCCAGCTTCGGATTTTTTTTATGTGTGAGAGACGCTGGTAGAACCAACGTCTCTCGTCCGAAGCTGGTAATTTTTTTTTGAATTTTTTATGTATAAGAGACGCTGGCTCGCCCAGCGTCTCTTATACATGTTACTTTTTTTTTTTTTTTCCAAAAAATTTATTGTTTTAATTTGTTTTTTTTAAGGCTGCGTATAAGAGACGTTGGCCAGACCAGCGTCTCTTATACGTTAAAACATAAAAAAAAATTATATGAGACGAACCAGCGTCTCATATAAATGGTCTTTTTTTTTATTTGAACATGTATAAGAGACGCTGGTTCGACCAGCGTCTCTTATACAATTTTTAATTAAAAAAAATCTGTTGTGTAAGAGACGCAGCGTCTCTTACACTAAACCCAACTTTTTGAAAACCAGCCGCTGTTTTGTTTGAACGGGTTTGACGAAATTGAATGTTGGTAGTTGGGGAGATAGGAAGTTCAACGTTCAAAGTTACAATCTTTAAATTCATCTTCCTCTTTCACATTTTTACTGCAATTCCTCCTCCTCCTCTTCTTCTTCGTTTTTGTCGTTCTTTGCTTCTGCCGCCTTCAGTCGTTCTCTTTTGTTTTCTTTTCATTCGTTCCAACAACAAAACTAGAGGCAATAAAGGGGTGATCCAGCAATCGAATGTAAGTCTTCATTTCTTCTTCTCTTCTTCTTTTTGGATTCATTTAAACAGTCTAATTCTATTTCTTCTTCTCTTAATTAATTTTTTCACTGTTATTTTATTGTCATACCAACAACAATCTTCGTTCCAAATTCAGCAAGGAACAGACTCGGGTGAACGGACGAGCGGACGTGAATGAGCGGGTGAACGATTTTCAACAGAGAAAACGTAAGAAAATTTCTGCACTCATTTTATTTAAGAATCTATGAATATGTTTAAGAAAATAGGTTTAAGAAAATAGGTTTAAGAAAATAGGTTTTAGAAAATAGGTTTATAAAAGTAGGGTTAAAAACGAATTTTATAATGATAATAGGGTTAAAAACGAATTTTATATGATAATAGGTTTAGGTATTTTTTTAAGAATTTTTTAATGATAATAGAATTGAAAACGAAATTTATATTATAATAGGTTTAAAAACGAATTTTATAATGATACTAGGGTTAAAAACGAATTTTATATGATAATAGGTTTAAGTATTTTTTTTAGAAATTTTATAATGATACTAGGGTTAAAAACGAATTTTATATGATAATAGGTTTAAGTATTTTTTTTAGAAATTTTTAATGATAATAGGATTAAAAACGAATTTTATATTATAATAGGTTTAAGAATTTTTTTATGAATTTTTTAATGATAATAGACTTAAAAACGAATGTTATATGAAAATAGGTTTAAAAATAAGTAGTTGGAAATAGTTGGCTTCACTTGAATGTGGTTTGATTTGATATTATAATAGGTTTAAAAACGAATTTTTTTATGATAATATGTGGCTTCACTTGAATGTGGTTTGATTTGGCTTGAATTTTATGATAAAATGTGGCAATCAAAGTAAGTAGTTGGAAATAGTTGGAAATAGTTGAAAATAGTAATTATGTATAAACAATCAAAGTAATTAGGTTTAAAAAGATTTAAACCACAATTACTTTAAATTTAAAGATAAAATAATTTTATGATAAAATTTTCCTTGACATTTTAGAATGGAAGGTGGATACAACCCCCAGTGTGAAACCTCATTCACCAGATTACTCTCAAATGTTCAATCTGGAGTAATGAGTGGATCACAAATGGTAGTACATGGAGAGGGAAACAATGATCACGAGGATGCGTTTGTCGATGCGTTTGGTCTTGATCACAATGATGACATCGATCAATCGTCAGAGGATGAGGATGTCAATGAAGCTGATATAGCTAGGGTTAACATGATTAGAGAAGCAGCGCAAATCACCCCGAGTTGGAATATGACTGGAGAGCTTGATCCAGCATTGATGAACTCATGGCAAACTTGGATTGGAATGGATCCACTGCCAAATCAAGATGAATTTTGCAAAGGACAACTTTTTAGTTCACTCGAAGAGTTGAAAAGAAGAATTGTAGTGTACTCAGCATCCAAGGGGAAGGAGTATAAGGTGAAAAAGGCCAGAGATCGATGGTACACAGTTGTCTGCGTGCAAAAAGACGAAGGATGCACATGGAAACTATCGGCTCATAAAGTCGGTGAGCTTGACAGTGTGTGGAAGATAAGCACATACAAAGGTCCTCATGTCCCTAGCTGCGTAAGAGATGTCATGCATATGGATAATCGTAATATCTCGCAAAAGTTCATCGCTGAAGAGATAGTTTCTCTTATCCGAGTTGACAAAGCATTGAAGCCTAGGACCATTATGCAGATAATACAGAATTCGTATCAGGTCTCCATTATGTACAAAAGAGCATGGGGTGGAAAACAAAAGGCAATAGCTTCCATTTTCGGTGATTGGGAGGAATCATATGCTATTTTGCCTCGGTTTATGGCTGCAGTTGTACAGTCCAATCCTGGTACTGTTGTCGAATGGAGTACGGTACCAAGTGCTGATGGGAGTGGATTCATCTTCCGACGTGTTTTTTGGTCATTTGGACAAAGCATCCAAGGTTTCCAACATTGTCGGCCTTTGATTACTATTGATGGAACTCACATGTATGAAAAGTACAAAGGTACTTTACTTATAGCAATGGTTGTGGATGCAAATCAACAGATTTTTCCTATTGCGTTTGCTGTTGTTGAGAGTGAGAATGGTCACAGTTGGTCTTGGTTCATGGATTTAATTAGTCGTCGAGTAACAGACCGCACTGGTATATGTGTTATATCGGACAGGCATCCGGGTATCCTGAAGGCTATGAGAGAGCTACAACGTTGGAGAGCTCCAAATGCATATCACAGGTTTTGTGTTCGCCATATTGTTTCAAATTTCAACACAGCTGTTGGAAACAAGCACTTGAAGCGATTACTTGGTGCAACAACATACAAACATGAAGAGGCGGAATTTGATGTTGGGTACTCTACTTTGTGCTCCAAAAATGTAACGGCAAAAACTTATTTGGACAACATTGAAAAGGAAAAATGGTCCTTATGTCATGATGGCGGTTCCAGGTATGGAGTGATGACAACCAACATGTCTGAGTGTTTTAATGGGGTGATGAAGGGTGCCAGAAATTTACCTATCATAGGTCTTGTCCAATCGACATTCTATAGACTTAATTCGTACTTTGTAGAGCGTCTTGGAAAGGCAACAGAACGTAATGTGGCAGGGCAACGATACACTAATGCAGTGGAAACGTTGATTGAGCACAATGTTACAATAGCTCGTCGTGCACAAGTAATCTCATTCAACGCATTAAGACATGTATATGAAGTGCATGTTCCACCCGTCCAGGAATATGGCCAGCGCTTACAATACGTCGTGGATTAGACTAGTAGGACATGTACTTGTCAAAGATGGAAGAATTATAAGATACCTTGCCCTCACGTCTTAGCAGTGTGTCGCCACAGGAGCTACTCGTATATTGAATATGTTGATCCACTTTACTCCATAGAGGCTCTGATGAGGACATATCAGACAACCTTTTATCCAGTAGGAGATATTTTAGATTGGCCTGTGATTGAGGGACTGACATTGAAGCCAGATCCGAATGATCTTCGTGACGTTGGTAGACCAGGAAGGCGGAAAGAGTCTCGATTCCATAATGAGATGGACATTGTTAGTGCTCCAGGGAAAAGCAACTGCAAACTATGTGGGCAAGAGGGACACAACAGGAGGACATGTGCATCACGAGCTAGCAGTTCTGGACAACATAACTAGCATTAGCTAGTTTTCATTGTTGTACTTTATTTGTAGTTGTTGTTTATGAAGACATTTTTAATGATTGTTGTTGTTGTTTATTAAGACATTTGTAATGATTGTTGTTGTTGTTGTTTATGAAGACATTTGTATTCATGTGTGTTTATGGTTGTTGTTTCAATGGCTAGTACATGGAGATTAACCCTGGTCCATTATCGTTTGAGGTGCTTAGTCAGCAAGAACAACACAGATCTTCGGATGTGTGGAACAATGCCGCTTATGTAAGTGTACATTACATGCTTAAATATCGATTTTCACTAGTTATTTTGTACATTGCATGCTTAAATATCTCTAATTTTCCATTTCTTTTGTATAGACAATGACACCCTTAGAAACTAGAGTGCATCTACGACATTGGTTCGATCCCCATCCTAGGGTCTTAGAATACATTTGTCTTGCTGGATTTTATTGCGTATCCCGTCTAGGATCCAAATTCAAACTAGACAAGGAGCTTATTACAGAATTAGTGGAGAGATGGAGACTTGAGACACATACATTTCACTTGCCCGTGGGTGAGGCAACAATCACACTCCAAGATGTTGTTGTGTTGTTTGGATTATGTGTGGATGGCTATGCTGTATCAGGCACTGCAGGTCACCATTGGAGATCAGAGGTCATCCGTCTGCTCGGTAAAGATCCAAGTCGATCACTCGGCGGCTCAGCATTGAAGCTTTCATGGCTACGAACAAACTTCAGTGAATTGCCGGATAATGCGGATGAGGAGACGATCAAGTGTTATGCAAGGGCATACATCTTGATGGTAATGGGTGGCCTCCTTTTCTCAGATTATAGTGGAGGCGAAATACAAGTAGTGTATTTGCCGTTGCTGGAGAATCTAGAGTTTGCGGCATTTTACAGCTGGGGAAGTGCTACTTTGGCATATCTTTACCGCAACCTATGCAAAGCCTCATAGAAACATCACTCTCAAATAGGCGGTCCACTAATCTTACTTCAGGTATATAATATAACTTATTGAATTTAAAGTTATCGGTTTTCAGTGGTTAATTAATGTCATGATTGTAGTTATGGGCATGGCAACGCATGCCGATTGGGAGGCCAAGGTTTATCGGGGTCTCAGACCCGGAGAAAGATCGCCTAGCGAGGATGAGAGATAGAAGGAGGAAAGCTAGGGCTGCCCTATCTGAAGGGTCACAACCTCCACCACTTGATGACCAATTTCTGAATGGTCAAGATTCAGTTGCATTGAGGTAACATTCACCATTACTGCATATATATATATATATATATCGGGCGAGTTCTTATCAATCTCTTTTTTTATTTAGGTGGTTGAAGTGTGATTTCGTATATGATGGTAAAAGTCATGATCTTATGTATTATCGAGATGCATTGGATAGGCTAAGGATCGATCAGGTTTGTATTTTTTTTATGTCTAATTACATAATACATATATTCAACATACTTAAGGTCGTTTTATTTTATATTTAGTTTGCATGGGATCCCTACACACCAAGTGAACTAGGGAGGCTTGGTAGAATTTGTTTTTTAGGATGCAATGTGTGGAGGACCCAAGCCCCTACGATTTGTTTTGACATAGTTGAGTGGCATCGACCCGACCATGTGATGCATCAATTCGGATTTCCACAACATGTGTCGGGTGCATGTGAAAACTATGCTGAGTTGCATTTAGTTAACAGAAGGGGGAAGCATGAGACAGACTGGAGCATATTTCACAAGCAATTTATAGAGTTGTGGAACAGACGTGCGGATTGGATTGCTATGCCTCTGGATGACCCATGTCCTTCAACAGTGGAAGAACGGTATATGAGCTGGTACCGATCAATTACTCGTAGATTTATTAGTCCACATATTCGGCCGCCAGCAGGACAATATCAACCATTGTCTCAAGACTTGTATATGGTGGTGAGTATGAAATATAACATATCAGTTTATATAATATTTACACTGAATATTTCAAACATACTTATGATTTTTTTTTCCAGGGACAACATGTGACGACGCAAGGGATTGATGTTCTTAACCAATTGTCTGTACATCAATCATTCTTCTATATCCAACAAGATCCTCCAATGACTATGTCACCTCCCTATATTCCGCCAGCGTCTACGCCACCAATGTCTTATCCAACATCGTTTCCCATGGCCTCTCCAACACCTGCGCCCTATTATTCTTCCTTTCAAGATTTTCCTAGTTCTTCAATCCCGCAACAACCGTTGTTCTCAGATCTCGGTGAATGTGGATGGAGTTCCTCGTCTCAGTATTCATACATGACATCATCAATGCATGCACCAAGTTCATTTATGTCCACTAGTGCTTCAAGTGTATTTATTTCTCCCACTAGGCCTATTTCTAGATATGAACGTAATATGTGTGGGTGGGGATACGAGCCTACGTTAACACCCGTCCAAGAGCCAAGTAGAGAAGAAGATGATGGTCACACAGAGAGTGAAGACGAAGATTAGAATTATTACATATTTGTTGATTTAAAATTTTATGTTAAACTCTATGAATTTTTATCAGATTTATTACACAACAATTTCATATTTACATTATTATTTCAAATTATTATAACCAAAACCCTAAATCAAAACCAAAACCAAAACCCTAAAACACCAATTCCTTTCGTTCCACCTTTCGCTGTAAAAAAACATTACGGTATAAGAGAAGCTGGTTGGACCAGCGTCTCTTATACATGTGCAAATAAAAAAAAAACATCGCTGTATATGAGACGTTGGGCGAACCAGCGTCTCATATAATTTTTTTTTTAATGTTTTAGCGTATAAGAGACGCTGGTTCGACCAGCGTCTCTTATACATTGCCTTAAAAAAAAAAACTACAAAAAATTTTGGAAAAAAAAAAGTAACAAGGTTATACATAAACAATTCAAAAAAAAAAGTTTCAGCTTCGGAGGAGAGAAGCTGGTAGAACCAGCGTCTCTCACACATAAAAAAAAATCTGAAGCTCGCATAAGCGCCTATATTGGGAATTTCTTTTGAAAAGTGCCTACGTCGGGAATTTTTTCTAAAAAAAAGCTCATTTCAGAAAAAAATTCGATAAAAAGACATGAAACAAATCTAAGAATTAAACCATGAAATATAAATATGCAAATCGGGTAAAAACTTATTTTACATAACTAACATTCAACTAAATTTACATTTTGCTTTTAAAAATTATCTTTATTAGCCAACGGGTTGGACGGGTCAGTTTCGGATGAATGTATTCATCCAAAAAACCCAATATTTTTTTTTGCTTGGGACACCAGAAAAAAAAACTCAATATTTTTTGCTTGGGCCACCGAAAAAAAACCCTATATTGAATAAACAAATTCTTTTTTTTATAATTGGAAAAGATTTATAATTAGAAAAAAAAAAGAAATTTCCTCTTTGCTCCTAACGATCCTTTTTGTTCCTAACGATAAAATATGTCTAACGATAAATTGGTGTAGAAAAAAAGATGTTGTATCAAAATAATATAATCACGAAAAATTACTTGATAGAATATTAGTCATAATAGCATAATCATCATAATATATATAATTTTTGGGGTGGTTGAAAATTATTTACACATAGCTATTCACCCATTATATTCGCAAAGATATTCAAGGATATATTCATGAATATATTCATCTTGGATTAGGCTTTTGCTTGACCCATAAAAAACGTCCAATATTAAAAAAAAAATCCTTTTATGATTGGAAAATATCAAAACTAAAAGATATAATGATAAATATTATAATTGAAAAAACGATAAGAAAATATGTTAGATATAAATCACATAACAAAAAGGGAGGGGGGGGGGGGAATCCGACTATAATTTTATGTCCAACTCTACATAATAATTTCAAAACTTAATATTTTGTATATAACAAATTTTAACAAATTACAAACATATTCATACTAAAAAGGAAGGGAAAAAAAATCATACTTTGAAAACTTAATATTTTATATATAACAATTTTTAATAAATGAGTGTGAATCACATAATAAAATCTCTTATAGAGATAAATAAGAATGAATCTAAGCCATTGGATGCCTTGGCATCCAATGGGTTAGATTAAACTAGTTACCCCCACTTGTAGTGGGGGTAGTTGTGGTGGTCCGGCGACCTCCCGACGACCACCCGTTGGTTGTCCGGTAGAGGTCCTGCGGGGGTCCGGTGGAGGTCCGGCGGCGGTCCGGCGGGGGTCCGGTGGAGGTCCGGCGGCGGTCCGGTGGAGGTCCGGCGGCGGTCCGGCGGGAGTCCGGTGGAGGTCCGACGGAGGTCCAATAATAAATGAAAAAATTAAAGTATAAAAATAAATGAAAATTTAAATCTAATTCAAATTGGTGAACATTTAAATATAATGTGATGAACATTCTGTTGATGAACATTTAATTATAATGTGATGAACATTCTGTTGGTGAACATGTAAGTAACATGTGATGAACATTCAGTAGAGTATATCAGAATGAACGTTTATCAACATTTTGATGAACATTTATGAACAACGTGATGAACATTTAAGCTAATTGTAATAAACTTTTGAGTAATGAACATTTTATTAAATGTCCGTGAACATTTAAGGATGTTTGATGAACATTTAAGTATGAGATGATGAACATTTAGGTAATTTTTGATGAAGATCAAGTGTTTTTTTATTCGAAATTATATTAAAGTGGTGTTCCACATAAGTGGTGGTCCGGTGGTCCGACGGTGGCTTGATGGTGGGTTAGTGGTGGTGCGGTCGTGGTGGTGCAGTCGTGGTGGTCTGGTGGTGGTCCGGCGGTGGTCCGCCGTTTGTCCAAATAACATAACAATTTAAGTGTTATAAACTTGGTGAACATTTAAAAATAATTTGATGAACATTCAGTTGATGAACATTTAAGTATAATGTGATGAACATTCAGTTGGTGAACATTTAAGTATAATGTGACGAACATTTAGTAGAGTATATCAAATGAATATTTATCAACATTTTGATGAACATTTATCAACATTTTGATGAACATTTATCAACATTTTGATGAACATTTATCAACATTTTGATGAACATTTATGACCAACGTGATGAACGTTTAAGGCAATTGTAATGAACTTTGAGTAATGAACATTTTATTAAATTCTTGTGAACATGAAGTATGAGATGATAAAAATTTAAGTATGAGATGATGAACATTTAGGTGATTTTTTTTGAAAATTAAGTGTGTTTTTAAAAGAAATTATATTAAAGTGGTGTTCCACATAAGTGGTGGTCCGGTGGTGGCTTGATGTTGGGTCAGTGGTGGTGCGGTGGTGGTTCGCCGTTTGTCCAAATAACATAAACATTGAAGTGTAATAAACTTGGTAAACATTTAAATATAATTTGATGAACATTCAGTTGATGAACATTTAAGTATAATGTGATGAACATTCAGTTGGTGAACATTTAAGTATAATATAATGAACATTTAATTGGTGAACATTTAAGTAGAATGTGATGAACATTCAGTGAACATGTAAGTAACATGTGATGAACATTTAGTAGAATATATACAAATGAACATTTATGAACACATGATGAACATTTATGAACACATGATGAACATTTATGAACAACATGATGAACATTTAGTAATAAATAATTTAGAAATATTTGTGAACAATTTTATACATCTTTGTCACAATTTTATTCCGGCAAGGCCAAAGGTGGTCCGACGGTGGTCGGAGGTGGTTGGCGGTGGTCGGAGGTGGTCCGACGGAGGTCCGGAGGAGGTCCGGCGGTGGTCCGGCAAAGGTGACAAGGCATGAAAAGGGGTGCCACGTGTCATCATATGAGCTCTTAGATCTCTCTTGATCCAAGGGTCCATAATCATTCTCATTTATCATTTTAACAAGTATTATTACATGACACTTTTCCTTAATAAATTACATAAAATATTTTTCTAAAATTTTCTATTGATCAAATTCATTATAAACAAAAGAGTCATCAAACCAATAACGATAAATCCAATTAACAAAAATGATATTGTGTAAACATGATAAATCATATTTAATAGAAATAAATTGTTCTCAAGCTCAATAATTGAATTAAATTCTTTTTCACAAATTATGCTTAATAAAAAAAAGAATTTTTATTTTTTAGGGATCATATAATTGAAAATAATATCAAAGATATGTATAAATAAAATTTTCTTTAGATTAAATCTATTATAAAAAAAACAACATAAATCACATCAACGTAATAAAATTATGGGTCAAGATAAAATAAATGATTTACAAAATTTATAAGTAACCTGTTTTCTCAATAAATAAATAAAAAAAG
The DNA here is from genome assembly GCA_029168935.1 of Oxyria digyna. Classification (NCBI taxonomy): domain Eukaryota; kingdom Viridiplantae; phylum Streptophyta; class Magnoliopsida; order Caryophyllales; family Polygonaceae; genus Oxyria; species Oxyria digyna. The sequence continues at coordinate 11,189,483 of JAPVLV010000010.1, read as the reverse complement.
ATATATTTAGCAAATAATTTTTTAAATCTTAACCTCTTCTTTTTCTGGTCACATTTTTCCACCTCTTATTTGATAAAGGAAAATTTATTAATTTAATTACTTAGGATTAGACCTAGCAAACTGAACGGGTCGGGTTCGGGTCAATCCGGTTCGGGTTGAAAACATGTTGGGTCAAGCGGGTCGACAAAACTCCCGAGTTGGTCGGGTTCGGGTCAGTTCAACCCAGCAGATTTCAAATTTCGATTTTTTTATTTTAATAAAGAAAATAAAATTTAAACAAAATTATGTGATAAAATAATAATATTGTATTGTTATTTAGCAAGATTCATTATTATCTTTTAATTTAAATGAAAGAAAATATTTGAAAAGTGGGTCGTTTGATTTCATGAATTATGTAAAAATATGTGAAATGTGGGTTGGTCCCTCGACGGGTTTTGAGAAGTACGGGTTAGTTCAGGTTTGTCCCCAACGGATTTCATGAATTTTCGGGTCGGGTTGGGTCGAGTCGTCCCAACAGGTTGGGTAAGCTTTTGACAAATCTACTTTGGGTATAATAAGATATAAATTCAATATTTTAATATAAATATTTGATTTTTTTTTCCCGTGTTAGAAGTATCTATAATGACTTATATTTATCAAGATATTCATTATAATTTTGGGCTTTTATTCGGCCCATCGGATAAAGCCCAATGCTGGATATTCTACATAGATATTTTTATTATATTAAATAAACAAATCTATATCATTAAAATTTACAATTGGAAAAAATTATTATTAAAGATAGTTATAAACACTATTATAATTATAAAAATTAAACAAAAAAGAAGATATAGTAAAAAGATATGGTAAAAAGATATTTGTGGCAACCTAATATAATTTCATGTCAACGTATTATTTTATAAATATATTAATTACTATATGAACATGATTATAAATTGTCAATTAAACTTTGAAAGATGCATATGAGGAGCAAACATATACGGACAATTAAGTTGTATACGACTTTATCAAGGGTACAAAATTTGGTAAATTTTGATTTCATTACATAAACAATTAAGTTCAAAATCTTTTACTTTGTTTGAACAAAGTTATATTGAAATACAGTAATCATTGAAAAATTTATATCAATTACTATATAAACATGATTATAATTTTTTTTGTTGATATAGTAAATAGTCAAAATAATATTTTTCAATATTAATCATTGAAAAATATTGTTATTAAAGATATTCAAATACACTATAATAATTAAAAAAAATCATAGATCATTCGGGTAAGTATTTGTTCATGGAAGTATTTTATTTTCGGGTAAAGTTTACATATGCTTCTTAAGCAATTTATGCATAGATCATGTCTAAATTTTAATAATGAAATCACTATTAGTGAAGGCTTTATATAGGCGCGGCGCATCTGCAAAAGTGATAGCGCACCTGTCGTCAATTACGTTGAGGACAAATTATTATTTTTGTCCTTAACGTAGTAGAGTATAAATCAACCGGATATCAACCAGATATTATATTTGTCCTCAACCTTATGAAGGACAAATGTAAGAATTTATTTTGGTTCAACAAAACCAAACTGGAGTCGTATTAATGTGAATCAAGGATCGGGTGTGACATGGTGCAAGGAATGGCTTCAAAGATCTTCAAGGAATCGTCAAGCAAAGCCCAGAAATGGACATCTCGAATAAGCTCTCAAACACGATGTTATTTGATGTGCTTGAAAAAGGGAAAGATATAACTCTCAATGTTGAATCAAGGAGAGTTTGGGATAGGCAGATCAATTCAACATAGGATATAACGCACCTTAGAGAATTGAAAAGAATGGATAAGCACCTAATACTCTTGTGGATATGACTCACCACTCAAGTTTAGGAGAGATCGAGATTCAAGAGATATGACTCACTCTTGAAACAAGACCAACGATTGTTCTTGAGTTCTAACCTTGGATATGACGCACCAAGGGAAGAACTAAGAGTTTTGAGAGTTTGATATTACACACAAACTCAAGATAAAAGTGAGCTTTCAACAATTCTCAATAAGAGGTTTTTCATCAAGTCAAAAGCTGAAAATTACAAAGGAAGAGGTGGCCTTTTATATTGTTTTTGGCCTGCCTCCTAAGGTAACTTTCTAAGGCTTTCAAAGCCTGAATTAACACATAAAAAACGTCCAAAATAAATTCTAAAAACAGCTGCCTTAAAGGTGTTCAAGGCTGAATTAAAACAATACCATAAAGGAAAAATGCAAGAAAGGAATGTTGGCATAAGTGTGCCTAGGATTCCTTTCTTGATGGGCTGGCTCTTCAAGGCTCTTCCTTGGCTTCCAATAGTGTATATGGGTCAGGTGGGACGTGGGAATGAAGCCCATAAGTGTGTAGGCCTTGCTTGAGTTGGGCGCCCAATTCTTTGTCCTTGGCGCGAGTGATCCGCCTAGGCATGTCTTGGTCTTGAGACGTTGAGATGGGATGGAATCACATCACGTATAGAAAATCGATTTCGTAGTTTCGGATAATTTATTACCCGCTATCATGTGGAGGACAAAATCGAATATTTTCGAATACTTTTGTCCTCACCCTGGTTGAGTACAAATATTCGGGTGCCCGAATCAAATTTTCTGGTGCGCGTATCATTGGCGTTAGTGAAAAGCTTTGTTCTAAGAATCCAAAAGGTGCATTGAAAGACCCATTCACAAAAAAAAAACTAAAAAACTAATCTTTCGGATTTAAAATTCTAAGAGTGAAAAAGTTTTGGTCTAATTTCATAAATATATAGAGGTATAAATTTTTGGTTTTGCTTAACCCACGTAAAACTCAATATTAATATAATTATGGACCAAAATAAAAACGCACATATAAATATTATTTAATAAATTAATCATATTATATATATTTTTAGGGTAAGAGAAAAATAACTACTCAATATATTCATCAATTAAATTATTAATATATCTAGACTTTTGACTAGCCTACTAAAAAAAGGTAATACATAATCTTCTTCTTTTTTTGAGTAGAAAGTAATACATATATAATCTAGGATATGAAACAAAGTATATCTTTTTAAAGATCATATAATTGAAAAGAGTTATTATCAAACAATGTTCATTTTATTATCAACAGGTTTTATACATGTTTATCTATTCTTCCATATATCTTCATAGAATTATTTGTATATTTAGTTCTTCTTTTTCCTAACAATGTCTATTTTTCCATAAATTATGGCTAAACACGTTTTTGTATTGGAAAGCTAAAACATGTTATTATACATGATATTAATAACTATATTAAAGGACATAATATAGCAATAAAATCGATTACAATTTTTTTTAGAATTGACTCATGCTGAGTTTTTTTTATTATCAGAAATCTCATTTGTGATGAAAATATGTTGTAAATTCAAAATATTACAAAAGGAAAAATAATTCAGTATTAAGAATACATTAAAGAATATTAAAAATATTTAGAGTATGTTCGGCATACAAACTCTAATACTTTTTAATATATAATTAATAATATATTTGACGCCGAACGATGCCTTAATATCAATCTCATAAAAATTATCCTTCTAGGATACAAATAACTTATCAAATTCTTTCGTTACGATAGAATTATCAATTATATCAATAGTTATTTATCACTCTTTCAATTTTTAAACATGTAGCTTAGGATTAGAAGGTTGATAGTATATTAAGTTGAGATTATAATCGTGTTGCACAAAATTAGATTACATTAAATATATTTATGAAGCAAAAGATGATAAGTAAATTAATAATTTTCTATAAAATACTTTTACATAAGATGATTTTTATTTGAAAAAACTTATTCATATTATTTTTAATATCAAAAAGTTTTACAAGATAAAAACTTGGTAAGATATAAACAATAACATAATATTTTTAGAAAGAAATAATCAATAAACTAAAGTGTAAATATTTTGTTTAGCTTTTTAGTAACTTGAATGATATGGCGGATGAGTTAGAATATCTTATAGGCCAACACACGAACAAATTTGACAGAAAGGCGATACAAATATAAAAACTATCACTCAATTAAACTCATAACAAATTTTGAATTCGATAGAAATTAAGTTGGTGAGAATTGAAAATTTAATTTCCATCATATTGCAATTTATATTATAAGAAATGTTTTACTAAGTCTGACATTACATTGACATTGCAAATTATTTTACTATCATAGTCATATATATAGTTCTTTGTTCAAAAAATATACATGTTGTATATTCAGTTATTTCGATTAACTTGAAATACAATTTAATTAACTGTTTCCTAACCGATTAACTGTAAATAGTATCGTTTGGCTAATTACAATTGAAAATTATTATTTTTGGTACGATTAACCTAAAAAACGGTTGGTTTTCCATTTTTTCAATTTAGTTTTTTCGGTTTCGATTTTTTATGCCCATCCCTATCCTACATGTTGTATGAGGATATATTTTCCATACTTCAAAATATGTTAAAAATACTAACTTAGTAATATATAATAACAATATAAATTTAGAGAATTTATATATATTTTTATTCAAATTCAGAAGGGCTAGTAAGATGTGATAAATACATACATTTCCTGATTTGGTTATATATACTGTACGTCTACAATACACATAAGTCATAATTTTTGTGCACGATTTTAATCTTTATCTAATTTTCATACACAAGTAGAGACCTAAATAATAACCTCTTCAGATCTAACTACTTTAGTTCCCGCGCATGGCGCATGTGTATGGATTTTCATGTTTTATCTTATATGAAAAATGATTTGTTCCGTTTAATTGGCGTTATTATACAATTTCATTTAAAACTTTAACACAACATAATACAACAACATACAAATAACAAATTTGCAAAATTAAAATCTAGCAAAACATATGTATACATTTACTATATCTTGATAATCGTGAAAATATTTCTAATTAAATTACAACAATATCATAGTCTTTTTATAAAAACATAATTTATAAAAATTTGACCTACAAAATCATTGCAAATGTTTGAGTGTCCCACAATTTGCTAACCTCCATTATAAATACAAAACGTTAGCTTATTTCTGCAGATTATTCTATTAATCAAGTAAAATATTGCGAGATTTGGTGATATTATATATTTTATCTTTTTGAAAAGGTTTTAAAACATTTAAAATGATTGTTCATGGCGTCAAATTGTCATTATATGCTAATTCTTTCAGCCATATAGTTGAACCTACCGTTAGTCCATTAGTGTATGTCGTTTACAAAGGTTTTGGAATTATTAAAACTTTGACTTTCAATAATTACGTTGAATCATTTCAATATTAGTGATTTTGGATTTGTTTGTAAAAGTAGTTTACGAGGTGGGGTGTGCGACAAACTTATCTTTTATTTTGGTCTAGTGCGACAAACTTATAACTAAGAAACTAGACCAAAATAAAAAAAGATAAGAATTAAGAATCGCTCGTGATCATCGGATCTGAGAGATCAGCGATCCAGATGACACATTCAAAATTAAAAGGAGAAAGAAGAGGCGGTGGCATTTTTGCAATCTTGACAAAACAATAGAAAAAAGACGGAATTAGCCTTGCTTCAAATTCGTCTCACATGTGCTTTTCTTGTCTTCTTCACTTTACTCCTTCTTAATCCTATAGAAATTCAACATTACCTGTATTGTTAGGATGTGTTGCACGCCAACTGTTTGATATATTGTCTCAAAGAGAATACCTGGTTTTGCAAAATGCGAGAAAAATAAAACGCTTCTGAGTAGCCTTGAATCCCTAGTTGTGATCCCATTTCGGAATTCAAGCGTCTAGGAAGAAAACCCAAGAAGAAATCAGAAGAGTTGTCATGAGTTTTCCTCATTGGTTCATGATGTTGATATCCCTGTGGTCTATGGGAAGCCTGCGGATAGAAGACTTCTCAAATGCCTACAACTTCTTGCAAAGTCAATTCAAATTTCGACAGTGATAGTGATGACAGATTTTGGTGGTTCAACTATTTGTTTTCTCCATTTTAATATGTGAGTACTTTGCAGCAACTCAGTATGTGCATCAGCTAAGGAGGTACAGAAGAAGGGGGTGTTGATCGGTGCAGCAACTCAGTATGCTCAGAAAGAGGTGCTGTTGAAGCGTGCAGCAAGTCAATGGGCTCAGCAGAGGGTGCAGCTGGTGTGTGCAGCAACCAGGTGCTAGACCATAGTGCAAGCAAATCTCCAGGTGCTAGACCTGGATTCACCCCCCAAATGTGCTCTCTCCAGTGCTTGTGGGATGGTTTCAACTTTTGTATTGATTGAAATTGTGAGCACCATGTACGTCCTTGTGGGCCATAATGCCGCTTCTCGTCTTGTTCTATGATGCTTATCTGTACTATCAGAGCACTGCTCGGGAGGTGAAACGTTTGGACTCGGTTAGTAGATCTCCCATTTATGCCCACTTCGGAGAAGCTTACGACCGAATGGCTAATGTTAACGGAAACTCAATGGATAACAACCTTAGATTTACACTCGTTAACATGAGCGGTAACCGATGGCTTGCAATTCGGTTAGAAACATTAGGTGGCCTTATGATCTGGTTCACTGCAACATTTGCTGTGATGCAGAATGGGAGGGCAGAAAACCAGGCTGCATTTGCCTCAACCATGGGGCTACTTCTCAGCTATGCTCTTAATATCACGGGTTTGTTGACTGGTGTGCTGAAACTTGCAAGCCTTGTAGAAAACAGTCTGAATTCCGTTGAACGCATTGGTACGTACGTAGACTTGCCTTCTGAGGCACCAGCAGTGATTCTGAGGCACCAGCAGTGATTGATAGAAACCGCCGCCTCCTGCTTGGCCTTCATCTGGGTCTATTAAATTCGAGGATGTTGTTCTTCAGTATAGGCCCGAGCTTCCAGCTGTTTTACATAGCGTGTCCTTTTCAGTGTATCCTAGTGACAAGGTCGGGATAGTTGGTCGTACGGGTGCAGGGAAATCGAGCATGCTTAACGCTTTGTTCAGAGTTGTTGAACTCGAGAAGGGAAGAATCTTGATTGATAACTATGATATTGCAAAATTTGGGCTGACTGATCTTCGTAAAGTTCTCGGTATCATACCTCAAGCTCCTGTTTTGTTCTCAGGTAAAGACTCTTCATTAAATCCATTAAATATCACCCTTATTTTAATGCATGGTTGTCATGAAATGATATACTTGTGTTATGAAATGATATACCTCAAGCTCCTATTTTCATTAAATCCATTAAATATCACCCTCTGCTGTGTTATGAAATGATATACTTGTTCTCAGGTAAAGACTCTTCATTAAATCCATTAAATATCACCCTTATTTTAATGCATGGTTGTCATGAAATGATATGCATGGTTGTCATGAAATGATATACCTCAAGCTCCTGTTTTCTTGTTGGTTTAATTTCTGAACTTGCTGGTCTAACCTATGAAATTGCTGGTGTTAATTTATTTCAAGAGTCGAGTAGTTGGACTGCTGTTACGATTACAAACAAATTTGCTGGTTTAATCTGTGATCTTTGGTATTTTTCACTGTTTGTTCCTCTGAATAAGCTAGGATGCTGATGTAATGGCCAAAGGTAAACATCTTCATGACCACATGTGCCACAATCAAATTCTCATCAAGCAGGTATGCTGTTATATTTTATGAAATTTGTTAAATGATTTGTATAACGTTTAGGAGATTGATTCACTGTCTTCTTCAGCTACGGCTTCAGCCAGCTAATCTGGTCAAAGTTCAAATGCTGGTGTTGCAGCATATGACTACTTCTAATAAACTTATAGGTGGACATGAAAGAGATGTGCACATATCAGTACAAATGTTGGTGGTGCAACAGATGACTACATATAATGAACCAGTTCTTGTGATTTTTTTTTCTGCTTGAAATAATTGTGCTATAATGTAATTTAGTCAACCATTTCAATACACAACTTTTGTGCTTAAACAAGTCTATTAGCTCAAATGGGAGAGCAATGTGTTTTATAACACATGATGTGAGTTCGAATCTCACATAGACTACGAAACATAAAAATTAGAAAATGAACCTACAAGAGTAAACTTATGTACTTGCAAGTGTAAACTCATGAACCTGTAACAAATCAATGAATACAAGAGTATACTTATGAACCTATAAGTGTAAACTCATGAAATTACACCATGAAATTAATAAAATCGATAAAGTCATGAACTTACAGTATAAAATTCATTCCTAGTGCAAAAAATAATAATGAACTTGCAAGAAAAAAAACTTGAACCTTCAAGAGTAAACTAATGAATATGAACTCATAAATCGTGGATCTTAGGACATTGTTTTCTCTTTGTGCTCAAACAGATGCAAGATTTGATCTCAAGACAACAAATGATATCCTAAACCAAATCAGAACTCATGAACCTACAAATGATAATTGATGAACTTATAGTTAAAATTGATGAACCTGCAAGAAAAACTCGTGAACCCACAAGTGAAATCTAACGAAGCTACAAGTGAAAACTCTCACAAACTAGTAACACGCAAGTGAAAATCAATGAACCCACAAGTGAGAAGTAAAGAAACGTCTAAACTAATGAATCCGCAAGTGAAAACAAATGAACCTGCAAGTAAAAACTAGTGAACCTACAAACGAAAACTAATGAACCTGTATAGAAATTCATGACCATAAGAAACATTTTTCTTTTCATGAACCTGACGAATATTAAACTATTTTTGATGAAAAACAAAAAATGATTTCACGTATGTGATGAACCAAGTTCACGTACCCCCGATGAAATGGAAACCAAGGGTTGTTGCCCTAATGTCATAACTTAGACTACATTGATTAATGGGTATGCGATGAACCTAGCTAGTTCACGTATGCGATGAACCTAGTTCACGTATGCGATGAACCTAGCTAGTTAACGTATGCGATGAACCTAGCTAGTTCACGTATGCGATGAACCTAGCTAGTTCACGTATGCGATGAACCTAGCTAGTTCACGTATGCGATGAACCTAGCTAGTTCACGTATGCGATGAACCTAGCTAGTTCACGTATGCGATGAACCTAGCTAGTTCACGTATGCGATGAACCTAGCTAGTTCACGTATGCGATGAACCTAGCTAGTTCACGTATGCGATGAACCTATCTAGTTCACGTATGCGATGAACCTAGTTCACGTATGCGATGAACCTAGTTCACGTATGCGATGAACCTAGCTAGTTCACGTATGCCATGAACCTAGCTAGTTCACGTATGCCATGAACCTAGCTAGTTCACGTATGCGATGAACCTAGCTAGTTCACGTACGCGATGAACCTAGTTCACAGGTAGTTCACGTATGCGAAGAACCTAGGTAGTTCACGTATGCGATGAACCTAGGTAGTTCACGTATGCGATGAACCTAGGTAGTTCACGTATGCGATGAACCTAGCTAGTTCACGTATGCGATGGACCTACCTAGTTCACGTATGCGACGGACCTAGCTAGTTCACGTATGCGATGAACCTATTTCACGTATGCGATGAACCTATTTCACGTATGCGATGAACCTAGCTAGTTCACGTATGTTATGAACCTAGCTAGTTCACGTATGCAATAAACCTAGTTTACGTATGCGATGAACCTAGCTAGAAAATTTAACACATACTCCGTCGTATTCTTTTTCCTTAACAATTTTAAAAAAGGGATGTTCTTTCCTGCTTCCTAGCTAAGTGTACAACTTTTAAACAAAAAAGTTTCCGTTCCATGTAAGAGGAATTTAATAGGAACTAGATGTTACTCGCCCGTACTACGCACTAGTCAAATGGATTTTTTAAGATAAATTTAATTAATATTTGTAATATTTTCGATATATCTAATCAGTATATTAATTTGAACTTACAATCATATCTTTTTAATATTAGTTATATATAATAATTTTTTTTGTCTAATCTTTTTCTTTTGTCAATATCTTTTTTATTATCTTGTTAAATATCTTTAACTAAAGATTGATTTGGAGGTTTTATAGATTTGTTAAAAATCTATCTTGCTGAAGGGCAAATCGGCTGAGAGATATGATTTTATGGTGTTTTGATTACTTTTCAAGGAATAACGAAATAGACCCTTATCTTTTTGATTTGTGGAAAAAATGTCTTAATCAAATTCTATGAAATTTCTGTAGTTCCATATCCTTAATACATTAAATATTTATATTTATGGGCCACATTTGAATACTTAAAATCTTTTATTTCAAAACAATGGCGTACATAGATGGATGACCATTCCATCTACATACGGTATTGAGTACGTGTATAGTATTTAGCTTATTCTATAATTTAGATAATATTTTACAACAATATATTAATATTTATATGTTGGTGCGAGATCACGTAGATGGGTTAACATATCTTTTTACCACTTACTCAAAGTATGTTTTATTATATTGAAATGATTTTATTTTTCCGATGGATCAAACAAAGTCTCAACTAAAGATATATTATTATGATTAATATCTTTGTGAATATATTGGATTTTTTGGATGGGCCAAACAAAAGCTCAAAGTCCAACCCAAGATGAATATAATGGGGAATATCTTTGTGAATATAATGGATGAATATTTTTCAATCACCCCAAAGATTATATATATTATGATTACTGTTTTATGTATTCCTATCCTATTTTTAATGCTAATTCTAATCTAATAGAATATTCAATATTATATCAAAAAGTAAATAAAATATTAATATGATCGTTTGATTGTGGTGTTATTGTTAATCCCTTTTATTGCTTGGATAAAGTATGTTATTTTAATTTGCATATTACATTAAATAAATAAGATCAATGTCATATGAATTGAATAAATACTATTACATAGAATCATATATAAAACTAAGGAGAAGGCGCCCACACGATGTTCATTGCAAGCTTAATTGCGTTGATGAAACATAAATAATAAAGAACGGAGATTTGATTATAATTGTTTTTTACAACGGACGGTATAATCGCATACGTTAAAGAGTCGAACCGTCATAGACGGCTTTCACTACTATGTGAAAATATGTTATAGATTACGACTACAATTAGTCAATTACAATACGATGACTTAGACGACCTTCATATGTGCTTATATGTTAATGAGTTACAAATTGGCCTGTAGATTAAGTCTCACATCCTCACAAACACTAAGAAGAGACAATAAATGAGATGAATATTAACCAATCAAAACAAAAGTAATAAATGCATTAAGTGGATTTCGAAAGAACCTATAATTTTATATTAGATTGATTACATCACATATTAATGTATGATTGTAGAAATAAAGGAGAGAATGAAACAAAGATGTGAGCACACTATCACACGCAATAAATTGATGCTTAAAAGACGATGTAACTGTAAAATAAAATAACATACACGAGTATAACGAAAAATTATATGAATCCGGATCAGGTGAGAATTTTTATTGTACGAATATGCCAGTGACATGCACTTTCTTTAGTAAGGACATGCACACGCGGGGTGTGTGCATGTACTTTTCACATATTATCAATGACATGCAAATCTGTCAATAGTGCATGTCGATGGCTTAAATGTGCATGTCATTACTGAAGAAAGTGCATGTCAATGACTTAAATGTGCATTCATTCACATATTCGCACAGTAATAATTATTCTTACCTGAATCTTTTCCAAATTATATTCAATTGAACTATACAAATCTGTTCAGAATCTAGAATAGAAAATCCAAAAAAAAAAAGTTAAAGATTGGAAACAACCAAGCCACACCCGGTGTCTAAATAACTTTGATACGATATTTACGCACCGCTATATTACATATCATACACCAAAAATATCACATGTCTTGATTAAATTTCAACGATACATAAGTTCTATTCTTTCTACTCTAATAAAAGATTGAATTTTAGGTGAAAAAGTTAATGCCACTTTTAATGTCTTCTTATTCTTTATTCTTTATTGTATTTTTTTTTGGACCTTGATATATTGGGTTTCGAACTGAATTTGATAAGGCTATATCTGTCGATTAATAGGCCCAATTATAAATGGGAAAAAACAATCGGCCCAAAAATGTCACGAAGAAAATAGTCGCAATACGGGGCCCTTTAACCTGATATACGTTGTAAGACTAGTTTTTAAACTGGTTTAATTTAGATTAGGGAAACTAACCCTTTTCAGCATTTAACCTAGTTCTTCTTTCTCGCCTCCATCGTTTTCTTCTTTCGCAGATGTTCTTCTCGTTGTTTTCTTCTTCTTCTCCATCAACCAACACCATCTCCCTCCTTCCTCAACCACCACTCTCCTCTCTCCCTCTCCCTCTCCCTTTTCCGAATCCACCGTCGATCGGACATCTTCCCTTCTTTACCAAAAATTGATTTGCTACAGATCTATCGCTACGAGTTTGTTTGACTCAGTTTTCGGCCATAGATTCACCGACGAGGCTCATAAGGAGAACCACGAGAGCTTGTCCTAGTCCCAATCTGCGCAGATGAAGCCGAAATCGAAGAAGTCGATGTCGTCCAATAACCCTAGCACGACTATGTCGGATTTGCAAGAGATGCTCGAGAAGAGAAGACGAAGGAGATGTTGACGAAGAAGGATGATATGCTGATAAGGCGCAGGAGAAGCTTCAGGGCGAGCTCGAAGCTACAAACGTTGAAGGAGGTGGTTAGTATTTCTTAATTATCCGAAATTTGTTGATGTTGTTGTTGTATTTCTTGTTACCTGCTTGAATCAAATGAACTACCGGAGAAATTAGGGTTTCGAAGTTCAGGCTGACAGCACGATCTTGTGACTTTAGTTTGTTAATGCTATTATGATCCTTTTCTGTATTTTTTGTTGATTTCTTGAATTCCAGACTTCAGAGAAATTGTGATAAGCTTACCTTTGAATCCTATTAGGTGAACCGTGTTAGTAAGTTGGAATTTTGATTCGTTCTTTGACTCAATCAGTTAGTATTAAATACTCTCAACTCATTCTGATATGTATAGTCTGTACTTGTTCATCATATTTGCTGGAAAGTCATGTATATTCAGATGCCAATTTTTGTCATCGGATGACAAATATTTGAAGACAGTAAAGACTGTCAACTCAGACACTTTCAAACATGAGTTCACTACATCTAATTCCACATTTGATGTCTATTTTAACACTCTAGATATATTTTATTGTAAGGAAGAATTTTGTTTAGATGTATCTTTTCTTTTGTAATATGCTTGTTTGATATGTTCTTCTACTCAAAGCTATTTCATTTGTTTGGACAGGTATAGCTATTAGTCGTGGTTATGTTGGAAGCATAGTGGAGCACCAGGACTTTGTGGAAAGCTAGCTAGGGAAAATGGGATAGCAAATACTCCCTCCGTCCCATATTATTCTTCCCATTTTGAATAGTGTACACTATTTACGGATGAAGAAAATCTTCTCGTTTTGTTTTGATATATAAGAAAATATATATTCATGTGGGGTCTTGTTTGATTCGTAATAATGCGTACTTTAATAATATCAAATTTTAATTATTTGTATTAACATAAAACTAGAGATATTAAGGAAACAAAACGTACATCGGCAAATGTGTCATGAAAAAATGGGAAGAACATTATGGGACGGAGGGAGTAAGAAAGTAAGGGCAATTCAAAAAGGTTAGTTTTCTGTCATCCATGACAGTTTTCTGTCATCCATGACAGGTGCTACAATTGTTGCTTCTAGGTTCAGTGATGTTGTCATCTATCTTATCGAAGTTATTTTTGAGTTGATGACAGTTCTTGATATCCATGGCCGGAGCAAAGCAAGTTTTTCGGTGCAATAACAAGTTGATGACAATAACAAGTTTTTTGCCGAAAACGCCGGTGAGATCTCGAAGATTTTTGCTGGAGCCAATGTTCAAATTTAATTTTGTCTTGCTTTTCATTTTAGTTGTCCAACTTATCTAGCTATGTTTCTCTAATGATGGCTCCCGGTCCGGTCCGGTCCGGTTCCGAACAGAGGCGTTACATGGCGATCGCCATTCTACAACAGAGGCGTTACATGAGTTCGAGAGATCATGGCGATCGCCATGACTCTACGGCGATCGCCAGGCATCTATGGCGATCGCCACAACAAGGCCGAAGACATTCCGGACTTTCCTTATTTTCCTTTGTTTGTTTTATTTCTTTTTCCTTATTTTATTATTTCGTTTAGGTTATATCTTTTACCATATATCTTTAGGGTTAGACTCTTTATATACCCTGGCAGCCTTGTTTGGCTATCATCATCTTTATCATCATCTTTTCCATCAGACAATTTAGTTTTGCAACCATGAGCAGGAACTAATCTCCATTGTTTTACTTAGCGGTTGAAACCTTCAGTTATTAAGTTGTGAGATTTCTCAACTCTTGTTCTTTTCCTATGGGTTTGTATTAATTCTCTTGTTCTTCATCTATTGATTTCTATTAGTTTTGCTAGCTTGATCACCTAGTTTGATTGATAGTTTTCTATTGCTAGACTAGGAATATACGGTGGAATTCCTTGTCATTGTAGCACTCATATCTGCATGATCTGGTAGTTGATTGCTTTTATGAAAGGGAATTGATTGCATGTTAATACTTGACGGTTGTAAGTTATTGCATGCATCCTTATGATTCATGTGCCCTTTGCTGCTATTTCATCTAATCTTGAGAGGTTTCCCTGATTGCTGAATAGTAAGTATTATCAGGACCGATTGGTCTGCTGATATATTAAAGATTGGAATAGGAACATTCCCTAGGATTGAATAGAACTTGAGATAAATCTATGATCAACTTGATTGACTGTTGTGTGCATACTTGCTAGGTGAAACCCTTTCTCATCATATTCTCACCCAAACTTCCTCTGCTTGTTACTGGTTACTTGTGTGTTCTTGCAATCAACCCCCCCCCCCCTTTTGGTTACTTGTTACTAGTTGATATTTCACTTGACTGCATTGATTTGGTGTTTTGATTCCCTTGGGTTCGACCTCTACTTACTTGCTATACTTTAGTTAGTGTTTAGAGTTTTCTTTGATTTGGCACTACGACTTTAGCCTCATCAAGCACTCAAGTGAGAGCTCATCAAGCACCCTCTTTCCCATGTGTATGTTTCCGCATTTTTAGAGGATTGCTCAAGTAAGAATGTCCAGCTCCCCCATAAAAAGGCTCGGATACCGCAGAACCATTTGAGGTCCCGGTGCCGCGAGTCTTTTCAAGGGATCTAGCTCCAATTGGTGGGGCACTCCAAGAGTAGTCTTGAGCACCCCGTGTAGACTGAGAAAAGGAGTGAAAATGAAGAGTAGGGCTTGAAGACTTACTTGAATAACACGAGGCATGTGCAAGTTCCCTTGATTTGGCCGTCGTGACTCCGTTGTTGGTT
The DNA here is from genome assembly GCA_029168935.1 of Oxyria digyna. Lineage (NCBI taxonomy): Eukaryota > Viridiplantae > Streptophyta > Magnoliopsida > Caryophyllales > Polygonaceae > Oxyria > Oxyria digyna. The sequence goes on along the minus strand of JAPVLV010000010.1, from coordinate 11,174,178 downwards.
TCCAAAAGCCTTAGATTGTCGTCAATTTCTCTCCTGGAATCAACCTTCAACTGGGAAATTTTTGTTGATCTCTTCTCAAGAGTATACTGTCGTCCTTGTGTGGTTGAGGCATGTTTTGCACCTTGGGGTCGCTTAGGGCTAACATCACGCCTAGAGTGGAGTGCAAGGCGTTCTGCCTCACGTGGTGAATTTCCCGTGCGCTCTTGTCTCGCCTCGGCTCTAATGGTCCTATAACGGTGTTTAGAACCACTAGCGCTTGCAAATTTGGAAGAACGCCCGGAAATGTATTCATGGCCTCGGTGTGATGTCTTGTACCTCTCGTTTCTGACTTGTGCCTTTACTCGGTAGTTTGGACCATAATAATCTTTTTTGATGGTCGTCTCAGGGGGAATCCAATCATGACTCCTATGATAGTCGTTTTTGTAGTCACTCCAAGCTTCCTCTTCTTCGTCTTCGGAGTCCCAGAGAGGGTGCCAATGTGATCGACGTCTCACCATAGTTGATACCTAGTCAATGAAAACAAGGCGAGAGATCAAGTGCACAAAAACAAGTAACAAGAACAAAGAAACCAAGCAAGTGTAACCACTTAAACAAGATCCAAACAAAGCACTCGTAGGGTGACTACTTTGGCTGGCCGTGTGGCGGTTTAGGCTGGCTAAGGTCTCTAGGAATGAGCCGAAAAAGATGCAAGATAGTCAAGAAAGTCACAAGCAAACTATTCAATCACAATTGCAAAGAAAGTAGCATGCAAAGACAAGATAAACAATCAAGCGACTCTAGACGGTGGAGGGGTACGAAGATGGTCGAACCAAAACAAGTGTAGACTCAAAGGTTACCTTATTTTGGTTATGCTTTGGTCGAACTATTGTCTTTAGGGTTACCTTATTTGGGCTATACCTAAGACGATTTCAACTTTCTTTTGCTGATTTGTTTTTTGAACTAATAGATCTCGATATGATATGATCTTATGATATGATATGGTTCGAGATATGCAAGCAAGAAAGCAAAGATATGCTCAAGATAGAGAGAGAGATAATATCGGCCAAACAAGAAAGAAATCAAGATCCTAACAAGATACTATCTTCAACAAAAGGATATGAAAGATATGCAAGATATTCTAACAAGAAAATCCTACAACAATTTCGGCAATTCCTAAAGTCAAAGGCTAGCAAATTTTCGGATTTAGGGTTCAATCCCGGCGGCTAGGGTTTTTAAGCATGCACATTTTTCGTAAAAATGGCTTTTGAGGGGTCAAACGAAGTCTGTTTTTGATGTTCTTTATATGGATGGACTCGTATTGAAAAGATCTATCAGATTCTGGAAAAATTTGTGCAAGAAAAAAAAATTGGGTCGTCGAAATCTGGACAGAAGTCGACTCGGTTTTTAGGGTTTATGATGGAATGGATGGAGAAAATAAATTCTGCAATGGACGAACGGAAAGATGGATGAATAACGAGTGAATTGAAAAGATAGCTTGTAAAATACAATTACACTTACAACATAACCTTGCTCTGATGCCAGTTGATGCGCGCTTGGTCTCCGGGGAAGCCAATGGCGCTCGAGGATCTTTGATTGAAACCTTGTAAGTGGACGGTGGATGTCTTTTGTGGATTGAGGGTCGAGATGGCAGCGGAAATGTTTGGATATAGTCGACAAGAGGTTTGTCGGCTTGGGATATGGATGTTGAAAGCTTCAACAAACTGGTTTCGTGAGGGTTTCGATGATGACGATTGAGGGACACTCAAACAAAAGGGAACTTTTGGCTAGGGATGTAGACGAAGGGATTAGAAGCCTATGGTGAAGGAGACAAGAAGTCAGAGCCCGAAGGAAGGTGACGCCCAGACCAAGAGAGGAGGAAATACGTTTTAACAAGTACTGGTTCAATAATTCTAAGCGTAAGTTTACAATGGAGGCGAGAAGCCAATATAAAGGGAAAAACAAAGGGAAGAGACGACTAGGGTTGCTAGGGGGTGACAGCTAGGGTTTTACTAGGGTTGGGTGTTCTTGGGCTTGAGTTCCAAGAGCCCATTAGGACGGCCCAAACCATGCAAGACTGGACCACTCTATATGTAGAAACCTTCTAATAATAGAAAGTTCTAAAACTCTAGCAAAAACCCGAACCTATACCTTCCTAAGAAGGAAACCTGATAAATATAGAAAGTTACTAACAATAGAAAGTTCAACAATGCAATTCTATCTCGGGAAACGAGGACTAAAAATAGTACTTATTATAAATAACAACCTGCTAAAAATAGTAACTACTAAAAATAGCAAGTTTCTCGAGTGTGCCTAAAAAGAGTCTCAAAGATGAAATAAAGATAGGCATGGAAAAACCATGGCTTGATCATACCAAGTTGACCAAGGCTTTTGGTGACGCGCCCTAGTGTCGAGCCAAGGAGGTCGCCAAGGACGAGGCATGGACACGAGGCGATCAACGTCAAAATCCTAGACAAGGCGCTAGAGCGGCGTTTTGTGTCTTGGAGGCGGCTTTTGTCGGCGCCGGCTGGACCATCTCCGGCAACCAGGTGGTTGCGCTCCCAATGAGCCAATGAGCGTCAATGGAAGTGATGTCGGTGACGCTGTTCTAGATTTGGTGGCTTTGGTGTCGGGCGCTCGTGAGGGAAATGTAACCTCAGCTTTGAATAGTAGCATGGGACACGAGACAAAGCGCTAGAAAAGAGGCGCCAACGGTGCTTAACCTCAAAATGATCTTCATGAAGAGTGGAGGCAGGAGATGCTCGTTGAGGCGAGCCATGGCTTGGCTCTAGGCAAGGCAGGGGCGCATCAAGTATATTATATAAGACCATGCCTAAAAGTGCTGACAATGGTGCACTTTGTATAACCTTTAATGATTAGATTATGTTGTTTGTAGGTGTAACATTATGAGCTTGAGCATGGATTTTCTAATGATAATTCAGTTCCCATTTGTTATCGACTAGAAGATTAGTTTTAGATGGTTTATTTGAACTCTTACTTGGTTAGATATTGTGATGTGAACCTGACATGAAAATAGGACATAGAAAATGTATGATGTCAAACCTTGGTTTAAGGGTTCGTTAGAATTACCTATTTCACTATTTGTAATCCTAGCGGACCCTAACCCTATTTGTAATATTGAAAAAGTGCTGCATATCAGATTATAGATTATTGGCATCACATATTTAACCATCTTGCATTGCTATTAGGATTGTTGCTATGTTTATACAGCATATTGTATGATGTTAAGTCCTAGTTTAACATGTATAGATAAGATATGGAGAATACTGATATTGATGGTTAATATTAACAACGATCGTCTTTAACCATTTAGGAGAGAAAAATAATCAACTTCAAAACACCTATACAGCTTAAAACTCACACTTATTCCTAAATCCTAATTAGAACTCATCTAAGATAAACTACAAAGAGAACGAAACTGAATAATCCTTTACAAGTAATTCTGACATACTTAACTACACTGATCATTCTAAGCTGAACCTGCTAATAGTCTGTTTATGAAGGGATAGATTGCAGCAAGTAGTGCCTTCGGACACTCCTCATGTGGAAGATGACCACACCCCGATACAGCAACGAGTCTCTGCATAGAGAAAACAGGGTAAAGAAGTTTCTACAATGTTTAGTTCAAGTAAAAAAGCTGTGAGGGAAAAAACATACAGAATTTACTAGTTTGGATGCCATTGCTTGAGCAGATTGTAACGCTACAAGCTTGTCTTCAGCGCCTGCAACAACCAAAATTGGCAAGTACTCTACGGATTGCAACAATGTCGATGCATTTTGGGTGGAGAGAACCGTCTCACATGGCAGCTTGCTAATTTCATGTAGTGCTCCGTCCCAACCTTCTATGCATAGAGGCGCCTGATTTTCAGATATGTTAATTTTAATGCTGATTTGATTTTAAGAAATACTTTTCTTGAGTAGATTATATAATTTTTACCTTGTAGAGATCCAATATCTCTGCGGTTAGCTTGGTGGCATCATACCATGAACGCCGGTTAACTACTTGGGTTATTTCTGCTCTAAGAAGAGGATGGACCAAATGTTTCTTTCCAAGTGAGGTGCGCAAGAGTATTCTTGCAAAGCTAGGAACCACATCTCTAGACAATCCTACACCTAACAATACCAAGGCTTTGATAGAAACCTGAAACAATCACAATGAACAGACCATGTATATTAAAAAACAATTGGATAATTTATATCAAGTTTTTTTTTTAAAAAAGATGCAGCCAACAACGCCTAGCGGCAATCACATTAGATAAACCGAAGGTATTACTGACAAATGAACCAACCAATTAGCTATCCGAACAAGCAAGGCACTTAGTTACTTGCAAAAGAATTGGGGTAATGGTGTGAATATAAAGATGACCCTTTACTGAACCACATTCACCCAAAAATGACTTAATAAACATTAGTAATGCAACAAAATGACGTATGCCATACTCACATTGACAGAAGTCCAGGATCTTTGCACTCTTTCTGCTGCTTTTAAAACAAGCACACCACCATCATCATGACCAACGAGTATCACTGATGAAAATCCCATCTCCACGCAAAAAGAAAGCAGCAAATCAACCTAGAAAAGTTAAAAAACGAGTATTTGACCATGATTTGATATCCTGTAATGTAAGGCTTGCTCTTCATTAAAACACTACTTCTGTGTAATTTGAATGTTATACAAGCATGTGTAGCTGGAAATTTGTTTAAAATCTTATAAGCTCACAAAGATTATACCTGAGTGTCAAGTTTGTATGGATTAGGCAATTCTTTTTCTTCCCAGTCCTTTCTTTGTGGCCTAGAACTTAAACCCCATCCAGGTCTATCAAAAGCTGCAACAACGCAACCGACTTGTCTTGCAAGTATTTCCATCACGTGCCTCCATGAAAAGACACCTCCCCCGAATCCATGCACCAACACAATGCCACACTGATCATTTGCCTCCAGATCCAAATCAAAAGAATTCGATTCACTGACATTCTCCTTGTCACCAACATTATGAAGGTTAAAGCCACGAGTTTCATCAGGCAAAAAAATAGAGCTTGTAGGGCTGTCTAATAATGGATCATACAAAGACGAGCTCTGGAATTGATGGCTACTGTTTAAGTTATATTGGTTCCTTGTTTGAGCATTTGATGATTGCTCATGTTTCAGCCCACTGCTGTCAATAGTCATACTAGGCATATTGAGCTTGTAATGTAGAGTGTAGCCTTTGCAGGTAACAAATGAGCTGTCAATATCAGCAAGTAACTTCATTTGCAATAATGCACCTTGACTATTGGTTGATCCAAATAGTTTTTTCTTCACCTCACAATCACCAATCGGGGATTTGACTGCTGGAGTAGGCGAACGTGGAACCTTATGCAAAGCTGATAACAAGCTTTTGCTTGAAAACACCTGCAACACAGAAAATTAAAATAATGTAATTTTCTAAGCAATTTACATAGTTTTGAAAGCAACAGTACATAACTACCTTAAGAACAAGTAAGTCTTTAATAGCAGTAGAAGCGAACAACTACATAAATAAGATCTCTAGAGCTGGCCTGGATAAAACTGAACGTATTGATTGTGTAACATACCACAACTGGGTCAGCACTATGAAATAGAAGTTTCCTCCTAGCTTTGTAGCTCGTCCAGTAAGCTATAACCATGTGTCCGAAGGCAAATACGACAGATGAAAGAAACAAGACTGGCATTCCCCAAGAATTCTTTATATGGAGTCTCCGCCTCAGCGGAGTGTGCCAAGCTTCAGCTTCTACATGAGAATTCACAGAAAAGACACATGTCTTGATTGCAAGTATTATAACTGAAGAAACAGAACAGAAAGCCACACTTCCAAGATATGGACCATTTGACATAGCACGGCCATCACAAATAATATAAAAACCTACATCCATGAAACAAATGGTAAGAATCACATTGCAGAAAAGTAAAAAAATATTGTTTTCTTTTAGAGAATGAAGGCTTAATCAGATCAAAAATAATAATCTGACTTCTATCATGTTGGGAAGAATCAAATATATTAAACATACAGTCTTGCAGTTTCTTGTTCCATTGAGAAGTTTAGCATTGATTTCATGTCTCTACTGTCTTGCACTCAAGTAATTTCTTATATCTTATGCAAATCAATATGAAATGGAAGCTAATTTCTGCCTAACCTATCCAGTTTCACAACAAAACCATAATAAGGAGAAGCTTAACAAGTCCTGCACTTGAGTAAATGTCATATATCTTATGCAAATCAATATGAAATTAATGGAAGCTCATTTATGCCAAACTTAACCAATTTCATAGGAAACAAAAGTGTAGAAAAGCTTTGTCATACATACAGGTAATGATAAGAGATCTGATAGCAGAAACCAGGGGAATATCCACCAAGGATCTCTTAAACGAGTATCTACTCAAATGCTGCTTAAAGTCATGGCAGCTGAGACATGTGAAATAGGATATCAAAATGCAGGGCACCAACACATCCCCAATCGCCACCAGCACCGGCAGGCACTGAACGAGCAAAGAAGCCACCATCACCACCATGAAGAACACAGTCTTCGCCGCCCTCTCTAACCTAACCGCCATTGCGCCTAATCCAAAACTTTTAACCTAATTCCTTACAACAATCCAAATCCAAAATCCCTTTAAAATTGAAAACAGCTAACTCTACATTACATTGAAACCCTAGAAACGTGCAATTGCGAGTCTTGGTAATCATTGGCTATGATTCCGAGAGCGAATAAAATTGAGGTACAAGAAGGAAAATGGAATATACACTCTTGATTTTTTATTGGATAAAATTATTAATGTAGAAATAGAGTGCACGGAACGAAAGAATCCGCCATGGAAATGGATTCGGAGGTCCTTGAAAAGAACTCTTTGAATCTTGGCTGATTGAAGGTCGGCGGAAAGAGTGAGGAGATGTAGAGTTTCCGTAGATTTCTTCTTCTACACAGAAAACTCTCTTTTCTTTGTTTCTTCTTCTTCGGTGATTCTGGTTTTGTCTCCCGTTTTCTCTGGTTTTTCCTTTATACTTTGTTTTTGTTTCATCTATATATCTGAAGTCTATTTTTGAATGAGTTTCTATTTTGAGTTTCGTCTTCCCGGGCTATAAATTTGATTTTGTATTATTATAGTAAGTTAAACCATCTTTATTTTGTACTATTTTTTTTAAGAAGCAAACAAAAGCTTCGTTACTAAACACAAATCAAACCTAAATCATCTTCGCGGATGATTTTGGTAAGATCCTTGAAGCATTGTCTTCCAGTGTCGGATTCCGATAAGAAGTTTCAAAAAGACATAATCTCTTCTTCCGAGCCCAGGTTGTTCCATCTGATAAGATGTTCCCGGAATTCTTCAATATTAAGGTCTCTAAAGGCTAAAAAATCCGCAACTCTGTTACCTTTCCTGTTGATATGAAAACAGTGAAAATCAACAAAATTATCACAAAGGGATTTAATATCCCTAATGAACGTCCTTATTTCCCACGAAGGAGGCTTATTAGAATTAAGACAGTTAATAACGGTAATATTATCGCATTCAATAAGAACACGAGCTAGATTCAAACGAACAACAGCTTTGACTCCTTCCAGGACAGCAACTGCTTTAGACACCAAAATCGAAGAGCAGGTGAGGATCCCCTGCTCCACATAATAGGGTTTAACTCCGGTATTACGAATAATAAAACCAATAAAACAACCACCATTGGCTCTTTTCGAGCCATCACAGTTGATCTTGTAGACTCCTTGGGGAGGTTTAGACCAACGCAAGTTGAGATTTTTCCGTTTCTTGATATTGGTCCTTCTAGGGATGGATGGAGGAGAGTCATAAACTGCTTTCCATTCAAGAAATCGGAAAAGAGCAGATTTAGCAACATTTTCGACAGAGGGTAGAGAAGACGTGCCTCTTCTAAATATTAAATTATTTCTTGTATTCCATAGGGTACACCAAGTAAAGAAACCTAGATCTGCATTGGAATTTGTATTGCAAAATCTTCCAACAAGGTTAGAAAATCATTACTAAAATTAATTGTCATACCTTAAGGCCCTAAAGAATTTAAATGATTAAAGACATTGATAGTAGAAAAATCACTATTATGAAAATATGTGTCTTTTATAATAGAAATCCAAACATTATCGGGTTTAGTTAGAATTTTCCAAAGAAGCTTCATCTGGAGTGCTCGATTATTATCCCAAGCTTTACAGATACCAAGTCCACCCAAAACTTTTGGTTTGCAAATGTCATCCCAAAGAAGTAAGGACTGGGATGACGATTTCTTTTTATTCCAGAATTTTTTTTTATTAATATCATCGATCTCATCACATATACCTTTGGGGAGGAGGAAACTTTGCATTAAGAAGTTAACCTGGGACACAAGATTTGTTTGGATGAAATTAGTTTGAGAGTTCTTATATTAGACGAGTCGTGAAGAAATTCTTCATGTAAATTTTCTAACTTTTTCTCGGTGGAACTAAGTTGAGTGAAGTGATTGCCAGAATTAGATGGAGCCCAATATTTAGCATATGATTTAAGGAGTTTGAGTTTGGAATGAAATCAGAACATATAAGAACCTTGCATTATATATTGTCAAACTTTGGAAACAAGTTTACGAAAGGACTAATATTGGACCAGTTTGGTTCAAAAAGAAAAGGAATTTTAATTGGAGAGTTGTTGGCTCCTAGAGAGAAAGTAATCAAAGCATGATTTGAAGTCGAAAAGGGATGGTGATGTATCATAAGTGAAGGAAAGTAACTTGTGAGGGCGAATGAATTAAGACACGGTCAAGTCTTTCCAGAATATTATTATGCATATTTTGAGACTTCCGCCAAGTAAAGGGGAAACCACTAGTTTTAGTATCAAGAAGGCCAAATTTCATAGTAAGTTGTTGGAGTTTCAAGAAAGGATTGGAGGAGGGGATCAACCCCCCCATCTTATCCGAGGGAACAAGTAACTCGTTGAAATCTCCAGCAATGATAATCGGTAATGAGAGTGAGTTAATCGTGTTACTAAGAAGTTGTCAAAACGAACTTTTATCACTTTCCCGAGAAGGAGCGTAGATAAATAAAAGAAACATTTTAATATTGTTAAAGTAGTAGTCCATACAGATCAAATTTGAATGGGTGTGATTAAGAGCTAAATCTTTTGTAGCAAATGATTTTTTGTAGAGAAGCCACATTCCACCTTTAAGACCGATAGAGGGGACAAACACCAAATTGTCAAATCCCACTCGTTTAATTTTGGACAAGGAAGGTTGAATGTCGACTTTAGTTTCAGATAGACAAAGGAGATCTAATTTGTTTTTCCTCTTAATATAAGCAATTTTAGTGATTAAGCTACTTCGACGCGAACATCGTATATTCCAATATCCTATATTCATAAAAAACTAATATGGTTTAACTCGAACCATTGTCTAATATACATTTCAGAATCCCAATAGATAGACTTTTGGGAACTAAGTATGGATAAGTTGACATGATGGTAAGAGATTTCGAGTGTAATTAATACAAATGATCCATAGTTTCTAGGACCAATAGTAACAAGTTTATTGGAACCCTCATTCTGATGTTTATAAAAGTAATTATGCAAGTGACGATTAATATATTTAGGGAACTTATCATAATCAATAGGTCCAGCACAGTTATTTAAAACAAATATGCACATAATATCAATAGGTAAAAGCAATGAGGCATGCGTATAGGCTAAAATTTCATAATTGATTGATTTCCAGCAGCTAATCCGGCACCAAAGAACTACCAGGTGCAGGACAAGCCAAAAACTTAGCAATTTGGGCATATAACAATCTTCCTCTACTTCTTAGGAGCTGGTGGCTGGACTGGAGCTTCAGTTGGTTCCTCCTTTCGCTTAGGCTCATTGGTTGAAGTAGAAGCACCGACAGAGCTTTGAATGTCCATACCTTCTAGCTTGCGCACAATGGTGTTGCTTGAGTGTTCTAATGTGCAAGGGGTGGGTGATGGAGAGTAATGAGCAATGTTAAGTGGGGCAGAGCTGCGCAGAGCAAAATGTGAGGAGTCTGGAGAGTTGGGCAAATCATCCTTGGGGCCATCGAGGGACTCATGTTCATAGAGGAGACAGAGCATAAGCAAACTGGTGGATTTGGGGTAGGAGCTGGGAGTTCTTGGGAAAATGCAGGGTGCATCTGAAAATTCTGATGGGTATCCTGGGTGAGTAGGGGACATTTTGAAGGGGTAGAGCCGGGGTGGGATTAAGAGGGATTTTTCCTTGAGGACTTGATGTGGATCCATTCAAAGGAGAAGCTGGATATTAAGTGAAGTATCTCCCATACGAATGAACATAGTAAGGTTTAACATGTTGGAAAGCATCTTCTGAACTTCTGGGAGTGAAAGGAGGTTTGGAACAGTGGGTGGTCGAGGGGGTTGGACTATTGGTTGCTAGGAAAAGGTGCTTTGTTGGTTAAAGATCTGATTTGGGCTCAATATCTGGGGCTCAAAGACAGGGTTTTCTTGGTCTTGGAAAATGTCATGGGACTCCAGTGGAGAAGTTGGACTACCATTGCAGGGATGGACGATCATGGCAGTGGAAGTTTGGTCATTTTGAGGAGAGGAATTGGTGTTTTCCATGGCCTGAAAATTTTGAGGGTTGAGATTGGAGTAGTGTATCATTGCATCTGCATAAGAGGGTTGCATCTGCATAAGAGGGAATGTCTTCCATCATACCAGAGCACAAGCTTAAGTAACAGGATTTTGCTTTGGAAAGAAGAGCTCGATAGTAATTGCGAGTAATGTGATTTCTGATGTAATAAATGGAGGTATTTATAAGGAGGAGAATGGTGGAAGTCGAGGGGTTGGAGCATTGATGCATGTATCTAGATACACTGCAGTAAAATTGAATATAAGCATTGCTACTATCAATGAATAGGGATAAACATTTATTCAAGGAATGTCTGTCAGAGGTATAATGCGTATTTAAGTTACTATAATCAAGTCTCTTCATAAAATAAAGAGAGAGGAGTCTCTTCAGATTCACAATCTGAATGGATATGTCATAATTGGTCTTAAGAAACATACAATGGACCCGATATAGAGAGTAGTTTAGTAGATAAATCAAAGAAATTCTTTGTATAAAGACAAATAGAGTTTGCATAAGCTTTTGATTACAGGTGAGTACAAAACTAGTTTTAAAATTAAGAGATTCATGAGTCCCATATTCAGTAATGAAAATCATATAGGCAATATCAAATCTTATAGAGTCTTGGGCACTCCACCTCATAACTTTAGAATACGTTTTAAGATGACAGGTAGGATTTATATTCACATAAAGAAGTTGGAGTTTTGAGTTTAGAACATCAGTAGAAATTATTACCAGGGTTTGATGAAGGCAACAACCCCAAGAATCAATCTGGGAACCTATCATAAAATAATTAATCCATAGCAAGGTGAGGAGGCGAATTGGTTCAATTTTTGGGGTCACACTGGTTAAGCAAAAAACCTTGTTTCAGCAAAAGAGGTAGATAGAAACATGTTTAGTACTCACAACAGTTGGACTGGAGTCAAGAACCAACCCATTCATTATCAGATATATGGTCTCGTGATGATTTAATAAGTTCACTATACAATGAAGAGAGGTCAAGAGGTAGATAGGAACCTTGTTCCCATTTTTTTCCTACATTTGTAAATATTTTCCTACATTTTTTTTCCACCAACACATGTCAATAATGTATCTGTATGGAACATATCATCATCTTCTACTCTTTGATTTCGCAACGCCTTATTATGAAGTTTTATAGACCGTAAAACCGCGCGGGCCCAAAAAGTTTAGTCATATATAAAATTAGGGGTTCCTCCAATTAATCACACTGCATTTAATGTTTTGTTTCTAATTTATGTATTTTATTGATTTTTTTTCTTTTTCTATTTCTTTCCTACGTTTACGAATATGTCACTCAAATGAAGATTTTGAACCATCAACATATGTGTATAGTGAATCTGAATGAAACTTATCATCATTTTCTACTCTTCGGTTCCGCAAGGTGTGAAGTTTAATAAACCGTAAAACCCACGCGTAGTGTGAGCCCAAAAAGTGTAGTCTAATATAAAATAAAATTGACATCTTAATCTAATATAAAGTTAAATAATACCCCCTCTGTCCCAATTTGATTGTCCCATTTGATTTTCTGACACTATTCACAAATCGAGAGAATCTTGTAGATTTCTTCCAATATATAAGAAAAAACCTAGTCATGTGGGATCTTGTTTGATTCGTCTCAATGAGTACTTTTACAATATTAAAAAATTATAATTTTTACTAACACATAATAAGAGATATTAACGATACAAAACGTGTCTCGGCATATGTGCCGAGTTGAAATGGGACAATCAAATTGGGACAGAGGGAGTAGGTAAATGTCACCCTAAAATTCAATATCTCAAATCAACCGAATTCGAATGGCCACACAAAATTCGATCTCTCTTCGTCTCTCCCGTTACTCCTTCGCTGCCTTCAATTCGGCTCCACCGACCGCCCTTTGTTCTTCCGTCCTTTGGCCTTCACCCGGATTTTCATCTCTCCCGGATTTTCCCTTACAACATCAAACTAGGGTTTTCTTATTCTCCTCCCCTTCTTAAATTAGGGTTGCAGGAGGCGCAATTCAGACTATCGAAGATGGACTGGGAAGGATAGAAATTTTAGCACCATCTTATCGATATAAAGATTGACTGTTTGTTGCCAGAAGGGAATGAAATTGGTACCTCATCATTATTCTTTTGAAACCTTTTTTTCCAATCTTCAATTTCTGTCTTCAATTCCCGTCTTAAGTGCAGTCTTCAATTCCCAAATTCCCAACTCCAAACGTTACCTTAGTGTTCTCTTCATATTCTGAAATCGACTCAATCGACACTAAATCTATCATCGGATCCAAATTACACTTTCACCGAAAACACTGGTGCCCAGACAAACTCTTCGATTATCGACTACCGGCGTGGGGGGTTGTTTGGAAGTATGAACGGCGGGATGTCTCTGGACGTCAACTACAGCGACTGGTACCGTCTCCAAGCCGTTACTCACCTGTATAGTGGAAGAGGACTCCGAGTTCAGCGCGCGGGACGAGCCAGGCTTAGCATTTGTATAGAAGCAGCTACGAACATGGTAAGCGACAACTTTGATTCTATTTCACACCAAATTGATCGACTGCATTTCAACTTATGTTTCCAGATTAGTTTTAATCTTCGTCCGAAGATTCAGTTTCTGCCATTGCTTTTAATCTTCGTCCCAAATCATGCCTTTCAACTCTCGCGTTTCTGATTACATGCACGTTTCTCGGCATATCCTATGATCTCTTGGCTCCTATTCCTTGAATAAAGAGCAAGCTTCAAAAATTTAAGAAAATTGATACATGCTTCAGTTCGTACCAGAGCTAACCGAAGATTATACTTTGGAGGGTCAAGAAATCGATGGGCTTCGTATGCCTTTGATATCTGAGGAATCATTTCACATAACAGATCTGCAAGGTCAAAATCTTTCAATACATCCGCTCAGCAGAACCTCACCGGTTCCAAAGCAAACATTTGATTTTGCACAATATCACGCCTTCAATCTTACAATATTTGCCCTCACCATGATATATTCATCATTTGCTCCCCTTGTGCTTCCAGTTGGTGCTGTTTACTTTGGGTACAGGTATATTGTGGACAAGTATAACTTCTTATTTGTGTATAGAGTACGGGGTTTTCCTGCTGGAAATGATGGAAGGTTGATGGATACGGTTTTGTCAATCATGCGTTTCTGTGTAGACTTATTCCTGCTGTCTATGCTTTTATTCTTCTCGGTTCGAGGTGGCTCGACTAAACTGCAGGCTATATTTACTCTTGGAGTCTTGGTGATGTACAAGTTGCTGCCTCCTGCAAGTGATTCTTCACAACCAGCTCTTTTGCAAAGTATGCAGACAGTCGAAAATGTCATAGAAGGGGAAATTGACTATGAGGTTTTCTCGCAACCCCGATTTGAATGGGATACATATCAAACTTGATTCAGAGGTTTTTTTTTTCCTTCTAGGCTGATTATTTTTTGTGTCCATAATTTATTTTACGTGTCTTACTTTTTTGGGTTTCTTGTATGTTATGTACATATATGACTTTGTTTGTGCATGCATGCTGCACAAGCACAACAACTATTGCTTATTTTGTATCTATCCAATAAAAAGTGTTTGGTAGGTTTTTAAATACTTCTTTGTGCATAATTGAGATTGATTAGTATTGTTTCTGTGGCATTTGTGATTTTAGTTAGTAGCAGAAATCATAAAATTTGTGATGTTAGTAGCAAAATTCATTGAAGTTGTTATTTCATTTAATATAGATCCATGACATGATCTGAGATTTTGTTTCTGCACTGTTTGAGTGTTCATCCTTTTGAAAAGACAAATTATCTAAAAAGAAATAGAGAATCTAACACTCAAGGCAATTTTAAGAGGATGGATTTCTCTGATTTTTTCTCTTCAAATTTCATATTTTCTGTTAAGTTGAGTATAAGTTAACTTTACACGATATTAGAATGTCAAAATGATTTTGCAAAAGTGTTCTGGTGTGCAAACTTAACTAATCTCCAGACAACCTCCAAATTTGTTGCCGGTGCAAGCTCCAGTCTCTGTAGTGCGGCACCATCGGATCCACGGGCGTTGTGGCTTTGGTTACTCCGGACTAAATCATCGTCCTCAACTCCGATAACTACGAGACACCTCATATCCGTTCTCCTTGATGTCGGTTTGACTATTTGTTTTTGGTAATAAGATTGGCTCCTGATGGCGAGACGAACGGAAACCAATGGTTAGGGAAGGAACCGTTTTGGGAAGAAGTCTCGAGGTAATCAATGTAGTAGGTAGTCTGCTTCATTCTGAAATTGACATTGACGAGTTTTGCATTCTACCTTGAAAGACTTGCCATGCCATTATCTATGTAAAAGAATTGAATTGGTTCTATTTTTCTAATTTCTGTCTTGATCCACATCTTTAAGTTCATTCACTTAACAATGATTGCTCCCAATGCCTTTTTGCATATACTTTTTGTGTTATCTGCTAACGTACAACCGAGAGTGCAGATAACCTGGTGATAGTTGCTGGACTTGGTGTTGTTTTTGTGTGTTGACTGGTCTTGCATTAGGTACAGAATTAGAAAATCTCCTCTTAAAAGTAAGGTTTAGTGTAAATTTGAAGCCATCCTGAAAATCCGTTTCTTTTATTAGGAAGAATGTACTTGGGCATTCACATCTTGATTGACATCATCGGAGGTTTAGTTATTTTGCAAACATCTCTAGAGACATGTATCCAAGTTAAATTTTAAGAGTTCTCTCAAGTCTCTACTTCTTAAGAAAAGCACTTGCTAGACTGATCTATTCCTTCTCTACATGTTTTTTTGTGTTTCATCTACAAATTATGACCAATTTTATGCTCCATGCCCCTTTAGCTTAATCAGATATCCACTTTAGCATGTATGATGTAGTGAAACAATGCTACTAAAATTCTTCTTACAGTTGAAGCTCTTTCATTTGGGTTGCCTCCTAACCTAATTTTTCTTTTACTAAATATTGCTACTTTGGCTTATCACTTGAAGTGATTTATAAATCTCTTTCACATGGATGACTGATGATGCTCCATATCCATTTAATTTTTGATATGTTCTATATGCACAAATTCTCAGACAAAGGTACATTGCTTAATTTATGCTCAAGCATTTCTGGAATATAATTAATCCGCGTTCTTAGCTTTAAAGAATTTAAATCCGCGTGCTTTATTCACTACATGTTGTGTAAATTGTACCAGGCGGGGATAAAAAGTGTTTGAATCCTGAACTATAGCATGCTTGTTGGGCCACTGGTGTGTCTTCCCAACTGCAGGAAGCCAGGTGGTTTACTTTCCTCAGCGTCATAGTGAACATGTTTATCTCACGCTTAAAATGTTCATGTTTCTTCTTCTATGGTCCTCAAGGAATTATCATGCTTGAATTTTCAGTTTGTAGTGAACATGCTTGAATTTTCAGCTTAAAATGTTCCTGTTCCTGGGTCACAGTGAACATTTTTTTCCAACTCAAATAAGAAACATGATGGAGCTTTGTTGCAACGGTGCTATATGCAAAAAGAGGAACGTATGGTGTTGTAATCTACTTTTGGTCAGCTCCACAATGTACCAGGGAAGTAATTAGGGTGAAGCTTCTCATTAGCTAGAAGTCTTGCAGATACGTATTTTAATTTCATTTGTCACCGGACTCAGAGTGGTTTAAATAATGTCTTGGTTTTCATCAGTTTATACTCAGATTGGAGAACTACCGAATTATATTTTTTTACTAAATTGTTGGAGGATCAAAACTTGGCTGCAGATACCAAGTCCCTCTACTATAGCCATGGGCCATTAGTAAGTTTATTTTTGGTGTAGGTGGTTACTTTTCAAGATAATCATTTGGTCTTCGGGTTTCCTTTGAGCTAACTTTTGTCTCATGAATTCTTTTTACGAATTACGTCAGGAATTAAGTGCTATTTGGGTTATTCGTATTCATTTAATTATGTACTGTGAGCTCCAAAGTTCTGTATTTGGCTCCTATGAACTGTAAAATATGTTTATCAGCAATTGTCAATTACTGACAACAACAAATAATTGTAGGTAAGTGAGTTCTGTGCAAATCAGCTTCATGATATAGTTGTAGAAGAATGGAAGAAACAAGCTTCTGCAGATGTGGTTGGGTGGTCTGAGAAATGGAAGATTGCTTTCTCCAGGGCTTTTGAAAGAGCTGATGAAACTTTCAAAAGCAGGACTCTTGAGGAAAAGGAGACTTTGCGATGTTGGTGAGGAGTGATTCCATTTCCGCATAACATCGGTTATTCATGTATATTCATGTATGTTTGATTATTGGAATATTTTCGTCAACATTTACATGAAAAGCTTGGAACTTAGATACCGTGGTTTCGGGTGGGTTTGTTGTTAATGTTCTGATATCTGCACACGTAAACGATTATGTGTCCAGCAGTATGAAACATTAAAACATGCATAAATGTTTTTAATTCTTCGTCTATCTTCATTTTTTAAGTTTGACATTCCTATAATCGAACTTTGCACACAAAATTGCACCAAAACTTTATATCGTACTGGATCATGCATTTCGTTGTGTGCCACAACCCGCATTCGTAGTAGATACAATCACATGTTGCATTGATCTGGATGATATTAACACAACAAAATAGTGTAGTCGTTTTCTATTATCAAACAAGTTGGGTTAGGTAATTTTCTACATTTGATTTAGGCGATTAAACCGGGCAGCACCCTTTTTACACTGGGCACCCCCCCTCGTTCGGAACGGGGTTCCGAACGAGTTATGTATTTTTTTTTATTTAAATATTCTCGTTCGGAACGGTGTTCCGAACGAGGTTATTTGTGAACCCGGTCCATGAACCGGGTTTCATTTAATACAAAAAAAAACCCGGTTTAAAAAATTATTCTCGTTCGGAACCCCATTCCGAACGAGAATAATTTGTTGATGACGTCAGCATTCTCGTTCGGAATGGCGTTCCGAACGAGAATGATGACGTCAGCTAGCCGTTGGTCCAACGGCTAGCTGACGTCAGCATTGCCTATATATATTTCGTTCGGGATGCCATTCCGAACCACACTCGAATTCACTCTCTTCTCAATCTTACAAAAAAACGCTCCCTTCTAAATCTTTCAAAAAACGCTTTCTCTCATCTCGATAATGGCTGGAACTCCTCCTAATCCTTTTTTTTCTGATCCGACGGCTGCAGATGAAGAAATTTACGTAGGAAACGAATGGTGGTCGGGTTATGGTGTTCCGAATGCAAGTTACGGTGGTTCTGTTGGTAGTGATTTTTTCAACATAGACGGAGCAAGTAGTAGTACTTACAACCTCCCCACCCCCACTTTGAGTGATCTTCAAAGGCATCAACAACACATGTTCTGGGATGCAACTGTTACAGGCGGAGCAACACCTCAAGAAGAGCCGGAGCAAGCGGAGGAGGATGTCCGAGCACCACGTCGGAGACGGAACACTGAGTCGGTTAGTATTTCTAAAAACCTGAAATACGCTTAATTTTGTAGAAATAGTGGAAAATCAATTGTATTTCAAATGCATGCTAAAATTAGTTTATAGTGGAAAACGCTTCATTTCAATATTAACTGCAATGCATGGTAAAAAGAATTAGTTTAATGCATGTGGAAAGCGTATCAACACTTTTTAGAAAATACCAAAAAGGTTGAAAACTACTTAAAATCGCATATATGGACTTTAGTTATAATAATCGATGGTAAATGTGTATGTATTTCGTTAAAACTAGGAGGTAGTTAGAAACATCCGATCCAGAGTAGGAGAAGACAGAAATTTGGGTGATAGGCGAATCACTGCTTCTGAGAGGAGGGGGGATAGAAGATCGCGTGGTGATAGACCGCAACAGTCGGGTTCTCGGGGGTCAAGTGCTGCGGGGGTTAGGAACCCAGATGTTCCGAGTGGGTCAGGTTCTTCGCGGGGTAGATCCCGACAGACTCGGCAGTCAGGTCCTGCTCCGATGCAGTCAGAAGCTGCTGCGGCTCCTCCTCTTCCAGGACTCAACGAGGGTACTATATTGACTCGTTATGGGCAACACATTGCTCATGAGATTTGGATACATCCGAATCCCGATGAAAGTGCCCCCCGTCAGCTACAGGCGCAGACAAGGCAGAAGTGTTTCGAGCTATGGTTGCCTAGAATTCCTACCGACCCGGAGCCAGATTCATGGTTTGCTATTGCCCAGGAGTCGGGGCTGCTTCACATCCTTAAGGGTCAATTTTGGAATGTGGACCACAACCTCCTTTCTGCATTCGTGGAAAGGTGGCACCCTGAGACGAACACATTTCATCTGAACTTTGGGGAGCTTGGAATCGGTTTCCATGACGTTTTGGAGATTTTGGAGCTGCCTATTGACGGGGGTGCTGTCACCACGCCATGGACACATTTGGGTCTAGATGCAGATTCAGCGCAGTGTGCCCAATTGTTCTCCTATTTGTTTGGCGTTGACCTGGACAACCCGTTTGACGATGAGGAGGAAGCGATGGTCAAGTTCATAGGTAGGGGGAAAGTCGGCGAGCGGGAATTCTTTTGCCACGTTGTCTCGATGATCAACTCTCGAAGATCCGATCCGGGCTCTATTGCAACAGGCTTTTTGTGGCACCTAATTCAGCAGTCTCTGTTCGTGAACAAGACCTCCAACCTGTTAGACACATGCTTCTTGCCGCTACTAGAGGATCCGAACAGGATACATGAGTACGCATGGGGTACATGTTGTTTGACATTGTTGTACAGGCAGCTGGGTATAGCATCCAGGGCGAAATGCGTCCAATTTTCTGGTTGCGTAAGGCTTCTTGAGATTTGGATTTGGTTACATTTCCCGTATTTTCCTGGGAACCCAAACCTGGATGTGAAAAAAAAAAAAATTCCTCGTTCGAAATGGGGTTCCGAACGAGTGTCGAACCGGTTCGCAATATGCGAACCGGTTTGGCATTTATTTAATGGAAATTATTTAAATGGACCGTTCTCGTTCGGAACCCCGTTCCGAACGAGAAACAAAATTAAAAAAAAAAAAAAATTCCCCTCGTTCGGAACCCCGTTCCGAACGAGAGGGTGCTGCCGGGCGCAAAAAAGCTGCTGCCCGGTTGCAACCCGTTGATTTATCCTTTTATAAACTCATACATGTCTGCCCGCTATCAACAAATTCTCTTCTCTACATTGTCAACTCTTTCACATCAATGTATGTTGAACAGGTGGATTTGCATTTTACGAGTTAGTAGAATTGTATTCTACTATCCGAGAACGATACGGTCATTCTGATAGTTTGTGTGTTGTAATTTATTTGAATACAACACTTCAAGCATTCGTAAGGGAAAAAAATTATGTATAGATATTATTGATGTATTTTTATCCTTTATTTACAGAGGCTATAATGACTCCTCTTTTTCCGCCGAGAGAGTCATCATATGTACTTTTGTAATTTCCTTGATCAATCCTATATATAAACTTAAATTTATGAAGCTACATTATGGTATTGAAAGGTTGTGAATATGATTCGTCCAAGCCAACTTTCGGGTCTACTTAACGACATTACACCGCAAACGGTAAACCGTTATTTCCCCGCGCGGAGCGCAGGGGACCGGTTCTAGATAAAAGTTGGATGTTCATTGCCAAAATTGAATGAAATTGATACCAATTTAATGCATTACTCATTTCTTAATCACCTCCTATTGGACTTTTGGGCATGTATTTAAATATCTTTCTTATATCCCTATGTTATATTTATTTATAGTCCACTTGATTAAGTCACAAATTAAATTAATGTGTGAGCTTCTCTTATGACAATGCAAACTTATTTTAATATTATGTTTTAAAACTACTTCAAACATAAATATAAGGAAATAAAAAATACTTATATTTACAAATATTAATAAATTTGATAACAACAACAATTTATTAACAAATAATATATAACTATATTAAATCACATACGAAAATCCGTAATTTTCTCGAGCTCTCGTATCTAGTACACTAACAAGAGGAAATTGTGGGAGAGAGGGGGTGATTAATAGTGGAGGGTGATTAATATCGGCCCAATCTGCATAATAGTTCAAGCTTCCTTCTCCATCATTGCTCGGTTGTTTCAACCATTGTCCTTTGGTATTGGCTTACCTTATCCATTTTTGCCTCTTCTCCTCTCGCTCCCCTGCTTCACTTATTTTTGGGTGCAATCCAATTTAGGCGGGCATGAAATCTGTCGAACTCACCGCCTTCGTTCAATGCAACTCAGTTGGTCCGGCGAGTATTGTCGCCGGTAAGTTTCCTCTTCTCAAATCTTTGCCTTTTTTGCATGTTTATGAGTTTCCATGACATGATTAGGGTTGCGCATAATTCTGTACAAATCTCGCGCTTTACTGGTTCCTATTTAAGTGTTTTTAGTTCTGTTCTTCAAATTGAAGCATTCAAATTCGTTTGGTGAGCACGATTCAAAATTGTAACTGTTTTTGTTCGTATTTAGGGTTATTCCTTCCAATTTAGCTGCTCAACTCAATACGGAGAAGATTGGTGCATCAGACTGTACATCAATTTGCCTAGCTTTTTAATGGTGGTGCGTGAGCTTTTGATGCCCACCAACTGTTCGTTAATTTGCCTAGCTCACTAACATGAACTGTTGCGAGTCTTTTCAGTTAGATTGTCTTGAAAAATAGTAGTCAAAGGGAGATTGTCATGCATGGGTATTGTTTTTCTATATTTTGTTTGCAGTAGTAATTTTCAGCAACCTCAGAATCTCTTTTCTTTCCAGCAACACTTGGAATAACGGAATTATTTTTGCGTGTTTACCTGATTTGTGTTGGTTATAAATTCCATGTTCTCCTTTCTGTAGGATGTCTTGCATTCTTTGGAATTTTGCTTAGGAACTGATGAAGCAATTCAGTTTGCTGGATATGTAAGTTGTAAATTCATATTTCTCGATATTGTCTCTAATGTATTAATCGATCTTTTGACTTTGGATCAAACTTACTTCTTGATATGTAACTATATTGTGAGATGTGAGCAGATGGATCCTGCTAAGCGTGCTCATATAATGATGGAGAAATAGGTATATTTCTCTCCTGCTCTACTCAAAATTTGCTTCCAATTAGTAAGTGTTTGCGGGGTGATTCAATATCTCAACTTAGTAGGAGTTTCCATTGGATATACAATTGCAGCATCAACTAGCCTGATGAAAGTATGCCAACAATAAGTTTGAAAAGCAGATCAATAAATAATTTACTGATCTTGCATACTTACATAAATGCATGGAGATAAAGAGATCAAATTGCTTTCATACGATATGTCACAATGCGAATTTGGTGCAATGTGAATGATTAGGACATATGTTTATTTCTATCAGTGTGTTAATCAATGTGTTTCCACGAGCATAGAATAAAGGAACAAAATTAGCCGGTATGCTTGGTTACTCGACATTACTCTCAGGTTTGCTTCATGAGAGTATAAACAGTTTTTGGAGGCGCAAAAGTCCTGGTATGTTATTGACATCTTCACATGTTTTCTTCATTTGACTACTTATTTACAAGTTGCAATATTTGTTTTTGGGTGGTATAATGGGATTCTATTGTACTAACTTTTACGTGTTAAAAATTTCAGATGAAGAGATTCAAATATATCATACATTTGTTCTATATACTATAGGGCACCATAGCTTATATTAGGTGCCACTGAGTACACCACAATAATTGACATCTGGTCTGCTGGTTGTGTTCTTGCTGAGTTATTGCTCGGACATGTACTCCTTCATTTTTATGGTCTCTTCCACTTATTTAGCACTTGATTGTTGGATAATCTCATGGATTCAATTTTTTTTTGCAGCCACTCTTCCCTCAATCATCCAATGCTAAAAATCGCAAGTCAAATGAAGATGCTAACACTGATGTGAAAGATACTAAAAAGGATACTGCTAAACCAGAAGAAGTCCCTACAATACGTGGTTGAAAAGTTTTTGTTCCTGATGAAACCATAAAATATGTGCAATCATTGCAAAATAGGTTAAGGTAATGCTTCTACAAAGAGAAAAAATGTCTTCATCAGCTTTTTGGTCGTTAATCTGTATGTTGTAGTTTTTTGCAGTTTCTTTCTATGAAATTGTCCACTATTATCATGTCATGAAATCTCAAAAAAGTATTAAAAATATACGTGAGCTCTTAATCTATTTTCGCCCAAGGGCCGGCCCTGCCTACATCTAACCAATGATATCATGCATAAATCAAATAGATCATAATAGGAAGGATTATGTATCTTTTGATGCGTGATTGAAGCTTTCTGTGAAATCCGGGTTATAAGGTATACTTTTTACCCCGGTTCTGAAAACTTCGGGTTATAAAGTCCCTGAATTGTTTAAAATCCGGGTTGTAAAGTTGATTTTAAAACGCCATGTCATGGCGTTTTAAAACTGTATACCCCGGAATTTTCAGAACCGCGGTATAAAATCAATTTTTTCAAAATCAAAAGGTAAACGCCACGTGATAGCGTTTTTATTTCGGTGTAAAAACAAAAAAACTTGGTTCAAACAAGACCTCGTTTACTTAACCTATCTGGACACTCAAATATAAGATTTTCAATAACTACAAATTAAAACAGCATAATGAGCACTAGCCCTATCAACTAAACAATCATGTTCATGTGGAACTGATTTATACGTATGTATATATATTATAAAGCATAAATTTTGATTGAGATATATTATAAAGCATAAATTTTGATTGAGATATAATCACGTTTCACTTATAATTGGTAGGATGATAAATCAATAATGCTTCATCAATTAAGTGTGACAATGGGACCATATATAAGAGGTGCAAATGATGGTCCTTTGGATTTGTTCTTCCATTCATGGCTGTACTCCTTTGGAATTGCATGATAATATATGCACTTAATTTGATTCAATAAAAAGAAAGGAAAATCGAATATACTCGTAATACGACAACAACAACACTTAAATGGGGTATCGAACAAATTAGATACGGCACTTTGTTTAATTGGTTCATGCTTCATTTTCCAGAAAGTAAAGTAATTCTTTTTGACAAAATCACAACAATTTCTATTATTAAATTTTCCAAATTATAGAATTTTTACTTTTTTTCAAACAAATAGGTACATATATACATTGTACAACACTACAACTTACTTGTATAATATTGAATGATATAATCTCTGTAATCCTATTTTGATTGAATTAAATACCAGTTTTAAATACCTATTTGATAGATATTATAGTTCAACGCTATCACAAAAAATATACTCTAGTTGGCTCCTCCTATAGTCTCGAGTTTAAATTATCCTTCAAAATACCTAAACATTTAGGGGTTGTTTGATAAAAATTTGGGTATGGGATTGAAATGAGGTATGAGCTTCAGAAGATACGAAGTTGGAATCTCATTTCTCATGTATTATGTTTGGTATAAATTTGAGGATTAAAATTATGCTAGGGAAGGTTTTGAGAATCACATACCCAAGGTAAGGGAAAGATATGAAAACCTCATACCATTCGGTTTGAGAAATAAATTTTCTATCTTGAAATTAACATAACAAACGACATGGTATGGTTTTTCCACGACCTCAACCTATGTAAACAAACAGCCCCGTATAGTTATATCATCTCAAATCAAACGTACTCCGTAACTAATAAGAAGTCTTCACATCTAAATATTAATTTAATATTGTCCGATTTGAGTGAGGATGGATTTAGATAAGAAATGTGACAATACATATGATATGATATGCACAAACATCATGAACAATGTATAAATACTATAAATATAGTATGTACGTACTTACATACATCACATAAAATGTGTATAGTTCGGTCCTGATCACTTATGTCTATCTTTACGAGATACTTCCTCTGTCCTATAATATAATTTCTAATTCTGTTTTCATATTTGCCGAGACACATTTTATATCGTCAATATCTCTAACTTACATTATGTTAATAAAAATATATAAAATTTTAATATGTTAAAATACTCATCGAGACGAATCAAACTAGTACAAAAATGGGTTTTCACCATGGTTCCAACGAAACCGTGGTTTTAGAGTTTCACCGACACCTTTACCACGGTTTACAGAAAAATCGTGGTGTTTCTGCTAATATTTTACCCCGGTTATTTGATAATTGTATGTATACCACGGTTTGTTACAAAAGCGTAGTAATTGTGCACATCATTTACCCCGGTTTTTGTTAAGTTGGTATATTAACCACGGTTTATTTTCCAACCGTAGTGAAAAAGTGTGCTAATTTACCCCGATTCTGCTACAATGACATACTTACCCCGGGTTTGGCAACAATCGTGGTGAAAGGTAAGTTAAAATGACTTGGATTTAAAATACAAACCGTGTAACCGGTTGAGATCCGTTTTTACGCAAGTTGGTCCGGTTTATTATTGGACTGATAAAGGCCCAAGTCGAGATAAAGCTCAAAATTGAAAACCACCTTCATCCCTAACATCGTTGTCCTCATTCTGTATCTCCGTTCCCAAAACAATTATAGGTCAATTGACTCGGGCGTTGTAGAGGAAGACCCCCATAGCTAACGACTCTGAATCGCACAAGAGAAAAGAGCAAGGACATGGCTTCGAGTGCAGCGGCTCCGCTCTGGAGGGCAGCTGGATGACTAACATGTCGTACTGCAACATCTGCGCAAATCTGGTTCGTAACTGTCTCTAGAAGCCTCTCAAATCCGAAGCCTTTGCTCGTGAGAAGGTCCACTCCTCTATTTCCAAATGGGAGGATGACAAACCCTAGAAGCCCGGTAATGATTTCGCTTTCGTGCTCTTTGTTTCTGAAATGCTTTTCGTTTTGATTGCAACTCTCTTTCTGCGAATTTTGATTGACTTAGGGTTTTCG
Organism: Oxyria digyna; assembly: GCA_029168935.1. Taxonomy (NCBI): domain Eukaryota; kingdom Viridiplantae; phylum Streptophyta; class Magnoliopsida; order Caryophyllales; family Polygonaceae; genus Oxyria; species Oxyria digyna. Next base: position 11,148,784 of record JAPVLV010000010.1, on the reverse strand, counting down.
ATTTCTTGTATTGACTTAGGGTTATCTTTATTAAAAATTGTTAAGAGGAACAAAAAACAATCTTGATGGGCTTCAATTGAATTTGTCTGTCGAAGCTATGTTCTACATTCTACTAGCTTGCCTCTCAATGGTTCTGAATTACAGACGAGTGTTTATAGAATGAAGACTGCTGGTAGATTCAAACCTTGTGTCTACATGGGTTGCTTTGATCTTGAAACTCTCATACAAATGAATGAATGTAACGAGCTTGTGAGCCTTTTCGAATTCTTTTGATATACTTATTTCATCACTAGTTTACTACCTATTCATAGATGAATGACAACTCGGTGATTTTTTTTTGTATTTCATTTTCTAGGACTCTGACTGCAAACTAATTCACTGGAAAGTTGCCAAAGGGGCTCATGTATCTTTCTAATCTGAATGAACTGTAAGCATTTATTTTTCTTCAATAATTTGATTGATATCTATTTAGTTTTTGTTTTGAAATGTATTTTAATCTTGATAGTATATTAATGACCTGTCTTCACCATCTCCCATGGACCTTAGTTTCAAATATTTGGTAGATTATTTTCCCGATGCGTTACAAAATTTTCCTTACAGTATTATCTAAGTTTAATAAACAAAACTTTGTTCCATCTATATGCAATTTTACCCGTTGGATAGCTTAGATTTGGTTATGGATGCTAAATGAGAACTTCATTCGAGTATTTAACCATTTCTTACTTTGAGATATATAAACCTTATGTATGCGTGTCTTATAAAAAAAATGGAAGGTATACGACTCTGTTGCTTCTTAGGTATTTGACAAGCAACTTTCACAGAGGTCCTGAGTGGATCAAGAACATAGGCGGTAATACGTAAGTTAAAATCTTGAATAACATCTTTTCTATTGTAAGTTTCTATTACAAGTCCACAAGTAGCTTAAACCACGTCTTTCAATTTCTTTTTGGGCGGAAATTTTCCGGTTTTACCTTTGAAATTGATGTTACTGCATTATAGAAGCCTCTTACCTTTTTCTTATCTAAGATTTGTTCATCCTTTAATGATTCTAGCTAATATGTTTGTTAACCTTGAGATTATCTATCCATTCAATTTAATAGATCTTTCCTACAACAATTTTGAGGAAAACTCGTGCCTCTTCTTGTAATGTTGGGAACATGTAAGTAAATACTTATTTAATTGATTTCTATTTAAGGTAGCCAGAATCATGTTATGACTTGTAATTATACTTATTTTCTTAATGACAGGAAATTCTGTAGAATATATATACTTAGTGAATGGCGTTGCTTTTAATAGAAGTAAGTTTTGAGCAGCTAGAAAACTCATAATTTGTTGATTTCTCCTATTTCTCTCCTATCTTTGTTGATTTATATTCAAGTTCAACCACTATAAATTTAATCCTATTGACTAATTTGATCAAATGGAACTCAGAATAAAGATACTACTCACTTGTTTTTGTTTGTTCATGTTAATGTTTGCTCACATTTATATTGTTTAATTATTTTAAGAATCATTAAATATAACTTGGAAGCATGATGTGTACATGATTCTTGTTGTTAGCGTGGTAACGGAAAAAATGGTATGAGATAATTGTTCCAAATTCATTTGTTGATAGTTCTTCATATGCTTTCTTTGACAACTTGTTGCAAAGACTTTACAATATGGTTACTGAAATTCTTGAGAGCTGAAATCAGGAATTCCATTAAATTCCTTTTCATCATTGTCAAAATTTAGATCTGATTGTCATTTTTTTAATTGCAGGTAGAAGAGCTTAAAGATGATAAGTTGGATGAGAAGTGACTAGTTTTGAGTATAATGCAAGGACTATGAAAGCTTTTTAATGTATATACATATACACTATATAATTATCTAGGATCATTGTCTTAGGTTAAAGACATGTTCGAGTACTTTCTTTGTGTTAATAAAAACTGGCTTTGATCTAGTTGCTTCTTGTTATATACTCTCTCCGTCCCCTAATGTTCTTCTTATCTCCAATTTTTACACTATTCACAATTTAATACAATTCGCTAGATTATTCTGAATCTATAAGAACAAACATAGTCATGCGGGATCTTGTTTTGTTCGTCTCATTGAGTACTTTAACAATATCAAAATTTTATAATTTTTAGAAAGATATAATAAGAGATATTAACGACGCAAAACGTGTCTCGGCAAATGTGCCAAAATGAAATGGGAAGAACATTAAGGGACGGAGGGAGTATATTTTTTATTTTTTCTAATTTTATAATTTTGGACCTTGAATTTTCAATAACGGAGGTCCAAGGTATTTTTTTATTAAATGTTATGATACTTTACCACGGTTATACTAGAATCGTGGTCTTATCTTATTTTTTACCCGGTTCACCTTTCAATAGAATTAATTTCATTTTACCACGGTTTCATATTTACCACGGTTCTGGAACCGTGGTAAACACGTTTACCACAGGCAAGTTAACCACGGTTCAAAACCGTGGTAAACTTTACCAAATAACCGTGGTTAAATCCTATTTTTCTACTAGTGAAGACCTCACATAACTATGTTTGTTCTTATATATTAAAAGTTATGTAACAAAATGTGTTAAAGTGTGAATAATGTAAAAATGAAACAAGAATTATATAAAGGGATGGAGAAAATAGTTTTTTTTTCTTGAAGATAATAGAAAGGGACAAGGCCGGACCTACATAGAGTCCAGTGGGGTATATTAACACCGAAAAAGAAACGATATTGTAAATCTTTTCAATATAAGTCTATGTATATAAACTTTATTAAAATCGGACCTCATTTGATTCCTGAAAATCCCAAAATACAGAACGCTCGCATGTTGCAAACCACGCAATATAAGACTAGGCGATCAAGATGACGTGTTCCGAACTATTCGAGGTCAGATAGCAATAAGAGATATTCTTTTTAGTTCTTTACACATTTTTCTTTTGTTATTTCATTTGAAAGAGTCACAAATTACTGTTTTTCATGTGTTATTTAATTTGAAGAGTCACAAGATAGAAAAATATTTTTATTGAATTGATCTTTGTAGAAAATTCTTCTTTTAAGTTTTTGCATGTCTAAGATTGTGCTGTGAACAGTGCTAAACTGATGTAAATGTTTTGTTTGTCTGAATGCTTGATCCTTGATGCGAATAATATTAAGTTGATTATTAGTTTTGATTGTGTATACGTGTGATTAAAATTATATTAAATTGTTATTAAAAAATAAAATTTAGCCAAACAATCCACTGACCTAATTCCTCGATCCGCCTGGAAGCATGTCCGATCTTGAACACACATATATATATAGGCGCTTACTATTTGGCACACCCTAAAAGTTTATTTAACACACCCATACATTCGTCACGAAGGTATTTGGTCAGACATTCGTCACGAAGGTATATGGCCAGACATTCGTCACGAAGGTTTTGGGGAGATTCGTCACGAAGGTATTCGGGAGATCCGTCACGAAGGTATTGGGGAGATTCGTCACGAAGGTATTGGAGAGATCCGTGACGAATCTTTTTTTTAAAAAAAATAAAAAATTCAGAATCTTGTAGAGAATTTCAATACGAGTCCGTGCATATAAAATACGTCCAAAACGGACATCGTTTGCCCTTCCAAAAGCCTCCAAAACAAAATAGTCGCATGCGTTAAGTTTGTAAAAGCAAAACCTTATATAAATTTAGTATTTGTATAATATAATTATATATTATAGTTAAAAATCATGCAATTAAATTTATATACTATAATTGTATATTATCATTTAATATCACTAGTTTATTAATTATAAAGTATAATTATGCATTATGTTTAAATATTACGAACTTAACAAAAACGACTGTTTTGTTTTTAGGGCTTTTGGAAGGGCAAACGATGTCCGTTTTGGACGTATTTTATATGCACGGACTCGTATCGAAATTCTCTACAAGATTCTGAATTTTTTATTTTTTTTATAATTATGCATTATGTTTAAATATTACGAACTTAACAAAAACGACTGTTTTGTTTTTAGGGCTTTTGGAAGGGCAAACGATGTCCGTTTTGGACGTATTTTATATGCACGGACTCGTATCGAAATTCTCTACAAGATTCTGAATTTTTTATTTTTTTAAAAAAAAAGATTCGTCACGGATCTCTCCAATACCTTCGTGACGAATCTCCCCAATACCTTCGTGACGGATCTCTCCAATACCTTCGTGACGAATCTCCCCAAAACCTTCGTGACGAATGTCTGGCCATATACCTTCGTGACGAATGTCTGACCAAATACCTTCGTGACGAATGTATGGGTGTGTTAAATAAACTTTTAGGGTGTGCCAAATAAAGACTTTGTATATATATAAGAATGATTGAGCGTGATCGAGTAGAAAACAACTTTTCACAGAAAACAATTTATTATGATAGAATAAATGTTTGATGTGGAGTGTACGTACGCATAGATGTGAAAAGCAAGAAGATGAAAGGTGGTTTTCGTAAGAGTTGAGGCTAGCTATATCAAAGTTCACGTGAGAGTTGTATTACTATAAGAGCAAGCCAAATTCCAAAGTGAGTTAATGACCATTTCTCATATTTGTTTGGTAACACTCTTTGGCATTGCTATAACCAGCCCATATTCGTTCGCTATCACATATATGTACGTGTATTATACTTGCCCACGTCTCCTAAGTTCAATATCCCTATACTATATATGAATTACAATTCTCACATTCAACCAAACGAGCACGTATTCTTTCTTTTCTATATGTCCAAACAATGGTGATTGTTTCCGTGGTTTTTGCACAACCTCAGCTCTTATTTGGTTTTTATGGCATAGCCGACTTTGGGGTGTCTTTCAAGATCTTAATTTTGTGTAGGATAATGAATAAACGAGAGTTTCATTATATATAATTCGCAATTGACGATTTCATTTCGAATTTACCTATTCGGAAATAACGCGGGGATAATGAATGATCGAGAGTTTGCTTGAACATAAATTCACAATTGACAGTTACGTTTCTATTTTTTTTTTTGGTGAAAAGTTACGTTTCTAATTACCTATTGAGAAATGAAGATATTATCTCTTTAAGATCCATGTTATATTTTGTAAATATGACTTATCATATACTTTCCATTTTCAAAATAATTGTCACTATAACTTTTTCTCTACGTTTGTATATTTCATTATTCTCAGCTTTCATACAAGCTCTCGTTTCTAACAATCCCCTTATAATTAATTAATATCGTCCATATGCTATCAATATCATGAATGAATAATAAAAAAAATTGGTATTCGGTAGGAAGCCAAAATAATAGGAAAGGTTTATATACACATATATATGATGTGTACTGATTTCAAGGTCACATTAACTTTTCCTAGATATAGATGGGAGGACATTCGACCAAAAAAATGATAGAGATAGGACATAGTAGAAGACAAACCTTTTTTAATTCAATATTCTCTAGTATAATGTGTTGTGGCTTATTCTTCTATTTTATGGATATGCAAAACAAGACATATTAAAGATAGGCCCTTACTATTTAACGCCCACCCCTTTTGCTATTTACCGCCCAGGCTCCGTGTGTCACGCATGGATTATATCCGTGCGTGACGCATGGTTTTAATCCATACGCCACGCACAGAACCAAACCATGCGTGACGCATGGACACAAACCATGCGTCACGCATGGATTTTTTTCCTATAAAAGCCCAAAAACATCAAACCCTACCATTTTGTCATATTCTTCAACAACAACAACGGCGGCTGCAATCCATAACGCACCATTTTACCCCAAAATCCATCTTTCTCATCATCTTTTTTGCATATAAGGTATGTAAACATTAAGATTTTATTGTTATGGTATGGTATTGATGTATATATGAGGTTTTCATGTTGTTTTGATGATATTTACTTCAAAATCCAATGTGTATGTTAATTAGTTGATTAGAAATGATTAAACTTGTAATATATGAATGGATTGTGTACTTTGTTGATAATTTATTGACAAATTTGATATTTTCATGTGTATATAGTTTATTAGGGTTTTGATATTGAATTAGGGTTTTGTGAATTAGGGTTATGAATTAGGTTGTTGAAATTGGGTATGGTTTTAATGAAATTATTGAAAAACTGTTATAATTTTGAAAAAAGTGTTGAGATTAGGGTTTGAAAGCCATGGAAAAACTGCAGAACACAACCCTGGAATGTGCAATTTCATGCGTCACGCATGGATTGCAACCATGCGTGACGCATGGATGGAAGCCATGCGTGACGCATGGAATTGCACATTCCAGAAACTGTGTTCTGCAGTTTCAGATTGTATTTGATGATATGCTGATTGAGTTTTTGATGATATGCTGATTAAATTCAGTAAACTGATTAATTTTGTGGAATTGCACATTTTATGATGTAGATATGGATGGTGGTCGTCGACCTGGACGGGATACTCGTCAAAGAAACAGAGATCTGAAGAAAAAAGATCCCGTAGTTCCAAAACAAAGGAAGAAGAAGAATAGACAAGAATCGCCTCCTCGTCGTTTAGAGTTTTCTGATGAGATACAACAGCAACAACAACAACAACAACAACAACAACAACAACAACACCAACAACAACAACAACAGCAACAGCTAGCTTTGTCTGCTGCAGGTTTCGATCCCCAGGGTTCCCCTCATTACTTTCCTGGCACCCCCATTCTGATCCCACATCAAACTATGTTTCCACAACAAACACAGTTTTCAGGCTATCCGGGCTATCCACAACATGACCAATCATTTGTGGAGATGATGAGGCAAGCTACTGGTTCTCATCACTTTCAGAACCCTCAGACGGGTGATGACCAGTACGCACTGGTTGCTTGTAGCAGTGCAGGGCCATCAGCTGGGGGTGCCAATGGTGATTCTGATTCTGATTATGAGCAGGAGCATGAGGAACAGGGTCAGGAAGAGGATCGGACCTATGGGAATGTTCATGAAGAACATGAAGAAGCGGAAGAGCAAGAGGAGCAGGAGGAACAACCCAGAAGACGACGACGACGACAACCTCCGGTCAAAAACATATACGTCCCTCAGTTAGAGGGGGGTACTCCTGGAGGTCCACAAATTCCGGAGCTGCTCATAAGCTTTGAAGCTCATACAGCCTTTTTTGTGCAAAAAGGAAAGGTATGTAATTAGAATTTGGTTTATAGATTCAATACTTATCATAACTTATTTGGTTTATAGAATTTGTGATAATAAATTTGTTAATGTATGAATTGATTTGATTAACCAAATGGATTATTTGTTGAAATATTTGTAGTTTTGTTGAAAATTTGGTTAAGGTGTGCTGTACATAATTTTCTGCATTCTGTGTAATGCAAATCCATGCGTGACGCATGGTTCATGTCCATGCGTCACGCATGGTTCATGTCCATGCGTGACGCATGGATTTGCATTACACAGAATGCAGAAACTGCTTTCTGCATTCTGTACATTGCACCTTAACCAAATTTATGCAGTTTCTGTATTCTGCAGTTTCTGGAAAAAATTTATGCGTTATTAAAATTATTTGTGTTACGTAATCAATTTACAGGATAGAGGCGTACTCCCTTACCAGACAAGACAATCCCAGCTGAAAGATTGGGAACTTAATTCTGACTTGTCATGGGGTAATCACGCAATTGCAACGGAGCTGACTCATCTCAGGGTATTGATGTACGATGTGATTGATTATCCGCTCATCTGCGCCTTTATAGAAAGGTGGCATCCTGAAACAAATAGCTTCCACATGCCATTTGGTGAGATGACAGTGACGTTGCTCGACATCAAGAAGCTGCTGTTGCTTCCTATTCACGGGAAAGCTATGGTGACCGACCCCACCGCTTCAGTCGGGAGAACTACGAACAAGAACTTTTTTGGTGAAAAGGGACGGCAAAATTTTCATCTTCAAATTGAACAGCTCGATAGTTATTGGATGAGCGCGAAAAAGTTTAAGGCGCACATTGAGGGCCTAAATGATCCCGTAGTTCATGGAATGGGATATATATTCCACTTGCTGGCTTCCACAATCTTCACTGACAAGTCACAACATAAGCTCCCGATGAGATTTGGTGCATTTCTAGGGAGTGTTGAAGAGGCAAGAAGTATTTCTTGGGGATCTGCGGCGCTAGCATATTTCTATCGCCAAATGGGCATCGCTACACGCGAAAATTGTGGTTTGATCTCATTTTGTTTCACTCTCCTTCAAGTAAGTTTTTAATTATTTAGAAACTACATTTTTTAGCAATCATAACTTATTTCTATGGTTTTAATGCTAACTATATTTTTTAAATGGTAGGGTTGGATATACACATACTTCCCATCCTTAGCAGCTGGTGTTCGGCGTAATCCTGGTTGGTCAGTTGATCATCCTTATGCGTTTCGGTTTCTACCAGAGGAAGCGTTGCCGAACTACGACCCTGAAGCACGAAACTACAGAGCTGAACTAGATGCAATGAGGGCGGATCAGGTATTTGTGTTGCATTTTGTTTACATTTTTAAGCCTCAGTTTTTTTGCAATTCCATGCGTCACGCATGGATCTGTGTCATGCGTCACGCATGGATCTGTGTCATGCGTCACGCACGAATCAAATCCATGCGTCACGCATGGAATTGCAAAAAAAACTGAGGACTTTTTTTCATCATCTTTGCTTGGACCTTTAATGAAATTACTGTTTGAGTAATGGAAGACGTTGATAATGTTTTTAGGTTAATTGGAACCCGTATGGTGAAATCGACTTCAGTGATCCTGCCTATGCTCCTGCTCTTTTTTTCGGGGTGCTGAGCTGCATGGACATAACCGAGCCCCACCATCCCGATAGGTCGCCTAGGCAGTTTGGTAGGGTGCAGATGATTCCCAGGCCTCCAATTTCACCCCTTAGAGCCCATAGGCTCATCAGCCCTAGGTCATATGTGGTGAATTATGATAGAATGGCGTGGAGTTGGGAGGGGATGGATATCCACAGGGCGACCCTGGAGCAGATGGGACCACCTGCGCAGACAGGTTTTGAAGAAGCTCCGGAGTATCTTATGTGGTACATCCCCCGCACTCATCGATTTCTGATACCCGGCAGACACGCTAGCTTGGAAGCACAGCAGGTAATACATTTATCTCATGTAACTTGAGATCTTGATTTTTCTTTAAGTTTGATTTAAGGTAAACATTATGCAAATAGCTTATTTCAATATTTATTTTTATTTGTAGGTTTTTGACAGGGTCTACGATCACTTGTCACCATATGCAACCTTGCCTGATCCCTATGATGTTTCTGCAATGCATGGAGCCATAACCGAGGTCCTTCAAGATATTGAGCCGTGGACAACTATGTATCAACAACATCGGTGGTGATCTTGTTGGATTGGGTTCGATTGTTTTTTATGAACTGTTTGTTTTCAGATTTTCAGGATTGTCCTTTTTTCGTAAGGAAACTATGACGTTGTTGGATTGATGTTGTTGGATTGTTTGTTAAGGTTGTTTTGTGTTTGAACTTTTCAATTCTGATTAGCGTTGTTGAATTTGTTGGATTATTTGTTTAGGGTGCACAAGACATAAATCTGCATTCTGTTAGTCAAATGTCGAACCATGCGTCACGCACAGATTCATTCCATGCGTCACGCACGGATGGGTTCCATGCGTGACGCATGGAATTGTTAACCTACGCCTATAAATTGACTCCCTCAGCATACCATTTCCACTCATTAATCTCTCCTTTTCACTCCCTCAGCCTGTAAGTTGATTCTTGAAGTTCTTCTTTGAAGCTCCATATTCCACATCTTATTCCTTACTTTCTCACTTGTTTTCTTACATTGTATTACAGATTGGAAACTAACATGGCATCATCCTCATCATCATCTTCAATACCACAAGAAGGCAGCACCATTCAGTGTCCAAATAAGAGGTGTAGGAAGTCTATCACGGTTTTCAGCGCTAATGACAAGATGAGACCAGACCAGTATGGCCGAAGGTTTTTTACATGCCAATGTAACTTCAGGTGGGTGTTTCTTGATCCTGAGTATGACCGTCATCATCTCCGTGTTATGACGAAATTGTTGGAGGAAAACCGAACTATGGCAGCGAAACTGGGAATCTTTAACGAAGAGAAAGATTTGGAAACGGCTAAATGGTGGGTGAAGGAGCTCTATGAGGATTTTGAAGAGAAACCAGCCGATTCTGACGATGCGTAGTGGTCTTAGTATTTCGTTCCTTTTAAGATGTAATGTGAAGTGTCTTGGTGTTTTGTCTTTGTTATGTTCGTTTTAATTTACGTTTCAAGAATGAGTCTTTTTTATGCTGTAATGAATCTGTTTTATTTTGTAATGTATCGGTTTTTTGTTGAAACGTATCTGTTTTATGTTGTAATATATCTGTTTTATGTTGTAATTCTGATGTCTCCTTTTCATAAGACTACTCATATGTCTCCTTTTGACAAGACAACTCATATGTCTCCTTTTGACAAGACAACTCATATGTCTCCTTTTGACAAGAAAACTCACATGTCTCCTTTTGACAAGACAACTCATATGTCTCCTTTTGAGAAAACAATTCGGAAGTGTTGCTTTTGACAAGTAAAGCTGAAATGGAATTTCTGCATTCTGTAGGAAAAATGCAATTCCATGCGTGACGCATGAACACGAACCATGCGTGACGCATGGATTGACTCCATGCGTGACGCATGGAATTGCATTTTTCCTACAGAATGCAGAAATTCCATTTCAGATGCAAAGCACCTGTTTCACGTGAAATGTAACCCAGAAATACCACATAAAGACTGAAATGTGCATCAAAAGATACAACCTTACAACATTAGAAGGTCATTCGAAACTCGAAATAAAATACACATTACAACATTGTCATGACTGACAATAACTCTTGAACTAGTAATCGTTTTCATCATCGTCTGGAATTGTGATGCTTTGTTTGGACGATTGATGTCCTCCTCTTTTCGGGGGGGTGTAAGCCCCACATCTTTGCCACACTTCGTCATACAAGGCCGCAGCAGATTCTTCACAATTACGCTCCCAAAGATTATAAACAGGTGGTAGTGGACATCCATCCTTCAGGCGAATCTGAGATAGATTTTACGGAATTGCATAATTAAATTTACATGTAATGCACTAGGTAAATAGCAATTGAAAAAAACATACCGGGATGAAATGTTCTTCCTGTGTGAGTAGTAATAGGCAAACAACTTGCATCTTGGCTCCAGGTTGACCATACCAAGTCGGAAGTCTAAGAGGTAGGAATGTCTGTTTAATTTGCTCGCCTAGACACACAAAGACACAATTACATGCCGAAGCCACCAAACATGCCATTTCTGGTACGGTAAGCCACTTATCCCTTGGAGCTGGGTAGTAATCGCTTTCCCATGTAAGTTGATGTATAGCGGACTCCAATGTTGGATTTACTTCTCCACCAATCCACGTGCCTTTAAGTAAATGCCAAATCTCTTTAGCCTTTCGTATCATCTCTTCTCGTATGAACTTCCAATGCTCTTGGGTCCCACCTGTTACATGACTCTCAAAAACAGATTGAGTGACGGAATATTTTGGATAAAGTGTACATTAGAGTGAAGATAATATCGTTCACCTGTTTCCATAGAAATAGATCTAAACCCGCAGTTTCCATCGGCTCTGATGTCAAACCACCCCTCCACATATGGTCTCATGCACATTGGTATCTTTCTAATGTACTTAGAAGGCGCATACATTTTTTGTGGAGCGGGAGGTGCACCAAAGGGTTTAGGAACCCTTTGCTTCTTGGGAGGTGTTTCTTCCAAAGCTCTAGACCTCATCTCTTGGTCGGTGTATTCCCATGCTGACTTCTTTCTTTGTGTAGATCTAGGCACTTTGTTAGGAGCTCCTTGGGGACGACCACCGGTGTGTTTCGAAATAGGCGGCTCTTTGAGAGGTGTATCCACTTTAGCTATCTTTCTGACAGATTCAATACACTTCTCTTGATCATGTGGTGACAAGGTGTTCCATGTTTCTTCATAAAATTCATCAAATAAACGTCTTGCCACGTTTTTCTTAGTTTCAAGATGACACTGTGTATCCACTTCTTCCAAAGACAACGTACTCCAAAAAGGATGCAAAGACACGGGCTGAATTGGCATTTGTTTCTTCACACAAGTCGCAAGGTCATGGACACACAACATCCCGTCTCTGACCTTGGTTGCACAATCGCAATATTGTGCATTGTACATGCCTTGTACACCTTTGTCGTATTCTTTAATCAAGAGCTCCATTGCCTTGTACGAAACTTTGCACTTCAAATGTACAAACAAAGATGTTTGGTGAACAAGTCTAAACGTCTTTGTTAGACTCTCGTTAAATGAACCCAATATCTCTTTCAGCTGGTTTCGTGCCATGTCACTGTATTCCTCAAACACTGTGTCGAGCCTACCTTGTCCACCACTCAAATATGACTTCAAACAGGAATGCGCTCCTTCCACTCTGCATTTTTATTAAGGTGTTCAAACAGGAATGTGCATCAAAAGTTTCTGTAAACTGCACATCCATACGTGACGCATGGAACAAATCCGTGCGTGACGCATGGAACAAATCCGTGCGTGACGTATAAATGTGCAGTTTACAGAAACTGTTTAAATTCACAGAAAACTGAATATAGTTGTGTAAGTGCAATTATAGATAAATTACCTGTTTGTCGTGTTGCTTCCAAGAGTAAACACGTCATCCGTCCATGCCGACACACATCTTTCTTTGAAAGGACCAAGCCAACTGTCTCTAACATATTGCAGTACGGGAATATGCGCGTTCCAATCTCTCTCTATAGTATCCAACTTTTTTTCATATCCTTCTACGGTGGTTTCCTCGAACAAGTTGTAGTAGTCGTTGGATAAGTTTTTTCCCTTTAGTTTCGATCTCATTTCGAGGGAAGCTTTGGCCTCTATGTTTTTCCTTATATGTCGTCTACATAGAAGAAACTTTGCAGTTGGAAAAAGAAGATCCGTTGCACTCATTAAAGCTTGTTCACGGTCGGTGACAATGCAAGTGGGCGTTGCTCCAATTCTTCTATACATCTCTTGAAGTTGTTGCATTGCCCACAAATAATGCTCTTTAGTCTCGCCCTCAAGAAATGCCCCACAAACTACAAAGTTCCTCCATGTAGACGTGATTCCAACAATCTCGAAAAATGGCATTTTGTACCTGTAAATAAATAATTTGAAATAATATTATTGCAATGTTATGGAAAATCATATGTAATGGTCAATAATCACACAAAACTTACTTGATTGTGGCATATGTGGAGTCCATTATAAGTACATAGGGAAATGATTTCAAGAGCTTCATTGATTCAGGGGACGCAAAGAACATATCACCAATCATAGATGCATCATCTTTGCTTGTCCTATACTCCATGAAATAGTCGCTCTGTTTGCATTTGTAGAAAAACTCTTGGATAACAGTTCTTCCTTCCCTGTTTTCGATCCTCGTCTTGGCCATCAAATTGTATACTTGTTTTTTTTTTGTAAGGTTCTTTGGAGACTTGTTGAGCATAGTGTAAATCTCATTTGGTTTACAATGAGCCCTGGTCATTTCAACTACTGTACACACTTCATCAGGCGTCAATCTGCCTGCAAACGCATTCCCAAACAAGCTACTACCAATAGGATGGTTGTGGGTACCTAACATTACAGTAAGTTTCCAAGCCCCTCTATGCTCCTCTAGAAGTTTTAATTCGAACCAACATCTACATTTTTTCGTCTTGATGTTTTTCCTCACTCCCTTAGCTTTTGAGTAATTCACTCGTCCTCTATCACAGATAAGCTGAAGTTTTCCAGATTTTGTTTCGGTAGGTGCTCTACTCCTTCCATTGACTATGCAAAAGTTGTTGGCTTGTGCAATGTTAACGGCCCAATCCACTCCCTGTTGTCTAGAGGGGAATACCAAGTCATTTGCAAACAACTCTGAGTAATCAACAGAGACATATTGTTCTTCTTGAACTTCAATATCAAATTCTGGTGCAGTACGCAAAGGACGAAACACATTTAAGCTACTTGTGTCTGAAAGTGGCCTCATCAAATGCGAAGGCCATTGCGACAAACCGTAACCGGTTCCAAAAGATCCAGTGTTGATATCACCAAACTGTGATTGCGGTTGCTCCCATGTTGTCAAATCAATGCCCAAATCAAACGAAGGTATGTAGTCGAGGTATGACGGAGGTGGGCAGTCATTAAGAGTAATCTTGTCTAATCCAGTAAACACAGAAAAGTTCATCTATGCACAAACACACAGATAACAAACCAGTTAAGCTTCTGTATGGCAAATCCATACGTCACGTGTGGATCCATTCCATGCGTGACGCATGGTTACAACCCATGCGTGACGCATGGATCCACTCCATACGTGACGCATAGAAATACAACATGCAATTTCATTCATCTTTTGTCATGGTTCGTATGATTCTATTAACCACAATATGTTTCATTAACATTTCAAACATCATACATCATAAATTCAAAAGTCAACATCTTTTGTCATACAACTAATACCTTTAACATGTAAAGTCCATAAAACCCAACAAGTCAAACCCCTAAAACAAGTCAACACCTTAAAAACTAATATTATAATACTTTTCAAACATCATAATCACTAAAGTAAACAAAAAATCACAAATCAACATCTTTAGTCATACAACTAATACCTTGAACATTTGAAATCCATTAAACCTAACTAAATCAAACCCTAAAAGAAGTCAACACCTTAAAAATTAATATTATGAACAAGAAATGTTACCTTATTAAGATTGTAACTTGAAAATGGTGCTTCTCCACCTCTTTCATTGGTGCATTCCTCTTCATTCTCCATATAGAAAGAGCTTTTTTGGGATAAAATGGTGTGTTTTGCTCTCAAGAATGTTCAACAATGGAGTTAAAAGGGTTTTGACATTTGAAATATGGAAAGAAAGGAAGATAATAGGGGTTAATGTAGGTGTTACGGAAATGGTAAAAAAAATTAATGGAGTTATTACAGTAGGTGAGACAAGACGTGCTTGCTGCATGAGTTCTGAAAAGAAAATCCGTGCGTCACGCATGGTTGCCATCCATGCGTGACGTGTGGTTTGCAACCATGCGTGACGTGTGGTTTTCAACCATGCGTGACGTGTGGTTCTATTCCATGCGTGACGCACAAAATGGCACATGATCCCTTTGATTCTTAGTAACACTGATGTGTGCATGATTTCCAATCAAAATAAAATTACATATTGTCAAAGGTTGGACATTTAGGCCACGTAAGAAGTCCAAACAAAGGATATGCTACTTTACAAGTTAATAGTTGTTATTGGGAGTTACCCACATGGTTAAATATCCCTAATAGGCATTGAAAACAAGTTTCATTCCATTCGGACATCGTTTGAGTGTCGTTTCGTCAAATTGGGCCTCAAGTCCATTTAAGGCCTTTTTAGGCCTTTTAGCGTTTACGTGCCTCATTTCGTGTGTGCAAGACCTTGTTGCTACTTAATATCCCTAATAAGAGTAATTCGTATAGTAGTTTCAACAATAATCAACGTCAATGTTGTAGAATATACATATTGCGACAAGTTAGAGAAATACGACTAGTTTGTTTTTTACAAAGGAGGTGGTACTTTAAAAGTTAGAAGTTGTCATTGGGAGTTACCCACATGGTTAAATATCCATAATAGTCATTGAAAACAAGTTTCATTCCATTCGGACATCGTTCGAGGGTCGTTTGGCTGATTTGGGCCTTAAGTCCATTATGGCCTTTTTAGGCCTTTTAGCGTTTACGCATAGTTTCGAGTCCCGTTTTGTATGTGTGAGACCTTATTGGGACTTTATATGTCTTATAACACAATTGTGTATAAATTTTTCAAACATACAAAAAGATCAATGTTGCGACCATATATAATGCAACAAGTTAAGCTTGTGATGAGTAGTTTGATGTTTTACAAAGAGGGCGTTACTCTAAAAGCAAAAGGTTTTGATGCAAAGTTACCGACATGGTTAAATATCTCTAATAGGCATTGTAAACAAGTTTCATTCCATTCCGATGAATTTTCGACGACGTTATGGCGAATTGTGGTTTTAAAGCCGTTAACAACAACACGACAAATGAATTATTTTGCGTGACATAACTACAAATACATTGAATACATTGAAATTTATTACATAAGCAAAAACATATACATTGAAATCCATGCGTCACGTATGGATACAAACCATGCGTGACGCATGGTCACATTCCATACGTGACGCATGGATTTTTTTGCCTATAAAAGGCCCAACATCGAAACCCTACCATTTTGTTCTCTTCCTCATTCTCTTGACGGCGGCTGAAGCTCTATCACGCACGGATTTACCCCATTTTCAACAATTTTCATCATCTTTCTACATATAAGGTATGTAAACATTAAGATTTCATTGTTATGGTATGGTATTGATGTATATATGAGGTTTTGATGTTGTTTTGATAATATTTACATATGTAGATCCAATGTGTATGTTATACTTTGATTAGAAGAGATTAAACTTGTAATATATGAATGGATTGTGTACTTTGTTGATAGTTTCTTGTTGAATTTGATATTTTCATGTGTAGATAGTGTAATTAGGATTTTGATACTGAATTTGGGTTTTGTGAATTAGGGTTATAAATGAGGGTGTTGAAATTTGATATGGTGTGGTTTTAATCAAATTATTGACAAACTGTTGAATTTCAGAAAAAAATGTTGAGATTAGGGTTTGAGAATATATTAGAAAGCAGTACTGAAGTTCTGGAAGTGGCAATTCCATGCGTGACGCATGGAATATAACCATGCGTGACGCATGGTTAGTGACCATGCGTCACGCGTGGAATTGCCACATTCAACATTTTCAACATGCAGAAGTTAATTGATTATGTAACTATAATTTGGTTATGTTTCTGATTATACAGATGTCCTATTCCGATCAAGAATCTGATATTTCCGATATTAGTACGGCGTCTAGCGTGGCAGACAACTTTGATATGCTTGAACGGGAGAGACGTGAACGGGAGAGACAAGAACGTGAGCGACGTGAACGGGAGAGACAAGAACGTCAAAGGGAGAGAGGGGAACCATCCACTAGACCAAGGATGACCGCACGAGAATACAGGAACCTCTTCAAGCCGTTCAACCCTCGTCGTTAGATCTACTTATTATGTTGAACCTTATTATGTTGAACCTTATTGTGTTGCACCTTTGAAGATTGAACCTTATTATGTTGAACCTTATTGTGTTGCACCTTTGAAGTGTTGAACCTTATTGTGTTGCAAGAACTACTTGTTTTTTCTTAAGAGTGTCTATTTCGTAGGTATTTTAAAACATGTCGACTCGTTTCACTTTCAAACTAGGTTTCACATTTCAAATATCATAAATCAACATAAATTCACATATCAACATGTTTAGTCATACAACTAATACGTGCTGACATGAGTTCTGAAAATAAAAACAGTGCGTCACGCATGGATATAATCCATACGTGACGCACGGTTCTATTCCATGCGTGACGCAAAAAATGGCACATGATCCCTTTGATTCTTAGTAACACTGATGTTTGCATGATTTCCAATCAAAATAAAATTACATATTGTCAAATGTTGGACATTTAGGCCACGTAAGAAGTCCAAACAAAGGATATGCTACTTTAAAAGTTAATAGGTGTTATTGGGAGTTACCCACATGGTTAAATATCCCTAATAGGCATTGAAAACAAGTTTCATTACATTCGGACATCGTTTGAGTGTCGTTTCGCCAAAAACCGCCTTAAGTCCATTTAAGGCGTTTTTAGTGGTTTTAGCGTTTACGTGCCTCATTTCGTGTGAGCGAGACCTCTTTTCTACTGAATATCCCTAATAAGAGTATGTTGTATAGTATTTTCAACAATAATCACCGTCAATGTTGTAGAATATACATATTGCGACAAGTTAGAGAGTTACGACTAGTATGTTTTTTACAAAGGAGGCGGTACTTTAAAAGTTAGAAGTTGTGGTTGGGAGTTACCCACATGGTTAAATATCCATAATAGCCACTGAAAACAAGTTTCATTACATTCGGACATCGTTCGTGTGTCGTTTCGCCAAAAACCGCCTTAAGTCCATTTAAGGCGTTTTTAGTGGTTTTAGCATTTTGGCATAGTTTCGAATCCCGTTTTGTATGTGTGAGACTTTATTGGGACTTTATATGCCTTATAATACATTTTTGTATAAATTTTTCAAACATACGTGAACATCAATGTTACGACCATATATATTGCAACAAGTTAAGCTTGTGGTGAGTAGTTTGATGTTTTACAAAGAGCGTGTTACTCTAAAAGCAAAAGGTTTTGATGCAAAGTTACGGACATGGTTAAATATCTCTAATAAGCATTGTAAACAAGTTTCATTCCATTCCGATGATGTTTCGACGACGTTATGGCGAATTGTGGTTTTAAAGCCTTTAAAAACAACACGGAACATGAATTATTTTGTGTGCCATAACTAAAAATACATTGAATACATTGACATGAATCATATAAGCAACAAAAAAACATATGAAAATCCATGCGTCACGTATGGTGTAAAACCATGCGTCGTGTGTGGATTAATTCCATGCGTGACGCATGGTTTTATGTTGCAAAATCTTATTTTTATATTTAGAATGCTTATATTGTTGTTATGTTGACGAATGTTCAACCTTATTATATTTCAAATTGTATATGGTACGCCATACATATTGCGACTTTGTTCGGTTTTCAAACTATGTTTCACTTACAAAGGTCTAAATTTGATTTTCAAGTTACACACATGATCAAATAGACATTATAAGGATTGAAACAAAGTTTCATTCCATTTCGATAAAGTTTCGATGACGTTTTTGTCGAATTGGGCTTTATCGCCTTAAAAAAGACACTAAAAATGTGTTTGTTTGCACACTTAACTATAAATACATTGAATACATTGAAAGTTAGAAGTTTCATATATGCAAATCCGTGCGTCACGTATGGATTGTATCCGTGCGTCACGCATGGATACAATCCGTGCGTCACGCATGGAATTAATCCGTGCGTCACGCATGGATACAATCCATGCGATTTCTGGAATGTGCAATCCGTGCGTCACGCACGGATTAATTCCATGCGTGACGCACGGATGACCTGGGCGGTAAATAGCAAAAGGGGTGGGCGTCAAATAGAAACTATGTAAAGATACTAGATATTCTATTCTTCTAACAAACATTGTTAGAGATACAAGATTTTGAAATAGGTCAATCATCGTGGGTCAATTTACTTAAAATCACCCGCTTAATAATAATTGGTCAAAAATCAGCCATTAACAAGCCTCCGTTACTCAAACACCACCGTACCCGAGCCGGTTGTAATCATGTAACATGTAAAAGTTTCTCATGAGATTTTTTTTTCAGCCTTTCTAGTTAGTGAAGATTTTTATTCATAACGATAGTTGAGGTATTTTCACTTTTCATCATTACTACCAAAAAATCAACCTCTTTAAACGCGGAAATAATATATATATGTATCATGACATAAAAAGACGAAGATTGTTTGACGATTATACACGTGGTCTCTATGGCCCTTCGTGATACATATACATACTTATATGTAGTATGAATGTTGACATCTTCCCAACAACAAATTTACACCTCTCTCTTACCAAAAACACACACATACATATATAGACAGAAGGTATGAGCAACCGAAGCATGGCGGCGCCACCGCCGGAGCAGTGGCTCGATGACGCGTGCATACTCGACATGGACTACTTCGTAAAAACGATCTCGGGGATCAAAGCGAAAGGCGTCCGACCCGACTTAATCGGGTCCATAATTGCCCACTACTCCTCCAAGTGGCTCCCCGACCTCTCCTCGTCCTCCCCGGAACAGACCCTCACCGCCGCGTGGACGAAGAAACGGTTCTTCGTGGAAACCCTAGTGGGCATCCTCCCGGGGGAGAACGAGAACGACGCGGTCCCATGCAACTTCCTGCTCCGCCTCCTCCGCGTGGGGACCATGGTCAACGTGGGCCCCACGTACCGCGCCGAGCTCGAGAGGCGCGCGGCGCGGCAGCTGGAGGAGGCGGAGCTGAGGGAGCTGCTGATCCCGTCGTTCAGCCACACGTGTGGGACCCTCTTGGACGTCGAGCTTGTTACCAGGCTCGTTAAGAGGTTTCTGCTTGGGTTCGAGGAGGGGAGGAGCGGGGCCGCGGTGGCCAAGGTGGCCAAGTTGGTGGATAATTACTTGGCCGAGGCGGCCGTCGACACTAATTTGGGGTTGGGGGACTTTATTGACTTGGCTGGGACGCTCCCGCCGCACGCGCGTGCCACGGACGATGGCCTTTACCGCGCTATCGACACTTACCTCAAGGTAATACTATTTTTTCCTAGTGTCGCCTCTCTTTCCATAAAAAAAAAAAAAAACAAAAAACTATTTCTTCATCACTGTCACGGTTAAAAATTTCAGTCTGCAGTAAAAGTCAACCGTAAATGTTTAAAGTTAGTGTAAAAAGCTGACCTAATTGAAAGAGAATATTGTACAGTAGTTTGTACTCATGAGACAATAATTTCGGGTTTCTACCATCAAGATAGTACTGGTAATAGTTTTGTACTGTAAATTTATTTTGCTACACTATTTTATTTTTTGGGTGGAGATGTTTGCTACACTATTTGAGATCACATATCTTATATAGGGATATACAATGGACAAGTTATTTGGTGCACGTGATCTTGAGTTCAATATAAAAGTGGGCACTGAGTTTGAGCAATAATTGGGTTCATTAGAGAAAACAATTTCTGTACAAAAAAGTGAAAAACAAACATAAGTCATTAAGTTGTCACAATGTATAGAATCAAAAATGACATGCAAAATAAATAATGTCATAAAATCACTTGTAAAACAATGAATATCATACTATTATATGTTTTCATTTCAAAAAAAATGTTAATATATTTAAATTTAACAAATAAGTTATCTTCTAGCAGGACATTTTATATTTATTCTCCTCTTTTACATCTTGATGTTTTTGTGATGCATCCTTATATCTTATATCTAAATTTCTAACTAAATTGTTTGTATGTTATGAGTTATCCAATCAATGTAAAAAGTAGAAATCGACTTTTCATTAGCTGTTGTGTAAAGTTAATTACTTTCATGTGATATGATGACACTTGGTCTACAAATATGACTGGAATTACCCACTTACTTTTAAAACTTTGGCACACGAGAAATTCAATCGGTCCCTCTTTTTTTTATGTTCTAATTTCCCATTTTTGGTGTTCTCATTTTCATTTTCAGTCACAAATCTTTATCAATATACCCTCATCAAAATCCATTAATTTCCCCCAAAACCACGACAATCCAAAATACAATTTAATTTTTCTCTCTTCTATTATTTTCTCGCTCAATCTTAAGCCTTTAATTTCTCATATCTCACCATTATCTCATCCCAATACACTCTCTCCTATTTTCACCCCTCTCTCCTCTCTTCTCTCCTCTCCTTAATTCTCGTACAAAGAAGGGAAATGAGAACATAATTAAGGGACGGAGGGAGTACGGAGTAGAGCTTACCAGATTATGTATACTTTATGTTACGGAGTATTTTGTTTATTTATTTCTGTAATACTAACGTTTACCTTTTCATGAGTTTTTATCTTGGATTATTATTTGAGAGACCACTTCATAATTGATCAATACTGTTGAACACCACCAGGTATACTAGTAAACTGAGCCTAGGTTCCGTAGCTAGCCACCGTACCACTTTTATCACAATTAAGTCCCGTGAGGTTAAAGTGATTGATCATGAAATGGTTCCATAAATGGCACGGGTGTAAATAAGTAAATTGTGATGAAAGAGTTCCATTCATTAGAGACAGACAGAGCTTGTTTGAATGCTTGCACTATGAAACTATACTTGTTCTTTTTTTTGGTGAAAATGAAACTATACTTCTAGAACTAACATACGTGAGTGATTACTTTAATATACACGAATACATTAAAGGCCAAAAAAGCTTCCGACCCAAAAAACCTTCAAAACTGGAGACATGTAGAGAGATTTGTCACTGAACTCTGCCACCAGCATCTTGAATAAGTCAACAGCATCTTCAACTGTAGCAACTGATAAGTTTGGCTTTTGTTATAATGTGTTATAGGCACATCCAAGCTTAACAAAGCAAGAAAGAAAGCTCCTTTGTAGGCTAATAGACAGTCGAAAGCTTTCCTCCGAGGCATCCTTACACGCGTCTCAGAACGAGAGATTACCCGTTCGAGCTGTGCTCCAAATACTCTTCTCAGAACAGAGCAGACTTATCACACGACAACTAGACTGGAGTGGACCTTTCGGGATCGGATCAAGATCAGGCCACCCTAGCCCTGCCACAACAGGAGGGCTAGAGACACGATGCCTCTCTAAGCGCGAAGCAAACATGCAAAGTATCGAGATCAAGAGGCTTAGGGAAGACGTTTTGAGGCTCCAGAGCCAGTGTATGGCCATGGAGGTGCAGATGGAGAAGCTTATGGATAAGAAGAAGGGTTTTTTCAAGTGGAGAAAGATGGGGATAATCCCTTCTTTTCGTAGCCATGGAGATCGTGTCATGAGCAACGACATTGTCGAAGACGAGTGTCGAAAGCGAGGAGATCGGGCTATGACGCCCATGGAGACGAGATCGAGTGGAAAGCTTGCCAAGGGTAGGGCGCATCCTAAATCAAGGAACTCTTTGTCCTAGACATGCTTGTGTTAGATTGCTTTGTAATATTAATTTATCTCACTTTTGTTGGGCTTGTTAAACCATGTTAATGACAAATGTTAGCTAATCTTTAACACTATATAAGCGATATCTACACTGAGTATCGTTGTTGTAGTAAATGATTAAGAGTTTAACTACAGTATATAGTTGGAAAATTCCATGACACATTATTGAAATGTTTTTTTGGTTGAAAGAGAGGCGGTACTCTCGAACATTATATAAATAAGTCTACTTTGACATCCGGCGAGGTGTAGAAAAACCCCTCACATCGTTCGAAATAAAAGTACGCACCCAATTGGGTGGAACAACAAGAACATGAACACCAATAGGAAAAGAAGAAGCAAAAGAAGCTAAACTATCGGCGACACAATTCGCCTCCCGGTAGACGTGTTGAAACTGGATCTCCCAATCCCTACGAAGGAAGCCCTGAGCAAGAGAGTCAAGGCTAAAAAGGGGATGATAATGTTCCACATGTTTGCTAAGTAACAGAATCGCAACCCGCGAATCTGTTTCTAGGCAAACCCTCTTGTACCCTTTGTCCCAAGCAAGCTTGAGACCCGACACAATGCCCCAAAGTTCCACCATGGGAACCGAGCAAAGGCCAATGTTGTGGACGAAACCAACAAGCCAAGAGCCGTTCTGGCCCCGCATCACACCTCCCGATGTGGCCAAACCATCCACAACCGAACCATCCGTGTTCAGTTTGACCCATAGGCAAGGTGGGTGAACCCATCTGACCATCACCTCATTCGAGTCCGTGGGGCAAATAATCTTCTCCTTAATCTTGACTTGAGAAAACTCCTTGAAGCAGCCCAGAGTGAAATCAGCTTTATCTCTAGTAAAATGGATCTTATTGAAGGCCCAAAGATTCCGCCACTTC
The DNA here is from genome assembly GCA_029168935.1 of Oxyria digyna. Lineage (NCBI taxonomy): Eukaryota > Viridiplantae > Streptophyta > Magnoliopsida > Caryophyllales > Polygonaceae > Oxyria > Oxyria digyna. The sequence goes on along the minus strand of JAPVLV010000010.1, from coordinate 11,125,195 downwards.
CAAATGTTCCATAACCCAATCGCAAAAATGCTAGCCCAGGATCTGTGATGCTCCGAAGGCCCAGTAAAGAGCAAGTTGAGTCTGATCCATTCAGCAATGTTGGGCCCGTAAAAATCATTTCATGGGAGCGTCGGGTTGAGCTTGGTCCAGGCATCTTTCACCAGGTTGCAATCTCTGAATAAGTGAAGTGTAGTTTCAGAAATAGCCCCGCAGTAACTGCAGTCGTCATTCTCAGCCAAGTGCCTGCGCCTCCTCTCATGGTTCGTCATGACTCCACATTATTGAAATGTTATTCATGGAAGAAACTAGAAAAATATTCACCCGATATTTTGGACAATTGAAGACTTATATCAGTGCTAATTTGGGCCTGATCTGGCCCATCAGACGTTTGGACCGGTCGTGTCGAATCAGGACTACTAACTGGACATCTACCTAACTACATATAAGGGAGAAGTCATCCATTTGTAAAAAATTGCTTCACCTCACCGCCTTCTCATCTTTTTTGTCAAAAATAAAGAAAATAAATCTCCCTAATTAAATTAAATCATAAAAAATAAAACTACCTCCTTTAAATTTTTCAATTGAGATCATTGTTTGTTGTTCAAATCAATATATAAAATTTGTTAAAAATTGACTTATGGTAATTTGATAAAATAAAACTATAAAGGCATAAAAGTTTATTTATATTTGTTTTTATTGATTATATATAAAAATTTATATTTAATTATACAACAATAGCATTTATAAACTAATAACTTTTTTAGTATAAAATTATATAAGAAATTACTTATTAACTGGTTCATGAAATAAATAAACTCGCGCATTACGCGGGTATAAACTAGTATATATTAGCACAAGCACATCTCAATTTTATGAAAATTAATCCAACGGATTTGATTGGTATAAATATTGAATATTATAAATAGATTAATTTCTAAACTAAAATTATAATTTGCGTAGAACGGAGTTCTAGTATATATAAATCTGTAATGTAATTGTAAGAACTTTGATCCGGTGGTTTCCTCCGATGGAGTCGGTTATTAAAATCAACACTAACGGGTCGGTGGTCAATGAGCTCTCTGCTGCCGCTGGAGTCCTTAGGGACTCGGATGGTGTTTGGTTGACTGATTTCGTTCATAATCTTGGCTCGTGTTCGGTGCCTATGGCTGAGTTATGGGGAATTGTGTCGGGTCTCAAGTTGGCTTGGGACTGGGGATACAGGAGGGTTTGTCTTGAAACTGACTCGCAACTTGCGGTGACGCTTCTTAACAAACCTATAGATCGTTGTCACCCCCTTTTTAGTCTCGTCTCCATGGCGCTGGGCTTCATTCGTAGAGACTGGGTTATCCAAGTTCGTCATGTCTTTCGGGAGGCGAACTCGGTGGCCGACGGTCTCGCTTCTTTTGCTTTTTCTTTTCCTTTAGGTTGTCATGTTCTTGTTGTTCCGCCTGATTGAATGTCTGTCTTACTTTCGAATGATGTGAGGGGTTTTACTACACCTCGTCTGGTGACAAAGTAGCGTTTTATTTATATATTCGTTAGAGGGCCACCTCTCTTTTTAAAAAAAAATCTCATTGTTGGACAACCTAACTTTTTTTTTTGGTTACGGACAAGACGTGATTAAGCAAGAATTATGAGATCTTTACACACTTTCTTGTGGACCGATGATGTTGGATCCTGTTTGTTTTCTTTTCTTTTGTGGACCGACTTTTCTTTCCTATAATTTCCTAGTAGTTCTTTTCCTTTGTTTTTTTAGCCATAAAAAATACTTATATTATATACTGAAATATTTATATATATGGCACAAGTCTAATGGAACTAAATTACATTGTGAACTATATTACAAGTACTTGTGCATCATATTATATTGTAATTATGCAATATATTAAATAACTAAATATATACAAATGTATTACTCAATTGTTGCACAATTTCTATAAATTTCGGTGTCATCTAAATACAATTACTTAAAAAAAAGACATGTGCACTAGTAAATACTCCCTCCGTAATACAATAATTATCATTTTAAGCTCTAAATTTTGTTTTAATATATTTTTTATTATTGAATTTCAAGACATTTAATTACATATATATCATATATTTTTGTATTGGAATTTGTTATTTTTAATCGTTTATCTTCACCTATTGGTTGTAAATTGAGGTGAATTATTAATTTGAGAAAAAATTAGATTTTCAAAACACAATCAATCATTTTCTTAATATGTGTAAAAAATGCTAGAATGACAATTATTTTGAAAACAAAGAGAGTAGAATTTAGGTACACCGACTCACTACAACTTGGTGAATAATCTCAATACTTTTCGATATACTAAAATGATTAATATATTTAGAGAAAAATTAAACGCACTAGTAAATATAATTCAGCTGCACAAATCGATATAATCAGATCCACAATCTTAATATAGATCAGTGTAAAATAATTCTCACATTCACGTTTTAAGCACGTTAATACTAATAATCATCACAAATATTTTCTACGTAAGTATTTATTTTTATAACAATGAGATAAAAGTGCTTACAATTACATGCAGCGATCGGCGAGATCTGTAATAGAGGCTCATAGGAAAGGGCTCAATTTGGGGAGGTGCCTGGTGAAAAGAGCTTTGACGTCCATGGTTTTTGAAAGCTTGAAAAGTGTCGATGAGAGTTTAGAAAAATGGTAGAAAAGCTAAATGGAGATTTGAAATTAAAGAGATGGAAATAATTGTCTCCGGCCAAAACAAATTTGATATTTGAGGGGTATGAAGAGAACTTCCATGATTATGTTTTGCCTATATGGAAGGAGGAAGATGAAGGGAGACGTCGCTCTTCCATGATTATTTTAGGTTAAACTTAAGAAGTTAATCTCAAAATCTCACGATACAAAATCAAAATCTCGCGAGATTGGCCCATAATCTCATCACTCTAATTAATTCCATTTTTTCCCTTAAAATTTTAAAATAAATGAGGGTAAAATTGACATTTCACAGTATTAAACGGAGCAAGTAACGGAATTGAGTGAAGGGTGGCTCGATGTTAACAGAATGACACAAAATGGTAGTTTCTTGCAAAAAGTTAAATAAGGGGTAGTTTGACGCAAATTCGACCAAATAAGAGGTGATTTGGCGTAAAAATCTCCTCAAATAATGCTATATCCCAGAAATTTAGATATAAAACTGGGTAGAGATGTTAAATTTAGGCTCCGTCTATATGCACACGTTTTTTGGGCTAAATGCACACTAATCTGTGCGGTAAGAGTTGCAGTACACTTATGTGCGTTAAGGATTACCGCACCAAAGGGCTATGGGGCATTGTTGGAATGTTTTCTGAAACGTATATGAATCTGGTGCGGTAAACATTACCGCACAGATCTATGCGTTAACACTTAACGCACCACGTTAATACGAGATTAACAAAAAAAAAATCAGATTTTGATTAACTTAAACACTTGTGCGGTAATAGTTACCGCACAGGATTTGTTATTTTTTTAATTAATTTTTTTTAAAAAAAGTATTAAAATACTAATATCCTGTGCGGTAACAATTACCGCACAGGTTTAATATATAAAAAAAAATATAAATTCTGGTGCGGGTTTAACTATTTAAAAAATAATAAATCGGTGCGGTTCAACTTTTCCCTCCCCGACCTTTCTTCCTCCCTCCTTCTTCCGAAACCCGCCGCCTCACCTTAAAATCGCCGGCCAATAATTCCCATTTTCCCGTCGATTAAGCCACCAAATCCACAAATTGATGATGGATTCGAGCTCCCCCGACCAAGCCGCATCTTCTGGGCCCAAAAATCCGGCCGGAGACGAGGGTCCAAGCATCCCGCCGACGACAGCTCTTCCTGCGGCGACGACGGCCGTTCCTGCGGCGACTCCGTGGCTGGCTGTGGAGGATGAAGACGAGGAGGAAGCCGAGGTGCCACTGATTTACAATGGTGGTGCCCGGAACCGGCCAAAATCCAGAGCCCGGCCCGATCCCATACCCATAGCCCGACCCGACCCGATACCCGTAGCCCGACCCGACCCGATACCAGCAACCCAACCCGCCCCGATACCCGCACCCCAACCCGCCCCGAGGCGAAGAAACCGAAAGCGACCCGTCCAAAACGTCGGTCCCGGGTACGCTACTCGAGCAAATAGAAGGTTGAATCCACAAACCGAGGCTCAAAACGAGGCACAACCGGAAGCTTTTGAGACTCCCGTAGATCTACATCAAATATGTATTTTTATTAAATATTCTATAACGTTTTTAATGTTTTTAAATAGTTTAATTATTTTATTTCGTAACGTTATGAAATTAGTTATTCAATTTCATAACTTTATGAATTTAAGTAATGTTATCAATCTATTTAATTTAATTAATTTATTAAATTCATAACGTTATGAATTTAATAATATTTGATAACGTTATGAAATTTTTAAATAAATTTCGTAACGTTATGAAATTTTTAAATAAATTTCGTAACGTTATGAAATTTTTAAATAAATTTCGTAACGTTATGAATTTATTTAATTTATTTTATAACATTATGAAATTAATTTATATGGTAACGTTATGAAATTAAGTAATTTATTGCGTAACGTTATAACATTATATTATTTGCTAACATTATGAAATTAATTAATTTATTCGTAACGTTATGAAATTAATGAAATTTTATAACGTTATGAAGTATAATAATTTCATAATGTTATGAAATATGACATTCTATATTGTAAAATTAATGAATTAATTATTTTATGAAATATGACATTGTTCTTCTCTTATTTTGTAACGTTATGAATTATTAGTATATAAAGTATTGAAATTAGGCGAATTATAACGTTAATTTCGTAACGTTATGAACAAAATGTTTAGAAATTAGAGATGATTTTGATTAGGATTGACGTTACAACAACTGTTTGTAACGTTACGACGTCATAGAAAAGACGTTTTTGAATTTGACGTTATTTTTGTAACGCTATGAAAATAACGTTACGGTATAACAACAACATTAGGGGGTACGAGATACGATGGCTTCTAGTGGTTTTGTTCCGGGGGCTCCTGTTGCTGCAGAGCGTGTTAGGAGGACGAAGATTACAACGTCCATACGTCAGAGTTTTGCTACTGCTCGAGACCAGCTGAATGCTTCTAGTTTGACACCCACTGATGTTACTGGGGCAGTTAGGGATTGTGGTCTAGATGTTGATCCGTCTGCTGATGATGAGGGTTACAGTGAGAGTGAGGAGGAGGATATGGACGTCGATGATATAACTGCTGATTTGGATGATGATATGCTGGGAGACGGTGAGGGTTTAGGTACAAATTATATTGTATCTCATCCCGAGATACCGACAGATCAACTTAGGAGAGACGACCCTCCTATTATTTTAGAGGATCATGCTGGTATGGGGCCTTCATCGCCAGCTCCTACAGATTTAGGTCCTTCGTCTCCTACGCCAGATGTACCACCTCCCCCGACTGATGATGTACCGCATCCGGCTGCTGCACCTCATGTACCACCTCCCGATGCAGATCCTGTACCACCTCCTATTGTACCTTGGATGCCCGGAGGTCCTTTTACAAATGAGTTGCTGAAGAGTTATGAGACGCACATCGCCAGGGCTATTTATGAGCTTACAGTTGTTGATCCTCCCGCACTTGTGATTCCAGCTGGCCCCCGTCCTCTTCCTCCATTTATACAGAGACAACGAGGAGGCCGAGGAGCTCAGGGTGATGACGATGTTGCTGATGCAAACGCTGTTGATCCTCCAACACGAGGTGGATGCGCTCCACGCGGAGAACGAGGACGTGGACGTGGACGTGCTGCAGATCATGGTGATCTTCCACAGCCTGCTGATCTTCCAGAGGGCGAGGCTCCTCTTGATTTGGTATGTATTTGAACTATAATGTTCATATGTGAAATATTTTGGCATTCTGTAGAAGTAACTGTGTTATTTTTTTACTTTTTTTTCAGACACGGAAGGTCGTCAAGGTTCACTTCCACACCGCCTACTGCACTCCACTAGAGGAGTTTAGGAGACCTGGTCCAGATTCGTGGTTTCAGCTTGCAGAGTGATCTGGATTGACTGATCTACGCTATATCGGGTCCGGTCCTGTCGATCATGTGTTGGTTTCGTCTTTCGTCGAGAGATGGCACCCAGAAACCAACACATTTCATTTGCCATTTGGAGAGATTGGTCCTACACTTCACGATGTGGTTGAGATCCTGTCGCTGCCTATACATGGCAGGAGTTGTAGCTCAGTTTTGATTAAGGAGGATATCTTCAATTTTGTTGCTGAGATGCTTCACGTAGAGGAGGCACTGGTGAAGACTTGGTATAGGGATGGAGGCATTCCTTTGGGTTATCTTCAGCAGAGATTGAAGGATATGATGTGGATGGAGGATGGACAGAGAGATGAGAGCCTCATTGCGTCTATGTACTTACTGTTGCTTCTCAGCACTACAGTTCTAGTGGACAAGTCGACTACAACAGTCAAGCACTGGTGGTTAGTTCTTTTGGCCGACCACGACAGCACTGGCCGATATGCTTGGGGAGCTGGAGTGTTAGCTCATCTGTATCGCAACCTTGGACAGGCGTCGAGGCGATTGGCTATGGGGATGGGGAGTTCTGGCATTCTTTTGCGGGTTAGTACGCAAACAACTATACGATTGGCTATGTTTAGGAAGTCGAGTTCTAATTATCCTTTTTTTGCAGTCGTGGATCTGGGCATATTTTCCACATTTTCGTGGACATTTTGTGACAGATCCACTTTCTATGGACCACGCCGCAACTGCTATGAGGGAGGGCAGAGAGGTGCCACATGGGAACAGCACAGATCGTTTGGTTGCCATTCGCGGCATGCTTGACCGTGTTCGTTATGAGGAGGTCAGATTTTAAGAATGTATGCTTTCGTTATATTGTGTGAATGTAAACTATACTAACTGTTTTGTAATGTTTTGTTGCAGGTTAACTGGTTTCCCTTTTCAAATGTGGATTTCAGACTTCCGCAGTACGCCCTGTCTTTGTTTGAGGGCATTCTCCATTGTCTGGACATCGAGGAGCTCTATCAGCCAGGTCGCCTGCTGCGACAGTTTGGACATGTGCAGGGTATCCCAGATCCTCCCCTAGAGCCCATCCAGGTGACACGTAACAACAGGTTGACGCATTATTCAGTTCACTTTGAGAAGGATCTGCTTGGTGTGTGGGATCAGGACCCCATGCCTTTGTTACAGATTCGGGAGCCACGAGCGACGTACTATTGGGCAGTCACAGATGATTATCTCGATTGGTATGATCGAGTTTCTCATCCTCTGGTGGATCCCAGATCACGTAGACTCGATCGTCCACTTGGTCCGCTGCGTATTCCACCTCCGGTTGACAGTTTTGCGGTATGATTATAAATTTTATTAGTCATATTCATTCAATTAGTATATTTGATTGTAATGTTTTGATATGTTGTTAATATAGCGGACCCAGTGACTTGTGAGATTTGAGCTTTCTTGGAGACACCACCAGAGAGGAGGCCTGCAGATATCGATGAGTTCATGAGGCGTCTCCTTGGAATTTTGACTGACGGGGCTCCACCGATGGCTCCAGCTCCGGTTCGTCAATCTCAGCTTTTTCGGCATTCAATCCACGAGGAAGGCCAAGGTAGTGGGCAAGATAGTGGGAATGAGGGTCGTGACTTGGAGTGATGTCAAATATTGATAGCAAAACTTGAGTTTTTTGAAAAAGGCGAAAAACGACCAAGTACGTCAAATATTGATAAAAATGGTTCAAATTGTCTCGAAACGACTAAGAAACGAAAAAACCCGACTCAAAACGATATAAAACAAGCCAAATCGAAATTTGAAGGAATTCCGAACAAGTTGTAAAAAAGTGTAAAAATGTGGCCAAAATGATGGCATAATATGGCCAAATTGAGCAAATCTTAGCAAAACTTGAGTTTTTTGAAAAAGGCGAAAAACGACCAAGTACGTCAAAAATTGATAAAAATGGTTCAAAACGTCTCGAAACGACTAAGAAACAAAAAAAATCGACTCAAAACGATATTAAACAAGCCAAATCGAAATTTGAAGGAATTCCAAACAAGTTGTAAAAATGTGGCCAAAATGATGGCATAATATGGCCAAATTGAGCAAATCTTAGCAAAACTTGAGTTTTTTGAAAAAGGCGAAAAACGACCAAGTACGTCAAATATTGATAAAAATGGTTCAAAACGTCTCGAAACGACTAAGAAACGAAAAAACCCGACTCAAAACGATATAAAACAAGCCAAATCGAAATATGGATATTCGATAATGGATAGTGGATAGTGGATAGTGGATAATGGATAATGGATAGTGGATAATGGATAATGGATGTCATATGTGGATAGTTTGGGCCCATATCGTTTAAACGCCTTGAAACAATGAAAATCGAAATTTTGAAATTGTAACATGACAGCAAATAGGGTGAATAGTTGTTTTCATTTGTCGGAATCGAAAAATTATTATCGAAAACGTCAACGGGCCTAATAAGGCCTAATGAATTTTGAATGAGGCCCAAACACAAAAAACGACAAAAAATGACATAAAACGGCTTAATAAGCACTTAAAACGTAAAAGTCAAGAAATGTAACATTAATATTTGAGCATTACCAATCAAACGCTATCGTTTTTATAAGAAATTAACAACTTTAACACTTAGAAGTATGTAAACGAAGACTTTCACCTATATGCTACTACTCTCAAGTATATAAGTTGTATAGTTATACTCATATGTATGTGATACCACTTCGTTACTAAAATGAAGTTCATATAATGTGTTTATTTCATCATATAACATTAGTTTAACACTTAATTGTTATCGTTTAACTCAACTTACCTCGTATTTCATTAGTATAATATGATTTTTTATCATATAACTCTTCGTAATCTCATATTACATTAGTAAAACTTGATAAAATTATTCACAAAACTCTCAATAACGACATATTTCAGTAGTACAACATTACTTTGGGTCATAAAACTTTTAATAATATCAAATAGTATAAGAAAACAACATAAAAAATGAATTTTTATGTAATTAGGGTTGGTACTACAACAGTTACAGCACCAACCCTAATACCCTAAACCCTACAAACACCAGAAACATTTGATTCTGGGTAAAAGGGTTTGTGCGTTAACAATTAACGCACAGATTCTGTGCTCTGTGCGTTAATTGTTAACGCACTAGAATCTGTGTTGGGCTTGAATGTTGGGCTGGGCTTTTTTCTGTTGGATCTTGACGAAGTTGTGTTATCAGTTGTGCGTTTATTGCTAACGCACCACCATATTTTGCTTGAGTCTGTTACAGCTACTACACAGCTGTAAGTCACTTTTGGATGACCGAATTACGTTATTGGGCCTTTGTTGTTGTGGACCTTTTGTCTACATCGGCCCAAATCTAAGTTACCCTAGTAAAACCTCGGCTATAAATTCACTGCCTAGTGAACCCTATTATCTCATTCTCACTGCGCCGTAAAATAATTAGGTTTCAATTTCTTACTCTGTATTTCAATTAAAAGTCTCATTTTTTACTGATTTCGTTAGATATCTTCATTGTTTCTAACATGTTTTCTTACTTTGTATTACAGATTCAAACAACCATGGCATCATCTTCATCCTCCCCAGTTCCAGCAGAAGGCAGTGAGATCCAGTGCCCGAGTAGAAGGTGCTCAAGAACAATCAAGGTGTTCACTGCTAATGACAAGAACAATCCCCATACGTATGGACGAAGGTATACCACATGTCAGTGTAACTACATGATCGTGTATCTTGAGCCAGAATACGACAGTCATCATCTCCGAGTCATTGCAAAACTGTTGATGGAAATAGCTGACCAGCAGTTGAAGCTGGTATATTTTCACCAGGCTAAGAGTATTGAAGTAGCCAAACACTGGATACAACAGAGGTTTCCCAATGACCCTGTTCCTAGTTTTTATGACAGTGACTCCGATTAGGGATCTTGGTATCAAATCAGTGAATCTCTGTTAAGTCTGTGTTTAGTTTAAATTTCAAGAATGAGTCCGTTGTCTTTCCTTAATGAGTCTGTTGTCTTTTTAATTTATGTTGAGTGTGTTGTAGTTTATGGATTCACTGATTTCACTTCACTGTTTCACCTACCTCATCTAACTCTACTGAAAACTCTTTTAAAGCAAACAAGACAAGTCATTACATATTTCAAAGCAGACAAGACAAGTCATTACATATTATAAATCAATTCCAATCGAAGTCTAAAGATCAAGGCTACTAAACTATTACAAATCAAGTCATGTAGTGCATACGCTTTCCAGCAGTAAAGCGGTATTGTCGAAACAAGTCCACTTGGCCAGCATATATCCCTTCCCACCACTTGATGTTGTCATCTGCAAATCTTCTCCACGAACCGGAACAACGTGGCAATGGTGCCCCGTCACGGAGCCAAACCTAGATATACAAAGAAAATTAATCAATAAGTATAAATGATTTCGACGTTTCATGACGTTTGTTTAGATTACCACAGATTCTTACCGGTATCCAGTGATTACTGCATCCGACAAGAGCTATCCCAAAAATCTTCTGTGGAGGACCAGGGCTCACTGTAGACTGCCTTATTGGCAAACATAAACACGGCGCATCCCAGGATAGTTGCACTAAACCAACATTATACACTGTGGCAAACACCAAACCCATAAATGGCATGTCCATCCAAAATGGTCTCTCACAAGGACTTCTCATGTAGTTAACTTGAGCAATAAGATCATCCCATGTTCCTACCCGTAGTCCACGTCGTATGGGCTCCCATGTCTCTTTGTTTCCAAGAAGCTCTGCTGCCAACGCAGCACGGATCATACGATATTGACTCTGTTGCATACCCGTAAGTAGAGCCATAGACCGATACCCATAATGTCCATCTGAACGCACATCTTTCACAGAAGTCATGTAGGAAAGGCAAAAGTAGTCAATATTGTTCACCCCCAAGTTCACCCCCATATAACTTATGGCTTCTTCAATCTCTTCTTCATCTTCTTCTTCCTCTGTTTCGTTTCGATCTGGATAGCAAGCTCTTAGGGGCACGACATTCATGTCTTCGTCTTCTAAATCGATGGTCTCTGAAAACAATGGTTCAGGTTGGGATTGTGATCCGAAGTCGAACGACACTTGACTTGCTTGCTTTTTAGGACAAGTTGGTCGTTTACGTTGCCTATTTGCCTTCTCCTTTGCGACTTTTTGCGCATTCTCAGTATTTGTTAAGTCTTCTCTAACGCACTCGTGGTAACTCTTTTCCCTCTTTTCTCTCAGAGGAGAATTCCCATTTCGCTGCTTCTCCTTGTTCTTTGATCCCGACGACCTTCCTTTTGCTTTCCTAAACAAGTTTGTTGGCTCTACCAAAGAATTTTGTTCTGGATGCTCCAAGTCAATGTACAACTCACTTAATCTGAATAGAGTTCCATCCCTCAAATCTCCACTTTCCCATTTCGCCCACATTTCACGCATTCTGATCTCCGGAATAGACATTGAACGATTGTCGTCGGGTAAGGACAAATTTATTGCATCATCTTCCCATCTCAGTTCCTTCCAGAAGTCATGAAAATCATCCGGAACAAGAGGTGTCTTTGAAATGATTGCCCTAGCAAGATCGTGTACGCATGGCATCCCAAGACAATCTCGAACCCAATGATCATCACAAACATTTGAATACTCCTCCTTCAATATTTGCTGGTACATTTCCAACAACAACAGAAAACACCTATCCGACACTCGGTAAAATAGCCTTGAAAACAACATTCGAATGCCAAGAGGAAAGGTTGGGTCATCAAAGACCATTTGCCGAGTGGTAAGTGCTTGGTTCATCGTCGCCCTAATCAGGTCCATCTGAACTATGACCGCATGGTGGATCCTCACGATCACTCTGTTGAAGCCTCCTCTACTAGAACCCACAATTTCTTTCAACACCTTATGCATCCCCTCGACCCTAAATAAACACAATTTCTAATCATTAGCATAAATAATATGGTGGTCCAAATTAACAACTAAACAAACAAAGATACTTGTTTGTAGTACTTGTGTGAAAGTGAAGAGTGTTGTCCGTCCACGCTCTAACTATGAACTTCTTGTACGGAGTAAACCAATACTTTTCAACGTAACCAACAATGCCCTTCTTCCATGAATCTCTCAGCTTTCTCAACCTCTCTTCGTAGATTTCTTCAGTGCTCGAACAAAATATCCCCCAACATTGCGTAACAAAGTTCTCCGCCCTTTTAGTACTTTTAATCACTTTTTTTGCGTGTGATTGGATGTTGTGCTTCATGTGCACCCAACACAATAGTTGCTTCACATCAGTGTCTTTGAACACAAGTTTGATTGATCTCAACAAAGCCTTCTCACAGTCGGTCATTATAGCATTCGACATCACTCCCAAATTTCGACACAACTCATGAACGCACATCATCACAAACATGTAATGCATTACTGTCTCCTGAGCCATGAATGCATATGCGATGTTGAACGTCTTGTGCGTGCAAGTGAAACCAACCATCTCCACTAAAATCATATCATACCTATTTGTCTTGTATGTGGCGTCCATGATAATCACGTGAGGAAACTTCCTGAACAAACGAATCGACTCCGGGTGAGCGAAAAAAAGGACTTCAACCTCATTCGTCCTCGTGTTCCTCAAAGGTTGACAAAAATACTTGTTCTCTTTCTGGAAATTTAGAGACCACTGAGTAACTGACAATTCACCACGATCTTCAAAATTGATCTTTTGCAAAAAATTGGCAATCTGCTTCATGGATGTCACATTTTGCGGGTCTCTTTTCCTAAGCTGAATAAGTATGTTTTTTGGCGTCTTGCGATCGTCCCCCGCTTCCCTTGCTATTTTCTCCTCCTCTTTGCTCATTCTACCCACGAATGAATTCCCATGAAAACTAGTAGGAAGGGTGTGGTTGTGACGACCTTCTACAACATTCACGATCCATTTATATCTATAAGGCCCTTCTTTGATACGAACCCCATATAACTCAAATGTACAACCACATTTCTTTGATTTTCGGTCACGAAGCCTCGGAACCGGCAATTCTGGATTTTTTAAATTCACTTTCGGCCTACCCGATCTAGGTTTTCCAAACCTATCGCATACAAAATCAACGCAATATTTGCTAGATGTACGATGTACCAAAACTATCATTAAATCTCTTGCTCTCTGTTTTGTCCATTCCATCATCTCTTCCTTACTATCCCACATTTGCGCAGTACTAAAATGTGGTCTAAAGTCTTCTTCCTATATTGATTAAACTACATTACTTAGATACGCAATTTTAACTAATTAACCTAAATCTCATGCAATTAAATACAAAATTTAAATTCATAATATACAAACCAAAATCGGTAACGGAGTCCAATCGTCTAATGCAATTGATACATTTGCTTCGCCTTCTTCCTCTCCTTCGACTTCTTCTTCGTCCACTTCCTCATCGACTTCTTCGTCTTCTTCGTCCACTTCCTCTTCTTCATGGACTTCGTATTCTTCTTCCACGACCCCTGATATCCAATTGTCGTTACCATCATCCTCACTACTCTCATAATTATAAGACATTGTGGTGTGCATTGCAAAACTTCAAAAAGAGAGCTCAACCTCTATATACAACCAAAAAAATGCCCGTTGGAATTTTATGCCCGTTGGTGCGGTAATAGTTAACGCACCAACGGGCATAAAATTCCAACGGGCATTTTTGCAAAAAAATCTTGTGCGGTAAGAGTTACCGCACATATAATATTTATTAATTTCTTAAAAATTTAATTTAATTATTTTCAAATAATTATTTAAAAAAAACCGGTGCGGTAACAATTACCGCCCGTTTTATTCATTATTTAATTCCTGGTTTTAATTTTAATTTTTTTTAATTTTATATATCCTGTGCGGTAAGAGTTACCGCACAAGTGTTTAAGTTAATCAAAATCTGATTTTTTTTTTGTTAATCTCGTATTAACGTGGTGCGTTAATTGTTAACGCATAGATCTGTGCGGTAATTCTTACCGCACCAGATTCATATATGTTTCAGAAAACATTCCAACAATACCCCGGAGTCCTTTGGTGCGGTAATCCTTAACGCACAGAAGTGTACTGCAACTCTTACCGCACAGATTAGTGTGCATTTAGCCCAAAAAACGTGTGCATATAGACCAAGCCTAAATTTATGAGCTTAATGGTTTTCCAAACCTATCCTCTAGAACATGTGTTAAATTTGCATAATAAAAAATGGTTATCTTAACTAGATATACTATTATAAACCTCTCATCACAACAAAATATATACTCCCTTCGTCTCTTAATGTTTTTCCCATCTCTAATTTTTACACTATTTATGATTTAATACAATTTGCTAGATTATTCTCAATCTATAAGAAGAAATATGGTCATGCGGGATCTTGTTTTGTTCGTCTCATTGAGTACTTTAACAATATCAAAATTTTATAATTTTTAGAAATATATAATAAAGGATAGTAACGATGCAAAATGTATCTCGGCAAATGTGTCAAAATGAAATGGGAAGAACATTAAGGGACGGAGGGAGTATGTCGGACAGGATATTAGATTCAACCTTCCTCAATATTGATGACTATCTGGAGTTTCCAAATCAATGTAACTTTTGCATAATGGAAGATGATTATTACTTGCTCACTCCGCTAATATTATACGTCACGAGTGACGTGTTATTCCTGGTGAAATAAATACACTTTTTTATAGATCACGAAAATGAACGGGAGTGGTTCATATGATTAAGTGGTTATTTACGTTTACTATTTTTATTGGTCAAATGTTCTTTTTATTATGAATCTTAATTCTTTTTAAAAAAATATTTTACTGTTAAATAGTATATAACCAATCAGAGATAATATCTTAAGTGACAAAGACAACTAAAATAAATCCCCATTTGTCGATTCTTTGTTGCCAATTATCTTAAATGATCATAAACTTGTTTTTAGTCTCCTGTCACCAAGGTAGGGCAACAGTCGTCAGTAGGGTCTCTCCAAAAAGAGAGTGTTTTCCAAAAAAGGGAGCATTTCTAGGGTTCCATTAAAGGGCCGCTTTTTGTGAGTTAGGTAGATATAACTGTTGTGCTATTGGTGTGTCTTCCACAATGAAGGTGTCAGGTTTGCCATTTGTTTATCATCCGTTTCCGTTTGATTCTACAATGACGACAGAGTTGCTGAGAGATTTGGAAAAAATGAAACTTTCTGAAAGTGAAAGTTTGGTAGAAATATTGGAAGGTGAGGTGGATCCCGGGGACTCCAAGAGAATAAAGCTTGGCCTTGGTGGAAAGCTGCTTATGCCTAGAGAATGCAACATGAAGGCTCTAAAAAGGACCTTGGAACTCCTATGGAAACCTAGAAAAGGCTTGTCTATCCAGGACCTTGAAGATAATACTTTCATCTTCCAGTTCTTTGTTGAAGAAGATAAACAGTGGGTCTGGAATCACCAACCACGGAACTTCAATGGAAGTATGCTCGCTCTCGTGGATCTGAAGGGAGACGAGATGCCAAAGGAACTCTGCTTCACCAAAGCCCTTTTTTGGGTCGAGGTAAGCAACGTCCCTTTCAATCGCCGAAATCAAGCCATGGCTCAGTGTGTTGGGAAAAAGGTTGGTCAGTTCCTTCTCTTTGAGGAAGAACACGCCCAAAAGTGGGGAGCGACGATGAGGGTTTGTGCCGAGGTTGATATTGGAAAACCTCTGGTTAGAGGATGATCGTTTGTTTTGGTGATGCTGACCCTATTTGGCTTAAATTCCAATATCAGTTTCTCCCAGACTTTTGCTATAAGTGTGGAATCATTGGACATATTGACCGAGATTGTGAGATTGAGGAGATAGTGGATGAAACAGGAAAAGCAGTGCCTCAGTTTGGGGCCTGGCTCAGGGCTACGCCAAACAGAGTTAAGGAAAGGGAGAGGTCTGAGGAAGTTGAGGCAAACAGGAAAAAGTATGAAGCTCTGATTAAGCCTAAGAGAGGCACGGTGAGCACAGTGGAGAAAGCCCAACAACCTAAAGTCCCTGAGGAAACAGTTTTGATCAGAACTACTGAGGCTCCCCCTACCCAGACTACTAGCTTGGTAACCTCTGATATGAATACGGACCAACAGATGCCCTCACCTGAAACTGAAAATGAAACGAGCCTGGAGGTGGGGGATATGATCAACTCAAACCAGGTGTCAAGGTAGTGGAAAAGGCTTGCTAGAGAAAAGGCTGCGGGATCTGGAAATATTGATACTGAGGTTGATGGCAAAAAAAAAAAAAGAAATCACGAGGATATGAACATGGACCTTGATTTGAGTTTGGCTGAGAAGCCTCAGAAATTAAGGAAGATGGGGGTTGTTCCCGCATCGAAGCAGTTAGTGGCGGTGGTTGGCGAGGCCCAACCCCGCCCAGGGCTATGAATTGCATAAGCCTAAACTGCCGGGGGTTGGGCAACCCCGATGCAGTTAGGTCCCTCTTGGCCTTGATCAAGAGGGAGGGCCCGAGTTTGGTTTTCTTGTGCGAGACCAAACTAAGTAGTAGAGAGATGCATATTATCTTTAGAAAGTTAAGTTCGTTTGTAGGATCTGTATGTTAGTATAAAGGGAATTGTGACAAAGAGTTGTCCAGTTCCTAGGCACAACGGAAGTAATATAACAAGTTATCAACACAATTACTTAAGGTGGAAACCCTAGATAACCAACTAGTTATCTTTGGATGAAAACCACCCCTTTTTCGAGGATTTTAAAGGTCTACTTGTATATTCAATCAATGAGTTTAGAGAAGAACGAGATTACAAACTTATTGCTAAGTACTAACCTAGTTCCTATCAGAAACTCTAAGATGATAATACTAGTGAACTTACTTGATGTTCTTTTGCAAGAACACTTTTCTCTTCTCTTAGTCTTATACACTTCAAGCTCCTTTAAAATACATAAGCCCTAAGAACATAAAGATGATCATATATATAAGAAGCAAGTCTGCCGTATAAAGATATTCCAAGAATATATTATACGTCAAACTTATTTCCTAATTTATGACAATCTCTATGTCTTTCAAGTTAACCTAATTAACTCGAGATTTACCAAATATTACATAGACAATATTACAACCAACTCTAGCCATATCCTAACAAGGAAAAGATCTCCTATAAGATCTTCTCGGCTCGCCGCCCACGCTAGGGTTAGAAGCAACACGGATGTAACGCATTTCCTTCTGACTTCCCTTAATACTTCATCAGCTTCAAATCTTCAATCTTTTCATCTGATATCAAGATAAACTATACCATAGTATATGCTAAGGTTGTCATCGTCAAAATATAGATTAATAGTGGAAAGGAACCAATTGAGGAACCAGAGTTCCTCAGGTCCCTATTCCAACAATTTCCCCCTTTTTGATGATGACAAACTCTTAGTCGTAATCACAAAGACAATAGGCAAATATGAATATAACTCTCAGGACAAAGATACTTTAGACTAAAAGCTTCAAGTGGTTCCCCCTTAACCTTTGAATTTTCTAACAAGTTCCCCCTAAACATGATACCAGTCCTATTGGTTCCAAGATTTCAGAGTATATTCTCCCTTTTGACATCATCGAAAAGATATGAAGATAATATAAGGAACCACGATGCAAAACATGAACATGCAAGACTCACAAGGCATAAAGGCACCAAAAAATAATTATTTTCATTCATGAGCCCAAAGACAACTGCGACCCATACAAGTAAACACAAAAAAAAACAGAAATCATGAAGCAGAAGGAACACCAAGAACAGAAGGATTGATGTGCTGGGGAACCCTAAAGGAAATTCTATGCCAACTACATCGGAGGAACTGCAGGAAGAAACCCTATCCTCTCCTTGCATTGAGAGCATCGGCAAGCTTGACAAAAGCAGAGCTGAGGTCACGAACAGCCGCCGAAATGTCTCGCAGTTCCTCAACAATCTCTGAAGTGGCCTCCTCTTGATCATCTGCAGGAGCGGGTCGAGCAGGTATATGTCTGGAGGGCATGGACTTCTTGGAGACAGTCTCTTCCACTTTGAGACTGTTGATGTAGGATCCATCCATCATGTGGGAGAACTGCGTCTCCTCCTCTGTTGTCGGGTATATGTCAAGTCTCTCCAAAAGAGCCTTGATGAGTGATGCATGCCTGCATGTGATGCATGATGATCTTAGTCAGGTCAAGGATCGCCCCAGTGATGATTTTGTCCATGAAGACAGCGTCGGCAATCAGAATTGTACTCCTCTTTTCCTGGCGAGGAACTACATTGTTTATCAGAAACGCATGGAGCAGCCATTGAGAGGGAGAGGAACCTTGTGTTGAATTCCTTTAGGGAAGAGTTCCCAAACACAGTCTTGGCAAGCTCGGTCTTCTTGACAGGCCAATGCTTTTTGTGGATAGCAAAGAACCCGGTTCCTGTAGGGATCCCCAGTACAGAGGAGATCATTTCGGTGGAGATCTTGTAGAGCTTGCCTCGGATGTTGACCACGATATCCTGAGGATCCTCAACTTCTGACACAACAACAAAAGACATGGAGGGGTAGAAGGAGCGAATTACCTCCTCATTAACGCGCTGAGGGGCTGTGAACAAGGCTCATCGTCGTCAGCCTCTTCCCCGAGGCGCTTGAGGAAAGCGTTGCCTACGCTCTCCGGTTCAGGGACAGGGGGAGGATGTGAGGGATTATCTGTGGAGTGGGGAGAAGATTGTTGTTGGGATTTGGCAGGGGAGTGAGTAGAAGAATCACTCTTGGCAGGGGAGGGTTCGACTTTTGTGGTGCTCTCTGGAGGAGGAGGAGAATTAGCCGGAGATGTGAGGGGAGAGACGTAGGGTATGACGGCCATGGCTATAGGATCGGGGGAGGGAGATTTTTGTTTGGGTGGGGAGGCCGATTTTGTGGTGGGCAGTGGAGTGGAGGAGGAAGAGAGCATGTCGGCTTGAGTGGCTGCCTCTGATGGTAGAGCGGAGGCCGATGGAGTTTCCGTCTCCACCTGTAAGGCCCACAGACGGAAGAGTGCCAACTGCTCGTCAGTTAGGATCACGGGTTTGTTTTGAGCGGCCATTTGAGCTTGAGAGATTAGGGTTTGAGAAAGATAGAGTTTTAAGAGGAGGCGAGAGATAGATAAGATCAGGGGAAGGGAAAAGGGTTTAGAGCAACCCTTAAATATATCGCACACCATGATCATAGGGAAAATCTTCAAACGGTCACAAAATTTTCTTCCCCAGTCACCGCTGATTCAAACGGTCACAAAAATCCCTAGAAACTCGGCCTTAGTTTCCATAATTATTTCAGCCTCAACGTTCATAATTCTCAATCAATATTTACCACAAAATCAATCATCATTACCCTGCAATAATCGGCACAAGGAACTAAGCGGAAAAAGCAATCTGTCAGGCGGCTTCGCGTGTTTCCGAGGCAGAGAAGCGTGCGACAGAGGAGAAGCGAGATGTTCCTTTCACAATTCTGTTTCAGTAGTTGGCAAGGAAGGGTTTGGATGCATTTATGTGATAGGTAATAAGATTAAAGCAACAATACACATCCAAACAATATAAATCAAGGAGGGCCAATTTAGACACAAACACAAACACGTTCCAGATTGGTCCTCATATAAAGAAGATCATAGGAACAGTTTATGTAAGTCAAGCTAGGGAGGGTCTTAATCAATCTTCATTTCGGCTTATATTGCGGGTTCAAATAGATCCGATTGATTATTTTGTGTTCAAAGAAGTACGATTTTGTCAATTTATCATGAGTGAAGGTAAGGTCCGTATATTATGCACGTCACAAAGATAATAACATATTTTGAATGAATATGACTATAGAATCAAGGACCATGTAAGCAAGAAGGGAACCATAAAATCAAACAATCATTTACTAGTCAAGATAGGGAAATATACAAGGGAACTCAGAACCGCTAATCAATGGCAATCATGCCCAGGAGTAACCTAAAGTATTCAAAAGGTTCTCTATTTAGGGCTTTAGTAAAAATGCCAGCTATTTGGTCCTCAGTACGACAGTGTTCCATGAGAATAATACCCTTTTCCACATTATCTCTAAGAAAATGGTGTCTTATGTCAATATGTTTAGACTTAGAGTGAAAAACAAGATTCTTAGATATACTAATGGTGCTAGTGTTATCACAAAGAATTTTTAATGGACCATAGGACTTACCAAAGTCAGCAAGTTGTTGCTTGATCCATAAGAGATTTGCACAACAAGCTGCAGCTGCGATGTACTCCGACTCGGTGGTTGAGAGGGAAATTGATGATTGCTTTTTGGATGCCCATGACACTAGGCAAGGACCAAGGAACTGAGCCATCCCAGAGGTGCTTTTCCTATTCTTGGGATATCCTGCATAGTCAGCATCAGTGTAGGATAGTATTTCAAAATCACCACTCTTAGGATACCATAGACACAAATTTTCAGTTCCCTTGAGATATCTAAGGATACGTTTGACTGCAGCCAGATGTTTGACTCTTGGATCTGCTTGGAATCGCGCACATAAGCACACTGAGTACATGATATCCGTCGTCAGGTATAGAAGGGAACCAATCATTTGCCTGTAGAGAGATTGATCAGCCTTGATGTCTGTGGGAACCAGCGTTAGTTTGGTTGTGGGAGAGATCGGAGTGGCGAACGACTTAGAGGAACTCATTTGAAATCTGTCAAGGAGTTCCTTGACATACTTTTGCTGATGAATCTGAGTTCCCGTGGGAAGTTGATTAATTTTCAATCCCAGAAAGAATGTGAGTTCCCCAATCATACTCATTTCGAATTCGCTGCTCATGAGATCCTTGAACTTCTCTACAAGGGACAAATTAGTGGAACCAAAAATAATATCATCGACATAGACCTAGACAACCAGGATGTCTTCATTTTGTTCAAGAAGAAATATATTTTTATCAATCAGACCTCTTCTGTATCCATTGGATATCAGGAACTGAGCTAACCTGTCATACCACGCTCGTGGTGCTTGTTTGAGTCCATAGAGAGATTTGTCGAGGAAGTATACATGATTTGGTCTGCTTTTGTCTTCAAAACCCGGAGGCTGCTTAACATAAACCTCTTCTTGAAGATATCCATTTAAGAACGCAGTCTGAACGTCCATTTGGAAAAGTTTAAAACCCTTATGAGCGGCAAAGGCGATCATGAGACGGATGGCTTCCATTCGAGCAACAAGAGCAAAGGTCTCATCATAGTCAATGCCTTCTTGTTGATAATACCCTTGGGCGACAAGTCTTGCTTTATTTCTAGTGACCATGCCTGAGTCATCAAGTTTGTTTCTAAAGATCCATTTGGTTCCAATGATAGTTCTGTCTGAAGGACGAGGAACCAGACGCCAAACTTTGTTCCTTTCAAATTGATGAAGTTCCTCATGCATAGCATGCACCCAGTCCGCATCATTGAGGGCTTCCTAGTAGTTCTTAGGCTCAAGAACAGAGAGGAACGCCGTGAAAGCACAGAAGTTGTTCAATAAGGATCGGGTGGAGGGACCTGTCTTGTCAAATGAAGAGAGAATCTGATCAACTGGGTGAGATCTCTTGTATTTGTAGTTGACAACAAGAATTGATGATGAAGAAGGTTCATCCTGAGGAACTGTATTGTCTTCAATCTCATTTGAGTCTGGGTTCTCTGAAGAGGGAACTGAGTCAGAGGGGCCAGGAGCATTGGGAGAAGATTCATCATTCTGTACAGGGGAACTAGGTACAGAATTTTGAGGGTGATCTTCCTCAGGGTTCTCATCTACTATTCTGGTACGATCTAAGGAGAATTCCGGAATGGCGGAGGAGTTTGGAGCAGATTGATCCTCTTCTTCATCAACATTGTTGTCACCTGTGGGGAATACCTGTGAAGACACATGAAAAGCAGATTCATTGTAAACAACATGAATGGATTCTTCAAACTTGGAAGTCCTCGTGTTGAACACTTTGAAGGCTTTGCTGTTGGGAATATATCCCAAGAAGATTCTTTCATCACTTCTGGGATTGAACTTCCCAATGGGAGATTTGCCATTGTTGTGGATGAAGCACTTGCACCCAAAAACCTTGAGATGAGATATGTTGGGAACTCGTCCATGAAGCAGTTCATATGCGGTCTTCTCAATTTGGGGTCGAAGCATGGCTCTGTTTAGAATATAACATGAAGTGTTGACAGCCTCAGCCCAAAATCTTTGAGAGACACCACCTGAGATAAGCATAGTACGAGCCATATCTTCAAGAGTCTGATTCTTTCTTTCAATCACTCCATTTTGTTGAGGAGTTCTGGGCGCGGAGAAATTGTGAGTGATCCCCTTTTCCCTGCAAAAGGTTAGGAACTTTGCATTTTGGAATTCGGTTCCGTGATCGGAACGAATAGCCTTAATTTTGTGTCCCAGTGACATTTCGAGAGTTGGAACTATTTCGAGAGTTGGAACGAATAGCCTTAGTTCTGACAATTCTCTGAGTTTTGGACTTCGTGTCATTAGCATTCTCATAGTATTGAGGGTCATTAATATCATTGATTTGAGTCCTTCCATGTCTGAACTTTCTAGACACCTTTTCCTCTTGCTTTCTCCTTTTCTCACAATCATATATAATATGTCCTTGGTTCCCACACTGCCAACAAACACGATTTGAGGGAATCCACTAATACTTATCCTGAGTTTTGTAGTGAGATTTCTTTTTCCCTAGATCAACCTTTTTCCTGGGGGTATTTCTAGGTTTGCCCTTTCCCATATTTTTATACATGTCGTGAATGTGGGGACTGAAATATGGGGCACAGGGTGGTTCCTTTGTGGGGTAACTCTCAATCACTTTGATTCTTTGTTCCAAATATTCATTTTTGCTATTTGAGGTTTGAAGAGCTAAGTCAAGTCTTTCATTTTTGTCCTCAAGATTTTTGGTTATTTCATCAAAGTTGGAATGAGAGTCACAAGGAGGATTAGACTCGTCATGAGGTTTATAGCCTAGTCCTCTACTGGGTTTAACAAAGACGGTCTGAGTGACAGTTTTCTCATGAATACATTCAGTAAGAGAGTCAAGTTTCTCAATAATGGTTTGCAATATGGACTCAAAAGGTTGTGAAAGGGAACTGTTTCCTAAGTTCAGCTTTTCATGCAAGTCAAAAGTAGGACAAGTGGTGATTTTATTTGGTATGATGGCATTTTCATATTTCTTGCACCAAGCTTCACTTTCCTCAGATAAAATAGAGATTTCTTCCTCATTTTCTGCAAGTCTTCCTAGCAAGTTGTCGTTTTCTTTACTTAGAGATTTGATAAGTTTGATCAATTGTTTCTTATCATATTTGAGAAGAGTTTCAGATAGTTCAGAGAAAGAGGATACATCAACGATTGGTGACTCATATTCAGGTTGAGCCATGAGACACACTTTGGTCATATCATCCTCAGAGTCACTATCTCCCCATATGGCCTCTGGTTTCCAGACTGTCATGAAGCAGACCTTTGATGGATTCAGATCTAGTTCCTTATCAGAATCACTATCACCCCAAGTAGTGGTAGCGACCAAAGCCTTTTTCTTAGAAGGAGCTTCTTCCTCCTTGAGCTTTTCTTCATTCTTAGGACAGTCTCTAGCACGATGCCCTGGTTGATCACATTGATAACATCTAAGTTCCCTCTTTTCCTTGCGATTTTCATTTCTGGGGAACTTACCTTTATGAAATTTCCTCACAGTTCTTGTAAGCAGTGCAGTCATTTCATCATCATCAGAGTCAGAGTCAGCTCCAGTGGAGAGTCTTTCCAGGACTTTGGTTAAGGCTAGAGCAATGCCAACCTCAGTGGAGCTTTTCTCATTTCCCTTCATTTTGTCTTCATGACGTTGAGCTTGCCCAACGAGTTCCTCTAAAGGGGGTTCCCTAATGCTAGGAGTTTGAAGCATTATGTCTTGTGTGACAGCAAATTTTGAGTTTAATCCATTGATAAACACCATGGATTTTGACCATTCCTCAAGTTTAACTCCACAGGTGCGAAGTTTGTTGCAGAGGATCTCCAGACGACCATGATAGGCAGATACGTTTTCAGTTTCTAGCATCTTGAATTTGTGATATTCTCCTTGTAGATCGAATTTTCTGCTATTTTGGAGATCCTCACTTCCCAAGTTGAAAGTTTCAAGAGCTTTCCACATATCTTTAGCATTGTCAATGCTCATAACCTTATCTTGATCATATTTGGAGAGAGCATTCAGAATATATTGTCTGGCTTTGGCATTCTTTTCTTGTTGAGAGAATTGTTCAGTGGTCCAACGCTTGAAATCAAGTTCTGATTTGTGATCAGCCGGATCTTTTGGGACTTCGTAGTTTCCATGCTCAACAATTTTCCAGCATATCATGTCATTAGTTTGGAAGAAACCAGTCATCTGTTCCTTCCACCATTGGAATTGACCAGGTTTCAACAAGTATGGCTTGTTTGTAGAAATACCTAGTTCTGGTTCGTTTGGACGAGACATATTGATAACCTGCGAGTAACACACAATCTAGAGGTCTAGCTCTGATACCAATTGTAGGATCTGTATGTTAGTATCAAGGGAATTGTGACAAAGAGTTGTCCAGTTCCTAGGCACAACGGAAGTAATATAACAAGTTATCAACACAATTACTTAAGGTGGAAACCCTAGATAACCAAATAGTTATCTTTGGATGAAAACCACCCCTCTTTCGAGGATTTGAAAGGTCTACTTGTATATTCAATCAATGAGTGTAGAGAAGAACGAGATTACAAACTTATTGCTAAGTACTAACCTAGTTCCTATCAGAAACTCTAAGATGATAATACTAGTGAACTTACTTGATGTTCTTTTGCAAGAACACTTTTCTCTTCTCTTAGTCTGATGCACTTCAAGCTCCGTCAAAATACATAAGCCCTAAGAACATAAAGATGATCATATATATAGGAAGCAAGTCTGCCGTATAAAGATATTCCAAGAATATATTATACGTCAAACTTATTTCCTAATTTATGACAATCTCTATGTCTTTCAAGTTAACCTAATTAACTCGAGATTTACCAAATATTACATAGACAATATTACAACCAACTCTAGCCATATCCTAACAAGGAAAAGATCTCCTATAAGATCTTCTCAGCTCGCCGCCCACGCTAGGGTTAGAAGCAACACAGATGTAACGCATTTCCTTCTGACTTCCCTTAATACTTCATCAGCTTCAAATCTTCAATCTTTTCATCTGAAATATCAAGATAAACTATACCATAGTATATGCTAAGGTTTTCATCGTCAAAACATAGAGTAATAGTGGAAATGAACCAATTGAGGAACCAGAGTTCCTCAGGTCCCTATTCCAACATCGTTTAATGGTGTTGCGGTTGATAGCAGTGGTAGAGCTGGTGGTCTGGCCTTTTGTGGAAGAAAGAAATGGTGGTAGACCTTAAATCTATGTCCTCTCATCACATGGATTTCGAGGTAAAAACGGAAGGAGTGGATTGGAGAATTACTGGCTTTTATGGCTGGCCAAGGGTGGAAGATAGGAGACTTTCCTGGGAGCTCCTAAGAACCATTAAAGCGAGTGTGAATGGCCCTTGGCTATGCGTAGGGGATTTTAACGAAATTGCCTACAACTATGAGAAACAAGGGGGAAATGTCATAAATTCGAGACAAATGGAAGCGCCTTTCAGGAATGTCTGAGTGACTGCTTGCTGAAGGATCTGGGGTACTCGGGATATCAGTTCACTTACGACAATGGAAGAGCGGGCTCCGATAATATTCAGTTCCGACTTGACAGAGGTGTGGCAAACCAGGAATGGCGGGATTTTTTCAGCCTTGCTAAGGTGGTTAACCTCGATAGAGAGTGGTCAGATCACTCCCCCATCAAGATTGTTTTTGAAGAGACGGAGGTTATAAGAGGAAAAAGGATTTTCAGATTCGAGGAAAGATGGGCTAGCAATGAAGATTGCCGTCTAGCCATCTGTAATAGCTGGAAGGAGGGGGATCTTTCAGTTTTCCAGAAAATCGATCAGTGTGCTCTTAATCTTGTGGAGGCAACGACTTACGAGAGGAAACTTAGAAAGTCTCTTGGTAAGAAAAGGCAGATTCTTAAGGGACTGAATGGGTCTAATCTGTCTCCTGAGCAACTTCGTATGAGAAGGAAACTGGTTAAAGATATTGATTGCCTTTTTGTTGAGGAGGAAATTTTTTGGAGACAACGAAGTAGGGTCCTCTAGCTCAAGGAGGGAGATAAGAACACGGGCTATTTTCATAGAAAGGCGAGCATAAGGAGGGAGAAAAACTCTATCAAACAACTCTGCAATGAGCAAGGGACAATGACCTCTAACGCGGAGGATATTAAGGCGATTGTTGTGAGGTATTTTCAAGGGTTGTTTGACAAGGCAGATCCGATCAATAGTAATACGGTGGTGGAGGCCATTCAACCAATGATTTCAGAAGAGATGAATTCCTCCTTGGTCAAACCTTTCAATAAGGAGGAAGTTATCCGGGCACTTAAACAGATCCACCCTCTAAAAGCTCCGGGACCGGATGGAATGTGTGCTCTTTTCTTCCATTCGTATTGGAATATCATTGGAGAAGATATGATTGGGGAGATTTTGAGAGTGCTTAACTGGGGAGAACTGAATCCTGATATGAACAAAACCTTCTTAGTTTTGATCCCGAAGAAGAAGAACCCCACGCTCATGGAAGAATTCAGACCTATAAGCATGTGCAACGTGACTTATAAGATCATGTCCAAACCCATTGCCAACAGGTTTAAAGAAGTGCTCCCTGAGATTGTGGACCCGAGTCAAAGCGCCTTCGTCCCGGGAAGACTCATTACGGATAACATCTGATGCGGGGATAAGCCGTTGTTGTCCGATCTAGACACCAAACCTCGAACAGAAACTCGAACAAAGAAGATAGGCGGAATTAGATAGGAAGATGATAGAAAGATAAGTCGAATGATAGGCCAATTGGAACCAAATCAAACAACGACAAAACCCTTGAACTTAAGAACAAGAACCTTACCGAATGATGAAGAAACCCCAATGGATTACAACCTAACACAATGGCTATGGTAGGCCAAGGCACCTGGAGGATGCTCTATGGAGTCCCGATAGCACCAACCTTATGGAAGAGATTGACACACACAAGTACAACTAGGGCGAGTTCAACAACAATGCACACAGGGCACTCTACTCACAAAAGCACTCTTTTGGGAGGAAAAACGATAAACGTTGTATTCAATATCAAAGTCTGGGTCCTAAAACAATAACTAGGGAAAACCTTATATAGAGTCAATAAAGTGGCCAATTAAAAGAAAATAAAGTAATTAAAAGTATTTCCTAAAATAACAAAACAAATGGAAAGAAATAAATCCCAAAAACGAATTAAAACAAAGAAATCTCGGTAGGCTTGCATCACGATCCACGGGCGCGGCTCTGGATCCACGGGCGCGACCTGTGCAAAAACACGCACAGCCCGTGCGTTGCTCTCGACTTGGAGAATTAAAGGAATTAATCCGAGATCCGCGGTCGCGGATCGTTCTCTCTCGTCCGAGATCGTAATTGAGCAATTCCAAATCCCAGAGTTTCGTCTTGAAGTCTAGTTTATTTCATATTCAATACTTGACTTCTCATCTTGACTCGAACCGGATCTCTACGAGCTTGAATGGCTACAATACGAGCTCGGGCTACTATCAATGACTTCAATGATTTCTCATAGAGATCTTTAGCCCTTGCTCCAGTGGTTAGCACATCTCTAGATTTAGGACGAGGCGTCCTTGATGATAGCTCAGATGCTCCCGCATCAACATCGTTGTGGCCTTTGAATTATTCCATCATATGAGTGTCGGGGGATCTCATAAACATGTGGCCCTCAAACTTGACATGTCCAGAGCGTATGATCGAGTTGATTGGGAGATCCTCGAGAGTGCGATGCACAGACTGGGGTTCAATGGCTCTTGGGTGAACTGTGTTATGAAATGTGTGAGATCCCCGTCCTTTTCGATCCTTATTAACGGGCAACCTACCAATCAGTTGACTGCCCTCCGTGGTCTCCGGCAGGGAGACCCACTATCCCCTTATCTCTACATCCTTTGCAGTCAAGCCTTCACTGTGCTTATCAGAAAAGAGGAAAACAGAAATCTGCAGGGCATCAGAATTTCTCCTTCGGCTCCCAGAATCTCTCACCTGTTATATGTTGATGACAACATCCTGTTTTTTGAAGCTAATAAGTGTCAAGCGGCAGCAGTTAGGGAGATGCTGGAAGTTTATCAGAAGGGTACGGGCCAGTTGATTAATCTGGGTAAGACAGAAATCAGATTCACCAGGATACTGCCCATCACCAAAAGGCTGAGGTTCTGAATACTTTGGGGATTGTTGAGAAAGAGCTTCATAAATATCTGGGATTGCTTACTCATGTAGGGCAGTCCAGGAAACAAATATTCAGGGCTATTAGAGACAAGATGGAGAAACGTATATCTGGATGGAGAGCCCAGCTCCTCTCTAAGGCCGGAAGAGATGTGCTTGTAAAATCAGTGGCCCAAGCCATCCCGACCTATGCGATGAGCCTCTTTAGAATGACTGAAGATGTTTACACTGATTTCCAAGGGATTATCAACATGTTTAGGTGGGGTCAAAGAGGAGTGAAAAGGAAAATCCACTGGTGTCGTGCTCAACGTCTCTGTAGGCCTAAAAGCAGAGGCGGGATGGGCTTCAGAGACATGAACTTTTTCAATCTGGCACTGCTTGGCAAACAGGGTTGGCGAATTATGACTAATGGGGACTCTCTTACGGCTCGTATCATGAAAGCTAAGTATTTCCCTCAGGGACAGTTTCTGGACTCAAATCTGGGCTCGAGACCAAGCTATGTGTGGCGCTCCATTTGGGAGGCGATGTGGGTCATTTAGAAAGGTATGTGTTGGCAAGTGGGCGACGGAAGATCCATCGAGGTATGGAAGGATCCGTGGGTAAGCTCTAATCGGAATAATCGTATTATCAGTCCACTTGGCACACATGCCCCGAATACCAGAGTCAATGAGCTTATGACCCCTGCAGGGGAAGATTGGGATATGGAGAAGCTTTAGACTTTATTCTTGCCTTTCTAAGTGGAGAAAATACTCGAGATCCCACTTAATTTCTCTCGGAGTGAGGACAGAATCGTGTGGAGCTGGGATAAATGGGGACAGTACACGGTCAAATATGCGTATATAGGTATCCGAGATGACAATGAACAAATCCTTTTCCCTGAATGCAGCCATGGAGATAATTCAATTTGGGGTCTGGGCAGTTAAAGCCACTCCGAGAGTGAAAATGTTGGCCTGGACTCTATGCAATGAAGCGCTTCCTAATAACTGCCGTCTTGGGAAGAGAATGGCTGGTCATGATACCACTTGCCCGATTTGTGGTAAGTCGCCTGAGCATGATCTCCATATCTTTCGTGACTGTGAGCAAGCAAAGTTAATATGGAAGAAGATGAGTTTCCATGTTGACAAAAAACCCATGAAGATGATTGAGTGGCTTGAATCCATGGTTCATTTGCTGAGCAAAGGTGAATTCGTTGTCTTCCTCTTTGTTCTCTGTGCTATTTGTGATAGAAGAAACGCTTGGGTCTTTGAGGAAAGATTCAAAGATGGGAACTCTCTCATTGAAGATGTTTGGGGAACCATTGATGCCATCACCCCCCTGTTCCCTCTGATGAAGACGACGTTAGAAAGGTGAAAATGAAAGCGGAATGGAAACCTCCCGAGGCAGGCTGGTTTCGGCTGAATTCTTATGCAGGAATTTTTGAAGGAAAACGATCTGGTATGGGTTGCTGTATTCGTGACAGCTCTGGCCAAGTGTGGAGTATGTGCACTGAACAGCTGAATATCTGCTACGACCCCCTTGTTGCCGAAGCAAAAGCAATGATCACTGGCCTCCGAAGTGCAGCAACCATGGGAATTCACCAGCTGGAGGTTGAGAGTGATTGTCAAAGCCTCATCAATGCCATCAAGGGTGCTGCTGCTGAGTATCCCATTTTGATTAGCAACCTCATTTTTTATATCTTAGATTTGGCTAGAAATTGTGTGAATGTTAGATGGCTTTTTTGTCCTAGAAACGCGAATATTGTAGCCCATGAATGTGCCTGGGTCGAACCTTGGATGGTTGGCCTTAGGAATTGGGATGCAATAGTTCCTGAGAATGTAAGTAAGTTTTTGCAGAAATCCAATGAATCTGACTAGTGCACTTGGCACTAAACAGTCGACAACACTCGGTGGCAGGGAGTGGGTGATGAGGCCGTCGGCGGGGGCGAACTCCTTCTCCGGCGGCGAGCAAGGTAGGGCAACAGTCGGGCGGAGAGGTCGGGCGGACAGGTCAGGCGGAGAAGCGGAGTTATACCGTGAGAAGGAGGAGACAGATGTAGAGAGAGAGAGGGACATGCCACATAAGCAAGGGAAGAGGGGACCACTCAACTAGGATAGTACTATAACTTAAATAAGTAATGCAAAAGTTAATGAAACATTACATTTTGGGGTATTTACCAAAAAACTGATATATATAATACACTTTAATAAATGCATGCCCACATGATTGGTTATGACAAATATAGGTCTATGTATTTTTACATGTACACATGATTGTTTTATATGTGTACGAGATATCCATTGTTTTTTAATATATTTACATATTGATTGACGTATATATGTTATTGGTATTTATATATTTCATTCATAAATTGATATACTATACATTATTATTCAAATAAACTCGCAGTTTTTAACATCGATTTTTTGACAAGGAATTGGATGATCTAGATTACGTACACACGTGTATAAAAAGGTTAATCACCTTGACATAGAATGACGAACTATGCATAATGCCTTTAGATTAGGATTTCATTTTTCTCGGAATATTTCCAATGTCGTTGATTTGATTTTATTAGATTAACCGCTCCGCTTATGGATAAGTTATTTCTATTAATAAAACTTCCGAAAATATCACCTCTTTAAAAAAAATCGATATCAACCTAAATATGAAGTGAGAGGTCAATCACTTTGCGGAATTCTTGTTTTCTCTAATCCAATTCATCAATATAATTTTACTTGAATCAAACTTATAAGACTCGCAATTTTTCACTCAAAGCATTTTGCATGTACTTACCTCCTTAATAAAGTCAATATTCCAAATCCATAATTGAATTTTCATTTTGTAATATATTTTGTCATACTTTTATTTTCATTCCATTCAGCGTTGATTATACTTGCTCTAATCAATATATGGAGTATCCATATATATAACGGATGGTATATACTTCCTCCGTCCCTTAATGTTCTTCCCATATCTTTCTGGCACATTCGCCGAGACACGTTTTATAACATTAATATCTTTAAATCCACATTAATAAAAATTATAAAATTTTGATATTGTTAAAGCTCTTGATGAGACGAATCAAACAAGACCCCATATTACTATATTTTTTTCTATATATTGGAAGATATGTCGAAGATTCTCTTAAAACGTAAATAGTGTCAAAATTAAGGATGAGAAGAACTTTTGGGGACGGAGGGAGTAGCTCTTATGGACTAGGTCTAAATTCTATGTTTCAATTATTGTGAAAGTATCTAATCCATTATCCATCACATATATAGTCTCGTAGCCCATTCTGTATTTGTGTACATATGTGATCAATTCTCATCCTTAGAGACTTTTTTGTTTGTTGAACATTCAAATTAAGAGACTTGACTTGAGAAAATATTCACACATAACATGAACTAGGATTAGAAATTTTGGGAAGAAATTCAAATAATATTAAGTGGAGTTGGTTTAAAATGTACACATCTCGATCTTTTCTAAACAATGGACAAGTCAGATTAAGCCGTGAAAAATGTATCTTTTCCCTCCCTAAAGACGTAAAAGACGTAAACCGTGTTATATATGCATTGAGTGACAATAAGATTAAGTCATTTTTAATAATCAATTACACAAAAAAGAAACTCACCGTACGTACCCGCTTGTGCGCCAAAACACCTTTCGCACGTGACCGATGTTTCGAAGTCTAGATTCATATAAGCAGTCCTTGATATTAGTCATCTTCAATTTTCTCGATTATTTTTATTTTGACCGTATGTGATCATGCATATCTATATATCCAAGGCAATATTTTAGTGTTAGTGCTCGTTTTGTTGTTGAATGTGAGAATTGTAATTCATAGGAATTAATTCAGGTGATTTGTAATATATGAGATTTTGAGAAAATGTGTTTGGTTAAAATTTTCAATAGATAGATCAAAATAGGGGAATTTAAGATTTCATGTGTAAAAAGGGGGAAAATTGAATTACCTAGGGAAACTAGGTAAGATCAATTCTCACATAATGGAGGAATTGAAAATCTCAAGAAATCGAAATCTTATGATTTTCACTTTTTTTTTTTCAAACCAAACACAGATATTCATTTTCATTTCCTGCAGATTTTCAATTCTTGGGATTTTGGACTCCAACCAAACAAGCACTTAGTAGCATCTACCCTTTATCCATAATTTACGCTACTCAATATTTTAGTGTTAGTAGCATCTACCCTTTATCCATAATTCATACTCCCTCCGTCCCACAATGTTCTTCCCATTTTTCCATGACACATTTGCCGAGGTACGTTTTGTATCCTTAATATATCTAGTTTTATGTTAATACAAATAATAAAGATTTGATATTACACTACAAGAAAAACCATTTTTTGCAACGACATTTTGGAACGACAAGACTTGTCGTTGCCAATAAGTTAGCTTTCGCAACGACAAACTTTGTCGTAGCATTGCGATAAATAAAATTTCATTTTCCCGCTGTCTAAAATTTCATTTTTAGTTTTTGCAACGACACTGTCGTCGCAAATAATATTTTAAAGTAATAGCAACGACTTTCTGTCGTTGCAAAATATCGGTTAAAGGAATAACAACGAAATGTCGTTGCTAAACATTGAGGAAAAAAGAAAAAGGAAAATTTAATCAATCTTTTGAAGCAAAATAGCATCGAACACAATGGAAACGTGGTTACATAAATTTAATCAATTAACTTCATTATCTTTCCAATTACTTCATTCCAGATCCATTTGATGCTTCTCCTCCCCGTCCAGATAAAGCTTCGCCTCGCCCTAAATTTTCTTCGTCCAAATCTGCTCGCCCTAATCCGTTCGATGCTTCTCCTCCCTCTACCATCTGCTCCGGCGACCTAGGCAGCTCCACCTGCTCGAGCGACTTACGCATCTCCACCTTGTGCTCCGGTGATCCAACATCGATCCCAAGCCAGCTCTTCCCTAACGCTCAGCCGCTTCTCGCTCTCCATCTCTAACGCTCAGGTCAGCTCGCCATTTTCTACAAACCCTAAATCCCTTTCACTGTAATACCATACTTCTGAGTTTTCTACAAACCCTAAATCCCTTTTCGCCGTTTTCTACAAACCCTAATTTCAATATATTTGGGTGAATTTGCAGGTGGAGTTTTGGATCGGTTTGGTGTTGACCCTGATTGGTTGGCTTTCCGGAATCCTTTACGCTCTTTCGGTTCTCGTCAAGTGATTCCAGATCTCTAGCATGTAAGTTTTCTAATTCTTTCAATACTTGTTCTTTATACTTTCAGTTGTTGGTTGTTCTTCTCTATATCGTTTGATTTTTCAGTGAAACCATAGTCTATGTATCATGTTTAACCAACTATGAATTTAGTGTATTTACAAATATTTTGTTAAAGAGGGTTGGTTCAATGTAAAATAGGAGTTTAGTGTATAACTTCTTTTTCTTTGCTCAGATTGCTTGTTTTCTATTAATTAGCCTTAGATTATGTTTTTTATAAACTTCATTGTGTGAAATGTTAGGCCTGTCTATCTGAGTTGTAGAAAACAAGTTCAGGAATATGTTGTATTGCTCTAATTTTGTCTTGAAGTATTGAATTAAGCACTGGTGGTGTAAATGTATAAATACATTTTTAAAGAGGGTTGGTTCAGTGTAAAATATGAGTAAAGTGTATAACTAAATGAATGTGAATTGGTTCATGAGGAATCGGGGAGTGCAGCTTGAACTGACCTACTTCTGAGTTTGATACGATATGTTTTAATGTTTTAATCGTTCCATATTAGATGACTAAAAAGGTAATTTTTTGTCTGTTCATTGAATATTACTAGCATTAAATTGATATAAGTCAAAGTGTACTCATTGAATATTATAAGAACAAACCACTGGTATAATCATATTACTCAGTTCATTGTCATATTTTTACATATTTCCTCTTATTCATGCATCTCATGTGAAAGTATTAACCAAATTCCATGTTCTCTAGTTCTCTTACTCAGCTTGTTAAGGAAGAGGAAGAGAAGCAGCAAAGATGACTGGAAGAGGAGGAAAGAAACCCAACAGTCGTAGTGTTATTGCTCCTGGACTACTTCATAATATGATCCGATCTACTCGAATCAATGGGTGTAATACAGAAGATGGTGGTGGTGGTGCATTGTATGGTAAAGGTAAATTTGTAAATGTAATCTAGATATATTTTAATCTAAACGTCTATTCTATTTACATTACATGTTCAAATGGATTAAGGGTTTTGGTTTTACTAAATCCAGGAACAACGATGACAAAATCTGCACTTACTAAAAGGGTGCAAAATGTTCCATCTGACATGGATGTTGAAATTGTTACAAGAACTAATGATATATATATATATGCTTTCATTCCATTTTGTTTATTAAGCTTCATTTTGATTCTAATTTTTTTTATGGTTTGGTTATGCTCATATAGATTTAGAAAGACAACGAGCAACATTCAGAGAAGCACAAAGAGAGCAACCAGTATTGAGCCACACTAATCTCGAGGATATTATAAATTTACAACAAGTTCAAGATACGGAAGTTCAAGAAGAGCCAGACATTGATTGTCAATCTGAAGGTTTTGTGAATGATGGGAGGACTGAAGGTGTGTTATTATCAGGAAATATATGTTGTTGGTTCTGCCACATTGCTTCATATGCTTTTATAATAAATGTGTGTATATTTTAAAGTTGATCCATTAGAATCAGAGTATATGTTCATGTTTCTCTATTCTTTTCTTTTATGTGTAGGTTTCTGGCTACAAATAATAAATGTTTATATGTATATAAGGTTGTAGATATACTTGGAAAAAGAAAGAGGATTAGTAAGCTAGCTAGCAGAGTTGCCATGTCATTGCAAGTGAATGAAGTTGTAAGTCCTCGTCCTAGGGAAGTAAACATCAATCGTGTTGTGGAGGAGCAAGCAGGAACCACAAACAGGGACTGAAGTGTAAATGAAGGTAAAATGGATATTACTTGTACTAGTTTAAATATTGTATTGCGGGTATAAGAATAATTGATAATACATTTCACTCATTACATTCTATTAGCTACAAGTAACACAAGGCCAAGAGGTAGCAGAGGAAAGTATAAAAGTTTTGTGGTCGATATGAAAATCAAAGGAAAAGGAGGCTCAAAACTGACCGTTGAGATTCCCGATAACATCGATCGAGCAATTGGAGAAGATGCACGACATTTGGTGAATGAATGTGGTCGTGTAGTGAGGACCAGAGCTCCATTAAATGTTAAGAATTGGCATGGAAAGAAGCTTTATCTGTTGCAGGTGACAGCATGTGGAAGGAGATTGAGGTGTTTTTTTTATTTCTATTTTGTTTTGTAGAATTGTGCTATTATTCGGTTAATGATGTGATGTTTTGAACTCACCATGTGTTAGTTACTTGAATTTGATCTCTTAGTTAGGTTTTGATGTTTTTTCCCAATACTCCAGCATATATTTAACACACTAAACTAAATTATTTTTGCCTTGCAGGATAAGTTTCAAGTTAGTGATTCAAGTTGTAACTTGAAGATGTATAATTTCGTCGTAGATACAATGCAACGTTTATATAGGCTATGGAAAATTCGATTGCATTATTACTACAAGAGTCCTAAATGTGGAAAAACTGATTTGGAATGCTTAAAAAACCGTCCACCTGATTTGTCTCCAGTGCAATGGGAATGGTGTGTAAATCATTATAGTTCAGATGAATTCAAGGTATTTACTCATTTAACATGCATTTTCAAGCTTCATAGTTGTTCATTTATACAAATATGTTTTAATTTATCTTACAGATTGTAAGCAAAAGGAACTCCCAAAACAGATTGTCTGAGAACAGATGTGCTCACACTACTGGAAATTTAGCCTATGCTGAAGTCGAGGATAGGATGGTAATTTCTAATCTAGTTTTTAATTGAGTATATTTGCACTTGTTATTCATTTTAATTATAGTTAATTTACTTATAAAGATTTAATGTTGTGCTAGGTAAAAGAGAATGGTGGCGTGAAGCCTTCTGCAGATGAGATATGGCTTGTGGAGCACACCCATATAAATAAAGAAGGCAAACTTGAATGGGCTGATGGAACACGTTCTAAAATAATTCATGTATGTCTCATAGATTCTAATAAAGCAACTTTGAAATTTTTTTCTCTGATTCTAAACTTCTTTTGAATTTTGTTGAAGGAAAAACTGAAAAATGTAGTTGCTACAGCTGGTGATTCAATGCACAAGAGGTTCTATGGACTTGGATAAAAGAACTAGAAGTAACAACAAGAATTAGAAGTAAAACTTGCACAACAACAAGCAATGGAAGATTTCAAGCGTGAAATGTTGAAGCAGCTTGCAAACACAGGTGTTCGGTAATTATGACAACAGGTAATTTTTTTAGTTCATTATAAATCTTGCAGCAACATGAAATATTTCAAGCGCAGTTGCTGCTTGTTTATAAATGTTGCAGCAACATTACTTTATTTTGTGTTTATTTCAATTTTATGATGCTTGGTAACTGTTGCTAGTTCTTACAAGTTAATCATTGGCTCTGTCACGAACTCTCATTGGAGTGGACACAGGAATGAGGATCTATGGACTTGGATATTGATTTTTAAGACAAATTATTGTTTAGGGATAGTATTCATAATTGTTGAGAGAATTAGTAAGTGCAGAATTGCTCATCCTTGTTGTCATGGGTTCTTGGATCGTATGGATTACACTACAAAGTTTGGAATATAGTTATGTAGTTATTGCTGCCTGTATTTCTAAAGCATCCATATAGTTTCTTATAGTGGCAAGAATTGGAACATCGCCATAATGCAGACTTATCATTTTAATTACGTGTGAAAATAAATAGTTTAATTACAGTTAGAGAAATTGTGGGAGTTCTGGTTGGATTTATAGGTTATTTTCTCTAGCAATTTTATACGAACAATCTAAGATGTATTAGGAGTCTTTGGAGAATTATTGAGTGTGGTACGACTTTGGAGAACTAACACCATGTTCTTGCAGGGAAATGATTTTCGCTAAGCAAGGTGTCTTCTTTTTGGATGTCGTTGAAGTTGCTTTTTCTGGAGATTGTGGAGATATTATTATGAAATGATTTTGGATGTAGGTTGGGAAATGAAAATTTGGATGTTAGACATCTTTTTGATACAAGTTGTAAGAATTGATACAGGTTGTATTTTGAGCAATTTTATGAAGGTTATATGGTCAATGTTATTATTGTTATGATCTCTTGAAAACAGGTTATATGAATTGGAAACATATGAATTATGATAATAGGTCATCAGAAAACGAGTATGCACATAACTGTTGTTGCAAAAACAATATAATTATAGCAACGATAAAGGTTGCTGCAAAAGTAATATTATAGCTAATGTATGGCAACGACAAATGTCGTTGCAAAGTGTTGTTGTCAAAATATCAGATATGTATTGCAACGACAAATAACGTTGCAATACGTTGATATGTATTGCAACGACATTAGCGTTGCAAAGGATGTGACGAGTTCGGACTGTTATTAGCAACGACAACTAATTAGCAACGAACAAAGTCGTTGCGAAAAATGTTTGTTTTGGCAACGAAAAAAGTCGTTGCAATAGCCTTTCACTACGGCGTTACCGGCAACGACCTAGCAACGACAATTGTCGTTGCCAAAACCTGTTTTTGCAACGACTTGATATGTATCGCAACGACTTTTGTCGTTGCTAAAAATGGTTTTTCTTGTAGTGTTATTAAAGTACGCATTAATACAAATCAAACAAGACCCCACATGACTATATATTTTCTTATATATCAAGACAAAACGAGAAGATTCTCTTCAACTGTGAATAATGTACACTATTCGAAATGAGAAGAACAATATGAGACAGAGAGAGTACGCTTTTATAATTGGTCAATATTCAGCGCCATACAGCAAAATTGGTCTGATAGAAAGAACCAAAATTTCGGTCAAGTGAATTGAAAGTTTGAAACTTTTTAAATAAGTGATAGACTGATGGAATATAGAAGTCATTGAAAGAGACCGATTTAGCTTACACTTATTACGTGTCTCTCCTTCTAGAAGCGCATGTTCTCCTCGGTCTCCCTTTCAAATTTGTCAACCCATCACTTTTTTTAGGTAAAATCTATATGCATTACATTTTCTCTCTTTCCACACTATATTTCCATACGCCCATAATGGGCGTACGCTCGTTTCGGGCGGACAGGTAAAAAAATTTGATATACGTATAAAAACTTATACGTATACAATTTTGTAAAAAAATACAAAATACATCTTGTACGCTAGAAACGGGCGTACGCCCATTTCGAGCGTACCGTAATGATAATTTTTCCCCAAATAAATTAAAAAAAATTAAAAAATTCCATTTTTTTTTCGAAAATTTTTTTTATTACGATTTTAAAAAACAATTAATAAATTACGTTAGTATATAATAACAATAATAGGTCATATTTCACATCTGCCTCTTTGCTCTAGTGGTAAAGAGCTGCATATATTGCTCAGAGGTCTTGAGTTCGAATCTCAACACTAACATCTCACTTTTTTTATTTTTGGGTAAAAAATAATGGAAAGAGAGGAGGGGGGAGTCGAACTTGAGACCTCATGGGCATGTAATGAAGTGAAACCACTGGGCTAATGAATCATATTGATATATTGGTAATATTAATACTACAAGTTACAATCGAATTTGGGCTCACCTCATTATTTTATTACAATAACAGTTTTTTTAATCTTGGTCTCAAATATCTATATCTATAGACTATTAATTATTTTAATAATTTCTAAAAAATAATTATTTAAATAATAAGGTGTATCTTATTGACATATATGTAATATTAATACTACAAGTGATGATCGAACTTGAATCTACCTCATTATTTGTTGAATTAATTACTTAAATAATAAGGTGTATCTTATTTGTCTCAAATATTTATTGAATTAATTACTTAAAAAATATTTTCAAATAGCACATCTAAAAATTGATATAGTGGCAAGATAGGATTCTAACGAATTGTAGACAAGATAAGGATAAGATCTTGCATATAACACATCTAACAACCAATCTTGCATAATAGTTTTACGTATTTTTGATTCAAAATAGTTATGCAAGATGAATAAAATCTTGCATAATACTTAACGTACAAATAGTTATGCAAGAAATGACGCGAAAATCGAGTAAAACCGACTTAGAACGACTAACGGCGCAAAAATCGAGTAAAACCGACTTAGAACGACTAATGGCGCGAAAATCGAAAAAATGTGGATAGAGTAGAGTATAGGGTATAGGGTATAGGGTATAAGGTAGGGTATAGGATATAGTGGATAGTGAATGTGGATATATAGTGGATAGTGAATGTGATAAGTGGTTAGTTTGGGCCCAATTCGTTTAAACGCCTTAAAACGATAAAAATTAAAATTTCAAAATTGTAACATGATAGAAAATAAAGCCCATAGTCGTTATCAATTCACAAAATCGGAAAAAAATAATCGAAAACGTCAGCGGGCCTAATAAGGCCGAATTGAGATTTATTGAGGCCCATTATCAAAAAAACAACATAAAACGGCTTAATAAGACCTTAAACCGCAAAAAAATTGAAATGTAAAAGTTGTATTTGAGCATTACCAATATGACGGTTTCGTTTTTATAAGAAAATAACAAAATGAACACTTCGAAATATCTAAACAAGCACTTTCACCTAGTAACGAGTTAATCTCAAGTATATAAGTCGTATAGTTTTACTCATATGTGTGTGATATCACTTCGTTACTCAAATAAACTTTATATAAAACTTTCATTAAATGTTACGAAACACTCAAATAATCCAAAATAATGACATTTCACATCTTTGTAATGTCGTTATTGATTGATTACTCTATATTTAATGAAAGTTTTAATGAAATACGCATACATATATGATTAAACAAGCAATAACGACAATACGAAGATGTGAAATGTCGTTATTTTAGATTATTTGAGTGTTTTATAATA
Organism: Oxyria digyna; assembly: GCA_029168935.1. Lineage (NCBI taxonomy): Eukaryota > Viridiplantae > Streptophyta > Magnoliopsida > Caryophyllales > Polygonaceae > Oxyria > Oxyria digyna. The sequence continues at coordinate 11,084,947 of JAPVLV010000010.1, read as the reverse complement.
TTTAATGAAAGTTTCATGTAAAGTTTATTTGAGTAACGAAGTGATATCACACACATATGAGTAAAATTATACGACTTATATACTTGAGATTAACTCGTTACTAGGTGAAAGTGCTCGTTTAGATATTTCTAAGTGTTCATTTTGTTATTTTCTTATAAAAACGAAACCGTCATATTGGTAATGCTCAAATACAACTTTTACATTTCAATTTTTTTGCGGTTTAAGGTCTTATTAAGCCGTTTTATGTCGTTTTTTGATAATGGGCCTCATTAAATCTCAATTCGGCCTTATTAGGCCCGTTGACGTTTTCGATGATTTTTTTTCGATTCTGAGAATTGATTACGACTATGGCCTTTATTTTCTATCATGTTACAATTTTGAAATTTTAATTTTTATCGTTTTAGGGCGTTTAAACGAATTGGGCCCAAACTATCCATTTAACACATCCACTATCCACATTCAATATCCACTATCTACTATCCACATCCACTATCCACTATCCTATACCCTAAGTCGGATTTGCTCGTTTTAAGTCGGTTTTACTCGATTTTTCCGCCAACTTAATTTAAGTCTGTTTTACTCGATTTTCGCGCCAACTCGTATTAAGTCTGTTTTACTCGATTTTTTGTGTCGTTACTCGTTTTAAGTGTGTTTTACTTAATAAGACTAAGTTTTATATTTTTCAAACATAATTAACCATCGATGGTGTTGATATCTTTAATCCAAGTTTGTGTTGAAATTTTTCAAACATAATTTATCATTTGTCATATATTGTATAAATTTTGTAGTTTTTGTTGAAATATATTTTGTTTTATATTGAATAAGGATTTATTTATTAATATATATTATTTAAATAACAATATTAGAAATACAAAGAAAATATTTTGGGAATGATATGGATTATCATAGTTTTTTATCTTAAAATATATTATAAATATAAAAAAGCTTACACACCTGCTTACTTGAATAATTCTTTTTCCTCAAAATTATTAAAATAATTAAATCAATAAATATGTGGGAAAAAAATAAAAAATCTATTTTTCTATCAAAAAATGAGGTAGATTCAAGTTCGATCATCACTTGTAGTATTAATATTATAAATAATACCAATAAGATACACATTATTATTTAAATAAATATTTTTTCTCGAAATTATTAAAATAATTAATTCTATTGATATATGAGACTTGTACTATTAATATTACAAATAGATCAAAAAATCTGTTATTCTAATAAAATAGTGAGGTGCACCCAAATTTGATTGTAACTTGTACTATTAATATTACAAATATATCAATATGATTCCTTAGTCTAGTGGTTTCACTTCATTATATCCCATGAGGTCTCAAGTTCGACTCTCCCCCACCTCTCTTTTCATTGATTTTTACCAAAAAATAAAAAAGGTGAGATGTTAGTGTTGAGATTCGAACTCAAAACCTCTAGGCAATCAATGCACCTCTTTACCACTAGAGCAAAGAGGCAGATGTGATATATAACCTATTATTGTTATTATATAATAACGTAATTAATTAATTTTAAAAAAAAATCGCAATACGCCCATTTCCAGCGTACGGAATTTTGTAATTTTTTTTTGTAATTTTTCATTTATTTGGGAAAAAAATTTATCATTACGGTACGTTGGAAATGGGCGTACAGACCAATTTTCAATTTTTTTAGTGTATACGTATACGTATACGTATGCATATGTACAGTGGCGGATCCAGGGGGGTGCTTGAGGGTGCGGCCGCGCCCCCTTCACCCCCAACAACCTCTGATTATAGATATAGAGCCGGACCAAATATTGACAGCCCCCCCTCCCCCCTTAATCTGACATGGAGACTGAAAAAGTGCAGGAAGAACTGAAGGAGGGGAGAAGACGATGTAATAGGTTTTCTTCCTTCTTTTGTTTTGAATCTGAATGGGCTCCTTTCTTTCAAAAACAGGCCTTTTAAATATAAAAGCCCAATCAAATATATAGCCCATGATTCCAAGTATCGTACAGTTGCTCATAAAAAAGCAAACATGTTGTAATATTTTGAAACTTGAAAATTTGATATTACTAATTAAATAAAAGTGTGTTAATTAAAAAGAATCAAAATTCTTTCAGTTGGATTGGAAACAAATTTTCTTTAAAAATAATAACGATGCAAAATTAAAAGTAATTTCTTATAAAAAATAGAAATTCTAGTAAAAAAAAGTTAAGGATTTTCTAGCTTAATTTTACAGTAGTATAGTAGTACAAGTAAGTAGTAACGATAAAATCATTAACCAATTACACATAGAATATATGAAAAATATTAGTATTATATTGATTTTAAAGTTCGCCCCTCCTCCCGACAAATCCTGGCTCCGCCACTGCATATGTATACTCAGGAAATTGCACGGTACGCCAATTTTGGGCGTACGCCCATTATGGGCGTACAAAAATGTAGTTTAAAAAGTTTCAAAATGTAGTGCGTATAGACCCCGCGTTTTTTTATTGCTTTTTGAATTGGATCAAATCATCAAATTAAAGAAGGAGATAATAGGAGCAATGCTTCAACCCGTGAAATATGAGGTACACGTTTTACTATGTTTCACAGATTCTTTTTTTTTTTTTTTTCCTTTTTTTGCTACCAGGCTAGAATCGGGGTGTCATCAACTACAGGATGACCACCCCTGACAATCATCAGCGATGATCCGAAAAAACGGCTGATATAAAGGGTACATAGGGGAAGCCAACAGGTGTGGCCTAATACTGTTGAGATACTCAACAGATAATGTTGAGTCAGGATTGCAGTTTAAAACTGCTTTAATGAAATGAGGGTTTTTATCAGAACAAGCCAGAAAATCTGTTGCCCTATTAGCCTCTCAAAAACAATGTAGAATTTTACAATTATCAAAAAAATATAGGTTTTGTTGCGCATCCCAGAGGATATTTTTGATATCCCAAGGAACTTTCCATATCTTATTTGCTGCATTAATCACAGTAAGATTATCACCTTCCAAAATAACATTTTTATATTTTAGTTTTATTGCTAATTTTGTAGCCATTAACATTGCGTGCGCCTCCGTCTGTAAAGCTGATAAAGATTGAGTGTGTTTACTATAAATATCAAGAATTTGTCCTCTATTGTTTCTAGCTATACAAGCAATCATAGATTGGTTGTTTGGTTTAAAAGACCCATCGAAGTTAATCTTTATCCAATTAGTGGGTGGAGCAATCCATTGTTTGTTGTGTGATTTATTTCCGTTTCTTCTTGTTTTGGCTTTGGGTCCTTTTACAGATTTTATTGCGTTTTCCCATTGCCTATATTGGGAATAGGCCTCCTGAGCAATACCTTCTTTTGACACCCTTTCATTTCTAAAGATGATTGCATTTCTGTGTAACCATACCTGATACCATAAGAATATTAGACATTCTATTTTGTGATTATTATTTTTATAATCATAGATAACTTTTGTTAATGTTGTTTCAAATTTATCTTTAACATCAATTTCAAACTTTGTTCCTGTTATTAATTCTAGTTGTTGTATTTGCGATTTGAGATAACTGCATTCAAAGAAAAAATGATTTCTTGTTTCATTGTGAAAATTACATAATGAGCAATATGATGGTACTCAGTTATAATACCTGTTCAATCTATCTGTTGTTGAAAGATTATCAGACACTGCTTTCCATAAGAAGTTCTGTATTCTGGGTGGAATTTCTAATTTCCAAATCCAATTGAAAAGATCCGCATTATCAGATGGGATATTCATGGTATATAATTTTCTAGCTGACATTGTACTAAATTTGCCATCTGCAGTCTGATTCCAGATTATTTTGTCATCTATATCATTTTGTGGAATATACATTTTAGTAATATGAGAAACTATTTGCTGGGGTAAGATCTCATTCAATCTTGGTATATTCCATTCTTTATCGGAGGTTATATATTCAGATACAGTTTCCGATTCTTGACATTTTGTACTATCGAAATATTGTCTGATATCAATGTTATGTATCCACTTATCCTTCCAAAATTTAATAGTCTTTCCATTACTTAGGTTTCATTCTATACCTTTAATAAAGTCATCTCGTAAGTGTAGGAGTCTGGAAAATTGCCAAGATTGTTTTGTCTTCTTTTTATAATCAAATATAGATCTTTCTTTAAGATATTTTTGGCTAATAAGAGTCGCCCATATATTACTCTTTTTTGTTGCCAATTTCCAAAGCAGTTTTTGTTGTAGCGCTTTATTGAGATTTTCTGTAGTATGGATCCCTAATCCACCTGAATCCTTGGGCTTACAAATGTTATTCCAATTTGTGATTGGTCTAAATCCTGGATTTGAATTATTCCAAAAGAACTTCTTATTAATTTCATCCATTTCCTTACAAACACCCTTTGGAAGATAGAAACATTGCATTAAGTGATTTGCTTTAGATTGTATGTTAGACTGGATTAGGATAGTTCTACCTGCTTGGGAGATAGTATTAGCTTTCCATGATGAAAGTTGGTTTTGCATACTTTGTATCACATATTGAAAAGTATCATTTCGTACTCGTCCCCTAACAATAGGGATTCCTAAATATTTTTCCATAGCATTCGTAGGTTGTAAATTCATAATAGAGGCTAATTGTTGTCTTTGAATGCTAGAGATATTCGTTGATGTTTGGAAAGAACTTTTGTTATAGTTGATAGCCAAACCCGATAAATCAGTAAGTTTTTGTAAAAGGTTCTTTATGTATATCATATTTTTCATGTTAGCGTTTGCTAAAATAATGGTATCATCCGCAAAGCAGAGAAACGGAATACGCATACCATTCTTATTTAGTTGTATGCCAACTCTATGATTTGTTTTTTCTGTCTCTTTTTGCAATGTTCTTGCAAGATATTCCATAGCTAAGATAAATATAAATGGGACAATAGGATCACCTTGTCTAAGACCACATTTAGGTTTAAATATAGGACCAGGCTCATTGTTAACTAGAACTGAGAACGAGGCCGATTTGATACATGTCATAACTAAATTAATCCATTTATTATCAAAGCCAAATGATTCTAATACTTTTACTATAAAAGGTCATTGTATTTTATCATATGCCTTTTCCATATCTAGTTTTAGTGCCATCCATCCCCTTTTTCCTTTTTTCCTATTATGAAAAGAATGGAAAACTTCATGTGCAATCAATATGTTATCGAATATAGATCTATTTTGTACAAATGCTCCTTGACAGGGATGAATTAATTTGGGCAAAAGACTTTGTAATCGGTTGGCAAGTATTTTAGTTACTATTTTGTACAAAGTTGTGCACAAACTTATAGGTCTATAATGGTTAACTGTTGTTGGATTGTCCACTTTTGGAATAAGCGCAATAAACGATTGTGCACAATCCGATAACATTATACCAGTGGAAAATTGATTTGATTGAGCTAATAACAGATGGACCTAAAGTTGACCAAAAGGATTGGTAAAATTCAGCATTATAACCATCTGGGTCCGGTGTTTTATTATGTGGGAGCTGGAATACTACATTTCTTATTTCAGCATTCGTGGGAGGTACACAAAGTTGTACATTATCTTCTTCTGTTATTAGTTTAGGAATAATTTTAAATTCTCTATCTCTTAGGTCTATTGTATGCATAGATTGATATCTTAGTTGTAAATCCTTAGTTAAATTTGTCATAATCTCGTCTTGTTTTGTGTATTTTATTCCATCTAAGGATTCATAGCAAAATATTTTTTGTTTGAATGTTCTTATTTTAGCCGATGTCTGAAAATATTTAGTATTTTTATCCTTATCATTATAATGTATAATTTTCGCTCTCTGTTTCCAGTATGAATGTTGGAAATCTAAAATTTTATTATATTTTGTCAACATTCTGTTGTAATGTTTTGTCATTATAGTATTACGGTTTTGAAAGCATTCATTCTCTATTTTTTGTAGTCTCTCTGCAGTTGTTTTTAGTTGTTGAAAAATATTATTATCGTTAGTCTTTATCCATTTTTTAGTTTCATTTTTAACTGCTTTTGTTTCATGAATAATTTAAATGTATGAGATCCATTGAAATGATAAGACCAAATCCTTTGTACTAAATTCTTGTATGTTTCATTTTTGGCCCAGTTATTATCAAATCTAAAAGGGTAATTTTTTGTATATATTTTTTGTCCGAGTTGAAGTAAAATGCAGCAATGGTCAGAAGTTGTAAAAGAAAGATGTTGTAACATGATCTTACTAAAATAATAAATTAAGTTTGGTTGAAGCAATACTCTATCCAATCTTTCAAAAGTACTTTCATTAGTGTTACTATTATATCTTTTCCAAATATATGGGAATCCTATTATATTATGGTCAATTAAACCATGTGTACTAACAAACAAATTTAATCGTGTCAATCTAGAAGCATTAACTTGGGATCCACCTAATTTATCGTTAGGCGTAAGAATATCGTTAAAATCCCCCATTAGTAAAACCGGTTCTATGTGTGAATTTATAATTTGCGCTATAAAATTTCAGTAGTCCTGTTTTTGGGGTTCTCTACTAGGAGCATAGATGAAAATCATAACAAAATTTTTAGAAGGTTCATCATAACTAATAACAATTGTATTATTGCTATGAAATTTTAAATTTAAGTAATTAGCCTTGATAAAATTAGTACATAATAACCAAAGGCCTCCCTTAGTCCCATCTGTCGGTGATATAAATACCTTTTTAAAACCAATGTTTGCCAGGAATTGGTTACTCGGAGGTTCATTAAATTTTGTTTCCGCTAAACAAAGCATATCCAAAGCGTGATTCTTCCTAATATAGGATATTTCAGTCCAGAACTGGGGTCGACGCACCCCTCTACAATTCCAATAGGCTATATTCATAAAAACTATTTGAAAATATATTAGCGGTTTTGGACATCTCATAATTTTTAGAAGAGTGGAAAAAGGGATTGTTATAGTCTGTATTAAACTCCACACTACACACATCATGAAAATCATAACAAAAAGGGATCGTTTGATTATTATCTATAGAAGCAAAGATAAAACATCCCTTTAAATTGCTATAATGAATATGACTTAAACCATTAAGATTGAAAAGATGCAACAATTTAGGTTTGTCGAGCTCGTTAGTAACGCTGCCACTATTTTGATAATAACTGTTATGGGGAAGAAACATGTCAAAACTATTCTTATTACAATGCAGTATATAGATGCCATTAAGAAGACCGTAAGGATTATGGTTTTTATGGTAGACTTTCCAACCTAAATTATCATAAATTGACCAAAACCATTTGGGATTAAAACTGTAATAGCAGACAAAATTTATGTAATTATCTATGAAAACAAAGTGCTGGTTATGAATGTAAACTGAAATATGATTGTAGATGTTGGTGTTGTGATAAAAGAGGAAAATGAAATCACCTACTTCATGGTTAATACTCACGGGAGAAAGTGTTTCTACATTAAAATCATAAGTATGTAATTTGAGCTTATAAAAACTAAGAGTTTGATACCAAATTGTGTTGTCAGACAACAAAATATAATTTGACAATTGGGTGTAAAGGATCTTACTGTATTTATAGAAGAAGAGGATAATTCTCCTAAAACACCAGTAAAACATTATATGCCACTCACTAGTCCTATTATTATGATTCATATAGCAAATAGAATACAGAGACCAAGGCAACATACAATTGATATGAGAAATGGAGTTCCCAAAACATTTAAAAAAAAATAGCCAGCATAATAGTACATGATACATAGTTTTTGTCACAGTTTTGAGCTTGATTGTAAACACGGTTGTGATCATGGTTGTTGAGACACATCAAAAATTGGATGAATAACATACCAGTGTTTTTGACATACCCATAGAGCTTCGATGAATGTTCAAATAGGGAGCAACAGTGACAATCAAAAAAATAGGCCACAACAATATTCCAATCAAAGTTTCCACAGTTTTGAATATGGTTTTGATCAAGGGTTTGGACATGGTTGTGATTATAGTTGTTGAAAGAGAAGAGAAAAGGAAAAGGAGAACTACCTGAGACATGAATAAATCCAAAGGGTTTACTGTGCATATCAGTAACATAGGCAAGGCAATATACAGAACTGAGATAAATACAATTGTTAAGATTAGGGAACTTGATGAAATCATAGCAAATATCAGGCATAAAAAAAGACATAGAACTCTTACAAAATTCAGCATCGTAACTCAACATGAAGAGGTGAGAAACAAGGATTTGATCAAGAATTTGAAACTGATTATGATCATGATTGAACTCAAAAACGTTAGAATAACCTAGAAATTGAAAAGAAGGGATACCTGAGATTTGATCGAACTCGTAGGGTTTTAAGGAGTCTTCAATTTGTTTCCTGTACTGATGAAAAAGGTAAAAGAGAGAACAAGATTGACAAGAATTTTTGCCATAGTTTTGAACTTGATTTAGATCTGAGATGTGTACATGGTTTTGGTCACATATTTTGATTGAAGAAAGTAAAGAGAAAAAGATCTTACCTGAGCCATGGCTGCTGTCGTCAGCGGGGTTATATTCCTTGTCTATGTCTGCCAATTCGTCCCAATTTTGATAGAAGAACCAAAGAGAAATACAGAGAAAGTTGTAATTGTGGAAATCTCCACAGTTTTGATCATGATTTTGGACAAGAGTTTGGACAAAGTTGTGGTATATAGTTTTGACAGAGTTTTGGTATAGAGATTTGGGGGAGAAGAGTAAGAGTAAAGAAGACCTACTTGATCCATGGCCAAGGCCAGAGGGCTGGTGGATGCCGATTACGAGATCATGGTTATGTACAAGGCGGTGAAGCGGAGGAGGGTAGAAGAACCTAGAAGAATACAGAGCGTATTTTTAGAGTGAGAAAGAAGAGAGATAATATTTTTCCTTTTTCACCAACCTGCATTTGTTTCACAGATTCTTGTTCTAGAACAACACTCTCGACTTTTGTTTTTGTCCGATTTCGTGTGAAAAACTCACCCATATTTCTTCGGTCTTACCAACATTTTTTATATCGATGATACATTTGACAAATTTATTAGTTTTACCATTGCTATAAAACTGAATATCACTTGAAAATTACGGCGTTTTGTTTGATATACAGAATTTTGATGGTGAGCTTTATGTAATTTTATTTGAATATGATATGGTGAAAGATTCAGTATGAAGATGGAGGGTTGTATGAAAATTACGAACAATACCAACGTAAGCATATTCATAATGCGTGTTCACAAATATTGTGCTACCCTATTGCATCATCAACATCTTAGCACTTGAATACACATTTCTATGAAGCCGTACTGAATCCTCTCTGAAAGCATTCATTTTCATCGGATTTCTTTAATAATACGGAGTAATATATAAAAACTCAAATAGTCTCTCTTTTAATTTTTAATTTTAAAAACTATTCAAAATTCGTATCATCAACGTCATACTCATATCCCACTCTTTTAGATTCAAAGATTATTGAACTTTGTAAAATGAATTGATCGACTCAAACAATTACAGTAATCTTTAGTTGTGACTTGTGACATTGAAATAATTTAACATTTTTCTCACGTTTATATAATTATATATCTTCTCTACACATGTCAATGATTTATCGTTCCCAAGTAAAAAATATACGTATATTTTTAGACATCACAGTGGACCAGTATGATTAATATGCAAATTACGCACAACAATCATATTTTAATATTCCACATACGTAATCAGTGACGAGGGAATAATAAACATGTACTCCCGCCGCCGTCCCTTAATGATCTTCTCATTTGTTTTTGGCACATTTTTCGAGACACATTTGTCGAGACACATTTTGTAACGTTAATATATCTAAATATATGATGATAAAAATTATAATATTTTCAAAGTACTCATTGAGACGAATCAAACGAGATCTCACATGCATATATTTATTTTTATATATTGAAAGAAAACGAGAAGATTCTCTCGGTTTGTGAATAGTGTCGAAAAAGCAAATGAGGACGGAAGAAGTATAACAAATTAACAACAAAGCACATTGTAATTTCCCTAATATACATACGGGTATTGTAGAAAATGGGTTTGATGAAGTGAGGTGGAAGAAAAAAATGAATAAAAAATGAAGTTAAGTTTCGTTATTGAATACGGAGTATGGTGTAAGAAGCCGCAATTTGAAGCTTCAAAAAGGTCTGGTGTTGTGTTTTCTCTCCCTATATAAACCAAAGTCTTTCACACTCTCCCTCCACCCCAAATCTTCTGCGCTCTCTTCTTTCTCTTTTTTCCCACTTTTCTAAACTCAAAATTCAACATTCTTTTGTGTCGATCCACGAGCTTCATCGGCAACCAAACTCGCCGATCTCTTACTGTAGTTGATTTACTGATTTTGCGCGCTTAAATTGCGATTTCGTCATTGTTTACAGTAATTATACAGAAGCTGATTAGGTTAATTGCTGCGAAATGGATACCGGTAATGATCTGTACAGAGTGAGCAGTATGCGGCGAAATAGCTCGAATATGTGGCGGAACAACACGAATGAGGTGTTCTCGAGCTCGACGAGGGAAGAAGACGACGAGGAGGCGCTGAAATGGGCGTCGCTTGAGAAGCTGCCGACTTATGACCGTCTCAGAAAGGGGATTCTGATGGGATCTCAAGGAGCTGCGAATGAAATCGATGTTCATCATCTGATAGGCCCCCAGAAGAAGAGTCTTGTTGATAAGTTGATCCGTGTTACTGACCAGGATAATGAACGCTTTTTGTTGAAGCTCAAGAATCGGGTTGAAAGGTAATTTAATGCTTTAACAAATTAACAGTAAACTAATTAATTTCTGTCTGTTTCTGCTTGGGTTTAATTATTTAGCTATGATGATGATGATTAGAATTTCCAATATTACATCTGGCTATGGTCTAAGGGCGTGTTTGGCAAGACCAAAAAATAGCACTTACTGACATACCATAGAGGATCATCTTACGGCTTTCTTAAGCAAGACAAGAAAACAAGGAAGTTGCTGGGTTGTTAATTTTTAGTAGTTGACCCCTTTTTATTGTATAGCTGTATCATTATGACTTAGGATTAAGAAAGGCTTGATTAAGAAAACAAACAAAGAGCATCTAAGTAATGAAAGAAAGAAAACAAACACATTATTCTGTTTTTGCATGGTGGTGACCACGGAAGTCAGTATTGTTGTAGTTTTGTATATTTTTGATATAATAATTGTGGCGTATAACAAATAAAGCTTAGCTTGCAAGAGTGAATTTGATATTAAACATGGTTTTAAAACTTTTGAGACTTTGTAGGTAAAATTTACAGTTTATAATATAAGAACTAAAATTAGGTAATTTAGTAATTTACCCTCAATAAAATACTGTATAAAACTCAAAATATTAACTTGATTCGTTCTGGTTAGAAAAGCTGATTACTTCTAGAGTTTAAGTTCTTCAGAGTTACAAACCTAAGTAGTGAGAAACTCTCTCTTTAATAGAACTTTATTATTTGTGGTAGATAAATTTGGTACAAGAATAAAAGAAAATGGTAATTCTAATACGTACCAGAAAAAAAAACTACTGTATCTGACAGCCTTTCTATCTGTAAACTTGATTTCATCAAATTTGAGTTGAAACAGTTTATATTTGCACCTATTTCATACCAACAGGTCAAGTTGATGAAGTGGTTTTGGTAGACCTGGACTAATAAGTCATAATCATGTGTTCATAAAACTTGTACTTTAAAATCTTAACTCTTTCTATTTGGGTTTAACTCACAACATATTTGTGATGGCCCTCTAAGATGAATTTTATGTGAATGGATTGGAATTAAGTGTCTGATTTAATGCAATTTTATTTCAGGGTCGGCATTGATATGCCAACTATTGAGGTGAGATTTGAGCATCTAAGTGTCGAGGGAGAAGCATATATTGGCAGCAGAGCGTTGCCTTCGTTCCTCAACTACACCACTGACATTGTAGAGGGCATTTTGAGTATTTTCCACCTCCTACGCAACAAAAAGACACACTTCACCATCCTCCATGATGTTAGCGGATCCATCAAGCCTAATAGGTAAGGAAAAATTCCTCGAAAGCCCAAATTAAAAATAAATCTTACACTGTATTGGCTATTTGGCTTACATCATTATTGTGAGGTGTGCAGAATGACATTGCTTTTGGGTCCTCCGAGTTCTGGAAAGACGACGCTGCTGCTGGCCTTGGCTGGAAAACTTGACAAAGCACTTAAGGTAGACAAGTTGTTATTAGTTTGTATGCGTATTCAATGAAGAAAATTGGTTCAAAGAACTTAGAAATCATCCTGAGTGTTATGCAAATGCAGGTTAATGGCAAGGTTACATATAATGGACATGAGATGCACGAGTTTGTGCCTCAGAGAACGGCTGCATATATCAGTCAACATGATGTTCATTTGGGAGAGTTGACTGTGAGGGAAACCTTGGCATACTCTGCCAGATTCCAAGGCGTGGGAAACCGATATGGTAAGTTTGGTTATTATTTATTTTGATCATCTACTTGTTCTCTTTATAATTAGTATCTCCAAATAAAATCTGTAGCTCAGTGCTTAATTTGTTGTCATTGTTTGAACTATATGCAGATATGCTAGCTGAATTGGCTAGAAGAGAGAAAGAGGCGAACATTAAACCTGATCCTGATATTGATCTCTTCATGAAGGTAAGGAAATGAAAATACAAAGAACAAAGACTGGAGTGAAATTTGAAGAGTATATTGACATTTATATATGTATATGTTTTAGGCTGCAGCATCAGAGGGACAAAAGGAGAATGTTGTCACAGAATATATCCTAAAGGTGACTTTCATACTTGATTCCTTGATGAGTTTTATGAATACCAAAACAATGCTGACACTTAGTACTTAAATGTTTCTCAGATTTTAGGCTTAGAAGTCTGTGCTGATACCATGGTAGGAGACCAGATGGTTCGTGGTATCTCAGGTGGGCAAAAGAAGCGTGTCACTACTGGTAAGTGGCAAATTGAATTTCTGAACGAACTAACAAAATCTGCTGAACCTTTTTTTTAATAAAATAAAACCAAAATGTGATATGAGAAAGAAAAAATACATGATTTATTGCAGGTGAAATGCTTGTTGGACCATCTAGGGCTCTATTCATGGACGAGATCTCTACTGGTTTGGACAGTTCAACAACTTACCAGATTGTGAATGCATTGAGACAAACTGTTCATATCCTCAATGGAACAGCTTTGATATCTCTCCTGCAGCCTGCACCCGAGACATATGATCTCTTTGATGATATCATTCTCTTATCTGATGGAGTTGTGGTGTATCAAGGTCCTCGTGAGAATGTGCTCGAGTTTTTTGAGCGAATGGGGTTCAAATGTCCTGAAAGAAAAGGAGTTGCAGACTTCTTACAAGAGGTAATAAACAAAAACATAATTACAAGGAATTAGTTTTTTCCCCTGAATTTTAGATGGAGTAGTTACAGAAAACTGTATGAATTTCCTTATATAGGTGACCTCAAAGAAAGATCAACAACAGTATTGGTGCCGTGTTGATGAGCCATACCGTTTTATAACTTCCAAGCAATTTGCTGAAGCTTTTCAATCATTCCATGTTGGTAGACGAATAGCTCAAGATCTTTCTGTTCCATATGATAAGAGCAGAAGTCATCCAGCTGCTCTTACAACCGAGAAATATGGGATTGGGATGAAGGAGATCTTCAAAGCAACTCTTGCTAGAGAATGGCTACTCATGAAGAGAAGTTCATTTGTCTACCTATTTAAAATATCCCAAGTAAATCTCCCTTTCTCTGTACTAGTTTAAAATTTTCATTTTGACATCACACTCACCTTTTGACATCACACTCACCCTCTGAATCTTTCGTTGTTCAGCTTACAGTTGTTGGTATGATTGCAATGACTGTCTTCTTTAGAACCAAGTTTGACAAAGATCTAACGGGTGGCAACATCTACACGGGTGCTCTCTTCTTTGCGGTGATCATGCTCATGTTTGTCGGTATGGCTGAAATGTCAATGACAATTTCTAAACTCCCTGTGTTCTACAAGCAAAGGGATCTCCTCTTCTTCCCTGCATGGGCTTATGCTCTCCCTAATTGGCTCCTTAAAATCCCGCTCACAATCGTCGAAGTTTTCATTTGGGTTTTCATGACTTATTATGTTATTGGATTTGACCCGAATATTGGAAGGTTGCTGAAGCAGTTCCTCATCCTTGCACTTATCAACCAGACCGCTTCTGGTCTTTTTCGGTTCATAGGTGCCGCTGGAAGAAACATGATCATTGCAAACACCTTCGGTTCATTTTCTCTGCTTGCGCTCTTCGCCTTGGGTGGATTTGTCCTATCAAGAGGTAACAATAACTTGAATACCTAAAAAAAAACAATATATGTTTCTTACAGAACTTGAACATGAAGTTTTGAGTGTTTCTTTTTCTTGCAATTTACAGAGAGTGTAAAGAAATGGTGGCTATGGGGTTACTGGTCTTCTCCCTTGATGTATGCACAGAATGCTATATGTGTAAATGAGTTTCTTGGTCACAGTTGGTCCACCGTAAGTTTTCCAGTTTATTACCATCATTTTGCTATCTGTTGCATCTCCCAAAGAAAGATAATTTACTAAAAATTGGCATTCTTTCGCAGATCTATAACGGAACTATAACTGTGGGTGTGAAGACCTTGACTGACCGCGGATACTTTCCACACGCATATTGGTATTGGCTCGGAGCAGGAGCCTTAGTCGGATATGTCTTGATATTCAATATTCTCTACACTTGGGCTCTCACTTTCCTAGGCCGTAAGTTCAATGTAGTTTTTGTCTTTCTGATTTTTTTTTTCAAGGGAATCATAATAAGCAAAATTTTGAAACTAATTGCAGCATTGGAAAAGCATCAAGCTATGCTAACTGAAGAATCAGAAGAGGATCAGCAGAAGAGGAAGAGAAGAGCTGGAGCTATTGAGCTATCACAACATGCAAGAAACGCATCCCAAAACACCGCACAACCAGTCCAAAAGGGAATGGTTCTTCCTTTTGAGCAGCACTCTATCACATTCGACGAAGTCAGATACTCCGTCGACATGCCAGCAGTAAGTGTTTGTTTGGTGATTAATTTATAAAACCATCTTAAAAGTAGTTTATGAAATTTGAAAATTAGGTGTTATGGATATTTGTTTCAGCTGAAAAATAATTATTCTTTTGCAAATGAAGTTTTTATTAAGCGTTATTCACAAACCATTTTGTAGGAAATGAGAGTACAAGGTGTGAATGAGGACAAGCTGGAGCTTCTCAAGGGGATTAGTGGAGCATTCAGGCCAGGTGTTCTCACTGCGCTTATGGGCGTCAGTGGAGCAGGAAAAACCACTCTCATGGATGTTTTAGCTGGTAGGAAAACCGGAGGATACATCACAGGCGACATTAAGGTTTCTGGTTACCCGAAAAAACAAGAGACCTTTGCTAGGATTTCAGGGTATTGTGAACAGAACGATATTCACTCGCCCAATGTCACTGTCTATGAGTCCTTGCTCTACTCTGCCTGGCTCAGATTGTCTCCTGATGTAGATGCTCAGATTAGAAAGGTTTGTACTTCAGACAACTTTCACTTCAAAACTATGACCTTGTTTGGCAATATGTTATTTTATTTATACACTTCATCACAAACACTTGCTGCTTTTATAAGTTTTGATAAATCTGTAATGAAAGTAATCATTTTCTGTCGTGCTAATAGTTTATATGATTCTATTTTTTCAGATGTTTGTGGAGGAGGTTATGGATCTCGTTGAATTGAATAATTTGCGAGAAGCACTTGTTGGCTTACCAGGTGTAAGTGGTCTCTCCACTGAGCAGAGAAAGAGGCTCACAATCGCCGTTGAGCTTGTTGCTAACCCATCAATTATATTCATGGATGAACCAACCTCTGGGCTCGATGCTAGGGCTGCAGCTATTGTGATGAGAACAGTCAGGAACACTGTGGACACAGGAAGAACTGTCGTCTGTACCATTCATCAACCGAGTATCGACATTTTCGAAGCGTTTGACGAGGTAAGATAGCAGAACTAGCGAAATAAAAATAAATATGTTGCATAATTAGTAATCTGTTCCAATGGTGGATAAATGCAGCTATTCCTATTAAAGAGAGGAGGACAAGAGATATACGTCGGCCCATTGGGACGTCAGTCCTGCCAACTTATAAAATACTTTGAGGTGAATTTTTTATTACCACATATGTAATGAATTTATAAAATTTTCTTTATGCAAGATAAGTAACATATAATCTTGTGGTTATAACAGAGTCTTCCAGGGGTACCTAAGATCAAGGACAGTTACAATCCTGCAACTTGGATGTTGGAGGTCACAACTCCGGCTCAAGAACTGGCTCTCGGTGTAGATTTCACTGATTTATATAGAAAATCAGAATTATTCAGGTAAGGCTTTTAAATTTCACACACTTCTGCAGATTTTATTCTTCTATATATATTTATAATGATAAGATGCATTTTATTCTTCAGGAGGAACAAGGCTCTTATCCAAGAGCTAAGTACACCGCGTCCTGGCTCACAAGATCTTCACTTTGCCACTCGATATGCACAGCCGTTCTCGGTTCAGCTTCTAGCTAATCTGTGGAAACAACATTGGTCATATTGGCGAAACCCGCCTTACACTGCTGTTAGATTCCTCTTCACAACATTCATTGGCATCATGTTTGGGACCATGTTCTGGGATCTTGGCAAGAAACTGTAAGTTCCATTTATCATCAAACAATGGGTACTTAAAAAAACTCTTTTCCCGCAAAAAAAATTATAATTTTTTTCTCTCGTGTAACTTTTCTAACAAACCCTTGTTGAAATCTTCAGGAAAACACAACAAAATCTATTCAATGCAATGGGCTCCATGTATGCTGCTGTCTTATTTCTGGGTGTACAAAACTCCTCGTCTGTACAACCCGTTGTTGCTGTTGAAAGAACGGTATACTATCGAGAAAATGCAGCTGGAATGTACTCTCCCATGCCATATGCTCTTGCCCAGGTTAGTAATTAGCATTTTTTGTCATGAGATTAAGGGTCTGTTTGGAATCTAAATTTGATGCAAAACAATGCATTATTTTGGAATCCAAACACACCCTAAGAACTTCTCCCGATTCTCTGTGTTTTAACTTGTTTAATGCGCGTTTTCAGGTTTTGATAGAGATACCATACGTCTTTACACAAGCACTTGTTTACGGTGTCATAGTATACGCCATGATAGGATTTGAATGGACAGCAGTCAAATTCTTATGGTACCTCTTCTTCATGTTCTTCACACTCCTTTACTTCACCTTCTATGGTATGATGACTGTGGCTGTCACACCAAACCACCACATCGCCTCCATTGTTGCTGCCGCCTTCTACTCCATTTGGAATCTCTTCTCCGGATTCATTATCCCAAGACCCGTAAGATTCTCATTCACTCACAATCTTAATTGTAAACACATTACATTGCTTAGTAAATTTAATAGTTCACATACTGAAATGGTAAATCCGTCACAAAGTATTGTAAGAAAAAGTATACAAATAGATACGGAGAGAAATGTTTGATCTTGACAGTTGAATTTTAGTGTGGCTAAAATGCACTGAACTCGACTTAGAGGGATATTCCATCTGAGCTGAATCCGCGCCTTAAATGCTTTGCTTTGTTTTTCGTGTATTTACAGAAAATTCCCGTGTGGTGGAGATGGTACTATTGGGCCTGCCCCGTCGCATGGACTTTGTATGGGCTCGTTGCATCACAATTTGGTGACATTCAAGAGAATCTTATAGACAAAAACGAAAGCGTGGAGAAGTTCATTAGAGATTATTTTGGTTTCAAGCATGACTTCTTAGGAGTTGTTGCTGGTGTTATTCTCGGGTTTGTGGTGATGTTCGCCTTCATCTTTGCCTTCTCAATCAGGGCATTCAACTTCCAGAAGCGGTAGAAGAAAGCGAAGGAGAGTTATGAGTTGTGGAAGATGATACAGTACATAAGTGTAGATTTCTTGTGTTGTAATGTGTGCTTGACTAATTTTTTTGCCCTTGGCTAAATAGAGTAGAACTGTATAATATCACAGAAAGCCACTTCATATGTTGCTCGATGTAACTTTTAAAAATTAATGGTACATATATCTCCAGTTGCAAGTTTTCATTTAACACTAAACCTCTTAATGAATCTTGGTGTTAACTTTTGGTCACTTGAATTTGAAATTACTCAAATCCATAACATTTTTTCACTTTCAAAATCAAAAGAATAAAAGACAAGGCTTCCCTAATGAATAGTACACTTTGTATACAATTACTCATTTGACCTTGTCTAATGAATACGAACCAGCCCAACCCGACTCAACCAATTAACAGTCGAATCCGGTTCGACATAAATACATTTCACCTTCTTCATTACACCAGAGGTCGAGCAGTGCTCGCCGTAGTCTATGGTGAACTCCAGCAATGTGGTGCTCGGCGACCGCAATGAGGACTCGACGGTTGGACGGCGATGAATTTTGCATTTTGACAACGGGAACCCCGAGACTAACATTCGAACTCGAACAACAGAATTTAATTCGGAATAGTCGAAGGACGCTCACCGGCGATTAAGAGCATTGACGACGACGACAAACAACACTTGTCTTTTGGTGATTCTTTGGTGTTCCGACGATGAGCACGAGATGGAGAGAATTGAAACAGAATGGGGGCTTCTGCACTCATTGAATGTAATCGAAAACAGAGGAAATCAAAACTTTTTAGGTCTCAACTAGAATACCTAAAACTAGATCTGAAGCTTGGATCGAGAGAACTCTTCAAGAACACATGGCTAGAGCAAGGATAAAAACCCCTTAAAAGTTCTCAAGCTGTTCACTAGTAGAAGAGTGTCTCTAACCAACTTTAATATCTAGTGCAAATAGTTTTTTTTTTTATAGACAAACCAACATCCATATGTGCTTACGTGTAATTATGGACGCTCAAGTATTGCGCCAAACATTGTCATCCTAAATGGCCTAAGCCTAATTGGTTGCAATGTCTAACTTTAAAACGGTAACTCCATAATCATTAGTTTAGGGCGAAACCATCGAGGAAGACGAAGGCGAGGGAATGAAGGATGAAGGGGAATGAAGAACACTTGACTCCGTGGTGCTTCGGGCAACACACAGAGGAGAAAGGTCTGGTTTCGTCAATAAGAGAGGACGAACGAGCTCTGTTGATCGAACGAGAAAGAAGAAATTGGAGATTGAATATTTTAGTTAGTTGCAATTTGGATTTGATGATATCTGATTTTTAATCTCTTTCCAAGTAATTACAGAAACAACGCCAAACGTTTGGATTTATGACAAAAACGCCCTTATCAAATTCGAAGAAATTACAAAACATTACCCAAATTATATAAATGACTTATAATAATTATTTTAACACCAAAATAAAGTTAAAAATGTGTAACTTAGGTTTAAATAATTTCATTAATATTTTCATCTTGATTTAACCATATTTAAATCTTAACATTAATTTGTTAATGTGATTTTAATAGTAAGTTCAATAATTATAAGTTTCATTCATGTGTAACATCATATACTTGTACAACTTTATATAACAAATTTTCATTTCATCTCATAATTATAAAAATTCTTGTATTGGAAATAAATTGACGAATTACCAAAATATCCCTATTAAAAATGAGTGTTATTACAGCACACTATCCTCCGTATGGAAATGATCTGTGATAGTCAAGCTTCTCGACAACCCCCTAAATTTTTATACCATAGAAAGAAAGCTAAAGGAAATGTGAAGATTGAGCAATATAATGCAAATCCTAGATCTCGCCCATGGATACGTGGGTGATTGAATATATCATATGGAGTATGGAGGATTTAAATAGATTCAGTAGCATGCATATTCATCATTGCTGCTATGGAGACATTTTCTCTTCTTTTCAATTGAGCAGAAAGTTCCCCCCTTTAATATGACGAAGAAAGAAAAGTTGAATAAAAAGAGAGTTTGTGAGATATGATATGAGAAAGTATAATAATGTATGGTTTCTAATTGTACGACTCATATGGTCTATTGAATATAGCACATACGATCGTTTAATCTCTTAGCTTCTCCATATTCAAGACGAGTTTATAAGACTTTCAACGTTCACGTGCGCATGAGTCTATAAAAAATAATTAGACTTTCAACATTCGCGCACGCGAAACCCAACTAGTAATGATAAAGGGTCCAAATGTATACTTTTTACCTTGGTTCTGAATATTCGGGGATTATAAAGTCTTTGAACTGTTTGAAACCCAACTATATTTTTCGTCAAGAATAGTTGATTTTGTCCAAATCTATACATTTCAACTTCTGCCAACATTGTCAGATTTCAATCCAAGCACCCAGTGGTATGATCATTAGTTGATATAGTGGGGATGAGTTTCTTTGAGCGCTCGTCCGAACAGGACGTAGAGCGGCTCAGATGAAAGACAAATAAAATGAAGCAATTGAAAGCTGAATTTTACACCAGATATAGCAGACATGATGAAATATGAATACAATTTCCGAGTAATTTTTGACATTTTTGCTCTCATATTACAATCAGCAAATATGGGCAAACAAGAAGGAAGAGACAAAACCCTCAACCCTACATCTGCTATATAGCTAAGATTAATATCTTTCATTTTGAGAGATTGTTCAACTCTCTCACCAGGTGGAATTAAGGTATTTAACAGATAAATATAACTCATTAATGTCCAAAACCAGCTAAAAAAATTAAGGCTTAGGCTGATCCGAACTCATTAAACCACTTCTCATGGCGATCAATATCAGCTGCAGAGACACTTGGCTGGACTTTGCGTATAGCCTCTTCAAAGTCGCACATTGCAATTGGGTCGTTAGAGATATCTTCCTTTGACATGTTCTTGATCTCGTCTCTTGTCTTTCCAGCAATTTTACGCCTCATGCCATTCAGAGAAGCGTCTCTGCACACATTTGTTAGATCATCTCCACTGTATCCCTCTGTTCTTCGTGCCACCTCCTCAACATCAACATCAGTAGATACCTAGGTTTGGATTCAAAGCACATGGTGAAAAAACTAAAATCAATCAACAGATTTAACATTTTAGATCATATGAATCATTCACAACAGAATTTATTAGTGAGCAATTTTTTTCAATACTTTGTTCCATCAAGAAACAAGAAAAGACCAAGTTCAGCATTTCTTTTCACCTCAACAGATTTCAAATTGATGCGTATGAGCTCCTTTCTGCTGTTAAAATCGGGAAGAGGAATATATATACGTTTCTCCAGGCGTCTCCTATTGTACCAACAGAAAATATAATTAGCTAAAGTTGGAAATAATGAACAAGAGCACTATAGCAGACACAAAATATCATGTTTGATAATCAAAAATAAAGAAGTAGTTCACAAACGGCAACGGTCACTAAAGGAATACCTGAGAGCCTCATCTATATCCCATGGGAAATTAGTAGCTGCGAGAACCATAACTATTTTACGGTCTTCTCCCACAGCACTTCCATTCACACCATCTACCTGAACAAGCAGTTCAGACTTCACTCTACGGGATGATTCATGTTCTCCTGAAGCCCTGGAATAATAAAACAGGACAGACCAGGATAATCAGGTACTCCATTGTTACTTAAATTTGCGCACACATGTACAAAGATGCTCTTTCGGATAATTAAGGAAAGATTTTCAATACGGAAAAAAAAAAGGTAAAAAAAACCTGAATAATAATCAAGAAAGTAAAGATATTACAAGAAACACCCTCTGTAAGAAAGCTGTAATCTTGTTGAAAATTTTGTAGAAATTGAAGACTATTAAAGTGTGCAGCGTCTTTTTTCTCGGGAAGATAGTCATATTCCAAAATCTAGGTGAAGACTAATTTACTCTAGTGCTGTTCTGTCTTGGAAAGGTAGAGAATTTTAATCACCTTGATATATAAACTACTCAAAAAACATCAGCGAGATCAAATTGCTGGAATAATAAATTGTAAAGATCTTACCCTCTAGAATTGCAGAGGGAATCAATCTCATCAATAAAAATAGTACTGGGAGCATAAGCTCTAGCGAGGTCAAACAAGACTCGAACCATCCGCTCACTCTCACCACGCCATTTTGAAGCCAATGTTGCTGAGGAGACATTGAAGAATGTAGTTCCACATTCAGTGGCAACTGCTTTAGCTAAAAGTGTCTTACCAGTACCAGGAGGACCAAACATTAGCACACCCTTCCATGGTCTCCTGATTCCCTACAAAAAATACAAATGGTGCAGGAAAAAATTAATAAATGAAGATGGAATCAAAACTATACAGGCTTAAAGAATTAGTGATCAGAATTTCAGTCTCCGTGTTATTCAAGTGCGAAAAGATATAGTGCTTAATCTCATTTTTGCAAGATGTGACAACATACCTGGAAATAATCAGGCATCCATAAGGGAAGAACAACAGCTTCCTCAAGAAGTCTTTTTGCTTCAACCAGTCCTGCTACATCATCCCATGTGACTCCAGGGGTAGAATCCAGAACATCTCTTTCAAGCATTGCAGCCAAGTCAGCATCAGGACCCTCGTACTGTCCTCTTTTTACCTTCCCATCTTCAGCGTCACCATTCTAAGATTTGATTAAGTCAGCTTAAAATAAACAGAAATCATATGGATAATTATATGACAACCATAATATAAACATGAAACTCGAAACCAATGATAAAGTTACTAATAAGTTGTAATCAGTAATCACAAAAAGCTTGATCGTTTAAATTTTTACTGATCAAAGATTCTCATATTATAAAAACAGTGAAGTCTATCAAACAACAGACAGCAGCAAATATTAGCAACTATCAAAATCAACAAATATCATTACGAAAAAAAATTACTTGCTATTTTAAAAAAGATGAAGACCCTTTCTCGAGAATGTTTGACATTAAGATATACAGACAAATGGATTAAGAAAAAGGATTAAAGAAAAACCATAAACAATTGCAGGTTTATCATTCATGGGTTCAAATGTCCAATAGGAATTAGCAACGACATAACGATAAAGCAGGATGGGACATACTATTGAGTCTCCCTTAGATTTGGAAGAGCCCGTTCCTTTTCTTCCAGTGGATGATGAACGAACTCCACTACTGCTTCTGGTAGAGGTACCTGCTCTTGCACCACGTGGCGCACTTGTACCTGGTTTTGGAGCAGAACTTCGAGCCCAAGCCCCGTCTTGAGCAGATCTTCTTGTACCCACTGGACCACTCCTTGCTGACCTCCTGTTATTATCCTGACTTGGAGGCCTCCAAACATCAGGATCGTCCATAGGTGGAGCCGAAGAAGTTGGGTACTCATCCAATGGTTGAAAAACAAATGACGATTTGGTGGAGATTGGAGGAGACTGAGGGCGCCGCCCCACTGGAGCGTCCTTGAATGATCTTCTCTCAGCATCTAATTGTTTTACAACTTCTGTTTCCTCAGATATAGCTTTCTTGACATTCATCCATTTTGATCGAATGATAGGATCATCAATTGAGTTTAAGTGCCTGAAAGATGAATCTAGAGAAAATCAACTCAAGTACAGTGAAACTCAGGAAATCAAAAAGGATGATTTCTGATTCATTCAACAATCTCACACATAGTTTCTGAAAGTTTGAATTTTCCACATTGATCTACATGGTTTCTTCTGACAATCAATGGTACAATGCAGTCCCATTCTTCTAAAAAAATCAGTCCCAGGATTTTTTTCTTAAGATAATAACTTATGTAAACTACATTTTCTTCCCTTTTGACAAGCATGACACTAACAGCTTCACTGGATCCTCCTCAACCTCTACAATAAACAAACTATAGCAGTTACGTAGACGTAATTAAACTTTCAAAACTTGCTCTCAGACTTATCACCACAGAATTCTTGAACTAGCCCTAATTCACCAAATTTCACAAACAGCCATAGCAGACAAAAATCACAGCCGAAATCATACCAGAAACATTCTGAATTAAACAAATCGAAATGGAAAAGTCACAAAACGGAAGGAAAGAAAGAAATCAGCAGAATGCAAAGCACAGGAAGCTAGGGTTTGGCGCAGAAGCAAAAAGAGAAAGTGTTACTTGTTGATCTGCGCAATGGCACCATCGAAGAAGATAACGGAGGTATCATAGAGGCCTTCCATGGCGTAATCCCTAGCCAGCTTCAGGTGATCTTGCAACCCCGTCAGCGTCGCCGCTCCGCCCATCCTGTATTAAATCGGAGATTCCCAATTGGATTACGAGATAAGAAGCTCAGAATTAGTGCAGTGGGATGAGAAATTAGGATCCCGGAGAGGAAATCTAGGAGAATGTAATTTCTCAAGATTTGTTGACCTCCTTCCTTGTCAGGGAAGAAGAGGAGGATGATACTTTGTGGAGCAACACTGACTACGTCTACTGCAAACAAAGGAGCCCACCAACTTTCTTTCTCCTTTTTCTTTATTTTGAAATTTAAATTTAACCTTTTTTCCACTTTTCATTTTTCTCCTAGACTTGAAGCTCAAGTTCACCCATAAACGATAGAACATCATGGTAGTTGGGCCAAACCCCGGCCCACGACAACTTCTCAAAAACTTTTTGAATTCACTATTCACATATTTTATTTTATTTAAAAAAAAAAATTATAATATAATATAATTATAAAAACATTGTTTGAAATTATTTTTTTTATTAAAATAAAAAAATTCGAACATTTGATGTCAAAGAAGATGAGGGTGCCAAGTGAAATGGTCGAGCATCCTGGGTATTGAGGTATGTCATGTTTTGAACATTTCCACAGACACCAATTTGGTGAGAATTTGGCTTGGAGCCGGGGAAAATGGCTTCAAAGTTGATGTGCCTCGGTTGGTCTTTTGGTGATTGAATTTGGGCGAGCATCATGGGAATTGGCCGGGCACTTTTGACATTGGCATGGGCTAGAGCTTGAGCACTTCCAAAGGCGCCAAAATAATGTTGACATGGCTGACTTACGCCCGGAAGAAATGGCTCGTTCTCGATGTTGCTTAAGTAGGGCCTTTGAGCTTGTTGTAGGTTGAGCGCCATAGTTGATGGTCGAGCACTCTTAGCTTGATTGAGTGCTCGTTCTCGATGTTCTAAATAAAGCTTTATTCTTGGTGCCACGTTTAATATGTAGATCCAATTGTTATAAGATAGGCCTAGGTTTCTACATGAGTATATCATGTTCATTGCACTTTTGTTGGAGAATTAATCAGTCTTACTACATCATCGGCATAAACTATCTTGCATAGTGTTAGTTGGAATAAAAAAACACACCAAAGCTTGGATGAATTGATTGTTAAAGTATTTGTCAAGTTTATGTAGATTCCATGATTTATCTAGGTTGAGGAAGGATTGAATAATGTCATTTTCATCGATTGGTTCATGTGTAACAATGAGGTCTATTGTTTTTTCTTGGTACCAATAATCAGTTTAGAATTTAACCGCTCTTCCATCTCTTATCCCGTGTTTGTAATCATTTATATGAATTAGATTGTTATCCATGTCAATAAGAGTTTTTCCTTTCCTGGCTCAAGTGAGAACAAAGAACTAGAAAGTTAAACGTGTTAGGGGTAGGAGTAGTCCTGAAATGGGCGACCTCCTGGAAAGTTCTCATGTTAACATGGGATAACTCTTCTAATGCTTGTAGCCTTACACTACTTTTCAAATTTGTCATTCTTGAATGTGAAATAAGTTTGACTAATTGTGTTCATTGCCATGTTACTTTTTATTTGGGGATTTCTTATATGTTCGGTAGTGCTCATGTTTTAGGTATTTTTCTCTAATGATGGTAATTACACCTGACAAACAGGTCGAACGGGTTCAAGTGAAAATAGGTTCGGGTCAAGCCGGTCGATAAAATTTTCAGATTGGGCGGGTTCTGGTCGGGTCGTCCAACGAGTTTCAAATGTTCGAATTTTTTATTTTAATAAAGAAAATAAATTTCAAACAATGTTTTTATAATTAAATTATATATTATATTATCATTTAATAAAAAAAAAATTTATTTTTATTTAAATGAAATAAAATATGTGAATAGTGAATCCACCAACAAGTTTTGAGAAGTTCAAAGGCATGTTACCATGGCGCCGACCATTTTACTGCCACAAAGGATGATTTTCAAGACCACACAAAACTTGGTGCCCGAGGTAATCTTCCCCAATTTCATTTTGGCACACTTGGTATTCTCAACCCCGACACAATTCCATGATGTTCAACCTTGGTGACACGAGGACATCTCACAACAAAGGTGGGGCAATGATGTGCTCTCACTTGAGAACTCAAGTCACATTCCAAGGCGCACGAGTCATTTTGAGGTTCCTTTGTCAAATTTAGGACCCCGGAGCCAAACACTATACATGGTAGGAACTGAACCTCAGGATGCTCCGCCAGAAATGCACATGGCGCGCCATTGGTCAAATGGTGACACTTTTCTCGTACACCACCCCAGCCATTGGACTCAAATGCATCCAAGGAGTCCAACAAGACAAAGAACGCTCGGACAAGTGCCCCATAGGTTCAAAGTGACAAAGGCCATGCTTGACGTCCGACGCCGCCTATGCGCGAAAAAAGGGTTGTGCGCGTCCGAGCCCTTCCAACCACTTTGGCTCGAAGCACATTGGTCCATTGGTCCTAAATGGACCCAAGTAGTCCAGCAATGGTCCAAGCGCGTGTGCCAAAGGCCTTGAACCCGAGGAACACAATCCCTTAATTGGCTCCATCAAGCATTAAAGTGGATCCCTAAAATGTCGCCAAGATCATGACAACCTTGTCCATCCACATAAGCGTCTACAAGGCTCATCGTAGAATCCATGATCAACCATAATAAGTGCTAGATACATCCCTAGTCTTTCTCCTTTCGATTTGTTCACATTATTGTTTAAAATTCCTATATTATAGCTTCTTTATGTTTTGATTTGGAGAGTGATCTTGTGCTTGCAGCTCAAGACGTCTCCTCCCCTATAAAAGTCAAGCTCGGCTTCACGTTGAGTTTAATAGCAAAAACATAGTTAATAACTTCTTCTACTTTTGCCTTGGCGTCACAAAATCCTTCAAGAAACGCTTAGTGGACCCTTTGTGTTTTTTTGCTTATCTTCTTCTCTTGGTGTGATAACGATCTACCAAGAACAACCTCAAACCTTTTCTCAAGAACTCTATAGGCGGACTCCTCGAGTTCTTGTCTATCCAAACACCTTATCCAAAGTCACGTCATAAGCTTTGTCTTAGACACTCCATTCACTTCGACATAAGGCCTTTCCGCAGCCTTAAACACCATAACCACGCCTTATCCAAGGCTCATTCACTCATCCTTCCATCAAGAGACAAGAATACTTGCCACCTTGATCTAGATCCGTGCACAAAAGACGTTCCTAGAGACGAGAACACATCACAAAACTCGAGAGACACGCCGCCATCGGTGCCAACCTATTCGTTTCTTATATAGAGTTTGATAAATTTTACATCTCGGTTTTAAAAACCGATATAAAATATTGGTATCATACGTCACTTGTATTTTGTATCTCAAACTTGCGAACAAACCGGGATAAAAAAGGATGTATATTTTTTTAAGACACACTTTACAAAACCGAGATAAGTTAAGGGTGATAAAATGCTAACTTTGTACTAATGGATCGACTTGTCCAATTCTGCCAAGTCTAGCGAGAAGCCAATTGTCTTGTCGACGCTCTTCCCCGCCCGTGTTCTCCTTTCCCGTCAAATTTCATTTTTTGTCGGATCCCTCAATTTTGGTTTGTACCACGCTCTGTACCACGCTCAAAGACATGTTAATGGATTGGCTAAACCTAGTTTAATTTTAGCCTAGCTTTTATTGCATATCGAGGGGTTTGTTTCGACAAAAGAAACTTTCAGTTGTCAATATAAAGACATGATGATGGAAACAATTGAATCGTTTCTCATAAAAAAAAACTTGAATGAGAGTAAGCCTACAACTACAAGTCATGTTATGATTATACTTCCAAGTTCCAATTGCTGAATTTGTTATAAGGTTCTCTTCACTCTTCACATGTTAATGTTTTTTACCCCTAAATCTTGCAACAATCGTGTTTGTTTAATGCAAGCTAGAAACAAGAAACTCATTTCCATAAGATATGTTTTCACCAAAAACTTTCCGGTGTACATAGTAATTTACATGAAGGGGAAATGATAACTTTCGAATTTACAACAGCAGTGAAACAGAAAAGAGAAGCACATGTGAAATGGAGTTGATCATGTAAGAATATTATATTATATATATATACGTTCATATGGCCTATGTGTCTTTCGGTTTAATTATAAAAATTAAGTTCATATTATATATCGGAGTTTTAACATTATAGTCGATACCGTGATGGATCGGTCTCGGTTAAAGTCGTTAGAATTCGGGGTATTTATTATCCCTCGTCTCTTGCCTAATTATGTTTAGTTTCCTTTATATATATTTAACGGCAGTTACCAAAGTAACTACCATTACGTGGGTTATATATAAAGGAGGTGGTTCTACGGTTAATGAGAAAAAAAAAAAGATATAAAAACTTTCTTGTGTGCAATTCACAATAAGAGGAAACCGTAGCCATGGAGAGCAAAGTTTGATTTTGCCTTTTCCATCAAAGAGCAAATTCAAGGAAGGATTAAGGGAGGAGAACAAGTCATCGTCTTGATTGATTATTGTCAAGGCTAATTGAACATGGATCAAGGTTAGTAAATTTCTATCTCCCTCCTTGATAATGTTTAGGGTTGAATCATATTAAGTCTAGATCCATTTGGGGTTGATTTTATGTCTAGAAATCATTAAATTTTTTACAATTGGTATCAGAGCGGTTTAGACTTGTATGATTCACCGTTAAATTGACATGAGAACAGAATTGTATTGTTAATTTCAATGGGTTTTCGCTGAAATGATTTCCTGTTGAGATTTGAGTTTTGTTCACATGACATTTACAGAATTTTGTTGTTAAGTGTTGTTCATGTTAAGAAACAGGCGTTGTCGTTTAATTTGCCTGGACTCAAAATACATGCATGCATTGTTAGTTATGTGCAATTACACGTACATGATATTACCATTAAATATTGCATGTTCGTTGATTGATTAATGGATGATCAGGCCATAGATAGATTACATTATCTAATCGTTTTAGATGATATCGGTTACATGGCATTATGGTTTTATACTCAATAGAGTGTTATTTATATTTAGATATAATTCAGTATTTTAGATACATTAAGACGGGTAGTTTATGTTATGAATTGTTAACACATTATACGATTAATTTTACCCATTAAGATTCAATGTCTGGATTGTGTATGACATGCTAGTCACCAAAGTGGCCTTGTTATACTCTATTTGGATAATTGAAATAATAGTATAATTTAATTGATCATGATTATAGAGATGCTATGAATGATATAAAAGTTTGATTGATCAATTGCATTATTGACTATATTCTAGGAGATCACCCAAAGGTGGGTCATTGAATGTAGTTAATAAAATAAAAGGATTTGGTCATTACTATGCGGGTAGAATAGTATGTGTATCCAAAGATAGCATGCTTGTTCGACTTATGCACGTTGTGATTAATCGTTAAAGTATGATTTTGGCATCAATGATAGTGTTGTGTTTGAGTATTGCCCAAAGGTTACTTGAATGCATGATTTAAGGATTTCATGACTATTTGAATCTGTATTAGAGTTCTCAAAGCACTAATAGGTATGCATGTATTAATGTTTGCAGCTTCATCAAATATGTTTGCATCTGCAAACTCTGTCGTAAAGTTCAATGGGCTTAATTATGATGAATGGTCTGAACAGATCCGGTTTACACTGGGTATGATGGCATTAGACCTTGCAATATTAATAGAGGAACCCTCGGCCATTACAGATGAAAGCTCCGTTACTGAAAAGTCTCGTTATGAGGCGTGGGAGCGATCTAACAGGTTGAGTCTAAACCTCATGAGGATGACGATGGCTGAAAGTATTAAGCCATCTATGCCTAAGACAGAGAATGCTAAGGATTTCATGCGTATAATTAAGGAGTGTTCACAATCGGATTGGGCGGACAAGTCTATTGTAGGAAGCCTCATGTGTCAGCTAACTACAAAGAAGTTTGACTGGTCTCAGCCTATCCATGATCATGTGACGCACATGTCTAACTTGGCAGCAAAGTTAAAGACCTTGGGAATGGATGTTAATGAAACATTCTTGGTTCAGTTCATCATTAACTCTCTACCTTTTGAGTTTGGCCAGTTCCAGGTGAACTACAACACCATTAAGGATAAATGGAACTTTCAGGAATTAAAGGCCATGTTGGTTCAAGAGGAGGGGAGATTAAAGAAGATGAAGGATCAAGCTATTCATCTCATAGGTCATGATGGTGCCAGCAGCAGTAAAGGGAAACCAAGTAAGAAGGATAAGAAGAAGGATAAGGCCTTTAGTAAGGGACCCGAGGGCCAAATCCGAAAGGAGAAGAAGTGTTTCTTTTGCAAGAAATCGGGACACTTCAAGAAAGATTGTCCGAAAAGGAAGGCTTGGTTCGATAAGAAAGGTACACATTATGGTTTTGTTTGTTTTGAATCGAACCTTATAGAAGTGCCTAATAATACTTGGTGGATAGATTCTGGTGCTACTACTCATGTGTCTCATATTAAACAGGGATTCAGTTCGATCCATCCCATAAGAGGAGCTGAACAATACTTGTTCATGGGGAACAGGATGAAGGCACGAATTGAGGGCATTGGGACTTATAGATTGATCTTAGACACTGGTTGTCATATAGATCTTGAAGGATGTCTTTATGTACCAGAATGTGCTAGAAATCTTGTTTCTGTAAGTAGATTGGACAATTTAGGTTTTTATGTTAAGTTTGGACATGGTGGTTTTTCACTGTATCGAAATGATTTCTATTATGGTAGTGGTACTTTGATTGATTCACTTTATAGGTTCAATCTTGATGTTAAGTTTTCTGATTCCTTGTTTCATATTGAAAGTCAGGGCATTAAACGTAGTGCATCTAATGAAAGTTCTGCTTTCTTGTGGCATCAAAGATTAGGTCATATTTCCAAGGAAAGAATAATGAGGTTGGTAAAGAATGATATTCTTCCTCAGTTGGATTTTAGTGACTTAGATGTGTGTGTGGACTGCATTAAAGGCAAGCAGACCAAGCACATAGTAAAGAAGCCAACCACGAGAAGCACTCAGCTTCTTGAGTTAATTCACACCGATATATGTGGTCCATTTGACGCTCCTTCATGGAGCGGTGAAAAGTACTTTATCACCTTTATTGATGATTACTCACGTTATGGATATGTATATCTACTGCATGAAAAGTCTCAATCAGTGAACGTCCTAGAGGTGTTCATTAATGAAGTGGAAAGGCAGTTAGATAGAAAAGTAAAAGTAGTGAGATCGGATAGAGGTGGTGAGTTTTATGGGAAATTCAATGAAAGTGGACAATGTCCAGGTCCATTTGCAAAGTTGCTTGAAAGTAGAGGTATTTGTGCACAATATACGATGCCAGGTACACCTCAGCAGAATGGTGTAGCTGAGAGGCGGAATCGTACATTAATGGGAATGGTTAGGAGCATGTTAAGTAATTGTTCATTACCTCTTTCATTGTGGATATATGCATTAAAGACTGCAACGTATGTTCTTAACCGGGTTCCTAGTAAGGCAGTTCCTAAGACTCCTTCTGAACTGTGGACGGGAAGGAAACCTAGTTTAAGACATCTACGTGTTTGGAGTTGCCAAGCAGAAGTAAGGTTATATAATCCACATGAAAAGAAACTCGATCCTAGGACGGTCAGTGGCTCTTTCATTGGCTATCCTGAAAAGTCAAAAGGGTATGTATTTTATTGTCCTAACCATAGTACAAGAATAGTTGAGACGGGCAATGCTAGGTTCATTGAAAATGGTCAAACTAGTGGGAGTGGTGAACCACGAAAGGTGGACATTCAAGAGATTCAGGTTGAAGTTCCCACACCTGTTATTTCTCCTAATGTTGTTGTTCCAATTGCTGCATCACAGTCAAATGACACAATGGAACGACTTAATGATGTCCATATCCCACCGAATGAAGTTATGGTAGATGAACCAGTCATAATTCATGAAGAGAGAAATGAACCACATGAACCTTGAAGGCGATCTGTAAGGGAAAGAAGATCTGCCATTCCAGATGATTATGTGGTTTATACTATTGGAAGTGAATGTGACTTAAGCCTTGATGAAGATCCAGTCTCATTCAAGAAAGCCATGGAATGTGACAATTCTGAAAAGTGGTTGATTGCCATGAAAGAAGAAATTAAGTCTATGGGTGATAATAAAGTCTGGGACTTAGTGGAGTTGCCTAAGGGTTCTAAGACTGTTGGGTCGAAATGGGTCTTTAAGACCAAACGTGACTCAAAAGGCAACATTGAAAGATATAAAGCCAGACTTGTTGCTAAAGGTTTCACCCAGAAGGATGGCATTGACTATAAAGAGACCTTCGCTCCGGTATCTAAGAAGGATTCTCTAAGAATTGTTTTGGCTTTGGTGGCTCATTATGATCTAGAGCTTCACCAAATGGATGTTAAAACCGCCTTCCTAAATGGTGAGCTTGAGGAAGAAGTATATATGGACCAACCTGAAGGATTCTTGGTCACAGGAAATGAAGATAAGGTGTGTAAGCTGAGGAAGTCAATATATGGACTGAAACAAGCTTCCAGACAATGGTACTTAAAGTTCAATGATACCATCACGTCATATGGTTTTGTAGAAATGGTCGTTGATCGATGTATCTACATTAAGGTTAGTGGGAGCAAGTTTGTGATATTAGTCTTATATGTTGATGATATTTTGCTTGCTGCAAATGACATGGGCATGCTACATGATATAAAGAAGTATCTCTCTAAGAACTTTGAAATGAAAGACATGGGTGAGGCATGCTATGTGATTGGAATAGAAATAATACGAAATAGATCACAAGGATGGTTAGGATTGTCTCAAAAAGGTTATATCAATAAGGTCTTAGAGAGATACAGAATGGATAAATGCTCCGCAGGAATAGTTCCTATACAGAAAGGGGACAAGTTTGATAAAAAGCAATGTCCCAGAAATGATTTGGAACGAAAAGAAATACAAGGAATCCCATATGCATCAGTGGTAGGGAGTTTGAACTATGTTCAGACATGTACTCGACCAGATATCAGCTTTGCTGTAGGAATGTTGGGTCGATATCAAAGTAACCCTGGAATGTACCACTGGAAGGCTGCAAAGAAGGTTCTCAGGTACTTGCAAGGCACCAAGGAGTTCATGCTTACATATAGGAGATCCGATAATCTAGAGGTCATTGGATATACAGATTCAGATCATGCTGGATGTAAGGATAGCAGAAAGTCTACATTTGGCTATCTTTTCTTCTTAGCTGAAGGAGTAGTGTCATGGAAGAGTAGAAAGCAGTCCATCATTGCTAGTTCTACTATGGAGGCCGAATTTGTGGCATGCTTTGAGGCCACTATTCATGCATTGTGGATGCAGAACTTTATCTCGGGACTTGGGATTGTCGATAGTATAGCCAAGCCGCTGAGAATTTATTGTGATAATTCCGCAGCCGTTTTCTTCTCGAAGAATGACAAGTACTCTAATGGTGCTAAACACATGGAGTTGAAGTACTTGTCAGTCAAAGAGGAGGTGAAGAAACGTAGAGTGTTCTTTGAGCATATAAGGTCGGATATGATGGTAGCGGATCCGTTGACTAAGGGATTACCACCCAAGGCGTTCATTGGCCATGTAGAGCGTATGGGTATTATAGATAAAGCCTTGCTATTATAATTATGGTTAGCTCATTGTGTTTGTGACACTTTGGATTCACTTATGGTTACGTTTCTGTTTTATTGACATGTTATCATTATAGTATGTATATACACTTATGGTTGTTAGATGACATGTGGTTGTTTGAGAATTATAGTGTTTCTCAAATGAAAAGTAATATTGGGTTCGGATTGGTTTGTGATACATGGAAGGCATCATGTCGCTCTTATAATGATGTGTGACCGCCATGATCCAATCAGTTCTGATTCGATTAAGATTATTTGAACTTGATATAGAAGCACGTTATTAAGCCATCAAGGCGACACAAAGGCCAAGTGGGAGAATGTAAGAATATTATATTATATATATATATACGTTCATATGGCCTATGTGTCTTTCGGTTTAATTATAAAGATTAAGTTCATATTATATATCGGAGTTTTAACATTATAGTCGATACCGTGATGGATCGGTCTCGGTTAAAGTCGTTAGAATTCGGGGTATTTATTATCCCTCGTCCCTTGCCTAATTATGTTTAGTTTCCTTTATATATATTTAACGGCAGTTACCAAAGTAACTACCATTACGTGGGTTATATATAAAGGAGGTGGTTCTACGGTTAATGAGAAAAAAAAAAAAAAAAAGATATAAAAACTTTCTTGTGTGCAATTCACAATAAGAGGAAACCGTAGCCATGGAGAGCAAAGTTTGATTTTGCTTTTTCCATCAAAGAGCAAATTCAAGGAAGGATTAAGGGAGGAGAACAAGTCATCGTCTTGATTGATTATTGTCAAGGCTAATTGAACATGGATCAAGGTTAGTAAATTTCTATCTCCCTCCTTGATAATGTTTAGGGTTGAATCATATTAAGTCTAGATCCATTTGGGGTTGATTTTATGTCTAGAAATCATTAAATTTCTTACAGATCAAGTACGAAAAATTTAGAGCGGTTTTATAATTCCTGGTTATCCGGTACACAATCGCAGCAAAAGATCTTCAAGCAACACTCACATGCCTCGTAGCAGCAGAAGCAACAACACAGTGTGAAGAAGCTGCAAAATACAATGAAATTATATTATTATCTTCAATTAAATATGAGATCCAAACGCGAAGAATTTAATTAAAGTGGCCTTAAGTTACCAGGCATAGAGACAACCCTTTTCCTCGTGGCGGCGGCGGATGTGTTCTCCATATTCAGGCATCTTCTTCTTTCTTCTTCGAATTCGATCCTTTCTTTAGAAATGAGGTTGTAAGGCTATGCATTTTCTTATCGTCTTTTGCCTATAAATATCCAAGAAATATTGGATAAAAGTTTTGTGACAACTACTTCACTATTTGTTTATTAAGTATTGGTGGTAGCATGTCACATTCATTCCAGCTAAGTGTGTTTCCATGTGGTAGACTGAATAATGTATATTGAGAACTATGACTATTTGGTTGGTATATCCACTATGGCACTATGGCACTATGGCACTATGGCACTATGTGATATGAATAATGCTTTAACATCATATTTATTGTCATTTGGCATCAAGGATACTCGCTGGAATCTGGCTTTTCGATGAATTTGAATGATACAACACTTGCAGCCTTGGAGTATCATTTATGATTAGAAGCTTTTTTGGCTTTTAGGTCATACCCAACACACAACTTTAAAGTTTATTTTGTAAGGAAATTAAAAGAGATTATTCAAATTTTTCATGGTCATTCTTTATTATTATCAATGTGGTGTGTGACAGATTGAAAGAAAGATAAAATAAAACTAAATAACGAGAAAAGGTACAAAAATAGGCTACATTACATATTAATTTCGTTCCCTCCTATTTTTCCTATTCATCGTCCACCTTCGGTAATCGAAAATGGTTTCATACGTCGCATATTGACTTTTTTTCCCATAATCTTGCAGATAATTTTAATACGATCGAGTGCATATTAAATTCGTCCAAGATGGATATCGTTTGGCTCTTCAATAGACCCCAAAACAAAGAATATCAACAATATCTATTATATATACCTACATTGTAAAATAGTTATTATATTTATGTATATAAATTTATCACTAAATAAAATTCTCGTTAAGTTTTATGTCTTATTATAAATTTATCTATACATACATTGTAAAATATCTATTATATTTATATATATAGTGCTCTAGTCTATCCTAAACTGATTTGGTCTCACAAAAATCTCGTATTTGCGTATATATATATTTTTTTTATAGAAAGAGAGGCACTCTCGAACATATATATAAATAAAGCCTACTTTTCCACCCGACGAGGTGTAGTAAAACCCCTCACATCATCCATAACAAAAGTACGCACCCTATCGGACGGCTCGTCAATAACATGAACTCCAAAAGGAAAAGAAAAAGCATAAGACGCTAAAAAATCAGCAACAAAACATATTCAAGGTGAAATTTAATTTGAAGTGCAAAAAACAAATCATAGGAAGTAATAGAGAAAAAAGAATAGGTTTTACTGAATTTTTTCTGAAATGAGCTTTTTTTCAGAAAATATTCCTGACGTAGGCTCTTTTCAAAAGAAATTCCCAATATAGGCACTTATGCCAGCTTCGGATTTTTTTTATGTGTGAGAGACGCTGGTAGAACCAGCGTCTCTCGTCCGAAGCTGGTAATTTTTTTTTTGAATTTTTTATGTATAAGAGACGCTGGCTCGCCCAGCGTCTCTTATATATGTTACTTTTTTTATTTATTTTCCAAAAATTTTATTGTTTTAATTTGTTTTTTTTAAGGCTGTGTATAAGAGACGTTGGCCAGACCAGCGTCTCTTATACGTTAAAACATAAAAAAAAAATTATATGAGAGCGTCTCATATAAATGATCTTTTTTTTTTATTTGAACATGTATAAGAGAGCGTCTCTTATACAGATTTTTATTTTTTAATTCCCCCAGCGTCTCTTACACGCAAAATGTTTTTAAAAAAAAAAGTATTTGTATAAGGCGCTGGAATACAAGGCATTTGTTTAATTATTATTTTTTTTCAAAGTTTATATATAGATATTATTATATATGACTTACTCATGTTTGGATGGCTCGTATGGGCTCGTTTGAAATCGGAATCGATCACGACCGATTTCGTTGGGTCCGTATTGATCCCAGCTTTTACCAGATATGTCTCTTATACATAAAAAATTCAAAAAAAAATCTACCAGCGTCACACATAAAAAAAATCCGAAGCTGGCATAAGTGCCTATATTGGGAATTTATTTTGAAAAGCGCCTACATCGGGAATTTTTTCTGAAAAAAAGTTCATTTGAGAAAGAAAAAAAAATCAGGTTTTACTTCCCCATTTTCATGAGTGATCAATCAACTCCAAATAAGAATACATCATGATCAATCACCCCTTTTTTGTGCACTTAAAGCTTTGCTCAAAATCAAACACACCACTCACACTTTATACGACGTACAATGGTTCAAGACAAAAAACAGAAAGATAAACAATAAGATTTCATTACAATATAAATCACACAATTTAATTCTGTAACTCGATCGAAGTAGTTAGCTAGGAAAGCTACTTCAATTCTTCTTGTCGTCGTCATCAGGCTGACAGCAGCAGAAGATCTTCATGCATCCCTCGCATGCCTCGTGGCAGCAAAAGCAGCAGCACACTGTGAACAAACTGATCCAACCCAACATATATTGTTAAGATGGAGAAGAAAGTCGAAGAAAATAAGAAAGTCAACGTTATATGGGTGGCTCATTTAACAGGATACTAACTACTGTAAGAAATAGTTGGCGGAAATGTTAGAAAACTTAAGGTTATCTTAGGAGTATAGAGGACATATATGTGTGCATTTTGCAAAATTTGCAAGAAAGATTTGACTGACCAAGCAAAGAACCAGCCTCTCTCGTGGTGACTATGCTTTTCGCCGTGGTGGCTATGTTTTTCGCTGTGGTCACCGTGTTGGTGGTGGTGGTGGATCCCTAGGCCTCTGTCTTGATCCGCCATTGATGATCTCCTTTTAGAGATAGATAGAGCTACTCGATCTTAGGGCAAGAATTAAGGTTCCATGGAATTCTCCTTAAATACTAGTGAATGTCGACGACTAGATCAATATATAATTTATAATTAATTTGTTACAGCTATTCCGTAGATAGTAATTTATGAGTCATGAACAGTTGTCTTAATGTATGTACTAAGACTTTTTCTTCTCATCATGGTCGTGTCTGTACAACTACTAAATCAAATCATATTTCTTCTACCCTAACTATACTCTCTATTCAGACCATCTACTTGTCGGAATTTCATTGTTTGTTCACAATTTTTTATTATTTATTGTATTTTTCTTAAAAAAAATTGAAAAATCATGTTCTTCTCATCATGGTCGTGTCTGTACAACTACTAAATCAAATCATATTTCTACCCTAACTATACTCTCTATTCAGACCATCTACTTGTCGGAATTTCATTGTTTGTTCACAATTTTTTATTATTTATTGTATTTTTCTTAAAAAAAATTGAAAAATCATGTACAAAAATATCACAAAAAGATTGCTTAAGATCTTTTAGATTACAAAAAGATTTTATGTGTTAATCTTTTTATGATTTTTACCTGCTAATATCTTATTATGTTAGTTTAAAAATTTATAATTTTATTTTTATGATATGACATATCACAAAAATATTGATTTCTTAATAAATAAGAGAAACAATTATATGTTTGTGCTATGGTAGTGTTTTAAACTTAAATAGTTTTATATATGTTGTAATCAAATTAATTAAATTTGTTAAAAATTGATCTATGATATATTGATCAAATTAGATTTTTTTGTATAAAAAGTCATTTTTATTATATTTAAAATTTTAAAATTTAATCATGTATCAATATCATTTGAAGATATCAACTTATTTTTATATAAAATTATATATAATACATAATACTACTTATTAAATATATCGAGCTATATAATTAAACTCGCGCATGGCGCGAGAACTAGCACTATAATGGTATCGTTAGGAATACGCATGATTTTTTATTGTTCACTAGTTTAGCTCGTGCATCTCACAAATTTATAAAATTTAAATTTAATATATTTATTATTATATCTCTATTTAGTAATAATAAAAAAATCTAATAAATAAATTTTTGAAAAAATATCCTATACCATTAAATTGGCAATTAGATTTGATAATTTTTTAATTGACTCAAACATAGAAAGAATAATTAGAGATTTGATATAAGAATCTTTATATAATTAGTTTCAGCATTTCTAACATATGCCCTAAAGGCACATGTTAAATTTACTTTTAATGAAAATTGTTTCCTTACATAGCAAAAATATAAATCCATCACATAAAAAATATAAATACAAATCAAAATATCTTTTAATTCTTTCCATTAAAATCTCATTAGGGCATAGGTTAGAAAGATCGAATTAGTTTATATAAAGAATAGAAAAAATGACATGTGGCGGAGATGATATGGAGACGTTATGTGGCGAAAATGATATGGAGGTGTCATATGGCGAAATCACTATTGTAAAACAATGTGGTAAAATTAAAGATTTACTTTAATAGATATATAGTAGATTATTCCGTAACAAACTTACAAATAAATTTTACGGTAATTTATACGAGGTTTTTTGGTAATAATGTTGTCCGTCCACACGTGATTGAGTACTTATTCGATCTGTTTGAATTTTTCATTTACATTATGATGGAGGGAAAAGAGGTTGGTGCGATTGTAAATTACTCGAATGCTATGATAGATTATCAAATGCTTCCACTAATTCGGGATCATATATACACCCATTTCGCATTCATAGATACACCTCTTTCCAGTAAAGATAAAAATATCTCTGCCTGTAGCCCAGCGGTGAGGGTTAGTATTCCATTACCGTGAGGTGGTGAATTCGATACTCACTGCCGGCATTTGACCTCAGTTACATTAACTGGGGTATGAGACCGTCTGATAAAAGGGGCCCGGTGCTTGCCTGAACCCAAGTAATAAACTAAATCAATCTACTGGAAAAGAGTTTGTTGCTTCCCATCCATCCAAGTAATAAACCAAATCAATCTACTTATATGAAGTGATTTGGAGAACGATGTAAAATTGAAAACGGAGAAGCCAACGATACTGAAGGAGACAAAAAAATAAATATGGCGATAGAT
This sequence comes from Oxyria digyna, assembly GCA_029168935.1. Lineage (NCBI taxonomy): Eukaryota > Viridiplantae > Streptophyta > Magnoliopsida > Caryophyllales > Polygonaceae > Oxyria > Oxyria digyna. Next base: position 11,045,110 of record JAPVLV010000010.1, on the reverse strand, counting down.
CTGGGACATGGATAGCTGCAAAAAGAGTTGTAAGATATGAACGACAGATTTCGAGTTTGGAAAGAGGAAGAAGAAGCATCCACATTGTGGGCTTTTTTTTCTTATCAAATACTGAATCCAACTAAAAAATGGGCCTTTTTTTTTACCAACTACGGAGTACTGTATATGAGACAACCCAAAAAGTCATATCTTGCTATCTGCCTGGTGCATGACAACGCTAAGCGTGGCGTGCATTCTTGGTTTCCAAAAATGCCCTCCGCTTGTTTACGGCGCGGAAGTAAACATTTTTTATAAGAAAAGACCTACGCCTACGCCCACGGTATCGGGGGTAGTTTTTTTTATAATTCGGATATCCATTAAATATCCACGCTTACGCAAACAGTATGCGTGATTCATTACCCACGCCCACGCTTTCTGTTTACGTGACCATACGAGTGTATATAGCAAGAAAAATGAGTGTATATAGCATCACCCTAAAAATATCTCTATTATTTTCGTTGAGAATCAGTAGAAGGTCTTTACTAGTTCTCATTGCGAATCAATAATCTTTACCGATCTGTACTAGTCTGCAATGGGAAGCAGAATTTCAAATATCACTTTTCATTCCGAATAAGAACTAGTATTTACAAATTCGATCCAAAAATAATAAAGACATTTCCGTCCTTCCATATAAACGAGGTGTATTTTTAAAACGAAAATGAGTGTGCCTCTCTTTAATTTGTGATTGTGGCTAATCTCTATATAATTACTACAAAAAAACATTATACTCATCAATATGGTATGACACAACATTTACTCATCAATAAACTATGTCACATCCTCATTTGACATATGCCATTATTTTTCAAAAATAAAAAATTAATATATATATTTTAAGATAATTAATCTAATTTTAATGATATCATTTTCTTATTTGAATTTAGTTAAATACATATACAAAAATCACTATACTAAATCTATTATTATCATTTTCTTATTTAAACGCATATCAATATAAAATATTATAAATCAATTAAAATTCCTTTATTTATATAATAATGATTTAAAATTAATTATAATCAATATAAATATATAATACGTACTTTTATTTATATTAATATTATTTTTTATGTATTTGTATATTGTATATATAGTTCTAATAATTGTTGTTTAAAATATGAGTAAATAAAACTAGTGCTTTACAAAGATATAACTAAACCCATAGCAACTAGAGCTATCAAAGCAGTAATATTCTGTGGAATCTTCCACGGAATATCTAGTAAGCATAAGTTTTTAAGATTACTAGAACCGGTCCCCCGCGCTACGCGGGTCAATTACGGTTTTTTTATATGGTTTAACACTTTAACATTGTTTAATAGACGTCTCGCAGTTTGATCGGACTAATCATATTCACAATCTCTTCAATTAAAGAAATGTAACCCCAACAAAGTAAAATTTATAAACAACGTGAATCAATTCAATCAATATAACGACAGAGGACATGATGACTTCTTTCAGCGGATAAAAAGAAGTAATTTTAGCCTCCGTAAATAGATGATATTAAAAATGTTGAAGTGAGGCAAACACAACTTTTTGATGTTAAGCTCGTTCTTCTTTCACCTAATGCGTTAAAATACAAAATAGTTCAGTTTACCAATTCTTTTAGCATTTCAAAATTGTCCTATTAGAAAAGTATATCCCCATAAAAAATTAAGTGGTCATTACCCCTTCTCGTAGTTATTTTGATGTCACCTCAGCAGTTGCAATTGCTCTTAGCTGCATCATTATAGATATATAATATATAGATAGATTAAAATATTTAATTAACTCATATTAGTTTTTAACCAAAGAAGGAGAAGAAGATGAACGGGAGGAAGGAGACGAAGACGATGTGTTCTTAGTTAAATAGTTAGTGATGAAATTGACATTTAAGAGAATAGATAATTAGGATAAAAATTTAAAATATTAGCATTTATTAGGTACAAATTGACATTACTTCATCAAACTCAACAATTTTTATATCTTTATTATTACTTAAAAGTCAAGCCCCCATTAATGAATAGTAACTCACACAAATTTACTAATTTGCCCTCTTTTAAACAAAAAAAGAAATTACACCTCATACTCCATTTGAATATTTCATTTGTAAAAATACCTACTTATTTTAATGTTTGTAAATATACCCCAATGACATTAATTTTTATAAGGGTGACTTTTTTTCTTTGCAAATATACCCCGACATTTTATTTAATAAGACCGACATTTGTATTAATAAACCCGACATTTTTTACAACTTTACTATTTTGCCCTCTTTTAAAGAAAAAGAGAAATTGCACCGCATACTCCATTTTGAATATTTCATTTGCAAAAATACCTACTTATTCTAATGTTTTCAAATATACCCCAGTGACATTAATTTTTATAAGGGTGACATTTTTCCTTCAGAACTTACTCTTTTGCAAATATACCCCGATATTTATTTAATAAGACCGACATTTGTATTAATAAACCCGACATTTTTTTCTATACTTATTCATTTGCACATATATCATATTTGGTGTATTTTTGCAACTCTGAAATAATTTGGATATTCATGCAAATCATTTATTGTGATGGGGTATATATGCAAATCCATGAAACAAAAATTACTTTCCTCCTTCTGTATTGCACAAAGCCAACCTCGACTTTCTGATTGTCGTCTTTTAAAACTTTCGTCGCCGCCCCCATTCTCACTTTGGTCGCCGCCATCGCCCCCGTTCTCGCTTCAGTCGCCGTTGCCGCCCCTGTTCTCGATTCGGTCGCCGGTGCCGCCGCATTGTCACAAAGAAGGAAACCCCTGGATTCTGCACCGAAGGTATGGATGTTCACACCCTCTGATTCATTCTGATTGGCGATGAAAGCTCAACAATTGAGTGTTCGTAGATTGGAATTCTCTCATTTTACTCATGTGTCAATGCACCCCATGTCCCCAAGTGCTTGATTTGTTGATTTGGGCTGATGTTAGGGGTGTTTTACAAGTGCTCATATCAAAAAGAAAATTGCCCTAAACCTCAATGTGTTTATTCTATAGATGTAAAATATACTATACTGCTAGGGCTGCCCATGAAAACATAATGGAAGTAAATTCTATATTAGTTGATAATTTGAAATGACAAAATAGATTGTGTTTTTATTCCCTCCAGGTTGCCAATTAGGTATGCAAGTTCCGATCGGGCTAGGAAAATGTGATTATGCCTTCATGTCTCTTAAGTGATACTCGTCAATACATACTCCGTTGTCTGAGCACACATCAAGAATCTCGAAGGTGCTCTAACTTTACCATATTATCTTTGTCTAGGATTGAGTCAATCAATTTATGCATGGACTCTTACTACAATTTTTAAATTGTTTACTAAGCTAAGTTGTTCAACTTAGGGTTGCTGTTCAATTGTTATCACAATTTCATGGATATTGAGTTGCATAAATGATGAGTAATTGCATTTAAATTCATGACTCTAACATCTGGGATTTCTTTAAAATTTTGAGATTAGTCTAGAGTTTTGTTTTAGTGATGTGATGTTAACACGTAGACAATCTCTTAAGTATAGGAATTAATCATCTCTTTTGTATAAAAACTAATTATCTCTTGAGTATATAAATTAATTAACTGATGAAGAGTATTATTATAGTGATGTATTATTTGGACTTGCTAATGCTATATACGGAGATGAATTGATAAGAGTTTCCTTTTATTTCCTCTCAATGACACATTAAGAGTTTTTTTGGGCACAATGATAATTTACTGCTATATAAACATGATTATTTGTCAAATGGGTAAAACTGAAGTAGGAGGAGGATGTGGATTGGTTTGATAGTTGACAGTATTTTCCGATTGTTATAAGGTTTTTCTTACAAGAATGTTAGCTGAGCTACATTTTTTTCAAGGGACTGAAATGAGTGGTTGGATTCTTTGTTTATTATGTTGGTACACATAATACGTATGTATAAAAATTCAGTTTATAATTGTAAGATGTGAGAGGAACTTCAGTTTATAACTTCTTGAGGTTCAAAACAAGTATATAGAAATCAATTAGACCTTCAACGTTCGCGTAGTATATATAGTTATGGAAACTTTCTACTTCAACTTGTTCCACAAACTTAAGTTGTACGTGTAACTTCATGTTGAACATGTTCTCAAGATTCTCATTTCTCAACTTAAACAAAGACTTAATATAAAACGGATATTCTAAGACATACAATAAGAGTCCAAATATTGTAGAATTTTAGCTATTTAAAACTCTCACATTCATCCTCTTATTGAAACTCTTTTTTTTTCTAATCACTTTTATAAAAAACGGATTTTTCGCCGGGTAACCCTCAGGTTTTGACAATTTCGTATGGTACCCACAACTTTTGACAAATTCGCCGGGTAACCCTAAGATTTTTGAACCGTTCACCACATGCCCTTCCGTCTATTCCCTCTAAACAGATCGTTAACTTTTAAATTAAAATAAATAAATTAAGGTACAGGCTGTAACTTTCAACCCGGTACCTTTTCTCCTTCCCATCACTTGGTCCCACCACGAAGCCAAGCTCCGGCTGCGTGACTCGAGCAAGCCGGCAACGAGGAAGCGTGTCCCTTCGTGCTCGTCTTCTTCGACGAGGAGGAGCGGTTGTATTTCGTTTTTAAATCAAAATTTAGGGTTTTTCAATTCAGTTTGGGGCTCACCTTCGACGACTATTTCAGAAGGTGGTGTGAGGAAGAGGCCGCTTCACCTTGTACTCCATCTCCGTGTAGTCGTGCGAAGAAGAGGACATTTTGTAATTAAAATATTGTTGTTATGGTGAAGTTTTTATCTTATTGCAACCTATGCTGAAGCCTGAAGTGGAAAAAAATTGACATCAGATTGATACTCATGATTAGTGTTTTATCAATCTCAAACAGGTAGTCATTTTTTTTTTGATAAACACAAGCAACGAATGAAAGCTATGTGATAAACACAAGAAAATCTCACCATAAGTTTGTTCATATTTAGAACTCTTAAAAGTTGATTAAAATATTACCATAATTTTACATTTGAGTATACACCAGCAAAATCTGGCTTCTGATTTTTCTTTTGTTCACCCACAAAAAGAATAAATTGGGCATACATTCAGAAACAAAAAATAAATCATAAAAGTTAACTATGAATATCATTTGCTTCTGCTATGGCAACTTTTGCCTCCACAACTGCTCGTGCTGCAGCAACAAGAGCATCATGGCAGCTTCTTAATCTTCTGGAAAATCAGCCATGTCAAAAAACGCTCCTTATAAACTTGCGTTGCAAATAACCAATACTCACTTTCAAACTCTCAAACATGTTAATCTGATCGTGCCAATCTGTTCTTTGAACTATTCCAAACACATAAGTGGATGATCAGAGCTAATGGAAGCCCTTTGCATTCACTTACAAGCTACAAAGAAACAACAAATTTTAATCAAATGACTGCACAAACGAATCCACAAACGAATAAGAGCTGCAATTCTTACCTGCTTAACCAATTTCTCATTTGCAGATAAGGGAATCATTTTCTGACCAAAAGTGAAGACGCAGAACAAAGCGACAACTTCATCTTCCCTCAAGAATTCTGCCTCGTATATGAGGTCGAAGACATTCAGATCTATTTCACTGATCATTACGATGCTAAATCTCTGCCATCTCCCTCTTCACAATATGTCTGAAAAGTTTGAAAACAAAGGGTAAACATCATTTACATTAAACATTTACTGAACATGTCTATCAAAATATGGAGATTCCGTCCCTTACAGGAATCAGTGAATCATAAATCAATCTCAGTCTGATCATTGAGCTTAAAATGCAATTGCAGTTAAAATTAGCGATATAGATAACGAGTCCCATTCCATAAGGCAGAATATTGTGCAGCATATTGAATGTGATTGTCGGTTGTCACATACCTTTTCCAACAGTCGGGTCTCGGTAATGTTTTTGGCCCCATCAAGAACCTGATAGACACATAGCACATCGGGTAAGAAAAAAGTAGGAGAAGAATGTTGTTAGATCAATAACTGCACACACACACAGTCACTCATTCTAAACATAAAAAATTTAAAACTCTGAATCCTTGCGGTTTTGCTGTTTTGTCAGAGAAAGAAACATTAACATTGGAGGGATGTAAACTAGGTAACATAACATTAGGGCTTACATATTCAGTCGAACCTAAACCTTAATGTATCCATGTCTGAATCTCAATTTCAATTTCAATTTCAATAGCTTTAGCAAGACAACAAGTACGAACCCCAAGGAATTCCACACTATCAACCACCGTCTCAGACCAAAATATGGAGAAAGATTGCAAAGCACGTACCGCAATTTCAATGGCCTCCGGCCTCAATTTAATCACTTCCCTGGTGAGCTAGAAGCATCAGTCTATGGCACACATTGAGCTTTCTTCCGATTTAATTGTAAAAACACTAAATATAAGCATCACCGTCTATATATCACTTCCAGCCTTGTTAACTTTCCTCTGTTGTTGGTCCGTTCACCATATCCTGCCTGGGCTTCCTCGTCGCCGGAGCTTGGGGTCGTGGTGGGACAAAGTGATTGGAAGAAGAAAATCGGAAAGGAAAGTTACAACCTCCACCTTAATTTCTTTTCTTTTTTAATTTAAAAGTTAACGATATGTTAAGAGGAAATAGACGGGATGGCATGTGATGAACGGTTCCAAAATCTCAGGGTTTACCCGGCGAGTTTGTCAAAAGTTGTGGGTACCCTACGAAATTGTCAAAACCTGAGGGTTATCCGGCGAAAAAACCGTATAAAACATTAGTGTAATACCGGTGCCAAGCACGAGGTTTAATATAAAAAATATGTTTTTCAAAATTAATTTTCTATTATAATATAAATAAGGTAATGTTTTATTATAGATTAAATTATGTTTATATTTAAAATGGAGATATCAAGTAATTTATACTTTATACGTATAAGTTTTTATAGTAGCAACATTTTGAGATGATTTTAAAATTTTATTTATTTATTGAAATCAATTGTTGAAATTGTATAAACTATGTATAATTTTCAAATACTAAAGTTCCAAATTGATATTAATATCTGAACAAATTTTCAAGAATAATTATTCTGTAATTCCAATCATTAAGAGGATGATTTTAAAATTTTATTAAATAAAAATTATACTATATATCTAACTTTTATTAACAATATTTTTAAAATTTTATAATTGATTTTGTTTAATAAATTATAAATCTAACAACTTATTCCTGAAAACACTCTTAGAGCTTGAAAAGACTTAGCTTTAATATATAAGATAGATAAAAAAATCAGCCCATTAGCAATACTATAAATTTACGTAACGGCTATATACACTCATTTTTTTGTCTATATACACTCAATACCCCACGCAGTTGCGACGCGTGGGCGTGGGTATGACCCACGCATACACAACGCGTGTGCGAGACAATTTTATGGATATCCGAAACATTTAATCCACGGGTACGCAAAGCGTGTGCGTGGGTATAATTTTTTTTGTCAATCCCACGCTTCATATACGCGTAGGTCATAATCGGAAAAAAAAAAAAAATTAAAATCAAGACCCACGCACTTGCGTTGCGTGGGCGTGCCTTTTTTGTTTGGTTTTAACCCCATCTCTCTCTTCATTCATCAGATTGCTGTTGCTGTGTGCCGTTGTTCTTCTGGTCCTACCGCTGTCTCTCTGCCGTCCCAAAATTCCCCTCTCCACTTCGCCCCCCTCACTCATCTCAGGGCAAAGACAAAACCCAACAAAAAAAATTTTAAAAAAAGGGGAAAAAGGTGAACGAACGAATCTTTCCAAAGGCAGCAAAATCCCACCAACTTCAGCCATGTCCCTGGGCTACGCAGAGAAGCTCTCTTTTCAGAGAAGCTTTCTTCCAATTTACCCCCCTTGTGTTTTTTGTTCTTATTTTCTTGCCCCCAGTTTTTCTACCACTATACCCACACGCACGCAACTATACCCACGCACACGCAACGCGTGCGTGTGGGTATATTTTTGAAAACATCCTTGCACAGTGGGTATATTTTAAAACACCCATGCCCACGCGTTGCGTGTGCGTGGGTATATTTTAATATTTCCGAAATTGCCCTACGGGTACGGTTTGCGCAGGCGTAATATTTTATCAAAATACCCACGCACACGCGTTGCGTGGGCGTGACTTTAATGGTCGGATATCCGTTTTAAACGTACGCCTACGCGTTGCGTGTGCGTGGGTACCTAGCCACGCCCACGCGTTGCGAGTGTGTGGGTATCTGAGTCTAAATAGACAAAAAAATGAGTGTATATAGCATCACCCTAAATTTACCCCCATTAACCAAATTTATCTTACATATACTAAAACAAAGCGTTGTTTTACCACATGTCGCCCTTATATTCAATTCGCCTATGTGTCGACCTCTAAGTTATGCTACATTATCCACCATGTCATCCTCCACATCATCCGACTTTATGTTTTGATATATATCTTTGAATTAAATAAGTAAAAAAATAAAAAAATATCTAATAGGTTATATTACAAAAAGAAATATCGGTTTTTATCTTTTATCATATTATATCTTTATCTTATATATATATGTATATATATATATATATATATATATAGATTTAGGCTCATGTAAAACCACCCCTTATGGTAAAACGACTTCTATGCAGAACTCGCTAAGGCATATGCATTATACTATAGATGATATGCAGAACTCGTTGAGGAATATGCACTATATTATAGAGAATATGCAGAACTCCCTAAGGCATACGCACTGCACTATACACAATATGTTGAACTCACTAAGGCATATGCACTATACTATAGACGATATGCGAAACTCGAAAAGGTATATGCACTATATAGTACACGATATGCAGAACTCCCTATTGCATATGCACTATACTATGGACGATATGCACTAAATTTGTGGCCTCGATTTACAACTTCTTAGTGTCTTAGTGAGTTCTACACATCATCTATAGTATAGTGCATACGCTTTAGTGAGTTCTGCATATCGTCTATAGTATAGTGCATATGCCTTAGCGAGTTCTGCATTATCTATTGTATAGGGAATATGCCTTAGCCAGTTCTGCATATCGTCTAAATATAATGCATATGTCTTAGCGAGTTCTGCATATCGTGTATAATATAGTGCATATGCCTTAGCGAGTTCTGCATATCGTCTACAATATAGTGCATATACCTTATCGAGTTCTGCGTATCGTCTATAGTATAATGCATAAGCCTTAGCGAGTTTTGCATATCGTCTATAGTATGCCTTAATGAGTTCTGCATATTGTCTATAGTATAGTGCATATGCCTTTGCGAGTTCTGCATATCGTCTATAGTATAGTGCATAAGCCTTAGCGAGTTTTGCATATCGTCTATAGTATGCCTTAATGAGTTCTGCATATTGTCTATAGTATAGTGCATATGCCTTCGCGAGTTCTGCATATCGTGTATAGTATAGTGCATATGTCTTAGCGAGTTCTGCATAGAAGTCGTTAACACCGTTTTACCATAAGAGTGGTCTTACCGGAGCGTCTCTCTCTCTCTCTCTCTCTCTCTCTCTCTCTCTATATATATATATATATATATATATATATATGAATTCCGGTGTAACAGTATTGTGTTGTAACGAGTATTTATCCTCAATGATATTCAGGTTTGAAAAGGTTGATATTCAACTTTATATAGATTTAGGTTATATATGCATTAATCACATTCTCATATGCATGTGCCTCTATTCAATCTTTTATGCTATTTGTTCATGTTTATTTAGTTGAATATCTACCCTATATTGATATAGGTAAATTAAGTTGAATATCAACCTTAACAAACCTGAATACCATTAAGGGTGAATACTCGTTACACCGTAAGAGGCTGTTACATCGGAACTTAAATTATATATATCTTTATCTATTATTATGTTATCAATCTAATTAAATTGAGTTATTAATGAACTAAACTATAAATATAAATCGTAAACTATAAACTATAATCTATAAATACAATAAATTATAAACTATAATCTATAAACTAATTAATAGTATAAAATATAAATATATTATTAAAATATTTATTACATGCGACCTCGTACATGATACGAGAACACACGCTAGTTCAACCTATTTTTCAGCATTTTACTATTCTACTCTTCTCGTGATTCACTGCCATTCAAATCATCAATTTAGGAAGACCTCCATTTTTACTACTGAAGCTTTTTCCTTCAGTTGCAGAGGTCCAATAATAAATGAAAAATTTAAAGTATAATAAAAATAAATGAAAATTTAAGTCTAATTCAAATGGGTGAACATTTAAGTATAATGTGATGAACATTCAGTTGATGAACATTTAAGTATAATGTGATGAACATTCTGTTGGTGAACATGTAAGTAAGATGTGATGAACATTCAATAGAGTATGTTAAAATGAACATTTATCAACATTTTGGCGAACGTTTATGAACAACGTGATGAACATTTAAGCCGATTGTAATGAACTTTTGAGTAATGAACATTTTATTAAATCTTTGTAAACATTTAAGGATGCTTGATAAACATTAAAGTATAAGATGATGAACATTTAGGTAATTTTTGATGAAAATCAAGTGTTTTTTTACTCGAAAATATATTAAAGTGGTGTTCCACATAAGTGATGGTCCGGTGGTCCGAAGGTGGCTTGATGGTGGGTCAGTGGTAGTGCGTTCTTGGTGGTCCGGTGGTGATCTGGTGGTGGTCCGCCGTTTGTCCAAATAACATAACCATTTTGTAATAAACATGGTGAACATTTAAATATAATTTGATGAACATTCAATTGTTGAACTTTTAAATATAATGTGATGAACATTCAGTTGGTGAACATTTAACTATAATGTGATGAACATTCAGTGGAGTGTCAAAATGAACATTTATCAACATTTTGATGAACATTTAAGCCGATTGTAATGAACTTTTGAGTAATGTACATTTTATTAAATCCTTCTGAACATTTAAGTATGCGATGATGAGCATTTAAGTATGAGATGATAAACATTTAAGTGATTTTTGATGAAAATTAAGTGTTTTTTACTCGAAATTATATTAAAGTGGTGTTCCGGTGGTCCGCGGTGGCTTGATGGTGGGTAAGTGGTGGTGCAGTCGTGGTGATGTATGTACGTTGGAGCGTCTCTCATAACAACCCATGATGCGATCCCGTCGTCAAACCGAAGGCCGAAAAGACGACAAGAGGTGGTGCTATCGAAGATGGGTTGAAACAAGGGCAGAGTGACGTTCACAAGTTTCTAACCCAATTGGGCTCATTTCAGGATATGTTTGGGACCCAGAACAAAATGATTTGCTCTACAAAGTTGAAGCCCAACGGACAAACAATGATCAAGTTATGACTTCTACAAGGTCATAAATTGCAACAGCTCGTGCGGACGAAACATTTATCCGTTTGGGTCCATTTTTGGATATGTGTCCGTTTTTGGACTTATCTTTCATGTGTCCAAATATGAGGTCCATTGGATGTCGGGAGCTACTGGAACAATCAGATCAATTTCGTGAGGAATATGGGTCAATGGGCCATGAAGAAGATCCTACTTCGACGCATGAGTCATCATTTGGTATGAGAGCCATCGCTAGGTAAAAACGTTCTCTGTTTAATTTTTACGCTTACGTTGTTGAAATTGTAACGAAAATTAAACCGGGTTTTTGCGAAAACTATCAAAAACCGAGTGCGAGAGCCATTAGAATTTTTTTCTAGGGTCGATCATCTGTCTGTGCGTGAGAATCGTGAGAACCCCCACGTAGCTAGGCGCGGGTCGCCGTCTAGGCACCGCCGGCGTGGCTCAGGAAGGGTGAGAGAAAACCCTAACTCTAACCCCCTTGCCTTGACTTGTAAGAACAAAATCTTTGTTATTTTTACAATTAATTATTTGTTTAGATTTTTATTTTATTTTGTTTAAGATTTGATTCTCTTAAAGATCTTGAGTGGTTGAGAAGATTTTCTTTAATATCCAACATAGAATCTAGAAGATTTTGTTAGCTTATCTAGGTTTATAAAACAAAATAATTAATTCCGAATATCAGATTTAACTAGTTAAGTTTTCGGAATTAATTAAAAAAAAAGAAAAAAAGGAAATTAGAACGTCTAGCTGAAGAGAAACCCCACTAGAGAAAAATCTGTTCTAGGATAGTAGCCTTTTGAAACCAAGATTCAAGCGGACCCCGGTTAGTAACCGTGCGTGAGAAGTCCTATAGCGTACGTCAAGTGGTACCGGGACTAGTAGCCCTACGAGTACCCCGCTCGGCAGTTTCTCTGGGGGAAGCCTGGTTGTTTGTCTTGGTTGTTTTGTTCATCATTTGTGTTCTTTGTGATTTTCTTTTCTTTCCAATTTACTTTCAGTATCTATTGAGTGATTGATTGCCCTCTTTCGTGCCTAGCTTTACCACTTTGCATGTCCCTAACTTTTCTTGCAATTCAATTGCGTAGCGTAGGGATAGACATATTACGTTTGTGCTTTCCGTGTGTTGTTGTTTCCTTGTGAATTGCGCAGGTCTAGGAGACCAAGGGAAAACCTAAGGAGCCACTCATGGCTCACCAAGTGTTTGACGTTGGTTGGACTATTGATCAAACTGCCAACTGGAAGGGCATGTACTACCCATTTGACCAATACTACCCGATGAATCACATGTCAGAAGAGGACTTTTATAAGGTCCAAGATTATGGAGCGACATATGGAGATGTTCAAAGACAGAAGAAGAAGGTGAGCTTCAATGAACAAACGCTCGTCTACCACTATGACGATCTTTCATATTGTGAGGATGTGCAACATCTAGAGGATCAGAGACTTGATTTTCATTACATATGAACCCACATATGAGGTACGAGCATGAACATTATTATTATGACTCCTATGGTTTTTCTTCTAACTCCTTGGTGTAGCCTGAGGAAATTCATGACTCAGATATGACTTATTATTATGAATCTTATGTTTTTTCACCTGACTCAAGTAGGAATTACTATTATGATCCCTATGTGATGCGGGGATAAGCCGCAGTTGTTCGATCTAGACACCAAACCTCGAACAGAGAAGATAGGCAGAATTAGAATGAGATGAAAGAAGGATAAGTCGAATGATAGACCAATTGGAACCAAATCAAACAACGATAAAACCCTTGAACTTAAGAACAAGAACCTTACCGAATGATGAAGAAACCCCAATGGATTACAACAAAAAACAATGACTATGGTAGGCCAAGGCACCTGGAGGATGCTCTATGGAGTCCTGATAGCACCAACCTCATGGTGGAGATTGACACACACAAGTACAACTAGGGCGAGTTCAACAACAATGCACTCAATGCACTCTGCTCACAAAAGCTCTCTTTTGGGAGGAAAAACGATAAACGTTGTATTCAATATCAAAGTCTAGGTTCCTAAAACAATAACTAGGGCAAACCTTATATAGGGTTCATAAGGTGGCCAATTAAAAGAAATGAAACAAATAAAAGTATTGTCAAAAATATCCTCAAAACAAATAATCCTGAAAGCAACTAATTATGGAAATCTCGAACACTTCTGCCGTCTGGAAGATTTAAGTAAAATGTGATGAACATTTAAGTAAAATGTGAACATTTAAGTAAAATGTCGAACACTTGTGATGAACATTTAGTTGGTGAACATTTAAGTAAAATGTGATGAACATTCAGTTGGTGAACATTTAAGTATAATGTGATGAACATTCAGTAGACTGATTTGTGAATGCCTATGGTGGCTTTGCCTTGCTGGTACTTAATCATATCTAGCTAAGTAACTAAAGTATGTCCAAATGAACATTGTGATGAACATTTAAGTACAATGTGATGAACATTTAAGTACAATGTGATGAACATTTAAGTACAATGTGATGAACATTTAAGCCAATTGTAATGAACTTTTGAGTAATAATTTTTTTTGTAATATTTGTGAAGAATTTTATACATATTGTGACAATTTTGTTCCGGTGAGGCCCGTAGGTGTTCTAACGAGGTCCGACGGTGGCCCAGTGTGGTCGGAGGTGGTCAAAGGCGGTCCGACGGCGGTCCAGCGATGGTGACAAGTGGTGACAAGTGGCGTTACGTGTCATCATCTAGGCTCTTGGATCTTCCTTGATCCAAGACTCCACAATCATTCTCATTTATCATTTTAAGAAACTTTATTACATTATACTTTTCCCTAAACATATGGGCAATCTGACAAGAAATGGCTAAAACGATAATTAAATAGGAACAAGAAAAAGAGTCTAGAATGACAATTAAAAAGAAACCGAGGAAGTAATACTTAAAACAAACCTTATTTCTTGCCACATGTCCTTTCCTCTTTGAGTTTGCCACTTGTTATATTATCTTCAATGTATAAGACATGTGATTTTGGTAAAATTTTCTTCATTTTAATGTTAATATTGATTTCCTTCAAAAAATTATTATATAGTAATTTTTTTTGTACAAGCAAACCAAAGGCTATCTATTACACATAGACTAAGCCTAAATCATCCGCACGAATGATCTTGGAGAAATCCCTAACGAGGAAGAGTCTCGAATGTGGGGAGAGTAACTCAATCTTCAGAGCATCAACCTGATGTGGAAGAGATGCATCGTTCCATCTAATGATTCCATTGCGCAGGTCTTGGAGATCAAACTCCTTTTTTGCTAGGTAGTCAACAACTTTGTTGCATTCTCTAACAATATGAAACACCCAATAATTATCAAAGAATTTGAGACATTCAGTAGTTGGAAGACAATCCGAGGAAACTTTCCAAAGATAATGCTCTATTTTGGGAGGGAGTTTTTTTATTCCAAAAGAGATTAGTGTCAATAGTAGAAGATAAGTTAGGTCTTAAGAGTTTATATGCAGAGAAGCACCCATCCTGAGATGGGATCCAGATAATATGGTCCTCAAAATGGGTTATTGGGATACGAATCGTAGCAATTTGTTCAATAATAGATTGGGGGAGAATATTACTCAATTTTGCGTAGTCCCACTATTTGTCATTTGTAATATATTCTTGATTTGAAGATAACTATATATTTAATTTCTTACTTAGAAAATTAGAATAAGTGAAGATTTTCCTAATTACATATACTACAATTGTCTAATTAAAATATTAACTTTTTTAATTAGAAATTAGCATGCTTTTACTTAGAATTATTTAGAACATTTATGATAAAAGAATAAACTCTTAAACAAAGATTGTTTTTTTCAAATTCAAAATTTTTAGAATTCTTTATTAGTGAATAAAATATACATATATTTCACAATTTATAAAATATTATATTTTATTATAATAATTTTTATCCACAGTATATAATCTACTATCTTATCTATATAAAGATTGGCTGTCCAATGCCAAAATTGAATGAAATTGGTACCAATTTAATGCATTATCAAGTTTTTTTCACTCACCTCCTTTCTTTTGTAAGCCTTCCATTGCCTTGTTGTTCAATTAGATTTTAGACCTACAAATTCGAAGATGCTATGGGCCTGATCCATAAAAAACTAACTACTACAAAAACATACTAGGCCCATTAAAACCTACACACAATTAATTCATGTGATCTACAATAGAATTACAAGTATACGCACATCAAACTATACGCACATCACACTAAGGGTTTATACTAAGAAGAAATTGGTAAGGAGTTATTAAACGAGAAGTCAATCAAAAAGGACAAATGTGAAGCTTATTCAAGTAAATACGGAGTAGGAGGGAAAAAAAGTATAAAATCAGGGCAAAAAAACTTGCGCAATAAACACACACAAAAAGAAACAAGCAAAAAATCAAACCAAATTACCCGCGCTACGCGCGGGTACCCGTTTCTAGTATACCTATTATAGTAAACCTCTATTTATGTCACGTGTCACCATGTGATTCAATTTGCCACATGTAATAATTTTCTAGCATTGTCCATATTTTTTCATAATTTATCATATTTATTAATTTTATTTTGTGATTATGACAAATCTTTCTTTTTCCTATTTACTTTATTAATTTTTTTTTTTTGTTTTTCTCTTGATTTGAAAGGTACTATACTTTTTAAATTTCTACTATTTTTTTATTCCTACTAATTCATAATTTGCAAAGCATTTTAAACCAAACCTAATTTTTTTTAATAGAAATTGAATTGATTTTAATATTTTTTAATAAGTTTAATCCAAATCTCGTGCGTTAGGGGATTGAAGTAGTATTTTATAAATCCGTATAACCCACATAAAACTAGGAAAAAGATCTCGTAATGATGAATCTTTAGATAATGACTAAGGATTATACACACAACTCTAATGCACACACGTTATAAATCATGCACACAGTATTTTGTGATGCACACAATCTATTACACATGCACACATTGTGTGCATTAATTATAACTTATAACTCATGAGGAAAGTTCTGGTGCAAATAACTCTTAACGTAGAAAAAACGAACATATCACGTTCACATATTACACGTCAATGTTCATATTATGGATGATAATGTTCATAATCTAGACAATAATTTTTTTGAACGTTTTCAATGAGGGACGCGGTGACATATTTGTAATTACTGCGAACTTTTTTTGTTTTGTTTTTTTTTTCTTCTTAAAATGCCTCAAAAACTTTTATCGTCCAGATTATAAACATTACCGCTCAAACTATGAACATTAATTTATTATATCTGAACGCGAAAACTTTATTTTTGCAACTTTTCCCGTATATACATAAATTATAACTGTGTGCATCATCCTCAATATACTTTATCAATAAACAATAGCAACGTGTTTGTATTTCTATGTATTCGTTAAGCTCGCCTGCTCTCTCTTCCGAAATTCAAACGCTCTTGCTCTCACTCCCTCTTCAATCTCCTTCTCTCCGTCGCCACAAGACCGATTCAATCTGCAGAGTAACTTCGGAATCTTGTACTGAACACCAACAAAATGGAAAGCCCTCCGAAAACCGTTCTGGAAGGTTTCTCTCTCGTCTCCCTCTTCCCTCGCACATTCAACAACCACCGTGATCTCGATCCCGACCCCAATCGCCGGTATAACGGCCCGCTCGAAGCTTCTGGCGCTCTCCTTGAAGCTAGGGTCAAGTTTCAACTTCATTCTACACTCTATTTTCTGTTTCTCGTTTGTTAGGTTTAAGTTTTTCTGGGAGAAATTAGGGCTAATTTTGTAGTTATTTGTGTTGATTGTTTGCTTACTACTCTGCCATTGGTTTTGTGATGTGTTGTGAACTTGGCATTTCCTGTTGGTTGAGGTCCACGATTAGGGTTTTGCTAGCTGGTAACGAGGTAGTTGTGGTTTTTGATTGATTTTAGGCGTTGAAGAACCCTAACAGGCTTCTCGAGCAGGCGAAGAGCATTCTAGATGATAGACTAGAGAGTTTAAACGTTCATAATTTGGACAATGTCAGGGCTGGAGACACTGTAGGTGATCTTCAGGTTGGCAATCATAAGAATCGAAGGCCTGATTTGGGCAGAAAGAGGGCTCACTTCTCTATGAAACAGAATTCCAGGTGACATATGAATTGATGGTTACTGTTTTGCAGTTTTCTTGATCTGTTTATGAGTCCAATTGCCTTTGGGGGTTAAAAAGTTGGGCTGTTGGCTGATAACGACTGTTGTTTTGTTGTAGTCAATCTGTGGAGAGTTTGATCCCTTTTGTAGACATGGATAAATTGCCAGACCCTGAGGAATTCTTCTTAGCTTTTGAGAAGCATGAAAGTAAGTTGTATGCTTTGGCTAAATGTCAGATAGTGATTCTTATTCCTGCTCAAGTATGAAGTTTTATTAGCTTAAAAGTAAAAGAGTAATGAAGCTTAACAACTTATTATTCAGCCCATTGAATTAAAAGGTACGGAGCGCCTGCCTAAACGCATCCCCTGTTCTTTCCCTCCTATTTTTGTATTGGTTTTATATCGTTTAAGTTTTTAATGCTTTAAAATTGGAGTTTTTATGCTTCAGACTTGATTTTCATACTTGCTTAGTAGTTTAAACTTTATTTAACATTATGATGCTTTAAAATTGGTATAATTTCATTGTAAAATGTTTTATATGATTCGCAAACGGCCAACGCCTACTTTTTAGTCACTAATTTAACAAAAGACACATGATAAATACCATGTTAATTAGTAAACATAGATTATCCTAGATAAAATTACAACATGATGGACAGTATGTTTCCCAACTTCATATAGCAGACAACAACAAGAGAGACAATGCATAACTAGTATACTAAAGCATGACTATGTTTTGGAGCCTTAGTGCATTTATTGGGATTCACATAGTCACATTTCACACTTAAATTGCCTTGCCGAGGCCAAGTAAGCTGTTTAGATTGAGGACCCTTGTGCCCAGAGCCTTGGTAAGCTACACTTTCAACCACTGCTTAACATGCTTGAGTGGATATAGATGCCAAGAAGGAGTTGAGTAGACAGACTGGTAAAGCGTTGATGGATTTAGATCAAAATGTACCTCACATTGCTGAAAGACGACGCAGACCTGGACTTTTGAGGTAATGAAAATACTGCTTTTATATTTATATATATTGTAGGTGCGTATATTCTTTAGATGATCTATGCATGTAATATTTTTGATCATGTTCGTTGTATGTATTGACATTTCTTACTCTGCTGATTGTAGGAAGTCAGCCAGTTACAAACACCGTTTTTCAATGGCACCTTCTGGTGACAAGCGGACCTTTTTGCCATCGCAAGAGACACAATCTCAAGATCTTTGCAGTCCGACTCCATCCAATCATCCCTTGCAACCAGAACACACAGGTAATACTTCATTGTCTCCATAAGTGCGTGGTTAGGTGTTTGGACACAACCTTTAGAAAAATGTGTGGACCATGAGCTACTTTTAGATATAGAATAGAATTCTGCCATGTATTTGATTTGTTGCATTACTTATTTAATGCCAATAGGTCAAGAGAAGGCTGGAGAAGAAAGGCCTGCGGATACCAGTGATAAAGCGCAATCCAGTGAAGATGAAGATGATGAAAGTGATGAGATAATCGGAATGCTACAAAAAAGATTTAAGCCAATAGAGTTGAACAAGTCATGCCTTCCTGAATTGAGTAGTGCTCTCCAAAGTGAATTTAGGACATTAGGAGAGTCCTTGCAGGAATCACAGGATAAAAGGCCGGATCTTCATGATATTGTAAGTACTATTGGCAAGGAAACAACACTAGGATGTTATAATCTGGAAAAACGCTCAGATCATCCTTCAACGTCGCCGAAGCGACCTAAAAGTCCATATTCATCAATTTCCTTGCTGAAGGCACGCCTATTTCAGACTAGGCGGGGAAAAGATCCATTGTCAGCTCTTGATTTTGGCAAGGCTGATTCCTGTACAGACACATTTGGTTTGGCTACTACAGATGTTCAGAAATCTGTTAAAGGCAACGTGGAAATACAAAACATTTCTGCAGTTACTGGTATGGATATTGAGTCGGGCTATCCAACTGGAGACAGTGATACAAGGGAAACAAATCTGAATTCACCAGTGCATGAAAGTGATAGCATTGTCAACAGAGATACACAGAAACATGGTGATGCAGAGTTCACTTTCTCTGAAAAGAATAAAGGCGACTCAATGATGTCAGATATTCCAAAAGATTCCATAGATCATATGGAATTAGATGATGACATTGTGGAACATGGTCACACGGATGTAAATCCAAGCTTACATCACCATGATAAAGAAATTGATTCTACTCCTGCTAAAGACATTTTGAAGACCTTTTTAAGTTCAGATGATGTAATGCACATTGAGTTAGATCATGCCATCAGAAGTAATCAGACCCCAAAATCAGCAGAACATGAAACAGAAAGTAATGTGGTTCATACCAAGGATATGCCTGAGTTTGATCATAACATCATGGCCCACAATACAACAGGTGAAGTTTTAAAAGATTATCCCAATGAGGTTTCTGATCCTGCTGCCATTTTTGCTGATGCGTGTATTGAACCGGATAACGGGGTTAGTTTGAACATAATTTTTTATAAGATTCTTTTTGGGTGCAAATTTTAGTCAGCCCATAAGATTTGGATGTTAGATATGCTAACTTAGTTCATGAGCATGCAGGAGGTGGAAGAGGATGTCGAAGGCGGTTATATGGAAAACTTAAATTGTAACAAAGGTAAGTAAAAATTCTTCCCTCCAAACTGTACTAGTAAGATGGGAGTAGAACAGAGTATCAAAGGTCCCCATTAGTGTTTTATTGGTTATGCATAATTTTTCTACCACAATCACAACTATAGATATTGATTATTTGTAACGTATGGAAAAAAGTGCTGCTGATGTATGATCTCTTTTGTCACATCACTCATGGTTTGCCAGTTCCTTTAGGAAAGTCATTTAACACTTTCCACAACTGTTAAGCTTGAAATATCGTGATTATGGTTTCACCATGTTTTAGTACAAACTGCTGCAACTCTGCTATGTTACTTTTTATATACATTGTGCTGATGATGTAAGAGAATGGTCTATTATCAGTACTTGTAAAGGACATAGATTGAAAGATATTTTTTCACAATCTTGTCTTGGATAGTTGAGTTAACTTAAGAATCAGCTAGTCAGGAATGCTTTATGTAGTGCTACCATTTGTTTCAGTTTTTGCTTTTTTCTTTATCTTGACAGAACAATCCACTGGCAATGCTGTTGAAAACCTTGGAAAGAATAGACGTTCAAGTGACCATGATATACTATCCTCTGCTGGTGAAAATGATGACCTTGACCATGATAGACCATCAAGTAGCCGGGCTCGGCCTCTTAAAGTATGTACCTTACTTATAAATATTTCTCAACTGTTTTGAAATTAATTTCTACTTGGTAAGATGTCTTTGTTTAGCGAAGGAAACTTAGTTTTTTTTAGGGGCATAACCGCATAAGATATTAATTTTTAGAGAATAGGCTTTTCTTTGTCTGGAAACAGCATCTACTTAAACTAGCAGATTATGAAATGAGAGACTTTGACCTGAATAAAATTAAAGTTTTGAAGTTTGGTTCCCCCTAGAAATGCTTTGTTTTAAAGGTAATTATCACAATTCACAAATTGAATTTTAACTTTTGTGGTGCAGAAAACTCAGAAGGCTTCATCGAAGGCGGCCAAACATAATAGAAGCAAAACAAGAGAACAACCGGCTCATGATCATCCTCCAGCCGCAACGAAAGAAACACGTGAATTTAAAGAATTCAGTCAGAGAAAAAGCCTTGCAGGTAATTACTTAATCCTATCATATTCACTTCTGTTAAACTTAAACCTTGCCTAAAGTGTATGTGTGTATCTACAGCTTGTGGTACACAATGGGAAGCTGGGTTAAGGCGAAGCACCAGGATCAGAACTAGACCCTTGGAATACTGGAATGGAGAACGCCCGTTATACGGAAGAATTCATGATAGTGAGTTCACGTTTCGTTTAGTTCTTTGTTTTCAGTGCAAGCAACCCTTCTTTATACTGCTTCATTTTTACAGGCTTGATAACGGTTGTTGGAATCAAGCTTTTCTCTCCCGGAAAAGACGCCTTCCATGTCAAATCCTATGTTTCGGATGAATACAAGGAGATGGTTGAACAAGCTGCTCTGCATTGATGCTGAGTTTCATCTTTGTTTTCCTGTTGAGATAGGAAAAAGGTATTGCTATAAGTTGTGTTTTATATTAGAATATGCTGTTAGATTTCGTAACTTGCCACTCTACAATAAGACTATGTTTTCTTAGTGTCATGAGTTCATGACAGCTGTTCTTCGCTGCTTCCTGTCTATTAAGAAAGTGTGGATGTATAGACAGTGATTGTTCATGGTAGATTGGTAGGTACTATGGGTCGTTTTCATCACTAAGTCAAATGTGTTGTCCTCACGACCTATTTTATTTACTCCTTCCGTCCCATAATGTTCTTTTCATTTTTTCATGACACATTTGTCGATGTACGTTTTGTATCCTTAATATCTCTAGTTTTATGTAAATACAAATAATTAAAATTTGATATTATTAAAGTACGCATTAATACGAATCAAACAAGACTCCACATGACTATATATTTTCTTATATATTAACACAAAACGAGAAGATTCTTTTCAACCGTGAATAATGTATACTATTCGAAATGAGAAGAATAATATGAGACGAAGGGAGGAGTTATTCCAAAGGTAGCTGTGAAATTTTAAGATCCATTGTATGAATGAGCACTAAAGAACTCGTCAACTCCACATCTTGATATATCACCCCAACTTTGGCGACTTCTCCATCAATTTCTATACAAGTTGTCTTTGTTACAAATCTAATGATTTTATGGAGTTGATTCCGGGTTTACCCGATGATCTGGCCCGTGAATGTCTAATCCGACTCCCTTTCCAATCATTTCCTCTTCTCTTATCCGTTTCCAAACACTGGTATACGTGTATGACTTGTTGAGCAGTGATTGGCGTCAATGCGCTGACCTTCCTCCGCCAATTCGGGCTTCAGTTCGCCAACAAGTGGTAGCCGCCGGAGGCTATACTTTAAGCCATAGGCTAAGAAGCTCAGCTTACTTGTATGACGTGTCGAAAGGAAAGAACGGCGTGTAGCGCGGTGTTCCATGCCGGAAGATTCCATGTCATCAGCGGGTATGTACATGTACATCTTATTCAGACTCAGCTTGATATGACAGTAGCGGTTTAATAACTGTTGAAACTAGCGTTTAAAACGTTGTGTTGTGTGATGATAAACGCAGGAGGTGTACATCAGAACCCGGCGCGCGGATGACGTGTGCTGAGTCACTAGACCCAGTCACGCTGCAGTGGGACCCGATGGACAATGAGTTTCTAGAAGCTTCAGCAAGTAAGTATCATTGGGTGATGGGCAACGGGGAAGGAGATGTATACCAACTAGGCCAAAACGTAACGTTTCGACGTGGCGATACAAGAGAGTGGCAATTGGTGGCGGAATTGCCAAATCAGCTACAACAAGATATTACGTGTGCGATGACATGGCGAGATAAGATGGTCGTAATAGGTGGTACTCATTCAAAGGCTTACACGTTGGACTTGAGATGGACCCAACGTGACTTACCATATCAAACTTTCTCTGCTGGTTGCGCTTTGGATTTGTAATGTTGATGCAATAATAATGGAAGAGGACAATACAATTATACCATCTCCTTATAGCTTTGCATTTCTATTTCCTTTTCAGCCCTACTTTTATCGTTTTTATGTTGTTCAAGTGTGTCATAAATACACACCAAACTACAAAAGCAACATACGGACTCGAAGATATTGTGTTCTCTTTCAATTAGGATAGAATTCAGAAGTGATCCAATCACAATCACTGATGGGACAAATTGTTGTTTAGAACAACTGTGTTATAAACTTTGCAAAGTCCTTATTCATGCGAGATCCGGACTCTAGTTAGATTCATCTAGAGACTCGTGATAAAATCGTCCAAGTCGCCTCCTTGTCTTGTTTACCTGTAAACCCAAAATTTAAAGTTACTATGAACTACTCGGAAATTCAAACCATAAATTAAGTACACATCGTAGAGAGACATTCTTATATATGCTGAAGATCTAACCTCTTCCTCCCAATCAATTCTCCATGTTAATACGACAAGTGCAATTACTTGCGATACCATGCCAACCAACATTCCAATCCATATCCCCTGTGTTCAAATTAACCATTGTAAGATATAAACACATCAAAGCTCCCTTAAATCCAATATTACCTTAACACCAAGGTCAGCGACGAACGCGAGCAAACATCCAATAGGAATGCCAATAACATAGTATGACACAACATTAACTATAGCAACCATGGCCTGTGACCCAGAACCTATTGCCACCCCTGCATATTCCATGGAAAAATGCTTAGAATCATACCCTATAATGGTACTAAAACAAGATATATATATATGGTATCATTGCCTGAAAAAACTGCTTGGAAACTTGTAACAAGCATTGTCAAGGCAAGCAAAGGAGAGAGTTTAGCGGCAGCCTTGACAACCTCGTCGTCGCTTGTGAACAAGTATGGGAACGAGTCACCGAAAATGACAATCATAAGGCTGAAGAAAACTCCCAAACCAGATGCCATGCATAGTAGAATCTTAATCGAAAACTTTATAGCCTCCACGTTTCCTCGTCCTAGCTCATTCGAAACTCTTACACTAATGTTATATACAAATAATAAGTAAACCATGGAATGAAGGGGAAATCTGAAAAGACATAGCTTGTATTTTTCATACCATGCTCCTGTCATAAGGCCAAGGGCTATCATAAACTCCCATGAATTCAGATTCAAGCTGCAATTCAAGGTCACAATTTCATTCAGATTGGATCTTAATTAATCACATTCTAAAAATGTCAGTGAGAAGATATATAGAATAACAAAAGAGTATTATACTCTGTACATACCATATAGAGAATGCTGATATCTCAACTACTGCATCACTTGAGTATCCAGAAATCAAGACGAGAACTGAAGTATACCATAGCTCAAGGCTATTGTGCAAAAGAAACAATTAAGTTCAGAGAAGATTTTGTGATATATGTATATCTTGCCCAACATATATATAGGTAAATGTAAGATTAGGTACGAATGAGCTTATTGTACGAATGTACGAATACATGCACATTCTTTTATCTTCACATACACTTTTTTCACATTCACATGCACAAACATGTGCATGTAATGTTCATGTATTCGTAATTTGTAGGATAATAATCATTCTCACATTAATCTTTTTCAATGTAATATGGAGGGAGACTAGAGCTAGAGGAACTAGATCTCACCACAACATGAATCCCGACGATATTGAGAGTTTTACCACCGGTACAAGGTCAACAAAAGCTAACCTGGAAAACCCTTTCCATGTTTCCTTACACCATCCTCCAAAGACATACACAAACTCACCAAAAATCAACCCCCCTTGGGATAAAATTATGGCACCCATTGCACCAGGGAGCCCAAGATTGAACTTAGAGACGAAGAGCCACGACAAGAACACATGAACGGCGAATAACAGCAACGATAGATACATAATGACCATGTTCTTCATTTGTGCTTGCAGAAACATTTGCATTGTGAAGTTGAATATACAAACATATAAGATTGGAATGAACCACAAGGAAATCGTCCCTGCAGCATCCGAAATATCGTCTTCTTCTCCTAGCAACTTGTATATAGGAGTTGCGAAAATCATAACGGGAAGCATGATGGAAACTGTGACAAGGTTTACAATCCATGAGCGTTGTAAATAGATTCCCATCATCGGATATTGTTTTGCACCAAACGCTTGCCCACAAAGAGTTTCAGTTGCACTCGACATTCCTATCTGCAACGTTCAAGATCGATATAAGTACTTAACTGAATATAATCTTGATAATGTGTTCGATTAAAGTAGAAAAATTAGACATTTAGATTAGGTCTTTGTCAAGAAGCTTATAGTTAATTTGCTTTGCCCATATGGACGATCTCGTGCAACTAATTTGTTAATTTGATTTTTTATCTCATATCTTTAGAAAATCTGTTAAGTTTTCATTTGTAAAACATTAGATATCAGTTTATTTTCTTAGGTTTAGTTAATATTTCTTTGTAAGATTGCCATTTCTATTATAGGATCCAGTTTAGAATATATATTACTATAAACTGAATTTTGTCTTGCTTCACTGAAGTGATATTAAAACTTGAATGATATTATTAGGTCAACCACCAATTGGAAGGATAGTATTACTAGCAAAGGTCCCATCATCTATATTAAAATTGAGTGTATGAAGATTTATATAATTAAGACTTAAATATTTATAATCAAAATGTATAGTGTATAAAGATTCATAAAATTAAAACTCCATAAAAAAAATTCAATGCTGAAGTGTTTTCAATGCTTTACATTCAAGGATAAAGTGATATTTTTATAACAAAAATAAAATGGATCATCATCTCCAGTTAAACAAATTTTTGTCTTTAAGATTACTCCAGAAGTTGGTAAAAATTACAAACTTTGTCTATATAATACCAGCCTATGTAATATGAGCATTAATCAAATATCCAAATTACTTTTCTAGAGAAATCCTACAAAGAGAAATTAAGAAGACGATTAATCAAGGACTTATAACCTTTTATATCACACAACATATATAATATTTGCATAAAAAATAAATTTTACACAATAAATAAAATAAAATACGTGAAGCGTTGATGACTTTTTCGTACAAATCAATAACACTTATTTAAAATAATATACGAGGGCCCCCAAATGCTAGTTATACAAGAAAATTGAGAAAACATATAGAAATTTTGGGCAATTTAATATCTTTTAAAAAAATTAAAACACCAAATGTTTTAGATCTATAAAAGTACTCTTTCCGTCCCTTAATGTCTGTCCCATGAAGAAATATTGACATTATAAAAACAATTCAATAGAACCTTCTTAATATGTTTCAACATATAAAGAAATAACAGTTTAATTCGTTTTAGTAAGCACTCTATTAATATCAAAGTTTATAAATTTTATAAATATAAAATTAGAAATATTAACGAACGAAATACTCATTGACAATCATGTCAATGTGAAAGGAAGAGTATCATGTATCAGTAATTAGTTATAAGGACGTATCAACAATAACAACACGTACAAGTTCAAGTTGAAGTTGAAGGATTTTGTGAAGACTCAAATGCAGTAAATTAACTAACATAGTAGCAGAAATGCAACAACCCAATCAAACACACGAAGCACAAAATCACAAATATAAATGCCAAAAAGAGATGTAAACAAAGTCATAAACCTACTCCACTGATAAAAAAGGCACAATTAAAAGGAAGGTAGCTAATAAGGGAGAATATATCTTACAACAACACCATTGATTAAGTTAAGGGAGATTGAGAGAACGAGAGCATAGGCGGCGAGGTAGACGGAGTCGATGTGTCCGATGAAGGATTGCGTCACTAAGTACACCCCGTATGACGAAACCCTAAACACCATTGAAGGCAGAGAAATCCTCGAAACCGTCTTTGTTTCGTCCCACACTCTCTTATATAGCATCTTCTTGCTCTCTGGATTTGGCTCCAAAAGTGATGTTTCCATCTCTAAATCAGAGAATTGAAACAAAAAAACACTCACTAAAAAGAGTGAAGAGAGAATAACTCAAGACTCCGCCGGGGGAAATGCGAAAGTAATGAAGCAAAGGGTGAGAAATGATGTAATTAAACTACATTTGTCATTGTTTAGAAATATGACAGTCTTGTAGAGGTTTTACACTTTTACTCATATAATAATGAATGATGTTAGACCCCAAGTTTTGACATGGTCAAAAATGATATTAGGATGTAATATACTGTAGTTCCTAGTAGTAAAAATTCTGCACTTAATAGTTAATAGACACGATCATGTATTTATCACGCACCCGCCCACTAGTTTATTACTGGTAGAACTAGAATCGGACACCCAATTACGGTTTTTCGTCTCAAAACTGAATTGCATTAATTATATATTTACAATCTTTTTTAGGGCATACTTTATCCAATTCAGGTCAAAACAAATCTAACTTGCAGATCAAGACATTAACACAAAAATAAACGAACAATAGAAGTGATAAAAATAGCAAATTGATTGGTTCAATTACAAATTGACAATAACCATGAATAACGGCGAAATACAATATGCAGAAGAGTAACAACGACTTGATGGGAGAATTCAATACGAAATCTCATTCGGAGAAGTCGGAAAATCAAAAGTTGAAATTAGAAGAGGAATTCAAGAGGCCACATAGTAATGACGACTTAAATGACAACTTTCTCGGTCATTAATCGCGCTTTGTGCGAGCCAAACACTTTTTATTTTTGTCTATATTCATATACTTAATGTATTTTTTCATATAGTCGTTTACGTTGCTCGGATTGCTCTTCATCGTCATACAGATTGAAGGTGAAGAGCGAAGAAAAAAAAGATGAAAATGGTGGAAATACTAACCAATTAAGCACATAATTATAGTTTATTAGACATTTAATAAGTCTCAATTATCATTGGATAATGAGAAATAGGAAAAAAGAGAAAAAATAAATTAAGTTTAAACATTAATGAGTCTCAATTACCATTACTTTTTCAAACCCATGAATTTATATATATATATATATATAGATTTGAATTTTGTGTGTGTGTTTTTCCCTTTATTTCGTAAAGGATAAAGTTAATTGATATAGTTAAATCAGATTTGAGAATTTCGGATAATTATTTCGTATTCGCTACAAAGTAAAGGACAATTTCGGATACTTTTGTCTACAACATTACAGTAAAATAAAATACTTACGCAAGTTTTGACGGGGCGGATAATGAGCCAGTTAAAAAGAAGACAATATCGGATATTGCCGGGAATGAAAATTGAGGAAATAGTTTGATGAGCCGGAATGTCGGGATCTTAATTTTAAGACCACAACAAAAATATTATAACTTCGGATTGTGTGACCATCTATAGACTATACTCATAACATAACTAATCATTAATACTACCTTATATTATATTATATTCTAGAGTTGGTAACATGTCCAATTTATAGTATATTTTGTACTTCAAATTTTGTAAATGATAGCAGTGTATATATTTTTGATTTTGAAGAAAAAAGAAGTAGAATGGTAGTTGAGACTGAGAGTTGTAAATTGGTGTTAGCTGGGAGCTTAATTACTCGTCTAACCACATTATCCAAGAAGTGTACACCCGGAAATTTATAACCGACATCCGCTCTTGGGCGCATCCTGATGACTCCAAAATCATTTAAAAAAAATCCGGTTCAGTTTTGGGCGTATGTTTTGAGTCATAACCCATCATTTTTTTTTATAAATATTATAAGATTTATTTATATAACTCACTGACTAGAAAAAGACCCGTGCATCGCACAGGCCTAAAATCCTAATAGTAATTAAATTAAAACTCCAATTTTGTCATGTATGGTCATGCATTTAATTTATTACGCCACTTGTCGTCATTTAGTCCCTTTCGCCACATGTCAGAATTTTCTGGTCGCCGGAGCAGAAGGAGTCGATGGAGATTAAGTGGTAGTCGGAGCTCTCTGAGAATGAGGCTTTGTCTCGTCCACGGGAGGTCATAGTCATCCCAGACACTCCGACGCCAGAAGTGTCGTTCGATGTGGATATGCCAACGTCGGAGCTCATTGTCATCCCCGACTCTCCATCTGTCTTTCCCTTCCCATCCCGCTCGGACACTATCTAGCTAAGTCCCTCTATTTGAAGGCTCTGTTTTTTGGGAATTCTGTTATTACTGGACTTTGCTTGTTGTTTTGCTAATGGAATGTGGACTCTATTATTATGTTGTTGAACTGTGGACTCTGTTAATTTTTTGGTAAGTTATGGAATGTTTTTATGGAATTCTGTTGGATTTATGTTGAGTTGAGGATGAGTTCCTCAATGCTGGATATCTGTTGAGTTGAGGATGAGTTCCTTTATGCTTGTTTTATGTTGAGTTGAGGATGAGCTCCTCTATGCTGGTTTTATGTTGAGTTGAGGATGGGTTCCTCTCTGTTGGATTTATGTTGACATGAGCATGAGTTCCTCTCTGTTGGATATCTGTTGAGTTGAGTTTAATGTTGTTGGCTTTTTGATACCTCAGTTGAGGTTGAAACCTCTCTGTTTGATGCTGAAATGTGACTTTGTCCCTTTGTTGAGTTGAGTTGAATGTTGTTGGCCCTGTGTTAGCTGAGTTAGTCCCAATCTTAATGTCTCTCTGTTTTTTTTTTCTTTTATCAACGATGAGTTCTTATAAACTGAGACGCAATTCTTGTGAATTCTCATTTGCCTTACATACTCCAGGAAACCAGTCAAAACTGTCACTCTGGCATGCCATTGTAATGCTAAGGCAATCTTATCATTACTCTAGGAAGCCAGTGACAGTTTTGACTGAATGAGACCAAGTGTGTAAAGTTTTTGGAGATGAGATTGTGTCTATGATGGCTAAGGGGACACCTGAGATTTTTTATTTTCAACATCATAATCAAAAAAGTTCCTCACTGATATTCATTTGCTTGGCTTACAAAAATATGAATATTGTAAGCATCCTTACAAAAACTAGTCTATGAATGCTTACAGTTGTCATATAGTCTGCTAAACCCAAAAAAATTCTACCCTATGCATGTTGTCCTTACATGATTATATAGTCCCCCAAATCATCTTGGCTGTCTCTCAAATTTGACTGTCCCCTTTTACATTTGCTTGAGTGTGTCCCAAATCATTTGCTTCACTGTCCCCTTCATCATTTGCTTGGTTGTCCTCTTCATCATTTGCTTGGTTGTCTCCTTCATCATTTGCTTGGTTGTCTCCTTCATCGATCATTTGCTTCACTGTCCCCATGAACAATCTCCCATGATTGTATAATAACCGAAGTTGTTGCTTTGACTATCTCTGGTAGAAGACCTTGTGCTTTTAGTTTCTTTTTGTTAACATGTGGAATATCATAGTCATTCCCTCCTTTTACTTGTAAGACTTGATTCTTTACATGTTGAAGTGTAATCCAAACATCTCTTAGAGTAGTGGGTTCCAACTCATTAAATGCAACATAAACTGCTTCTAGCATGCTCTCAATATCTTTTGGCATTTTCTTGTGCATGAGTGATTGTATGCTTCCAAAAAATCACAGGTCTAATATGTTTAGAACGGGACTGTTAGTTGACTGCTGAATTAGACTAAAAGTAAAGGCATCTTGTTTGTGTACCTCTTGCCAATTCTGTATCTTGTTGATTAATATGTGGCCTTGCATTGTCTTGTTGGATGTAAATGATTCTTTGTCCTCCTTCTGGCCATTTAGCCTTGATTGCTAGTATGATCTGGTCAATCAACATTCTTCTAGTAACTTGCTTGTTAATTGACTCCACAAGCTTTGTAATAATTGTCCCCTTTGGTCTCTTTACTAAATTTCTCTTAGCTGGTTCTTTGTGTGTGAATGGAAAGATACCAATCTTTCCATCAAATGTGCATTCTCCATCTGGGTTGAACCTTGGCCTTGCAACTGCTTCCATAAACATAACCTTAAGAATAACCTTACTTGAACTAGCAGCCTTGTACATGCCTCTTTGATGTTTTGCTAGACATACTCTTTGTGTCTTCTTTCAAAGAAAGAACCAGTTCTCATCAATATGCACGAAATCATACATTGAATGATAATCTGTTTTTTCATACACTGTGTTCCATGTGATTAGATTGAGAATCCACTCCATCATTGTCAGCGTGTGTGCTTCACTCAATCCTGGATGTAGTGCATTTGTATGTAGCCTTATTAGCTTCATCTTGATCATTCTATGACATACTGATGTGGTAATATCTAGTTTGTTTTCTAAGTCTCTTATACATGTTCTGTCCCCCATGCTAAGTGTTTATATTACTGCTTGATCCACTTGTGTTCTCTTAGCATTGATTTGCTAGTTTTTGTTGCTTGCGGCTATACCCCAGATATTACTAACTGTTCTTGTTGACACCTTGAGCAGTGTTGCAACTTCTTTGATGGCTGATACACTGCACTTTGTATAGCGTAACTAGGGATTATTACATTAGTTTAGGAGTATTATCATATGTGTTTCGAGTCATTATTATGTTCTGAGATATTTATTAAGAAGTGAAGAAATGAAGATCAGAACCGAAGAAGATTGAAGACTTGAAGAATGAAGAAGCTTCTGCGACGCCAACCGCGATCGCCACTACCATCCAGGCGATCGCCATCATTCAACAGAAGCCATTCGAGAAGAAATCAGCAACCGCGATCGCGGGTGATATGGTGGCGATCGCGGGTATTGCACTGATGCAGCTGAAGATGGGCCGTGCAAGCTGGGCCTGGAAGATGGGCCGCTCGTGAGCTTTGCATGGTGATCGGATGAATTAAGGAAGCATGCATCATCAATTCACAATGTTCCACCGAGACTTTGTTTTATTTTCCTTTTGTTTTATTTCTTTTCTTTTCCTTTTTCCTTAATTAGTTTTAGGATATTTATCTTTTACCATATATTTTTAGGGTTAGTTCTCTATTTAAGAACCCTAGTTTCTATCTTTTCCATCATCTTTTCCATCAGACAATTTAGTTCTGCAACCATGAGCAGGAACTAATCTCCATTGTTTTACTTAGCGGTTGAAACCTTCAGTTATTAAGTTGTGAGATTTCTAAACTCTTGTTCTTTTCCTATGGGTTTTGTATTAATTCTCTTGTTCTTCATCTATTGATTTCTATTAGTTTTGCTAGCTTGATCACCTAGTTTGATTGATAGTTTTCTATTGCTAGACTAGGAATATACGGTGGAATTCCTTGTCAATTGTAGCATTCATATCTGCATGATCTGGTAGTTGATTGCTTTTATGAAAGAGAATTGATTGCATGTTAATACTTGACGGTTGTAAGTTATTGCATGCATCCTTATAATTCCTGGGCCCTTTGCTGCTATTTCATCTAATCTTGAGAGGTTTCCCTGATTGCTGAATAGTAAGTATTATCAGGACCGGTTAACCTGCTGATATATTAAAGATTGGAATAGGAACATTCCCTAGGATTGAATAGAACTTGAGATAAATCTATGATCAACTTGATTGACTGTTGTGTGGATACTTGCTAGGTGAAACCCCTTCTCATCATATTCTCACCCAAACTTCCTCTGCTTGTTACTGGTTACTTGTGTGTTCTTGCAATCAAACCCCCCCCTTTGGTTACTTGTTACTAGTTGATAATTCACTTGACTGCATTGATTTGGTGTTTTGATTCCCTTGGGTTCGACCTCTACTTACTTGTTATACTCTAGTTAGTGTTTAGGGTTTTCTTTGATTTGGCACTACGACTTTAGGCTCATCAAATTTGGCGCCGTTGCCGGGGTATTGAAATTTTTCTGATTCTGTGTTAATTGTGAAATTATCAACTGTTTGGTGTGAACCTTTATGGTTCAGACCCGTGCTACTGATTCATCTCTTGTTTTCTTTGACCCAGAGATTGAAAGGACGTTCCTTCGGAACCAAAGAGCAGCTCTGAACCAAGATAACGAGATCGGTGATCGACATGGACCGCCATTGCCTACTATGAGGCAACTCACTGCCCCAGACTTAAATCAACAACCTTTAGCAGTGAGGTTTCCTGAGATTGAAGAAGGTGTGAATTTTGAATTAAAAGCTGGTTTAATTCATGAGCTACCACACTTTCATGGCTTAGCAGGAGAAGATGCCAACAAACACTTGGCTCAATTCCATGCCATATGTTCTAGTATGAAGCCAAGAGGTGTTACTGAGGAGCAGGTCATGCTGAGAGCTTTCGGATTTACTCTGAAAGACGCTGCGAATGATTGACTCGATTATCAAGCTCCAGGGAGTATTGATACATGGGCTAAGATGAAAAAGGTCTTTTTAGAGAAATATTTTCCAGCTACAAAACTGAGCAGCTTGAAGAAGGAGATCACGAATCTTCAACAACACTCAACTGAGAGTCTCTATGAATATTATGAGAGATTCAAGAAGCTCTGCTCAAGCTGCCCATTCCATAGTTATACTGACCAAGATCTCCTTATGTACTTATTTAGTGGCCTGATTGATGAGGATCGTCGAATGGTGAATGCATCCTGTGGAGGCAACTTTTTAAGATTGACTATACCTCAGGCTACTGAAATGTTTGAGGAATTAGCTGAGAGCTCAAGGCAGTTTGGTAGCAGGCAAAGAACACAGTCAGTAAGTTCGCTTGATCCCGCTAAAATTCAAAGTGATATGAATGAACTGAAAGATATGATGAAGTCTTTTATGCTGCAAAGTGGTGGTCAACAACTCCAAGAGCCGAATGCTGAGGTAAACGCTGTTGGTGGATGGCAACCAAGGCCAAGGTATGATTCTCATAATATTAATTATCAGCAACCTAGACCTCAAAATTCTATGACTGTTGAAGATATGATCAAGTCCTTAGCTCAAACTGTGATGCAACAAAATGCTAGAACGGAATCGAGTATCCAAAATCTTGAAAATCAGTTAGGACAGATTGCTCAAGCTGTGAGTAAATTAGAGGCCAGGGAACCGGTAAGAAACCCGAGAGAGAACGTCAGTGCAGTGTTCTTGAGGAGCGAAAAAACTTTAAATGACTGTTCTGTGCCAAAACCGCGACCGCCAGATCTGAGTGGCGATCGCCATGAGATTACAGAGAGCAAAGCAGGATCTGCATCCCGACCGCGATCGCCATTCCATTCCAGAAGCTGAGGTGCAAAATTATCCGCGACCGCGATCGCCAATTGTGGATGGCGATCGCCGGGAGCCCCCTGAGTACATTGACGATTATGTTCGCCCGAATTTTCCACCTCTGTTTTCTCATAAGCCTGTTGCTCCCTTTCCTGAGGCATTGAAGGATACTCGAAGGCTGGAGGACGACAAAGAAATCTTCGAAACCTTTAGTAGGTGTGAGGTAAACATTCCTTTGCTCAAACTTGTTAAGAGTATTCCTAGATTTGCTAAGTTTTTGAAAGAAGTTTGCACTATCAAAAGAAATCAAAAACTGAAAGGAAAGAAGAAAGTTGAAATAAGTGAACAAGTTTCTGCAGTGTTTCAAAAACGCATGCCTAAGAAATGTGGTGATCCAGGCATATTTAGCATTTCATGTGTGATTGGTGAAACTAAATTTGACAAAGCCATGCTAGATTTAGGTGCATCAATCAATGTTTTGCCTTACTCTTTGTATGAATCACTAGGCTTAGGACCCTTGCATAAAACAGGAACTGTTATTCAACTTGCTGATAGGTCTACTGTGTACCCGAAAGGGGTTGTTGAGGATGTCCTTGTTATGGTTGGTGATCTGATTTTTCCTGCCGATTTCTTTGTGTTGGATATGGAGCATGCTAATAATGTCACACCTATACTGTTAGGTAGACCTTTCATGAAAACTGCACAAACGAAAATTGATGTTAATAGTGGGACTCTCTCTATGGAGTTTGATGGGGATAAGGTAGAATATAATATTTATGACATGGATCCCATTGATAAGAATTCTCTATGTGCTATTGATGTGATTAAGTCTACTTGTAAGGATGAATTGCAACCTGTTTTAGAGAATGTCTTAGAGCCCCCAAAAGTAGATGCTATTTTGTCTACTAACATGCAGGAGTGCCTGGCTAAGCCAGAGCGTAAAGGTAAGCTCTTTTCACACCCTTTGGGCAATCGCCCTCCATTACTGATCTCGCCGGGCGAGATACCATTGATGTCTAGTATGCAGGCACTTGACATTGAGCTTAAACAGCCGCCTGATACGGTCAAGGAGGATAAAGTGAATGAAACCACCTTCATTGCTAAAGACAAGGTGGTCAAGGTAAGTGAGACGAGATTTAAGGCGTTCCATGAGTGGTTCAAGAGAGAATTCAGACAAGAGACGGTTTTCACAAAGCCAAATGGCGTTAGTTAAATCTCTTGAGTTTCATGTCGAGCCACGACATAAAATAAGGCGCTGCTCGGGAGGCAACCCGAGGTTTGAGTTTGTTTTTATTTGTTTTTGTTCGGTTTAATTTTCTTTTTAGTTTCTCTATGGACAGGAGGAAATCACCGAAGCTTAGGGTCAACTACAGTCAGTAGTCAATCTCGCTGTAAGTCTTCTCTCCCGTTCTAAAAAAAAAAAAAAAAAAGAAAAATCCGAAAATCATTCCGAGAAAAAAATAATATATCGGATTAAAAAAAAATAGAGTGCAGAAAAAAAATATGAGAGAAAAGAAAGTAAGGAGTTGTATTACATCAAGTTTGGTTTCATTAGTACTATCATTCTAGATCTACATTCGCTGGAGCTTAGCTTGTTGGTGACTATGTTCTTTGCAAGGAGTTGATTTGTTTGGGTCACCTTCTACATTTGAGGTATTCTTTCTTTTGCTTTAGATGAGCTATGCATTATTGGATTACATTTAGTGTTCATCTAGTTTCTCATTCTACCACACTTTGAGTTTTATTGAGGAAGGTCATCCGACCTTGTATGTGAGTCTTCTGTCTCCTTCCCTGGGTTCGATTTTTCTGTCTTCCATTTCATTGAGGACAATGCAATGTTTAAGTATGGGGGAGGAGAATGTATTCACATGTAATTATTTGGGTGTTGGTTGTATCTGCATGAGCTTATTGAATATATATTGTATGAAAAAGCCACAAAAATTGAAAAAAGGCATACAAAATCCTTGGATAGCAAGATCTATGCAATAAGAAGGTGGCTTGACCGACATTAGGCTGGGGCAAAAATAAGTCTTGAGTGATGTGAGTTTTGTGAGCCTGGAACAATTATTGAGTGGTTGAGATGAAAACCCGAAAGGGCGCCCAAGCAAGATGAGTGTTATTAAAAAAATTGAGTTTTTAGGATTTTTTTTTATCATCTTGGCGTATGGAGACATAAGAAGGAGGCGTATAGGAGGATTCGGGTAGGCCACTTGGAGGAATAAGGTGTAGTTCTGGGTATGTGCTTATTTTATCACATTGTTCTTGATTTTTGTGTTGTGTTTTGGAGGAGCTTATTGGTTATGTAATCACTAGGAGATATTCTAGTACTTCCTGAGGCTTTGAGTATTTTATTCTGGGTAGTTTTTCTGTAAGTTACTCGGGACGAGTAAAAGTCTAAGTATGGGGATATTTGATACGCTGCACTTTGTATAGCGTAACTAGGGATTATTACATTAGTTTAGGAGTATTATCATATGTGTTTCGAGTCATTATTATGTTCTGAGATATTTATTAAGAAGTGAAGAAATGAAGATCAGAACCGAAGAAGATTGAAGACTTGAAGAATGAAGAAGCTTCTGCGACGCCAACCGCGATCGCCACTACCATCCAGGCGATCACCATCATTCAACAAAAGCCATTCGAGAAGAAATCAGCGACCGCGATCGCGGGTGATATGGTGGCGATCGCGGGTATTGCACTGATGCAGCTGAAGATGGGCCGTGCAAGCTGGGCCTGGAAGATGGGCCGCTCGTGAGCTTTGCATGGTGATCGGATGAATTAAGGAAGCATGCATCATCAATTCACAATGTTCCACCGAGACTTTGTTTTATTTTCCTTTTGTTTTATTTCTTTTCTTTTCCTTTTTCCTTAATTAGTTTTAGGATATTTATCTTTTACCATATATTTTTAGGGTTAGTTCTCTATTTAAGAACCCTAGTTTCTATCTTTTCCATCAGACAATTTAGTTCTGCAACCATGAGCAGGAACTAATCTCCATTGTTTTACTTAGCGGTTGAAACCTTCAGTTATTAAGTTGTGAGATTTCTAAACTCTTGTTCTTTTCCTATGGGTTTTGTATTAATTCTCTTGTTCTTCATCTATTGATTTCTATTAGTTTTGCTAGCTTGATCACCTAGTTTGATTGATAGTTTTCTATTGCTAGACTAGGAATATACGGTGGAATTCCTTGTCAATTGTAGCATTCATATCTGCATGATCTGGTAGTTGATTGCTTTTATGAAAGAGAATTGATTGCATGTTAATACTTGACGGTTGTAAGTTATTGCATGCATCCTTATAATTCCTGCGCCCTTTGCTGCTATTTCATCTAATCTTGAGAGGTTTCCCTGATTGCTGAATAGTAAGTATTATCAGGACCGGTTGGCCTACTGATATATTAAAGATTGGAATAGGAACATTCCATAGGATTGAATAGAACTTGAGATAAATCTATGATCAACTTGATTGACTGTTGTGTGGATACTTGCTAGGTGAAACCCCTTCTCATCATATTCTCACCCAAACTTCCTCTGCTTGTTACTGGTTACTTGTTACTAGTTGATAATTCACTTGACTGCATTGATTTGGTGTTTTGATTCTCTTGGGTTCGACCTCTACTTACTTGCTATACTCTAGTTAGTGTTTAGGGTTTTCTTTGATTTGGCACTACGACTTTAGCCTCATCAATGGCTCCATATGGAAGTGATCCCTCTAAAAGTCTGGTGAGAAGAAGATTGAGAAGTTGCATTTTCTGAGAACTGCTGAGTCTAGGAGTTGGTGGTTCATGATGTTGCGCTGCCTGTCCATGAACCTTTGGTTCTGATGTTGTTGGCTCCTGATTTAGATCAAAATCAAATTCAGCTTCTGCTTCTATGTCCCCCATCTCCTCATAACCATAGCCATCATCATCAAGAACTGGAGGTTCATTCAAATTTGATGTTGAAGCCATCCTCCTCAGATAATGATGTCCAAAATTAAATTTCAAGCATCTCAGTTTTTTACTGTAATTTCTGTTGGATTTTTGTTTTAGCAGAGGATAACTTAATCCAGTTCAGGGTGTTAACTGTTATATAGAATGTGAATGGTTTTACTGTTAGAGGTATTTTGGTCTCATTTTGTTAGTTAAATATGGCAATCCGTGTGAGTGTTAATGCTGTAATGTAATTGGTTGTTGAAATTAATTGAAGGATTTTCATTGGTTGAAAAATGGGTCTGGGTTGCATTTTCTATGCACTGATGTGTGCAATAACTTTCTTAATTCCTGTGTATAGTACACTAGGAAGAAGAATAACGGACATAGGGAGTAGCACATAACATATGGTTTGGAGAAAGTTAAAGTATAAATAAGCATAATATATCTTGTAAATCTGAATTATCCGAATATAAACGCATACATATTTATAATGTTTCTATTATATGATTTAGTTTATCAAAAAGAAAAATGATTAAAAAATGACATGTGACAAAATAAATAATAAAATGACATGTGACAGTTTTAGTGGAAAGATGACATGTAGCGAATATGGAGGATTGCTTTAATATCTTAATCTTATCTTAATTCTTATTCTTAATATACTATAAAATTAGGGGTTTCCCAAATTAAATACACTGCATTTAATGCTTTGTTTTTCATTTATCATTTTTTTGATTTTTTTCATTTTCCCGTTTCTTTCCTACGTTTATGAATATGACGCCAAAATGAAGATTTTGACCCATCAACACATGTCTATAATGGATTCGTATGGAACATATCATCATCTTCTACTCTTCGATTCCGCAACGCCTTATTGTGAAGTTTTATAGGACGTAAAACCAGCGCGTAGCGCGGGCCTTAAAAGTCTAGTATCTTATCTTATCTATATAAAAGTTGGCTATCCAATGACCGAATTAAATGAAATCGCTCCTAATTAATACAATATATTTATGTTAGTTTTTTTTTCATTTTTATTAATTAATTATCATTAATTCTAATCCATTTAAGTCTTATTGATTAATTCTAAATCCAATTAAGTCTTTTTGTTTTCATTATTAATTATCTTATTCTAATTCTTATCTTATTTAATTTAATATCTAAAATTTAATCTTCTTATATATTAAAAGGTTGGTTGTCTTTTGTTAAAAATTAATATAATTGATATTTATCTCCACCACAATCAATACTCATAATCTTCCATTCTTAAAACTTAATGGTTCTCATACAAATTTATTTTTGCATGTTGGGTTTTTAATGATTAAAAAGAATGACTATTAAATTAGAAATAAAGCTTCACCAATGTAATTTTTAACTTTTATCCTAGTCGTATTATAAAATTTATGTTGTCAAATTTCATTGATTGCACGCAAATCGTTGAAGTTTAAGACTTTTGAGTCATTTTCATAAAATTATATATATGAACCCATATTATGTTTAAAATTACTTCAAACATAAATATGAGTAAATTAAAAATACTTATAACTATTAATATTGACAAATTCAAACATAAATATGAGGAAATCAAAAATACTTATAACTATAAATATTGACAAATTCGATAACAACAATAAAAATATGAAAAATAATGCTTAATTACATTAAATCACATACGAAAAATCTATAATTTTGTCGCGCGAACATGAAGCTTGATAAATCCATATAAAATATGGAAAAGATTCACGTGCTAATCAATTATTAACGTGCGAAAGAAAAAATTCGCATGCATATTTAAGTCATTGACATGCACTTTTAAGCCAGCGACATGCACATTTGACAGATTTGCATGTCATTGATAATATGTGAAAATTACATACACACACCTGCGTGTGCATGTCATTACTTAAGAGCGTGCATGCGAATGAGATATTCGTACAATATCCATTCACACCTGATCCGGATTCATAAATTATTGCATTTCATATATAATTAGTATATCACAGCAAAATATATTTAAATAAATAATTGAGCTCTGCGTAGCATGGCAATCTGTGTCTAGTAGTATAAAATTAGGAATTATCCAAATTAAACACACTGCATTTAATGCTTTGTTTTTAATTTATCATTTTTTTGATTTTTTCCTTTTCCCGTTTCTTTCCTACGTTTATGAATATGTCGCCCAAATGAAGATTTTGACCCATTAACACATGTCCATAATGGATTCGTATGGAACATATCATCATCTTCTACTCTTCGATTTTGCAACGTCTTATTGTGAAGTTTTATAGGCCGTAAAACCCGCGCGTAGCGCGGGACCAAATGAAGATTTTTTATACTATAAAATTAGGGGTTCCTCCAATTCATCACACTGCATTTAATGCTTTGTTTCTAATTTATGAAGATTTTGACCCATCAACACATGTCTATAATTGATTCGTTTGGAACATATCATCATCTTCTACTCTTCAATTCCGCAAAGCCTTATTGTAAAGTTTTATAAGACGTAAAACCCGCGCGTAGCGCAAGTCCAAAAAGTCTAGTATACTATAAAATTAGGGGTTCTCCAAATTAAACACACTGCATTTAATGCTTTGTTTTTCATTTATCATTTTTTTGATTTTTTCCTTTTCCCGTTTCTTTCCTACGTTTATGAATATGTCGCACAAATGAAGATTTTGACCCATTAACACATGTCCATAATGGATTGGTATGGAACATATCATCATCTTCTACTCTTCGATTCTGCAACGTCTTATTGTGAAATTTTATAGGCCGTAAAACCCGCGCGTAGCGCGGGACCAAATGAAGATTTTGTATACTATAAAATTAGGGGTTTCTCCAATTCATCACACTGCATTTAATGCTTTGTTTCTAATTTATGAAGATTTTGACCCATCAACACATGTCTATAATGGATTCGTATGGAACATATCATCATCTTCTACTCTTCGATTTCGCAATGCCTTTTGTGAAGTTTTATAAGACGTAAAATCCGCGCGTAGCGCGGGCCCAAAAAGTCTAGTATATACTATAAAATTAGGCGTTCTCCAAATTAAACACACTACATTTAATGCTTTGTTTTTAATTTATCATTTTTTTGATTTTTTCCTTTTCCCGTTTCTTTCCTACGTTTATGAATATGTCACCCAAATGATAATTTTTACCCATTAACACATTTCCATAATGGATTCGTATGGAACATATCATCATCTTCTACTCTACGATTCTGCAACGTCGTATTGTGAAGTTTTATAGGCCGTAAAACCCGCGCGTAGCGCGAGACCAAAAAATCTATCTTATCTATATAAAGATTGGCTATCCAATGTCAAAATTGAATGAAATTGGTACCTCATAAATGTTGCTCCCTCCATTGATAAATTTAGGATTTCACTAAATAAATTTACATCAACCATTTTTTCTAATTTAAAAAGATGTCCAAAAGATCAAAACGAAGCGTTTTGCTAAAAAATTAAACACCCTCTTTTTTTTTTCTTTCATTAGATCCGTGGTAAAACTGGACAACGGTTAAAATTTTCCAAACTAGAGATTCAATTGTTTTAAATTTGAAGTAAAAATGTGATATACTGATTATACTCCTCTGGTTTAGTATCATATAAGTAGTTAGCTTTTTAATATATTTTTTTAAAATTCAATTTACACAACGGTAATTAATTACAAAGTAATTAATAGAATTACATGAAGTTGGTTTGATTTTATTTTTCATGTAATATAACGTAAGTCATTTTAGCCTTTTAATTTTATACACATACTAGACTAGGTCTCGCGCCATGCGCGGGTTTATATAACTCGATATAGTGAATTAGTAGTAAGGAGTATTATGTAATATAAAATTTTATATGAAAATAAGTTTATATCTTAAAATGATATT
This sequence comes from Oxyria digyna, assembly GCA_029168935.1. Taxonomy (NCBI): domain Eukaryota; kingdom Viridiplantae; phylum Streptophyta; class Magnoliopsida; order Caryophyllales; family Polygonaceae; genus Oxyria; species Oxyria digyna. The sequence goes on along the minus strand of JAPVLV010000010.1, from coordinate 11,003,163 downwards.
GATATATAATTTAGTTTTTACATTTTAAATATAATAAACAACGAATATACATGAATTTTTAATACCAAAAATCTTATTTGATCAAATTATCATGAGTCAATTTTTAACAAATTTAAATAAATTGATTTCAACATATATAAAAATATATAATTGAAAACACTACAATAACACAAAAATATAATTATTTCTCTTATTTATTAAGAAATCAATCTTTTTGTGATACGTCATATCATAAAAATAAAATATATATTTGTAAAATAAAATAATAGGATATTGGGAGGTCAAAATCTAGAAAATTAACACATATAAATCTTTTTGTAATCTGAAAGATCTTAAGCAATCTTTTTGTAATATTTTTGCACACGATTTTCCAAATTTAATTAATTTTTTTGAGAAAATTACAATAAATTATAAAAAATCGTGACCATTGAAATGGCGACAGGTGGATGGCCTGAATGAAGAGTATGCCACGTGACATAGCTAGAATTGAAGAAATGTAATTTGCTTTAGTAGTTATATAGAGATTTTTTCTATTTTATTCTTGAATTTTGGTAAGAAAAGTAAGAGGTGTGTTAAAAAGAGAAACATGAATATTAAAAATGTAAGGAAACTAAATGTAATTTTTACATTCAGAGTTTTTATATTTTTAATATCTATCAAACCCACTAAATATCGGTAATATTAGAGAAAAAGAATAACTTTAATATGATATTTCTATGTACAAGATATTTATTTTATACAAGAATAAAAAGTAGAAGAATATTTATTATTGATTTTACCACAAAAATTTAATTAATTTAAAATTTAAATGTGGGTTAATATTATATTGAATATGTTTAAATCAAATTGATAATACTCAAGAAAAAGAGAACATAATTTATAATCTTAATTCTAATACGAGCCCCCACGGTAGAAATTTTCTAGATCCGCCACTGCCGATAACCCCGAATTCCCATCCCCACTCTCCCTTTCAAATTCACCGATCAACCTCAATTTTGACTGTGATAATTTTCTTCTTACATAGATGAATCTAAATGATGTCTACTTGTCTTTTCTCCCCCTCGCGCACATACTTGACCGTATGATTGTGGGGAAAAATCCCGCACTCGGAAAATTTTAACTGACACCCCAAACCTTTTTTTTAAAACCCGGTTCAGTTTTGAGCGCAACTAGAATGCGCCCAAAACTAGATCGAATTTTTGAGCATTTTGAAGGCAATAATAAAAAGAAATTTCATGGCAATCACTCTTGTACACATGACACTCAATGTTGTATGTTTTCATTGACTCTTTTTTTCATGACCTCTTGTAATTAAGATTAGTCAAATTAATTTGAGTTTCTGATTTCAAAAACTGAACTATGTGCTATCAGTTTGTGTTTTCAGATCGAATATAAATATAAAATGCAAAGAAAAATGTTTGGACAAGAAGGTTGTGATCACATGAGATGGGTTGCTAACATTGTTGTTGGATTAGATATTGGTGTTCCATGGTTAATGTGCAAGGAATATGACTCTGTTGATCCCTTTATAAGTTCCAATGTTCTTGTTGACAATCTTAATTCTTTTCAAAATAAATTTTTTAATAGTTAATGATCTTATTGTGACAGATTAATATACTTGCAACGACTTTTACTGTTATGTGTTTACTAAAACAGACCTTACAAATCTCTCATGTGGACAGAGGTTTGGAGTGAATGGTATGATTTTGCAGTAATTGACTTTATCAATAGATTAATAAAGTAAAAAGTAAAAAGCCAGATCAATAACTTTTTTCAAAGGTACACATGAAGGCTTTAGTAAATTATACTCCCTCCGTCCCAAAATATGAGTCCCATTTTGCTTTTTGGGCGTCCCGAAATGTTAGTCCCATTTCTATTTTTGTCCATAAACTTCTTCCAATTATACCCTTACTCATATTATTTTAATATTTTACATTCATCGTTTACAATGCACTTATGTACTTTTCATTTGTAAACTCTTCTCCCATTGGTTAATGAATTATTTTAATATTTTACATTCATCATTTTCAATGCACTTATGTACGTTAAAGCATTTGCCTTAATCCAAGATATTTTTGTACAATGAGACTCATATTTTGGGACGGATGGAGTATATATATATATACAAATAATATGCAGGTTTACAGAGTTTAGAGGACCGACTTACCAAAGAATCTAAATTCCCTATATTCAATTCATGTATCATGTGTCTTTGTAAAAGGATTTAACTTTTGCAATTACTAAATTTATACAAAGAGGGAGATCTGTTGTGAACTATATGGTATGCATTTTTTCCTCTTTCAATTTCTTTGTGCTTGAAGTGTTTACTTTTTACTTATCCCTAAACTACATTTTTCGTCATTAGTACCAAACTTTGAGCCCTTATCGGAGGCCGTTTGCATCTAATTTTAGTAATTGTAAACAATATTACATATTGCAATATGCTAAACATTTACACTCAGTTTCCAACAAGCATGATAATTTAGTAAACACGTCAAAAATGTATACAATGGGGAAATGACATTTAATAACTGGTCCTCGAGTTTATTCAATTGTAATGAGTTATAGACAGAAAAATAGATCATATATTCACCAACTTGGCTATTAATAAATCCAAATAGATTACCTTATTTTATATACCAAAATCTGTGGAGTTGGTAATAATACTGCAAACAAGACTTGAACAAAAATTTAGCATATAGAGCATTGAAGAAATTGCATACGCAAATAACATATATTTAAAAACTTTTGTCCTGTACATTACAAAAATATTAAAAATCATATTTTTAAAAACTTATGTCCCGTATATTACAATAATATTACAAAATGATAGAACAATTTGGCGAATTGAGAGAAGAGGTACAAATCATCAAACTCATTTGATTATATGATATAATATCATTTCAATATCTATTATGAAACATTTAAGAAATTATAATTACGCAAGACCAGTAAGCGGGTTTCAGTCTGTTGATTTAAGCCCTAATAAAATAGGAACACCAATACACGAACTAATTGTTTGGCAAAAAAAAAAGCACCCGAGCTAATTAGGTAATGTTATGATTTTAAAGGGAGAGACGAATTCATAGGTAGTTGTGTGTCAATTGCTAAAATGATTAATAAAACATTCAGAAAAAACATAATCACCAATTAAACTTTATTTTCTTTCTTTTTGATAGAAGAAAGATTAGAGACTGTTTTGTCGATGTTAGATTCTATATCATAAAGGGTTGTGAATATGATTAGCCCAATCTAATTTTAGGACGCCTATTAAACAACGTTAAATAATTCCCCCGCCCGTTTCTAGTATACTATAAAATTAGGGGTTCCTCCAATTCATCACAAAACATTTAATGCTTTGTTTCTAATTTATGTATTCTTTGATTTTTTCTTTTCCTATTTCTTTCCTACGTTTACGAATATGTCACTCAAATGAAGATTTTGACCCACCAACATACTACTCTTCTGTTCTGCAAGGTGTGAAGTTTTATATGCCATAAAACTTGCGCTTAATGCGGGCCCAAAAATGCTAGTATTATATATAATTAGATTCTAATAAGAAGATAAATGATCTCTCTCTTATTCTCTTATCATAATTATATCTTGTAAACTCACAATTAATAACAAGTACGATGTTCCTTTTTACAATTAAATGATTAGCCAATATATTATGCCTAAGTCCACTAGTGCAAGGGTTGTCAAAATTAGACCCGACCCGAAATGTCCGGCCGGTCCGATCGAAAAAAAGCCCGACCGAAACCCGAAAAAATAAAAATGTTTATGTCCGAGATGAGTCCGACCCGACCGACTAATTCTGAAACCCGAAAACTGCCCGACCCGAAAAATGTCCGAAATCCGATATTTTCCGATCCAAACCTCGTCCAACCCGAAAATTGTCCGATCCGAACCTCGTCCGAAACCCGAGATTGTCCGACCCGAACCTCGTCCGAAACCCGAGATTTTCCGACCCGAACCTCGTCCGAAACCCGAGATTGTCCGAAACACAAGATTTTCCAAAACCCCAAGATTTTTCGATGAATTCCTACTTAATTGTAGACAATTAACAATTCATTCACATATTAATTAGTTTCAACTATCATTTTTAAAATTTAACCTTCTCTTTTTCAAAATTGACCCGATCCAAAATCGTCCAGACCCGAAATTGACCCGACCCGAAACACGTCCGGACCCGAAAACTGTCCGGACCCGAAAAACTGTCTGGACCCGAAAACTGTCTGACCCAAAACGCGTCCGGACCCGAAAACGACCCGGCCGAAAACACGCCCGGACCCGAAAACTGTACGACCCGAAAATTGTCCGGCCGAAATTGTGTCCGAAAACCCGATTTGGGCCGATAAATAAGTGCCCAGTCCGAACCCGACCCGACCCGACTCGTTCCGACTTATTATTATTCCGAATAATGTCCGACTCGAATTTATCCGAAAGCCGAAATTGTCCGACCAAAACCCGATCCGACCGTCGACACCCCTAAGTGCAAGTACCTTCAATTTTGGTAATTCTTAAAGATTACCGAATTTCATTTCATCATTCAATAAAATTCGGTTTCTTTCAACATTTTGAATGAACTAGTTACGTACAAATTAAGTCATCAATCAAATGTCGATCTCTCGACCCCCCTAGATTCATTTATATCAAAATGACTGGATCATATTCTATTTTACACAAGCATGTGGTAGAATATATCATGAATACAAAGCACAAATAAAACTTGTGTATCAGCTAGCTAGAATAGGCCAAATCTTAAGTATTTGTGGTCTTTATATATGTCGGTATCTGAACCTGCAATATATCGATTGTCAACCCAAATAAAATCTAACACCATGGATTATTCACTTCAAATCATACTCTTATTCTTATCCCTTTTCTTCCTAAAATGGTGTTCTTCATTTATCCATCAAAACTACAAAAAGTTAAACAATCTTCCTCCCGGCCCAAAACCTCTACCAATCCTCGGCAACATCTTGCATCTAACCAACAAGCCTCATCAAGCCCTAGCTGAGCTAGCCAAATTGTACGGCCCTCTAATGTATCTCCAACTCGGAAGCGTCCGTACATTAGTCGTGTCATCATCCGACATGGCAAAAGAGATCTTCTCGAACCACGACTTAGCCTTCTCTTCGCGAGCAATCCGTGACGCGATCCGAGCACTCGATCATCATCTCCACTCAGTCGCTTGGTTGCCCGTCTCGCCTAAATGGAGAGCCCTTAGGAAGATCTCATCCGTCCATTTATTCACTAAAACGCGATTGGACGGCTCACAAGCTCTTCGTTTCAAGAAAGTGCATGAGCTTCTTGAACACGTTAGTCAATGTTGTAAACAAGGCAAATCTGTGGATGTTGGCGAAGGAATTGTGTCCTTTAACCAAAGGTGCAATTACTAATTATGAAATATGACTATTTATGGAGATTAATAATCCAGATATTTTAGGAGTCGCATGCTATTGCTAGTGGCCAATACGACTTATGAGATTAATCAGGTTAAGCTCATGGCTAGAATAACTGGGTCCTATGAGGTCACACACTTAGAGTTTATGGACTGGATCAAGCGAATCCTCAGGCCCGGTAAGCCTATTGGATTTGAAGTACTTGGGAGAATTAAAGAGATATATTGTCTATCAAGTAAAAGATAATAGTTATCTATTACTTAATGATAGAAGGAAATATATCTTGAGAGATATATGGTACAAGATAATATATATATTAGATATATATTTCAAGAAGTTGGAAGATCTTATATACCAAATATATATGGCTACTACTTAATGCGAGATTAAGAAAATACATATATATCTAATCTATATACATATACGGAGGATATAAAAGATATCATACGGCTACTTAATAAAAGATTAAGGAGAGGCATATAATTGATATGTAGATACGGCATATATAAAGATATGATGCAGATTGAGAGAGAGAGAGAATTGTCTCGATGTATGTTTTAAAACCAAGAGAACAAGTTCTTCTCTTTGCATGTGTGTATCTTCTCCCTCGTTTCAAGATTATACCTTTGAGTTACTCGGTCTAGCAGAAGAGACTTAAAGGTGATCCAGTTTATTGCTCGTGTGGACTAATTAGAGGAGTCACACTTGGGGCTCTAATCTCTCCATTCCAGTGAGATTCAAACACGCATCAAGAGGTATTTATTCTTTCCTATGTACGATCTATTTAGTTTATGCATGAGATCCTTGGTTAGATGTTAGGAAAACGTTTCCTGAAATTCCGCTTTAAGCATCTAAAACCCTACAGTGGTATCAGAGCCTCTTGCATAAATTGATTAGATCAAATTTAAAGGTTTAAATTTTGATGCATGTTCATGTTTTATCTTGATTCAATTATGTAGAAATTGTTTGTATGGATTAATTTGCATGACTGAAACGAAAAATTTGATTTTTCTAGCCATAGAATTCATGAATTACATATAGGGTAAGTTGCTGATTTTTTGAAAATTATGCATGATTTTGCCCTAAAGTTGATTCTTTTGATTAGTTTATGCAATCTGTTGTATATGTTTTGAACATACATGTTAAAATATGATTTCTCATGTTAAAACTATGAATCAAGAAGCCTGAATTTTATGAAAATCCATTACCATAAATTTTCCAATCAAGAGTTGTAAAAGTTACAAACTTTAAGTGGGAGAAACACTGTTAAGAACGGAAAAGATGGTTCAGGATCAATGAATCGGCCCGATAGCCATTCTGATGGCGATGCAGGCTGGACATGGACGGAAACAGCACTACCCCGGTGGTTGTGCTGTGGTGGCCGTCGGTGGTCCACTAACGATCCCAAGGATATTATTTACCAAGATAAGATATGATATGTGATATTCTATCTTAATAAATTAGATTTATTTTAATTAATAAGATATTTGATATTTTATTTGGTAAATAAATATTTAGTTAAATGTTACAAGATATTTTGATATCTTATTTGGTAAATTTTGAGTTACCATATTAACTGTTATTTTTGAATATTAGATTCATCATTTTTAGCAAATTAATGATTAATATATGATATTAATTCCATGCACAATTTAATTGAATTAATATAATTAGAAATCAGTTTCTATATTAAATAATTAATTTGATTAATTTTTTATGCTTTTTAAATTTGGATTAATAGCATATTTTATTTAGATGAAATTTTATATGTTATTATTGCATGCGGGTTTAATATTATGATATTATTGCATGCGGTGACTAGTATGGCCCACATTAGGATAGATAAATACGATCTGCGTATCGTTTATGTTTTTCTTGTACACGATCTGCGTATCGTTATGTATTTTTGTAATTTAAATTTCTGCAAGAGAGTTTATTTCAATTATATGTAAAACAAGAAGAAGGAGATCCTAATGAGGCTAAGGATGGAGATCCAAGAAGAGGTGATTCAAGGATGAAGATCCATGAAGGACCACGAACTTGAAGATTAGATCTTATTTGGTTTTTAGAGGTCCTTCTTTGACTTTGGGATAGTGCGGGCATGTCTAATAGGGGCATGTAAACCTTGATACGGTTATACTCAACAAGAGACCAAAAGACTTAGTTTTGGATCTTGAGGCATAAGGATGAGTTTAACATAAGATGTGACCATCAACCAAGAGTTATAAAGGGTTATAATTAGTAAAGAGTTTACTTACCTTGATTACATGAGATTTGGGGAAGTGCCTAAGTACGCTCAAGTTTCATTTAAGATAGGATCTTGGAATCATTTTACTCAGGAAGGGACAATTTTTAATTGAGTAGAATGCGCAATACCTTAATTTTTATATCTTGTCTAAATTTTAAGATATTGCATGTCAAGCATAATTTATCTGCATTTTTTTTTATTCTGTTTTTGTACTTACTACGTCTTCTAAACACCTCAAAATCAATCTCCACTCAATTGTTGAGAAAAATAAGTTGAACGACACAAATTTCTTTGATTGGGAAATAAAATGAGAAATGTTCTCAGGACTGAGGGTCAACAGGATCAAGAAAGGATTTACGTTACTGAAATCTTAACAACTAACTCCAATGATTGGGTATTAGATACCGGTTGTGGTTCTCACATTATTTCGAATGTGCATGGACTAAGAAATAGGAGAAGGTTGCAGAAGGGTGAGATAGATCTCCGTGTTGGAAATGGAGCAACTGTTGCTCCAATTGAAATTGGAGATTATAGTCTATCTTTACCTTCTGGCTTAGTTTTAGAACTTAATAATTGTTATTTTGTTCCTTCCATAACTAAGAACTTGATTTCATTTTCGGTTTTGCATCGTGAGGGTTATAAATTTGTTGTTGATGATGGTTTTTCCATTTATAAGAATGACATTTTTTATGCCCAGGCACATATGACTAGTACTGGACTATACAGATTAGTGCTCAAATCCGATGTATATAACGTGGATACTAAAAGGCAAAAGTCGAATGATATAAGTGAAGCCAATCTATGGCATTGTCGCTTGGGCCACATTAGCATCAAACGCATGAAGGAACTCCAAAATGTTGGACGTCTAAAGTCATTTGATTTTGAATCATTTGAAACATGTGAATCATGTCTCATGGGCAAGATGACAAGGTCGCCTTTCACTGGTACAAGTGAGAGGACTACTGAGCTGGTAGCTCTCATACATACCGATGTGTGTGGACCTATGAGCACAGAAGCTAGGAGAGGCTATCGATACTTTATTACTTTTATTGATGATTTTAGTAGATATGGGTATATCTACTTAATGAAACATAAATCTGAATCCTTTGAAATGTTCAAAGAATTTCATAATGAAGTAGAGAAACAAACAGGCAAAAAGATAAAGGCACTTTGATCAGATCGAGGGGGTGAATATCTGAGCCACGAATTCGACCATCATTTGAGGAGTTGTGGGATTCTAACACAACTGACTCCACCGGGTACACCACAGCTGAATGGTGTATCTGAGAGAAGAAACAGGACATTGTTAGACATGGTCCGCTCAATGATGAGTTTTGCTAAGCTTCCTACATCCTTTTGGGGTTATGCCCTCACTATCGCTGCATTCACACTAAACAGGACTCCGTCACGATCAATTGACAAGACACCACATGAGATATGGTTTGGGAAGCCACCCAGCTTGTCATTTCTGAAGGTCTGGGGATGTGAGGCTTATGTAAAGCGTTTACTATCTGATAAGCTCGCACCCAAATCAGACAAATGCTTTTTTATAGGTTACCCCAAGGAAACGAGGGGTTATTATTTCTACAATCCCGTTGAGAACAAAGTGTTTGTTGCTCGGGATAGTGTCTTTTTGGAAAAGGATTTATTTTCCAAGAAGTCAAGTGGGAGAAATGTTCAGCTTGATGAGATTCAAGCAGAGCAACAAACTCCACAGCATGAGGACATAGAAGATATGTCAGAGGAACTTGATTTTGGAGGCATACCTTCACAAAGGGAAACCACCCTGATTCAAGATGCAGTTCCTCAAGTAGATGAAGCACCCGAGGTCCCACATATTGATGTGGTCAATCCTCCGGCTGAAGAGGTCCCACATACTGATGTGGTCGACCCTCTGGCTGATATCTCTCCAGCTGTGGGACCACTTTGGAGATCAAACAGGCCAAGGCGGCAACCTAGACGATATGAGGATTTTGTCTTGACTGCTGATGTTCTACTTTTAGAGAATGATGAGCCTGCTACCTATAAACAAGCAATGGCAGACCCCGACTCCGAAAAATGGCTTGGAGCCATGAGATCCGAAATGGACTCCATGTCTGAAAATCAAGTTTGGGACTTGATAGATTTGCCTGATGGGGTAAAACCCATTGGATGCAAATGGGTCTTCAAGATCAAGACAGACAAGGATGGAAATATTTCTGTCTATAAGGCAAGATTAGTTGCAAAAGGATTTAGACAAGTTCATGGTATTGACTATGATGAAACGTTCTCACCGGTCGTTATGATCAGGTCCATTAGGATAATCCTAGCCATTGCCGCTTATTATGATTATGAGATATGGCAAATGGATGTCAAGACCGCTTTTCTAAATGGTTTTCTAGAAGAGAATGTATACATGATGCAGCCAGAAGGTTTTGAGGATCCAGAGAATCCTAGGAAAGTATGCAAGCTTAAGAAGTCTATCTATGGACTTAAGCAAGCATCTAGGAGTTGGAATCTTCGTTTTGATGAAGTGGTCAAAAAGTTTGATTTCATCAGATGCGAAGAAGAACCCTGTGTTTACAAGAAATTTAGTGGGAGCAAAGTGGCCTTCCTGGTTCTATATGTGGATGGCATATTACTCATTGGAAATGATATTCCTATGCTGGAGGCAGTGAAGGAATGACTTAAGAAGAATTTTTCAATGAAGGACCTAGGAGAGGCAGAGTACATATTAGGCATTAAGATCTATAGAGATAGATCTAAGAGGCTTATTGGTCTAAGTCAAGAAACTTATATAGATAAGGTCCTTGCTAGATTTAATATGGTGAATTCTAAGAAAGGATTCCTTCCTATGAAACATGGCTTACGTCTCAGTAAAACCCAGTGTCCTAAGACACTTGGTGAAATTGAGAGAATGAGTAGGATTCCTTATGTCTCAGCCATAGGATCCATCATGTATGCTATGACTTGTACTCGTCTAGATGTTGCGCACGCTTTGAGTGTGTGCAGCAGATACCAATCAAACCCTGGAGAGGCACATTAGTGTGCAGCCAAGAACATTCTAAAGTACTTGAGAAGGACTAAGGATAATGTCTTGGTGTATGGAGGTGATGACGAATTGGTCGTCAAGGGCTATACTGATGCGAGTTTCCAGACAGACAAAGATGATTTTGAGTCTCGATCTGGATACGTCTTCGTTCTGAATGGAGGAGTCGTCATCTAGAAGAGCTCGAAGTAAAAGAGATTTTCCTAGTTTTATATGTGGGTGACATATTACTCATTAGAAATGACATCCATATGTTGGAGACATTTAAGTACTGACTTAAGAAGGATTTCTAAATGAAGGACTTGGGAAATGTTGAGTACATACTAGGCATTAAAGTCTATGGAGATAGACAAACGAGACCTACTGGTCTGTAAAAGAGTCAGTGTCAATGGTGTATAAGAAAGAACATCCTCTGGTACTTAAGAAGGACTAAGGATGAATTCTTGGTTTATGGAGATAATGACGAGTTAGTCGTCCAGACAAGTACTACGAAAGTGCCACATGATTCAATACTATGTTGATAGAGGAGACATGAGGTTGTGCACATTGCACAGACGATAACATTGCAGATATTTTAATCAAGCCTATGTCTAGACCCAAGTGTGACAGTCACATTCGAGTCAAGGAGCTCAAACACATTAGAGAGCTCTTTTGAGACTTTGTTTGTTTTATGATAAATCTTGTTTATTATTATCACAAACATTTATGCTTGACATATATATGAGTTTCATATTATTATTTAATCACTGCTTGAGATTAGATAAAGTATCCAAACAATTTAACAGTTAACAAATGGGTTCATCAAAACTGTTTTGGTGAATGAAACCCCATTAAGTGAACTGAAATTATAAAATTGTTAGAAGTCCATGGTCTGAGTCATTAACTTGGATACAAATGACTTTATTCAAGACCATATTGTGAGATTGATTGATAGCACCGGGTTTCATGTGTTATAGGGACATAGTGATGTCTAATCAATTACATAGATGTGTATAGCGATACATGTCGGATAGACCGATCTTAGGATTCTTCAGGACATTACTGCAGAGTTCTAGGAATATTCATGATTAGTGAGTTCCTTAGACATGAGTATGATACAGTTATCATTTGGCTGCTGGTATGTCTTTGACGCTGTTAAACGCTGACCGTAACAGGCAGTTATAAAGGCAGTGATTGGGATTGCCAAAAGTTGAGTGGGAGCTATAGTCGTACAAGATTGGATTTGTCCTCCTATTCCATGTATACCATGATACATTTGGAAAAGGGTTGGTGTCTCGGCCACTTGAAGAGTGAGAACTGTGAAAATGCATGGCCATGCTTAGATGGATTATAAGTAATCATCTGTACTGACAGTTCGATCTCAGGAGTTTAAGAAACATATTTGGCGGTAAAGATGAGTTTCATCATATAGTCAAATAAGACATTAAGCGACAAAGGGATTTTAACATTGCACACTTGTTTTAAGGACAAGTGGGAGATTGAAGGAATTGTGTCCTTTAACCAAAGGTGCAATTACTAATTATGAAATAGGACTATTTATGGAGATTAATAATCCAGATATTTTAGGAGTCGCATGCTATTGCTAGTGGCCAATACGACTTATGAGATTAATCAGGTTAAGCTCATGGCTAGAATAACTGGGTCCTATGAGGTCACACACTTAGAGTTTATGGACTGGATCAAGCGAATCCTCAGGCCCGGTAAGCCTATTGGATTTGAAGTACTTGGGAGAATTAAAGAGATATATTGTCTATCAAGTAAAAGATAATAGTTATCTATTACTTAATGATAGAAGGAAATATATCTTGAGAGATATATGGTACAAGATAATATATATATTAGATATATATTTCAAGAAGTTGGAAGATCTTATATACCAAATATATATGGCTACTACTTAATGCGAGATTAAGAAAATACATATATATCTAATCTATATACATATACGGAGGATATAAAAGATATCATACGGCTACTTAATAAAAGATTAAGGAGAGGCATATAATTGATATGTAGATACGGCATATATAAAGACATGATGCAGATTGAGAGAGAGAGAATTGTCTCGATGTATGTTTTAAAACCAAGAGAACAAGTTCTTCTCTTTGCATGTGTGTATCTTCTCCCTCGTTTCAAGATTATACCTTTGAGTTACTCGGTCTAGCAGAAGAGACTTAAAGGTGATCCAGTTTATTGCTCGTATGGACTAATTAGAGGAGTCACACTTGGGGCTCTAATCTCTCCATTCCAGTGAGATTCAAACACGCATCAAGAGGTATTTATTCTTTCCTATGTACGATCTATTTAGTTTATGCATGAGATCCTTGGTTAGATGTTAGGAAAACGTTTCCTGAAATTCCGCTTTAAGCATCTAAAACCCTACAGTTGGGGAGGTGGCGTTTACGACCGCGCTTAATCTGCTGTCGAATATGTTCTTCTCTATTGATATGGCTAGTTACGACTCTGCAGAAGCTCATGAGTTTAAGGATGTTATTAGACAGATATTTCATATTATTGGGAAGCCTAACTTGGCTGATTTCTTCCCGTTACTTCGTTACTTTGATCCGATTGGTATAAGACGAGGTGCAACCACTTTATTCAACAAATTGTTTGGGATTTTCGATGATATGATCAACCAACGAATGTCTACACACTTTGTTGCTAAGGATGATGTCCTACAAACACTTCTTGAGATCAGTAGAGATGATGCTTCCGATTTTAGCCATGACGATATTAAGTCGCTTCTCATGGTAAGATAAAGTTTTGTTTCCTATCTTTTTCCCTTAGCTTTATTTGTATTATATATTAACTGTGTTAAAATATGTTTCACATATTGGAAGTCCATAGAATTACTCATTTTGTTGCTAATTAGTTTTAGAATGTAGCTTATGATTTCAAAGTGGGTTAGGCCCTAGATCCCTTAATTTCTTGGATTAATATGTGTGTTCATTCTAAAGTGATTTGCATGAAAATTCTTTCTCCTTGTTTTTTATGCAATAAACAACTCAAACATTGATATTTAGAGAAAGAAAATGTAACAAAAATTCTCTGTATTAAGCTATGCTCTAGGACATAAGCCTACGACTTTTTCTTTAAAGCTTTGTTTTGTAAATGAAGTGTTTAGACTGTGTTGAAAAAGAAAATCCCTATACTTGATATAAGGTAAAGGCTATATGTTGAGAAACACGATTATGCAAAATAACAAGAAAATTCAAAAGTTGCATTGTGCAAAAATTATTAATTCACAAAGCATGTGATCCGGCTCCGCCGTGCATAAAAATTTGTGGCCACTATCTCATTATACAGTAGTATTGATACGGACCAGTAGCTAAAATACAAACACAAGAGTCTTTTGGTAAATACCCCAAAACTGTAATATTTTTTAAGTTTTTGCATCACTTTTTTAAGTTATATGAAAATACCCCTTTGCTGACGTGACAATTATAACAGAGTTGTCAACAAATTTTTTAACAGAGCTGTCAACAAAAATTTTAACAGAGCTGTTAACAAATTTTTTAACAGAGTTGTCAACAAGAATAATAAGTTGTCAACACCAATAATAACCCTTTTCTGACGTGGAAATTATAACAGAGTTGTCAACAAAAATTTTAACAGAGCTGTTAACAAAATTTTTAACAGAGTTGTCAACAAAATTTTTAACAGAGCTGTCAACAAGAATAATAAGTTGTCAACACGGCTAAATAAGTTGTCAACCCAACTAAATAAATTGTTTACACGAGTAATAAACGGTCAACAACATACAACACGAGTAATATTACAAAATTGTCAACACACCGTATAAATTGTCAACACACCGTATAAATTGTCAACACACTAATAATCTGTCAAAAACCATTAATAACTTGTCAACATACTAAATAAAATTGTCAAACATAATAAAAAATTAGAAACAAAAAATAAAAGAGGTAATCAAATTAATTGAGTGGATAGTGCCATTTCTTGTGAAGGAATCGAGATACTAGATGAGCAAGATCAGGAATGGTATTTGATAATCAAATAACATTCCACAAAGCTCTCTACATGTTGTGCCATCTAATAATGTTGTGTCTTTACAATTTCTTAACCTGCATTGTTTCATCAAGCATCCGCAAAGCTCTTTACATGTAAAAGAGAAACAAGAAGAAAGAAAAACATGGCGCCATTACAACTCAATCGCAGATAGTGTAATAAGAGTAAAAAACCTGCTGAACAAACTCTATTCAGATCCATCATCCATGGATGATTGATCATCATCTCCATCAACACTATCTAGTTTTCTTCAGCATCTTTATAGAAAAAAGAAGATATAAAACGTAATACTGTTCAAAGCAAAAAGCTACACAAGTTTCCAGATCCAGATCTCAAGCAAAAAGCTACACAAGTTTTACTCGATTGAATCCTTGGATTTCAATTCTGGCTTCATTGCACAGATTTCGGGCTAGCTGCTATGAAGAAATGAACAATCATCTCTCACTAGAAAACAATTATTGCAGTTTAGACTTTGGTATTTACCCACAGGTATCGCCAATCCGCTTCCTCCGAGTCCCGTTACGAGCTTCGTGTCGTCGACGATCACAATGAACTTATCGCTAGCGGCTTCCACCATCTTCTCTCGCAGAAGCGCACCTCCGCGTCCCTTGACGAGATCTAGGTTAGGATCAACCTCGTCTGCTCCGTCGATTGCGAGATCGAGGCGCGGATAATCGTCGAGGATGGAGAGAGGGATTCCAAGGGATGCGGCTTGTTCGGCTGTGCGTTTGGAGGTCGGGATTG
Organism: Oxyria digyna; assembly: GCA_029168935.1. Lineage (NCBI taxonomy): Eukaryota > Viridiplantae > Streptophyta > Magnoliopsida > Caryophyllales > Polygonaceae > Oxyria > Oxyria digyna. Next base: position 10,987,709 of record JAPVLV010000010.1, on the reverse strand, counting down.
CGAAGACAAATCTGGGAAGACAGAGGTGGAAGAAAGAGGGAGTGAAGAAAGGAGGAGATTCAGATCTGGGAAGAAAGAGGCGCGTGTGTATCAACTAGGGTATTTTATTAATGTTTAGTTAGGGAGTGTAGAAGCTTAGCCTTTAATTGAGGAAGGTGTATTGGACACAAATAGTTCCTTGTGTTTTAGCAATATACAAAGTAATTATTTTTATAAGGCTCCACTTAGAATTATTTGGGGCTGGATTGGAAACCGGTTAAAACAGGATCCAAATTGGAACCACTACAATCAGACAAATTTGATTATAATTCGGGGAAACCCACACCCTGTTTTTTTATAATCAGCACTCATTATTGGGCCTATTATTGGGGCAGAGCTTTTAGTTTTTTTTTTTTTAAAATATCTAAATTAGATTAAAGGCAAAATAAAGATAGTTTTTTCTTTGGACGCACACGGTTGTGATCAAGGTCTAATCTGGTTTGCCTTGACGTGTTTCGGTTGCACTCAGATAAAATGCGGGATATAAAAAACCTGGTGAGGTTTCACGACCATATTATTTCGGTTCACGATTTCTAAGAATTGAAACTATTCATTCCGGAATTATAATTTTTATTAGCTTAAGTGATGCCTACCGCAACTTCTTTTGTACATAGCCATCGAATCCCCCGTTTTGCTTATAAAATATTGTATTTGTATTTTTTCGATGTTTTATAGACTAATAAATGGGGACGAGTCAATTATCAGTAAACAAATAAAAACTATTGAACTTTCATCTTGAAATCATTTAGTTATGCTATAAGTAACACACAAAATTTAGATATTAGTCTTTCTAGTGACAACATTCCTTGTGATATAGGGTAAAGTGAAATAGTTGATTCAAGAGTGCATTAGTTTCCTTAAAGCTTTTCCATAGATAGGAGTGTGATTGATTAGCCTAATACTGTATGTTTGAGCAGGACCTAATTGCTGCAGGAACAGACACAACCGTAAACACGTTAGAATGGGCAATGACAGAGCTAATCCACAACCCATCAAAGCTAGAAAAGGCTCAAGCAGAGTTGAACCAGATCCTCGGGCATAACTCATCTGTCCGAGAATCGGACATCGAAAGGCTACCTTACTTGCAAGCAATTGCAAAGGAGACCATGCGTTTGCACCCACCTGCACCATTATTGTTACCTCGCAAAGATATAGACGACATACAAATGAACACATACGTTGTGCCTAAAGACACCCAACTAATGGTGAACGTATGGGCCATTGGGAGAGATCCAAAGACTTGGAAGAACCCGAGCGAGTTCTTACCAGAGAGGTTCTTGGATCGTGATATTGATATGAGAGGCCAGGATTTTGAGCTCATACCATTTGGAGCTGGGAGACGGATATGTCTGGGAATGCTGCTAGCTTATAGGATATGTTACACCTAATGCTGGCTTCACTTTTACAGGGATTTAAGTGGAGGCTTGCGGATGGGATGATAAAGGATGATGTTTACATGGATGAGAAGTTTGGACTCACCTTACAGAAGGCCAAATCTCTAGTTGCAATACCCTTGCCAAAGTAAATAACTTAGATGACGTTTTAATGTTGTTGTCTTCCCCATTAAGGGTCAAACACTTGTCACTGTATTACCATTTTTGTTTATGAAATAATTAACGTCATCTTATGCTTTTCATGCTTAAAGGATATCAAATTTTATGGCTGAAGACTCTAAAACTGGTTATCTGGAATTTCCACTATAGAATACGTCTTATGTGAGAGAGGAGTCTAGGTTTATATTCATTTAATTTCGATCTCTTTCATTGAAGTAATTGATTATAGACCTAGACAAACAAGCTTGATTAGTTCCTTCCTTCACTTTTACAAGTTAAGCTATTAGATTTTATTCACTTTTATATGGAGTTATGTTTTTTATAAGTATTTAAGATAATTAACCACACATTGACCAAAAAGAAAGAAATATATAAGTAAGAAATAAAAACTTAACCTTTTTTTATTACGAACACACTAGAAAAATAGTTTATTTATTACATGGAATGAAATTTTCATGTTTGACGAAAACATTTTATAGTTGTAGCTTTGAAGTTGATATAATCTAATTGTATGAATAAAACAACTTTCTTAGAATTCGACAAAAATAACATTTGTTGGAAATTTCTTTCTTTCCAATTAAGATTATGATGATTACGTACTAGGCAGTTGGATGGATTAATTCTAGAATTAATTTCCCTATAAATCAGACTCCATCGCTTCATTAATCAGTTGGCTACAAAAATCATACTCTTCTAATAACACAACTATGCATCTAATACCAGGTTTACCCGACGATATCGCCCGTAATTGTCTAAGCCGGGTTCCTTTCACATCCTTTCATTCTCTCTTATCCGTTTCCAAAGCCTGGAACAAAGAGATCCGAAACCCTGATTTCCATAGAGTTCGCATATCCATGGGTCTAGCCCGACCCGTTTTCATCCTCGCAGACGTCAGCATACGTCATCGTCAGAATAATATCACGTCTAGCCCTAGCGAGCTATTCTTCCAGCTCGCCATCTTCGACCCGAGATCTGAAACCGAAACCGAAACCGAAGCCTTCATGTACTTTCCCCGAGCACCCTCTTTACCACACGAATTTTCGGGGTTTAACATCACCGGAATGGTTGCATTGGGGACTAACATAATTGTTACACTTTTCGTAACAAGACCAAAGAGCGTTGACTTTGTGAACTTGGTCTACGTGTTTGACTTTTTGACCGGTCAATGGCGTCGAGGGGCTGACCTTCCTGGACCGGCCCGGAGTGTGGTTGGGCTCGCGGGCGATCCTTTTGGGTCGACAGTGTTGGTTGCTGGCGGTTACGGTTATGATGGCACGTGGCTAAGATCGGCTTTCTTGTATGACGTGGCGAGAGACGAGTGGGTTCGAGTGGCTGACATGGAAAGAGATAGGTTTGAGTGTAGCGTTGTGTTCCATGCTCGAAGGTTTCACGTCATTAGCGGGTGTGATTTACTTAAATTAATGATGATCATAGTATCATTTGCTTCGATGAGTTGTATCTCTAACAATGTTTGTGAACTAATTTACATATTTTATTATCTTGAACATTCGATTACGATAAAGATTGGAACACTTTTTCTTGTTTTCCCTTCATCATAAACCTGTCGAAATCCCGTTAAATAAGACGGAGTAGTCCTTCCGTTCTTTTATAATTGTCGTTTTAGATATTTTGGCAAGATTTTTGTCAGATTTGCCTCAGTGTATATTGATATGACTAATTACGAAAATTAAGTGAGTAATTTGGAGAAAAATTTTAATTCTTAATTTACTTGAATTTTTTTTAAAATGACAATTAAAAAGTAATAGAAGAACCAAATTGACGAGTTAGTGTGAGCTTATCATACGGTTATGAACTTTTGTTCGGATAGGAATCGTAAATATATTCTCTATTAAATCGTTTGTTTATTTATGGTCTTTTTCTAAGCTTTTTTTTGGTCAAAGACATTTTTTATGACATATGATAATGGGATTAGATTTGATGAGTCTTTCACATAAGAATTATTCAATTATACTACTTTAGACTTGATGTACAACAACATGTCTTATTCTTTTTTTTGGTAGAAGACTTATTCTTTGTAGACTTGACATAAACGGTTATTTGAAAGGTCGAACAAAATTTAATGTAGAAAAAACGGAATTATTCAATTATACTACTTTAAACGGAATTATGCTGACTTCACTAGATTAATTTCTACGATTTTTCAGTAATAACGGACTAACTTTTACACAGGAGATCGACAACACAAGCACGACCACTGATCCGCATGAGATGTGCTGAGTCACTGGATCCAGTCACACTACAATGGGGTCCAATCGACAATGAGTTTCTAGAAGCTTCAATAAGTGACTATCAGTGGGTAATGGAGAATGGAAAGGGAAACATGTATCAAATAATAGCGCAAAACGTAACGTTTCGACGTGGCGAAGCAGGAGAGTGGCTACATGTTGCAGAGGTGCCAAATGAACTACAACAACACATGACGTGTGCGATGACATGGCGGGATAAACTAGTGGTGATAGGTAGACGACCAAGGGCTTATGTGTTGGATTTGAAGAGTCGTCAATGGACTCAATATGCTTTGCCATATCAAAGTTTGTATGTAGTTTGTGGAATGGATTTGTAGTTTGGTTTTTGAGCTCCTCTACATCCTTACTATTAAAAAAATGAATGATTTATATATCTTGTGTCTAATTTTGTACGATCTCGAAAAACATTGAATTCCAATAATTCTAGTAGCTGTTTTCGACAAATAATCCTTATGAACCAAATTGCCTTTAAGATGAGGTTAACTAATCGAATCAAGAAATAAATATTACGACGTCCTAACAATCGAATCAAATAATCAAGAATGAGACGAGAGATAAGAAAAGCTTAGCTAGACGGGCGTTGATAATAGATGGAATATTGCTAGAATATGTCCGATTCAGATGACAATCTTGATCAAAGTATGAAACTACTTCGATTTATGCTTCGAATATGAGATTACAGAGAGAATTTGTGCTTATCAGAACCTTACCATATAATAAACCCCAAAATCCTATTTATAATCTCGGTTATCTCCAGAATCCTGCCGTTGGTCATCCTCTCCATCACTCCTAGAATCTCGGCTTCATATAACTGCTCTCAGATTCTTCATCCACGATCTTCCGTCACGATCTTCCAACGTTCTAATCGGTTAACGATCTTCAGATATAGGACTTTGGGCCGCCTAAGATAATGGGCTGAAATCCGGCCCAACAATTTGCCCCAAAAGAAATCGCTGATGTGATAATATCGGACGATTTCTTTTACCTTCATCTTCACCTTACACGTGTCTCTCATCCATCCGTTTATTTGAATCTGCAGTTGCCGATTTGAGTCCTTAAATGGACGAGACGTTTGAGAGAGCATCGTTGTTCTTTTGCAGATTTTGAGTCCCAAGGTACTTCTCCTCTTCCCTCTTTCAAATTTCTCCCTACTCCTTCAACGATGTCTTCCGATTCCGACTCTCAAGCTCTCGATCCTCTTCCTCTACTCCTCAACGAGCAAGATTCTGTTCCTAGCGATGTGACCGCTGCAGAACTCGAGCAATTCCGCCTCCTGTTCGGCTTTTCGTCCAGCGCAGTGCTTCGATTACCGGGAGAAAACGAAAGGGCCGATGAAAAGGGAGACAAGTGGGTTTGCTTCTTTGAGTATCCGTTCAAGATAGGGCCGATGAAGAGGGAGACAAGTGGGTTTGCTTCTTTGAGCATCCGTTCAAGATAGGGCACAGTTTTCCCTTTTCTCCCCTGGTTCAAGGTATTTTAGCAAAATACCATCTTGCATGTTGTCAAATCACTCCTCGCGGATGGAGGTTGTTGAGGATTCTTGACCGTCTCAACGAAAGGTACCCTGATCTCAAGTTTGATTTGGGGGCTTTCGTATACCTTCATAATCCTTGCACGATCAAGTCGAATATGTATCGCTTCAAAGTGAGGTCGGGCTATAACGCCATAGCCTTGGGCCAAAGTCCCAACGACAGAGGTTGGAAAAAGAGGTTCTTTTTTGCCAAGGTCGCGTCGCTAGGGACAAAAGAGGATCGGAGGTTTCTGCAGACCAAATGGTTGCGACAAGGTTTGTATCTTTCCTGTGTGCGTTCTTCTACTGCCATGTCTTAACTCCTTTTCTTACTTTCTCTTTTTTGCAGTTCCCGAAGAATTGAATTATCCGGTCGATCCTGCTCTAGAGGCGAAGTTGGACGAGGTGTTCGCCGTTCCTGATATACATCGCACGTTTCTGAACTCGACTACGTCTCAACCCATCCCTACTGAGAACATGGGTCCAACGCCGTCTCCTTCCAAGTGTGAGTACTCTAAAAAGGTCTTCTTGTTTAAATCACTCGTCTTTTGGTCTCACCGTGAGGATATGTTGTGATAGCAGCTGTCAGTACTCGATCGGAGCGTTCCAATGCAAGGTTGTCCTTCAAGAATCTCGTAGCTATAAAAGGAAAGGGCCAAGTCTCGACGGCTCTTGCTCTGCCCCCTAAACCTAAGTCCGGGGATAAGAGGAAGGCTAATGAAGTTATCGATCTGTCGGTCGAGGTTGCTCCTCAAGGGACCGAGGCCGGGGTTTCCAAGCTTACGGATATGGTCGTTCCTGATGATATTCAGCTGATGAGTCTTCTAGATAATATGCGCTACGCCGGGGAGAGTATCTGGGCGGTAAGTCATATGATCGGTCATCTGTTAAGTTTACTATTGTGGCGTCTTATCCAATCACTGATCCCTCTGTTTTTCTGTCTTATAGGCCATGCAGCACATTCTCGTCTGTCACGACAAGGCTATCTATACGATCGACGAACTAACTCGTCGAGCCAAAGCAGCGGAGAAGAAAGTGAAGGACTTGCGTGAGATGAACAAGAAATTAGAGGCATCTGTGACCAACCTGTCCAACGAGGCCAAGACCCAAAGTGAGCGCTGCATCGACCTAGAGAAGCTGTTGGAGGAGGAGAAGGAATCCGTCGGGACAAAGGTGGTGGAGATGAGTCTGTACTTCGGAGCCAAGTCTCGACTGGAGATCATGGAAGAGTACGCCAAGGGCCAACATGTGTCTTGGGATCTGAAAGCGGCCAAGGATCACTTTGAAGTTTCCTTTCCTTACGGCTGTCCTCATCCTGAATACCTGAAAGGCCTACAGTCGCAGGATGAAGGGGTCGATGAGGCGGAGTGCAACTCTGGTCGCAAGGGTGCAGTCGCAGATGACTCATTGAAGGATGACGCCGAGAAGACAGTCGATGATGCCCCTGCTGATGGCAACTAATCTCCTTGTGTTTTTTTAAGTATCTGTTTTGTGTGTTTTTGGTAGTACTACTTTGGATAACTTGGTTGTGTTTTGGCGGTCCTTCCACCATCGCGGACCGCAGGATTATTGTGTTAGGACAACGTTTTGGCAGCCCGTCCACCATCGCGGGCTGCGGGCTTTTGTAAAACTCTTGGCCGTATGTCCTTTCCTTTATGCATTCTTGCTGTCTCTTTCTTCGAAATGGAAGTCATACGACCTGTTACAGATTTCATATGTGATGAGTACTCGCGTCCTATGAATGTAGGATGTTAATGAATGTAGTGTAGTGTATGTGGACGACGTGTTACCTTACGACGTATGTAAAGTCGCAGGGTACGTGGACCGAGGCGTCGTCTTCTTATTCGGTCTTAGGGTCCGTTGGACCACCGTGTGCGTCGGCTCCTCCTAAGGTAAGAAGGGAGGCCTGTAATGTAAATGTTCACGTGTCAGAGTCATGACGTATGTCCGAAGGATGGGATTTTAGGAATAATGTATGCGTTATGTGAGTTGGTCGTACCTTATTATTGTCATAAGGCAAGTGGGGTACTGTTTGTGCCTAAAAATACGACGACTATGGAACGCTAAGGAGCTACGCGTAGAAGCATAGAAGCGACGCGACGTGAAGAACGAAGGATGGCGTCGACGTTACGTTATAAGGAAGAGCACGTCGTTCAACTATGGGAATTAGGTTAGCCGCCACTTAGTTACCTTGTTATGTATTATATTCATGTAAATGGTAAAAGATAAGATAAAAGAATATCTTTTACCATATTTATTATATCGTTAGAAGATAGAAGGAAAAGAAAAAAGATATTATTTCCTTAGTAGGATCCTAGGGTTAACCTATATAAAGGTTAACGCCAACCTTTTGTAATCATCTCACGCTACGCCGTAATATCAATACCACAAGAAAGTTCAAGTTTCAACCTTATTCTCTCGTCTCGTTCTCTTAGTGTTAAGATTATACCGTTCTCTTTGATCTTTGCCCTACAATTGCTTCGTTATCATCTCGTTGATAATTTCGCTACAAACAATTGGCGCCCACCGTGGGGCTTGATCAAAAAGGTGTCATCTTTCCACACAAAGGGAACCTCTTTTTTTTTTGCAGGAAGCCATGACGTCTCCAACCAATAGCCCTCGCAACAACAGGGATTCAGAGACCGAAGAACGCGTAAAGGACTCCCTCAGTCTCAAGAACAAATAACGAGTTACAAACCCCGACGATCCAATGCAGGGAGATTCGGAAGAAGAATTCGAGAACGTTTCCGACGTCGCCAAAGACGACGATCCCGCAACCAAAAAGAAAGCCGACGATGACGTCACCAACATGGCCTCCGTCAAGAATCACTTCAACAACGTCCAAAAATCTTGGGAAGAGGCTAAGAGTGCCAGTGAAGAAAAAACGATGGGACTCGCCAAAGAAAACGAGCGACTACGCTCTGTTATAAAAGAACTCAGGACAGAGTCCGCTAAGCCTCCCACTTACGTTCGCGATCGGAGTGTCATTCGTGGTCTAGACATGGATGCCGTAGCCGACGAGGAAGAAGACCTTGAGCTCTCAAGACGCCCAAGACCGATCACATCGATGAGAGCGGGCAGAGGAGAGCCATCCAAAAAGCAATCCCTAACTCCCAACGCGGTCGCGAGTATCATAGCCCAACAAGTCGGAGCCTTAAGAAAGGAGATGATGCTTAGGCCAGGAGCTCCAAATTCCATAATACCCGAAGAAGAGCATGCGTTCGAGGAAAGCCCTTTTATTAGGAGTATCGCCGTCCAGAAGATCGCAAAGAAATTCACCGTTGCGGATCTCCCCGTCTACGATGGGTCAAGCGACCCCGAAGAACATATCTTACTGTAGCCAAGCTCTCCACAAGTCCTATCGACCCAAGATTTAAAGAAGCAATGATGTGCAAATTCTTTAGCTCGACATTGAAAGGTCCCGCCTTGACATGGTTCATCCACTTGCCTCAAGAAAGGATCTCGTCCTACGCGGAACTATCCAACCAATTCAGGCTACAATTCTCCAGTAGCAAGCTGTTTGCGAAACAACCGTCAGATCTCCACAACATGCGTATGAACAGGGGTGAAACCATAAGGGAGTTTCTTAAGCGTTTCAACGACGAGAAAGTCATGATCCCAAGTTGCACGGAAGCTACCGCCTCCGACGTGTTCAGACGCGCCCTCCCCAAAGATAGCGATTTATATAAAGAACTGACAAGGACATGTACCGAGTCGTTCGAGATAACGAGAGCAAGAGCAATGGAAGCAATACGCTTAGAGGAAGATCTTCGAAATCACCTCGAAGAAAGGCGTCGATCTCCACGAAGGCGCTCTCCATCGCGAAAAGACTCTCCTCAAAGACGAGAGGGGGATCGCCATGATAGGAGGACTAAGCCTTTCCATAGAGAACTCCCCATGGTTCATAACGTCAGCGAGATCAATAACGTCTACGCGATCGAGAGAGGGATATGCATGAAGGTCGACGCGGTAAGAGTCATAGGATCAATGGAGAAGTTACACGACGTAAGGTGGCCCAGAAAACCCAACCCCGAAAAGAAGCCAGGATCAGGAAGAGGATATTGTGAGTTCCATAACGACTCGGGGCACCCAACAGACGATTGCTATACCTTAAGAAAAGAAGTTCTCCGTCTTTTGAAAAGAGGCGACCTGCTAGACCTACTCTCCAAAGAAGGTCGTGACGCGTTCGAAAGAGGCAGAGAAAGAAATAGATCCGCCTCGCCACCGCCTTCATCAAGCCGGTCAAGGGCAGTTAACACAATCTTTGGAGGATCTCTGGTTAGCGGCAATACGGTCTTAGCCGCCAAGAGGAACGCCAAAACACTACGCGGAGAAGGAAGTGTCTTACCGGTGTATCACGTGAGGACCATCAAGAAAGACTATCCCATCACGTTCGATGAGCCAAACGAGTCGGTGGATCATCACGACGGCTTAGTTATTTCCCTAACCATTAGCAACTGCAGGGTGAAGAGGATCCTTATAGATAACGGAAGTTCAGCAAACATCGTCACCTTATCCGCAATCAAGGAACTCGGGCTCTCCAGCGACGACGTAGCGAATAAATACATCCCTCTAGTAGGATTCAGCGGCGAAGTGGCCGACATGCTTGGAGAAATCACCCTAACCACCCTAGAAGAAGGGGTAAACATGCAAACCAAGTTCGTAGTAATGGAAGCCGAGTCGCCCTATAACATGATACTGGGAAGGCCATGGTTACACGACATGAAAGCCATCCCATCCATGTATCATCAGTCCCTGAAGTTTCCATCCCCCTGGGGAATACAAGAAATCAAAGGCGAGCAACAAGTAGCGAGAGAGTACTATAGCGTAGGGATGAAGAACACCAGCAACGCATCAATAGAAAGGAAGATCGAAGCATAGCAACGAAAGGACCACGGAGAACGCCTAAGATACGCCTGACGGAAGATTTGCGACATGAAAGAAGAAGTGGGCAAGATAGGCGATGAAGTATACGTTCTAGAAGTAAAGTTGCATACTATCCGAAAGATAAAGAAGAGAAAAGCTTCCTCATGGTCAGAACGCCCAAACAACAAGAAACTCAAGAAGAGGAAGAAATTAGAGAGGAAAGCCAAAAAAGAAAAAGACGCATCCCAAAATATTAAGAAAAGATTCATCCCCTACGCTGAGAAAAGACGTCGATAAGAACAACGTATCCCTAAGGAAGTACAAGCAGAGTCACCGAGTCCAAAGATGGAAAAAATTTATGGCGGAGAACCCCGATCTAAGCTACATGTTCCTGAAACACCATCCGCCGTGATAAGTCATGGTCGAGAGAGTAATCAAGATGCTTTTTATGCGTCCATTAAATTACCCTTCTATTTCCTTTGCATGAGTAGTTTTTAAGTTTTCGATAAAGACATGTCGTTCTCGATTAGGTCAATACGACAGGGGGTCGTAGAGACTAGGGGTAGGCGTCAGTGTCACGTTTAGTTCAAGTATGATGCATCTTCTATTTTATATACAAGTAGACATTTCTTTCCGACTTATCAAGCATGCTGAGATGTTTTGTTCCCAATTACTTGCTCTGTGTCTATTAAGAGAACGTGCCTCTCGAGTACGGTGTACCAAATAAGAAGCAAGAAGGCCGCGGTGAAAATCCGCGCCGGGGGAGAATTTCGTTAGTTTACGCGTTCAAGGCCACATCTACGCGTAGGCAACGTTAGCCGAACCGCCGACCCCGAGTCGACGCTTCCCATGATTGTTAGCGACGTGTGGCAATGGTCATGGGGAATGAAGCCCGGTACCTCACGAAGCCGGCCGGATCCTCTGAGAAAACAAGGGAAACCTATTTGACACGATCATTCTCCAGGAACGCGTCTTAACGCCTTCCAGCCCCTATGAGAGTCATGAATCCACGGGCAATTCGCCAAACCGGAAGGGACGCGTCCACCGGCATCGTAAGTCCTAAGAATCAAGAAATCGGACGCCATACACGATGAATAGGCCCGTCGATTAAAAGAGTTCGACGTCGACCTAAACGCTAGCGTGAGGCAAAGGATCCACCTTTAAAGTAAGGGGTAACGTCACAAGCTGATCAAAATCACACGCTGACCTACGTCTGCCACTCGCTTCTGGGTTCGGAGGAAATGCTGGACCCAAACCTCATGTAAGTCGACAAATAAGCTAAAGTAAGTCGCATTGACCACACTCCTTGATCAAGTCAACAAAGCACACCTCGAGCACATGAGTTACGAACAAAAGAGTATCGAACTAAGGGGTTAAAAAGTCACAACCCATAAAGAAAAGCGAATCCTACGCATTCATAAGATAAAGACGTGAAAGACCAAAAGAACATTAGCACAAATTTCTTTGGTAGCTCCAAACCAAGCGCATGAAAAAGGCTTGGATCAAACCTACCAAAAGGGGTAGAGATAGAGATATAAGAAAGCACGAGTCTGCAGACAAAAAATAAATGCAAGAAGAAAGACGACGAAGGAACAAATAAGATTGAAGTTTCATTCAAAGAAAGCGAAAGGCAAGATAATAAAACCCAAGAAAAATAGGGGTAGCAACGTCTACACGTAGATATACGCGTCACCAAAAGAAAAACAAATACATAAAGTTACAAAGATCTGGATTCTCCTTCGGACGACCCGGAAGCACCATTCACATCCTCCTTTCCTTCCTCCGAATGATCTTCTCCATCGACATCCATATCTTCAGGACGAGACTCCGGACGGGTAGGACAAGAACCAGCTCCAACACCTGCAGGGGGCTCAGGATAAACGCTATGGAACTCAGCACGTTCGCCAACATGATCCCAGTCTTTATGTTTGCCAGCAGCATACTCCTCGTAGACCTCAACCCGAGACATCCAAGACCAATAAATCCTCGCCTCAGACAAATCCCTCTCGTGTTGCATCGTCTTCGCCGTTACATCCGTCTCCAAAGTACGAAGCTCCTGCTCCAACCTTTGGACGCGTTCAGTAAACTTCTCATTAAGGGAAACGGTGTCATCCGCCTTCTTCTTCGCCGCCGCTTCCGCATTACGAGACTCGTCCAAAGCACTCTGTAAACGAGCAATCTTAGAAGTAGCGTTAGCCATCTTCTTCTCCAACGCCTCCAACTGCTCTAGATACTTCGATAGCAACGTCCAAGCACACAGAGACGCTTGAATCCCCTAGAGAGAAGAACAAAAGAAAGATAAAGGACACGTACTAAAACTACAAAGTCAAAAGTAAAGCAAACAAGCATAGTCATAACCCTACCTGCCACTGAGCAGCGAAAGCCTCCCCCATAACGTCAGCAGGATCCTTCGATGTATAATGTTCAAGAGAAGAAGAAGAACGAAGACCCATTAAAGCCTTCAAAAGGTCTCGTCCAGGAGCAAAAGCAGCTGAAACTACACCAGGAAAGTCGTCAACCGAGACGAACGGCTCCCCAGAAACATCATCTACCTTCTCCTTCCCCTTTGTGGAACGTGTCACCCTGACGAGTGGTGGAGACGGAGAAGACTCCAAACTCGTCATAAGCTCCACGTTCACAGGAGCACCGGACGAACACCCCTGCAAAGCCAGACGCTTCTTCTTCAACATCACAAGTTCAGTAGCAGAGACAGAAGGCGAACAAATACGAGAGATCGACGCTGCAAAGAAAGAAACGAGAAAAATCCTTAAGCACAGAACAAGAAGAAGTACAAAAAGAAAAAAGAACGAACAAGAAGAAGCCAAAGTTACCAGACGGCGTAGCAGGCCCACATCGATGACCCTCTCCGTCATGACCAAAGAAGGTTCGGTCGGCTTCAGGAATCACCAAAAGTGCAGCCACAACCTTCTTAGACTCCTTACGAGCCTTAAGAGCTTTCTCATCAACTATAAAGCACAAAGATGTAAGGCTACACTACATAAACGAAAGAAAAACATTCCAGGCAAGGGAAGCAAAGCTTACTCTTTGAGTTCCACTCCTCGATGAGCCAAGAAGATTCCTCTCCAAGAGAAGATTTCTCCACAAAATAAAAGACCTCGGCCCAACCACGGTCGGCCGTACTCTTCTCAAACGCTATTCTGGCCTTCTTTTGCCTAAGTTTGAAGTAAACGCGACCCGTAGAATTGAGCGTCACCGCCATAGACTCGGCAAGATCCACCGCGACGAAGCTTAAGCCATGTTTCTCGATAGCGTCGTCTAGAGCCCCCAAAATCCTCCAGACGCTAGGCAAAAGCTTCCCCACAGCTACCCCTAAAGCAAGCATGAAAGCCTGAGTAAGGGGTGAGAAAGGGAATCGATGTCCCGCCAGAAATGGATATTCATAAACTGCTATCCATCTCGGGCGATAGGCATCCGCACTAACTCCCTCCGGAGGAATCTCGATCTTGACCTCCGGCCCTAGATCGGCAATAACCCTCAAGCGATTGGGGTCGCGAGCAAGCGAAGAGTAGCGATCGGAGTCGCGGAGTATTTGTCGAGGCTCGTAGATCACTGGAGTTGAGAGAAGGGAAATAGAAGAAAAGAGTGAATGAGAAGAATGACCGAGAGAAAACGGAGGAAATGACGAGAACAAAGATTGCCAGAGAAGGTAAGAGTTCAGAATAAGGGCGTGTAAAAGAAGATACGTTCGCCACTCATTTATAGGAGAAAATCGCGAGGATCTCGGGAAGAGATACTCTCTCCAACGACATTATCTTCTACCAAGAAGTAGCCGTTATGATATAGACGTTGTCGGCGCGAGAAACGAAGTCTTCCTCCCGGCACGTGTAAATAATTGAAGAAAAATCCTGATCGAAGCTCAACGACGATGTCGAGAATTTTGGTAACGTTATCATCAACGCGTTCCAGTAACTTTGAAGACGTATCTGCAAAGAAAGAAGGCGTCTCCCAGCTCTTCTTAATATTACGCCCTATAAGACGCCTTAGGGGTATTGTTTGTGCCTAAAAATACGACGACTATGGAACGCTAAGGAGCTACGCGTAGAAGCATAGAAGCGACGCGACGTGAAGAACGAAGGATGGCGTCGACGTGACGTTATAAGGAAGAGCACGTCGTTCAGCTATGTGAATTAGGTCAGCCGCCACTTAGTTACCTTGTTCTGTATTATATTCATGTAAATGGTAAAAGATAAGATAAAAGAATATATTTTACCATATTTATTATATCGTTAGAAGATAGAAGGAAAAGAAAAAGATCTTATTTCCTTAGTAGGATCCTAGGGTTAACCTATATAAAGGTTAACGCCAACCTTTTGTAATCATCTCACGCTACGCCGTAATATCAATACCACAAGAAAGTTCAAGCTTCAACCTTATTCTCTCGTCTCGTTCCCTTAGTGTTAAGATTATACCGTTCTCTTTGATCTTTTCCCTACAATTGCTTAGTTATCATCTCGTTGATAATTTCGCTACAAACAGGTACGATGTGACTGTGTGATCCTTCGTGTTCCGATCGATCGTGTGTGTGTGTGTGAGCTCGTGAGTGTATGTGTGTGGATCCACTTATTCTTCGTAGGCCTTTATTGATGCATCTAAAATAGTTTTGAAACGAGAAAAAAACAATAGGAAACAAATATATCCTTGGGCGATGGTCGGTCATGTGACGCGGCCATCCTAGGATACTTATGTCAGTATTTATTTCGGAGTAAATGTCAAAGCTAGAGAGCGACAATTTATTATGTAACGAGATTAAGTAGATAAGAGGGTTTCTAGAAATGATACAGTTTAAGGTGAGTTGCGTTCCAACTTCGTGGGACGGGTCGCCCTGCGATGTCTTCCGAGCGATATGCTCCTTGTCCCACGACTTCGACTATCATATTCGGTCCTTCCCATTGTGGAGCTAGTTTACCGTCTCTGTGGTCCTTCGTGTTTTGGAACGTTTTTCTTAGGACCCAGTCTCCTTGTTTAAAGACTTTGATCTTGACATTCTTGTTATAGCTTTTCGCGACTTGTTGTTGATACTTGAACATCCTGACTCGTGCTTTTTCCCTGAGTTCATCGACGGTGTCTACGTTGTGGGACAGAGCTTCATCGTTAGTTTCGAAGTTCTGTAACCCGTATCTTGTGGTTGGGAGAAGTACTTCGGCGGGGATCACTGCTTCGCATCCGTAGACAAGTGAGAAGGGCGATTGCCCCGTCGCGTTCTTCGCGTGCTTCGCATCCGTAGATGATTATTTTGTTGCTAGATTCTGCTTGCCCGTTGGCTTGGGGATATCTTGGTGTTGAGGTGACCAAGCTGATGTTCCATCGAGCGCAGAAGTCTCTCGTCTTGCTCCCTATGAACTGAGAACCATTGTCGCAGACAATTTCTAAAGGTATGCCGAATCTGCACAGAATATTACGTTTAATGAACGATATCACCTGATTTTCTTTTATTTCTCCGTAAGCTTCTGCTTCGATCCATTTCGAGAAGTAGTCTGTCATAGCTAAGAAGAAAACCCTTTGCCCCGGTGTTGGGGGCAGTTTACCGACTATGTCCATTCCTCATCTCATAAAAGGCCAGGGAGCGATCGTAGGATGTAATAGCTTTGACGGCTGATGTGGGACGGGTGCATGTCGTTGGCAAGCGTCGCACTTCTTAGCGTGTCTCATCGCATCATTGTTCATGGTGGGCCAGTAGAACCCTTGTCGCCTAGCTTTGCATGCTAGGCTTCGTCCTTCGGCATGGTTTCCGCATTCGCTGGCATGAATTGAGTGGAGTAACTTTTGCGCTTCGGATGGAGTTAGGCACTTGAGCTTTGCCCGTGTGACAGATCATTTAAAGAGTAAGGAATAAATGATTTCGTAAGAAAGTGCTTGTACCTTGAGTCTTTTGGTTGCCGCCTTGTCCGTCGGTAGGGTGCCCAAGACCAAGTAGTCTAGGAATGGTTTGGTCCAGTCTTCAGTGTTTTCCGTTTGCTCTGGATTATCGCCTTCTTCATTGGCTAGGACTTCTGATGGTGGGTCTCTTACCTTGGAAATGGCGGGAGTCGTCACATGGAAAATGGGGACGACGGGGAATTCTTTTGGATTCAATGCGGATCCTAGGTTAGCCAGAGCATCTGCCTGTGTGTTTTGTTCCCTCGGGACCTGATGTATTTCGAACTTGGCAAATCGGGTGATTAGCTCCCGGACTACTATTACGTAGGCTGCCATCCTGTCGTCTTTCGTAGCGTACGATCCTTGTGTCTGATTAACTATAAGGAGCGAGTCGCATGCGACGTTGAGATCTTCTATCCCCATGTCGATTGCTAAGTGTAGACCAAATATGAGTGATTCGTATTCGGCCTCGTTGTTGGTTGCGTCCCATTCACATCTCACAGCTTGGGCTATGTTGTCCCCTTGTGGCGATTTTAGTACGACACCTAGGCCGGTGCCCCTGACGTTTGATGCTCTGTCGCTAGTAATTCCGACGTTTCTTTCATTGCTTCCTCTTCTAGTGTAGGACTGAAATCAGCCACGAAGTCAGCTAAAGCTTGAGATTTTATGGCTGTTCTGGGTTCGTACTCTATCTCGTACCCACTTAGGTGTATCGCACATTTCGTTATGCGTCCAGTGAATTCTGTTTTCCTTAGGACGACTTTCATAGGGTGATTTGTCCTTACGATTATAGTGTGAGATTCGAAGTATGGACGTAACTTGTTGGATGCCATGACCAGAGCAAGTACCAATTTTTCTAACGATGAGTATCGCGTCTCTACTGGCAGTAATGACCTGCTAACGTAGTAGACTGGGGATTGTTGTCCGTCTTCTTCTCTTACTAGGACCGCGCTCAAAGATGATTCTGAGACCGATAGATATAAAGGTAATGCTTCTTCGACTTTAGGCTTCTCCAGCAGCAGAGGGTTAGACAGATACGTCTTGAGGTTTTGGAAAGCTGTCTCGTGCTCTCCTCTCCATTGGAAGGATTTTGTCTTTTTCAAGGCGTCGTAGAAGTGCTTACATTTGTCGGAGGATTTTGAGATGAACCTATTGAGCGCTGCGATTCGTCTTATTAGTTTCTGGACGTCCTTGATGCACCTGGGAGATCTTAGGCTCATGATTGCTTTGATTTGCTCTGGACTGGCTTCGATCCCTTTCTGATTTAGCAGATATCCTAGGAATTTTCCTGACGACACGCCGAAAGAACACTTAGTAGGATTTAATTTCATATTATATCTTTTGAGTACCTCGAATGCTTCTTGCAAATTTTCGATGTGATCCTTCTTTTGCTTGGATTTGACAAGCATGTCGTCGATGTATACTCCAAGAAGACGTCTCCCAAGGCTTGCTCACTTTTGGGCTTGAAGAGTCCAAGACTGGAGGTCCATTTCACATCTTGGACATCAAGGAAGGAGCAGCCTAGGCGCCAGCCACATAGAGCATCCTAGGCACATTTATCTTGTTTTTCCTTTCTTGCATTTTTACCTTATTTGGCACATTCAATGGCCATTGAACACCAGCCTTTATGCAGGCGGTTTTGCTTTGTTTTTCAACGTCTTTATGACTCATTAGGAGGCTTAAAGACTTACCTTGGATGGCAAGGAGAGGTCAACTTCACTAGCCTATTTAAGCCATCCTTAAGCTTTATAATTTTCACCTTGGAATTTGCTAATAACAAAAGCTCTCTTTGCTAGAGAAAATCTGCAGCTTTTAAGGTCTTAATCTTGATTGTTTGTGTGTCATATCAACCCTTCAAGATCCCATCATCGTCGCTTGGTGTGTAGCATCCGAGCTCCATAGTTCTCTCTTCGTCGGTGAGTCATATTTGACTTTGAGAGTCCATATCTCTCTCGATTTTCATCCAAATTCCAATCCGTCTTCACCACCATAAACTACACTTCATCCTCTTCATTTTCACCACAAGAACGCCCAAAAACGGTTTCTTGAGCTGCTCAAACCATCGCCATCTTTCCAGATCTTCCGCAAGTCACCTGGTTGCCGCCGGACTGAAAGTTGGAGTCATTCCTTGCACCGTGACGCGGCCTAGGACGATCCTATCAAGTGGGGTGATTACCAACTTACACACCTTATGCTCATTACCGGTCATTACAAACCCTTCGGGTTGCTTCATATATACCTCCTCCTCCAATCCAACTATTGTTTGAGTTCGGGAGAATGGTCCCAACTATTCCGATGATTTTGTAACCTATTGTTTGAGTTCGGGAGAATGGTCCCAAAAATTTACTACCTCATATTCCTTTGTTTTTCCTCAGACATAATTATTCTCTGAAATCCTAAGTGTTGCATGTCTTCAGTGTGGTACTAATCTGTTTTAGACGAAGATATTTCTTCTTCTTTTTTCTTATGTTGGTGCTCTAGATTATTATTATTATTATTATTATTTTGTCTTGTGATATAAACTTGTTCAGGTTTTTCTATATCGTGAAGTATTCTTACAAGATATCTAACATAATATAATATAATGTGTGTAATCTTTACTTCCATGTATTTGTTATTGTGTTGGTTATTTATATCTTGTGAAAATAGGTTAGTCATAGTAAACTTCTTTTTAAAACAAAAACTAGGCAAACTTAATGTTTTTATAAGGAAACTCCTCATATTTTATTATGAGTATCTTTACGATTTTTCAATGGGGACGGATTGGGAAGCGGATTGAGGACACCAACCGGCACATCCCTATTTATAATCATATCACCGTTCTCATTACGTGAGATCACGGTATTGTGAAATCTTTTCTCCATTTTTCATACGGAGTGACACTCTGTACAATATATTTTGACACATCACTCACTCTTTTTGAACATTAATGATACAGTTTGACATCTGACTCAGTCTTTTTGAACATTAATGTGAAACGTCGCAAACCTTGTTTTTGATGACATTAATGTCTTTTTGTACAATTTTAATTATCCCATCCTTTTGTTTGAACATATCTACTGATATCCCATTTGAAATTGAATCACAAGTTGTCATAGCTGGATTGGATGGTTGCTTACACTAGTACAAAACACTCATTTCTCCGAGGGAATTTCACTTGGGTTTTTTAAAACCCTTGTTATATAAGAACACGGACATGAGTTTTAATAAAAACCCCTGTGAAATGTTTTCTTATTATTATACTTTAAATTTTTTAATATTTTCCGGGAGTTTTTAGTTAACCCACGTGAAACGCTCAACAACTCTCGGGATTTAGATGTAAACACCCAAGAAATATCGAACCCTTTTTGCTACTCGATTGGAAACCTCCATCTTCGTAGGTTTTTTTATTTTTCAGCACCGTAGTCTGGAGAGCGCCGTCGGGGAGAACCTCGCAGAGGTTCTAAGCGTTGCGTTGCTGATGCTAGAAGGTCGGCGGTGACTGGTCGTCTGAATCGTATGTGCTCCCAGTATCGCCGGTTGTGGTCTCAGGTTGACGAATTCAATCTACGCCGCTCGCCCGGAGCAGAAGAAGAAGAAGCACATGCTCTCGCCAGTGAAATCAGACGCTTTTGCTGAAATCGGAGGCTAATTGGAGGTCTAGGTTTTCGGAGGCTAATCGTATAGTTTTTATGTGCGGAGTACTAGGACTCTTAAATTACACTATTTTCAGTTTTTGTTCAGTAGATGTAGAAACAAATACTTTGTGATTGACTGAATTATCTGTACATCGACTTTGAAGCATCAATGGTTGAACCTCGTGCGCAGTTTGCTTTGAGCCATTTGCAGGTCAGTCCATCACTTGAGTTTTGCTCCGTCTATTTTATTGATTTCCCATTGTTTTTTAGTTAGAAAATTTCCTACTTTATTTACCTTAGTCTGGAGATGTAATTTGCAAATCATAATGAACCCGCATCCAAGTGTGTACCCAAGGATTGTGCATTAAACGGATTTATGCAAGTTCATATAGCAAGCAAATCACCTCAAACCTAGGAATTGGATGTTATGGCCAGATTTTTGTATGCAGGAATTCTCAAGATTTCTTCGTCTTCAACCATGCCGACGATCAATTCCACTCCTAACTCCCCCTTAACGGTTAGATCAGCTTCAGATTCACCTCATTTTTCTATCTAATTGCACTTTTACTGATTTTTCTTCCTCCTAGCAGGTGATGGTTAAGGAGTTTGGAGATAAGCTCACCACATCGAATGGCTCGCGATCTAACAAATCGTCTGCTGAGTTGTTCGTCGTATTGAAGTGGAATCCTGGAGGTAAATTTTAGGGATTGTGTTTCTTTGGATTAAAGTAGGGATGATTTGAAGTCGGTCTATGTTTGTAGATTTTGAGCAAATGAGAGCTATAAAGGAGGATCTACATGACGTTGTCGTTAGGCATGGTTTGCAGGGAAGATGAACATAAGAAGGTTTTAGAATTTTGTAAATCTTATGTTGAGCAAGAGAGGTTTTCAGGAGTTTCTCATTTGACTAAAGTGGAAGATGCTGGGAATGTGTTAAAATCTTTGTATCTCAGCCCACATCGATATTTGGATGGCGTTCCTCCACACAAAAAGTTGTTCGAGTCCGCCAGTAGATACAATCTTAAGTTGCGTAGTTTGGATTCTAACATCTAGTTGCAGGAGGCACGATGGGAATCTTTTAGATCGTTGCATTTAGAGAAGTTGTTGATTCTGCTCACTTAAGAGAGCCATTTGTGCCACTAGAAAAGGAGGATGAAGAAGCAATTGCAAAGGCCTTCGCAAATTTCAACAGGTACATCCTTGTAAATTATCTAGTCTACTATATATTGTGTCATATTTTGTGTGGACTGTGATTAAGGTATACTTGCCATTCTTTTTGAAGAAGGAAAGTTCTGGTTGCTCATGAAAGTTCAAATATTGAAATCACTGGAGAAGTGCTGAGGTGCTTGAGACCTCGAGCATGGCTAAATAACGTGGTATCTTCTTTTATGCTTTGGATACTTACATTGTTGTTTTTTATCAGATAAAGAAATTAAAAGTTTCATCTATGTTTTACTGGAGGGTTAATGTTTGCTTTACTGATTTTCCAACTTGGTGGTATACATTTCTCTTCTGCAGGTCATCAGTTTGTACCTTGAAGTGCCATTTCTTCAATACGTTTTTCTACAAGGAGGTTAGGATAAATTTAGTATTGATTACTCTTTTTTTCAATAAGAACTATAGTGTTGATTACTTGTTGCGCTAATTTGGAAGAATTATTTTAGTTGATTGAACTTTAGTGTTTGATTACTTGCTCTGCCAATTTAGAAGTATTATTTTCTCTTATTGATTCCATAAATATTAGGGAAACCTTGTGTATATGGTATCTGTTGATTATTTATTCTGTCCAACCTACTCATCTTAATTTTAAACAGAATCCGGAATATGATGTAGATAGACTGTATTTTTTGTTTCAATATTCTTGTTTATAAACATTGTGATATAGTGCCACATGTTAATGTTCTTTGTGAAATAATGTTCTTTTTTTTAAACCCGGGCTATATTCTCGGGTGTTTGTTTAACCCCTGGGAAATACTTCTCGAGTGTTGTTTTAACCCCTGAGAAATATTTCCCTTCCGTGTGCAATTTCTCTCGGGAGTTTCAAAAAAAACCCCGTGAAACTTTTTACGGCCAAGCGTTTTAAGGGAGGAAGAAAACCCCCTTACGCTTTGTTAAAACACCCCCGAGAAATGACTATTTTGTACTAGTGTTAAATCAGTTGAGAGTATCAGCAATAAGTACGTACGTAGTTTGTATAGAAGACACAAGACTTAAATTGTTTTGATGTAAAAGGTTTATTTTTGGCAGGAAAGACTTTCTGAACTATGCTTATAATTGCAGAATTTCTAGTATAGAGATGTGTGAAACAATTTATAATTAATATGACGTTTAGAAACGGAGACCTTACATTTACAAGGTATCTGTAACTTTTACAATCATCCCAAAAAAAAACTGTAAATGGAAAAGATTGTAAAAAGTTGCAGCTATATATTGTTGAATTACGTTCAGTGATTTGTAGCATCATGCAACAGATCATTAAACTGCTTCTCACCTTAGAAGGAAATTGATGGAAGATATGGAGTTATATAGAGATGGTATGAAAGATAACATAAACCAGAACTCAACTTCACTTCTTCTAAAAAAACTCAACTTCTCTTCTACAAATTTCGACACATGGTTTTGCAAGGTTGAAACCTAGTTGTTTGTCTTCCACAAGAGAATGAATTAGATTTCGATCAACTCTTGTAGATGCTCTGTACATTGGTGTACAAGCAGGTGGAGTATGGTTCAAGTTAGTTTATTTATTTACTTCCTCTTCTAATAAATTTAATTTATTTAATTGTTTCCTCTTCTAATAAATTTAATTTATTTATTTATTTCCTCTCCTTCTTCTTCTTCTTTTTTGATATAAAAATGTAATAAATTACTCTATGTTCTTCTTTACTCCATTGACAAGTATAATTATTGGATAATCTCAGATAATGACTCCCGAGCCGTTTATTGGATATTCTCAGATAATGACTCTGTCCACGGCTCGGGGTGGAAGACAGTGATGAAGAAAGACAAAGGAAAGCTCTTGAGGAAGAAACAATTGCTACAATTTTTTTCTTTCAAGGCTTCTGTTACACTAACTCTTTAGCTTCCAGCTTGTATGAGATAGTCTCACATTGTACTCATGGGATGCTCATTGTTTCTCTCAAGGCAAAGCAACATCTTAAGCCAAATGGAGATGGAAATCTCCCCATGTGGGATGCGGTTTATGAATGTCGCCCGTCTTTTGAGATGAGAGATGTCATGAACATGGATGTGATGTGCTCTATTTGCGACTCTTTTGTTATCATCGTCCTCATTGTGTGAAATCACCACGACATTGAGAAATATTTTTTCTACTTCTATATGGAGTGACACTACGGATGGTACAGTTCACCTTGGAGACATCTCTATTAAGCTTCCTAACACATAACTCACCCTCATCATCCTCTAACTTAGAAGAGAAAGTCAAAACTAACCCGGGAAGATCAATCAACGTTAGGTTAACAACTTTCAAGATCAAATATCACAACAACTAAATTAAAAAGAGTACAAAAAACACAAATGCATCCAAATTTCAGATAAAAAAAACAGCAAATTTACAAATTTTCTATTGTTTAAACATGCCAAATGATACCGTTTAGACCTAGATTGTGACCATGAACCACCGCCAACAGTAGTCGCTACTCACTCACCCCCTCTTGTCTAAAACCCTAAATATGAATGTGACACAATTAAGCAGAGATACTTGTTTATAAAGGCAAATCGAAGCAACACTATGCTCAACATTAGCAACCACCATCTTCACAAGTATGCCCTAACAAATAAATTAACATCCATAAGTACAAAAAAGTAAAGATTAGTCATATGATAAATTTTTATGAAAAGAAATGTAATGACAAAGTAGATAGAAAGTTTTTTCAGTAGATAAGAAATGAATAAAACTCGAGAACACACGAATACCTCAAAATCGATATTCATATCATTAAAACAATATGTTATTAATGCATAAACCTCAATGTGTACTCTCTTACTCCCTAGTACAAGTTCATGAGCTTCATATAGTAAGATCGAGCAAAGTCAAACACCAACATTAACAACATATCATTTCAGAAGATGCTAGAAGAAAGTTCAAAATACGCAACCAAAAGCAAGCTTCGGTCAAAATTTATGGAAATGCTCAATTTGTAGTCAAGTTATGTGTTTACACCAACTGGTTCATTATTAACACTGGCAGGTTCACAATTTTGGAAACAAAGCAATGTCAATTAAGAAGATGCTCGCTAGATAAAATTAATAAGCAAGGTTGACACCTATAGTAGCAAAAGTATTGTGCCTGAACGACAACGGGCATTAGCAACGGGCATTAGCAAGGTTGACATCTCAGTCATTATAACGACTGAGATGGAAAAAAGTATTGTGCCTGAACGACAACGGGCATTAGCAAACCAACCCGCCATAAACCAACACCCAGGTTTGTAGAAACAAACAATAAACTAGCCGTAAATGAGAAGATGATTATCGATCTTAAAGCACTGACATATATCTGTAGGTTTTGCAGAGGCACGTGTCTTGGAAATGATTATTTTGGTGCGCGCGGAGTGCACAGATCGGGTACGTAAAATCGAGCTCGGTGCTACATGGATATGTCGGATGTACATACGTACATGTCGGGTTCATATGGTTCAAATCCAATAGCCAAAAGACGGAAAATGGGACATTCTGAGGAGTGGACCAGTTTGTGACATTTCGGCACGGTCTGTCACAAGCACATATTGACATATATATACTTGTTGGCGAGTCAATGTGTTGTGTTCTCGTCTCCGAGAACGACTTCTTTGCACGACTCTAGATCGAGGTGGCAAATCTTCTTGTCTCTTGATGAAAGGTTGGGTGAATGAGCCTTGGATAAGGCGTGGTTATGGTGTTTTAAGGCCGCGGAAAGGCCTTATGTCAAAGTGTAAGACAAAGCTTTTAGCATGGCTTTGAATACGGTGTTTTGGAGAGAGTTGGATAAGCAAGAACACGAGTAGATTTTTATCACAAGAGTGTTCTTGAGAAGGGTTTGAGGTTGTTCTTGGTAGATCTTTATCACACCAAGAGAAGAGGATAAGTAAGAAGACACAAGGAGTCCACCGAGTGTTTCTTAAGTGTTTGACGCCAAGACAAAAGGATAGGAGTTTTCTCACTAAAGGCTTTTGCTTAAATCTCAACGTGCTTTACAATAGCAACCTAGTGAGGCTTTTATAGGAATGAAGACGTCCTTGGACTGCAAGCCAAGGATCACTCTTCAAATCAAACATTAAAGAGGTGAAAATCTAGGAATTAAAGACAGTATTATGAACAAATCAAAAGGAGAAAGACTAGGGATATGTCTAGCACTTATTATGGCGGATCGCGGCAGCTAGGATGAGCATTGAAGACGTCCATGTGGATGGATAAGGCTGCCATGATCATGGCGACATTTTAGGGATCCACTTGAATGCTTGATGGCGCGATTTGTCTCCCCCGGGTATGAGGCCTTTGGTACGCGCGCTTGGACCTTATCTTGACTCCTTGGGTCCATTTAGGACCAATGGAACCATGTGCGTTGAGCCAATGTTGCTGGAAGGGATCGGACGCACAGAAGCCTTCTTTGACGCGTAGGCAACGTCGAGCGTCAAGCATGGCCTTGGTCAGTTTAAACTTGTGAGGCACTTGGATGGACGTTCTTGACCTTATTGGACTCCTTTAATGCTTTTGAGTCCAAGGGTGGGTTGAGTCCATAGGTGATAGCACATGAGAGTGGGTATACGAAAAAGAAAGAAGGATACACGTATGACGCAATATTCCAAGATGGTAGTGTCCACGTCATCCACGAGACTAGCCCTGAGTCATTGGACCCAGACATATATATTGTGGTGGGATTACTCACACCTTGAGTTATCAAAGAAGGAGCCCTGGTAAATCCGATCAATCTCCGTCTTCCAGATTAGATCATTCAGCTTGGTTACACTCTCGTCACCATCCGCACTGACAATGTCGTCCTTTGCCTCCATCTAGCGAAGGCGGTTAAGCTTACTAGAAAGGATCTGCTCGAGGGAGATGACAAAGGAGTACTCAAAGTTAGGGTTAGGATTGGAGTTTGGGAAAGTGGATCTGGCGACGAGAGAAGGCCAAAACTAGGTTACCTCTATGTAGAGCTTTTGCTGCTTCCAGGCCATTTCGTCTTTTTTTTCCCTCATAAATTCAAATTTGTCACCGCCTCAATTAACTCCCTTTTATCTCCTTTTTATTTCATTTTTTAATCTCATCAGTTGATCTGGACGATCCAACGCCTAAAATTACACGGATTCTATATACTGTCAGGGCTAATTACTAAACACGTACTGCCAGGTTTTTCGCGTTACGCGAGAAGTGCAACATTTCATAATGCAGATCTCGCGTTACGCGGTGACGTATATCTCGCGTTACGCGAGAGACAGAACCAGAATTGAATGTTCAGTGTTTCTCGCGTGACGCGAAATGCACCTCTCACGTAACGCGAGAAAATGATTCTCGCGTTACGCAAGAAACCTGACGGTGTTTGAAAATTTACCCTGGTGGTATACAGTAAGGGCCTAAAATTATACGTTGCGAGTATCTTAAGGATAATAAGCCCCTGAACCGGCTCATATTAGGTAAGTATATATATATATATATATATATATCTTTTATGTATTATCTAAGCCTATTTCTCCAAAAAAAAAATTGTTATGTTATACTTCGGGAGAATTAATCCACTTAGTTACTATTTCACATATCCTAAATCCTACAAGGTTACCGGGCATGAAAATACACTCAATCCAGTTCATAAACTCTAGCTTGTGATCTCATAAGACGTAGTTATTTTAACATTGGATTTAACATATATTATAATCATATTGGCCACTATCATATCATTAGTTACAAATACCGTTGAATCAGCTCACCGATTGGACATATAGCTTCTTGAATGAGTTGTATTGATTAAAATGTCTATATATCTTTTTACCAAAAAAAAAATGTCTATATATCTCTATACGTGGAATTCCATTCGATTTAAATAAACAATGATTTTGTACACTTTCAATAATAAAATACTTGGTTGATAATTTCTTCCCTTGTATGAAACGTAAGAATGGCTACATATTATCTGGATATTAGGATGATATACATACGAAAACAATTCACCTGATAACATCTTTTCGTCATCTCTGGTGTGTACGATTATCAATTGAGTGATGCAGGTTTCACCGAATCCCTCTTCAAACTCTCCTTCTATCTTGTCCGTTTGGAAAGCTGTGAATCGGAGGAACGAAAACCCAGCCCGTCTAGAAGTAGCGGGCCATTTGAGTCCCCGACCCGGTGTGGTTGCCCACTCCCTGAATCCGGGAACCATGGATTCGGGGATGATTATCCTTTGAAGAACATGGTAAATGTGTTTGAGTTGTTGGCGAATCAATGGCGTCGAGCTGCCAACCCACCCACCAAAGACATATGTGAACTTTGTTGGGTTGGCTAGTGACCCTATTACCCAGCATGTACTAATTGCACGTGCCACTACTAGAACTTATAAAGCAATGAACGATAAATGACAAAGGTCATCAATATTATACCTAACTAAGTTAGTACACTCATTGGGACAAAAACTAAGATTTAAGGAAAAAAGAGTGTAGTTGAACTTCAACTTGGTAATCATTCAATTCCAATACAACTTCATAGCAATACTCTTAGGTTCATAAAAATATCCTTAGAGGTTTATGAAAGTATGCCTAGAGGAAAAATACAATTATACCTAGAGGTTCATAGCAATACAATTGGGTTCATGAAAAAATGCTTGGGGGTTCATGAAAATTAGCCTAGAGGTTCATGAAAATATGCCTAGAGGTTCATGCAACTATGCATGAAAATATGCTTTGAAGTTCATAGCAATACTCTTAGGTTCATGAAAATGTGTCTAAAGGTTCATGAAAGTATGCCTAGAGGTTCATAAATATAGGCCTAGGTAGAGGTTCATAGCAATACAATTAGGTTATTGAAATTTTTTTAGAGGTTCGTGAAATTTGCATAGAGGTTCATGAAAATTTGCCTAGAGGTTCATGAAAATTTTTCTAGAGGTTCAGGAAAATAATGAATATAGGTTCAGGAAAATATACTAAGAGGTTCATAGAAGTGATCTTAGGTTCATGAAAATATGCCTAGAGGATAATGCAAATATACAATTGGGTTCATGAAAAAAAGCCTGGGGGTTCATGAAAAATTGCCTACAGGTTCATAACAATATGCCTAGAGGTTCATGCAACTATGCATGAAAATATGCTTTGAACCTCATAACAATTATCTTAGGTTCATTAAAATGTGCCTAGAAGTTCATGAAAATATACCTACGGGTTCATGAAAATGTGCCTAAAGGTTCATATTGTTTTGGGTCAAAGTTCATAAATTTGAATACAAAAAAATAAAGAGTTGAATAAAAAAAATAAAACTAGAATAAAAGCATATAGGTTCATAAAAGTAACAAAGACATTCATCAAAATGATAAATTGATTCATAACATCTGTTGCAAGATTTCTAGTAGGTTCATAAAACTAAAACAAGGTTCATAACACTAACAAAAACTGTTCTTAAAGACTAAAAACACAAACTGAGCAACAGAAAAAAAATCCTAAACATCTATAACACCATTACAAGTGCGACTGTTGTGAGTAGTAAGTTGCTGGCATTTTCCACAACGCCTACGTTGACACGGGTAGGGTCAATGACATTGCTGGTAGATGAAGAAGGATGTTGACCACTACCTTTGTTCTTTGCTTGTGGTGGTGGATGAATGCTAACCTCAGAAGGCACCTGAACTCCTACATAACTCTCCAAATGTTGCTGATTTACTGGTACAGAGCTAGAATAATGACTGGGAGGACCAAGGAAGGACGTCTTTTTTAGCTTCAACATGGATACTATAATTCTGCCAATTGATCTGAATTGTCTTCAAGCACACCAAGACAACTATAAAATTCTGAAATAGCAGAGTTGAGCAAAAACTCCTTCTGATCTGAAGACACACCTTGATCAACAACAACATCATCAATACTAAAGATTGGACTAATTGTAGCAGACTTAGTCCAGCGAGAAAGCACATATTTAGAAGGGATTGTTGGCACAAGCTTGTTCTTGAACACACAAATGAGATGACGTCAAGGCAATCCAAGCCTCAGAAACATCTTGCAGCTACAGTGATATTCATCAACAGCAAAAATATATTCAACCTTATATTCTTTGCCATTTTCTTCCCTCATAAAGACATATAATGTCGTACCTGCAATCATTTGCATAAAATCAATTCAAGCACCCAAATAAAATAAGAAAGAAAAAGGTGATAGTGTTCTGCTTATTTGATTCATGAATAATCCACAAGGTTCATAAAAACAGGGATATAGTTCATGAAAATATACATAATTAACAAACATAGGGCATTTCTAGAAATTTAACCAATTAATCTACATCATACTCAACACAAAACAAGAAGGTTCATGAAGATACTTAGGGAGTTCATAAAAGCATTAAAAAATTAAATAGCAAAAAGAGGAAAAAATTATTCTTACCATTACTTTATGAGATAGAAGCAAGGGAGCAGGAAAAACAAGCTGCTGCAATTTCCTGGCGAACAAGACAGAATACAGTCAGAGTATAGACCTTGGATGCTTCTTCCTCCAGCAACAATTGCGTCTTCAAATCTGGATGTTTGGTGAGAGATTCATGGTTCAGCCTAGATTGTTGATGTTGTTGGGTGTCCATTGCAATATCAAAATGCATCACAAGCTCAACCATACGATAATACTTGTCATTAAAATGACTAAAGTAACTGTTTGTAGACTCAGACAGAGAGGTAGTACGAACTAAACCACCAAAAAGAATGTCCCGGAAATAAGCTGGAATCCAGAAATGCCGAATAACAAAGATATCATCAAACCATCTGCGTTTTACGAGTGGAAATTCTTCAAACAAAGCATTCCAGCGTGACTCAAATTCAGCCGGTTCCAATTCATGAGTCCAAACAATAGCATTGAGTTTCTTCCGAAACTGATCACTTGTCTCACCATCATATTTAGTCTTTGATGGCACTTTCCTCATAATGTGCCACATACACAAACGATGATGAGAATTAGGGAAGACATGTTCAATAGCAAGCTTCATAGAACCATCTTGATCAATTACGATAATTTTAGGATCATTCCTCGTAGCTTCCTTAAATCTTCCAAGCAACCAAACATAGGAACCATCATCCTCTTTAAAAATCAAACCGGCACCAAATGTGACACTCCTTTTGTGGTGATCAAGGCTAGTAAAAGGGATGAAAACCAGATTATACCTACAAAAAGGAATTTAAAAGATTCAAAATCTTCATTGATGAACCTTAAATAGAGATATCAGAAAAAAGAAGAAAGCAGGTTCAAAGATGAAATTTACATGTGCAAAAAATATAGAATATGCATAGAGGTTCATGAAAATATACCTAGAGGTTCATGAAATTATGCCTACAGGTTCATGCAATTATGACTAAAGGTTCATAACAATACAATTAGGATTATGACAAACAAAAACTAGAGGTTCATGAAAATTTAACTACAGGTTCATGAAAATATGCCTAGAGGTTCATCAAAATATGCCTATAGGTTCATATCAATCAACTTAGGTTCATGAAAATATGCATATACATAGAGGTTCATGCAAATACGCCTACACGTTCATGCAGACTATAAGTTACAAATACACAGAATTGAACATGAAAAGAAGACCAGATTCATCATAAATCACAGAACAATAAATCACAGAACAATAAAAGTAGAACAATACAAAGAAGCTAAGACAGAAGAAGGATGTTTTACTTACCTATTAGTACGATATGTCGCATCAAATGAAACAACATCACCAAACAGTGAGAAGTTTTTCCTGGACACAGGATCACACCAGAACAAACGTGTTAGGCGCTCACTGGTATCCACGTCATAGTCAAAACAATAAGCCGAGCAAAGCTCTTTTTTTTGAAGAACCGATCAATAGTCATCTGAGCATCTGACCCCCCAATATAAGCCATCATATCACGGCGAAAATTCTTAAAATCAACCGATGATGCACCAACTGCTTTATACCCCCCAACAATCTCTTTGAAAAGGCGGTGAGATCTAACCGGGCCAATGCTTGCTTTTTTACAGTTAAGGACAAATTTCTTGTGTCCTTCATCTAACTTCCTAGAGGAAGTCATAAACTGACGATGGAAGTTCATAACAAAGTTGTGGGAGTGGCGTTCCTCAAATGTAATTGCTTTGTATCCAACGCCCTGGGAATAACGAAGACCAAGCAAAGCATTGCAGCCAACCCTACTAGATACCCTAGAACGTACGCCTTTATTAACCCTATCCTCTTTGTAGCCTGCTCTATTGCATAAGGCATACTTGTATTTCACAACACCACCTTGAAAGCGCTTGGTTCCATTCCGTATATCAAACCCACAAGCATCAGCATACGCCCCATAAAATGCTATACCTTCTTCAAATGATTGAAACACCATTCCAATTGCAGGTTTGAGAGCATCATCACAAGAAGGCACATAGGAGAGGGAACCACCTTGAGACACAATAGGTTCATTCTGCTCTTCAGAATCAAGAAGAACAACTGGCACTTCTTCACAACTAGATATAACACAGATCTCAGCAGCAGCAGTAGAAGCTACAATTTCATAATACAACAACAAAAGTTAAGCTCAGATCAAGTCCATATAAAACTAATAAAGTTAATTAAACAAAGATAGAGAACAATGAGTATAGATTTCAACAGAACAGAAGCTTCATTGATCCTAATCTAACACTAACAAGAACATAAAAATAAACACATTCAGGTTCATCAACTCTGACTCAAAGGTTCATTAGGTTTTATTCAAGTTCCTCATGAACAGTACACACATATCATCATCATCATAAGCAGATCCTAAGTAAATTAATCTTCAGCATTATAGCATCAAAAAATTCAATAACAGAATCACTGTATTCAAAAGGCATAAGATAATTTCTTCAAAGAAATTTCAAACAAATGCATCATTTTTTAACAAGTTCATCTGTGAACAAGAAATACACACATATCATTATCTGTGAACAAGTAATCCTAAGTAAATCTTCAGCATTAAAGCATCAAAAAATTAATTAACAACATCACTGTATTCGAAAAGCATCAGATTAAAATTACAATCATCTGGGAACAAGTTCAGATGCAAAAAAAAAAGATAAAACTCAGAAAGAGCAAAAGTACTAAACCTAGATTGACAGTAAACTTGCAAAACAACAAAATTGATGGAGATGATCAACAACTAGAACGGAATATAGCATAAACAACTTCTATAAACACTTAAACAACTAAAAATCGACTAACAACAAAGCAGAAACTCAAAATCGATCCGCGAAAAAGACATTAAAATCAGAAAAGCGAAACTTACTCGAATCACCACCAGAAAACATGATTTGAATGATGATCTACCGGCCCTGAACGAAAAAAATCACTTTGAAGTAGAGATCAGCAACGGAGTCGAAGATTGCGAGGAAGAGACGAAGATTGCGAGAAGGAGAGAAGAGATCGCCGCGCGCGGGTGAGAGAGAAGAAGCGAGGAAGAGAAAAAATTTAGAACAAAGCAAAATGACAATAATACCTCCGTGCCATATTAACCTAGGCAGATTTAAAATGGAACGTAGGATGGATTTAGATCGACGGTTGAGATCGTGTCCTCATGTCCTCACGGGAAGGGTTGTCCTCGTATGATCCAATCTCATATAACATATGTTCTTTGCTATAACCTTGAACAATTATTAAAATAAAATGGGATGACGATAACTATATACTACGATGAAACCACTTTTTTCTTAAGATCATCACCCTAGCCTACAATTTGGTTGATCATATATATATTAGGATAATGAAGATTAAACTAACGGAAAATATATGATTTTTGATAAAATCACCGGAGATTACAAACACATTCTTTCCCAATGAAAAAAAACTGATGAAATTATTGACATTCCCCCCCTTGAAAATCACAAATCCATGCCACAACAAGATACAAACAACATCAGCAAAAGAGGAATCTTCTTCCGGCAAAGATACCTTTCTCCACACGTAACTCTTGAGATGAAGAAAAAAAACATCATGTTGCATTACAGTCGAAGAGAATGGGCCCCCTATCACCACCAGGTCATCCTTCCACGTCATCAAATACGATATCCGCGTCAGCTCGACGGGCACCGACTTGCGACACCGCCGCCATTCTCCCAAACTGCCACGTCAGCCCCCAACCAGGGTCGAATGCGGTACACGTCACGGTCCTCTCTCCTCTCAATTGCCATGTCACCTATAGGCGTCCACGTGTCCTTTGCCACGTCAAATAATAACGAGGACTTGATTGGTGTACCCCACCTTCGACTCTCACCCCCGGCTACCAACACAATCTGGTTTACCGGGTCACGTGCAAGCCACGTGGCGCCATTGACCACTCAAGAAGTCAAACACTTGGATAACGTTGGTGATCTTGCCATACCACCCGTAACAACCACGATATTCCCGGCAGAACTGGCGGTATTTGAAAGGCCAAGCCTTTAATGCGAGGATGATTTTGGGCCGGGTTAGACCTCTGAGTTCACGGCGCCGCCGACGTCGGAAGTCTCGGGGCTGCGGATCTCCGCGTTATTCCCTACCACCCCAGCAACGTATTCCGTCACCGTCTTCGACCCCGTCATGTACCAAATTACCCCCAGCACCCGATTTGCCATTCACACCGTTACTCTACTGTGGAGCCGTCGGAATCGGATCCAAAGTATTCGTCTTCGTTACCGGGAGTATCGATGACGAGGCAACCAACTTGGCGGTCCACGTGTTTGACTTTTCCGTCGGTCAATGGAGAAACGGCGCCGTTATGCCTGGGTCCGGACGCATGTATTTCGGGCTTGCTAGAGACCCGTTTAGCGAGAGGGTACTCGTTCCGGGCGGGTTTATTGTATGACGTGGCGAGTGACACGTGGGAGGTTTTGGGTGACATGGAAAACGGGAGATTCTTCTGCCACGCGATATTCCAACGTGGCAGATTCCATGTCATCAACGGGTTCAACCAATCACGCGGGGCTGGGAGGTGTGTTGCTGCGGAGACACTTGACCCTGACACGTGGCAGTGAGGGCGGGTTCGTTGAGCCGGATTCCGAGATTGTCCAGACGGTTATGGAAAACGGGGAGGGTGACGTGTACCGGTTTTCCGTCAGATGCGGCGGCGAGTGGGAGGCGGTGGTGAAGCTGCCGATGGAGTTAGGTAAGCCTCTTATTAAATTATAAGAGGCTTAACCGACGAGCTCGCACACGAGTGTCTAATCTGAGTCCCTTTCAATCCTTTCGCACCCGTTTTACCAACCACTTCCGCTCCTCTCCTTTGTTGTAGAGTCGCTGGAATCGGGTCGAAAGTTTTTGTTTTTATTATTGGGATCATCGACGGCGAGGCTACCAACTTGGCCGTTCGACTTTTTGACCGGTCAATGGCATGACATGGCGGTTATGCCGGGCTCCGGACGGATGCATTTTGGGCTTGCTAGCGAGCTGTTTAGCGAGAAGCAGTTGGTTGTGGGCGGGGCTAGTAAAAAATGTACAGCGGTGAAGTCAGCATTATTATACGATGTGGCGAGTGACACGTGGGAAGAGGGTATAGGTGACATGGAATATAGGAGATATCTTTGTGATGTGATGTTCCACGGTGGCAGATTCCACGTCATCAACGGGTTCGACTGAGGGAGGTGTTTTGCTGCTGAGTCACTTGATCCCGACACGTGGAAGTGGAGGGTGACTTTGTGAACCCGTATAAGAGTAGTGTCCAGATGGCCATGGAAAACGGGGAGGGTGACCGGTGACGTGTACCATTTCTACGTTACCCAACTGGGTTGAAAGTCAAGGTTAGAGGTGGCGGAGAATGGAAGAAGGTGGTGACGTGGCCGGTGGAGTTAGGGAGCCAGTGGCGGAAAGTGATGTTGATCATAGGGTTTCCTAAGAATGACAATGCACATTCTTGGGCTTACATTCTAGATCTCAAGGGGTGTGGATGGACACAAGTGCCTTTGGCACAATGTTTCAATATTGGTAATGTTGTATTTGGTTGTGGCATGGATTTGTAACATCTTTCCTTGTCCATTTCAATAGAGTAAATGCCACATCAAACATCCAACTATCAATGAGATTCAGATTCAACCTCAATCAAACCCAAATATTATTATTCTATAAGGAAAAAGGAAAAAACTATAACCCAAAGAGATGAAAATGAAGCTAGGTAGGGAGTAGAATTATACCTATTGCAGTACAAGGGACAGCATCACAGACTCGACATGAATCAAAGAATGAGAATTTCGTCCAAATTTTTGGCCATGAGGAAACTCACTTTATTCTCATGCATTTGAAGAGGACTTCAAAGAACATCTTGTACATGTGTTTTTTCAGGTACATTCTTTCAACCTTCTCCCTCCCCTTGATTCCCATAAGCTTCCTATCTGATGGATTCTTCAGCAAGAATTTGATGTTCTCAGCTAAGATTTCGGTTCCAGGCCGACCCACCGCGTGCAGGAGTCCGGTAATGTTGTGATCGACTATTTCTTTTGTACTTCCAGAATCTGTACCCAAAACCTGTAATATTTGGAGCAATTTGTTAGGGAGGATCAGTGGTTACTACTATGATGCTGCTGGACACATGCTGTAAAAGTTACTGATAAACAAGTTTTTGCAATGTACTATATGATAATATCATTGCAAGGAGCAAGGAACTTCTGATAATATCATTGTAAGGAGTAGAGAACTTCTGGTAGTTCTATCAAAGTCTGGATGGTAGGAACTAGGAACGACGGGTTTCTTTCATTAATATATATGGAAAAGACTCGGGTCTGATTTTGATCACTTCATTATGATGGTTTTCTTTTCTCATGTTGGCTTGAGAGAAATTTTTAAATGTAAGCAAAAACAAGTTTCTTGTGAAGGAAAAAAGCCACAAAATTGAGATGTTCAAGAAATGTGCAGCTGAAAATTAAAAGATAAAAGAAATGCATAATCTAAAAGATATAAGATGATCATACCGGAAGCCCAAAGGCCATTGCTTCAATTGTTACTCTTCCGAACGTTTCTCCAAGGCCCTGTTGACAATTTAATGATTATTAAGCTCTCCAAAATGCATAGCATATGGCAGCTCAGCACAGTAATCAAGCTTGAGTACTGCAAATTGTGATAAGCCATTTAACACGGAAAAATCAAGTTGTTAAGCTTGCATAAGTTGGATGGGACGTATCTTGGATAGAATTAGTAGAGGAAACAACAAAATATAAGAAAGAAATCACTCAAAGTCAGCATAAGTCATAGAGGCGATGATTTAACATCAGAAACATGAAAGAACAATACCTGAGAGTTTATAACATAGACATCAGCAGCAGAGTAAAGCGACGCGACACGTGTAGTGGATGGAGTCCAGACGATTGACTTGGACATGTTGTGATTGTCAGATACAAACTTGATAATTTCTTTAACATAGAGAACCTTATTGGCTTTAGATCCAACTGAGCCAATCAGAATTTTGAGATTCTTTCCAGGATTTTCCTGATTAGAGATCAGTTTTATAATGCTAGAATTAGTCTTGTCAGATATACTTCTTTCATTTGCATCCATTGCGGTCGAGTGACGACCAGATTTATTTGATTTTCGTAACAAGCCCCTTAACCTTAACCTCTTTGTTAAGGTAGACCTGTCTGGTAATGTGCTCAACAAGCTGTTTACTCTGGAGTTCGTTTGAGAAGATTGATCACCAATGACTAAATGTGCAGATTCAACCAAAAGAAGCTGCCCCTTTGCAGAATTTATGCTACTCAGAGCCATGACAAGCATATCATCTTCCTTGAGCCCCATCTGTTCCCGAACAGCTTTTCGCAATATCTGCCTTTTCTCAAGCATTCTCTCTGGGTTAAATCTGGGTGTATTAAGAGAACAGGGAATTCCTGCTGCAAAAGCCAACTCATCGTTGACAGATAGCGGAATCAAGGATATCTGACTAGTTAATTTGATCTTTTCCTTTTCACACCAGGTCAGCCATTGTTTTGACTGCAATTCTGAAAGAAAAATGAGCATTTTCACTCGGTTGAGGACAAGCTTTGAACGATCAAAGTACTCACGTCGGTTCTCCATGATCCACCAAGCTATCTGATTAGATCCAGCAGCGAAATGCTGTAGATATTTCTCTGCAGAAAAATTAACATTGATATAAATCAGGCATATGCATGTTACTGAAGGAGATCAAATCTCGAAAACTTAGATCATCAGTCAAACACAAGGGACAAAATTTCTAAGCAATTTAAGGGGATATTTAGTAAACTAAGGAAGGGAAATGAAATAGTGTATCTACAATCATTAATCCAAAATAGTTTAGTTACAAAAAAAAAGTTCTTTTATTGTATGAAGTTAGATTGCTTGAATAATTGGTAAAGGTCCTCACCTATCCAAGATGCACAGACTGCTGATCCAGCAATGACAAGATCTGCTTTCATGGCGGCTTTGAAACTATGCTCAGCTTTGTCATCAATCAGCCTGATCCTTCTTCTCAACAGCTCCTGCATAAGCCCACCTCTCCTACTAAGAACCACAGCCTGAACAGTTGCCCCACAACTCAACAACTCTGTTGCAAACTCCAGCATGGATAAAGGTGCACCCGTCATTGAAAGCTCGTGAAATATCAGCACAAAATTCCTAGACCACACTAGCTTCGCAAATAGTTCGTTACGGTCACATGTCCCAGTTCTCTTCTCAGGACTCCACTCCAATATTCTATCCTCTTCTGCACCAAAGGGACCAACAAGAAAACCATAGGTGACATTTCCATTCGGAAGCTCGTCTTCCTGCACCTCAACTTCTTTACTTTCATTCTCTTGCACTCCCTTTTCACTTCTACGTGCTCTACCACGAGAAACACGTTTTCCTCTTGTGTTCCTCTTCTTAGACAATGATATGCTTTTCAAAGAGGATCTCAATTTCCCCTTTTTCGTGATATTCACGTCTTTATTGTCCGACATTGTTCTTCCACCTAGCCCATGACTGTCATCAGTACCATTTCCAAAATCCACAAACTTATCATCTGAGGCCAATTCTCGTCTACCTATAGGTTCATTTCCTCTATTTTGGTCAAAACCAATGAATCCTTCTTGCTTATCATTATGTGCCCACTTTGACTGGAAATAGAATCCTCCATAAGTCCACAAAGTTATCAAAAGCAACCAATACACTACCTTATCACTCCTAAAACACTGAAACAAAAAAGCACCTCTTCTTCCATCTCTTCTAGGAGTTCTACATGAATTCAACCTCCGAAAAGATGGAGAGCCTCTAGGGCTCATTGTCGGAGTTGATCTCCCAGACAATGTCTGTTTTAATGGTCTTAATGAAGAAGGCCGCATCAAATTCCCTTGCATATCCCCCTTGCTCTCCTCCATTATCAAATTTCCAACTAAAATTGAAGCTCTATAGCTACCAAATAAGGAGATCTTTGCATAGCACAAATTGAAATCAATGTATGAACAAGACACTCAGATAAACCCTCTCACAGCACCGATTTTACTGATCTCAAACACAATCCTGATTCTACAGGTTCAGATTCTGCGAAGCACGTTGAAAATATAAAATCAAATCGGATACTTGAATCAGCATAGAAACCTAGTAAAGTGAAAACATCTCCAACCTTTTTTAAGCAGTAACTCACATTTCGCTGATCGGAGTAAAGACGCAGGAACTTCCAATCGAGCACAGGTGTGGATCTTCATAGATACAGAGAAAAGACGGCACCGACACTTGAGATCCAGCTAAAATCTTGCGAAAGCTCGTTCAGTGTCGAAGCTGGAAGCAAAGTAAGTCAGTAAAAAGCTTCCAAGATACTCCACGAGAAAACGAAAGAAGATAGAGGACGAGGATTCAGAGAGTGGGAGTGAAAGAGTTGTTGAGAGTAGAGAAGTGGCAGAGAAAAACCGCCAATGGCGACACCTGGGAGAGTTTTCTGTAAAGTTCAACAACACCCTTATTTTCATTTTAAGGCAGTTCTTTGCCTGTAGAGATATCGTACTTAAAAATGGTAGTCTATTTTATGGTCTATTTATTTTAATTAGTTTAAATATGTATTTTTTTTTTTATATCTCGACCGAAAAAAAAAAAAATTTATATCAATTTGAATCAATCAAAATGAATGGACCATAAAATGGACTATTATTTTGGACTAAAGGATCCTGTCCGTTCTTTGTCACGCCTTTAATGCTAACAAGTTCTTTTTGTTTGACTTTTGTTATTCGGCCATACAATGGTTTGTTTTATAGTTTAGGAAATAGTTACGGAGTGAATGAACCTAGACGTGATATATAATTTTAAGTGAATGAAAAATATATATTTTAATTTTGAGGTCTAGAACTTATATGTCAAAAGGAGGGAGAAGAGAGTAATTCAACTATTTTGAATACCTATCGTCAAATTACGAAAACAAAACACGTTGTCGTGACCCGGCCTTTATAGAGTGAAAACAAAAAGACGAAAAGAATCACTTATCAACTTGATCTATAAACATGACAATAAAAGGGTTTAGATTTGTTTTCATTACGTTATCGTTTTCGAAATTGTAAAACAAACGCCACTATAATAGTTATATATTTTATAATATTTATAAACATATCTCAGGGCCTTAACATCCCCTCAGGGCCTCAACACTTTCTTAATACCCACCTTTAAGTGTGTGAGGAAGGAGTTGAGGTCGTATTAGACTATTAGGTTGGGACTTAAACTACCATTTTTAGTTTTTTACCCTTCTTTGAAATCCTTCTCTGATGTTTTCAATACTCCATAATTCTTTATACTAGTAGATACTAATTTTGACCAATTTGCAAAATTAACGGTCAAACAAATTTGTTTTCTCTTCATTATTCGTTCTCACTAATTACACCTTAAATAGATCTTTCATCCACAAATATCAGGAAACTCATAATACAAGACCAAACTAAAATACGCAACTGTAGAAGAGTCGGCTCCAAAAACTTAGTGCATTTGACATGTTATATGTCACACTCCCATATAAAACATCATTTCCTCTGACGCACTAATGCAAAGAATAAAATAAAAAATAAATGTAATCAATAGTGAAACAAATTGCTCACGGGATGTTGATTTGCAAAATGGACGATTTTTGGTCCACAAAAACTATCATCCGTGTGAATTGGTACGTTAATAATATGCATGCGTACATGAGGTTCTAAAATGGACAAGAATATCAAAAAAATAACAAAACGTAGTAAGAGCATCGAGCCACATTTTCATAGACCATAATATTGCAAACTTAAAATCAGTGTTCCACATGAAAAATTAAACCAACCAGTGCAATAGAATCTCAATCACATACTTCTCTTCAAAAAGTCTCAACCTGAGTTTTTCAACATGATGTTCATGAGTACAGATTAAAAACAAAAAATAGAAGAAACATATGACAATGACAATAGTTTCCAGCACATAGGAGGAGACGGTCTTCAACTAAAAGCCTTCTTTTTTTCTTTTTTCTTATGATTCACAGAGAAAAAAAAACAAGCCAATTTAAAACCTGAGGAAGAAAAAAAAGTAGTGAGTAACTCCAATGAAAAACAAAACCTTAAGACGAAAACTATAGTATAGTAGTTTTGCCTATATCCATTACCGTAAATCTGGAGGAGGATTAGCACCCAGCTAGCTGTCATGCCCTTTCTAAGCATAGCCATAGCCTTGACAAAGCGAACACCATATGTAACTGCAAAGAAGCACAAGCCCCGAGCTTAAAAACAGATGCAAATAGAACAAGATATACAACCGAACATACAGTTGTCAAAATTAACTTAGAAAATGCAAAGCAAAGACCGAGATTACAATGTGTGGTTAGCTGAAACAAAACATGTAAATGCACTTGCTAGACTTTGTTTATTGATATAATAATTGGACAAATTTAAAAATGAAGCCTATATTACCTAGAATAAATTGTGAACATGTAAGGCCCAAAGTGGTCTCAAACAAGAGTTGAAAATCACAAGGGCCTCAATCCGAAAGATCATCTCACAAGTCACAACCAAGCCAATGATTATTCAAACAAGATCAAACTTCACTTCACTTCACTTCACTGGCCAAAATTCATTTCGGAGTATCTGCATAAAAAGGTAAGCACCAGTTTACAAAAAAGAAAAGAAGGAAAAACTATGTGCAGAATAGAAGCAGGAAGAATCTGATGAATGTGCAATAAGCAGCAGCAACCCTACCTACGAGGTTTTTGTCTTTGGCTGAACTCATCATTTACAGGATCTAAATAAAAAATAAACGACAAGATGAATTAGGTATAGGAAGAAAAAGATTTTTAGGTTTAAAGATTTAAGTATTTAACAGCTGATAAATCAAGATCCTTACCAGATTTTTGTTGAGACTTCCCCTCATTATTAAGCTTATTGACATTATTGTCCTTGCTGCAAGAAGCCCATATACGATTTATATCACAAAATAGCAGCAAAATAATAAATAACTTTGTCAGTTGACATATATAAAAAAACAGGCTCCAATTAGCATAAAAAGACACCAATGAGGATAAATCATGTCTAAATGCAGAGAAAAGGCATCATCAGGCTGAAAGACACCTTTTCCCTTGCAATAAACATTTGTAACTTAAAAACTACTGACTAGTTGAATTCCGAAAATAAATACAAGCTGCAATAGAAAACATTGTTAAGCTTAAGTATCAAAGCTATCAACACTCACATTGTATCCAACACCCAGAAAAATAGAGGCAAGCATTGCAAGAAACACAGAGGAAACAGCACTCACAAGAGTTTGGGTAAATTAAAGGAAGTGCGTCAGCGGAACCAGCAGACCGCAAAGAGCATTTACATGGAATTACAGTTTCAGCATTTACATAGCATAATGTGGCAACCAATATAGGATGACACAAATTCAAATATATTCTAAACTCCTATACCAACCTGGGTGCAGGCAAAGCAGGTGTCTGACCAGTAGGGCGGGAATGATAGTTACCATCAACAGCAACATACGGTGAGCAATAGGAAGCTCCCAAGGACCCACCAGCGCCCGTCAAAACTGGCAGCCTGATTTCATATAAACAGCAATACAGTAAGAAAATTCTTAACACCCACTAAAATACACAGCATTAAACTACAATAATTCGAACAAACCAATATCAAAGATCATATGGAAACATACCATGTCATCTCTGAATTTCCCATACCAAGCTGTGGCTGAGCAACATACCCTGGAAATGCCATTCCTACAGCAGGAACGCCCATACCGCCTGGATGTTGTGCTCCAAATTGCATAACTACAATTGTTCAACCAAAAATAATCACAAACACCCAACAGAAGAGAGAGAAAAATAATTAAAAAGTCAAACCATCACAAACACCCAACAGAAGAACTTACTACAAAGCACAAATAGATTTTTAATGAAAGTGGTTTATATCATGTGAGATGACTATCATCACAAACTAAATAACTGCATGATGCATGCTTATTTTTAGTAGTTATACACTTTATCACCAGGAACATTTCATGATCATAGGTTTTATCAACCAACTAACAACATGTAATGTCAAAAATAACTTTAAGCAAAACAAATTAAGAATAACTCTTTTATAAAATTATCAATCACAACAGAACTACTGAAAAGAATACAAAAAAAAGCCTTTATTTTCTCAATTAACAAATTTATGGAAGACAAGAGGAGCCAAAAAACTAGGGAGCTCCATAAGATAATCTACCTGGTAAAAAGGTTGGAGTTCCAGAGAAATTCTGATCACCATGGCCAGCTCCCATAGCTCCACCTGATCCCATAACTTGAAGGCCGCTATAAAGAAATGAACCTCGTCCACTTCCATGTGTGGTCTCTTTCTCCTTTGCAACCACCAAAGCAGTTTTTGGTTTACTTGATTCTGCTGGATCTGCATCTCCAGAGTCAAGTGGTGTTATTGACAAACCAGATTGAGGTGGAGAAGAACTTTGAGATGCACTAGCTGACTGCGGGCCCAAATGCTGACCAGACACTGGAAAAGATGATTGCCCTCGACCTTGAGCATGATTACGCTGACCTGGGTGGGTTTGACCTGCAGAAGAAGCCCTGCTAATTTGGTTTTGGCTAGGAGATGACTGAAATGAGTTTGGTCCTGAAAATGGCACAGAACGACCCTGTCCTTTAGAATGAGGAGCATGCACATTGCCCATTGGTCTAGCAAAAGAGGGATCATCCATATATAGTTTCTCCATCCCAACTGTGCCAACAACATTCTTGCCTCTCATCGATGAATTAGACTGTTGCACAGACAAACTCTCCTGCATATGTGAATGGGTATTCCTATTTCCATTTGCAGTTTGATTATCATCCCGTCTCGGATTCATAGTGCTATCCTTTTTTGGGGTCCCTGAAGGATAAAAAGGAGGAGAAGCTGAATTTAAGTTGGATGCAACTCTTTTGGAAAGAATTGGGCCAGAATCCATATTTGGTGCTGATGCATCAGCTCTTCGTGAACTACCTTGTGAAGCCTTATCAAGAGGCTTCTGATACCTACAACACAAAATGAGGTGACAGACAAAGACTGAATAAAAGATCCAAGGTTTTAAGAAAAGGCCTTCAGGTGAAGAATTTATATAGCAAGAAAAATGAAATTACTTCCATTACAACAGTCATTAAATTGCAACCACAAATATTTTTATATTACCATTATCTGTACAAAGTTACATTAGAATCTAAAAGCTGCAATTTTGTTGGATATAAAATTGAATGAAGATACACAAGAAAATTGCAGAAAATATAACAAGCTTTTAGCATTTCAGAACCAAACTGGAAAATCAAGATAATAGTGCATGGACAAAGGTATCTCAAGACATGTAAGCTAGTTCATAGAAATAATAAGATTTAGAAAAGAAACACAACCCTTTTTGGTTTAATATAATTATAATTAACTTTCAACAAATCAAGTCACTTTTCTAATAGACTTGTATATTTAAAAATTAATAACATTCTAGAAACGAGTATAAATTACCTCAGCTACATTATCTTAATTTCTTCAAGTATACAACACATAATAGTTCTCCTAAATTATTTTGATCATTCAAAGTTTGGCAAACAAGTGTAATTCGAAGGAAGTCAAAATTTCCCAAAACACCATCAAACTGGAAGAATGAAGCAAAATCTGAGGCACATTTTTTAGTTCTTTACTTTAAGCAAAATCATTTTTTAATAGCCTGATGAAATTCTAACTCATGATTTTAGATCCACCATGCAAGAAGAAGACAATCAATAATCAACAAAATAGTACTCACTGTATGTTTGGTGGCAGAGGTCCCTCGCTTTTAACCTTGGTCAGAGCCTGATATCGTCTAGGGCCTCGACCTCTTACAGTCTTAGCTGCAACATTGTTCATGATGTTGTCATCATTGTTGTCATTGGTGTTGTTACTGTTGTTGTTGTTTTCATTATACGATCTTGTCCTATTTCCTCTTACGTATACACGATCTGCACCTCTGC
Source organism: Oxyria digyna (assembly GCA_029168935.1). Taxonomy (NCBI): domain Eukaryota; kingdom Viridiplantae; phylum Streptophyta; class Magnoliopsida; order Caryophyllales; family Polygonaceae; genus Oxyria; species Oxyria digyna. The sequence continues at coordinate 10,943,401 of JAPVLV010000010.1, read as the reverse complement.
CTCTTCCTCGGCCTCGAGAACGACCTCTAGAAGACTTTCTTCCCTGATAGCGAGGAAAAAGAAAAGATTACTTGTAGTCGAAAAAATAACAGCAAACAAGGAAATCGTGAAAAGTTTATTAGCAGAAATATGGTTTTTTATAAAAACTTATCTAGCATGTCTGCAGATAATCACCTCATCATATGGTCTTTCTCTCGTGTTCATCTCTTCAAATTTGTCATGTCCCCATTTCTTCTCATCCTTTGATTCCCACAACTTTTTTCCAGAAAAAGTACGCCTGTGCATCAGGATATGCAAATAACATTAGACAAACCAGTTATAGTAGACAGGCTGTTAGCTGAGACTTGATTAAGAGGTATTAACAAACAAAGAGTAGAAAGTTTAATTCCTAAATTAGGTGGAGGACAAGGAACACGAAAGCTCATTAAAAAGTTTTAAATGAAAGAAGAAAACTCAATCATTCAGAAACAGTTAAAGGCCTGCATGATTTGAAGTGATGAGATCAAGGAAGTTCAACATCGAAATTACCCCCTTCCTTTTCATTTCTCCCACACTCAGTCACTCCATAGTTCATATCAACAATCCTTCCTATCTCTCTCCTCTGCTAATCCTTTGATCTCCATTCCACTCTACTGGATATAAAGCAACACACATTACCATATAAAACAAAAAAATACACTTATAGGCTCTCTCGAGTCTCTAACCACCCACAGCTGAGAGGAATAGAAGAAAAGAACCTTCGACTTACTACTAAGCATGAAAAACATCCAAGAAAGTAAAATGATCATAATGTAATACACTACGTTGTTTTGTAGTTCTTGCATTTGCAAATCTTTGAAAATATAATCACTAAATCCTCAATTCTACTTAAAAATACAAAATCCACTGATGAAAGTGCAAATTTTCCAGTCATTGAACGCGTACCTGTTTCGACCACCCATACTCTCTCTAAACCTATCATCATGCATGTAAAACGCCCCTGCTGTTGGCACCATAAAAGGCTCGTTCTCCTTTTTCTCTCCCTCCACCTCAATCTGTTGTCCTTCACCATCATTCCCATGGCCTTCAGTCGAATCTCCTACCTCCTCGCCTCCTCCAGTTGCCTCCGTCGCCTCACCCTCAGCACGAACACTAACCTCACCACCATTATCCACCAGTTCTTCTTCCTCCTCTTCTTCATACTCATCGTAATACTCTTCTTCTTCCTCCAATTCTTCGTCATCATAGTCCGCAGCTCCCCCCTGACCGTCCGATTCCGCATCAGAAGCCCTAGCAGATGTCACCTTCTCCTCCTCCTCTTCTTCCTCTTCCTCCTCGTCGTCGCTCGCTTCCCGCCTCCGCATCTTCAGCGACATCTTCACCTCCTCCGGATCGCTCTCATACTCCGCCTCCTCTTCGCCATCTCCCGCCATAGCCGCCAATAAACTAGAAAACCCCTCTCACTTGGAATAAGGAAACCCGAAATCGGAATAAAGTAGCGGCCTTCCGAACTGATCGCGAGCAGATTTGAGTAGAATTAGGGCTTGATTTTGAGATCCAGGAGATTTCGGAAAGAATCGTGAACCCTAGATAATTTGTTCAGAGAGAATATTGATTTTGTTTCCCTCTCCTACCTGTCTTTGTATTTGCCCTTTTCTGAGAGTAGTCGTCAGCGAAGCAAGAGACTCGAGGAGGTTTTGTGGATTAGGGGAGACGAGTTGGGGAAGCTTCTTGAGACTTTGAAAGCGAGGGAGAGAAAAGATATTTTACGGATTTATCAGGGGCATTTTGGGAAGATAATGTGATGTCAATGAGAGGTTTTTCGATTGGAACCTGTCTCTTTGTAAAAAAAAAATTTCTCTGGATGGAATGGCATACGGAGGGAGGGGTGGACCCACTTGAGGCCGAGGAGGGGCTATTAGCCCTAGGGCGGTATAAAATTGACCCGGATCGGACCGGACTGAAATAATCCGGACCGGACCGACACTATTCCGGTCTCCGGTCCACAATATTTTCTTATTCCGGTCCGGTCCGGTCCAAAACCCGAAAAAAACCGGTTTGGACTTGACCGGATCGGTTTTGTATATTTTAATATTTTTTATATAAATAATATATATAACCTCTGAAAAATAAAAGAGCGAATATTAGCATTAGTAGCATGACTTTGAGCAGCCCGTTGCTACTAATACTAATATTCGCTCTTTTATTTTTCAGAGGTTGTGTTTTGCTTTGAGCAAGGGTGTCGGAGCCCAGTTAGTTGTTAGGCTTTCATCCAACTTTTTGTAATTTGAGGTTTTTTAAAAAAGGAAAATTAACTCAATAAAAAAAAAATATTTTTAAGAAAAATAAATCAATATAATGTTAAACTATACAATATATTAATTAAAATATAAATAAAATTAATTTTTTAATTATTAAAATAATATAAAATAAAATAAATATAAATTTTGGTCCAAGACCGGACCGGAACGGTATCATCCGGTCCGGCCCGGTCTTCGGTCTAAGGTTTCAAAAATTCCGGTCCAATCGGTCCGGACCGGATGTACAACCCTAATTAGCCCCCTCGGAAAAGAAAATCACACTAAAATAGCGTTTTTTATATAATCCCTTTTAAAAAGTGAATTTATATTTATATTGTATATTTTTATTAATTTTAATCAAAGTATAATTTAACCTCTCCTAGTGTAAATTTGTGCTTACGTTAATGAACATACGAATGATTTTAATGGACACTATTAGGATAATGTTGTAATTAGACAGGATGAAGTTATGTGTGAACATGTTCATGTAGGAAAATGATCAAGTGAGAATGAAATTTAAGGTGGGAAGTGAGAATTAATATTAGGCCTTAGATCAAAATCAAACTAAGGGTGTAGATTAACTCTCTCAAAAAGTCAACAGTCAATTCCGGTCAACGGTCAACACTGGTCAAACTTTGACTGGTCCAAAAAAAAAATTCCCGCCAAATTTTTTTCCCCTGCAAACATTTGTTTCTGGGCCAAAAAAATATATGTGCACATTTTCTACAAATAAATAGTATAACATGTGCATTGTTTTTTCAAGCACAATTTTGAACTTGTTTTATTACGAGCTCTTTTTTTCCAGCAAATTTTCATTTCTGTCCCAGAATTATATGTGCACATTTTTCTGCACAATAGTTGTATAAGTTGTGCACATTTTTTCAAACACAAAATATTAACTTGTGTTTATCAAACCTTTTTCAATGAGAAACTTTCGTTTTTGGGCCAAAATTACATGTGCACATTTAGCTATATAAGGTGTGCACATTTTCTCCAAACACAACTTTTGAACTTGTTTTGACGAGCTCTTTTTTAATGAAAAACTTTCGTTTTCATGACAAAATTACATTTGCATATTTTCTACACAAAATAGGCACATTAGTTTTATAAGATTTGCACATCTTTCCCAACACAATTTTTGAACTTGTTTTTCAGAGCTTTTTTTCCATGAAAAGCTTTCGTTTTTGGGCCAAAATTACATGTGCACATTTTCTGCACAAAATAGGCACAATATAATAATATGTGCAAATTTTTCTCAAACAGACATTCGTTCCGCCAATTTTTTTCATGACAGACATTCGTTTTTAAGACAAAGTTATATGTGCACATTTTCTGCACAAAATAGACACATTAGTTATAATGTGCACATTTTACAAATAAAATGTGATAAAAAAATGTGCACATTTCTTCTTTATGCACACAAATCAGGTGAAGAAAAAAAAATTGACCGACAGTCAACGATCAAATTTTTTTCTTGGGCTAAAAATATATGTGCACATTTTCAAATTTTTTTCCGTCAATTTTTTTTTTTGGGCCAAAAAAATATGTGCACATTTTCTACACAAAATGTGCACATTGTCGACGGTCAACGGTCATGGTCAACGGTCAAATGTGCACATTTGATATCCATCCCTTGGATGGTTCCCATACAAGGGATGAATATTATTCTCATTTCTCACTCTAAGGGTCCTTCCCACCGGATGAGGACCCTGTTCATATAAGTATTATGTACCATATTAAAGATTTTTGTACGTGATTTAGTGTTGTTATATATTATTTGTCAATATTTTTGTTGTAATATCGAATTTGGTAAAATTTATAATTATAATTATTTTTTATTTCCTCATACTTGTATTTAAAGTAGTTTTGAATCATAATGTTGGATCATATATAAATGAGCAGTAAAGTTCAATAAACAAAAATATTGTGTTTATCTAATAAATTCGGATCAGGTGAGAATAATTATTGTTGTGCGAATATGCGAATAAATGCACATTTAGGCGATTGACATGCACTTTCTTCAGTAATGACATGCACATTTAGGTCATTGACATGCACTCTGTCAGATTTGCATGTCATTGATAATATGTGAAAAGTACATGCACACACCCCGAAAGTGCATGTCAATGGCAAATTATCAATGACATGCAAATCTGATAGAGTGCATGTCAATTGCCTAAATGTGCATGTCATTACTGAAGAAAGTGCATGTCAATCGCCTAAATGTGCATTTATTCGCATATTCGCACAATAATAATTATTCTCACCTGAATCTTTTCTTTATCTAATTTCATAAAAAAAGACTTAAAAGTCACAACTTTCAACTATTCGTAGTGCAAACGCTTGCATTAATTTTTTAATATATATGATAATAAGATATTAAATATTAAATTAGATTAGAATTTGAAAGAGAAAATTAATTAATAAAAAAAATATTAAATGGATATAGAATTAATTAAGTATTGAAGATAATTAATTAATAAAAAAAACTTAAATGGACTTGGAATTAATGATAATTAATTAATATAAATAAATAAATAAATAAATAAATTTAGAATTCATTAAGTTCGTGTTACATTTAATTTGTTCAACCATTAGCTAGCATTTCTACATAATACTAGGATTTTGCCACCCGCGCAGTCTTGCATAAAAATTAGATCAGGGATGTTTGTAGTAAATAATATTATGCATGATTTTACCAATATAATACATTTTTTTATATTATTAATGGAGGATTGAAGGGGGATGTGTGGCTCAAATTTACCGATGGAGACTGGAATCGTTACTCGTTTGATCATCATATTGAGTAGAGAGATGATGTATATTCATGCTAATAGAAGGAGGAAAATGAGGTTGGATACGAATTGGCCCAAATCTACATAAGGTAATGGATGGATCTGAAGTAAATGTATAGAAAGGTGACTAATGGGGGTTGATTAATGGTGTTGAGTGAAATTTATTACTGCAAACATCCAAATTTATAATATATTAGGATAAGATAATGTTACAAGTGTAAACTAAAATTGTAGATATATAACGCACCTTACGCATGCGAAACAATGAGACCTCGCCGTAAAACCCCACCCTCCCCTTCCGCCGCCTCCCCTTGACCGCCCTCTCCTCCACCCCTTCCCCCTCTGTCTCCGACGACGGCATTGTAGCTAGTAATCGCCGGATTTTGACCATTGGGTCGCCGACGCTGAGCTCTATTGACATGCACTCTTTCAACTATGTTGAGGAATTTGATTTCGGAGACATTCACTTCACTTATGAAGATATTGCCCCAATGGTTGACCGCTGGAAATTGTCTTGTGGGAGCCCTATGGGAGTTAACTGCTCATTTCGATCCATGGAGAGTTACATTGCTAAGCACTAGAAATGGATTTCGACCCTGTTGTGCCCCTGCCTTGCCTCCAAACAAGCCATGGCTCGCCTCAACGAGCACCTCCTGTCTCTGCTCTTCATCAAAACTATTTTGAGGCAGTGGCGGAGCCAGGAATCTTTAAAAGGGGTGCTGAATTTTTTTTCCGCGTGATCCAAAATAAAATAAAATATATTATATATATTAATTCTAGCAATTATAAAAGTCTCGATAAAAATAATAATAATAAAGTCTTTAATCTTAGGATCATAATCATTAATATGTTGTCTCAATCCCAGATCACTAATCATATCAGTTTCACATACTCGAGCTCTTTTGGGACTTGATCCACCAACATTAGCATTACTATCAATATTTGAAGGTTCTTGAGATGCATCTGAAGGCACAGTAGTCGGGATTGTACAAACAGAATTTCATATCAAATTGACAAATTGTATCAACTAAACTAAGCATATGTAAATTCAAATTGTATTAACTAAACTAAACTAAACAATTAAATAACAATTCCATATCAAATTGTACAAAAACGAATCAAAACTTAACTTATAGTAACACTTTGATGAACCAAACAAGAATCGATCAAAAACCCTAAATTCAATGTATTTATCAAAACCTAAATTCAATGTATTTATCAAACCCTAAATTCAATGTATTTATGTATTTATCAAACCCTAAATTCAATATTTCAATGTATTTAACAAACCCTAATTACAATTTACAAACTTACCGTTAAACATTGATGAACGACGTCGGCGGCACTCGGCAGTGGCGGGGATCGTCGGTGTGGAGGCAAGAAATATCAGCATATATATTATTTAATATCTCTTTTAACGAGATATTGTTTGGGAAATGGGTCAACTATTCTCTTTAAATAGAACATCTCTAACCCTACAGAGGAGGGCAGTCAATTGTATTTCAATTCATTCAATACCTCTCGTAAATTATCAATCCTGGCTTGGTAGCCTCCAGATGTAGTCATTAATGGCGAACTGGGTCAACAAATCTCGTCTCTTTACTTTCGTTTTTATCGTTATTATTCGAGATCAATCATCGTCCTAAATTATTATTGTGGTGCGGATTTTTTCTACCACAATTGGCGCCGTCTGTGGGAACGAAAAGACGATGATTGTATCAGAACCACGATGGAAAGCGTTGACTGTTTGGGTCTGACGTTCTCGCTTCTTCGACGAAGAGTGAGGATTGAGTGATTCAGTGGGCGAACGGTTTGGGGGCAAAGCTCCTCTCCTTGCCTTACTACCGTTGCTCGACTTCCGAAGCCATCTCGGCCATCCCGGAAAGGTTGAACGTTGAAGGAAGCAGTGTAGAGGATGGATGTCTCACGACGCAGCACGCGTCCACGGAGAAGATCTGGCCATCGTTCGCATGCCACAGATCCAAGGGTTGTGTGTCCATTCCAGGCGAAGATACGAGCAGCCGCAACTAGGGTTGCTTCATCTTCAGACAAAGATGATGAATTGAAGGGCTTTAATTCATCTGGGCCTGAATTTAATTGGGCCTAAACATGGACGGTCCGAGAGCAAAAAAAAACTCGATTATCACCATTCCAGCCCAAATCAAAAGCTTGTTAGTCTGGCTGAAAAATTGCGTGAAGGAAAATCAGAACAAGGATACAAAGCTATAACTCAGAAGCACAAAGCTAAGTCTTCTTGCTCTTCTCTCTTTTATTTCATAAGAAACGTGCTCCATTACATTACATATTAGATTCACTTGTTACAATTACAAGTTCATCTTTTGGTTTCAGATGAGAACGATTACATACTAAGTTGCTCATTTGTTGAGTTCATAAGAGCGGGCACCAACAAGTTCAATGACGTGGCCAACTCGCTACTCAGTGTGCAGGATGAGAATGACTTGAACTGAAGCTCTACACCGAGTCTATTTTGAGTAACTCTTTGATCGCTCGAGAGACAACTAAACAGGACAAGGCCGGTGTCGTTGGATTCGCATCGCTGCAAGGGTCCACCGAATCTAATTGGAGGATCAAATGAAGTCTAAATGTGCCACGGTCTGTGTTATTGGCTAGATGACGCTGCACAGTTTCATCGAATGCGGGTCCTAAGGACTACGCCTTTTCGCTGGAGTCAGAAAAGTGGCGTGAATACAGCTCGTCAGAACATTGCTATATTTTTGTGTAGAGCATGTTACAATCGAGCCTACATTGCGCATCTTGTTCGAGGATCAAACGAGGTCCGAATGGGGCAAGGTAAGCGGCTATGGAGTCGTGGTGCTGCACAGATTTGTCAAATATGGGTCGCAGAGGCCAAATCCAATCATAAGTGTCCGAAAAGAAGGCATGAACATGGCCTAGAGATAAGTTTTCCACTCCTTTCCATAAATTCTTATGTATATGAATTCTTTAATTGTTACGAAGGATATTAGCTCTGCAATTTTATCTACTTGTATGTGATTGTTATGAAGAATGTCACAGGCTATAGAAACATCAAGCATGAGTGACGTAGAATATCATCTATTTCTATTGGCTTACGGGGCACTTTGACGGAGTTCCCACCTATCTTCTCAGTCTATGGGAATAGAGCATGAACTACAATCACATTATTTCATGGCACAAGCTGTCACTTCATTTCTATTTAGCCTATGTGGCGTTGAGGCATGAGTTCTCATTATATTCATTTGATGCACAGAGATACGAGCTTCCGTCTTTCTTATATCAATGTCTGAGGTGCGGGACATGAGTTCCTGTCTTATTTATATCAGTGTCTGAGGTGCGGGACATGAGTTCCTGTCTTATTTATATCAGTGTCTGAGGTGCGGGACATGAGTTCCTGTCTTATTTATATCAGTGTCTGAGGTGCGGGACATGAGTTCTTGTCTTATTTATATCAGTCCACGGATTGCAGGGGCACAATCTGCCATCTTATTTCTATCTATGCACATGTACAGGGGCATCATCGCCATCTTCTATTAATGCACGAGCGCATGTACACGGGTGTTCGCCTCATTCTATTAGCTCATCGACATATGAGTGTGAGTATCTGTCTTATTATATTATTTTACGGGTCGAAAGAAGCTACTTTATGCTTGTAGGGTATCTGAGTCAATCTGTCATTACTCCTTCAACATATCTAAAGCCGACATCTACTTGTCGCACTCTAAAGCCGACATCTACTTGTCGCACTCTAAAGCCGACATCTACTTGTCGCACTCTGAAGCCGACATCTACTTGTCGCACTTTGAAACCGACACCACGTTGTCGTCGACTCCACGAAGTTGCTAATTAAGACAAAAGGTTGAAGAATGAAGAGAAAGTCATCTGCTTCACGAAAGAAATAAAAACGAGTCTATAGCATCTCAGATCGGATCACGCAAACCATACCAGACTTACGAGATCCGAGGGGCAATTGTGGAGGCAAGAAATATCAGCATATATATTATTTAATATCTCTTTTAACGGGATATTGTTTGGGGAATGGGTCAACTATTCTCTTTAAATAGAACATCTCTAACCCTACAGAGGAGGGCAGTCACTTGTATTTCAATTCATTCAATACCTCTCGTAAATTATCAATCCTGGCTTGGTAGCCTCCAGATGTAGTCATTAATGGCGAACTGGGTCAACAAATCTCGTCTCTTTACTTTCGTTTTTATCGTTATTATTCGAGATCAATCATCGTCCTAAATTATTATTGTGGTGCGGATTTTATCTACCACAGTCGGAAACCAGGATGACGGCGTCCGGCGGGGCGGGGCGGGCGGGCGGTCGCGTTCCGTTCGATGACTTCGATCGATCTTGCTTGGACGTGGTGGAAACTGGGAAGAAAGAAGGCCGAAGGGATAGCCTTTTAAAACTTTTTATTTTCCATTTAAATTTTGTTTTTTCTTTAAAAAACAAAAACTTATCATTTAGTAAAACGACGTCGTTTTGATTCGACCTCGTTTTAACAACGTTTTAAAATTAAAAAAAAGAAGGTTGAAGAGCTTCGTCTTCAACCTTCCGCCATTAGGGTTTCGGCCTCCATTGAAGGAGGTGCTCCGAAACTTTCTTGCGGTGCTCCCGGGGGTTCCTGGAGGGAAGGGGGTGCTTGAGCACCCTCAAGCACCCCCCAGCTCCGCCACTGTTTTGAGGTAAAGCACCGTTGGCGCCTCTTTTCTAGCGCTTTGTCTCGTGTCCCGTGCTACTATTCAAAGTTGAGGTTACATTGCCCTCACGAACGCCCGGCACCAAAACCATCAGATCTAGAACAGCGCCGCCGGCATCACTTCCATCGGCACTCCTTGGCTCATTAGGAGCGCAACCACCTGGTTGCCGGAGATGGTCTAGCCGACGCCGACAAAAGCCCCCTCCAAGACACAGAACGCCGCTCTAGCTCCTTGTCTAGGATCTTGACGTTTCAGCGCCTCGTGTCCATGCCTCGTCCTTGGCGACCTCCTTGGCTCGACACTATGGCGCCTCACCAAAAGTCTTGGTCAACTTGGTATGATCAAGCCATGGTTTTTCCATGACTGTCTTTATTTATCATCTTTCATCTTTGAGACTCTTTTTAGGCACACTCGGGAAACTTGCTATTTTTAGCAGTTACTAATTTTAGCAGGTTGCTATTTTTAGTAAGTGCTATTTTTATTCCCCGTTTCTCGAGATAGAGTTGCATTGCTGAACTTTCTATTTTTAGTAACTTTCCAATTTTAGCAGGTTTCTATTTTAGGAAAGTCTAGGCTCGGTTTTTGCTAGAGTTTTAACACTTTCTATTTTTAGAAGGTTTTTAAATTGTGAGTGGTCCAGCCTTGAATGGTTTGGGCCGTCTCAAGTGGACTATTGGCCATCAAACCCAACGAGGTCCACCCTAGCCCAAACCCTAAACCTAGTCGTCATTTCCTAGGGTTTCTAGCCGCCACTTCTCTTGCTTTCTAGGGGTTAGACTCGCCTCCTCCTACTTAAGGTCGAGTGCCTCCATTGTAACATTTACGCTTAGATTAATGAACCAAGAACCTTGTTGAGACGAATTTCCTCCTCTTCTTGGTATGAGTGTCACCTTCCTACGGGCTCTGTCTTCTCATCTCCTTCATCATAGGCTTCTAATCCCTTCGTCTACATCCCTAGCCAAATGTTCCTATATCTACTAGTCCCTATCTTCTACATCTCGTCCCCTTTTCATTGTTTGAGCGAACCTCAATCACCATACTCGAATCCCTCACCAAATCAGTTTGTTGAAAGCCCCTCAACACTCATATCCCAATTCGACAAGGCAACTTGTCGTCTATATCAAATCTTCCGTTGCCATCTCGACCCTCGATCCACAAAAGACGACCCCAAACCACTTACTTGATTGTCAATCGAAGATCCTTCAAGCACCATTGGCCTTCCCGGAGACCAAGGGCGCATCAGACCCCAAAGCTTTGTTTGAATGATAATGGTCTCTTTATTTTTAGATTCCACAATGAGGATGATCTTACAGTTATTCTCGTTGCAGGCTCATGGATGTTGAATGGTCAAAAGCCTCTTATTCTTAAGAGATGGGAGCAAGGGATGAGCCTTCTTTCTTGCCTTGATTCTCTTCCGGTTTGGGTGACATTGCCCAACTTAGATATCCGATTTTAGACTAATGATATGTTGAATAAGATAGGTTCGGCTATTGGAAAGCCTTTACATAAGGATATTTCGACTGTGACGCAAAATCGTGTCTCCTTTGCTCGTATTTTAGTGGATGTCTCTGCCAAGACTAACCTCAAACAAGAAATCAGATTCTCCGGGCCTGATAAGGATGAAGTTATTATTGAGATATAGATTAGTTTAATTACTTTAGCTTAATTAAACTCTTTGTTATTGTTTGAATAAAGTCTTCTGTATTATACTAGCAGTAACTTAGTGGTAGGTATGCTTTAGAGTAGTGGAGATATCTTAGGAGATGTTAGTTATTTACTTGCTTATATATTGTAACAAGATCTTTGAATGAAGATATCATTTCCAATACATATATCTACATGGTATCATACGTCCTCTCCTTGTCTCTTCCAAACAAAACAATCTTCTCTTCCTTGTAGATCAACAATGGCAGCCGATTTCTGTACCACTGTAGCGAACCCCAAGGATGATACTCGGCCATTCATCATTGTTCATCTGTCAAACACTAAAAAACTTAGTTCCATCAACTACATAACGTGGAAGACTGAACTTCAAGGCACCTTAAATGGCTATGATCTTTTTGGCTTGGTTAATGGAGATTATCAGACTCCTCCGGCAAGCATTACAAGCGGAAGCATCACAACAACCTTAAATGCCTCTTCCCATAATCCACTCCCCCTTTAATCCATCTCCTGCTCTGGCTCCCTTGTCCGTACCAAGGCTGGACCCTCATCTATCGCAGTTCACCCTCCCTCCTATTCGAAACCTCGTTTTCCCAAGCTCCTTAGACGACAATCCCATCCCCTCCTTTGCGTCCTCACAACTCCCTCTCCCTTTACTAACACTACCTCTTCTAGTGTTAGCACTCGGTCATTACCTTTACCCCCGCCCTCCTTCCGTCTCACCATTAAAATTGAAGATCTACAAAGAACCTCCCCAACAACTGAACTCATGATCAAATGAAGACCAAAACCATGCAAATCCAAGTATATATAAATAATATAATCCTCCAATTATTTGTAAAGCTATAACAACTAACAACCTTTTCTACATTCACGTACAATACAACAAGAATATGACATTTTATGGAGACCAGATCAACGATGACGGCTGGCCAGACACTAGTATATATTCCAAACAAAACACCTTCCACACTTGACGAAACAGCTACTATAAGAACCACCCTTCTTCCTTATACAGAAACCTGAAATTGCGTAAACCAAACCATGTAAATCCTCATTGCGATTTCTTGTCATATACAAGCTCAAAATACAGAGTTCAGCTAAGATGGAGTGAAGAAAACTCTATATAAGAGATCTTAAAAATCCCCCTTCGGCAAGAAGTGGGAAAAATGAAATGGGTTTCTCTCGGCAGCACAAAAATGAAATGGAAATGAATTTAAAGCGCCATGATTAGATTTCTCTTTCCATATGATTTATTAACTCCCCAGAGAGTTTTATATAAACTCTACTAGAAGAAGACCGGAAAATAACCATAGCCTAAAAAATCCACACAGAACATCAAAACTTAAAGTGTTTGCGTTTTGTCAATAAGAAACACATTAGATTCGAAAAAAGGGCGATAATAAATGAGCAAACTTTCGTTACCTTGATACAGCTAAATCGACACTCCCGGTTTATGTCTATGGATGCTGAGTAATCACTGCAAAACCAATACGTAAATTTTCCGTTAGTCGGTTAGATTAAACTGAAATTAGAAAGAAAGTTTTTAGTAATACTGGACTTCTAACTTTGAACTATGTTTCAAGGCCACAAAAGGGATGCAAAAAATTGTAGTTGGAACTCAGTTTGCTATTATTAGTTGATTTGATCATATCTAATCACCAGAGAAAAAAAATTGGATATTCACACTGGCTCAACCAAGTGCCTTTAGGCTGAAGGGGTTGCTTCTGTAGTATTCGTACCCCACTCTTCTTCGGCTTCGTTACCGCTGACAAGTACAGCACTGTCGTTAGAATCAGCATCCACCACTATTGCCTCTTCCTGGCTCTCGTCTTCTTCATTTTGCTCCTCCCCATCTTCTATAGCCTGAAAAAGCAGCAGAATAGAGCAATTTTCAGGCCTAAGGGCTAAGAATTACAGAGGAATTTTTTAGGAAGTGGATGCATGAAAATTGTGATGGAGGAGATACCTCGTCATCATGGGATGCATCTCCGTTTTCAACGAGCTGGTCTTCTTCTATCTGCATATTTTTGAAGGCTTCAACGAGATTGACCCTTGACTTGTCAGCATAATTCAAGTATTCTTCAGCTGGGGGATAACTAAACCTGGGAGATGTACGACAAACATAAATTTTGAGACTGACTAGCATTGTCCATAATGTACGTGCATGTTTAAAAAACGAGTTTATAAATGCCTCCAATGTTTTTTCAATTAAATTGGGAGCTATACCTCGTCTCTGCAGCTTTGGACTCAACAGTAAGAGCTATTTGCCAATCTTCAAATAAATTAGCGTATTCTTGAGGATCTGCCAATGACTCTGCAGCCTTTGGATTGATCTGCACGCATGCATAGTTAAAAACATGAGAAAAATCAATCATAGCAACACAACCTACACATATGTATTATGTAAGAAGCACTAGTATTAAGGTTGAGGGAAAGGAAAATAAATTTATGTATCCAACATGTTGAAAGTTATGCAATGCTACAAAAATTAGGCAAGTACAGACATTTTAGTATAGACATGTTTATATAGATACCATTTATGTAGGAATGGGTTGAGGCAAAAGACTATTTGAAATTGCTCATTTCGTTAATCAACAAAAGGAAATAAGTTTCAATAAAAAGAAATAAATATATAGTCAACCAGTCTTAATAAAAAAAATAAAAGGCCAACTCTGAGTAGATAAGACAGCCATATAGAGAGCTAAAAATATGAGGGAGGAAATTTCCATTTGAAAGAATATCAAAATGTCAAAAACGTAACAGAAGTGGGAGATAAGAGGAAATCCGTATCTCAGTAGGTGAGATATCAAGAATCTCAGGGGGAAAAATATAAAAGCATTGATGGTCCATTTATTTAGTATTTGTTTGAGCCTCCTTGATACTGAAAAGGAATTGTGAAATCATATTCATTGGAAGTATTTACAAAAAAAACAACTATAACAGGCAAGAGCACATTACCTTGCTCAGATCTTTTCTCCACAATGCAGTAATTTCTGAGACCTTGCTGGGTAGAAAAGATCGTGCCATCAAAGCAGCCTCAGGTATTCGGTTGCTGCAACAAGGGAAAGAGTAAGACAAAGGTGGAAATTTAAAATGCATATAAATGGGATGGTATGCCTCACCTTTTAACCAACACATTAAGGCACTCTTCCAGTTTACCCAACATGAATAGACAAAGAAAGGCGACATTATTTTTCCCTTGCTCCTGAGCTAGGTCAGCAAGTCTAGATATTCCTTCAGCATCACCAATAGAAGAATACAGCAATAACAAACCACTCAAATCCATTGCATTCTTCAGGCACTCTTCGGCCATCTCCAACTGAAATACAACAACAACAACAAAAACAACATGTCCCATTATACCCCGACTGAAATAAGATGAAGAATATAAGCCAATAGTAAGCATGAGAAAATATGTGAAATTGTTAATTATACAATTTATGCAATGCATCAAGGTAAGAAGCCGAGAGAGATAAGAGAGATGGGTGTCTGTGGCAGTTATGTGTTCATATTTTGTAGCTGGTACTAGCTTGTGCATTTCTTTTAAACAAAATTAATCTAGGCAGCTTGGATGATTATGAATGAACGGTGCAAGTAAGTAGTTAGGATAAGCAAGAACCTTTCCACCGGACATGGCTAATTCACCCAATCGCTTCCACTTTGACTCACTCTGGACTTCACTAGCAATATCCTGCATGGAAAAGATATCCATATCCATAATGAGATAAAGGCTTGATATTATGGAAATTTGAAACCCGAGATCTAGTTTTACCATAACTTGCCTTTGCAATATCTAGTTTACCAAGCTGAATAGCCAAGTCAAACCTATAATCGGGATCTGTTGCTACTTCAAGAGCCTCCTCTATCATGCCACGTGATTCGAGAAATTGAGCCACACTGCCAAACAACAAATTTGCCAATTGGGAGGAGTAAAGAAAATTATTGTGAAGGATCTAAATTTAATGCACTAGGATTTAAGAATTATGCTTGCAATACATTAACTCAAGTAAATATAAAATGCTCAGAACGTCTCATATATGGAAATACTTAAAGAATATAATTATGATGCATTTGATTCAGAAGTACTGCATGATGCCCAACCTGGGGATCAACTGCATGGTATTTAACTACATAAAACAGAAACCGTGAAATTATTGTGAAGGATCTAAATTTAATGCACTAGGATTTAAGAATTATGCTTGCAATACATTAACTCAAGTAAATATAAAATGCTCAGAACGTCTCATATATGGAAATACTTAAAGAATAGAATTATGATGCATTTGATTCAGAAGTACTGCATGATGCCCAACCTGGGGATCAACTGCATGGTATTTAACTACATAAAACAGAAACCGTGAAATTTCAACCTAGCGAGAAGACATTGGTTTTAAGTAGGGGTGTCAAATCGAGAGATCGGGTCGGACAAATTCGGGTTTCAGACAAATTCAGGTCGGACATTATTCGGAACTATAACAAGTCGGGTAGG
The DNA here is from genome assembly GCA_029168935.1 of Oxyria digyna. Lineage (NCBI taxonomy): Eukaryota > Viridiplantae > Streptophyta > Magnoliopsida > Caryophyllales > Polygonaceae > Oxyria > Oxyria digyna. The sequence goes on along the minus strand of JAPVLV010000010.1, from coordinate 10,927,467 downwards.
GTTCGGACCAGACACTTACTTATCGGCCGAGATTCGAGATTCAAGATTCAAACTAATTTCGGTCGGACAGTTTTCGAGTCGGACAATTTTCGTGTCAGAACGATCTCAGGTCCGGTCGTTTTTCGGGTCGGACAATTTCTGGTTTCCGACGAGTTCGGGTCAGATGATTTCAGGTTGGGCAATTTCGGGTTTCGGACAGAAAACTGGGTAATAATCAATTCTGGTTATTTTCGGATTTCGGAATTAGTCGGTCGGGTCGGATTTGTCTCGGACATAAACTTTTTTATTTTTTCGGGTTTTGGTTTGGCTTTTTTCGGTCAGACCAGTCGGGTTTTTCGGGTTGGATCAGATTTTGACAGCCCTAATTTTAACCGGGAACTTTCCCTAGGCAGCATAACGTATCAAGCAAAAACTCATAGACCAGGTAGAAGTCAATTATAATTTTTCAATGCATTTTAACTTCCCCAAGGAACCAAGTGGAAGAAAAGGCATACATTTGAACACCGAACTCATAAAGTTTTATACACTCTTACCTATTGTGGTGCTCTTTGGGGATATTAGGTAATAGAGCATTGGCACTTTCGAAGTCTCCGCGCATGACAAGTGTCTTATATTCAATCAGGCTAAGAAGCAGTGTGTATCCCATTACACTGTAAAGAAAAAGTAAACAAAGAGATTTATAATAGAACTAAAAGCCTGATCATTCCTGGAAGATGCTAAATTTTCAAGCAGTCTTACTTGAATTCCTTGTCAACTAGATACACACGACTCTGAGCAGCAAGATACCCTAGTAAATACATTGGACGATCCAAGTGAAACATCGTAGTTACCTGTAGCAAGAAATCAAATATTGTATCCACATATAGTAGCTCATATGCAAAGAACAATGTTAGACAGGGAAAATCAGCTATACCTCACCACCAACACAATAATTGAGCCTGCCAGAAGAGTTGTTATAGATGAAACAATCACCAACCCATATACCAGTCCTCACTCGTTCATCTGCTTCATGGAGAAGGACAAATGCATCCTCCACACCCTGTTCATCAATTGGTCTTCCACTATCCAAATAAGATGATACTGTGTCACGCTGTAAAATAGAGACAACAATCAGTCCTCTACTCCTTGGCTTTATATTTTATATTTAAGTACTCTACTATTTGTCTGTGTGAACAAATGCTCCTGCTTTCTTTGTGAAATGAGTACAAGCTCAAAATGCCTCAGACCTATGTTTCCCTAATTATAACTACCGGTATATATAATAAATCATTGGCCATTAATACAATATGAACTTGTAAAAAAAACTCTTGGAGCTTGGTAACCACATGAATTCTGACAAGTAAATGCAAGATTATTTTCCACATCATTTCTGTCACTGACAATATGAAAGATATAATAGGGGTTGCCAATGATAGAAACCACCTAGAGCAAGAATCTCACACTAAGGAAACCACTTAGAGCAAGAATCTCACTCTAAGGAAACCCCACTTAGAGCAAGAATCTCACTCTAAGGAAACCCCACTTAGAGCAAGAATCTCACTCTAAGGAAACCCCACTTAGAGCAAGAATCTCACTCTAAGGAAACCCCACTTAGAGCAAGAATCTCACTCTAAGGAAACCACTTTGGGCAAGAATCTCACTCAGTGTTAGAATCTAACAGATAAGAATTTGGAGAATCTCCATTTTCATATATTAATTCCAAATGAGAAGTCTGACTACACACAGAACTACTACAAATTAAGTAGGGAAGCTAATAACGGCTAATTGACTCACTTAACTGACCACTACGGAAATTGGGACTAGAATTGGATATCCCAATAACTAAAATGCAGGAAATGAATGAAAAATAAATGACAACAAATGCAACTACAGCTAATATAATTCCTACGTGGGATCCTATCTTCCAGCTTTATAGTACCAATATCAGATAAATATTCAAGCAGCTAATATATGCTTACGTTGTACTTAAGTATGGCAAAGGATGTATCACTTGCGATAGCCACCAAATCCCCACTGTCAGCCCAATAGACATTCTGAAATGATTACGAAATCGGTAAAGGTTCCATAGAAAATTGTCACTCATGACTGAAAATAACAATTGCCTTTTCATCTTACTTTAACAATGCCATCTATTCTGTAAATCAATCTGCAGTCTGCCCAGTCATAGAAACAAATGAAGTCGCTTGAGCAAATTGCCAACAATGATCCGCCATAGATATGCTCGGCAGAAAATGTTGGTCTAATACTCTTCTTCTCCTGAAAAGGGGCATACATATCAAGCTCCACATAAATTCAACATGGAAGTTATATCAAGTGCAAAATTTAGCATAAATGTAGCAATCCTGAGAATCAAGCAACAATCAAAATACTAGACATTCAATAGACTAGATTTTTCTTAAGAATGATCTTCATATCTCATAGCGAGTGTAGGCTTTTTCATTTCCTGAGACTATACCATACAAAATAGTAAGGATATCAGATCCGAGTATGAAACTGAAGCATAATCGGTTTAATAAATGGATTTCCATTTTTTCACTTCTGCATATAGCAACAGAATCAAACCAGGGAATTTTAAACTTTCATCAGAAAGCTTGTTGATAGGAATTATGTGATTCTGGTTACTTTTAGGAACGAAACCAAGTCAAATCCATATAAAACACTTTTAAAAGGCAAGTATAATAGTTGCATAAAAAATGAAGTCGAGTTAGCAACCGCGTCAATGAAGTGTTACACACAGATTCTACAATGAAAATATAATATTACAAAATATCTTAGCATCACTAAAATAAAATTACGATAATAGTACAATACGATACCTGAAAATTTTTGCTATAGATCTTTATCTTGGAAGTACTCTCTTTAACAGCATATTCACCATCCGATGACCAAACAAATTCTAAAGCAGAACCAAAGGTCCTATTTCTCCATGCCACGGATGTATATATGATATACTCCCCATCTCCACAAACAACAGCAAACCTTCCATTTGGGTTGTGCTTCAGGTACTGAAAACATACCACAGTCAGACATGAGACATCACATAATGATCAATCTTTTCCCAAGTATGATTATAGAACTTTAAAAAAACAGTTCAAGAAGACTATATAGATGTGGAGGCGTAAACAACATTTTTCTAATAAATCTACTTCCAAAGATTATTATTATACCATAACAGTTTGAGAAAAAAAAACCCAAAGAAATAGCAGGGAAAAATCGATTAATCATCTTCTGTCCTTTATTACAGATCTAGAAAAGACAAACTAGATTAACTGTAAATAATCTTGCAAATGTCACATGCTGAACATTGCACCAAGCTTTCCCTTTTGTGTAATTGAGAGTTGGATATGCACAGTTTCATGCAAAAGTGACAAACTTACCTGTGGATAAAGATCACAGGTTCCCAACTCTTTCACAGCCAATGGTAATCTTTCCCCATCAGTAACCTGAGTATCAAATATAATGAAACAATGCAATAATAAATATCTTCATATCCTGCTTGCATGAAGTAACTCAAATAAGTGTATCTAACCTCATAACCAGATAAAACACGCCTGATATCAGCTGTTTGGATCTCATTATGTTTTGCCCATATTATCTTTCCTGAATTATCCATACTAGCCACAGGTATCTCACGACCGAGCTTAACCATAATGGTCCCTTCATCATAACCAATCACAACCCTGCAAAAGTTTATCACAGAAGCTGTTCAGAAATGACATGAGAAAGTTGGAAGCAACCCAAAATTAACTTAGAGGGGAAAAGCAAGTACCCTACCGTCGGGAACCCTTCATGTAACCAATAGCCCAAACTCTTTCCAAAGCATAGTTTAGGGTATTCTCAAGTCTGCACGGCGGATAAAGATATTTATGAGCTCCATTCAGAAAAAGGGGTCAAATGATACAAATTAGCTGAACAAAACGATGGTTTTGGAATTTGGATAATCAAAAGAATGCTCCAAATATTATTCACGTTGGGCTTTTTTGCTGATTTTATTAGAAACGAAATCTCACAGAAATAAGCAATGAAAGTCTTACTGATGTGGCATAAAACAATTTTAACATTAGTAACAAAATTTCTGACAGGTCCATTTGACCGACAATCCTAAAGAGCAGATCATGGGCATGGTATAACTTGTAAGCATAGAGGGGGAAAGAAATGCAAAGGTTAATGATAGAGTATGAAACTAATCTTGGGACTTCAACCATCAACTTCATCTTTTGGTTGAGATGTAACAACAGCATTCACCTCCTTTCCGGCAGTGATACATAAAAAACTACAACAGCTAACTGAACACAAATCTTATAGACAGAAAGCCGACAGAACTTACCTGTAAGTGGTAGAGTGCCAGATCCTAACTGTCCCATCCTCAGATCCAGTTATAATTATAGGGAGTTCAGGATGGAAACACACTGCAGACACGTTGTGTGTGTGTCCTTCCAATGTCTGAACACAGCTTTTAGTTTGATAGTCCCACACCTGAAATTTCGAAAATTAACAGTTAGCAACCAGTTATACCAGATCCAGCTATGCCAATCCTGGAAAACGAACTAACTTTTGCAGTATGATCATCAGAGCCCGTAATCAAGTATGGCTTGTCACCACCAGTAAAGTAATCCACGCAGTTCACCCCTTTCGTATGGGCATCCAAAGTAAAATTTGGGTCAGGCGATCCCAGGTTCCAAATCTGAGTTAATATTACCATTAATTAGAAATATGCCATGTCAACTAGAACATTAAAAAGGAGACTGCATCATTGCAAGCATGGGAAGCATGCTCACCTTTATAGTCCGGTCAAGAGAGGCACTTGCAAATGTGTTGGTATCTTTTGGATTAAATGTCACTTGCATCACATAGTGAGAGTGCCCTTCAAAAATCTGAGTACAAACCCACCCCTTGTCCCAATCCCACAGCTTTATGAGCATGTCATCAGATGATGAGAGCACATATGGAAGTGAGGGATGGACAGCCACACATCTTATGTAATCCGAATGTGCTTCAAATACTTTAACTTTGTCCATAGTATTGTAATTGTATACACGTATGAACATGTCATCAGATCCAGCAACAACCCACTGCTTTCGAGCAACAAACTTGGCAGATCTTACTGAAGAAGATGATAGAAGTAAAAACAAAGAATGTACTTACGACATGTTTTTGCATTTCAAAGAAACCTGTAACGTTAAGAATGATACAACATAAAGGACAGGGTAGAGGTACACTGAGCATACCTGGTAAGTCACACATCTCAAAAGACTTTGCCATTGCCTGCAAGAAGCATCATTGGCAGTCATTAATATGATAAGGAAAGTTGAGATCACTTAGTACTGTGGAATATTTAGACCCAAAAGGGAATTATCAGTGTGCTAGTTAGTCTATATTGGCAGCTTAGTGACATCTTTATTGATGGATGCCTTTTGGACAAACATGTGATAGATTCATTTTATCTTCAAGAACCAAAATAGTTATACACATACATAGATACACCGATGTGACAAAATTCCGGAATAGTAAAAAATAAGCTATAGGATAATATTAGGGAGAATTCTGACCTCCAATGCAACCTTTTTTTCAGTCGCTTAGAATATATAGGAGACAACAGAAGTTGGCTCTTGCATTGAATATGAAATCCTATACTTCGAAAATGATAACAGTAGCAACATGCATGCAATTAAAAGCATAAATGCTGTTCTAGAAAATTACACCAAACATCAAGTAAGACAGCTAAACAAAATGTGAGGGAAGAAAAGTTCACTGGTCTGTCATTATTTATACTCAGTTGATACCAATGGAAATTTCCAACTACAAATTCTCTTGTCAGGGCAACCAAAAACATGGCACTAGCAGATCATTTAGGAAGTCCAAATTTGTAAGCCATGATTTTTATGTGATTACAGAAGCATATTATGTAGTCATGATATGATCGCCATCATGACAGTTTGACGATAAGATGAAATGACCTGGCTAAATTTCACATGAGCACTCTACTCCCAAGTCATAACAACATAATCCTCCAGATTTTTTAGTACAACTTCTCTGTAATTTCAAGTAAGGTATCTGCTGAACCAACAGAATGAAAAATCCATGCCTTGCAGCATAAACTGAGCTAGTAATGACATGTAAAGAAGTTTCCTAACCTGTGTCTGATAATTCCAGATCATCACGGTGCCAGAATACAAACTCGCCAATATCCTGTGACAAACATCAATCAGAGACTTTGCACTCACAAATGTGTTGCAACTTAACTAAGAGAGCAATCAGAGACTTTGCACTCACCATGGCTCTGTTGGGTGCAGATCCACGGATTTTACTCTCTCCGATCTTTGAGCGAGTTTCCTCTGATCCAAAAACCGCAATCAGCTCATAAACAAATAATCCGTACATAATAAACCATGAGATCCGAATAGAATTTCGCGCGACAAAAAATATAGTTACCTTGATGTCAAGTCGAAGCGGCTGAATGGATCACGAACCAAAACAACAAGAAAAACATGCAAATCAGTGAATCAGATCCCGATTTTAATCGAACAATTGGAGGAAAGCGCAAATGTAATTAAATAAAACCAACACGAATTCAGATCAGATCCGAGCTGGTGATACGATTCAAAGTAAGAATGAGCATTGCACTAACCATCTTGTTAGATCAATATACGAAGAACCAGTTGGTGATCCGTAGTGCAAAGAGTAGGGAAGCAAAATGAGTGAACGATTCAAGAACCCTAGAATAGAAGATCAAGAGATGGAAGAAGCCAGGGAGAAAATAGAGAGCAACGGATTTCTCAGTGGAAGCGAGTCTGCAATTTACCGTTCAAGGAATTGCAACATTTATATACGTAGATATATTGCAATTTCCTCACATTTTATAAGAAATAAAATAACAATAATTAGTCTTCGTCAAATTACGTCAAAACTCAAAAAACATGAATTTTCTATTTTCTTTGCAGCGAAGGCAGATAATTTTTACACCAGAGACGTCCTGCATTTGATCAAACAAAACAAGAAACCATATGGAAAAAAGAAGTATATGCAATTAGATGGTTATTTAAACCGATATATAATTTTTAAATTATACTTTAATACGCATTGTAATTAATTGCATTTTATGTTGTAAGTTGCTTTTCTGAAGAAGAAAAAAATTATGAGTTTTGAATTATATGTGAATATTTTTCAGTGCATGCACATTTTATGGTATATATATGCATATATAATTTGTATTATATAGTTACTTCACATTTTCACAAAAATTCTATACTTTCTTATAGGGTTTGATTGAGTTGTCAGGTTATGTTTTATGTTAATGGATCTCAGATACTTCTATCACCGTATTTTATGAACTTGTCATATGAGCTCGGTCGAGTATTTCTCTAAATCGGATCGATCGATCAATAAGTGTGTTCATCTTTTGACAAATCTACTTATTGAAAATGGACTGGTTTATTTAGGTTTCAATTGAATGATTCAAAATTTCAATAATTGAAGAGATTGAATCATGATAAAATATATTAAATTCATAACTTCATAAACCTAGAACTAAACTAGTACCGTGTATCTATACAACTTAAGCAATAAATCTCTATATAATTACGAAAGCAAAACATTATACTCATCAATAAGCTATGACATGTCATTTACTTATCAATAAGCTATGTCACGTCATCATTTGACACATGTTATTTTTTTCAACAATGAAAAATTAAATATATGTGTTTAAAGATAATTAACCTAATTTTAATAATATCATTTCCTTGTTTGAATATAAATCAATTAAAATATATATACAAAGACCACTATCATAAATCTATTGATATCATTTTCTTATTTAAACGCATATTAATATAAAAGACTATAAATCAATTGAAATTCTCTTTTTATTTATATAATATCGATTTAAAATTAATTAAAATAAATATAAATTATATAATACATATTTATATTTATGTTAATGTTATTTCAATATATTTGTAAATTATATACATAATACATAGTTATATATCGTTATATATATTCCGCGCATAATCCGTTTTAATACGATCAATTACGGAGTACATAGTCAAAACTCTCAAGTCATAACTCATAACACGTGAATTTTGTACTTACTTTGCATAGAAGGCACAGAAATTATACAATCATAAGATTTTCTCAGGGCGTAACGGAGTCGCTTCGCACCGTCAGATTGTATAAGCTACTCTAATCAACGGTCGATGCCGAAGTTGGTGTGTTGTTATTTTTTTGTTGGTCGACTTGTACATCATGGGCCAAGGCCTGGTCAAATGTGCTTTTGCCGTCCTCAACTGCTCATGGACATAAAACTCACTACAATCTTCGGCTCAAACATAGGCCAGAATTTGAAGTATAAGGTTTGGGCTTGGACATTTATGATAAAAGATACTCGTATAAAAATTATCCAATTCTTCACCCAAAAAAAAAAATCAATCCAATTCGACGAAAAATTAATGAAATCCGATGACCCGAACGACCCGAAATTCAATCCAATTCAATCTCAGATCCCATTTTTCAGGATAAAATGGGGAATGTTGTTGTTGTTGTTGTTGTTTCGTCTTTACATAAGCCAAGTTATTTTTTTATCTATCAAATATTTTGCTATCTATGCTAAATGATGTCACATTGTCTGATACGGAGTACCTAACTATTGCTTGGAGTTGTACGATTTTCTAATAACACTAGATTTTGATCGCAATCCTTTACGAGGTCCAATTATTTAATAAATACGTTTATTGAAAAACGGTCTAAATGATATCAGATTAAGAGACGAAACGATAGACATGTTAGCCAATAAAGACATGTCATGGATCATCACAAACTTCTTGCTCATGTTTTTTAGCTTCATGTTCACCTTTGTTGTTTCTGTGTTTTTCGACCACCCCCTTCTTCTCCGTGTTATGCTCCCACTTCACCTTGTGCCTTTTTCATCATTTGGTTTATACACCACAACAAAAAATAAGAAACCAAACGGCATATCAATGCAAATATATATCATTGATCTGATTAATGGAATCTTGAAGCATTGTTTTTCGAAGAAGTGTTTTGCCAAAATGCATACAGACCTTGTCTGTGACTTTTCGTATTAAAAAGGGGGTCATTGTACAATATACAATAACATAAATATTCTTACTAATTTACAGTAGTATTTAAAGGGCCTTACTATTTAGCACACCCTTTTTTTTACAAAGTCTTTATTTAGCACACCCTAAAATTTTATTTAGCACACCCAAACATTCGTCACGTAACTATTGCATACATCCGTCACGAAGGTTCTATAAACATCCGTCACGAAGGTATGTAAAACATACGTGACGAAGGTTTTCCAAACCTTCGTGACGTATGTTTTCCAAACCTTCGTGACGAAGAAACAATAAACCTTCGTGACGAATGTAGCTACATCTGCAAAAGTGAAGCTATTACGTCTAATCCACACCAACCACATTTAATTACCTTCATTCAATCCAACAAACTTCATCTTCAACCCGAAATACTTCATTTTTTAACACTTCAAACCCTAAAACACTCTCATTCAAACACAAAATTCAATTGAAAATGTCAAATTGGGATGATTACATACACCAAAATGTTGATGAAGATGGTCCATCATGGGGGAACTACAATAAGGTATGTTATAGTTCTTTTTAATAATGTTAATGTTAGGGTTTGTAGGTAAAATATATGTTTTTTTTATGAAATTGAATAGTTTGAAGTTAGTTGTTTGTGTTGATTGTGTGAAAATCATGTTGTAATATAGAGTTTGGTAGAAAATATGTTTATTTTAGGTGTTACATACAAGGAGCATGATTTGTGTTTGTGTGGAAATTGTAATATGAAGTTGAAGTTAGGGTTTGTGTGGAAATTTGTGTTTGTGTTGGAATTTAGGGGTTGATTCGAATTTAGGGGTAAAAAAGTGTAAATTTTTTTTTGAAATGGGGTAAATATGACATTCGTCACGGAACTAAGTAAAACATTCGTGACGGAAGTTTGCTAGACATTCGTGACGAAGGTATTTGCACAAGAAATGTGCAATTTTCTTCGTCACGCAACTATTGCTTTTATCCGTGACGAATGTTAACAGTTTATTCGTGACGAAGGTAGGAAAAACAGGTTTTTGAGTGTTGTTTTCTGTATTTTGTTGTTTTTACAGAATAATAGTCCAATGTTCAATCGTTTAAGGAACTTATCGATCAATGCCGATATTCCTTTGGGACGTGATGGAGTGCCTTCTTTTGATCTTGGTTTGGATTTTGATATTCCGCCAATAGTCTCTCAGCTTGATCCTCCTCCATATCATTCTTATCAAACTGATTGGTCTAATGTTCCTGAATACCAATCTTTATCGCAACCATATCAAGACATTGAGTATTTCCCGAAATTGAAGACAATACCACAGTTTGACAGTGTTGTGCCTTATGAGGACCCACATATATCATCAGATTATTCAGAAGTTTTCGTCACTGATAAGATCTTCAGCTCAAGAGCAGAAGCAGAACAGTGGGCAAGAGATATTGGAAAAACTCATAACTTCATGTTGAAGGTTGGTAGAACTGACTTGAAAGGGAAGTTAGGAAGGTCTTGGCTTAAATGCGAGCGTAGTGGACATTACATTCCTGATTCAGTTGGGAGAACTAGGAAATTCACCCACACAAAGAAATGTGGTTGCAAATTTCAGATTGCATGTAGAGAGACTGAAAATGGGGAATGGATCATAAGGGTTGATCATGGAACTCACAACCATATTATTGGTGAATCCTTACACGGTAACGCATTTGCTGGAAGACTTACACCTGAGGAGGAAAAGGTGTTACTAGACATGAGGAAGGGAAATGCTAGACCAATACAGATGTACACAAGGCTCAATGAATCTCCTGACAACATGACTAAGAAGTCACAAGTCTACAACTTTTGTAACAAGTTAAGAACAGAGAGGATGGAGGGAAGAACTGTGGTCCAAGAATTCTTCTATCGTTCGAAGGAGTTGAACTACTTCGTAAGACACAAGAGCGATGAAGTGACAAATAAGATCACAGATGTGTTCTTCGCAAGCCCAGAGTCGATGAAACTGCTTAAGGCGTTTCCATACGTAATGTTGATTGACGCAACATACAGCACAATTCAGTAAGTATAATTAAGTTAAAAAGTCTGATGTTTGTTTTTACTCTATAAATTCTTATAGTAATGTATTATCTTGCAAAGGTACAACATGCCCTTCATAGAGATTGTTGGAATAACATCAACGTGGAAGAACTATGTCGTTGTTGGGGCTTTCGTGTCAGAAGAGAAAGAAGAAAACTACGCGTGGTGCATGTATCAAATGGCTGAGTTGTTTAGGGTTGTTAAGATGACGCCAACTTGCTTAGTCACTGATCGAGAGAAAGCTTTGATGAACGCTTTGGATAGGATCTTTCCAGATTCTACTTTCCTCCTCTGTAGGTGGCACATCCAAAAGAACATTGAGGACCATGCTAAGCTAGCAATGCGGTCACAAGCAAGGGGGACCCATTTTGCAAGTGACTGTCTTAACTTATTCAAACAGTCGACAGATTTGGCATACAACATTCAGCTGGGGCGTATTGAACAAGATTGGGCTGCATATCCATCTGAGATTAGGTACCTGAAGAAGAATTGGCTAAACCCCTACGGCAATAGATTTCTTTCGATCTATGTGGATAAAATCTTTACATTAGGCTCCAACACCACAAACAGGTTAGTAATGTGATTACGTTTGAGATTGTTTTGCAAATTATGTTAGCTTTATATTTGTTGTTATAAAAAATTGTTTTTATTATGCAGGGTTGAAAGTGAACATTCTAGCTTCAAAAATTATTTGTCACTGCCAAGCCAGAAGATAGACACTGCGTTTCAAAGATACAATGCGAAGATGCGCAATCAGTTCAAGGAGATCTTGGGTACTTTCAATGAAAGTAAGCAAAAGACTGTAAGTAACATTACAGACGTTGATCTCTTCAAGCTTCTTAAATACAGAGTGTCTTATACTTGTTTGAGTCGCTTGCTAACTGAATACAAGAAAGGGGAATACGGCATGCATCTTGATCATTGTGAATGCGTAATAAGGAAGAGAGATGGATTGCTATGTGTGCATGACATTTATGAATATGTGAGGCGTCAAGAACCAATTCCAGTTGAAGCGGTTCATGCCTTTTGGAGGACATTGACTTTGAAAGAAGTACAGACTGAAGACCAATTACAAGTGCGGAGGGTAGTAGCCAGAAACTTGATGGATGAGTTTATGGCTGAGCAATGGGAGGGAATGTCACCTTATGACCAACACGAGTGTGCAATGAAGTGTTTGGCAATAGGTAACCCCCAAATGACCAACCTACAGGAGCCAGCTCGTGTGAAAAGGGGGAAGGGACGACCTCCAGGAGCTCCAAACAAAGAGTGCAATCCAATGAAAAGACAACCTTCACATTGGGAGCACACTGATGCAACACTAGAAACGCCTCCAAAGAAGCAAAAACCGACTTCATACGGGAAGGGTAAGAGTGGTCAGTGGGCTTTGCAGAAGCTTACAAAGTATAATGCTCTCGTACCTCCATGCATGCGTCCCTACGTGCAAGGTTGGTATCCCATTGTCGCTGATGGAAATTGTGGATACAGAGCTATAGCACAACAATTAGGGTGGGACCAAGATAATTGGAGGAGAGTTAGATCTGAAATGGCTCAAACGACATTTGCACATTGGAATAATGGGTTGCAAGCTTGTTGGGTATTGCCAGTTGAAACGCCTGATGTTTTGATAGCAGTTACAAACCTAGCTTGGACTGGACCAGGAGAGATGGCACCCGAAGAGACATGGTTACAAGTCCCGGCGATGGGGTGTGTAGTAGCTACGACTTTCAATTGTGCATTAGTTGTGCTTGCGAAATCAATTTGGCAAACATATTTGCCTATAGTATTGGACGACAACATCGCTCCGGGAGAGAAATTGCCCATATGTTGCATTGCCCTTGTTGAAGATGAAAGACACTTCATTTCGGTAATTTCTAACTCACTCTATCAATTTGGTGTTTATATTTTTAAATCAATACCTCGTACATTTGTCTTGTAAATCATTTGCCTTATTGTAGATGCCAATTGCTGATGACTCTCCATTACCTGAAGTTTATCATATGTGGCATCGTCACTGTTCACCGGCAGCTCGCTCCTTGATAGACCCTTTTACTGAGCAACTAGCGGCGTACAGAAGGCCTAGAGCCCCAACAAGAAACAAGAAAGGCAACAACGTAATTAATCTTAGCGTTTAAGATTCAGTCGAAATGGATTGTTTAGGAGTTGTAATGACTAAGATTTTTAATGTTTGCATGTATTTGGACTCACTTAGAGAAGTAGTTGGATACAAGAAACTGGAAAGTGATCGAACTTAAACAAACAACAACTTAAACAGACAACAACTGAAGCGAACAAGAACGTAAACAAACAGAAACTTAAACAAACATTAAACTACTTAGTCCCACTGGAACTTGCTCCAAACTTCTCATCAACTAAGGCCTGCTTCTCCGCGGCAAGTGCAGCATTTTCATCCATGAGCTCAACATTTTTCTCCTGAAGTTCAGTTACCTCGTCGTTTAGGCTTTTTGACATTGCCCTCAACATTTCAGTTAGCTCTTGCAGTCCACCGGCCTCTGTAGAGTGAAACAAATTATCCTCATTCAGCTGTTCTATAACCACCCTTGCTCGACCTGAGTATGGACGGTCGATCCAATGCCTGTATTTGCACCCACCATCTTCATCAATCGAGTTCCACGTCCTATCAGGGCATCCCCAATATCTTCTCCCGTAGTTCACCTTATCATGATTGAATTGCTCAGTACAAGTCTGTTCAGTTGGCACTTTGTTGCACCAACAAAGCTTCCCTCCTGGATCCATAATTTTTTTCCTGTACGAATTTGAAATGTGTTGCTTATTCCATGCTGAAACGTCCTGTATATAGAGTTGAAGGTAAATGGGTTACAACTTGCAACAGTTGTAACTCACTTACAACAAGTAAGTGAGTTACAGCTAGCAACAGCTGTAACTCACTTACAACAAGTAAGTGAGTCACAGCTAGCAACAGCTGTAACTCACTTACACACCAACCACGTATATGAATTGGATGCTATCAGCTGTAACCCACCATCTTCTGATCTACATTTGATGGGCCGGATATTGATTTGGATTAGATAATGGCGTTTTGGGCCGGACATTGATTTGGATCAGACAATTGCAAACAAACCAAATAACAAGTAATTCGTTCAAACACTACAAAGCATGTTCTTAAAACTCAAGCACAAACTAAATCCAACACCAACATCAATCCAACCTACTCAAGGAAAGGATAGAGCCCATCCAAAGTGTGACAAACAGCGTCTTTCATACGGGAATACTCCTCCTCATTATCTGCATCCCGATACGGCTCCAGATTGTACACAGAAGTCCGAATTGCCTACAGTGAAGTGCAAAATAAATTAAGTCAGACATTGATTATGTTATAGATTTATAGAATTTGAAGATTAATTACAAACCTGCATGAGTTGCTCCTTAGTATAAGGAGAGATTATTGGATGAGTATGAGCCAAGTACCACTCCAAGTAATCATCAGTGCAGAGAGATGGAGGATCTGCTTCTACACCCATTTCCCATAAGCTTACAGAGTTGTTCTCCCTTTGCTCCCAACTCCAGTTGGTGGGATCATACTCCACTACGTACTTACGATTGTTTCCACACCTTCTAGCTTTAATTGGTTGAATGGGAGGGATTGGCACACCTTGAACTCGACCAAATTGTCTGCAAACTCGAAGTGGCATGTGAGGCTCGGTCTTCTCCAAAACATGCAGGATCCCATGAAAGAAAGTCGGCTGAAGTTCTTCCCTACGAAAATCTAGGCGTCCATATTGTTGCCACTCAACCTGTTGTACATAAATCATTAAAACAAGTTCAAAAGTACAATAACAAATTAACAGCTAATGAAAAAATAATCATACCCCTTCTACGCTCATATTGTCTAGCTCCTCTCTGTAGTTGCGACGATTGTCCGATCTTTCAGACAAATCAAATTTGGCTGCATATGGCATTGTCTCATCCCACTCATAGTTTTGTGGAGGGGCAAAAGCAGGAAAGTACAAATAGATCCAACCCTACATCATCAAACAAAACTAAGGAAAACAAAAGAAATAGTATTCAAATCAGTGCATATAATTAAAGACAAACATACCATCAACAAGGTGTAACAGAAAGACATCGTTGCACAATCTCTGCGGGAGTATTTACCCAGTTGTCCATACAAAGCACACAACGCACCCGAACCCCAAGACACACCATGGATATTTGCCATATCATTAATCCATTCATGGTGAATCAACTTGATCATGTACGACGTCTTGTCAGGAAACAATGTCATTCCCAACAAGTATGTCAACCAACCCTTAGCGATTGAGACTTGATCCATTTCAAAGTTCCCCTCATTATCCACTGCCATGCATTGTTCCCTCAAAAGCTCCGGTGAAACTTCATTACCAGCTTTGACTCTTGTGTCAAGTAAATCTATACCAAAAGCCTTCTTTGCTCTGTTGACCATTACAGCCTTCGTGTCAGCTTTGCCAACTCCATCAGCAGATGTGCGAAATCCCATGCCCTTTCCGTTTATAGGGATACCCAAAATCTTGTGCACATCTAATAGGGTGATTGTCATTTCACCAAATGGCAAGTGAAAAGAATTTGTTTCTGGCTGCCACCGCTCAACAAATGCATTGATCAACCCTTGGTCGTGGTTGGGATACATGAGGGTCTGCAAATGTGACAAACCAGAAGCCCTAGCCAACGAAACCCAAGGATAGTCGCCCTGTAACTTCCATTTTTTCAAACCTTCTTTTCTGACCGTATTTCTCAATTGCGGTCTCTCCTATTTATCATATTTCAAAATTTTTTTAAGTACATTTAAATCAATTAACAAATCATGTCTAAATTAACGAAGCATGGAAATTACGCAATTAACAATTCAACCAAAGGTGATAGATTTACTTACATGTCCTTGCCAAACCATATAAGCAGTGTGCCCGCTGAAGCTATGCAGCAAGTCTATCTCCTTAGGACCTCCAGGCACAACCCACTGTAACTTCGGGTAAATTTCGTCTTTCTCATCGCCATGTTCATTAAGATCGACCCCCCCGTAATGGCCCTCAAACTGTCCTTCAGCCCAGGAAGCAGTTGGACCAGATTGTCATTCTGGTGTTTCTGGCTGAAAGGCCTGTTGACGTCCTACTGCTTCATCCCATGCGACTTGTGGAGAAGAGGGGGGAACCCATGTAGGGATCTATTACAAAAAAAATTGGTTATTAGTAAAATGTACAACTTTCACTCATAATCGACTATATATTAAATTTTAAACTAATACTTACAGCACTCTGCGGACTCCAAGTTGGATAATGTGCCTCATAGGTTGGAGTCATCGGGATTTGCTGTTGTAATAAAATAAATTTCATAAATTATTAATTTAATAAAAACAAAAAACAGTAATATAATGTGAATTTCAGATTAACTAACCATGTTCTCGTAAAGGTTCGAATATGCACTAGGGTCAGCTAGCTGTTGTTGTTCATGCCAAGAAGGTTGTGGGACCTCTTCACTTGCACTTGTACCCTCGTCAGCTCTTCCACGCCTCTTCCTCGGCTTGGGCTGATAAGCGGGCCTTCCTCCAGCCACGATTTCTTCACGAGTTTGATTACGGGCATTCTTCCGGGCACTTCTAGAAGACGGATGCATCTACAGTAACATAATATTTTGTAAATTTACGCATATCAAACCAACAAAACAAAACAAAAAAACATCACAAATATGCAAAAACATCCGTCACGAAGGTCCAGTATACATTCGTCACGGATGTTTACTAAACCTTCGTGACGGATCTGAGTATAACATCCGTCACGAAGAACCAGTAAACATTCGTCACGAATGTATACTGGACCTTCGTGACGTATCTTCTGCAAACCTTCGTGACGAAGGTTTTTGCAAAATTGCAAAAACGCAGAAGTGCCAACATATCCGTTGACGAATGAATTTGCACAAAATTTGCACAATTTGAAGCAGAAAAACAGTTTATGAAGGTATCCAAACACATTAGCCCCTAAATCATTTCATTCCATAAGTTTCTTAATCAAATCAAATTTACCCTAATTCATGAACAAATATCAATTTTGGGGATTATATCTAAAATTTGAAACAACTCTCAATTAGACATAAACAAACACCAATTGAACTAAAAAAACATGCTTAATACACATATCAATCTAATTTAATCACCCCATTTCAATGGTTTTGACATATATTCATCAAACATGGAAAATTAATGCAAAAGAGAGTTAGAAATTACCTTATTGCTTGATTTGTTGATTATTGTAGTGAAAGAGATGAAGAAATGTAGAGAATGGTGTTGTGATTTGTTGTAGCTGCGCCGAAAAAGAGTATAATGGAGAAGAAGAAGTTACATTAGGGTTGGGTAAAAAATCTCTTTTATATCTGCAAAATTGATACATTCGTCACGGATGTCTGAGCAACCTTCGTCACGAAGGTTTGGAAAACCTTCGTCACGAAAGTTTTACATACCTTCGTGACGGATGTTTATAGAACCTTCGTGACAGATGTATGCAATAGTTACGTGACGAATGTATGCAATAGTTACGTGACGAATGTTTGGGTGTGCTAAATAGAATTTTAGGGTGTGCTAAATAATAAGGGCCTTTTTTTATTTAACACACCCATACATTCGTCACGGATCTATGTCAAACATCCGTCACGAAAGTATGTAATAGTTCCGTGACGAAGGTCTTTAATACTTCCGTGACGAAAGTCTTCCAGAGTTTCGTGACGAAGAAACCGCATAGTTCCGTGACGAAGGTCCTCTTTTTCAGTTATAAAAGAGATTTTTTTACCCAACCCTAATGTAACTTATTCTTCTACATCTCTAACCCTTTCGGCGCAGCAACAACACACCACAACACTACCATTGTCTACATTTCTTCATCTCTTTCACTACAATAATCAACAAATCAAGTGATAAGGTAATTTCTAACTCTCTTTTGCATTAATTTTCTATGTTTGATGAAGATATGTCAAAACCATTGAAATGGTGTGATTAAATTAGATTGATATGTGTATTAAGCATGTTTTTTAGTTAAAATGTTGTTTGTTTATGTTTAATTGAGAATTGTTTCAAATTTTAGATATAATCCCCAAATTGATGAACTTATGAATTAGGGTTTCATTTTGATTAAGAAAGATATGGTATGAAATGATGTAGGGGCTAATTCAATTGGATAGATTGAATACTGTTTTTTGTGCTTGAAATTGTGGAAATTTGAAGCAAATTCATTCGTCATCGGATGTTTTGGCATTGCTGAATTTCTGGCTGTGCAAAATCCTTCGTCATGAAGGTAATAAGTAGATCCGCGACGAAGGTCAGACATACATTCGTGACGGAAGTCCACTGGACCTTCGTGACGGAGGTTAGGGCAAGATCCGTGACGAAGGTTGAGGAGAGTTCCGTGAGGGAACTGTATTGGACCTTCGTGACGGATGTTTATGCATATTTTTGGTGTTTTTTTTGTTTTGTTGGTTTGGTATGCGTAAATTGACAAAATATTATGTTTGTGTAGATGCATCCGTCTTCTAGAAGTGCCCGGAAGAATGTCCGTAATCAAACTCGAGAAGAAATCAAGGCTGGAGAGAGGCCCGCTTATCAGCCGAAGCCGAGGAAGAGGCGCGGAAGAGCCGACGAGGGTACAAGTGCAAGTCAAGAGGTCCCGTAACCTTCTTGGCATGAACAACAACAGCTAGCTGACCCTAGTGCATATTCGAACCTTTACGAGAACATGGTTAGTTAATTTGAAATTCACATTATATTACTGTTTTTTGTTATTATTAAATTAATAATTTCTGAAATTTATTTGATTACAACAGCAAATCCCGATGACTCCAACCTATGAGGCACAATATCCAACTTGGAGTCCGCAGAGTGCTGTAAGTATTAGTTTAAAATTTAATTTATAGACGATTATGAGTGAAAGTTGTACATTTTACTAATAACCACTTTTTTTGTAATAGATCCCTACATGGGTTCCCTCCTCTTCTCCACAAGTAGCATGGGATGAAGTAGTAGGCCGTCAACAGGCCTTTCAGCCAAAAGCACAAGAATGGCAATCTGGTCCAACTGCTTCCTGGGCTGAAGGACAGTTTGAGGGCCATTACGGGGGGACCGATCTTAATGAACATGGCGATGAAAAAGACGACATTTACCCGAAGTTACAGTGGCCTATGCCTGGAGGTCCTAAGGAGATAGACTTGCTGCATAGCTTCAGCGGGCACACTGCTTATATGGTTTGGCAAGGACATGTAAGTAAAGCTATCACCTTTGTTTGAATTGTTAATTGCGTAATTTCCATGCTTTGTTAATTTAGACATGATTTGTTAATTGATTTAAATGTACTTAAAAAACTTGAAATATGATAAATAGGAGAGACCGCAATTGAGAAATACAGTCAGAAAAGAAGGTTTGAAAAAATGGAAGTTAGAGGGCGACTATCCTTGGGTTTCGTTGGCTAGGGCTTCTGGTTTGTCACATTTGCAAACCCTCATGTATCCCAACCACGACCAAGCGTTGATCAATGCATTTTTTGAGCACTGGCAGCCAGAAACAAATTCATTTCACTTGCCATTTGCTGAAATGACAATCACCCTATTAGATGTGCACAAGATTTTGGGTATCCCTATAAACGGAAAGGGCATGGGATTTCGCACATCTGCTGATGGAGTTGGCAAAGCTGACACGAAGGTTGTAATGGTCAACAGAGCAAAGAAGGCTTTTGGTATAGATTTACTTGACGCAAGAGTCAAAGCTGGTAATGAAGTTTCACCGGAGCTTTTGAAGGAACAATGCATGACAACGGATAATGAGGGGAACTTTGAAATGGATCAAGTCTCAATCGCTAAGGGTTGGTTGACATACTTGTTGGGAATGACATTGTTTCCTGACAAGTCGTCGTACATGATCAAGTTGATTCACCATGAATGGCTTAATGATATGGCAAATATCCATGGTGTGTCTTGGGGTTCGGGTGCGTTGTGTGCTTTGTATGGACAACTGGGTAAATACTCCCGCAGAGATTGTGAAACGATGTCTTTCTGTTACACCTTGTTGATGGTATGTTTGTCTTTAATTAAATGTTTTGATTTTAATAATTTTCCTTTTGTTTTCCTTAGTTTTGTTTGATGATGTAGGGTTGGATCTATTTGTACTTTCCTGCTTTTGCCCCTCCACAAAACTATGAGTGGGATGAGACAATGCCATATGCAACCAAATTTGATTTGTCTGAAAGACCGGACAATCGTCGCAACTACAGAGAGGAGCTAGACAATATGAGCGTAGAAGGGGTATGATTATATTTTCATTATCTGTTAATTTTTTATTGTAATTTTGAACTTGTTTTATTGATTTATGTACAACAGGTTGAGTGGCAACCGTATGGACGCCTAGATTTTCGTAGGGAAGATCTTCGGCCGGCTTTCTTTCATGGGATCCTGCATGTTTTGGACAAGACCGAGCCTCACATGCCACTTCGAGTTTTCAGACAATTTGGTCGAGTTCAAGGTGTGCCAATCCCTCCCATTCAACCAATTAAAGCTAGAAGGTGTGGAAACAATCGTAAGTACGTAGTGGAGTATGATCCCACCAACTGGAGTTGGGACCAAAGGGAGAACAACTCTGTAAGCTTATGGGACATGGGTGTAGAAGCAGATCCTCCATCTCTTTGCACTGATGATTACTTGGAGTGGTAATTGGCTCATACTCATCCAATAATCTCTCCTTATACTAAGGAGCAAGTCCTGCAGGTATGTAATTAATCTTCAAATTCTATAAATCTATAACATAATCAATGTTTGCCTTAATTTATTTTGTACTTCACTGTAGGCAATTCGGACTTCTGTGTACAATTTGGAGCCGTATCGGGATGCAGATAATGAGGAGAAGTACTCCCGTATGAAAGACGCTGTTTGTCACACTTTGGATGGGTTCTATCCTTTCCTTGAGTAGTTTGGATTGATGTTGGTTTTGGATTTGGTTTGTGCTTGAGTTTTAAGAACATGCTTTGTAGTGTTTGAACGAATTACTTGTTATTTGGTTTGTTTGCAATTGTCTGATCCAAATCTATTGCCGTAGGGGTTTAGCCAATTCTTCTTGAGGTACCTAATCTCAGATGGATATTCATCCCAATCCTTTTCAATACGCCCTAGCTCAATGTTATATGCCAATTCTGTCGACTGTTTGAATAGCTTAAGACATTCAGTTGCAAAATGGGCCCCCCTTGCTTGTGACCGCATTGCTAGCTTAGCATGGTCCTCAATGTTCTTTTGGATGTGCCGCCTACATAGGAGAAAAGTAGAATCTGGAAACATCCTATCCAAAGCGTTCATCAAAGCTTTCTCTCGATCAGTGACTAAGCAAGTTGGCGTCATCTTAACAACCCTAAACAACTCAGCCAATTGATACATGCACCACACATAGTTTTCTTCTTTCTCTTCTGACACAAAAGCCCCAGCAACAACATAGTTCTTCCACGTTGATGTTATTCCAACAATCTCTATGAAGGGCATGTTGTACCTTTGCAAGATAATACATTACTATAAGAATTTATAGAGTAAAAACAAACATCAGACTTTTTAACTTAATTATACTTACTGAATTGTGCTGTATGTTGCGTCAATCAACATTACGTATGGAAACGCCTTAAGCAGTTTCATCGACTCTGGGCTTACGAAGAACACATCTGTGATCTTATTTGTCACTTCGTCGCTCTTGTGTCTTACGAAGTAGTTCAACTCCTTCGAACGATAGAAGAATTCTTGGACCACAGTTCTTCCCTCCATCCTCTCTGTTCTTAACTTGTTACAAAAGTTGTAGACTTGTGACTTCTTAGTCATGTTGTCAGGAGATTCATTGAGCCTTGTGTACATCTGTATTGGTCTAGCATTTCCCTTCCTCATGTCTAGTAACACCTTTTCCTCCTCAGGTGTAAGTCTTCCAGCAAATGCATTACCGTGTAAGGATTGACCAATAATATGGTTGTGAGTTCCATGATCAACCCTTATGATCCATTCCCCTTTTTCAGTCTCTCTACATGCAATCTGAAATTTGCAACCACATTTCTTTGTGTGGATGAATTTCCTAGTTCTCCCCACTGAATCAGGAATATAATGTCCACTGCGCTCGCATTTAAGCCAAGACCTTCCTAACTTCCCTTTGAAGTCAGTTCTACCAACCTTCAACATGAAGTTATGAGTTTTTCCAATATCTCTTGCCCACTGTTTTGCTTCTGCTCTTGAGCTGAAGATCTTATCAGTGACGAAAACTTCTGAATAATCTGATAATATATGTGGGTCCTCATAAGGCACAACACTGTCAAACTGTGGTACTGTCTTCAATTTCGGGAAATACTCAATGTCTTGATATGGTTGCGATAAAGATTGGTATTGATGAACATTAGACCAATCAGTTTGGTGGGAATGATATGGAGGAGGATCAAGCTGAGAGACTATTGGCGGAATATCAAAATCCAAACCAAGATCAAACGAAGGCACTCCATCAGGTCCCAAACGAATATCGGCATTGATCAATAAGTTTCTTAAACGATTGAACATTGGACTATTATTCTGTAAAAACAACAAAATACACAAAACTACACTCATAAACCTGTTTTTCCTACCTTCGTCACGAATAAAGGATGAACCTTCGTCACGGATAGAAGCAATAATTGCGTGACGAAAAAATTTGCACATTTGTTGTGCAAATACATTCGTCACGAATGTATTCAGAACTTCCGTCACGAAAGTCTCATATTGTTCCATCACGAATGTCCTATTTACCCCATTTCAGATTGTTTTTTACACTTTTTTACCCCTAAATTCGAATCAAACCCTAAATTCCAACACAAACACAAATTTCCACACAAACCCTAACTTCAACATTATTTAAGCATCTTCTTATCATGCTCCTTGTATGTAACACCTAAAATACACATATTTTTTATCCAACTCTATATTACAACATGATTTTCACACAATCAACACAAATAACTAACTTCAAACTATTCAATTTCATACAAAAACATATATTTTACCTACAAACCCTAACATGAACATTATTAAAAACAACTATAACATACCTTATTGTAGTTCCCCCATGATGGACCATCTTCATCAACATTTTGGTGTATGTAATCATCCCAATTTGACATTTTCAATTGAATATTGTGTTTGAATGAGAGTGTTTAGGGTGAAATGGGGGTAAAATGAAGGTGAAAATGTAGAAGATGAAGTTGGTTGCAGATATTTGATGGTAATTAAATGTAGTTGGTGTGGATTAGACATAATAGCTTCACTTTTGCAGATATAGCTACATTCGTCACGGATCTCTTACGTTTCTTCGTCACGGAAGTCACCTATACCTTCGTCACGAAGGTCCCAAATACATACGTGACGAAAGTGTGGCCAAATACATTCGTGACGAAGGTCTTACGTTATACATTCGTGACGAAGATCCTGTGTAATACATCTGTGACGAAACTTTGGGTGTGCTAAATAAATTTTGAGGGTGTGCTAAATAAACATAGTTTCTATTCACCGCCCACTCAAATTGCTATTTACCGCCCAGTTTTTGTGCGTCACACATGGATTAAAACCATACGTCACGCACAATTTTTTTTTTTCAAAAAAATCCATGCGTCACGCATGGATTATAACCATACGTCACGTATGGAGTTTTTTATTTTTTTTGCTTGTTTTTTTTCCATAATCTTGTAGATAATTTCTATACGATCGCGTGCATATAAAATTCGTCCAAAACGGACATCGTTTTCCCCTTCAAAGAGTCAAAAAACAAAGAACAGTGGAGTAATTATGATTAAGTGTAACAAATCTACTACTTCGTACTTATAAATTATAGTTGTGAATTTTCTCCAAACCAAAGAAGGAGTTCAGGCACTTCCGTCAGATACGAGATTGAAAGATATGGCTTTGTCGCGGCCGTTAGAGCGTTAAGCCACTCATTCTCTTAGGCCGTCTCAAAGCGCTAAGTCGAATTTTGGTCTCCGAGCTTAGCCGCTAGGCGAAAGCCCTATTTTCGCGAGACCCTTTCGGTCTACACTGGAGAACTCGTCTCTCGGGCGTTGCTCTATTGGGCGGAGGTTCCTCGATCAACTAACTTACTTAAAGAAGAAAGCACTTTTTTTTTCGATCTTTAAACACTGAACACCGCATCTCGACAAAGAAATTAAGTATTACCATCACTAAATAAAATCTTTGCTAAGTTATCTACCATATTATAAAAAATTGAAAAATGGTGTGTTGAGTTTTAACAGACTTGTTGATACAAGAAATTATGTGTGATAAATTTGTATTTTGGCCTTTTGAAGGGGCAAACGATGTCCGTTTTAGACGAATTTTATATACACGCGATCGTATTGAAATTATCTACAAGATTATGGAAAAAAAAGCAAAAAATAAAAAAAATCCATACGTGACGCATGGTTTTAATCCATACGTGACGCATGGTTTTAATCCATGCGTGACGCACAAAAACTGGATGGTAAATAGCAATTTGAGTGGGCGGTGAATAGTAAGGGCCTAAATAAAGGCTTTGTATTTAAAACAATGAAAGATTTCGACTTTCGTGAGCTTTTCCCAGCAAGTTTGAAAAGTTTCTTTGCCATGACTATTTGGATTGCTACAACCATGGCTCATATACAAAGATGTTCCATGTAGACAAAAAACACAAATTCCCCAATCATCCAAGCGGTTTAATACGTGTAATTTACATTGGCTTGTACTTGTTACAATCATTCAATAATAGGTTGCCCTCATTTTCTTTGAAAGCATCAAGTAGAGACTAATACAGACAAAAAACAATGCTTCAAACACATTTGGATGAGATCACCGTGCATGGCTCCTAGGAGTATCTTGATCTTTCTAAAGCACAAAACTTCAAACATGCACATGTGTAATATAGATCAATACCCGACACAATCAACGTACAAACCAAAGAGAGAGACTTCCTAGTTCAAAATCAAAGAGAAGAATTAAATAGTTCAAGATTTTATACTAGGATTTTTCGGTCCGTGCTACGCGCAGGTTTTACGATGACTCTAACATTTAGCTAATCCAACCTAATAAAATGAGAAGAGAATATATATATATTTGTTTGTTCAAACTGCAGAAAAGAAAAGTTATAACATTCGGATAAAATTTCATATCTAGTTACTTACTAACATTAGATGCTCCATAATTTGTGTATTGTATTATATAAAGGTGTTGTACTCCATTTAAATGTGTAGTCGTCAATATTCCTGAACTCAAATCGACGTTTTCTTTAAAAAAAATCAAGCGGTCTTTACCAAGTGTGCCATCAAAAGATAATTAATTATCCTTCTTTTGATTACAAACATGTATATACGTCGGTTAGTTTTTGAAAGTATAGATATTGCACAATCAAATTGCTTACTAAGACTAATACTACAATATATTTGAAGTTGTTAATTGAGACTTTGCGGGAGCAAGTGTCAAATTGCACACTCTAATTGCTCTTACTTTCCATTCATAACTTTGCAAGAGCAAGTATCAAATTACACATTACAATTTGTTTATTAAAAAAAAATCAAATTTGCTCTTTCTTTCATGGATTCTCCTTATGGAGATTAAGTGAACTTTTAACAATAAACTATTCTTATTTTTAAATAGGAAGAATTACGAACCATTTTATTATTTATACACGGTACAAATCTCAAAGGTAAAGTTAAAATAAAATAATTTTAATTTATTATTTCAATTGAAGTTTAGGAAGCAAAAACTTGAACAAATTCAGAGATTCATTGAATCGGAATCATATTCATTCATACAAAGCTTGTCAAATTATATTCATTCCATACGACTTTCCATAAATATCAAATTGGCCCGTCTAACCGATCCGGTTCGTACTGAATTATTTTAATTCTTAGCTACAGTAACCCTTGGAATCACTTATCAGTATGGAAGATCAGTTTTGTACCTCATTTCTATATTATTCTGGAACTTAGAATGATGTTGCATGAAGCTTACTTAGATTTACTACTCTTTACTTAGTATAATTTAGTATAACCGAACTCAAACCGAATTCGGATTTTTGTGTAAGGCCACAAATTCAGCATCAGGAATCTAAATTTATGTACAAATAAACAACTACACAATACAGACACAAAGATTTCTTGTGACAACCTAACTAAAATTCAGAAAGTTTAATTTGTAAACACAATAGAGGAGACCAAGAACCTTCACTGGTGTTGAGACATGAGAGGAGGACGAAGAAAGAGGAGGACTGGAAGAGTCGACTGAGGTCGGATCTCAGAAGGAGTTAGGGTTTCTACTTCTTAACTTTCTAACTTTGTCTACAATGAAATTAAGAGCTGCGAAATAAGGGTAAGCCGATCCATTAGGATGTTTCCATGGCGGATCGAGAGAGAAAAGTTGCAGAGGAGTGCGAAGGAGTTTCGTAACCTACGGGAACATAACCAAGAGATTAGAAAAAGTAGTAATCACTAACCAATGTAAATACAAATTATCAATGTCGTTCATATAATGTTTTTGCATCACCAACAAAAACTTGACCGTGACTTTAGAAGATGGTTTGATCAAGACCTGGTGATTGCTTTCCCTTCTTCACAGTATTGTACATGTTTTTCAAAGCTTCCTTTTAGGTTTGACGATTTCTGATATTGGTTGTATCACTTTCGTAGAAACATGTTTGAGGCGGCCGATGGATTCGTCGATCTGGGAGACGGTGGGGTTGGGACGGGTTCAGAGGCGCTGACACGGGTAGCTTCAGGCTTCTCCATAGGTGAATGCAAGGGAGAGGTGAACGGATGAGTTTCGAGACTTTTGAGGTAAGCTCATTTCTATCCAACACCATCAAGCATTTATTGGAAAACGTCGAGAGAGTCGAATAGGTTGATAGCTCCATAACTCCACGATATGTAACAGAACAAGATTGAAGGACAGAATCTGGAACGGTCGTCGTCACCGTGGGAAGAAAAATACACCAAAACCTAGTTGAGAAAAGAAGTATGGAAGTGAAGCCCAAAAATGGGCTAAGTAACCCTTTTAACAATGTTTTGTGAAGAAACTAACCCTTTTTATACAAGGAAAGCAATCTAACCTTTTCCTTTTACAATCTGTTACACGCGCGTCCCCTTCCTCTCCTTCCCTTCCCTTCCCTTCCGAAAATTTCTCCCTCCAGCTTCTTCTCCATTAACGATCTTCTACGTTCTCCTTCTCCACACGGATTTCCTTCGCCCTCCTTGCAAGTGCTGTCATCCTCGCACTTCCTCTGCATTTGGAGCGAGAAAGCTCGATCCTTCCCGCTGCTGTCAACTCCTCCGAGCCGCAGCAAACACCTCCACCAGGAAACTCGAAGCCAGGCTTAATCTCGGTTCGCATCGATTGAATTTGGTGGTTCGAATCAAATTTTCTGGTAAGTGAAATGAAGCACGCTTCGCGCGCTTCATAAGATCTCTCTCGCGGTAGATTCTGGAATGAAATTCAAGGTTTGACATCATCAAACTAGCAAAGCATCAATCTGCCGTCTCGATATAAGAAACTTCCTACTGCATATCGAAATCAAGGTAAAATTCAAACTGTCATCATATAATTACATGAATGTGAATGCTAAAACACACGAAATAATTAAATAAAACTGTGATTTTAAAGACTTTCTGTATTTTTGATGACAAAATGTTGTTAAAAAAAGGATTTTGGTGGACAAATAAGATGAAGAACAATGATTGAATAAAATAATGAAAACTGGATGACAGAGTGTTGATGAATATAGATGAAACTGATGAATGTTGATCCTGATGACAATATGATGCTCATATAGAAAGTTGATGACATAATATTGAACTTAGATTTAAAAATGTAAATGTGATGACAGTTTGATAAATAGATGATGTGTGTTGGATGACAGTAATGCAGAATGTTGATGGATTATATGACATAATATAACAATTCAGGAATTTAAACAGTGATGACAGAATGTTGATGGATTACATGATGAGTGTTGGATGACAGAAATAAGATGACAGTATTGTTGTTTAAGAAAAGGAGTTGATGACAGGATTTAGAATTTAAAATTATAATATTAGGTATGATGTCAGATTGAAAGTTGGATTCAGTACAATTCAGGAATTGTAGAGTGATGATAGAATATAGATGAAACTGATGAATGTTGATCCTGATGACAATATGATGCTCATATAGAAAGTTGATGACATAATATTGAACTTAGATTTAAAAATGTAAATGTGATGACAGTTTGATAATTAGATGATGTGTGTTGGATGACAGTAATGCAGAATGTTGATGGATTAGATGACATAATATAACAATTCAGGAATTTAAATTTATAATATTAGGTATGATGTCAGATTGAAAATTGGATTCAGTACAATTCAAGAGTGATGATAGAATGTTTATGTAGACAATAACATGTGCTATACAGGTACAAAATGAATATTCTAACTGTATGTTGGAGAGGAGACTGGAAGATGAAAGATGGTTCAAATGCTTATGTTGGGACATTGATTTCAAAAGCATTTGTAATCGACATCAACATAGGGCTGGATGGTGCAAAGGATACCATTATTCAAAGGTTTAATTTGAAGACACAAGCACATGAAATTGAGTTGTCGCACTTGAATCCTTTCCAGAAAATTCAGATACCATATATTGTAGAGACGGACGAGGACTTCAATTGTTTCATTGAAATCAACAAATTAGAGAAGGTGCAATGGAGTGTGCCTTTGT
Source organism: Oxyria digyna (assembly GCA_029168935.1). NCBI lineage: Eukaryota > Viridiplantae > Streptophyta > Magnoliopsida > Caryophyllales > Polygonaceae > Oxyria > Oxyria digyna. The sequence goes on along the minus strand of JAPVLV010000010.1, from coordinate 10,898,589 downwards.
ATGTGACAGAGAGAAAAAAGAAGAAGACAACTAAAACGACAGTAGTGAGGGAAAAAAACAGCCTTGTTCCATTTCAGAATGATTATGAGATGGAAGGTGGGAGTGAGGTAATTAGTTGTGAATCAAGGGACAAAATTACTGAATGGGGAGAAATTATGGAGGGTGATAGTCCTTCTTATGAAGACTACACAGGGTTCATCCATATTGGACAGATTTTTGACTCAAAGGAGATGCTCAAAGTTGCCATTAGGAAAGTCGCTATGAGGGAGAACTTTGTGTACAAAGTATACAAGTCAACCCCTGATTTGTTTACTGTTAAGTGTGCAGATGAGAACTGCAACTGGGGGTTGAGGGCAATGGTGTTGAAAGACACACATTTCTTTGAGATAAGAAAGTATAGAGAAGAACACACATGCTCTTTTGAATTTAGGTGTGAAAACCAGTGCAAGCCAACATACAAGATGGTTGGAGAGCAGATTAAAACAAGGTAACAAAACATATTAGCAAAATAGTTATGGTCTTATACAAACACATTAATATTGAAAGATGACAGTTTGGATGATTTATTGTGTGTGTAGGTATGAAGGGGTGAAAACTGGACCGAACCCTAAAAGTATCCGGAACGACATGAGGAAAGAACATTGTATGGATGTGAGCTATTGGAAGGCTTTGAAGGCAAAGGAATGGGCACAAAATTTGATTAGAGGAACACCACAAGAAAACTATGGAATGTTGCCTATATATTGCCACATGATCAAACAAGTCAACATAGGCACATACACAAAGCTAGAGGTTGATGACGAAAATTGCTTCAAGTATGTGTTCATAGCACTAGGAGCAACAATAAGAGGATTTGATCAAATGAGAAAGGTATGTAGACATACCTTGCTATACTTGATGACAGATAATGATGCTGATTAAATAGAAATATATTACAAAATATTATTACACCATAATCTGGAAAATTTGGCATATAAAAAAATGATGACAGTTTTGATACAATAACATTCTTCAAGATATTAATTTGCTTTATAACATACTTTTGATGTAAGTGAAATGAAGCGCGCTTCGCGCGCTTCATAAGAAATATAAAAAAGATGAAATCTTACAATAGATAGACTAAGGATGACAATATGTGTTGATGACAGAATTTTAAAATAAGGTAAAAGCATGACAGGATGAATGAGGACAGTGTTTGAAAATATATTAAAAACATTAATGATGACAGTATTTGATGAGTGTATTATTACAAAAAAATCTCAAAATGTGTATTGCTCAGATTATGTGTTGAAGGATGCATGATGACAAATTTTGATGACATTTTTATTTGACAACAATGTTTGATGACATAATTCTTAAAGGATGCATGATAACAGTGTATGAAAAGAAAATATAAAAAATACAATAAATAGTACTATATTTCAAAGGGTTTGTAACAAAAATATATAAAAAATGACTGTTGATGACAGAATACTTCTGTTTTGAAGGTAATCATGGTGGATGGAACACATTTGCATACAAAGTACAAAGGACACCTATTGATTGCAACTGCGCAGGATGCGAACCAACAAATTTATCCATTGGCGTATGCAATTGTTGATTCAGAAAATGATGGATCTTGGACATTCTTCTTCCAACAGCTTATCACAGTGATCCCTAGTTCACAGGAATTGGTGATTGTGTCTGATAGGCATCTAAGTATTATAAAGGCAGTGGAGAGCATTTATACATCATCAAAGCATTGTGTGTGTAGAAGACATGTTCATCAAAACCTCAAGACAAGGTATAAGGACAGGGGTGTGCACAAGCTCTTCACTTTGGCTGCAAACAGCTATACAAAAAGGGAATTTGAGGAGAACTTCAAGAAGATATGTGCAATTAATCAGGAAATGGGGGATTACTTGGTTATTTCCAAATTTGAGAAGTGGGCAAGATCACACTGCAAAGGAGACCGATACAACATAATGACTACAAACAATTCAGAGACCATCAATAAGGTCCTACTAGAGGCTAGGTCATTTCAGGTTGTTGCCCTATTGGATTGTGTTTTAGAAATGCTGATAAGATGGTTCGTTGAAAGGCGCATCAAAACAGAAGAAGCGCTGAGCAAAGTGGTGCCACCAAACATAGAGGAAATTCTTCAAAAAAGGCATAAACTGTCCAAGAAATATGAAGTGAGGGCATTGAATGGGTTCCAATACCAGGTGATAGGAGGAGATTTCTATGGAGTTGTCGATTTGGAAAAAAGAAGCTGCACTTGCAGAGTGTTTGATCTAGATCATATTCCCTGTGTACATGGAATGGCAGCAATGCAGAAAGCAAAGGTGAAAGTGACAGGATTTGTGAGTGACTACTATAGATTTGAGAATTGGATGAAATCTTACAAGGAGACCATATATCCTGTGCCTAGGCAAACTGAAGAAATGATTCCAGAGGAGATAATGAACATACAATGCCTACCTCCCAAGCTAGAGAAAAGAACAGGGAAACTTAAGAAGAAGAGAATACCGTCTGAAGGTGAGTTCCCAAATCATAGCAAGAGGAGGTGTGGACCAAGAAGACCCGCAAGATGCAGTCTATGCGGATCCACTGGACACAACAGAACATCATGCATGAACAAAACCCCAGAAGCTAGAAGTTCACCTTTTGTTCTAGAATAGTTTGATTACATTGATAAAAAATACTATTACACATATATAGTTTGCATTACTGTCCTATTTTAATTGATTTGAACAAGTATTTTGGATGACATAGCACATGGTCATTGCAATAAATAAAAATTGTTGAACAATTGGATGAATATATTAAATACTTAGTTGTTTTGCATCAAAAAAGCTCACAGATGGAGGTAGATGACATATAAGAGTTGATGACAGTTGAATAATCATCAACTCATAAAATTGTCATCAAGGTTTAACACAAACTTATGAGAAGTGAAAAAATTCAAATGATGACAGATGCCAAAAATATAAAGAGATATCTGATTAAAAAGTTGATGACAATTTAAATAATTGGCCTATAAGACAAAATGATAACTCTGTCATCCGTGATGACAAAAGTATATGATATCATAACATATTAATAAACACATGGATTTAAAAGATTGAGAAATTTAGAGCATTAGATTACAGACAAAAAAATAAATGACAACATCAATATCTGTCATCGGAAGCAAAACGGGAATTCATTCTTTAATTGCATAAGTTCAACACAATGAAGTGAAGTTACATTGATGAAAGATCATAAAGGAAAATACTAATCCCATAGAAAAGGAACACAACAACACTCAGATAAGCCATAAAAACCACAAAAAATCCATAAGTAGATGACAGAGAGACATAAAGAGCTAAGCTCTTTTGACAACCCTAACCAGGTACACAAGCATACTAGCACTTCTCCCCCTCACTTCAAATAGGAGACCTTGATCCTTCTTTATTTTATTGTCTGCAACAAACTTCCTCCAGCCTTTACCAAACCTATAGCAATTGTTTGGGTTCCCATGGTCACTGAATTTCACCATTACATCCCAAACTTGTTCTTTGTCTTCCACAGCCAAGAAAATTTCCTTATCTTTGAACTCCTTGAGATATTCATTGGCGTGGTCAAAAGGGATTGGCTGAAATATATAAAATTGAACCATATTAAAAAGAGGCTAAGCTATTTTGACAACCCTAACCAGGTACACAAGACTTCTATCACTTCTCCCCATCACTTCAAATAGGAGAGTTTGATCTTTTTCTATTTTATTGTCTGCTACAAACTTCCTCCAGCCTTCACCAAACCTATAGCAATTGTTTGGATTCCCATGGTCACTGAATTTCACCATTACATCCCAAATATTTTGTTTGTCTAACATAGCCAAGATGATTTCTTATCTTTGAACTCCTTGAGATATTCATTGGCGTGGTCAAAAGGGATTGGCTGAAATATATAAAAACTGAAGCATATTAAAATTTGAAAGAAAACTGAAAAAGAGATTATGCAATTCCATTAAAGGATGGAGATTTTTACCAATCTACAATCATTTTCCACCATAGACATCTGCATCTCAACAAAAAAACACTCATCCCAGTCGAAATCATATTCCCAGTCGATATCATCTTCCATTTTGAGGAAAGAACTGCACAATCTCGAATTTTAAATAAAAATGAGTGCCATTGAACTAACAACAAAAGAAAAAAATTGAAAAATAAAATACTTGCCTTGTAAACGATTGGATATGTGGAGGTATACAAAAAAAAGATGAAAAGGGAGAATATGGGATATCTGGAATGGAAGATGAGGATATATATATAGGAAAGGAGTTAGGGTTGCAAAAGAATACATTAAATTGGCCAAACACATTTAATGCTATTGGTTGTTAGGAGAACAACAACCAAACTCAAACTTTGAATTATCCTCACCAATGCATGTTGGTTTCGAAATTTTAAATTAACATGCATTGGGGTTCACCAGAAAAAATTAAAAAAAATCCCAAAATAAGGCTGCATGAAGGATGATGACAGGTGAAGGCTGATGACAGAAATATTTTTGAGTGTATATAACAGTCATCAAAAGAATTATAAGAAATTGTATGAAGAGGATAACAAATTTAAATAATGATAAAAAATATAATTTATAAGATGACACTTGATGACAATATATTAAGTGAAGATAGAACTGTCATCAACATTGACATAGAACTGTCATAAAATATTGACACAATGAGTGAGATAGAATGATGCTTTAGATCATTCTGATCAACAATCAGTGATGACAATGATCTAAAAGTAAAATAGGTACAAAAAGCATGACAGTGTAATAAAACTTTTTTGTCATCTGGATGACAGTATGATAGAATCACAATCATTAAAAACTATATATAGGGGACAACCATAATACACTTTATTTAATTTGTCATCACTAAAATAAGATTGCAAAACAAACTGTCATCATTACAAACACTGGAGTACAAAAAGGCACACATTATCCCAAATTGTCTTACACAAGTGAAACAAACACTGTCGTCCAGTATATCACTATTAACAAGTTTTTACTGAAAGTGAAAACACAAAGCTGAATCAAATCTACAGCTTTTTACGATTAAGAGGAAGAGGCTTCCACACAATCTCTTGGTGAAATAGCTCAATTGCCATCTTCTCCCTAAGTGCCCTCACATGATCGTCATCCAGCTCATCCAAGGAACTCCCAAATGCAAATGCTTCAATGTACTTTAATGTAAAGAGACCGCAATTACCACTGAAAACCAAAAAGAAACATAAAAATAAAAATGGTTATGCAGTGTAACATTGAAAAAAAAAATACATCAGAAATTAGAATAAGTTAAGAATAATATGCTTCAAAAAAAAAATGAATACATACCCTTTGTCTTGGGGGAGAGTACAATGCCTAGTGAGAGTAAAATCATTGTCTAGGTTCCCAAGGTGATTGAACATCCCACTTCTGTTTAACAAAACAGGGAGTAATTTGCAAAGAGGCTCAAGATATTCAATAATGAATTCATCCTTGTAGAAACTAGCTCTCGAATCAGTGGAATTTAAACAGTCCATAACAGTAATATGCTTCTTAACCAAGTCTATCTCTAGAGCAACCCAATGTTCGCCATTGATATTAAATGGTGAGTAAACCCTTGAGACGCCATTAGCCCACGATTTCCCATAGGCTGGTGGATGAGCACCAGAAAAGTAATCAAGATGGAAATTAAGGTTGTAATCTATACCAGACAACACCTTCTCAAGACATTGGGCGTTCATCCTACTAAACCAAACCCAGTCCAGAATAACTACATCCTTGAATTTTTCTCCCTCATCAAATATTCTTTTCCTCATGAAATATAGGGCTTCAGATAAATGCTGGAAAACAGAAAAGAATTCTAGCATTTATATACAAATACATAAATAATAAAAATTTAAAAAAACTGGTATCAATGATAAAACACTTACAACGTCATCGAACCAAGCATTCTTCCTAATCAACTTCTGGAAAAAGGGCTTAGAGAGGCTAATATCATTCCCTTTTATAGTGGCTTCTTCCTTGCTGCAAAAAATGAAGAGGAGAAAAAAAATTTCATTAGACAATATATGTCATCATTCAAAAACTGAAAATAAACAATACCAAAATATCATGATAAAGTGCTTGATGACAAATGTATAATAGGTCAAACAAAAAATTATGATATCTAAACATAGAAAAGATGATGACAATGTCTTGATAGTTTAGATAATAAAGTGCTGGATGGCAAGATTGATGACACAAATGTCATCAAAACCTAAAAGTGTTTGATGCCAGGATTGATGCTAGGATTGATGACAGGATTGCATCAATCACACTTGGAACACAAAATTGATGACAAGTTTAAGCTAAGAATTAAAATAGTATAATAGATATGACAGAATAATGATTTGATGACAAAATAATGATTAGAAAATTAAAGCTAAAAACAAATACAACATACCCATCTTTTAGCCATGAATAGAAGACCAAGCGATCATCGTATTCATAGAAAGAGTACGCTGGTCTGGGAGGCATACCAATGGCTTTAGTTGGCACTGCGAAGGGGCTTAGAAGGACAGGGCTAGGATGACCTACCCTAGAAGACTTTCTTACCAACTTGTCATCGGGAGCCACATTGTCATCAGGAGCCACATTGTGTTCAGGTGCCTCATTGTCATCGGATTCAAAATTGTCTTGAGATTCCATGTTATCAACATCAAGACATTCCCCTTTATCAACAGGATTGACTGGAAGATCTACCACAGAATCTACAACTTCCAACACCTCCTCAGGAATGACAATCTTGTCATCATCAACCATATCAACCTTGTCATCATCAACCATATCAACCTTGTCATCATCTGGGATGACAACCATGTCATCAGCAATCATATCTATCTTGTGTTCATCTGGTATGACAACCTTGTCATCATCAACCATAACTGCCTTGTCATCCTCTAAGTTGCCCAATTTGTCATCCACAAACATTGCATCACCACTTTCTGGTTCAAATACAATAGGAGGTGTAAGGAATGCATTTTGGGACCCAGATGGAATCACTAGAAATCCAGAATCACCTTCACGAACAAACAAGTCAACATTGTTGCAATCTGATTTACTGTCATTATCTACAACAGCTACCTCTTGATCCTTTGATTCCTTGGGGATATCCAGAGACTGCCTCAGGGTTAAACCAAGGGATTGAGGAATATTAGACTCACCCACACTGTCTTCCTTGGAAATATTTTCAGACCTAGGCTTGCAATTGGATTTTGACTTCTCAGATGACGAAAACAAAAGTTTTTCAGTACCTTCAGCATGACTGTCTACAGATTTATTTGAGTGATTACGCTGAATAGGGAGAGAAGATGGGCCACCAATACTGCCCTCAAGATTAAGCTCAACAGTGGCAGAGGGAAGCACAGACTTTCCAACACTGTCAACCATATTTTTTACACCAATTATCCTCGCAGAAGCAGCAGAATCATCAAAAAGTCCACAAGCTTCCCCCAACACCTTAAAATTGTTGTGGATTGGATCAGTTGGAAGAGGAGTTGTTTCGGCTTTGTTGGCTCTTACTGACGAAATGAAAGTCTCAATGAGGCTCCCAATGTCCACTAGCTTTTTGAACACATCCTCTAGCTTCAAGGTGTGGCCAGTAACTGTCCCTTGAACATCAGCCATCACAGTGCACATGTGATCCACCTTCTTGCTCAGATCTGAAATCTTCTCAGAGGAGTCATTGTTCAAACCTTGAGGAATGGTTGAGTGGCCTTGAAATGGTGGGGATTTTGGTTCAAAAGGAGCACTCTTGGGATCAAACCTTCTTGAATCTGTCTTTGTTTTGGCACTAGATGATGACGAAGCTGATGCTTTTGCATTTGAGGGCAAACTCTTGGATGAACTGCCTCCAGACAACCTTGAATTCAAACTCCGAAGCACACTGTCAACCGCAGCTTCTACATTTGGCACCGGGTCCCTCATAGGGAGCACACTAGTGGGAATTGGCTTAGTTGTTAGAAGAACAGATCTCTTCCTAGGGGATCTTCTCAACACCAATGCCGATTTTGTATTGCAAACCTTCTTGCTTTTTGGAGGTTGTCCTAAGAGAAGGGTCTGCTTAAGAGAGGCTTTGTTTGTTGCGACAGTCTTCAATAACCGGGGAGATTGATTATTAGGCTCAGCAACCTTAAACTTTATCTTCAAAGTTTGGTTAGGATCCACATTGCGAGCCCTAGTATTCCTTAGGGCTGGAGCCTGATTGACAGTGTCGATTTTCCTTTTGCGCGTATAGACTCTAGCCTTTGGAATAGTAGCTGCAATCTCAGTGTTGAAGGATGCTTCTTTGTCAGCCTTCTCTTTTGCCACATTCAGAATATGCTCGGCAAATCCATCAAACAGTGCGTCGTCCCTTTCATCCAGAAAATTCAGATCCTTAAATCTTTCATGCTCAGAATATGGAGGATATCTACAATACTGAACATAAAAGAAGACAAAAATGAGATATAAATAAATGAGATATATAAAACAAAACTGAAAAAGATGAAGGAAGAAATAAATACCGGATTAATTTCTCTAACTTGTCTCGAAATTGCGCTAAACCAAATATTATCGACATCCTTGTTGAACCAACGAAGACAGTAAGGGATCTCTCTTGAACCAGCTGAAGTACAGTTTACAATATCCCGAAACTGAGGGAATGTTTCAAGAATCCAAACCTAAACAGATAGACAGAAAAAAGGATAAGCATGATGAAGACAGATACCATAATTGATGACAGATACAATAGTTGATGACAGATACCATAGTTAAAAGAATAAAACTAATTAAAAGGAAAATTAGATGCAGATACAATAGATGATGACAGAATGCTATAGAAAAGATTTAAAAAAATAATTTGACAGACAAGAAATGGAAGAATGTGAAATGAAGCATTAGCGATGAAAGAAATGTTGCGACATTGATTTCAAAAATTCATACAACCATAACATGAAAAACAAAAGAGGTAGCGAAGACAAAAAGTATGAAAAAGTATAAACAAACATGTCATGACAAACTTAAAAAGAATACTGGATAAAACTTGAAAAATTAACTCAGTAATACAACATATAGTAAAGAAAACATGTCAGCAAAAAATATAAACAGGGTAATTGAAAGAAATGATGACAGAATTATCTAATGGATAAAATACCTTTAAAGCTATGGGATATCCATGCAAGTAAATTGTTACTCTTGTGTCATGAGGACGCTCACCTTTCTCTGGCTTCCCTACGGTAGCTGCCTTCATCAAATGCTCAATAGTTGTAGAGTACACTAACCTCCCCCATGGATACTTCCTAAACTCATCCAAATTTGTTGACAACTTGTAGAATTCAGAACGAATAGGCTGATTCGGTCGTTGAGGAAGTAGAACGCCCTCAACAATAAGAAGATATGCCAAACTCAGCTTCCTAGCTGGATTGGCCTCTATAACAAACAGTGCTAACAACTCTTTATATTTTAAACTTCTGACCCCAAATTCATCAATCATATTTGCATTTGGGATTTCAAAGTCGGTACAATCACGACAATCCAGCCCAGTAACAGCCGCAAACTCAGGGAGACCAAACCGGCAAACATGGCCTTTGACGTTGAACCACATTTCATGAAGTTTTTTTGTCTTCACTTGATGAAGGATAAAGTAGTAGAGCAGCTGAGATGACACCTTCAATTGGTCTGCCCAAGTAACAATAGGGGCAAAAATTCCGTTCCTTATTTCATATAGTCCATCAGCATCAAGATGTTCATCAATAATTTGAAAGACGTCCCAATTTGCGAACATATTAACTTGTGCTGACATATGCATGGAGGGGGGGCAAACATATTCCACTTTCGAGATATCCATCTTAGATTAAGAAAGGAAAACAAATGAAAAAAAACTTTAATACAACATACAAGAAACTGTAATCATAATCTCAAAAACCATAAAAAACTATTGTCATAAAATTCAACAATAAAACAAAATATAAAGCACTAAACTGTCATCAAAGATAACTAATATAAATTATTAGAACAAAAACAAAAAATACTGTCATAAACAAGAAGAAAATAAACAATCAAATCCTAATATAGAAGATTTTGAAATCAAATCTAAAAACTTTTAAATAATTATTGTCATCAAATAGAGCAAAATACTGTCATCAAGAGTACTAAAAACTGTATTTGATCAAAACAAATTGTCATCCACATTGAACAAAATGTGTTTGCCATCAAATATTGTAATGCACAAAAAATAAAATAGAGCAAAGAACATTGTAATGAAGGGGAAATCTGGATATCGATGACAAACACATTGTCATCAATAAATAGTATAATGCTGAGATCTCATTAAACAAGTTGTCCTCAACATAAAACACAAACAAACACATTGTCATCAAAACAAAAACATTGTCATCAAAACAAAAACATTGTCATCGCAAATAGTATATTACTAAGATTTCACTAAACAAACTGTCCTCAACATAAAACACACACACAACACATTATCATCAAAACAAAAACCAGATTTATAACCAAACTAACTGTCATCGAAACTACAAAACTAACATAAATTACACGAAAACAACAATGAGAAAGAACAAATAAAACTAAATACCATACATATGATGACAAATACGAAAATTAAACAAACAAATCTGAAATCAACACATGCAAAGGGACAGACAAGTAAAAATCAAAGAGATACAGTAAAAAAAGTGCAATTAGCAAGGAGAACACACAAAAACAACACTGTAATCAAGTAGAAAAAAGCAAAATCGAACAACAAATCAAACTGTAAAACCTAAAAACACAAAACAGAAGCAAAAACTGAACTAGATACATACCTGTGAGTGATTATAGATGAAATTGGCCGAAATTCTCACAGAAACAAGATTCGAACAACTGCATTACACAAAAACAACAAATCAACGATGACAACCCTAATTTCTACAGAAATCAACCAAAAACGAAGAAAAAACATACCTGGAGATCGCGCGAGAGTAAGGAAGCTCGAAATCGAAGAGAAACGAGGAGAAATCGCGGCGAAATCGTCCGGAATGCTTGGAAGAGGAAGGTGGAGTGAAAGGAGAGAAAGAGGAAAGTAACGGGTTGGAAAAAAATGAAGGGAAAGGGGTGGGAGTTTAATTAGGAGGGGTATATATAATTTTCTATAAAAAATTTAATTAAAAAAGGGGAGGGTTAGTTACCACTTTAGATTAGAAGGGATGTTATATTACACTCAAAGAGTGTAATAAAGGGCAAAGGGCCCCGTTTTGCGAAGTGAAGCGGGTAAACTCCTGCTTACCACTGATGGGCCTCAATCGGCCCAAACGAAAGATACAAACCAGATGGCTGATTTGAAGATAATATTGGGTTGAGATTAATGTTAAGACATTGAATGTTGGGGATTAATATTTATTACCTCAAACATTTAGCTTTTCAGTATATTAGGATAGGATAACTATTAGAAAAAACAAAAGTTTAAGAATGAAAGTTTAACCAAGATGGTTGGTAAAACATATATATATTGGAAGAAAAAAAAAAATCTACATCCGGCCATTTTTTTGCAAGTATGTAAGCATAACAATTAATTCACGGAAACATGAGCTCATGCCAAAATTATATATTAACCTCAACATCCATACCATAGGAAGAATATAGACAAACTTATTGCCAGGGGTAAATACCCTAAAATGTATTGTTTTGTTAGCTTTTGTCCTAATTATTTAGGCAATGGCTATATGCACGCGAATCGATGCATATATGCACGCGATTCTGTGCGCTCATCTTATGCGCACGCATCTGTGCGCAGTTCTTATGCGCATACATGTTTTACGGGGTATTACGGGTACTTTTCGTAAATTTTCAGAGTCTGTAACACCTTGTGCGCCTAACTACTGCGCACAGGTTGAGAATCTGTGCGCCGTGTTTCTGCGCACTCTTCAGACATAGTAGCCGTTGAAATTTTTGAAAAAAGTAGCCGTTAAATGTAAAACTGTGCGCTGAGGTTCTGCGCACAGGTGCTTTAGGGTTTGGGTGTGTGCGCGGATGGTTAGCGCACGGGTCTTTACAGTTTCATTTGGACCACAACGGTCATAAATGTGCCTATATAAAGCCACAATCTCTTCGTTTCCAACAAATTCATTCAACACCTCTTCGTTTTCCAACAAATTCATTCAAAATGTATCGTCGTAATCAAAAGTCTCGTATGTTAGAGTTGATTAATCAAAGTTGTGAAGATAGTGATGAAGAACACGATTGGGATAGCGGATCACAAGAAGAGGAAGACGACCCGAACGACGACGAATGGTTGGATGGTTTCTTAGAAGACGAAGAGTTCGGCGACTGGGATCCGAGTGGTGAATTTGTGGTTAGTATAATATGTTATAATTTGAAACATATGGTAGCGTAATTAGTTTCAAATTAGTTTCATATGCTAGAATAATTAGTTTCATATGCTAGAATAATTAGTTTCATATGCTAGCCTAATTAGTTTCATATGATAGCCTAATTAGTTTCATATGATAGCCTAATTAGTTTCATATGATATCCTAATTAGTTTAAAGTAATGATTCGTATTTTGCCTTGTTATTTTGGTAGTAGTGTAATTGTCGCTCTACAATTACGTATAGGGGAAAGATTATTCGGATTATTTTAGAACCGCACAATATTGGGATACTCCGCAAGAATTGTACGAGTGGGCGAGAGATAGAGGAAAGGAGTTAGTGATAGCTTTGGTAACGCGTAATTCAAGTCCGTACCAAATAAGTATTGTGTGCGATAGATTTGGAAAACCAAGATCTGGGAGGCCAAAGGTGAACAAAGAGAATCCAGAGTTGGCTGTTCCTAGGCTTAGAAAGTCGAAGTCGAAGAAGTGTGAGTGTAGATTTCAGCTACTAGCAGTGCGAAAGAAAAACATTCCCGGGGTCGCAGGAGAAAAATGGATTTTAGGTGTGATAGAAGGTCGGCATAACCATGTGCTACTTGCTAGTTTTCATGGGAATGCATTCATGGGTCGAATGACGGAGGAGCAAGAGCTTTGTGCTAGGCGGTGGGGAGATGGAACTGGACGCAAGACGCCAAAAGAAATTATCTCTAAATTGAGGGAGAAGTACCCTGGTAATGTTACTTCAAGGAGACAAGTTGCAAACTTTTTGCAGAAGGTGAATTACGAAGATCGCGGAGAGCTAAACGTGACACAGTGGTCGCTTAAGTTTTTGCGAGACCACGACTACGTAGTTCACCCACATAGAGACACGACAAACGGAGAGGTTGCAATATTATTCTTTGCTAACCAAGAGTCGTTGCGTTTGTTGAAGAAGTACCCGTACGTGGTAATTATCGATGCGACGTACAAGACAAACAAGTAAGTCTCTACAATACCTTGGTCGATATTTAGTTCGGATAATGATATATGTTCTGTAGTGATATATTTTAATGTTTCAATAGATATGAAATGCCGCTCGTAGAGATCGTTGGATTCACCAGTACACACAAGACGTTCAACATCGCGTATGCATTCACTAAAGCGGAAAGGATTTATCATTACACATGGATAATGATTCAATTGAAGTCATTATTCATAGATTTGGGAGTGATGCCAACGGCTATAATGACAGATTGCGAAGACGCGCTGATAAAAGGGATAAAGACTGTTTTCGGGAGCGAAGTTCAACATCTGTTGTGTTGGGTGCATATCAAACACAACATTGAGGCACATGCTTCGACCATCCTAAAGAGACAAATTAAAGTGGAAGCCTTTGCAGGACAATGTTGGGGACTATTTTGCTCAGCTACTGAAGAGACCTATGAACTGCGGCTCGAACAGTTGAAGAGATCTTGGAAGAGCGGCCTTGTGGGATACGTCGAGAGAACATGGCTTAATCCTCACAAGACAAGTATAGTGAGGGCTTGGACAGATCATAAGCTTCATTTCCTTACGAGGACTTCAAACAGGTAAATATTGATATTTTTTAGTTAAAGACGATTATATCATAACGGCGTACTTTCTTAACTTACCAACTTAACTGTTTTTTAGAGTTGAAGGGATGCACAAGGTTTTGAAAGATATTATTGGTTCCAGCAGAGGGGGCTTTAACAGAGTGATCGTACGGATCCATCATTCAGTACTCCTTCAGATTGATTCAATTAGGGCGAGCATGAACATGTCTCTCTCCAAACGACCAACTGATTTTGATGATCCAAACATGCATCCGCTTGGAAGGGCTATTTTTTCCCGACTATTCTACAAAGTGTCAGACAGGTGTTTTGATCATTTGTTGGCTACTTATGAGATCATGTTGACGGGGAAATTTCCTGAACAATGCACCGACCATTGGGTGAGGAACTGTCTTGGGTTGCCGTGCGTCCATCAAATTGCACACGCTATCATTTCAAACACACCCCTGATTGAGGATGACATTCACCCGTTCTGGAGGGATTTGCATTGGGATGACACTCCTGAAACAGAAGACGACCCAAATCTGAAGGTCCGAATGAACATTATAGAGTTGCCTGAATATCTCCTACTCGTCGTCTCTGCCTGGGACGACGACCACCTCTAACTGGAGCCGCAACCTCCTCACCAACAACCTCCTCAACTGCAGCCCCCTCAGCGACTCCCTCAGCAGCAACACCCTCACCACCAACTCCCTCAGCACCCTCCTGACCTCTCCCTCTCCCTCTCCCTCTACCTCTCCCTCTCCCTCTCCCACCACCTCGGCCTCTGCCTCGGCCTACAGCTTCCCCCGCACGGGCACGCTTCCTAACCTGCACCGGGGGCACCAATGGTACATCGGGAGCGGGCCCTGGAAGAGGACCACGCGACCATATCCATCTCGCTATATGCGTCTCATAAGAACACAATAGGTGAGGCGCACGTGGACGACAAATGTCCTGCATCGACTCCCCGAGCCAAGGAAAATATGTCTGTGGGGCATGGTCATCGTCGTCTAAATCTCCCGACACTGGCTCTGAAGATGCGACTGGCTCTGCAGATGCAACCGTAGGAGGAGAAGATGTCGACGTTTCTGCATCTGTCACTGCAGGTAAATCCTGAAACAGAGGTGCGTCCTGGATATCATAGTCATCCGTGGTCACCTGCGCCTGTACTCGTGTGGGCTCGATAGGGTCGAACGCAGTAACATATCGACCAGGATAATCTAAGTCGTCATGGAAATCTGCTCTCTGTCCATCCATCTCCATGTGCGAACCATCTATCTCCTGCTGCTGCAGCTGTGCCTCCTCGTACTCATTCCCTGGCTCACGGCGCTCAGGTGATCCGGTGCCGAAAAATCGTTCGAGGGCCTCGAACGATAATCGCACACCGGCTGCCACATCATGTCGACGTGGAAGCCGTTCCGCTACTGGTGCGGGCATCGTGTTGCCCGTCTGATCCATGACGGCTTGTATAGTCTACATGTTTTTACATTTTTAGTATGACTAATTCATACTAAAATATTCGGAAATAATTTGCAACTTCGTAATCAAATTCGAGTCTTTACATTTTTTAATAGAAATTGTTAGAAATTTAACAATTAAGTCATAACTATTTATGACTGTTAAGTTTCTAATATTTAATTCATAATTACTAAAAAATAAACATCTCAACTAATACGAAATAATAATCACTACTATTACTAAAAAATTACAATTAATACGAATTCATAATAATTCGATTAGGCATTCGATTAATGCATAATAATCTGAAACTTAATCGTAATTATAAAAAAATACGATTAATAAGAATTTTAATATTTAATTCATACAAAACTGAAATTTAATCGTAATTATGAAAAATTACGATTAAATTACAATTAATACGAATTCTAATATTTAATTTAATTCATAAAAAACTGAAATTTAAACGTAATTATGAAAAATTACGATTAAATTACAATTAAGATACGAATTCTAATATTTAATTCATAAACTTAAATTGAATCGTAATTATTACAAAAATAAATTACGAATAAATTTCCAAAATTAAATACGATAAATATTAGAAAAAAGCGGGTTTAGAAATTTTATACCGAATAAAGATCATGCGGTGTCTCCGGAACCCGAGTCGCCGGAATAGTCGCCGGAGGAGCGTTTGCCGCTGCCAACGCGGCTCGAGTCGCATACCGCCGGCCACCTCCATCCACCAACGCTTCATCGTCGGACAAGGTCGCCGGAGGTGGCTCCGTTGGGACGGAAGTCGCCGGAGGTGTTGGGATTGGGACGAAAGTGGTGTGGTCGGGACCGGAAGAATGAGGGGGTTCAGAATCCATTGACGAAATTGTGTTTAGACGAGGGAAACGCTCGGAAATGGAAGAAATTGTAACGGCGCCGTCGAGCTACAGTAGAAAATAAAGAAAGAAGGAGGAAGAAGAAGAAGCTGCTGCGCGCAGGGTTTAATAAACCCTGTGCGCAGTTCTTCTGCGCACTAATATGTGCGCACAAGTTCAGCGCACACGTTCGGGAATCCGAAACGTTGTGCGCTGAACTTTTGCGCATTAGATATTATGTGCGCTTTGTTACTGCGCACACATTTGACAGAAATCGTCAGAATTTTCTCATTTATCCCGAAAATACCCTTGTGCGCAAGAAAACTGCGCACTAACTTATGCGCATAACATCTGCGCACTAAATTGCGTGTATATAGAGAAAAAGTCGCGTGCATATAGGCGTTTCGATTATTTAAGTTATATGATTCTACCCCTATTTATATACATGTGCATTGCACGTGATCCCATTAGCACGCTGGAATGGAAAGGAAAGGCCGGAATGAACGAAGCCTTCGCCGGAGCAGGACGCGCAAGTCGTTTGCCTGAGTGAGGTGTTCGCCGGAGCGGGCAAGGTCCTCCGACGTCGCTTCTCCGCACCGGCCTCCCAGCTCCTTCCCCGTCACCTCCGTAGTCACGGGAATTGGATCCATCGTTGTAGTATCGCCGCCGTCGAAGTCTGGAGCTGTTGGTGTTTCAGGCCTGCATCATTAGTGACATCACCATGATCATCACATGAAATGGATCTGTTTTGTGCAGCAAGAGTTTGGAACGAACGATGAAATGGATCTGCTGGATTACTGTTTTGTGCAACAATTTTGTAGGCATATTACTGTCTTGTGCAACAATTTTGTTATCATTCTTGCATTTTGTGGGCATATTACTGTTTTTGTGCAGCAATTTTGTTGGATGATATTATTTTTAGTGCAGCAATTTCACCAACAATGTTTACGGCACCTAATAAAGCTAGTATTAGAGACATTTCTTTATACACTCCAACTAGGAGAAACTGGGATTTCTAGCTCTTATACAAACTGAGACATTTTTATTGTAAGTCATGTCTTACTCCATTCTTTTATATATTGTACTGTAAATTAACGTGACATTATACGGTCAAACTAGTGTGAATTTGAGTTATCATTTACTGCTTAAATAAGCAAGGAATATAGTAAGTCATTGTGATTATGGTTGTCCTTCACTTATATACACGAAAAATAATTTGTCAACACCACTATAACTTGTCAACAATATACTACACGGGTAATTAAACTGTCAACATGAATAATAATTTATCAACACCACTAATAACTTATCAACAACATACTACACGGGTAATTAAATTGTCAACACAAATAATAATTTGTCAACACCACTAATAACTTGTCAACAACATACAACACGGGTAATTAAACTGTGAACACGAATGATAATTTGTCAACACCACTAATAACTTGTCAACAATATACAACATAGTTAATTAAATTGTCAACACGAATAATAATTTGTCAACACCACTAATAACTTGTCAACAATATACAACACGGTTAATTAAATTGTCAACACGAATAATAATTTGTCAACAACACTAATAACTTGTCAACAACATACAACACGAGTAAATTTAATTGTTAACACGAGAGATTAAATTCTACTAATTACATATGTGCTTCCTTTAAGTATCATGTGTGGGAAAATTAACTTGCAGCAAGAACTAGAACATCTCATTTTGTTTTGTTTTTTCCTCTTGAAATGAATCATGTATGGGGACATTTTTGTTTGTGCTGTACTCAAACTACCTAAACTCCACTATTTGTCTAGCTATATGACATTAACAATATCATCCATAAATGATTGCCGCGTAACTACAGAGCCTTCATGATGTTTATATCATCAACAACGTTGTTATGCATATACGTTTTTGTGTTGTCACTAATCAGCATTCTTGATAGAGGAGTACACATCTGGCATTCTAACTGTCTTCCATTTCTATCTCATCTGCATCACTAACTGGTTAACTCGACTGTTCTTAAACTACCTAAACTCCACTGTTCATTTACTCAGATCCCAACCATAGAAGCACGACTTCGTAACTCGATCCCGTTTTCACTACACTGTTAATCTATTAACACTTATATGTCAACATGAACGGTGACTTCGACTGCCGAGGTGGTGATCTCCGACTTGAGGGTTCGAAGCCTAAGAGCCTTGAGAGCCTTTATGAGGTCGGGTAAGAGGTCGGTTCTGTCGTCGCAGCAAAGGGAGATAAGCACGTGGAATAGAAGGCTATGGGGGCGGTTTCCAGTGCGGAATGGAGGTCGGCGCAGCGGTGCCGGAGGCGGAGCGGAGCCGGCGACGGAGAGGGGACAACGACGGAGCAAAGGCTCGTCTCAAAGCGTAGGCCGGAGCGGAGCGAGGCCGGCGATGGCGCAAAGGGCCGAGCTTCACATGCTGTTGTATATCTTAGCGCGTGGGATGAGGTAGGGTATATTATTAGAACATAGTAAGAGGAGTCTAGAAATATAGATTATAGTGCCATTAGGGCAATGGACACAAATAGTGTTGGACTACGGAGTAAATAAGTGTGATGATTTAGTAGTATTGAACTAATTGAAGTGTGATGAATTCAGCGGTCTTAAAAAGCCCAGATGTTAGTTGCGCACTTCCTTTTCATGAGCAAGGCCTCGTCTAACCATAATCTGTATGAAGTCCAACATGACACTTGGGTGAAACTAGCCAACAGGGTAAGAGATTTAACATTTGGGCCATATGAAAATGAGAAAATTTAGATAACAGAAATAGAGAAAATGGTGGGAGGATTAAACAGGATACCTCAACTGTCATAGCATGAAAATGAACAAATTGGAGACACATTTAGGGGGGGAACACCAATGAGGAACCCTAATTGATACTTCTAAGAATGAGAAGACTTCTATGGATGAAGATAACCGAAATCTGCACCTGACGTTGTGCAACAAACCCTAACTAGCGTAAAGTAGGACATGCATGGAACAATCGAAGAATACTTGAGCATGATGATTCCACCTCACCGATAAAGGTGGAGGGTAGCGCCGTAAGAGGTGGAGAAGGAGGTGGACGAGCTTCAAGTAAGAGCAACCCTAGAGAGTCGTTTTTTCAAGTCATGCATGGAACAATTCACATCTGGAGGAGAACTGGAGAGAACAAAACAATATTATGGCAAATGAATGGTATATGGAAGTCGAAATTGACAAAGATGAAATCCAAAGGCAAAGAAAGAGACAACGATAGAATACCAAAAACCATATCGTTTTCTGGAGGAATAAGTGAAACGGCCTAGCCAAATTAATAAAAAGTCTGGTATCGGGCCAATACCAATTACATTGAAACGAAAAAGTAATCAAAACTTACTAGTATAAAAGATGAGCAAGCCCAAAAGACCCAACATTTAAATGAATAGTCCGGTACCAATTACCTCAACTTTCTCAAGGCCAACTAATTTTTTTAATAATATATAAGTAGAGAATTGTATGAAACACGAATACGATGGAGGTCCAAAGTACATTGTATAGAGATGAAGGATCATGTAATAAAATAAAATATATGAAAAATAAATTCTTCAACGAATTTTAGATCGATCGGATTCAGATAACCGAAAACTTTTCTAATCAGGTTAGGTCGAGTTCTTTTCCAGATTGAGTCAACCGATGGATTGGATAACTTTAACGGATCTACTCATTTCTCTCTCAATTGAACTAACATTGCTATATTGGATCATCGAATTTATCTTATTGCTATATTGAATCATCGAATTTATCTTATTGCTATATGGATCAATTGAATTTATCTTATTTCAAAAATAAAAATTGAATCTAGTGTATAACTATATAACTATTTAAGTAAACCTCAATTTGTACTATGCGTCACTATCACTATGTAATTCAATTTTCCATATATCATAATTTTTTAGCATTGATCACGTGTTAATTTTTCATATTTTCTCATTTTTACTAATTTTATTCGGAACATTTGTTTGCACCAGGGTTATTTATTAATGAGCCACATATGTAAGCGCTCCGTTATAGCGTTCAAGTATTTCCTTTGAATTTTTTTTAAACGTTGCTTAGTGGCCTTTAATTTATAGGCTCAACCAATAAAAATATCCGTGTGAAACTCAATCCCCATTTTATTTTGTGATTATGGCAAAATTATTTTAAAATATTATACTTTTTAGCATTTTGTGATTACTTTATTAATTTCATTTTTGTTCTTCTCTTGTTTGAAAGATACTATACTTTTTAAATATTTCCTACTATCTTCTTTTGGGGAAAAGATCTGGTGAGGATGGATCCTTAAATGAGGACTGAGGATCATGCACACAAACGCTATAGTTAGTGCACACACACGTTAAAACTCATGCACACAGTATTTGATGATGCATACATCAGTGACAGATGCACACAGTGTGTGCATTAGTTATAACTCGTGTGTGCAGTAGTTATGACGTTTGTGTGCATCATCCTCAGTCCTCATCTAAGGACCCATCCTCACCGGAACCAAACTCATCTTTTTGTTTATTCCTACCAATTCACAATTTGCAAAACTTTTTAAACAAAAACTATTTTTTTAATAAAAGATATATTAATTTTACTATTTTAAAATAAATATATAACTTTTTACATAAATTTAATCCAAATCACGTGCGATGCTCGAGAATTGAACTAAGTATGAATATACAAATATGTTCTAAGAATCCAAGTACCTCTCAAATGGGTGGTGGACTAAAAATGTTAAAAAAGGTGTTTTATTGTAATTTACTACTCCCTCTGTGTCGAAAAGAAAGTCCCAAAGGACAACTTTTGCTAGAATTAAGGCAAAAATAAAGGACAACAAATATGAAAAGAGATGAGAGATAAAAAATTAATTTTTTTATTATAAGCCAATCAGAACAAAGATGAAGAATTTTACAACCAATCAAATTGCTTCATTTAGAGCAAACAGATCACCATTTTTTCCTACCCAAAATACCCTTACAATATTCTTTCTCTTTCCCTGTACAATCTCTATCTACTTTCAGTTTCCACTTTCACCATTACAAGTAAAAAACACAGTGCATAAGTAAAAAACAGAGCATTCAATTTTACTTATAGCAACATCAATGCCTGGTGGGGATGTCCTCAACTTTCGATTTAAATGAAGCTCCAGATGATGACGTCATTAGAGAAGAAATGGAGGGAGAATGGTCACAAGATAGAGAAACAAGTGGGGACATTGATCTACCATTTGACCTTAACTTCTCATCTGAGCATCATCATCCAGAACCAGAGGCAACAACAGAGGCATCAGGACATCATCAGTCATCCACACGCAGGCTCAGCAAGGATCAGAAATGGGCAATACTGAGTTATCTTCTCGAGAGGACATCAGATGGGAAGCTACCACAAGGTGCCATCAATGAAGTTGCACAACATTTCAACAAAACACGTAAGAGAATAAGCAGATTATGGAATAAAGCTAAGCAGACATAGCAACATGAACTCCCTAACCCGAGTACAAGATTTCACCTATGTGGAAGGAAAAGAGTTCAAGTAGATCAAGAGGCAATCAAGGCAATAAGCATGGGGGCTAGGACTTGTGTTAGAGACTTAGCAAGTTCTCTATCCATATCCAAATCAGCATGTCATAGAATGATTAAAAAAGGGGACATGAAGCCACATTCAAATGCCCTGCATCCAGGACTGTCAGAAATACACAAGATCACAAGGCTGAAATGGGTTCTAAACCTACTTTAAGGGGACACAACATACAACAAAAAGGAGTATTTTCCTATGTATGATTTCGTCCACATAGATGAGAAGTGGTTCTATCAAACAAGGAAAACACAGAAGTACTACATAGCCAGAAGTGAGAAAGGTCAATACATTTCCATTCACATATGAAGAGCCAGCAAAGAGAAAATAAAAAAACTGAGCCAAGGGGACATTGATCACCAAACTAGTGGAAAGAATCAACAAAAAAGAGACAAGAAGTATGCTCATCAATCAAATTATTCCAGCAATCAAGGAAAAGTGGCCAGATGATGGAAATCATAAAACCATATTTATTCAGCAAGATAATGCAAGCCCTCATATAACTCAAGATGATCCTGAGTGGCAAGAGGTATATCAACAAGAAGATTTCACATTTATACTGATACAACAACCAACAAATAGTCCAGATTTTAATATTCTAGATCTTGGTTTCTTTAGGAGTATTCAGTCATTAATGCACAAAAAAAATGCCAAAGACAGTAGATGACATGCTCAATGCAGTTATGCAAGCTTTCTATGAGTTGGATCCTATAACATTCAGTGATGTATGGCATACAATGCAGTTTGTTATGAATGAAATTTTGAAATCAAAAGGGGGCAATGGCTATGACCTACCACATGTTAATAAGAGAAGGATGAGAGCCGAAGGTATGCTACCAACAGTAATTAAAGCACCAGAGTGGCTGTGCAAGAAGCATGGAATATTGTTCATGAAGGGGGACAAGGTAGCATGGCAACGGAAACTCAAGAAGATCCCACAGAGAATCAAGATACTCAAGGAGCATCAGAGGATCAACAAGAACCAACAGAAACTTAAGACCCACCAGAATCACAAGAACCAAACTGAAGGGGACACAACAGTTAAGATAAGTTTCTAAACTTCACATCACTAGGTAGTCTTGTGAACTTAAGAAACTCTTTTGTATGCTACATATTTTGAAAGTGAATGCTATGGATGAATATAAGTTTTTGGATCTCAGTTGTCCCCAATCAGCATAGAATCAAACCCAATTTTTGCCAACTCATAATACCAGATACGCCTAGCAATTCAGTTACAAGTAACTGGTGGCTTATAGCACATTTAAGTTAGAAAAATCAGAGGATTATCATCTCACATATAAGGATTCATCATCGATCAAATACCAAAAAAATAACTGATCAAAACATACCAGATAGGCATCTACTTAATTGCAAATTACTGATCCAATGGCAAATTAAGTTTGTGATCTTAGAAATGCATCTCAGTTTAAAATTTCATCAAAGATATTGAACAATATCTCAGTTACCATCAAGCCCTCACAAATACATTGCTAATCACAACTTAAAATATCACAATGAAATCAGAAATAATGCAAAAGAGTTCCTATAGCACGTTAAGACAGTTTTTTCATGGTATATTTTTATCCAACATAGCAAACCACCCAAAACAGAGCATCAAAAGAGTGCCTCACATAGCACATAGACCATCACAACCTGTATGCACTACATTCTGTTCAAAACAGAGCACATCGATCATCACAACCTGTATGCAAAGCAGATAATCCACAAAAAACAGAGCAGATAATCCACTAAGTACAACAGATAATCCACAAACCAATATCAAAACCAGATAATCCACAAAAACCAACAGAGTCCAACATTATCCACAAGCCAACATCCAAAACAGAGCAACATTATCCGGGAACAACACAAAAGGTCCAGAAGTACCAAAACAGAGTCCAAAATATAGAGCACAGGGGAATTAAACCATAGAAGGGACTTAGCTAGATCGAGACAGTCTGCCAGAAATGACGATCAGCTCAGGGGACAAAGGGGCATTAATATCCGGCGGCAACAACTCGATAGGGGCATCATCATTCATGTAGTCGTCGAGGAGCACGAGCTCACGTGTGGTGACGTCGGGGACCCTCATCTCAGGTGTAGGCGTGTCGGGGATCACGATCACCTCCCGGGGCCGAGAAATCGCCTCGTTCTCTGACAGTTCCGGCGACCACTGCATCTCCACTGACTGCCTCTCCGGGTAGGAGCCTAAGATTTCAGTCGGTGTGATCTCCGGCAGACTGAGACTGAAAGAATGATTCCCATCGCAACGGGGACCCTTTTTGCAAGGAGGAGAAGGATTGCAGCCGCCTGGAAGAGGGATGGAGAAAGATTGGTCGCCGGATTCCTCTTTCACCGCCGACAATTCCTCTTCCTCTGTCGGCGTTGAATCCCGCATGAACGAGGGGGTGCTCGATGGCTCAGGATCAGAGGAAGGTTGGACTCCCTGCTCATAGGAGGGAGGAGAATCGCTCTTGGTAAAGCTTTGAGAGGGACGACTATGTGAGGAATTAGACATGGTGTTTGAAGGGGACAAGTCACCGGCGGCGAAAAATCAGAAGCGAGAGAGGGAGAGAGATTAGGGTTTCTGAGGCTGTGAGAATGAGGGAGAGGGGCAGGGGAAATGGGTATTTACAGAGGAGAGGATTAGGGTTTTTGGTTTTGGGCTGGGTATTTTTGGGCTGAATTGGGTTGGGCTAGATTAGGTTAATCGGGATTAGATTAGGGTAATATGGGTTTGGGTGTGCTTAGCAGACCGAGTGTTAATTTGGGTTTAGGGTTTAATTTGGGTTTAGGTGTTAATTTGATTAATTATAAAATGGGTTAGGTAGATATTGAAGAAATTTAATGGAGATGAAGTTAGTTGGATGAATTAACGGAGTAGAGATTTAATGGAGAAGATGATGTAGATGATTGATTTGATTGATAAAGTGTTATTGAGAGTATAAATGAATAAGATTATAAGGGAGTAAAATAAATATGAATAAGGGTATTATGGGAAGAAATCTATGGCTAAAAATGGAAACGGGACAATCAAAAGGGGACGCCCGAAAAGGAAACGGGACAAACAAAATGGGACAGATGGAGTATATATTTATTGAAACAATACTCCCTTATTGCCACGATATCCCCTCTTTCACCATATCATGGGGCAACAATTCATCCATTTCTTCTCTTAACTACATTCGGAACCCCGCGCTTCGCGCGGGCCAATTACGAATTTATGTACCTTGTTAGATGTGAATTTTGTATGCAGTTTAACATTGTTAGATAGAAGCCCCGAAATTGAATTGGGGCTAATTATATTCACAACCTTCCGATACAACATTATAGCGTTTAACAAAGTTAAATTTTATAAACACAATCGGTCAACAAATTGATAGAGATACACACTCTAGCCTTTGTAATTAGAGGATATAAATACATATGTTTTTAATACCAATAAACCATAGTAATGGCATAGTAATTTAAAGAAGAGCATATATATAGTTATTTGCTGCATAATTTGAATGTATATGTATAGCGATAATTGTTGCCTACAGGTTTGCATATGGATCAAGATCTTCCCTCACAAAGATTTTTAACCCGCATCTATTTCAATTGGTGTCATGCGTGCATGCTCAAATGCACACATAACAGAGTTGAAAACTTAACTAATATAAGAAGAGGAGGTATTGAACAAAAAGGTGAGACCGTGAGACTAAAATGCTTAGCATCCAAAGTTCAACTCTCAAATGTACTCAATGGAAAATCCATTTCCATCTTATAAGGAAGAAAATTGCATTTATAAACACATCTACGAATAAATAAATAAAACACAAAAATGGAATATTTAAAAACTACATTTGAAAATCTCTTCTCCTTGAGTAACTGGTGCATTTTACAAAGTCAGCAACAACACTTAATTCAAGAGAAAACTGGTGAAAATCAGTTGCTAAGCAGAAGGTGATTAAATATTTATCTTGGGGTCATCTCTTGATTACTTATGTCTCTTGCTTTAAGAATATCAAAACCTCATATTTGGACTCCTAGATGTCGTTGCCTGCAGTGATCACATTCTGAAAGTAGACATGACATAGTGACATATATCAATAGTGGTTTTAAAATGTTGAGTTTTCTTCAAAAAAAAATTTAGATAAAAACAGAGAACAATGCAGGTGAAATTGAATTTATACAACCAATGCCTAATTAAACCAGTTGAAATAAGGGAAAAAACAAACAAACATTATAAAACCAGTTAGACTCCGCAGAATACTTCACCGTATATAATAGATGACTGAATATTTAAGAGTCAACTCCCACTATATAAAACATTTTATTCCTACACTTCTAAATACTTCATAGTTATACAAAAGAATCTAATCTTATAACCTTTTAATATTTTCTTAGGACCCGTCATATCATTTAATTCGATTCATCAACATTTGACAAACAATAACCTTCCATTTGAATAATTTCCTTTGTGTATCGTTCCATCTACCTGCCATTATAGGAGTATTTGACAACATATATGTCTTCCAAGAAGATATCTAGACATGCAAAATGGACTTATGCTAAACATTCATAGATTTTTGTATACTGGACGAATACTCAACGTGAACATGCCCCTAGCAAGACTACACAGTACACGGACAATTCATTTCGCTGCAGTGTTCTAAAAGAAACAAAGAATTAGAAAAGAAAAAGAAAAAGAAAACAGTACACACCTCAATAGAGATGAACAAATTTTCAATGCAGCAAAAAATTGTACGATAGCAAGAGACTCAAAAGGCAATCTAACTTACTTTGCATCTTCCATGGAAGAGAAGTACTCGTCGCCGTATCTCTTTGCTGGAAAATTGTCCAAGATTTGTGCCTCAAGAACATGTAATCCTCGTCTGAACTGTGAATCAACAATCCACCACACTATCAGAGCAAAAAAGCATAGGAAATTCAGCCAAAAAAGCATCATAGACTTTCCTTATACTATGATCGTTGGTCTGCAAGATTAGTACCCACATTAGAAGGACATAGTAGAAAGAAAAAGATTGTAAAATCCTAACCAATATATTTCTCAAACTAAAATGCTAGACAATTGGCCATTGTAATAAACTATCAGAGGAGAATTAAAAAAAAAAAAATGAAGCTACCAAGTAAAGATTAGCCGTAATTTGAACTCTTAGAGCCATAGCCAACACAAAGATATGCAGATCTAGGGAAGATTTCAAATATGTAAAAATATTGTGCAGATCAAGCAGAAACCATAATTTGAGGACTCCAATATCAGCTTAATATGCAAACAAAGCTTAAGAGACAAAATTGAAGCATTCAAAATTAGAAAAGTGGCGAATAAACCACAGCGTGTGCAGCATAATGGATGGCAACTGCAAAAGCATGCCCACACAATAGCCAGATAATGGCATCACCTATGCAGGATAAGGAGCAAGAGATAAGCTCTGCATTAAACATTTAAACATGAAGATCAGGAGGGGAGGGTGATAAGCGGTATTTTACATAGCGCTACTATAGGTTATTAGCTCATTTTGTATAGGATTATGCTAGATGTTATGATGTATTCTGTAATGATGAAGTTCTGGAGAGTTGAGTCACATATGAGATTACAGAGGATGATGTGGAGCATTGAAGCATAAGAAGAGGAGTCGAAGCTGATGAAGACCACAGGATGAAGACGAAGACGAAGCATTGGAAGCAGCTGAAGACGAAGTCACAGAAGCAATTCCGCGACCGTGGGTCCCAAACCGCGATCGCGGAATTTCCACCGGACCAGCCTTGTTCACAGAACAAAATCCGCGATCGCGGGTCCCAAACCGCGATTGCGGAAATCCGCCAGAGAAGACTTTCTTCATTTGCCCGATTTAGTATGTTGTGATTACTTCTGTAACGTTTTTACCTTCAATTTGGCAGTTAGATTCTACAGAGACTTATATGTTTTTAGGTGTGGATGATCTTCTATCATCTTCTACATTCCATTTTCCAAGTTTTAGAGTTTTCTCCCAAGAACTTCATGAGTTGCTGAAGTTTCCATTGTTTTGCTTGACATTTGAAGCTTTCGGATTGATTAAGTTGTGAGACTCCTTTCCTTTGTTCTATTCATATTGATTGTCTCTATTCTCTTGTGTGTATTGTTATTGAATTAGATTTGCTCATTTAGATTGGCCATCTAAGTAGTTTCATCTCATTCATATTGCTATTGTTTGGTTATTTCTAGTTGAAATATCATACTTGTTTGTAGCACACACAATTTGCATGAACTAGTTGTGAATGTCAATTGTGAAGAGAATTGAGTACATGTCGAGTATCTGACTAGTTGTCTATGGTATTGCATGTATCTATCCATTCCTGAACTTAAATCTGCTTTATTATTGAATCTTGATAGTTTCAAGGTTATAGTTGAGTAAGGGTTATTAGGACTAGTTGGACTAATAACTACATTAGAACAGGGATTAGAACGATCATATGAGTAATTCGACATAGGATTAAAAAGAGTTTATGATCAACTTGTTAATCTGTTAGTGGATAATTGTCTAGTGAAACACCTTCCATTGATATATTTACAAACCAAATCAACCTTCGTTACTTTGTTCTTAAAACATACCAACCCCCCCCCCTTGGTTACTTACACTCGTTAATCATAATTGTTACTTTAAGAATCGATAACCTGATTCCCTTGGGATGCGACCCTTGCTTGCCTACTATACTTGTTAGTGAGCTTGTTAGGATTACTTGACTTGGCATACGACAATTCGCCACGTCAAATTTGGCGCCGTTGCCGGGGAATCAAATTTTCTTTTCTTTTCTTTAAAGTTCTTGTTTTGATTAACCTTAGTGTTGACTAGTGAATGGTCAACACCCGTTCTACTAATCAGTCTCTTTTTATTCTTGATCCAGAAATCGAGAGGACTTTCCATCGAAATCAGAGAGAGAACAGAGTTGAGACTGATACAGGTGCAATGGAAGACGACCAGTTGTTGACTCCCGAGCAAAGAGCTCTTGCTGACACCCAACATCAATTGGCTGAAATTCAGTTAGTTGTTAATGCCCAACGGGAATTGCTTGAGGCAAGGCAAGATGCAAATGCTCTAAGAGACGGCGGTGTCGTCTGCACATTGAGGGAGCGTACTACTCCCAATCTGACACAGCAACCTCAAGCTGTGGTTCTTCCACCCCTTGCTCATGGGGTGACTTTTGAGCTCAAGTCAGGGGTGATCAATCTGCTTCCCACATTCCATGGTTTGCCTGGTGAGGATCCGATCATGCATTTGAATCAATTCCATGACACTTGCATGACAACCAAACCACCAAATGTCACTGAGGAGCAGATCAAGATGAGAGCCTTCGGGTTCACTTTGAAAGATGGTGCTTGATACGCTACACTTTGTATGGCGTAACTAGGGGTTATTACATTAGTTTAGGAGTGTTATCACAAGTATTTGGAGCTATTGTTATATTCTGAGTTGTTTATGAAGAAGTGAAGAAACGAAGACCAGAACCGAAGAAGAAGAAGATAAAAGATTCAAGACATGAAGACGAAGGCATTCTGCGGAGCAGCGGCGATCGCCACCATCACTATGGCGATCGCCATTCTACAACAGGAGCATTCAGGATTTCGAGAGAGCATGGCGATCGCCATGACTCTGTGGCGATCGCCATGGGGCGACAGAAACACGACAGAGATTTGAATGAAGACCGCGATGGCCAGGAATCTATGGCGATCGCCACAACAAGGCCGAAGATATTCCGGACTTTCCTTATTTTGCTTTGTTTTTATTTCTTTTTATTATTTTCCTATTTTCCTTATTATTTCGTTTAGGATCTTTCGTTTACCATATATTTTGGGGTTAGTTCTCTATTTAAGGACCCCAGTTTCTATCATCTTTTCTATCATCTTTTCCATCAGACAATTTAGTTCTGCAACCATGAGCAGGAACTAATCTCCATTGTTTTACTTAGCGGTTGAAACCTTCAGTTATTAAGTTGTGAGATTTATAAACTCTTGTTCTTTTCCTATGGGTTTGTATTAATTCTCTTGTTCTTCATCTATTGATTTCTATTAGTTTTGCTAGCTTGATCACCTAGTTTGATTGATAGTTTTCTATTGCTAGACTAGGAATATACGGTGGAATTCCTTGTCATTGTAGCGCTCATATCTGCATGATCTGGTAGTTGATTGCTTTTATGAAAGAGAATTGATTGCATGTTAATACTTGACGGTTGTAAGTTATTGCATGCATCCTTATAATTCTTGTGCCCTTTGCTGCTATTTCATCTAATCTTGAGAGGTTTCCCTGATTGTTGAATAGTAAGTATTATCAGGACCGGTTGGCCTGCTAATATATTAAAGATTGGAATATGAACATTCCCTAGGATTGATAAGAACTTGAGATAAATCTATGATCAACTTGATTGACTGTTGTGTGGATACTTGCTAGGTGAAACCCCTTCTCATCATATTCACAACCAAACCTCCTTTGTTTGATACTTGTTACTTTTGTGTTTCATACAATCAAAACCCCCCCTGGTTACTTGTTACTTGTTCACTAGTTGATATTTCACTTGACTGCATTGATTTGGTGTTTTGATTCCCTTGGGTTCGACCTCTACTTACTTGTTATACTCTAGTTAGTGTTTAGAGTTTATTTCTTTGATTTGGCACTACGACTTTAGCCTCATCAAATTTGGCGCCGTTGCCGGGGAATTGAATTATTCCAATTTTGTGCTAATTGTGAAATTATCAACTGTTTGGTGTGAACCTTTATGGTTCAGACCCATGCTACTAACTCATCTCTTGTTGCTTTTGATTCAGAGATTGAGAGGACGTTCCACAGGAGCCGAAGAGCAGCTTTGAACCAAAGTAGCGAGATGGGTGATCGAAATGGACAACCAATGCCTACTATGAGGCAGCTCACTGCCCCGAACTTAGATCAACAACCTCTGGCAGTGAGGTTTCCTGAGATAGCTGAGGGTGTGAATTTTGAGCTAAAAGCTGGATTGATTCATGAACTTCCACACTTTCATGGCTTAACAGGTGAGGACTCAAACAAACATTTGGCTCAGTTTCATGCCATATGTTCTAGCATGAAGCCGAGGGGTGTCACTGAGGAACAGATAATGTTAAGAGCTTTCGGATTCACTCTGAAAGACGCTGCTAATGATTGGCTTTACTATCAAGCCCCTGGGAGTATTGATACTTGGGCTAAGATGAAAAAGGTTTTCTTAGAGAAATACTTTCCAGCAACTAAACTGAGCAGCCTGAAAAAGGACATTACAAATCTCCAACAACACGCAACTGAAAGTCTCTATGAATATTATGAGAGATTCAAGAAGTTGTGCTCAAGTTGTCCTTTCCACAGCTACACTGATCATGATCTTCTCATGTATTTATTTAGTGGACTGATTGATGAAGATCGTCGTATGGTGAATGCATCATGTGGAGGTAACTTTTTAAGATTAACTGTACCTCAGGCTACTGAAATGTTTGAGGAATTAGCTGAGAGCTCAAGGCAGTTTGGTAGCAGGCAAAGAACACAGTCAGTAAGTTCACTTGATCCCGCTAAAATTCAAAGTGATATGAATGAACTGAAAGATATGATGAAGTCATTTATGCTGCAAAGTGGTGGTCGACAACACGTGAGAGCTTGTGGGGTATGCACACTCACAGGGCATCTTACTGACGAGTGCCCACAACTCCAAGAACCGAGTGCTGAGGTAAATGCTGCAGGAGGATGGCAACCTAGGCCTAGATTTGATCCTTATGCTAATCATTATAATCCAGGTACAAGGAATCATCCTAACTTGAGGTGGGATAATCAGAATAATGTTCAAAACCCTCAAGTGTTGCAAAATCACCAAAATCAGCCTAGACCTCAAAACTCTCTGACTGTTGAAGAGATGATTAAGTCCTTAGCTCAATCTGTGATGCAACAAAATGCTAAAACGGAGTCGAGTATTCAGAATCTTGAGAAACAAATAGGACAAATTGCTCAAGTTGTGAGCAACTTAGAAGCTAGAGATTCAGGAAAGCTACCATCTCAAACGGTAGTAAACCCGAGAGAAAGTGTCAGTGTTGTGACATTGAGAAGTGGAAAATTATTGGTTGAGGAATCTAATGCTGAAAAGAGTAAACAAAGGCAAAATCTTGAGACAACAAC
Organism: Oxyria digyna; assembly: GCA_029168935.1. Classification (NCBI taxonomy): domain Eukaryota; kingdom Viridiplantae; phylum Streptophyta; class Magnoliopsida; order Caryophyllales; family Polygonaceae; genus Oxyria; species Oxyria digyna. The sequence goes on along the minus strand of JAPVLV010000010.1, from coordinate 10,866,558 downwards.
TCCAGAAGACCGACCGCGATCGCCAAACATTGGTGGCGATCGCGGTAACATTACAGAGAGCAAGCAGAATCTGGCCGAGAAGGAACCGCGATCGCCACCAATAATTGGCGATCGCCATATTTCAACAGAGGCTAAAGGGTCGCGACCGCGATCGCTGTCCATGAATGGCGATCGCCATGAGTCATCTGAGCCAGTTGACAATTATGTTCGCCCCAACTTTCCTCCTCTATTCTCACAGAAGCCTGTGGCTCCCTTTCCCGAGGCATTGAAGGACACTCGAAGGCCAGAAAACGATAAGGAAATTTTCGAAACCTTCAGTAGGTGCGAGGTAAACATCCCTTTACTTAAACTTGTCAAGAGTATTCCTAGATTTGCAAATTTTTTGAAAGAAGTTTGCACAATTAAAAGGAATCAAAAACTTAAGGGAAGACAAAAGGTTAAAGTTAGTGAACAAGTTTCTGCCGTGTTCCAAAGACGTATGCCTAAGAAATGTGGTGACCCAGGCATGTTTAGCATTCCATGTGTGATTGGTGAAACTAAATTCGAAAAAGCTATGCTAGATTTAGGAGCATCAATCAATGTTTTGCCTTTTTCTCTGTATGAATCACTAGGTTTAGGACCATTGCATGAAACATGAATTGTTGTTCAACTTGTTGATAGATCTAATGTGTACCCGAAAGGGGTGGTTGAAGATGTTCTTGTTATGGTTGGTGACTTGATTTTTCCTGCTGATTTCTTTGTTTTGGATATGGAGCATGACAAGCATGCAGCACCTATTTTGCTAGGTAGGCCTTTTATGAAAACTGCTCAAACTAAGATTGATGTGAACAGTGGGACACTGACAATGGAATTTGATGGGGAGAAGGTTGAATACAATATTTATGATGCTATGAAACATCCCATTGATGACCATTCTTTATGTTCTATTGATGTGATTGAGCCTATTGTGCAAGATGTGTTTGATGTGACTTGTTGTGATGAGCTGAAATCGATCATTGAGAATGATATGGAGGATCCACATGCATATATGTCTCTATCCACTAACATGCAGGTAGTCTTGGCACAATTGAACGCTGAAGGTAAGCCTCCCTACACTTATGTGGGCAATGGCCCCTTAGAACTAATAGTACCGAGTGAGAAGCTCCTACCATCTATTGTGCAGGCACCAAAAGTTGAATTGAAGGAGCTGCCCAAACATTTGAAGTATGCTTTTCTTGGAAAAGGTAAAACATTACCGGTTATTATTTCAAGCCATCTTTCCAAGGAGCAAGAGGAGAAATTAGTGGCAGTGCTTGAAGATCGTAAGGTAGCTTTGGGATGGACCATTGCAGACATCAAAGGGATTAGTCCCTCGACATGTATGCATAGGATTTTGCTAGAAGGGGATCCCAAACCATCCAGACAACCCCAGAGGCGGCTCAATCCACCAATGACTGAAGTGGTGAAGAAGGAGGTGCTGAAACTCCTGCAGGCAGGTATGATTTTTCCTATCTCTGACAGTCAATGGGTTAGTCCTACACAATGTGTCCCCAAGAAGGGTGGTATTCAGGTTGTAGAGAATCAACAAGGAGAGTTGGTTCCTACCAGGTTACAAACAGGTTGGCGAGTTTGCATTGATTACCGTAAGCTGAATGCGGTAACTAGAAAGGATCACTTTCCTTTACCATTTATTGATCAAATGCTTGAGCGACTTGTTGGTCGCCCTTTCTATTGCTTTTTGGATGGATACTCAGGTTATTTTCAGATTGCCATAGCCCCAGAGGATCAAGAGAAAATGACATTTACATGCCCTTTTGGTACTTTTGCATACCGCAGGATGCCATTCGGGTTGTGTAACGCACCCGGTACGTTCCAAAGGTGTATGGTGAGTATTTTTTCTGAGTATGTGGAAAATTTCATTGAAGTTTTTATGGATGATTTCACAGTTCATGGTGAAAGTTTTGATGCATGTTTAAACCATTTGACACTAGTGCTTAAAAGATGTGTAGAAACTAACTTGGTTCTTAATTCTGAAAAGTGTCACTTCATGGTTGAGCAAGGTATTGTGTTAGGGCATATTGTGTCAGCTAGGGGTATTGAGGTCGATAAGGCGAAGATTGATGTAATTCAATCTTTGCCTTATCCTACTAATGTGCGGGAAGTTCGCTCTTTTCTAGGCCATGCAGGTTTCTATCGCAGGTTTATTAAAGACTTTTCAAAGACCTCATCACCACTATGTGAGCTGCTGAAAAAGGAGGTTGATTTTGAGCTTAATGACGAGTGCAAGAAGGCGTTTGATGAGTTGAAAACTCGTTTGACAAGTGCACCAATTATTCAGGCGCCAGATTGGTCTCGACCTTTTGAGATCATGTGTGATGCTAGTGACTATGCAGTGGGAGCAGTTCTTGGACAAAAAGAAGCAAGAGCTTCCCATGTAATTCATTATGCTTCTATGACCTTGAACGGAGCGCAAAGGAACTACTCCACCACTGAGAAGGAGATGCTAGCAATTGTGTTTGCCTTGGAGAAATTCAGACAATATCTACTTGGTACCAAGGTAATTGTTTATACTGACCATGCAGCACTTCGTTATCTTATGACGAAGAAGGATGCCAAACCAAGATTGATTCGATGGATCTTATTGCTGAGTGAGTTTGATGTGGAAATTCGAGACAAGAAAGGTGCTGAAAATTTGGTGGCTGATCACTTGAGTAGATTAGTCAGTGCAGATGACAAGCCAGATATGCAGGAGCAAATTCAGGGAAATTTCCCCGATGACAATCTGTTCGGAGTGGCTACTGTGGCCATGACGCGATCGCTACCATCTAGTGGCGATCGCCATGATTATTCTAATGTTTACAGGAGTACTGAGTCACGACCGCGATCGCCACAAACCATTGGCGATCGCCATGCTTCCACAGAAGCTACAGTCGATTCTAGACCGCGACCGCGATCGCCATTCATTGGTGGCAATCGCCGTTGGCTCAAAGACACTTACATTAACGTCGATCTTGAAGCTACGCTCCTCGCTCTAAAAACCTTCAAACCCTGGTACGCAAATTTAGTGAACTTTCTTGTCATAGGCGAGTTCCCCCCTAATTTTTCCAAGGCTCAAAAGGATAAGATGAAAAGCGAAGCTAGATTCTATGTGTGGGATGATCCCTATCTTTGGAGACACTGTAATGATCAGGTGATTCGTCGATGCCTTCCTGATAATGAGGTACAATCTGTCTTGTCTTTTTGTCATTCTTATGCATGTGGGGGTCACTTTGGGGCAAATAGAACAGCTAGGAAAGTATTGGATGCAGGTTTGTATTGGCCACACATATTTCGTGATGCTTATGCCTATTGCAAAACCTGTGATCAATGCCAACGAGTTGGGAACATGTCTCAAAAGAATGAGATGCCTCAAGCACCAATCATCTTTTGTGAGATTTTTGATGTTTGGGGGATTGACTTTATGGGACCTTTCCCTAGCTCATTCGGGAACTTATATATTTTGCTTGCGGTGGACTACGTTTCCAAATGGGTGGAAGCGAAGGCCACCAAGACTGATGATTCTCAAGTTGTAGCAGGGTTCTTGAAAGAGAACATATTTGCTCGTTTTGGTATTCCCAAGGCTCTCATAAGTGACAGGGGTACTCACTTTTGTAACAAGACGGTGAGTGCATTGCTGAAGAAGTATCATGTCACTCAGAGGGTCTCCACTGCCTATCATCCACAGACCAATGGACAAGATGAGTTGTCAAACAGGGAGATCAAGACCATCTTACAGAAGACAGTAGCTCCTAACAGGAAGGATTGGAGCCTAAGACTTAATGATGCATTATGGGCCTACCGCACAGCCTACAAAACTCCTATAGGTATGTCACCCTATCGATTAATTTTTGGTAAAGGTTGTCATCTTCCAGTGGAGCTTGAGCATAAGGCATTATGGGCTGTCAAGCAATGCAACATGCAAATTAGTGAAGTTGGAGAATTCAGGAAGCTACAATTGAGTGAGCTAGAGGAAGCAAGACTCGACTCCTATGACAATGCTGTCATATATAAGGAAAAGACGAAAGCTTGGCATGACAAGAACATTTTGAGAAAGAACTTCAAAACAGGTGATAAAGTTCTACTATTTCAGTCACGTCTGAAACTTTTCCCAGGTAAGCTTAAGTCTAGATGGGTAGGACCTTATGTTGTTGCCCAAGTCTTTCCCCATGGAGCAGTGGATTTATATGATGGGGAAACTCATAAGGTATTTAAGGTAAATGGGCAACGATTGAAAGCCTATCATGAAGGTTTCACCAACGAGGCCATCGATGAGCAATATTTTACTGAGCCTATTGATGAAACCTGATTGAAAGGCATGAAGTCGAGCCATGACGTTAAATAAGGCGCTACTCGGGAGGCAACCCGAGGTTTGAGTTTGTCTTTGTTTTTGTTCGGGGTAATTTTCTTGTTAGTTTTTCTATGGACAGGAGGAAAGCACCGAAGCTTAGGGTCCGCTACAGTCAGTAGCCAATCCCGCTGTAAGTCTTCTCCCGTTCTAAAAAAAAAAAAAGAAAGAAAGAAAGATGACGTGGATATTTAGGATGTCGTGGCGCTGACTTTGTGCTGACGGGGCACTGACGAAACGGTGACTAGCTGATGTGGAGACGATAAATTGATAAAACTACATGGATTAATCAGTTATGCAGGTGGGCCGGCTGAAAAGGTCCATGATAATAAAAAGCGAAGCCCAAGACCAATCTCATACCTACCCTCACCAATAAAACCCCACCAGCCCCACTATAAAACCCCTCACCCACCCCCATCTTCTCCCTCATCTTCTAAAACCCTAGCCACCCCCAAAACCTCCCAAGCTCCCAAATTCCCTCAAACCACCCCAAAACCTCCCTCAAACCACCCCAAAACCTCCCAACCTCCCATCTCCCTCAAACCACCACAAAAGCCGACCTAAATCCACTGGAGTTCGCCGGAAACCAGCCACCGCGACCGCCTCCATCTCACGGCGATCGCCATCTGGTGACAGAAGCTCAACCTCGGAAACCCAGGCGACCGCGATCGCCATAATCCATCCGCGATCGCCATAGTCCATCCGCAATCGCCATTCTGTTCTGCAGCATTTATTTTGCTTCGAAAATTCTGTGAGTAAAACTTCGTTTCTCTCCTTTGCTATTCATCCCCTTATTATACAATGGTGAGAGGAGTCAAGAGATGTATGACTAAAAAGCAGAAAGAGGTTCGAGATTTTGTGGATTCTAAAGCTGTAGTTACTACTAAGTTTTTTTGCGTACCCACTTTGCAATTGTTGGGTTTGGAAGAATGCACATTGGCATTGTTGAGCCATGGTGGTTTAGGTGGACTTATGACCAAAAACGCTCCCACTGATGAGACTTTGACACGAGACTTTATTGCTACTTTTTCATTCAGTACGGAGGAACGAAATATTGTTTTCATGCTGCAAGGTAAAGAGTATGTTCTTGGTTTTGATGATTTGAGTGTACTATTTGGGGTGACCAAGGACCCTAGTGAAGGTTGGAGTGAGCCTGATCAGAGGGCTGCAGATTTCTGGTTTCATTCTACAGGACAGGTACTGAACCCTTCCATTACTCAGTACAATTACGAGTTCACTCATCCTTGCCTTAGGCTAGCTCACAAGGTGATAGCCATGTGTTTCTTGGGGCGTGGAGAGGTGAACAAGGTCTCTGCTCAGGATCTACAGTTTTTATGGAGCCTCACACCTGAATGTGAGACCGTTCCAGATTGGATCCTGCTTTTTTGCCATAGTGTGGCCAAATACAGGAAGATGGGCAAGAAGGTGGGCAAGATAAGTATGGGAGGAATGGTCACTCTCATTGCCCGACTCTGTTTAGGAGATGAGGCTATCCCTAGTGGTAGCAGCAACTCCAACTATGTTTATGATGTTCCAGGGCTGAGGCGTGCACTGCTTCTAGATGTGCGCCGGGATATTTATACGTGGTTGTCCAAGCATGAGGGCACACACAAGATGCATCTACCTAGATTCATTCCCTTTGGTCCTCTTGCAAGGGATTTTCGACTATTGCCTGATGGTGCTGAGGCTGAGGAGTCTGACGAGGAGGCGGAGATGGAAGTTGACATGGGAGGTCATGATGGTGCTCCAAGGGCTGATCAGGGAGGTCCTCAGGCTGCTGCCCCGGGATTTGATTATGAGCGGATGTACAGTCTGATGGAGAGTATGTCTCTTCAGCAGCAGGCATTCGGGACACAGCTAGCTGAGGTGAGCCGAACAGTGAGCAGCTATGACAGCCGGTTCACCAACATTGAGCAGACCATGCAGACGTTGCAACAGAGGCAGGAGGAGTTCTTTAGGGGTGCAAACCCCTACTACCCACACCATCCACCACCATCACCACAGTGAGTATTATCCTTTCTTCCCCATTTACATTTGTATGTCCTTTATTTTCCATTGAGGACAATGTTTCATTCAAGTATGGGGGAGGGGATGATATGAGTAATTGTACATATTTACTTTCCTAGCATTTCATTTTGCATGTTATAAATCAAAAATTCAAAAAAATTAAAAAATAGAAAAAGCCAAAAATATTGAGAAAAAGGCATACAAAATCCTTGGATAGCAAGATCTATGCAATAAGAAGGTGGCTTGGCCGGCATTAGGCTGAGGCAACAATAAGTCTTGAGAGATGTGAGTTGGTGAGCTCGGAACAATTATTGAGTGGTTGGGATGAAAACCCGAAAGGGCGCCCAAGCAAGATGAGTGTTATAAAAAAAAAATTGAGTGTTTTAGGATCATTATCATCTTGGCGTTATGGTGACATAAGAAGGAGGCGTATAGGAGGATTCGGGTAGGCCACTTGGAGGAATAAGGTGTAGTTCTGAGTTTGTGCTTATTGTATCACATTTGTTCTTGATTGTTGTTGTTGCGTTTTGTATGCTTTGGGCTTATTGAGTATGTAATCACTAGGAGATATTCTTGTACCTCCTGAGGCTTTGAGCATTTCATTGTACGCGTAGCTTTTCTGTAAGTTACTCGGGACGAGTAAAAGTCTAAGTATGGGGGTATTTGATACGCTACACTTTGTATGGCGTAACTAGGGGTTATTACATTAGTTTAGGAGTGTTATCACGAGTATTTGGAGCTATTGTTATATTCTGAGTTGTTTATGAAGAAGTGAAGAAACGAAGACCAGAACCGAAGAAGAAGAAGATAAAAGATTCAAGACATGAAGACGAAGGCATTCTGCGGAGCAGCGGCGATCGCCACCATCACTATGGCGATCGCCATTCTACAACAGGAGCATTCAGGATTTCGAGAGAGCATGGCGATCGCCATGACTCTGTGGCGATCGCCATGGGGCGACAGAAACACGGCAGAGATTTGAATGAAGACCGCGATCGCCAGGAATCTATGGCGATCGCCACAACAAGGCCGAAGATATTCCGGACTTTCCTTATTTTGCTTTGTTTTTATTTGTTTTTATTATTTTCCTATTTTCCTTATTATTTCGTTTAGGATCTTTCGTTTACCATATATTTTGGGGTTAGTTCTCTATTTAAGGACCCCAGTTTCTATCATCTTTTCCATCAGACAATTTAGTTCTGCAACCATGAGCAGGAACTAATCTCCATTGTTTTACTTAGCGGTTGAAACCTTCAGTTATTAAGTTGTGAGATTTCTAAACTCTTGTTCTTTTCCTATGGGTTTGTATTAATTCTCTTGTTCTTCATCTATTGATTTCTATTAGTTTTGCTAGCTTGATCACCTAGTTTGATTGATAGTTTTCTATTGCTAGACTAGGAATATACGGTGGAATTCCTTGTCATTGTAGCGCTCATATCTGCATGATCTGGTAGTTGATTGCTTTTATGAAAGAGAATTGATTGCATGTTAATACTTGACGGTTGTAAGTTATTGCATGCATCCTTATAATTCTTGTGCCCTTTGCTGCTATTTCATCTAATCTTGAGAGGTTTCCCTGATTGTTGAATAGTAAGTATTATCAGGACCGGTTGGCCTGCTAATATATTAAAGATTGGAATAGGAACATTCCCTAGGATTGATAAGAACTTGAGATAAATCTATGATCAACTTGATTGACTGTTGTGTGGATACTTGCTAGGTGAAACCCCTTCTCATCATATTCACAACCAAACCTCCTTTGTTTGATACTTGTTACTTTTGTGTTTCATACAATCAAAACCCCCCCTGGTTACTTGTTACTTGTTCACTAGTTGATATTTCACTTGACTGCATTGATTTGGTGTTTTGATTCCCTTGGGTTCGACCTCTACTTACTTGCTATACTCTAGTTAGTGTTTAGAGTTTATTTCTTTGATTTGGCACTACGACTTTAGCCTCATCAGTGCTAGGTCCTGGTACTATCATTTGCCTACCGGTTCGGTAGATAGCTGGGAGAAGTTGCACAAGGTGTTCTTGGGTAAATATTTTCCAGTTAAAAAGGAAAATGCTCTGAAGAAGGAAATTGCCCATGTAGAGCAAGGTGAAGATGAGACTCTCTATGATTACCTTGAGCGTTTCAAGGGGTTGTGTGCTAGTTGCCCTTTTCATGGGTATGATACCGAGGACCTGGTCCTACATGTTTGCAATGGTCTCCTTAATCATGAAAGGAGAATGGTAGACGCTGCTTGTGGTGGGAGTATTCTCAACATGACACCAGAAGATGCCATGAAAAAGTTGCAAGACATGGCTAAGAGCACTAGGAGTTTTGGTAGGACATACACTAGGAAAGGAGTGAATGCCACAAGCTCAGGAGACCCCGCTCTTATGACCGATCTCGTTGAGCTAAAGAAGATGATCTCTCAGCTGCACAAAGGACATCAACAGGTAAAGGCATGTGGGATTTGCTCTGACCCTTCTCATTTTACAGACAAATGCCCTGAGCTTCAAGATGATGATGTTGCTGAAGTCAATGCTGCTGGTGGATATGGACCTCCACGACCTCGAAATGATCAGCCGAACAACTACAATCCGAGGTATAGAGATCATCCAAATTTCAGATGGCGTGATCAGAATGAACCCCAACCTCAAGCTCAGGCCCCACGACCCAATTCTGGACCTTCAACTGCAGATATGTTGAGATCATTGACTCAGCATTTCACAACCCATGTCCAAACTACTGAGTCTAGTATCAAGAACATGGAGAAACAAATAGGGCAGTTGGCTGAAGCTGTGACCACTCTTGCACAACAAAAATCCAATTCTCTACCATCTCAGACGGTAGTGAATCCGACCAGAATGGTTGGAAGAGCAATGCATGTGATCTATTATGCTTCCACAACCTTGAATGGCGCTCAGAGGAACTACTCCACCACAAAGAAGGAGTTGTTAGCTGTGGTGTTTGCCCTGGAGAAATTTCGATAGTATTTGTTGGACACAAAGGTGATTATCCATACTGATCACGCTGCTCTTCGTTATCTCACGACGAAGAAGGAATCCAAGCCGAGACTCATTCGATGGGTCTTACTTTTGAGCGAGTTCAATGTGGAAATTCGGGACAAGAAAGGAGTCGAGAACTCAGTAGTTGATCATCTGAGTCGGATTGTGCAAGAAGACGGTGAGTTACGGGCTCAGATCCAAGGTACGTTCCCGGATGAAAACTTATTTCGGGTTTCTACAGCAGGAAATCCGCGACCGCGAGTTTGATAGAGGAAGGAGACGAAGATGGTGTGTTCTTAGTTGATGATGAAATTAACATTTAAGAAAATAGGTAATTAGGATAAAGATTAAAATATATTTTTTTTGGTAAAAAAAAGATTTAAAATATTAGAGTAGCAATTATTATGTACATGTTGCTTTTACTTCTTCAAACCCATCAACTTTTATATATAGATAGATAATACATCGTCAGGTGAGGCTTCAACATCCAATTTCTTTTTTATATTTTAAATCACACGTTATGAGAACTATGTTTATAATAGAAAGATTATAAATACGTGTATATGCTTATTTTAGGATAATTAATTTTTATAAGATATTATGCTTATTTATTTATACTTTTAACGTTTTATAAACCATATTTTATGTGTTTGACTAAACAAAGAGTTATGTAATAATTATATAGCGTCTTTAAAAAAAAATATATAGAAAAATATATAATCTCATAATCTAAAAAATTAAATACTTTAAATTAAATACTTTAAATATTTAAACAATATTTGATTAACACCTCTTTAATAAAAATATTTATCATACTAATTCAAAAACTTTATATTAAAGAATTAATTATCTTTTTACTTTAGTTATGTAAGTAATAATTTAAATTAAACAATTATTCTTAAAATTATACTAAATTTGTACTCCCTCCGTCCCTGTTTGTTCGTCCTGTTTCAAATTTTGACACTATTCACTAATCGAGAGAATCTTCTAAATATCTTTCAATATATAAGATAAAACATAGTCATGAGTGGTCTTGTTTGATTCGTTTCGATTAGTACTTTAAGAATATTAAAAAATTATAATTTTTAATAACATATAATTTGATATATTGACGATATAAAACGTGCATCGGCAAGTGTGCCAAAGTCAAACAGGACAAACAAAGTGGGACGGAGGGAGTATAAAGTAGGTAAATGAACTAAATCAATATATTTTAACTTAAATTACTTTTTATTTAAATTAAAGTTATTACTTAATTTGCTGAAAAGTAAAAACAGTAAATACATGGGCATGTCAGGACCTCTTTGACTCACCCGCCAGCAGCCAAGTGTACATGTATCCATTATGATACTCAACAAACCATAATCTCAACGTCTCCCCTCCATAAATTTGCATTTGCATGCACAAACTCATCCAACTTTGACTCACAATAATCATCTTCTCCTCCCAAGCTTCCAAAAATGTCACCGCTATCAGTCGCCGGAGTTGCAGAAGCCGCCGCCGACGGAGCAGCGGTTGTTCACAGGGTTTACTTGCCGCCAAAAAGATCCACTTTCCAAAAACTAACCAATAGACTCTTTGAAGTCTTCTTCCCAGATAACCCTTTCCATGGCTGCCTCGTTTCCTCTACAGCTGAGACTGAGAGGATTGGAATCTTCCAGAAGCTTCTTTTGACTCTCAAGTTCTTCTTCCCGGTCTTCCAGTGGGCCCCACACTATACCTTCGCCCTCTTCAAGTCTGATCTTATCTCCGGCCTCACCATTGCCAGTCTTGCCATACCACAGGTATCAAATGGCTAACATCATTTTTTTCTTATGATTTTGAAATTTTCTGGGAGCATTAATTTTTCTTCTTGTTTGTTTTCGTTTGGAGGAAAAGGCCAAATGACGTCGGAAACCACCACCGCGTTTTTCTCCTCAGTTTTGTTCACACTCCAAACTCCATAGCAACATCTTCCTCTCTGTTCATTGTCTTCATTATATTGTTATTTCAAGATTAGTGTTGGTAATTTTGGAAACTAGTCATAACTAATTTAAATTATGGAAAAAGATAGTCATACTTAAACTAACTTGTCCTCAGCTATACCAACTAAAAATACAGTTATGCAAAATTTAATGGCAAATTAGACCACCTTTCTGCAAATTTGGCAAATGATGAGCTTGGATTTTGATAAATGAAAATGACAAGTACTTTATTTTCTTTGCAAAACAGGGAATTAGCTACGCAAAGCTTGCAAATTTGCCACCCATAATTGGGCTATGTAAGCACATCTTCATAAACCCACCTTTGAGTTTTTTTATTTGTTTGAAATTAAGAATAATGTGGATTAACTACTGAGTTTGTTCTTTTATGATGTAAATTTGTAATAGATTCAAGCTTTGTGCCACCATTGGTGTACTCGGTGTTGGGAAGCTCAAGACATGTGGCAGTGGGGCCAGTCTCCATAGCTTCTCTTGTGATGAGTACTATGCTTGGGGAGGCAGTCTCCTATGTGAATGAGCCACTTCTCTATCTCAAGCTTGCTTTCACTGCCACCTTCTTTGCTGGTATCTTCCAAGCTTCTCTTGGCCTTCTAAGGTAAAATGTTCCTTCTTTTTGATTTTTATGGAAACTGTTGGTTTTCTTGTTGTTTAATCTTCTATCATGATTTCAGGTTGGGTTTCATTATAGATTTCTTGTCGAAAGCGACGCTGATAGGATTCATGGGCGGTTCAGCGGTTATTGTTTCACTGCAACAGCTGAAGGGGCTTCTAGGGATGGCGCATTTCACTAGCAAGATGCAGATAATACCTGTTTTGTCCTCTGTTTTGGAACACAAGGATGAGGTAAACGTGCTCGTGGTTTTGGCCAAAACTATGTCGTTTTGATTTCTGAGTTTTGATCAATGCACATTATGTTTGTTGAGTTTGCAGTGGTCATGGAAGACAGTTTTGATGGGCCTTGTCTTCCTATCTCTCCTACTCATGTCAAGACAGATTGTAAGTGTTTCTTCGTGTGCACACGTGCATAAAACTCATTACATATAGGTCATTCAAGGTTATAAACATAATACTGAATTGTGTTGATCAAACTTGTATCTTTTTGTGTTTTTTTTTCTAACTAAGTTTTGTTTTGCATTTTAAGAAATATGAAAGGTTTTGTTCTTAATCTCAGAGTGCTAAAAGACCAAAGCTTTTCTGGATATCTGCTGCTGCACCTTTAACATGTGTTATACTCTCCACCTTCATAGTCTTCGCATCAAAGCCATCCACCCGCCAAGTCCCAGTGGTATGAAGTTCAGTTATCTGTAACAAAAGTTTTGTTCTAATCAAATGTTAATCACATTCTTCATCGTCTCTTTCGTTAATGCAATGTCATATAGATTGGATACTTGCCTAAGGGACTCAACCCGCCATCGTTAGATAAGCTATACTTTCATGGCCCACATTTGGCACTTGCAGTCAAAACTGGATTAGTAACAGGAATTCTGTCTCTCACAGTAAGCTTGTTTCTTGCACACTTTTGATTTCGGACACCAAAGGCAGTTTTTTTGTATATAAAAGGTTGACTTTGGTGTGGGGTATGTAGGAAGGAATTGCTGTTGGAAGAACATTTGCAACTTTAGAGAACTACCAAATTGATGGAAACAAAGAAATGGTGGCCATTGGGATCATGAACTGGATCGGTTCTTTCTCTTCTTGCTATGTTACAACTGGTGAGTGATTCATTTTCATTTTTCAAGGCATTTTAAAAATTCGGTGTACGAAAAATGTTATGACGGATAGAGAGAAAGACAAACAAAAGCAGAACGTGAAAAAAGAACACATATTTAACGTGGTTCATTGTTGGCAAAATCGATATGCAGAACAACAACAACAACATCAATCCCCATTTATCCCGAAAAACGGGGTATGGGGTGATTCAGAAGAAGAGCATATTTTATTAGGAGACTAAATCATATTTTCAAAGTGTGTGATTCAGATTCAAGGCATTACGACAAAAAATGTGAATAGAAGGAACATTAGATGACTTTATTTGAAATGACTCAAACTTTAAATAATTCAAAATATGCAGGTGCATTTTCAAGATCAGCAGTGAACTACAATTCAGGAGCCCAAACACCAGTCTCAAACATGGTGATGGCGGCAACCGTGCTTATCACCATGTTATTCCTAATGCCTCTATTTTATTACACTCCCAATGTAATCTTAGCAGCGATCATCATCACTGCAGTGATCGGTCTAATAGATTATCGTTCCGCTTTTGATTTATGGAAAGTCGACAAGCTTGACTTTGTAGCTTGTTTATCTTCCTTCCTTGGTGTCCTCTTCTACTCAGTTCCCATGGGCCTTGCCATTTCAGTAAGCTTATTATTCTTGTGAAGATAATCTGTCCACATCTAAAATTCGAGACTGAACAACGCTTTTTGTTTCAGGTTTGGATTTCAGTTTTCAAGATTCTGTTGCATGTTACTAGGCCAAACATCATGGCTTTAGGAAATATTCCTGGGACCCAAATTTACAATAACATTGGAAGATACAAAGAGGCTTTGAGAATCCCGTCTTTTCTCGTACTTGCTGTCGAGTCTCCAATCTACTTCGCCAATTCTACGTATCTACAGGAAAGGTGAGCTTCTTCAATCACAATTGATATCTTTTATGCAGCATTATATTGAGGTTATCTTACCAAGTACTGCAGGATACTAAGATGGGTGCGCGAGGAGGAAGATCGAGTAAAAGCAAATAATGAGAGCACAATCAAATGTGTAATTTTAGACTTGACTGGTAAGTTGACTCAAGTGTCATGTTTTAAGAGATACGGATTTTTCGTGCTTATATAACATGACTTTGATCTTGTTCCTCAGCTGTCACAGCCATTGACACAAGTGGCATCACTTCTTTATGTGAACTTAGAGATATGTTGGAGAGGAGATCATTGCAGGTAACGCCTTTGTTTTCAAGACAGCTGAAAATAATGTTAATTTTCAAAGAATATTTTGACAGATTGTATTGTACATTGTGCAGCTAGTGCTAGTAAATCCAGCTGGGAATGTGATGGAGAAACTGCACAAATCCAAGGCACTAGAACCGTTCGGGTTGCAGGGTCTCTACCTTACAGTCGGAGAGGCTATATCCGACGTTTCTTCGTTCATGAAGCTTCAGCCATGACAAGGAGAATAGAATAGAAACTCTAATGTAAATGAAAACTGAGAAGCTTCTGTTTATGGTTCAAGAATCAGCTAAAAATATCTCATCAATCAATAAGGAGTTCTTTCATACTCAGTATATGTTGTTTTTCTTGTCTCACAGCTGAACTAGTTGAATGTTATTAATATATAGCCGCCAAATGCAGAGACATTGATGAAATAGTTATAAACTGAAATACTCAAATCACACAAGATACAAATGTTGTAAAAGCATATAACAGTAAAAAATTTATGACCACAGACAGTGACCTTTTATTTTTGGCTGGAAATGGGAGGGCCTAAAGAACCAATACTGATACAATGAGAAAATGACACATCCCCGGAAAAGATCAAAAATACAGCTACACAACTATACAAGGCATAGATCATTAAATGGTCTTTAATTCTAAATGCGATAGATAAACAAAAAGACCGCATAGCGCAGTGGATTAGCGCGTCTGACTTCGGATCAGAAGGTCGTGGGTTCGACTCCCACTGTGGTCGGTATACTTTCTTTTTGGGCAAGGATGCACATTTGTCTTTTTTGTGGGTGGTAATGTGGATAGGGATGAACATCGGTCCAAACCCGGATACGGAATTCCGAAAATGTGTGACCCGGATCGGAATGGACCGGTCCGGTTATACTTTTTGCAAAATTTTAAAAAAAAATTAATAAATTTTTTATAAATATATTGATGAATATTATAGAAATGTATAGTTTTATTAAAAAATATTTATAATTTATATATAATATAAAATATATTAATTTTTATATTAAAAAATAAAAAAACCGGGTCGACCCGGACCAAACCGGATTTTGGACCGGACCGGACCCGGATTTTCATAAATATGTCGGTCCAGTCCAAAAAACCGGGTCGACCCGGATTTTGCTCACCCCTAAATGTGGATGCGCATTGTCTGTTTCATACAGTTTTTTTATATATACTAGATACGGCCTCCGCGCGGGAAATTTTTGGTTTTTTTATGTGGTTTAATATAATTTTGCATTATTTAATAATTTTTTTGGTATTGTTATCAAATTTTTAATATTTGTAATCATAAGTATTTTCGATTGCCTCATATTAATGTTTGAAGTTGTTTTGAAACATAATATTGGTTCATATATATAATTTATTAAAATAACTTGAAAGTCTCAACTTACAATAATTTGTCGTGTAAACAATGAAATTTGACAACATTAAAAATGAGATACAAAGTTCAAAATTACATCCGTGAAGTTTTATTTCTAACTTAATACGAATTCTTTTTAATCATAAAAACCCAACATAAAAAAGCAAAAAAAACATGCCAAGATAAATTTTAATGAGAAGTATTAGGAGTATTGATAGTGGTGAAAAATAAGTATCAATTACATTAATTTTTGACGAAAAACAACTAAGTTTTTAATATATATAGGATAAGATATTTGATATTAGATATTAGATTCGATTAGAATTAGATGAGATAATAAATTAATAAAAATAAAGAGACTTAAATGGATTGAGAATTAATGATAATTGATTATTTTAAAAAAATAGATTTAAAATTAAAGCCTAAAAACAGGCCCAAAATAAAGCCAATCAGATTTCGGTACCGATTACATTTAATTTGTTTCACTATCATCTACCTTTTCTCAATTCTAGAAGTTGTTCCCCCGCATAGCGCGGGGAAATTGTCAATCTTGAAAAACTGATTTATTTGGTAAGCTCGATCAAACCATAGTACATGTGAATAGTACATAAAAGTTTGTTTTCCCTTGGAAAACTCCATAAGCTCAACAATTTTTCTTTTTTCATCCAGGGCAACAGATCCAAACTCAACAAATTGATGAGCATAGTTGCACTGAAACAATATGAATTTAGCACCAAATTCTTTTTAAGCAACATAAAAAGTGGTTTACAACTTCATAGAGATGAATTACATAAAAATCTATATCGAGCAATTGAGAAATAAAAATCAGCAAATTCAAAAGCACTTTATGGAGTTTGAATGAACTTTTGTGTAGATTTCATCATCTCATTAATCCATTTCCACCTTCGTTGTCCACAAAATCAACAGATATAGTAAGATGAAAGAGACTTGAGTATACATATTGACAAAACCAGAATATCAAACCTTGTGTTTTTGAAGTGGACAAATGCTGAATTGGAACCGAGTGTTGACATTAATTCATGAATTGCCATATGGTCAAATCCCATATGCATACTCCGAAAACCTTGAAATTTCTCATGTTCCAATTTATAAGTTGAAAAGCTCCCAAAAATCTCACACACAAGATCTTCTATATATAATTTGTCTAAATGATGAAAGAGACTTGCTCGTTGGGATCGAATTGAGTTACGGGAAAGAGACTTAGGAGCAAATCTTTCCTCTTCCAGTATTAGTGCTTGTATGATAATATCAATTGAGGTTGATGGGTAACAAAGTTAAGCGCATTGCTCCTTCTTAACACTTCTCTGACTTAAATTCATGTTCATCCTTCTAGTGCACTTCTATCTCCTTGGTTGATCATTTTTGTTTGTCTATGGATGATGGTAGCTTTACACCTAACTTTCACATTGATTTCATGGACCAACCCTTTAATGGAGGCCAAATGTTAACAACTACTCACCTGTCCATATATTTGCAGCCAGGCCCTTCCAAATCATCAGCTGTCATGAACATAGAATCCCAAAAATGTGACAAAACCAGCAATTGGATTCAGCAGCAATTCCAGGCCCTTCTTCCTCTGTCAAGGAGCGGCTTAAAAAGGTGATTACTCACTTCCAATCATTATCCAGTGACAAAAGCTCACTAATTAAGATTTCGGTTCCTGTAAAAAGAGACATCAAGAATTTCCTTACAACAGCTGATCAACCATGTTCATATGATCTTAGTTGCACTACTCTGGCTGATTACAAACATGTTTCTGAGAGTTCTTCTCTATAATAATCTGACAAATGAATTTGAGAAGGAAACATCTGGTTCAGTACATCGGGAGAATGTTTAAGAATAAAGGTGAAACAAATAAGTTCTAACCATGGTTGGTGTGAGCAAGGGAAAATGAAGGCATCCAAACTCGTTTTTCGAGAGTCGGAAGCGTCGACAAATCTGCAGAGGCCCATTGAGAAATAAACTATTGATTCCACATGGTAGTACATCATGTCGGCCCACATGAGTATGATCTTCCCATGCCCTCCATCTATGAATCTGAGGACTATTACCATTAGGAAAAAAGATATAAGATAAAATTAGCATCACTAAGAGATTAATCCCTAATAAAGAGTAGATATTTTCTATGAAACGTGACTAACCTTTACAGTTATGAACAACATACTGATATAATACATGACTCTAGACTTCAATGTTCCCCCGTTCCACAAAGAATGGTCGCCGCTATATATTTCTGCTTCTGACTGCCAACCTCACTCCAGTTGCTAAAACTCTCTGCTGTTCCATTTGCATTGTCATGTTCTACAGTTATTCAATACCAAAAATTAAATTAATCTAAATTGGAAATTTTCTTATTCTTACTTGAAAAATCTCATGCATTTTTCTTGAGGTAACAATACTCATGCTCCAACTGATTTAGCCACAAAAGAGGACAAAAAGTCAGGTTGTACCTCAAATCCAGGACGTTTGATCTGACCAATGGCTTTGCCTCCTCCAAGTATTGTTGCAGAACCTCCCATATCGAACTTTATAAGCTCAATTTAACAGCCTGCTCCAGTGTTAATGTTGTGGGCACCACTTAAAACCAAAAAATGAATAAAGAAATAAATCAATAAGAAAATAAAATTATAGACACTATGAAGAGGTTGTTCCATGAAAATTTGGCATACAGACTCCCACTTAAAACGAAAAAAAATGAATAAAGAAATAAATCAATAAGAAAATAGAATTATAGAATTAGCCTCAATGCTAGAGTTGCTTCCCATTATCTGATTCAAATACACTCCCACTCTGCTGTATTCTATAACTTCATTTTTCATTATGTTTCATCGATAGAATACATAAGGGTAAGTCAGATGAAATCTTGTTTTATTTTCCTTTAAGTAATTTAAAAGACCATCAAAGAGCTTATTTTCTTAACTTAAAGCGGAGTTTGAGCCACCTGCGAATCATAATAAGATTATAAAACAAATGGTGTAATGAAAGGAAAGCTTCAAAATTTAGATGTCACTCTTGTTAACTTATCACGCTTGTTTATCGAATACTGGTGTCCAGACCATATTCATAAAGCTTTCATTTGAAATGTAATTGAGAAATAAAATTCTCACCTGCAGATCAAAATCGTGATCACATAAGAACGTTGTAGCTGTCTCTGGCAAGGTTAGAGGATCAATTGCTTTTCCAAAGTTCATCCCCAGGTGCAGTCGGCTGACTTCCTGCAAAGCATACAGTTAAACGTGATATCAAACAAAGGAAAAACTCTAATCAGCTGAATATCATGCACACTTAGAATCAGGAATAGGGGAATGATGCTAACCTTGGGACGAAGTCGATACGATGAACACATGCAGTTTCACATGCTGTGGAGGAAGCGCTAACCGAAGAGGATAGAGCTTCTCATTCAATGGATTTCTTGCACATACTATTTTGTCCTGCAAATCCGTAATCTCTTCTAGCATTTCTTTCAACTCCTCCAATCCCACACCAGTAAAATCTAGAGTATGAGGATTCCCTTCATCAATAACATTCCCATCATCATCCACAACATTATATTGCACTGCTCTCCCTTCATTCTTCGCAGAAGATTTAGGAAACCTAACACTCAAACTGCAAGAAATAATCATGGTTCATGCATTTTCACAAACAACTTGGAGGCATAATCAAACTGAAAAGAATCATGGTTTAGGCATTTTCACAAACAACTTGGAGGCATAATCAAACTGAAAAGAATCATGGTTCAAGCATTTTTACAAACACCTTGGAGTCACAATCAAACTGAAAATAATCATGAATAATGCATTTTCACAAACACCTAGAATTAGGTACCGATTTAGTATAATTCTAAATCGATAGGGTTCCCATATCAAGATGATCCCACAAACAGGGGCAACAGTAGTGCGGGTTTCCGGTTTGGAGGTAGACGGTATCCAGGTCTGCTTGGAAAGAGAGATCGTCATGTGAAACGGCGAGTAGCAGCTACTCGAAAGAGGCGAGGAAGAACCACATGTTGATTAGGGGCGTGTGAACTATTGCGTCGATCTCGGATTTTGGGAGATGTATGACTCTGATCATGTCCATCGAGCCTCGCCACCACCATCAATATTGGAGGATTTGGATCCAACAATGAGTAATCACACTCTGCAAAATTGGAATGGGAGAGAAGAGGACGGAAGAGCGATTTGTTGCTGATATGAAATGGCGGAAATAGTAGAAATATAGATTAAATTGGTTCAATACTTGCGTTATTACTCCATTAAAGGACTCCTCAATTGAAGAAGAACGTTACCTCATCAATGGAATGGTTGAATGAAAAATTTAATGGCATGTTGATTAATGCTCAAAACGGTTATGCCAATTAAGCCAAAGGAATCAATGTTAAATTGCACCTTCACTTCTTCGACTGCTCCTGTAGAAATCCCCAAACCACCACAGGGTTTGCCTAACATGTCCGTATTGCATTAAATCAGTACCAATTTCATTTAATTTTGGCATTGGACAGCCAATCTTTATATAGATATAGATAAGATACCCCCTCTGTCTCATTTTGTTTGTCCCGTTTCCTTTTCGGGCATCCCCTTTTGATTGTACCATTTCTATATTTAGCCATAGATTTCTTCCCATAATACCCTTACTCATATTATTTTACTCCCTTATAATCTTATTCATTTATACTCTCAATAACACTTTATCAATCAAATCAACCATCTACGTCATCTTCTCCATTAAATCTCTACTCCATTAATTCATCCAACTAACTTCATCTCCATTAAATTTCTTCAATATCTACCTAACCCATTTTATAATTAATCAAATTAACACCTAAACCCAAATTAAACCCTAAACCCTAATTAACACCTGGTCTGCTAAGCACACCCAAACCTATATTACCCTAATCTAATCCCGATTACCCTAATCTAGCCCAACCCAATTCAGCCCAAAACCAGAAACCCTAATCCTCTCCTCTGTAAATACCCATTTGCCCCGCCTCTCTCTCTCATTCTCACAGCCTCAGAAACCCTAATCTCTCTCCCTCTCTTGGTTCTGATTTTTTGTCACCGGTGACTTGTCCTCTTCAAACACCATGTCTGATTCCTCACATAGTCGTCCCTCTCAAAGCTTTACCAAGAGCGATTCTCCTCCCTCCTATGAGCAGGGAGTCCAACCTCCCTCTGATCCTGAGCCATCGAGCACCCCCTCGTTCATGCGGGAGTCAACGCCGACGGAGGAAGAGGAATCGTCGGCGGTGAAAGAGGAATCCGGCGACCAATCTTTCTCCATCCCTCTTCCTGGCGGCTGCACTGTGTCTCCTCCTTGCAAAAAGGGTCCCCGTTGCGATGGGAATCATTCTTTCAGTCTCAGTCTGCCGGAGATCACACCGACTGAAGTCTTAGGCTCCTACCCGGAGAGGCAGTCAGTGGAGATGCAGTGGTCGCCGGAACTGTCAGAGAACGAGGCGATTTCTCAGCCCCGGGAGGTGATCGTGATCCCCGACACGCCTAAACCTGAGATGAGGGTCCCCGACGTCGCCACACCTGAGCTCGTGCTCCCCGACGACTACATGGATGATGATGCCCCTATCGAGTTGCTGTCGCCGGATATTGATGCCCCTCTGTCCCCTGAGCTGATCGTCATTTCTGACAGCCCCTCTCGATCTAGCTAAGTCCCTTCTATGGTTTAATTCCCCTCTGTTCTGTACTTTGGACTCTGTTTTGGTACTTCTGGACCTTTTGTGTTGTTCCCGGATAATGTTGCTCTGTTTTGGATGTTGGCTTGTGGATAATGTTGGACTCTGTTGGTTTTTGTGGATTATCTGGTGTACTTAGTGGACTATCTGCTTTGCATACAAGTTGTGATGATCGATGTGCTCTGTTTTTAACAAAATGTAGTGCATACAGGTTGTGATGGTCTATGTGCTCTGTGAGGCACTCTTTTGATGCTCTGTTTTGGGTTGTTTGCTATGTTGGATAAAAATATACCATGAAAAAACTGTCTTAATGTGCTATAGGAACTCTTTTGCATTATTTCCGATTTCTTTGTGATATTTTAAGTTGTGATTAGCAATGTATCTGTGAGGGCTTGATGGTAACTAAGATATTGTTCAATATCTGTGATTAAATTTTAAACTGAGATGCATTTCTAAGATCACAAACTTAATTTGCCATTGGATTAGTAATTTGCAATTAAGTAGATGCATATCTGGTATGTTTTGATCAGTTATTTTTTTGGTATTTGATCGATGATGAATCCTAATATCTGAGATGATAATCCTCTGATTTTTCCAACTTAAATGTGCTATAAGCCACCAGTTACTTGTAACTGAATTGTTAGGCTTATCTGGTATTATGAGTTGGCAAAAATTGGGTTTGATTCTATGATGATTGGGGACAAATGAGATCCAAAAACTTATATTCATCCATATCATTCATTTTTAAAATATGTAGCATACAAAAGAGTTTCTTAAGTTCACAAGACTGCCTAGTGATGTGAAGTTTAGAAACTTATCTTAACTGTTGTGTCCCCTTCAGTTTGGTTCTTGTGATTCTGGTGGGTCTTGAGTTTCTGTTGGTTCTTGTTGATCCTCTAATGCTCCTTGAGTATCTGGATTCTCTGTTGGATCTTCTTGAGTTTCTGTTGCCATGCTACCTTGTCCCCCTTCATGAACAATATTCCATGCTTCTTGCATAGCCCACTCTGGTGCTTTAATTATTCTTGGTAGCATACCTTCAGCTCTCATCCTTCTCTTATTAACATGTGGTAGGTCATAGCCATTGCCCCCTTTTGATTTCAGAATTTCATTCATGACAAACTGCATTGTTTGCCATACATCACTGAGTGTTATAGGATCCAACTTATAGAAAGCTTGCATAACTGCATTGAGCATGTCATCTACTGTCTTTGGCATTTTTGTGTGCATTAATGACTGAATACTCCTAAAGAATCCAAGATCTAGAATATTAACATCTGGACTGTTTGCTGGCTGCTGTATCAGTATATATGTGAAATCTTCTTGTTGATATACCTCTTGCCACTCAGGATCATCATGAGTTATATGAGGCCTTGCATTATCTTGCTGAATAAATATGGTTTTATGATTTCCATCATCTGGCCACTTTTCCTTGATTGCTGGAATAATTTGATTGATGAGCATACTTCTTGTCTCTTTTTTGTTGATTCTTTCCACTAGTTTGGTGATCAATGTCCCCTTGGCTCTGTTTTTTGATTTTCTCTTTACTGGCTCTTCATATGTGAATGGAAATATTCCTATCTTCCCATCAAATGTGCAATGTCCCTCTGAGTTCCACCTTGGTCTTGCAACAGATGATGTAAACATTATCTTTGGAATGAATTTTGATGAACGAGCTGATCTGTATTGACCTTTCTCACTTCTGGCTATGTAGTAC
The DNA here is from genome assembly GCA_029168935.1 of Oxyria digyna. Taxonomy (NCBI): domain Eukaryota; kingdom Viridiplantae; phylum Streptophyta; class Magnoliopsida; order Caryophyllales; family Polygonaceae; genus Oxyria; species Oxyria digyna. Next base: position 10,843,475 of record JAPVLV010000010.1, on the reverse strand, counting down.
TTCTGTGTTTTCCTTGTTTGATAGAACCACTTCTCATCTATGTGGACGAAACCATACATAGGAAAATACTCCTTTTTGCTGTCTGCTGTGTCCCCTTGAAGTAGGTTTAGAACCCATTTCAGCCTTGTGATCTTGTGTATTTATGACAGTCCTGGATGCAGGGCATTTGAATGTGGCTTCATGTCCCCTTTTTTAATCATTCTATGACATGCTGATTTGGATATGGATAGAGAACTTGCTAAGTCTCTAACACAAGTCCTAGTCCCCATGCTTATTGCCTTGATTGCCTCTTGATCTACTTGAACTCTTTTCCTTCCACATAGGTGAAATCTTGTACTCGGGTTAGGGAGTTCATGTTGCTATGTCTGCTTAGCTTTATTCCATAATCTGCTTATTGTCTTACGTGTTTTGTTGAAATGTTGTGCAACTTCATTGATGACACCTTGTGGTAGCTTCCCATCTGATGTCCTCTCGAGAAGATAACTCAGTATTGCCCATTTCTGATCCTTGCTGAGCCTGCGTGTGGATGACTGATGATGTCCTGATGCCTCTTCTATTGCCTCTGGTTCTGGATGATGATGCTCAGATGAGAAGTTAAGGTCAAATGGTAGATCAATGTCCCCACTTGTTTCTCTGTCTTGTGACCATTCTCCCTCAATTTCTTCTCTAATGACGTCATCATCTGGAGCTTCATTTAAATCGAAAGCTGAGGACATCCCCATCAGGCAGTGATGCTGCTATAAGTAAAATTGAATGCTCTGTTTTTTACTTCTGCACTGTGTTTTTTACTTGTAATGGTGAAAGTGGAAAGTGAAAGTAAATAGAGATTGTACAGGAAAAGAGAAAGAATGTTGTAAGGGTATTTTGGATAGGAAAAATGGTGATTTGTGTGCTCTAAATGAAGCAATTTGATTGATTGTAAAATTCTCCAGCTTTGTTCTAATTGGCTTATAATATTTTTATTTTTTTTATCTCTCTTCTCTTTCACCTCTGCTGTCCTTTATTTTTGTCTTAATTCTAGCAAAAATTATCTTTTAGGACTTTTAACCTCTGTTGTCCTTTATTTTTGCCTTAATTCTAGCAAAATTTATCTTTTAGGACTGTCTTTTATTTTTGCCGCAAAAAGTTATCTTTTAGGATTGTCTATAGGGAGTATATAGATAGAAAAGGACATTAACAAAATATATACTAATAACATGCGAAAATCAAAACACTACAAAACCTACTCAAACTGTTCATGTGTATAAATACCGTTTTATCTGCGTAGCACAACGAATTTCGATCAATTCAGAAGGTGAAGGGATCGATTTACACAGAAACAGTAGATGGTATTGGGGGAGATAACAAACAATAAAAAATGAGCTGAATCAGCCACTCACTCAAGCTAACTACACTCCCAGCCTGTATTTCCCTTGCTACAAACCAACACAAAAGACCACCGTTTTCATGGTTCAGCCTTTCTCCTCCTCCCAACCCTCTTCACAGTAGTCACCGGAGCCGGTGCCACCTCAGCATCCACCTCATCCCTCACAGCAGTAGCCTTAGCTCGTGGTGGCGGATTCACCATAGCCTTAAGCTTCAAAATCTCACTCTTAGAAGAAGCCAACTCTTTCTCCAACCCCTTCACTTTCTTCTCCATACTCACTCTCTCTCCACCAAGCCTCGTGATCACTTCCTGTGCATCCTCAAGATTCTCGCTCGCCTCATAAATCGCCTTCTCCCGTTCATCAACCGCCTTCCTCAAATCATCCTTCTCTCCCTCAAGACTCCCAATGTGGGCCCGCGTCGTCTCAAGCTCCTTAGAAAGCAATACCGTCTTCCTGTTCATCTCGTCGAGCGCCTCGGTGGCCTCATCGAGGTCATTTTCAAGCGTCTTTCTTGACTCCTTATCCTTAATTATCTGCTTCTCGAGCGATTGCAGCTGCCCGTTCAAAGACTCTATTGCCACCTTGTCCTCTTGGAGACATCGGGTTGCGGATTCCGCCTTTTGGTAGACCTCGATAAGCTCCTTTTGTAGGCTCTCACAGTTTTCGGCTGTCACCTTCAGCTCGGTTCTCGTTTTGTTCAGCTCGGTTTTGGTTTGATCCAAAAGCACTTTAACTGAATCGAGCTCGTTTAAGAGTTTGTTGAATTTAACCTTTTCCTCCTCCAGGGATTTCCCTAACGAGTTTATCGCTTCAGTGAACTCGGTTTGGACTCGTGAGAGGTCGGACTCGAGGCTGGAGTTCGAGTTTTTCAGCAACATTAACTGATTGGCAAACTCTGAGGCCTCAGTTTTTGATATTCCTAAAGCTTCTTGTGTGAGTTTCAGCTCCTGCTTTAGGCTATTTACATTATTCGCCTCCAAACCAAGATTCTTCTTCAACTCGTCCCTTTCTCGGGTCAAATCAGATATCATAGACTCATACTTGCTTGCTTGAGCCATTGCTAGCTCGTATTTTTGTTCAAGTTGACTCTTTTCCTTCTCTTTTTCCTCCAGGAGCTTAGCATCAAATGCAGCCTTCTCCCGTGAAGTCGTCTTTAGCTCATTGTACTCTTTCAAAATAGTATCATAGCTCATTCTCAGCTCATCCCTTTCAGCGACCAATGTACTCAGTATCGTATTTAGATCATTTACTTTGACATTCTTCTGGTTCAATTCATCTCTGAACTTCACAATCTCTTGTTTCAAATCTGTGTTTTCCGCCTTCATCTTACCCAGCTCGCCCTGTACTTCATCATGCTCAGCACCCAAGTTTTTAAGATCTTCATCCTTACCAGCGAGTGAAGAGCTCATAGTTCGAATAGCTTCCTCTTTATCTTTAATCTCCGCGCTCAACAAGCTTATCCTGTCTTGCAATGAAGAGAGGGACTCGTTCTTCTCCTTCAAGTTTTCGTCTAGGGAAAACTTATCTTTCTCAGCTTTGGACAGCCGGGAACAAAGACTATCAATTTGGTTGTCAAGCTCTTTGATTTTAGCTTTTTCATCTAGTAGAATTCGCTCGATCCCAGATATTGTACTGTTAGCTGAATTTAGCTGGCATGTCAAAGAGAACTGCTCCTCTTTAGCCTGGCTAAGCTTCTTGTTTCCGTCTTCCTGTTGTTGTTGTATCTTGGACTCAAAGTTCTTCTCCATAGAAACAATTATGGCGTCTTTTCCCTTCAGCTCATTTGTCAGCTGCACAAAGGGAATGTGGGAATTGATGAGTACACAGCCATTAGATCTCATGAGCGAATACAGGATTGAACAAAGTTAAATACAAAACACTCTCTATATATAGTTGCACTATTACTGTATTTTAGACAATGATTTTTAACACTTACCAAACCAAAGTAAACTGAACAATTGGTTCCTTTCTAGTCGTCTGCATATTGAATAAATATATTTTTTAATACATTACATCTCCATGATACTGAGCAGAAGTACTAAATTAGCACCCGGTAAATAACCCGAACTTTCATAAAACCACCTATTAGGAACAAAATTGCAAAGAGTACTAAATGGGTTCCACCACTTATATATTATGTTCAAATTCTATTAAATTCTCCATCGATGACAGTTATTATCATCTTTTCGCATATTTATGACAGAAATATAACGAATATTCAGCTTATGGAATTTGTTTATTTGATTCTTTGTAATATCCAATTTAACAGGCGGTTTCTAGAGATTAATATATAAATTATTTCTAAGACTTGACAAACGCACATAAATGATACAGGTAATTCAAGTCATTAACAACTGATTTTTTGTATTTGTGGAACACCCGTTGAACATCAACCACTACGTGAAGGAAAGCATCAGATGGTAACTTCTAAACAATGATTAAATGGAAGAATCGCAAAAAATGACTTACCAATTCTATCTTTTCATCTAAAGCAATCTTATCTTTTCGAGCAATAGCATAAAGTGCACCAAGGATACCAGAACCTAGCGTCCCTATTGCATTTAGGAGCGTAAAAAACGGATTTGGTGGTGGGGATCTTTGAAGTGCTTGCTGAAGAAAGAAAACTACCATATTAGTACATTCAAAAACTTCATGAGACCATTAGTTAAAAAGGAATAGGCCAAACATGAGATATCAAAACCTCATTTGGCCCTCCTTGTGTTTTTTCTGCATCTTCTCCTGCAAAGAGAATGAAAAACTTAGTAAAATTTAGCAATTGCGGAAAACTTTACAACAACATATTTTGAAACTATAAATGACGGACAACTTAAAATACAAGGCCACAAGGCGTTCTGTATAACCTGAAGAAAAATACATGTATGCAGCGTGATTAATCGTTTCTCTAGAGGTTTTTAGTCTAACAAACGTACTCAGCAACAGAGTGCATCAGCTGCCTGACGTACTGTTTTTTTTTGGAAAGCAGTACTTTTTTCTGTCTGATGATAAGCTTAGACTCTAAGCTCAATATCTAAGAAATGTAGTCAGCTAGCTGATAAAAATGGTCAAATTACAGAACTAAGACACTTCACTTTCATAGTTCAAGGAATCCTTTTAAAAGCGTTTCGAAACAGACACTACTGTTATCAGTTAAAAACTATCTGCTTTTCCCCCCTTTCAAGACAGCAATCTTTTTGCTGTATGCTGCTTTGAAAACTTATTGTTTATTTTCTTGAAACCCAGGTTGGCCATGATTCAAATTGATTTACAAAAGTTTAGGGGTCTGTTTAGATGTTAACGCCATTTTCTAGTTTAGGATTTGAGGTTATTTTTGGCACTATAATGCCAGATAATACATTATGCCTAGACACTGAAACGAACCCTTCATCTTATTGAAAGGATATTTACACATCAACAATCTGTACTTCCAAGCATTAAGCAAGTCCCCCTGTCAGCCTTATCAGTTTTAGTCATTCATCTGTGTGTCTTAGGTGTTCCAGCTTTTGAACTCTGCCACCCAATTTTTATCATACCATTTTTTTCGAAAGTTCCATTTCAATAGGTAAGATATGCATAGTAATGAAGTGCGATAAAACCAAATCCATTATTAGACTGTCATGTCGACTGAAAGGCTGTGGCTTAAGGTCACTAGGGCTTCAAACGGAAAGTAACAGTTAGGTAGATATATAACAGGATAAACAGCAGCATCAGCATAACCCCGAGTCCCCGACTACAGTTGTTAGCCTAACTAACATATCTTCCATCCGAAGAAAGCTGTGACAACAAGGCACCAAGAAAGATTTTGAAGTGTTCCAATTTAACCTCTCAGAAAACACAGAATAGGTATTGCTCACAAACAGTTACATCCAAATTTTGGCAACTAAAATATGCTCTTCGAAATCGCCTAGATAGGCTAGATATAATTTCCTTACACATCACCTAGATAGCAGAGCTTAGGACTCACTCCATTTGCAATATCAGTGATTCAGCTATGTTTACATGATAGTATAATAAACTTTGCCTGAAAAACTTTCCATCATCATTCAGTCAAAAGTATATCTCTCGATTTATTAATCTATCTTGCTGTTACAAACTTAAAAGTAGTACAAGGGCCAACCACAAGTGATAAGTTTAAAATCACTTTTGAACCTTTCTTGAGCTTTGATTACACACCAAATGCTAATTGGGTTTCTTAAAATTCCTGAAGAACTCAGGTGGTGTTTGGTTGAACTCCAACCCAGACAAGAAAACTTTTGTGGACCTACTTTTATTCCTTATCCCCCTGAAAGGAAATTACAGTAACCAAACACTATGACAAGCAAGCAAGCAACCTAAATATTCTTCATAAAGCAATTTATACATACAAGTGTTCACACCAATTGAAAACTAGTCCATCCCAAGTCACCTCAAATCAACCCTATCACAACATAATAACAAGACCAAATTTAATTACTCACTTCACAGAATACTTGTGCATTGAGACCCATTTCTACAAATTCAAGCCACTGGACACAAACAATCCAAAAATAAAATCAGGGATCATACCAGCAGCCAATGCAACGGGGTCACCATGATTCCACTTAACAAAGGGAAGAACCGAAACACCGAGAAAAATCAAAACCCTCCTCTGGGCGGAACAACTCTCTGGTGGACTCTTGGGCTTGACAGAAGCCATTACAGGGGATTTAATCCTGCGCTTGTTCCCTGCATTTCTCAAGCTGATTAGAAGCGGCCGGGAAGAGGAAGAAGAAGATGGGGTTAAAGGGAGAAAGGGGGAGTGTAGAAAGCAAGAGCTCCCCATAGCAGAGCTCTGCATAGTGTTTGAATGTGTGTTGAGTTTGTGATTTGTGATAAAGAGTCAAGGATTATGTGGGCACAGGCTATAAGTTTTATATCTATCTGCTCAGCTGTGCTGTCTAACGTACTCTTTCACTCGAATCAAATTCACTCTCTTTCTCTTCTGCATAGATTGGTCATTGGTCGTCTGTTTCGTGTGTTAGATTTTCAGTGACCCCGGAGAAGGGAGTGGCGAAATGACCTAACTAGGCTTATCTCTTTTTCTTTCTTTTCCTCGCATTCCTATTTTATCGGATCAAATAAATGGGCCTCATTTGAAGAGTATCGAATGGCCCAATCAAATTGTGGCTCAATCAAGCCCTGGATGCAGAAAATAAACGTGCTGCTTTTTTTTAATATGAAAAAAAATAACCCAAATAATACCAAAATTCATAGACTAAGCAATAAATATAATATAATGAATTTGTTTACTTAGATTTTCTTAGCTACTTCACCTATTTTTATTACGAGAGCCACCTCTACGTAAAAATTCTTTAAAATATTTGATGTATTAATTTGTTAGAACCATAATATAGTCTATTTTAAGTGCCACGTTTAAAAAAAAGGGATTGATGGATTTGAATTATGTTTATTTTTGCTAAGTATAAGATTTTATTTCGTCATGTTATTCGTAGTTGCGTTAACTCTACTTTAACAAATGAAAGAACTTAGCAGAATTAGTTATTTTCAATAATACAATAAAAATCTAGAAAGTGAATAAATAAATACGATTTATATTAATAAAAATTTACTGACAAGGTGGAATATACATAGCTACTCACCGAGTCGACCACTCAGATAAAACACCACCACTGCTTTATTTGAAGATTCTACGACTGAAGATGTTTCTAGAATATGAGTTTTCTCTAGACCTCTCTCGCACCAAAACCCTTATTTAAGCCAACTTTCAATATAACCCCTCTTCTCTCTCACCACCATTCCTTCCGCCTCTGTTTTGCTCTACACATTCGGAACTACTTCCCAATTCCAGAAGCTTCGACCACAATCTCCATCTTTTTGGTAACATCTCTTCTCCTCTCTCTCAAATTCATTTTTATTGATCTAACGGTAGCCGCTTAAACGGACGTTTCGTAGCAATCTAGATGTTTTACATTACGATCCTAACAATAGTACGTGCTCACTTGGCTTAGAGTTTTGAATTTGGCTCCTCTGACACTAGAGATTTCAGATCTGTTTTTTTAGGTCTGGATTTGTGCGTTTTGGTATGAAGCTTGATTAGTTTAGCGGTGGAGTCTTCTGTCTGTGTTTAATTTTGATTTTCTGCGTTAGGTAGTTAGTATTTTGTTTGTTTGTTGTACATGTTAGTGTTTGGTTTGTGCTAAGAAGATGATTTTTTTTCCATCTGAAGTCGTATAAGTCATATAACTTAGTAGGTTCATTGTGACCGATGAAAAAAGGTTGTACATTGTGATTCTAGTGCTTCGTTATTGATGTCGGTATGGGTCTTAGGTTGATTTAGACAGAGATATGTACCGTATGATTTTTTTAGTTGAGAATATTGGTTGTATGCTGTGCCACTTGTATTGATTTTTTTCTTCTCTTAACATGTCTTTTGTTTCTTCATTCTTTGGCTATTCCTTATTTATGAATTAAACATGTACTCAGTAATTGCTTAGCTCTTTCTCTGTGTTTAGATTTAGACATTCAATTGCTCAGCAGACTCTGTAGTTAAGGAATAAACAATAATGGATGTATCACCATGTATGTATTTCCTTTGAAAAGGGGAGCTCCAAGAATTAGACGTGCATGTTAACAATTCAAAATTTTGTCTAATTAGTTTGAATGATTGCAATTGAAAGCAGTGGCACTTTTCTGCTATTTTGATCGTGATATTTTGATTGCTAGGTGTTCTCTAGATTAATAGAGTCCATATGTTAGGTTAATTGGTATATTTCGAAATGACTCATTTTTTCATGCTGTTCTAAAGGGTTTTGTGTCTTTGCAAAGTGTTGCACAGATTGTGTTGCATTTTCTCTTTATACGTTTAAGAGGTAGCAGTGAACTGATTCATTTTTTATTTGCAGGTAAAGTGAGCTAATTTGACATATAAGGATGAGTGTGGTCGGATTTGATTTTGGTAATGAGAGTGGAGTTGTTGCTGTTGCTAGACAGAGAGGAATAGATGTTGTTCTTAATGACGAGTCAAAGCGGGAGACTCCTGCTATTGTTTGCTTTGGTGAAAAGCAGCGTTTCATTGGAACAGCAGGAGCGGCCACTACAATGATGAACCCTAAGAACTCCATCTCCCAGATAAAACGCTTAATAGGCCGCCCTTTTTCTGATCCTGAGCTACAACATGATATCAAGGCAATGCCATTTCTTGTTACCGAGGGACCTGATGGGTTTCCCTTGATCCATGCACGATACCTGGGAGAGGCACGGACGTTCACTCCAACTCAAGTGTTGGGTATGGTATTTTCTGATTTGAAAGGCATTGCTGAGAAAAATCTCAATACTGCAGTTGTGGACTGCTGTATCGGGATTCCTATTTACTTCACTGATCTCCAGAGGCGAGCTGTGATTGATGCTGCTACTATCGCGGGACTTCATCCTCTGCGATTGTTTCATGAAACTACAGCAACTGCATTGGCTTATGGAATTTACAAGACCGACTTGCCTGAAAATGATCAACTGAATATTGCTTTCGTTGACATTGGCCATGCTAGCATGCAGGTCTGCATAGCTGGCTTTAAGAAAGGCCAACTCAAAGTCTTGGCACACTCATTTGATCGCTGCCTTGGAGGACGTGACTTTGATGAGGTTCTTTTCCAACATTTTGTTGCCAAGTTCAAGGATGAGTATAAGATTGATGTACTTCAAAATGCAAGAGCATGTATAAGGCTCAGGACAGCTTGTGAAAAGTTGAAAAAAATTCTTAGTGCCAATCCTGAAGCGCCTTTAAATATTGAATGCTTAATGGAGGAAAAGGATGTTAGGGGACACATCAAGAGGGATGAGTTTGAGCAGATCAGCATGCCAATATTGGAGAGAGTTAAGAGACCATTGGATAAAGCACTTGCAGAAGCTGGTCTTTCAGTGGAAGACATTTATGCAGTTGAGGTTGTTGGATCTGGATCCCGAGTTCCTGCTATTATAAAGATTTTGACCGAGTTTTTTGGCAAGGAGCCTCGGCGTACAATGAATGCTAGTGAGTGTGTTGCCAAGGGGTGTGCTTTGCAATGTGCCATTCTCAGTCCAACATTCAAAGTTAGAGAGTTCCAGGTAATGTGAACTTTACTTGTCCTATTGAAGTTATGTATTAATTTCATACGTGATTATATAGTATATAATATACACAGCTTCTCATGGTTCCTTCATACATGTATGTCTTTTAATCTATGAACTGATAAATTGGAAGTTCTTATTGATTAAATAAATCCTGTACTGGGATATTTTGGTGTTTGTTGTCAGAATTTTAGCAACATATTTGTCGAATCCTGTGCGGTTGCTAACAGGGCTACTTTTCACAGGTTAATGAGAGCTTTCCCTTCCCAATCTCCTTGTCATGGAATGCTTCAGACTCAAACACTGGAGGAGCAGAAAGTCAACAGAGTACAATTGTTTTTCCGAAAGGAAATCCAATTCCTAGTGTGAAGGCCCTAACTTTCTACCGTTCTGGGACATTCTCTGTCGATGTGCAATATGCTGATGTCAGTGAACTGCAAGCTCCTGCTAAGATCAGCACTTACACGGTTTGTTTCTTAGATATCTTGTACCATCTCATTTTTTTTCTTGTTGAGCTTGGCTAGTTGCAACAGATTGCTTTCTTAATTATCATCTTCACTTGATTGTCAGACCTGTTTTGAGCATGTATAGATAGCTTAAAACCCCTTTTTAAATAGAATCTTATGGATAAATGGGATGGAGAAGAGACAGAATTTAAATCCAAGACTAGGTATAGTTTAACCCTCTCTAGCTGGACAAGAGAACTATGAAGTAGTAGTGATATCGTGAGTGGATATCATGAAATCAAAGGGAGGAGATTGCTGTAAAGTGTAAACAACATTTACAATATAAGAAACTTCTGTGTATTCTAGAAGATAATAAACGAATGTATGGAAGGAACTTTTCTAGTTTATAGCCATAGTTGCTATCAGATAAGTTAAAATATTAGTCACAGTAAGTTCAGCATATTTTCTAATACGAAAGCAGAGAAGTCTAATGTACTAGAAAGTAGAAGGCTCCTGAAGTAAATTGTCTTTTTAAAACTTGTGAATGGTAATCGTCTGGTTAAAGCAAGCTTAGAAGAATACTATTCTAACTCTAATGGTAATCGTCTGGTTAAAGCAAGCTTAGAAGAATACTATTCTAACTATTTGATGTCTGGAATGAATCTACAGATTGGCCCCTTCCAATCTACCACTGGTGAGCGGTCGAAGTTGAAGGTCAAAGTTCGTCTGAGCATGCATGGCATTGTTTCGGTTGAATCAGCTACGGTAAGGACTGAACTTTTTTATGTTTCTTTTGATTATCTAATAAATAGTGAACAATGATATCTTTTTCGATTTCAGCTCTTGGAAGAACAGGATATCGAGATTCCGGTGGTGAAAGAAACTTCTACAATGGAAACTGAGGAAGCCCCAGTTGGATCAGGTCCACCCGAGGCTGATGCTAACATGGAAGATGCTAATGGTGTGACAGAGTCTGCTGACAAGCCCGTGCAGATGGACACTGATTCTAAGGTATCATGCAAAATGCTAATGTCCAAGCTTAATATACTTCATTCCTTCTGCTTTTGTGCCTTAGACGTTCAGTGACTGAAATTCTAATTGCAGTCTGAGGCTCCAAAGAAAAAGGTCAAGAAAACAAATGTTCCTGTATCAGAGAACATCGTTGGTGCCTTGTTGTCTGGAGATCTACAAAAAGCAATTGAAAAGGAGTTTGAAATGGCTCTCCAAGATCGCGTGATGGAAGAGACAAAAGACCGAAAGAATGCTGTGGAGGCATATGTATATGAGATGAGGAATAAGGTATTCAGTCCTAACATATGTCTTATTATGGTTTGGTTTGTCTGGCAATTCTTTAATGCCATTTTCAAAAATTAATAGTTGATTCTTCTAAATCCGTCTTCTTTTTCACCATATAAAGTGGATTCTTGATCATATGGCTAAGCTAACTCTTGAATAATTTTTCTGTGAACTAGCTTAATGACAAATTGGAAGAGTTTGTTACTCCTACTGAAAAGGAGGAACTCATGACTAAACTTCAAGAGGTGGAAGACTGGTTGTACGAGGACGGTGAGGATGAAACGAAGGGTGTATACGTTGCCAAACTCGAAGAGCTAAAGAAGGCAAGAGATTTGCATTATTTATTTTTACTCCAATTCTCAATTAATTTCCAAGAAATTTTGTTTGATGATTTGAATATATAAATCTGTGCAGCAAGGCGACCCCATTGAAGAGCGCTACAAGGAGTCAATTGAGCGCGGAGCTGTTATTGATCAGCTCGTGGCTTGCATCAATAGTTACAGAGAAGCTGCCATGTCCACTGATCCTAAATTTGATCACATTGATGTATCTGAGAAACAAAAGGTTAGACAACCTATCTACATGTCAGTTTGTTAGCTCACTTCTTTTTCCACGTCTATTTTTTTTATTTAATTTCGGCTTCATTTTACAGGTGCTGAACGAATGCGTGGAAACTGAAGGGTGGTTGAGAGAGAAGAAGCAACAACAGGAATCACTTCCCAAACATGCGAATCCCGTTCTACTCACAGCTGACGTGAAAAAGAAGGGTGAAGCTGTTGACAGGTACTTCATTTGCACAATGTTACAGTCTTTATAAATGCACTAGCCAAACAAAGCCTTATCTTGTGTTTTGGCAATGAACAGGTTTTGCAGGCCAATCATGACAAAGACCAAGCCTGCTCCACCAAAGGTAGCCACTCCCGAGCCAGCTCAATCAGCCCAGTCCAGTGAGACGGAACAACAAAGCGGGGACTACTCGAATGAGCAAGGTGACAATGAGTACTCGTCCCATGGAAACGATGGAGCGCCTTCAGAGCCCATGGAAACCGACAAGGACACTCCAGCTGCATGAACTTGCAAATTTTTCTGTTGCAGGCTATAGAATCAAGGGGATCAATTTTATGTTACCATTTGCCATGTTTGTTGGGTGCTTTTGAGATTTTATTATGTTATACTCGGTCTTGGTTCGTCCAATATCCGGGGTTTTGAGACGGTTAATTTAGGTAAGGTTACGTCTTGAATTAAGTTTTGGATTTGGATGGTACATGTCAATTAATGTTTCAAATTTATTTTATCGGTCTACTACTCCAACTCAGTTGAACACATCTGTTTCCCGGTACATGTCTTTCTCGGGTCAATTACGAATCGATTCTCAATATTACAGAACGGGTCCACAATATTTAGAATGTCTCGAAGTTGATTTTGTGTGTGAATGTGTAATCGGAATATCACTTATGAAAATGTTGAACTGCTCCACTATATCGGATTCTCTAAGACTATCTTCAATATCATAAATTTTGTGTAAAAAGAAAATGAATTTGAAATGTTAGAATTTTTCAAAGTATAAGGTAGGGTTATATTGCCCAAAACCACCCCTATGTTGCAATATTACCGAAAACCACCCGTATAAACACCTCCGTCACTCAACGACCACCCGTCACTAACTTCCGTTAAATATTTATGCCACATGGCATTTTATATTATTTTTTTATTCCAAATTACCGAAATCACCCATTTCCAAATCTTGTTTTGTTCCACTCTTTTATCTTACTTTTCAAAGTTTTTGTTTTCTTTGTTAGCTTATACATGGGCGTACCATTTATTTGGCTTCTCCACGTTTGTGATACTAAGATTTCCATGTCTTTCCTCTTGGTCCACATCATTTCAAATTTGAAAGGTTGAACTTGGTGAGTGGTTTCGTTTGTGATGTCAAGTGATATCGGGCAGTGGTCTGAAGTTGTAAATGCATGGTTTCTTGTGACTAAGTTTGGGTACTTGTTTACAATTTCTTGGTGAATTAGGGCTCTATCCAGTTTTTCTTTGATTGTGTTGTTGATTTTTCTTGATTTTCTCCATGTGAATCTGTTTCCTATTGTCGGTGGGTCATGAAGATCATATTTCTGAACAAAGTGATTCAGCCTTTTAAGTTTGTTATGATTCGGGGTTACACCACCTTCTTTATCTTCGCTTACTAGTATGTCATTAAAGTCTCCAATTATAATAAATGGTGTATTGATCACCAAGATGAATTGATCAATCTGGTTCCAAAAATAATCTTTTTCTTTTTCTTGCGGGGGTGCATACACAAATATAATAAAGAAATGGGAATTTGTTTCTAGTTTTTGTATTCAAATGCTATGAATCTACTATCAATTGTGTGTAGAGTTATTGTTTCCACTCTTAGTTGGAATTCTTTCCATAGAACGATGATTCCCCCTGAATATCCAATAGCAGGGGAAACTACTATGTTATCAAATCTAGCTTTTCGCCACTCTTTCTCGTTAGGGTAGTTAGGTGATTTGGTCTCGACTAGTCCAATCATTTGGATATGGTTAATTTTGCAGAAGATATCTATATCTGTCCATACGTTGTTTCTTTTGATGCCTCTCACATTCCATAAGTTGATCTTCATGATAATCCTCTTTGTGTGTTTTGTCCGGCTAATTTTATACTGGACCTTTCAGGAAGACATTGGTATCCGTAGCGTTTCCATTGATTTACTTGTTTGGTTCTATGTTGATAATTACTGATGTATAGTGATTTGATAATACTTATAAGTTTATTATTATATTTGTGAAATTTGGCTAGTTTATAACTTTGTTGATTTGTTCTGGGATCATTTATGCAATCGTATGATTTTGTGTTCTTCCTAGAGCAGAGATTCAGTTGGTATAGATTAAGAGTTTGGTGCAAATAATGACAATTGTTTTCCACTTTGGTGCTTCGTTTTGTGTTATCCTTTTTTGGACTGGTAAGCAAGTCTACTGGTTCTACATTCTTTCTTCCCTCATATATTGGTGCTTGGTTATGTGATGTTCTGATTTTACAGTTGGTTTCATTGATCAGCATTTTCGTAATCTGGGTTACTTGTGATTTTCCTGTTTGGATATCATTGGTATTAGCTTGTTTAATTGTTAGTCTAGTGTTCTGTTTGTGGTTAGTATTTGTAACCCTGTCACACGACCTAGGCAAATAACACGGTAGACTATATGTGCAGATTTTATTACAATTACTCAAACCAAGATAATAAAACCCTGCACCCTTGTTCTTGTTGGTAGCCTTCATATTCAAGCCGAGTGGATGAAGCCAAACTGATCGAGTCCAACCCCTTCTTTTCCGTTGTTTCCGTTGTTTATCTTTGGTGCCTTTTCCTTGAGTTTGGTAGTTTGTTCCATTTGGTCTTTTATCCTGTTTCCTGGCTTTCTTATTCTCTTTGGTAGTTTGTCTGATGTGCCCACATACTCTTACAAAAACCTGGACAAGGCAGTAGGTTATGAGATGAGTGATAATCTTGTATACATATTTTCTGAGTCGGTTATAATGTTCGAACAAGACTCCTAAGAGATCTTGAGCCCAGGGACAACACAGACTCCCTAAAAGATCAAGATACCCAAAGGAGCCAGTTAGAACATTATATTTACTATGTGGATAAAGACTATTACTGCCCATTAAGGAGCCAAAGCAGTATGAGTTCTCAGTAAGGATATAGCTAGGATTAGTGTAGCTCAGATCCCTGCAGTACCTGTTAGAGTCATCTAAATTTATAGACCTTCTTGACTTGGTTAAATTTGTTACACTGTTAGCTGTGTTTGACAGCACTATTGCAGGATGATTCATACAACTCACAATCTCAGTATTTTTCCAGGAAAGATAGGAACCTGGATTAAGGTAAGTGCAATAATTTGTGCATAAATAGTGGAAAACCCAAAACTTATTCCAGAGATAGATTATCAAGCTAATGGTAAGAATAAGGCTTAGATTAGGATCTATAGCAATAGACTCAAACCAGGCCAAACCCCATACAAGTAGATTTTCTCCTGAGATATAACTAGGCTACAACTCCAAGATATAGGCCACTCATGATGTTTAGTACTAATAGTGAAGGAGTAATCCTTTAGTTCCCAATTACTTAGGTCAATGGTTATAAGACAGATATGAAACTGCTCATTCAACATTGAATTTAATAGAGTCCTAAAGATGCATAAAGCAATACACCCTAAATAGGACCAAAGTAAATAAACATGGTTTGGTTTAAACTGATACTAACAAAAACTTAGCTGGGCCAGTTCTTGCAATCTGGATGACACTTCCCAGACAAGGAAAATTTTCGGCCAAGCATCCATCAGATGCTGAGTGCCTTTCTTCAGTTTTGGTCCTGCAAGACAGAAATAATAAGTACATGAAGTAAAAATACCAAATTTTGATTGCACAATTTTTTTTATAGTTTTTCTAACAGATTTGTTATTGGTATGCTGAGATATATGATTAATTTCGTTAGAGTACATATAAATTTGATTAGTTGTATGGGAATTTTTATAAAGGATCCATTTAGGACATCAAGAATTTGCAGTGGTGGTATTAATAAAGCAACAACATAGTGTCCAACAACTCAAATAGCACCAACAAGGATTTCTCATTAAATTCAACAGATCAGATACATGAACATTACATAGAGGGTATTGGATCCTGTTACATAGACTACTAGGGTGCTTGCTATTTTTTCTAACAAAGAAAGTAGATAGAGTTGTGTAAAGATATTGGGTGGGTGACATTTCAGGTCTAGAGATGGTTGTGCATTTTATTTTAGTAGGATCATGGATGCAGAATCTCCTCAAAGATCTAGAAATGCAGCAGTTGGTAGTTGCTTTTGGTTGCCAACCCAATTTCTTGTTGTAATTCATTTAACTTTGGGTTTCTTGCATCCCAATTGGTGGGAGGATGCCGTGTCATCATCTGCTTCTTTTCCTTTCCTCTTGCTAGAGCCAGAGGTTGACATGTCTTGGTTAACACCCATGTCCTCCATCTTAGAGGCCACCGAACCAGTAGTATGAGTAGTGTGATAGGAGTTGTGGGAGTTTTGGGTTGGGATAAGCTTTGCCAAAGCTTCCTCAGTCTCCATTAGTCTATCAAATTCAGTCTCGGATAACTCTTCTTCCATTAGTAGGTGGTCATCATCCAGGGGGTCCTCTTCTTCTGGTAGGTAATCCTCTTCCTCCACCTCTTCAAAAATATGGTTAATGGATTCCATTTGGTGTCTTGAGGCAAGGATGAGGTCAACAATGAGGCCATCATTACCATGGCTAGGGTAGAGGTCCATTAAGGAGTTGTTGGTCTCTTCAAGGGGTAGTTGGCACATAGGGTTAGGTGGTGTGATTATCATTGGTGGTGAAGGGTTGAGGTCATAAACCAAGGGCCTGTTTACTGGTGGGAGATCTGGCCTATTTTCTGGTGGGAAATCTGGCCTGTTTGGTGGAGGAGTATGACTGAGAGGCTGAGCCTCAGTCATGACTTCTTTGTTGGAATTTTCTGAGTTGGTATATTTTGAGCTAGACAGGGAACTTTTGGAACCAGACTGCTCAGATTGATAGGATACTGCAACTCCTCCTTTGTCATTTAGGTATGGTTTGATTCCAAAATTCATTTTGGAAGAGCTAGCCCCAACCTGTTTGTTTTTAGCTCTAATTGATTCCCACTTATCTTCACTTTCCTCTTGGATATTATTTTTCCTGAAGTGGAATTGGAATTTCTTTGGTGTGAGATTTTTGAGGGGACATTTGTTGAAGATGTGATCCCTGAGCCCACAGTTACCACATCCCACTGGAAAATCCTCAAACCACACCACATATTCTTTGACTTCTTGTTCACCATCAGGAATGATCACTGATGTATTGATACATTTTGATAATTGAATATTGGTGCATATTCGATTGAAAACAACCCAGGATTGTTTTTCAGGCATAGGGTCAATCCTTAGAAGGGTGCCTAAACCATGACACTCTAAGATGATTTGCATAGCTTCTGGATTGAGAAATTCACTTGGAAGCCAAGTTATTCTAATCCACAAGTCTATAGTGGTTAAGGGTTCAAGGATAGGATTGAAACTGGGGCTCCATTGCTTCAAAACCACTAGTTGCCCAAAAATATGGTAGGGTCTATTAGCCCAAATGGTATTCCTATCATTTGGGTTAGCAAACCTAACCTCAAACCAGTGGTTTTGTCTCTCTATGAGTTCAAATTCTCCTTTTATGTCCCTCCATTCCCCTTTAAGTTTGGAAGAGATTTTGTGGAACTCAATGTTCTGTCCTAAGATTAATCCCATGAGGGAAGATTCTCTGATTGGATCAGTTTTTTTTGTGACTTTTGCTAGTTTGGATAGGTATTCAGCAGTACCAATGGTAAGCTTTGACTTACCTTTGTTTTTTAGTGGGGCTTGCCTAGTTGGTGATTGGTTTTCTTGCTGTTGATCAACAGATCCTTTGTTCCTTTGTTTCTTCTGCTTGGTTCTACCTTCTGTTGGTGGTTCCTCATCAGATTTAGAGGCCTTGTTCCTTGGTGATACATCCCTGGTGACCTTCCTTGCCTGGCTAGTCTCTTTGTTGTTTTTGGTAGCTCTTTTCCCTTTAGAGGAGCTAGCTTCCTTGTTTGCAGTAGAAGTATGATTCTTGGTGCTAGGTAGGGTTGTTGGGTTAGGGCTGTTGTTGGTTTGAATGTTTTGGTTGGCTTGGTTGTTGGTATTGCGAGAGTTATTGTTAGCAATAGGGGTTTCTTGGTTGTTTGTGAGATTGTTGTTGTTTGTTTCATTGTTGCTCCTAGATTTAGGGCTAGAGCACAATGCCTCAACAAAACTCATCTTCCTGCCTTCCATCAGTTTTGTTGAGTGGTCAAGCTTTAGTTTTCGAATATCTAACGATCCTGAGATTTTTTAGTGTTGATTCTTTTCCTACTGAGATTATGAGGGAAGATGGGATGTGTTTTGTTCAATTTACTTTGAGCGTATTTATAGAGATTAGTATCTGGTTTGGACTTAGGAACATTTAACAAGTTTTCCTTAGAATTTAAGAATATGATAAGGGTGGAGTCTAACCTGGTGAAGCAAACCCTCACGATGCAGAGCTTAGGGAGGCCAAAGCAGCATCTCGGACTTCGTTTTTGATTCCAGCTCAGACCCTGGATTAGGCATTCACCTCGTCTCTTGCAACAAGGCCTCCATAGTTGGTAAATTTTCCTTCTGGGAGGGAGGCTCCCTTTCTGAACTTTATCCCTCAAAAGGGTAAGTCTTCTCTTCAGCTTTCTGAGTGCTGAACAATGGCTCCTTGAGATCTTTGTCCTCTTCTCCGTGGCATACCTCCATGGCGTCAGATAGCTCGAGGAATAGGGGTTCGTCGCTCCAGAGCAAGGTCTAGGTTTGGCTTGCGCAGTAGGTTTGAGGGCGATGGGACCTGTTTCAAAGTCAGCGCTCCGGGTTTTCGCCTGGTGCCTTCTGTGGCTCACTTGGGAGTTGCGATTAATGGAGGATTTGGGGTATTGGGTTATCGAGTAAGGATTCTTTCCAGGGAAGAAGCTCCTATTGTGAGATCTAGGGTTTTGAGTATTTGGGATTTGATAAGTTTTGGGGATTTTCGACGCGTGTGAAGGCGCGTTCCATTTAGGAGGAAAAGAGGGTTTTTTGCGAGTCATCCGGAAAACAGATTTAGTTTCTCTATCACTTATCAAATTTTAACTTAGGTTTGGATACACATTAAACAACTAAAAAAACAAGGTATTACATTGAAAATGTAATACCTTTTTGTTGTAATGGGTTTATCCCATTTATTATGTGTCCATGGACAGACATTAGACAAACTCTTTAACTTATTATTAAAATAAATATAATAATTATTCTTTAATAAAAATATAGAAAATATTTTTATCTACATTATTAATATTCATATTGACTATGTTAAAAATACAAATTTATATTGTTATATGATGTTATAAGATATATGAGAATAGATTTTCCACATCGGAAGTTGAGATAATAATAACCCACTATATAATATCATGGATTACTCTTCCTATTGCCAATTGATTTTAGGATGAAACCTCATGAGCTTGTATTATGGGCCCTATGCACATATGCGCTAAATGCTAATATACACTACCCTTGTGTTTATCAACATGATTGAAAAGAAAAAGTTTTATTAAGTGATGTGAAGGAAAAAATAAATAAGATTATGACACTCATTAGAGTTTCATGGATGAAGATGCTCTAATATAACAATGATCACCTCTATATAACTTTTAGACTTTAATTTTAGCATATTATCCTTTTTTATTTTCTATTGGACTTGTATATGTTTTACTTGAAACTTCATTTTTTTTCAATTTTTTTCACTGGGAAGAACGAAACTCCTTCACTAAATAGATGACAGCTTCATCTTATCCAATGATCTGAAAAACTGTGAAAACTTTAGCTCTAAATCTTGTTATTATATTTTCTAGGAAGCAATACAGCTGAATTGCCAACTCACATGTTATTTCATCTTTCATCATACTTTGTTTGTTAATCTAATAAACAGAGTAATCTATCTTATCAGCTTCATCTTATCATTTCTTTAGTTAATCTTATGATAATATGTGTTATTCTACTTCAGTTCTTTCTCTAATCTATCTTATATATTAAAGCTAAGCATTTTCAAGCTCTAAGAATGTTTTTAGGAAGGAGTTGTTAAAATTGTAATTTATTAAACAAAATAAATTTTAAATTTTAAAAAATATTTTTAATAAAAATTAGATATACAGTATAATTTTTATCTAATAAAATTTTAAAATCATCATTTTATTGATTGGAATTAAAGAATAGTTATTCTTGAAATTTTGTTTAGATTATTAATATCAATTTGGAACTTTAATATTTGAAAATTCTCACAACTGATTTCAGTAAATAAATTAATTTTAAAATCATCTCAATATGTTTCTACTATAAAAACTTATACCTATAAAGTATAAACTAATTGATATCTTCATTTTAAATATAAAATAATTTAATCTATAATAAAAAATTACCTTATTTATGTTATTATAGAAAATTACTTTTAAAAAATATAATTTTATATGAAACTCCGTGCCTGACACGGGTATTACCCTAGTAACTTAGTCATATCTCCATTATTTCCTTTTTCGTTGAATTTGAGATTCTCGTTTTTCGTGTCCGTATTCTCCTTTGGAAACATAGGTTGTAACTTGTAAGTTGTAAACTGAATCAAATCTCCAAGTATACGAGTAGTAAGTGGTATGTCGTGGAAATAATAGATTGGTCATTGGGAACAAATTCATAATTGGTAAGGAAGACGACTAATTTGGCATTATACTTAGAGGTTTTTGCATAAAAACACCCTTTATATGGGCCATATTGAGTTTAAACACCCCTTATATCAATATTTATTTTGTCCCACCCCTTATTTCCCCTCCGTTAACAAAGTCCCACCCCCTCCTCATTTCTGTTTGTTTTTCTGTTAAATACGTGGAAATGACTTTTTTGCCCCTCTTCTTTAACTTGAATTGGGGGTGAAAGAGGTGGAGGATACTCTTCGAAAAATAGGTGAAAGAGGTTAGAATTGGGGGTGAAAGAGGTTTAGGGTTCATACGATTTTTTCGAAATTTGTATAATCTGGCACAATAGTTCTAGGAATTAGTATAGGGGTTGGTTATATTACACCATTTCGCTTTCAATTGGTGTTCTAATTGAGGTTTTAATCGAATTTGGTGGTTGCTATTGTGTAGGGTTCTTGCGATTTCGAAGTAGAAGAGGTGATCTCTGTGGACATTGAACGCCGGAATCGAAGGTATGTTATTTCTTATGAACCCTAAATCGAATTGGGGGTTGTAATTGTTGGGGGTTGTTATTAGACCATTTCTGTGGATATTTGAGGTTGAAGAATAATATGATTTCAAATCGAAATGCAGGTTATGTCTTACAATTCAGGTTCATCGAATTGTTATCAAAGTGCAATAAAAACCCTTTGCTTCTGTAATCAAGATGCCAGAATGAGTACTGCACACACAAGTGCAAATTATGGAAGAAGGTTTCTAGGGTGTGCAAATTTCAAGTCAAGAAACAGGTGCAATTTTTTTGCTTGGGTTGATGCACCATTCCAGCCTCAAGCATCTAGTGTTATTCAAAGATTGGTGAAGCAAAAAATGGATTTGCAGGAAACTGTGAAAGTACTTGAGGAGTCCTTGAAGGCTAAAGAATTTCAGATGTGCAAAAAAGGCCAAGGAAATAGGCTTGAATTATTTCTAGGATTAGGATTAGGATTTGTTGTGGTTCTCTTGGGTACTTATGTGATCTCCAACATGTAGGGTTTGTTGTGAAATTTTTTGTTGAATTATCTGGTTGTTCTTGGAGTCTTATGACAGTTGATGTAATGGAGTTTAAGTTGGTCAATGAAGAAGTTATATTTTGATCCATTTTGATGGCATTTTCAATTTTCAGTATTTTAATTGTGCAATGTTATCAGGCAGGTAAACCCTCTTGAAGAAAACCTTGCAGCAAGCCTAAATTTATCCCTTCACTGTCATAATAGCAAAAAAACCAAGATTTCATCCACATTTTCTTTGACAGCAAATGAGTTGAGCTATCAAATCCATGAGACACCAGGAAATGAGACACACCTCAAGTAGGTGGGTTTTCCAACATTGACATCAGGAAACTAACATTGACATCAGGAAACTAACATTGACATTAGGAAATAAAACACAAATTCAACAAAAACAGAAATGAGACACCAGAAAATGACATGAGACACCAGGAAATGAGACACACCAGTTCAAACAAAATAGACAGTTAATTGAGCTTTGAAGAGGATGACTTCGTAGGTGGGTTTTCCAACTATCTCCTCCATTTGAAAGAGGCAAACATCTTCTATTTCTATGTCATTGTCTTGGACAAAGTCTCTCCATCCTTTGCCAAACTTGAATTTGTTCCCACTGAATTTGAGTACTACTTTCCAAGTTGTTTCACCAATGAAAAGTGTAATCTCTTCATCTATGAAAGGCCTCAAATTGTTGTTTGCATACTCGAAAGGAATAAGCTGTTAATAAAAAAATTTATGTATATTAGTCATTAGAATAACATGCCCAAAACACAAGAATAAAACATTACTTACCATTCTGCAATCTTTTTGAACAAATGATGCTTTCATTTGCACATAAAAGCTTAATTTGGTTTTGTGAGGGTAGTTTTCAGCTTTCTCCAAGGGTGTTTCCTGGTTCCATTCCTCACACTCCTCGCATTTGCAGTGGCTGATGTCTTCACTGTCCGAGATGTCTGTTAGATCAATGACATGATTTGCCATGGAAGAAATGCAAGGAAATGAAGAGCTGCAAGGAAAGGAAGCTCGGCTGTGATGGCAAATGTGCTGAGAAATAGAGCTATTTATGCTTGAAATGTGCAGGGTTTAGGTGAAGAATTGATGACATGGGGTAGGTAACAATTGACCAAAATTAAATGTGGTCATGGTCAATGGTAAAACACTACAGTAATGAGGCTGAAAAACCGTGCAAAGCCTGCATCAATGACAGTCTTCACTGTGCAAAAACCTGTGACCAATCTGTGACCAAAACTGTTACCAAACCAGTGACCAAACCAGGGCAAAAAACAGTGCAAAGCCTTTTCAAAATAAAACCATAGATTACCAACTAAAACAGTGCAAAAACCACTTGCAACATCTGTTCAACACAGTAACATTCAACAAACATTGAAACTGATCCAAACATTACAAACATAAATAGCAGACTACTTCTTTGTCTTCACCAGTTTTGTCTTGAAAGCAGGCATCTTAATCCTAGGTGACTTAAAAGGTATTGAAGATGATGCTTGAGATTGTGTAGGAGCAGAGTAGGGGATATCCATTGAAGATGCAGTCCTAAATTGTGAAGGATTGCCAGTCACCTGAGAGGCTTGGGTTCCAACTTCATTGTTATCTTCCAGCTCCACCACATGTGCAAGCAAATCTGCATCACTAATTTCATCCAGGCCCTGAGATGCTATGGGCATAGCTGCATCTTGAACTGGAGTTGGCACTTGAGCTCCACTTGGCATGGCCTGGTCTTGATTTGAAGTTGGCAGTTGAGCTCCACTTGGCATAGCTTGAGCATTCTCATTGCATCCCCTAACCTAGTGATACCAAAAAACATGATATTAGTGAATGTGTGCAGTTAGAGGTGCAACATGAATACCAATGGAAAATTGAATCTTACATCCTTCCTGGTATACTTCCTCTTCTTTTGTGTAAACTTCACAGTACTAGTACTTGCTGGCCTCCCTCTCTTTCCTGGAGCTGGCTTTGGAGGTGGAGGTCTTGATGGATTCTTACAAGACTTCATTGTGTGCCCTTCCTCATGACAATTGGAGCATTTATTCTTCCCATGTCTATTCCTCCTTACCTTGTTAGGATCATCTTTCTCTCCTTTGTCCTTCTTCCTTGACTTCCTTGGCCTCCCTGGTTGCACCACAAGCTTTGGTGGCTCAAGAGGAGGGAAAGCAGTCTTCTCCCACTGATCCTCTCCAGGCATGGGGTTGACACTCAATGCATAGACTTTCATGAATGTAGCTGTGTAGTAGTAGGGGTCAACATATGCATTAACATCTAACCTATTCTGCAATAGACAGCTCATGGCATGAACACATGGGATCCCAGTTATAGCCCATATGTTGCAGCCACAAGTCCTTGCTTGAAGATCCACTACATAAGTCTTCCCTCTACAGTCTACCTCATACTGCAGTCCTTCCCCAAGGCAATTGCAACTACCAACACTTGCAATCTTCCTATCATTGACAATGGTTGCAACTTCTGGAGTGAGTACACCTTGATGAGCACCCATTTTTTTCCTCTTGTTTATGAAAAACTTCATTAACTTCCTCCTTATCCATTCACACATTGAAAGGATTGGTAGTTCTCTAGCTTCAAGTATGCAGCTGTTGAATGATTCACATGCATTGTTGAGTAGCATGTCTGACTTAGCATAGTGCTTGAAGCCATGTAGAGACCAGGTTTCTGGATTGCTCCTCCTTAGCCAAGCTTCTGCTGCAGGATCCATATCCTTGATCAAAGCCATATTTGCCTCAAACTCTGGCCTAGTAGCTGATCTGGCTGCAGCCCAAACTGCATCTTTGTATGTACTCCCACACCACTTGACTTTGAAGTTGTTGTGGAGGTGTCTAACACAAACCCTGGTGTCTGCCTGAGGAGCCACAGTGCTTATAGCTTCCATCAACCCCTACAAGATTTCATTGACATTACTTCAATCACACCAAATTTTACCTCCAATATCTTGAAAATTATGATGAATAAGAAATATGAACAACTAACCTTTTGTCTGTCAGACATAAATGTGATGGGTTTACCTCCAATATCTTGCATCAGAATCTCAAGGAACCACACCCAAGTTTCCTTTCTCTCTGCTTCCACTACTGCATAAGCTATGGGGAATATGTGATGGTTACCATCCATTGCTACTGCTGTGAACACTTGACCACTATAAGCTCCCTTCAAATGACATCCATCTAGACCAACCACATGTCTAATCCCTGCAAGAAACCCTCTCTTGCATGCATCTAAACACACATAGAACCTTTGAAAAATTGGCTTCTCTGGCCCTTGTTCTGGTCTTACAAACAATGAGCTACCTGGGTTCCTCTTCATCACCTCAGCTGCATAATCATAGACTTTAGCATATTGCTTTGGGGCATACCCTTGAGTCTCCAGAAAAGCCCTAACTCTAGCCCTCCATGCCTTGTGGTAGCTAATATGAACATTGTAATCTCTCCTTACTGCTGAAATGAAGCCCTTAATCCTCCATTGTGGATCATCTCTATAGTGTTCTAGGTATTTCTCTGCTAACCACTTTGATGTAATCTTTCTGTTGTTGTGTTGCCATCCACAATCATGCTTTGGCACAAAGGATTTCATCTGAAAAGTTCCATCCTTATCCATCTTCTTACCCTTTGCCCTAAATCCACACAAGTTCTGGCTGCACCCTGTCTTGCACTTTTTTCTCCCTTTCTTCAAAGAACAGTCACACTTGTTTGTACAATAAATTGAAACTCTTGTAGCATCATTGTGCAGGAAATAAAAATCAAACCCATTCTCTATAGCAAACTGTCTCAATGCCTTTCTAAAGATAGTGTTTGAGCCAAATTTCATGCCAGGAGATAACTTAACTTTTCCATTGAAATCAACCAAGGGATTGAACTGAGGATACCTTGGTTTGCCAGTACTTTCATCACCTGTGTCTTGGCTTCCATAGCTGTCATCAACCCTTATGTTGAATGTATCATCCTCCAAATCAGCTTTGCTACCATCCTGTTTCAGTGCATCCTCCTGAGCTTTACTTGTCTCCAAATTCACTCTCACAGATTTGCTACCAGCCTTGCTACCATGACTAATCTGGATCTCACCTTTTCTACCATCCTCTTTCACTGGATCATCATCCTCTGAGGACTCAGCAAATGGATCTGGCAACTTGTCTTCTCCTAGATCTGAAGAATCAGATCCACCAATTTCTTCACCAAATTCACTAGAGTCATCACTCTCACTTTTTTTCCTGGGCTTTTGTGGTTTTTTCTGGCCTTTGTTCTCCAAACTTGAACAAGGTAAAGAGGATCTGGCTTTTGCATTATCCAAGACTTTGGTCTGGCCCAACATCAATGCCCTTGGGCTCTGTTGTTTTCCTCTCACCACATAAACATCAATTTGTCTTTTCTCTCCAACATTGGCACACAGGTCCAATATGCCTCTGTCACACACTATTTCTTGCAGCCCTTCGTTCAGTGTGCATTGTTCCTTGCAAAACCAGAGCTCCTTCACTCCTATTATGCTTTTTTCTCCCAAAAAACTAACTAACTCTATCCTTGATAGCTTATCTGGATCAATGTCAGTGACAGCGTATTCATGCTTCTTCTTGTAGCAAAGCACATAATTTTCCAAGCAAAATTTCCCACTGAGTTGAAATATTATACTAATCATCTGTCAAAAACATATAAAAAACAGCAAATGACTATTCTTTTCTCACATGTCTATGTCATCAGTTTTGCATACATCCAAAAAACATCATATTAAAGTTGAGATAAATGGAATCCAAAGCACATGAGCATACATAATGCAAGTGTTGAAAGATTCCCTAATTGGCCCCACATCAATCCATCCGACCCATTTTTACACATACAATACACATCTCTTCCCACATTTGCAATTGAAAACAACAACAACCATCTGCACACCCAATTTATTGCTGCAAATACTTAATTTCATTAACTAAAAAAATCGGATGAAAGAGGGAGCTTCTGTCAGCCCACTGTACACCCAATTTAATCCGAAATCTCCCTTTTACAAACAAAATTAACTTAGTTCATAGAATGCTTACCTTCAGACCTCGGACCTACAACAATGGAAGCTCCAACAATGGCGATTTCTGTGATTTTTTCCTCCTCAGATTTCGACTTCCACTACTGCGAGAATTTAGGGTTTAGGGTTTAAATTGGGGAAAAGGAGAGGGATTGATCGATTATGGGTCAGATGCTTACCAATTTGGAGGATTTCGATCTCGATCATGTTCAATTGCAACAGATTGATCGATTATGGGTGGGGTTGTTTATTTCTGAGCAATTCAACACAACGGCTCTACAGTTCAAGTTAAAGAAGAGGGGCAAAAGAGTCATTTCCACGTATTTAACAGAAAAACAAACAGAAATGAGGAGGGGGTGGGACTTTGTTAACGGAGGGGAAATAAGGGGTGGGACAAAATAAATATTGATATAAGGGGTGTTTAAACTCAATATGGCCCATATAAAGGGTGTTTTTATGCAAAAACCTCTTATACTTATCACTCAATCGATGTTTGATCAAACAAAATTTCTACTCATAATTTCCTACACTACGCAACCACTAGTGTATTCTGTCGCAAATCCACCACCAAATCAACAAAAGCTCTCAGCACATACGTATAATACTCCTTCTCGTTCAGCTTCAGATAGGAGAACAACAATTCCTCCATAAAATCCCAATCGATTCCCTTTCCTTGCGTCGCTCCGGCCTTCATCACATCCGCCATTGATCTCAAGAAATCCTCGTAAGGACTAGCGGAAACAGTCACCACCGCAACGCAATCGTCCAGAGTACGAACGGGATTCCCGAAATCGAATTTCAGAGCAGAAACATTCAAGGATTCGAATCGAGAATCCAAGTCGATCTTCAGAGAGGCGACGTTGAAGGATCCGAATCCGGAATCCTCCGAATTCGATTGCGCCTCCTCGATTAGAGATCTAGAAGATACTGGAGCGATGAAGAATCGATTACTTCCGCGAAGATCAATCAAAGCCGGTACTGTAATCTCGAACGAACTTCGCGCATCGTCGAACTCCTCAATCTCTTCTTCTTCTTCTTCTTCCGCTTCCGGATCCTCTTTCTCGTTGTTTCCGTACAGCGATCTGAAATTCTCAAAGAGGTAGCGATCGATGTCGTCTAGAGTAGCAGAAGCAGTTTCCGGCATCTGATCTTGGTTTTTGTGGCGCCAGATACGGTGGATGGAGAAAGAGAGGCTTTTAGGCCGTTTTTGGCCATGGAAGAACTTTATGGCGGTTTGGCTTTTGATACCAGAAATCACTGTTGAGAAGTATTGTTGCACCTTTTTTGGTATTTTCTTTTCTATTTTTCCCATTGTTTTTTTTCTTTCTCTTTCTCGTTTGGAAAGATGAGTGGAGTAGAAGTTTTTGTATTTTTTTTACGTCTATGTATGATCCAAATCTACTGCTCTGCTACGGCTATTTATACTACAATACTTGTGAAGTTGTTAGTGTGCATTGAGATTCGATTTTAATGGCTTCACAAATTCGTTTCCTTGTATTTCAAAGGGAAAATATGGCAACTTTCTATAATGGGAAGTAAATTTTCGAACTTACTGTATTTGTTAACTAACGAGTAATGCTTTACGTATGGGGCCGGGTTTCCATATTTGGTTATATTACCCCATCTTGTTCAAATTCAATGAAATTATGTTTCAATATTATGCTAAAAAAATCATATTGTAGTATGTTTGTCATAGAATAAATCATTCGTACCCGTTCCAACAAAAACAGGAATACATATACATGCTAAATTCATATATATATTTGTATAAATGAAATTTACTATCGTACTGATTTTATTTTATATGTGCTATAGAAAAAAGCATTAGTAGTTTATAAGTTTATATATATATATATATATATATATATATATATTCATACATAGGATCTTTGCTCGTAACAAACATACACTCGTAACAAAATCGACATACACACTACACCCAAAAATAACTCTACCATTCCTTTCAAAAAATAAATAAATCTACCCTTATATGCCATCACAGTGGAGTATATAGATAAGGACTTGTACGTGGCATTATGTGCCTCAATTATGGCTTTGCACCAAATGAGTAAGTGTTATTATGAGCTGCCCATATATAACTATCTAATGAGTATATACAATCCCGAGTGGTACACCACTTAGATTTCTCTCTGTTGTCCTAGACGTCGTTGACCCACACCATATTAATGGGTCTAATTAAAATGCTAAAATGTCTTCATCAAAGATAAACAAATTAAATGCTCATACATAGATCTACCTCAATGGCACTATATAGTTATATAATATATGTACATGTTATTGTGAATATATGTTAGTACAGATTTAAGATATAGATTTATATATAAGTACACGTTATTGTGATTATATTTTAGAACACTTCATCATTTCATATTCTATTATTCATTTGGAGTTTGTTTCTTGTCTACAAAGAATGTGTTTGAATAGAAAATATAATGTATTTTATTGCATTTAATACAGTAAAAAGACTTGCATACAAATGTCTATTCATGACTAGCACACACAGATAAATATATGCATTAAAAACTCAAAATCATATACATTTGTACAAGTGAAATTCACTAGCTCGCATATGTAAATATAATTTTAACGACTTCACCATTGTTGGAGCCGGTTCTCGATGGGCTCGCGAAACCCAAATAGAATCGAGTTAGGTTCAGAAGACGCGACCAAGGACGACCCATAAAGTCAGCCCAGACGAACGAAAGCGGCCCATAAGCATACGAAGCCCCAAAAGGGGATCCGACGAGATCAGGTATCGGAGGGGCAAAATGGTAATTGACTCGCGTGGGCCCCTGGCGAGAGTATAAGAGCGTAACCGAATGGAGAGAGAAGGACAGAGCATCATTTACCGGAAATATTCTCCTTTCTTCTTCCTCTCGAGAGCTAAAAATACATAGGCTATCCGGAGCTTCAATCTTCCTAAACGACCTTCTCCTTGAGGCGTTTGGACGATCAGCACTTGGATTATGACTCTCGGTGTTGCAATCGAGCTTTTGATGTTGAAATGAGTGATTTCTGAAGTTATTTGGGTGTTTGTAGCAAAGAGCTTACTAAGCTTCAAATGGTGTTTTGAGTTCTTCTTTTCATTGGCTTACTTCTTCCTATTCTCTCTTGCTTTTGTGTCAAATTGCATTGTCTTTGATTGCTTATTTGCACATTTGCTGACTTGGGTGTCGGAGAGCCAAATCCGGAGCCATCCCCTCCTGGTTTGGTTGCGCAGGTACCTCAGGGCTCAAGAACAAGGTTGGTTCTTAGGGAGAAGATGACGAAGGGCTAAGTTTGATCGAGTGAAGTACAGAATACAAGTTGTTTGTCCAGAATTGCGGAAGAGGTCCTCGGTATTCCTTCGAAGATTTGACTCCCTGTGTCTCGCGAGGTGTTGTGTCGCGAGATTACAATTTCTGGGCTCCAACACTGGCGTCGACCGTGGGGACCTCCTCGCGCAAGTAAGGCTTACTATAGAGGTTCCGCGTGTTTTTGATATTTAGCTGACAGACTGAGGATGAATACTGGAGGTGAGGGAAGTGGTGCCGTTAACAACACCCCTCTCCAGACGAGAACGCAACAAGAGGTAAACAACTTGCGGGCACCCCTTCCACGCGTAGACGAGGAAGAGATTGTTCTGGTAGGACCCGCGCTGGTTCAGTATTGCGCATTCCTTCAGGCGCTGGGACAAAACACGGGCGGGGGTCAAAACCAAGAGCAACCAAGGGCTTGGGCCCGCGAGCAAGAGCAGAATCAGGGTAATCGGGAGCAGCCTGTCGCAGAGGAGAGTGCTGAGCACATACCCGACGACAGGATCTCAGTATCGCGTAGACCCGGGGTCGAAGGACGCGAGAGGGCTAGTCACCCTAGTAGGTTTGATTTGAATCAAGCTCCCGCGAGCTACATAGAGAACCAATCTTACAGGGGAAGAACCGAGACGAGGGGATATGAGATTCAAGCCGAGCGAGGACCTTCTCGCTACCAGTATGAGGGGGAACCTTATTACAACCAGGCAGCCTATCCACGACAGGCTTACGAGGCCTATCCATCCGTTAATCCGTCAGCCTTGTTCGGCCCGACTGCTTTCGCGGACCACATAGTCAGGTCAGTTCCTCTACCTGATTTCAGATTCCCTGTTATCAAAGAATACAACGGCAGAGAAGATCCCAGCGAGCACCTGGAACGCTACAAATATGCTATGCTCGCGAGGTGCCCTGATGAAGCCACGATGTGTAAAGGCTTCCCAGGCACCCTCGCGGGTCCCGCCATGACCTGGATGCTTAACCAACCGTCAGGGAGTATCCATTCTTTCGCTGCTATAGAAAGGAGTTTCTTGTTGCACTTTGGGTCCTCAAAGAAAAGAAAAGTGACGATGCAAGAAGTAGTGGGTGTCAAACAAGGACCAAACGAGTCGCTAGAGGGTTATGTCAAGAGGTTCTCAGAAAAGATCTTAGAGGCCGAAGATTTTCATGACAAAACTGCTCGGGTTGCATTCTTGGACGGTCTCACAGATGGAAGATCCTTCAAGCAATACTTATACCGCAAGAAAGATTTAGATTACCAGGCCATGCTCGAGAGAGCGTATACAAAAATTAATGTGGAAGCACACTCAGGTTCCGCGTCGAAAGGAAAC
Source organism: Oxyria digyna (assembly GCA_029168935.1). Taxonomy (NCBI): domain Eukaryota; kingdom Viridiplantae; phylum Streptophyta; class Magnoliopsida; order Caryophyllales; family Polygonaceae; genus Oxyria; species Oxyria digyna. The sequence continues at coordinate 10,812,262 of JAPVLV010000010.1, read as the reverse complement.
AATCATAATAAGTCTGCTCAGGGTCAAAAGAAAGATAACCAGAACTGGGGTAACAAGCGCCATCAGGGTAATCAGGGAAAGGAACAGAGCGACTCGCGAGCGCCCGGTTTGCAGATTCAAGATCAGGGTCAGGGTCAGAAACAGTTCAGGGGCAAGAATCATGATCAGAATCAGTTTCACTCGCAGAATTTCGTAGCCGAGCAGGATAACCGTCGCGAGGGTCAAAGAGGGGGGGATCGCGGCCGTGATCGCAACGCGCCAACAATGTGGTGTGAGTACCACAGAGTGGATACTCACCCTACAAAAGAATGCAGGTCGCGAGCTCACCATCCGAGAGAACAGGAAGTCTTGACTGCTCAGAGAGGAAATGGTGACAGGGGTCGCGGCAATCCAAGAGGGGGGTAAGAGGTAGAGGTGGAGGTAGAAATTAGAATGAAATAAGGCAACAAACCCCCGCGAGGAATGACCAGAATCAAGGTCCCAATTGCCACCCAAACCAGAACTTCCCTCGCCTGGATGGCCATGTAGGAACAATCGCAGGCCGCCATGAACCCGTTCCCCTCGGCAAACGAGAGCAAAGGCTCATAAACAACGCACCAAGCCTCAGGGAAAGCCAGTTTATAGCATCGCGAGACCACACTCTGAGCCTTACACACTTTTCTTCAGCGACAAGGAGGTGGATACCTGGGCCGTCGAGGCCGCTGACCCACTAGTCATTCATGCTCAAATTGGAACCAAACTTGTGAAAAAAATTCTTGTTGACACGGGGAGCTCGGCCGATATACTATACTGGGACGTGTTCGAGAAAATGGGCATTGATCAGTCTACGCTCAGGCCTACTAAAACCACGCTAGTAGGCTTCGCAGGTGACAGAGTGAAGGCCCTGAGCGTTGTCACCCTAGATCTCATCCTGGGTGAAGAAACTGGCTCAAGAAGATCAGAAAAGATAGACTTTGTGGTAATCCCGATTACATCCTCCTACAACGCGATACTGGGATGCGAGACTCTGTGCAAGTTCGAACCAGTCGTGTCAATCTGTCACTTGTGCCTTAAGTTCCCAACGTCGTCCGGAGTAGGAGTCGCGAGGGGAAACAAAGAGGAGAGCCGCATCTCCTACGCATCATCCGAAAAGGGCAGCACCAAGGCCTTGTTCGCCAACCAGTTATTTATTCCAGGGTTGCCTCACGTGATTGGGGAAGCCGAGTTGGAGGTACGTGCCTCTCCGAGGTCGCGAGATACTGGCGAAGAAGAAGAGGGACACAAACCACATTTTGATGGGTTTGAAAAGCAGACGATCACTCCATTCCTCAACAAAGAGGAGAAGCTCTATGTAGGAGGAAGACTAGACCAGAAAGTTGTGCAAGATATTGAGACCTTGCTCGCCCGCTCCCGGGATGTATTTGCGTGGACGCCGAAAGATTTGAAGGGGATTCCTGCGGGCGTAATGACTCACTCCCTGAACATCAGTCCAGAGATTAAGCCACGTAGGCAGAAAAAGCGAAAGCAGGCAGGACCAAAGAACGCGGCCGCTGCTGTTGAACTCGCGAAGTTGTTAAAAGCAGGGTTTGTTAAGCCAGTACAATATCCGACGTGGTTGTCAAATGTAGTAATGGTGGAGAAAAATCCTAAAGGGACAAGAAAATGGCGCATGTGCGAAGATTTCACTAGTCTCAATAAGGCATGCCCCAAAGACAGCTACCCATTACCTTCTATCGACCAGTTAGTGGACTCCACCGCAGGTCATGAAGCTCTGCGTTTTCTGGACGCATACTCGGGGTACAACCAGGTCATGATGAATCCAGCCGACTCGGGGCACACGACTTTTATAACAGACAAGGGAACCTTCTGCTATAAAGTAATGCCATTTGGCCTGAAGAACGCGGGAGCCACATTCCAAAGGCTAGTGGACATGATCTTTAGCGAGAAAAGGGGTGACACCGTGGAAGCCTATGTTGATGATATAGTAGTTAAGAGCAAGAAGCAGGCAGATCACGCTCGCGACCTGACAGAAGTTTTTGAGACTCTGAGAAGGTACGGGATGAGCCTTAATCCCGAGAAATGTGTCTTCAGGGTCACCGAAGGCAAATTTCTGGGATTTCAGATCAGCGCACGCGGCGTCGAGGTCAATCCTGGGAGGTTTTGCGCCAAGCTCGCGGAACGTAACCTCCCTTTCTTTGACATATTAAGGAAACCGAAAAGCTTCGAATGGACTGAGGAGTGCGAAATGGCGTTTATAAGCCTCAAAGAGCATCTGGCTAAACTCCCAACACTTGTGTCACTAGTGCCTGGTGAAGGCTTACAACTGTACCTCGCGGCGGGCACGCGTGCTGTTAGCGCAGTATTGGTAAGGGAACAACAGGTCCCTGTCTATTTCGTCAGTAAAGCACTTCTGTCGGCCGAGACCAGATATTCACCCGTTGAGAAAGTAGTACTCGCGTTGATAACAGCCGCTCGCAAGCTCCGACCTTATTTCCACGCCCACCCCATCGAGGTGTTGACAGATTTACCACTCCCATCTTTCATGAGTAAACCAACAACCTCCGGAAGGCTCGCAAGGTGGGTGATTGAGATGACCGAATTTGACGTAGTCTATAGACCGCGACCCACCATCAAAGCGCAAGCTTTGGCTGATTTCATTGTTGAGACAAGTTTCAGAGAGTTAGAAAGAAATGATATAGCTCCAGAGGACCCCGCGTGGGTTATGCACATTGACGGGGCGGTAAATGTAAATGGTTGCGGGGCGGGGGTCGTCTTGACATCCCCAGCCGGGGATAGGGTCGACCACGCGATCACATTAAAATTCAAGGCCACTAATAACGAAGCAGAATATGAAGCGCTCATCGCAGGATTGGAAATTGCGATTAACGCGAGCATTCACGTGGTGAAGTGTCTTTGCGACTCTCAGATCGTTGTGAATCAGATTAAGGGGACCTACGAAGCTCGAACAGGCAATCTCCCCAGATATCACGCAAGGGCTACTACCTTGATTTCATTATTCAGGCATTTCGAAATTGAAGCAATCTCGAGGGAGGAGAACACGCGAGTCGATGAACTCGCGAAGCGAGGTTCCCAAGCTCAGTACGCGAATATGGAACATCTCGATGGGAATTCTACTATCATTTTCAAGGATGGAAAGAGCCAATACTTCTGGTTGGTAAAGTCTGAGAGCGCCGTTAGTAATCAGGTGGAGCTGATGGAAATAGACGAGCCAGTCAGTGACTGGCGCACCCCTATAATTCAATATCTTGCAAACGGAGCCGGACCCTCGGATCCAAAAGAAATGAGAAAACTTGTCTCTATGGCTGCGCGTTTCTACATGTGTCGCGGGAGACTCTACAAAAGAGGGTATGGGCCACGCGAGCTCAGGTGTTTGTCAAAGAGAGACAATGACGTTCTTATAAGAGAGCTGCACGCGGGGTTGTGCGGAACCTGATACGGGGATGAGCCCGTTTTGACGATCTAGACACCAAGCCCGTCTCAAAACATCAATGGAAGAAGTTGGAGGAAGAAGGGCTACGAATTTCAAGTTGTAAACTCATGAAATTGACTCAAAACAACAAGGAAAAGATGACCCGAAATCAGAATTGATGCAACAAAACAAAGGGAAAGATAGGAAGAAAAGAACCCAATCAAACAATGACTCAACCCATCATCTAGATGAAGAAGAACCGAGCCAAATGATGAATAAACCCTCGTCTTTACAACCTTACACAACGACCATGGAAGTCGAGCACAAGGAGGATGCTTGTGGTGACTTGGAACACCAATCTCCATATGAAATTGACATACCCAAGAACAGCCAAGCCATCATCTTCTACATTGAGCTCTCTCTCTCAAGAGCTCTCTTTTATGAGGCAAAAGGGATTAACATTTTAACCAAATTCAGCCTGCTTACAAATGACAAGGGCAAGCCCTTTTATACTCCTAGGGAGGGGCTGGCCATGTCCTAATGTCTTAAAAATAATATGAAAGAAAAACAACTTAAAAGGGAAATAATTTCATGAGTTACATCAATATTATTCATTCCTCAAACACACTTGAGGTCTTCTTCTTCTTGTCTTCTTCTTTCATTCCGAGCATCAAATTGGTCTTGTCTTCAAGCTTAGAATGGTCTTCACATAAAGGTGGTGATGGTGATGATGATCCCGCATCATTCTCCCTTTCTTGAAGAGGATTCGTCCGCGAATCTTCAAGCCCATTTGCTCTTCAATCCCGCAGGAACCACAACAACTCTCTAGAATTACAGCCTGACTTCAACTGGCTCGTTCTTTTTCATCTGAACTTGGAATTGACTGATTCCAACTCCCAGATTTAGAAAAAGGAGTCTAGTTTTATCCCTCAAAAGTTTATAATTTTCTCAGTTGTGAAACAAAAGATATAGCGTTTTAACCGAGGAAATGCTGAGATTTTTGAATCCAAAACGCCCAGATTTTAGGGAGAGGTGGTTGCGTTTAAGGAAAGGATATTTTAATTGCTGGAGTAGGGGAGACACTTACCAAATTGGTCCAGCCTTAATTGTAGGGATTTGAAAGTTGGATCTTTTGAATTTTGGAAAGTATCCTTGATTGTAGGGATTTGTTGGGGTTGGGGTTAAGGGAAATTACCAAATTCGTCCAGCCTTCTTCTTGGAGGAGGGATTATGTTCGGCTGGGATTTTGATGGCTAACCAGCACCGATGGTGGTGCGTTAAGCGTCTACTTGGTGTCGTCTAGCTCTGATACCACTTTGATACGGGGATGAGCCCGTTTTGACGATCTAGACACCAAGCTCGTCTCAAAACATCAATGGAAGAAGTTGGAGGAAGAAGGGCTACGAATTTCAAGTTGTAAACTCATGAAATTGACTCAAAACAACAAGGAAAATATGACCCAAAATCAGAATTGATGCAACAAAACAAAGGGAAAGATAGGAAGAAAAGAACCCAATCAAACAATGACTCAACCCATCATCTAGATGAAGAAGAACCGAGTCAAATGATGAATAACCCCTCGTCTTTACAACCTTACACAACGACCATGGAAGTCGAGCACAAGGAGGATGCTTGTGGCGACTTGGAACACCAATCTCCATATGAAATTGACATAGCCAAGAACAGCCAAGCCATCATCTTCTACATTGAGCTCTCTCTCTCAAGAGCTCTCTTTTATGAGGCAAAAAGGATTATGATTTTAACCAAATTCAGCCTGCTTACAAATGACAAGGACAAGCCGTTTTATACTCCTAGGGAGGGGCTGGCCATGTCCTAATGTCTTAAAAATAATATGAAAGAAAAACAACTTAAAACAGAAATAATTTCTTGAGTTACATCAATATTATTCATTCCTCAAACACACTTGAGGTCTTCTTCTTCTTGTCTTCTTCTTTCATTCCGAGCATCAAATTGGTCTTGTCTTCAAGCTTAGAATGGTCTTCACATAAGGGTGGTGATGATGATGATGATCCCGCATCAGAACCCACGCAGGTTGGAGACCTATGGTCTACAAAGCATTAAGAGAAGGGAGCTTCTGGCCCACCATGAAACAAGACGCACAACGCGAGTCGCAGAACTGTAAGCTGTGTCAGTATTTTGCTCCAGCTTCCCATCAGCCAGGTGTAGAGCTACAGATGATGTTTAGCCCCTGTCCCTTCGTGATGTGGGGGCTAGATCTGTTAGGACCTTTCAAGCCAAAAGCACCTGGTCAACTAGAGTACATCATTGTAGCAGTTGATTATTTTACCAAATGGATTGAAGCCGAGGCTCTCGCGAGTACTACCGTCCCGGCAGTTAAAAGGTTCCTGTGGAAGAATATCATCTGCAGATACGGCATGCCTCACGAGATCGTAACCGACAGAGGACCACAATTCAATTCGCCACATCTACTCGCGTGGTGTAGTGACATGGGGATCGCCTTAAGAATCGCGTCAGTCGCTCACCCGCATTGCAATGGCCAAGTAGAGGTTGTGAACAAAAGTATTGTCATGGACCTAAAAAGGCGGCTAGAAGGTTCCAAAGGCAAGTGGGCCGAAGTATTACCTCTAGTACTCTGGGCAAACAGAACCACAGTAAAGAAAGCAACCGGGGAAACACCTTTTGCTCTCGCTTATGGAGTAGAAGCCACAGTGCCAGTCGAGTTCATTGTGCCCACATACCGCATCATTCAGTATAACCCGATCTGATACGGGGATGAGCCCGTTTTGACGATCTAGACACCAAGCTCGTCTTAAAACATCAATGGAAGAAGTTGGAGGAAGAAGGGCTACGAATTTCAAGTTGTAAACTCATAAAATTGACTCAAAACAACAAGGAAAAGATGACCCGAAATCAGAATTGATCCAACAAAACAAAGGGAAAGATAGGAAGAAAAGAACCCAATCAAACAATGACTCAACCCATCATCTAGATGAAGAAGAACCGAGCCAAGTGATGAATAAACCCTCGTCTTTACAACCTTACACAACGACCATGGAAGTCGAGCACAAGGAGGATGCTTGTGGCGACTTGGAACACCAATCTCCATATGAAATTGACATAGCCAAGAACAGCCAAGCCATCATCTTCTACATTGAGCTCTCTCTCTCAATAGCTCTCTTTTATGAGGCAAAAAGGATTATGATTTTAACCAAATTCAGCCTGCTTACAAATGACAAGGGCAAGCCCTTTTATACTCCTAGGGAAGGGCTGACCATGTCCTAATGTCTTAAAAATAATATGAAAGAAAAACAACTTAAAAAGGATATAATTTCATGAGTTACATCAATATTATTCATTCCTCAAACACACTTGAGGTCTTCTTCTTCTTGTCTTCTTTCATTCCAAGCATCAAATTGGTCTTGTCTTCAAGCTTAGAATGGTCTTCACATAAGGGTGGTGATGGTGATGATGTTCCCGCATCATTCTCCCTTTCTTGAAGAGGATTCGTCCGCGAATCTTCAAGCCCATTTGCTCTTCAACCCCGCAGGAACCACAACAACTCTCTAGAATTCCAGCCTGACTTCAACTGGCTCGTTCTCTTTCATCTGGACCCGGAATTGACTGATTCCAACTCCTTGAGTTAGATAAAGGAGTCTAGTTTTGTCCCTCAAAAGTTTATAATTTTCTGAGTTGTGAAACAAAAGATATGGCGTTTTAACTGAGGGTATGCTGAGATTTTTGAATTCAAAACGCCCAGATTTTTAGGGAGAGGTGGTTGCGTTTAAGGAAAGGATCTTTTAATTGCTGGAGTGGGGGAGGCACTTATCAAATTCGTCCAGCCTCAATTGTAGGGATTTCGAAGTTGGGTCTTTTGAATTTTTGGAAAGTATCCTTGATTGTAGGGATCTGTTGGGGCTGGGGTTAAGGGAAATTACCAAATTCGTCCAGCCTTCTTCTTGGAGGAGGGATTGTGTTCGGCTGAGATTTTGATGGCTAACCAGCACCGATGGTGGTGCGTTAAGCGTCTCCTTGGTGTCGTCTAGCTCTGATACCACTTTGATACGGGGATGAGCCCGTTTTGACGATCTCGACACCAAGCTCGACTCAAAACATCAATGGAAGAAGTTGGAGGAAGAAGGGCTACGAATTTCAAGTTGTAAACTCATGAAATTGACTCAAAACAACAAGGAAAAGATGACCCGAAATCAGAATTGATGCAACAAAACAAAGGGAAAGATAGGAAGAAAAGAACCCAATCAAACAATGACTCAACCCATCATCTAGATGAAGAAGAACCGAGCCAAATGATGAATAAACCCTCGTCTTTACAACCTTACACAACGACCATGGAAGTCGAGCACAAGGAGGATGCTTGTGGCGACTTGGAACACCAATCTCCATATGAAATTGACATAGCCAAGAACAGCCAAGCCATCATCTTCTACATTGAGCTCTCTCTCTCAAGAGCTCTCTTTTATGAGGCAAAAAGGATTATGATTTTAACCAAATTCAGCCTGCTTACAAATGACAAGGACAAGCCGTTTTATACTCCTAGGGAGGGGCTGGCCATGTCCTAATGTCTTAAAAATAATATGAAAGAAAAACAACTTAAAAGGGAAATAATTTCATGAGTTACATCAATATTATTCATTCCTCAAACACACTTGAGGTCTTCTTCTTCTTGTCTTCTTCTTTCATTCCGAGCATCAAATTGGTCTTGTCTTCAAGCTTAGAATGGTCTTCACATAAGGGTGATGATGGTGATGATGATCCCGCATCATTCTCCCTTTCTTGAAGAGGATTCGTCCGTGAATCTTCAAGCCCATTTGCTCTTCAACCCCGCAGGAACCACTTCAACTCTCTAGAATTACAGCCTGACTTCAACTGGCTCGTTCTTTTTCATCTAAACTCGGAATTGACTGATTCCAACTCCCAGATTTAGAAAAAGGAGTCTAGTTTTATCCCTGAAAAGTTTATAATTTTCTCAGTTGTGAAACAAAAGATATAGCGTTTTAACCGAGGGTATGCTGAGATTTTTGAATCCATAACGCCCAGATTTTAGGGAGAGGTGGTTGCGTTTAAGGAAAGGATATTTTAATTGCTGGAGTAGGGGAGGCACTTACCAAATTGGTCCAGCCTTAATTGTAGGGATTTGAAAGTTGGATCTTTTGAATTTTGGAAAGTATCCTTGATTGTAGGGATTTGTTGGGGCTGGGGTTAAGGGAAATTACCAAATTCGTCCAGCCTTCTTCTTGGAGGAGGGATTGTGTTTGGCTGGGATTTTGATGGCTAACCAGCACCGATGGTGGTGCGTTAAGCGTCTACTTGGTGTCGTCTAGCTCTGATACCACTTTGATACGGGGATGAGCCCGTTTTGACGATCTCGACACCAAGCTCGACTCAAAACATCAATGGAAGAAGTTGGAGGAAGAAGGGCTACGAATTTCAAGTTGTAAACTCATAAAATTGACTCAAAACAACAAGGAAAAGATGACCCGAAATCAGAATCGATGCAACAAAACAAAGGGAAAAATAGGAAGAAAAGAACCCAATCAAACAATGACTCAACCCATCATCTAGATGAAGAAGAACCGAGCCAAATGATGAATAAACCCTCGTCTTTACAACCTTACACAACGACCATGGAAGTCGAGCACAAGGAGGATGCTTGTGGCGACTTGGAACACCAATCTCCATATGAAATTGACATAGCCAAGAACAGCCAAGCCATCATCTTCTACATTGAGCTCTCTCTCTCAAGAGCTCTCTTTTATGAGGCAAAAAGGATTATGATTTTAACCAAATTCAGCCTGCTTACAAATGACAAGGGCAAGCCCTTTTATACTCCTAGGGAGGGGCTGGCCATGTCCTAATGTCTTAAAAATAATATGAAAGAAAAACAACTTAAAAGGGAAATAATTTCATGAGTTACATCAATATTATTCATTCCTCAAACACACTTGAGGTCTTCTTCTTCTTGTCTTCTTCTTTCATTCCGAGCATCAAATTGGTCTTGTCTTCAAGCTTAGAATGGTCTTCACATAAGGGTGGTGAAGGTGATGATGATCCCGCATCACGATCGACAATGACGAAAAAATGCAGCTAGAGTTGCAGATACGGGAAGAAACTCGCGACCTGGCTACTATCAGAGCGGCCAATTACAAAGCCAGCGTCGTGAAATATTATAACAAGCACGTTAAGATAAGGGGGTTCGGCAGAGGAGACCTCGTGCCCCGCAAGACAGAAGGAGGAAAGCTCGACCCCAACTGGGATGGACCCTACATTATAGATCGCGAAGTCGCACCCGGGGCATATCGTCTCAAGGATCACTCCGGAAATCACATTGCTAACTCTTGGAACGTGATGCGACTTCGTCGCTTCTATGCCTAGTCCTCCCACAAAACCCAGGTACGGTTAGCAAATTTTAGCAGAATTTTTTCTTATCCTTGATCACAATTCTTATCACCTCAAGACACTAAAACAGTCGATCACTATGGCATGATAAGTACAGGTTGTGGAACCAGCAATTCGTTCGCACGCGAGTCTGGGTTACCAAAGAATAAGTATCACAGCCTGGTCGACCAATGCTCGTCTACCTAGAAAGGTAGCGCTTCAACTCAAAAGACAAAAAGTTGTCAAGTCCGCTTCACTGGGCTGGGCTAAAAAAACCCCCAGGTCGCGTGTCCAGCTTCCAAGGTTGAGCTAAAAAACTCTTCTCGGTCGCGAAAGCATGGACGGGTTTACACCAACGAGCTCACCCGCCATGAGTCTGCTTCACTGGACTGGGCTAAAAAAAAACCCCAGGTCGCGTGTCCAACTTCCAAGGTTGAGCTAAAAAACTCTCTTTGGTCGCGAAAGCATGGACGGGTTTACGCCAACGAGCTCACCCGCCATGAGTCTGCTTCACTGGGCTGGGCTAAACCCCCCCCCAGGTCGCGTGTCCAGCTTGCAAGGTTGAGCTAAAAAACACTCCTTAGTCGCGAAAGCATGGACGGGTTTACGCCAACGAGCTCACCCGCCATGAGTCCGCTTCACTGGGCTGGGCTAAAGAAAAACCCCTCAGGTCGCGAAAAGACGTGAACGTTGGGCTGGTGCACACACACCAACCCACGTAGTGAGATAAAAGTGATACGGGGGAGGTGAAAAGTCCCGCTTTCCTCGCAAAGGCAGTTTGCTGGGCTAAGAGGCAAAGACCTTCACCCAGCAAACTCCATTCACATCATGACTCACGCGTCCTTTAAAAGTTCTTAACCATCTAAAGAATAAAGACCAAGTACTAAAAGCCTCTCTACATGTGCAGTGCTTAATGTCCTCCGCAATGAACCTAAAAGAGGCTCACATCGTGGAAGAAATTCAAAAATGGCGACCACTTCATACCCAGATCATCTCTACGAAATCAAGAAGTTTTCTACAGCAACCATGCAGAAGAAAAACTCAAGGGATGTTCTGAGGCTTCGCGACTATAAGAGCTCAGGTAAAAAGCTTCGCTTTGTCAGATATCTAGAAGTGTTATCAAAACGCAAAGATAACCCAAAAAGGACATACCAATACAGGACAACCCTCGCGAGTATCAAAAGCAACAAAGAGCTAAAGCGCGAAGCCCTGTCACCGACTAGAGCAAACGTAGTGACCAGGTAAGTAAGCAGAAAGTAAAAATCCCTCAGTTACACAGATAATATTTGTAACCTAACCACGCGTACATGGCTCTCTCGTTGCCTTACAGGACTCGCGTGGAAAGTTCGTGTGATAGCTAACAGGAGGATGGTTTGCAATGCTTTATGATTGTTTCGCAAAAACCTATGTAACACCGTCAGTGTCATCTTTTACTAAATAAGAGGGATCGTAGTTATGAAACACTTATCTCTTACGTTTTATTTTTCGCAAAATTACTGCACTTTTCCGAAACACAAAACGAGGGGAATGAGGCGAGATAAGTGTGAACAAAACAAGCAGACGGATAAATAAAACCCAAAATAGAAAGCACAAGAGCATATAGCTCGTGACCACCATGGACACATTAAAAAGTATAATTACATAAGAGCCCAATCTCGCAACAGTTGCACCAAAAACATATATTGTTCGAAAGACCACCAGGCCATGTGTCAGAAGGTTCGAAACACGAGACAAGAGCATAAATAATAAACATCACTTTGCGACAGTCGCAGGAGCAGTCTCGGTATCCCCTACGCAATCCGCCTCCAAATCCACAACGACGTCCTGAGCGTCAACCACTCGCGAGCCTGACCCCCCCGCCTGATCTAAGCATGAACGCTTCAGGAAGGGTTGAATGGTGTCGAGAAGAGCATCGGGCGCGAATACCTTTCTCTTACGAGGAGAGAGGGTCGGAGATGGAGGACTCGGCAACGCGTGAGGAGCAGATTCCAAGCTTTCGGGCGGAGGTGGAGTGGCCATCTTCGGAAGAGGAGGCTTGGACACTTGGTTCTCCTTACCTTTAACGATACCTTTCTTAGGCGCAAGATGAGTTACACCCCAAGCCTCGAGTGGAGCATCCCCGTCATCAATAAAGGTTCCCGGCACCGGGGGCTCATACTTAGGAAGGTCGGTGGAAAAACCACATAGATCTTGAGCACTGAAGGAGAAATCTTTGACTTTGTACTTCCGCATCTGAACCTTCACCATGCAAAGGAGAAGCGTATTGACAACATTCTTGTAAAAATCCACGCGAGCGCGTTGACGGTAACCTCCGCAATACTCTTCCACTGCCATATTTCTCTCATAAGCAATTCTCTCGGACATCGTCGCGTGAAGTTTCTCATTCTCTTGTCTGAGGTCGTTCACTTGCGTGTTATATTCAGTGACGATGTTGACGTGGGTGGACCTCTCATAGGCAAGTTGTGCCTCCAGCTCTTTTATCTTCGCGTCCTTAGATTCCAATAGCGCATTAGCCTTCGAAAGCTCCACCTCCAAAGCTTTCTTTTCTCCCATAAGATGAGACTTAGCCGCTCTATTAGCATCGCGGATCGACTGGTCCTCCTCCATCAACTCTTTAAGTTTATCCTCATCCGCGAGCACCCTCCGACTTGCGCTCGCAATAATGCTCATCCCCTGCAAAACGACCAACTCCAGGGTTAAAAAGACCCCAAAGAAACAAGAAGTAATTAAAAACGCGAAACTTACTGCAAAGAGTAACTTAGACAAGCCACCAGGTCTATCCGAGACTTCCTCATTAAGGCTAGGTTCAGGAGGAAAAATAGTTGGAATTGAGGCAAAGAAGGCACGCGTGGTAGATAAACCGTGAATGAAAGTAGGATTCACGACAGGAGAATCAGTAGGCTCTGGAGACGAAACAAACTCCACTTCCGTCGTTCTTTTGCGACTTCTCTCAGACACTTTTTGTTTCCCCTTATCGCGAGACGGGCGGTCGCGTGACGACTCCGGCCCAGTGGTTTTTTCTCTCACCTTGTCTGAAACAGTGTGAGGTCTCTTGGACCGAGGGACCTCCTCAGGAACGGTGGTCGCGACCTCAACCGGCGACTCCAATACAGCAGGAGAAGAAGAAGCGATAGTCACGCCGGGAGCAGAAGGAATGTTGTGAGAAGGAGTCGCGAGAGTGAGGGAGCCGTTCTCGTCGAAAACCAACCCATCCAAATTCGGGAAATCGGAGAACATGTCAGCGTCTGCAAAAACAACCACACAAGTAAGCATACTAAAAACGCAAGCGCTAAGAGCAAACACACGAACAAGAACCTCTGGCATGGGCTTTAAGGCTAAGTCCCCTAGCAACCAGTAAGGCATCCGAGATTGTCAGCTCAAATCGTTTTTGAACAGCTTTGTCAGGATAATCCTTGTAATCACGAATGAATTTATCGCGAGTCTCCTTTTGAAAGAAGCAAAGAGCCTTTCTCGCATGAGGCTCACTAACTTGAACAGAGATGTCGGAACCAAGCGGGGGACGAACTAAGAACCAACACGTTTTCCACCCATTAATCTTCTTATATGAATTAATAAGAGCATAGTGAGGCGTATTGGGGACTATCCCAATATCCTGACATCGCATGGTGTATACGATCAGTGAACTCCAGAAGTTTGGATGCATCTGTGAAGGACTGAAGCCTAAATCCGCCATCACTTCAGTCTGAAAGGATGTCCACGGGAGACAGAAGCCAGCCTCTAAGGATTGCCTGCTTAAAGCGAAGAAGGGCCCATTATTGGTCAAGAGAAGTGCCCTCATGGTCGGGAAGGGCGAAAATAGTTCCTTCAGGAAAAGGGTATCACATAGCGAAATAGAGAAGATCGTCAAAGCCAAGACTGCTGCGATGGGCCGTGTTAGGAATTAAGGTGCGAGTGTGTTTTATTCTCTTCGTTAAAATACTTATTCGGCCCGGATCCGCGAGGAAGTGTTTCTCTATTATTATGTGGGGTAAGGACTCCTTATGGGAGAAGAAACGAGCAAATTGACCATAATCGGTCTCGGTTCGCTCCTGAATCACGCGAGACAGGGGCCTGGTTTTGGATTTCTTGGACTTCTTCGCCTTACTCCGTTTGGATTTGCCGGTCACGCGAGATCGTTTACGCGAACTAGGCTCGCAACCACCAGAGCCCTGCTCGAAGCCAGACATTGTGCGCCCCGAATACTCAGCTTGAGCTGAACGTTCAGAGAAATCGTCGCTACCTGAAAGCATAGGCAAAGTAAGATTCAATTTTCCAGGGACGGAAAGAGAAAACAAGAGGAGAAAATCGCGAGTGGGAACAACACGAGGCGATGGGAGGTGAACAAACAAGAAATCCCTGGAAAAACTGAATCTCGGAAGATCAAAGGAGAAGTTGAAACGACATCGAAATGAACCAGGCCCAAGAACACGGAGAATCTTGTGAAGGTCTGAAATGGCGAAATTGACCGAAAAGAGTGTATCTTTCTAGACAACGTCTCGAAAAATAAGAGTTGGAAAGGGAATCCGGCACAGGAAACACTCAATAGGCAAGCAATCTCTAAGGGAGATCTGTCAAAATGAGGAGCTCGAGCAAAAACTCTGACAACAGTTATCAAGTACGAAGAACACGAATGTCGAATCTGTAGAAAACCCTAAAATCAAACTAAAACAAACATTTACGAAGAAGAAAAGAAAAGGAAGAGCGATAAACTAACCTGCCATCGGAAACCGGGGGAGAGCGGCGGCGAGGACGACGGTAGAAAAGAAAGGAGAACACCGGCGGAGTGTTTTACTCAAAGTTTTACAGAGAGCAAAGAAGATTTATGACGGATTGAGAGGAGGAAGACGAAGATGAGTATTTATAAAGAAAAATCGAAAAAAGAAGATGCAATCAGAAGACGACACGTGGACAACATGCGCCCAGCGCGGGAATTCGTAAAGGTTTTCGAATTCGAAACGTCGCTCGGAAAATTTTAGCAGGCACACACGCGACCTTCATACGCGATGTGATCATACAAAGTCGAAAGAAGGAATCACATCGAGAACGCGACTTCAAGGAGCCAAACCCAAGCCTTAGGCTATTCAGCATAAAAGCTTGGGGGCTGGATGTTGGAGCCGGTTCTCGATGGGCTCGCGAAACCCAAAGAGAATCGAGTTAGGTCCAGAAGACGCGACCAAGGACGGCCCATAAAGTCAGTCCAGAAGAACGAAAACGGCCCATAAGCATACGAAGCCCAAAAAGGGGATCCGACGAGATCAGGTATCGGAGGGGCAAAATGGTAATTGACTCGCGTGGGCCCCTGGCGAGAGTATAAGAGCGTAACCGAATGGAGAGAGAAGGAAAGAGCATCATTTACCGGAAATATTCTCCTTTCTTCTTCCTCTCGAGAGCTAAAAATACAGAGGCTATCCGGAGCTTCAATCTTCCTAAACTACCTTCTCCTTGAGGCGTTTGGACGATCAGCACTTGGATTATGACTCTCGGTGTTGCAATCGAGCTTTTGATGTTGAAATTAGTGATTTCTGAAGTTATTTGGGTGTTTGTAGCAAAGAGCTTACTAAACTTCAAATGGTGTTTTGAGTTCTTCTTTTCATTGGCTTACTTCTTCCTATTCTCTCTTGCTTTTGTGTCAAATTGCATTGTCTTTGATTGCTTATTTGCACATTTGCTGACTTGGGCGTCGGAGAGCCAAATCTGGAGCCATCCCCTCCTGGTTTGGTTGCGCAGGTACCTCAGGGCTTAAAAGAACAAGGTTGGTTCTTAGGGAGAAGATGACGAAGGACTAAGTTTGATCGAGTGAAGTACAGAATACAAGTTGTTTGTCCAGAATTGCGGAAGAGGTCCTCGGTATTCCTTCGAAGATTTGACTCTCTGTGTCTCGCGAGGTGTTGTGTCGCGGGATTACAATTTCTGGGCTCCAACAACCATGATAGAGTTTAAACCCCAATGGAATATTTGTGATATAGCATTGATCGTATGATATCAAATTACCCTCTTGTTTAAGTAAACTTTAGGAGCAAAAACATAACGTCAAAACGGTATAGCTAGCTAATACCATATCTAACACCTTGTATTGCATCTAGTCATCTCATTGTTCAAAAAGACTTTGGATTTGAGCAACTATTCTCCATTTAGGATCATACAAATTAAAGACCAGGAAGAAATATACCATATAGACTATCGATCGAGTTTGCCCCCTTTATTTCCTCTTCACCAACCCGGCCCATTCAAGGCATCCTTGATGAGGTGGCAGCGAACTGGGCCGAGAAAGTCCGGGTGAGATTATCGGGTTCAGCCCACCTTGATTCCGGATCCTCAAAGTTCTGCGAATATGTGTACAGATCATATGGATCTTGCCTTATAGGAGGAGGAGGAGGAGCTGCACAATTAAACACCTTGTTCTTCTCCTTTCTTAGCTTTCTCCTTAGGCTCTTGAAGAAGCCCTGCACCTTTGACCTTGCTCTCACCGCTTCGGGTGTCACGTAAACGTCGTGATTCCTTCGCTCGGAGAAGCTTCTTATCCATGGCGGAATGTGGCGGCACTGTTGGCTTGCTGTTCTCCATGATTTTATGTCCATGGCTATGGAGATGGACCACAAAAGTCTTGTGGTTTGAAGGAAGGGAGAATTAATGTGTTATGGCTTTGAAGATGGGTTTCAACTTTCAATGCTATTGTTGGGAGTTATGTTACGAAGTTGTAACCTATGGCCTATGAGAGAGTGCCGTGTGTGTAAGGATTATAGTTGATATTTAAAATTCAGGTTAGACTAAGACTCAGTAAAAAAAAAAATCGATCTGTAGACAAAACAAGTTTGCACGTTTCATAGCTTTGTGAATGAAAATAAAACAAAATTAGTTTTCTATTATTTTACCGGTTAGTTGGTATTGTTCTTGTTCAAAGAAAGACGCTTCAAGTTAAAAGTCATCATTTTACTTCGACTTCGCACTAGTACACAATCATCTTACAAAAGCGGTTTACAATGATAATAAATTTCATAAAAAGAACAAATTAAAGAAAATATATGTATGAATAATGATAAGCACTTCTTCTATATTTATTCATCAAACTGGTTATTATAGAAATTGCAAAGGACTCGTCATACACACATGCATGTGCATTTTATGATAAACTCCGATAGCTCAAAATCATACCTTTTCATCCAGAAAAGAACTGGTACAGGTTACATTACATGCAATGCAATCCAAATGCAACATATAACAAGGACTAATAGAGATTCTAGCAAGGCCTAGAGCCAACGCCAAGTAGCTAAATATATTTAGCAAAAACACTTCTTCTAATCCACCTCCTACAAATTATGTCTGCTACAAACTGTATGATAGGAATTCAACAAATTCTAGCTTTGTTGGTGTAACAGGGTTTGATCATTGATGGTACCTTTTTCTCAAAACATCGGTCTTCTCTCTTTTGTCTGAACTTATCCAAGAGCAGCTTCTATCTGGGAGTTGTGGAGACAGCCCTTTGCTCTTCCAAATTTCTTTTTGTTTAACACGCTACCGCCATTATCCCTTACATCCACTTCTTCAGTGTGATCTGTTCTCACCAATACTTGATTGGGATTATTGTTTATGGCACTTTTGTGAAGGTGTACATTTATTCAAATGTTGTAAACAACACTGGTAGCACTCAGGGAAGCAGCTCCTGAATTCAGTATGCGATGCTATGAAGGAGTTTTTTCATATTTAATTACCTGGATGCCTATTTGATAGAGCTATTGTAGCCCCCACTGCTACTCTCACTTCGTTTTTGTGGGTTGCCAGCTGCAAAATTAAAGTGACAAAGAATATTTACTTGTGGGACAGAAACTAGAAAGAGTAAGGAATGAAGACCACAAAAATGTAGAAAGGAGAAAGTCCATAACGAGCAATGGAACCAAATGTCGGGTATCAAGTTCTACTTTTGGTAGGGATATTAAGTTGCATATAGAATCAAATTTGGAATGCGACAGTAGTCTTGGTCATTATGCTAGTTAACTCCTTTTTAAGTTTTCAAATGCATAACAAAATCCCCTTCCAGCTAGATATACAGAGAAACAAGATAAGGCCTTCTTAGTGAAGAAGGAATCGATTCAACATGTGATTCTGATGTTTTGCTTCTGAATTCACAAGTGTAGTAAGACTAAAGAGTATTTTACAATAAAAATCAATGATAAACTGCAAAAGTATTCAATAATTATTTTTTATCAGAACTTAAAAGCTAAAAATGGATTCAAAAGTATCCAGTAATCCTAATTCCTAACAGTTGAACCAATCTATGTAGGTAATTCATGGATCGGGAATATAATGAACATTATAGCTAGAGAAAATCTGGGAAGTTACTTAAGGTAACAGAGACAAACTTACAGCAATTGTTGCAATCTAGTGTCGATAGAGCTTTCATTAATGGTGTTGAAAAAAGTTAATACGTATGATGGTAATAGGTTTTATGTTTGAACTAGATCCAAGCCCCCGCGCGGTGGAAAATGAAATTACGGATTTTCATAGTCGATTTTGTTAACGTATATAGAAGTGGTGAAATATAAATATAAATTTATAATATAATACAATTGAATTTTGTAAAGAGAATAGGATAGTAAATTTTATTAAAAAAATTCATTGTAAATTTACGTTTAAGAGAATAGAATAGTAAATTTTAATAAAAAATTCTATTGTAAATTTACGTTTATAAATATAGATAGTCATTTGTATTCTCAAAACTTTATCAAATTTCTTTTTACTCTTTTTACATATTGAAATAGTAATCACACACATATTTATAAATATAGATAGTTACTATTTATATTCTCAAAATCCCTACATCAATTAATCAATTTTATGCTTTCTATATCTTGAAAAAGAAACCACTAATGTATTTTATGGTCTTTCACTACGAAACAGAAATGGCAACAAATGCCCACGGAAAATATTTTCGCAACAAATGCCCACAGAAAATATTTTCCTCTCGGTGCTTGAACATTTAAGAATACTAGATACGGGCTTCGCGCGAGAAAATTACGGATTTTCGTATGTAATTTAATATAGTTATACATTATTTGTTAATATGTTGTTGTTGTTATCAAATTTATTAATATTTGTAAATATAAGTATTTTTTATTTCCTTATATTTATGTTTGAAGTAGTTTTAAAACATAATATTAGAATAAGTTTGCATTGTCATAAGAGAATCTCACACATTAATTTAATTTGTGACTTAATCAAGTAAACTATAAATAAATATAACATAGGGATATAAGAAAGATATTTAAATACATGCCCAAAAGTCCAATAGGAGGTGATTAAGAAATGAATAATGCATTAGATTGGTACCAATTTCATTCAAGAAATGGACTTACCTGTCCATTTCTTGAATGAAATTGAGATTAAAAATTGGACTTACCTGTCCAATTTTAATTTGTCATTTTTTTATTGATTTAAAAATTGGTTTAAAAATTGGTACCAATTTAATTTGTCACTTTTTTTTATTGATTTAAAAATTGAGATTAATTTTATCTAAAGTAAAAAATTGAGATTTGTTTTTTCGTATTGTATTATGTAAATTTGGGTTACTCCTAAAGAATACCTTCCGTAAGTCATCAAGAAATGGACTTACCTGTCCAATTTTAGGATATTTTGTTATTTATTGTCTAATGATATAATAATCATATAATTTTATTTTACCAAAGGAGAAATATTGAAATTTATAAAAATTAATCTTTTTTAGTGTCAAATATTTACTGATGAAGTTCTTTGTCATTATAGATATTTCTAGCACGGGGAAACATATCAAATAGTCATATTGAAATATTGAATTTATATGTTATTATATTCTAAGTAGACTTGTCAAAAGCTTACCAAACAATGAAGTTGTTTGGGTCAAACCTGAACTGATCCGTACTTCTCAAAACTCGTTGATGGACCCACTTTTCACATATTTTCATTCTGAATAAACAAAAATATTATTTTCTTTATTACAATAAAAATATCGAACATTTGAAACCCACTGGGACCCGACCCGAACTCGACCAATGGGCAATGGTCGACTCGCTTAGCCCAAACCCGTTTTCCATCCGAACCCAAACCCGACCCATTTGACCCGTTTTCCAAATATAATTTCCCTTCATCAAATAAGAGGTGAAAAAATGTGACCGAAAAATGAATAGGTTAAGATTTAAAAAAGAGTTTGTCAAATATATCTTCTTCTTTCTTATTTCTTAAGAAAACATATTACTTATACATTTTATAAATCATTTTTTCTATCTTAACCCATAATTTTAATAAGTTGATATGATAAACAGATTGATGTAGTTTCTTAAAAGATAATATTTAATTTAATAGTAATAGATTTGTTTGAATAATAAATGTGAAAATTTCTTTTAAAAATATCTTGTATGAATATTTTTCATCCACCACCAAAAATATTTTTTCAATTATATAATCCTTATAAAATATAATTTTGTTTTTAACTTACTAAAAGATAAAATCTTTATTAGGAAATAGATTGATGTAGTTTCTTAAAAGGTAATCTTTAATTTAATAGTAATAGATTTGTTTGAAATATATATGTGGAAATTTCTTTTTAAAATATCTTGTGTGAATATTTTTCAACCACCCCCAAAAATATTTTTTCAATTATATAATTCTTATAAAATATAATTTCGTTTTTAACTTACTAAAAGATAAAATCTTTATTAGGAAATAGATTGATGTAGTTTCTTAAAAAATAATCTTTAATTTAATAGTAATAGTTTGTTTGAAAAATATATGTGGAAAATTCTTTTTAAAATATCTTGTATGAATATTTTTCAACCACCCCCAAAAATATTTTTCAATTATATAATCCTTATAAAATATAATTTCGTTTTTTAACTTACTAAAAGAAATTTTTTTATTAGGAAATAGATTGATGTAGTTTCTTAAAAGATAATCTTAAATTTAATAGTAATAGATTTGTTTTAAAAATATATGTGGAAATTTCTTTTTAAAATATCTTCTGTGAATATTTTTCAACCACCCCCAAAAATATTTTTTCAATTATATAATCCTTATAAAAATGCAATTTTGTTTTTAATTTAGTAAAAGATAAAATCTTTATTAGGAAATAGATTAATGTAGTTTCTTAAAAGATAATCTTTGATTTAATAGTAATAGATTTTCTTGAAAAATATATGTGGAAATTTCTTTTTTTTTTATATCTTGTGTGAATATTTTTCAACCACCCCCAATTTGTTTTTTCAATTATATAATCCTTATAAAATATAATTTCGTTTTTAACTTACTAAAAGATAAAATCTTTATTATAAAATAGACTGATGTAATTTCTTACAAGATAATCTTTAATTTAATAGTAATAGATTTGTTTGAAAAATATATGTGGAAATTTCTTTTTCAAAAATGTAAACTTTAATATTAAACTTTTATTTCGGTGGTCCAAGCAAAAGCCCAGCCCAAGATGAATATAATGGGGAATATCTTTGTGATTATCTTGTGTGAATATTTTTCAACAACCCCCAAAAATTATATATATAATGATAGTTGATATACAAAAAAAAAAACATGCTAGAGATAGAACTAAACATGCAATCCATAACTTAGTCAAATTCTTCGAAAAATATATCTATCTATCTATAAACATATAAAAAATTTATATTGACTTTTAGTTTAAGCAATTAGTGATTTTAGAGTTGTATTTAATGCTTTTAGAGTTGCATTTAGTATTTTTTGTGTTTTGAAATCTCTACCTTGCGTGAGAAGATGGAGCCGTCTAGCATTAAAATTAGAGAGAATTTTGCTTCTCATTTTTATTTGACCTTTCCCACTTCAATGCACATTCTCGCCCTCAATAGATGACGTCCCTCGGTTTCCTTTGCTACGCCGTAGAGGCGTTTTCAGGGCCGATTGATGTTCGGGGATGAAGTGTGACTCTTGAGTCGGTAATTTAAGGTGTGATTGGTGTATATGATGTTCTCCTATTTCTCTTTCCCGATTTCATCATTCCTGCAATGGCTCAAGCGAATGGAAACAAATGGTCGCTCCGCTCGGATGCTTACAGCGGAGGGCGCGCAAGTTTTGAGTAACCCCACCGGACATCATCGACGGATAAGCCAAAGCAAGAATTCGTCCGAAGATTGCAGACCCCAGGTTCTCAGGTATCAAAATTATGAATTTTCGTTGAAATTTTCTAAGGTTTTCCTTCATGTGAAATTGCTGATAAAAACCTAATTTTGAGGTTCATGTTAGGTTCATCATGGGTGCTCAATTTATATGGAATATTTGAGTTTTACTACACATGACTTTATGTTAGGAAGGTGTTCAACAGAAGCTTAAAAGAGATGTGTAATCGAGCGGCGATAAAAGCTCTTTCCATGATCCATCTGTCCTATTCGCCACACTCCTATATTCGTTCATATATTCCTCATACTAGGCACCTTATGTTTTGTATCACCTGGTGGAGTGCTTGAATAAAAATACGAAGATGCAACACATAGATATATCATAGATTTTCTCTGAGATTTTTTGATTTAGCTCTACTGAGTTTCAATTGAGTGTTTTATTTTATTAAAGGGGAAGAAGCAACATTATGGAAACAGGCCGAGCAAAGAGGTATGTTATTTTACTCCTTTTTCACTCGCGCTAATTCATCTTGTAATTTGATATTCCGGTTTTTGATATTTTAAGGCGCTCTTTATTCTATATATTTAATCAACTTTTCTGCTATGTGAATTAGGATGTAGTTTTTTCTTAGAGATTAGTACTACATAATCTGATTGTTCTTCGCTGCTACTTTAGATGTTTCAAGATTGTTATAGGCAGTTTGAATTTATGTCGTAGGTGGTAAGTAGAAAATGTAGTAATGTTTTTTCCTACTGTAATATATGAAGTTAACCTATTGTAACATATGAATATGAAGTTAACTTTTTTTGATTGATTGAATTTAGATTGTAATTAATAAGTATTATACTACTATTAACTCAATATATATTCTGTCATCTCAATTAAATTTGTTGATATAAAAACTACTAATAGACTCTTGGATGATTTACATGCATGGTTAAGCATCTTTATATGTCTTCTTCATTACTTTCCAAACCCTTACTTTCTGCATTTTTTTTTTGAGGGGCCGGGTTCCCACTATTTTCGAGCTTTGGATTTCTAAATGGTATGAGCCTTAATTATCCTTTGTATTTCAATGTGATTTAAGACTATGTATCGAGAGAAATATTATGTATAGTGTACGATTTATTCACTCATCTCCAATTTAGTCCTGAAATGTGTAATTAGTTTGGACTTTGGATATTACACATTCTTCGAGTGAGTAACCATGCACAACTTCTTCTCCTAACATTTTTCCATATTTAACCTACAACTCAGTGTAATCATACACTTACAAAATACTTTCAACATGAAAGAACAACAACATTTAAACTATAACGTTATAATCGGATGAGATAGCTAAAGCTTAGTATTTACGTGAAAATCAGGAGTCGTGCATCGCACGGGTTTCGTAAAGCTAGTACTACATAGAAAATTAATACAATATGCAAGTGGCAAAAATAAAATTGCCACAATTGCAATATATAATGCATTGCATACCTCTCCATCACCACCAAAAACCATTGTATGATATTTTGCAGGTGTTACATGATTATAGACCTTTTCTTTCAAAAAATAAGGGCATATAATTTAAACCATAGTTTTGAGTACCATATCCAAGTTGGCCTTCTGATGATTATACAAAACAATGGAACACACAAGAAATTTCACTCAGTGAAGAGAAGAGAAATTAAAGGCTCTCAAACTGGACAATTAGCTTTGCAAAAAGTGATTGTTACAAATGAGCAAATCAGTACATATAGTGAGGTCTAAAGCTAGTGACCTCACAATCTGTTATGCTGACATCAGCTTCTTCAACAAACATAACAACTTCTAACCAACATCTGTAACACCCCCCCTCAATTTTGAGGTGCTAAATTTATTTACAACTCCTAAATTGAAAAGATGTTTATCATATTGCTCAACAGTAACAACTTTGGTGAAGATATCAGCTGATTTTTGTTTGGAAGGAATGTACCCTAGGATCACTTCTTTGTTTAAGATTTTGTCTCTCACAAGGTGGTCGACAATCTGCTTCAATGTGCTTTGTTCTTTCATGGAAAATAGGATTGCGTGCAATGTGAATTGCTGACTGGTTATCACAGTGCAGGAAGACTTCTTTACTTTCAACATTCAAGTCAACTAGAAGCCTTTTTAACCAAGCTACTTCGCAGCAGGTCATTTCCATTGATCTATACTCTGATTCTGCAAACGATGATTCCATATAAGATTGCTTCTTGGTTCTCCATGAGATCAAGGACCTTCCCAGTAGAATGCAGAACCCAGTTAGAGACTTTCTAGTCATGGGACAACTCTGCCAATCTGCATCACAGTAGGCTCTTAGTCTCAAGTCTTAGTCTTTTGAGAGTAGTATTCCCTGCCTTGGGGCTTTCTTCAAGTATCTCATAACATGTTTAGCATCAATCCAATGTTCATCACTTGGATTGTGCATAAATTGACTTAGAACTTGCACATCATAACAAATATCTGGTCTGGTTATAGTTAGGTAGATCAGTCTTCCTACCAACCTTTTATAGGAGCTAACATCTACCTCATTTTTTGATCCTTTAAGATCCAGCTTAACTCTTGGATCAAACGGAGTAGCCATAGGTTTTGCTTCTGTCATTCATGCTTCCTCTAGAAGTTCTAATGTATATTTTCTTTGGTTTAAGTGAAAACCTTCCTTTGTTCTTTCCACCTCTATTCCCAAGAAATACCTCAGTTCCCCAAGTTCTTTCATTTGAAAGTTCTTGTGCAAATGATCTTTTAGCTGCCTGATTCTTTTTGACTATCTCCAGCTATGAGCATATCATCTACATACACTAGTAGACCTGTGTATGAGTGATTTGTTTTCTTGGTGAATAGAGAGTGGTCAGCTTTTGACTGAATGAACCCTGCACCTTTAACCACTTCAGAGAATTTTGTAAACCATTGTCTTGGTGCTTGCTTGACTTTGTAAGTTTACACACAAGTTGTTGCTCTTACCAGATTTCTCCCCTGAGAGCAAAGACCTTTGAGAGAGGAGTAAGCAGGTGGAAGCTCCATGAACACTTCCTCTTCTAAGTCACCATGAAGAAAGTCATTTGTGACATCAAGTTGAGTGACATCCCATCCCTTCACATCCGCAACAACTAGCAATGTTCTGACATATATCATCTTGGCTACTGGTGCAAAAGTTTCATTGTAGTCAATGCCCTCAATTTGAGAGAATCCTCGAGGCACTAGTCTTGCCTTGTATTTGTCTAGACTTCCACCAACTTTGAACTTGAGCCTAAACAACCATTTGCAAGTCACTGCTGATTTGTTTTCTGGCTTTGGGACAATTTTCCAGGTGTCATTTCTTTCTAGGGCATCCAACTCAACCTTCATAGCTTCGAACCATCCAGGATGTTGCAATGCCTCATCAACATTGTGAGGCTCAGACAAAGATGTGGTGTTATTAATAAATGATTTATAAGCAACGGAACAGGAAAAGTAAGTGAGAAAACAAGACATAGGATAAGGAGAGGTGGTCTTACAGGAGCTTGATGATGCACCAGGAGAAATCTTGGAAGTAGTACAAGCATAGAGGTAGATCTTCTTGGGATTTGTGGAGGTTGAGGGTCATGCTCAATGTTTGATGAAGACATATCTGTGTGAGGTATGTCATCAAAAATTGGAGTTAGTGGAGATGAGGAATAGGTATCATAGGATTCAGTGAGAGAGTGGGGGTTGAGAACAACATGAGGTGGTTCAATATAGGGCTCAATAGGTTGAAAGTCGGAGAGAAGATCATAAGGAACATTAGTGTGAGGTTCCTGAGGTTTTGTAGAATTGTTTAGATTGTTCTTAGAAGCATAAAGAAAGATATGCTCTAGGAAATACACATCTCTGCTGATAACACTCTTTTGAGTTGTCAAGTTGCATACTTTGTAACCTTTGACACCAAAAGGGTATCCTAGAAATATGCACACATCAACTCTAGGATCAAACTTTTTCCTTCCCACAGAAGAGGTGGAAGTATAGCACATACAGCCAAAAACTTTTAAGATTGAATAATCTGGAGGTTTATTGAATAACATCTCATAAGGTAGTAGCACACGGGTTTGAAGGAAGCACCATGGGTGCCATGCTCTCTGTGTCAGCTTCATAGTCTAGGTAGTACAAACCACCAAGTTCCATTTTTTTTACCTCCATTAAAACCTAATTTCAAACCTTCAAACCTCCAAACACCAAAAAAACCATGAAGGATGAAGAGGATTTCAACAAAGAAAGGAGTGAAAAAGATGGTTTATCAAGTTATAATACCAATGAGGTAATGTTCTTACTAAAATCTTGAATTTTAATTTGATTTGCACCCTTAAGAGCTAGAATGAAAGTATTTTGTTGAATGAAAGTATTTTGTTGAATTTCATGTTAAATATAGTAGTAGTAAGAGTTAAATGGATGACTTGTACATAAAATGTCCAAAATATTTGTTCTTTAATGTTGTTTGGTTTAGGATATGTAGTTTTAATGTAAAGTTTTGTTTTGTACATGTTTAGGTTTGAATCCTGAAGAGAATCGTAGTAAGTGGTTGGGACTTGTATCCCGAAGAGAATCGTTCCTAAAAAGATGAAGATATTGAATGATACTGAGGCACAAACGAGATCGAGAGAAAACGAACCCAGGCTTCTTAGATATGAAACAAATCTTCTCAAATGGCCAAAAGATTGTGAATCAGAACTTTAGATCTAGCATTTACAAGCTTCCAGCGAAGCTAAAGCTAAAAATCGTAGTCTGAATCAACCAAAGTCAGAGATGGCTCTGAAACAAGTTTGAAGAGAGGGAATAAACGAACTATTTGAAGATACACACAAGATTAGTGCGGAAGCAAAAAACAAAACAAATAAATATATTAAGATCAAGCCTCAACTGAAAGGGAAAACCCTATCAGCTTAAGTATGGATTGCTGAGATGGGTTAAGACCAAGGAGCTCTGAGCCACATATTATCCTAGCCCACTACACCAAATCAGTCACATACAAAAAATGCGCAAAACTTAGGCATTACAATAACCGATTAAGTGTAGATGTACTGGTGTTTGTAGTAAGGAATAGATAGTAGATGACCAGAGAGTAATAGATTTTAGGGAAGAGAATTTCAGCTGATCTGAAAAATTCTGTGAACTAAATTATGCAGTTTTAGTTGTGTTGCTTTCTTGTCCTGATCATGTTGTTGTGCTGCTTTGCTTTGTTAGGAGAGTTGATCAACTTCCAATAATATCAGTGTTTCTCATTGCAATGAGAATAAAATAAAATTGGCGAAATGCAACAACAATCGAAAGATGTGAGCTGCGTAATACTATGTTGATCATAATATGATGCATTGACGTGTAATCGAGTTTAAAAGGAAACAATACATTCTCGGAATTGTATACAGAACACCAATTACTATTTACACAGGATACTTGGATCATTTTGAACCGTGGGATTGGATTGGATGGTTCAGCTTTAGCTCTGACCTCTGAGTATGGTTAAAAGAGCGAGGAAGAGGTTGATGATGTCGAGATACAATGCAACAGCAGCCCATATGTACTCATCATACGAGTATCGCTTGATGACATTGTCTGTGTCATATATAATGTACCCACAGAAGATAATAGAAGCCAAGCAACCATATATCATCACAGATAATTGGCCCAGCGGAAAAAACACCTATCAAACATATAAAAAAAATAACTCAACAGAAACAGATGTTTTTAAACCACTGACAGATGCTGGAGTAGGTAATTACCTGAATAATGCCGAAGATAATCAAAACAGTCAAAGCTCCAAACAAGAAGGGACCAAGGAAGTTAAAATCATATCCCCTTCTTGCTGCCCAGAATGTGTATAGCGTGAGACTGATAACCACGGCTGCAGTTAAAATCGCCGACTCCAAGATAACCTTGCCTGCAAAAGATATTGAAGCATTACAAATCTACCTTATGTAATTTGACAAATTAAGGAGAAACTAATTGTTAGACAGCTACATAAACCATGATTTTAAAGCATGCTGAGATAGGAAACTGCTACAGATTGTATGTTTTAAACTGTATCATCTTATGACATATACAGTGTATCGTATCATTCTTGTGTCCTACTAATTCTAGTCCAAATATACATTGATCCCTCAGAACAGGGGCTGATCACTAATCTCAACTGTCAGTTAATTAAGTAATCAGTAATCAATTTCACAAGGAAGGAAAACAAGAGGGGGGCATTGACTGGTCAAATTCAGACAAGATTTCCATGAGAATAATGCTTGATGAAATTAACATGTAAAATATGAAGGATAGAGAGAGAGTGAGGAAGTAACCGCTAGTGAAGGCACAAGTTAACCCAATAGAGAAGGCGAGAGCGATGGTGAAGATGGCGAGAAGCAGGTAATTGAGAGGGTGGCGTTGGTGGTAGTAGTAGAGCGGCCATAAAACTGCAAGTCAATTAAGTCGAGGATAAGAAAGTAAAGTAACCCTAATTTGAGAATCGGAGAGGAGGATACCTATTAAGGGTGTGATGAGAAGGACGATGTAAAGGGCAAATCCAGCAGTGGAGGATACAAAAAAGTCGGCGATGGGGTGGAAGAAGACAACGACGGAAGAAACGGCGATGGTGGCGAGAAGCTGAATAGTGATGATGGAGTAGATCTTGCGGATGAAGGCCCACCGAAGCTCCGGCGACTCCATCATCATCGGATACAGGGGGGTACTCACTCCGGCCTCCAAATCGTACTTTTGCTTCCACATCGTCTCAACGTCGATCGATCGGACACAAGTTGTTGGATTCTACAGGTATGCTTTGAAATTTCAGAGCAAACAAATGAACAAAGAAAGCTTTTTCCTCGACTCCTGCTTTGGAACACGGTAAAACGTTGATTTAGGCTTCGGTTTTCGTCGCATTCTTAACGCGTCTAAATAAATCGGTTTGATTATGGACGCACTATGTATGAGTCCAATTTCCCCCTTCAAAACCCCCCTTCAAAACGCTCAAAAATCCGGTCTAGCTTTGGCGCATCTAAACTGAACCCGATTTTCAAAAAAGGGTTTGGGACACATCCATATTGCACCCAAGATTGGGTGCAAGTTATAATTTTGCGCGTGCGAGGTTTTTGCTCGTAATTTTTGGCTGATTTGCATAAATAATCGGATTACTAGGGCAGTGGCCAACCAGAAATTTCATATTATTATTTTAAATTTTTTATATCTTTTGACTCATATTTGTTCAAAAATTGAGTTAATTTTCATCAAATAAACAAATTAAGTTTAATTTTTTGCTTTTAAAGACTATTAATAAAATGGTGTGAATCCCATAATAAAATCTCTTATAGAGATAAATAAGAATGAATCTAAGTCATTGGCATCCAATGACTTAGATTAAACTAGTTACCCCCACTTGTTATCCGGTAGAGGTCCGGCGACGGTCCGGCAGAGGTCCGACGGAGGTCCGGCGACGGTCCGACGGAGGTCCGGCGAAGGTCCGACAACGGTCCGGCGACGGTCGGAGGTGGTCCGACAAGGCCAAAAGGTGGTCCGAAGGTGGTTGGAGGAGGTCGGAGGTGGTCCGGCGGTGGTCGGAGGTGGTCCGATGATGGTCGACGGTGGTCCGACGGCGGTCGGCGGTGGTCCGACGTCGGTCCGGCGGTGGTGACAAGGCATGACAAGGGGTGCCACGTGTCATCATATGGGCTCTTAGATCTCTCTTGATCCAAAGGTTCACAATCATTCTCATTTATCATTTTAACAAGTATTATTACATGACACTTTTCCTTAATAAAAATATATTTTATTATATAAAAGTTATGTATATAACTTGACTTAATTTTTATTATCGAAAATAATCCAAATTTTACTTAAAAATATACATTAACATTCAACATAACTTTTATTCTCAATAAAATACCTTGTATTTTTGTTGTTGAAAATAATGATATATATATAATTTTTTAAGATTTTATTTTTAATGTAATTACACAATTAATTAATAATTAAAGGTTTAATATATTTAACAAACTAAACCTAAAATCACGCAAAAAACTCTAAGAGAATTAACTTTAATATATAAGATAGATTTCCGTTTACAGCATAACCCATCATCACCGAAAGAGTCCAATATAAAATGGATATAACATTCACTTTTTTTACAAATTGGATCTTCTAGAGCTATATATGTAGGAAAAGTGTCCGGTGATAATAGTTGCTAAATTAATAAATAAGAATGATTATGGGTTGTTGGATCTCGTCAGATCGGACGGATGGGATAGATTCACTTTTGGGCGCGTGTACAAGCGCATTCAACAGATCTCGCTTTTTCCATCTTCTTCTTCTCGCCTTCGTTTTCTTTTCTCCCAAGTTGCTCAAAAAATCTTCTTCGGATCTTGCCTTCTCTTCTCTTCTGCGTAATTCCTTCGTTGATTACCTCCCTTCTATTTGTTTCTGAGTGTTTTTAATTTTGTCTTCCTCATCTTGTCTACGTTCAGAATTTTGTGTTTTGCGCGAGCTGATTTTTGTTGATTTTTTGTATTCAGGTGTCATTGTTCTCTTGATTGCTCTGTTCGCTAATCCAACACATCGATTATCATTCGTTAACTTGTATCTCCTTCATTCTACCTATGGATCTAGGTTTTGCTTTTATTTTCTTTGTTTCACCAGTTCATCCCCGTGTTTCTCTCAAATTTGAGCTTATTTGTTGAAGTTTTACGATGATTCGTGTATATTAGAAGCAGTTTTATCTCAAATTTGATGAGCATCATCGATGAACTATTATTGATTATCTTTAAGCTTTGAAAAAGCTTATTATCATACTTCTGAGGTAATTAATGAACATGTACAAGACATATGATCGATGAACGTTTCTAGACTGTTAGTGAACATATATTTAACATTTAAAAGACTGAAGATGAATCTCTAGTGATGTGATGAACATTTGTAATATTTCTGATGAACATTTGTAATATTTCTAATGAACATTTGTAAAGGATTTGATGAACTTAAGTAATAGAAGTGATGAACATTCTATTGGACATATTATGAACATAGCCAGGATTTGTGATGAACTTTTATAAAGCATGTGATGAACGTTGAATACACTTTTAATGAACTTTTAATACTGATTTGATGAACTTTGTTCTAGATGTGGTGATCGTTCACAACATTTTAAAGTGTAATGAACATTCACAGGATTTGTGATGAACATTTATAAGTTGTTTGATGAACATATGGTTAATATCTGATGAACATTTTTCTAGGTGTTGATGAATCCAATGCCAATGGTGTAGTTTCTATTTCTCCTGGAAATATGAAATACTTTTTACCATTATGTGAAGATTCTTACAAGCCATATGTAGGTCAAGTGTTTGCATCAATTGAAGATGGTATCAAATTTTATAAAAAATATGCCATCAGGGCAGGCTTTAGTGTACGTATCATGTCAGGGACTAGCACTAAAAATATGCCATGTAGTCCAATATTGGTACTAGCAAGGCATTTAAGATGTTCAAGAATTTTGTTGGATCTTACACTAATGTCGGTGCCTCTCTGGTTGATTTCAAGAATTTTAACCGAGATCTCAATGCGTATATGGTTGGTTGTGATGCTCAAATGGTAATTGATAGCCTTTTTCGCAAGAAAGAGAGATGTGAGGCTCTCTATTTTGAGTACTATGTCAATGAGCATAATCAACTAACTCGTTTATTCTGGGCTGATCCGATTGCACGCAAGAGTTTTTCATTCTTTGGTGATGTAGTGACTGCTGATGCAACATACAAATCAAATAGGTATGTTTCTATTTTTAATTAACATCAGTGTTGATGAACATTCTTACCTGCTTTGGTGAACAATCTTAGTAGTTGTGATGAACAATGTTATATTTATTGATGAACAATGATGAACATTTTTAGATTGTTAGATTTATTGATGAACATTCATACCTGTCTTGATGAACATTCTTACCTGTTTTGGTGAACAATCTTAGTAGTTGTGATGAACAATGTTATATTTATTGATGAACATTTTTAGATTTATTGATGAACATTGTGATGTACGTACGCTGGAGCGTCTCCCAGAACAACCCGTGATGCGATCCCGTAGCCGAGCTGAAGGTCGGGAAGATGATAAGAGGCGATGCTGTCAAAGATGGGATAGAACTAGGGCAGAGTGGGATGGACGGCTCGGGCGTCCATTTGAGAAGATCTTTGGTCAGAATATACTTCTTGGGCCTATCTTGGCTGTGTCCAAAGTTGAAGCCCAACAGAGGCTCAATGACCATGATATGGCTGCTGCAAGGACCAAACTTGTTTCTGTTCGTTTGGGCAAACGGAAGATCGGATTAAGCTCTCCTTTGGATATGTTTTAGTACTTGGGTTTATCTTCATTGTGTCCAAATTTGAGGCCCATTAGAGATTGGACGAGGCCGCCATGAGCAGAACAAGTTTCAAGATTTTAGGGCTTTTATAGGGTTTCCTTTCTTGGGAATCAAGCCATTCGTGAAAGCTATTTAATGTGTGTTTTTCTAGGGTTTTAGAAGATTAGACAAATTGAGAATTGAGAATACGTTTTTAGTTTTGACGTCTTTTAGTTGTAGTTTTGGTTTGGTATTGAATTGCAAGACGAAAGCACTTGGTTTGAATTGACCTGTGAGATCGATCTGACTCACTTGACTCGAACTAACCCAAGGGGTCCACCTAGGGTTCTTTCAAGGTTTGGAGATCGATCTGTTGTTGACACATATTTCGATCTCCAAACCTTGAAAGAACCCTAGGTGGACCCCTTGGGTTAGTTCGAGTCAAGTGAGTCTTTCTAGATCGACGGTTGAGTCAAGAAAGACGTCACTTGCTTATCGTGTCCAAGCCAAGTTAGTCTACCTAGATCGACGAAGGAGTCAAGGTAGATAACACTTGTCGAAGGCCAAGGTTCGATCGATCGCCGTCCACAATGATCTCTCGAAGTCACCTCAACAACGATTTCTCCAACTTCCACCCAAAGAGAACGTTTTCAGCCTCACATATTCGATCCTGCAGATTCGTCTGCCATCACATTGTTAGATTTATTGATGAACATTCATACCAATCTTGATGAACATTGTTATATTCATTTATGAACTTTCATAGCATTATTGATGAACATTAATATTTGTTGTGATGAACCAATACCCCAGCTTTGATGAACTTTTAAGTTGTGTTGATGAACTTTGTTAATAGTAATGATGAACACTGTTATATCATTTAATGAACAAACAATACATTTTTGATGAACATTATGATTTTTTGCTTTTTTTTTCCAGGTATGATATGGTGTTTGTTCCTTTCACTGGAGTTGACAACTACAAGTGCTCAATCACCTTTGCATTTGGCTTATTGTTGAACGAAGATATTTCATCTTATGTGTGGTTGTTTGACCATTTCAAAAAGGCAATGGGACATGAACCTTTTGTTATTTTGACTGATCAAGATGCTGCTGTCAAGGCTGCTGTTGAGGAGGTTTTTAGCTCAAGTGTTCATCGTTTTTGCATGTGGCACATAATATTCAAAGTGTCGGGTAAGATTAAGGTTGAACCAGAGGAAAATAAAGATTTCAGGGATAGATTCAATGCTATTGTTTGGAGTGATGAGATTACTCTTGTGGATTTTGAGGAGCTTTGGCATGGTATTATAGATGATTTCAATCTTCAAGACAATGTTTGGTTCAAGATAATGTTTGAGCTACGACACTTATGGATTCCCGCTTTCTTTCAAAATGTCCATATGGGTGGCCTCCTTAGAACAACTTCAAGGTCTGAATCTCAGAACTTCTTCTTCTCACATTTCATTGGCTCATCATCATCCCTTGGTAGTGTTCATGTTGCAATTTAAAAATGCAATTGATTCTCAAAGACATACTCATCGTAAGCATGACTTTGAATCTTCCACTCGACGTCCTACTCTCAAGACACCGACCCAAATGGAAGTTCAACTTTGTGATGTCTATACACTGCCTGTTTTTGATGATTTGCAAACTCAACTTCTCTCATCTGCCTATGATTGTGCCTTTGTTAGTTCTCTCACAGAGGGTGATGTCCATTACTACCGTGTTCGTGGACATTTTGAGAAATCATTTATGGTTCAGCACTTACCATCCACAAATGAATATAAGTGTTCTTGTAATAGGTTCTTGCAGATAGGTCTTCCTGCTGTCACATGATATTGGTAATCAGATGTGTTGGTCCACCTTTGGATGTGAAAAAGCCTGACCAATATATATTACCACGATGGACTAAGAGCTCAACATTGAAGCCAACTTTTGAGATTGATGGTTTAGTTTTTAAAGAATTTGTTGAGATGGATGAGAAGAAGATTTTGGTGTATGATGTTATGTCTGAGATACATAGTATTATCAATGAGATTGAGCATGATTCTGATCAATTGAAAGACTTGTTGGTTGTTCTAAAGGAGAAGCGTGAGTTGTACAGTTCATCCATTCAGGCTGAGTCGTCTTCAATGAGTAACAACAAGACTCCTACAAAAAGCAGAGAGGCAAGATTTGAGAAGTTTGTTGGTCCTTTACAAAATACAATATCTGTCTTTTCGCCTCCACAATCAAAGAATAGAGGCAGACCAAAAACTTCGTGTTTGATTAGTACAATTGAGAAAGTTAGATTGAATTCCAACAAGGTGAAAAAGTGTTGTTCAATATGTTTGAAATCTGGACACAATCGCTCTGCATGTCCTGAGAAGACTTCAACAAGTGTTTGAAGTTATATCATCAAAAACCATCATTTAAGTCTTTTTGTGTTAAGTTAGTTCTGGTGAACATTTGTAACCTACTTGATGAACAATTATAGATAATCTGATGAACAGTATGGGAGACATTGATGAACATTGATATCATATTAGATGAACTGTCTCTTTTAATGTGATGGACTTGTTGTGTTAATTGGGTGAACTTTGCCTTTAAGCTCGATGAACATTCATTGTTAAGATGATGAACATTTGTGACAAAGATAACGAAAATTACTTATCTTATTGATGAACTTTTGAGATCATCCTCAATGAACATTCAGTGTTTTAGATGATGAACTTTGGCTAAATACCCAATGAACATTCACAGTTAAGATGATGAACATTTGTGACAATAATAACCAAAATTGCTTGAATATTGGTGAACATTCAGTGTTAATATTTTTGATGAACTTCCTCCATAACTTAGATGAACATTTTATAGAAACCCGATGAACATTCAGAATACTGTGTTCATCAGCAAACTATCTATTATATAGATGAACATTGTTAAGTGATTTGATGAACATTCTATAATATAACGATGAACATTGTAGAATAATATGATGAACATTTCCACAATATAAACACAATAACACTGTAAAATACCATCATTCCATCTAAAAACTACTTGTCTTCAGGTACAAACTAAATAAAACATTGTCAAACTACTTGTCTTCAACTATTACACAATTCATTTTTCATTGACCCACTCTATAAGATGTGGGTAAGCATTGTTGAATCTGTTGGGTAACAACTCTGAAAGGTACTTGACTCTTATCATGTCCATTTGTTTTTTTGTCACCCTTCTTCAAAGAAGTTATCCAATTTGTCAACCCCTCGCCAAAGTATGTTTCCATGTGTCGCATTGTATATATATCACAGTCTTCCTTGTTCTTATCATCTCTCCAGTATATTGAAAGACGTTCAGATGGGACCTTCTTCTCGTCTGTGAATAAAGTTGCTTTGGCTTCCATGTTATGCTTCCTTAGAAAGTTAACAAATATTGTTCGCTGTAAAATAAAAACACATTAATATCAAACTGTTGAAATACAATGATGAACATTAACGAACATACTGATGAACAATATTGAAATACAATGATGAACATTAACAAACATATTTAAATACAACGATGAACATACTGAAATATAATGATGAACATTATCAAATACACTGATGAACAATATTCAGTATTAAAACTTACCATGACTTTAGGAATGTGGTTATATTTGAACAGTTTCTTGCCTTGAACACTAGAGTTATCAATGATATCCATTTTTGGGTTCTTGAGGTTGAAAACAATGCAGTAATAGTGGTCGCTCTGGTATATTGGGAAGACAAACTGCATAATGAACTTCCTTTGTTAGTGTGATGAACAAGATTAAACAATATAGTGAACATGTATAGATAATCTGATGAACAACTTTAAACAACACAATGAACATTTGGCGATAGAGTGGTGAACCTTTAAAGATAAGTTTAATAGAATACTTACCAACTGAATATCATTCAATCTTGGAGTTCGAAACCCACAACAGTCGGGACAACCTATATATAATATCAAAAGATTCCAAAAATTATATTTCCACATGTAAATGACAAAATTGTTCATGTAAAAAATACTTACCGTTGTGTCAATTGAAGCAAAGAATCTAAGAGGTTTTGCATCATTTCTTTCTTCCTCTTTAAGATTCAGCAAGTGTGCCCATGCGTCAATCACGTTGCTTTCAACATATAAACTGGTCTTCATGCTCAAAAATTCATTCTTCTTGAAATTTAAATGCCCCATGGTGAAAACAATGTCCCTGAAACACAGAATGAACATATGAAAGCACTGATGAACAAATAGAAAAACAATGATGAACAACTAGAACAGAATTGATGAACATAATGTGAGAAGTTGATGAACATATATATATATATATATATATAACAAGTGATGAACTTTAAACAAAAACTAATTAAACTTTTCTTACTCTTGGTGTGTTGTATCTTCCAAAATCCAATTGGTGATTTTCATTTCTAAAACAGTTGGTTTCTCTTTGATGTCCACAATCGTTTGCTTGTAAGGGGATTTGTTTGCCCAAGAAATTTGTTTCTTTCTTTTTACTTTCGGGTCATTCTCACTCCCCGTCTTCCAAACATACATTGTTTTCTCATTTATTACCTGAATCTGTTTGATGAACATATATAAGAAGTTTGATGAACATTTATAATAAAGTTGATGAACAAATGAAGAGAAAAATCACATTCTCAACCTGCTCCATAGTCTGTTGTCCTTCAGTCTCCACCTTGTCCTTTCCCTTCTCTTTCTTCTTTTCCTCTTCAATCTTCCTCCCCATGATACTTGGAATTTCTTCCTCTTGAACAGCTTGTACACTTTCCTTTTCTTTGAGTTGTGATTCAGGAACCACCTCTTCTTCGTTTGTATCCATCTCTTGTCTTTGTTCCACAACTCCTGCTTTCCCTCCCCTTTCTTTTGATTGTATTTTCATTTCCTTCCCTTGTTCCATCCTTTGCTCTTCAACTCTTTCTTGTTCCTTTCCTTTTTTTTTTCTCAAACTGTTAATAGAAATAATGATGAACATAACTCAATAATGTAATGAACATTGATAGAACAATTGATGAACATTTATAAGCAAAATGTGTACCTGATTCTCTTTCTCTATTTCTTGTTCTTCCATCCTCAACTCATTGATATCACCAACAAGATTAATTTCCTCAACTGTCTCGTCAACATTGCTGTCAACAACAGGAGTACTTTCTTCTATATCTTCAGAGTGCGTGGTAGCTGCATCCAACCTCTTTTGTCTCTCAACCACAGATTTAGGAATCTTCAAATGAAATTGAACACAACAAGTTGTTACACATAAAAGCATAGAGAATAATAAGAGTTAAGAAGCCTTGTATATTACCTTGAATGTTATTTTCCTTTTGTACTGTCTTGTGGGATTTGTTGGCGGATCAACTACCACCGCAGGCCTCTCTAGTGATTGGGAGAATACTCCCAATGAGAAGGATGGAAGCTCTAAACTGAAATCTCTAGCAATGTTTCTTACTGTCTCACCAACAACTTCATCTGGTGCCTTCTCTCGAACTTCTTCTTCTGTTTTCACAACATAACTCTTCTTGGCCTTCATAGTTCTCTCAACTTCTTCCCAACATTTCGATGCCTCGTGCCAAAACTGTTGTTGGGTCAATGTCTCTTCCTCTTCTTCTGTTTGATGTGGTTGCTCTGCATTTTCTTCATCATCCCTCACATTTAGCATTCTTTCAATAGCTTCATTCACCTTCTTGAACAAGATATTACTTGCTATACGTGAGGGAGCCTTCTCAACTCTTCCCAAGAACTTTCTAATATTTGTAGCAAGTTATTGTCCTTCTTTTATATGGTCTTCTAAGAATTCCTGTTTCAATATTATAAAATGAAACTTTGATGAACAAAAACAGAAATTATAATGCACTAATAGAGCAAAGATGATGAACATAGTTAGGCAATGTGATGAACATTGTTCAGAAATGTGATGAACCTTATTCACAGATGTGATGAACATTATTAAAAAATCTGATGAACAAATAGAGCAAATCTGATGAACATATAAAACAATTTTGATGAACATTAATAAAGAATTTGATGAACACACATTGGAAAACTTACCAGTAAACTTGCATCATCACGTTCTTCTTCTTCTGAATGATAAGAGGCGGATGGACTGTCTCTTCTGTTTGCAGCAGTGTTCACATCATCAACAATAAAAATTGGAGGATCTCTGACATAACCCTTTCCAAATCCACCAATTTTGATCTCTTGTGCCTCTCTTGTCCTCAGCATGGCTGCATCCCAATTAACAATTATTGGAAACTCTCTCTCATGTTCAACATTCTTGAGAATTACACGATCAAAATATATCAACTGCAAGCAAATAGAGTAAATGATTAAATATTAGTTTGATGAACATATAATGGAATGATAATGAACATAATAAAGAAAATTGGTGAACACTAACTTGTAGTAGAAGGATTGGTCCTCTGAAAAAACTAGCATTTGTTGTCCTATCAAAAGACTCCTTTGTCTTTATCAGAAGGCCAACTAGCAATTTTGACCAGTCATAGTGTGTGATCATCTCTGTGCACTCAAGGTAATGAAGAACATTGTAATTCAACCCACCATTCGGCTGACTGTCCATAATGGTTGCAACAACCAACATTATGAAATTTCTCTTGAACCATTCTCTAGGTACTAAAGTCCTTACCAAAAGATCTGCCACATGTGATGCATGAATCTTGGAGGCGTCACGCAACTTGATTTCACCCACTTCATTGTCAAAATCCATTGGAAATTGATTCCTGAACCTTGAATGAAGATCTTGATATTGTAATCCTCATGTTCAGTAAATGATCTCTTCAAATCAATTTACATCCCACCAACAGGAATTTCAAGGTAGTCATAGACATCCTGCGTCGTAATTTTGTGCCTCACAGACTTGCCAAGCTTCATTGTGCATGAAACCACATCAAAGTTCTTCAATAGCCAGTGACTGATTTTAGCTGGTAGTTTGTCTACTTTCCAGTGTAGCAAACTTCCAAAGCCCATCTCTCTTATGCAGCTTTTCTTAATTTCGGTCATTCTAGCTTTAGCTGCAACAATACTGCTGGATAACTTCTACATTTTTTTATCCGGGAACTCCTTCTTGTTGCTTTCAGTCAATTTTTCTTTCCCTTTCCTTGACTGCACAATTTCAGACTTGTTTGTCCTGGATGCTTGTTCTGGTTGGTCTTCAACATCTCGTATCACTATTCCCCCCTAGGCCTTTTCAGGTTCTTCATGATTTGAGTCACAGGAATATCTTGGCTATACAATTGTATTTATTTTCCCTTTGACTACTTCTTTTTCCCTTGTTGTGGCAGATACTTTTCGGGATTTTGCCTTCTTAGGTTTAGGGGATACTATAATATTAAAAGTCATTTATTAGTATAAAGACATGTAAAAGTAAAGATAATGAAACACTAGATAGTGAACATTTTAAAAACTCATGGTGAACATTAGCAAAAAAGGTGATGAACAAAATTAAGGATCATGGTGAACAATATCAAACAAGATGATGGACATATTGAAATACAATGATGAACATTAACAAACATACTGATGAACTATATATGAAAGGAATGATGAACTTTATTAAACATTCTGATCAAATATTATGAAGATTCGTGATGAACAAAGAAAAAAGAGTTGATGAACACTAGAATAATATACATGAACATTTATTACTATCTACTGTTTCTTCCTCCTATTGAAGTTGTTCTTGGGATGACACATTCTTTTGGTTTCTGTCATTTGTTTTTTTGCTTCTTATCTCTGTAATATTGAACATACAAGTTATATATTGTGCAAAAATACAAAGTTTATAAGTAATATAATATTCATACCTCTTGGACATTCATCAGCTTCAAGATTCTCTACGCTTAATGTTGCATCTTGAAATTCAATAACTGCAAACATAAGACATATTTAAAAGTTATTTGATGAAACATTAGTAATGAGTGTTTTGTGAACATACATAAGCACTGAGATGAACAATTATAGAATATGTGATGAACATTTTTAGAAACTGTGATGACAATATGTAAGAAATGTGATGAACAATCACAAGTTTTATGATGAACAGATAAGAGAAATCAAATGAACAATCTTAAGACATATGATGAACTTATATAGGCAATGAGATGAACAATCACAAGATTTTTGGTGAACGTTGAAAAGAAATCTGATGAAAAAGCTTCAAAAATGTGATGAACATGTATACAAGATCTGATGAACAAATACAAGATATATGATGAACATTTAGAAGAACTGTGATGAACATGTATTTTGATGAACTTTTTAAGCAACTGTGATGAATATATATAAAAGATCCGATGAACACAGAGTAAAAACACAGTCATGAGTAAATAATGAACACTATGTACTTACAAATGAACATTTCACACCGAATATAGTAGATCTACTCATACAAATGAACTTTTCACACACAGTACATACAAATCAAACATGCATGTAGCCAAATCTAACACGTCGAAGCAAAAACCTATCTCTAAATACCAGATTATACTCCATACCTTTTGGTTCTTGGCTTTTCTGAGATCCTTCCATTTTTAGTAGCGAGTTGATGGATTTTGGTGAACGACGGGGTGAAATGAGGAGAAATCAGTGAGAAATCACAGGAAAAAGCATCGTATACACTAAAATTAGGGATTATACACCATACCTCTTCCTTCGTTCTTCTTCTGGGATCCAGCCATCGCAAAATTGTACGAGTAGGTGTATTTGATGATCAACGAGAGAAAACGAAGTGATTTCGTTGAGAAATCGAAGAAAAAGCTAGCGAGTAGGGAGGTCTGGGTTTGATCGCCTTTTGCGAGAGAGCTTTGCTGTGGAAGTTTTGAGAAGAATGTGAAGAGACGGTTTCGCTCCAAATTTGAAACACGATGGAACGATGTAGCGCGTGTGTTTCACACAAAAAGCTAGCGAGTAGGAAGTTGCCAACGTGGAAAGTGAGAGCGATATGGGCCGTTAGATCAATTCGAATGAACGTTCCCCGTTCATTCTCATTTATCTCTTAAGGGCTGTTTATGACCAGATTCGGATCCATATATGTAATGTAGCATATTTTCTGTCAAATCTAAAGGAAGAAATTTAATATTTTTTAATACTTAAAAATTATGATTTACCTTTTTATTTTGGTGGTAGGGAGTATGAAGACACATAATTAACTACACAAACAGCTCTAGACAAGCCGATCTACTATTTTTAGAGCAAGAAAGAGCAAATTGGCAATTTGAATAGGCAAAATTCCAAATAATTCAACCATTTGAACTTAAAACTTAACCACCCTTTTATTTTAACTAGTTTTTATTGGAAATAAACAAATAAACAGATTAGCGGTCTGTTCGGAAAATTTGTTTTTTGCCTTTAGATGGGGATAATTTAAGCTAGCTTAAATTTTTTATAAGCTAGTATTTCAATTGTTTTGAAAATTTAAGCTAGCTTAAATATTTTTTTACGTGAACAGAGCCTAGTTGTATTCTGTTGACGTTTATAAGCTTTAATATTCTTTTATACAAGAAACACTAGAATTAAATTATCTGTAGACAAATCCAGTTTGCACGTTTCATAGCATTTTGATCGAAAATAAAACAAAATCAATTTTCTATTATTTACCAGTTAGTTGGTATCTACTATATACAATGTTAAAGTTGAAGCAATGCCTTAATTAAATTTGCGCTATTTGGTGAAATTTAAATGGAGACATCTACTTCATTTTTATTATTTATCTTTTTTCAAATAGAAAGAATAAAATTTCTTCAACCCACTCCCCCACACACCTAACATGTAAATTCACTACCCCCACTACCCCCACTACCCCACTACCTAATGTCTTTTCGATCAAGATAAAAGGAGAATGAGAGATGATTGAATAGGTGGATTGTTTGACAACATATATAATCGACTTCTGATGTCGGAACCCTAGTCACCGAAAGAAGTTGTTATTTGATCGGTCATGGAGATTTTGTATCAACGCTGCCGTAGTTAGGACGCTTTCTTGCGCTTAAGTTTGTATTCTTCCTTATGCCTTTGATCTATTGCCATTTTGTTACATCTATTAGTGGATGAATTTGTCTACGTTGATTTGGTCTATATGCATTAAATAATTTACGGATTCAAGTTATACAAACTATTTTGTCATTTACGAATTCAGGTTATATAATCCTGCGCATGGCGTGTGAAATACACTAGTTGTTCTTCAACAATAACAAAGACGCTCTAATTGAGGACTACACGAGGCGACACGGAACAGAGTGTGTCCAATGACCCCTTCACAATGTTTTTAATTATGAAAACTAGTTTCAAGTAGTTTTTATTAGTTTTTGTTAAAGAAAACTACTTTTTTGGGTTTCTCCTTTTCCTTTGGATAGGGGATTAGTTTGTAAAGGGGTCATTTTCCTAATAAAAACGTACAAAAGAGCTATGTGATTTTTAATGATGATGAAAATAAGTTTTATGATAGAATAATCATATCATATCATATCATAATATATATAATTTTTGGGGGTGGTTGAAAAATATTCACACAAGATATTCACAAAGATATTCATGAATATATTCATCTTGAGTTGGAGTTTTGCTTGGCCCACCGAAAAAAAAATCCAACATTAAAGTTCAAATCTTTATAAAAGAAATTTTCACATATATTGGTCCACCGAGTTCACATCTTTTTAAAACAAATTTTAACATATATTGTTTTAACAAATCTATTATAATAAATAATCATCTTGCAATCTATTATAATAAATAATCATCATATCATAGCATAATCCTAATCATATCTTAATCATATCATCTATATATATTTTTGGGGTGGTTGAAAAATATTTAACAAGATATTCATGAATATATTCATCTTGGGTTGAGCTTTTGCTTGGGCCACCGAAAAAAAACTGTTTTGGGCAAATAATTTCAAAGAATTATTATGCCTTTGATGAGGCAAAACAACCGAATCAAGCTCAAATACCAAGACTTCCCAAGAAACACAGTAAGGTGGATCGAATGGAAGGACAAATCGAAGGAATGAATAACGAACGTAAGACTCGAGGAA
Organism: Oxyria digyna; assembly: GCA_029168935.1. NCBI lineage: Eukaryota > Viridiplantae > Streptophyta > Magnoliopsida > Caryophyllales > Polygonaceae > Oxyria > Oxyria digyna. Next base: position 10,768,985 of record JAPVLV010000010.1, on the reverse strand, counting down.
CCGGGTGATATAAACCAAGAACACTCAAATCTCTTCTAGTGCTCTTGAATCAATCGTAATACAAATTTTTACAATAATCAGTATCGAGAGCGTGTGTTATAGATATGGGCATTTCCTCTTTTATATCCTTATTCTAGTCAAACCGTTATCCCCTAATTACTACATAAATCCCTTGATTCTCGCCTTTGTGACCGTTACCCTGTTTAATGCTTGGACTGGGCAGATCCTAGGTCGTCTAATTGCAACGTCACTTTCTTCATCCGGATCACCTCACGTTATGGGCTTTCTTTAATGGATTATGTTCATGGGCCGAAATCTGGCCCAACAATTTGCCCCAAAAGGAAGCGTTTGATAAGGCCCGGTGAATCCAACGGTTTCTTTTCCCTTTTACTCAACCCTACACGTGTTCTCTAATGTGTCGACGGTTTGAATCCTCACATGCAATATCTTAAGCTTTAAATTGATGGGACGGTTGCCCAAAACCATCATTCCCCTTCTGTCGTCTCCGAGTCCCTAGGTGGGTTTCCTCTTCCTTTCTTCTCTTCGTCTTCTACTTTCCTTTTTCCATGGCGCTCTAACTACGAGAAGATGCTGCTGATCTTTTGCCATGCCTGTGTATTCAAGACGCCGTCCCGAGTGAACTGTCTGAGGAGGATCTAAAACTCTTCTGTCTCTGGTACAACTTCCCTCCTCATTCAACGCTTCGAGTGCCAGGGGAAGATCACCGGGCTGACGACGAAGATGACGAATGGGTATGCTTCTTTGAATATCCCTTTAAAATTGGCCATGTCTTCCCGTTTTCCCAGTTAGTCCGTGACCTCCTAGCCCGATACAACCTTGCCTGTTGCCAAATTATGCCACATGGTTGGAGATTACTCCGAATCCTTGATCGTTTGAATGATAGGTATCCCGATCTTCATTTTGACTTAGTCGCCTTCTAGTATTTCCACCAACCCATGACCATTAAGTCCCAGATGTATTACTTTTCGGCCTGACGCTACTTCTTTGCACAGGTGTCGACACTAGGCATGGTGGAAGATCGCGGCTTTCTGAGAATTCGATGGTTGCGTCAAGGTATGCATCTTTCTTGGGGTGATTTTTCTTTGCAACTTCTTAACTTTGCCTTACTTTCTCTTCCTTGCAGTTCCAGAGGAGATCGAACGTCTTTCTGATCCTGCACTTGAGGCCAAGTTGAAGCGAATTCTGTCGATCCCAGTCGCTCATCGTACCTTCCAGAATTCCTCGATTGGTCAACCAATCCCTTTAAGCGACATGGGTCCAAGTCCTACTCCCTCCAAGTGTAAGTCTATGAACTTCTTCCTTTTTTTTTGTATTGTATTTGTCGGCGATTGCTCACCGTGAGGCCATGTTGTGATGGCAGCGACTAGCACTTGCGCAGGTCGGTCTAGCGCGCGCCTATCCTTCAAAGACTTGGTGGCTGTGCAAGGGAAAGGTAAAGCTTCCTCGTCCCAAACTCTGCCTCCTAAACCCAGATCTGGAGAAAAGCGGAAGTCTTCTGAACTCTTCGACCTTTTGAAGGACGTCATCGTCACTGATGCTGCGACGGGCATCTCTAGGATTTCAGATGTCGTCATACCTATGAACGTCAAGCTCAAGAGTCTTCAAGACAATGTTACATATGCCGGCAACAGTCTGTGGGCGGTGAGTTTATCCCTGTAGGTCCCTTTCCTTTCTATATTCACGCTTCTTACGTTGTACCTTTCTTGTCGCATGTTGTCCAACACGTTCGGGAATGTCATGACAAGTTTATGAAGACTATTGATGATCTGACGTACCGGGCCGAGACTGCTGAGGGCCGCGTCAAGGACTCGAAGAGTATGCTGAAGAAAGCCGAGAAGAATGAGACCGAGTTGATCAAGCGTTTGGACGAAGCTAACAAGGCCCTTGAGGAGGAGGAGAATGCTTGTGGGATGAAGGTTGTGGCCATTGGTCTGTATTTTGGGGCCATGTCTCGCATCGAGATCATGGAGGAGTACTCCAAGGGACAACATGTGGCTTGGGACCTGGATGAGGCTAAGGCTCAACTAGCGACTGCATTTCCCGATGGCTGTCCTCACGCAGAGTACTTGGACGCTGTCCCTAGGCCGGAGGACGACGCTGGTGAAGCTGAATCAAGCTCAGGTCGGACCGAAGTTGCTGGCGAATGCGTGTCCAAGGAAAGTGCCTCCAAGACTGGCGACTGACTCTTCCTCTCCTTTTTTACCCTGAAACTTGTTTTTTTAAATGTTCATTGTTAGACTTTGGTTTGTCTTGGCGACCCGTCCACCATCGCGGGTCCCGTATTATGTAAGACAATGGTTTTGGCGATCCGTCCTCCATCGCGGATCGCGTCCCACTGTATAAGACTTCTGGCCGTGTCGGCCCTTTTTAATGCATTGCCGCTTTTGCTTCATGACGACCTGTTTATATGAGTTCGTAGGTCATGAGTTTTTTTATCCTTATGATGATTGTAAATGTATTTACATATGTTTAGGATCCGATACCTTATGACGTGTATAAGGTCGCAAGGTACGTTGGCCCAGGCGTCTGACCCCTATTCGTCGTTGGACAATTCAGATCTTTTGCTAATTGGCTACTCTTAAGGCAAGAAGAAGTGGCCTGTAATGTAAATGTATATGTATTAGAGTCATGACGTATGTCCGAAGGATGAGTTAGCAATAGATTTTGCGTGATGTATGCCGACGGTACCTTATTGTTTGTCATAAGGCAAACAGGGTACGACGTGCCTTTGTGATCCTTCATGTTCCGATCGATCGTGTCTGTATGTATGTGTGAGCTCATGAGTGTGTGTATGTGGATCCACTTGTTTGTTGTTAGACCTTCGACGTCGTACCGGCGTTTATTTAGAAAAAGAACAAATGTACTTTTGGGTGGTAATCGGTCTTACGATGCAACTACCCTTTTGTACTAGTGTTAGTGTCTGTCTTTATAAAATTAAAATATAACAAATTTGTAGCATTTGAAGGACAAGTGGAGTTTTCAGAAATGATATAGTTTCAGGTGGATCGCATTCCAACTTCGTGGGATGGGGTGTCCATCAATGTTTTCCAATCGGTATGCTCCTTGTCCTACAACCTCGACGATCCTATATGGCCCTTCCCACTGTGGAGCCAACTTTCCATCTCTGTGATCCTTAGTGTTTTGAAAGGTTTTTCTTAGGACCCAATCTTCTAACTTAAATACTTTGATCTTGACGTTCTTGTTGTAACTCCTTGCGACCTGCTGCTGATATTTAAACATTTAGATCCTAGCCTTCTCCCTGAGCTTTCCAATGGTGTCTAGATCATGTGACAAAGCCTCGTCGTTGGTATCAAAATTTTGTAATCCATACCTGGTAGTTGGAAGGAGAACTTCCGCAGGGATCAACGCTTCGCACCCATACACAAGTGAGAAGGGGGATTGTCCCGTAGCGTTCTTCGGTGTCGTGCGATCTGCCCATAAGACGTAGGGGAACTCGTCGGCCCATCGTCTCTTAGCTCCTTCTAGTCGCTTCTTCAAGTTGTTGATGATGATCTTGTTACTAGACTCTGCCTGGCCATTGGATTGTGGATATCTAGGGGTAGAAGTGACCAAACTTATGTTCCATCGAGCACAGACGGCCCTGGTCTTGCCCCCTATGAACTGGGAACCATTGTCGCAAACAATCTCTGAGGGTATGCCGAATCTGCACAAAATGTTACGCTTAATAAAGGATATCACTTGTGCTTCTTTTATCTCTCTATAGCCTCGACTTCAATCCATTTTGAGAAATGATCTGTCATGGCTAAAAAGAAAACTCTTTGCCCCGATACTGGGGGAAGTTTACCAACGATGTCCATCCCCCATCTCATGAAGGGCCATGGAGCTATCGTAGGATGTAACAACTCAGACGGTTGATGTGGGACGGGTGCGTGCCGCTGACATGCGTCACACTTCTTTGCATGGCTCAACGCATCCGTGTTCATAGTCGGCCAAAAGAACCCTTGGCGTCTTGCTTTGCAAGACAAACTTCGTCCTCCTGCGTGATTTCCACACTCACCGTCGTGGATTGAGTGTAGTAATTTTTGCGCTTCGGACGACGTTAAGCATTTGAGCTTTGCCCCTGTGACAGATCGTTTGAAAAGGAAGCCGTCAATTAGTTCATAAGAAAGTGCTTGTACCTTAAGTCTCTTGGCAGCCGCTTTGTCAGATGGTAGGATGCCTCGGACCATGTAACCTAAGAGTGGCTTAGTCCAAACTTCCACTGTATCTTCTGTCTCCTTTTGATTGGGGTCTTCTTCGTTAGCTAGAACTTCTCTTGTCTTTGATATGGCGGGAGTCGATACATGGACGATAGGCACAACAGGAAAATCCTTGGGGTCTAAGGCGGATCCCAAGTTAGCCAGTGCGTCTGCCTGAGTGTTTTGTTCCCTAGAAACCTGGCATATTTCAAATGTGTTTAATTTTTCCATTAATCCCCGAGTGACGACTACGTAAGTTGCCATCCTATCATCTTTTGTAGCATACGATCCCTAGACTTGGTTGACTATGAGCAATGAGTCGCATGTGACTTTAAGGTCCTCTATACCCATGTCGACTACCAAATGCAATCCAAATATAAGCGCCTCATTCTCAGCCTCGTTATTCGTCGCATCCCATTCACACTTCACAGCTTGGGCTATATTGTCCCCCTGTGGTGATTTCAGTACGACGCCAAGACTTGTGCCCCTGACGTTTGATGCTCCGTCTGTAAAAAGTTCCCATGTGCCCTTTTGATTTGTGACAGCCAATTCTGACGCTTCTTTCACTGCTTCTTCTTCTAAGGTAGGACTGAAATCAACCACGAAGTCAGCCAAAGCTTGAGACTTGATTGTCGTTCGGGGCTCATACTTTATCTCATACCCACTCAAATGTATGGCCCACTTCGTGATGCGTCCTGTGAATTCTGTCTTTCTCAGTACGGCTTTTAATGGATGGTTGGTCCTTACAACGATTGTGTAGGACTCGAAGTAAGGTCGCAACTTGTTGGATGCCATGACCAGAGCAAGCACGAGTTTTTCCAACGATGAATACCTTGTCTCAGCCGGTAGCAAGGATCAGCTGACGTAATAAATAGGGAGTTGCTGGCCGTCCTCTTCTCTGATCAGAACTGCACTTACTGACGATTCAGATACTTGTAGATAGAGAGGTAATGCTTCCTCAACCTTAGGTTTGGCCAATAACAGGGGGTTGGACAAATACGTCTTAAGGTCCTCGAACGCCATCTCGTGCTCCGCGCCCTAGTGACAGGACTTGCTCTTCTTCAAGGCATCGTAGAAGTGTTTGCACTTGTCGGACGACTTTGAGATGAATCTGTTGAGGGCGGCTACGCGTCCTGTTAACTTTTGGACATCTTTAACATACCTGGGAGACCTCAGATTCATAATTGTCTTGATCTATTCAGGACTGGCCTCGATCCCCCTCTAGTTGACCAAGTAACCCAGGAATTTCCCTGATGACACTCCAAAAGAACATTTAGTTGGATTTAATTTCATATTGTACCTTTTAAGTACTTCAAATGCCTCTTGTAGATGTTCTATGTGGTCTTTCTTTTGCTTTGATTTCACCAGCATGTCGTCGATGTATACCTCCATTTTTTCTCCAATTTAGTCTTTGAACATCTTATTGACCAAGCGTTGATAAGTTGCCCCTGCGTTCTTGAGACCGAAGGGCATAACCTTGTAACAATAGGTACCCTGACTGGTTACGAAGGCAGTTTTTTCTTGATCGTCTGGATCCATCTGAATCTGGTGATACCCGCTGAAGGCATCCATGAAAGTTAACATTTCATGCCCCGCTGTCGCATCTATCATATCATCAATGTGAGGGAGTGGGAATGAGTCCTTCGGGCAAGCCTTGTTGAGGTCTTTGAAGTCGACGCAGACCCACCACTTGCCATTCTTCTTCTCTACGACTACCACATTTTCCAGCCAGTCGGGATATGCGACCTCCCTAATCTTGCCCGTTTCAGGAGTTTTGTCACCTCCTCATCAATAACCTTGTTGCGTTCGGCTGCACATTTCCTGCGTTTCTGTTTGACAGGGGGAAAACTAGAATCGACGTTAAGCTTGTGAGTCATTATATTGGGTGGTATTCCCACCATGTCCTCATGGGACCATGCAAAGCAATCTGAGTTCAGTCTCAAGAATCATAATAAAGACGCTCGTGTCTCATCATCCAGATCAGCCCCTATGCGGACGGTCTTCTTGGGCGAAGAGGGATCGAGTGCGACTTCATCCAACCTCTCTGTTTGAGGTTCGATGTAACGCTTCGATCTCTCTTCGTCCTTTGATTGTTATGCAGACTCATCCTCGACTGCTTGTTTCATGGACACCATATAACATTCTTTTGCAAGTTTTTGTTCGCCCTTAATTTCCTGAATCCCCCACTTAGTAGGGAATTTTATCGTTTGGTGATAGGTCGAGGCGACGGCTTTCATCACGTGGAAGGTCTCCCAATAATAAAATTATAAGGTGACTTGCAATCCACGACGTTGAACCTCACTTGGAGATTTACGCCCCCTGCGTACACGGCTAGGACAATGTCCCCAACCGTGTACTTTACCTCACCACTGAAGCCGACCAAGGGAATACGATTAGGACATACATCGTCTTCCCCCAGTCCCATCTGCTTTAGTGTTGACAAGTTCATCAAATTACTAGAGCTACCTGTATCGATAAGGATCCTACGTATAAGACAGTTACCGATAGAGAGGGATATAACCAGACCGTCATGATGTTCGACCTCGCACGCGTCGGTGTCCTCGAAGGTAATTGAGGGTAAATCACTGACGAGGCTAAAATCGTTGTGCCTATCAAAGAAAATCTAACTAACCAACTAGTATAGCAGGAAAGCGAGAGTCGAACCCCAAGAGAATCAAGTAGTCTATTCTTAAGCAAATAACTATTACCAACGAACACACCAAAAGGGGGGGGGGGTTGTTCGATAACCTAAGACAAATAAAAGTAACAAGTAGCAAGAGTTGTGGAAATATGATTGGGTAAGCGTTCCACCTAACAAATATCCACACAATGACATGCAAGGTTGATCATAGATATCTCTAACTCATGCAATCCTATTGTTGTTCCTATTCCTGTTCAGACATAAATATCAGCGCAACCCGCCCTGATATAACTTCCTATTAAACAAATCTGAAGAACTTCAAGACTCAATTCAATAGAAGCATTAAGCAAAGGAATATAGCAGGATACATGCAATTCAGACAACCCGTCAGATAAGCATGCAATCAATTCTCATTCACAAGTAAACACTGCGACCCGCTCATGTAAACATGTGTTTGCTACTAGATAAAGAACTCCAACCCGGAATTACCAAATCCTAGCACTATGAACAATACCAATAACCTAGCTGGCCAAACTAGACAAATCAATAAGATAAAAGCATGAGAATCAATACAATCAATAGAAAGCGAAATAGAGTTTAGAATCTCACAACCATACAGTCAAAGGCTTCAACCGTCACGCGAAACAAAGGGAATTTAGTTCAACATCGACATGGAGGCAAAACTAGGGTTCTTTAGAGAAAACAAAAGGTTAAGCTAAAACTAAAGTGTTTTTAGGCTTAAATACTCCTAGGAAATAATAAATCCGAAATGGAAATAAAAGAAATAATTCGGAAATTAAATAAAGAAATACAAGCAAACTCGTAGACAAATCCGGCCTTCAGGACGATTTCCGCGGGCGCGGATTACGAGGCAACCCGCGGCTGACCCGCGGATTCAACAATTGAACATACTTCGTCTTCTGGTTCCGCGGGCGCGGAAAAGTCCCTGCAGCCTCACTCTTCTTCTCTTCTTGTCTTCTTCTTTCGTCTTCTAACTTAGTTCCTTCGAAAGACGTCTTCAATCTTCATATTCCTTCATCATTAACTGCTTCTTCTCTTCAACTCCGGATCATATAATTACATATGAAATAGCTCCTAAACGATCCTAAACTAAGCTAATAACCACTAGATAATATGTATGAAATACTCTCTATCAAATTCCTCCATATTTAGACCTTGCTTGTCTCTGAGTAAGCTAAAGAAAACATACTCCTCAATCTAATACACAAAGGTCTCAGGAAGTACAAAGAAACTTGTCTAATGATTTGATGAGGGTAAAGTCGTAGTGCCAAATCAAAGAAAACCCTAAACACTAACTAGAGTATAACGAGTAAGTAGAGGTCGAACCCAAGGGAATCAAAACACCCAATCAATGCAGTCAAGTGAAATATCAACTAGTAACAAGTAACCAAAAGGGAGGGGGGGTTTGATTGCAAGAACACACAAGTAACCAGTAACAAGAAGAGGAAGTTTGGGTGAGAATATGATGAGAAGGGGTTTCACCTAGCAAGTATCCACACAACAGTCAATCAAGTTGATCATAGATTTATCTCAAGTTCTTATCAATCCTAGGGAATGTTCCTATTCCAATCTTTAATATATCAACAGGCCAACCGGTCCTGATAATACTTACTATTCGACAATCAGGGAAACCTCTCAAGATTAGATGAAATAGCAGCAAAGGGCACATGAATCATAAGGATGCATGCAATAACTTACAACCGTCAAGTATTAACATGCAATCAATTCTCTTTCATAAAAGCAATCAACTACCAGATCATGCAGATATGATGGCTACAATGACAAAGAATTCCACCGTATATTCCTAGTCTGCTAATAGAAAACTATCAATCAAACTAGGTGATCAAGCTAGCAAAACTAATAGAAATCAATAGATGAAGAACAAGAGAATTAATACAAACTCATAGGAAAAGAACAAGAGTTAGAAATCTCACAACTTAATAACTGAAGGTTTCAACCGCTAAGTAAAACAATGGAGATTAGTTCCTACTCATGGTTGCAAAACTAAATTGTCTGATGAAAAAGATGATGATAACAATAGAAAGAACTAGGGTTCTTAAATAGAGACTAACCCTAAAAATATATGGTAAAAGATATATCCTAAACGAAATAATAAAATAAGGAAAAAGAAATAAAACAAACAAAGGAAAATAAGGAAAGTCCGGAATGTCTTCGGCCTTGTTGTGGCGATCGCCATAGATGCCTGGCGATCGCGGTCTTCATGTAAAGCTCGGTCGTGGTCTCTGTCGCCCCATGGCGATCGCCGTAGAGTCATGGCGATCGCCATGATCTCTCAAACTCATGTAACGCTTCTGTTGAAGTATGGCGATCGCCATAGTGATGGTGGCGATCGCCGCTGCTCCGCAGAATGTCTTCAAGTCTTCATGTCTTCAGTCTTTGATCCTCTTCTTCTTCGGTTCTGGTCTTCATTTCTTCACTTCTTAATAAATATCTCAGAACATAACAATAACACCAAATACTTGTGATAACACTCCTAAACTAATGTAATAACCCCTAGTTACGCCATACAAAGTGCAGCGTATCATGATTACAACTCCAACAACAACATCCAAATCCTCCAAACAACAACTATAGCAACATCAAACTAATAAAAGTGATATGACAATAAACACATAGCCTTCTCTACTCCTTATGAGTCCCAAGTGGTCCTACCCGAATTCCTCCTTATATCACCCCTTCTTATGTCTTCCAACGCCAAATAAGAATAAGTCCTAAAATCACTCTATTTTTTTTTTATCAACTCATCTTGCTTAGGCGCCCTCTTGGGTTTTCGTCCTAACCTCTCAATAATTGTTCCAGGCTCACCAAATCTCACATCACTCGAAATCCTCTTTTTACCCCAGTCTAGTGTTGGTCCAGGTTACCTGCTTGTTGCATAGATCTTGCTATCCCAGGATTTTTTCTGCCTTTTTTTCATATTTTTGTGGCTTTTTCAAACAATTTACTCAATAAATTCATGCAGATACAACCAACACCCAAATAAAGACATGTGAATACATTCTCCTCCCCCATACTTAAACATTGCATTGTCCTCAATGAAATGGAAGACATAATAACGAACCCAGGAAAGGAGACAGAAGACTCATGATACGCTGCACTTTGTATAGCGTAACTAGGGATTATTACATTAGTTTAGGAGTATTATCATATTTTTTTCGAGTCATTATTATGTTCTGAGATATTTATTAAGAAGTGAAGAAATGAAGATCAGAACCGAAGAAGATTCAATACTTGAAGAATGAAGAAGCTTCTGCGACGCCAACCGCGATCGCCACTACCATCCAGGCGATCGCCATCATTCAACAGAAGCCATTCGAGAAGAAATCAGCGACCGCGATCGCGGGTGATATGGTGGCGATCGCGGTGGAGCAACAGAGAGGAGCCGAGAAGATTTAATAGATCCGCGACCGCGGATTAATATCGACGATCGCGGGTATTGTGTTTGAATTGGGCCGTGCAAAGAATTGGAGGTGGGCCACGTGGAAGAAGAGAAGCAACAACTGGATGCATGTTTTCACAGAGTTGTTTCAACTCAATGTCCAGTGCTTGCACACTAGACATCAATGGTATCTCGCCTGGCGAGGTCAGTAATGTGGGGGCGATTGCCCAAAGGATGTGGAGAGATCTTACCTTTAGGCTCTAGCTTAGCCTGAAACTCCTGCATGTTAGTAGACAAAACGATATCTACTTGTGGGTCTCCTAAGACATTCTCTAACACAGGTTGCAATTCATCCATACAAGTAGGATTAATCACATTTATGCAAGACAAAGACGTATCATGAATGGGACTCATATCATAAATATTGTATTCCACTTTGTCTCCATCAAATTCCATACTAAGGGTTCCACTACTAACATCAATCTTTGTTTGAGCAGTTTTCAGAAATGGCCTACCTAACAGAATAGGGGCAGCATGCTTATCATGATCCATGTCCAAAACAAAGAAATCCGCAGGAAAAAACATATTATCAACTTTCACAAGAACATCTTCAACTACCCCTTTAGGGTACACAGTAGAACTGTCAGCCAATTGAACAATTGTTCCTGTTGCATGCAATGGTCCTAGTCCTAGCGACTCATACAAAGAATAAGGCAAGACATTAATAGATGCACCTAAGTCTAGCATAGCTTTGTCAAACTTAGTTTCACCTATAACACATGGAATACTAAACATGCCAGGGTCACCACACTTCTTAGGCATACGCCTTTGAAACACAGCAGACACATGCTCACTCACCTTAATCTTTTGTTTTTCTTTTAATTTCTGATTTCTTTTGATCGTGCATAATTCTTTCAGAAATTTAGCATAGCGAGGAATGCTCTTAACAAGTTTAAGTAATGGAATATTTACCTCGCATTTGCTGAAGGTCTCGAAGAGATCTTTGTCGTTCTCCAGCCTTCTAGTGTCCTTCAATGCCTCAGGGAAAGGAGCTGGTGGTTTCAAAGAGCTGAGAGGAGGTAAGACAGGACGAACATAAGAGTCACAAAATTCAGGACCAGATCCGCGGGCGCGGAAAATTCTCTGTATCCGAGCCGCGGACGCGAAAATTTCTCTGTTGAATGCTCGGCTGTTTCCTCAGTGTCGGATCCGCGGTCGCGGGTCCTTATCCACGGTCGCGGATTCTGTTCGTCTCCCTCTTCTGCTCGTCTTCAGCCCCTGTTTCAGCTACGAGTCTAATTTCCAATTGCCTACCACTCCTTAGAGACAATGCACTGACGTTTGCTCTCGGGTTTTCTACCGTTTGAGATGGTAGCTTCCCCGAATCTCTTGCTCTAAACTCATTAAACGCCTGAGCCATCTGTCCAACCTGCACTTCAAGATTTTGAATGCTCGACTTTGTATCCTTTTGAAATTGCATGCAGTTCTGTTGTAACTCTACTTGGCTTGCAGCGAGTTTCTCAACCATTTGTTGAAGGAATGAGGATGAACCTTGGGCTTGTGGTTGTTGCTGAGGTGGTGGTTGCAAGAGATGGGGGTTTTGCACATTTTGATTGTTCCCCCACCTGAGATTTGGATGATCTCTTGTCCCATGATTGTACGTATTAGCTTGGGGATCATATCTAGGTCTCTGCTGCCACCCTCCTATAGCATTTACCTCAGCGTTTGGATCTTGAAGTTGTGGGCAAGCATCAGTAGGGTGTCCTATATCAGTACACAATCCACATGCGTTTACTTGTTGCTGAGCATCACTCTTCACCATTAAGCATTTCACCATCTCTTTCAACTCTTTCATCTCATTTTCCAGCCTAGATGTTGATTGAGACTCCATTGCCTTGACACTCTCTCGCCTGCTGAACTGTCTAGAGCCCTCAGATAACTAATGGAAAATCTCTTTAGCTTGGGCTGGGGTTTTATTCACACTAGTGGAAAAAACACCTGTTGAGGCGGTAAAAAACCCCCCCTGTTGAGGCGGTCAGGGGTCGCTGCAACAGGGGGGGCTGCAACAGGTCATGAGCTGTTGAGGCGGTCGGGAGGGTGACCGCCTCAACAGATCAGACGTTTTCTACCTCTGTTGAGGCGGGCAGAAGGGTGACCGCCTCAACAGAGGGGGTCTGTTGAGGCGGTCACCCTTCTGCCCGCCTCAACAGAGGTAGAAAACGGCACCTGTTGAGGCGGTCACCCTCCCGACCGCCTCAACAAGTGTTTTTTTTTAAAAAATATTCGGTTTGAATTTACAGTAACCAGCCTGTACAGAGGTAGAAAACCTGTTTCAATCATTCTGAACGTCTAGTTCCACTTGCAGATACATTTCACATACAATATGTGTTCAGTTTCAACAGAATATATGCAAGTACAAAACCTATTATTCAAATATCCAAAACATACGCTTAAACTAATAGATATTTGGTTGTAAAGAACTTAGCCCATTGCTCACGAACAACATCGAGTTCCTCACTTGTATAAGGCGCACTCCTCTGAACATAGACCTTCAAAAACATATAGTACATCGTCTTAGTGAAGTAATTAACATGAAAAAAATTAGATTTTACATATATGAAATGAAAGGACTAGGTAAAGTAACTACCTTATCTAGTCGCTCATTAGACTCTTGATATGTCGTGACAATCTCCAACATGAACTTCATAACGTAATATCCACACTCGGTTCCGCCACTTTGTTGAGCGCACTAAAATAACAATATAATACATCGTCTTAGTTTTAAGATCAATAGATATAAAAAATAAAGAAAAAGGTAATTTATGATGGTATACCTCTATATGAATGGGTCTCCAAGACTTGAAATTAGTCGTTTTACTCGGACGCACCCCACCATTAAACTTATACACTTGGTATGTCCTATAAAATAAACAACATACAAGTCAAAAATTCTGATTTTGTAAATATTTGAAAAGACAATTTTTAAGTAAAAAACTTACAAACTCAAGATGCCCCATACATCATACTCTTTGCGTGCTGCTTTGAGAGGATCGAAAATATACACAATGGCTTTACGTAGGTCTAGTACATATAGAATCCAATGATTTATGCGTCATTTATAAAAGATATTGTATAACATTAGAAAACAAGTCAAAAGATGTAGTCAGAACAAGAAAGAAGGATTGCTATATCACACTTACTCTTGATTATATGGAAGCAAAAACCATTTGGTTATGCTAGGATCATTCATCTTCTCCTTTTGAATTTCAGCAACGAAAATCTTTTTTAAATACTCTGTTGGGACATTAGGATCAGCCTTGATTCTAGTGCTTGACATCGTCTCAGGACATAAGAATCCAATCTTAGACGACATTTCAAATGCCCAGCTGTGATCATGCAATAAATACCTACAAAATATGCAAGATTACACTATTAGTATCTGTAAAGTAAAAATCTCACAGAAAGAATAATTAACAACTAAAACATAAAGATTGATGAAAATGTTTACAATATGTAGACTTGGATCACTGAAATGTTTAAGCACGCCCCTCTAAGGAACTCTTCAACATCGGACTCAGTTACGTATGTATCTTGATCTTGCGAATAATGCCAAATCGAAGCATCCAACTTGATGGGAGTACTATCGTATATTTCGCCGGGAGCTGAAGAGATGAAAAAATGCAAATATTTGCATTGCGGGCCAAGACCTTGAATTGCATCGTTTGCAAAATTCGCTTTCTTGCTTTTGGCGGCTGACTCTTGAGTTTTACGATCACAACTACCCACCACCTCTTTGTTTGACTTAGACTTCATTGCATATGAAAATAATAACAAAATGTAAGAACAAAAATATACCTGGAGTGACTTAGACTTAGACTTCTTTATCATAACTAATAAACAAGAAAAATTGCAAATAGAACATATGTCATGAATAACTGTAACAACAATAACTGTAACAACAATGCAGAAAAATAAGAACAACATTCAGCAGTGCATTACCATAACTAATAAACAAGAAAAATTGCAAATAGAACATATGTCATGAATTAAAAATACAAGTTCTAGCTAATCATATACCTGGAGTGACTTAGACTTAGACTTCTTTATCAGGCGTGGAGTGAACTCCTACAAAAATATTACATGAGCAAGATTGAGTAGACAATTAGATGTAGCGAATGCTTGCATTATCATATTCGTTCAAAACATTCATACCTCGTCGTCTTCGAAAATCACTAAGTGGATTGGCCATTGTACAAAACTACCCTGAGCACCGCCTAAGTTAGTTAAACCATCTCCAGTAGGTACCGGAAGAATATCATCAACATGCCCTTCGTAAACAAAATCAATTTGGACTTTATAGTGACCAGGCTTCATTAATCTAAAATGTTGGGTCAATGCACCATCTGAGGGTTGTACCATACCATCCGCCACAATGACTTTGTTACCGGAAACTTCATCCTCAAGGGCAAGATGACATGGAACCCTTTCCTGCATAAATAATGAAATTGATGCAAATATACTCTATTTAATAGATTATAACAAGATTCACTTGATTACTCTAACAAGATTCAGTTTTTTAATAGACATGGAACCCTTTCCTAGCTACTCTTCATATAATGAAGCTAATGTGAATTATTCTAACAAGATTTACTTGATTACAAGTAAAAGAATGTGATATATTATTTTTAGCCAACATGAGACTAAATTGTACCTTTAGCTCGCGTGGTTGAGGGGCAGAATCATGTTCAGCATGTCCATAGAGATCATGTACAGGGTTGGAAGTGGAGGCATACTGGCCCATATGTCCCATGGCGGCTAGTTGCTTTTGGAGGGCCTCTTGCACTCTTTTCTCCACTATTCTATCTAGGTCGTCTTCAAACTCCTTTCTCATTGAAGCTCTAATTGATTCAATTACATCTGAAGAAGCTTCACTATGAGCAAATTTATTTTGTCTCTTTCTCGGACCAAAAGCAACTGTATGACAAACATTTCCACCCATTGCCTTGACACGCCCACGATGATCTTCTTCTTCAATGTACTCCATCTATGTCAATTAGAAAAGTAAGAATTAGTTCATAATTTATAATCAAAGAAAATAAACATTACTTAGATATCACTTCTTACAGTTTTTTTGGCAATTTCTGCAATTTCCTTATCATTTGGGTCAATTTCCCACTCTCCATCTTTATTTAGAACTTGATGAGCCAATATCCACTCCTTTGATCTAAATTTCTTAACTCTAGCTAGCGTTGAGGTGACAGAAGAGTTCACCGAGGAACTACTTGAGAAAGTTAATGCTGCTTCTGGTGGAAGTCGTCCATCGTCTATCCATTCAGGTCGTTTTCTGATATAACCCTTCTGGCCAGTGTGATGATGGCTTTTGTTGAATGACGCACTGTTCCTTGCCTTTTCACTACGAGCCTGTCAAAAAGGATGTTAAAGATGATTTCTGAAAGAAAATTTAACTCAATTACCATTCAAAACCAAATTCAACACCAAAAACAGATTTGTACATGATGCATAAGAAACCATTTGTATAAAAAACAATAACTTACCAATGACTCCGGCATGAAGTATTGTTGAACAAATGTGTTCCAATCTTCCTCTGTGATGTGGTCATAGACTTCCCAAGGCATCTTGGATGACTGTGTCTTCGGCATCCTTTCTTTTTTAGTGATCCATCGACGCACCAACTTAGTCTTGAAATCTCGAAATCGTTTTGCCACACCATGGTGAAAATATTTTTCCCTTGAATTACTCGAATCATCATAAATGTGGAACAAAAGCTGCCAATTTTCAGAAACTGTTAAATTATGAACATAGTATTAAAAACATGTGAAATCATATCCAACGTTTTACCTTGGTCTCCTCCCAAAACCCCTTCCTTGTTTGCTCATCTATCTTTCTATATTCTTTCTCATTAATATTAATTCTAGCAGCACAAGTTCCAACTTGCTTCCCGTATTCCGCCGACCACTTTCCATCAGGGATATTAAGCTCATTATACTCAAGGAACATAGCTTTTTTTGCCTTGACTCCTTTGGATCGACCACGGACAATCTTTGTAATCGTGCTAGCATCCAGTGATTCGTCACCTGTTGTAGGAGGAATAACTGGATCACTATCACCTTCCGAATCATTTCCAGCAACAATTTCGTTATTCATTTTAACACTGACAAATACACTCCTGCATCATAAGCAAGAAAACAATGAGTATACATAAAGATTATAGATACTAAATATACATTAAAGATTCTAGCAGCACAACATATTTCAATGATAGATAAGATGGGAAACAAACCAGAATCAAGGGAAGAACCGAAGAAAAACTGAAGCACGCCAGAAGCAAATCAGAATCATACCAGAATCATATCAGAATCATATCAAAATCAGATCAGAACCGAAGAAAAACTGAAGCACGCCAGAAGCAAATCATAATCATATCAGAATCAGATCAGAAGCAAACCGGAATCAGATCAGAAGCAGAGTCATCTTATTCATTTGCGCTTTGAAACCCATATTCCTTCCCTATGATCTGTGCGCATGTGATTAGTATTATTTGCATCTTCCTCCTCTGGTAATGGTTGAACAACAGTTGATAACAGGGGTGAGTCATCGTAGTTGTCATACTCATCTTCATCCAGAACATCATCAATACCGAGAATATGCCTTTTCCCTTGTGCAACTGCACGCCATCTAGGATCAACATTGTCTACGATATAGAAAATTTGCTTAGCTTGTGATGCTAGAATGAATGGCTCGTCACTCTCACTTAATCGGTCAAAGTTTACCAATGTTAAACTCGGGTAAATATCATCTTGTTTCACCCCATTATGGTTGTTGGCCCACTTGCACCGGAAAACAGGAATCACAAAACTGCTGTAATCAAGCTCCCATATTTCTTCGATTACACCGTAATACGATTGTGTCGCATCAACCGGTCTTTTATCCTTAGCGCTTGCATAGACCCTAGATGATGCAACAACCTTCACTCCACTATTCTGCACCACACTCTTTTCATCTTGTCTTGACGTGTAGAATGTGAACCCATTGATATCATACCCTTCATAAGACCGAACACATAGACGAGGACCTCTAGCTAACCACTTGACTGTATCAGAAACATCATGCCCTTTCTTTAGTTCCTCAGCTACTTCCTTCTTAAACCAATCAACGAATGAGCGATTATGTTCCCGCATCAATGCCCTTTCATTAAATTTAGGATTATTATGTTGCAATTCAAGCACATGCTTATCTACGTAAGGACTGACCTCTGTAAGATGTTGCAACACACAAAGATGTGCCTTATTCTTCCTTTCAGAAGGAGGCGAGATTACTTTTTTACCAATTACTCCCACCCCTTCAAGCCTCCCTACATGACGAGATTTCGGAAGGCCTATTGGCTCAAGCCTCGACAAAAATTCAGCTACGTATTCACATATCTCTTCATGAAAGATTCCCCAAATTATACTACCCTCTGGATTCGCCGGATTCTTTGCTTTGTCTTTTAAAGACCCAAAATATCTCTCAAAGGGATACATCCATCGTAAGAACACCGGGCCACATAACTTGATTTCTCGCACTAAATGGACAATTAAATGCACCATTATATCAAAGAAAGAGGGCGGAAAGTACATTTCAAATCGACACAAAGTTTCAACGATATCATCTTGCAGACTATCCAGTTTCTCTGGATCAATCACCTTAGCACATATCGAACTGAAAAACACACATAGTTTTGTTATAACATGCCTCACGTGTTTCGGCAATATCCCACGAAGTGCAATTGGCAAGAAAACATTAAGCAGTACATGACAATCATGAGACTTCATACCGATCAACCTCAGGTCTGAGAGAGAAACTAGACGTTTTACATTAGATGAATATCCCGATGGCACCTTAATGCCATGTAAGCACTCGCAAAACGTCTTTTTCTCCTTTCTTGACATTGTGTAACACGCCGGAGGAAGAAAAGTCCTTTTACCATCCTTTTTTTTCACGGGCCACAAATCTGGACGCATATTCCTCTCTTTCATATCTTTCCGAACTTTCTTATTGTCCTTAGTCCTTCCGGGAATGTGTAGCAAAGTCCCAATAATAGCATCACACACATTTTTTTCAATGTGCATCACATCGAGACAATGACGAACCGACAAATCTTTCCAATAAGGAAGATCCCATAGTGAAGATACTTTCTTCCATAAAACACCCTTTTTAGACTTGGGCTTGATGAACTTGCCATATTTGGTTTCAACATTTTTAATACGTTCATAAACCTGCGATCCCGTTAAAGGTGCACGAGCCACTCCTTCCTCGGTGTGACCATTGAACTCTTTCTTCTTCTTACGATAAGGGTGATACCGACTAAGGAACTTCCTGTACTTTACAAACACATTTTTCTTGTAATGTTTCAAGTATGTGGGTTCCATGTCTTCTTCACATATTGGGCATGCTTGTTCTCCTTTGGTTTTGTACCCAGACAAGTTTCCATATGCTGGAAAATCATTTATGGTACAAAAAACCATAGCTCGCAGTGTGAAGTCTGAGTTGGTGTGTGCATCGTACATTGAAACACCTTCATTCCACAATAATTTCAAATCCTCTATGAGTGGCGCTAGATACACATCTATGTCATTTCCAGGTTGCTTAGGCCCCGAGATGAGGAGTGATAACATGATATTCTTGCGCTTCATACACAACCATGGAGGAAGATTATAAATCGCAAGAAGAACCGGCCATGTGCTGTGCTGAGTGCTTAGAGTGCCATAAGGATTCACACCATCTGTACACAGAGCAAGTCTCAGATTTCTAACCTCCTTGCCAAATTCAGGATATTTCTTATCGATATTTCTCCATTGAGGAGAATCAGCAGGATGTCTAAGGAGTCCATCTTTCTTCCTCCCTTCTGCATGCCATCTCAGATTTTTTGCTTGTTTCTTTAATGAAAACAAACGCTTAAATCTATCTATGATTGGAAGATACCACATAACTTTAGCCGGCGGCCCCTTCTTAGCGGAATTTACCCCTTTACGCTTGTAACGAGATACACCGCACTTTGGACACTCATCCAAATTTTCATGGTCTTTTCTGTAAAGAACACAATCGTTTGGACAAGCATCTATTTTGACAACCTCTAAGCCAAAGGGACACATTACTTTCCTGGCATAATAGGTAGAGGTGGGCAACTCATTGCCTTCCGGCAAAACTTCACTTAACCACTCCAATAAGGTCGTGAAACTCGAATCAGTCCAGCCACTCTTCGATTTCAAGTTGTATAGCACTGACAAAGCTTCTAACTTGGTAAATTTTGTACACCCAGGATACAAAGGCGTCTCAGCAGCCTTTGTTAGTTGTTCTAACACTGGACAAGGGGCAGGAGGAAAGTGAGACACAAGATTTGGCTCAGGACAAGGAAAGTGAGACACAAGATGTGGCTCAAAAGGAAACTGAGGTGGATCTAGTGGAAGAAAACCAGAACACAGAGGGCAAGGGAAAGGAGGTTTTAGATATTGAAAGTGAAAAGCATAAGGAGAAGGGAAAGGAGGCAACTGGAAGTGATAGTGACTTTCAGAAAAAGGTATATGATACATTAGTATAGCTTTTGTGTGCAACATGTTTAGCTTCTGTGTGTACCATGTATTTGTGTGCAATGGTTTGTAATAGGTGTTTTTCCCAAAACTTATTTTGTATTTGTGTGCAACATGTTTAGCTTCTGTGTGCAACATGTTTAGCTTCTGTGTGCATGACTTTTTTGTTTTGTGTGCATGAATTTATTAGGATTCAGAACAAGAAACAGGGGCGATGACAACGGAAGCTAAGAAGGACAATCTACCAAAAAGTGTAACAATATAAATATCATGTTTTTTAAATGAATATGTTTTTGGTATTCATTAATAATTGGTTGTGTGGAAGGTCAAATTTGTCTGCGGAACCAGTGCAACACCAGCACAAGAGAAAAGGAATATCAATCCTTCAGCGGTTCTAAACTCTCCATGGAGACAAAGAGAAGTGAATCTTTCTGAAAACATCACATCAGACGAAAAAGTCTTGTACAACTGGGCTACGGCAGAAAAGGGAAATGATGAAGAGTAAGTAGCTTATTATTATGAATATCTAAAATGGAGAACTAGATAGTGTGGTACTTGATGCCTATATAAAATGAATATTTTATGTTTCTGTGTTGTAGTGGTTATCTCTTCCATTTGCGCCCATACAGTTTATCTAGACAAGACTTTGTCACACTCAAGAAAAATGGAGAACTAGACAGTGTGGTACTTGATGCATATACAGCCTATTTGAATGAAAATGAAAGATTCAAGGACCCGTTAACACCGTTAAGGCTCTTCATCCCATCATATATGTTGGTAAGCAAATTCACAAAACTGATGCACACACAAAATTTATATGAAAATATTTGCACCGAATATATTTTATTTTCTTTTGCTAGAAATTTAACGTGCTGCACAAAAATTCTACAATGGAAGAGAAAGCGCAAGAGTTCTCCCAAGCAATGATAGAAATCTTCAGTTGTGTCGACTCTTTTACGCTTAAGAAAAAAACACTGCAAAATATTGATTTGGTAAATTTCATCTGTGTGCATGAACTTTCTCTTCTATGTGCAACAAATATATCTTCTGTGTGCATCAAATATCACTTCTGTGTGCATGAACTTTCTCTTCTGTGTGCATCAAATATTTCTTCTGTGTGCATGAACTTTCTCTTCTGTGTGCATCAAATATCTCTTCTGTGTGCATCAAATATTTTTTCTGTGTGCATCAAATATTTCTACATGCACTAGTGGAAAAAACACTTGTTGAGGCGGGCAAAAACCCCTCTGTTGAGGCGGGCAGGGGTCGCTGCAACAGAGGGGGCTGCAACAAGTGAACATTTGTTGAGGCGGACATATGTTCGCTTCAACAAGTCACTTGTTGAGGCGGTCAAAATACCGCCCGCCTCAACAAGTAGGCAAAACGTTTGCCTCAAACTTTGATTGCCCGCCTCAAGAAATGATGGTTGTTGAGGCGGACCAGCATTGCCCGCCTCTAATTCAATCCATTTGCCCGCCTCTAATTCAATCCATTTGCCCGCCTCTAATTTAATCCCATTTGCCGGCAGGACTTAATTATACTTTAATTTCAGTAAGGATTTGCACAGGATTTAATTAGACAAAATCTCAGATTTCCTTAGACTTTAAACTCAGATTTATTGGTAGAAATTTTACAAATGTGCAAATGAGATTTACAACCCAAATGAGATTTACAACCCAGATCTGGAAGCTATAATTTACAAACTTATCTAGATTTACATAAAAAAAAACGACAGAAGGCTGAACCCTTAATTGAACTTAGAACCCTAAATTGAACCAAGATGGCGACAACGATGGTCGAACGAAGGATGGTCGGACCAGAGGGATGGTCGAACGAAGGCTGCGAACCTGGAATAATCATCGGCGAAGATGGTGACAACGAAGGAGAGAGTGACTGTGAACCTGCTTGGATGGCATGTGCGACTGTGCGGCTTGAGATAGTGACGGCGAAGGAGAACACGGGCCTTCTCCGATCTGTTGCAGAGGTGGTAGTTAGCGATTTAGGTTGAGATTTGGGTTAGGCCTTCTCCGACTTGTTGCAGAGGTGGCGGTTTCCTACAAAGTAAAAAGATCACACAATCTTATTTTTCATCTGAACTGTGAATTCAGCTTCATTGAGAATCATATATGATATATCTAGCCTTAGTGTATATGAAGAGAAATCTCAGATAGAACATCCAAGGAAGATAACTAACAACTCAAGTAAAAAAAACAATTAGGACACAAAAAACACACAAAATTTGAAAGAACTTACTAGGTTAGTAGGAAATTGCATGAGCCAAAGTTCAGTTGAGTCATGTGATCTTAATATCAACAAGGGAACCCCTGGTATTCTCCTGATAGTCACTTGGGGGTGTGTATCCCTCTCCAGTTACAGCTTCCATTCTTGCCTTCATTTAGTATTATATCAATCAGCACAAATGATACGTATATAGGCCAAATGAAAAGAATCTTAGACAACAGACTGTTGCCTTCAACAATAAGTATGCCAATCACTAATTCAATCCATATCATCAAGTAGCTAGAGTTCTAGACAATTTGTAAAGGTATACAAGTTCAAGATTGGCAAGAGAACAAATCTTTCACCCTGAGCAATGCAATTCTAAGGGCTTTGAAACAGGGACCTTACAGATCTATGTACTTTCAGTCTTTGAAGATAAATATAATATACTTCTTCAACACTAACAGAAAGGGAAAAAGAATGCACCTTAATCACCTGGAAAATTAGAATCATCATATAATAATTTGCAAGTTCAAGTAGTCATACTTCAAATCTCAGAGAGTTTACTCTTGTTAAGCATCAGATCAAATCTCAGAGAGTTCAAAATCATGAGTCAATATGTAATGAATTACAAACCTGACAAGTAGTTCAACAAGACTAGAAAGTGAAAAGAATATACCAATATACCCACCCATATAAGATTGTGTTATGAATGATCACATCCCCTATCCTCGAATTCAATTAACCCCCAGCCAATATCAAACAAGATTGATCTTAGTGATCAAAATATCACATCTATCTGATGGAGCCACTAAAAAATCAATTATTCTTATGAAGATTCAGTTGAGCCGTAATCTGAATATGGATCATTTAACAGAAAATTCAACTATAGACAAAATTCAACCACCGATCATTCACACAATCGAAGCAAATAATAGCAACTCATGTTCCTCCAATCCCTCCAGAAAGAGAGACATAAAATATGTATTAATAAAAGATCATCAAGCATGAAGTCCAGCGATTCAATCAATTATCGACCAGGATCATGATGATCTAATTGATTCATACAAAAACAACATAATAACTTCACACTGTTCACAGAAACCACATTCCTATAAAAATTCAATTGAGCTCAAGTACTGACAAAATTAGACATGAATTCCATTCATTCAACCAATCGTCTACCAGGATCATGATGAATTGATGATCTAATTGATTCATACAAAAACAACATTATAATTTCACAAAAACCACATTCCTATGAGGATTCAATTGAGCACTACTACCTGTATCAATTGAGCACTCGGTGGTTGATAGAGAGATGGATTGGGATTCAATTGAGCACTGTACTACCTGTATCCTCATGACTAACAACAATCACCCTTGAATTTGGAAACGAGACCCTTGAATCTGGAAATGAAACCCTTGAATAAACCTTGAGCCTTGTGACTAGAAGGGAAAGCATGCGGCGGAGGAGGAGATGGAGAGGTACTCGGATCTGGATCTGAGCTTCGTTCCGAGCTTCATTCCGGCGGCTAGAACAGGCGAGAGGAAGAAGACGACGGCAGATCTATGCAAATCTGGTGAGGAGGAAGTGGCGACGAGGGATGCTGCACTCGGAGAACGATGGGAGGAGGAAGGAGATGAGTGTAAAGAATGACAGAATCGGGAGAACGGGAAACCATCGAGGGAGATAACAGGAGAACGAGAAAGCACAAATCATTTAAGCCGTTGGATTAAAAAAATTAGACCTAATCAACGCCTCAAAATGATGATCCGTGGATATATATGGGTAGGATAAATGCCCGCCTCTAAATACTTTGCTGAGACGATGACTTGTTGAGGCGGGCACAAAACGCCCGCCTCTAAATGTTTTGAGACGATACCTGTTGAGGCGGGCAAAACTCTGCCCGCCTCAACAAGTCCAAATTTTTGTGGTTGTTGAGGCGGGCACAGTTTTGCCCGCCTCAACAAGGGCGCCGCAACAAGTGTTTTTTCCACTAGTGTATTTTGAGGCGGGCGCATGACTGCCCGCCTCTAATTGTTTTTACGCATCTGTTGAGGCGGGCGTCTTACTGCCCGCCTCTAATGTTTGGGCTCTGTTGAGGCGGGCGCCTTACTGACCGCCTCAACAAGTCAAAAACACAAATATTATTTGAGGCGAACGGATATTTGCCCGCCTCTAAAGTACCTGTTGCAGCGAACTAAACGACTGACCGCCTCAACAGATAGTAGAATAAGACTTTTTGCGTCGGTTTTTAAGGTGACCGCCTCAACAGGGGGGCTGCAACAGGTGTTTTTTCTACTAGTGATGTGTGCATATCATCCTACTCTCTCTGAATTGCTCAGTTCCTGTTCACTGTACACAACGAAGGACACTACTTCGTGATAGCTATAAATGTCAAGTCTCCACAAGTGCATATTCTGGATAACTCAGCAAGTGGTGAAGAGGATAAATATGACACAATCCCGCAAACATTGGTAAGTACACAATAGTATAATTATCATTTGATTATTACAATAAAATAAATAACTAGAAGCATTAAATATGTTATTTTGGTGCAGAGATATTGTTTTATCCAATTCCTAAAGAGCAACAACATGGAAGCCAAAGCTCTGTTGTTTGAAGATGAAGTAAAAGTTCCAACAGAGAGGCTGGAAATGACTTGATGGATAAAAGAAACAAGAATGATTGCGGGGTATATGCTATCAGACACATGGAGACGTACATGGGGACAGGACTATCTGATTGGAACAGTGGCCTAAAAAAAGGAACCAAGAAGTTGTAGGACACTCTAAGGGTCAAGTACCTTCACAAGCTACTGACCAGCGAATTCAATTCACATCGAGATAAGGTGACGCAGATTATTCAAATGGTGCAAAAACCGAAGACTGCAAAACCTTCTAAGAAAGTTGTTTAAACAATGTAGTAGGGAGAAACATGATATGTGTAACTGGTAATTGAATGTTAGGTTTTAAACAGATTCTAGTCAGTTTTTGGATGAATTTTGTGGTTGAATATTGACGGTAACTCTTTTGTGGTTGGATATTACGCTTATGTTGGCAAAACAATGTAAATCCGCATCAACTTGTATATATATTGGCAATGGTTTATATCGAACATGTGCATGACTTAATTATATGTGTTTGACTAGTACAAAAGTAGTGTGCAACACAAAACTACATCTGTGTGCATCACATATTTCACTTGTGTGCGTTGGAAATTTCTAATGTGTGCAATACTTAGCTTTGTGCATGAAAGTTAGAGGAGAATAATATTAATACTATAGAATGGATGTGTGTGCAAAGGTTTTAATTTGTGTGTGCATCAGTTTGGGTACCTGTGTGCAATGGTTTTAATGTGTGTGTGCATCAGTTTTAATATGAGTGTGCATGACTGTTCGAGGAGAATTATATTATTACTCTAGAATGGATGTGTGTGCAATGGTTCTAATGTGTGTGTGCATGAGTTTTGGTTTGCGTGTGCAAAGGTTTTAATGTGTGTGTACAACACAAAACAACTACTGTGTGCATCACATATTTCACCTGTGTGCATCACTTTGAACAAAAGATGTCTTGCAATAATATTTAAGTCTAAAAACTGAATATTACAAAACCATGAGTCTAAAACACG
Organism: Oxyria digyna; assembly: GCA_029168935.1. Taxonomy (NCBI): domain Eukaryota; kingdom Viridiplantae; phylum Streptophyta; class Magnoliopsida; order Caryophyllales; family Polygonaceae; genus Oxyria; species Oxyria digyna. The sequence goes on along the minus strand of JAPVLV010000010.1, from coordinate 10,743,262 downwards.
CATAGTCTAAAAATCAATGAGTTTAAATTTAATCCACATATTGGGGGCATGTCTTAATGTTGTGTCCAGACTTATTGCAGATCTTACAAGCCCTCTTTTGCTTCTTCGACTTTTCAATCCCGATCTCTTGACCACTTCTAAGGTGTGTCTTCTTAAACTTGTTGTTGGCTTGTTCAGGAGGATGGACGCTAACTTGGTCTGGTAAAGCACCAACCAATTTCTCAAAGGCAAACTTCTTGGTTGAGGTTGAGGCAGAGTGATCAACCATTGCAGAACTGTTGAATGCAGCCTTTTGATCCTTTACCAAAGCCAAAAACTGTTTCAATTTATCAACGTCGTCTCTCACAACATCAACACATGCATACATTTCTGTCATGACTTCAGCCAACAACCGCTTCCTTTCATCAATCAAAACACTATCATCATAAATTGCACCAGCAATTTCAAAAATAGGTTGTAATATTGATTTCTTAGTCCAATGAGTGTTGAGGAGGCTAGGAGGGAGATCAACTGCATGGAAATTTTTCAATGCAGTGATGATGTGGCAACATGGAATACCTAGCTTGAGGAACTTATTGCAAGAGCACTGAAATACATTACTTGACTGCACATGTTCAACTTTGCAGATCCTACCAAATTCATCGAGAATTTGATAATAATGAATCCCATCTTCTTTTTTCAACTCATGAAGTGTGCAATGATATGCACCACTCATGAACTCTTCTTGAACTTCATAAAATGCATTGATGGTGTACACACTTGCCATATTCTTCTCTATTTGCAATGGTGTCTTCAAGCGAGGAGTAGAAGTACATGAATCAAGATCAAACTTCTTTTGGCCATGACGCTGGGATTCAATTGCACTATTGAACTGCATCATAAACACAACTAAGCTGGATTGAGAGCTCAAAAACATGCCAAAAAAGTTGTTTTGGCTTTCAGATCGAGACGTTATCTTGAGAAGACGAGACATTTTCACATCTTGAAAAAACGGGGGTATCCAATAGCGTCGTAGCTCAAACATGACAAATAACCACTCATGGCCTTGTAAACCGAATTCTTCCATAACTGAAAACCACTCATTTTCAAACTCCAAAGGACTAAGGTCATCGCTCCAAACAATAGAATTGAACTTAGAATGGAAGGAGTCGATAAAAGAAGGAGGTGTCCCGGGAGGAAATTTGACCTTGTTGACAACCTTCATCATAATATGCCACATGCACAAACGGTGAACAGAACCAGTGAAAACACGTTCAACAACGGCTTTAACGGCACCATCTTTAACGGATTCAATGTCTTCATGCAAAAGCAACCCAGCGGCAAATGTGATGGACCTTTTGTGATTGTTAACTCCAGTGAATGGAATAAATATCATATTATACCTGCAAATAATTAACACAAAAGTAAAACTTATGAAATACTCTTGTGTGCAGAACTTATACTGTGTGTGTGCATTAGATTGACTGTGTGTGTGTATAACTTATTAAATGTGTGTGCATGACTAATGTATTTTCTGTGTGCTCTACAAATTAAGTGTTTGTGTGCAGAACTTATACTGTGTGTGTGCATTAGATTGACTGTGTGTGTGCAGAACTTATTAAATGTGTGTGCATGACTAATGTATTTTCTGTGTGCTTTACAAATTAAGTGTTTGTGTGCAGAACTTATACTCTGTGTGTGCATTAGATTGACTGTGTGTGTGCAAAACTTAATAAATGGAATTGATTTAAAAAAAATGAAGAAGTCACAAAATACCTATTCAATTGGTATGTAGCATCAGCAGAAACAACATCACCAAAGTACGAGAATCTCTTCCTCATAATAGGATCACACCAAAACAATCGAGTTAGTTTATCAAAGTGGTACGCGTCGCTACATTCCTTCTTCTTAAAAAGGTCATTAATGACCATTTGAGCATCACTTCCAGCCATGTACGAATTCAAACCCCTCGTAAAGTTATTAAAATCAACAACTGTGGCGCCAACATTACCATAAGACCCCACCAAATTCTTGTAGACTCTAAAGCTCTTGGTTACACCGACATTTCATTTAATGCAGTTCAACATAAACTCTTGATGCAATGGGGTCACTTCCCTATTCCCTTTGGAGAAAACCATTTCAGAGGGATCCAAAAATTGATGTGTATGACGACACTCAAAATTGGTCACTCGATATTCGTCGTTGCCTGCATGTCTAAGCCACATCTTCGCATCACATCCACAATGATTAGACACCCTCCTTCTTTTGACAACATTCTCACCTGTTTGATTGAAATCTGCAAATGGCGATACATATTTGAATCCTTCTCTCGAACAACAAATATACCTCCACTTTATTGTTTTCTCTGAATCATTGAATTTCTTTGTTGAGCACACACGAGTAGCAAAACCACACGCCTTTGCATAAGATGCATAAAATTGCATGCCATGAAGAAGAGTTGGAAAGAGCTGACCAACATATGACGTCAAGGCAACATCACACTCAGGGGTGTAAAACTGAGCTAAACTACCAGGAGAAATAGATGATATGCTTCCTTCAATATGAGTTTCATCTCCTGAAAAAGGAATGAAACAACAGAACACATTTAAACTTCTGTGTGTATCAACTATGTCTTGTGTGTGCAGTGATTATGCCTCATGTGTGCATCACTTTTTTCATGAATACATTATTTCAAACCATACACTAGTTCTAGTTTGTGTGTGCAACAGAAACCTCTTAGGAGTTCATCAGAGATACAAATCCAATGCAAAACCAATTTTGTTCGTCCAGAATTCTTATATACATGAAAACTCTGAATTTGATGAGTATACAAGACATTCGACCTAAAATCATACAAGAAATCATAAGTTCAAATTATCATCTGCAACAATCAACTATAAAGCATGGAAAAACATAGGATTTCATGTTCAGCTGTAGCATTTTGAGCTTAAGCATAAGAAAAAGGAAACCTAAATACATACACTTCCCAAATTTTAATCAAAACGAAAGCAAACACATAAGAGCTTAGATCAAGTAGAAATTGTGTGTTTATCAGTCCTGAACATTTGAATCATACACATTATCAAAATCATATGAAGTAAGGGATAAAAGTCGCGGGCGAAGAGTTCGGAACCTGAATCGATTGAAACAGAGGCGGTCTGGACGGAGGGAGAGAAGTCGTCGGCGATGAAATTCATGGAATCCTCCATTAGTGGCGACAGAACGAGCAGAAGCGAGCTGAAGGAATGGAGCACAAATATGAGCAGCAAGAGAATCGAGCGGAAGCGAAGGAGAAAGAGAGAATTCTGGTGGAGAGAAAAAAACGGATTTGGGGATAAAAGTGACACGTGGACGTCTGGGATGGATTTGGCTGTTAAGGAATGGAGGGTGGGGATGGGTCCTTATTCCTCATATGGGAAGTCATCCTCATGGGATCTTTTTCCCATAATCATTATCATAATCATAATATATACTCCCTCTATCCCATTTTGATAGTCCCATTAGATTCTGACACATATGCCAAGACACGTTTTGTATCGTTAATATCTCTAATTATATGTTAATAAAAATTATAATTTTTTAATATTGTTAAAGTACTCATCAAGACGAATCAAATAAGATCTCACACGACTATGTTCTTTCTTATATATTGGAAGAAATCTACAAGATTCTCTGGGTTGGTGAATAGTGTCAGAAAATCGAATGGGACTATCAAAATGGGACGGAGGGAGTATAATTTTTGGGGGTGATTGAAAAATATTCATTCATTATATTCACAAAGATATTCTTCATTATATTCATCTTGGGTTGGGCTTTGAACTTTTGTTTGGCACATCGAAAAAATTCAAAATATTCATAAAGATATTAATCATCATAATATATATAATTTTTGGGGGTGGTTGAAAAATATTCACACAAGATATTCAACAAGATATTCATGAATTTATTCATCTTGGGTTAGACTTCTACATGGCCCACCGAAAAAAGCTCAATATTAAAGCCCACTTAGATTTTTTCTCACTCACCGAAAAAAATACAATATTGAAACAAATATTGTTTTTTATATTTGGAAAATATCAAAACTAAAAGATATAACCAAATTTAAAAGATAAAATATAAAATATAAAAATTGGAAGAAAAAAATTTGAATACATAGAAAAGTGATATTAATTGATAGAATATTTATCAAAAGTAAATATATTACGTTCAACTAAATTTGATCCTAAATGGTGTACGTTCATCTCTTATAATTTTTGTTTTCAGTACTGATATTCACATAATATATTATGTATATCCTAATCATATCATATCATCATAATCATAATCATAATATATATAATTTTTGGGGTGGTTGAAAAATATTCACACATGATAATCACAAAGATATTCATAAATATATTCATCTTGTGTTGGGTTTTTGCTTGGGCCACCGGAATAAAAGTCTAATATTAAAGTTTACATTTTTCTAAAAGAAATTTCCACATATATTTTTCAAACAAATCTATTACTATAAAATTAAAGATTATTTTTTAAGAAACTACATCAATCTATTTTCGAATAAAGATTTTATCTTTTAATAAGTTAAAAACGAAATAATATTTTATAAGGATTATATAACTGAAAAAAAAAAAATTTGGAGTGGTTGAAAAATATTCACACAAGATATTTTAAAAAGAAATTTCCACATATATTTTTCAAAAAAATCTATTACTATTAAATTAAAGATTATCCTTTAAGAAACTACATCAATCTATTTCCTAATAAATATTTTATCTTTTACTAAGTTAAAAACAAAATTATATTTTATAAGAATTATATAATTGAAAAAATATTTTTGGGGGTGGTTGAAAAATATTCACACAAAATATTTTAAAAAGAAATTTCCACATATATTTTTCAAACAAATCTATTACTATTAAATTAAAGATTATCTTTTAAGAAACTACATCAATCTATTTCCTAATAAATATTTTATCCAATAGGTTAAAAATGAAATTATATTTTATAAGTATTATATAATTGAAAAAATATATTTGGGAGCGGTTGAAAAATATTCACACAAGATATTTTAAAAAGAAATTTCCACATATATTTTTCAAACAAATCTATTAATATAAAATTAAAGATTATCTTTTACGAAACTACATCTATCTATTTCCTAATAAAGATTTTATGTTTTAGTTAAAAACGAAATTATATTTTATAACGATTATATAATTGAATAAATATTTTTAGGGGTGGCCGAAAAATATTCACACAAGATATTTTAAAAAGAAATTTCCAAATATAATTTTCATACAAATCTATTACTATTAAATTAAAGATTATCTTTTAAGAAACTACGTCAATCTATTTTCTAATAAAGATTTTATTTTTTAATAAGTTAAAAACGAAATTATATTTTATAAGGATTATATAATTGAAAAAATATTTTTGAGGGTGGTTGAAAAATATTCGCACAAGATATTTTAAAAATAAATTTCCACATATATTTTTCAAACAAATCTATTACTATTAAATTAAAGATTATACTTTAAGAAACTACATCAATCTATTTCCTAATAAAGATTTTATCTTAGACTAAATTAAAAACGAAATTATATTTTATAAGGATTATAGAATTGAAAAAATATTTTTGGGGGTGGATGAAATATATTCACACAGGAAATTTTAAAAAGAAATTTCCACATATATTTTTCAAACAAATCTATTACTATTAAATTAAACACTATCTTTTAAGAAACTTCATCAATCTATTTCTTAATAAAGATTTTATATTTTAATAAGTTAAAAAATAAATTATATTTTATAAAGATTATATAATTGAAAAAATATTTTTTGGGGTGGTTGAAAAATATTCACACAATATAATCACAAAAATATTTATGAATATATTCATCTTGGATTGGGATTTCCTTGACCCATAAAAAAGGTTCAATCAAAAATAAAATATTTCCTTTTATAATGGAAAATATTAAAACTAAAGGATATAAAATAAAAAAATAACGATAAATTAAATTAAGAAAAATGATATTTTGTGAACATAATAAACAATTTTTCACAAAATATTTTACTAAATAAAGGAATTTTAATTTTTTTCAGGGTCATATAATTGGAAATAATATCAAATACATGCATAAATAAAATTTTCTTTACATAAAATGTATTATAAATAAAATAAGCAAACATAAATCATATCAACTTATTAAAATTACGGGTTAAGATAGAAAAATGATTTATAAAATGTATAAGTAACATGTTTTCTGAATAAATAAAAAAGAAGAAGATATATTTAGCTAACACTTCTTAAATATTAACCTCTTCATTTTTCGATCACATTTTTTCACCTCTTATTTGATAAAGGGAAATTAGATCTGGTAAACGGGTCGGGTTTGAGTTCGGATGGAAAACGGGTTTGGGTTAAGCGGGTCGACCATCGGTCGAGTTCGGGTCGTGTCAACCCAGTGGGTTTCAAATGATCGATATTTTTATTTTAAAAAAGAAAATAAAATTTAAACAATATTTTTATAATAAAATATTATTATATTATTATTATTTAATAAAATTCATTATTATTTTTAATTTAAATGAAATCAAATATGTGAAAAGTGGGTCCCTCGACGAGTTTCGAGAAGTACAGATGTATTCAGGTTTGACCCAAACGACTTCATTGTTTGGTAAGCTTTTGACAAGTCTACTTAGGATATAATAACATATAAATTCAATATTTTAATATAACTATTTGATCTATTTTCCCGTGCTAGAAATATCTATAATGATAAAGAACTTCATCAGTAAATATTTGACGCTAAAAAAGATTAATTTTTATAAATTTCAATATTTCTCCTTTGGTAAAATAAAATTATATCATTATTATATCATTAGACAATCCTACAAAGGTATTCTTTAGTAATAACCTAAATTTACATAATACAATGCGAAAATAAAAAAATTCTCAATTTTTACTTTAGATAAAATTCATCTCAAATTTTGAATCAATAAAAAATGAAGAACCCCAATTTAAAATTTATAAACCAAAAACAACAAAATTACCATTTCAATTAAATATTTTCTAAATTCGAAGATGAATGTTTTTCAACGTAAATAAAACTATTTTTATGTGTCATGTTGTTATTGAATTTTCATAATTTTTAGTAAAAAAAGTTGTTTGATCTACATTTTAATCTTCTGGTAAAAGTTGAAAATATTTTAATTAGTTGTTCCTAAACAATTAAAGTTTAAGCTTATATTTTTCCCGTGTCGTGTATGCATTTAGTATGTTTATGTACTTTATTATTTAATTTTTCAAATTATATTTAATTCTTTTAAAGATATAACAAAATGGTTGAACACAATAATAGATTTAAAAATTATTATCCGGATTCAAAGTAAAATATAAGTTAAACATACGAGACAATATTACACATTCTAATTCATATTTATAGAGTACTAAATTTTTATTTATTATAATTCATTTAGCCCGTGCGTAGCACGGGCAGGAGGGACTAGTAATAATATATCTTTAGTTGGGACTTTGTTTGATCCCTCAGAAAAATAAAATCCTTTCAACGTAATAAAACAGACTTTGAGTAAGTGGTAAAAAGATATGTTAACCCATATACGTGATCCTGCACGAACATTTAAATATTAATATATTATTGTAAAATATTATCTCAATTATAGAAATACTATACACATACTCAATACCGTATGTAGATGGAATGGTCATCCATCTATGCACGCCATTGTTTTGAAATAAAAGATTTTAAGTATTCAAATGTGCCCCATAAATATAAATATTTAATGTATTAGGGATATGGAACTACAATAATTTCATAGAATTTGATAAAGACATTTTTGCCACAAATTAAAAAGTTAAGGGTCTATTTCGTAATTCCTTAAAAAGTAATCAAAACACCATAAAATCATATCTCCCAACCGATTTGCCCTTTAGCTAGATAGATTTTTAACAAATCTATCAAACCTCCAAATCTATCTTTAGTTAAAGATATTTAATAAGATAATAAAAAAGATATTGACAAAAGATAAAGATTAGACAAAAATCATTACTCCCTCTGTCCCATTTTGATAGTCCCATTAGATTCCGACACATATGTCGATGCACGTTTTGTATCGTTAATAACTCTAATTGTATGTTACTAAAAATTATAATTTTTTAATATTGTTAAAGTACTCATTAAGACGAATCAAATAAGACCCCACACGACTATGTTCTTTTTTATATATTGAAAGAAATCTACAAGATTCTCTCGGTTCGTGAATAGTGTCAGAAAATCAAATGGGACTATCAAATTGGGACGGAGGGAGTATTATATATAACTAATATTAAAAAGATATGATTGTAGGTTCAAATTAATATACTAATTAGATATATCGAAAATATTACAAATATTAATTAAATTTATCTTAAAAAATTCATTTGTCTCGTGCGTAGCACGGGCGAGTAAAATCTAGTCTAATTAATAATCTGGCGTATACGTTTATGTCAAATGAGTTTTACGATGAACTAGAATCGGAGCCTTGTAAATAGCGCGGAAAATTAAAGATTTTTCGTATATAGCTTACGTTGTTAAATAGATATACTAAAATTGCATTGAGGCTAATCATGTTCACAACCCTTTGAAGTTAAATGTGTAAACAAAATCAATCAAGAAAAATGACAAATAATTTATTTCGACGAAAAAAGAGAGTCAACGTAGAGTCAATGTAGTCCCTCTAAATAGGAGATAAATACATCAATGTTCATCCAAAATTTGTTTCCTTAATACTAGAATCGGAATCCCGCGCTACGCGCGGAGTAATTACGGTTTTTCGTCTCAAAATTGGATTGGGATAATTATATATTTACAACCTTTTTCACGACATAATTTTATCAAATTCAGGCCAAAGTAAATCTAACCTGCAGATAAAAATAGCAAATTGATTGATTCAATTACAAATTGACAATAACCATGAGTAACAACGAAATAGAATATGCAGAAGAGTAACGACGACTTGATGAGACAATTCAATACGAAATCCCAGTAGGAGAAGTCAGAAGATCAAAAGTTGAAACCAGAAGAGGAATTCAAAAGGCCACATAGTAATGGCGACTTAATGACAACTTTCTAGGTCATTACCCGTGTTTTGCGCGAGGCAAACACATTTTATTTCTGTCTATATTTATATACTTAATATATTTTTTCATATATGCATTTTTAGTAAATTATAATAAAATGAATTGAATATATCTTGTCTATGTACCAAAATCACATAGTCGTTTACGTTGCTCGGATTGCTCTTCATTGTCATACGGATTGGAGGTGAAGAGCGAAGAAAAAAAAAGATGAAAATGGTGGAAATACTTACCAATTAAGCACAAAATTATGATTTTATTAGACATTTAATAAGTCTCAACTATCATTGAATAATAAGAGATAAAAAGTAAAAGGAAAAATTAGATTTAAAAATTAATGAGTCCCAATTGACATTACTTTCTCGAACCCATCAATTTTTATATATATTTAGATAAATCGTTGGGCAACGCGGGTTTTAAACGAAGGCTAGATAAATTTGTTGATTCCAGCTAAACTTTGTTTATTCGAGGTTAAATTTTTTCCGAAAGAATAAAAAATAATATTTAAAAAAAAATCGTGTAACAGCTATGCTAACGGCTATAATCTAGATTCGTTATATAATGTAGATTTGTGTATAAAATTTAATAAAGCAAAATGACTTATCACAAAAAAAGACGATTGGAAGCGATTCAAGTTATTCTTCAAGGGCAACTAGTTGGAAACAAAATTCAGAGAGTTCTTCCAATGAGACGTCGGTCGACTAAGAGGTTGATTTGTCGGCGTCGGTAGATGATACATATTTCCAAGTAAGTATATAATTTGTTTACATTATTTATTTGTAATTCATATGTATCATATGGTATATATATTTAAATTTGGGTAATTTTAAATAGGGATATTGTAGTGACGAGAAATATTTAAAAATCGACTATACTGCCCATTTTACGACTAGTGAGAGATTTCCTACTATGAATATTTTAAGAGAGTGGGTTAAAAAGGTCGGTTATCAGCTTTGTATGGTTATCACCTCTAAATCATCAATGGAAAACAAGAGGATAAACTTGCATTGTGAGAAATCTGGTAGATATAGACCTCATCGAAAGAGGATTAATCTCGAAGGTGATGTAACCGAACCATCATCACAACGCATCAAACTAAGTAGGATAAAACAGAACAGTTGTCCTTTTATGCTGAAAGGATATTATCGACAAACAACTCATGTTGAGTCGGTTGGGTGGATACTAAAAGTAGTTACAACATGCCACAACCACTGTCTTTCCACCAACTTGATTGACCATGCATTTGCTTCGAGATTGATGGGAGAACAAAGACGAAAAATAATGATTGCATCAACTGCCGGTACAATGCCGAAGGTTATTTATACACAAATGCTTCAAGAAGACCCGATTTCCACAATATCATCAGCCTGAATTTTTCGGTCGGGTTCGGTCAGTATTTTGGGTTCGGTTAACTTTTGACATCTCTAATTGCACATATAAAAATATTATTTAAAATTCATATTCTATTAATTTATGGACTTTTTAATTACAAAAGATACTTAAATATAATCATATCTATTTTTTAAATATTTGAGCATAGTAACATTATAAATTATGTTGTTTTATGTTTTCAAAAAAATAAAATCATATATATTTGATGTTATACTTTAACTAAATGGTGGTATGTATTCATTAATCGGCCGAGTTACATATAGATTAAAATTGAATCACCTAATTTCCTGTTAGTTGCAGATCGAATTCGATATAAAAAGCATATAAATCATGTTGATTTTTGGATTCGGTCATTTTTTTACAGGTAGATAATGTGGAAAAACTCCTCATCCGAAAAAAAATAATAACATACACCTAGTGTTGGGTGCAATATTGATGCATCCATAAATTTTGGACGTATCCCTAAATTTTGGAATTATCCTGAGTGCCTTGATTAACCACTGCGAGAAATAAAATATTGGGCGCGGGTTAAACGACTGTAGATAACGTACCCATGTCGTGAAGGGGAGTGACTAATTAATCATGGATTAGCCGGCAGCTTATCCCACTAGTTCCTTAAGACAACTGTCCCACGTACGATTAATGTTAATACAAACTTAGCTAGTCTTAATTTATTATTATACCATAAGTCAATAATTCAAAACAAATGAAATCAACTATGAACAGCGGATGTGATTAAGATATGTGTCCAATTATTTAACCTGAATAAATAAACTGCAATTGGCGGAATTCGACATTTATTTATCTTGAGAACTTGTTAGAGATCATGTGAGCTTATGGACATCATTCATGCTTGTTTGTTTCACAACTTGGTTTTTATATATTATAAACTTGACGTACTTAATTAAAACATTATAGGTGCAACTAATTCAGTACATAATATGTTTATAATTCATAGACCAGGCTGTCTCCAGGGATGTGCAACTTAATTAGCACTAACATTTCTAGTTGAATTAGTGCATCGAACTTTATATAAATATGAACAATCCCCCGGTTGAAACTGATACCAATTAAGATCAAGAATCATCATCCATGGTGGCAAGTAGTGTAAGGCCGGTGAGAACAGGTGGGCGTGATTATGAGGCGCAGGTACCCCGTCGTGAGGGTGATGAGCGGAAAAAGAAAGAGAAGAAGATGAAAGAAGATGAAGTGGAGATGGAGGCTTACAAGGAATTGCTGAAAGCTCTAGAGATAGCAGAAGAGAAAAGAAAGGTGTGGAGTTGGGGTAGGGTCATAATTGTGGTGCTGGAGGTGTTTGTCCTCTCGGGGTTGACTGCAGCTTTGGCTTGCACCCTGACACTGGATAATATGAAGCATTCCAAGCTGAGGGGGCTTCGGATGTGGCAATACGCCATGTTGTCGATCGCCGTCTTCTCCGGTATCTCCATTATCCGATTCCTTACTCTCATTGTCTTCTGGGTTGTCACCCATTTCGGCTGGAAGCTTCATAGGTATATATATATATGTACTCTCTCTAATTAGTTTGGTTGATGCATACTTTTACTTTTGCGCGTGATAAGATAAGATAAGATATGATATGATATGATATGATATGATATGATACGATATAGGGACCTGGGGTACTTTTTAAAGGAGATGAAGAGGAGCATAGACGTGACAGTGTGGTTCTGCAGTATCCTGTTCCTGTGGTACGTGTGGTTCAGGCCGCGGTTGAGGCATGTGTACGGGAACCTATCAGAGATAGGCTCACATCAGCTGACACGCTTCCTAATCGCAACATGTCTTGGGGCTGTGTTGTGGGTCGGTAAAAATGCTCTCTTCTGCTGGATGGAGGCTGACCTTCATTACCGCAAGCTATGCAACCGCATTACCCGCACCATTCGCCAGATGCACGTTCTCCGCATCCTCCATCTCCTCCTCCTTGAGTCGACCAAGGAGGATATGATAAAGCTGAGGAAGGAGGGGGATAGCATCTGCAGGATGCTGCTTATTGTCAAGAAGGACAAGGTTCCAGTCAGGATCCTATGGCATCTATGTAAAGAGTACACCAACCAGATCAAAAACAACCCGCTTCTCATCGACAAGGAGATCGTCCAGGATCCAGAAAAGCTCACGGATAAAGCCTTAGACTTGTTCGCCTCCATCAAAAACAAAACTGATCGTCATCATCTCACCCCGTAAGTACTCCAACTTTTATTTCTATTTATTTTTAAATTTTGATATGCATCTTAGAAAAAATATATGATCTCATATATTCATTCTTAGATTATACGAGTATTTTATTCAGACGGGGTTATTAATCTAGATAAACAAAATCCACCTAGAATTTTTGTTAGGATTCTTGAAAAGTAACTTACTAATATAATTCAGAAAATTTGACACATACCCCTACGTTTCTTTTTAATTTATCTGTTTCCCATATCATATCGTCGATATCTCTCTTTATAAGTTAGTAAATATTGTAAAAAAAATTATATCACTCATTATTGTAGGCAGATCCTATTTGCACGGGACGGAAAATCAGGTCGAATGACCGTTTTGATTTTCCGGCGAATTTGAGCTTCGCGCGGAGCTGAGTCCTGCGCAGAGCTCCGACCGACCCGGCGTATTTACAATCCGCCAGCTTTATCCGCTTGCTTTTCAAAGCTAAAAAGCGGGCGAATTTAGGATTCGCCAACTTTTTCACTGTGAAAAAGCGGACCAATTTAGGATTTTTCAGCTTTTCAGCCTAATTTTTTACAAAATTTTCAAGTATTCTGACGGGTTATAAATCCGCCCATTCCGTAACTCAAACTCCACACGACCCTAGACTTGCAACGAAAAGCACTGCAAATAGACACTGGGTTATTGTATTTTACCTTCTACTCCGTATATTGATTAGGATTTCAACGGTAAATAGTGTCAAAAAATCAAAGAAGTTAGGGATATGGAATATCGTTAGCACCGTATGTCCTTTCTAAATTCCCTTAACAGTTGACACAATACATTTTTCTATTTCTCCTTTTTGAATATGCCTCTAACACAATACTTAAGCTTAAGCATCATAGTCATTTAACACAATATTATAATAAAAGTTTATATACTTATGAACTTCTTTTTTAAATACGATCAAGCGAACAAATGTGGCTGATTCGGGAAAAAAGAATTACCTGATTTTTTACGTACTAATATACTAAAACTCATTTCACTTTCAGCAATACTCCTAATTTGAGAAAACCTTCTCGAATTCTGCCGATATATAAAAAAAAAAATTCATATGAAGTCTCGTTTGATTCGTCTCAATAAGTACTTTAACAATATCAAATTTGTATATTTTTATTACTAATAAAGAAATCGACATCTGCAGTAGGGTCTTGGTCTTATATAGTTGGACCAAGTACAACCATTAGTTTTCAGCTGACAATTTTTATTGTTAAAATTGTGATGTTAACACAGTAGGTTGGTGTTCTTCTTGACAGGGATGATGATGAAGTCAGCATATCGGAGCTGGAATTAAGATTTCATGCAGTCAATGATATGGATCGCGAAGACATGAAGTTGTTTTTCAAAGCTATTTCCGGAGAATTACCGGAAGACAAGCAGTTCTTCTTCAAACCTATTTCCAGAGAAAACCAAGACAATGAAACCGAAAAAAAAACAAATATATTTTCCCGCTTGTCGGTACGTACATTCTCCTTCTATTTTCAAATACACTAGTTCAATTTCTCATAGACTTAGTTTATTTACCTATACGAATATAGTTTAATTTTCAAAAATAATTGCTTAATATAAAGTTTTATCTAAATAGATAAAATAAAAATATATCAATTCTTTAATATCAAGTTTTTTAATTAGTATAATAAATATTTTTAATTAGGAGATTGTTAATCAAATATTTTTTAAATATTTAAATAAATTTCAGTTTAAAGTATTTAAATTTTATAAATTATGAGATTAAAGTTTTCTATATAATTATTAAATAATTCTTTGTATATTAAAGCACATAAAATATGGGTTGGAGAAGGTTAAAAGTATAAATAAATAAATAAGCATAAAATCTTGTAAATCCCAATTAGAATTTTTTTCTGAAGTAGGCTTTTTTTTAAAAAAAAATCTCAATTTGGGCTTGTTTTGAAACTTATTCCCAATATAGGCGCTTTCAAAACGAGCCTAACAGTGATGAGAGCGTCTATGTTGGGAATAAATTTCAAAACGAGCCCAAATCAAGAATTTTTTTTGAAAAAAAGTCTACTTCAGAAAAAAAATTCTCCGAATTATTCTAAAAGAAACATACAAACATATTTATAATTTTTTATTATATGATTTTGTCTATAAGAAAAATAATTAAAAAATGACACGGGCAAAAATGAAGGTTTGAGTTTAAGAAAAAATTTATCTCATAATTACTTAAAATCTTGACATCTTTTTTTTATATATATACAGAAAAGAGTCAACATGTTTGGGATTATGGAGGCATTCAGTTTTTTTTTTCTTGAAAAGAATGAGGCATTCAGTTTAAATGTTAGTGACAACACAGATACATACTCAATAGATCTGTTACATATAAATTTTTTGTTTTTTAACTTAGTATTGTAATTTGTGTGCATGCAGGGTGCAATATGCAATTTAAGACGGAAAAAAAAATCAAGTAGAGAGATGAAGTATAATCATTCAGGAAAACCCTTTGAAAAAATCGAACGAGATGATTTCGTTTCTTGGGCGGTACACTCATTAACTTATGTTTTCATACTTTACATTTATTAATGTAGCATTTTTTTTTAGTCTCAACTTTTATATTTTATATTCAGGTTGTTGCATATAGAAACTGTTGGGGTCTACAAAGCACTTTGGAAAGCTCAGAGAAAATAATTATCAAATTAAATCGAGTGATGATAGTTTTTGTCCTCATACTTGCGCTAATCATCTGGCTTTTACTCTCACAAATTGTCGACAGTGCTCAAATAGCTCTCTTATTTTCTCCCCTTTTGGCTGCTAAGTTCATTTTTAGTGAAAGTACTAAAAATATGTTTGATGGACTTATTTTTGCTTTGGCAATGCACCCTTTCAGTCCTGGTGATCGTGTCATTATAAAAGAAATGGAGGTAATTTCTTGGTTATAATAAGACTATATATTTAAGAATATGTTTATAACTTGACAGTTATTTTTTCCTACAGCTATTGGTTACGAAAATCGAAATATTGTCAACAACATTATACAAGTACCAAACTGGAGAAGAGTTGGTATATCCAAATTCAGAATTGGCAACCATTCAAATTATCAATTTGGAAAACAATCCAGATCAAAGCGATCATTTAGAGTTTATAATTGAAAAGAGTACTCAACTGGAGGAAATCAAGGATCTCGAAATTCAGATACAAATGTAAGTTCTTAGTTTTGTTGATTTTCTCCTGGATTCGTAATTCTATAGTAGTATAAGTAGTTTATTTGTACTGATTTTGTAAGGTCATTGAATGAGAGATTTGACGCGTTTAAGACGAAAGTAGTGAAGACGGAAATGGGACTAGAGAGTATCAAGATGATCACGCATTTTAACTATGTGGGTTCGTACCTTACTTCCCAAGTGAAAGCAGTGAATAAGTCAGATATGCTAAGTACGATTATGCAGTTGTCGAAAAAGATGAAAGCAAGCAACAAGAAAGCTTATCCTTTCGCATCTCATCCTTATTTTGTCGATTTCATTCTAAGTAAAAAGCTGAAACAAAAGCACTTGGACATCATCAAAACCGCTGTAACAGAGTAAGTAAACAAATCATATATACCCTGCACCACATATATTACTCAATTATAATAGTTTTAAAGATTCCGGTGAAGATGAATCCTTAGACGAGGACTAAGGATGATGCACACACGAGTTATAACTCATGCTCACACTGTATGCATGTTCACAGATGATGTGCATGTGCCACAGATGGTGTGCATCACAAAATACTGTGTGTATTTATTATAACTTTTATGTACATCATCATCGGTCTTTATCTAAGAATTTATATTCATGAGATCTTTTCCCCTTTTAAGAGTGCTCACGTCTCCTAATTTCTTTGCATGTGTACTAAAACTTGTCAATTGTTATAGGTCCGTCGAAGACAACTGCAATGACAATGATTCGAAAGTTGTTTTGAGCTCTGTTACTGAGAAAAAGGTCAGGGTTATTCTTTATGTTTGGAAGAAAAAAGAACAAAAACCAACCAAGTTAATACCAAGGGAGACATTAGATAATATTTCCTCTAAAATTTTGGAGCATATTCGAACTCAAGATAAGGAACATCTAGAAGAGAATTCCAGCTCCAAGTCAGGTTTAGAAGTTACCCAAGTCAATATTCAGGTATGTGGAATAATTATTCAAATTCTGTTATCTTCCCGATTAACTCATCACTAAATTTTTTCCTCACTTGATATTTTAAAGATTGTGTTTGGTAATTATATTTAAAGGAATGTACACTACTTTTTTTTAAAAGAATTTTCAGTTAAACATTAAGAAATAGGCAAGGATTTTTGAGTGCAGGACAAGTAAGTATCAAATACGGAGTAGCTTACATACAAGTAAGATTAACAATTAACCATAAGGTGCTAATAGAACACAAAAACCCAATAGTTGACACCAAAAAGATCGACAAAAGAAGAAGTATACATATTTTTGTATGTGACCATTCGCACAACTCGAATTGTCATTTATAAGAATATTGTCCAGTTATTTTTCTAGTATGTATGGGTATGTGGTTCATGTAGACGTAATTTGACAAACCAAATACTAATGTTTCTATCAATTTGCATGTATACACTATTTAGTTTGAATTATAATTTTAATGTTAATAGCTTAAATAAGAAGAAATTTAATATACCATATATATTTTAAAGCAATTTTTTTGGTCACATTACATATCATCTAAACGTACAATTGATTAATTGATTTGCCACGTGTTATTTTATCACCCTCCGTACCACGTGTCAATTTTCATTATTTCTTTGGTAATTCAAAATTCTATGGATTCTATTTTATTCAAACATTCCAAAATAACATATGACTAATATTTAATTATTCCAATTATTATATTTCATTTTTATATTAAAATATTTATATTTCTCTACATATATAAATATCATATAATTCCGTGTTTAACACGGACATTAAGCTAGTGACTCTAACTTTACAATGAGTTTACGCTTTCTGAATGTATGACTTGAATACAGCCTATGCATGGCATTGCTGAGATTAAATTCGATGGGAATAACGTGGATATGACGAAAGTCGAAGCCCTTGAAAATGCTATAGAAAGGTAAAAGCAACAAATGTAGGGTTTTCAATATTTTTTTTATAACTAAGCTTATTGTCGTAAAATAAGATAGCATGTTCGTGATCGATATTGGCAGGCATTTGTGCGAAAAGTATGACCCTGATGAATATGAAGTGGAGTTTGAAGTGGAAATCAATATAAGGAATGATGTACTTGAGATACTCGCTTGGAAGCAACGCCAACACAATATTGAGAAGGAAGAACCACAACGTGATAAGGAGCAATCCCAACACAATATTAAGAAGGAAGAACCACAACTTGATATGGAGCAATCTCAAGACAATACTGATAAGGAAAAACCACAACTTGATATGGAGCAAATTATACGCGATATTAAGAATCTCAAAGAGTTCAAAGAAATTTCGAAATAGCTTAATTAGAATTGTGCGACATCATGAGGTTGGTACAAACATCCTTAAATTGTATTATGAAATTACTTTCTACCGAAATAACTAATTCTTTTTTGTCATTGACCCAGTTTAAGTTTAATGGGTCGAGATACATCATCTTACAAATATATACATAACATCAAAACATCTTGTTAAGATTAGTATTTGTCGATTAAATTCCTTGATGAGTTATTTGTTCAACATGCTTGATTTATATTTTGTGTATACAATATATCACTATTAAAAACGGGTCCATTTTCGACATAGTATTACCGACATATAGACAAGGTGTCGGTAAAATGTTGAAGTGCTAGCTATTACCGACACCGTTTTATGTCGATATCCATTACCGACACTCTTGATTGTCAGTAATGTGCATCATATCCATTATCGACACTATAAAGTGTCGGAATCGTATGAAAATTAGCAACCATTTTCGACACTTTATTATTTTGAAAACGGTTACTATTTAAAACCCTAATTTTATCAGGCCCGACTGTCTCTCCTAAACCCCACATACAATACTCATCTCAGTTCTCTCCCATCTCCCATCTCGATCTCCACACATCTTCTCAATCTCCACACATTTCTCTAGGCGAACATGAGAAGTTTACGAGCATGACTGTGGGAGCCGAACGCTGATCTCCACACTCTGATTTTGCTGCAATCCCCTCCATTTCTGCAACCGTTCATGCTTCTCTATCTTTTTAGTTTTTCGTATTCCCGTGTCCTGTCATGTTCATGTCTCATTTCCCGTGTCTGTGTCCGTGCTTGATAGGTCAAATATTAATATAATGCATAACAACAAAGTATTTTCGAGGACAAGCTAAATTAAACATATTTAGATGTGGCATAAACCACAATATTAATTTATTTATGCACTTAAACACACAAGTTTTAGGGAAAGCAAGAAAACAGACATTTAATGAAAAAAGAAAGAGAAAGTACTATAAACAACTTATACACACAAGTGTCTTATATTATGCACTTGATATTATCCATTTTATCAAAAAGAAAAGAAAAATGTCTTATTTAATATTGGCATTAACCTCCAAACTTCAAACTTTGGCTGTCTTGTACGTCCTAATCACTGCAAACGAAATTCAAGGAAACGAAGTAATATACAAGTTTCAAAGATTGGATGTATACAGACAAATAACGAGAAACCTATTTAATATATTAAAGTGGAAGCTTTTTAAGCTCGATTATATTTAAATATAATTTTTTAAATTATTTATTTTTAGTTTTTAAAAATTTATTATTATTGAAACTTAAATAGTTAATAAAGATGTTACAGTTATTTTTAAAGTTTTGTAGATTACTATTGGAAGTTTAATATCTTAAATTGTCTAAATTTTTAATTATTCACATAAAATGTAATAGTTAGCCATCGAACAGACATATAGATTTTGCAGAAAAACTTTACTTGATATAAACAACTTATTAAGGTCGTAGTAATATAAAATATTGTAGATTATATATAAAATATGCCAAAATTAATTATGAATTTACGAAATATATTCTTGAACATGACACGGGTTACTACACTAATTTGAGATACGGAGTATACATTTGAAACTTTCTATATTCGAAATTGTGAGATGTAAGCTTACCTCAGGGTAGCAACTTTGGTGTGTAATAGACTGGTTCTTCACATCCACATGCATTTCACATGATATATTCGCCTGTAATCAACACAAGCATCTTTGATTTATTCAGTATTTGTTCGTGTTCGTGTACGAGATGCATGAGCTAAGGTGAAGTTAGAGAAAATAACGTTACAAAGAGTGGATAGATTTATTCCCTCTTAATTGTGTTAACAAAGTTAAACGATCAACATTAAATATATATCCGAACTTTATAATATCATTGATTACTTTTCATATCGTCAATTTGTTTTAGGACAAAATCCTATAAGTTTGTACGATGAAACTTAACACGCAAATTCGTTTATGTGTATAATCCTCGTGTTTATCGGTCCACTGAACTTTAACAACTTTTTCATCCATATTTTGTTGTCGTCATATATATATAGAGTGACGAATTTATTCTTTTAACAAATTTGTTAAATATAATTAAAATATAGTTTTTTATATACTCCGCAAAAACCACACTAATAATATGAGTATCAAAAACCTTATATAGAATATTTAGTTCGTTAGGAATTTTTTGAGCCGAAAAAATTGAGTTTTACACCGATTTAAACGCCATGGCGTGGAGTTTAAAAATTGGATTTATATTAGAGTTCTGTAAAATTCAGGTTATAAGGTATAATTTGTAACTCGGTTTTGAAAAGCTCCAAGTTATAAAGTCCCTGGACTGTTTGAAATATATCTAAACTATAAAGTTGATTTTAAAACGCTACGTTCTTGCGTTTTGATACTTTATATCTCAAAATTTTCAGAACCGTGGTATAAAGTCGATTTTTTGAAAATCAAAAGTTAAACACCACGTGATAGCGTTTTTAATTCGGTGTAAAAATAAAAAAAACTTGGTTTGAACATGACCCCCGTAATTACAAATCCAAAGGAAAGTTCTGGTGCGAATAGGTCTTAACGTAGGAAAAGCGAACAGTTTGTGTTCACAGATTATACGTCAATGTTCATATTCTGGATGTTAATGTTCATAATCGGAGCCATAAGAAAAATTGAACGTTTTCAGTGAGGGACACGGTGACATACTTGTAATTACTGTGAATTTTTTTTTCTCAAAATGACCTCAAAAAAAATTCATCAAGCAGATTATGAACATTACCACCTAAAATTTGAACATTAACTTGATCTTTGAACGCGAAAAATTTTGTTTTCTTACGTTATGCCTTGTTCTCACCAAAACTTTTGTGTTTTTGGTGCTAGGACTATGTATTTGGTTGCATCACCACCTACATTTTATAGTTATTTTAGTCTAAATAAGGAAAAAATCTTTAGGTTAAAACAAATGTATACAATGAGTAACTTGACCAACTTTTTCCAAAATACGTAAGGGCATATGTTAAATAATGTATTATAAACTACCTGAAGAGGAAGCTCGAGAGAATAGAAGTGAAGACGACCGTTAAGAGTAGAAGAAACAGTAAACAGCACTTGACCCTTGATGAGATCCTCCAACAACTGAACCCAATCGTGCATCATATGAACGCCGTTAAGCTCCGTCACGAGCTCCACGTACGACGATCCCCACGCCCTCACGTGCCCTTCTCTCGAAGTCACGTGACCCAGCTTCTTTCCCTTATACCACAACACCACTTTTATCCCATCAAAATCAACGGTAAACGCATCACGGTTTCTAACCCTAACCGTGGTGGCAACCGAAACGTCGACGGAGATGCGCGGGCGTAGGTGGACATTCAGGTGATTCAATCTCAGCCGCACGATCTTGAGCTCCGGATCCGACGGCCAGAGAACGTAGATGGATACGGAGAAGAGTATTGCTAGTAGGAGGAATGTGTGGAAGCTAGGAAAGTAATCGGAGGGCAAAACGACGTAATTTTTGAAGGTTTTTTGTGGTGGTGGTGGTGGAATGGAATAGTATGTAGGAGAAGCCATGATGTTAAGTGAAAGAGAGTTTGTGTACGTGGTTATGGGAAGAATTGTTGAATTATTATTAAGGTGTTTTTGTTTGGGAAGCTTGAGGATTACTATACTAAGTAAGGATTGGTATTGTGTGGTGTTTTAACCTATGATTAATACGTATGGTTGAAGTTAAATTTTGTCTTGGGGTTGTATAATAATGGATTGATAGAAGAAGTTTCATGTTTGATTAAGACTAATTTAGGCATTGATCGTAGATTCGTAGTACATCTACTTAAGATCGGTCGATCAATCTTGTTTTTTTTTTGTGGTGGACTTAATAAGAAATTTCAACTAGTCATTGATGAAGGATCGATGTCTAAGATTTTTTAGGATTTGTTTGAGATCTTTGATATTGATATAAATACAAAGTCTTTATTTAGCCCACCTTAAAAGTTTATTTAACACACTCATACATTCGTCACGAAGGTATTTGGTCAGACATTCGTCACGAAGGTATATGGTCAGACATCCGTCACGAAGGTTCGAAGGACATCCGTCACCAAGGTATTGGGGAGATCCGTCACGAAGGTATTGAGGAGATCCGTCACGAAGGTATTGGGGAGATCCGTGACAAATATTTTTTTTTTTTAAAATAAAAAATTCAGAATCTTGTAGAGAATTTCAATACGAGTCCGTGCATATAAAATACGTCCAAAACGGACATCGTTTGCCCTTCCAAAAGCCTTAAAAACATAACAGTCGTCTTTGTTAAGTTCGTAATATTTAAACATAATGCATAATTATACTTTATAAGTAATAAACTAGTGATATTAAATGATAATATAAAATTATAGTATATAAATTTAATTTCATAATTTTTAACTATAATTAATAATTATATTATACAAATACTAAATTTATATAAGTTTTTGCTTTTACGAACTTAAGGCATGCGACTATTTTGTTTTGGAGGCTTTTGGAAGGGGAAACGATGTCCGTTTTGGACGTATTTTATATGCACGGACTCGTATTGAAATTATCTACAAGATTCTGAATTTTTTAAATTTTTTTAAAAAAAGATTCGTCACGGAGATCTCTAATACCTTCGTGACGGATCTCCCCAATACCTTCGTGACGGATGTCCTTCGAACCTTCGTGACGAATGTCTGGCCATATACCTTCGTGAAGAATGTCTGACCAAATGCCTTCGTGACGAATGTATGAGTGTGTTAAATAAACTTTTAGGGTGTGCCAAATAGTAAGCCCCTATAAATATTAAGATATGAATATAAGAGACCATGTGATAGAATATGTGTTAGTTAGTTAGTTAGAAGGTTGTTATATTTATGAGGGAGAGAGAAATTCAGTGTTAGTGATGCTAGACACGTCATTCCATTGTATCTGGCTATATAAGCCGTGTAATCCTTTTGCACAAATCAATAATTGGAAATCAATCTTTCTCGCTCTAATTTCTTCTCTTCATACTCTAACATGATATCAGAGCAAACAATTAATCTTCAATCGATCCAACTTGATCGATTTCACCTTTCAGTCATACCTCCTTCATCAAACTCATTCACCTTGCTCACTCATCCACTGGTTTTCTCGATTCTCGGTTTTGCTTTAAGATCGCAAACCCTAGGATCGTCTCTTGCTCGCTTGATTCACCAATTTTCTGCAATCTTATCCTTCATCCAACTGAGAGATGAATGATTCAGAAGCTAAAGTTCTTTGCTTCCTTGGCGCTGGCAATGGAACTCTCGATCACAACAATCAATTGTACGTTAATCCCTCAGATCATCCAGGTACGCCTTTGGTCTCATATATCTTTGAAGGAAATTCTTTCAATGAATGGAGGCGTTCTGTCAAAGTTGCACTCTCAGCAAAGAATAAGTGGTGTTTTGTTGATGGAACTCTTGAGAAGCCACGATTTGATGCAAGATTGATACGAATGTGGGAAATTAGGAGCAGTGTTGTAATGTCTTGGCTTACCAATGTTGTTAGCAAATAAATTAGGAGTAGTGTCATCTATTGTGAATCTGCTAAAGAAGTCTGGGATGAATTAGTCTCAAGATTTAGTCAAAGTTCTATGGGATCACTGGGATCAATGTTCTATGAGATGAACATCGTAGTGTGGACACTCCTCTTAGTTGTCAGAGATGTGGTACTATACAATGCAAGAATCCATAGGAGGATGAGGATCGGTTTATGCAGTTGCTGTCAGGATTGAATGAGGCTTACAACACCACTAGAGGAAACTTACTCACGATGAAGCCTACCCCCACTGTCTCTG
This sequence comes from Oxyria digyna, assembly GCA_029168935.1. NCBI lineage: Eukaryota > Viridiplantae > Streptophyta > Magnoliopsida > Caryophyllales > Polygonaceae > Oxyria > Oxyria digyna. Next base: position 10,719,247 of record JAPVLV010000010.1, on the reverse strand, counting down.
AAGATTTCAATATCCTTTTGAGGGAAGAAAAGCTAAGAGAAATAGGAACACAAAGAAAGATAGTCAATGAAGCTTCTTATTTGTATGTTGGTGGAGATTCTAAGAAAGCTTATTCCAAGAAAAGTAGTATAGGTTGTGGATATTGCAAGCAGAATGACCATTCTGTTGACAAATGTTACAGGCTCATAGGGTTTCCAACAGATTTCAAATTCACCAAATCACAAAAGGGGGGAAAGAAAGTCGTTGCAACAACCTATTAAGGTGAAGATAATGGTGGATCTTCCAACACTGAGGTGCCTCAGATACCATGACTTTCAGCTGATCAATGTATGCATCTTGTCCATCTTCTTAGGGGAAGTTCTACTCAAGAATTTTGTGGAGCTGTTAGCATCAACAAGACAGAGGCACAACAATCTATGAGCTTAGATGGGATAACCTCTAAACCACTCTTTACTGTTGGAAGCTGGGTTATTGATAGTGGAGATAGCACTCACATGTTCCATGATCTTAAACTTCTTAGTGGAGACAGAGGCACAATGTTTCTCTATAGTCTTGCCTAATGGACATAAATTTGTTGTGAATCTGAAAGGTGATGTCAGATTATCTTCAGAAATAGTGTTGTCAGGAGTTCTTTATGTACCTTGCTTCCAGTTAAACTTGATCTCTGTAGCAAGACTCTGTGATCAGTTTGACTATGTTGTGACATTCACAAGAAGTAACTGCATTCTGCAGGACCCTTCCAAGAGGATGCCTCAAGAGCTTGGTAAATGCAAGAATGGCATCTATCTCATGTCTAGTGAAGGGTTGAAGAAACCAGATTCCTTTTCTGTTTTTACTATTGCCAAAGATAGGCAATCTGAATGTAAACTTTGGCACAATAGACGTGGCCATTTACCTTACTATAAGCTGAAAATTCTGTCAAACTTACCTACTTTGAATAAAGATATTGACATGATAGTTGAAAATTCTGGCAACAAAGGTTGCTTTTTCCTTACAGTGTTATATCTTCAAAGGGGAATTTTGAGCTCCTACACATTGATACATGGGGCCCTTATTAAACTTCTGCCAAAGAAGGATACAAGTACTTCCTTACCATCGTGGATGCCTACAGTAGGGCTACTTGGACACACTTGCTAAGTGCCAAAAGCGATGCTTTTGAGTTCATCCAAAGCTTCATCACTATGGCATCTACTCAGTTCAACTACACGGTAAAGATCTTGAGATATGATAATGCTCTAGAGCTTGGAACCAGTCATACAACAAAGAAATTTCTTGCAAAAAAGGGAATCATTCACCCTTGTGTAGCCAAACCTCAGCAGAATGGTGTACTGGAAAGAAAACACAAGCATCTTCTAGGAGTCTCAAGGGATCTTCTTTTCCAATCTGGCCTTCCTCTTTCCTTTTGGGGTGAGTGTGTACTAACCGCAACTCATCTTATTAACCGCCTTCCTTCTTCTATTCTAAAAAATATTTCCCCATATGAAAACTCTATGGAACTAAACCAGACTATTCATTCCTAAAAACTTATGGATGCTTATGATATGCATCAACTCTCAAACAAGGAAGAGATAAATTCCAGCCTAGAACTATTCCTTGTTTATTCATAGAATATCCCTTTGGGAAGAAGGCATATAAACTTTACAACATGGAAACTCATTCTAAATTAACATCAAGGGATGTTGTCTTCCATGAGTTTATTTTTTCTTATCTCCAATCCAAACCATCTACTTCTATTTCACCTCCCATTCCTGCAGACCCTACAGATGACCCTCCTTTTCAACCTAACACTTCAACCACTATTCCTTCTCAACCCTTACCTGATATACCTCAACCTCTTATCCTTTATTCTCCCACTAAGGAACTAACTCACCTCCATCTCTTTCCACTTCACAACCTGAACCACCTCATCCTATAAGACAATCCACTAGAACTCACACACCTCCTTCCTACCTCAATGACTATGTGTGCAATGGTATTTCTAAAGAGCACAATGAACCTTATGCTTGTCATCACACTCTTACTTGTACCCTTCCTCAAGTCATTTGCTTCCAAATTCTGACCATTGAAGATACTTCTCAGGAAAAAGAGCCAACTTCCTACACCATAGTTTGTCAGGACCCTAGATGGATTGAAGCAATGAACAAGGAATTTGAGGCTTTGGCTTTAAACAACACATGGTCATTTTTCACTCTACCTATGGGAAAGAAAGTTGTGGGATATATCGTAAGTGGGTTTACATAATCAAGAGAAAGGCAGATGGCAATGTTGAAAGGTTCAAAGCAAGATTGGTTTGAAGGGGTTCACACAAAAGGAAGGAGATGATTATACTAAAACTTTATCACATGTAGTCAAGATCACCACTGTGAGAAGTTTGATTACCTTGGTTGTGAAGAAGCATTGGAATGTCTTTCAATTAGACATTAACAATGCATTTTCCATGGGGAGTTGCATGAAGTGGTTTACATGAAGCTACCTCTTGGATTACTGAATGAGAATGACAATCTTGTTTGTAGATTACATAAGTCACTTTATGGCCTCAAGCAAGCCTCACGCCAATGCTATGCTCGTCTCTTCACTGCATTAAAAACCAGAGGTTTTGTTCAATCCTTAAATGACTACTCACTTATCTCTAAGAAGTCTGTTGAGTATATGGTCTTCCTAGTAGTATATGTAGACGATATACTACTTACTGACAATAATGAGGAAGAAATTCTTTCTCTCAAAAGGTTTCTTGATCACGAGTTTAAAATCAAGGACCTTGGTTTCCTGCATTTTTTCCTTGGTCTAGAATTCATTCCCTATCCAGATGGTCTGGTGCTTACACAGAAAAAATTCATCACCGAGTTTCTTGAAGAATTCAATTGTGGTGATCTCAAACCAATACTCACACCACTTGAGCTAAACTGCAAGCTCAACCTCCATGAAGGTGACACTACCAAATATAAGGCCTAATGCAACGGTAAAAAACCGTTTCATTAGGCCCGAAAACTGTTTCAATAGGTGTATTCAAACGGTTTTAAACCATTTCAGTTGCTGGCGTTGCATTAGATCTAATGTAACGGTTTTATAGGATATTGAAACGGTTCTTGAATAGTAGGAGCAAACCGTTTCATTTAGTAAAAATAACTGTTTCATTTTCTTAATCTATTGTAATCTCTATCGAAACAGTTTCAATGCTTTAATGAAACGGTTTCTAAGCTCTATTGAAACGGTTGTGAAGCTCTAATGAAACGGTTTCCAAGCATGCTTTATTGAAAAGCCGTTTCATTATATAAACCGTTGCAAAAAAACGTTTCATTAAGGCTGATATTTGGTAGTGTGATCTATTACCAGATCCCTCACTTTACATGAAACTAATTGGTAAGATGAACTTCATTGTTCACTCTAGACCAGATGTGGCCTTCAGAATGCAGAATCTCAGCCAATTCCTTCATTCTCCTCGTCAACCACATTTCTATGCAGCTATTCATACTCTTCGCTTCTTGAAAGGCACAACTAATGTGGGAATATTGTTAAACAACATCCCAAATATGATTCTCCAAGATTTCTGCGATGCAGACTCGGATTCATGCCCTCTGACTAGGCGCTCTGTTAGTGGATTTTTTTTTTGTGGCACTCCTATCTCCTGGAAGTCAAAGAAGCAGCAAACCATTTCATTATCCTCTGTAGAGGCAGAGTATTGCTCCATGCGAAGGATTTGTGTTGAGCTTGCTTGGCTTACTCGCCTACTTGCACGAAATCATGTCTATCACGAGCGCACGAAACATGTGGAAAGCGATTGTCATTCTGTGCGAAAAAAATTGCTCGAAGGACTCATATCACTCTCTCATGTTCCAAGCAAACCTCAGTTAGCTAACATATTGACCAAGCCACTCACCGGTCTAATACATCATGATCTTCTGTCTAAGCTTCAAGTGTTGTCTCCTCCACTCCAGCTTGATCCGGGATGATAGAATATGTGTTAGTTAGTTAGTTAGAAGTTTGTTATATTTATGAGGGAGAGGGAAATTCAGTTAGTGATGCTAGACACATCACTCCATTGTATTTGGCTATATAAGCCGTGTTATCCTTTTGCACAAATAAATCAATGGAAATCACTCTTTCTCCCTCAAATTTCTTCTCTTCATACTCTAACAGTATGCAGTCTAGAGAGAATTTTCATAAGATAGTAATTAAGAATCTTTATAAATTCTTGGATCTACTAGCTTCAACGCTCCAAATTAAATTTGAAAATGTTGAGATATGATGAAGTTTTTACTGAATGAAAAACATCCACTAATGGTTTACTTGAGTGCGTAGGTATTGTTACTAGTTTGTGTGCAGGAACGAAGGAAGTCTACTTGTGCGTAGGCAGGAACAAAGGAAGTCTACTTGTGTGTGTAGGCAGGAACAAAGGAAGTACAAGCAGGTACGAAGGAAGTCTTGCTGGAATCCATGAGACGTAAGGTTACGTCGAATGGAAGACAGTTGTGAAGAATAAGTTCATCCGAAGAAGATTATTGGTCGAAGATATCTTGGAGGATGGTCTTGAAGAATTATGGAAAAGTTGCATTTGAAAGAAGGAAAGAAGATCTTGTCAAAGAAGGAAAAGAAGATCTCGTCAAATAAGGAAAGTGGCAACTCGGAAGAAGGATGTGCATTGGACGCGCGTGTGAGTGTTGCCAAGGAAATAAGTAAATATTACACGCAAGGAATATTTCCTTATGCGCTTTGTTTCCTTATTTGATCTAGGTGGCACGCTGAAGTGTAAGGCCCATGATGACTACTTGGAGAACAAGTTGGAAGGTCACACGGAAGGAAAGATTTCTTAGGAAGAGATTTCTTTGTGAAAGATATTTTAGGAAGAGATTTCCTTGTGGAAAGATATTGTGAGATTGATGGTAATATTAGAACGGCTAGATTGGTAGTTAGGTTTGAGCTATTAAGTGTGCTATATATTGTATGGGAATTACATAGCTTAGCAAGACTTTGAAGAGCGAAAACCTAATACTCGGTTTAAAGTTGTTCTACGTGTGTGAGATTGAGATTCAAGTGAGAAGAGTGATCCGAGATCTAGCTAGGAAGTCTAGGTGAGTGATCCAAGTTCTATTGTAATCAAGATATCAATACAACAAGTAGACTCGTTCAAACTCTCTCTAGTGAAAGCTAGAGAGGAGTGGTTTTTTGCCTCGATGACTTTTTGATACTTAGGGTGTTTCCACTATATATCATCGTGTCCAGGTTTGGTTTACATTATTATTTGTCTTTCTCCATTATCTACTTATCAAGGAACAATAGCTTTTGTTCCTTGAGTTTTTATACGCTAATCGATCCAACAATTGGTATCAGAGTCTGGTCTCCAGATTGTTTCAATTAGCTTTGCAAGAAAAGATGTCATCCAACAATGCAATCAACGATTCATTCTGGAAACCCCCAATGCTGAAGCCAGGAGAGTATGATTGGTGGTCTATTCAGTTTGAGCCACATACTCAGTCTCTTGATGCCCAGATCTGGAAAGTTATTGAATTTGGCGACGTCATCATCCTTGACTTGAATGATGATGACAAAACCAAAGAGAAAAAGAGAGCTGACTATAGTGACGCAGATTACAAAATCCTTGAGAAGAACGCCAGGGCTAAAAAGATCCTTCACATGGCTCTAAGCACGGGCGATCTTCGAAAGATTCTGAAATACAAGACCACCAAGGAAATATGGGATGCACTAAAGATGACATACTCCGGAAGTAATGATGTCAAGAGGAACATACTCCTTGCTGCTCAAAAGGACTGTGAGCAACCTATGCAGGAGAAAGGTGAATCCTTGGAAGACTTCCATGCAAGGTTTGAAGGTTATGTGAGTCAAATTGAATTTCTAGGTGAAGAGCTCCCTCAGTGGAATGTCACCTATCAATTCATTCAAGCACTGAACGCTCAATGGGACGAGTTCATCAATGCCCTTCAAGCTCAGAGCGATATCAAAGAAATCTCCTTGGAAGACCTTGTGTGTCGTCTCAAGAGTCACTCTGGAATTCTTGAGAGGAAGCTCTTGACAAGGAAAGATACGGACAAAGGAAAATCAATTGCTTTAAAGGTGGAAAAAGCTTTTGATCTATCCCAGATGGAAGACCCTGGACTTGAAGAGGATGACACAGTCGCTCTCATCACAAGAGCCGTCAGAAAAGCATGGAGAGGAGGAGAGACACGTCACACCGAAGGTAACCAAAGTCCAAAAGAAATTATTTGCTATAATTGTCAAAAAGCATGACACTTCGCCAGGAACTGCTACAAGAAAAGAGCAGGGGAACCACCAGCCCCTGAAGAGAAATCCGCAATGATGGCAACCTGGGAAGGAACAGAAGACAACTTGTGTCTCATGGCAACAGGGAGTGATCAAGATAACACCAACCAGGTACCTATTCACTCTTGGTATATAGATAGTGCTTGTTCTTGTCACATGACACGGAACAAAGAATGGTTTCAATCGCTAAACATTCAAAGCGGAGGCTCCAACACCTTCGGAAACAAAAGCAAAGGAGAAGTTCAAGGAACAGGCAAGGTAAGTATATCTGACAAACTCTTTGTCAATAATGTGAATCTAGTAGACAATCTTGGTTTTGACTTGTTAAGCGTAGCTCAACTGTGTCAAAAAGGGAAGAATAGAGTTGTCTTTACTACTAATGGTTGTCAAGTTGAGAGTTTGAGTTCAGGGAAGATTCTTCTTAAAGGAATATGTGTCAACAATATCTACAAAGTAGACTCTACCTTTATTCCTGAGGAGGATCTGTGCTTTACCTTTGTTAAGGAGGACTATCTCCTTTGACACAAAAGATTCTGTCATGCAGGTTTGTCACACCTACAAAAGCTCTACCAAAAGGACCTGGTAACCGGTCTTCCCAAGGTCGAAGCCATCCAAGACATGGTGTGCTCTTCATGCATAAGAGGTAAACAAGCAAGGTCCTCCTTCAAATCCAAAAGGGAGGTAAGTACTTCTCGTCCCTTAGAGATGATCCACATGGATCTATGTGGACCTATGCGTACACAGAGCCGTGGAGGAAATAGGTATGTCTTTGTTATTGTGGATGATTATTCTAGGTACACCTGGACCATATTCTTGTACTCAAAGGATGAAGTCTTTGAGGAGTTTGAAGCTTGGCTAAAATCTGTGGAGAATCAACTGGGAGTCTCCCTAGTCTCCATACGCTCTGACCACGGAACCGAGTTTGAAAACTCTCAGTTCTATGATCTGTGTAGGAACAAAGGGATAAACCACAACTTCTCAGCCCCAAGAACTCCTCAACAAAACGGAGTCAGAGAGGAAGAATAGAACTCTAGAGGACATGACAAGAACTCTGATGTGGCTAAAACGTACCCGCAAGTGTACGGGGTCAGTTGTAGTAGGTGTCGATCCCACGAAGACCAATGTAATATTAATTGAAACGCTATCAGTGAATTAGGTCGAATGGATATGAATAAGGACGAACCAAGCTAACTAGGAATAACAAATAAAACAGATAAATATATATGGATAAATGTGTCTAAGGTTAAGGATCACCGCAACAATGCTTCAGTAAATAAAATCACACACTGCCTGAATCTAGTCCAATTAATTGAAGGTAAGACATCTAGGGTAATCTACTAACTCCTTTCAGACGATAGTAAACGTGTTTGAACTAACTAACAATCGCTGTCGCGCAGAGCTAATCTCATTCAAACCCATTAACGCTCTTAGAGTCTAGGAATAAACTGAAATAACATTCGCTGTCGCGCTCCGCTAAATTAACCTAAACCTAGAACATCTATGATGACTTAGTATCCTCAAGAGTAATTAAGTCGCTTTCGCACAAATAACACTCAGGTTCATTCCTAGAATTCCGGTAAAAGTTATCATCTTTCAGTCTCAAACTCTACCTGACTACTTATTAAAGTTATCACCTTTCAGTCTCAAACCCTAACAGGATTCCAATTAGCCTAAGCTAGAACGGGCATAAAGCATCTAGAAACGAATCAAATAATATTTCAATTCAGGCAAACATATAATTTCAATTACATACGCATTATCTGGATCACCATAACCTTAGAACTAGGAATTTAGCCAAGCATGATCGAAGACATATCCGAAAGATTTAAACTAGCAATCAACATATATGAATTATGCAATAAACAAAGGAGATAAGAAAACTTAGTCTCGATGATGAAAATAATCCAAATTGATCCAAGCTAGAACGATAAACACCGTCTTCGAATCAAACGAAGGCAAAAGAAAATTCCCTCTTGAAGATTTGTCTGCGGTGGAAAATGTCGAACTCCTAAAAACCAGAACTAAAAAACTCCCAAAACAAAAACTTAAAAGAAACTTGCCACCCAACCTAATAACTCCTTGCAGAAGTCTACGTAACCTCCTCTAATGGCCCCCTCAAATGTCAGCTCCTCTCCTTTATCACTTGTGCATATGGGCCGGCCCACTAAGTTTGTTGTTGTCCTCCTCCGTATGGGAGGGTCCATCACAACTTTCTAATTAATACGGTCCAAATTCAGTAGCTCTCGTCTCGTACTAATCCGCCTAAAAATACCTGAAACACATAAAAATAGGGTGTAGACTCCGAATACAAAATAATGCAAACTTAACTATATAATATATAAAATATGCATGCAAAATGATCCTAACTAATATGCAACTAGACACCTAAAATATGTATAAAAGAGATGTTATCAAATCCCCCAAGCTTAAACCTTGCTTGGGGACAAGCAAGTACAAAACTATTGAGTTTACAAAATATACAATGGTTGTTGCAATCCAAGAGACAAGTGAGCAATGACCATGAAAGGCCAAACAAATGACAACTTCCGTCCTAACATGCTTCTCAATCAATGACAAGATGAAATTAATTCTTCCACTCTAGACCTCACAAGATAAATTTTGAAGTCACTCACACTAGTGATGGCTCGACCGGACAGGAACCGGCGGTTCGAACCGGAACCGGACCGGGTCAAAACCGGAACCGGACCGGAACCGGTAGGAACCGGTTTGGTCACGGTCCGGTTCAGGTTCACGAAAATCCCGAACCCGAACCGGCGGTTTTTTATTTTTATTTTTTAAATTTTTTAACCGGCGGTTTTTAAAAAAAATAAAAAATAATATCGAACCGCCGGTTAACCGGTTAACCGACGGTTCCAACGGCTACAAAAGTAGCCGTTGCCGGTTAACCGGCGGTCCTAACGGCTCCTAGCCGTTAGGAAATTAAAAAAAAAAAAAATCATTTTTTAATATTAAAAAACCCATATCAAACCCCTATAAATACCATACCATACAATCTTCAAATCACACATCCAACAACAACAATCTCTCTTCTCTTTCTCAAATCTCAATCTCATAATCTCTCAAATTCCATCAACAATCTCTCTTAATCTCTTCCTTTTAATTAGCTTTTGTCTTTCAATATTTTATTGCTTTTACATTTTTAATCACATTATTATATTGTTCTAAGTTTTATTGTTTTATTGTTTTATTGTTATATTGTTTTAATTGTTTTAATTGCTTTTAATCATATTATTTAATTGTTCTTAATCATATGGCGGAACATTTTGACACCCAAGAGAGTGATAATGTCACTTCTCCCACTCCCACTCCCACCTCCCATGTTAGGTCCTCCGCTAGGGGTAGGACCGCTAGGCCTCAAGGGCAAGCTAGCGGTTCGAGGCCGGCTAGGGGTAGGGGGGGAGGACCGGGACCGGGACCGTTCCCGGGTCCTCCGGGAACCAATTCCGGAAACTAACATCTCCTGTTTTTACAAAGTGGTTTACTAAATTAGAACCCGGTATCGAGGAACTCGAGGCCGAGGATTATGATCCCGGACTAATTATTGTTTCTTGTAACTTTTGCGAGGCGACATTCCAATGGAAGAAAAGTGGAGGATATGGAACCCTTCAACGACACATGGAGCACAGACACGTCGCCGAGATGGGAATGCTAGGGGGACAAACGCAAATTTCCGGCAGATTTGCATCTTCTACTAGCGGTAACCCTTTATTTCGTTTTGATCATGAAGCTAATAGTGTAGCATTAGCCGAAGCTATTTGTGTTGATCATTTAGCATTTCGATTTAGTGAAAATGTAGGATTTAATGAGTACATTAAAGATCATACACAACCCGCTTTTACATCCGTATCTAGGAAAGTGATTAAGAAAAACGTAATTAAGGCTTATAAAAGACGCAAGGCCGAATTAGTTTCTTATTTTTCGCAAAATGATATGAATGTTTCTATTTGTAGTGATATATGGAGTGATAATACTCAAACCCATTCTTACATGGGTGTTACATGTCATTTTGTAGATCATCATTTTACAATGCAAAAACGTTTATTGACATTTAGAGTCTTTGATGATTCACATACCGCACAAAATATTGCTATGATGATTCGTGCAATTTTAGAAGAATATAGACTACTTAATAGAGTTTTTTCAATTGGATTCGACAATGCATCTGCTAACACCGCATCTATTAGAGATTTACAAGAAATGTGTCAATCTTTATTTGGTGGGAAATTTTTTCATATTCGATGTGCTTGTCATACTTTAAACTTATGTGTTCAAGATGGTTTACGTGCTATGAGTTATCATTTTGAGCCAATTAAGAACGTTATTAAGTATATTTGGGGGCATCCTAAAGTTACAAGAGATTGGATGACCTTTTGTAAAACTAACGGGGTGCACCCAAAACGTTTTTCAAAAGATGTGGGTACCCGATTGAACTCTACTTACATATTACTATGTGAATGTATAGAATATAAACAAGTTTTAATGTCTTTTGTTTCTCAAAACCTTTCTGGCTCTACTTTCTATTTTAGCGAATCAGGTTGGGAAATATGTCAAAGTATTGCAATGTTTTTAAAATGTTTTAGTGATGCAACAAAGAGATTTAGTCATGTTTATACACCAAGTAGTAATGTTTTTGTCTTGGAAGCTTGTAATGTTATGTGTGGTTTAAGTGAGGGAGCTAAAATTCCCGGCATTGAGGAATCCGTTGCAAGCATGAGGAGTAAGTGGTTGCAGTACTATAGATATATTCCCGATTGTTTTCTTGTTGCTTGTGTTTTAGATCCTAGACTTAAATTAGGAGTTTTACACGCTCTTTTAGATGACTATTATGGATATATTTTAGCCGACGGTGAACTAGAGGATATTTTAGGTATGGTTTCTATAACTAGAACAAACATTGAAACTTTATTTACTCATTTTTCTGATTCTCCGACTACTTCATAATTACCTCCGGCTTCTTCGGGCTCTAGCTTGGGGGCCTTTGGAGCTAAGTATTTTAGTAAAAGACCAAGAGTTACAAACACGAATGCGGAAATTGATAACTATCTTAACACCAACTTTGAGTTTGTTAGTTGTGATACTTTAGATGTTTTGAAGTGGTGGGAGGATCATAGGAGCATGTTTCCAACGCTTGCGAAGATTGCGGCTCAAGTTCTTGCCGTCCCCGCTTCAACCGTGGCGGTGGAACAAACTTTTAGTGCAGGAGGCAACACTTTAACGAGGAAGAGATCAAATTTGGCACCGGAGTCATTGGAGGCGCAATGTTGTGTTTGCGATTGGAAGAGAGCCGCAATTAGGCAACAACGTAACATTATCGAGTCATCGGAAGACGAGTGGATTGGAGATTCTACTACGATACGCACTGATTCATCCGCCGAAGATTCGACTTAGGTAACGGGTTTTGAAAAAAGGTAAAGAACTACGTGGGCTTTGATTCCTCTAACCCGAGAGGATACGTAGGCAACTTAACAAGTAAGTCACTGTTAAGTGCAAGCCCAATTTTTTTTAATTTTTTTGTTCCTTCATATTTAATTTAAAAACATTCTTTTTTAATAGCGTTTTTTTATAATTATTTTTTTTAAGTTTAAAAATTATTTTTACATTTTTTTATTTTGTTTTTCAGTTTTATAAATTTATAAAATTATTTTTAAAAAAAAAAACCGCCGGTTATAAATTTTTTTTTAAAAAAAACCGGTCCGGTTCAGCCCGAACCGGACTGAACCGGCCGGTTCCGGTTTCGAACCGGAACCGGTCCGGAACCGGATTGAACCGGACCGGAACCGGAACCGTAACCGGAACCGTAACCGGTTGAACCGGGTTTTCCCGGTTCCGGTTCCGGATTCCGGAGGACCGGAACCGGCGGTTCTGAACCGGAACCGAACCGGACCGGACCGGGAGCCATCTCTAACTCACACTCATGTGTTTAGGTTATGTATTTCGCTCAACTTTGTACTTTGAATGCTAACTACCATAAGGTTGCAACAATATCTAATCTCCACTGCTAGGACAATGCAAAACACAATCATAAAACATATAATAGGGTTGTAATGGGGCAAAGGTATTTTAAATAGGCATGGATATTTTTTTTTTGGCCATGTGGTGCTGAATCCAGGGGAGAGAACATCTCCGAACAACACACTAATCATAATTTGATATTACAATAAGCTCAATAATTACACCCCAAACAAACGATTCACCATTCCCTTTCTTTTTGCACTTCTTTTCTTCTTCTTCACTCTTTTCTTTCTTTCTTTTCCAGAATTTTTGGCTTTCTTTTTCTTTTCTTTTGTTTTTGAATGAAGCAGAAGGAAGCAAACTTTTATAAACTGAATGGTATAGAACCTTACAATCAATTTCTAATGATCACCCAACATTTTTATGCAACTCCCCCAAGCTTAGTCCATCTCCACACTTAGCAAGTTGAGTTCAACCCCTGGATAGGTAGGATATATAATAGGCTCGGATTGCTTTTGTGGAGCTTATAAAGAAAATAGTCTATTAGGCTCACATGGGCTTCAACAAGAGGAAAATAATAATAGGGTGGTCAAGGATAATATAGGTTCATAAAAAAAATGTCTCAATTAAGATGTAATGCATTTTTAGTCCTATATGCAGTCTCAAAGAGGTACAGAAGCAAGTTCTAGAGATAACAAGCAAAGAGAGATCACACAAGAAAATAAGAGGACTTGTGCAATTGTAGTCCATCAAAGGCTAACAAGCTCACCAGGAAATTTTGTCTAGAGTTTCGGTTCCAACACATCTTAATCAAAGTCCACATGCTCAAGTGATTGTCAAAGGGTTGATCAATCATATCATGCCCATAATGCAATTGAAACATTAACAGCCAAAGCATATTAAGGAAAGACACAATTATGTACCGTTATAATGACCCACAAAAGAATACACAGGGGAACATATCAAACATCCATATGCACATATGCAATGCAATGCATGAGAAAAACAAAAAAAAAATGAAAAAGAAACACATAAAATATGAAAACTAACACTAAAATGCAAACAGAGTCTACACATGGAATTACCCCTCCCCCAAGCTTAAATTCTACATTGTCCCCAATGTAGAAATAAAAGAAGGAGGAAAAAGAAACTCACCAAATGATTCAGGTAATCAGGTATCCTTACACTATGCTCCGGGATTGTCGAAAATTAGTACAAGTGCACAAGAATTTTTCATCGGCATCCTACCTTCCGTCTTCGAGTAGCACTGCACAACATAGACAAACAAAATCCCAAACAAGACTATACGAAACAGCAATGACCAGACACCACATGTACATGCTCAGGCAAACAGTTAAATTGATCATTAAGAAGCAAAAATCAGTCCAAATAGGCAAACATTCGATCATCATCAACTAACAACTCCTCAATTCATCTTGCTAGAAAAATCAAGCAGACTATTACACCACAGAGAAATATACTGATAAATGATGAATTATCGGACTAACAGCAGTCTCCAAGATCAAAATTCACCAACTGAGTTCATAATTCCATGAGCAATCAACAATCAGCAACCCAAAATTACACCCAAGGCCATAATTAATCAATACACAAGGCGTATAAACCAAATTAATAGATGGAATTGCTGCCAAATGATTGCAATCAAATCATAAAACAATTAGCACTGCATCTGTGGCCAAACAATACAAATTCCCACTTAAGCTCATTACCTTCAACCATATCATGCTCAGGAAAAATCAGGAAAGTCATACCTGAGTTTGGAGATGGCAAACAAGATGGGGGAAAAAATGATCGGAGTAAGGTAGTTCAATGCAGTACAGCGGCGGCGACGCACAAGGGGAGGGGCGTCGAAACGCAGCAGTGGCAGTAGCGGCACCAGAACAGCAGCAATAGTAGTGAACAACGGCGCAGTGGATTCCAGGTCGCGCCGGTGTGAGAAGAGAGGCAGAGATGTGTGGTGGAGTGAAGAGGATTGGTGGTGGTATGGTTCGGTGGAGAAGGAGAAGGGGAAAGAAGTGATGGTGAAGATGGATGGTAGCTACTGGCGGCGGGTTAGTGCGTAGCAGCGACGGACGGTGGAGAGGTGAAGGGAAGGAGTGGGAATGGTGGTCGGAGTCGGGAGAGAGGGGTGGACTGGAGAGTGAAGGAGGTGGCGAGGACAGTAGCAGGGGAGGCGCAGTGGGTAGAAGCAGCGAGGGGCTGGTGGTTCGCCGGAGGCTCGAACAGCCGAGACGGAGGAGCAGCGAGATGGTGAGGAGAACGGAGGGATGGAGAGCGGCGGCTAGGTCGGAAGGTGAGAGAGGGTGAAGAAAGGGAATCGGGAATAGCAACCTTCAGAACGTTTTTTTTTTTAAGAGATTAAATAGGGACACGGTTTGTAACGAAACGTTGTTACAAACCGTGCCTCTTTGCAGAAACTCCTCCGGAGAAATGGCACGGACGACGACCGTCTGTCATAAATCGTGCCTGTTTGCAATCCCAAATTTATGTATTCCAGAAGTTTTTCTTTGCAATCCCAAATTTATTTTAACCAAGTGAAGAAAATATGAAAAACTTACATTGGGTTGCCTCCCAAGAAGCGTTTTTTTACCGTTATTAGCTTGACCTTCACCAATGTCAAGTACTCGGATCAAGCGGGTCAGTGATACCCAACGCGATCGGATCGGGCTCTATGTAAGGCTTCAGTCGAATCTTTCTTACTAGAAAATACCCCGAGTTCTTATGCCATAGCTCCACAGAATCATTTGGAAGAACTCGGTTCAGGTAGTATGGACCGGACCATCTTGTACTCTTGCTTCCCGGAAACATGCTCGACTTATGATGATAGAGAATCACTTGATCCCCTTGCTTGAATTCAACATGAGCACGGTCAGCAGAGCGTCTTTTTCTCTTCTTCCGTCTACTTCGGACCTCTAATTTTGAATCGGCTTCCTCCCTTGAGTTATGAATTTCCAATGCATGTTGTGGTAACAAAGCAGCATCAGGCAATATATCAGGAAGCTTCTCATCCACTTCGTTACAAGAAGAGGTCGGATTAGAGTTTTGTAACACCTTAAGCTCATGAAGCACCGGGTCCTCCTTGGTCATTTGGGTAAATTTATTCCTATCAACTTGTGGCCCATCCCATTCTTTATCAACCCCAATCATAATAGAAGTGCACCGTTCTAAGTGGTGCACTTCAGGCGACTCTGTAGGCAAATTTGATATATCCAACTCAGCAATCAAATCCTTCATCTTTAGATTTTCTTTGGTTAGATCATCTACTTGAATCTTCAAAGCGTCCACCAATCCTGAAAGTGAATAAAACTGGGTTAATAAAGGTTTAAGCACATCATCCAATATAGTTGTAAGAACAAGAAAAACGTTCTCAACTTTCCCTAACATGTCGTTGGATGAATTCATCAAGCCTGCTCTCTTGCATGGGTGGACTTGTCTCAGGCCGGAGCGGTATACGTGGGGTTGTCATCCCGCTAGGATTAGAAAATTGAGCTTTCCACGCAATTATTTCTCCAAAACTAGCGTGACAATTAGTCTTGTCTTGATCTTCAGCTCCACAATTCTCACAGAAGAGGTTAAAAGATGTTGGGTTTTGGCCATAACCCAAATTATAATTTTCAAAATCATACCTCTGAGTACTTGTATAAGGCTCGGATGAAGAAAATTGATAGGATTTTACATCATACATACCTGGATCCATTTGTTCGACTTCTTCTTAAAATAGCCTCAAATAAGAAAAACAAAGGGAAAAAAAATCAAAGCAAAAATAAAGACCTAGAAACACCAATAGAGATAACAACTAATGTTAACAAATTGGTCCCTGGCAACGGCGCCAAAAACTTGATGTGGCTAAAACGTACCCGCAAGTGTACGAGGTCAGTTGTAGTAGTCAAGTGTCGATCCCACGGAGACCAATATAATATTAATTGAAACGCTATCAGTGAATTAGGTCGAATGGATGTGAATAAGGACGAACCAAGCTAACTAGGAATAACAAATAAAAACAGATAAATATATATGGATAAATGTGTCTAAGGTTAATGATCACCGCAACAATGCTTCAGTAAATAAAATCACACGCTGCCTGAATCTAGTCCAATTAATTGAAGGTAAGACATCTAGGGTAATCTACTAACTCCTTTCAGATGATAGTAAACGTGTTTGAACTAACTAACAATCGCTGTCGCGCAGAGCTAATCTCATTCAAACCCATTAACGCTCTCAGAGTCTAGGAATAAACTGAAATAACATTCTCTGTCGCGCTCCGCTAAATTAACCTAAACATAGAACATCTATGATGACTTAGTATCCTCAAGAGTAATTAAGTCGCTTTCGCACAAATAACACTCAGGTTCATTCCTAGGATTCCGGTAAAAGTTACCACCTTTCAGTCTCAAACTCTACCTGACTACTTATTAAAGTTATCACCTTTCAGTCTCAAACCCTAAGATGATTCCAATCAGCTAAGCTAGAACGGACATAAAGTATCTAGAAACGAATCAAATAATATTTCAATTCAGGCAAACATATAATTCCAATTACATACGCATTATCTGGATCACCATAACCTTAAAACTAGGAATTTAGCTAAGCATGATCGAAGACATATCCGAAAGATTTAAACTAGCAATCAACATATATGAATTATTCAATAAACAAAGGAGATAAGAAAACTTAGTCTCGATGATGAAAATAATCCAAATTGATCCAAGCTAGAACGATAAACACCGTCTTCGAATCAAACGAAGGCAAAAGAAAATTCCCTCTTGAAGATTTGTCTGCGGTGGAAAATGTCGAACTCCTAAAAACCAGAACTAAAAAACTCCCAAAACAAAAACCTAAAAGAAACTTGCCACCCAACCTAATAACTCCTTGCACAAGTCTACGTAACCTCCTCTAATGGGCCCCTCAAATGTCAGCTCCTCTCCTTTATCACTTGTGCATATGGGCCGGCCCACTAAGTTTGTTGTTGTCCTCCTCCGTATGGGTTGGTCCATCACAACTTTCTAATTAATACGGTCCAAATTCAGTAGCTCTCGTCTCGTACTAATCCGCCTAAAAATACCTGAAACACATAAAAATAGGGTGTAGACTCTGTTTGTAGCGAAATTATCAACGGGATGATAACTAAGCAATTGTAGGGCAGAGATCAAAGAGAACGGTATAATCTTAACACTAAGAGAACAAGACGAGAGAATAAGGTTGAAACTTGAACTTTCTTGTGGTATTGGTATTACGGCGTAGTACGATCTTCCTACAAAAGGCTGGCGTTAACCTTTATATATGTTAACCCTAGGATCTTACTAAGGAAATAATATCTTTTCCTTTTCCTTCTAACGATATAATAAATATGGTAAAAGATATTCTTTCATCTTATCCTTTACCATTTACACGAATATAATATAGAACAAGGTAACTAAGTGGCGGCTGACCTAATTTTCATAGCTTAACGACACGTTCTTCTTTATAACGTCACGTCGACGCCATCTTCCGTTTCATACGTCGCGTCGCCTCTATCCTTCTACGCGTAGCTTTCACGCGTTCCATAGTCGTCGTATTTTTAGGCACAAACAATACCCCTAAGGCGTCTTACAGAGCTTAATGTCAAGTAGAGCTGGGAGACGCCTTCTTTCTTTGTAGAATACGTCTTCAAAATTACTGGAACGCGTTGATGATAACGTCATCAAAATTCTCGACATCGTCGTTAAGCTTCAATCAGGATTTTTCTTCAATTCTTAACACGTGCCGGGGGAGAAGCTTTGTTTCCTGTGCCGGGAACGTCGAAACGCAACGGCCAGTTTTCCCAATGACTATAATGCCGTTGAATACTCCTTGATTCTCGCGACCTTCTCTGGCTATATAATGGGTGAATCTCCAATCTCATTTACTTTTCTGCTCCCATCTGATTACTCACTATCGTCTTCTTGCTTCCTCTTTACTTTGATCCGAAAGCTCATTATTTCTCTTCGTACCTTCTTCCAAACTTCTTCTTATTACTTCCAGATGGCCTCCTTCTACGTTCCCAAGTTTATCTTGAAGGGCTCCGACTGTAAATTAACAGAGGTACGTGACGTTGAAAGGTTACGGTCTCTGGCGAATCTTGGTCCTGAGGTGGAGATCGAGATACCTCCTCCCGGGGTATTTGCTGATGCGCACCGGCCGGGATGGATTGCGGTGTACGAGTATCCTTTTCTTACTGGCCATCGCTTTCCTTTCTCGCCGTTGGTCAAGGCGTTCATGCTCGCTTTGGGGGTTGCAGTGGGGCAGCTCCTGCCAAGCGTTTGGAGGATCTTTGGTACTTTAGACGACGTGGTGGAGAAATATGGCGTCGATCTAGCCGTCGAGGATATCGCTCATTCTTTCAACGTCCAAATGAAGACGGTGGGAAGAGTAGGCCTTAAGTCTTGGCCGAAGGCGCCTAAGATCGCGATCGAGGGGAGTCAGGCCGATCTTCACTGGGCCGAATACTTTTACTTTGTGAAGAAGTCTTCTCTTGGCGAAGACTGTGCTTGGTTGGTTGACTGCTGGAATCCTACAGGTAAACTTTGATTTCTTTGAAACTCGCACTATGTGTTCAAGGCCTGGATCTTATTTTTTTCTTCCTTTATGTAGTGAATACGGATGCTATTATAGTAAGGCGAGAGACCTAGAAGGTCATCGATAGGATTCTTGCCATTCCTGAAGCGGATCGGACTTTCCATGGTCATGACGGAAAAGGGCGTCGAATTGCTTCCGTACTCCCGGCAGGTAACGCGTTTGTTCATCTGAGTTTTACTCGGTTCTTCTTTCTTTTTTCTCATGATTCTTATACGTGTGATTTTGGTTCTTTCAGTTCTGCGGACTTATCTCGCGTCCGTGGTGGAGGGTTGTCCGCGTCGGCTTTGGTAGCGTCGCGTAAAAGGAGTCGCGCCGAGGAGATGGCGGCTTCAGGGACCACGCTTCAGGCCAGCCCTATGATTTCTTTGCTTTCATCCCCGTCTCCTTCGTCTACTCCGGCGAAGAGATCGCGTAAGGGCAAAGAGAAGGTAATCGAGAAGTTGGACTTTGGCTACGAGTCTGTAGACGACTTTCCGGGGGTGATTTCTCGTGCGGTCGCGTCTGGGAGATCGTTTATCCCTGCCATGAAACAACTTCAAAATCCTCATTCCCTTGATTACTACTTGTCGAGGGAAACTGAGGACGTGATGGGCGAATCTCTCGCGGCGCAGTGGCAGGTATGTTTCAATTTGAATTGCTTTCTTTTTACTGGAGCTTTTGTTCTCGCTCTCTGTAATATACGTATTTGAATGTCTTCTTTCTATAGGCTCTTCAAGCTTCTTTATGCGCATATGGGCTCTTCTCTGATTTCGTTGATCGAACGAGGTCTATGGAGGCTACACAATCGGCCGACGAGATAAAGATTAAGGAGCTTACGTCGTTGGTCGAGGCGTCAAAGAAGGCGGAGAACGAGGCGAAAGAGAAGGTGGAGGCAGAGTTCAAGCTTCGTGAAGATCTTTCTGGGCAAGTCAAGGATCTTCAAGCCAAGATTGGTGCTTTGGAGATTGAGAAGGCCCGGGTGGAGTTTTGGTCTTGGTGCTTTGGTGCTTTGGAGACCTCAAGAATGTTGCGAAGTATTGGTCTTGGTTATCTCGCGTGGAGGTCATCGAGGAGTATGTTGCTGGTCATACTCATGGATGGGACCCGGTGAAGGAGCGAAGGGAATTCAACAACGCGTACCCGGAGCGTCCCGAGGGCGTTGAAGTGGGACCTACACCGATGAAGCCTCCGGCTGAGCCCCATATTGAAGAAGATGTTTATTCCTCCAAGTGGCCTACCTGAATCCTCCTATACGCCTCCTTCTTATGTCTCCATACGCCAAGATGATAAAGATCCTAAAACACTCAATTTTTTTTATATATCACTCATCTTGCTTGGGCGCCCTTTCGGGTTTTCATCCCAACCACTCAATAATTGTTCCAGGCTCACGAAACTCACATCACTCAAGACTTATTTTTGCCCCAGCCTAATGCCGGTCAAGCCACCTTCTTATTGCATAGATCTTGCTATCCAAGGATTTTGTATGCCTTTTTTCAATTTTTGTGGCTTTTTCATACAATATATTCAATAAGCTCATGCAGATACAACCAACACCCAAATAATTACATGTGAATACATTCTCCTCCCCCATACTTAAACATTGCATTGTCCTCAATGAAATAGAAGACATAAAAACGAACCCAGGGAAGGAGACAGAAAACTCACATACAAGGTCGGATGACCTTCCTCCAATAAAACTCAAAGTGTGGTAGAATGAGAAACTAGATGAGCACTAAATGTAATCCAATAATTCATAGCTCATCTAAAGCAAAAGAAAGAATACCTCCAATGTAGAAGGTGAACCAAACAAATCAACTCCTTGCAAAGAACATGGTCACCAACAAGCTAAGCTCCAACGAATGTAGATCTAGAATGATAGTACTAATGAAACCAAACTTGATGTAATACAGCTCCTTACTTTCTTTTCTCTAATTTTTTTTCTTTTCTCTATTTTTTTAATCCGATATATTATTTTTTTGTCGGAATGATTTTCGGTTTTTTTTTTTTTTTAGACGGGAGAGAAGACTTACAACGAGATTGGCTACTGACTGTAGCGGACCCTAAGCTTCGGTGATTTCCTCCTGTCGATAGAAAAACTAAAAAGAAAATTAAACCGAACAAAACAAACTCAAACAAACTCAAACCTCGGGTTGCCTCCCGAGTAGCGCCTTATTTTATGTCGTGGCTCGACATGAAACTCAAGAGATTTAACTAACGCCATTTGGCTTTGTAAAAACAGTCTCTTGTCTGAATTCCCTCTTGAACCACTCATGGAACGCCTTGAATCTCGTCCCTCTTACCTTGACCACCTTGTCTTTAGCAATGAAGGTGGTTTCATTCACTTTCTCCTCCTTGACCGTATCAGGAGGTTGTTTAAGCTCAATATCAAGTGCCTGCACACTAGACATCAATGGTATCTCGCATGGCGAGGTCAGTAATGGAGGGCGATTGCCCAAAGGATATGAAGAGAGCTTACCTTTAGGCTCTGGCTTAGCCTGACACTCCTGCATATTAGTAGACAAAGCAAAATCTACTTTTGGGGGCTCTAAGAGATTCTCTAAAACAGGTTGCAATTCATCCTTACAAGTAGGCTTAATCACATCAATAGCACATAGAGAATTCATCCTTACAGGTTGCAATTCGTCCTTTCAATCTCTGGGTCAAAGGCAACAAGAGATGAATCAGTAGCACGGGTCTGAACCATAAAGGTTCACACCAAACAGTTGATAATTTCACAATTAACGCAGAATCAGAAAAATTTCAATTCCCCGGCAACGACTCCAAATTTGATGAGGCTAAAGTCGTAGTGCCAAATCAAAGAAAACCCTAAACACTAACTAGAGTATAGCAAGTAAGTAAGGTCGAACCCAAGGGAATCAAAACACCAAATCAATGCAGTCAAGTGAAATATCAACTAGTAACAAGTAACCAAAGGGGGGGGGGGTTTGATTGCAAGAACACACAAGTAACCAATAACAAGCAGAGGAAGTTTGGGTGAGAATATGATGAGAAGGGGTTTCACCTAGCAAGTATCCACACAACAGTCAATCAAGTTGATCATAGATTTATCTCAAGTTCTATTCAATCCTAGGGAATGTTCCTATTCCAATCTTTAATATATCAGCAGGCCAACCGGTCCTGATAATACTTACTATTCAGCAATTAGGGAAACCTCTCAAGATTAGATGAAATAGCAGCAAAGGGCACAAGAATCATAAGGATGCATGCAATAACTTACAACCGTCAAGTATTAACATGCAATCAATTCTCTTTCATAAAAGCAATCAACTACCAGATCATGCAGATATGAATGCTACAATGACAAAGAATTCCACCGTATATTCCTAGTCTAGCAATAGAAAACTATCAATCAAACTAGGTGATCAAGCTAGCAAAACTAATAGAAATCAATAGATGAAGAACAAGAGAATTAATACAAACCCATAGGAAAAGAACAAGAGTTTAGAAATCTCACAACTTAATAACTGAAGGTTTCAACCGCTAAGTAAAACAATGGAGATTAGTTCCTGCTCATGGTTGCAAAACTAAATTGTCTGATGGAAAAGATGATGACAGCCAAACAAGGCTGCTAGGGTATATAAAGAGTTCAACCCTAAAGATATATGGTAAAAGAAATATCCTAAACGAAATAATAAAATAAGGAAAAAGAAATAAAACAAAAAAAGGTAAACAAGGAAAGTCCGGAATGTCTTCGGCCTCGTTGTGGCGATCCCCATAGATGCCTGGCGATCGCGGTCTTCATGTAAAGCTTTGCCTTGTCTCTGTCGCCCCATGGCGATCGCCCTAATCTCTCGAACTCATGTAATGCTTCTGTTGTAGAATGGTGATCGCCATAGTGAAGGTGGCGATCGCCGCTGCTCCGAAGAATATCTTCAAGTCTTCATGTCTTCAATGTTTGATCCTCTTCTTCTTCGGTTCTGGTCTTCATTTCTTCACTTCTTCATAAACAACTCAGAATATAACAATAGCTCCAAATACTTGTGATAACACTCCTAAACTAATGTAATAACCCCTAGTTACGCCATACAAAGTGTAGCGTATCAAATACCCCCATACTTAGACTTTTGCTCATCCCGAGTAACTTACAGAAAAGCTACCCATACAATAAAATACTCAAAGCCTCAGGAAGTACAAGAATATCTCCTAGTGATTACATAACCAATAAACTCCTCCAAAACACACAAAACACAACATCAATAATCAAGAACAATGTGATAAAATAAGCACATACCCAGAACTACACCTTATTCCTCCAAGTGGCCTACCCGAATCCTCCTATACGCCTCCTTCTTATGTCTCCATACGCCAAGATGATAAAGATCCTAAAACACTCAATTTTTTTTTATATAACACTCATCTTGCTTGGGCGCCCTTTCGGGTTTTCATCCCAACCACTCAATAATTGTTCCAGGCTCACGAAACTCACATCACTCAAGACTTATTTTTGCCCCAGCCTAATGCCGGTCAAGCCACCTTCTTATTGCATAGATCTTGCTATCCAAGGATTGTGTATGCCTTTTTTCAATTTTTGTGGCTTTTTCATACAATATATTCAATAAGCTCATGCAGATACAACCAACACCCAAATAATTACATGTGAATACATTCTCCTCCCCCATACTTAAACATTGCATTGTCCTCAATGAAATAGAAGACATAAAAATGAACCCAGGGAAGGAGACAGAAGACTCACATACAAGGTCGGATGACCTTCCTCCAATAAAACTCAAAGTGTGGTAGAATGAGAAACTAGATGAGCACTAAATGTAATCCAATAATGCATAGCTCATCTAAAGCAAAAGAAAGAATACCTCCAATGTAGAAGGTGAACCAAACAAATCAACTCCTTGCAAAGAACATGGTCACCAACAAGCTAAGCTCCAGCGAATGTAGATCTAGAATGATAGTACTAATGAAACCAAACTTGATGTAATACAACTCGTTACTTTCTTTTCTCTCATTTTTTTTTTCTGCACTCTATTTTTTTAATCCGATATATTATTTTTTTGTCGGAATGATTTTCGGTTTTTTTTTTTTTTAGACGGGAGAGAAGACTTACAACGAGATTGGCTACTGACTGTAGCGGACCCTAAGCTTCGGTGATTTCCTCCTGTCGATAGAAAAACTAAAAAGAAAATTAAACCGAACAAAACAAACTCAAACAAACTCAAACCTCGGGTTGCCTCCCGAGTAGCGCCTTATTTTATGTCGTGGCTCGACATGAAACTCAAGAGATTTAACTAACGCCATTTGGCTTTGTAAAAACAGTCTCTTGTCTGAATTCCCTCTTGAACCACTCATGGAACGCCTTGAATCTCGTCCCTCTTACCTTGACCACCTTGTCTTTAGCAAATGAAGGTGGTTTCATTCACTTTCTCCTCCTTGACCGTATCAGGAGGCTGTTTAAGCTCAATATCAAGTGCCTGCACACTAGACATCAATGGTATCTCGCCTGGTGAGGTCAGTAATGGAGGGCGATTGCCCAAAGGATGTGAAGAGAGCTTATCTTTAGGCTCTGGCTTAGCCTGACACTCCTGCATATTAGTAGACAAAGCAAAATCTACTTTTGGGGGCTCTAAGAGATTCTCTAAAACAGATTGCAATTCATCCTTACAAGTAGGCTTAATCACAACAATAGCACATAGAGAATTCTTATCAATGGGATCCATGTCATAAATATTATACTCTACCTTATCCCCATCAAACTCCATAGAGAGAGTACCACTATTAACATCAATTTTCGTTTGTGCTGTTTTCATGAAAGGTCTACCTAACAGTATAGGTGTGACATTATTAGCATGCTCCATATCCAACACAAAGAAATCAGCAGGAAAAATCAGATCACCAATCATAACAAGAACATCCTCAACAACCCCTTTTGGGTATACAGTAGACCTATCAGCAAGTTGAATAACAGTTCTTGTTTTATGCAAAGGTCCTAAGCCTAGTGATTCATACAAAGAGTAAGGCAAAACATTGATTGATGCACCTAAATCTAGCATGGCTTTGTCAAATTTAGTTTCACCAATCACACATGGAATGATAAATATGCCTGGATCACCACATTTCTTAGGCATGCGTTTTTGAAACACAGCAGAAACTTGTTCACTTATTTCAACTTTCTTCTTTCCTTTCAGTTTTTGGTTTCTTTTAATAGTACAAACTTCTTTCAAAAACTTAGCAAATCTAGGAATACTCTTTACAAGTTTGAGCAAAGGAATGTTTACCTCACACCTACTAAAGGTTTCGAAGATTTCTTTGTCGTCATCCAGTCTTCGAGTATCCTTCAACGCCTCAGAAAAGGGAGCAACAGGCTTCTGAGAGAATGGAGGTGGAAGATTTGGACGAACATAATCATCAATGTACTCAGGGGTCTCCCGGCGATCGCCATCAACAACTGGCGATCGCGGTCGCGAGAAGTATGTTTCTGCAGAAGACCCGCGATCGCGGGTATCAATCCGCGGTCGCGGATTGTTGTCGAATTCTGATGCAGTTTCTGGAGTGGCGATCGCGGTCGGGATGCAGATCCTGTTTTGTTTTCTGTAATCTCATGGCGATCGCCACTCAGATATGGCGATCGCGGTTTTGGCACAGAACAGTCATTTAACGTTTTTCCGCTCCTCAAGAACACTGCACTGACGTTCTCTCTCTAGTTTCTTACCGGTTCCTTGGCCTCTAATTTACTCACAGCTTGAGCAATCTGTCCTAACTGATTTTCAAGATTTTGGATGCTTGATTCCGTTTTAGCGTTTTGTTGCATCACAGTCTGAGCTAAGGACTTGATCATATCTTCAACAGTCATGGAATTCTGAGGTCTAGGTTGCTGATAATTAATATTATGAGAATCATACCTTGGCCTTGGTTGCCATCCACCAACAGCGTTTACCTCAGCATTCGGCTCTTGGAGTTGTTGACCACCACTTTGCAGCATAAAAGACTTCATCATATCTTTCAGTTCATTCATGTCAGTCTGTAATTGATCTGAATTAATTGCATTGACTGAGTGGGATCCCTGTCTACTGCCAAACTGCCTTGAACTCTCAGCTAGCTCTTTAAACATTTCAGTGGCCTGAGGTATAGTCAGTTTCAGAAAATTACCTCCACAAGATGCGTTTACCATTCGACGATCCTCATCAATCAGGCGACTAAATAAGTACATAAGGAGATCTTGGTCAGTATAACTATGGAATGGACAGCTTGAGCAAAGCTTCTTGAATCTCTCATAATATTCATAGAGACTCTCAGTTGAGTGTTGTTGAAGATTCGTGATCTGCTTCTTCAAGCTGCTCAGTTTTGTAGCTGGAAAATATTTCTCTAAAAAGACCTTTTTCATCTTAGCCCATGTATCAAAACTCCCTGGAGCTTGATAATAGAGTCAATCATTAGCAGCGTCTTTCAGAGTAAATCCAAAAGCTCTCAGCATGACCTACTCCTCAGTAATACCTCTTGGCTTCATACTAGAACATATGGAATGGAATTGAGCCAAGTGTTTGTTGGGATCTTCTCCTACTAAGCCATGGAAATGTGGTAGCTCATGAATTAAACCAACTTTTAATTCAAAATTCACACCTTCTTCAATCTCAGGAAACCTCACTGCCAAAGGTTGTTGGTTTAAGTCTGGGGCAGTGAGTTGCCTCATAGTAGGCAATGGCGGTCCATGTCGATCACCCATCTCGTTCTCTTGGTTCAGAGCTGCTCTTTGGTTCCGAAGGAACGTCCTTTCAATCTCTGGGTCAAAGGCAACAAGAGATGAATCAGTAGCACGGGTCTGAACCATAAAGGTTCACACCAAACAGTTGATAATTTCACAATTAACGCAGAATCAGAAAAATTTCAATTCCCCGGCAACGGCGCCAAATTTGATGAGGCTAAAGTCGTAGTGCCAAATCAAAGAAAACCCTAAACACTAACTAGAGTATAGCAAGTAAGTAGAGGTCGAATCCAAGGGAATCAATACACCAAATCAATGCAGTCAAGTGAAATATCAACTAGTAACAAGTAACCAAAGGGGGGGTTTTGATAGCAAGAACACACAAGTAACCAGTAACAAGCAGAGGAAGTTTGGGTGAGAATATGATGAGAAGGGGTTTCACCTAGCAAGTATCCACACAACAGTCAATCAAGTTGATCATAGATTTATCTCAAGTTCTATTCAATCCTAGGGAATGTTCCTATTCCAATCTTTAATATATCAGTAGGCCAACCGGTCCTGATAATACTTACTATTCAACAATCAGGGAAACCTCTCAAGATTAGATGAAATAGCAGAAAAGGGCAAAAGAATCATAAGGATGCATGCAATAACTTACAACTGTCAAGTATTAACATGCAATCAATTCTCTTTCATAAAAGCAATCAACTACCAGATCATGCAGATATGAATGCTACAATGACAAGGAATTCCACCGTATATTCCTAGTGTAGCAATAGAAAACTATCAATCAAACTAGGTGATCAAGCTAGCAAAACTAATAGAAATCAATAGATGAAGAACAAGAGAATTAATACAAACCCATAGGAAAAGAACAAGAGTTTAGAAATCTCACAACTTAATAACTGAAGGTTTCAACCGCTAAGTAAAACAATGGAGATTAGTTCCTGCTCATGCTTGCAAAACTAAATTGTCTGATGGAAAAGATGATGATAGCCAAACAAGGCTGCTAGGGTATATAAAGAGTCCAACCCTAAAGATATATGGTAAAAGAAATATCTTAAACGAAATAATAAAATAAGGAAAAAGAAATAAAACAAACAAAGGAAAATAAGGAAACTCCGGAATGTCTTCGGCCTTGTTGTGGCGATCGCCATAGATGCCTGGCGATCGCGGTCTTCATGTAAAGCTTTGCCTTGTCTCTGTCGCCCCATGGCGATCGCCGTAGAGTCATGGCGATCGCCATAATATCTCGAACTCATGTAATGCTTCTGTTGTAGAATGGCGATCGCCATAGTGATGATGGCGATCGCCATAGTGATGGTGGCGATCGCCATAGTGATGGTGGCGATCGCCGCTGCTCCGCAGAATATCTTCAAGTCTTCATGTCTTCAATCTTTGATCCTCTTCTTCTTCGGTTCTGGTCTTCATTTCTTCACTTCTGCATAAACAACTCAGAATATAACAATAGCTCCAAATACTTGTGATAACACTCCTAAACTAATGTAATAACCCCTAGTTATGCCATACAAAGTGTAGCGTATCATTACGTCATAGACACGGAGCATGTATTTTAAAAATGAAACAACTCAGAATGCTTTAAGACGTTGGAGAGAAAATATGCTTATGCACTTAAATAATCATGATGACTTGACATGACGACATTCTAAAGCTACTCCTAGTCGACGCGACCCCTTGCCGCCTCGACGCTATGACGATGACATGATTATGCAGAAAGTAAACTTACTTAGACATGTGAAACTTGGTAAATATGCACTTCAACTTAGCTAACAATCAATGAAGTTCTTACCGGCCTTCCCAAGACGCGTCGAGTTTCCCAACGCTCTTATCCTTAGGAGCTTTTCATTTCGGTGTTGGAAGATTCTTTTCTCAACTATCTTACATGGAACATTTTTTCTTTTGGTGTTTCGATTGTAACTTCTTGTGTTGCTCATTTTGGAGAATTGCTTTTTCTTTGCGAACTTGAGGAGGATTACTTCGATCTTACGCTCTCTTTGGCGTGGTCTTTAGCTTGCATCTTGAGACACGATCTTTCTTTTTCTTTCAACTTGATGAGGTATCTCTTTCTTTTCCTCGAATTTGAGTAAGATATGAAGGGTTCAGGTTCTATAGAGAGCTTACTTGGTTTTGTTGTACTTTGTACTTCTTTAGGCGACTCTTAGTGTCGTTTCTGAGCTTGAGACTGTCTTGATCCGTCGCGTTCTTGTATTCCACTTAGTTCGTACTTTGAATGATAGCTTGGAGATCATATAATGATGGAGTTCTTGATTTTATGTCTAAAAATGTTGGAGAAGGATGTCGTTTAGGACGTTGTGTCCATCAGACGCGTTTAGGAGAAGGCGTCGCGTTGAGGGTCGACGTTGAAAACTTGTTGTAGCTGACTGACTTCTATTGACTTTTAATCTTTGGCATCACGCTTTGCTCTTCATCTTGCAAACTTGAGAGCTTCTGTCGCCTTGTTTATTTAATGATGACTTGGGTATCCTATCCCCCCTTGTGATGATTTTAGGATGGTGTTCAGAGTGAGATTCTCACATAGTAATTCTATTCAAAGTCGTCATCTTGCCTGACGCCGTCATTTTTTGTTGTACTCTTATTTAGCTTGAACAATAAAAATTCTGAAAAGCCTATCCAATCAAGTGTGATTTAGATCATAAAGACTTTAAGGAGAAAGCTTAACGAAAGACTTAGGAGGTTATCTTATACTTGACATGCAATTCTTCTACTTTTCAGTTTATGAGCGTATATGAAGGTAACATGCATCTTATGCTAATTGAATCTTATTTATCATGCATGTTCAGGTGAGATATGATCATGGAAACTTGGTATTTGAATAAAGATATAGAATAAATGAGTAGAGAACTTAGCTTATGAGCTCTTGTTTGCTCGTGATTAGATCGAGATGCATCATCTATCTTTAGCCTTTGTAATTGGCTTCTTGGACGTCGTGTTCCTTAGACACCGTCATGGTCGTACCAAACTTGTGGAGATATTACCCCTTGTCATGGAGATGCGAATAAAGCAACGCGGTGTTTCTTGTCTTTGGAGAGGAGTTCGTCTGACGTTGTCTTTGACGTCTCAGGAATGTGTTGTTCATGACGTCTTAGCGCCTTGATCGTCTTCTTGGAGGGTCTTACATGATCTTTTTAATCCATAGCTGATTTCCTTGGTCTCTTATTGGCTCTTAACGATTCGCTCATCGTTTATAAGCGAGATACGGCGTAGTCATCATATGCAAGTAAAAACGATACAACATGCTTAGGTAGATGTATACCATGCTTAATCAAGGTACAAACTTTATGAACTTCTACTTAACCATAAAATTCTGATCTTTTAAATTCCCATGCTATAATCTTGAATCTCAAATAAGAATAAAAAGATTTATTTAGATCAAGTCTAACATGCTTTTCTATGGTGAATATGCAGATCTAGATATGGAAATCTTATGATAATGAACTTAAGAATTTTCCTTTAGCATGATTTCTATGCAACTTATTCTGAATTGGCATGGATATAATCAAGTTGAACCCTTTAGAACTCAAAGGAAGATGATTATGGATAGATATTACCTTTTTGGTGAAAGAGAAATCTTCCTTGGAGAACAAGCAACTTTCTGGATTCTGCAGTCATTTTGTTTATGTCGGTCTGCTCTGTAGAAAATTTGGAATTGTATGATTCCAATGCCATACGACCGATAATGAAGTCTACTTTAATACCTCAAAATTTTATTGAATTTGGACATCGGACGGGAGAGATACGAGATCTTCAAAATTTTGTCGCAGACAGCTACGTGAACCGGGAATGATTTCGGATTTTGATCTTCTTCTTTGATCTTTGAAGGCTCGTTAGGTTTTGGCTTTTTTTGTGAAGAAGAGATGGTTTCTTTTGATGAAAATAAGGCACTTTTTTTATCATGCCCCACGGTGGGCGCCATTGTTTGTAGCGAAATTAACAACGAGGTGATAACTAAGCAATTGTAGGGCAAAGATCAAACTTTACGGTGCCAACACTTCATCTAGAAAACACCATTGATAAAAGAGAGAGAACTCGAGATACTTGTGTATTACTTGGGGAAAAAAAGGCTACTTTACAATGATAAGGGAGTCATTTATTTATAGGCAAACCCTAGTTCTATCTTTAAGGAAAGAATCTTATCTTTTTCCTTATATCTTTAACCTAATATAAAACATCGTAACAAATATTCTTTCTAATATCTTTTACTATTTACATAATAAATATTAAATAAAAGACATAAATATATTCAACCAACTTCATCTTGATCTTGACGACGCCTTCATACTCGTTCTTTCTCGTACTCGTCGTCTACGCGTAGCTCTGCTCGTCGATATACTTAATCTTCACATAGGTGACCTTGGGAACTCGTAGATAATCAAGGAAACTCGTAGTTGATCTCGTAGGTGATCTCGTAGATGACCTCGTAGAGGAGCTCATCTATCTCGTAGATGATGTCGGGGACCATGTTGATGGTGTCACGGTGATGAATGACCTTGGGAGCCTCGTTAAAAGCTCTTCTTAGGAAAACCTCGTGGGAAAAACCATGAGAAGAGTAAAAAGAGTACTCCGTATTGAACATCGTGATGTCGACGATCATGTCACTTGCTTAGATGTCTTCTATTGGTCACCCCGTCTTTATGTACATTCCAACGTGTTGACCCTACGAACACGTCGCAACCATAGTGGTATTTATAGGCACAAACAGGGAGCATGTTAGGAGAGATTACGTTGGCAACCTATGCCAGGGTATCAATATACAAGCAAAGTTTGCAGTAATGGAGATCGAATCGCCTTACAATATCATCCTAGGCAGACCTTGGCTACACGATATGAAAGTTGTACCCTCAACGTATCACCAGTCCCTGAAATTCCCGTCTCCATGGGGAATCCAAGGGATCAAAGGCGAGCTTCAAGTTGCGAGAAAATGTTATAACATTGGAGTAAGAAACGCCACTAAGGTATCAGTGAGTAAGGAAAAGAAAGCGTAGCAATCAAGGGATCGCGAAGAAAAGGCTAGGGGTGGAAAATCAATCCCCGACGCGACGAGAAAAACAAAATTCGCCAAGCCAGAAGATATCAATCTACCAAGTAAGTACGAGCAGAAAGTCCAAACAAAGAGCGACAACTTAAGCTGCATGTTCCTAAAGCACCACCCGCCACGAGTCAAGTCTGACAAAAGCGATAAGAATTTCCAAATTTCCTACATTATTTTCTTTGTGTGTTTTTCCCGCATGAGTAGAATCAGTTTCTTTCAAGAGTTTCAATAAGTTAGTGTCGTTATCTTAGCGTCGGAGCGACAAGGGGTCGTGACGATTAGGGGTAAGCGTCAACGTCAAAGTTTGTTAGTCTATGAAGCATCTTTCTATTAATATATGAGTACACTTTTTTTCTCCGACGTGTTAAAGTATGCCGAGTTGTTCTATTTCCAAATTACTTGCTCTGTGTCTATGACGTAACACCAAGCTTAATAAGGCCGCGGCGAAAATCCGCGCCGGGGAGGAATTTCGTTAGCCTACGCATTCAAGGCTCCATGTACGCGTACGAAACGTTAGCCAAACGCCGACTCCGAGTCGACGCTTCCCATGATTGTTAGCGACGTGTGGCAATGGTCATGGGGAATGAAGCCCGGTACCTAAAGAAACCGACACGGTCCGCTGAGCAAAGAAGGGAAACCTATTGCCACGACCACTCTCCAGGAACGCGTACTCGCGCCTTCACGACCCCTCTGAGAGTCATGAATCCACGGGCAAAATGCCAAACCGGCAAGGAGGCGTCCACCGGCATCGTAAGTCCAAACAATTGAGAAATCGGACGCTACACGATGAATAGGCCCGTCGATTGAAAGAGTTCGACGTCGACCTAACCGCTCGCTTCGGGTTTGGAGGAAATGCTGGACCCAACCTTCATATAAGCCGGGAACGTAATAAAAGCAGCCGCAATGACTGTACCATCTTATCGAGTAAGTAAAACTCCCTAACGCGTTCATTACAAACAAAGTATCATACCAGGGGTAGAAAACTACACCCTAAAGATAAAGTAGCAAAAGAGAAAAGCCAAGGACAAGCCTACGCACTCACAAAACGAGATACGCGTAAGAAGTCACGGAAGTTCAAGTCAAAAGGAAATAAGTTCTACACGTACGCGGAGCCAGATACGCGTACCAAAGTATAGCGTATAAGACATCAAAACCAGAGAAAGAGCAAGAAACGTCTCCGACGCGAAAAATAACGCGCACAACGCAAGAAACAAAGTGCAGGATATAGCAAGCAAAGCAAGCCCAAGAGTCTTTGGTAGCTCTAACTTAGTCCGCAGGGAGCCTAAGTCAAACCTACCAAAAGGGGTAGGGTTATGCCCAAATAATCAAACCAAAAACAACAACACCATTGCATAAGCAACGAGGAACTCATACGAGAAGAAACATCGTCGCCAAGAAGAACATGTCTAGACGTAACGACATACTCAAAGCATAAAAGATCCAGGAATCAAAGAGCTATATTATAGAAACCCATCAAGAAGGGCAAGAACATAAGTTTTTACAAGAAAACGCCCCGAAGATCGGTGACGCGCAAACAAAAGCAAAAGGAAATTTACAAAGAGCCCAAGGTAAAGACGATTCCGAAAAAAATCACGAAGATTCACTCTCGCCTTCAGAAGAGCTCGACGAAGAACCATCCGCATCCTCGTATTCGTGTTCGTCCTCGTCCTCACCTTCAGAGTCTTCCACGACGACTTCTTCGTCAAAATCCTCACCGTCTTCGACGCCTTCGTTAGGATCAACCTCATTAAGGTGAGGAGCATCCTCCTCCATGACGCGAGGATCCGCTGGAGGATTCAAGGGCGAAGAGCCCTCCTCGACGCCTTCAGGAAGCTCCGCAAACGCCTCCTCGAACTCCCTCCGCTCTTTTACTGGGTCCCAACCATGATACTGACCAGCACCGTACTGCTCAATGACCTCCACACGAGAAAGCCAAGACCAATAAAGCTTCACTTCCTTGAGCTCCGGGGCATACTTCTTCTCCGTCCTACCTATCTCGTCCTCCAAAGCAGCAATTTTCGCCTTCGAGTCCTCGACTTGCTTGGCAAGCTCGTCGTGAAGTTTGAGCGTCGCCGTGACCTTCTCTTGAGCCTCGCTCTCCGCCTTACGCGATGTCTCGATCCTCGCATTAAGCTCTTTGATCTTCACCTCGTCGGCCGATTGCTTGCCTTCCATGGCCTTCATCCGATCAAAAAAATCGGAAAAGCGTCCCTAGATGCATAATGAAGATTGGAACGCCTAAAAAAATAGAGAAAAAGAAGTCAGAATCAAATCAAAGATTAGAAACTCGACGCAAAAAGTGAGAAAACCTACCTGCCATTGCGTAGCGAGAGACTCTCCCATCACATCCTCCGTTTCCACTGGCAAATAATAATCAAGCGGTGGAGGATTTTGAATCCCCTTCATGGCGGGCAGAAACGTCCTCCCAGACGCCACGACACGAGAGATAACTCCCGGGAAGTCGTCAACAGTCTCGAAGTCAAATTCCAATTTCTCAACAACCTTCTCCTTGCCCTTGCGTGACTTCTTCGCCGGAATTGAAGAAGGAGATGGAGACGAGACGAGTGAAATCATAGGCGTAATGTGGATAGGAGCCTCAGAAGCAGTTCCCTCTCCGTTACGACTCCTTTTCCGCGACGCGATAAGAGCGGATGCAGATTTTCCTCCGCTACGAACGCGAGAAACATCCACGGATACTAAAGAACGACAAAGAAATAAGAGGTTAAGACCCTTAAAGAGAAAGAGAACAAGATAGAGGAACGTGAACGCGTTACCTGTTAGAGCCGTAGAAGCGATGCGATGACCCTCCCCGTCGTGTCCATGAAAAGTTCGATCACTCTCAGGAATCT
The DNA here is from genome assembly GCA_029168935.1 of Oxyria digyna. Classification (NCBI taxonomy): domain Eukaryota; kingdom Viridiplantae; phylum Streptophyta; class Magnoliopsida; order Caryophyllales; family Polygonaceae; genus Oxyria; species Oxyria digyna. The sequence goes on along the minus strand of JAPVLV010000010.1, from coordinate 10,684,812 downwards.
CGAGGAGTATGTCAATGACCTTCTTCGTCTCTCGCCTCGCCACAATAGCATCTGTGTTAACTGTAAAAAAGTATAAGACAAGATCCCATGTAAGTAAAACATCGACGACCGATGACATGTATAGTAAAGATTTGAAAGAAAAAAACGTGAACTCCCTCGCAGGATTCCAGCACTCGATAAGCCAAGAGCACTCTTCACCAAGAGTCGATTTGTATACAATGTAGAAGAAGTTGGCCCAGTAACGATCAGCCTGACTCCCCTCAATGGCGATTTTAGCCGCTTTAGGATTTGATTTAAGACCTACTCTCCCGACCGTTCTAGTCTGGATGTTCAAGGAATGGGCAAGATCATCGACGACAATCTCGATTCCATGCTTCGCCGTCACATCGTCCAGAGCGCCAAAAATCCTCCAGACGCTCGGCAGAAGCTGTCCTACAGCCATTCCTAACGTAAGCATGAACGCTTTCGTCAACGGCGAGAAGGGAAACCGATGGCCAGTGAGAAAAGGGTATTCATATACCGCTATCCATCCCGGGCGGTATGCGTCGGCAGACACGCCTTGAGGGGGTATCTCGATCTCCACTTCAGGACCAAGATTCACCAATGACCTTAGCCTCTCGACGCTACCCTCCTCCGAAGACTTACAGTCGTATCCCTTCAAGATGTTCTTTGGCACATAGAAAGAAGTCATTTTAAGAATCAAGGAATAAGTGAAGAAGAAATTTGGGAAACGAGAGAAGGAGAAAATAATCTGTTGAGCGTGAGTAGATGAGAAAGCAAGGAGTATGCAGAATAAGCGAGTCGTAGAAGAGGTAGGAAGAAAATAAATCTTCTCCTTATATAGCCGAAGAGATCGCGAGAAACATGGAAGGAATTCAAACGGCATTATAGCCGTTACAGATGAGCGTTGCCGGCACAGATAGCGAAGCTCCCCATCTGTTGCATAGAAATGATTGAAGAGAAATGATTGAAGAGAAATGATGATCTAAGTTCTACGACGATACTAAAAATTCAAGTGACGTAATCATCAACGCGTTCCTAGTTTAATGAAGGCGTATTCCTTGAAGAAAGAAGGCGTCTCCCAGCTCTACTAGACGTTAAGCCCTGTAAGACGCCTTAGGGGTATTGTTTGTGCCTAAAAATACGACGAGTAAGGAACGCGTGACGAGCTACGCGTAGGATGATTGCGTCGACGTGATGAGAAGAAAGGAGGATGTCGTCAACGTAATGAGACGTGGAAAAGGTCTCGTTCTCCTTGAAGATTAAGTCGGCCGAGTAGATATTATCCTATTTCTTATTATATTGTTGTAATTGGTAAAAGATCCGGAAAAGAATATATTTTTACCTTATTGTTATATCGTTATTAGATAAAAGGAAGAGATAAGATCTCGTTTCCTAAAAGATATCATTAGGGTTAGCCTATAAAAAGAGGTTAACGCCTGCTTTGTAATCATTCAGCCACCACACGAGTAATACTAAGTTCAAGCTTCAAACCCTAAATTCTTACTTCGTCCTATATCGTTCTTGAGTGTTGAGATTATACCATATTCTTTGATCTTTTCCCTACAATTGCTTAGTTATCATCTCGTTGGTAATTTCGCTACAAACACCCCCCATAACTGGTTGAAGTCTGAGTGAAAATTAGTTGTTATTTATAGGATTATGTGAACATGTGATTGTGTCTCATTGGTATGAGTTATTTGTTTCTTCTTGTCTTGATTAATCTCAATATTCTTGCAATTTATTTGAACTCGAAATGCTAGCACCATGATTTCTTTACATGAGAAGGTCGTATTTGTTGTCCAAAAGAGTTCTCTTGATGATTTGAACCCTCATTATAAGCCCAAAGGATAGAGGATCTCTACAGCCGTCCCTGAAGTCTTGTCATGATTGCACATTCCTATGAGCCCCTTGTATTCATCTACATCTGGAATCTCTCATCATGACTTAATAAATTCACATTTTCCATCTATGATTTATGTATAATGTTCTATTGTACCATTTTTGGTAACTCACCCCCACATTATACTATTCTATTTTTTTTTGGAAAAATTGTGAAAGTGGAATGAATGTTTTGGTCCTCAAGAAGGAAAGGAAGCGTGGTCTCAAGATGGCGTGAAAAGAAGTTTCCGTGTGCTTTTTGGTAAGTTACTCACAGTAGTTATGTTGTCCTGGAAAAGATGAAGCGGTACCCAAAACCCTAAGATCTTATCAATTTGGAAAAGATCTTTCTCTTTCCAACTTGAAACGGTCTCAATCCGTTATATATACCCCTTCCTCAAAATTACAAAAAATTCCATCCCACTTAAACAAGAAAACCACCTCCTCAAAATCATTGACCCTCTCCTACTCATACTCAACTCTGCAAGCGTCATTCACTCATCACCGCCCACTTTCACCTTCAACCCTACAACCGCCCTCATCACCCTCTCTCCCACACACCCATCAATCCATTCCCCTGCAGACACTAACCCAATAAGTAAGGATACCAAAAGGATCACTCAGTGACGTCTCTGAGATTGTGGTGACTAAAGATGAAGATTCCAAAGGTTGAGAAGATGGTTACTAAAGAAGGAAGCCTCCAGAGTACAGAAAAACGGATAAGTTTAATACCCCTAAACAAGAAAAAAAAACACTCAAGAAGGCCGTGTACAATGAAAAGTTGGGCTGGTTCAGTGGCCTCAGTGAAGCATCTAAGAAACAACATGAAGAAGAAGTTGAAAAAGTTAACAAGACAGCTGGGATTCGATCCTTTGGTTCAGGAAACTTGTAAAGTTACTTCTTCAGAGTAATCTCGTCTCATTCTTCAAAGGGAACAGAACATCTCTGATTACTTTCAAATTGCTCCAACCCCACTCTTCTTCCCCAACCGCATTATCCCTCTTCTCTTTGCTCTTATTGTACACTTTCTCATGACTTATTACTCTTGGCTGCTAGCATGTTGATTCTCATACTTTTCTCTTGATATTGTGATTTCTTGAGCATTGGAGTCCTTATGAGTCATTACCTCGATTGCTTTCTTGTGTTCTGTATACTTCCTATTTAGGACTTCTGTTTTCAGTCTTTTTGATGATGCCAAAAGGGGGAAATTAGAGGATAGCAGGACTTGAGGGGGAATTCATGACTTAGTTGTAGTTCGTTGTTTTTCTGAGGGGGAATTTTTTTTTATTGTTAGTCTTTGTTCCTCAGCTAGTATATATGTCCCAGGTTTATACTCTTATTGTTAAGGATGTTTGTCATCATCAAAAAGGGGGAAATTGTTGAGATATGATGATGTTTTGACTGAATGACAAACATCCACTAATGGTTTACTTGAGTGCATAGGTATTGTTACTAGTTTGTGTGCAGGAACGAAGGAAGTCTACTTGTGCGTAGGCAGGAACAAAGGAAGTCTACTTGTGCGTAGGCAGGAACAAAGGAAGTCTACTTGTGTGTGTAGGCAGGAACAAAGGAAGTACAAACAAGTACAAAGGAAGTCTTGCTGGAATCCATGAGACGTAAGGTTACGTCGAATGGAAGACAGTTGTGAAGAATAAGTTCATCCGAAGAAGATTATTGGTCGAAGATATCTTGGAGGATGGTCTTGAAGAATTATGGAAAATTTGCATTTGAAAGAAGGAAAGAAGATCTTGTCAAAGAAGGAAAAGAAGATATCGTCAAATAAGGAAAGTGGCAACTAGGAAGAAGGATGGGCATTGGACGCGCGTGTGAGTGTTGTCAAAGAAATAAGGAAATATTATGCGCAAGGAATATTTCATTATGCGCTTTGTTTCCTTATTTGATCTCGGCGGCGCGCCGAAGTGTAAGACCCATGGTGACTACTTGGAGAACAAGTTGGAAGGTCACACGGAAGGAAAGATTTCTTAGGAAGAGATTTCCTTGTGAAAGATATTTTAGGAAGAGATTTCCTTGTGGAAAGATATTGTGAGATTTATGGTAAATTAGAACGACTAGATTGGTAGTTAGGTTTGAGCTATTTAGTGTGCTATATATTGTATGGGAATTACATAGCTTAGCAAGACTTTGAAGAGCGAAAACCTAATACTCGGTTTAGAGTTGTTCTAGGTGTGTGAGATTGAGATTCAAGTGAGAAGAGTGATCCGAGATCTAGCTAGGAAGTCTAGGTGAGTGATCAAAGTTCTATTGTAATCAAGATATCAATACAACAAGTAGACTCGTTCAAACTCTCTCTAGTGAAAGCTAGAGAGGAGTGGTTTTTCGCCTCGAGGACTTTTTGGTACTTGGGGTGTTTCCACTATATATCATCGTGTTCAGGTTTGATTTACATTATTGTTTGTCTTTCTGCATAATCTACTTATCAAAGAACAATAGCTTTTGTTCCTTGAGTTTTTATACGCTAATCGATCCAATAGGAAAAAAACAGCTAAGTGATGCGGTGACATTTTTACAAATAGTGAGAAAAAAAATGACTCCACAACCGTTGCTCCAAAAAACCCCAAACTCGTCGAACACATTGCTCTTTTCCATCACAATTTTTCTGGTCTCCTCAGCCGGATTTTGCTTGGGTTTCTCCTACACCTCCTTCTCTTCTTCCTCGCTTCAATATTGTCGTGATGGCCTCCTCCACGCTCTCGGCCTCTACTCCGAGTCTCGATTTCGCCTTTTCAGCCAAAAACCCTACCAGAATTTTGTCGACGTTGTTTCCTCTGGAGGGATCGACACTAGGAACACGACTCTATCGACGTTCAGACACTCTTCAACATCCATGGCAGAAGCCAATTTTATCGAAATCGAACGTCTCCCTTTCGGCTCGGCCTAACCCTTAGAAAAACACACCCAACGAGAGACAAGTAATACGACGACGCTAAGGAAGTATGGTGCACGTTTCTTACTGTCGGAACTGTAAGTTTTCTCCTCCTTCTAATTCTACACATGTGTTTTGAAATTTCATTTCGACTTGCATTTACGATGACACTCTAATTCGCAAATTCGATAGATCTAAATTTGTGAAAACGATTATTTAGTTAGGAACTGTATATTTCTTTGAGATTTTGATGGAGTTGTAGATATCTCAGATTGACATTTTTCTAAAACATTTATACTGATCGTGTTTAGATGGAAAGACCTTTAAGAAGCTCCGTCGTCCTTACGAGAAGGAGCATTTGGATTTCCAGCAAAAGACATACGTTGTTGGAGCGCTTAAGGTGTGCACGTCAAAATTATGGTTAAAGAGTCTAGGTTCATGGTAGAATTACTTAAGGTTCATACTATTATGAGTCTAGGTTCATTTATTATATATGAGTCAAGTTTTATTCTTGTGCAGAAAATCCTTTCATGCAAGGTGTCGTTGGTGCTTTTGTTGCCAATAAACCTCAAGAATTATATGTGTTAGATAAAATAGGAATGCTTCCACGTTTGTGAACCTTCCAAGCATAGTGGATTGGAAGAAGTATCCAAGCATCTCGTCATCCCGCTCCACCCGATTCAGGTATTATTTCTGAACCTTCCACGTTTGTGCAGGCCTGCAAACAACGAGAATGGAGTGTTGCGATGCAAGAAGAGTACAATTCTTTTCAAAGGAATCACACTTGGACAATGGTTCCTCGTTCTACTCATGCTAATCTTGTTGGTTTTAAATGGGTTTATCACATCAAACGTCATTCAGATGGTTCTATTGCTCGGTATAAGGCGTGTTTGGTCACCAAGGGATTTCATCAAGAGGAGGGTATTGATTATTTTGATACGTTCAGCCTGGTTGTAAAGCCTCCTACTATCAGACTTGTTCTCTCTATTGCTTTGATTCATAAGTGGCCCATCCGTCAACTTGATTTCAACAATGCTTTCCTAAATGGTGATTTGCAAGAGTCGGTCTATATGGAACAACCCAATGGATTTGCCCAAGTTTCCTAATCATGTTTTTCGCCTCAAGAAAGATCTATACGGAATGAAGCAGACGCCTCGTGCGTGATTCAACAAATTGAGCTTTTCGTGGCTGCTACTCTGACACTTCTTTATTTGTGCGAGCTTCCTCCACTGAAATCACTTATGTTTTGATCTACGTAGATCGATGATCTGATTGTTACAAGGTCTAGCACAATCTTTATTGATTAGTGCGTGCGTGCTCTCCACAACACCTTCTCTGTCAAAGATCTTGGCGCTTTACATTACTTCCTTGGCATAGAGGTATCGCGTTCTGCCACTTCCATTCATCTGTCACGATACAAATACATTCGGGACCTCCTTACTCTCACTACTGTGCTTGAAGCCAAGCCCATCTCAACACGTGCAGATCCAAATTCATCTTCCTCGGGTTCCATGATCCTCGCTTGTATCGCCAAGTTTTTGGAAGCTAACAATATGTCATTATAAACCATTCTTGTCAGGCCATGCATAATCCCACCAAATCTCATTGGTCAGCGGTCAAGCGTATTCTCCGTTATTTGAAAGGGACTCTCGATCATGGTCTCCCGTTGACATCCTCCTCAAATCGTCATTTAGCAGCCTACATTGATGCGGGATTGGCTACTGATGTGGGTGACTATCGTTCCCAACATGGATTTGCAGTCTATTATGAAGGAAATCTCATCAGTTGGTCCTCTCGAAAAAAACGAACAATGTCTCGCTCTAGCACTGAGGCAAAGTATTGGGCAATTGCATTTGCTACAACTGAGATCGTTTGGTTGCAACAACTTCTCCAGGAGCTACACCAGCCTTTAAAAGCGCCACACGTCCTCTTTTGTAACAACTTATCAGCTACCTTCATGTCCGCTAATCCAGTCATTACCTCTCGTTCCAAGCACATCCAGTTGGACTATTACTTTGTCCATGAAAAGGTGTTTTCTCACGAACTCTTTTCCTGTCATATATCCACTATTGAAAAACCTGTTGATATATTTACTAAAGCTCTCAGCACCAAGCACTTTGCTTATCTTCGAGACAAGTTGCATATCCACTCTTACCCATTTGCTTGCAGGGGAGTAATAGGATAGTGAATTATAATCTTATCTCTTTATTAGGATAGTATCTTTTTATATTATCTTTTTATTATTCTTGACTTATTCCCAAAGGATGTGATCATGTGTATATACACTTGTATATGTCAAAGATCAATAACAATGGAAAAGATTATTCAACCCCAATTCGTTTATTTTACACAAGTTTCTGGCCCAAAGCTTTACATTTGGCAATCCCAATATTTTAATTTTGAAGAATTTGGAGTATTGATTTGCATTTTTCTTGATTTCAGGCAAGGAAAGTAGTCCACTACTCCGTAATAGAATTTCGAGTATCCATTGTTGTTTCAGATTTGTTTTCGATATGTGGTAAATAATAGAGAATTTGGACTAGATTTATTTTCTAGTCATTGTACATCGATGTAATTATATCAAGTCATAATAAAGATAAAGTTACAAAAACTTGGAATACAAACGCAAATCTTTCAAATATATTATATAGCAGTCAGAGCTCATCAACCTTTAAGCATCCAATCATTGACTATTGCTACAATTAAAGAAGACTTTTCACTGACATTTATCTTTAAAGCTAAAGTCATAATTTGAATTCAAAACTTTAAAATCTTCTCAGAAAAGCTAACCGTGAATGTGAATCATCCTTGACTTGCTCTATCTCCACTAATCAATCACAGTCGAAGCATCCATGACACGTAATATTCTTCATAGCATCCGCTCTCCTTCTTCACAACATCTGCTCTCTTCTTCTAATCTTTTTTCTCATCTTCTTTATTCTTTGCATCTTGTAGGAATTTTTGTAGCTTCTCTTCCATCAGTTGTACCTCATCTTCCAACCAATCTTCAAACGCCTGCACATCTTCCAACCAATCTTCAAACGGCTGCACACGAGCGTCACTCCGACGAAATAAATAATATATATTTCAACCCGAACTGAATAATATATTTGATAAAGTAAGTGCACTTTCCAACAAAAAATAAAATAAAATAAAAGTAAGTGCACTAAATCAATTTAATTTCATACCTTCAGAATAGTGGACTCATCTCTGTTTCGATGATTTCTTCCCCTGGTATTGAGAATATCTAACCGGACTCAGTCGTGACCTTTCGAATAAAAAAGCGGATTGATCTTGAATCCACAAGATCTGAAAGAAACCTGAGGTGTGTGATAGGGATAGTCGGACAGAAGGAATACGTCGAAGAAAAATTGTCCCTCATGATACGGAGTGTGCTGAGGTCTGATTATTGCAACTGAGAATAGAGACAGTGTTGATTCACACTCCCTCCGTTCCGAATTTAGACTCCGGTATTCCTTTTTAGGCATCCCAAAATTTTATTCCATCTTTCCATTTTTATCCCACATTTTTCTAAACAATCACACTCCATTACATTCTCTCCTTTTTTTCCACATCAAAATACACACCCATCCACTTTTTATCTTCACTCTCCTACATAAAATTTCACACTCACTCACAATTTTTTCCCATCCACCTTCTCTATTTCATTTCTCTTAATTCTTGTGCAAAATGAGATAATGGATTATAATAACGGGACGGAGGGAGTAAAATCTAACAAATAAAAAGTTTGTTTCCGGTGGAGCATCACGGAGAGAAGCCCGTTCTTCCTCGATTTTCTCCTTAAACTGTCTGTTTGGTACGTTGGGAGCCTTGGAATAGAAGAAATGCTCAACTGATGTGGTGGAAAGGATTTTGAATCTTGGGAAAGCGGTGATTTCGTCAGAGGTGGAGACAGTTATTGATCTAGAGGCGTTGTGTGCTGAGGTCCGATGATTGCGACTGATAATAGAGACAGTGTTGATTCATACTCCCTCCGTTCCGGATTTGGACTCCGATATTCCTTTTTAGGCATCCCAAAATTTTAGTCCATCTTTCAATTTTTATCCCACATTTTTCTAAACAATCACACTCAATTACCTTATCTCCTCTTTTTTTCACATCAAAACACACACTCATTCACTTTTTATCTTCACTCTTCTACATAAAATTTCACACTTACTCACAATCTTTTTCCATCCACTTTCTCTCTTCCATTTCTCTTAATTCTTGTGCAAAATGAGATAATGGACCGTAATAACTGGACAGAGGGAGTAGAACTTAACAAAGAAAAAGTATGTTTCCGGTGGAGCATCACGGAGAGAAGCCCGTTCTTCCTCGATTTTCTCCTTAAACTGCCTGTTTGGTACGTTGGTAGCCTTGGAATAGAAGAAATGCTCAATTGGTGTGGTGGAAAGGATGTTGAATCTTGGGAAAGCGGTGATTTCGTCGTCGGAGGAGGCAGTGATGGATCTGGAGGCGTTGTGTGTTGAGGTCCGATGATTGCGACAGAGAATAGAGACAATGTTGATTTATACTCCCTCCGTTCCGGATTTAGACTCCGATATTCATTTTTAGGCATTCTAAAATTTTAGTCCATCCTTGACTTGCTCTACTCCACTAATCAATCCCAGTCGAAGCATCCATGACACGTAATATTCTTCATAGCATTCGCTCTCTTCTTCTTCACAACATCTGCTCTCTTCTTCTAATAATTTTTTCATCTTCTTTATTCTTTGCATCTTGTAGGAATTTTTGTAGCTTTTCTTCCGCTAGGTTTACTTCATCTTCCAACCGATCTTCAAACGACTGCGCATGAGCGTCACTCCGACGAAATATAAGTAAGTGCACTAAATCAATTTAATTTCATACCTTCAGAATAGTGGACTTATCTCTATTCCAGTGATTTCTTCCCCTAGTATTGAAAACATCTAAGCGGACGCAGTCGTGACCTTTCAAATAAAGAAGTGGATTGATCTTGAATCCACAAGATCTGAAAGAAACCTAAGGTGGGTGATAGGGATAGTCGGACAGAAGGAATACGTCGAAGAAAAATTGTCCCTCATGATACGGAGTGTGCTTAGGTCTGATGATTGCAACTGAGAATAGAGACAGTGTTGATTCACACTCCCTTCGTTCCGGATTTAGACTCCGGTATTCCTTTTTAGGCATCCCAAAATTTTATTCAATCTTTCCATTTTTATCCCACATTTTTCTAAACAATCACACTCCATTACCTTGTCTCCTCTTTTTTTCACATCAAAACACACACCCATCCACTTTTTATCTTCACTCTCCTACATAAAATTTCACACTCACTCACAATTTTTTCCATCCACCTTCTCTCTTCCATTTTTCTTAATTCTTGTGCAAAATGAGATAATGGACCGTAATAACGGGACAGAGAAAGTAGCACCTAACAAAGAAAAAGTTTGTTTCCGGTGGAGCATCACGGAGAGAAGCCCGTTCTTCCTCGATTTTCTCCTTAAACTGCCTGTTTGGTACGTTGGTAGCTTTGGAATAGAAGAAATGCTCAACTGGTGAGGTGGAAAATATGTTGAATCTTGGGAAAGCGGTGATTTCGTCGTCGGAGGAGGCAGTGATGGATCCGGAGGCGTTGTGTGCTGAGGTCTGATGATTGCGACTGAGACTAGAGAAAATGTTGATTCATACTCCCTCCGTTCCAGATTTAGACTCCGATATTCCTTTTTAGGCATTCCAAAATTTTAGTCCATCTTTCCATTTTTATCCCACATTTTTCTAAACAATCACACTCAATTACCTTCTCTCCTTTTTTTTTCACATCAAAGCACACACTCATCCACTTTTTGTCTTCACTATACTATAAAATTTCACACTCACTCACAATCTTTTTCCATCCACCTTCTCTCTTCCATTTTTTTAATTCTTGTTCAAAATGAGATAAGGGACCGTAATAACTGGACAAAGGGAGTAGAAGTTAACAAAGAAAAAGTTTGTTTTCGGTGGAGCATCACGGAGAGAAGCCCGTTCTTCCTCGATTTTCTCCTTAAACTGCCTGTTTGGTACGTTGGTAGCCTTGGAATAGAAGAAATGCTCAACTGGTGTGGTGGAAAGGATGTTGAATCTTGGAAAAGCGGTGATTTCGTCGAAGGTGGAGGCAGCGATGGTTCCGAAGGCGTTGGAAGTGATGCCATCAGTGATTTTGTCAGAGGGAGGGGGAGGGATTCCGCCGTCAGTGATGGATCTGGAGGCGCCGGAAGTGATAATATCTGTGATTTCGCCAGAGGGAGGGGGAGGGATTCCGCCAACAGCGTTTTCCGAAGAGGGGGCGATGGTGTTTTTGGAGATCATCCATTCCGGGGAAGGAGTAGAGAAGAAATATAGTGGGAAAAATGATTGTATGGACTCTTCCTTAATTCATTAGAGTAAAAGTATTAAATTATATAGCAGAGCCAATAGGCTCCTTAGAGGCCATTTGTATATATTATTGAACGTTCTAGAATTGGATTGAGGATACTGAACATTCTAGAACTGTATTGAGGAGGATTTTGGAGAATGAATTTGTGCGAGGTATCGGTCATGGCATAATGGGTGCTTCAACACTGCAATTGTTTGTTTGTTTGTTAATGCAGACCGGTAAGCCATTTGCCAATATCAATGTACCACGTGTCCAAATGAAAATTGAAATGTAATACGGAGTAACACCCTTCTTCTTGGATATAATGTGCGGCATGAAAATCAAAAGATTTTTTTTACTCCGTATAAAATTGGATCACTAGATTGAACATAGATCAAGTTAATAAATTGCGTTACACCTCCTACAAAATTATCACTAAAAATCATGTTTAACAAACTCAAGACCATTCTTCCAATAACCATCTCTTCTTTTCTAGGTGCGTTTATTGAAGGTCATTTTATCCAAAATAATATCCTAAAATCTCATGAAATATTTCAATCTCTATCTCCTACAGAGTAAAAATCACTAATTTTGATTACGCATTCAAGTTCATATTTGTGTGGTAGTTATTACAAACTGAATGAATGTTTGTATTTATTTTCATAGTTGTCTGTATTTTTTTTCACCAAAATAAAAATGAATCCGGGACAGAGGGTGTGTAGGTGTGGGAAACAACCAACTGTGCAGGTGTGTACTGAACAATTCAGTCATGATAAGCTGAACTACGGGAGAAAGTATTGGGACGTCCTGATAGGTTGTGGGAATCTTCTGTTGAAAATGAAGGGTGCATATAAAAGGATTGGATAGACAAACCACACACAAGTCGTGCAAGACATGTTATATTGCAACTAAATGAGAATAATTTGTATATCTCTTCGAAGGATGGTGGTCTGGAGGATGGGATCGAACTGATGAGGGAACTAGAAACAATCCTACTGAACAATATAAATGAACGTGACACCAAAATTCAAGAGCTCCTGGAAGAAAATGTTGCACTTGCAGCATTTTCTTGTTGCACTTGTTCAGAATTATGGAGGAGGTTCAAGCTAGTTTAGTGAATTTATGTGTCTTATGTTGTAAGGTTCAATCTGTTTGATGTAGTATCATTTTATGTTGTAAGGTTTAATCTTTTCGATATACTAGTCTATGCATTAAGGAAATTAATGTGTTCGAATAAGTTTGTATAATTGTTTTTGAAGTTATGATAATTAATTAATGTGTTCGAGTATCATTGCAAAAGAAAATCAGAAGTATGTCTCGCGTGACGCGAAAAATGCAATACTCGTATGACGTGAGAAAGCAATAAAAATGACCCATCTCTCATTTATTTCGCGTTTTTTCCCACCGGTGCGAACACTTCGTTGAATGTGGAAGCCACAAGACGTCCCATTTCCGGGGTTCCTAGCCAATGATCTTCTGGAGGCATTCCTGGTCCTTCCCATGTAAGTTGGTGTACGAAGCTCTCCAAAGTTGGGTTTCCCGAGGTCCAATCCAAGTTCCTTCTACTAGATGCCAAATATCCTTGACCTTAGCTATCATTAAATCTCGTATTTCCTGCAATGAGTGTTGGTTCTCCTCCGTCTCAAACACTATTGATCTAAATCCACAATTTCCATCTCCAAATATTTCAAACCAACCCATCATATAGTTGCGCATGCATTGAGGTACGTGAGTCTTGTATTTGGACGACGCCCTCATAGGGTGTTTCTTCAATGTTGCAGAAGTAGAAGCATTTATTTGCTTCTTTGGAGGTGTTTCTTCCAAAGCACTAGCATCCATCTCTTCATTAGTGTACTTTCATGCAGGCAATCTTCTTTGGGTTGATCTTGACTCTTTGTTAGGAGCTCCTTGTGGACGATCCCTGGTGTGCTTTGAAATGGTCGGCTCTTTTAGAGGAGTATTTACTTCTCAATCTGTAAAACTGATAGTGCACACTTCTCTTGACCATGGGCTGACAAGTTCGTAAATGTTTCCTCATAGAAACTCTCAAAAAGACGTCTTCCCACCTTACTCTTAACTTCAAGTATTTCGGGTACATCAACCTCTTCCAAACTCAATGTACTCCAGAAAGGATGCAACTCTGATGGTAAAAGAGGCCTTTGCTCCTTCCAATGTTGGCCAATTTGATGGACACGCATCAACCTGTCTCTAATTTTGATTTCACAGTTGCAGAACATAGGCGTGTACAAACCCCATTTATCGTATTTCTTAAGCAAAAACTCTATACATTTGTACGACACTTTGAACTTCAATATTGTTGAGATATGATGCGGTTTTGATTGAATGACAAACATCCACTAATGGTTTACTTGAGTGCGTAGGTATTGTTACCAGTTTGTGCAGGAACGAAGGAAGTCTACTTGTGTGTAGACAGGAACGAAGGAAGTCTACTTGTGCGTAGACAGGAACAGAGGAAGTACAAGCAGGTACAAAGGAAGTCTTGCTAGAATCCATGAGACGTAAGGTTACGACGAATGGAAGACAGCTGTGAAGAATAAGTTCATCCGAAGAAGATTATTGGTCGAACATATCTTGGAGAATGGACTTGAAGAATTATGGAAGAGTTGCATTTCAAAGAAGGAAAGAAGATCTTGTCAAAGAAGGAAAGAAGATCTTGTCAAATAAGGAAAGTGGCAACTCGGCAAGGTTGGGCATTGGACGCGCGTGTGAAGAAGCGCCAAAGGAATAAGGAAATATTATGCGCAAGGAATATTTCCTTATGCGCTTTGTTTCCTTATTTGATCTAGGCAGCGCGCCGAAGTGTAAGCCCCAAGGTGACTACTTGGAGAACAAGTTGGAATGTCACACAGAAGGAAAGATTTCTTAGGAAGTGAATTCCTTGTGAATGAAATATTAGGAAGCAATTTCCTTTTAGAATGATATTGTGAGATTTATGGTAATATTAGAACGGCTAGATTGGTAGTTAGGTTTGAGCTATTTAGTGTGCTATATATTGCATGCTAATTGCATAGCTTAGTAAGACTTTGAAGAGCGAAAACCTAATACTCGGTTTAGAGTTGTTCTACGTGTGTGAGATTGAGATTCAAGTGAGAAGAGTGATCCGAGATCTAGCTAGGAAGTCTAGGTGAGTGATCCAAGTTCTATTGTAATCAAGGTATCAATACAACAAGTAGACTCGTTCAAACTCTCTCTAGTGAAAGCTAGAGAGGAGTGGTTTTTTTCCTTGAGGACTTTTTGGTACTTGGGGTGTTTCCACTATATATCATCGTGTCCGGGTTTGGTTTACATTATTGTTTGTCTTTCTGCATTACCTACTTATCAAGGAACAATAGCTTTTGTTCCTTGAGTTTTTATACGCTAATCGATCCAACAATTGGTATCAGAGCCTGGTCTCCAGATTGTTTCAATTAGCTTTGCAAGAAAAGATGTCATCGAACAATGCAATCAACGATTCATTCTGGAAACCCCCAATGCTGAAGCCAGGAGAGTATGATTGGTGGTCTATTCAGTTTGAGTCACATACTCAGTCTCTTGACGCCCAGATCTGGAGAGTTATTGAATTTGGCGATGTCATCATCCTTGACTTGAATAATGATGACAAAACCAAAGAGAAAAAGAGATCTGACTATAGTGACGCAGACTACAAAATCCTTGAGAAGAACGCGAGGGCTAAAAAGATCCTTCACATGGCTCTAAGTCCGGGCGATCTTCGAAAGATTCTGAAGTACAAGACCGCCAAGGAAATATGGGATGCACTAAAAAGAACATACTCTGGAAGTAATGATGTCAAGAGGAACAAACTTCTTGTTGCTCAAAAAGACTATGAGCAAGCTGTGCAGGAGAAAGGTGAATCCTTGGAAGACTTCCATGCAAGGTTTGAAGGCTATGTGAGTCAAATTGAATTTCTAGGTGAAGAGCTCCCTCAGTGGAAAGTCACCTATCAATTCATGCAAGCACTGAACGCCAAGTGGGACGAGTTCATCAATGCTCTTCAAGCTCAAAATGATATCAAAGAAATTTCCTTGGAAGAACTTGTGTGCCGTCTCAAGAGTCACTCTGGAATTCTTGAGAGAAAGCTCTTGACAAGGAAAGATACGGACAAAGGAAAATCAATTGCTTTTAAGGTGGAAAAGGCTTTTGATCTGTCCCAGATGGAAGACCATGAAATTGAAGAGGACGACACAGTTGCCCTCATCACAAAAGCATTCAGGAAAGCATGGAGAGGAGGAGAGACACGTCACACCGAAGTTAACCAAAGTCCAAAAGAAATTATTTGCTATAATTGCCAAAAAGCAGGTCACTTCGCCAGGAATTGCTTCAAGAAAAGAGTAGAGGAACCACCAGAGAAATCCACAATGATGGAAACCTGGGAAGGAACAAAAGACAACCTATGTCTCATGGCATGAATACCTTGTAAGCTTTGCTTTGAGAAATACCTTGGAAGGAACAAGAAACATTGGTTGCGATCGCCAATTATATGTGGCGATCGCGGTTCCTTCTCGGCCAGATTCTGCTTGCTCTCTGTAATGTTATCGCGATCGCTACCAATGTTTGGCGATCGCGGTCGGTCTTCTGGAGTTTCTGTCTCGGGATTTTGCTTCTGTTTGCCCTTTTCAGCATTAGATTCCTCAACCAATAATTTTCCACTTCTCAATGTCACAGCACTGACATTTTCTCTCGGGTTTACTACCGTTTGAGATGGTAGCTTTCCTGAATCTCTAGCTTCTAAGTTGCTCACAGCTTGAGCAATTTGTCCTATCTGTTTCTCAAGATTCTGAATACTCGACTCCGTTTTAGCATTTTGTTGCATCACAGACTGAGCTAAGGACTTAATCATCTCTTCAGCAGTCAGAGAGTTTTGAGGTCTAGGTTGATTTTGGTGATTTTGCAATACTAGAGGGTTTTGAACATTATTATGATTATCCCACCTCAAGTTAGGATGATTCCCTGTACCTGGATTATAATGATTAGCATAAGGATCAAATCTAGGCCTAGGTTGCCATCCTCCTGCAGCATTTACCTCAGCATTCGGTTCTTGGAGTTGTGGGCACTCGTCAGTAAGATGCCCTGTAAGTGTGCATACCCCACAAGCTCTCACGTGTTGTTGACCCCCACTTTGCAGCATAAAAGACTTCATCATATCTTTCAGTTCATTCATATCACTTTGAATTTTAGTGGGATCAAGTGAACTTACTGACTGTGTTCTTTGCCTGCTACCAAACTGCCTTGAGCTCTCAGCTAATTCCTCAAACATTTCAGTAGCCTGAGGTATAGTTAATCTTAAAAAGTTACCTCCACAGGATGCATTCACCATACGACGGTCCTCATCAATTAGGCCACTAAACAAATACATGAGAAGATCCTGATCAGTGTAGCTGTGGAAAGGACAACTTGAGAACAACTTCTTGAATCTCTCATAATATTCATAGAGACTTTCAGTTGCGTGTTGTTGGAGATTTGTAATGTCCTTTTTCAGGCTGCTCAGTTTAGTTGGTGGAAAGTATTTCTTCAAGAAAACCTTTTTCATCTTGGCCCAAGTATCAATACTCCCAGGGGCTTGATAGTAAAGCCAATCATTAGCAGCGTCTTTCAGAGTGAATCTGAAACCTCTTAACATTACCTGTTCCTCAGTGACACCCCTCGGCTTCATGCTAGAACATATGACATGAAACTGAGCCAAATGTTTGTTTGGATCCTCACCTGTTAAGCCATGAAAGTGTGGAAGCTCATGAATCAATCCAGCTTTTAGCTCAAAATTCACACCCTCAGCTATCTCAGGAAACCTCACTGCCAGAGGTTGTTGATCTAAGTTCGGGGCAGTGAGCTGCCTCATAGTAGGCAGTGGCGGGCCATTTCGATCACCCATTTCGCTACTTTGGTTCAAAGCTGCTCTTCGGTTCCTGTGGAACGTCCTCTCAATCTCTTAATCAAAAGCAACAAGTGATGAGTTAGTAGCACGGGTCTGAACCATAAAGGTGCAAAATCTAGTGGTTTAATTCATGAGCTACCACACTTCCATGGCTTAGCAAGAGAAGATCCCAACAAACACTTGGCTCAATTCCATGTCATATGTTCTAGTATGAAGCCAAGAGGTGTTACTGAGGAACAGGTCATGCTGAGAGCTTTCGGATTTACTCTGAAAGACGCTGCAAATCATTGGCTCTATTATCAAGCTCCAGGGAGTATTGATACATGGGCTAAGATAAAGAAAGTCTTTTTAGAGAAATATTTTCCAGCTACAAAACTGAGCAACTTGAAGAAGGAGATCAGGAATCTTCAACAACATTCAACTGAGAGTCTCTATGATTATTATGAGAGATTCAAGAAGCTTTGCTCAAGCTGCCCATTCCATAGTTATACTGACCATGATCTTCTTATGTACTTATTCAGTGGACTGATTGATGAGGATCGTCGAATGGTAAACGCATCTTGTGGAGGTAATTTTCTGAAACTAACTATACCTCAGGCCACTGAAATGTTTGAAGAGCTAGCTGAGAGTTCAAGGCAGTTTAGCAGTAGACAGGGATCCCACTCAGTCAAAACAATTAATTCAGATCAATTACAGACTGACATGAATGAGTTGAAAGAGATGGTCAAGGCTGTGATGCTGAAAAATGCTTCCCTTCATGATCCCAATGCTGAGGTAAACGCTGTTGGTGGATGGCAACCAAGGCCAAGGTATGACTCTTCTAATATTAATTATCAGCAACCTAGACCTCAGAATTCTATGACTGCTGAAGATATGATCAAGTCCTTAGCTCAGACTGTGATGCAACAAAACGCTAAGACGGAATCAAGCATCCAAAATCTTGAAAATCAGTTAGGACAGATTGCTCAAGCTGTGAGTAAATTAGAGGCCAGGGAACCGGTAAGAAACCCGAGAGAGAACGTCAGTGCAGTGTTCTTGAGGAGCGGAAAAACTTTAAATGACTGTTCTGTGCCAAAACCGCGATCGCCAGATCTGAGTGGCGATCGCCATGAGATTACAGAGAGCAAAACAGGATCTGCATCCCGACCGCGATCGCCATGACATTCCAGAAGCTGAGGTGCAAAATCATCCGCGACCGCGATCGCCAGTTGTTGATGGCGATCGCCGGGAGCCCCCTGCGTACATTGACGATTATGTTCGCCCGAATTTTCCACCTCTATTCTCTCAGAATCCTGTTGCTCCCTTTCCTGAGGCATTGAAGGATACTCGAAGGCTGGAGAACGACAACGAAATCTTCGAAACCTTTAGTAGGTGTGAGGTAAACATTCCTTTGCTCAAACTTGTTAAGAGTATTCCTAGATTTGCTACGTTTTTGAAAGAAGTTTGCACTATCAAAAGAAATCAAAAAATGAAAGGAAAGAAAAAAATTGAAGTAAGTGAACAAGTTTTTGCAGTGTTTCAAAAACGCATGCCTAAGAAATGTGGTGATCCAGGCATATTTAGGATTCCATGTGTGATTGGTGAAACTAAATTTGACAAAGCCATACTAGATTTAGGTGCATCAATCAATGTTTTGCCTTACTCTTTGTATGAATCACTAGGCTTAGGACCTTTGCATAAAACAGGAACTGTTATTCAACTTGTTGATAGGTCTACTGTGTACCCGAAAAGGGTTATTGAAGATGTTCTTGTTATGGTTGGTGATCTGATTTTTCCTGCTGATTTCTTTGTGTTGGATATGGAGCATGCTAATAATGTCACACCTATACTGTTAGGTAGACCTTTCATGAAAACTGCACAAACGAAAATTGATGTTAAAAGTGGGACTCTCTCTATGGAGTTTGATGGGGATAAGGTAGAATATAATATATATGATATGGATCCCATTGATAAGAATTCTCTATGTGCTATTGATGTGATTAAGCCTACTTGTAAGGATGAATTGCAACCTGTTTTAGAGAATATCTTAGAGCCCCGAAAAGTAGATGCTGTTTTGTCTACTAACATGCAGGAGTGCCAGGCTAAGCAAGAGCCTAAAGGTAAGCTCTCTTCACATCCTTTGCGCAATCGCCCTCCATTACTGACCTCGCCAGGCGAGATACCATTGATGTCTGGTGTGCAGGCACTTGACATTGAGCTTAAACAGCCGCCTGATACGGTCAAGGAGGAGAAAGTGAATGAAACCACCTTCATTGCTAAAGACAAGGTGGTTAAGGTAAGAGGGACGAGATTCAAGGCGTTCCATGAGTGGTTCAAGAGAGAATTCAGACAAGAGACGGTTTTCACAAAGCCAAATGACGTTAAATAAACTCTTGAGTTTCATGTCGAGCCACGACATAAAATAAGGCGCTACTCGGGAGGCAACCCGAGGTTTGAGTTTGTTTTTATTTGTTTTTGTTCGGTTTAATTTTCTTTTTAGTTTTTCTATGGATAGGAGGAAATCACCGAAGCTTAGGGTCAGCTACAGTCAGTAGTCAATCTCGCTGTAAGTCTTCTCTCCCGTTATAAAAAAAAAAAAAAATCCGAAAATCATTCCGAAAAAAAAAAAATATATCGGATTGAAAAAAAATAGAGTGTAGAAAAAAATGAGAGAAAAGAAAGTAAGGAGTTGTATTATATCAAGTTTGGTTTCATTAGTACTATCATTTTAGATCTACATTCGCTGGAGCTTAGCTTGTTGGTGACCATGTTCTTTGCAAGGAGTTGATTTGTTTGGTCATCTTCTACATTAGAGGTATTCTTTCTTTTGCTTTAGATGAGCTATACATTATTGAATTACATTTAGTGCTCATCTAGTTTCTCATTCTACCACACTTTGAGTTTTATTGGAGGAAGGTCATCCGACGTTGTATGTGAGTCTTTTGTCTCCTTCTCTGGGTTCGTTTTTATGTCTTCCATTTCATTGAGGACAATGCAATGTTTAAGTATGGGGGAGGAGAATGTATTCACATGTAATTATTTGGGTGTTGGTTGTATCTGCATGAGCTTATTGAATATATATTGTATGAAAAAGCCACAAAAATTGAAAAAAGGCATACAAAATCCTTGGATAGCAAGATCTATGCAATAAGAAGGTGGCTTGACCGACATTAGGCTGGGGAAAAAAATAAGTCTTGAGTGATGTGAGTATTGTGAGCCTGGAACAATTATTGAGTGGTTGGGATGAAAACCCGAAAGGGCGCCCAAGCAAGATGAGTGTTATAAAAAGAAAAATTGAGTGTTTTAGGATCATTATCATCTTGGCGTATGGAGACATAAGAAGGAGGCGTATTGGAGGATTCGGGTAGGCCACTTGGAGGAATAAGGTGTAGTTCTGGGTATGTGCTTATTATATCACATTGTTCTTGATTTTTGTTGTTGTGTTTTGGAGGAGCTTATTGGTTATGTAATCACTAGGAGGTATTCTTGCACTTCCTGAGGCTTTGAGTATTTTATTGTATGGGTAGTTTTTCTGTAAGTTACTCGGGACGAGTAAAAGTCTAAGTATGGGGGTATTTGATACGCTACACTTTGTATGGCGTAACTAGGGGTTATTACATTAGTTTAGGAGTGTTATCACAAGTATTTGGAGCTATTGTTATGTTCTGAGTTGTTTATGAAGAAGTGAAGAAATGAAGACCAGAACCGAAGAAGAAGAGGATCAAAGATTGAAGACATGAAGACTTGAAGACATTCTGCGAAGCAGCGGCGATTGCCACCATCACTATGGCGATCGCCATTCTACAACAGAAGCATTACATGAGTTCGAGAGATCATGGCGATCGCCATGACTCTACGGCGATCGCCATGGGGCGACAGAGACAAGGAAAAGCTTTACATGAAGACCGCGATCGCCAGGCATCTATGGCGATCGCCACAACAAGGTCGAAGACATTTCGGACTTTCCTTATTTTCATTTGTTTGTTTTATTTCTTTTTCCTTATTTTATTATTTCGTTTAGGATATATTTTTTACCATATATTTTTAGGGTTAGTCTCTATTTAAGGACCCTAGTTCTTTCCATCTTTTCCATCATCTTTTCCATCAGACAATTTAGTTCTGCAACCATGAGCAGGAACTAATCTCCATTGTTTTACCTAGCGGTTGAAACCTTCAGTTATTAAGTTGTGAGATTTCTAAACTCTTGTTCTTTTCCTATGGGTTTGTATTAATTCTCTTGTTCTTCATCTATTGATTTCTATTAGTGTTGCTAGCTTGATCACCTAGTTTGATTGATAGTTTTCTATTGCTAGACTAGGAATATACGGTGGAATTCCTTGTCATTGTAGCATTCATATCTGCATGATCTGGTAGTTGATTGCTTTTATGAAAGAGAATTGATTGCATGTTAATACTTGACGGTTGTAAGTTATTGCATGCATCCTTATGATTCTTGTGCTCTTTGCTGCTATTTCATCTAATCTTGAGAGATTTCCCTGATTGTTGAATAGTAAGTATTATCAGGACCGGTTGGCCTGCTAATATATTAAAGATTGGAATAGGAACATTCCCTAGGATTGAATAGAACTTGAGATAAATCTATGATCAACTTGATTGACTGTTGTGTGGATACTTGCTAGGTGAAACTCCTTCTCATCATATTCACACCCAAACTTTCTTTGCTTGATACTTGTTACTTTTGTGTTTCATACAATCAAAACCCCCCCTTGGTTACTTGTTACTTGTTCGTTAGTTGGTATTTCGCTTGATTGCATAGCGATTGGTGTTTTGATTCCCTTGGATTCGACCTCTACTTGCTTGTTATACTTTAGTTAGTGTTTAGAGTTTTCTTTGGTTTGGCACTACGACTTTAGCCTCATCAAGCTGGCGAAGCCATACAAGAAGGAGATAGCACACCCTACACTCAGGAAGATAACTTCGATCTAGTCGAAGTTGCCAATCTCAATGAACAAAGCCCGAATAATGGTGA
The DNA here is from genome assembly GCA_029168935.1 of Oxyria digyna. Lineage (NCBI taxonomy): Eukaryota > Viridiplantae > Streptophyta > Magnoliopsida > Caryophyllales > Polygonaceae > Oxyria > Oxyria digyna. The sequence goes on along the minus strand of JAPVLV010000010.1, from coordinate 10,662,812 downwards.
CCCAAATCAAGCCTCAGAGTCTGACAAATCAGGAGAAAGCAACTCAGAGGAAACAGAGGAAGAAAGTGATGAGGAAATCAACAACAATCCTGACAGTCCGGATGCAAGTCCCTCTCCAGGGAACACAGCAGAAGAGTGCATCAACGAAGAACCTGCCACAGAAATCAGACGCACCTCTCAAAGCACTGGACCACCAGGATGGTTGGATGACTACATATGTAATGCAGTCATACAAGACGCATTACCTTCAAACACAATCACGAACAATCCGAGCGAAGGTACGTCATCTCTCTTACCCTCTAATGAATTTTGTGCTTTCACTTCTTTTGTCTCTCTAGCAGAACCAAAAACAGTAGATGAAGCCCTAAAGGACCCAGAATGGGTCAAGGCTATGCAAGACAAGCTTCATCGGTTTGAAAGAAAGAAGGCATGGAAACTTGTTCCTAATCCAGGGAACAGAACCATAATAGAAACAAAATGGGTCTTCAGAAACAAGCTAGATGACAAAGGACAGGTAACAAGAAACAAAGCAAGACTGGTGGTAAAAGGATACAACCAATAGGAGGGGATAGACTACGATGAAACCTTTGCTCCAGTGGCCAGATTGGAAGCTATAAGACTACTAATCGCTTACTCAGCACATCATGGTTTCAAGCTTCAACAGATGGACGTAAAGACTGCCTTACTCAACGGGGAACTCAAGGAAGAGGTCTTTGTGGAACAAACTCCTGGGTTTGTTGATTCAGCTCACCCAGGCCACGTCTATGTACTGGACAAAGCTCTTTACGGTCTCAAACAAGCCCCTCGAGCATGGTACAAGAGACTATCTCGCCATCTGTTGGCCAATGGGTATGTTCGTGGAGAGGTAGACAGAACTTTGTTTCTCTTGAGGGAAGGAAAGGACACCCTGGTTGTGCAAGTCTATGTGGACGACATCATCTTTGGGTCCACAAACAACAAGTTGGTTGAGAGATTTGCCAAACGCATGGAAAGTGAATTCGAGAGGAGCATGGTAGGTGAACTCAAATTCTTTCTCGGACTACAAGTAATACAAGGAGATGATGGAACTAGAGTCCATCAACAGAAGTACCTCAGAGAAGTAGTCAAGAAATTTAGAATAGCAAATTCCAAGCCATACGCAACCCCAATTTCTCCGAATGACTCTCTGGGCAAGGATGAGAGCGGCAGCAAAGAAGATCAATCTCTCTACAGAGGAATGATTGGATCCTTACTCTACTTGACTGCTAGCCGACCTGACATAATCTACAGTGTGTGTCTATGTGAAAGATTTCAAGCTGATCCAAGAGAATCACACACCGTTGCAGTCAAAAGGATTCTGAGGTACCTAAGGGGAATAAATGATCTGTGCCTTGGTATCCCATGGGAGGAAGCATGAGCCTCATAAGATATACAGATGCGGACTTCGCATGGAACAGAGTAGATCGCAAGTCTACATCTGGCATGGCTCAGTTCTTAAGACCATGTCTTGTCTCATGGGGATCAAAGAAGCAGACCACGGTGGCCCTCTCCACAGCTGAAGCTGAATACATAGCAGCCGCAGCCTATTGCTCACAACTCCTATGGCTCAAACAACAGCTAAGTGATTTCGGTATCAATCTCAATTCAGTACCAATTCTTTGTGGTAATACTAGTGCTATAAATATTGCTAAGAATCATGTGCAGCATTCTAGAACCAAACATATTGAGATTAGACACCACTTTCTAAGAGACTGTGTTGAAAAGGGGCTAGTAACAATGGAATTCGTTCGCACTGAGGAACAAATCGCAGACATCTTCACCAAGGCACTAAACAAGGAACCTTTTGAAAGGCTTCGTCTAGAACTTGGTATGATTTCTCTTGAATAATTCTGTCTATTCCTAAGAACCTCCCATGACTGGTTGAAGTCTGAGTGATAATTGGTCGTTATCTATAGGATTATATGAACATGTGATAGTATTTCGTTGGTGTGAGTTATTTGTTTCTTCTTGTCTTGATTAATCTCTATAGTCTTGAAATCTATTTGAATTCAAAATGCTAGCACCATAATTTCTTTACAGGAGAAGGTCTTATTTGTTGCCCAAAAGAGTCCTCTTGATGATTTGAACCCTCATTATAAGCCCAAAGGATAGAGGAGCTCTACAGCCGTCCTTGAAGCCTTGTCATGATTGCATATTCCTATGAGCCCCTTGTATTCATCTACATCTGAAATCTCTCATCATGACTTAATAAATTCACATTTTCATCTATGTTTTTTTGTATAATGTTCTATTTTACCATCTTTGGTAACTCACCCCCGCATTATACTATTCTATTCTTTTTGGAAAAATTGTGAAAGTGGAATGAATGTTCTGGTCCTCAAGAAGGAAAGGAGGCGAGGTCTCAAGATGGCATGAAAAGAAGTTTCCGTGTGTTTTTGGTAAGTTACTCAAGTAAGCGGTGTTGTCTTGGAAAAGGTGAAGCGGTACCCAAAACCCTAAAGATCTTATCAATTTGGAAAAGGATATTTTTCTTTCCAAATTGAAATGATTTTCATCCATTATACATACCCCTCCCTCAAACTACCAAAACCATCTCCTCAAAATTATTGATCCTCTCCCACGCATCTCAACTCCGTAAGTGTCATTCACTCATCACCGCCCTCCTCCATCTTCAACCGTACAACCGCCCTCATCACCCTCTCTTCAACAACATCCATCAATCTATTCCGCTGCAGACACTAGCCCAGCAAGTAAGGTTGCTAAAGGATCACTCAATGATGTTTCCGAGATTGTGATGACTAAGGATGAAGATTGCAAAAAAAATGGAAGAATGGTTACTACAGAAGGAATTCTTCAGAGTACAAAAATCGGGTAGGTTTGATACCCTCAAACAACCAACAAAGACACTCAAGAAAGCCGTGTACAGTGAAAGGCTGGGCCGGTTCAATGGCTTCAGTTACAGAAGTTTCTAAAGGAACAATGTTTGTAGCGAAATTACCTACGAGAAGATAACTAAGCAATTGTAGGGAAAAGATCAAATAGAAAGGTATAATCTCAACACTCAAGAACAAAGTAGGAAATTAGGGTTGAAGCTTGAACTTGGTATTAATCGTAATGGTGGCTGAATAATTACAAAGCAGACGTTAGCCTTTATTTATAGGCTAACCCTAATAATATCTTTAAGGAAACGAGATCTTATCTCTTCCTTCTATCTAAATAACGATATAACAAATAAGCTAAAAGATATTCTTTTCCGTATCTTTTACCAATTACAATAATATAATAAGGAATAAGATAAAATATGCTCAGCCGACCTAATCTTCAAGATAAACGAGACTTTTGCCACGTCTCGTCACGTCGACGACATCCTTCACTCCTCTCTTCGTGTCGAGACAATTCTTCTACGCGTAGCTTACCACGCGTTCCATACTCGTCGTATTTTTAGGCACAAACAATACCCCTAAGGCGTCTTACAGGGCTTAACGTCTAGTAGAACTGGGAGACGCCTTCTTTCTTCAAGGAATACGTCTTCATTGCACTAGGAACGCGTTGATGATTACGTCACTTGAACTTTCAATATCGTCGCAGAGCTTCAATCATCATCTTTCTTCAATTATTTCCATGTGGCAGGCGAGGAACTTCGTTATTCGCGCCGGCAACGTTCATCTCCAACGGCTAGTTTCTTAGTGGAAGATGTTGTCATTGGAAGAATATCCTTTCCGAGATCCTCACGATCTCCTTCCTATAAATAAGCAAGGGATCTTTCTTTTCTCTCTACACTTCTTCTAGTCTTCATTACTTTCCGAATACTTCTTTGCTTTTCTCATTTCTTTCTCGTTTGACCATTCCGTTGCCCTTTTTCTCTACCCACTTATTTTCTAATGGCGACTCCAGTGCTTTACGAGCCAGGAAAGGTGCTTCGCGAGTCAGATCGTCATTACTCTGAAGCCTACGACGTCGGCCGTTTGAGGACCATTGTTGAACTTGGTCCGGATGTGAAGATCAAGATCCCTCCAAAGGGGGATTGTGCGGATGATCATCGACCGGGATGGGTAGCGGTTTATGAGTATCCGTTTTTGGTGAAGACCTTTATGCTCACTTTAGGCTTGGCGATGGGTCAACTTCTTCCCGGTGCCTGGCGCATCTTGGGCGCTCTTGACGATGCCATTGAGAAACATGGCTTGGATTTTGTTGCGGCGGATCTCGCCAATTCTCTGACTCTCTCACTCTCCTCTCCAGGTAGAGTTTACTTCAAGATTAAACAGAAAAAGGATAGGATAGATTTCGAGAAGAGCAGCCGACCGAGGTTGGGCCGAGGTCTTTTACTTTGTGAAGAAATCTTCCGTCGGAGATGCGTGCTCTTGGCTTATCGAGGAATGGAATCCCGAGAGTAAGTTTCTTTACTTTACTTTAATAACTTTTTTCTTTTCATAGGGACGTATGTTTTGCTCGTCGATGTTTTACTTACGTGTAACTTTATGTGCTTTCCATTTAACGAGGAGGCTCTTAAGACAAGAGCGAAGTCAAAAAAGGTTCTTGGCGATTACTGAAGTTGACCGGACCTTCTATGGTCATGACGGAGAGGGTCATCGTTGTGGTCCTGCGACGCCATCTGGTAAGTTAGTTTCTTCTCGTTTAGCTTTCATCGACTTATTTCTTCGCACTTGTGCTCTAATTGTTTGCACTCTGTTGGTGGTGCAACTTCAATTTCTCGCGTTCGTGCTCGCGACGAATCTGCCACTAATCTCGTGGCGTCGAGGAAGAGGCAACTTGCCATACACGGATGTTCGTCCTCTGCTCCCTTGGACGTTGATCTCATGGCTACCTTGGAATCTACGCCGTCTCCTTCTCCGGCTAAGGCGGCGCATTCTCGGAAGGGAAAGGAGAAAGTGGTTGAGGTTCCCGAGGTAAAATACTCGTCTGTGGATGACTTCCCTGGTGTGATTTCAAATGTTTTCGCTCCGGGGAGGGAGCTTCTGAAAGCTTTGATGGGGCTTCGTTCTTCATCGTCCCTCGACTATTACGCGTCGATGGATCCTGCCGACGTTATGGGAGAGGCTTTCACTGCTCAATGCCAGGTGAGATTGTAACTTCTATTTTCTCTGATGATTTTCTCACGAGCTTCCTTTCTTATTTTTTTGTTCCTTTTTTCAGGGGATTCAGGCGTCGCTATGTGCTTGGACGCTCTTATCCACGTATCCAAAACAGATGGAAGCGTTGGAGAAAAAAGCGTCTGATGCTTCGTCGGAGGTCGCGCGTCTGAACACTTTGCTAGAGAAGTCTCGTGACGCAGAGAAGACGGCGAAGGACAAGGTTACTGAAGTTCTTACTCTTAACGAGACGATCACCAAGCGGGTCGAGGATTTCGAGGGGAAAATCAGTGCTTTGCGGGCGGATGTAGAGAGGAACGAGGTGCAGCATGACAAGGATTTGGAGGAGGCGAAGGTCTATTGGTCTTGGTTGTCCAAGGTGGAAGTTTACGAGGAGTATGCTGATGGTAAGCACAAAGACTGGGATCCGGTAGGCGAGCGTGCTGAGTTTAGGGAGGCTTTTCCGAAGCCTCCTGCAGGTGTTCATCCTGATGTCGCGGACGTTGAAGGTGGGGAACACGTCGAAGAGGAGGAGGTTGCGGCTGATGGAGAGGAAGGTGATAGTCGCGCATCCGGCTCTGGGTCGTCTGAGGGCGAGTCCAAATCCTTGTAATTTTTGGCTTTATCTTTGCGTAGTGTATTTGTACGCGTTGCTTGTATTTGGGATGCTTCTTTCCTTTTCAAATGTTGTTATCCTTGTTCTTTGTCGTTGGATTTTTTTTCTTCAATATACTTGTTCTCCGGTTTTCTTGAATATTTTGCGTTGCTTTCTTTTAAGCACTTCTCATTCTTTTTCTTGGCGTAATCCTACCCCTTTTGGTAGGTTTGACTTAGACTCCTCGTAGACTAGGTTAGAGCTACCAAAGATTCTTATGCTCGCTTCATTCGTTCTTCGCGTCATGTGCGTTGTTCTTCACGTCGGAGACGTCTTGGTAGCTTACTCTTTCTTTGGTTCTGGTATCCTTTTTTATGCGTTGTGCTTTGGTACGCGTATCTCGTTCTGCGTACGTCTAGAACTTTTTTCTTATTGATTCTAATTTACTTAACCTCTTACGCATAGCTCGTTTAAGAGTACGTAGGTTTGGTTCTTGGTTTTCGCTTTTGCTACTTATTCTTTATGGGGTATGATTTTCTACCCCTAGTATGATACTTTGCTTATAGTGAACGCATCAGAGGGTTTCACTTACTTAATGAGATGGTATGGTCATTGCGGCTGCTTTAGTTACGTTGCCGGCTTACATGAAGGTTGGGTCCAGCATTTCCTCCGAACCCTGAAGCGAGTGGCGGACATAGGTCAGCGTGTGATTTTATCAGCTTGTGACATTACCCCTTACTTTTAAGGTGGGTCCGTTGCCTCAGGCTAGCGTTAGGTCGAACACTTTTAATCGACGGGCCTATTCATCGTGTGGTGTCCGATTTCTAGATTGTTAGGACTTACGATGCCGGTGGACGCATCCCTGCCGGTTTGGCGTTTTGCCCGTGGATTCATGACTCTCAGAGGGGATGGAAGGCGTGAAGACGAGTTCGTGGAGAATGATCGTGTCAAATAGGTTCGACCTTGTTTGCTCAGAGGATCCGGCCGGCTTCGTGAGGTACCGGGCTTCATTCCCCATGACCATTGCCACACGTCGCTAACAATCATGGGAAGCGTCGACTCGGAGTCGGCGGTTCGGCTAACGTTGCCTACGCGTAGATGAAGCCTCGAACGCATAGACTAACGAAATTCGCCCCCGGCACGGATTTTCTTGCTTCTTATTTGGTACGCCGTACTCAAGAGGCACGTTCTCTTAATAGACATAGAGCAAGTCGTGGAAATGAAACAACTCAGCATGCTTATCACGTTGGAAAGAAAGGTCTACTTATATATTAATAAAAGATGCATCATGCGATAACAAACATTGATTCTGATGCCTACCCCTAGTCGCCGCGACCCTTTTTCGCTTTGACTTGACTATAATGACGTGTTCTTATTAAAAACTTAATCCGACTCATGCAAAGGGAAATAAATGGGAATCAAAAGACGCATAGAAGTATCTCAAACTCTTTCTTGATGGTGTCTTTACGGTGGATGATGTTTCAAGAACATGTAGCTTAAGTCAGGGTTCTTCGCCATAAATCTCCTCCACTTTTGAATTCAGAGATTTTCCTTTCGTTTCCGTAGAGATGCGTCATGGTTATCGACGCTTTCATCTTGCTTCTCAGACGGCTTTTTCTTTGACGTGTCGGGGGTTGCTCTTCTACCCCTAGCTTGTTTCTTGGACTTTCCATGATCTTTCCGTATTCTTGAGCGTTTTGACCCTTTACTATTTGGTGAATCAGACCATGAAGATGCTTTCCTTTTTTCCACTCTCCGAATGGCGTAGGATTTGACTTCTAGGACATATGTCTCGTCGCCTACCCGGCCAATTTCTTCCTTTGCCTCGTAGAGTCTTCGTTGAGTGTACCTCACTTGTTCTTCATGGTCTCTTAATTTCTACGCTTTGCTCTTTTTCTCTAGGGATGTGCTAGTTGTACTCTTCATTCCTATGCTATAGCACTCCCTTGCTACCTGTGGTTCTCCCTTTATCTCTTGAATTCCCCACGGAGATGGAAACTTTAGGGATTGATGGTATGTTGAAGGTATAGCTCTCATATCGTGTAACCACGGCCTTCCCGAGATTATGTTATAGGGCGACTCAGCCTCCATTACTACGAATTTGGTTTGCATATTGACCCCTTCCGCCAGAGTGGTTATGGTGATTTCTCCTAGCATATCGGCGACTTCGCCACTGAAACCTACTAGAGGGATGTACTTTTTCACCACGTCGTCGCTAGATAATCCAAGCTCCTTGATCGCAGACAAGGTGATGATGTTGGCCGAGCTTCCGTTATCGACGAGGATCCTTTTAACCTTGCAATTACTAATGGTTAAGGAGATAACTAACCCGTCGTGATGATCTACACTCCCGTTGGGTTCCTCGAACGTGATTGGGCAATCTTTCCTAACGGTCCTGACGTGGTAGATGGGCAGAGCACTTCCTTCGCCGCGTAATGCCTTGACCCTTCTTTTGGCGGCGGAGGCAGTATAGCCACTTATGGGGGAGCCTCCGAAGATCGTGTTGATTGTCCTTGAACGATTAGATGAAGGAGGTGGTGGCGTTGCAGATTTTTTTCCTTTCCTTGCTCCTTCGAACGCGCCCCTTCCCTCTTTGGAAAGTAAATCTAACAGGTCGCCTCTTTTCAGGAGACGTAGAACTTCTTCCTCAGAGTATAGCAATCATCTGTCGGATGTCCTGAGTCATTGTGGAACTCGCAGTATCCTCTTCGTGATCCCGATTTCTTTTCAGGATTTGGTTTTGTAGGCCACTTCACGTCGTGGAGCTTTTCCATCGCGTTCATAACTCTTAACGCGTCGTTCTTCATGTACACACCTCTTTCGACCGCGTAGACGCTATTGATTTCGCTTACTTTATGCACCATGGGAGGTTCTCTATGGAACGGCTTGTTTCTTCTATCGTAGCGTTCTCCGTCTTTCCGTTGGGGGGAATCTCTGCGTGGAGGGGTACGTCTACGTGGAGATCGGGACTTTTCTTCAGCGTGACTTAGGAGGTCTTCTTCAAGGCGTATGGCTTCCATAGCTCTTTCTCTCGTCGAGATAAATGAAGTAGGACGAGTCTTCGTCAATTCCTTGTATAGATCACAATCTCGGGGGAGTGCTCGTCTGAACGCGTCGGCAGCGGTAGACTCGCTGCAATCTGGGATCGTAATCTTCTCGTCATTGAAGCGTTTTAAGAAGGCTCTTATGGTTTCGCCCCTATTCATGCGCATGTTATGGAGATCCGAGGGTTGTTTTGCAAACAACTTACTGCTGGCGAATTGTAATCGAAACAGGTTGGAGAGCTCGGCGTAGGAGGAGATACTTCCCTTGGGTAAGTGGATGAACCACGTCAAGGCTGGACCTTTTAGTGTCGAGCTGAAGAATTTGCACATCATTGCTTCCTTTAACTCTGGCTCGACCGGGTTCGTGGAGAGTTTGGCCTTATAGAGTAAGACATGTTCTTCCGGGTCATCTGATCCGTCGTAGACGGGGAGGTCGGCGACGGTGAACTTCTTGGCGATCTTCTGGACGGCGATAGCGGCAACAAAAGGAATTTCTTGAAATCCGAACTCGTGCTCAGGGATTATGGATTTGGAGCCCCGGGCATCAACATCATCTCTTTCTTTAAGGCTCCGACTTGTTGTGCTACGAGCGCAACACTGGTGTTTTTAGCTCATGTCCACGCCTTCTGGAAGGTGTCGAAGTGGACTCTAACAGAGGTCACATTGGTCATATCGTCGCTCGCCCCCTGCTCTTCTGTGGGAGCGTTATTCTTTGGACTTGTCATGATTTCCTGCAAAAAAGAAGCTCTTTTCGTATGGAAAGACGATACCTTTTTTATCTTGCCCCACGGTGGGCGCCAATTGTTTGTAGCGAAATTACCTACGAGAAGATAACTAAGCAATTGTAGGGTAAAGATCAAATAGAACGGTATAATCTCAACACTCAAGACAAAGTAGGAAATTAGGGTTGAAGCTTGAACTTGGTATTACTCGTAATGGTGGCTGAATGATTACAAAGCAGGCGTTAGCCTTTATTTATAGGCTAACCCTAATAATATCTTTAAGGAAACGAGATTTTATCTCTTCCTTCTATCTAAATAACGATATAACAAACAAGGTAAAATATATTATTTTCCGTATCTTTTACCAATTACAATAATATAATAAGGAATAAGATAAAATATGCTCGGCCGACCTAATCTTCAAGATAAACGAGACTTTTTCCACGTCTCGTCACGTCGACGACATCCTTCACTCCTCTCGTCGCGTCGAGACAATTCTTCTACGCGTAGCTTACCACGCGTTCCATACTCGTCGTATTTTTAGGCACAAACAAACAACATGAAGAAGAAGGTGAAAAAAAAGTTAACAAGACAGCTGGGATTCGATCTCTTGGTTCGGGAAATTTGAAAAGTCGTCACTTACAGAGTAATATGGCCTCATTCTTCAAAGGGAACAAAACATCTCTGACTACTTTCCAATTACTCCAACCCCACTCTTCTTTCTGAGCCGCATTATCCCTCTTCTCTTTGATCTTATTGTACACTTTCTCATGACTTATTATTCTTGGTTGCTAGCATGCCGATTCTCATTTTTTTCTTGTTATTGGGATTTCTTGAGGATTGAAGTTCTTATAAGTCATTACCTCGGTTGCCTTCTTGTGTTTTGTATATTTCCTATCTATGACTTCTGATTTCATTCTTTTTGATGATGCCAAAAGGGGGAAATTAGAGGATAGCAGGACTTGAGGGGGAATTCATGACTTAGTTGTAGTTCGTTGTTTTTCTGAGGGGGAATTTTTAGTGCTTTGTTAGTCTTTGTTCCTTAGCTAGTATATTTGTCTCAAGTTTATACTCTTATTGTTAAGGATGTTTGTCATCATCAAAAAGGGGGAAATTGTTGAGATATGATGAGGTTTTGATTGAATGAAAAACATCCACTAATGGTTTACTTGAGTGCGTAGGTATTGTTACTAGTTTGTGCAGGAACAAAGGAAGTCTACTTGTGTGAAGACAGGAACGAAGGAAGTATACTTGTGCGTAGACAGGAACAGAGGAAGTACAAGCAGGTACGAAGGAAGTCTTGCTGGAATCCATGAGACGTAAGGTTACGACGAATGGAAGACAACTATGAAGAATAAGTTCATCCGAAGAAGATTATTGGTCGAACATATCTTGGAGAATGGACTTGAAGAATTATGGAAGAGTTGCATTTCAAAGAAGGAAAGAAGATCTTGTCAAAGAAGGAAAAGAAGATCTCGTCAAATAAGGAAAGTGGAAACTCGACAAGGTTGGGCATTGGACGCGCGTGTGAAGAAGCGCCAGAGGAATAAGGAAATATTATGCGCAAGGAATATTTCCTTATGCGCTTTGTTTCCTTATTTGATCTAGGCGGCGCGCCGAAGTGTAAGGCCCAAGGTGACTACTTGGAGAACAAGTTGGAATGTCACACGAAAGGAAAGATTTCTTAGGAAGAGATTTCCTTGTGAAAGATTTCTTAGGAAGAGAATTCCTTGTGAATGAAATATTTAGGAAGCGATTTCCTTTTAGAAAGATATTGGGAGATTTATGGTAATATTAGAACGACTAGATTGGTAGTTAGGTTTGAGCTATTTAGTGTGCTATATATTGCATGGGAATTGCATAGCTTAGTAAGACTTTGAAGAGCGAAAACCTAATACTCGGTTTAGAGTTGTTCTACGTGTGTGAGATTGAGATTCAAGTGAGAAGAGTGATCCGAGATCTAGCTAGGAAGTCTAGGTGAGTGATCCAAGTTCTATTGTAATCAAGATATCAATACAACAAGTAGACTCGTTCAAACTCTCTCTAGTGAAAGCTAGAGAGGAGTGGTTTTTCGCCCACTAGAGAGGAGTGGTTTTTCGCCTCGGGGACTTTTTGGTACTTGGGGTGTTTTCACTATATATCATCGTGTCCAGGTTTGGTTTACATTATTGTTTGTCTTTCTGCATTATCTACTTATCAAGGAACAATAGCTTTTGTTCCTTGAGTTTTTATACGCTAATCGATCCAACAAATACTTTAAACAAGTCTGCCTCCATCAACAGTCGTGAAGCTCTTTGTCACACTCTCGGTGAAAGAAACAACTATCTCCTTAAGTTGGTTCAATTGTTCGGTATTCACCAAACATTGTTTCTAGTCTACCTTTTCCACTAGTCAAGTATGACTTTAGACACAAATGTGCTCCTTCAACGTTAAAATGTAGGAAAAAACATGTAAATTGATAGAATATGAGAAACTACAACTCTGTGATACAATTTATGTATTGCAGTTTCTCGCGTATGGCATCCTTTCTCGCGTGACGCGACGCAGGAATTGTTGTGTTACATGTAAATTTGCAATACAAATATTGTATTGCAGAATTACAACCCTTTGATAATAAATAACATTGCATAACATATAAATCTCAAAAATAGTGAAAATACTTGTTCGTCGTGTTATTCCCAATTGGTAAAGATTTTATCCGTCCATGCTGAAACAAGTCTTTCCTTGTAAGGGTTAAGCCAATTTTCTCTCGCGTACATCACTTCCGTTGGATAAGCTTTCCAAACACTCTCAAGTATCCTCAACTTTGTGTAGTAGCCTTCTCCAGTGGTTTGTTTCAACAACTCAAAATATTCGACTTAAATTTGAGTCCCCAATTGTGTTCCTATATCTTTCTTGCCTCTGGACTCTATGATCTTCCTTACATGCCGTCTGCATAAGATAAACTTTGCACTTGGCCATAACATGTATGTTGCATTGATAAGTGTCATCTCACGGTCTGTGACAATGCAAGTAGGTGAGACTCCTATTCTCAAATACATCTTCTGCAGCTGCTCCATTGCCCACAAATAACTTTCCTTACTCTCGGCCTCTATAAATGTCCCGCAAACAACAAAATTCTTCCACGTAGAAATCAACCCAACTATCTCCAGAAAAGGAACATTGTACTTGTGATCAAAATACAATTAAGCAAAGAATTGTGGTGAATTCTGTAATGCGAGAGTCACGCGTAAAGCATCATAACACACGTCGCGTAACGCGGTAGTGTGTTTCCCGCGTTACGCGTGAAAATATTATATCCCCCTCTGTTTTCAAGCAATTTCCAGAAACATTGCGGATATGAGTTTTCATGCGTAACGCGAGACACATATCCATGCGTTACGCGTGAAAGTGTTAAGCATAAATATTAAAGGATAAATGAATGAAAAATCGGAATGATAAAAATACAAATATCAGAAAACTTACTTGTCCGTGCTATAAGTAGAATCCATTATAAGTACATATGGAAACGCTTTTAAGAGCTTCATTGATTTGGGACTAGCAAAGAACAAGTCACCTATCTTGGTAGGATTTTTTTTACTTGGCCTATACTCCATGAAGTAGTTGCTCTCTTTGCATTTGTAGAAGAATTCTTGAACCACCATTCTAGCTTTGATTTGTTGTTTCCTTATCCAATCTAATCCATTGTACACTTGCTCTTCTTGGTGCAGTTCAAGGGATCCTTATTTAGCTCAATGTAAATCTGATTAGGAGAATAGTGAGAACGTGCCATCTCCAAAACATTTTTCTTCTGATCAAGGGTCATCCTCCCAGCAAAGTAATCTCCAATAGGATGGTTGTGGATACCCGTAACAACAATTAGCTTCCATGAATCTTTAGGCTTCTCCATAAGCTTCAACTCAAATGGACACCCAACTTTCTTACTCTTTGTGTTTTTCCTCCCTAAAAGACCTTTATGGACACCCAACTCAATTGCACAAATGAAGTGCAAAGATTCTATCGAGATGGAACATCAACAACAGTCGTCGCTTCTTCTTGAAGGTCCCTCGGTTGTTCCTCCTCTTGAAAGTTGTCCTATTCCGAAAACGCCAATTGCTCTTCAACAGGAACAACTTCTATACTGAGGCAAGTAAGTTTGGGAACTGGTCGACTGGCATCCAATACAGAGGACTAAAGGAGTTGATGTAACACATACTCAACACCTTCCTTGATATGTGCAACCCAGCTTCGAAGGACCCGCCTCAACCTTGAGTGGAGCACTCTGCAAATTTCCCTAGCATTGTTTTGTTATTTTTGTGTTTCATACTTTTGTTGTCTTCCTGCCTTATTGTTTTTGCTTGCATGTTTCATAATGTATATGTAAATTCCTATGCTTAATGAAATCAATGAAACTGTTATATGTGAACTTGGTGATCTTCTACCGCTTCTTCTACTCTTTTGATGATGCAAAAAGGGGGAAGTGTGGGAAATGTGAGATGAACTTATGCAAAGAAGATATAGACAGACCGACTTCAGAGCTGAGGGGGAACATTGAAAGCAATTTGAAGGTAATTTCTCTATTCTTAATCGGAGGGGGACATTGACTATTTTATCACTTATAATTTGCATGACGTTTCTTCAATATTCTTAGACTCTCTAGCTAGTGCTTACATTTTCACATACAGGTTTGTCATCACCAAAAGGGGGGAATTGTTGGAACAATGTCTTTGAGCAGTTGTTCCATACAAGTGTTCCTTTGGTTTTGGTAATAACAAACTTCATTGCACTTAATGTTCCCGAGCGTTTATTTAGTATTTCATAGAAATATATGATAAAAGGAACAGCTAGGACAGACAAGTGAAGGAGGCAAAAACTGAAGAGAGGAACAATTGAGAAACCAGCGAATCAACGCGCCCAGAATAGCAAGCATGTAGCGGTGCGCCTAGGGTTGAGAAGCAGTCTTCCAAATTTGGAAGGCGGCACACTTACATGGAAGATCCGATCTTTTCCTTGATGTAGAGGATCTTCTTGAGCTTGCGTCACAAGGAGGATATCCGCTGAAGATATTATGTTATTTCTTTCTTTTTCTTTTCATGTATTTTTGGAACATATCTTAGATATTGCTTGGGCTTTAGGTTTTAGCATTTCTAGGGTTTGTTAGTGTATATTAAGAGTGGACTACGTCCTCTGTTAATGGTGGTCGACGACAAAGCTAAAAGTGAAGAACGAACCAAGTGTCCATTGAAGAAGTCGACCAAAGACGTAACAGAAGTGTTCAATGTCATTGTAAGTGTTTTAATAGGATTTGGGAGTGTGAGTTATATTATTGAGAGACTAGGAAGTACAAGTAAGGGTAGCTTGGATTCATTTGGCGAGTTTAGATTGAAGGAGTTGACTTGTTTGTTAGCAGTCTTAGATTAATAATATAAGTGCACAGTTCAAATCCTACTAGATTAAAAAGCCTTGAAGTAGAGGTCCATTGCAGAATTTGCAGGATCATCACCCATGTTCGTAGCCAAATTATGGCCAGATTAACATGGGATTGATCCTTCATCCTTTACTCCTCCCCCTCCCTCAAGGCCTCATTAGGCTTACGAAGTATAAGAAAAATATGGCCAGATTATGGCCAGATTAACATGGGATGGATTTTATAGAAGTAGGCTGACCCTTATTAGGCTTACGAAGTATAAGAAAAATATAAACAACTTAGTCACGAGTTTAATTCGATCCATGATAAAGAGTTTTGTTCGACGTGTATAAACAATGGGCTTATCTTGTATAAAAACAACAAGAATGGATGCAGAAACCTCCAACTTCCAGCTTGCACTTGGACGGGATTGTACGTCGTAATCACTGACACCGAAGATTCAAGGCAAAAATGTAATGTATAAGTTTTAGAGACAGAAGACAAGGAGAAATATAATATAACACGTGCAAAATTTATCATTAATAATTTGACTAGGAAGTTGTTACCTCAGTCAGGGCTCAGGGTAGCAACTTTGATGTGTAATAGACTGGTTCTTCACATTCACATCTATTTGACACGATATCTTCGCCTGTAGTCGATCACAAATTGAAATACGACTCTTTGATGTGTAAATTATGAGATAATTAGTACACATAATAAATAATAATTACCTTAAGCGGGATCTCAACAAAATATAGGCGAAGACGAGCGTTAAAAGTAGAAACTGTATGAAACGGCACGGTGCCCTTGGCTAGGTCTTTGAGGAAGTGAGCCCAGTTATGGATCATCTCAACGCCGTTAAACTCGGCCACAGCGTCGACGTAGGATGATCCCCAGGCCTTCACGTGCCCCTCCGTTGAGGTCACGTGACCTAGCTGGTTCCCTTTATACCAGATCGCCACGTGTAGTCCATCAAAGTGAACGGAGAAGGCATCTCGGTTGCTCACCCTAACCGTGGTGGAAACCGACACGTCAATGGATATGTGCGGGCGCATGTGGACCCTCAGGTGCTTTAATCTCATCCGCACAATCTTCAGATCTGGATCGGACGGATAGATGATGTAGAGGGAGAGGGAGAGGGAGAGGATAAGTCCTACTAGGAGGAGGAGTTTGTGGAGGCTGATTTGGCACCGACGATTGTCGCTAGAAGAGTAGTAGGATGGTAAAACCACGTAGTTTTGCTGTTCAGGCGGCGGGACAGAAGAGTATTTAGGAGAAGCCATGAGAGGTCGAGTTCGAGGATGTGTGTATATGGGAAGTGTAAATCTTATTCATAAATTCAGTAAGGTGTGCATTTTTTCATGTTTTTCTTCCAAGCTTCAGCCTTACTACTAACTATATATAGATTTGGCATTTTCTTGGAGCCCAGAAATGCTCACCTCACGACATAAAACGACCTCAAGTGTCCATCGTCCAACCGTCCACTAAAAGGGATCGATTGGGATGATGGAAACGAAATGGAATTCCTTCTCTCGCTTCTGTGTTTTCTCTCACCCTTAAGAGAAGATTTGTTGCACCAAAAATGACCTCTCTCCATTCTGTTGGGATTTTATATCCTCATGTGGGTCTCCATGTCATTTCTTGCCCGAGTCATTACGCTTGCTGGCAAGCCTTTTGGACTCCCTTCTTTGGGCTTGCTCTCTCTCGTGAGCCACCTTATCTTTCACGGGCTTCGACCCTTCATGGACCTCGCGAGGGTCCAAAAATCGGCTCCAACAATATGAGTATTATTAGGTGTTGGATATTGGATATAGATATGGTGATATATTCAATTTTATACACATATTTTGATCAGAAATCGTAATGTGTTTATAATGTTTTTTGGAATCAAAATCGGAATGAGAATAATCAAAATCAATATTTTGGTGTCAGAAAAAACATAAAATTATAAATTTACATTATTCTATATAAATATAGTGCGTGTGTGCTGTCTGAGGAAGAAATTTAGAAACTTATAGTATACAGTAATACAGCTAGCCTAACAAGGATATTTGAATAATGACTATACAATAGTACAACGTACATGTAACTTAAAATCATACTGCGTATAAAGTCTTTCAAGGTAACAAACATTATCCAAAGGCCTTTACATATTCGTTAGTTGCTCGTACGACGAGACACATATCCGGTGAAAGCTAGGATCGATACGGACCCAAAGAACTGGTCTCGCTCGATTCCGATTCCGAACGAACCCATTCGGGTGACTCGTATGGGCTCGTTCGAAATCGGAATTGGAATCGAGCAAGACCAGATTCGTTGGGTCCGTATCGATCCCAACTTTTATCGGATATGTGTCTCGTCGTCTGATATAGAGGAACGAATCTGTTAATTCTCCATTTATAGTAGCAGGTACGCACGAAACTTACGTGGATTCGGGTGGCTCATTTAGGATCGTTCTATGTAAACTCAAGCCTATAATTATAGGCTAATACATGGGAAATTCCTAGGGCTTGAACACTCCATCTATTAATGCTTCTTATTACAAAGTCTTCCTCCTCATTCTGATTCGATCTAGCTAGTTCGTTTAATCGGATCAGTTTCTTCACTTTATCTGGTGAGTAATGTTGAGGAATAGAGGGCTTTGTGGTATTGGCAAGATTTAATCTAGGTGGAAATTTTGGTGTAATAGCACAAGAAGTAAACACACAAATACAAAGGAAACACTTAATTAGTAGATTGGGACTTTGTGGGATGATTACAAATGAGGTAGCACACCTCTATTTATACTAGTGGGAGGTTGCTTGAGATTACTCAAGCAATTTCTAGAATTCTCTAGGTTTATTAATTCTAGATTATTCTAGTTAACCTTGTTACTAGAATTTTCTAGTCATTTCTTTACCTTTCTTGATCTTGAATATCCTTTCTTGTTTTGGGCCATTAGCCCAATCTTCAAATGGGCCTCCAAGTTGGTGATGAACTTCAACATCCCCCCTCATCGCCGACTCTCTGGTGCATACTCCAAACATGGACCTGAACTTACTGAACTTTGGTACTGCCAATGCTTTTTTGAAGATATCCGCTACTTGATCATTGGTGGCTACTGGAACGAGTTTTACTTCACCACTTAAGACTTTCTCCCGTATGTAGTGGTGATGCACTTCAATATGCTTCGTCCTTGCGTGAAACACCGGATTCGTCGCCAACCTGATAGCACTCTGATTGTCCCAGTATATACCAACTGTGTAGTTTGTGTCTTGGCCCAAGTCTTGAACTAGTTGTAGTAGCCAAGTGCACTCCCGTGCCGCCATTGTTGCTGCTCTATACTCTGCTTTCGTAGATGACAGTGCGATGGTTGGGTATTTCTTGTTGCACCATGA
Organism: Oxyria digyna; assembly: GCA_029168935.1. Classification (NCBI taxonomy): domain Eukaryota; kingdom Viridiplantae; phylum Streptophyta; class Magnoliopsida; order Caryophyllales; family Polygonaceae; genus Oxyria; species Oxyria digyna. The sequence goes on along the minus strand of JAPVLV010000010.1, from coordinate 10,644,619 downwards.
GACAACTCCTGATCCCAAGCTGAATGTGTATCCACTAGTTGATCTTCTAGTAGAAGGATCTCTTGCCCAATCAGCATCCGTAAATCCAACAATCTTAGGTTGGACTTTAGCTTTGTAGAGTATCCCATACTCCACTGTGTGTCGTACGTATCTTACTATCCTTCGAACTGCTTCAAGATGAGGCTTCCTCGGTTTCTGCATAAATTGACTTACCACTCCGACTGCATATGCTAGATCAGGCCGAGTTATAGTCAAGTATATCAGACTACCCACCAGTTGTCGATATAATCGAGAATCTTCTAACTCATCTCCTTCTTCTGCACGTAGCATATGTCTTACCTCCATTGGTGAGTCTATAGGCTTGCAGTTCTGCATCCCATACTTCTTTAGAAGATCTTCTGCATATCTCCTTTGGCACACGAACAATCCTCTAGAGCTTCTTTCGACTTCCAACCGGAGAAAGCTCTTCAACTCCCCTAAGTCTTTCATCTCAAACCGTGATGAATGATGTCTCCTGACTTCTTGAATCTCCTCTAAGGCATCTCCAGTGATTATAACATCATCTACATATATTTATATGATTGAGAACTTACCTCTAACTTGCTTCACGAACAGGCTTGAGTCACTTGGAGATAGTTGATAACCGCAGAATAAGAGGAATTTTCCAATTTTTTCGTACCATGCTCTTGGTGCCTGCTTAAGCCCGTATAAGGCTTTCTTCAATTCTTCAACTTGCATGCATACTCTGGATGCTTCTGGTCTTTGAACCCATCTAGCTGCTCCATGAATATTTCTCTGTCTATATCTCCATGGAGGAATGCGTTCTTCACATCCATCTGCCACAACTTCCACAACTTCCTGAGATCTATGTGTGCTGATTGTAAGGGAATACTTGTTTTTGTTTTCTTTTGTTCACTAATCTGTAGGAATAAAGCACGGGAAGAAGACTGTCTTTTAGCTTTTACTGAAGGAATTGACGGTTTTCCCTTCGTGTATAAAAAAAAAAAAAAAAAAAAAGGTAAAAGAGAAAAACAAAAAAAAGAAATCCAATTTTCATCTCCCAATTTCTCTCATCTCATCATCTCTCAAATTTCTCCCCCACCAAACCAATTTCACATCATCTCTACCATTTCTCACCAAAATCTCTTCAATTTCGCCTCTCTCAAATTTCTCCCCAAAAAATCATTTTCTTCTCTCATCTCCCACCGGATTCTCACCACCTCACCGGAGCTCAGTCACACCGCGCTCGCCAGTCGTCAACCCCCACCCCACCGAGTAACCCGGATCAGTGAGCTACTCTCTTCTCTTCCTCATTTATTTTCTATGTCTTTCACACTGAGGACATTGTGTACTTCAAGTATGGGGGAGAGGGATTTAGTTTACTGCTTATCTTTAGAGTAGTTTCCATTCGATTGTTTGAATTCAGTTCGTATTTATTTATTTTTTAAAAAATAATAATAATAATAAACAGAAAAAGCCACAAAAATGTTAAAAAAGGCAAATGAAAATCCTGGGATGGGCTGAAAACCTGAAAGGGCGGTTCCATGCAAAAAGCAGGTAGTCTGGTCGGCAATAGGCTGAGGCAAAAGTGGACTTGAGAGATGTGAGCCAATTGTGAGTTATCTAGCAAAATGAAATGAGTGGCTAGGTGAAAACCCTTCGGGGCGCCTAGGCAGAATGAGTGAAATGAGTGTCTTAGGAGCATTTGTTGCTGCTGGCGAGGTGTCATAAGAAGGTGGTGATATAAGGAGGAAAGGGTAGGCCACTATGGAGGAATAAGGTGCTAGATAGGAGCTAGGATTAAATTTATCTTTTGTACTCACTATGGTGTTTGGAGGCGAAGTGTGTTTGTAATTTGTAGTTCATTCTTTCTCTATACTTCCTGAGATCTATGTGTGTTGATTGTAAGGGTAAGTTTCATTTAGCTTACTCAGGGACGAGCAAGGTCTAAGTATGGGGGAGTTTGATAAGCGGTATTTTACATAGCGCTACTATAGGTTATTAGCTCATTTTGTATAGGATTATGCTAGATGTTATGATGTATTCTGTAATCATGGAGTTCTGGAGAGTTGAGTCACATATGGGATTACAGAGGATGACGCGGAGCATTGAAGCATAAGAAGAGGAGTCGAAGCATTGGAAGCAGCTGAAGACGAAGCCACAGAAGCAATTCCGCGACCGCGGGTCCCAAACCGCGATCGCGGAATTTCCGCCGGACCAGCCTTGTTTACAGAACAACATCCGCGATCGCGGGCCCAAACCGCGATCGCGGAAATCCGCCAGAGAAGACTTTCTTCATTTGCCCGATTTAGTATGTTGTGTTTACTTCTGTAACGTTTTTCACACGTTTTTAGCTTTAATTTGGGAGTTGAATTCTGCAGAATACTTTTATGTTTAGGTGTTGATGATCTTCTATCATCATCTACATTCCATTTTCCAAGTTTTAGAGTTTTCTCCCAAGAACTTCATGAGTTGTTGAAGTTTCCATTGTTTTGCTTGACATTTGAAGCTTTCGGATTGATTAAGTTGTGAGATTTCTTTCCTTTGTTCTATTCATATTGATTGTCTCTATTCTCTTGTGTGTATTGTTATTGAATTAGATTTGCTCATTTAGATTGGCCATCTAAGTAGTTTCATCTCATTCATATTGCTATTGTTTGGTTATTTCTAGTTGAAATATCATACTTGTTTGTAGCACACACAATTTGCATGAACTAGTTGTGAATGTCAATTGTGAAGAGAATTGAGTACACGTCGAGTATCTGACTAGTTGTCTATGGTATTGCATGTATCTATCCATTCCTGAACTTAAATCTGCTTTATTATTGAATCTTGATAGTTTCAAGGTTATAGTTGAGTAAGGGTTATTAGGACTAGTTGGACTAATAACTACATTAGAACAGGGATTAGAACGATCATATGAGTAATTCGACATAGGATTAAAAGGAGTTTATGATCAACTTGTTAATCTGTTAGTGGATAATTGTCGAGTGAAACACCTTCCATTGATATATTTACAAATCAAATCAACCTTCGTTACTTTGTTCTTAAAACATACCAAACCCCCCCCCCCCCCCTTTGGTTACTTACACTCGTTAATCATAATTGTTACTTTAAGAATCGATAACCTCATTCCCTTGGGATTCGACCCTTACTTGCCTACTATACTTGTTAGTGAGCTTGTTAGGATTACTTGACTTGGCATACGACAATTTGCCTCGTCAGTAGTCATCTTAGCTACTGGAGAGAAGGTCTCTTCATAATCTATACCATAATGCTGAGAGAAACCACGAGCATCCAAGCAAGCCTTGTACCTATCAATTGATCCGTCACTTCTCCGCTTGATCTTGTACACCCACTTACAAGATATCGACTTTACTCCTTTAGGTACTGGAACGAGTTCCCATGTCTCGTTCTTTTTCAATGCATCTATTTCCTCCTTCATTGTTTTCTCCCACTCAATGACTCCTTTTTCTTCATTGTATGAAGTTGGTTCTTCATCCCTGTTTGGAGAAATACAACATTGCTGAAGAGACACGACTTCAGCAAATCCTGCATCTGTGTACCTTGGATTTGGTTTCCTCATCCTTGTAGACCTTCGAGCGCTAGATTCATCATGGACCACTCTACCAAGTTCTGGTCTTGAGTCACTGATCACCGATGGTTCAACCTGCGGCTCCACATATTCTTCCTCTGGAATATCTACTATCGTACTAGTCAGAGCACATTCTTCCTCCTCTTCTTCTATTGCTGCATATGAAGCAGTAACGTCCCACTCGTCTTCACTATCATCTTCACGAGTCCATCTTCACGAGTCCTTCTTGATTTTTCCTCCACCGAGTTTCCTTCGACAATCTTCACTCTGCAATCCCGAGCAAAGTGACCCAACTTGCCACACCTGAAACATCTCCCAGAGTTTCTCTTTGGACCTACCTTCTCCTGCTTGGGACCCATGCTTCCTTGCCACTTCTGTTTATCACTAGTCGGTCCCCCCTTAAACTCATCTGGCTTCTTCCTATAATATGGACTTTGATTCTTCCCTTTATTTGAATAAAGGGCCTCCTCATGGTCTTTGATAGATAGACCAACCATCTGTTTTGCCAGTGTCTCTTGATTTACCAATAGATTCTCCAACTCCAACAACGATGGCTGTGTGGCCATCCCTGTATCGCCGTGATGAAGGCATTGTACCCCGACCTTAACCCACGTATAATAATACGCCTCATACGTGCCTCACTAATAGATGACTCCTTATCTAGCTGGGATATTTCATGACATATATTCTTCACCCGCATAAAGTATTGAGATATGGACATTTGACCTTGTGCAATTGTCCCTATCTCGTTTTCTAACATTTGCAATCGTGCATCATTCGCACGTGAAAATAGAGATGCAAATGTGTCTCATGCTTCTTTCGGAGTTTTTGCATCTCTAATATGCTCAATTAAATGTGTTTCAATAGTAACCTTAATAACATAGAAGGCTTTAGCGGCACGTACCTTCCATTGTCGTAAGGCCTCTGCATTTGCTGGAGTACTCTCTGGTGGAGTTGTGATTGCACCCGCTATCGTCTCCCATAAATCTTGCCCTTGGAGATATGACTCCATGCACGATCTCCAATATGTATAATTGTTGTTGTTTAGCTTCTCAATCCCACTTGTCGTACTCGATATATCTGCCATTGCTTCGAGGAATTAATCCGGCAGCACAACGACACAATTTGAGATGTCTAAACACCGACAAAAACCTCGCTACTCCCCGAGCAAAAACCACGATCCCAGACCGTAAAACTTCGCCGAACCCCGACTAACCGCAAAGCCCGTAACACAACCCGACTCTGATACCAAATGTTGAGGAATAGAGGGCTTTGTGGTATTGGCAAGATTTAATCTAGGTGAAAATTTTGGTGTAATAGCACAAGAAGTAAACACACAAATACAAAGGAAACACTTAATTAGTAGACTGAGACTTTGTGGGATGATTACAAATGAGGTAGCACACCTCTATTTATACTAGTAGGATCTCAAGCAATTTCTAAAATTCTCTAGGTTTATTAATTCTAGATTAGTCTAGTTAACCTTGTTATTAGAATTTTCTAGTCATTTCTTTATCTTTCTTGATCTTTAATATCCTTTCTTGTTTTGGGCCATTAGCCCAATCTTCAAATGGCGTCCAAGTGGGTGATTTATTTCAACCATCCGATTATTAACAAACCTTTGTCAAGTTGCTAGGGCTTGAACATGTGAAATAAGTCAATAGTTAAGATTTGGAAAAAATCGTCGTTTAAGAGACACATTCGTTCTACATTTTTTTTACCGCACACGCACACGCACACGCACACGCATATATATTTAATCCAGATTCTACATCATCTACTTACACAACGTTAACATTTATTACATTTCACAGATGTTCGTGATGATACATCTTCAGATCTACATCTTCCTAAGAGCTTGGATCCGACTGGCTAACTCATCATACTGTGGTAGTTTCGGATGCGTAATATTATTGCCCGTGTACATGGAAACCGATCTTCCATACATCCCACTTGGAGAACCGACTCGATCATCACTCGTCTTCCTCCACGATCTCATGCTGTGATGTTTCAACAACTTATCCATCACAGCCTCTTCATCGCTTTCTCCATTATTGGTGTTCTTCATCTTCACATATGGAGAATGAACTACTACATTGCTACTAGTATTGTAAGGCCTTGTTTGGTCTACCTCTCTATACCCGCTTGTATTATTAGAAGGCGCGCGCTCGTAAACGGTTCTTTGCTGATCCTACAAGAATATGACAATAATCATCTCAATGGAATTGGGCAAGGTCCAACTGATATATATCACGTACAAAAAGACATTTATAAACACTTACCTGCATGTTTTGTTCAAAATAAGCAGGATTCCATAATATTGAAAACTCATCTGCAATCTCTTTCATCAGCTGAAGCTTGGCCTCTCTCGTAGGCAGATTCCCCTTCAACTTCTCCACAAACTGAACAACCATAACATTAAACTTAATACTATGTACATTGAGACAATTTCTAGTAAACAAATTCCATAAGTAGAAGCTAGCATACCTCTTTATTAACATAAGGATCTGGACCATTTCCATACTTGTCAGCAAACAAGCTCCTAAGATCTCGAAGCTCGGGTAAGTCAGCAAATCTGGCTGCGGCATATGCCAATGATGCAACAGCAACCCTGCATGCTTCAGGACACTCCCTGAAAACATAAGAAGAATGTGTCACAAGATTTTCAAAATCTTTAAAACAGCCAAGTATTAAGAAGGTTATGTTACATCTCAGCTTGCATTAGTTTAAGGTTGTCTGTGATCAGTGTGCAACATTCTTGGAGGTAGTTATAACACCATGACAGATTCATCTCCATGTACAGACCCTCTGCCTGTTTTAAACATGACAAAAAAAATCATTAGTTCTAAATTTGTTTTATTTATTTAGTTTTTCTTAGTAAATTTCTACTCCCTCCGTCCCTATTTATTTGTCCACTTTGACCACCGTACACTATTCATACGTCGATACAATTTTCTCGATTATTCACAATCTACGAGAAGAAACATAGTCATATGTGATCTTGCTTGATTCGTCTCAATGAACACTTTAACAACATCAAAATTTTACAATTTTTGGTAATATGTAGTTAGAGATATTAAAAACGCAAAACTCATCTCGGCAAACGTAAAAAGTGCAAAGTGGACTAACAAATAGGTACGGAGGGAGGAGGGAGTATGATCTAAAAACAGTGACTCCATGTTAGGTAGAACAACTTTCGTTCCCTGGCCTAAGTAAATCTATTATCTAAAAGAATTCTGGTAAATGAAGAACATTACACGTAATTATGTTCATTGATTTACAAAAATACAAAGTTGAGAGAATCTAATTGACAAAAAGGTTTACCAACACAAAGCAGATTCTTGCCTTTTCTATTTGTAAACTATGAGAATAACTAATTGATAAGTATTATAAACTGAGATTTTTAAAAAAGAATCAAATTTTGGAGCTTCAGAGGAATAAAAATCAAGTGCGTCCAGAAAACGCCATCGACATAGAAATTCTAGAGGATGAATACAGAAAAGAAAGACGAAATTACCCTTCCATAGGCATTTTGATCAAGGTTGCACCTTAGAAGATCGGCGACGTCGTTTCTGAGAAATCTCTGCATGGCGCTTCTCTTCTTAGTTATGATCTCCATCCTCATGTTTATCATCCTTAGTGCAGATTTGCTGGTAGCAACAACAAAAAAATACTAATAGAGGTAAGCAACGCATAGCACCTGAAAAGAAAAACAGAGCATCAAAAAATTGATTGAAAACTAAACCATTTGTTGTAAAAATTGCGTCGTGCGAAAAAAGCGTCCCACATGTTGATTGAGATTTTAGTCCGTTATGGAAGAAGATGACACCAGGAATGAAGCAAAGAGAAGAGAAAATCTTATGGAATTGGGTTTGGGTTTTCGTTGTTGCCTGTTAATCGACTTGTTGTTGTTCTTCTTATATTCAGCTGCAAAGAATCTGTGCAGTAGGGGTTTATAATGGTGGAGGTAAACGATTGACACGTTGGATTCCATTTCTAATTAAAGAAAAAGTTTTTTTTTAAGGACACAAAATAAACAATTAAAAGAGAAAAATATTAAATTGGAAATATAATATTTTTTCTCGGTGTTGGACAATATTAGCCCTAATAGGAGTATATGTGTGCAAATGGTCGATTGACTTGGGTAGAAACTCCAAGTCAATCCTTCTAAGAGAAGAGGAAATTTTATGGAATTGGGCCGGGATTTCAACCCTGTCTCCTGTCATAACAAAATTCCACGACAGATGTGCTAGGAGCCTAGGACTCCTTTGCAATGAATAAATTTTGTGCTCATAAAGCATTAAAACAAAATTCTTTGCAATTGAAAGTAAAAATTATTTTTTTAGATTCTAAAACTAGTATTTATGAATTTGTCTTATGTATTGCCTGGCTTCGTATTGCCTGCATTCATGCTTCTGATCAACTTACCTTGACCAACTTTTCTTTGATACTTTTTCTTTCCAAGTTACATTAACTAGATATCATTTGCTATGTCCTGCAGATCAACAAAGCTAAGATTCAGAAGAAGGAAGAGGAAAGAAAATATACTCCGTAATTGAGATGCTCAACTGTATGTGAATAATGTGAGCAAATTATTATTAAAAATGACAAAATTATCCTAGTTTCCCTCAAATCCTTCTTGACAGAGGCATATTACAACATTAATTAAGAGGTCTAATATGAATATTTAACAAGACCTAACCACAAAAAATTCTCTTTATTTCGGTCTCGATTTCCAAAACTTCTCTGCCCGAGAAACAATAAAAGAAATTACTCAGGATTTTCTGGCTTGTCTTCCTTTTCGGTTTCTTCCTCCTCTTCCTCTTCCTTCTCTTCTTCTTCGTCCTCGTCCTCTTCAGGAGGGTCTGCAGGCATTGGAGGTGGCAACGGTGATTTCATCGGGCTGAATTGAGGGAATATATCTGCTCTCCTTCCAGGCTTAGGTCTTTCCCACTCCTAATATGTAGCAAAGAACTCAATCTTAGATTGGACATCTACTATAATAACTATTATACATGTCAAGATTTCCCTTCCAAACAACTAAAAGAAGTTAAGTGCACAACTTTCACTCTATTCCCTTCTACTTTTACATAGAAGAATTTAGTCACTTAAACAGAAAACACAGTAAACAGCACATGGTCTCCTGAACAGGTCGGTTCGGGACTTCTGGGTTAATAACCAGGGTTGGATTTGGGCTCTCATTGAACCCTTTCTCCCCCAGTACTGGATCTCAGTTATTGCTTCTACAAGTACTGACCAGGCCAACAAAGAGGATGACATTGCTTACTCGAATCAGGAATCGTCGGGGAAGTTTTCTACGTCTTCGGCTTACTGTCTTCTCAGGGACGCGGGCCAGACGGACATCACTGGGGATCTTTCAGATATCTTTAGAATCATATGGAAGATCAAGGTTCCCGAGAAGATACGCTGCTTTCTTTGGCTTATGGCTCAGGGGAGAATTTTGACAAATTCGGAACGGGCTCGTCGGCATTTGTCGACCTCTGATCTCTGCTCGGCGTTTCTTTGGCTTATGGCTCAGGGGAGAATTTTGACAAATTCGGAACGGGCTCGTCGGCATTTGTCGACCTCTGATCTCTGCTCGGCGTGCAATGGTAGCCCGGAAACCATCATTCATCTTCTCCGCAACTGTCCGGAGGCACGTAAGATTTGGAAGCAATTTTTCACAGGTAGCGTCAGGAACAAATTTTTCTCAGACACTCCTAGCTCTTGGGTTCGTAACAACTTGAAACAGGGTTACGGTATTCTTCAGAATTTTCCGGACGACGTGGTTTTCGCTACGATCGCCTGGTGGCTATGGAGGTGGAGGAACAACAGGATTTTCGAACCGGATCGTGAACAGTGTAACACCAAAGCCTTCATCATGGGCCAGCTCGAACAAGGAATTAGAGCCAGGGTTTTTGCTAAAGATCAGTCTCAACCTGATTTGCTGCTCCCGGATTTCTTCTCCTGGGGAAAACCGATGGTTAACAATGTGAAAGTGAACGTGGACGGGTCTTTCAGAAATTTTAACTAAACTGCTGCCACTGGGGGCATTCTTCGTAACAATGCTGGGGACTGGGTCGGGGGCTTCGTCGCGAACCTTGGTCAATGCCCGGTTATTGCTGCTGAACTTTGGGGGATTTACTATGGTTTATTTCATGCGTGGAATTCTGGTTTTAGAAGAGTCATTTTGGAATCCGACTCTATGATTGTTGTTGACCTCGTGGGAGGAGACGTTCAACCGAGTCATCCTTTTGCCAGCCTTGCAATCCGTTGTCAGGGCTTCTTATGTAGGAACTGGTCCATCCAGGTCCGTTATATTCCTAGGGAAGCAAACCGCGTCGCGGATCGCATTGCTTCCTTAGCTTTTGGTTTTCCTTTGGGTATTCAATCGCTTAGCGATCCGCCCGGTAGTATCTTGCATCTTGTATTAAACGATGTAAGGAGAGTGGCCCCTCCAATTTAATTTGGCCAACATTAATATAATTTGCGAGAGTGCTGCCTCTCTTTAACCAAAAAAAAAAAAGCTCATACTTTTGCAAGTAAATCAATCTGGACTTTGGATGAGTCATCTGCGAATCCACTAGAGTTTGCAGTTCCCTATAAACTGACAGTCCAACGATATTCTATTGTAAGACCCATTTGGCAAGTAAGCATGATGTAGATTCAAGGTGTGCACACATGTTAATGTCAGCCATTATTCTAGAGCATATATAGTTTCGTATCCAGGATCACCTCATAGTGCATAGCATTAGCAAGTAAGCTAAGAGTTTGATTTTACATCAAAATTTACTTTTCTACAACAAAACACATATTTAAAAACTGAATAATCAACCCTTTCACTCAAAGGATAAGAGCAAGTCTGCAACCAACATTTATAGGACTCTCCTAAAAGGTTCTGCAAGTTCTCCACGTGACATATCCATCCATCAAGTTGAAAGAATTAAGCAAACTACCAAATCTCGGAGAGGAATTTCATATGAATCAAAGTTCGGAAAGAAGCAAAAATGGTATTGAAGGCATAGCTATAACAATTATCCCAATACTAGCATAAACAAAAGTAAATTCTTCATCTCAATTTGATACTAGTTCCGATTTCAATCAGGTCAATAAGTACATAGCATTATAGAACAGTAATTTAATCTACAAGCACAACCATCATCAACTTGATTTGCTACTCTACGCCAAGAGCTTTTTTAAGCTCTAATAGCAAATTCACAGAACTCAAACCTTTGGAAATTTTAATTCAACCCATCCCCAGGCATAAAAAATGAATCGATAAGCATAACAAAATCAGGTAAAGTGGAAATGGAGTAGGAGAAGCGAAAACATACAATTGGGAAATCGAGTGGGGAGCGGCGAGTCATCTTCTCGTCTTCCGGCGCCATACGAACCACCTGTCCTCGTCGGCGGCTAAGTATTCTGGGCGCCCCATAGAAACCAAAAAGAGCGAGAGGAGAGCTGTGAATTCCGAATTGACTGGTGGCGGAAGTAGTGGAAAACGATGTCGACGGAAAGGAAGAGGATTGAGAAGGAATCGAGGAGGCAAGGTTAGATGAGAGGGGAAGAGACGCCATTGTTAGGGTTTAAGTGGTTCGACTGGCCAACCCTCTCTTTCCCCTGTCTCACATAGAAAGCAATTGCAGGAGTTGGGATGTCAAAATACTTATCGGGTTTCGATCGCTTGGTTCCACTCTATTTCCAGTTCGGATATCACGTTAGTTTTCTAGACCAACTCAAGGTTAAATACTTTATAATTAATATATTAACTTAAATAATTTTTAATAGTATAAAAAAGTTAATTTCAGTTCAGGTGAGGTTGTTGGAGCAGAGGTTCTTCAAGCCCCTGCCATTGAACACCGAGTTCAAATTCAAAACAATACTTATGGTAGGATTGTTACGCTTATCCTGCTTGTTGTAGTGATGATGTTTATGTCACGTGAGTTTTCTAGACCAACTGAAAGAGGCGGTCGGTGCACCTATGGCTCATTGAGGCATAAGGGGGTGAGAAGTTGTTTTGTTTTAGCAATTATGTTGTTATTTCAGTACAAAGTGATGGTTTATGTAATCATGGAATGATAATTTCTTTTATCGAATGTTGTTGGTTGTTAGTTGGTAACTCATGATAACGCATCGTTATACTTAACATTTAAAAAATTCACACCATATTCAATCAAACATGTAACATATTACTTAAAGATAACAACCAATATTCAATAATCACGATAAACGTTAACTATGCAACATGTCTGCTGTGTAGTTGTCGTAGATATTGGAAATAGTGAATACGATCCTGAAATTGATGTTCCCAACCATTGACGTTGGAATGATGGAAGTGAGTCCAATTATAAGCAACCAGAGGTATTGGAGCATTATCTGATAACTTTACCTGTAGAAAACAAAAAATGAACTGAAGTACATTCAAAATCATACATTTGTTTTATATCTATGAAATTCCTCATTTTACTTACCGGTATGTAATGATCTTGATTCCCCACCAAAGCAATAACAATTACGTCTTTCGCTTCTACGGGGTTACCCTTGGAGTAGAATGGGAGCGCAGTATGTGAACCACCCCATGATAACAGGACACTGACTTTTTGGAACGCAGTAGCAGCTATAAATCCACATGCGGGCATCTCCATCCAAAACTCTCGGCCATAACATTGCCCTAAGAAACCGATACGCTCGACCAATACATCTAATTGTGTGAATGTGGGACCAATGTTGGAGAAAAAATGGTAGTTCTCTTGCCCCTCCTTCAAGTTAGGGCAATGTTATGGCCCTACCATCCAAAAAATGGTAGGGCCATAACATTGCCCTAACTTGAATGCACAACTTGAATCTGCAGATAATGAAGACAAGCTAATGAATTTCTTGATGGGATTAGGAGATCAATTTGATGCTCCCAGGAGGCAATTTCTGCTCTCAACTCCTATGCCTTCAGCGAGCCATGTTCATTCCTTACTCTTGCAAGATGAGTTGAGTAAGAAGATTACTGATGTTGGCATAAAAACTGATGCCACTGCTCTTGTTGCAAAGAAGTCATATGATAGGCCTAAAAGAGAATGTGAACATTGTAAGGGAAATCACTCTGCTGAAAAGTGTTGGGAAATCATTGGCTACCCAAGTTGGCACTCCAAGAGCAAGTATAAACCACAGAGCTCAGCAAAATCAAGGGGCAAAGATCATCAAGGACACAAAGCAAATGCCAGTCAACAATTGTCTGAATATAACCAACAATTGATGGGAGCTTTCTTGAAGTTCATCGAGCAACAGAAAGGTAACCTATCTGAGGCATTCTTGGCATGTAAGTTGCTATGTTGTAATGCTTCTCATTCCTCTCTATAGATATTAGACAGTGGTGCTACAGATTACATGTCCTGTGACATAAACTTCTTTGATAATCATAAGCCAATCACTAATCCTACATCCATTCATCTGCCAAATGGTAATATCTAGTCCTATCTCTCACACTGGATCCATAAAAATATCCTCAACACTAACTCTACAGAATGCCCTATATGTCAAAAATTTTAAGTTCAATCTTATCTCCTTAAGCCGTCTCATCAAAGATACAAATTGTTTCATATTTCTTACTTCCAACTATCTTGTTATTCAGATCAAACCAGGAAGAAGGTGATTGCAGTTGGTAAGGAACTTGGGGGGCTATACTATCTCATAACTGAATCTGAGTTGGCTTCCTTGATGACCACATGAATGTATGACACCTTCTGTGCTACATCTCCAACTCTACCTATGTTTCTTCCTAGTCAAAATTTGTGTAAAGACAAAAATGTTCTTTGGCATCTTAGGCTGGGTCATGCACCCATTGAGAAATTGTCTCATGTTACCTCCATTTCTTGTGATATAAATAAAACAATGGATTTTCATTGTTCTGTATATCCTCTTGCTAAGCAATCTAGAAAATCTTTCTCTCTCAGTACATCACATGCTAACAAACGTTTTGAGCTTTTACATTGTGATCTTTGGGGACCCCATGACACACCTACTTTTAATGGTCACAAATTTTTCCTTACTATAGTTGATGACCACAACAGGAGTGTGAGGCTTACCTGATGAAATCTAAAACAGAAACAAGTGCCTTACTGCAACATTTTATTTCTCAAGTAGAAACTCAATTCTCTATTAAAGTCAAAACTGTTAGAACTGATCAAGGGACTGAATTCTTTAATTCAGAAACCATTTCTTTCTTCTCTACCAAGGGAATTGTTCATGAAAGCTCTTGCACAACTACTTCACAACAAAATGGGAGGGTAGAGAGAAAGCATAGGTATATCCTAGATATGGCAAGAGCTCTAAGATTCCATTCCTCCTTACCTATAAAATTTTGGGGGGACTGTGTGTTGACTGCCACTTATCTCATAAACAGGTTACCCTCACCATTTCTTCATCAAAAATCCCCTTATGAACTAATGTTCAATAGAAAACCAGATTACTCATCTCTAAGAGTATTTGGATGCCTCTGATATATCTCAACCTCTACAATAGCTAGAAAGAAATTTGATCCTAAGGCTGATCCCTGTATCTTTCTTGGATATCCTTCTAGTTTTAAGGGCTACAAAGTTTACAATATTAAAACTAAAAAAGCTCAAGTTACTCGTGATGTACACATCATTGAATCATGTTTTCTTTATGCTAATCCTCTTTCTCAACAAATGGCCACTCATAACCCCACTACTAATACTGAATATATAGAGGATGATCTCTTGACTACTTCTCTACCTCCTTTTCAACCCATTGAAATTTTATACAACTCAGAAGAAAGTCAATTAAATCCTCCTACAAACACTGAGTCTTTAGCAGATTACTCTCCTAGCCCTTTACATGCTATTTTTGATCAAATTCCTTAAGAACTACCCATCATTCCAAGCTCTCAACCTATCAGACAATCTACAAGAGTGTCTAGACCACCTTCCAGATTAAAGGACTGTGTGTGTATGGCAAACCAACTCCCTTCTGATGCACCATCTTCTTCCAAAGGTAAGACCTCTCCCTATCCTATGCATTGTTTCATGGCTTATGATAAATGTCCCTGATAACAGCAATTTGTCGTAAGAATTACTACAATGCAAGTATCCAAACCTACTCAAAACTATAGTCTTTAGTAAGCAAGGGTCGAATCCACAGGGAGACAAATTTATGCCTTTAAGTATGAGCTTTATGTCAATCTTAAGTAACAAAGGGGGGTTTGGTTTGTTTTAGACCCTAAGCATGCAATAACTAACAAAGTGAAGTTTGTAAATATGATTTGGGAAATATCTTAGCCAAACAAGTATCCACTATTCGTTTGATAAGTTGATCCTAGATAATCATTCAAGACTTCATGCCATGGAAATTCCAATTCCTTTTCTAAAGTAACTAATAGCACAACCAGACACTATTAGAACTAACTAATTAAACAACCATGAAACTATCAAGATTCAGTTTAACCATAGCAATAAGGATAGGAATATGATAGGATACAATTCTAGCATAAAACAACCAGCTTTTATCCTAGAATGTAAATCGATTCTCTCTACATATGACTAGCACAACCAGATACTAGTTCGATGCAATTGCTACTTTGAAATAGATATGCTCAACCAATAACAATCTAAATCTGCAATAGATTCATAGAGACAATATCTAGTTGCGCAAGCTAGAAACTATCAATATTAATCATAGGCAATTCAAGCAAGAGAATAGATAAAATCCATGCAATAGATAAGGAATGAAAAACTCACAACTTGTTCAATACGAAAGCTTCAACGGTCGGACTAAGCAATGGTGGCTTAGTTCTCCATGGAAATGGTGTAAAAACTAGATGAAAATGAAAGTGAGGTTAGAGAAGAAACAACCTTCTCTCTAACCCTAAATACTAAAACAAAACGTCCATAATCAAGTCTGAAAACTGAAATCAACATAAATGCAAAAATAAAAACGTAATAAGGCAGAAATGGAAAAAGCTTCGGTTGACTTCGACGCAGGCAGCGGGCGCTGCCTCGGCGGCGGTCGCTGCCTTCCAGAATCTAAAACACTCCTCGTTTCTTCAGCTCCAAGATCTCCTATAATGCGTCTTCAGCCACTCCTCGCCAATGCTCCATAACACCTCAAATGCATCCTAAAACACCACTAAAACAATGCTAAAACCCCGTCTATATACACAACATAATTGTGTATATCAGTCCTGCTGCCTATAAAGCCTTTATCAACAATGTGGAAGCATTGCCTGGACCTAAATCTATTAAAGAAGCATTGCAACTTGCACCTTGGTGTCAAGCTATGTTAACTGAGTTGCAGGCACTGGAAAATAACAACACTTGGAGACTTGTTCGAAGACCTCAAAATCAAGTTGTGGTATCATGCAAGTGGCTCTTCAAAACTAAGCTAAAGGTTGATGGAATCTTAGACAGACACAAGGCCATACTTGTTGCTCGAGGCTTCTCTCAGATAGAGGGAATAGACTATGCTGAAACTTTTGCACCATTAGCAAAAATGATATCAGTAAGAACTCTCCTTGCTGTTGCTGCTATTAAGGGGTGGACATTCAGTCAAATGGATGTCACCAATGCTTTCTTGCATGGAGAATTAGAGGAAGATGTTTATATGGAACTTCCACCAGCATATGAGTTCCTTAAAGACTATGATGCTAGGACTCAGAGGGAATATAATACAGAAGACTCCAAGCATCAAGTGGAAGTCAAGACAGAGAAGTCTACAACTGTGTGCAAACTGGACAAATCACTATATGGCTTAAAGCAGGCTCCGAGACATTGGTTTGCCAAGTTTGCTCAAGTGGTAAAAGACGCTGGTTTTACTCAATCAAAAGCAGATTACTCCTTATTCTATAAAGACTTAGGAAAATCATACACTGCTCTCTTGGTCTATGTTGATGATATGTTGATAACAGGAGACAGTGAAGAAGAAATACAAAAACTCAAGGCTCATCTATGCAAGAATTTCCCTATGAAAGACTTGGGAAGTCTTAGGTATTTTCTTGGAATAGAAGTAGATAGAACTAAAGAAGCTTTTCATCTAAATCAGAGAAAGTATGCTCTAGAGCTTCTTGATGAGGTAGGAATGACTGAAGCTAAGATTGTAGTCACCCCCTTTGATGCTCGAGAAAAATTGACTCTGAAAGGAACAAGAAGTGAAGTTGATCCAGTAGCATACAAGAAGTTAGTGGGAAAGTTGATCTATATAACAATCACCAGACCTGACATATGCTACTCAGTGCAAGTACTAAGTCAGTTCATGCACAATCCTAGTGATGATCACTGGAAGGCTGCAAAAAGGGTGCTCAGATATATCAAAAATGCTCCAGGACAAGGATTACTTCTGTCAAGTAAAGCAGATCTGAAACTCAAAGCTTTTTGTGATGCAGACTTTCAGAGTTGTGCCATGACCAGGAAATCTCTTACAGGATTTTGTATTCTATTAGGATCTTCATTGATCTCATGGAGAACTAATAAGCAAGGATATGTGGCTTCATCTACTGCAGAATCAGAATATAGAGCCATGGCTATGACTTCATGTGAAGTAACTTGGCTAAGCAAGTTGCTCAAGGATCTAGGTGTCATACTAGGTCCAGTAGAGATGTACAGTGACAATCAAGCTGCGATACATATTGCTAGGAATCTTGTCTTTCATGAAAAGACCAAGCACATAGAAGCAGACTGTCATCTGGTGAGAGACAAAGTTCTGAATAAAGAAATTCCTCTTAGCTACATATCCACTTATGCTCAACCAACTGACATCTTCACCAAGGCAGTCACAAATGAACAGTATACAAGAAATCTGATCAAGCTTCGAGTTGTAAACATGTTCACAACTACAACTTGAGAGGGAAAGTTAAATAAGTTTGTAATAAAGTTGTTAGCTATAGTTTGTTATTCTGTTAGGTTGTTAGTTAGTGACATCATCATGTCGTCAGCTCAACTTCTTCCCTAATAGACTATATGTACGGCTGTACTGTCATTCTTCAACTTCATCTTTCAATGTCAATTTTACCAGTTTGTAAGACTTTATTTTCTCTTCTCTTCTCTGAGTGAAATTTCTTGTGTGTGTTGATCAATTCTAATCAATCAACAATATGCTTTTGTATAAACAATCAACACATACAGAATTAAAAATTTAATACCTATTAGTTGTCCTCGTAAGCAAATGAAATATATTGTCGATCCAGGCCCGTACAATACACTCTTTGTAAGGAGACAACCAAGTTTCATTTAGATAGGGATAAAAACCTTCATACTTCTCATTGACACGGATATTGTACATCTCTACTGATTTAGAGTTGAATAAAGCTGTAGAACTATTGCCAAACGCTTCAGCCAAATGATGGTTTCTTGTGGCTTGTTTTACTTGTGCCTTGCAGTTGCAAACTATATGAAACCAACACAAAAAGTGTTTTGCATTAGGAAATACCTCAGCAATGGCCTTTATCTCCGCCAATTCACGATCCGTCACAATCGCTTGAGGACTATTCCCAATGTGATCGTACATTTCCTTCACCTTCAAGAGAGTCCACCTGTAGCGATCAAAGTTCTCTCGTGCCATGATTGAGTACACAAAGTTGAATGTTTGACCAGTGCAAGTAAACCCAACAATCTCAAACAATGCCATATTGTACATGTAGTTTCGAAGAATATTACTGTACAATTTCAAACAAATTAAACAAATATTAATAACTTATATAAACATATCATACTTGTTGGTCTTGTACGTAGCGTCCATGATGATGACATAGGGAAATAACCGCAACAAGTACAACGACTTAGGGTTTGCCCAAAAAAAATCTTGAATTATGTCATTGTCATCTGACACAGGACGGGATCGTACCATATAACCCCTCTCCAACAGATAGCCTCGTGTAAACTCTGCTACATCTTGTCCATCCATTTCCTTAAGACGGAGATTGTAGCACATACTTTTAATTTTATTTTTTGAGGTGATCATCCGTCCGCCCTGCTTCACTGTAAAACACAACAACATCTTTGACGGCTTCACATGCGCTTTTATCAAAGAAACGATGTCCGTTTTCTGTTCCTCGTTCATTCTTCCAGCATATGCATGGCCCACCGATCTTTCTGGAAGGGCGTGACTGTGCCACCCGCACATCACTCTCAATGTCCATTCATTCTCTTCACAGTGACACTGGAGGCGAAATGGACACTGACTTTTTTTTACCGCGGATTGCGAATCAATACATTTTTCACATAGTTTACTCCTGAACTATCAATTATTAGGACCATGGTGTGCTCTCTCCCGATTTGACATGCCCAAACTAACATATCTTCTTTGTTATTCCACACAAAATCATTTTCAAATAACGATGTGAAGTCGTCTTACAAATAACGATGTGAAGCAAATATAACTCATGAAAATTATACTCGGGTTTATCAAATACTATTACTAACCTAACAATCCGAATAAAATTGTACTCCAACAAAACTTACATATTCAATGATCACGATTCGTAAATTCGCGAGGCTTACGAATTGTAAATTAGTTAGCATGCAGTACACGAACCGATTATTTTGGATTAAAAACTAACACATTATCTAAGAAATTCATTCTTAATTACTTAAAATGCAGTACACGAATATTAGACTGAAAATTCTTAATTAGATTTCAATATGCATACAACTCATGACGTTTTAACTACTTCAATATATATTCATTTCAACGTACACTACCTTCAAATATATATACATTTATAAATATAACACATTTATTTATAAATCAAAATGATATTTGCAATATGAAACTTACCATAACAATCTTCTTTCTTATACCGAATCTCTTTATAGAATTCTTGTTTCTCCTTCTTGTTACCCTTTTCTCCTACTTCTTTCTGTACATAGTGTTTTCTTTTTTGTTGGAGGAAAACTATTTACTTACCTGCCCCTTAAATATACTACATTTATAATAACCCATCAGAAGCGATTAGATTTGTTGCAGAAAAAAGCTCACAAATTGTAGACTCGTGAGGTATTCCTGCCACTTTTTCTCGGAAATATGCGAAGCTAACTATGCCCTAGATTCCTGACCAAATTCTGGAACCTTATCTTTAAAACCTCACGAATTGTAAACTCGCAAGGTTTAATGTGGGCGAACCGGTTTGGCCTTTACACCGGTTCACTTCAATTATTATCCGGTTTGGGAATTAAACCGGTTCACTTTATTAATATTAACCGGTTTATTTCTATTATATGAACTCGTTTTCAAATTTCTTTTTCAAGCTCACGAATTATAAAATCGTGAGCTTCGCCGGGTTTAAACTTTGCCCGTTCTCCAGCTCCGCGCGGTGCTGAGCTACGCCGGAAATTGAACTTAGTCATTCAACACGTTCATCTGTCAGATCGAGTGCAATTAGCCTCACCCAAATTAAATCAAGAAACCCAAATTGCAGCAGGGTTCTAACAATGTACGAAAACAACATCCCGCACCCACTAATCCAGGTGGTGGAAGTTTTCAAAAAAACAAATAACCCAAATATATTTTTTTTTTGGGGGGGGTAAAAATAACCCTAATACTCCGTATATATATATATATATATATGTATGTTGTACTAATGTGTCAAATCTCTTTCTCTCTGGTCATTTCATTTCCTTCCTCCGAGTTCTCTCGTTTCCTCCGAGTTAGCTCACTCTTTTCCTCCGTCTGAGCTCGCTAACTCTCGCTCTTTCTTTTCGTCCCGTTCTCTCCTTTCTTCTCCCACTCTCAAAACATGCATTCCTCTTCCTCCAAAACATCATTATCAACGCCTCTAGCCATTACTTTACCAGTTGCTGGAGGAAACCCTCAAAACTCTCCACAACCTTCTCACGGATCTTCTCGGAACTCTCCACAACATTCTCACGGATCTTCTCGAAACTCACCATAAGTTTCTCCAAAAATTCGACCTCCTCATCCAACTGACTCATGGACTGAATTCGTAAATTTTGTTGGAGAGGTCTTTTTTTCATTTGAGTTTCTGCAACGTATATACATACATAAATAAATCATTTGATTTGCTCTTCTCTGTTTTTGCAGAACTCTAAAGCCTGTTGGAATGCACTTTATGTAGGAATCCTATTTTCTACAACTTATAAACATGTATGAAATACAAGAATAAATAAGTATTAAGGAGAAGAGAAAAACAGGCGAACCAATACCAAAACCGTACGGTCGAACTTAAGCAGAGTCAAGATCGGAATCTCTTTCCTTCATTCTGAAAACGCCCCGTAGTGTGACGGTTACCGCCGTTCCAAATCTCATGATACAACTGCTACACTTCTGGTTTGCACAACTCAAAAATTCAGAAGCCAACGAACTCTAGTTTATAGTGTGTACTCTCAGACTCGAACAAAAGAAGAGGAAGAAGTGATAGAGACTAAAAAACGTGGGAGAAGGAGATGAGATTGATGTTGAAGCTGTATTGAACTGAGAGCTGTGCAGGCCTTTTTGCGTGTAATGAATGTCGTTCACCTCCTCCTCGGGCCTACGGCCCATCCAATGAGACCAATGAGCCCACGAGCCGAGCCAATCCGAACCGAACCGCGCGCGTGTGGTCTTCGAAAGCCCAAGCCCACCAGGATAGCCTCCTCTGACTCAATCACATCCATTACAATATACTCCTAGTTTATATACTAGTGAGTTTTATATCCTCCTAATCAATGTGGGATACACATCTATCTCTATATAAAAATCCAAGGGTTTGCAAAAGTAATGTCAATTGGGACCGGGCCCTTCAATTAACTATCGGGCCTGAAAGTGTTAATGGGCCATTGTAGGTTAATGTATCTTCCTTCGTTTCGGCTGTTCATTTTCCATTGTCCGTCTTCCTTCTTAAGGGATTGAATTTCCTGCTCTATTGATTGATGTCTCCTCCTTCTATATCCCTCATTCATTCTCTTCCGAGTCGTCGAGGTTACGAAGCCTGTTGGGTTGCTCTTCACTGCCTTTACCCTTTCATCTCCCCTACTTATTTTTCCCATTACTCCCCCTTTTCGTTAGGTCTTGGTTTGTATAACTTCGTTTCCAGGGCTGTAGTATCTCCCAGCTGGTTTCATTGCCTTTTAACATTATCTTCCGGATTCGACCCTTTTCCTTCTTCGATCGGCCTTCCAATGGTGTCCAATTATTCCCTTCAGATCTCTACTGTCGGCAATGCTCTCCGGAGTGGGAATGGAAAACGTGCCCGGGCCAGTTCGTCTTCCATTAAGCATTGTGTCGCTGATGGTTCTGCTGATGTTCACTTCTCTGGTTTGTTTTAGAATTGCATTCAGACGGTGGTAGCAATGGTCGGACGACGTCTATTGGTAATTTCTCATTGGTCCCAAACAGAGATTCCTTGGAATCTAATGGAGGCCACCTCAGACAGAGTGTTTCCCAATCAAATGGAGGATCTATGTTAAACTCCCTTCTCTGGATGTCTTCACCCAAGCTCTTCGTTGAAGGTGATTATCATCTACATCTTCTTAAATCGAATTGAATTAAGTTTTTATTATTTTTCTGAGATATTGTTATGTTCAAGTCTTTCATGGGGAATTGATGAACATGGATTTAGAGATGCCTAGGTTAGTGAGGATTAGGTCCTGCATATTTACTATAGATGTGATGGTTTTGTTTACTGATTAGTTGCATCACCTCCAGGTGCCCTTTTTAAGCCTAAATATGCAGACAACTGCTAAAGATCTTACACAAATGAGTTTTGCCCAAAGACTCTTATCTTTTCCTACAAATAATTATGACAACAACGTCTGATGTATAATTACCCCATATAGACAATTTATTGGGTGATGTATTGCTGCAACTTTCTTCACATATAAATGTTCAATTTGTGTTTTACACTCAAGTATCAAGTTGAGAGTCACAATCTTAGTTTCTACAACTGGTCTGTGCTTAAACTCTTCAACTTCACTATCTATATGATCAACTGTCATGTTCATTTCAACTTTTTAGAAGTTACTACCATTTTCACTCAGAAGCTTTATGAGTAACTCCTGCACATATATAACATCTCTGTACAAAAAAGCATATTAAGCTGAAGATGATGATGATCAAAGTTAACTTCAATAAATGGAACTATTTGATTACATGACATGTGTGTAAGAGATCAAAGTTGTGTAAGCACCATTACTAAATACATCAGTATCTTCTCATCTGTGTTACCTCATCGGAACCAAAAACAAAACTAAAGTAACACTCTCTACTAGCTCCTTTCAATTTTTTCAATTTTTCCTTATTCATTTCTCCTTTCCCTCTTCCTCTTTGTACAAGATGAATGAAAAATCACATCCAAAGTTACCTATATGATCAACTTATCTTGACCCTGAATCTTTAGCCAAACCAAGCCTACAAATCTCAGTAGTGATACGATTTGAGTTTGTTTGGATTACTCTAGATATGTGTAATCTGTTTTCTACTCTACAACATTAACAAATTGGTGGGCTATTTGATTTTTGGATGACTCTCTTTCCATGGTTTAAGAGGAAACTTTAAATTCATTAATTGGTGTTAGTTTATTGTTTTCTGGACCTATACTTTAGTTGTCTTGCTTTGTTCAACGTTTGATGTTCATGAAGTTGGAAGTGGGAACTGCAGGAAATAGTTGAAATCTATTGGGAGTATGAAGATGATGAGTGCTCAGCTTCCACTGCCTCCTTCTGGATCACATAGACGCTTTAGTTATAAAGAAATTGTTTTTGCTTGCTGTAATTTCTCTTATGACCTTAACCTTTTGTTGGATGGAGATTTTGGGAATTGAGGTTCGAAATCAGAACTTTAAGTTCTTCAATTAGGTTATCTAAAAATTGTTTGAAATATGATTCATGTTGCTGCTGCATTTGGGGACTTATTGGTTTCATATTTAAAGTAGAACTAGAACTGACATTGACTTTCCAAGGTTGAAAGTTTCTTCTTTGAAATATTTGGTTTCAATTCCATTGGAAAGCTGTAATTACATTTTTAAACAATTGTGGGATATCATAACCTCAGTAAAGTTTTGATAATTGAGAGAGGTATTATATTCTCCTATTGCCCCCACAAAACTGTGTGAAAAGATCTTTTGTGCCAACTAAAAACATTGGGAAGTTATTAAGGTATTCTATAGTGTGTTTCAAAAGTATTATCATTTTAGTGCTTTTATTTATTTATTTGTGAATCAATTTTATTATTAAGGCTCCAGTACAATTGCAAGGTGGCTCCTTACCAGCTCTATCCGTTCCACATAACATGCTTCTTTTAGTGAGCCTTATGCCATGTTGTTGCGGCAACACCTCTTCTTATTTGCATCTTAACTGCTCTTTGTATATACTTGAGATATCTTAAGATACAATATTGTGATGTATAAGGATATTCAGGAGGTTATATATAATATTTTAATAATTGATTATATAGCAAAAAATGATTTTTGCTATGTAATTCATACTTAGGTTACATGATATGTAATGCAAGTGAGAGTTACACCCCAATTGTTTTTGTTTGAAGGTTAATCTTATTATTATTTTTAATCTTACATAATATTAAAATATAAAAAAACAATAAAATTAGTTATATAATCTAAATCATGTAACTCTATTGATCATAATAATGATTAAAAAATTACAGAATGTGTTGCCAACGGTGACATAAAGACGTTCTTGGAAATAGTTAGCTTGGTAGACAATTTCAGGTACCAGTTCGCAAATGACAATCTACTGATTCAATTTTTTAATATCTTTGTTGGCATGGTAGTTTGTAGAATAGGTTGAACACATTTATTTCATGTGTTCACATATTTGTTAGTTAAGCAAGACTCGGGACAAAATAGCCACATGTGTAAATCATGACTTACAAAATTCGGGATGAATAACATGTATTATTTTACTACTTGATTTTGTATAAGTTTATTAATGGATACTCATAGTCATGGAAAAGCAAACTGAATTACTGTATTACCATAACAAATGTACACATCCTAATCTTCTATATATATATATATATATATATAAATAGTTGGCCTTAGATGAAAGTAAAGACAATTGTGACTTATTAAATGTCTAATTAAACTATATTCTTGCACCTCTTACCTTTCGTCATTTTCATCTTTTTTCTCACTTCGCCTCCAATCAGTATGACAATGGAGAGCAACTCAAACACTAATCTGAGCACTAATCCGAGCACTATCGACCTAAGACAAGATTATTATGTTATAATTTATATATTTAATTAATTAAGAACATCTATTATTTTATTAAAAAATACTACATCAATACATATATGAAAAATAATATCTAAGTATAAAAATATTGACAAATAAGTGAAAACGCGTTAGGATCCCTGAATAAAGTAATGACAATTGGTACCGACCTGAAACTGAGTCAGTCATTAATCAATCGGGTCTTATTGGACTTGATTTGCATTAAGATTTAATTAATACTATCTTATCCAATCTATCATCTAATTAATTCTAAATAACTTTTTTAATTAATTAATTATCTTATTCTAATCTTTATTAATTCTAAATCCTACCATCTTATTTTAATTTAACTAAACCGCATGCAAAATCCGTAATTGTCCCGCGCGAAGCGCGGGGGTCCGATTCTAGTTTTCTTAGAAGTTCAACTTAGTTACATTAAATGTAACTCCATTATTTCTCATTCATATGAAACCCGAATTATACAAATGAGCATACTACAAAATTCGGTTTGGTTTATACTATCGGTTTGGTATGTCTGTACACTCGAATTTCTGAAGGATGTGAGTTTGAAGATTTCAGTTGTGGCAAAGTGGCTGGGAAAGTGGTTAATAAGGTGGCTCTGTGGGTATTTACGTAAAGCGTTTTATACACGCTTCGTAGGCATTAGATTTTTGTGTTTTTTTATTTGCCTGTGGATTCTGGGTTTTGGGCTTCTGTGTGGCTGCAACTGATTATAAATATCGCTGCAAAACTTCCCCTACCACAAGTTTCTCCTCGGTCCGTGCATGTCAACCTCTAGGTAGAGTGTTCTTTTATTCCGGTTTAGCTTTGCCTACGGGCATCATCGATTCATCTGCAGCAGCATTTTTTATCTGGCTTAATGTGACCACAGTAGATAGGATGGGTAAGTTTGGGCCTCTCTTGAAGGAAAATGTTCTTATCACAATGCTTTTCTAGTTAATCTCTCTTTTTATTAACCTTTCCATTCTCTTAACCACCCCAAATTTTGCTAAAGGCACACTAAACTCTTGTATTCTCGTAGCTGCCTCTCTATTTACTGTAATCTCTATCTCATTGAGTATTGAATCCAGACTAATGTCCACAACAACCGTCATTTCCGCTTCTTTTTTCAGTTGGTATCCTTTTTCATCCATCCCAAGAAAATCGGTTGCATGTTCTCTATTCCCTATTGATTTCAATTTTTATCCTTATTCTTTCTATCATTATTCACAACTATTTGGGCAAACAGAGACAAGCAGTCACCACGACATCCACCCCCCAACGAGGGACAAGGAGGTGAGATTGATGTTGAAGATGTTTTGAACTGAGAGCTCTTCAATCCTTTTTATAGCCGGTTCACTTTAATTATTATCCGGTTAGGGAATTAAACCGGTTCACTTTATTAATATTAACCGGTTTATTTTAATTATATGAACTCGTTTTCAAATTTCCTTTTCAAGCTCACGAATTATAAAATCGTGAGCTTCACCGGAGTTAAACTCCGCACGGTGCTGAGCTACGCCGGAAATTGAACTTAGTCATTCAGCACATCCATCAGTCAGATCGATGAGTGCAATTAGCCTCGCCCAAATTAAATTAAGAAATCCAAATTGCAACAGGGTTCTGACAGTGTACGAAAACAGCATCCCACACCCACTAATCTAGGTGGTGGAAGTTTTTCAAAAAAACAAATAACCCTAATATATATATATTTGGGGGGTAAAAATAACCCTAATACTCCGTATATATATATGTTGTACTAATGTGTCAAGTCTCTTTCTCTCTGGTCATTTCATTTCCTTCCTCCTAGTTCTCTCGTTTCCTCCGAGTTAGCTCACTCTTTTCCTCCGTCTGAGCTCCCTAACTCTCGCTCTTTCTTTTCGCCCCGTTTTCTTCTTTCTTCTCCCACTCTCAAAACATGCATTCCTCTTCCTCCAAAACTTCATCATCAATGCCTCTAGCCATTACTTCACCAGCTGCTGGAGGAAACCCTCAAAACTCTCCACAACCTTCTCACGGATCTTCTCGGAACTCTCCACAACATTCTCACGGATCTTCTCGAAACTCTCCACAAGTTTCTCCAGAAATTCGACCTCCTCATCCAACTGACTCATGGACTGAATTCGTAAATTTTGTTGGAGAGGTCTTTTTTTCATTTGAGTTTCTGCAACGTATATACATACATAAATAAATCATTTGATTTGCTCTTCTCTTTTTTGCAGAACTCTAAAGCCTGTGGGGATGCACTCTATGTAGGAATCCTATTTTCTACAACTTATAAACAGTATAAAATACAAGAATAAATCAGTATTGAGGAGAAGAGAAAAACAGGCGAACCAATACCAAAACCGTACGGTCGAACTTAAGCATAGTCGAGATCAGAATCTCTTTCCTTAATTCTGAAAAAACGCCCCATAGTGTGACGGTTACCGCCGTTCCGAATCCCAGGATACAACTTCTACACTTCTGGTTTGCACAACTCAAAGATTCAGAAGCCAACGAACTCTAGTTATAGTTCGTACTCTCAGACTCAAACAAAAGAAGAGGAAGAAGTGATAGAGACTAAAAAACGAGGGAGAAGGAGATGAGATTTATGTTGAAGCTGTTTTGAACTGAGAGCTCTGCATGCCTTTTTATAGGTTGTTGGATGAGCCTCTCAGGATAGATAAAGCCCAATCTGCGTGGATTTAATGGGTTGATCCGCGTGACTTCAATGCCCGGATTCACCGCGTGGCATAAATGCCCGGATTATCCGCGTGCCATTAATCCAATTTGCGTGTAATGAATGTCGTCAGAATTGACTTTGAACCATCTCATTTGAACGAATCCCAAAAGTCTGAGCCCAAAAAGTCTTGTTAGACTTTGGAGCGAGGCCCAAAACGATCACCTCCTCCTCGGGCCTACGACACATGCAATGAGACCAATGAGACCACTGAGACCACGAGCCCACGAGCCGAGCCGATCCGAACAGAACCGAACCGCGCGCGTGTGGTCTTCGAAGGCCCAAGCCCACCAGGATAGCCTCCTCTGGCCCTATCAGATCCATTACTTACACTCCTAGTTTATATACTAGTGAGTTTTATCTCCTCCTAATCAATGTGGGATACACATTTTCTTAAATGTAACTCCATTATTTCTCATTCAAACGGAACCCGAATTATACAAATGAGTATACTACGAAATAGTGCTCGCGGAGACGAAGCCAATGCTCCCATTATCCGACACCAACGGTGCCCAGAAATGACTAGAAATGAATAGAAATGACTCTAAAACACGTGAAAATGACTCGACAGAAAGTCTTTTGAGAGTACGGTCGAAGAATCACTGATTTTGGGATGGTAGCATTTTTCAGCCTTGAACCACCCATAGTGAGTAGCCATCAGATTTACTCGACCAGGTAGTGAACGTGATGTCTTGAACCACCCGGACTTTGATGTAAACCTAGACAACGACTATCACACAATTTCATCTTCTCACATAACTAAGTTCTATGATTGTGTTCATTTTGGCCTTGAACATCCCTGGTTATTAATGAGTGAGCTTAGAGAATTCAACCTCTGTAAATTCTCCTAGAAACGGCCCCATTTCAAACTCATAAGGTGATTTTACCATAAGTAGAATACACTTCACTATGATTTTCAAAGCTTATGGAATCATTAAAAACAAACATTTTATGGCTTAACCTTTACTTTACCAACACACTTTTATCATCCTATGAACTAGGAGAAGATGTAAATCTCCAAGTGCTCTTTAGATTTAGCTTGATTTCGTTGTCCCTTTTAACTTACATCTTTGGATCTCCAGTCACGTTAGTAGGGTTACCATCAAACATCATCTTATGTCATAGGCTTTAAACCTATTCCTCTTTATGATTTCACAACTTGCTCTCGAGACAAACCTTTAGTAAACAGATCCGCTAGGTTGTCAGCCGATCGGATATAATCAACATTGATCACTCCGTGTGAGAGCAATTGTCTTATGGTTTTATGTCGTCTTCTAATATGACGAGATTTACCATTATACATTGAACTTAGTGCCCGAGCTATTGCCGATTGACTATCGCAATAAAGACTCATAGCCGGCACCGATTTTCCCCACATTGGTACGTCCTCCAGAAAGTTTCGAAGCCATTTTGCTTCTTCTGCTGCTTTGTCCAATGCAATGAATTCAGATTCCATTGTGGATCTAGCCAATAGAGTTTGTTTGGAGGATTTCTAGGATATCGTCGCACCACCTAGAGTAAAAACATACCCGCTTGTGGATTTTGAGTTTTTGGAGTCTGATATTCAATTAGCATCATTATATCCTTCCATCACTGCTGGATATCGTCCAAAGTGTAACCCATAATTTCGATTATATCGCAAATAGTTCAATACCCTTGTTATGCCTTTCAAGTGACTATGTCCCGGATTGCTAGTAACGACTTAAGACGTTCACCGCATGTGCTAAATCTGGTCTTGTACAATTTGTTAAGTACATTAGACTTCCAATCACTCGTGCATACTCTACTTGAGATATGCCATCACCCGAGATTTTCTTTAAGTCGAGGTGAGGGTCCACGGGACTCTTAGCATTACCACTTGAGTATTTCTTGAAATGTTCAAGTACCTTATCAGCGTAATGATCTTGAGTTAAAATGATTCCTTCGGAATATCTTATGACTTTTATTCCTAAAATCACATCCGCTAATCCCAAGTCTTTCATGTCAAACTTTCCACTAAGCATGTTCTTAGTTTGTTGGATCATATCTTTGTTACTACCAATGATGAGCATGTCATCAACGTATAGGCACAACAAGATATATCATTTTGGAGTTATTTTGACATAAATACATTTGTCACATTCATTTATATTGAAATCGTTTGACATCATAACGCTGTCAAATTTCTCATGCCATTGTTTAGGTGCTTGTTTTAATCCATATAACGATTTCACAAGTCTACACACTTTGTGTTCCTGTCCAGATACAACATACCCCTCGGGTTGTTTCATATAAATCTCCTCTTCTAACTCTCCGTTAAGAAAGACCGTTTTTACATCCATTGATGTATTTCTAGATTACGTACAGCCGCAATCGCTATTAGTACTCGAATAGAAGTAATTCTCGTTACCGACGAATAAGTATCAAAGAAATCTATAGACCTTCTTTTTGTCTAAATCCTTGTACTACAAGCCTTGCCTTGTACTTCTCTATTGAGCCATTGGTTTTCAATTTTCGTTTGAAAATCCATTTACATCCCAGCGACATTGTCCTTGGGGGTAAATCAGCTAACTCCCAAGTATGATTTTGATTAATGGAGTCTATTTCACTTTTAACTGCTTCCTTCCATGAAGAAGCGTCTGGCATAGACATGGATTCCTTAAACGTACGAGGTTCGTTTTCTAGGAGAAACACCATTGTAAAGTCTGAGCCAAATGATTTTTCCTTTCGAGCTCTCTTGCGTCGTCTAGGCTCATCATTTTCGTCTTCTCTTTCTTCGATAGAAGTACTCACTATTTGCATAGAAGTGCTTGGTTCTTGCTTAGATGTGCTTGCTTCTTGAGCAAATTCGTTTGCATCTCGTTGTTCACGAGTCCTTTTGGGATATTTTTTCATCCTTGCAAGGAAACACATTTTCAATGAAATATGCGTTTCTTGACTCCATTATTGTTTTAGCATGTATATCCGATATATCTGACTTGTATACCAAGAAACAATATGCACTACTATTATGTGCATACCCGATGAAAATACAATCAACGGTTTTTGGTCCAATTGAGACCTTTTTAGGAGGTGGTACTGCTACTTTTGCTAGGCACCCCCACACTTTGAGGTATTTGTACGAAGGTACGTTACCTTTCCACAACTCATAAGGCGTCTTTCCAGTCACCTTATGTTGTATTTTGTTAAGAATATAATTTGAGGTAAGCAACGCTTCCCCCCACACGTTCTGGGATAACCCAGATTCTTGCAACATTGCATTCACCATTTCCTTAAGAGTTCGGTTCTTACGTTCCGCTACTCCGTTGGATTCTAGTAAATAAGGAGCGGTAGTTTGGTGAACAATGTCATGTTCTCTACAAAACGCATTAAAAGGTTCACTATACTCACCTCCCCTATCACTTCTTATGATTGTAATCGTTTTACTAAGTTGGTTCTCAACTTCCAAATTGTATTCTTGAACTTTTCACCTCCTCTAGTTTGTACAAAATTTAAATCACATAAATCAGTGTGAATTAATCCTAGAGGTTCGATTGTCTTCTCTACATGGGGTGATGGTGTTTTTGTGAGTTCCGCTTGAATGCATACTTCACATTTATCTTTACTCGTTTTTCATTCTTGGAATCATATTCAAACTTACCAATCTACTTATAGACTTATAGTTAACATGTCCCAATCTTTCATGCCAAATATTAAAAGACTCAACAACATAAGCAATAGGGTTATTCTTATTCATTGAAATATCGGTTACAATAGCATTTGGGAGGACTGTCATTGCATTCATTTTGATCAATCCATCGTGTAGATAACCCCTACCCACATAGACCCCCTTCTTGGAGAGAACCAACCTGTCAGACACGAACTATATCATGAACCCGTTCTTGGAGAGTAGAGTTCCCGAAATCAGGTTCTTGCGAATGTCCGGCACATGAAGGACGTTGTTCAGTGTCAACTCCTTCTCGGAAGTCATCTTCAGCACAATCTTTCCATATCCCTCAACCTTTGAAGTGGCGGTGTTTCCCATGAAGAGTTGCTCTTTGGTGTGGCTCTTCTTATAAGTCGTGAAAAGACCCCTATACGAGCATATGTGCCTAGTTGCACCAGTGTCATACTACCACTCCTTTGGGGTGCTCCCAACCATGTTGACTTTAGTCATTACCGCACACAATTCGTCCACTGTGAGCGACCCTTCAGCTAGGTTGGGTTGAGCTTGCCTTTGTCCTTCTTTGTGTCGACCTTGCTTCGACACTCATCCGCCTTGTGTCCAACTTTGTTGCACTTGTGGCACTTTCCATTAAACTTCTTAGCTCCTTCCTTCTTGAAGTTGGAGTTTTGGGGTTGAAACTTCCTTTTCTTCCCCTTGTCTTGATGCTCTGCCAGGTTCGCCTTGTTAGAAGGTCCATATCCATTGGCCCTCTTGATGTTCTCCTCAACCGAAGCCTCATAATCAAGTCTTCAACCTCATTGCCTTTTTCTTCAGCAACAAGTAGACTTTGAATTGCTCTCATGATGTAGGAAGCTTCTCAATGAAAGCACCTACTTGGAACGTCTCACATATGTTCATGCCTTCGGAGAGCACTTCATGGACAATCAGTTGCACCTCTTCAACTTGTTCCACTACCGACCTTAAATCTACCATTTTGTAATTCAAGAACTTTGGCATAGCCGCTTTCTTTGAGCCAACGTCTTGCGTCTTGTACTTCTTGACCAGAGCGTCCCATAATTCCTTGGCGGTTTCATGGTTGCAATAGACTTTGTACAACGAGTCTATCATGTGGCACTTCACATAGCCTCTGCATGAATAGTCCCCTGACCCAATCAGCAAGGGCATCAGTGTTGTTCGGGGAGAACATCGGTTTCTCCTCTGTCAGAAATCTGTCCAGATTCATTGTGCTCAGGAAGAAATGCATATTCTGAGACCATATCCTCAATCCCTTCCCGTCAAACTTATCGGGCAGAACTCCATCATGAAATGCACTTGGCATGCTAGCCATGTACGACCTTTCTGGTACCCTCACATGGGGCATTTGAACATCCGACAAGTCCAACTGAGGGTTTGTTTGAGACTATCCAACCGGTTTCGGTATGACCCGAGCCTGGTTCTCGACCAAAGGCTGGTCATTGACCGGGGTCATTTCAGGGTTCTAAACCTGATTCTGTTCTAGAGTCACAGATGGAAGACCATCTCTAAACTGAATTTGGAGTGTCGACTCACCACTCTTAGTTGTAGCGATAGCATCCACAACGTTGTCGTTTCCGTTAGGCATTTTCACAATCTGAGACCAAATAAAATTGAAACAGATTAGAAAAATGCAAAAACGAAACAATAAGTAATAAATAAATAATTATTTCCGGTTTAATTTAATTAATTAATTAAATAACCGATTTTAATCAATTAACTAATTTACGAATTTAATTTAACTAAAAAAATTAAATACCGTTTTTAAATTTATTTAACTCGAATAAATATATAAATTATTTAATCAATCCATATTAAATTTGAAAAAAATATTAATATATTTTTTCCGGAGTTTCTCGTCCAAAAATCGAGAATAAAATTTTCACCGACTTCGCCTTAACATGTT
Source organism: Oxyria digyna (assembly GCA_029168935.1). Taxonomy (NCBI): domain Eukaryota; kingdom Viridiplantae; phylum Streptophyta; class Magnoliopsida; order Caryophyllales; family Polygonaceae; genus Oxyria; species Oxyria digyna. The sequence goes on along the minus strand of JAPVLV010000010.1, from coordinate 10,611,569 downwards.
TACTCAAAGAAACAAATTTATAAGTCGTAGAAACGTAGGTAAAAAAATTTCAGAATTAAGATTGTAGGAATCCTATTTTCTACAACTTATAAACATGTATAAAATACAAGAACAAATCAGTATTAAGGAGAAGAGAAAAACGGTCGAACCAATACCAAAACTGTATGGTCGAACTTAAGCAGAGTCGAGATCGGAATCTCTTTCCTTAATTCTGAAAATGCCCCGTAGTGTGACGGTTACCGCCGTTCTGAATCCCATGATACAATTGCTACACTTCTGGTTTGCACAACTCAAAGATTGGGAAGCCAACGAACTCTAGTTTATAGTGTGTACTCTCAGACTCGAACAAAAGAAGAAGAAGAAGTGATAGAGACTAAAAAATGTGGGAGAAGGAGATGAGATTGATGTTGAAGTTGTATTGAACTGAAAGTTGTACAGGCCTTCTTGCGTGTAATGAATGTCGTTCACCTCCTCCTCGGTCCTACGGCCCATCCAATGAGACCACGAGACGAACAAATCCGAACCGAACCGCGCGCGTGTGGTCTTCGAAGGCCCAAGCCCACCAGGATAGCCTCCTCTGGCCCAATCACATCCATTACAATATACTCCTAGTTTATATACTAGTGAGTTTTATCTCCTCCTAATCAATGTGGGATACACATTTTCTTAAAAGTTCAACTTAGTTACATTAAATGTAACTCCATTATTTCTCATTCAAACCAAACCCGAATTATACAAATCAGCATACTATAAAATTAAGTTTGGTTTATACTATCGGTTTGGTATGTCTGTACACTCGAATTTCTGAAGGATGTGAGTTTGAAGATTTTAGTTGTGTCAAAGTGGCTGGGAAAGTGGTTGATAAGGTGGCTCTGTGGGTATTTACGTAAAGCGTTTTATACACGCTTCGTGGGTATTAGATTTGTGTGTTTTTTATTTTCTTGTGGATTCTGGGTTTTGGGCTTCTATGTGGATGCAGCTGATTATAAATATCGCTACAAAACATCCCCTACCACAAGTTTCTCCTCGGTTCGTGCATGTCAACCTCTAGGTAGAGTGTTCTTTTATTCTGGTTTAGCTTTGCCAACTGGAATCACCAGTTCATCTGCAGTAGCATTTTTTATCTGGCTTAATGTGACCACAATAGATAGGATGGGTAAGTTTGGGCCTCTCTTGAAGGAAAATGTTCTTATCACTATGCTTTTCCAGTTAATCTCTCTTTTTATTAACCTTGCCATTCTCTTAACCACCCCAAATTTTGCTAAAGGCACACTAATCTCTTGTATTCTCGTAGCTGCCTCTCTATTTACTGAAATCTCTATCTCATTGAGTGTTGAATCCAGACTAGTGTCCACAACAGCCGTCATTTCCGCTTCTTTTTCAGCTGGTATCCTTTTTCATCCATCCCAAGAAAATCGGTTGCATGCTCTCTGTTCCTTATTGATTTCAGTTTTTATCCTTATTCTTTCTATCATTATTCACAACTATTTGGGCAAATAGAGACAAGAAGCCACCACGACATCCACCCCCAACGTGGGAGAAGGAGATGAGATTGATGTTGAAGCTGTTTTGAACTGAGAGCTCTGCAAGCCTTTTTATAGCCTGTTCACTTTAATTATTATCCGGTTAGGGAATTAAACCGGTTCGCTTTATTAATATTAACTGGTTTATTTTAATTATATGAACTCGTTTTCAAATTTCTTTTTCAAGCTCACGAATTATAAAATCGTGAGCTTCGCCGGAGTTAAACTCCGCACGGTGCTGAGCTACGCCAGAAATTGAACTTAGTCATTCAGCACATCCATCAGTCAAATCTAGTGCAATTAGCCTCGCCCAAATTAAATTAAGAAATCCAAATTGCAATAGGGTTCTGACACTGTACGAAAACAACATCCCACACCGACTAATCTAAGTGGTGGAAGTTTTTCAAAAAAACAAATAACCCTAATATATATATATTTGGGGGGTAAAAATAACCCTAATACTCCGTATATATATACGGTAAATGACTGTTACACCTGAACCTAATACTATATATATATAGAGAGAGAGAGAGAGGTTGGTTCTGGTGTAACGAGTTTTATGGTGTAACGAGTGGACAAATCAGGAGCGTCGGATTAGATAAATTGGATGGCTTGATTTAAAAGGAGAAAAGAGGGTAAAATAAATTTAAATCCTTAATTTTAGGGAGTAACCAACTCTGATTGTTTTCTCTTAATTAATTAATTTAATTAAAATGGAAAATTATAAAAAATAGGAGAGAGAACCCTAAATTTTCTCCATCAAAATCATTCTGCGTTCTTCATCACAATCGTCCAAGATTATTTCGATATTCAGTAATGGTTACTATCATGTTCGTCGTTCATCTGAATATATTAATTGTCTTGTAACCAGTTAATATTCGATATCATGTAAGCAATATTCATGTTTTTGCGCTGTGTGTGTATTTGTATTCTAATGTGAGATATTCATCTTCCGTAGTTTTGTTCTACTCGTGATATATTAGGTTCTAAGGTTTCCATTACGAAAGACTTTTTGTTCCTACATATAGAAGACGATATTCTGATGTCAATCTTTGTTATTCGTGTTCTACTATGAAATATTCAGTTATAAGGGTTTGATTATGAGAGTAATTAATGAATATCTTAAAGAAGACGATATTCTGATGTTCATCTTTGTTATTCGTGTTCTACTGGTAATATATTATGTTCTAGGGTTTCCATTACGAAAGACTTTTATTCCTACATAAAGAAGACGATATTCTGATGTTCTTTATTGTTATTCGTGTTCTACTGTTGAATATTCAGTTATAGGGATTCCATTACGAAAGACTTTTGTGCCTGCATAAAAAAGACGATATTCAAATGTTCATCTTTGTTATTCGTGTTCTACTGTTGATATATTCTATTATAGGGGTTCCATTATGAAAGTAATTAATAAAAAACATAAAGAAGACGATATTATGATGTTCTTCTTTGTTCTTCGTGTTCTACTATTGATATATTCTGTTATAGGGATTCCATTACGAAAGAGTTTTGTGCCTACATAAAAAAGACGATATTCTGATGTTCATCTTTGTTATTCGTGTTCTACTGTTGATATATTCTTTTATAGGGGGTTCCATTGTGAAAGGCGAACAGTATTTACAGTATTTCAGAAATGTGAATATCACCTAATAGAAACGTGAATATCACCTAACACAATATTATCATAATCAATCAATTAACGTAAAATAAATGTTGCTACCTAAACTCATATCCATTCTAGTAGGTGGACATTTAATTTGATAAATGTCAATGGTGGACCTGGTTTATCAATTATCATTGTCAAAGATTACACAATAAAATGATTAAATCCTTATTATAAAGTAACTCATGACAGCAAATTCCTACCAAAGTGGTAGATGTAATTCATGGGAGGGGATAAAAGACCTAACTTTAATTCCTAAATATTCAAACTCATGACAGCAAATTCCTCCTCCAAATTATGACTCCACACCGGTTCGATGCAATGACATGATGAACCTGGAGTCGCATTAACCTTTGCCACATTCAAAAGCTTGTACCAGAGCTCAAATTCGCCCATTTCACTGTACGGTTGAATGAAACCGCTCATACCCGTCGGGATTGGAATCATGTTCATAAGGATCCTCCGTAGCCTTGTTCAACCCGATATAATAGGGATTATCAGGCAATTTAGCAACCAAATTCCCCCTAAGAGAGAGATCGTATCTAGAATTCCAAGGCATGCTACAAAAAAACAGCAACACTGAACCCCAAACAATCAACCCAAGAAATCCCTAAGCCAGACTGAAAAGGAATCAAATCTGGAAACAGAAATGGATTTACATGTATATAACATACATGAATATGATGTAAAACAAAGTGAATAATATCATAATTACTGAAGACACATATAAAATCCCTATTTTTACTGAATTTTATAATGGAATATGGTTCATGAAAGAGATTACCATTCTCATGTTGGTTGGTAGTTTCTGTTTCTGGGTTACGAATGGGACTGCTATCCACATCAACTCTAGACGGAATTTCCGAGCCATGAACCACTAAGTCAGTTGATGTGGTTGTCTCCTCTGTTTTGCATAAATCACTTGTTTTAACCAGCTTCTTACGCTTGGTTGCAATCTTCTTTGGTGAGATCTTGAGTTTCCTGAAATTACAGTAATAATGTTCAGTGGTCTGCGTACATCTAAAGCATATTACTATATAAAAAAGATCTCTAATTTTGAACATAGGTAAAAGGTAGACATAAAAAGATCAAAATTTAACATTCAAAGCAATCAAACCAAAATACTGTAATCATGTATCAATGTCCATGTTCTTATAAATTTTGTTGAACCTAAAATCAAACATGCAAGTGATAAACACTAAATTAGGGGTTCAACAACTAACAAGTTCCACAATAATCATGCTTTCATATGCAGTTTTGTAGCACAAAGCAAACTATATCATCGGTACCGAAGAATTTAGCAACGAGGTTAACTACCTTGCAAAACTTCAGCACATAAATCTTGTTAAACTTTTGGGATATTGCACCGAAAATACAGAGAGGTTGCTAGTCTATGAATATCTGCCTAACTCAAGCCTTGATAAAGTTTTATTTGGTATGAATCATCGTTTGACTCCTCAGATTCATTCTAAAACCAATACATATACACTAATTAAGTTTTCTATTTCCAACTTTCCCATATATATATTCTAACGAAAATTGAATTTTAGACTCGACTTTGTCGAGGAAGTTGAACTGGAAAACAAGGTACAACATCATAGTTGGAATAGCTAAGGGGCTTCTTTTTGGGGAGTCTCGCCTTACTATTGTTCACCGAGATGTTAATAGACCCCTTCATAATTCATACAACACAGTAAGGATTCAACATAAAAAGGAAACAATACAGAAACCAGAGTCTTACACACCATACAAGTCTAATAAAATGGATACACAATCCTTTTTGAACTCTACTGAAACTTACCATCTGCAGAGGGCTCCCATTCCCATATTACTACTACTTTCCATTGCAAAGCAACTGTAATACCAAGGGAAATTTTTTTACCTCTACCCAAAAAGAAACCAATCATGCCTCATCAAACAGACAGATTATATCATTAGAAACTAAAAAACAAACGAGCCTAAAATAACATGATCCCGAAAATTGCAGATTTTGGGCTGGCAAGGCAAGTCGAGTAAGATCAAACTCACGCATATACAATTAGAGGTGTTGGTACACTGTCTACTGAAGTAATCTATATGAAAAACCAGTTTACCCAAGGAATCTAATTCTCAAAATTAGGGTTTTTCAACTATTAGGTTTTTTTTTAGAAATGCAGAGAAAATTTTTAAATCAAACCATAAACTTACATGTTTGGAGGTTGAATGGAGGAAGGAGATGAAGAATGGTGGAGGAATCGTCGGCTCCGAATTCTATATGTTGAGACGAGTCTTCGTCGGCTCCGACTTCCACTTCCGAAAATTGCAAATTCGAGAGGGTGAGAGGGGATTTCGAGAGGGAGATTCTGGTGGAGAAATGGAGTCGAGAGGGGAGTTCGAGAGATTGAGAAACGGGAGAGAGGGTGAGATTTTCTGGGGAAGGAGATGGGTGAAGTGAGATTGAGAATCGGGAGAACAGAGAAGATGAAGAGATGAGTGAGATTCTGGGGAGAGAATATGGAGATTTTCTGACGATTAGGGGAATAATTTTGAATCTTGTTTTTTATTTCCAACAATTTCGGTAAAGAGGGGTGGATCCGGTGTGTGCAAGACTATAGAGTTCTATGTACCTTCCGGGATTAAATCTAGGCCATTGATTTAGAGAAGATCTAATGCTCTTAATCAATCCCCTTGTTACACCACAAAAACCTATTACACTAGAACCTAAATCTATATATATATATGTGTGTTGTACTAACACTACTAGAATATGTATCTTTAACGACAACTCATTAACGATAAATTGAAAATTGCGTCGTTAATAGCCTTTTTTTTACTACTTTATTACGACGAACTTAATAGTTGGTAGTAATTAATTAAAACTAAGAATACTTACTTTAACAAGTTTGTCGTTAATACTAATAATTTGATAATTAGAAAAAAATAAAAAAAATTGTTCGTCGTTAATCATATTAGAAGAAACGCGCGAGAGAAAGGAGCCAAATTCTTCTTGTGAAACTGGATAAAATCTTTTACGATTGCCAAATTCTTGCTCTGAACTTTTCAACCCTAATCTACTTCAGTCTCAATTTCCTTATTCTGAAATCCAGGCTAAATTATTCCTCAGCCTTAATCTTCTTCAAAGCCAATTCCAGTCTTTCCGAGTTCGTCAATCTGGGTGATTTCGATCTTCTTCAAACGCAATTCTGAGTTCTTTCGAGTTCGTCGTCTGGGTGGGTGATTTCGTCCGTCAATCTGCTAGCCCTAATTTTGTTCAACACTGCAATTTCAAGCACTTCTCTGGTACGTGTGCTTCATTGCTCTTGATTCTTTTACAGCGTTTTCTCTGGTACGTGTGCTTCATTTCTGTTGTTATGGTGGCGAATGAATTATGGTGTGCTTCATAATGTATGTTTTACTTATCTTTCTTAGGGAATCTTGATTCTTTTACAGCGTTTTCTCTGGTACATGTGCTTGATTTCTGTTGTAATGGCGGCGAATGAATTCTGGTGTGCTTCATAAGTGATGATGATTGATTAGAGTTGATCATCACACAAGAAATTTCACTCAAAGAAGAGAAGAGAAATCAAAGACTCACAAACTGGAAAATTGACATTGAAAGATGAGATTACAGAATGAGGAAATGACAGTACTTATAGTCTGTTATGAAGATGACGAATGTTGATGTCATACTCTAACAAACTAACAACTAATTAGCTTTAACAACTTGATTAGAAGCATACTTAATTAACATTCCCTCTCAAGCTGTAGTTGTAAAACATGTTTACAGCTCCAAGCTTGATTAGATTTCTTGTATATTGGTCCTTGGTGACAGCCTTGGTGAAAATATCAGCTGGTTGAGCATAGGTTGAAATATAGCTGAGAGCAATTTCTTTGTTGAGAACTTTGTCTCTCACCAGATGGCAGTCAGCTTCAATGTGCTTGGTTCTTTCGTGAAATACAGGGTTTCTGGCAATATGTATAGAAGCTTGATTGTCACTGTACATCTCCACTGGACCTAATGTGACTCCCAGGTCAGTAAGTAGCTTAACAAGCCAAGTTACTTCACATGAAGTCATGGCCATAGCTCTGTATTCTGATTCTGCAGTAGAAGATGCTACATACCCTTGTTTCTTAGTTCTCCATGATATCAATGAAGATCCCAATAGAATGCAGAAACCTGTAAGAGATTTCCTGGTCATGGAACAACTCTGATAGTCTTCATCACAGAAGGCTTTGAGTTTTAGCTCAGCTTTACTTGATAGAAGCAGACCTTGCCCTGGAGCATTTTTGATGTACCTCAGCACTCTCTTTGCAGCTCTCCAATGATCATCACTGGGATTGTGCATAAATTGACTTAACACTTGCACAGAATAGCATATGTTTGGTCTAGTGATAGTTAGGTAGATCAGCTTTCCAACTAGCTTCCTGTATGCCACTGGATCAACTTCATTTCTGGTTCCCTTTAGAGTCAACGTTTCTCTAGCATCAAAAGGAGTAACTACAGGCTTAGCTTCTGTCATTCCTGCTTCATCCAGAAGTTCTAAAGCATACTTCCTTTGATTCAAATGGAAACCTTCTTTAGTTCTTTCTACTTCTATACCAAGAAAATACCTGAGACTTCCCAGATCCTTCATAGGAAAATTCTTGCATAGATGAGCTTTGAGATTCTGTATTTCTTCTTCACTGTCTCCTGTTATTAACATATCATCAACATAGACCAGAAGAGCAGTATAAGACTTCCCTGAGCTCTTGTAGAATAGGGAATAATCTGCTTTGGATTGTGTGAATCCAGCTTCTTTTATTACTTGAGCAAATTTTGCAAACCATTGTCTTGGAGCTTGCTTTAAGCCATACAGGGACTTGTCTAGTTTGCACACAAGTTTGGATTTTTCTGACTTGACTTCTACTTGATGATGCTTGGAGTCCTCTTTAGATGTTTCCCTCTGAGTCCTAGCATAATAGTTTTTGAGAAAGTCATGCTAGAGGAAGTTCCATAAACACCTCTACCTCTAATTCTCCATGGAGGAAAGCATTTGTAACATCCATCTGGCTGACCTTCCATCCTCTAATGGCAGCAACATGGCAGCAACAGCAAGCAAAGTCCTGACAGATATCATCTTAGCCACTGGTGCAAATGTTTCAGCATAATCTATTCCCTCTATTTGAGAGAATCCTCGAGCAACAAGTCGAGCCTTGTGTCTATCCAAGATTCCATCAGCCTTGAGCTTAGTCTTGAATAACCATTTGCATGAAACCACTGCTTGATCAAGTGGCCTTGGTACCAATCTCCAAGTATGATTGCTTTCCAGTGCCTGCAACTCAGTTAACATGGCTTGACACCAAGGTGCCAGTTGCAAAGCTTCTTTAATAGATTTAGGTTTAGACAGTGCTACTACATTGTTAATAAAGGCTTTGTAGGCAGCGGAAACATTTTCATAAGCCATGAAACAGTGCATAGGGTAGAGACAGTTCTTACCTTTAGAAGAAGATGTTGCATCAGTAGGGAGTTGGTTTGCCATACACACATAATCCTTTAGTCTAGTAGGTGGTCTAGACACTCTTGATGATTGTCTAAGAGTTAGAGGGTTTTGTGTTGTTGGTAATTCTTGAGAAATGTGATCAAATATAGCAGGTACATGACTAGGAGAGTAGTCTGCTAGAGATTCAGTATTTGTAGGAGGATTTAGAGAAGTTTCAGCTGAATTATATAAAGGTTCAATAAGTTGAAAGAGAGGAAGAGTGGTAGATAGAAGATCATCCTCTATATATTCAGTGACAGTCTGAGATTTTGTGGCATCAACTTTCTCAGACATAGGATTAGCATAAGGAAAACATGACTCAATGAAGTGTACATCACGAGTAACTTGGGTTTTCTGAGTTTTAATATTGTAAACTTTGTAACCTTTGAATCCAGAGGGGTATCCAAGAAATATACAAGGATCAGCTTTAGAATCAAAAAATTTCCTAGCTACAGTGGAGGTTGAAATGTAGCATAGACAACCAAATACTCTGAGAGATGAGTAATCTGGTTTTTTATTGAACATAAGTTCATAGGGAGATTTTTGATGAAGAATGGGTGAGGGTAGCCTGTTGATAAGATAAGTGGCAGTTAACACACAGTCCCCCTAAAAATTTTTAGGTAGAGATGAGTGAAATCTGAGAGCTCTTGCCATATCTAGAATGTATCTATGCTTTCTTTCTACCCTCCCATTTTGTTGAGGAGTGGCAGTGCAAGAGATTTCATGGACAATGCCTTTTGTAGAGAAGTAAGAAATGGTTTATGAATTGAAGAATTCAGTTCCTTGATCAGTTCTCACAGTTTTGACTTTTGTAGAGAATTGAGTTTCAACTTGAGAGATAAAGTGTTGAAGTAAGGCACTAGTTTCAGTTTTGGACTTCATTAGGTAAGCTCTCACACTTCTACTATGATCATCAACAATAGTAAGAAAGAATTTGTGACCATTATAGGTGGGTGTGTCATAAGGTCCCCAAAGATCACAATGTAAAAGCTCAAAAGACTTGTTAGCATGTGATGTACTTGAAGAAAAAGATTTTCTAGATTGTTTAGCAAGAGGACAGACAGAGCAATGAAGATCCATAGTTTTATTTATATCACAAGAAATGGATGTAACATGAGAAAGTTTTTCAATAGGTGCATGACCCAACCTAAGATGCCAAAGAACATTTTTGTCTTTACACAAGTTCTGACTAGGAAGAAACATAGGTAGAGATGAAGATGTAGCATAGAAAGTGTCATACATTCCTGTAGTCATCAAGGAAGCCAACTCAGATTCAGGTATGAGATAATATAGTCCCCCAAGTTCCTTACCAGCTGCAATCACCTTCTTCCTGGCTTGATCCTGAATCACAAGATAGTTTGAGGGAGGTGAGAAAGATGAAGTAATTCATGTCTTTTATGAGATGGCTTAAGGAGATAAGATTGAACTTGAAATTTGGGACATACAGTACATCCTGTAAGGTAAAGTTATGTGATATTTTGATGGATCCAGTGTGAGAGATAGGACATATATTACTATTTGGTAGATGAATGGATGTAGGCTTAGTGATTGGCTTATGATTATCAAAGAAATTCATGTCATAGGACATGTGATCTGTAGCACCACTGTCTAATATCCATAAGGAAGAATGAGAAGCATTACAACATAGCAACTTACCTGCCAGAAGTGCCTCAGATAGGGTACCTTTTTGTTGTTCCATAAACTTCAAGAAAGCACCCATTAGTTGTTGATTATCCTCAGATAGTTGTTGACTAGCATTTGCCTTGTATCCTTGATGATCTTTGCTCATGGACTTTCCTAAATTCTGTGGCTTATACTTACTCTTGGAGTGCCAACTAGGATAGCCTATTATTTCCCTACACCTCTCAGCAGAGTGATTTCCTTTACAATGCTCACATTCTTTCTTAGGCCTATCATTTTTATCATAGGGCTTCTTAGCAGCTAGAGCAATGGCATTTGTTTTCATACCACCATCAGTAAGTTTCTTGCTCAGCTCATCTTGCAAGAGTAAAGAATGTACATGACTTGCTGAAGGCATAGGGGTTGAGAGAAGGAATTGTCTCCTAGGAGCATTAAATTGATCACCAAGTCCCATCAAGAACTTCATCAGTTTATCTTCATTATCTGTAGCTTCAAGTTGTGCATTCATATTACATTCACACTTGCCACAGTTACACCTAGGTGGATTAGTCAATCCTGATAATTGTTGCCAGAATCCTTTCAGCTTGGTGAAGTATTCAGTGACTGTCATATCACCTTGACGACAGTCTTGAATTTCTTTCTTAATCTAAAAGATTAATGGTCCATTTCTTTAACCATAGCTTTCTTCCAAATCACACCACATTTCCCTGGCTGTATCAAACTCATCCAGAGTAGCATAGATGTTCTTGGAGACAGTGTTAAGAATTCAGTCACTGACCATATTATCACATCTAAGCCATTGAGAGGCATTCTCATCAGTTCTAGGTATAGAACCATCTACTAATCCAACCTTATTCTTTACAGATAAGGCTTTTATAAAGGCTTTGCGCCATCTCCTATAATTCTCACCATCAAGCTGAATGGAGGTAAGAATCATAGCAGAGTTGTCTGATGGATGGATGAATAAGGGATTTTGAAGATCAACAAAGGTGATACTTCTCTCCGTGCGTTCTTCTGGTGTCCCTCTCATTGCGAACCAGAACACAGATCAACAGAGTTGCCTGGCGATGGAATTGAAGAACAATTCCGAGAAAGAATCTCGATCAAAGAATCCAGCAATCAGATAATAGAGAATCTGATGAGGAAATCCTAATCCTAGAGACTGCGATTATAGTCTCAGAAGTTCAAGATCAATCCAATCACATGACTCTGATACCATGATGATTGATTAGAGTTGATCATCACACAAAAAATTTCACTCAGAGAAGAGAAGAGAAATCAAAGACTCACAAACTGGAAAATTGACATTGAAAGATGAGATTACAGAATGAGGAAATGACAGTACTTATAGTCTGTTATGAAGATGACGAATGTTGATGTCATACTCTAACAAACTAACTAACTAACAACTAATTAGCTTTAACAGCTTTATTACAAGCATACTTAACAAGTGATGTTTTACTTATCTTTCTTATGGAAAATTTGTGGTTTGATTTGGGATCATATGATGATCAAATTTGTGGTCTGTTTTACTTATCTTTCTTAGGGAAAATTTGTGGTCTGTAACCATTTCATGACATTAGGGAATAGAGATCTCCATTGGCAAAAATGCTGCTGATCAAAACCTTATTAGAGATCTCCATTGGCCGCAAGAACAGTTTCATGTACACTGATAATCTATATCTATGTTTCATTTGGGTGCAACTGTAACTCCTTTATACTTCCATCTTTATTGCTACCCACCACCGTTATCCGGTCCAGCTCGACCACCTCAATATGTCGAATAAAAGGTTAAACATGGGACCCGCCTTTTTTTCATGAAGACGAACTATCTTCACTCCAGTCAGAATCATGACTGACATTATTATACCTGTTGAGAACAGGAAGCGTAGCGTTTGTTGACATACGAAAGGATCTAGCTGATGTCGTATTCCTGTCATGAATTCTTACCACTTCCTTGCAAACTTGATCCAACGTTGAAAGAAAGTCCCTAACAATCATGAAGATCCTAAATGGGTGTGCTTCTTCCTTGGCTGCATTTCCAGGAGTGGGTGGTGGAGATTGTGGCAGAACAACTGGAGGAGGAGGAGGAGGTGGCGGTGGCGGTGGCGGTGAGATGACTGGCACAACCACAGGCGGTGAAGGAGAAGGTACAGGAGGCGATGGAGGCGGAGGAGGAGGCAGTGTAGGAACAAAGGGTTTACACCTGAATGAGTTACACTCCACTCTTTTCGACGCCGAGATTGCGCATTGCCTACCCGACCTTCGAATGGTACGGGATTTCACTTCTCAGATCTGGTTTTTTGTGGGGAAGAAGATGATTTACTTACCCCAATTTTGTAACTAATTACAATTATTTTTCAACTTTTCAATTTGTGAAGAAAAATGAATAAATATACAGTTTTCGGGCTAAATCTGTAAATAGTTAACGAATTATAAACGGAATATGAAAACGGGTGGTGAATCGCTAACGGAAGTAGTTAAACGGGTGGTTTCCGGTAATATCCAATTAAAAGGGTGGTTTAGAGCAATATAGACACTTTTACGGGTGGTTTTCGGTAAAAACCTCTAATTATTAAACATGGTGAGGTGTGTGTGGGATTGCTAATGAATGGTTGATGACTTGAACCTTCTTCATTTTGCCTCAGTTTACTATCTTTAATTGAATCATACTGAAGAATTTATCAGGCTTTTCTACTTTGTACTGTAGTTTGTAGAAGAGGCTAAAAAATGCAGTAACTGACTCCTGAGTATACTGGAGTTCTGAATTATGATATAAACCACTTTGAGTACCCATATCTGTTCATCCTACGATGAATTATGTGTTTCATAGATTGTAGAAGAGGCTAATGTTTTTTTATATATTACTTGGTGATTTAAAGTTAGTTTTTATGCTTTCTATTGGATTTGGATCTGTTTTCAGTTGTAATGTTGATGGGTTTATTTAAGAATGAAGCTCATAATTATTAAAGAAATTTATTTACAACCCAAATTTCAGGTAAAATTACTTTACCAATTCGAATTCATTTTCCTTTATTATGTGTTTGGACTTTGGAGTTGTAACATTTTCTAATTTCAGGAAACAAGTGCCACGAACTCTAATAATCGGACTCAATATCAAAAAGAGTTGATGCCTCGAACTGGGAGCAAACCTTTTAGACAAGTCATGTGGGATGAGTTGGTGAGAAACTATGATTTTAAAACTTGTTTTATTGCTTCAGGAAATTGATTTAGTACATAATTAAATGTCTTTTTTTGATTATTTTTTTGATATTATGTAAGGGAGCAAATAAAGGGAGCAAACCAAATTTGGTTGATATTTTCTACACGACTCGAAAGAAAGGCACTGAGCTTCCAAACACCGAGACAACGGAAAAATATGTATGTCCTTTAAATGACATGGATTTTCAGGTCGTTATATAGAGGAGGTAATGATTGTAAGATTGTTTGTTTATACTGTGTAACAGGAAGAACTTCGAGAAACAATTGCAAAGAATCCATCACTTTCTCATGTCGATGTAACTTTGGATATGCTCTTGATTCTTAATTATTGGGCAACTATAGATAGAAATGTGCTTGAGCTTAAGTTGTACAAAAGCTTTGATATGTACGTGGTTTAGAAGTGCCAGGAAATTTGAAATGCACGTACATGAATTGTAAGGAATTAAAGTTGACTAGTGTAAGTATGTGGAATGCATGTACATGAATTGTAAGGAATTAAAGTTGACTAGTGTAAGTATGTGGAATGCACGTACATGAATTGTAAGGAATCAAAGTGGATTAATGGGGTAAGTATGTGGAATACATGTACGTACATATATTTTGTTGCTTCACTTCAGGATTAATGAGTTAAGTTCTTGCTATGCTTATTATGAGTGTATGTTTCATTTTCATTTACTAGATGTGTCCTGAACTCTCGAGACTTTGATATGTATGTGGGTTTAAGAGTGTCTATGTTTAAGTCTTTGACTAATGTGTTTCTGGCTTCACATCACAAATGCATTTTTATGTTATTAATGTGATTTGTTTTGTCATGTATATAGGTAGCACAACAGGTTTTTAAATCAAAGTCTCGAGATCATATTATTGGTCTTGGAGGAGGAATAAAGCTTAAAGACATAAGGGGACCACAACCTAATAGAGAAGAGCTTCAAACTAAACTGAATGATGCAAACAAAGAAAACGAAGTTCTTGCAACTCACATGAAGGAAGTACAAGCAGAGAACAAGCAAATGAAGGATCGTGTTAGTTTGGTTGAGTCTAAAATGAAATGGTTTCAAGATATGTTGGTCTCGCAGCTTAATGTTACTATTCCTACTTCACAGGATGGATCAGAAATGTCAACATAGGAAGATGCTTCAAGACAAGAAGGTGCCACTTATCAGTTTAGTTACTCTTAAATGCAATTTTTTTAACGGTTTTGCTTAGAAATAAGGAATTATTTATATTTAACTATTAGTATAGAATAAGTGATTTGATCTTATTAGTTGGATGTTTTGACTAACATTGAACTTTATTATTATACATTAGTGATTGATTATATTTAAAATAAATTGTTTATTAATTATATTTTTTATAATTTTCAATAAATAGCATTTAATATTAGCAAGTTTCATATTAACGATGAAATATTTTTGTTTTATATAATTAAATTAACGACAAAATATTTTATGGTTGTTGGACAATAATTCAAATTTTGGCGCCAACCCGGATATCTTTTACGTCGACATTGTTAGTCGTTATCCACTATTTGTTCGACGTTATTGAATATATAATAACGACGAGTTAATGGTTTGTCGTGAATAAACAACGACGAAATAAAACTACATTAACGACGAAATCGTTTGTCGATGTTGGAGAATAATTCAAATTTTGGTGCCAATTCAAATCTCTTTTTACGTCGACTTTGTTTGTCGTTATTCGTTATTTGTTCGACGTTATTGAATACACAATAACGACAAACATTAGTTTGTCGTTAATAAGTTACGACGAACTGACATTTTGTCGTTAATGAGTAACGACAAACATTTATTTCGTCGTTAAAAATTCACGACGAACGTCGACGTTAATACCAATAACGTCGGAAGCTGTTACGACAAAACTAACGACGAACTAGGTTCATCGTTAAAGGATTTAACGATGAATTTTTGGGCTTTTAACGACGGAAAAGTTTGTCGTTAAAAACCCTTTTTCCTGTAGTGTAATGTGTCAAGTCTCTTTCTCTCTGGTCATTTCATTTCCTTCCTCCGAGTTCTCTCATTTCCTCCGAGTTAGCTCACTCTTTTCCTCCGTCTGAGCTCGCTAACTCTCGCTCTTTCTTTTCGTCCCGTTCTCTCCTTTCTTCTCCCACTCTCAAAACATGCATTCCTCTTCCTCCAAAACTTCATCATCAACGCCTCTAGCCATTACTTCACCAGTTGTTGGAGGAAACCCTCAAAACTCTCCACAACCTTCTCACGGATCTTCTCGGAACTCTCCTCAACATTCTCACGGATCTTCTCGAAACTCTCCACAAGTTTCTCCAGAAATTCGACCTCCTCATCCAACTGACTCATGGACTGAATTCGTAAATTATGTTGGAGAGGTCTTTTTTTTCATTTGAGTTTTTGCAACGTATATACATACATAAATAAATAATTTGATTTGCACTTCTCTTTTGTGCAGAACTCTAAAGCCTGTGGGGATGCACTTTATGTAGGAATCCTATTTTCTACAACTTATAAACATGTATAAAATACAAGAATAAATCAATATTGAGGAGAAGAGAAAAAACAGGCGAACTAATACCAAAACCGTACGGTCGAACTTAAGCATAGTCGGGATCAGAATCTCTTTCCTTAATTCTGAAAACGCCCCATAGTGTGACGGTGACCGCCGTTCCGAATCCCAAGATACAACTGCTACACTTCTGGTTTGCACAACTCAAAGATTCAGAAGCCAACGAACTCTAGTTATAGTGTGTACTCTCAGACTCGAACAAAAGAAGAGGAAGAAGTGATAGAGACTAAAAAACGAGGGAGAAGGAGATGAGATTGATGTTGAAGCTGTTTTGAACTGAGAGCTCTGCATGCCTTTTATAGGTTGCTGGAGGAGCCTTTAAGGATAGTTAAAGCCCAATCCGCGTGGATTTAATGGGCTGATCCGCGTGACATCAATGCACGGATTCACCGCGTGGCATAAATGCCCGGATTATCCGCGTGCCATTAATCCAGTTCGCGTGTAATGAATGTCGTCAGAATTGACTTTGAACCAGCTCATTTGAACGAAGCCCAAAAGTCTGAGCCCAAAAAGTCTTGTTAGACTTTGGAGCGAGGCCCAAAGCGATCACCTCCTCCTCGGGCCTACGACAGGTCCAATGAGACCACTGAGACCACGAGCCCACAAGCTGAGCCGAGCCGATCCGAACAGAACCGAACCGCGCGCGCGTGTGGTCTTCGAAGGCCCAAGCCCACCAGGATAGCCTCCTCTGACCCTATCACATCCATTACAATACACTCCTAGTTTATATACTAGTGATTTTTATCTCCTCCTAATCAATGTGGGATACACATTTTCTTAAATGTAACTCCATTATTTCTCATTCAAACGGAATCCGAATTTTACAAATGAGCATACTACAAAATTCGATTTGGTTTATACTATCGGTTTGGTATGTCTATACACTCGAATTTCTGAAGGATGTGAATTTGAAGATTTTAGTTGTGTCAAAGTGGCTGGGAAAGTGTATTTACGTAAAGCATTTTATACACGCTTCGTAGGTATTAGATTTGTGTGTTTTTTATTTGCCTGTGGATTCTGGGTTTTGGGCTTCTGTGTGGCTGCAACTGATTATAAATATCGCTGCAAAACTTCCCCTACCACAAGTTTCTCCTCAGTTCGTGCATGTCAACCTCTAGGAAGAGTGTTCTTTTATTCCGGTTTAGCTTTGCCTACGGGCATCACCGGTTCATCTGCATTAGCATTTTTTATCTGGCTTAATGTGACCACAGTAGATAGGATGGGTAAGTTTGGGCCTCTCTTGAAGGAAAATGTTCTTATCACAATGCTTTTCCAGTTAATCTCTCTTTTTATTAACCTTGCCATTCTCTTAACCACCCCAAACTTTGCTAAAGGCACACCAATCTCTTGTACTCTCGTAGCTGCCTCTCTATTTACTGAAATCTCTATCTCATTGAGTGTTGAATCCGGACTAGTGTCCACAACAGCCGTCATTTTCGCTTCTTTTTCAGCTGGTATCCTTTTTCATCCATCCCAAGAAAATCGGTTGCATGCTCTCTATTCCCTATTGATTTCAGTTTTTATCCTTATTCTTTCTATCATTATTCACAACTATTTGGGAAAACAGAGACAACCAGCCACCACGACATCCACCCCCAACCTTCCAATATCAGTTTGAGAGGTAAAATTTCATGTATAGTGATAATTTATTATTAGTAATTATTTAAATTTTAAAATCTCTATTTATTTTTTTTGTTTTTGTTCATCCTAATATATAATAAAGTTAAATGTTTGAGGCAATAAATTCTAAACCCCAATATTCAATGACATACCATTAATCTTAAATCAACAACTAGTACTTCGGCGGCGCCCGTGCGATGCACGGCCCCTATGTGTAATTGTGCGTGTAAGCTATTTTATGTTAAAGAGTTTCTTGAATATATATTCCGTAGGTTTTTTATGTTCAACATGTTTAGTTTATTTTCATTTTTATGCTACGTTGGAGGTGTCATTTTTTTTACAATAGTGTCGTTGATTGTTTGTATTTGATTATATAATGCATGTATAAGGGTATATAGATGTGTCAACGAATATGATGTATTAGATATTGTTGTCTTATCTCATTGAAGGGTTGTATTTAGTTAGATTCAAATGTAAAGTAACTTAAACTGATGCACAACATACCTCGGCAGGAGGGAGTTCATCAACAATTTTTGAAACGGTAAAGCTTTCATAGAGGTCATGATCGTAATAACTTTTGCTCTTTAATTCAAAACCCTAATTAATGATTAATTTCATTAGAATGACAGTTCGCGTTCACAGATTACATGTCAGCGTTCATATATAAAATGAGTGAATAAACGGTACAAATCTTGTGTGACCAAACTGGGCATTTATTAAGAAATTTATATAAGTCTAACCTAAAGACAATTAGGGAGAATTGAACCATTCAACGTATATTAACTCTAAATTTGATCATTCTCGCTTATTAAACCAAAAATAGAGAAACTGAGAAAAGTTTAAGTGAGAAATCTTGATTAATGCCTAATTTAGCTCAACTAAACAAAGGGTGCACTGTTCTGTTACCCACTTACATACTTTGTTTAAAGAAGTTTCAAACACAAACTGTACAGTTGTTACTCAAAATATGACTTTACCTATCAGATGTACCAAGCATGGAATCGCCCTTGTCTGTAATCAACCTTGGCAATGTAAATATTGACCAACAAACCAAAACAAATATACATTATAAGTAACACAACCTAAGCTTACTCCACTTGGTGCAATTACAAAGCTTCCTCCGCCTCCTTATAATCAAGCTTCAAGCCAATCCAGGGCCAGACCAGCGTGGAAATGCTCCACTACTACTATTGACCTCATCACTGACCTGAACTTCAGACATCCTTACCCATCTCAACTCTCCCTTTCTCTAACCACATATTCACCATCAGATGACCAAACAAATTCCTAGGCAGAACCAAATGATCTATTCCTCCATGCCACAGATTTATAAATGACATACTCTTCATCCCCGCACACAACAACAAACCTTCCATTTGGGTTGTGCTTCAGGTGCTGAAAGCACAAATCCACAAAGAACATAAATTAGTAATTACTATTCGATGTGTACTTAGAGGAGCCTTAAAGACAACGGAAGTTCAGAACGTTTTGCTATATGAAGATAAGTACACATTTAGTGTGTTTGCTTCTCAAGGATATTTGTTATACAATATTATCCGAAGAATTTTATGAAAAAGAGACAAATTATGGTTGGACTAATCTTCTTAGTTATTCAACCTACAAGATACAAAGTCACATAGCCATGAAAGATTTACCTGTGGATAAAGATCACGGGTTCCCAGTTCCTTCACAGCTAATGGTAATCTTTCACCATCAGTAACCTGAAGAGCACAAGTGAAAAGAATGCAACACTGAAATTTTGCATTGATCTGCTTTATGAAGCATTTATAAAATGAACCACTGAACTCTAACCTCATAACCAGCTCCAACCCTCCTGATATCAGCTGTTTGAATCTTCATTCACAAAATATATGCAATAAACCAGTCACTCCACAATACCACGACAAAGAAGTAGACCAAATATCTTACCTCTCTGTCTAGCAGGATGACAGTATTAATCTCCGGAACGTTCATATGTAGCAATATTCAACCAGCCAGCGTAAGTAAATAGAGTGCAAATTTGTAATGTGTGCAAGGTTTTTTAATGACAAGTAGAATAATAGTGTTTGGGCAAAGATAGATACATCAGTTGTATTGACTAGCTCTTCCGTTTGCAAGCTATTCTGGATCTCTGCAACACGAACTGAAGCCTTACCCTTCACCCTGATATTTGGAATGACACACACGGAAAACTGAAGAATGTGAAGGAATGACAACTATTAGATCAAACAACGTAAGCATTGCAGCAGCTACATTTTGTTGCCAACATGCAGCTTCAGTTCATAAGGCCAGTACATGCTTTTGGTTTACTCACTTCACAAGCTACGTAACTATTGTATAAAGAATGTATCCAAATATCCATATAGCATGGGTGTTTGTTTTTATAGGTTTTAAACTTGAAAACATAGAGATTAATGAGGTAGGTCAATATTAACCGCAAGCTTATGGATTGCTTTTGCAATATGCCAAAGAGAGCTTGTATCACCATCAACCGAATATTCCTAACCAGTAATCACCAAACATCAAAACAATTAGAGGATAGTCAATTATTGAGCATTTTATGCAATTTTTATGTGAAAAAAGCAAAAGGTGCAAGACTTACTGGTCTCACGCCTTATACACCATTGACACAGAATTTACTCAGCTTCAAAGTGAATTATTTTGTCCTCAATACATACTGTAAACTGTAAAAATAAATAACAAAAGAAAGAGACGTTACATTACACTAAAGTACAGTTCAATACAGAATAGAAGCCTAAAACCAGCACACCAAAACATCTATTTCTATAGCAATGAACTTCAAATTTTGAGAAGCAAAAGTTCAGATACGTAGCTCCAAGAGATCCTGAAGCATGTCTCTTGTTTAATTGAAAATACAAAGTAAAAGTTGTCTGTTGTTGAAATGAGTAAAAGAGAACAGCCGATATATTAAAAAAAACAAGGCAAAGAACACTAAAGGAGAGTTCATATATGGAAGCTGAAATCCCACAACCAACATAATTCACTGAATCGGGATGTTATATACCGGTACTTAAGCCTGATTGAACAAATTGAAAACTCAACGAATCAAGCTTGAACCTTATAATCAAATTTCAAACGAAAGAATTTCCAATTTCATAATTGTCATATCAAAGAAGTTTAAAGACGAAAAATACTAACTGATCTGATCTCAAACTCCTCACCGCAATCTCCAACTTTTGAACTCTAGTTGTGGTAACATTGATCGCCGCATGCAACCCCATGCTTGAATGTAACGCATCGCCATTAAAATCTACAGGACTCATCATAGATTATAAATCAACAATCAAAACCTAGAAATCAAACGGATCCTAATCAAATTCACATCTCAAATGTCGGCTCATGCCCACGATTGTGACACACGTAGGCCATGAGCACGTCCTTTCCATCCGCTTGCTGTGGTTTCATAGCCGTAAACGTAAACATCATTGTAAGGCGTGTCAGCTTGTGGGATATGTCAATAGCTATTGTTGCAACATTTGCAGATCAGACTATCACTTCAGGTGTCTAGACCGGCCTTTAGAGATGAAGCATGAGCATGGTGGACATCTGCATATACTAAAGATGGAATTCTCGTGTGTTAAAGAAGAGGAATATGAATGGTGCAATGTCTGCTACCAAGATATACATCCACAATCGTGGATTTATACTTGCCAGAAGTGTGACTATGTAAGTCATATAAATTGTATATAGAGCAGAAACATTACTTTAAGGCTTTGCCTGCTCTTAATTTCATATAATTCTCATAAATAAAAATGAGAGGCATATTCTCCATGTATGCATAAAATAAATTTCATGCTCTGAAACTTCCAAAAAAAAAACCATGCTCTGCCATGTCTATTCAAAGCATCTAATAGGAAAGGTGCTCTATTAAGACATCAATATTAACGACAAACCAGCATATAATTTCCCCTCATGATATTTATGCATGATCTTCCTAAGAGTGCAATTTGAATGAAAAATGTGATCTAATATCCATTCGTCACTTGTTGTATCCATAAAAACAATGCTTTTCTTATTCAAGGATTACCACGTTCTTTATTGCTCGTTGTCTAGGAGACCACGTTCAGTTCTTTAAGCCAAGCAGTATGCAGAGGACATGGATCAGGATTCCCTTGAGAAATGGCCTTTTCAGAGATTGAATAGAACCATCCATTTCTCCATTTGAACTGCTAGTAAAATAAATGTGCAGCAATGAGAAAAAAGAAAGAGAATCCTTAAAAAAATAAATAGTTACAACATACGACACGATAAAATCCTCTTCTTTTACCTCTTTCACTGTTGTTGGGAAGTGAGCCACAGCTCGGGAATATGCACATAATCTTTCTTCCATTGCTTCTTCGAATACAAGCCCTTTCTCAGCTGCAGCAGCAGATGCCAGTTCTTAAATAAGGTCTGAAACCTGAAAATATCAAATTGATTCATTTTGACACTATTACAATTCTCCAACATGGAGTTTAAGTATATATAGTTACCAAGTTATAGATAGGCAAAGGATATTAAGTCTGGCTAAACACATTTCAACAGGACTATCATAATGTGACATGACCAAATATAGCCATGTAGGGTAAAGGTGAGTTCTTTATGGTTGGTGAAAGCTTAAAGGCCATAAATGGAAGCTGAAATCCCACAATCAACATAATTCACTGCCCATCTTCCCTTTCACCCCTCAAAAGTAAGAGATGGAAAGTAAACAAACAAACAACCCACAAGAATAATTGGGTTTACTCCGACTCGAACGCTGAAAAACGCTAAACTGATTGCAGCAAACTTCTATATGTCTGTCCACAAATCTGACCAAACCTGAATAGATTGCCACCCCCGTTCCATTTGGGTAGTCTCACTGAAGTTTATAGAACAATCGTTACTTGAATGTTCATCAATACCACATAAAAATCAAAATAAAAACGACACAAATCCCGAAATAAGCAATCTTTCGCAACTGAACAAAATCAAAACGAATTGAATTTTATCTCCAATTAAAGGGGCAAGAAACATAAAAACCCTAGCTTTCATACCACGCGAGAAAGTAATGAGCCATAGAAAGAGGTAACCTGAAGATAAAGAATTGAGACGATCAAGAGAGTCTTAGTGCAACGTCGACATAGATCTTTGGAGAGAAAAGGGAGCCGAGTGCCAAGGAACTCTGAGGCGAAAGACCCGCCTGCATTCTTCTGCGAGACACATCAATGAGGAGGCCCGCGGGAATTAGCTATGGCGGGGGATACCTTCTGGGACTTGCGACGCCCACCAGACGAAGAAATCTTGCAATCGGACATTTCTGAAGCCACAAACCAGAACAAATTGAGGGGATCTAGAGCTTATATAGCTGACAAACCGCCGTAGGAATGCCTAAGGACACATACGGCATTTAACCGATGAAGAGGCTGCAAGTTAATGCAATGGAAGGAGTGACCGGAACCTTTAATTCCGTGGACTCAGTAATTTGAAGAGGGAGAGGGAAAAAATGATAATCAAAACACTGAGATTTTAATTCCTCAGAATTTAATTCTGAATACAAAACTAGATTTTTCAAATGGGCTAAATTTTGACACTTTGTATATGGATTCATAATAGGCTTGCATTTGAATTCTAAAATTTCTAATATATAGTTGAATCATGTGTTAATAAGAGGTACCAATACTTTAGTATATAGTCATTGTTCACTAATAATTAGTCTTTATTAATATGAATATTCATGTATCCTTCAAATACAATCAGTTTCAAGTTTTTACTTTTTATTTGCATTCAATCTTATATAAAAATAAAATAAAATATATTTAAAACATAAAAATTCATCCATAGTTAATACTTAAACCCAAAGCCATGAAATTTAATTAATTTTCAGTCTTATTGAAGATAAATAAGTTATCATATCTATCATATATATTAAAGTTAACCCTTTTCAAGTTCTAAGATTGTTTTTAGGAGTAACTAGCGTGTGTGTTCTCGTACCATGTACGCGGGGTCGCGTGTAATAAATATTTTAATAATATATTTATATTTTATTCTATTAATTAATTTATAGATTGTAGTTTATACTTTATGGTTTATAATTTATAGATTATAGTTTATAGTTTACGATTTATGTTTTATAGTTTAAGCTCATTAATAACTCAACTTAATTAGATTAATAACATAATAATAGATAACGATATATATTTATATAGATTTATAAGATAAAGCTATAATATGATTAAAGATAAAAATTTATATTTCTTTTTGTTATATAACCTATTAGATATCTTTTTGATTTTTTTACTTATTTAATTCAAAGATATATATCAAAATATAAAGTCGGATGACGTGGAGTATGACATGGTGGATGATGTAGCATAGCTTAAAGGTCGACACATAGGCGAATTGAATATAACGGCGACATGTGGCAAAATAACGTTCTGTTTTAGTATATGTATAGATTTGTTACATTTATAATTTATTAAACAAAATCAATTGTAAATTAGAGAAAATATTATTAATAATTTTTATATAATAAAATTTTAAAATCATCCTTTTAATGATTGGAATTAAAGAATAATTATTCTTGAAAGTTCAGATTATTAATAATTCCAACAATTGATTTCAATAAATAAATAAATTTTAAAAGCAACTCAATATGTTTCTACTATAAAAATATAGAATTTTTTCTTCTTCTGAATTTTGAATAAATTTACGTTGTAGGTGTAGTTTGAAACAATTTTCCAATATAGACACTTTTTCAAGTTTGGAAATTTGTAACAAAGGAGAGGCGCTCTTATGGACAACGTCTCTTCCCGAACCTAGCTTTAAAAAAAAACTTCGTTTTAGGCGCTTTTATGTTAAGCGCCTCATACAAAGGCCAAAAAAATTTGGCTACAATTTTTTTTTTGCTATTTTAACATTTGATATATTTAAGCGAGACTTACACGAGTTTCGATGGCTCGTTTGGGATCGTTCGGAATCAGAATCGAGTGAGACCAATTTTTTTGGGTCCGTATCGATCTCAGCTTTCACCATATATGTCTCCCACTCGATTCCGATACAGAACGAGCCCTGAAGATCCACTCGAACTTGCGTATGTCTCAGTACTGTTAATGGAGATTTACATATTCATTCCTCAATATCAGACGACGAGACACATATTTGGTGAAAGCAGAGATCGGTATGGACTTAAACAAACTGGTCTCACATGATTCCGATTCCGAACGATCCCAAACGAGTTACCTGAATCGGAAACGAAGTTGGGATCAGTACGCACGAGATTTACGCAGGTTCGGGTGGCTCGTTTGAGATCGTTTGTAATAGGAATAGAGCGAAACCGGTTTCATTGGGTCCGTATCGATCTCAACTTTCACCAATTATGTGTCTTGTCGTCTGATAATGAGACATGAATCTGTAAAACTCCATTTACAGTAGAAGGTGCGCATGAGACTTATGCGGGTTCGGGTGGCTCGTTTGAGATCATTCATAATCGGAGTCGAGCGAGACCAGTTTTGTTGGGCCCGTAACGATCTCAACTTTCACCAGATATGCTTTTCACTCGATTCTGATTATGAACGAGACCCGATTATCCCTCGGATTCCGACATCGTCAACTTAATGAAGCTTCTTTAGGTAGTGGAAGGGGTCGGGTGGCTTGTTTGGGATTGTTCGGAATCGAATTGAGTGATACCAGTTTCATTGGGTCCGTACCGATCCCATCTTTCACCACATATGTGTCTCGTCATATGATATTGAAGAATGAATCTGTAAGTCTCTGTTTACAGTAGCGAGACTTATGCGGGTTGGAGTGGCTCGTCAGGGCTCGTTCGGAATCTGAATCAAGTGCGAGACATATCTGGTAAAAGTTGGGATCGATACGGACCCAACAATACTGGTCTCGCTCGATTCTGATTCCGAACGATCCCAAACGAGCAACCTGAACCCGCGTAAGTCTCGCTTAAATAAATGTTAAAATAGCAAAACAAAAAGTTAGGCGTTGTCATGAACATCGCCTTTGTAGCCAAATTTTTTGGCCTTCGTATGAGGCGTTGTCTATAACAGCGCTTCATACTAAGGCTATTTTAAAAAAAAATACGCTAGGTTCGGGAAGAGGTGTTATCCATAACAGCGCCTCTCCTTCGTTATAAATTTTCGAACCTAAAAAAAGTGCCTATATTGAGAAATTGTTTCAAACTATGCCTAAAACGGGAATTTATTTCAAAAAAGTGCCCGTTTTAGGAAAACAAATTCTAAAAAATTATACGTATAAAGTATAAACTATTTGATATCTTCATTTTAAATATAAAAATAATTTAATCTATAATAAAAAAAATTACCTTATTTATACTATAATAGAATTTTAAATTTTAAATTTTTTTTTATATTGAACCTCGTGCTTAGCACGGGTATTACACTGGTGTATTTACATAAGAGAATCAGACTTGATAGTGTTTGTTATTGTTGGAATAGGGACTTAAGGAACGATAGTTCCCATAAAGTTTATTTCCACTGTTTCTCTAGTTTTGAAGATGATAATCTCATTATATACTATGACAAGTTTTATCATGATATTTCATATGAAAAGATAGAAGATATCAAGCATTCGGAGTCCAAGGAAAGCAGAAGGGGAACCACGTCACTTTAACCACATCAACTCTAACCTAGCGTGGGCGGAAAGCAGAGAAGATTTTGTGAAAGATCTTATCCTAGATTAGGATATCTCAAAGAGTTGTAATCGGTTATTAAGTGATCTTGAGTTTATTTAGTGAACTCAAAAACGTAAGAATCGATATTCATTTGGAAAGAATTATCTCGTATAATATAACTTCACAAATATCTTTATACGATATCTTTCTTCTCTATTATATACCCATTCGGATGTCCTTAACACTTATGCATTTTGAAGATTATTTAAGTGCATCTTGCTAAGAAGAAGAAAAGGTTGAAAGAGTTGTTCTTGCAAAAGAACATCACGTAAGTTCATTCGTTAGATAACCAACTAGGGTTTCCACCTTAAGTAAATGTGTTGATAACTTGTTTATTACTTTCGATGTGTTTAGGAACTGGACTACTCTGTGTCCCAGTTCCCTTGATACTAACATACAAATCCTACAATTGGTATCAAATCTAGAGCTCTAGATTGTGTGTTACTCGCAGGTTATCAATATGTCTCGTCCAAGTGAACCAGAACTAGATATCTCAACCAACAAGCCTTACTTGTTGAAACCTGGTCAATTTCAATGGTGGAAGGAACAAATGATTGGTTTCTTTCAAACCAATGATATGATTTGCTGGAAAATTGTTGAGCATGGAAACTACGTAGTTCCTAGAGATCCAACAGACTCCAAGAAGGAACTCAACTGCCAACAATGGACTACTGAACAATTCTCTCAACAAGAAAAGAATGCCAAAGCGAGACAATACATTCTGAATGGTTTGTCCAAATCTGATCAAGACAAGTTTATCAGTATTGACAATGCTAAACACATGTGGAAGCCATTGGAAACCTTCAATTTGGGAAGCGAAGATCTTCATAATAGCAGAAAATTTGATCTACAAGGAGAATACCATAGGTTTAACTTGAGACTGAGAATGTATCTGCATATCATGGTCGACTTAAGATTCTATGCAACAAACTCAAAGCTTGTGGTGTGAAGCTAGAAGAATGGTCAAAATCCATGGTATTTATCAAAGGATTAAATTCCAAATTTGCAGTTACTCATGACATCATGCTTCAAACTTCCATCATGCTTTGATATATGAAAATGGAAATCTTGTTGTTTGTCCTACTTGGGATTTGCATGAAAAATTGAATTTAGGCAACAATTCCTCTCGCAACTCCTCTAATGCTATGCTTCAATCTATCATTGAGAAACTTGACTCTCTTACTGATGTATACATGAGAAAATTGTCACTCAAACTGTCTTTGTGAAACCCAGTAGAGGTCTAGCTAGGTTTTAAACCTCACAATGTCTCAGACCCCCCTGTAATTCCCACACTGACTTTGATCAAATTGCTATTCAACTTGAGGCCAAAAATGAAAGACTTGACTTAGCTTTGCAAACTTCTAACAATAAAAAAGAATACTTGGAACAAAGAATCAAAGTGCTTGAAAGTCCCTCTTTAATTGATCCTCTCTGTGCCCCTTATTTCAGCTCTCACATTCACAATATGTACAAGAAAATTGGACAGGGTAGACCTAGAAAAACTCCTAGGAAAAAGGTTGATCTAGATAGGAGCAAGTCTTACTACAAAACCAAAGATAGGTACAAATGGATTCTTGCAAACCGTGTTTGTTGGAACTGTGGGAACCAAAGACACCTTATCTATGACTGTGAGAAAAAGAAGAAACATGAAGAGAAAGCTTATAATTGGAGAAAGAGTCATAAGAAAGGAAAAAATCAAGTTGATGATATCAATGATCCTCAGTTCTATGAATCCTACTCCCATGAAAATGCTAGTTCCCATCCCAAGAAAAATAAGAGACATGCCCAACATGGGAACTTCAAGACTGACTTACCCAAAAAGGCTTGGCTGGACTGGGTTCGTAAAAATTAATATTCTTCGTTGCAGGCTGAAGTGATCAAAGAAGCTAAATGGTATATACAAAGTGGTGCTTCTTGCCACATGACAGGAAACAAAGAGCAACTTCACTCACTTCAGAGATACAACGGAGGAAAAAATTCCTTCGGCGATAAGAAGAAAGGAGCCATACTTGGGATATGAAGTGTAGACCTATCAGATAGCATAAAGGTAAGTGGTGTTCACCTTGTCGATAATCTTGGTTTTGATCTAATAAGTGTGTCACATCTATGTGATCAAGGAGGGAACAATGTTCTCTTCACTCCCTCGGAATGCTTTGTGATTCATCCCAAATCCCATAAGACTCTTCTCAAAGGCAAAAGATACAACAATGTATATGTAGTCGATCACAGTTTCATTCCTCAAGAAAAGCTATGCCTCTCTTCCATGGTCAATAAATCTACTTTGTGGCATCAAAGACTTGGTCATGCAAGTCTAAATCTCATCCACAAACTACAAAGAAAGGAACTTGTCAATAAACTTCCTTCAATCAAGGTAGATGAGTTTCACTTTTGCTCTGAGTGTGTTCAAGGAAAACAGGTACGTAGTTCCTTTAAACCCAAAACTGTCATCAATACCTCTAAACCTTTGGAACCCATTCACATGAATCTTTGTGGTCCTATGAGAGCTCAAGTATTGGAGGTAATAGGTACATTCTGGTCATTGTTGACGATTATTCTAAATACACATGGACCATCTTCATAAAATCAAAAGATGTGGTATTTGATAGATTTTGTGATATACTTCCCACTTTTGAAACTTCATTGAATTATAAGATTAAAGCTATACGTTCCGATATTTAACTGAATTCCAGAATGGAAAGTTTCTAACCTTTTGCAGGGAAAGAGGAATCACTTACAACTTCTCTGCACCAAGAACTTCACAACAAAATGGTGTTGTAGAGCCCTGGAAGACATGGCTCGCACAATACTCATCTCTCCAAGCCTCCCTCAAAAATTCCCAAATCAACATAAAAATCCTAAATAAAATCAAAACCTTAATCAAAATCATAACTCTAATGCATTTGTATCTATTCAATATCAAAAAAACATTCACTAATCAACCATAATAAACAACTATCATCTTTCATCCATTCCAAACAACCTAATTCTATATAAAACAATTTTTGTATCAACATTCAAGATCAAAATCATCATATAATATGCAATTTCATATACAAACAACATATATTCATCTAGAATCAACATTACAAAGCATAAACAATAAAAAACATACCTTAATTGAAGATTATTGAAGATTAGAGTTGAGAAGAGGAAGATGAAGAAGCTTTCAGTTTTTTACAGCGTGGTATATGATAAAAATGGGGCCGAAGTAGGATTTTGGTTTATTTAACATAAGCCAATGCTCGCGTAACGCGAAAACCCTCTCCCTCGCATTACGCGAGCACTCCAGCATTTTTTGAGAAATTACCCGGCCGTATAATTAGTAAGGACCTATACAAATGAAGCACTCGATCACACAAAATAAATCTTAGCAAACGGACCCTTTGTGAGTTTTGCAAATTATGCAAGTAGGCAACAAATATTCAAATGATACATTTGGTTTAACACGGACATACTAATTGCACCAAGTTTAATTAGAATATTAATTGTTGACCATTAGGTCAGTAGTTCATCATACAGTAGTAACTCATAAACAAGTGCAAGGCAAAAAGCAAGAAGAAGATAGCAAAATTGAGAGAGGCATTTGGTGGAAGATGAAGGAGGCAGTGGTGTTGTACACAGCACCGACAATCGGCCACATCGTGTCCATGGTAGAGCTTGCTAAGCTGGTCCAACAGCACCTAATCGGCCACATCTCCCTGACTGTCATCTACGGCTCCGACCCTTTCACAACTCCGGCCACCAAATCCGCCATCGACAAAATCATCAGCTCCTCCCCCTCCATCTCCTTCCTCCATCTCCATCCTCCCCCAGTCGACACCTCCCCCACTCGCAGCCGCGCAGCCATCGCCTTCGAATCCATCCGCCTCACATCCCCTTCCGTCTCCTCCGCTCTCAAAGAGATCTCATCCGACGGAACCAACATCCGAGCCCTAATCATCGACATGTTCAGCAGCACGGCGCTCCCAATCGGCGCCCAGATGGGGATCCCTGTCTACTACTTCTTCACATCTGGAGCAGCCGCGCTCGCGGCGTACCTTCACATGCCTGAAATTGATAGGAGATTCGGCGATAGGGTTTTCAAGGATGAGCCCGAGCTGCTGATCCAGATCCCTGGGATGCCGCCGATTCCCGCAACCGAGATGTCCGAGCCCTTGCTGGATTCCAAGGATCCGGCCTATTCCGAGATGGTCTACTTCTGCCAGAGCTTCACCAAATCCCAGGGTATTTTGGTCAACACGTTTGATGAATTGGAGACGGTGGCCATGGAGGCGGTTCTAAGCGGCGCCTGTGTCTCCGATGGCCCTACCCC
Organism: Oxyria digyna; assembly: GCA_029168935.1. NCBI lineage: Eukaryota > Viridiplantae > Streptophyta > Magnoliopsida > Caryophyllales > Polygonaceae > Oxyria > Oxyria digyna. The sequence goes on along the minus strand of JAPVLV010000010.1, from coordinate 10,580,848 downwards.
GCCCATCTACAACATTGGGCCCTTAATTCAGTCCTCTAAACACACTAACACCAGGTAACACCGTTTATCTCATTTCGCTAATTTATTCCTCATTATAGTAATATTTCATGTAATGATGAAAGTTATGAAACTGCATTAGTAGTAATCTTGTCAAAATAAGCAAAACACATTAGACAATGATATGGAGAGGAAATAACATAACCGTAATTGTTAATTTTGTATTTGTTAGTCATAGATATATAAGTTCGTTCACAAAATCTTCCCTCATTGTAACTAGTGACATCAACTAATGTTAGAGTTTTAGTCAAACAAAACAAGGGGCTAAACATCTCTCCTTATACTTGTTTGTAGGCACGAGGCCTTATCATGGCTCGACTCGCAACCAAGCCAGAGCGTGGTGTTCGTATGCTTCGGGAGCAGGGGACGGTTCACAGCGGATCAAACCAAGGAGATAGCCCATGGGCTCGAGAAGAGTGGGCGGAGGTTTTTATGGGTAGTGAACAACCCGCAAGTCCACAACACATCCGAAATCGACCTAGAAAGCCTCATGCCTAACGGGTTCCTAGAGAGGACCAAAGGCACTGGACTGGTGGTCAAGGGGTGGGCCCCACAAGTGGAAGTCTTGAGCCATGGCTCGGTGGGCGGGTTCGTGACTCATTGTGGATGGAACTCGGTGTTGGAAGCTGTTGTGGCGGGGAAGCCGATGGTGGCTTGGCCACTTTATGCAGAGCAGCATCTGAACCGAGCTGCACTAGTTGTGAATATGGGGATGGCGATCGTGTTGGACGAGAGGGAGGGTGATCGGTTCGTTACAGGGGATGAGCTGGCGAGACGAGTGGTTGAGTTGATGGACTCGACGAGAGGGCGCGAGATGAAGGAAAAGAGTGAGGCTATGAGAGTTAAGGCTTTGGCTTCTATGGAAGAAGGTGGGTCTTCCAAGGTTGCACTTGAGAAGGTGGTGCATAGATGGTTGGATGAATGAATTAGTGTTTTATGTTGTAGGGTATCATCACATCATTGGCTCTGTTTTATGACTATGTAAGATATTCGTTGTTTTAACAGATCATGTCACTCCGGTATCAATTACACTACAATTGACAATTCTAGAGGTACGAATTTACTTTCATACTATGAATAGTAGTGTAGTGACCCGTGTCATGCACGGGAAATTTCATATTATTCGTATGAAAATTGTATATCCTTTTAATCGAGTTCGACAAAAAATTAAGATTAACTTTTTTTGTAAAGACTATTTATAACAAAAAAAAAATTTATTTCATGGAGGTTATGTACGTAGCTTGACTTAATTTTTATTATCGAAAATAATCCTAATTTAATAGTAAGAATATATATTAAGCTTCAACATAATATTTATTCTCAATAAAATACCTTGAATATTTGTTGTTGAAAGAAAATGATAATTTTTAAAGATTTATTTGTTAATATAATTATCCAATCTATTAATAATTGAAGTTAAAATAAAAAATAATAATTGTGTAACAAACTAAGCCTAAAATCACTCTAAGAGCTCTAAAAGGCTCAGCTTTAATATATAAGATAGATGAGAAAGACAAATAATAAACATAGCTACTATGCATAACACATAGAGCTGTCAAAAGTTAACCGAACCCGAAAAACCGACTGAGCCCGACCGAAAAATTCAGGGTTAAAACCCGAAAAATTAAACCGAAAACCCGAATAAACCCGAACCCGCTGAACCCGTAATTTTTTGGGTTCGGGTCCGGTTAACCCGGCGGGTCAAGGAAATAGGCAATTTTGGGCGCCAATGCCTGAGAATGGGGAAATTATTGGCGGGTAAAATCTGAGAAAGCACAAAACCCTAATAACTAAACACGGCTCTTCAATCTCACCTCAATACCTCATCCATGGCTTCTCTGAAATTTCTGTACCTTTCCCTCGTCTCCCCCCTTCTTTGAGTCTCTCTACTGGAATCCTCGACCTCTCAAGCAAGGCACTGAGAATCTCTTCTCGTCTCTTCTCTAGCGCTTCCATCAAGGGGTCATTCAGTCTTCATCGTTTTCAATTGTGTTCATCGCTTGCACCAAGGGTTCACTCTTCAATCCGTGCTCTCCAACCTCCATGAAGGAATTGTTTGATCGGTTAGGTTACTTTCAACTAAATCTTGTTCATAAGTCTGAATCTGTTAGTGTGGCTGGGAATTGATTTAGGATTTGACAACCACTTCTTTGGTTGTGTTTAAATCGGGCTTTTGTTAGCTCTGTTTCATCTTGTTGATGAGAAATCAAAATAAATGCATGTATTTTAATTAGGGTTAGCTGCTCCGTTTGGGTTTATATGGATTTATATGAGGTGGTGTTTGAATATGTTTTTGTTAGATGCAGCATGTCTCTTTTATTAGAGTTAGTTGTTCTGCTTTTAGTTGTTGAGCTCCTCATTCTGTTATAGAATTTGGATGAGGGATTCCCAATCATGTTAGGTTCTTAGATGATCTAATTATGTAGACTATGCTCTTGTTCTTGTTTTACCTAAACTTTTGATCTCCTTTGAGAAGCATGAAATCACATAATGAGGCTGTGGTGTGTCTGAACTGGGAGGAAGAGGATGATAATCATACTAATGTATGTGTCTTTTGAGTACTTGTCTGTGTTTGCTCTTGTAGTCATACTCATATTGTACCTAAACTGGGATTTCTCACATTACTGTCAGAATGGTTTTGGGTACTTGGTTATATTCATTAAAACCTTTGGTGAGCTTAATAGCATATTATGCTTTTAATAAAAGTGACTAGCTGAAGCATCATCCGATTACCTTTGTCTAATTATAAAGGGACTAATGCTGAGCTTTTCAATTTAAACAGAATGGTTGGAGTGTTTGGTTATATGAACTTATATTTCATTAAAACCATGCTTTTGTTTTTTGTTAGGTCATTATTCATAGAGGTAAAATGAGGGGAATAGGTTCATGAATGAAGAACATGAGGGGAATAGGAATAGCTTCAGGGAGGTGTAGAGCTGGAGGATTGAATTTGGAAGAATGGATGAAGTTTTTAAACTAAATCTTGTTCGATCGTGTTGATAAGTCTGAATCTGTTTATGTGTGAGATTGGTTTAGGATTCGACAACCACTTCTTCGCCCTTCCTTCTTAAATCTTACTCTTATTAATTACTTCATCCTTCTTGTTTTTATATACTCATATATATATATGCACTATTGTCTGATATAATATAGCTAATGTTGTGCTGGGTGCTTACTGCTTACCAAACAAAGATAAGGTTAATTCTTTAATCAAATCAAAGATTGCTGGCTGATTTAGTGCATTTTCTTTGTCTAGTTATATAGTTAGTCCAAGAATAAGGTTAATTCTTTAATCAAATCAAAGATTGCTGGCTGATTTAGTGCATTTTCTTTGTCTAGTTATATAGTTAGTCCAAGAAAGAATTTAGTGCATTTTCTGATTGTTTTTGTATTTATTCAGGTTTTCATATATATATTCTCAACTAAGACATGCCACGAAAAAATCGAGCCCCTCGTACTTCAGAAATATTGCCGTTTCTGCCTGGATGTGGAATTGCTTCTGTTTCCTTACCATCATCTCCATCATCAGTTGCACAAGGTACTTATTATTTTATGAAATTCTTTTTTGTTAATTCAGATGCTTTATATTACTCATTTAGTTGTTACTCACCTTTAGTTCTCAATAATGATTTGCAGTACCATCTTTGTATTCATCTACGAATCCAGCTGAAGATGAGTATGTATCTCCAACACCTTCTGCTACTTTAGAGACCCGAAAAAGGAAGTGGAATGCTGCAATCTGGAAACAGTATGATACCTATGATGGAGACTTGTTTAAGGATGGTGTGCCAAGGGCAGTATGCAAGTATTGTAAGGGAGGACCAATCAAAGCTCCTTCTAAAATCGGTACCTCTAATTTCATAAGACACCATGAAATTTGTGAATTTGTGGATATACTAGAGTCTAGAGATGGGGTTTTGCAACGAAAATTTGATAAGCATATGTACAAGGAATTGGTTTCACTTGCTATCATCAGACATGGATACAGTTTTATGACTGCAGAACATGAGGGGAATAGGAATATTCATAGGTTCTTGCATGAAGGGTGTAAACCAATAAGTAGAAATACAGCAAAGAACCATATTATGAAAATCCATGCAAGAGAGAAAGACAAGCTTAGGAAGTTTATGCTGAAAGTTTATGGAAAGGTTTGTTTGACTTCTGATATGTGGACATCTGCAGTAGATCAAGGGTATATTTCTCTCACAGCACATTTCATTGATGATGAATGGAAATTGCATGCAAAAATTTTAGACTTTTGTCATGTGGAACCACCACACGATGCAGCTAAGTTACATGATAGGTTGATGTGTCTCTTGAGTAGTTGGGAAATTCAGAACAAAGTGTTTTCTATCACACTAGACAATTGCAGATGCAATGATAATATGCAGGCCATGCTAACTAGGAGTCTTTCTATGCAAAATTCTTTGCCTTGTAGTGGTGATTATTTCCATGTGCGGTGTAGTGCTCATATACTGAATTTAGTTGTTCAAGAAGGTTTGAAAGTGATTGATGCTGCAGTAACTAAGGTAAAAAAGTTAGTGGTCTGGACAGTTGGTTCAGAACGTAGAAAATTGAAGTTTAGAGAAACTGCTGTTTATGCTGGAATTGATTGTTCTAAGGGTTTGTTGCTGGATTGCCCTACTAGATGGAATTCTACATACAAGATGTTGGATAGGGCAATAATTTATCGCGCTGCATTTGAAAGAGGTGTGGACAGATCTGACTCTAGTTATCCTTCGCTTCCACTTAAAGAAGAATGGTGTAGAATAGAAAAGATCTGTGATCTTCTAAGACCTTTTGATGAGCTTACAACTCTTATGTCTGGGAGAAACTATCCTACAGCCAATCTATATTTGAAGAGTGTCTGGAATATTGAGCTTTTACTGTTGAAATACACTTCAAGTGAAGATGCATTTCTGAAAGATATGGCATTGAAGATGAAGGTGAAGTTTGACAAATACTGGGAGTCGTATAGCCTTATTCTTTCATTTGCTGCAATGTTGGATCCTCGCTATAAGTTCCAGCTTGTTCTATATTGCTTTCAAAGTTTGGATGCTACAACAGCCATCTCTAAGGCCAACCATGTCAAAGCTGAATTCTATAAGTTATATGATGAGTATGCTATGAAATCTGGTACACAACAACGAGCAAGCTTGAGTGAGGGTAGAGAACGAGGCGGGGATGCTCTAAAGGTAAGCTACAACTAAGTTTTGAAGTTTTCTTATTTTAATTTTTGGATTTCTGAATTTATGAAGTGTTTGGACTTTGAATTGTTGAATTGATCATTGGTTCTTTACATGATATATAGTATAATCTGTACAGTTTTGCTTACTTGCTCGAAATGATATTTCTGAGGATAATTTGAATGCAGTAATAGTTGTTGAATGCTGGCTGATTTGAATGAAGTGATTTTTTATTGTTGGCTGATCTGTACAGTTTTGAAGTTTTACTCTTTTAGGGCTTTTGAATGGAGCAATAATTTGATATCACTAGTTGGATTGCTGGCTGATTTGAATGCAGTAATAGTTGTTGAATGCTGGCTGATTTGAATGAAGTGATTTTTTATTGTTGGCTGATCTGTACAGTTTTGAAGTTTTACTCTTTTAGGGCTTTTGAATGGAGCAATAATTTGATATCACCAGTTGGATTGCTGGCTGATTTGAATGCAGTAATACTTTGATTTTGTTATTAACAAATTTGGTTTTCTTTGTAGGGCTTTTACTCTTTTAGTGATATTTCTGAAGATAAGTCAGACCTAGATGCGTATTTAGAAACAGGTAGGATAAGCCCTACACAGGAATTAGATGTGCTCATTTGGTGGAAAGAAAATGCAATCAATTATCCTATAGTTTCTCAGATGGCAAAAGATATATTAGCCATTCCCATCACTACGGTAGCATCAGAGTCGGCTTTTAGCATGGGTGGAAGAGTCTTAACAAAATGGAGACCTTCTCTTGATTGTGATACCGCAGATGCACTCATATCAACCCGCTCTTGGTTATTCGGATTTGATTTACCAGACGGTAACTTTAATTTAGTTTTTTGTGGACTATTTTCCAAGTTCTAATTTACAATGGTTTATTGACATGTTCATATAATTGAGCAGATGCTGCAAACCAAGAAATACATGGACTTGAAGTTCCACTTTCCGTGGACAAGGACAACAATGAAGGTGTAGAGCTGGAGGACTGAACTTGGAAGAATCGAAAGAGTTTCAAAATGTTGTATTTTTGCTCATCTAGGACTAGGAATCTAGAATGATAAACAGTTGGTATTGTATTTTCTTTTGTTGGCTCTAGTGTCAAATCTGTCTCTGTTTGCAGATGTTTTTGGATGTCTAAACTAGTGTGTTGGCTTTGCTTGTACTATTTTCTGGTGCCATATTTCTGGCTTTTCTCTTATGTTAAATCAGGTTGTTTGCTGGTGTTGCTCAGATATTACGTTTTGATCATTATATGCAGGAAATCCATCAATTTGGGCAGCTCCAGTAATCATATTCTACAAGCCAAGTAAATACCATTAATGTCCTGATTTTTGTTCAAAAAGAGAATTGATTTATATATTGTAAGTTTGTAACACTTAAAATAGTAAACACAAAAAAAAAATGAACACAAAGTTAAAAATAAAATTGACGTTAAAAACCCGTTGGTTAACCCGAACCGCTCGCTAACCTGTATGACCCGACCCAACTTGACCTGCTACCCGAAATTACCGAACCCGAACCCGAGATAACCGAACCCGAACCCGACCTGACCGACCTGTTTGACAGCTCTAATAACACATCATTTATAATAAAAAAACACAGAATTTCAGTTATTTGCATATCAGTCCCCGAATTGAGGAAAACAATAAAGCCCACCCAAAACTAACAGATACCAAACAGTAGCACACTGAAACTTTGTGGGCATCAAACAACAGCACACTAAAATTTTGTGGGCAGCAAACAGCAGCACATAAAAACCTAATGGGTGAAATAATGAATCCTTGTTAGAAATAGTGAACAGTTAAAATTATCTCAACCGATTTGAATGAGGATATATCTATAACCCACAATCTTGTCAAGTATATTTTAAAAAGTCTCTTCGTTTTCTCTTGATTTGACGAATCATCACAAAAGATATCTAAAGGGTGGTAAATCAAAATCTTCGTACAGATTTGAATATAGATTCTAAAATCCTAATAAAACCCATAAACTCCTTCTATAAATTAAGATTTTTTTAGTCTTCAAAACCCTAATAAACACTTTGATCTCAAAGAAACTAGAAAACAATAATGTCATCTCATGAAAAGTCAATGTCAGAAGTTGAACAACCCAACAACAACAACAATGAGGTAAGAATAAATTTTTCAAAATCAATAACCATTGAATTTGATTATGCTTTTTGTTTATGCTCAATTATCATTGAATTTTTTTTGCATGAGTTTAAAAATAGTGATGGAATTCAAGTATTTTCTCGTATATGGTTAGAATGAAGAATGTTTGTAATGGGTTGGATTGGTATATGATTATGTGAGTAATCAACTAGAAAGGGCATTAAGAGTAGATTGAGATGACATTATTACGGCGTAAGACCAAATAAAATAATAAACTATACTTTACAATGTTTGTTAATCGATATCCTATGTGTTAGCATTAAAATAAACTTATGAATGAATTCTTCCATAATATATAAGTGACGTATAATTATCAAATTATTGTTAAAGTTGTTTTTTTTCCCCTTGTTTCTTATGTTTCTTGAATCTTTACGTATTTGTTTATTTTTTTAGAGGGAGAATCTTGACGATAACGTACAATCAAGTTCTGATGATGAGTATGAGTTTGGTCCAAACGAGAGTAATAGTATAGACTATACAGAATTTTTCAGTACACAAGAAAGATTTCAGACTAGAGATGATGTCATTGAGTGGCTTCGAGGAGTTGGCAGAAAGTGCAATACAGTATTGGTGGTAACTCGCTCAGTAAAACCATCAATTAGTCAGCGTGGAAAATTTTGGATGCAATGTGAGAGACATGGCATGTTTCTTCCCACTAAAGGGAGAAGTGTGGCTAAGAAACCGAGGAAAGCATCGACAAAAAAGTGTTTGTGCCCTTTTCGCACCAAGTGTCATGAAGTTGTAACAAACACATGGATAATAAAAGTTGCGTGTGGGATGCACAATCATCCACTAGCCTTGTATAGAGAGGGTAATGCATTTGAGAGTCGTTTGACAAAGGAGGAGTTTGAGATGGTAAAAGAGCTCACTGCTTCTCATATGAAGCCCAAGAACATACTCGATCGTATTAAGAAGAAAAGACCGATGAACTCAAGTACAATTAGGACGATTCACAATGCAAGACAAAAAGCAAAAAGAGAAGGATTACAAGGAAGGACAATTGTGCAAGAATTCATGCATCAGGTTGGTAATCATGGATATTTTGAACGTCATAGAATCATAGAAGGTGGAGTTGTGAGCGAATTGTTCTTTGCCCATCCTGAATCCCTCAACCTGCTGAAGTCATCCTGAATTGTTCTTTGCCCATCCCTGCTGAAGTCATCTTGAATTGTTCTTTGCCCATCCTGAATCCTTCAACCTTTTTCCATGCTTCGATTAATGTCTTGTATTTAATGCTTCCCTTCTTCATCTCAGTACGAAGTGTTGAATAGTCGATACCTAAAGCTTCTGCAAGCTCTTTATCTCTTTTTGTCGTCCCTTCGATCTTTCGAGAACCACAGCATCACCGTCAATTCTAAGATGAAGGATTTTCCACACATCGTGGAGGGCTATGGTCATCTCACCCCATGGCATGTGAAACGAATTCGTCTCAGGATGTCAACGCTCCACAAAAGCACTGAGGAGTGGGGAATCTAATTGTTCATGCATGCACATCCTCAAATGTTCTATATGCCACTTTGTTGAACCAAACGCCACCACCTTCCTGACGTTGGTTCCCACAATTTCATTTGGGAAGATCTCTGATGGACCATTAGAGGTCCACGATCTTGTCTCATCTACAAATTTGGATTAAACAGCGTATAGGTCATAAGCGTAAGAAAATACTTGTCCTTACTTTGTTTAGACTTACATATTTCATCTAGTATCTAATTAAACAAAAAAATAGGTTTCAATTTGGTGATTATATATATATACATAGTTCTAAAAAATGTAATAAAGACATAACTTACATTACGCGCACCCCATATATCATGTGCGACATGAGCCTCAAAGGAAACAATCATTTAAGTGTCTTATTAATCACTTAAAAAACAATCTCGATCTGAGTATATAGAGTGAAAAACAAACCCAATAAAAGTAGCTTAATAGTTTATGGTGATGGGAACTCCCATTTTCCAGTAAATGACGATTATGTTTTTCTCCAAAATTTCTATAGATTCTTATTTTCTTATTTTTATTGTTGTTCTCTCTCGTTTATCTTCACAAGTCTAGCAAGTTGAATTCAATTCATTTTTTAGTCTTACATTTCAGACATATTATATAAATTAGGTGATGCAATATACTAACAAAAAGATAAGTAATTGGAACGTGTATACTAAATGTTGCATTAGGGATATCCACATAGATGAACATAAGACAATAGAGAATCAGAAGCTTAAATTGCAAATCTCATCTCCTTCTTACTCATTCTACTTTAAATAATTTCAAGAAAAGTGTCAAACCAATAAATCCTAATGCATCAGCACCACAATAAATCCTGAATCAAGAGAATGCTCAACAACAATTTCACATATAAATGCAAAATTCAGAGGTAGAACAAGTGTGTGCAATGCAAATTCATACCTACTTCATTGCACAATTAATTCATAAATATGAAAACCCGAAAGATGAATCCGATTTAGATTCAAAACAACAAAAAATTAGAATCTAATCATTCCAACCAAAATGACCAAACAGAGAAAAAAATTGAATCAAATCATCCAAAAAAATGAAAACCAACATCATTTACTTCATTACTTACTTTTCATAAACCGAACAGAGAAATGACAGTCGTTGCCTTGAAGCCAAGCAAGATGATTTTTGTTGAGATTTGGGGATGTACGTGTTGTTTAATTTAGGGTAGGGATGGAGATTTGGGATGAAGAATTTTATTTGGTGATTATGACGGAGTATTTCACTAGACCTCCAGATTTTGGGCTGAAGTGATCAATTTGGTTTGGGAAACTAGCCCAATCAATTTTACAAATCTCAACAAAAACGAGAGGACAAATACGAAAGACTCAACTAAATATAGTGGGTCCATTCTATTTATTTCGCAAAATTGAGTGGGCTTAGAATATTTAGTCATTTTTCTTATTTGGGATAGTTATATATGCCCATAAAAATCGAATGGGCAAAAAAAATTGCAAAATGACACCGGCCTTATTTGTAAATATCCAAAAGATGATGTTTTATTAGTAGTTAGATTAAAGATCGGATTCTGGAAAAAAATACTCCGACATTAGTTTTTTTGGCTCTTAAAGCTTGGATTATTCGGATTTTGATATGATAAGTAAATTTACGTTACTAAATGTTTAGTGATAATCAACATCCTTAATTTGAGGAACAAGATTGTTTTTAACAATGGGAAGATGGACTGTTTTCAAGGGGGTTTTATTAGACGTATGGCTGCTGAATACTGGAATGCTAGAGCTATTGTGCAGCAAGTGCCTTGGGATGGCAGGAAGACTGAAATCCAGGTGAATTGGGCTACTCCGGGCACAGGGTGGATAAAATTAAATACGGATGGAGCTTTGCTTTCAAAGGTGATTCGGGTTTGTCTTCAGCAGGAGGGGAGAGTGGCCAATGGCTTGGGGGTTTTGCTCTCAACATTGGCTCATGTTCGGCCCCTATGGCGGAATTGTGGGGTGTCTACTACGGACTACATATTGCTTGGGAACTCGGTTATAGACGTCTTGTGGTTGAGCTGGATTCAGAGATTGTCGTTAACTTCATCAACAAAGGGGTTCCTGATTCGCATCCCCTTTCTTTCCGGTACGTATGTGTCATGACTATACTACTAGGGACTGGATAGTCCGTATTGTCCATGTTTATAGGGAAGTCAATCGTCTTGTTGATGGATTGACCAACTATGCTTTGTCTTTAAATTTAGGCTTTCATTTTCTTGTTGAGATTCATAATAGTTTAGTTCTATTCTGTCTAATAATGTAAGGGGTTTTGCTATCCCCGCACTATTGACAATTAGCTTTTCATTTTTCAATAAAGCCCGTAGAGACTGTAGCCTCTCCTTTACCCAATAAAAACATCCTTAATTTGATCTACATCCTTAATTATTCGAATTATTCTGATTGTTGATTTTTTAAAGAGGTGATCTACACCCTTTGATTTTTATCTTAAGCCTATTATTTATTCTCATTTCCCTGTTTAAATATTTTGACATAGATATCGAATTAAATATTCTAACATAGATATCGAATGTGGTTTCAACTTTTAGGACACGAAAGCAACTTTCCACTTTGTTGATAAACATAACATAATACTTGGTGTTTCTTTAGTGATAATCAATCTTAGGCATGAGAGGATGTCTACACCTAACACATAATTCATACGGTGGATCATCACTATTACAATATTAGGGTGGATAAGGTACCAGAGATTATTAACCTTTGATATGTATACACGTGTTGAACTTCAAATGTGTATATAGATATATTAGTTACTAGCAAATTACAAATCCAATTCATATCTTAATATGAAACGAGAGTACTCAGCTCCTTTGAACAACACACATAACATATTATATGTCCTCTTATCTAGTTATCTTTTTAGTACATACTAGTAGAGAACCGCGTGCGACGCGGGACTGATATTTAACCAAGTCGGAGTTATATGACGCTGTTGGAGTCTAAATGTTAGTAACACATCAAATAACATTATTAGTATAAATATTTGATTGGTAAAGGGTTTGTTTCTGCAATTCTTGCATAATGTTAATGTGAAAGTTTACAAACCTAGAACCAGGTTTGATCAACATCGAAATGATCTGAGAGAGGAAGGAGTTTGGGAATTTTCTGATTTATGTATTAGGCAATGAAAGAAGCTTACAACTGTATATATACAAGCAGCTAACTACAAAGCAACTAACTAACTAAAGCTGAATAAACAGACACGTGGCATAACTGATTAACAAACTTCTAACCACCTCTATCCAATATTCCCCCTCAAGCAGGACATGGATTGGTAAAGACAAGTCCTAGCTTGGACAATATGAACCTGTGTTGAGGACCACACAAAGCTTTGGTTAAAATGTCAGCAAGCTGCAAACCAGAGGAGACATGGGCTGTTTTGATGAAACCGGACTTGACCTGCTCCCGAATAAAATGACAATCAAAACGAATGTGTTTGGTGCGCTCGTGGAAAACGGGGTTGGCCGCTATGTGTTGAGCAGCTTCGTTGTCACAGTGAAGAGGGATAGGGAGTGTCAAAGTGATGCCAAGATCAGATAAAAGACCATGAATCCAAATTAGCTCACTAGAAGTCATGGACATACTTATGTATTCACTTTCTGCAGTAGATTTGGACACGGTCTTTTGCTTTTTAGCTTTCCAGGAGATCAAAGAGGACCCTTAGAACACGCAATAACCCATAATAGAACGTCCAGTGTCCTCACAATTACCCCAATCTGCATCACAATAACCAGTAATTTGAAGATTGGGTCGAGCAGAGTAGAAAAGAGCTGCATTGAAGGTGTGCTTGAGGTAGCGCAGGAGAAATATTGCAGCTTGAAAGTGAGGAAGGCGAGGACAACAAACAAATTGACTCAGCTGTTGCACTGTGAAGCTGATGTCTGGACGGGTTAAAGTGAGATAAAGTAAACGTCCAACAAGACGTCTATAAGGACCAGGGTCAGTGAGAATAGCACCTTCTTCATCAGACAACTTGATGCCTCGTTGCATAGGGAAGGAAATTGGTTTGCAGTCAAGCATCTTCATGTCTTTGAGAATGTCTAAGATGAACTTGCGCTGGTTAAGTTGTAGGCCTGAAGAAAATCTGGCAATTTCCATGCCTAAAAAATATCGAGCCATGCCTAGGTCTTTGATTGTGAAGGCTTCATCCAGGGATTGCTTGACAGAGTTGATGACAGTAAGAGAACTACCTGTTAGTAGCATGTCATCAACATAAATCAAAGCAATGGTAAAGTGACCATTGGAAGACATGGTGAAAAGGGAGAAGTCATGCTATGATTGAGCAAAACCAAGGCATGTGAGATGTCTGGTGCGTTCCACATTCCAATGATGACTAGCTTGTTTTAAGCCATATAAAGATCTGACTAGCTTGCAGACTTGACCAAGGAGAGCCTTAGTGTAGCCAGGTGGAGGTTGCATATAGATTTCCTCCTCAATATAACCATGCAAGAAAGCATTGTTAATATCAAGTTGGTGAAGATCCCAGCCTTTAGTGGCAGCTAGTGCAAGAACCAATCTTACAGTGGGAAATTTAGCAACAGGAGAATAGGTGTGCTTGTAGTTAGTGTCTTTAACTTGATTGAAACCCTTTGCCACCGGACGAACTTTGTATCTCTCAATCTCACCATCAGCTTTGTATTTGATCTTAAAGATCCATTTGGAACCAATACTCTTCTTTCCTGGAGACAGAGGGACAAGCTCCCATGTTTTATTCTCTTCCAGAGCATGAAGCTCTTTGTTGATGGTTTCAACCCATTGAGGAAAAGATTTTGCTTTAGTATAGGAGTGTGGAGCAAAAGTGGTTAAGACATTGAATAGAGAAGTCACATAGGGAAAAGGAAGAGTAGAAAAGTCTTGATAAGCTAGGAAAGACTGAGATATAGAATTGGATTGATGTATAGTTGGACAAATATAATCTTAGCTTGGCAGGTGGTTTATGAGTGCGAGTGGCTCTTGTGTTTTGAGGAGGTAATATAGGAGAGGGAAGTGGTGAGGGAAGTGGGAATGAAATAGTAGGTAAAGTAGGAGGAAGAGTAGGAGAATGAGTGGGAGGTGGTGAAATATCAGAGTGAGTGGGTAAAATAGTTGGTGAGATAGGAACTTCTGTATAAGAAGAGTCTAAAGTAGGATTGACCAAGGGCAATGTGTGAGTATGTGAGGATTGGTGGATAGTAGTGGTATGTTGTGTAAAGGGAAAAACTTTCTCATTGAAAGTGACATATCTAGCAGTAAACACTCTTTTAGACTCAATGTCATAGAGAAGATAGGCTTTTTGGTTTGGAGGATAACCAAGAAAAACACACTTCTTTGCTTTAGAGGCAAATTTGTCTCTGGACTTTTCTAAATTTAGAGCAAAGCATAATAAGTGTTCATAAGAAGGTGGAGTCTGAAATAAAACCTGGTAAGGAGTTTTCCATTGTAGTACTGAGGAAGGGAGCATGTTGATAAGAAAAGTAGCTCCAAGAATACAATAACCCCAGAAAGTCACAGGTAAGGAAGCATGTAGTCGAATTGCTCTAGCAGTTTCAAAAAGGTGGCGATGCTTGCGTTCAACCCTACCATTCTACTCAAGTACACCAAGAGCAGACCTTTGATGGAGAATGCCTTTCTTGAGGAACAACTCAGCACAAAGATGTTGTGTAAATTCAGTATCATTGTCAGTTCTGATAATTTTGACAGTGGTATTGAATTGATTCTCAACCATAGCAAGAAAACCTGTAATAACCTTGTAGACATGAGTCTTGTTTTGAAGTAAATAGGTCCAAGTACATCTAGAGCAATCATCTAAAATAGTAAGGAAATATCTGGAACCATCTAAGGCATACAAGCTCAAACAAAGACTTTGCCAAAGAAGTGCTCTTGTCAAAGGGAAATTTGTGATTCTTAGCTAAACAACAACTTTCACAGAAGAATTCTTTAATATCCATATGCTTCATTTTATAAAGGGAAGAATGCCCAAACCTGGCATGTTGTAAAGATAATTGTTCAACACTATTACACATATGTAAAGAAGTGTTTGTATTATTAGTCTTTAAAGAAGACTCAACAGTACTATTCTGAAGTTTCAAATTGTATAAGCCTCCTTCCATAGGGATAGTACCATAGCTAGCCCCATTTTCACGGTCCTGTAGCAGACAAGACAACTCATCAAACATCACAAATATTGCCTTATCCTTTACCAACTTTGAAACAGAAAGCAAATTATGTCTGAACTCAAGCACAAGCAATACTCTCTTCAAAGTAAGAGAGTTAGTCAACTGTATAGACCCTGCAAACTGTACAAGTCATCTTAGGTAAAAGGGAGCAACATAAGTACAAGTCATCTTAGGTAAAAGGGAGCAACATAAGAATCACATATTCATTATGGTTGAGAGTGGATTCATGTTGTATCTTAACTTAAATTAAATACACCTTATGGTTGAAAGTGTGCAGGGTAATCAAAGAGCTTACATCGACCATAGAGCTAGGAGATGGAGATTACCATAGAGCTAACATATTTTTTTTGTTAAAAACATCCATTCTAACGCAACTATAACTGTTAGAGATAATTATACATGATACTAAGTGATATGTTTCGAACATACATCAGTTTAAACAAGATAAATATGGACGTGTTTTATTAGATCGGGTACTATAATAAAATAAAGTGAAATTATTACAACACTAATATCTACGGATAGAATTATACCTACACTTCATATTTTAAATTTCAATTGAAGTAAGACAAATAAATTATTGCTCCTGAACTTTGTATGATATTGAATTTTTTGACAAACTTTAAGTTTCATATTCATTTTTAATACTTAAATATTATAGCATGAATCAATATATATATTGATTAGGGAAGACCTTGAAAAGCTTAATCAGATCGTCAGTGAGCATGTCAAGGAGAGAGTCCATATCGACTCCACGGTAGTTGAAGTTCTTGAACGTCCTCTTCTTCGGTTGTCCTGCAACCGCCACATCAAACCTCGGCTTCTGCCTGCATAAACCGAACAGTCAGAAAGCTTTCCATTTAGAGTGGTCAATGAAAGCATGAAAAGAGGAAGAAAGAGCACCATTGTTGGAGCTTACATAATCAACCGCAGATCAGGATATAGTCTATTTATAGTGGTCATACATATGTATTCAGCATGAGTTTCAACTTTCAAGCAGCTCAAATTGCAGAAGGATGAAACATGATGCACTATGAATCATTTACGACCACCCCCTTAAGTTCTGAATCAAAATCCACATTATGCAATTCAATTTGTTAACCAACTCCTAAAGCCAAAGATATTCCCGAGCCACAAGCTTCTTTCCCTGGATAGTAAATAACCATCACCATTCTAATATGAATAATGAGTCACTATAAGACTGCAGAAGCTACAATCTACTCCAAGAAGCAACAAATTGCTAACATATGAAATCAGAAAAATATCTATGGAAGACTAAGAATTCAACCCAACGCATGGATCCCAAGTTATTCTGGACTAATTTATGTTTTAGGTTGAATTAGCTCAAGTAAACGAAAGAACAAACTTTAGACTAAACAACACAGCAAAACCTTTTCAACTCTACTTCTGCACACGAGTTAATCAATCATATTAGAAGAAGAAAGTCCAAGACATCAGGAGAGAGGCGTCTGCAGTGGTAACACAAAGGGCATAGATTGAATTGGATAAATTCAGATTCCAATCAATACAACAAACTCATCAGCCCATTTTGCGGGATTTGGATCATGCTCTCAACAGCGTATGGATCTCTAATGACTTCAAACATAAAAAAAACAGAATTTGAAACTTTGCTCTAACTTGAAAGCATCCTCCTAAACTGTTTCCTTGACTGAAGTCAAGTAACTTTTGACCTGTTTAAGAGCCTGGGGAATCACTATGCTTAAAACCAATTCTGTAGAAGAAAACTATTAGCTACTTTGCATTTGGTTTTACTGCAACCAGACTAAAAAAAAACATAAAAACAGATGAAATGCATAATCAGAAAGAGAAAAGGAAAAAGCTTCAGCTTAAGTGCCTGGAATAAAACCATACCAGCAAAACCACACCTGCAAATCCGAGCAAACATTTCTCCTACAAACTGAAAAGTGTGGCCATATCATTTCTATAGCTAGGAACAACCGTTTCGCTTAATTCAGTACTTCTTTCCGTTTGAGCCGCAGAATCAACCGCAATCCGTTCCGGAATTGATCAGGATGACAACAGATTAGGGTTAAACATCGAGGAGGCGAGAGAGGCGTTCGACGGCGCCAAACTCATTAGGAGAGGGGGCGGAGGAAGTGGCGGAGGACGGTGATGGTGAGATCGAGGGTTCTCTGCCAGGCGGAGCTGGAGGTGAGTGAGGAAGCCGATGGAGGAACAGTGGATGGCGTCGTTGAGGAGGAGAGTGGAAGAAGACGAAGTCACAAGATGATGTTGGTGAAGAATTGAGGCCCAATGAATCCTTATCGCTTTTGTTCTCCTTTCACTATTTCTTCGTTGGCCACCACGTACACCACCAGTGTCACATGCATTATCATGTTCCTAATCAAATGATAAATCCAAGGTAGTCAATCTTGTGACGTTATAAAAATAGCTCATGTGTAAGAGTTGAATCACTACCAAATATAAGGGCCAATGAAACGGTCAAAAACCGTTTCATTAGGCTCGAAAACCGTTTCAATAGGTGTATTGAAACGGTTTAAAACCGTTTCGGTTGCTGAAGTTGCATTAGATCTAATGAAACGGTTTTATAGGATATTGAAACGGTTTCTGAAAAATAGGAGCAAACCGTTTCATTTTCTTGAATCTATTGAAATCTCTATTGAAACGGTTTTAATGCTTTAATGAAACGGTTTCCAAGCTCTATTGAAACGGTTTTGAATCTCTAATGAAACGGTTTTGAAGCTCTATTGAAACGGTTTCATGCTCTATTGAAACGGTTTCATGCTCTATTGAAACGGTTTTACGCTCTGTGGAAACGGTTTGTTGGTATCAATTGAAACGGTTTTCAATCTCTTTTGAAACGGTTTCCTGCTATATAAGGTAACAGTTTCGTTCAAATATTGGAATTCTATATACCTATTGAAGAGTTTTTATACTTGATTCATAATGGAGCATTAATAATAAAACATTTTTCATAACTAGTTGCATAATTGATACAAATGAAATAAGATAAAGCCAAATAGATAATTATATTAATGAGAAAAAGTTGTTTACAGTACTTGAAATGGGAAATACAGAATCTTGGTTTAATTGAATTGCTTGCTAACATTGTTTAACATTATCAATAGCCCCGATCGTTCAACCATATCAACCAACCTTCAACCACAAAACACAAAAAATGAGGCCATCAATCTTCCAAGCAAAAGACGTCAACAACCAAAAAGTCCATGTCGAGCAACCAAAATATAATAGTAAAAACCTGAAAATCAAAATAGAATAGTCAAGAAGAATATCTATCAATTAGCTTATTAATTTCTCAAAGGAAGAGTCACTAAATCAGTCAATTAAGCAGTATCAAGACATGGGTACCATGAAGCCACTAAACAATTTTATGGTAATCTAATACACTTAATAAAAAATGATAAATCAGTCAGGCACTAAACAATTTTATGATAAGGCACTAAACAATTAATGACTGATTTAGTAACTAAATCAGTAAGAAACTTCAAGCACTCATGAATGTTGAGATAGGGTTTATAGTCATTTTATAATAAAATAAAATAAAATTATAATTAGGCACACATTTGACTACATACCATGTCGTAGAAGATTTGATTTGTTATAGAATAGGATAGAGTTGAGAATTAAGATAGATAAAAATATTGGGTAATACAGAGAGTATACAGCATACAAGTCAAAGAAGACAAATGTTCTATTGTAGATAAGGAATGTCATTCTTTTATAGATGGAGTAGATAATAAACAGAGCCTCACTATGGCTAATCGGCCTCATACTAAAACTCTAGAATTTTTCATCTCATGGTAAAGAAGTAACCTTAACCATTGGGCTTGATCTTGTGAACATGTAAGTCGTTAGCATATCCGTGATGGTCATTTAACCCTGCACCCACATTTTTATAATTCGCATCCGTTTGAAGCGCATCCTTAACGATTCCAAACGAAACGGATCGGTTCTGGACGTATTCTGAATACACCCAAAAAACAATTGCCTTTAAAATGTCTAAAAATTGTATCTCTTTTGAACGCTTTCGTATAGCGCCAAAATTAATCCAATTTTAAAAAATAACCTGAATACATTTGAAATACGCCCAAATATTGATATACTCCCTCCGTCCCACAATATAAGCCACATTTGAAGTATTTCACGGGAATTAAGAAAATGTGAGTTTAATGATTAAAAGAGAGCGAAAAGTAAAAAGGTGTAATAGTTAGATGAGAGAGATAGAGAGAGAAAAGAGAAAATTGAATGAATAGAGGAAAAAGTAGAGTGAGAAGTGTATTGGGAGAAGATAAAGGGGTGTAAAAAATATATTAAAAATGAAAAATATTGTTATATTTTAGAACGTTCAAAATAGAAATGTTGGTTATATTATGAGACGGAGGGAATATCAATTATAAATTTCCGGGGTGGGTTTTAGGTTCTTTTTCAACGGAGTACTCCATTAAAAAAACAGAAAACAGTACAACCCATGAACAATAAATAGGGTCCCACCACTTTCCCATCCTGCAAAATGACGTTCATTTCCTCGGCTTTTCTCCCCTCCTTTCTTTCCGGCCGCATCCAAAGAAAGACTCGTGTTTTACACGTGTGAACTCCTGATTGGCCCACGTGCCACGACGCCTGTGGGCCACCCCCTGCCAAAGTTCCAGACGATAATTAGAAGCGAATGCTTACCCGTATCCGTATCCTTCTCATCTCCCTCCCAATTAGAAAAAATAAATCAAAAGATAGAAAACCCCAGAAACATTGATTCCGATCTCAAGCCCTATCTATTCTCCATTTAATTAGGAGACAAAGATTCTACCAGATTCAAAAGCTGATTGATTGATTATAAGAAAGCGATCTTGGAATATCCTGTAAAAGAAAACGATGGATTTCTGGCCTGAATTTCTTGCGAGTAGTTGGGGGAGGGAGTTTGTAGCGGGAGGGTTTGGTGGAATGGCGGGTATAGTTGCGGGTTACCCGCTTGACACTCTTAGGATCCGACAACAGAGTTCGAATTCTGGCTCTGCAATCGGACTCTTCAAACGCCTTCTTAAAACTGAAGGCCCTTCTGCGCTTTATCGAGGAATGGCTGCTCCTTTAGCCTCTGTTGCTTTTCAGGTATACTCCTTTATCCTTTGTGAACTTCAATTTTGCATCAGTAGATTACACTGTATCTTCTTGCAATTCTTGATTGAGTTGATGTTGTTGTTGTTGTATTCTTGATTAAATTGATGACTGAAAATCTTCTTGCAATTCAACAGAACGGGGCTTGGTTCTTGTCTTGATTTGCATCAGTAGATTACAGTGTATCTTTCTTGAATTGTTGACTAAAAATCTCGTTATAATTGAACAGAACGCGGTGGCATTCCAATCATACGCAGTGCTCTCCCGAGCATGTGACCCATCAGTAAACCGAAAAGAGCCGCCTTCATACAAAGGCGTAGCTTTAGGAGGAGTAGGAACTGGGGCTCTTCAAAGCGTTCTCCTCAGCCCGGTTGAGCTAATCAAGATCCAACTCCAACTTCAATCCAAGAGTGTTAAAGCGGGTCCAATCGAAGTAGCCAAATCAATCTTCAACACACAAGGCCTAAGAGGAATATACAGAGGCTTTACAATAACAGCCTTAAGGGATGCACCTGCACACGGAGTCTACTTCTTTACGTATGAGTACGTTAGGGAGAAGCTTCACCCGGGATGCAGAAAAAGTGGTCTGGAAAATATTCAGACTATGCTTATTGCTGGTGGGTTAGCTGGAGTTGCTAGCTGGGTTTTTTGCTATCCTCTTGATGTGATCAAGACGCGGATTCAAGCTCAAAAGGGGCCTGATTTGAAGTATAGAGGAATTGTGGATTGTTTTCAGAAGAGTGTTAAAGCTGATGGATATGGAGTTTTGTGGAGAGGGTTGAATACTGCTGTTGCTAGAGCTTTTGTTGTGAATGGAGCTATCTTCTCAGCGTATGAACTCTCTTTGAGATTCTTTTTCACTAGTAATAGGATTCATACAGAAAGCACAATTTGAGATCAGGGTTGGTAAAGTACTGATATCATTCACTGTAATTGAGCAAGAAAACTCGGCAAGCCAATAAGACGTTGGGTGTGCTAGGGTTCTTTGCTGGTGTGAATGTATCACTTCAGATGATGACGACGACGACAAATGAATAATGTGTTAGGATTATGTTTAATTGTATGAACTAGCAGTATTGTGTAAGCATCTCCTTGTTTCATTATAACTAGCGTAATTCCCGTGTCATGCACGGGTATGAACAAACTAAAAATATATATATAATTTTAGTATTTTAATGTAATTTCAATTCGTTTTTTAGTTTAATATAAATTTAATTCTCGTACATTTTTAATAAAGTTATATATAAAGTTTCAATCATATACTTCATTAATCAAAAATAATAAATTAACCATGTCATTTCAACATAATATAGAAAATTCTCAAAGTAAAACACGATAAATTGTGTTTATAAAATCTTTAGATGTTTGGATTGTTTACAAACAGTTAAACATTTATTAATTATAAATAAAGAGTTAGTATAAAAGAATTGATATTTTATACTCGTCTCCTACATCATTATCAATCAAGGAAAAATGACCTCATCCATCTCTATATGCACGGATCCGGTACATGGGATACTTTTTGGTAATTTTTTACTTGTCTCGATCTTATAGAAACTCCAAATGCGGAGCTTGTATAACTCCTTTCACCACCAAAAGATGACATATCTGTATCATCTTCTACACTTAAGATATAGTCTTCAATTATTTTCTTTGCGTCAGCTTTGAGTTGTCTTGATATTTTTTTATTATCATTGTTTATTTGCTTTTGCTATTCGTTTGAGGATTAACAAATAATAAAAGTTAGATAAAATAAGAAGACATTTAAATTAAAGTGTATAATGCTAGAGTTTCACAAGACCTTCTCATCAACATTTTTATGTTTCTTGTGCAAAGATCAAGTTGATCATTGTTTATACCACTTCTGATAAAGAGATATAACTATGGCTGTATAACTATGGCTTAGACAGTGAATCAAAAATTAGACAATTATGAATTCTTTTGCTATACACTCTACAATTCTGCATTTTTTGTTAAGATTTATCAATGCCATTTATAAATGTTAGACACCTTTGAATATTTTTTGATATATACTTTACAATTCTGCATTTTTTGTTAAGATTTATCAATTTTAAAATCTTGCTAATTTTGAATATTTAAAATCTTGTTATCAACATTGAAATTTTATTAATCAAAATGTTAATACGGAAAAAAGTTCGGATATACAAACTCCAAAAAGGTTAAATTGATTTCTTTTTTCTCATTTTTTTATGTCTTTTTGTTAAAAATAGTTGGATTCATTTAGATTTATTTATTATTTAAAAAATATTTAATATAATTTAATTTTAGAGGGTTAATAAAAAAATGTCAAAATGATACATATCTTATATGAACATAGGATTAATGTAAGAGGGTTAATGACTCAATGTGATTAAAATGAACTATATAATCTCGTAACAACATTTAGAATAATGTTAACATTCTAATTTCTTACACAATTTTGTATCATTGTAATTTGATATAATTTCATTAAGATGAGTTATTCAAATTGAAAGTTTTAAAAGAAAATCTCAAAATATATTGATTCTGTTAACATACGTTTGCTAATATAATTAGTGAAGAAATTAAGAAATAAATGAACATATAATACTTGTGGATCCAAAATTAATTTGACATCCCCAAAATATGCTATATTATATAGTATAATTTAATAAATAAATAAAATAAAAAAGGGAAAAGTTTTAATATTAAATCGAGAGTTTTGAATTTTTAATGTTGAACTGAGCTATGAAGGTGGTGTAGGGTGGATTAGTAAGAAATGAATCAGTTAAGAATCTTAAGATTCTACAAATTTTAAAGTACTTTTAAGAATTTGGTGTTATAACTTGAACCTCAACCCCCGGCAAAAAAAGTCCAATTCTGTTAATCATTCCATTCAAAATCATCAATGATATTTAGTTAAACAGATTTGAAGGCTTGTGAACAAATTAGGGAGAAATGGACGTAGCTTAAAGAATGAATTTTGGAGAAATGGCACTAGAAGAGGATGAAGTTAGATAAGTATGAATTGTAGAAGTCGGTGGAGGAGAGATTTTAGGTTGATTTTGTTTAATAAAGATTTTATTAGTTAATAAAAAAATTAGATGTGAGGTTTGTTGTGAGATTGACACCTCACCTTTGTGGGATCAGATTTAACCGGAGAGCTCGAAATAACTCTGTTTTAATATATATATATATATATATATATATATATATATATATTTGATCAATATATTGAAGACGGTTACAATCGAGTCAAGCTTGATGAAGAGCAACAGATTAGTTAGAACAATCTGAGAACAATTAAACAGAAACCATGACCACAGTTTTGTTGTGCACCAACGGTAAGACCGTTGCTTGAGCTGCAAATGAATTGGGCTGGGCCTGTGGGCTTTAATTTTGCAGCCTTCTTTCGTTCCTCAAGAGCATTACTATATAAGTATATAGAGATTAAAGGCTCAACATCATTGGGAAATTGAACAATGATGAACGGTTGAAGATCCTCAACATCATTCGTACTCGAGTTCGATGTTTTTAGTAAACTCTCCGTTTGTTTTAGTGTTTTCTGGGACTTTCTTACACTGTCAACACAATATCGAATCTATAGAGAGTGAAACGAATTTGCTTCGGCTTCATATTTTGAAGTGTAGAGTTTGATTACATGATCTAACGGTCTATGGAGAAAGAAGAATCTTAATACTTAAAAGAGATAGAACAATCTAATAATGATCTTATAATTTTAATAAGATTTCTTCAGCTTTATGTGGAGTTGATTTATTCTTATGTTTCGAGATTATTAAAAAAATATCCTGATATCAAATCGCACTTTATTAGGTTAAGGAGAAAAAAATAAAAAATAAAAAAATTAAATATAAAGTTGAGTAGTGATGCACCAATAAAATTATAGGGTACGCCTGTAAACTAATACGGATCGAGTATATGTTTACAGATGATATCAATTGACCTATGTTAGCGACAACATCATTTAATAATGAATTTATTGTAAATTAGTTCATATGAATTTATCAACTTAGACAACATATCGTGGTTTAAGTTTAAGTCATTCAAGTTTGGGTTAAAATTTACTTCCAAATTTATTAATAAAAAATTTAATTTTTAACTTTAGTTTAGAAAAATGGGCAGAAGTGAGATTAAACAAATTCATAATATCATAAATTATCACATATAAATTCTATTATATAAACGCTAAACAATAACTCGCGCATGGCGCGGGAACTACTCTAGTTTAACGTTAAGATTTCTTCAGCTTTATGTGGAGTTGATTTATTCTTATGTTTCGAGATTATTAAAAAATATCCTAATATCAAATCGAATTATAAAGATTACTAGGCCCTTTCTGCTCGTGCTACGCAAGGGCCAAATGAATTTTAAAAAATTACAATAAATTTAATAATAATGAGAAATTACAAAAAAATATAATAAATATCTAAAGAAATTACAATAAATTTGTTAAGCTTCATTACTCTCAGAGAAAAATTTTCCACCCATAACTATGTTTAACATTTTCTTATAGTTTTTATTGAAAATATATAACTTGACGGGTTTTTATTTTAAGTGTTTTTTACTTCTAATTTTCATGTACGTGCAATCTCTTAAGGAATTACATGGTTAATATTATATAATTACGAAGTATAATGTAACTTTGCCACATTTGAAGTATTACGAAGTATAATGTATCTTTGTGAATATAATGTAACTTTGCATGATTAATTTCTATTCTAAC
Organism: Oxyria digyna; assembly: GCA_029168935.1. NCBI lineage: Eukaryota > Viridiplantae > Streptophyta > Magnoliopsida > Caryophyllales > Polygonaceae > Oxyria > Oxyria digyna. The sequence continues at coordinate 10,555,898 of JAPVLV010000010.1, read as the reverse complement.
TTATAAGCATATTTTATCCTTACAATATATCCTTTAATATGTGAATATATTTTATCTTTAAAAGTAAAGAGTAACTTTCTTTTTTTTCAATTATAATATATTTTTTCCCAATATTTAGAAGTAAAAAATAAGAATTGATTTTTTCAATATTGTTTTTTTTAGGCCCAAACAAATAAATATTGGTTTTTTTTTCATTTGACCCAAGCAAAAGTCAACCCAAGATGAATATCATAATATATATAATTTTTGGGGGTGGTTGAAAAATATTCATCCATTATATTCACAAAGATATTCTCCATTATATTCACCTTGAATTGGACTTTGGACTTTTACTTGGCCCAACGAAAATAGATAAAAAAAACATCAACACCTACAAAAAGATAAAGATATTGACAACAGGTAAAAAAAAAATTAACACGTGAAAAAAGTCCTATATTAACAACATAACGATATTAACATACACTTCCAACATATAGAGTCTTTGTTAACACGTACTAAAGCTAATAAAAAAGATAAACATATTGACAAAAGATAAAAAAAATTAACACCTACTATTATATAAATTAATAATATTTAAAATATAATAATGAAAAGATAAAATCATAATCCTAATCATATCATAATCATAATATAATTTTGGGGTGGTTGAAAAATATTCACACAAGATAAACATATTGACAAAAGATAAAAAAAAATTAACACGTACTATTATATAAATTAATAATATTTAAAATATAATAATGAAAAGATAAAATCATAATCCTAATCATATCATATCATATCATATCATAATCATAATCATAATCATAATATAATTTTGGGGTGGTTGAAAAATATTCACACAAGATATTCATGACTATATTCATCTTGGGTTGAAAAAATTAACACGTACTATTATATAAATTAATAATATTTAAAATATAATAATGAAAAGATAAAATCATAATCCTAATCATATCATATCATATCATAATCATCATATAATTTTGTGCTTAGTATTTTATAAATGTATTAATTTTATAAACAAAATATTCATCATAAAATGGGAAAAATATGTTATTAAAGATATTTATTTATTATATATTCACAAAGATATTCATCAATATATTCACAAAGTTGTTCATCAATATATTCATCTTGGGGGTTGAGCTTTTGCATGGCCAGACGAGAAAAAAGTCCAATACTAAAAAACAAATATTTCTTTTTATAATTGGAAAAATATCAAACCTATAAGATATAGTGAAAAATATTTTAGTTGAAAAAAAATAATAAAATATATTAGGTTTAATATTTTTTACACTACATAGATTCTCAGTTGGTTGTTAAAGATTACACTACATCTTTGCAATAACATACTTAAATTATATTAAATTTGATAAAATAATATATTTTATACCGTTATATTGTGCAATATGTTACTATATCCTTTGTTCATGAATATTATATTCTCTAGAGATATTAACAAATAAAAATCTTATCAAAAAGGAAAAAGGTTTAATTCTTTATTAATCTACTAAAAAAGATTTCAATATTAAATACATACACATTTTTTAGTTAGACAAATTAAAAGTTAAATAAACAATCTTATCCTATAAAATAATATATTTTAAAAAGGAAATAAATAATTCCTTCATTTATAAATTTGTTATGAATTCATATCCCATGATACACTCAAATGACAATCAAATAATCTTCTACATGCATATAAAAAATCATTTTATCATGATCATCATAATATATCATCATATCATAATATATAATTTTTGGATAGGAGAAAAATATTCACCCAATATAGGTATTAGAGACATTATATCGTTATAGTTACTAGGCCTTGCTTCAATATATTTACAACGGCCTTCATCAATATATTCATCATAATTTTTTAGCATTTGCTTAGCCTACTGGAAAAAATCTCCATATTTGTATATAATAAAAAAATATTTTTATATCAGTTTTCTGAAAAGTTGTATAAAATATACAAAATTCGTTTTTGGATTAAAAAAGACTATGTTAATATATCATATTACCATACATCAAAATACAGTATATAACATACATTTTGATACTGCATATCAGATGAAAGCTTAGGGTGTTTCAATAATTTAACATTTAAGAAAAGAAGGATTAAAGTTTTAATAAACATTGTGATTACTAACATATTAGTTAACAGTTTCATTTTTTAAACCCTTTTATAAATTAACTAATTAATATGAAAATCCAGCAGTTACAAATGAACTGAGACAAAGCAAAAACACACCAAAATAAACTTACAGCTTCCATTAGGATTTGAGCTTCACTATCTGGAATGTGATGACTGAGCTTAATCAAACAGAACCTTAATATCCATGAGATCAAATCCTTCTTTTATCCCGACGACTTCTTCCACTGAATATGAGTTAGGCTATTCACTATCAAAAGTTCCTGCAAATCAAAAGAAAACAAATGTCAACCTAGATCAATAAAATAAGTAACTTGACAACCAATATGACTGAGATGTCTGAGACAAAATTCTGAAAGAGGCTTAGTTTGAGGAGTTGTAGCACACAAATGAAGGAGCCTAATGTTAACAATAAAAGTTTGTCTAATTGTCTGTGAGGTATTCATCCAATACCATGACTAAAAAAATAAGATCACAGTTCTTTACTCTTAATCCGTATTACAAACTTATTCAACCTTTTAACGGAACCAAACAGCAATAGTACTTTTATATAGAAACCAAATATAGATTCTTCAGCAAGGTTCTTCACTTTTCGATTCTATTTCCTAAACATGAAAATTTATTGGAAAATCCAATGCAACTTCAATATGATCCTTAAGATAATGACAAAAGATATTGGAAAATCCAATGCAACTTCAATTTATTGGAAAATCCTCAGCAAGGTTCTTCACTTTTGGGTGGTTGAAATATATTCACATTCTAAATCGGTCCCTAACCTTATATATGTTCTATTTTAGTCCTTAACGTTTCTAAATTTTACATTACTAATCCTTCCGTTAACTTGCCGTCAATATTCTTACGTGGCAACATATTTATATGTTTTACTTCTTTTATCATAACAATTATGCACTACTGTATAAGACATCCATATAAATAAATTTATACAATATAGTTTTATAAAAAGGGTTAAATAACTTAGATGTAACTTAAAATTATTGAGCATCATGTCTTCTTTTGAAAAATTAAGGTTTACAAAATGGAGGAATAAAAAACTGGATGATATTAGAAAGATTGAGGACCAAAAAAAAATTGTATTTCTACCAGCCAGAGAGATTACTTTCAAAATTACCCAAAATAGGATGTGTAGTGAAATTCAATGTGGACGAAGTTATTATCAAGACATTAATTAGGAGTTTGGTTCCGGTGATGATAGTTTCTTAGATGAAGACTGAGGAAGATACACATAAACGTTATAACTCATGCACACACGAGTTATAACTAATGCACACACTGTGTGCATGTGTCATAGATTGTGTGCATCACCAAATACTAGTATTCATGAAAATCTTGTTGAATACTTTTCAACTATCCACAAAATTATATATAATTTGTTTATTTATTATAGTCAAAAGATCTATGCAGACTTTAACATTAGGCTTTTTTTTTGTGGGCTAAGCAAAAGCCCAAAATTATGATGAATATATTAAGGAATATCATTAGTGAATATTTTTCTCATACCCCAAAAATTATATATATTATGATTATGATATGATATGATTATGATATGATTAGGATTAGGATTAAGATTATGAGATGATGATATATTATGATATAATATGATACGATGATATAATGATTATGATTTATGATTTATGACTTATATTTCATGATATGATAATGATTATGATAGTTTTTATTAATGTAGAAATAAAATCCAAAATGCTTTCTTCCTTATATCGCTATAGACGATCATCAAGCTATAGGCCATTCAAAATTTATGTTTATATGTATTTTTATTGTAAAAAGTGGAGATTTTATCTCAAAATTTCGTTCTCTACCTAGTATTTTCTTCCATGTAATATTTTTACAATTTTGGATTTTTTTGGTGGGCCAGATAAAAACCCAACCCAACACGAATATATTGGTGAAAATCTTTATGAATATAAAAGAAGATATTGATGATTATTTTTTTGAATATAATGGGTGAATATTTTTCAACCACATCAAAAATTATATATATTATGAAATTATATGATGATATGATTATGATATGATGATAGTGTTTATGAATATTTTATAACAATATTTTTTAATTAAGAATTTTAAAAGATATAGTTTAGTCATTTATTTTAACAAAAAATTTATGCGGACTTTAATATTGGGCTTTTTTCCGGTGGTCCAAGCAAAAGCCCGACTAAAGATGAATATATTGATGAATATCTTGTTGAATATTTTGGGTGAATATTTTTCAACCACCCCCAAAAATTATATATATTATGATATGATATGATTATGATTATGATTTCGTTTTTAACTTAGTAAAAGATCAAATCTTTATTAGGAAATAGATTAATGTAGTTTCTTAAAATATAATCTTTAATTTAATAGTAATAGATTTGTTTGAAAATTATATGTGGAAAAATTTCTTTTTGAAATATCTTGTGTGAATATTTTTCAACCACCCCCAAAAATATTTTTTCAATTATATAATCCTTATAAAACATAATTTAGTTTTTTAACTTCGTAAAATATAAAATCTTTTTTAGGAAATAGATTGATGTAATGTCTTAAGAGATAATATTTAACTTAATAGTAATAGATTTGTTTATAAAATATATGTGGAAATTTCTTTTTAAAATATCTTGTGTGAATATTTTTCAACCACCCCCAAAAATATTTTTTCAATTATATAATCCTTATAAAATATAATTTCGTTTTTAACTTAGTAAAATATAAAATCTTTATTAGGAAATAGATTGATGTAGTTTCTTAAAAGATAATCTTTAATTTAATAGTAACAGATTTGTTTGAAAAATATATGTGGAAATTTCTTTTTAAAATATCTTGTGTGAATATTTTTCAACCACCCCCAAAAATATTTTTTCAATTATATAATCCTTATAAAATATAATTTCGATTTTGACTTAGTAAAAGATAAAATCTTTATTAGGAAATAGATTGATGTAGTTTCTAAAAAGATAATCTTTAATTTAATAGTAATAGATTTGTTTGAAAAATATATGTGGAAATTCTTTTTGAAAAATGTAAAATTTAATATAAGACGTTTATTCTTGTGACCCAAGCAAAAGCCCAACCCAAGATAAATATAATGGAGAATATCTTTGTGATTATCTTGTGTGAATATTTTTTAACCACCCCAAAAATTATATATATTATGATTTCGTTTTTAACTTAGTAAAAGATCAAATCTTTATTAGGAAATAGATTAATTTAGTTTCTTAAAATATAATATTTAATTTAATAGTAATAGATTTGTTTGAAAATTATATGTGGAAAAATTTCTTTTTGAAATATCTTGTGTGAATATTTTTCAACCATCCCCAAAAATATTTTTTCAATTATATAATCCTTATAAAATATAATTTAGTTTTTTAACTTAGTAAAATATAAAATCTTTTTTAGGAAATAGATTGATGTAATGTCTTAAGAGATAATATTTAACTTAATAGTAATAGATTTGTTTATAAAATATATGTGGAAATTTCTTTTTAAAATATCTTGTGTGAATATTTTTCAACCACCCCCAAAAATAGTTTTTCAATTATATAATCCTTATAAAATATAATTTCGATTTTAACTTAGTAAAAGATAAAATCTTTATTAGGAAATAGATTAATGTAGTTTCTTAAAAGATAATCTTTAATTTAATAGTATTTGTTTGAAAATTATATGTGGAAATTTCTTTTTAAAATATCTTGTCATGTGAATATTTTTCAACCACCTCCAATTTGTTTTCCATTTATATAATCCTAATAAAATATAATTTTGTTTTTAACTTAGTAAAAGATAAAATCTTTATTAGGAAATAGATTGATGTAGTTTCTTAAAAGATAATCTTTAATTTAATAGTAATAGATTTGTTTGAAAAATATATGTTGAAATTTCTTTTTGAAAAATGTAAACTTTAATATAAAACTTTTATTCCGGTGACCCAAGAAAAAGCCAACCCAAAATGAATATAATGGGGAATATCTTTGGGGTTAAGTTATGGTGAGGATGAATCTTAAGGTGAGGAATAAAGACGATGAACACAAACATCGTTACGCATGAACACACACGTTATAATGTATGAACACATTTTTGTCAATGAACACACAATGTGTCATATGAACACACATTATGACATGCACCTACTCTGGCGTATGAATACATACGTTATGACCGATGAACACAAACGTTATAACACATGAACACAAAAGTGTCATAAGTCTTAATCTAATAACTTATCCTCACCGGATCTTTTTCCATATCTTTGTGATTATCTTGTGTGAATATTTTTCAACCACCCCAAAAATTATATATATTATGATTTCGTTTTTTAACTTAGTAAAAGATAAAATCTTTATTAGGAAATAGATTAATGTAGTTTCTTAAAATTAAATCTTTAATTTAATAGTAATAGATTTGTTTGAAAATTATATGTGGAAATTTCTTTTTCAAATATCTTTTGTGAATATTTTGAACCACCTCCAATTTGTTTTCCATTTATATAATCCTAATAAAATATAATTTTGTTTTTAACTTAGTAAAAGATAAAATCTTTATTATGAAATAGATTGATGTAGTTTCTTAAAAGATAATCTTTAATTTAATAGTAATAGATTTGTTTGAAAAATATATGTGGAATTTTTTTTTTTGAAAAATGTAAACTTTAATATTAGACTTTTATTCCGGTGACCCAAACAAAAGCTCAACCCAAGATGAATATAATGGGGAATATCTTAGTGATTATCTTGTGTGAATAATTTAAGTAATGACATAGAGAATAAAGAAAAGAATAGTGAAAGAATAACAGAAGTAGGGTAAATTTGGAAAAAAAAAGTGTAAAATTATGTTAAAAGACAAGTAATTTTTAACAAATGATTTGGACTCCAGGTACAAGTAATTATTAACGGAGGAGTATATATTAAGATTATTGAATAGAGGAATAAAATAGATAATGAGTCTTGTTGATAAGATAATATCGTAAAGATAAGTTTGTCAAGATAATAAGTTAATAAGAACCTAAGATAATAAAGATTGTAAACAAATTGGTTTGTTTCCTCTGAAAGTATGGCGAGATTGAGGAATTCAAGCCTTCTTCTCCTCTTCCTCTCCTGTGTTTTGATCAGCGGCGCTGTTTCTTCTCATCCTTTGCAATCCAGTAATCCTATTGTACTAAAAAACGAAGAAGCTACGCCGATATCGCTCAACAACTTTACTCTCGCGACTTTTCTAAATACCCAAATTACCACTATCTTCTTGAGCAAAATGTTCCCAGAAGCGAAGAATTATGTCAACATCGAGATTCGTAGGCGTTACCTCTGGCGAGGAGGAGGTAGCACCGGCTATATTAGCTGCAGCAATTTCACAGAGGTTAGCTGTTGGTTTAATTAAATTAGGGCTTTCTTCCTTGTCAGCTTTTAAATTAAAGTTGGTTCTGGTGTTTCGTCTATCATTCGATTTAATCAACCGGACTTTTTTAAGTTTTTAATTTGGTTATGGTGAAGGATGATGGTGTTCCAATTTACCATTACTTTATGAGAACGCTGCAAATTGCTACGACTGAAGCACATGCGCTTCCTTCTCCCCATGATAATCTGCAATCAGAGAATATAACACTTACAGGTATTTATTCTACTGCTAAATCTTAGAGTTGTGAGCTTAATATATGTGATAAATTTCATCAGTATCATCTTATTGACTACTGTATCTTTTACTCAGGAACTGATGGTGCTGAGATGTTAAACTGTGATTCTCACAACAACAGCCTAGATAACTTCCAAGTGATAGATGAACCTGATGTTGAATTCTTGATCGGATATGAAGACAGTTTAACACCCAATCAATACCCGTCGTGGTATCCATCCCAATTTCACCACCTTCTTCACCTTTACCGAAATCTACTAACCTCCACCGTTCTGATGAACCACTGACATCTAAGTGGTGCTGGAATTATGCTTGTTACAGTTTGCTGTTCCCTTGTTTGTTACAGTTTGCTATACACGCTGAGATTACTTTAGCATTCTTTTCATTATTATTTGATCAAGACATTGGATACCATAGTAATTTCAATATGCATACACACAAACTATGATCACACATTGCATCAAACAGAACCACAAAATTCCATCTTCCGCCATTGTTGCACACAAACGATTTGTTTCTCCTTTAAAAAAAAAAAGAATGAGAGGCCACACATCTCGAGACTTCATAAAAGTTCTACTTACTTTGTCACTAAACGAGATGTAAAAAACATCTCTCACACTATTCAAGTTACAAGAAAACACCTGACGAGGTGCAAAAAGATCCCATACATCATCCTAGATACAAGAAAAAACCCTATAGGACGGAAAAACAAGAAATTGAAAATCAAGCTTTGATGTGTTTTTCCAATTAGAAAAATCGTTTCTTGAACTTGCAGATAGCTTGGGCTGAGCTTAGATGCAAATTTGTTGGGCTGGGCCTAGAAGCAAATTAGTTGGGCTGGGCCTATGGGTTTGACACTGAAACTTGTTTTTTCCCGCCTTTTTTTGTTCCTCTAGAACATGGTCTCTCATTCTCTTCTCTTCCGCTAAGCTTCAGATTTGACAGAATGCTGAAATCACTCCTTCTCGTTTTCCTCTTCTGTGTTTTGATCGGTCTCAAGAACATAAAATCCGAGCCAATCAACATCGATGTCTCTTCTCATCCTTCTTCAGTAACATTCCCCCCACAATCCAGTAATGGAGTTTCAAGATCGAATCCAACTCGCGCGAATTTTCAGAAGATCGATTTTAACAGGCAGTCGACAGTTAATCCAGCATCGATCAAGTTCGTTTGCGTGCGAAAAATGTTTCTAGGAGAGAAGAAGGATGTTAATCGCGCGACTAAGCCGACATCCCCCAAGAACGTTAGTACTTGCCCTAATTTTCAGTAGATCCAACATAATAGACAGTCAATAGTTCCTCTGGAATTGTTCAACTATATTTCTCTGCGAAATTCAGGAGTGAACAAGGATGTTAATCGCGCGACTCCTAAGTGGATATACGATAAAAGGCCAATTAGCCTCATCATTTGGTGCTGCTCCATTGACATCGATGGAAATTCTACCAAGGTGATGATTCGTTTTTATTTATTTATTATTGAATGTATCTGTGTTTAATATGGCTTGGTTTTGAATTGAAGTTCATTCTGGTACTCGGGTCTTGATTGCTGCGAAACTTGGAAGTGTTTCTTGACTTCAATCAAATCAATCATTTTGAATTTCCGGACTAGTCTTTTGCTGAGATTTGCAGTTTTCTATTCCTGCTGAAGATTTGACATGATTTGGCTTGCATTTAGTGATTGTAGACTAAGAAACTTGAGAGTTAACAACTGATCATCGTCAACATAGGTTTGTACTTTATACATGGGAAAAATCAACAACCTTACAATTTTACTAAACTTAAATCCCTTTATGGGTTTACATTTAGTTCACTGAGGGGAACAGGATTATATGGATAGAATCCCCTTAATCATATTATGATTTGATGGTGATCCAAGGTCAAAAGCGAAAAGGAGTGTTGAAAGGAAGCTTTTGATTTGTTAACGTCATATAGCTAGTGTGAAGTTGAAGAATTGTTGTGCACTAATATTTCCCTGTGTTGATATTATTTACTTGCCTTGCAGTTATGGAACATTATTGTTCTCATTCTGTGTGTGATATTTGTAAAACTATCGTTCTTTACATTCTCTGTGTGTAATCTTGGTTAATCTAACATTTGTAAGTATTTGATTTTGTTATGATGAAGGGCGGTGAGACTGCAGCATATTTGCTTCGTTCTCCTCAGGATAGTCTGCAATCACCTATTGCTATATGTGACTATGTGAGCAAAAAGTATGTCCAAACAGAGAATATAAAACGTGCAGGTATTAATTGTACTGCTAAATCTATGAATTGTTAGTTTTGTGCTAAATATTAAGCTTTAAAAAGAATTACTCTCATCAGTATCATCTATTTCCTATTTTTGACTCAGGAGTGGATGGTGATGAGATGTTAAATCGCGATTCCTGCAACAGCAGCCTCAACAATTTCCAAGTTCTATGGATGCTGAATTTCACCATCACTTGATCAGATATGACTAACATCCAATCAAATATTCATCCCCTTCATCTTCAATTTCACCTTCGCGTTCGCGTTCGCCTTCAACTTCACCTCTTACCAAAACCTGCTAACCTTGACACTCTTCATTTCGTATAAATATGGCCTCTGAGGCCATTTTTGGTGACTGACACTCTTGAACTTTGTATAAGTCCATTGGGCCCACGGTAGGTCCGTGACAGTGACAGACTGAGATCGTGTGGGCAAGCGCGTGTATGCGCAGTTGGGCCTAACACATAAGCCCATGAGGTTCTATCCTAAAACCAATTGGTGATAAGAGGAGTAGCTCATGTGCTTATATACTAGACCACCAAGTTCTCCACTTCCGATTGGTGATAAGAGGAGTAGCTCATGTGCTTATATACTAGACCACCAAGTTCTCCACTTTCGATGTGGGATGTATATTCTCACACTCCCCCGCAAGTGCAACTGGTTCTGTAGCAGTTGACACTTGGATCTCGTGGAGCCCAGGATGTATGCGCAGTTGGGCCTAACACATAAGTCCATGAGGTTTCATCCTAAAACCAATTGGTGATAAGAGGAGTAGCTCATGTGCTTATATACTAGACCACCAAGTTTTTCACTTCCGATGTGGGATGTATATTCTCACAGACACTTTAGTGTGTGCATTGTGCAAGGACCGGCTGAGAAGTGTAGCAAAATGGTGCTGCATTTATGTTTCAAATAGTTTTTTCTGTTGCATTTGATAACTGTCTGAAAAATAATTTGCTTTTGTCTGTATATGCTTATACTCTACTCCCTCCGTCCCCTAATGTTCTTCCCGTCTCCAATTTATACACTATTCACAATTCTATACAATTTGCTAGATTATTCTCAATCTATAAGAACAAACATGGTCATGCGGGATCTTGTTTTGTTCGTCTCATTGAGTACTTTAACAATATCAAAATTTTATAATTTTAGAAAGATATAATAAGAGATATTAACGACGCAAAACGTGTCTCGACAAATGTGTCAAAAGTAAATGGGAAGAACATTAAGGGACGGAGGGAGTACTAATTCTAGAACTTCTGATGTAAATAAGAATCCATTTGTTGCACACAATTTTGTTGAGGATGATTCAAGCTATTATGAAATGGCTTTGCAATGTGCAGCAGGAAAAGAAAAAAAGTGCTTAAATTTTTTTAGCATACATCTGGCATTTATATGATTATTGGATCGAACTTTACTAGCAAACTTGGACTTACTAGGATTATTCAATGCCAACACACAAAATGAAAGGAACACACAATATTCTTAAGCAAAGACAAGCATATGGCTGAATTAAGCAAACAAAGAAGCCTTCACACCAACACAGGACCAACCCTACGGCTGGAACCGAGTCTTCTGCTTGAACCGAGTCTTCGGCTTGAGCCTAGTCTCCTGCTCATACTTCTGCTCAGACTGATGGAGAGGTGAGGAAAGTAATAGTCTTTGTACATATCCATCAAGAATTTGTCAACCATGTCAACATAAATGGGGCAAGTAAGACGAGCGTAATAATGGAGAGCCTCCTCTACATCCAAAGCATGGTCTACATCTCCACCATTCATCATCTCAAGAACTTTCATCTTTTGTTCCAATCTAAAGCTCTTGCTTCTGTTCGCCTCCCGAAACGAATTCTCTTCTCTTTTTTCACCACAATCCGCCAAATCTTGCTTGTCTTCGGTTTCAGAAGGAATTGTGATTGGTTCAGGGAAGTCGATGTGCTCAGGTTTTTCCCATTGTTTGGAAGAGTTGAATGAAGAGAATTGGTCCAAGTTTTGGGTGTTGTGGATGCTAGAGGAACAAGATAAGGGGTTTAAGGTTATGGTATTTGGTAGATTTTGGTATTTTTTGAAAAGACATGATCTTAGGCTTTGGAGGGACTTGTGGAGGAAACTCTTAGTTTCCTTGGTGGTTTTCTTAAGAAGCATATTGTCTCTTTCTGATTCTAATACACAAGCAAACAGTCTCTCTTTCTTAAATACAAGACTTTGTAGGCCCCAAAACGTAGTCAAATTGTTTGAATGGTCGCGAGCTCGAGCCTACGAAGGTTTTGGTTAGGGTGTCTTTTGGGTCACACCTTTTCTTTTTCTTGGTCTCTGTTTTCTTTTTCATATGGCCTTTCTTCCTTTCGGGTCGTTTACGAAACACTCTCGAGCTACTTAGGGTGCGAATGCATACGTCCGGACCTCTAAACCTTATCTATATTGAGAGAACACTAAGCTGATTGTTGTTTTAGAGAATCCAAAGCTTTGTTTGTGATGAGGAAAAGAAGTCTTGTTAGGATTTAGGAGTAAACTCAAGAGATTAGCATGTCATTTATTCCATAATGTACATATTTTTTGCTATCATTTTCATTCATTTACCTTATGTTTAGGGTAAGAGAACTCAAAAGATAAGGAACAAGCTATTAAAAATAATTGGTGTACTAATAGCAATATCCAACGGTTTTGACAACTACAACTCAAAAACAATTGTACATCGTTGAGCTTTTTATAAGGTCCCCAATGATCATCATCAAGAAAAGAGGCCCGGCCAGCCATTTTTTTCATCGATGAGGATGGGAGAAGCATTAAAAATTGTCATTATCATGCTAGAGAGGACATATTTTATTGCCAAAGATGCCATGGGAAGTACATCTCTACTTTGCAGACCCGAAGTGGGTTACGAAGGGTACATCTCCACCTTCAAAACCCCACTCCGGTTAGGCTATAGAGGAGTTGATTGTTGATTGTTGTATGTAATCTCATGATACACATAAAGTTGGACATGTTCAAGTTGATCGAGTCGTACGTGTCGGATTTGTTGTTGAAATTCAATGCTAAGAAAATCAAATTGGGTCCTTAATAGATCATGTTATGTTTTGATAAACCAAATAAAATGGTCCCATGCATTTGTTTCTTTGGGTTTATTATGTTTTTGATAAGCCAAGAAGATCGGTCCCATGAGCATGGATGATATTAAGGAAGAAGATGGCTAAAAGGAAAGCTAAAGTTCATTGTGTCTTCAATGTAGAGTAACCATTTGCAATTCCACATCTTTACCAGCTCACGACAACCATAAGATGATGCACTTTAACAAGTATATACAATTTAAAGAAGGATGATAGTAAAGCCACTAAGATAATGGAGAACTCTCTAACAAAAAAAATACACCTAATTTTTTAATTATATTTATGAGTTGCTCTTAGGACATAGGTAGAAAAACCATTAGATGCATATAATAAGAAGGAAAATTGCCTAAAAATGGAAATAAAGAAGATTAAAAACGCAAGCTAATAATAACCAAAGGCAGCCTCTCAATTTTCTATGATCAAGACTAATATTTGTCAGAAACAACTTCCAATTGTTGACAAACAGCGAACTTTCAGCAGCATACAATTCTACGTTGCATTAGCTTAAGCTTCTACCAAACTTGAAAAAAATTGCAGTTCTAACAAATCCTCTGTATCCGATTGCTGTAACCAAATTATGTGTCTTTGAAAAAATAGCAGAAGATGGTAATTTATTGAAGTTAAAAAATAAATATAAACTTAATTTCTCTTTATTTTGAAAAGCAAATGCAAAGACACAAATTTGTTTCACCGTTTAGGTACAGATGATTTGAGTTCAACTTAAACAGAGTAATTGCAGCAAATTATGGTAATGACCTATTCTAAACAAGGAAGAAAGATATTTAACAATGTTTGATTGACATAAGCTATTAGCTATCTTTAAGGAGTTCAAACAACATATATTAGCAATCCTATTTTTATAACTTTCAGCAGTCATAAAATAGTGTGACAGATGGTAATAATTTTATAAGTTTATGAATATAGTACCACTGCTAAAGAAGATATTGACCGTTCTAAACCACATTTTTAGTTTCTCACAAAACTCAGCATTCTCATAGCAGGTGTCTATATTGACATTTGTTTATCAAACCAGTGGAAAAATCCTCAATGAGTATCATTGTCCAACTCTTAAGGAAGTTGCAGCAAATGTAACAATTCTTACCTTTTTTCATCAAAAGAGACGAGGAATGACCATCTGCGTAAAAGTACGAATAGCAAGATCTATAAGATTCAATAAGAATGAGGTTCCAAATCACATAAGAATTCACAATGATATTATTTGCAGTAAATGTAAGGAAATGAAACCCCATATGCTTTCACTTTTTAGACCATTACAAAGTTACACTTTACTGGTCAGTAAGGGACGGGTACTCGAACGGCTGGAGGGCCGGATTTCATGTCCTCTAAAATAAGGTTCAAAAGAGCTTCAGCAATAGGGCCTTCTTTCCCTACAAAGGTTTATAAAAAACAAGTTCAAGGCTGGATTCATAAAAACAACATTTCATTGCAAGAATAATAGTCAAAGATTTTACCATCACATATAATTTGGTCATCCCATTGTAATACGGGTCGAACAAGGACACCGCTACCAATAAGCATCATTTCTTCGGCTTTCTTTCCTTCCTGTACCTCCACATTTCTCACATTTACACCAGAAAGCTTCCCTTCTTTCACCAACGATTCTGTAAGAGTCAACACTCTCTTAGCTGTGCAGCCGCTTAAAATTTTATCAAAATTGGGCATCAGTAATTCCTTTTTCTTTGTTACAAAGGCCACATTCATGTTTGGCCCTTCGGCTACAAACCCATCAGAGTCCAGCCAAATTGAGGCGAATGAGCCACATTCTTCGGCTTCCATTTTGCATAGTACATTCGGAAGATAATTCACACTCTTCATTGTGGCAAATGCCGGAGGCTTTATGGGAATGGATGATGTGATTACTTTAACTCCTTTGTAATTAGGAGGTGAAAGATCTTGGATTATAATGGCATAAAGAGCTGATTGGTTGCAGCCTGAAGGAGAGAGCTGAAAATCACCAGGTCCAGCTGAGAGCCAATACCTTAATGAGCCTTTCTTGCATTTGGAGGTACTTACGGTTTGTATGAGTATTGTCCTAATCCCCTCCCTATCAAAAGGAAGCTTGATTTTTGCCGTGGATGCAGATCTCAAGAACCGATCAAGATGCTGATCCAACTCGTATAGATGCCTATTAATTTCAAAATCAGATAGATAACTTTTAATCAGTCATACCCATATCAGTGTTTGGTATTTCCTTTTATCAACATTAATTAATAAGTGATATTACAGCTGTTGTATATCGATATCAAAGTGTCATTTGGGTATCTCCCACAGTCCCACATGGATTGGTGGTATATCAAAAATACCGTTTATACCCATCTCAATACCTTAATATGACTCATAGCCATTTCTTAATGTCATCTCATATCTTAGGTATAGATAGCAAACGAGTCATAAAGAGTCTTGCTTTAATTATAACTAATCCCTAATGTTACCCGTCAACAATCGCCGCGGTGTCGAAGACACCATGGCCCCTATGCACCATGTGATCATCCATTGGAATCACCATAGCAGCTGGATCAATTGTGATGCCACCAAACACACTAGAGTACATAGCCATAAATTGTTGTTTGCTATTACGGCCTTCAATACTCAACTTTAGCTTCGCTAATGCCTAGTCATGGTGTAATAAAAAATTACAGCATCATTTAAAACAGGAGATAATATACTTCATTTAGTTCTGTTTATAGTGAGATTACCTCAATGCAAGATAGCACTGGGATCTCATCTGTCGATGAAGATTCTGCAGAATTCACACAAATAATGTACAAATTCAATTCCATTTCTTACTTGATAAATTAAAATGCATGAGAAATTGAAGACTTACTAAGTGAGGGATCAATTTGATTTGAACATCCTGCGATCACAGCTCGAGTTCTGAGGTACCATTTCCTAGAACATGAGAAATTTCTGCAAATAGATGAGGGATCGGTTTGATGGACGTCAATTTTAGGGTTTTGGGAGAGGAATTTGGGCATAATATGGAGAAAAGCCATGGGAGAGATAAAATCTTTTCAATCCGCAGAGAGAAATTTTACTGGAGAGTTGCTTCTTTTTTCAGGAAAAATATTTTGAAGGAAAGAGTGGCAAGTCTATTTAGCAGAAGGGGTCATTGTTTGGAAAGTTGAAAATAAGGGGCGCATAAGCAATAAAGCAAATAATCTAAAACAAAGGGAGTATGTAAGTAAATACGTTTTTTTTTTTTTTTTTTTTTTTTTCCTGAAATGAGCATTTTACCAGAAAAAATTCCCGACGCAGGCTCTTTTCAAAACAATTTCCCAAAATAGACACTTATTTCAGCTTTGGAATTTTTTTATGTGTGAGAGACGCTGGTTCTACCAGCGTCTCTCCTCCGAAGCTGAAACTATTTTTTTTTGAATTTTTTATGTATAAGAGATTATACATGTTAGTTTTTTAATTGAATTTCCAAACTTTTTTGTAGTTTTTAATTTTTTTTTTTAAGGCAATGTATAAGAGACGATGGTCGAACCAGCGTCTCTTATACAATCTTTAATTAAAAAAAAATGTGTTGTGTAAGAGACGCTGGTTCTCTAAACTCTAATTTTTCAAAACCCGCCGCTGTTTCGTTTGAACGGGTTGGAATTGAATGTGGGTAGTTGGGGAGATAGCAGTTGAACGTGTTACAGTCTTTAAATTCATCTTCTTTCACATTTTTACTGCAATCCTCTTCTTCTTCTTGTTTTCTTTTCATTCGTTCCAACAACAACAGCAAGGCAATAGAGGGGTGATCCAGCAATCGAAGGTAAGTCTTCATTTCTTTTTCTCTTCTTAAAAAATTTTGGATTCATTTAAACAGTGTAATTCCATTTCTTGTTCTCTTAATTAATTTTGTTCACTGTTATTTTATTGTCATACCAGCAACAATCTTCGTTCCAAATTCAGCAAGGAACAGACTGGGGTGAACGGACGAGCGGACGTGAACGAGCGGGTGAACGTTTTTCAACAGAGAAAACGTAAGAAAATTTCTGCACTCATTTTATTTAAGAATCTATGAATATGTTTCAGAAAATAGGTTTAAGAAAATAGGTTTTAGAAAATAGGTTTATAAAAGTAGGGTTAAAAACGAATTTTAAAATGATAATAGGGTTAAAAACGAATTTTATATGATAATAGGTTTAGGTATTTTTTTTAAGAATTTTTTAATGATAATAGAATTGAAAACGAAATTTATATTATAATATGTTTAAAAACGAATTTTATAATTATACTAGGGTTAAAAAAGAATTTTATATGATAATAGGTTTAAGTATTTTTTTTAGAAATTTTTAATGATAATAGGATTAAAAACGAATTTTATATTATAATAGGTTTAAGAATTTTTTTATGAATTTTGTAATGATAATAGACTTAAAAACGAATGTTATATGAAAATAGGTTTAAAAATAAGTAGTTGGAAATAGTTGAAAATAGTTGGCTTCACTTGAATGTGGTTTGATTTGATATTATAATAGGTTTAAAAAACGAATTTTTTTATGATAATATGTGGCTTCACTTGAATGTGGTTTGATTTGGCTTGAATTTTATGATAAAATGTGGCAATCAAAGTAAGTAGTTGAAAATAGTTGGAAATAGTTGAAAATAGTAATTATGTATAAACAATCAAAGTAATTAGGTTTAAAAAGATTTAAACCACAATTACTTTAAATTTAAAGATAAAATAATTTTATGATAAAATTTTCCTTGACATTTTAGAATGGAAGGTGGATACAACCCCCAGTGTGAAACCTCATTCACCAGATTACTCTCAAATGTTCAATCTGGAGTAATGAGTGGATCACAAATGGTAGTACATGGAGAGGGAAACAATGATCACGAGGATGCGTTAGTCGATGCGTTTGGTCTTGATCACAATGATGACATCGATCAATCGTCAGAGGATGAGGATGTCAATGAAGCTGATATAGCTAGGGTTAACATGATTAGAGAAGCATCGCAAATCACCCCGAGTTGGAATATGATTGGAGAACCTGATCCAGCATTGATGAACTCATGGCAAACTTGGATTGGAATGGATCCACTGCCAAATCAAGATGAATTTTGCAAAGGACAACTTTTTAGTTCACTCGAACAGTTGAAAAGAAGAATTGTAGTGTACTCAGCATCCAAGGGGAAGGAGTATAAGGTGAAAAAGGTCAGAGATCGATGGTACACAGTTGTCTGCGTGCAAAAAGACGAAGGATGCACATGGAAACTATCGGCTCATAAAGTCGGTGAGCTTGACAATGTGTGGAAGATAAGCACATACAAAGGTCCTCATGTCCCTAGCTGCGTAAGAGATGTCATGCATATGTGGGCAAGAGGGACACAACAGGAGGACATGTGCATCACGAGCTAGCAGTTCTGGACAACATAACTAGCTTTAGCTAGTTTTCATTGTTGTACTTTATTTGTAGTTGTTGTTTATGAAGACATTTGTAATGATTGTTGTTGTTGTTTATGAAGACATTTGTAATGATTGTTGTTGTTCTTTATTAAGACATTTGTAATGATTGTTGTTGTTGTTGTTTATGAAGACATTTGTATTCATGTGTGTTTATGATTGTTGTTTCAATGGCTAGTACATGGAGATTAACCCTGGTCCATTATCGTCTGAGGTGCTTAGTCAGCAAGAACAACACAGATCTTCGGATGTGTGGAACAATGCCGCTTATGTAAGTGTTGACGAGGCGAATTTGTTGTGTGCCAAGTCATGTAATCCTAACATGCAAACTGAGTAATATAGTGCGCAAGCAAGGGTCGAATCCCAAGAGAATCAGTTTATCAAATTCTTAAGTTATCACAATGACTAACCAATAAACGTAACCAAAAGGTTTTTTTTTATGGTTTTGATACGAAGTATCGAATGTCAACTTGGTTATAACAATATTAAGCGAAGTGTTCCACTTAGCGATTATCCACAATTAGATTAACAAGTTGATCTTAGAATCCTTTTCATCCCTATGTCAAGTTCTCAAGTGATCGTTCTAATTCCTGTTCTTGAATAGTTATTAGTCCAACTAGTCCTAACAACCCTTACTCGATTATAACTTTGAAACTATCAAAGTTCAATAACAAAGTAGCAATGCATTCAGGAATAGATAGATACATGCAATATCATGGACAACTAGTCGGATACTCGACATGTACTCAACTCTCTTCTCTAATAACAATCACAACTAGTTCATGCAAATAGATTGTGCTACACAACAAGTATGATAATTCAACTAGAAGTATCAAACTCTAGCAATATGAATAAGATAAAACTAACTTAGGTGATCAATCTAAAGTAGTAAATCTAGTTCATCGACAATACAAACAAGAGAGTTGAGACAATCAAAGAGTAGACAAAGGGAAAGGATAAACTCACAACTTGTTGAATCCAAAAGCTTCAAACGCCAAGTGAAACAAAGAACTTTAGCAACTCATAAGTTTGTGAAAAACTCTCCAAAAACTTATGCAAAACAAAAGGTAAGATGATCAAGGATGATCATCCACAACTTAAATAGCATTCAGCTATTGTAACAGCCGAATTAAGGTTAACAAAACGTGTAGAAAGTTACAGAATTGAACACAAATTACTTCAAATGGCAAAGACATCAATTTGATTCTTTTGTCGAGGAACCGCACCCGCGGGTTGATAGCCGCGGGCGCGGTTTTGGATTCTCCAGATTTTCAGGATGGAAGAGGGCCGCGGGCGCGGTTTGGGACCCGCGGGCGCGGCTTGAGCTCTCTCGGATCCTTGGCTGAGGATGAAACCCGCGGGTGCGGCTTGAGACCTGCGGGTGCGGCTATGTTGTCTGAGGTAGCAGCTACTGATTTCTTGAAGTCTTCGTCTTCATCTTCGTCTTCATCTTCGTCTTCATCTTCAGCAGCTTCTTCCTTATGCTTCAATGCTTCCAATGCTTCGTATCATCTCTTGGAATCTCGTATGTAAATCTTCTCTCGAACAGCTCCATGATACAAATTACATAGAAACAAATAACATAATCCTATACAAAACTAGCTAATAATCCATAGTTGCGGTATGTAAAACACCGCTTATCAAACTCCCCCATACTTAGACCTTGCTCGTCCCCGAGTAAGCTAAAAGAAACTTACTCTTTTACAATAATCACTCAAAGATCTCAGAAAGTATGAAAAAGAAAGAAACTACAAATCACCAACACATTTAGTATAAAAACAATATGATGAGAAAGAAATCTATCAATTTGGTCTTCCATAGTGGTTAACATGCAAAAAATTTTGTCCTAAGACACTCATTTCACTCATTTTGCCTAGGCGCCCCGAAGGGTTTTCACCTAGCCACTCATTTCATTTTCAATCTCACCATTCCTTACCGCCCTCAAGTCCTTTTTGCCAAGCCTAATGCAAGACGAACTACCCGCTTATTGCATGGATTTTTCCATCCCAGGATTTTCATTTGCCTTTTCTCGTATTTTTGTGGCTTTTTCTGTTTTTAATTCCATGCAAAGTACAAACCAAATTAAATAAAACCGAAGGGAAATAACAAGGAAATGAAACTACTCTAGGATAAGCAATGAACTAATTTCCCTCCCCCATACTTGAAGTGCACAATGCCCTCAGTGTGTAAGACATAGAAAAATAATGAGGAAGAGAGAAAGAAGCTCACTGATCCGGGTCATCCCGGTTTGGATAGTCGGGCCAACGAGCCTGCATGTCGAGCCGTAAGTCATCCACCGACTGCTGCAGCCTCTCAACATTTTGGTTCACCGTCTGAACCGACTGGTAGACAAACTCAATCCGCTCGAAAAGACGCTGCTCCCAAGGTATGTCAGCAGGAGCTGCAGATGATGAGCCTTCGCCCCATTGCCTTTGAGGCTGAAAACGAGGGGCAGGCTCCTGGAAGTCATCATCATCCTCATCCTCAAGGTCAACTGGCTGCTGATCCGGCTCCTGGCTGCTGATCCGGCTCCTGGATGCTGATCCCACCGCGAGCTCGTCGTCGAGCAGTTGCACGAGGGGGAGCGGGTATGGGGTTGATCCTGAAAGTATGTGCTGGCCCATAAGCAAAATCCTCTGTGAGAGCAATCTCGGGAGGACCGATCCAAACCCACATACGCTCGTCCGCATTGACTGTAACAGACTTGAGCCACCGAAGTCGAGTCTGCAGAAATGTGGCATCCAGCAAATAGGGACCCATTGAGGGGTCCGGACTACCTACGCAGTCAAGATTCTCCCAGTCGGGGACGACAACCTCTAAGATGAGGGTGATCATGCCACCCAAAGCAATCTGACCCCTTGGTTTCGAGCGGGCTGTCTTGCAGGAGTGAACAAAAAGTGCCAATCCGGAATCACCTGACATTCCGGCATAAGAGCATATAGATACTTCAGCTGGTATGCAGGCACCTTATTCACCTCAGAAAGCCCAAAGAAGGCCATAGATAGGGCCCGCTGTGTCAGGCGGAGACATGGATGGGACATCTTAGCATTATAATCATTACCATGGGTATCCCGAACTTGTCCCGTCCATGTGTACCAGATCTGTGTAGGGCTGTCACCAACTGTAGTGTCATAATCTGAAGAGGGAACCTGAGAGATTCCCAAGATGTGGCGCAGCTGTTCAGCCTGAACCGTAAAGGATCGCCCATTGTAAATGAACTGGATGGCCGAGATGAAGGTGGTCTCCGAGACGGTCTTGGACTTGAGGCTCGCCAGAAACTGATAGGTAGCCTCGGCATGAGTGAGAGCTGACCTGAACAAGAAACCATGCAACCCTACGTGCTCAAGCATGGCCTCAGTGCACGCAGTCATACCCAAATCATCGAGCGTACGTCGATGGAAAAATCTCGTGGCTATACACTGCTTAGCCCTTAAAAAGGCTAAGTTTGCCTGAATCTGTTGTTGCCACAAATCATTTTTGTGGCCTCGAGATGTCCCTGCTGCAGCCATCAAAATGTATACACAAACCAAGTGCTACCACAAATCCGCACACAACAAAGATACCAAGCAGCAGCAGCAGCACAATAGCAAAAGCCCTCCCCGAGGCGTAAGAAAATCAACAACGATGAGTGCGGTTGTCGGAAAAACTTACCGAAATCAGGAAAAATGGACGATAGAGGCGAAAGCCGCGGGCGCGGGTTGGAAGCCGCGGGCGCGGGTTGGAAGCCGCGGGCGCGGGTTGGAAGCCGCGGGCGCGGGTTGGAAGCCGCGGGCGCGGGTTGGAAGCCGCGGGCGCGGGTTTGGAGCCGCGGGTGCGGTTTCTGTGAGGCGGAGAACTGCTTGGCAAGACGAAGCCGCGGGCGCGGGTGTTGAGCCGCGGGTGCGGGTGCGGCGAGGTGGAAAGCTTTTTGGCAGGGTGAGGCCGCGGGTGCGGGTTTTTGAGCCGCGGTTGCGGTTGGATTCCGGCGGTGGTCCCGGTGGACGGAGGTGCGGCTGTGGAGGAGGGCTTGGTGGGAGGATGTTGGTGTTGGGAAAGAGAAGGGTTTGGTGGGAGGATTTTGGTGTTTTGAGAAAGAGAAGTGGGAGGTAGGGTATGATTGGAGGGATGGGAGGATTTTTATGTGGTGGGAGGTAGAGAATGAAATCCGAGATGCAGAAGGGTAGAAGATGAAATCTAAGATGGAGAAGGGTAGAAGATGAAATCTGAGATGAAGAAGGGTAGAAGATGAACCGTCAATTCCTTTTTCTTTTTTTTTCTTTTTTTTTCGATAAACGAAAAGAAGAACCGTCAATTCCTTTAGTAGCAAACGACCATCGTCTTCTCGTCTTGAATTCCTAGAAAATAGAAAACAAAACAATTAAAAAGAAAATGAAATTCAAGGGAAAAGAAGAATACCCTGGGTTGCCTCCCAAGCAGCGCCTTGGTTAGAGTCGTAGCTCGACTTGGTTTCCCGTCTTCAATTTTCAAAAGTTTGCTCTTCTAGAGCCATTTCATCGAAAGACACTTTGGTGAATCCCTCATGGTAAGGTTTTAACCTTTGACCATTCACCTTGAAGACGTTGTGGTTGTCTTTGTCAAACAACTCCACGGCTCCATGAGGAAAGACGCGAGCAACAACATACGGGCCATTCCACCGGGATCGCAACTTACCCGGAAAAAGTTGAAGACGAGATTGGTAGAGCAAGACCTTGTCTCCCACCTTGAAATCTTTCCTCAAGATGTTCTTGTCATGCCAAGCCTTCGTCTTTTCCTTGTAGATCACCGCATTCTCATACGCATCCCGGCGTATCTCTTCAAGCTCTTGGATTTGCAACTTCCTAAAGTCGCCTACCTCATCCAACTCCATGTTGCATTTTTGCACCGCCCACCACGCCTTGTGCTCTAACTCCACCGGAAGGTGACAAGCCTTCCCAAACACAAGTCGATATGGGGACATTCCTATTGGAGTTTTGTAGGCGGTCCTATACACCCAAAGTGCATCATCCAACCTTAGACTCCAATCCTTTCGATTAGGAGCCACCGTCTTTTCCAGAATCCCCTTGATTTGCCTATTGGACACCTCAGCTTGTCCATTGGATTGGGGGTGATAAGCAGTTGAGACTCGTTGAGTGACATGGTACTTCTTTAAAAGTGCACTCACCGTCTTGTTGCAAAAGTGAGTACCTTGGTCACTTATAAGAGCCTTTGGAATCCCAAAACGAGAAAAGATATTCTCCTTCAAGAAACCTGCTACCACTCGGGAATCATCAGTTCTGGTGGCCTTCGCTTCCACCCATTTGGAAACGTAGTCCACCGCAAGTAAAATGTATAAATTCCCAAACGAACTAGGAAAGGGTCCCATGAAATCAATACCCCAAACATCAAAAATCTCACAAAAGACTAATGGTGTTTGTGGCATCTCATTTCCTTTAGAAATTTTCCCGACCCTTTGGCATCGGTCGCAAGCTTTGCAAAAGGAAAACGCATCCCGAAAGATGTGTGGCCAATAGAAGCCGGCGTCCAATACCTTCCTAGCCGTTTTATTAGCCCCAAAATGCCCCCCACATGCATGAGAATGACAAAAAGTAAGGACAGACTGTACCTCGTTATCCGGGAGGCATCGTCGGATTACCTTGTCAACACAATGTCTCCAATGGTAGGGGTCATCCCAAACGTAGAAACGTGATTCCCGCTTGATCCTATCTTTTTGAGCTTTTGTGTAGTTCGGCGGGAATTCTTCGCGAACCAGGTAGTTCACGATGTCGGCAAACCATGGTTTGAAAGACCGGAGGGCGAAAAGCTTGTATTCGGGGTCAATTTCTGCAAATTCTGTATAATCTGCTGCTGTCAGAAAACCGCTATTGCGGTTATCGAGACGCGGTCGCGGTCGCGGTTCTCCTTGTATTGAGACTTCTGGCAAACACAAACCGCGGGCGCGGGTTTCGGGCCGCGGGCGCGGTTCTCCCTTTTCCGAAAATACTTGAGAGCACAAACCGCGGGCGCGGTTTCCTGGCCGCGGGTGCGGCTTGTTCTCAGCAGAAGCAGAAATTATAGAATGAATTTGATACAAGTTTTCGTCCGGGAATGTACCTTGAATTTGAACCTGTAATTTACCGTCCTCTTGCACAATCCGGCTCAAATGATCAGCTACGGAGTTTTCGACTCCCTTCTTGTCCCGGATTTCCACATTGAACTCGCTTAAGAGCAAAACCCATCGAATGAGTCTTGGCTTTGATTCCTTCTTCGTCATGAGATAACGAAGAGCAACGTGGTCCGTGTGGATAATCACCTTCGTGCCCAAAAGATATTGCCGAAATTTTTCAAGGGCAAACACCACGGCTAGCAACTCCTTTTCCGTGGTGGAGTAATTCCTCTGAGCTCCGTTCAAAGTCATGGAAGCATAGTAGATGACGTGCATTGCTCTTCCGACTTTTTGACCAAGAACGGCTCCCACCGCGTGATCACTAGCATCACACATGATCTCAAAGGGTAGAGACCAATTGGGTACTTGGATGATTGGTGCTTCGGTGAGGTGTGCTTTCAGAGTGTCGAATGCCTTCTTGCACACATTCGACATGTCAAAGGTAGGTTCCTTCTTCAAAAGCTCACATAGGGGCGTGGAGATCTTAGAGAAGTCCCTTATAAACCTGCGATATAAACCTGCATGGCCTAGGAAAGAACGCACTTCAAGCACATTAGTAGGATAAGGCAACGATTGAATGACGTCAATCTTTGCCTTATCGACCTCAATACCCCTAGCTGAAATTATGTACCCCAATACTATCCCTTGTTCAACCATAAAATGACACTTTTCAGAATTCAATACTAGATTAGTATCTACACATCTTTTAAGCACAAGTGACAAATGATTTAAACATGCATCAAAGCTATCCCCATGTACCGTAAAATCATCCATAAAAACTTCTATGAAATGTTCAATGTATTCCGAGAAGATACTTACCATACATCGTTGAAAGGTCCCGGGCGCGTTACATAATCCAAAAGGCATCCTACGATATGCAAAAGTGCCAAAGGGACATGTAAACGTCGTCTTCTCTTGATCTTCGGGTGCAATAGCCACCTGAAAATACCCTGAATACCCATCTAGAAAGTAATAATACGGACGACCGGCAAGTCGTTCGAGCATTTGATCAATAAAAGGGAGAGGGAAATGATCTTTTCGGGTTACCGCGTTCAGCTTGCGGTAGTCAATGCATACTCTCCAACCCGTTTGAGTTCGGGTAGGAACCATCTCACCTTGTTGATTCTCTACCAATGTTATGCCCCCCTTCTTAGGGACACATTGAGTTGGACTCACCCATTGACTATCCGAAATGGGGTAGATCATGTCAGCTTGAAGAAGTTTCAGCACCTCCTTTTTGACCACCTCCATCATAGGTGGGTTTAACCTTCTTTGGGGTTGCCTAGAGGGTTTAGCACCTTCCTCAAGAAGGATCCTGTGCATACAGGTGGAAGGGCTAATTCCCTTGATGTCAGCAATGGTCCACCCAAGAGCGGTAATGTGTTCTTTCAACACCATCACCAACCTTCTCTCTTGTTCACCTGTCAACTTGCTCGAAATGATTACCGGGAGGGTATCATTTTCCCCAAGAAAAGCATACCTCAAGTGCTCGGGTAATTGCTTGAGCTCTACAACCGGTGCCTGCACAATAGAAGGACGAAGCTTTTCGCTCTCCAAAGTTAGTAGCATGGGCCGACCGGCCAAAATTCTACTCGAAGCGTCTAGACGAGCTAGAACACTTTGAATCTCAGGTGGAAGAGACAAATCAAGTGTTGGTGAGTGAACGAGGTTGTGTTCTAATACACTTTGTAATTCATTTAAGCCAAAGATATTAAAAACATCTTGGACTATAGGATCAATTACATCGATTGAACAAATAGACGCAGCATCTTCGACGGGGTGTTTCATAGCATCAAAAATGTTAAATTGAACTATTTCCCCATCGAACTCTAAAGTAAGAGATCCACTAGCCAAATCAATCTTTGTGTTAGCGGTTCGCATGAAGGGCCTCCCAAGAAAAATAGGAGCAGCTTGCCCATCATGTTCCATGTCTAACAAAAAGAAATCAGCGGGAAAGAACAAATTATCCACCATAACCAAAACGTTTTCAACTACACCTTTAGGATACATGGTGGATCTATCGGCTAGTTGAATAACAATTCCGGTTTCATGAAGTGGACCTAACCCGAGAATCTTATAGAGAGAGTAAGGCAACACATTTATCGATGCACCCAAATTGAGCATGGCTCGTTCAAAATGTGTGTCACCTATACGGCAAGGTATGCTGACCATGCCCGGATCGCTGCACTTCTTAGGCATTCGCCTTTGAAATACAGTGGAGACACGCTCGCTTACCGTCACCTTTTGTTGCCCTTTCAACTTTTGATTCCTCTTGATTGTGCAAAGTTCTTTTAAAAACTTTGCATATCGAGGAATGCTTTTAATTAACTTGAGCAAGGGAATGTTTACCTCACATTTGCTGAACGTCTCAAACAACTCCTTGTCGTTTTCCGGCCTTTTGGTGTTCCTAAGGGCATCGGGAAACGGGGCGGGAGGCTTGGTGGAGTTGAGAGGTGGAAAGTTGGGGCGAACGTAGTTGTTCTGTCTCAACTGGAAATCCCCCCGATCCTCCACTTCGAGTTCAGCATTTTGTGAAGGAAGTTCCGAAATATTTACCTCAGTAGAGGAGCCGCGGGTGCGGTTTTCAACCCGCGGGCGCGGCTCTTCAGTCAAATTGATTTCTGGCTCAGTAGAGGAGCCGCGGGCGCGGTTTTCAACCCGCGGGTGCGACTCTCGGCTGTCCTCAGAAATCAACTCTTCTGCGGAAGCCTCGACAAGGTTTTTGGTTTCCCCTAAAATCTTACCACTTCTTGTTGTCACTGCACTTACATTTCTGGTTGGATTCACCACCGTTTGAGACGGTAGAGAATTGGAATTTTGTTGTGCAATGGTGGTAACAGCTTCAGCCAACTGCCCAATTTGCTTCTCCATGTTCTTGATGCTCGACTCGGTCGTTTGAACATGAGTTGTGAAGTGTTGAGTCAAGGATCTCAGCAGCTCAGCAGTAGATGGTCCAGCATTGGGTCGAAGGCCTTGAGCTTGTTGTTGGGGCTCATTTGGATCACGCCACCGAAAATTGGGATGATCTCTATACCTCGGGTTGTAGTTGTTTTGTTGATCACCACGAGGTCGTGGGGGTCCATACCCACCAGCAACAACATTGACTTCAGCAACGTCTTCACCTTCAAGCTCAGGGCATTTATCTGTAAAATGAGAAGGGTCAGCACAAATACCACATACCTTTACTTGTTGTTGTTGTCCTTTTTGCAACTGAGAGACCATCTTTTTCAACTCTACAAGCTCAGCTACAAGAGCGGGATCCCCTGAACTTGTTGCGTGCACTCCCTTTTTGGTGTATATCCTACCAAAACTCCTTGTGCTCTCATTCATATCTTGCAATTTCTCCATGGCATCCTCCGGCGTCATGTTGAGAATATTCCCACCACACGCAGCATCAACCATCCTCCTTTCTTGGTTAAGGAGACCATTGCAAATGTAAAGCACTAGATCCTCGGTATCATACCCATGAAAAGGGCACGAAGCACACAACCCCTTGAAGCGTTCAAGGTAGTCATAGAGAGTTTCGTCTTCACTTTGCTCGACATGGGCTATCTCCTTCTTGAGAGCATTCGCCTTCTTCACCGGAAAATACTTGCTCAAGAACACCTTGTGCAACTTTTCCCAATTATCAACCGAACCGGTTGGCAAATGGTAATACCAAGAACGAGCACCATCCTTCAAAGTGAACCCGAAGGCTCTCATCTTGATCTGCTCTTCCGTGACGTTTGGCGGTTTGGTCGTCATGCAAATGTCATGAAATTGGTTCAAATGCATGATTGGATCCTCACCAGCCAAACCATGGAAACTTGGGAGCAAATTGATCACCCTCGACTTGAGCTCGAAAGTCACCCCATGAGCAAGGGGTGGAATAACCACAGCTTGAGGTTGTTGTGTCAGGTTCGGTGTTTGCCGCTCTCTCAAAGTGCGAGTAACACCACCTCCTGGTAGCCTTGTCTCAATTAGCTCCCGTTGAGCATTAACGACCAACTGCATGTCAGCCAATTGACGTTGCACTTCAGCAAGAGCTTCTCGATCGGCCATTTCTACTATCTCAGTCCCGACTCTGTTCTCTCTTCGATTCCGATGAAAAGTTCTCTCGATCTCTGAATCAAGAATAGAAAGAGGCTGATTAGTAGAACGGGTGTTGACCATTCACTAGTCAACACTAAAGTTAGTCAAAATAAGAACTTAAAAATAAGAAAATTTGATTCCCCGGCAACGGCGCCAAATTTGACGAGGCGAATTTGTCGTGTGCCAAGTCAAGTAATCCTAACATGCAAACTGAGTAATATAGTGCGCAAGCAAGGGTCGAATCCCAAGAGAATCAGTTTATCAAATTCTTAAGTTATCACAATGACTAACCAATAAACGTAACCAAAAGGGTTTTTTTTATGGTTTTGATACGAAGTATCGAATGTCAACTTGGTTATAACAATATTAAGCGAAGTGTTCCACTTAGCGATTATCCACAATTAGATTAACAAGTTGATCTTAGAATCCTTTTCATCCCTATGTCAAGTTCTCAAGTGATCGTTCTAATTCCCGTTCTTGAATAGTTATTAGTCCAACTAGTCCTAACAACCCTTACTCGATTATAACTTTGAAACTATCAAAGTTCAATAACAAAGTAGCAATGCATTCAGGAATAGATAGATACATGCAATATCATGGACAACTAGTCGGATACTCGACATATACTCAACTCTCTTCTCTAATAACAATCACAACTAGTTCATGCAAATAGATTGTGCTACACAACAAGTATGATAATTCAACTAGAAGTATCAAACTCTAGCAATATGAATAAGATAAAACTAACTTAGGTGATCAATCTAAAGTAGTAAATCTAGTTCATCGACAATACAAACAAGAGAGTTGAGACAATCAAAGAGTAGACAAAGGGAAAGGATAAACTCACAACTTGTTGAATCCAAAAGCTTCAAACGCCAAGTGAAACAAAGAACTTTAGCAACTCATAAGTTTGTGAAAAACTCTCCAAAAACTTATGCAAAACAAAAGGTAAGATGATCAAGGATGATCATCCACAACTTAAATAGCATTCAGCTATTGTAACAGCCGAATTAAGGTTAACAAAACGTGTAGAAAGTTACAGAATTGAACACAAATTACTTCAAATGGCAAATACATCAATTTGATTCTTCTGTCGAGGAACCGCACCCGCGGGTTGATAGCCGCGGGCGCGGTTTTGGATTCTCCGGATTTTCAGGATGGCAGAGGGCCGCGGGCGCGGTTTGGGACCCGCGGGTGCGGCTTGAGCTCTCTCGGATCCTTGGCTGAGGATGAAACCCGCGGGTGCGGCTTGAGACCCGCGGGTGCGGCTATGTTGTCTGAGGTAGCAGCTACTGATTTCTTGAAGTCTTCGTCTTCGTCTTCGTCTTCGTCTTCATCTTCAGCAGCTTCTTCCTTATGCTTCAATGCTTCCAATGCTTCGTATCATCTCTTGGAATCTCGTATGTAAATCTTCTCTCGAACAGCTCCATGATACAGATTACATAGAAACAAATAACATAATCCTATACAAAACTAGCTAATAATCCATAGTTGCGGTATGTAAAGCACCGCTTATCAAGTGTACATTACATGCTTAAATATCGATTTTCACTAGTTAGTTTGTACATTGCATGCTTAAATATCTCTAATTTTCCCTTCCTTTTGTATAGACAATGACACCCTTAGAAACTAGAGTGCATCTGCGACATTGGTTCGATCCCCATCCTAGGGTCTTAGAATACATTCGTCTTGCTGGATTTTATTGCGTATCCCGTCTAGGATCCAAATTCAAACTAGACAAGGAGCTTATTAAAGCATTAGTGGAGAGATGGAGACCTGAGACACATACATTTCACTTGCCCGTGGGTGAGGCAACAATCACACTCCAAGATGTTGTTGTGTTGTTTGGACTATGTGTGGATGGCTATGCTGTATCAGGCACTGTAGGTCACCATTGGAGATCAGAGGTCATCCGTCTGCTCGGTAAAGATCCAAGTCGATCACTCGGCGGCTCAGCATTGAAGCTTTCATGGCTACGAACAAACTTCAGTGAATTGCCGGATAATGTGGATGAGGAGACGATCAAGTGTTATGCAAGGTCATACATCTTGATGGTAATGGGTGGCCTCCTTTTCTCAGATTACAGTGGAGGCGAAATACAAGTAGTGTATTTGCCGTTGCCGGAGAATCTAGAGTCTGCGGCATTTTACAACTGGGGAAGTGCTACTTTGGCATATCTTTACCGCAACCTATGCAAAGCCTCAGAGAAACATCACTATCAAATAGGCGGTCCACTGATCTTACTTCAGGTATATAATATAACTTATTGAATTTAAAGTTATCGGTTTTCAGTGGTTAATTAATGTCATGATTGTAGTTATGGGCATGGCAACGCATGCCGATTGGGAGGCCAAGGTTTATCGGGGTCTCAGACCCGGAGCAAGATCGCCTAGCGAGGAGGAGAGATAGAAGGAGGAAAGCTAAGGCTGCCCTATCTGAAGGGTCACAACCTCCACCACTTGATGACCAATTTCTGAATGGTCAAGATTCACTTGCATTGAGGTAACATTCACCATTACTGCATATACATATATCTCGGGCGAGTTCTTATCAATCTCTTTTTTTATTTAGGTGGTTGAAGTGTGATTTCGTATATGATGGTAAAAGTCATGATCTTATGTATTATCGAGATGCATTGGATAGGCTAAGGAGCGATCAGGTTTGTATTTTTTTTAATGTCTAATTACATAATACATATATTCAACATACTTAAGGTCATTTTATTTTATATTTAGTTTGCATGGGATCCCTACACACCAAGTGAACTAGGGAGGCTTGGTAGAATTTGTTTTTTAGGATGCAATGTGTGGAGGACCCAAGCCCCTATGATTTGTTTTGACATAGTTGAGTGGCATCGACCCGACCTTGTGATGCGTCAATTCGGATTTCCACAACATGTGCCGGGTGCATGTGAAAACTATGCTGAGTTGCATTTAGTTAACAGAAGGGGGAAGCATGAGACAGACTGGAGCATATTTCACAAGCAATTTATAGAGTTGTGGAACAGACGTGCGGATTGGATTGCTATGCCTCTGGATGACCCATGTCCTTCAACAATGGAAGAACGGTATATGAGTTGGTACCGATCAATTACTCGTAGATTTATTAGTCCACATATTCGGCCGCCAGCAGGACAATATCAACCATTGCCTCAAGACTTGTATATGGTGGTGAGTATGAAGTATAACATATCAGTTTATATAATATTTACACTGAATATTTCAAACATACTTATGATTTTTTTTTTCCAGGGACAACAGGTGACGACGCAAGGGATTGATGTTCTTAACCAATTGTCTGTAGATCAATCATTCTTCTATAGCCAACAAGATCCTCCAATGACTATGTCACCTCCCTATATTCCGCCAGCGTCAGCGTCAGCGTCTACGCCACCAATGTCTTATCCAACATCGTTTCTCATGGCCTCTCCAACACCTCCGCCCTATTATTCTTCCTTTCAAGATTTTCCTAGTTCTTCAATCCCGCAACCGGTGTTCTCACATCTCGGTGAATGTGGATGGAGTTCCTCGTCTCATTATTCATACATGACATCATCAATGCATGCACCAAGTTCATTTATGTCCACTAGTGCTTCAAGTATATTTATTTCTCCCACTAGGCTAATTTCTAGAGATGAACGTATTATATGTGGGTGGGGATACGAGCCTACGTTAGAACCCGTCCAAGAGCCAAGTAGAGAAGAAGATGATGGTCACACAGAGAGTGAAGACGAAGATTAGAATTATTACATATTTGTTGATTTAAAATTTTATGTTAAACTCTATGATTTTTTATCAGATTTATTACACAACAATTTCATATTTACATTATTATTTCAAATTATTATAAGCAAAACCAAAACCCTAAAACACTAATTCCTTTCGTTTCACCTTTCGCTGTAAAAAAACATTACGGTATAAGAGACACTGGTCGAACCAGCGTCTCTTATACATGTGCAAATAAAAAAAAAACATCGGTGTATAAGAGACGCTGGTCGAACCAGCGTCTCATATACATTTGTTTTTATGTTTGAACGTATAAGAGACGCTGGTTCGACCAACGTCTCTTATACATGTACAAATAAAAAAAAACATCTCTGTATATGAGACGCTGGTCGGACCATCGTCTCATATACATTTTTTTTTTATGTTTGAACGTATAAGAGACGCTGGTCGAACCAGCGTCTCTTATACATTGCCTTAAAAAAAAAAAATTAAAAACTACAAAAAAGTTTGGAAATTCAATTAAAAAACTAACATGTATAAGAGACGCTGGCCCAGCCAGCGTCTCTTATACATAAAAAATTCAAAAAAAAATAGTTTCAGCTTCAGAGGAGAGACGCTGGTAGAACCAGCGTCTCTCACACATAAAAAAAATCCGAAGCTGAAATAAGTGCCTATTTTGGGAAATTGTTTTGAAAAGAGCCTGCGTCGGGAATTTTTTCTGGTAAAATGCTCATTTCAGAAAAAAAAAATTCAGTAAATACAGGTTATTTCGCTGCGCTTGGAAGATCGACATCCGGAGAGAATCCGGGTCTTCATCTGGCTGATCCTCAAGCATCGCATTCTCATTAAGAGCGAGAGGAAAAGGAGGCATTTAACAGAAAGTGATACCTGCCCTGTTTGTAAAGATGAACCCGAAACCTTGCTGCATAGGTTGCGGGATTGCAAACACATGAAACAGATCTGGGAACAATTGGTGCCACTCCGGGACAACCTGTTTTCTTTACGTCTGACCCTCTCGACTGGATGTTCAGCAACCTGAGAAAGGAGGGAGGAGAGTCTAGTGATATTCCTTGGAGAATCATCTTTGCGACTGCTCTCTGGCACGGGTGGAAGTGGAGAAATGAGATAGTGTTTAACCAGGCTGATCCCGCTATCTTCCAAACCAATGTTGTTAGAACGGTTGCTGCTGATTATTGGGCTCCTTCAGTAACAAACAAGTCCAGCAGTGGACATATGCAGAAAGAGATTCATATCTCATGGGCGAGACCACCGGCTCTTTGGACTAAATTAAATATGGACGGGGCGGCTAAGGGAAACCCTGGTATGGCGAGTGCAGGTGGAGTTCTGAGAGACTCTTCGGAGAATTGGATTGGTGGCTTCGTCCTGAATATTGGTGTGTGCACTGCCCCTCTTGCTGAATTATGGGGGTGTACCACGGACTTCATGTTGCTTAGGAGATGGGTACCGTCAGGTTATAGTTGAGATTGACTCGGAGATTGTGGTGAACTTCATTTAGAAAGGGGTTTTTAAGGAACATCCCCTTTCTTTCCTGGTACGAATGTGTCATGACTTTCTTACTAGGGATTGGGTAGTCCGTGTCACTCATGTGTATCGAGAAGCTAATCGTCTTGCTGACGGGTAGCTAATCATGCTTTTTCTTTTCCTATAGGTTTTCATTTCTTACGGCATCCTCCTAGCTTGTTTAACATTATTACGGCAAAAAACCCCGCACCCACTTTTTTATAACTGGAACCCACTCTTGGGCGCACCCGGGATGCGTCCAAACCTTTTTTAAAAAACCCGGTTCAGTTTTGGGCGCACCTAGGATACGTCCAAAATCAGACCGGATTTTTGAGTAGTTTGAAGGGATGCGCCCATAAATGACCCGGTTTAAAAAAAAAATTGGACGCACCCGGGATGCGCCCAAAGCGGGTGCCGGTTATAAAAAACCGGGTGCGGGGTTAAACGGCCAAAAATCAGTGACGATGTAAGGGGTTTGGCGTTTCCCCACTTTATCTCAAAATAGCCTTCTCTTTTATTAATAAACCCTCGGGAGTGCCGCCTCTCCTTTACCAAAAAAAAAAAAAGTAAATACAGGAAGATTACATGCCAACGTCATGATTGGTAAATAATTTTAAAATTAATTTTTAGTTAATAAATTATTTTTATACATGTCCTTTTAAATATGAGGTCATCGTTATACGAAAACAAGTAATTTATTTTCCAAACAAACTCGTAATTATTTTCAAATAAATACAACGTTTTAACTTTCTGAAAGAACGGTGGCAGAATGTTGGGCTGACAATGATCAGACTTGGGGAAAAAATTTGCATCCCCTTCCTCTAAAAGGCACCACCAAAATTGCTTTGTTGTGAGTTAATGTTGAAGAACATGGAGATAACTTCTATTGGAGCATGAATGCTTTTGGGCACTTCGTGCAACGAGAGTGATTTAGGGAATTTCTCATAATCTCATTAGCCTCTCAAAGGGCAATATATACATACAAATAACATGTCTAAAGAAATCAAGATACGAAGCCTAAAGATATTGTATACAAATATAACCATAAATATATCTTTAATACTTCCACTCAAGTTGGAGCATGAGGATCAACAATGCCCAACTTGCCCAATAGAAACTGAAATTGTCGTTCGCCGAGTGCCTTTGTGAAGATATCTGCAGGTTGCTGAGGATATCACGGTCACGGATCTCTGCAATACCTTCGTCACGGATCTCCTCAATACCTTCGTGACGGATCTCCCCAATACCTTCGTGACGGATGTCCTTCGAACCTTCGTGACGAATGTCTGACCAAATACCTTCGTGACGAATGTATGGGTGTGTTAAATAAACTTTTAGGATTTGCCAAATAAAGACCTTGTTTATATATGATATTATCTTGAACCACGTGTCATTTTATTCTGTTATCAGCGAACCTTACTCCGTTAGAGATCTTGTCAAAATGAGTAAAAGACCATTATACCTCTACTTTTTAAAAACAATTACTTTAATTTATTCCCAATTTCATTACACAATCTCGAAAATCTTTAGATAATTTATGATAAAATAATCAAAGTCCAAAAATACGTTTTCTTCTTCAAATTAAACTAAAAAGCCCTAAATTCGAAAATTCAATCCAATCCAATATTGTTTTACTGGGCTTGTACTTTGGGCCTGATTACTGGGCTGCTAAAATCTGCTCAGCACAAAGCTAGTGTAGAAAAAAGAAATATTTGTGCCCAATGCCCTATTGGGCACTATATTCTCAACAAATGCACCACTAAACTAAGTCTTTAATTTCTACCCCTACCCTCACCACCCCAATTTCACGCGCTCCACTTTCCCGATCATTTTTCAAATCACGCGCACTTTCATTCTCTCCTTCCTCTCCCCCTCATTTTCACTCCCAAAATCAAAAACTGAAACCGTTCAACTTCTCCTCCTTCCTCTTCTGCTGCTTTGCTCGATTCCGTCTTCGTTTTCGTCTTCGCTCAGATTTCGCGCTGCTCAGATTTCGCTCAGATTTTGCTCAGGGTGTGATCAGTACATTTTCATTTTCCAGATTTTGTGGCTCTTTCTCATATAAAATCAGGTATTTAGCCCTCTTGTTTTCCTATTTGTTGTTTCGGCTGTTTATTTTGGAAGATTTCTGTGATTGCGTCTTTGTTCTTTTGTTTCAAGTCAAAATCGAGTTCGTGTATGTTCGAAACCTAGATTTTGAAGGTTGTTTTTATTTGCATGCGTCTTTATCTGTTTGATTTTTAGGTTTTTAAGTTTTCCGACAGATTCAGAGCATCTGGACTGTTCAAATGTGTGTTGAACATGTCATGTTGTGTTTTATTATGAATTTTTCACTTTATTTGTTGATTCTTCACTGTATTTTAGCTTCTGTTGTTGAATTTTTCATGGTTGACAACTTGTTGTGTCTGTATATGTATTTGTTGAGTGCTTGTTTTATGTCTATGTTTTTGAATATGGGATGCTGACAGGTTTTTGTGGCTGGAGATTCTATTTGTTTGGCATTTTCCATGTTTATGTTGTGTAATATGTCATGCTGACAGCTGATTTTGTCTTGAGATCATATTTGTTGTCAGCTTGTTAATGTTGACATCTTCAATATGGCGTGCTGGCAACTTTATGTGTCTCTAGAGCTTATTGTTGACAACTTCTTCATATTTACATCTTTTGAATATGAATGCTGACAGGTTTTGGTCTTTGACATCTTATTCTTGTTGTCGTCTTTGTTCATGTTTACATCTTTTTCATATATTACATTTTTGAATATGGATGCCTTCAGCTTTTTGTGTTTGTCATCTTATTCTTTGTTGACATCTTATTCATGTTGACATCTTATTTTTTGTTGACATCTTATTCATGTTGACAACTTGTTTAGATTTCCAACATTTTTTTTTATGGGTGACACCTTGCTCTGCTTTTATATCTTTTTGTAATAATTTTTTGACACTCTGTATTTGGTTTTTGTTGACAGGTGTCATGGATGTTTCTAAGCTTCAGTTTTTGGCTTCCCCAGATTTATTTGTAGCTCCTAAGGTTACAACATACCCCAGATTTGCTGTGATTGATCTGATCGAGGGTCAGTTAGACGAAGTCAGTAATTTGTTGTTTGCTACTGGTGTATTCAAAGCTATTTTAAGCATGACATCGCAGCTCAACTACTCGCACGTCATAGTTCACTATGCTTTAATGCGTGCAGTTAAGACACAGAAAAAGTACGAGATGTGGTTTAACATGCAAGGCAATGTGCTGTCCTTTTCACTTCAAGACTTTGTTGCGATCACAGGTTTGAAGTGTACTGATTTCGAAGGTCATGTCATCCCAGATCAAGTCTTTGAGTGTACTCAGGGAACCAAAAACAAGATCACTCTTGATGACATAATTGCAGAGTTTGCTATCTCGTCAGGGGAGCGGAAGATGGTTCTAGCACACCTTATTATTGTTGAAGGTGTGCTGATGCCTCAGAGGAAAGGCTCTGCTGTTAGATTAAAATTTCTAAAGCTTGCTAGCAATTATCAAGCTTTTTTGAACTATCCCTGGGGTAGGGAAGTATACTTAGAGACTCTCCGGGCTTTTCAAGATGCTCCAGCCCATGCAAAACGCACAGGAGGTGGTTCTTCTAATGATAGAGTTTGGTATACTCTCTATGGCTATCCTCTTGCTTTTCAGGTATTTAGTTTTTCATTTCTCTTTTTCAGTTAGTTGCTCAAATACATTTTCATATTCTCCTTTTTAATCCTTAATTTTTTTTTGTAGGTTTGGGTGCTTGAACATTTTCATCAGTTTCGCGAGTTTGTTGGAGCTGCTACTGCATCTCTTAAGACCATTCCATATGGCGAACGCTGGTTCTCATTGGATAATAACAAACTCGCTTGGTATCATTCTGTGTCAGATCATTTCGATGCTCATCCTTTGGTATTATTCTTTATCTTTATTATACATTTATATTTTTCTTGTCTGTTTTATTTTTGTATTTAACTCTTTTTGTTGACAGCACATTGTTATAACTTTTTTGCTGTTTTTTCATTATTTTAGTTGTGCAGACCGTCTCCATATGAGGAACACTCTACATTTTGTCACCTTAATTTTCTCGACGAGGTTGAAGATCCTTTGTTTGATGCATTCGCTGAACAAGTTCTTGTCACTGCTCGTCAGAATTCAGAGCAAGCTGTTTCTAACACTGTTATATCTGAGCGACCGGCTAAGACTGCCAAGAAGGTTGCCACGAAGCCAGTGAAACCTGCTCCCAAAAGGAATGCCAGGAAGCCAGTTCAGAAAGTTTCAATTGTTGTCAACAAAGTAAAGGAACCTGTTCAGAAAGTGGGGAAGGTTGTCACCAAAGAAAAGGAACCAGTTCAGGAAGTTGCTAAGGTTGTCAAGGTTTTCAACAAAGAAAAGGAAGATGTCAACAAGGATAAGGAACCTGTTAACCAAGAGAAGGAAGTTGTAAGCACTTCAGTTCAAAATGCTGCAGAGATGGGCAAAGGTGATTGTAAAGACAAGCAAGGTGTCAGCAATCTAATTTCTAATTTGTCAAAGGTTGCAAAAGCTGTTTCTAAGAGAAATCAACCTGTCAGCACTCCAGGTATGATATGTTTTGCATTTTTATACACTGTTGACAACTTCTTCTTTTTTCATATTTCGCCATGTTTTGTTTTGTTGACATTTGTTTTTTCTGTTCTTGACAGTTCTCTATACTTTGTTTTCAGATTCCCCTCTAGTTGTCAGAACTTATAAACGTAGGCTCTCCTTACAAGATCGGAAAGTCTTAGTTTTTGAACAAACTCCAAGGAAATCACCAAGACTAAGCAAATCAGAGAGCAATCAGCACGGCAAGCACAAGGTTTCTGTTGGTGCTCTTTCTGCCCCTGCATATAATTCTCGTAAAAGACCATCAAAGTCTCCAGAGAAGGTTGGAGATGTAAAAGATTCTGCTGGTGTTTCTGCTGTCGCTTCAAAAAAATATCCCAGTAGAGCAACAAGATCAGCTTGCAAGGTTGAAGATGATCAACATTCTGCTAATCTCGACGTTGTAAATAAGAAGAGGAAGTCTCCTCCTTCTCCCTGTCCCAAAGTGATATTTAAACTTAGTGGTTCTGAGCCAGAACTTAAGAAGGCAAAGCAGGACTCTGTGCGGGACATTGTTGTGTACGAATCTGTCCAAGTTCATGTTGACAACATTCTCAGAAAGCTATGGTCTGACATCCCAGAGCTAGCTGGCCAAGATGCTGCACCTATTGTTCAGTTCCCTTCCTCATCTGAGAGTGGTAAACAATCTTCAGTTAAGCAACAATCTTCTTCCATTCATGTTACCATGGAAACAAATGCAGCTGGCCCTGCATTTGATTCTGCTGACAGTGAGAGGACAGCGTCTGTTCGTCCCTCAGTTGACATAGAAGGAAATGTTGCTGCAGCTTGGGGTGGACAGTTTGATGTGTTGAGCCGAAAAATTGAATTTTTGTGCGATGCCATGTCTGAAGTTCAATCTTCCACCAAAGAACATGGCCTGTCGTTAGTTGATGTCGCAAAGAAGCTGCACGATCTATCTAGTTTGATGCAGAGCAACGTCAAGGCCTCGTTCCAAGATAAGAGCACACAATATGAATCTCAAGATTTTGTAGATGTCAGCACACATGAAAATGTTGACAGCTTTGTGACTTCTTCAGAAATTGATGGAACTAAATGTTCTGAGAAGGTAGAAAAAACTCCAGAAAGGGAAGGGGACCAGGGTGAAGCTGGAGGTGATGAAATTCCATCAATAGCTGATGCTGGTGGAAGTGGTGTAGAGGGCATAGAAGACATTGCTGACACTCCTCCAAATGTCAAGGATGTTGACAACATTCAAGTTGTCAACATCAAAGTTGGCAACATCCAAGAAGACATTGTTGACACTCCTCCAAAAGGCAAGGATGTTGACAGCAGAGCATGGGGTCAACATGTTGACAGCAAAGCATTTGCTCCAGGTGTTGACAGCGAAGTCTTGGGTCCAGATGTTGACAGCTTGACAGTGGGTAAAGATTATGACAGCCTGAAAGTTGTTCAAGATGCTGACAAAATTACACTTGTGCCAGAAGTTGACAGCTTCCAAGATCCACAAGGTATTGACAATGCTGATGTTGGTGGTTCCAGTCAATTTCTCGATGACAGCGGGTGTATTGATCAATATCTTTGCAGCAACCCAGATTTTTTAGAGAAGGACTGTGTTCTCATATCTTCTGGAATCAGTCTCACTCAAGATAGCTTGGATACTCTTCCTGCTTCACAGAACTTCATTGACTCAGAGGAGCAAGTGAATAAGTATCCTAAGAAAGCTCTTGATGTTGGAACACAAGTGAGGAAGTCTTCCAGGCTCACAACTCCAAGTGCTCTTGTTCAAAGCCCTTCACTGAGGAGAAGAAGAAGAAGATTTCAATGCCTAGTTGTCCACCATACTCATTCTATGGAGATGATGATCGCAGAAAGTTCTTCGAATGGTTTTATTGGACGTATGTTT
Source organism: Oxyria digyna (assembly GCA_029168935.1). Lineage (NCBI taxonomy): Eukaryota > Viridiplantae > Streptophyta > Magnoliopsida > Caryophyllales > Polygonaceae > Oxyria > Oxyria digyna. Next base: position 10,515,396 of record JAPVLV010000010.1, on the reverse strand, counting down.
TATATTTATAATATAAATTATTTTCTTTTATTTCTGAATATATGTGTTTACTAATTTTGTGTTTTTGTTGCAGTGGTAAGAAAGAGGTTATTAAGCGCAAGGAACATGATTTTAATTTCACCAAGGACTTTTTTAACAATTTATTGTTGAAAAGCACAAAATCTATTGGGCAAGCCAAGTGGTTAAATGATTGTGTAAGTTAATTACTTTTTACATGTCCTGACAACATTTTTAAAAGTTTTTGATATTTTGCTGTCTTGTCAACGCATGTTTCATATTTTTGTTGTCAGTGAGGCTTTTATTATTTCTTCTACTGTCAGTTTGAATTTTTTTTATTTATATTGTGTTGTTATTGTTCAGTTTTATTTTATTTTTTATTTCTCTTTTAACCTTACTCTTTTTTCTCTTGTTTTGTAGCATATCTCTGAGGCTTTATTTTTCTTCCGGAAGCATATCAATGAAAACAGTGAGAAATTCAAGGATGTTGCAATCATGGATTGGATCTGGTACGGTCATTTCAATGCGGATAAGGAAGCTCTTATTGCGAAAGATGATGAAACAGAGCTTCTGTTTTTCCAGAAGTACTTTATAGGAATGTACCCAAAACATGAGGGCAGGTGCTGGTCCGAATCTGTGACTAGGGTGTATACTCCTTTCAACTTTCAAAATGAGCATTGGGTTGCCCTGGAAATTGACTTAGCAAACTGGCATGTCACTGTGTATGATTCCAGCATTCAAATCAGCAACGATGCTTATTGTTGGAGTAAAATTAGTAGTTTATGCTGTATGCTTCCTGTTGTTATGAAGAAGTCCAACTTGTTTGGCCATATTAATTCTTTGGACAAGGATTTCTCATGGTCAAGGCGCAAAGATGTTCCTCAGGATGGGATGATGTAAGTATCTTGTCAACATTAGATTTTTTCTTTCTTTATATTCCTCTGATTTCCTGATTTCCTGATTTCTCTCTTTTTGTTCTGGGGTGATTTTCAGTGGCAATTGTGGTTTATACTGCATTAAGTTCATTGAGCATTTGGCCATTGGCACCAGCTGGGATGATCTGGATGACGAACACATGAGGGCTCATCGGGAGAAGATGATTATTGACCTGTTTAACGAGAAATGGGAGTTCAAGGCATTGCCACTTGAGAAGGACAGACCTAAAGCTTGAATTACAATGTTAATGTTCTGATGTAATGTGTGTGGTTTGGATTGTTGCTATGTCTGTTTGATAGTGTTTTTAGTTCAGACTTTAATGGCTTTTGTTGTCAACCTTTGTACCTTTTTCGATTTTCAGCTTTGTAAAACAGTTTATATTCCACTTTTCAGTAAGACAGGTTTTGTTTACCCCAACAGTTTTACTCAGGTGCAACAAAGCACTCAGCGCGTGTAAGTTTATTATTCTTACGAGGCGCGCGTAGCGCGCTTCGTTAACACACCTTACTGCTAAATAACCTGTCACCATTCTAAATCTTTGATATATAACATGTCAACTTTTTTTGTCGTCACATTATGTCAATATTTTTCACCTTTTGTAATAAACTTTTCATTGTCACAATCGAATCTGTTAATATTTTTCACCTATTCCCATTTTTTGTGTGCATGTCAACACATTTCGTATCTTTATAATATGGCAAGCTGTCAACAAATCTGGAAACACAATGTTGTCAACACTATTTATCAGAATATCTCAATGTTGTCAACATTTATTTATCACAGTAGCAGAATATCTATAAACACAATATGGCAAGCTGTCATCAAATCTGCAAACACAATATGGCAAGCTGTCATCAAATCTGCAAACACAATCTTGTCAACATCTCAACAGTCTCAGAATAAGTATTTTTGACATTTATCTCAAAATCTACAAAACATAATGGCAAGCTGTCATCAAATATGCAAACTTATTTTACAGTATGAATATCAATGTTGACAGGATATAAAACTATTATCCCTTTTTCAATTAAAGAATAAAATTGAAAATTAAAATCCTAAAATGTTGTCCACACTGATAACTTTGTCCCGATCTTGTCAGCAAAGTTTTTTTGGCAAGAAGTCTTGTTGTGTCCCATATTACCACAGAGGCTGCATCTTCCTGGCTTTCTTGTTCCTTTTCTCTTCTTGCTTCTGTTTGGGAACTCACCTTCAGAGTGGGTATCTTTTCTTCTTTCTCCTCCCTTTATCTGTCTGCACAATTGGTGGCATGCAAATTGTATCTGTTACATCTTTCGGTACACTCTTCTCTGTTTCTCTTGGCACCGGGTAGATCGTTTCTCTATATGCAGCTGTCCAAGCTTCAGTTTTGTAATAGTCGCTCACAAAATCTGTCACAGTTGCTTTTGCTTTCTGTATTGCAGCTATAGCATGCACACACGGGATGTGGTCCACATCAAATACTTTGCAAGTGCATTTCCTTTCTAACAAATTGACCACCCCGTAGAAATCTCCACCAAGAATATGATATTGTGCTTGATTTAGCTTTCTCACCTCATACGTCTTTGACATTTGGTACCTAGACTCCAATATTTTCCCTATATTTGGTGTCACCTTACTATTATTTTTTTCAGCCTCTAAACGCCTATCATTAAACCACCTTGACAGCACATCTCTCAGAAACTCTAGTAGAGCGACAACTTGGAAAGACCTGTCAACATCAAATTTTCAACTGTGTCAACAACTTTAATATATCTTTGACAATTCATAGACAGTAGAATTGGTTCCAGCATTACTGATTTTTCAACAGTGTCAACATCATTTTTCAACAATGCCAAATCTATAATATTTATCATACCTTGCTTCCAGTATTACTGAATTTATTGTCTCTGAGTTGTTTGTTGTCATTATGTTGTATCTATTGTCTTTGGAATGTGCTCTTGCCCATTTTTTTAATCCTACTGCTTCCAAGTATTCTCCCATCTCCTTATTTATCTCACAAATTTTCCCATAATTCTCTTGGAATTCCTTTAGCGTGTATGCATCAGCAGCCAGAGAGAATAGTTTGTGCACCCCTTTATCTTTGTATCTTGTCTTCAGATTTTGCTTCAAATGTCTCCTACACACAACATGGTTTGCTGTTGTGTACACTCTTTGAATGGCGTTGGCAATGCTGAGATGTCTATCTGACACTATTACCAAATCGTCTGTACATGGTATGACTTTCAGAAGCTGTGTAAAAAAGAATGTCCACGATATGTCGTTTTCACTATCCACTACTGCATATGCAAGTGGATAGATTTGTTGGTTTGCATCCTGAGCTGTAGCAATGAGCATATGCCCTTTGTGCTTTATATGCAAGTGAGTCCCATCTACCATTATCACCTGTCAACACAAAACGAATGTATTATTACTCATGTCAACACTGTATAATGTAAGTTGTTAACAACAATCAAAATGTCAAAATCAGACATTATGTTTTACATTTTTTATACTGTTATCATATGTTTAAATATATTCCTGTCAACAACTTATATAATGTCAACATCCTGAATATTTCAACAATATAAATAATATCTTGTCAACAACCAATAAAATGCTTGTATCGTTTACAGATTCACAGTAATATCTTGTCAACATTCTACATTGTCAAAACTTGTCAAAGTCTAATCAATAAACATATTCCTGTCAACAACTTATATATGTCAACAAACTGAATATTTCAACAACATAAATAATATCTTGTCAACAACCAATAAATGATTCACAGTAATATCTTGTCAACATTCTACATTGTCTAAACTTGTCAACCAAAGTTGTTTTTCATAATCTATCAATCAAACAAGTTCAATATCATAATTTATCATGATTTACCTCTTGTTCGATGGATTTGCTGGTGTCATTTTCAGATTCTGTGCTTATCATTGTATTTGCAGTTGATTCGCTGGTATCGTTTTGCGCTTCCTCTTTTTTTATCTCTGTTCAATCTCTTATTCTGTTTTTAATCTATCTTCAATCTTCTCCTCGCTCGTTTTTGTTGTACAATTTCATTGTTCTCCATTTTGTTTGACAATTCGATGTAGAAGAAGATTCTGAATGTTGCATGCGAGAGCGTTATCCCCAAAATTCTTGCGATCCAGCCTCTATCAGCGTCGGTGAGCAGCTTGGAGGCAGTCGGCGAGTACTCTAGGCGGCGCCGGCGGAGGAAGAATGCAATCGGCAGGCGGAGGAAGAATGTCGGCAGGAGGAGAAAACAATTTCGGGAGGAGAAAACAATTTCGGGAGAGGTGAGTTATGAGATTGTGTTGATTTAATTTTTTCTTAATTGCTTATATAGTAGGGTATTTACTAAAGACTTAATAATGTGATGCAGAAACTAAAAAAATCATGTGTATTTTGGGGTACTTACCCAAAAACCGGTAGAAAAAAGCCAGGTAACCTGGAGTGTCAAAGAAACGTGTCCTCTTCCATGGAACCTCGTGGAAACAATAACAGGGTCACAGTCTACAACATTTTTGTTGTGTGTCGAAATCAAATGGAGGCGACAAAGGAGGAAGTAGGATTTCTGGATAAGATAATTAGGCCGCCGCGGGTGGAGGAAGCTGGTCTGGAAGATTGCGCACTACCCCCTGCTTCAATCAAGGAAGCCTTTCTTAAAGCCGCCACAGCCGTCAGTTCTCGCGTCTTCTCCAACGAATCCGACGGAGATTGCGTGAATGACGCACTAGTGGGCAGCGAGTCTATCGGAGAGCCTTCCGGGCCCTGCGCCGTCGAGAAAGGCGGAGAGGGCTACAACAACAAGGTCGGAGAAGAAGAAGAAGAAGAGACTGAGCGTTCCACTTTGGTAGAGGGTTATCTTCTATAAACCCTACTTTCAGGTTTACGATTTATCATTCCACTTTCTTTCTTTCTTTCTTTCTTTCTTTCTTGTAATCCAGTATTTTAAATTTGTGTTTTTTTATCTGGTGCAACACTAATCTTTACACCAAAAATAATAATTAATCGTGATTACACAATACATAAAACAAATCAATTTGCTCTGTTTCATGCTGAACTTTCATTTATCCGAGGTTCGAGCACAATTTGAATTAATGGCGGTCGTGTTTTCACGGAATCGACAGCGGCTCTACGAGTCAGAACAGAGGCTATCAAATCCCATGTACTCGCTATTTTCGATCTTATAGATTGCACTCACGATGCCATTTGCACCTGCGCAAAGCAACCACCACCAAAATGTAAACAATTTTGTTTTAGCTAGTAAATATGGAAAACTATGGTAATGGGGTTACCAAGTAAAATTGCACTAAGAAAGATGGTAGAGGCAAGGACGAAGACGATGATGGAAGCTCTTCCCATCATCTCAACCAGTCTTCTAATCACTAACTGCCCCACAAGTGTTGCCACAAATGCCACTCCGAAGAAATACACAGCTAACAAAAGTTATGATCAGAATCAATTACGCTAATTACTTCAATAAGTAAGCTAAGTTTAGCAATAAATTACCATATGGAACTGGAAATCGCTGCAGAAGGTAATACTCCACAACGCACATAGACGATGAAAATGTGATTGCAAATGTCGCAGTTGCACCTGACACCTATACAATTAATCCAAACTTCAGTTTTGCTAACTACACATTTCAGAGTCTATTGATAATTTGTTAACCTGGGGAGGGATTCCGATCTCGAGGAGGAGAGGGGCGAGAATAAAGCCTCCGCCAAGACCCAAGAGGCCACCAGCAGCACCTGCTAGTAAGGCGCATGCGCAACAGAGGGCTAGCTCGTGCGCTTTCCAATTAGGGTTCCCGATTTGGTCACCCCTCGACTCGATTGCTCGGTACCCTTTGTATAACGTCACTGCTTCGTATGAAGACACTCCTAGGGTTACTGGTATCTAACACAAGCACAAAAATGTTTTGAATAAGCAGAGCTCAACGCCCATAGACACTAGTGCCTAAGGATCGATGATATAGATTGAGGACGTGCATATGCAAGTGCGATTAGACAGATTGGTGGAATCCCATTGGGTTAATGTACTGGGCTCATAGTGAGATTCCCCCCTAAAACTGCTAGAAGGACAAATAATTCTTAGCAGAGGGAGTATAAATAATAAGTCAGAACAAGTTTGCACATGAAATTTCTCTAACACATACAGTTTTGTTACCTGTAATAGGTTAAAGATCCAATAAGCCACTGAACAAGTTGAGGTGTTGTTCTGCATCAAATTGGACAACACCAAACATATTAGACAATGTATGAAATCCACAATATGATAAGAGATCAAACTTGTTGGTAGCTATAGCTCCATACAAGCCAAATAAACTAGCATAAAATGATGGAATGCATCAAAGCTAGTTAACCTTGGAGATTTGGAGTCCTAAGATAGCAAGCCACACTGCGATAAGGGTACCAACTTCCTTCCATCGCACGTTTGTAACAAGTCGCACCTAACAAATATGTTTGATGTATTAGCACGAACGATTTGTCCTAGGTGGTAGAAAACAAAAAACACGACACATTCTTGTGTCGAGGAATGTAGTGAGCGTGATCATGATAAATCTATACGTACCTTTGATTCGCTACTTGGCCTCTCTTGTAAAGGCTGGTACTCTGCTGCTTCTTGATCACTTGCACCTTAAGTGATATGATAAGCAAAAAGATTAGTCAAAAAGCACGTATGAATGTTGTCATGAGGAAGAGATTAGCTATGAACATGACATGCCTTTTGAGTCAACCTGTTGAGAAGCCGCCTGTAATTAAGCAAGAAATTTATAAGTAAAAGTTCCTTAAAGAAGTAACTGGATGCGTTGTACGTGAAAGATGTAAGTTTTTATTCAAGACGGATAAAATCGTATGTGGTTATAAATTATAATGGATTTTAATATAGTTTTGTTAAAATTTTAGCGCAAAAGTCCTATGTACAAGTTTTACAAAGTTATACTCCCTCCGTCCCTTAATGTTTGCAATATTTCCTTTTCGGGCGTCCCAAAATGTTTGCAACATTCATTTTCTATCCATTAATTTTTCTCCATAATACCCTTACTTTATTTATTTTATTTATATTCTAACAACACTTTATCAATCATATCAACCATCTATATCATTTTTTCTATCTAATTTCCACTATTAATACATTTACTCAATTTTTTTTTTTTTTTTATCTAAAAACACTTTATCAATCAAATCAACCATCTACTCAACTTCTTTTTTCTCATCTCTCAACCATCGGTTTAACAAGAACTTCAATTCTAATAAAATTTTGAACAAACCCTTGTGGAGTTTTCGTTGTTCCATGCTTGGACACCTTTGAGGAATGATCTTGTCGAGGTGACTGTAACCACGTACAACAAAATTTGATATTATATAGAGTTGAAATTAAGATTGAAAAAGAAGATACTCCGTATAAAGATAGGCATATATGCACCTAGAAAGAGAGCAATGAGCAAGATGGTGACCATCCACTCGGCAAAGATGACGTTGAAAGTGACACCGATGCTGATTCCGAGGACGAGGGAGGGCTGAATGAGCAGCGCCAGATCATAGTCGATGAGAGGCTGCTCGTGCATCGTCGGGTGCCTCTTTGTAAGGTTGAAGAATGCTGTTACTCCTGCCGTCGCCATCACCATGCCTGTACTTGAACGTACCAACGTTACATCAAAAAATAAATCCTACTCCCTAGATATATTAATCATGTCTTAGTATGTGCGCCTACAACCCCAACAAATAATTAAACTAGCATTTGTCTCAGTAATAAGAATGAAGAATAACCCTAAAAGAGTTTCTCTAACGCATTACGCGACCGTGATCGTATTTTTGTCCAGCCAAACAATATTTAAAATGGGTAGAATAAAGTAACATAAATGAAATAGTGGACAAACAAAAGGAGACACCCGAAAAGAAAAGTGGACAAACAAATAGGGACAGAGGGAGTAGAAAAAATAGTTTGCTTACACTTTGACATGGCAGCGGCGGACTTGGTGTCGAAGCCTACGACGAGGGCAAGCATCGGGACGAAAATACCCCCACCACCGATCCCTCCAATGCTTCCCGAAGCCGCACCCACGAATCCAATGGCCGATCCCACGAGGATTCTCCATCCAAATTCCATATCCTACCAAATTAAACCAACATTTCATATATGAATTTCTCATGAAGATCGATATGATAAGAGTATATGATTTGGATACAAATACCGGCCAAACATGAGTGTAAGTAGAGAAGATCCGATGGAGGACAGACTTCTTCTGCAGCTGAAACGAACACACTTGATCCAGTGCTGCTATGCATATAACCGCCGATAAAATCGACATTAACATTCCCCCTGATCTCGCCATTGAATATTCTCCAAAATGGGATGCTATGTGTAAAATATATGGGCAAAGATTCCTGGCCAATTGCTATATTGATCGATCCGACGTGCTCCTCATAAATCTAATTATTCATGTCAACGCTTTGACATGGTCTATATGTACCAATTAATGATGATCAACATTAAGGGTAGGTACATTATGCCTAAAAAGACAAGTGAAAATATATTTTCGATAATAGGTATATTAAAATCAAAGCAATGATGAACGATGATTTAACTTGTTCTATTACTAATTTGCAACTTGATTAGCTTCACGAACACTACTAAAAAAGGAAATTGATGCATTTATAACGGTTCTTTGTTTTGTCTATTTAAGTTTTCATAATTGATGCTACGGTTCCAACCACCAACCGTGGTAATTCCGTGGTACGTAACTATGTCAATTTTAATGCATACTTTTTACTACACCAGTTAAAAATACCACGGTTTATTAGGATCATTGTAATTGAGCTATGTTTTTACGAGAAGAGTTCAAGTGAGATTATCCCTTAAAATACGAAGTGCGAAGTTTTTCGCGTTCACAGATAACAAGTTAATGTACGGAGTATAATTTAGGCGGTCATGTTCGTCATTTGAGCGATGATTTTTTTAAGGTAATTTCGAGAGAAAAGAAGAAGAAGTCAAACCCGTAGTAATTACAATTATGTGACCGCGTTCCTCACTGAAAACGTTCAAAAAATTTCATGGCCAACAATATGAACAATACCATCTAAAATATGAACATTGACATTTAATCCGTGAACGCGAAATGTTCGTACTCCATATTTTAAGACTTGTTCGCACTGGAATTTTCCTCGTGTTTATACTTTCAATTTCTGTTTACTGATAATGTTGTGTCCAATTACCTATTCTCAAAAGAGTCGTAGTAAGTAGCTTTGCTTTTCTACCACATTATATTAATATGAGCGATGTTATTCTCAACCCTTGCTCGCACAAGTAGTATCTTGTGCACTGTTTCTAGCTGATAGAGTTGGTGTTAGTTAGTCAGTTAGTTATAGTAGCCACGTGTATTTATGAGAGGAGTACGGAGAGTTTGTTTCTTTGAGTCTGTTACAACACTACATAAGTTGTAACTGATTTCATCATTAATCAATCAATTCACTCTTCTTTCAAATTTCTCTTCTTCTCTCTGAACTTAACATGGTATCAGAGCAGGGAACTTTTCGTCCGCCATTGTTGAGCTCTTGAGCTTCTTCTCTGGCTTTGTCTCACGTTTTCCGCTTCAGACTTTGATCGCTTCTCATCGATCACTTTTTCGATCGATCTCTCCTCTGATCGATTTTCCTTCTCCTCTTCTGTCCACAAATTTCCTTTTTTCTGTGACCTAATTTTTCGCCATGGAAGGCAATGCTGCAGAAACTGAAAGATTGAACAATCTTGATGAGGCAATGGCTCGCAAGCATCTTCTGGAGACATTCAATCCACTCGCCGTCAACAATTCTGATCAACCTGGGACGGCGATCGTCTCTCAAGTCTTCGACGAAAAGTGTTTCGGCAAATGGCAACGCTCTGTGAAAGTCTCACTTTCTGCGAAGAACAAATGGGGAATTGAGACAGACGCTACTTCTCGGCCGTCTGATGCTGCTCTCGTTCCAATGTGGGAGCGCTGCAATGATTTAGTTGTCGCCTGGCTTCTAAATGCTCTCAGTCCTGAAATTCGTAGCAGTGTGATCTACTATGAGACAGCTCGCGAGATCTGGGATGAACTTCAGGCAAGATTTGGTCAAACCAGTAGTGCACAACGCTTCTCCATTCAGAAGGAATTGAATGCTTTGGTTCAAGGTAAGCAATCCATTTCCACATATTTCACTAAAATCAAAACACTGTGGGATGAAATTAGGAGTTTGCGTGTGATACCTCATTGTGTGACGTGTGGAACTCTTCAATCTAATATTGTGCAAGATGATGAGCACAAACTCATCCAGTTCTTGATGGGGCTTAACGATGACTACGTTGTCATTCGAGGTAGCATTCTTATGATGCAACCAGCACCCACTGTTGCAGCAGCTTTTTCTCTTTTACTTCAAGAAGAGAAACAAAGGGAAATTGGTGCCCAATCTAAGGTTCTTGCTCAGGAAGCTGCTATGTATGCTAATTCTGGACAAAATGCTGAATAGTGAATCCAAGAGATCTTCTGTTATTTGTGGCAATTGCAAGAAGACAGGTCATAGCATTGAAAAGTGTTATCGTATCATTGGATTCCCATCAGATTTTAAGTTCACAAAAGGCAAGAAAGTAGTTGCATCTGTTCAGAATGAAGGTTGTTCTTCATCTGTCATTCCAGACATTTCTGATGTTCAATGCTAGCAGCTTATTCAGCTTCTTCAGGCCAATTCTGCTCAAGGGATCTGTGGTGCAGTAGGGACAAGCATTTCAGAATCTCACACAACACTGAATCTAGCTGGTATGTCTACTCGCCCTCTCTTTTCTGTTGGAAATTGGGTGGTTGATAGCGGGGCAAACACACACATGTGTCATGATTTTAGTCTTCTAAGTTCAGTCAAGAAATTATAGTGTCCTTTCTCTATAGTCTTGCCAAATGGAGACATATATTCAGTACATATGCAGAGAGATGTTCATTTGTCTAGCTCTTTGATCTTGACTGGAGTACTCTTTGTGCCATGCTTCAAGTTCAATCTGATTTCAGTAGCCAAGCTAACTGAACAAGAAAGTTGTGCAGTTGTGTTCACAATGAGTAAATGTCTTGTGCAGGAGCTTTCGAGGAACAAGCTCATGGAGATTGGTGATTGCAAGAATGGCATTTATGTGTTTCATCCTTCTATTGACAAGGCAGAATCAAATTCTTTACCAATTTTATTTGTTCCCATAGATTCCAAACTTTCTTGCAAGATGTGGCATAATCGTTTTGGGCATTTGCCATACTATAAACTCAAGTCCATATATGTTACTTCTTCTTTTAATAAAGATGATTTTCCCACACCTTGTGATATATGTGCTAAGGCAAGACAACAACGTCTTCCTTTTCCTTCAAGTAGTATAACAACTTCACATGTGTTTGAGTTGATACACATTGATGTGTGGGGGCCATATCACACTTCCACACGTGAAGGCTATAGATATTTCTTGACAGTCGTGGATGATTTCAGTAGAGCAACATGGACACATTTACTCACTGCTAAGAGTAATGCCTTCGACTTCATCAAGGTGTTTGTTGGCATGGTAGAAACTCAGTTTAAACAGAAAGTGAAGGTAGTCCGCTCAGACAACGCATTTGAACTTGGTTCCAGTCTAGCAACTAGACAGTTTCTGGAAGAAAAAGGGATTCTACATTAGACCTCTTGTGTTGCAACTCCACAACAAAACGGAGTCGTTGAGAGAAAACATCGTCATCTCTTGGAGACCTCACGAGCCCTTCTCTTCCAATCTGGACTGCCTACTTCCTTCTGGGGCGACTGTGTATTGATAGCAACTCATTTAATCAACCGATTCCCTACTAAGGTACTCAACAACTCCTCACCTTATGAAGTTCTGTATGGAACCAAGCCAGACTATGGGAATCTACGAACCTTTGGTTGTTTATGCTACTCTTCTCCTCTTAAAAGTGGCAGAGATAAGTTCGAACCCAGGGCTTCCAAGTGTTTATTCCTAGGATACCCGTTTGGAAAGAAAGGCTATAAGCTCCTCAATCTTGATAGCAACACTATACAGATATCCAGGGATGTAGTATTCTATGAGCATATTTTCCCATACCTAAACACAACTCCCTCAAACATTTTGTTTCCCCCACCCACCTCCTCAGATCATTCCCAACCTGATCCTTCTTTTCTCACGCCAGTACCTTCATTTACTGGTGTTCCTACCCCTCAAACACCCGACAGTCCACCTAATATCAATAATGACCCTATCACTGATATTTCTCAAGACAACTCACAAACTCATATCATTCATATCTCACAAAATCAACCTCCTTCATCTTTTTCTTCCAGGCCCACTCGACAGCATAACATGCCTGCTTATTTGCAGGACTATGTTTGTAATGCAGTAGAAACTGAATCTTTTGAACTTTGCCCACATACTCTTACATCCACTCTTCCCATAGCTTTTAGCTTCCATGTACTATCTTCACCCACCGTGCCCATTGATACAGAACCAACATCTTTTCGAGAAGCAAGTCTTGATCCACGTTGGATCGAGGCTATGTGACGAGGCGAATTTGTCGTATGCCAAGCCAAGTAATCCTAACAAACTCACTAACAAGTATAGTAGGCAAGCAAGGGTCGAATCCCAAGGGAATCAGGTTATCGATTCTTAAAGTTATAATAATGATTAACGAGTGTAAGTAACCAAAGGGGGGGGGGGGTTGTATGTTTTAAGAACAAAGTAACGAAGGTTGATTTGGATTGTAAATATATCAATGGAAGGTGTTTCACTTGACAATTATCCACTAACAGATTAACAAGTTGATCATAAACTCCTTTTAATCCTATGTCGAATTACTCATATGATCGTTCTAGTCCCTGTTCTAATGTAGTTATTAGTCCAACTAGTCCTAATAACCCTTACTCAACTATAATCTTGAAACTATCAAGATTCAATAATAAAGCAGCTTTAAGTTCACAATTGACATTCATAACTAGTTCATGCAAATTGTGTGTGCTACAAACAAGTATGGTATTTCAACTAGAAATAACCAAACAATAGCAATATGAATGAGATGAAACTACTTAGATGGCCAATCTAAATGAGCAAATCTAATTCAATAGCAATACACACAAGAGAATAGAGACAACCATAAGAGTAGAACAAAGGAAAGAAATCTTACAACTTAATCAATCCGAAAGCTTCAAATGTCAAGCAAAACAAATGGACTTAGCAACTCATGAAGTTCTTGAGGAAAAACTCTCAAAACATGGAAATGGAATGTGGAAGATTATGGAAGATCATTCACACCTAAAACCTATAAATCTCTGCAGAATTAAACTGACAAATTGAAGCTAAAAACGTTATAAAAACGTTACAAAACTTAACACAACATACTAAATCGGGCAAATGAAGAAAGTCTTCTCTAGCGGATTTCCGCGATCGCGGTTTGGGACCCGCGATCGCGGATTTTCTTCTGATATCTGGCTTCTTCAGATGGCATTTCCGCGATCGCGGTTTGGGACCCGCGGTCGCGGAATTTCTTCTGTGATCTTGGCTGGTCCAGTAGGTTTCCCGCTATCGCGGTTTGGTACCCGCGATCGCGGATTTGGCTTCTGTGGCTTCCTTGGCTTCGTCTTCAGCTGCTTCCAATGCTACCTGTGGTCTTCTTCAGCTTTGACTCCTCTTGTTATGCTTCAATGCTCCGCATCATCTTCTGTAATCTCACATGTGACTCAACTCTCCAGAACTCCATGATTACAGAATACATCATAACATCTAGCATAATCCTATACAAAATGAGCTAATAACCTATAGTAGCGCTATGTAAAATACCGCTTATCAAAATCCCCCATACTTAGACCTTGCTCGTCCCCGAAAGCTAAATGAAACTTACCCTTACAATCAACACACATAGATCTCAGGAAGTATAGAGAAAGAATGAACTACAAGTTACAAGCACACTTCGCCTCCAAACACCATAGTGAGTACAAAAGATAAATCTAATCCTAGCTCCAAATTCCTCCATAGTGGCCTACCCTTTCCTCCTTATATCACCACCTTCTTATGACACCTCGCCAACAGCAACAAATGGTCCTAAGACACTCATTTCACTCATTCTGCCTAGGCGCCCCGAAGGGTTTTCACCTAGCCACTCATTTCATTTTGCTAGATTACTCACAATTGGCTCACATCTCTCAAGTCCACTTTTGCCACAGCCTAATGTCGACCAGACTACCTGCTTATTGCATGAAACCGCCCTTTCGGGTTTTCAGCCCATCCCAGGATTTTCATTTGCATTTTTTAACATATTTGTAGCTTTTTCTGTTTTTTTTTATTATTATCATTATTATTATTATTTTTTAAAAACAAATACGAACTGAATTCAAAGAACCGAATGGAAACTACTCTAAAGATAAGCAGTAAACTAAATCCCTCTCCCCCATACTTGAAGTACACAATGTCCTCAGTGTGAAAGACATAGAAAATAAATGAGGAAGAGAAGCGAGTAGCTCACTGATCCGGGTTACCCGGTGGTGGAAGATCGGGGTTCTGATGGAACCAAGAACGACGAACTTCCTCTCTCCAGCCCTGAAATTCCAGCTGCATCCCACTCATCGACTGCTGCAAACCGCGCATATCAGCAGCATAAGACGACCTGAAGGAGTCAAACTCAGAGTAGAACTGAGTGTAACTCTGCTGCATCCCCTGCATCTGATCAAACAACCTCTGCTCCCAGGGGATACTGGAGCTATCAGCAGCTCCACCAGACGTACCGACGCCAAACTGTGCCTGAGCATCAGGCATCATCTCATCATCGGCGTCATCAGCAGCCATAACCGGCTCTCGAATGGTGATCCTACCCCGTGCACGACGTCTAGCGGGGGCACGAGGTGCAGTGGGAACAAGCGCCAGCCGGAAAGTCTCAGCAGGACCGTAGACAAAAGGATGAGGCATGGCTATCTCAGGCTCACCAACACATACCCATGCGTTAGGACTACCCCGCAACAGATGGACGGTGGACCGGAGGAACCGCAGATCATACTCAAAAGGCCCAACAGAAGGGTCAGGACTACCCTCCACATCAAGATCTTCAAAGTCGTCAACTACCGCCTGCACAATCAAAGTGATCATGCCTCCCAAGGCAATCTTTCCCTTGGCTTTGTTCCGGGCGGCTTTGCAAGAAGCAACAAAGAGCCAAACCCAATCGGGGGTAAGCTCACACTTCAACATGAGACTAAAGAGATACTTGAGCACATAACCAGGAACCTTGTTGAGCTCAGTCATGCCAAAGAAGGCCATGGCTAACACCTTGTGTGTCAGCCTGAGACAGGGATGAGAGACCTGATAATTGTAGTCGTTCCCATTAGCCACATATGAATGTGGCGATCACCCACACCGTCCTCATAGTTATCCGAGGGACCACGTGTGATCCCCAAGATATCTCTCAGTTGCTCTGCAGAAACAGTATATTGCTGCCTCTTGTAGATGAAAGTAATAGCAGCAATTGTATCATCCTGGTTCCTCGTCCTCAAGGTGGAAAGAAACTGACGCGACAAGTCCACGTGGGAGGGCGCGGAAAGTTCCATGAACCCGCCCAACCCAGCATGGTCGAGCATAGCTTGAGTACATTCCGCCATACCCAAATCCTCAAGGGTAGGGACATGGAAGAACCGAGTCGCAAGTGACTTCTTTCCCTTAAGAGTGGCAGCATACGATTTCACCTGCTTTTGCCCCTCAACATCATTCTTATGAGAGCGCGACATTTCAACGGACCAAATAACAAATTCCACAATCCAACAACAAACGCCACACAACAAATTCCACAATCCAACAATCAACGCACACAAATTCGAAAACAATCCACAACAGCAGCAACAACAGCACAGAAGCCCTCCCCGAGGCGAAACAAGCAACAAACAATAATCCGGAGCCGAGAAGAGAGACTTACAAAACCGAGCAAGGAAGTCGGACAGAAGAAAATCAGCGATCGCGGGTAGATTTCCGCGGTCGCGGAAAAGCTACTGGAGTTGGAGGTGGAAATCCGCGGTCGCGGGTATAATTCTGCGGTCGCGGAAATCTAGGTAGAGCTGTTGGTCTTCTGACGCCAAATCCGCGGTCGCGGAATTCGAGACGGTGGCGGATCTGGGCACGACGAACAGAACCGGTGGTAAGTGACTCCGGTGGGAAGCGAATCAGTGGCTCGATGAGGGCTGAAACGTGGAGGGCCTCCGGCGAGTGGTAGGGTTGACGGCGAGAGGAGATTGAAGGAGGGAGTGGGTGAGTTTGTGGTGGTGGTCGACGGCGAGAGGATGCCGAGGCTCCGATGAGAAGTTTGGCTTGAGTTCGTCGGGAGGGAGTCGACGGCGAGGAGATGGCTGTTTCGGTGAGGGTTTGAGTGGTGGAGGGTTTTGGTGAGGGAATTTGTGAGGAAAGTGGGAGTGGGGGGCTGCTATGGTGGGGGAAGAAGAGGGGTGAGGTTAGGTTAATTTTGGGGAAAGGTGATGGGAGGAGATTTTTAGGAGAAATTGGAGTGAGATGAGAAATTGGAGAGATGGAGAGATTTTGAGGAAAAATTGGTGAGATGGAGAGAAATTGAGATGTAGGGTTTGGTGGGGGAGAAATTGAGAGGAAAATGGAAGAAATTAGGGAGATGTTGGGTTTTTTATTTTCTTTTTATTTTCAAAACACGAAAGGGAACAACCGTCAATTCCTTTAGTCACAGTGAGACGCTGGGCGTCCAAATAATACCGACAATTCCCGTGCTTTATTCCTACAGGTTAGTAAACAAAAGAAAACACAACAAGCAAAAATAAATAAAATAAAATATAGTCGAAAAGAAATACCTTGGGTTGCCTCCCAAGCAGCGCCTTGGTTAGAGTCGTAGCTCGACTTGAAACTACGTTCTCAATTTTCAACACTTGGCTCTTCTAGAGCCATCTCATCCAAAGATTCCTTGGTGAACCCTTCATGGTAAAGTTTTAACCTTTGACCATTCACCTTGAAAACATTGTGGTTGTCTTTGTCAAACAACCCCACGACGCCATGAGGAAAGACGCGAGCTACAACATAGGGCCCATTCCAACGGGATCTCAGCTTCCCATGGAAAAGTTGAAGGCGAGACTGATAGAGTAAGACTTTATCTCCCACTTTGAAGTCTTTTCTCAATATATTCTTGTCATGTCAAGCCTTCGTATTCTCCTTGTAGATCACAACATTTTCATACGCATCCCGGCGTATCTCCTCCAACTCTTGGATTTGCAATTTTCTGAACTCACCTACAGCATCCATCTCCATGTTGCACTTCTGCACCGCCCACCATGCCTTGTGTTCCAGCTCCACTGGAAGGTGGCAAGCTTTGCCGAATACAAGTTGAAAAGGAGACATACCAATAGGCGTCTTGTAGGCGGTTCTATACGCCCAAAGTGCATCATCCAATCTCAGACTCCAATCCTTCCTATTCGGAGCAACCGTCTTCTCAAGGATCCCCTTGATCTGCCTATTGGACACTTCAGCTTGTCCATTGGATTGGGGGTGGTAAGCGGTAGAGACCCGTTGAGTGACATGATACTTCTCCAAAAGCGCACTCACCGTTTTGTTACAAAAGTGAGTTCCTTGGTCACTAATGAGAGCCTTGGGTATCCCGAAACGAGAAAAGATATTCTCTTTCAAGAAACCTGCTACCACTTTGGAATCATCAGTTTTGGTGGCCTTCGCTTCCACCCATTTGGAAACGTAGTCCAGCGCAAGCAATATATATAGATTCCCAAACGAGCTAGGAAAGGGTCCCATGAAATCGATACCCCAAACATCAAAAATCTCGCAAAAGACTAATGGTGTTTGTGGCATCTCATTTCTTTTAGAGATTTTTCCGACCCTTTGGCATCGATCGCAGGCTTTGCAAAAGGCGTAAGCATCCCGAAAGATGTGTGGCCAATAAAAACCTGCGTCCAATACCTTCCTAACTGTTTTGTTTGCCCCAAAATGTCCCCCACATGCAGGAGAATGACAAAAAGTTAAAACAAACTTTCATTATCCGGGAGGCATCGTCGGATTACTTTGTCAACGCAATGTCTCCATAGGTAGGGGTCATCCCAAACATAGTAGTGCGATTCCCCTTGATCTTGTCTTTTTGAGCTTTTGTGTAGTTCGGCGGGAATTCTTCGCGAACCAGATAGTTCACTATGTTGGCATACCAAGGCTTGAGAGACCGGAAGGCGAGAAGTTCGTACTCGGGATCCCGGTGAATAAATTCACCGTCCAGAATTCCGCGGTCGCGGCTAGATGCCACGCGATCGCGGAAAACTCTCTGTTGCAATTCCGCGATCGCGGATTGGGTCCCGCGGTCGCGGATTTCTTGCTGTAGAAACCCGAAATAAGTTTTCATCCGGGAACGTACCTTGGACCTGAGCCTTGAATTCACCATCTTCTTGCACAATCCGACTCAGATGATCAGCTACCGAGTTCTCGACTCCTTTCTTGTCCCGGATTTCCACATTGAACTCGCTCAAAAGTAAGACCCATCGTATGAGTCTCGGCTTGGATTCCTTCTTCGTCATGAGATAACGAAGAGCAGTGTGATCAGTGTGGATAATTACCTTTGTGCCCAACAAGTACTGTCGAAATTTCTCCAGGGCAAACACCACAGCTAACAACTCCTTTTCTGTGGTGGAGTAGTTCCTCTGAGCGCCATTCAAGGTTGTGGAAGCATAATAGATCACATGCATTGCTCTTCCAACCTTTTGACCAAGAACAGCTCCCACCGCATAATCACTGGCATCACACGTGATCTCAAAAGGTAGAGACCAATCGGGTACCTGAATAATGCGTGCCTCAGTGAGGTGGGATTTCAGAGTGTCGAATGCTTTCTTGCACTCGGTAGACATCTCAAAGGTCACTTCCTTCTTCAAAAGCTCACATAGAGGTGTTGAGATCTTTGAAAAGTCCTTAATAAACCTGCGATAGAAACCTGCATGGCTTAGAAAAGAACGCACTTCACGCACATTAGTAGGATAAGGCAACGATTGAATGATGTCAATCTTTGCCTTATCGACCTCAATACCCCTAGCTGAAATTATATGACCCAAAACAATACCTTGTTCAACCATAAAGTGACACTTTTCAGAATTCAACACTAAATTAGTGTCTACACATCTTTTAAGCACAAGTGACAAATGGTGTAAACATGCATCAAAGCTATCCCCATGTACCGTAAAATCATCCATGAATACCTCAATGAAATGCTCAATATATTCCGAGAAGATACTTACCATACATCGTTGAAAAGTCTCATGTGCGTTACATAATCCAAAAGGCATTCTACGATATGAAAAAGTGCCAAAAGGACATGTAAAGGTTGTCTTCTCTTGATCTTCGGGCGCAATGGCCACCTGAAAATAACCTGAGTATCCATCCAAGAAGCAATTTCAAGCATTTGATCAATGAAAGGTAAAGGAAAGTGATCCTTTCGAGTCACCGCATTCAGCTTACGGTAGTCAATGCATACCCTCCAACCTGTTTGAGCTCTAGTGGGAACCAACTCACCATGTTGATTCTCAACAACTGTAATGCCCCCCTTCTTAGGGACACATTGTGTTGGACTTACCCATTGACTATCCGAGATGGGAAAGATCATGTCAGCTTGGAGAAGTTTCAGCACCTCCTTCTTGACCACCTCCATCATAGGTGGGTTTAATCTTCTTTGGGGTTGCCTAGAGGGCTTAGCTCCTTCCTCAAGTAGGATCATGTGCATGCAGGTGGAAGGGCTAATTCCCTTGATGTCGGCAATAGTCCACCCAAGAGCTGTAATGTGCTCTTTCAACACCATCACCAATCTCTTCTCTTGCTCATCTGACAACTTACTAGAGATGATTACCGGGAGGGTATCATTCTCTCCAAGAAAAGCATACTTCAGGTGCTCTGGCAATTGCTTAAGCTCAATCACTGGTTCCTGCAAAACAGAAGGAATGAGCTTTTCGCTCTCCAAAGTCAGTAACATGGGCATGCCGGCCAAAGATCTACCTGAAGTGTCTAGCTGAGCTAGAACCCTATGAATATCAGGAGAAAGAGAGAGAGATTAACTTGTGGTGGGTGAATGATGCTGTTTTCCATAACACATTGCAATTCATCTAAGCCAAAGATATTAAAAGTATCCTGAACTATAGGATCAATCACATCAATAGAACAAATAGAAGCAGCATCTTCAATGGGGTGCTTCATAGCATAAAAAATATTGAATTGCACAACTTCCCCATCAAACTCTAAAGTAAGAGACCCACTAGCTAGATCAATCTTTGTGTTAGCGGTTCTCATAAAAGGCCTTCCTAACAAAATAGGTGCAGCCTGACCATCATGTTCCATGTCTAACACAAAGAAGTCAGCAGGAAAGAACAAATTATCAACCATAACCAAAACATTTTCAACTACACCTTTAGGATAAACAGTGGACCTATCAGCTAGTTGAATAATTATTCTGGTTTCATGAAGAGGACCTAAACCAAGCATCTTATACAACGAGTAAGGCAAAACATTTATAGATGCACCAAGATCAAGAATAGCTCTCTCAAAGTGAGTATCACCTATACGACAAGGAATGCTTACTATGCCCGGATCGCTGCACTTCTTAGGCATATGCCTTTGGAATACAGCGGAGACACGCTCGCTTACCGTCACCTTCTGTTGTCCCTTCAATTTTTTATTCCTCTTGATGGTGCAGAGTTCCTTCAAGAACTTAGCATATCTAGGAATATTTTTAATGAGTTTGAGTAAAGGGATATTTACCTCACATTTGTTGAAGGTTTCGAATAGCTCCTTATCATTTTCCGGCCTTCTCGTATCCTTTAGAGCATCGGGAAAAGGAGCGAGAGGTTTGGTTGAGTTGAGAGGTGGGAAGTCGGGGCAAACATAGTTGTCTTGTCTCAATCGGAAGTCGCCGGTCCTCGACCTCAGCTCCAGCATCTTTTGAAAACTCCTCAACTTCGGACTCACCAGGAACATTTCCGCGATTGCGGCTGTCAGTCCGCGGTCGCGGATTTGCACCGGTTTCCCCAGAAGATATTCCGCGATCGCGGATTTCATCCCGCGGTCGCGGAATTCCCATTGTTTCACCAGAACAACTTCCGCGATCACGGTTCTCGTCCCGCGGTCGCGGATTCTCACCTGTTTCATATTCTACCTTTTCAGCAGCAGCATTTTCCAACACTTTTTCACTCCTTGTTGTCACAGCACTAAAATTTCTGGTCGGATTCACTACCGTTTGAGATGGTAGAGAATTGGATTTTTGCTGTGCAAGAGTGGTCACAGCTTCAGCCAACTGCCCTATCTGTTTCTCCATGTTCTTGATACTAGACTCAGTAGTTTGGACATGGGTTGTGAAATGCTAAGTCAATGATCTCAACATATCTGTAGTTGAAGGTCCAGAATTGGGTCATGGGGCTTGAGCTTGAGGTTGGGGTTCATTCTGATCACGCCATCTGAAATTTGGATGATCTCTATACCTCCGGTTGTAGTTGTTCTGCTGATCATTTCGAGGTCGTGGAGGTCCATATCCACCAGCAGCATTGACTTCAGCAACATCATCATCTTGAAGCTCAGGGCATTTGTTTGTAAAATGAGAAGGGTCAGAGAAAATACCACATGCCTTTACCTGCTGTTGTCCTTTGTGCAGCTGAGAGATCATCTTCTTTAGCTCAACGAGCTCGGTCATAAGAGCGGGGTCTCCTGAGCTTGTGCCATTCACTCCTTTCCTAGTGTATGTCCTACCAAAACTCCTAGTACTCTCAGCCATGTCTTGCAACTTTTCCATGGCATCTTCTGGTGTCATGTTGAGAATACTCCCACCACAAGCAGCGTCTACCATTCTCCTTTCATGATTAAGGAGACCATTGCAAACATGTAGGACCAGGTCCTTGGTATCATACCCATGAAAAGGGCAACTAGCACACAACCCCTTGAAACGCTCAAGGTAATCATAGAGAGTCTCATCTTCACCTTGCTCTACATGGGCAATTTCCTTCTTTAGAGATTTGCCTTTTTAACCGGAAAATACTTACCCAAGAACACCTTGTGCAACTTCTCCCAGCTATGTACCGAACCGGTAGGCAAATGATAATACCAGGACCTAGCACCATCTTTCAAAGTGAACCCGAAGGCTCTCATCTTGATCTGCTCCTCAGTGACATTTGGTGGTTTGGTTGTCATGCAAGTGTCATGGAATTGGTTCAAATGCATGATCGGATCCTCACCAGGCAAACCATGGAATGTGGGAAGCAGATTGATCACCCCTGACTTGAGCTCAAAAGTCACCCCATGAGCAAGGGGTGGAAGAACCACAACTTGAGGTTGTTGTGTCAGATTGGGAGTAGTACGCTCCCTCAATGTGCGGACGACACCGCCGTCTCTTAGAGCATTTGCATCTTGTTGCGCCTCAAGCAATGCCCGTTGGGCATTAACAACTAACTGAATTCAGCCAATTGACGTTGGGTGTCAGCAAGAGCTCTTTGCTCGGGAGTCAACTGAGCGCCTTCCATTGCACCTGTATCAGTCTCAACTCTGTTCTCTCTCTGATTTCTATGGAAAGTCCTCTCGATTTCTGGATCAAGAATAAAAAGAGACTGATTAGTAGAACGGGCTTTGACCATTCACTAGTCAACACTAAGGTCAATCAAAATAAGAATTTTAAAGAAAAGAAAATTTGACTCCTCGGCAACGGCGCCAAATTTGACGAGGCGAATTTGTCGTATGCCAAGTCAAGTAATCCTAACAAGCTCACTAACAAGTATAGTAGGCAAGCAAGGGTCGAATCCCAAGGGAATCAGGTTATCGATTCTTAAAGTTATAATAATGATTAACGAGTGTAAGTAACCAAAGGGGGGGTTGTATGTTTTAAGAACAAAGTAACGAAGGGTGATTTGGATTGTAAATATATCAATGGAAGGTGTTTCACTTGACAATTATCCACTAATAGATTAACAAGTTGATCATAAACTCCTTTTAATCCTATGTCGAATTACTCATATGATCGTTCTAATCCCTGTTCTAATGTAGTTATTAGTCCAACTAGTCCTAATAACCCTTACTCAACTATAACCTTGAAACTATCAAGATTCAATAATAAAACAGCTTTAAGTTCAGGAATGGATAGATACATGCAATACCATAGACAACTAGTCAGATACTCGACACGTACTCAATTCTCTTCACAATTGACATTCACAACTAGTTCATGCAAATTGTGTGTGCTACAAACAAGTATGGTATTTCAACTAGAAATAACCAAACAATAGCAATATGAATGAGATGAAACTACTTAGATGGCCAATCTAAATGAGCAAATCTAATTGAATAACAATACACACAAGAGAATAGAGACAATCATAAGAGTAGAACAAAGGAAATAAATCTTACAACTTAATCAATCCGAAATGTCAAGCAAAACAAATGGACTTAGCAACTCATGAAGTTCTTGAGGAAAAACTCTCAAAACATGGAAATGGAATGTGGAAGATTATGGAAGATCATCCACACCTAAAACCTATAAATCTCTGCAGAATTAAACTGACTAATTGAAGCTAAAAACGTTATAAAAACGTTACAAAACTTAACACAACATACTAAATCGGGCAAATGAAGAAAGTCTTCTCTGGCGGATTTCCGCGATCGCGGTTTGGGACCCGCGATCGCGGATTTTCTTCTGATATCGGGCTTCTTCAGATGGCATTTCCGCGATCGCGGTTTGGGACCCGCGGTCGCAGAATTTCTTCTGTGATCTTGGCTGGTCCAGTAGGTTTCCCGCGATCGCGGTTTGGTACCCACGATCGCGGATTTGGCTTCTGTGGCTTCCTTGGCTTCGTCTTCAGTTGCTTCCAATGCTATATGTGGTCTTCTTCAGCTTCGACTCCTCTTCTTATGCTTCAATGCTCCGCATCATCTTCTGTAATCTCATATGTGACTCAACTCTCCAGAACTCCATGATTACAGAATACATCATAACATCTAGCATAATCCTATACAAAATGAGCTAATAACCTATAGTAGCGCTATGTAAAATACCGCTTATCACTATGTCACAGGAATTTGGGGCACTGGAGCTTAATCACACATGGGACCTTGTTTCTCTTCCTCCTGGCAAAAGACCAATCGGGTGCAGATGGGTATTCAAAGTTAAAAGAAAGGCAGATGGCTCAGTCGAACGGTTCAAAGCACGACTAGTTGTCCAAGGATTCGCACAACGGGAAGGTGTTGATTACACCGAAACTTTTTCGCCGGTTGTAAAGATAACCATTGTTAGGAGTTTGGTGAGTCTAGCAGCTAAGAGAAAATGGCAAGTTTATCAACTTAACGTCAACAATGCATTCCTCCATGGGAAACTTCACGAGGAAGTTTATATGAAGCTCCCACCTGATTTGCAGACAGATGACTCCACCAAAGTATGTCGCCTTCGCAAGTCACTTTACGGTCTCAAGCAAGCTTCGAGACAGTGGTATGCTCGCCTCTCTGTTGCACTACGGTCTAAAGGTTTTGTCCAGTCTTTGAATGACTATTCCCTATTTTTAAAGAAGACTCCTTCCTCTACAGTTTTTTTGGTTGTGTACGTTGATGATATCCTCATCACGGGTGACTCTTTGGAAGAAATTGTGCAAATCAAGTCCTTTCTACATGAAGAATTTCGGATAAAGGATCTAGGGCTTCTCAATTTCTTTCTGGGCATTGAGTTCTTAACTCATCCAAAAGGAGTAATCCTAACACAAAGGAAGTTCATTTCTGAGATGCTTGCTGAATTTGATTGCACAGATATGAAACCATTGCTTACTCCTCTGGAACTACACTGCAAATTGGACCCTAATGAAGGTGACCCAATTTCTGTTCCTTCTCGCTATTGAAAGCTTGTAGGCAAATTAAATTTCTTGGTGCACATCAGGCCAGATATTGCCTTTTCTGTGCAACACTTAAGTTAGTATCTTCAGACCCCTTGTGAACCACATTTCTTTGCTGCCATACATACTCTCTGGTACCTTAAAGGGACTGTAAACTTGGGAATTTTGCTTTCTGATCTTCCAGATTACTCCCTCAAGGCCTTCTGCGATGTTGACTGGGCTGCGTGCCCTCATTCTCGACGTTCAATCAGTGGTTTCATTGTGTTTTTTGGAGGCTCGCCGGTGTCTTGGAAATCCAAGAAGCATCAGACTGTCTCCCTATCTTCAGCCGAGGCTGAGTACAGATCTATGCGTAGAATTTGTGCTGAACTGGCTTGGCTCTCTCGATTATTCCATGAGTTTGGTGTCTTTGATATTCATCTTATTGCCCTTAAATGTGATAACCTTGCATCTATTCACATCGCTCGCAATCCAGTCTATCATGAACGGACCAAGCATGTAGATCTGGATTGCCACTTTGTCCGAGAGAAACTCTTGGAAGGATTGATTTCTATCTCACACGTGCCTACTCGTCTTCAGCTAGCTGACATTCTGACTAAGCCGCTCACTGGCATTCAACATCATGGTGTTCTTGGCAAATTGGGTGTAGTATCTCCTACCCTCCAATTTGAGGGGGGCTGATAGAGTTGGTGTTAGTTAGTCAGTTAGTTATAGTAGCCACGTGTATTTATGAGAGGAGTGTACGTGCATGGAGAGTTTGTTTCTTTGAGTCTGTTACAACACTAGATAAGTTGTAACTGATTTCATCATTAATCAATCAATTCACTCTTCTCTCAAATTTCTCTTCTTCTCTCTGAACTTAACACTAGCTTTCTTTTTCACTTGAATCAAACCGAAGCCGCAAAATTATTTGTAGTTGCAATGGTTACTCTTGAGTTGTGATCTATGTGGAAAGTTACAAGCAATGCATTGCATTTTCAATACTTTTTACTCTTGAGCCTTCTGAGTTTCATTGTTAATTTTTCACGGTGGAAAACTATAAAAGTAAGTATTACAGTAATTTTCAGCATAACTTCTGTAAACTTTATAAATAACCGTGGTGAAAGTCTTTTCCCACTAGTGAAAGACCACCAATGAAAAATGTCCTCAAATTTGTGTATTGACTCCAAATTAATTAACATGGAATTGGTGAAGCTAGAGAAGATAAAAAACACTAGCTAGCTAGGAACAAAGGCTCTCAAATCCCATGTATTCTTTGTTCCCAATCTTATAGATGGCGTCTATAATGCCACTAGTGCCTGCATGCATAGACAACACAAAACCACAAAACATAAAAAAAGAATTGATACTTATTGAAAAGTATTAAATGTTAAAAGTATTAATTGTTAAAAGTAATTAATGTAACTTTTATATATATATATATATATCTTAATATAATATAAAGCTAAATAATCGGTAATAAATTACAAACAATAAATACTACTCCAAAATTGAATGCCTCAACTAAACTCTAAATTTCGGATTCAATTCTTTATTATGCAGATTGGGCCAATATTGGGCCTCGGTTTGGCCTCTTGATGGGCTTTTTTTCCTTTCAGTTAGGGTTTGCAGGCAATCCATTCGTACTCTCCAGAATCGGTGAGGCGAAGTTGATCATGTCTTCGGCCGATCCGACGCAGCGTTTACTCTCTCCTTTGCTTGGAGATCTCTCGCATTCGTGTAAAGCTGCGTCTACCATCGTCTCGATTGACGAATTCTCGAAGGCGTGGAAGATCTGTTTCAGATTTGAGATTTTCGAGGAGGAGAACGGAAGCTTCGAGGGAGTCATGTCGCAAGAACCAGCCGCAGCAGAACAAAAACGAGAGCAAGCCTCTTCAGAACGGATCTGCTAACTCTCGCCTTTGGTATGTACCTCATCCGCCCTTCCTCTCCTTTGTAGCTTTCAAATCGGTGTATTTTTCTTCATCTTTCATGTACAGATCTGGAACTTAGCGGTTCATTTAGCTTATTCAACTATAATTGTTCATTGAAATTTTGAAGGAAACCCTAATCTGTACTGCATCCGCTCTTTAACTTCTTTCACGGAGTTGGTTCGATTGCACTATTGTTTTCTGTTGTTTAAGCTGAATTCGGTTAAGAGAGGAATTCTTCTATTTGCATTTGTTGCTGACCTAAGAAATTATTGGAATAGTTGATTCCTTAGTAGGAAGTGAATGTGTGTGTTTTTTAGGGTTTAGGGAGTAAAAGTGAAGTTGCCTGATTCATCAGGAGTATGTTTTATGTTTAAGATCTCCTTGACAACAACTCAATATATCCTTCTGGTTATTATGCTTAATGCCTAATCTTTTGGATGTTTCTATTGTCATCGGAATCATCGCCAAAAGAGATGATTCCGATGACAATAGTGAGGATGAAGAGAATAGGAATGACGTGGTTGAGGAGAGCAAAAAGAAGGAGAAGAAGCCGAAGGTGACTGTCGCTAAGTTTTTGGAATAATGTTTTGATTCATTCTTGGAATAAGGTTGTCAATGGCTCTTAAGGTAATGTTTTGATTCATTTTTAGATTCATTTTCAGAATAAGATATGTTACTGCTTTGTTTTAATTTATGTAGTCGGTTATGTTTGCAATGGCCGATGGAATTGTCCTCAGTCTGGGAAATCTATTTACTCAAGATGCGCATGGGCCTTTGTCGGGCTGTCAGTTGTCGAGGTGATGACTGCAAGCATCACAGTCGTCATAGGTATTAAAATAAAAACTTGCAGCGGTTAATTTGTTGATCGCCACCCATGTTTCTCACTTCTAGATGCGTTCTATTGTTCAGATTTCTGTTTTGACGACTGCTCTTTATACCTTCATTCAAGTGAGAAGATGGGACACTCGAACGTTTGAAATTCGCATCCCAAGAGCTATGGTCCGGGCTCTCGCCTTTGGTATGTACCTCATCCGCCCTTCCTTTCATTGTTTGTGGTGTCTGATTGTTTAGATGTACGAATCAGGTCTAAAATTTAACGATTCTCTGAACTTTTTTTTGTTCTGGAAGCCGAGTTTGCAGGAACTCTCACGGTTTGATCCGCAAGTACGGGCTAATGTGTTGCAGGCAATGCTTCCGCAGCAATGCCAAGGAGATTGGCTTCATTAAGGTGACTCTTTTGCTTCAATCATTGTTTCTCTAAGTTGCATAGCAATGGTGTTGTATGTGATTGGAATGTTTGTAGTGTTTATTTTGTCATGTCTAATTGTTCCGATTTCATTGATAATGCATACAGATTAGATAGTTTTATTTTCTAACTGCGACTTTGATAATGCTTGCAAGTTATGTTAAGTATAGGTCTTTGGTTGCCCATAGCTTGGTATACAAACTTCAAACGATGTACATTCAGCTTTGAAGTTAACTTTTTCTTAACGTGTCATGATAGATCTTAGCCTCTAATAAACCATTTCTCTCATCAAGTTAAATCTTAAAATGCACAACTTCTCTATACCTTTATACATAAAAAGTATCAATTTGTAAATTTAGAGTGTATAGCAAGTTAGTAATACCCTTTTTCTGGTCTTGAGTGATAGGAAGGTGATGCTTCTGTAGCTACTGAGGAAGCTAAGAAGAGCAAGCATGTAGAAAGAAAGTTGGAGAAGTGCCAGCAGGGCCGCACTTTGGATTCTCATATTGAGGAACAGTCTAGCGGTGGACGTCTTTTGGCCGCTATCTCATCTCGCCCTGGCCAATGCGGAAGAGCTAATAGGTATGTACACTTGGAATACTACTTTTTTTTGTTTATAAGCCTTCTTCATTATTGATGTTCACATGTATAAAATGTGATTGCGGATACATCTTGGAAAGCAAAAACTTGAGTTCTACGTGAAGAAACTCCAGCGCAAGAAGGGAAAGGTTGCTGCTTAATAATACATTTTTGATGTGAGCCTTCAACACCATTTAGGGTTTTATCTAAAAAAAACTGAATGGTATCTAATAGAATTAATCTTTGATAACAATGATTCAATTGTGTCTTTGTTTATATATATACATGATTATGTGCATTGGAGAGGTTAATTGACATAATTCGTACTCCGTATATTGTTGCAGTACAAATTCTCATATTGATTAATGTGATTCTCGACTTCTCCACAACCTTCAAGGTCACGATTGGTTGCGGCTCATGTGGCTTCTGCCTAATGAAAAGGTCTATTTCCCTTATTTCAACCTAAATCTCTATTACGATTTAGTGATGAATGAAAAAGGATGTGCACTTCATTCTCATCTTTTGCTGAATTATTCATTTGGTGGACGTGTTTGTTTTTCTAAATTTTCAAGGGTCAGATTCGGTTTAGTTTAGAATTGGGAATAAGTATAAGCTTTGCCTGAAGCTTGGTAGTTGCTTCTTAGCAGCAGAGCATAACCTTTTGATTATATGACAGTGTTTGTTTCAAACTTTCAATCCAATTAATGGATTTGGTTTTTGGTTGCAGAAAACAAAGTCATCTGATCATGCTCATATATTGGTTATATAATCTTTTTTAGTTGAGGTGAGTTTCACTCTTCTCTATGTATATCTGCTTTATACTCAAATTTGTTTGTTTCTAGCAAGTTTAAGCTACTTAATCTTTCTTCATAATGCTCCAGTGTCATTTCTAGCTTCAACTTGATGTTCAGTCACATTTCACATACCTGTTATCGCTTAAATGTAGTAATTAGAGGATTTTCTAGACTTCCACATGAAAACTAAAGGTTGTTTCTACATTTTGATCATGAATTGGCAGCTATTGCATTGCTTAATGTTTCCATGGCTTACATGCATGCACATTCTTGGATGCATATACTGGATATGAGACAATGGTAATATGTTTGTTGTGGTTGGGGCAAGCAGAATTAAACAATTTGATTTGATCCATGCCAGTTCAAGAAAGTTTGTTCTTTGACAAGGGAAATGATAAAAATAAATGCAGAATCTGATACAGTGCTATTCCAACCTATCTAAGTTGTTGTGTAGTTAACATGTGTCAATTGAATTCATCCAAAAGAGTAGGGTGAAAGAGATTGGAAAAATTAGTGGTGTAGTGTCTATAGATCTGAATTGGTGGGATTGGAGTTCAAAAGGGCTATAAGATTCTTAAATATGAATTGGTGGGATTGTGTCAATTGTCAACTTGCATCATGAACTATATTCCATTGCTTCTTTCTGTATTCAGGTCACCAATCTTTCCTGATGATTTTAGTGTCTTTGAGCTTGCATCTGCAAAAGCTGCTCAACACAGGCTTGATCGTGGTGTTTGGACAAGTGTGCGGTTTGGGGATATGAGGTGTGCATTAGCAGGTATGCGTCATATACTTTCCTAGAGAATAAAGGCTACATAACATTATTTTTGCTATTTTGTGTGATATCTTCAAATCACAAAAACAGGCTGTGATATAATTTTTTTTTTATTGTTTACTATTTTCCTCAACTTTTAAATGAGGAATGTATCAAGGATCTTATGTGCCATCTTTTGTTGCAGAAGCGTAACAAATGAGTTTGGCATCTTTACTGTAATTTTCTGATGCTTCAGTGATTAAAGCCCTTGCCTAAGGTGGGTTTTCTATCTTCGCTCGATTAATTTCGGGTTCTCAATTTTTAATTATATTTGAGTGTTTGTTACAGAGGTTGAAAAAATGGATCCGGTTGAGAGGATTAAGCAGATCAAACAGCTGTGTTGATGAAGTGGCTCAAGAAAATGATGGCTTCGCAAAAAATGTAATTTTTAACTAAGAGATAAAACAGTTTTGTTGATGAAGTGGAAACCTTCTTTAATGCTTTAATAATATGGATAATCTATTGTGAAATTTATATAATTCATTCTCTCATAAACTAAGTAATACTTTAACATGAGATATCACGATTATATTGGTAAAATATAAAGTATAATATTTTTTACAGCATACATTCCTAATCTATTTTTTGCACAAAACTAAAAACTCGCGCGTAGCGCGGGCTGCAAAATCCTATATAATATAAATTTAGATGTTTGGGGAATTAAATTTCAGTCCCCACATTCAATAGCCTCTCATTCAATACTTAAAAACAATCTATTTTCACCTTGACATTCAATACTTTAATAATTTGATTGGTAGATTGTAGTGAAAATACTAATCTTCTACAACCTCCTTTTCTTCCTCCTATTATCACAAATGAGCATTATCTCTCTACTCATTATGACGATCAAATGATTTCAGACTCAGCCGGTAAATTTGACTCACACGGCCTCTTTAATTTTCCATGAATAATATAAAGATGTCAGGATTATATTGATAAAATAAAGCACAATTTATTTACTATAGACATCTATAATCTATATTTTAATGCAAGATTAAAACCCGCGCGTAGCGCGGGCATCAAGATCCTAGTATATATATATATATATATATATATTAAAAGAGAGTTATTTCAAGCTCTTCCCTTAAGTTTAGGTTTTAGTTGCTCATGTGTCAATTTGTAGTTAATCCTCTAAAAATAAATCACTCTTAATTTTTGTCTTTTTAAAAAAATTCTCAATAAATAGTAGTTTGTTAATTATTTTATAGGCTTCAAACTTTATCCAAAACATTTTAATTATAAGTCA
This sequence comes from Oxyria digyna, assembly GCA_029168935.1. Classification (NCBI taxonomy): domain Eukaryota; kingdom Viridiplantae; phylum Streptophyta; class Magnoliopsida; order Caryophyllales; family Polygonaceae; genus Oxyria; species Oxyria digyna. The sequence continues at coordinate 10,484,031 of JAPVLV010000010.1, read as the reverse complement.
AATATATTATAATATTTTATTCCGTGGTTTATATAGACATGTTTACTTCACATGTTTCTATTTTGTTTTGAAATGTATATCCAATATATTTCAATATAAAAAAAAATCATTTTAAACTTTAGTTGAAGAAAATTGATACAAGTGAGATTAAAGTTTTTATAATATCATAAATTGTTGCATATAAATTATATTATATATAAACACTAAATAATTAACCGCGGGACTATACTAGTATATGTAATGTACTCCCTCCGTCCCCGAATGTTCTTCCCATTGTTATTTTTGACACTATTTACGTTACAAGAGAATCTTCGATATATCGTCTAATATATAAGAAAAAACATGGTAATATGAGATCTTGTTTGATTCGTCTCATCGAGAACTTTAACAATATCAAAATTTTATAATTTTTATTAACATATATTTGAAGATATTAACGTTATAAAACGTGTATCGACAAATGTGTCAAAAGAGTAACACTTAACGGAGAGAGTACCAAGTAATATTGCACTGATGAAGATTGTGAAGGCAAGGACACGTGTACGTTGATAGATTCTCTTCCCACCATTTCTATCAGTTTTCTAACCACTAGCTGCCCCACAAGTGTTGCCACAATTGCCACTCCAAAAAAGTACACAGCTGATCATATCAACACACAAGAATATTCAAGTTAATCGCATGTAACATAAATACTACTCCGTACATGTACTAAGTATTTATATAATATCTATTCACTTTTAATGTAGGGTGAGCTTATAGTGTAAGTGACAAGTTTCATCTTCTTAAGAGACCGCCTACTTAAGTTAATTAACCGATGATGATGGTTAGGTGCTTAAGTGAGAATTGCGGATGATTTATACACATAAACATTTTAACTATATGTACATGATAAGTGTGTATAGTTAAAATGTGTACATGAAAAGTGTGTATAGTTAAAATGTGTGCATCTTATCTGATCTTATCTATATAAAAGTTGGTTGACCGTTGAACGAACTGAATGAAATCGGTATCTATTTAATTCTAAATTCATTTAATTTTTTATTAATTAATTAGCATTAATTCTAAATTCATTTAAGTTCTTTTTTTTTATTAATTAATGATCTCTTAAATCTAATTAATTCTAACTTCATTTAAGTTCTTTTTATTTCTGTTAATTAATGATCTTTGAAATCTAAATAATTTAAAATCCATTTAAGTTTTTTTTCTTAATTAATTATCTTATTCTAATTTAATATATCTTAGAATTATAGCTCCTTTAGAAGGTCTTTGTCTTATGTTAGAAACTTGATTATATAAGTCACAAATTAAACTAATGCGATATTAGAAAACATGATGTCAAATAAAATAAAGTATTGAGTAAATTTCTCTGATGACAGCTTTATTCTATTATTATGTTTTAAAACTACTTCATACATAAATATAAGAAAATCGAAAAATTCTTATAATTACAAATATTAACAAATTTGATAACAACAACAAAAATATTAACAAATAGTGCGTAACTATATTAAATTACATACGAAAACATATATTTTTCTCGCGCGGAGCGCGAGTCCCGTATCTAGTCTTATCTATATAAAGACTAGTTGTCCAATGAAAAAAATTAATGCAATCGATACCTAATTAATACTAAATTCATTTAAATTTTTTTACTTTTATTCATTAGTTATCATTAACTCTAAATCCATTTATGTCTTTTTTATTCCATTAAAGTCATTTTGTTTTCAATAATTAATTATCTTATCCTAATTATAATCTAATTTAATATCTAACATCTTATTTTCTTATCTTATCTATATAAAAGTTGGCAGTCCATTGTCAAAATTGAATGGAATTGGTACCAATTTAATGCATTACTCATTTCTTAATCACCTCCTATTGGACTTTTTGGCATATATTTAAATATCTTTCTTATATCCCTATGTTATATTTATTTATAGTCTACTTGATTAAGTCACAAATTAAATTAATGTGTGAGCTTCTCTTATGACAATGCAAACTTATTCTAATATTATGATTTAAAACTACTTCAAACATAAATATAAGGAAATAAAAAATACTTATATTTACAAATATTAATAAATTTGATAACAACAACATATTAACAAATAATGTATAACTATATTAAATCACATACGAAAATCCGTAATTTTTTCGCGCGGAGCGCGAGGCCCGTATCTAGTCTATATAAAAGTTGGTTGCCCATTGCCAAAATTGAATGAAATTGGTATCAATTTAATGCATTACTCATTTCTTAATCACCTCCTATTGGACTTTAGCATAATCATATACAAAATGAGCTAATAACCTATAGTAGCGCTATGTAAAATACCGCTTATCACTATGTCACAGGAATTTGGGGCACTGGAGCTTAATCACACATGGGACCTTGTTTCTCTTCCTCCTGGCAAAAGACCAATCGGGTGCAGATGGGTATTCAAAGTTAAAAGAAAGGCAGATGGCTCAGTCGAACGGTTCAAAGCACGACTAGTTGTCCAAGGATTCGCACAACGGGAAGGTGTTGATTACACCGAAACTTTTTCGCCGGTTGTAAAGATAACCACTGTTAGGAGTTTGGTGAGTCTAGAAGCTAAGAGAAAATGGCAAGTTTATCAACTTAACGTCAACAATGCATTCCTCCATGGGAAACTTCACGAGGAAGTTTATATGAAGCTCCCACCTGGTTTGCAGACAGATGACTCCACCAAAGTATGTCGCCTTCGCAAGTCACTTTACGATCTCAAGCAAGCTTCGAGACAGTGGTATGCTCGCCTCTCTGTTGCACTACGGTCTAAAGGTTTTGTCCAGTCTTTGAATGACTATTCCCTATTTTTAAAGAAGACTCCTTCCTCTACAGTTTTTTTGGTTGTGTACGTTGATGATATCCTCATCACGGGTGACTCTTTGGAAGAAATTGTGCAAATCAAGTCCTTTCTACATGAAGAATTTCGGATAAAGGATCTAGGGCTTCTCAATTTCTTTCTGGGCATTGAGTTCTTAACTCATCCAAAAGGAGTAATCCTAACACAAAGGAAGTTCATTTCTGAGATGCTTGCTGAATTTGATTGCACAGATATGAAACCATTGCTTACTCCTCTGGAACTACACTGCAAATTGGACCCTAATGAAGGTGACCCAATTTCTGTTCCTTCTCGCTATTGAAAGCTTGTAGGCAAATTAAATTTCTTGGTGCACATCAGGCCAGATATTGCCTTTTCTGTGCAACACTTAAGTTAGTATCTTCAGACCCCTTGTGAACCACATTTCTTTGCTGCCATACATACTCTCTGGTACCTTAAAGGGACTGTAAACTTGGGAATTTTGCTTTCTGATCTTCCAGATTACTCCCTCAAGGCCTTCTGCGATGTAGACTGGGCTGCGTGCCCTCATTCTCGACGTTCAATCAGTGGTTTCATTGTGTTTTTTGGAGGCTCGCCGGTGTCTTGGAAATCCAAGAAGCATCAGACTGTCTCCCTATCTTCAGCCGAGGCTGAGTACAGATCTATGCGTAGAATTTGTGCTGAACTGGCTTGGCTCTCTCGATTATTCCATGAGTTTGGTGTCTTTGATATTCATCTTATTGCCCTTAAATGTGATAACCTTGCATCTATTCACATCGCTCGCAATCCAGTCTATCATGAACGGACCAAGCATGTAGATCTGGATTGCCACTTTGTCCGAGAGAAACTCTTGGAAGGATTGATTTCTATCTCACACGTGCCTACTCGTCTTCAGCTAGCTGACATTCTGACTAAGCCGCTCACTGGCATTCAACATCATGGTGTTCTTGGCAAATTGGGTGTAGTATCTCCTACCCTCCAATTTGAGGGGGGCTGATAGAGTTGGTGTTAGTTAGTCAGTTAGTTATAGTAGCCACGTGTATTTATGAGAGGAGTGTACGTGCATGGAGAGTTTGTTTCTTTGAGTCTGTTACAACACTAGATAAGTTGTAACTGATTTCATCATTAATCAATCAATTCACTCTTCTCTCAAATTTCTCTTCTTCTCTCTGAACTTAACACTAGCTTTCTTTTTCACTTGAATCAAACCGAAGCCGCAAAATTATTTGTAGTTGCAATGGTTACTCTTGAGTTGTGATCTATGTGGAAAGTTACAAGCAATGCATTGCATTTTCAATACTTTTTACTCTTGAGCCTTCTGAGTTTCATTGTTAATTTTTCACGGTGGAAAACTATAAAAGTAAGTATTACAGTAATTTTCAGCATAACTTCTGTAAACTTTATAAATAACCGTGGTGAAAGTCTTTTCCCACTAGTGAAAGACCACCAATGAAAAATGTCCTCAAATTTGTGTATTGACTCCAAATTAATTAACATGGAATTGGTGAAGCTAGAGAAGATAAAAAACACTAGCTAGCTAGGAACAAAGGCTCTCAAATCCCATGTATTCTTTGTTCCCAATCTTATAGATGGCGTCTATAATGCCACTAGTGCCTGCATGCATAGACAACACAAAACCACAAAACATAAAAAAAGAATTGATACTTATTGAAAAGTATTAAATGTTAAAAGTATTAATTGTTAAAAGTAATTAATGTAACTTTTATATATATATATATATATATATATATATATATATATATCTTAATATAATATAAAGCTAAATAATCGGTAATAAATTACAAACAATAAATACTACTTCAAAATTGAATGCCTCAACTAAACTCTAAATTTCGGATTCAATTCTTTATTATGCAGATTGGGCCAATATTGGGCCTCGGTTTGGCCTCTTGATGGGCTTTTTTTCCTTTCAGTTAGGGTTTGCAGGCAACATATTAACATATATTTGAAGATATTAACGTTATAAAACGTGTATCGAAAAATGTGTCAAAAGAGTAACACTTAACGGAGAGAGTACCAAGTAATATTGCACTGATGAAGATTGTGAAGGCAAGGACACGTGTACGTTGATAGATTCTCTTCCCACCATTTCTATCAGTTTTCTAACCACTAGCTGCCCCACAAGTGTTGCCACAATTGCCACTCCAAAAAAGTACACAGCTGATCATATCAACACACAAGAATATTCAAGTTAATCGCATGTAACATAAATACTACTCCGTACATGTACTAAGTATTTATATAATATCTATTCACTTTTAATGTAGGGTGAGCTTATAGTGTAAGTGACAAGTTTCATCTTCTTAAGAGACCGCCTACTTAAGTTAATTAACCGATGATGATGGTTAGGTGCTTAAGTGAGAATTGCGGATGATTTATACACATAAACATTTTAACTATATGTACATGATAAGTGTGTATAGTTAAAATGTGTACATGAAAAGTGTGTATAGTTAAAATGTGTGCATCTTATCTGATCTTATCTATATAAAAGTTGGCTGACCGTTGAACGAACTGAATGAAATCGGTATCTATTTAATTCTAAATTCATTTAATTTTTTATTAATTAATTAGCATTAATTCTAAATTCATTTAAGTTCTTTTTTTTTATTAATTAATGATCTCTTAAATCTAATTAATTCTAACTTCATTTAAGTTCTTTTTATTTCTGTTAATTAATGATCTTTGAAATCTAAATAATTTAAAATCCATTTAAGTTTTTTTTCTTAATTAATTATCTTATTCTAATTTAATATATCTTAGAATTATAGCTCCTTTAGAAGGTCTTTGTCTTATGTTAGAAACTTGATTATATAAGTCACAAATTAAACTAATGCGATATTAGAAAACATGATGTCAAATAAAATAAAGTATTGAGTAAATTTCTCTGATGACAACTTTATTCTATTATTATGTTTTAAAACTACTTCATACATAAATATAAGAAAATCGAAAAATTCTTATAATTACAAATATTAACAAATTTGATAACAACAACAAAAATATTAACAAATAGTGCGTAACTATATTAAATTACATACGAAAACATATATTTTTCTCGCGCGGAGCGCGAGTCCCGTATCTAGTCTTATCTATATAAAGACTAGCTGTCCAATGAAAAAAATTAATGCAATCGATACCTAATTAATACTAAATTCATTTAAAATTTTTATTTTTATTCATTAGTTATCATTAACTCTAAATCCATTTATGTCTTTTTTATTCCATTAAAGTCATTTTGTTTTCAATAATTAATTATCTTATCCTAATTATAATCTAATTTAATATCTAACATCTTATTTTCTTATCTTATCTATATAAAAGTTGGCAGTCCATTGTCAAAATTGAATGAAATTGGTACCAATTTAATGCATTACTCATTTCTTAATCATCTCCTATTGGACTTTTTGGCATATATTTAAATATCTTTCTTATATCCCTATGTTATATTTATTTATAGTCTACTTGATTAAGTCACAAATTAAATTAATGTGTGAGCTTCTCTTATGACAATGCAAACTTATTCTAATATTATGTTTTAAAACTACTTCAAACATAAATATAAGGAAATAAAAAATACTTATATTTACAAATATTAATAAATTTGATAACAACAACATATTAACAAATAATGTATAACTATATTAAATCACATACGAAAATCCGTAATTTTTTCGCGCGGAGCGCGAGGCCCGTATCTAGTCTATATAAAAGTTGGTTGCCCATTGCCAAAATTGAATGAAATTGGTATCAATTTAATGCATTACTCATTTCTTAATCACCTCCTATTGGACTTTTGGGCATGTATTTAAATATCTTTCTTATATCCTTATGTTATATTTATTTATAGTCTACTTGATTAAGTCACAAATTAAATTAATGTGTGAGTTTCTCTTATGACAATGCAAACTTATTCTAATATTATGTTTTAAAACTACTTCAAACATAAATATCACTACAAGAGAAGTCTCATATACCCACACTAGAATTTCTCACAGTTAAAAGTATTGGGTGAATTTCCAACACTTAAATTTGTTAAGTTTTATATCTCATACTAGAAAGTGTTGATTGAGTGTGGAAAAATCCACACATATAATTCCAACACTTTAAATAGTACTTAATAAATCTATCCACACTACAAACCTACACTTTTAATTGTTAATAATTATTCCACATATTATGTTGTTGGAAATCACTATATATGTAACTCAGGAATGATCAGTACACTAGATAGTCTAGAAGATGTATGTAACTTGAACAATATAACATCTGTATTAATCTTCTTTTGAGCAAGGGTTATAAAGGCCCATTTACTCAATTTGGGTCGAACCAAGGCAACAACCCATTAGATGGAAGGGTTATAAAATGCCGGCTGTGTGAAATAATTAATTTTTCTTATACAAAATCTTGCACCGTTCCCTTTAAACCTACCCGTATATTCTTTGCATTTGGGGCTTTTGCTAGATGAATCAAATTGGTGTGCTTAAGAGAACAAACAAACCACTCCTTGTAATCAGTTACGTTCTTCAACTGATAGCGCGCGCCAGTTATTCCCGCCTTTTGATCAATTTCGTGGCTAACAATCTACTGCAAAACTATCCAGCGGCTAACCATCTTCGATTCTCAGTCTCGCTGTAACAGTAGCCAGACCAAACCACCCAACTGGTTAGTTTTATTTGTTTGTTAGAATTTCTATACCTGTTTGATCTTGTAAAATTTAGGCTTAAATTGCTATGCAGTGAGACCAGCGTTTTTTTTAGTAAATGGACTTGTGCAATAACTAAAATCGCTATGTAGTGAGATTCTTGTTATATATTCCTTCTCTATTGTAGTTCAATATTCAGTGAGAATTTGTTTGTACAAAACTGATACAAATTGCAATCTTGATTGAAGTTTTCGTGGGTTCTGTTTTGAGTTCCCTTTTTGCAATCTTGATTGATTGTTTAAAATTTAGTAAGGATCTTCATTGTCCAGTCAAAAGTTGATCTGATGCCCACGATATTTGTGTATTCGGAAGTTATAATGAAATCCTGAATTTTGTGTAATCGTTGTAGGACTACTCCTTCTTTATGATATGTTATGAGTTCTTTGTTAGTGATATGAATTCATTCATTGTTATGAGTTCTTAATATCTCTCCTGCTCCTTCAACTTGAAACCCATCCATTATTATGAGTTCTTTATTGATCTGAAATGATTTGTGGTTTAAATTTGATGAGGTCGTGGTATAAATTAAGATATGAATTTTAGCGAATGGGGCGGTTCACCATTTTAGGACTGTAAAATGTTATTTGCTTAGTTTCTATCATGAATTTCTTCTGTTTAATCCAAGCTTGCTTTTTCTAGTTCAGTGTAACATGGATTCAGACTCTTTCCAAGCAGATCTGAATGCGTTGAGAAAATTATACACGCTCTTGTAAATTAATGGATCAGGGAATTACAATGCATTGTCAGGAATAGTAAGTTTCTTCAAACTCTTTTTGGGCTTTCATTTGTGTTGTTGATTGTGATACCTCCTCTCACTTTAATGTTATTGTATAAAACATTTCATTGTTAATTTATATTCAGTTGGATGAAGACACGCGTAATTTCCTTAAGAAACTACTTGATGATGCAGCCAAAAAGATTTATGAGGATCATATGAAGGTAATGAACTTACCCATAGTAATGATGCAAGACCTTCATTTCAATATCTTTTACAATTGCTTAGATGAGGCTTAGGGGTTTGCATTTGGTAGGTTTGATCAATTTACGTGTATTTATAATTGCAGACTGAGGCTATTAATTGGAGAAGTGTGCTTGGCACAAATAGCTTGGGCCAATTAGAAGAAGTCGAAAAACAAGAGAAGTTACAGTATGCAATATCAAAGCTTGAGTCTCTAGTTCCCAAGCTTCATCACCTAGCAAAGCATGTTCCTACACCTACAAAAACTAAGTCAGAAGCAGCTGCTTCATCATCGTGCAAAAAAATATGCACATCAAGAAAGACTTCAAGGTTTGAAGAAAATAATGATCGGCGTCAAGTGGCCCAGTTGAATGAATCTGATTCATCTCGTTCAAATTCATCTAGTTGGAAAACAGGGAAAGTGAGTTCATCCTCTTCTTCATCAAGTGGGACAGCACAGACGAGTACCACCGGATCTAGAGGTGAAAATGACTCACAATCAAGCAGCAGCAGGACAACATATGTAACCAGTAAGAGCTCCAGATCATCTCCATCTTCTTACGTCAGCAGTGGGGATGATGATTTGAACCCCTCTGATAATTACGAATCAAGTTCTGAATCTGTTGCACACAGAAAAGAGGGCATGTTTAGAAGATTGAAGAACAAATTGGGAGTGATCTTCCACCACCATCATCACCACCACCACCATCATCACCCCACCCCTACGACAAGAGTGATGACGCATCAGTATCACAATCAGTTTGGAAAAAGGAGGTTGGAAAGAAGAAGTTGAAGAGAACTGAAAAGAGGGTTGAGGCCAAGGTTGGAAAGAAGTTTAGAAAAACAGAAAAAAAGGCTGAAACTGAGAATCAAAAGCAGGTTCGGAAGGGTAAGAAACATCCCGGCCACTTCCGCGCTCTCCTAGGAGGACTTATGAGGCACGCTATAGAGTCACGCAAGCGCAAGCTAGGAAGAGGTCCACGTCGGAAGAAGCCCAACTTGCGACTCAAGGGTGTCAAGCTTGCTCATAAGCCACGAATGAAGCTGCAATTAGGGGAAAAAAAAGGCTCGGCTAAGTCACACACACTTCTTGATTTGGTGACTATTAGCTATACAAATTGCATTGTTATTCGACTTGTCCTAGGCTACTGTCACACTTTATTGGTGTAGGATGTAAATAATCTGAATTATTAATTATGAAATGTCAACTGTTTCTTTTTGTATTTGAATGCATTTTATGGAACAAAAACATCTGCAGAATGACTAATTGACTGTAAGAAAAAAGAGAGTTATTTTTTTGCTGTAAAGTCTATTTGGTGAGAAATAATTAGTTATCTGCAAGCAGTCTTTTGACATGTCTATCCCAAGCCAATTTTTTATTCTGATTCATCAAACCAAACTGGTTTTAATAGTTTGAGTTATTAGCTACTTGGTTACTCTGCGTGTGTTTCATTTCTTAAGAACAATTACAGGGTCTGAAATATGTTATCAGGAAACTACTGTTTGATTGTTTGAATGATTGCCTTAGTCTGAAATATGAACATATCTCATTAGGGAGCTATAAAGCATGGATTTGGATTAAATTGCTGATGTAATGTAGCACCCTTGGACCATGAACATACAAATGTGCTGAACAGTACTACAATATAAAAAATCAGTAAGCAAAAGTTGCAGCAGAAAGAAACAGGAAACGGATGCAGCAAAATTCAAATATCTAACATATAATAGAAAAATTAATAGCTAGTTGACAACAGAAAAAGTCAGTAAGTTCTTGCAGAAGACAGAAACAAATGCAACGACTTCAACAAATATCAGAATTAAATGCCAGGAACATAAACACCTAATTTGCACTCTTGCAATTTTTGCAATTTGAGCTTAATTAAACTGATGTGTTTAGTAGAATAGTGCAAAATCTAATTTGAAAACAAGTTCTAGATAAAAATAAGAATTAATCAACACTGAAGAAGACAGAAAAACTCACCCGACATCAGATTGACTGTTATACAAGGTGTGATCAGGAGAAGACTAACATATTAAAAATCATCTTCTTCGTCGGTATCAACTCTCTCATCATTTTCATCGTCTTCATCATCTACAAAATCTTCAACATCAGAAGGATCATCAATTTCATTTATTGCCTCAACATCATTTCAAACAGATCATCTGCCATCACATATTCTCCACTCGGATCTCTCAAATTTTCAAGAATGACATCATCTACAATCGGTGGTGCAACTCTTTCAGAGGGTTGGTAAACTTCTTCAACATCAGTCCATCTTTGCTCAATGGTGCTTCAGGCATTTATTGTACATGCAGCCAACCAATCTGAACGATCTCGTTTTGCACCAGGATATGGTGCATAGTAAACTTGCTTTGCTTGTTGTGCCAAAATAAATGGATCCTTCGATCTATAGAGTTTTTTTGGATTTACCTCCACAAGACCGTATTTTTTGTGAACATTCATGCCTTTAATTGGATCGAACCAACGACACTTGAAAAGCACAACTTGTTTTGATGGAACACCTGAGTACTTTATCTCTACTATATCTTCCAGAAGGCCAAAATAATCTACTTCTTTTCCGTCTACACTTTCTCCTTTCACCCAAACTCCAATATTCATCGTGGATTTGTTTTCTCCTCTTTGCAGAGTATGGAAAGTGCAGCCATTTATCTTATATGTTGTCCATGATTTTGCTTTTGCTATTGGTCCCCTTGATAAACTTATTAGCAATTCATCGGTCACTTTGTTCCGCGGGTCCATAACCTTAAAAATTATTAGATCAAATTAAATAACAAATATAGTACAACTAAAATAAAAATTATGAAATTACTTACATATGAGGAGAACCATGGAGCAAATAATATATAAGGAAATAAAAAATACTTATATTTACAAATATTAATAAATTTGATAACAACAACAACATATTAACAAATAATGTATAACTATATTAAATCACATACGAAAATCCGTAATTTTCTCGCGCGGAACGCGAGGCCCGTATCTAGTTTTAACTATATGTACACATTCATTCACAACGTTAATTATGTTCATGTGTCATAATTTTTGTGTATGTCTAGTATTTATTATTTATTATTTATGTAACCTCTTATTCCCACGAGATCTTCGGTCCGAAGTTAAAAGCAATCAACCCAATCGTATGTCCCAAAAAATGAAGATTATATCACTTTTCTTTGAAGAAAACTTGGAATAAAATAATAGTATGATGTACGTTATTAAATAGTAACATCAATTTACTAAACGCAGCTTACCATAAGGAACCGGAAATCGTTGTAGAAGATAATATTCAACTACGGACATAGATGATGAAAATGTGATTGCAAACATGGCCGTCGCACCCGCCACCTGAATATTTATCATAAGTTAGAGCATGTATAAACTACTAATATCAGTATGTTTTATTTTTAAATAATAGAGTTATTCGTAACAAGCTAGATACAATAGTGGAGAAACTTCAAGTTATAGATGAATGAATGTGTTAAGAGCGGTACAAGAATGAGAATAATGTGCTTTCTTCTTTCCATCTTCCTGTATTTTCTTTATTGTTATTACGAAATTTGTTGGCAAAAGCATGAGTTACTGCGTGGAACTAGCTATATACATTTATGCTTCAAGTTCAATATCCTGATTTGTTTCCTTTGAACTTTATTTTAGCCAAGGATTAAGAAACACAAATTCACTAGAATAAAGGCTTGATTTGTCTACTTTTTCAGTTATTTGGAAATTTTAAATTCCAGTATAAGATAAAAAAAAAATGACTTTAAAAAAGCCGTGCATCGCACGGGCACCGCAGTTCTAGTAGAGTTAAAGGTTGAAAGTATGAGTAACATGCAATTAATATGTATACATTAACCGAGTTAGGTACCTTTGGAGGAATTCCCATCTCAAGAAGCAAAGGTGACAAAACAAATCCTCCACCAAGACCCAAGAGTCCACCAGCCGTGCCTGCTAACACGCGGCTCCTCCACAACACAACACTAGCTCGCGCGCCTTCCACTCCACGTGCTCACCCCTCGACTCGATTGCTCGGTATCCGTTGTACAGCATTATCGCCTCGTACGAAGACGCCCCTAACGCCACCGGGATCTATACATAAAATTCATTAACAAACGTACACAACCCTTACTTCATCTCAAGTCATATATGCTAAAAGGGGGTTTTCGGTGAGAACATATATAAATGCGAACTGTGAACATTACTTTATATATATGAACTTATAACTAATTCGCATATAAGATTTACAGTTAACTTTATATGTGAATCTTAACTATTAAGTAGTTAAGGTTTACATATAAGATAGAAATGTTCACGGTTAAGATAGTAATATTCACGTATAATGAGTCGTATATGATGCACCTTTAAGATCTGGATTGCGAAGATTGCAAGCCACACGGAAACAAGGATGGCCACTGCTTTCCAACGCACATTTGTAATGAGTCGCACCTGTAGGGACATACAAAGGTGAATCACATAATTATAGTGACATGCAAAACCTATATCACCAATCAAGTCGACTACGTACCTCACCATCAATACGTGGAGTCTCGGGCAAAGGTTGGTACTCTGGTTCGTTATCGGCCCTCGACTCACTCTGTTTTCGTTGTTCCATACTTGGACGCCCTTCTCGCATGCCCTCGTTGACGTCGCTGCATCAATCCAATCTCAATGAATTAAGTATTTTGTAATGAGGGCGAGCATGGGTACGAAAATACCGCCACCACCAATGCCTCCGATGCTTCCGGTGGTGGCACCTAGGAAACCAATGACGGTACCCACTATGATCCTCCACCCGAATTCCATTTCCTATACATACGGGAACAACTCATATTACGTTTATTAACTCTCTATCCATATCATTTAATTTACACCGGTTCGAGTTCTGTGTTATAAAGTCATTATTTCATTCAAGGACCACACACGATAAGATCAACCAAAATATACACGATTCTTATATACAGCCCGGTACTTTATTCAAACAACGCCGGGTCACTCGCGTTCTGCGAGGACACGTACACTCGCGTTCTGCGAGATTAGCAAAAAATTAGGTTAATTACATGCATGCTAATCTCGCGTTCTGCGAGTGCACGTGTCCTCGCAGAACGCGAGTGACGCGGCCCTCGCAGAACGCGAGATTAGCATGTCAGATTGACGTTGTTGTGCGCCATTACTACATGTCTTGTCCCCACCTAACTATAATAACTACCCCTTATTTTAAGTATTCCGTAACACCTATTAACCCTACCCTAACACCTCTTTTTATCATCTTTCACCTCTTTCACCCTCCATTAAAACCCATTTTCAAAACCTTAAAACTTCAAAACACTCTAAAAACACCTAAAATAATGGAAGATGAAGAGGAATTCAACAAAGGAGGGAATGAAGATGGTGGTTCATCAAGTTACCATTCAAATGAGGTAATGTTCTTACTTAATTTTTGAATTTTAATTTGTTTTGCACCATTAAGAGCTAAAATGAACTTATTATGTTGTATTTCATGTTAAATCTAGTAGTAGTGGTAAGTGTTGAAGAGATGACTTTTGCATATAATGTCAAAAACTTAGATGTGTTCATGTTTTTAGGGTTTTTATGGTTTTGAATGTAGGAACTCATGTTATGTTAAATTATCCCGTTCAATGACTAGTTTCAGGAAATAGCAACTTCTCGCGTTCTGCGAGAGGAAGCCACTCGCAGAACGCGAGAAGGGCCTTCCTCGCAGAACGCGAGAAGTTGCACATTACAGAGTATTAACAGAAGCACTGTGTATAGGTGAATTTTTCTTTGTTCACTGGATTGAATGCAATCCAGTTGAATGACTACACCTACCCCTCGCGGAATACGGTGCCCGTTTCGCCACCGTCATTTGATTTAGGGATTGACGACTTTGGATATTATCATCAACCATCTTTATATGAACAACATGTGCCATCTACATATGAATTGCCTGTGCCATCTACTTATGAGTTGCCCGTGCCATCTACTTATGAATTGCCATGTACATATGAGGTGCCATCAAGCTATGATGCGTTTGATTCACAATTTGCTAACCCACCAACAAACGTAGGAGATGAGATGTGTTTTCTTCCCTCTTTACGCACTGCACCAAAGTTTGATAGTCCCGTATGTGAGGAAGAGGTTGTTTCTAGGGATTATTCGGAATATTTCACTACGGAGCAAGTGTTTGCCTCTAAGGAGATTGGTCATTTGTGGGCTTTGAATGTTGCAAAGCAACACAAGTTTATGATCTCTATTGGAAGGACTGTACCATCTAAACTGGGGCAAAGTGGTAAGATTCAAATCATTTGTGAGAAAGGGGGAAGCCATAGGCCTAAAGGTGTCGGTGTTAGATCAAACACAAAGAGCAAGAAAACGGGGTGTAAATTTCAGTTGAAGCTCATGGAGAACCGGGTTGAAGAGAATTGGAGATTAGTGGTTGTTTGTGGTTTGCACAACCATCCTATTGGAGATAGTTTGGTCGGGAATGCATTTGCCGGGAGGCCAACCCCGGATCAAAAGAAAAAGGTTCGTGAGATGGTACTTTCACATTGTTCTCCAAATCAGATTTACACTGAGATAAACAAGGATCCCGGAAGTTGCACAAAGAAGAACCAAGTGTACAATTTGGTAAGACATATAAGGGAAGAGGAAATGGAAGGTATAACCGTGGTTCAAGAATTCTTTCACCAATGCAAAGAGAGCAACTACTTCATGGAGTATAGGCCAAGTGCAACGAACCCTTCGATAATAGGCGACTTGTTCTTTGCTAGCCCCGAATCAATGAAACTCTTAAAGGCGTTTCCATATGTCCTTTTGATGGACTCGACTTATAGCACGAACAGGTAAGTATTTATCATTCTGTTTTTATGTTGTATTTATCTTACTGTATTTTGGTTCCAGGTACAATGTTCCCTTCCTGGAGATAGTCGGTTTGACTTCTACATGGAAGAATTTTGTTGTGTGCGGGGTATGGTTAGAGGCTGAGAGCGAGGATAGTTATTTATGGGCGTTGCAGCAGCTGCAGACGATGTATTTGAGAATAGGAGCATCGCCTACTTGCTTCGTCACTGACCGTGAGATGGCTCTTATGAATGCAACAGACAAGTTATGGCCAAATGCAAAGTTTCTCTTATGTAGGCAACATGTAAGGAAGAACATAGAGGCGAGAGCCAAGATAGCTATGGGCACACAAGCATTGGGGGTTAATATTTCAAATGATTATTATAACGTGTTCGAACAAACCACTGAAGAAGATTACAAGAGTACTTTGAAGAAACTTGAGGACGAATGGCGAGCTTATCCAACCGTATTGAAGTATGTGAGAACGAATTGGCTAAACCGTTACAAAGAAAGACTTGTTTCAGCATGGACGGATAATGTCTTCACTCTCGGGAATAACACAACAAACAGGTATGTTCTGTTATTTATGTCTACCTTCTACATATGATAAAAAGAGCTTCTGTAATGCACACCTCGCAGAACGCGAGGGCATACCAACTCGCAGAACGCGAGTAAATTCCTTGATTCAGTGTTGATGCATTTTCGAATGCAAAGATCCTGGAACAATGTATGAACTCGCAGAACGCGAGGTGTACACACCTCGCAGAACGCGAGGAGTTACACATTACAGAAGGATCCACAGGTTCTGATTTGTATTTGCATTTTATTGTTTTTCGAACATTTTAGAGTTGAAGGAGCACATTCATGTCTTAAGTCATACTTGTCAAGTGGAAATGCTAGGCTAGACACAATGTTCAAAGAATACAAAACAATGGCGGAGAACCAACTTAAGGAGATTACTGTGTCTTTCACCGAGAGTTTGAATAAGAGCTTCACAGTTGTTGAAGGGGCCGACTTGTTTAAAGTCTTGAAGTTCAAAGTCTCTTACAAATGCATAGAATTTTTGCTTAAGGAATACACGAAGGGGGAGAGATTAGGTGCGCACTTTAATATGTTTTGTAGCTGCGGGATCAAGATTAGAGATGGGTTGATGTGTGTTCATCAGATTGTAAGACATTGGAAGGAGCAAAGACCACTAAGAGTATCAGAGTTGCACCCTTTCTGGAGTACTTTGAGTTTGGAAGAAGTTGATGTTCCCGGCATACTGGAAGTTAAGAGTAAGGTGGCAAGGCGTCTTTTTCAGACTTTCTATGAGGAAACGTTTCCGAAATTGTGCCCCCATGATCAAGAAAAGTGTGCACAAACTGTTTTAGACATTGGGAAAGTAAATACTCCTCTAAAAGAGCCGGCTATTTCAAAGCACACCGGAGGTCGTCCAGTCGGAGCTCCTAACAAACAACCTAGGTCAACGCAAAGAAGATCGTCTGCATGGGAGCACACTAATGTTGAGATGGATGCTAGAGATTTGGAAGAAACACCCCCAAAGAAGCAAAAAAATGCTTCTAATTCTGAAACATTCAAGAAACCAAAGATTAAGGTGATTGGCAAGTACAAGTCTCACATACCCGCGTCAATGCGCACCCATGTGAATGGTTGGTTTGAGGTAAATGGAGATGGAAATTGTGGATTTAGAGCAATAGCTCATGAATTGCATGACAACCAACACTTATGGAGGGAAGTAAGAGATTTGATGATAGCTAAGGTCAAAGAGATTTGGCACCTAGTTCAAGGAACTTGGATTGGACCTCCACAACAACCAACTTTGGAGAGCGCTTTACACCAACTTACATGGGAAGGAATAGGAAGGGCTCCAGAAGATCACTGGCTAGCTACCCCGGAAATGGGATGCCTTGTGGCATCCACATTCAACATAGTGTTCGTAACGGTGGGAAAAAATGCTAACTACACTTACCTTCCTCTACAACGTCCTACTTGGTTAGAAGATGGTGACACACTTCCGACGTTCTGCTTATTCTATATTCAGAGTGAGAGACATTTTGTTCCGGTAAGTTTTTGGATCTACTTATGAATTACTATCTAATATGCAACTTCCTAACGTTGTTGTTTTCTTGTAGTTGCGTCTTGAAGAAAACTGCCCATTACCTCATGTGTTTACTCCTTGGTGGCGAAACGCTGAAAGAGATGCTTTTTCTTTGCACGATCTTGTGTCACATCGATGTGCCGCCTTTGAAATGTAATGTTGAAGTTATGTTTTATTCGCTGAATTTGTAATGTAATGTTGAACTGGAGATGGTTTTTTAAATTCTTAAACTGGAACTAATGTCATGGACATTTTCCAGAAAATGTCATTCCTCGCGTTCTGCGACGCTGGTGTCACTCGCAGAACGCGAGTAACACCAACCGTGCCACAGACCGTGCATATCAACTGAGAGCACCCTGTTTCCTATAGGGCAGACTCGCGTTCTGCGAGTGGTGTACACCTCGCGTTCTGCGAGGTTATGCAAAAAACGAACAGAATTGAAGCAACACCAACATATCCCTAAACATAATCCAACAAAATTATCCAATCAACAAAACACCTAAGAAAGCAATCCAAAACACAATCCAAAACACAAAACGAAAGGCTACTCGTCTTCTCGTGGTCGGAAGGGAGCGAGATTTGACATACTTAGTAGCATTTGGGCGTGATATGAATCAAAATCCTCTGGAGTGGCAAACCGATACCGGTCCATGTCATTGTACACCCGGCCAATCACCTATACGCAAGTAAACATTCATTCTATGTTAATATTCGAGACAAATAAAGACTAGAAACGCAAGATAAACCAAAACAATTAATATTACCTGTCTCTCAGTCATCATCCCAGGGATTGCAGGACGGATATACCTATGGGTCCTCTTGATGTACCAATCCATGTAATCATGGGAGCATTCATGTGGTGCATAGGCAACTGGCCCCATATCATCGAGAGACAAAGAGTGAACATCTCTTGACTCCCAAAGCCATTGGTTGGCGTCATAAAAAACACTATAACACCTAATGTTTTTCAACCTATGAGCTTTGAGCGGTTCGATGACTGGCCTAGGAATACGCTGCACTCTCCCAAATTGTCTGGGACACCTATCAGGCATGTGTGGTTCGGTGATGTCACAGCAAGATAGCACCCCGTGAAATAGAGCGGGAGCAAGCTCAGGATCGGTGAAGTCTTGTGCTCCATACGGGTTCCAACATACCTAACAAAATGACAGAAAAACGCATGGTGAAGTCTGTAAAACACCAGAAACTGCAGAAACTATGACAAAATGTGTCCATCTTCGCGTTCTGCGAGAAGCCACAGACTCGCGTTCTGCGAGAAAATGTTGCATAATCAAACAAATTACTGCTGCGTACTAAAAAAATGCAGAAATCCCAGAAAATGCAGAAACTTACCATCTCCGGTATAAGAATATCGAGCGCTCCCCTATAGTCCCTTCCGACTTGCCCCTTCTTCAGCTTTACATTCTTAGGCATCCACCGGTATGCCCATGGTTGCTCCGCTCTCCACCGAGGACGTTCAGTAGGTCGGAAGTGTGGGAAGTAGTTGTAGATCCATGCCTAAGAAATACAAAGTACGTTAAATATGAAAATATATATAAGTATGTAAATTAAACGCTTAGAAAGTATAATACCTGCAACAAGGTGTAACAGAAAGACATCTGGGCACAACCCTGTCGTGTGCATACCCCCAGCTGCCTATACAGATGGGCCAAAGCAGCTGAACCCCACGATATGCCCGTAGCATGGGCATAGGTTTCCAAATAAGGCCCATATCTAAGCCGAATCAAGTTCTGTGACTTGTCCGGAAATAAGAGCGAGGAAGCAGTATACAACACCCATCCTAAACCCTTTCGCTCTGGACCTAGGTTTTCACAATGCCTTCTAAACCAATCAGCTTTCACCCTCCCAGAATCTAAAGTGTGCGGATCTACTCCAAAAATTTCCGCCCCCTTCCTACCATAGTATTTTATAATCTCATCATGACTAAACTTGGCACCCAGTTTCTTACAAGTAGTCATTGCTTTCCCTTCTATAGGTAGGCCTAAAATCATATGTACATCCAGAAGGCCAATAGTGATCTCACCACAAGGGAGGTGGAATGAGTTAGTCTCCGGTTGCCATCGTTCGATGAACGCTTCAATCAACGGATAGTCGATTGCTTCGTACATCATGTCACGTAGATCTGACAATCCAACAGCACCGGGAATCTCTGACCAGTCATCGTTGTCCAATGGCCAATCACTGCTTTGCTTTGTCCGTTGTTGTGGCTTCATCGGACCTTTCAACTGCAGAAAAATACAAAATTACACACTGCAGGCCAAATTTACAAAAAATACAGTTTCTGCAGAATTATCAGCTTCTGCATAAACCAAGCATTTTCTCGCGTTCTGCGAAGAGTAACACCCTCGCGTTCTGCGAGTATGCCACTCCTCGCGTTCTGCGAGAAAATGCACAGAAATTGCATTTTCTGATAATTCTGCAGAATTTCTGTTAATGTATTAAAAATGCAGAAAATCAATAAATTAGTAAATTACCTCCCCTTTCTGGATGTGGAACGCCACATGTGCTTCAAATCCCTTAAGCAACTCGGGATCTTCTGGACCGCCAGGTGTGGCATGAGTGAGCTCAGGATCATACTTTGGCTCATTCTTCTTGGACTTCCTCTTTCTTTTTGGTTTCTGGACCAATTCTTCTTCTTCTTCTTCTTCTTCTTCATCATCATCATCATCATCATCACCTTCTTCTTCGTGTTCTTCCCCAACACCTTCATCCTGGTACTCTTGTTCCATCGGTTCTGGTTGAGGATTGTAAGAAGAAGAACAAGCTTGTCCACTTCCTTGACCCATGTCTTCAGGAACACTTCCCTCACCAAATGCACCTCCCCAACATTGTCCACCGACCCAACTTTGTCCACCCCACCCTTGTCCAACTTCCACTACAGCATACTGAGGAATGAAATTGTCCCAGCTACCCGATTGTTCATATGGAGTTGATTGTGGTGCCCATTGAGTTGACGGTTGTGCACATGAAACTGACTCTTGAGAATAAAGGTCCCAATCATCATTTCGATACCCTTGATATGTATCTGCTCGTTCTATCCCACTAGGCACAGAACAGTCTTCCCCGGCATAACTATGGACACCACTGTACCGCTCTATGGGGCGATAATCAACGTCGGGGAGCCACTCGGGGAAGAGCTCTACCGGTGTTGTATTCTTTGCTCTCCTTTTCCCTTTTGCATTTTCAACCGGTGGATTTTCTCTCACAGCGTTCCTATTTCTTCGACGGGTTGAACGTCCAGGAAGATCCATTACCTAAAAAAATGTAAAGTAGAATCAGTATATAAATATAACATTATATAAAGTAAAATCAGTATATAATAAAAATCTGCAGAAGAGGAAAGAATTTCCAGTTTTGTCAATTCCTCGCGTTCTGCGAGTACCATGACACTCGCGTTCTGCGAGTACCATGACCCTCGCGTTCTGCGAGTACCATGACCCTCGCGTTCTGCGAGTATACTACACCCCTCGCGTTCTGCGTCAATTTGCACAATCATGAGTTTCCGGCAACAGTTTCCGGCGAGATTTTCCGACGAAAATTCAATATTTTAGCTAAAATACCTATCAATTTAAGTAAATTACCAAATAAACATCAAAACCCTAAATAAAATCAACAACCCTAATCAAAAACCCTAACCCTAATGAATTTCAACATAAAACAACATCCACTCATCCACCATAATTCAAAATCATCATCTTTCATCCATTATACAACCATTTCTAAATCAACATTCAATATCAAAACATCATATAATATGCAATTTTCTATACTAACAACATATATTCATCTAAAAACAACATTAAAAAGCATAAGAGTATTAGAAACATACCTTATATGGAGATTTGAATTGAAAAGAGGAAGAAGAAGTAGGTTGAAATTGAGAGAGATGGTAAAATGAGAAGAGAGCGGCGGAATTTTTTTATGGTGGCTGTAAAAATGGGCCGAGTAGGGTTTTTCCCCTTTTATAGGGAAAAAACACCCTCGCGTTCTGCGAGGTGACGCACCCTCGCGTTCTGCGAGGGGACGCACTCTCGCGTTCTGCGAGGGGACGCACTCTCGCGTTC
This sequence comes from Oxyria digyna, assembly GCA_029168935.1. Lineage (NCBI taxonomy): Eukaryota > Viridiplantae > Streptophyta > Magnoliopsida > Caryophyllales > Polygonaceae > Oxyria > Oxyria digyna. The sequence continues at coordinate 10,462,468 of JAPVLV010000010.1, read as the reverse complement.
TGCGAGGATGCGCTTCCTCGCAGAACGCGAGGGCCCGGGCGTTATTTAGAAAACGCCCGGGCTGTATTTAGCAAGGGCCAAAATATAATGCTTATTCTTTTACAAAAGCTAAGCAAGAAATGTACAAGAGATGAACTAACCGGCCAGACATGGGTGTAAGCACTTGTTGGATAGTTCTTTACTTTTCTAGCATTCTATTAGTTAGTTTGTTAGTTTGTTAGTTAGCTGTTTACAGCTGTCACTGATGTGGCATGTAACCTTATATAAACACTCTTGTAATAACTGATTTCTTCAATGAAAGCATTCAGAAATTACACAAACTTCTTTTGTCTTGTTCAGCAAGTTCTCTTGCTCTTTCTTTCTCTCATGGTATCAGACATTTTTCGATCTTCTTCCGCCTCCATCTTCATCCTTTGGTGATTGATTCCTTAGGGCTTCTTCTTCGTTCCATCTCGATTACCTTCTGTAATCCTCTATGGCTCCTTCTGGTGTTGATTCTGCACACCTTGATCCCTCGTATCTGCATCCATCTGACAATCCTGGTTTGATTTTGGTTTCCAAGCCGTTCAATGGCGATGGATTCAGTGTTGGCGACGAGCGATATTCTTGGCTCTTTCATCCAAGAACAAGATTGGATTTGTGGACGGTTCCTGCGTTCGACCTCCTTTGGATTCTCCTGGTCTTCGCGCTTGGGATCGTGCTAATGACATGGTGATCTCTTGGTTATTAGGTTCTCTCCAATCTGATATTGCTTCCAGTGTGATCTATTGTTCCTCCGCTAAAGCAATTTGGGAAGAATTGGAAGAACGCTTTGCTCAGTCCAATGGAGCTCGCTTATTTCAGTTACAGAAGGATCTCAGCAATGTTTCTCAAGGTACTGATAACATTTCTGTTTATTTTACTCGAATCAAGCAAATGTGGGATGAATTGTCTAGTCTACAGTCTTCACCTCTCTGTTCTTGTGGAGCTGCTCATGAATTTCACAGGAAAGAACAGGTTGATCGCCTTATGCAGTTCCTTATGGGGCTCAATTCATCCTACACTGCCATTCGAGGTAGCATCTTGATGATGTTGCCTCTTCCTTCTGTTTCACAAGCCTATTCTTTGCTTGTTCAAGAAGAACGCCAACTGGAAGTTCAATCTTCTACTAAGTTTCTGCAAGAATCCTCTTCTTTGAATGTTTCTTCTCAAAGATTTGCCCCTCCTCCTGCTACTATTCCTTCAAATGGCAGATCCAATCAGACTGTTTGCACTAATTGCAACAGATCAAGCCATCTAGTTGAGAGATGCTATCGTATTATTGGTTTTCCTCCGGGGTACAGAAACCGCCAGAGACGATCTGCTCATAATGTTGATGTTGAGATTTCTGCTACTCCTAGTTCTTCTCAAGGTTTTACATCTGATCAGTTTCAGCAGCTTCTCTCTCTCTTGAACCAGAATTCTGCAGCTCAATCTAATCCCTCCAGTGCACCTACCTTTGCAAATTTTGCCGGTACTTATTCTAATCCTTCTACTTTTAATTCTTCTACTTCTTGGAAGTCTAATAAAGGTATTTGGATTATTGATTATGGCGCCAGTGAACATATGGCTTGTGATAAAGCTTTGTTTAATGTTCTAAGGCCTATGCCTCGAGTGTGTTTAGTTACTTTACCTACTGCTCAAAAGGTCCAGGTTACTGAATATGGAGATATTGAGTTCAGTCCTTCTTCTGTTCTCAAGGATGTATTGTTTGTGTCTCACTTTCAGCACAACTTGATGAGTATTCAGAAACTCTGTCTACAGTTAGCTTGTTTTGTCACCTTCTATCACGACAAGTGTATAATGCAGGCCCCTTCTCTGAGGAAGCCTCAGGTTCTTGGTAAAGCTGAGGGAGGACTTTATCTTCTCAGTCATAAAGAACCTTCTTATTCCACTGACTCTCCTACTTGCAATGCTGCTCAACTTGACAGTTACTCAACTTGGCACTTCAGACTAGGCCATTTGCCTTGTTATAAGTTGTCCTCTATGTTTGATCAATTAGGAGTTACTAAGTCAGTAGATGTTGCTTCTTTTTCTAATAAAGCTTGTGATATTTGTCACGAAGCTAGACAACATAAATTGTCCTTTCCTAGATCACATATACATACTACACATGTTTTTGAGCTTATTCATGTGGATGTCTGGGGTCCTTACAATGTATCCACTCATGGTGGACATAAATACTTTCTAACCATTGTTGATGATTATAGTAGAGTCACTTGGTTACATTTACTGCAAAATAAGTCTTCTGCTTTTGATATGCTTAAGACCTTCATTGCCATGGTTGATACTCAGTTTAACACCAAGATTAAAGTAATGAGGTCAGATAATGCTCCAGAGTTAGGGACTGGGAATATTGCAAAGGCTTATCTGTTGTCAAGGGGGATTGTACACCAGACTTCTTGTGTCTATACTCCTCAAAAAAATGGTGTTGTTGAGAGGAAACACAAACACTTGCTAGAGACTACCAGGGCTCTTTTGTTTCATTCCAAGCGTCCTACTGTCTTCTGGGGTGACTGCTTACTCACAGCTTGCTACTTGATTAACAGATTTCCCTCCAAAATTCTGTTTGGCAAGTCTCCTTGTGAGGTACTTTTTAGCAAAGCTCCTGATTTATCTCATCTTAGAGTCTTTGGAAGCCTTTGTTATGCCTCTACTCTGGCCAGAAATCGTGATAAGCTACAGCCTAGAGCTTCTCCTTGCATTTTTTTGGGATATCCCTATGGCAAGAAGGCTTACAAAGTTTATGATATAAAGACCAAACAATTTTTCACTTCCAGAGACTTGGTCTTTTATGAACACATTATCCCTTTTGCTCATTTGTCACCTTCTCAAACCTTGGCTTCTTTTCCCTTTCCTACTCCTTTTCCTGAAGACCACACTTCTACCATACCTCCTCAAAATTCACCTTCTCAAAATATATCTCCTCAAATAGCCTTACCTACCCCTTTACCTGCACCTAGAAGGTCCACACGTGTCTCTCATCCTCCAGGATAGTTGCAAGATTATTCTTGCCAGTCTGTAGCCACTAATGATTTTTCTTTCCTGGATGATCTCACACCAGCTCACCAAGTATGTTTTGCAGCCTTATCTGTGTGTAGTCAGACTTTTGTGAACAATATAACACAGCTCAGAGAACCCTTCTCTTACAGAGAAGCTTCCATTTCTCCTGATTGGTGTGCTACTATGGATAAAGAATTTGAGGCTCTTCAAGCTAATGACACTTGGTCTTTGGTCCCTTTGCCTAAGGACAAGAAAGCCATTGCTTGTAGATGGGTTTACAAACTGAAGTATAAGGCTGATGGGAGCTTGGAGAGGTATAAGGCTCGTCTAGTTATTAAAGGCAATACTCAGACTGCAGGTGTGGACTTCACTGCGACTTATTCTCTTGTCATTAAAATGACTACTTTGAGATGTTTGATTGCCACAACAGCTAAGAAGTCTTGGCCTATGTATCAACTGGATGTCAACAATGCTTTTTTGCATGGGGATTTATTAGAAGATGTTTACATGAAGCTTCCTCAAGGTTATGTCTTGCCTTCTTCTTGTTCTTCTTCTTCTCTTCCTTTGGTGTGCAAGCTCAATAAGTCTTTGTATGGGCTTCGCCAAGCCTTCAGACAATGGTATTTTAAACTCACTGTTGCACTTCAGTCAAGGGGTTTTTAGTACTCTAAAAATGACTATTCTCTGTTTGTGAAATATATTGATGATACTGTTGTCTTGGTGGTTGTTTATGTTGATGATCTGCTTATTACTGGGAGCAATGCATATGAGATTACTGAATTAAAGTCTTTTCTGGATGATCAATTCAAAATTAAAGACTTGGGTAAGCTCAGTTATTTTCTAGGCATGGAGATTTTGGATGAATCTCATGCTTATATCATCACTCAAAGAAAGTTTGCTTTGGAATTAATTGAGGAAGCTGGTTGTTCAGGATCTTCTCCAGTTTCTTCTCCTTTGGATCCTACTGTTAAACTCTCTCTAGAGTCAGGAGACCTTTTTCATGATCCCTTCCTGTATAGAAAACTGATTGGTAAGATCAATTTTTTGGTCAACACTAGGCCTGATTTGGCCTTCACTGCTCAGCATCTTAGCCAGTTCATGTCTAAACCAAGACAACCACATTTTGCTTCCCTTCTTCATGCCATTAGGTACATTAAGGGTACTGCTTCCCTTGGCTTGGTCATGGCTAAGAACTCTGACTATAAATTGCAAGCCTTCTGTGATTCTGATTGGGGTGCTTGCTCATCCACCAGAAGATCTGTGAGTGGATTCTTTGTTCTCCTTGGTGGATCTCCTTTGTGTTGGAAGTCCAAGAAGCAAACTACTGTTGCTTTATCCTCAGCAGAGGCTGAGTATAGGTCCATGAGACGTGTGGTTACTGAATTGGCATGGTTGACTAGATTGCTGTATGAAATGGAGGTTCCTTCAGTTACTCCTATTCCTCTGAAATGTGACAACCAAGCAACCATCTACATTGCCAAAAACCCTGTTTTTCATGAGCGTACCAAACACATAGAGCTTGATTGCCATTATGTACGAGAGAAGCTTCGTGATGGCTTGATTGCTCTAGATTACATTTCCACTCATAATCAGCTAGTTGATGTTTTGACTAACCCTCTGTCTAGTCCTTTGCATCAGCAGTTCATTGGCAAGTTGGGCTTGGAAAGACTTTCCAACTTGAAGGGGGATGCTGGATAGTTCTTTACTTTTCTAGCATTCTATTAGTTAGTTTGTTAGTTTGTTAATTAGTTGTTTACAGCTGTCACTGATGTGGCATGTAACCTTATATAAACACTCTTGTAATAATTGATTTCTTCAATGAAAGCATTCAGAAATTACACAAACTTCTTTTGTCTTGTTCAACAAGTTCTCTTGCTCTTGCTTTCTCTCAGCACTCAAGCGAAGAAGAAGAGGCTTTGTCTGCGGTCGCAATGAAGAGGCCTCGTGAGATACAACGCATAGGGCTATCACTAAAAGAATCAACAATTTTAGTTTCCCTATAAATACACACAATACTAATATGAATTAGGGTTAGCTAGGGTGGTTTAAAATCTGATGAGTATATGAATACTGTTATTTTATGAATGTGGTTGTGGACGTAACTTCAATATATATAAGTACGACTATATAGTTAGATATCGTGCAGATCATGACACAATGAAAGGGCTAGCTAGTAAAGATTTTAGATAAGTGTGTACGTAGGCTGGTGATCTTCGAAGACTAGTAAGAAAAATGTATAAAACTACTCCCTCCGTTCTTTTTTAAATGAAGTTCTAGACATTTCAGGGCAAAATAAGGATTGAAATATATACTCACTTTATCCTTTGTTTTGTCATAATTTTAATATCCAAAAATAAAAGATATTTTTCATAAATATCTCACCAGAGAAGACATCGTAGGAGGTGGAGATCTTTGTGATCTTCTTTCCCTAATTTTCTTTCTTGTCTCTTCCTAAAATAAGGGAATTATAAAATAACTAAAGATTTTGATTGATATTAGTAAGGGTAAAATTGGAAAATATAGGTGTAAAATAGTTAGAATGACAATTAAACACGAACAAGGAGTAGACTCTAAAACGACATTTAAAAAAGAACGGAGGGAGTATCTGCTAATAATTTTCGACGCTCTTTGGTTCAATTTCATGGTTAGATACATTATGAATGACTGACAATATTTTTAGGCATGCGATTAGATAAGATTTGAGAATCCTTCGCATTCTGGTGCGTCTATTATTAGAAATTTAATTAAAAAAAGCACACATATTATATGTGGTGAATCTTTCTAACTTCATAATTTTAAAACACAAGGAGCACATTTTTGCTAATAATCTTCCTTTTTTGTCCATGAAAATCACAAAATCATTATAATAAATGATTTTTCTGTTGTATGATCTACAGACATAGGGTAAAGTTTAACTTTCTCATTTCTAAGGTACAATAACATAAAGTCATTATAATAAAAATGTAAATATTACTAGGATATAATGAGAGGAAAGTCCATAATATCTAAAAATTTGTACTCTTTTCATTTGATTTTTTCTGTTTTTAATGGGTATATTTATCGATACACGTTTTATAATGTCAATATTTTTTACTATAAATATTATAAAATATAGATATTGTTGAAATATTCACTAATTAATCAAATATGAGCAATCATGACTATATTTTTCCTTACATATTAATCATAACTCAAAATATTCTCTATAATAAAAAATTATGTCAACAAAAATGAAGATCAAACGGGAAGGAAAATATTATAAGAATTTGTCATTAGCACACAATAAACAACTAAAAGAGTAAATATATAAGTCTTACACCTTTATAGAAAAATGGATAAACCCATCACAACAACAAAAATATTATATTTCTTATACAATTCATCCCTCATGTCATTAGACACACATTAGAAAAACTCGTGTTATAATACAGATTATAACTTTATATTCATTGATAATAAATCCCAATATCTAACCGTAAGAATCTGACAACATTCTAGCACAAGATTCATGATAGCAAGTCCAAGCTACTCCGATCCGTATTACGGATGCCGATGGATAAGTGAGATAAATACTCAGTAACATCTGAAATCTTAGTATAAATAGGCAAAATCTATACGTACTACATTTTTTTTCCATCCACACTACATTTTCATACACCCATAATGTACGTACGCTCGTTTCGGACGTACAGGCAAAAAAATTTGGTATACGTATAAGTTTTCTTATACGTATACAATTTTGTAAAAAATACAAAATACATCTTGTACGCTAGAAACGGACGTACGCCCATTTCGAACGTACCTTAATGATAATTTTTTCCCCAAATAAATTAAAAATTTTAAAAATTCGTATTACAACATTTGTTTTCGAAATTTTTTTTATTACGATTTTTTTGAAAAAAATTAATTAATTACGCTAGTATATAATAACAATAATAGGTCATATATCATATCTGCCTCTTTGCTCTAGTGGTAAACAGCTCCATAGATTGCTTAGAGGTTTTGAGTTCGAATCTCAACACTAACATCTCACCTTTTTTATTTTTGGATAAAAAATAATGGAAAGAGAGGAGGGGGAGTCGAACTTGAGATCTCATGGGCATGTAATGAAGTAAAACCACTAGGCTAATGAATCATATTGATATATTTGTAATATTAATACTACAAGTTACAATCAAATTTGGGCTCACCTCACTATTTTATTAGAATAACAGTTTTTTTAATCTTGGTCTCAAATATCTATATCTATAGACTATTAATTATTTTAATAATTTCTAAAAACTAATTATTTAAATAATAAGGTGTATCTTATTGACATATTTATAATATTAATAGTACAAAGTCTACAAGTGATGATTGAACTTGAATCTACCTCATTATTTATTAGAAAAACAGTTTTCTTTTATTTTTGTCCCAAATATTTATTGAATTAATTACTTAAATACTTTTGAATAAAATAATAATTATTTAAATAATCACATGTGTATGCTTTTTTAATATTTATAAAATATTTTGAAAACACTTTTTATATAAGACGTTCAAGATTGTACTTTGTGGTCTACCTATTTTGTCAACATATGGCCATGAGCAAAAACTGGTCTTGGTAGAAACAAACCTACCTGAAATTGTCGTTGAAATTGTGAGAGAAAGCAATGCTTTAATTATTGTATTTATAGGTTGATTTCATATCAGTTTAAAAAATATTTTCATATAGCACATCTAATAAATTGATATGGTGGCAAGATAGGATTCTAACGAATTGTCGACAGGATAAGGATAAAACGAGCTAAGACGAGTAATGACGCAAAAATCGAGAAAAACCGACGTAAAACGAGCTAAGACGAGTATTGACGCAAAAATCGAGGAAAATCGACTTAAAACGACCTAATACGAGTAATGACGCGAAAATCGAGGAAATCGACTTAAAACGAGCTAAGACGAGTAATGACGCGAAAATCGAGTAAAAACGACTTAAAACGACCCAAGACCCTAAAATCGAGTAAAATCGACTTAAAACGAGTAATGGCGCGAAAATTGAGTAAAACTGACTTAAATAGAGCTAAGACGAGTAATGACGCGAAAATCGAGTAAAACCGACTTAAAACGAGCAAAACCGACTTAGGGTATAGGGTTTAGTATTTAGGGTATAGGATATTGGATGTGGATAGTGGATAGTGAATGTGGATAGTGGATATTGAATGTGGATAGTGGATGTGTTAAATGAATAGTTTGGGCCCAATTCGTTTAGACGCCCTAAAACGATAAAAATCAAAATTTCAAAATTGTAACATGATAGAAAATAAAGCCCATAGTCATTATCAATTCTCAGAATCGAAAAAAATCATCGAAAACGTCAACGGGCCTAATAAGGCCGAATTGAGATTTAGTGAGGCATATTATCAAAAAACGACATAAAACAGCTTAATAAGACCTTAAACCGCAAAAAAATTGAAATGTAAAAGTTGTATTTGAGCATTACCAATATGACGGTTTCGTTTTTATAAGAAAATAACAAAATGAACACTTCGAAATATCTAAACAAACATTTTCACATAGTAACGAGTTAATCTCAAGTATATAAGTCATATAGTTTTACTCATATGTGTGTGATATCACTTCGTTACTCAAATAAACTTTATATAAAAATTTCATTAAATGTTATGAAACACTAAAATAATCCAAAATAACGACATTTCACATCTTTGTATTGTCGTTATTGATTGATTACTCGATATTTAATGAAAGTTTTAATGAAATACGCATACATATATGATTAAACAAGCAATAACGACAATACGAAGATGTGAAATGTCGTTATTTTAGATTATTTGAGTGTATTATAATATTTAATGAAAGTTTTATGTAAAGTTTACTTGAGTAACGAAGTGATATCACACACATATGAGTAAAACTATATGACTTATATACTTGAGATTAACTCGTTACTAGGTGAAAGTGCTTGTTTAGATATTTCGAAGTGTTCATTTTGTTATTTTCTTATAAAAACGAAACCGTCATATTGGTAATGCTCAAATACAACTTTTACATTTCAATTTTTTTTTCGGTTTAAGGTCTTATTAAGCTGTTTTATGTCGTTTTTTGATAATGTGCCTCACTAAATCTCAATTCGGCCTTATTAGGCCTGTTGACGTTTTCGATGATTTTTTTTCGATTCTGAGAATTGATAACGACTATGGGCTTTATTTTCTATCATGTTACAATTTTGAAATTTTAATTTTTATCGTTTTAGGGCGTTTAAACAAATTGGGCCCAAACTATCCATTTAACACATCCACTATCCACATTCAATATCCACTATCCACATTCACTATCCACTATCCACTATCCACATCCACTATCCTATACCCTATACCCTAAGTCGGATTTGCTCGTTTTAAGTCGGTTTTACTCAATTTTCGCGCCAACTCGTTTTAAGTCCGTTTACTCGATTTTTTGTGTCGTTACTCGTTTTAAGTGTGTTTTACTCGATTTTCGCGCCAACTCGTTTTAAGTCTGTTTTACTCGATTTTCGCGTCGTTCCCATTTTAAGTCAATTTTTCTCTATTTTCGCGCCATTAGTCGTTCTAAGTCGTTTTTTCTCGATTTTCACGATATTACTCGTTTTTAGTCGGTTTTTATCGATTTACACACCGTTTCGAGTCCGATTTCTGGTGAGAGAGACTTTATTTGGACTTTATCTTAATAAGACTAAGTTTTATATTTTTTCAAACATAATTAACCATCGATGGTGTTGATATCTTTAATCCAAGTTTGTGTTGGAATTTTTCAAACATATTTTTTCAAACATAATTTATCATTTGTCATATATTGTATAAATTTTGTAGTTTTTGTTGAAATATATTTTGTTTTATATTGAATAAGAATTTATTTATTAATATATATTATTTAAATAACAATATTAGAAATACAAAGAAAATATTTTGGGAATGATATGGATTATCATAGTTTTTTATCTTAAAATATATTATAAATATAAAAAAGCTTACACACCTGCTTATTTGAATAATTCTTTTTCCTAAAAATTATTAAAAAAATTAAATCAATAAATATGTGGGAAAAAAATAAAAAATCTATTTTTCTAACAAAAAATGAGGTAGATTCAAGTTCGATCATCACTTGTAGTATTAATATTATAAATAATACCAATAAGATACACATTATTATTTAAATAAATATTTTTTCTCGAAATTATTAAAATAATTAATTCTATTGATATATGAGACCAAGATCAAAAAAACTGTTATTCTAATAAAATAGTGAGGTGAACCCAAATTTGATTGTAACTTGTACTATTAATATTACAAATATATCAATATGATTCCTTAGTCTAGTGGTTTCACTTCATTATATGCCCATGAGGTCTCAAGTTCGACTCTCCCCCACCTCTCTTTTCATCAATCTTTACCAAAAAATAAAAAACTGAGATGTTAGTGTTGAGATTCGAACTCAAAACCTCTAGGCAATCAATGAAGCTCTTTACCACTAGAGCAAAGAGACAGATATGATATATGACCTATTATTGTTATTATATACTAACGAAATTAATTAATTTAAAAAAAAATCGTAATAAAAAAAAAATGTTGTACGTTGAAAATGGGCGTACGCCCATTTCCAGCGTACAAAATTTTTAATTTTTTTTTTAAAATTTTTCATTTATTTGGGGAAAAAAATTATCATTACGATACGCTCGAAATGGGCGTACGCCCGTTTCTAGCGTACAAGATGTATTTTGTATTTTTTACAAAATTGTATGCGTATACAAACGTATCATCCAATTTTTGCACTGTCCACTCGTTTTGAGCGTACGCTCATTATGAGCGTATCGTTTTGTAGTGTGGCTAGAGAGAAAATGTAGTGTGTATAGACGTCACGTATAAATAAGTAAGTTGAACGTACGAATGTTAGATAATTTGGAGTTTCGTACTTGTCGTACCATACCTTTTTCATTTACCGCAAATTACAAATACTCGTATTGCATATGCATAAAAAGTTACTCACTAATTAAAATAATCAGGTCAACCCTTTCACTGGATTTTAATTCTTGTGAGTTGTGATAAAATTGCAAGACGTGGGGAACTCGAGTTCATTAGTTTTGTCGGGAACTCGATTGTACTCGTCCGTCCTACAATGTTCTTTCCAAAAAATGACACATTTGTCGAGGTACGTTTTGTATCATTAATATATCTAGTTTTATGTTAATACAAATAATAAAAATTTGATATTATTAAAGTACGCATTAATACGAATAAAAAAAGACCCTATATGACTATATATTTTCTTATATATCAAAACAAAACGAGAAGATTCTTTTCAACTGTAAATAGTGTACACTATTTGAAATGAGAAGAGCAATATGAGACGGAGGGAGTACTCCGTAGTTGGGAGTGATTCAAATACCCCATTGGTTAACTAGTTTTTATTTATTATAAAATCCTATACAAACTAAAAAGATAAAACCTTAACAATTAAATATATAGCCAATTAAAAATCATACGGTTCGTTCACGAGGGTTATACTTATGGGATATTTGAATCATTTTCCATTGAATTGTAGTTCATTGATTTTGACAAAATGCTATATCCACGGATAATTATAAGCACACGATTCGAGAATTATATGCACACGATTTCGTGTAGGTGTAAGTTAAGCGTACTGGTTGGTACGTATTAGTTAAGCGTACAAGGGTAGTTTGGGTATATTTAAATTTTTTTTGTTAAATTTTCAGAATCTATTACAACATATATGCTTAATGCACGTGTGCAGAATTAAAATTGATTTTCCCATTAAGCATACATATTAATAAACTAGTCGTTCAGTTTTTGAAAATTTGAAATATTGGTACACGTAGTTTATGCGTACAAAGTCGTTTGATTAAAAAAAAAGTAGTCGTTGTTAGTAAAATCGTACGCTTTGTACAGGCGTACACAAGTTTAGGGTTTGGTTTGTACGCGTATGCTATGCATACATATTAGTTTGATTTGAAAAAGTAGTCGTTATCAGTTAAATGTGTACACTCAGTTTACGCGTACGAGTGTTTAGGGTTTTAATTTGTACGCGTTGCTTGCGTACGCGTACTAGAATTTACCGTTAGCCGTAAGAAATACTACCGCTGTGAAGCACAACGACTGAGGATATTGTCCTACTAGGGCTTTAAGTTACTCGTACTAGGGCTGAGCAAACAGATATATCTCATCCGATCCGGTACACCGGATATCCGTTGAAAAAAATTTCCTCAAAACCCCGATCCGTATTCGGTCCGATTTGGAGCGGATATCCGGTAAATATTGTTCGAATCGGATCGGATATTTGACTCGGATATCCGAATTATCCGATTTCTATAAGGTATAAGAAAATTAAATTAAACTTTTTATTTCTATTAAAATTAAAAATTAATGTTAAATATATAATCATATATATTATATAGATGAATTAAGATGTGAAAATTAATATATTTGATGTATTTAGTGAAAAAACATTTTAAATAAGCAATTAAAGTTTAAACTTTTAAGAACAACAATCATAGTTATGTGTTTATATAAGAGAATTTTGTGTTGAGAGAATATATCTATTGATTGAAAATGTATAAAGACAATTTCTACACTTATAAAGTCCCCCTTAGGCCGAAAGGAAAATTTTATAGGTGGTAGTCGAACCAACGATGATCTATGGAGGTGAATGTTGGTCAGTTACAGTAGCTCAGGAGCAACAGATTATGGTAGCTGAGATGCGGATGCTACGCTGGATGTGTGGTCATACTAGATTGGATAGGGTTTGAAATGAAGTTATTGGAGGCAAAGTCGGAGTGTCTAGTATTAAAGATAAGCTGCGAGAATCTAGACTTCGATGGTTTGGCCACGTTCAGAGGAGGCCACGTACTTGGTGCCCCAGTTTGCAGTTGTAAAGTTATGGCGTTGGGGGACTACCGTCGTGGTAGAGGGTGACCAAAGAAGAGTTGGATGGAGGTCAACCGAAAGGACCTAACCGCTTTGGAGCTTTCAGTTGACGTGGCTCAAGACAGAGTTTTGTGGAGGGAGAGGATTCGAGTTACAGAAGCTTGAACTGGGGTCCCTGGAGCGGCGTATCCTCGTTACTCGGGCTTGGAGCCGTGTACTGTTTTTTTCTGTTTTGACCATTCTGTTTTCGGTTTTTAGGTCTTGTTGTAGGCTCATGTACTTTAAGGTCATATCGGTTATTTCCTCTGAACCTGTTGGGTAAGGAAATACCAATCCCGACCACCCCAAACCCCGTTTTTCGGGATAAAATGGGAAATGATGTTGTTGTTGTACTCTACACTTATAAATTAAAGTATATTTTAGTTCTATAAAAATATTTGTATATATTATAATAATAGTACCAGTTCTTTTCGGATATCCATAAACTAAATATCTCGATCCGAATATCCGGAAAAAACGCCCGAATCGGTCCGGATTCGGATAAAAGTTAATCGGATGTTTTCGGATACGGATTTTTCAAGATCGGATCGCCGGATTATCGGATTGGATCGGCCGAATCGAATATTTTTGCTCACCCCTAACTCGTACCAAATTGTACATTTAGTGGTGTTTAACCCCGCACCCATTTTGGACGCATCCTAAACGCGCCTAAAAAAATTGGGTCGCAATTTTATTTTATTTTGCCTTCAAAATACTCGAAAATCCGATTTAGTTTTGGACGCGTTCTTATTGCGCCCAAGAGTGGATGAGAGTTATAATTATCCGGGGTGCGGAGTTTTTCTACGAAAAAATAACATGCATTATAGGTGTTTCGTTAGTGTTTCAAAACCAAATTCAACTTCCACTAATATTGAAAACTACTTGATGTTATAGATCGTCATGATTGATTGAGAAACCGAGAAAATCAATAGCCGATTACCTTCTCATCTTAGCCGATGATTATAATTCCGCGAGGACATTGGATTGATTGGTAAAAAGAAGTGAGAGTTGAAGCCAAAACTAGAACAGATCTGCACAAACAAGCTAGAAAACTTTTTTGTTACATAAATGCCATTATACAACAACGTTGATGCACAACTTCAAGTAACATTTGTATGACAAACTAATTGAAAACACAGGAGCCTTTCTTGAACTTGATCGGTTTCGTGGTTGTGTAATCGACGACAACGTCACAAGTGACGTGTATCTTGTGCCTTGTCGTCACCAACTTACCCACGACCTCGCCCTTTGCTCGGAGGTCGAACTCAAGTGTGAAGGGAACTTCTTGATCAACACCATTTTTGGTGTTGGCGTTTGAGGCTGTTAAGCTCGATGCAGCTCCATATAGAGGGACTTTGGTTCCTTCTAGATTCACAGCCACTGTTCTTAAACTCTTCCTTGGTTGATAGTGCTTGTTTAGCTGCAATTCAAGTACACATCATATTTAATTAGTCACTTGTGTTTAGACTAGCTTTAGTGGTGCGAGGGAGTTGGAAGAAAAAAATACAAGTAATGTGGGAATTATGGTGCGTTTGATTCCTGTGAGAATCCATTAAAAATTTAAAATGCATAACCTACCATTGGAAATTGGAATTTTTTTTTGGTTTTTCATTTTAGTTCAGCGATCGAAGGGACTCTTATATTTTTTTTACGCTTATGTTTAGAGTTCGAGCTTCGTGGGTTGCTTTTCCAACAAACAATTTTTAACCTCCATCAAGTCTCGAACCCGAGACCTCGTGTAGTCGTGTGGGTGATTGGGGTCCTTACTGTCCGACCACATGCTTATTGGTTAGATTATGCATTTTAATTAAATCTGTTGAAACTTGACCCAACCCCTGCTGGCCGGGTCGACCCGATTAAAAGCTGACTTAACCCGCTGCGTTGACCCGATTAGAAAAAAGGTCGACCCAACCCGACTTGAAAATTCATGACATCCAAAGAATCCGGGATCCGTTGGGTTAAACCCGGACCGATCCGAACGACTTAGAAAGTTGAAACTCATCGAAAGACCCATTTTTAACATATCTTTTTTTATTAAATAGTAAATATCATAACATTATTTTATTATTAAAATATTCTTTAAACTTTATTTACTTTATTATAATTGAAAATTCGAACAATTGAAATCCGCTAGGACGACCAAACTGAATCAGCCCAAGACGGAAATTTTATCGACCCACTTAACCCGGATCCGTTTTCGACCCGACCCGGACCAGTTTGCATTGTCAGGTCTATTTTAATGCATTATGTCGGAAATCCAAATACACCGTGTTATCAACTCAATATAGTCATTCAAAATGTGCAACATAACAAACTCAAATCTTAATCTAAAATCTCTTTGGTAAGACAAGCTTATGGTAGCAGAGAAACTGTTCAAATAGTCGAAGCTTATTAGTATAAGCTTAGGGGTTGTAGCTCAATTTTCCAGGTAGATTTTAGGTTAATAAACTTATAGAAGCTACTTTTATTGGCGAAACAACGAGTGTGTACTCTCCTTTCCTAATTTTCTTCTTGCATTTATTTGAAGTCATAAGATTCTTATCCTAGTACCACCACTAAAGAAGCTCTTTATACATTACCAACTTATAAGTTATCATAGTGGATCTTATCAAATATCAACTACTACTATTGACATTGTTAGACCAAACATTCCCTAAGACAAAAGTTGGATCAAATTTGAGGTATGCCTTAAGTTACCTGGCCGGTTGCGACAGAGATCTTGGAGTAGAGAAGATCGATGGGCGTGGAGGTGACATGGATGCCGAAAAATGTAGCAGGATTGCGTATGCTGATCCTTAGCGTTGCATTTACTGTCAGCATTTTTGTGGGCACTCCTGAGAAGTCTGTGCCTTCTTGTACAATGAAGGTGCTCACTGTCAAGCTCTGTTGAGTGCAGCAAAAATAAATTATCACACATTAATATTTGCAGGAAACTAATTAATGGTCAATCCACATTAACCCTTGAACTTAAACTGTGATAGGACCAACAAAACTGTAACCCTGATAACTTTGCATAAGACTACCTATCTACCAAACGTCTTGTACACTAACAAACAACCTAATATATATAGTCCCATCAAAGTAGAGTGAGACCCAGATTAAATCAAGATAATATCAACTAAAAATGCTATAAGTTTCCTACTGTACACAGCTAAGGATGCATCTTCCTCCTCTACTCTTATCTTTTCACTCCACAGATTCATACATCAAACATCAGGTCTCAATATCAATGTCGAGATTATATACCGAACACAGGTATGAATATCGGTACCAACAAGTGTTCTAAATGCATCATCCCAATAAGTTTCATGACCAAAAATCTATCTTTTGGATCAGCTTTCTAAAGCATTAAAAAGAAACAGAATTACCTTGAGAGAAACCTCAGCTTTAAAAGGCCTAGCAGCACCCCAAATGATCAAACAAAACACAGTAAACAACAGCAGAAACCCACAAAGCCCAATAAAAACTTGTACTCGTCTAGACAATCCCTTATCATCAAGCTCATCATACCCTCCTTCCTCCATTATCACATTACATTCAGGCCATCCCTTATCATTCACCTCTCTCTTCCCTCTGCTCGTCTTCCGGCCTGACGCAGACCGGAATATTCCCGAGAATCTACTTGCGGACGAGTTTCGAGAGTGGCGGCCGAAGGAGTGTGAGGGAGATTCCATTGGACTGTTGAACATTGGAGTTGCTTGCATTGAAGATGACTTGTCTCCATCATGTGAGTCTCTTGATGGGCTTTGTACATAGTATATTTGTCTCTTTGGTGATCTTGATGGTGATGATGGTGCTGATGGTGCTAGGCTTGTTACATCTGATTCTGACTTTGTATGAATCATTTTCAAACAATTTTGTTCAAGAAGAATGGAGAAAGGAAGAAGAAGAAGGTGTTATGGTTTTGGTCTCAAACAGTATCCAATGGAAACAGAAAAACAAAGCAAGTGGTTTTTTGTTATGCTCTGTCTCTTATCAACAGAGGATGTTTTTAGTGGATGGGATACTGAGCTGGCCACTCAGTTGGGATTGTGAGTACTTAAAAGGTGTTTCTGAGTGTCGGCAGCCGCGATTAGCATCTGAACTCAAGATTAATCATAATGATTTGGGTGAGATAATCATATTTGGAGTTCTGATTTTGACAGGATAACAGAGGATTTGGGGGGCTTTGCAATATTTGTGGAATTGACAAGAGAACCACTTCAATATTATAAGTTATTCCTTCTTTTGTGTGTGCGTGATGAATTATTGGGACATTTGTTTGACTTAACAAATCCAAATCATCTGTGTCAAATTTGTGAGTCTAAATCAAAATGGATTTTATATTTGCTTTTAATTTTGTAAGTAAACAATTATAGTTGTTGTTTTACATAGTTTCTATTTGACGCCCACCCCTTTTGCTATTTACCGCCCAGGTCATCCGTGCGTCACGCATGGAATTAATCCGTGCGTGACGCACGGATTGCACATTCCAGAAAACGCATGGATTGTATCCATGCGTGACGCACGGATTAATTCCATGCGTGACGCACGGATACAATCCATGCGTGACGCACGTATTTGCATATATGAAACTTCTAACTTTCAATGTATTCAATGTATTTCTAGTTAAGTGTGCAAAGAAACACATTTTTAGTGTCTTTTTTAAGGCGATAAAGCCCAATTCGACAAAAACGTCATCGAAACTTTATCGAAATGGAATGAAACTTTGTTTCAATCCTTATAATGTCTATTTGATCATGTGTGTAACTTGAAAATCAAATTTAGACCTTTGTAAGTGAAACATAGTTTGAAAACCGAACAAAGTCGCAATATGTATGGCGTACCATATACAATTTGAAATATAATAAGGTTGAACATTCGTCAACATAACAACAATATAAGCATTCTAAATATAAAAATAAGATTTTGCAACATAAAACCATGCGTCACGCATGGAATTAATCCACACACGACGCATGGTTTTACACCATACGTGACGCATGGATTTTCATATGTTTTTTTGTTGCTTATATGATTCATGTCAATGTATTCAATGTATTTTTAGTTATGGCACACAAAATAATTCATGTTCCGTGTTGTTTTTAAAGGCTTTAAAACCACAATTCGCCATAACGTCGTCGAAACATCATCGGAATGGAATGAAACTTGTTTACAATGCTTATTAGAGATATTTAACCATGTCCGTAACTTTGCATCAAAACCTTTTGCTTTTAGAGTAACACGCTCTTTGTAAAACATCAAACTACTCACCACAAGCTTAACTTGTTGCAATATATATGGTCGTAACATTGATGTTCACGTATGTTTGAAAAATTTATACAAAAATGTGTTATAAGGCATATAAAGTCCCAATAAAGTCTCACACATACAAAACGGGATTCGAAACTATGCCAAAATGCTAAAACCACTAAAAACGCCTTAAATGGACTTAAGGCGGTTTTTGGCGAAACGACACACGAACGATGTCCGAATGTAATGAAACTTGTTTTCAGTGGCTATTATGGATATTTAACCATGTGGGTAACTCCCAACCACAACTTCTAACTTTTAAAGTACCGCCTCCTTTGTAAAAAACATACTAGTCGTAACTCTCTAACTTGTCGCAATATGTATATTCTACAACATTGACGGTGATTATTGTTGAAAATACTATACAACATACTCTTATTAGGGATATTCAGTAGAAAAGAGGTCTCGCTCACACGAAATGAGGCACGTAAACGCTAAAACCACTAAAAACGCCTTAAATGGACTTAAGGCGGTTTTTGGCGAAACGACACTCAAACGATGTCCGAATGTAATGAAACTTGTTTTCAATGCCTATTAGGGATATTTAACCATGTGGGTAACTCCCAATAACACCTATTAACTTGTAAAGTAGCATATCCTTTGTTTGGACTTCTTACGTGGCCTAAATGTCCAACATTTGACAATATGTAATTTTATTTTGATTGGAAATCATGCAAACATCAGTGTTACTAAGAATCAAAGGGATCATGTGCCATTTGGTGCGTCACGCATGGAATAGAACCGTGCGTCACGTATGGATTATATCCATGCGTGACGCACTGTTTTTCTTTTCAGAACTCATGTCAGCACGTATTAGTTGTATGACTAAACATGTTGATATGTGAATTTATGTTGATTTATGATATTTGAAATGTGAAACCTAGTTTGAAAGTGAAACGAGTCGACATGTTTTAAAATACCTACGAAATAGACACTCTTAAGAAAAAACAAGTAGTTCTTGCAACACAATAAGGTTCAACACTTCAAAGGTGCAACACAATAAGGTTCAACATAATAAGGTTCAATCTTCAAAGGTGCAACACAATAAGGTTCAACATAATAAGGTTCAACATAATAAGTAGATCTAACGACGAGGGTTGAACGGCTTGAAGAGGTTCCTGTATTCTCGTGCGGTCATCCTTGGTCTAGTGGATGGTTCCCCTCTCTCCCTTTGACGTTCTTGTCTCTCCCGTTCACGTCGCTCACGTTCTTGTCTCTCCCGTTCACGTCTCTCCCGTTCAAGCATATCAAAGTTGTCTGCCACGCTAGACGCCGTACTAATATCGGAAATATCAGATTCTTGATCGGAATAGGACATCTGTATAATCAGAAACATAACCAAATTATAGTTACATAATCAATTAACTTCTGCATGTTGAAAATGTTGAATGTGGCAATTCCACGCGTGACGCATGGTCACTAACCATGCGTCACGCATGGTTATATTCCATGCGTCACGCATGGAATTGCCACTTCCAGAACTTCAGTA
The DNA here is from genome assembly GCA_029168935.1 of Oxyria digyna. Lineage (NCBI taxonomy): Eukaryota > Viridiplantae > Streptophyta > Magnoliopsida > Caryophyllales > Polygonaceae > Oxyria > Oxyria digyna. The sequence continues at coordinate 10,442,713 of JAPVLV010000010.1, read as the reverse complement.
CTGCTTTCTAATATATTCTCAAACCCTAATCTCAACATTTTTTTCTGAAATTCAACAGTTTGTCAATAATTTGATTAAAACCACACCATATCAAATTTCAACACCCTCATTTATAACCCTAATTCACAAAACCCAAATTCAGTATCAAAATCCTAATTACACTATCTACACATGAAAATATCAAATTCAACAAGAAACTATCAACAAAGTACACAATCCATTCATATATTACAAGTTTAATCTCTTCTAATCAAAGTATAACATACACATTGGATCTACATATGTAAATATTATCAAAACAACATCAAAACCTCATATATACATCAATACCATACCATAACAATGAAATCTTAATGTTTACATACCTTATATGTAGAAAGATGATGAAAATTGTTGAAAATGGGGTAAATCCGTGCGTGATAGAGCTTCAGCCGCCGTCAAGAGAATGTGGGATCAGAATGGGGGTGCCAGGAAAGTAATGAGGGGAACCCTGGGGATCGAAACCTGCAGCAGACAAAGCTAGCTGTTGCTGTTGTTGTTGTTGTTGGTGTTGTTGTTGTTGTTGTTGTTGTTGTTGTTGTTGTTGTTGTTGTTGTTGTTGTTGTTGTTGTTGTTGTTGTTGTTGTTGTTGCTGTTGTATCTCATCAGAAAACTCTAAACGACGAGGAGGCGATTCTTGTCTATTCTTCTTCTTCCTTTGTTTTGGAACTACGGGATCTTTTTTCTTCAGATCTCTGTTTCTTTGACGAGTATCCCGTCCAGGTCGACGACCACCATCCATATCTACATCATAAAATGTGCAATTCCACAAAATTAATCAGTTTACTGAATTTAATCAGCATATCATCAAAAACTCAATCAGCATATCATCAAATACAATCTGAAACTGCAGAACACAGTTTCTGGAATGTGCAATTCCATGCGTCACGCATGGATTCCATCCATGCGTCACGCATGGTTTCAATCCATGCGTGACGCATGAAATTGCACATTCCAGGGTTGTGTTCTGCAGTTTTTCCATGGCTTTCAAACCCTAATCTCAACACTTTTTTCAAAATTATAACAGTTTTTCAATAATTTCATTAAAACCATACCCAATTTCAACAACCTAATTCATAACCCTAATTCACAAAACCCTAATTCAATATCAAAACCCTAATAAACTATATACACATGAAAATATCAAATTTGTCAATAAATTATCAACAAAGTACACAATCCATTCATATATTACAAGTTTAATCATTTCTAATCAACTAATTAACATACACATTGGATTTTGAAGTAAATATCATCAAAACAACATGAAAACCTCATATATACATCAATATCATACCATAACAATGAAATCTTAATGTTTACATACCTTATATGCAAAAAAGATGATGAGAAAGATGGATTTTGGGGTAAAATGGTGCGTTATGGATTGCAGCCGCCGTTGTTGTTGTTGAAGAATATGACAAAATGGTAGGGTTTGATGTTTTTGGGCTTTTATAGGAAAAAAATCCATGCGTGACGCATGGTTTGTGTCCATGCGTCACGCATGGTTTGGTTCTGTGCGTGGCGTATGGATTAAAACCATGCGTCACGCACGGATATAATCCATGCGTGACGCACGGCGCCTGGGCGGTAAATAGCAAAAGGGGTGGGCGTTAAATAGTAAGGGCCTTGTTTTACTTGCTTTTTAGGCTGATACACAATTTAGATACACCAATTTGTTACAGATGATTTGGATTTTTAACATATAAGGTTAAAGATCGAGTGGGATAAATTGAGAAATCTATGGTAAATAAATCAGTTATAAATGCAACGAATAAATCAGTTAGGTTTGAACGATGCACAAAAATGTTGTGAGAAAATATATATTTGTAATGATGCATACAATTTATAATACATGCATCCTCACAGGTTCTTTTTAATCAAGACAAGAGAATTAATTAATAATAGACAATATTGAAGTTTTATAGTCCTACTTGATTATTACTCCGTTTAAGTACTTCACGCTTCTTTTTTTTGTCCGAGTTCAAGTACTTCATTTGATTCACATGTCTACTACGTAAGTACTAACAAATCAGACATTGTCACTTAACTTATACAGTAATGTATTTCTCTTACTCCAATACATAGCACCAACCTAAGTTCGACCGAGGTTACCCCAGTGATATAGTACTTTTTTGAAGTACTATAATTTGTTAGAATAAGTAATAAACTGCAATTCTTGAGCAAGATGTTTCTAATATGTTTGACACAGATTAATGTAGGTAGGGTTGCAAAATCGGCCTCTCTCTTGTTATTAACTCTACTAACTAAAGGAAAATAAGCATACAGGTTACAATTATTCCTTAACCTTTCCAAACTAAAAATGACTTTGGCTAGTACTTCCTTTTTATGTTCCTTTACGTGTTCATGATCCTTGAAATAGAAGATTGTACTGTAACAAATCTATCTAATATAATATAAAAATCGTGGACAGAGAAAATTAAAGAACGCATTAAATGCACTTGCAATTCCTATTGGTTAATAATTCTCCTCAATTTAATACTTATATTTTCTAATTGGTGGATTTTATACATTATAATTGGATCAAACTCCGTATAAAAAAATTAATGTGTGAAGATTTATAAAATTAAAACTTTGATTTTTAAAAGATGATTATTTTTATTTTCATTCTAATCTAATATATAAATTGTGATTTTTAAAAATGAATGTTTTATAGTCAATGTTGAAGTGTTTTGATTCGCCATGACATAAAAGAATTTTTATTCCCTCTTATTATTTTAACAGTTTGTTAAACACATATGTCTAATATGACCCATTTTTACGAGTCTTACACGTTTTTTTCCCAACAAAAAGACCGTCCATTATTTTGGACTAAAACAAAAGACACAAAATCATATTCTTCTCGAAATTTATCTATTTTAGTTTTGAATCCAAAATGGTTTACTTTGATGATAAATCTCAAATTCTCTTTTTTCCTATCTTGCTCTTGAGTTATGTGAGCGAGTAATTTATGTTAATAGTTTTGTTGGGTATAAATAGTAATGAATTAAGCATTGTTTCTTCAATCACTACGTGGATGAGATCATCATCTCCAGCTAAACAAATTTTTCCCTTAGAGATTACTCCAGAAGTTGGTAAAAATTACAAATAATATCTATATATATATATATATATATATCATTCTATGTAATATCAACATTAATCAGATATCCAAATTACCTTTCTAGAGAAATAATAACAAGAAGAGAAATCCAAAAATTAAGAGGAATCAAGAAGACAATCAATCAAGGGATTATAACATTTTATATTATTATACAACATGTAGAATATTTGCATAGAAAATAAATTTTATACAATAAATGAAATAACATCTTCGTAGTGTTGGTAACCTTTTCCTATAGATTAGCAATGCTTATCTAATATATATAATATAATATAAAAATCGCGGAGAGAGAAAATGAAAGACTTAGCATTAAATGCTCCGTATTGTGATTGGTTAATTCACATTCCTCAATTCAATGTTTGTATCTTCTAATTTGTTGATTTTATACATTATAGATAAATAGATAGATGGATCAAGCTCCATAAAAATTTGAATGTATGGATCATATAACTTCAATATTTATATATATATCGAATTTCAATTTTCAAAAAAGATGTAATTATTTATAAATAAAGAAAATAAATCATTTTTAAAATTATACTAAGAAGATTTAATCCAAAATCATATAAAATTGAAAATATAAATAATGCAATATATAAACAACACATTCATAATTTCAAACATTTGAAAAAAATATACACCTCTACTTCCTATAAATGTAAATTTTAAAAAACAATTATGCACTTTCACACATATTCTTAATATTACTTTTAAAATGAAAAATCAAATATTATCCGACGCGTAGTAAAATTATTTCTAAAACAAGAAACAAAATGAAACATGGAAACACACAAAAAGAGAAAGACCCGCGCGGAGCGTGAGAACCTTCTCCCTAGTATAAAATAATATAGACCCCCAAAATGCTAGTATGAATAAATAATTGAAGAAGAACAAATGTAATATTTAATAGAGAAAATTTGCAGAAAACCACCCGTTATATGCCGAAATTTGCAAGGAACCACCCGTAGTATCCGTAATTATTTTAAAACACCCATATTTTCAACTCCGTTAACAAGGAGTCACCCGTTTTAAATTTCTGTTAACTTCTCCGTTAGGAAGGGTGAAATTACTCTTTTGTCCCCATTCTTTAAACAAAATTAAGGGCAAAACTGTACTTTGTAAACAAGTTGATATTAATTTCTCGCGAGATTTTGAGCCATTAACCATTGATCCACCACTTCTACCATAATCATACAATGATCAGTCATGTATCTTTCCCCTTGGCACACCTAAAAATGTATCTCAACAGTCACGACTCTAAGTTGAAACCCATAAAGTATAATTCCTGTTTAATAGCCATCAAATGGAGATGCATCACTGTAAGCGGAGTATATGCAGAGAGGTACGATGGTGATTTGCTTCAATGGCATCAGTGCATCACAGTAAGCTATATGTAGGGAGTTGTAATTGAAGTAACTTCACTTTGAAATTCTTGAATTACAAACTATGATTCAACTTACCCATTCTTCCCAATTAACCCTTTAAAATATTTAGCCGGTAACAACCTAGGGTTATCAATTTGGATCTAGGGTTTTGGTTGGGAGAAATTGGCGAAGGGCGCGAACTAGATTCTTCCCAGGTGAGGAGGAAGAAGGTCATGGCGCAGTGCATATGAACAATAATCAGTAAAAATAATTCGGGGTAGAAACCTTAGGTCCAATATTGTAATTACTTGAGTTTATATTCTTCTAGAATTGTCTAGGACCATCTTGGGATATGTCCAAGAGGCCTATATATATTGTCTTCCTTTCCACTCATTAATCAAGCAAGAATCATTTACACAATACCTTGTTTTCACCATGGTATCAGAGCCTAGATAAGGACAAACGTCCCTAGGTCCTCCCTATCAAAATATCCAAAAAAAAAAAAATCCTGACCCTATCCTTCTCCGCCGCTGTCGTTCCTCTCTTTCTGCCTACCTTTCTTTACTGCCATTAATTCATCCCACACACAGACACCTTTTTCAAAGCTACTCACCTACCTAGACCTATCACCTCCTTCCCCTGTTTTTCTCGTTTTTCATCTATCTCCATGGAACACCTTAACCCCACAGCTCCCCAAAATCAAACAGCTCTCACCACCACCAACCAAAACCACGCCAGTCCTCACCTGCCGGCCTTCTCGGCCTTCATCACCGTCAAGCTCTCGCACAGCAACTTCCCTCTCTGGCGAGCGCAGGTCACGCCCTATCTCCGAGCCCACGGTCTCTACAAACTCGTCGACGGCTGCCCTCCCGTCCCGGCGGAGTTTCAGGCAGATGGCACCGTCAACCCTCTGTTCACCGACTGGCAGACTCGAGATCAGCTCGTAATGGCTATCTTGACATCGTCGCTCACCGAGGCCGTCCTCGCCCAGGTTCTGGACTGCACCACGTCGCAGGCGATTTGGACCAGCCTCCTCGACCTCTTCTCGGCGCGCTCCAGCGCTCAGATAGTCCACACCAGGCTGCAGCTCGCATCTCTGAAAAAGGGCTCAGCCTCCATTACTGAGTTCTTCAACACCGCCAAGAACCTGTCTCAGTTGCTCGCCGCCGCCGGCCACCAGATCTCCGACGTGGAATTTATCACATATCTCCTCGCCGGACTGGACGCCGGGTATGATGCCGTCGTCACAGCACTATCGACGCAGCAGACCCTTCCTTCTCCCACGCAGGTTCTGTCGCACCTCCTTGTACATGAGGCTCGAGTCGCTCATCAAAATGCATCCATGGCGTCCTCCATCTCAGTAAACAACACTGAGACTCAAAGGAGCGGGCGTCCTTCTTACCGAGGCCATCACAGAGGTGGGTTTCGGGCAAATAGAGGTAGAAGCAGCAGAGGACGTGGTCCCCACTCCTCAGGCCCACCCACTACTTTTACAGGTGCTCCAGATAATAGACCTGTATGCCAGCTCTGCTCAAAACCAGGGCATACAGCCATGAAATGCTGGTACCGGTTTGATCAATCCCTGCAGGCCCCGCCACCGCCAAATTTTCAGGCAAACCACACTTGGTTTCCCGACACCGCGGCAACTCACCACTTCACTCCGAACTTGGCTAACCTCAGTCTCGACAACTATCAATACGAGGGTACGGATACGGTCTCCCTTGGTGATGGATCTCAAATGCCTATTTACAATCAAGGCACCGGCTCATTCCCCGCTCAAAACCGTATTTTTAAACTCTCTCATCTCTTACATACTCCTTCCATTACAAAGAATTTACTTTCCGTCCATCGTTTTTGCCTTGACAATTGTGTTTATTTTGAATTTCACTCCTCTTTCTTTCTTGTCAAGGATTCTCAGACCCACCAAGTTCTTCTTCAGGGCCCCGCTAAGGAAGGCATTTATGAATTCAACGCTGCCACGTCACCACCGACTCCGCAACTCCACAGCACCACTACTGTCTCGACTGTCCTTTGGCATCAAAGATTAGGCCACCCCTCCAACAAAATCGTTTCCCTTTGTTTAGCTTCCAGCAATATTTTGAAGAAAGGCCCAGTTGGCCCACTAGATTGCCAACCTTGCTCATGGGCCAAGACACATGCCCTCCCACATCCTCCAAGCCCATCCACTTCACCTTCACCACTTTACCTCTTGTTTATGGATGTCTGGGGCCCAGCCCATGATATTTCAATTAAAGGCAATGTTTATTACTTAGCCATTGTGGATGATTACTCTAAATATTTATGGCTTTTTCCATTTACCACCAAAAATTTGGTTGCCCAACTCGTCACCACCTTTGTTAATTTTGCCACCAAATTTTTCCAAACACAAATATCCTACATACAAACGGATGGTGGGTCGGAATTTAAACCTCTCAAAACGTTTTTCCAATCCATGGGAATTGCCCACCGACTCACTTGCCCTCATTCTCACCAACAAAATGGGAGCATTGAAACAAGGCATCGTCGAATTGTGGACACCGGGCTTACTCTCCTCAAACAAGCTCTCCTCCCTCTAAAATTTTGGGACTTTGCCTTCGAAACCGCCACATACATCATAAATCGTCTCCCCACTCCCATACTCTCCCACAAAAGTCCTTATGAGCTCCTCTTCCATCAACAACCGGACTACACATTCCTCAAGGTTTTTGGGTGCCTTTGCTTTCCGAATCTTCGTCCATACCGCTCCCACAAACTCTCTTTTCGCTCCACACCCACAATTTTCCTTGGCTATGCCAACAACTATCGCGGGTACATTTGCTATGATTGGGTAAACAAGCGCACTTACATTTCTCGGGATGTCAATTTCCATGAGACCACCTTTCCATATAGCCTCTCAAAAACCACTCCCCTGCATCCACCTCTCGCCCCATTACCCAGCTTTCCTCAATATCTCCCTGCAATTTCGGCCCAACCCCTCAACTGTCGCCCAACCCAAAACACGGAGCCCAATTCTCCCACGCCTACCTCTCCTTCACAATCCACTTCTGATTCGGTGGATCACATTGGGCCTCCCATGGACATAAACCATCCTTCCCCATCTGGGCCGTCCTCATCCGATCTCTCCACTGACCCACCCGATCCACAACACACCTCTGCAGCCCACATTCCCTCACCATCACAACCCATATCAGCTCCACATCAAATGCAAACCCGCTCTCGGTCCAATATCTCTAAACCCCTTTTACGGTCCGATGGCACTGTCCCGTGGCCTCATTGTAACGCCACAACCATCATCCCGGATGAGCCATCTTCCTTCTCTGAGGCTAACAAATTTCCTGAATGGCGTCAAGCAATGGCAAATGAATTCCAAGCCTTGTTGGACACCAATACATGGACACTTGTTCCGTCCACATCATCCTCAAACGTCCTTGGTGTTCGCTGGATTTTCAAGACTAAACGTCATGCCAATGGCACTATAGAAAGACGCAAGGCTCGCCTTGTTGCAAAAGGGTACAATCAAGTACACGGACTCGATTATGGTGAAACCTTTAGTCCCGTGGCCAAACCTTCCACCATCCGCCTTCTCCTCTCCCTAGCCGCGATGCATCGGTGGAAGACTCGACAACTTGATATTCAAAATGCCTTTCTTCACGGGACCTTGACGGAGGACGTCTACATCTCACAACCCCCAGGTTTTACCCACAAAACTCTTCCTACTCACATTTGCAAATTAAATCGTTCTCTTTATGGCCTCAAGCAAGCGCCTCGCGCTTGGTTCTCTCGACTCAGTGACTCCCTTGTCACCATGGGTTTCTCCTCATCTCGAGCCGATTCATCCTTATTTATCCATCACCAGGGGTCGGATCTTATTTTCGTATTGGTATATGTTGATGATTTGTTGGTTTTGTCTAACAATGTTGGTGTTTCAGATGCTTTTGTGGCTAGTTTATCTGCGCAGTTTCCGGTCAAGGATTTGGGTCCCCTTCATTATTTCCTTGGCATTGAGGTCCAACGCAATGATGAAGGCATTTTTCTCTGTCAATCCAAGTACATTCGAGATCTCATTGCCCGTGCCAAGATGATGGACTCCAAACCGTGTAAGACCCCCATGGCCACCAACTTCTGTTCTGATCCGGATCATGTCTCCACGCCTTACGGTGATGCTACATTTTATCGGAGCATTGTAGGGGGGCTGCAATACTTAGCGTTTACACGACCGGATATCTCTTTTGCTGTCAACCGCCTATGCCAAGCGATGCATTCTCCAACCGAGCTCCATTGGCAAGGTGTTAAGAGGGTTTTGCGGTATCTCTCTGCCACAACGGAACTTCAGTTTAAGCTCCCGTCCACAAAAAGTTGCAATCTCTCGGCTTTCTCGAATGCAAACTGGAGCCCCGACAAAGATGATGGCCGTTCCACAAGTGCCTACTGTATTTATCTCGGGGACAGTCTCGTCTCATGGCAATCCAAGAAGCAATCTTCTGTCTCTCGCTCCACCACATAATCTGAATACCGAGCCCTCGCTCTGGCCACCTGTGAGACGATCTGGCTTCAAAGCCTTCTTCATGAGCTCGGCATTGGCATGGACAAGCCTCCCACCTTATGGTGTGACAACCTCGGTGCTACTTACTTGGCGGTTAACCCGGTCCTCCATCATCGCATCAAGCATCTCAATATGGATTATCACTTCGTTCGCGAACGAGTTTGCAATGGATCACTCCAAGTGGCATTCATTTCCACCAAAGACCAAAAGGCGGATATCTTAACCAAACCCTTGGCCACCGCTCCGTTTGTTTCTTTCCGCTCCAAATTGGGTCTTCGACCACTTCGGAGCGAGGGGGGATAGAAACCTTAGGTCCAATATTGTAATTACTTGAGTTTATATTCTTCTAGAATTGTCTAGGACCATCTTGGGATATGTCCAAGAGGCCTATATATATTGTCTTCCTTTCCACTCATTAATCAAGCAAGAATCATTTACACAATACCTTGTTTTCACCACGGGGGATTCATGTGATTTTCAGGAGGTCGAATTCGTTGGAAGCGGATAGGGTTCTGACGTAGAGGAATTCAGAGCTGGTGTTAGAGACGCCATTAATGACATGGAGTTTGGAAGGACGACCGGGGGAGTTAGGGTTTGTGTTTCGGCGTACGAGGAGGAAGGAGGCTATGAGGGTGAGTGCGATGAGTTGGGTGAGGCGGCAGAGTGGAAGGAGGAGGGGTGGGAATGGGGGACGAGGAGGGACGAGATGTTTGCAGGAAAGGTCGGTTGGCTGGAGGAAGAAGATGAAATTCAAAATCTCAACCTATTTGCAAACTACATTTTTGTCCTTCATTATTTTTAAAAAATGAGGACAAAAGGGTAATTTCACCCTTCCTAACCGAGAAGTTAACAGAAATTTAGGGTCCGTTCGGATCGGCACGAGTTGAAGTAGGTGTTGAAGTGGAAGTAAGCTGAAGTTGAAGGAAGCTGAAGTGAGCTGAAGTTGAAGGTAGCTGAAGTTGGTGCTGAAGTTGAGATTTTAGGAGCTGAAGTTCGATATAGCGTGTTCGGTAAAAACGAGTTGAAACGAGTTGATGTAATTGAAATTGGAATGTAAAATGACAAAAAAGGACATGAATATAATTAGTATTTGAATAGTAGGGTAGAGTATTATTATGGGTTATCATTTAGTTTTGTCGACATAAAATTGATATATTTAACATTATACATATCAAATTTAAAATGAAGTTTTTTAATTTGATTTATTAAAATAAAAAATACATAAATTTATATAAATAATATTACAAGAAAATATAAATTCAACTCATTCATATATGTATGACCAACTTCAGTACATTCATACATATATGACCAACTTCAGTACACTGATGAACATTTCAAGCAAAAAATTATGTCCTATTTCTGAGAGAAGCTAGTAAACCATTAACCATTGTCATCCTCATTTTCTTTACATTGTCTATCTAGTTCATCTAATAAGCATTTAAAAAAGAGACACATGTATCATTTCTCCTCTACTCTTCTTATGTCTTTGAGCTTGTAGATGACATTCTGAATTGCTGCATATCAAATGACAATCACAGTTTTTAGTAAAGCAGTTTACATTGCATATTTAGTTCAATCTAGATAGATTGATAGACCCAAATGACTGAGTTAGGTTCTTGCTCAAGATCCATGGAAAAGCATAAGCTTTTTTACCCATATCCCATTTAGCCCGTGTTCTGAATACCCAAACTCCAATCACATTTCAATATACTTGCAAACACCAGCATTTAACATTTCAATATTGGTAGTCAAAAAAGTCAATAATATTTTATATATTTCTAACTATAATGAATAATATGGATTAAGGATCTACTTTATTCTACATATATGAAACTAGTCAAGAGAAAATGAGAATAATAACATGTATTCTACTGATGTTTGCCAAATATAAGATTTTTATTATTTGTGTTTGGTCTTACATTCAGAAAATTGGAAGAGTTTTATTTTGATGTCCAATGTGATATGCTACTATATATAAACATATTGTAATAAATCACTACAAATATGTATAAGTATTCACTACAGTGCGTACCTTCCATGATATTTACATGAACCGTAACCTGCACAAAAGAAAGAATGGATGGTCAGTTCTGTCTTTCATCTTCAGTTCTGTGTCTACAGCATGTGCATTTTTTGATGCCATTTTCCAACCATGTTTGATCTGAAAAGTGCATTCTAAATTTTCTAGAAGTTGTACTTGTACTCATATATGATAAAATGTCAAGAAACCACAAGCTAAAGCATTGTACAATGAAGCATAAACTAGAGCTAGATTATTTCTTAAGCAACACAGATTACTGCCTTAAATCACACACATCCCCATTGACATTACTGAACAAAATCTCCTAAATTGAATCTGCATGTACTTTTATAAACACTTAAGTGTATATCTCGACATGGTCGAGTTTTGTGCATAAGCAAGTACAAACCCCATATTGTGTAGCTTAAATCCAACATCAATATACTCCTAAATCGATCCTAATTACGGAAAATTAATACTGAAAAATCATTATTTTCATAAGCTAAAATGTACATTTACATACTATCTTAAGCTAACATCAGTCCAATCCTAAGGCAATGATACTAAATATCGAAAATCAGCATTTCCTATATTCATCCTAGTAAGGTTAGTACTGTGTATAAGCAAATCCCATCAATATAGCTATAAAATCTATATTCCAACATCATCAATTCATGAAAAGTGATCCTAATTTTAGGAAAAGATTACTGAAGTAATATTGTGTCACCTTTTGCATAAGATACAGTTCAACAATGAAGACAATTTTCTCAAAAGCGCGGTGCAGAATACAGATTATGTTGCTCAAATCTTAAGTAGGGGCGTTAGACTACAGCAAAACAAAGCAGGGCACTTTGAATGTGCCATGTAGATTCAATTAATCATGACTAAAATTATACAGCATTGGTTGATTCACTTTGAATGTCCCTGTTAGATTCCAATTCAATGATCATTGATTCATTACAATTAGAATACTAACATGAATATGATGGAACCAACTAATAATCCCTTAAGCAAACAAATCTGCAATCATATATGTTTTTTAACAACTCTTAACAATAATAAGCAAAATATGTACACTAAGAAAATTCTCCAAATTAAGTTTGAGAATAAGAATTGGTTGAGGCATTTTATCAAACATCTTCAGTGCATAATTAGTCAAGCCTAAATGAATACACAAATTATTCATATGAAAACCCAACTTCAATTAAAGGCCAAATTAAGCAAAATAGCATAGGAGATGCATAAAAAAATTAAGTTCAAACTTGAAATTAGGGTTCTTGACTACAAATTTGGATCAATGTTTCCAAAAAACAAAAGAGACATACCTGATGTGGGGGTAAATTGTTAATTGTTGTTCTCGAGTTTGGTTTGCTAAAGGAAGAAAAATTGATGTGAATATCGAAAGTATATCTTGAGGGGCAAAATCAGTCATCTTCCACCTCTTCAACTCTTTAAATCTCCTTCCCCTATCCCCCCCAAGGGTAAGGAAAACCCTTACACTTCAACTCCAAATCTCTTCATCTCTTGCCCTTCAACTCCGACCAGAAAACTGCCGAACACAACTTTTTTTCCTTCAACGCCTATTTCTTTCAACTTCAACAGGTTCAACAGGGCAAAAAAGCCACACCGAACGGACCCTTAAAAGATGGCTCCTTGTTAACGAAGTTGAAAATATGGGTGATTTAAAATAATTACGGATACCACGGATGGTTCCTTGTAAATTTCGGCATATTACAACTAATTTCCTCCAAATTTTTCTATTTAATAGGCCTTCCCAATTGTTGTTGGATTCCCTGATGCTTTGTTAAGTTGTCAACTAGAGTATTGATTGTATATAATGTGAGTGGTTGTTTTTGAAATTTGTGTGGTTGTGAATGATTTGTGCTTATTCCCAGCCAGATAATTGAATTGAAGATGATTGTTCTGCCAAAGGGACCCCGTTATTGTGACATAAATCCCATAAGAATTGAAAGTGACAACTTAACAATCAACAAACAAAATATATTCTTTTATCTTATAAAATTTTGTGATGTGGAAGAGTTAGGTGTTATTGATAGAATTTATATTTTCATTACAATATTTGCAAACCAGTTGACCAATTTATGTTACTCGATTTGTATTAGACTAAGGCTATCAGCAATGGTAGTTGCATTGAGCGTGTTGCATAGCTCATTTTTCACTTTTCTCTCTCTCTCTCACATCAACAATGCAACTCATATCACTTTTTCTCCACAACAAGGGTTGCATTCAAACGAAAACTCACTTTTATAGAAGATTAGTACAAATCAACGTCATTATGCTCATACTTCAATCAAACGAAAAAACATGAAAACACAACAAGCACATAAAATGATAACAAATAATCAAAATACAACGTCGACTAAACATGAAATCATACATAATTATGTCTAAACTTCTCCCATACGTGTTCAACCAAATCTTCTTTAGTTGTTTGTGTGCAGTTTTGTTTTGAAGTTGTATTCGATTGGAGATATAGTTTGTCATAGATGTTGGTCGAGTAGTAGATTATTTGTCGTGACTAGCACTTGATTGCTCAAACTGAGATACAACATAGTACAAACTATATGTATCTCGTTCATCCTCCACTATCATATTGTGCAATATGATACGATTATCTAACTGTAAATAAAAATAAATGAGAGTCATTGGATCATTAAAATATATATGATAGTGGAGCCATTGAGCCATTGACTTGGTTTATTTTATTACAAAAAAATAATATATATATATGTGTAATATGATTATCTAATTGTAAATAAAAATAAATTATAAATATTAATTTTTTTATTTTATATAATTTATGTAAGCCTAATATTTTGGTTGAAAGAATATATAATATTACTTAAATACAAATTAATGAGTCATTGAATCATTATTGATCAATGGTTATAAAGTGACCAACTTTGCTATGCAACCGACAACCCTCAAACAACTCAAGTTTGAGTTGCAAGATATGCAACCCAAACATAAGTTGCATAGCAAAAAACACTTTTTGTTATGCAATCAAATATTAAAATATTCCATACAACTCTCATAGTGGTGGTCTAAGGAATACAGTGATACAAAAATGTGGAACATATAAAATGAACAACGACAATAAACTCGATTTGTTGTCATTGTTGGGAGAAAGTATCCAAAGTGACACAAACATAATTTTCCCTACTCGATTTGTTGTCATTGTTTTACTTTATAATCTTGATTTAACTATTTACTATTTTAAACATTTCCATCAACTACTCACATTAGTTAATTGCCGAAAGCACGTGACAGATACATTAACACCCAAAAATTATGCCTGGCTAGCAGCTTCAAAATCTCAATGTTATGCCCCTAAGAATCTAGGAACACAACTTGTTGATCATACAAAATGATAGTGCAAATTTACTAGAGTTACAATGTAATAATGTCGCATTAAAAAAATCCGAAATCACAAGAATTTGATGTTGGTAATGACAAACTCATTTGGCTTTATTGTTAAAGAAAGTCAGCATTTCTTCCTCTAAAGGATGCGTCTCGCCAACAATAACCATGCAGTGTAGAGGCTTACCGAAATCAACTGTCAACAATTGTTTCATTGACCCAGAAACAATCATCTGATCCTCACTTCCAATACGAGCAAATCCCACACAAGTGCTGTCATCACCATAAACTGCCATCAAAATAAGTTCACTCGTCTTTTTAGGATTTCAAAACAATTTATCACATTTAGTTCATAAAGTTTGTATTGAAATTCGGTTATCTTGAGACAAATCGACATACCATTTTCTTGCCGGATTTGCTCAACCTCAAGAAGCTGCTCAATGGCAGTATTTACTGTCATAAACCTGGGTGGTTCATACTGTTTCTTTCCCCTGTGATCATATTTGAAATAAGATACTTTGTACACAAATATAACCGAGTTCATTGAATGAAAAAGATTAGTCCTCTTTCTACCTGCACAAGGATTCTAACGTGGGTTCCTTCACCCGTATATCTGCAACCAAATAGAAGCAACAGTTCATACGTTCTTGCTTTTTTGGATAAAGTAAGAATTGGAAGTATCAGAATCGAGAGGCTGATAACAACAGCAGGCGAAAAAGTGACATTACTGAGGCATTTTTTAACATATAATAAAGCAATTTCCATTAGAAAAATAATAAGGTTGGTGTGCAGCAGCCAGTTATCTTAGCATGTATACACAAAGAAACTAGTGCATTCAGTAAATAGAGAGGATAGTGGAGTTTATAACCGTAGAAAGAAACGAACCTAGTAAGCAGAGAGTATGTAGTCCAAGAGAACGGTTTTTTTTAATCTTTTCATAGAAGCTATCTGGTCTCCATGTTTCAGTGAAAAAAGGAATGGATACGGTCTCCCCATAATGGTACAATTGCAAGCCACAAACCCCTATTGCATTCATTACTGAGGCATTATGCACCACTTTGACCTCAACTCCAATTTGATTTGCTCGAACAACAAGATCACTATGTGTAGTTGCCCTGAAATTGACATTGGAATTTGAGAATACTAGAGTAATGTTAATTCAAATAAAGAGAAAGCACAGAGAGAAATCGACAGGTCAGTGTCACAGATTAGACCAAAAACATATTTCAATGATAGATTCAGTATCAGCATAATCATTTCTGTGACTGGAGAGGCTACAGATAGCAATTTGATGGCAAAAATATAATTAACCAAACAACATACAAGCTAGCTACATGGATAACTACAGAGAGGATGGAGTAACTTTAAGAATGTTCAATTATAGAGCACACAAGCAAAGCTGAGCATTTCACAAAGCATAAGCACTAACATAACTTGTCCAAATACCAACGGAAAAGCAAACTCCACACTGATGAAGATATGGAATTGTTTGTCTCCATTTATCTTTTCTTGTTAACACTTTCAGCAAGAAGAACTTGGTTGATCAAAGGATTTAACATTATATAGCTGTAATTCCACAATTAAGACAATACGAACTCTTTATATTTCATCAGAGTTAAAAAACAAAAATCTTTCTACCAAATAAATTCGAAGCAACCAAGTTTTACAGCATATATTATAATTTGCCTAAATTACTTAACAGTATATAGATGAATATAACACAAGACAATCCAAGAAATACTTAAAGACGTTAGAATACACTCGAGACTACAATAAAGCTTGATAAATGGCAGCTCTAGATGCACTACTATCAACACAAAGGGAAGTAAAACTTTCTATTGCATGAATAAAGCCAATCCTGATAAGCAGGATAATATAGAAGTTCGTATGGCATGATTTTGATATCTTAAATTAGGGATAAAAAAGTAATCTGCAATAAAGATAACACAACAGAAAAATGGATGCTAACAACTTTTATGGACGATGTGACATACCCAAAAGGGTCCCCAACAACGAGAAAAGCTACATCATATTGACGAGCTTCATCCAACATGGCATCTGCCTTTTCCTCCACCATTTCTCGGTCTGCAACTATTAACTTCTTTCCATACAGATCTTCCTACGATGAATTAAGACCCCCAAATAATAAAAGATGCATCCAATAACATAGAATTCCAGGAAGCAAACACAAGGATTATGCCATGGAAAATTGCATTACCAGAGTGGATAGTCCATCTGCAGCAAGACCAAAGGAGAGCAAAGAAGTGTATGCTTCAATGTACACCTTTTCACATCTCCTTACTGCTTCCAGCCCTCTTAAGGTTATGTCTTTCTCGTCTCCAAGTCCGAGCCCAACGATATACAACATTTTCTTTGCTTCTGGATAAGACTATCAATGCCCAGACATTCACTATCTTGGTTTAATGGCAATGCTGCAAACTCAATTAAAAATATCACAGTATTTGTCATTCACCTAAGTGGAAAAAGGCATGCCACCAGAAACAATAAACCCAAAAAGTAGAGAAAACTGAAACAGTTGAGAAGGAGTGACATGAGTTATAAATCGTTTTAAAGTTCTTCACAAGAAAATAAATTGACATTAATAAGAAACACATAGTAGCTGATAAGCAACTCAGCCCAGCAGAGAAGAGTACATGATCCACATCTAGTTGCATAACAACTACTCACAAAAATAAACCAATCCCTAGATCACAAGCAATTAGGGAGTAATGGTCGTGGATTATGGAAGATTGGAGTCATACCTGCTAAACTTTTCACTCTGGCAGTCCCACTAAGTTGCAGCAGCAGCAGCACCACCACCACTTCGAAGAGGAGAGATTGAGGGGGAAGGCAGGAAAGAAGAGTATCGTGTTTTCAATATAGGGCCGGCTGAAATTTTGGGTTCACTTTCACAGACGAAAAGAACAGCCGGGTAATTTTTTTTTTTTTTTTTAAAAAAAAAGAAAGAAAACCGAGATAATAACTTGAGGCTTTTTTACGTCCTGAAATTCAGATTCACCAAATTCACGACGCCGGGGAGAGGGACGACCAAGTAGCTATTCTTGTGGTGGAGACAAGCTGACAGGTAGGAATTTAAGCATTTGGTTGATTTTTGAGAATTTTTCCGTCTAGGGTTCATATAAATTTGGGGGTTTTGATGGAAATTATTGATTTAGTCAAATTGATGTCGATTTCAGTTACAATTTCTTGATACATTTTGAATTGGTGATTTGGGTTCTATCAGTTGGATTGATTCCGTTTAATGAAATTTGCTTGTATAAAAGTAAGGAAATTCTTTGAAGTGACAATTTCTTATGATGATGTAGTCAATAGGTAGACATTCAGTAAGAAAATCTCTACATATCATACCTAATCATAGTATCATAGAGTAGAATACATTAACAAACAGCTGGGGTATGGTGTGAAATGCAAATATTGGAGTTCTGATGAGTGATGATCAACACGAAACTGGCAATACCTACGTAATGATATAATATACCTGGTAGACAAAATGGAGGGAGAGGATTATTGGCTGTATGATGCATTTGTAGATGGAGCTTTCAAACTTATTGCATCATGGTAAATCTCCGATTTAAGCTCTTTTTGCTCGGATATCGTTTATGGGTCAAGGTCTAGGAAAGTAAAGAGAACAAGTGTGGGTTTATTGTTTTAATATCAATAGGTAGGCTTCCCGGACTGGCTAATTACTGACATGACTTCAATCACTGGAATAAATTTCCAGTCTTTTTAAAGATCATTAGCTGGATTGGTGGCAAGAAGTGTAACTATGGATTGGCTAACCATTGGCTTTTCAATTGCTGCGCTTTGGATCGCTTCGGCTTGCAAGATTTTATGCGCATCTTTCTCACAGTCCAAAGCCGCCTTTTTCCCAGGAGGTACGCTATCAAATGGTCGAATTTATTACTTTATTAGCTTAAAATATATCTGCACATGACACTGAAATTTGTCTATTTGGTAATAATGTAAAATTTTAGATCTTTTTGCCAAGAAGGCAAGGCCTCTGATTATGATGAGGGCTAATTGAAATTGTTGTTTAAAATACACCTTCACTTGTACTGAAGACTGATGAGTGTGTAAAAGGTTCTGCCAGTTCTGGTCTATGTTTGACTTAACTGACTATTGGGTTGCACTTTAGCTGGAACACCCCTTTTTGGATTTACAGATATTTGCTCCTCCGCTTTGGAACCTTCAGTTTGCAGCAAGTTTTATTATTTCCTTCTACTATTGCAGATGAGCATAAGAAAAATGTCCTGCTGGTTATTGCACACCCTGATGACGAATCCATGTGAGTGCTACTCTAATTAGCATATTACTTTCCGACAGCTTGTTCTTACAAATTGGTGGCTTCTTAAACAGATTTTTGATTGTGCTAGTCTTGTAGGTTTTTTGCTCCGTCAATTAACTACTTGACATCACGAGGCCATAATATTCGTATCTTATGCCTTTCAACAGGTATGTCTGACCTCTTTTTTTAATTTAATTAGGATTAAGGAAGCTAAAGGATTAAAGTAATATGCAGATTTTTTTTATGAATTTAGCATCCTACTGCATATTCTTTGAACTTGTTTAATCCTTATTATATATTCATGCATGCATGCATGTTCTATAGGCTAAGTCCTAAATTTTCCTGAAAATAGGTAATGCAGATGGCATGGGCAAAATTAGAAGTGATGAGCTGTACAAGGCTTCTGCTATATTAAAGGTGATGACGTGATGTAACTTGTCTGGTTTGATCTACTTTCATATCCTGTTCTATAGTTGTTTATCATTTCTTATGCTCGAATCCAAACTTGAATGAGATCACAATTTGAACGTAAGCACGTAAAAATTCTTAATAAAGATAATTGCAAGAGAATGCAAATGGCAGTCATCAAATTTAAGTCAGAATTTAACTTGATCATATTATTTTTTGATGCAATTACAGGTTCCTGCACAACAAGTGAAAGTTGTAGACCATCCAGACCTACAGGTTTTGTATGAGAATACCTCACCTACATTATAATGGTTAAAATGTTGTCATGTTTTCTCAAGAGTACATTGTCTGATGTTTTAATAAATAGGATGGATTTGGGAAAGGGTGGAACCTCTCTTTAATCGCCACATTTGTTGAAGAAGAAGTCATTTCTCATAATATTGACTTGGTAAGATTGCAGTTCCAGTCCACAAGTAACTCTATATTCCTGTGTTGATTGTAAGGCCCTGTTTTTGAAGTCTAATTTATATCATCTGGTATTAGTTACTTACTTTTGATAGATATGGAGTTTCGGGTCATTGTAATCATCGAGATGTGCATGCTGGAATAAGGTACTGCTACCCTTATATGCATTATTTTTTATTTATGCATATTTTAGAAGATTTCTTCAGCTTACACTCTGTGAGCTGCGTACTGCGTATTAGCCAGAACAAGACTAAAATTCAGTAATTGATGGCAACTATGCTTCTTTTGATTGTTATAATATGTAAATCACAAATTCTAGAGGAAAAAGATGATGAAAAGAAATAGAAATCAGAGAGAAAGAGAGAGCTTCAATGGAGAACAATCTGATAAAGGTTTTGCGTAATCTAAAAGAGAATTACAATCAGCCTTATAAAGCTGAGTTTATTACAACAAACTTTGACTTATCTTCTAACCGCATAACAACCATTTGACGTCACTAACTAACTGAGTGATATCACTCAACAATTCCATATGTGGGCTTCTCTATTTTGTGCTTCTGATAATTATGAATTTATTTTTGGTTTATGTGTTTCAATGTTTTGTGCTTGATGTGTTGATGATAATGATATTAAGGATAAAACTATTTTTTTTGCAGAAAGTTATTACTTGATTCTCAAAGAAAACTCGAAGCATGGGAACTAGTATGTTTACATATCTTTTGGATGTTCTCTAAACGATTTTCTCCAAGTTGTCAGCAAATTTTGGATTTATGCCTAACCTTCGTCATATTCTCAGATTAGCACCAACATATTTCGCAAGTATACTGGGGCTATGGACGTTTGGTTGTCCGGCTTATACGTGATGCACCATCGAAGTGAAAACGTGTGCTTTGTTTTAAACGAGCAGCCGCTAAGAAGTGTTTGTGCAATGTCACAGCATACGAGCCAGTGGGTTTGGTAGGTTATACTCAACAGTCAACACCAATGCATATAATTCTAAATAAAGTAAAGATTATTGTTTGATATTTCCTTTCGTTGTGCAGGTTTCGTAAGCTGTTTGTGTCGTTCTCGAGTTATACATACATGAATACAATTCAGAAGATGAAGCCATAGATTCATTTCCAAGATGATAAATGTCTTTCTTTTCATGTATGATTAGTTTGACATTACACTATGTCCGACAGATTCGGTTCCGAATACGGTTTCAACTGTTTTTGGACAATTGTACCAACTGAACCATTAAGCACCTCTAAATAAAGATGATCATGCTCGCAGTGCGTCGCCCAATATTTCGTTTGTCTATATGAGAAATCGAACACGAAATCTTCTAGTAAATAAACCGTCCTGAAGGGTGAATGTAAATAATATAAAGGTGTTATGTTTTGATTAATATAAACGTAATTTGGCAGAGGGCGGCTTAGAGGCAGTTTGAATTCCTATCATAACGACATTAGAATGCTAAAAAGTGATATTATAATATTAGGGGAATCCAAACCAACCCTTATAGCCACTAGCATGATTGGTGTTTGTCAATCCCAATTTCGAGGTGTTATGTTGAAGGGAAAAAAAAGAAATGGGTACTTTGAGAAAATAGCCTATAAAATGGGCTGTTTGGCGTAAATATTATAAACAATGGCTAGGTATTTCTTGAGGAAGAGGAAACAAAACAAGGTTGAAGCTTGTAAAGAGTTCATTAACTAATCAAAAAAACATTTGGAGGAATTCACATAGCGATTATTCGTGAGCATGAATCAACAAGGGAGCGAAGTTTTCAGTCACATCGAGAGAACTCAGTAATTTCTCTATCTCTCGTACGATCTTAGTTTTCAGCTTAATCAATTTATCACTGCAATTGGATTTGTGCTTTCGTAGAACGTGTGAACCCTAAGGCGGCATTTGAATCCCTTTGCTTTAATCCCTCAGTGAGCTACGGCTCAAAACCTAGGGTTGTTCCAAATTTTGATCCAAAGAAAAAGAGTCTCTTGGTGCGATCGATTTAGAGAGGATTTGGGATGGTTCCTTGCGAGTATTCGATGCATTTGATTAGGAAACAATGCTGATCTGCTGTTGGTATGGAGGATTGACAATGCTGATCTGCTGTTGGTATGGAGGATTGACAATGCAAGTAGTTGGGCGAGTAACATACTCACAGTGAAATGTAGAGGGTATGCTTTGGTAGAGGAGAGCTAGTGTTGGATATATCGAGATGACATTAAACTTTGTTTCACTGTAGTGGAATCTGCTACTTTGCTATGGATCCTGTAATACTAAAAAATTAAGTGTAGTAGCCAAACTCTGTTACTTTCAATTTTTACTCTGTTACTTTCAATTTTTGAATAGAGTAGTGATGTGGGATGTTTATTTCAGGTACCCTTATGTGACCGGGACATCTGTAATTGGCATCAAATACAAGGATGGTATTCTCATGGCCGCTGATATGGGAGGTTAGATTCTAAAGTATATAATTTTGCACTAGATTTGTAATGACTATTTGATGATTAATAAGTATTTTCTTGCTCACTATTGATGGTTAGCAACCTGATACCAACATTCTATATTTAGTGATCTTGTTCTTGTGTGAATTTTTTTGATAGAGAAACCTTATTGTCATGTTTCAGTGATTGTACAAAGTCTATCTATATTAAGTCGAAAAGACATTGAAAAATGAAAAGCATGTATGAAGTCATTATTTTTATTTCAACAAAAGAAAGATGGTGAATTTGAAGGTTACTGATAGGATCCGACGTAGGAATATTAGCTGCTAGTTGTGTTTGCTGTCATTTATTTTTATTTCATATCCTGCATTTTAGTTAGTTGGATATCCACTTCTAGTCCCAGTTCTTCACTCTTGAGTGGTCAGTTAAGTGAGTCATTTGCAGCTATTAGCTTCCCTATTTAAGTAGTAGTAGTTCTGTGTGTAGTCAGACTGGTCAAAGAGAATTAATATATGAAAACAGAGATTTTCCAAATTTTTATGGATTAGATTATAACCATAGTGGTTTCCTTTGGGTGATATACTTGCTAAAAGTGGGTTCCTTAGAGTGAGATCCTTGCCCTAAGTGGTCATTTGTTATTGGTGTTCTTAGGGTGAGATCCTCTCCTTAAGTGGTATCTATCAGTTACTTTAATAAATTTCCGATGCTTATAACTATTCTCAACTTTCTTCTGAGCACTATGTGAGGTCTTTAGGGCATGACTATGTACATACTGATTGCCGGGACCTGGTTGAGATCCTTCCTCATACAGGATGTTAGAGAGTAGGTTGGTCAAGTTTGTGATTAAAGCTTTAGGAAACTATAATTCCATACCTCTTTACATTCTTTATAAATAAATTTCACAGTAGTCCAAGGAGTCATACAAGTTAGAGCATCTATTGTTGTTTATGTTTGGAGTGAACTATTTTGCTCACTGGTATTTTATGGTTAATAGTGGAATCGTTATTGTTATCTCAGAGAACAGCGTCTCACATCTTTACTCAAGTATCAAATTTACAGTGATTCATGTACTATTTGTCCAGGGATATGTCTGCCTTTTTCCCTTTTTGATTATGGGGTTATGAACCTGTAGTAATCTTATCTCCCAATTTAATTGCAAAATTGCTGTCAAATTTCATACTTAGAAAATGCTTCTGTATTTTAACATCTGTTCATCATGCTCAAATAGTGAACTTCCTCTCGTGCTAACTAATATGTGAATATGTACCTGCATTGTTCGTTCACCTGTTTACCGTCTGCAACTTTCTTTCTTTTCATCAGCATGTAGAACTTGTCTGCCGATTTTGATCCTAATTCAGTTACATTTGTAAAAAAAAAAGAAGCATTAGTAGCTATTCTCATTCTGAGATACTTACTTGTTCAGGCTCATACGGTTCCACTCTGCGTTACAAGAGTGTTGAGCGACTGAAGCCTATTGGCAAGCACTCTCTTCTTGGTGCTAGTGGAGAAATCAGTGACTTTCAAGAGATTCTAAAATACTTGGACGAGCTCATGTAAGAATTTTACTGGTTAAAAATTATTGCTATGCATTTACATGAGTTGTGGTAAAACTTTTAAAACTAATCTGACTTGTCTGCTGTATGTTTCAGCCTCTATGACAACATGTGGGATGACGGAAATTCCTTAGGGCCTAAGGAGGTACATACTTATCTGACTCGTGTGATGTACAATAGACGAAACAAATTCAACCCTCTATGGAATTCTCTTGTTTTGGGTGGAATAAAAAATGGACAGAAGTATCTTGGAACGGTTAGTATTGACCCTACTTTAATTTTTCCCTTACTGCATTGCATCTGGGTTTTCCAATATCTTTCTGTGCATGATATGCATGTATGTAATTTAGGTAAGCATGATTGGAGTGCACTACGAAGATGATCATGTTGCAACTGGGTTTGGAAATCACTTGGCAAAGCCTATTCTCCGTGATGAATGGAGTGAGAACTTGAGTTTTGAAGAGGGTGTTAAGCTACTCGAGAAATGCATGCGTGTGCTCCTATATCGCGATAGGTCTGCAGTCAACAAGCTCCAGGTGCGTGTATTTTTTTTTATTTCTGTTTGATTATGGGAATGCTCTTCTGAGAATCTTCTTCTTCCTCACAAACAATGGTATTGATAGTTGTTCATGTTTTAAAATATATACGTGATTTCAGATTGCTAAGATCACTGAAGAAGGTGTAACTATGTCACCACCTTACTCGTTGAAGACATTCTGGGAGTTCTCAGCTTTTAAGAATCCAACTGCTGGTGCTGAAGGTTCATGGTGAATCCAGCTGTTTGTTTGTTACAGCCCGGATTTATTTAATGGGTTTTTAGCGATCTCGATGAATGTTGGTTAAGACTGGTGATCGAGTAGTGAAACTTGTTTAACTGACTGCTCAGTGAGCACTTTGTTCATCAGAAAACCCTGTTGTTTGAATTCCTTAACCAAGTGGTCACCTGACTCACCCGAATCGAGTATTATAGCTTCGGGTTTGGATTTGGTTTTGGCACAAATTCAACCCTATAACTTTAGGATGTTTAACTCCGCACCCACCTTTGACACAACTTAAATGTTCCCAAAAGAACCGGCTTAAAACTTGGCGCATCCGCGATGAACCCATTTTCCCACTCAATCGCCAAAAAGTTCGGTTTAATTTGGGCGCATTACTGAACCGGTTTTTTTTTTAAACTTTTTTTTTATTGCGTCCAATATTGAATGTGGATTATAATTTTTTGGATATGGATTTTTGCCCGTAATTTTAAGTACCACCGTTTATGGGTAGACCACTTGCAAGTTGCAAATCAGAAGCTCCTAAATATGTAAATACCTGCATGCACCTCTCAAATAAAACCCTAAAAAATAAAACAAACAAAACTTATATTTTCCAAACCATCAAATTCCAAAAAAAAATCGTCGGATTACAAGTAAGCCGGTTTATTACGAAACCCGGTTTTGTTATTTTTCTAATTTCAATGTTACAATTTATATAAACCGGTTTGAAATAAATCGGTTTATATCGAACCAATTTTCTATTTTGCAATAAACCGGTCTATTTTTATAAATTTTGAATGGTGCAATAATTAACGCCAGCAGTTTTAAACGCGTCAGAATTGGTCGGCGACGAACTCCGCATGGAGTTCGACTCCGCACGGAGGTTGGGAACTGGTCGTTTTGTCACTTCCCAGTGCGTTTAGTCTCACCCCAAATTTAAGATTATTTCTTATATTACCTGATTTTTTTTGGGGGGTTACCTGAGCGGCTGAGCTGAACCGCCTTATAATCATTATAAATAAGGATCGAATAAGAAGAAGTTGTCATAATAATCACTCTTTCAAGTTTCAAGTTCAACCAACCATGATTCTAATAGTCCTCCTCCTCCTCTCTTCAACCCGTTCTACCACTTCATTTTCCACATTCAACACCAAATCCAGACTATGAAAAATATATAAGCCATCTGTAATGGATGGTGCAAACGATGTGCACCAAAAGATTCGTTATTTCGACCATACATATGTTATGAATTTAGAGATCGGTACCCCACCTACGTTGTACCGGACACTGGGAGTGGTCTGACATGGATTCAGTCTTCACCAAGAGGCCTGGTTAATATATATGTGAGCTGTAACTGAGATTTGATGTGTGAGGTGTGTAGAAACCCGGTTTATTACGAAACCCAGTTTTGTTATTTTTCTAATTTCAATGTTACAATTTATATAAACCGGTTTATATCGAACTGGTTTTCTATTTTGATATAAACCAGTTTATTTTTATAAATTTCGAACGGTGCAATAATCAACGTTGGCGGTTTTAAACGCTTCAGAATTGGTCGGTGACAAACTCCACATGGAGTTAGACTCCGCACGGAGGTTGGGAACGACGGAAAAATAACTCGGTCATTCGACCGGTCATTTTGTCACTTCCCAGTGCATTTAGTCTCGCCCCAAATTTAAGATTCTTTCTTATATTACCTGATTTTTTTTTTTTTGGGGGGGGGGGGGGGGGGGGGTTACCTGAGCGCTTGAGCTGAACCGCCTTATAATCATATATAAATAAGGATCGAACAAGAAGAAGTTGTCATAATAATCCCTCTTTCAAGTTTCAAGTTCAACCAACCATGATTACCATGATTCTAATAGTCCTCCTCCTCCTCTCTTCAACTTGTTCTACCACTTCATTTTTCACACTCAACACCAAATCCAGACTATGGAAAATATATAAGCCATCTGTAAGGGATGGTGCAAACGATATGCACCAAAAGATTCGTTATTTCGACCATACATATGCTATGAATTTAGAGATCGGTACCCCACCGACGTTGTACCGGACACTGTGAGTGGTCTTACATGGATTCAGTCGTCACCTTGTGACCGCTGCCTCCCCCAAGATGTCCCATTATACAACTTAGCTAATTCAACATCCTTCAGGCATATGCTCTGTCAAAGGTAGCAATGCAGTTCTTCTTATATGAGTTCGTATAAAGACCTTCATACAGGTTGTCCTGATGGACATCCCTGTAGATTCTTTGTCATGTACGGAGATTCATCTTATACAACAGGGGTTATGGGTTTTGAGAAACGAATCCTCGGTCGTACCCATCACCAAGTTTTTAGTGTTATTTGGGTGTCATAACACTGTGTATGAAGCTAATTATAAAAAGGAGATATTGCGATTCCAGAATTATCGGAATGGACAGAGATAAAATGTCATTCGTTACCCAGGTTGGGTTCCATGTTTGCTTTTTGTTTAGGCAAATACTTTGATTCGGTCAATCATGGGTACGTGCAGTTTGACGACTACAAACGAGAGAAGCCACATATGGAAACTCAGCCACCATTGCTAATACTTCATTCATGTAATCAAAACAAAGTCAATTACAGATGATAAAATGAAGGAGAGAAAGAAATCAAAGAGAAAGCTCTGTAACAGAATTGTGTTAAGTACCAACTAAGAGCATTTGCATTGGTGTTACTTTGAGTAACACACTCAATTTTAAAAAGGGAAATGAAAATGAATTGACAATTATTTTGATTGAACCAAGATCATGAGTGGAGAGAAGTAACAGTCTTGTGTTACTCTTCTACATAGAAACATTCAACATTTTCGCCAAGTGTTATTCTGTAATTGCTAAAAAAAAAAAAATCATCAAAAAACAATTCAAAGAGTGGGTTGTTGAATACAAAAATAATTTAAAAAATATAATAGAGTAACACTATTGTAGAGATAGAGTAACATAGTATGAGGTGAAAGAAAGAGAAATTTAAAGTGTTACTCAAAATGAGTAACATCAATGCGGATGCTCTAACAACACACCTAGAGGCCTTTTATAGACTAAGTGTTAATAAATTAATGACATCATAATGATGTCATTATTACAACTCTATATTATCCACATACAACCTCAAGTTGGACATGGTTGAGAATCCACCAACCCGACTTGAAAGACTGGAACTTATGTTGTCATTCACCAAGAAGCTTGGTTGATATATCTGTTAGCTGTAACTGAGATTTGATGTGTGAGGTGCGTAGAAATCCTTCAGTCACCTTCTCCCTGATGTAGTGACAGTTAATCTCTAGGTGTTTTGTTCTTTCATGGAACACATGATTGGCTGCAATATGTTGTGCAACTTTGTTGTCGCAGTACATAGGAATAGGCAGAGGGAGATCAATAAAGAGATCTTTGAACAAAGCATAGATCCAAACTGCTTCAGTGGTTGTTGATGACATGCTTCTATACTCAGACTCTGTTGAGGATTTTGACACTGTTTTTTTGCTTCTTAGTTTTCCAAGATATGAGAGCATTTCCTAGGAAGACACAATAAGCATTTCAGGCATTTTGAAGCACTTAATTTTCTAAGTATAAAATCCGGTCTAAAAAATATTTTTTTGTCCCCAAAAAAGGTTAAAAAAATTAAAATTTTAAAAAGTCAACGCCAGTCAATGGTCAATTCCGGTCAAACCCGGTCAATGTTCAATCACTTTGGTCAAAACCCTAAAAGAGTGTAAACCCAGTCATTAAATTCCGTAGCTAGGATTAATTCTCATTTCTCATTTTAAGATTAGCTTCTCATTTGATCTTGGGTGCGACTCCGATGAGAACAAATTTTAAAATGAGAACGTGCGAATGACTAATGTGCATCAAAATATACTTAAATGTGCATTAAAATAAACTTAAATGTGCATCAAAATTTTGATGCACATCGTTGAAAAAGTGATGCACATATACAATTTTTACCTGAATGTTCTTCAGTTTCTCAATAAATGTTCTTAAAAAATAAATGTTCTATAAATTTTGGATGTTTTTAAGCTTGTCAACGAATGTGCACCAAATTAGTATTAAATGTTCACCAATTTACTACTAATGTGCACCATTCTTACGTTCGTATTTTAGAAGTTATTCTCACTCTACACTTTCCATTGATGTTTACCCGTAAGTGGTTTTTGCATGTGTGATGTGATGTGATGGAGATGGGTATTGTACGTGAATACCCGTTGTAGTCGTAGACCCCGACTTATAATCGAGAAGGCTTATTGCACTCATGTCAGACACAGTCTGAGACGAGGTTAATTCCGCGCGTTGCTCAGCTCCGCACAGAGTTTCAAGAAATTTCAAAGTCCACGAATTCTGAATTCTTGGACTTTTTTTTTTTTTTGAATTTTTGAAGTTTCAAAGCTCATGAATTGTGAATTCGTGAGCTTTTTGAAGTTTCAAAGCTCATGAATTGTGAATTCGTGAGCTTTTTGAAGTTTCAAAGCTCATGAATTGTGAATTCGTGAGCTTTTTGAAGTTTTCAAAGCTCATGAATTGTAAATTCGTGAGCTTTTTGAAGTTTACCTCACGAATTTAGAATTCGGGGAGTTTGAAGCGGAGTTAAGCGTCGCGC
Organism: Oxyria digyna; assembly: GCA_029168935.1. Taxonomy (NCBI): domain Eukaryota; kingdom Viridiplantae; phylum Streptophyta; class Magnoliopsida; order Caryophyllales; family Polygonaceae; genus Oxyria; species Oxyria digyna. The sequence goes on along the minus strand of JAPVLV010000010.1, from coordinate 10,413,705 downwards.
GGAGCTAGGCTCCGCGCGGCTGTCAGATCCGCCGGAAAAACCGGCTGGTCATTCAGCCTGTCATTCAGTCCATTCGAGTGTATTTAGAATCGCCCCTTATAATCCTGATTCTTTCTGCACTCAACACTCACCTCAAATTCACAAACCCAATTCTCAGGAAGTTTCCAAGTCATTAATGCGTCAATGGTGGATCATCAATCAACGTCGCTCCTGAAAGTGAAGCCACAAGAACGAGGACTTTTCCAAGTCGGTTTGTTAATGGTTTTCCTGCATATTAATATACAGGATGAGCTAATTCAGATTTTCTTCAACAAGTTGGTCTAACATGGTTTATTGTGCTTCTTCTTATGCCGGGATCTGGCCACTGGGAGACATCGAATTCAACTCTATATGTTATCCTTCGACCAATTGCAATAATGGTACGTTCGACAACTCTTCTCATATATAATATATACAAACACACACATAGATATTGTAGCTTATATACTGTTGGACCCGGTTCTCAGGACAAGAGCGAACCCGGTTCGCGACGGCTCGGTGAATCGCGAAAGCCCATTGTGCCAATGAGAAGATGAAGTAGGAAAGTCCAATAAGCGGCCCAATAAGCGAAATAGACAAGATCGGATAAAGTGGGTCCCGCGACCTGATTATAAATCGTAACAGAAAGGAGAGAGAAAGCATCTTTTCGGCATCCAAAGCTTTTCCCCCTTGAGCAAGAGAGAAACACACAGAGAGCGAAACCTCACTCGGAATCGTCTTCTTCCTCCCGATTCATCTATGTTCATGGAGAATCGGATGATCGGTACTTGGATTGTGATTCTCGGTACCGTATTCGTGCTTTTTGTGTAAGAGTCGTGACGTTTGGTTGAGATTCGCCATTTCACTGTTTTATTGGTTTGGTTCACAAGGCTTCTATGGTTTAGAAGTGGATTTTGATCGTTTCCTTCTTCTCTTTGGTTATAATTTGGTGTTATTTGGGTTCGTCACTCCTATTTGCTTGTGATCGTTACTGACTTGGGCGTCGGAGAGCCAAATCTGGGGGTTCATCCTTCCGGTTTGGTTGTGCAGGTGTATCGGGAGCTCAAGAACACGAAAAACAATGGAGAAAACCAGATTTTGATCCAAAAGAAGATGGAATCCAAGCTGTTGTGTCAATTGGCGTGAAGGAGGTCTCGAGTGCTTGAAGATTATTGACTGGCCAGATCTCGCGAGGTGTTGATTGCCAGATCGCGAACACCTGGGCTCCAACATATACTACTTTGATCCCCATAGGAAGTAAGTGACTTGCCTTTAAATTCATTCGTTCGACGACTCTTCTCCTTTCTTACTTTCAGAACAAAAAAAGAAAAAGAGCTCTGAATTCATTTGTATATGGTTGACGCACGGTAACACTCACCAAAAACCTTGGTTGGTAATGTTACAATTTGTCGAAGGGAAAGCTTGGCCTCCTCTCATGTCCTGATGTGGGGATATGATTTAATCAGTTCTGTCCTTTATGGATTCCTTGCGCAAACAGTGGCAGTTGTGTTTGTTATAGGAAAAGGGATGGTCTGTTATTAGCTTGTTAAAGTTTGTTAGAACAAACTATAAATAGCAGCTTCTCACATCCTGTAATAAAGCAGAAAATCAATGAATCTCTTTCTTCCCAAACCTCTCTCTGTTTCTATCAATTGTGTGTTGTAGCTCTCTTGATGATTGTGTTTCTTCTGTTATCAATCATTAGGATTGTGAATTGAGTTGTTTCTTCTATTACCAAGGTCATGAGTTGTGTTTCTTCTATTATCAATACAGTTTTACTGTATTAAATGGTATCAGAGCCAGGTCGTTTCTTTGACCTCTGGAATTCATGGAAGTTCATCGGTTGCTGTTTATATTAGATCAGGAAGTTGAGATGGCGGAGCTCATGGCAGCAAATCTCATTGCAGTACAGTCTCGTTACTGCGATGACATGAGAATCCATTCCAAGAACATGGCGACACTAGTAAAGAAGATGAAGACTATGGTTCGTAGCACACATTGTTCGCATCTGAACAGTGAACCACCACCGGCAGATCTCGTTCCAACTCCCCAGTGGATCTCAGACCTCTCGACCATGGCTGATGAGGTAAGAGATCGAACGATTCTTGTCAAATTCACCCATTATTGGAGCGATTGGGAGATCAGGTCTTTTTTTTTTGAAATTGGAATAATTGATGAAGTCAAATACCTACCAACTGGAAGCGGATTTCACTCTCAAGTTCGATTTCAGACTACATATGAGAGTGAGGGGGCTTATTGCTACTACAATGATAGGGTTGTTCATGAGGGTTGTTGTGCAATGGAATTACATCATCCAGAGGATGTTATTACCTGGAACAATCAGAGAATTGCTGGAGTTCTATGTGGCATCCGTGACACTCTAAAAATGAGGAGTACTGTTTGCTTGGTTAAGGAGAGTTTGATTAAGGAAGAAATGTTGAGCCTACCTGCTGCATCAACTCAAATTCAGACAAGGACGGAGCCAAATCTTGGGCAAGAGTCGTATTCTACTGGTCATTTGTTCGACGAAATGCCTGGCCCAATTGGTGACACTACAGTGCTTAAAACGGAGACACCCGATCTTGATGATGACAAAACGGAGACAACCGATCTTGAAGGTGACAAAACGAAGACACATTCATCACCACCAACATCATTCACTCCAGTTACTCTATTCAATATGGGAACAAGTGTACACCAGGAGGTTTTGGTGGATTATGAAAAGCAAGAACTCAAGTCTGAATCATCTATGGTAATCCCTAATCTCTTAAGTATGTTCATCTTGAAGAATGAAATGGTTCAAAATGTGGCCTGCGTATTACCTTTCGTTAATTCAGAGGGTGATTTAGGGTCAAAATTAGTTGATTCCTTGGACATTTCAAGTGCACATCAGGTGTTTGACAAAATGCCATCACTTGGGATTACTGTTGTAGATAGTTTTGGGTTAGTAGACTCAATCAAGTCCTTTGTTTTTGATCCAGGGAAAACTTATGAATTAGGGATGACATGGTTGAGTGTTCAGCTGCAAGGAGTGGTTGGATTAGTTGAGTGTGGAAATAGAATTGAGATGCGGTTAACCTTTGATCCGGGTATAATTACATGGTCCATTTGTTGCTTTCCAAGTGCTGACAGCCCATCTCTGAAACCCCTAGTAGCTCAATTGATTTGATGGTCTTGCTTGGAAATTAGGTTGAGTTGCTTGACAAGGTTTCCCCAGTTGCTACTACATTTCTACTGAGATTCTTGCTCATTTTGAGTTCATAATGTGTTACTCAGAGGGACATTTGTGCAGTTTTTTATTGGTTTTCTACTTCATATATGCTTGAGGTTTTGAGATGCATTGACTGGTTGGGTGCTCTGAGGTTTTGGAAAGTGGATTCAGCTGAAGCTTGACCTATATGATTGGCTGCACTGTGTTCATACTTTTCCCTGCATTGGATGAACTATATTGGTGGACAGATGCACATATGTTTCAATGCCCCTGTTGCTGAATTTTGCTCAAAGATGGTGTTAATTGTTGGGATTTGGATAGCTGGTAGTGGTGGGAGTTGCAGGTTGTTGTGTTGTCAACTTGCTGCATAATTTCAAGGGTTACTGATTGTTACAGTGTCAAGTACAAGTAGCTACAAGGCAGTGTTGCTGAAAATTGTTGTAGGAACTGCTGTGCATTTTGGAGCTGAATTTGTTGTTAAGTTTCTATGGTTGAATTAGGGGCGTCGTTCTGATTCTCCTTACAAGTGAAAAATTCAATCTCAGCAAGGACAATCAGACAAAGCTAAATCAAGCATTACATGGGTAGCTCCAGATTTTTACAACACCTTTATCATTGTTTTGCTATTTTGCTTATAAGTGGAGGATGCTTTCTTTGTTCTGGTTCACTGGAAGACCAATCAAGGGGCAGTAGCTACACATAGAGGAATAGTGAAGCAGAAAATTATTACTCAAGCTTATACAGATCTCTCATTCACTCTTTGTCTCCCCTCCCCCTCCCTCTCATGTCCAATACTTCTTGTACAGCTTCCTAAACTGGCTGTGGAAATTATTACTCAAGCATCAGCGACACAGATTCTGTTTCTATCCAAAACTTTTCATTATAATCTTCCTTAATCTGTTTGCCTTGGACAATACTTTCATGCTTGTACATATCAACAATTCCATCTCCCTCTCTCTCTCCCTCCAATCTTCACTTCTCGTTCAACTTCAAAGATATGCTCTTGGGATCACCCAATGGCGAGCTACAAAGGATCCAATTCTCTCTGCTAATCACCATGTTCCTATTCATAACACACTATAACAATGGATTAATAAGGCCATTTAGGCGTGTCAACTATGTTGCTACACAGATCATCTACAAATCGCTACCCTTTGCCATAGCCTTGACACTAGGATTGATGCATAATGCATCCACCGTCCATGAATTGTACCCTGTGTGGGCATGTGTCCTTGTATGTGCTCATGGAGAATGTGAGATCGATTGGTGACAGATCAAATCAAGAACACACACAAGTAATCGTAATGAACACAGAGACTTGTTAACGAGGTTCGGACTCAGCCTACATCCCCGTGGCCTCAAGATAGGAAGCCAGATCCACTATGTAAAAGGTGAAGGTCTTACAGAGAGCATACAACAGATCTTCACACAAAGGCTTACAACTACAGAAACAAGAAGCAAGCAAGAGATAGAAGAACCCCCTGAACAGTCACCGACAAGACTCCAAACCCTAGCCCCCGCTGAGCACCCGAGGCTGCGATCTCAGAGCTTCTTCACTAGCCAAGACCACCGTCTTCTACCTTGGAACACCAACAACAAGAGATTTGCTTTGGTGACGAAGAAGAATCAAGCCAACGTTGAACTCCTTCAAGAACTCTCTCTCGGATCTCTCTCTCGCCTCTCAGATGAACAGTGACGAAGCAGGTAAGAAGTGAGGAGAGAGAATAGGGTTAGAAGCTTATATACCCAAGCTTCTGTGAAGACATGCAGAGCCCCGGTTTCCTCCAAGCGGGTCGGGTTACGTCTTGGGCATCTGGTACAAATATGGGCCTATTCTTCTACTGAACTTTAGCAGCCCATTACAACATAATCAAGTTCCAAAAATAAGCCTAAGTACAAATGATCTGTTAATGGCTAATAACCAAACTAATGGAAATTACCCTTACAATATGCCCTCTTATTTCCAACACCTTTACAAAGCCTAACTCTAACTGTAGAACACAACCATTTGTTGAGAAAGGAGCAGATTTGCAACTACCAACCATCGTCGACCAATGCACACTTCAACACCCATCAAGGAACATCCCAGATGTGGAGATAATCCCTGCAAAATGCAAACTTATCAGCTGTCACAATTTTAGTACCATAATCAGCAGGATTAAGATCACCCTTAATCTTACTAACTACAATTTCCTTCTTCTCTACTTTATCACGAATGAAATGGTGCCTCACATCTATATCTTTGGATCTTTCATGATACACAGGATCCTTACATAAATACAAAGCACTTTGACTATCAATGTGTAAAGTAGGAACATAGGTAACAGACTGAATCTCATTCAAAATTCCTGTCAACCAAGTGACTTCTTTAGCTGCTTCAGTAGCTGCAATATACTCAGCTTCAGTAGAGGATAAAGCAACCACAAAATGTTGTTGAGATTTCCAAGATATACAGTTTCCAGCCCAAGTGATAAGCGGTATTTTACATAGCGCTACTATAGGTTATTAGCTCATTTTGTATAAGATTATGCTAGATGTTATAATGTATTATGTAATCATGGAGTTCTGGAGAGTTGAGTCACATATGAGATTACAGAGGATGATGCGGAGTATTGAAGCATAAGAAGAGGAGTCGAAGCTGATGAAGACCACAAGATGAAGACAAAGACGAAGCATTGGAAGCAGCTGAAAACGAAGCCACAAAAGAAATTCCGCGACCACGGGTCCCAAACCGCGATCGCGGAAATGCCACCTGAAGAAGCCAGATCACAGAAGAAAATCCGCGATCGCGGGTCCCAAACCGCGATCGCGGAAATCCGCCAGAGAAACATTCTTCATTTGCCCGATTTAGTATGTTGTGTTAATTTCTGTAACGTTTTCACACGTTTTTAGCTTTAATTTGGCAGTTTAATTCTGTAGAAGACTTATATGTTTAAGGTGTTGATGATCTTCTATCATCATACACATTCCATTTCCAAGTTTTGAGAGTTTTCCTCAAGAACTTCATGAGTTGCTAAGTTTCCATTGTTTTGCTTGACATTTGAAGCTTTCGGATTGATTAAGTTATGAGATTCCTTTCCTTTGTTCTATTCATATTGATTGTCTCTATTCTCTTGTGTGTATTGTTATTGAATTAGATTTGCTCATTTAGATTGGCCATCTAAGTAGTTTCATCTCATTCATATTGCTATTGTTTGGTTATTTCTAGTTGAAATATCATACTTGTTTATAGCACACACAATTTGTATGAACTAGTTGTGAATGTCAATTGTGAAGAGAATTGAGTACATGTCGAGTATCAGACTAGTTGTCTATGATATGGCATGTATCTATCCATTCCTGAACTTAAATCTGCTTTATTATTGAATCTTGATAGTTTCAAGGTTATAGTTGAGTAAGGGTTATTAGGACTAGTTGGACTAATAACTACATTAGAACATGGATTAGAACGATCATATGAGTAATTCGACATAGGATTAAAAGGAGTTTATGATCTTGTTAATCTGTTAGTGGATAATTGTCAAGTGAAACACCTTCCATTGATATATTTACAATCCAAATCAACCTTCGTTACTTTGTTCTTAAAACATACAAACCCCCCCCCGACTTCCGATTGAGACAAGACAACTATGTCCGCCCCGACTTCCCACCTCTCAACTCAACCAAACCTCCCGCTCCTTTTCCTGATGCTTTGAAGGATACGATGAGGCCGGAAAATGATAAGGAGTTGTTTGAAACCTTCAGAAAATGTGAGGTAAATATCCCTTTACTCAAAATCATTAAAAGTATTCCTAGATATGCTAAGTTCTTGAAGGAACTCTGCACCATCAACAGGAATAAAAAATTGAAGGGACAACAGAAGGTGACGGTAAGCAAGCGTGTCTCCGCTGTATTCCAAAGGCGAATGCCTAAGAAGTGCAGCGATCCGGGCATGGTAAGCATTCCTTGTCGTATAGGTGATACTCACTTTGAGAGAGCTATGCTTGATCTTGGTGCATCTATAAATGTTTTGCCTTACTCGCTGTATAAGATGCTTGGTTTAGGTCCTCTTCATGAAACCAGAATAATTATTCAACTAGCTGATAGGTCTACTGTTTATCCTAAAGGTGTAGTTGAGAATGTTTTGGTAATGGTTGATAATTTGTTCTTTCCTGCTGACTTCTTTGTGTTAGACATGGAATATGATGGTCAGGTTGCACCTATTTTGTTAGGAAGGCCTTTTATGAGAACCGCTAACACAAAGATTAATCTAGCTAGTGGGTCTCTTACTTTAGAGTTCGATGGGGAAGTTGTACAATTCAATATTTTTGATGCTATGAAGCACCCCATTGAAGATGTTGCTTCTATTTGTTATATTGATGTGATTGATCCTATAGTTCAAGATACTTTTAATATCTTTGGCTTGGATGAATTGCAACCTGTTTTAGAGAATGTCTTAGGAGACCCACAAGTAGATATTGTTTTGTCTACTAACATGCAGGAGTTCCAGGCTAAGCCAGAGCCTGAAGGTAAGCTTTCTCCACATCCTTTGGGCAGTCGCCCCACATTACTGACCTCGCCAGGCGAGATACCATTGATGTCTAGTGTGCAGGCACTTGACATTGAGCTGAAACAGCCACCTGATACGATCAAGGAGGAGAAAGTGAATGAAACCACCTTCATTGCTAAAGACAAGGTGGTCAAGGTAAAAGGGACAAGGTTTAAGGCGTTCCATGAGTGGTTCAGAAGAGAATTCAGAAAAGAGATGGTTTTCACAAAGCCGAATGGCGTTAGTTAAAATCTCTTGAGTTTCATGTCGAGCCAAGACATAAAATAAGGCGCTGCTCGGGAGGCAACCCGAGGTTTGAGATTGTTTTTATTTGTTTTTGTGTGTTTTGTTCGGTTTAATTTTCTTTTTAGCTTTTCTATGGACAGGAGGAAAGCACCGAAGCTTAGGGTCAGCTACAGTCCGTAGCCAATTCCGTTGTAAGTCTTCTCTCCCGTCTAAAAAAAAATCCGAGAAAAAATAATAATAAATCGGATTTAAAAAAAAATAGAGTGTAGAAAAAAAATATATGTGAGAAAAGAAAGTAAAGAGTTGTATTTCATCAAGTTTGGTTTCATCGTTTCATCATTCCTACCATCTATGGATCTACATTTGTTGGAGCTTAGCTTGTTGGTGACCATGTTCTTTGCAAGGAGTTGATTTTGGGTCACCATCTATATTGGAGGTATTCTTTCTTTTGTTTTAGATGAGCTGTGCTTTGTTGGATTACATTTGGTGCTCATCTAGTTTCTCATTCTACCACACCTTGTGTTTCGTTGGAGGAAGGTCATCCGACCTTGTATGTGAGTCTTCTGTCTCCTTCACTGGGTTCGTTATTATGTCTTCCATTTCATTGAGGACAATGCAATGTTTAAGTATGGGGGAGGAGAATGTATTCACATGTCTTTATTTGGTGTTGGTTGTATCTGCATGAATTTATTGAATATATTGTTTGAAAAAGCCACAAAAAATTGAAAAAAAGGCATACAAAATCCTTGGATAGCAAGTTCTATGCAATAAGAAGGTGGCTTGGCCGGCACTAGGCTGAGGCAACAATAAGTCTTGAGAGATGTGAGCCAATTGTGAGTTATCTAGCAAAATGAAATGAGTGGCTAGGTGAAAACCCTTCGGGGCGCCTAGGCAGAATGAGTGAAATGAGTGTCTTAGGACCATTTGTTGCTGCTGACGAGGTGTCATAAGAAGGTGGTGATATAAGGATGAAAGGGTAGGCCACTATGGAGGAATAAGGTGCTAGATAGGAGCTAGGATCAGATTTATATTTTGTACTCACTATGGTGTTTGGAGGCGAAGTGTGTTTGTAATTTCTAGTTCATTCTTTTTCTATACTTCCTGAGATCTATGTGTGCCGATTGTAAGGGTAAGTTTCATTTAGCTTACTCGGGGACGAGCAAGGTCTAAGTATGGGGGAGTTTGATAAGCGGTATTTTACATAGCGCTACTATAGGTTATTAGCTCATTTTGTATAGGATTATCCTAGATGTTATGATGTATTCTGTAATCATGGAGTTCTGGAGAGTTGAGTCACATATGAGATTACAGAGGATGATGCGGAGCATTGAAGCATAAGAAGAGGAGTCGAAGCTGATGAAGACCATAGCATGGAGACAAAGACGAAGCATTGGAAGCAGCTGAAGACGAAGCCACAAAAGAAATTCCGCGACTACGGGTCCCAAACCGCGATCGCGGAAATGCCACCTGAAGAAGCCGGATCACAGAAGAAAATCCGCGATCGCGGGTACCAAACCGCGATCGCGGAAATCCGCCAGAGAAACATTCTTCATTTGCCCGATTTAGTATGTTGTGTTAATTTCTGTAACGTTTTCACACATTTTTAGCTTTAATTTGGCAGTTTAATTCTGCAGAAGACTTATATGTTTAAGGTGTTGATGATCTTCTATCATCATACACATTCCATTTCCAAGTTTTGAGAGTTTTCCTCAAGAACTTCATGAGTTGCTAAGTTTCCATTGTTTTGCTTGACATTTGAAGCTTTCGGATTGATTAAGTTGTGAGATTCCTTTCTTTTGTTCTATTCATATTGATTGTCTCTATTCTCTTGTGTGTATTGTTATTGAATTAGATTTGCTCATTTAGATTGGCCATCTAAGTAGTTTCAGCTCATTCATATTGCTATTGTTTGGTTATTTCTAGTTGAAATATCATACTTGTTTGTAGCACACACAATTTGCATGAACTAGTTGTGAATGTCAATTGTGAAGAGAATTGAGTACATGTCGAGTATCTGACTAGTTGTCTATGGTATTGCATGTATCTATCCATTCCTGAACTTAAATCTGCTTTATTATTGAATCTTGATAGTTTCAAGGTTATAGTTGAGTAAGGGTTATTAGGACTAGTTGGACTAATAACTACATTAGAACATGGATTAGAACGATCATATGAGTAATTCGACATAGGATTAAAAGGAGTTTATGATCAACCTGTTAATGTGTTAGTGGATAATTGTCAAGTGAAACACCTTCCATTGATATATTTACAATCCAAATCAACCTTCGTTACTTTGTTCTTAAAACATACAACCCCCCCCCCCCCTTTGGTTACTTACACTCGTTAATCATTATTATAACTTTAAGAATCGATAACCTGATTCCCTTGGGATTCGACCCTTGCTTGCCTACTATACTTGTTAGTGAGCTTGTTAGGATTACTTGACTTGGCATACAACAAATTCGCCTCGTCAAATTTGGCGCCGTTGTCGGGGAATCAAATTTTCTTTTCTTTAAAGTTCTTGTTTTGATTAACCTTAGTGTTGACTAGTGAATGGTCAACACCCGTTCTACTAATCAGTGTCTTTTTATTCTTGATCCAGAAATCGAGAGGACTTTCCATCGAAATCAGAGAGAGAACAGAGTTGAGACTGATACAGGTGCAATGGAAGACGACCAGTTGTTGACTCCCGAGCAAAGAGCTCTTGCTGACACCCAACGTCAATTGGCTGAAATTCAGTTAGTTGTTAATGCCCAACGGGAATTGCTTGAGGCAAGGCAAGATGCAAATGCTCTAAGAGACGGCGGTGTCGTCCGCACATTGAGGGAGCGTACTACTCCCAATCTGACACACCAACGTCAAGCTGTGGTTCTTCCACCCCTTGCTCATGGGGTGACTTTTGAGCTCAAGTAAGGGGTGATCAATTTGCTTCCCACTTTCCATGGTTTGCCTGGTGAGGATCCAATCATGCATTTGAATCAATTCCATGACACTTGCATGACAACCAAACCACCAAATGTCACTGAGGAGCAGATCAAGATGAGAGCCTTCGGGTTCACTTTGAAAGATTGTGCTAGGTCCTGGTACTATCATTTGCCTACCGGTTCGGTAGATAGCTGGGAGAAGTTTGCACAAGGTGTTCTTGGGTAAGTATTTTCCAGTTAAAAAGGCAAATGCTCTAAAGAAGGAAATTGCCCATGTTGAGCAAGGTGAAGATGAGACTCTCTATGATTACCTTGAGCGTTTCAAGGGGTTATGTGCTAGTTGCCCTTTTCATGGGTATGATACCGAGGACCTGGTCTTACATGTTTGCAATGGTCTCCTTAATCATGAAAGGAGAATGGTAGACGCTGCTTGTGGTGGGAGTATTCTCAACATGACACCAGAAGATGCCATGGAAAAGTTGCAAGACATGGCTGAGATCACTAGGAGTTTTGGTAGGACATACACTAGGAAAGGAGTGAATGCCACAAGCTCAGGAGACCCCGCTCTTATGACCGAGCTCGTTGAGCTAAAGAAGATGATCTCCCAGCTGCACAAAGGACATCAGCAGGTAAAGGCATGTGGTATTTGCTCTGACCCTTCTCATTTTACAGACAAATGCCCTGAGCTTCAAGATGATGATGTTGCTGAAGTCAATGCTGCTGGTGGATATGGACCTCCACGACCTCGAAATGATCAGCAGAACAACTACAACCCGAGGTATAGAGATCATCCAAATTTCAGATGGCGTGATCAGAATGAACCCCAACCTCAAGCCCCACGACCCAATTCTGGACCTTCAACTGCAGATATGTTGAGATCATTGACTCAACATTTCACAACCCATGTCCAAACTACTGAGTCTAGTATCAAAAACATGGAGAAACAGATAGGGCAGTTGGCTGAAGCTGTGACCACTCTTGCACAACAAAAATCCAATTCTCTACCATCTCAGACGGTAGTGAATCCGACCAGAAATGTTAGTGCTGTGAGAACAAGGAGTGGAAAAGTGTTGGAAAATGCTGCTGCTGAAAAGGCAGATTCTGAAACTGCGTCGGATCCGCGACCGCGGGACGGGAACCGCGATCGCGAAACGAGTTCTGGAGAAACAACGTTTGATCCGCGACCGCGGGATGAAATCCGCGATCGCGGAATTCTGACTGAGGAAACAGGTGCAAATCCGCGACCGCGGACTGACAGCCGCGATCGCGGAAATGCTCCTGGTAAGTCTGAGGTTGAGGAGTTTTCAAAAGATGCAGATGAGGTCGAGGACCAGGGCGACTTCCGATTGAGACAAGACAACTATGTCCGCCCCGACTTCCCACCTCTCAACTCAACCAAACCTCCCGCTCCTTTTCCTGATGCTTTGAAGGATACGAGGAGGCCGGAAAATGATAAGGAGTTGTTTGAAACCTTCAGAAAATGTGAGGTAAATATCCCTTTACTCAAAATCATTAAAAGTATTCCTAGATATGCTAAGTTCTTGAAGGAACTCTGCACCATCAACAGGAATAAAAAATTGAAGGGACAACAGAAGGTGACGGTAAGCAAGCGTGTCTCCGCTGTATTCCAAAGGCGAATGCCTAAGAAGTGCAGCGATCCGGGCATGGTAAGCATTCCTTGTCGTATAGGTGATACTCACTTTGAGAGAGCTATGCTTGATCTTGGTGCATCTATAAATGTTTTGCCTTACTCGCTGTATAAGATGCTTGGTTTAGGTCCTCTTCATGAAACCAGAATAATTATTCAACTAGCTGATAGGTCTACTGTTTATCCTAAAGGTGTAGTTGAGAATGTTTTGGTAATGGTTGATAATTTGTTCTTTCCTGCTGACTTCTTTGTGTTAGACATGGAATATGATGGTCAGGTTGCACCTATTTTGTTAGGAAGGCCTTTTATGAGAACCGCTAACACAAAGATTGATCTAGCTAGTGGGTCTCTTACTTTAGAGTTCGATGGGGAAGTTGTACAATTCAATATTTTTGATGCTATGAAGCACCCCATTGAAGATGTTGCTTCTATTTGTTATATTGATGTGATTGATCCTATAGTTCAAGATACTTTTAATATCTTTGGCTTGGATGAATTGCAACCTGTTTTAGAGAATGTCTTAGGAGACCCACAAGTAGATATTGTTTTGTCTACTAACATGCAGGAGTTCCAGGCTAAGCCAGAGCCTGAAGGTAAGCTTTCTCCACATCCTTTGGGCAGTCGCCCCACATTACTGACCTCGCCAGGCGAGATACCATTGATGTCTAGTGTGCAGGCACTTGACATTGAGCTGAAACAGCCACCTGATACGATCAAGGAGGAGAAAGTGAATGAAACCACCTTCATTGCTAAAGACAAGGTGGTCAAGGTAAAAGGGACAAGGTTTAAGGCGTTCCATGAGTGGTTCAGAAGAGAATTCAGAAAAGAGATGGTTTTCACAAAGCCGAATGGCGTTAGTTAAAATCTCTTGAGTTTCATGTCGAGCCAAGACATAAAATAAGGCGCTGCTCGGGAGGCAACCCGAGGTTTGAGATTGTTTTTATTTGTTTTTGTGTGTTTTGTTCGGTTTAATTTTCTTTTTAGCTTTTCTATGGACAGGAGGAAAGCACCGAAGCTTAGGGTCAGCTACAGTCCGTAGCCAATTCCGTTGTAAGTCTTCTCTCCCGTCTAAAAAAAAATCCGAGAAAAAATAATAATAAATCGGATTTAAAAAAAAATAGAGTGTAGAAAAAAAATATATGTGAGAAAAGAAAGTAAAGAGTTGTATTTCATCAAGTTTGGTTTCATCGTTTCATCATTCCTACCATCTATGGATCTACATTTGTTGGAGCTTAGCTTGTTGGTGACCATGTTCTTTGCAAGGAGTTGATTTTGGGTCACCATCTATATTGGAGGTATTCTTTCTTTTGTTTTAGATGAGCTGTGCTTTGTTGGATTACATTTGGTGCTCATCTAGTTTCTCATTCTACCACACCTTGTGTTTCGTTGGAGGAAGGTCATCTGACCTTGTATGTGAGTCTTCTGTCTCCTTCACTGGGTTCGTTATTATGTCTTCCATTTCATTGAGGACAATGCAATGTTTAAGTATGGGGGAGGAGAATGTATTCACATGTCTTTATTTGGTGTTGGTTGTATCTGCATGAATTTATTGAATATATTGTTTGAAAAAGCCACAAAAAATTGAAAAAAAGGCATACAAAATCCTTGGATAGCAAGTTCTATGCAATAAGAAGGTGGCTTGGCCGGCACTAGGCTGAGGCAACAATAAGTCTTGAGAGATGTGAGCCAATTGTGAGTTATCTAGCAAAATGAAATGAGTGGCTAGGTGAAAACCCTTCGGGGCGCCTAGGCAGAATGAGTGAAATGAGTGTCTTAGGACCATTTGTTGCTGCTGACGAGGTGTCATAAGAAGGTGGTGATATAAGGATGAAAGGGTAGGCCACTATGGAGGAATAAGGTGCTAGATAGGAGCTAGGATCAGATTTATATTTTGTACTCACTATGGTGTTTGGAGGCGAAGTGTGTTTGTAATTTCTAGTTCATTCTTTTTCTATACTTCCTGAGATCTATGTGTGCCGATTGTAAGGGTAAGTTTCATTTAGCTTACTCGGGGACGAGCAAGGTCTAAGTATGGGGGAGTTTGATAAGCGGTATTTTACATAGCGCTACTATAGGTTATTAGCTCATTTTGTATAGGATTATCCTAGATGTTATGATGTATTCTGTAATCATGGAGTTCTGGAGAGTTGAGTCACATATGAGATTACAGAGGATGATGCGGAGCATTGAAGCATAAGAAGAGGAGTCGAAGCTGATGAAGACCATAGCATGGAGACAAAGACGAAGCATTGGAAGCAGCTGAAGACGAAGCCACAAAAGAAATTCCGCGACTACGGGTCCCAAACCGCGATCGCGGAAATGCCACCTGAAGAAGCCGGATCACAGAAGAAAATCCGCGATCGCGGGTACCAAACCGCGATCGCGGAAATCCGCCAGAGAAACATTCTTCATTTGCCCGATTTAGTATGTTGTGTTAATTTCTGTAACGTTTTCACACATTTTTAGCTTTAATTTGGCAGTTTAATTCTGCAGAAGACTTATATGTTTAAGGTGTTGATGATCTTCTATCATCATACACATTCCATTTCCAAGTTTTGAGAGTTTTCCTCAAGAACTTCATGAGTTGCTAAGTTTCCATTGTTTTGCTTGACATTTGAAGCTTTCGGATTGATTAAGTTGTGAGATTCCTTTCTTTTGTTCTATTCATATTGATTGTCTCTATTCTCTTGTGTGTATTGTTATTGAATTAGATTTGCTCATTTAGATTGGCCATCTAAGTAGTTTCAGCTCATTCATATTGCTATTGTTTGGTTATTTCTAGTTGAAATATCATACTTGTTTGTAGCACACACAATTTGCATGAACTAGTTGTGAATGTCAATTGTGAAGAGAATTGAGTACATGTCGAGTATCTGACTAGTTGTCTATGGTATTGCATGTATCTATCCATTCCTGAACTTAAATCTGCTTTATTATTGAATCTTGATAGTTTCAAGGTTATAGTTGAGTAAGGGTTATTAGGACTAGTTGGACTAATAACTACATTAGAACATGGATTAGAACGATCATATGAGTAATTCGACATAGGATTAAAAGGAGTTTATGATCAACCTGTTAATGTGTTAGTGGATAATTGTCAAGTGAAACACCTTCCATTGATATATTTACAATCCAAATCAACCTTCGTTACTTTGTTCTTAAAACATACAAACCCCCCCCCCCTTTGGTTACTTACACTCGTTAATCATTATTATAACTTTAAGAATCGATAACCTGATTCCCTTGGGATTCGACCCTTGCTTGCCTACTATACTTGTTAGTGAGCTTGTTAGGATTACTTTACTTGGCATACGACAAATTCGCCTCGTCACCAAGTGTAGAAATAAGAAGTAGTAGACTTCCTAGTGTCTCTATTACTAGCAAAATCAGAATCTACAAATCCATGTAACTCATCTCTACTAGTATGCTCATAAAACACTAATCCTAAGTCCTTGGCACCACATATATATCTCAGAGTATACTTCATAGCAGTCCAGTGATTTGCACCAGGGTTTGACATGAATCTACTTAATACACTCACAGCAAAGGCCAGATCAGGTCTGGTACACAGCAATACAGCATAGCATACATAATAGAACCAACAACAACATCATAGGGTACACTAGACATTTTATCAATTTCTTCTTGACTGGTGGGGCAACTATCCTTACTGAGTTCTAAGTGACTTCCTAGGGGAATAGAAGTAGGTTTAGAATTTTCCATGTTAAATCTATCCAAGACCTTTTTCAAGTAGTCTTTCTGAGATAACCACATCATTTTCTTCTTTTTATCCCTAAGTATCCTAACTCCAAGAATCATTTGAGCAGAACCAAGATCTTTCATATCAAAATGAATTTTAAGATCTCTTTTAACACCAGATATAGTCACTTTAGAATTATTCATCATAAGAATGACATCCACATAAAGCAGAACATAGACAGGAGAAATAGACTTTACATTCTTGAAATATAAGCAAGTGTCATAACTGCTCCTATGAAAACCTAGTTTTCTCATGCAAGCATCAAATTTTAAGTTCCATTGTCTAGGTGATTGTTTCAACCCATAAATAGATTTATTCAATAAGCAAGCATGATCAGGATTTTTCACATCAGTAAAGCCCTTAGGCTGTCTCATGTAAATAGTCTCATCTAAGTCCCCATGTAAAAATGCAGTTTTAGCATCCATTTGTTCTAACTCCCAATCAAACACAGCACCCATAACAAGTAATAATCTCATAGTTTTATACTTGACAACAGGTGCAAAAATGTCATTGTAGTCCACCCCTTCTCTTTGGGTGAAACCCTTAGCTACTAACCTAGCTTTAAACCTAGGTGGATCCATCTTACTATTACCATCTTTAATCTTATAGATCCACTTGCAATCAATAAGTTTGGCTTTGTCTGGTTTAGGGACAAGGGTCCAAGTCTTATTAATTTTCATGGACTCAATTTCTTCATGCATAGCTTTTATCCATAGATTAGCATTTTTGCATTTCATGGCTTGCTCATAAGTGTCAGGGGTGTAGGAGTTATCAATCACATTTGCAGTAATGAAGGCATAGTCAACTAGGCCAACCACATCTAAGATAACATGCTCAACATTATTGGAAGCAAACTTCTTATTAGGAATCCTAACCCTAGGAACTCTATCCCTAGCTAATTGATAATTTTCTAAGTCATGCATTTCAGTTAAAGGTTCAGACACCACATTGTCATTCATATTATGCATATCAGAAGACTTGAAAATATTAGAGCTAGAAGAGTTAGAAGTTTCTTCCCTGTTTTCTCCTCCCCTTAATTGTTGTGCATTGTTATTTGCACCATTTCTTTCACCACTTTCTGTTTCCTGCCCTCTTGATCTATTGACATCTGTCTCTCTTGAGCTAGGCATCTCTTCACTTGTGCCTTCATTTGACTCATTTTGACTGAGGGACAGCTGACCAATGTCAAATTCCTCTTCATCTGGGGGCAGTGGCTCGGTGGGAGTGTAGAAATGTCTTGATGGAGCTTCATCTCCATCACCATCTTCTGAGGTACCTGTCACCTTGGTAGCAGCAGTTAGATTATTCTTGAAATGAAAATCTTTTTCATTAAAGGTAACACTTCTTGATACTATAACTTTTAAACCATGAGGTTGTAAAACAAGTAACTTGTACCATTTTACACCCTCTGGGTATCCTAGCATCACACATTTGATGGCTCTAGGTTTCAGCTTACCTTGAGAAATTTGAGAGTAAGCTGTACAACCAAAAGTTTTTAGGTGTGATAGGCTAGGTTTTCTACCCATCCACATTTCTTGTGGAGTTTTAAAGTTAATGACAGAGGAAGGAGACCTATTAATGAGGTAAGCAACAGTCATTACTGCATCACCCCAAAATGAATGTTTCATTCCTGAGATAATTAGCATGCATCTAGTTTTCTCAAGCAATGTTCTATTCATTCTTTCTGCAGTACCATTTTGTTGAGGAGTACCAGGCACAGTTAAGTGTCTCTTTACTCCCATTTGGTGACAGTATTCATTGAATTCATGATTGCAAAACTCTAAACCATTGTTAGTCCTAAGACATCTAAGCTTTTTACCAGTTTGAGTTTCTACTGCTATTTTCCAGTTTTTGAAAGCATTAAAGGCCTCATCCTTAGTTCTAAGCAAATAAAGCCAAACTTTCCTAGAATAATGATCACTGAAAGAAATAAAGTATCTCTTACCTCCTGTTGTACTTACCTGTGCTGGACCCCATAGGTCAGAGTGCACATACTCAAGAGGAGCACTAGCAACAAAGGAAGATCTAGCAAATGAATCATTAGTCTTTTTACCAAAAATACAGTCTGCACAGAAACTCAAATCACAGGTTTTTTTTTATCAATTAAACCAAGCTTATGTAAATGATTTAGCCCCTTATTACCAATATGCCCCATTCTGCTATGCCACACTTTGGTTTGATCTAAAGTGAGATTGTTATCAAAACTTGAGAGATTTAGTTCAGGTGAAATGACAACATGATCTAATCCACCTTTCTTAATTCCCTTTATAAGAGTAGTCCCATTTTTAATAACTTCTCTTATTCCATTTTGAGTAACAATCCTACACTTAAGGTCATCCAGAGCTGACTTAGATAGCAAGTTTCTCCTAAGGTCAGGCACCCACCTAACATTTTGTAAGGTCCTAACAACACCATCATGCATACACAAGGGAACATTACCTATTCCTCTAATGATCAAAGCACTATGATCACCTAACATCACTTTACCCCCATATGACTCAACAAGAGAGCTAAAGCAAGATTTATTAGGAGTAGCATGCATGGTACAGCCTGAATCAAGTATCCAATCACCATCCAGGGGAGAATCAGAGCACATAAGTAATTTACAATCATTGTATTCCTCAGATTCAAACACAGCAGCAGTGTTATCATTTCCAGATTTATTGGCATCATCCATTTTCTTTTTTATGGCAATCTTTGATAAAATGTCCTACTTTACTACAATAGAAGCATGTTTTCTTCTTATCATTACCAGTATTAGATCCTAAGGACTCTTTCTTCTTATCCTTATAATGCTTAAAGTTCTTCTTATTTTTGCCATTAACCATCAACACCTCAGCTTTAGAATCAACTTTCTTGTCAGAGTTCTTACCCTTAAACACTTTTAGGGTTTCATTCTTTTCAGTTAAGGAATCAATGATCTTATGCTTAGTTAAGGATTCATTTCCAAACTGAATGACATCTTTAAAGTTATCAAACTGAGCAGGCAAAGAATTAAGAAGAATAACAGCTTGGTGATTCTCTTCAATTTTTTCATTACATCTTTCTAAGTCCTGAGTCATCCTAAGAAACTTATCTAACTTATCATTCAAAGTCAGATTCAAGTCCATTTTATAGGTAAATAATCTGCACAGTAATGATATCCTAGAGGGCATGGACTTAGTCAAGTAAAGAGATTCTAAACCTTCCCATAAAGATTTAGTAGTTTTGAAATTTACCACCTGTCGAGCAACATCATCAGACAATCTGATCATGATTTCTGAATGGGCAATTTCATCCATCTCCAGCTGCCTAGCAGTTGAAGTCTCAGCCATGTAATCACCTTTAATGGCTTTGGACACCTTTTCCTTGATCAATACAGCCTTCATCTTCACTTGACACGTTGCAAAGTCAGTGGTTCCATCGAATGGCTTCATCCTTATGTTATTGTCTGTCATTGGTACCTGAATCAACACACAAGTTAATCAAAGCACTTTTCAGCAGACAAAACAAGATATATCACTTCAGTAATTCTTGAATTAACACAATAATCCAAGAAATCCTCACGTAACTACTCAGATAGGCTTAGTAATAAAAATATCACCAAGTTATCCCAAGTTACAAAGCAAGTAGACTAGATCCTACACAAAAGACCTAGACAAGACTACAAGCAAGACGAGAAATGATCAGTCAACAATATATGAGCGGAAGCAAGATACCAGAAATCAATCAAAGCAACAAAGATCCCTAGAGATGAACTTCTAAGATCACACAAGATCCAGAGAGACACAAAACAAGGGAACCTGGCACTGATACCAATTTGTGAGATCGATTGGTGACAGATCAAATCAAGAACACACACAAGTAATCGTAATGAACACATGGAATTGTTAACGAGGTTCGGACTCAGCCTACATCCCCGTGGCCTCAAGATACGAAGCCAAATCCACTATGTAAAAGGTGAAGGTCTTACAGAGAGCATACAACAGATCTTCACACAAAGGCTTACAACTACAGAAACAAGAAGCAAGCAAGAGATAGAAGAACCCCCTGAACAGTCACCGACAAGACTCCAAACCCTAGCCCCCACTGAGAACCCGAGGCTGCGATCTCAGAGCTTCTCCACTAGCCAAGACCACCGTCTTCTAGCTTGGAACACCAACAACAAGAGATTTGCTTTGGTGACGAAGAAGAATCAAGCCAACGTTGAACTCCTTCAAGAACTCTCTCTCTCTCGCCTCTCAGATGAACAGTGACGAAGCAGGTAAGAAGTGAGGAGAGAGAATAGGGTTAGAAGCTTATATACCCAAGTTTCTGTGAAGACACGCGAAGCCCCGGTTTCCTCCAAGCGGGTCGGGTTACGTCTTGGGCATCTGGTATAGATACGGGCCTATTCTTTTACTGAACTTTAGCAGCCCATTACAACATAATCAAGTTCCTAAAATAAGCCTAAGTACAAATGATCTGTTAATGGCTAATAACCAAACTAATGGAAATTACCCTTACAGAGAATTTGGCACCATGACTGTTTGCAGTATCAGCGACAATGACAACTCCGTCTCATACTTGCTCAACACATTACCTTTGTTAATTTGGACCGTCTGGCTCGCAGCTTGTGCTCTTTACAATGCTGCACTGATTTATACATTAGTTCTGGTCTTTGTACTTGGTGTTTTTGTACATGTGTGGATATTGAACTTAATTGATACCTTGGACTCTTTTTGGCTGGCTAGGAAGTCAAAGGGCTTGCCGGGTTTTGTAGAGCCTACAGTACGGTACATGAGTGGAAACAGAGACGTGCCAGATGAAGCATCAGCAGATCTCGCGTCTATGACAGGATATAGGTATCTGGTTTGGTATAATCCATCACAACCAGATAACATCATTACCACAGAGGAGATGTGGAGATTGGTAGGTACCAGTTTCTTAGGCAATTGTTTAAATGTAGAGCGTTTGAAGGACATGTGTCTTTCATATGCCTTCTTTAGGCTCATACTGAGAAGGTTTGCTGATTACCCACTACACGAGAGATCTCATCCAAAGACAAGGCGGTTTGTTCGAGAGGGGTTGCTTACCAATCAAATGGATTCTAAGAGGGTGTTCCAAGTAATTGAGATCGAGCTTCGCTTCCTCTTTGATTTCTTCTACACCAAGTCTATTTACGCATGTGGCTTTATTGAACTTGTGTTGATAGGTACTAAGACACAAATTATTCGTAGTCTATTATATAGACGAAATTGTGATGGACTGTCCATTATGTTTTTGCTACTAGTGGTTTGTGTGTCTACCTTGTTTATGGAAAAGAGGTTTAATCCAAAAAACTAACAGAGACGAGTATTGTTGGCCATCTTTGTCAAGGCCTATCAAAGCTTGGTACAGATGAGGAGGGTGCAAGGAGAACAAAAGAGTTGGTTGAAAAGAATTGGAGTAGAAAAAATGGGAGTTTTGGTTATGAAAAACCATGGCGAAGGAAGCTTGGTCAATATTGTTTCCTTGAGAGTTATTGTGTAGCTCCAATATTGTCTAAAAATCTCTTCTCTCGACTTTCTATACTCGGAAGACTTCCAAGAGTTGGGCAGGGTGGAGACTTTACTGTGGTCTTATCTGATCAAGTGAAGCGGGCAATTGTTGCATCACTCCTACCACACGTGCAGGATGAAGCACGACCACTATCTCGAGGGACATCCTCCATAACAAGATACGGATTGATTTCACATGAATGTGAGGACTTGGAAACTAGTGTTGCACATGTTATTTTAGTGTGGCATATAGCCACACATTTCTGCGAGTACGAATCCCCTCCAGAAGACATGAATGATGACAACTTCCTTGTTGCCACTCAACTGTCCAAATACTATGCCTACTTGCTCAACTTCACCCCACAGCTACTTCCTGATCACCATCCTCACTCCATAGAATGTTTCTTCGATACTGCCCTAAAACAAGTACAAGGTCTCAACAAGCAAGGCTTGAATGTGCATCAGCTGTATCAATTTTTAATCGATGTTAAGGTTAATCTAGATGTCGATGTGGAGGCTATTCCAGATGTTGTTGTTGAGGTTAATCCAGATGTCGACCCTGGCAACATTGTTGTAAAGGGTGTTGTGCTAGCTCGTGCAATGATCCATCAACTGATGATTCCAAACAGGAGCAACGGATGGGATTTTCTTGCAGAGTTTTGGGCAGAGCTGCTATTGTATCTGGCTCCGTCAGAGAACGTAGCTGCGCACGGATAGTATTTAGCGAGAGGAGGTGAGTTCATAACACATGTTTGGGCACTGCTTACCCATGCTGGCATTCTTACCAGAGACTGATCCACCATGAGCAATAAGACGTGCAGGTAATATTGATGAAAAGCTCTTTTTTGATATCTTTTGTTGTCTTTATTTCCTTGGTTGTGTAGTCCAGTTCAATGGGTGTCTGGTTGAATCCGTCATCTTAATATTAGTTTGGCTCAATTTCTTGTTTTACATATTCATCTTCTAGCTGGTTTTAAAATCACATATGTTGTTGGCTAATGAAATTAATGATTGCTATTAAAGTGAAAGTTTTACTAGCTCTTGAACAAATCCAATACATTTTTGGGTTCTTAATACATGATTTGCAATTCTAACTCTAGTCCAATTGTCTGATGGCATTGTATGCAATAATGAACAGATGAAATGAAATGGGAATATACAAGTCTACAACATAACCCAAATAGTCAGTGGTCGAGCCAAGGTTTCCCTGTAAAGAGGTGTTACGTACAAGACAGAAAAGATTATCTTCTCAAGCTATCTTCTTTTTATTTTATTGGATAAGGAGTATGGTGTTACCTTCTTTTGATCGTTGGATTTGTTTCCTTGTGTAAACTGTAAGTGTTATAATCCTAAGTTCATGTATGACCTAAGTAGTTTGCACATTAGTATAACAAAGCTTAAGTGTAGGAATTGGTAGATAGTTTAGAACTTAGTTCTAGCTTTAAGATTAAGTCTGAAACCGGATAATTTTGCAACCCTGGGTAACCGGTTGGAAGGCAAAATCTGTTATTGGATTATATCTGTGAGTTGGGCTATTGTTCTTGGGTTGTGTTTGTTCGGGCCGTATCTGTTGATCAAATGGCAGTGTTTGTTTGGGCCATATCTGTTGATCAAATGGACGAAGCCCACTTGAGCCATCTAGTAAGACGTAATATATAAAGCCTCTGAAGGAGAAGCTTGCCCTAGAAGTTCATTCTTGTTGTTGACGGCGCCTCATTACAGAAAAGAGAGATTACAGAGAAAAGAGAGAGAGAGATCTTGAAGTGCTTCTGCGGAGATCCTAGGGTGGTGATTTCTGAAGATTGAAGACTTGGTCTCTCAGTGTAGCTTCTGCCTTGAAGCTACAACAGCCTATTGGGGGCCGAATCCCAAACTCCTTCTCTTGCCTATCTCTCTATTAGATCTGAGTTAGATCTTGCATGTATTTTGTGATTTGCCGTTCTTGCCTTGCTTTGTAACTTCTGTGCGAACTCCCTGAGATTCTTAGTGCATTGATTGGGCCGAGTCTCCCCATTGAGACTCCGCAGATTAGGGATTGCCGAACCGCGTGAACATACCTTGTGTCCCCTTGCATTTAGATTCTTAACATTTTTGGTTCAACGAATCGATTGTGGTTTGAGAACTGTCGGTTCTGTTGTTGAGCGAATCGATTGTGCTTCTGATATTGATTCTGTTCTTGGTTGCTTCCGCTGCGCCAACCTGATTTGACTCCTAGTTCTTGTTTCTCGTTTCTTGAAGCATTCGAGCTAGACCTAGGGTTTCTTGTGTTGAATCCTGTTTCTTGAGTTCTTTATTTTTCTCAAGCTTGATTCTGAGTCTAACCTAAGTGCTTTGTCTGACAGGGAGATATGTCTGACAACGCAAGACTCAAGCCCTTTGATGGCAACAATGATTTTGCCATGTGGAAAGTGAAGATGAAGGTAATCCTGATTAGGGAGAAGTGCTTCAAAGCTGTATCTGAGGAGTGACCAATTTGGATCACCAGTGCAGAAATGAAGGACATGCAAGATCTTGCACACTCAGAGATAATGATAAGGTTAGCTGACGACGTGGCTCGTCAGGTGGTATGTTTTACTCAACCTAAAGCTCTCTGGGATGGACTGGAGTCCATATTTCTCTCTAAATCTTTGCCTAGTAGAATATCTTTACTGTGTAAGCTGTTTACCTTTAAGATGGATGTGCCTGCCACTGTGCAAGAAAACTTTGATGTTTTTCTAAAAATGACACAGGACCTTAAGAGATGTGATGATGAGATAAAAGATACTCACCAAGCTGTTTTGTTGGTTAACTCTCTACCTTGTCTAAGATAACTGAGTCCATAATTCAGAAAAATGAGACCCTTAAGGTCTTCAAACTTAAAATTGGCACCAAATCTGAGACTAGAACTGAATCCAAGAATGAGGTAATGATGACTAAAGGCAAGTTGAAGCATAAAGGTAAAGGTGGTAGACCTAAACCTGAAAAACAACATGACAGGGACACTACTAATGTTAAGTGTTTCTGTTGTAATAAGATGGGTCATTATGCCTCTGACTGTCATAAAAAGAAAAGGGATGAAAAGAATAAAGACAAGCCTAATCACACTAATGTGCTAGAAGATAACCCTCAGTATGATTCTGAACTTCTTGTTGTGAGCTCTTTGTCTGAAAGTGACTCCTGGATCCTTGATTCAGGGTGCACTATGCATGCTACCCCTCATAGGAAATATTTTTGCTCCATACAACTGTTTGATGGAGGTGAGGTCATGTTAGGTGATCACACTTCCTTACCTATAAAAGGAGTAGGAAAGGTTCCACTTAGGATGCATGATGGTGTCATTAGAGTCTTACAAAATGTTAGGTGGGTGCCTAACTTAAGAAGAAATCTTCTATCTGAGTCTGCCTTTGATGACTTAAACTGTCACATTAATACTTATAATGGAGTTAGGGAAGTGATTAGAAATAATACTGTTCTTATCAAAAGCATTAAGAAAGGTGGGCTTTACTATGCTATTGCCTCACCTGAAATTAATGTTTCCATTAATACTATTAAGGGTGATAATTCTGAAGTCACTAAACTTTGGCACTCTAGGCTTGGTCACATAGGAAATCGAGGCCTTATTCATTTGTTTAAACATGGCATGATTGATAAAAAAACCTCTGAACTAGAATTCTGTGAGAACTGTGTTTTTGGAAAGAAAAGTGCTCATAGTTTCAGTAAATCCTCTTATGTGGCAGCTAGGCCCCTAGAATATGTACATTCTGATCTATGGGGTCCAGCTCAAGTAGCAACTGTGGGAGGTAGGAATTACTTCCTATCTCTCATAGATCACTACTCAAGAAAATTTTGGATTTACTTACTCAAAGCTAAAAGTGATGCTTTTGAAAATTTTAAAGAATGGAAAGTCATGGTTGAGAGTCAATCTGGTCATAAACTCAAATGCTTAAAAACTGATAATGGTCTTGAATTCTGTAATGCCTCTTTTAATGAGTATTGTAAGCTAAATGGTGTCAAAAGACACCTAACTGTGCCTGGTACCCCTCAGCAGAATGGAACTGCTGAGAGGATGAACAGGACACTCCTTGAGAAAGCCAGATGTATGCTAATTAGCTCTGGCATGAAAAGTGTTATGTGGGGAGAAGCAGTAGTCACAACTGCCTACCTCATTAACAGGTCACCATCTTCTGTAATAGGGTTCAAAACCCCTCAGGAGATGTGGACCAACAGGAAACCTGACCTGACACATCTTAAGCCTTTTGGTTGTACTGCCTATGCTCTTGTTTCACAAGGCAAGTTACAACCTAGAGCTCAAAAATGTGTCATCTTGGGATATCCTGAAGGAGTTAAGGGATATAAATTGCTTCTAATCCAACCTGGGGGCTACAAAGTAATTACCTCAAGGTGTGTTACCTTCAATGAGAAGGATTTTCATTTTAAAGCAATACTAACACCCTCTTCTAAGCCTACAGCTACCCGAGAGAGCTCTCCCTGGATTGCACAAGCTTAATTTTATGCTAACAATGATCCACCACAAGCTGAAGAGGAGGAGTTTGACATTGGTCACTCTCACAACATCCAGTCTTCTGAGACTGGAACTTCTCAAGAAGGAATGGAGCATTCCTTAAATGATGAACTTCAAGGAAACACTCAGGACAACCATGCTGCTCTGCACCCTCACCAATTAGGTGGGGCAGTAAGTAACTCTCAAAATTCATCTATTAACATTGATACTATAGCTGAATCCTCTAACACTAGTACTCCTAATACTGCTGTGAATGATTTAGTTGATTATCAACTTGTTAGGGATAGAGAACCTAGAACTAGGATTCCTAACAGAAAGTATAATGTTAATTTAGTTGAAAGCTACAATAAAATTGTTGAGTTTGCTTTCATGGTTGCTGATGTTGTGAAGTCTTATACACCTGACACTTTTGAACACGCTACACATTGTAAACAGTCTAATGAGTGGCTTAAAGCTATGAATGATGAAATACAGTCTATGCATGCTAATGATACCTGGACTTTAGTTAAGAAACCAGATAAAGCTAGGGTTATTGACTGTAAATGGATTTTCAAACTAAAAGAGGGAAGTTCTTTACTTGATCCACCTAGATTTAAGGCTAGGCTAGTAGCCAAAGGCTTTACTCAAAAAGAAGGAGTGGATTATAATGACATTTTTGCCCCAGTTGTGAAATATAAAACCATGAGACTGTTGCTTGCTATGACTACTGTGTTTGACTAGGAACTTGAACAGATGGATGTGAAAACTGCATTGTTACATGGTGATTTGATTGAGACTATACATATGAGTCAACCTAAGGGTTTTATAGATACAAATAAACCTGATCATGTGTGTTTATTAAATAAATCTATCTATGGTCTTAAGCAGTCACCTAGACAGTGGAATAAAAAGTTTGATGCTTGTATGATTTCTTTGGGTTTTCATAGAAGTCAGTATGATACTTGCTTGTACTTTAAAAACACTAAGTCTGCCCATCCTCTGTATGTTCTACTCTATGTAGATGATATTTTACTTATCGGTAGCTCCAAAGTTGTCATTGCTGGTGTGAAATATGACCTAAAGAGACATTTTGATATGAAGGATCTTGGTCCTACACAGAAAATTTTAGGTGTCAAGATTGTTAGAGATAGGGAAAATAAAACCATGTTATGTCTCTGTCTAAGTCAGCTCCAATTCCCTTAGGAGGGCATATGGAGTTATCTAGGAAAGAATATGTGGTCACTGAAAATGATCATAAGTCTATCGAAAATGTTCCTTATGATGTAGCTGTAGGTTCTTTGATGTATGCTATGTTGTGCACTAGACCTGACTTGGCTTTCTCTGTGAGTGTACTTAGCAGATACATGTCTGGACCTGGTTCTAGACATTGGGCTGCCATGAAGTATATGCTTAGATATATTAATGGGACTAACAATCTTGGTCTTGTTTATTATGAGTTTGATTCCAGAAATGAGTTGAAGGGATATGTAGACTCTGATCATGGGAGTAACAAGGACACCAGGAAATCCACTACTGCTTTCTATTACACCTGGGCAGGTAATTGTATCTCCTGGAAAAGTCAACAACAATCCATTGTGGCTTTGTCCTCCACAGAAGCTGAGTATATAGCAGCCACTGAAGCTTCAAAAGAAGTTATATGGTTGAAAGGTATTCTGAAAGAGATTGAAGGTAAAGAGTATCTACCTATACTTTATACTGATAGCCAGAGTGCTTTATTTCTCTGTAAGGATCCTGTATACCATGAGAGAACCAAACACATTGATGTAAGGTTACACTTTATTAGAGATTTGGTTGAGAATAAGGTTATAGATGTGAAGAAAATCAAAGGTGATGTGAATCCTGCTGATTTTGGAACCAAAATTGTACCTACTAACAAGTTTGTTTTCTGCAAGGATGCACTTCACATCAATGATGTAACCTGAGGTGTGAGATTGGGTCAATGATGACATGGGGAGAAGAGTTCAACAATGCATTAGGATTTCTTGGGTGAGGTTAATGGACTTTGGATTAGGAGGGCATTTGTAAGTGTTATAATCCTAAGTTCATGTATGACCTAAGTAGTTTGCACATTAGTATAACAAAGCTTAAGTGTAGGAATTGGTAGATAGTTTAGAACTTAGTTCTAGCTTTAAGATTAAGTCTGAAACTGGATAATTTTGCAACCCCGGGTAACCGGTTGGAAGGCAAAATCTGGTATTGGATTATATCTGTGAGTTGGGCTATTGTTCTTGGGCTGTGTTTGTTTGGGCCGTATCTGTTGATCAAATGGCAGTGTTTGTTTGGGCCGTATCTTTTGATCAAATGGACGAAGCCCACTTGAGCCATCTGGTAAGACGTGATATATAAAGCCTCTGAAGGAGAAGCTTGCCCTAGAAGTTCATTCTTGTTGTTGACGGCGCCTCATTACAGAAAAGAGATTGAAGTGCTTCTGCGGAGATCCTAGGGTGGTGATTTCTGAAGATTGAAGACTTGGTTTCTCAGTGTAGCTTCTGCCTTGAAGCTGCAACAACCTATTGGGGGCCGAATCCCAAACTCCTTCTCTTACCTATCTCTCTGTTAGATGCGAGTTAGATCTTGCATGTATTCTGTGATTTTCCGTTCTTGCCTTGCTTTGTAACTCTGGGCGAACTCCCTGAGATTCTTAGTGCATTGATTGGGCCGAGTCTCCCCACTGAGACTCTGCGGATTAGGGATTACCGAACCGCGTGAACATACCTTGTGTCCCCTTGCATTTAGATTCTTAACATTTTTGGTTCAACGGATCGATTGTGGTTTGAGAACTGTCGGTTCTTTTGTTGAGCGAATAGATCAAATCAATATCACATAAACTTAAAGGACGTCCTAAACGTGCATGCTCATAAAACTTATGTAATCAGAATATGGTTTGCACTATTGAATTATGGATATAAATGTGTTAATGAGTCATAGTTTCTTCAATCAGTACTAAAAAACATGAAGAATGTTGCAATCCTTGGAAGAATGTGTTAATGAGTCATAATTCTTTAAGGTACAAAGCTTATACTCCCTCCGTCCTTTTATGTTTGTAACATAAGGGAATTTGCACAAATATTAAGATAAAGTGAGAAAAGTGAAGAGAAGAAAAAAAGTGAAGTTGAGTAGATGATTGATTTGATTGATAAAGTGTTGTTAGGATATAAATAAAATAAATAAATTAAGGGTATTACGAGAAAAAATTAATGGATAGAAAAAAAACGTTACAAACATTTTAGGACACCTGAAAAGAAAATGTTGCAAATATTAAGGAACACAAGGGAATATAATATGTTGTATAATGTCTAACATCGTTTCATCCCATCCTTCGTTGTCATCTTATACAGATGCTCAGAATATGAACTTCCTCTTGGTTGAGTTCACTTGAGTTCACTAACTATACATATTTATGTAAAACTACACTCTTTATTCATTTGTTTACCTTCTATTTTCTTTCTTATGGGAGAGAAAAGTCCGGGAGAGAACATGACTTCGTTTTTCCCGTTCAGAGATAATAAGTTAATGTTCATAATCGGAGCGATGAAATTTGTTTGAGGTCATTTTGAGAAAAAAAAATCAAAGTTCACAGTAATTACAAGTATGTCCCCACGTTTCTCATTGAAAACGTTCAAAAAATTTCATGGTCCAGATTATAAACATTATTATCAAGAATATAAACATTGACGTGTAATTTGTGAAGGATTCGAATCTGGTGAGAATAATTAATATGGTGCGAATATACGAATTTTTCATTCGCATGCACAACCTTATTCACACGCACAACCTTATTCACACGCACAACCTTATTCACACGCACAACCTTCTATATTCACATGCATAACCTTTCACATTCACGTGCACATGTGCATGTATTTTTCATATATTGTCAAAGACATGCACACATGTGCGGATGTGCATGTGAATGTAAAGGAATGTGCATGTGAATACAGAAGATTGTGCACGTGAATTTTTCATTCGTACATTCGTACAATGATAATTCATTCTCACCTGAATCTTTTCCATTTGTGAACGCAAACTATTCATTTTTTCTACGTTAAGAGCGGGTGTGCATGTGAATGTAAAGGAATGTGCATGTGAATACAGAAGATTGTGCACGTGAATTTTTCATTCGTACATTCGTACAATGATAATTCATTCTCACCTGAATCTTTTCCATCTGTGAACGCAAACTATTCATTTCTTCTACGTTAAGAGTTGTTCGCATTAGAACTTTACTCCTTGTGGGATTGATAAGAGGGTAATAATATAATTTATGTCAC
Organism: Oxyria digyna; assembly: GCA_029168935.1. Classification (NCBI taxonomy): domain Eukaryota; kingdom Viridiplantae; phylum Streptophyta; class Magnoliopsida; order Caryophyllales; family Polygonaceae; genus Oxyria; species Oxyria digyna. The sequence continues at coordinate 10,383,100 of JAPVLV010000010.1, read as the reverse complement.
TAATGTGGCATGGCTTGTTAGAAGCAGTAGTTTGTCACTTCGGCAATTGTATATATAGGTTAGTAAAGCAGTGATAGAATTGCTACTAGAATCTACTCAAATCTTTGCACTGATAGAAAGTAAAGAACACAATGATTTGTTATCGAGGTTTGGACTCAGCCTATTCCCCGTGGCCTCAAGACTGAAAGCCAAATCCACTAAGTAAGACAAAGTGTTTACAAGAGAGCAATCCAAAGGATCTCGGTACAAGTTCATGCAAACACAGAACAAGAGTAAAGTAATGGTAAAGAAAACTCCCTAGATCTGTCGCCAACACAGAAGTTACTCGCGAACCCGATGAGCACTCGAGGACCTCCAAGACGACCTTTAGGGAAAGCTAGCTCCAACAAGACCATCATCTTTCAGGAAACACACGAAGCAAAGTTTGCTTCTCCAGTGAACAGATCAATCAAACCACCGTTGACGATCTGGCTAAACCCTCAAACCAGAAAACCCTAGAACCTCTCTTTCTGAGTGGAAGATGAACGATAGAGTGAACAGTGTGTGGAGAGAGAGAAGATTATAAGCTTATATACCAGCTATCTAGGTCTCATGCGGAGCCCCGGATAACCTCAAACTGGGTCAGGCAAGCCTTCTGGGCAACAAACCATAATGGGCTTATGCCTCTGTCTTTTGAACCAAACCACCTAACCTTACTCTAAGTTCTATACATGACTATTACAAACTAATCCAATAATCTATGGGTTGATCCTAAATAGGAAATCACCCATTACATATGCCCTCCCGATTTGTTGTGTCTTACAATACCTAACTCAAGCTGTAGAACACAACCCTTTACTGAGAGAGGAGTGGTTTTGAAGATTTCCTACCATCGTCGCCCAATCCTTCCTGCTAATCATCAAGGAACATCCCAGATATGCAAGAAGTCTCTGCAGAATGCAAACTTATCAGAAGTCACAATCTTAGTTCCAAAATCTGCAAGATTAAGATCACCCTTAATCTTCAACACAATAATTTGTTGTTTCTCAATAAGATCTATAATAAAATGATGTCTAATGTCGATATGTTTAGACCTTTCATGATACATAAGATCTTTACACAGATATAACGCACTCTGGCTGTCAGTATGTAAAATAGGAACATAATTCACCCTCTGAATCTCATTCAACAATCCAGTTAACCATATTGCCTCTTTAGCTGCTTCAGCAACATCTATATACTCAGCCTCAGTGGAAGATAAAGCAACAACAAATTGTTTATGAGCTTTCCAAGAGATACAATTACCTGCCCAAGTGTAATAGTAAGAAGTAACAGACTTCCTATTATCCTTATTATTACCATGACCAGAATAAACAAACCAAGCAATTGTTTCCTTTTATCATGTTCAGAATATACCAAACCTAAACTCTTGGCTCCACAAATATATCTCAAAGTATATTTCATAGGAATCTGACATGAACCTACTCAACACACTAATAGCAAAAGCTAAATTAGGTCTAGTGCAAATCATAGCATACATCACAGACCCAACAACAACATCATAAAGAGTATTAGACATGGCACTTCTCTCAATCTGGTTTTTAGGACAACCAGTACTCTTAAGCTCTAAGTGCCCTCTTAAGGTTATAAAGGTAGATTTAGTGTTATCCATATTAAACCTATCTAACACCTTCTGAATATAGTCCTTTTGAGACAACCACATAAGCTTCTTCTTTCTATCTCTTTTAATTCTAACTCCTACAATCATTTGAGTCGGGCCTAAGTCTTTCATGTCAAAGTGCAGTTTCAAATCTCTTTTTACTCCAGAAATCAAAACTTTAGAACTACACATTAACAAAATATCATCCACATATAGTAACACATACAATGCAGAATCTGACTTAACATTTTTGAAGTACAAACAAGTATCATAACTACTTCTGGTGAAGCCAAGTTTCTTCATACAAGCATCAAACTTCAAATTCCATTGTCTAGGGGATTGTTTCAATCCATAGATGGATTTATTAAGTAAGCAAGCATGACCAGGATTATTTTAATCAGTGAAGCCTTTAGGCTGCCTCATGTAAATAGTCTAAAAAAGGTCACCATGTAAGAAAGCAGTTTTTAGATCCATTTGTTCCAATTCCCAGTAAAAAACAGTACACATAGCAAGAAGCAACCTCATAGTTTTGTATTTAACCACAAAAGCAAAGATGTCATTCTAGTCACTTCCTTCTCTTTGGGTGAACCCCTTAGCCACAAGCCTAACCTTGAATCTAGGTGGGTCATTAGGGCTATTCCCTTCCTTTATCTTATAGATCCACTTTCACTCAATTAGTTTAGCATTCTCAGGTTTAGAAACAAGAGTCCATGTGTTATTAACTTTCATGGATTTTATTTCTTTACTCATAGCACTTAACCATTTCTTAGAGTCTAAACACTTAATAGCTTGTTCATAAGCATCAGGAGGGTAAGTGGGTTTTTTTAAGCACATCAGCAGTTATAAAGGCATAATCAACAACACCAATATGAACTGCAACAGTCACAAACTCTACAACATTAGAAGAAAACTTATTACTAGGTATTCTTATCCTAGGAGCTCTATCTCTAGTCAACTGGTAATCACCAAAATTATTATCAGTTTCATGCAATTCTACATTACTAGAAGAACTTGCAATAATAGATTGAGCATTATTAATAGGAACAAGAGGGAGAGGAGAAGTTTCCTCCCTATTTCTTGCCCCTAATTGTTGTGAGTTTTAAACTCTTTGCACAGGTACTTCATTTGACTTCTCTTGTTCTCTTGAGGATTCATTTGACATGGATTCACTACTTGCCTCTCCTTGACTCATGGAGAGATGTCCAATATCAAACTCTTCTACATCTGGAAGTGGATTCTGATCTGGAGCAAAGAGTTTCTACTAGGGGTTGTATCTTCACCCTCTTCTTCTGAGTTGGTACATGTCTTCTAAGTAACAGTGGTTAGAATATTTTTAAAATCAAAGTCATTTTCATTAAAAGTAACACTTCTAGATACTATCACTTTGTAGTTCCCAGGTTGGACAAGAAGCAACTTATAACCTTTAACATCCTTAGGATAACCCAACATAACACATTTTTGGGCTCTAGGTTTCAACCAAAAGGTCTTAAGTGACTTAAGTTTGGTTGTTTGCCTGTCCACACCTCTTGAGGAGTTTTAAAGTTGATGACAAAGGAGGGAGATCTGTTAATAAGATATGCAACAGTGTTAACAGCTTCCCCCATAAGGTGTGTTTAATACCTGAACTCACTAGCATGCACCTAGCTTTTTCAAGTAAGGTTCTATTCATTCTTTTAGCTGTACCATTTTGTTGGGGAGTACCAGGCACAGTAAAGTGTCTTTTAATCCCATTCTTAAGACAATACTCATTAAACTCACTATTGCAGAATTCTAAACCATTATCAGTTCTTAGACACTTGAGTTTCTTATCAGTTTGATTTTCTACTATATTTTTTCAGTTTAAGAAAGCATTAAAGGCCTCATCTTTGGTTTTAAGCAGATAGATTCAAACTTTCCTAGAATAATGATCAATAAGGGATATAAAATACCTCTTACCTCCAACTGTACTTACCTATGATGGTCCTCAAAGATCTGAGTGAACATACTCAAGTGGAGATTTAGCTACATACACAGACTTAGAGAAAGAGTCATTAGTCTTTTTTCCATAAATGCAATCTTCACAGAAACTCAAGTTTACAGGTTTCTTATCAATTAAACCATGTCTAATGATAGGTAGTATTTCATACATATCATCTAGTAATTATTAGCTTAGTCTAGGATCATTTGGGAGCTATTTCATACGTAATTACATGATCAAGAGTTGAAGAGAAAAAGCAATGAACTATAAAGAATAGTGAAGATTGAGGACGTATTTCGAGGAACTGAAGAAACCATGTAAGAAGACGAGAGAGACTTGAAGAGAAGACGAAGACAAGCTACTAGTGAAAACCACGGACGACCCGCGTCCGCGGGTTTGCAGCAGAAAGGAATCCGCTTCTGCAGATGGACTGCGGAAGAGATTGGAGATTTTTCTAAGTATGAAGACCCGCAGGTGAGCCACGGATGGCCCTGAATCCGCTCCCGCGGGTTACGAGATGAAGGCCGGATTTGTTTCCGAGTTTTACACTATTTTGTATTTCTTTAATTATTTTATTTCCTTTTATTTCGTATTTCGGAAAGTCACTCTGTATTTATAACAAGAGATGTTATTTTTTGAGAAGATGAATTTCCTTTCAAAACCAATCCACAAAATCAAATCCCTACCATTAAGAGCTCTCTTCCTCTTGATTCTCATAATATAGAAGAATATGATACCTCTTTTGATCCCATTGTTCCACAAAATTTTCCATCTCCAATTATTCCTTCTCAAATTGTCCGTACTCCAATTACTGATATTCCTCCTCCTTCCACCACTACTACTGTTTCCAATGATGTGCTTGTCCCTATAACACTCAGAAAATCTACTAGACCAACCAAACAACCTCTCAAATACAAAGACTATATCTGCTCAACTAAATCCAAATTAGTCTCATCTTTTCAATGCTCGTCTCTTGTTGAATACAGTGAGTTTTCAGAATAATACTTAGCATCCTTTTTCAATGCATTCTTTGTTTTTGAACCTAGTACATATACACAAGCTAAAGGTCATCCTGCTTGGGTAGATGCTATGTAAAAGGAACTATATGCTCTGTAAACAAACAAGACTTGGGAATTAACAAGTTTGCCCATTGGAAATAAAGTTGTAGGATGTCGATGGGTGTACAAGGTTAAGCACAAGCAAGATGGATATGTTGAAAGATATAAAGCCATGGTAGTGGCCAAAGGTTACAACCAAGTTGAGCGCAAGGATTATCAATCTACTTTCTCACCAGTAGCAAAGCTAGCAATTGTGAGAACTTTGATTGCTTTATCAACTGCACAGAAATGGGATATTCAACAACTAGACATTAAAAATGTTTTTTTTACATGGTTACTTGGATGAGAAGGTGTATATGCAACCACCACCAGGTTACAAAGAGGCTAAACCAAGACATGTATACAAGTTGTTGAGATCTTTATATGGGTTAAAGCAGGCATCTAGGCAATGGAATAAAGAACTCGCTGCATATTTGATCAAATTGGGATATGTTTAGTCAAAGCATGACTATTCCTTGTTTGTCAGGAAAACTAGTTATCTGATTTTCATTGCTTTAGTATATGTAGATGACTTGTTGTTGACAGGAAATGACACAAAATTTCTACTTGATACTAAGGCTGGATTACACTCAATGTTCACCATCAAGGATCTGGGATTAATCAGATTTTTTCTAGGAATTGAGGTTGCTAGATCTGACAAAGGTACTGTGATTAATCAAAGGAAGTACATCATGGATATCTTAAATGATACTTCTATGTTAGAATGCAAACCTGCAAACTTTCCCCTCCCACAAGGACTAAAGCTATCAATGGATAAAAGGGAGATATTTTGCCAGACCCGAAAGTATATAGGAGATTGGTTGCTAGATTGTTGTATTTGAACATTACCAAACCAGATCTATCCTATTCAGTTCAACACTTAAGCCAGTTTTTTAGCCAACCCAGGGTACCACATCTCCAAGAAGCTTTACATGTGGTCAAATATCTAAGAGGGACATTGAATTGGGGTCTCTTTTATCCAGCCAAGAATGAGTTGAAAGTAAGCTGCTTCAGTGATGCAGATTGGGGTAAATGCAAGTTTTCATCTCGATCTTTGAGCTACTATATGGTTGAAATGTGCTATGATATTTTAGGCCAAATTTTGAACTTGCAAAGCATGTACTACCACAAGTGTTACTCTATGACTGAAATATGCTTCTATATTACTGAAATATGCTTCTATATTACTGAAATATGCTACGCTTTTGCCTATATGTGCTTCTATATGACTAGCTGAATTGTGCTACGCTATTGCCTATATGTGTTTCTCTATGCTAGGTGAAATGTGCTTCTCTTTTTTCCTAGATGTGTTTCTCTATGTCTGAAATGTGCTACACTTTTTACCTATGTGCTTCTCTAGGGCTAGCTGAAGTGCGCTACATTTTTTTCCTATATGTGCTTCTCTATGGCTAGCTGAAGTGTTCTACGGTTTTGTCTATATGTGCTTCTCTATGCTAGGTGAAATGTGCTACACTTTTCCTAGATGTGCTTCTTTATGGCTGAAATGTGCTACGTTTTTCGCCTATATGTGCTTCTCTATGGCTAACCGAATTGTGCTAAGCTTTTGCCTATATGTGCTTCTCTATGGCTAGCTGAAGTGTGCTACACTTTTGCCTATATGTGTTTCTCTATGTTAGGTGAAAGGTGTTACGCTTTTGCCTAGATGTGCTTCTCTATGGCCGAAATGTGCTACACTTTTCGCCTATATGTGTTTCTCTATGGTTAGGTAAAAGGTGCTACGATTTTGCCTAGATGTGCTTCTCTATGGCTAAAATGTGCTACACTTTTCACCTACATATGCTTCTCTATGGCTGAAATGTGCTACACTTTTCGCCTATATGTGCTTCTCTATAGCTAACTGAAGTGTGCTACGCTTTTGCCTATATGTGCTTCTCTATGGTAGGTGAAATGTGTTACGATTTTGCCTAGAAAGAATATAGCACTTTTACTTACAAAGCATAGCACTTTTTCTTACAAACCATAACATACAAAATTGGTAGAAAAAAGCATAGCGCTTTTGCTTATAAATCGTAGCAAAAAATATTTGGTAGCAAAAAGAAAAACAAAGCATTTTTCCTTACAAAGAATAACACTTTTACTTACAAATCATAGCACAAAAAAAATTGAAACAGAAAAAAACTGACATTAAAAAATTAAAAAGTCAACGCCCGGTCAACGAGTGGTCAACGGATGGTCAATGGGTGGTCAACAGCCGGTCAACTCCAAGGAGGAAGGAGGAAGAAGGAAGGATCCTTCTTATTTCTCAGTCGTTCAATGCGGTAATAACAAGGAATTATAGCTTATTTTGAATTGTGATATGAGATTATTTGACAGACTAGAACATTAGATACTTCAAATTGCATCGACCTAGATTCTGAAGTGATAGAAAAAATTTATGGGCTCGGAATACATATTGGGGGCTTTGATTATGAAGAACACATTAAAATTGAGATTTTGAATTGCATATATGGAATTCGCCATTTGAATACTATGAGTATCTGGATTGAAATTCCTGAGTTGCATACAGTTTGCTTCGCTGTTGAATGAATTGAGATTCTAAATATGCATATTAGGAACTTGGCTTTTGCATACTATGAGAATCTACATTGCATTTAGAGAAATATTCATTTGAAGGAGTCCTGATAATTGATATTCCTGAGTTGCATACAATTTATTTTGCTATTGAATGAATTGAGATTATAAATTGCATATAGAGGAAGTTTGATTTTCAGAGAAACATGTGCTTTGGGATTTTGGAATTTACAATCTATATAAATCTTGCTGCAGAAACATGTGCTTTAGATTTCTCATCAAAACAATATGTTCTGCCTATGTTAACAAGTTATCTTACACTAAATAAAAGATAATATATAGTCTTAATTTTTGATGTTGAAATTCATCTATTTTTTAATTATTTTACTTTGTACCAATAGATTTTTCAGAATTTTGGGTTCGGCTTCACCACCTAGGATAGCTAATCTAAAGTAAATTTTGCTCTTTTTCCTTTTTGCTTCTTTGATGATATGCAACATTGCTTTGTATAGCTTATTAGTATATTATTGTGATTACTATCTTAAATATTTAGTCATTTAGAAATAAATATCTTATATACAAAAGTTGTTGGTTGGAAATCATTTTGTCGCATTATTGACCGTGATATTGTTCCTATATCGTGGAGTGTGCATAAATAAACAAGAATAAGACTATGTGGTTTGTTCAATATCCGGTTCATATACTCTCATCTATTTGGTTGTGACACATCAACCACTTATCTCCTGATGCATTCTTCAGTAGCATGCATCCTTTCTGATCCTAGGATCAAGCAACAAGCTTCTATTTTTTGATTAAACAGGGACATTTTCGATAGTTTGTTAATCCATCAACAAAATAATTGGCATGCCTATACTATTGAGTAAGTCCTTAAAAGTAAATTCATGACATATGTGCACCAGGAAAGAAAGGGATTGAGATTCTTTCACCTTGTTGTAGATTAAACCCACCACAAGCTTCGAGTCCAACTCCACTTGCCTATAACCTAGGTCCCAAGTACTATTGAGACTATTTTTTTAAAAAAATCTATTTTTTAAATTCATTACGCATATTATTCTTTCAAACTCACTCATATTTGGTATTTAAAAATGTAAACTCTTGTCAATATCGGCTATATTAAATTTACATTCATTGCTAATAAAAGATTTGACACCAGAAGGAAAATTTTATAGTTTTTCTATCAAAATTTAAGGATATGCGCTAAACTGATAAATATAATTTTTATTTTATGATTTAAATGTATCTTATGCAAGTATTCATTATCTACTAGAATTGATTTTTTTTAACACTTGATGAGTGTTTCATTGTACATTATATTATAGAGATTTGCATGATGTCATATATATGTACCTTATGGAAATGACGAGTTTGAAACAAATAGGGTAAATGATCACTTTTCTAGTTTTTCATGTTACATTTACCAAAGAAATGGAAATCGAATTCCGAATGACACATGATTATTTGAAAGATATATGTTATTAAATTATACTCTCTCCGTCCCTTTATTTCCTTCTTGTTTCACTCGGGCACGTATGACGATGTGCGTTTTATTTTATCAATATCTCTAATTATAAATTAGTAAAAAATAAAAATTTAAATATTATTAAGTATTCGATAAGACGAATCAAATAAGACCACACATGACTATATTTTTATCTATATATTGGTCGAAATTACGAAGATTCTCTTAATATGAGAATGGTGTCAAAAATAGAATCAAGAAGGAAATAGTGGGACGGAGGGAGTACGGTTTATGGGGTGAAATATTGGATTCAATAATGCATTTTTAAGAACTTTACAGTTTTACATTAGTGTGGCAATAGATTACTTTGTGGTAGACCTGGGAAACGGGTTGAGCGGGTCGGGTTCGTGTTTGGGTCAACCCAACGGGTTTTAAATGATCGTTTTTTTTATTGTAATAAAGAAAATAAAATTTTAAAATATTTTTATAATAAAAATAATATTATTATATTGTTATTTAATAAAATTTATTGTTATTTTTTAATTTAAATGAAATAAAATACGTGAAAAGTGGATCCCTCCCCGAGTTTCGAGAAGTTCGGGTCGGTCCGGGTTTGGCCCAACGAGTTCGGGTCGAAAACAGGTTGACACACTTTTTGGGTCGGGTTGGATCGAGTATTTTTTGGGTCGGGTTGGATCGAGTATTTTTTGGGTCGGGTTGGATCGAGTATTTTTCGAATCGGGTCGCATCGACCTAGCGGATTGGTCAGCTTTTGACAGGGTCTACTTTGTGATGTAAACATTAGATTAATTTAGTTTTATGGGGTGTAAGATTATATTCACGAATCAAGAATGCACTAAAAGAAGATTTTTATGGGTGTGTGAATCATAGTTTTAGATTGATATATTAAGTGCATTGATAAATACTCCGTAAGAAGTTATTGAACTGGTCAAGCGTACGAACATGGTCAAACGTACGAACATGTTAATAGGGATAGTTTAACGGTTCATCAACATAGAGCACTTGGACGTCGAAGCTTATGTCGCTTGATCGACCTGAAAACATGAGCGCTCTTTACCGACTAAGGAATCCGAATAAAACTTTATCCAAGATCTAAATAAATTTTATACATAAATTATTTAACAGTTGAAGCAATGCCAACGGGAACTAATTTCCCGCCTTTTATGTTTCCTTGTGTGTTTGTTTCTGTGATTCTGTCTTCTGATCCTCAAAAGCCACAACCGTATCCTATTTAAAGTCTCTCTGTAAACTTGAATTCACTCCCCTAATCAAAATTACTGATATATCTGCTGCTTTTGATTCGGAAATTAGATGTGTGTTCGTGCTTTAACCCACCTAAAGAGGAAAAGCTATTCTCTACGCTATGCTTTCTCCGGCTTTGCCGATGGAACCCGTTTCTACCAATCACCTGCCGCTCAGTATAGCGAACCCAGAAGCCATGGAACTCCGAATCAAAACTGGGTTGACCCAACCAAGCTCTCTCCTTCTGATTATACTCCTCTGCTGCAATCATGCGTTTCACGGAAAGCTTTCGAGCCTGGTAGGCAGATTCATGCTCAGCTTTGCTTGTCAGGAGAAGGATCAAATGTGATTTTGGGGACAAAACTCGTGAATCTGTACTCAAACTGCAATGCCTTGGCCTATGCACACCACCTGTTCGACAGAATGCCTAAACGAAATCTCTTTCTTTGGAATGTTTTGATACGTGGGTATGCTTGGGACGGCCCTTACGAGTCTGCAATGTCTTTGTACTATGATTTACTCAATCATGGAGGTCTGGACCCGGATAACTTCACGTTCCCGTTTGTTCTCAAGGCCTGCTCATCTCTCTCTGCTATAAAACAAGGGAAGGAGATTCATGAGCATGTGATTCGAACTGGCTGGGAAAAGGATATCTTTGTAGGTTCTGCCCTTATTGACATGTATGCAAAATGTGGCTGTGTGGATAGCTCCAGGGAGGTATTTGACAAGATTATGACTAGGGATGTTGTGTTGTGGAATTCAATGCTTGCTGCTTATGCACAAAATGGGCATCCAGATGACGCCCTCGCCTTGTGTAAGGAGATGGCGTTTTCTGGTGTGAGGCCCAGCATTGCCACTCTTGTTACCATAATCTCTGCTTCAGCTGACGTCGCAGCTCTCCCTCACGGGCGTGAGATACACGCGTTCAGCTGCAGACAAGGGTTTGGTTCTCACGACAAGGTGAAGACCGCTCTTGTTGATATGTATGCCAAGAGCGGTTCAGTTCGGGTAGCAAGGATCTTGTTTGATACTTTGTACGAAAAGAGAGTCGTTTCTTGGAATGCGATGATTACCGGCTATGCGATGCACGGTCATGCACTTGACGCGATCGAGTTATTCGAGGAGATGAGGAGACGAGTTCGGCCTGATCATATCACTTTTGTTGGCGTTCTATCGGCTTGTCGCCATGGTCGACTGATAGACGAGGGATGGAGATACTTTGATGAAATGGTGGAGGAATTTAACATAGATCCTACTATTCAACACTACACTTGCATGGTTGATTTACTCGGCCATTCGGATAAGCTAAACGAGGCTTACGATCTCATTATGAAAATGAAACCGACACCGGATTCTGGCGTATGGGGTTCATTGCTAAACGCTTGTAAAGTCCATGGAAATGTCGAGTTAGGGGAATTGGCTTTGGAACGACTCGTTGAGCTCGAGCCTGGTGATTCGGGTAATTACGTGATCTTATCCAATATCTATGCGCAAGCCGGGAAATGGGAGGGAGTTGCTAAAGTTAGGCAGATGATGATGGATCGAGGTGTTAAGAAAAGCATAGCATCAAGCTGGATTGAAATTAAGAATCAAGTTCATGCTTTTCTTTCTGGTGACACTACACATCCTAGATTTGATGATATCCATACAGAGCTGGATCGAGTAACGGGATTGATTCTTGAAGCGGGTTATGTACCGAACACTACAACAGTGTTCCATGATGTTGAAGACGATGAGAAGACGAGAATGGTGACTCACCATAGTGAGAGGCTGGCGATTGCGTTCGGGCTGATTAGTACCGTGCCTGGAACCAGGCTTCTGATTACGAAGAATCTTCGGGTTTGTGAGGATTGTCATGTTGCTATTAAGTTCATCTCGAAAGTTACTCAGCGAGAGATTGTTGTAAGAGATGTGAACCGTTATCATCAGTTTAAAGAGGGTATGTGCTCTTGTGGTGATCATTGGTAACAAGAATGGATTCATGTCAAATTTGTCAACAGATCACTTGATATACAGAAGCAGAAGATGAAGCATTTTGTGCTCAGATGTTGTGTGTCATGATCAGTGGATCTATAGCCTTGATATCAGATCGTGGGTATCTTCTGTCTCATTTTCTGTACTGTATTCTGTTTTACCTTGCTCAAATTTTGACAATCAATAAGACGAAGAAGGCTATAGTGTTTTCTAAATCTAAGATGTAACAAATTGCAAATGAAAATAATGTGATAGCCAGGAGAAAAGGATTATACGACGTCGTTTTGTTAAACGTTCTTGGTTCTTTCAGTAAAAAGGAGATGACGGTCTAAAAACCCAGATCTCTCTCTTTCTCTCTGCAATTCGCAACGCAGAGAGTTCGAGCTCACAAACTCAGCTCCTCTGAATCCCGAACTCAGCCCAGTGTCGGTTTCTCTTGTTACTTTTCTCCTCGATCTCATGTGATCCCTCTTTGTCTCAATGTCGATGTTCCGGTGCTAATAAGATCTCCTCTTCCTCCTGCGGTACGTTAATTGCTTCCATCAATCGCATCTCAATAACCTTTCCACGGATCTTTGCGATTGATGCTATATCTGTGTGGTAAATTACGATTTATTTCGTTTGTAGCCTAACCCATGGATAAATCTGTAGTTCAATTACTTCGAATGATGGATGAATTTCGTTACTTTTTCCCCCATTTTTATGTTGTTCCGATTTTGCAGGTTCTTGACGGTTTGGTCTGGAAGGGATCTTCAGATCAAACTAGTTTGGTGAATTGGAAGGTCTGCAGAAGATGGATTGGTTCGGGGGGAGAGTTTCGTTGAGCAATTTGGATTTGGCGGGGGCAGTGAATAAGATCAGTGAGAGTGTCAAGAATATTGAACGCAATTTTGATACTGCTCTTTTCGATGGAGAGAAGGCTGAGTCCAGCAGCGAAGGTTTTCCCTATCTTCTATCTTTTATTTCTTCTTGTTCTTGTACTTGGAATTTCAAGTATCTCATCAAGTCGAGGGCTGTATGATTTTTATTTTCCCTGTGTTATGTGGTTAAGAGAGCTGAAAAGTAGACCCAGTGGATAAATTTAGTGCATCAGTAGAAGTCTCATTTGTGTGCTCATCAAGTAAAAGATCTAATGCTCATTATATTTCCCAAAGTAATTTCTACACTACTCCATAACTGCTTATCCATGATCGCTCAGAATTATCTTCCTTCCTTCCGGATGCATATGGCACGTAGTAGGTTCCACTTACTAATTATGAATTCTTTAACTGTCGTCTGACGAGTTGTGCTGGAGTAGTGGAACGTGATTGTGTAATTTATTTTTTGCCCAAATCCACCCTACTGCACAAGGCAAGCAGCTGGAATCTTGCTAGTTATTGTGTGATCTATATCTTTGCCTATAGGGTTTATATGAATTGTTGCAAACTGGTAGGATATAGGGATGTAATTTTTTATAGGATGGAAACCAGATGGAACTTACACATGTATGCGGAGTACCAACAGCTATAAAGATATTGAGGTAGAAAGCTTAGAAGGTTAAGCAAATTTTTAAATGTGCAATCGGTTTAATTGTTACATTCAACTTATTTGGAATATTTTTGAAGTGTTTCATTTTTGCGCTTGGATGCTTGTGTATATATGACAATTGAGCTGAATTTTCTTCTGTTTGTTTCAGCTTCTGGGTCTTGGTCTTCCAATAATAATGCAAAAGCTTTGTTTGATCCTGTCATGGCCTTTATGGGTCAAAAGGAATCTGAAACTCCTGCAGAGTCAGAAGCTGGAGGAACCATCAGCCAGTTGAAGGATGAAGAAAGTAAAGCTGAGAAGAGGAATGAAAAAGGTACAATAGAAGAAGAAAGCAGTACTGAGACGACAGATGAAGTAAGTAAACCCGGGATGAGCAAAGAAGAAAGTGAAACCGAGACGAGGAACGATGATAATAACGCCGAGACGAGGGATGAAGCAAGTAAAGCCGAGACTAGGGACGAAGAAAGTAAAGATGAGATGAGGGGTGAAGAGATTAAAGCTGAAATTTCAGAGCAATCAGTAACTAAAGAACCTTCATCTCCATCATTTGAAGGGGAAAATAAAGAAACTATTGATATTCCAGAGAATTCCTCCATTGATGTGGAACATCAGCAAGGCTCCGATATGCCTGTAGAGCCTCAGGATTTTGCAAAGATACATTCATCTGATGCAAACACTGCAACAACAGAGAACTCTGAGGAGCTGGAGTCTGAATCCGTCTTGCTGCAAACAAGACAGTTAACCTCCGATTCAGGGGAAGTTAAAATGATTGATCCTAAACAGGTGGATCAAGAGGAGGTTGTTGATGGAGGGTCTTCAGAACAGTCAGAAGCCCTTAAAACTAAGATAGAAGCTGATCAAGAAAATCAGGTTCAGAATGATAATGTAGTTTTGAACGAGTCCCATAATATCATAAATACTGCTGACTACACAGAAGAGAAGAAGACAGAAGCGCTTTATCTTGTAGAAGGCCCTAAGATGCAAACAGGAATACCTGTGGATATATCTGCAGGGAGTGAAAATGAAGAGTCACAAACAAGCTCCAATGTTATCAGAGAATCTGAACATGGTGAAACACTGACTTATCAGTTGTCCACAGAGTTCCCCACTGATAGGACTTTGGTGGTTGCTCCTGTATCAAGTAGTCAAGGAGTTGTATCAGGGAATGAGACTGATGAAATACAACAAGCAGAAAATAATTTAATTCCTAGTGGAGAGCGTAAATCGAGCTCATCATCCAGTATACCCGACTCTGTTAATGCTGTGGCTGAGCTGGAGAAATTGAAGAGAGAGATGCAAATGATGGAAACTGCACTGCAAGGAGCCGCAAAGCAAGCTCAGGTAGGTTGCAAATATCGTATGATAATTGAAATTTAATCTTGCTTATGATGTATCTTTATTCATGAAAAGGTATATTAAATCAAACCCCTTTGCTGGCTTTCAGTCTAAAGCAGATGAGATTGCAAAGATGATGTATGAAAATGAACATCTGAAATCTGTAGTTGAAGATTTCCGGGTAAGTAAATTTCATGTTCTGGATCGTTGTCTTCTAGGGTAGTTAATTTTTTTTCTAAGCTTTCTTTTCACTTTTTCAGTTATCTATCAATTAATTATTTTGTAAGCTTTTCAGTTATCTATCAATTATTTCTTTTTCATGACGTAGTTTAGTATCTATAGTTGTTTTTAGCTCGTTATTTGAGTCACTTACAGACTCTAAGATTGTCTTTAACTGTATCTATGTTCACATTAACCCATGGTCTTTTTTTTTAACACTTCGATTTTGGCTGAGGTTCTCATGGTACTGTATCTACTAGGTGTTTAATAAATTACGTTATGTCATTTCCCTTGAATATTCTGAATAGAACACATGCTAATCATAAATCAGGCTTTACAGTATGCTAGGAGTAAGATCAGTTCGAAGAGACAGAAAATGTGCTTTATATTGACTTGCAACAGTAAAACTGTCAACAATGATGATTGGTGTACAAGATTGGTTCTTATAATGACACAAAACTGAGGCCTTTTCTACTGGTACTTACGCATGCATGTTCTCTTCAACATTATGTGCAGGGGCGTGAATTAAAAAAAAGAGGAGAGGAGTGTATTGTAGTATATTATTTATAAATGAAAATAGAAGAAAAACCTAGCATTTTATGAACTTCTCTTTACTCTGGTAAGAAGTAATTGGCGATCATCCCATCATTACATTCATGAAGATAACATTTCTTAGTCTATGATTTAAACTGAATTTAATAACTGCATTTGAAATGGAAGACTTCAAAAAGGCCATAGCTGAAGAACAGGAATGCTAGAGTGTGTTCCTTACATACAATAGTGACCACCAAATCAGAATAGGAGCATGTTAAGGTTTACCAGAATTCACGCATCAGCTGTACGATTCTAGAGCACATTTTTTTGGAATATGATGATGTTTCCTGTGCAAGCCAGCTCATTGTCCTTATTTTCTTTTCCTTCTCTATAGTTGTTTATTTAATTTATGAAGTGATTGTGTTTGAATTCTATCTTTATATTTGTTAGTTGTGAAAATAAATTTCAATTTTAGATTTGTTTTTTTCCCTGTCATTATGTTTATTAAGCGTTTGATTGAAATTTATTTTTATAGAGAAAGTCTAGTGATGCAGCAGAAATCGAGTCCCTACGAGAGGAATACCATCAAAGGGTTGCAACTCTTGAAAGAAAGGTAAATATAATTTCAGTTCGACATTCTTCTTGCCTGAAATCATTTGGATGTCTCCAATTAGGCATTCTTACAAGTGGGAAAATGAAAAACAACTGGCCTAGATTTTTAGTTGCCTGGTTGCTTCATATGTTTGTCATGGAACAAGTACATTTGAGAAATTTGTAAAATCCCTGAAGGGGTTTCCTTACATGATGCATTTTGTTCATGCATTTCAATTTGCGGATTCTTACGCGATGAGTCCTTCATTCTTCATACACTTCAATTTTGGTTGTGTTCTGGCATGAAGATAAACCCGTCCTTGTACTGTGGGGCAATTTATGGTCAAATTTAGTGTTCTGGTCACTTGTGATAAAATGTCAACACTTGTGAGCTTAAAGATACTAATGCTACTTTGAGATGGGCACTTCCAATTTATGGTTCGTTTGGCAAAAAGATGCAAGCTAAAAGGTCCTTCGGACAAATAGACTAATAGCATATACATCCTTATCAAGTTGGCAAGTTACCTTCAAAAAAATGGGTCGTTTGTACTTAATGATCTGATTTTTCAAAATGTGTTTTAGGATGGCCTGATTCACTCTCTTTTTCTATATTTCATTTTTTAAATATAGTGTATACCATATCCTTTATCTCTTCTAAGTTATGGCAATCTTGCCCCTTCAGTCGAGGGATGAGTTCCCAAGTTCTTTTGTATGTTTTATTTCATTTCTGTGGAGAAGAAGACCTTGCCTTAGAAACTGGAAATTCTATGCTACTTGTATTAGCTGTTCAATGAGCTGCACAACTACTAAAATTGTTAGTGCTGATTTTATTGTCTATAAAGCTGATTCATATATCTATTTCTGCAAATTATTTCAGGTGTATTCTCTTAGTAGGGAAAGGGATACATTGCGCAGAGAGCAGAATAAAAAAAGTGATGCAGCTGCCTTATTAAAGGAAAAAGATGAAATAATTAATCAAATTATGGCTGAGGGTGAGCTTGATCCTTCTTTTTCCAAATATCTTTTATACTAGGGAAAGTTTGGCTGTGGGAGGTTTTTGACAATAAGCTTGATTCTGTAACATCTGCTCTTCTCTCTATCTCTCTCAACTTTCCCCAGTTACATTCTCTCCCTTCATTGTACTGGAAGCTTCCCTTTTCCCCCCTCTTGTTTTTCAGCATCCATGGAAAATCTATACTTCAGAAACTACCTCTATACCAACAGAGATGTTCTCCTTGAGAGTTTCAGTGAGGATGCCTGAGATAGGGTAATTAGATGGAAGATTGAGGATGGTAGTGCGGGAAAGGAGATATATCAAGATCAAAATTGAGAACTGGGTAGTTGGGTGTTTTATGGCGTTTCCTTGATGTACTTCGGATGAGGGTTAAATATCATTTCTTATATTATGAAAAATGTTTTCAGAATTTTTTCGCTTGAACAGGCTTTTATTTATTCTCTATGTGATGAAATTATTGTACAACAAAAGGCAATCTCCAAATTTACTGTGGTTGTTTTAAGCCTAGTGTGGTCTTGGAACGTAAAAAGGAATCATTGAGTGATTTCGTTAAGTTCATAAAAAAAAATAGAGGAATCCTTGCAGGAAAAATCTCTGTTTCTTCTTGGAATGAATATTGTTTTGAGGAAAGACTACAACAAATTCACTTTCTTTATTCACTGCTTAGTTACTCAAAAATGAGTTCAACTTTCTCTATTAGCTCTATGTCTGTTGTATTAGACTGTTAGTACTTTGCGATGATGAGCAATGTTTATATTCTGCTTGTGTTCAATTATGTATCACAGTGTATGTTTTACATCATAGGTGAAGAGCTTTCCAAAAAGCAAGCTGCTCAAGAAGCTACAATCAGGAAGTTGCGAGCACAGGTTTCATTCTGGTCTTTACGATTAAGGTGGCGTTTGTTACACCACTCCGGAAAGGGAATGAGAGTCAAAATGAATGTAGACAACATTTAGTATTGTGGTTCATGGATTAAAATAGGTAAGTTTGCAAGAGTGAAGATGGTTGTCATAAAAAAGAGTCTCTACATACAAGAGGGAGAGTGATGTTTTATGTTTTTGAAACCCACCTCATAGTTGAGGAGTCAAAAGGGGGTGATTCACTCCCCTCACCCCTTCTCTTCCCCTCTTGAACATGTCATTGTCATTTTTCTTATTAAAATATTATTATTTTGTTTTTGAATCATGATAGTAAATATTATCTAGATACATTTTAATTATCTTTCCCTTTCCAAAGTGTGTTAACAAACGCCACCTAAATATATTCAAAGGATAATGTATTTAGTATTTTTCTAATATTCGTTGCTTTCACATGCATTTGGTGAAAGCTAGGTTCGAGAGCTTGAAGAAGAAAAGAAGGGGTTGCTTACCAAGCTACAGGTATTTTAGTTGGATTGTTTTATAAAAAAAGTGATCTATACCATGCTCTTAAGTATTTTAGTTCAACCATTGGTTGGTGTAATTTATTGTTCATAAAAAAACTCCAATAACTGTAAATTGTGAGCTTTTTTAACATATATGTAGTCTTATTAAAGTTAAAAAAAACTGGTGACATTAATAAATCCAGCAACCAATTTTCATTTTGTTCAACCATGAACAATGACCATCTCACTCAGGCATATCTTTGTTCTTATTGACAGTTGATAGCTTACTAGTTTATCATTAATGTTCTTAATAAGAAATCTACACATCTTAGGGGGTTGAGCTCTTTTGATTCCATTGAAAAAATAGATGCAATCGATATGTTAACTGGTATGTAACCGGAAGCATACTTTCTTGATCTTCCTGTATTTTTGGAAAGGAGTCTTTCAATCTGTAAATGCTTATTAGCTTGAAGTGCAATACCAGATCTGATAGCTGGGATTCCTTTCAAGTCTTGAATACAAACAGAAGCTGTGGATGTCCTACTTCTGTTCTTATGGGCAGTTTTTTTATCTGTTTTTAGGTGGAAGAAAACAAAGTAGAAAGTATAAAGAAAGACAAGTCAGTAACAGAAAGGTTGCTCCAGGAAACAATTGAAAAACATCAAGCTGAGCTCACTACTCAGAAGGATTTCTACATTAATGCACTCAATGCGGCTAAGGAGGCTGAAGCATTGGCAGAAGCACGTGTCAATAGTGAAGCCCATACTGAATTGGAGAGTCGTTTGAGGATAGCTAGTGAACGTGAAGAGATGTTAGTCAAAGCACTTGAAGAACTAAGACAAACTCTAAGTAGGCAGGAGCAGCAGGTGTGTTTGAGTCTCATTTAGCACTTCTCTGTCCAAACTATTCAGTTTATAAACGTGCCTCTATTGTCTTCATGTGTTGCAGGCTGTTTTTAAAGAGGATATGATGCGTAAGGACATGGAGGATCTCCAAAGACGATATCAAGTAAGTGTTGTTTTCAGAAGATCACTGCTGATATATTCTTTGGTTTAGATTGCTTATATTGTGGCTCAATGACAACTAGGCAAGTGAGCGTAGATGCGAGGAGCTGATTACGCAAGTTCCTGAATCCACAAGACCTCTCTTGAGGCAAATTGAAGCTATGAAGGTTCACTTTCACATTTGTTATGTTAAGTTCACATTTTATGTTATGTTCACGGTGTAGTTGATGCCTTTGATTAATAGGTGCAATTTACTTAATTCTCTTGCTTGCAATAACAGGAGACATCTGACAGAAGGGCCGAAGTTTGGGCGTCCGTGGAGAGGACTTTGAATTTCCGACTTCAGGTTTATATACAACAATGCTCGATATGTTAGTTCAATTTTAAACCTTGGTTCTAAGGCCTCTTCGTGCAGGAAGCTGAATCCAAAGCTGCATCTTCTGAAGAGAGAGAAAGATCTGTAAATGAGCGGTTATCTCAAACATTATCTCGAATCAATGTTCTCGAAGCTCAGGTGAATTGTCTGACTGCGGTTTCTATATGTCATTGTGATCATGTTTTTTACGTGAAGAAGCTTGTAACTTTTTTCCTGGTGGTATATGATAGATATCGTGCCTTAGAGCAGAGCAGACACAGCTGACAAGGTCACTCGAAAAGGAGAGACAAAGAGCAGCTGAGAATAGGCAAGAATATCTTGCCGCAAAGGAGGAATCGGATACTAATGAAGGACGTGCAAGCCAGCTGGAAGAAGAGCTCAGGGAACTTAAAAAGAAACACAAGCAGGAATTACAAGAATCTTTGGCACATAGGGAACTTCTTGAGCAGGTAGGGCTTTGTTTTAACTAATAGTGTAGGCAAATGGGACTTGTTTGGGGACACTGCTAATTAGTAGAACATAAAGTAGGAAAAGAGATTGACTTCTGTCTGGGCTGCTGATCAACCTGTTCCAGCTTGTTAAGCCTTGAGGTTCTTAACGTGACTGCTCATGTTGCCTATTCTGTGAATTATGTAGTTTTATTTTGCTGAAGTTTTCTGTCAATCAAGTAGATCTAAAATTAAAGGCTCTTTTTAAGGAGTAGAAAAGTTCATATAATTGAGATGCTCAACGGCAATATTTGTATATTTACTGCAATATTTTATCCATTTTTCCTTGTGTGTTGACATGTTTGGTGGTCGGGTGGAGCAGTCGATGGCACACTATTTCCACCTA
Source organism: Oxyria digyna (assembly GCA_029168935.1). Lineage (NCBI taxonomy): Eukaryota > Viridiplantae > Streptophyta > Magnoliopsida > Caryophyllales > Polygonaceae > Oxyria > Oxyria digyna. Next base: position 10,362,360 of record JAPVLV010000010.1, on the reverse strand, counting down.
TATGACTGATTGGTTGTCATGAGTATGTTGATGGGAATTATGATTTTTGTGACTTGCGCTGCTGATCTGTACTTGTTGCAGTGTTTTGGTTTCTGTTGTGGAAGGTGAATTCATTTCTTTTTCATGGCTGAAAGGATATATTCTTTTATATTAGTGAATATTGATATTATATATAATTCTATAGGTTTATATTATTAATGGCATAATATTTTTGCTTTGAAGAATAAGAAAGAGAGAAAATTGGGTTTTCTCACAAAGGACAAGTCGGTCCGTTTTTACGCATGTGTAGGATGATGTGAGGGGATTGGCTACTCCTCGCTAATTTGGTAATTTTCTCTTAATGAATAAAAGACTCGGAGAGTGCCACCTCTCTTTTACCCAAAAAAAAAATATATCTGATTTGGCTAGGAAAAAGGTCTATAATTCTTCTACAGTAATCTGATGAGGAACCATACAAAAAGTTCACAGCACTATTCTTGGATCTGTTATGGGGCTATATGGTGTAGTTGACTTAGCATTGTACTTGTACTTCTAAAGGAAACTCTAAACTGACTTCTGCTTTTCAATTTAGTACTTCATCCCAGTCATATTGCAAAATTGTCTTAGGGTTGACTTTCAGTAAATGGGGTTGTTTGTCCTCTTTTTTCTGTACATTTGGATTGCTCTATTAATATAAGCTTCTTTGATTTGAAAACACTCAGGAAGTGGACCGTGAAAAATCTGCTAGGTTAGAATTGGAGAGAACAGTTCGTGTTCAACATTCAGATCAAGGTCGAATTACAAAGCAAAATTCTATCTCTGAAAATGGTACTGAAGTAATCCTACTATCAGTTTCTGTGCCTACTAGCATTTTCTTATCAGTCTATTAATATTGTATTAATATTATACTAGTTGCAGGAAAATTGATGCATAGACTTCCAACTGCTAGCAGCACCGAAGAAAGTTTCTTTCTGCAAGCGTCACTCGACTCTCCTGACAATTTGTTGGAGAGGAGAAATTCTGGTGAGACAAACTTGAGTTCATATTATTTAAAAACCACAAACCCAGGTTCCTTTGAAGCTGCTCTGAGGCAAAAGGACGGCGAACTCTCTTCTTACATGTCACGCTTGGTAAAAAGTTCTATACATTGACTATTTCAGTTTACCGGTGTTCTTGAGGACTCTCTGAAGCCTTAATTGATCTTTGAATTATATTATTCTTTCAACAGGTAACAATGGAATCAATAAGAGACTCTCTTGCTGAGGAGTTGGTTCAAATGACTGAACAAGTAAGTGAGTTCTTATTTATTTGTTTGTTCTATTTTGTTTGAATTCTTCATTTCTGTGAGAATCATTGAATTGGCTGTAGTGTGAGAAGTTGCGGATAGAGGCATCCGCACTACCTGGCATTCGTGCAGAATTAGAAGCTTTAAGACGAAGGCATGCTGCTGCATTGGAGCTAATGGGTGAACGTGATGAAGAGGTATTCTACAATTTGGATCCTTCTATTGAGATCTTGTCCAAATTAAACTTGGTTTTATTGAAATCGGAATAAGTCACCTTACAAATTTTGAAACATTAAAAGAAAAAACAGTTGGAAATACATCTGAAATATGAACACAAGCACAATTATGTTTAGATACCCATAATTTATCAAGATCAGCTTATATGTCATTAATTTCCTGCTTCTGATGACTGTTTTAATTGCTTTCCAGTTGGAAGAACTTCGTGCGGACATCATAGACTTGAAGGAGATGTACAGAGAGCAGGTCAACTTACTTGTCAACAAGGTACTCTTTTGTCATCTGCAAATCTTCTATGTGCATCTTAGTTTGTTTGGTTTGGTCATTATAAAGGCATTTTTGTAGATAAGTACATTTTTTGCTATGAAGTTGTTTGGCAAAACAAACATTTGAAGAAACCATTACACATGTTTCAAAGCGTTCAAAATACTATGTTTTGATAAGTGCCTCTATAAATAAGAAGATTCTAGCCTTCCATCATCAAAGATCAAGGGATAATGCCTTTATAATGGATTATAACAAACAGGGTCTTATGCACCTTAATGATCTCCTTGTGATGTGCCTCTATTCTGAACAGATCCAGGTGTTAAGCTCGCAAATGGGTGCTGCTTAATGTTTTGTGTTATCGATTCCAGACGACGCTTCTGTTGATTCAGGCGATGCAGTTTATTACATTTATAGAAGCTGGTGTTTTTGTTACTGAACAAAAATTGAACTGGGAGGGGATTTCTTGCTGTTTTGTACAGGTGGGGACTTGGTTGTTGATTTATTCCCAATTGTCAAATTTAATAGAAGTCCCAGTACTTTTTGTGTAATTACAACTACACGAATGTGTGAAAGTGTTTAATTCCAATTTTTTTCTTTCTTCCTCCGGATAACTGGTAGTAAGATATTATGTAACATTTGACATTTAATGTCGGAAATCGAATCCTTGATAGTGCAATAACTTTGGTAAATGGAAATCCATGAATTTTTAGTATGTGCATATCTTTTGTACATGTATGTGTAGAGTTTTGTTTACTTATGCTTGTCTTGATGCTTATGCTTCTTTTCGTATCATATGGATCTTAATTGTGTTGCAACTTAAGCAAGAACTTGTAATGGTTTAATGTTCTTTCCGCCCCTTAGAAATGAAGGATGAATATTTGCAACTTAAGCGAGTAATTTTAGGCAGTTTATAGGCGCACCTGTAAAATTGATTGATAGTGCACCGGTCGGCAACCATGTTGAGGACAAATATTTTTTTCAAAAAAGAATAATTTTTTTTATTCTCAACTTAGTAGATTACAAATTAACCGGATATTGGATTTGTCCTCAATTCCCGAAGGACAAATGTAAGGGTTCATTTTGGTTCAACCGGATATTGGATTTAGAATTTTCGGATAATTTATTGTCCGCTACCATGTGAAGGACAAATGTCGGATATTTTTCGGATACTTTTGTCCTCGCCCTGGTTGAGTACAAACTTCCGAGTGCACGAATAACATTAGATAGTGCGTGAATCATTGGGCATAATTTTAAGGGTTCGTTTGGTGTTGGCGGTGTTGGATACAATTAATTAACCCCCAACTGTAATATCAAATTAACTTTCCTTTTTCACCAGCATGTTTATAGATACATTTTACCTTTTTCACTCAGCTGTATCCTTATGCAAGTTTTCAACTCAAATCACCTCTATATAAACCCCAATAAACCCTTACACCAACTCTTCACAAGCAATCAAAATCATCAGCACGACAGCACCACAATCAAAATCACCAGCACCACAATATCTACTCTGTTCAAAATCTCTAGCTTAAGCACAAGAATGGCTCCAAAAATCCTTCGAGAGTATGGCTTTGATCCTTCATGCGGCAATTTCCACGCCAAAGTCATGGAAAAGAAACAAGTCAACTCGAGCGACATTGAAGTAGAATACAATGAATTAATCGACTTTGTTGATAGTTTCTATTACTCTGCTTTACAATGGAAAGGGGGAGAGATCTCTGTAACTCAAATCGAGGCGTTGCTCAAGTCTGCTGATGTTCCAAGCTTTATCCAGTTCATCAGCGTCGTTGATATGATAATCACTAAATTTGTTGGTGGGATCTTAAAGGAGACCAATGGATGCTCACAATTGCCTTCGATTTTGGTCAAGATATATTCCGAGAAAGAAACCATGGATGGCGACGACTCTGAATTTGAATTTGATCAAGGAGAAGAGTACTACTGAAGTTAGACTAGTTTGGGTCCAACTAGTTTTTTTGGGGTTAAATTTTTGGGTAAAGATCAAATGAGAAGGATTAAAATGAGAAATGAGAAAATAACATAGACCGTTAGATCTAGGTCAGATCTCGCTGAGCTTTTTATCTCTCTAAGCGCGTGTACAAATGCGTTCTTTCCTCCAGCTTGTGTTCTTCCTTGTTCCGCTCCTTCTCTCTTGTCTGTGACTCCTTCTGCTCGCTCTCCTCGTCAATTTCGTTCGTTCTCGATTTTGTTTCTCCTGGATTCCCTTCTGTGCGTTCTATTTCATTGATTTGTAAGCTTTTTCTGCGATTTTATTGTTTTATTTCGACCTTCGTTTTCCGCCTTCAATTTCTAGGTTTTAACTTGAATTCCTTTTCTTCTTCAGTTGTTGACTTGATTTCTAGGTTTCGCCATGGATCTATGTTTGTCGTGTTGAATTTTGTTTTTATGTTTCAATTTTTGTCATTAATTTTAGGTGTTTATTTAGTTTTCGCCATCGATTCTTAGTTTTCGTCGTTGTTGTCTTTATGTTAAATTATTTCGTGCAAGTATCTCTGTTTGATTTTCCTTCAGTTATCAAGAAGAATGATAATCTGTTTCGATCTAGCACTTTTAGGCTTTGTTGTGGAAGAAGTTGTAACTCCTGCATAAAATCAAAGCACAAAGGCATAATAAAGTAGCACAAATCAATGACGCAAATGAATCATGACACTTTCACAAATTAGTCTAGCACAAATCAAAAATATTATAGCACATACGAAACAGAACATATAATTATGAAACTCTCAAATAAACATGAGATGTATTCTAGCACATACAAACAATATGCTAACACAAATCAAATGTATTCTAGCACAAACAAACAATATGATATCACATATGGGTTATATTCTAGCACAATCAACCAATATCTTTTTTTCCTGTGAATTCGAGTTACTACACTCCTATTTGTATTTGGTTTCTGAATTGTTGTCTGAGATTTATAGTTGCATCAATGTAATTGGTGATGATGTTGTTTTGATGAAAGATTTTATGTCTATCATAAAGGAGAAAAATGATATGTACTTGAAGACTGTTCAGAACAAGCCTTCAACTTCTAAGTCGAATGCTAGTGCTTGACATCATCTCAGGACATATGAATCCAATCTGAGACCTTTTAAATGCCCAGCTGTGATCATGCAATAAATACCTACAAAATATGCAAGATTACACTATTAGTATATGTAAAGTAAAAATCTCAAAGAAAGGATAATTAACAACTAAAACATAAAGATTGATGAAAATATTTACAATATGTAGACTTGGATCAATGAAATGTTTAAGCACGCCCCTCTAAGGAACTCTCTAACATCAGACTCAGTTACGTATGTATCTTGATCTTGCGAATAATGTCAAACCGAAGCAACCAACTTGATGACAGTATTATCGTATATATCACAGGGACCTGAAGAGATGATAAAATGCAAATATTTGCATGACGGGCCAAGACCTTGAATTGCTTCATTTGCATAATTCGCTTTCTTGCTTTTGGCGGCTGACTCTTGAGTTTTACGATCACAACTACCCACCACCTCTTTGTTTGACTTAGACTTCATTGGATATGAAAATAATAACAAAATATAAGAACAAAAATAATACAACACAAAAAGTGAACATAAGGTGTGCTTCTAGTGTTAATCAATACATACAACAGTGCAAAACAGAATAAAAACCAGAAAACCAGTGAAAACTTAAACAACAATGCAGAAAAATCAGAACAACATTCAGCAGTGCATTACCATAACAAATAAAGAAGCTTCACTATTATCACATTTATTTTGTCTCTTTCTCGGACCAAAAGCAAGTGTATGACAAACACTTCCACCTGTTGCCTTGACACGCCCACGATGATCTTTTTTCCCCATAGCTTTGGTGAGGGCATCCTCTCTCTCTTCAAAAACAAGATTTCCTTTTTCTTCTTCTTCAATGTACTCCAACTATGTCAATTAGAAAAGTAAGAATTAGTTCATATTTTATAATCAAAGAAAATAAATATTACTTAGATATCACTTCTTACAGTTTTTTTGGCAATTTCTGCAACTTCCTTATCATTTGGGTCAATTTCCCACTCCCCATCTTTATTTAGAACTTGATGAGCCAATATCCACTCCTTTGATCTAAATTTCTTAACTCTAGCTAGCGTTGAGGTGACAGAAATAGTTCCTCGGTGACGAGATTTCGGAAGGCCTATTGGTTCAAGCCTCGACAAAAATTCAGCTACGTATTCACATATCTCTTCATGAAAGATTCTGCGAATTATACTACCCTCCAGATTCGCCCGATTCTTTGCTTTGTCTTTTAAAGACCCAAAATATCTCTCAAAGGGATACATCCATCTTAAGAACACCGGACCACATAGCTTGATTTCTCGCACTAAATGGACAATTAAATGCACCATTATATCAAAGAAAGAGGGCGGAAAATACATTTCAAATTGACACAAAGTTTCAACGATATCATCTTGCAGATTATCCAATTTATGTGGATCAATCACCTTAGCACATATCGAACTGAAAAACACACATAGTTTTGTTAAAACATGCCTCACGTGTTTCGGCAATATCCCACGAAGTGCAATTGGCAAAAAAACATTAAGCAATACATGACAATCATGAGACTTCATACCGATCAACCTCAGGTCTGAGAGAGAATTAAACTAGACGTTTTACATTAGATGAATATCCCGATGGCACCTTAATGCCATGTAAGCACTCGCAAAACCTCTTTTTCTCCTTTCTTGACATTGTGTAACACGCCGGAGGAAGAAAAGTCCTTGTACTATCCTGTTTTTTCACGGGCCACAAATTTGGACGCATATTCCTCTGTTTCATATATTTCCGAACTTTCTCATTGTATTTAGTCCTTCCGGGAATGTGTAGGAAAGTCCCAATAATAGCATCACACACATTTTTTTCAATGTGCATCACATCGAGACAATGACGAGCCGACAAATCTTTCCAATAAGGAAGATCCCATAGTGAAGATTCTTTCTTCCATAAAACACCCTTTTTAGACTTGGGCTTGATGAACTTGCCATATTTGGTTTCAACATTTTTAATACGTTCATAAACCTGTGATCCCGTCAAAGGTGCACGAGCCACTCCTTCCTCGGTGTGACCATTGAACTCTTTCTTCTTCTTACGATAAGGGTGATACCGACTAAGGAACTTCCTATACTTTACAAACACATTTTTCTTATAATGTTTCAAGTATGTGGGTTCCATGTCTTCTTCACATATAGGGCATGCTTGTTCTCCTTTGGTTTTGTACCCAGACAAGTTTCCATATGCTGGAAAATCATTTATGGTACAAAAAAAACATATCTCGCAGTGTGAAGTCTGAGTTGGTGTGTGCATCGTACATTCAAACACCGTCATTCCACAATAATTTCAAATCCTCTATGAGTGGTGCTAGATACACATCTATGTCTTTTCCAGGTTGCTTAGGCCCCGAGATGAGGAGTGATAACATGATATTCTTGCGCTTCATACACAACCATGGAGGAAGATTATAAATCGCAAGAAGAACCGGCCATGTGTTGTGCTGGGTGCTTAGAGTGCCATAAGGATTCACACCATCTGTACACAGAACAAGTCTCAGATTTCTAACCTCCTTGCCAAATTCAAGATATTTCTTATCGATATTTCTCCATTGAGGAGAATCAGCAGGATGTCTAAGGAGTCCATCTTTCTTCCTCCCTTCTGCATGCCATCTCAGATTTTTTGCTTGTTTCTTTAATGAAAATAAACGCTGAAATCTATCTATGATTGGAAGATACCACATAACTTTAGCCGGCGGACCCCTCTTAGCGGAATTTACCCATTTACGCTTGTAACGAGATACACCGCACTTTGGACACTCATCCAAATTTTCATGGTCTTTTCTGTAAAGAACACAATCGTTTGGACAAGCCTCTATTTTGACAACCTCTAAGCCAAAGGGACACATCACTTTCTGGCATAATAGGTAGAGGTGGGCAACTCATTGCCTTCCGGAAAAACTTCACTTAACCACTCCAATAAGGTCGTGAAACTTCCATCAGTCCAACCACTCTTCGATTTCAAGTTGTATAGCACTGACAAAGCTTCTAACTTGGTAACTTTTGTACACCCGGGATACAAAGGCGCCTCAGCAGCCTTTGTTAGTTGTTCCAACACCTTAGGTCGTTCATCCAAGTGATCTCTCACCCCATCCATCATCTCATTCATTTCATCCTCTTGCTCATCATCATCATCATCCATCTCATAATTCTCAGAAATATTATCATCACTCTCATCACTGTCTACCTGAAGATCAAATTCGTTGACACTAGAACTTGGACGATCAGGTATTTTCTCTCCATGCCAAAACCAAACATGATAATCTTGCTTAAACCCACGACGAAATAAATGATCCTCAATCTCATCAATGTCTGCTAACCTCCTTACATTGTTACAATCACGGCAGGGACAATAGATTTTTTCGGCTTTTGTACTCCGTTGGTGGGCTAAAGCACATCTAATAAACTCCAACCCCACTCAAATATTCAGCTGTAGTATGATCACCGTACATCCAACGACAACTCATTTCTAATAACAGAAGAAAACTGTAGAAAGACCAATACATACATAACATTGAAAACACTCATTGAAATAAAATAAAATTATTTGGATATCTACCTAACAAAACAATATTTCATGCAAAACTCACTGAAATCACGCATCGATATATTTCATTTGTTTTCCTACAATTTTTTATCAAGCCATGCTAGAAACTCACAAGATTAAGTTTAGTTACATGGATTGACTATATAGACAAGAGGTTGAGTATAGTCTTAAACATACATGAAAATTGAAGTATTAACAAGAACTAGTAAAGCTACCAAGTATTAAATTGATTTTGGGTTATCTAGCAATTGTACGTACCAGCAATAGGACCAGCCTTTTTCCTTTGGTCCGTTACTTGATTTGCCAAACACCTAAGCTGCACAAATGAAAAACCAATACATACATAACATCAGATATTCGGTCAACAAAAATATGATGGCTTTTGATTCACAAGATTCACAAAATTGCTGAGCAATTAGAGATCGTTCAGCGCGCAAAGGGTAACTTTAATCTTAAGCAATAATATAGCAAAGAAATTTTTCTATTAATATATGGTCAGACATGGGCTGCTGGACAACATTAGTGTTTTTAATTCTGGAGTTTACAATCGTATACCCTTTTCAGCATCAGTATTATTACACGACTCGATCAGGAATCACGAATCTAAGATGAAGTTTATATAAAGTTGGCTAAGGTAGTTGAAATGAAGGTCAAAGCTAAGAAAAGAAATATAGAAATGAAGGTTCCTTAAACGTATAAAATTGAAGCTGGACAACTTGAATACTGTATTAGATAAGCTTGTATTTGTATTTGTATTGTAGCTGGACAACTTGACTTTTCTTTTAATTCACACTTATGCCACTATTGAAGTCAAGGTGATGCGGGAGCATCTGAGCTATCATCAAGGACGCCCCGTCCTAAATCTAAAGATGTGCTAACCACTGGAGCTAGGGCTAAAGATCGCTATGAGCCATCATTCAAGTCATTGATAGTAGCCCGAGCTCGTATTGTAGCCATTCAAGCTCGTAGAGATCCGGTTCGAGTCAAGATGAGAAGTCAAGTACTGAAGATGAAACAAACTAGACTTCAAGACGAAACTCTAGGCTTTGGAATTGCTCAATTTCGACCTCGGACGAGAGAGAACGAGCCGTTTCAAAAAGAGCTGTCGGCGACATGTCTACAACCGCGCCCGCGTCTCCATAACCGCACCCGCGGCTCATTCGCCAACCGCGCCCGCGGCTCCATAACCGCGCCCGCGGCTCATTCGCCAACCGCGCCCGCGGCTCATTCGCCAACCGCGCCCGCGGCTCATTCGCCAACCGCGCCCGCGGCTCATTCGCCAACCGCGCCCGCGGCTCCTTCGCTAACCGCGCCCGCGGCTCCATAACCGCGCCCGCGGCCAGGAACTCTTTGAAACATTATTTTCGGATGTTTAATTGTTTTTCGGATTATTATTTTAGGATATACTTTTATTTACTTATTTCTTTTAATTGGCCACCTTATTGACCCTATATAAGGTTTGCCCTAGTTATTGTTTAGCCCCCCAGACTTTGATATTGAATACAACGTTTATCGTTTTTCCTTCCAAAAGAGAGCTTTTGTGAGAAGAGTGCCCCGTGTGCATTGTCGTTCAGTTGGCCCTAGTTGTGCTTGTGTGTGTCAATCTCCTCCATAAGGTTGGTGCTATCGGGACTCCATAGAGCAACCTCCAGGTGCCTTGACCCACCAAAGTCATTGTGTTTGGTTGTAATCATCCGTTGGGGTTTCTTCATCATTCGGTAAGGTTCTTGTTCTTAAGTTCAAGGGTTTTATCGTTGTTTGATTTGGTTCCAATTGGCCTATCATTCGACTTATCCTTCTTTCATCTCATTCTAATTCCGCCTATCTTCTCTGTTCGAGTTCCTATTCGAGTTTGGTGTCTAGGTCGGCAACTGCTGCTTATCCCCGCATCACAAGGTGTCATGCTTAGGAGCTAAGCTAGGAAGACTTGAGAGAAACTTTATCAGTAAAGAAGCTGCGGCTCAAGCAAGTTCAAATTTGGACCCTATTTGCATCATCACTACACATGTATATCTTCTTATTACTCTCCAGTTCCATTGTTCATTTAGCATAGATTCAGTACTAAATCGTAGAAACTACACATACAGCTAAGCCAATTTTATATCCTCTTCATTTCACCTTTGAATTTGCTTGCCTAAACAACAGCACTCCCAAATTTCCCTAAGACACACAGCAATACTGCTACCCCCAAAAATACAAGGCAACGTAATAGGCAAAAGCATACAGCAATACTGCTATCAAATTTCCCTAAGGCCTTGCAATAATATAACAAAGAAATTTCTAATAGTAATTTTACCAAACAGTTGGAGTGCATCAAAATTTCTTAAAGAATCAAAACAACATGTTCAATCAAAATTCCACCAAATAAGGGACTAATCACCCACAACAGCAAAAATCAACCATTCATACCACACATCAAAATCCGAAAACAATTTGCGAAGGAGGAAGTTTCACCTACCTCGATGACTTCAAGGACGAAATGCTGGAGGAGGAGGAGGAGACGAGAAGGAGCAGTTGACGACAATGCCTGGGGGCGAGGAGGAGGAGAAGACGAGTTCGACAGCGGAGGAGATTTCGACAGTGACGAGTTCGACAGTCGATAGTCGACGACAATGCTGGAGGCAGCGACGCGACGAGGCGAGTTGGAGGAGGTGGCGAGGAGGAGGAGGCGGCGAGGCGAGGAGGAGGAGACGACGAGGCGAGATGGTGGTGGCAAGGAGTCGCGCCGTCGATACTTAGAGAATTTTGAGGATATGAAAAAGTCGAGACAACAGAGACTCGACCTAGTTGGCTGCTGGTTTTTGAGACAGTTGTTGAGGCGGGCACTAAAGTGCCCGCCTCTAATTTTTTGCGCTTTAGAATATTTTGAGGCGAGCATATACTGACCGCCTCAACAGAGGTAGACTTTTTGAGGCGAACGTTCGGTGACCGCCTCAACAGGTCAAAAACACACATAGTTTTGAGGCGAACGAAAATTTACCCGCCTCTAAAGCATCTGTTGCGGCGAACTAAATGACTGACCGCCTCAACAGATAGTGGAAAAAGGTTTTTTACGGCGGTTTTTAAGATGTCCGCCTCAACAGGGGGGCTGCAACAGGTGTTTTTTCTACTAGTGTCATTACAGTGTGCAATGCCAGACTGAAGCACAAATGTACAATGCTAAGGTACAAATGTGCAATGTTATAACACATTTATTAGTGTTCTTCTATCACTAATATTCCTTCTAAAGTTGAAGCACATTTACAATTTTGTTTGGCACTTATCCCTTAAATGGAGGCACAAATACAATTACTTAAAGCATGGTCAATATTATAGCAACAATTTCAGGCACAAATACAATTGTGTTCAACACCTTCATTTTAAGCACCTTATACATAGTAAACCAGGCACAAAAAGAGCATATACAACCCATTTTAAGTTTAGCATACCCAGTTTGCTTCCAAGTATTAACACTAAAATTAGAAATTTTAAGATTCAATGCTTTAAAGTAAGAAGTACAAAAAATACAGCCCTTCAAGGCATTCACTTCTTCTTCCCCTTCTTCTTTTTCGACATTACATCTGCCACATTTTTTATCTCATTGAATGTGGAATCAATTATGGAAGAACAATACTTCCTTCTCATGTTTGACCTTTTTAACATCTGCGAATGCATCTGCTTTTGTCGTCATGCCTTTATCCGCAAGAAAGTCTCCAAACATGCATCTCTGTATCACATTTTCCATACAAATATTTTAGTTTCGATAAAATAGAGCACATACAACAGTAAAAAAAAGCAAAAATTTGAATAATATGAAGCACAATAATTATAAAACACGCTATTTCTCACCAGTTTTTCTGGAATATCTCCATACATGTCTTTTATTCCACCTTCCGTCTTTGAATTGTCCAATATATCGAATCTCATGTGTTTCACATTAGCCACAATGACAATGTAGTGGCGCATGTAGTGGATTAGAAAGATAAACTGTTCCAAAAGTAGATAGAAATTAGTCAAAATCACAACAGAAGGAAATGCTAACATTTAAAACAATAGCACCTTATTTGATAAATTAAAGCACAAAAGAAACATATGCCAGCACATTCCCATAACAGAGGAGCACGATCAATAAAGGAGCATATGCAATGCTAACATTCACTCTAGCACATTGCTACAATAAATAAGAACTTTCATGAGTAAATCATAGCACAACAGTAGCAATTGCTAACACTCATTCAAACACATTCCTATAATAGTGAAGCACCTTTATTAATAAGTCAAAGCGCAACAATATCATATGCCAACACATTTCAATAATTTAGTAGCAGTTTTTACCATATCTATTTCATTTAGTTTGTACTCTGCATAAATCAAAGCACACCATTATTTAAGCTTCAACAACTGGGTAAATGAGTAAACAGAAGCACAACCATGGAAAATAGAAGCACAACAATAAGATATGGCAACACACTCTAATAACTGAGTAAACCATAGCACATCAGAAGCTTCTAAAGATCAAATGCTTCTAAAGAAAAAATCTAGAAGAAAGCAAAGCACAATCATAAATGAAGAACAATCATAAGAAAATGAAGCACATTCATAAGAAAATGAAGCACAATCATAACAAGGTAAAATGAGTAAAGTAAAGCACAATATTATAAACTGAAGCACAACCATTGAAAATAGAAGCACAACAATAGCATATGGAGCACACACTAATAACACAACATAAGAAAATATTAACACTCATTTTATAACACATTCCTATAAAAGAGCAGCACCACAATAGCAAATTAAAACACAACAGAAGCATATGCTAGCACAGATTAATCAAAGCACATGCAAACAATAAAGTAGCATATCACTGTGGTGTAAATTAAAGCACAATGACATTATATATATTGTAGCACAAAGCACATTCTGTATAATGTTGAGCACAAAAATGGATCAAAGCACATGTAAATCATCTGTGCCTCAGTATTCCACCACAAACCCCTATATGAACGAGTAATCTGAAGCAAAATCGCCAAAAATGCTACAATCTGAAGCAAAATCACCAAATATGCTAGATTCTGAAGCAAAATGAGTCAATCCGTTCCAAACCTAGCAATTTACAGTTTTTTGTGGAGAAAAACCTAGATTCTAGTTCCTATCGTCACTTTATAGAGATCGAGTGTCTAATTGAAGAATATAAAACCTAGCATCTAGTTCGATCGTCAATTCTAGGTTTTCTGTAGAGTGAATCGAAGTTTTACCGTTAGATGCCTCTTTTAGGTTTTGTGCAGAAGGATTCGACATGCATGCGACCGAGTTGCTGTTTGAAGGTGCGAATGAACTCCGAATCGAGTGGTTTCTTCTCCGAATGGAGCTTCCGAATAGAGTGGTTTCTTCAACGAGTTGCTGTTGCGTGGAATCGGTTTATGACGACTATTTTGTTTATGTAAAAGTAGCGCGTGTCTTCCACCGTAAAAACCAGCAAGTAGGAGGCTAATTGGGCCGCGTGTGGGAATCAACTTTGGAAGGCTGGGAAGCCTTCTTATTTTTCATCTTAAGGCTCACTTCCCACCTGATTTGGACCCTAAATTTTAGTTCAACTAATTGAATTACGTTGTAGGTTTCTTGCATGCATTAATTAATTAGACTTTTTTGTATCTTTATAGATCTTTGTGCAATTGATAATTCTAATTGTCATTGTTTTTTTCCTTCCATAAATTGGATTGAGTGTACAGAGTATTTTTAAGTCGTGTTTAATGGTTACTAGCCTAGGTCTCGTGCCATGCACGGGTTTATATAACTCGATATAGTTAATAAGTAGCACAAAGTATTATGTAATATATAATTTTATATGAAAATAAGTTGATATCTTAAAATGATATTGATATATAATTAAGTTTTAACATTTTATATATAATAAACTACGAATATAAATGAATTTTTAATACCAAAAATCTTATTTGATCAAATTATCATAGGTCAATTTTTAACAAATTTAAATAAATTGATTTCAACATATATAAAACTATATAATTTAAAACACTACCATAACACAAAAATATAATATTTTCTCTTATTTATTAAGAAATCAAGCTTTTTGTGATATGTCATATCATATCATAAAATTATAAATTTAAAAAATAACATAATAGGATATTGGGAGGTCAAAATCGAAAAAATTAACATATAAAAATCTTTTTGTAATCTGATCTTTTTGTGACATTTTTGCACATGATTTTCCAAATTTAATCATTGAGAAAATTACAATAAATAGTAAAAAATTGTGACCATTGGAATGACGACAAGTGGATGGCCTGAATGAAGAGTATGTCACGTGACATAGCTAGAATTGGATAAAAGTGATTTGCTTTAGTAGTTATATAGAGATTATGAGACATATATTGCTATCCACTGATTGCTTCGCAATTTGTTACCTCTGAACAATTTTATTAATGTGTAGAAGCTAGATGTACTAATGGAAATGGCAAGAAGCTCTTGTAAACCAAGAAGCTCTTTAGATGTTACCTCTGAACAATTTTATTACATCAACAGTAGGTCTTGTAAACCAAGAAGCTCTTTGTCAGCCATCTCACGTACCTGAGCAACCTGACGTACATGAGCCATCTCACGTAGCTGAGCCTACTCCAGTACCTGGGCCTACTTCTGTACCTGAGCCCACTCCCATAAATGAGCCATCTCAAGTAGCTGAGCCTACACCTGTACATGAGCCATCTCCCGTACCTGAGTCATCTCCGGTACCTGAGGAATCTCACGTAGCTGAGGCTACACATGTACAAGAGCCATCTCCCGTACCTGAGGAATCTCTTGTACTTGAGGCATCTCATTTACAAGATAAATCTACAGACCAAGAGGAATCTCCTGTACATGAGACATCTCCCGACGAAGAAAACAGAACAAAGAAGAAGAATGACAAAGCCAATGAGAAAGGTGCGTTAATTTCATTATTTATCAGTTTACATTTGTAAAATGTGCATCAATTTGTTTATGCATGTGCATCAACTAATTTATTAATGTGCATCATTATCATTCAGTTCCAACACCTCCTAAGAGAAGAAAAACAACAGCTCACAAACAAATTATACCTGTTAGATGTTCGCCAAGATTCAGTTCAAGTCAAGAGGATAGCGATGACGTACCAATTCAGCGACGAGCAGAGAAAATGAATTTGCGTCAGAAGCAAGAGAAGAAAGCTGTAAGAAGACCACAACCTCCCAAGAAAAAAGAACTTGCTAAGTTGCCTAAGCCATCCAAAAAACAAGAGCTTGCAACAATCCCTCAGTCTGCCAAGAAACAGGCACAAACAAAGAAACCAGAGCAAATTGTAGGTTCCAAAAGAAAGAATGAGATTGTTGTTGTAGAACCAGTGAAGAAAGCTAAAATTGGGATGAGAGAGATAAAGAAGAACTTTCCAACATTAAAGTGCAGAAGTTCTCCTATGTGTATGGTGGATACATTAAAGCAAATGACTGATGAGCAAAAAATGGTTGTAAGAGAGTGTGGATTTGGTCCATTACTGCAATGGAATATGGATAAGCTTCCAGGGAAGCTTAGCCATTGGCTTCTTACAAACTTTGATCCTGTATCCTGTAATTTGATGCTGAGTACAAATGGAGAAAAGCACCACATCACCAAATATGATGTGCATGGCTACTTGGGATTGCCAGTTGGGGGAAAGGTTATTGATCTCACAAGGAGTACAACTGAAGAAGAAGATATTTTTGCTCAAGAACTCCTGGAGGAATTCCGCGGACAGTTTGGAGAAACTCTTGATACAAAGACTGGACAAATGAAGCCTATGGATCTGGATAAAATTCATACATCAACGCTTTCTAAGAAGGTTCTGAGTTGTAGGGTACCCGATGAATGGTTCAAGAGGAACCTTGTGATTTTTATAATAAACACAATCATGGAGAGCCATCAAAGTGGCCGCCTTAATGTGAAAGTCATAGGGCAACTTGAGAACACTAGTAGTATTCATCAGTATGACTGGTCAGCTCTTATGATTGATCTGCTAGTCAACGCAAAAGAGGCATGGGATAAAACTAATAGTGGGAATTTCAGAGGGCCAATATTGCTTCTACTGGTATGTGCATGAATATTACTCTATATGTGCATCAATATTACACTATATGTGCATCAGTTTCGATATGAATGTGCATCAAGATCAATATAAATGTGCATCAATTTCTTTAAATAATGTGCATCAGTTTCAATATGAATGTGCATCAAGTTCAATATAAATGTGCATCAATTTCTTTAAACAATGTGCATCAATTTCTTTAAACAATGTGCATCAATATTACACTATATGTGCATCAGTTTTGTTCTAAATGTGCAACACTTTGATTATGAATGTGCATCAAAGTTAATAGTGTTATTTTTTTTTCTTTTACAGATGATATATGTTGATCGGGTTGCACTGCGAACTCAAGAAATTGATAGGCACGTTCCAGTCATTACCAACTGGAATTCTGAAATGCTGAGAAAGAGGGAGATTGAGGAAATTAAAATTGGAAGTTTTGGAAAAGGTTATGTCAGGATAGCTCTGGACTTCAAGGAGTAAACACGGTTGAGAGAATCAAATGAGAAGATAGAAGAATCTGAGAGAAAGGAAGAGAGTAAGAGAGAAGAAGACAATGCCAGTAAAGAAGATAATGATGCTACATTTTTGGTAAGCCTTTTTTTATT
Source organism: Oxyria digyna (assembly GCA_029168935.1). NCBI lineage: Eukaryota > Viridiplantae > Streptophyta > Magnoliopsida > Caryophyllales > Polygonaceae > Oxyria > Oxyria digyna. Next base: position 10,345,266 of record JAPVLV010000010.1, on the reverse strand, counting down.
GTGCATCAGTTTTAATTTGAATGTGCATTAAATTTATTCTAAATGTGCATCAATTTCATGAAACAGAAAGAGTTGGAAGACCACATTAAGAGCAGCCAAAAACTTGCTCTTGAAATCAGGAGATATGTTGAGAGAGTGTCTAAGGCTCCAGAACATTTGGCCAAGAACAATCTGTTCAAGAAGGTCAACGAAGCAATATACAAAATGTTGAAAGTCAAGGTCTCTCTATCAGAGGAGGAGTCACAAGAGGAAGTGGAGGTTAATCCAACCTTGAATGAAGAAATGTTTTGGGATGAAGCTTCAAAGTGCCTAGAAGAAATCGAGAAGACAATAAAGGCAACAGAGGTTTATAATCGAGAAGACATTCCTTCATTCAGTTTGGGATTAATGGTACTCCACCAAGACAGATCCCTCATATTCCTATGCATGATATAGGCTCAAAGTTTTATAAACGCACTTCGTTCAGGGTAATGGACTTAAAACTTTTGTGCATCAATATTACTCTGAATGTGCATCACTTCTGTTATTAATGTGCATCAAATTAATACTAATTAACATTTAAAAATATTCTGCTTTTTTTACAGATTCCTAGAGAAGTAGTAATGAGGTCAAACAATGAAATGGAATCTGAACCTTCTACCACTGTTGATGCTGAGTTGGAAAAGCAGCCATCAACAGATATAGATGTGCAGGTATTCTAAAATGTTCTCTCTCTTTTTTCTTCTAAATGTACATCAGGTTTCTAATAAATGATCATCATATTTGCTATGTGTTCAGCAGGGAATTGCTGCATCTATTGTAGAACAAGTGCAACAAATGGCACAAGAATGTGGGGAGGACTTGACAGAGAAAGAAATTTCAAAGGAACATGAGAAGGAAGCACTGCCTCAGATTAATGTGGAACATGAGAAGGAACCACTGCCTCAGATTAATGTGCATAACTTTAATTCTATATGTGCATCAATCTTATCTAAATGTGCATCAGTTTGTTGATAAAATATTTTATTTGTTGAATAGGAATCACTGCCTGAGAAGATGTCAGAAACAATGCCGATGACTATTGATAGCGAGGAACCACCACAACAAACAGAGAGGGGGGAAGAGACGGAGAAGGTAATTTCAAAGGAACGTGAGATTGATATTGGAAAGGTAAGAAATGTGCATCAATTTATTGAAAATGTGCACTGGTTTGGTGTTAAATGTGCATCAATATTATAATATATGTGCACCAATTTTGGTATGAATGTGCATCAATTTGTTGATATATAATTTTATTGTTGAATAGGAAGCACTTCCTGAAAAGATGTCGGAAACGATATCAATGCCAATTGATCCCAAGGAACCACCGCATGTGGATGCTGGAAAGGAAGTTGGGAAAGAAGTTGAAAAGGATGTCATAAAGGATGCTGGAAAGGAAGTTGCAAAGGAAGTTCCGAAAGAGGTTGCAAAGGTTGTCGGAAAGGAAGTAATTAAGGATGTTGATGCAGGGAAATCAAAAAGAAGCCAAACAGTCACATATGCCCTTAAATCACCATACAAGGAGAGGAAGGTAAATATAATGGAGAGACCATCAACAATTGAGAGCAAACTGTTCAATTGGATTGTTGTAGATGGAACGGAACCAGAATGTATTGTGGTAAAAACAGAAGAAGTGCAACTTACCAAGAGACGGTTCAAATGCATGAAATTTAACTCATATATGGAAGAAGATGTGATTGACTGGTGGGTAAGATTGCTAAACCACAAAGAAATGATCAAGAGTGATGATAAACCACTACGATATTTCCCCGACTTGAATACTACGGTAAGAATATCTTCTTGTTGTTCTCCACAATAGTACTAAATATTATAGAAAATGCATTTCTGAATAAATCTTTAAACTCTTTTTTGCTAGACTTATCCTCTCATGGACTCTGTGGAAATTAAAAATGGTCAATCATGGTTCAATGAAAGTATGGATAAAGGCATAAAGAAGCTGCACAACAAGAAGGTGGATGATATACAACTGGTAAGATTTTGCTGTTAATTGTGCATCATTTTTATAATATATGTGCACTAGTTTTGGTGTGAATGTGCATCAGTTTGTTGATATATAATATTTTTGTTCTTTTGTGCAGTTTGTCTTCCCCATTTATCAGTCAGAACACTTCTATGTCATCGCTATCAATCTCACAAAAGCCAGATATGACATCCTGGACAACTCGTCCAAGAATATGAGCATGAAGAACAAGTATGGCAATATTCCCTGGAAATTGGTAAGTATTTACAAATGAATGTGCATCAATTTACTTCTGAATGTGCATTAGTTTTATACTGAATGTGCATCAGTTTACTAAATCAATTTTCATCATTTGATCAGAGGAAATATTTTGCAAGCTACTTAGAAAGTCATGGTTTAGTGGGAAAAGCATCAATAATTCGAAACTAGAGGAAGATGCCAACTCAAAGAATAGCGATGCCATGGCGAGACACCAAAAACAAAGTAGACTGTGGTATTTATGCTATGCGGCACATGGAGACTTATTTTGGAGCTGGAATGACAAACTGGGAAAATGATCTGATTCAGGGGGATGAGAAACAAATGCAAACAATCCGCATTAGGTACTTGAAAGAAATGATTGACAACAAGTACAACCTAGTGGGAAAAGATGTTCTTTCAAAATTGAAGTACTAATTTGTAAGATGTGTGCTTGTTTTGTGTCACTTAGACAGTTTGAATCGTTTTGTGTGCTTGGGGCACTTTGACACTTAAACAGTGCAACAAATTGTTAACAGGGTGCAACAAATTGCTTCACAATGTGCATCAAATTGCTTAACAATGTGCATCAAAATGCCTAACAATGTGCATCAAACGCTAACAATGTGCATCAAAACACCTAACAAATGTGCACCAAAACGCCTAACAAATGTGCATCAAAACTTAACAATGTGCTTCGAAAATCTTCACAATACGCATTGGAGTGCTAAACAATGTGCGCCAGGAAATGCATAACAAATGTGCATTAAAATTCTAAACAATGTGCACCGATTATCTGAAGGATGTGCATCAAAAGTCTTAATAGTGTGCATCAAAAAAAGAAATGTGAAAATCAAACAACTGGTAAGGATTCTGGCTTGAACTTGCATGTCTTCTTGTTGTGACCAGGCTTTTGACAGATGCTGCAAACCCTTTTATCCTTTGATGAACCAATGATGACATTCTCAGAAATGCTTTTTAACCTACCTTCTTTTGGCCGGCCCTTGTTCTTGGATTGAGGAGGTGGAAGAACAAAAATTTCCTCTGGAATAGGACCAAGGAATGTCTCAAATCTACTCATCTTCCTCTTGCTAGGTGAATCAGTATTAGCACATGCTTCTCTAGAATACACTTGTTTCTTCTCCTTGATCAAACTCAAAAGATCTTTCAACTTTTCAGGGTTATCATCAATCATATTAATGCAACAATGGATTTCAGAGAGCAACTCAAATACCAGAACTTTCTTATCATCCAAATCATCACTACCATTGAAGACAACCCCATCAATCTCAAAAGCAGGCTTCAAAGATGATTTTTTTGTCCACCTAGGGTTGATATATTTCTCAGGCAACTTAATCTTGAGATTATTAAACACCATGAACATATGACGACATGGTATACCCATGTTCATAAACAAGTTGCAAGAGCAACTAATATCTTGAGTTGTTATACTATGGCGCACAACACATTCAGGGCCAATAGTACCACTCACATGCCAATATTTAACATCATCTTGAGTGTTGAGATCTGTCAGACGACAATCATATACTGAAGCAATTATTTCTTCCTGCACATCCTTGAAGACATTAAGCGTATAAACTGATGCACATTCAACTTCAATAGGCATATTTGTCTCATATATTGGAACTAAAGTGCATGATTCCATGTCAATCTTCCTTTTATTGTGACGTTGTGCATCAATTGCATTATCAAATTGCAACAAAAACAGAATCAAAGACGATGATCGTCCAATGAAGTTGGAGAAGAAAGAATTCTGACTTTTTGACCTAGATGTTGTCCTTAGCAAACCACCCATATGATAACCTTGGAAGAATGCAGGAATCCAGTATTGACGCAAATCAAAGATTGTTTGCAACCAAACATTTTCCTCAAGCCTAAAGTCAGTAATAATAGAACGCCAAGCTTCCTCAAACTCAAGGGCCCTCAAATCATTACTCCACACAATAGAGTTAAATCTCGTCCTAAAGTCTTCCGTTAATGATGAATCAAGCTTAACCTTAACAGGGACCTTAAACATAATGTGCCACATGCAGAATCGATGAACTACGTTGCTAAACACCTGCTTAATAGCTGCTTTGACTGCGGCGTCTTGATCAGTTAGTAAAATATATGGCTCATGCCCCATAGCCTTTTTGAAGTTCTCAAACAACCACACATAAGAAGCAATGTCTTCTTTCAACAATAAGCCAAACCCAAAGGTAATAGAGCTCTTGTTATTATCAACTCCAGTAAAAGGAACAAAACCCATATCATACCTATAAGAAATCAAACAAAAAAGTGTCAATGTGCATCAAAGTTGCATTGAAAGTGCACCAATATGATCTATATGTACATCCGTTTCGTTCTGAATGTGCATCAACATTGCATTCAATGTGCACCAATATTTTCTATATGTGCATCAGTTTCGATACGAATGAGCATCAAATATTTAACCATGTGCATCAATAATAATAGAAGTGAAAAGTATGAAAATAGTACCTGTTTGACTTATAAGTCGCATCCGCTGAAACAACATCACCGAAGAAAGAAAAACTCTTGCGTGAAATAGGATCTGAATAAAAAAGTCTGCAAAGTTGATTCTGATCATTTACTTCATAATCAAAGTAGAATGCCTCACATCTCTCATTTCTTCGAAACAAATTGTCAATAAGCATTTGGCCATCACATCCAATCATGTAAGTATTCAAGTCTCTCTGAAAATTCTTGAAGTCCACAAGTGTAGCACCCACATTTGAATAAGAACCAACATAATTCTTGAACAGCTTGTACGCTTTCCTAGTGCCAATATTTGTTTTTAAGCAATTGATGATGAAATCTTGATGAAAAGGAGTGAGTTTTCTGTTGTCCGGTGCAAAATGTCTCTGCGAAAGAGGTAACAACGGATGGTTGTGACGTTCTTCAAACATTTTCAAACAAAATCCTTCCCTTCCTGCTTGTCGAAATATAAAATGTGCAGGACAGCCACAACGATTAGACCTCCTCCTTCGCTTAGGCTCACTGTTTTCACCATTAGAAGGTTTGTATGGACCCAAATATCCTTGCCTATTACAAACAAGATACCGCCACAGTTTAGTACCATCTTTCGCCTTTGTTCCAGTAGCTTTTCTCATAGTAAAACCTACTTCAAGAGAGTAAAACTTGTAAAATGCTTCAGCTGCATCATAGTTTGCAAACATCTGCCCCTCATATGGCTTGATATCATCACTACAGATCGGGACGTAATAGGTTGTATTATTTGGCGAAACAGTAACAACAACACGAGCTTCATCTCCTATAGTTAAGAAAACAAACCAAATAGTTAAAAGGATTGAAACAGTGTGCATCATTATAAAACACAATGTGCATCATTATAAAACACAATGTGCATCAATATAGAACACCATGTGCATCATTATAATGCAAATGTGCACCAATATGGTAGTAATGTGCATCATATATTAGAGAGAGTAACACATAAGCAACCAATGTGCATCAATATAGAGCACAATGTGAATCAATATAACCAAAATGTGCACCAATATGGTAGTAATGTGAATCAAGTTCATTGAGAATGTTCATAATGATTCATAACATTGCGTTGTGCATCAAGTTCAACAAAAAGTTCACCAGTTCACTTGGATTTGAGTATGTTTGATCATATAAAACTTCAAAATAAACAGAGGAGAGCAATCGATAGAAAAATTGCAAAAGGATAAGAGCCTACAACCTGAATTCATGAGAAATTGAAGGAGATTTGAAGATTGAAACCCCGAAATCTGCAGGATAAACAAAAGAGCGTAAACATTCATGAGGAAAACAAAACAGACAAAAAAAAAGACGAAAGGAAGAACGATTAATTACAGGAAGACAAAAGGAAGAACAAGAGCGAGCTAGGCTTAGGAAGACGGCAGGAAGAACGAGAGCAAGCAAGCTAGGGCTGGAAGCGTGGGGGGAAAGAGATCGCAAGAGTAATGTAACAGAAAGGAGAGAGAGAAAAAAGAAAAAAAATAAAATTAATGCGTTTCACACGCGCGATCACACGCGCGGGATCTCAGCCATTGAACGCATTTCAGATCGACGGCTGTGAGTCGTTCTCAGTTCTCACCGGGATTAAGTTTCCCACACGACACTTTCCCTTCTTTAAAGGGGGATTAATTTATTAACTATTAAGATATAGAATACTCCCTCCCCTCCGTCCCTATATAATAGGGAGATTTACTTTATTGTTTCCCATGATTGTATTCCTTTTTTCATTTGAGCGTGAATTCCATAATAAAATCTCTTATAGAGATAAATAAGAATAAATCTAAGCGTATGCCTTGGCATCCAATGACTTAAATTAAACTAGCTACTTGTGGTGGTCCGGCGGCCTCCCGACGACCACCCGACAACTTCCCGACGATCACCCGGTGGTTGTCCGGTAGAGGTCCGACGGAGGTTCGGCGGCGATCCAGCGGAGGTCCGGCGGAGGTCCAACGGCGGTCCAGCGGAGGTCCGGCGGCGGTCCAATAATAAATGAAAAATTTAAAGTATAAAAATAAATGAAAATTTAAGTCTAATTCAAATTGGTGAACATTTAAATATAATGTGATGAACATTGTGTTGTTGAACATTTAATTATAATGTGATGAACATTCAGTAGAATATATCAAATTGAGCGTTTATCAACATTTTGATGAACATTTATGAACAACGTGATGAACATTTAAGCTAATTGTACTGAACTTTTGAGTAATGAACATTTTATTAAATGCTTGTGAACATTTAAGGATGTTTGATGAACATTTAAGTATGTGATGATGGACATTTAGGTAATTTTTTATGAAGATCAAGTGTTTTTTTACTCGAAATTATATTAAAAAGTGGTGTTCCACATAAGTGGTGGTCCGGCGGTCCGACGGTGGCTTGATGGTGGGTTAGTGGTGGTGCGGTCGTGGTGGTCTGGTGGTGGTCCGGCGGTGGTCTGCCGTTTGTCCAAATAACATAACCATTTAAGTGTTATAAACTTGGTGAATATTCAGTTGATGAACATTTAAGTATAATGTGATGAACATTCAGTTGGTGAACATTTAAGTATAATGTGATGAACATTCAATAGAGTATATCGAATGAGCATTTATCAACATTTTGATGAACATTTAAGATCAACGTGATGAACATTTAAGCCGATTGTAATGAACTTTAAGTAATGAACATTTTATTAATTTCTTGTGAACATTGAAGTATGAGATGATGAACATTTAAGTATGAGATGATAAACATTTAGGTTATTTTTGTTGAAAATTAAGTGTGTTTTTAAAAGAAATTATATTAAAGTGGTGTTCCACATAAGTGGTGGTCCGGTGGTGGCTTGATGGTGGGTCAGTGGTGGTCCGGTGGTGGTTCGTCATTTTTCCAAATAACATAAGTGTAATAAACTTGGTGAACATTTAAATATAATTTGATGAACATTCAGTTGGTGAACATTTAAGTATAATGTGATAAACATTCAGTTGGTGAACATTTAAGTATAATATGATGAGCATTTAAGTATAATACGATGAACATTTAAGTAGAATGTGATGAACATTCAGTTGATGAGCTTTTAAGTATAATGTGATGAACATTCAGTAGAGTATATACAAATGAACATTTATCAACATTGTGATGAACATTTATGAACAACGTGATGAACATTTAGTAATAAATAATTTTGTAATATTTGTGAACAATTTTATACATCTTTGTGACAATTTTATTCCGGCGAGGCCTAAAGGTGATCCGGCGGTGGTCGGAGGTGGTCCGGCGGTGGTCGGAGATGGTCCGGCGGTGGTCGAAGGTGGTCCGGCGAAGGTGACAACGCATGACAAGGGGTGACACGTGTCATCATATGGGCTTTCGGATCTCTCTTAATCCAATGGTCCACAATCATCTATATATATATAAGTTGGTTACTCTTGAACGAAAGTAAATGAAATCGGTACCTAATTAATGTATGAACAAAACCCTTCTCCTCTCATCATAAACATGTAATCTAAAACTTTCATTTTCTCTTAATTCAAGCTATACAATTAATATCTACAAGTCTTTATATTCTTCAACTCAATGATATCATATTTAGCTAATGAATGTACTAAATTAATAATCTTTAATACTAAATAATTGTTAATATATTCAATAATAAATAAATATAATTAATAATTTTTAAATCTCTCTCTATATAAATTGGTTGGTATTGTCCAAAGTAATGAAGTTGAGAATCTTTAAATGTCTAATAAAATCATAACTCAGTGCTTAAATGGTTGATATCTCTACCATTTTCATCTTTTATTCGCTCTTCGACTCCAATCCGTATGGCGATGAAGAGCAATTCAAACATCGTCAACGACCGTGTGATTTGGTACATATATAAGATATATTATTTTTTATTAAAAATTACTCCAAAAATACATATATGAAAATAATATCTTAAGTATACAAATATCGACAAAAATAAAAACGTCTTTGCAGGAAAATAATCTAGTTCTCATTTATCATTTTAACAAGTATTATTACATGACACTTTTCCTTTTCATTTTACCAAAATTAATTTTTTTGAATTTATTTATATTTTACTCTCTTTTTTTTGAAAGGAAAATTTATATTTTACTTTTTCATAGTTATTAAGATTATCCCATATAATTTATAAGATTTGACAACAAAAAATCAGAAATATATAATAAAAAAAAGGCTACTCTTCGCGCACCCGGATAATGACTGGGGCACCTCCAAATAGTCAAAATGGACAAATATGACCTTTAGTCCGATAGAATTGTAATTGAGAAATTAAGAATATGAGATTTTCCAGTGTTTCGACGAACTTTGACAATTTACAGGGTAAGTACGTATGATTCAATAAACGAATTCAGATTTAATTGCACAACAATTTTATACACAATCTGTCAACAAAAAACTTAACGCTCAAATTAAACAACAACCAGAGGAGCCACAATAATTGCTGTTAATAGTCATCGTCTTTCGCCCTCCAACGAAGTTCAATCAGAGGAGTCACAATTGGGTTTTAATCTATTCTCTACACTTTGATGGTTTGATTATGATGACAACTTAGTCAATTAAGACTTCTGGATGCAACAAAGAGACTAGAAGATTGAGAAAATCGAACTCCCCTTGACATCAGCATATTGCAGCACCATGTCTCCTGTCTACCGTTGCCAGGCCGGTGAACCATCTCCTCTTATTGTAATTGATGGTTTTAGTCATTGTTTGTTGTTTATCTGAAGAATTGCGAGAGCAAAGGTTGAGGGAGGTCATGACATGTACTCCGTAAATTTTAACTAAGGGCATTTTTGTCCACGTGGGGGTGTAACTTGTCATTTTGGGGTGCATGAAGAACCTCCCTAAAAAAATTACAACATTTAATCAATTATCTCAAAAAAAACATATTAAATTATAAAATGTGGTTAAAAGTTATTATTAAATGACGAAAAAAATGTGAACCTATTTTATGTCCTAGCTCCACCAACCTTCATTTACAAATTAATCATTTCTCTGTATTTTCTTAGGATATCTCCAATAGTTTGTTATAAATGGAGATAACAAATTTATAGCAAAATCAAACACCAATAGCAAGTTAAAATGGACAATAATAAGAATATTCTTTCAGAGATTCTTTATATTTTCAAATCAATTGCTAAAGTTGACGATGTATTAAATTTTTATTTAACAAATAAATTAATACAACGTAAGAATGTTGAAATTATGTTAAGAAAAAACAAAATTTAGCGTTTATTATTAGGTACAACTAGCTTTATTCCCGCGCCATGCGCGGAATTTGCACAAAGATTTTTATTACTATGTATTTAATTTATAAACACATAGGGATAACATTAATATAAATAAAAGTATGCATTATATAATTATATTTACTTTAATTGATTTGAATCAATATTTTGTATATAAAAGAAATTTCAATTGAGTTATATCTTTTATATTGATATACATTTAAATAAGAAAATGATATCAATAGATTTAGGATAGTGATCTTTGTATATATATTTTAATCTATTCGTGTTCAAATATTATCATTAGAATTAGATTAATTATCTTCAAATATAAATATTTAATTTTTCATTTTGGAAAAAATAACATATATTTTGATAACGTGACATTGCTTATTGAAAAGTAGGTAACATGACATAACTAATTATTAAATATAGTATTTCAGTGGTTATATAGAGAGTTTCACGTGTCATGTCATTTTTAAGGTCATCCACAATGTAGGACCTTGCGCGAAGGAAAGAGAACCACACAAAATAAAAATAAAAACTTGAATTGGGTTTTTCGTCCGTGAATGGCCTAAGTCTATGTCTTAAGCTAACCTTCAAAACATAATAAGGATTGAAAACCATTAATTTGAAATTGCAAAATATAGCCCGGTGCTTTATTCAAACGCAACCTGGTTTCTCGCGTTACGCGAGGGACGTGTTTCTCGCGTTACGCGAGAATAGCAAAAATATTAACTTTTAATCTCGCGTTATGCGAGAAGCACGTCCCTCGCGTAACGCGAGAATAAAATTTTAAATTTTTAATATTTTTGTTATTCTCACGTAACGCGAAAAGCACGTCTCTCGCGTAACGCGAGAAACCAGGCTGCGTTTGAATAAAGTATCGGGCTGTATATAAGAACTGTGAAAATATATCCCCTCCTCGGCTCTATCTTAAGGCCCTAATCAGCATCACCGTGTAGTCTTGAAATAAATAAGTCGTACGCAGTGGGATGAACGGAATTTCAGGTCTGCTGTCTACTACTTGAACAATCGATCCCTTCGCCAAATAGTCTGAGGTACAAGAAATTCTTCGATATTTCTATTCACTGTTTCTATTTTTTCCGTGGGATATCGTTGTAACCTCGTATATGATCAAAGAATCCGACTTTAACTTTGGGAATTTCATAGAATCTGTAGAAATCAGCTGGGAGTTGCTTAGAATTTCGGAATCCGTGGTTGATAAGCACGTTTGATGCCTGATTACGAAGCTAATAAATGATATGCTGGATTTTTTATTTTCGAAAGCCAACTGTTCGATGAAATGCCCCACTGAACTTTTTTGCTTGTTCTTTAACGTGTTTGTGAAAAGGAAAAGCGAGTTAATTGAGTGGGTAACGATAGGTAATGGGGAGCGAGAATGATGCCTTCAAGAATGCCCAGATTGTTGATGCGCGAGCCAGGAACATCAGTCACAATGTCCGCTGCACAGAATGTGGGAGTCAGTCCATTGAAGATTCACAAGCTGACGTTGCTATCCTCCTTAGAAAGGTATGAAGTTTTATTTGACTGTTGTTATGCTCTCATCTAAGTTGCCAACTGTTGTCTGTGATTACGAGGACCAGCAAGTGAATTCTATGGGTTTAACTGCAGATGAACAATGATGAACTAGAAGCAGTAAAAATTTATCATGTATTTTAAGTCATTACTACTCATTATGGTCATTCCTATGTGCAGCTTATTCGTGACGAGATTCATTCCGGAAAATCTGATAAAGAGATCTATAAGAAGCTCGAAGATGAATTTGGGGAGACTGTGCTTTACGCCCCAAAGTTTGACATGCAAACTGCCGCCTTGTGGTTGTCTCCTGTTAGTTTTCAGACCCTTAATCACGACCATTTTTAACTGAGATATAATGTTGTTACACATCTGACGTCATCTCTCATGTGGTGTTGGGAACCAGCTTCTCGTTGCAGGTGTGGCCGCTGGAGCGTGGGCATACAAAAAACATAGGCAAAGGACGAATGTTCACATCATGGCTTTAAATCTTGTTCGAGGTGTCCCGTTAACTCCAAAGGAGAAAGAAACAATGCTTGAGCTTCTCACTCCTCCTCCTAGTGCTTCTATCTCTCCATGGTGGACTAGGCTGCGTCGCTCGTAAATGAGGAATTTTTTCTATATTTCCGTGAATTTTTTCGAGTTGATTTGTTTTGCTGAACAAGTGGAGTCCATGGCTTCACTCTTTTTCAAGTTTATTGTAAGTTTTTTATCCATGTTGCTTATAATTGAGCTCGTAACTTGTCGTGAAATTATTCTTCTGTCACCCATGATTAATGAGAGTCACTCAGGCAATTGATGTATGTGAACTTGTCCTAAAAGTTGGTTATACTGCAATTCAATTGTTCTAATCTTACTGTTTACATCTTATATCATCTGCTTATATTGATATCAGTATGATTGTGAAATTAAGATAATTGAACGAGATAGATTTTCTTGCTATTGGATCTTGTACCAAGAGTCTGGCCATCATTCTTGATTTTGTCAAAGAAGATTGTCTGAGGATTTTGTGTGGATACGTGATGTCTTTTGTATTAGTAAATTGGTCAGCACTCATTAACTGTGCTTTTACCTTATGGGTGTGCACGTGTGTGTGGCTGTCAGGAAATGTCATTGCTTACATTCTGCAGGTGCCTGTTTTTCTTGGTATATTGTACTACAAGTTAAATCTACAGTATTAGATTACCCCATTGACAAGGAAGTTTTCCTCATTCCTTAATCTGATAACTTGCAGGTGAACAATAATTGACTCATGAAATTAGTTGCAGCATTTTGGTTAGTTCCTCTATCTCTTTTTCTCCCTTATGTCTTTATACCCGAATAAAGATTATATTTTTTTTATCATTCCTACTTAAGTTGCAATTGAAACCACATCATGATCACAAAGAGCATTGCAGTTTAATTTCTAAAAATTAAGATCAGTGAGACACCTGCATCGAAGTTTACTGGGATAGTCATGAAGAAATCTTTATAATGGAACAAAACAACTCAAATCTTTTTCATATTCCATTCCATATAGACATTATATTATACATTTATCAAACATACTATCTTCTTACTAAGAAAATAACAGGAACCCCCAACACCCTTCAGACTACCACTTCCAGCACAAATACAACAACTCCCAAAAAAATGGAAAAAAAAACCAAACCAAACCAAACCAAACCAAACCCAAGCCATCTATTTTAAAATTCAAAAGCATTTCCAAAGATAAAATCACCAAAATCACCTACCAACACCATTTGCTAAGCACACAACACACTATACATGACATCTTTTAAACACACCTTAATTCTTTTCATCTGCAGAACCCTTCTCATCTGTGACCTTGTTCCTCTGCTCCCCCTCACAAGGTCCATAAGCCCAGCTACAGATAAAATAGTAAAGCAAGCTCACAAAACTCATCACTGCCAAAAGCCAGTAGTAATAATCAATATGTCCCTTGTTAATATCTGTTGCAACCCAACTGTCTTTCCCTCCACTCTTTGTGATGTCGTCAACCATACTAAGTATGGCGCTTGCTAGTAGACTAGCAACTGCCATCCCGAGCCCGAACAGGGCTGTTGCTATACTTGACATGCTCTTGGGAAATTCAGAGTAGTAAAATTCTGTTTGTCCAATTGCATTGAACGCCTCTGCTAAACCATGTAGAGCATATTGTGGAATGAGCCAAAATGCTGACATCATCTTAGGATTCCCGTGAACTGCCCCATGCCTTCGAGTGCTTTCTACAATGGCTGATACCACCATTGCCATGAAGCTGCAGAAAAGCCCGATCCCCATTCTTACTTTGACACTAATTCTAACAGGCTTTCCTCTAAGTTTTGATGCCAATGGGAGGAGGAGACGGTCGTAGATGGGAATCCATAGAACTATGACTATGATTGCAAACATACCAAATGAACCAGCTGGGACTTCGAACTTGGATGATAGGTGTCGGTCCATGGAGTTTGCTTGGACGAGTTGGAATGTGTTTTGGCTTGTGTTGACTGATAGCATGAGTCCCGAGGACCATATAGGGAGCACCCGAATTAGGGATTTTAGCTCTTCAACTTCCTCTACTGTCGTCAGCCTCCATGGATCCTTCGCTGACCCATCTAAGCAGATATCTTTCTCAGAGTCTTGAATCAAACACGCTCGATTCAGGAACCTAATCCCAAAACAAAAAACATAAGCTTATACAACATCAAGTACTAAATCAAAACGCATCAATATAAACCAAATATTACCTCAGCTTGTTACTTGGGACGCTTAGCACCGAATCCTTTTTATGATAGTATTGAGCATTGGAATTCAAATGGGGTAGACGAACATTCCTATTCCTGTATGTGGCCACTATGACTTGCCCGAAGCTGGTGAACAAGCTCTTCTTCGGCTGTATCTTAACATACAATGGGGAAGCAATAAAGAATATCAAGATTGAAAGAATCATGAGTGCTGCTGGAACTCCAAACCCTATCTTCCAACCCGCATGATCTTGGATGTAAATGATAACCGTCAAGGCAATCACAACAGAAAAACACGAGCAAGCGTAGTACCAATTGAAGAAAGTCTCTAGGACCCTTTCATTTTTAGGGTTATCTCTTTTGTCAACTTGATCTGCTCCAAATGCCTGAGAACACGGCCTAACGCCTCCAGCACCAATAGACATTAGAGTGTAGGCTAGGACTAGGATGGAATACTGTGAGCCTGTAGGTGATTTGCAGGTCCCGCTTGCCAGGTTGCAAGGCGGTGGCTTGGATTGTGGGATCATTGCAGTTAGCCATAGAACAACCACACCCTGCAAAAAAAAACATTAAAATAACTATGTTTGAGTTAAGGAAAAAATAGGAACAAAGATTTTTTTTTGTATCTTGTGGGTTTGTTGTTGCTGTTTGATTGAAAGGTTTCACCACTAAGGTGAAAAGTAAAAACAGAAGAGGCATTATAGAGAAAAGACACACAAAACCATACAATTGAAAAAAGCTCTCTCCATAAGAACAAGAACAGGCTGCCAAACACATGAGATCAGTTTTCCCAGCTGGCTTTATTATTCTTCTCTCAGATTCCCTAATTATTGACCCTCGTGTTCATTAGAAAGGGATTGAACATGTCATCATGATAAAAGACTTTATCCTTTTTCCTTCTTGGATGAATGTGTGATCTTATAAGATCACTTCTCTATATCCACTAATTCCATACTGTGCAGAGCCTTTTTCGAAGTGATGATAACAAAACCCTACGGAGTAATTGATTTTGTTTACCTGCTCTTTAGATCTACAGCACTAGTGAAATAAGTCAGCCGGTTTTTTGGGGTTCTGCAGATGTCTTGTAGTGACCAAAGCGTGTGAACACAGAACAGAGTTGTGTGTGTATTCCTTCTTTTGCAGCCTTTTGTTTCCCATGTGATCATTTTCCCTCAACCTCTCTCTCTTCAATTACTTAAACTCATTAACCAATTTACACTCTCTCTGATCATCCTTTCACTATATGAAATTAAGGAGTATGTTGGAACGTAGAAGACCTAAATACCTAATTAAATACTACCTCCCTTTAGAACAAAAGATTTTTTGATACACAATTTTTTAATACTATATAATCATGGAAAGTGCTAATCTAACCTTAAAAAGTTTGAGAAAAGAAATCACTGTTTGGAAATGGTACTGTACTACTGTTCTACATTTACTCTTTACCCTCTATATGAAGTAAAATATTTTATCATTAATTTGAAGCTATTTGTGGTGTGTGTGTGTGTGGTTCTTTTTAGTCACATCTAACTGTGGTGAAAGCCTATCAAGAATCTGCAAAGCCCTCACTTTCATGCAAGACCTTTGCACTTTTACCCAAAAATCTTTAATTGATGTAGGGAAAGAAGAAACCACTTAAAAGTATAATCTTGTTTAAGAGAACAAATCTTTATTGACTCCTCGACACTAACTGTTAGTTTAATCATTTCCTCTAGAAATTTCACCATAACCCCATGTTACCCCATAAGGCCACAACCCATCCTTGATGGATGCTACGGAGTACAATTTATTTTTAGAAGAAAAAAAAAATAGTCAAAGATTACATTTCAAGCATCCAACTTCCCATTTCCTTTAGGTGGTGTTTGATTGTGAGGTTAATAATGTATTAAGTCACCTTCAACCCAAACCACAAACTATCTATACAACCCGATTCCTAATTCCAACAGGAACCGAAAATTGGAACAAAGAAATGACCTAAATATGAATCGAGTTAATTCGGGAGAAAATTGTTACCAGGAAGCTGGAGATTGAGCCAAATCCAATGGTGAGGAATCTTCCAAGAAATGAATCAGCAACAAAAGCACCAACAATTGGCATGAAATTTGTTCCAGCTGACCAGAACAGGAGAAGATTTGTTCCTCTAGCTAAGCTCATCTTGTACTCCGTCATTAGGTACATTATCATGTTCGGCAACAGCCCATAACTCGCAACCTTCTCCAGCGACTCATTCACTTCAAATCAAATTGACCCACATCAAAAATCAGGTAAAGTTTCAATCTTTTTAGCTTAGAATTAAGTGAAAGCAACTGAAATTAGGGGAGAATTGAAGCTTACCAATGATGAATGGCATAGTAATTAGGCCACCTTTTTTCTTCTGTGGATTGTCATGGTGGACATCTCCTTCTTCTTGTTCTAGTTGCAGGTGCTGGGTGATTTTTCTCTGATTTTCTGAAGGTTCCTCCATTTTTAGGTTTCGGTGAAGGTATTGAGTTCAGAAATTGGGGAGGAGGGCTGAGTGTGAGACAGAGAGGGAGAAAGCCAGAGGTGGTGTAGTGTATATAAATATATGTTGAAATGGGCACTTTTTTAATTTCTCCTAAAATAATAAAATAAAATAAAGTATTTTGGTTTGTACACCCTCCGTTCCATTATATAGTTCCGGTTTTTATTTAAGGCGTCCCGAAAAGTTCTTCTCATTCCCCCTTCTTTCCATTTTTATCCTATCTTTTCCTCAAAAACTACACCTATTTCTCTTCTCTTACACACTTTTCTACCTCAAAATTTACATAAAATCACTTTTTATCTTCTCTCCTACATAAAAACTCACACCCACTCACATTCTCTCTCCCTTTCACTTCACTTCTCTCAATTCCTTAATTCTCGTGCAAAAGCAACAATGAGCACTATAAAATGGGACGGATGGTAGTACAAATGTAGGTATGTGGATATACTCTCTCTGTCCCTTTTTTTGGGTCACATTTGGTACTATGCACAAAGATTAAGAAGAAGAAGAAAGACAAATTTGCATAAGGAATTGTGTCCAAACCCATTTCTCAACCAATTAAAACCAAGTTTACAAATTTAACAGCCAATGAGAATGCTTCATTTGAAGCACACGGATTAACAAAATTACAAGACCAAAATACCCTTACAAAATCTGTTTACAATCTTTATAACTGCACTAAGGCATTAACAGTATAAAACCCATAACTGAAGCTCACAACAGTTTCAACTGCTAAACACAAAACCGAGCAAAAAACTGAGAGCAAATAAAAAAACAGAGCGTTTACTGCTGCATCATTGTCGAAGGAGATGATGGCTTCAGCATTGATGTACAACGACGCTCAAGATCCTGATGATGACGACTCATTAAATAATGAGGAGATGGGGGACTTAGGAGAAGAACCTGCTTTTCCTTTGGATCTGAACCAAGAGCCTGCACCATCAGAATCCGAGGATCATGGAGAGGCAACCCAACATCATCAGCCTCCTACTCCCAGACTCAACAACAGCATGAAGATGCACATTCTGAATCACCTTCTCAACAAATCTTCAGGGGACAGACTTCCACATGGAGCCATCAATGAAGCTGCAGAACTGTTCAATGTGCACAGAAGAACTATTAGTAGGATCTGGACAGTAGCAATGAGACAGAAGGCGGCAAATCAAGCTTACACTATCAACACAAAGCATCACAATGCTGGAAGGAAGCGAACTCAAGCAGCAATTACAGCACTAAGCATGGGGGACAGAACATGTATCAGAGATTTAGCAAGCAAACTAGATATTCCCAAATCAGTTTGTCATAGAATGGTGAAGATGAAAATAATAAAGGCACACACAAATGCATTACACCCTGGTTTGAGTGAAGCTCGCAAGAAAACCAGGATGGAATGAATTCTCAAATCATGATAAACAGACTTCATCATAGACATTAAAAAGGGGACAGATTATTCTTATGCATGAAATCTCTGATTATTTATCAGACTTCCAATGCCTACAACATTATTATCACATCAGGTAAAGCACAGAAAATCACCAAATGAACCTCAGTTCATCAGATGAACAACCACAGATTATTCTTGACACATCACCAAATGTACCTCAGTTCATCAGATGAACAACCACAGCATTTCACAGATGAACAACCACAACATTTCACAGAAATCACCAAATGAACCTCAGTTCATCAAATGATCAACCACATCAGCATATTTTGGGACAAAATCACCAAATGAACCTCAGTTCATCAAATGATCAACCACAGTAGCAACCAAAATCACAGTTCAAGCAGAGTAAATAACCAGAAAACCAAAAACAGTAAACCCCATAAATACATTGTCTAGTTTACATACGCAAAAAATATCAAGTCCACATCTGGACTTCCATATAGGCAAAAATCAGTCCACACGAGGACTTCCACATACGCAAAAAATTACCATTGTTCTTAATCCAGTCAGATAACAAAAATTATAAACAAAGCCAAGAAGATGATGACTTAGCTAGATTTCTTCGGAATTGGATGCACAGTAGGAGTGGGAGACAGAGGGCGAGTCCGGGATGACCACGATCTCAGGGGACGGTGGAGGAGCAATCTCCGGGGACAGTGGAGGAGCAATCTCCGTCGTCGGGGTGTCGGGGATGACTATGATCTCCCGGGGACGAGAGAGCTCTTCGTTATCCGACAACTTCGACATCTCCGGCGATCGCTGCATGTCCATGGATTCCTTCTTCTGCTCCGGCGTCCACAGCATGTCGATGTCGATGTCCTCCGACGGATGGGTGGTCCAGGTGTGATCACCAACGCAACTGACACCCCACTTGCATGGGGGGATAATGAACAGCCCTCTCGACCGGAAGAAGTCAGCGAGGCATCAGGATCTGGAGAATCGTCTTTGAAAAAAAGATCCAGAGCCACCTCCGAGTCGTTGTTGACGGAGGATATCGATGGAGTCGCCGACAAAGGAGAGGATGGGTTTGAGACAGTGAGCGAATGATGCCCATCGGAGAGTGGAGGGGTGCCACTGTGGGTAAAGCTTTGAGAGGGCCTGGTATTAGTGGACGAGTCCATCGAAGAAGATCGACATAGAGATGGTGGAGTCGGTTACGGTTTCAAGAGAAGAAGATCGAGAGAAGAAATGAGAGAGGCGGGTGAGGGTTTTCAGATAAGGGAATGAGGGGAGAAGGTTAGGGTTAGGAGGTTATATAGGGGGATTAGTGAGCTAGTTTTTGGGCTTCGTTTTGGGCTGGGTAATGAGGTTAATTAAGGGCTAATTGTGTTTAATTAAGTTAAGTGGAGTGCCAGCTTATTGTAATTGTGTTTTTAAGTTAATTTTTTTTAAGTTAGCTAAGTAAAAATGGTGGAAATTTAATGGAGTTTTAGGTGGTTGGTGAGTTAATGGAGAAATATTAGATGTAGAAGATGATGTAGATGGTTGATGTGATTGATAAAGTAATGTTAGGATATGAATAAAATAAATTGAATAAGGGTTAAATGAAATGTGACCGAAATAAAGGGACGGAGGGAGTAGGTATTAAAATTTAAAAAAGTATTTTTCATATTAGAACTCTACCCCAATATAACGTGAGAAATTCATATTTTAAGACTTTTAAACAACCAAATCACAAATAGTTTCTCCTATATCCTGTATTTTATTTATTTTTCTTAAATCAGTTAATCTACTTCTTAATTTTACTGAGTTTTAAACTTATCAAATATATCTAGTACAGTGAGTATATTGGATTCTTTTATGAGTTTGGTATGATGAAATTTGATTATTTTGGAATATTAGATAGATACTACACCCCTAATGTTAGGCTTTATTTCTGTAATTGGTCCCCATGCCAGTGAATGAGCCATTCCTTTTAGACATGACAAGGTTTGCTAGGGTGGCTAAAAACCATAAGTTTCTTTTTATGCAAATTCTGCATCCTTTTATAAATACTTAAAAAAAACATTCATCCAATTAGCATTTCACAAAAGATACGAGTCAAAATGGGAGTTTGTGGAGGAAAAAAAGTTAAAGAGTAGACGAGGAAAAAGATGAATGTGTAGATGTGTACGATCGGAGATGTACAATTATGTTGTTTTGTTGGCATGGTACTTTGGATTTTAACACTTGGGATATTTTGTACTACTCCAGTTTTTATCTGCAAGCTTAAATTTTTTGATAAGTTAGGAATTGAATTGTTTTGTAAATTTAAGTTGCTTACCTGAAAAGGCTCTACATCTCGATCCTTTTGATCCTACTTCGATGAGATTGAGTAGCTTATGGAAAAAATAAACCAGACATTCAAGCTTTTTGTATTGTTTGGTATGCCGAACGGGTCCCAAAATATATATCTCATCTCATTTAAACATGTATGTCGATTAACATTTATTTCGTTAATATCTCTAATTAGTACTCATTGAGACAAATCAAATAAGATAGTATATTTTTCGTTATATGTCGAAATAAATCTACAAAATTCACTCGAATTGTGAATAATGTCAGAATAATGTCAGAATAATGGGACGAATAGAATAGTTGTTTAGAAATATTTATTCTAAAATATTAAAATGAACATTCTTCCTTGGGAAATATGCCAATGGAAGCAAAAGAGTTCCATTGACAGAATGATTGAATTCACACACAAAAGTTCACAATATCCTGTGTTTATTATATTATTATTATTCGTATCTATTGGTGTGTAACTGTGTATGAAGTTATGTGGTGAAATTAAACAAGATACACAAAATAATCTTTTTGAAAAAACTTTAGGGCTGGAAAACAATACAGTATGAAATAGTGACATTTTCACATGTCAGGTCTACTACTAGCGATGGTAATGGTAAAACAATTTAACATTTACCCTTTTGCGTGCACTTCACCTATTTGCGTTCAGTATACGTAAAAAACATTGGCCCTCATGTTTACACAAAATTATTACTGCCACTACTACTACTACGACTCACTATTATGTTCTGTTCATTAAATTATATGTTCTGTCAGACCTCCAAAAATAAAAATAATAGTGTTCAATGGAGTAAGTTTGGCCACCTTGTGTTCATATTAGCTACAGTCTATTATAGTATTATTATTAGTAGTACAGTAGTATTTTCTGCCGAGAGAAAAAAGATACTACTGTCTACAGTCAGGTTAAATTATTCTGAAGTTGTAATAAGTCAATAAGAATTGTCAACAATCACATATACCCTGATTTGATCTAACTTTAAATATTATATTCCTCCGTAGGATGAATTCTTTTTAGTTCACACGTTATAAGTTGTAGGGTTTGTGCAACTTACATGAGGTATTGGCTTTAGCTTTAGTGCAAATACGTGTTTTCTTGCCCATGTGTTTAGTTCTTATTTGATTTTTATTGTTAGAGCATCCCAATCATGACCGTAAGATTGAGTCTACAAGTTGAACTTTTATCAAAAGTATCATAAAACATATAAAATAATTCTATAGAATTAGCAATTAATTGAGTTGAGATGAAGAATTAAAGTCTCCGAATTAAAGTATCACTGTTTTGATTTTTCCTCTTCCTCTTCGTATTAATGTATGCCGTGTTTATATCCTTCCTCTTCTTCTTTAGAATTAGTTTTCAGCATCCTTCTCTCTTCCTCTTTATATCTTTCCCTCTTCCTCTTTATATCCTTCCCTCTTCCTCTGCCTCGACCCATTGTTTCACTTCCCACAAGTCGAATCGACCGCCACAATCCGCCCTATGGACGGCGAAACCCTAATGAGGCGTTTTCAGAGGAAAGAGAACGGTGTTCAAAAGGCGATTAGGGAAGGTGCCAAGAGAAACGATATTGGGGCCTCAACTCCTCTGTAATTGATTCGCTCCCGCTCTTCAACTTCGCCTCCATCATAGGCTCAAAATCAACCGGAGACTGCGTCGTCTTCGTCTTCAAGTTTGAGCCGCAAGATCAGCTATGTTTCCTCCCTGTCTGTTGCCATGCCTTCCACGCCGACCGCATCAACGCTTCGATCTCCAACAATCAGACCTGTCTGTTGTGCAAATCCTCGATTGTTATCTCCGAATCCGAGGTCATGAGCAAAATTCTCTCCCGAATCCACGTTTCCGGAGTTGCTTTCGCTCTTTATCGACACACGACCATTCGGTTTCGAGCAAGATTCCGACTTGCACGAGTCATCATCCTAACTTCCAACCCCAGATATTAGCCCTCTCTACTCTCACTTTTGTTAGCCAAAAAAACCCTCGATTGTTGTTGTTTCGTATTGATTCTGCTCAGGTATGCTTCCCTACTCCCTAGATTTAGAGTCCTAGGAGTAGAAAGTATGAGTTTTCATATGTGTATTGCTACTGCTACCATAACGTGATTGTCCGCTACTAACTCTACTTCAAAAAATTGGTGTGTTTGGCGATTTTCTGTTGTGTTTATGATGCATTTATAAAATTTCTTTGTTTGCACGTTTTCTTGATCGGTTTGATTCAGACTTTTGCGCGTGAAGTTTTCGGATTCCACCTCATCAACAATCATTTCAGGTAGAAACTTCATTATTCTCTAATCAGTTCTATTATTTGTCAACCTTGAGTGATCTAGGATATGTTTAATCGACGGCTTACTAACTGCAATTAAAGGGTTTTCAGTGGTGTTTAGTTGGGTATGGTTTTTGGAGATTGAAGGGTTAGTGCTGTGTCCTGGAGCTGGAGGGTCAATCCCAAGCGTTTTCATTAGATAGGGCCTCTCCTGAAAATGGATATTACAATGATATGAAATTCTGTAAGTAACAAGAAAACTATATGCAGGGCTTTTGATTATATATTGAACAAGATAAAGATATCATACACTTTCTGAAAATTGTGGGCTAGGAACTGTATCTGCAAAGCATGTGAACAATGGAGTTATTTGAGGAGAAGAACTGAACTCCGCAAGTACTGAAGCTGAAACATCTTCATCAATCACTTCTTCAAGACCAGGTACTGAAATTTCTTCTGCAAATAAAGCAAGTCATGTTTTTTAAGACTTCTTGATAACAATTCATACAAATTCAACAAAATGAAGTTTGATTACTTTATTTGTGCTTTTGCTAGCAAGAATCCTGTGATACCTGAATTTCACTACGGAATCATTGATGAAAAGAAGATGTCAGATGCAGCTGGTCCATTAAATTTGCAGTCAAGGAAACAATTGAAAATAATTAAAGTTCTCAGTAATATAAGTTTTTTTTTCCCAACTCACTCATGCTGGTTGTTTGAATGTTTTTTTGCAATTCAATGAATGGATCACAATGATTGAGTTTCCAAATTTTGTGTTGTAATATATAGACTATTTCAGTGCTAAATTGTTGCATTTTCTACATAATGAACAGTTAATTGATGGTTTAGGGATTGGTGGAAGAGATTTTTGAATGATATCGGATAAGTTTATCGCGCCAAAAGAAACAGGTGGCAGTGCACACACTTTGCCACCTGCAACATTTGCTTCTGACCCTTGGTGGCAAGGAGTTGGATATGATCCTGTTGCTAACGCTGAGGTGGAGGAAAATGCTTCAGATTCTTCCTCTAGAGATGATCGATCAGCTACAAGTGCTAAATTGAATGATAATGACGACAATGATGATGGTGATTCTTGTAGTAAGAACTCACAAGTATTTGGTTCTGTGCAGGCAGGTACAAGTTACTTCTCTTGTATCTTTACAGAATTAAGTTCAAACATTAATTTAATTATCTGTTTCATTGGAATCTCTTGTCATTGGAATTTAGTTCATCGTACTAAAAAAATTATGATATCATTTGTAACCGTTTTTTGTCGGACTCTCTTGATAAGGAAATATTTTATTTCTGCTCCCTAGAATTTTTCAGAATGTCGTTGCTCCTAAATTTATTGTTTCAAGTACATTGTTTTGCACTACCCTTCTTCTACCTTCAGCCGACGTAGTGATCCCTCCCTCTAATTCAATGCCTTCGTTCCTTTGGCATGAATGAGGTCTTCAATTGCAAGGAGTTACACCGGTCGACTGTTGTATCCTAACATCCGGTTGCTGCTAGAATTCCTCTCTTTGATCATGGCTATTAACCCCTTCCATACACATCCACATCACAATCCGACTTATCACAAGCTGCCAGGTTCATCATGCTAACCTGTTTTTTTCCTACTAAGATGTATTTTAGTTTTAAGCACGAGGAAATTCTAAATTCTAGCATGGGAAATTGGAAGAAGAGATGAGAAGAATTGAGGTTATTTTTTAACCTACTTCAGATTTTCATTAATGATTAGTTTAGTGTTTCATAAGCTTAATTTTTTTTCATAATGTAGTACGAACACTATGAATCACATATTGAGTTGAAGGTACTATGGTGGAAGATAGAGATGTTTCCATTTCAATTTTTTAGCATCTTTTTACATAATTAACTATTGAATGTATTGATTCAATAATGATATTTGACAGGTAGGTTCCTTTTGTATAGTGCCACAATATGCGGAACGTACTGTGCCGATATTTGACATATTTATGCTGTGTGTTTATGTGGAAAAAGAAGAAGAAAGGTGTTTATGGTAAAAATGATAATATCGGGCCACTCTTGCTGAGCAATCATGTGTCCCATTGCATCACGAATTGTAGCAATGAAAATGCATCTTTTCTACTTCCTCTTTTCTTTTCCTATTGGATTATTTATATATATATATATATGGTTCTTTTGTTTGATGGGTATTTTTAGGGTGTTTGTACTACGTGGGGGATCAACGCCAATTCAATCAAAATTGACACAATTGCCTTTATTTTGGAGGGAAGATTGAATGGTGTTTGTTCTCAATTTGGTTTTTAGAACATAATTCAGTCACTATCGTTGATCTGTCATCCACTCATCAGTAAGTCTTCGAGTATAACTTCAAAATGATTAAGGGATGACTTTTCTGAATTTCTGCTTCTCCGTCATTTTGTCTTTAGGACTTGATTTTCGATTGATATGCATGTTAAATAAATTCTTGAATGTCAGAGCAGATTTAGAGAACTCATTGTGGTGTTTGTGTCTATATGTCTTCAGAATTTGTTGATGAATTAGGGAAGTCCAGAAAAGGCTGGTGCTTTTAATGATTATTTGGTTGGAAGGAGCACCAAAGCCACGTTGAATGCTTTCAAGAAGCATGAAGGGACATTGTCATGGAGAGCACAATTTTCGGTGGAACAAAACTAAAGCCACATGACATTCTGCTATGGTTCAAGAAACAATAATTGCTATTGTCTATGATCTTTTTTTCTGGTTCTGGGTGTCTCCTCATCTAAAAATTGGTAATATCTCCTACTGTGTAGCACAAAAATGAAAACAATATATTGCATGTAATTCCTAAAAAGCTTTACCATGTTCTCTTATAGTGGCAATTTGGTTATATCTCTTGAACAGTGAAATCTTACTCTTGTGTGTACAAAATGTTACGGTCATTGGATTGATGTGTTGGTTTTCAAGGTCGTGCAGTGATGCAACTATATCAATTCATACATATGTTTATGCCACATACATACTGAAGTTGTAACAATGTCTAGGAGGCAACTTATTATTTTCTTTTTTCTTCTATACTTGAGGTGATTTTATGTTGCATGTAGATCTGTCTTGCTGCACATGCTATGAACATCAAGACTTCTGGATTGGTATGTTTCCTAATTTGTTCATTTAGTCTACTTCATCCAACTAATAGTTGGATATTCCTTATTTGTCTCTATATCTCCTCTTGAATCAAAGGGGCCCGTTGTTGCTGCACTTGCATCTACAGTTGATTTTCTGTCTTCTACGTGTTTTTTCTTCAATTTTATGCATCCTGGTTCTGTTTGGTTTCAAGTTGCTTGATGTGAATCTGGATTAGTTTACCATAGTGTTCGTATCTAGAGTCAAAGAATTGGAATTTTCTAATTTGAATTGATCATGAGCATCATGCTTTTAAAATTAATATCACGGTGGAGTTGTCGCGACAGATTGAAGATTTAAAAGGGAAATTGGAAGCCATGAGGAACTATGGAGATGCTGATTCTGAGGCCATGGAAGTTATGGCTACTAAATGCAGAAGAAAGTTGAGAAACTTGAACTAATGCACTCACTGAAATTTTAAGTGAATAATGATGTACTTTTTGCTTAGATTATGCAGGTGAATCCCAACTCAGTGATTGTGTCATGACTTAATTTTCTACATTGTTATTTCTATTATGTGTTGTTTTAGTTCCTCATAGAACCTTGATTTTATCGTGGATTGATCCAAATATCTCGAGATTAGCAGAACAACCGCAACAACAACAACAAGACATTCAGTTTCAGTAATCCAATTCAACTACATAAAAGGCGAAGTCCCGTTTGTGAATAGGGTTTTTCAAATGAGCATTTTTGACATCATGTGGTGCTTTGTCAAACTTTTGGCCTATTTACCATCCTCTCTGTTTTACATAGGTAACTGATCCCTTTACAACAAAAACATGTGTACAACGTACCAAATAAAAATGAATAATTGTACATGAAAGCAGTACAATGCACGTAATGAAAAGGTCTAATAAATAGAAACCATAGCCAGAACTGTATAAGGTGGTGGATACAAACCTTATAAAATGGAGGAAATTATAAAATGAAGGATTTTCTCCTGCAACCAGGCAATGAAATTATAGACCAAGCAAGAATGTACTGGGTAACAAAATGGTCATAGTAGAATTATGATTTATGAGATAACTAGCCTATTTGGGATTCGAATCCCACATCCACATACATATAGTACGTTGCTCTACCATTGAGCTAATAGTCTTAAATGTTAATGTATAATAACTAAAATAAATGGGTGCGGAATATAAAAAAGTGGATGCGGGGTTAAACACCCTTAATTAGTCGGTCAAGTATGATTCAATTATTCAAGGTTCAAGTTGAGAATATATAGGATCAATTCTGGTAGTGGGTCTAGCTAGCTAGGTCTGTCAATACAGAGAACGATTCGAGTTAACAACACTATTTTTTTATATTAAAACAATAAGAATTATTTAAAAAATAATAAATTTACTTCATAATTATATTAACATACTCTACTTTTATATTTATATTTATTTTTGTCTTATTTGACACATAATAATATCAAAATATATAACACAATATTAATTTGCCCTGATTTTCCTAATTTTCCATATCTGAGAGATTTTATTGTGATATTGTTTTCATTTTTTCTAAATTTAACATATATATTATTTTGAAAATAAAAACGATAACCAATAGAGCACTAATAACTGGATTGTTCTAATGAAGGTTGCTTACGTGACATAGCTAGAATGAGAGAAAGTTGTTTTGCCTTATTAATTATATAGAGATTAAAAGAGGATAATCAAAAGCAACTACACCTACATATATGTTCTTTTTCCCTAATAGACACCTACATATATGCAGAATATCAATGACAGTGCCTCCATAAACACCTGTATTATAGCAACATAAACCACCATGTCAACACATTCACATTGTCAAACACAACTTTTAATTCACTAAACTCTTGCATAATTTATTAGTACATACAACGTTTACGGATAAACTCAAACCAACAACAAAATCAAAATATTTACAGAACCATAAAGAATAAATAGATTATTATTGTCAAATGTAGTAAAAAGAGGTCGTGCATCGCACGGCCCCGTAGGGCTAGTTTCTTATAGTTTTTACTCTTTTTTGAGGTGTAATAGACTTTTGAGAATGATATATTCAAAATGAATGTTTATGGATACTAAAAAATATAAATAGAAATATAATATTTATGTTATAAAAAATTATTAATAGAAAAATGTATAAAAGTAGTATTTTATATAAAAATATGAAATGTCCAATGTTATTGCTTATTGGACACAACACTAACTAATAAAAAAGTGACACATGACGTTTTTGTGGTTAAAGCCTTAGCTTAAAGTCTTTGTCAAAGTCTTTTATTTTGACTGATTTTAAAGACTCGCATGAAGAGCTTTAAGAGGCTTTTAAATATTTTAATCAAATTAATTCTTACATCCCTCTACTAAAGTCTCCATTTAGTTTACGATGTTTTCACCCAAGTAGAGATCAGGGTCACTAAGCTGATATGGAGTATTAATGAACCTTTGTAATGTTTTTTCATTCTTTGTTTTAACCAAAAACTATTGCTCCGATCCGTTTGTCGATCTTATTGTGTTGAAAGTGATAAAATTCGTAAACCAAAATGCGAAGGAGGGAACGGATTATATTAAACGTAAGATTTAAATAATGCCCTTCAAATAAAATTCCTTTGAAAACTAATGAGTGATAATTAAAGAAAACATTTGGGTTAAACTTATAACTCAAAAATATTTAATAACAAATTCGCTTCTCAATTACGAAAAGAAAAATATGAGACAATCCTGACAATTTTCTAGACTTCTTCATTTAAGACATATTTTCCAACAAAGGTTAACGTGTGATAGGTGATGAGACTAGTGTAAATTTTTAGACTGATAATTGGTTAAGAGATACTCCGTCCGTTTCAAAATAATTGTCATTTTAGCATTTTTCACTCATATTAAGAAAATGATTAGTTGTGTTTTGAAAATCTAATTTTTTTTCAAACTAATCATCCACCTCCATTTACAACCAATAGGTGAAGAGAAAAAATCAACAATTACACATTCCAACACAAAAATGTATGATATATATGTAATTAATTGTCTTGAAATCCTACAATGACATATATATTGAAACAAAATTTGAAGGCTAAAATGACAATTATTTTAAAACGGAGGGAGTATTGATTTAAATCCTTTTTAACACTGATATCTTCAATATATTTGAAAAAGTATTAACTTCATAACCGAACAACGTACTTGGGACCTTCATCGTGTAACACCCCGTGTTTATAATGCATTATAAGGATTAGATTGTTACTCATGTCAACAAGAGCTCTTCCTTTTCCCAGTTCGAGTGAGGACAAAGAACTAGGAAGTTAAGCGTTCTAGGGTGAGAGTAGTCATGAGATGGGTGACCTCCTGGGAAGTTCTCATGTTGACATGGGGATAGCGCTTCTAAGGCTTGAGCCTTATAAATGGTATCAGAGCCTTATAAATGGTTCCGAGTGGGCTTAGCCGTAGTGCAATCACTCAACCCGGAGGGTGGTCTTTGGGCTTGGCGGACCTTGACGCGTCAAGGTCCTCCAAGAAACGGGGTCCGGATGCTTTACCTCGCCAAGATCAATCCCGATACGAGAACTGGGGTCCAGTGAAGTAAATAACCAGGGTCCAAACCATGCTTTTGTACTAGTGACGAGGTCGTCAAGGGTTTAAGTGGGGGTGATTGTAACACCCCGTGGTTGTAATACATTATAAGGATTAGATTGTTACTCATGTCAACAAGAGCTCTTCTTTTTCCTAGTTCGAGTGTGGACAAAGAACTGGGGTCCAGTGAAGTAAATAACCAGGGTCCAAACCATGCTTTTGTACTAGTGACGAGGTCGTCAAGGGTTTAAGTGAGGGTGATTGTAACACCCCGTGGTTGTAATCCATTATAAGGATTAGATTGCTACCCATGTCAACATCCCTCTACAAAAGTCTCCATTTAGTTTACGATGTTTTCACCCAAGTAGAGATCAGGGTCACTAAGCTGATATGAAGTATTAATGAACCTTTGTAATGTTTTTTCATTCTTTGTTTTAACCAAAAACTATTGCTCTGATCCGTTTTTCGATCTTATTGTGTTGAAAGTGATAAAATTCGTAAACCAAAATGCGAAGGAGGGAACGGATTACATTAAACGTAAGATTTAAATAATGCCCTTCAAATAAAATTGCTTTGAAAACTAATGAGTGATAAAGAAAACATTTGGGTTAAACTTATAACTCAAAAATATTTAATAACAAATTCACTTCTCAATTACGAAAAGAAAACTATGAGACAATCCTGACAATTTTTTAGACTTCTTCATTTAAGACATATTTTCCAACAAAGGTTAACGTGTGTGATAGGTGATGAGACTGTAAATTTTTAGACTGATAATTGGTTAAGAGATACTCCGTCCGAAATGTCATTTTAGCATTTTTCACACATATTAAGAAAATGATTAGTTGTGTTTTGAAAATCTAATTTTTTTCAACCTAATCATCCACCTCCATTTACAACCAATAGGTGAAGAGAAAAAAAATCAACAATTACACATTCCAACACAAAAATGTATGATATATATGTAATTAATTGTCTTGAAATCCTACAATGACATATATATTGAAACAAAATTTGAAGGCTAAAATGACAATTATTTTAAAATGGAGGGAGTATTGATTTAAATCCTTTTTAACACTGATATCTTCAATATATTTGAAAAGGTATTAACTTCATAACCGAACAACGTACTTGAGACCTTCATCGTCTAACACCCCGTGTTTATAATCCATTATAAGGATTAGATTGTTACCCATGTCAACAAGAACTCTTCCTTTTCCTGGTTCGAGTGGGGACAAAGAATTAGGAAGTTAAGCGTTCTAGGGTGGGAGTAGTCATGAGATGGGTGACCTCCTGGAAAGTTCCTATGTTGACATGGGGATAGTGCTTTTGATGTGAAAACCTCTTGCAAGGCTCGCGGGGGACGGATCTAGGCAGGACGCGTGGCTGGAGAATTCTTGGGGACGCAGTACTTGCTTGACTTAGGTCAAAGACTGAACTCACAAGATGGGCGGCTGAGAATCTGAGTAGTACGTCGACGGCGTCCTAGGACTGATCTACGTCGACGGCGTCCTAGGACGGATCTGCGTCGACGGCGTCCTAGGACGGATCTGCGTCGACGGTTAGGGTTAGAAATGGTGGCGGCGGAAACGATTTGATGAAGGGATGATGATTGAGGGTTTGTGAAGTGGAATGAGGCGCTGGAACAATGAAATGAAGGCTGGAAGAAGATGGCGGCAATTAGGGTTTAGAAGGGTGACGGCGGCGGCTAGGGTTTGATGGAGATGACGACGGCGGCAACCTGAACTGAGTAACAATGATTGAGTAACTGGCTCGTGGAGGTTCGATCCCGAACTAGGGTTGGCGTTGAAAGCAAGAGGTGGAGAAAATCTCAACAACTAGGCTTGCTATAAAATTCAACGTGAAAACAATTCTTGGTTCTAAGTCCATATATATAGGACTCCTAACTAGGGTTACCAAATATAGTAACTTGCTAATGCTAAAGATAAAAAGTAATGCAAAATGCTTTAAAAACAATAGAAAACAGTTCTAGGACGGACGCCTAAGTCTAGGACGTCCCTTCAGTGCAAGTAGTCCTTGATATCATGCTGGATCTTAGGACGTCTAGGTCTAGGACGTCTCTTCACTGGAAGTAGCCATTTCATATGACGGAGGATGGTGCGTGAGTGGAGGATGCTCCATTTCTTGCATATGACTCAATATCTCTTCCTCCTGGGTCTCTGTCCATGTCATCATCTCGTCCCCACTGGTCTCAGCCAATGTCAAGGGTTGTCCCGCATCATCTTTTAAGGCTTGGGCCTTATAAATGGTATCAGAGCCGACTCTGGGTTCCGAGTGGGCTTAGCCGTAGGGCAATCACTCAACCCGGAGGGTGGTCTTTGGGCTTGGCGGACCTTGACGCGTCAAGGTCCGCCAAGAAACGGGGTCCGGATGCTTTACCTCGCCAAGAACAATCCCGGTACGAGAACTGGGGTCCAGTAAAGTAAATAACCAGGGTCCAAACCATGCTTTTGTACTAGTGACGAGGTCGTCAAGGGTTTAAGTGGGGGTGATTGTAACACCCTGTGGTTGTAATCCATTATAAGGATTAGATTGCTACTCATGTCAACAAGAGCTCTTCTTTTTCCTGGTTCGAGTGAGGACAAAGAACTAGAAAGTTAAGCGTGCTAGGGTGTAGTCATGGGATGGGTGACCTCCTGGAAAGTTCCATTGACATGGGGATAGCGCTTCTAACGCTTGGACCTTACACATCGACTAAATAATATTATTCCACCACATATATTTAATCCTATTACAACCACCTATATTCCAGATTCTAATATCCAAGATCGAGTAGTTTTGAATCTATAAGCTCAGATGAGGGTTTCACTACGACTTCTGCTCGCCTCCTTAAGACATCACAAAATATCAACACTTCAGATAACTTATGCATTTGGTTATGGCAATTACGAATTCCAGCAAAGATTAAAAATTTTATTTGGAAAACCCTCTCTGACAATTTGCCAACCACAAAACGATTAAATCGGTACTTTTATCGAGTTTCTTCCTATTGTTCTTTATGTAATAACCTAACGGAAAACACTTAACACTTCTTCTTCCAGTGCCCTCAAACACAAAAAAGTCTCCATAAATTTCAAAGACTTTTGGGTACGCAATTTCCAAAACATCTATCCTCAAAACCGAAGCTTTTGGGTGCCCTCAACGTTATCAAAGTGACTTATTTGTATAATCTAACAAACGTTATTTTTAAAGGCGATAATCTTACTGTTATTAATTTTATCAAACATGTTTGGAAAATATTAATATTGTGATTCAAGATATTTGTAATAAAATAAAATCATCCCCAAATTATAGGTTTTATCACTTTTCTGTGAGACAAATAAAGTAGCAGATTGCTTAGCCTCTAAAAACAGCAGATTGCTTAGCCTCTAAAAACGTGAATATTATTTTTATTAAATTGTTTCTCATTGGCCAAAATCATGGGCTAATACCTGATGATAATATTAGAAATTTGAGATCTCAATTTCAATTATCTGATTGTTATTTAACAACCTTATTACTTTTTAGGATACACTAGGATGATCCGGGATTATTATCTTTGTAAGATGGAACCCATATCTTGCCTTGATTAAAAAAAACTTATGGTGTCGAAGTGATTTCTGCTATAAAACTAATCAATTAAGTTTATACATAAATATTAATATTCGCTCACTTATAGTATTGATGGACTTTCTACAATTAAACTCGAATTGAACCCACATTTCAACTCATAATTTACATCGTTGGTCCCCTAGCTTTGACAACTCGTTCTGATATCATAGGTTTCTAACTTTACTTTATAACATTTAGCATATGATTTATATTTAGTAGTCATTACGATACTCTAGACAAAAATTGTAAGTCATTTTCATATTTTCTCTTGGTTCTCTTTCACCTTATCCTCTTGATCCAAACATGAGTAAACACTTTGTGTTGACGAATTGTTGTAGCTAGCCTAGCCTTGTGGAGGTGTAGAAGAGATTCTAAGATCTAACTATATGATACTCTATTTAGGGATGAGTAAAATCCGGGTCGACCCTGTTTTCTGGACCGGACCGGTCCATTTCGGTCCGGGTTTCGGTCCACATATTTATGGAAATTCGGGTCGGTTCGGGTCCGGTCCGGGTCGACCCGGTTTTTTTTATTTTTTAATATAAAAATTAATATATTCTATACGCCGTATTATATATAAATTATAAATATTTTTTAATAAAACTATATATTTCTATACTAATATTCTTCAATATATTTATAAATAATTTTTTTTAATTTTATAATTAATTTTACAAAAAATATAAATTCCGGTCCAAACCCGGACCCAACCCGGACCGGGTCTTGGACCGGACCGGTCCATTCCAGTCCGGGTTTCGGGTCACATATTTTCGGAATTCCGGATCGGTCCGGTCCGATCCGGGTTTGGACCGATGCTCATCCCTAACTCTATTCGTATTAAAAACTGGATTTGAGTGAATAGTATGAATGGTGTTGTCGATTTTTACACTCAATGGACATACTTTAATTTTAGGAGATGATGTAGACTGTTTTTTGCAAGATACGGTGGTGCACCAAATTCTTGGTCAATTAATGGATTCAATTTCAAGGTGGTCAATTTGCATCCTACCTATATAATTCATACATATCCAATTATCCTGAAAATTAATTCAGATTTGTAATAGGAATTGGAAGTAACAATACATTAAATATGTGTTATATGAAATGAACGGTCTGATTTCGGTAGAGTTTCAATAAAAATCTATAGATATAGATAGAGTTTGTAAACCCTTTAGAAAAATGATAAACCCGTCACAAATTATATAAAGAAAAATCACAAAAGTAAATATGGAGAGAGAATAATCTAATCTTGACCGTTCATTTTTATTTAAATGGTTAAGATCTTTTCAACTCTACCTACCTTAGCTCAACCCATGAACTGAAAAGCGAGGATACCCGTTTCTTAAATTCCCGTTATAGTGTCGTATTGTGTAGCAATTAAGAGTGGTGCTTTTAATCGTGGAGCACCCAAACATTCCTCATCCATATTCTTGTTCCTTGGTTTTGTATAATTAAAAGGGAAACGTATTAATTATGTTAGCAAAAGATCTCTCCCATGTACCATATTTTCAGCACATTTGGTCTCCACACCAGAACTATTTATTTATTTATTGACTAGAATCGCCACCGTGCGGAGCAATCACGAATTTCGTATGCGGCTTGGTTTAATTGGAATAAGATAGTATGATTTAGAATCAATAAAGATTAGAATAAAACAATTAATTAATAAAAGTAATACAATTCAACAATCAAGAAAGGGAGACGAAAGGATAAACGGATGAGGAAGACGATAATTAATAATATCAACAGAAGGATTAAAACCTAATTGATTGTTGAACGAATTGACTGCGGCCCGGAGGATATACAAATTTAGCCCAATAACTCATATAGGTCCGGTGAATTAATGATTGCGGCCCGGTACGAATTGTCATTTCTTCATCAAACCCAACACTTTTTATAGATATAGATAGATTGGCAATTTTAGTTCTTTCTTCTATTTGTAATTTATAAAGGTTTATTTATATGCGTTCTTGGACACAAAATAAGAATTTTATGTTGATTTTTTCTATTAGAAACATGTTTAGCAAGTATGTTTCTCTTAATCAATTATTTTGCTAAATGATTAGGCACGTCAGTTTCAGAGAGTGTTATGTACTGATAATTTTATTGTATGAATGAAATTTTTTTATACTCGTTTGGTTGAATGTGAGAATAGTAATTCATGAGAAATTGTTTCATATGAATCAAATTAATGTGTTTGTAATATGGTAAATTAAAATGGGAGAATTTAAAATTTCATAAATAAAATGGGGTATTTGAAATTATCTAAGAGGAGTAGGTAAAATGAATTCTCATAATTTGAAAAGAAATTTTTTTCAACCAAACACATATATTTCATCCTTTCTCATGTAGATTTTTAATTCACGAGAATTTAATCCCCAACCAAAGAAGCACCTAATAGTTTGGAGAACTTTCATTATGAAATTGAAAAACATTCGAAAATTAAACAAATATTAATTGAAGAACATTTATAGAAAAATTGAAGAACATCTAGGCCTACGAAGTGTATGTTAGTCAATTTTCGAAATAATGTGCATTAAATTTTTAATCATATTTTGATGAAAAGGTAGGTACATTTTGATGAATATCGAGAGTTCTACATTTGCATCATAATACTCATGCATACCCGAATCAAACCCTTTGAAGTTAGGCAATAACTAATTCACTTGTAACTTCCTTATAATTTTTTTTAATTTATAAGAGACGCAAACCCATTATAATAGAGAAGGTTGGTTCTATGGATTTACCCACTTCCAACTCAGCGTCCGTTGTTGAATTATGAGGTGCGTACTATGGACTGCATATGGCTTGGGAACCTGGTAATCAGTGGTGGTTGTGGAGATTGATCCAAAGATTGTGGTTGACTTTCAAGAGTTGGTTGACATTGACTCGCTTTCTTTCCTTGTACATATGTATTATGGCTTCATTTCAAGGGACTGGGTAACCATTTTATTTATGTGTATAGCGAGGCCAATTGTCTAGCTGGTGGGTTGACTAACTATTTTTTTTTTTACTTCCGTTAGGTTTTTATTTATTTGATAATGTTCCCGATTATGTTAAGGTATTATTAGATGATGACATTAGGGGTGTTTTTTTTTCTCGCCTAGTGTCGGGTTGACGTAATGCACGTTTTTAATATTAATAAAGGTGAGATAGTGTCGTCTCTCTTTTAACAACAAAAAATAGAAGGCAAATTCGAACACATGGCCTAGCTAATGGTTACAAGATATTCTCTTCGTTAAGCAATACATGTCTTTTTAGCTTTTCGAAGATATTTAAATATGAAAATTAAATTCTAGACGTTCAAATCTTCTGAAATTTAAGTAAAATAAATTCCTATTAATTCTCCTTCCAAATCATAAATTAATAAAATCTTCTATTGGACTAATTTGGAGAGATTCAAGGAAGGATAAAATGGAAAAATAATTAAATTAATATTACGAGGATAAAAATGGTAAAAAAGAGGTCAAAATATGTATAAAAAACGTCTACATATTTTTAAACAAATTACTGAGGCTAGAAAACAGAGAAAATCTAATACTTACCAGTTAGACTGGTATCAGTTGGCAAATTTGACTATCAGTTAGAAAACGGGGAGTTAACCTGTGTTTATGAACATATATATTAAAAATTGAAGTCTAGTTCTGGTGAGGAGACTCCTTACAATAGATATTAGGAAGTTATAAAGACGCGTTAGATCATTTGAATCCTATGATAGTATAAAGGCGTTTAAAATTAATAATAGATTAATTGTTCAATAAACAATTCCTAAAAAGGAAACAATTTAAAAAAAAAAAAAATACTGTTTTCTAAAATCTCTCATTCCTATCGACCAATTTAATATATCAAAAGATTCTCTTATTGTGAACAAGTTGTTCAATCAAGATCTTCTCTTCTTTTTTAAGAGTTCTCCATCGTCTCCCTATTTTGCTTCTCCTCCTCCCTACTCTTTAAACCATGGTTCATTAGTTTTTTCCATCATATTTGCTTGTTTTATTCAAACGAGCAATTAGTTTTGTTCATACAAACAGATTGTGTTGTTCAAGCGAAAAATTTCTTTTATTCAAACCAAAAAAATTATTGTCCAATATCTATGAACAAATTCTATAAATAAAAATTGGTGGAGGGACCCCAACCACCCAACATGAGATCTCGAGTTCGAGACTTGGTGGATGTTAAAAATTGTTTGTTTGGAGAGTCACCCACGCAGCTCGAACTCTAGATGTAAGGGTAGTAGGGGAGTCCCCTAACCGCTGAACTAGAGGGAAAAAAAAAAAGTCGTTCGTATAAAATAGTTTAAAACAAGTTGTTCATTTGGATTTTTCAAATTATTTTCCTCATCAATGAGGCTATTGTGGTTGGAAATTGTTCAATTGTCCATATTATTTTCTTGGAAAATACTTGTCCATATTGTTAGCTTGTTTATTTTGTTCAAATGAGTGTTAATTTGTTCAGATAATTGTATAGTTCAAATGAACATCTTTCTAACCATAATCTTTTATTGTTTATTTGAACATGAACAAGTATTCGTTGTACATATTAAAAAGAAAGCGTTAATTAAAGAATTTTGATAAAATGTGAGATAAAATTTATTAAATTGGTAAAATCACAATCATTGGATCTACTTAATCTAAAAGCCTATAATATTCTTCACGTACTATTTAACATAATTCTATTGTGTACTTTGTCTCAACTCTTAAAAAGAGTTTTGCCATGATTAACAAATCTATTCACTTAATTATCTGACTCCCCCCCCCCCCAAAAAAAAATTATTTTTAGACATGAATTAACTCTTTTAGAAAGTCTATTAATTTCAATTTAGGGAATCGTTTGTTTATTTTCATGTTCAACTTTAAGCACGTGTTTGTGGGGCATATACAAAATGTATGCACTAATAGATGCCAATATGAAGTACGTCTAATATGTAATTTGCATAGATGAATGAATATCTAACGTTGTGTAAGACCCTAGTGATTTTTTTAAATTCTTATTGTATTATTGTATTATTGTATTATGCTTATTTTCATTATAATTTTTTTAAAATTTAGTGGAGTTTCTAGACACAAAA
The DNA here is from genome assembly GCA_029168935.1 of Oxyria digyna. NCBI lineage: Eukaryota > Viridiplantae > Streptophyta > Magnoliopsida > Caryophyllales > Polygonaceae > Oxyria > Oxyria digyna. The sequence continues at coordinate 10,307,143 of JAPVLV010000010.1, read as the reverse complement.
ATAAAATATGTTATACTCCGTAGGTCACCATTAGATTGACATGCTTTAATTTTGAGGGAGGTGAAAAGGCAAAGTACAATTTGTAAGTGTGTATGCATGTGTACAAGGTCCACCCTAGCACATTAGCTAGAGATCTTACCCAAAACTAGGTCTATTGTCAAACACACATCAAATGAATTGAACCACCAGCATAAAGTTGGAGAAAATTAAAGGTTGATTGGATAAAAAGAGAGGTGTAACGTAATGGCGGGGATGAGGAATTACATGTGGGTTCACGACAAAAAGGTTTTATAGTGTTATTTATAAAATGAAACTTACAACTAACAAATTTAATTTCTTTCTTGAAAATTATGTCAATGAGCATGTATGTAAATAGAGTGATTTAGAGAATTTATCTTATCTCATTAGCCTCTTAAAGGGCAATATATATAGGCGCTTACTATTTGGCACACCCTAAAATTTTATTTAGCACACCCAAACATTCGTCACGTAACTATTGTCTACATTCGTCACGAAGGTTCTATAAACATTCGTCACGAAGGTATGCAAAACATTCGTGACGAATGTTTTGAAAACCTTCGTGACGAAGGTTGGTCAGACATTCGTGACGAATGTATCAATTTTGCAGATATAAAAGAGATTTTTTACCCAACCCTAATGTAACTTCTTCTTCTCCATTATACTCGTTTTCGGCGCAGCTACAACAAATTCACAACACCATTCTCTACAATTCTTCATCTCTTTCACTACAATAATCAACAAATCAAGCAATAAGGTAATTTCTAACTCTCTTTTGCATTAATTTTCCATGTTTGATGAATATATGTCAAAACCATTGAAATGGGGTGATTAAACTAGATTGATATGTGTATTAAGCATGTTTTTTTAGTTCAATTGGTGTTTGTTTATGTGTAATTGAGAGTTGTTTCAAATTTTAGATATAATCCCTAAAATTGATATTTGTTCATGAATTAGGGTAAATTTGATTTGATTAAGAAACTTATGGAATGAAATGATTTAGGGGCTAATGTGTTTGGATACCTTCATAAACTGTTTTTGTGCTTCAAATTGTGCAAATTTTGTGCAAATTCATTCGTCAGCGGATATGTTGGCACTTCTGCGTTTTTGCAATTGTGCAAAAACCTTCGTCACGAAGGTTTGATGAAGATTCGTCACGAATGTCCAGTATACATTCGTGACGAATGGTTACTGGTTCTTCGTGACGAAGGTTATGCTCAGATTCGTCACGAAGGTTTAGTATACATTCGTCATGAATGTATACTGGACCTTCGTGACGGATGTTTTTGCATATTTGTGATGTTTTTTTGTTTTGTTTTGTTGGTTTGGTATGCGTAAATTTTGAAAATATTATGTTACTGTAGATGCATCCGTCTTCTAGAAGTGCCCGGAAGAATGCGCGTAATCAAACTCGTGAAGAGATCGTGGCTGGAGGAAGGCCCGCTTATCAGCCCAAGCCGAGGAAGAGGCGTGGAAGAGCTGACGAGGGTACAAGTGCAAGTGAAGAGGTCCCAGAACCTTCTTGGCATGAACAACAACTGCTAGCTGACCCTAGTGCATATTCGAACCTTTACGAGAACATGGTTAGTTAATCTGAAATTCACATTATATTACTGTTTTTTGTTTTTATTAAATTAATAGTTTATGAAATTTATTTTATTACAACAGCAAATCCCGATGACTCCAACCTATGAGGCAGATTATCCAACTTGGAGTCCGCAGAGTGCTGTAAGTATTAGTTTAAAATTTAATATATAGTCGATTATGAGTGAAAGTTGTACATTTTACTAATAACCAATTTTTTTTGTAATAGATCCCTACATGGGTTCCCCCCTCTTCTCCACAAGTCGCATGGGATGAAGCAGTAGGACGTCAACAGGCCTTTCAGCCAGAAACACCAGAATGGCAATCTGGTCCAACTGCTTCCTGGGCTGAAGGACAGTTTGAGGGCCATTACGGGGGGGTCGATCTTAATGAACATGGCGATGAGAAAGACGAAATTTACCCGAAGTTACAGTGGGCTGTGCCTGGAGGTCCTAAGGAGATAGACTTGCTGCATAGCTTCAGCGGGCACACTGCTTATATGGTTTGGCAAGGACATGTAAGTAAATCTATCACCTTTGGTTGAATTGTTAATTGCGTAATTTCCATGCTTCGTTAATTTAGACATGATTTGTTAATTGATTTAAAAGTACTTAAAATTTTTGTGAAATATGATAAATAGGAGAGACCGCAATTGAGAAATACGGTCAGAAAAGAGGGTTTGAAAAAATGGAAGTTACAGGGCGACTATCCTTGGGTTTCGTTGGCTAGGGCTTCTGGTTTGTCACATTTGCAGACCCTCATGTATCCCAACCACGACCAAGGGTTGATCAATGCATTTGTTGAGCGGTGGCAGCCAGAAACAAATTCTTTTCACTTGCCATTTGGTGAAATGACAATCACCCTATTAGATGTGCACAAGATTTTGGGTATCCCTATAAACGGAAAGGGCATGGGATTTCGCACATCTGCTGATGGAGTTGGCAAAGCTGACACGAAGGTTGTAATGGTCAACAGAGCAAAGAAGGCTTTTGGTATAGATTTACTTGACAGAAGAGTCAAAGCTGGTAATGAAGTTTCACCGGAGCTTTTGAGGGAACAATGCATGGCAGTGGATAATGAGGGGAACTTTGAAATGGATCAAGTCTCAATCGCTAAGGGTTGGTTGACATACTTGTTGGGAATGACATTGTTTCCTGACAAGACGTCGTACATGATCAAGTTGATTCACCATGAATGGCTTAATGATATGGCAAATATCCATGGTGTGTCTTGGGGTTCGGGTGCGTTGTGTGCTTTGTATGGACATCTGGGTAAATACTCCCGCAGAGATTGTGCAACGATGTCTTTCTGTTACACCTTGCTGATGGTATGTTTGTCTTTAATTAAATGTTTTGATTTGAATACTGTTTCTTTTGTTTTCCTTAGTTTTGTTTGATGATGTAGGGTTGGATCTATTTGTACTTTCCTGCTTTTGCCCCTCCACAAAACTATGAGTGGGATGACACAATGCCATATGCAGCGAAATTTGATTTGTCTGAAAGACCGGACAATCGTCGCAACTACAGAGAGGAGCTAGACAATATGAGCGTAGAAGGGGTATGATTATTTTTTTCATTACCTGTTAATTTGTTATTGTACTTTTGAACTTGTTTTAATGATTTATGTACAACAGGTTGAGTGACAACCATATGGACGCCTAGATTTTCGTAGGGAAGAACTTCGGCCGGCTTTCTTTCATGGGATCCTGCATGTTTTGGAGAAGACCGAGCCTCACATGCCACTTCGAGTTTGCAGGCAATTTGGTCGAGTTCAAGGTGTGCCAATCCCTCCCATTCAACCAATTAAAGCTAGAAGGTGTGGAAACAATCGTAAGTACGTAGTGGAGTATGATCCCACCAACTGGAGTTGGGAGCAAAGGGAGAACAACTCTGTAAGCTTATGGGAAATGGGTGTAGAAGCAGATCCTCCATCTCTCTGCACTGATGATTACTTGGAGTGGTACTTGGCTCATACTCATCCAATAATCTCTCCTTATACTAAGGAGCAACTCATGCAGGTTTGTAATTAATCTTCAAATTCTATAAATCTATAACATAATCAATGTCTGACTTAATTTATTTTGCACTTCACTGTAGGCAATTCGGACTTCTGTGTACAATCTGGAGCCGTATCGAGATGCAGATAATGAGGAGGAGTATTCCCGTATGAAAGACGCTGTTTGTCACACTTTGGATGGGTTCTATCCTTTCCTTGACTAGGTTGGATTGATGTTGGTGTTGGATTTAGTTTGTGCTTGAGTTTTAAGAACATGCTTTGTAGTGTTTGAACGAATTACTTGTTATTTGGTTTGTTTGCAATTGTCTGATCCAAATCAATGTCCGGCCCAAAACGCCATTTCACACTTATCCAAATCAATATCCAGCCCATCAAATGTAGATCAGAAGATGGTGCGTTACAGCTGATAGCATCCAATTCATATACGTGTTTGGTGTGTATTGGATGATATCTTGCAACAGGGGAGCTAAAGGACTCGACGAGGGACGCAGCGAGCGAGGAAAAGGAGAAAGATGGTTCTGCACGGTTTGTAGCAAACCGTGCAGGATTGCTGCAAACCGTGCAGATCAGCAGAAGATGTTGAAGACGTCAAGTAAGTGTGTTACAGCTGTTGCTAGCTGTAACTCACTTACTTGTTGTAAGTGAGTTACAGCTGTTGCTAGCTGTAACTCACTTAAATTGAGTAAGTGAGTTACAGCTGTTGCAAGCTGTAACCCATTTACCTTCAACTCTATATAAAGGACATTTCAGCATGGAATAAGCAACACATTTCAACTTAATACAGAAAAAAAATTATGGATCCAGGAGGGAAGCTCTGTTGGTGCAACAAAGTGCCAACTGAACAGACTTGTACTGAGCAATTCAATCATGATAAGGTGAACTACGGGAGAAGATATTGGGGATGCCCTGATAGGACGTGGAACTCGATTGATGAAGATGGTGGGTGCAAATACAAGCATTGGATCGACCGTCCATACTCAGGTCGAGCAAGGGTGGTTATAGAACAGCTGAATGAGGATAATTTGTTTCACTCTACAGAGGCCGCTGGACTGCAAGAGCTAACTGAAATGTTGAGGGCAATGTCAAAAAGCCTAAACGATGACGTAACTGAACTTCAGGAGAAAAATGCTGAGCTCATGGATGAAAATGCTGCACTTGCCGCGGAGAAGCAGGCCTTAGTTGATGAGAAGTTTGGAGCAAGTTGCAGTGGGACTAAGTAGTTTAATGTTTGTTTAAGTTTCTGTTTGTTTACGTTCTTGTTCGCTTCAGTTGTTGTCTGTTTAAGTTGTTGTTTGTGTAAGTTCGATCACTTTCCAGTTTCTTGTATCCAACTACTTCTCTAAGTGAGTCCAAATACATGCAAACATAAAAAATCTTAGTCATTACAACTCCTAAACAATCCATTTCGACTGAATCTTAACCGCTAAGATTAATTACGTTGTTGCCTTTCTTGTTTCTTGTTGGGGCTCTAGGCCTTCTGTACGCCGCTAGTTGCTCAGTAAAAGGGTCTATCAAGGAGCGAGCTGCCGGTGAACAGTGACGATGCCACATATGATAAACTTCAGGTAATGGAGAGTCATCGGCAATTGGCATCTACAATAAGGCAAATGAATGATTTACAAGACAAATGTACGAGGTATTGATTTAAAAATATAAACACCAAATTGATAGAGTGAGTTAGAAATTACCGAAATGAAGTGTCTTTCATCTTCAACAAGGGCAATGCAACATATGGGCAATTTCTCTCCTGGAGCGACGTTGTCGTCCAATACTATAGGCAAATATGTTTGCCAAATTGATTTCGCAAGCACAACCAATGCACAATTGAAAGTCGTAGCTACTACACACCCCATCGCCGGGACTTGTAACCATGTCTCTTCGGGTGCCATCTCTCCTGGTCCAGTCCAAGCTAGATCTCTAACTGCTCTCAAAACATCAGGCGTTTGAACTGGCAATACCCAACAAGCTTGCAACCCATTATTCCAATGTGCAAATGTCGTTTGAGCCATTTCAGATCTAACTCTCCTCCAATTATCTTGGTCCCACCCTAATTGTTGTGCTATAGCTCTGTATCCACAATTTCCATCAGCGACAATGGGATACCAAACTTGCACGTAGGGACGCATGCATGGAGGTACGAGAGCATTATACTTTGTAAGCTTCTGCAAAGCCCACTGACCACTCTTACCCTTCCCGTATGAAGTCGGTTTTTGCTTCTTTGGAGGCGTTTCTTCAAGTGTTGCATCAGTGTGCTCCCAATGTGAAGGTTGTCTTTTCATTGGATTGTACTCTTTGTTTGGAGCTCCTGGAGGTCGTCCCTTCCCCCTTTTCACACGAGCTGGCTCCTGTAGGTTGGTCATTTGGGGGTTACCTATTGCCAAACACTTCATTGCACACTCGTGTTGGTCATAAGGTGACATTCCCTCCCATTGCTCAGCCATAAACTCATCCATCAAGTTTCTGGCTACTACCCTCCGCACTTGTAATTCGTCTTCAGTCTCTACTTCTTTCAAAGTCAATGTCCTCCAAAAGGCATGAACCGCTTCAACTGGAATTGGTTCTTGACGCCTCACATATTCATAAATGTCATGCACACATAGCAATCCATCTCTCATCCTTATTACGCATTCACAATGATCAAGATGCATGCCGTATTCCCCTTTCTTGTATTCAGTTAGCAAGCGACTCAAACAAGTATAAGACACTCTGTATTTAAGAAGCTTGAAGAGATCAACGTCTGTAATGTTACTTACAGTCTTTTGCTGACTTTCATTGAAAGTACCCAAGATCTCCTTGAACTGATTGCGCATCTTCGCATTGTATCTTTGAAACACAGTGTCTATCTTCTGGCTTGGCAGTGACAAATAATTTTTGAAGCTAGAATGTTCACTTTCAACCCTGCATAATAAAAACAATTTATTATAACAACAAATATAAAGCTAACATAATTTGCAAAACAATCTCAAACGTAATCACATTACTAACCTGTTTGTGGTGTTGGAGCCTAATGTAAAGATTTTATCCACATAGATCGAAAGAAATCTATTGCCGTAGGGGTTTAGCCAATTCTTCTTCAGGTACCTAATCTCAGATGGATATGCAGCCCAATCTTGTTCAATACGGCCCAGCTTAATGTTGTATGCCAAATCTGTCGACTGTTTGAATAAGTTAAGACAGTCACTTGCAAAATGGGTCCCCCTTGCTTGTGACCGCATTGCTAGCTTAGCATGGTCCTCAATGTTCTTTTGGATGTGCCGCCTACAGAGGAGGAAAGTAGAATCTGGAAAGATCCTATCCAAAGCGTTCATCAAAGCTTTCTCTCGATCAGTGACTAAGCAAGTTGGCGTCATCTTAACAACCCTAAACAACTCAGCCAATTGATACATGCACCACGCGTAGTTTTCTTCTTTCTCTTCTGACACGAAAGCCCCAGCAACGACATAGTTCTTCCACGTTGATGTTATTCCAACAATCTCTATGAAGGGCATGTTGTACCTTTGCAAGATAATACATTACTATAAGAATTTATAGAGTAAAAACAAACATAAGACTTTTTAACTTAATTATACTTACTGAATTGTGCTGTATGTTGCGTCAATCAACATTACGTATGGAAACGCCTTAAGCAGTTTCATCGACTCTGGGCTTGCGAAGAACACATCTGTGATCTTATTTGTCACTTCATCGCTCTTGTGTCTTACGAAGTAGTTCAACTCCTTCGAACGATAGAAGAATTCTTGGATCACAGTTCTTCCCTCCATCCTCTCTGTTCTGAACTTGTTACAAAAGTTGTACACTTGTGACTTCTTAGTCATGTTGTCAGGAGATTCATTGAGCCTTGTGTACATCTGTATTGGTCTAGCATTTCCCTTCCTCATGTCTAGTAACACCTTTTCCTCCTCAGGTGTAAGTCTTCCAGCAAATGCGTTACCGTGTAAGGATTCACCAATAATATGGTTGTGAGTTCCATGATCAGCCCTTATGATCCATTCCCCATTTTCAGTCTCTCTACATGCAATCTGAAATTTGCAACCACATTTCTTTGTGTGGGTGAATTTCCTAGTTCTCCCAACTGAATCAGGAATGTAATGTCCACTGCGCTCGCATTTAAGCCAAGACCTTCCTAACTTCCCTTTGAAGTCAGTTCTACCAACCTTCAACATGAAGTTATGAGTTTTACCAATATCTCTTGCCCACTGTTCTGCTTCTGCTCTTGAGCTGAAGATCTTATCAGTGACGAAAACTTCTGAATAATCTAATGATATATGTGAGTCCTCATAAGGCACAACACTGTCAAACTGTGGTACTGTCTTCAATTTCGGGAAATACTCAATGTCTTGATATGGTTGCGATAAAGATTGGTATTCAGGAACATTAGACCAATCAGTTTGATGAGAATGATATGGAGGAGGTTCAAGCTGAGAGACTATTGGCGGAATATCAAAATCCAAACCAAGATCAAACGAAGGCACTCCATGAGGTCCCAAAGGAATATCGGCATTGATCGATAAGTTTCTTAAACGATTGAACGCTGGACTATTATTCTGTAAAAACAACAAAATAAATAAAACTGCATTCAGAAACCAGATTTTTATACCTTCGTCACGAATAAATTATAAACCTTCGTCACGGATAAAAGCACTAGTTACGTGACGAAGAAATTTGCACATTTCTTGTGCAAATACATTCGTCACGAAGGTTTGCAATACTTACGTGACGAAGGTTTCTATTAGTTTCGTGACGAATGTACATTTTACCCCATTTCAAAATGTTTTTTACACTTTTTTACCCCTAAATTCGAATCAAACCCTAAATTCCAACACAAACACAAATTTTCACACAAACCCTAACTTCAACATCATATTCAAATTTTCACACAAACACAAATCATGCTCCTACTATGTAACAACTAAAATAAACATATTACAACATGATTTTCACACATTCAACACAAACACCTAACTTCAAACTATTCAATTTCATAAAAAAACATATATTTCATCTACAAACCCTAACATTAACATTATTAAAAACAACTATAACATACCTTATTGTAGTTCCCCCATGATGGACCATCTTCATCAACATTTTGGTGTATGTAATCATCCCAATTTGACATTTTCAATTGAACAATGTGTTTGAATGAATGTGTTTAGGGTGAAAACTAGATTGATAGTTGAAATGAAGAGGTAGAAGAAGAAGTGGTTCGTATATATGAATGTAAAGATGGTAATTAAATGCAGTTGGTGTGGATTAGACATAATAGCTTCACTTTTGCAGATATAGCTACCTTCGTCACGAATGTTTTATAGTTATTCGTCACGAATGTCATCCATACCTTCGTCACGAAGGTTAACAATACATTCGTGACGAATGTATAGTGAAATACATTCGTGACGAAGGTTTCGTCAAATACATTCGTGACGAAGGTATGGATGACATTCGTGACGAAGGTATGGTAAAATACATTCGTGACGAATGTATGGGTGTGCTAAATAAAATTTGAAGGTGTGCTAAATAAAGGCTTTGTATATATACACATACAAATAATATGTCTAGAGAAATCAAGATACTACTCCTTCCGTCCCTATTTGTTTGTCCACTTTTGACTTTTTACGTTTGTCAAGACAAATTTTGCATTGTTAATATCTCTAACTACATATTACTAAAAATGTAAAATCTTGATGTTGTTAAAGTGTTCATTGAGATAAATCAAACAAGATCGCATATGACTATGTTTCTTCTTATAGATCGAGAATAATCGAGCAAATTGTATCGACATGTAAATAGTGTAGGTTGGTCAAAGTGGACAAACAAATAGGGACAGAGAGAGTACATACAAGTAATATATATATCTCTAATACCCCTCAAGTTGGAGCATGTGGATCAACAATGCCCAACTTGCCCAATAGAAACTGAAATTGTCGTTCGCCGAGTGTCTCCGTGAAGATATTTGCAGGTTGTTGAGATGTAAAGATGTGGGATGTAGCTACCAGACCGACAACAATCACATCATGAATATAGTGACAATCAATCTCAATGCGTTTTATACGCTCATGAAACACAGAATTTGCAGCAATATGCAGTGTTGCCCGACTATCACAAAACAGACGAACAGCTCTATGTTTTTAGGATGCTATATAAGAGAATTGCTTTGCATGAGAAGTGCTTGCTTAAGAGAAGCAGTTTAGAGCAATTGGAGTAGAAGTCTACGAGTCTCCTAATGGTTGAGTTTGTGAGGTGCAATAAGATAAGTAGACTGATTCTAAGTTGACTATCGAAGTTTGAAGGCGGTAGTTTTTCCCGCAATGAGCTAGTTGACTATCGAAGTTTAACACTATAATTAAATCACTCGTTAGATTTAGTAAATCTTTCTTGTTTTAGACTTCCGTTGTATAGTGTCTTGTTCATTACTCTCCGAGGTTATGAAATTTTTTGGAACTTCTGATGTTCGGCAACGATCCAATCAAAAAAGGTTTTTCCATTAAAAATTAACTGATATCCGATACGTAATAAAAGACATTAGGAGAACTGATCTTTTGGTTAATAAGGCACAAGCTTCAAACGAGGGAGATTCGAGCGCACAGATTAATAATCTTGGAATGTCATGTTTATCGGTTAGATTTGGTAAGAGTATGAGTGTGGAACGTTGCGAGCTTATGTTGAGTACTAAAATTTAGTAAGAGCCTCTAATTACTTCCTTTATCTATAATTTTTGATGTTTCCATTTTCCAATTAAATCAAAGATTCACTATATTTTGATTTTAGAATAATTAGGACTTTGGTGTCCGCGCGTAGCGCGAGTTTTTGGTCTTGTAAAATTTTTGTTTATATTCTAAATGAAAACATTTTTATAATATATCTATCAGTCGAAACGTTGTGGTTTAGATATACATGGGGTGACTGAAATCACTGAATCGATCATCCATAATGAGTAGAGAGCCGATGTGTCTGGGGGTAATAGGACCGAAATCACTGAAATCTTCTGTTTATGTTAATATATCTGAAGCTGATGCAAAAAAGAGTTGGTCTTCCTTAACGCATCTCGCTAAAAGTTTTGAAAAAGTTAATTTTTGTTTAATGATTGCCATTTTTTAAAGTGAGGTCGATTTCTAAATAACTGGTTATTTTGTATTGGTTTATTTTTTATAATAACTAATTGAACTATCGTATTATACAGTCTAGAAGAAAGACAAAGAGCATAAAAGTGACTAATCGAACTCTCGTGTTGTACAAAATAAAAGTGATGAATTAACCATCCACATAAATTTCTAATCTCAGGGTTTAATTCAATACAACAATATCAAATTGCAGATGCAATAACATTCAATTTTCGAGGCCTTACGTCAAAGGCCATGTTTTACCATTTGTTCCATTCAAAAATAAAGACATGTCAGCTTCTTCCGACTCTACTAAACAATGCAATCTATTTGAATAAGGCATGACGAAGATCACGAAAATGTAATTTTCTACGTGTGGCTTGTCAGTTTTCACCAAATCCCGCAATAATTTATTCAGAAATGAAATCCCTTGGTGGCAGGGATAGTAACATACACAATCTCCCCAAACTGTAAACAGAGCTGCTTCAACTCTTCTTCAGTGATATTGAGGTCCAAGTTACGAATAAAAATCTGAAAATAAGAAATAATGTCAAAGAGTGATGAAACTGATCATATATTCTAGAATGAAATCCAAGTTACTAAATTCTAAAATGAATTCCTTACAGTTGTAGTTGGATCACTTTGTAGGAATCCGCTTCTTTTGAATATAGCCTTTATTTCCCTAGATTCTTAGCTGAAAATCGACAAATAACAACCTATGAACCTCTTACATTCTAAAAAATTAAAGTCAAGAGATTATACAGGATTGATAGGATAAATGCAAAGAGAAAAGCTTAAATCTTTTTCCAAGTTTGGTTTATTAAGAGTTCCCCCACTTGCTCCACTTACTAAAAATGCAGGGCTTGCATCATCTTCCATATGCAACTTTACTAAGATATTCTAACACAAAGATAAGTGCACCTTCCATCTAATTCTGAGAATGAAAATCATAAAATATAAGAACCAACTATTCTGACCTATTTCTCATTCTTGTTGCATCACCTGTCTTTCAGAGTTGAAAAGTCTTCTGTTTTGCAAGATCAGTAGAAGCTCACATAAATCTATTTTCCAGATCTATTGGTTTTGTTATACCTGCAATAGAATAGATAATTCAACAAACGAAAAAAAATCTACCATATTCAGTTTACAGAATAAGTAAAAATAAGATCACACCGAAGAAGTGGGATCATATAGCAATTGCTACAGAAAGCAATACAAATAAAAATTGAGGATCTAATTAGTAAAAAATAAGCTCAAACATAGTGATAAGTACAAATAACCGAGAGAGAAATTCTTTCACGAGTCTACTCAAAATTCAAATTCATGTCAACAGTAATTGGCACCCTTTCTTTTAAACTTCACACTTGAACATTTGCTACAAACCGTAAAAAAATAAGAACAACAGTTCAGATATTTCACAACAAATTCTTAACATAAGCTCAACTATATTATTTATTCATTTCATGTTATGTTACCTTACCTAGATGTGTATTGCAAGAACATTTCAAGACCAATTTGTGTAGATTACCTCATTTCGACAGTTGCAGTACTTTCTCTGCCCACATGCTGATGTTATAAAATCAACCTTTGTTCAAACATGATAACAAACTGATTTTTTTAGGTAGAATGACAACATGTACATACGTGTAAAATTTTGCAGAACATGATTTTACCTTCATTGATCCATCCACATAATTGGTCTTTAATCATACTTTTGATTTCAAGCTGAAGAAGGAAAAAGGTGAAGATTCAGTCTAGTCGGGAACGGAGTATTCACACCTCAGGTCACATAAGTAATTCAATGTGATGTTCGTAAGCTGGCGCCCATCTTCACCTCTCACACGTCTCACGTCTTCCAAGCCCGGATGAGATTTGCCATTCTATCATTAGAGCCCGGGTTCAATGTAAGAGCCATGGAGAACTGGAGAGGCATGCAGTCGGCGTCGGCGAAATCCTAGACTATCTCTGGAGGTGACGGGTGCGGCGGCCTCGTGGAGGAGGGGAAAATCGTGTACGGAACAATTGAGGCTGAGCAATGGAGGAGATCTGAGAAGGTGGGCATCGAACATCATCTGAGAAGGAAGTAAGAGAGAAACCGTCAGATCGGGACTCCACCATAGATATCGGCCCAATTACATGAACTAATAGTGGGCCAGAAACAGGTACACACCATTAACGGACCCAATGTCAGTCCAATAATAATAATAACAAATAAAAAAACGATTACTAATAAAAAACGATTAGCACGAAATTAGCACAATTTCAGCTTAATTAGGCTGGACATTAATGGTGGGGGTATGGACTTTATGACCCCAAACATCCAACTTTTTAATATATTAGGATATAAAATAAAATAAAATGACTCATTTAACTATATATTAATATATGCTTTTTATTTGTAGAGAGCGACGCAATCTTCATATGAGTCATCAAAAACGACATCTTTGTTCTTTTAATTAGAGTTTGATTGCATATATCTGACCCCTGCTTTAAGCGGGAGCCTTTTAGGGCACTGAGTAATGTTGTTGTATCTATAATATTTGATCTATTAAGTTTTGGCATAAAAGTTAAGATATATACATATATATACATCCATACTAAATTCCAGATTAAATCCCTATCTAATTACTAAAAATTCGATTTCTATTTTGATAACAAATGATTAAGGATAAGTAGGAAAATGAAATGGTCAAAGTACTAAAAATGACAACTACTATTCGACAAAAAAATAATGGAAAAATGACCAAAAATAATCTCAACTTTCATTTATGAACCGAAAATAGTCTCAACTTTCATATCAACCAAAAATAATCCCAACTTTCAATTTATCAACCAAAAATGGTCCAATTGATTTGTTCTCTTAAAGTTTAAGGTAATTTTATAATAAGACGACATCTTATTATAAAGATTACACATATAAACAACAATTACTATGACCAATTATGAAAAAATCTCTAGTAAACATCATCAAGTTAAGCAAATTTTTAATCTAAAAAGTCATTTGGACCATTTTTGGTTCATAGATTGAAAGTTTAGACTATTTTTTATTGATATAAAAGTTGAGACTATTTTTGGTTCATAAGTAAAAGAGACTATATTTGATCATTTTTCCAAAAATAATTGGGTAAGGAAGACATGCATTATTTGACGGAAGGAATATGAATTACACAGATTAAATCCCGATTTTCCCGAAATAGCCAAGGGTATTCTATTCGAGGGCTCCGACCCTCACTTTCACACGAAAAAAGAAGAAGACTATTTTACAATTTCCTCATTGAATATTAACATAGTACTATATATCTCCTTGTTTAAAACCAACACTTTGTGCCGTTTTTTTTTTAACGTGTACTGTATGAAATATAACCATTAAAAGGGGTTTATTTTTGCGGTCAGTTACACCGGATCGAATTCAATTGATATTTTTATATATAATTGCAAATTTTTTATTGTTCATCACATTATTGTACCCAAACAAGAGCTAGCTAGGTATATAATACGTGAACTGTTCATAGTATGTGAGTAATACGTTCTATCCTATCATATAGTATTATTTTCAACTTTAGAAAATAGTATTCCAACTAACACATAACCTAGAAAACAATAATTATGCTTAATTATTATCATATTGCCTGCATTTGATGTCGATCCTTATAACTTTATTCATAAAGATGATATGGAATTGACATAGCATATGTAAGCGACATATGAGAAATTTTTGGCCAGCTTTCAACATTTCTTGCATGATTAGTTTTCTTAGACTTGTCACGTTGCATGTGTGAAGGAGATACTTACAATTACAAGCTATAGTTACGTTATAAGACGTACAGTTATATGCATGCACAAGATTTTTGTACTCGGTTCGTTTTGGATTTTTATTTGATCACTATCAAATTACATTATTTTAGGTGGCCTTTCAGTATCATCTTTCCAATGGCTTCGAGTTATATTCGCATTGATAACTAAAAGACATTTTTTCTCTTAGGTCGTGAGTGTATATGGTACTTACCCGGATTATTATAAACTATGAGGATTGAGGATATATGCTTGTATGTACAACATGCAATATGTTCAATAATATGTTCACATATCAAGATTTGTGTGTTAATAATATCTCGACCCATTAAATTGGATGAGTTTAGATCCATGACAAAAAAAAAACTAAATGTACATGCCTATACTAACATTTTTGCACAACAAATATGTTCAACAACGTAGATGACAGAACAATCAGTCATTAATTATGAGAATGTTTGTATATGACTAATATGAGTAATCAAATGATTATAGAACTATACTTAGTTTATAAAAATAAGACTTTTTAAACTTTAGACAAGTTGAGAAGATAAATACTCCGGTAATAATCTGTGACAACACTATGCAAACGCAACCGGTTTGTGTGTAAAATACAGAGTAATATGTTAGGTTTACGTAATTGTATTGTACGATGAAATTCAAAAAAGGTCTTGTTTGCTTTACGAAGTATTAGTAGAAAAATAAGCATAATATTTAGCATAATGATAGAAAACATTTCACATGGTAGGCACATGGCTAATAATGGGTTATTTGGAAAATGGATTCAAAGACATCGGAACATTCCACTTTGCAAAAGATTTTAGAAAATCAAAAAAAGAGATTTTTGATAATTACAAGAGCTAAGAGAGTGGATCCCATGCTCTTTTTCATTTTATTCCAATTAATTAATTTCAGGAACCACTTAAAAAATTCTCCATCCAAGTTACTAACACTAAGAGAGTAGTTCAAATTTTGACATAGCAGCACTTTTTATTATTTTTATTACTATATTTAAATTTCAATAATACAACGGAATGCAAAATCTCTTTTAAATATTTTACGTGGAAAGAACTTAAAAAGTCTTTATAACGACAAGGCTTGAACTAAACTAGAGATCGTCAAACTTGTATAAGAGTCTCGTTAAATATGATTTGGAGAATTTTAAAAATATAAATAAAGAAATATAGTATCTTGTATATCTTAATTATTCTAAAATAAACATTTATTCATATTTATAATTTTTCTATTATATGGTTTTATCATAAAAAGGAAAATGATTTAAAAATGACATGTGGAAAAAATGAATATTAAAATGACATTTGACGATTTTAGTGAGGATGTGACATGTGGTGAAAATTGAGGATTACTTTAATAGTTTAATAGTTGATTTATCAAGAATTTAAAATTGTAACTTTATATTACTAAAATAATTAATAGGGTATTCGTAAATTCAAGAAAATTCTTCATATTATTATCTTCTGTATCTTACGGACTTATATTATGGATCCAGTTACATCTCCTGTATAATATAGAAACCAAATAGTCAAATGCACGTACGAAGAGTATAATAGAGAATGTTATAATTGCACCAACAAGGTTAAGAGGTCTATATGTTTAAAATCCAGTCACAACCGTACTACATGTTCCGAAAAGACGTCATCAACTGTTTGAATGTTAGATTATTTTTGAATGTTAGATTATTTTAAAAAGGCACAATCTATATGTACTACATTTTGCAACTTTCTAGACTACATTCTCGTACGTCCATAATGGGCGTACACTCGTTTTCAGCGGACAGTGCAAAATTCCAACATCGATTGTGAAGCAAAATACAGAATACGCTCGTCTGTATACGCCCAAAATCTGCGTACAGTCTAAATTTGAATAATATAGCCGTTAGAAAATAGTCATTGGGGAATTTAAATTTAATAATATAATACTCGTACGCCCATAATGAGCGAGTTAAAAATTAGCCCTAACAGCTTGACTACGTCGTCTGTTATTGCTACTCAGTTGAGTGCGGCCTTTCCAGGGAATACAACATCCACAAAACAAATCGCCAACTTTATTCAGAAGTTGCATTTTGAGGATCGTGGAGATTTGACTGTTACACAATGGACCTTGAAGTTTTTGAAGGAGCGCAGCTATGTAGTGCATCTCCTGTGCAAGAAGAAATCAAACGAAGTGGACATCTTGTTTTTTGCCCATCAAGACTCGTTGCACTTGTTGAAGATGTTTCCGTACGTCGTGGTTATTGACGCCACATACAAGACAAATAGGTACATAATAGTTGTATATCAAAAAATTTTTGTTTAAATATATTGCATATGCCTCTTCCTTCATTATTTAAATATATTATGCAGGTATAAAATACCTCTTGTGGAGATTGTCGGTTTCACTTGCACGCATAAGACATTCAACATTGCATATGCATTCACGGGTAAGGAGGAAACAATGCACTACTTGTGGATAATTCAGAGGCTTAGAAAGTTGTTTGAGGATGCCGGAGTAATGCCGACTGCAATAATGACCGATCGAGAACTAGCTCTCATCACTGCAATCAAATATGTGTTCAAAGATCTTCCGGTTCAACACCTCTTGTGTTGGGTTCATATCAAGCACAACATCGAGGTAAACGCTACCAGAATTTTGAAAAACAAAGAATCGGTGAAAAGGTTGTGCTCGCAAGTATGCAGACTTTTTCTATCAAGAACGGAGGAACAATACGAGGAAAGACTGCTAGGATTGAGAACATCTTGGAGAAGCGGCGTCGTCGGATACATTGAAAAGGTGTGGCTTATCCCTTACAAGACAAACATTGTTTGCGCATGGACGGAACACAATCTTCACTTCTTCACGAGGACCTCAAACAGGTAATTTTTTTTTAACTTACTTAAACATTTCCGATTTATTTATTAGTTTATTATTTAATAGTTGTTTTACTTAAACGCGACATTGAATGAATAAAACATAGGGTTGAGGGAATGCATAAGGTGTTGAAGAAAATAGTCGGTTCAAGTTTAGGCGGTTTGAATCGAATGGTTGTGAGGATCCATGCATCCATCGAGGGCCAGATTGTGAAGGTGAGGGCCACCATGGAAGAGGATCGGATCAAGACACCCGAGGTTTTCAGATGAATGAATCCACAAGTGAAATTGATATTTCGGCATCTATTCCATAATGTGTCTGATAGAGCGTTGCATAAGTTGTGGGATATATGGGAGGATATAAAGGCGAAGAATTATGAGGAACATTGCAAAGATTACTGGATGCGAGAATGTCAGGGCCTACCGTGCATCCACGAGATGGTGCAACATATTATTCACAAGAAGCCATTCAAGCTCAATCAGATTCACAGATTCTGGAGGCAGCTAGAATGGGATAGGATTGAACTTGATAACGGGGAGGTAGAGATTGGTGTACCTCAGACCATGCGGGAGTTGAGATTCATTGAGCTCAACGATAGATGGCAAAAGGGGGAACTTCCAGAAAGTCAGTGGTCTCAGATAGCGGACTTGTACACAATGTTGGAGTATCCACATCAAAGTCTTGCGGTGGAGCCGACGGGAATCAAGGATCCTGGCAGACCAAGAGGAGCGGTAGGAAAGAAGTGGGGAACCGAGAGAGAGAAGAGCGCGTTTGAGTACGCAAGGGAAGAATTAGAGAAAAATGATGTTGCGAAGGCGAAGAATAAGACGGTTAGAGGAAAGGGAAAGGGAAAAGCAACGGCGGCACAACCTACTTTCAACGAGCCTACTATAATGAGGGAGTTTGAAGTTGCTGGGTGCACTGCGGCAGAGGCGTTTGGTCATTCAAGTGGCACTGGTGGAGAGGGGTTCAGATTATCAGGTTGCACTCTTACAGATGAGTTCCCTCAGCCAGCAATGACGAAATGTGGGGTAGACTTCGGGGTTGACAATGTTGATCTCTTCATGTTTCCATACATTGTAGATGCACAAGACGTAAGGGCGGATGGACACTGTGGATATCCGTCACTAGCCATGTTGTTGGGGCATCACCAACAAGAATATCCTCGCATTCGCATGGAACTGACTGCGAAGCTGTTAGAGAACAGTGATATCTACAGACGAGTCATGACCAGACTACGCCCGGATTTGGCAAACAACTTCGACGCTCTTGTTCAAGAGGTCAACTATAGCAGATCACCATGTCCCGAAAGATACTGGATGAGTATGCCCATAATTGGATTAGCATTTGCCACTAAGTTTCAGGTTGGTTTGATATACTTATCCAAAGTCCGATCATATTTGTGCTTACCGATGAAGGTGTATCAACAAAGCTCTAGTCATGGTTTGAAAATTTATGCAATGGCTCGTGTGGGCTTAGCAAACCACTACATACCGGTATGATTTTCACTAAAGTATTTGTGATTTTCACTCAATTTTCTTAATGCTTAACATGGTATTTATGTTTTATAATTTAGGTGTGCCTTAGAGAAGACTGTCCGGTACCATCTGTACCTGGAGTTTGGCGCATGTTCAAGGATCCTAGTGCGAATGGATTGGAACGCGGGTTCGCGCTGAGGATGCAGCAATGGAAGGACTATCGCATTAGTTATGGTAGTATAGATGTTGATCTGTAGTGAATTCGGATGTGTTGAATGTTTCACCTTTTGTAACTTTACAGGACTTGCCCTTTTGAAATGTGGATTTCAGACTTCCGCAGTACGCCCCGTCTTTGTTTGAGGGCATTCTCCGTTGTCTGGACATCGAGGAGCTCTATCAGCCAGGTCACCTGCTGCGACAGTTTGGACATGTGCAGGGTATCCCAGATCCTCCCCCAGAGTCCATCCAGGTGACACGTAACAACAGGATGACGCATTATTCAGTTGGCTTTGAGAAGGATCTGCTTGGTGTGTGGGATCAGGACCCCAGGCCTTTGATACAGATTCGGGAGCCACGAGCGACGTACTATTGGGCAGTCACAGATGATTATCTCGATTGGTATGATCGAGTTTCTCATCCTCTGGTGGATCCCAGATCACGTAGACTCGATCGTCCAGTTGGTCCGCTGCGTATTCCACCTTCGGTTGACAGTTTTGCGGTACGATTATAAATTTTATTAGTCATATTCATTCAATTAGTATATTTGATTGTAATGTTTTGATATGTTGTTAATATAGCGGACCCAGCTAGTGACTTGTGAGATTCGAGCTTTCTTGGAGACACCACCAGAGAAGAGGCCTGCAGATATCGATGAGTTCATGAGGCGTCTCCTTGGAGTTTTGACTGACAGGGCTCCACCGATGGCTCCAGCCCCGGTTCGTCAATCTCAGCTTTTTCGGCATTCAATCCACGAGGAAGGCCAAGGTAGTGGGCAAGGTAGTGGGAATGAGGGTCGTGACTTGGAGTGATGTCAAATATTGATAGCAAAACTTGAGTTTTTTGAAAAAGGCGAAAAACGACCAAGTACGTCAAATATTGATAAAAATGGTTCAAAACGTCTCGAAACGACTAAGAAACGAAAAAAATCGACTCAAAACGATATAAAACAAGCCAAATCGAAATTTGAAGGAATTCCGAACAAGTTGTAAAAAAGTGTAAAAATGTGGCCAAAATGATGGCATAATATGGCCAAATTGAGCAAATCTTAGCAAAACTTGAGTTTTTTGAAAAAGGCGAAAAACGACCAAGTACGTCAAATATTGATAAAAATGGTTCAAAACGTCTCGAAACGACTAAGAAACGAAAAAAATCGACTCAAAACGATATAAAACAAGCCAAATCGAAATATGGATAATGGATAATGGATAATGGATAGTGGATAGTGGATAATGGATAATGGATAGTGGGTAATGGATAATGGATGTCATATGTGTATAGTTTGGGCCCATATCGTTTTATCGCCTTAAAACGATGAAAATCGAAATTTTGAAATTGTAACATGACAACAAATACGGCGAATAGTTATTTTCATTTTTCGGAATCGAAAAATTATTATCGAAAACGTCAACGGGCCTAATAAGGCCTAATGAATTTTGAATGAGGCCCAAACACAAAAAATGACATAAAACGGCTTAATAAGCACTTAAAACGTAAAAGTCAAGAAATGTAACATTAATATTTGAGCATTACCAATCAAACGCTATCGTTTTTGTAAGAAATTAACAACTTTAACACTTAGAAGTATGTAAACGAAGACTTTCACCTGTATGCTGCTACTCTCAAGTATATAAGTTGTATAGTTATACTCATATGTATGTGATACCACTTCGTTACTAAAATGAACTTCATATAATGTGTTTATTTCATCATATAACATTAGTTTAACACTTAATTGTTATCGTTTGACTCAACTGACCTCGTATTTCATTAGTATAATATGTTTTTTTATCATATAACTCTTCGTAATCTCATATTACATTAGTAAAACTTGATAAAATTATTCACAAAACTCTCAATAACGACATATTTCAGTAGTATAACATTACTTTGGGTCATAAAACTTTTTATAATATCAAATAGTATAAGAAAACAACATAAAAAATGAATTTTTATGTAATTAGGGTTGGTACTACAACAGTTACCGCACCAACCCTAATACCCTAAACCCTACAAACACCAGAAACATTTGATTCTGGGTAAAAGGGTTGGTGCGTTAACAATTAACGCACATAATCTGGGCTGGACTTGAATGTTGGGCTGGTCGTCTTTGTTGGGCTGGGATTTTTCTGTTGGATCTTGACGAAGTTGTGTTATCAGTTGTGCGTTTATTGCTAACGCACCACCATATTTTGCTTGAGTGTGTTACAGCTACAACACAGCTGTAAGTCACCTTTGGATGACCGAATTACGTTATTGGGCCTTTGTTGTTGTGGACCTTTTGTCTACATCGGCCCAAATCTAAGTTACCCTAGTAAAACCTCGGCTATAAATTCACTGCCTCAGTGAACCCTATTATCTCATTCTCACTGCGCCGTAAAATAATTAGGTTTCAAGTTCTTACTCTGTATTTCAATTAAAAGTCTCATTTTTTACTGATTTCGTTAGATATCGTCATTGTTTCTAACATGTTTTCTTACTTTGTATTACAGATTCAAACAACCATGGCATCATCTTCATCCTCCCCAGTTCCAGCAGAAGGCAGTGAGATCCCGTGCCCGAGTAGAAGGTGCTCAAGAACAATCAAGGTGTTCACTGGTAATGACAAGAACAATCCCCATACGTATGGACGAAGGTATACCACATGTCAGTGTAACTACATGATCGTGTATCTTGAGCCAGAATACGACAGTCATCATCTCCGAGTCATTGCAAAACTGTTGAAGGAAATAGTTGACCAGCAGTTGAAGCTGGTATATTTTCACCAGGCTAAGAGTATTGAAGTAGCCAAACACTGGATACAACAGAGGTTTCCCAATGACCCTGTTCCTAGTTTTTATGACAGTGACTCCGATTAGGGATCTTGGTATCAAATCAGTGAATCTCTGTTAAGTCTGTGTTTAGTTTAAATTTCAAGAATGAGTCTGTTGTCTTTCCTTAATGAGTCTGTTGTCTTTTTAATTTATGTTGAGTGTGTTGTAGTTTATGGATTCACTGATTTCACTTCACTGTTTCACCTACCTCATCTAACTCTACTGAAAACACTATTTAAAGCAAACAAGACAAGTCATTACATATTTCAAAGCAGACAAGAAAAATCATTACATATTATAAATCAATTCCAATCGAAGTCTAAAGATCAAGGCTACTAAACTATTACAAATCAAGTCATGTAGTCCATACGCTTTCCAGCAGTAAAGCGGTATTGTCGAAACAAGTCCACTTGGCCAACATATATCCCTTCCCACCACTTGATGTTGTCATCTGCAAATCTTCTCCACGAACCGGAACAACGTGGCAATGGTGCCCCATCACGGAGCCAAAACTAGATATACAAAGAAAATTAATCAATAAATATAAATGACGTTTGTTTAGATTACCACAGATTCTTACCGGTATCCAGTGATTACTGCATCCGACAAGAGCTATCCCAAAAATCTTCTGTGGAGGACCAGGGCTCACTGTAGACTGCCTTATTGGCAAGCATAAACACGGCGCATCCCAGGATAGTTGCACTAAACCAACATTATACACTGTGGCAAACACCAAACCCATAAATGGCATGTCCATCCAAAATGGTCTCTCACAAGGACTTCTCATGTAGTTAACTTGAGCAATAAGATCATCCCATGTTCCTACCCGTAGTCCACGTCATATGGGCTCCCATGTCTCTTTGTTTCCAAGAAGCTCCGCTGCCAATGCAGCACGGATCATACGATATTGACTCTGTTGCATACCCGTAAGTAGAGCCATTGACCGATACCCACAATGTCCGTCTGAACGCACATCTTTCACAGAAGTCATGTAGGAAAGCCAAAAGTATTTAATATTTTTCACCCCCAAGTTCACCCCTATATAACTTATGGCTTCTTCAATCTCTTCTTCATCTTCTCCTTCCTCTGTTTCGTTTCGATCTGGATAGCAAGCTCTTAGGGGCACGGCATTCATGTCTTCGTCTTCTAAATCGATGGTCTCTGAAAACAATGGTTCAGGTTGGGACTGTGATCCGAAGTCGAACGACACTTGACTTGCTTGCTTTTTAGGACAAGTTGGTCGTTCACTTTACCTATTTGCCTTCTCCTTTGCGACTTTTTGCGCATTCTCAGTATTTGTTAAGTCTTCTCTAACGTACTCGTGGTAACTCTTTTCCCTCTTTTCTCTCGGAGGAGAATTCCCATTTCGCTGCTTCTCCTTGTTCTTTGATCCCGGCGGCCTTCCTTTTCCTTTCCTAAACAAGTTTGTTGGCTCTACCAAAGAACTTTGTTCCGGATGCTCCAAGTCAATGTACAACTCACTTAATCTGAATAGAGTTCCATCCCTCAAATCTCCACTTTCCCATTTCGCCCACATTTCACGCATTCTGATCTCCGAAATAGACATTGAACGATTGTCGTCGGGTAAGGACAAATTTATTGCATCATCTTCCCATCTCAGTTCCTTCCAGAAGTCATGAAAATCATCCGGAACAAGAGGTGTCTTTGAAATGATTGCCCTAGCAAGATCGTGTACGCATGGCATCCCAAGACAATCTCGAACCCAATGATCATCACAAACATTTGAATACTCCTCCTTCAATATTTGCTGGTACATTTCCAACAACAACAGAAAACACCTATCTGACACTCGGTAAAATAGCCTTGAAAACAACATTCGAATGCCAGGAGGAAAGGTTGGGTCATCAAAGACCATTTGCCGAGTGGTAAGTGCTTGGTTCATCGTCATCCTAATCAGGTCCATCTGAACTATGACCGCATGGTGGATCCTCACGATCACTCTGTTGAAGCCTCCTCTACTAGAACCCACAATTTCTTTCAACACCTTATGCATCCCCTCCACCCTAAATAAACACAATTTCTAATCATTAGCATAAATAATATGGTGGTCCAAATTAACAACTAAACAAACAAAGATACCTGTTTGTAGTCCTTGTGTGAAAGTGAAGAGTGTAGTCTGTCCACGCTCTAACTATGAACTTCTTGTACGGAGTAAACCAGTACTTTTCAACGTAACCAACAATGCCCTTCTTCCATGAATCTCTCAGCTTTCTCAACCTCTCTTCGTAGATTTCTTCGGTGCTCGAGCAAAATATCCCCCAACATTGCGTAACAAAGTTCTCCGCCCTTTTAGTATTTTTAATCACTTTTTCTGCGTGTGACTGGATGTTGTGCTTAATGTGCACCCAACACAATAGTTGCTTCACATCAGTGTCTTTGAACACAAGTTTGATTGTTCTCAACAAAGCCTTCTCACAGTCGGTCATTATAGCCTTCGGCATCACTCCCAAATTTCTACACAACTCATGAACGCACATCATCACAAACTTGTAATGCATTACTGTCTCCTGAGCCATGAATGCATATGCGATGTTGAACGTCTTGTGCGTGCAAGTGAAACCAACCATCTCCACTAAAGTCATATCATACCTATTTGTCTTGTATGTGGCGTCCATGATAATCACGTGAGGAAACTTCCTGAACAAACGAATCGACTCCGGGTGAGCGAAAAAAAGGACTTCCCTCATTCGTCCTCGTGTTCCTCAAAGGTTGACAAAAATACTTGTTCTCTTTCTGAAAATTTAGAGACCACTGAGTAACTGACAATTCACCACGATCTTCAAAATTGATCTTCTGCAAAAAATTGGCAATCTGCTTCATGGATGTCACATTTTGCGGGTCTCTTTTCCTAAGCTGAATAAGTATGTTTTTTGGCGGCTTGCGATCATCCCCCGCTTCCCTTGCTATTTTCTCCTCCTCTTTGCTCATTCTACCCACGAATGAATTCCCATGAAAACTAGTAGGAAGGGTGTGGTTGTGACGACCTTCTACAACATTCACGATCCATTTATAACTATAAGACCCTTCTTTTATACGAACCCCATATAACTCAAATGTACAACCACATTTCTTCGATTTTCGGTGACGAAGCCTCGGAACCGGCAATTCTGGATTTTTTAAATTCACTTTCAGCCTACCCGATCTAGGTTTTCCAAACCTATCGCATACAAAATCAACGCAATATTTGCTAGATGTACGATGTACCAAAACTATCATTAAATCCCTTGCTCTCTGTTTTGTCCATTCCATCATCTCTTCTTTACTATCCCACATTTGCGCAGTACTAAAATGTGGTCTAAAGTCTTCTTCCTATATTGATTAAATTACATTACTTAGATACGCAATTTTAACTAATTAACCTAAATCTCATGCAATTAAATACAAAATTTAAATTCATAATATACTAACCAAAATCGGTAACGGAGTCCAATCGTCTAATGCAATTGATACATTTGCTTCGCCTTCTTCCTCTTCTTCGTCCACTTCCTCATCGACTTCTCCGTCTTCTTCGTCCACTTCCTCTTCTTCATCGACTTCGTATTCTTCTTCCACGACCCCTGATATCCAATTGTCGTTACCATCATCCTCACTACTCTCATAATTATAAGACATTGTGGTGTGCATTGCAAAACTTCAACAAGAGAGCTCAATCTCTATATACAACCAAAAAATGCCCGTTGGAATTTTATGCCCGTTGGTGCGGTAATAGTTAACGCACCAACGGGCATAAAATTCCAACGGGCATTTTTTCAAAAAAAACTTGTGCGGTAATAGTTACCGCACAAATTATATTTATTATTTTCTTAAAAATTTAATTTAATTATTTTCAAATAATTATTAAAAAAAACCGGTGCGGTAACAAATACCGCACCAGGTTTATTCATTATTTAAAGTGGTGCGGTAAGAGTTACCGCACCACTTTATTGTTTTTTTAATATATAAAACCTGTGCGGTAACAATTACCGCACAGGTTTATTCATATTTTAATTATTATTTTTTAAATTTATTTGTTTTTTTTAAAAAAAAATTATGTGCGGTAACAATTACCGCACAGGTTTTAAGTACATCAGAAGTTAAATTTTTGTTTGCTTAATCTCGTATTAATCTGGTGCGGTAATTGTTAACGCACAGATTTGTGCGGTAATTGTTACCGCACCACCGTCGTATAGGTTTCAGAAAATTTTCCAACAATGCCCCGGAGTCCTTTGGTGCGGTAATCCTTAACGCACAGAAGTGTACTGCAACTCTTACCGCACAGAATAGTGTGCATTTAGCAAAAAAAACGTGTGCATATAGACCAAGCCATATTATATTAATAAATATTATTTATTAATATAATATTAATTTTCTTTTAATCGTTATTTATCGAGTCACGTGAAACGTTAAACGATAAATAACGACTAACTAATATTATATTAATAAATATTATTTAATAATAAATCTTTTTCTTTTAATCGTTATTTATCGATTAACGTGAAACGTTAAACGATAAATAACGACTAATTAATATTATATTAATAAATATTATTTATTAATATAATATTATTTTCTTTTAATCGTTGTTTATCGTTTAGCGTGAAATGTTAAACGATCAATAACGACTAACTAATATTATATTAATAAATATTATTTAATAATAAATTTTATCGTTTTAATCGTTATTTATCGAATAACGTGAAACATTAAACGATAAATAACGACTAATTAATATTATATTAATAAATATTATTTATGAATATATTATTAATTTATTTTTAATCGTTATTTATCGAATAACGTTTCACGCTAAACGATAAATGATGACTAATTAATAATTTATTAATAAATAACAAATAATTCATATTTTATTAATAAATTGGATTTATTAATAAATCTTTTTTTAATCGTTATTTATCGAATAACGTTTCACGCTAAACGATAAATAACGACTAATTAATATTATATTAATAAATATTATTTATTAATAAATTATTAATTAGTCGTTATTTATCGAATAACGTTTCACGTGATTAGATAAATAACGACTAATTAACTAATTAGTCGTTATTTATCGAATAACGTTTCACGCTAAACGATAAATAACGACTAATTAATAATTTATTAATAAATAACAAATAATTCATATTTTATTAATAAATTGTATTTATTAACAAATCTTTTTTTAATCGTTATTTATCGAATAACGTTTCACGCTAAACGATAAATAGCGACTAATTAAAAAATAATATATTAACGTACCTTGTGGATCAAGAGCGTCTTTTCCGGCGATTTCGAACGGTTCCGTTTCTGCGCACCGCCCCGACCCCGACAACCACCAGCCCGACCACCACGAGCTCCACCCCGACCACCACCTGCTTCACCTCCAGCCACCTCGCCGGCGCCACCAACCTCCTCCCCTCCACCTCCAGACCCCTCGCCAGCTCCACTGACCACCTCCGGAACCACCGCAGCACCACCACGAGCCCTTCTACATTTCACCGGCTTCGTCTTCGGCCCAGGCGCAGCTCCTCCACCTCGAACTCTTGCGCCACCAGCACTCCGCCGGACGGGAGGGAGAACAGAACTAGCCGCCGTCGCCGGAGTGGATTTTGAAATTTTCTCCATTTCTTCGGATTGCATGATTCCGAGTGGAATTGATGAAATTGATTGAGGTATTTGGATTCTATGAGAAAAACGAGTCAAATAGGATCGATTTGGGGAAGAAAACAAGTGAAATGGGAGGGAATTTTGATGGCGGCGCAAATTAGGGTTTCCGGTGAATAGTACTATCGAGAGAGAGAAAATGAGAGGAGGAAGAAGAAGAAAGCGAGGCGGATTTTTATATCCGCCTCGTACGAAAAATTTGGGCGTACGCCCCTTTTGGGCGTACGGACATTCAATTTTTTTACGTATACTCGAGAAATTGCACTATACGCCGATTTTGGGCGTACGCCCATTATGGGCGTACGAAAATGTAGTTTAGAAAGTTACAAAATGTAGTCGTATAGACTCCACGTTAAAAAAATATCATTAGTTTGTACAATATGTGAAACATTGATGAACATTTAATAATATATTATTGAACATATTGTTTTTAGATGTTCATGAATGTTGGTATTTCTCTCTATCATTACAAGTAATTATTTAAACTATATGAACATTTATAGCTTATTTGATGAACTTTCTGTTTTAATTTGATGAACATTTGAGACAGAGATGACGAACATTAATTTGTAAATTAATGAACATTTGAGATAAAGATGATGAACATTTTATAGCTTATTTGATGATGAACTTTTTGTATTAAATAGATGAACATTAGAAACAAAAATTATGAACATTAGGTTATAAATTGATGAACATTTGAGATAAAGATGATGAACATTTATAACTTATTTAATAAACTTTTTGTTTTAATTAGATGAACACAAGAAACAAAGATGATGAACATTAGGTTGTAGATTGATGAACATCTATATATATATATAAAAATTCATGGGTTTGAGAAAGTAATGGTAATTGAGACTTATTAATGTTTAAACTTAATTTTTTTTTCTTTTTTTCTATTTCTCATTATCCAATGATAATTGAGATTCATTAAATGTCTAATAAAACCATAATTATGTGCATAATTGGTTAGTATTTCTACCATTTTCATCTTTTTTTTTCTTCGCTCTTCACCTTCAATCCGTATGACGATGAAGAGCAATCCGAGCAACGTAAACGACTATGGAATTTTGGTACATATATAAGAGATATTCAATTCATTTTATTATAATTTACTAAAAAATACATATATGAAAAAATGCATTAAGTATATGAATATAGACAAAATTAAAAAGTGTTTGGCTCGCGCAAAGCGTGGGTAATGACCGAGAAAGTTGTCATTAAGTCGTCATGTGGCCTCTTGAATTCCTCTTCTAATTTCAACTTTTGATTTTCCGACTTCTCCGAATGAGATTTCGTATTGAATTCTCCCATCAAGTCGTCGTTACTCTTCTGCATATTGTATTTCGACATTACTCATGGTTATTGTCAATTTGTAATTGAACCAATCAATTTGCTATTTTTATCACTTCTATTGTTCGTTTATTTTTGTGTTAATGTCTTGATCTGCAGGTTAGATTTGCTTTGACCTTAATTGGATAAAATATGCCCTAAAAAAATTGTAAATATATAATTAGCCCAATCCAGTTTTGAGACAAAAAACCGTAATACCAACAATAATATCAAAAAACCGTAAAATATGAACATTATGTATAAATTTAATTACCATATGTGCTTTAACCAAAATACCATCTTTGTAGAAACCATGATACCAACAATAATATCAACACACTATCTAAAACCAATTTAATACCAACCATAAAAACCATGTCTTTCATTCCCACTACCTAACATTGTCTTCAACACAAACTATTAAAAGTAACCTAGAATATTGTCATAAGCAAATAGCTATTACCCATTGTCTTGTTCATAAATCATTTCCAACACTAGGGTGGAAGCAAAGTTGAACATGTAGCTTATCAATTCATCAAGATACTCGAGTCTCAACATCTCTATTTGTTTTTTTATTCTTCTTCAAATGACATTCCCAATTTGATAATCTTTCTCCAGAGTATGTTTTCATGTGGCGTATCAGAAATATCCCACAATCTTCCTTGTTCTTATCATCTCTCCAAGGCATTACAAGTCTTCCAGTTGGGACCTTCACCTCATCGTTGAACATGGCAACCTTTACTTCCATCAGGTTCTTCTTTAAGAAGTTCACAAATATCGTTCTCTGCAATAAAAAAAATACATTAGTATCCAATTGTTGGTCCTATTACAAATAAACATATACAATTGTATTATGTTCTAAAACTTACGATGACTGAAGGGATGTGATTATATTTGTCTATGTTCTTGAATTGCCTTGAACACTTGAATTATCAATGATATCAAACCTTAGGTTCTTGACATGCATAGAGTAGATTTCGGTTGAAAACACAGTCAAAACAAATGAACATCCATACCGAAATTAAGTAGATCAAACATACACAAAGCATATTATACTCCATATCAAGCAAAAATCTCCAACACCTTCCAGAAACATGCTTATATATAGTGAAATCTAGCCAAATCTAACAAATCGAAGCAAAAACCTAACATGATCAAGTGATTATACTCCATACCTTGTCCTTCGTTGTTTTTCTTCGATCCTGCCATTTTCTGTAGTGAGTTTGATGGATTTGGTGGAAAGACAAAGTAAAATCGGTGAAATTGACGAGAAACAAGCGAGTTTGGTGGTTAGGGTTTGATCGCCTTGCTGAGAGAGAGT
Source organism: Oxyria digyna (assembly GCA_029168935.1). Lineage (NCBI taxonomy): Eukaryota > Viridiplantae > Streptophyta > Magnoliopsida > Caryophyllales > Polygonaceae > Oxyria > Oxyria digyna. The sequence goes on along the minus strand of JAPVLV010000010.1, from coordinate 10,276,938 downwards.
TTTTCTATAGAAGTTGCAAGACAATTTGACTTCCAATTTTAAAAGTAAAAGATATTTAGCGCGTGTTAAGACGCACTAAAGCAACCGAGTGAGATGGATTGGAATTTTCCAGCGTGGAAAGCAAGTAGCTTGATAGTCGTCTGATAACCTAGAATGAACGGTCCCCGTTCAATCTTATTTATCACTATAGGAGGCTTTATTACCGGATTCGAACCCTTTTAGCAAAACTGACAGGAAGTTTTATGGTTAATATCAGAATTTTTTAAAGCTATAGACCGGAGATCGGACCGAAAATTTATGGACCATCATTTTCTATATATAAAAGTTAAAAAAAGAATTTTTATTTGTTTTGAAATTTATCATGGTTTCCACGAGACTGGACCGGAACATTAATTAATCGGACCGGAACCTATAATTTCTAAAATATACCGATTGAAGACCGAATTGGATGAATCGATCCGAAAAATTCTGTCCCGGGTCATTTTTTTCGCCTACCTAGTTAATACGTTATTTTAGCCAAATCCCAAATCTCGATTATTATAGTAGCTTTACTTGTTTTATCGTTTTTAGAACTCGTATCTCCCTATTGATTGGACTTCTAAGTGGTAGTTTTAACAGTTTTTTTTGCCTGGTACCCGTGAGGAAAGGCAAAATTCGCATGGTGTACCATATTTATGAATATTTCGCATGATGCCTTCTGAATTTGATAAATTTTTGTCTCGCGCCTTTCCGTCAAAACACTTAAGAGAGTTGTTAAATTTAATTAAAGAAAAAAATCAAACCAAATCAAACTAATGTACTCTTTGTGTTGATTGTGTTCTCCCTCTCTACTTCACTTCCATGGTTGTTCATCCCTCTCCTTGCTTCACTTCCATGGCTTAATTCGTACCCTAAAGTGGACTGGTGTATTCTCTTAAAGCCTAGTATTTCTATTTCTCCATTTAATATTTCAATTGAGTTCATAAATTAGGGTTTTAGATAAAACTAGGGTTTTGAATTGTTAAATTAGGGATTTTGGATTGAACAATCATTTAGGCCTAAAACTCGATGTCTTGTGTTGAGGATGAAGTTATGGGCTATTTTTAAGAGTGTGATACATCTGTACATGTTGGCATATTAGTTTAATTCCTTTACTGATTTGTCTTTGGATATGTGAAGAGCACAATTTGCCCATTTATCAGGTTCCATTAACACTTTTGTGTAATAATGTATATTTATAATATTGGCTTGTTATTGGCTAGTGTAGTAGTGTGTACGTGCTTTTGTTTATCCTTCAAATTCTCATTTAACTTATTCAACTAGTGTATACAAGCTCGGGCAAATCATGTGCCTCTATTTATAATAATGATACTTGCTTCTTGTGTGCAGTAAAATAGAAGATAAGATAATATTGAGGTTGTGGTACATCCATCGGAAATATTTGGACATTGTGGTGGATGATCCTGATAAGTACAATATTCTTGATATATTAGTGGATTTAATAGAAGGGGCTGGAAAAATTGGAACGATTCTTCCTGAGCATCTATCTCTATGGTATGCACATACTTCTTAGAATTTTCAATTGGAGTCTGACAATGATGTTCTGGAGATGTTTGATGTTTTGCAAGACAATAAATTATAAATTTGGCCATTGGAAATGTTGAGTTGCCACCAAAGAATCTGGAGTTGGCACGAGGTTTGGTTGAATTAAAGAGATATATAGAAAACTCAAACCTTCCAAAGTAAAGTCATGGAAGTCAACCAACTTCTAGTAGGAGACTTCCTGCCACATTTGCAAGAAGAAAAGAGGATAGTAAAGTCATGGAAGTCAACCAACTTCTAGTAGGAGACTTCCTGCCACATTTGCAAGAAGAAAAGGGATACATCCTCTAGTAAACGCATCTCCTTCTATAGGTAGCCAACCTATTTCTGGTGATCTAAGCAGGACGAATGTTATGCCAGAGGTGGTGTTGCCTGAGACTGAGTTTCCTGAGCTTGTTTTGCCTGGGGTTGATGCCAATTTGCAGGATGGATGGTTTGATGGCAATTTCCTTGAGTCGGTTTTTCCTTCTCTTGATGCACCTAGTACGGTTGAGCCAGATGTTCCTGATTTTGATGCCGAATATGATGTTGAGTCTAACGACGAGTCTGATGTTGGTGATGAAAGTGAGGAGGATTATTTCGATAGGTTGTATGATAATGGAGAAATGTATGGTGACCATTACTTTGGAAAAATCAAATTGAAGGGCTGGATGATTTTTCAGGACAAAGATCACTTGATGGATTTTTGAGAGATTTTTTAGTCCAACAGGGTATCACTATTGTCGTAGTAAAATCTTATCACAGAAAGTACACGGCTTTATGTAGAGATTCAAACTGTAAGTGGAGGTTTCATTCATCAAGGTTTTCATATCAGATTACATGGGCAATCAAAACATTGAATGAGAATCATACTTGTCTTAAGGTGCGAAAGTTTCATTCCATGGAAACTCTAGAATGGGCAACAAAAAAGATTATTAGATTGGTGAAAAGTGATATAGATGTCAAGGGAATATGCATTAATGACCATTTGTTTGAATATTATGGTATAAATTTGAGACCAACTTCCTTGTATAAGTCAAGGGCACTTGTTGTTGCGCTTATTATAGGAGATGATGACACTTCTTATGTGAGTTTGCTTGGCTACTGTGAGATTATAAAAACGTCCAATCCCGGCTCAATGGCTCATGTTGTCTGCAAGAAGTTTGAAGGCGATCCTGAAAGGCCAATTCAGTTTAAGAATGTCTGTTGCTTTAAATCCCATGATTGATGGATTCCTTCGCGGGTGTAGATCATTGTAGGGAGTAGATGGAGTCCATTTGAAAGGGAAATATGGCGGGTCTGTTTTGTTTGCGGTTGGTGTCGATGCAGACAAAGGCATTTTTCCTATAGTGTATGGTGTATATGAACAAGAAGATAAGACCACACAGGCTTCTTTTTTCTATCGCTTGAAGGCGTTGTTGAGTACTTCTAACCGAGACAACTGATGCATAGTGTCAAATAGACAAAAGGTATTGTATTTTTACATCTATTATATTTTTGCAATAATGTTAGTACTCATGATTCATTAACAAAGGATGGTTTATTTTAGGGTGTTGAATCAGCTCTTAAGAAAATGTGGCCCTCGACTTCAAGACGTTATTGTGAAACACACCTTTGTGCCATCTTCAAAAAAGATAATGCAGGAAAGCCTATGAAATCTTTATTCTGGAAATGTTGCAAAACCTTCTCTAAGTTCAAATTCAAAAAAGCAATGGAGGAGGTAGAAGAAAAAGCAGGAAAGGAAGCACTTGGGTAGCTGAAAAAACGAGATTTTAATTGTTGGGCTAGATGCAAGTATGACCCAAATTTACATGCTCCTCATACATATAGCAACTTTGTAGAGTCCTACAATGCAACATTAGGGTAAGATGTGCATAGATTATGTTTTATGTGTTATCTATTTTTGAGATTTATAAGAATATCATCTGAGATTTATCTATCTTCAATTGTATAGGTATTAGGCGGACAATCATGGGAAGACATTATAAGAGACAAGAAGATGCTGCTAAGATGCCTATGGAAGGTAATACTGAACATGTAAAGCGAAAACTGGCAAAGGCAAAAAATGGAATCACGCTCTTTAAATAGCTTATCTTTTTATATTGGGATATTGAATACCGAATTTATTTCTGCATTCTCTTGCTTTGTGATAGCTTATATGTTTCTTGGATTTTGGTGTAATAAATAGATTTTTAGGGCATCCTCCGTAGAATATGAAGTTGTGGAAGGCTAATCATCATTAGGGGTCAACATTGAAAAAGAACTTGTGGATGTGGAGAGTGGCAAATTCGCGGCATACCTTGTGGACATGCTATGAGGGTTATAATCGATATTGGGGGACATTCAGAGCATTATGTTTCTCACTGGTAGGCTCGTTCGGATGAAGAACAATGGCCTGATTTTGATCTCCCACGGATCGGTCCGCCACCTTTAAAGCGAAAACCTGGAAGACCTCCAACAAAGAGAAGAAGGGCAGAGGATGAAGATGCGCCGAGAAAGAGGTCTCATGTTGTGCGGTGTGGAAGATGCAAGGTATTTGTTCTTCATATTTTTCTTTATTCATGTCTATTGTAGGAATGATTTTCCTATTGTTGATAACAATTATTCGGCGTATTTTTGTTATTCAATGCATTTGGACATAATGTGAAGACTTGTAAAGATGGATTAACTGCTAGAGAACTAAAGGAACAAGGTATTCGAGTTCAGCGAAACCAGAAGAAGGTAGTGATGCCCAAGAGCAAGTCCACCCAAGAACAAGTCCAATCTGCGGAGAATGTGATGCCCTCAACCCCATGGATTCCGGGAAGCCAATAGAAAACAAGATTTATTAAACTTATTAACTCAAGAGAGCATTATTACTACTTTTCAATACAACTAAGACACTAGGGAGCTGATTTTGATGTTTGTTTGTGTTTTTTCGGAGATATACTCTATCTATTAACTCGGATTGCATTATTACAACTTCTAAATGTTGGTTTGTACTTGTTAGCAATGTCTCTGGATGGATCCATATCACAATTAGATGTTGAATAGTGATAGACTTCGCTTTGTTGTAGAGATAGCCTAATAAAATTATTGATGTGTTGCACAACTGAATTTTGCTGCACAATTGAATTTTTCCAATTCCACTCTTGTTGTTAAAATAAGAGATTGTTAATCATCCTAGACAGAGCTTTATAGGTGCAGACCATCAAGTCTTCATTTTATTAGACTATATAGTCTATATGCAAAAAAATCAAACTTCAGTTACATACACAAGATAACATAAGGAAACAATCAATTGAAAATGAATAGACTATATGTTAACCCTTCATGCAACAAAACACACATCTTTATATTAGCCTATGTGGGAGTCAAACCAACATCTTGTACATAAATCACATGCTCTACCATTTGAGCTAATAGGCTTTATCATACTTACAATCTCATTACAAAACAAATAATTTGAGCAGTCTTAATCCAAAAATAGCTAAGCCATGATTACTCAAAACATGAACCACATGATTACTCAAACACGTAAACATGAACCACATGAGGTATATTAGCCCTATAAGATTTTTTATCTTCATCATTTATATGGAATAAGTGACAAAAAAGCACACATATATCGTTCACTTTCAAAATTGATACACAAATTGCTATATGACAAAAATCCCAAATTTAACAACGATCAAAACCGATACACAGATTGTTATATGACACACATATATAACCACAACGGTCAAAACAACAATCTATAACTTCATACTTGACACAAGACATCAGAATATAGACATTGTTCAATCCAAAACCCTTAATTTAACAATTCGAAACCTAATGTTACCGAAATCCCTAATTTATAAGATACTCATTTGTGTACCAATTCAAAGCCCTATTTACCGAAATCCCTAATATATGAGACACTCATCTGTATATCAATTTGAAGCCCTACCGAAACCCTAATTGAAATTTCAATTCGAACCAGGCGACTAGAGAAGGAGACACTCACCTTGTCGTCAGCATTTCATTCGAACCAAAAAACCACACGAATTTGTCTACCAGTGTAGGAGACACTTAATTCGAATAGTCGAAAAAGAAACATGGTTGAAATCACAACAAAGAGAGGGAAAGAAGAACACAGGTCTTCGTCTTTGTAGGAGGGAAGGGGATTGATTACTTTTATTTCATTTATCGCTTTATCTCAGGGTGTTGAAATTTGTTTGATTTGATTTTTTTTTCCGTTAAATAAATTTAACAGCTTTGTTAAGTGTTTTGACGGAGGGACGCGAGACAAAATTTTATCAAATTTAGAGGGCACCATGTGAAATATTCATAAATTTGGTACACCATGTGGATTTTGTTTTACCTTAGGGTACCAGGCGAAAAAACTGCAATTTAATCGTATATATTTGATTATTTATATATACATGTGATATACAATGAAAATAGCTACATCATATATTATCCTGACATATATGATATAAGTACAAAATACAAAGATTAGATATTCGATCAAGTAATCAATTTCTATCTTGATCTAACTAGCCATCATATCAAATAGACGTTTGGATCATTGTAACAAGCAGAAATTGGTATGAAAAGATAAATACCATAGGATTGATATGAGAGGAGCTGAAAAATTCTGATTATAGCAAATGTGAGAGAGATCATAAATAAAAATATAAAGAAACAAAATAAAAGAAAATCATAATTTATTAACAAGTGGAGTGTTAATTATATCAATATTGTGAATTAATTTTATTAATAAAGACATAATTATATTCAGATTATTATCATGTAAAAACAAAAGAGAGAATCCTAATATATACTATAATTTTCTGGCTTTGAGAAAGATATTTACTAAAGATATTCATCAATATATTCATCATGATTTTGGGTTTTGGCCTAGCCCACCAAAAAAGAAATCTAAGTGCTCGTTTGGTGTTTTTACTATAATAAATAAACAAATTATATTTTTGCAAAAGAAAAACTATCATATTATCTAAACAACATGATAGTAAAACACAAATAAAAAACGAGAAGAATAGATAGTACACAAAAATGAAATTAATCATGCATGATTAATTTAGTTAAATATAATTTTTGGGGGTATAAAAAAAATATGGGAGCTGATTTTCACACCGACTTTTTTAAGTTTTGAGCCGGTAAATTAAAACGCTATTAGACGGCATTTTAAATTTTGTGAACAAAAATTTAAACGCCACGGGGTGGCATTCAAAAAATCCGGCTCAAAAGCAAAATTTGTCGGTGCAAACAATTTACCCGAAAAATATTTACTAAAGATATTCATCAATATATTCGTCATAATTTTGGGGTTTTGCTTAGCCCACCAAAAAAGAATTCCAATGTTAAAGTCTGCATAGATCTTTTTACTATAATAAATAAATAAATTATATTTTTGCAAAAGAAAAACTATCATATCAGAATAAACTTACTTGAACAACATGATAGTAAAAAACAAAGAAAAAACGAGAAGAAGAGATGGTACACAAAAAGGAAATTAATCATGCATAATTAATTTAGTTTGAATTAATTATCCTTTTTTTATTTTGTATTCCAAAATATTTCACATATATAATCTAATCATTATAGTTTTGATAGATAAATTATACTCCACGATTTTTTCAATGTAAATCACATAAAAGTCCATCACATTATGTATTTTCAACGAAAAAATAAAACAAAAATTAGTTGAAAACTAAAATTAAAAAGTATGATTATGTGCTCAAGTTAAATTACGAATTAAAATACAAATATATTATCTCTATTAATTCAATTTTAGACCCGAAGATAAAACTTTCATAAATATTTATTAGGAGATAAGTAATTTTTTATAAAAAATATTTAATTATATGTTTATGGATAGATAAAATGAAGGTATATGAGTATATGACTATAAAAATTATTACGACCCTAAGAAAAAGTACTTACAGGTTTTATGAATATCACATTACATATTATCAAAAAAGATAATAAATTAGTTGAATGGTTTGTGTGTAGCACATACCATTCAACTAATTAGCTTAAAAATAAATTAGTTTAAAAAAAATGACAGTATGGGAAATATTATAATTATTTTTCAACTATAAAAATATTTTATAATTTTTTTAAAATTCATTTGGCCTGTGTGTAGCACGGACAGAATGGTCTAGTATATAGTATTCTTAAAATGTTGAATAAATTTGGCCTGCAGAATAGTGGAGACCGATTAAATAAAATTCCAAATGTCATGGATCGGCTTTGGGCCCTTCACACATGTGTCCAACATTTTAGGTCCAATAACCGATTAGTCTGGCCCATTCTGAGTACTTCATCGGGTAATAAGGAGATACTAATTTGCATCGAAACTAAATGGTTGCAACTTAGCTCAAGATTGACATTTTTATTTCGACCAAAAAAACAAGAAGATACTGACATTTTTATTTATTTGAATATAAAGAGAGTTTATGAAGCAATTCTGACATCAAAACAGGTGTAGTTAGTTGAACAAAATTTTCTGACAGAGATATGTCCAAGTACAAGAGGCAGCCTAAATATTCAAAAAATCCACACCACGAAAATTTCTCCATGACAACAAAACATGTCTTAGTATATAAGTTAAGTTTTCATTTTTAGAAGAAAAAAAACGTTGGTTAATTAATTATTAAAGTATATAAATAGATTTATATAGATGGTATAAGAATTCACTCTTATTATACTACTCCCTCTGTCTCCTAATGTTCTTCTCGTCTCCAATTTATACAATATTTACAATTCTATACAATTTGTTAGATTATTCTCAATCTATAAGAACAAACATGGTTATGCGGAATCTTGTTTTGTTCGTCTCATTGAGTACTTTAACAATATCAAAATTTTATAATTTTTATAAAAAGATATAATAAGAGATATTAACGACGCAAAACGTGTCTCAACAAAACATAGCTTATTGTTGTTTATAGATAATTTGTTAGAGATTTTATATTTTGGTCTCCTTATTGTTGTTTATAGATAACTAACTCCTATACGTCCTAAATTAAGTTCACATTGAACCGGGGGAAGAAATGTTCAAAGTTAATGAAAATAACTTTATAATGCACAAAACATAGTATTCCTACCTTGCAATAGTGTTCAAACCCTTGCGTGTTTTGTGGGGAGGGAAGAATGAAAGAAAAGAATATTAAACAGCACCCAAAAATATAAAATTATAAATACGAAAAAATTACTCAACTACTAAAGTCAAACTAATGAATTTTTCTTAGTAAAACACAAGAGCACACCAAAACTCTGTTTTGTTCTCCATTAATGGCAACACTGCATTTGCTGGACTCTCAACTCAATCTTCCATTGGAGATGAAGGAAAGTGTGAGGAAAGATCAAAGCAGGTAAATTAATGTTTAAAAAAAGAGTTGTTGAATTGCATTAATTAATGTTGGTGAAGTCAATATGTGTGTAGACAAGATATGAAAAGGAAATATACAAGCACATTGGTTGTAAATAAACTTCAGTATATTTAATTGAAATTTCCCTTTGAAAAAACGCGTTGTGGTTATGACTGGAATTCAAAGTCTGAAAAATCCCACTAAAAGTCTTCTTCTTCCTCCTATTTTATTCTTTGTTGTTCGTTCCTCCTCCTTCTTGTTTGTTCATTAAAGCGGAAATTGTAGTTTCTGGGTCTTAATTTGATTATTCAGCTCCTGGGTTTAGGGTTCGTACTGAAACCCGTCTCTTTCAATCTTCTTTTGTTCCTGAAATTGGGGTTTTAGGTTTGCTTCAAACCCTTTTCAGATTTCTGGTTGCTGTTTGATTCGATTGTTAGGGTGAGTTTTCAGCTTAATTTTCTCTAGTTATGCACTATGATTAACTGTGTAGATAGTTAATTGATGAAATTATTGTTGTTTTGCAGGAGGGTTTGGTGTTTATTCAAGCTTAAAGAGACCATACTTATGGTTTCCAAGGCTTTGTTTACTGTGTTACTACTTTTATTCTCATTGTGGATTGTTGCTTTGTGTTCAACTCATAGTAATAATCTCAACAGCCATTTCAAACCAAATGGCTCTTATCTAGAAATGCCTGGGCACAACTTCGATCTCATCTCTTCTGCATCTTCATCAGATTGTGGCCTTCAACATGGCCAAGATCAATCTGAAATCTTGAAATTGCAACAGAAAAATCATGGAATATCTGTCAAATTCCATCTAAGGCATAGATTAGATGGGAAAAAGATGGAACCGAAGGATTCGGTTGTCGAATCCAGTTTACGGGATCTCAATCGAATCCGTACGTTCCATAGACGGATGATGGAGGACAAGAATCAGAATTCTGCTTCTAGACATCTGTTAGAGGAGAATTTTCATGGAAGAATATTGGGGAGCTTGAAATCTGGTGTGAGTTTAGGATCAGGCGAGTATTTCATGGATGTTTTGGTTGGGACTCCTCCGAAACAATACTCTTTGATTGTTGATACAGGAAGTGATCTTAATTGGCTGCAATGTCTTCCTTGTTATGACTGCTTTGAACAGGTGGGAAAAATCTATAATCCAAAGGAGTCGAGCTCGTTTGAGAATATAACCTGCAGCGACTCTCGTTGCCATCACGTATCATCTCCTGATCCCTTAACGCCATGTAAGGAGGCGAATCAGAGCTGCCCTTACTTTTATTGGTATGGTGACAGCTCGAATACAACAGGCGATTTTGCACTCGAGACTTTCACTGTTAACATTACAACAAATCTGAATGGAGAGTCAGAGTTCAAGAAGTTGGAGAATGTGATGTTCGGTTGTGGTCATTGGAACCGAGGCCTTTTCCATGGGGCGGCGGGGCTTCTTGGGCTCGGTAGGGGACCACTTTCGTTCTCTTCGCAAATCCAAGCTCAATATGGTCATTCGTTCTCGTATTGTCTTGTGGATCGGTATAGTGGTCCAAATGTGAGTAGTAAGCTTATATTTGGTGAGGATAAGGATAAAGATTTGGGATTGAACTTCACTAAACTAGCAGTAGGGAAGGAGAATCCGGTTGACACGTTTTATTATCTCGAGGTGAAGTCGGTTTTTGTAGGTGGAGAAGAGTTGAACATTCCGAAAGAAACATGGCGACTTTCTGATGAGGGTGGAGGAACAATAGTGGATTCAGGAACAACACTTAGCTATTTTGTTGAGCCGGCTTATAAGGCGATTAAGGAGGCGTTTGAAAAAACAATTAAAGGGTATCCTTTGGTTAAGGATTTTCCGGTTTTGGCTCCTTGTTATAATGTATCTGGATTCGAGCGGAAGGAGAAGATGGATCTGCCGGGATTCGGATTTCGGTTCAAGGATGGATCTCAATGGAACTTTCCTGTGGAGAATTATTTCATATGGGTTGATCAGCATGTGATTTGTTTGGCGTTCTTGAGTGTTCCAAAAGAGTCTTTTTCTATAATTGGAAACTATCAGCAGCAGAATTTCCATGTAATGTATGATACGAAGAGATCGAGACTCGGGTTTGCACCTGCAAGGTGTGCTGAGATGTGAAAAAACAAGTACAGGTGACGATACAATAGAAGTTGAAGATGACGAAGTGTAGGATTGATAACACCCTCCATTTTTTAACCCTGTTTTTAGAAAAAGTATAGATGAATCATTTTTTTCCCTGTTTTTGTTCCTACATTTTTTTGTAAGATTATGTATACTGTTGTACAACACACAAGTAAAGATAAAAATGTTTGCAATTAAATAAACAAGTAGATTTTTCCATAAGATGGGTTTCGTTGTTGATGTTGCTTCTTAATTTGAACATTTTGAAATGTTCAATTTGTTACCCCGAGTCTTGATTGCTGAATTTATTGGGCCGGCTAAAATATAAGGCCCGTAATTTTGTGGACTTGAAATCTTTAGAACTATTTGTGTCCAAGACACCTTTTGGGACTAAATCTTAAGTTACTAAATCTAATTATTAAACACTAAGCAAATATCCCACCCTCACCCTGATGCGGGGATAAGCCGCTGTTGTCCGATCTAGACACCAAACCTCGAATAGAAACTCGAACAGAGAAGAAGGCGGAATTAGAATGAGATGAAAGAAGGATAAATCGAATGATAGGCCAATTGGAACCAAATCAAACAACGATAAAACCCCTGAACTTAAGAACAAGAACCATACCGAATGATGAAGAAACCCCAACGAATGATTACAACCAAACACAATGACTATGGTGGGTCAAGACACCTGGAGGATGCTCTATGGAGTCCCGATAGCACCAACCTTATGGAGGAGATTGACACACACAAGTACAACTAGAGCGAGTTCAACAACAATGCACACGAGACACTCTTCTCACAAAAGCTCTTCTTTTGGGAGGAAAAATGATAAACGATGTATTCAATATCAAAGTCTGGTAACCTAAAACAATAACCAAGGCAAACCTTATATAGGGTTCATAAGGATGCCAATTAAAAGAAATAAAGTAATAAAAGTGTTTCCTAAAATAACAAACCAATAAAAGGCATTAAATCCCGAAAACGAAATAAAACAAGAATTCTCGGCGAAATCAACAGGTCGCGATCCGCGGTCGCGGGTGGCATGGCCGCGGTCGCGGATTTGCCACTGTCTCTGCCGCCTTCGTCGTTTGGCTCCGGGTGCTCTCGAACCTCAATTATCATAACCGTCTTCAATGGTGGTTCCTCTTCAACACTTAGCTCTTTAGACATGAAGAAAACTACTAACTTGTCTAGTTCTTGTTGGACTTCCTTAGCTCTCGAACGAGTCAATGCACCTTCAAACTCGGGAACCGTTGGTGTCGGTTGATGTCCAGATGATCCTTCATCATCCTCCCCTTCTTGAAAAGGATTCGACCTCGAATCATCCAGCTCCTCCTCTTCTTCGCCTTCAAACAATGTTAGATCGTGCACATTGAAGGTGGCACTCACTTGATATTCACCGGGAAGCTCCAAGACATAAGCATTATCTCCAATCTTCTTAAGCACCTTGAATGGTCCATCACCTCTTGGGGACAGCTTTGAGTGGCGTTTGCTGGGGAAACGCTCTCTCCTAAAGTGGACCCACACGAGGTCTCCCTCCTTGAAGATGACCTTCTTCCTCTTCCTATTTGCCTTGCTAGCATTTGTAGCAGCTACTTCTAGCAATTTAGCTCTTGTCCTCTCATGAATTTCCTTGATGTGATCAACCTGTTTTCCTGCATTGAAATTCACTCGCTCCTTCGTAGGTAACGACATAAGATCAAAAGGGGTTAGTGGATTCAAACCATACACACATTCAAAGGGACTCAGCGAGGTTGAGGAATGGATGGCTCTATTGTAGACAAACTCAACATGGGGTAAGGCTTCTTCCCAAGCTTTCAAATTCTTCTTAAGAATGGCTCTCAAAAGGGTTCCTAAGGTTCTATTGGTTACCTCAGTTTGACCATCAGTTTGAGGATGACTAGATGTAGAGAATAGTAGTTTAGTCCCTAGTTTTCCCCAAAGAGTTTTCCAAAAGTAACTTAGAAATTTCACATCCCTATCACTCACAATAGTCTTTGATACTTCATGTAACCTAACAACTCCGGTAAAGAACAAGTCAGCCACATGATGAGCATCATCAGTCTTGTTGCAAGCAATAAAATGAGCCATTTTAGAAAATCTATCAACAACCACAAAAATAGAATCTCTCCCCTTCGCAACCCTACAATAAAATCCATACTAATGTCTACCCATGGGGTCGTAGGAATAGGCAAAGGAGTATACAATCCATGTGGTTTAACTCTAGACTTAGCCTTAAGACACTCCAAGCATCTTTTCAAACAATGCTCAACATCCCTAAGCATATGGGGCCAATAAAAGTGAGTATGCAACATATGATATGTCTTATCTCTACCAAAGTGTCCCATTAATCCACCCTTATGGGCTTCTTCAACAAGCAATAATCTAAAAGAACACTTAGGTATGCATACTTTACTAGCCCTAAACAAGAAACCATCAAACAAGTAAAACTTATCCAAAGTTCCTTTATCTAAACATTGCTTATATATAGCACCAAAATCAACATCATTACGATATAACTCCTTGATATAAACAAAGCCTAACACCTTAGAGTCAAGTTGAACAATTAAAGCATGCCTCCTAGATAGTGCATCAGCAACAACATTGTCCTTTCCCTTCTTGTATTTTATAATATAAGGGAAAGTCTCAATAAATTTCATCCATCTACCATGCCTCCTATCAAGTTTGTCTTGGCTCCTAAAATGTTTCAAAGATTCATGATCGGTATGCAAAACAAACTCTCTAGGCCATAGGTAGTGTTGCCAAGTCTTAAGTACTCTATATAATGCATACAATTCCTTATCATAAGTAGAGTAATTTAGACTTGCACCTTTCAACTTTTCAGAAAAGAAGGCAATAGGCCGTTTTAGCTCTTCAAACGCCCTTTCTTGAGCCTCCTTCCAAACAAAGGCCGAATGCTTCTTTGTTACCTTAGTTAGGGGTGCAGCAATGGTGCTGAAATCCTTCACAAAACGCCGATAGAAGCTAGCCAATCCATGGAAACTTCTGACTTGGCTGCTAGTCGTGGGGGTTGGCCAATCCTGAATGGCCTTAATCTTCTCCTCATCAACCTGTAATCCCTGGGAGCTCACTACAAAGCCAAGAAATATAACTTTATCAGTGCAAAAATCACACTTCTTCAAATTAGCATATAGTCGTTGTATACTAAGAGTAACGAGTACTTCCCTGAGATGTTGCTCATGCTCCCCTAGGGACCTGCTGTAAATCAAGATATCATGGAAATAAACTACAACAAACTTCCCTATAAACTTCCTCAAGACATGGTTCATAAGCCTCATAAAAGTAGAGGGAGCATTAGTAAGTCCAAATGGCATAACAAGCCACTCATATAGACCAAATTTGGTCTTGAAGGCGGTCTTCCACTCATCGCCTTCCCTCATTCGGATTTGATGGTAGCCACTCCTAAGATCAATCTTGGTGAAGTTTGTGGCACCATGAAGCTCATCCAACATGTCATCCAGCCTTGGTATAGGATGACGATACTTGACAGTTATGTTGTTGATAGCTCGACAATCAACACACATCCGCCAAGAATTGTCTTTCTTAGGCACAAGTAAGACCGGAACTGCACAAGGACTAAGGCTTTCTCGAACATACCCCTTATCTACAAGCTCCTGCACCTGCTTCTGAATCTCTTGACACTCCTGAGGGTTCATTCTGTAAGCTGACCTGTTAGGTAAAGAAGCTCCTGGAATAAGATCAATTTGATGCTCAATGCCCCTAAAGGGCGGTAAGCCCGCAGGAATCTCATCCGGGAACACCTCAGCAAACTCATCAAGAATAGCTTGAATGCTAGGGGGTAGATCAACTCGAGAATCGGTACCTGTCAACACAAATCTCTTGCAAAGCATCATTAAGGTAGTGTCCAATGGCAAGTACTCACCTTGCAATTCGGATTTGGAGGACAAATGAGCGCGAGGCGGAGTAGTCGAAACAACAAGGGCTCCTGCGCCAACTTCCGCGGTCGCGGGTTTCGAGCCGCGGTCGCAGTTTTGACTCTGTCGAGTCCCGTCGCGATCCGCGATTGCGGATTTCGAGTCCCGTCGCGATCCGCGATTGCGGATTTCGAGCCGCGGTCGCGGTTTTGGCTCTGTCGAGACCCGCCAACTTCCGCGGTCGCGGATTTGGAGCCGCGGTCACGGTTTTGGTTCTGTTGCGCCAGCACCTCAGTTTTGTCGGTGGCTCTTTCTTTGCCTTTGCTCTTCTCATATGCATTTGCTATCTGTGCTGGAGTCATATGTTTAAGAGTAATAGGCTTATTATTGAAAATAAATGAGTGACGGTTAGTGTGACCATCATGAACAACTTTTCTATCATATTGCCATGGTCTACCTAATAATAAATACAAGCCTGCATAGGAATGACATCACACAAGACTGTATCCTCATATTTCCCTAAGGAGAAAGTTATCCTAGCTTGCTTTTGAACTCTTAATTCACCACATTCATTCATCCAATGCAATTTATAGGGCCTAGGGTGGAAAATAGTAGCAATATGCAATTTAGAGATTATTCAGTGCTAGCAATATTGCAACAACTTCCTCCATCAATAATCATATTACAAACCTTCCCTTGAACCAAACATGTAGTATGAAACAAATTTTCTCTTTGGTTATCCTCACAAGGGGCGGGTTGTACATGCAAATTTCTCTTACAAATCAAAGAATCACCATGCTCATAACCAATTTCATCACTAAGATCATCCTCATCATGCATTTCATCTAGGTGCTCCTCCTTTTCACTTTCACTTTCATATTCACCTAGTTGATTAACAATTAATACTCTAGAATTAGGACAATCTTTCATCATATGACCCTTTCCTCTACATTTAAAACATTCAATATCCCTAGCTCTAGAAGTAGGGTTAGAAGTACTCCCTCGGGGTCCATTGGAAGGGCCAAGTGTAGTTTTTGAAGGCACTTGGGCAGCAGGTGGTGGGTTCCTTCGGGAACCGCTATCTTCCTTAGCAGGGGGCTCTCGGGCTGAAGGGTAGAAAGTTCTTCCTTGCTGATTTTTCCATCCTCCTGTATTTCTGCTTCCCTGACCCCTAATCTTGGTCTTTCTCTCCACCTTGATTGCCAAGTGCAACAACTCAGTCATAGAGTTGTAAGGGAACATCTCAATCTCACTTGACACATATGGGTGAAGGATACGGAGGTATCTAGCCATTGTTGTCTCCTCATCCTCAACCAAATTGGCTCGAACCATGGCTATTTGCATAGCATTGAAGGTCTCTTCTATTCCCATAGATCCTTGTCTCAAGTTCTCGATCCGCTGTATGAGTTCCCTAGTGTAATATGGGGGAACAAATCGAGCTCTCATTATCCTCTTCATGAGATCCCAAGTAGTGACGGGATAATCTCCATTAGCAGCTCTTCCTCTTATCAAACTATCCCACCACACTAAAGCATAGCCACTAAATTCCAAAGATGCAAGTTGCACCTTTTTAGGCTCGGGAAAGTTGTGGCAATTCCAGATTTGCTCGATCTTCGTCTCTCACTCCATGTAGACATCTGGATCACACTTACCTTCAAAGCTTGGGATTTTCACCTTGATCTTCCCAACTCCATCTTGCTCAGGCTCTCTTCTTCTTCCTTGGTACCCTCCTTGTTGACGAGGGGGTCGCCATACTGCTTCTTCTGCTTCTTCGTCATCCTCTTCTTCAGGCTCCTCATCGTAATCATGGTCACCTAGATCCTGAAATTCATCATTAAAACGGTTAGCAGCATTGTATCTATTAAGGCGAGGATAGGAGAGTTATGAAAACGCCCCCTTCGAGCTTGACGGTTGTCAGCTCTGGGTGTGGTCCTGCCTCTAGCTTCCCGACCCATTTGGGCAGCCTCATAGACTTCCCGTTGGGGAGGGAGGGGCCTCCGTAGAGCGTCTGCGGGAGCGCCTTGGGAAGTCCCAATATGCCCCGCAGCCGTGGGAGGTGGAGTCGGGTGAAGCTCCTGCCGGATGGATGTGGTAACTCCAGACGCAATTCATGCGGTTAACTCTTGTCTAAACTCTCGAAACAAGTTCATCATGAATTCCGGAGTGACGGGGCTGGTCTCCGGGGTTCTCCCCCTTCCGTTGGGAGAGACTGACCTATTCATCATCAAAGAAAAGACTAACACAGAACAATGTTAAGTGAGTGTAAATGAAAACAACTCGCAAGTGTCTACTCTCGTATGTTTTCCTCTGCACTCTCTCTCAATTGTTGTTGTAACAAGCTTTTATTGATGAATTGCCTTGTATGGATCAATAACCCAATAGATTGAAACTATCAAGCTCCTAGCACTATATGAGTGATGGTAGAGATGGAGATGGCTAGTGTAGGGCGGGGTTTCAACTTCAAGGCTCTGACTCAAAACAAAAAAATTGACTCAACGAAAGAAAGAAACAAAGACTCAAAACGTTTGCAAGACTGTAAATGCAAACACCTAATATGACTCAAGTTTGAACTCAAGAGGGCCAAAAGGAAGTGTGCCTTAACTTGTCCCGACTGGTGTCGATGAAGGATCGAAGACGGAGTCGAGAGGGCTAGGTAGTAATAGGGATGGCTCGTAGCTGTAGTAACAGGGCAACTGAAATTAAATAGAACAACAACTAAC
Source organism: Oxyria digyna (assembly GCA_029168935.1). Classification (NCBI taxonomy): domain Eukaryota; kingdom Viridiplantae; phylum Streptophyta; class Magnoliopsida; order Caryophyllales; family Polygonaceae; genus Oxyria; species Oxyria digyna. Next base: position 10,259,268 of record JAPVLV010000010.1, on the reverse strand, counting down.
TTGATTTTCCTTGTAGAAAGATAAAATTTCCTGGTAGAAAGATAAGATTTCTTTCTTTGAAGATCTTGTTTGGGCTTCAAGGAAAGAAATTCCAGCAATTCTTCTAGGGTTTCTGATGGTTGCGTTTTTGGTAGGGCTGGATGAATTTGTGATGGGTGATGGGATGAATGGATTCTGGGACAAGGGTGCTGCAAACTCCAATCTTTCGATCTCCACAGACACGAATCGATCCAAGCTTCTTGTACACAACCTGGAATAGACTCAACAAGAAAGATCAAAGTACTAGAAGACTCAAAATCAATTTTTGAAAGAAACTGACAAACAGGAAAACAAAACCGACTCCTTTTTTTGTGATTTTTTTGGATAAGGGTCTCTTGATGTTCTCGTGAAGACAGATGGTGCTCTGATACCAATTTGATGCGAGGATAAGCCGCTGTTGTCCGATCTAGACACCAAACCTCGAACAGAAACTCGAACAGAGAAGAAAGGCGGAATTAGAATGAGATGAAAGAAGGATAAGTCGGATGATAGGCCAATTGGAACCAAATCAAACAACGATAAAACCCCTGAACTTAAGAACAAGAACCTTACCGAATGATGAAGAAACCCCAACGAATGATTACAACCAAACACAATGACTATGGTGGGTCAAGGCACCTGGAGGATGCTCTATGGAGTCCCGATAGCACCAACCTTATGGAGGAGATTGACACACACAAGTACAACTAGGGCGAGTTCAACAACAATGCACACGGGGCACTCTTCTCACAAAAGCTCTTCTTTTGGGAGGAAAAACGATAAACGCTGTATTCAATATCAAAGTCTGGTAACCTAAAACAATAACCAAGACAAACCTTATATAGGGTTCATAAGGATGCCAATTAAAAGAAATAAAGCAATAAAAGTGTTTCCTAAAATAACAAACCAGTAAAAGGCATTAAATCCCGAAAACGAAATAAAACAAGAATTCTCGGCGAAATCAACAGGTCGCGATCCGCGATCGCGGGTCTGGATCCGCGGTCGCGGAAACGTCCGCGGTCACGGGTGGCATGGCCGCGGTCGCGGATTTGCCACTGTGTCTGCCGCCTTCGTCGTTTGGCTCCGGGTGCTCTCGAACCTCAATTATCATAACCGTCTTCAATGGTGGTTCCTCTTCAACACTTAGCTCTTTAGACATGAAGAAAACTACTAACTTGTCTAGTTCTTGTTGGACTTCCTTAGCTCTCGAACGAGTCAATGCACCTTCAAACTCGAGAACCGTTGGTGTCGGTTGATGTCAAGATGATCCTTCATCACACCCACACCCCACACAGGCGCACTAATTTCTCGGTCCACCTCCCCCCTTTGTCTCTGCAACAGAGTAAACATATTCACCATTATCTCTACACTATCGTTGGAGCTCTATCGCAACAATCATCTCTACACCATTTGGAGCTCCATCGTTGTTGCGATAAACCTCCAGGCGTCGAGCTTCTCCAATGGAACCAATTTTTGTCGAGAAAGAGAATAGTGAGATGAGATCCAGGATTGAGAGTTTGGTGAAGGAAGCAGACGAACTCACCGGCGGTGCTTGGAGTGGCTTCGAAACTTGTCGACGTTAGCCACATCCACGCCTGGAGGAGCAACAACCTCGCTGCCGCCACCAGCTCTTCTCTCATCGACTGGTCCATTACCACCCTAACCATGGAGCGCAGATCTGAAGCAGACAAGCTCCAAATCTACCGATGGGCTGTATAGACGATATCTGTAGCTTGATTATTGGAAGTTATGTCGGATATACAAGAGCTCGCACAAGCAGGTGGAGAAGAATGATGATACTGAGGATTTTCTGAACCAACTGATGTTAATGGGCAATGAGCACAACCTGTTCGACGAAATGCTTGAACCAAAAGAACATTCCAATCGAAGCTTGGGGATGAAGTGGACAATGCCTTAATTTATGGTGGAATGAAGACAAGATGGTTACAAGAAGCAAGAAGGTAATGGTAAGTGGACGAGGTCTCATTTTTCCCGATGATTTTAGGCCGCAAATCCCAGGTGTATACTTCAAGACTCTGTAAGATGACAGTTTTATGAGGCATGTTGACAATTTAGTAATCGTGTTGGCAATTGATTTAGGTGTGTTGACAACTTATTAAGTGTGTGTGTTGACACTTTTGTTATGTTGCTGACAAGTTATTAGTAACATTAACGGATTATTATTCGTGTTGATAAATTATTATTTGTGATGACATTTTAATCACTCGTGTTGACAGATTATTATTCGTGCTGACAAATTATTATTTGTGTTGACAACTTATTATTCTTGTTGACATCTTATTATTCTTGTTGACAACTCTGTTAAAATTTTTGTTGACAGCTCTGTTAGATATTTTGTTGACAAATTTTGTTGACAGTTCTGTTATAATTTCCACGTCAGAAAAGTGTTATTATTGGTGTTGACAACTTATTATTCTTGTTGACAACTATGTTAAAAAATTTGTTGACAGCTCTGTTATAATTGTCACGTCAGCAAAGAGATATTTCCATATAACTTAAAAAAGTGATGCAAAAACTTAAAAAACATTACGATTTTGGGGTATTTACCCAAAAATGGGAAATCTTTAGCCTTTGCATTGGCTCAAAATATATAAAGATTGGAAGACTTTTGTTTTTTATCTGAAAACTGGGCAAGAGCATTAACAATTTGATTGTGTTGTCTTCTGGTATGAACAAGACTGACTTCTCCTGCGTACGAATGAAGTAACTATTGGCATTGTTGTATCATATAGTAGGCGTTGTGGGTCCGGAGCCTTCGATTGTTGAGCAGGCGGCATGCTTCGAGTGAATCAGTTTCCCATATCCCAGTTCAACCACAATAGAGATACCATGGAGAATAGCTTCCATTTCCCCCTCAAGTGCATTACCGAATAAATTCAGCATGGCTTGTCCTGAAAATTCATCCACCACCCGAGTCACCGGGGTTCCCTCGACATGCTCCATCAGTGTTTAACTTGATCCAGTCAGCAAGCGGCCTGGACCAATGCGTCGCAGCAGCAGGTTGTGTTGTAACTACAACTAGTGCGTGTACAGCTTGCTTCAGGCGCGCAGCAGCAGCAGAGAACACCAGCCCCTCTGAGATGACTGTGGCGGAAAGTGAGCAAGTCTTTTCCTCTCCTTCAAAAACAAGTAGGTTACGATTTTCCAAGCAAACCAATTCATGAGGGCAAATTGACTCGGCCATCTTTGCCCCGAAATATATACTACTACATACTACATATACATAATAGAGCAAATAATCAACATGAAAACCATATGCATACATGTTTAAAAGAAGAAGCAGATACATTGAAATGGAAGAATCTACAGACTTAAGAGAGGGTGAGAAAGATATAAATAGAGTGGATATAAATTAAGGCAATCTCACATAGACAAAAATGAATTAACAGAAAGAATTATTGTAATGTTTTGAATCTGAATTACTCACTGTTGGTCTCACAATATATACTCTTTTGTTTATGCCTTATTGTAATCTGAACATTTCATTTCGGTCTTCCTATACTAGGTCCTAAGGACTAAGGATGATGCACATAGATTCTATAAGTAATGCACACACGTCATAACTCGTGTACATAGTATTTGATGATGCACACCATCTGTGACACATGTACGCAATATGTGCATGAGTTATATCTCGTATGTGGATGAGTTATAACGTATATGCATCATCCTCAGTGTTTATCTAAAGACTCATCCTCACTTAAACCAAACCCTTAAATATGTTCACGTTTTCTATTTTTGTTTGAGTTTCCCTTAACTCGTTACAACAATCAAGAGATGTGTGACAAAAATCGAAAAATTAAACAACCAAACAACACAACAAGAACCCCTCAATCCAAATACCCCACATGAAAATTAAACAAGTACTGTACTCCGTATTATGGTTGGGATTGACAATGGTTATGGCCCAAATCCCACTACTGACTTTTATCGAGGAAAGCTCGACACCTACTGCAACTACATTATGTTTTCTTCCTAAAAGAAATTGAACAAACCTAACAATCCTCCTATCTATATAGGAAAAATAACCAAAAATAATCTCTATTTTTATTTATAATTCGACAGTAGTCTCAATTTTCATATCAACCAAAAATAATCTCAACTTTAAATTCATCAACCAAAAATAGTCCAAACGATTTTTCCCGTTAAAATTTAAGGTAATTTAATAATAAGACAATATTTTATAATAAAGATTACAAATATAAACAACAATTACTAAGACCAATTATGAAAAAATCTCTAGTAAACATCATCAAGTTAAGCGTTCCGCGCGAGAAATTAAAGATTTTTGTATGTGATTTAATGTAGTTACATATTATTTATTAATATTTTTGTTGTTGTTATCAAATTTATTACTATTTGTAATTATAATAATTTTCGATTTCCTCACATCTATGTTTGAAGTAGTTTTGAAACATAATGGTGGAATAGGGTTGTCATGAGAAGTTTACTCAATACTTTATTTTATTTGATAACATGTTTCTAATATAACATACATTAATAAGTTTGTGACTTAATCAAGTTTCTAATAAAGCACATTGGCCTTATGAAGGAGCTAATACTTCATGTTTCTAATATTGGAATACACATTTATTTAAACATGTGACTTAATCAAGTTTCTAATATAACACAGATGCCTTATAAAGGAGCTAATACTTTATTTTATTTTAATTTATTTTACTATAATTATAAGATAAAATATTAGATATTAGATCATATTAAATTAGAATTAGAATAAGATAATTAATTAATAAAATCAAAAGATTTAAATGGATTTAGAATGGATTAGGTACCGGAGATAATTAATTAATAAAATAAAAAAGAACATAAATTGATTTAGAGTTAATGATAATTAATTAATAAAAAATCTTAAATGAATTTTAAATTAAATAGGTACCGATTACATTTACATAATTGTAGTTTCGAGATTCAAAATATTTGATTCATAAATCTATATGAATTGTTATATTTCATATATAATTAGTATATCATAATAAAAATATATTTAAATAAATAATTAAGTCATACGTAGCAGTTGGTCGATGAGTTGAGTAAATATGTCATGTCCCTGGTTGATAAAGAGCATGATAGAGAAGGAAAAGAACATAAAAGAAGAGTAGATAGAGGATACAATATAGATTCAGAGAAAGGAAAAGAAGTTGCAGGAAAGAGAAGAGAAGGAAGGACAGATTGAGAGATTGAAAGAGGAAGCAAGATCGTTTGTTAATGCTTGAATGCCCTTTTTCCTATTACAATATAGATATTTATATTAAAGTATATATCTATCAATACATGACAAAATGTACGTTTTTATTAGGAAAATGATCTCTTTTTACACCAAAAAAGGAAAATGACTCTTTTAGAAATTATCCCCTATCCCAATTGGAAAGAAGAAACTTCAGGGGTTAGTTTTCTTTAACAAAAATTAATAAAAAATATTTGCGATTAGTTTTTCTAATTAAAAACTTTAAATGGGTCATTGGACACACTCTTTCCAATCCGTACCTAGTAATATACTAGATCAGTACCCGTGCCCTGCACGGGATTTGTTTATATTTTGTATTTTTAAAAAAAATTTAAACGTCAAGAGTTACATCTCTATATAATAAAGCCACCATTTAGATTGACATAACTAAATGACATATTATAATAGTAGAAAGAAATGCAACTCTGTCTAATAATTTTTTGAAAATAGAAGATCTTGACAACATTAAATCAAAACGGGGTAGTTAATCCCATTAAAACAATAAAAACAAAAGTATTTAAACAAAAAAATGTAACTCTAAAAAGACAAATATACTAAGAAATTCTAGTACTGGTACAAATTACTAAAAACTTCTTTGTATACTACATTCGTTGTAGTATCAGATCTTTTGTTATTTTTGTCGCATATCAAAATCTTCAAACCTTTTTTGCTAGTCACTCTTGACGTTCCAACATAAAACTGACCATGAGAGAAAACAGGGCGCGGAAGATACAAACCAACATTAGCCAAAGATTGACCTTGACTTTTGTTAATTGTCATACCAAAACACACACTCACCGGGAATTGTCTTCGTTGAAACTTGAACGGGAATGTAGTGTCTGATGGCGTCATGACCATGCGAGGAATCAAAACTATATGGCCAATATTGTTGCCTGAAATGATTCTAGCTTGAATAACATGCTTCCCGAGTTGAGTAGTTATCAGTCTCGTCCCATTGCATAAACCCGAAGTTTGATCAATATTTCTAAGCAACATTATAGGGACCCCAACTTTTAGTTTCAGCACATGATTTGGCACACCAGAACACCTAACGCTGTTCAAGTACTCTGGCGTATAGACCTTGTCTTCATTGTCTCTGGGATCACGCGTCTTGCACAGACTATCAGAACTGAGATACACTGTCTCGTCGTCAAGTAATTTAGACAGTACATATTCATTAACCTTATCAACTTCTTCATGCGTTGGTGCAAGAATTGCTCGTTCCTCAAAGTAATTTGAGGTTGATCTATTGTCCAAAATAAACGGATATATAGACTGAACAATTGTTGGAATCGGTTCTAACTCATAGTTCTTAACCAGAAGTTCATCAGGAATCTTAATTTGTGCTTCACCATCATTGTCCTCCCCTATAGTACCATCTCCGATGCTTAATACCCATTCTGCAAAATCCTTTGCTTCTTGGATTTCAGATTCAGTGGTACCTCGTTGAATCCGCATGTTTTTTGTCAGATGAAGGACTTTGCAGTGTTCCCACAACTTAGAAGAATTAATTGTGGCGAAAACAATATCTTGCCTGCTTCCTTTTGATATGACGGGAAGAATCTGCCTAAAGTCTCCACCAAATACAATGACTTTTCCTCCGAACGGCTGCTGTAAACTGTTTGGATTTGTAGCACGACAAATATCTCTTAGAGTCTTATCTAAGGCTTCAAAACATAACTTGTTTGTCATCGGAGCTTCGTCCCAGATGATAAGTTTAGCAGCACATATCAACTCAGCCAGATCTGTACCTGAACGTATATGACACGTCGAAGACTTGTTAGCTGCTATACGACAACACATTAGATATAATTATCGTAAATAGTTTGAGTTTTGTACCTGCACTTATATGACATGTTGTTGCCTCATCGACTTGCAAAGGTATTTTAAATCTTGAATGAGCAGTTCTTCCTCCGGGTATTAAGAGAGCAGCATTTCCACTCGAAGCAACAGTGAGGACTATTTCTCCCTTAGATCGTATAGCAGCTGAAAGTGCCCTCCATATAAATGTTTTCCCAGTTCCGCCATAGCCATATAAGAAAAAAACACCTCCATTATCCTCTAAAACAGAATTCATGATCTCATCATAAACTCCTTTTTGCTCAGTTGTAAAGCTAGAAACCAATCGTACATGTTCATCGGATAGAGCTGCTTTGTCGTATCTAAGTTCATCCTGTATAAGCTTGTTTGAACCTTCTGATAAGAGATTTTCATCAATAAGAGGCATAGTACTATAGTTTTTCAAGCTAAAACCGCTTCGCTGCAATAACTTCTCAATTTCTGCAAGAGCATAGTTTTGCAACTGATTGTCTGTTAGCTTCAAATCTGCATATAAAAACACATAGTTGTTAATGGAAAAATATGACAAAATAACTAAACAATTGAGATAAGCATATAATTTAAAAACGGAAAGCTCGAAATATAGATATGGCATAATAAAAAATATATAAGAAATAAAGTACATACCGTCAATTCGAAGTATCCTCCTCTGTTTCCTGATGATATCATCTGATTGATGTTTCCATGTTCGTTGCCAAACGTATTCAGGCCTTGCCATGCTATCAGAAATCAAAAGAAATACAAAGAGACTCCTGAGATAGTCTGCTGTTCCCCAAAAACTTGCTTCAATGATCCCTTCAACATATTCTTTGTCATCATCTAATAATCCCATCTCAAAGGATGCTTCCTTGAAGGTAGGATAAGGGTTACCATGAACAGTCCTTAAAGCTTCAAAAGAATTTGGCCCCTTAATATGATTTAACATAATCCGGAGATAGTACTTCTCCCCACTACCAGGAAGCACGAGATAGATTCTTCCAATAGAAGCAGTTCCCTTCTCCCGAATCTTCCACTTTCGTTTCTCAGCAACCCATACAAACTTCTCCGGAAACTGGCAATATGTCAAAGTTTTAGCCGTTTCATTTGTTTTGTTACACTCCATCCACTGCAGAAACATAGTGTTTGCTATGTCTGGATCATCTATGACTTCATCAATATTATCAGCATCATCAAATAAAACACTCTGCTCACCGGGAAGGTGGAAATTCAAACGTACAACTGGGGTAGTCCGATAATGAATGGGAAAAGAAAAAATCCTCCAAGATGCTTCACACGCAGATATATAACGACAGTTGAGGTAATCTGTGATTTCATCAACACCGTTATTTTCAGAATTCTGCTTTGTTTCTGAGAATGCAGCTGTCACACGGTCTGGACCTTTGTTCACATACTTGAACAGGTATTTAATAGTGGCCGTCCGATTGCACCACTCAACATTTATATGGGCATTGTACTTTAAGAGAAGAGTTGCATTGTAAGGAACAACATTCCGATTATCTAGTACAACTCCACTCTTTTCTATCGTCCTCCCATCTTGACGCCTTCGATAAATAGCATAGCCATTTTCAGAAATAGATGTCAGGTCGTTGAACTCTTTCGGGAAGTATTTGGTACACTTCAATTCTTTCATACACGGCGATGTCAGATTAAAAACTCCACACGGACCATGAATCATGAATTCACTGACTGCCTTGAATAAATCAGCATCGTGTATTGGGTCAGGAAGCTCAGCTGATATAACTCTATCAATATCTGTTGTAGTAGGCAACTTATGTTCCTTATCTAGAAACAACAAAATGTGGGCATGTGGTAAACCACGTTTCTGAAATTCGATGGTGTATATTACTGCAACAAAGATAGAAGCAATAATAACTTAGAGTTTCAGAAATTAAAGATTCACAACAAAAATATCAACGATAATTCAATATGTAGGGATTAAATGTATTGGGAGTAATTTAAAAATATAACGACTTAGTTACCTGATTTGATTTTTCCGAAAATTTTACCATTTCTGAAATCTTGAATCATTTCGGTCAATTTGATGTGGAACTGCCTGCATACAATGTCAGGCCGATCCTCTGGATGTAGACCCCTCTCTTCAAGAAACCTTGTAATTTCAGGCCATTTTGAATTACATGTGAATGTTATAAACAAATCAGGATAACCATGATGCCTGCAGATCGTCATTGCATCTTGATAGTTATGCCTCATGTATCTCGGTCCGCCTGTAAATGTAGATGCTAATATTGTACGCTTTCCGGATGAAGATGGTTCAATGTTGCCCTTGCTAGTTGCTCTAGCAAGATTATTGTATAAATCAGACCGAAGCTTCTTCTGGTTAGCTTTCTGGTAGCTAAGCCTTTCTGATTCAACCATTGTATAAAGATCGACCAAGAACTGTTGGAATAATTTTCTGGATGACCTTAGAGCAGGCGATTCTCCTTCCCGCTCATGGATTCTAAACTGAGCAAACTCTTTTATAGTAATCCTCAACCTCTTTCTTGAAGGGTTGTTTGAAATATCACTGAGAGCAATATCAGGTCTGTATCCATCCTCTCCATACGGGAATGCTAGTGGATACTGAAGAGGAAGGTAAGAAGGATGCAACTCGTGTATTCTTTGCAATCGACCACTCCTTGTGTGAAGTACGATGTCTCTCTTTCCTAAATCTGTGTCAATATCACCAATAATAAGAGCAGCAACCTCAGATCTTGTTGGCAGATTATATCTTCGCGCATCTGTGTTTCTCTTACTAATAAGACGCAGCTGGATGTTTGCTGAATTGTCTTCTTTAAAGCGATCCCTTGCCATTCTAAACGCCTTTGCATGAGGGTTGTATTCATCTATCATATTTTTCAAGTCACTCACCAGTGAGTCATCTACTTTTTTTACTCTAGAGCTGCATTGAAAACAAATTAATTTATTATAGCATTGAATATGTTAATAAATATTACGCTAATGAAGATGATGTAGTCTAAAGAGGATATTTTACTAATTAAGTAAAGAATACCAAACAATTCATGAATTTAACATACCTTATGACACCAATTCTATTTGCATCCTCATTTTCTGTATCAAAGATATATAGTTGTGAAAACTTTGGTCCTGACCCAGGTACAGGTAACAAACTCCCAATTCTGTGAAAGTTTTGACCATGCATTCTGTAGCAGTAAGGTCCATGCCCTCCGCTAATTGGTGCCATCTTGCCTCCTAATGAGGTGAAAGAAAACATCATGTTGTAAGCAATGATGTTTTCACAGAATTGTTTGCTTTTTGGATGCCTATTAGTCAAAAGACTTTTCAGCAACGGGGGTGGCTCTTTCAACAAAGGAAGCTGAATTTTCCCTTTCATACAACAAAGAGAAGACTTTGAAGAATTATCATCACATGAGTTATTTTCTTCATCTTCATCTGATTTCAGTTGTTTGTTTTTGCTGATTTCATCATGCCATAGCAACGCACCACAATACTGACATTGATATTTAGCATCACCATGATCGAGGTACTTGACTACAAAATAAAAATAAGTTGTCTACATTAATAATTAAACAATAAATGACATATTGATTTAAACTATGAATTGTGAACCATCACAATTTAGATAAATTGTTAACCTTTATGAATTTACTTTTGTCTTTGTCTCATTTCTTTGATTGCCTCAATTCTTATCATTCTCATACGGCGAGCTAAAAAGAACCCATACAAATTTTTTTTAGCACTTTAACCCAAAAACCACATTTGTTAAAAGTATTTTCATACCTTTCTCAATCTTTTCGATGGCCAATGGATCGTTAAGTCTCGAGTCATGCAATTGGACTACAAACAAAAAGTTAATTAAATATTAAAAAAATAGGGTAGAAGTCTCTATTTATATACATCCACTAATAAGAACACATGTTGTTAACTGTATGTACTCCATGTAGATTCAGTGTCCTCTTTAGCTTGATTGCATTCATTCTCAACATCCTCATATTCCGATCTAATATATCAATATAAACTTTCTAATAGTTTTAACATTTAGATATATAAATTCACATGTAGGTTGGTTGAATCATACCTTTTTCTTTTTTTCCTACAACCAATTGGTTGTTAAACATTGATCCATGCACTTGCCCTACCAAAAACAAATTAAAAATCAATATCAAAATAGATAAATTTATAAGATATAATATTTAATTTCCAATAACGACATACAATTAGCGTCACTGTGTAACGGTGCACCCTCATTAATAGAAGAACTGCAAATATTCTCATTTTCTCGACCTGCAAGAATATAATTAAAAAATGATTTTCAAATATAAGAAAGGAATATTATTTTAAAATTATAAAAATAATATACTACCAACCTGATTGATTTCCTTGTTTCTTACGCCTGTTTTGATTAATCTGTTTAACTACGATAAGAATCAATATAGTACATTCAATATAATCTACTAACTAATCCAACAATCTGAATAAATAAAGTAACCATTAGATATTTATATAAGTTGTACCATTGTTTTTTTTGTGTGGGACGCAACCGGGTAAAACTGAAGTATGAGAAATTGGATCTTGTTGATGAATTTGACGATATCTCGCTGTAACATGTTGATACACTACAAAATTCAATCAACGTATTCAAAGTCTAATATTTAACAATAGAAATTATAAAAAAATACTAAATTTGTTTAAACAAAAATGAAACATATATTGTTGAATTGAATAAAAAACATCTAATTAATCCGCTAGAAACTTACCGTTGGAAATATCGGACATCGGGGTACGCAAACCATTTAAAGAATCTCTACTAACTGGGTCAATAGATCCTGCACATATTTAATTAATATATGAATTTAAATATGTTTTTATATATATATGCTTTAATGCTAAAAATGAACATATACTGTTCTAACATTTAACAATAAAAACATAAAAAACTAAAATTTGTTCAAACATAGATAAAACATATATTTCAATTGAACAAAAACAAAAATAATTAATACAATAAATTACTTACCATTGGAAATATCAGACATCGAGGAACGCAAGCCATTTAAAGAAGATCTAGTCACTCGGTTAGTAGATCCTGCACATATTTAATTAATAAATGATTTTAATAATAACAAATAAATTCATATATAAATCTCAAAAAAAAAAACGATACCCAATTCTTTAGCTGATTGAATACCTGATAAATTTGATTTTGTTCCTTGTTCGTTTTCTAAAACTTTACGCTTTCGCACCATTTTCTCTAATCACTGAATAATATTGGAAACAAAACATAAATATAATATAACATGTATTTAATAACAAAAATAAATGTGAAGATACAAATAAGCTAACATCAACTATTTACTTAAAAATATTTATTATTTATTTTATCTTCAACAATAAATATAAATGCATAAATTTGGTTTTGATGTCTCTCTCTTTAAGGAAACCCTGATTTCTCCGCCTCCACTCATTTCCTTCTCACATTTCAGATGTCTGTACGAAGCCTCATCCACTCTCTCAAACCCTCGATTTGGTGCTCAGTTCTCCACAACTTTCTTCGTTCAGATACTCTTCTCCTTTCTCTGCTAAGATCTGAACGAAGCCCTCATTTCTCTGCTCATTTCCTTCTCCTACATTTCAGATGTCTTCTCCTTTTCGATTGCCTCAGATCTGTAAGCCTCATCCACTCTCAAACCCTCGATTTGGTGCTCAGTTCTCCACAGCTTTCTTCGTTCAGATCCTCTTCTCCTTTCTCTGCTCAGATCTGAACGAAGCCTTCCTTTCTCTGCTCATCCTCCTCAAGATCCTCTCCGCCATCGATCTTTCACTAACCATCAATACCAGAGCCTCTCCGCTCTCAAACTCTCAAACCCTCCTTTCTCTGCTCAGATCTGAACGAAGATCTGGAAGGGCTTCGTCCAAAAATCTCCAGATTCTCTGCTCAGATCTGAACGAAGCCTTCCTTTCTCTGCTCATCCTCCTCAAGATCCTCTCCGCCATCGATCTTTCACAAACCATCAATACCAGAGCCTCTCCGCTCTCAAACTCTCAAACCCTCCTTTCTCTGCTCAGATCTGAACGAAGCCCTTCCAGATCTAGGGTTTCTTATTGATGGTTCTATCTTTAATTTTTTGAAGATGATTTCACATGGAGAGGTAGGATCTGCACCGTAATGAAGATAGGGGAAGGTGGGGAGAGGTGATGAGGTAATGGAAGAGGAGGAAGAGTCGAAAAAGTCTTCTCTTCTCAGATCTAGGGTTTCTTTTGAAATAAATGAGTAAAAGGTACATGAATAACTCCTGGATCTGTACATCTCGCATGTCTGCTATTATTTTTTTATCTTAAGATGATTTGTTCTCGTTCCTTTTTAGGTTTCTGAAATCTAGGGTTTCTGTTTGACATTTTAGCAACATTGGTCATGTTATAAATTCTGATATTGCTTCATGTGCCTGTTTGCATAAAAGATCACAAAGTAATCTGTGAAAATTTTCTATCTAGGTGAAGGCACAGGAAAATTTTCTATCTAGGGCTATGTCTTGTTTTCATTTTGTATCCATGATCAACACGGCTCTTCAAAATAATTGATTGATTGGTTTTGAAGAACCTTATTAATTGGTCATATATATTCATTATGTAGGTGAAAGCTAGCATTTCGTGCTGATGAGCTAATGGAGTTTTATAAGGTTAGTTTTTATTTTATTTTCATGTTACTGTCAATTATTGATTGTATCCTTGCTGCCAGCTTCTTTACGACCTCTACTGCAGTTCTAATAAAGATAATAATTTGAATAAGCCTTTGTCTATCATTAATTTAAAACTGTGAACCATCTCATGCTTAATTAAACACAATTATTTTGCATTTTTCTTCTTCCTCTTCAGTTTTAGGTCTAGTGTGTGAATTGTGAACCATCACAGAATTGGATATTTTTCTGCAAGTGTTTCTTCTTCTCTTTTCTCTGTTGTATTTATGCTTTCAAGTTAAGCAAATTCCTTTTCTTATTTGGATTCAGAGATTAGTAAGGTAATATTTCTTGAGCTAATGGTTGAACCCGCGCATGCAGGTTGACGTTCTTCTATGATCTATGGAGCCAAGAAGAATGTGAGTTTAGGTAATATGTACTGGTTCCTACTTCTCAGCTGTACTTTATTACTATTTAGATACAAAATTGATAAAAAATTAAAATTGCAGACACCTTGCTTTTCTCTGAATCCAGAGAAAAGGAAGATGTGAAACAACAAAGCAAAGAAGATCCAATCAAGCCTAAGGAGGTGGAGGAGAAGAAGGAAATGAGAACTTATTGATGAGATGAAGTTATTAAAAAATACCACAGTAAGTTTACTTATTGTATTTATTTTATGTTTTGATATGCAATACAAAAACATAAGATAAATATTTTAATAAAATGAATATTTCAATACAGCTAAGGCTAAAAATCAACTAAAATAAGTTTTTAAGTCATCCACCATCTATTCCTTCACTTCCTTGGGCATACAAAAGTTTTTTGCATATTAGATCAATTACGTTATTTAAAATAAATGTATCTGCAGAATCACTTTATGGTCTAAATAATAAATTAAGTTGTACTTTTTATGCAGAAAATGAACATAGTTGTGATTGTTTTACAGATCTAAAATGAACTTAGAGAAAACTATTCTACAACTATAATAAAAATAATTTACCTTGAAGTAGAAGAATACTCTAGAAGACTACTCTTGATTTCTCCCAAGTGCACACAAATTTCTTTGTCTTCTGCTTTGTAAGGGATGACATAAACACTTATGTATTGGTAGAGAGAGTGGAAAACTGATAATAAATGAATTAGGGATGAATGAAACACTTGTGTATTTATATACACACTGAAAAACGAAATTGTGAATTAGGGTTTAGGAATGTGAATTAGGGTTTAGGAATAGTTGCATTTAGTGCATCCTGATATTTTTTAAGCATGGTAATGAAATCTGTGGTGGGATATCTTGAACTGCTTAAATATGATATATTGAGTTGAATACATAGATATATTTTCCCTTATTACTATATCCTGTGTGACAAAACCTATATATACTTACTTTGTGATTTATTTTTAATTTCCAAACATAAAGTGTTTTATATTATGGTTAGTAGAAACTTATGTAATTACGGTTTAGGAATCTCTATATTTGGTACACTTGCAAAATAACCCCTATTTTCAAAATTAGTTAATATGATATCTATGGGATTTCTTGAATAATAATATTTTAACATAACTTTACTCTTACTTTATTTTATTTTCGTTGAAATTATAATGTGCATATAAAACTTTTTTTGGTAGAGTGCATATATTGGTTTATTAATAATGTTGTATTTTTTGGTAGAGTGCATATATTGGTTTATTAATCCTGAATTATTTTACTGCACTATATGGAATTCGAAAATAGATTGGAAAGAGTAAATAACATTGCTTAAATTTAGAATAAATATGGAATATAAAATAGCCAACTTCATAATAATAGATAATGAATAAAACCTGTTTGAAAACTTGCAATATATTAAAAGAAACTTATTGTAGGTAATGGTAAAACTCTTCTAAACTTTATAATAACTATTCTAGATAAATCTTCAAGGTCTTCACTTTTAACCTCCTTCAAGGATTTTCTGTCAAATCAATCAATCTCTTTCGCCCTTCTAAGTATTGCCAAGGTAGACGATTAGCTGCAGCATACTGATCCAACTTATTCCACAAATGCAAACCATTACATCCTTCATTCATGCTTAAGACACATGACAGTTGCCATGGCATCATGCTTCGAGCACTGATCTTTAAATTAACCTCATTTCCTAGATCTTCAAACCCTATATTCACGTCTGAACTTCGCCATATGACATAAGTTTTGTCTCCATCAATCTCTTGGTTTAATCTAACAAAACGATCATGTCCATATTGCTTAAACATTTCTTCTAGAGCAAAAGAATCCATTTCCACATTAGTAAGAACACATATCATAGGATTGTAAGACGAAAAAGTCCTATGGAAAGAAGTAACTTCAGCTTCACTCATATCAGCAACAACACTCTTAATAGCAAAATTCATCTTGATATTTGGAAATATGATTGGATCCTTTTCATCTATCCATGGGTGAAACCTGATGTTCATTTCATTCAAAGCATTCTGAAATCTGTATGTAATAAACAATGTTTTAAGCACAAAAAATAAACACACTTGGATGTATAAAATTCATCCCATTATTCATATTGTAGAGTGTATGGATTTCTGAAATTAAATTGTTGTAATTACCTGTCTGTAGCATTCATCACATCTGGGGGGATAAATAGCCTGCATTTTATATAATTTAGATCCAACTCCAATGCTACTGGAAAAGTAAGTTGAATCCAAAAAGTAGACACTAATGGTGGTAAACTGAAAAAGTGGTTTGATGGCATAAGGTCAGAAAGCATTATGATAGAATCTCCCTTGACTACGTCATGCTTAGTTGGATGAACCATTATTAGGACCTGAAATAAAGAAGAAATAACAGAAATAATAAGCCTTTCAGATTATATAAAGTTTAAGACAGTTTTATAAGAACTGCATTAAAGACAAAATAGATATTTATATTAAAGTATATATCTATCAATACATGACAAAATGTACGTTTTTATTAGGAAAATGATCTCTTTTTACACCAAAAAAGGAAAATGACTCTTTTAGAAATTATCCCCTATCCCAATTGGAAAGAAGAAACTTCAGGGGTTAGTTTTCTTTAACAAAAATTAATAAAAAATATTTACGATTAGTTTTTCTAATTAAAAACTTTAAATGGGTCATTGGACACACTCTTTCCAATCCGTACCTAGTAATATATTAAAAAGAGAGATACATAACACAAGGGTTTAATAATTTCTTATTTTTTGACCTAATGTTCTTGATAGCGTCATTCATGATATCATGATTACAAGAATGACACTACTTAAAATGGGCAATGGTGATCAAGTGGCCCAAAGCATACCCACTTTATGGTACATGATTACGAGATACTAATAAACCCACTTAGCCATGCACACAGTTCTGATTATAATTTATTTTTAGGGTAATTTTTTTTAAAACAATGGGAGCCCATTGACTAGTTTTATTAACTATGGTGCATCCTAACCAGATACAAGAGTATCATCAGTAATCAAATCCACAATACAATCCGGAGGTTCATTGAAATAAATAAAATCAGAAGCAATAGAAAAAGAAAGTTGCGCAAGGGCATGAGCTGGTCCGTTATTGAGGCGCCTGGTGTGGATCAGGCTGCTGTTACTGGTGGAGGTATCAAGCAGATGGCGGCCTTGGATGATCAGGTGGTAGTGCCTGTGAGTGAGCAATGTGCGATCCAAAATGAGTTGACATGCCTCCAGAGAATCTGTCTCTACAATGAGGTGCGTCAAGCCCAACTCAGAAGCTAGACTGAGGCCATGGGAGATGGCTTGTAATTCCGCAAATAAGGTGTCGCTGTACCCAATCTTGAACACATAGGCATGAATGAAATTGCATTGGGAGTCTCTGAACACTCCACCGCCTCCGGAGCCACCTGGGTATGCTATTTGTCGAGTCTAGGTATTTTTATGGTATTATAAAGTAGTGGCACAACTTAAAACTTACTTCATTACTTTGTCTTTTGACAAGGTATTCGTGTAGCTAACTATTCTTTGTTTTGTTGTCTAACAAATTAACATAACTACTATACTTTCATTAGACTTGGATGATAAAATAAAGTCTATGTATAGAGTGTTGGAGAAATCTTAATCATTAAACCAATTATTATTGTTTTTCATAAACTTCAGGTTTTTCTGTTTTTTGAATTTTACTTGTGCGACATGATTGGATGTGTGAAATATGATTTGTGGGAAATTGGCTTGGCTTTCGTTTAGTTTAGGGTAATAAAATATGGAGAAACGTTCAGGTGAGAACACCCCTTAAAATAAGAAATGCGAAGTTTTTCGTGTTCACAGGTAACAAACTATCATTCATAATTTAGGCGGTAATGTTCGTAATCTAGGCTATGAATTTTTTGAGGTCATTTCGAGAAAAAAAAATAAAAAAAAATCAAAGTTCGCAGTAATTACAAGTATGCCACCGCGTCCCTCACTAAAAACGTTCAAAAAATTTTATGCCCCAGATTATGAACATTATCATCAAGAATATGAACATTGACGTCTAATCTGTGAACGAGATCTGTTCGTTTTTCCTACGTTAAGGGTTATTTGTACCCGAACTTTCCTTATAAAATATGATTCTATTCTGTAAGCAATCAAAATAGAAAAGAAATAACATAGGTTAAAAGAAGGGACGCGAATCTGGTACCAATATATCTTGACGTTCTCCTCTCCGTCCCATTATGTTTGTCCCATTACAAATATCAACATTATTCACAATTTAAGAGAATAATCAAGATATCTTCTAATATATAAAAACAAATATAGTCATGTGAGATCTTGTTTTATTCGTCTCGATAAGTACTCTAATTATATCAATTTTTTATAATTTTTAATACATTGAATTAGAGATATTAACAACGCAAAACGTACATCGGTATGTGTGTCAAAGTGAAATAAGACTAACATTTTGAGACCGATAGAGTATAAAATAAATACATACATAATATTCATAGCCAACTAATATTCATAGCCAACTTAAATTATAATCAATGTATAGATGTTATGTCATTCCACAGACTAATTAATTACATAACGAAAATATAAACTAAAACTAGAATCGGACCCCCGCGTTACGGGAGGGTCAATTACGATTTTTCCTATATGCTTTAACACTTTAACGTTGTTTAATAGACGTCTCGCAGTTTGATCGGACTAATCATAATCACAATCTCTTCAATTACAGAAATGTAACCACAACAAAGTAAGATTTATATACAATGTGAATCAATTCAATCAACATACCGACAGAGGTAATGATGACTTCTTTCAGCGGATAAAAAGAATTATTTTAGCCTCCGTAAATAGAGGATCTTAAAAATGTTGAAGTGACTACAAGAAAAACCATTTATAGCAACGAGATTTTGCAACGACTAAAATTTTGTCGTTGCTAAAACTATTATTGGCAACGACTAAATTCAATTGTTCCAAATGTTGTTGCGAATAATATTATTGGTAACGACTAAAGATAAGCGTTGCCAAAAGTTGTTGCTATATATAAAATTCCTTTTCCCTCCATCCGGCTATAGCGCCGAAAATGAAAATCTTGTATCACAACGACAAAAGTTGTTGCAATAAAAACTCATATAGGTATTGCAACGACAAAAGTCGTTGCAAAAAAACTCGTATAGGTATTGCAACGACATTTATTGTTGCCATTAATATTTTACAAAATCGTAAAAAAATGTCGTTGCCAAAAGTTGTAGAAAGAAAAGTAAACGGCCAGCTGAAAACTATAAGCGGGGTTTCAAAATCGAAAAACCCTAACTTTTTCCAATCTTCTTCTTATCTCCCTCTTCTCCTCTTCGAACGCTGGTGTAGTGCCCCTTCACAAACAACGAACGGCGCATGACGCTCCTCCTTCACAGACGTGGAACGACGAACGGCGCGACTCCTTCACCGACGAGGAACGACGAACGGCGCGGCTCCTTCACCGACGAGGAACGCTGGTGCCCTGCTCTCATCTCGTGATTTCTCCGGCTTTAGTTCATCTTCAACTTTGGGGTTTCTATCGGTAGCAGAAGTGACGAATTTGCTGCTTCGATTTTTTCGGAGCGGGTTGATCTCTCCATCTCTTCAATGGCAGACAAGGGCTTAAATTGCGACTAATGACCAGAATAGTGGGTAAATCATCTTCTATTTTAAAGTAGCACTCGTCTATCAATAATCAGATTATCTAATGGTGTGACACTAGGTTCCCTTAAGCTTTTTATGTGAAGGTCTTGGGTTCTATTCATGTCTTTGATATGTAGGTTTTGAGTTCGATTCGTGCTGAAGGTGTGTATGTAGATACAGATTACGATAGTGGATACTGGCAGAAACGGCTCCGGCTAATTCAGCTAGGCCAATAACCTACAAAAAGTATAATTTGTCTGGTTTGAACTCATATTTGTGTGAATTCGTAGATTCTCTTGGAAAAAAATCTGATAGATCACACTAATTAGATTTTAATAATTGTGTTGTATTTACTGGATAATTACGACGGTGGAGAATGCCCAGATCAGTATTTAGAATTGTTTGTGATCACCACTCACTACTCACTCAACACCAACTTTTAATGATGACATCCAAAAGTTTCCTACTAGCTCTTTCTTTGTCTCTTTCCCTTGTATGGACTGAATAAACTCAGTGTATCAATCACCCCTTCATCTTTACTACAAAAGAAGTGCTACGAATCAAAGTGTATAGTTAAAGAAAACAACACAGAAATAAACCATGGCTGCTCGGAGGCACTCTTTCTAGTCCTTGCGTATATACTTGCTAGAATTTCTTCCATCCAAAATGAAGTATTTTGTAATGTTCTGAATCTTTGAATTTTCATTTTTTACAGTGAAGTGTTTCGGCCGAGTCCAATGGACGTGTCGATAATAATTAAACATATACGGAGACTACCATAATACGCAATAGAGAAACTAAGTGGAATTCTCTTGGAAAAATCCAGGTTCTCCATTCTGTCTATTTTAGTTTTTCTTTCTATTGCTTACTGGTTTGTAATTTTGGTGCATAATGCGTTCATTCATCTGAATAGTTCTCAGTATGCTGACTTGATTTTAGCATCTAGATCAGGATTTCTTGGAATCGTTTAACAAGTAGTAGAGTCTGATTTATCTGCATTGTTTTGTATAAGGACACTTGGATGTGGATCTAAATGACATAGGGAGACAGCAAGCTATTGTAGTGGGTGAACTTATGTATTTTTACACTGTTGTTTGTATTCAGACATACTTTTAGCTGAGATTGTTGTTAGATACTTTTAGACAAGGTGTTTATTGGAACTGGCGTTTCTATCAAAAATTTTTGCATGGGTAAAGATCAGATTACTTATAATTCTTGCATCTTTCTTGCATTAATATTATTTGAATAGCTATACATATAACTTATGAATACTTCTGCTGTGGCACAACTTATGCGTTAGCCTTTACTGAGCAGATTGTAAACCAAGAGCCTGAGACCAGTGGACGAGATCAAAGTACCAACTGTATTTCTGTTGCAGGAGGTATATATTCGTCATTACTCAGCTGTCATATTACTACTTGTATGATTGCTGGATCTAAAGATGTGAGTTTTTAGTTTCATGTTGAAAGTTGAAAACTCTTGCTGGATCTAAACAAATGCTTAAAAACAAAAAACTGGCCACTGAGTGAGTTATCAAACGAGCCCTTACCTAGTATGTATGTGTTGTGTCTCTTGCTTCCTTAATTATCATTCATGTTTAATGATGAATGCCTATATAGTTGTGTTGTGTTGTGTGCTACTGCTAGATGCTTTGTTTTCTTAGTGTTTTTAGGTCAGAGCCAAACATGTATTTTGGAGTTGAAAATAAGCAACAATACAAGGGAAAGTGAATTGGAATTTGGGAGTAGCCATTAAAAAAAAACTTGTCCAGCTCTCTGAATAGATACGGCCAAATGAAATTACATAATTACTAAATTTTTAATAGTTGTAGAGTGCCACATGTCGTG
Organism: Oxyria digyna; assembly: GCA_029168935.1. NCBI lineage: Eukaryota > Viridiplantae > Streptophyta > Magnoliopsida > Caryophyllales > Polygonaceae > Oxyria > Oxyria digyna. Next base: position 10,237,535 of record JAPVLV010000010.1, on the reverse strand, counting down.
AACATGAGTGTTGAAAGATTTATGAACGACGTCAACATTCATGTTCAGTTGAAATGAATATTTATGAACACAGTCATGGCCATGAAATTTTCCAACCTCTCAACATATTGAATTATAGTTAATATCTTGAAAATTTAGAATTCAAGTAACTAATTTCGAGTTAAGTATGTCCGAATACAGGAATAAAATATTGTTATTATCATCATTTTTTCTTCTTCTGTAAAAAGCATTATTTTTGAAATGAAGATAAAATGTTACAGTTCTCTATTTTTTTCCCTTTCCGGGTATATCTGTTGGAGTGAAGCGTTCGACTTATAGAGTAATTGTTTAAGCTTTTATATATTGATTTTGTGAGGCTGTTGCTATGAGTCTCATTTTGTCATTTATTTTTTCTATTTCTCTTTATTTATTATGTCATACAATTTCTTTTTCAGCACTTTAATGCTCTTGCTTTGCAAGTACTTCTTCTGTTGCGCTTCCATACTCGTCTGCCTTCTCATTTTGGGAAACTCTGAATGTTCTGCTCATCTTTTTCTCTATAGGTTATTCCACCACTCATCTTCAGCAGAAATGTCAATTGCTTGGAATGCAGTGAGCCTAGTTTAGTAAACATGAAAGTTATGAAGCTAACATGATGAAAGGGGACTGAATCAACCCTGAGTGAGTGAAAATCATTTATAATTTCACAAGGATTTTGATTGAAAATCATGTTATGTATGCAGTATCAAGGGATATGAACTTCTCGAAGAACAAGAAAGGTTTCTGCTGCCCTGAACCAAGTATTTTGTTATATGTAAGGATTTATGGCCACTGCAAACCCTACAAGTTCACTTCCTATGGTTAGTTGCGTATTTGTTGGTAGTGTTATTCTATTTCTTTGTTGTAGATCCAGTTATGGTATTGATACCCTGATTGTACTGTTGTAGTTTTTATTTATTGTCATAAAAAATTTCCAATGTAATATTTTGGAGAGTAATGAAAATATTTTGTATTTTGACGTATTATGTGATATTTACATATATATATATAAGGTTTCCAAGAAACAAAATGTATAAATAAGATGTAATTCATGTCGTTGCAAAAAATACATGTATGGCAACGACAAGGTTGTTGCGAAATATCACCTAACTATTGCAACGACTATATCTGTTGCAAAACCAGCAAAATTTTACAGTGTTGAAAATTTATTTGCAACGACAAATCTATGGCAACATCTAATTGTCGTTGCTAAAACAATATTTTTCGCAACAACAAAAGTCGTTGCGATAGCCTTTCACTACGGCCTTACGGGCAACGACTTTTGTCGTTGCGAAAAATGACTAGCAACGACAAACCATGTTTTGCAACGACTTTTGGCGTTGCAAAAAATAGGTTTTCTTGTAGTGAAAACACAACTTTTTGATGTTAATTAAGCTCGTTCCTCTTTCACCTAATGCGTTAAAATACAAAATAGTCCAGTTTACCAATTCTTTTAGCATTTCAAAAGTGTCCTATTAGAGAAGTATATCCCCATGAAAAATTAAGTGAACGTTACCCCTTCTTACCCCTTCTCGTAGTTATCTTGATGTCACCTCAACAGTTGCAATTGCTCTTAGCTGCATCATTATAGATATAATATATAGATAGATTAAAATATCTAATTAACCCATATTAGTTTTCAACCAAAGAAGGAGGGGACGTCAGGATAAAACGAATGGATTGACGAACGAGATTAGATGAGAATGAGTTTGGAGGTTGTGGTAGAGGAAGGAGACGAAGACGATGTATTCTTAGTTAGCGGTGAAATTGACATTTAAGAAAATAGATAATTAGGATGAAAATTTAAAATATTAGCATTTATTAGGTATAAATTGACATTACTTCATCAAACCCAATAATCTTATCTATATAATACTAGCTATCCAATGAAAAAAATTAATGCAATCAGTACCTAATTAATACTAAATTCATTTAAGTTTTTTATTTTTATTCATTAATTCTAAATCCATTTAAGTCTTTTTGATTCCATTTAAGTCATTTTGTTTTCAATAATTAATTATCTTATCCTAATTATAATCTAATTTAATTTAACATCTAACATCTTATTTTCTTATATATTAATAAGTTGATTGTCTTTTGTCAAAAATTAATGTAATTGTTATATATCTCTACTACAACCAATACTCCTAATTTTTCATTCTTAAACCTTAAGATTTTTTAGTCATTTCCATAAAAATTATATATATGAACTAATATTATGTCCCCAAATTACTTCAAACATAAATATGAGAAAATAAAAATACTTATAATTCCAAATATTAACAAATTTGATAACAACAACAATAATATTAACGAATAATGTGTACTACATTAAATCACATATGAAAATATATAATTTCCTCGCGCGGAGCGCGGAAGCCGTATCTAGTTTATATATATATAGATTACAATTATTTTAAGATTGCTCAACTCTAATGTGGAGAAAATATTAGTAATTGCTTCAAAATCCACCAGCAATAGAAGGTGCCCAGTATTCTGTTGCAGTGCTATTGTCAGTTCCAACAAGGTGGGTTGGGACTAAGCACAACCCTTTGCTCCTTAATTCTTTCAGGGTTTCATCCTTTGCAATATAATTCTACATTTTATTAGATGAAGATAAAAGTATGAGATGTAATTACTCACAAAATGTATAACATAAGAGCGAGTAAATAATAGTACGTGATACTAAGCCTTAAGGACATATTCATTTTACTTGCACAGATGAGATCATTTTACTGAAGAAACAAGAAGAGTTCAATTAGCTAGTTATCTATGTTTGTTATATCCAATAAATGAAAATTTATTAAACATTTAAACCAACTATTTTCACAATTATAAGTTTAGTGCTTCGCATTTGAAGAGGACGACTTTACATCATCATAAAAGTTAAGCTCACATACACACATATATTTGTATTCTAATTGCATGTTTTAATTTTTTTTTATAATATTCATCATAAAAAAGTAATACAGTATAAGTTTATACTGTAGTAATGTACTCCCTCTGTTAAGGAAAGCTTGACGGTTTAGGAAAAACACAGATTTTAAGATAAAAATTAATTTGACCATATCACCCTTAATGTTCCAGCCAATTAGCTAACTTGATTTTGCTTTTTCTGATGAAAAATTGTTTGCTAGCGCTCTCTAATTGAGAAGACTAAAAAAGAACTCATTGTTTATCGTGTCTGTATGTAATAAAGCAAGGGCAAATGTGGATACTTTTTGGCAAAATACTTCAAACGACAATCAATTCCTAACAAAAAAAAATACTTCAAACGACAGATAAACTTGAACAGAGGGAGTAGTATTGATGAGGACTTGTTTTAATTGGCCATGATGATTAATGATTATGCTTAGGAAGAAGATGACAACACCGATCAACGGGGTACCACATTTCAATGATGATGGCAACGACTTACAATCATCTTATCAATCATTGTTGATCTCTTACAAAACTAAATTATTTGTAGAAATATGCATTCAAAAAAATTGTAGAAATTTAAACCACTATTTTAAGAAAAACAAATTGTAAATTCTATATTGAAACATTTTATAAAAAATTACGTCGAATTTATGTTTTTCTAAAGTAGTGTAGCATTTTTTTATAGTAAACATGTATAATATATTAATATGTGTCTTTTAAACTAATAAAAGCATCATCATAAAAATCTAAAGAATTATTTAGTTAATTAACAATACAAAATAAAGGGCCTAGATGATAAGTCAAATAACTATTTTATGATTTGAAATGAAAATTTCACCCAAAAAAAATGATTTGATATGAAATATTAGTATGAAAGACGTTAAGGGGTCCCTTCCTATGACTATAATGTGTACAAGATAGGATGGAATAAACGATATATATATATGAAAGATGAATAGCTAATTACTCACCAATTGGTTATTCTTGGATGGGGGAATGCCCAAGTATGGAGAGCTAAGTGCCTAAAAATTGATAACAAAATATTGTTCAAACAATACAAATTATAATAAGGAACTATAAAGGTAAAAGTAAAATATTATTAAGCATGAGCATTTCGTCCCCAAAAATTTAAAGACCTGAGTTATATTTGTTCGAGAAAATATATGTCTGATTTTAACCGGCTTTAATTTATCAACCTTTCGATTCTCTTGGAGGGAAGAAAAACGAGAAGTCTTTTTGCACTGGTAGCTGGCGAATTATTCAAAGCTGAAAAACTGTGGGATTAAGTTGACGAGTTATAAACCCACTAGAACTGACGGATATTAACTTTGCGCGGAGTTAGCATCAGCGCATATCTAAGGTTCGTCGGAAAATGGGAGTGTAATGAATATGGCTCAAGAAAAAAGAGGGAAGAAAAAAACCTGAATTTGAGCTTGAAGAAATGTGATACATCCAATAGTCTCCAACAACACTGATGCTGTGTCAGTCTGCGCAGTATATATCATGAACAACACAGAGCATGGTCAGTAAAACAATCTCTTTATTTGTTTGCTCTTCGATCAGTGAAGAGTTTTATCCATATATGTACAACACTACCTTTCCAAATGGGGAAACTATCTGGTGAAGAGCTGTTATTTTATCTCCAAGCTTCTCCTTTCTGATCTACATGTTAAAAAACATACAGTATATGTTTACAAATTAACATAATATATATAATCCCATTTTATATAAATACAGTATAATCCCATTCTATATACCTTGAGAGGTGGAATTGAAGAGGACTGAACCCTAGGCTTCTTTGTTGTACCGCCAATAGTGTCACACCTTTCCTCTGAACCCTCGGAGGAAAGGTGTGTTTGTTGCTTGTCCTTGTAAGTATTATTAGAAGAGAAGTCAATGAAATTGCTATTATTGTTGGTGTTGTTGTTGATACACAAAGAGGTAACACATGATATACGAGATGAGACTGGCACTAGAAGAGAAGGCCTAATCTTAGGCAATTGATAATGAATAGCTTCATGATGGTAATTCATGGCATGTCCTCCATGACCATGGCTTTGACCATAAGCCTCTTGCTTTACTAATTGATCTTGTTTATCATCATCATGGCCAAACATCATATTTTCATTGTGAGGATCAACCTTTGTATGATCAAGTGATGATGGATTCATTTCGGTACCACTACGCGCAAATTAAGCATATAATCAGAAGGTATGTTGGCAAACACATATATGTTAGAGTATGGAAAGGAAGAACTCACAGTAGAAGTTGGCTCCATGATTGAGGGAAGTCTTGTGGGGCGGATTGCTCATCAATCAAAGAGTTAAAAGGGAGTGAAGAATTAGTAGATGGAGAAGAAGACGATGTGGAAGAAGAAGGCGAAGATTCACCATGCAAGCTCAACTGATGATGAAGAAGAGAGAAGAGAGGAGAATTAGAGTGAATATTGCTTTGTCGATGCATGTTATGCCAATTAGGGTTTCCAGCAGCCATCATTGGGTGTCAAATGGAGACTAAATTATACTACCAAACAAAATCTACAAACACACACGTACAAAAATGGTATTTGCAGCAAGTATATTATGTATAAAAATAAGTATAAAGCTTAATTAGTTGCAAAAACGCTTTTGAGAGGTCCCTCTTTTTTTCACTCTCTACTTTTGCTTTTAGGAGTTTGTGATATTGTTTGTGTTTGCTTCACTTTGACATCTTTCCTTGTTGAAGCAGAAGAACAAATACCCTTTTGTTTTTTTAAGCTTCTTTCCCAAAAGATCAACAGAGACTCAATAGCGCCTAGCTAACTAGAAAGATGTGTATATCGATTGGCCTTTGGGGATGTGAGGGAGTGTTGCTTTCCACTAATATATAATAGTCTCGTTATATAAATAGTTGGCTTTTGGGTTAATCTGCTATTACGCATGTGGATAAATTTCTATAGAATAGTGATTAGACCACTATTGTAAGAAATATGTTGTGTAGGATAGACTTGGAAAACGGGTCGAACAAGTCGGCTTCGAGTTTAGGTTAATCGGGTTCGGGTCAAAAACGGGTTCGGGTCAAGTAGATTGATAAAATTTTCGGGTTGGTTGGGTTCGGGTTCGGATCAACCCAACGGGTTTCAAAGGTTAATTGATTTGTTTGGGAGAGAGCTTAAGCATTCCCATGATTTGATTTTGACAAAAAGGGAAGTGAAATTGAATTTGATGAAGAACCTATATCTCCAAATCATAAAGGGACCTAGTAATTTAGGTAGTTAGTTAAAAAATAAGGGTAAAATGGTAATTTCAATTTTTGGACGGAATTATTAACAGAAGTTAGTCGGGTGGAATTTTGTAAGAAAAAACGAAATAATAGGTGGTTTTAAATCAATATTGATATAAATGGTGATTCCATGCAAATTGGCCTAAATAAGGGTATTTTATGAAAAACGGTATGATTTGATTGTAATTAAATGAACTACAATGACAACGGACCAGAAAAGTGAACTGAAAATATTTATTTATAAGTTTATTTATACATAAAGTTTAGGGTGTTATAATTCAGCTGATTTTCATTGTTGGTTTTGGGGGGTGAGGAGCCTTTTATTGCATTCTCTTTCAATCCTCGATCTCTTTGCTATCTTTGCTATCTTTGCTTTTGCTTTATAGAAAAGTTGAGGAGAAAGGGAGAGCTGGTGGGTAGTCCACTGCTTCTACCATAGAAAAATCAACTACAAACAAAAATAAAGACCAGAATTTTTGGTGTGATCGATTTTCCCTATATTTTATGCTACAATTCTTAAAAAGGATGGACCTCACCTAGGGATTATTTTTGATAAAATGATATTCCCGTAGAGTTAACAACTTAGAATAGACATCTTAAGGAGTTAATCGAGTATAAAATTCTCGAGTGAAATGAAGTATGTAGTGTGTATTTGGCGTGTAATATGTTAATTGAGGGGGAAAAAACTGTGTACGAAGTACGTGCAATTGGAATTTTTATTTTCTTGCCTTAAATTCAGTCAATCAAACTAATCATACAAAGTTGTCTACGAAGAAGACATGTTGTACAGTATGTGTATAGTATTAAACCTAGTTATAGTGACACTTGCCAAACAATAATAAAATTGGTCTGCTGAAAATTCTTAACTGCATTAGTGTAATCATGTATACGTACATAAGATTGATGTTACAACTTACTACGCTCCAAAACCCCACAGTTACCCTGTATAAATCAACAAACACATACCAATGAGTGTCGGGCATAGACTCCGATGGTCATAACTCATCAGGATAAATATAGGGGATTGCTATTCTTTTTTTTTTGGTGTGAAAAGAAAGGTCGAAACCCTTCGAATAAATACCCTAGGCTATTTGGGGAAACACGAGGTGAGTCCGCAACCTCAGACTACTTTGGGATAACCTGGGGTGTAGTCCGACCCCTTACATCATCTTGGAGAATGTTCACAATACAAGAAGGGGGCGAAGAAAAGAGGGACAAACCTAGGGGCATAGACAGAGCCAAGGAGGCTAAGGCGTCGGCCCCAGAGTTAGCTTCCCTAAAGACGTGTCGAACTTGGATAGACCAATGTAGAATCTGTATGTTAGTATCAAGGGAACTGTGACAAAGAGTTGTCCAGTTCCTAGGCACAGCGAAAGTAATATAACAAGTTATCAACGCAATTACTTAAGGTGGAAACCCTAGATAACCAAATAGTTATGTTTGGATGAAAACCACCCCTCTTTCGAGGATTTGAAAGGTCTACTTGTTCCAGATCTCGTTGGTAGAAACCTCCTTGGTGAGTTCACAAGCCTCATTCCGAGGAAGAGCTGGAAAACCATAAAGATCAAGGACACCATAGGCCTCTCCTGAATCAGAATAAAGATTCTCAAAGAAAAAAGTGGCATGGTTCTCTAGCTCAGATTTGTCCTCCATCCAGGTACCCACATCGTTTTCTAGCCCAACAATCTTGTTCAATTCCTGTTTGTACGAATGAGGGTGGAAGTATGGAAGAAGCTAGTGTTACGATTCCCGAAGGCAATCCACTGCTCTCTAGACTTCTGGAGCCACAAAATCTCTTCTTGCTCCATAACCAAAGCCAAATCGTTCTTGAGGGCCCTTTCACGATCCAGAAGAGTATCAGAAGCGGAGGCACTAAGCTTCGTTTGGACCTCAAGAAGATCGGCAATGATAGCAACCCGACGTTCCTGCATATTTCCAAAAAACCTTTTGTTCCAAATTCGAAGATCTTTAGTCAGAAAGCTAAGAGTGGAAGGAGTATCAATGAACTTGCGCCATTTATCACGGAGGAAGCTAGGAAACGAGGCGTGTTTGAGCCAAGCCGCCTCAAAACGGTAGGGACGATGATTCATATTGCAGGAAAGCACAAGGTCACTACAGAGGAGCAGAGGGCAGTGATCCGAGGAGAAATTAGCTAGATGTTTGACAGAAGCATTGGGCCAAAGAGAACGACCCTCCACATTAGTAAAAATTCTATCAAGCCTCTTAGCCACTCTCGTAGAGGAGACATTGCCACGGCTCCACGTAAAGTCGGACCCAGAAAAACCTAGGTCCAAAAGACCAAGAGTATTCACACAGTCAAGAAAAGTGCCAGAATCGGAATGAAGACCCCCACTCCCACCCTGTCTTTCAAAAGAGTGAAGAATACAATTAAAATCACCACCGGCAATGATAGGCCCCTGGGTGGTTCTGATAGCTTCCTCAAACTCCTTCCAAAAGCAGACGCGATGAGTCACCGTGGGAGGAGCATAGATAGCGAACACATTCACCAACGTAGAATTTGTTCGAATAGTGGCATGAATGAAATTCCTCATGGCCTTGATCACTTGGAGATCCACCACATTGGAGTTCCAAAGAAGCCAAATACCCCCTGCAAAGCCTTGAGCTTCAACACGAAAATTGTTAGAAAACTTAGACCAAGTACATGCGATATCCACTTGTACTCCCGAAATTCTAGGTTCAAAAAGAGCGACAATATTAGAGGCATGGTGATTACGAATATATCTTAAAGCTATGTGGAAACCATCATTTTTAGCACCACAACAATTCCAGAAAGTGATGTTCATCATAAAGAAACTATAGGGAGAAGAACATGACTAGGCATGATTAACAACTGCGATTTCGAGATCGCTTGGTTCGTCCATCTTCATGGATATGTCTGGGTTTTGTGAGACTGAAGCCAATTCATTCCTCTGATCGGCATTCACCAAGGGCTCCTCCTCATAATTCATGTCATCTTTGGATGTACCTTGGTCTCCATCTTTGTCCTGCACAACCAAAGTCCCACAATTAGGCACTAATTTTTGTAAGGGTAGAGGATTATTATCATCCGGTCTACGTCTTTTCAATTCTCGGGGGAATGGGCTTGCATAGAATTATCGGCCTGCTCACAATCCAGCCCATTCTTTCGGCTGCGGTACATGACCCTTCTTTTATTACTTTTAGCATTTTTAATAAGCCTTGCCAGATTGGCCTTACTAGACTCATGATCCAAATGCTCTCGGCCCAATCTCTCTTGGTCCACATTAGAGGCTTGGAATATTTTTGGGCTTAAACTTCCAGCCTTATATGGGCCGACCCTAATCCCTTCTTCTCCCTCCCTTTGCTTCCCTTTAGCCGTCTTAAAAGCTTCTTGGGAGAAAACAACCGCTTTTTTCAAACCTAACCCTCCATCACGCTCCAGGCTGTCATGCTCCCTCCGTTGTCCTCTTCCCCTTAGTTTGGTCCCCATTTTTTACATTAGCTTGTCCCGAAATTACCACTACATCTTCCTCCACTACATTGGCCAGATGCGCAAATCTGTTTCCGCCATTCGTCCTTTTTGGAATCTTCATAACAATACCTTATGCCCGTTCAGGCCTCGTTTGAGTAACGGTCTCAGAGGGTGAAGTGGCTGCTTTCTTAGCCTTCCAATTGTCATTTCGCCTGCGCCAAGACCTGTCCATCCACGATCCATGGCAACCGACTTTCTCGGTGGTGGCGTCGCTCTTATCTATCGAAGTTTCCCCTGTTTTTTCTTGCTCCGTTGAATTCTTCTCAGAGTGCCCATTTTCCTTGATGTTTTCAGTAGTTTTGTGAGGACAATGTATCTTTAGGTGCCCGTGACGACCGCAACCATGGCAGATCGTCGGGAGACCTTCATTTTCCACAAAATAGCGTTCCCCATTGATGCTCACCATACCCTTCAAAGGTCTCTCGAGATCGATCTCCACACAGATACGAGCAAAACGACCCCGATTAGTATAGAGGGTTTGATGATCAACCTTCACCGGAACTCCTAACCCAGAGGCGATGCTCAACAACACTTTTTCTTCGTACAAAGTGATCGGTAAATCTAGTATTCTGATCCAGGTTGGTGTTGTTTTCAGAGGGTCCGACGGTCGGAAAGAGGGAGTCCAGCTGCACACCACCAGACACCTTTTGAAGATCGTCCAAGGCCCTCTCGTCAAAGCCGCCGTGAACTCTTCCTCTGACCCAAAGCGAACCATGAAACACCCTTCCGCCAGAACTAACAACTGCAGAGCTCTTTGAGCTTACGCTCCATAACCTGGAAGGCTAAGGGTTTACCGAGCATTTTCACCACCATAGACCATCTCCACACCGAAGCTAGGGAAGATATCAACTCCGGTGCAATGGCGATACATGGATCACCGTCTTCTCTATCCAGGAATGAGACTGCAATCTTCCCTTTCAGAAACTCGTCATCCACCAGGGTGCGTTGCTGATTGATTCCTCCGATGACTCCACCGGTGGCGACCACCTCCGTCCAAGGTTTCTGAGGATTAATGGCGTTCTCCAACGGCTGAGCGTCATCAGGGGATTCAGGGCTTGGGTGTCGATCATTTTTCTGGGTTTCTAGGACCACTTCTGGCGTCGGAGTGGCGGCAAACTCAGGATCCATGGTAGGAGGCGGTGGCGGAAACCAGGAGGAAATAAATCTCAGAGACCAAAAGTACTACCACGCGCGCGGGTTCTTTTTGCTGCTACCTTCCTTCAAATTCCTTACTAGTTTTGATGACGATAAAAACTATACACGATAAGGGGATTGCTATTCTCAATCCACCATTTTTCTATTCATTGATCACACTCGATGCATTGTGTATGGAATACATTCATATGAGACGCACCTATAACATTAGTACAAAACGAGAATTGATAACACGTGGAAGGTTCGTAATCTTAGATAATATCAGTATTCTAATAAGGAAATTAACATCTACACCAGATTGGGTAATACACCAACTTATAGAGCCTTTTTAGGATCATCCGTTCAAAAGATCTGAGGTTGCTATTCAATTTAGATTGATTTTCGATTCTTGCCTTATTCCAAAAAAAATACTTATGTAGACAAAATGAGAGTATTACAATACAAATCTAATATATCCTAAAACTATTTAATAATAGGAAGTCCAGATTACCAATCTTATGATCTTCTTTCCATGCCCCTCAAACGTAATAACAAGTATAACACTTGACAGACATGAAATAAGCCTAGTTGGCAACCTTGTACAAAAAAAAAAGAAGATAACTAGCATATGTTCACATGTCATGTACGAGATTGCATGTATTAAATATTTTTAATAAGAAAATTATTTTATTATTATTATTTAGTTTATAGCTTGTAGTCTATAGTTATTTTTGTGATTTATAGTTTAAACTTATTAATAAGGGAAGTTAATTAGATTGATAAATAATAAATAAATATATTAGAGAAAAAATATAACATGATAAAATATAAAGATTGATACTTAGATGGTAATATAATCTATTAGATATTTTTCCTTATTTAATCAATATTCTTAAAGATATCAGACAATGTATCAAGTGGTGTGAAGATGAGGTAACATAGTCTAAAAGACGATATATAAGTAAATTGAACGTCAGGGAAAAATGGCTTTAGTATACAATTGCGGGAAAAAATAAGCTTGTTATTATAACAATCGATATTATATTGTTTTTTCATAAAGTACATATCTCAAAGTAAAAAAGAATTTAAACATATTAGGGTTCGTTCGGTACCGGCTTAAAAGGGCTTAGTGTAGCTGAAAATGGATTCTTTGACGATAGCTGAAATTTAAGGCTGAATGGAGCTCTGAAAGAGCGTTCGGTGTGGTGGCTGAATCTGAGGGATGAAAAGGGCTTACTATAGGTGAAATTTCACCAAAATATTCAGCTTCATATCAAGCCTTAAAGGGATTAGTTCCAGTTTTTGCTCTTTCAAACTCTCAGTTTTCCCCGACTCCCAAGTTCTCCCAGGTATGAATGGCTCTTTAATCTCCTCTGTGAATCTCTCTTCCTCCTCTCTTCGTCGTCTCCTCTACTTCCTTCATCTCTTTCCTCTTGTTATCCACCGATTTCTTTTATTCTAGGTTTTTGGGCTATTACGGGTTAGGTGTTTATCCAAACTTGATTTTTAGGGTTTGGGGTGATTTTGAGGTTAATCTGTCGGGGTTTAGTTTGATACTAGAACGAGGGTTGTTCGTTTGAGGTTGATTTTTATGTTAAGGTTTGTACAATTAAGGGTTTGATATTGTTATGCATCTTGTACATAAACCCTAGGTTGGTTCAAACTTCAAACGATGGATTCCTATAAAAAAAACAGTATGAGCTAAATTTTATAGCCCTCTGATATTGTCTTACCTAATATTATCTGTTGATTCTCAAGTTGACTAGGAATCTAAGATTTAGCCTGTAGTTATCTTCCATATTGAAGATTGTAACCAAATCACCTGCTCTCTTCTAAAACTTAGTTTATATGGTTGAATAACTTTAATTGGTTTCTCCTCGTGTGCTACATGAGCAAATTAATTGGTTTTCTACTTAAATGTAGGACTTGCAAGAAGAAATTAGGCAAGAGGATTTGATGGAAGAGATGGAACTCTAATACTGCTTATTATTGTTTTTTCCCTAGAGATTTGTTTTCCTAGTTTTTTTTAAGGGATGATGAAGCTGATATAGTAATAGGATGTTGATGCATAGAATATGTTGTCCATCCTTCTTATGATCAAGATTCCTACTTGGCAAAATATTACCACTTTTAGTTTGCTACGTGCCTACTTGAAACATTCAGGATTCTTATAGATGTTAAAAATGTGTCTTTCCTATTTTGCAGGTTTGCTATTGTAAAGAAGATGAAGTATGCTTGTACCATGGAAACACGACTGATCTCAGGCCAACTTTATGATCTCCTTGTTCAACTCAAAATCAATCTCAGATTCAATTTGATAGGGTATGACAGTTACTTATCTCCCTCTTTCTATACTAATCTTATTTCCCCTGTTTTTTGCACATGATTGGTTACCTTATGATAATATATTAGCACCATATGCTAGCATGTACTATGTTAAGGTAGGAAAGCATGGTTAATTCTAAGGAGTTTACTCATGGCTTACGCATATATGAAGGAATCTTAAACTTTAATAACTTTCATTGGAGTGAATTTGGCCTATGTCCATGCTGTTTATTTTAGTGTATTACTTGACTTTGTTTAAATGCACTCCTGCATGATTGGTTACCTTTAAATGCACTCCTGCATGATCTTAAACTTTAATATATTAGCACTCACCCGTTCGATATCTCCGGTAAGCTTTGCTTATGCTTCCGACATCATATTCTACTTCCTTATCTTTTAATTTTCTGGACGCTCGTTGTATTTCACTGTCTTTCAAGTTTTTTTTTTTTGAATTGCTGCATTCTTCTCAGCATCAGCATGGCTTCAACATTCAGCAACTAAGCTAGAGAGGTGCTGAGGCGGTAATAATCAATTTGCAGAAGACCCTAGCTATTTAAGTTGGACTCGACATTTTTAGATCAATTTCTCTTAGTAACCCCATATTGTAAGAAATGGTAAAAACTAAAACTACTCTGTTTCAATCTGTCTTACATACCTGATACAAAATGGATGGAAAAGAATAGCAAGTGTAAATTGAATCATGATGTTTGAATAGATTTGAAAACGAAAACGATGTATGAGTTCCTTTGGTTAATAGTAGCAGACTAGCACCTACCTCTAAACCTTATTCTCCAGTTCACTGTGAGGTGAAACTTCAAAATGCTTATAGGTTTATATATGTGCACCTTGATAGTGAGTGAAGAATAATTTTAAAATGCAATGCTAATATATGTAGAGAGATATAATATTCAACTTAACTATATGAATATTTCCTTACTTTTTCTGCCATTACTGATAGTATGGAATCCCAGCTTGTTGGCTTCAAATTTGGGATTGTTTGCAATTAAAGATAGTTGTAATGTGAAGTTATAGTTTGTTCATACCTATACAAATCTTTCTGATATTCTCTTTGTTCTCCGTGGCTGGTTTTTTTGTGGAAACAATAATATGGCTGGTTTTTTGGCTATGAAATCTATAGTAGACGGGCCTAAAAAAGGCGGAAAGCCCAACTCACAGTTTAAGTGCAGTATAACCTTTTGGAATTCCTCTATTTATATAGGTTTAAGTTGAAGAATACCATTTAATCTTCTTATTGTTAGCTGTCTTTGATGTAGATTTGTGAGTCTTTCCGCAACCGCCCTCTAAGACCAGCTACCAAAGAGTTGTGTGCTCGCGTGTTCGGTTACTAGCGCACCTCTATAGAGGTTCTGAAACATTGTGAAATGTGATTGGCTTGTGTTGTTTCTGCTACTTGTGTCTTAGATTTCAGTTGATGCTGTTTTTTAAAGGATTATGGTATCCCTTGTAGATGGAGAATGTTATTGGCATGTGTTGTCTTTTCTTTCATTATAACAAGTTTTCTGTTGGTGCTTTGTGGTGCTTGGAAAATTGGTAAATTAATTAGAAATTGTATGCCCATCCAAAATTTCAAAATGTGTGTATAAACATAATTTACAAGTTCAATCATTAATACTAGCATAACCTGCATAATTACAAAAAGATACATCGTAGTTGCTTGACAATGATAACCTGTTTGCCAACAAATTTATGAAATAACATAATTACAAAAAGATGCATAAGTCATTCCTTGTTTAAAGCTCTCCCTATAGAATAAACCAACATAATTAAAAAGAAGATGCATAATACTTGCTTGATAGTCATAACTTGGTTGGCAAAAACTTTCTTAGTAGCCATAACCTGTTTGGTAAAAACTTTCTTAACCATCTTCTCTTGTTTCTCCAAATCTCAAGCAACCGTTGTTTGATGCGGATTGTGAGGGCTCACAAAATTTGGGAATAATTAACCCTAATTTGATCATCACATGGTAGTTGTACCATAAATTTTTAAAAAAAAGGTAAATGAGTAATTTTCATATTAATTAAGTTTTGTTAAGCCATCAATACCAAACACACAAAACAGCTTAATTTAGACTTTTCAGCTTCAGCTATCAACTCAGCTTATTTTGTAAGAATTCAGCTTCAGCTCAATTCAGCCCATAAATTAAGCTTCAGTGACTTTCAGCCTCTTTCAGCCAACTCATACCAAACGGACCCTTAGTTTAATTTTAAAAAGTAAATGTAATAAAAGATTTAATATTATATAAAATATTAATAAAAGTACATATTTGGATATTATATATTATTAAGATTTTTTTTAATCTTTAAATCTCAATTTCGATGTGAAATCCTAATATATATAATTTTTGGGGTATGAGAAAATATTCACTAAAGATATTCATCAATATATTCATCATAATTTTAGGCTTTTTCTTAGCTCACCAAAAAAGAAGCCCAATGTTAAAATGTGCATAGATCTTTTTACTATAATAAATAATCAAATTATATTTTTGCAAAAGAAAATATCATATCGGAATAAACTTATCTAAACAACAGGATAGAAAAAAAAAACAAAAAAAAAACGAGAAGAAGAGATGGTACAAAAAAAGGAAATTAATCATGCATGATTAATTTAGTTTAAATTATACTTCGCGGTATTTGTAATGTAAATCATATAAAAGTCCAGCACATTATGTATTTTCAACGAAAAAATAAAACGAAAATTAGTTGAAAACTAAAATTAAAAAGGCATGATTATAGGCTCAAGTTATGAATTAAAATACAAATTATTTATCTCTATTAATTCAATTTTAGATCCGAAGACAAAACTTTCCTAAATATTTATTAAGAGATAAGTAATTTCTTATAAAAATATTTAATTATATGTTTATGGATAGATACAATATAGGTATAATATGAGTATATGAATAAAAAAATTATGTGGGTGTGATTCTCATAATAAACCCTCCTATGGAGATAAATAAGAAAGATTAAACTAGTTATCCCCCACTACTAGTGGGGGTAGTTGTGGTGGTCCGGCGGCCTCCCAGCGACCATCCGGTGGTTGTCCGATAGAGGTCCGGCGACGGTCCGACGACGGTCCGGTGGTGGTCCAATAATAAATGAAAAAGTTAAAGTATAAAAATAAATGAAAATTTAAGTCTATTTCAAATTGGTGAACATTTAAATATGATGTGATGAACATTTAATTATAATGTGATGAACATTCTGTTGGTGAACATGTAAGTAAAATGTGATGAACATTTAGTAGAGTATATCAAAATGAACGTTTATCAACATTTTGATGAACATTTATGAACAACGTGATGAACATTTAAGCTGATTGTAATGAACTTTTGAGTAATGAACATTTTATTAAATGCTTGTGAACATTTAAGGATGTTTGATGAACATTTAGGTAATATTTGATGAAGATCAAGTGTTTTTTTACTCGGAATTGTATTAAAGTGGTGTTCCACATAAGTGGCGGTCCGACGGTGGCTTGATGGTGGGTTAGTGGTGGTACACTGGTGCGGTCGTGGTGGTCCGGTGGTGGTCCGGCGGTGGTCCGTCGTTTGTCCAAATAACATAACTATTCAAGTGTAATAAACTTGGTGAACATTTAAAAATAATTTGATGAACATTCAGTTACGTTGATGAACATTTAAGTATAATGTGATGAACATTCAGTTGGTGAACATTTAAGTATAATGTGACGAACATTCAGTAAAGTATATCAAAATGAACATTTATCAACATTGTGTTGAACATTTATCAACATTTTGATGAACATATATCAACATTTTGATGAACATTTATGAACAACGTGATGAACATTTAAGTTGATTGTAATGAACTTTGAGTAATGAACTTTGAGTAATGAACATTTTATTAAATCCTTGTGAACATTTAAGTATGAGATGATGAACATTTAGGTGATTTTTGTTGAAAATTAAGTGTGTTTTTAAAAAATTATATTAAAGTGGTGTTCCACACAAAGTGGTGGTCCGGTAGTCTGGCGGTGGCTTGATGGTGGGTCAGTGGCGGTGCGGTGGTGGTCCGTCGTTTGTCAAAATAGCATAAACATTTAAGTGTAATAAACTTGGTGAACAATTAAATATAATTTGATAAACATTCAGCTGATGCACATTTAAGTTTAATGAATGAACATTCAGTTCCGGAACAATTAAGTATAATATGATAAACATTCAGTTAGTGAACATTTCACTATAGCATATACAAATGAACATTTATGAACATTGTGATGAACATTTATGAACAACGTGATGAACATTTAAGCCAATTGTAATGAACTTTTGAGTAATAAATAATTTTGTAATATTTGTGAAAAAATTTATACATCTTTGTGACAATTTTATTCCGGCGAGGACCAAAGGTGGTTCGACACCGTCGGAGGTGGCCCGACGGACGTCCGGCGACGGTCCGGCGGTGGTGACAAGGGGTGACAAGTGGTGTCATGTGTCATCATATAAGCTCTTAGATCTTTATTGGTCCAAGGCTCCACAATCATTCTCATTTATTTTTTAACAATTTTTATTATATGACACTTTTCCAATTATTATTTCCTATTATCAAGGAGTAAGTATTATCAGTAATGATGTGACCCTAAGAAGAAGTACTTACATGTTTTATAAACACCACATTACATATTACCAAAAAAGATAATAAATTAGTTGAATACACATAATCTTTAAAAAAATGATAGTTCGGGCAATACTATAATTAATTTTCAATTATAATTTTTTTTAATTTTATAAAAGTTCACGCGCGGGCATAAAGATCTAGTTAATTTATAAGTTTTTATAATCTTTGTAGACAATTCTTTTTAATTAGAAATTATTTAAATTTTAGGTATATTAGGAACGTTTTAGTTTTAGATATTGTATCATCGAATCTTTCTATATAATTGTGTAATTAAATCTTTGTAAATAATTTTAAAAATTGGTAATTAAATGACATGTCGCAAGAAGATGAATTTGAATTACATGATACAATTTTAATTGAGAGATAAATTTTAGCTTTGCTTACGAATAAGAAAATCTACTGAAAAAAGTTAGCAATTCATAGAGATAGAACTCACAATTGAGAGTGGTGAACAAGGATGAATTGAGAAAACACGAACACCGACCTTGAAATCGGGGTTTCTCCTAGTCAACGCCCGAATAGTCGGTGTCGGTGATGAAAGGAAGAGGGCAAAGTTCTGACTCCAATGGAGGCCGGAGGTATCAGATCGGGAGGCTGGCAGTTGGGTCGTCCAGCATTGTAACTTCAAGTGCCTCCATCTAGCTCTCTCACCTTAGTCGCATCTACATGTTTAGATTTTATTTTATTTTATTTTTTTAACAAAGTTTAACGCCTCAGTTACGACATTTAACGGAGGGGCACATAGCCAAATCTCTAACATCATCCAAAATCAAAGAAAAGACACTACCCAAAGGTTCGTTAAGAACACGAAAACCAAGAAAATTAGAAACATATCCACTCAATTAGCCTCGCAATAAATCATGACGCAGCCGGATAAGCTAGTCACTACTATTAGCTAGCGTCAGTTGCACCAATTCTGTGCTCACTGAATCAACTTATACTAGTAAAGATGCTTCACAGATATTGTACAGTACTTGACTAATTACTTGATGATCCAATTAACAAGCCATATAGTCTTCAGGACACTACACTATGTCATATCTTGATTAATAATAAAAACTTCTCTGGTAGTTTTACAGAAGGTTCCATGCATTTGAACAATACTTCACCAAAAAACTCAGCAGAGAAGGAAACAATTAGAACTATAAATTGCAAGAATGAATCCAGTACAAATCTTTTTTCATGAATAAGAAAATCAGAAGATGACTTATAACATTGATGTCTCAAGCATACAACATTTCCTACAGACTAACCATGTTGCGGTACCAACAAGAGCATAATGTGCAAAAAAAAAACCACTATAAACAGTTAAACACTACAAAAACTCAAGAAAGAATGACTGTCACTTCAAATCTAGGGCATAGATATTTGAACATACACCATCTGGGTGTACCCATTAAATACGGAAGAATCAAGTTTAGAAAGGCCAGTCCTTTGAAACAGCCTATAACGACCATCTTCAACAATAGGAGTGGTAGAACGTGCAGGATCATACCTCGTTTGGTGAGTCAATGAAGGCCCAGCTACAGGCGGTAGCTCCCAGTAAACATCTAAGATTGATTCCAGAAATCTGCTATTCTGTAAATGCTCGGTAATAGAGATTGCCTTATTGCTGTGATTGAAATCATCACGCATCTCCCCTCTCACGCCCCACCAGGCCTCATTGGGCCCACAGAGCTCATCAATGTCCACCGCTTTCTCCCAGAATTTTCTCCTGTTAGCCCTTACTCTCGCTTCATCGCTATCTCTGAAACAGCTATGCCCACCGCCTGCGAAAGGAAATAACCATAAAGTTACATGAGAGCTATTATATGACGTCAAAGGGTTTGTTATGGTTTAGAAGGAGTCTCTTGTTTATCAATAGTTTATCCAAACTACTTAAATAGTTTTTAAAAAAAGTTTATAAACAAAAAACTTGTTTGTAATCTAGTGGTCAAAGAAAGCCTAAATCCAAATAGCAGGTCAAGTTGAGTGGAAAAGAGAAGCTGACAGAAGAGAAGATCACTCATATGACAAAAAAATTTGGAAACCACACATTTTTGCACAGAAACTCGAATCAACTGAAAAGATAAGTAGGAGAGAAGCTGACCGCTAATATAAAACTGATCACAAATCTGTCTCAATGAGTAATGATCACCACTTCCAGTATCATAGTTATCTTCAAAAACAATGTGCTTGAAACCGGCATTCAGTGCCTGTTTTATTCTACCCAATCAAAAAAATGCATCAGGAATTAGGTTTCTCCATATAATATCTATTCATTATGAAAGACGGGAGATAGTATAGAAAACAAACCTTTTCATTTCATTCTGATGGTCATCAAAGAATATAAGAACTTGATTGAGATCAGTAACTCCATGTTTCTTCATCACAGCTTTCCAATCAATACTTCCAAAATCCACAAAGTCTTTACCAGCAAAGTATGTGCAATTCTCATCAACATATGCAGGCCCCTTTTTCAGGTACTTTTCAGGATGTCGAGGAGTAACTGATATGATCCGACTTTGTGGCATTGCTTGCCGCAGTACCCAGGTGGAATGTCCCTTGAAAGCACCGCTCTCGATCATGAGATCTGGCTTTAGCCACCTGGCAATGAACCAAAGTCCAAAGCTGTGGTCAAATCCCATTCCATACATGTTGTTCTTGATTGGCCTTGTTTCATATATGGGTATAAATTCTTCTAAGCCTTTAAGTAGATCCTTTGATGTCCACTCCACAGTTTTTCCATGTTTCGATCTGCCTTTTTGACAACAATAACAATAAAAATGATGTGAAGTTTAAGCATCAGAAAGAAGAAATCAATTAAAGTTTAGGAGTTTCCAGTTATACATCCCTGAAATAAAGAATGATTGTTATAGCTTCAACCATCGATAATTTACAGTACATGTACAGCAATCAGCATAAAAAACTTGCTTTGTATACACTTCTTAAACCCTAAACTGGATTTGGATGTATCTCCAAAGCTACAAAGCACCAAAATCTGCTGATGTTAACCAGTGAGGACTGAAGAGGATACTCTTACATTCAACATCTTAATCCAACGCTGCTAACTTTAGGATCACTAAACAAGAACTTATCATGATCCAGCATTACGAAAGGCAATACTCAGTGTGACAGATCACTAAGAACTCAGATATATCAATTCTCAGCTAATAGGAGTCACTGAAATACTAATCATAAGATCTCTTTACTCAAAACCTGATGAATCTTCCACCATTTTGAACTCAACAGCAGTCTAATGCTTCCTACAGAGTAAATCAGGCTCATCGGGAATGCACCAATCCCAAACTAAATGCTCTTAAACCTAGATCAAGATCAAATCCCTATATTCTCAAATGCATGAACAAAATCTAATAAAAATAACCGATAAACCTAGATCTGATATCGTCTACAAACAATCGATGATGAAAGAAAGATTGAAAAGGAGCTTACACCAAGGAACGCCGAGGGATCCGAAATCGGAATCGAGGCCATCGAATCCGAAGAAGCTGAATCTGGAGCGAGTGGGAACCGAGGAGGAGGTGCAGACGAGGCCGCGCGTGTAGAATACGGCAGTGGAGGCGAAGAGAGCGAGGATGAGGGAGAGGATGAGACAGGGCAAGATGAGGCCGTTCCGGGAGATGTAGTTGGATGCTCTGGTGGCGAAGGGGATCGTCTTCTTTGTCTTGGACTCGTCATCATCGTCGGCGCCGGACTCGGATACATCCGCAGCAGCGCGGCGCGTAGAGTGCATTCTCTCCAGCTTCTTCTCCCTCTCCATCGCTGAATCTTCTCTCCTCTTCTCTATGTGTGTCTCGATCTCTCCGACGACGGTGATGAGTGAGTGAGGGAGAGAGAGCGAGTGAATTGTGTGAAGTAGTTAAACGACACAGTTTAGAAACACTACTGAGATTTTATTTTTATATATTTACTATATTCGGACACCCGCGCTACGCGCGAGGCAATTACGGTTTTTCGTATACGATATAATGTTGTAAATAGACGGTTTGTGGTGTAGATATGCGGCGGACGACACTAGAGATGAAGATAAAACGGAGATATTCGGACGAAGGAGAGTGATGGTGAGCGACCTTTTTTCTTTAATTTAATTTTTTTTCTCTTGTCATTTATTTTAATAAAAATATGGCATGTATACGAAACAACAATTATTTATATGAATAAATTATAACTTATCACCTCACATTCTCACCAATTCGATATAGATATATTTTGTTACGCTAATTTTTATTAATAAATATTAACAAATTTGTTGTGTTAAAAATTTATTAATTTAGTGCATTCATTAACTAAATTTGATATTATGGAGTTGAAGAATATGAAGAAATGTAGATATTAATTGTATTGGTTGCAATTAAGAGAAGATGCAAGCTTTTTTTATTAAAATTCATGAATGAGATGAGAAGGAATTGATGAGAAAGAATTAGTTCATGCATTGCAGTTGTCATAACTTTCTCAATGGCTAATAGTTTACATGTGAGATAGAAAGAGAGAGAGGAAAATTAGGTTTAAACAATTAGTCCAATTGACATTACTTTCAAAGGATGATATATAGATTAAAAATATCTAGTTAACCCAGATTGAAACGAAGGGATTGAAAGGGGGCGTCGGGATGAAACGAAGGGATTGGCAAACGGGGTAGAGATCAGAATGAGTTTGAAGATTGTGGTAGATGAAGGAGACGAAGATGATATGTTCTTAGTTGGTGATGAAATTAGCATTAAGAGAAGAGATAATTAGGGTAAATATTTAAAATATTAGCATTCAGATTAATTTTTAAACGAGGAAGGAGGGGGCACCGGGATGAAACGAAGGGATTGACGACCGGGATAAAGACAGAAATAAGTTTAGAGATTGTGGTAGAGGAAGAAAACGAAAATGATGTGTTCTTAGTTGGTGATGGAATTAATATTTAAGAGAAGAAATAAATATGATAAAAATTTAAAATATTAGCATTAATTAGGTACAAATTACCATTACTTCATGAAACCCATCAATTTTTATATATAGATAGATAGATAGATAGATAGATATTTATTATAAAATTAGTGTTTGTCACGTACCACGTACGGTAATGATACAATTTATTATTCAATAAAATTTGTGTATAGTTTAATGGTTCTCTTATGCATATTGAATTAATGATGATGACATTTTGTTGACAACTTTTATTTTTCTAAAGTCGTAATAAGTAACATCAATAGACATCGATGGAAAATGAAATATAGGAGGAGGAAACATGAATTCAAATGGGGCTTGATTAGACATCGATGGAAACAAATTCAATCAAAATCTTTGACATATAGAAACAAATTTGCAAATCCTAACAAATGAAATTAGGATATAGAAGTTGTAGAGCTTGAAGAAAATTCAATCAGACGATAAATAGTGAACATGTATATTTTCCGTTGAAGAGGGGAATATGAATATGCCCCTTTTAGTATAAGCCTCAAGCTGAAATTTTGATTTAGTAAAATATTGATTTTGCCAAATATAGCTTTCGTAAATTTGAAGTCGGTGGGATAGTGTTAAGCTAGAGTAGGATCTATAAACATATAAAATTGGCCTTTAGCGTATTCACTACTTTTCGAGTGAATTAAAGTCCCTGCTTTTTTAGAGGTGAATTGAATTCCCTAAATTAAACACGGTTCTTATATACAGCCCGGTGCTTTATTCAAACATCGTCGGGTCACTCGCGTTCTGCGAGATACGTGGCACTCGCGTTACGCGAGATTAGCAGAAAATTAAGTTAATTTCATGCATGTTAATCTCGCGTTCCGCGAGTGTACGTGTCCTCGCAGAACGCGAGTGTCACGTCCCTCGCAGAACGCGAGATTAGCATGTCCGATGGACGTTGTTGTGCGTCATTACTACATGTTTTGTCCCCACCTAACTGTAATAACTACCCCTTTATTTTAAGTAATCCGCAACACCTATTAACCCTACCCTAACACATTTTTTATCATCTTTCACCTCTTTCACCCTCCATTAAAACCCATTTTCAAAACCTTAAAACTTCAAAACACTCTAAAAACACCTAAAATAATGGAAGATGAAGAGGAATTCAACAAAGGAGGGAATGGAGATGATGGTTCATCAAGTTACCATTCAAATGAGGTAATGTTCTTACTTAATTTTTGAATTTTAATTTGTTTTACACCATTAAGAGCTAAAATGAACTTATTATGTTGTATTTCATGTTAAATCTAGTAGTAGTAAGTGTTGAAGAGATGACTTTTGCATATAATGTCAAAAACTTAGATGTGTTCATGTTTTTAGGGTTTTTAATGTAGAAACTCATGTTATGTTAAATTATCCCGTTGAATGACTAGTTTCAGGAAATAGCAACTTCCCGCGTTCTGCGAGAGGAAGCCATTCGCGTCACGCGAGATGTGCCCCCCTCGCAGAACGCGAGAAGTTGCACATTACAGAGTATTAACAGAAGCATTGTGTATAGGTGAATTTTTCTTTGTTCACTGGATTGAATGCAATCCAGTTGAATGACTACAACTACCCCTCCCGGAATACAAGGCCATGTTCGCCACCATCATTTGATTTAGGGATTGACCACTTTGGATATTATCATCAACCATCTTCATATGAACAACATGTTCCATCTACATATGAACTGTCTGTGCCATCTACTTATGAGTTGCCCGTGCCATCTACTTATGAATTGCCATGTACATATGAGGTGCCATCAAGCTATGATGCGTTTGATTCACAATTTGCTAACCCACCTACAAATGTAGGAGAGGAGATGTGTTTTCTTCCCTCTTTACGCACTGCACCAAAGTTTGATAGTCCCGTATGTGAGGAAGAAGTTGTTTGTAGGGATTATTCGGAATATTTCACTACGGAGCAAGTGTTTGCCTCTAAGGAGATTGGTCATTTGTGGGCTTTGAATGTTGCAAAGCAACACAAGTTTATGATCTCTATTGGAAGGAGTGTACCATCTAAATCGGGGCAAAGTGGTAAGGTTCAAATCATTTGTGAGAAAGGGGGAAGCCATAGGCCTAAAGGTGTCGCTGTTAGATCAAACACAAAGAGCAAGAAAACGGGGTGTAAATTTCAGTTGAAGCTCATGGAGAACCGGGTTGAAGAGAATTGGAGATTAGTGGTTGTTTGTGGTTTGCACAACCATCCTATTGGAGATAGTTTGGTCGGGAATGCATTTGCCGGGAGGCCAACCCCGGATCAAAAGAAAAAGGTTTGTGAGATGGTACTTTCACATTGTTCTCCAAATCAGATTTACACTGAGATAAACAAGGATCCCGGAAGTTTCACAAAGAAGAACCAAGTGTACAATTTGGTAAGACATATAAGGGAAGAGGAAATGGAAGGTAGAACCGTGGTTCAAGAATTCTTTCACCAATGCAAAGAGAGCAACTACTTCTTGGAGTATAGGCCAAGTGCAAAGAATCCTTCGATAATAGGCGACTTGTTCTTTGCTAGCCCCGAATCAATGAAACTCTTAAAGGCGTTTCCATATGTCCTTTTGATGGACTCGACTTATAGCACGAACAAGTAAGTATTTATCATTCTGTGGCAAATGTTGTATTTTAAAATTCATGAACAATTGAAGATCTGTGGTAGAAAACACACCTCGTAGAACGCGAGGACATACCACCTCGCAGAACGCGAGTAATGTCCTTGATTCTGTGTTGATGCATTTTGGTTTAAGGTACAATGTTCCCTTCCTGGAGATAGTCGGTTTGACTTCTACGTGGAAGAATTTTGTTGTGTGCGGGGTATGGTTAGAGGCTGAGAGCGAGGATAGTTATTTCTGGGCGTTGCAGCAGCTGCAGACGATGTATTTGAGAATAGGAGCATCGCCTACTTGCTTCGTCACTGACCGTGAGATGGCTCTTATGAATGCAACAGACAAGTTATGGCCAAATGCAAAGTTTCTCTTATGTAGACGACATGTAAGGAAGAACATAGAGGCGAAAGCCAAGATAGCTATGGGCACACAAGCATTGGGGGTTCATATTTCAAATGATTATTATAACGTGTTCGAACAAACCACTGAAGAAGATTACAAGAGTACTTTGAAGAAACTTGAGGACGAATAGCGAGCTTATCCAACCGTATTGAAGTACGTGAGAACGAATTGGCTAAACCGTTACAAAGAAAGACTTGTTTCAGCATGGACGGATAATGTCTTCACTCTCGGGAATAACACGACAAACAGGTATGTTCTGTAATTTATGTCTACCTTCTACATATGATAAAAAGAGCTTCTGTAATGCACACCTCGCAGAACGCGAGGTGTACACTCCTCGCAGAACGCGAGGTGTACACTCCTCGCAGAACGCGAGGTGTACACTCCTCGCAGAACGCGAGAATTTGCACATTACAGAAGGATCCACAGGTTCTGATTTGTATTTGCATATTATTGTTTTTCGAACATTTTAGAGTTGAAGGAGAACATTCATGTCTTAAGTCATACTTGTCAAGTGGAAATGCTAGGCTAGACACAATGTTCAAAGAATACAAAACAATGGCGGAGAACCAACTTAAGGAGATTACTGTGTCTTTCACCGAGAGTTTGAATAAGAGCTTCACAGTTGTTGATGGGGCCGACTTGTTTAAAGTCTTGAAGTTCAAAGTCTCTTACAAATGCATAGAATTTTTGCTTAAGGAATACACGAAGGGGGAGAGATTAGGTGCGCACTTTAATATGTTTTGTAGCTGCGGGATCAAGATTAGAGATGGGTTGATGTGTGTTCATCAGATTGTAAGACATTGGAAGGAGCAAATACCACTAAGAGTATCAGAGTTGCACCCTTCTGGAGTACTTTGAGTTTGGAAGAAGTTGATGTTCCCGGCATACTGGAAGTTAAGAGTAAGGTGGCAAGGCGTCTTTTTCAGACTTTCTATGAGGAAACGTTTCCGAATTTGTGCCCCCATGATCAAGAAAAGTGTGCACAAACTGTTTTAGACATTGGGAAAGTAAATACTCCTCTAAAAGAGCCGGCTATTTCAAAGCACACCGGAGGTCGTCCAGTCGGAGCTCCTAACAAACAACCTAGGTCAACGCAAAGAAGACCGTCTGGATGGGAGCACACTAATGTTGAGATGGATGCTAGAGATTTGGAAGAAACACCCCCAAAGAAGCAAAGAAATGCTTCTAATTCTGAAACATTCAAGAAACCAAAGATTAAGGTGATTGGCAAGTATAAGTCTCACATACCCGCGTCAATGCGCACCCATGTGAATGGTTGGTTTGAGGTAAATGGAGATGGAAATTGTGGATTTAGAGCAATAGCTCATGAATTGCATGACAACCAACACTTATGGAGGGAAGTAAGAGATTTGATGATAGGTAAGGTCAAAGAGATTTGACACCTAGTTCAAGGAACTTGGATTGGACCTCCACAACAAGCAACTTTGGAGAGCGCTTTACACCAACTTACATGGGAAGGAATAGGAAGGGCTCCAGAAGATCACTGGCTAGCTTCCCCGGAAATGGGATGCCTTGTGGCATCCACATTCAACATAGTGTTCGTAACGGTGGGAAAAAATGCTAACTACACTTACCTTCCTCTACAACGTCCTACTTGGTTAGAAGATGGTGACACACTTCCGACGTTCTGCTTATTCTATATTGAGAGTGAGAGACATTTTGTTCCGGTAAGTTTTTGGATCTACTTATGAATTACTATCTAATATGCAACTTCCTAACGTTGTTGTTTTCTTGTAGTTGCGTCTTGAAGAAAACTGCCCATTACCTCATGTGTTTACTCCTTGGTGGCGAAACGCTGAAAGAGATGTTTTTTCTTTGCACGATCTTGTGTCACATCGATGTGCCGCCTTTGAAATGTAATGTTGAAGTTATGTTTTATTCGTTGAATTTGTAATGTAATGTTGAACTGGAGATGGTTTTTTAAATTCTTAAACAGGAACTCATGGCATGGACATTTTTCAGAAAATGTAATTCCTCGCGTTCTGCGAGGAATGTACATCTCGCGTTCTGCGAAGAGTGTACACCTCGCGTTCTGCGAGATTATGCAAAAACCGAATAGAAATGAAGAAACAACAACATATCCCTAAACATAATCCAACAAAATTATCCAAGCAACAACACACCTAAGAAAGCAATCCAAAACACAAAACGAAAGGCTACTCGTCTTCTCGTGGTCGGAAGGGAGCGAGATTTGACATGCATAGTAGCATTTGGGCGTGATATGAAGAAAATTCCTCTGGAGTGGCAAACCGATACCGGTTCATGTCATTGTACACCCGGCCAATCACCTATACGCAAGTAAACATTCATTCTATGTTAATATTAGAGACAAACAAAGACTAGAAACGCAAGATAAACCAAAACAATTAATATTACCTGTCTCTCAGTAATCATCCCAGGGATTGCAGGACGGATATACCTATGGGTCCTCTTGATGTACCAATCCATGTAATCATGGGAGCATTCATGTGGTGCAAAGGCAATTGGCCCCATATCATCGAGAGACAAAGAGTGAACATCTCTTGACTCCCAAAGCCATTGGTTGGCGTCATAAAAAACACTATAACACCTAATGTTTTTCAACCTATGAGCTTTGAGCGGTTCGATGACTGGCCTAGGAATACGCTGCACTCTCCCAAATTGTCTCAGACACCTATCAGGCATGTGTGGTTCAGTGATGTCACAACACGATAGCACCCCGTGAAATAGAGCGGGAGCAAGCTCAGGATCGGTGAAGTCTTGTGATCCATACGGGTTCCAACATACCTAAAAAAATGACAGCAGAAACTTACAGTAGGAGAAAATGCAGAAACTGTTGCGTACTCAAAAATGCAGAAAGGCCAGAAAATGCAGAAATTGTTGACAATGCAGAAACTTAACAGAAAATGCAGAAACTTACCATCTCCGGCATAAGAATATCGAGCGCTCCCCTATAGTCCCTTCCGACTTGCCCCTTCTTCAGCTTTACATTCTTAGGCATCCACCGGTATACCCATGGTTGCTCCGCTCTCCACCGAGGACGTTCAGTAGGTCGAAAGTGTGGGAAGTAGTTGTAGATCCATGCCTAAGAAATACAAAGTACGTTAAATATGAAAATATATATAAGTATGTAAATTAAACGCTTAGAAAGTATAAT
This sequence comes from Oxyria digyna, assembly GCA_029168935.1. Taxonomy (NCBI): domain Eukaryota; kingdom Viridiplantae; phylum Streptophyta; class Magnoliopsida; order Caryophyllales; family Polygonaceae; genus Oxyria; species Oxyria digyna. Next base: position 10,208,601 of record JAPVLV010000010.1, on the reverse strand, counting down.
ACCTGCAACAAGGTGTAACAGAAAGACATCTGGGCACAACCCTGTCGTGTGCATATCCCCAGCTGCCTATACAGATGGGCCAAAGCAGCTGAACCCCACGATATGCCCGTAGCATGGGCATAGGTTTCCAAAAAAGGCCCATATCTAAGCCGAATCAAGTTCTGTGACTTGTCCGGAAATAAGATCGAGGAAGCAGTATACAACACCCAACCTAAACCCTTTCGCTCTGGACCTAGGTTTTCACAATGCCTTTTAAACCATTCAGCTTTCACCCTCCCAGAATCTAAAGTGTGAGGATCTATTCCAAAAATTTCCGCCCCCTTCCTACCATAGTATTTTAGAATCTCATCATGACTAAACTTGGCACCCAGTTTCTTACATGTCGTCATTGCTTTCCCTTCTATAGGTAGGCCTAAAATCATATGTACATCAAGAAGGCCAATAGTGATCTCACCACAAGGGAGGTGGAATGAATTTGTCTCCGGTTGCCATCGTTCGATGAACGCTTCAATCAAAGGAAAGTCGATTTCTTCGTACATCATGTCAGGTAGATATGACAGTCCAACTGCACCGGGAATCTCTGACCAGTCATTGTTGTCCAATGGCCAATCACTGCTCTGCTTTGTCCGTTGTTGTGGCTTCATCGGACCTTTTAACTGCAGAAAAATACAAAAATTACACACTGCAGACCAAATTTTCAAAAAATACAGTTTCTGCAGATTTATCAGTTTCGGCAGAATTGTGCATTTTCTCGCGTTCTGCGAGGAATGACACCCTCGCGTTCTGCGAGAAGTCACTCCTCGCGTTCTGCGAGAAAATGCACATATTTTGCATTTTCTGATAATTCTGCAGAATATGTGCAATGGATTGAAAATGCGGAAAATAAATAAATAATTAAATTACCTCCCCTTTCTGGATGTGGAATGCAACATGTGCTTCAAATCCCTTAAGCAACTCGGGATCTTCTGGACCTCCAGGTGTCTCATGAGTGAGCTCAGGATCATACTTTGGCTCATTCTTCTTGGACTTCCTCTTTCTTTTGCGTTTCTCGACCACTTCTTCTTCTTCTTCAACATCATCACCTTCTTGTTCTTCAACATCATCACCTTCTTGTTCTTGTTCATGTTGTTCCTCTTCTTCATCCCCAAAAACTTCATCCTCGTTTTCTGCTTCCATCGGTTCTGGGGCTTGATTGTGAGAAGAAGAACCAGCTTGTCCACTTCCCTCGGCATATCCACCGCCCCAACTTTTTCCAACCATCCCTTCTCCACCGCCCCAACTGCCTCCCGCCCACCCCTGTCCGGCTTCCATAAGTGCATTATGTTCAAAAAACTGGTCCCAACAACCCGGTTGTCCAGTAGAATAACTATCTTGGGAAACAAGGTCTCAACCAACTGGGTATGACTCCCAACTACTACGCGGTTGTCCAATTGAATAACTACCTTGGGACCAATTGGGATTGGGACGTTCTTCAACGTTGGGAAGTCCCTCTGGGAAGAGCTCTACGGGGTGAGTCTTCTTTGCTTTCCCCTTCCCCATTTGTTTTTCAACCGGGGGTTCTTCCCTAACAACATCTCTGTTTCTCCGACGAGTCGAACGACCGGGACGATACATTGCCTAAAACAATACAAAGTAAAATCAATAAATAAACGAACGCAAAAAATAAAATAAGAAAACAGAAAACAGAAAACAGAACAAACAACCAAAAAAACACAAACATATGTTCTGCAGAAAACAGATTTGCCAGTTATGGCAACTCCTCGCGTTCTGCGAAGGACATGAGTCTCGCAGAACGCGAGGGACATAACTCTCGCAGAACGCGAGGGACATGACTCTCGCAGAACGCGAGGGATGTAGCGTTCTGCGTGAATTTGCACTTTCTTCAGTTTCCGGGGACAATTTCCGGCCAAAATTCAATATTTTAGCTAAAATACCTATCAATTTAAGTAAATTACCAAATAAACATCAAAACCCTCAATAAAATCAACAACCCTAATCAAAAACCCTAACCCTAATGAATTTCAACCTATTCACAATAAAACAACATCCACTCATCAATCATAATTCAAAATCATCATCTTTCATCCATTATACAACCATTTGTAAATCAACATTCAATATCAAAACATCATATAATATGCAATTGTCTATACTAACAACATATATTCATCTAAAAACAACATTAGAAAGCATAAGAGTATTAGAAACATACCTTATATGGAGATTTGAATTGAAAAGAGGAAGAAGAAGTAGGTTGAAATTGAGAGATATGGTAAAATGAGAAGAGAGCGGCGGATTTTTTTTATGGTAGCTGTAAAAATGGGCCGAGTAGGGTTTTCTCCTTTTATAGGGGAAAAACTCCATCACGTTTTGCGAGGTGACGCTCCCTCGCGTAACGCGGGGGTTCGGACGTTATTTAGAAAACGCCCGAGGCTGTATATAGCAAGGGCCTAAATTTACAAATGAGGATGCGCTCCCTCGCGAGGGCGTCTGTATTTAGGAAGGGCCAAATTAAAGTACCAGTTTTGATTCTTCAGCTTCGTAGGTTACAAGTTTAAGCGTCTTATTATTGATGTTACGGCTAACAATTATCTCCCTTCAACCTCCTCAGTCTTCCTCCTCTTCTGATCAACTCCACATCTCCCTCCTTCCTCCATCGCCACAAAGCCGCCACTATCCATACTACCTTTTGTCAGCACACAAAGTCGGAGCCATGGCGAGCGAAAATCGCCGGAGAACCTGCTGCCGCCACAATCGGAGAACCGGAAGAAGGACCATCAGTGTACTCCTTTCTGGCGCCATCGGCATCTTCCTCTTACCCTCTATTCGCCGCCGTATAAAACGAGCCAAAGAATTGGTACCGTTTCTATCAACTCCATTACTCTATTCCATTTCCTTCAAATTTCTGAAAACCCTAAATGTTTGATTCGAATTGCCTCCATCTCTTCAAGTTCGTCGCATTTGGGGCTGTCATTGTTTCTAATTCGGAGGTCTGGTTCCATTGTTCTGTCTTTGCCTTCGTTACATACTGCGGTCGGATCTTTTCTATATATACAAGGGATTTCTGCTCTCATCTCTTGCTATCCCGTCTTCTATATCGAATTTCTGATTTCCGTCTAAGTTCAGCCAAGCGCTAAGATTTCTGATTTCCAGTCGTTCGGGTTTTCCGGCGAGGCGTTATCCGGAGAAATCGAGAGGCAGAGTCGTGAAAACGACCTCTTCCTTCATCTTCAGGTATGTGAATGGTTGGTGTTGAAATTTTGCTCCTGGATTTTGACTTAGTCTAGGGTTTTCATTCGAATGGATAGAGTATCGTTTTTTTGTTCTAGAGATGAAATAAGATATTGCTTAGGTGAACATTTAACTGTATGCTGTGCAGGAAGTCAGCCGACTACTCCTGGGGATGGACTGTGGAAAAGCAATTGATCCTTTAACCTTGCCAGAGACAGCTACTACGTTCTCATCTGATCACAATTTTGATCTGCAGGTGAAAATTTGATTCCTCAATTACATTTGAAATGAAAGCTTTATGAATATGGTCTGGACACCAATTTTTCTATTAGATCTGCAGATCTATATTAGAGCGTATCAAATAGCTATCTGTTTTTCTATTTGTCTCAGTAACATATCCAGGCTTGTAGACCGTCTCACTTGTAAAACAATGTATTTAAAGCTTTGTCAGTTGACTCTTCCTTTCTATGGCTGTTTAGACTGTTGAAAACGACATACCACAAGAAACATGGTGCTGATCGTATTTGCTTTACTCATCACCCCTGTTATATGCTCTTCGAAATACAATCTTGATACAACTGGAGGTTAGTATTTAAACACTTACATGCTGATGAGGGATTGTTGCGGTAATTATTTAAATTAATGAAATGTCCAGGACAAAGGTGCAGATCTTTTTCTTCTTTACATACTTGATGTACTAATTTTATGTTTTTGTTGTGCTATAGTATTTACACCAATGTTTTCACAGTCACGCTGTGATTGAAAAAATGGTTGTCCATATCAGTTGGAGAAAAGGTTATACCATGAAACTTATCTATGATTTTGCATACCAATGATACGAAAGACGAAAGAAACTGACTGCGCATACATTACACGACAAGGCTCTGATTGACAACCCAAGTTTTGAAGAAAATTTGCAGAGGAATGTTGAAGAATCGATTAGGCACGGAAGTGGGCGTCCATTCATTGAGGAAGCTAGGTTACAAATTTTAGATTGGGGATCAAGTTTAGCTGATTTGCAGATGCGAAGAAAATGCATTGCTAATAGTATCATTCCATGGCTAAAATCCATGTACACTCAGGCTGAATGCAAACTATCTGGATTTTCCGGACCAATTCACTTATGGCAGGTTGGTTAGCACTCACATCGACATTTTACGCATCTTTTCAATATTTAGTTTCCTATTTATGAATCTGTTTTGCAGGGAATGGATGATTGGGTAGTTTCATCATCAATGACAGATTACATTAGCCGGATTCTACCCGGGGCGACTGTTCATAGACTCCCGAATGAAGGCCACTTCTCATATTTCTACTTTTGTGAGGAGTGTCACAAAAATATACTTTTGACACTTCTTGGAGACTCACAAGGTCTGACAGATACAAACCCTGATGACATACATCAGTCTTCAGCTGACCCAGGTACCTTTCCACAAATTCTGAAGGAATAGCTTCTAAAATACTTCAAATTTTTTTCCCGTTAAACGTTAAAACTGTCTTTTGGAGTAAATAACATAGGCTTTTGCTATGGAGGTCTAGAAAGTAAGGCATGAACTTTGATTGCCTTCTTGATTTTCAGAGTGTTAATTGGTATGATCTAGAGTAGAAACATACTGTAGTTCATTATTTTCAAGATGCTCTTTCTGTCACTGCTTGTTATTTTGGGATATTTAACTGTACCTTGAGACCCCCCCAATAGTAGCTGATTTGCAGTTTAAGTATCCAGAAATCAAGATCTGATCATAATGACATTGCAGCATATTGATTTTGGATGCATCCTTAGTGTACACCATGGATTTGATTCCATAAGCACTCATTTGTTTACGATTTCATAGATAATTATTTTTCTGTTTGACAGGAAAAATTAATAAATTACGAGTTGCCCTTTATGTTCATAGAGATGCCTTACGGTTCAGTGATGGTAGGGTCATGCTATCTTTATTCATTTGATGTCTCTAAGAACAGTCATTTTCTTGCCATCTGTAATATATTATTTTTATATTGTATTTTATCTGGGCAGCTGTTAGAGTTGAGCATGCAATATCAGAAGAGACTCGACAGTCAGGTTTCAGTATTTCTCCTGAAGAAATTGCCTCTATTGTCCGTAACCATGATAAAAGAGGCTTGGAATCACATCTGTTGAGGGCGATGGTGAAGATGAAGGTGTTGATGATGCAGCTGTTAAGGTTGGCAGCACTATTGACACTTTCAGGCAATTTTTGAGATGTTTCATTCAATTTAAATTATTGATGTAGTTCTTTGCTGTTTTTGCACATGGGTTTGCTGATTTTCATTGTGTTCTTTGTTGGTTGAGAGGGGGACACTGATGTAGTTCAGAAGTTCAAGACGTGTAATTTTTTACCAGTGCTGTGAACTTGTATTGAAGTCTTCTTTTCATTATACAGTGAGTAAACATATCTGCTTATAACATAAATAATGGGGGTATGAAACTGAATCTCACAAAGTCTATATAGCTAAAGAGGACTTTTCTATATTGATGAAATAAATGGCTTTGTATTGGACCATGTATTGATGAAATAAATGATCAACTTTAGCATTGATGAGCTGTGAAGAGATTTTTGCATGGGTATTTTTAGGAAAGATTACCCTGTCTTTGATGCTCTCTCTTACTGTATCACAGTAGTTAGAATAGAATAAAATATTCTTAAAATTACATACTAATACTATAATATTATAATGTTATATGTGTTCTTCTTTAATTGAGCAAACAGATAAGCTTTGAGTAATAATTTTTATCTTGGATATATACTAATTGAGATGTTTAAGAGAATGATCAACTCTAAGCTGTGCTGAATTAGTTGTATTAACGATCAACTCTAAGTCGTCGGTGCTGCTGATTTAGGAGGAATATATGATCAACTTGATGATTTTATCTTCTTGACTGATCTTGAGGGACTATGTCTATATGAAATAGGCAGCTCTATCTTCTATAAGGATATAAAGAAAGTGGTGAGTAAAAATAAAAAAATCGTACAGTCCGTGTGGTGGTTTGTTTAGCTTATACAGTAGGTGCTGAAATTAACCTTTCAGTATGCTTTAGCCTTCTTGGTTGGTTGACAGATACACTCTTGAAAAGACCGCCATGAGCTGTATAAACTTGGCCTGCTATTATGGATGCCAAGGGGAGACCTTCAAAGCAGCCGCCCATCCACAGAGCTATCAAAATGTGCTCCCTAAATTGAAGCTCAGAAATGATGACTAAGTAACCATGTGGTCTTCTCAGCCACATGTTCAACATTTTAGTCTCAGATTAGTAGCCTCTCAATCAACATTTTAAGCCCAAACAACTATTTATGTTTTATCTATCAGAAGAACTGTAAAACCCAAACACATGTTCTTGAGTTTAGTTTGGAGTCTTCAGCTTTAGATATCTCTTCTGATAAAAGAAAATTACTGAGTAATGTTTTTGACAGGGTTATATTTATCAGCACCGTACAAAACACAACATACAACATTAATTAACAGTGGGAAAACCATTAAAAAAACAATGCGATTACCAATACAATAAAGCACACACAAATTATTGTTGCCAACTACAACGTGGACGGGTCGTACATCCCACGGCCCCCGCAGGGCTAGTAGTGGTTATAAAATTTTATTCAATTTATTTCAAAAGAAGAAGTAATAAAAAGAAAATATCAATGTCTTCACTCAAATTTTGCCAAGTGACGCAAATTTTTGTGAAGACATAGCTTCAGCTTTAATATTGTATATAGTAGATTAACTTAATAATAATAGTGACTGAATTGTGTGAAGTAGTCACCCAATTTTTTCATAAACGGGGTTCCACTGCATAAATCAAGAGTATCGAAGTTACATAAATCACGAAAGTTGTTCAAAGTTAATACGTACGTGGGTTGGGCTTTTAGGTATAAGTCAAAGACACTATAGTGGTGAAACAACCTGTTCTGAAGATTAAGAGACTGCTACCTCGAAACAACAAACACATATGAAGAAGCATCTTGCGTAGTATAGACCCCAAAGCCACCAAAACCAAAGCGTTGGGTGGCACAACGCCACTGCCAATCACCAAAGCGAGCAGCTCCAACCAAGAATCTGGGGAGGGCAAGTCCGGAGGGAGAAGTAAAACCGTCCCACACCCACACAATTACACGGAAGAAGAAGTCCAGATTGAGGTCATTAAGCTTACCATCAGCCTCCATCAACACAGTTTTGAAAGCTCCGTCTTTGATCAAGCGACTACAAAAGGCTTGGATGCTGATTGGCCTGCCAAAAAGCCTGACCCCATCCAAGGGCCGAGTCATTACAAAGAAAAAGCAACATACCGCTACTCCTCGGATCCGGGTTCGGCCAAAAGATTTCCGTTTCTCTACATTTAAGTGCAGTCTCATAGTCGATCCCTCCCAATAATCAAATGCAAAGCTTTCGAAACCAAATTAGTGACCCCAATAATAGTCACATCATCCAGGTACCAAGGGCCCGTTTGGTGGTTTGTAAACTAGTTTATGGTTTATAAACTACTTTTTGTGCACGACTTTTTATATACGTGTTAGATTAATTAGTTATGATTTGTATTAGGTTTATTCGGTGCCACGTAGCCCACGCTCTTCGTTTCCACTAATCTAACTGAATTGCCTTTATATGACAATTGTAACAAACTTTGTCCATTATCCAAATATACACAAACACAAATATTTTGTTATGCTCTCTTTTCTTCTCTTCTTTCCATGGCTTTTCTACAACATAATTTCATGGTATCAGAGCACTAGGTGCTAGATCTGGAGTTGTTTCCTTCTCCTTTCCGTTTTTTATCTATCTTCTCAAGTTTTCTCCAAAATTCCACAAAACTTTCACCCTAAACCCCTCTTCCGATGTCAGTCACGGAGGTACCATACACCAACAACAATGATCATTTATATCTTCAATCTAGTGAACATCACGGACTGGTGCTCGTCACTGAGATCTCTGACGGCTCAAACTTTGGCGAGTGGCGGATGAGCATGAAAATCGCCCTTTCAGCCAAAAACACACTTTGTTTGTTAAACGGAACTCTTCCTAAGTCGTTGACTACTGACTCTTCTCATGATCGTTGGCAATTATGTAATGACATGATTCGTGCCTGGTTGCTGAATGGCTTGAGCAAGGAGATTAGGCACAATGTTCTCTGCACCGAGACGACTCAAAAGATTTGGGAGGATCTAAAAACCCAGTTTGACCAACTTAGTGGTGCACAACTTTACCCCGTCAAGAAGGATCTGAGTGTCTTGGTGCAGGGAGCAAGTTCTATTTCTTCCTATTATACTAGTATGAAAATTCTATGGGATGAGTTACATAGTTTGCGTCGATTTCTTGCTTGTAATTGTGGATCTGTGAGAGAATTTGCTAAGTTTAAGGATGGTGAACTCATACTTCATTTTCTGATGGGATTGAATGATGCACACACATCTGTTAAGGGAGGGATTCTAATGATGAAGCCTCTACCTAGTGTTTCACATGCTTATGCTATGCTTTTGCAAGAGGAGAAACAGAGGGAATTGCAAGTTCTTTCTACACCTCATATTGACAGTGTTGCTATGAATGTTGTTTCTGGTAAGGCAGGGGGTACACAGAGAGGTAAAGCAGAAAAGAAATCCTTGTATTGCACAAATTGCAAGAGAACTAATCACATGGTGGATAAACGTTTTTTCCTTCATGGTTTTCCTGAAAACTATAGAGATAAGAACATGAAGCAGGATGGTAAGTTTGCAGGTTCTGCTTTGCCTGATCTTACTGCTGAGCAGATAACAAAGCTCTTGAGTTTGGTTTGATCAAATTCTTGCAAGGAAGGTAACTAAGGGGAGGATGATTTTGCCGGTTTTGCAGGTATTTCATCCTTCACGATTCAAGTCTTTGATAAAAATACCTGGTTTTTGGACAGTGGTGCAAGTTGTGACATGGCATGTGATGTCAACTTGTTCCTTTTTACAAGTCCATTGTCTACTCCTTTTGCTATAAACCTTCCTAATGGTGCTATTATCTCAGTTACACAGACAGACAATGTCATGGTTCTGCCTAATCTTGTGTTGAAGTATGTGCTATTAGTGCCAATGTTTAAGTGTAATATCTTATCAGTAGGAAAACGGGTAAGATATATGCATTGTAGAGTTTTATTTACACCTCAAAGTTGCTTGTTACATGCTCCCTTTATGAGGGGATACAAGGATTTGTACATGTTGGACTCTCAAGTGCAGAACAAGGTTGGATCGATTGATGGTGTTTGTAGCAGCTTTTGTGCAAAGCAATGGGACTACTCAGCTATGGCATACTCGTCTAGGGCATTTTCCATTATATAAACTACAAACACTGAATTTTGTTGATGTAAATGAGTTGATGAGGCTAAAGTCGTCGTGCCTATCAAAATAAACCTTAAACACCTAACTAGTGTAGCTTTGGTAAGTAAGAGTCGAATCCCACAAAGAATCAAGTTATATATCCTATTTGCAAAATCATTCACCAATTGATTACAAAGACAAAGGGGAGATTTTTGTGGTAATCTATCTAACTAAGAAAACAATAAAAAGATAAATAGTATGGCTAGACAAATATCCACTTTCAGTTTGTCAGGTTGATTATAGATATCTCAAGTTCGTTCAATCCTATGGTTGTTCCTATTTCAATCTTAAGTATATCAGCAGGGCAACCGGTCCTGATAATACTTACTACTCAATAACCTAAGAGACCTCGAAGAGTATAGGAATCACAATGATGCATGCAATAACTTACAACCGTCAAGTATTAAACATGCAATCAATTCTCTTTCACAAAAGCAATCAACTAGCAGATCATGCAATTATGGATGCTACAATGACAAGGAATTCCACCGTCTATTCCTAGTTTAGCAATAGAAAACTATCAATCAAACTAAGTGATCAATCTAGCAAAACCAATAGAAATCATATGCATAGAAACAAAAGAATTAATACAATCCAAATAGAAAATAGAACAAGAGTTTAAAATCTCACGACCAAATACAAACGAAAGCTTCAATTGTTTAGCCAACTCTAAAAACAAAGAAAAGAGAAAAGGGATGAAGAAGAAAACTCCTCTCTAAAACTAGGTCTAAACAATATATAGAAATCTAATCCTAAAAATGTGGTAAAACATCATTTGAAACGAAATAATAAAATAAATGGAAATAAGTAAAAGAAACAAAATAGCAAAGGAAATATGATCACGGACTCTGCGATATGAGGTGTTCGAAATAAGTAAAAGAAAAACATTTTCCCCGTAAGAGTTTTAAGACTTATTCGAATAGGATTCGGTAACGGGCGCGGGTTTTCGCAGAATGACAACAAAGTTTGGTTTCGGCTCCTATTTCCAATTTTTTTTATATCCAACTATTGGCAAATAGGTGGTTTCCAAGCTTGCATAATCTAGCTGCTTGGTTAAGTAATTTAGGCCCAGCCCAACACATCTTTTGCGCGGCCCATTATTAAATCTTCTTGCCCGTAAGCGCGGCCCATCATGTTCGCGTCAGCATCAGCAACATATCCTTAATTCATGTGGGCCGCTCCTTCATTCAATTTGTCACGGGTTGCTTCTCCTCGTGGGCTTCTCTAATCATTGTGGGCCAATCTTCTTCAGATGCATATTAATTGGACGTGGGCTTCTTTAATTAAGTGAACTTATGGGAACAATTTGTTCCCAATACCACTATTCCCACAATTGATTAGGTTTCTACGGTCCCCCAACTAAATCGTAGTAAAATGCCCTTCTTTATCTCGGGTGTATTACACGCGCCAGCATATAACATGTTCTCGGGCCTCTGCGCCGGCCTCCGCCCCGTCTCCGGCCTCCTTCCTAGCTATGGAAAATACAGTCGAAGAGTCCAGCTGAGTGGTGTTTACATTTGAAGACTTTATCACATGGTGCTGCTTTGACTGCTTTGCATATATGGATGAATGATTGAGTAAGGAATTGGAGTATGGTGACGAGCTTCCAGAAGTGCTTGTTATTAGTACTGGACATGGGAAGCACAAGTACTCTGAGAAAGGAGTGGTTGGTGTTATTGAATTGCATTTGAGGAAACTAAAGTCTCCGTGTGTTGACAATTTTGTGTTGATATTTATCGCGTTGACAGTCTCGTATTAACAGTTTAAATGGTTGTGTTGACAGTTATTACTGGCGTAGACAGTTTAAATAGTTAAGTTGACAGCCTTGTGTTGACAATTTAAATAGTTGTGTTGACAGTTTAATTACTCATGTTGACAGTTTAATAGTTGTGTTGACAGCCTCGTGTTGACAATTTAAATAGTTGTGTTGACAGTTTAATTAGTCCTATTGACACCACATGTTGACAATTTAAATAGTTGTGTTGACAATTTAATTAGTCGTGTTGACAGTATATAATTACTCATGTTGACACTTTAAATAGTTATGTTGACAGTTTAATTAGTCGTATGTGGCAGTGTAATTATTCATGTTGACAGTTTCAAATACTTGTGATGACAGTTTAATTAATCGTGTTGTTTAGTTACATGTTTTGACAATTTATTTAAATGTGTTGACACTTCAACTAGACATGTTGATTATTTTTTTTGGATAAAATTAATATTGGCAATTGAATTAATGGTATTAACATGTGTTGACACTTTCACTAGGCAAAGAGCGTATGATTAAGTTGAGTATTTCATCGGGCAGAGAGATTTTAGTTGACCAATATAACAACTGATAGGTCACTATACTGAATCAACTAATAAGGAAGTCTGGAATTTTCTTTTATCCAAGTGCTTAGTTTCAAAAGCTAAGCATACAGGGATAGCAAGAATTGTCAATCAAATAGAGTTGATTATGAACTGGCGTCAAGTCCTTGAAATGGAACCCATTAGGTGTTCGAATGAACCCCTAATCCTAAGTTGAGCTTCATTTAGTTCAAGTCTTTGCTACATGGCTAAGAATTGTACACTTAGATCATTCCAAAACAGATGCATATATGAAAAATCCAAAACAATATTTACAACAGTAGGTATGTTATCTCAAATCTTAGCTCAACCAGGAAAGTAAGTAGGTCTCAGAGAACAAATCATCAGCAACTCCTGAATATATCTTGCAAGTATGTGTCTCTTTCTTGGGAGTAGTAATTCGGCTTTGACCGGAACGTCTGAAGCATCAAAGAATAGAATTAATTTTCAAAACGCATAAATCTTTATATAATTATATAGTTCAATACGTCAAGACCAAATCAAGTTTCAAGCCATCTTAACTTTATCTTTTGGTCAAAACTTGCAACAATACCTTCTATCAAGGCCACTTCGTTAACAAGTCCTAGTTACACTATACAAAATAGAGCGTATCATGAGTCTTCTAAAAGACAGAGCTACAATCTTGTGTTGTTTGTGCCAAGTCTAGACAGACAAGAGCTTTTTTTTTCTTGAGTGCTATTACTTCTACATTCCCTTTTAAATTAATTCATGTGGATGTATGAGGTCCTTATAACACTTTGACATTCAATGGATACAAATATATTCTCACTAAAATAGATGATATTACTCGATCAACTTGGATTCATTTATTGGCTTCTAAGAGCAATTCTTTTGACATGTTGAAAGGCTTCATTGTTATGATTTCCAAGCAATTTAATAGGTCTGTAAAAGTTGTTAGAAGTGATAATGCTTTGGAGCTAGGGACTAGTAAAGAAACAACCACATATTCGTCCTCTCAAGGCATTGAGCATCAGATCTCTTGTGTGGCTACTCCACAACAAAATGGAGTTGTGGAGAGGAAGCATAGACATTTGCTAGAGATTGCTAGGTTTCTCATGTTTCAGTCCAAGCTGCCTAAGAAGTTCCGGGCGGAAGTGTACTCACAATTTCTTATGTGATCAAAAAAATTGCCTCCTAAGGTTCTTGGCACTAGAACTCCTGATGCGGGGATAAGCCTCTGTTGTCCGATCTAGACACCAAACCTCGAACAGAAACTCGAACGGAGAAGATAGGCGAAATTAGAATGAGATGAAAGAAGGATAAGTCGAATGATAGGCCAATTGGAACCAAATCAAACAACGTTAAAACACTTGAACTTAAGATCAAGAACCTTACCGAATGATGAAGAAACCCCAATGGATTACAACCAAACACAATGGCTATGGTAGGCCAAGGCACCTGGAGGATGCTCTATGGAGTCCCGATATCACCAACCTTATGGAAGAGATTGACACACACAAGTACAACTAGGGCTAGTTCAACAACAATGAACACGAGGCACTCTTCTCACAAAAGCTCTCTTCTGGAGGAACGAAAACAACGTTTTCTCAATTCATAAGAATCATCATAATAATCTGTCTGCGTTCCTAAAACAATAACTAGGGAAAACCTTATATAGGGTACGTTCAAGGCTGCCCAATAATAAAAGAAATTACTAATTAAATGTATTTCCTAAAATGACAAAACCAATAGAAAGAAATAATCCCGGAAATAATAAAAACGAAGATATCTCGGTAGACTGCATCGTGATCCGCGGGCGCGGCCTGTGCGGAAAAATGCAGAGCCCGCGCATTGCTCTTGAAGCGGGAATTAATTGATTAAATCAGAATTCCGCGGGCGCGGATTGAAATCCGCGGTCCCGGGTTTGGATCCATGTTACCGTTAGCTCTTTTTGAAACGGCTCGTTCTCTCTCGTCCAAGATCGGGATTGAGTGATTCCAAATCCCAGAGTTTTGTATTGAAGTCTAGTTTCTTTCCTCTTCAGTACTTGACTTCTCATCTTGACTCGAACCGGATCTCTACGAGCTTGAATGGCTACAATACGAGCTCGGGCTACTATCAATGACTTTGATGATGACTCATAGCGATCTTTATCCCTTGCTCCAGTGGTTAGCACATCTCTAGATTTAGGACGAAGTGTCCTCAATGATAGCTCAGATGCTCTTGATGGTAGCTCAGATGCTCCCGCATCAACTCCCTATGAGGTGCTCTATCATAAATCCCCTAGCTATAGCCATATATGCGCAACTTTGATTGCTTCTGTTACATCTCTACTTTACAGGAAGGTAGAGACAAGTTTGAGCCAAGGGCTTCACTTTGCATTTTCTTTGGTTATCCTTTTGGCAAAAAGGCTTACAAGGTTTATAACCTTGAGACACACCAAATTGTGATGTCTAGAGATATTGTGTTTCATGAAGTCATTTATCCATTCCATACACATGATCATCCTAGTCAGACAACACCTCAAACATATCCCAATGCTCCTCAAGAATCTGAAATGGAAGCCTTGCCATGTTCATTTGCACAACCTTTTCCTCCTGCCATACAACAAAGGCCTTCGAGGTCTACACATCCTCCAGCCTATCTACAAGACTATGTGTGTAGTCTGGCAGTAACTAACCCTTGTTTTTGTACCTCCATTATACATTTCTCTCAGCATACTTCTCCTTCACCTAAGCATCCATAACTGAGCCAATTTCTTATGAACAAGCTTGCAAGTATGTTGTTTGGCAGGAAGCTATGTCAGCTGAGTTTAAAGCATTGGATCGATCTCAATCATACTTGGGAATTGTCACTTTGCCTAAGGACAAGAGAGAAATAAGATGCAAATCGGTATATAAGGTGAAAAGAAAGGTTGATGGAATACTAGAGAGATATAAAGCTAGGCTTGTGGTAAGAGGATTCACACAGCAAGAAGGGATAGATTATACAAAAACCTTTTCTCCGGTCATAAAAATGGCAATTGTGAGAGCTCTTGTTTTTGTGGCATTGAAAAGGAAATGGCAAGTGTTTCAAAATGATGTTAGAACTAGATGAAGTAGTGTACATGAAGTTGCCACCAGGTTTGAAAGTGAAAGATCAAAATCAAGTTTGTTTGCTCAAAAAGTCTTTATAGGGACTAAAACAAGCCTCAAGACAGTAGTATGCTAAGTGATGTGCCTCTGCCTTGTCTAGAGCCAAGTCATGACTCACCTCAACGAGCTACACCTTGTCTTACGTTTCATCGTGGCCACTAAAGGACCGTTGACGCATCATTTCTATCACCTTTTCTCGTTCCCTGCTCTACATTTCCAAGTGAAGGTTACCTTGCCCTCTCCTGCACCCTCCACCATGGCCGCCTACCATTCATCTCAATTCCACTGGCGCACATTGGATCATCTTGAGCGGAACCCACATGTTTCCGGTCTTGTTCACTTTAGCGTCAACCAGATCCCCTCATCCCAGGCCGAGTCTTCCCGAGCTCCCGACACCGAAACTACCAGATCTTGAACAACATCATCGTCAAAACTTCCACTGGCGCTCCCTGGCTCATCATGAGCGTCGCCACCTGGTTGCTTGTGTTGGTGTGCCGACCAGAACCACCTCCTCCGCGTCGAAAGCAACCTCGTCGGCGTCGACGACGACCGCTCTAGCGCCTTCTCTAGACATGGCCAAACTAGGGTCGGCCAGCCCATCCCGCCCTAAAATTTGGGAGGATATGGGCGAGCGATTTACCCATCAGGGTTGGCCCTGCCCGACCCTTTTTATATACGGGAGGATATGGTATCAGACTATGGCCCTTAGGGTTGGCCCTACCCGACTCATATTATATATATAAATTTTTAGGGTGGTTGAAATATATTTACACAAGATAATGACAAAAGATATTCACAAAAGATAATTAAAAAAGATATCCTTACTCTATTATCTATAGAAATAAGATAACTAGATAATAAAAAAAGATAACCTTACTCTATTATCTATATAAGATAAGTTTGATAAAAAAAGAAGATAAGTTATTATATACGATAAGAGAAGTTATTATGACGATGAGATTAAACAACTTTTCCATTTTTAATATTGACTACTATATAATATTGAAACCACTGAATAGAAAAGGAATCAATTCAAATTATTCTATTGGGATTCAACTCAACTCTACTCAAAGGAATCAACTCAAAAGCCGTAGAAATCAACTCAAAGGAATTCAAATTATTCTACTCAACAATGTCTTCAATTAAGGTTACGGGGCAAGCTTCAAAAGAAATCAACTCGTGAATTAGACGAGGTTTGCGTTCCATTCGCTAAATTGTCTCCTAAATTGAGATCCACCATCAAGGTAATGGTGTGTCGAAAGTGGCGTGCAACCAACTTAGAGAGCACTTTCCTTAGCACAGACTTCATCATGTCTGATAAGACGGTATATGTTTGGCGTCCACAACAACACATGTATCCCCTGAATACCTAAACACCCTCGACTTATCAGGTATAGATGCTTCGTATGCTATTTAAAAAAATTGGAAATACCAATAACTAAATGATAGTGACTAATTCTTTTATCCTATTACAAGAATGCCCCCCATATCCTAGAGTTAAAGGTAGGGCTACCTGTTATGCTTCTCAGGAATGTGAATCCCTCCCAAGGATTGTGCATCAAAATCCGACTGATAATTACATGCCTTGGTGAATGGATCACTGAAGATGAAATAATAACGGGAACGTGTGTTGGAAACAAAGTGCTAATTCCAAGAATAACGTTAAGTTCAACCCAATCCAAGTTGCCTTTTGTTATGAAACGCCGTCAGTTTCCTATAAAACCATGTTTTGCAATGACTATCAACAACTCTCTGGGACAATCACTAAAGTATGTAGGGTTATATTTACCTAAGCCGGTTGTGTTTGTAGCGAAATTACCAACGAGATGATAACTAAGCAATTGTAGGAAAAAGATCAAAGAATACGGTATAATCTCAACACTCAAGAACGATATGTAAAACTAGGGTTGAAACTTGAACTTATGTATTACTCGTGTGGTGGTTGAATGATTACAAAGCAGGCGTTAGCCTTTATTTATAGGCTAACCCTAGTTTTATCTTTAAGGAAACGAGATCTTATCTTTTCCTTCTATCTTATGACGACATAAAATTAAGGTAAAAAATATTCTTTCTAATATCTTTCACCAATAACAACAATATAATAAAGAAATAAGATTATATTTACTCGGCCGACTCTATCATTAATGCAAACGAGATCTTCGCCACGTCTCGTCACGTCGACATGATCAGCCTACGCGTAGCTCAAGACGCGTTCCTTACTCGTCGTATTTTTAGGCACAAACAATACCCCTAAGGCGTCTTACAAGGATTAACGTCTGGTAGAGCTGGGAGACGCCTTCTTTCTTCGAGGAATACGTCTTCATTAAACTCGGAACGCGTTGATGATTACGTCATTTAGGATTTTAACTTCGTCATGACGCTTCGGTAATTGTTTCTCTGTCACCGTCTTCATGCGTCTGGTAGGGCGCCTCGTAATCTACGCCGACAACGTTCACTTGCAACGGCTAGTTTCCTTTAGTGGAGAATAATGCCGTTGAGAAAATATCTTCTCCCGTAATCCTCGCGATTCTATGCCTATATAAGGGTGAGATCTTCTTCTTCTTCATACGCTTCCTCTGATTTCATTTCCTCTGAACATTTCTCTGCTCTCTTACGCTGCTCTTTTATCTCCATTTCTTTTTTATGGCGACACCAGTGCTTTATGAACCAAAGAAGGTGCTCCGCGACTCGGACCGATACTACTCTGAGGCGCATGATATTGGTCGTTTGCGATCTATTGCTGAGCTGGGCCTAGAAGTGAAGATCGAGATTCCTCCGAGGGGGGTTTGTGCTGATGCTCACCGACCGGGGTGGATCTCAGTTTACGAGTATCCCTTCCTGGCGGAGCACCGGTTCCCGTTCTCGCCTCTGGTTAAGGTGTTTATGCTCTCCCTTGGCTTGGCAATGGGTCAACTTCTTCCGGGCGCTTGGCGAATACTCGACGCTCTCGACGACGCCATAAACAAGTATGGTTTGGATTTTGTTGTTGTGGACATTTATCATTCCTTGTCGATTTCTCTTTCTTCCCCAGGTAGAGTTTACGTCAAGCTAAAACAGAAAAAAGCTCGGACAACCTTCGAGAATAGCACGAGTGATTGGGGTTGGGCCAAGGTGTTCTACTTTGTGGAGAAATCTTCTCTTGGAGAGGAATGCTCTTGGCTCATCGAGGATTGGAATCCTAAGAGTAAGTCATCCTGCTTTGCTGAGTTTTTATCGTTCATTTCCTACGCGTTGATACTTTATTTACACGTGATTTCGCATATCTTTCAGTCAACGCAGAGGCTCTCAAGACGAGGGCTCAGTCGAAGAAGGCAATAGCTGCGCTTCTGGAGATCCCAGAGGTTGATCGGACTTTCCATGGACATGATGGGGAAGGGCATCGTAGCGTCCCTGCGACTCCATCTGGTAAACCATTTTTCTCTTGTTTGCTTTTCTAATTTTCTTTATCTTATGCGTTCTTTATTCACCGTGCTTTGTCTGCGGTTGTAGCTTCAGTTTCTCGCGTCCGTGCTCGCGATGAATCCGCCACAGATCTTGTGTCGTCGAGAAAGAGGCAACTTTCCATAAAGGGGTGTTCATCTTCTGCTCCTATAGGAATCGACCTTATGGCCACACTGGATTCTTCACGATCTCCTTCCCCGGCCAAGGCGACGCGATCAAAGAAAGGTAAGGAGAAAGTAATCGAGGCTTCCGAGGAGAAATACGTGACTGTGGATGATTTCCCTGACGTGATCTCGCGCGCTTTTGCTCCGGGAAGAGAACTTCTGAAGGCTTTGATGGGACTTCGTTCTTCATCGTCACTCGACCACTACGCGTCGATGGATCCCGCCGACGTCATGGGAGAAGCCTACGCTGCTCAGTGGCAGGTAAGATTGTAATCTTTATTCTACTCTGATCTTTCGCAAGCTTTCTTTCTTACTTTTTCTTCTCCTTCTTCCAGGGAATTTAGGCGTCGTTATGTGCCTAGACGCTATTGTTTACGTATCCAGAACAGATGGAGGCGTTGGAGAAGAAGGCGTCTGACGCAGAGTCGGAGATCAAGCGTCTCAACGGATTGCTAAAGAAAGCCTGTAACGCAGAGAAGGCGGAGAAGGACAAGGTCACTGAAGTTCTCAATCTTCATGGCACGGTTGTCGAACAGGTCAAGGATTTAGAGGAGAATCTTGCCACCTTGAGGACGGTTGTGGAGAAGAATAAGGCGCAGCATGATTCCGAGTTACACGAGGTGAAGATTTATTGGTCTTGGTTGTCCAGAGTGGAGGTCTTGGAACAGTATGGCGCTGGTGAGCATGAAGATTGGGATCCGGTGGGTGAGCGTAGGGAATTTGAGGCAGCTTACGCGGAACTTCCCGAAGGTGTTGTGGGAGGTCCTTCTTCTTCGCGTCTCAACACAGATCTCGACGTTATGGAGGAGGATGCTCCCGATCTCTCCGCCGCGGATGTTGAAGGTGGCGAAGGCGTCGACGAGGAGGAACCTGTGGCCGATGACGAGGAGAGCGATGGTCGTGCGTCCGGCTCTGGGTCGTCCGAGGGTGAGTCTAAATCTTTGTAATTTCTCTTTTTCTCCGCGTAGGATTTTTGTACGCGCCGTCCATATTTGGGGCGCTTCTCTTTTGAACACTATTACATTTGTTCTCCTTGGTGAGAGTTTCTTTTAATGCACTTTTTTCTATTCCTTGAGTTTTCTACGCTTCTTTGGCGATAGCGTTTCACTGTCTTCGAATTTCTTGTTCTTGATCTTTCTTATGTTGTCACTATTTTTTAGTGTCTGTCTTCGAGTTATTGTAACGATACTTCGTATTTCCCTGGTTTCTTGGGTGTAGTCCTACCCCCTTTGGTAGGTTTAGCTCAGGTTTCTTGTCGGCTGGGCTGAAGCTACCAAAGACTTTATACTTTTCTTTGATGCTTTGTGATGCTTATATCTTTGACTATGTACGTTTTCCGCAGGCTTTTTATGATTTCTTACGCGTGTCTTGCTTATGTGCGTGTTGTTTGTGCCTAAAAATACGACGAGTAAGGAACGCGTGGTAAGCTACGTGTAGGATGATCACATCGACGTGACGAGAGGCAATGAAGATGTCGTCAACGCGACGAGACGTGGCAAAGATCTCGTCTACCTTAAAGATAGAGTCGGCCGAGTATATATTATCTTATTTCCTTGTATATTGTTGTAATTGGCAAAAGATACGAGATAAAATATCTTTTTACCTTATTATTATATCGTCATTAGATAAAAGGAAGAGATAAGATCTCGTTTCCTAAAAGATATCATTAGGGTTAGCCTATAAATAAAGGCTAACGTCTGCTTTGTAATTCATTCAGCCACCATACGAGTAATACTAAGTTCAAGCTTCAAACCCTAAATTCCTATATCGTTCTTGAGTGTTGATATTATACCATATTCTTTGATCTTTGCCCTATAATTTCTTAGTTATCATCTCATTGATAATTTCGCTACAAACAATTGGCGCCCACCGTGGGCTGGATCAAAAAGGTATCGTCTCTCCATACGAAAAGAACTTCTTTTTTGCAGGAAAACCATGACGAGTCCGACGAACAACCCGCGTAACAGCGAAAAGAGATCCGAGGAAGAAGACCCCGCGACGATTCCTCTCGTTCCAGCGGGCGAAGACGCAGGGAAAGATGTCGAGAATACTCCCAGTACTCCAAAAAGAAACGCTCTTGTAGAAAAACAAGGGGTAGACGGCGAAGTAACCAACGTAGCTGCCGTCCAAGCACAGTTCAACTCCTTCGAGAAGGTCCAGGCAAAAGCCATGTGCGCAAGCGAGAAAACGGCGATGGAGCTTACTAAGGAGAACGAAAGGTTGCATTCAATAATCAAGGAACTCAAGGCGGGATCTGCAGGACCACACACCTATGTCCATGGTCAGAACGTCGTTCGACGTCTCGACCTGGACGCCGCCGTCGAGGAAGACGACGTATACAGACCCCAAGAGCACCATGATTACGTTCCTCGTAGAGAAACGATTCAAAGGAGGAAACCTGAGGAAAATATGACCCGAGCGTCGTCGCTACGCTCGTAGCACAACAAGTCGGAGCTTTAAGGAGGGAGATGATGCTAATGTCCGGGGCACCTAAATCCATTATCCCAGAACATGAATTTGGATATCAAGAAAGTCCCTTTGTCGCCGCCATCGCCGCCCAAAAGATAGCCAAGAATTTCACCGTCGCGGATCTCCCCGTCTACGACGGATCCGACGACCCAGAAGAGCATATCCTACTCTACAAGGCCAAGCTCTCCGCGAGTCCAATCGAGCCCGAACTGAGGGAGGCAATGATGTGCAAATTCTTTAGCTCGACGTTGAAAGGTCCAGCCTTGACGTGGTTTATCCATTTGCCCAGGGGAAGTATCTCGTCTTATGCCGAACTCTCCAACATATTCCGCCTACAATTCGCCAGTAGTAAGATGTTCGCAAAGCAACCTTCAGATCTCCATAACATGCGCATGAACAAAGGCGAAACCATAAGGGCCTTCATGAAGCGTTTCAACAACGAGAAGATCACGATCCCGGACTGTAGCGAATCTACTGTTGTCGACGCGTTCAGACGTGCTCTCCCCCGAGATAGTGACCTATACAAGGAATTGACAAAGACTAGCCCTGATTCATTCGTCTCAACAAGGGAAAGAGCCATGGAAGCTATGCGCCTAGAGGAAGATCTCCTAAGGCATGCCGAAGAAAATTCTCGATCTCCGCGTAGACAGACTCCTCCGTGTAGGAACTCTCCTCAGCGTCGACATAACGACCGCCATCAAGAATGAGGGGAACGCCATGATAGGAGAAATAAGCCGTTCCAAAGAGAGCCACAAACGGTACATAATGTGAGCGAAGTTGATAGCGTTTATATGGTCGACAGAGGTATCCCCATGAAGACTGATGCGTTGCGAGTTATGAGCGCGATGGAAGGGTTGCGCGACGTACAATGGCCTAAGAAGCCAAATCCAGGGAGAAGACCTGGAACAGGGAAGGGGTATTGTGAATTTCATAATGATACAGGTCATACTACAGATGGTTGTTACACTCTGAGAAAAGAGGTATTAAGGCTGCTAAAGAGGCGAGATTTGAGGGAAGGAAAGAACGCGTTCGAAGGAATAAAGAAAGAAAGGAAGTCTCCTACCCCTCCCCCACCTCCATCAAGTCATAGCCGAACGATACATACCATCATCGGAGGCTCTTCCGCGAGCGGCTACACTGCATCCGCCGCTAGAAAGAATATTAAGATCTTACGCGATGATAGTGACATGACGCGAGTTTATCAAATCCGTCCTACTAGAAGAAACTACCCGATCACATTCAAGGAACCAAATGAGGTTGTAGAGCATCACGACGGATTAGTCATCTCCCTCACCGTCAACAATTGCCTGGTCAAGAGAAGCCTCATAGACAACGGGAGTTCCGCCAATATAATCACTACGTCCGCTATAAAAGAACTCTGACTCTCTAGCGACGACGTCGTGAAGAAGTACGTACAAGAAAAAACATGTCAGGAGAGATTACGTTAGCAACCTTGGCCAGGGGTATCAACATACAAGCAAAGTTTGCAGTTATGGAGATCGAATCGCCTTACAATACCATCCTGGGAAGACCTTAGCTGCACGACATGAAAGTTATACCTTTGACGTACCACCAATCCCTGAAATTCCCGTCCCCATGGGGGATCCAAGAGATCAAGGCGAGCTTCAAGTCGCGAGAGAATGCTATAGCATCGGAGTAAGAAACACTACCAAGGCATCGTTGCGTATGAAGAAGGAGGCGTAGCAATCAAGGGATCACAAAGAAAAAGCTAGGGGCGGAAAATCAATCCCTAACGCGACAAGAATAACAAAATTTGTCAAGCAAGAGGATACTGATCTACCAAGTAAGTACAAGCAAAAAGTCCAAGCAAAGGATGACAACTTAAGCTGCATGTTCCTAAAGCACCACCCGCCATAAGTCAAATCCAACAAAAGTGATAAGAATTTCCAAATTTTCTAGCATTATTTTCTTCGTGTTTTTTCTCGCATGAGTAGAAGTAGTGTCTTTCAAGAGTTTCAATAAGTTAGCATCGTTATCTTAGAGTCGAAGCGACAAGGGGTCGTGACGACTAGGGGTAGGCGTCAACGTCAAAGTTTGTTAGTCTATGAAGCATCTTTCTATTAATATACGAGTACGCTCTTATTTAAATATGCTGAGTTGTTTCATTTCCAAAATTACTTGCTCTATGTCTATGACGTAACACAAAGCTACAAAAGGCCGCGGCGAAAATCCGCGCCGGGGAGGAATTTCGTTAGTCTACGCATTCAAGGCTCCATCTACGTGTACACAACGTTAGCCAAACCGCCGACTCCGAGTCGACGCTTCCCATGATTGTTAGCGACGTGTGGCAATGGTCATGGGGAATGAAGCCCGGTACCTCACGAAACCGGCACGGTCCGCTGAGCAAAGAAGGGAAACCTATTGCCACGACCATTCTCAGGGAACGCGTACTCGCGCCTTCCACGACCCCTTTGAGAGTCATGAATCCACGGGCAAATCGCCAAACCGGCTGGGAGGCGTCCACCGGCATCGTAAGTCCAAACAATCAAGAAATTGGACGCTACACGGTGAATAGGCCCGTCGATTAAAAGAGTTCGACATCGACCTAACGCCAACGTGTGGCAAAGGATCCACCATAAAGTAAGGGGTAACGTCACAAGCTGATAAAATCACACGCTGACCTACGTCCGCCACTCGCTTCGGGTCCAGAGGAAATGCTGGACCCAACCTTCACATAAGCCGACAAAATAATAAAAGCAGCCGCAGTGACCGCAATAATAGCAAGGGTAGAAAATCGAACCATAAAGACAAGCAACAAAGTTCAAAGACTGAACCTACGTACTCATAAGCAAACTACACGATTAGAAGTTGCAAGAATCTTACGCGTATACAAGACAAGGCGCTTATACTCAATGTACACGACGCCACAAAACATACAAGCAGAGGTGGTATGGAAGTATTTGGTAGCTCTAGCCCAGCTAACAAGAAACCCGACCTAAACCTACCAAAAGGGGTGGGATTATGCCCAAAGAATCAAACCAAAAACAACAACGCCATCGCATAAGCAACGAGGAACTCATAGGAGGAGAAACACCGTCGCCAAGAAGAACACGTCTGGACGCAACGACATGCTCAAAGCGTAAAAGATTCAGGAATCAAAAAGTTATATTATAAAGGCCCATCAAGAAGGGCGAGGACAAAAGTATTTACAAGAAAACGCCCCAAAGATCGGCGACACGTGTTTGTGCCTAAAAATACGACGAGTGTGGAACGCGTGGGAGCTACGCATAGAAGACTGCGTCGACGCGACGAGATAAGTAAAGGATCTCGTTGACGTGACGAGACGTGGCAAAGATCTCCTTTATCTTGAAGATTAGGTCGGCCGAGTATATTCTATACTGTTTTGTATTATATTATTGTAAATGGTAAAAGATACGGTAAAGAATATCTTTTACCTAGTTTGTTATATCGTTATTTAGATAAAAGGAAGAGATAAGATCTCGTTTTCTTAAAAGATATCATTAGGGTTAGCCTATAAATAGAGGCTAACGCCTGCTTTGTAATCATCTAAGCCGTCATTCGAGTAATACCAAGCTAAAGTTTCAACCCTAATTTCCTACCTTGTTCTTGAGTGTTGAGATTATACCGTACTCTTTGATCATTGCCCTACAGTTGCTTAGTTATCTTCTCGTAGGTAATTTCGCTACAAACAATTGGCGCCCACCGTGGGGCAAGATCAAAAAGGTATCTTCTTTCCATACGAAAAGAGCTTCTATTTTGCAGGAAATCATGTCAAGTCCGACCAACAGCCCGCGTGATGGTGGCAAAAGATCCGAAGAAGAGGCGCAAATAACGGTCCCTCTCGTTCCGATGGAAGGAAATGCGGGAAAAGATTTCGAGAATACTCCCGACGCTCAAAAGAACGACGCTCCCACAGACAGGCCGGGGACGAGCGGCGATATGACCAACGTGACCTCTGTCAGAGTCCACTTCTACACCCTACAAAAGGCGTGGACGGAAGCTAAAAACGCCAGTGAAGAAAACACGTCGGGACTCACCAAAGAGAATGAACGACTACGTTCCATCATAAAAGAGCTTAAGGCAGAATCAGCAAGGCCGCTCACCTACGTTCGAAATCAAAGCGTCATTCGCCGCCTGGATATGGATGCTGTCGCCGAAGAGGGAGAGGATTACGAATCCCAGGAGCAACGAAACACCATCCCGTCGAGAGAAACGGGCCAGAGAGAACAGTCTAAAGAGAACTTGACTTCAGACGCCGTCGCTGCGCTCGTAGCCAACAAGTCAGAGCCTTAAGGAAAGAGATGATGTTGATGCCCGGGGCTCCCAAATCCATAATCCCTAAAGACGAGTTCGGATTTCAAGAAAGTCCATTTGTTGCCGCTATCGCCGTCCAGAAGATCGCCAAGAAGTTCACCGTCGCGGACCTCCCTGTCTATGACGGATCACCCAGAAGATCGCCAAGAAGTTCACCGAGCTCTCCAACCAATTCCGGTTGCAATTCGCCAGCAGTAAGTTGTTCGCAAAGCAGCCTTCGGATCTCCATAACATGCGCATGAACAGGGGCGAGACCATAAGGGCCTTCTTGAAACGCTTCAATGACGAGAAGATTACGATTCCAGATTGTAGTGAGGCCACCACTGCCGACGCGTTCAGACGCGCACTTCCCCGAGATAGTGATCTATACAAGGAACTGACGAAGACTCGCCCTGAATCATTCGTCTCTACTAGGGAAAGAGCCATGGAAGCCATACGCCTTGAAGAAGACCTCCTATGTCACGCTGAAGAAAAGTGTCGATCTCCACGTAGACGTACCCCTCCGCGCAGAGATTCTCCCTAACGAAAGGATGGCGAACGTTACGATAGAAGAAATAAGTCGTTTCATAGAGAACCTCCCATGGTGCACAACGTAAGCGAGATCAATAGCGTCTACGCGGTCGAAAGAGGCGTATACATGAAGACCGACGCGTTGAGAGTTATGAACGCGATGGAAAAGCTCCATGACGTGAAGTGGCCTAAAAAGCCAAATCCCGAGAAGAAATCAGGATCGGGAAGAGGAGACTGCGAGTTCCACAATGATTCGGGACATCCAACAGATGACTGCTACACTCTGAGGAAAGAAGTCCTACGTCTCCTGAAAAGAGGTGACCTATTAGATTTGCTTTCCAAAGAGGGAAGGGACGCATTCGAAGGAGCAAGGAAAGGAAAAAGATCTGCAACACCGCCGCCTCCTTCATCGAGTCGTTCAAGAACAGTCAACACGATCTTCGGAGGTTCCCCCATAAGTGGCTACACTGCCTCCGCCTCCAAAAGAAACGTCAAAGCATTACGCGGCGAAGGAAGTGCTTTGCTGATCTACCACGTCAGGACCGTTAAGAAAGATTGTCCAATCACGTTCGAGGAACCCAACGGGAGTGTAGATCATCAAGACGGGTTAGTTATCTCCTTAACCATTAGTAGTTGCAAAGTTAAAAGAATCCTCATCGATAACGGAAGCTCGGCCAACATCATCACCTTATCCGCGATCAAAGAGCTCGGATTATCTAGCGACGACGTGGTGAAAAAGTACATCCCTCTAGTGGGCTTCAGTGGCGAAGTCGCCGATATGCTAGGAGAAATCACCCTAACCACTCTGGCGGAAGGGGTCAATATGCAAACAAAATTCGTGGTAATGGAGGCCGAGTCGCCCTATAACATAATCCTGGGAAGGCCATGGTTACACGGTATGAGAGCTATACCCTCAACATACCATCAATCCCTGAAGTTTCCATCTCCGTGGGGAATTCAAGAGATCAAGGGCGAACCACAGATAGCAAGGGAGTGCTACAACATAGGAGTGAAGAATACAACTAACGCGTCCCTAGAGAAAAAGAGCAAGGTGTAGCAATTAAAATACCATGAAGAACATGTGAGATATGCTCAACGAAGGCTCTACGAGATAAAAGAAGAAATAGATCGGGTAGGTGACGAGACATACGTCCTAGAAGTAAAATCCTACGCCATCCGAAGAGTAGAGAAGAGGAAAGCATCTTCATGATCTGAATCATTGAGTAAGAAAGAGTCCAAACGCCTGAAAACGAGGAAAAGCCACAGAAAGTCCAAGAAAGAGGCTAGGGGTAGAAGAGTAACCCCCGACGCGTCAAAGAAAAAGCCACCCATGAAGCGAGATAAAGGCGTCGATAAGCACGACGCATCTCTACGAAAACATAAGCAAAATCTCCGAGTTCAAAAGTGGAGGAAATTTATGGCGGAAAATCCCGACTTAAGCTACATGTTCTTGAAACGTCATCCACCGTAAAGGCATCATGAGGAAAGAGTTTGAGATACTTCTTATGCGTCTTTTGATTCCCTTTTATTTCCCTTTGCATGAGTAGGACTAAGTTTTCAATAAAAGCATGTCGTTATCTTTAGGTCAAAACGACAAGGGGTCGTGGCGACTAGGGGTAGGCGTCGAAGTCAATGTTTGTTAGTATTAGAGCATGATGCATCTTTTAATAATATACAAGTAGACCTTTTCATTCCAACGTGTTAAGCATGCTGAGTTGTTTCATTTCCATGACTTGCTCTATGTCTATTAAGAGAACGTGCCTCTTGAGTACGGTGTACCAAATAAAAAGCAAGAAGGCCGCGGTGAAAATCCGCGTCGGGGGCGAATTTCGTTAGTCTACGCGTTCAAGGCTTCATCTACGCGTAGGCAACGTTATCCGAACCGCCGACCCCGAGTCGACGCTTTAACCTAGTCTACGGGGAGTCTAAGTCAAACCTACGAAAAGGGGTAGGATTACGCCAAAAAGAATAAAAGAATACTTAAAGGATAGCAACGACGTGAGAACAAGAAAGCTGGCGGCGACGGAAAGAAGTCACCAAAGATATTGATCCGAGTTCAAAGAAAAAGACAACAACATTTTAAACGAGAAAGAAGAGTTCCAAACTACAAGCAACGCGTACAAATACCCTACGCTAAGAAAAAGTTGATAATTACAAGGATTTGGACTCGCCCTCAGACGACCTAGATCCGGATGCGTGACCATCGCCTTCTTCTTCGTCAGTCGGAGCCTCCTCTTCGTCGGCGTGCTCCCTACCCTCAACATCCGCAACATCGGGACGAGCATCCGAACGCCTCCAAGAAGGACCATCATCAACGCCTTTAGGAAGTTCTGGATAAGCCTCCCTAAACTCAGCGCGTTCGCCCACCGGATCCCAATCCTTGGTAGCTTTAACCTTTGGTAGCTTTAACCTAGTCTACGAAGAGTCTAAGTCAAACCTACCAAAAGGGGTAGGATTACGCCAAAAAGAATAAAATAATACTTAACAGAATAGCAACGACGCGAGAACAAGAAAGCTAGCGGCGACGGAACAAAGTCACCAAATATATTGATCCGAATTCAGAGACAAAAGACAACAACGTTTTAAATGAGAAAGAAGCTTTCCAAACTACAAGCAACGCGTACAAATACCCTAACCTAAGAAAAAGTTGATAATTACAAGGATTTGGACTCGCCCTCAGATGACCCAGATCCGGATGCGTGACCATCACCTTCCTCCTCTTCGTCGACGTGCTCCTCGCCCTCAGCATCCGCAACATCGGGACGAGCATCCAGACGCCTCCAAGAAGGACCATCATCAACGCCTTTAGGAAGTTCTAGATAAGCCTCCCTAAACTCAGCGCGTTCGCCCACCGGATCCCAATCCTTGTGCTCGCCAGCAGCATACTCCTCGTAAACCTCCACTCTGGATAGCCAAGACCAATAGATCTTCGCCTCGGACAAGTCCTTATCGTGCTGCGCCTTATTCCTTTCCACATCCTCCTTCAAGGTACGGAGATTGACTAGGCGACTTTGTTATATGCCAAGTCAAGTAATCCTAACATGCTCACTAACAAGTATAGTAGGCAAGCAAGGGTCGAATCCCAAGGGAATCAGGTTATCGATTCTTAAAGTTATAATAATGATTAACGAGTGTAAGTAACCAAGGGGGGGGGGGGGTTGTATGTTTTAAGAACAAAGTAACGAAGGTTGATTTGGATTGTAAATATATTAATGGAAGGTGTTTCACTCGACAATTATCCACTAACAGATTAACAAGCTGATCATAAACTCCTTTTAATCCTATGTCGAATTACTCATATGATCGTTCTAATCCCTGTTCTAATGTAGTTATTAGTCCAACTAGTCCTAATAACCCTTACTCAACTATAACCTTGAAACTATCAAGATTCAATAATAAAGCAGCTTTAAGTTCAGGAATGGATAGATACATGCAATACCATAGACAACTAGTCAGATACTCGACATGTACTCAATTCTCTTCATAATTGACATTCACAACTAGTTCATGCAAATTGTGTTCGCTACAAACAAGTATGATATTTCAACTAGAAATAACCAAACAATAGCAATATGAATGAGATGAAACTACTTAGATGGCCAATCTAAATGAGCAAATCTAATTCAATAACAATACACACAAGAGAATAGAGACAATCAATATGAATAGAACAAAGGAAAGGAATCTCACAACTTAATCAATCCGAAAGCTTCAAATGTCAAGCAAAACAATGGAAACTTAGCAACTCATGAAGTTCTTGAGGAAAACTCTCAAAACTTGGAAATGGAATGTGGAAGATGATGGAAGATCATCCCCACCTAAAACCTATAAGTCTCTGCAGAATTAAACTGACAAATTGAAGCTGAAAAACGTTACAAAACGTTACAAAACTTAACACAACATACTAAATCGGGCAAATGAAGAATGTTTCTTTGGCGGATTCCCGCGACCGCGGATTTTCTTCTGTGATCTGGCTTCTTCAGGTGGCATTTCCGCAATCGCGGTTTTTCTTATGTGATCTTGGCTGGTCCAGTAGGTTTTCCGCGATCGCGGTTTGGGACCCGCGATCGCGGATTTGGCCTCTGTGGCTTCCTTGGCTTCGTCTTCAGCTGCTTCCAATGCTACCTGTGGTCTTCTTCAGCTTCGACTCCTCTTCTTATGCTTCAATGCTCCGCATCATCTTCTGTAATCTCATGTGTAACTCAACTCTCCAAAACTCCATGATTACAGAATACATCATAACATCTAGCATAATCCTATACAAAATGAGCTAATAACCTATAGTAGCGCTATGTAAAATACCGCTTATCAGAGATCCTTCTCCAAACCCTCGACGCGCTTGGTGATCGTCTCGTTAAGGGAAAGAACCTCGGTAACCTTCTCTTTCGCCGTCTTCTCTGCGAAAGACGGCGAAAGAGAAGGTTGGCAAGGTGATCGTCTCCAAACCCATAACGTTGGCAAGGTCCATCGACGCGTAATGGTCGAGGGACGACGAAGATCGAAGCCCCATCAAAGCCTTCAGAATTTCCCTTCCCGGAGCAAAAGAATTCGAAATCACATCAGGGAACTCATCCACAGATTTGTATTGCTCCTCGGGGACCTCGACCACCTTCTCCTTCCCCTTCTTTGAACGTGTCGCCTTGGCCGGAGAAGGAGACAGCGTAGATTCCAAAGTAGCCATAAGGTCGACGTCCAAAGGAGCGGCGGACAAACACGCTTTTATGGCAAGCTGCCTCTTCCTTGACGTCACAAGATCAGTGGCAGACTCGGCGCGAGCACGAACGCGAGAAATTGAAGATGCATCACCAATGTAGAGCAAACGATTAGAGCACAAAAATAAGGAAATTAGTTGGTAAAAACTAAACGGGAAGAAGCCGACATACCAGATGGCATCGCAGGGCCGCAACAATGACCTTCTCCATCATGACCAAAGAAGGTCCGATCAACTTCAGGAATCGCCGAAAGTGCAGCTATAGCCTTTTTTGACTCCTTCCTTGTTTTGAGAGCCTCCCCGTTAACTGCAAAGTAAAGTTATATGTAAGTAAAGCATCGACGAGACAAATATACATCCGTATGAAAAGAAAAAGTTGTTAAGATAAGGTAACGAAACTTACTCTCGGGATTCCACTCCTCGATAAGCCAAGAGCACGCATCTCCAAGGGAAGATTTCTCCACGAAGTAAAAGACCTCAGCCCAACCCCGATCGGCCGTAATCTTGAAGTAGACCCTGCCCGTTGAATTAAGCGAGACAGTTAAAGAATTGGCAAGATCCGCCGCGACGAAATTCAAGCCATGTTTTTCAATGGCGTCGTCGAGAGCACCCAAGATGCGCCATGCCCCGGGAAGAAGTTGACCTACCGCCAGACCTAGAACAAGCATAAAAGATTTAACCAGAGGCGAGAACGGGAACCGATGCCCCTCTAGAAAAGGATACTCATAGACCGCTATCCATCCAGGCCGATGAACATCCGCGCAAACCCCCTCTGGAGGGATCTCAATCTTCACGTCTGGACCAAGTTCGACAATGGTCCTTAGACGGTTAACGTCATGTGCTTGAGAGTAGTAGCGGTCCGACTCACGGAGCACCTTTCTTGGTTCATAAAGTACTGGAGTTGCCATTGGGAAAGAAGTAGATGAGAAAATGGAACAATAGGATGATCAGACGAGGAAGAGACGAAGAGAGCAGAGAAATGTTTGGGAAAGATAAAGATTAGAAGAAGCGTATGAAGAAAGAAGAGGTCTCCGCTCATTTATAGGAAGAAAATCGCGAGAATCTCGGAAGGATATTCTCTAACGGCAATATTCTCCACTAGAGAAACTAGCCGTTGAAGATGAACGTTATCGGCACAGATAACAAAGCTCCTCGCCTGCCACATGTAAATGATCGAAGAAGAAGGACGATCAAAGCTCTGCGACGATAATAAAAATTCAAGTGATGTAATCATCAACGCGTTCCTGGTGTAATGAAGATGTATTCCATGAAGAAAGAAGGCGTCTCCTAGCTCTACTAGACGTCAAGCCCTGTAAGACGCCTTAGGGGTATTGTTTGTGCCTAAAAATACGACGAGTGTGGAACGCGTGGAAGCTACGCGTAGAAGGACATCATCGACGCGACGAGATGAAAGAAAGATATCGTCGACGTGACGAGACGTGGAAAAGATCTCGTTCTTCTTAAGGATTAGGTCGGCCGAGTATATTCTATCCTATTCTGTATTGTATTATTGTAATTCGTAAAAGATATGGTAAAGAATATATTTAACCTAGTTTGTTATATCGTTATTTAGATAAAAGGAAAAGATAAGATCTCGTTTCCTAAAGATATTATTAGGGTTAGCCTATAAATAAGGGCTAACGCCTGCTTTGTAATCATCTGAGCCGTCATTCGAGTAATACCAAGCTAAAGTTTCAACCCTAATTTCCTGCCTTGTCCTTGAGTGTTGATATTATACCGTATTCTTTGATCTTTGCCCTATAATTGCTTAGTTATCTTCTCGTAGGTAATTTCGCTACAAACAAGCCTTTTTTTACTCCTTCCTTGTCTTGAGAGCCTCCCCGTTAACTGTAAAACATATAAAGTTATACGTCGACGAGCAAAACATACGTGCTTATGAAAAGAAAAAGAAAAAGTTGTTAAGATAAGGTAACGAAACTTACTCTCGGGGTTCCACTCCTCGATAAGCCAAGAGCACGCATCTCCGAGGGAAGATTTCTCCACGAAGTAAAAGACCTCGGCCCAACCCCGATCGGCCGTACTCTTCTCAAAGGCTATCCTACCCTTCTTCTGCTTAATCTTGAAGTAAACCCTGCCCGGCGAATTAAGCGAGACAGTTAGAGAATTAGAAAGGTCCGTCGCGACGAAATCCAAGCCATGTTTTTCAATAGCGTCGTCGAGAGCGCCCAAGATGCGCCATGCCCCAGGAAGAAGTTGACCTATTGCCAAACCTAGAATGAGCATAAAAGATTTGACCAGAGGCGAGAACGGGAACCGATGCCCCGCCAGAAAAGGATACTCGTAGACCGCTATCCATCCCGACCGATGAGCATCTGCACAAACCCCCTCTGGAGGGATCTCGATCTTCACGTCTGGACCAAGTTCGACAATAGTCCTCACACGGTTAACATCATGTGCTTGAGAGTAGTAGCGATCCGACTCGCGGAGTACCTTTCTTGGCTCGTAGAGTATTGGAGTTGCCATCAGAAGCGAAAGAAGATAGAAAAGCAGAGCAATGAGACGATAAAATGAGAGAGAAATGAGAAGAGCAGAGAGATGTTTGGGAGAAATGGAGATTAGAAGAAGCGTGTGAAGAAAGAAGAAATCCTTGCTCATTTATAGGACGAAAATCGCGAGAATCTCGGAAGGATATTCTCTAACGGCAACATTTTCCACTAAAGAAACTAGCCGTTGAAGACGAACGTTATCGGCACGAATAACGAAGCTCCTCGCCTGCCACATGGAAATGATTGAAGAAGGAGGACGATCAAAGCTCTGCGACGATATTGAAAATTCGAGTGACGTAATCATCAACGCGTTCCTGGTGTAATGAAGACGTATTCCTTGAAGAAAGAAGGCGTCTCCCAACTCTACTACATGTTAAGCCCTGTAAGACGCCTTAGGGGTATTATTTGTGCCTAAAAATACAACGAGTGTGGAACGCGTGGGAGCTACGCGTAGAAGACTGCTTCGACGCGACGAGAGAAGTAAAGGATCTTGTCGACGTGACGAGACGCGACAAAGATCTCATTTATCTTGAAGATTAGGTCGGCCGAGTATATTCTATCCTGTTTTGTATTATATTATTGTAAATGGTAAAAGATACGGTAAAGGATATCTTTTACCTAGTTTGTTATATCGTTATTTAGATAAAAGGAAGAGATAAAATCTCATTTCCTTAAAAAATATCATTAGGGTTAGCCTATAAATAGAGGCTAACGTCTGCTTTGTAATCATCTAAGCCGTCATTCGAGTAATACCAAGCTAAAGTTGCAACCCTAATTTCCTACCTTGTTCTTGAGTGTTGAGATTATACCGTCTTCTTTGATCTTTGCCCTATAATTGCTTAGTTATCTTCTCGTAGGTAATTTCGCTACAAACAAGCCTTTTTTTACTCCTTCCTTGTCTTGAGAGCCTCCCCGTTAACTGTAAAACATATAAAGTTATACGTCGACGAGCAAAACATACGTGCTTATGAAAAGAAAAAGAAAAAGTTGTTAAGATAAGGTAACGAAACTTACTCTCGGGGTTCCACTCCTCGATAAGCCAAGAGCACGCATCTCCGAGGGAAGATTTCTCCACGAAGTAAAAGACCTCGGCCCAACCCCGATCGGCCGTACTCTTCTCAAAGGCTATCCTACCCTTCTTCTGCTTAATCTTGAAGTAAACCCTGCCCGGCGAATTAAGCGAGACAGTTAGAGAATTAGAAAGGTCCGTCGCGACGAAATCCAAGCCATGTTTTTCAATAGCGTCGTCGAGAGCGCCCAAGATGCGCCATGCCCCAGGAAGAAGTTGACCTATTGCCAAACCTAGAATGAGCATAAAAGATTTGACCAGAGGCGAGAACGGGAACCGATGCCCCGCCAGAAAAGGTTACTCGTAGACCGCTATCCATCCCGACCGATGAGCATCTGCACAAACCCCCTCTGGAGGGATCTCGATCTTCATGTCTGGACCAAGTTCGACAATAGTCCTCAGACGGTTAACATCATGTGCTTGAGAGTAGTAGCGATCCGACTCGCGGAGTACCTTTCTTGGCTCGTAGAGTATTGGAGTTGCCATCAGAAGCGAAAGAAGATAGAAAAGCAGAGCAATGAGACGATAAAATGAGAGAGAAATGAGAAGAGCAGAGAGATGTTCGGGAGAAATGGAGATTAGAAGAAGCGTGTGAAGAAAGAAGAAATCCTTGCTCATTTATAGGACGAAAATCGCGAGAATCTCGGAAGGATATTCTCTAACGGCAACATTTTCCACTAAAGAAACTAGCCGTTGAAGACGAACGTTATCGGCACGAATAACGAAGCTCCTCGCCTGCCACATGGAAATGATTGAAGAAGGAGGACGATCAAAGCTCTGCGACGCTATTGAAAATTCGAGTGACGTAATCATCAACGCGTTCCTGGTGTAATGAAGACGTATTCCTTGAAGAAAGAAGGCGTCTCCCAACTCTACTACATGTTAAGCCCTGTAAGACGCCTTAGGGGTATTATTTGTGCCTAAAAATACAACGAGTGTGGAACGCGTGGGAGCTACGCGTAGAAGACTGCTTCGACGCGACGAGAGAAGTAAAGGATCTCGTCGACGTGACGAGACGCGACAAAGATCTCATTTATCTTGAAGATTAGGTCGGCCGAGTATATTCTATCCTGTTTTGTATTATATTATTGTAAATGGTAAAAGATACGGTAAAGGATATCTTTTACCTAGTTTGTTATATCGTTATTTAGATAAAAGGAAGAGATAAAATCTCGTTTCCTTAAAAGATATCATTAGGGTTAGCCTATAAATAGAGGCTAACGTCTGCTTTGTAATCATCTAAGCCGTCATTCGAGTAATACCAAGCTAAAGTTGCAACCCTAATTTCCTACCTTGTTCTTGAGTGTTGAGATTATACCGTACTCTTTGATCTTTTCCCTACAATTGCTTAGTTATCTTCTCGTAGGTAATTTCGCTACAAACAATTGGCGCCCATCGTGGGGCATGATCAAAAAGGTATCGTCTTTCCATACGAAGGGAACAACCTCGCCTGCAGGAGCCATGGAAGATTCTAGATCGATCGAGAATCTCTGAAACGAAACCTTCACCGTGTTAGGGGGTCCGTCGTCCTACACAATCTCCGACGCTAAGAGGCTCGCAAGAACTGTCGAAGGGCAAAATGACTCCGCTCCAACTCACCACTCGAGAGCAATCAATGGCGATCTGCCTATCACGTTCGAAGGTTTAGACGAAAAAATCAAGCAAAGTATCCCGATTGGCTCTCCAACGTCGTAGTCGTCCAAAAGAAGAACGGGAAGTGGAGAGTATGCGTCGATTTCACAGATCTTAACAAAGCATGTCCCAAAGATTCCTTTCCACTCCCTCACATCGACGCCATGGTAGACGCGACGACAGGACATGAGATGTTGGCGTTCATGGACGCGTTCAGCGGATATCACCAAATACAGATGAACCCCGCCGATCAAGAAAACACCGCGTTCGTGACGAACCAGGGGATATATTGCTACAAGGTCATGCCTTTCGGCCTCAAGAATGCTGGAGCTACGTATCAACGATTGGTGAATAAAATGTTCGAGGAGCAAATAGGGGACACAATGGAAATTTACATAGACGACATGCTCGTAAAATCCAAACAAGCAAAAGATCACGTAGCACACTTGAAAGAGGCGTTCGAGATCCTGGAAGAATATAGCATGAAACTCAACCCCACCAAGTGTTCATTCGGGGTCTCCTCCGGGAAGTTCCTCGGGTATGTAGTAATCCAGAGGGGAATAGAACCAAGTCCCGAACAGATTAAAGCCATACTTGATCTCGAATCTCCGCGTTGTGTAAAAGATATCCAGAGGCTAACGAGAAGAGTCGTTGCGTTAAACAGATTCATCTCCAAAGCCTCCGACATAAATAGACTCTTCTACGACACTCTTCGGAAGAACGAGTCCTTCTCTTGGACGGAACGCCACGAAGAAGCTTTCGCAGAGCTTAAGAGTTATCTGACAAGCCCCTTACTCCTGTCAAAGCGTAAAGAAGGAGAGCCTTTATTCGTATACCTAGCAGTATCCGAAATTGCTATCAGCGTCGTTCTCGCAAGAGAAGAAGGGGAGGAGCAACAACCTGTCTACTACGTAAGTAAAACGCTATCGTCGGCGGAAACAAGGTACTCCGCCATGGAAAAGCTGACGTTGGCGTTGGTAATGGTGTCGGTAAAGTTAAAGCCCTACTTCGAATCCCATACCATCATAGTAAGAACCACGTCGCCTTTGAAGAACGTAGTGAAGAAACCAGAGCTATCCGGAAGGATGACGAAGTGGACAGTTCATCTCGGCGGCTACGACATTATTTACGAAGGAAGAAAGGCGATCAAATCCCAAGCATTAGCAAATTTCGTGGCAGATTTCAGTCCGACCCTAGAACAAGAAGCAGTCTCACAGGTAAACAAGGTAGAATTCGCAAAATGGACCTTGCACACGGACGGAGCGATGAACCAGAACGGGGTAGGACTGGGCATCGTCCTGAAATCACCACAAGGGGATAGGGTCGTCCAAGCCATAAGATGTGACTTCAAAGCAACGAACAACGAGGCCGAGTATGAAGCCTTGATCGCCGGTCTACGCGTCGCCATCGACCTACAAGTTCAAAAGCTCGATATCTATTGTGATTCGCTGCTGGTAGTCAACCAGGTTCGAGGTGATTACGCCACTAAAGATTCGAAGATGACCTTGTACGTCAAAGTAGTGAAAGAGTTGTTCGAGAAGATCGAAAGCTGCCAAATCAGACAGATCCCCAAAGACGCTAACGAGCAAGCAGACGCGTTGGCAAAGTTAGGATCATCGATTGACCCGAGAGAATATCAAAAGATCCCGTTCCTCCATCTCAGCAACGCGTCTATCAACAGAGAGGCAATTCCCAAACAAACACTCACAGTAAGAAATCAAGACTCCTGGGTGACGCCTTATTACGAGTGGTTGCAGCACGGACACCTTCCGGGTAACGCGTACGACGCAAGGCTATTGAAGCAAAAAGCAACCACCTTCGTAGTGGACAAAGGCCAATTACTAAAATGGTCGTCGAACGACGTATTCTTAACGTGTCCGACAGAGGAGAAGGTCCAAGACATTCTACGCGAGCTACACAACAGAGAGTATGGAAATCACTCAGGAGGGAGAAGCCTGGCGGCCAAAGCACACTCGGAAGGGTACTACTGGCCCACAATGAGACAAGACGCGATGAGTTACGTCAAGAGGTGTGACGCTTGCCAAAGACACGCCTTAACCCCGCATCAACCGGCGGAAAAACTCCATTCCATAACGTCTCCTTGGCCATTCATGCAATGGGGAATGGATATAGTAGGACCTATGCCCTCAACCCTAGGACCAAAGACGTTAATGCTCGTTGTCACAGATTACTTCTCCAAGTGGATAGAAGCCGAAGCATTCAAGAACATCAAAGATTCCCACGTAATCTCCTTCATCGAAAGAAACATCATCATGAGATTCGGAATCCCCCACACCATTGTGTGCGACAATGGATCGCAATTCATTAGCAAGAACATCGTATCATTCTACGAGGACAAAGGAATACGTCTAGTCTACTCGACGCCGAGGTACCCTCAAGCGAACGGACAAGCAGAATCAAGTAACAAGGTCATCGTAAGCAATCTAAAAAAGAGGATAAAAGAATGCAAGGGAAATTGGGCGGATCAACTCCAAGCCATAGTGTGGGCTGACAGAACGACGCCCAAAAGAGCGACAGGAAGAACACCATTCTCTCTCATGTACGGTTGCGAAGCAGTCCTGCCAATTGAGGTAGAAGTACCAACAGAAAGATATCGATCTCTCCCTGAAGAAAGAAATACTCCAATGATGACGTTCATGATAGATACAGTCGATGAGATCAGAGACAATGCAGCATTAAGGATGGCAGCGCAGAAACAAATTGCTGCCCAGAGCTATAATCGACGAGTAAAAGCAAGGACTTTCCAAGTAGGAGACTGGGTCTTAAGAAAAGTATTTTCAAATATCGAGGATAAGAGCGTCGGAAACTCGCCGCGTCTTGGGAGGGTCCGTACCAAATAGCACAAGTCGTAGGGCGAGGAGCCTACGAACTCGTTACACCAGAGGGAGTACCATTGATGCGTTCATGGAACACAACACATCTTAAGAAGTATGACCATTAGAAAACGTGATAGTTGATTTGATTTCTACTTGTTCCTACGCATACTTTAGATTTCTTACTATATCCAAGCATGTTTTAGCGTCGAAGCGACAAGGGGGTCGTCGAGACTAGGGGTAGACGTCTTAGTTTATCAGAATTCATGAAATCTTCATTAATACATGAGTATGCACTTTCTTGTCCGATATGCGATACATGCTGAGTTGTTTCATTTCAAAGTACTTGCTCTGTGTCTATGACGTAACATAAAGCTTAATAAGGCCGCGGCGAAAATCCGCGCCGGGGGCGAATTTCGTTAGCATACGTGTTTAAGGCTCCATCTACGCGTATGCAACGTTAGCCGAACCTTCGACCCCGAGTCGAAGCTCCCCATGATTGTTAGCGACGTGTGGCAATGGTCATGGGGAATGAAGCCACGACCACTCTCCAGGAACGCGTACTTGCACCTTCCACGGCCCCTCTGAGAGTCATGAATCCACGGGCAAAACGCCAAACTGGCAGGGATGCGTCCACCGGCATCGTAAGTCCTAACAATCTAGAAATCGGACGCCACGCGATGAATAGGCCCGTCGATTAAAAGAGTTCGACGTCGACCTAACGCTAGCGTGAGGCAACGGACCCATTTTAAAAGTAAGGGGTAACGTCACAAGCTGATAAAATCACACGCTGACCTATGTCCGCCACTCGCTTCAAGGTTTGGAGGAAATGCTGGACCCAACCTTCATGTAAGCCGACAACGTAACTAAAGCAGCCGTGATGACCACAATGATACCAGGGGTAGAAAAAACGAAACCTTAAAGTCAAAGATCAACCTATGTGTCATAAGTAAGAAATTTTTGATGAACCCGACTCCATAAAAGATTCGAAGTCAGATTCGCCAAAAAGGGATAGTAGTCCTACCAAAGATTAAAGATAAGTAAGAGCCTTACGCAAAGAAAGAAGTAACAAGCATCCAATACGTATTTAAAAAAAAAAAAGAATTCGCCACACAAGAACGTGGCGAAAAGCTAATGTTCCACAAAAGCAAAAAGATGAAACCCTTTTACTAAGAAGAAGGAGGTACAACATTATCCTCGGAAATGACATCGCCATCTAAAGCTACATCCACATCACCATACGCCAAGACTGGCGAACTTGAAGGTACACGTAGAAAAGAAACCGCCTCGGGTGGAACGGGATAAAGGATGGAAAATTCACCACGCTCGCGTTCCACATCCCAATCTACGTGACGACCCGCACGAAACTCCCCCATAACCTCAATACGAGATGACCATGAATAGTAAGTACCAATCTCTCGCAAGTTCTTCTCATACACCTTTGCTTTCTCCTCGGCGTCAGCCTCAAGGGACGCGACCTTTCCATTCAACACCTTGACGCGTCGCGCCAGCACGCCCCTCTGTTTTGCTGTCTCCAATGTCTCCATACGAGCATCCTTCTCAGCCGCCGTAAGACGAGCAACCTTCTTGTTGAGGTCTTTAATCTTCTTACCAAGGTCATTCACCTCACCCTTCAAGGCTTCCTCGGACTCAGAACGCTTATGAAGACGTTCCCAAGAACACAACGAAGCTTGGAAAGCCTAAAAGAATCCCAACAGATAAGAAACGACATAACAACAAGAAGAAACGAAAAGATAAGAAAAAGTACACACCTGCCACTATGCTACGAGAGAAACGTACTCGAAGGAGTGCATTCTTCAAGCAAGAAAGCACAATCTTTCCCCAAGGTAGACTTCCTGATAAAGTAGAACTTATCTGCCCAACCCCGGTCGGACGAAGTTCCCTCGTTCATCAAAGGAGGAACCCCGACGCGAGATTTGATGTTCACTCTACCCGCTGAGGGGGTAGAAAGGATACAAGAATGCATGACATCGGCGATCGTGAACGCAATGTCAAAATTAGCCAGAATATGATCCAACACCGCCAAGCCTCTCCAAGCACTCGGAAGAATTTTCCCGACCGCGATACCCAAAGAAGTCAAGAAAGAACGAACCAAAGGGGAAAAAGGAAAGCGATGTCCGACCAAGAAAGGATATTCATAGACGCAAACCCATCCCGGGCATAAGGCGTCGGCGAATACGTCAGAGGGCGGAATAGCAATCTCTACATGAGAAGAAAGCCCTGCTATGGAACGAAAGAACTCGACGTTGCGAGCCGAAGAAGACGAGAGAGAATGGTGTCTTTCTCGTCGCTCTCTTAGGCGTAGTTCTGTCGGCCCACAATATAGCTTGGAGTTGATCCGCCCAATTTCCTCTGCACTCCTCTATCCTCTTCTTGAGATTACTCACGATAACCTTATTACTTGACTCTGCTTGCCCGTTCGCTTGAGGGTACCTTGGCGTCGAGTAGACTAGACGTATACCTTTGTCTTCGCAGAACGATACGATGTTCTTACTAATGAATTGTGACCCGTTGTCGCATACAATGGTGTGAGGGATTCCAAATCTCATAATGATGTTCCTCTCGATGAAGGAGATAACATGGGAATCTTTGATACTCTTGAATGCTTTGGCTTCTATCCATTTGGAGAAGTAGTCCGTAACAGCGAGCATCAACGTCTTTGGTCCTAGGGTTAAGGGCATGGGACCTACTATATCCATCCCCCACTGCATGAATGGCCAAGGAGATGTTAATGAGTGGAGCTTTTCCGCCGGTTGATGTGCAATTGGAGCGTGTCTCTGGCAAGCGTCGCATCTCTTAACATGATTCATCGCGTCTTGTCTCATTGTAGGCCAATAATACTCTGTTGAATGTGCTTTGGCTGCTAGGCTTCTTCCTCCCGAATGGTTTCCATATTCCCCGTTGTGCAACTCGCGTAGTATATCTCAGATCTTTTCTTATGTCGGGCATGTTAAGAACATGTCGTTGGATGACCATTTTAACAGTTGGCCTTTGTCTACTACGAAGGTGGTTGCTTTTTGCTTCAAGAGTTGCTTCGTACGCGTTGCTTGGGAGGCGTTTTTGTTGCAACCATTCGTAGTAAGGCGTCACCCACGAGTCTTGGGTTCTCACTGTGAGTGTTTGTTCCGGAGTCACTTCCTTGTTGACGGACGCGTTACTCAAGTGGAGGAAGGGGATTTTCTGATACTCTCTCATATCGATGGATGATCCTAGCTTCGCCAACGCGTCGGCTTGTGCGTTGGCATCTCTGGGGATCTATCTGATTTGGCAGCCTTCAAATTTCTCGAACAAGTCTTTTACTACTTTGAGGTACAATGTCATCTTCGAATCTTTGGTGGCGTATTCCCCTCGAACTTGGTTAACTATCGGCAATGAGTCGCAGTAGATATCGAGCTTTAGAACTTGCAGGTCGATGGCGACGCGTAGACCGGCAATTAGGGCTTCGTATTCGGCTTCGCTATTTGTTGCTTTGAAGTCGCATCTTATGGCTTGGACGACCCTATCCGTCTGTATGTAACGTCCACTTGGCATCATGTCTTCTTCGGCCTTCCTTCTCGGGATCATCTCTCTCGACGGGATGATGTATTGGTGTTCTTGAGACCCATAAATTTCTCCTTTTTCAGCGACGGCGTCCATGTCTAGGCGTCGAACGACACTCTGACTACGAACATAGGTGTGTGGTCTCGCGGATTCTTCCTTAAGTTCTTTGATTATGGAATGCAGTCGTTCGTTCTCTCTTGTGAGTCCTAATGTATTTTCCTCGCTGGCGCTTTTGGTCTCTGCCCACGCTTTCTGGAGGGTATCGAATTGAACTCGGAAGACGGCCACGTCGGTTACCTCATCGTCTGCTCCTCGTTCTCCACTGGGAGTTATGGTCTTTGGAACACCGGAATCTTCTTCGAGAGTTTTTTCGGTTTCTTCGCTACCTGGAGCGAGAGATGTCGTCGCGGGATCTTCTTTGGATCTCTTCTCGTTGTTACGCGGGCTGTTCGTCGGGCTCGTCATATCCTTTCCTGCAAAAAATAAGTTCTTTTCGTATGGAGAGACGATACCTTTTTTATCAAGCCCCACGGTGGGCGCCAATTGTTTGTAGCAAAATTACCAACGAGATGATAACTAAGCAATTGTAGGACAAAGATCAAAGAATACGGTATAATCTCAACACTCAAGAACGATATGTAAAACTAGGGTTGAAACTTGAACTTTTGTATTACTCGCGTGGTGGCTGAATAATTACAAAGCAGACGTTAGCCTTTATTTATAGGCTAACCCTAGTTTTATCTTTAAGGAAACGAGATCTTATCTTTTCCTTCTATCTTATGACGATATAAAATTAAGGTAAAAGATATTTTTTCTAATATCTTTCACCAATTACAACAATATAATAAAGAAATAAGATTATATTTACTCAACCGACTCTATCATTAATGCAAACGAGATCTTCACCACGTCTCGTCACGTCGACGTGATCAGCCTACGCGTAGCTCAAGACGCGTTCCTTACTCGTCGTATTTTTAGGCACAAACAGCCTACGCGTAGCTCAAGAGTAACAAACCCAAAGGGCCTGAAGATAATGTTGTTGCAGAGGGGAAACAACCCAAGAGCTACACTCAAAATATAGTGTTCCACGAGGCTTTCAACAACGTCACATCACAGATGCAAGTAAGAAGCAAACACTGAACCACTATACTCCTATTTCTATTGAATTTTTAGCTAAGAAAACATTTCAAATCTGTAGATTTTGGATCATTGTATATTAAGTTTTGTTCCCTACAGGCATAACATTCAACAACAAGAAGAAGATCACAAAAGGCCTACAAGACAAACAACAAGATACTGCATATCAGATGAAAGCTTAGGGTGTTTCAATAATATAACATTTAACAGAAGAAGGATTAAAGTTTGAATTAACATTGTGATTATTAACATATTAGTTAACAATTTCATTTTTTTAAACCTTTTTATAAATTAACTAATATGAAAATCTAGCAGCTACGAATGAACTGAGACGAAGCAAAAACACACCAAAATAAACATACACCTTCCATTAGGATGTGAGCTTCACTATCTGGAATGTGATGACTGAGCTTAATCAAACAGAACCTTAGCTCTTCAATATCCATGAGATCAAATCCTTCTTTTATCCCGACGACTTCTTCCACTGAATATGAGTTAGGCTATTCATTATCAAAGGTTCATGCAATCAATAGAAAACAAATGTCAACCGAGAATCAATAAAATAAGTAACTTGACAACCAATATGAGTGAGATCTCTGAGACAGAAAGTTGAACGAGACTCGGTTTGAGGAGTTGTAGCACACAAATGAAGGAGCCTAATGGAAGTAAGGATCCGATCCACCATGTAATTAATAAAAGTTTGTCTAATTGTCTGTGGGGTATTCATCCAATACCATGACTGAAAAAATAAGATCATAGTTCTTGACTCTTAATCTGTATTACAAACTTATTCAACCTTTTAACGGAAGCAAACAACATCAGTCCTTTTATTTAAAAACCTAATATAGATTCCTCAGCAAGGGTCTTCACTTTCCGGTTCTATTTCCTAAACATGAAACTTTACTGGAAAATCCAATGCAACTCCAATATGATTGTCATACTTTTGTGTATCTGATGTCTTTTTTGCGAAGAGATTAAGATAATTTGTCTGCCTTCTGGTTGTACTTTGTATCAATCTCTTTCATTTTGCTTAAGCTCAAAGAGTTCTAATGCATTGCATGTGGCACGAAAGGTCATCTCTGCCATGAAAGGAGGCCGTGAGAAAGAAGGGTTACCTCCAAGGGATCTGTACGTGTCATGAGCTCCTGATGTGTATGATCCTCCACCATCTTCTTTATCACATCTACCAAATAGAAACATCACACCATCAAATAGGAGCAACAAAAAATATGCGAAGGGGAAACATAAAAGCAAGACCAACTCACAAGGGAGCCGTAAGAAAGACAAGAAGCATCATCACAGAAAAGGAGGTGAAAAGGATGAACCATCTCTCGGTCTTGCATTTGATGCAAGGAACTGAAAAATTGATATCAAGGCCACCAAAAAAATGTGC
Organism: Oxyria digyna; assembly: GCA_029168935.1. Taxonomy (NCBI): domain Eukaryota; kingdom Viridiplantae; phylum Streptophyta; class Magnoliopsida; order Caryophyllales; family Polygonaceae; genus Oxyria; species Oxyria digyna. The sequence continues at coordinate 10,163,849 of JAPVLV010000010.1, read as the reverse complement.
AAAAAGAACCTAAACTTGTCAGAAATCCAATCATAGAGTAATATTTTCCATAGCACTTAATCAAATGCCAAAACAAATCAACTTTCACCCCCAACTTTCTCAACGGCATTTTGTCAAACATCTTACATGCATCAGAATCTCCAACTCATTGCAGATCAGTAGAAACGCAAAGGAGGACAAAGAGGGTAACCTGGTGTTCGTTTTATTTTTAGTAACTTTTCATTTTTAGCAAGTTTATCTTTTTGGAGTTTCTATTTTTGGAGTGGTCCAACTTTACATGGTTTTGACCGTCCAAATGGACTCGCTTAGGCCCAACAAGCCTAGCTTGTCCATCTCTTTCTCTAGGGTTGGTCGAACCTCTTCTTTTTGCTTTCCCTTTAAATGGCTTCGAGCTTTTAATTGAATTGAAGTATTGAGAAGAAGAATTCCTCCTCTTTCAATTCTCGGCATAAACCCTCGATTAATTTGGCTCTTCTTTCTAAATAACCTTCTTCACATATCTTCTTTCCCTACTCGCTCTACTTCTCCAAAACCCTTTCGTCTATCTCCAAACCCTTCCATGATCGAACTCATAACTCGATCACCATCTTTGAATCCTTCACCAACCAATTTGTAGAGTTCATCTTGACATCCATATCTAAAACTCTAGTTTGACGAGTCATACTCGTCATCCATATCCAAGAATTTCTTTGTTACTCTCCATAATCGACCATCATCCACCACAAAAGACATCCATCAACACTTACAAGATCATTGTCGAAGGTCCTCATCTTGCTCTTTGGCCTTTCTCGATACTAAAGGCGCATCACTAAGTTGTCACACTCCTTGAGGTGCTCTTTGGCCTTTCCCGAGACCAAAGGCGCATCACTAACCTGTCACAGTCCTTGAGGTCAAAAGGGTATAAGCAGAGCTTAAATGTCTACGCATTATTCAACAAGAAATCTAGATCTTCTGTGGTATTTGTTTATCCCAACTGTTGATGGTGTTCTAATGAGTTAGAGGAGGTTCGTTACAAAAATGTTTTAACAAAATTTAGTATAGAAGGACTCAAAGACGTTGCAAGTTTTATGGATTTGAGGACTAAACTCTTTCTAGATGATGGTGCTTTGCTGGCAGAGTCAATACAATGCAAGCGACTCATAGGTTTCCTGAGCGTCTTAGTGAATACAAGACCACAATTCTTAAGTCAATTCAACCATATTAGCCACCCTCACTGTTCTAACCTATGTATAAGGGCATCACTCCTATAGATTTGTATTAGGTTTATTCAGTGCCATGTAGGCCACTTTTTTCTTTTCCACTGCTCTACGAAATTGTCTCTATATAATTTTTGTAACAAACTTTGTCTATTATCCAAATATTCCAAATATACACGGCCGCAGATAATTGCTCTGCTCTCTTTTTCTTCTCTTCCATGTTGACTTTTCCGCAACATGATTTTAGTACGAGGGTAATGTTTTTCGAAAAATAAACAGTTTATAAACTAAAATCAGTTTATAAACCGATTGCAAACAAATCTCAAGTCATAAAATCCACGTTGCAACGCTTATTGATCATATGAACAAGCAGATGTAATGTGAGCGTGAATAAAAAAGGTATAGAGATGTTGAACTCGAACCGGCGGTTCATGAACCGGACAAATAAAAAAGATCCTACGTCTTCACGAGATAACAAAGTAAACTCGTTATACTATAACATCGCAGGTAGTGATGGCTCGACCGGACCGGAACCGGCGGTTCGAACCGGAACCGGACCGGGTCAAAACCGGAACCGGACCGGAACCGGTAGGAACCGGTTTGGTCACGGTCCGGTTCCGGTTCGAGAAAATAGAAATTTCCAACCGGCGGTTAACCGGAACCGCCGGTTTTTTATTTTTTATTTTTAAATTTTTTAACCGGCGGTTAACCGGAACCGCCGGTTTTTAAAAAAAAAAATTAAAAAAAAACCGCCGGTTAACCGGTTAGAACCGGTTAACCGGTGGTTTTTTATTTTTTTTAAAAAAAAAACCGGTCCGGTTCAGCCCGAACCGGACTGAACCGGGTTGAACCGGCCGGTTTCGGTTTCGAACCGGAACCGGAATCGTAACCGGTGGAACCGGTTTTTCCCGGTTCCGGTTCCGGTTCCGATCCTATAACAAAATCCCACTTCTGGAGGTCCTCGTTAAGGGTAGTCTAAGTTAACTAAAATCCTATAAGCACATGATTGATTGTGGAACAAAAAGTTTGAATAGTCAAGCCTTGCGGCTTTGCAGCCTCGCAGCCCTCACAATTTGTAGTTGAATCACAACAATACGCAATCCGAAGCTGAGCGAATCAAATTCTAGGGTTGCAGAATCTGCGTTGTACTGATCGCGCATGGCGTCTCGGCGCAATTCCGGGTACTCCCGCCTTCGCACCGACGAGTCTGATGCCTACGACGACGATGGTGGCTTGAAAGGAAAAGGAAACGATCCCCGTTTCGACTACACTCCTAAAGCTCTCAATAGAGTTCCATGGAAATCGATTGCTCTCGCGCTCTTTCTCCTCTTTTTAGGTTTGGTGCTTCTGTTTCTCTCCTTCTTCATCTTCACTGGTCATATGGGCGGCGAATCCTCGCAAGCTTATGGCCTTCTCGCCCTCGGATTCCTTACTTTTCTTCCTGGTATGTCATTTTCGCAAACGCATTTGTCTTCTTCTTTCGCAGTTTCTAGGGTTTACTTGAGGATTTGTTCGTTATGATCTATTTATGTTCCTTGCAATGGTATAATTTCTGTGGAATTGCATAATTCTTACTTCTTAGGTTATAAGACCATGGTTATTTCAGGATTGATTGGATCAGTGGAGCAAGTAGCAACGTAGTTTACCAAATCTCTTTTCGTTAGGAACATTATACTGTGCTGTAAAACTTTGGATTTGAAATTGCTTCTGCATTTGATGAGAATTTAATTGGTGTCTCATATGTTTCATTAAGAATCCGAGATCATTTTCACTGCGTTTTCCCTTGACTTCACAAATCTCAAGCTTATAGTAGTTATATTAATCAATTTCATTTCCATTTCTTTCCAACGCTCAGCAGTAATATGTTCTTGTTAGTTGTTAATTTTCCATGAAGGCATATCATATTCTCTTTTACCTACCTCATCACTGAGTACCAAACCACAACAAGTACCAAACCAGTCCCTAAAAATATTTCATGATAAACGCGACCAAGAAGTATAGAACAGATTATATATCATTCTTCTTGCACAATTAGACCTGCTAATTTTCTCGTCTGAGAAGATGTAGATATTTTGTCTTTGCTTTTGATTGCACCATTGTAAGAAGAAGCTCCTTGACCAGTGTCTTCATTTGATTATGTGCATGATCCTCAATTGTGATTCAGTGATGAAACTAGTTCTGCTTTGAACTTGGATGCATATATTGATTTGTTCGTTTTTACTTGAGACATTATGCCCATCTCAGTTTCAAACTTGGAATTAATTTACATTTTACAATGGGATCTTGCAGTCTGTATTGTACTCACCTAAATTGAACGGAAGGGTATCCGTTGTCTGATTGAATAATGTTTAGTGTTGTTCAACTGCAACCTCGGTCATATATTGACTGCTCTTAGCATTCTCAAATGACATGTTTGCTCACATTTTTGTGCATTAGTCCAATGACTACACTTTTGTATTTACAACTCTGAAGGCCGCGTCTGAATTTGTTGGTGCAGGTTTTTATGAAACACGAATAGCTTACTATTCATGGAGAGGCGCCAATGGTTATCGCTTTGCATCCATCCCTGATTACTGAGGCCAAAACCTTTTTTTTTGTTTCTTTCTATCAGTTTTTGACAATTGTTGTAACAAAAATAGCCACTGTCCTTACGCACTCATTGTACTATTAATATGGAACAAAATTTGAGTTGAATTTTTCTATATTTACACAAACTTTTGGATTAAGGACGCCATAAAAGACTTTTTCATCTTGTTCTTTGTCATTGCATCTAACGTGAAGGCCCGCCATTGATATTTTTGACAGCTGCTTCTCTCTCGCGCGCCACTGGCTAAAGATTTTCCGTTCATTAAAAAAACTCAAATAAAATGTCACAAAGTATAAAGTATGAATAAATTAAAAATAAAAAATGTCCTGAATTAATCTGTGGCGTATCCTCTTGTGGCTGTTGGCCTGCTGAAGCTATTTTTTGCCTCCAACAACAATATAGATCACTCAGGTAATCTCCAACTAGTTCAATTTTGGATCAAACCTGTCAAAGTTACACAATGGTGTAGATTTTGCATTGCAGTTTTTAGCTGGAGATTGCCCACCAGTTGTTCGATAAAATGCCCAAATGATCAACTTACAGCTTTACCCTCTCTTAGAATCTATCAGTAACTCTAACTTGAAAACTTCTTCTCCAGCTGTTTTTGTTGAATGAAACGTTTTCATGCTGATGTTTATAATTGCTCTTGATTCAAGATCTCGGGGTCAGTAAACTTTTTGAGCCTCTTATATCAAACACAGGTTCTAGACACTCCATCAACTTCAATGCTCTCCAAACATGTTTTTTCGCGTCTTCTCCAATCAATGAAATTGTCGCCATCAGCAGAGACACAACTCCTCAAACCGGGTTCCATTTTGAGGCAAACCAGGGTATTCTCATATGATGATATTGTTGAGTATTCAAAGGTCAGTCATGACCATAACCCACTGCACTTAAATCCCGACTCTGCTCGAAATGCTGGCTTCAAAGATTGCCTTGTCCATGGTATGCTCGTTGCTTCTTTATTCCCCCGGATCATTGCTGCTCAATTTGTAAGTTTTGTCATGAACTTATTTCCTACATTTTGTTCAACACTTTCCGAAGTGCGATTATATACGATTAAGATTTTGATTCCTGTCTGTCTTCTGAATCTTACTCCTATTAGCCTGGAGCTGTTTATGCTTCACAAAGTCTGCGGTTCAAGTTTCCCATCCATGCTGGAGAAGAGATTGTTGGGGAGATAGAAGCAACAAATATCCGACAAATGAAGCAGAAATATCTGTAAGATGAATCCTTCATCACATTTAAAATTAAAATTTAAGGATCTCCCATGTTTTGAAACTTCAAAAATTTATTGACAGTCTTGGTTGTTAAATGCACAGGGTAAAATTCTCTACCAAGTGCTTTAAGAATGAGAGTTTAATCGCCATTGACGGTGAGGCTACAGCAATCCTCCCTACTTTGTCTATGGAGTGAAGGCATTGCAAATTTGGCCCAATTTTCTTTTTCTTTTTTGTTCCTGACTAGTCTCAGTGCAGAAAATGCAGCTTGTTTGTAAGTTGTTTACTTGTTTTCATTGGGAAATGATGAGCAATAAAATTTTAAAAGATAATTCAGTGACTCTGATTTGTAATCTTGCAAAGCAAAAGCTTGAGACAGAAATCTGAACAACTTACTCAAGGGAATAGTAATGCCACTTGAAATTGACTCAATGAAGCCTTCTACAGATTCTCCTTTCATTTTCCAAGGCTCGCAGATTCTTCGAACAAAAAATTCATTTATCCATCTTCCCTCTTGCATATTGAACAACAGACTCATTCCTACTCCTTTCCTCGAGATGTCTTGCAGAGCTAAATTCCTTCTAGAGCAGATAATAAATGATCAACCAGAGTCATGCCTGCGAGGCTGCGACCATAATACCATTCCTGACATGAGATCCTCCATTCTGGAGGGCAATCGGCAAATTGATTATACACACTGAAATCCTTGGCCAATTTCTTAGAGCTTGTTCAAATCATAGAAAGCTATTTCCATCACATTTTTTACTACAAACCATTGCTGCAGACAAAACGATTTCTAGATTGTCTATTCCATGAAATCTACACCTACTGGCATTAGTTTATAAATAAATAAACTCGTCTGTGTTTTCTGTCTTTCTCAAATTCAAACATCACACTAGGCACTGAAATATGCACAATAAACCCAGAAGGCACACTTATTGGATTCCACTAGGCACTGAAGAATATCGAAAAGCAAAACAGAATCAGGATCCTTCACACCATCAGTCACCTATGGATTATGTTACGTATAGTCTCGATATTTCCAGACATGCAAAAGCAATGTAATATCTGCATAAACAAGTCCAAGTGCTCTGTCATATGCAAAAGCCGATCCTCGAGCTGCCGGAAACTTTTGATGTACATGAGGTCATATGATCCTTAGTTGTACTTCCCCGGAGACGAAATGGACAGGTTTTGTGGCAAAATTTCCCAATAAAATGAACAAAAGAACAGATCAAATGATTCAAATTCAATTTGTCAGTATTATACGGAATTCTTATAATCTAAGCAAAAATCACTGAAATCATAGAATATAGCCACTGCAGTGTACCATGATGTTTATAGAGATTCCGTATTTTAGTGCAGAACAGATCCCAAGTTTATGCATCTCGATATATATAAGGGGAAGCGACTATTTAGTGAAGATAATTAGATTTCCAACAGCAGCTCTAGAATATCTAGAAACATGCATCCCACTTTCATTGACAGTCACAAGATGTGTTGGCCAACTGCTCTCCTCGTTTCCTCAACAGAAAGAAAAGATAAGTACAAGGAATAAATCCACAGGAAAAATCAGAACAATTACATAAAGCATCAATCCAACTCCAAAATTTGAAGTTCAGTAAAACTGAAAAAGAGTAACCAGATGAGAAGGAAATTTGTTTTTCTTTGCCTTCTTTCGTTTTCAACAAAGCAAGTTTATTAAAATGATCTTCATATCTTAGACAGCATAAATAATACAATGAAGTGCATATAGCCACAGAATGCAGTTCAACTCCTAAATCCTAGAGCGTGAGAATCTATATATCGTGCATGCAAGAAGAACAGTCTGTCGAGCAGAGTACTATTTGTACTTAAATACCAAGCAACAAATTGGGAGTACTAAATAAAGGGTCAATCGTTCAGGGGAAGAAGAAACATATAAAACATCAGAACTTTGTGTTAGACAGCAAAAAATTTCTCAGGGTATGGATTGAAAGGGAGAGAATTGCTCTACGTTCACTTACGACCTTGCCTTGTTAAAGGAAAATGTCAAAGAATCCACCCAAACTCATCACTAGTTAATTATCAGCTCATTCACAGACACAACTGATACCACTTCTATTCCTAAATGCACATTCAAAGCACAACTCACATGAAAATACTTGAACAACAAGAGAATATTATTCGATGTGACACAAATCATAGACTGCAAAAACATACTTGCACAAATACATCTCTCATAGCATACATTAATCCAAGTTGCACACCTATGTTATCAATAAAGCATTCAACAGTGAAGTGAATATAAGTTTATTAAAATGATCTTCATATCTTAGAGACAGGAGTCCACTTATGTTTGTTCACTTAATGCATAATACTAAACCATAAGATTGATAACAAAAACTCCTGTAAATACTTCTCTTTAAATACTAATGAGTAATAGAATATGTAGCAGAAAAATAATCAAAGTTTGGCAACTCATGTTCCGTAGATGTTGACAGAAACTTATCATCCTGCAAAATAAGGAGGCAGAGGCATTCAAAATCAAAATATCCAATCTATAATAAGAAAGAGACAACAAAGTTCTAATTTACACTTCCGTAGAAGAACTTATGCAAAGTTGTTAGATGATAATGTGACAGAAATCATCCACATCATATAACTATACTACATAGCATGAAAATAGCCACATAAGAATATAAAATCCCATAACACTAGAGAATAATACCCCACATGTACCTCATCCATGATAAATAGATAGGAGTGATGATACTAAGCTCCTTCTGATCACAAATTGAGGACAATGACAATTGTTGGGAGCATCGAACCAATAAACTTAGCCACTACTGAGCAATCTCTACATAGCTTTTCAGTTCAGTGTTTAATATTGGAATTTTTCAGTTTCTAATGTTTGAATTAAAACCATAATGGTGAGCATGATCAAGTGATGAACTTTGGAATAATCTTAAGACACCTTCCTATACAGCTTTGACAATGGTTGTGGATGAGGAAAAAAAAACTCCATTTTTCTGATGATATTAATTGTTAAATCAGAATGGGTAAAAACTTGGACAATCCTTTGGTTCATATATTGTTGATGACGGTATGCAAGTACACTTAATTTTATTGGTACGGAAGAAGCTGAATAATCAAATCATTCTGTATATACATACCATTCCACTAGTATATCTAGCATCTGAAGCCAAGAATGAAGATCACAATTCACAACACGAGCAAAAAACATAACCAAATCCTACATCTTAATTGAAAATTCTATGTTTTTGATGTTTGAATTCAAGTATGGTTATACCAGAAAGTTCTAAACGACACAAATCAAGACATTCTCCTTAAAAAATGAGCCCCGCCTCCACGATACCTGGCAGTAAAAATATAATGCAATTTCACCTTAATCTTAACACCAATAATATCCAAAATATCTATCAATTCTCAGCTAATCAACCCTATTAAGCAACTACCATAAGTTGATCCTCTTAGCTCTTCCAACATGCTCATCAGAGGGCTAGGATTTTGAATTACTTCAATGAACAAATTCTCTATCTCCATTATGATTCCACAGTAAGTGAACATCATTGGAAATATCTCTTAAAAGGATACTATTATTATAATTTAGAAGTTGAGTTATGCAGATAATTTAAAGTTTGTGCTTAGCCTTTATAAAACAGAATTGTCACTGAAACCAAACATACATAGGGGAATGTTGTCGCTGAAACAACACAATTTGAATTGATCCTGTGTCGGAAGGAAGGGGAGTGTTGTCGCTCGTCATGATTGAACTCAGTTGATTGAATGATTGATTCGAGTTGGTTTGTTCGATCAGATTGCTGAAAAGATTCAGAGTAGCCTTAGCTTCTATCACCACCAATTCAACTTACACATATCAGTGAAAAAAGCCAGTAAAGTTTCTGCTGCAACATTTGCAATTTGACTTAGCATTTAAATATGTTTATAGTGCTATCTGATCATCAAATTCTTGTTTAAAACAACAAGTATCCACACACTAAGCTCTTGCTAGGATTACTTATCAATCCACTGACACCGGCTTTATCAAGGAGTCTGAGGTCTGAAATGCAATAAATAAAGTTTGAGAAACTATAAGCAAATTGTTTTCTGACAAAACCAACAACTTTTAAATCCTTACACTTCTTTGACTTCTTAAGCTACAAGTTAAACTGTTAAAATTATAAAAAAAACAAATGCTAAGTGCATCTCATTTGTTCTAATCATAAATCTTCGTCAAAGAAAAAAAAATGCTTCAGGTGATAATGATGTTAGTAAATTCAGCCTCCTAGACAACATCATCTAGGGCTTCAAATTTAGCATATAGATCATACGAGCAATCCATCATAATTGCAAAGAAGAAGAAATAGGCAGATTGACCAAAAAATAACTTCCAGAAACTTGCCATAAAAACCCTCTGGATCAGCCCAATTATCATTAAGGCCTTTTCTTTCGACAAGTAAGACATCTCCTTTACTCTACAAAGAAGGCAATGCAGTCTAGCATAATAAAAACACCCAATTTTCAAGTGACCTATACAGGAACAAAGACGTTAAGACAACACAGTATGTTAAATTATTTAAGCTTCAACCTCAAAAGAATTTGTAGGATCATAGTAATGGAACATGCATCTTGAAAAATCAGAACTGATGTTATATCAGACGAAGTAAATATCTCATATATTTAATTTCATCCACACTATGATCATAAGCGAAAAAGGTTATTCAAAACTCAAGGTAAGTCAGATACAAAAGAATCCATTTGCAAAGGTGAAAAGCCTTTCTAGTTCAATCCGAATTAAGCATCTCTCAGGGAGCCTGAGGTCTGAAATCCAATAAATAGGGTAGAGGTGTGACAAACTATTAGGAAATTGTTTTTTGAGAGAGAAAAATGTGCAACTTCCAAAATCATTACACTTCTTTGACTTCTCAAGCTACCTGCTGAACTACTTCCAGTAAAACTGTCAGAATTAAAAAACCCCAAAATGTTAATCATCATACTGCATCTCATTTTGTTCTAGTCACAAATCTTCGTCACAGAAAAAAAATGCTTTATGTGATAATGATGAATTTGATGTTTAGTGAATTCAGCCTCCTAGACAACATCATCCAAGGCTCCAATTAGCATATAGATCCCACAAGCAATCCATCATAAACGCAAGCAATGATTGAGTACATAAGAAAAAAGGAATAAAAAGGCAGATTGACCAAAAAATAAACTTGCCAGAACGTACCATAAAAACCCTCTGGATCATCCCAATTATTATGAAGGTCATTTCTTTCGACAAGTAAGACATCTCCTTTACCCTATAATCAGAAGGTCAACGCAGTCTAGCATAAATTAGACAACCGATTTGCAAGTGACATATACAGGAACATAGACATTAACACATAACACTAAGAATAAGCTTCAATATCTATCTATAGAATTTGTAGGACCATAGTAATGGCACATGCATCTTGAAAGATCAAACCTGATGTTATATCAAATGTAGTAAATATCTCATATATTTAACTTCATCCACACTAGTATCATACGCAAAAAAGGTTAGTCAAAACTCAAGGTATGTCAGATACAAAAGAATCCATTTGCAGACTAGCCTTTCTAGGTATCTCAGAAGGAATAATAGCCCCGAGAGCACCTATCAAATATATAATATATTTACTGCATCATTCACAATTGTGATATGATATATCAGAATACATATTTTGACAGCAATAGAGTTTACTGATTTTCTTTGAACAGAACAAAGATAACAAGATGAGTGTCTAACAGAGAGAATTGTACAAATGTTTTAACCTTTTCATCATTATCATCCTTATTTCCTTGGGCCAATTTCTAAGAGCTTCTTCAAATCCTAGAAAACTATTTCTCGGGTACGACGTGTATTGATGTCTGTATTTTTCCAAGCTATCCTTGGAGCTCCCAAAGTTATATATGGCTGCCACAAGCTTAGCATAAATAAAATCAAGCAGCTGGGCAATGTCTTTATGAGATTCCATGGAATCTGCAGCAACTTACATCAGTTTATAAACCCGTTTGTATTTCTTCTGTTATCAGATATACGTCTTTCTCAAATTAAAACATCCAAACGATGACATCAGGCAGTTTCTTATATATCACCAAGTAAGCACACTTATCAGATTCAACTAGGCACTGAAGAATATCAAAAAACAAAACAGAATCATCTTTCGCACCATCAGTCAACCTATGGATTCTGTTAATGTACAGAAGTGCTATGTCATATGCGAGTATATAACATCTGCAGAAACAAGTTCAAGATGCAAGAACTGGCATGCATTGCATCCCCATCAAAAGCATGAGGATATCAGTTAGAGTCAAAAGGGCTTTGTCATATGCAGAAACTGATCCTTGAGCAACCGACAACTTTTGATGTACGTCAGCTAGAGTTCATAAGATCCTTCACTCAATCAGTCGGTATTATTATGGGAATTGTCATAATCTAAGCATTTCACTGAAATCATAGGATATAGCCATTGCAGTGGGTAAGCCATGATCTTCAGTGATTCCGTATTTTACTGCAGAACAGATCCTGAGTTTATACATCACTGTATATATTGGGGAATCAGACAGCCAATTAGTGGAAAAAAATTGGTTCCTAACGGCAGAGCTCTAAAATATCTAGAAACATGCATCCCACTTTCATATGAAGGTGGTGCATAACTACTCCACAATCCGTAGCAGTAAAAATGAAACTGTTAGGAAATGGGGTAAAAGAGTCTAGAGAGGAAGTTACTGTCTTAATGAAAATAACTGTTACAGTTATCTTACCTAGGGTCTAGTATAAATAAAGGGATTTGTCTCCCTTAGGAGTTATAAAAAGAATTGGGCGTTTTGCCTTAGGCTCTTAGGAAGATGGTCTTCCTCTGAGATTGGCTCTTTAGGGTTTGTTCCCTTTTGAAATTTACTGTTTTATTGTCTTAATCTGAGGGTGATTGTTGTTTTTGAGTGTGTTCCTAATTTCGTTGGATTCTGATTTGCCTTTCCCACCAGAGTTCCATTTCGATGGGTCAGAGCCACCAGGATTTCAGCGATCCAACCAAGATCAGGGGGGATATGGCGGTGAAGGAGCACCTCTGATGGTGAAGAAGGTGGAGTTCCCTGAATTTAGTGGGGAGGATGTGCGCACCTGGGTATCAAAGGCAGAACAGTACTTTGCCATCCAAGCGACCAGACCTGTGGATCGCGTGACCACCGCCATGGTGAGCCTAAATGGTTCGGCTCTGAACTGGATAAGGTGGATGAGCCCGTTGGTGGGAAGGTCCACTAACTGCTGGAGAGCTAGTTTTTGAAACATTAGCCTCCATGAATGACAGGATTTTGCTCTTCCAGGAGTTGGCTTGCTTCTCTGCTGGCCTCATTCTGAGCAGCTTGAGACCTCTGCATCTCCTCCTGATTCTTCCTGATCTGACCCAATTCCTCCTCTAGGGCAATCACTCTCGCATCCAATTTAGCCATAGCTCACAAAAACGCTCTCAGAAACGCAATTTACATCCACCCTAGTCTTTATAACATAAGATCCTTCACTCAATCAGTCGGTATTATTATGGGAATTGTCATAATCTAAGCATTTCACTGAAATCATAGGATATAGCCATTGCAGTGGGTAAGCCATGATCTTCAGGGATTCCGTATTTTACTGCAGAACAGATCCTGAGTTTATACATCACTGTATATATAGGGGAATCAGACAGCCAATTAGTGAAAAAAAAATTGGTTCCTAACGGCAGAACTCTAAAATATCTAGAAACATGCATCCCACTTTCATATGAAGGTGGTGCATAACTACTCCACAATCCGTAGCAGTAAAAATGAAATGCAATTTACATCCACCCGTCTTAATACCAAGAATAATCCTAACTATCTGTCAATATTCAGCTAATCACCCCGATCAACTACCTCAATTCGTCCTCTTTAGCTATCCCAACATGCTCATCAGAGGACTGGGATTTTAATTGCTTCATTGATTAAATTCTTCATCTTGACTATGATTCCACAGTAAGTGAACATCATAGCAGATATCTCTTAAAAGGATACTATTATATCTTAAAAGTTCAGTTATGCAGATAATTTACAATTAGCCTTTATGAAACAAATTTGTCACTGAACCAAATCTACCTACAAGAAGGAAACTTGATGGTTTCAAAGTTTGAATGTAGAGAAAACAACCTCCATTCTTGCTGAGATGAGTAACAGAAATGAGGCATAAATCTTCAATAATAAAGGCATAGGCATTATGAGACATAAGAACATATAAATTCCAGAGATAACAATTGTTAATCGAGGCATAGTATTTCAACCGTCAATCAAGACATAACAACAGTATAATTCCAACAGTCAATTGAGGCATTTTATTACCTTAAATTTCATCCGTCAATCAAGGCAATTATTACAGTAAATTCCAGCCATCAAATGTCAACCGAGGCATTATATTATTATAACCTTCAAAACCAACCGTCATCCGTCAATCAAGGCATTATTACAGTAAATTCCAGCCAAATGACTCATTATAACCGTCAACCGAGGCATTATATTATTATAACCTTCAAAACCGTCATCCGTCAATCAAGGCATTATTACAGTAAATTTCAGCCGTCAAATGACTCATTATAACCGTCAACCGAGGCATTATATTATTATAACCTTCAAAACCAACCGTCAATGGAGGCATTATAACCGAAAATTCCAGCCGTTAAACTAGACATAAAAACGTCAGATCAAGGCATAGCCAAATCACAAATCAAATTGTTAGTTGTTGTCAAATCCTAGTGTCAAACATGGGCATAAATGAGGCATAGATCTCGAACAATAAAAGTATGAGCATTCTTAGGCATAAGAAAATGTAAAATTGAGATAAATTGTTAATCGGAGCATAATAACTGTAACAGTTGAGGCATAAGTGCACAACTTGCCATCAAATCCGACACTGAGGCATAATTAAACCATCCATCCAACTACGAACATGTCCTAAAAATTGTCAAATCCAACAAAAAATCGAGGCATAATAAACGCAAATTCCAACCGTCAATCAAGGCATTATAAACATCAAGTCGAGGCATTATAAGTCAAATCCAACAGTCAAACGAGACACTATAACCGTCAAACCGTCAATAGAGGCATGATAATCGTAAATTTCAACCGTCAATCGAGGCATTTTAACCATCAAATCCAACCATCAATTCTAACCGACAAACGAGGCATTCTAACCGTCAAGACAACAGTCAATCGAAGGCATTATAACCGTCAAATCCAACCATCAATTCTAGCCGACAAACGAGGCATTCTAACCGTCAGTCAAGGCATTGTAACCGTCAAATCCAACCATCAATTATAACAAAAAAACGAGGCATTCTAACCAGTGGAGGCATTATAGCAGTAAAAACAACTGTCAAGCGAGACATTACAACCGTCGAATACAATGGACAGATAAGTATCACAAACTAATCGAGGGAGTTTTTACTGAGATGGTTTTAAAAACGTAAATGCAGTATAAACTAAGAAAATAAGAAAGCTAAAAAACAATGCGAAGAAGGGTCAATCCATTGCAGCGAAATAACCAGCCTCGCTATTCAAATTAGATTTTTTTTCCGATGCAGAATCAATCAGTAAGCGAAAAAAAGTTAAGAAGCATAAAAGGATAATCAAAGTGACTGAAATCTAAAAACTGTGAGATCGAGAGAGAACGATTACTCAGCTGTATAGGAATCGAATATGAAAGTCATCAGAACTTCAGAAAGGAAATTAGCAAAAACAAATTGAAAACTGGATAGAGATACGAAAAACTGAAAAAGTAAAACCGAAGCAAAGGGCAGATCGACCGAGAAGGAAATTTCAAATTTTTATATATAGGAATAAAGAGCGAGAGATTGCGACGAGATGGTGATGGATTTAGAGATTAGGCGGTGATGGAAGAAGGATGTGAAGAAGAGAACGAAGCGGTGAAATAAAATTTTGAGGCGGTGACCGAAAATTGCCGTTGCAAAATAACAGCTGACAATCACTAATATTTCACCGTCAATTTTAAGCAGTATATTTATTTCCAAAAATTACCCTTATACTCCCACGAGTGATTACGGACAACAACAAGGCTATTTATGTCTTTTTTCCGCCTCTAACATTTAAGGACCCATTTGTTATTTTCCCTAGTCCGTCGTCGCTCACAAACTCGATTACATTCGTCTCCCGCGCTTTCTGTGAAGAAGTAAAGGTTGAAGAAGCATCCCGTAGCTCGTTCGCTCAGGGGAGGAAATGGCGAATTCAGAAGAGCTCGTTTCTGGGTTTAACAGAAAGAGGGCCGACGGAAACGACAGGAGTCATATGCCCAAAACCCTCCATAAGAAAACTCGACACATTAACAATTTAACCAAACTCACTACCGCTTCTTATGTGCAGGTTTTACACCACTTTTTTGTATCTTCCTTTTTATGTTATGAATTTGTTTGGGGTTTTCGTTTGACCGGGTCTTTTTCGATCGATTTTGGAAGTTAGGGTTTTAATCGAATCTGAATTTGATTGTCACTAATTGTTGGCATTCAGATCATAGGAACTGGATTGGATACACAAGATACATCTCCATCGGTCTTGCTTTTCTTTGACAATCAAAGGATTGTGTTCAATGCAGGAGAGGTAATCGTTACCTTACCTGAGATTTGCATTTTTATCTTTGTCATCAGGTTGATTTTCTATCGGTCAACCAAGCAATTACTTATGTGTTTGGCATGTTTCAGCAATCTGTAGTGATTGCATTTCTTAAATGAAATGAAGAATTTGTTTCTGTACCTAAACTTTGTATAATAATTGCTGCAGGGGTTGCAACGATTTTGCGTCGAACACAAGGTTAAATTGTCCAAGGTATTTTTGTTTCACATCTTCATTTGAGAATGACTGATGAAGCGTAGGGGCTTTTGCTTCTAAAAGACAGTAATGGTGGTATAATATTTTCAGATTAATCACATACTTCTTTCTCGTGTATGCTCAGAAACCGCAGGTGGCCTTCCAGGTTTGTACTTTGAATGAATGACTTTTTTTGAAAATATTCTGAACTCGGGTTTTTGCTATTTAAGTTTGTTTTTTATACTCTTAGGTCTTCTACTCACATTGGCTGCTCTTGGGGAAGTGGGATTGTGTGTAAGTTCTTCTCCATGTAGCCACTCATAATTCCTTCCATACTGTCGTTTAACATTATCGTCATCATTCTTGTGGTGAAGGTGAATATTTGGGGCCCTTCAGATCTCAATATACTCGTTCAAGCAATGAAGTTATTCGTTCCTAATGCTGCAATGCTTCATACTAAAAGCTTTGGACCTTCTTCGGACGCTGTTTGGGATAAGCATCAATTTTCAGGAGCCATTGAGCTTATCAATGATGAAGTAGTTAAAATATCAGCCATTCTGTTGCAACCGATATACTCGATGGGTTTAGAAAAAGGAAAAGATGAATTGTCAGTTTTAAACCCTGGTAAGCTGTCTGTGGTTTATGTCTGTGAGTTGCCTGAAGCTCAGGGGAAGTTTTACCCTGAGAAGGCAAAGGCGCTCGGACTGAAGCCTGGGCCAAAATATCGAGAATTGCAGCTTAATAAGTCTGTTAAATCAGATGAAATTGATATCATGGTAAATTTACTGAACATATAACTTTGAGTTCTATTCTCTTTAACTGTGTAGAATTGTTCACAAGTCTATTGATTACTGCTCTTTCAGATTCACCCAAGTGATGTGATGGATCCTTCTTCTCCTGGTCCAATCATACTTCTTGTTGATTGCCCAACAGAGTCTCATTTTCAATACTTGCTGTCTTCTACCTCGCTCAATGCTTACCATGCCAAGGTGACCTGTGTAATTCACTTTAGTGCCTCCACTGTTGTAAGAACTTCCCAGTATGAGAAATGGATGAGTAGGTTTGGAGATGCACAGCATATTATTGCAGCACATGAAAGGTATGTTTTTGAATCTCCTCCACGATTCATACTCTCTTCTTGTCTTTGTGCTTCAGTTTCATTGCTTTGTTTGCAGAAAGAATGTCGAGATCCCTATTCTGAAATCTAGTGCTAGAGTCGCTGCACGGCTTAATTACTTGTGTCCACATTTGTTTCCATCTTCTGGGTTTTGGTCTATTGATCACTCTAGTTCTTCAGATGAGGTTTGTTCCTAGTTAATATATGGTTTGAATGATTGAATTGGATGTGATTTTTATATTTAAAATTATTTTCGGTGATTATAGGAGTTTCAGGGAATTTCTGCTGAAAATCTCATGAAGGTAAAAAAACTAAAAACTTACTTTGCATATTTTTTGCCCCATATTGTAGGAATGAAAAAATCTTTGCCTTAAACTGGTGCAGTTCAATCTGCGAGCTCATGCGCAACTGGGTATAGACAGATCTTGTATACCTAGTTTCACATCCCAAGAAGAAATCATCCACGAATTACTCGAAGAAATTCCGGAAATCAAGCATGCTGCAGAACAAGTTAGAAGCTTTTGGGCTGATAAAACAAAAGAAAAGGATATTATATCTTTAGAATGTGACGATGCCTTGACAGCAGAGCCATGGTTGAATGAAAAAGATCTTCCCAAGTGCCTACAAAACATCACGAGGGAAGACGCCGAGATTACTCTTCTAGGAACAGGCTCAATGCAGCCTTCTAAGTACCGGAACGTAAGTGCCATCTACATCAATCTTTTCTCAAAAGGAAGCTTGCTTTTGGATTGCGGTGAAGGAACTCTGGGCCAACTCAAACGACGGTAACCCATTCATCAAGCATTTTTATTTTTATTGTTATTCAAGCATTTCTAATTTTTCCTCTTTCAAGCATTTCTAATTTTTCCTTTTTCAAGCATTTCTATTTTCTATGATCTAAAAACACAAAATTTACATTGGCATTTTATATATTGAAAGCATCTTGACTAGTTGGCTATGACCTAAGGGTATTAATTTTTCTTCTTCAAGATTTGGGATAGAGGGTGCTGATAGTGCTGTGAGAAGTTTGAGGTGCATCTGGATTTCTCACATTCACGCTGATCACCATGCGGGTCTTACTCGAATTCTTGCCCTGAGGCATGATCTACTGAAGGGAATTCCCCATGAACCAGTATTTGTTGTGGGTCCCCGGCGGCTGAGAATTTTCCTAGATGTATATAGTAGACTTGAGGATTTAGATATGCAGTTCCTTGACTGTAATTTCACAACAGAAGCTTCTTGGGATGCATTCGAGAGGTTAGAGTCGAGAATGGAACAATCTTCCATGGAAAGTTCAAAAGATGCTGAAATTACTCAGACGAATATTGATGACTCTGTCTTTGTTGTTTTTCCTATTATGAAGAAATTTGTGAAGTCTCTACAAGAGGCCGGTTTAAAGGATTTGATTAGCTTTCCTGTGGTGCATTGCCCACAGGCATTTGGTGTAGTCCTCAATGCAACTGAAAGAATCAACCGAGCTGGTGACGTAATACCCGGGTGGAAGATTGTTTACTCGGGGGATACGAGGCCTTGTCAAGAGTTGATCAAAGCATCTTGTGACGCGACAGTTCTTATACATGAGGTAAATTAGCTAATATTCAACTAGAGTTGGCAATTTGGTCATTCTATGAAGTGTTATTCTTCTGCCTTTACTTTTCCTAGATCTTTCTGAAACATCCTATCAACTTGCTCGGGATAAGGTTGTTGTTGTTGATTGTTTTGAATATCATGCTCATTGAAGTCGGGTTTCTTCGGGCTTTTCAGTTTTTTCAGGTTTATGGTCTAGTTAAACGGTTCTTTAGAATCTGACTAGGTTTAAGAATGTTTTGGATTTGGCTACCTTTTTTGAATTTTGCAAGCGGGTTTGGAATCAAAATGCTATCATCTATTGACATTACGGATTTATGATGATTCAGGCGACTTTTGAAGACAGCATGCTGGATGAGGCAGTGGCCAAGAACCACAGCACAACAGGGGAAGCCATACAAGTGGGAGAGTCAGCTGGTGCGTACCGAATCATCCTCACTCACTTCAGCCAGAGATACCCGAAAATTCCCGTTTTCAGTGACGCCTACACTCACAATACTAGCATTGGATTTGACTTGATGAGCGTTAACATGGCCGACCTCCCCATTCTTCCCAAGGTTCTTCCTTTCCTTAAACTTCTTTTCAGAGAGGAAATTCCAGTCGATGAAGAATCTGACGCCGTCTCTGCAGCTTTGTAGTCATTATAACTTGAGCTTAACCCTACTCTTGAAAGTCTGTATTTGTTCATTGCAAAATGTGCAGATAGATAGGCGGTATCTACAGTGGATGTTATTGTTGTTGAGATATAGATAGAATCTTGAACATACCGCATAATTCTTTTGCTTCTTTGAATAGCAGAAGTTTATATGCATCCCTTGACAGTGCAGGATTTGAATTTGGAAAAAGTTGGAAAAAAAGAATGTGAAAGAATGTACAATTTTATTCATATACAGGAATCAATGGGATATGTTAATTGTTATTGATATACCAAGAAATTGGCATTTTCCATGATCTGCAAACCCATTATATGTAACAAAACTTAGCAGCAAAAAAAAAGTCCTATAAAGATGCATTACGCCTCTGATTGCCCGATAATAGATGGACGTCGATCAAACTACCTAACACGTTCTTCAAGGCGCAATGCCAGGTGAGGTTTGACAGAAGGCCGTTGAGCTTGGGTGTTGAACTATGACTAAAATGGAGTCTTTTGATCTATTGTCTTGTGAAACAGAAGTCGGCTGCAATAAAATCAAATGGAAAATAGAGAGGATTAAGAATTGATTTGGTTTGGTTACACTTCAGAATTTGTTGATGTGTCACTTACCACTCCTATGTGCCATTCTTGACTGCAAAAATCTCTGAAGGATTCTGCATCCATTGCCTGTCAAAAATAAAGAGGTCAGATATCAAAGAAATAAGTTGATGAGTTAGACTGCAAGACGTGTAAACTCACAATGCTGTAGATTGGAGGAACCGTTGCTCCACCCTTGGACTTGACGTTCGGCATAACTGAAAACCGAGGGGCCAAATTCCGAGCTCGGAATGTCCATCTGCAATGAGTAAGGCAGGTTAAATTTAGAAAGTACGAATCAAAAACAAGAATTTAAGGCGAGTTTCATACGTACCCGATGTACAAAAATATACAAAAGTGCGCCCATTCTCGAACTAGTAGGCGAAACCAGTAAGTTTCAACTGAGTCATCCATGTTGATATATATCTGTAAGAGTATAACAACACTGATTATCACAAAGACGACTGAATAAAATCTCCATTTTATCAGGGCACGTTCGTAGTTCTTACTGCGGTTTCTGCTAAGGCCATAAGCTGCATTGCAACCTGAAATTTCCTACATGATGGATGAGAAAATTGATCAGTCAAATTCAGAATGCAGTAAAATTTTAGTTTTAATTGAGATAAATTCCAATAAGAGACATACTTGAACATGATATACTTCAGATGCACCGCGTCATACAAGATGTGGATATCCTCGTGTTCTATGACACTCAATTGTTCTTGTAAAGCCAACAAGTTTTGAGATATATGGCGAAAAATTAGGGAGAAAGAGACGGTGTAATTGAGCAGCAACAGAACCTAAAAACCAAAACATCATCCTTAATTGTTGTATTTAAAGAATTTTATTCCAAAGGGTATGCAGAAACTTACAGTGAAATACGGAACAGAAGCTTTATAACCAATCAGAGTCAGATAAAAGAGGCAACCGAGCAGAGCGGTAACGCGTCGTTCTTGAGCTGAAAGATGCTCACACATGATGCAGTAGCCATGAGATATTAGAAGGAAGGACACAAAAGAGGCTGTCTGAAATAGGATTCCGGTTATATACACTCCAAATGACATCCATAGAGAACATGTCTGTGAGTAAAAGCATGAATACCTGAATTATTCAACCATTTCAGAGTTAGAATTAGAGATTTTCTGCATAAAGCATGAACAAGAAGAACATAACATACCAAAAGAGGAATGATAATGATAACTGCAGAGTTTTGATGAGTGGAACAGTTGCAAGCATCCACTGCAATCTATTTGTCTGTTTCCATTAACACAACAAATAAAACCATCAATCAGATGATTCACATAATAAATCCACAAATCAAATGTAAATTTAAGTCTCAAAATAAAACCCTAGAACATCTGACAATCATTTCATATCAGTAGTGAGAGAGAAACGGACCTCAAAATTGCGGTTTCGCCAGGTAATAATCGTCCAACAGAATGCGGAGACGCACCATATCGACATCAGCGCTAAATAGACCGCCGGCAATGGCCGATACGCCTCTGAGAGGTCTCCGGCACCGCTGATCTTCATCGTCTCCGTTCTATCGTCCGTCACCCCCAAATTTACAAATAAAAATAAGGAATGCAAGATGAATGGAACGAGAATGATGAGAATTGCAACGGAAAGCGAGAGGAAGAGGAGATGTGGCTATGGAGGAGGGGAAAAACAGGGGATCTCTGAATGCGAAAATGGCGAAGAGCACGTCCACAACGTGTAATTTTTGGAGTAAGAGATTTTTTGTGCATTTATAAACTGATTTTGCTTTACTACTTTACCACCTCAATAACTAATCTACTAAAACTCTGCAATTTATTGGTTTAACTACTTTTTCATACAAAAGTCATACTAAGATTTTAGTATAAACTGCTAAAATTAGACGATGGTCATATTTTTTTACTGACAAATTATTACTGTTAAGGAATATAATAATTAGATTAAACTATCTAAAATAACAATCATGCATCTCAATTCTAACCAATATGTACATAAATAATAACGATATCTATAATTTACAAACATACTCGTAACTCAACAATATAAACAACTCTTAACGTAGGAAAAATGAACAGTTCGCGTTCACAAATTACACGTCAATGTTCATAATCTGGGTCATGAAATTTTTTTAACATTTTCGGTGAGGGACACGGTGACATACTTGTAATTACAACAATTTTTATTTTATTTTTCAAAATCACCTCAAAATTTTTTAATAGCCCAAATTATGAACATTAACTTGTTACATGTGACGCAAAATTTTTTACTTTTCCGTTTAAGCCTTATTCTCTCCTAGACTTTTCTAATATAAAAGGAAGCGTAATGTATTTAATCTTAAAACAGAGTTAGATGAACTAAAAAGTGCAAGAAAAACCAATTATTAATTATTATAGTGTACGTAGTGTAGTAGAAATTATATTGAAGTGAACTTGTCCAACCAAACCACCAAACAGCCCAACCACAATTAGTTAAAGTTTTCCCGCTTTTTTTGGTTGATTTCATGGTGATGCACGCAATTTTATATTATTTTAATGATGTATTTAGAAAAGGGAAAAAAGGAAATTAAAGCTTGTCATTTTCATAATGTTGAAGTTTCTTGTTTCTTCTTCGAAAAGTAAGGCTGGAGAGTCAAACGTTTCAATTTAGGTGACATATATTTTCTGTTACTGTGTTATAGATTGGAAATTTTAAATGCATATTAAAGGTTTGAAATTTTAAATGCATATTAAAGGTTTGAAATTTAAAAACTGACGCATTTTTTCAAACCTACAAGCACCCATAAGTCAATTATTTATTTCCAAGCAATCTAAAGCTAAGATATCCGAAAGTTTTATCTGATATGCGATGGACATATACATTATAACTTATGTGCATAAAATGTGGGAATGAGTTAATGAAGTGTGCATCACCAAAATTGCATACGCGAGTCACAACGTTTGTATATAAGTTATAACGTATGTGTGATCGTCCACAATCATCATCTAACTCTTCATCGTTAGGATATCTTTTCCCTACGATTCTCTTGTACTCGAAAATGTTTCTCAGGATCCGTTGATAGTCTGCATTTATTTTAACCATAAAGACGAAAGTGTGTCATTCTCAAGATCGTTTGCGATTTTTTGACATTTATATTTAATGTAATATAAGCATTGAGCTAAATAATATTCATTTAGATTTATGTATTTTTTTTTAATCACTTATGTTTCTAGACTCTCTTCTAAATTCTGTTGCTAAGCAAATCTTACTTTTATCATGTCATCTCTTTCTTTAAGAATAAGATATTATTTTATGTGAATTTAAGCCCTTAATTTAAATTATTCAATACTATATTTGCTTTTAGATATTTTATTACTACGCAAGATAATGTTGAATTGCCCACCTCATATTATTCAATTATTTTACTCTTGTTATAAGTGGTTTAATAGCTTAATTGTAGTTGTTTTTATGTATCTTATGGTTAGATAATTATTCTACTCATGTTTTATGTAATACTTATTCGTTTTCCAGTCATTTTCTTTTTCGTTTGATGTGAGATTGTAATTTCTCGTATCGAAATATCTCCATATCGAAAAATTTTCTGTGTTTTCAGATAACAAGTATTCAAAGTAAAAATTGTAAACTATACATCGTTTAAAAGCTTATATTGTGATAAAGATTAAGTGCATCTCAAACATCATACATCTATAATTCATAAGTGAAAAGATTCTCGATTTCAGGTTACTCTTTATAGAAATTACCGACCTGTATTTAACATAGCATAATTCATAATGAAAAGTGTAACGAGATGAAAAGATTGTAATGTCATAATTATTAGTCAAATTAATAAATATTTGTGAAAAAATAGTTTATTTTTCATGTATAGGCTACGATTTGATGTGTTAAGTTGACTCTTGAAAAAAAATTAGGTTTTTACTTAGGAAATAGGTTCCAAATTAGGTGCAAAATTAGGTTGAAGAAAAGGGGTTTTATGCATATAGAGTCTAGGGATTTTTTGGCACATGTATGTTTATAAACAAATTTCATTTGATAGATTCTTCTTTTGGGGGAAAAATAATTTTGATGCTTTGATTTTAGACTTTTTAGTGTAAAGAAAACATGTAAGCTTAAGTTAAGTGGTTGTGATTTGTCTATAAAGAAAAGTAATAAAAATAACATTATTCTCGCATTTAAATAGTGATAATCAGTTTTATTGGTTTGGTATTAGGTTTTTTTATATTGTCTATTCAGAAGGCTCGAGTTCGATTCATATTGGAAGCATGTATAAAGATATTCATATTCAGAGGGCTCAAGTTCAATTCCTATTCGAGGCGTGTATTGAAATATTGATATTCATACGGGTCTTCCTCTTTGTATGTCAATCAAACCCGGATCTAGACGTAAAGTAGGTTCGTTTACTCGAACTAGATGAAAGATCAAAATAAAATAAAATAAAATAATGATTGTAGTTGTTTCCTTTCGTAAATTAACTCTCCTCCCCAAATTGGTTTATTGTCTTCTCCAATACACAGGTTGTTCTCTTTCGGTTTCGAATTTTTGTATAAATATTGTAAATATGTAATTATAATATTTAGCTACCCTAAACTTTCACCCATCCATATTCCTGCAAAATAGTTGTGTGCATGATAGTTTATTATGACATTGTTCGTGATTTAGTATTCATTATTTTTCTAAATCTCAATTCATCTTTCCTCCTAACTAATAAGTATTTGTTTGGTTAGAGTCTAAAATCATAGGAATTGAAAATCTGCAGGAAATGGAAATGAATATCTGTGTTTGGTTTGAAAAAAATTCTGTGAAAATCATGGAATTTCGATTTCCTGAGATTTTCAATTCCTCCATTATGTGGGAATTGATCTTACCTAGTACCCCTAGGTAATTCACTTTCCCCCATTTTTACACATGAAATCTTAAATTCCTACTACAAATTTTAACCAAACACATTTTCTCAAAATCTCCTATATTTTAATTCTCATGAATTCAATTCCCATGAATTCAATTCCTATGAATTACAATTCTCACATTCAACCAAATGAGCACTAAAACTTTACACAAGAGTATTCAAGAGAAATAAAGATGAGATATATGTAGTAGAAATGGAGAGAGATGAGTTTATGTTAAACAGGTATATTTGTGAGAAAATTAATGATTTTAGCTTTAATTAGTTTTGCCACTTTTGAAAATATACTAAAAATTATTTTTCCGACACATAAGAGAATAGCAGAGAAGTTATGGACGATCTATATAAGAAGTTTTTCATCTTAGGACCTTCATTTCAAGTTTGTAAGATATTGCTCATTTTTACCAATCTAAACTATCAAAGTAATCCTTAATTTTTGTCACATGTCACTTTCTACTAAAACCGTCACATGTCATTTCAAAGTCACATGTCATTTTTCAATCATATTCTTTTTTGATAAAAAAAATCATATAATAGAAAAATTATAAATATGTGTAAATGTTTATTTTAGGATAATTAAGATATGCAAGACACTATGCTTCTTTATTTATATTTTTAAAATTCTCAAACCATATTTTATGTATTTTAATATACAAAAAGTTATTTAATAATTATATAGAAAGATTTCAACTTATAATTCATAAATTTTAAATATTTTAAACTAAATATATTTAATTATTTAAACAATGCTTGATTAATACTCTCTTTATTAAAAATGTTTATCATACTAATTCAAAAACTTTACATTAAAGAATTGATCATCTTTTTACTTTAACTATTTAGGTAATAATTCAAATTAAACAATTATTTCTAAAAGTTAAACTAAATTTGTATGTGGTAATGAACTAAATCTATTTGATAAAATAATTTAACCTAAGTTATTTATATATTTACATTGAAATTATTATTTTAAAAAACCCGTACGAGGTACGGAAAACTGAACTAGTTAATTTGAATCTAGGGTTGATATTGGTTGAATCCTCTATCTAGAGTTTTTAGTAAATTTAGATCTGGTCAAACTAAGGCTTGGGCGAGCCAGGATCCGAGCCAAATGCTAAATTTCACTCATTTAAAAGGATCGGGCTAAACTCTCTAGTTTTAGATGGGATAATTTCGTTGTCCATATTCTTTTATAAGGACAAAACGAGAATCCCTAAGGGCAACCCTGTACAACTCACACAAAAATATTTAGTGTCAAAATCGAGTTAAATCGTACTAAAAGTGGTCTTCTTATATCTTGAATGTACCTAATTTAAGGATTAGTTGGATACTCAAAACATTTTTCTCGTAAGCAAAGTGCTTCAGTCATTGTGTCACCAAGAGAACTTTTAAAAATAGAAATATTTTTTACTATATACAATACAGGTCGGATAAGACGCCCTAAGGGCCATATTACCATACTAGATCCTCCATATTAAAAAAGGGTCGGACATGACCGACTCAAATGGCTTAAACCGCATATCCATATCTTCTCAAATTTTAGGACATATGCTGAGAGGGCCGGCCGGCCAGGCCCCAGTTTGACCTAAGTAAACTCTACCGAAGCTGAATCGTGATGTGCCTATGCATCCCGCATACTACTCACTCCTCCGTCTCTTATATTAAGAGACATTAATTTTTAACACATTTATCAATACAGACTACTAAGCTAAATCGTAGGACGGTTGAAGTGGTCTTCTTATATCTTCTACTTTTTGAATGTAGACTAAAAGTCTTAATTAAGTATCATAATAAAAAAAGGTCGGACATAACCGACTTAAATGGCTTAAACCGCATATCTATATCTTCTCAAATTTTAGGACATGCTGAGAGGACCGGCTGGGCAGGTCCCAATTTGACCTAAGTAAACTCTACCGAAGCAGAATCGTGATGTGCCTATGCATCTCGCATACTACTCACTCCTCCGTCTCTTAATATAAAAGACATTAATTTTTAACAAATTTATCAATACACTGAACTAAGCTAAACCGTAGGACGGTTGAAGTGGTCTTCTTATATCTTGAACTTTTTGAACGTAGACTGAGAGTCTTAATTAAGTATCATAATAAAGTCATTTAACACCAAAATCCACTCAGAATTTCACCCTATACTACTACGAACTACGGATTATTTAATTTGATAAAAAAGTAAAAACATGTCAGTATTAGGGACAACATATTATTTTAAAAGGATACTAGCTTAGTTCTCGCGCCATGCGTGGTTTATACAATTCATATAAATTAAATAATAAGTTTTTTCTTATGTAATTTCATATGATTATGAATTAATATGCTTGAACTTATATCGTTATGTAATTTTAATTTTCTGAATACAGTTACTAAACATCAATAATAGCAAATACGACATTTGAATGAGTTAAATCAAATGAAATCAACATTCTCATAATCTAATAGTGACTAATTAGAATAGGATTAATTTACTCAAATTCGAAATATTTGACTTGAAAACACATAAACTAACAATTAATACTATATTTGATTGTATTATATGTTAGAAAAGTCAATAATACTATTATATTAATATAAAAACAAATCTTATATATAAATAAAAAATATTTATTGACCTATATGTGTCGCTACCCTATTTTCCTTTGTACAACAGAAGAAAACCTATTTTCATTTTGTGTTTTCTATCAATACTATTTAGATTTGGAACACAAAGATGATGGGGGCAGGTTTATTAGGAGAAGTTGCCACAAACTCTTCATAACCCTTAAAAATCATGGAAAGGGTATTTGTTTACTATTCAGTCAACATTATCCACATTCTAGATGTTTTTTTCTGCTATTTTATGTACTGCGGAGTACTAATAAGCACCCCTTAATTTAAGAGCGTTGTTTTTGTTTTATCTTAACGAAATATTTTTTTTTAACTAACTTTTGAGGATATAAATCGGTCAATAATATTTATGTGTACGTGACTAGTGAGGATATATAAACAAATGAATATCTAAGTGGATATGAGTACGAGACAATAGTCTATACAAATTTTATGAACTATTTGTGTCCAATACACCTTTTACTGCTAAATATTAAAATAGTAAACCTGTTTATTAAACCCTAAATAAATACCCTTCATATCCAGCACTGTCGGATCTCAATTTCTCCCTTTACCAAACCTCAAGCTCCCCAGCCTCTCCCTCTCCGATCATACTTCGTTATCCACCGTCTTTGCACTCTCTTCCCGCGCTGCAACTTTCTCCTCCGACGATATCTCTCTCTCGAATCGGTAACAAGCGAGTAGTTAATGGCGACTCTAGAGGTGTTCGACGCCGTGGTCGCGGCCGCTACAGTTAGAGAGCTTCGGAGCGCGTTCGACGACGGAAAAACAAGGAGCTACGAATGGAGAGTAGAGGAGTTGCAGGCGATGAGAAGAATGATTGAAGAACGCGAATCGGAAATTGGTGAAGCTCTCCGTTTGGACCTCGACAAGCCTGAATTCCAACGCATCCTTTGAGGTTTCTTTCTGTTAAGTTTCAATCAACTCTCGCATTCAGATCTAGAAGCTCGGATAATGCTTCTCCCCAATTTTTCCTACCCGAATTTTGCAGATTTTAGCATCTCTGATTAGCTCTAACAGCCACAGGAATTGGCCGATTGGAGGTTTAGTTATGTGGAATTGAAGGATTTATTACTGAACTAAGCGTTGATGAGTATTGATTCGGATACAGTGATTGGAGGTAGACATCGGAACATTTATTTTCTTATTGATTTTTCGAATTTATTTGCTTTGATACTTTGCTTATAATGCTCATTTTTCACTAAATTCAGAATAATCATTGTCTACGTTCTTTGAATTGGAGATTTATGGATGACTATGAATGAACAAATTAGGCTTGTTCACTGTGAACGTGTGGTGGGCATTGAAATAGGATTTCTGTGGGGACAAGAAATTTGGATACTGCAGTATTGATTGCAGTATTTGGATATGTGGTGTCCACTTATCCAACACTACGGAGAGCTGAGTTCGTTTTGGAGCGTTCATAATATAACCTCACTGGGCACTATGGAGGGACTCCAATATTGCACTGCATAGACCAAGTTTTTCCATTCAAATTAAAATGTATGCTGCTATTTCCCTTCTTGACAAAATAGTTTCTTGCTGGACCCACGGGGACATGCTACAGAACATTGATGACACTAGAAAGCAAGTAAAATCTTGTAGACAAGATGTTGCTATTGATTGCAGTATTTGGATATGTGGTGTTTCGTTGTTTTTTCTTCTTAGCTATGTGCTAAGATTTTACTTGCTTTCCAGATGAAGTGGATTCCTTCCCTAAAGCGATAACAACATTTCTCCCAGCAACCTCCAGGATTATGCATGATAATGAGTGAATTTAGGAAATTTGACAGTGTTGACAAGGATTATGCATGGACAATGCAGTTTGTTTTAGTGTGTAAAAAAAATTAATGTGTTGACAATGTTGACAATTTTGTAATATTACTAGTGTTGTATGTTCTTGACCGTTTATTAGTCGTGCAAACAATTTATTTATTTGGGTTGACAACTTATTTAGTCGTGTTGACAACTTATTATTCTTGTTGACAGCTTTGTTAAAAATTTTGTTGACAACTGTGTTAAAAGTTTGTCGACAACTCTGTTAAAAAATTTGTTGACAAATTTTGTTGACATATTTGTTATAATTTCCATGTCAGCAAAGGGTTATTATTGGTGTTGACAACTTATTATTCTTGTTGACAACTCTGTTAAAAACTTTGTTGACAACTCTGTTAAATTTTTTGTTGAGAGCTCTGTTAAAAATTTTGTTGACAAATTTTGTTGACAACTCTGTTATAATTGTCACGTCAGCAAAGAGGTATTTCCATATAACTTAAAAAAGTAATGCAAAAACTTAAAAAACATTACAGTTTTGGGGTGTTTACCCAAAAACTGGCAAATTTCATTAGGTAATATATCGGTGCAGATTATCACTAGAAAATATCTTCATTCTGAAAATTTATTTATTTGTAAAAAAAAAGAAAAATTATTGTGGCAATTTTCTGACTCTTTTATCTTTAAGACCTCTTTTAATCATCTTAGTTCAATCTCTCTCTTAAAACATCTATCTTATATATTAAAGTCGAGTTTTTTTAAGCTCTTAGAGTGAGTTTATGAAAGTTGTTAGACTATTTATTTATTTATTTTTAAAAACATTATTAACATATTAACAAATAACATTAAGAAAAATAAAAACATTAATTTGGAGAAAATTATTTTCTAAATTTAAGTAAACTTAATCTATCTAATTATTATTCATCTGTTTTAATTTTAATATATAATGAAATTTGAAGCAGATATAATACTATAAATATCTAACCATGTTAAAGAATAAAAAGAATTTAATAAAACTCAATATTAATTATATTCTTAATGATCCACTAAAAATTTGATAGTTAACCAATGAAAAAACACATAAATATATTTTATGTATTATAGATATTTTTTGAGGTTTAGCAATATAAAATACTATAAATTATATAAAACGTATGTCAAAATCGATTATAAAATTATTATTAAGTAATTATATAAACATATCCCCGTGCATGGCACGGATCTTGCACTAGTTAAAGGAGTATGTTGAAAAGAATTAGCCACTTGACGGTTCATCTGTTTGACATGTGGTTAAGTGTGAATCTGATGTAATCTTCCTTTCTCTTTTTTTCGTTTTAATAGGTGCTCTCCCTCCCACGATGTCAAGCCGCTCCATCAAAATCTCCCAATCTTCTCCACGTTTAGAGTAACTTCCTCCTCGGCAGTAACAAAATCTCACAAGAACAAAAAGTGTTCGTCTTCCTCTCTTGTTCTTGTATACTTGATTCATGAATTTGGGGCTATCATCGACAACCATGATACGACACAGTTTTGTAAGTTTGTTTCTAGTTAGTATTGTGTTAAGTTGTTTTTATAGTCTCTCCTTGTATGAGAGGTGTCAGTCCTGTCTAATGGTGTGTGGTTTTCAGTCCCCTTTAATGGTGGGTGGTTTTCAGTCTTCTCTAATGGTGGACGGTTTTCAGTTTCCTTTAATGGGTGATCGTTTGAAGTCCTATATTGGAAGAGATGCAAACAGTGGATTACAACGAAAGTCAATTTCTCTTATTTTATCTGGTGAATCATACCATCTTCCGCTTCAAGACTATGGTGAATTGATAGACCCTTTGGTAGATTGTTGTATATGGATGATCGTTTGATCTTGTAACAAAAATTTGAATTCATCCCCAATTTCAAGATGAACCCAAA
Organism: Oxyria digyna; assembly: GCA_029168935.1. Taxonomy (NCBI): domain Eukaryota; kingdom Viridiplantae; phylum Streptophyta; class Magnoliopsida; order Caryophyllales; family Polygonaceae; genus Oxyria; species Oxyria digyna. Next base: position 10,132,867 of record JAPVLV010000010.1, on the reverse strand, counting down.
CTCCTAATTTAGTATGAATTTTCATTAAGAGATAATTCAAATTAAATGACTTGATAATGTTTGTAATTTGTTCAAAACATAAAGGATAAAATACTCATTTCACAATTCTGACGGAAAAGTTAACAGAAGTTAGTCGATGGTGCGATTTTGTAACAAAAAGTGAAACAATAAATAATTTTAAAACGATATTGAAATAATGGGTGATTTCAAATCGACTCAAATAAAAGGTGATTCATGCAAAAATCTCTAATAAAAATAATATATACAGATATATACGTTAACTAAATACGGAGTATATTCTTTCCCATAGTTTAGGTGAGCTAGATTAGTTTTACACAAGTCAAATGGATCTTAGGCTAGGATTCTTAGCCTGCGGCCCTGCACCAATATGCCAATATGTCACCTAGAAAACTAGATCTGACAAACGTGTCGAATGGGTTGGTTTCAGATTCGTATCAATCGGTTCGGGTGGAAAACGGGTTCAGGTCAATCGAGTTAAAAAAAAAATTTGGGTTGATCGGGTTCGGGTCGGGTCGACTCATCGGGTTTCAAATTTTCGTTTTTTAATTGTAATAAAGAAAATAAAATTTTAAATATATTTTTATAATAAAATAATAATAAAATATATTATTATTTTTTAATTTAAATAAAATAAAATATGTGAAAAGTGGGTCCCTTTACGAGTTTCGAGAAGTTCGGGACGGTCAGGGTTTGACTCAACGGATTCGGGTTGAAAACGGATTTGGTCCAAACGGGTTCACATACTTTTCGGGTCGGGTTGAGTTGAGTATTTTTCCGATCGGATCAACGCAAGGAGTTGGGTAATCTTTTAACAGTTGTAACGTTGTGGTTCAGATATACATGGGGTGACTAAAATCACTGGATCGATCATCCATAGTGAGTAGAGAGCCGATGTGTTTGGGGGTAATAGGACTGAAATAATTGAAATCTTATTTTATGTTCATATATCTGAAGCTGATGCAAAATCGTCTGTTTATGTTCATATATCTGAAGCTGGTGCAAAAAAGAGATGGTCTTTATTAACGCATCTTGCTAAAAGTTTTGAAAAAGTTGTATAATTTTTGTTTAATGATTGCCATTTTTTTAAAGTGGCGTCGATTTCTAAAATGACTTGTTAATTTATAAACAGAGAGAGTAGTGGTTTAAGAGTCTCAATTCTTTGTATGCTTGACCTCTGTGATACGGAGCTTTGACATTCTTTGCGTCATAGGACAACACCTCAAACACATGGACATGGTTTTAGAAACATGTCCTTGCATGTAAATAATAAATAAATAAATATTTGAGAAACTGACAAATCAACCAAAGGAAAAGAAACCACGACCAAATAGCTCAACAGTTTTTCGCACTATTTCCCTCTAAAAATACTAACTTCGAAACACCCTTATTAATCTGCATCAAATAATAATTGATCGGTGTTTTACTTCTAACCTAAACTATACCTTTTAATTGAATAATCACCTAACCAATTTACAACAACATTCCAAGTTTGTAGATTAAAATATTTAGTTAGTGAAAAAATTCACAATGACCCACCTAGAAAAGCCCCAAGTACAACGACAACTTGTACACTTTTATAGCAAAGATAAAAGCATTACAAAACAAAATATTACATCTATAGAAAATCAACAGTTGTACCTCATTAATGATGGATTCGATGATCATAACATTATCATGAAACATTTTAGTCACCACTTTCAAGCAAATGGACAGCAACACTGAGAGAAAAAGGTAGAGAAGTGCAAGTAAACCATAAGGGACACACCACAGTTGAATACTGTAATTAGAATTTCCGTCAATTTTTTTTTTGGTCAAAATTTCTGTCAATATTGATCTTGACTGAATTACATCATCTGTCATTCTTTCCAAGTCAATTTTCTTAACATCAACCACAAATTCCATCCTGTTTACTCACAAAACCTAACTCAAAGAAACAACATTAGAAGCAACGGTCTCCAGTAATGACAACATTCTTTGCACTTGAATCTCATATGAGTGTTGTCTCCAACCTTCTTTGCACTCACATCGTCCTCTTCTTCTTGGAAAAGTGTCGGAAGCTTGGATATTCCTAAAGACGCAGCAAGCAACCTATGTACAAAAACATCTCCAACCAAAAACCAAATCCATTAATTGGATTGAAAGTTTGAAACAAACACTGTCATATAATAATGCGGAAAGTGGAATCCATATCTTTCAAGTCACATTAAGTATTAGACCTGCATATCGCCTAATAGGAGAAGTGAAGTGGGTGTAAAGTGGAGCTGCGAGTCCATAATGGAGGAATTCTGGGGGACTGAGATGTCCACTACAGAAGTATACAACCTGCATTTGCAATATATAGAAAAATCAAAAGGTTACGCTCTGTTCCTAAACAGAAATCTACACCAATCTGCAACGATCCTTTTACCTGGGTCATGCATCTTGTTGCCAGTATACGTATCAGCTTATTGAAGTATGGATCATTACCCTGAAAGCATATTTTCAACATGTCAAATAGAAGGTAAGAAATTTGAAGCAACAAACTTATACCCAATGGAAATAGTAACTGTAGTTTGTAAGGCATGAATGAAGAAGTACGAATAAATAATCAAACAAATTATGGAGAAAAATTCAAGCGGACGTCAATTTTATAGGTCTCTTGGATAGAATTCAATGCACTTAGATAATGATAAACATACCACTGCACGGTCAAGTGAATCAGGCAATGCTTTAGATGATGAAATATCCAAGTCGAGACCAACAACTGCAGCGGTGCGGAGCAAAGGTTCAAGCATTTCTCGGGTTGGACTTGGATGGCGACTGCAATGATTTCCAGCAATCATGCACATAATTTCATTTATTGTAAGAAATCCTTATAGATTGGAAATGATAATTCCCCTGGGTAATCAAATGAACAGCTATGTAGTTAATTTTTAAATCCAAATTTAATGTGTGACTTGAAAGATGCTGTATGTTATTTTCAAAGTCATCTAATGCCAAATCAAACTTGCCTAACACTCTGCTTCATCAGATTAATAGGATTCCATATGTTATTTTCAACAATATACTAAAACTATAGTGCAGTATGGAAATAATTTATGACCTTGTATTACAAAGAAAAAAAGAAATAACAAAGGTTTAGTAGTTTATGCTTCAGGAGTGACGTCTAGAACCAAAGCAGTTGTGAGAGCAAACAAACCTCAACAATGAACATAATGGAAAATGTTTCAATATTTTCTCTGCAACAGAGACATTGGCTGCAAGCATAAACTCTTCAACCATCTGATTTGCTTCTCGAATTTGATACATTCCTGTATAAAAAAGGTCATTCTGTTACAAATGATAACCTTAAGATGTCGGCAGCAACATTAAGCGACATCTGTGGATATGCTCCAAGTACAGACATAATACAACACACACACACACACTACAGGTAGAGCCATGATATCTTTAAAGACTAATCCACCATCAAAAACAGAATAAGTTTCTAAGAGGGTCTTCAGATATGAAGACTTCTCCCCATCTAATTTGAATTTGATCATTCAATAGAAAAAGGGAATTTATTAAAAATTAGAAGTTGCATACCTATATCTAGAGGGTCAAGAGTCTCGGTATCAATTTGAAATTTAACCTCTGCGGATGCAAGAGTCAAAGCTCCTCTCTCAATACGCCTCTGCCTCATTATAAAAAAACACCACGGACTTAAAAGGGTACAACTCCAGCACCCAAACAGAGGAAGTAGTTCAGTAAGTAAAACGTGCCTCCCTATAAAATTCCTCCAAATGGATATTCTAAAAACACCAAACAAAACAATCAACCACAAAAAATCAATAGAGAAACTAATAAAGGAAACATAAATTAGCGGTCTTGTCATTGCCGAGTCATATGAGGTGCAAAGAGAATAGTTGAACCTTTTGTCAAAGGTAAATTGTAGTTTTGATCACATCAACGGTGAAATTAATCATGTTGAGATTTTCGGCAACAAAGTGAATAGAATAGACGATCATACTTTGATTTTCTCTTATTAATGAGCACATCCACCACCACCAGAATTAGTGGTCTTGCCATCACCAACTCATGAAATACTTTGATTGGTTTATGCACTGAAAATAAAACTTCATTTTGCAAGAGAAAAATCATAGCGTTAAATTAGTTTCATTTGATTGATGCAGAGTGATACAAATAAAACAAAAGATCAAGTAACATTACGCAAGCATGAGCGATATTTTCCACTAGGGGATTTGAATTGGCTTGGTTAGAATTCATAAGAAAATCTATTTGATTTTCCTAATCCACGAAAAGTAGAACAATCAACTACACACATATTAGGACCACAAAAAAGCAAGTAACCGTTATTTTAATCTAGATCTTGAATGCATGGTTTAGACTAATTAAGCATATGTTTAAAGAAATCGAATATACAAACTTGTATGCTCAATGAAACCAACTGCAAAGATTAATATATTGTCTTTGGATTTGGATGTCTTGAATTAAAATTCGACTCAATCAGAGGAACCTTAATGCGACTCAATCAGAGAAACCTGAATTTGGACTGGATGAGAGTATGATCGATGAGATCAGATCCAGAGAATAATATATTACTTCTCTGTTTGTTGCGATAATGTCAATTTGATAACACAATCAGAGAAACGATTCAAAACAAATAGGAAGAATTTGATTATATTGAATGTGAATCCATATATTAACACCTTGAAATCGAAAGAGAGAGTGAAATAAAAAAAGGTTAGGAAAGAGAGACCTTCTCGGCCGTCTTGGTGGGCTTCTCGTCCTTCTCAGTCCGACCTCCTTTTTTGCCATGGATCTCGCTCCACTGAAATATGCCCGTCCTCTTCGTTGGATTCACTTCCCTCGGCGCATATCCTCACTTGCCTCCCCACCTTGGATTGCTCGTCGTCACTGTAGCCGACCTCTATTGTGGCGACCTTGCGGTGGGGATGAGCTAGCTAGGTGTTTGATTTGTAACACCACCCAACATTTGTAGGGGAAATTTGGGGTAGACGAAGGAGTTGCAAGTCCCATTACTGCAGGGGTGTAAGGGCGTATGGCAAATTACGGAAGGACAAAAGATGACCGACGGAGGTCGAATTGAATGAAGGCAGAGTAACGGGTAGGATGAAGAACAGGTTGAAGGCAAAGCTAATTAAACGGGGAGATGAAAAGGGGGAGAATTGCAAAGGAAGGGGAATATTAGAGGTGGGCTGGATAATTGTTTATTTATGTTAAGAATGTTAATGTGGCCCATTCAAGTTGTGCTGATTTCAAACATTAAATTTAGGTTGTAGTATTTATTGTTTGAAATTTATTTCTGATTATTTAACTTTATATTAGATTAAGATTGATGGTTTAAGAAAGTAATGTCAATTGAGACTAATTAATGTTAAACTTAATTTTTCTTCTCTCTTTATATCTCTCATTACCCAATCATAGTTGAGACTTATTAAATGTCTAAAAAACCATAACTATGTGCTTAATTGATTAGTATTTCCACCTTTTTCATTTTTTTCCTTAGCTCTTCACCTCTAATCCGAGCACCGTCAACGACTATGTGATTCTGATTTATATACGCGAGATATTCATTTCTTTTTTTAAAAATTACTAAAAAAATACATATATGAAAAAATATCTTAACCATATGAATATCGACAAAAATAAAACGTGTTTGACCCGCGCGAAGCACGGGCAATGACCTACTATATAAATGGTTGATTGTTTCCTTACCAATTACTAATAAATTGACAATAAATTAATTTTTTATACTTCATTCAATCTCTTTTTCTCCCAATTCGTCAAATCAACTAACTGAGTTTTTTCAATGGCAACAAATTTAAATTGACTATTATAGATAATGACTTTATTATAACAATAATTAGTAATTAAACATCAGATATAACTAATATTTAAAATACAGTATGTTAATATTCATATGTTTAGCTAAAAAGAATATCTATTCTTTTATTACATAATTATCATGAATAATATATATAAATTTCAACAAAAGTAAAACGCGTTATACCCGCGCTTCGCGTAGGTGTCCGAGTCTAGTATAAAACGCGACTCTCAAACTACTGAATAATATTATTGCCGGCCTAATTAAACCTAGCTAAGCTTGAACGTATGTAACGTACTCTACCCATATACTCCCTCTCTTTTTATTTGATGTTTCATAATGCTTGTATTTTAGCATTTTTTAATCTATTATATATATATATATATATCTTTTTAGTTTTTTTTAAGCAAACAAGTACAATTTCATTTATAATAAAAGTTTAGGATATTATAATAGATATGTAAATACAATAATTCCAAACCTAGTGAAATCATATAACAATCTTCTTCACTAAAACCAGGAATCTTGTAAATTAGATTAAACGCTTCTGCATACCTTCGTTTTAATATTCGTTGTCTCCATATACAACCATCTATGAAGGTCTTTAAGAGGAAGATAATATGATTTACCAGATAGAATAAGAGAAACTGACATCCGTTGTAATTCAGTGTTTGCATCTCTTTTAGGACTCCAAACCACCCATAAAAACATACTGAAAATCACCATCCATTAGAGGGGACTGAAACCTCTCATACAAGAAGACACTATAAAGACGACTTAAAACAATACTAACTAGAAATAAACTTATAAATTTGGAGCGTATCATCGACAAACAAATCGATCATAGCCCCAAATTCATGAACCAAGTATACAAAAACCAGAGAGTTTTTGTAATTCCTCAATGAATCGTTTTCATGTAACAAGGTTAATATATCTTTTTAGTTTGTAGCAATTTTTAATAAATAAAGAGATTTTTACTGGTAATAGCTTTGAAAATTTAATAAAATATAATAATTAATAGAGAATATATTGTACATTTGTTACTTTTCATATAATAGATTAAAATAACATTTTTTTAAAACTGTCACAAAACCTGTGGTGCTCAGAATATAAATGAAATTGTGGAAGTCTTCTGCACTGACTTTGGCAATAATTAAATAGTGTTAGATCCGTACCTTGTATGGGGCTATATTTTGATTACTTAAACAAAATATATAATAATAATAATTTTGATCAAATATTTTTGTTAATAATGAAATGTTTAAAACCACTTCAACAATGTTTAATATAAAAAATGAATAACAAATTTTTAACTACTAAAATGTAGTTCATAAGTTTGGAACGCTTCTTTATAAATAACATTTGTTGTGTGCGAGGTCGCCTTTCCATTCTTGTCTAAATTCAACATTTTCAAACCGTCCATTCTTGTAACCCTTGACAATCCAACATAAAGTTGATTATGAGTAAATACAGACTTTCGAAGGTACAATCCTACCTGACATAAGGATTGTCCTTGACTTTATTGATTGTCATGGAAAAAGACACAATTGTAGAAAATTGTCGATGTTGAAGGTTCAATGGTAAGGTTGGATCTGATGGACTCAGTAGCATTCAAGGAATGAGAACTATTTGTCCAATAATACGTCCACTGATAGATTTTGCCTCCATCATTTTTGTTCCCAATCTAGTTGTCATCAATATTGGTCCATTGCATAGGTCATTATCTTGGTCTATATTTCGTAGCAACATGAAGGGAAAATGTCAGATTTTGGTGGTTCCGGTTCGTTCACAGACTAAACCCCTTACTCCCCCTACTTTCTGCTTTAATTCATGATTTGGGACATCAGAACATTTGATGTTGTGTAACATATCAAATGAATACATCAGCGTGAAATGCTATATGCACTATAGACTTTCTCTTTATTTTTTTCAGAGGCCCGCCACAAAATTTGTTAAATCGCGATCACACAGTAGCAGACCCTATTTATTTGTCGGTATTAACACAATGAGGTTAAGCCGAATCACATTAAGTATGTCCTCAATTTCCTCATCAGGTGATTCTTTTTGAAAATGTTCTTTAAGTGAATCACATATTCACTATTATACGCTTGGTAAAGCTAGCCTGTAACTCGTTCCATCCTAGCTCACCAAACAAAGAAACACATTTAATTAAGCAAACACCAGTTTCACCACGTGTAATTTTATATAATCTCTTGTTTCTAATTCAAGATTGTTATGGTTTGAATCTTTCTAGAATATCGTGAGTTTATGATATTCTCAATCTCTCACCCATCCAAAATGAAACCTACCCAAAGGCTCAAAAAGAAAATAAATCCAATAACTTTGATTAGTCTTTATAATTGCGCGCAACAGAGATTGATACATCATACAAACATCAACCACGTAAGTCCTTGCTGTTTTTGTAAGATTACTACGAGATTTATGTTCTTAATTTCCTGGCGTGGTTATTGGCAGGAATTGATCGAACCATTAGCATGGGCTCATGAGCGCACACCTTTGGCCAATTTGATTTGATGGCGAGATAAACCCGTAGCTCTTTCCATTGTGCAAGCAAGATTGGTTGGATTAGCACACTTCTCCGTAGGTTATATATTCACTTATGCAAAATGGGAAATTCATGGAAAGTTACAATCTTCATTGCGTAATCTTCACCGCGTAATAGTGCCCCTATACGTCTTCATCGACGTTGCTTTTTAAACAGAAGTTGGTAGAGATGTTAAAATGATATCTTGTAATTTGTCATCAACATACCAAGCAACCCAGTTGAGGTTAATGGATCTCTCACAAAACTAAAAATTAAAATTAAGTTGATAATTATAATAGTCTAAAATTTGTTAGTTTCTTCTCTATAGTCTTCATATCTAGGATGCTTATATATCTTTCTTAATGTCTCAGCAGGGTGTCGTCATATGCATAACATGTGAGAAGGATTGACATATGTTCTATTGGAAGAGACAATATAATGACAATTATAAATTGATGTCCATTAACTTAATTATAAACAAATCGGATCACCTCAATGTCTTTGTTAATGTCAGGAGCAAGTAGCTGATAGGAATTCATGATGTTCTACACAAATGAAAGTTTTAAAATAGAGTACATTTACGAATTCAACATGTGGTGCAGATTGAAGAATGACACACAAAACACCCTGGTAGACATCAAATTAGAAACAATGAGTAGATAAAAATATGTTCAGCTTCGTTCCAAGTAATATCTTGATAGCATCCAATTCATATACCTTAGGACATGCATTTAGGTGTTAGAATGTGTCGTTTTATGGTGTTCTTGAATAGTTTTCTTGTTAGTTTCATTGTTTTGTTGAGTCTTGATGTCTACACAAGTTTATGCGTGTTACAGGTGGATTTGCGGACTTTCGGATGCGGATTGGTGTGTATTGGATGATATCTTGCAACAGGGGAGCTAAAGGACTCGATGAGGGACGCAACGAGCGAGGAAAAGAAGAAAAATGGTTCTGCCCGGTTTGCAACAAACCGTGCAGGATTGCTGCAAACCGTGCAGATCAGCAGAAGATGTGGAAAACGTCCAGTGAAGCGGCACGGTTTGCTACAAACCGTGCAGGATTGCTGCAAACCGTGCAGATCAGCAGAAGATGTGGAAGACGTCCAGTGAAGCGGCACGGTTTGCTGCAGACCGTGCCGATTTGTTACGGACCGTGCGGAAATGCTGTTAATGTGTCTTTTCGTTTCTTCCGACGTTTCTTTATTTGGGGGAGTATATATACGTTTTTAGACCGGATTTGCAGGGAGTTATGCTATCCTAATCGTTTTTAGTACTGAAAAGAACCCTAGTTGTGTTTTTGGGAGATTCCTATTGAAGATTGTTGAAGATTGAAGGTTGTTTCTTGGATTCGATCAAGTATTTCTCTTCTTCTCATCTAATTGAATGATTTTCCTGATTCTTACAATGTTTATGATTGATTTCCTAAGCATGCTAGGCTAAACCCCCATTATCTAGGGTTGGGGAAATCCCAACAATGAATTGGTGAACTTGATGATTGTGTTTATCTAATTTGATAGCATGAGTTCATGATTGATTCAATTCTAGGGTTCTTATTGCAATTGATAATTTATCAATTAGTGTTCAATTAGGTTGAGTCTGAAAGGAGATATCTAATGAACAATTAGACATGGTATGAGTCCGAAAGGAGATTACTATTGTTGGAATTACTAGAATTGAACTTGAATGAATTCGTTTGTTCTCGCGGAATAGTAAGTTATCATAGAAACCCAAGGTTAGACCGAATTTAGCGGAGCACGAAAGTGGATGTTATCTCGGTCTAATCTTAGTTTCTAAGCGCCTAAAGGATCTAGACTTTGACTAGTGATGTGCGAAAGTGATTGCTAGTTGAAGCCTAGATACTTCTACTATCGTCTGAAAGGAGTTAGTTGATATTTCAGATAACTTACCGTCATATGAGCTTATGCTAGATTCTGATAAACACATACGAGTTACCAAGGCATTGTTGTGGGGATCCTTGATTCTAGATAACATCCTCTCATTGAATTTCTTCATATTTGCAATACTTTAATCTTAGTTTAATCAACCAAATCTTTCTACGACTTAGCTTACCGGTTTAGTTACAAAAGATACTACATTGTCCTCGTGGGAACGACACTTGAAAAGCTACAACTGATCCCATACGCTTGTGGGTAGGTTTTTGTCCTATCATATCTATATTATTGAAATCTGCCATAAGAAGACTAAAAAACAATGACACAAAAAAAGTAGCATATACCTAGAAACCAAAATCAGATCCACTGGAAGAGTGTAAAATAGAGATTAACCATGACTTTTGACAAACATATCAGAACAACAAAAATTCTATTTCAAAGTGCCATGAATCAAAATCCAAATAGAAAGGGGAATATAAAAAATAAAAACCAGAAACTTATACAGTACAAATGTTTCTAGAAATAAAAGAAGGATTATCTGATCCCCACACAATTGTTCGTTTCAAAAGAAGAGTGAAAAGACAATTATGAAGATTCACAAGCCGGGTTTAATCTACTATATACGGAGTATATATTAAAGTAAAACTCTCGTCTTAACACATGTCTTTCTCATATTAAATTTGTCACATATCACTCTAATCTTAGTTTTTGCGACACCATATATATTAAATTTCATATTTTTATAAACTTCAAATAACATAGTAACATGTTTCCTAATATAGAATACACAAATCAATCATTCACAACATGTGAGGTAAACCTGTAGCTCTTTCCATTGTGCAAGCAAGATTGGTTGGATTAGCCCACTTCTCCGAGGTTATATATTCACTTATGCGGCTTTCTTGATTGTTTCTACATCCGGAAAATTTGGTTAATCTTCTAATGTGTTGTATACGCGATAATCTCATTTTCTTCGATGTAGAAGGGTGTCCGCTTTTTTCTATTTTTACATCTAGGATCCGACTTTTATCATTGATGTTAATAGGAACAGAACCTTTATGGCAAGTAAAAGTTTGATTCAGAATATTATTTGATTCGTCGATCCTCAAAGAAAGAAATAAGCAAAGTTACGTCATTGAATGAGAAATAGGAAATTCATGGAAAGTTACAATCTTCACTGCGTAATCTTCACCGCGTAATAGTGCCCCTATACGTCTTCATCGGCGTTGCTTTTTGACCGAAAGTTGGTAGAGTTGTTAAAATGATATCTTGTAATACGTCATCAACATACTATGCAACCCCAGTTGAGGTTTCTGGCTCTCTCACAAAATTAATAATTAAAATTAAGTTGATAATTATAATAGTCTCAAATTTGTTAGTTTTTCTTCTCTATAATCTCCATATCTAAGATGCTTATATATCTTTCTTGATGTCTCAGAAGGGTGTTGTCATACGCATAACATGTGAGAATGATTGACATATATTCTATTAGAAGATGCAATATAATGACATTTATAAACTAATGCACATTAACTTAATTATAAACAAATCGAATCACCTCAATGTCTTTGTTAATGTCAGGAGCAAGTAGTTGATAGGAATTCATGATGTTCTACACAAATGAAAGTTTTAAAATAGAGTACATTTATGAATTCAACATGTGGTGCAGATTGAAGAATGACACACAAAAAACCCTGGTAGACATCAAATTAGAAACAATGAGTAGATAAAAATTATGTTCTGCTTCATTCCAAGTAATATTTATATTATTGGAAATCTGTCATAAGAAGAATAAAAAACAATGACACAAACAAAAAAGTAGCATAGCTAGAAAACCATATCCACCGGAAGAGTGTAAAATGGAGATTAACCGTGACTTTTGACAAACATCGCCACAACAACAAATTCAACAACAAAAATTCTATTTCAAAGAGCCATGAATCAAAATCTCAATAGAAAGGGGAATATAAAAAATGGAAACCAGAAACTTATACAGTACAAATGTTCCCAGAAATAAAAGAAGGATTATCTGATTCCTACACAATTGTTTGTTTCAAAAGAAGAGTGAAAACTGAAAAGACAATTATGAAGATTCGCAAGCCGGGTTTAATCTACTATATACGGAGTGTATATTAAAGTAAAACTCTCTTCTTATCACATGTCTTTCTGATATTAAATTTGTCACATGTCACTCTAATCTTAGTTTTTGCCACATCATATATATATAACATTTCATATTTTTGTAAACTTCAAATAACATAGTAACATGTTTCCTAATATAGAATACAGAAATCAATCATTCACAACATGCTTCCTAACATAAATAACTATTATTAGAATAAAATTCCTTTTATTCTGAATTATATTAATTTTTATCTTAAAATATATTTTTATTAGATACTTATTGACATTATGTAAATTCAAAAATTATTATAAAATTACTATCAAACTTCAAAATTGAAGAATTTAGAGAAGATAGTGAAGCTAAATTGGAGAATTTAAAGGAGATATTTTCATTTTCTTAATGATTTAATTTGAGAAATTTATTTTATTTTATTTTTTGGCAAATAAGATCAGTTGGCGCTGAGGTGGCGTAAATTTTTTCAAAGAGATGGATTATCCCTTATATTGTTGTTAGTAGATTTGCCAAAAGCTGACCCAACCCGTTGGGTCGACCCGAACCGACCCAAAAAAGGTCGACCCAACCCGACCAACCCGACACGAAAACTCATGAAACCCGTTGGGTTCAAACCCGAGACCCCGAACTTCTCGAAACTCGTCGAGGGACCCACTTTTCACATATTTTATTTTATTTAAATTAAAAATAACAATGTATTTTATTAAATAATAATATAATAAAAATATTTTATTATAAAAATATTTTTAAAAATTTATTTTCTTCATTACAAAAAAAATCGAACATTTGAAACCCGCTGGGTTGACCCGAAGCCAAAGCCGACCAACCTGAAAATGTTTATCGACCCGGCATCTAGTTGTTAGGTAGATATATGAACTATATCATGGCGTTTTATTAGGGTTGAATATTGATTTTGTATGGACAATGTATATAATCAATCGTGTGTAGTGTGGCGCCAAGGAAATTGAATGTGAGAGAGGGTATGGTATTGATAAGCAATATTATTGCTTTTAATCTTTAATTCAGAGATCTCCAAACTAATTACTTCACATAGTCCTCAATAATTTAAAGGAACTAGAACCGGGCCTCCGCGCTACGCGCGGGAAAATTACAGTTTTTAATATGATTTAACGTTGTTTAATAGGCGTACTAAAATTAGATTGGGCTAATCATATTCACAACCCTTTATGATATAGAATCTAACCTCGACAAAGCAGTCTCTAACCTTTGTTCTATCAAAAAGAAAGAAAATAAAGTTTAATTAGTGATTATGTTTTTCCTGAATGTTTTATTAATCATTTTAGCAATTGACACACAACTACCTATAAATTCGTCTCTCCCCTTAAAATCATCACATTACCTAATTAGCTCGGGTGCTTTTTTTTTTGCCAAACAATTAGCTCGTGTATTGGTGTTCCTATTTTATTAGGGCTTAAATCAACAGACTGAAACCCGCGTACGGGTCTTGCGTAATTATAATTTCTTAAATGTTTCATAATAGATATTGAAATGATATTATATCATATAATCAAATGAGTTTGATTATTTGTACCTCTTCTCTCAATTCGCCAAATTGTTATATCATTTTGTAATATTATTGTAATATACGGGACATAAGTTTTTAAAAATATGATTTTTAATATTCTTGTAATGTACAGGATAGAAGTTTTTAAATATATGTTATTTGCGTATGCAATTTCTTCAATGCTCTATATGCTAAATTTTTGTTCAACTCTTGTTTGCAGTATTATTACCAACTCCACAGATTTTGGTATATAAAATAAGGTAATCTATTTTGATTTATTAATAGCCAAGTTGGTGAATATATGATCTATTTTTCTGTCTATAACTCATTACAATTGAATAAACTCGAGGACCAGTTATTAAATGTCATTTCCCCATTGTATACATTTTTGACGTGTTTACTAAATTATCATGCTTGTTGGAAACTGAGTGTAAATGTTTGAAAACAACATGCTAGCATATTGCAATATGTAATATTGTTTACAATTACTAAAATTAGATGCAAACGGCCTCCGATAAGGGCTCAAAGTTTGGTACTAATGACGAAAAATGTAGTTTAGGATAAGTAAAAAGTAAACACTTCAAGCACAAAGAAATTGAAAGAGGAAAAAATGCATACCATATAGTTCACAACAGATCTCCCTCTTTGTATAAATTTAGTAATTGCAAAAGTTAAATCCTTTTACAAAGACACATGATACATGAATTGAATATAGGGAATTTAGATTCTTTGGTAAGTCGGTCCTCTAAACTCTGTAAACCTGCATATTATTTGTATATATATATACTCCATCCGTCCCAAAATATGAGTCTCATTGTACAAAAATATCTTGGATTAAGACAAATGCTTTAACGTACATAAGTGCATTGTAAATGATGAATGTAAAATATTAAAATAATTCATTAACCAATGGGAGAAGAGTTTACAAATGAAAAGTACATAAGTGCATTGGAAATGATGAATGTAAAATATTAAAATAATATGAGTAAGGGTATAATTGGAAGAAGTTTATGGACAAAAATAGAAATGGGACTAACATTTTGGGACGCCCAAAAAGGAAAATGGGACTCATATTTTGGGACAGAGGGAGTATAATTTACTAAAGCCTTCATGTGTACCTTTGAAAAAAGTTATTGATCTGGCTTTTTACTTTTTACTTTATTAATCTAATGATAAAGTCAATTACTGCAAAATCATACCATCCACTCCAAACCTCTGTCCACATGAGAGGTTTGTAAGGTCTGTTTTAGTAAACACATAACAGTAAAAGTCGTTGCAAGTATATTAATCTGTCACAATAAGATCATTAACTATTAAAAAATTTATTTTGAAAAGAATTAAGATTGTCAACAAGAACACTGGAACTTATAACGGGATCAAGAGAGTCATCTTCCTTGCACATTAACCATGGAACACCAATATCTAATCCAACAACAATGTTAGCAGCCCATCTCATGTGATCACAACCTTCTTGTCCAAACATCTTTCTTTGCATTTTATATTTATATTCGATCTGAAAACACAAACTGATAGCACATAATTCAGTTTTTGAAATCAAAAACTCAAATTAATATGACTAATCTTAATTACAAGAGGTCATGAAAAAAAGAGTCAATGAAAACATACAACATTGAGTGATGTTAAGGCATTGAATTTCATGTGTACAAGAGTGATTGCCATGGAATTTCTTTTTATTATTGCCTTCAAAATGCTCAAAAATTCGATCTAGTTTTGGGCGCATTCTAGTTGCGCCCAAAACTGAACCGGGTTTTAAAAAAAAGGTTTGGGGTGCGAGTTAAAATTTTCCGAGTGCGGGATTTTTCCCCACAATCACACGGTCAAGTATGTGCGCGAGGGGGAGAAAAGACAAGTAGACATCATTCACTATCATCTATGTAAGAAGAAAATTACCACAGTCAAAATTGAAGTTGATCGGTGAATTTGAAAGGGAGAGTGGGGATCGAGGAATTGGGGGTTATCGGCAGTGGCCGATCTAGAAAATTTCTACCGTGGGGGCTCGTATTAGAATTAAGATTATAAATTATGTTCTCTTTTTCTTGAGTATTATCAATTTGATTTAAACATATTCAATATAATATTAACCCACATTTAAATTTTAAATTAAATTAATTTATTTGTGGTAAAATCAATAATAAATATTCTTCTACTTTTTATTCTTGTATCAAATAAAAATCTTGTACATAGAAATATCATATAAAAGTTATTCTTTTTCTCTAATATTACCGATATTTAGTGGGTTTGATAGATATTAAAAATATAAAAACTCTGTATGTAAAAATTACATTTAGTTTCCTTACATTTTTAATAATCATGTTTCTCTGTTTAACACACCTCTTACTTTTCTTACCAAAATTCAAGAATAAAATAGAAAAAATCTCTATATAACTACTAAATCTCTTACCAAAATTCAAGATTGCTTAAGATCTTTCAGATTACAAAAAGATATTTATGTGTTAATTTTCTAGATTTTGACCTCCCAATATCCTATTATTTTATTTTACAAATATATATTTTATTTTTATGATATGACGTATCACAAAAAGATTGATTTCTTAATAAATAAGAGAAATAATTATATTTTTGTGTTATTGTAGTGTTTTCAATTATATATTTTTATATATGTTGAAATCAATTTATTTAAATTTGTTAAAAATTGACCCATGATAATTTGATCAAACAAGATTTTTGGTATTAAAAATTCATGTATATTCGTTGTTTATTATATTTAAAATGTAAAAAGTTAATTATATATCAATATCATTTTAAGATATAAACTTATTTTCATATAAAATTTTATATTACATAATACTCCTTACTACTAATTCACTATATCGAGTTATATAAACCCACGCATGGCGCGAGACCTAGTCTAGTTTGTGTATAAAATTAAAAGGCTAAAATGACTTACGTTATATTACATGAAAAATAAAATCAAACCAACTTCATGTAATTCTATTAATTACTTAATAATTAATTACCGTTGTGTAAATTGAATTTAAAAAAAATATATTAAAAAAATAACTACTTATATGATACTAAACCAGAGGAGTATAATCAGTATATCACATTTTTACTTAAAATTTAAAACAATTGAATCTCTAGTTTGGAAAATATAATTAATTACCGTTGTACAGTTTTACCACGGATCTAATGAAAGAAAAAAAAGGAGGGTGTTTAATTTTTTTAGCAAAACGCTTCGTTTTGATCTTTTGGACATCTTTTTAAATTAGAAAAAATGGTTGATGTAAATTTATTTAGTGAAATCCTAAATTTATCAATGGAGGGAGCAACATTTATGAGGTACCAATTTCATTCAATTTTGGCATTGGATAGCCAATCTTTATATAGATATAAGACTAGGTCATTTTTCGCGTTTCGCGCGGGCCTAACGCGTTTACTTTTGTCGATATTTATATATTTCAGTATTATTTTCACATATATATATTTATCGATAATTTTTAATAAAAAATAGATAATCTTAATTAATTAGAAATATAAATTTTAACATATTGATTATTAACGAAATCTGAAAGATATAATTACTAATTAGTGATATTTTAAAATTATTATCCTCATAATAACAACCTGCTGAAAAAGAATGTCAAAAGACAAAGAGAATTTCAAAAGACATACGTCTCAAACATGTAAAACTCGATGAGAGAAATGCGATACAGAAACGAATAGACAAACATACGCTCAAAACATAACCAAAAGACCTAAATTATGAGATTAAATGAAAGGAAAAACAAATGATATAAATGTTGTATATTTTTGTGGCGTCTTTAATGCATCTGAATTTAGTTTATACACATTTGTGAATGGCTTTTGCCATCTTAGATTACACCTCTTTCTTGTTAGTATGGTTTGTACTTTACGGATTAATAGTTCATCCTTCTATTCCATTTTCGCATGTCTTTGACCGGCCTGGTCATTGTTTAATGTTAAAAGCATAGCTTGTGTATGTGCTGTTTGCGTAATCTTTGCTGCTAAACAGCTCGATTCGGCCAGACCTTCGACGCTCAGTTATACTCGTTGTAGAAGGATTTGATATCGTTTTCACAAAGTTCATCTTAGATCTCTTTTTTATTACACGAAGATGAAGTCTCCATGGGATGAACTGGTGAGTTTCCAAGTCTTTCCTTGATCCACATGTGATTCTGTCAAAGCTATTCTTCAGTTTGAAGAAGATCAGAAGCTAATTCAGCTTCTAAGAGAGCTACCACTGCTTCTCTTCAGACTGGCCATGGAAACTAATCACATTGTTGAAACTGTTTTTTCATGATTGGCTTTGCTAAGGGAAAGAAGAAGAAGGCAGGAGGTCGAGATATTATGCTATTTCAGATGATAATCAAGTTGAGACTTCTATCTTATGGGATAATCAAGTCAACTTCTTTAAGCTGCTTCAATAAGTTCATTAGAAAATGCACATGCTTGGAGAAGGATTTGTGCCCAATGCCCTATTGGGCACTATACTTGTAACAACTACACTCCCTAACTAAACATTAATAAAATACCCTACCTAAATACTCACCTTTCAGATCTGAATCTCCTCTCCCCCAAATCACCTTTCCTCGTTCATTCTTCTTCCATGAACACTGCTGAGTGAAATCCTCCCAAGTCCTTCCTTCCCAAGCTCCCGACTCCGTCACACCAGCAAGGCCGACGCCGACTCCGCCACTATCGCCGCCTCTGCTCATCCTTCTCCATGCCTCATCGCATCTTCCCTACGCATCCGCATCGGAGTCCGGCGAGCTCCGTCAGCAGCGGTGATCTCCTTCTTCTTGCTTCTATCGGAGGCAACCACAGACAGGGAATTACAACGCAGTGAGCTCGACTCACAAGATTGGAGGCGGAGAAGACGAGATCTGGAGCTCGATTCAACAGATAGAAGGCGTAGAAGAGGAGATCTGGAGCTCGATTTACGAGATCGGAGGCGGAGAAGACGAGATCTGGTGAGTAGTTCAGCTGAGAAACTTAATTCGCAATTGCTCTGAGCTTTGTCAATCGGTTTTATTAAATTGATACGTTGGGCTCACAACAACCAATTGACAAGGCTTAGAGCTGAAATGCCCCGTAAATTATTAAGTCCGTATTATTTAGCAATATTGACTAGCTTATATGTGGAGGTTATCAATATGTCGAATTTGATTTTTCTTGGAAGCTTTCGGTTTAATGGCTACGTATTTCAGTGAGGAATTTGAGATCCTTGTCTATTACAAATGAGTGGGTAATTATCGATTGTCGGGCTTCGCCTTGTTATATAGGAATTTATTCAAAACCCGACATATTCTATTTTATTCCTACAAGAAAACAGTATGACCAAGAATTAATTTAGCCTTTCCATCTAGAACTCTCTATCATCTTCTATTAGACCCATGTACCCTCGTTTTTATTTTCCTTCTCGTTTTTATTAAAACCCATGTACCCTCCTCCACCTCCATTCTCTTTCACGCAGCTCTACACTCCATCCTTCACCCTTCCTTGCTCCAGCAACTTGAGCTCAGTACGCAGCAGCTCCACCTCGCCACGCCGGCCGACTTGAGCTCTCCGCCGTGCAACGCTGCTGTCGTCTTCTTCCTCTGCGCGCAACAATTCGTTCCTCAGCCTCTCCTCTGCGCGCAGCAGCTCTGGAGGTCGTCTCCGGCATAGTAGCAGCTGCAGCCACCACCCAGTTCGTCGACAAGCTTAGCACCACCTTAGCTCAGCCACACCATCTCATTGGAACCATCAACCCTTGCCAATTACTTATTGTGAGAATTTTTCCCTAATTCTTTAGAACCCTAGTTTTTCAATTTGGGGTTTTTATGTTAAATGACGTTTGAGCTGAAATTGATGGGAGTAATGGATTATATAGGATGTTTGGAGTTGGTATTTGGAGGAACAAGTGAAGGATTCGAGCTTTGGGCCATTTGGTAAATTTTCTGGAAAATCTGGGCACATTTCGTAATTACTGGAAAGCCAGGATTGACTTTATGAGGTGAGGCATCTACCCACGAGCATGGCAAATTTTACGGTTCTTGATTTGGATGTATATGTGATGAGTTATGACGTTTTTCGTGAAGGTTCGACTCAGGTGAGCATTTCGTGAATCTTGCGACATCTTGCTACAACAAACGGATTAGTGGAGTTGATCGTCAACTAAGGCAAGTTATTTGTGAGTGTTTGCGTGTCGTAGTTTAAGTTTAGAATAATAGGCTATGCATGTCATCAAACCATCAGTTCTGCATGCGCATACTTATACATAGTTATAATGTTAGGCATTAATACTCATGTTGTTGATTTGGTTGTCGTTGCTGGTGATCAATGTCATGCGTTTATGCCTTGGGATGATTTGTTGGATCTTATCGCTCTTGTTATTATCGTTATTGTCGTTATTCGTCAGGCCTTGTTGTCATGGATTGTCCTTTTCAGATACGTTATTCCTCAATCATGGATATGTTTGTTAAGTTGGGAAATTTTCGTTATCAAGAATGTAGATGTCGTGGTTGCAGATGTTGATTTGTAATTCTATTAATTGTGCCATGGGTTGTGTCGTTCTTGTTCGGCTTCTTATGCGACATACATTGTCTTGGGAAATCTCGTTATTCCGAAAAACCTATTGTCGCTGAATTTTGGTGAATTGTATTGAATTATGGCTATCGGTTGAAATATGTTTAGTGATTGCGTTATCGCTTTACATATAATAATGTTGAGGCATCGAGTTACATACTCTTGGATTTCAGAGGTTGAGTTATAAAACACGATAAATTCGGGGTAAGGATGGTTCCGATCCCTATTTGGTTTTATAATGTTTTTGGTCAGCATGGTGCCCTCGATTGCTCAATTTGAAGAGTGGTCGTAGGGACCGTCTTATCAATCTGGGTCGGCCGTTCACCTAGCTAGTGTTCGTTCTCCGACTCTTGGTAAGACATTGGTACCCAAGATACGGGTTCAGCCCAAGGTACGGGTTAGAGGGTATACCTTCGGGTCCAAGACAGACTTGGACTTGTTTTCTAAACGTTTTCGAAAGTTGAATTTGAAATTATTTTATTTAAGCGGCTTGCTTATATGTTGATTGTGAATGATTGTTTCCTTCTTTGGATGGATTTTAACTTGCCTGGAATTTGATTGACGAATATGTAAAGTTTAACCGATTACTATATGATTGTGATGAGTGTATATACCAAAGTGCATATCGTTGGTGAGGTTGTGTAGTTATTATTTCCTAAGTTAATGGTATTATATATATATATGGTCATCTGTATGATCTCTGATATATCTGAAATGGTGAAATTAGGAATTAAATGATGCATTAACTTCTTTGAATGTCTACATGTCTCTACAGAGATTTACTACATATTTGCATATCTACATCTTCGGAAATCTACATGTTTGCATATGAATTTATTGTATATTTGCATTTTTGCATATCCTTATCGCATATTGTATGTTTGTATATGAATTGACCGTATGTATGTATATCTTGTTTTTGTGTTGCATGTTTGCATGTCTGCTAGTCTATGACTTCTATGCCAATGCTATCACACGTTTATTGCTCATATAATTTGCTAGTCTAGTTGGAGACTAACCCCATTTCGGTGGGGGACTGGCTGTGTTTGTGCATGGCCAGGTGTTCGTGTAGCTTCAGAACATGGAGGATGGTCAGGCGACTGATGCGTTACTAGGATGGGTTATTATGGTTCCTACCCTAGAATTTGAAAATGTCTACCCCAGTGAACTCATATTACCTTGTCTTCTCCATGATCGCTTTCTTAATTCGTAACATACTCCCAATGTTCAGATCTTAATATTTTGCTTGAGTTTTGTTGATTTACTTATCTTGTTACACCTTGATCCTTTTGTTTTAAATTTTTTTTTTCGCCATCAACTTGTTTTCTCGTATTACATTCCTTTCCCTCTAACCGCCTGAGGGGGTTCCTATTCGGGGATCCCTGGCACTGTAACACCCTCCTTTTTGGGGCGTTACAAGAGCAATTTCGCAATTGCTCAGATCTTTTCTCCAGCCTTTGATTTTGAGAATTTTATACATCTCTTGTTCTAGCAATTAGGATATTGACAACTTGTATTTGAGTTTTGAGTTTTGATGATTTTATACATCTCTTGTTCAGATCAATTTCGCAATTGCTCAGATCTTTTCTTCAGCCTTTGATTTTGAGAATTTTATACATCTCTTGTTCTAGCAATTAGGATATTGACAGCTTGTATTTGAGTTTTTAGTTTTGATGATTTTATACATCTCTTGTTCAGATCAATTTCGCAATTGCTCATATCTTTTCTTCAACCTTTGATTTTGAGAATTTTATACATCTCTTGTTCTAGCATTTAGGATATTGACAGCTTGTATTTGAGTTTTGAGTTTTGGTGATTTTATACGTTGGGCTCACAACAACCACGGGCAGGGAATTTTATACATCTCTTGTTCTTCAGCCTGTGGCATTTTGAGTTTTTATGATTTTTATGATGGGGATTGGGGATTGCAGTGTGCAGGCGATGATGGATCATTGGCTGTAGACTACTTCACTTTCTCCCCGACTATAGCTGACAGTCTCAGATCGGCATCTCTTGTCATAAGTCATGCATGCTGGTATGTATAATGTATGTTATATATTCTACTCTTGATGTAAAATTATCAAAGCTCAATCCATCATTGTTTGACCTTAATCAGATAGGCAATCTTGTATTGTAATAATCCTCCAAAGCTACATGTTTTCATCCGAGTAAAAATGATTTTTGTTATTGTAGGTTCATGGAGCATATTTGAGACGTTGCGCCTCCGAAAACATCTGATAGTAGTGGTCAATGAGGATTTGATGGACAACCATCAAGCTGAACTTGCAGAGGAACTAGCAGACAGGAAGCACTGTCGATTGAAGATGAACAAAATTAAATTCGAATTTTCGTTCGACTATTTATTCTTCAGATTTGTTATTGTCTTTGTCAGAGAATGAATCGTGTTGACAATGAGGATTTCTTATTAATCGTGTTGACAAATTAATTTAGTACGTTGAGAATTTAATTTAATGTGTTGACAACTTCTTTTTAGTATGCGTTGACAGTTTTTTAGTGTGTTTATAGTTTTTAAAATGTGTTGACAATTTTATTTAGTATGTTGACAAGTTTTGTAAAGTGTTGACAATGTTGACAATTTTGTAATATTACTCGTGTTGTGTGTTGTTGACCGTTTATTAGTCGTGTAAGTAATTTATTTAGTTGGGTTGACAACTTATTTAGTCGTGTTGACAACTTATTATTCTTGTTGACAGATATGTTAAAAAATTTTGTTGACAACTCTGATAAAAAAATTATTGACAACTCTGTTAAAATTTTTGTTGACAGCTCTGTTAAAATTTTTGTTGACAACTCTGTTAAAAATTTTGTTGACAACAAAGGGGTATTTCCATATAACTTAAAAAATATTACAGTTTTGGGGTATTTACCAAAAAACTGGGCCCATTGTCCCACTCAGCTCAACTAGAGCAAATGGCTCTTCTAGGCCCAAAAAGAAAAATGAATTTTTGGATTCAAATGCTTATTTAACAACAAATTTTCACTTTCTAGTTGTAAAATGACATATGACATGATCATTTTAACATATGCGAGGATGAACTGGATTGGCACTCGTTTAAAAAAAAGTCTTTCTAATAATCTATTATATCATAATACATTCTAGTAGCATTTTGGAAATATCCCGTTTTGAAATTTGACCATTCCACTAAGAAAAATTAATCATTTAATTTTTTTTATTTTATTTATGAAGAAAGCGTTTAGAGGAGAACATCTAACGAGAATGAGGAAAGCTTCTGATATCATAACTTAAGTGCATTATAACCTCTAATAATCGAAAGGTTTAAGTGGTATTGTTTTTCAGTGTCAAAAACTTGGAAGCTCGAAGTGTATGGGATTTCTAAAGATTTTCTTGTGAAGGGAATTAGGTGGTGGTTGCAGACGGGTCCCGTGATTGTTCTTGGATGCAGCCTATGGAACTCAAAACTAACTTCAAGTTTATTTTGCCAAGATAGTGTGTAGGTAATTAACCTCAAGGGGTTGGTATAGTGGAGCATGACATGAGGTTTCGGGTTCGATTCCCTCTATAAGTGTTCTCTTAGCCATTTGGTTTTCCCTGACCTTGGACTGGAGCACTATACTCTCACCCATATTCCGATGACAAGGCGGTATCAACACGACTCAATGCTATGGTGGTCGAATATGGACGGGTATTTCACTATCAAATCAACATACTAGCTTTGTACTTGCTATGATATTGAGGAATGGCAGGACCGTTTGGCAAGTGAGGGCTCGGAAATTTGGAGATAATCTGGCCGCTCGAGGGGTTTCCAAAATTGAAAGACATTGTGTGGAGAAACTGTTCTTACTCAATTTCATGAAAGAATTGCATCATAGGAGACACATAATCAATTCGGGGGTCATTAGTACAACTACCCTAACTAATACCGAGTACTTGGATACCGATTGTAAATAACCGGTATGAATGTCACACACAAATATCGATTATCTACAAAACCAATACCAAAGATCCTCTAGATATACTCGTTCTAACCCGCTCTACCTCGTTAAATCTTCTTGACACCAACTTCTCAGACTTTCCTATTACTTGGCGTGAATCCAACAATAATACTAACAACATTATGGAACGTTTAGACAGAGTCCTTATCCACTCTAGCCTTGTCACTTTATTTAACCCTACGGTCCACCATCACCCTTTCACATCTTTTGGTCATTCTCTCATCACGTTTACCCTTGGTAACTCGATTCGTAATACCAAAATTCCTTTTCGATATGAAAACGCTTGGTCCAACTCTCCATCTTTCTCAAAACTTGTTTCAACAACTTAAAATCATAGAAGAAAAGCTCGAAGAGCTCCATGCCTCTTTTCTCAATACTCCTAACCACCCTGCCATCCGTCATAGAATCTCCAATATGACTAGGAAGTTCAATTGTATTATCCAGTTCCAGGATAAATACTGGAAACAGCGTGCTAGAACCAAACACCTTGCTCTCAACGACAAAACACCAAATACTTCCATTGCGTGGCCAAAATTCGTACCTACAGGTAGAAAATTCTTAAATTTTTTACCATCGACGGTCATATGCTTTATGACCAACATTTCATATCCGAAATCATTACAATATAACTCTCTAAAAGATATGAGTCATCTAACAATATTTGCTCTCTTGATGACTTGGATATTATCCCTTCTCTAGTCAGTGAGCGTGACAATAACCTCCTACTCAAGAAGCCTACTTTCGATGAAATCAAGACTGCGGTATTCGATCTCCCTCAAGATAAAACGCCTGGTCCAGATGGTTTTCCTATATACTTCTTCCAATCCTACTGGAATATTGTTGCTCCTACGTACTCTTTGCCCTGCGATCCACTCTTTTTTTTACACTGGGAAAATGATGAAATCTTGGAATCACTCTTTTGTTGTGCTTATTCCAAAAAATGATTCGCCCCTAACTATTAATCACTTCCGGCCCATTAGCCTCTGTTTGTAGCGAAATTACCTACGAGAAGATAACTAAGCAATTGTAGGGCTAAAATCAAAGAATACAGTATAATCTCAACACTCAAGAACAAAGTAGGAAATTAGGGTTGAAGCTTGAACTTGGTATTACTCGTAATGGTGGTTGATCCCTTACAAAGCAGGCGTTAGCCTTTATTTATAGGCTAACCCTAATAATATCTTTAAGGAAACGAGATCTTATCTCTTCCTTTTATCTAAATAATGATATAACAAACAAGGTAAAAGATATTATTTACCGTATCTTTTACCAATTACAATAATACAATAAGGAATAAGATAAAAATATACTCGGCCGACCTAATCTTCAAGATAAACGAGACCTTTGCCACGTCTCGTCACGTCGACGACATCCTTCATCTCTCTCGTTGCGTCGAGACAATTCTTCTAGGCGTAGCTTACCACACGTTCCATACTCGTCGTATTCTTAGGCACAAACAATACCCCTAAGGCGTCTTACAGGGCTTAACGTCTAGTAGAGCTGGGAGACGCCTTCTTTCTTCAAGGAATACGTCTTCATTGCATCAGGAACGCGTTGATGATTACGTCACTTGGCTTTTTAATATCGTCGCAAAGCTTCGGTCATTATTCTTCTTCAATTATTTCCATGTGGTAGGCGAGGAGCTTCGTTATCCGTGCCGATAACGTTCAATCGCAACGGCTAGTTTCTCAACGGCTATAATGCCGTTGAACTTTCTTCCGTTTTCTTCGCGATCTTTTTGGCTATATAAAGAGAGGATCTTCATTTTTCTTCTACTTCTTCTGTAATTCGTCTACTCTGAACATCTCTTGCTTTCTCGCTTGCTTACGCTAAAAAAGATCATTTGCTTCTCCTTTCTTCAGATCTCTTCTTCACTTTCTCTTTTAATCTTCTAGAATGACTTCTTTTTACGTACCAAAATTCATCTTGAAGGATTCTGATTGCAAATCGACAGAGGCACGTGACGTCGAGAGGCTGAGATCATTGGCGAATCTTGGTCCCGAAGTGGAGATTGAGATACCTCCTCAAGGGGTATTTGCCAACGCACATCGCCCAGGGTGGATCGCGGTATACGAGTACCCTTTCCTCAATGGTCATCGGTTTCCTTTTTCGCCGTTGATGAAGGTGTTCATACTCACGCTAGGGGTCGCTGTAGGTCAACTTTTACCGAGCGTCTGGAGAATCTTTGGTGCTCTGGACGACGTGAATGAGAAACACGGCGTTGCGATTGTCGTCGATGACCTCGCTTATTATTTCAACATTCAAACTAAAACGGTTGGAAGAGTGGGTCTTAGATCGAGACCTAAGGCGGCTAAGATCGCCATCGAGGGAAGTCAGGCTGATCGTCACTGGGCCGACTCCTTTTATTTTGTCAAAAAATCGACTCTTGGCGAGGAGTGTTCCTGGTTGATCGAATGCTGGAACCCTACGAGTGAGTTTGCTTTTTCTTTTTGGGTCTCTGTTGTATACGTCGTCAATCATTGATATCTTACTTTATCTCGTTCCTCTTTGTAGTTAACGTGGATGCTATCGTGGTGAGGCGAGAGACTAAGAAGGTTATTGACAGACTTATCGAGATCCCTGAGAGTGATCGAACTTTTCATGATCGCGACGGGAAGGGTCATCGTATTGCCTCGACGGCCTTGACTGGTAACGTGTTCATGCTCTTTTACTTGTTTTCTTTTTGCTTTGAGGGTCTTAACTCTTTTTCTTGTTGATCTTTTAGTATCCGCAGATCTTTCACGCGTTCGCACTGGAGGACAATCCGCGTCTGCTCTTATCGCATCGCGGAAGAGGAGTCGTACCGGAGAGGGAACTGCTTATGAGGTTCCTATCCATATCACGCCAATGATTTCTCTCGTTTCGTCTCCATATCCTTCTTCAATTCCGGCGAAGAAGTCTCGTAAGGGTAAGAAGAAGGTTGTTTAGAGGTTGAGTTTCGACTACGAGACCGTGGACGACTTACCGGGAGTTATCTCCCGTGTCGTCACGTCTGGAAGATCGTTTTTGCCCGCCATGAAGGGGCTTCAAAATCCTTCGTCGCTCGACTACTATTTGCCGATGGAGACGGAAGATGTGATAGGAGAGGCTCTTGCTATGCAATGGCAGGTAGGTTTTTCTTGCTTTTTACGCCGAGTCTCTTGTCTTTGATTCTATTCTGACCTCTTTATCTTCTCTTTTTTAGGCTTTTCAATCTTCGTTGTGCGTTTATGGGCGTTTCTATGATTTTGTCGATCGGATGAAAGCTATGGAGGCCAAGCAATCGGCCGACAAGGCGAAGATTAAGGATCTTAATGCGACGGTTGAGGCGTCGCGTAAGGCGGAAAATGAAGATCAAGAAAAGGTTGCGGCGGCGATTAAACTTCACGTCGATCTTGCCAAACAGGTTGAAGATTTGAAGGCGATGATTGTTGCCCTGGAGGACGAGAAGGCTAAGGTGGAGAAGAAGCTTGCTTCCGAGCTCAAGGAGGTGAAGCTTTATTGGTCTTGGCTTTCTCGTGTGGAGGTCATTGAATAGTACGTTGCTGGTAAACACCACGGTTGGGATCCAGTGAAGGAGCGGAGGGAGTTTCAGGAAGCATTCGCAGAGCTCCCTGAAGGCGTCGAGGAAGGACCTACGCCTATGAATCCTCCGGCGAATCCTCACGTTATGGAGGATGATGTCCCTCATCTTAACGAGGTTGATCCTAATGATGGCGTCAGAGATGACGGAGATGCCGGTGAAGAAGCTGTTGTGGAAGATTCTGAAGACGAGGGAGAGGATGAACATGAGTATGAGGACGCGGATGGCTCCTCATCGAGCTCTTCTGAGTCTGATAGCGATTCTTTGTGATTTTCATTTTCGTTTACGCGTCGCCGGTCTTTGGGGTGTTTTCTTGTAAATACTTTTCGTTCTCGCCCTTCATGATGGGCCTCTATAATATAACGTCGTATTTTGGAAATGCTTACTTATTGATGAAGATGTCTCCGAGATCTTTTATGTTTGGAGTATGTCGTTGCGTCCGGGTATGCTTTTGATGGCGTATTTGTCCATGAGTTACACAAGTAACTTTTGGATCCCTTTGAGTCAACCTTTGTCTTTCCAATTTCTTTGCCTCGGGGGTGCTCCTTGACTTCCTTATCTTTCTTTTACGGGCAGGTGGTCTTAATCTTGTTTGGACGCGTATCCTATACATTCCTTGGCTTTGGGTGTGTTTTCATGTTTCCTCGAGTAGTCCTACCCCTTTTGGTAGGTTTGACCTAGGATCCTTGTAGACTAGGTTAGAGCTACCAAAGATTCTTGGACATTTCTTTACTTATCGTATTTCGTATTTTGTTTCTTGCATCTTACGCGTCATTCTTTGCATTGCAGACATCTTAGGAGTTTACCCTTTATCTGGCCTTGATATCTTACGTACTTTGCTTTGGCACGCGTATTTTGCTCTGTGTATGTATAGAACCTTTTTCTTATTGACTTTTAACTTCCGTGACTCCTTACGCGTAGCTCGTTTGTGAGTATGTAGGTTTGGTCCTTTGACTTTTGCTTTTGCTACTTTATCTTTTAGGGTGTGGTTTTCTGCCCCTAGTGTGATACTTTGTTCGTTGGTTCACGCGTTAGAAGGTTTTTCACTTTCTTTATAGGGTGGTATGGTCATTGTGGCGGCTTTAGTTACGTTGTCGGCTTACATGACGGTTGGGTCCAGCATTTCCTCCGAACCCTGAAGCGAGTGGCGGACATAGGTCAGCGTGTGATTTTATCAGCTTGTGACGTTACCCCTTACTTTTAAGGTGGGTCCGTTGCCTCACACTAGTGGTAGGTCGACGTCGAACTCTTTTAATCGACGGGCCTATTCATCGTGTGGCGTCCGATTTCTAGATTATTAGGACTTACGATGCCGGTGGACACATCCCTGCCGGTTTGACGTTTTGCCTGTGGATTCATGACTCTCAGAGGGGCTGGAAGGCGTGAAAACGCGTTCCTGGAGAATGATCGTGTCAAATAGGTTCGACCTTGTTTGCTCAGAGGATCCGGCCGGCTTCGTGAGGTACCGGGCTTCATTCCCCGTGACCATTGCCACAGGTCGCTAACAATCATGGGAAGCGTCAACTCAGAGTCGGCGGTTCGGCTAACGTTGCCTACGCGTAGATGAAGCCTCGAACGCATAGACTAACGAAATTCGCCCTCGGCGCGGATTTTCACCGCGGCCTTCTTGCTTCTTATTTGGTACGCCGTACTCAAGAGGCACGTTCTCTTAATAGACATAGAGCAAGTAGTGGAAATGAAACAACTCAGGATGCTTAACACGTTGGAAAGAAAGGTATACTTGTATATTAATAAAAGATGCATCATGCGATAACAAACATTGACTTTGACGCCTACCCCTTGTCGCTTTGACTTGATGATAACGACGTATCCTTATTAAAAACTTAATCCTACTCATGCAAAGGGAAATAAAAGGGAATCAAAAGACGGATAAAAATATTCCAAACTCTTTCCTGATGGTGTCTTTACGGTGGATGATGTTTCAAGACCATGTAGCTTAAGTCGGGGTTTTCCGCCATAAATTTCCTCCAGTTTTGAACTCGGAGATTTTGCTTGTCTTGCTTCTTAGATGGTTTTTCCTTTGATGCGTCGAGGGTTATTTTTCTACCCCTGGCTCCTTTCTTATACTTTCCATGGCTTTTCCGTATTCTTGAGCGTTTTGACTCCTTACTATTCGGTGATTCAGACCATTGGTTGTAGCGAAATTACCTACGAGAAGATAACTAAGCAATTGTAGGGAAAAGATCAAAGAATACGGTATAATCTCAACACTCAAGAACAAGACAGGAAATTAGGGTTGAAACTTTAGCTTGGTATTACTCGAATGACGGCTTAGATCATTACAAAGCAGGCGTTAGCCTTTATTTATAGGCTAACCCTAACAATATCTTTAAGGAAACGAGATCTTATATTTTCCTTCTATCTAAATAACGATATAAAAAACTAGGTAAAAGATATTCTTTACCATATCTTTTACCAATTACAATAATATAATACAAAATAGGACAGAATATACTCGGTCGACCTAATCCTTAAGAAGAACGAGATCTTTGCCACGTCTCGTCACGTCGACGATATCTTCCTTTTATCTCGTCGCGTCGATGACGTCCTTCTACGCGTAGCTTCCACGCATTCCACACTCGTCGTATTTTTAGGCACGAACAATACCCCTAAGGCGTCTTACAGGGCTTGATGTCTAGTAGAGCTGGGAGACGCCTTCTTTCTTCATAAAATACGCCTTCACCAAATTCGGAACGTGTTGAATCCTTATTCAATCCGGAATTCTAGCTTCGTAATAACGTATTTTCTTCGATTCTTATTTAATGCAACTGACCGACTCGCGTTCGCTCCAACGGCTACTTCTCCAACGTTCGGATTTATCCCTAACGGTAACAAATTGATTCTTGGAAATCTCGAACGAGATCTTCTCCTATTTAAGCACATTCCAACTCCCTTCCTTTCACTCGTAATCTTCTTGCAAAACCCTAATTTTTACTTCCTCTCTTCTCAATGGCTCCGATCACCTACGATCCCAAAATGATCCTCAGCGACGTTAACCGTCGTTCTTCTTCGGCTCGCAGCGTCGAGTTCTTTCGTTCCATAGAAGGGCTTTCTTCTCATGTGGAGATTGCTATTCCGCCCTCTGACGTATTCGCCGACGCCTTACGCCTGAGATGGGTTTGCGTCTACGAGTATCCTTTCTTGGTCGGACATCGTTTTCCTTTTTCCCCTTTAGTTCGTTCTTTCTTGACTTCTTTGGGTATCGCGGTCGGGCAAATTCTTCCAAGTGCTTGGAGAGGCTTGGCTGTGTTGGATCATATTCTGGCTAATTTTGACATTGCGTTCACCATCGCCGACGTCATGCATTCCTGTATCCTTTCTACCCCCTCAGCGGGTAGAGTCAACATCAAATCTCGCGCTGGGGTTCCTCCTTTGATGAACGAGGGAACTTCGTCCGACCGGGGTTGGGAAGATAAGTTCTACTTTATCAGGAAGTCTACCTTGGGGAAGGATTGTGCTTTCTTGCTTGAAGAATGGACTCCTTCGAGTACGTTTCTTTATCCTTTATGATTTTCTTTAGGCTTATGCATCTTAACGCTTATTTTTGCGTGTGACTTTGTGCGTAGTCGATATCCATGCTATTGTGGCGCGGGAGGAATCAGGGGAGATTACTAAGAAGATCCTGGCGATTCCGTTGGTAGAACGTACCTTTACCGGTCGTGACGGGAAGGGATATCGTCTCGCGACCCCTACTCTTTCTCGGGGTGAGCTCTCTTGGCGGATTACACGTTGCTTTTATGTTCTCCTTTGTTTTGTCTTTGTCTTCTAAATGCATCCTCGTTTCAGGCGTTGCGTCTCGTACTCGTCAAGAATCTGCTCATGACTTGATTACTTCGAAGAGGAGATGCATTTCAGAGGAAAAGTCAAGAGCCGCGAAGGAAGAGGCGGTTTGTACTCCATCGTGCGTAAAGGAGGAGATTCCACCAGTTGCGGGGGTGCAAGCGCCTTCAGATGCGTCTCTACGCGTAGGGATGGAGGAATTACTTGTGGATCCTTTGGAGGAGAGCGAGCAGGATAAAACAACAGATCCTGGTGCGGCTTCCGTTACGTACGTTGAAGCAAGTGATTTTCCTGCGATAGTTTCCCGTCCTGTAGCGCCTGCGCGTAACTTCATCCCTGCGATGCAAGCTTTAAGTTCTACTTCTTCTTGGAATCATTATCTGCCTATGCAAGATGTGGACGTCTTGGGTGATTCTTTCATAGCACAGTGGCAGGTGTGTACTTTTTCTTATCTCTTCATTTCTTCTTGTTGTTACGTCGTTTCTCATCTGTTGGGATTCTTTTAGGCCTTCCAAGCTTCACTGTGTTCCTGGGAACGTCTTCATAAGCGCTCTGAGTCCGAGGAGACCTTGAAGGGTGAGGTGAATGACCTTAGTAAGAAGATCAAAGATCTCAATAAGAAGGTTGCTCGTCTTACGGCGGCTGAGAAGGATGCTCGTGTGGAGACGTTGGAGACGGCGAAACAAAGGGGTGTGTTGGCGTGACGCGTCGAGGTGTTGAATGGAAAGGCCGCGTCCCTTGAGGCTGACGCCGAGGAGAAAGCAAAGGTGTATGAGAAGAACTTGCGAGAGACTAGTACTTACTATTCGTGGTCATCTCGTATTGAGGTTATGGAGGAGTTTCGGGCGGGTCGTCACGTAGATTGGGATTTGGAACGCGAGCGTGGTGAATTTGTTGTCCTTTATCCCGTTCCACCCGAGGGGGTTTCTTTTCTACGTGTACCTTCAAGTTCGCCAGTCTTGGCGTCTGGTGATGTGGATGTAGCTGTAGATGGCGATGTCGTTTCCGAGGATAATGTTGTACCTCCTTCTTCTTAGTAAAAGGGGTTTCATCTTTTTGCTTTTGTGGAACATTAGCTTTTCGCCACGTTCTTGTGTGGCGAATTCTTTTTTTTTTTTTAAATACGTATTGGATGCTTGTTACTTGTTTCTTTGCGTAAGGCTCTTACTTATCTTTAATCTTTGGTGGGACTACTATCCCCTTTTGGCGAATCTGATTTCGAATCTTTTATGGAGTCGGGTTCGTCAAATATTTCTTACTTATGACACATATGTCGATCTTTGACTTTGAGGTTTCATTTTTTCTACCCCTGGTATCATTGTGGTCATCGCGGCTGCTTTAGTTACGTTGCCGGCTTACATGAAGGTTGGGTCCAACATTTCCTCCGAACCCTGAAGCGAGTGGCAGACATAGGTCAGCGTGTGATTTTTATCAGCTTGTGACGTTACCCCTTACTTTTAAGGTGGGTCCGTTGCCTCACGCTAGCGTTTAGGTCGACGTCGAACTCTTTTAATCGACGGGCCTATTCATCGTGTGGCGTCCGATTTCTAGATTGTTAGGACTTACGATGTCGGTGAACGCATCCCTGCCGGTTTGGCGTTTTGCCCGTGGATTCATGACTCTCAGAGGGGCCGTGGAAGGCGCGAGTACGCGTTCCTGGAGAGTGGTCGTGGCGATAGGTTTCCCTTCTTCGCTCAGAGGACCGTGCCGGTTTCTTGAGGTGTCGGGCTTCATTCCCCATGACCATTGCCACACGTCGCTAACAATCATGGGGAGCTTCGACTCGAGGTCGGCGGTTCGGCTAACGTTGCATACGCGTAGATGGAGCCTTAAACGCGTATGCTAACGAAATTCGCCCCCGGCGCGGATTTTCGCCGCGGCCTTATTAAGCTTGATGTTGCATCACAAACAGAGAGCAAGTACTTTGAAATGAAACAACTCGGCATGTATTGCATATCGGGAAAGAAAGTGCATACTTATATATTAATGAAGATTTCATGAATTCTGATGAACTAAGACGCCTACCCCTAGTCTCGACGACCCTCTTGTCGTTTCGACGCTAAAACATGCTTGGGCATAACAAAAATCTAAAACATGCATAGGAACAAGTAGAAATCAAATCAACTATCACGTTCTCTAATGGTAATATTTCTTAAGATGTGTTGTGTTCCACAAAAGCATCAATGGTACTCCTTCTGGTGTAACGAGTTCGTACGCTCCTCGCCCTACGACTTGTGCTATTTGGTATGGGCCTTCCCAGGACGCGCCGAGTTTTCCGACGCTCTTATCCTCGGTATTTGGAAACACTTTTCTTAAGACCCAGTCTCCTGCTTGGAAAGTTGTTGCTTTTACTCGTCGGTTATAGCTCCGGGCAGCGATTTGTTTCTGCGCTGCCATCCTCAATGTCGCATTATCTCTTATCTCGTCGATCGTGTCTATCATGAACATCATCATTGGAGTGTTTCTTTCCTCGGGGAGGGACCGATATATTTCTGTTGGTACTTCCACTTCGATTGGCAGGACGGCCTCGCAACCATATACGAGGGAGAATGGCGTTCTTCCCGTTTCCCTCTTAGGCGTCGTTCTGTCGGCCCATACTATAGCTTGGAGTTGATCCGCCCAGTTCCCCTTGCATTCTTCCATCCTCTTTTTGAGATTGCTTATAATGACTTTGTTACTTGACTCTGCTTGCCCGTTCGCTTGAGGATATCTCGGCGTCGAGTAGACTAGGCGTATTCCTTTGTCTTCGCAGAACGAGACGATGTTCTTGCTAATGAATTGCGATTCGTTGTCGCATACAATGGTGTGAGGGATTCCGAATCTCATGATGATGTTTCTTTCGATGAAGGAGATGACGTGGGAATCTTTGATGTTCTTGAATGCTTCGGCCTCTATCCACTTGGAGAAGTAATCTGTGACGGCGAGCATTAACGTATTTGGTCCTAGAGTTAAGGGCATAGGACCTACTATATCCATTCCCCATTGCATGAATGGCCAAGGAGACGTTATGGAGTGGAGCTTTTCTACAAGCTGATGTGGGATTGGGGCGTGTCTTTGGCAAGCGTTACACCTCTTGACGTGATTCATCGCGTCTTGTCTCATCGTGGGCCAGTAGTATCCTGTCGAGTGTGCTTTGGCTGCCAGGTTTCTTCCTCCTGAATGATTTCCATACTCTCCGTTGTGTAGCTCGCGTAGAATGTCTTGAATCTTTTCCTCCGTTGGGCATGTTAAGAATACGCCATTCGATGACCATTTTAGTAATTGGCCTTTGTCTACTACGAAGGTGGTTGCTTTTTGCTTCAATAGCCTCGCGTCGTACGCGTTACCTGGGAGGCGTTCGTGCTGCAACCACTCGTAATAAGGCGTCACCCAGGAGTCTTGACTTCTTACTGCGAGCGTTTGTTCGGGAATTGCCTCTTTGTTGATAGACGCGTTGCTGAGATGGAGGAACGGAATATTTTGATATTCTCTTGGATAATTCGATGATCCTAACTTCGCCAACGCGTCGGCTTGCGCGTTAGCGTCTCTGGGGATCTGTCTGATTTGGCAGCTTTTGATCTTCTCGAACAACTCTTTCACCACCTTGACGTACAAGGTCATCTTCGAATCTTTAGTGGCGTAATCACCTCGGACTTGGTTAACTACCAGCAGCGAATCACAATAGATATCGAGCTTCTGAACCTGTAGGTCGATGGCGATGCGTAGACCAGCGATCAAGGCTTCATACTCGGCTTCGTTGTTCGTTGCTTTGAAGTCACACCTTATGGCTTGGACGACCCTATCCCCTTGTGGTGATTTCAGGATGATGCCCAGTCCTACCCCGTTCTGGTTCATCGCTCCATCCGTGTGCAAGGTCCACTTCGCGAATTCTACCTTGTTTACCTGCGAGACCGCTTCTTGCTCTAGGGTTGGGCTGAAATCTTCCACGAAATCTGCCAATGCTTGGGATTTGATCGCTTTTCTTCCTTCGTAAATGATGTCGTAGCCGCCGAGATGAACTGCCCACTTCGTCATTCTCCCGGAGAGTTCTGGTTTCTTCACTATGTTCTTCAACGGCGATGTGGTTCTTACTATGATGGTGTGGGATTCGAAGTAGGGTTTCAATTTCACCGACGCCATCACTAATGCCAACGTCAGTTTTTCCATGGCGTAGTACCTCGTTTTCGCTGATGATAGCGTTTTGCTTACGTAGTAGACGGGCTGTTGCTCCTCTCCTTCTTCTCTTATGAGGACGACGCTGATAGCAATTTCAGAAACTGCTAGGTACACGAACAAAGGCTCTCCCTCTTTAGGCTTCGATAGGAGTAAAGGATTCGTCAGATAGTTCTTAAGCTCCGTGAAGGCTTCCTCGTGGCGTTCCGTCCAAGAAAAAGACTCGTTCTTCCGGAGAGTGTCGTAGAAGAGTCGTTTTTTGTCGGAGGCTTTGGAGATGAACTTGTTTAACGCGGCGACCCTTCCTGTCAGCTTTTGGATGTCCTTCACGCATCGTGGAGACTCGAGGTCGAGTATGGCTTTAATCTGTTCGGGACTAGCTTCTATTCCTCTTTGGGTCACTACATACCCGAGGAACTTCCCGGAAGAGACTCCGAAGGAACACTTGGTAGGGTTGAGCTTCATGCTATATTCTTCCAGGATCTCGAACGCCTCCTTTAGATGTGTTACGTGATCTTTTGCTCGCTTAGACTTCACGAGCATGTCGTCTATGTAAACTTTCATGGTGTCCCCTATTTGCTCCTCGAACATCTTATTCACCAGCCGTTGATATGTAGCTCCGGCGTTCTTGAGGCCAAAAGGCATGACCTTGTAGCAATATATCCCCTGGTTTGTTACGAACGCAGTCTTTTCTTGATCGGCGGGGTTCATCTGTATCTGATGATATCCGTTGAACGAGTCCATGAACGTTAGCATCTCGTGCCCTACCGTCGCGTCTACCATGGCGTCGATGTGAGGGAGCGGGAAGGAATATTTAGGACAGGCTTTGTTAAGGTCCGTGAAGTCGACGCATACTCTCCACTTCCCATTCTTCTTTTGGACGACTACAACGTTGGCGAGCCTGTCAGGGTACTTTGCTTCCCGTATCTTACCTGTTTCGAGGAGGTTTTTGACTTCTTCATCTACGACTTTGTTGCGTTCGGGAGCGAACTTCCTCCTCTTCTGCTTGACTGGAGTGAACTTCGGATCAACGTTTAGCTTCTGGAGCATCACGTCGGGACATATGCCTGTCATGTCTTCGTGGCTCCACGCGAAGCATTTGACTTTAGATCTCAAAAACGTTATCAGTTCTTCTCTAATTTCTTCAGGGACGTCGGTTCCTATCTTTACGACTCTTTCTAGTTTGGAGTCGTCAATGACGACGTCTTCTAGTTCGGGACTCTTTGGCTTGACGTACTTAGTGGGCGCTTTGACTTGAAACTCTTTCACTTCGTCTTTCTTGATTTCCGGCGTTGTGGTTCCTTTCATTCTGATCCTGTAACATTCTTTAGCCGTATAGGGCTCGCCTTTGACTTCGTGTACTCCCCAAGGCGTTGGGAACTTCAGGGATTAGTGATACGTAGATGGAACTGCTCGCATATCATGGATCCATGGTCTTCCTAAGATGGCGTTATAAGGCGACTCTGCCTCCATTACTGCGAATCAAGTTGGGAGATTGACGCCTTGGACCATCGTTTCGAGGGTGATTTCCCCTAACATCTCGGAGATTTCTCCACTGAAGCCTTTCAAACGGATATTGTCGACGACATTGTCGACGGAAAGTCCGAGTTCGAGAACAGCGGAGAGAGCGATGATGTTGGTTGAACTTCCGTTATTGATAACAACAATTTGTCGAAAGAATTACTACTATGCAAATATCCAAACCTACTGAAAACTATAGTCTTTAGTAAGCAAGGGTCGAATCCACAGGGAGACAAATTTATGCCTTTTAGTATGAGCTTTATGTCAATCTTAATTAACAAAGGGGGGTTTGGTTTGTTTTAGATCCTAAGCATGCAATAACTAAGAAGTGAAGTTTGTAAATATGATTTGGGAAATAGCTTAGCCAAACAAGTATCCACTATTCGTTTGATAAGTTGATCCTAGATAATCATTCAAGACTTCATGCCATGGAAATTCCAATTCCTTTTCTAAAGTAACTAATAGCACAACCAGACAGTATTAGAACTAACTAATTAAACAACCATGAAACTATCAAGATTCAGTTTAACCGTAGCAATAAAGACAGGAATATGATAGGATACAATTCTAGCATAAAACAACCAGCTTTTATCCTAGAATGTAAATCGATTCTCTCTACATATGACTAGCACAACCAGATACTAGTTCGATGCAATTGCTACTTTGAAATAGATATGCTCAACCAATAACAATCTAAATCTGCAATAGATTCATAGAGACAATATCTAGTTGCGCAAGCTAGAAACTATCAATATTAACCATAGGCAATTCAAGCAAGAGAATAGATAAAATCCATGCAATAGATAAGGAATGAAAAACTCACAACTTGTTTCAATACGAAAGCTTCAATGGTCGGACTAAGCAATGGTGGCTTAGTTCTCTATGGAAATGGTGTAAAAACTAGATGAAAATGAAAGTGAGGTTAGAGAAGAAACAACCTTCTCTCTAACCCTAAATACTAAAACAAAACGTCCATAATCAAGTCTGAAAACTGAAATCAACATAAATGCAAAAATAAAACGTAATAAGGCAGAAATGGAAAAAGCTTCGGTTGACTTCGACCCAGGCGGCGGGCGCTGCCTCGGCGGCGGTCGCTGCCTTCCAGAATCTTCAACATCTTCGTTTCTTCAGCTCCAAGATCTCCTATAATGCGCCTTCAGCCACTCCTCGCCAATGCTCCATAACACCTCAAATGCATCCTAAACACCACTAAAACAATGCTAAACCCCGTCTATATACACAACATAATCGTGTATATCAAACTCCCCCACACTTGAATCTCTACTCGTCTCGAGTGGATATAGAACAACCACCCATCATCAATAAACACACTAGATCATCAACCATGGATAAGAGCTTACAACAAGAACAATAGCATCCACATGAAAGCTCAAAATCTTACCTACCATCCAACATACACAAATAATGGAAGTACACCATCAACACCTCAGCCAACCATCCACATCACACATCCAACAACCAAAACACCAATATATATGATATGCACCTCAACCAAGCACTAACCTAAATGATCAACACCAGCAGACACACCACCACAATCCAACACCACACAAATCATCAAAGAGAATGATAATCATCAATATTACTACAACTTATCCCTCCAAGTGAAAACCTACCCAAAACACACCTATACTCCCTTCTTATGTCGCCATCGCCGGTAAATTAATAGTCCTAAAACACTCAATTTTTTTCTGTCTTTTTACTTAGGCACCTTTGCAGGTTTTCACCTAACACTCTCTTTTCATTTTTTTAACTCACCACCTCACAACACTCTGAATCTATTTTTGCCAAGGCCTAATACCCACCAGATTACCTGCTTATTACTTGAACCGTCCTTTCAGGTTTTCAGTCCACCCCAGGATTTTTATATGCCTTTTTATTCATATTTTTGGCTTTTTCAATTTTTTAATTTTTTTTTTGTTTTTTTTTTGTTTTTTCATAATAGTAAAGTAATACATAGTCAACTCCCCCACACTTGTAATGAACATTGTCCTCAATGAAATAAGACAAAATTAAATAGGGGAAGTAGAAGAAGTACCACTACTGTGGAGGTGGTGGAAAGTCAGGATGTTGGGAACCCATGAATAGGTTCCACTGCCTCATCTGCTCCTGCATGGCCCTCATGTCGGCGGCCTGCTGCTCCATCATGGTAGTCTGGGAGGTCTGGAAGTCTGGTGGTATCACGGAAGCTGTAGAAGTCTGTCTCCAAAGTCTGCTGACGAGTGTCCATGCGCTGGACAGTCTCCCAAATCTGCCTCTGATAGTCAAACTGAGGCTCAACAGTAGTCTGAGATTGAGGCATATCAATATCCTCATGCTCAGCATCATCATCATCCCTAGTGCCTTCCTCTTCCTCATCATCAGAATCCTCCTCAACAGCTGTACGAGGAGCGGCAGAGGAAGAACTAGCACCTTCAAACCCAACCCGGAACCTACTCAGATCAAAATCAACATACTCGGGTCCGAAGGGCATCTCAATAGCAAGAGGTAAGGGAATCTTGTAGCAACCTCTAGCACCATATACCCAGTAGCTATGATCTCCCTGCTCTGATAATACCCCCACCTGCTTCAGCTGCTTGATGTCATATGTAAAAATGGAAGAGAGCTGCTGAGACCTATCAGGAAACTCAAGACCTCGGAAACGAGCAATCAGTGACACCATTCCCCCAACCACAATCTTGCACTTGTTATCTCGTTGCATCTTCTTGCAGGAAGCAAAGAAGAGGGTTCGCCACCCCTGTACTAGCTTACACTTGAGTGTCATACTCCAAATGGCCTCTAAATCAAGATGAGGAATCTTATTAATCTCAGATTGGCCCAACCAGGCCATACGAATGACCTTGTGAGCTAAACGCAGGCAAGGGTGAGACCACTTATAATTATATTCCCCAGCTTTAGGGTCAAAACTCCTGGTACGCGTGGATCGAACCCAGAAATCAAGCTGTTCTTGTGCCTTACTCCAAACAGCAGCAAAAGAGGACTGCTTGGTAATACCAAGTGCAGTATCAAGATCATTGTAACTCATAGTAAACATCGATCCAGCCAGACTAAATCGAATACATTCCTCATCAGGCTCATCATCCAAAGTGATCAAAAATTCCCTAGTCCACCTAGGAAAAGTAGGAGCAAACATTTCATAAAAGTTCCCCAACCCACAATGCTGCAACATCTGTTGAGTACAACTCTCTAAACCCAGCTCCCTCATAGTAGCAGGATCATAAAACAATGTAGAAAACATTTGCTTTCCGTCTACAAATTTCTGCCTTGATTTATGCTCACGGGAATACTTAGGACCAGATCCGGATTCAGATTTACGCTTACGGAGGATATTCATAATTGATAACTGAGTCACAAAACAACCGTAAAGAGTAATGAATTTCAGAAAAATCACCCGGATGCAAGGCGGCGGGCGCTGCTTTGAAGGCGGCGGGCGCTGCCTTGAAGATGGCGGTCGCTGCGTTGAAGACGGCGGGCGCTGCTATGAAGACGGCGGTCGCTGCCTTGAAGGTGGCGGGCACTGCCTTGAGTATTCGAACAAGAACTGCAAAAAAACGGGTGGCGGTCGTCGTTGAGACAGTGGGCAAGGTCGTCGGTGGACTAGATGGCCAAGGTCGCCAGCGGGCGATGCCTTTCTCTTCTCCCTTTCTCTTCTCTCTTTCTTTTTTTTCCAGATATCTCTCTTTTCTATTCTCCCTTTCTCTTCTTTCAGATATCTCTTTTTCATTTTCTATTTTTTTATTTTCTATTTTTTTTCGTAAAAGGGAAGAGTCTGAACCTGAAAAGGCGGCGGCCGCTGCCATTTAGGCGGCGGCCGCTGCCATTTGCCGTAGCGAGGCCTCATTTCTGGAGTGGGCGGCGGGTGCTGCCTTTAGGCTGTAGCCAACTTCATTTTTAGCGATGGGCAGCGGTCGCTGCCTCTCTATTTTCACCACTTCCGAGCTTCCTACGGGTTAGTTCGAGACAGAACTACGAAAACCAAACAAAATAAATGGAAATAAGCTAAACGAAGGGAAGGAAATGTACCTATACCTACATCGGGTTGCCTCCCGAGAAGCGCCTTATTTACCGTCGTGGCTCGACGTCATGCCAATTTATCAGTTATCGGCGTCAGGCTCTGTTAAGATTGCTACCTCTACAATGTCCTTAGTGAATCCGTCATGGTACTTCTTCACTCTCTGGCCATTTACCTTGAATATTGTGTGTGTTCCCTCATCATAGAGCTCGATTGCGCCATGAGGGAAAACTTTAGCAACAACATATGGCCCTGCCCAACGCGATCTTAGCTTGCCAGGAAAGAGCCTAAGGCGGGATTGAAATAGGAGGACTTTGTCACCAATGCGGAAGTCCTTCCTTAAAATGGTTCGGTCATGCCATGCCTTAGTTCTTTCTTTGTAGCGAATGGCATTATCATAAGCTTCAATCCTTGCCTCCTCCAATTCCTGTAATTGAAGCTTACGAAGCTCTCCAGCTTCCTCAAGCTTCAAATTGCACTTCTTAATGGCCCAATAGGCCTTGTGCTCTAGCTCAATGGGGAGGTGGCAAGCCTTAACAAATACCAACCTAAAGGGTGACATCCCAATAGGTGTTTTATAAGCTGTTCTGTACGCCCATAGCGCATCATCAAGTCTTTGGCTCCAGTCTTTCCTATTGGGGGATACCGTCTTCTCCAAGATGGATTTAATCTCCCTGTTTGACACTTCAGCTTGGCCATTTGTTTGGGGATGATAGGCAGTAGAAACTCTCTGCGTGACATGATACTTTTTCAACAATGCAGTGATTGTTCTATTGCAAAAATGAGTTCCCCTATCACTGATCAGAGCCTTTGGAATCCCAAACCTGGCAAATATGTGTGACTTCAAGAAATCGGCCACAACCTTAGAGTCATCAGTTCTGGTGGCCTTCGCTTCCACCCATTTGGAAACGTAGTCCACCGCAAGCAAAATATACATATTACCACAAGAGTTTGGAAAAGCTCCCATGAAGTCAATGCCCAAACATCAAAGATTTTGCAAAAAATCAAGCCTGTTTGTGGCATCTCATCCCTCCTAGACAAATTTCCAACCCGTTGGCAACTATCACAAGATTTACAGTGGTTATGTGCATCCTTAAAGATGGAAGGCCACCAAAATCCTGCATCAAGTACCTAACTTGCGGTTCTTTGTCCCCCAAAATGCCCACCACATGCTTCTGAATGACAAAAAGTAAGGAGAGAATTTACCTCATTTTCTGGAATGCAACGGCGGATTACCTGATCAGAGCAATGCTTCCATAGGTAAGGGTCATCCCAGATGAAGAATCTAGATGAGCCACGCAGTCGATCTCTCTGAGCCTTGTTGAAAGGTGAAGGGAACTCACCTGTGGTGAGGAAGTTCACCAAGTCTGCATACCATGGCTCTATAGTACTTAGCATCAAAAGAGACTCATCAGGAAAGTTTATTTGGATCTGACTGTGTGGAGTGCATTCATTAGTAACAATTCTGCTGAGATGATCAGCAACAAGGTTCTCAGCACCCTTCTTATCCTTAATCTCAATGTCAAATTCACTGAGCAAAAGGATCCATCGAATCAATCTTGGTTTTGCTTCTTTCTTTGTCAGCAGATAGCGCAGGGCAGCATGGTCAGTATAGACAATGACCTTTGTACCAAGGAGGTACTGCCGAAACTTTTCAAGAGCAAACACCACAGCAAGCATCTCCTTCTCTATGGTGGAGTAGTTCCTTTGTGCATCATTAAGGGTCATAGATGCGTATTGAATCACATAAGAAGCTCTTGCTTCCTTTTGGCCTAGCACAACCCCCATAGCATAATCACTTGCATCACACATGATCTCAAAGGGCTTGGACCAATCAGGAGCCTGAATAATAGGGGCACTTCTTAGGCGAGCCTTCAAGTCATTAAAGGCTGCCTGACACTCAGTTGAGAACTCAAAACCCATCTCTTTTTTCAGCAGTTCGCATAGAGGTGCAAAGATCTTGGAGAAGTCTTTAATAAACCTGCGATAGAAACCTGCATGACCTAGAAAAGAACGAACTTCGCGAACATTAGTAGGATAGGGCAAAGACTGAATTACTTCAATCTTCGCCTTATCGACCTCAATACCTCTAGACGACACGATATGTCCTAAAACAATACCCTGTTCTACCATGAAATGACACTTCTCAGAATTAAGCACTAGATTAGTATCAACTAGACCCGGCAGAAATTAACCCGACCCGTAAACCCGACCCGACCCAACCCGATTTTTCTGGGTCATAACCCGTCAAATTGAACCCGTGACCCGTTTTTGTCAAACCCGATTGACCCGATTTTTTTTGGGTCAAAAATGGGTTGACCCGCCCCAACCCGTTTTTTACCCGAAAATTTGGCCAAAAAGATAAAAGTAATAAAGAAGCGGAAATTGTAAATTTTACCCAAAAAATTGTCAACACACTAGATAACTATTGTCAACAACATTAATAAACTGTCAACACGTTGGACAAATTGTCAACACACTAGATAATAAATGGCAAACATGACTAATTAATTAGTCAACACAATTAAATAAACTGTCACTAAGACTAATCAACTGTCAATATGGATAATTAAACTTTTAGAGAACTAGTAAAGTAAACTGTCAACATGGCTAATTAAATTGTCAACAAGACTAAATAAACTGTCAACAGGACTGGTTAAATTGTCAACACGACTAATTAAACTGTCAACGAGACCAATAGACTGCCGACATGGCTAGTTAAGTTGTCAACACGGCTAACTAAATTGTCAACATCATTAATACTTTGTCAACAACACTAATAAT
Source organism: Oxyria digyna (assembly GCA_029168935.1). Classification (NCBI taxonomy): domain Eukaryota; kingdom Viridiplantae; phylum Streptophyta; class Magnoliopsida; order Caryophyllales; family Polygonaceae; genus Oxyria; species Oxyria digyna. The sequence continues at coordinate 10,088,523 of JAPVLV010000010.1, read as the reverse complement.
CTATCAATAACACTACTAAAATGAAGTGCCAATACCATTAATGTACAACTTAGTCTTATTAGGCATATAAAGTAAGGTCTCGCTTATTAGGCATATAAAGTACCAATAATGTACAACTTAGTCTTATTATACAAAACGAGGCTCGAAACTATGTGTAAACACTAAAAGGCCTTAAATGAGATTAAGGTCCAATTTGGCAAAACGATGTCTGAATGGATTGAAACTTGATTTCAATGTCTATTAGAGATATTTGACCATGTGGGTAACTCTCAATCAAAACTTCTTCATGTTCAAGTAACACCTCCTTTTCTAAACATCAAACTAGTCATCACTCTCTAACTTGTGGCAATATGTATGGTCAACAACATCGATGTATTATTATGATTGAAAAAATTATACAACTTAGTCTTATTAGGCATATAAAGTCCCATTAAGGTCTCGCTTACACTAAACGAGGCTTGAAACTATGCGTAAACGCTCAAAGACCTTTAAAGGCCTTAAATGGGCTTAAGGCCAATTTGGAAAAACGACGCCCAAACGATGTCGGAATGGAATGAAACTTGGTTTCAATGCTTATTAGAGATATTTGACCATGTGGGTAACTCTCAATCAAAACTTCTTCATGTTCAAGTAACACCTCCTTTTCTAAACATCAAACTAGTCATCACTCTCTAACTTGTGGCAATATGTATGGTCAACAACATCGATGTATTATTATGATTGAAAAAATTATACAACTTAGTCTTATTAGGCATATAAAGTCCCATTAAGGTCTCGCTTACACTAAACGAGGCTTGAAACTATGCGTAAAAGCTAAAAGACCTTAAAAGGCCTTAAATGGACTTAAGGCCAATTTGGAAAAACGACGCCCAAACGATGTCGGAATGGAATGAAACTTGGTTTCAATGCTTATTAGAGATATTTAACCATGTGGGTAACTTCCAATCACAACTTCTAACATTTCAAATAACACCTCCTTTGTAAAACCAAACTAGTGATAACTGTATAACTTGGCGCAATATGTATGGTCTACAACATCGATGTTGATTATTGTTCAAAAAATTATACAAGTTAGTCTTATTAGGCATATAAAATATCAATAACTTGGTTTCAATGTTTTACTTTCTAAGTTATGAGATTGTTATTTTTTTGCAGTTTGAATTATGTGACTAAGTTGACAGATTGTTTTCATTTTAATACTCTATCTATCTTGAGTTGCATTAAACGATGGATTGATTATGGTTGTGAAGATGTGTTTTGATTTTGAGCAACATATCAGGTCTTTATTTGCCGTCGCATTGAACCTACCGTGTTTTATTTAATCGATGGTTATTGACTTGTCCATAGGTTGTAAATTGTAATTTATAAATGTTTTCATTCGTTTTTTTTTCAAATATTAGCTAATCTACTAAAAGTTACTATGCCAAACTTATTCAAATAAATGAAAAGAAGGTAATGTAGTGGTGTTACTATCGAAGCATACATTAAAATTTGCAATTAAGATTGACCCAAATTTAACATCAATATTTCGTAACGACTCAACTTGTTATGTCTCGGTAAGTTTTTACTCAAAGCGACTCGATCTGACAATAAATCCGTAACAAACGACTTGTTTGACTCCAAAATTTTCGACCCAAACCCGACCCGCCTATAAACCCGTAACAACCCGACCTATTTGACCCGGTAATTTTAGACCTGAACCCGAACCCGACCCGCCTATAAACCCGTAACAACCCGACCTGTTTTGACCCGGTAATTTTAGACCCGAACCCGACCCGACCCGCCCATAAACCCGTAACAACCCGACCTGTTTTGACCCGGTAATTTTAGACCCGAAATGACCCGACCCGAAAAATACCCGACCCGGAGCACCCTTAACCCGAACCCGACCGACCCGACCCGATTGCCAGGTCTAGTATCAACGCATCTACCAAGCACAAGTGATAATGATTTAGACATGCATCAAAATCATCTCCATGCACAGTAAAGTCATCCATAAAAACCTCTATGAAATTCTCAATGTACTCAGAAAAGATGCTTACCATACACCGCTGAAAGGTCCCTGGGGCATTGCACAACCCAAATGGCATCCGACGATAGGCAAAAGTGCCAAATGGACAAGTGAAGGTCGTCTTAGCTTGATCCTCAGGAGCAATGGCTATTTGGAAATAACCCGAATACCCATCTAGAAAGCAGTAGAAAGCGCGTCCAGAAAGTCTTTCAAGCATTTGATCAATAAATGGTAGAGGGAAGTGATCCTTTCTAGTGACCGCATTCAGCTTACGGTAGTCAATGCAAACTCTGTAACTTGTCTGCAGTCTTGTAGGGACTAGCTCTCCTCGCTGGTTTTCCACTACTGTAATCCCTCCTTTCTTCGGGACAACCTGTGTAGGACTAACCCATTTACTGTCAGAAATTGGAAATATCATACCTGCTTGTAAGAGTTTCAAGACTTCTTTCTTCACAACGTCCATCATAGGTGGGTTTAGACGCCTCTGTGGCTGCCTAGATGGCTTCTCCTCTCCTTCCAGCAATATGCGATGCATGCAGGTGGTAGGGCTGATGCCCTTTATATCAGCTATAGTCCAGCCTATCGCTGCCTTATGCTCTTTGAGAACCACCACCAACTTCTCTTCTTGATCCTTTGTGAGCTTGTTGGAGATGATAACTGGCAATGTCTCCTTATCTCCAAGAAATACATACTTGAGATGGTCCGGGAGTTGTTTCAATTCAACCACAGGTGCCTGCACAATAGAGAGCAAGAGCTTCTCGCAGGCAGGGTTAGTGGTAAAGGTGAGTTACCTGGTCGCTCAAGAGGAAGCTTATAGTAAGCATCCAACTCATTGACAACTTCCTGCATGTCAGTTGATAAAGTGAAATCCAAACTAGAGTCACAATAATAGATTGAGTATCATCTAGGTGGTTCTCATCAAAAACGTCTTGCACTACCGGCTCAAGTACATCAATAGCATAAAAAGAGAGATCATCAGATGGATATTTCATGGCCTCATAGATGTTATAATTAAGAATTTGGCCATCGAATTCCATGGTTAAAGAGTCAGTGCTCACATTGATCTTAGTATTGGCTGTTTTTAGTAAAGGTCTCCCTAACAATATAGGGGCAGCATGCTTATCATGTTCCATATTAAGCACATAAAAATCAGCGGGAAAAGCAAGCTCACCAACCGCAACCAAAACATCCTCTACGACTCCTATAGGACGCACATTAGATCTATCAGCTAGCTGAATGGAAATATTAGTGGCATGCAAAGGTCCTAGTTTCAAAGAATCACAGAGAAAAGAGGGTATAACATTGATGGAGGCACCGAGATCTAACATAGCTTTAGCAAACCGAGTGCCTCCAATAGTGACAGGGATGGTAAACATACCTGGATCTCCACACTTCTTAGGTAAGCGCTTTTGGAAGACTGCAGAAATCTGTTCGCTTACCTTCACCTTCTTCTTACTGTTCATGTCTTGATTTCTCTTCGTAGTGCACATCTGTTTCAAGAACTTGGCATAACGAGGAATAGATTTGATCAAATTAAGAAGTTGAATGTTTACCTCGACGTTTCTGAACATCTCGAACATGTTCTTGTCCTGTACAAGTGGCTTGGTACGCTGCAATGCAAATGGGAATGCAGCAACAGGCTTATACTCCGGGAAAACAGGTGTTTCGGACACTTTCGGAGCGTCGTGAGCTTCTACAGATGGGCGGCGGGCGCTGCCATTTAGGCGGCGGGCGCTGCCATTTTCTTCAGAATCACCGAGAAGCAGGTCACCTGGGCGGCGGGCGCTGCCATTTGGGCGGCGGTCACTGCCATTTTGATTACAATTGCCGAGAGTAAAGTCACCTGGGTGACGGGCGCCGCCTTGGCAGCGGTCGCCGCCTTCAGCTTCTTCACTTTCCGAACATTTTTCTTCTGTTTCGTATGTGTTGCTCCGTTCCAGATTCTTCCCACTCCTTAAAGTGACAGCACTGACATTCCGAATGTTCGGATTTGTCTCAGTTTGAGAGGGAAGCTTTACGGAATCTTTTGCCTCAAGTTTACTCACCGCTTGAGAAATCTGACCCACCTGCCTTTCCAAGTTATGAATGCTAGCTATTGTAGTTTCTTGGAATTGTATCTGACTTCGACTCATCTTAGCAATGTTCTCATTGGTGGTGACATTACTTTGCATCAGCATCTTCAACAACTCATCCACAGAAGGAGATGAGTTAGAGCTTTGCCCTTGAGCCCTTGGTGCAGGTGGTCTAGCTTGTGGAGGGTTACCTTGTTGATTTGGATCTTGATCTCTCCACCGAAAATTGGGGTGATCTTTCCAACCTGGATTGTATGTGTTAGAATAGGGATCATACCTTTGTCTCTGTTGGAATCCTCCAACTGCATTCACCTCCTCTTGTAGTGTAGGGCATGAGTCAGTAGGGTGCAGGTCATCAAGGCAAATCTCACATGCTTTAGCCTGATGGGGTGTACCCTTCAATTTCAGACGCCTCACTTCCTCTTTCAGCACATCAAAGTCAGCTTGATCAATTTTAGATTGAGAACTAGCAACAGACAAACTTTGGGAGCCTCTTCCACTATATTGTCTAGAGTCATCCGCCAGTGTGGAAAAGATTTCTAGAGCTTCGTCGTAAGTTATTTTCATAATGTTACCACCAGAAGAAGAATATATCATCCGACGATCATCCTCACGGAGTCCTCCATGCAAATAAAGAATCAGATCATGGTTAGCGTAACCATGATATGGACAACACTTCACTAGTTTCTTAAAGTGCTCAGAGTAGTCATAGAGAGACTCATTAGCAAGTTGCTCTATGTTGCATATTTTCTTCTTGAGTTGATTGGATTTAATTGCTGGAAAGTATTTGTCAAGGAACACCTTCTTCAAATTCACCCAAGTGGTAACACTTCCCGGTGGTAAAGAGTGAAACCAGTCCTTAGCTGAGTCCTTCAGAGAAAAAGAAAAGACTCTCAACCTCATCTGATCTTCAGTAACGTCAGATGGACACATACTAGTGCAGACTTCAAGGAACTCATCCAAGTGTTGGATAGGATCCTCAAGCGGAGTTCCACTAAATTTTGGTAGTAGATGGACTACTCCCGTCTTAAGCTCAAATTTAACTCCATTGCCAAGTGGTGGAAATTGTATAGCTCGAGTTGGTTGCTCCAAGTCAGGAGTTGTCAAGTACTCAAGCGTAATACGATCACCCATTGTTGCAATCCTTTGTAGTAGTGCTCGCGCAACTCTGCGAGTTCTATATAGCGTTCTCTCGATTTCTGGATCAAAAACGAGAGGTGAAGTATTAGTAACACGGGTGTGAACCATAAGATAGGTTCACACCAAGATTGGCACAAAAATCACACAAAAGACAAATTATTGCCTCCCCGGCAACGGCGCCAATTTGATAACAGCAATTTGTCGTAAGAATTACTACTATGCAAATATCCAAACCTACTCAAAACTATAGTCTTTAGTAAGCAAGGGTTGAATCCACAGGGAGACAGATTTATGTCTTTTAGTATGAGCTTTATGTCAATCTTAAGTAACAAAGGGGGGTTTGGTTTGTTTTAGATCCTAAGCATGCAATAACTAACAAAGTGAAGTTTGTAAATATGATTTGGGAAATAGCTTAGCCAAACAAGTATCCACTATTCGTTTGATAAGTTGATCCTAGATAATCATTCAAGACTTCATTCCATGGAAATTCCAATTCCTTTTCTAAAGTAACTAATAGCACAACCAGACAGTATTAGAACTAACTAATTAAACAACCATGAAACTATCAAGATTCAGTTTAACCGTAGCAATAAGGATAGGAATATGATAGAATATAATTCTAGCATAAAACAACCAGCTTTTATCCTAAAATATAAATCGATTCTCTCTACATATGACTAGCACAACCAGATACTAGTTCGATGCAATTGCTACTTTGAAATAGATATGCTCAACCAATAACAATCTAAATCTGCAATAGATTCATAGAGACAATATCTAGTTGCGCAAGCTAGAAACTATCAATATTAACCATAGGCAATTCAAGCAAGAGAATAGATAAAATCCATGCAATAGATAAGGAATGAAAAACTCACAACTTGTTTCAATACGAAAGCTTCAACGGTCGGACTAAGCAATGGTGGCTTAGTTCTCCATGGAAATGGTGTAAAAACTAGATGAAAATGAAAGTGAGGTTACAGAAGAAACAACCTTCTCTATAACCCTAAATACTAAAATAAAACGTCCATAATCAAGTCTGAAAACTGAAATCAACATAAATGCAAAAATAAAAACGTAATAAGGCAGAAATGGAAAAAGCTTCGGTTGACTTCGACGCAGGCGGCGGGCGCTGCTATAACACCTCAAATGCATCCTAAACACCACTAAAACAATGCTAAAACCCCGTCTATATACACAACATAATCGTGTATATCAATTATCTACCAGGATTCTTTTCACTTTGCAATTCTGAATCACCACGGAGATTACTAGGCTATCGTGGTGCTTGATTCTTTCGCCTGGACCTTCAAACGTGATAGGCAAATCGCCATTGACTGCTCTGGAGAGGCGAGTTGGAATGGAGTCGTTTTGTCTTCGACAGTTCTTGCGAGCCTCTTAGCGTCGGAGATTGTGTAGGACGGCGGACCCCCTAACACGGTGAAGGTTTCGTTTTGGAGATTCTCGATCGATCTGGAATCTTTCATGGCTCTTGTAGGCGGGGTTGTTCCCTTCGTATGGAAAGACGATACCTTTTTGATCATGCCCCACGGTGGGCACCAATTGTTTGTAGCAAAATTACCTACGAGAAGATAACCCTAACAATATAACAAACTAGGTAAAAGATATTCTTTAGCATATATTTTACCAATTACAATAATATAATACAAAATAGGACAGAATATACTCGGCCGACCTAATCCTTAAGAAGAACGAGATCTTTGCCATGTCTCGTCACGTCGACGATATCTTCCTTTTATCTCGTCGCGTCGACGACGTCCTTCTACGCGTAGCTTCCACGCGTTCCACACTCGTCGTATTTTTAGGCACAAACAACCATGAAGATGCTTTCCTTTTTTCCACTCTTCGGATGGCATAGGACTTGACTTCTAGGATGTATGTCTCGTCGCCTACCCAGTCAATTTCTTCCTTTACCTCGTAGAGTCTTCGTTGAGTGTATCTTACTTGTTCTTCATGGTATTTTAATTGCTATGCCTTGCTCTTTTTCTCTAGGGACGTGTTAGTTGTATTCTTCATTCCTATGCTGTAGCACTCCCTTGCTATCTGTGGTTCGCCCTTGATCTCTTGAATTCCCCACGGAGATGGAAACTTCAGGGATTGATGGTACGTTAAAGGTATAGCTCTCATATCGTGTAACCAATGCCTTCCCAGGATTATGTTATAGGGCGACTCGGTCTCCATTACTACGAATTTGGTTTGCATATTGACCCATTGCATAGGTTGCCAATGTGATATGTCCCAACATGCTTGCTACTTCGCCACTGAATCCTACCAGAGGAACGTACTTTTTCACGACGTCGTCGTTGGATAGTCCGAGTTCTTTTATAGCAGACATAGTAATGATGTTGGCGGAACTACCGTTGTCTATGAGAATCCTCTTGACTAGGCAATTGTTGACGGTGAGGGAGATGACTAACCCGTCATGATGTTCCACCGTCTCGTTTGGCTCTTCGAACGTGATCGGGTAATTCCTTCTGGTAGGGCGAATTTGGTAAACTCTTGTCATATCGCTATCGTCGCGTAGAATCTTGATGTTCCTCCTGGCGGCGGACGCGGTATAGCCGCTCGTGGAAGAGCCTCCTAGGATGGTGTGTATAGTTCGGGTATGATTTGACGGAGGTGGAGGAGGAGTAGCGGACTTCTTTTCTCTCTTCACCCCTTCAAACGCGTTCCTTCCTTCTTTGGAGAGTAGATCTTTCAAATCTCCTCTTTTCAGCAACCTTAACACCTCTTTTCTCAGGGTGTAACAACCATCCGTCGTGTGACCCGTATCGTTATGGAACTCGCAGTACCCCTTCCCTGTTCCGGGCCTCCTTCCAGGATTTGGCTTTCTCGGCCATTGCACGTCGCGTAACCCTTCCATTGCGCTCATGACTCGCAACACGTCGGTCTTCATAGAGATACCTTTTTTCACCATATAGACGCTATCAACTTTGCTCACAGCATGCACCGTTTGTGGTTCTCTTTGGAACGGCTTATTTCTCCTGTCATGACGTTCCCCTCACTCCTGATGTCGATCGTTGTGTCGACGTGGAGGAGAGTTCCTACGCGGAGGAGTTCGCCTACGTGGAGATCGAGAACTTTCTTCGTTGTATTTTAGGAGATCCTCCTCTAAGCGTATGGCTTCCATGGCTCTTTCCCTAGTTGAGACGAATGATTCAGGGCGAGTCTTCGTCAATTCCTTGTACAGGTCACTATCTCGGGGAAGTGCGCGTCTGAACGCGGCGGCGGTGGCTTCGCTACAATCTGGGATTGTAATCTTCTCGTCATTGAAACGCTTCATAAAGGCTCTTATGGTCTCGCCTCTGTTCATACGCATGTTATGGAGATCTGAGGGTTGCTTTGCAAACAACTTACTGCTGGCGAATTGTAGTCGGAACAGGTTGGAGAGTTCGGCGTAGGAGGAGATACTTCCTTCAAGGCTGGACCTTTTAGCGTCGAGCTAAAGAACTTGCACATCATTGCTTCCTTTAATTCTGGCTCAATTAGACTTGTGGAGAGCTTGGCCTTGTAGAGTAAGACGTGTTCTTCCGGGTCATCTGATCCGTCGTAGACAGGAAGATCGGCAACGGTGAAATTCTTGGCGATCTTCTGGGCGGAAATAGCAATAACAAATGGACTCTCTTGAAATCCGAACTCGTCCTCAGGGATTATAGATTTGGGAGCTCCGGGCATCAGCATCATCTCCTTTCTTAGGGCGCCGACCTGTTGTGCTACGAGTGCAGCGACGACGTCTGAAGTCAAGATATCCTCAGATTTCTTTTTCTGGATCTGTTCTCTAGGGAGGGCATAACCATGGTGTTCTTGGGGCTGGCATATGTCGTCTTCTTCGATGGCTGCGTCCATATCAAGGCGTCGGACGACACTCTGACCGCGAACATAGGTACGTGGCCCCGTGGAACCCTCCTTGAGTTCCTTGATTATGGAGTTCAACCTCTCATTTTCCTTAGTGAGTTTCAACGCCGTTTTTAGGCTTGCATGCATGGCTTCAGCCTGGGCTTTCTCGAAGGACTCGAATTGCGCTCGGACGGCGGCCACGTCGGTTACTTCACCGTCTACCCTTTGTTTCTCTATGGGAGCGCTTCCTTTTGGACTGCCAGGGGTGTTTTCAAGACTTTTTCCTGCGTCTTCTTCCACCGGAACGAGAGGAATCGTCACATGATCTCCTTCTTCGGACCTTTTTTCACCATCACGCGGGCTGTTGGTCGGACTTGTCATGATTTCCTGCAAAAAAAGAAGTTCTTTTCATATGGAAAGACGATACCTTTTTGATCCAGCCCCACGGTGGGCGCCAATTGTTTGTAGCGAAATTACCTACGAGAAGATAACTAAGCAATTGTAGGGCTAAGATCAAAGAATACGGTATAATCTCAACACTCAAGAACAAAGTAGGAAATTAGGGTTGAAGCTTGAACTTGGTATTACTCGTAATGGTGGTTGATCCCTTACTCGTAATGGTGGTCGAGATCTTATCTCAACCTTTTATCTAAATAACGATATAACAAACAAGGTAAAAGATATTCTTTACCGTATTTTTTACCAATTACAATAATACAATAAGGAATAAGATAAAAATATACTCGGCCGACCTAATCTTCAAGATAAACGAGACCTTTGCGACGTCTCGTCAAGTCGACGACATCCTTCATCTCTCTCGTCGCGCCGAGACAGTTCTTCTACGCGTAGCTTACCACGCGTTCCATACTCGTCGTATTTTTAGGCACAAGCAGCCTCTGTAATACGTCTTACAAAATCATCACCAAAATCATGTCTAATAGACTCAATATCATCTTCCCTAGCATCATTTCTCCTCTACAAGGTGCTTTTGTTGAAGGTCGGCTCATTCTAGATAACATTCTTGTTGCACATGATATTTTCTGGTCATTTTATAAAGAGACCAAAGGAAGCACATGATGGATGGCTATTAAGATTGATATGAAAAAGGCTTTTGATAAAATCAATTGGCATTTTATCAAATGCATCCTCTTAAAATTTGGCTTCGATCCCAAGTGGGTTAATCTTATATTAGAATGCCTCAGTACTTCTCAAATCTCGGTCTTAGTTAACAATCAACCTAGTCCTGGATTTAAACCTAAATGTGGCATTAGACAAGGTGGTCCTATCACCCCTTTTATCTTCATTCTTGCCATGGCATACCTGGCCCATAAGCTCACTTGGAATCTACCAGTAATAGTATTAGTAATAGAATTCGTATTTTCCATACTCAACATGGTACCCCCATTCCCTTCCTCTCCTTTGTCGGTGACACCATTCTTCTAGCTAATGGCTCTTCCATTAGTATGCACTATATCTCTAACTTTCTCAAAGAATTCTCCTTTAGTAAGCAGTCTTAATACCAACTTCCACAAAAGCTCGCTTCAAGTCTCTAAAAATATATTTGTGATTGGGAGTTACTCATATGGTTATATATTCTTAATATGCATTTTCATTCCATTCCGACGTCGTTTGGGCATCGTTTTGCCAAATTGGTCTAAAGGCCTTTTAAGGCCTTTTAGCGTTTATGCTTAGTTTTGAGCCTCGTTTTATGTGAGCGAGGCCTTATTGGGACTTTATATGCCTAATAAGACTAAGTTTTATAATTTTTTCAACAATAATCAACATCAATGTTAGACCATACATATTACGACAAGTTCGAGAGTTATGACTAGTTCGGTATTTACAAAGGAGGTGCTACTTTAAAAGTTAGAAGTTGTGATTGACAGTTACCCACATGGTCAAATATCTCTAATTGCATTCCATTCCGACCCTGTTTGGGCGTCGTTTCGCCAAATTGGGCCTTAAGCCTATTTAATAGTTTCGAGCCTCGTTTTGTGTGAGCTAGACCTTATTGGTACTTTACATGCCTAATAAAACTAAGTTGTATAATTTTTTTCAAACATAATCAACATCGATGTTGCAGACCATACATATTGCGATATCGTTTGGTTTTCAAAATAGATGTTTTTTCAAAAGGAAGAAGTCTTGATTTGAAGTTACCCACGCGATCAGATTGGGCTTTAAAGCCTTAAAACGTCATTGAATTGACAATTTGGAGAATGTTTCGACGGTGTTTTGTCAAATTGGGCTTGAAAGCCTTAAAAGGTCATTGAATTGACAATTTGGGTAAATAACAATTTACCCAAATTGATTCTACGTTATAAGGTTTGATTCGATATAACAATTTCGATAAATAACAATCCATACAGATTGGTTTGTACGTGACGTACGAAAGTGGGCGGTAAATAACAATTTAGATGGGCGGTGAATAGAAACCATATGGTGCTAGAATTATATTCCATAACTATACGGTGGAAGGTGGAAAGCCAAAGTCGCACTAATGCCACGTTATAAGGTTTGATTCGATACTTGCTAACTTTCTTTAGTCATTAGAATTTAATTTGGCAGTATGATACAATATTATATATTCAATTTTTAGAATGTCCTAATTTTATGTTTAGTTTAATATATAAATGAAGTTAATTGTTTATCTAATATCTTTGAATTGTATCAAAGATATTTGGACAAAAGAAGTGATCTAATTTCTATTACCCTATAAAATTGTCAATTTTTCTTTTTAATAGGTCAATTAACATTAAAAAGATAGAGTTGCATTTAAATGAGGAAAGGAGAAAGATGAATTAAGAGAGAAGAAATAATTAAAATCTTTAATAAATGTGATTAATGAGGAGATGAGCATTCAACTTCTTTGTACCATGCCAACTTTATATTAGTAGAAGATTTCATATCTCCCGCCACTAAACAATATAGCCTACACATATGATGATATGCAATTAAATATATATCTTCTTTAATTTTGCGTTTCATCATGGCCATTGATTGACCCGACCACCCTTTATCTTGACTAATTATGTGATTTTTTTACTTCATAATGATGATTAATTTGGTCGTCATCTTCCAAAATTGGATCGATATAAATAAATTAGTAAGAAAAATCAACTCATGAAGGTTTAGAAGGTAACTAGGCTACTATACTAGGGCTTTTTTGTATTTATATAGTTGTGATTTTGGGATGTTAATTTGTTGATGATTTAGACATAAGTAGATGTAATATCTAATTAAGAAACCAAAGTTTAGGGCTACATTAGTAGTTCCTTGATGATTGATCCATAGATGATTTGGCTCATTTGTTGGACCAACAAAGGACGAGATGGACTTGGTTTCCACCATGCCACCATGCCACCATGCTCACTGATATACTAATGAAAATTAATAATCTAGATATTCAAGGAGTTTCTTGTTATTGTTAGTTCATTATCGACGTTTCGCGCGGGCCTAACACGTTACTTTTATCGTATATATGTATTTCGTATTATTTTCACATATGTATTTATGCTGTAACTTTTAATAAAAAAATAAATATTTTCAATTAATTAAATATATAAATCTTAACATATTGATTAGTAACGGAATCTGAAATGTATAATTATTAATTAGTGATATTTTAATATCATTATCTACATAATAACAACCTGATGAAAGGGAATCTCAAAAGACATACGCAATGAACATATAAAAATCGATGAGGGAAATACGATACAGAAACGAACATACACTCAAAACATAACTAAAAGACCCAAATTAGGAGATTAAATGAAAGGAAAAACAACTGGCAGAGACGGACAGACGTGAGACGATAACTGTAAGAGCCTACTTAAATGAGGTATTTTTAATGTATTAACCTTTTAAAAAAAACCAATACATTAATTCAATGCATTAAGTAGGTACAAATTGACATTATTTCATCAAACTCAACAATTTTTATATATAACAGCATTTTGAGGCTCGTGCTACGCGCGAGTCTAATACACAGGTCTTGAAATTTAGATACAAACATTATTGATGTGTGTAAATACTTTACATTTTGGTTTTTGTAGTAATATATTTTATGGTTGTAGACTATTTTAACATGTGAATATTGCAAGGTGGAATATTGGAAATGTCTATTGTATACTGATAATCTCATAACAATTTTACGGTTACAATCTATCTAATTAATTTGTCTAAATTTATTTTTAATAAAAAGACATGTTAGAACATTTTACTATGATGGGCTTGGCGAAAACAACTATGAATTTGGTCTGCAACAATGAGTCACAACACATACATATGACTTCATAAATTCGTAACCTTGATTGAAATGTGGAATTGAAGTCATTTATGGAGGAATCAATCAAAACACTTCAAAATTGAATGCGAAGCTTTCATTTTCTCTCTCCACAATTTATATAGTAGATTAGATAGATAGATAGACTTTTTAGGCCGCGCTACGCGCTGGTTTTACGGTCTATAAAACTTCATACCTTGCGGAACCAAAAAGTAGAAGATGATGATAAGTTTCATATAGATCCACTATAGACATATGTTGGTGGGTCAAAATCTTCATTTGAGTGACATATTCATAAGCATATGAAATAATTGGGTAAAGAAAAAAAATCAAGAAAATAGATAAATTTGAAACAAAGCATTAAATGCATTGTGATTAATTGGAGGAACCCTTAATTTTATAGTATATATTAAGATAGATATGACTTATGGGTTAATCAAGTTAAGCTCATGACTAAAATTATTGAGTCTTATAAGGTCACATACTTTCTTTTTCTTTTCTTTTTTATCTAGGCAAGAATCGGGGTGTCATCTACGACGAGATGACCACCCCTGACCATCTTCAGTGATGATCCCGAAGAAAGGCTGATATTGGGAATAGAGATCTGAAGCCAACAAATGTGGCCTAATACTGTTGAGATAATCAACAGATACTGTGGAATCACGATTGCATTTCAATATTACTTTAAAGAAATGCGGGTTTATACTTGGGCTAGCAATAAAATCAGCAACCCTATTTGCTTCTCTGAAGCAATGAATAATTTTAATAAATTTTGTAAATCGTATATTTTGATTTGCATCATGTATTATATTCTCGATATCCCATGGAATTTTCCATGTTTTATTTGCAGAGTTGATAACTGTTAAATTATCACCTTAAAAAATTATTTTGTTGTGTTTTAATTTTAAAGTTAACTTTGTGGCCATTAAGAAGGCAGTAGCTTCCGTTTGTAAGGCAATGCAGCATTAATATGTTTGCTATATATATCTATAACATGTCCTATATTATCTCTAGCAATACGTTTGTAAGAACCATCTTAATTTATTTTACTCCAATCTTTGGGAGGAGGAACCCAACATTAATTTTGAATTCTTGATGGAACTTTTAAATTCCAAATCCAGTCAAATAAATCTCTATTATTATTTGGGACATTATTTTGATATATTTTCCTTGCTGAAGTACTAAACTCACCATCTAATGTTAAGTTCCAAATGATTTTGTCCATTTTATCATGATAGTGAGGGGGGAGGACATTTCTTAGTTTTAAAACATCCCAATTTTTATATGTAGTTACATAATCGGAAACTAATTCATTAACATTACTTTTATGTTCATCAAAATATTCTAGAATATTGGAATCCAGAATCCACTTATCTGTCCAAAATTTAATACATTTACCATTTTATTCGTTTTCCAAAATCATTTCTTAAATGAAGTAGTCGCGAGAACTTCCATGAATGTTTAGATTTCTTTTTGTAGTTGAAAATTGATTTTTCTTTGAGATATTTTTGAGAAATTAATGTTGTCCAAATTTTTTTTTTTATTAGTTGCAAGTTTCTATAATAGTTTATGTTGTAATGCCTTATTTAGGTCTTCATTTTTGTGTAGTCCAAGCCCACCATGTTCTGTGAATCGTTGTAACATATTCTTAATGTATATAATATTTTTCATGTTAGCATTCGCTAAAATTATGGTGTCATCAACAAAACATAAGAATGGGATTCGCATTCCATTCCTCGTTAATTGTAATCCTACACTATGATTAGATTTATCTGATTCTATTTGTAACGTTCTAGCCAAATATTTCATAGCCAAGATGAAAATAAAAGGGGCAATAGGATCTCCCTGTCTGAGACCGCATTTTAGTTTGAAAATTGGTCCAGGTTCATTGTTGACTAAAACAAAAAAAGGATGCAGATTTGATACAGTTCATTATTAAGCTTATCCATTTTTTATCGAACCCAAAAGACTCTAAAACTTTGATAATGAATGACCATTGTATTTTATCATAAGCCTTTTCCATATCCAGCTTTAACGTCATCCAACCTCTTTTTCCTTTTTTTGGTTATGAAATGAATGAAATACTTCATGCGCCATAAGGATATTATCAAAAATAGATCTATTTTGTATAAATGCCCCTTGACAGGGGTCTATCAATCTAGGGAGGAGAGTTTGTAAACGATTTGCCATAATTTTTGTAATTACTTTATATATGGTTGTACATAGGCTAATTGGTTTGAAATTATTAATTGTGATTGGATTGTCTACTTTGGGTATAAGAGCGATGAATGACTGAGCGCATTCAGATAGCATGATTCCAGAATGAAAAAAGGATTTAACTGAACTAGTTACAGAAGGTTCGACTATATTCCAAAATGATTGATAAAACTCTGCATTATATCCATTCGGTCCCGGAGTTTTATTATGTGGTAGGTGGAAAACAACATTCTTTATTTCTAGATTTGAGGGAGGAGCCAAGAGTAATAAATTATCTTCACTTGTTATTAATTTTGGTATAATTTTAAAATCTCTATCCCTTAATTCTATCGTATGAAGTGGTTGGTGTCTTGTTTGAAGATCAAGCGTAACATTAGTTTTAATATCCTCTTGTTTGGAATATTTTATGTTTTGTAATGATTCATAGCAAAAAAAAATTTGTTTAAATGTTCTAATTTTGGCCGTGGTTTGAAAGTATTTGTTATTTTTATCCATGTTGGTTTGATGTTTAATCTTTGCTCTTTGTTTCCAATAAGAATGTTGGAAATCTAATAGTTTGTTATATTTGGTCATCATTCTGTTATAATGTTTTGTTAAAATTAAATTCTTATTTTCAAAACATTCCTTTTGAATTTTCGTTAATCTTTCCTCAGTTGTCTTTAACAGTGTACAAAGATGTTATTATCGCTAGTTCTTAACCATTTTTTTATGTCTGTTTTTAATTGTTTTTGTTTCATAAAAAGTTTAAACATATGGGATCCATTGTAATGGTAAGACCATACTCTTTTTACCAAATTTTTGAATGCCTCATTATTAGCCCATTTGTTTTCAAAACGAAACGGATAATTTTTCGAAAAGATTTTTCTCTCCAATTGTAGCGTTATGCAACAATGATCTGAGGTTGTAAAAGGCAAATGCTTCAGGGTAGTGTTACCAAACAGGTTGATAATACTAGGTTGAATTAAGACTCTATCTAATCTTTCCATTATAAGGTCATTATTGTTGCTATTATATCTTTTGCCATGTATATGGCATTCCTTGGATATTATGATCAATAAAACCATGAGTTGTAACAAAGTTATTAAGTCTTGTTAATTTGGATGCAGTTACTGGTATTCCACCAACTTTATCCTTGGTTGTTAATATGTCATTGAAATCACCCATAATAAGAACATGCTCTGTATGTGAATTAACAATCTGAGAAATAAAATTCCAGTAGTCCCGTTTTTTATTTTCTTTGCTAGGAGCATAAATGAATATGATAGTAAACTTACAAGAAGGTTCTTCATAGAAAATAACAATAGTATTGTTTTTATTATATACTAATTTTAGGTAATTGGATATGGTAAAGTTTGTACATAATAGCCAAAGACCTCCTTTAGTACCATCAGCCGGAGAAATAAAGATATATTTGAACCATATGGCCACATACTTAAAGTTTATGAACTTAGTCAAAGAAGATAAGCCTTTATTGCTCAAAACTAGACTTGTCAAAAGCTGACCCAAACTGCTGGGTTGACCCGACCCGAAAAGTGTGTGAGCCCGTTTGGGTCAAACACGTTTTCGACCCGAACCCGTTGAGTCAAACCCGGACCGACCCGAACTTCTCGAAACTCGTGAATGGACCCACTTTTCACATATTTTATTTTATTTAATAAATAAAAATATATTTTATTTAATAAATAAAAATATATTTAATTAAATAACAATATAATAATATTATTTTATTATAAAAATATTCATTAAATTTTCTTTTCTTTATTACAATAAAGAAAAACAAACATTTGAAACTCATTGGGTCGACTCGACCCGAACCCGTTCAACCCAAAAATTTTGTCAACCCGATTGAGCCGAACCCGTTTTCGACCTGAACCCGATTGACCCGAACCCAAACCCGACCCTTTCGACCCGTTTTCCAAGTCTACTCACAAGCATGAAATTATAATTACTTATTACTAACCGATAAAGGCTAAGTAATATATAAATATTATATATAGTTTCCTTTTATATTTGGTATAATAAGATATGAAAATAAGATTATATAATTACTAAAGCAAAATACTATACTCATCAATAAGCTATGTCAGGTCATCATTTGACACATGTTATTTTTTTAAAAATAAAAAATAAAATATATATGTTTAAACACAAATCAATTAAAATATATATACAAAGATCACTAACCGAATCTCGGATAAAGTATGTCAGACTTTACACCCAAAATCAATCAGGGAAAGAAAACGATCTTCATTCTCTCTTCTTTCTCTCTCCCCTTCCTTACTCTCCTCCATATCTAATTTTCCTCTTGGGGGCTTCGGCCCCGTCATCGTCTTCCTCCTTCCTCTTCTCTGATCTCCCTCTCCCTTCTCTTTTCTCTACATGCAAACCCATAAATCTACAATTACACCTAACTATGACACTATATTGGACAAATCCCGACTTGATTGCTTCTCAGACGCAGCTATTGGCTCCTGGAAGAACAGATCTGGTGAATCTTTTCCTTAATCTCCTCTTGAATTTAACTTACAGCTACGAATTTGATTATTGGTTAGTTTTGTGCAGCCACATCAGAAACGCCTCAGACTATGCATCGGATGCAGTCATCCACCTAGTTTTCCCTCTATCTCTGGACGGCTATCCATTAAATGGTATTGTACATGCTTCCTTCCTCCTCGTTTCTCCCTTCGACTTGATTATTCTGGGCTCGAGGTGTCTGTGGGACAATTGTTGCGTCACTTTGATGGGGTCTTTGACACATCAGATTGATTGTGGCTACTGGACCACTAGGACTCGGGTTCCTTATAATCTTGTCTTTGACAAGGCCTTTGGCCACTTGAACAAAATCTTGACACCTATGTTGACACCATTATTGACACCTATGTTGACACCCGATGATGAATTAATGTGGCACTCTTGTGGTGACTTGGATTGCTCTCAGAAGCTCTCCTCCCTATTGGCGTCTCATTTTCTTGAGACTCCTGTGAGGATCGAGGTACTGGGTAGCCATCTCATTCCCAAGAGCCTCATCATTGCAATTTACTCTTACTGCAACCAACACTTCAATAACTATTATCCCTGCACGCTTGAGCACAATGTCCACTGCAACTCTTCGTCTCCTCAAAGTTCTTTATCCACATATAAACACAGCTGCTACACTTCCACTCCTTCTCTGTATCTTAACACATCTCCAACAGAACCATCTCTTTCCCTTGCCTACATGGATCATCCCACAGACCTTACTCTCAACCTCAACTACAGCCTAAAAGCTACACGCAACACCTCAACCTCTTCATCCCATCTCAATACTCATATATATTCAGACCTCTGGAGCCACATCCAAAGCACCATCAACTTCCAAAACCACTCGGATTACACATACATACACAGCTCCCCTGCTTTTGTTCCAATGGCTGAAGATGTCTCCTATGCTAATGCCCTAATCCACTACACTGTCGATCACCCCATTCCAGCTAGCAATGAGCCACATTCAAACACTGGAACCCTCCTTGCCATAACAAATCCAGAGCCCATCAACTCAGATCCCATGGATGCTACTTTCCAAAACAACCAAGATGCCTTGAACTACAACAACCTTCCTCCTCTTAGCAACCAAAACTTCACCACTGAAAACTATACCTTTGAGGATTTTGTTGGCACTCCTGAAGATGTGCAGTTTCAGGACATCCCTGATCCTAACACTCTTCATGGTGTTAAAGCAAATCTTGACAACATGAACTCACTTGCTTTGTACATGCGTATGGCAAATGATCCAGTCCAAACTTCAGTCATCTTAGCCAAAATCAAAGAGCACTGGAAAGGAGTCAAGGGCATGATCGGGGTAGAAGAACTTGGTAACTTCTGGACTTTACTCATTTTTGCTAACAAGGAGTCTCGAGACTTTGTATGGGACAATAGGCCTTATCATGTGCTTAGCAAACTGGTTGTGATCAGACCATTCACTCCAACCTTTGAGCCTCTAGAAGAAGAAATCATGCCAGCTGACATATGGGTACGCATCCCTCTTTTACCTAGACACTTATATACTGATGCCGCTCTTCGTTTAATTATTGAAGGCAGTGGAGTTGGTTCCTACATTAGAACTGATGAGAACTCCAACAACAAAAACATGAAAAAATTTGCTAGGATTTGTATGAACACAAGAATCCCTGTCACTGCTGGTTTTGTAAGAATTAAGCACATTGATAATAGCATTCTCACAATGAAACTCTGGTATGAGGACTTCTCACCCGGATGTGGATGTTGTGGTGCTGAAGATCACATCTTTGAAGATTGTTTCTTAAACAATATGTTGCCTAACATCTTTGAAGCTCAAATCTGTATGACTGCTGAGGAAACTAATGAAGCAGAGATTACTCGAGTCAGGCTCCTCAACAACATCCTTTCCAGAAGAGTTGGTGCTCCTCCTAAGACTGCACCGGGTCCAAGATTCCAAATCAAACAAGGAGCAACTGCCAGCTCATCCCAATCCTCTCAGTTCAATGCCCACAGGAAGCCCCTCAAAAGCAAAGATCCATATCTCCCCATTGTCACCACAAGCAACAACTCAAATGCCAGGTCCCAAAACTCAACCTCTGAAGTCCTCCCAGCCTATCCACTGCCTCCTAACATGAGTTCAGATCTCTATCCTCCCCATATGTTTGCACATTTTCAGCAGCAGCTTGCATATATGCCTCCACACATGATGGCAATGAATCCCAGAATGATGAGACCACTCCTTCGCAATCCTCCAGCTATGATCTACTCCTCCCCTGTTAACATGGAGTCCAAAGTCACCTCTCCAAAAGTTTCTGAGAAGTCCACCAGCTCCATATAGAAGAAGATTGACAATATAGACATCTCAGCCCAAGCTGAATCTTCCAACACTGCACTTGTGCCCAGTAAAAAAGAAGAAGAAGATGAAGCTACTCCTGCTCCACCTCAGCCCAAGAAACAGAAGAAATCATCCAGAGGCAAGGGCAAAGCACTCCAAGATTGATTATGATCAGTAAGCCTTATCTTTCAGTTTGCTCCTTTTCTACTTTTGAAAATGATCACTGCTACTATCCTATGACACATTTTGCGACACTCTGGTTAGAAAATATGTATGACAGTTTGAACTTTTTTATCCTTGGGTTTGATCTTATGAATTGTAATAGAATTGTTAGTTCATTACAGATTGCAGTTATCTCCCTTTCTCATATACATATAACATTGTTGCAGCTACATTATATTCATATCTACAATATATAAATGATGATACTGCTAACAATCTCCTCCATGATATCCCCTATATTAATCATGCTCAATACTTGAACAGCTTGCTTAGCTACAATCTCTTGCGTAAAACCTTGTATGATTTCTCTTTTAACTCACCCAAGAGCACCAACTCCACCAGCAAAAGCTGTAAATGCAATTGGTTCTCCAACACCAATTTCGACAATGTCCTTTATTTTAACAATTGTTATATATGAATCTAGGCTATTGGAATGGTAGAGGCTCTAGGAGATTTGAACTTACCTCTGAAATTTCCTACCTTCCCAAAAGAAATAGGCTCAATATTTTGTGTCTTAGTGAAACAAAAACTCAACACTCTCCCACCCAAAATGCAACTAGGAAAATGGGCTTTGATGCTGCAATCACGGTTCCAGCTAATGGCACTAAAGGTGGTCTATGGCTCCTGTATAAGGTTAATGAAGCAACTAACACACTAGCTCATATTACTAATACTAACAACTTCATAGCAATGCAATACACTTACAATAGCATTGATCTCCTAATCTCTTTTGTCTATGCTCCTTCTAGAGAAGAGTTGAAAGACGAGTTCTGGGATCAAGTTGAAAATCTAGCTGTTAGCAAAAGTCTCCCTATTATCATTATTGGAGATCTCAATGATATCCTTGACACTAGTGATAAAATAGGTGGACTCACCCCTCGCTCTTCAAGATTTATTAGACTCCGTAACCGCATTTCCTCTCTTGATCTTGTTGATTCAAAGTTTACCGGGTTCCCCTTCACTTGGAGAAAATCTAGCAATGATAGTAACAACATCATGGAAAGGCTTGATCGCGCTCTCTTTCATTCAAGCCTTTCTATGGTATTCAATCCAAGTATTCATCACCACCCCTTCACGTCCTCGGACCACTGTCTCATTACCCTCTCCTTGGGAAACACAACTCGCAACATCCGGATCCCTTTTCGTTATGAAAATGCTTGGGCTAGCTCACCCTCTTTTAACAAATTAGTTGCTAAAACTTGGAAGTACAAAACCACGGGTTCCCATATGTTCAGACTATCTCACAAATTAAAACTTCTTAAACAATATGCCAAAGAATGGGCACGTAATAATAATGGATTTACCTTCCAACAACTTAAGGATACAGAAGCCAAACTTGAAGCGCTCCATGCCCACTTTCTCTCCTTTCCTAACGATCCTGCAACCCGTCATTGAATTGCGAACATGACCAGGAAATTCAATAAAATTATCCAATTTCAGGATAAATTTTGGAAACAAATAGCAAAAACAAAACATCTAGCTCTTAACGATAAAAATACAAAATACTTCCATTGCATCTCTAAAATCCATACCCATAAACAATGCATTCTCAAATTTTGCACCAAAGATGGGTTCATCCTTATTGATCAAAACTCAATCACTGAAGCAATAACAAAAGAGCTATCTGACAGATACATTCCTATTACCTCGAATATTTCCCCTATTGAACTAGACATCATTACATCTACTATAACCCCTGAGGATAACCTCCTCCTTCTTCGGAAACCCTCCTATGATGAAATCAAAGCAACAGTTTTGAACTACCCCAGGATAAAACCCCAGGACCTGATGGCTTTCCAATTGACTTCTACCAAACATATTGGAACATTATATCTCCTACCCTCTGCCCTGCTATTCGATCCTTCTTTCACACTGGCAAAATGCTCAAAGCATGGAACCACTCCTTTATTGCTCTCGTCCCGAAGAACGATTCGCCAATCAACTCCAACCACTTTAGGCCTATCAGTTTTTGCAATACCTCTTATAAGATCATTACTAAAATCATGTCCAATAGACTTAAAGGCATCCTTCCCAAACTCATCTCCCCTCTTCAAGGAGCCTTTGTTGAAGGACGTCTCATCCAAGATAATATACTAGTTGCCCATGAAATCTTCAAATCCTTTCACAAAAAAACAAAAGGCAATAACGGATGGATGGCACTTAAAATTGATATGGAAAAGGCATTTGATAAGATCAATTGGCAATTCACTAAACATATTCTCCTCAAATTTTGATTTGACCCTAAGTGGGTTAATCTGGTCCTTGAATGCCTTACCACCTCCCAAATCTCTGTACTTGTCAATAATCAACCTGGCCCTGAATTCAAACTTCAATGTTGCATTCGTCAGGGCGACCCTATTGCCCCCTTCCTTTTCATCTTGGCTATGGAGTATATGGCCCGTAAACTCACCATTGAATCCAATCAACCGAATAATCGAATTGGTATCAAGCTTACTACCCAAAGTTCTCTTATTCCCTTCCTCTCTTTTGCTGATGACACTATTCTTCTAGCAGATGACACTATCACTAATATGCACTACATTAATAATTTTCTTTATAAATTCTCTCAACTTAGTGGCCTCGCCATCAACTTTCACAAAAGCTCTCTTCAGGTCTCCAAAAATATTTCAAGAGATAAAGCTATCAACCTAGCTAGTATTATGAATATACCTTTAACTACAAAAATGGAAAAATATCTAGGCATCCCTATACTCAAAGGTCGCATCACTAAAACTGCTTTCAAGGAAGCCTTAGACGAACATAGGAAGCAACTCACTACATGGAAAACCTCCACGCTATCTCAAGCTGCCAGAACACTTTTGATTCAATCAAACCTAGCTTCTAAAACCAATTATCTTATGCAAAGCTTTCTTCTACCCAAAGGAGTATGTGATGAAATCGATGATATCTATAAAAATTTCTTTTGGAATAACACCAAACCCAACCATCATCCCCTCCAACTATGGGAAAATATATGTACGCCTAAAGCTGAAGGAGGGCTTGGTCTTTGTCTCTCCCAGGAAAACAATATCGCTCTGCAGATGAAATTGCTTTGGAGAATTTTATCTAACTCTCAAAGTATCTGGGTACAAATTGTCAATGAAAAGTACATTAAAAACAACAACATTCTTAACATGGAACCATCCCCAAGTTTCTCTTGGCATTTCAACCGACTCCTATCTATAAAGGATAAATTCAAGACAGGTCTCTATTGGCAGATTGGCAATGGCAACAACATTGATTTCTGGAATGACAATTGGATCCCTAATCTACATAATCTCCAAACCCTAAACTTTCACAACTCCTCCAATAAAATCTTAGACTTTATCAGAAATAAAACCTTGAACCTTGATCTCCTAAATCAACACCTTCCCCATAACATTGTGCTCAAAATTTCCCAAATCCACATCCCTCAATCTAGCATCCAGGATTCTATTATTTGGACGCCCTCCAGCAATGGTACCTTCTCGACTTGCTCAGCTTTCAAACACATTAAGTCTACTTCTTCTAGCCCCTCTATTCCTACCTCCTGGTTCTGGACCCGACCCATTTACCCCAAAGTCAAAACTTTCCTCTGGAAAGCCACCTCTGACTGTCTCTCCACTACGGAACGTCTTAATAGGTTTTTCCATAGAGTCTATGATACATGCTCTCTTTGTAATGAGCATAATGAGGATTCCAATCATCTTTTTTTCTTCTGTCCTTACACAGTTCGAGTATTCCAAGCTCTCAACATCGACCTCCCCAGCATACCAAGTATTGCTACTTACAACTCCTTCCTAGATAACTTTGGTTCCTTCTACTCTTTTTCCTCTAACCCTGATATTACTTTCTTAGCTTGGTGGAACATCTGGAGGATTAGGAATGATAAAGTCTTTAACTCTACTGACACTAAGGATCCTTGGGACTTAGCCAATAGTATTCAGTACCAGGTTGATCAATGCTCTTCTTCTTTTGAAATTACCACTACCAAAAGAAACAAGCCTCCCAGAACTAGTAAAACTCGTCCTTAAAAGAACTTCTGGCGTAAACCCCCACCCCCTGTCTTCAAAATTAACACTGATGCCTCCTGCAAAGCTAACAGTCAGGCTTCTATTGCCTCCATTATTCGGGACTCCAATAGCAAAATCATCCATATTGATAAAAAAAAATATCCCAACAGACTCTATCCTTGTTGCTGAAGCATATGCTATTTGGGCTGCAGGTTCCCTCAATCTTGCTAAAGTAACTCTAGAAAGTGATAATCTTACTGTCGTCAACGCTAATAAAGGAATCTGGCAGATTCCATGGGAAATTAGGACTATTGTCCTGGACATTAAAAACCACATCCCGTGGTTTGATTCTTTTACTATTTCACATTGTTTCAGGGAATGTAATACTGCGGCTGATTTCATCGCCTCCAAAGAAGTTTCCCCGGAAGGGCTTCAAGATTACCTCAAGATTATTCAGAATCTCCAAGACAATGGTCGTATTCAAGAAGCTAGATCTTTGCTTTTCTCCCCTAACTCTAGTCACTTGTTGTATAAGGAGTTCTATAAAATCGTCAGTTTTGATGATTTAGGTTACCTTTGATCCTGTTCGGCCCTACTGTTTGTTTGTACAAAAAAAAAAAAAAGATCACTATCCTAAATCTATTGATATTATTTCCTTATTTAAACGTATATCAATATAAAATATAAAAATCGTGTGTAAATTTTGCGTATGACACAGGAATAAAGCTACTATAACCTAATTAGTAACGTGATTAGAGAATCACGTAGTACCAGCCGGCAGCCGCAATTGAATTCAGGTTGGAT
The DNA here is from genome assembly GCA_029168935.1 of Oxyria digyna. Classification (NCBI taxonomy): domain Eukaryota; kingdom Viridiplantae; phylum Streptophyta; class Magnoliopsida; order Caryophyllales; family Polygonaceae; genus Oxyria; species Oxyria digyna. Next base: position 10,063,091 of record JAPVLV010000010.1, on the reverse strand, counting down.
CTGCTGGAGCTGTGCCAAAGGTAAATCTTAAATTTTTATTTTTTTTACCCAAAATCATACCCTTATACCTACAACTCTACACCCTAAAGTCCTAAACCCAAAACTATACGAGTAAATCCCAAACCTAAGCCCTAAATAATAACTTTTGTACATTAAAAAATATTAATTTTTCCTTCCTTCACTTGAGCACATGAGCCGCTCCATCTGCTGCTCCAGATGATCCAAATTCAATTCGATCACATTGAATGTGATGTGGTGTGCGAGGGTTTTGACCGAAACCAATTTTATGGAATTTCCATGTTCGTTTGAGTTTGTCCCTCGCGCCAATAAATTTTTCTCATAGAGGAGTCACGCTTGAAATTCTGATCTCTGCAACAAGTTCTTTGGAGAAAATCAGTCAGAGTTAACAGGTATTTAATTTGGTTTCTATCTATGATTTGTATTAATATATACATTAGATTCTTATTAGATGTGAGAAAAAACGTTGTTCGAAGTGAGAAAACTGTGGTCTGAGTCCCTATTTTGTACTAGTGTGTTTTCTAAACTTCCGCTAAACAAGAGGAACCTCAATTCCAAGGAAGTAGGATAGGAAACCAAGATCTTTCAAAGTAAAGTGGTGATTCAGCGACTTCAACTTCAAACCATTATCAATGGCAACAGAGCATGAACCAGTAACAATAATATCATCCAAGTAGACAAGCAGGTAGATAATATTAGTGGGAGTGGATCCTATGAACAATGAAGTGTCTGAAAATTAGGACCGAAACCTGACTTGCAACAACTGAAATTTGAGTTTCATGAACCAAGCTCTCGAAGCTTGTTTGAGCCCATATAATATCTTGTGTAGCTTGCAAACAAAGTGTGAACCTTGTGCATCAACGAAGTTCGTTGGTTGTTTCCTAAGTAGAGTTTCTTGCAATTCACCATTCAAGAACGTAGTATTAATGTGAAGCCGCCTCATGTTCCATCCTTTTGACAAAGCATCGGACAAAACAAGTCGAACGGTAGTTGCTTTTATAATCGGACTAAATGTATCGAAGTAATCCACACCGTCTTCCTCATGAAATGCTTTTACTACTAACTCGGCTTTGAATCGTTGAATGCTTCCACCAAAGTTGTGGTTTACCCGGTAGACTCATTTTTTGTCAACAATGTTTGTGTTTGTTGGATTTGGAAAAAGAGACCATGTTTGATTTTTATGCGGAGACACAATCAATGGATTTGCTTGTTTGCTTAGAGGTGGTGACTCGACCACATCGACGAAAGTTGGCGGTGGGGTTGGACGCTTAGCAATATATCACGACTTTTTTAGCTGCCCGACCGAAACGCCAATTGTGTGGTGTTGTATGTATAGTTGTAGGTATGGAAAACACAAACACCCAAACGATTTTAAGATTTCATTAATTTGAATGTATGTGTAGGTTTGTATGTGCATATGTATATATGTACGTGTGTTTGCATGCACACTTTGTTATGGGTTTTGTAACCGTTTATTCATATACACTTCACCAAAAAACAAAACAAATGCATCATCTCGACTTTGTTATGTATTCGTTCGGTGTGCTTGATTTGTAGATTAAAGTATGTTGAAATTGTTGATTTCAACTAATTGAAGGTAGAAATGTTGAGTTCGACACGAAGAATCTTGGTTGTTGATTGATCAATTAATACATGAAAGATATGTACATTAAAGTTTCAGCAAACGAGTTGCATTTGTCGGGGAGTCTGAGAATATACACGTTAAGTGTCTCCCAAATCGAAAGTGGAGAGGTTGATGATCTACTATATAAGTAAGTTACTTCTCCTATTACCAATTAGTTTTAAGATAGAACCTTATTGGTTTGTTCGCTAGACTCAACCACGCATACACGCGCTTGTATAAATGATCTCATTCCGTCAGTCTTACGGACATATCTTGGGCTCAATAGACTTATGCAAAGTTCAAAATGATCACCACTCAAAAGACACACGTGATAGTGTAATAATTATGTTATAAAGTCGTGTCCTTTTCTTTCATTTTTATCTCACATTTATTATTCCAACTCGATTTATTAATACCTAGTGAACATCATTTCAACCTCTATTTTAACTTGAACACCGACTTCAGTTTCTTCGAGCTTATATAATGTCTACCCAAACGGAGGCTAAGAATACATACACACATTTTAACTTCTTGGACCTTTTCCACGAAATATTCTAATCAAACATTCTTGTACATGTGCAATGGTTCAAATGTCCTGAAGAATATCTTCACCTTCAAGAAAGAGAAAATAAAATAAAAACTGTAACCATTGATACACTCTATTGAAAGGGAAAAAAGAAGAACTAACGCATATTTTTCATCGGATATTTGTTGTTCTTCTTCTTAGATCTTAATAATGTATATTTACAAGTCTACATATTAATAAAGCAGGCTAGTATGTTACAAGCTTTTGTTTTAGAAAGAAACTATATCATAATTTACAGCTCAAACTTTACTCATCCTCATAGTAATACTTATATTAATTAAAAAACACAAATATAAACCTAAAGTAAAAAAAAAGAAAGAGAGAATTTATTCAAAGGCAGCAAAGTGGTCGAGGCTAGTATGTTACAAGCTTTTGTTTTAGAAAGAAACTATATCATAATTTACAGCTCAAACTTTACTCATCCTCATAGTAATACTTATATTAATTAAAAAACACAAATATAAACCTAAAGTAAAAAAAAAGAAAGAGAGAATTTATTCAAAGGCAGCAAAGTGGTCGAGGCTAGTATGTTACAAGCTTTTGTTTTAGAAAGAAACTATATCATAATTTACAGCTCAAACTTTACTCATCCTCATAGTAATACTTATATTAATTAAAAAACACAAATATAAACCTAAAGTAAAAAAAAAGAAAGAGAGAATTTATTCAAAGGCAGCAAAGTGGTCGGAGAAATTCCCACAAAAGAGACTCATGACAACAGGGTCGTCTTCAACCTCTATCGGAGGGTAGCACATCCAGGCCGAGTCAACCCACCTCAACTCGGCCGAGTCAGAGCAACTCTCCGCCTCGTCCAGACTCGGCAACTCAACGATCTGACTCAGCTCCTCTTCCTCCTCCTCCGCTTCCGCCATCACCTCCATCGCCGCCGCCTTGGCCGCCGCCGCCTGAACGTCGCGGGGAGCACTCGACGCCGGCCTAGGCAGCACCGCCGCGAGCTCCGGGAAGTTGAGGATTGCTCCGGCGCCCTTGATGCAGAGCGCCGCCGCGTCGTGCGCACGGGCCGCCATCTCCGGCGTCGAGAAAGTCCCGAGCCAAATGCGCGACTTCTTCCTTGGCTCTCTGATCTCCGACACCCATTTCCCCCACGCCCTCTTCCGTACGCCTCTGTAAACTGAGTCGCCGCTCCGAGTTGACGCCGAGTCGGAAGTCGAGGAGGACGACGAAGAGGACGAGTTAGGAGGAGATGAAGTCGACCCGCTTGGGGAAACCGGTAAAGTAGACGACCCAGATGAGCAGAAGGCTTTCCTGTGCTCTGAGCTTACTGCCTCTGCCATGGCACCGAGTTGACTCAAATTGTAAAGGAGACAGAGCAGAGACGAGTTCAATTGTTTGTGTTTGGCTAATGATGGAAATATATAAAGGAAGGAGGAGTAGGAGACAAGAGACAAGAGACAAGAGATAAGTATATAAAAGAAGCAGTTAGAGGGTAATTTTGTATTAGAGAAGGTTAAGTAAATAATTAATTTAAGTAGAGGTAGTAGGTACAATAAGAAAGGGATAAATAAAGGCCCTTGCTAAATACCGCCCGGGCGTTTTCTAAATAACGCCCGGTCCCTCGCGTTCTGCGAGAGTGCGTCCCCTCGCAGAACGCGAGAGTGCGTCCCCTCGCAGAACGCGAGGGTGCGTCACCTCGCAGAACGCGAGGGGGTTTTTCCCTATAAAAGGTGAAAAACCCTACTCGGCCCATTTTTACAACCACCATTACAAAATTCCGCCGCTCTCTTCTCATTTTACCATCTCCCTCAATTTCAACCTACTTCTTCTTCCTCTTTTCAATTCAAATCTCCATATAAGGTATGTTTCTAATACTCTTATGCTTTTTAATGTTGTTTTTAGATGAATATATGTTGTTAGTATAGAAAATTGCATATTGTATGATGTTTTGATATTGAATGTTGATTTAGAAATGGTTGTATAATGGATGAAAGATGATGATTTTGAATTATGGTGGATGAGTGGATGTTGTTTTATGTTGAAATTCATTAGGGTTAGGGTTTTTGATTAGGGTTGTTGATTTTATTTAGGGTTTTGATGTTTATTTGGTAATTTACTTAAATTGATAGGTATTTTAGCTAAAATATTGAATTTTCGTCGGAAAATCTCGCCGGAAACTGTTGCCGGAAACTCATGATTGTGCAAATTGACGCAGAACGCGAGGGGTATACTCGCAGAACGCGAGGGTCATGTTACTCGCAGAACGCGAGGGTCATGGTACTCGCAGAACGCGAGTGTCATGGTACTCGCAGAACGCGAGTAATTGACAAAACTGGAAATTCTTTCCTCTTCTGCAGATTTTTATTATATACTGATTTTACTTTATATAATGTTATATTTATATACTGATTCTACTTTACATTTTTTTAGGTAATGGATCTTCCTGGACGTTCAACCCGTCGAAGAAATAGGAACGCTGTGAGAGAAAATCCACCGGTTGAAAATGCAAAAGGGAAAAGGAGAGCAAAGAATACAACACCGGTAGAGCTCTTCCCCGAGGGGCTCCCCGACGTTGATTATCGCCCCATAGAGCGGTACAGTGGTGTCCATAGTTATGCCGGGGAAGACTGTTCTGTGCCTAGTGGGATAGAACGAGCAGATACATATCAAGGGTATCGAAATGATGATTGGGACCTTTATTCTCAAGAGTCAGTTTCATGTGCACAACCGTCAACTCAATGGGCACCACAATCAAGTCCATATGAACAATCGGGAAGCTGGGACAATTTCATTCCTCAGTATGCTTTAGTGGAAGTTGGACAAGGGTGGGGTGGACAAAGTTGGGTCGGTGGACAAGGGTGGGGAGGTGCATTTGGTGAGGGAAGTGTTCCTGAAGACATGGGTCAAGGAAGTGGACAAGCTTGTTCTTCTTCTTACAATCCTCAACCAGAACCGATGGAACAAGAGTACCAGGATGAAGGTTTTGGGGAAGAACACGAAGAAGAAGGTGATGATGATGATGATGAAGAAGAAGAAGAAGAAGAAGAAGAATTGGTCCAGAAACCAACAAGAAAGAGGAAGTCCAAGAAGAATGAGCCAAAGTATGATCCTGAGCTCACTCATGCCACACCTGGCGGTCCAGAAGATCCCGAGTTGCTTAAGGGATTTGAAGCACATGTGGCGTTCCACATCCAGAAAGGGGAGGTAATTTACTAATTTATTGATTTTCTGCATTTTTAATACATTTACAGAAATTCTGCAGAATGCACAGAAAATGCAATTTCTGTGCATTTTCTCGCAGAACGCGAGGAGTGGCATACTCGCAGAACGCGAGGGTGTTACTCTTCGCAGAACGCGAGAAAATGCTTGGTTTCTGCAGAAGCTGATAATTCTGCAGAAACTGTATTTTTTGTAAATTTGGCCTGCAGTGTGTAATTTTGTATTTTTCTGCAGTTGAAAGGTCCGATGAAGCCACAACAACGGACAAAGCAAAGCAGTGACTGGCCATTGGACAACGATGACTGGTCAGAGATTCCCGGTGCTGTTGGATTGTCAGATCTACCTGACATGATGTACGAAGCAATCGACTATCCGTTGATTGAAGCGTTCATCGAACGATGGCAACCGGAGACTAACTCATTCCACCTCCCTTGTGGTGAGATCACTATTGGCCTTCTGGATGTACATATGATTTTAGGCCTACCTATAGAAGGGAAAGCAATGACTACTTGCAAGAAACTGGGTGCCAAGTTTAGTCATGATGAGATTATAAAATACTATGGTAGGAAGGGGGCGGAAATTTTTGGAGTAGATCCGCACACTTTAGATTCTGGGAGGGTGAAAGCTGATTGGTTTAGAAGGCATTGTGAAACCCTAGGTCCAGAGCGAAAGGGTTTAGGATGGGTGTTGTATACTGCTTCCTCGCTCTTATTTCCGGACAAGTCACAGAACTTGATTCGGCTTAGATATGGGCCTTATTTGGAAACCTATGCCCATGCTACGGGCATATCGTGGGGTTCAGCTGCTTTGGCCCATCTGTATAGGCAGCTGGGGGTATGCACACGACAGGGTTGTGCGCAGATGTCTTTCTGTTACACCTTGTTGCAGGTATTATACTTTCTAAGCGTTTAATTTACATACTTATATATATTTTCATATTTAACGTACTTTGTATTTCTTAGGCATGGATCTACAACTACTTCCCACACTTCCGACCTACTGAACGTCCTCGGTGGAGAGCGGAGCAACCATGGGCATACCGGTGGATGCCTAAGAATGTAAAGCTGAAGAAGGGGCAAGTCGGAAGGGACTATAGGGGAGCGCTCGATATTCTTATGCCGGAGATGGTAAGTTTCTGCATTTTCTGGGATTTCTGCATTTTTTTAGTACGCAGCAGTAATTTCTTTGATTATGCAACATTTTCTCGCAGAACGCGAGTCTGTGGCTTCTCGCAGAACGCGAGGATGGACACACTCGCAGAACGCGAGAAAATGCAAGTTTCTGCATTTAGTCCTAGTTTCTGCAGTTTCTGGTGTTTTACAGACTTCACCATGCGTTTTTCTGTCATTTTGTTAGGTATGTTGGAACCCGTATGGAGCACAAGACTTCACCGATCCTGAGCTTGCTCCCGCTCTATTTCACGGGGTGCTATCTTGCTGTGACATCACCGAACCACACATGCCTGATAGGTGTCCCAGACAATTTGGGAGAGTGCAGCGTATTCCTAGGCCAGTCATCGAACCGCTCAAAGCTCATAGGTTGAAAAACATTAGGTGTTATAGTGTTTTTTATGACGCCAACCAATGGCTTTGGGAGTCAAGAGATGTTCACTCTTTGTCTCTCGATGATATGGGGCCAGTTGCCTATGCACCACATGAATGCTCCCATGATTACATGGATTGGTACATCAAGAGGACCCATAGGTATATCCGTCCTGCAATCCCTGGGATGATGACTGAGAGACAGGTAATATTAATTGTTTTGGTTTATCTTGCGTTTCTAGTCTTTGTTTGTCTCGAATATTAACATAGAATGAATGTTTACTTGCGTATAGGTGATTGGCCGGGTGTACAATGACATGGACCGGTATCGGTTTGCCACTCCAGAGGATTTTGATTCATATCACGCCCAAATGCTCCTAAGTATGTCAACTCTCGCTCCCTTCCGACCACGAGAAGACGAGTAGCCTTTCGTTTTGTGTTTTGGATTGTGTTTTGGATTGCTTTCTTAGGTGTTTTGTTGATTGGATAATTTTGTTGGATTATGTTTAGGGATATGTTGGTGTTGCTTCAATTCTGTTCGTTTTTTGCATAACCTCGCAGAACGCGAGGTGCACACCACTCGCAGAACGCGAGTCTGCCCTATAAGAAACAAGGTGCTCTCAGTTGATATGCACGGTCTGTGGCACGGTTGGTGTAACTCGCGTTCTGCGAGTGACACCATCCTCGCAGAACGCGAGGAATGACATTTTCTGGAAAATGTCCATGACATTAGTTACAGTTTAAGAATTTAAAAAACCATCTCCAGTTCAACATTACATTACAAATTCAGCGAATAAAACATAACTTCAACATTACATTTCAAAGGCGGCACATCGATGTGACACAAGATCGTGCAAAGAAAAAGCATCTCTTTCAGCGTTTCGCCACCAAGGAGTAAACACATGAGGTAATGGGCAGTTTTCTTCAAGACGCAACTACAAGAAAACAACAACGTTAGGAAGTTGCATATTAGATAGTAATTCATAAGTAGATCCAAAAACTTACCGGAACAAAATGTCTCTCACTCTGAATATAGAATAAGCAGAACGTCGGAAGTGTGTCACCATCTTCTAACCAAGTAGGACGTTGTAGAGGAAGGTAAGTGTAGTTAGCACTTTTTCCCACCGTTACGAACACTATGTTGAATGTGGATGCCACAAGGCATCCCATTTCCGGGGTAGCTAGCCAGTGATCTTCTGGAGCCCTTCCTATTCCTTCCCATGTCAGTTGGTGTAAAGCGCTCTCCAAAGTTGGTTGTTGTGGAGGTCCAATCCAAGTTCCTTGAACTAGGTGCCAAATCTCTTTGACCTTAGCTATCATCAAATCTCTTACTTCCCTCCATAAGTGTTGGTTGTCATGCAATTCATGAGCTATTGCTCTAAATCCACAATTTCCATCTCCATTTACCTCAAACCAACCATTCACATGGGTGCGCATTGACGCGGGTATGTGAGACTTGTACTTGCCAATCACCTTAATCTTTGGTTTCTTGAATGTTTCAGAATTAGAAGCATTTTTTTGCTTCTTTGGGGGTGTTTCTTCCAAATCTCTAGCATCCATCTCAACATTAGTGTGCTCCCATGCAGACGGTCTTCTTTGCGTTGACCTAGGTTGTTTGTTAGGAGCTCCGACTGGACGACCTCCGGTGTGCTTTGAAATAGCCGGCTCTTTTAGAGGAGTATTTACTTTCCCAATGTCTAAAACAGTTTGTGCACACTTTTCTTGATCATGGGGGCACAATTTCGGAAACGTTTCCTCATAGAAAGTCTGAAAAAGACGCCTTGCCACCTTACTCTTAACTTCCAGTATGCCGGGAACATCAACTTCTTCCAAACTCAAAGTACTCCAGAAAGGGTGCAACTCTGATACTCTTAGTGGTCTTTGCTCCTTCCAATGTCTTACAATCTGATGAACACACATCAACCCATCTCTAATCTTGATCCCGCAGCTACAAAACATATTAAAGTGCGCACCTAATCTCTCCCCCTTCGTGTATTCCTTAAGCAAAAATTCTATGCATTTGTAAGAGACTTTGAACTTCAAGACTTTAAACAAGTCGGCCCCTTCAACAACTGTGAAGCTCTTATTCAAACTCTCGGTGAAAGACACAGTAATCTCCTTAAGTTGGTTCTCCGCCATTGTTTTGTATTCTTTGAACATTGTGTCTAGCCTAGCATTTCCACTTGACAAGTATGACTTAAGACATGAATGTGCTCCTTCAACTCTAAAATGTTCGAAAAACAATAAAATGCAAATACAAATCAGAACCTGTGGATCCTTCTGTAATGTGTAACTCCTCGCGTTCTGCGAGGTGTGTACACCTCGCGTTCTGCGAGTTCATACATTGTTCCAGGATCTTTGCATTCGAAAATGCATCAACACTGAATCAAGGAATTTACTCGCGTTCTGCGAGGTGGTATGCCCTCGCGTTCTGCGAGGTGTGCATTACAGAAGCTCTTTTTATCATATGTAGAAGGTAGACATAAATAACAGAACATACCTGTTTGTTGTGTTATTCCCGAGAGTGAAGACATTATCCGTCCATGCTGAAACAAGTCTTTCTTTGTAACGGTTTAGCCAATTCGTTCTCACGTACTTCAATACGGCTGGATAAGCTCGCCATTCGTCCTCAAGTTTCTTCAAAGTACTCTTGTAATCTTCTTCAGTGGTTTGTTCGAACACGTTATAATAATCATTTGAAATATGAACCCCCAATGCTTGTGTGCCCATAGCTATCTTGGCTCTCGCCTCTATGTTCTTCCTTACATGTCGCCTACATAAGAGAAACTTTGCATTTGGCCATAACTTGTCTGTTGCATTCATAAGAGCCATCTCACGGTCAGTGACGAAGCAAGTAGGCGATGCTCCTATTCTCAAATACATCGTCTGCAGCTGCTGCAACGCCCATAAATAACTATCCTCGCTCTCAGCCTCTAACCATACCCCGCACACAACAAAATTCTTCCATGTAGAAGTCAAACCGACTATCTCCAGGAAGGGAACATTGTACCTGGAACCAAAATACAGTAAGATAAATACAACATAAAAACAGAATGATAAATACTTACCTGTTCGTGCTATAAGTCGAGTCCATCAAAAGGACATATGGAAACGCCTTTAAGAGTTTCATTGATTCGGGGCTAGCAAAGAACAAGTCGCCTATTATCGAAGGGTTCGTTGCACTTGGCCTATACTCCATGAAGTAGTTGCTCTCTTTGCATTGGTGAAAGAATTCTTGAACCACGGTTCTACCTTCCATTTCCTCTTCCCTTATATGTCTTACCAAATTGTACACTTGGTTCTTCTTTGTGCAACTTCCGGGATCCTTGTTTATCTCAGTGTAAATCTGATTTGGAGAACAATGTGAAAGTACCATCTCACGAACCTTTTTCTTTTGATCCGGGGTTGGCCTCCCGGCAAATGCATTCCCGACCAAACTATCTCCAATAGGATGGTTGTGCAAACCACAAACAACCACTAATCTCCAATTCTCTTCAACCCGGTTCTCCATGAGCTTCAACTGAAATTTACACCCCGTTTTCTTGCTCTTTGTGTTTGATCTAACACCGACACCTTTAGGCCTATGGCTTCCCCCTTTCTCACAAATGATTTGAATCTTACCACTTTGCCCCAGTTTAGCTGGTACAGTCCTTCCAATAGAGATCATAAACTTGTGTTGCTTTGCAACATTCAAAGCCCACAAATGACCAATCTCCTTAGAGGCAAACACTTGCTCCGTAGTGAAATATTCCGAATAATCCCTAGAAACAACCTCTTCCTCACATACGGGACTATCAAACTTTGGTGCAGTGCGTAAAGAGGGAAGAAAACACATCTCCTCTCCTACGTTTGTTGGTGGGTTAGCAAATTGTGAATCAAACGCATCATAGCTTGATGGCACCTCATATGTACATGGCAATTCATAAGTAGATGGCACGGGCAACTCATAAGTAGATGGCACAGGCAATTCATATGTAGATGGCACATGTTGTTCATATAAAGATGGTTGATGATAATATCCAAAGTCGTCAATCCCTAAATCAAATGACGGTGGCGAAACGGGCACCGTATTCCGCGAGGGGTAGGTGTAGTCATTCAACTGGATTGCATTCAATCCAGTGAACAAAGAAAAATTCACCTATACACAATGCTTCTGTTAATACTCTGTAATGTGCAACTTCTCGCGTTCTGCGAGGCAGGCACTTCTCGCGTTCTGCGAGTGGCTTCCTCTCGCAGAACGCGAGAAGTTGCTATTTCCTGAAACTAGTTCTTGAACGGGATAATTTAACATAACATGAGTTCCTACATTCAAAACCATAAAAACCCTAAAAACATGAACACATCTAAGTTTTTGACATTATATGCAAAAGTCATCTCTTCAACACTTACCACTACTACTAGATTTAACATGAAATACAACATAATAAGTTCATTTTAGCTCTTAATGGTGCAAAACAAATTAAAATTCAAAAATTAAGTAAGAACATTACCTCATTTGAATGGTAACTTGATGAACCACCATCTTCATTCCCTCCTTTGTTGAATTCCTCTTCATCTTCCATTATTTTAGGTGTTTTTAGAGTGTTTTGAAGTTTTAAGGTTTTGAAAATGGGTTTTAATGGAGGGTGAAAGAGGTGAAAGATGATAAAAAGAGGTGTTAGGGTAGGGTTAATAGGTGTTACGGAATACTTAAAATAAGGGGGTAGTTATTATAGTTAGGTGGGGACAAGACATGTAGTAATGGCGCACAACAACGTCAATCTGACATGCTAATCTCGCGTTCTGCGAGGACACGTACACTCGCAGAACGCGAGGACACGTGCACTCGCAGAACGCGAGATTAGCATGCATGTAATTAACCTAATTTTTGGCTAATCTCGCAGAACGCGAGTGTACGGGTCCTCGCAGAACGCGAGTGACCCGGCGTTGTTTGAATAAAGTACCGGGTGTTATTTAAGAATCGTGTAAATAAATGCACACTATAAAGTCTACAATTATAACTTGTTGGTTATAATTTAACACCAAGCGCTGAGTGATAGCTACTTTCTAACCAGATTTATACAACTTTACTTGCAGTTTCCAATTTCTATAAGCAAGTTCTTACTCCTCCGTCCGTTAATGTTTAATGTTTGCAACATTTCCTTTTCGGCCATTTTAAAATGTTTGCAACATTCATTTTCTATCCATTAATTTTTCTCTATAATACCCTTATTTTATTTATTTTATTCATATTCTAACAACACTTTATCAATCAAATTAACCATTTATATCATCTTTTCTATCTAATTTCCACCATTACTACTTTTACTCAATATTTTATTCTTCTTTTTTATCTAAAAACACTTTATCAATCAAATCAATCATCTACTCAACTTCTTTTTTCTTCTTCTCTCCTCTTTTCTTAAACATTTCTTAAACATTAAGGACGGAGGGAGTATCTTTTTTTATTACCGTTTATGGGTAAGTATGCAGTATAGGATAGACATATTTTATCTTTCATACTGTAGTTTTTTTCTATGACTTGATTACATTAGTGTTTTAGTTATAACAATAATAATATCCGATACAAATATTATATGGAGGGTTAAGATGTTCACAAATATTATTATTGTTCCATTTAGCCATTTATGTAGATTAATTAATGGTGTTACCAATAAGCATGTGGTCGGGTGGTAAGGGACCCCAACCACCCAACATGAGATCTCGAGTTCGAGACTTGGTGGAGGTTAAAAATTATTTGTTGGGAGAGTCACCCACGCAGCTCGAACTCTAGATGTAAGGGTAGTAGGAGAGTACCTTTACAGCTGAACTAGAGTAGGAAACCAAAAAAAAAAAAAAAAAATTGGACGAAAATATACTCCCACGATCCGAATTGCTGAAAACATAAAACTAGAAAAGCAGAGCAAGCCAAATGAAAATTAAGAGAAAACAAAGTAAGAAAGTGAAGCAGAGATAGATAATCAAGACTACGTCGTAAAAACATCAATCTTTTCTCTTCATGCATTTGTATACTCAAGTTTGAAAGGGGTATTTTTAACGTGTCTAACTATCAAAAGTCTTAATTTTCACGACTTGTTATCTTAATTAATTATTAAGGTTATTATATGATATTATATTCGTAATTAAGAAGAATAAGTGATGATTGCAGCTTGAACAAGAAGATTCAAGGGCTGTAAGAAAAAATTATACAAATTTTGTCATTTTCTTTGACGTCTCTATCCAATAGAACGTTGGAGCGGAAAGTGGAGGTGATAATTTCTCACCAAGGTCTAAAAAAGTCGTTCGTTAAAAAAAATTGCCCGTTATCTTTTTATTTTTTTGACCAATTGGAAAATGGATATCACATCCTTTTCAGCCTTTACCTGTCTGCCATTTGTTTAACCACGTTTTATAATTTTTTACCTTGTTCCACATAAAGGCACAAATAAACTCTTTCTTGATGAATTACGAGTATAAAAAAACTCTAATAAAAAACCCTTATGGCTCGTTTGGTTGTATATCAAATCGGATTAGGAATGAGTCATACCTGAAAAGTTGTTTGATATGGTTGGGAATGAGTATCAAATTCATTCCATGGAATGAGCAATACCAACCCACAAAAACTAATTTTCATACCCAAAAAAAAATCATGGAATGAGTGAAACCTAATTTTCTATCTTTCACTTTCACGTCTCTTTCTCTTTGCAGCCATCTTCCTCAAGTTTGAGATTCTCCATCTCCAACTTCCTTCTCCATCTTCTTTGTGAGGTTTGTAATCTTCTTTCTCCAACTTCCTAAATTTGTGTTTTTGCTGCGTTTTTTTGCTTCTGTTCTGCATTTTTTTTGCTTCTGTTATGTTTTTGCTGGCTTCGTTTTTGTGTTGGCTGTACAATTTAAGCTTGTGTTTTTTGATGCATTTTTTTGCTTCTGTTTTGGCTGCGTTTTTTTTCTTCTGTTTTGGCTGCGTTTTTTGGCTTCTGTTTTTTGCTGGGTGCGTTTTTTTGCTGGTTGTCTTTGTCTTATTTTTGCTGTATATGTAGCTTTGTTTTGTTAAATTTGTGTTGATTTTTGTGCTAATTTTTATTATTGTATATGTAGTGTTTGTCAAATTTGTAGGGAGTTGTATTTTTGTGCTGATTTTTATGATGAATGGAAGACTCGTTATATAAGCAATCTTATTCAGTCCGCTCGAGGTTCAGGTGGAGGCCTTAGTGGATCCTAAATGGATGAAATTAAGTTGGATAAGAATTTTTGGAGTGATTGTGTAGCCATTTTAATGTGATCAAGTTGCTATTATTTTGATGTGTATCACAAAACCTTATATGTCAAACATCATTTTGTATATAGTCTATTGTTATATAAGACATGTTATGATGACATGGTCGGTTGTGATATTGTAGGTCACTTGCAAAACACTAGTCACATCTATAAATGTGAAATTCTAGTTTATTTATGCACAAGCGAGCCCTTACTGTTTTTGTTGAACAATCCTAGTCTTGTTTAACTCTTGGTTTTGTGAGCAATGTAGAGGTCGATCTGCATATGTTTTTTTAACCTTTTTCTTAGTTTGGCATTTTCTACTTTTTATGGTCTTCTCACTTCTGATATGATATGGTCATCTGCAATCCTGTACACTAATTCTACTCTGCTCCTCCTGCCATTGTAATTATCCAACATTGTTTTTGTCTCCATCGACTTCAATCCTACAGTATAATTGTAAAAACAAAACCGAATCTTATAAAATGTACTGTAAGACCATCTTCAGTTGAGTTTCATATAATCATTTTATGAGACTCAAATAGAGTTTCATTGTTAAAGATGGCCCTAATCATTTATGAGAACTCTCTACCTGAATTCTAGAAAATTACCTCTTTATATTTGAAAAATTATAGCTCACTCTACAAAAATTTAGACCAAAACCTAAACATCATCTTGGTTTTTGGAAAAATTTACATACAAATATATGTTCTATTAAATATATAATTTAAAATAAAATATATATGTACAAGTTTTTGTGTATAGTAATAAATTTCATTTATATAAGTGTGTAAGGTTTTTGACATGCATGTAAATTATATGTGAGAAAATAAATATCATCGTTTTGCATTATTGAGTAATCTTGGAATGCATATTTATATATTCAAGTAAAGGATCACATGTGATTATATGAATCATATTATAACACGATACGATTCAAGCAGATCTTATAATATTGATTTGTTATTAGCTTAATTATTTCCTCCTTTCTTTTCAATATAGTATACAAAAAGAGAGTAGCTAGCTAGCAAGTAACCTGAGACTCTGTGGGAGGCAAACTTATACGGAGTATGATTGTAAAGTGAAAAGTTAAAGTGTTAATTGCTTTGATTTCCACGGCGAATTCCATAAGTATATAAAAAAAGTAGCTAAAATTATAAAAACAGATTCGATTCCACATTGTCATCATAATGTCCATAATTTAGCTCCAATTAGAAAATTAACAAATTAACCAGCCTTGATATTACTATAAGGTTAATTTTAGAAATTTATTACTTAAGTGTTATTATTTAGTGATTATGTGTTGTCATTTTAGTGATTTATTTTTGTAATGGGATGTAGAGAGTGATGTAAAACGATTATGTTTACAATATTATTTTGTTGGTAGCTTAGTCATTATTTTATCTTTCACAAATATAACTATAACTTATTTATTATTTTAATAATGTTTTTATAAAAATTATAAAATTTTTATAAATATTAATGTAGATTTATAATCCCGTGATATTCACGAGACCTACACTTTGGAGAAAGACCTAAAGAGATGGACCAGCAGCAGGAGATAATTAATCATTTATTTTCTAATTAATTAAAATTACTTTCCCCCTTATCGCGGGTTTCTTCATCTCCTTCTTTTTGTATATCTTTTCTTTTACTTTTTTCTTTTAAGAAAAATATATTTACTGTATGTATATCAGAAAAATAGAAAAGAAAAAGAGGAGGAAGAAGAAGAAAAGATTACATGTGCAGCACATGGTATATCGATCTGTAGTTATGCTTCTCCTCACTCTTTAGTTTCTACTTGTGCTTCTTTCTTCTTCTTTTCCCATTTGCTTTTCTATTACTTAGATCGGGAGCAATGGCTCAAAGTATGTTAATTGATATATATACATTATGCAACCTCGTGAATAATTAGTAAATCAATCTTAATTTATCAATCATTAACAAGTTATTCTTTTTATTGACATGCATAACATAACACAATAATTCATTATAAACTAAGGTTGTCAAATATTAATCAAGAGCGTGATAAAAAAAATTTACCAAGCGTGATAACAATGCAATCACACAATGATCCACCAAATGTAAAAAAATATGCACTAAGAGAAAGATAGCACTAATAATTGTACTAAAAGGAGATTGATTATGACTTTTACGTGTAACACCTATGCCAATAATGTTGTATAGGAAAATAGTGATAACAAGCTACCTAGAAATCTGTATCTTTATATGGGTCCCAAAGTTTTATTGCATCACAATTATATGTAACAAACTAAATATTTTTTACAAATCGCAAGTATATGGAAAGATTGAAATTTCATTTCATTGTAATATAAACTCGTGGCGTAATGAAAGGTGGAACCCAATGGGAATGATAAATGATTCATTTCGAGTCGCAATTTTCTGTCCGTACCCATCGGTGTACATTTAGCTTCCCTCAATTTAAATCCACGTGCCATGTCATTTGACTATTATGATTAATTTGTCACAGTATCTCTACATACGTAAACAATTATCGATCATCAGCAGTAATTGGTAACATCTATGCACTAAAGTTACATGACCTGCGCCAATTTTATACGATACTTTTTCAAGAAAATTGGGTTGATGGCACAAAGATGAGCTCAATTTTTAAACGGGAAAAACCCGGCATACGATTTTTTATAACTGACACCCGGTCTTGGGCGCATCCTGAGTGCGTCCAAAAATCCGGGTCAATCTTGGGCGCACCCTGGATGCGCCCAATTTTTTTTTTTTGCCGTCAAAATAGCTAAAATTCCGGTTTAAGTTGGGCGGATCCAGGATGCGCCCAAAACTCAACCGGGTTTTTTTAAAATAGTTTTGGACGCACCCGGAATGCGCCCAAGACCGGGTGTCAGTTATAAAAATCCGGGTGCGGGGTTAAACGGCCTTTTTAAACCGGTTTCAGTCTTGAGCTCAACGTCGTTGGACGCTACAATGAAAACTACAAATAGTGTGGTGATGGGATGATGAACATGGAGCAAATCGAAATGAAATGTTTTTTTTTCTGATCAAAATCGAAATGAAATGTACATATAACTGATTTAGCGTTAGCCCGGTCCAATCTAATAAGTTATATTGGGCTAATTAAGGCCCCATTGAAAACATATGGGCCGAATAACTTTTGTGGACATATATGTACATTAGAGGTTCCAAGCATGCCAGTTTTTGGGGAACTACCTCAAATGGGGATAGTTTTTTAGGTTTTTACCGTCCTCAATTAAATGTGAGCTAAATACCCCAGTTAGAAGCAAGTGATAAACACGCGTCTGTATGTTCAGCCATCTCCCTCTAGTGGCTCAACGTTGTCGCTCGCCTCCGACCTGCTCATCCTCCGACTTCTCCCTCCACCGGCTCAACTCAGTCGTCCACCAACTCAACGTCGTCTGTATGTTCAGCCAGAAAAATAGGAATTAATCATCCATGCTTGCTCACTACAACAAGAATTTCATTGGGACTATCACCGATGGATCTTCTCCTGCATATTACATGTGCTCTTGTTTTTCTGTGGAAGTGAAAAAATAAGCAAGTTAATGACTAAGGAGAGAGTGTAGATGATGATTGCTTCTTAAGTTCTTACACCTCGTTTAAATCTCTTCTTAATGTGAATAATTACCAGAAAGCAATTTTATAAAAATCTACTCTATCATCACCGTATATTGGAAGGAAGTTCAATTGTCATCATTAGTCAAATTGTTAACGAAATACTGATTATGAGGGACACTTTTAATTTTTTATTTTTTTTGTCAAAGTTCTCATTATTGTTCTCAGAAGGAGAAGTATGGCAATTTTCATTACAATTAGTATTTAAATTGTCTTGAATTAACTATCCACACGAGTAACTAAATTCTCAAATTTGTCAACACACGGAGCTAAAATTGTCAACACACCAAAAAAATTGTCAACACAAAGGATAAAATTGTCAACACACACTAACTAAAATTTTCAACACACTAAACATAATTGGCAACACAGTAAATAAATTGTCAATACAATATAAATAATGTCAACACACTGTAAACCTGTCAACACACAAAATAAGTTGTCAACACACTAAATAAAAATGTCAACGTACAAACTAAAATTGTCAACACATTATATAAACTGTCAATACTAATAAATTGTTAATAATATTACTCCAATTTTCACCCGGTACAAATAATTTGTCAACACTATATTTCTGTTCTTAAATATACCATATCTTCAACCAAACAAATACCATTAGGCTTCTTCCCTGGATCGACTTTTTTTAATCTAATATATTTTTTTAAGAATTATTTATTTAAGAATCAAATGCTTAAGCATACATACATACATAATCAAAAGACAAACCGTTCAAACATAATAAACGACCATATGAATAGGAATCCACTTCTCAAAATCAAATGTTTGCTTGCACAGTGATTTTTTTTGTAAGAATCCAAACTAGCAACAGTGCTATACTATATAAGAATCAAATGCCGCCATTACACTGTGAGGTATCCAATAGAGTGCTAGACTAGTAGCAATGATTGTATTGACTTTTTTTGTTCCGTTTATACTGTAGCTCTCAAGCTGTACTTGCACATTGATGACTTTAAACAAAATCATGTTTATAAATTCAAACAATTTTTTTTTGTAAGAATAGCTTGCAGGCAAATAACAGTTTGGAATTTCTAGGTATTCTAAATGCACTCAAATTGACTGATGGACTTCTTTTATGACCATTTTTATTTTCCGGCGGAGCTGACAGCCGCGCGACGCTTAACACCGTCCCATATCTCACGAATTCTGCATTCGTGAGGTTTTCTTAACATTAATTAGAAGCTCACGAATTCACAATTCATGAGTTTTGAAACTTTAAAAAGCTCACGAATTTTTGAAAACTTCAAAAAGCTCACGAATTCACAATTCGTGAGCTTTGAAACTTCAAAAATTCAAAAAAAAAAAAATAAGTCCACGAATTCAGAATTCGTGGACTTTGAAATTTCTTGAAACTCCGCGCGGAGCTGAGCAACGCGCGGAGTTAACCTCGTGTCTGACTGTGTCTGACATGAGTGCAATAAGCCTTACTGAATTTCTATCCAAAAAAGGTCGGTGCTGTCAACCTACATAATTTCTACGAAGGCGTTACTTCTCCCCCTAAAATGTGCAGGGTGTCGTCGGGATGCGCGGAGTAAGTGGCCGGCAAGGTGTGCAGTGACGGAGTATGTGGTCGGGGACGGCGGTTTGCTCGGCGGCGAAGAAGGCCATTTCTGGGGACGACGGCTTGCTCGCGTGGGAAGGGAAGACTCAGGAGAAGAGCAGGGAGTGTGGTGTGAGGGGTATTTTGTTAAGACTTAATATGGGGTCCCAGAAGCTTATAAATTAATCTCATTAAGGGTATTGGACACAAATAGTTCCATTTTTCATTATCTTTGCTATACGCCTACTCTTCTTATTTGTGCCCAATATATCTTTTGGGACCGAAACTTTCAAATTTAGGGTAAGTAACTTTTTATGCCCTCTTACTTGTATTTTCTAACCCTATTTTTTTTAGTGCGTTAACCAACCTTTTGTTGTATTATGACCTTCTTCTTTTTTTATCATATTTGATTATAATTTTTGTTATCACTATTATTAATGTTGTCATCGTTAAATTATTGAATAACGAAAGACTTGATTGAGCCGTTGTTTTTATTGATTGAGCTGTCCATATAAAGCGCACTCACCTTGCGTTTTAATTTTTACCCTTGAATTTATTAAAGCGCTATGCTATAGTGTTCAAAACTTCGGCTCAACAATAAAAAGCACCGGCTCCAAAATCAAGTCCCTTGAATAAACACCGACGACATGAATTGTCATTCAGACGTAATTTGCGTTGATGGCACTAATTTGCGTATGACAGTAATTTGCGTTAATGACAGTAATTCGCGTTGATGACAGTTTTAGTTGATGATAATTTTAGTTGATAACAATTTCAAATGATGAACAGTTCGACAGTTTTAGTTGATACAATTTGGAATGATGACAGTTTGTGTTAATAACACTTTTTCTTATATTTGATTATAGTTTTTATCATCACGATTATTGACATTGTCCCCGCCCGCCTCCGCCCCACCTTGTTTTCCGGTCGTCCTTGTCGCCTCTCCGTCACTCCATCATCCGACTCCGGACAATTGTAGCAGTGTTGCTACAATTGTTTTTTTTTATTCTCTTCTCAATTGTAGCAGGGAGCCGCTACAAACTGTGGAAATGAAGTGACCAGTGAATCGTCGTCTGATCTGAGCTTTCGTTTTTTGGAAGAAGTTAGAAGAAGGCTTGGAGTGAAGCATGAAGCTTGCCATGTCGGTTGCAGGCAGAAAGGGTCAATGCAGCTGGATTCTGTGCATGGAGTTGTCGTCTTCCTTTGAGGATCTGATCTGGGTGAAGTGGATTGGAGCACCGTTGGATTCACAACACATCTAAGGGATAGGTCAAAATCAGAAAGCATGATATGTCCGTCTTCTCGAACTAGGATATTTTCGGGTTCCAAGCATGTGAAGGTATTCTATTGCCAAGAGAACTTCAGCTGCATAGAACCTGAGAGCATAACAAAAATAAAATAAGAAAAATTCTTTTGAGATGTCAATATAATAAGTGATGAGGTTTGTACCTTGCTGCTTGCTCAGAGAAAATCCTAGCTGGTTGTTTATGTCGAACAACATGAAGATCCCCACCAGGACAATTGTTTGTTTATTCTCTTCTCAATTGTTTTTTTTTTTTGTCGGAATTATCTTCTCAATTGTAGCAGTGCTGCTACAGAGCTACTGAACCACCCTTATGAAAGAACTAATTCTCAAAGAATAACTATTCATTCAGACAAAATAAAAACATAATATATTAAATAATTTAATTATTTGTATTGACATTTTATTTAGCCTGTTGACAATTTTTTTTATGCGTTGACATCTTATGTAATATGTGTTGATAACTTATTTGGTGTGTGTTGACAACTCATTTGGTGTGTGTTGACAGATTATTATTCGTGTTGACGATTTAGTTACATTGTGTTGACAGTTTAATCTCTCATGTTAACAGTTAAATATACTCGTGTTGTATGTTGTTGACAAGTTATTAGTGGTGTTGACACATTATCATTCGTGTTGACAGTTTGATTACCCGTGTTGTATGTTGTTGACATGTTATTAGTGGCGTTGACAAATTATTATTATTCGTGTTGACAGTTTAATTACTCGTATAGTATTTGTTTGACAAGTTATAGAGGTGTTGACAAATTATTTTTCGTGTTGACAGTTGATTTACATCGTTTTGACAGTTATAATTACTTTTGTTGACAGTTTAATTACCCTCGTTGACAGATTATTCATGTTGACAGTATAAATACTCGTGTTGACATTATTCGTGTTGACAATTTAATTACATGGTGTTGACACCACAATTTTAAGTAATTGGAAACGAAGTATATAAAATCACTACTAGTTATTTTAATATTTTTTATCACTTTATTTGAAATAAAAGAAAAAAGAAAAAATTGTAGACGTAAAAACAGTGACAAATGAAAGTTTAGTAATGGATAGTGGAAGAAACAACTTTATAATGAAAAGAAGAAAACAGGAAGAAGTTTTGTAATAAAAATGAAATAAAAAACTAACAAAGGAAATCAGTAAGAAGCTTTATATGTCTATGCATCAAGAAAACATTGCAAATGAAGTTTAACATGATTTGTTTTTACGGCTATAACTTTATGATTTTGCAAATGCAGGAACTTTTTTCCTGGAAACATCTCGTTGTAATTTTGGCTTGAACGTGAGCGGCCGAACTGCGTGGACATGTCAAACTGCAGCAGCGAAAGGGGAGACGTTGGAGAAGGTCCGACGACAAGGAGAGAGGTTAGAGGAGGAGCGATGCCGGGGAAGGAGCAAATGTGGGGAGGAGCGGAGGTGGATGGCTTTTGATGTCGGAGGTGCGGCGGCAAGGCTCGGGGGGAGGCCAAAAGGAGGAGGATCCTGAATTTTTATTAAATTAATAATATTTTAATTAAATAAGGTACTTTATTAGAGTTTAGTTATCTGAAGCAGAAACCTAAAAAACTATAGGGTTTTGAGGATTTTACCCAAAAACTAGGAAAATATCGAGTGCCATTATTTTTTTTTAAATACGAACGTGAGAATGATGAATAATTAGTAGTAAATTCGTGAACATTTAGTATAAATTTTGTGCACAATCGTTGATAAACTTAAAAACATTCAAAATTTGAAAAACATTTATTTTTAAAGAACATTTATTGAAAAACTAAATAACATTCACGTAAAAATCATATATGTGCATCACGTTTTCAAAGGAACTGCATCAATTTTTTTATGAACATTTAAATATGTTCTGATGCACATCAACCATTCACACCTTATTATAAAAACTGTTCTCACATGAACCGCACCTATAAAAATCTTTTTAGGAGGGGCTACATCAAGAAAATGTTGATTTTTTCACTAACTCTGTTTTATTTGGAATTATTTTTCAAGGGGAGGGCTATAGCCCCTTCTCGTCCTATTGTAGCTCCGCCTTGTTTGGAGAGTCATATTTATGTTAGCTGTAAAATTACCATTTTTCCCTTTTGTTTTTTCCTCTCTTTTCTACCGTTCATCATCTTTCACAATTCTGGGAGCGAAATTGCGCCTTCGTCTTTATCCTTCTCCTCCTTCGTTCCGTCCATGAGGTTTGGTTTTCAAGATCAAACTCGTCGAATTAGCTTGATTCTTTGGTTGGTGACATCAAATTTCGTTTGTTTAATTTTCTCGTTAAAAATAAGTTCAACCTCCATGGCTTCTAATTAAGACTTTCTATCGGTTTGACTATATTTGTACCTAATTGGATGATTATCTACCTTTTCTATCAGAATATTTGTTTTTCTTGATTTGTGTTCATTTTCAAAAATCACAATGATTTTAATTCGTGGTGTTTTCTAGGGTTTATGCTATTTCGAATTGAAAGGTAAATTGACATATTGTGTCCATATCCTTGTGTTTTGTAGCGTTTAAGCTTTCTCTGTTGTCATCAACCTTCCTTTTGTTCATTACTTTTCTTATTGAAACTTATATGCCATTCAATCCAACAAGATGAAACTCATGAAGATGTCTATTACAAGCTTGGGGAGCCATTGAAGTTAAAACGTCAGAACGCCGATCTTTTTTCTGATTTCAACTGAATCGTAATAACATTTAAAAATTCACTGCAAGATTCACGTTTTAGGTTTTAATGTTCATTATATATAGTATAATGAACTATAATGTTACTAATAATAAACATCCTAACATACAAATTGAACTTGTTGAGCATCATGAACGGAATGGATCCTACAAACACATGCATATTTGTGAACATATTAACATCTTAAATGTGAATCTGACTAGAATATATGTGAAACTGGACTAATATGCATGTGTTTAGCATGGATATTAACAATAAATTTATCTGTGGATATACCTTAGACGTAAACATGTTAAAATTAAATATGAACATGATGACCATATCAAACAACTTGCTTACTACATATAGCATTACAATCCAGTATTTGGTCAAAAATACCAAAAATATATCCTCACTATAAAAAATAAACAAAAATTCTGTTTTACAATTACAAATTCCTTCTAGTTTTTTCCTACAACCAAATTTTTTCCAGAATGCCTCCATCTTCTTAAATGCATTTATCGTTTTCAACTCTTCATTTTTTTATTTGAACTCTTCATTTTTCTTGAATGCATCTCTCTCCATCCTTCATGCTCACCATCAGAACCTACATCTTTCATATCTTCATTCATTTCATTCTCTTTATTACTTACACCTTCATCAAAACCAAACAATACTTATAAAATTAATGACTTTAGTTGTGAACATAATGACCTTACACACAAACCTATTGACATTACTTGTGAATATACTCCCTCGGTTTCTATTTGTATGTCGTTCTACACTATTGCACAGGTATTAAGGAATTTTTTTTTGGGTCCAAATTACCCTTCATAATCATTACCAACCACCACTCTTTAATTAATTACTCTAGGCATGCATTACTCCGTATTCCACAACCCGTAATATTGGAATTACCACAAATTAATTGCAGCCAGTTGAACTCCATCACTATGCTGTTTCTCCTTCTTCTCTTCACAGCATTTTCCCAAGCAAACATGTTTAAAATTTGGATGAAACTAATTGGAGCCAAATTTGATTGAAATTTAACCAAAATTGTGTATTTGTTTGAAATTTTTGGAGCCAAATCTTATTTTTCAAATCTGTTTGTATAAATGAGTATTAGAGGGATGACATTCATTAAACTTCAAGCCTTAATCCTCTTTTGTCCATGGCTTTCATGCAAAACATAGACTTAAACTTTCATCCAAATCCAAATTATTCATTTGATTTAAATGAAGTACCAGATGGTGTTGGTAGTTACATTCCTGAAACTCATCTAGACGCTCAAGCTATCGACGATAACATCGAAAACCGACATACGGGTAATGTTGTATTTGAAGTTTCATTCTCATATATTCACTGTCAGTTCGAACTACATTATTGCACATCAGTCCGTATTTATATATGAGAATCAATTTGCTATGTTCTCATCAATCTTGTGATTTTAGCATACATATTTGTGTTTAGAGTTTAATTAAGTTTTTAGTGATTCTCTTCTCATCATTCTTATACATTCACTGTCACTCATAAACTACGGACTACATGTTTTTGGTTTGTACAGTAGTTTAGTGGAATCATAAAAGAAAGTGGCTTACATTACTCTCTAAAAAATTGAATGGATAGGAGGTGATTATGCATACATATTTTTTGGTTTGTAGTTTTGTCTACATTTATTTTGCTGTAAGTTTAAATTAATTATCTTAGTTGTAGTATTTACCGTAGATGTGTATGTTTATAACAGAGAACGTGGATACATCTCAACAAGAAACTCAACGAGGAAAAAGGGTGGTGTTGTCGGATGAAAAAAGACGAATGGTCTTGAAGCGTTACTCGAAAGAAGTGTGAACTGAATACTAAAACAGATACAACAAAACAAGTTTACTTGAAAACTGATTTGAAGAGTAAATAAGGATAAGGGTATATATGTCAAAATGGACCAAAAAAGTGTTAAACGACAATATAAATGAAACAGAAAAGTTGAGCTAAAATGACATACAATTAGAAACGGAGGGAGTAATAAACTTTACATTCACATTCTACAACAAAAGTAGCTTTGTATGATTTTTTGAACCTTATGCCTTTAATCAACAAATTGTACAAGATAAGTAGTTCTTAGTAAATTTCATTGTAATCAGTGTAGTTGTTTATAGTAAGCATAAATACAACCAAGAATCTACGTACTTATTTCGGTTGTCGTTATGTTTGTCGGTTTTCTTTGTTACCTCTATATCAAATCATTCCGTGCATTCTTTTGGTAGTTTTATTCTTTACTTGACACTGAATATTACCATATCGCTTTGTTGTATGTTTCATATTTATTATCATCATCTATTACGTAAGTTTTTTTTTTTTTTTTCCGATTTAAGTCTACTAGCTCAATGTGGTCGTTAAAACGTTTTGTTTAACGTTTTATACATTATTTCACACTAAATGTAACCATCTTGATTTGTTATTTATTTCATACTAAGTTTAATCAACAACTATGTAATTCCTTATGGTCGGTTTTGCCGCTATAAAGAAACTCAGATGAATTTCAAAGATTTCGAAGTTTGCATGATATTGTAGGCAAACCAATAAAGTAACTTTTGTTAAGGTCATTGTCACGACAGAAGAAACGTACTTCCCCGTAACCTTGAATATAATTATTCTTGAGAAGTTTAATCCAAAACACTTATTTAAAGTAAAGAGAAAAAGGCGTATTGATATGAATATTAGGGGATGTGTACTTTAGTGGGTAAAGAACATCTACATAATGGTACCAGTTTTCATGCCCACGGTAAACACTGGGTAGCCAAGTGCGGAGTAGATAACTGTTAAAAACACTTGTTGTTCCTGACCCCGCTTGACCTATATTGTTATTTGAACAAGTAAAAGTTATGTCTTGGTCTGAGCAGGGATATCATTTCTCTTGCATATTGTCCATGGAGTTTTGAAAAAATGAAATTAATTCAATAAAAATTATTTCCGTTTTCATTTGTTGTTCCCCTCCCAAGGGCGGGTTCTTACGCATTACTCATCCACTCGCCACTGAAAACAACACTTTTCGGCCTATTTGCATGCGCCAGCTGATGAGAAGTTTGGTTTTAAATCTCGACTCAAACATAATGGTTAGTGTGAATCAATAAATTAAAACAATTTTCTTTCCAAAGAATACCATTTTCACAAAACAACAAAATAAATGTACAAATAATTGCTATTTTTACCGTCAATTCAACTCTCTACCACAATGAATCCCGAAATATTGAGTGTAGTTCGATTATCTTCAAACATTTAAAATGTAGGGATCTCGCATTCAAAGTAAGGAAACTAAATAATTTAGGGTTTTAATCTTTAAAATTAATAAATATTTGCTCTATTTTATAAACATATAAAATTGATTTTTAGAATAAGCATTAGGTTATTTTAAAGGTGCATTTAGTTAAGCATTTAGTAATTTTAGAGATGCATTTAGTGTTCTTTTTTAGTGAGGAGGTGTTTTAGCATCTTTAGAAGTGAATACAAGACGTCTCCTCCTTTCGTAACGCCATGTGGGTTGTCTTCATCGCCTTCTATTCCGCTCTAAACTGGCATTGATGTGTTCATGTGGTCGATTTTGTTTTGTAACGACTAACTTGGGCAACCCAGGGTCGTGGTTGTGCTATTTAACCCTTCTCTCCCTGGCCCGAAGAGACGTTCTGGTGGTTTCCGTTGCAAGATTCGTATGATGGCATCTTTGAAGCTCAAATCCGGTGGGTCTTATGAGAATATCAACGTGAAGAAATGCGACAATGAATTGGTTGATTTGTTTCAATTGGTGGTTGGTGTCGACGCCGAGATCCGGGTGCTCATTTGATGCTACTGTCTACATATATTGTTTTATATGATTTATTTAGTATAAAAAATACCCATGACAACAATTTTTAGTTTTATACTGAGGCATTATCCGGCGAATCCGAGAGACAGAGTCATGAAACCGACCTATTTCAATTTGACCGAATTATTAAAATAGTACATGAAAAATACATGAAAATTCCTTGACAAATACAATATTATTATGCAACTCTAAGGTTAAAATAGATATTCATACCTTCTTAAGATTGTGACACTAATATTTTTCCGGTCTATTTCTTGTATAATAAAGTTTTAAAATATTTTGTTTAATTTTTTTTATTAAAGGCGACATATTAATTTTAAACTCCACCATAAACTAAAAAATAATCTATATAAGGCTCGTGCATCGCACGGGCTCAGACTACAGATAATTCATTTTAAATTTTGTGTTAGTACTTTGAAGATTTAAATTTAATACGATAAAATCTTATTTGATTTTATTATTTATGAGTAAAGTATTAAACACTCTTCATTAACAACTAAGAACCTAAAGATTGATGCGATATGAGTCGTGGGGCATTATTAGTGGAGTCTACATTATTAGCAGGGCCGGGTTTAGCCCGTTAAATGTGGTTGCTTGAATAGGGCCTCCAAAGTTTTGGGGTACTATTTATTTGGATTTTAGGTCCATATAGCTTTTAGTGTTAAATCAAAATTTTAAACCCTAGTCCAAAAGAAAAAAGTTCACATATAGGAGTACGGAGATTCAGAGGAGTAGTAGGCTACAATTCAATTAATACACCTCTTTTCCCCATATCTCATCTAAAAAACAGCCAAATCTTATTTGATTGAAAAAATTGTTTTGGAGAATGTTAGAAAGATTGTTCATTTTAAGTGAATTTCATATCATAGTTTGAATACGAGAACGAATTTGCTATCTTTTTTTTTTTTTGAAGATAAAATTATTAATTTTTTATCTTATTTATAAACCTCTTATATATATATGACGTTGTTTGAGTTTTGAGCTTTGTTTTCATTATAAATCATCCAAATAACATAAATACTTTACATAGATAAAAGTTGTAACAAGGCCTTCAAAATATCGAGTACGGCCCCCTCAGTGTTTATATTTCAAAATTATATTTATTTTCACATTTATGCACATATAACATATAAACTAAAGTTCATGTAATATATTGTATTGATATTCAATTATTCATATTATATATTTATATAAATATATTAATGTTCATAGACTACATATTCTTCTTGACATAAGTCTAGTTCGATCATATATAAATATATAATCCATTAAGGTTCATATATATTTTCATGAGCATATATATTTATGCATGTTTTTCGTTCTCTATTATCATATGCTTATATATAATAACAACATGTCTTATTATATTTAAATAGTGGAGCCTCGAAGAATTGCAGAACTTAAATACTCCCTCCGTCTCTAAATGTTAGTCGCATTTGACCCTGACACACTTGCTGATGCATATGTTGTATCGTCAATATCTCTAATTACATATTAGTAAAAAAATTAAAAAATTGATATTATTAAAGTACTCATTGAAATGAATCATACAAGACCGCTCATGACTATACTTTTTAGTAATGAGTGGTCTTGTTTGAGCAATAAACTGGGGCCTAAGCCAAGTCCTTAGTGTGCAAGTGTCTAAGGTGTAGACACTTGTTCCTTGGGCATGTGTACTGACACATGTCTACCTTGGACATGTGTGTTACATGTCTACCTTGGTCAAATCTCTAAATAATTGATGACTGTTATTTGACACCCGGTGAATAATTCACCTCGTTTATTGTTCTACCTACCCCAAATCCTATAGGCTAACCGGGCCGACCTTATAGGACCCAATTATTATGGCCATGAGCTTAATCTTATTAATCTTATATGTCGTATTGACCACTAGTAATAGCAAAAATTGCCATTTATTCCAGGATTTTTTAAAATATCTGGATTATAAATCTCCATTAATAGTCATATTCTATATTAATAATTGCATCGTTGATTAAAAACACAATTCCTTCATTATATCTATACTTTATAAAATTTAGTTTATTTTGAAATTTTTGCATTGAATTTCAATGCATAAATTTATATACAATGAATGTTATATATATGTAATGTTTACATTTACTCCTATAAATTTATATTCAATGCATAAATTTCAATGCATGAACATTAACTAAATGTAATGTTAACATTTACTCCTATAAAATTTATATACAATGAATGTTATATATATACATTGAATTTCAAAAATTAAAACCAAAACTAGACCCTTCTTAATCTCCTTAATACCATAAATATAGAACAAGAGAAGGATAAACACTAACTTGCATGAATAATTTGAATTGGAAAAAAATAAAACCTTCATGCATAGTTGTATTGCCAAATTTGGCATGAGTAAATTCATTCAATTCATAAACGGAAATATTGATGACGAAAAAAAAACAATATTTTTTCTCATTTTTCAATGCATTCGTCACCGTTCAACAGATGAGAAAAGTCTCAAAACAGAATGAAAAAAACGGAAGCAACGACAGGTAATAATCTTCCGCATTAACTAGCTAACCAAAACTAATTAAAATTGAAACCGACGGCATCGCCTGGGGCTGCAACTCCTCCTCCATTCTCTTCATACCTCTTCTTCTTCCTGAGCTCTATCACCTTCCTGTGGAGGTTGGAGTGGCGATTTGGGTCCAGATTCGGGCTTGAAGCGGGCCTGTACTCGGGCATCAGCCGACCCGATTTGTAGCGAACACCACAGGCGTTGCAGAGGGTTTTGGGCCCTTCAGGCCCGGATCTCCATTGTGGAGTCTTGTCGGTGAAGCAATGAGTGCATTGACGATTCACTACCTCCTTCCTCTTGCCCTTCCCCTTCGGCCCCCGCTTCTTGTTGGAAGCGGGTGCCTCGGGAATTGGAGCAGGAGGGGGGAGGGTCAGGTCATTACTCGCTGGAAATGGATCCGTCTCGAAACCCGAAAGCCATTCCAGGTCATGCAAGTCGTCGTCCTGTATAATTGAGTTAGTTTTAAGACGTAAAAATGATGAAGAGAGAAAGTAGCTAAGAACATGTTACCGGAACGTAGAGGCCGTTGGATAGGAGAGTGTTGAACGAGAAATGGTTGTTGGTAGAGGCGGAGGCGGAAATGGGGGCTTTGGAAGGCGGGGAGTTGGTCAAGTCAAGGAGGTCGTCGACGGAGAAATTGGGGTTTTCCATTGGAAGCTCAATTAGGTCAAAAAGAGAGAGTGGAGGAGGAAGAGAGGAGGCTTCTGAGTGGTGAGGCGGAGGGCTCAAGAGGGGTTTAAAAAGGGTTTCAACATGGGTTTTTTCCTATTTTGTCATTACAAAATATTCTTTTTTGTTTAATTCATGTTTATAAACCTATACCAAATAAATTATAAGAATATAATTAACCAAACAACCATTTTATATACATTTTGTTCTAGTTCTACATTATGAATGAACTTCAATTGGGTTTTGAAATTTGCATGCATTTTTGTAAATTACACATAATAAAAATCGCTTATTTCGTTTTGCGTTGTATGTTTTTTATCGACGCTAAATGTTGACATTACATGATTAGTGTAAGTGTAATTGTACTTAGGTGATGATTGCACATAAACAAGATTTGTGTTAATGTACGTGTGTCATAGATTACACTTAAATGATCTCGATTTTTAGATTTTACATTCAGTTTAAGAACACGGATAATAAGATGGTTTATTCCACGTGTCATTTTTCACTTTAACTTCCCTAAATGTATGTATGTTATGAAATCATAATTTTTTTCTTTTTTACCGTTTCATTCTTTACTTTACATGAGAGCCCTAATACTTTAAAATACACTATGTCATTTAGATCAGTTTAAGAACCCAAATGATTAAGATGGTTTATTTCGGATGTCGTTTTGCACTTTAATTTGCCCTAAATGTATACTTAGTTGATGATTGCACATGAAATAGGTTTGTGTTAATGTGTGTCATAGACTACACTTAAATGATCTCGACTTTTAGATTTTACATTCAGTTTCAGCACACAGATGATTAAGATGGTTATTTTGAATGTCGTTTTGCGCTTTAATTTGCCCTAAATGTATGTTATCAAAACATAACATTCCTCTTTTTTGTTGTTTAATTCTTTACTTGACACTGAATATTTATTGTTGTCTTTTTCCCTATTTAAGCCTATAAATACTAATTAAGTTATAAGAATATAGTTAAGCAAACAAGCATTTTATAGAGATTATGTTCTAGTTCTACACCATGAATTCACCATTAGTTTAAACGTGGATGAACTTCAATTGGTTTTTTGAAATTCGCATGCATTTTGGTAATGTGCACATAATAAAAACCGTTTATTTCGTTTTCCGTTTTATACTTTTTCGGCGCTAAATGTTGATTTTACACGATTAGTGCAAGTATACTTATACTTAGGTGATGATTGCGCGTGAACTAGATTTGTGTTAATGTGTGTCATAGATTATACTTAAATGATCTTGACTTTTAGATTTTACATTTAGTTTAAGACGACAGGTGATTAAGATGGTTTATTCCAGGTGTCGGTTTGCTCTTTATTTTGCCCTAGGTGTATGTTATCAAATCATAAAATTCCTCTTTTTTGTCGTTTCATTCTTTACTTGACATTGAATATTTATTATCGACATCTATTATGTAAGTTTTCGTTGTCGTTTTCCCCAATTTTAAGTGTACTAGTTCAATGTGGTCGTTTAAAACTTTTGCCTTACGTCTTCATGAGGTCATATTGCCATCCTTCAAAGAAGTAATAATCTAGAAAAAACCTATGACCGTGTGCGTTGGAGCTTTATCAGGGATACTCTTCATGAGGTCAAATTGCCATCCACCATGCATGATTCAATTGATAATGGAATGCCTTACGTCTTGAAAGATGAGAGTGCTATGGAGAATGGCTCTATTGGAGACAGTTTCGAACCAAGTCGGGGTGTTCGTCAAACCCCTTGTCCCCGTATGTCTTCCATCTCTGTTTGGAAAGGTTAAGCCATATAATTGAAGAGGTAGTTCTTTCTGATGCTTGGAGACCGTTTTGGCTTGACATCTCCATCCTGGGCTTAGCGCACATGTTTTTTCGCGAATGATCTGATTCTATTTGGAGAGGCGATTGTTGAGCAAATAGAAACCATCGAATTTTGTTTGGGAAAGTATTGTGAAGCCTCATGCGCCAAGATAAACTATAACAAATCTGTGGTGTGTTTTTTGAACTCGACTCCAATTGGATTAGCATCGCAAATCAGCAGAGTTGGTGGTATGACTGTTACTAATGATATCGGAAAGTATCTTGGAATACCAATGTCTAAGAAAACTGTGACACGATCTACCTTCCAACATGTTCTTGACAGTGTTGAGGCTCGCCTTACTAGATGGCGGTCAAAGTTGTTGTCCATGGTTGGACGTATAACTCTCGCATAGTCGGTTGTCGCGGGCATCCTTCTTTACTCGATGCAAACTGAAAATCTACCTCTTGGGATCTGTGACGATATTGATAAGAAGACGAGGGGATTTATTTGGGGATCCACTAGTGAGAAAAGGAAAATCCATATGCTGCATAGAGAGGAATTACGCAGAGATAAAATGGCAGGAGGAATCGAGCTAAAGAACATGAGACAGTCCAACTCAGCCTTCATGACAAAGATGTGGCGGCGTTTCCTCAATGAACCTAAAGTAGTGCTGTCTCGAGTGGTCTGCGAGAAATATTGCACGGAAGATGTGATCAAGATATGTTCGCTAACAAGGTTGAGTCCTCAAACTTATGGCATGGGATTGTCAAAGCCAAAGAACACTTTCTTCTTGGACTCCAGACTTCTGTAGGAGACGGGTCTCGTACTTTATTTTGGTCTCACCAATGGGTCCTTGATCAGCCTCTGGAGAACTTCATTATGGATGCCATCCCGATTGAGGATCTGGATCGCACTGTTGGGGAGTACTTAAATGGAATTAACTGGACGTGGAGGACTTCTCTAACCTGTTGCCTGGGCATATCCTCCTCGAGATTGCTATAATCAGAGTTGCTGAGGAAGGGGTGGCAAACAATTTCCTCTGGAATGCTACTCCCCTGGGTAAGTTCACGATCAAATTTGCCCTCTCAACCATTAGAAAGGATGATGGTGACGTAAAATCTACTCTTTGGAAGCTGATTTGGAGTGTGAAAGCATCAGAAAGAGTTCGTGTATTCTTGTGGCTCGTATCCCATGACATTATGATGGGGAACGCTAATAGGCGACTTAGATACATCGCGCCTTCTGCTTTTCCTTTCTTGCAATGAATCAGATGAAACGACGCCGCACATAATCAGAGATTGTCGCTATGCGCGTGATATTTGGAGAGAATTTCTCATGAGCGACCGTATGGATGAACTGAATGCCACAAACCTCCATTATTTGATCGTGCAGAACCTAAGGGGAACTGACTATTGGCCCTCATCTTTCGCAATTGGTGTCTGGTTGATTTGGAAGTGGAGATGTATGTGTGAAACTTCGTGGGCCCATAGGGACAACCACGGACTGGATCGGGGGCGCGCACAACACAAGCGCATATGCGCATTAGGCCCAATAGATAAGCCCAATGGGGTTCCACCCTAAAACCAATTGGCAATAGGGGGAGTAATCCATTAGCTTATATAGTGAGCAATCTTTATAACTCAAACCCGATGTGAGAATCCTTTCTAACACGCCCCCGCAAGTGCAACGGCTCGACCCGTTGACACTTGGACAAATGGGTGTGGGTGGGCTTCTCAGTCTCTTTATAGCCAAACCCCAACAAACCCGAATAGATGGCCCGGGACAGAACCTGGCTCTGATACCATGTGAAACTTCGTGGGCCCATAGGGACAACCACGGACTGGATCGGGGGCGCGCACAACACAAGCGCATATGCGCATTAGACCCAATAGATAAGCCCAATGGGGTTTCACCCTAAAACAAATTGGCAATAGGGGGAGTAATCCATTAGCTTATATAGTGAGCAATCTTTATAACTCAAACCCGATGTGGAAATCCTTTCTAACAGTATGAGAAGCTTTGGAAGGGATGTCGAGATTTCTGTGGAAAAAACTGATTTCATCCTGCAGCGTGAAAATGAGTACAATCATTCTCTGAAGATGAAAAAAGAAGAACAAGGACGCTCGAATGGAATGGTTACCTACTTGGCTAAGCCAAAGGAAGGATGGATTAAGCTTAATGCAGATGGTGGTTACTATGTTGGGAGTGATATGATTTTCGTTGGAGGTCTTCTGTGTGATGCTAATGGAAGCTTTGTTTGTGGTTTCACTGCTCATGATCACTGTAATTCGCCCCTCAAAGCTGAAATTTTGGGCTTGAGATGGCGCGCCAGAAGCATATCAAGAAATTAGAGGTTGAGCTAGATGCAAGCGAGGTCGTTGACGTTGTGCAGGAAAATCGAGCTACTATTCCCCGCTATGAGTATCTACTGAAGCAGTATCGAGATCTCTTGGCCATTAACGACTGGCAAACCAGAGTTAGCTATGTCCCTCATAATTGCAACCAAGCGGCCGACTTGATGGTTGTATATGCCGCACTCGTAATAGTGATTTTATTTTGTTTAACTCGCCTCCTAAAGCCTTAATTTTTGTCTTAGAAGTTGAGGATTGGATGAATGCTAATATGTAAGGCCTTTTCATTTGAATAAACTGGTATAATCGTCTATTTCTAACAAAAAAAAAAACTACATGGGCTTTTTTCACCAGACATGTCCCCATTTTTTATTATCCAAAGATTTGATAAATAATTACTCTCTTCTTCCCCTAATGTTCTTCCCATGCCAAATTTTTACACTATTCAGAATTTAACACAATTTGCTAGATTGTTTCCAATTCATAAGAATAAATATGGTCATATGAGATATTGTTTTGTTCGCCTCATTGAGTACTTTACAAATATCAAATTTTTATAATTTTTAGAAACATATAATAAGTGATATTAACGATGCAAAACGCATCTCGGCAAATGTGTCTAAGTGAAATGGGAAAAACATTAAGGGACAGAGGGAGTATATCATAATGTGAATGAACTTCGAAGTGAAATTCTCATACATACGAACAAAAGATTCCTTCACAACCTATAATTTTTTTTTTTTTTTTTTTTTGGTGTAACCTAGTATAAAAATTTTCTATAGAAAAGTAGTTCGATATATCAAAAGGAACTAAAAATATGAAGGTACTTTTTTTTGGGATGAGTTTATCCCATTTCCAATGGAGTAGAGTCTAGTTTTTTAACTCTTTTAGTTGTTTATTGTATATCCATAGACACACACTAGACAAACCCTAATATTTCGATGTCTTCTATATAGAGAATAAATCATCAGACGGATAAATCAATATCGGTCAAACCGAATCTACTATTAAATTATTAAAATCCTCAATTTTTGTCACATGTCATTTCAATATTTATTTTGTCACATGTCAGTTTTTGATCATTTTCATTTTTGTTAAAAACTCATATAATAGAAAAATTATAAATATGTGTAAAAGTTTATTTTAGGATAATTAAGATATGCAAGATATTATGCTTCTTTATTTATATTCATAAAATTGTTCAAACCATATTTATGTAATTTAATATACAAAGAGTTATTTAATAATTATATATAAAGATTTCATCTTATAATTCATAAATTTTAAATATTTTAAAGTAAATATATTTAAATATTTAAATAATGCTTGATTAACACTTTCTTTATTAAAAATGTTTATCATACTATTTAAAAAATTGTATATCCTGCCATACACAAGAAGACTCTTTGACACAGACGAGGGAGAAGGTTATCATTCATGCATGACACGTGGCCGAAGATCAAATTAAATAGAAATGCATTAATTAGAGGACTATATATAAATGATGTAATTAATTTCGTTGCAATTAGTGAAAAGAAAATTAATCGTATTAAGGCACTGCCACTAAAACATACAACCCCATTTTCTCCGAGATGCAATTCACCTCTTCATATTTAAATGCGACGATCTATCACTATATTCCTTCCCTTTCAAAATAATTGTCATTTTAGCATTTTTCATACATATTAAGAAAATGATTGCTTGTATTTTAAAATTCTAACTATTTTTGAAATTAATCATCCACCACAAAAATGTATGATATATCTATCTTATATATTAAAGCTGAGACTTTTAGAGCTCTTAGAGTGATTTTAGGCTTAGTTTGTTATACAATTATTATTTTTTATTTTAACTTCAATTATTAATAGATTGGATAATTATATTAACAAATAAATCTTTAAAAATTATCACTTTCTTTCAACAACAAATATTCAAGCTATTTTATTGAGAATAAATATTATGTTGAAGCTTAATATATATTCTTACTATAAAATTAGGATTATTTTCGATAATAAAAATTAAGTCAAGCTACGTACATAACCTCCATGAAATAAAATATATTTTTTTATAAATAGTCTTTACAAAAAAAGTTAATCTTAATTTTTTGTCGAACTCGATTAAAATGATATACAATTTTCATACGAATAATATGGAATTTCCCGTGCATGACACGGGTCACTACACTAGTATGTGATTAATTATGTTGAAATCCTATAATGACAAATCTACCTAACTACAATATAAGGGAGAAGCCAAGTCTTCACAAAATATTGCGCTACCTCAGCGCCATATCATCATTTTTTTTTAAATAAAAAAAATTAATTAAATAAATTTTTAAATAGAAAAACTCTTTTTTCCACAATCTTTCATCCACCTCCATCATCTCCTACAAATATGTTAATCAAGTCACATATTCTAAAACTTTGGTCATTTATAAACTATGTTAAGAAAAACATACAATAAGGAGTATACAATAAGCTTTGGTCATTTCTAAAATTATCCTCTTATATTTTAAGAGGTTAATTTTAGAAATTTATGATTAAGTGTTATCAATCAGTGTTATTTTGTTGGTAGTTTGGTCATTATTTTATCTTTCATAAATATAACTATAACTTATTTATTATTTTAATAATATTTTAATAAAAATGATAAAAATTCTATAAATATTAACGTAGATTTATAATCCCGCGATATTCACGAGACCTACACTAGTTTGCGTGAAAGGGGAAGAAGGGGACCATTCCATGTCAGCGCCACATCAGTCAAAAAATGGATTTTAATGGAGTTGAGATTTTAATTTAAAACTTAATTTAGTAGTATAAAAACTAACGATACAATACTGTTTCAAGACAATTACCCAAAAAATTGAAATAACTGAAAGCCCAGCCCACAGAGAGAGTAATTACCCAAAAAAGTCACATATTCTACCGGTGGTTGTCCGGCGGAGGTCCGGCGGAGGTCCGGCGACGGTCCGGCGGAGGTCCGGCGACGGTCCGGCGGAGGTCCGGCGACGGTCCGGCGGAGGTCCGGCGACGGTCCGGCGGAGGTCCGGCGACGGTCCGGCGGAGGTCCGGCGACGGTCCGGCGGAGGTCCGGCGACGGTCCGGCGACGGTCCGGCGGAGGTCCGGCGACGGTCCGGCGGAGGTCCGGCGGAGGTCCGGCGGAGGTCCGGCGACGGTCCGGCGGAGGTCCGGCGACGGTCCGGCGGAGGTCCGGCGACGGTCCGGCGGAGGTCCGGCGACGGTCCGGCGACGGTCCGGCGGAGGTCCGACGACGGTCCGGCGGAGGTCCGGCGACGGTCCGGCGGAGGTCCGGTGGAGGTACGGCTTTGGTCCGACGTGGTCCGGTGGAGGTCCGGCGGTGGTCCAATAATAAATGAAAAAGTTAAAGTATAAAAATAAATGAAAATTTAAGTATAATTCAAATTGGTGAACATTTAAATATAATGTGATGAACATTTAATTAAAATGTGATGAACATTCTGTTGGTAAACATGTAATTAAAATGTGATGAACATTCAGTAGAGTATATCAAAATGAACGTTTATAAACATTTTGATGAACAACGTGATTAACATTTAAGCTAATTGTAATGAACTTTTGAGTAATGAACATTTTATTAAATGCTTGTGAACATTTAAGGATGTTTGATGAACATTTAAGTATGAGATGATGAACATTTAAGTAATTTTTTATGAAGATCAAGTGTTTTTCTACTCGAAATTATATTAAAGTGATGTTTGATGAACATTTAAGTAAGAGATGATGAACATTTATCAACATTTTGATGAACATTTATGAACAACGTGATGAACATTTAAGTCGATTGTAATGAACTTTGGCTAATGAACATTTTATTAAATTCTTGTGAACATTGAAGTATGAGATGATGAACATTTAGGTGAACATTCAGTTGGTGAACTTTTAAGTATAATAATGTGATGAACATTCAGTAGAGTATGTACAAATGAACATTTATGAACATTGTGATGAACATTTATGAACACTTGATCTTCATCAAAAATTGGTGAACATTTAAGTAGAATGTGATAAACATTCAGTTGGTGAACTTTTAAGTATAATGTGATGAACATTCAGTAGAGTATGTATAAATGAACATTTATGAACATTGTGATGAATATTTATGAACAACATGATGAACATTTAGTAATAAATAATTTTGTAATATTTGTGAACAATTTTATACATCTTTGTGACAATTTTGGTTCGGAGAGGCCCAAAGATGGTCCGGCGGTGGTGACAAGGGGTGACATGTGTCATCATATGGGCTCTTGGATCTCTCTTGATCCAAGGCTCCACATTCATTCTGATTTATCATTTTAACAAGTATTATTACATGACATTTTTCCTTTAAAATTTTGTTTTTGCTTCATTTTATTAGATACTTTATCTTTATAAGCTCTTTAGAATTTAATTTAATTTAATTTTGTACATTATAAGCGTCGTGTTCTTGTACACAGTAAGAAAATGCATACACATGTAAGTCCATAATTTGTTTAAATGTTCAATATGTATATATGATTATCCAATTTGTATAATATGTCTGTGTTTTCTTAGTAGAGGAAAGTTCCAGGGCGAATTGACCTTACAAAATGAAGTGCGAACAACTCGCGTTTATAAATTACATGTCTATATTCATATTATGGATGATAATGTTTATAATCTTGGCGATGAATTTTTTTGAACGTTTTCAATAAGGGACGCGGTGACATTGTTGTAATTACTCTGAACCTTTGATTATTTTTGTTTTTTTTTTCTCCTCAAAATGACCTGAACAAACATGATCCACATATTATGAACATTACCACCCAAATTATGAAAATTATCTTGTTATCTATGAACTCAAAAAACTTCGCACTTCATTTTTTAAGAGGTGCTCTCACCCGAGCTTTTCTTGTGCATATATACCCTTATGTATGCACATATTTTCTCACTAATTGCGTATGATATGGTTTTTGGTGTCCATAGATGTAGAGAAAAGTTCGGGTGAGAACAAGTCTTAACGTAGAAAACGATAAAGTTCTACGCGTTCACGGATAACTAGCTAATGTTCATAATTTAGGCGGTAATATTCATAATCTGGGCGATAAAATTTTTTGAGAAGAAAAATTCAAAAAATTCAAAAATTCGCAGTATTTACAAGTATGTCACCGTTTTCCACATTGAAAACGTTCAAAAAATTTCATGACCCAAATTATGAACATTACTATATAAAATATGAACATTAATATATAATTTGTGAACGCGAAATGTTCGTTAGACTTCTACAATAAGAACTATTTGCACCGAAACTTTTTTCCATAATTGTAGTAGCGAGTAGTTGTATCGTAGTAGTAAGCTGAAGTGAGTAAAAATTATGCAAATATGTGGAGAATAAACACGGCACAAGGAACATAACGTATTTATATTTAAACATGAGTATGATCAAATTGCAATCTTATCTATATAAAGATTGGCTATCCAATGCCAAAATTGAATGAAATTGGTACCTCATAAATGTTGCTCCCTCAATATCATTTTTTCTAATTTAAAAAGATGTCCAAAAGATCAAAACGAAGCGTTTTGCTAAAAAATTAAACACCCTCCTTTTTTTTCTTTCATTAGATCCATGGTAAAACTGTACAACAGTTAAAATTTTCCAAACTAGAGATTCAATTGTTTTAAATTTTAAGTAAAAATGTGATATACTGATTATACTCCTCTGGTTTAGTATCATATAAGTAGTTAGCTTTTTAATATAATTTTTTCAAATTCAATTTACACAACGGTAATTAATTACTAAGTAATTAATAGAATTACATGAAGTTGGTTTGATTTTATTTTTCATGTAATATAACGTAAGTCATTTTAGCCTTTTAATTTTATACACAAACTAGACTAGGTCTCGCGCCATGCGCGGGTTTATATAACTCGATATAGTGAATTAGTAGTAAGGAGTATTATGTAATATAAAATTTTATA
Source organism: Oxyria digyna (assembly GCA_029168935.1). Classification (NCBI taxonomy): domain Eukaryota; kingdom Viridiplantae; phylum Streptophyta; class Magnoliopsida; order Caryophyllales; family Polygonaceae; genus Oxyria; species Oxyria digyna. The sequence goes on along the minus strand of JAPVLV010000010.1, from coordinate 10,022,531 downwards.
TGAAAATAAGTTTATATCTTAAAATGATATTGATATATAATTAAGTTTTTACATTTTAAATATAATAAACAACGAATATACATGAATTTTTAATACCAAAAATCTTATTTGATCAAATTATCATATGTCAATTTTTAACAAATTTAAATAAATTGATTTCAACATATATAAAAATATATAATTGAAAACACTACAATAACACAAAAATATAATTATTTCTCTTATTTATTAAGAAATCAATCTGTTTGTGATACGTCATATCATAAAAATAAAATATATATTTGTAAAATAAAATAATAGGATATTGGGAGGTCAAAATCTAGAAAATTAACACATAAAAATCTTTTTGTAATCTGAAAGATCTTAAGAAATCTTTTTGTAATATTTTTGCACACGATTTTCCAAATTTAATTAATTGTTTTTGAGAAAATTACAATAAATTATAAAAAATCATGACCAATGAAATGACGACAGGTGGATGGCCTGAATGTAGAGTATGTCACGTGACATAGCTTGAATTGAATAAATGTAATTTGCTTTAGTAGTTATATAGAGATTTTTTCTATTTTATTCTTGAATTTTGGTAAGAAAAGTAAGAGGTGTGTTAAACAGAGAAACATGATTATTAAAAATGTAAGGAAACTAAATGTAATTTTTACATACAGAGTTTTTATATTTTTAATATCTATCAAACCCACTAAATATCGGTAATATTAGAGAAAAAGAATAACTTTTATATGATATTTCTATGTGCAAGATATTTATTTGATACAAGAATAAAAAGTAGAAGAATATTTATTATTGATTTTACCACAAATAAATTAAATTAATTTAAAATTTAAATGTGGGTTAATATTATATTGAATATGTTTAAATCAAATTGATAATACTCAAGAAAAAGAGAATATAATTTATAATCTTAATTCTAATACGAGCCCCCACGGTAGAAATTTTCTAGATCCGCCACTGCCGATAACCCCCAATTCCTCGATCCCCACTCTCCCTTTCAAATTCACCGATCAACCTCAATTTTGAATGTGGTAATTTTCTTCTTACATAGATGACAGTGAATGATGTCTACTTGTCTTTTCTCCCCCTCGCGCACATACTTGACCGTATGATTGTGGGGAAAAATCCCGCACTCGGAAAATTTTAACTAGCACCCCAAACCTTTTTTTAAAACCCGATTCAGTTTTGGGCGCAACTAGAATGCGCCCAAAACTAGATCGAATTTTTGAGCATTTTGAAGGCAATAATAAAAAGAAATTTCATGGCAATCACTCTTGTACACATGAAATTCAATGCCTTAACATCACTCAATGTTGTATGTTTTCATTGACTCTTTTTTTCATGACCTCTTGTAATTAAGATTAGTCAAATTAATTTGAGTTTCTGATTTCAAAAACTGAATTATGTGCTATCAGTTTGTGTTTTCAGATCGAATATAAATATAAAATGCAAAGAAAGATGTTTGGACAAGAAGGTTGTGATCACATGAGATGGGCTGCTAACATTGTTGTTGGATTAGATATTGGTGTTCCATGGTTAATGTGCAAGGAAGATGACTCTCTCGATCCCGTTATAAGTTCCAGTGTTCTTGTTGACAATCTTAATTCTTTTCAAAATAAATTTTTTAATAGTTAATGATCTTATTGTGACAGATTAATATACTTGCAACGACTTTTACTGTTATGTGTTTACTAAAATAGACCTTACAAACCTCTCATGTGGACAGAGGTTTGGAGTGGATGGTATGATTTTGCAGTAATTGACTTTATCATTAGATTAATAAAGTAAAAAGTAAAAAGCCAGATCAATAACTTTTTTCAAAGGTACACATGAAGGCTTTAGTAAATTATACTCCCTCCGTCCCAAAATATGAGTCTCATTTTCCTTTTTGGGCGTCCCGAAATGTTAGTCCCATTTCTATTTTTGTCCATAAACTTCTTCCAATTATACCCTTATTCATATTATTTTAATATTTTACATTCATCATTTCCAATGCACTTATGTACTTTTCATTTGTAAACTCTTCTCCCATTGGTTAATGAATTATTTTAATATTTTGCATTCATCATTTCCAATGCACTTATGTACGTTAAAGCATTTGCCTTAATCCAACATATTTTTGTACAATGAGACTCATATTTTGGGACGGATGGAGTATATATATATATACAAATAATATGCAGGTTTACAGAGTTTAGAGGACCGACTTACCAAAGAATCTAAATTTCCTATATTCAATTCATGTATCATGTGTCTTTGTAAAAGGATTTAACTTTTGCAATTACTAAAGTTATACAAAGAGGGATATCTGTTGCGAACTATATGGTATGCATTTTTTCCTCTTTCAATTTCTTTGTGCTTGAAGTGTTTACTTTTTACTTATCCTAAACTACATTTTTCGTCATTAGTACCAAACTTTGAGCCCTTATCGGAGGTCGTTTGCATCTAATTTTAGTAATTGTAAACAATATTACATATTGCAATATGCTAGCATGTTGTTTTCAAACATTTACACTCAGTTTCCAACAAGCATGATAATTTAGTAAACACGTCAAAAATGTATTCAATGGGGAAATGACATTTAATAACTGGTCCTCGAGTTTATTCAATTGTAATGAGTTATAGACAGAAAAATAGATCATATATTCACCAACTTGGCTATTAATAAATCAAAATAGATTACCTTATTTTATATACCAAAATCTGTGGAGTTGGTAATAATACTGCAAACAAGACTTGAACAAAAATTTAGCATATAGAGCATTGAAGAAATTGCATACGCAAATAACATATATTTAAAAACTTATGTCCTGTACATTACAAGAATATTAAAAATCATATTTTTAAAAACTTATGTCCCGTATATTACAATAATATTACAAATGATATAACAATTTGGCGAATTGAGAGAAGAGGTACAATCATCAAACTCATTTGATTATATGATATAATATCATTTCAATATCTATTATGAAACATTTAAGAAATTATAATTACGCAAGACCCGTACGCGGGTTTTAGTCTGTTGATTTAAGCCCTAATAAAATAGGAACACCAATACACGAGCTAATTGTTTGGCAAAAAAAAGCACCGAGCTAATTAGGTAATGTGATGATTTTAAAGGGAGAGACGAATTCATAGGTAGTTGTGTGTCAATTGCTAAGATGATTAATAAAACATTCAGGAAAAACATAATCACTAATTAAACTTTATTTTTTTTCTTTTTGATAGAACAAAGATTAGAGACTGTTTTGTCGAGGTTAGATTCTATATCATAAAGGGTTGTGAATATGATTAGCCCAATCTAATTTTGGGACGCCTATTAAACAACGTTAAATCATATTAAAAAATGTAATTTCCCCGCGCGTAGCGCGGAGGCCCGTTTCTAGTAGTACATTAAAGGATACCATCGGAGAGTTTGTTAGGATCAAACAAATTAATTACACCATTCCATGTCATCTTCCTGGCTCCCGTAATGGTCTATAAAAAGAACATAAGTAAAGTTGGTTCATGAATCCCCCAAAACCATAATTTGGGACACTTTACTCAAAACCAATAGAATGTGCCCTAGCCTTTTAGTGATCCTTAGGACTAATAGAATGTGCCCTAGCCTTAAAGCTACTCTTCTTCAACATCTCCCTCATTGCTTGAGCTTGGCACAATACCGGATAAGTCCTTCCAAGATTATTGAACCTCATGCAATGACCCATATGAGCTTCAAGTGCTTCCTCGACACTCTTTCCTCCACCCTTCTCCATCTCCTCCTTCACAGCCTTAGAGCAGAGTCCACATATCCACTTTCCTAAGTACTTTTCCTTTATCTTGCATTATATAATATCATTATATATGATAGGATAATAATGAAGTTTAAACTATGATCATATAAGGTAGCTATTGCATGTATGTGCTTGATTGCTTTGTATTTAACGTCATATATTATGATATTCACAATGATATATATATGCTTATAGTGCATGATATACATGTTATTTAGGGTATGCACATGATGTCAGCATGGTAATAAATCACTAATGCATGTTTTATATATATTTGTCAGTGAATGCGTGTCCCAATTCATATGAGATGATTTGGTCTTTATGCATCTAACGTTTTTTAGAGTTGTTGCAGGCTTTGGTCAATACTAATTAATTTATTTTAATTGGTTGTTTGACTACGAATGCCTATTCCTCTCAATTTGGATTATTTGTATTAAATACATCCCCTGATTTGTTTATTTGTTTAGTAGTATTGCTAATCAATCTTCTTTTGGTTTATTAGCTTGACTAACACGCTTATTACAAGAAGACTTTGGTTCTGGTTGATGACAACGGGTTCATTCCCGATGGTGTCCTAATTCAAAAAACAAGTGAGTCGACACCCCAAATTCAGTTTGGGGATGGTCTACCACTTGTGAACTTGCTCCCTATTAGGGTGAGTGAAGAAGTTCCAAATTCAGTTTGGTATGATAAATTTTATTAGCATGTTCATAATCTATTAGTAGATTAATAGGCATGAACATGTTTTCAAAATATAAGTTTTGAAACATGACCAACGACAATGTTGCGGATGCTACCGCTAATACTAAGAGTGGTGAGTCCACACTCCAAATTCAGTTTGGAGATGGTCTGCCATCTGTGACTCTAGATCAGAATCAGGTTCAGAACCCTGAAACGAATACGGTCAATGACCAGCCTTTGGTCGATAACCAAGCTCGGGTCGTACCGAAACCGGTTGGACTGTCTCAAACAAGCCATCCGTTGGACTTGTCGGATGTTCAAATGCCCCATGTGAGGGTACCGGAAAGGTCGTACATGGCTAGCATTCCAAATGCATTTCATGCTGGAGTTCTGCCCGATAAGTTTGACGGGAAGGGATTCAGGATATGGTCTCAGAAGATGCATTTCTTCCTGAGCACGTTGAATCTGGACAAATATCTGAAAAAGGATAAGCCGATCATATCTCTGGATGATGCGGATGTAGAGAGGACAATCGAACCTCTAAGATAATTCACACTGATTTATGTGATTTAAAGTTTGTGCAAACTAGAGGAGGTAAAAATTATTTTGTGACCTTCATAGATGTTTTCACAAGATGTTTCTATGTTTGATTGTTACGTAGCAAAGACGAAGCTTTAGAAAAGTTCAAAGAGTACAAGTTGGAAGTTGAGAACCAACTTAGTAAAACGATCAAAATCGTAAGAAGTGATAGAGGAGGTGAGTATAGTGAACCTTTTAATGCGTTCTGTAGAGAACATGGCATTGTTCACCAAACTACCGCTCCTTATTTGCCAGAATCCAACAGAGTAGCGGAACGAAAGAACCGAACTCTAAAGGAAATGATGAATGCAATGTTGCAAGAATCCGGGTTAGCCCAGAACATGTGGGGGGAAGCGTTGCTTACCTCAAATTACATTCTCAACAAAATACCACATAAGGTGATTGGAAAGACGCCTTATGAGTTGTGGAAAGGTAACGTACCTTCGTACAAATACCTCAAAGTGTGGGGGTGCCTAGCAAAAGTAGCAGTACCACCTCCTAAAAAGGTCTCAATTGGACCAAAAATTGTTGATTGTATTTTCATCGGGTATGCACATAATAGTAGTGCATATCGTTTCTTGGTATACAAGTCAGATATACCGGATATACATGCTAATACAATAATGGAGTCAAGAAACGCATCTTTTATTTTTCATCTAAATAAACTTGAAGCAAGACTTAGGACCCGCGCGTAGCGCGGGCATTAACAATCCAAGTTTCATATATATCCGTTACTATTGGGTAGATATTCATAAATGTATTAACTAATTTTTGTAAAACAGGAGACGACCTTATCATTTATTAGAGAAAGGGAAATTTATGAGATATTTGAAGAGATAAATAATTGGAAACAAATTTAATTTACAATCCCACAAAATCTGGACGTAGAATCGTTGCAGCTTGACAATAACTTTTTATTTTATTTTGTGTCAATTAAAATAAAATTTGGACCTTTAATTTTTTCTTCATCTAAAGATTGTAGTTGATACTCTCGTTTTACGCCAAGATCAATCATTCTATACATAAAAACTTAATGAAATTCAAACCAAATAAGTACGCAACTAAACAACTAGGTTCTCCAAATTATCAACTTCAATAATTGTATTAGTGATCACTAAAAAGGAGAAAACGTAAAGTTGGTTCAGGAATCCCCCAAAACCATAATTTTGGATTTTTGACCATTCATGTGTCCTATAAGGGCAGGCATGCAGCTCGAGCTCCTAGCAATACCTCCCTTTTTGTGATCCTTAGGACTAATAGAATGTGCCCTAGCCTTAAAGCTACTCTTCTTCAACATCTCCCTCATTGCTTGAGCTTGGCACAATACCGGATAAGCCCTTCCGTGCTTGTTGAACCTCATGCAATGGCTCATGTGAGCTTCAAGTGCTTCCTCAACACTCTTTCCTCCACCCTTCTCCATCTCCTCCTTCACAGCCTCAGAGCAGAGTCCACATATCCACTTTCCTAAGTACTTTTCCTTTATCGTTCCTATGTATTCTTGGGTGCACTCCTCGTTCATCCCACAACACTCACACTTTGCGTCCTCCAATTCTGATATGGGAGGGAGGGCGTTTGCCGATGAGATCTTGAGTAGCTCCTCCTCTATGTTGCTCAACTCAAACGATATGTCTGAGATCGATCTGTAAAGGTTTTGAGGAGAAAGCTTTGGAGGTTTGGTGAAACTCTTAGTTGTTGAGATTTTGGTAGAGTAGGAGTTAGAAATGGATTCTCCTTGTCGTGCCATTTCTATTTTTAGTTACAAGAGTTTGGGACCTAAAAGAATAGATCTGTGGAAGGAATACTAGCTAGCTCAAATTGCTTTGTGTAAAGGCTATGTTTCTCTCTATATTCTTTCAAGCTGCATAGAGGCTTATATATCATGATGCTGGAATCGAAAAAATCTTTCTTGTGGATAGTGGTATTGAAGGTTCATGATTGATGAATAATAACCACATAATAGAGATCATCACGAGACTTGAGACATTTTTTCACGAAGAGGAAGAAGTATATATGTCAACTTGATTTAGGTACAATTTGTGTGCAGTTGTGTGTCTTTTTCGTATGTGCAAATTGCTTCTTGCATTAAATATATTATCCTATAAGAAAGTTTATTTTCCCTTTTACTGTTCTTATATTCAATGCAAACATTTTGCTGCTTGTTTTTGTGATTGGTAGTGAGTCTGCACTCATAGGAAGATTTTAATTTTAGGTAAAAGTTTATATTGTGATATATAAGCCTTTTACTGCTCTTATCGGGTTAGGTGTTGAAAATCTATGGATTTTATATTATAAAGTATTCATAGATTTTATATTATAAAGTATTCATAGATTTTATGAAATTATGGTGGATTAACAACTAATAGAAATTATGGACGATTAACCCGTACTTTATATGATTGTGTGATTATATTGTTATATTTTTATATTATGTATTAGGAGGGGCTCGGGTGAGGACGAATTGCCCCGTGAGGACGTGAGGATAGTTCTGGGCCCTTAGATCATTCAACCAACGGTTGAGATCTAAAGGGAGAAATGATCCGGTGAGATGCACACACGTGGGATCATCTGGGAGAGGCGGTGGCATAGGCGTAAATTTTAAAAAAATTTAAGGGCAACTTAGGGATTTCGCAAATAGAATATAAGAAGACAGAAAAGGAAAAAAAAATGCGCTCGAGAGAAAAAGAGAGTAAGGCGATCGGCGATCGGCAATTTTGAAGCAAATCGATCGATGCAGCCACAAAATCAAAGATCGAAAGCAAAATTCGTTGAAGCAAATCGATCTCGCTCAAGATATTATACATCTGGAAGGGAGAATCAATTTGTTTGAGAAGACGAAGGGAGTTGCAAGCAGTTACGAATTGAAAATGGTGAAAAGCAAGAAGGAAGATCAAAGTATGGAGAACAGATCAAAAGCAGCGGAAGATCAAAGCAGATACATCGACCTCACGCTTGAAGGTAATTGAAAATCAAACCAAAAATTAGGGTTTTCGAATTTTTAGGGTTCATAAGAAATCTAGGGTTCATAAGAATTTTTTTGAGTTAGATGTAGATTCTAGAGTTCATAAGAAATCAGTTTATTTTTCTTCATGTTGTTACTCATTTTCATGAACTTATTTTGAACAGAGGTGTTATATGTAGTTTCTAGGGTTCATAAGAAATCAGATAATTTTTCTTCATGTTTGTTACATGGTTGTTTGAGGTGTCTAACTAGTAACTACGAACTAGATAAAGCATGTTGTCTGTGGTGTTCATGTTAAGGAGTGTTTGTATCGCTAACAAATGTATGGGTGAACTAGTTAACATCAGTAGCTTTTGATTTTTACTGAATGATCTGGGAATGCTTCTGCTGGCGTTGCCTTGCTAAATTCATGTTGATTATTGTTATTAACCTCTTGACTGATTTTCCTTGTAGACACACAAAAAGAAGATGCTGAAAACTCTCCTAAAAGAGTTTACAACAGAAGAAGAAGTATGAGAATTAAACTGGGAAATTCTCAAACAAGTGAAGAAAGGTACTCAACAGCAACACAAAGTCAGGAACAACAAAGAGAGGATCATTGTGACAATAAAGGATCAGAAAATGAGAATGACGAAGACAAATATACACAACTGAGCAAGAGTGAAGAGGAAGACTGTGAAGATGAAAGATCTGATGATGGGAATGATGAAGACAACTCAACACAACAGAGCAAAAGTGAAGAGGAACCCTGTCACGATGAAAGATCAGATGAAGGGAATGATAAAGAAAACTCTACACAAAAGAGTGAAAGTCAAGAAGAAGAAGATACACAGGAACAATATGTCACAGCTGAGGGAGTAGGACAAACACAAGAAAAGTGCGTTATAGAGGAAGGGACTAAGAAAGCAGAGAGTGACACAGGTAAGATACTATAAGGTTTATTCACACTTAGAGGTTCATACAAACACACTTAGAGGTTCATGAAAAAAACAGTTAGAGGTTCATGAAAAAACACTTAGAGGTTCATTCATTATAACTTAGAAATTAATGCATATACACATTCAGGTTCATGAAAAAACACTTAAAGGTTCAAGAAAAAACACTTAGAGGTTCATGGGAAAACACTTAGAGGTTCATTCATTGAAACTAAAAAGGTTAATGCTCATACACATTGAGGTTCATGCATATACACTTAAAGGTTCATGCATACACACCTTTAGGTTCATAGAAATAGATTAAATGCAAACATTTTAAGAAGTTCATGCAAACATACTTAGAGGTTCATGAAAAAACACTTAGAGGTTCATGAAAAACACTTAGAGGTTCATTTATTAAAACTTAGAGGTTCATAATAGTACATAACAGTACACTTAAAGGTTCAGGAAAGTATAAGTAGAAGTTCATAACAGTACAATTAAAGGATCAAAAGTGCACTTCTAAGTTGATATATATACAATTATCATTGTGATAATTAATTTTGCAAATTTTGCTCTGAATGAAGGTGAAGAAGAAGCGGAAACACAAGAGAGGAGTCATGAACACATTCCTGCAAGTGAAGAACCAACCATTCCTGCAAGTGAAGAACTTCAAGATGACAAAGAAGAAAAACTGGACAATAAGACAGGTAAAAAGAAAGAAGTTAAACAAGTTTTTATTACATGTTTAAATAATGCTTTATGATATAGGATTATAGGTTCATATACATAGACCTGTAGGTCCATGGAAATACATTTAAGGTTCATATAAGTTATGATCTTTTATAACTACACATAATAACAACTACAATTTATGCTTGCAGATGGTGAAAAAGACAGTGAGATGGAGGAAGATGTACTGAGCAATGAGGAGTTTCTGACTACAAAGTATATTCCACCAATCAGAATGGGGGAAGAAGAAGGCACTGGAAGTGAAGAGTGCAAGTCCTCCACCAAAAAGGCAGAAGGTTTTGCAAAAAGAAGAGATGCAACACAAATAGGGCAAACAAGTGGCCACTTCATCTGAAGAGAGAAAAAATAAAAGATTTAAGTCTGTACCACAACAAGACAGTGTGAGGAGAAAGGGAAGGCTTGGAAAAGGAAAAGAAGTACAAGAGATTTAGGAGGAAAGCGAGGTGGAGAACACACAAACTGACAACAATTTGGCAAGCAAAGGCAATGAAGAGAAGAAGATGGTAACCAGATCTAAAAGGGCAAAACCAGAAGCCAGGAAGGAAACGACAACAAAATCAGAGATGACTGTCAAAAAAGAGGTGAAGACAGAAGAGATTGGATTTGAAAGCTTTATCCTCCGAAATGTGCCCAAAAAGTTTGTTGAGGCTGTCAAGAAAATGTCTGAACCAAAGAAGGAGATCATCAGGAGCATAGGCTTTGGAAATCTTCTAGAACTGAATGTAGAAGTTATCCCAAAGAGAATGTGTTACTGGCTGCTGGAAAACTATGATGAAGCTAGAAGTGCCATCAAAATGGAAGATGAGACTTTTGTTGAAATTAATGCAAATGAGGTCCAGCGAGTACTAGGAATTCCGAGAGGGAATAAACCATTGGAGAGACTTGGGGATAATGAAGAAGACAATGCAGTCAAGACAGAATGGAAGACGTACATGAACAATAGAAGTGAAATAAGGTCAGGACATCTAGCCCAAGCGCTATTAGCCATACCTGATGGTCAGGATGAGCAGATGTTCATTAGGCTATTTCTAATGTTGTTCCTAAGTGTACTTGTGGAGGTGAACCAGAAAGGGACAGTTAGCCAGCAGTTGATGATGCGAGAAATAGAGAATGTTCAGAGCATAGATTGGTGTGGTTTTATTGTGGAGAGCTTGAGGGTAACTATACCATCGTGGAGGGCGAAAAAGGACAGGTTCTTCATTGGATGTGCTGTTGTACTTGTGGTAAGTAACATGTTTACATTTTTATATTAGCTAAATTTTTCTCTAACTTAATGGCTTAACGTGTGTTTTGTGTTCTATGAAAATAGTTCTTTTACATAGACAGAGTATCCCTCTTCGGCACGACACCGAGAAGAACAAATCATGTCTACTTAAGCTGGACAAATGATAGTTTGATGCAACGCCAAAGCAATGAAATCAGTAAAGGAGGATTTGGGAAAGGGAAGGTTCAAAACGAAAAAGGAAAAGCTTCAAAGCGTAAGGAGCAAGAACAAGTTAACAAGAATAAGGAAAAACCCCAAGGTTTTGGACCCACATTCCTACAGGTAAACACCTTCTACCAGGTTCATGAAAATACACATTGGGTTCATGACAATGAACTTACAAGATCCTTAAAATTATATTGCAGGAGTGGCTGGTTGAATTCACAGAGGAGAACACAAAGCTTGCAAATTCAATCCTCAAAATTGCGCAAATGGTGGATGATTTGCCAATGGAATTCAGAAAGGATGAATTTGTTAAGAACATGATCAAGACGTCACAAGGACTGATGGGGAGGAAGAAAGAACAAGATGAGAAACAAGCTGAGTTTGATGAAATATGGAATGATAGTGATCATCCATTCTGGTCTGATCCAGTGCTGATTGAATGCCTCAAGCAAGTTGAGAAGGCCGAGGCTTCAAAGGTCAAGGTGACGTTGTCAAATGATGGCGCTGGACCATCAAACTACAGAGAAAATGAAACTGGCTGGGAAAAGGTGAATGTCTTGAATGACTTTCAAGGAACAGATGAAGCTACAAAGGAGAAAGAAATAGATGGAAACAATGATGGAAACAATTAGACAAGTATGTTCTACTTTACTAGTATTGAAAATATGATTAAATACAAAAAAATAAGTAGGTTCATGGAAAAATGCATATAGGTTCATGAAAAAATGCCTACAGGTTCATAGCAAATTGCCTAGAGGTTCATAATACAATGCTGAAAAGATTGATGAAACAACATGCTTTATTACAAAGATAAATCAATAGGTTCATAGAAGTACCCTTAGGTTCATGGTAAAAAGCCTTGAGGTTCATGAAAAATAACCTTGAGGTTCATGAAAAATTCTTAAAGGATCATGATAATATGCTTATAGGTTCATGAAATATTGCTTATAGGTTCATGCAAAAGTTTTGCTTATACACTGAGATTCATGAAGTTATGCTTATAGGTTCATGAAATTTTGCCCTGAGGTTCATTAACAATTGTTGGAAATGCTTGCAGTTGGGACAAAAACTTTGGAGGGGGATAAAACATTGTTGGAGGAAGATGAACAAAACAAGAAGGAAGCTGAGGATGAGGAGAAACAGAAGAAGAAGAAGAAGAGAAGAAAAGGAAATGATTTTACACCACCAAGTTTCAATCTCTTCCCATCACAAGAACAAGAACAACAACAAGGACCAAAAGAGGACAACCCTGTAGCTTCAAGTGAGAAACCAGAAGAAGAACAACAACAAGAACCACAAAATGACAAGAGGAAAGATGTAGCTACAGAGGCAGAAAAATGTAAAGAAAAGGAAGAAGTAAAAGACAAAGGCAAAGCTCTAGCAACAGAGAGAGAAGAAGATGAAAAAGAAAGTAAGAAAGCCAAAAACAAGGGAAAAGGTCCGTGTTTAAATGAAGAAGACGCTGATGGATTTGACTGTCCAAGAACCAGAAAGATGGAAGGAACATTGAAGAGCCCATACAAACAAAGAGCCATACAAATTCTGGGAAAACCGTTAACGGAAGAGCAAAAAATGATTTGGAACTTCGTTGACAAAGATGAAGTGGAAGAGTAAGTTGATTGCAGTTTTATATTATTATGGAAGTTTAAATTAATTACTGAAAATAAATAACTTAAATGTGTGCAGGACTATACTGTTTCAAGACAAACAAACAAAGACAACATTGTTTGAGTTCAGCACAATGCAAGAAGATATGGATGCCAATTTCAAAGTGATGGATGCTTGGACAACTATTTTGAACTACCATGAGAAGGAAAGAAGCGACAACAAACCTAACCGGCTATTTTTAAACACATATATCATGGTAAACTATGCTAAATTCAATATCATTTCCAGATATTTTTTATTTAGTAAGATTTATAGGGAAGTTCAGTAGAAAAATAGAAGGTAGGTTCATATACATATTGTGTACGTTCATGAAATTTATAAGGAAGGTTCATGAAATATATAAGGCACGTTCATAAGGTTTATAAGAGGTTTATAAGAGGCAGGTTCATATACATATTGTGTAGGTTCATTAATAGTTATAAGAGTGTCTAACTGTTTCCATTTTCAAAAACAGATTCTTTCCCCAAAGAACAGAGAAGTAACGTTCCAAAAGAGCATGCAAACCATCATCTTGGAAACCCCTTACGGACAATTGTGTGATGTTGACATGGTAGGTATACAATCAGGGTTCATAGAATTATTATGCTACATATGAGAACTAATTTAATTGATTATTACAGGTTATAATCCCAGTGTTGGAGAACAATGAACACATGTATTGCATATCTTATGACATAAGAAATCCAAAAATACAAGTGCTTGACTCTGCACACAATGACCCAAATCTGAAGCGGTACAAGGAAGCTATTGTCAGAGTGGTAAATCTACAACTACTTCTTTTACAGAATTCTAAGAATATTACAAAATTAGAACAAACTATAGTGATATTATGCTATTCATGTAGACTGATATGCTTACAAGGAGCTTGTGGAAGCACAATTTAGATAAGAAAGCAAAAGCAATCTTAGCTGCAAAGTCAAAAGCCACTTTGGTGAAGATGCCATGGAATGACGTAGGAGATGTAATCAACTCAGCAGTGCTAGCCATGAGAAACATGGAAATGTTCATGGGTTCAAACACAGAAACATGGGAGCCAGAAATAACAAAGAAGAATAGGAAGAAGTGCTTGCAATTGCTGAGGCAAAAGTATGTGCATGCTATTATAACATCGGATGTGAACAAGGTTAAGGATGAAGCACTAAAGATAATCAAGGGAAACTGAAAAAGCTGGGACAAGTTGGTAGTTATGTAGGCTGTCTAGTTTACAATTTACAAAAATACTTGGTAGCTTGGTACTATTAAATGGTAGTTTGAATTGGGAATTTGGATTGATCTCATACTTTGGTTTGAATTTAGGTTTGAAATGGTACTAGAGTTTGAATTTGGTTTTAAGAATGACAAATTAATGGTTGGAATTTGATTTGCTTGTTTGATCTAAAAAAAAAGCAGGTTCATATGTTTATTGTAGACAGGTTCATTAGATTTCAAAAAACAGGTTTATTAGATACAAAAAACAGTGACACTTGGTCCATTGCCATTTTCAACAATGCGTAATACAACTTGGCATATAATAAGGATTAGCATAGACGTTCATGAAAAATTGCCTAGAGTTTCATGAAAATTTGCCTGAGCGTTCATAAAATTTGCCTGAGCGTTCATAAAATTTGCCCAGAGGTTCATGCAACTATAAATGAAAATATTCTTTGAATTTCATAGCAATAATCTTAGGTTCATGAAAATGTTCCTAAAGGTGCATGAAAGTATGCCTAGAGGTTCATGAATATAGGCCTAGAGGTTCATGCAACTATAAATGAAAATATTCTTTGAATTTCATAGCAATAATCTTAGGTTCATGAAAATGTGCCTAAAGGTTCATGAAAGTATGCCTAGAGGTTCATGAATATAGGCATAGAGGTTCATAGCAAAACAATTAGGTTATTGAAATTTTTTTAGAGGTTCATGAAATTTGCATAGAGGTTCATGAAAATTTGCCTAGAGGTTCATGAAAATTTCCCTAGAGGTCAAGGAAAATTTCCCTAGAGGTTCAGGAAAATATGTGTAGAGGTTCATGCTATAATGAATATACGTTCAGGAAAATATGCTAAGTGGTTCATAGAAGTGATCTTAGGTTCAATAAAATATGCCTAGAGGATAATGCAAATATACAATTGGGTTCATGAAAAAAAGTCTGGGGGTTCATGAAAAATTGCCTACAGGTTCATAACAATATGCCTAGAGGTTCATGCAACTATGCATGAAAATATGCTTTGAAAACTCATGACAATTATCTCAGGTTCATGAAAATGTGCCTAGAAGTTCATAAAAATATACCTACAGGTTCATGAAAATGTGCCAAAAGGTTCATATTGTTTTGGGCCAAAGATCTTGAATTTGAATACAAAAAAATAAAGAGTTGAATAAAAAATAAAACTAGAATAAAAGCATATAGGCTCATAAAAGTAACAAAGACATTCATCAAAATGATAAATTGCTTCATAACATCTGTTGCAAGATTTCTAGTAGGTTCATAAAACTAAAACAAGGTTCATAACACTAAAAAAACTGTTCTTAAAGACTAAAACCATAAACTGAGCAACAGAAAAATACTAAACATCTATAACACCATTACAAGTGCGACTGTTGTGAGTAGTAAGTTGGTGGCATTTTCCACAACGCCTACGTCTGACACGGGTAGGGTCAATGACATTGCTGGTAGATGAAGAAGGATGTTGACCACTACCTTTGTTCTTTGCTTGTGGTGGTGGATGAATGCTAACCTCAGATGGCACCTGAACTCCTACATAACTCTCCAAATGTTGCTGATTTACTGGTACAGAGCTAGAAGAATGAATGGGAGGACCAAGGAAGGACGTCTTTTTTAACTTCAACATGGATACTAATTCTGCCAATTGATCTGAATTGTCCTCAAGCACACCAAGACAACTATAAAATTCTGAAATAGCAGAGTTGAGCAAAAACTCCTTCTGATCTGAAGACACACCTTGATCAACAACAACATCATCAATACTAAAGATTGGACTAATTGTAGCAGACTTAGTCCAGCGAGAAAGCACATATTTAGAAGGGATTGTTGGCACAAGCTTGTTCTTGAACACACAAATGAGACGACGACAGGGCAATCCAACCCTCAGAAACATCTTGCAGCTACAGTGATATTCATCAACAGCAGAAATATATTCAACCTTATATTCTTTGCCATTTTCTTCCCTCATAAAGACATATAATGTCGTACCTGCAATCAATTGCATAAAATCAATTCAAGCACACAAATAAAATAAGAAAGAAAAAGGTAATAGTGTTCTGCTGATTTGATTCATGAATAATACACAAGGTTCATAAAAACAGGGATATAGTTCATGAAAATATGCATAATTAACAAACAAAGGGCATTTCTGGGAATTTAACCAATTAATCTACATCATACTCAACACAAAACAAGAAGGTTCATGAAGGTACTTCGGGAGTTCATAAAAGCATTTCAAAATTAAATAGCAAAAAGATGAAAAAATTATTCTTACCATTACTTTGTGAGATAGAAGCAAGGGAGCAGGAAAAACAAGCTGCTGCAATTTCCTGGCGAACAAGACAGAATACAGTGAGCGTATAGACCTTGGATGCTTCTTTCTCCAGCAACAATTGTGTCTTCAAATCTGGAAGTTTGGTGAGAGATTCATGGTTCAGCCTAGATTGTTGATGTCGCTGGGTGTCCATTGCAATATCAAAATGCATCACAAGCTCAACCAGACGATAATACTTGTCATTAAAATGACTAAAGTAACTGTTTGTAGACTCAGATAGAGAGGTAGTACGAACTAAACCACCAAAAAGAATGTCCCAGAAATAAGCTGGAATCCAGAAATGCCGAATAGCAAAGATATCATCAAACCATCTACGGTTTACGAGTGTAAATTCTGCAAACAAAGCATTCCAGCCTGACTCAAATTCAGCCGGTTCCAATTCATGAGTCCAAACAATAGCATTGAGTTTCTTCCTAAACCGATCACTTGTCTCACCATCATATTTAGTCTTTGATGGCACTTTCCTCATAATGTGCCACATACACAAACGATGGTGAGAATTAGGGAAGACCTGTTCAATAGCAAGCTTCATAGAACCATCTTGATCAGTGATGATAATTTTAGGATCATTCCTCATAACTTCCTTAAATCTTTCAAGCAACCAAACATAGGAACCAACATCCTCTTTAAAAATCAAACCAGCACCAAATGTGACACTCCTTTTGTGGTTATCAAGGCCAGTAAAAGGGATGAAAACCAGATTGTACCTACAAAAAGGAATTTAAAAGATTCAAAATCTTCATAGATGAACCTTAAATAGAGATATCAGGAAAAAGAAGAAAGCAGGTTCAAAGATGAAATTTACATGTGCAAAAAATATAGAATATGCATAGAGGTTCATGAAAATATACCTAGAGGTTCATGAAATTATGACTAAAGGTTCATAACAATACAATTAGGATCATGAAAAACAAAAACAAGAGGTTCATGAAAATTTAACTACAGGTTCATGAAAATATGCCTAGAGGTTCATGAAATATGCCTAGAGGTTCATATAAATCAACTTAGGTTCATGCAAATACACTTACCCGTTCATGCAGACTATAAGTTACAAATACACAGAATTGAACATGAAAATAAGACCAGATTCATCATAAATCACAGAATAATAAAAGTAGAACAATACAAAAAAGCTAAGACAGAAGAAGGATGTTTTACTTACCTATTAGTACGATATGTCGCATCAAATGAAACAACATCACCAAACAGGGAGAAGTTTTTCCTGGACACAGGATCACACCAGAACAAACGTGTTAGGCGCTCACTGGTATCCACGTCATAGTCAAAACAATAAGCCGAGCAAAGCTCTTTTTTTTTTGAAGAACCTATCAATAGTCATCTGAGCATCTGACCCCCCAATATAAGCCATCATATCACGGCGAAAATTCTTAAAATCAACCGATGATGCTCCAACTGCTTTATACCCCCCAACAATTTCCTTGAAAAGACGGTGAGATCTAACCGGGCCAATGCTGGCTTTTTGGCAGTTAAGGACAAATTTTTTGTGTCCTTCATCTAACTTCCTAGAGGAAGTCATAAACTGACGATGGGAGTTCATAACAAAGTTGTGGGAGTGACGTTCCTCAAATGTAATGACTTTGTATCCAACGCCCTGGGAATAACGAAGACCAAGCAAAGCATTGCAGCCAACCCTACTAGATACCCTAGAACGTACGCTTTTATTAACCCTATCCTCTTTGTAGCCTGCTCTATTGCATAAGGCATACTTGTATTTCACAACACCATCTTGAAAGCGCTTGGTTCCATTCCGTATATCAAACCCACAAGCATCAACATAAGCCCCATAAAATGCTATACCTTCTTCAAATGATTGAAACACCATACCAATTGCAGGTTTGAGAGAATCATCACAAGAAGGCACATAGGAAAGGGAACCACCTTGAAACACAATAGGTTCATTCTGCTCTTCGGAATCAATAAGAACAACTGGCACTTCTTCATAACTAGATATAACACAGATCTCAGCAGCAGCAGTAGAAGCTACAATTTCAAAAAACAAGAACATAAGTTAATAAGGATTAGCATAGAGGTTCATGAAAAATGACTAGAGGTTCATGAAATTTTGCCTGAGGGTTCATAAAACTTGCATAAAGGTTCATTCACTAATGAATAAAGGTTCATGCACTAGACACAATGAGAATAGATTTCAACAGAACAGAAGCTTAATTGATCATGATCTAACACTTACAAGAGCATAAAAAAAACACATTCAGGTTCATCAACTCTGACTCATAGGTTTATTAGGTTTTATTCAAGTTCCTCATGAACAGTACACACATATCATCATCATCATAAGCAGATCCTAAGAAAATCTGTTGCATCATAGCATCAAAAAATTAAATAATAGAATCACTGTATTAAAAAAGCATAAGATAATTTCTTCAAAGAAATTTCAAACAAATGCATCATTTGGGAACAAGTTCATCTGTGAACAAGGAATACACAACTATCATTATTTGTGAACAAGAAATCCTAAGTAAATGTTCAGCATTAAAGCATCAAAAAATTCATTAACAGCATCCCTGTATTCGAAAGGCATCAGATTAAAATTACACACTATCTGTGAAGAAGGAATACACACTATATGTGAACAAGGAATACACACTATCTGTGAACAAAGTAATCCTAAGTAAATCTTCAGCATTAAAGCATCAAAAAATTCATTAACAATATCAAAAGTACTAAACCTAGATTCACAGTAAACTTGCAAAACACAAAATTGATGGAGATAATCAACAACTAGAACAGAATATAGCATAAACAACTTCTATAAACACTTCAACAACTTAAATTCAACTAACAATAAAACAGAAACTCAAAATCGAGTACTAAACCTAGATTCACAGTAAAATTGCAAAACACAAAATTGATGGAGTTGATCAACAACTAGAACGGAATATAGCATAAACAAATTCTATAAACACTTAAACAACTTAAAATCAACCAACAACGAAGCAGAAACTCAAAATCGATCCGCTAAAAAGACATTAAAATCAGAGAAAGCAAACTTACTCGAATCACCACCAGAAAACATGATTTGAATGATAATCTACCGGTCCTGAATGAGAAAAATCAATTTGAAGTAGAGATCAGCAACAGAATCGAAGATTGCGAGGAAGAGACGAAGATTGCGAGAAGGAGAGAAGAGTCGCCGCGCGCGACTGAGAGAGAAGAAGCGAGGAAGAGAAAATTTTAAGAACAAAGCAAAATGACAATAATACCCCCATGTCATATTAACCTAGGCAAATCTCTGATTTAATCTGGAGCGTAGGATGGATTTAGATCTACGGCTGAGATCGTGTCCTCATGTCCTCACGGGAAGGGCGGTCCTCATATGATCCAATCTCTATGTATTAGTCTAAGATTTAAAATTTAGGATCTTATATGAATTTTCTTTTTAGACAAACGCACTAATACATTCAAATTATTCTATATTCAGATATAAATATACGTTTGTATACGTTCCAAAGAATGTCCTAGAAGGAATGTCCTAGATTGAGCCTAGCAAGACTTGTGATATTGCCCACGAATGGGTAATTGCCTAACTGGACCTATATGGTATCAGTATTTCGATCTGCAAAAGAACTATAGCCACGCAAAAATACATATACTAATCACGAGCAAGATAAATTTACACGGTTCTTATATACAACCCGGTGCTTTATACAAACACCGCCGGGTCACTCGCGTTCTGCGAGGACACGTACAGTCGCGTTACGCGAGATTAACAAAAAATTAGGGTAATTTCATGCATGCTAATCTCGCGTTCTGCGAGTGTACGTGTCCTCGCAGAACGCGAGTGTACGTGCACTCGCAGAACGCGAGCTTTGCATGTCAGATAGACGTTGTTGTGCGCCATTAATACATGTCTTGTCCCCACCTAACTATAATAACTACCCCCTTATTTTAAGTAATCCGTAACACCTATTAACCCTACCCTAACACCTCTTTTTATCATCTTTCACCTCTTTCACCCTCCATTAAAACTCATTTTCAAAACCTTCAAACTTCAAAACACTCTTAAAACACCTTAAATAATGGAAGATGAAGAGGAATTCAACAATGGAGGGAATGGAGATGGTGGTTCACCAAGTAACCATGCAAATGAGGTAATATTCTTACTTAATTTTTGAATTTTAATTTGTTTTGCACCATTAAGAGCTAAAATGAACTTATTATGTTGTATTTCATGTTAAATCTAGTAGTAGTAAGTGTTGAAGAGATGATTTTTGCATATAATGTCCAAAACATAGATTTGTTCATGTTTTTAGGGTTTTAAATGTACAAAATCAACAAGTTCTCATTTTAGGGTTTTAAAATATCCCGTTTCACCGAGTTTCCTTAAATAGAAAGTTCCCGCGTTCTGCGAGAGGAAGTCACTCGCGTGACGCGAGGTGTGCCTCCCTTGCAGAACGCGAGAAGTTGCACATTACAGAGTATTAACAGAAGCATTGTGTATAGGTGAATTTTTCTTTGTTCACTGGATTGAATGCAATCCAGTTGAATGATTACAACTACCACTCCCGGAATACAAGGCCATGTTCGCCACCGTCATTTGATTTAGGGATTGACTTTGGTGATTATCATCAACCATCTTCATATGAACAACATGTGCCATGTACTTATCAATTTCCTATGCAATCTACATATGAATTGCCCGTGCCATCTACTTATGAGTTGCCCATGCCATCTACTTATGAATTGCCATGTGCATATGAGGTGCCATCAAGCTATGATGCGTTTGATTCACAATTTTCTAACCCACCTACAAATGTAGGAGAGGAGATGTGTTTTCTTCCCTCTTTATGCACTGCACCAAAGTTTGATAGTCCCGTATGTGAGGAAGATGTTGTTTCTAGGGATTATTCTGAATATTTCACTACGGAGCAAGTGTTTGCCTCTAAGGAGATTGGTCATTTGTGGGCTTTGAATGTTGCAAAGCAACACAAGTTTATGATCTCTATTGGAAGGAGTGTACCATCTAAACCGGGGCAAAGTGGTAAGGTTCAAATCATTTGTGAGAAAGGGGGAAGCCATAGGCCTAAAGGTGTCGGTGTTAGATCAAACACAAAGAGCAAGAAAACGGGGTGTCTATTTCAGTTGAAGCTCATGGAGAACCGGGTTGAAGAGAATTGGAGATTAGTGGTTGTTTGTGGTTTGCATAACAATCGTATTGGAGATAGTTTGGTCGGGAATGCATTTTCCGGGAGGCCAACCCCTGATCAAAAGAAAAAGGTTTGTGAGATGGTACTTTCACATTGTTCTCCAAATCAGATTTACACTGAGATAAACAAGGATCCCGAAAGTTGCACAAAGAAGAACCAAGTGTACAATTTGATAAGACATATAAGGGAAGAGGAAATGGAAGGTAGAACCGTGGTTCAAGAATTCTTTCACCAATGCAAAGAGAGAAACTACTTCATGGAGTATAGGCCAAGTGCAAAGAATCCTTCGATAATAGGCGACTTGTTCTTTGCTAGCCCCGAATCAATGACACTCTTAAAGGCGTTTCCATATGTCCTTTTATTGGACTCGACTTATAGAACGAACAAGTAAGTATTTATCATTCTGTTTTTTATGTTGTATTTTAAAATTCATGAAAAATTGAAGATCTTTGGTAAAAAACACTACTCGCAGAACGCGAGGACACCCCACTTAGCGTTACACGAGGAATGTCCTTGATTCAGTGTTGATGCATTTTCGAATGCAAAGATTCTGGAACAAGGTACGAACTCGCAGAACGCGAGATGTGGTGCACTCGCGTGACGCGAGAAAGAGCACTACAAATGCTATTTCGCATCAATTTGAATGAGGAGCTTATCTTTCTGTATTTTGGTTTAAGGTACAATGTTCCCTTCCTGGAGATAGTCGGTTTGACTTCTACATGGAAGACTTTTGTTGTGTGCGGGGTATGGTTAGAGGCAGAGAGCGAGGAATGTTATTTGTGGGCGTTGCAGCAGCTGCAGACGATGTATTTGAGAATAGGAGCATCGCCTACTTGCTTCGTCACTGACCGTGAGATGGCTCTTATGAATGCAACGGACATGTTATGGCCAAATGCAAAGTTTCTCTTATGTAGAAGACATGTAAGGAAGAACATAGAGGCGAGAGGCAAGATAGCTATGGGCACACAAGCATTGGGGGTTCATATTGCTAATGATTATTATAACCTGTTCGAACAAACCACTGAAGAAGGTTACAACAGTACTTTGAAGAAACTTGAGAAAGAATGGCGAGCTTATCCAACTGTATTGAACTATGTGAGAAAGAATTGGCTAAACCGTTACAAAGAAAGACTTGTTTCAGCATGGACGGATAATGTCTTCACTCTCGGGAATACTTCACTCTCGTGAGAAAGAATTGGCTAAACCGTTAAAAAAATTACTTACCTGCCATTTTTGGATGTGAAACGCAACATGTGCTTCAAATCCCTTAAGCAACTCGGGATCGTCTGGACCCTCCAGGTGTGCCATGAGTGAGCTCAGGATCATACTTTGGCTCATTCTTCTTGGACTTCCTCTTTCTTTTGCGTTTCTCGACTTCTTCTTCTTCTTCTTCTTCTTCTTCTTCTTCAACATCATCACCTTCTTGTTCTTGTTCATGTTGTTCCTCTTCTTCATCCCCAAAAACTTCATCCTCGTTTTCTGCTTCCATCGGTTATGGGGCTTGATTATGAGAAGAAGAACCAGCTTGTCCACTTCCCTCGGCATATCCACTGCCCCAACTTTGTCCAACCATCCCTTCTCCACCGCCCAAACTGCCTCCCGCCCACCCCTGTCCGACTTCCATAAGTGCATTATGTTCAAGAAACTGGTCCCAGCAACCCGGTTGTCCAATAGAATAACTATCTTGAGAAACAAGGTCTCAGCCAACTGGGTATGACTCCCTACTAGTACGCGGTTGTCCAATTGAATAACTACCTTGGGACCAATTGGGATTGGGACGTTCTTCATCGTCGGGGAGTCCCTCTGGGAAGAGCTCTACGGGGTGAGTCTTCTTTGCTTTCCCCTTCCCCTTTGGTTTTTCAACCAGGGGTTCTTCCCTAACAACATCTATGTTTCTCCGACGAGTCGAACGATCGGGACGATACATTACTTAAAACAATACAAAGTAAAATCAATAAATAAACGAATGCAGAAAATAAAAACAGAAAACAGAAAACAGAACAAACAACCAAAAAAACACAAACATATGTTATGCAGAAAACAGAATTGCCAGTTATGGCAACTCCTCGCATTCTGCGAGAGTCATGTCACTCGCGTTCTGCGAGAGTCATGTCACTCGCGTTCTGCGAGGGACATGACTCTCGCGTTGTGCGAGGGATGTAGCGTTCTGCGTGAATTTGCACTTTCTTCAGTTTCCGGCGACAATTTCCGGCGAAAATTCAATATTTTAGCTAAAATACCTATCAATTTAAGTAAATTACCAAATAAACATCAAAACCCTAAATAAAATCAACAACCCTAATAAAAAACCCTAACCCTAATGAATTTCAACCTATTCAACATAAAACAACATCCACTCATCAACCATAATTCAAAATCATCATCTTTCATCCATTATACAACCATTTCTAAATCAACATTCAATATCAAAACATCATATAATATGCAATTTTCTATACTAACAACATATATTCAACTAAAAACAACATTAGAAAGCATAAGAGTATTAGAAACATACCTTATATGGAGATTTGAATTGAAAAGAGGAAGAAGAAGTAGGTTGAAATTGAGAGAGATGGTAAAATGAGAAGAGAGCGGCGGATTTTTTTTATGGTAGCTGTAAAAATGGGCCGAGTAGGGTTTTCCCCTTTTATAGGGGAAAAACTCCATCACGTTTTGCGAGGTGACGCTCCCTCGCGTAACGCGAGGGTTCGGACGTTATTTAGAAAACTCCCGGGCTGTATATAGCAAGGGCCTAAATTTATTGAGGAAAAGTCAAGAAGAGCTTACATTAAAAATACAAGAGAAGAGACTGTCACAAGAAAGAAGTACGTACTGGAAGTTAATTAAGAAGAAGGAACGCCCGGCCATGCAAGTCTTGGTTGTTGAAGCTAGTTTTATATTAACTATTTTGGTCTTCTATATTTTAGCCTCTATGTGGATATATAACTTGTGTGGTTGTTGGATTGTGCTGTCTATGTCTGTAGCTTAACCAGCACAAAATCCATTATGTGGTATATATCATTTTTTTTTCTCATATCAAACTGTTAATGAATGAACGTTCGAACCCTATGCACAAACATAATTACATATACATATAAGCTAAAATACGTAAACATTTGTATAAATGAAACTCGCTAGCACAAAAAAATAAATGAATCTATGAATATATATCTAATTTTAGTTATGTATGTGTATCAATGAGTGCTTATGTACGTGCGTAAGCGCATGAAACATTAGTAATTCGTACATCAATCTATATGTCCCTAGGTTTTTAGAGTTTGGTTAACCGAATACTAGGTATGGAAAAATCTGTCCCGATTCGGAAAATTTGTTCGGACCGCCCAAACCCAGACGATATACATACTACTCCCTCCGTCCCCTAATTTTCTTTCCATCTCCAATTTTTACACTATTCACAATTTAATACAATTCGCTAGATTATTCTCAATCTATAAGAACAAACATAGTCATGTGGGATCTTGTTTTGTTCGTCTCATTGAGTACTTTAACAATATCAAAATTTTATAATTTTTAAAAAAATATAATAAGAGATATTAACGACGCAAAACGTGTCTTGGCAAATATGCCAAAATGAAATGAGAAGAACATTAAGGGACGGAGGGAGTAATTATTAATATCAGTACATGTATCACTCTAATTTAAAATATAAATATAATATATATCATTTTTTTATGAAATAATTGATTAAACTCATATATAATAATTTAAATAATTAAATAAATAAGCCTTTTTCACAATTAATTTTCAATTTGGTTAATATTCTCTCTAAGAATATATATGTTTGAAGAATACAAGTTAAAAGCTTTAATTTATTTAACCATTTCTTTTTAGGAAAGTATCGAGTGAGAATAACTTTTAAAATACGAACGTGAGAATGATGCACATTAGTAGTAAATTGGTGCCCATTAAATACTAATTTGGTGCATATTCATTGACAAACATAAAAACATCCAAAATGTGAAGAATATTTATTTTTAAAGAACATTTATTGAGAAAACTAAAGAACATTCAGTTAAAATTGTAAATGTGCATTACTTTTTCAAAGAATGTGCATCAAAAATGTTGATGCACATTTAAGTTTATTTTGATGCACATTAGCCATTCTCACGTTCTCATTTTAAAAATTGTTCTCACCGAAACCACGCCCTTCTTTTTAATACCAATGGAAAAAATATACAAATAAAATCATGAATCATCATGACATAATAAAAAGATCGATCGTGAGAAAGTTTACATTAAAAAAATAATTGAGAGGAGTGTATTTCCATATGATAAAATGAGTTTGAAGTCTAGTCATTTTAGGCCTCGTTTGGCAAGATTGAAGAAAATGGGGATTGAAGAGGAAAAGTGGATTAAAGCTGTATTAAGCCGTATGAAGTTGAACATTTTGCTTAGGCCCCGTTCGGATTAGATGATGAAAATGAGAGTTGAAGGTAGCTGAAGCTGAAGGTAGCTGAAGCTGAAGTAGGTAGTTGAAGGAAGCTGAAGCTGAAGTTAGTAGATGAAGTTGCTTTTCGGGTTGAAGTTTGAAAAAGGGGTGTTCGGTAAAGATGAAAAAATGGTAGTTGAAGTTGGGTATTTTGGTATGTTAAATTACATAAAAGGGCATGGGTATTTGTAGATATTACAAATCACGTGCGAAATTTGCTGCCTCACGTGACTATGCTAGCTTATTCGTTCCCATGAATTTCCCCCAATTTCTATTCCCCAGCTTCCCCAAAATTCCGAGCTCTCAGTTCTTGAAGCCGATGAACAACATCTTCACCTATCTTCCCATTCCAGGTTTGTACTCGATTTCTTTGCTTCATCAACCTTCATCTCTTTCGTTGAAGCTTCCTCAAACTTACTTCAGTTTTTTGTTTCCCTTCACGAAGTGCTCGATAACAAGAATTGAAGAACTAGGTCGGTTTCTTTACAATCTTTACATTCCGAATCTGTTGGTAGAGGTAAGTTCTGTATTCTCATCTTAGTAATCTTGTTATCCAACAGAGGAGATAACAACCATTCTCAATCATTCTCATCTCCACTATCGGAATTGAAGAACTAGAATGGTTGTTATTGAATTTCTCATCTTATTAGTAATCTGAAGAACATAATGGTTGTTATTAATAATCTGATTCGGAATAACAGAAATTGATAGTGGAGTTATTAGAAATGGAGAACATTGAGAATGGTTGTTATTGAATTTCTGTTTTTCAATTTCTGTTATTCCGAATCTGTTGGTAATCTTGTTATTCAATTGCTGTTACTGGATTTTGTTGAATGGAGAACATTGAGATGTTATTCAATTGTTGTTACTGGATTTTGTTGTAGGGTTGAAATTCATACTCGAGTTTTTGGTACTCGACTTTGTTTATCTTATACTTTGTGGTTGTAATTTTGGTTGAATTGTTATGTGTATTTATGTGCATCCATGTGCATCCATGTTACTGAATTGTTTGTGAGAGCATGAATTGATTTAAGACATGTTATGCTGCCTTTGATTATTGAATTCCATTGTCTAAACAACAATCTTTTTGTGAAGTTAGATTGGAAAAATGGATGTTGAAAAACTTGATGGAAATGCAAGTGGAAAGACAAAAGGCAAACGAAAGGGTAGAGGTCAGGATAAGGCTAAGGCCAAGTCCACCTCTGAACTAGAAGAGAAGAGAATTTTTAAATTCTCTGAAGAAGATCAATTGATGTTAATGCATATTTGTAAGGACTATCACGTGTCTCACGGGTATAATAACAGTTTTGCGTGGGAGGAGTTAGTTGTGACATTCGAGGAGAAGACTGGGAAGAAGATTAGTAAGCAAAGTTTAAAGAACAAGTTTGAACACATGAAAGGACTTTGGCGTGTTTGGTCATTGTTACGTAATAGTGTGACCGGAGCGGGATGGGATCCAGTTACTGGCCAAGTTACTGCTTCTGAGGAATGGTGGGAAAAACATAGAACGGTGAGTTCTCAATCATTGTAATGCCTCTTCCATTGTCAACTTTCGTATTCATTTTTTTGACAATTAAATTGATACTTTGCAGGCTAAGAATGACAAGTTTCACCAGTTCAAAAAGAAGGGGGTTAATCCAGAGTTGAGTGAGCTATGGGATGACGTATTTTCAGTTATCTGTGCTAATGGAAAGTTTGTCATGTAACCGTCTATGGACAGCCCTATGCTTCTTCTTACAAATCCCGGTCTCGGCGATGATTCCCAAGTTAATGGTGGTGCTGTTGATGATGTGAATGAGTGTGGAAATGATGTGCACTGTTTGAGTGATGATAGCATTGATCGATGTATTACGAAAGACAGTTGGTTAGATTGTCCAAGCTTAAGGAATGCTGTAAATGGTTTAGATGATGACATGCCTTTTCATCCATTTCTAGATCGTGTTTGTGATGCGATAAATCAACCTAGCCAGGGAAATCCTCAAACCGGTGCTAAACAAGGTTCAAGAGTAGCTACTGCAAACCAAACCCGATCTGAACCAACTCTTTTACCCGATTCTATGACAAAGAAAAGAAAAAAACCTTCAGCCAACACATCTGCTTATACTAACACATTGGCTAGTGTGGGAGAGCAAACTCAGAGGTTATATACTCTTATGGAGGGTGAGTTTGAAAGTAGTTCAAGGTCGGCAAATCTATATTCCTTTCAGCGGTGCATGGATTTGTTAGTTCAAATGAGTAAGGATGCGACTCTGGATTTTGCAGTCGACAATGTGATGTTTTGTTTTGCTTGTAGTAAGCTTTCGAACGAAGCATCAAGAGAGGTGTTCATCTGTATTCCCAACAATTCTTTGCGACTAGCTTGGCTGAAGTATGAGTTCGAAGCAAGATCGAAATGATGTTATGTGTTGAGTTTGCCTTGATGAGCATTGTCTTTCTGTGACTGACAAACTGTTATTTGCATGTGTTTTAAATTGTTGTTGTTTTTTAAATTGATGTTGTTGTTTGTAATGAATTTATGTTTGTACTTTGGGTAATGATGTATTGTGATTTGTATCACAGATTTTCCCATGTCCTTGTTTTCAAGTTGTTGGATTCTGTTTTTAACAGATTCATCTCCTGTTTCGTTTATATGTTCAGTTATGGCTTTCGCTTGAACAAACGTGACTGCATATTGGAATGGCTCGAGGATTACGGGTTCAAGGACGATTGACAAGAGCTCAGCGTCTAAGGAGATATGGAGTTATGTTGCATCTACTACTGGCAACCCATGCTCGTCTTTGTACTGCTTACTTTGTTAGGTATATGCTAAAAGTTCCTTGTTATAATTCCAAGTTGACCGGCTACATGTGGATGAGGCAGTGTATGGATTCTGAATCAGAAGTGAGATGCGTTAATGCATTCCGAATGGAAAGACATGTCCTACACAATCTATGTGATGCACTCCAAAATACGTACGGACTCTCACCTTCTCAGAAAATGTCAATGTTGGAAAAAGTTGGAATATTCCTTTACACAATTGCGGTGGGGATCTCAAATAGAGATGCGTGTGAGCGTTTCCAGCGATCGGGAGACACAATTAGCAGGGTGTTTCACCAAGTGTTGGATGCTTTGGTTGGGAGAAACCTTGGTTCTGGAGGGCTAGTCAAACAACTTTTGAGACCCCGTGATCCAACTTTTGCAAACCTTCCTTCCAGAGTCGTAAATGAACCTCGCTATAGGGTATTTAAGGTAAACCCTTTATGCAAGTCATAAAACATTTTTAAACATGGTTTATGTATATAGTCCGTATAGTATCTGACTAACTGTTTTACAGGGGGCTATTGGGGCAATTGATGGGGTTCATGTGGAATGTGTTGTCCCAAAGGACGAACAAATGACTTTTAGATGTAGGAAAGGATTCACATCGATCAATGTAATGGCGGTGTGCGACTTTGACATGTACTTTACATTCATATCTGTTGGGTGGG
Organism: Oxyria digyna; assembly: GCA_029168935.1. Lineage (NCBI taxonomy): Eukaryota > Viridiplantae > Streptophyta > Magnoliopsida > Caryophyllales > Polygonaceae > Oxyria > Oxyria digyna. The sequence continues at coordinate 9,993,118 of JAPVLV010000010.1, read as the reverse complement.
AAGGAAGTGCTCATGATGCTCGAGTGTTCGACCACGCCTTACATGAAGCTCATATGAATTTCCCACATCCTCCAACTGGTAACTATTTTTTATATATACATATGTAATGTATTTCAATCTCTTTACTCATGTAACGGTATATATTATAGGTTGTTACTACTTGTGTGACAAGGGCTACCCGGATAGGAAAGGTTACTTGGTGCCATATATGAAAACTAAATATCACCAATCCCAGTTCATCAAACACATTCCAGAGAACCATAAGGAAGCATTTAATCGTATTCATTCGTCATTGAGGACAACCATTGAAAGATGCTTTGGAATTTTGAAGAAACGGTGGAAGATTTTGAAGGGTATGCCTTCATATCCACTATCCACTCAAGTTGACATTATATGTGCATGTTTTGCTTTAAGCAACTTCATACTAGAACACAAGCATTACGACTCTGTCCCAGACGAAGATGATGAAGACGAGGATAACGCCAATAAGAATTTCACCGATGAAGATGACGAAGAGGATAACGATCAAAACTCGGCAATGGGCGGTATCCGAGATAAGATAGCAACACACATTTGGAAGTACAAAAGTATGTTTCTAGCTGGTCTTTGAACTTCGGTAAACTTTAAGCACATGCCATGGGTTAGTACATATATATGTACTAACCGGTAGATATTTTTTGTGGTTTGAGCTCATGGTAACATGAATGTGTGGCAATCTTTTTTGGGTAGGCCCTAATGCTTTGTGACATGTATGACAGTTTTATCAAACACTCTCTTATACGTATTGAACTTCTTATATTAGTACTCTATTTAAATGGTTTTGTAGTTGCACTTAATAAAACTGTCAACGTACTTAATAAAACTGTCAACGTAATTAATAAAACTGTCAATGTAATTATTAAAACTGGCAACGCACTTCATAAAACTGGCAACGTACTTAATAAAACTGGAAACGTCCTTACAACAACTGTGAACGAACTTAAAACAACTGTGAACGAACTTAAAACAACTGTCAACGCACTTAAACAACTGTCAATGCACTTAAAACAAATTGTCAACGCACTTAAGGCAAACTGTCAGCGAAGTTAAAACAAACAAGTGACGACGAAACGGGAAGCAACATAATTGACCACTTAATCGAGATTGACGGTCGGGGTATTAGCGGGTACATTACGACGGCCATTCCACACGTATGCAAGCCTAATAGCACGGTGGGGGGCCCTTATGGTTTTGTATCCGAAATTGAAAAACGTGATCTGATACGTGTCATCGGAAGTGTAAACACGACTGATTTTACCGTACCACCAACATTCACGCTTGTACAACTCGACATGGTCCCCAACTTCATACCTTTTCTTTGTGTGGATGGGTGGACGAGTCCTAATTATCATCTCGGTAACAACTTCCCTTATGCGTTTTGTATGAGTGTCATCCTCGTACAAGTTTGCGTACTCTACCGTATAGTAACCGATCGCTTGGCTTTCGCATATTATCTGAGCCTCATGATAGGAACCTTTCAATCCCTTTTCCACTCCCATGACTTCAACTTCGTCTCCACCGGTGAATTGAGGCCTACGGTCCATGGTCTTGCAAAACATATAAGATGACATTAAAACAATGACAATGGGAAATAAACTAAAAGATTGGCAACAACGAATGAGATGAATTTACCTCAAATCAAAATGTGCAATATCCTCAAATGTATGGGTCGATTTCTAGAGGTTTTTGTAGAGGATGAGCTTAAGAGTAACATATGTTGGTCCTTAAATAGCAAAATTAAGGTCATGAATGTTGTCAAAGATATGGTCAAAGTTGCTATACATCTCGTTTTTGATGAGCATGCTTTTGAAGAGTTGTCCCAAGCATTCTATGTCATTATTCCTAAGAAAACGTCCCCTAGTGAACATTGCATGTTATAAGTTGTTACACAAGTATTTAAGTTAGCAATGTTTTAAGAAGTTTGACTAATGTAATAATGTAGCCACGTTGATAAGTTACCAAAACTTGTGAGAAGTTATAGTAATGTACTAAATTAAGTACATAAGTTGATAAGTTACCAAAAAGTTTTTTTTTACCATTGATGGAACAATTCTCACCAAATGAAGAAGACAAGTGTGGCATGCATGCATATGTCATTGTCTTTGACCCCTTATGTAGCTTCAAATCGATGCTACTTGTGATAGGGACAAGTGAAGACACAAAATTGAATGCACAATGACATGGGTTTACAAAGATGGAATGCATGCGTAGGTGGCTTATAATGACATTGTTTTTTCAATATTGAAAGTGACAAGTGAAGACCAAATACTGCATGTCATTTGCATGCATGCATATTACATTATGATAGTGAAAGTGGAAAGCATGTAACAAATGTTTCCATAACAAATGATAGTGATGTTTATACAATTTCGAAATCATATATAACCAATGCAAATGGTAGTTTCTATCAACTCAATAAAACTACAAATTTGCATACTATATTTGACGTTTTGTTAGAAGAATAAGAGATGGAAGCCCCTATACCTTTAACGGACATTCAGAAGCAGAAGTTTGTCGAGGTTTTGGTTGACTATCAAGTGAAGTATGGTGCGTATGATCACTTCATGTGGGGCGTAGTACGAGAGGAGTTTGGTCGAGCTACGGGGTTGAACTGTAGTGTCCCGTTGCTGAAGAACCACTATCAAGTATTGAAGAAAAGATGGAACTTATGGAAGTCGTTCCAAACAGCATGCAACGTTGAGTGCGACCTTGTAACGGGAGCCATTTTGAAAGACGACGATTGGTGGGGAACGTTGTTGGAGGTGAGTATGATTACGCAGTACTAAATTTCATGCCTTCATAAGTTCATATTTTGTATAACGACGTACAGTTTTATTTTTTCATACAGGACGATAACAAGTATGTGTGCTTCCGTGTATTCCCGTTCAATCCAACCATGAAGACGTTGTTATCTCGACTATTCTACCCTCAGTAGAGTCCATACAAACAACCTTGAGTGGTTATAATCACCCATGTCTTACTATAATGTAATGTTTTGTGTTACTATGTTTTAAGAGTATGTCCTTTTATTTTATCATCATGGTCTTACTATTATGCAATGTGTTGTGTTACTATAGTTTGTCCTTTTATTTATCATCATGTCTTAGTATAATATAATGTGTTACTATATTTTAAGAGTTCGACATTTTTGTTATCATCATTTCTTACTATAGCTCAAACAATAGATAGGAACACAAACACCATATTATTAAACGAGAGCACGCAACACATATTGAAAAGGCATAGTAAAACGACAACATTCTTAGTGGACATACTAAACGGACATAGTGAAAACGACATAGTGCAAAAGGAAGGAAATACTAAGACACTTAGTGAATGTCGATGATCCGCAACTTGAAGGTTTCAACTCTTGAACGTCCTAAACGTTACGGAAAAGATAAGCACAAGCGTCCTTCATTGTCGGGGTCATCGGGAACCAACGGAAGTCCGCGAAATGTCGGTTCTCCTTCACAAACATATACACAAATGAATTTAAGACTAATATCTTAGATTAATAGTGTATTGCAAAACAAAAGTCTATAGTGAGTCATATTACCCTTATTTTTTCCGCCCACCACTGATCATCACCAATTACTTTGCCCGAGACCGGATCGCATGCAACATTTCCGGAGGTCACAAATTTCTTCCATAAACGCCACATCTTGACCATCTTGTTGAAAGTGTCGTTCAACAATATCGGGTCAACATGTTTTCCGGTTTTGAGGAAAAACGATAGTTCAACCCTTGCAAGATCGAGAACCAAATGTCTCTCAAGGTCCTCACGGAATTCGTGTAGCACCTCCATGAAACATAGCCTATCTTCATCACTCATAAACCAAACAATGTGTTGTCCTACATTAATGAAACGTTCATATTACAACGTCATAATATTAGCAAGATTGGACAATATGAGTAAAGAAGAAATTGAGCACATACTAGCCATCGGTGGGGAATGTTGAAATGAGGATGCTTGCTTCTTCTACTAGAGGGTGAGTGTGTTAGTACACAAGTGTGAGGAGAGGAGATAAACCCCAATGTGCTCTTATATAGAGGTTGGTACATGGATTAATCCATTTATTAGAGGCCACATGTGTTCAAAAAAAATAGTATAAAATTGACATTACAACTTACATAAAACTTACATATAAAGATGTTATAAATTATAGTAGCACCTACATGGATTAGTCCATCTTTGGTGGGTGACTCAAACAAGTGGTGAAATAGTACTCCAAATTATAACTTAAATAAAAACAACCATTACAAAGATAAGTTGCAAAGGAGAGGGGAATACTAGTCCAAAATGACCCCCTGCATACAATTTCAACGTTCCAAAATGACACAATGTTTTAGTACATAAAACCTGCCCTACTACATAGCCATATAGATGGCAACTAACATCATCACAAGACCAGTAACAGCATAATGAAACCACACTAAGGTTGAGCTTCGTGTCGCAACGTCTCGAAGATGTTTGTTTTCAGAAATAAGGTCGTCACGCTGAAGTCTCAGCTGAACATTGGAAGTGGCAATTTCGGCTACATGCTCATGGAGCTCTTGGTTCTCATCATTTAGCATTTTCTTTATAGCCAATTCATCACTAAGCCTTGAAGCCATTTGTTGTAATTCAGAATTCATGCTTTGTAGTTGACGGTTCACAAATGCATTTTGTCCCAATAACCTCCCAGCTTGGTCACGAAGTGCTCGAGCAGCCTCTTGAACCAAGAGAACACGACTATTAGATTGTTCAACCGAGTAAGTGATAATGTAGTTGAATCGATCCACATTATTATCCTAAAAACATTGCAAGACAAAGGGCAGAAGGCATTCTTATCAATGACTTAACGGAGCATTACTTTCATAACGGGAAACTATGATTGAATTGAAAAATGCAAAAAGGGATAGTATTGTTCATTACCCTCCACAGTTCATCTTGTGATACAGTTGCAGATGAGGAACTAGCTGAGGTTGGGCTGCAATCTGTAAGGGCTTCCACGGCTTCCCAAGGGGATGCATAGTACATACGTTCAGCCTCTTCAGCAAGCAAATGAGCTTCCATATCATGTGCATAGTTTTCATCCGACATCTAAAAAAGGCTTTGTTAAAACAATATTGTTTATTATAGAGATCTTATACAAACATATACACAAACAAATTCACATAGTAATGAATTGAAACAGATGTGAATACACAAACAAATTCACATAGTAATGAATTGAAAGAGATCTTATACAAACATCATAATATGCATCTATAACTTTAATTTACAAACCAAAACCAACTACTTCTTTGACATTGACATGATCACTGCCTTCTTTCATAAACTAGGATGCTCATCTAAATAAACTAGGATACATAATATATCTTCCCATAATATCCACAAGACAATCATTATATTGTATCTTAATATGCATCTATAACTTCTTTCACAACCACTTAATTATTTTACATGATCACTGCCTTCTCTCATGGTGTTTCTGTTTATAGATCCACTTTCTGTTTATATGAATAATCTTTGCTAAACTTTCTAAACTACACCTTGCTAAACTGAGCTCTTATTTGACATGGTCTTGCACTAACTAATTTCACAGGATCACTGACTTCACTCAATTCTTTCACTACACCTTGCTAAACTTAAGACAAATATGAATAATCTTTGCTACCTGAACATTGATCTAACTTATCTCAGTCACAACATACCGAGAAAACAGTCATCAAGCAATCATCCATATGTTTGGCATTTCATCAAACACTTGGAGTGCACAACTATTTTGGTCTATAATTCACAATACTGAATTCGTAAAAGGGTTCAATCGAACTATTATACTATCCTAAGCTATGCAGTTACTGCAGAATTGAAGAAATTACACATTTGTGATTTTTAGGGTTCATCACAAGTTGACGCAAATTGTAAGGCCTGAAGCAAAAATCAAAATTGAAGTAACACGAACCTTGATAAAGCTTGGATGATCTTCCTTTCGATTTGGCGCTGCAAAAAAAGAAAAGATTTCAGCAAGGAAGAATTCGATCGAAATTTGATTATCGAGTTTAGGGTTCAATAAAAAGAGAGCAATACCAGGATGAAGAACAGTATGAATCCATCGACCAATTGCTCAGGGGTACTTGTTGGAATTTGAGGTGCTTCAACCTGGTTGAAGTTGAAGGAATTTCCTTCATCTGGGGGGGGGGGGGGCTAGATGAAGCAAATTGGCACTATTTGGTTGAAGTTAGCCATTTGCTTCAATCAGCTTCAATCAGCTTCAACCAAATATGCTTTTTGCCTTTAACTTTGCCGAACGGGTGAAATCAGCTTCAACCCCCCTATTTCTTCAACTTCATACAGATTTTTGCTCAACTTCAGCTTGTCCGAACGGGGCCTAGTAGTTTATGTAAAATGGGGTTGAAGTGGGTTGAAGTTGAAGTAAGGAGATTGCTTAATACTTGCCGAACGGGGCCTTAGTGTATATATAACATGTCTTGAAACTTGACTCTAACGCATCCCACATCAACTTCTTGGGGGAAGAAATGGAGTTGTTGATTGTAGTATAAAGACTACAATTCCTTCAACTTTCGTTCGGCCAGGCTCAATTTAAAAACCATTTTGGCCTGTGAATGTATATTGATTCTATGCTATTTCAATTTGACTAAGAAGTAGTTGGTGAAGTTTAACAAAAATAATAATTTAATAAGATAATTTATTAGGCTATTAAGGTGTCGAACTTGGTGAATTAGGGTGCTTCATATAATATAATATGAATTCTTTATCCAATTAGTTATATATAAATCCATAGAAAAACAAAGACATCAAATGTAGAATCCGAAAACAAAGATATCAACACTGATCTACAAGAAGCAACCATGTCTTCTCAATCCCTCTTCACCGAAATCTAATTGCAATAATATCCGATTGACCCAAAATCCGATTTATCCGAAATCCGATTCAACCCTAAATGGAAAAGCCTGATACAATGGAAAACTGATTTAACCAAAACTCAACTCATCTTGAATATGAAATAACCCATCGATTTGACCTGATAATCCAACTTATCCGTATAATAAAAAACCCGACCTGAATCGGTTTGACCCAATATTCCATCATACTTGTATTTGACTCGAATCCGAAATTATCCGAAACCAAAACAACCTGCCCGAATCGGGTTCACCCAATGAAACTAAGATTTTGTCTTTAGTTATACTAATGTTTGTCCCGTACAACGTACGGGGAATGATACAATTTCTTATTGTATTGGCGAGAATGAAATTCGATATTAAAAAATATGAAAAATTTATCAACAAAAGAGTTCTATATTTTCAATTGATAAAATGAGATGAATTAGTAAATTGATAATGTAATTGATAATGTAATTTACACAACCAAGTTGTTTAAAATCACACAATCATATTTCTTAAGTAAACTATAAATATATTCCATAACATATTTTCAGTTTTTTTTTTAAAAAGAGAAAATTAGAACTATAATTAAATGGTTGATACACTTGTTTTTCAAAAATAGAGTCTAAACTCTGATGCTATGAAAATGTCAAGTTGTAAATCCCTAAAAAATGATGACTTAGGGCTCGTTAGTATGATCTAGATATCGGGTATGGGTATCAATATATGGATGAGATATCGGGTATGGGTATGAGATGGGTATGGGTGATATCTTTGATATACCAAGTTTTTGAGGGATATAAAAAACACACAAAAACACACTCTAAAATCATTTCGATACTCATACCTGATATACTTGGCTCATACCAAACAACAGATATCAGATTGTTATCGATATACTAATTATACCATACGCAGATATGGATATGAGTGATATCTCATACCCATACCTGATATCTATATATCAATACCAAACGGACCCTCAATTTATCAAATATAACTTATAGGTTTGAGTTTGTGGATTAGTGAATTTTCCACATGTTAGAGTGGGAGAGTGGATGTTCATATATTTCAACAAAAAAAGTTTGTTCAATATCTCCACTCAAATTTCATTAAGTGACATAATTTTTTGTGAAGACATAACTTCATCTTTAATATTATTTATATTAGATAAGAGTCCATCTAAAAGTGAAGAGATATTCTCAGTTTAAACATCATAGTGCCTTTTTAAATTATGCTTTAATTTCTTTCAAATTTAACAATAATTATGTGTTACACCAAGGTCGATCATTCTATACATAAAGACTTAGTGAAATTCAAACCAAACAAGTACGCAACTAAACAACATCTAAAAGTGAAGAGATATTCTCAGTTTAAACATCATAGTGCCTTTTAAATTATGCTTTAATTTCTTTTAAATTTAACAATAATTATATGTGTTACACCAAGGTCGATCATTCTATACATAAAGACTTAGTGAAATTCAAACCAAACAAGTACGCAACTAAACAACTAGGTTTTCCAAATTAACAACTTTAATAATTGTATTAGTGGTCACTAAAAAGGAGAAAACGTATAGTTGGTTCATGAATCCCCCAAAACCATAATTCGGGACACTTTACTCAAAACCATTCATCTCTCTTATATGGAAAGACATGCAACTCGAGCTCCTAGCAATCCCTCCCTTTTTGTGATCCTTAGGACTAATAGAATGTGCCCTAGCCTTAAAGCTACTCTTCTTCAACATCTCCCTCACTGCTTGAGCTTGGCACAATACCAGATAAGCCCTTCCGTGCTTGTTGAACCTCATGCAATGGCTCATGTGAGCTTCAAGTGCTTCCTCGACACTCTTTCCTCCACCCTTCTCCAGCTCCTCCTTCACAGCCTCAGAGCAGAGTCCACATATCCACTTTCCTAAGTACTTTTCCTTTATCGTTCCTATGTATTCTTGGGTGCACTCCTCGTTCATCCCACAACACTCGCACTTTGTGTCCTCCAATTCTGATATGGGAGGGAGGGTGTTTGCCGATGAGAAAGCTTTGGAGGTTTGGTGAAACTCTTAGTTGTTGAGATTTTGGTAGAGTAGGAGTTAGAAATGGATTCTCCATGTGGTGCCATTCCAATTTACAAGATTTGTGAAGTAAAAGAATAGCTTATTATTTTTTGAAGGAATGCTAGCTCGATTGCTTTGTGTAAAGGCTATGTTACTCTCTATTTTTGTCAAGCTGCATGGAGGCTTATATACACATGATGTTGGAAACAAAAAAATATTTCTTGTGGACAAGTGTTGAAGGTTCATGATTGATTAATAATAACCACATAATAGCTAGAGATCATATCACGAGAGTTGGCAGTTTTTCACGAAGGGAAGGAAGAAGTATATTTTGTGAACTTGATTGAAGTACAAAATTTGTGTGCAGTTGTATTTCTTTTTCGTATGTGCAAATTGCAAATTGCTTCTTGCATTAAATATATTATCCTATAAGAAAGTTTCATTTCCCTTTTACTGTTCTTATATTCATTGCAAACATTTTGCTGCTTGTTTTTGTGATTGGTAGTGAGTCCGCATATGATTTTCATAGGAAGATTTTAATTTTAGGTTGAAGTTTATATTGTGATATATAAGCCTTTTAGTGTTCTTATAGGGTTAGGTGTTGAAAATATATGGATTTTATATCAAAAATTATGTATAGAGTTTATGAAATTATGGTGCATTAACAACTATTAGAAATCATGGACGATTAAGCCGTACTTTATATTATTATAGTGTCATATTTTTATATTATGTGTTAGTCTAAGATTTATAATTTAGGATCTTGTATGAATATTCTTTTTAGACAAACGCATTAATACATTCACATTATTTTAGGCTTGGTCTATACGCACACGTTTTTTGGGCTAAATGCACACTATTCTGTACGGTAACATTAGCAGCACACTTATGTGCGGTAACTGTTAACGCACCAATTGGTTCCGGGGCATTGTTGGAAATTTTTCTGAAACCTACACGAAGCGGGTGCGGTAATAATTACCGCACAGATCTGTGCGTTAACAATTACCGCACCGGATTAATACGAGATTAAGCAAACAAAAATTTAACTTCTGATTTACTTCAAACCTGTGCGGTAATTGTTACCGCACATGATTTTTTTTTTTTTTAAATAATAATTAAATAATGAATAAACCTGTGCGGTAACATTTACCGCACAGGTTTTATATATTAAAAAAACAATAAAGTGGTGCGGTAACTCTTACCGCACCATATTTTACGTAGTAAAAAAATATAAAATGGTGCGGTAACTCTTACCGCACCAAGTTACATATTTAAAAAAAAATTCCCTCTCCCCGACCTTCTTCCTCCTTCCTCTGTCAAAATTCACCGCCGCCAAACCCTAAAAGTCGCCGGCCGTCTTCTCTTCCTTTTCCCACCGATTAACCCATCAAAGCCTTCAATAGAGGATGGATTCGAGTTGCCCCGACCATGGCGGTTCTTCTGGCCCCCAAAATCCGCCCGAAGTCCCCCCGCAGCAGCTTCAACAATGGAGGTTCCGTCGGCTATGGAGGTTCCGTCGACGACGACGCCATGGCTGGCTGTGGAGGAAGAAGAAGAGGAGGAGTTGGAGGTGCCACTGAGGTACAGTGGTGGTGCCCGGAGCCGGCCCGATTCCCGACGAAGACCCGATCCGGTTTCGTTTGGATCCGATCCGGTTATGCCTCAGACCGCCCCGTTACCCGAAGCCCAACCCGCCCCGTTACCCGAAGCCCAACCCGCCCCGATACCCGTAGCCCAACCCGCCCCGATACCCGCAGGCCAACCCGCTCCGAGGCGAAGAAACCGAGAGCGACCCCCCCAAAACCTCGGTCCCCGACCCGCTACTCGAGCAATTAGAAGGTTGAATACACAAATCGAGGATCAAACCGAGGCGCAACCGGAAGCTTTTGAGACTCTCGTAGATCTACATCAAGTATGTATATTTTATTCAATATTTTTAACGTTTTAATGCTTTTAAATAATTTAATTATTTAATTTCCTAACGTTATGAGATTAATTATTTAATTTCATAACGTTATGAATTTAATTATATTTGATAACGTTATGAAATTTTTTAATAAATTTCGTAACGTTATGAATTTAATTAATTTAATTATTTTATTTCGTAACGTTATGAAATTAATTAATTTATTTCGTAACATTATGAAATTATTTTATTTGGTAACATTATGAAATTAAGTAATTTATTTCGTAACGTTATAAAAGTATTTTATTTGGTAACATTATGAAATTAATTAATTTATTCGTAACGTTATGAAGTTAATTAAATTTCGTAACGTTATGAAATATAATAATTTCATAATGTTATGAAATATGACATTCTATATTGTAACATTAATGAATTAATTATTTTATGAAATATGACATTCTTCTTCTCTTATTTTGTAACGTTATGAAATTATTTTATTTCGTAACGTTATGAAATAAAATAATTTCATAACGTTATGAATTATAAGTATATAAAGTATTGAAATTAGGCAAATTATAACGTTAATTTCGTAACGTTATGACCAGAATGTTTAGAAATTAGAGATGATTTTGATTAGGATTGACGTTACGACAAGTGTCTGTAACGTTACGACGTCATGAAAAAGACGTTTTGGAATTTGACATTATTTTTGTAAAGCTATGAAAATAACGTTACGCTATAACAACAACATTAGGGTATGCGAGATACGATGGCTTCTAGTGGGTTTGTCCCGGGGGCTGCTGTTGCTGCAAAGCGTGTTAGGAGGGCGAAGATTACAACGTCCATACGTAAGAGTTTTGCTACTGCACGAGACCAGCTGATAGCTTCTAGTTCGACACCCACTGTTGTTACTGGGGCAGTTACAGATACTGGGGAAGTTACAGATACTGGGGCAGTTAGGGATTCTGGTGTAGTTGTTGATCCGTCTGCTGATGATGAGGGTTACAGTGAGAGTGAGGAGGAGGATATGGACGTCGATGATACAACTGTTGATTTGGATGATGATATGCTGGGAGACGGTGAGGGTTTAGGTACAGATTATATTGTATCTTTTCCCGAGATACCGACAGATCGGCTTAGGAGAGACGACCCTCCTATTATTTCGGATGACCATGCTGGTATGAGCCCTTCATCGCCAGCTGTTACTGATTTAGCTCCTTCGTCTCCTACGCGAGATGTACCACCTCCCCCGACTGATGATGTACCGCATCCGGCTCCTACCGCTGCTGCTGCACCTCATGTACCACCTCCCGCTGAAGATCTTGTACCACCTCCCGATGTGATGCGGGAGCATCTGAGCTATCATCAAGGACGCCTCGTCCTAAATCTAAAGATGTGCTAACCACTGGAGCTAGGGCTAAAGATCGCTATGAGCCATCATTCAAGTCATTGATAGTAGCCCGAGCTCGTATTGTAGCCATTCAAGCTCGTAGAGATCCGGTTCGAGTCAAGATGAGAAGTCAAGTACTGAAGATGAAACAAACTAGACTTCAAGACGAAACTCTAGGCTTTGGAATCGCTCAATTCCGATCTCAGACGAGAGAGAACGAGCCGTTTCAAAAAGAGCTGTCGGCGACATGTCTACAACCGCGCCCGCGGCTCCATAACCGCACCCGCGGCTCATTCAAGTCAACCGCGCCCGCGGCTCCATAACCGCGCCCGCGGCTCATTCGCCGAGGCCTCCTTCTGAAACATTATTTTCGGATATTTATTTGTTTTACAGATTATTATTTTAGGATATACTTTTATTTACTTATTTCTTTTAATTGGCCACCTTATGAACCCTATATAAGGTTTGCCCTAGTTATTGTTTAGCCCCCAGACTTTGATATTGAATACAGCGTTTATCGTTTTTCCTCCCAAAAGAGAGAGCTTTTGTGAGAAGAGTGCCCCGTGTGCATTGTCGTTGAGTCGGCCCTAGTTGTGCTTGTGTTTGTCAATCTCCTCCATAAGGTTGGTGCTATCGGGACTCCATAGAGCAACCTCCAGGTGCCTTGACCCACCAAAGTCATTGTGTTTGGTTGTAATCATCCGTTGGGGTTTCTTCATCATTCGGTAAGGTTCTTGTTCTTAAGTTCAAGGGTTTTATCGTTGTTTGATTTGGTTCCAATTGGCCTATCATTCGACTTATCCTTCTTTCATCTCATTCTAATTCCGCCTTTCTTCTCTGTTCGAGTTCCTATTCGAGTTTGGTGTCTAGGTCGGCAACTGCGGCTTATCCCCGCATCACGATGCACCTTGGATTAGGCGTCTCCTTGGAGTTTTGACTGACGAGGCTCCACCGATGGCTCCAGCTCCGGTTCGTCAATCTCAGCTTTTTCGGCATTCAATCCACGAGGAAAGGCAAGGTAGTGGGCAAGGTAGTGGGCAACGTAGTGAGAATGAGGGTCCTGACTTGGAGTGATGTATAGTTTGTTTGGATACTATGTTTTGGTAATGTTTGGTTCACTTTTGCTTCTTTATTTTGGGCTTTTCTTAAAAACGCGAGAAAATGGTCACAATCGCAAAAAATAATTAAAAGGGGTTTTTGCAGGAAACCACCCGCTATTTGTCGGAATTTGCAGGTAACCACCCGCTATTAACGTATTTATTTTTAACCACCCAAATTCTATACTTTTCTTACAATTCACCACCCGTAAACAGTTTCCGTTAGATTTTCTGTTAAAACTTGTGAAATTATGCTTTTACCCCTCCATTTTTACAGAAAATAACAAGTTTGAAAGTTATGGGGCAATTTTTGTAATTTCCTTAAAACGGATTGAAAACCTAGTTCATCTTCTTCCCCAAATCTCAATCTCCACCTCCACCTCCATTCCTGAAACCTGTATCTCAATCTTGGACAGTCTGAAAGAGTTCAATGAATAGCCAAGCATGTCGATTCTGCAAGCCCAAAAGGAATATACTCCTCAATTTCTTTCTTAATCTCCACTTTCCCCTCAATTCCCAACTCTCCTCCTCGGATGTTCTGGAATATTGAGAGTGAAGAGGATTTGCTGAGGCGGAGGATCTCGAGCGTTGACTAAAGGTCAATCGTTTTGACCTCGAGTGAGGGAGATTGAGGGACGAGGAAGGAGAAGGTTTGGGAGTAAGGATCGAGATGAAGCTTTGAGCGGAGGATTGGATGGGAGATTTGGAGATTGTGGAGGGAGGTTTGGAGGATAGGGATGGGACGGGGTCTAGAGAGGAAGAGAGCAAGAATTGTAATGTCGGTGCCGCCGGGAACCGCCTTGCACCAGCGAAATGGAAGGGATCTGGAGATCCAAGAGGCGGCGGAAGATGCGGCGAAGGATTTAGGGAAAGAGAAAAGCTAGGGTTTGAGGGAGAAATTGGGGATTTGGGTGCCGTTGTTGATGAGACGGTGGATGTTAGGGGTTGGGGTTTTGAATTGGTATCCGAATCGAAAGCCGTCGGAGGAGATGAGGAGGAGGCTTGGGTGGGAGAGTTTGGTTAGGGTTCGAGCGGTGGTTTGTATTTGGGTTTTGGATGAGGAGAAGAAGAGGAATGGGAAGGCGGAGGCGGCAGCGATGGCGGATCCGGTGATAAGGAGGAGGGTGATGAAGAGGACGGTGGTTGTGGAGGCGGAGGATTTAGGCGGAGGAGGATGAGAATCGGTGTTGAAGGAGAGGAGTGCAGTGGAAGGGTTTGGTTGGTCGACGGGCTTTGGAGATGAAACAACCCCCATTGAAGCTATGTAGAGATCAGAATCAGAAATTGAGTGAATGAGGTTGAATTCAATGAACCGAAGATGAAGATGATTGATGTCTTTTTAGGGAGATATTCAATCCATTTTTAGGAAATTACAAAAACTGACCCATAATTTTCAAAGTTGTATTTTTCTTTAAAAATGGAGGGGTAAAAGCGTAATTTCACAAGTTTTAACAGAAAATCTAACGGAAACTGTTTACGGGTGGTGAATTATAAGAAAAGTATAAAATTTGGGCGGTTAAAAATAAATACGTTAATAGCGGGTGATTACCTGCAAATTCCGACAAATAGCGGGTGGTTTCCTGCAAAAACCCCTAATTAAAAACTACTAAACGTGACTAATAACGACAAATAACGACTCAAAACGAAAAAAACCACCAACTACGAATCGAAATGACTAAAAACGACCAAGTACGTCAAATATTGATAAATGGTTCAAAACGTCTCGAAAACGGAAAAAAATCGACTCAAAACGATATAAAACATGCCAAAATGTAATTTAAAGCAATTCTGAAAAAGTTGTAAAAATGTGGCCAAAATGATGCCATAATATGGGCAAAATGAGCAAAACTTGAGTTTTTTGAAAACGACGAAAAATGACCAAGAACGTCAAATATTGATAAAAATGGTTCAAAACGTCTTGAAACGACTAAGAAACTTTAAAAACCGACTCAAAACGATATAAAACAAGTAAAATGTATTTTGAAGCAATTCTGAAAAAGTTGTAAAAATGTGTCAAAATGTGGCCAAAATGATCCCATAATATGGCCAAAATGAGCAAAACTTAGCAAAACTTGAGTTTTTTGAAAACGACGAAAAACAACCAAGTACGTCAAATATTGATAAAAATGGTTCAAAACGTCTTGAAACGACTCAGAAACGAAAAAAACCCGACTCAAAACGATATAAAACAAGCCAAATCGAAATGTGGATAATGGATAATGGATAGTGGATAGTGGATAATGGAAAATGGATAATGGATAGTGGATAGTGGGTAATGGAAAATGGATAATGGATGTCATATGTGGATAGTTTGGGCCCATATCGTTTTAACGCCTTGAAACGATAAAAATCGAAAATGTGAAATTGTAACATGATAGAAAATAGGGCCAATAGTTGTTTTCATTTGTCGGAATCGAAAAATTATTATCGAAAACGTCAACGGGCCTAATAAGGCCTAATGAATTTTGAATGAGGCCCAAACACAAAAAACGACATAAAACGGCTTAATAAGACCTTAAAACGTAAAAGTCAAGAAATGTAACATTAATATTTGAGCATTACCAATCAAACGCTATCGTTTTTATAAGAAATTAACAACATTAACACTTAGAAGTCTGTAAACGAAGACTTTCACCTATATGCTATTACTCTCAAGTATATAAGTGGTATAGTTATACTCATATGTGTGTGATACCACTTCGTTACTAAAATGAAGTTCATATAATCGTTTAACTCAACTTACCTCGTATTTCATTAGTATAGTATGATTTTTTATCATATAACTCTTCGTAATCTCACATTACATTAGTAAAACTTGATAAAATCATTCACAAAACTCTCAATAACGACATATTTCAGTAGTATAACATTACTTTGGCTCATAAAACTTTTAATAATATCAAATTGTATAAGAAAACAACATAAAAAATGAATTTTTATGTAATTAGGGTTGGTACTACAACATTTACCGCACCAGCCCTAATACCCTAAACCCTACAAACACCAGAAACCCAGATTCTGGGTAAAAGGGTTTGTGCGTTAACAATTAACGCACACATTCTGTGCGTTAATTGTTAACGCACAGATTCTGGTGCGTTAACCATTAACGCACATAATGTGTGTGTTAATTGTTAACGCACCAGAATGTTGGGCTGGGCTGAATTGTTGGGCTGAGCTTTTTGTGCTGGATCTTGACGAAGCTGTGTTATCAGTTGTGCGTTTATTGCTAACGCACCACCACATTTTGTGACGTTTATACAGCTAGCACACAACTGTAAATCACTTATTTCCTTGAGTGTGTTACAGCTACTACACAGCTGTAAGTCACTTTTGGATGGCCGAATTACGTTATTGGGCCTTTGCTGTTGTGGACCTTTTGTCTACATCGGCCCAAATCTAAGTTACCCTATTAAAACCTCGTCTATAAATTCACTTCCTCAGTGAACCCTATTATCTCATTATCACTACGCCGTAAAATAATTAGGTTTGAAGTTCTTACTCTGTATTTTAATTAAAAGTCTCATTTTTACTGATTTTGTTAGATATCTTCATAGTTTCTAACATGTTTTCTTACTTTGTATTACAGATTCAAACAACCATGGCATCATCTTCATCCTCCCTAGTTCCAGCAGAAGGCAGTGAGATCCAGTGCCCGAGTAGAAGGTGCTCAAAGACAATCAAGGTGTTCACTGCTAATGACAAGAAAAATCCCCATACGTATGGACGAAGGTTTGTTACATGCGACTGTAACTATAGGATCGTGTATCTTGAGCCAGAATACGACCGTCATCATCTCCGAGTCATGGCCAAACTGTTGAAGGAACACGCTGACATGGAGCTTAAACTACATATTTTTCACAGGTTGAAGGATAGAGAATCAGCCTTATTCCACCTTGGAGTGAACTTTCCGAATGAATATGGCCGTGGTCCTCCTTCCCCTGATTCCGATTAGGATGTAATCTTGTTATGTGTATTGAAAGCTGTTTAGTCTTTGTTAAGTCTGTGTTTAGGTTCAATTTCAAGAATGGGTCTGTTTTATTTTCTAATGAGTCTGTTTCAATTTATGGTGAGTCTGTTGAAGTTTCTTGAGTGTCTGTTTTAATTTAAGCTAAGTCTGTTGTAGTTTCTGGATTGTCTGTTTTAATTTAACAAGTAATCCCTTGTAGTTTATCAGAACCTGTTTCATTTAACCCATCTAAAACATTAAAAAATAACAGACAAGACAATCCCTCTGTCGAAAGGAGTCAAGTCATTAAAAGAAGAACAGACATACAACATAAGTCATCAACTACAATCTCAAAAGCATACAAGACAAGTAAGTCCTTACATATTATAAAGCAATTCCAATTGAAGTATTAAAGATCAAGTCTACTAAACTATTACAAATCAAGTCATGTAGTCCATACGCTTTCCAGCTGTAAAGCGGTATTGTCGAAACAAGTCCAATTGGCCAACATATATCCCTTCCCACCACTTGATGTTGTTATCAGCAAATCTTCTCCACGAACTGGAACATTGTGGCAATCGCGCCCCGTCACGGAGCCAAACCTAGATATAGAAAGACAAATAATCAATAAGTATAAATGATTTTGACGTTTCATGACGTTTGTTTAGATTACCACATAGTCTTACCGGTATCCAATGATTGTTGCGTCCGACAAGAGCTATCGCAAAAATCTTTTGTGGAGGACCAGGGCTCACTGTAGACTGCCTTATTGGCAAGCATAAACACGGCGCATCCCAGGATAGTTGCACTAAACCAACATTATACATTGTGGCAAACACCAAACCCATAAATGGCATGTCCAGCCAAAATGGTCTCTCACAAGGAGTTCTCATGTAGTTAACTTGAGCAATAAGATCATCCCATGTTCCTTCCCGTAGTCCACGTCGTATGGGCTCCCATGTCTCTTTGTTTCCAAGAAGCTCCGCTGCCAACGCAGCACGGATCATACGATAATGACTCTGTTGCATACCCGTAAGTAGATCCATAGACCGATACCCACAATGTCCGTCTGAACGCACATATTTCACAGAAGTCATGTATGAAAGCCAGAAGTAGTCAATATTTTTCACCCCCAAGTTCACCCCCATATATATGATGGCTTCTTCAATCTCTTCTTCATCTTCTTCTTCCTCTGCTTCGTTTCGATCTGGATAACAAGCTCTCAGGGGCACGGCATTCATGTCTTCGTCTTCTAAATCGATGGTCTCTGAAAACAATGGTTCAGGTTGGGATTGTGATCTGAAGTCGAACGACACTTGACTTGCTTGCTTTTTAGGACAAGTTGGTCGTTTACTTTGCCTATTTGCCTTCTGCTTTGCGACTTTTTGCGCATTCTCAGTATTTGTTAAGTCTTCTCTAACGTAATCGTGGTAACTCTTTTCCCTCTTTTCTCTCAGAGGAGAATTCCCATTTGGCTGCTTCTCCTTGTTCTTTGATCCCGGCGGCCTTCCTTTTCCTTTCCTAAACAAGTTTGTTGGCTCTACCAAAGAACTTTCTTCCGGATGCTCCAAGTCAATGTACAACTCACTTAATCTGAATAGAGTTCCATCCCTCAAATCTCCACTTTGCAGTTTCGCCCACATTTCACGCATTCTGATCTCCGGAATAGACATTGAACGATTGTCGTCGGGTAAGGACAAATTTATTGCATCATCTTCCCATGTCAGTTCCTTCCAGAAGTCATGAAAATCATCCGGAATAAGAGGTGTCTTTGAAATGATTGCCCTAGCAAGATCGTGTACGCATGGCATCCCAAGACAATCTTGAACCCAATGATCATCACAAACATTTGAATACTCCTCCTTCAATATTTGCTGGTACATTTCTAACAACAACAGAAAACACCTATCCGACACTCTGTAAAATAGCCTTGAAAACAACATTCGAATGCCAGGAGGAAAGGTTGGGTCATCAAAGACCATTTTCCGAGTGGTAAGTGCTTGGTTCATCGTCGCCCTAATCAAGTCCATCTGAACTATGACCGCATGGTGGATCCTCACGATCACTCTGTTGAATCCGCCTCTATTAGAACCCACAATTTCTTTCAACACCTTATGCATCCCCTCGACCCTAAATAAACAAAATTTCTACACGTTAGCAGAAATAATATGGTGGTCCAAATTAACAACTAAACAAACAAAGATACCTGTTTGTAGTCCTTGTGTGAAAGTGAAGAGTGTAGTCCATCCACGCTCTAACTATGAACTTCTTGTACGGAGTAAACCAGTACTTTTCAACGTAACCTACAATGCCCTTCTTCCATGAATCTCTCAGCTTACTCAGCCTCTCTTCGTAGATTTGTTCAGTGCTCGAGCAAAATATCCCCCAACATTGCGTAACAAAGTTCTACGCCCTTTTAGTATTTTTAATCACTTTTTCTGCGTGTGACTGGATGTTGTGCTTAATGTGCACCCAACACAATAGTTTCTTGACTTCAGTGTCTTTGAACACAAGTTTGATTGCTCTCAACAAAGCCTTCTCACAGTCGGTCATTATAGCCTTCGGCATCACTCCCAAATTTCGACACAACTCATGAACGCACATCATCACAAACTTGTAATGCATTACTGTTTCCTGAACCATGAATGCATATGCGATGTTGAACGTCTTGTGCATGCAAGTGAAACCAACCATCTCCACTAAAGCCATATCATACCTATTTATATTGTATGTGGCGACCATGATAATCACGTGAGGAAACTTCCTGAACAAACGCATCGACTCCGGGTGAGCAAAAAAAAGGACTTCAACCTCATTCGTCTTCGTGTTCCTCAAAGGTTGACAAAAATACTTGTTCTCTTTCAGAAAATTTAGAGACCACTGAGTAACTGACAATTCACCATGACCTTCAAAATTGATCTTCTACAAAAAATTGGCAATTTGCTTCATGGATGTTACATTTTGCGGGTCTCTGTTCCTAAGCTGAATAAGTATGTTTTTTGGCGTCTTGCGATCATCCCCCGCTTCCCTTGCTATTTTCTCCTCCTCTTTGCTCATTCTACCCATGAATGAATTCCCATGAAAACTAGTAGGAAGGGTGTGGTTGTGACGACCTTCTGCAACATTCACGATCCATTTATAACTATATGGCCCTTCTTTGATACGAACCCCATATAATTCGAATGTACAACCACATTTCTTCGATTTTCGGTCACGAATCCTCGGAACCAGCAATTTTGGATTTTTTAAATTCACTTTCGGCCTACCCGATCTAGGTTTTCCAAACCTATCGCATACAAAATCAACGCAATATTTGCTAGATGTACGATGTACCAAAACTATCATCAAATCCCTTGCTCTCTATTTTGTCCATTCCATCATCTCTTCCTTACTATCCCACATTTGTGCAGTACTAAAATGTGGTCTAAAGTCTTCTTCCTATATTGATTAAACTACATTACTTAGATACGAAATTTTAACTAATTAACCTAAATATCATGCAATTAAATACAAAATTTTAATTCATAATATACTAACCAAAATCGGTAACGGAGTCCAATCGTCTAATGCAATTGATACATTTGCTTCGCCTTCTTCCTCTCCTTCGACTTCTTCTTCGTCCACTTCCTCATCGACTTCTTCGTCTTCTTCGTCCACTTCCTCTTCTTCATCCACTTCGTATTCTTCTTCCATGACCCCTGATATCCAATTGTCGTTACCATCATCCTCACTACTCTCGTATTAATCTGGTGCGGTAATTGTTAATACACAGATCTGTGCGGTAATTATTACCGCACCAGCTTCGTGTAGGTTTCAGAAAAATTTCCAACAATGCCCCAGAACCAATTGGTGCGTTAACAGTTACCGCACAGAAGTGTGCTGCTAATGTTACCGCACAGAATAGTGTTAATTTAGCCCAAAAAACGCGTGCATATAGACCAAGCCTTATTTTATATTTACATACAAATATACGTTCGAAAAAGTGACCTAGATTGAGCCTAGTAAGACTTGTGATACTGCCCAGGAATGGGTAAACGAGTGTATCAATGAGAGACGTTAGA
This sequence comes from Oxyria digyna, assembly GCA_029168935.1. Classification (NCBI taxonomy): domain Eukaryota; kingdom Viridiplantae; phylum Streptophyta; class Magnoliopsida; order Caryophyllales; family Polygonaceae; genus Oxyria; species Oxyria digyna. Next base: position 9,971,735 of record JAPVLV010000010.1, on the reverse strand, counting down.
TTAGATTTGATGGACGGTTGGATGAATACACAAGATATTATTAATTAGATATTTAAAAAAAGATTATTAAAGATTTTATCAGTTACCAAAAAAATGGGGAGAGAGAGTTGTTACCATAAAATCGATCTTCTTTCTCTCTCTCTGTCTTCTATCGTCTATCATCTTCTCTTTCTTTTTATTCTTCATTCCAACGTCAGATGATCTACATTCTAATTTTGATTCAAGATTTGTTCATTGAATATGGAAAAAAGGTTTGATGGTTCTTCCTACACTTGTTTACTCGATTTTGATTACATTTATAATCTTAGTTTGTGTTGCATTCTCGATTATTATGAATTAGCATGTTCACACCATATTTTAGAGTTTCTTTGTTCCAATCAAATTTAGTTTGTAAACCGACGAAACTTCGATGATATTCAATACAACCATCCGATATTCGTAAGAAGAGTGAGAATTTTTCATAGATATTCGTAAGAAGAGTGATAATTTTTCATAGATATTCGTTAATGTTTCATAGATATTCTGAAACACATTAATTTATTTACTATATTTGATATTCATGTACACCAATTTGATATTCAAACGAACTGTTTTGATGTTGCGTAGATATAGTTAATATTCTACTTCAATTTCGAAAGTTAAAACAATTCGTTTGAATGTCAAATTGTCGTTCATGAATATCAAACCAATTTCGTTTAGCACAAAATTTCGAAATTGGTTTGATATTCATGAACACCAGTTTGATATTCAAACGTACGGTTTTAGTAATGCGTAGATATTCGTTAGGGTATTACTGTTTTCTACAAGCTCGAATGAATAACATACATGAACTTCAGTTTGTGATAATCACTTTATTAAAGTTATTATATTCATGCACTATGTATGGATATTCATTGTGTTTTTTCATTATTTTCTTGTAGATATTCGGTCACATTAGGTTTGAATGACTTTAGTTATGAATCCACCATATTCTTGATAATTGTTATCGTATGTATGATCTTTTAAGATGTACCTTATTTATGTTTGTGTATTCAAAAAACCGTGTGTCGTTCATGTGATATTGGAAAGAAGAATTTTAGCGATGATGAAAGCTCTGGAGAAGATTTTGATGTATCTAGTGATGAACATAATATATTGATGTATCCTCGATTTATTGTAGCTATGCATTACAATATCCTTGCATAGTATATGGATATTCATGGTGTTGTTATTCATTATTTGTTTGTAGATATTCAGTCAATATGTGTTTGAATGGCTAATCCACCATATTTTAGGATTTGATTGTGAATTTGTGTGTTTGAACGAAATTACATTGATATTCATAAACACCCGTCTTCTATTCAAACAAACTCTTGTAATATTGCGGATATATTCGTTACTATTGGATAGATATTCATAAGTATTAAATAATTTTCGTAAAACATGAGACAAGCGATTTTATCATTTATTAGAGAGAGGAAAATTTAAAATATATTTGAAGAGATAGATGATTGGAAAGAAATTAAAATTACAATCCCACAAAATCTAGATGTAGAATCGTTGCAGCTTGGAAATAATTTTTTATTTTATTTTATGTTAATCAAAATAAAATCTGGACCTTTAATTTCTTCTTCATCTAAGGGTTGTAGTTGATACACTCGTTTTACCTTAATAGAGTGTTTCGCCGGAACCTAAATATATGGTATCGGTATTTCGATCTGCAAAAGAACTATAGCCACGCAAAAATACATTAACAAATTAATCACGAGCGCTCAAAACTGGAAGATAAATTTATTGAGGAAAAGACAAGAATAACACACAACAACAACAACATCAATCCCCATTTATCCCGAAAAACGGGGTATGGGGTGGTCGGGATTGGTATTTCCTTACCCCAACAGGTTGGGGGGAAGTAACCGATATGACCTAACAATACATGGGAATACCACAAGAGCTAAAAACCGAAAACAGAAAGGTCAAGACAAAGAAAAAGATTATACGGCTCCAAGCCCGAGTAAAAGGATACACCACTCCAAGAATCCCAGATCAAGCTTTTGTAACTCGAATCCTTTCCCTCCACAAAGCTCTGTCTTGAGCCACGTCAACTGAAAGATCCAGAGCGGCGAGGTCCTTACGGATGACCTCCATCCAGCTCTTCTTTGGTCGCCCTCTACCCCGGCGGTAGTCCCCCAACGCCAGAACTTCACAACTGCGAACTGGTGCACCAAGTGGCGTCCTCTGAACGTGGCCAAACCATCGAAGTCTAGATTCTCGCAACTTATCTTTAATACTAGACACTCTGACTTTTCCTCGAATAACTTCATTCCGAACTCTATCCAATCTAGTATGACCACACATCCAGCGTAGCATCCACATCTCAGCTACCATAATCTGTTGCTCCTGAGCCACAGTAACTGGCCAACATTCGCCCCCATAGATCATCGCTGGTCTAACTACCACCCTATAGAATTTACCTTTCAGCCTAAGGGGGACTTTCTTGTCACACAAAACTCCAGAAGCATGTCTCCAATGATGCTAACCTATATGAATCCTGGACTTGATGTCCTCATCCACTCCTCCATCTCTCTGCAAGATAGAGCCTAAGTACTTAAAGGAGTCTCTCACGCATACAGAAGACTCTCCAAGCAACAACCCCACATCCCCACATTAAAAATACCTTCCAAACTGGAAGATAATTAATCATGAGACTCGGTAATATTTTAGGGATTAGCAAGTAACTATCATAAAAGTACCTTCCAAACAACTCTAAATATTCCCACACAACAAAAACAAGCATTGGCATCTATTTTAAATCTCCAAACCACAAACGCAATGAAAAAATATTTAGGTATCCCGATTGTTCGAGGTAGAGTAAAAAGTGACTGCTTTGAATACGTTCAGCAAAATATGACAAAACAACTTTAGCCTCTATCTGGATATAGGGGTGTGTGGTTGTTGCATTGTGTTGTCTATGTTTGTAGCTTAACCACCACAAAATCCATTATGTGGTATATCATTATTTTTCTCATATTAAACTACAAATGAATTATTACAAGCACAAACGTTCGAACCCTATAACTTGCACAAATATAATTACATGTACACATAAGCTAAAATACGTAAGCATTTATATATATATATAGGGAGACTCCGGTAAGACCACTTTTATAGTAAAACGATGTTAACGAATAAGAACCATAGGATGAGATTAGATATAGGGTAAGATTAGAGTCTTGGAATTAAAAGAAAATAAGGAAAAAAAAACCCACAACTACCTTCCATAAAAATCGTTAAAGCTAATTAGAAAATGGAGAGAGAAAAATTGGAGAGAGAAAAGTAATTTTCTCTACCCTTAAATAAACGTAATTTTCTCCAATATAGCTAATCCTCTCTCCTACCTTCATCAACATCGTTGATGATATGCGAAAAATGTGAATCGATATGCATACAAGGTAATTGATATGTGTCTCGTTATTGTAGGGTTTTGTACTGCCCTGATATGCCGATATGCAAAAGAAGTGAATCGATATGCATTAATAAGTGACTGATATGCGTCTCGTTTTTGTAGAGTTTTGTACTGCCCTGATATGCCGATATGCAAAAAAAGTGAATCGATATGCATGAACAAGTAATTGATATGCATGAAAAAATTGAATCGATATTCATGAACAAGCAGCTATGTAGGGTTTCACATGATTTTTATTATGCAGTATTAAGTTGTCATATGCAGTTCCTTTTCGCCGTTATGCAATCCGATGCACTAGATATGCATTAATTTTTGTATTGTTGCCTTGAAAGAATCCTTTAGTTGATGTTAATGCAATTTAATTTTTAGAGATATTAGAATTAGAGTTAATTTTTGGTATTACGTAAACTTGGATTTTAGAGATATTGAATTTTATATGTAGTTTAATTAAGAGATAAGTGCTAATGTATTTTCCAAGGTTTACAACTTTTTAGTTGAGATGCAACACATATCTATAGATATGCACTAAATCCGTAGCGATATGCACTACATATGTATGGATATGCACCAAAACTACAACGATATGCACCAAATCTTTAGCGTTATGCACTACATATGTATAGATATGAACCAAAACTGCAGCGATATGCACCAAGTCTTTAGCGTTATGCACCAAATCTATATAGATATGAACCAAATTCGTAGCGATATGCACTAAATCCGTATAGATATGCACCACATTCGTAACGATATGCACAAAATCATTGTTCATCAAATTCATCGTATTAAGAATGCACTTCAAAAACACTATATTCGATTTGCATAATGTAAAAAGTAGTGTGCACATCACACACAAACAAGTGAATATCAACACACTATATGTGAATATTATACTCATGTAGCTGCATATCGTATATAGTGTTTTTTTTACATCTACACATGTCAATGGGAATACTAAACTCATTAAAGAAAATAAAATGAAAGAATTGGTTTAACAAACACATCATATGAAGTTTCATATCCGAGTGTTGCCAAAGGGGTCTTGATATACATAATCCATAATGGGTTTATGTATTTACTACTTCGTTAAGTGACTAGCTGCGACTTTATCTACTACTCTGTGAAGTGCCCGTTTCAGTAAGAAGCTTGTGCTGCTCAAGCTCCCATTGTTCAGCAAGGTCTCTAGGTCTCCTCCATGGACAAAAATGCAGCCTTGGATCTCTAAGCATGGTGTCCCAGTTTCCTCTGCCGTGTCTCTGACACCAATCAACAAAAAGTATCAACAAAAAGTCTAGCTCGTCTTCTGTCCAAGGATTTGAGAGGCTTCAACTTTGACACCGCTTGCTCGTCTTCTGTAGATGATTTCTGGTGCCCGTTGCTTCAGCAGACTCTATTGTCTTAAGTGACACCGGCTGCCCACATGCTGGACTATCAACATCCAGTTTTTTGGAAGACACCTACTCTCAAAACAATATCACATATAGTCAAGTGCCAATTTCACACATGGAGAATAAACATATTCAAGGAACCCATACAATAGTAAGATATCTTTATATTTGTGTCTAATGACCAACAACATCTAACTTCCTAGCACCGCAACCCAAAAACGTGGTGCTCCATTGACCAACTTCTTTCTTTTGTCAACTAACCAAGGAGTAGGCTCAGTACATAAAAGCATATAGCAAAGATGAACAAATGGACGCATGGCTTAATTCTATACACTAAGACCTTCATTCTCTCTTTATATCCCCTCAATGATATGAAACATCCCCATGGAGAAACGGAAAAGCATAGGACTCAGTACGTAAAGCATACCAAAGATGGACAAATTACAAGATAATGAAAAATATAATGGAAGCAAAAAATTAAGGTTCCATGCCGAAAATTAAGAGTAGGCTCTTCTCTGATTGCATATTTAAAATTGAAGTACAATGAAAGGGTTTCGACTTTGCTTATTAGGACATCAATGTGCAAATCTGACCTAAAGACGCACCTCCTATTTAGTAAAACCTAATAAAAAAACTTAGAAAAGGTTGAAGAGGGATATGTTCATACCGGCGGCGATTTTGACTATGGACGGAGGCAACTGACGGAGTCGCGACGATGACTGTGACCTTTAGCGACGAGAGGTCCGTGGCTATGGCGAGAAGATGTGAAGGAGGCGAACGAGGCGAAGATGGAGACAGTTGGTGGATGAGGTCGACGCCGACGCAAAAGATGGATGTGGTGGGTGTTGACGCTGGCGCAAAAGATTGATGTGGTGGGTGTCGACGCCGGTTGGTGATTGAAGAGGAGGGATCTAGGATTTTGATTGAAGATGGCGGTCAGATCTAGTATAAGAGAAGAGGAAACTAGAAAAGAGAAGAGGAAACTAGAGGAGAAAAAGAATAGGTAAAAAATTATAAGAGAGATTGTTTAAATAATTAAATCCCTAAAATTTAGCTACTGATCTAGGGTTGAATCAGAACCATTCATCTAAATTTTATCGAATGGATAAAAATTGTTAACTTGGTTTCACTCTAAATGGTTGTTTTTCAGGAGCCTAAACCTATATATATATATATAGAGAGAGAGAGAGGTGAGTTCCGGTGTAACGAGTATTGTGGTGTAACGGTCTAACGAGTATTTATCTTCAATGATATTCGGGTTTGTTAAGGTTGATATTCAACTTTTTGTAGATTTAAGTTATATATGTACTAATCGCATTCTCATATGTTTGTGCCTCTATTCAATCTTTTACGCTATTTATTCATGTTTATTTAGTTGAATATCTACCGTATATTGATATAGGTAAATTAAGTTGAATATCACCCTTAACAAACCTGAATACCATTGAGGGTGAATACTCATTACACCGTAACAGGTTGTTACACCATAACTTAAATCTATATATATATATCTAATTTTAGTTACCTATGTGTATCTACAAGTGATTATGTGCGTAAGCTCATGGAACATTAGTAATTCGTACATTAATCTATATGTCCCTAGATTTATTTTTACTTTTTTGGAATATTTTATGCATATAGAATAGGGGAGAGAATTTACATCACAAGTTCACCAAATTGATGAGTTTTTAGAACCTTAAAATAAGGCCCTTACTAAATACTGTCCGAGCGTTTTACTAAATAATGTCCGACACCTCGCGTAACGCGAGAGAGCGTCACCTCGCAAAACGCGAGGGGCGTGTCCCTCGCAGAACGCGAGGGTTTTTTCCTATAAACGGGGAAAAAACCCTACTTCTGCTCATTTTTACATTCTACCGCCGCTTTTTTTTACTCTCTCTAAAAACGTACCTCATCTTCTTCTTTTCAACACAAATTTTCAATTAAGGTATGTTTCTCACGGTCATAAGAGCCATCTCACGGTCTGTGATGAAGCAAGTAGGCGATGCTCCTATTCTCAAATACATCATCTGCAACTGCTTCAACGCCCACAAATAACTGTCCTCGCTCTCGGCCTCTAACCATACCCCGCATACATCAAAATTCTTCCATGTAGAAGTCAAACCGACCATCTCCAGGAAGGGAACATTGTACCTTAGACCAAAATACAGAAAGATCGCACCTTTAATTCATAGTCTTAAATGTTTGACTGCGGAATAGCATCTGTAATGCACATTCTCGCGTTACGCGAGGACACCCCACCTTGCGTAACGCGAGAATGTACTCTATTCCACAGTAGATATATTCCAAAATGCAGTAATACTGAATCAAGGACATTCCTCGCGTTACGCAAGGTTGGGTGTCCTCGCGTTACGCGAGAAGTGTTTATTTACCACAAATCTTAAAATTTTCATGAATTTTAATATACAACAAAAAAACAGAATGATAAATACTTACTTGTTCGTGCTATAAGTCGAATCCAACAAAAGGACATATGGAAACGTCTTTAAGAGTTTCATTGATTCGGGGCTAGCAAAGAACAAGTCGCCTATTATAGAAGGATTATTTTCACTTGGCCTATACTCCATGAAGTAGTTGTTCTCTTTGCATTGGTGAAAGAATTCTTGAACCACGGTTCTACCTTCCATTTCCTCTTCCCTTATATCTTTTACCAAATTGTACACTTGTCTCTTCTTTGTGCAGCTTCCGGGATCCTTGTTTATCTCAGTGTAAATCTGATTTGGAGAACAATGAGAAAGTACCATCTCAAGAACCATTTTCTTTTGATCAGGGGTTGGCCTCCTAGCAAATGCATTCCCGACCAAACTATCTCCAATAGGATGGTTGTGCAAACCACAAACAACTGTTAATCTCCAATTCTCTTCAAAACGTTTCTCCATGAGCTTCAACTGAAATTGACACCCCGTTTTCTTGCTCTTTGTGTTTGTTCTAACTCTGACACCTTTAGGCTTATAACTTCCCCCTTTCTCACAAATGATTTGAACCTTACCACTTTGCCCCGGTTTAGATGGTACACTCCTTCCAATAGAGATCATAAACTTATGTTGCTTTGCAACATTCAACGCCCACAAATGACCAATCTCCTTAGAGGCAAACACTTGCTCCGTAGTGAAATATTCCGAATAATCCCTAGAAACAACATCTTCCTCACATACAGGACTATCAAACTTTGGTGCAGTGCGTAAAGAGGGAAGAAACCACATCTCCTCTCCTACGGGGTTAGCAAACTGTGAATCAAACACATCATAGCTTGATGGCACTTCATATGTACATGGCAAATCATAAGTAGATGGCACGGGCAATTCATATGTAGATGGCACGAGCAATTCATATGTAGATGGCATAGGAAATTGATAAGTAGATGGCACGGGCAATTCATATGTAGATGGTTGATGATAATCACCAAAGTCAATCCCTAAATCAAATGACGGTGGCGAACATAGCCTTGTATTCCGCAAGTGATAGGTGTAGTCATTCAACTGGATTGCATTCAATCCAGTGAACAAATAAAAATTCACCTATACACAATAAAGAGTTAATACTCTGTAATTTGCACTTTCTCGCGTTCTGCGAGGGAGGCACCACTCGCGTTACGCGAGGTGCTCCGTCTCGCAGGACGCGGGAAAGTGCTAAGGTTCAAACACTGTGAAACGGGGTCATTTAACATAAACATGAACAAATGTACATTTTCTACAGTAAAAACCCTAAAAACATAAACCCTAAACAAAATAAGGTTGAAGAACAAAACTTTTGGACATTATATGCAAAAGTCATCTCTTCAACACTTACTACTACTACATTTAACATGAAATACAACATAATAACTTCATTTTAGCTCTTAATGGTGCAAAACAAATTAAAATTCAAAAATTAAGTAAGAACATTACCTCATTTGCATGGTAACTTGATGAACCACCATCTTCATTCCTTCCTTTGTTGAATTCCTCTTCATCTTCCATTGTTTTAGGTGTTTTTAGAGTGTTTTAAAGTTTGAAGGTTTTGAAAATGGGTTTTAATGGAGGGTGAAAGAGGTGAAAGATGATAAAAAGAGGTGTTAGGGTAGGGTTAATAGGTGTTACAGTTTACTTGATAATAAGGGGGTAGTTATTATAGTTAGGTAGGGACAAAACATCTATTAATGGTGCACAACAACGTCTTTCTGACATGCACTACTCGCGTTACGCGAGGCCGAGACACTCGCGTTCTGCGAGGTCACGTACACTCGCGTTCCGCGAGATTAGTGTCTAAAAAATTACCCTAATTTTTTGCTAATCTCGCGTTCCGCGAGGGTACGTGACCTCGCAGAACGCGAGTGGCCGGGCGGTGTTTGGTATAGGCATCGGGCTGTATATAGCATCCGTGTAAAATAACTCTAATATCTATAAAAAAAGGACCAACTTAAACCTGGAACTATTTTTCCCAATACACCATTCTCAATCAAAAAAGCATATTCTGCACCATCAATTTAAGTTCTAGGGTTATACCCTAGTTTGTAAACACGCGTTCTCTCCCCAAAATAAATCCCGACTTTCTTCCCCATGCTTCTCAGATGCAGTTCGCTTTCTCTCTTGTTCGTTCCCTCCCCAAAGATCAAATCCGCCATAGTTGCAAGTTAAACTACCTCTCGAGATGCCCTTGTGAAATCAGTCCGACGATGAAGATAAGCCCTCAACGATTGCTCCACTGTAGTCTCCTTGATGGCCTATGGCTTCCCCTAGCAGGTCGGGATGACGAACTCTCTGGTTCAGATCGGGACGGTAGAAGGAGAATTGGTGAAGCGAGCGCTCGCAGCGTTGATCCGGCCGTCGTCTAATAGCCAACGACATAGATCTGCGTAGTAGGCGATGGGGTGTTCAGGAGGAAGCTCGAGTTTGACTCCCTTTCTCTGCCTAAGTTGGATCCTGCAAATTCTGTTCAAGATGTGTCTGCCAAAAAGAAGCTTCAGTTTGATCCTGCAATGACAAATTTTTGTGTGGAAGAGATTGAGACAGAGTTCATGGATAAAGATTTAGGAGAAATTAGCAGTACTAATGTTGCATCTCGTGCAAAAAGGCATTTAGGTACAGTGGCTCATGTTGAAGAAGCTGTTGCAAAGGAATCTAAGAGGAAGTAGATGAGCTCAACCAAGTGATATCTAGTCTGAGAACGGATATAGAGCATCAGAAGGGAAAGTTATTGGAGCTGGAGACTGCTTCTTCTAAATCTGTAGAGAATTAGCACAACTGGCTTCTTTGTACAAAGAGAACAGTCAGAATGATGCCAGGCCCCCTCATTGGAGAGGAGCAGCAACTGCAACATCAAATCCACGAGGTCTCCTTCCTCACTGCATTTCTTTTTCATAATAAGACTTGTGATCTGAAGTTTAATAGGCATGTTTGACAGTTTATGAGGCGTGTTGACAATTTATTTAGTGTTGTTGACAACTTATTGCTCCACAATAGTCATTGAAACATTACAGATGTGGGACAACGAGTCCATAAACTTTACTGATTAAGAAAACGACATTGTTAAAATTGGGTTATGATGTTGTTTTTGGAGATTGTTTTTGTATGAACCATTTTTTTTTAATAAAATTGTTGATTTGTTGTTGTTACAGGAGCATTGGCAGTGCAACTCCCACTCCCAGTATGAGATCTCGCTCCCACCGTAGTTGATTGGTTAAACAATTGAAAGGCTGATGAACTATGCTCGAATCAAGTAACCAAGTGTTAAGGGATTAGCTTCAAGTGATTCGTATTAGTGAATTACAGGAGATAGGGAATATTGATGGTGTGTCTTGATTAATTTGATCTTTGTGCAGATAATTTTAATCTTTATTTATTGTGTTGACAACTTTTGTAGTGTGTTGACAAGTTTTGTAAAGTGTTGATAATGTTGACAATTTTGTAATATTACTCGTGTTGTATGTTGTTGACCGTTTATTAGTCTTGTAAAAAATTTATTTAGTTGGGTTGACAACTTATTTAGTCGTGTTGACAATGTTTTATTCTTGTTGAGAGCTCTGTTAAAAATTTTGTTGACAACTTTTGTTGACAACTCTGTTATAATTTCTACGTCAACAAAGGGTTATTATTGGTGTTGACAACTTATTATTCTTGTTAACAACACTATTAAAAAATTTGTTGACAGCTCTGTTAAATTTTTTGTTGACAACTCTGTTAAAAATTTTGTTGACAGCTCCGTTAAAAATTTTGTTGACAACTCTGTTATAATTGTCACGTCAACAAAGGGGTATTTCCGTATAACTTAAAAAAAGTGATGCAAAAAGTTAAAAAAACATTACATACCCCAAAACTGGCTTAAACCTGCCATCTAAGGCCCAAAAGCCGTATCAAAAATTGCTCTCCCAATATGTAGCCAAAGACAAATAGTGTTGCTAGGTAGTTAACCATAGAACTCTGTTTTGCTGATGTTTTGGAGTCCTCAGTTTCCAGTTTTCCTTCATTGATTGCTTCATCATGTCTACTGTTTCCTCCAGAGTTGTCATTCTCCTCTCACAGATTTTCCAATTCCAGACCTTCCATATGTGGTAAACATAATTTGTGATCAAAGATCGTCTGAAATTATAAACAGCTCCTCCTTGTGTTGCTGCAATATTCATCCATCTAATGCAGCCAAGAATATCATTCCAATTGGTTCCTATTCCCATCCAACTCTTCATCAATCTCATAACCTCAAAAGTGAAAGGACAACTACTTAGCAGATGATCAGTTGTTCAGCCTCTTGATTGCATAACTGACATGTTGGGTTCATGAATATTCCCCATTGATTGAGCTTATTAAGTGTTGCCATGCTTTTATGCATCCCAAGCCATGTGATGAAAGTATGGCGAGGCACAAAATATTTTCCCCAAACACACTAAAATCTTTCAACCTATGCATTGCGCACAGTCAAAGCATCATATACATTTTTAGTACCATACTTGCCTGATTGCAGTCACATTAAATTAGTTAGTTCGCTCCTAGTCTTGAGCGTGAGAAGATGATCTTTAATTCTGATGATGGCTTTCCAGGAGCAACTGTCATCATCCGAGAGTGTAGCTTCCCATATCACTCTTCTTCTAAGTTTGTTAGCCATGATCCAGGTCAGCCAGATACTCTGCTTTTTCTCAACAATCTCGAAAATTGATCTGGCGATACAAGCATTATTGCATGAGAGTATTTCTTTAATTCACACCCCCCTGCTTTCCTTTCCTGACAAGCCATTTGCCATGTTACAAGGAATTTCCTTCGCTTCTCCTTCCCAATCCATAGAAAACTCTTGGTGAGCGATTCTATTTTTTGGATGACAACAATTGGGATTGCAAAGACATTGGACCAATATGTGCATAGACGGGATTAAAACAGATTGAATAAGTTTCAGCCGCCCCGCGTATGACAACGCTCTTGCTTGCCATGACTGAGTTGTTGCAGTAATTTTATGAATTAACAGCTTGTATTCAGCGTTGGTGAGTCTTTTTCCTCCCATGGGGAGACCTAGGTACTTGAATGGTAGATCGCCAATTTGAAAGTTAAGCATATGAACAATATCTTCCCTCTAACTTCTTCCTATGCTGGCAAAGTAAACATAAGACTTGTCATTATTGCACTTCATACCTGAGATGTTACCAAACAGCTCTAGAGCCTTCTTTAAGATTCTCGCTAACTCCATATCTTCGCTGACTCCATATCTTTTCGCTGACTCCATATTTCAATTTGACTATGAAGTAGTTGTTGAAGTTCAACAAATAAAAATAATTTAATAAGATAATTTATTAGGCTATTAAGGTGTCGAACTTGGTGAACTTAGATGCTTCATATAATATGAATTCTTTATCCAGTTAGCTAGATAAAAAGTGTATACTCGCATGAACTCTATTTAAAAAGTATGAAATGTAGAATCCATGGAAAAACAAAGACATCAAATGTAGAATTCCAAAACAAAGACATCAACACTGATCTGCAAGAAGCAATCATGTCTTCTCAATCCATCTTCACCGAAATCTTATTGCAATAGTATCCGATTGACCCGAAATCCAATTTATCTGAAATCCGATTCAACCTGAAATGGAAAAACCCGACCCAACCGAAAACCGATTTAACCAAACTCGACTCATCTAGAATCTGAAATAACCCAACCGATTTGACTTGATAACCGAAATTATCCGTATAATTAAAATCGCGACCCAAACCGATTTGACCCGTTGTTCTATCATACTTGTAATTGACCCGTATCCGAAATTACCCGATACCGAAACAACCCACCCGAATCCAAAATTAACCTAACAACCCGCCCGAATCAGATTGACCCAATGAAACTAAGATTTTGTCTTGGGGCCTAGATATATGAGTCCATCTAAAAGTGAAGAAATATTCTCAGTTTAGACATCATAGTGCCTTTTAAATTGTGCTTTAATTTCTTTCAAATTTAACAGTAATTATATGTGCTTACACTTTACACCAAGGTCGATCATTCTATACATAACAACTTAATGAAATTCAAACCAAACAAGTACGCAACTAAACAACTAGGTTCTCCAAATTATCAACTTCAATAATTGTATTAGTGATCACTAAAAAGGAGAAAACGTAAAGTTGGTTCAGGAATCCCCCAAAACCATAATTTTGGATTTTTGACCATTCATGTGTCCTATAAGGGCAGGCATGCAGCTCGAGCTCCTAGCAATACCTCCCTTTTTGTGATCCTTAGGACTAATAGAATGTGCCCTAGCCTTAAAGCTACTCTTCTTCAACATCTCCCTCATTGCTTGAGCTTGGCACAATACCGGATAAACCCTTCCGTGCTTGTTGAACCTCATGCAATGGCTCATGTGAGCTTCAAGTGCTTCCTCAACACTCTTTCCTCCACCCTTCTCCATCTCCTCCTTCACAGCCTCAGAGCAGAGTCCACATATCCACTTTCCTAAGTACTTTTCCTTTATCTTTCCTATGTATTCTTGGGTGCACTCCTCGTTCATCCCACAACACTCGCACTTTGCGTCCTCCACTTCTGATATGGGAGGGAGGGTGTTAGCCGATGAGATCTTGATTAGCTCCTCTTCTAAGTTGCTCAACTCAAACGATATGTCTGAGATCGATCTGTAAAGGTTTTCGGGAGAAAGCTTTGGAGGTTTGGTGAAACTCTTAGTTGTTGGGATTTTGGTAGAGTAGGAATTAGAAATGGATTCTCCATGTGGTGCCATTTCTATTTACAAGATTTCTGAAGTAAAAGAAACGCTTATTAATTTTTGAAGGAATGCCAGCTCAATTGCTTTGTGTAAAGGCTATGTTACACTCTATATTTGTGAAGCTGTATGGAGGCTCTTATATACATGATGTTGGAAACAAAAAAATCTTTCTTGTGGACAAGTGTTGAAGGTTCATGATTGATTAATAATAACCACATAATAGCTAGAGATCATATCACGAGAGTTCGCAGTTTTTCACGAAGGGAAGGTAGAAGTATATATTGTGAACTTGATTGAAGTACAAAATTTGTGTGCAGTTGTGTCTCTTTTTTGTATGTGCAAATTGCTTCTTGCATTAAATATATTATCCTGTAAGAAAGTTTCATTTCCGTTTTACTGTTCTTATATTCCATGCAAACATTTTGTTGCTAGTTTTTGTCATTGGTAGTGAGTCTGCATATGATTTTCATAGGAAGATTTTAATTCTAGGTAGAGTTTATATTGTGATATATAAGCCTTTTATTGTTCTTATCGGGTTAGGTGTTGAAAATCTATGGATTTTTTTATTTAAAACTATGTATAGTGTGAGATCGATTGGTCACAGATCAAATCAAGATCCAACACAAAAAACACGAATGAACACAAAGCATTGTTAACGAGGTTCGGACTCAGCCTACATCCCTGTTGCCTCAAGATAGAAAGCCAAATCCACTATGTAAAAGGTGAAGGTCTTACAGAGAGCATACAACAGATCTTTATACAAAAGCTTACAACTACAGAAACAAGAAGCAAGCAAAAGGATAGAAGAACCCCCCTGAACAATCACCGGCAAGACACCAAACCCTAGATCTTGCTGAGCAACCGAGGCTGCGATCTCAGAGCTTCTCCACTAGCCAAGACCACCGTCTTCTATCTTGAAACACCATCAACAAGAGATTTTCTTCAGTGAAGAAGAAGAATCAAACCAACGTTGATCTCCCTCAAGAACTCTCTCGGATCTCTCTCTCTCTTTCTGAGATGAACAATGACGAACAATGACGAGCGCAGGTAAGAAGTGAGGAGAGAGATTAGGTTAGAAGCTTATATACCTAAGCTTCTTCAATGAGACGTGGTGCCCCGGTTTCCTCCAAGCGGGTCTGGTCAAGTCCTAGGCATTTGTACAACTATGGGCCTATTCTTCTACTGGACTACCAGAAGCCCATTACAACAATATAATCCAACCTCTATATAAGCCTAAGTACAAGTGATCTGAATAATGGATTAATACCTTACAATATGCCCTCTTAATTTCCAACACCTTTACAAAGCCTAACTCTAACTGTAGAACACATCCATTTGCTGAGAAAGGAGCAGATTTGCACCTACCGACCATTGTCGGCCAATGCACACTTCAACGCTCATTAAGGAACATCCCGGATATGGAGATAATCCCTGCAAAATGCAAACTTATCAGCTGTCACAATTTTAGTACCATAATCAGCAGGATTGAGATCACCCATAACTTACCAACTACAATTTCCTTCTTCACTACTAGATCACGAATAAAATGGTGCCTCACATCTATATGTTTGGATCTTTCATGATATACAGGATCCTTACATAAATACAAAGCACTTTGACTATCAATATGTAGAGTAGGAACATAAGTTACAGACTGAATCTCATTAAGAATTCCTGTCAACCAAGTGGCTTCTTTAGCTCCTGATAGAGCAAATGTAGTGGTTGCTAAATCAAAGTAAACCCTAAACACTAACTAGAGTATAGCAAGTAAGTAGAGGTCGAACCCAAGGGAATCAAAACACCAAATCAATGCAGTCAAGTGAAATATCAACTAAGAACACGTAACAAGTAACCAAAGGTTTTTTTTTATTATACGGAGCACAGAAGTAACAAGTATCAAGCAGAGAAACGTTGGGTGAAAATAATATGCGAAGGGTTCACCTAGCAAGTTTCCACACAACAGTCAATCAAGTTGATCATAGATTATCTCAAGTTCTTATCAGTCCTAGGGAATGTTCCTATTCTAATCTTTAATATATCAGCAGGCCAACCGGTCCTGATAATACTTACTTATTCAACAATCAGGGAAACCTCTCAAGATTAGATAAAATAGCAGCAAAGGGCACATGGATCATAAGGATGCATGCAATAACTTACAACCGTCAAGTATTAACATGCAATCAATTCTCTTTCATATAAACAATCAACTATCAGATCATGCAGATATGGATGCTACAATGACAAGGAATTCCACCGTCTATTCCTAGTCTAGCAATAGAAAACTACCAATCAAACTAGGTGATCAATCTAGCAAAACTAATAGAAATCATATAGATGAAGAACAAGAGAATTAATACAAACCCAAAGGAAAAGAACAAGAGTTTAGAAATCTCACAACTTAATAATTGAAGGTCTCAACTGCTAAGGAAAACAATGGAAATTAATTCCTGCTCATGGTTGCAGCACTAAAAACGTAGATGGAAAGAAGATGATGAACAAAAGAAAGCTGCTAGGGTTTAAAAGGAGTCCAACCCCAGAATAAAACGGAAATAATAAAATAAAAGGAAAAGAAATAAATAAAAACAAATCCGGAAACAAATGTCTTCAGCAACATATGGCGATCGCTGGAGAATGTGTGGCGATCGCCACCTTCACTTCGACTTCACATTGGCTTCTGCTGTAAGATGGCGATCGCCAGGGTTGTAGTGGCGATCGCGGGAAACGCTGCAGAAGTTCTCCTCGCCAGTTTCTTCAATCTTCGATCTTCATTCTTCAAATCTTCAAGTCTTCAATAATTCTTCACTTCTGATCTTCATTTCTTCACTAATAACAGATGTCTCATAACATAATAATATCTCCAAACACCTATGATAATACTCCTAAAACAGTGTAATAATCCCTAGTTATGCTATACAAAGTGCAGCGTATCAGCTGCTTCAGCAACTGCAATATACTCAGCTTCAGTAGAGGATAAAGCAGCCACAAACTGTTGTTGAGATTTCCGAGATATACAGTTTTCAGCCCAAGTATAGAAATAAGAAGTAGTAGACTTCCTAGTGTCTTTATTACTAGCAAAATCAGAGTCAACAAATCCATGTAACTCATTTCTGCTAGTATGCTCATAAAACACTAATCCTAAGTCCTTGGTACCACATATATATCTCAAAGTATAATTCATAGCAGTCCAGTGATCAACACCAGGGTTAGACATGAATCTACTTAACACACTCACAGCAAAAGCCAGATCTGGTCTGGTACACAGCATAGCATACATGATAGAACCAACAACAACATCATAGGGTACACTAGACATACTATCAATTTCTTCTTGACTAGTGGGACAACTATCTTTGCTGAGTTCTAAGTGACTTCCTAAGGGAATAGAAGTAGGTTTAGAATTTTTCATGTTAAATCTATCCAAGACCTTTTTCAAGTAGTCTTTCTGAGATAGCCACATCATTTTCTTCTTTCTATCCCTAAGAATCCTAACTCCAAGAATCATTTGAGCATGATCAAGATCTTTCATATCAAAATGCATTTTAAGATCTCTTTTAACACCAGATATAGTCACTTTAGTGCTTGTTTGGTTGGAGTTCAAAATCCCAGGAATTGAAAATCTGCAGGAAATGGAAATAAATATCTATGTTTGGTTGGAAAAAAAATCTGTTAAAATCATGGGATTTCGATTTCCTGGGATTTTCAATTCCTCCATTATGTGGGAATTGATCTTACCTAGTCTTCCCTAGGTAATTCACTTTCCCCCATTTTTACACATGAAATCTTAAATTCCTCCATTTTGACCTACCTATTGCAAATTTTAACCAAACACATTTTCTCAAAATCCCCTATATTACAAATCACCTCAATTCAATTCACATGAATTCAATTCCCATGAATTACAATTCCTACATTCAACCAAACGAGAACTTAGAATTACTCATCATGAGAATGTCATCCACATAGAGCAGAACGTACACAGGAGAAATAGACTTTACATTTTTGAAGTATAAGTAAGTGTCATAACTGCTCCTATTAAACCCAAGTTTTCTCATGCAAGCATCAAATCTTAATTTCCATTGTCTAATTGTTTCAACCCATAAATAGAATTATTCAATAAGCAAACACGATCAGGATTTTTCACATCAGTAAAGCCTTTAGGCCGTTTCATGTAAATGGTCTCATCTAAGTGATCTCCATGTAAGAATGCAGTCTTAACATCCATTTTTTCTAATTCCCAATCAAACACAGCACACATAGCAAGTAATAATCTCATAGTTTTATACTTGATAACAGGTGCAAAAATGTCATTGTAGTCCACCCCTTCTCTTTGGGTGAAACCCTTAGCTACTAACCTAGCTTTAAACCTAGGTGAATCCATCTTACTGTTACCATCTTTGATCTTGTAAATCCATTTACAATCAATAAGTTTGGCTTTGTGTGGTTTAGGGACAAGGGTCCAAGTCTTAACGAGGTTCGGATTCAGCCTACATCCTTGTGGCCTCAAGATAGGAAGTCAAATCCACTATGTAAAAGGTGAAGGTCTTACATAGAGCATACAACATATCTTTATACAAAGGCTTACAACTGCAGAAACAAGAAGCAAGCAAAAGGATAGAAGAACCCCCTGAACAATCACCGGCAATACACCAAACCCTAGATCCCGCTGAGCACCCGAGGCTGCGATCTTATAGCTTCTCCACTAGCCAAGACCACCGTCTTCTAGCTTGAAACACCAACAACAAGAGATTTTCTTCAGTGACGAAGAAGAATCAAACCAATGTTGATCTCCCTCAAGAACTCTCTCGGATCTCTCTCTCTCTTTTTCGATAAACAGTGACGAGCGCAGGTAAGAAGTGAGGAGAGAGATTAGGTTAGAAGCTTATATACCTAAGCTTCTTCAATGAGACGTGGAGCCTCGGTTTCCTCCAAGCGAGTCGGGTCATATCCTGGGCATCTGTACAGCTATGGGCCTATTCTTCTACTGGACTACCAGAAGCCCACTACAATAATATAATCCAGCCTCTATATAAGCCTAAGTACAAGTGATCAGAATAATGGGTTAATATCCAACTAAGTGGAAATTACCCTTACATATAGCGTTTATGAAATTATGGACGATTAACCCGTACTTTATATGATTGTGTGATTATATTATATTATATTTTTATATTATGCTAAGATTTGAAATTTAGGATCTTGTATGAATATTTTTTTTAGACGAACGCACTAATAGATGCACATTATTTTATATTTACATACGTATTTAATTTCTTTTAATTGTATAAAGATACACGTTCGAAAGATCGAGTGTCCTAGATTGAGCCTAATAAAACTTATGATTGCCCACGAATGGGTAATTGCCTAATTGGACCTATATGGTATCAGTATTTCGATCTGCAAAAGAACTATAGCCACGCAAAAATACATTAACTAATTAATCACGAGCAAAAGACAAGAAGAGCTTACATTAAAAATACAAGAGAAGAGACTATCACGAGAAAGAAGTACGTACTGGAAGTTAAGAAGAAGAGACACCCAGCCATGCATTTTCCAGCCATGCAAGTCTTGGTTGTTGAAGCTAGCTTTATATTAATTATTTTGGTCTTGTTTACTTTAGCCTCTATGTGGATATATAACTTGTGTGGTCGTTGCATTGTGTTGTCTATGTTTGTAGCTTAACCACCACAAAATCATCATGTGGTACATAATTATTTTTCTCATATTTAACTGCTAATGAATTATTACAAGCACAAACGTTCGAACCCTATAACTTGCACAAATATAATTACATGTACATATAAGCTAAAATACGTAAGCATTTATATAAATGAAATTCGCTAATACACAAACATTGTAATGGATGATTATCATGTTTGTTGATGATCAATCCTTATGTATTATGTTCAGATCATTATACGTAGTTCAGGTTTTGGGCTGCAATCTGTAAATGGGCTTAGTCCACTATTTGAAGCCCAGAAGCCTGCTGTGGCCCAGATGCTCGACCCGACCCGTCTGAGGTTGCTGGGGCTCCGCGTGTACTTGTTGGGCTGAGGTATATAAGCTCTCAACCCTTGTTGCTTCTCTCTTATCATAATCATTCTCCTTCTCCGCCTCCATCTGTGAAAGAGAGCTTCTCCTAGGGTTGGGTTTTCCTGAGTGTTCTTGACTGTGGATCGAGAGCTTGATCTTGACAGAAGCAAAGCTTTTGCTTCTAGAGATAACTTCGAGTAGATTGTGTTCTTGCTTGAAGTTGGAGGCCTTTGACGAGTGGTGAAGCTTGCAGATGCTCGACGGGTTGAGGTCTGGAGGAGATCTGGTCACACGCGTGGTTTAGGGAGTTTCTCTTCTCTTGTTTTACAGATTCTTGTTGTCTTTGTTCTGTGTATTTGATCTGAACATCGAGCTTTGCTCTCTTGTAAGATTGTGACCTACTTAGTGGATTTTTCCATCAATCTTGAGGCCACGGGGAATAGGCTGAGTCCGAACCTCGTTAACAACTCCTTGAGTCATTTACTTTCTGCATGCAGTTCTTTATGCGAGTTTATGGTAATCTGATTCGAATCTAGTTAATCTCACAGATTGGTATCAGAGCCAGGTTACTTGATTACTGCTATATCTGAAATCTTGTGTGATTTGTGTAGATATTTGCATAATTAGGTACTATCATTGCTCTGTGAATGATCTTGGCTCATTGCTTCCGCATTTATTGATTCAGATTATCTCTGTGACTGTGTTAGTCTTGATCTGTGTGATTTGGACCTAGGATCTGCAAATCTTGCTATTATTTGTTTTCAAGATTTGCTACTCCTTCTTTCTTGTTGTTCAGTTTTATTCTTGTTCTTGAAACTTACTTGTGTGTTTGGTTTCAGGGGAAATAAAACTATGGGAGATAACAACATTAGGATGAAATCTTTTGATGGAACCACAGATTTTGCAATGTGGCAAGTCAAGATGAAAGCTATACTGGTAAAGGAAAAGTGTAGCAAAGCCATCAAACAAGACTACCTTGCAGAAACCTCTCTTGCTAGAAGGATGGAGATGGATGAACAAGCCCATTCAGAGATCCTCATAAGGTTATCTGATGATGTGACTCAACAAGTGGTAAATCATACTACCACTAAATCTCTCTGGGATGCTTTAGAAGCTCTTTATCTTACTAAGTTTTTACCCTCTAGGATTTCTTTGCTCTGCAGATTATTCACTTTCAAAATGGATACTAATCTGACTTTGAGTGATAACCTAGATAAGTATCTTAGGATGACTCAAGACTTAGAAAGATGTAATGATAAGATAGGAGAAACTCACCAAGCTGTCTTGCTTCTTAATTCTTTACCCTCTCAGTTTGATAATTTTAAGGATGTGATTCAGTATAGTAATGAAACTTTGACTACACAAAAGATCATAGATTCTGTTACTGAGAAAAATGAAACCTTAAAAGTGTTTAGAACTAAAAATTCTGACAAAAAGACTGAGGTGAAAGCTGAGGCTCTTATGATGAATGATAAGAATAAGAAGAAGTTTAAGACCAAGAAAGAAAAAAGATATGAGCCTTCAAATTCTTCTGATAGTGATAAGAAGAGAAAGTGCTTCTACTGTAACAAAACTGGCCACTTTATTAAAGACTGTCATAAAAAGAAAAGAGATGAGTCTAATAAGGAAGGTCATGATAACTCTGCTTCTTTACTTGAGTCTCAGGATTATGAAAATTGTGAAGTGCTTATGTGTTGTGATTCCCCTGTTGATTATGACTGGATACTTGATTCTGGCTGCACTATGCATGCCACTCCTTACAAAAACTTCTTTAGCTCCTTAACTGAGTGTGATGGAGGGAAAGTTATGTTAGGAGACCACAGTGCTCTAGCTATTAAAGGATTAGGTAAAGTCCCTCTAACTATGTTTGATGGAAAGGTTAGGATTCTTCAAAATGTTAGGTGGGTTCTAGAATTAAGAAGGAATTTGTTATCTGAGTCAGTTTTTGATGACCTTAAGTGTCAAATTATTACTCATAATGGTATAAGGGAAGTCATCAGAAATGGGACAACTCTTATTAAGGGAATTAAAAGGGGTGGGTTGTATCGTGTTATAACTACACCTGAGTTAAATCTCTCCAAAATGGATAATAGTCTGACCTTAGACCAGACAAAAGCTTGGCACAACAGAATGGGACACATAGGTAATAAAGGCTTGAATTATCTGTATAAACATGGTTTAATTGATAAAAAACCAGTGGACTTAATTTTCTGTGAAGATTGTATTTTTGGAAAGAAAACTAATAATTCTTTTTCTAGATCTTCTTATGTAGCCAGCAAACCCCTGGAGTATGTGCACTCCGATTTGTGGGGTCCAGCTCAGGTAAGTACAGTAGGTGGTAAGAGGTATTTTATATCTTTTATTGATCACTACTCTAGGAAAGTGTGGATTTACTTATTAAAAACCAAGGATGAAGCATTCTCTGCCTTTAAGAACTGGAAATCTGCTGTAGAAAAACAATCTGACTTGAAACTAAAGTGCCTTAGAACAGATAATGGCCTTGAATTTTGTAATCACTTGTTTAATGATTTCTGTACTCAAGAAGGGGTCAAAAGACACTTAACAGTGCCTGGAACACCCCAACAAAATGGCACTGCAGAAAGAATGAATAGAACTTTATTAGAAAAGGCTAGATGCATGCTAATAAGTTCAGGATTAAAACATTCCTTGTGGGGAGAAGCTGTTACCACAGCTTCCTACCTCATAAATAGATCACCCTCTTCTGTTATTGAATTTAAAACTCCTCAAGAAATGTGGACTGGCAGAAAACCAAGTATATCTCATTTGAGACCATTTGGTTGTACTGCCTACTCACAAATTTCTCAAGGAAAATTAAAACCAAGAGCTCAGAAGTGTATAATGTTAGGTTACCCTGAGGAAGTAGAAGGGTATAAGTTGCTTATAATTCAACCTCATGGCTATAAAGTGATCTTGTCTAGGAGTGTAACATTTAATGAAAAAGATTTTCATTATAAAAACATTCTAACAACTGCATCCAAGAGTACAGGTACCAAAGAAGCAGAGAGTGTAGAAGTGGTGACAAGAAACCAATTCTACATACCAGAAGGACCAAGTGAAGTCCCAGGAGAGGAGGAGTTCGACCTAGGACATCCTTCCATGAGTCAGAATGAATCTGAAGAAGATTCAAGAGCAGCTGAACCAGACTCAAATAAAACCAACCTGGAAGCTGAGAGTGACACAAACAACAACCATCAACATTTAGGGGAAGGAATCAGGGAAGTATCCCCCTCTATCACTGATATTCCATTATATTCTGATGTTCACAATGATAACACTGTAGTGTCTGAGAATAATAATAACTCTAATAATGTGCATGACTTAAATGAATATCAATTAACCAGAGATAGAGCCCCCAGACTTAGAATTCCAAATAAAACATTCTCTGTGAATAATGCTGAGGTTGTGGCTATGTGTACTGGTCTTGTTGACTATGCTTTCATGACTGCTAATGTGATAAATAATAGCTATACCCCTGATACTTATGAGCAAGCTGCTAGGTGTTCTGAGTCTAAGAAATGGCTGAGTGCTATGAATGATGAAATAGACTCTATTATGACTAATAAAACTTGGACTTTAGTGCCCAAACCTGAAAATGCTAGGCTCATTGATTGTAAATGGATTTACAAAATAAAAGAGGGTAATAGTTCTAATGATCCTCCCAGATACAAAGCTAGGTTAGTAGCCAAAGGTTTTACCCAAAGAGAAGGCATAGATTACAATGACATATTTGCACCTGTGGTTAAATATAAGACAATGAGACTTTTGCTTGCTATGTGCACTGTGTTTGACTGGGAACTAGAACAAATGGATGTTAAGACTGCTTTCTTACATGGTGAATTGGATGAGACAATTTACATGAAACAACCTAAGGGTTTTATTGACATTAAAAATCCTGACCATGCTTGTTTATTAAAAAGGTCTATCTATGGGTTGAAACAATCACCTAGACAATGGAACTTAAAATTTGATGCTTGCATGAAACAATTTGGTTTTCACAGAAGCAGTTATGACATCTGTCTTTATTTTAAGGGTGTTAAGACTAGTTCTCCTTTGTATGTGCTTCTTTATGTGGATGACATTCTTCTTATCAGTAACTCTAAAGTTTTAATTTCTGGTGTTAAGAGAGACTTAAAGTTACACTTTGATATGAAGGACTTAGGTCTTGCCCAAATGATTCTAGGTGTTAGAATAGTTAGAGATAGGAAGAGTAAGCTCATGAGGTTATCTCAGACTGAGTATGTTCAGAAAGTTCTGGATAAATTCAGTATGGATAACTCAAAGTCTACCTCTATACCCTTAGGAGGGCATTTGGAGCTAAGTAAGAATAGTTGTCCTACTGATCCTAAAGAGATAGAGCAAATGTCTAGTGTGCCTTATGATGTGGCAGTGGGATCTGTAATGTATGCAATGTTGTGTACACGACCAGATCTTGCTTTTTCGATCAGTGTATTGAGCAGGTTCATGTCCAATCCAGGTAATGACCACTGGTTGGCTATGAAATATGCTCTAAGGTATATTAGTGGGACCAAAGACTTGTGTCTAGTGTATGGTGAGCATACAGCTAGGGATGAGTTATTTGGTTATGTGGATTCAGACTATGCTAGTAACAAAGACACTAGAAAGTCTACTACTTCCTACTTTTATACCTGGGCTGGGAATTGCATTTCCTGGAAGGCACAACAACAGTCAGTTGTGGCACTCTCCTCTACAGAGGCAGAGTACATAGCTGCTACTGAAGCGGCTAAAGAAGCCATATGGCTAACTGGGATATTGAATGAAATCCAGTGTGCCACTTATGTACCTGTTTTACACATGGATAGTCAGAGTGCCTTATACTTATGTAAAGACCCTGTTTATCATGAAAGGTCTAAACACATTGATGTGAGGCATCATTTTATTAGAGATCTGATTGAAAAGAAGCAAATAGTTGTTACTAAGATTAAGGGTGACTTAAATCCTGCAGATTTTGGTACTAAAATTGTTACAGCTGACAAGTTTGCATTTTGTAGGGACTTCCTGCATATTTGCAGCTGCCCATGATGGAGTGTGAGCCTTGGCCGACGATGGTAGATGTGCCAGAATTCACTCCTAGTTTAGTACGGTTGTGTGTTACAGTTAGAACTAGGCTGAGTAGGTTTCATGATAATCAAGAGGGCAAATTGTAATGGATGATTATCATGTTTGTTGATGATCAATCCTTATGTATTATGTTCAGATCATTATACGTAGTTCAGGTTTTGGGCTGCAATCTGTAAATGGGCTTAGTCCACTATTTGAAGCCCAGAAGCCTGCTGTGGCCCAGATGCTCGACCCGACCCGTCTGAGGTTGCTGGGGCTCCGCGTGTACTTGTTGGGCTGAGGTATATAAGCTCTCAACCCTTGTTTCTTCTCTCTTATCAGAATCATTCTCCTTCTCCGCCTCCATCTGTGAAAGAGAGCTTCTCCTAGGGTTGGGTTTTCCTGAGTGTTCTTGACTGTGGATCGAGAGCTTGATCTTGACAGAAGCAAAGCTTTTGCTTCTAGAGATAACTTCGAGTAGATTGTGTTCTTGCTTGAAGTTGGAGGCCTTTGACGAGTGGTGAAGCTTGCAGATGCTCGACGGGTTGAGGTCTGGAGGAGATCTGGTCACACGCGTGGTTTAGGGAGTTTCTCTTCTCTTGTTTTACAGATTCTTGTTGTCTCTGTTCTGTGTATTTGATCTGAACCTCGAGCTTTGCTCTCTTGTAAGATTGTGACCTACTTAGTGGATTTGGCCATCAATCTTGAGGCCACGGGGAATAGGCTGAGTCCGAACCTCGTTAACAACTCCTTGAGTCATTTACTTTCTGCATGCACTTCTTTATGCGAGTTTATGGTAATTAATCTGATTCGAATCTAGTTAATCTCACAAACATAAACGAATCCATAAACGAATCCATGAATATATATGTACTTTTAGTTACCTATGTGTATCTATAAGTGATTATGTGTGTAAGCGCATGGAACATAGTAATTCGTACTCCCTCCGTCCCTTTTTGTTTGTCCACACGTACGATTTTCGCGGGAATTAAGAAATTGTAGGAATATAATGATTATAGGAGAGAGAAAAGTATAAAGTGAATGGTTAGAAAAGAAAGGTAGAGAGAAAGAGTAGATAAGATTATAATTTGGGAGAGACAAAAAGTGAAAAGGTGGTAATTATAGGTTGATAGTAGGGATAAAATGAATAGAATAAAGTAACATAAATGGAATAGTGGACAAACAAAAGAGGACACCCGAAAATGAAAGTGAACAAACAAATAGGGACAGAGGAGTACATCAATCTATATGTCCCTAGATTTATTTTTATTTTTATTTTTGGAATATTTTCTGCATACAGAATAGGGGAGAAAATTTACTCACAAGATCACCAAAATGATTTTAGAACCTTAAAATAACTCTACTATTTATCCAAAAAGGACCAACTTAAACCTGCCATCTAAGAACATCTAAGGCCCAAAGGCGGTATGAAAAATTGCTCTCCCAGTATGTAGTCAAAGACAAAGAGTGTTCCTAGGTATTTAACCATAGAACTCTGTTTTGCTGATATTTTGGAGTCCTCAGTTTCCAGTTTCCTTCATTGATTGCTTCTTCATGTCTACCGTTTCCTCCAGAGTTGTCATCCTCCTCTGATAGATTTTCCAATTCCTCACCTTCCATATGTGGTAAACATAATTTGTGTCAAAGATCGTCTGAAGCTATAAATAGCTCCTCCTTGTGCTGTTGCATTATTCATACATCTAATGAAGCCAAGAATATCATTCCAATTGGTTCCTATTCCCAGCCAACTCTACATCAGTCTCATAACCTCAAAAGTGAAAGGGCAACTACTTAGCAGATGATCAGTTGTTTCAGCCTCTTGATTGAATAATTGACATGTTGGGTTCATCAAGATTCCCCATTGATTGAGCTTATAAAGTGTTGCCATGCTTTTATGCATCCCAAGCCATGTGATGAAACTATGGCGAGGCACAGAATATTTTCCCCAAACACAATGAAACCTTTAAACCTCTGCATTGTGCACAATCAAAGCATCATATACATTTTTATTACCATACTTGCCTGATTGCAGTCACATTAAATCAGTTAGTTCGCTCCTAGTCTTGAGGGTGAGAAGACAATCTTTAATTCTGACGATGGCTTTCCAGGAGCAACTGTCATCATCCGAGAGTGTAACTTCCCATATCACTCTTCTTCTAAGTTTGTTAGCCATAATCCAGGTTAGCCAGATACTCTGCTTTTTCTCAACAATATCGAAAATTGATCTGGCGATACAAGCATTATTCCATGAGAGTATTTCTTTAATTCACAACCCCCTGCTTTCCTTTCATGACAAGCCATTTTCCATGCTACAAGGAATTTCCTTTCCTTGTCCTTCCCAGTCCAGAGAAAACTCTTGGTGATCGATTCTATTTTTTGGATGACACCAATTGGGATTGCAAAGACATTGCACCAATATGTGCATAGACTAGATTAAAACAGATTGAATAAGTTTCAGCCGCCCCGCGTATGACAACGCTGTTGCTTGCCATGACAGAATTGTTGCAGTAATTTTATGAATTAACGGCTTGTATTCAGCGTTGGTGAGTCTATTTCCACTCATGGGAATGGTAGATCGCAAATTTGAAAGTTATATGAGCAATATCTTCCCTCTCAATTCTTCCTACGCCAGCAAAGTAAACATAAGACTTGTCATTATTGCACTTCAGACCTGAGATGTTACCAAACAGCTCCAGAGCCTTCTTCAAGATTCTCGCTGACTCCATATTTCAATTTGACTAAGAAGTAGCTGTTGAAGTTCATCAAATAAAAATAATTTAATAAGATAATTTATTAGGCTATTAAGGTGTCGAACTTCGTGAAATTGGATGCTTCATATAATATGAATTATTTATCCAATTAGCTAGATATAAAGTGTATACTCGCATGAACTCTATTTAAAAAGTATGAAATGTAGAATCCATGGAAAAACAAAGACATCAAATCTAGAATTCCAAAACAAAGACATCAACACTGATCTGCAAGAAGCAATCATGTCTTCTCAATCCATCTTAGCGAAATCTTATTGCAATAGTATCTGATTGACCCGAAATCCAATTTATCCGAAATCCGATTCAACCTGAAATGGAAAAACCCGACCCAACCGAAAACCGATTTAACCAAAACTTGACTCAACTAGAATCCGAAATAACCCAACCGATTTGACTTGATAACCGAACTTATTCGTATAATTAAAAACGCGACCCAAACCGATTTGACCCATTGTTCTATCATACTTGTAATTGACCCGTATCCGAAATTACCCGATACCGAAATAACCCACCCATATCCGAAATTAACCTAAACTGAAACAACCCGCCCGAATCGGATTGACCCAATGAAACTAAGATTTTGTCTTGGGGCCTAGATATATGAGTCCATCTAAAAGTGAAGAAATATTCTCAGTTTAGACATCATAGAGCCTTTTAAATTGGAGGAAGGTTCAAGTAAAACAAGAATTAGGGTGACACGAGTGTATCAATGAGAGGCGTTAGATTAGATTTGATTGACGGTTGGATGATGCACAAGATATTTACCAAATAGATATTAAAGAAAAAAGAAGATAATAAAAGATTTTATCAGTTACCAACAAAATAGAGAGAGAGTTGTTACCATAAAAATCGCATGTCTTCTCTCTCTTCGTCTTCTCTCTCTACGTTTATCGTCTTCTCTCTTTTCATTCTTCATTCTCATCAAACGATCTTCATCTTCTAATCTTGATTCAAGGTTTGTTCAATGAATATGGAAACAGGTTTGATTATTCTTCCTACATTTCTTACTCGATTTTGATTCCATTTATAATCTTAGTTTGTGTTGCATTCTCGATTTTTTTATTATGAATTAGCATGTTCGCACCATATTTTAGGGTTTATTTGTTCGAATCAAATTTAGTTTGTAAACCGACGAAACTTCGGTGATATTCAGTACAATCATCTGATATTCGTAAGAACAATGAGAATTTTTCATAGATATTCGTTAATGTTTCATCTAATATAATAAAAAAATCGCGAAGAGAGAAAATTAAAGACCTAGCATTAAATTCTCCACATTTTAATTGGTTAATTCACACTCCTTAATTCAATGCTGCTATTTTTTAATTGGTGATTTTTATACATTATAGATAGATGAATCATGATCCATAAAAACTTGAATATATGAAATTTTAATTAAAACTTACACTTTGCAAGATGATTATTTTCTTTTTCATAAAAATAAAAGAGATATTTTATATATCCTAACCTATTCAAACTTCAGTTTACTTATATAAACGGTGTTTAAATTCATATAACTTCAACATTTATATATATGTCGCTTTTCAAATAAGATGTAATTATTTATAAATAAAAAAGCAATTATTTTTTAAATTCTACTAAGAAGAATTAATCCAAAATCATATATAGTTGAAAATTATAAATAATGCAATATATAAACAACATATTCATAGCTTCAGACATTTGAATTAAATATTCACCTCTATTACCAATATCTTTTCTCACACGTAGCAAAAATAATGTTTTACATTCAGTGTTGAAGTGCTTTTATAATACACGTATGTCTAATGCAGCCCATTTTTACGAATCTTATACCTTTTTTTGGAGTTGCCCAACAAAAAGACGGTGCATTGCTTTGGACTAAAACAAAAGACACAAAACCATATTCTTCTCAAATTCCTTATTCTATTTTAGTTTTGAATTTCAAAATGGATTAATTTGATGACAAATCTCAAATTCGCTTTTTCCCTATCTTGCTCTTGAGTTATGTGAGTGAGTGATTTATGTTAATAGTTTTATTGGGTATAAATATACTAATGAATTAAGCATTGTTTCTTCAATGAGTGGGTGAATGTTTTTTTTGTTTGTAGTTTGATTATAAGTTGTATGTTTGATATTCTTTGTTATAGTTTGAATTATAAATTGGATGTTTGGTATTGAACCATACTGAAAAGTTCATCTTATATTATGATTTAACTTCTCATTTAGAATTATGGAGTCTTAAAGTCCACTAAAAAGATAAAGTGAATGATTTTTATAATCAAAATGGATTGTTATCTCCAACTAAAAAAATTATTTCCTTGGAGATTACTCAGAAGATGGTAAAAATTACAATTTTTTTTTACATAATATCAACCTAAATAAAATCAGCATTAATCCGATATCCAAATTATCTTTTCAGAGAAACACTAACAGGGCAAAAAAAACCCAAGGAAGAGCAATAAAAAAGACGATCAATCAAGGGCTTATAACTTTTTATATCATACAAAATGGCTTTTTCTATAAATTAGTAACACTTATATAAAATAATATAGACCCGCACGTAGCGCGGGCCCAAAAATGCTAGTACATATTACAAAACGCATTAATGTATTTACTATATTTGATATTCATGTACACCAATTTGATATTCAAACAAATTGTTTTGATGTTGTGTAGATATCGTTAATATTCTACTTCCTAGTTGTGTATTCATAAAACCGTGTGTCGTTCAGGTGATATTGGAAAGAAGAATTTTAGCGATGATGAAACCAAAAGAAATCTTTGGTAGCCGTAGAGATGATTTTGATGTATCTGATGATGAACATAATATATTGATGTATCCTCAACTTATTGTAGCTATGCATTACAATATCCTTGCATAGTATATGGATATTCATGGTGTTGTTATTTATTATTTGTTTGTAGATATTCAGTCACTATGTGTTTGAATGGCTAATCCACCATATTTTAGGATTTAATTTGAATTTGTGTGTTTGAAAGAAATTGCATTGATATTCATAAACACTCATCTACTATTCAAACGAACTCTTGTAATCTATCTATATATATAAAAATTGTTAAGTTTGATGAAGTAATGACAAGTGGTACTTATTTAATACATTGAATTTTTTTAAAGGTTAATGCATTCAGTTATTAATACATTAAAAAAATATCACATTTAATTAGGCTTCTACAATAGGCGTCTCACGTTTGTTCGTTTCTGTCAGTTGCTCTTCCTTTCATTTAATCTCTTAATTTGGGTTTTTTAGTTATGTTTTAAGTGTATGTTCGTATATTCCTTTCTGTATCGTATTTTCCTCATCGATTTTTATATGTTCCATGCGTATGTCTTTTTAGATTCTCCTTGGACATGTTAATTGTCTTTTGATATTCTCTTTCAACAGGTTATTATTATGTAGATAATGACTTTAAAATATCACTAATTAGTAATTATACCTTTCAGATTCCGTTACTAATCAATATGTTAAAAATTATATTATATTTATTTTAAACATCTATTTTTTATTAAAAGTGACAACATAAATACATATGTGAAAATAATACGAAATATATAAATACGATAAAATTAAATGTGTTAGGCTTGCGCGAAGCGCAGGGAATGTACTAGTATCCTAATATATTATAAATTTGGATGTTTGTGGTAATAAATTCCACTAAACATCATTAATAACAAGTCTAATGAATTTGAAGCTTTGAAATCTTTTTTGTTCGTTGGTTTAGATTGGGATTGGACTCGTTCTTTGTTTCAATTGGGCCTACAAAACAGTCATTCGTTTGTGAAGTTGGTTCGATAGGCCCATTCATTTGATTATTCTTCCACAAGATCGACCTACCACAACTTCCAGCCTCTTTTGTTTCTGTTTCTCGGGCATATGAAACGTTCCATCTCGCCTCCTTCGCTGTTTCACCCGATGGTCCGATGTTGTGCTGATTCTTGCGGTGATTCTGGGCTTCCATCTCCTTCTCCAATGAACCAAAATCACTTAAAATTTGATAAATGATTAAATATAACATATATGTTCATAATTAGGTCTCTTACCAACTGAAAAAAGGATATTTTAAAGTGGACAAATATGATATACAAAAATATATAAAAGTATAAAAATTCTACACTAACTATGAGAAAATATGAGAGATTGTAAAAAGTAAACAACTTATGTTGATTGGTTAATTTTATGTGTTTCAATTATATTTAAAATAAATAAATATTAATCTTCTCCAACCAAATATTTATCTCAAACACGCATCATTTCTCTATTCACTATTGGATAACCGATCAAATGATTGAAGTCGTTGTCGATACATATCAAACACGCGCGCGGTCCCTCATGCCTCTGTTAATTATATAACTACTCACTATTGAATAACCAATCAAATAATTATAATGGTCAGGATTATATTATTGCAATAATGTATAATATTGACAAACATATTCAAAAAATATTTTATTTTTCATCTAAATAAACCTGAAGCAAGACTTAGGACCCGCGCGTAGCGCGGGCATTAACAATCCAAGTTTCATATATATCCGTTACTATTGGGTAGATATTCATAAATGTATTAACTAATTTTTGTAAAACAGGAGACGACCTTATCATTTATTAGAGAAAGGGAAATTTATGAGATATTTGAAGAGATAAATAATTGGAAACAAATTTAATTTACAATCCCACAAAATCTGGACGTAGAATCGTTGCAGCTTGACAATAACTTTTTATTTTATTTTGTGTCAATTAAAATAAAATTTGGACCTTTAATTTTTTCTTCATCTAAAGATTGTAGTTGATACTCTCGTTTTACGCCAAGATCAATCATTCTATACATAAAAACTTAATGAAATTCAAACCAAATAAGTACGCAACTAAACAACTAGGTTCTCCAAATTATCAACTTCAATAATTGTATTAGTGATCACTAAAAAGGAGAAAACGTAAAGTTGGTTCAGGAATCCCCCAAAACCATAATTTTGGATTTTTGACCATTCATGTGTCCTATAAGGGCAGGCATGCAGCTCGAGCTCCTAGCAATACCTCCCTTTTTGTGATCCTTAGGACTAATAGAATGTGCCCTAGCCTTAAAGCTACTCTTCTTCAACATCTCCCTCATTGCTTGAGCTTGGCACAATACCGGATAAGTCCTTCCAAGATTATTGAACCTCATGCAATGACCCATATGATCTTCAAGTGCTTCCTCGACACTCTTTCCTCCACCCTTCTCCATCTCCTCCTTCACAGCCTCAGAGCAGAGTCCACATATCCACTTTCCTAAGTACTTTTCCTTTATCTTGCATTATATAATATCATTATATATGATAGGATAATAATGAAGTTTAAACTATGATCATATAAGGTAGCTATTGCATGTATGTGCTTGATTGCTTTGTAATTAACGTCATATATTATGATATTCACAATGATATATATATGCTTATAGTGCATGATATACATGTTATTTAGGGTATGCACATGATGTCAGCATGGTAATAAATCACTAATGCATGTTTTATATATATTTGTCAGTGAATGTGTGTCCCAATTCATATGAGATGATTTGGTCTTTATGCATCTAACGTTTTTTAGAGTTGTTGCAGGCTTTGGTCAATACTAATTAATTTATTTTAATTGGTTGTTTGACTACGAATGCCTATTCCTCTCAATTTGGATTATTTGTATTAAATACATCCCCTGATTTGTTTATTTGTTTAGTAGTATTGCTAATCAATCTTCTTTTGGTTTATTAGCTTGACTAACACG
Organism: Oxyria digyna; assembly: GCA_029168935.1. NCBI lineage: Eukaryota > Viridiplantae > Streptophyta > Magnoliopsida > Caryophyllales > Polygonaceae > Oxyria > Oxyria digyna. The sequence goes on along the minus strand of JAPVLV010000010.1, from coordinate 9,938,082 downwards.
CTTATTACAAGAAGACTTTGGTTCTGGTTGGTGACAACGGGTTCATTCCCGATGGTGTCCTAATTCAAAAAACAAGTGAGTCGACACCCCAAATTCAGTTTGGGGATGGTCTACCACTTGTGAACTTGCTCCCTATTAGGGTGAGTGAAGAAGTTCCAAATTCAGTTTGATATGATAAATTTTATTAGCATGTTCATAATCTATTAGTAGATTAATAGGCATGAACATGTTTTCAAAATATAAGTTTTGAAACATGACCAACGACAATGTTGCGGATGCTACCGCTAATACTAAGAGTGGTGAGTCCACACTCCAAATTCAGTTTGGAGATGGTCTGCCATCTGTGACTCTAGATCAGAATCAGGTTCAGAACCCTGAAACGAATACGGTCAATGACCAGCCTTTGGTCGATAACCAAGCTCGGGTCGTACCGAAACCGGTTGGACTGTCTCAAACAAGCCATCCGTTGGACTTGTCGGATGTTCAAATGCCCCATGTGAGGGTACCGGAAAGGTCGTACATGGCTAGCATTCCAAATGCATTTCATGCTGGAGTTCTGCCCGATAAGTTTGACGGGAAGGGATTCAGGATATGGTCTCAGAAGATGCATTTCTTCCTGAGCACGTTGAATCTGGACAAATATCTGAAAAAGGATAAGCCGATCATATCTCTGGATGATGCGGATGTAGAGAGGACAATCGAACCTCTAAGATAATTCACACTGATTTATGTGATTTAAAGTTTGTGCAAACTAGAGGAGGTAAAAATTATTTTGTGACCTTCATAGATGTTTTCACAAGATGTTTCTATGTTTGATTGTTACGTAGCAAAGATGAAGCTTTAGAAAAGTTCAAAGAGTACAAGTTGGAAGTTGAGAACCAACTTAGTAAAACGATCAAAATCGTAAGAAGTGATAGAGGAGGTGAGTATAGTGAACCTTTTAATGCGTTCTGTAGAGAACATGGCATTGTTCACCAAACTACCGCTCCTTATTTGCCAGAATCCAATAGAGTAGCGGAACGAAAGAACCGAACTCTAAAGGAAATGATGAATGCAATGTTGCAAGAATCCGGGTTAGCCCAGAACATGTGGGGGGAAGCGTTGCTTACCTCAAATTACATTCTCAACAAAATACCACATAAGGTGACTGGAAAGACGCCTTATGAGTTGTGGAAAGGTAACGTACCTTCGTACAAATACCTCAAAGTGTGGGGGTGCCTAGCAAAAGTAGCAGTACCACCTCCTAAAAAGGTCTCAATTAGACCAAAAATTGTTGATTGTATTTTCATCGGGTATGCACATAATAGTAGTGCATATCGTTTCTTGGTATACAAGTCAGATATACCGGATATACATGCTAATACAATAATGGAGTCAAGAAATGCATCTTTCTTTGAAAATGTGTTTCCTTGCAAGGATAAAGAATATCCTAAAAGGACTTGTGAACAACGAGATGCAAATGAATGTGTTCAAGAAGCAATCACTTCTATGCAAATAGTGAGCACTTCTGTCCAAGAAACATGAGAAGATAATGATGAACCTAGACGGAGCAAGAGAGCTCGAAAGGAAAAATCATTTGGCTCAGATTTCACAATGGCGTTTCTTCTAGAAAACGAACATCGAACGTTTAAAGAAGCCATTTCAATGCCAGACACACCTTCATGGAAGGAAGCAGTCAAAAGTGAAATAGACTCCATTATGCAAAATCATACATGGGAGTTAGCTGATTTACCCCCAGGAACAAAAGCGCTGGGATGTAAATGGATTTTCAAACGAAAGATGAAAACCGATGGCTCAATAGAGAAGTACAAGGCAGGCTTGTAGTACAAGGATTTAGACAAAAATAAGGTCTAGATTTCTTTGATACTTATTCACCGGTAACGAGAATTACTTCTATTCGAGTACTAATAGCGATTGCGGCTCTACGTAATCTAGAAATACATCAAATGGATGTAAAAACGGCCTTTCTAAACGGAGAGTTAGAAGAGGAAATTTATATGAAACAACCTGAGGGGTATGTTGTGTCTGGACAGGAACACAAAGTGTGTAGACTTGTGAAATCTTTATATGGATTAAAACAAGCACCTAAACAATGGCATGAGAAATTTGACAGTGTGATGATGTCAAATGGTTTCAATATAAATGAATGTGACAAATGTATTTATGTCAAAACAACTCCAAAAGGATATATCTTGTTGTGCCTATACGTTGATGACATGCTCATTATTGGTAGTAACAAAGATATGATCCAACAAACTAAGAACATGCTTAGTGGGAAGTTTGACATGAAAGATTTGGGACTAGCGGATGTGATTCTAGGAATAATAGTCATAAGACATTCTGAAGGAATCATTTTAACTCAAGATCATTACGCTGATAAGGTACTTGAACGTTTCAAGAAATACACAAGCGGTAGTGCAAAGAGTCCCGTAGACCCTCACCTCGACTTAAAGAAAAACTTGGGTGATGGCATATCTCAAGTAGAGTATGCAAGAGTGATTGGAAGTCTAATGTACTTAACAAATTGTACAAGACCAGATTTAGCACATGCGGTGAACGTTTTAAGTCGTTACACTAGTAATCCAGGACATGGTCACTGAAAAGGCATAACAAGGGTATTGAACTACTTGCGATATACTCGAAATTATGGATTACACTATGGACGATATCCAGCAGTGATGGAAGGCTATAGTGATGCTAATTGGATATCAGACTCCAAAAACTCAAAATCCACAAGCGGGTATGTTTTTACTCTAGGTGGTGCGGCTATATCCTGCAAATCCTCCAAACAAACTCTATTGGCTAGATCCACAATGGAATATGAATTCATTGCCTTGGACAAAGCAGCAGAAGAAGCAGAATGGCTTCGAAACTTTCTGGAGGATATACCAATGTGGGAAAAACCGGTGCCGGCTATGAGTCTCCATTGCGATAGTCAATCGACAATAGCTCGAGCACTAAGTTCAATGTATAATGGTAAGTCTCGTCATATTAAAAGATGACATAAAACCATAAGACAATTGCTCTCAAACGGAGTGATCAATGTTAATTACATCCGATCGGCTGACAACCTAGCGGATCCGTTTACTAAAGGTTTGTCTCGAGAGCAAGCTGTGAAATCATCAAGAGGAATGGGTTTAAAGCCTATGAAATAAGATGAAGTTTGATGGTAACCCTACTTACGTGATTGGAGATCCCAAGATGTAAGTTCAAAGGGACAACGAAATCAAGCTAAATCTAAAGAGCACTTGGAGATTAACATCTTCTCCCAGTTCCTAGGATCATAAAAGTGCGTTGGTAAACTATAGGTTAAGTCATAAAGTGATGGCTTTTAATGATTCCATAAGCTTTGAAAAGCAAAGTGAAGTATAATGGTATACTACTTATGGTAAAATCACCTTATGAGTGTGAAATGGGGCCGTTTCTGGGAGAATTAACCGAGGTTGACTTCTCTAAGCTCACTCATGAATAACCAGGGATGTTCAAGGCCAAAATGAACACAATCAGAGAACCTAGTTCTGTGAGAAGATGAAACTGTGTGATAGTTGTTGTCTAGGTTTACATCAAAGTCCGGGTGGTTCAAGACATCACATTCACTACCTGGTCGAGTAAATCCGATGGCTACTCACTATGGGTGGTTCAAAGCTGAAAAATGCTACCAACCCAAATGCAGTGATTCTTCGACCGTACTCTCAAAAGTCTTTTTGTCGAGTCGTTTTCACGTGTTTTAGAGTCATTTCTATTCATGTGGGGGATTGTTGGAACCGAATTTTCCGGGAACCGTTGGTGTCGGATAACGGGAAAGTTGGCTTCGTCTCCGCGAGCACTATTTAGTAGTATGCTCATACGTATAATTCGGGTTCCGTTTGAATGAGAAATGGAGGTCCAAAGTGGCTTACTTGAAGTGCACTAAGTGACAAATGTGGAGGTTTAAATTGATCAAATATTGCCATATCAAACTTGATTTGGTTTTGAATAGGTTGATCTTCCAAATAAGGTACCATATCAAACTTGATTTGGTTTTGAATAGGTTGATCTTCCAAATAAGGTTGGTCAAAGATTCGGTTTTAATGAGCTGCATTAAACCGGGATCCTCCTTGAAAGGCTATAAAAGGGAGCCTTCTCCTCCTCATTTCAATACACAATACGAACAACTGTTGAGCATTCCTATTCTCCTTCCCCCACAGTTTTTCAGTCTCTATTCATCTCTTTGTCTTCTCTTGTTCGAGTCTGAGAGTACACACAGTTCTAGAGTTCGTTGGCTTTTGTTCTTTGAGTTGTGCAAGTCAGAAGTGTAGCAGTTGTATCCTGGGATTTGGAACGCTGGTAACCGTCACACTACGGGGCGTTTTCAGAATTAAGGAAAGAGATTTCGTTCTCGACTCTGCTTAATTTCGACAGTACGGTTTGGTATTGTTACAATTGTTTTTCTCTTCTCCTTAATACTGATTTATTCTTGTATTTTATACATATTTATAAGTTGTAGAAAATAGGATTCCTACATATTCTTGGGTGCACTCCTCGTTCATCCCACAACACTCGCACTTTGCGTCCTCCACTTCTAATATGGGAGGGAGGGTGTTTGCCGATGAGATCTTGAGTAGCTCCTCTTCTATGTTGCTCAACTCAAACGATATGTCTGATATCGTTCTGTAAAGGTTTTCGGGAGAAAGCTTTGGAGGTTTGGTGAAACTCTTCGTTGTTGAGATTTTTGCAGAGTAGGGGTTAGAAATAGGTTCTCCATGTGGTGCCATTTCTATTTTTAGTTACAAGAGTTGGGACAAAAGAATAGATGTGTGGAAGGAATACTAGCTAGCTCAAATTTCTTTATGTAAAGGCTATGTTTCTCTCTATATTCTTTCAAGCTGCATAAAGGCTTATATATCATGATGCTGGAATCGAAAAAATCTTTCTTGTGGATAGTGGTATTGAAGGTTCATGATTGATGAATAATAACCACATAATAGAGATCATCACGAGACTTGAGACATTTTTTCACGAAGAGGAAGAAGTATATATGTCAACTTGATTTAAGTATAATTTGTGTGCAGTTGTGTGTCTTTTTCTTATATGCAAAATTGCTTCATTCTCTTATGAAAAACTTTAATTTTATTAGTTTACTGTTCTTATATTCAATACACGTCTCTTGCGATGATTGTTGTATTGCTGCTTGTTTTCTTAGAAGTTTAGAATGCACTTATATGACAGCCCATTAGAAAAAGGATAACGAATATAATTAAATAATAGTTTTTGTGATCGCTATAGTGTGTCTATCGGTATATGCTTTTCATAGGAAGATTTCAATTTTAGGTGGATTATTGTGATATAATAGAACATATACTATTGGACTGTTGTAAGTTTCTTTTGTTGAGTGTATGTTAAATTATGAAAGGATTAGGTGAATGTTAGGAGAGTGGTGAATTGGTTGTTTGGGTGAGACTTAATCAAGTAGAGGGTTGTCGAAGCTCCTTTAGCCTAGTGATAGATGCTCTAGCTTTTTGTCCGCAAAATAGGGCTTTGAACCCCGGGATCAGCATGACCCCCTCAAATTTATGTGAGTATGGGGAGGGTCCCGCCTGTTAGAAGGAATAAAGTAGAGATTCTGAAAAGGTAACATGAATGTTCGGATGAAATCCAATAGATAGATGGGGATCGGGATCGAAGTATGAGTGAATACATAGTTGATCTTTGGATAAGCTGAGTATAAACCGAATGAGATTCATCCCAAATTAAACTATATGATTGATAGGGGAAATAATCTATGCGTTTATATACTAGGTGCTTCTGTAAGTGCGACAAAGTGACTAGCCTATGACACTTGAAACCCATGTTTAGTGTAACGAGATGGCTGATTTGTGACACTTGGAATCTAGGATTGAAAATTATGAGCAATAGCTAATGAGGAGCCGAAATAGGTGAGAAGAATATACGAACAAATCCAAAAGAGTGGAGGCCAAAGCATGGATGAGGATAGAGTGTCACGAATAAATCTACGTTAATTTATGAATTAATCACTTTTATTTCTCGATTTCATATATGAATAGATTCCAACATAGTACTAGACCTAGTTTAAACACAACAACTTAGCGTGAAAACTAGAAAATATTAATTTCCATAAATAGAGAGTGCGTATATACAATCGAAAGAATGTCCCAGATGGACTCTAGTAAGTCTTGTGATGTAGGGCTAATTGGGCCTATAGCTAAAAGGACTGTAGGAGAAATTTGTTAGGCTATTTGTTTTTTTTAATATTTAAATTTGTTATTATAAATAATTATCACAATTTAAATTTAACAAATTTTATTGTGGTCCACCAACTAATACAACAAATATTCATGTACTTTAATTTGAATAATTTTTTTATTTGTTAAAAATTCTCGAGGTCCTAAAATACCGCTTTTTGCAAAATAAGAAATAAAATATAAGTTCATTCGTGTCAAAGCAAATTAACATCATTAAAATATCTTCATTGTATATTTTTATTTTGTATATTAATAATATTTCATATTAGTTCTTAGGATAGGTCATAATATATAGGCGAATTTGCATGGGTACTCCACTTTAAAAAAAAAGTTGTACAAATAGTCCATTAGTTATCAAATTGCAAGGGATGCCTTTTAGGGTATTTTTGCCATTAATTTGTTAATATTTTTTATTTTCTTTAAAAATAAAATAATATTATTTTAATAAAACGAAAATATAAAATATTAATTTCTTTAATTTATAAAAAATATTTTGTGAAATGGTTGAAAACATTAATTGAAAGATAAAAAAAGATTACACAATTTTATTTAATAAGTAACTAAAAGATAGAAAGTAACATTTTTTTGATGATATGTACATAAATTTCTTTTATCGTTCTTATTGATTTCATTGTTACTCTCGTTTAACTTAATATTCATTTATGATTCCGACTTAAAATTTTAATTCCTGTCAGGTAACATATTTCATCATGTCAAAGCAAAATGATCCTTGACACCAGTCAACCCATAAACTTGGTTAATAATCAAGAACAAGAATGACATGCGAGACAAATTGAAAATCTAACACATGCCAAATTGACTAGGAGGAAGCACAACTTCTTTTCCTAAAAAATCCATTGATGATCCGCTCTTAAAGAAGTAATCAGTTGTTTTTTCTAGTCATACTTGTATTGTTTACCTGTCACCATAATCTTGATTTAGTGATGAGTTAATCTTCTTCACACTTCCATCTTTTATCTCTAAGATAAGATAAAATTATAAAAAGATAATACAAACTGATTAATTTTTTTTTTACATAAAGATAATTAAAAGATAGAAAGTAAAGATCTTGCGAAGATATGTATATAATTTATTTTTTATCATTCTTTGTTAATTTCATCATTACTCTCGTTTAATATAATTTAAAACTCGTTCATAATTTATGTTTTGTTCTCATCTGATCTCCATTAAAGGATACATGAATGAAAATTTGGGTTCTTGTCACTACTCATATTTTGTTCTGTCACATTCAAAGGTTTGTAATTCTTTCTACCCAAAAAAAAAAAAGGTTTGTAATTCAAACAACACATGCCAAATTGACTATACAGTCGCACTAAAGTAATCAGTTTTGTCCTGTCATCCTTATATTTTTTACCTATCACCAAAATTTATTGTTTTCGTGTAATAAGATAGTTTACCTAAAGTTTCACCACAAGAGAACAACTAAACAGTTACAAATCTAATTTGGTGGACCAAACAACACCAAATTGATCATCGAGCGATAGCAGCAATACTTTTACGTTTTAACTCTTCATAGATTCAGATTAACAAAGAAGAAAATCAGTATCACCCAAGCGTACAGTTTGATGTAGTTGTAATGAAAAATGGCAAGGAAATTAAGGTTTAATGAAAATTGGCAAGCAATCAGTATCACCCATGTCTCTTTATCATTACTGTGTGTGGAAAGATTTAATTTTTAGGATCTATGATAATTGATGCAATACTGCATTCATGGCAATTTCATTTCAATGCCAAACGGGGAATTTGGAAACGACAGCAAAAACCTAATTTCAAATCAATGAAAAGCTCCTTAGAATAATTTAAGTTAGAGACAAACTTGGAGGCTAGAGCAGAGGGGAAAACGAATTTGTGTGAGCGTTTCGATTTTAGGGTTTAAGAGACTTGCAATGGTGATCATAGATATCTCTGCCTCCACTCTATCGAACCAGAGAAATGAAGAATGATTTGGGAAGAGGAGAAATTTTAGGGTTCATGAGAGGAAGAGGAAGAACAACAATCGAGAGGAAGAGGAAGAGCTAGATCGATAGGAAGATCCAGAGAATTTTTTAGGGTTTAAATCTTTTTGTTTTGTTTTCAATTATTAGTTTTAAGTTTTTAATTTTATTATTTTATTATTATCTGTTAATTTTTAAATGAATAAAATTCGTTTTTGAAAAAGGATAATTTTTGAAATTTGGACATAGTTTGCAATTACTATAGGCATTTTTCAAAAAACAATTGGGCATATATACAACATTAAAAAATTAGAGGTATTTTTGCAAAGTATATTAAAAAAAGGGGATATCTACTACTATTTTCTCTAATATTTATAAAATCATATGTTATATTATAATATTTGAATTTTATACTATAGCCACGCAAAAACACATTAACTAAGAGCTATAGCCACGCAAAAACACATTAACTAAGAACTATAGCCACGCAAAAAACACATCAACTAATTTAATTAATCTCACGAGCACTGAAATATACTCCGTAGAAGGCAAATTTATTGAGGAAAAGACAAGATCGAAGAGCTTATATTAATAATTCGAGAGAAGAGATCACGAGAAAGAAGTATATAGTTAAGAAGAAGAAACGCTCGACCATGCATTACAACGTAACCTGACATATCGATATTCTTCTATACTTTAGTCTATACGTGAATATATAATATAACTTGTGTGGTTGTTACATTGTGTTGTCTATGTTTGTAGCATAACCACCACAAAATTCATTTGTTCGTAGATGTGGTATATCATTTTTTTATCACATTAAATTATTAATGAATTATCGTAAATATAACTAGGGGAATAATCCAACATGTTTTTAGGAAGTAACCTAGCAACCTTTTATGTTCATGACACTTGTCATGTTCACGATTATCTTTATAAAATGTTCACTCATTTGAGTCAAAATGTTCATCGATTTTCCAAACATGCATTTTCATTAATTTTATTTTTCGTTAATTGAGTTTTCGGTGTGAGGATGTCATGAACATTTTGCGTTCAGAGCCATGAACATTTAAATTCAGAGTCATGAACATTCATGTTCAGTGCCACGAACATGAGTGTAGATTGTGTTTATTACATTTATTTTCTTTGATCATATCTATACATATACTAAAACATAACGTTGTTTTGCCACATGTCGCCCTTACGTTCAATTGACTTATGTGTCGACCTCTAAGCTATGATACATCATCCACCATGTCATCCTCCACATCATCCAACTTTATATTTTAATATATATCTTTGAATTAAATAAGTAAAAAAATCAAAAAGATATCTAATAGGTTATATAACAAAAAAAAATATCGATTTTTATCTTTTATCATATCATATCTTTATCTTATATATATAACGCTCCGGTAAGACCATTCTTATAGTGAAACGGAGTTGACGAGTATAGAGCGTTGGATGAGAAGTAGATGGAAGACTGATATTAAGTGCAATATAATAAAAGGAAATAGGAAAAAATTACCAAATATATCATCCTAATTTTACGCTTCAATATTGTTTTAACGATCTTCTCTCTCTTCAAGCCCAACTCACGATCTTCTCTCTCTCTCTTCTTTCTTCTCTCTCGATCTTCTCCCTTGCAGAGGGCTTCTCTTGCGTTTTTCTCCTTGGCAATTCCATATCTTGTTTGATTCATACATCAACACACAAATCTCCGTGGAAGAAGGTTAGTTTCAAGATTTTTCATTTAGATATGCGAATTCGTAAAATAGATATGTTATTCCGCAGCCTCGCTATGCAGTAGCTACGTTAGGGTTTCACATGATATCTGTTATGCATTAATTAAGTTGTCATATGCCTTTCTGTTTCGTCGTTATGCAATCGGATTTACTAGATATGCACTAGATCTGCTGTTAAGTTTTCGTATGCAATGCTAGTTTACAGAGGGCTTGAAAATTGGGTTCTTCTCCTTGGCAATTTCATATCTTGTTTGATTGATACAACAGCATACAAATCTCCATGGAAGAAGGTTAGATTCAAGTCGTTTCATTCTGATATGCGAATTCGTAAAATCGATATGCAATTCCGCATGCTCGTTATGCAGTAGATAATTAGGGTTACGAATTTTTGAGGCGTTATGCATTAATTAAGTTGTCGTATGCTTTTCTTTTTCGACGTTATGCAACCTGATTTACTAGATATGCATTGTATCTGATGAACGATTTTCAATTTTTTTCCCCTCTCAAATCGTATGATCAACAAAAGGAGACCTTATGTGACTAGGGTTTGATTTAATTTGACTTTGATGTATTAGATTCATTAAAATTCACTAGGGTTTGATGTAATTGAACAACCTATTCGCCCTTATGCGAACTCGCTAAGGCTTGCTAGGGTTCGCTAGGGTTTAATTCTGATATGCAAACTCGCATAAAGGATATGCATATTCCATTCTCCGTTATGCAGTAGCATTTTAGGGTTTCGAATTTTGAGGCGTTATGCAGTAATTAAGTTGTCATATGCGTTTTTTTTTTCACTGTTATGCAGTAATATTTACATGATATGCACTATATCTGTTAAATTGCTATCATCATTTATTTTTTTAATTGAACGATCTATTGAATTTCACTTGGGTTTCCTATAATCAATATGCAATATATAATCGTCATTATGCAGTAGCTATTTAGGGTTTCAAATAATTTTTGTTATGCAGTATTTATTGAATCATATGCGTTTTTTTTCACCGTTATGAATCGGATTTACATGATATGCACTAGGTGTACGCGTTGATTTGCTATCAATATTTATCGCCTCTCAAATCGTATGCCCTATGGAATTTCATTATGTTTCTCCACGGTTTTATTATGATACGCGATAACAATAAATCAATATGCAATTCATAATCATCGTTATGCAGTAGTTATGATGGCTTTTGCCCCTAAATTCTTTTTTGCTGTTATGCAATCTGATTTATTTGATATGCAATTGTTGTTAAAGGATGTGCACTAACTGTTCATTGATATGCACAAAACTGATTCAGGTATGCAAAAGAACTCAATTGATGATGTGATCTATTCTTCCTTAATGTACACCTTTTTAGTTGATATGCACAATGCATGTTCAAATATGCAAAAGAACCAAGATGATGATGTGATGTAATCTTCCTCAGATGACGTTTTTGATATTTCAAATCATGGTTTGACAGATGTAGGATTTTTATTATTCGGTCGCTGAAGATAGAAACAAAAAGCATTGGGTTTCTCATGACAAGTGATATTGTAGAGAATCATTTAGTTGATGTTATTATGCAATTTAATTTTTGGAGATATTGGAATTAGAGTTAATTTTTGATATTACGTAAACTTGGGTTTAAGAGATATTGAATTTTATATACAGTTTAGCTTAAGAGATAAGTGTTGATGTGTTTTCCAAATCCGTATGTGTTGCATATCAAGTTTCTAGTTGATTGTTTTTGGTAAAATCAAGTTTCTAGCTGATATGCAACACATATGTATAGATATGCACCAAATCCGTAGCAATATGCACTAAATCTGTATAGATATGCACCAAATCTGTATAGATATGAACCAAATTCGTAGCGATATGCACTAAATCTGTATAGATATGCACCAAATCTGGAACAATATGCACCAAATTACCAAATCTGGAACAATATGCACCAAATATGTAGCTTAAAATGATGAATAACGATTTGGTGCATATCACTACATATTTGATGCATATTGCTACTGATTTAATGCATAACAATACAGATTTAGTGCATATCGTTATTCATCAAATTCATCATATTAAGAATGCACTTCAAAAACACTACATACGATTTGCATAATGAAAAAAGTAGTGTGCATATCACACACAAACAAGTGAATTTCAACCCACTATATATGAATATTATACTCATACAGCTGCATATCATATATATAAGTATAATGAAAATGACCCCAAACAACATTTTCAATTCACAAGTACAAATTCTTTGTCATATAGCACAAGGAATATTTGGTCGTTGAGCTCTATTTCCGGTTGCAATTAGTATGTGTTTAGCCGTAAATGACACCTTAGTGCCATCAAACTGTGTCAACTGAGCTTCATTAGGACCTACTACAGTCCCCTCTCCTTCATACAATTTGACTCCAGCACTTGACAACAACTGCTTGCAAAAACCATTTAGTGTGTGTATTTCTTCGACATGCATTCAGGAAAATTGTATGTAAAGAAAGTGTAAGTTATGTACCAATATGAACACTAAAAAACTTATGTGGAAAGTGCTAAAATACAATAAAAGCAGTAAACATGATAGACAGTAATACACTAGCAATCGACCTTCTTTTGTAGAAGATCTTTCCAATTGAAGTCAATTTTCTCATTCAACTCCCAACCATAGCTCCTTGCATCCTGGAAAATCACAATAATTAAGGAGAAGATTTACGTCAAATACCATTCAAATTTCTTGCATACTACTCTTGAATAGCAAAACTAGATACACAAACTAAAAGTAGAGCACTAAAGAAAATTTTACAAGAGAAGGCAACAATAATAATTTGTTGCTTTAAAATCAAACATTTTTTAGTTCAGATAAAGTCATAACTTTATCTGAACCGTTCTCACCTGAACCGGTTTCTATATATATATATATATATATGTATTCCTTTTGATGCTTATCTGGAATGTATATTCTTTTCATAATGTTATGTCTTTATCTTTGCAGGAAGAAGTTACATTTTAGGAAAACGGAAGACTAGCCGCACTCCTGCAAGTATATTGAATTCTAAACTTGTCAAGTCTGCATTTCAAGATGAACACAACAACATCAATGATGTACCTTCTCCTCCTCCTCCAGTTACTGGTCTCTCTTCTCCCAACTTGCAGAGTGCCATAGTTATTAGGAGTAGTCCTAGGCTTAACCTTCTCAAAGCATCAGTTTCTCAAGAGTCAATACCTTCTCCTCCTCAAGTTCCTGTTGTTTCTTCTCCTAAGTTGCAGAAGACATGTAAGGATAAGGAGGCTGGCATTGTTATTAGGAATAGTCCTAGGCTTAAAGTTCCCAGAAAAACAGTTGCTAAGGATGCAATTATGGGTAAAGGAAAAGCTAAAGTGACATATGCAGATTCACCTGATAACAGTTCTTATTCAGATGAAGATCCTGAGTTGAAGAGAGCATTGGATATAAGCAGATATCTGGCTCATAACCAGCAACCAGCTCTCATATCTCACGATGGTCGCACTGTTGTTAGGAAAAAAGTTATGGGCGCCATGAAGTCTCATTTTGATACCCTCTCTTCTAGGAACTCCCCCAAGGCTTTGTTTATCGCTCTTAAAAAGCTGTCTGAAGATCAGAAGAAGGTTGTTATTGATATTGTATTTGGTAGCATCCTTGACTGGAACATTCAAACTTTGCCTAGAAATCTATCTCAATTTGTTGTTCAGAGTTTTGAAGCTGGGGATTGTTCTCTGAAATTGAGTTCTTTAGGTAAAGAAATACTTCTAGTAGTTGCAGATGTCAAAAGGGTTTTTGGGCTTCCTGATTGTGGTGTTCCAATAGTTCTTCCAAGTAGAGTTCACAATTTTAACTTATTAGCTGAGTTTAGGGCACAGTATCGGGAGCCTTCCAACAGTACAACTTTGAAGCCCTCAAAAATATGCAAGAAAATTGTGGATTCTGATGCTGGTGATGATATGTTCAAAAGGAACTTCATTATGCTGTTTTACACTTTAGTGATTGAAAGCCAAGGTTGTGGAGTCATGAGCATGAGACCATTGGATTTGTTGGATGATGTTTCAAAGATCAAAGACTATAACTGGTGCCAATTAATCTTCGATTTGGCCATTAAACATAAGGTGCAGTGGTCGCTTTGCTCGAAGTCCGAGTTTAGAGGTCTAGTGCTATTTCTTTTGGTATGGTTTCCCGAATTGCATACTTAGTGATTTCTGATTTGAATACTTACTTATTGCCTATAAATGATTCCTATATTAATTTCATAATTTATTTGCATTTTTGTAGCTGTGTTATGTTGATAGAGTTATGGTTCTCAACAAACCTGTTCCAAGGGATCTTCCTCTGATCAAAGTGTGGACAACTTCAATGTTGAAATCCATAGAGGTTGATGAGATGCTTGTTGGTGCGTTTGGGAAGGGCAAAATTCTACCTGTTTCTGAGCCTGCTTTGCAACCAGAAACTACTCAGCCTCCATTGCAACCAGAAACTTCTTGCCCCATTCCTAAAGAGTGTCTTGGTGATGGAACCATTCCTGTATGTTTTTGTTTTATATTTTTTTAGTTGTTATCCCTTTTTTGCCTTGATTTTATAATCTAAGTATCTTTGTTCTTGTTTTCAGGATTTTGTTCTTCAGCAATATAATGTTGTTCGTCAAATTGCTAACAATATTCGTGAATTCTACAACAACATTGAAATTGCTCCAGTAGAACATGCTCATAATACTTTCTTCAAGAAAGTCAATGAAGAATGCACTCGGCTTTTGAAGATAAAGCTTCCAACAACTGTCCCTGGAGATGATGTTGATGCTTCTGGAAATTTAGATGACAGTGATGAGCGCTTTTGGTCTGATCCGATTGTCTTTGATATGATTGAAGAAGTAGAGAAAGTTATTGCTGGTGAGAAGAAAGTTACAGAGCATGTACCCATGCCTACTGGTGTTTCATCTTTCTTCTTCATTACTTTTTCGTTTATTATATTGTTTCATATGTATTTATTCCTGATTTTTATTCTGTTTCTTTCCATTACAGATGTCGGTCCCAGTAATTCTTTTAATGACACAGTTTTTCACGATGCTGTCAATGATTCTTTTGAAGTTCCACTTGAGCAACCAACTAATGTTTTTGATGTTTCAATGGATCAAGCTCTATTATCCCCAACCTCTGTCAAACTTGGAGAATCTGAAGTTTCAGAAGTATCAGTTATTCCTTCAGAAGGTGGAGATTCAGAAGTTCCAGTGGAACAATCTGCAGTAGCATCCACTCTTGGACAATCTGCAGTAGCATCGTCTCTTGAACAATCTGTAGTAGTTGTGGGTACAGTGGCAGACTGTGAACAATCTGATCCAAGTAACAGTGGACTTGAAACAAATTTTATTGATTTAACAATTGATAAATGTTCAATGACATCTCTACCTTCTACAGAAGCAGCATCTAATGTTTCCTTACTTGTTGGTATGAAAAGTTTAGTTAATTAATTTTAGCCTACTTTATTTATGAATTGCCTACCTTAATGATTTTTCTTTGTTGTATTTGCAGATGCTAAAGATAAGGAGAAGAAGAAAAAAATGCCTAGGTTCAGTGGTTTGGTTCCTCGCCGCAGTCCCCGTTTTACTCTTAATGGTGAAGGTAATTCCATTAATGATCCTATTACAGTATTGCTGGACAGCCCTCCTTTAGAAATTTGTGCACCGGTTTCCACTGTTTCTTCATCATTTGTTTCTGCAAAATCAGTGTATGATTCTGAAAAATCAAATCTTGCACCAATTAATATGGGATTAAGCCCTTCTGCTTTCCAGTTTTGCACAATCCCACCAGCTTTTACTGTTCAGGTAATAGTTGCTTTTAATGACCCTGTGTAGTTTTCTGTTTGGTTTTATATATTCTATTTATTAATGTTTTTATAGTGTATGCCTCAGGTTCCTTTTCATACAGTGTCTCAACCTGCATCAAATTCTGTAAATCCTGTTGCCCCAAAACTATATCATCGAGCTACTTGGGTATTTGATTCAAGTTACACTTATCATATTTTTGATTCATTTTTTTTATGTTGTCTAACATTTTATTTTATTTTTTAGTCAACTGGAGGAAATTTTCCTTCTCAGCGCACAATGCGTCCTCCTCAAAGCTTAAATGATAGGTTTCGTTATAACATGGCAGCAATGAGAGCTCCTAGAATTAGCGAGACAAGAAAATCTCCATGGTTGGAAAGACATATTTATCCAGATGTGAAACCTAATGTCAAAGAACGTTGTCTGTTTCAATGGGTTTCTCAGGATAGGAATGAAAAGTAAGTAAAAATATTTGTTATATTGGTTTTGTATCAGTTTTGGGAGTTATATGGATTGGATTTGATGTTTACTTGGGACTGCATACTAGTTTAATTGTGAACTACATACTAGTTCAATTGTGAACTACATACTAGTTTGAATTGTGAAGTGCATACTAGTTTGATTTGTGAAGTGCATACTAGTTTGAGTTGTGATGCAATGTTTTGTTCTTGCAAGGAAGTCATATCTAGTCATGCATACTAGTTAGTTTTGTATTATTTTTGGGAATTATCTGGATTGGATTTGATGTTTACTTGGGACTGCATACTAGTTTAATTGTGAACTGCATACTAGTTGAATTGTGATGCAATGTTTTGTTCTTGCAGGGAAGTCATATTCAGTCATGCTGAATTAAAGCTTACTTGTCGTGATTTTCATACATTCTGTCAAGCTCGCTTCTACAGTGTTGACACTAAGATTGTTGATGTGTGGGCCCGAGTATTAAACTTTGAAGAGTTAAAGAGATGTGAAACCAGTATCTATAGATTCTTGGCAAGCACAAAAGTTTGTGTAAGTGCCTCTATATATGTTGTTTGCATGTCTGAACATTTGTTTTATAATGTATTTTTATATTTGCATAATTTTTTAGGATGCAAGTATCCAGCAAGTTACAGTCACTGATCCTGATGCTATGACTGTCCTTTTTGAAAAGCAAATGCGCATTGAGTTTGTGAATTTGAAACTTGGTGTTTACCCTCTGGACTTTGGCTTGGTATGTATGTTATTTCTGTTGTTTCCTTTTATTTTTCCTTATTTCAATGTTAACCTTCTTAATGTTAACTTTCTGTTTTTCCTCCCAACATAGTTTGTATTTCCCATTAGCACAGGGGAGCATATCTTTGTTGTTACAGTTAACATGAAGACCAAGAAGTGTGAATTGCTGGATCCCTGTACCAATCCAAAATTCAATCACACCTGCTTTGTTGAACAACTGGTAAGATATTTTGATTGTATTTTTTATTTTTTCAAGAGTTTTTTCTAACTGCTATTTGTTATTCTTTTTCAGAAAACTATTTTTGCACTATACTTCAAACGTTTAAGTTTGCCTACCGAATCTGAAATGATTTCGAATATGAAAATTTCAAAGCCTCGTCTTCCCATTTATGGAGGGATAGAAAACAAAGATTTGGCCTTCTTTGCCATGTACAACATGGACACATACATGGGATCTGGCTTAAAGGATTGGAAGTACAGGTTGATTAACAACAATGCAAGCCATATTACCACCTTGAAGATCAGGTACCTGAACAAGATTGTCAATACATGTCCTCCAAATGACAAGAAGATGGCGAACATTGTACAAGGAAAGTGTATCACCTCTGTGAAGTTAGATTTGGAATGAAAACTGTAACTGTGAAACTATGCATCAACTTTCTGGAACTCTCTAGCTATTGCTGTCTGAACCGTCTAAGTAGATCTGCATACACTTGTCTTCACTTTTGAATTTCATTTTATGTTGTTTCAGGATTGCATATGAAGTCATATTTTGAACTGGATATGTGTTTTCATGATTGCTTATGAATCGGTTGTTTCTTGCATACATACTGTTTTTAGTACTGCTTCTTTTCTGTTCGTTTTTCCTATTTTCTTGTTTGTTTATTATTTTTTGATCATTCAAACAACTTGTTCATCATAAAAGAAAGCAATTTTAACAAACTTGCATATGTGAATGTCTTGTAAAATTTTCATGTATATCTGGATGCACCTGATATGCATTTCCCAGGAACACTTGTGTGCATCTATTTGAAGCAACCTAGTTGCTTCCAGAGTCATCCATGTTTTAATTTCTTATGTACAAAATATAACAAATGCAAATATTTGGTTATGCAATTCTTAAACACATAATGAGTTTCCATAATTTTGATTCCAAAATGTGGAACTCCTAGTCACCAAAGTGTTTCTTAGTTGCAACACAACTACTACATAGTCACACCAATATAAAGTTTTCATAACAAAATAACAACTCAAATCCTTCCATCTTCTCCATCATTTCTACATATCATAGACAATTGCTACATTGTAGATAGCTTGATCCGCGTCCTTCAATTCAAATATGGCTATATCACCTACTTTCAAATCATTGTCGTTCACAAAAGTTCTCCAGCCTTTCCCAAACATGTATCTCCCACCAGGCCTCTTCAAAGCAACTTTTGTGTCCTTGTTATCCTTGTGTAGTTTGATTTCTTGGATAGTTGGAGAGATTAAATATTCATCACCGTGATTTTGAGGAACAATCTGCATTTATTCATATGAAATTTGAACATTAGTAATCCAATACATTGTAGTGTTAAAAGTTGGTATATAGTATATTACCAAACGACAGTCGCCTTGCACATATGTTTTAGTCATTTTAACCACAAATGTCTTGTCTACATCCATGTCTCTATTAATCATTTGATAGGCTAAATCCTTCAAATCAACTGGTTCTTGTGGTTGTAGTGGTTGTTGTTGTTGTTCTGGATGGTGAGGTGGTGGTGCCATAGCTTCATCTTCTGATTCTGATTCTCCCAATTCACTTTCTGTATTTCCCCATTCTGATTCTTCTTCATCATTTTCTTGCATGCCAGTCCTGTCATCACTATCTCCAATTTGTATTGGGTTCATCTATGTTCCTGATCTGTTGTTTGAGCTTGAATCATCATACATGCTATCATCTGAAGATTCGTCTGAGACCAAATTCATATAATCCCTTCTAGCCATCTGTCCCATAGACATGAAATTCAATTTCCTCCACAGATATTTTCCTAATTTTTTTACTAAAAATTATACAATATTGCTCCAGATTTGAAGGTAAAATAGAAGAATCTGAAGATTCTTCTATTTTTCCTTCTTGTTTTTACAGAATCATACAAAAATGCTATCAGATCTAACATGCAACTCTTTTAGCCCCTTCTTGTGTTTACAGAATCAAAGCTATGTCCATTAATCTTACTTTCAAATGTAAAAACCATTATTCGATTTTGTGTTCAGTAACCTTTTTGTTGCACTGCCTTTCCTTGCTTGAGAGCTGAATCCTTGAATATTTTTGTTGGTTTCTCTCGAACTCTCTTTATGAGATGTATTTGAATGCAGTTCTCCAAGCTAGTTTGCCCTACTTTCTTTGTATTTATATCCAATGTTGAGGTTGGATTTGAAATTAAACCTTCATTTCTTAGTTTTGTTGCTATCACACTGATCATATTCTTTTTTTTTGTGGTGGTTATTAATTTTTAGTTGCAAGTCGCTTGAAAAAATTGGGCAGGAGAAACATGTTCTTTCCCAAGTTAATGTTGAAGATTTCGATACTGATCGTCTTTCTCAAGCCCAGAAGGTTGTTACTGGTGTTTTCTTCCATCTATGCATTGACAACGATAATGCTGGTGCCATATATCGAAAGGGATTTGTAAGTTTTTTATTATTACATAAGTTTTTGTAAATATCTTTGGAAACCCTGATAATTTAATGGCACAATTTTTTTTTTGTTACTTGTGTTGTCTTTTGTATGCAGGATCATTTCTTCCGTGATTTCAACTATGACCAAGGATTGGAAATGCTTGAAAGGGTTGCTAATTTAGGTCATATGCAAGCAAGATATCTCTTGGGTGTTATCTTACTGTCCAGTGTTTCTGGAAATGTAGAGAAGGGAATGGATCACATCAAATTTGTCAAGGCTTCACTCGGAAGTAAGATTGTTGAATGTCGAATAAAATTTCGTGAATCTGTTCGTTATCTTTGGGTGTTTCATCAACGTCCTCTATTCAAAGAACGTATCCTTGAGAAGGATCATGTTCCATGTCAAAGGAAGAACCCATGGCTGAGATATGACTATTGCATGGAGAGTGATGATGATATAGACTTCTGTGATGCTTGCACTTGTGAATATGAATCCAGCTTCTTTTTCTGGCTTCTTTTTCATCTTTATTAATGTTTATAGATCCTTTATGTTTCCCTTTGAATAGTAGGTTTGCAACAAAACTTGGTTTGTATGTGTTGTTTATTTTATTTTATTTTGGTTTTCAATTTAGAGATCTGGATTGAAGTTTATTTTGGTTTGTAATTTCAATTTGATTATTACTTGGTTTAAATATAGCGCTTTATCTGCATTGCATATAAGGGAAATCTGGATAGCATCCTATTGATTTGTTGTCTTTAAAGCTTTAATGAGAAATCGGAAATAAAGCTCCACTATTCCTACTTAATCTCTGGTCATATGTCTGAATAATACCTTATATAGGTCTAAGAACAAGCTAAGCATTTAAAATCAGAAAAACCACCAGGCGTTTTTAGGGAGAGTGCAGAAAAGACAAGTTGGGTCGTGCAGATTTTAGGTTGCCACAGAGCAGCGACAGAGGAAGAGGACAGGTGGGCTTGAGGTAGTGGAAACGAACCAATGGGCACATCAGAAGACAACTTGTACAATCCTGCATCAACATGACCTTGGAAGATGATGTTGTCCTCACAGAATTTGCATTTGTAGTTTGCATTTGAAGTGTATTTAGTTTTTCATATGTGTTTTGTCTTTATATTTGTATTGTAAACTTTTTGTAGATTGTATTTGAGCATATCATTTATTCTTTGTGTTCATTTGAGGTTTATTTAGATTGCATATAAAGCCTATCTAGATTCAAAACTTATATTTTGTGTTTGGCATATGAGATATATTAAGTTGTATACAAGGTTTATCTAGATCAAACTTTATGATTTGTTGTTTACATATGAGGCCTATACTTACATAGTCTACTTTAAATGATTTGTGATTTGCATATGAAGTTTATGTAGATGGCATATGCGGTTTCATCTTGATTGCATATGAGGCATATCTTTAATGAAAACATTAATTTTGTGATTTGCATTTGATGTTTATGTAGATGGCATATGTGGTTTCATCTTGATTGCATATGAGGCATATGTAGATTAAACTTTATGATTTGTGGTTTACATATGTGGCCTATACTTACATAGTCTACTTTAAATGATTTGTGGTTTGCATATGAGTTTCATTGTGAGTTGCATATGTAGTTTATCTTGATTGCATATGAAGCATATCTAGATTAAACTTTATGATTTGTGGTTTTACATATGAGGCTTATACTTACATAGTCTACTTTAAATGATTTTGTGATTTGCATATAAAGTTTATGTAGATTGCATATATGGTTTCATCTTGATTGCATATAAGGCATATCTAGATTAAACTTTATGATTTGTGGTTTTACATATGAGGCCTATACTTACATAGTCTACTTTAAATTGTGATTTGCATATGAAGTTTATATAGATTGCATATGTGGTTTCATCTTGATTGCATATGAGGCATATCTAGATTAAATTTTATGATTGTGGTTTACATATGAGGCCTATACTTACATAGTCTACTTTAAATGATTTTGTGATTTGCATATGAAGTTTATGTAGATTGCATATGTGGTTTCATCTTGATTGCATATAAGGCATATCTTTAATGAAAACATTAATTTTGTGGTTTGCATATGAGTTTTATTTGATTTGCATATGGAGTTTTCTTGATTGCATATGAAGCATATCTAGATTAAACTTTATGATATGTGGTTTACATATGAAGCCTATACTTACATAGTCTACTTTAAATTGTGATTTTCATATGAGTTTCATTTTGAGTTGCATATGAAGATTATGTGGATTGCATATGTGGTTTCATCTTGATTGCATATGAGGCATATGTAGATTAAACTTTATGATTTGTGATTTACATAGGTGGCCTATACTTACATAGTCTACTTTAAATGACTTGTGGTTTGCATATGAGTTACATTGTGAGTTGCATATGTAGTTTATCTTGATTGCATATGAAGCATATCTAGATTAAACTTTATGATTTGTGGTTTTACATATGAGGCCTATACTTACATAGTCTACTTTAAATGATTTTGTGATTTGCATATGAAGTTTATGTAGATAGCATATGTGGTTTCATCTTGATTGCATATGAGGCATATCTTTAATGAAAACATTAATTTTGTGGTTTGCATATGAGTTTTATTTGAGTTGCATAGGTAGTTTATCTTGATTACATATGAAGCATATCTAGATTAAACTTTATGATTTGTGGTTTACATATGAGGCCTATACTTACATAGTCTACTTTAAATTGTGATTTGCATATGAGTTTCATTTTGAGTTGCATATGAAGTTTATGTAGATTGCATATGTGGTTTCATCTTGATTGCATATAAGGCATATCTTTAATGAAAACATTAATTTTGTGGTTTGGATATGAGTTTTATTTGATTTGCATATGGACTTTATCTTGATTGCATATGAAGCATATCTAGATTAAACTTTATGATTTGTGGTTTACATATGAAGCCTATACTTACATAGTCTACTTTAAATTGTGATTTGCATATGAAGTTTATGTAGATTGCATATGTGGTTTCATCTTGATTGCATATAAGGCCTATCTAGATTGAAAACTTTAAAATTCCTGTTTGCATATAATGTTTATTTTGAGTTACATATAAAGCATATATGGTTTATATACCAACTATATATGGTTTGTATACGAGGTTTAGTAATGCATATTAATTTTGTCCGTTTTGCATATGATGTTTTCCTGGATGGTAGGCATATTAATATTTGAAAACAACCATTTTAGCTAGTTTGAATTCTTTTTTTAAGCAATAAGTTTCCAAACAGTATGATTACACTCCATGTAATAAGAACCAATATCTATAATATGCCATAGGAATCTATATATCTTGCATGCCTTCATCCAGTTGTTTCTTCTATGATTTCATTTAATCTGCATAGAAAGATCAAGTAAAACTATTTAGTCTTACATTAAAATGTGCATATGGAAAGTGAGTTAATGTATTAAAAATTATTGAATTAATTTGTTACCTTCTCTATCTCCACATGTTGCCCTGTTATGTCCATACTGACCACATATTCCACAACCTCTCTTTTTCTTTACAGCTGTTTGAATGCCCAACTCTTTTTGGCTTATCATTCATCCTCTTCTTATCCCCTTGTTTTTTGCTTGTTTTGGTGGTAACACTTGAACCTCAGTTGGAGTTGGTCCTACATATTTTTCAAAATCCACAGTGAAGGCTGATCCACTTGAGCTTGCACCCATCTGTTCTGCAAAATATTCCTTCTTTTGTTTTATTGTGTCCAGTAGCTCCTTCATGTATTCTGGCTTGCTTTCAATCAAATTTATGCAACTGTGCATTTCTCCCAAGAGTTGTATCATTGTTTCTTTGTTCTCCTTTGTTTCAGCACTTTCTTTATACAGCAAACCATCAATGTTGAATATTGGTTGTAATGAAGCTTCTTTTGTCCAGCGCTTCTCAATATACTTCTCTGGCACTTCCTTAAGCCCCTTGTTCCGTATAACCACAAACATGTGTTGGCAAGGCAAACCAACTCACATAAATTTGTTGCATGTGCAACATAAATCAACATTATCTAAATCTGTGATTGTGTACCTTTTGTTGTTATCTTGTTCAATCTCATATTTTGCTATTGTCCCTTCCTTAATCATGCTTGGTTACCATGCACTTGTAGATTGAGTTGTAGATAGACTGTTGTACTTCATAAAATATCGAGATTGTGTAGACTTTGGAACATGCCTTTTCAACAACCCAATCTGTTTTCATGGTGGCTTTGCTTGTTGATGATGATGCAACAAGCTTGTGTTGTTCATGTCTCTGTTGATCCAATGCACTTTCAAACTGGCTATTGAACTGGATTAATAAAGAGGATTGCCCAAGGAATCTTCCAAAGAAGCTATTTTGGCTCTCTGACCTTGATGTTGTTCTGAGCATGCCTCCCATCCTTATATCATTAAAGAATGCAGGTATCCAGTATCTCCTTAAGTCAAACATTCTCCTCAGCCAGTCGTTGTCTTGTAATTCATATTTTTCTATAAAATCCCTCCAGCCATCCTCAAACTCTAATTTTGTGATGTCTTTATTCCAAACCAGAGCATTGATTGCTTGTTTGAATTCTAAGGTGTTGTAAATTCTGCTTTCTATCTTGTCTGACAGCTTGAACATGATATGCCACATACATAATCGATGCATTGCATTCTCAAATACTTGTTCAATAGCTTGAATTACTGCGGGATCTTGGTCAGTCAGTATGATGTATGGCTCGTGGCCCATCGCCTTTTTGAAGTTGTCAAATAACCACACGTAGGATTATGTGTTCTCTTTCAACATCAAAGCAGCTGCAAATGTCACTGATTTCCTGTGATTATCCACTCCTGTAAATGGTATAAATACCATATTATACCTGCATGCAACTCAGAATGTTATCTCATTCTTCAAATCCACTATATGAAAATGTAATTCTCATTCTATTCATATCCTAAGATATTCATATGCAAATCAGATGCTCATTCATATGGTCAGCTGTGATTCAAACGTTTTTTTTATTCAAATGTAAATGTCCCTGTATGCAATCCAGAATTTCATTTGAAATGTATTCTTCTAAATCAAATTTATCAAATACCTAGTTTCCTATATTCACATCTGATTTCATTATATTCAAAAGCCAACTTCTCTGTATGCAATTCAAATTATTATTTTCAAAGTCACATCAAACATATTCTCATTAATAAGATCTGAATTTAGAAATGAAAAATATTACCTGTTTTTGTTGTAAGTTGCGTCAGCTGTAACACCATCTCCAAAGAATGAGAAACCTTTTCTACTTATAGGATCTGCCCAAAACAGTCTCTCTAGCTGTCCTTCCTTGTCCACAAAATAGTCGAAGTAGAATGCCTTGCATACTTCTTTCTTCTTCTTCAGTTTATCTATTATCATTTTCCCATCAAAGCCTTCCAAATATGAATTTAGATCTCTCTTCAGATTTTTAAAATCTGTTACGCTAGCTCCTATAGTGCCATATGATCCTACTAGCTCTTTGTAGATTCGGTATCCCTTTGTTGCCCCAATATTTGCATTTCCACAATTTAGAATGAAATCAGCTTCAAAAGCTCCTATATTTCGGTTGGATTTGGCAAACTGTTGTTCTCTTTCAGTCATCATCGGGTGCGTGTGTCATTCTACGAATCCTTTTATCTTGAACTTCCCTTCCTCGGTCCCTTTCAAAGTTATCCTTGCCCTGCATCCAGCCCTATTTGTCACTCTTCGTCTCTTTACTTTGGTTATAATAGGTGTTACTGCCATGACTGGTGAAACTCTTTTTTGTCCTTCTCTATTACATAAGAGGTACTTCCATACTGTTTTCCCATCTATCTTTTTGTTTGTGCTTTTCCTCACTTCAAAACCACACTCTTTTGCATAATTATCATAGAATTCGTCTGCTTGCTCTGTGTTGTCAAATACTTGTCCAACCACTGATTTCATTTCAGTTCTGCATACTGGGATGTAATATGTTGTGCCCCCTTGAGAAATCTGAATTTCATTGTTTTTTGCAGCAAGATTTATATATATTGTAAATCTCCAAATCCTAAAGCACATGTTTCCCTCAAAATGAAACCTCCTCTATATGCAATTCAGAATCTCAGATCATTCATTAGCAAAACAAAGTGCACCCAACTCAGTAATATCAAGTATCAGTACTCCTTCTTATGAATATTTCTCTATATACAATTCATATTCTCATAGTATGCAGAAGCCAATTTCCTAATATGCATAATTTAATCGTAATCCTATCAACAGCAAAGCAATCTGAATGCAGCTTAGGATTTTCAATTCAGATTTTCAACAACAGCAAAGCAACTTAGGATTTTCAATTCAGATTTTCAACAACAGCAAAGCAACTTAGGATTTTCAATTCAGATTTTCATAGGGTTGAAATCTGGAATTCCATAAATTCTATTCAGAATTTCAATTTTGATATCGAAAATAAGTTAAAATTCATTGTTAATACCCGTTTCTTCTTCTTGATGTGTCGAATTAGGGTTTAAACTCTCAGACGTAGTCGAATTGGGACTTAGGGTTTCTTCCTGGTTAGCTACAGTTGAATTTGTATAATGCTCTTGTTGTAGATTTGTTACAGTTGATGTCGACGCCATTGCTGGAATTGGAATTCTTCGTCGTGCTTTTGCTTTAGGGTTACCTAATTTTGATTGTGATTTGATCGAAGAAGGAATAAAATTTCGCCGTCGAAATCGCCTTCCCCAATTTCTATTGGGTTTGAGAAGAAGGAAATTTTTCAGACACGCACGTGTTTGGACGCGCCCGTTTAGAAGGCCGAGACGCGCGTGAACACTTTTTCTCTCCTCCTCAGCGATGACGCGCGCTCCGCGATGGACGGCTCAGATTCGTTCTCACCTACGAATCCGTTCTCACCAGATCCTGACCCTATATATATATATATATATATATATATATATATATATATATATATATCTTTATCTATTATTATGTTATTCATGATCATAAACATAATTGTTCATAGGTTGTTTCCTAAGACATGGTGTCTACCGGAACCTACCCCAATATAACTATACTATATTTTTGGTTAATCTAATTATACTTTATTTATTTTCCTCTACAACAAAAAATCTTAGACTTTTTAGAGTTTGGTTAACCATATACTGATAAAGTTTCGGTGAGAACAAGGCTTAACGTAGGAAAAACAAAGTTTTCGCGTTCACATATAACAAGCTAATGTTCATAGTTTGGGCGGTAATGTTCATAATCTGGACGATAAAAGTTTTTGAGGCATTTTGAGAAAAGAAAAAGAAAGTTCGCAATAATTACAAGTATGTCACCGCCTCCCTCACTGAAAGCGTTCAAAAAAAATTATGGCCTAGATTATAAACATTATCATCCAGAATATGAACATTGACGTGTAATATGTAAACACGATCTGTTCGTTTTTCCTAGGTTAAGAGTTATTTGCACGGAACTTTCCTCATATGTTGTATTGAAAAGTTATACTAAATGACATAGATTAAACGAGAATTACAATACAGTAATGGTTATGATAATTTACTAATTGAAATTTTGGTTAACTAATGTCCAGGTAACTTAGCTTCACTTAACAGTCCCTGGTCGTGCCCAACCCTAAACCCATTTGTCGGTCGGTATTGATGACGAGCCTCTATTAACATGTAGCTTAGGCTATGTACATAATGACACTATCCTAATAAACTAACTTGTTAGTTAGTAAGTTGACTCTTGTATATATATCCTCTGGTACTGATGAGTCATAAATAACAGAGTCATATTATATTTTGTTTGTGCCTAGGTTCATCCTCCCTACAATGGAGATGAACATTTTCGATCACTGAGTATACCTTGATCAATTTGCCATGGTATCAATGCCACACCGGCTTCAATCAGTTCTCTGGTTCCTTCAATCGCTTTCTGCAGTCACGATCGTATCTGATTTGTTGTGATTTCTTCTCCCTCTGTTTTCTTGCTTCCATGGATGCTGCTAGCTAGATGAATTCTCGGAATGTGCAGGCGATCTATGTTGATCCTCTCACACTATCAAATTCATATCATCCAGGTGTTAGACTTACTGGTGATGTCTTTGACGGCATGAATTATCTTTCATGGCGTCAGAGCGTGCGTATGGAGCTCGGAGCGAAACGGAAGCTTGGCTTCATTGATGGAGGAACGAGGATGCCAAATCATGATTCTAATGAATTCGAGCCATGGATAAGAAGAGATTACATGATTCATTGTTGGATTGTGAATTCAATGGAGAAATCGATATCTCAAGGCTTCGTCTATGTGGATTCAACTCGTCAATTATGGCTTGACCTAGAGGAAAGGTATGGACAAGCTAGTGGCCCTCTCCTCTATCAATTACGTCGTTCGCTTATTACTACAGCTCAGAATAGCTTATCTGTCACTGAGTATTACACTAAACTGTAGCGAGTTTGGGATGAAATTCAAAGCTTAGAAGGATTTCCACAATGTATTTGTGGTGTACTGAAAAGTGCACTTGTATGTTGCTTAAGCGTATTTTGGAATTAGATCATTGTGATCGTGTGCTTCAATTTCTGATTGGCCTTAATGAAGGTTATGAGAGTGTGCATAGCCAGATCCTTACCACTGCCTACCATTAACAAGGCATTTTACCTTGTTCAACAAGTGGAGAAGCAAAGACAAGTGACTAATAGCACAATGACGTATAGCGAGTCCTCTGCAATGGTTGCTCATCCTCTAGAAAAGAAATGGATGAGAAAACAAGATTACAAGAGAATGAAACTTGATAGATCTTGCACTCATTGTAATCATAAGGGCCATACTATTGATCAATGCTTCAAACTTATTGGCACTCCTAACTGGATCAAAGAATTGAAGGAAAAGAAAGGATCTCGTCCTTCTGCTAACAATGTTGGTGTTGATCATACACCATTAGACAGTGTTGATTCATCCAATGGAGAGCTTAATCAACCTAATCAGTCTGACCTGGTCCAATCTGTTCTTCTGGAGGTCTTTAGGGCTATGAAAGGCAAAGGCCTGATTGATGCATCTTATGGAGATTTTGCAGGTATGAAGTACTCCTCTAATAATAATCCTATTAATCAATTGAATCAATGGATAATTGACACAGGAGCATCTGATCATATGGCTCGTTTTGGTAATATGTTAACTGGCACCAGAGCCCTTGAGAAACCATTACAGATTTGCCAAACTCCATATTATTGAAGGATGTTATGCTAACCCCTGAGTTTAGCCATAATTTGTTATATGTGGGCGAAGTTGTTACTGATATTAAGAATTGTTTAAGACTTTTAGGGTTTATCACTCTTTTTTTCAGATCTGCAGTTGAGTGATGAGCAGTTGAAAAATTATACACTTGTTGAGATTGATAAATTGTTATAGGGGAATGGAAGTAGTCTTAGTTGGTATCCATCAATGCCCCCCCTTAGATGAAGTAGTCATAGATGAAGGTCTAAATAATCTCATACAATATGAACTTCGTTATGATAGACAAGAACTGCATCAAGAAAATATGAGGCTTATTTCTACCTTCACCTATGAACAACATGGAGTATATGATGAAATCATCAATGTTGTATCAAGAGGCCAAGGTGGAGTGTTCTTTTTGTATGGATATGGCGGTACTGGAAAAACATTCATTTGGAGATCACTTACTGCTACAATACGTTGCAAAGGAGGTATTGTTATTAATGTTGCTTCGAGTGGCATTGCTTCTCTCTTACTCCGTGGAGCCAGAACTGTGCACTCTAGGTTTACAATTCCAATTAACATATATGTTGACTCATTCTGTGGAATCAAATTGGTTACGCCATTGGCTGAACTTTTAGCTAAGGCAAAGTTAATTATATGAGATGAAGCTTCGATGACCAACAAAATTTTCTTTGAGGCATTAGATCAGACTTTAAGAGATGTCCTTCGTCACTCTAATCTAATTAGCCAACAACAACCATTCGGTGAAAAAGTGATTGTTTTGGGGGGTGATTTTAGACAGATCTTACATGTGATTACTAAATGTACAAAGAAAGATATTGTTCGAGCCACCCTTAATTCGCCATACTTTTGGGCTAATTGTAGAGTCCTATAACTGACAAGGAACATGAGGCTTCAAGGAGGGCATACAGAATCTGAAAAACCACAATTGAGGGAATTTTCAGAATGGATTCTAAGTATTGGAGATGGTACCATAGGAGAGTCTAATGATGGAGCAGCCAGTATAAAAATCCCAAATTATTTGTTAATCAAGGAGACATCTCATCTTGTTGCCTCAATAGTTGATGTTATATACCCTTCTGTTGCTGCTAGATCACTACTACAAAAGCGGCCTAATAACCCGGGCGTTTCGGACCAAATAACCCAGATGTGGTCCGGGTTAAAGAAGCCGGCCGTATTTGCTTAGAGCAAATAACCCGGACCAAAATCCGAGTTATATTCCTCCCGTCAAATTTTCCCTTGCTTTACACGCCTGGGTTATTAGGCTCTCAAATAACCCAGGTATTAGAACACCCGGGTTATTTAATAAACCCAAATATCCGGGTTATTTGTACAGGTTAATATACCGGATTTCGCAGATCCGGGTTATAAAGTTGTTCTTGATTTTTAAAAAATCATTATAACCCGAATTTCTTTTCCGGGTTATAATACTTTTGTCCAATCGGGTATTCCTTCTCATGTACCAATTTTAATAAAAGAATTATCACAACTGACTGTTTACAAGATGCCCGACATAATACATCCAATGTTCTTTCACCAATCCAAGTAACACCATTGTTTCTCAAAAAATGAGTCTAGAGAGCGGTAAGTGACGAAGAACATTTATGAGTAAGTTCCGAACACTGTTAATGATGATGATGGCGGTGAAGCTTTACCTCCTGAAGCAGCCCATTACTAAAGAAGTACCTTTTTTGAGCAATGGGCATGTTGATGATGATGATGTGTTGCTCCTGAAGCTTTACCTCCTTAAGCTTTACCTCCTGTTAATGATGATGATGTGTTGGCTTGTTGACATTCTTGAGGAATGGGCATTTTTGAATATCAAGCTCATCAAAACCGGATCAGATGCCTCTTTTTTCATGCTCTTCAAGAAACAATCCATCATTTCCTTTCCTATAAGCAGTTGAGCTACAAAAGAAGAATATGATATCAATCATAGAATATGACAGTCAGTAACATACTAACATTGGAATCCTAAAAACTAATGAATTCATCATCTCATTTTCAAAAAATGCGTCTAGTACAAAATTTGAGTTCATGCATTTAAACTAGAAACAAACAGATAGTTCTAATGAGGGCTCAAGGTTCCTCCTTCATAAAATCAGCTTGATTCCAAATCCTTTAAGGCCCTCAAATCCAGAAAAAAGGAAAAGAAGAAGCATCATACCTAGATTTTTATTAATAATCAAGTAGAGGTTAATGTTCCAACAATAGCTTGCTCAAGTCCTAATTGAAACATATATCAGGTTACAGAACGCTAAATGATTAAGCTTATTAAACATACTAGAATATTAATCTTCAAGTGGCAACCAGAGCGCAAGTTAACTTTGAAATTTTATATATAAGTTCTGTATCTTATTAATACCTGTGCAGTGATCTTGATACCCCCTGAGCAACCTTAAATACCTTGTAATGCACATAGCTTTCCTGATCATAGATAATCAGCCATAATATAACCACCTATCTACTAAAATATTTAATGTAAATTAAAGAAATAAAGAGGTATATGTTGGATGCTGAGAGCTTCATTCAGCAAGCAAAGGTGATATTCATCTTATAGGCATATTTTTTGTGCTAATCTTATATACATTCAAATTTGGTGCTTAAATTTACTCTCATGAGAATTCAGTTTTATGCGTGACAAACTATCTTATATACATTCCAAACTGGATATAGTTCAGAAATATTTTGTATTCATTCTGTAGCAGCCTAAAATATTTAAGGATGAAAAAGTGAATGAAAAGGCGACGCCTAGGCGCGACTAGGCGCGCCTCAGCCAGGCCAACGCCCAGGTAGCCCTAGGCGAGCTCCTCAAGGTTGGGCGAGCCCTAGGCGGCCTGGGCGGGACTAGGCGAGCCTAGGCAGTATGGTTGGGCGAGCCGCCTAGGGTTTCTGTCCTTTTTTTTTATGTGTTTTAAATTAAAATAACTATAATAAATGATTATGTAGTTACCAATACAGCTACACTGATATCTAATTAGGGTTATTATGATTGCTACAACTTCCTCAATTGGATAATTAAAGATTTTATTTATGTTTTGTATCTTTTCAATGATCTTCTGTTATATTTTGTATTTTTGCAATTATTTCTTTGATTCCTTCCTTCTGTAAACGTATAATATCTTCCTCCTTCCCCTCTACAGAGTGCACCACGCCCTCATCTCATCACTTCCTCCTCTGCAATCTAGATACTAACTTACTAAGTATTGACACTTTTATGTTCTGGGCGACCCTAGGCGCGTCTAGGGGGCTCACCGCCTAGGGTCGCCCAACGCCTTTTTATTCACTGTTCTAAATGCAATTTCATTTCATATCTACCCTTCACACCTAATAATTTCATACACCACATGTTGTGCTCATTTTATCCTTAGCTATAACAAACACTAGTATTCTACCAAAAAACTCGATTGCACACATATACCATAATAATACCCAAACAATGTCTTTGCACATACCAGGTAATTGTTTACATAAAAGAGAAGCAAAGAGGAAGAGGGAGAGAAAGAATTAGGTCTAACCATGTCAAGAAAGAATTAGGTCTCCCCCAAAATAAAAGTAGCAGGAGTTCCAATTTCCAAATCCGAATCAAGAACAATCAGCAACACATCAAAGAACGAAATCACATTCACAATTTTCAATTCACATAGTTTCTCCCAAAATCAAAGCAACAGGGGTTCCGATTTTCAAATTCGAACGAAGTATAATCAATACAACATCAAAGAACGAAAAATTCTAAAGTAGACAATCGATTGATCACAGAAGAAAGAAAGACTCACTCAGACAAAGACTTGGACATCGTCGAGGCCGTCGGAGTAGGAGGCGGCAGGCGAGGAAGGAATCTTGGCAGACATGTCAATCACTGTTTCGTAGAAGAAGAGTGGCTGCAGAATTGGGTAGTGAAGTTGGAGTAGAGAAAGTGTGGAGAAGAAAGAGAGATTTGTGTTAGTGTTTGTATCCTTCGTTTCGCTAGCGGACCAAATTTGGAGAGAGATTGTTGTGTTAGGGTTCATTGTTTTAATGACGGAGCCTTGTGGTAATAGGAGGAATTAAGTAGCAGTGTAAAATAATCCGGATAATTATATTGCGATATATAATAAATGTACATATAACCCGGGCGTGCGTGTTTGCTAATTATTTTAGTATACCATATAATCAAATAACCCGGACGTAGAGAGGTCCGGGTTATATTCTTCGACAGTTTTTACAAACCACGCATATATCACGGTTGTCAAACGCCCGGGTTATATTCTATGCTATATTAGGTCTTTTTGTAGTAGTGGATTATCATAAAGTATTTTGAGGAGAGAACCATTCTTGCTCCTACGCATGAAGTTGTTCAGCAAGTAAATGATTATATTATGTCAGAGCTTACCGGTGAAGAAATGGTCTATTTTATCTCTGATAGTATATGCAAGGAAGATTATACCAACCAATATGAAGATGATTTGTATTCAGTTGAGTATCTTAATTCTAGTCTTCCAAATCATTTTCTTAGGCTTAAGGTTTGTTTACCAGTGATGTTGCATCGCAATATAGACCAATCATCTGGATTGTGCAATGGCACTAGATTAGTGATCACAAGATTCACTGGTACAAAAGTGTTGTTTTCTGACGGACACTATTACTACGGTTCCGTGTTTTCTCGTGGTAAATTTGTGAGAGTTGAAAACTTACTACACCTCCATTATAATTGATAGTAAATTTACTACGTCTATTCCACAACCGTAGTAAAAATGTCACAAATTTATTACGGTTTTAAATGCTTTTGGTCCTACAGGTTGTATACCGACGGTCTTATATGAACCGTTATGTTTGTTTGCCCGATTTATTACGATTTATTCCACGACTGTAGTAAAACAACAGTCTTATATGAACCGTTATGTTTGTTTGCCGAATTTATTACGATTTTTTCCACGACCGAAGTAAAATGTCACAACTTTATTACGGTTTTATTAAAAAAATTCATGTAATCGATTTCGTACTCTAATAGAGTCCATAGAATACAAGACATGCAGCAAACCACAGCATACACTCTTTCTCTCTCCTCTCTAGATCTTCCATCTCCCAAATCTCCCTCTCTGCTTCTTCCCAATTATCGTGCCCTTCCTTCAATCTGGAGCAGTTGAAGACAATTGGGAGCGAGGGAGCTATGGCGGGCTCCCATGTAGGGTTTGGCCAGTCAAAGGAGTTTTTAGATCTCACCAAATCCATTAGCGAGGCCCGATCGAAAGCCGAGGAAGATCGAATCGTCCGCTCAGAGATCGACATCCTTAAGCGCCGGATCATCGAGCCTGACATCCCTAAGCGTAAGATGAAAGAATACATCATCCGGCTTGTCTACGTCTAGATGCTAGGCCACGATGCCTCCTTTGGCTACATCCATGTTGTTAAGATGACTCACGATGACAATCTCCAGCTTAAGCGAACTGGTTACCTGGCTGTTACTCTCTTCCTCAACGAGGACCACGATCTCAACATCTTGATTGTCAATACTATCCAGAAGGACATGAAATCCGATAAATACTTGGTCGTTTGCGCCGCTTTGAATGCAGTTTGTAGGTTGATTAATGAGGAGACTATCCCTGCTGTGTTACCCTAGGTGGTCGAACTGCTTGCGCATCCCAAGGAGGCTGTCAGGAAGAAGGCTGTTATGGCTCTTCATAGGTTTAACCAGCGCTCTCCTTCCTCTGTTTCACATCTCCACACAAATTTTCGCAAGGTGAACACTAGTCTTTTTCTGCTTTGTGTTGGCTACAATGCTAGGTGTGGTGTAATTAAACTAGATTCCCACCCGAAGTTTTTTTTTTTGATTTGGATCATTGAAAACAAAAATTCCTTAGTTGCACCAAGGGAGTATAGCAAAGTTATGCCTCTTAGACAGATAAAATGATGTTAGTTCATGTTTGGCTTTTTATATAATTCGATTAGTGTCTAGTAATTTTGCTAATTCATATTGAGTTGATGATCAATAAGTCAGCATTTGGCTATAGGAGGGAAGAAATGATTACTCAATAGTGTTCTCAATCATATGTGATTGCATATAAGATAAGTAACCTGGTTTGGGCTAGCATAAAATACCTCAGGAATTTGATCCTTTGATTAAAAATGTACCAATGTCCCTTTTCTTCATTAAAACATGATGCTTCATAAAAAATCTTGAATGTATTTTGTTGTATTGTGATTAGAATGTCATGACTATTTGAAGGTGAGGAAACTGCCCTTTGTATTTCCAAAATAAAAATAAAAATAAAAATATAATAACAAGAACATATGATCAAATGAAAATTTTGTATTTCTTTCGAGTCTTTTTTTAAATCCTGAAAGCACTGAAAAGAGTTATGTCTAGAGAACCAAGAACAACATACACTTCATCCATCACCTACCATCAACAACATACACTTCCAAGAGGTTAGTTCTGCAAAACGACATCACAGGCTCTCAATTGATTTCTAACTTAGCCCTAATTTGCGTCTCTAGTGCAGAGAAAGAAAGCCCTAATTTACGTCGTTTGATTTCTTCCTCTGCGCAGAAAGTTCAACCAGGTATGCCCCTGTTATGTTCGAATTTTAAACTTAGGTATCTTGCCTTGTTTCTGATGTACTTTGTGTTGTTTGCCTTGTTTCTGCCTTGAATCAATAGTATTGTATACTTGAGACTGTTTATGTTCTGCATTGTGTGCCTTGTTTCTGCTGCACACTTCATCCATGACTTACCATCAACAACAAACATTCCCAAGAGGTTAGTTCTGCAAAACGACATCACAAGCATGTTTCATATGCTCAATCTGTTTTGTTTTAGACAATGTGTCCTTTTGTTTTTATTGAATTAATCAAAGCTCATTGAAATGTTGTGTTTCAGACAATGTGTCCTTTCATATAATCTCTTTGTGGAATTTTCTTTGTCATTAACCTTGTGGTTTCTAGTATGAGTAAGGCATATGATCGAGCTGCTATTAAGTTTCCTAGTGTTGAGTTGATATCAAATTTAACCTCAGTGATTATGAGGAGGAAATGAAGCAGGTAATTAATTATGACGCAAATCAGTAAAAAATTTGATTTCGTTATTGAATTGCTGAATTCGTTTGTAGCCCTTTTCATACAGGCGCTTCGCTGCAACCTGCCTTTTGTCTTTAATTTTCGTGATTGAGATCATTGATTCATCAAACTATTTTCTGATAGGTATGAAGCTGGACTTAGTTAACTAGGAAATATTGTACTAATTAATAGTTTATACTTCTTACCATGATAGACAATTCCGTAGCCTTCTTCGTTGAGCTCTCTTGTAGAATTGAAATTGTGGGTTGCCTCTTTAAGTTCATTATACGGAAACACTGTCACACTGATTATACTTACCTCTTCTAGGTATGGTCTTGTCTCATTAGATGAGATGATACCTAAAGCTAAAGTTGATGAGCTTTTTTTCATCTTTCTTTGTCTCTAGTATAAAATGAGGAGTGCTAAGATGATAATCAAACAACCTGGAGGAAATGGAGTAGAAATATCATGATCACTCAGTTGGAAAAAAGTCTTTGCATGCTTTAGCGAAATTTTGAAAGTTATTTATTCAGGGGAACTTAAATTTTAGAAGAAAAGTTTACCTGAACTAAGAAGGATTGCCGGAATTACCTTGCTTGAAAAGACAGAGGATCAAAGAAAATAAAAAATTGAATTGAATTCTTGTGAATATAAATAACTCTCGAGGGATGAAATATGCAGACTAGATATTTTTCTATGCAGATCCTCATTCAAAGTTAGAGTTCATGACCTGGCAAACGTATTAGCATAAGGGTTGGTTCCGTGTGTTGTTTGATGAGAATACATGGGTCCTTTACTTCCTAGAACTAAGTTTGGTTTTATAATTATAAGTTGGATATGATTTATTTTGAAATAGTAAAATTGGAATGAAATTTCCATCATGTGACATGCACATATATTACTTATTTTTGCGATAGAAATTAAAAGTAATATTGCAAGAGATTGTACTAAGCCTTATGGTGATTTGATGTGATTTGTTCTGAACTAGATTTACTATACTTTCATATTATGTTAGTTGTATTTTGTAGCTGTTTTGTACTAAGCCTTATGGACTCTGTAGATGATGACTCCGATGACTTTGATGTCTCTGAAAAGGTAATAATATCTTGTTTGAATTTGTATTTGTTTTCCTTTCAGTGTCTAGATATCATGGGAAGAAAGTATGACTCTACCCCTACAGAGGTATGTGTGAAACTAAAAATTGCAAGTTAGTATTCAGTTTTTTACTAGATTTCAATTAAAGTAAAATATGAACTTTGACATGCAGTGTAATCGAGAACCATATGGGTCGAAACCACTTTCATCAAAGCATATAGATCAGGTTCGAGATCAGTGGCTTACTTTTGCGCAGGGGTTCATGGCCTTTACCTAAGGAAAACATTTAGTTTTGCATTATATTAGTGATTTTGTTTATTAGCAATTATGTTGACAACAAAGCTAGGTACTTATTACTTAAATGATGTTATTGGTAATTTTGTTTATTACCGATTTTGTAGACGTCATTGTGATTTTGGTGTTAGATGGTGACGTTTATTGAAATTGTTTTATTATAAATAAATGATGATATAACTTTTAGAATTATTATATTAAATTAGTGACCCATAATATTTCATATAATATTACTACGGTTACAACAAATTAACGACAATGAAGTTTTATTACAGTTCTTACAATTTTACAATGAGAGAGTGATTCGAATTTACTACGGTTCAAAAAAAATTCAAAACACTATTTTACTACGGTTAAAACAACTTTACTACATACAAATTTATTACAGTTGAAACAATTTTACTACATACAAATTTACAATGGTTAAAACACATTTACTACATACAGATTTACTACGGTTAAAACAATTTTACTACATGTAAATTTATTACGGTTAACATATTTAGTACAAGTCTTCATGAGGGTAAAAATTGTTTTTTCACTACGGTTATAAACAATTTTACTACATACAAATGTGAAACAGTAGTAAAAATGTAACCGTTATAAACAATTTTATAAAAGCCACATTTATAACGGTTGAGAACCGTTGTAATCTTTGCATGCGGACCGTGGTAAAACAACACTTTTGTACTAGTGATTAATGACACAAACCATAGAGGCTGAGATCATATCCGGTACAAACATCGAATCCAGGGTACTAATTCCTTGCCTTCTTCACACTCCATTAGATGTCACGTTGCCTTTTAGATTGAGATGCAGACAATTTCTTCTCATGGTTTGTTTTGCCATGACTATCAACAAAGCCAAGGGCAATCTCTATATCAAGTTGGTATGTTTCTTCCAAGAATAGTATTTACTCATAACCAGCTATATGTTGCATTTTCAGGGTTACAAGTAGAGATGGCTTGACTGTTTTGATATGTGATAAAGACAATTGCACATCTAATAACACCATAAATGTGGTATACAAGGAGGTTTCGATAATATGAGGTAAGCCTACTCTCTATTGTTATAGATTGCTTAGGAAATTTTTGTGATCATTGTGGTCAATCCAGAAATTTGTGTTGCTCAACCTATCGATAAACGTTGTATAAATGGTTTTAAAGGAAATATTTGCTTTAGTTTTTTTTATCATGCTTGATGCTCTTATTGAGTTGGGCGTGCAATTTGTGCATGTAGGCAATCAGTCTGAGAATGCTTTTATGGATGACCCACAAAAGCCAGAGATACACAAAGCAAGATGAAATGTTGCCTTAGTACATGGCTCACCTCTTGGTATTTACAAAGAGGACAATAAAATGGAATCGATAGTTGGTAAACCAGCTAGCTCGCAATTTTTATTGCTTAGAACTGGTAAGCAAATTATTAGTCATATCATTGTTTTATCTAAACTATAATTGTTTTATCTCAATTGTTGATTGCATAATCAAAAGAAGGCTAACTTCCTTAGGAATACGTATATACAGATTTAACCAGCAACATGCCCTCAGTCTGAGCTCTATTGTAATCATCTCTCTTTTCATACTGTATGTGTTCCCACTAGCTATTACAGGTTATCATATTGTGTTTAGTTGTTTTATATAATCAGTTTTGTGCTTTTTCTTGTGGTTTTGCAAATAATACCCCGGTTTCTCAATCGTGGTAAAAATGGCCGCGGTAAAACTGTTTAATTCGGTTTTCAAATTTAACCCGGTTACTATTTTACCCCGGTTCATGAAATGGGGTATATTTCACAATTCTATTTTTGTTTGATAATTTTAATACGGTTCGAGAACCGTGCTAAAAAAGAGTAACCGGGGTAAATAATCCCGTCCGCATTTAGTTGCCACCTTCACCAAAGACCCCAATTGTTAAATCAACCGGAGTAAAAATAAATATATTTTTAAAAAAATATTTTGGCTGTCAAATAAACATTTCACACCCTGTAATAAAACCTTCACTCTAATTCTAGATTTTCACATAGAGAAAAACGACACCATAACAAAATATCTAAAACCATCTT
Source organism: Oxyria digyna (assembly GCA_029168935.1). Classification (NCBI taxonomy): domain Eukaryota; kingdom Viridiplantae; phylum Streptophyta; class Magnoliopsida; order Caryophyllales; family Polygonaceae; genus Oxyria; species Oxyria digyna. Next base: position 9,898,729 of record JAPVLV010000010.1, on the reverse strand, counting down.
CCACTTCAAATATATAAACACTAAGTATGAAAACTTACATATGTTAGATATTATAAAACTAACATATTAAGTTAACATAAAAATTAATCATGCCACCAACTGAAACTTAAAAATTAAAACTTAAATCTAGTGAAATGTTGTTGTAATAAATACGAGAAAATTGTACTCTTTAAATAACATACTAAGGAAGTTACAGACTCTGCAACGACCTTTGTTGGACTTGCTGCATTTTTAAAATGCATTTCACCTCCATCTGATTGCATCAGTTTCAAGATAAAGGCAGCTGCCTTTTTCCCTGGAGGAAGGGAGAAATATATCTGTATAGCAGAAGAAAACTATTTACTGAGAGATCATTGAGCTAAATCCCAACAGAAATCACAAATAACAAAATACAAATGTTAGGAGATGGAGATAAACAAAGTGAAATATAAAGAAAACAAACCTAATCCAATAAAGTGCATTATGCAGGAGAGTCATTCATTTTCACGAGCTTATATTGGCTTTTTGAAAAAGAGAACTTCAAAATTCAAGCTTAAGTTTCCATATAAATTTGTTTCCAGTTCAGCCCAAAACTAATAAACTACTGATTACACCTCAATACTCAATACATAAAAATTTAAGCCTCTATAAAATTTACTTACTATAACTGTGATAGGCTGATCCATAGCAACTTCCTTTGAACCTTCAGGTGCTACTAACTTGGCAAGGTAGCTGCAAGTCTGCAACATAACACAAAAGTACAATAGAGAATTCAGGTCATACAATAAGTCCAAGACCCGCCTTTTTTACAATTACAACTTATTGAAACAAAAACTGGAATTTGCACAGCCAGTCACTACTACAAAACAAGCCTAATAACCCGGGCGTTTCAGACCAAATAACCGGGATGTGGTCCAGGTTAAAGAAGCCCGCCGTATTTGCTTCGAGCAAATAACCCGGACCAAAATCCGGGTTATACTTCCCTTACCAAAAATTCCCTTGACTTACACGCCCGGGTTATTAGGGTATCAAATAACCCGGATATTACAACATCCAGGTTATTTGATAAACACAAATATCCGGGTTCTTTGTACCACCTAATATACCGGATTTCTCAGGTACGGGTTATAAAGTTGTTCTTGATTTAAAAACAAATTATAATCCGAGATTCTTGCACTACTACACTAGCTCCAACATAATGACATTATACAACCCTTATTCCTATTTTTCAATGCAAATCAACAACATAAAAAACAATAGAAGTATTATCATTAGTATTAGATAATATAATATCAAAGAACATAACTATAAAATATATGACAAGTCAAACTAAAAATATTAACCATGTTATTAAGTATATAAACATCACTTATTAAGCAAGCTAATACTTTTTGTTTTGTACACCTGCATTTACACCCCAAATACAAAACACACGATCACAATCAAACAGTACAAAACCTCTGTAGCCTGATTATACCCTCCAGACTATCATATGTCTCGGTCACCTTTTAGTTTACGAAATAAAAAACATTAGCCAGAAAGAAATCAAGAAATGAAGTATGATGTGATAATCATTAAGATTGAAGTCGTTACCATGACCTCTGTAGCAGTTGCACAAGATTCATTGGTTTGATTTGCAGCCGTTGAGATGTTATTTTCATGAGATGCCTCTACACTTCTTGTTTGTTTCAGTTCTGAGTCCGTTCCGATTGTAGTGGTACGAGGAGCCAAGTTCGATATTGTGGAACTTGCACTTGACTCTTTCGAAGAGTCCTGCGGTTGGGCGGGGGCATTGTTCTCCTCTGCAACTTTCTTCACAAATTATTGAAACAAAGAAATTTTAAATCAAGTACAGATCAATCAGGCAGCAGGGGAACTTGCAGCTAAAAATGGAGAATGGTCTGTGCTTACTTTGGAAGAGTGAGACATCGATGATTTCTTCCAAGGAATGATGTTCTTCACCCATTTTCTAGATCTTCCCATAGTGAAAGGATAGCGAATGAAACAGAGGAAACTGCAATTCATGATTGCATAACAAACAAAACATTAGAAGTAATCAACAATGCTAAATTCGATGTCTCTGAAAATAGAGGCATTAATTTCTGAGTGGCACAACAATCTGACAAGAAGTGTTGTCTAGCTACCCTCCAGAAGTGACTGATGATGGATCAAGATCTATAATATGCAATAAGTACCTTCAACAAACAACAAAGAGGGCAATGAATCAAGTCTTCCAATTACATTCTCATAGTTAAGTCATTTTTTACCCAATATTGTATATTATTTGAAGTGGTTTGAATCATATGATAAGAGGATGTCATATAAATAGTATTTAAACGAGTGAGATTGAACATTCAAATGACATTTTCAGTATGCACAATTAATTAAGAGCATATGCAGGATCAACAAGTTCAAGATTACACGCTCAAATGATAGTAAAATGAATTTGACTAAAAACTCGTAAGACTTTTTAACCATCAAAGAACTCGAATCATTTTACTGTAATGGGAGAATAAACTGAAGGTGAAAATCAACAGTGAAAGACCAAGGTCATACTCACCCATCAAATGATGAATAAAAACCAAGGGGCTTTTTATTATCACTTAGATCCGAAACCTTAGAGCCACTATCATCATAAAGCTCCAGGCACATTGAACCAACTGAAGTACCACTCTTTTTCCATAGCTTTTCTTTCACTGATTCCACAGTTGTCTGAGATCAAATCACAAACTTACACGTTAGCTTATATTATATACTTTGATCACTTGAGCATTAACATATAATTATTTTGTACCACAATGTATCTACTGCCACACCAGTTTTCACAGCACTGAATGTGATCTATATATACAGGAACAAGATTCACCCTCAAAAAAATGGGAAAGGTATCCTCACAAATTATGTTCTTCGTGATGGCGATTTAATATGACTAGTACCTGAAGCAAAAAGCGGGCATCTGTATTGAAGCTCTTAATGTTTGAGTGCGTGACTTGGAGCAGAACAGACTCATCCCCTTGATTTTCTAACTTAGAACCCATCTTTGTCGATATCAACTGAAATTGAGGCTCTAAATTATGATACACGAAAGATACAATCTCAGCATACGAGCAATCCACACAAGAGATAGAAACAAGACAGTTAATCTTCCCAACAAACAAAAGAACATATATAATAAATGGGCAAAATGGAGTCAACAGATGGTATGTTGGAAAATAGAGTGCTGAAGTGCAATGAGATTGAATATGAAGTGCAATGAGATATAATGGTGAATGAGTTATTAAGTCTAGTTGGTGATTTACTAAATCATAAGAAATGTTTGTTGTACCACACTAATAAAAAATTATTGTAAAATTAAAAAAAAATCAATGGAAGGTTAAAACAAAGATTATTTTCTTCCATGCATTTTTCTTATTACAATCAGACTTGTGAGCTAAAAGCCATAGAGACCAATAGCTACAGGTTGGGTACCAAGATTAAGTGTTTATGTATTTCCATGATGCATAGTAACCTGTGATTGTAGCAAGTACTCTACCAGCTACATACAAAGATGATACAAAGCTTTAATTCTAAGTGAATCCGGAAATTGCACTAAGGCAACCAAAAATCATATTATATCAGATATTTATGAAATTGTTAGCCAAATCACAAGTCAGAAAAATCAAAGGTCTTAGATCAATATGCACTAGCTTACCAGATTAGTAGCTCAAAACACTAAAATCTCAAAGCCAACATGTCGGAAGTACCATCAATGAAACGAACACCTTCATTTTCCGGTAGCAAGAGATATTCAAAAGAAATTCAAAGTCAAAAGCCATAAACCGATACACATACCCACTTACATCTCTCCATGTCAATTAATACTCTTCGCCTCTAGATTGCAGCTTGAGAATTTGCAAGTCATGTTTACTTGGGCACCTTCATCTTCTCCCCTCTCAGTGTCTTCAAGGTCATCGTGTTAAATTTTTAATTCAAGGAAAGAAATTGAGCTGGCACTGACAAGGACAAAATCAAACACTAAAAAAAGATAAGATGGGGATAGCTTACCCGGGAAAAGTGGCGAATAGGATGAAACGCAAAACAAACAACATCGATGTCGTGAATACAATTGGTGAGAGCGGAGGCGAAGATGCCGACAGTGAAAGAAGGCAGAGAAGTTGGTGCTTGGGGACGAACATGCTGGCGGCGGAGAGGTCAGGGACGCCGACAGAGACGCCCGTGTTTGAGGACGAAGACGATGGAGCTTTGACGGTGGAATTTTGGTCGAGATTGAAGACAAAATGAAACCCTAGAATTCTCTTTCTAGAAAATAATGGATCGATGTTTAATTTTGATTTTTTTAAGCATCTAATAATGCGGATGCTTTTGCAAGGATGTATTTGACTATATATATAACCCGGACTTGACATGCTACGAGTTATTTAGTCATCTTCTCTGTAACAAATAACCCGGATTTGGTGACGCCCGTGTTATATGTCAAAATTTCTTTTTTCAACGAATTTATAACTCGTGAGGTACACGCCCGGGTTATTTCTCACGCTGTATTCTCCCATTTTTGTAGTAGTGAGTGAATTACTTTTTTTGTCCTGGTTTGAAGATTATGAACCTAGTATGATTTTTCTTTTTCCTACAACCAAAGATGCTAAATAGAGTTAGATCATACAAAAACCTTCTCTACTAGTGTATATCTATCATGTGCACTAGTTATTTGTTTAGTAAGTAGGTCCGTACAGAAGTGACGTCAGTGTAAATCTATCAAGCATAACTTATGCAAGTAAAGAAATTTTTCTATAAAATAAAGCCGAAAGTATTATCCAAAGGTATAACAATTGAGCTGCATAAAAGAACTACTATATGTGTCTTAAAAACAGGATTAGAAACGAACACGGGAGAAGAATATTACCCTTCTTCAAGGGTTTCAAATTCAAGAGCAACCTTCTCTGTCACAATTTCACATATCGCATCATCAACGTCAATCTATCACATATTATAAGCATATGAGAAAAACAAGTAAAGGATAATTAATTAGCTAAATGTACATAATGATTCAACAATGACTATACTTGTCACCTTCTTTCTTTCTCCATTTAAAAATGTCTCCTTGATCCTACAATGAAAGTAATCAAGATAGTGTTGAGAGTCTGAGACAAGTATCAAAATCCTAAAGAATGCATATATGAAAAGAGAGAGGATAAATTATATCATTCATCCTCAAACTTTTACAAACTATGCACATTTAGGAGTCATATCAATAATATCATATTGATCCCTGACCTTATTGGATTTATATTGTTTATGAATGTTGGACATTTGTATGGAAAGGGAAGGTGAAAATGTAACAACATTTCAACTGCATCTATCTCAGGATTAGATCCAAAATACTATGTCAAGACCAATATTGCAGCAATACAATGCACCGTTCTTTGTAGAACAAATAACTGAAAATCCAATATTGCAACAATAATTATATCTGATGTGGCTGCATTTAAGGAATCTAGTGAAGGAGTTAAATAAGAGTTGTCCACCTACCATGTTCTCCAAGAGTTTTCCCACATCAGTAAATGGACGTTTTCAATTGCAGCTTGTTCACCTATTGGCATTCTTAATTTTTGTTTTGCAAGAGACTATATATTATCTATTGTAAGCCTTATAGAGGCAGTTTTTGGTGATGAATATCAAAAGGCTTTAGCCTGTGTTTTCCCAACTTTGGTATCTCTTTGTGAAATCAACGAAGCTTTGGTTGCCCTGTCCCTAGCATTCAACGAATCAATAGGGTAGGAAGCGTCTAATCTGGTATTAATCATAATAAACAGATTATTCGATCTATCTTTCTTTATCCTTCCGCTAAGTCAGTTGGTATCAGAGCCTAACGATATTCGATTCTATACAGCCATGCCGCCCCGACGAAATCAACGAATTGAAGAGATATATCAGCGCGAAGACTTGGCCCAACTTGAACAACGACTCCACCAAGTTTTGGACCAGCGTATGGAGCAGTTGATGGGCTGAATAACAGATCAGATGTCAACTCTGTTAGAAGATCGAGGTCGTCGGAGAGACAATCAGAATTATCAACGTCAAGAAGTGACAGATGAGGAGAGTACGGAGATTGATGAGGAAGTGCCTCAGAGACAACGCAGGGTTCACTTAATGGAGGAGGACCGAAGGCGTTGGGAATCAGGAATGCGGACCGAGATTCTAGAATTCCATGGAAGTATGAACCCAGAAGAATTCCTCGATTGGCTGGCCACGGTGGAAGAGATTTTTGAGTTCAAGGGCGCACCTGATGACAAGTGTGTTTCCTTAATTGCAACACGGTTGAGGGGAAGGGCGACTTCTTGGTGGCAACAATCGAAATTGACTCGATCGAGGATGGGCAAAGCAAAAATCAGAACTTGGGAGAAAATGAAGAAACAGATGCGGGCTGAGTTCCTTCCACATAATTTCCAACGACTGATGTACCAGCGCTTACAGAATTTGAGGCAAGGTGCTAAATCTGTGGATGAATACACTGTTGAGTTCTATCAACTAGTGGCAAGGAATGAACTCCATGAAACAGAAGACCAGTTGGTGTCACGTTATATAGGAGGGTTACGGATTCAGATTCAAGACACCGTGAATTTGTTTGACCCGATGTCGATTTCAGAGGCATATCAGAGGGCTCTAGGGGTGGAAAAACAAAGTTGGAGATTGAGTAACCCTTTTGCGAGTAGTAGGGATAGTGGAGCCTCAGGTGCTAGCGGGTCAACGACGAGCAATTTGCCGGGAACAAGTGCATTTCGACCGCCTAGCCTTCCCAACCGCAGTTCTCCGGGACAGTTTAACAGAGGGAGTAATAATATTGGAATCAAATGTTTTGCTTGCGGCGAAATAGGCCACCGTCAATCCGAGTGTAGGACGCTTGGAAAGAAGACTTTGTTTGTTGAAAATGATGATACGGAGGACCAAGTAGTTGAGTTGCAGGGAGCTCCTATCTTTGATGAAGGAACGAATGAAGAAGAGATGGTTGAAGGGGATGTTGGTCATGCCTTGGTCACTAGGCGTGTGTGTTTAACACCTAAGCAAGACGAAGAAGTTGATTGGCTACGAGATAATATTTTTCAGTCAACATGTACGATACTTGGCCGTGTCTTCCGCTTCATTATTGACGCCGGTAGTTGCGAAAACATTGTCTCAGAGGAGGTTGTCAAGAAATTGAACATTCCCACCACACCTCACCCCAAACCATACAAGTTGTCATGGCTCAAGCAAGGAGGTGAAGTTCACGTGGCCCGTCGAGCTCAAATCACTTTCTCTATTGGCACTAAATACTGAGACACCATGTGGCGTGACGTCGTACCAATGGATGCATGTCATCTGTTACTCGGTCGTCCCTGGCAATATGATCGTTGCGTGGTCCACGACGGGCGTGCCAATACATATCGGTTTATTTTTGCAGGGACTTCAATTGTGTTAGTTCCTGGCAAGAACAAGAAGGATGCAACTTCTACTAGTAACACTTGCAACTTGTTACTACCTGCAGACATTAAGAGGGATTTGAGTGGTGTGTCAACAATGTTTATCCTCCTCGGCATGTCTATTCCGAGAGAAGAAGTGTTCGAAGCTTCGACACCTGAACTAATGGCTCCTTTTCTCTCGAAGTTTGATGACTTATTTCTGGATGACTTGCCTAGTGAATTACCTCCGCTACGGGATATCCAACACCAAATCGACTTCACACCTGGGGCAGCTCTCCCGAATCGCCCTCACTACCGGATGAGTCCAGATGAACACGAAGATTTGCGCAGACAGGTGGAGGATCTGATTTCTAAGGGGCACATCCAAGAGAGTTTAAGCCCATGTGCAGTTCCAGCTCTTTTAATTCCTAAGAAAGATGGCTCCTGGCAGATGTGCGTCGATAGTCGGGCAATCAACAAAATCACGGTCCGGTATCGATTTCCTATTCCTCGCCTGGACGACCTCTTGGATCAAATCAGCGGGGCTGCTCTGTTTACTAAATTGGACCTCAAGAGTGGGTATTATCAAATTCGCATGCGCCCAGGTGATGAATGGAAGACTGCTTTTAAGACAGGGAAGGTCTGTTTGAATGGCGGGTAATGCCTTTCGGGTTATCCAATGCACCAAGTACGTTTATGCGGGTTATGAATCAGTTGTTCCGCCCGTTTATCGGACGGTTTGTCGTTGTTTATTTCGACGATATTCTTATATATAGTGCTACGCCGGAAGCACATATTCAGCATGTTCGAGATGTCTTGATCGTCCTCCGCCGTGAGAAGTTTTATGTTGCTAGAAAGAAATGCCTCTTCATGGTTCCCAAGGTCTTGTTTCTTGGTTTTGTGATCTCAGGAGATGGAATTCAGGTGGATGATGCCAAAGTGGCACCCATACAACATTGGCCCTCCCCCACCTCCATTACGGCAGTACGTAGTTTTCATGGCTTGGCCTCTTTTTATCGCCGTTTCATCCCGCATTTTAGCAGTATCATGGCTCCTATTACAGATTGCATGAAGCACAAGCAATTTGTGTGGACACCAGAAGCTGAGTTGACGCTACAACTTATCAAAGACAAGTTGACAACCGCACCTATCCTCGTCTTACCTAATTTTTCTCTGCCTTTTGAGTTGCACACTGATGCGTCAAGCATAGGTATTGGGGCGGTATTGAGTCAACATGGGCGACCTGTGGCATTCTTCAGTGAGAAGCTCTCTTGTGCCAAAAAAAATTACAGCACCTATGAGTTGGAGTTTTATGCGGTACTGCAGGCAATCAAGCATTGGCGCCATTATTTGTTTCACCGAGAATTTGTTTTATTCGCCGATCATGATTCCCTGAAGCATCTGCATCGTCAAGACAAGTTGTCACCCAAACATGCACGGTGGATGGCCTATCTAGAGCAGTTCACCTTTGTGGTCAAACACAAGGCAGGTGTTACCAACCGGGTCGCTGATGCGCTGAGTCGTTGTGCCAACCTGTTAGTCCGGATGAATGTGGGAGTCCCGGGCTTTGATTTTATTAAGGGGTTAATTGATACTGATCCTACACGATGGGTATCTGTTTAAAGGTGATCGCTTATGTATTCCTGACTGTAGTTTGCGCTTGCATATTCTCAAGAGCTTCATGGTGAGGGTCATGTCGGGCGTGATCGCACGTTGCATCTTGTTCAGGCTTCTTATTTTTGGCTGACCATTCGTAAGGAGGGGGATAAGTTTGTCAAAAGTTGCAGAGTTTGTCAAGTGTCAAAAGGGGCAGCCACCAATGCGGGATTGTACATGCCTCTCCCTGTACCTTCCCAACCTTGGGTTGATCTTAGTATGGACTTTGTGGTCGGATTACCTCGTACACAGCGGCGCAACGACTCTATTTTTGTGGTCGTCGACCGTTTCTCGAAAATGGCCCATTTTATTCCTTGCAAGAAAACGACGGATGCAGTCCGTGTTGCCCAACTCTTCTTTCGTGAGGTGTATCGACTACATGGCCTCCCCTCTTCCATCGTGTCTGATCGCGACTCCCGTTTTCTTAGTCATTTTTGGCGAAGTCTTTAGAAGATGACATCTACTCGCCTTAATTTCAGCAGCGCCTACCATCCTCAATCCGATGGCCAGACTGAGGTGGTGAACCGCTCTCTTGGGAACTTGCTGCGCTGCTTGGTGGGTGACCATGTCAAAGGTTACAGGGTTCAGCTGTGGACTTTGTGAACAACCTTCAGCAGGTGCATCGGTCGGTCTTTCAGAACCTTACTGTCGCCAATGAACGCTATAAGAAGCAGGCCGATATTAAACGCCGCCATGTTGAGTTTCAAGTCGGTGACCTTGTTTGGGCCATTCTCACCAAGGAGAGGTTTACCATTGGTGCGTACAACAAGTTGTCTGCCAAGAAGATCGGACCGGTGGAAATTCTAGAAAAAATCAACCCCAATGCCTACCGCCTTCGTCTTCCGAGTCACATTCGTACTGCTGATGTGTTTAATGTGAAACACCTGATTCCTTTTGTTGATGACTCTTCTCCTTGCAAGGCAGTGGTGTCGACAGGTGCAAATTCGAGGTCGAATTTCTTCTACCCCGGCGGGAATGATGTGGCTGCATTTAAGGAAACTAGTGAAGGAGTTAAATAAGAGTTGTCCACCTACCATGTTCTCCAAGAGTTTTTCCCACATCAGTAAATGGACGTTTTCAATTGCAGCTTGTTCACCTCTTGGCATTCTTAATTTCTGTTTTGCAAGAGACTATATATATTATCTATTGTAAGCCTTATAGAGGCAGTTTTTGGTGATGAATATCAAAAGGCTTTAGCCTGTGTTTTCCCAACTTCGGTATCTCTCTGTGAAATCAACGAAGCTTTGGTTGCCCTGTCCCTAGCATTCAACGAATCAATAGGGTAGGAAGCGGCTAATCTGGTATTAATCTTAATCAACAGATTATTGGATCTATCTTTCTTTATCCTTCCGCTACGTCAATATCCACAATGACAATGTCAAGAAATTCATTACCGAAAAGCCGACTTGCAACATTATTAGATCCAAGATACTATGTCAAGAGATCTAAGTCCAAAACACTGGTTCAAAGCCCGCCTTTACAAAAGAGAGAATGCCTATTTTAGTACCTGTTAAAGATGTGAATTAGCCTCAGGACAAGTTTGATGCAATATTTCAAGTGGTGCACCACTAAGCTCAAATTGGCCACCAGGCTCGAGAAATATGCTTTGTTGAACCTGGAAATACAAAAGGAAACGAATGTAAGATAAAGACTTTTAGAGTGTTCAAATTCAAAATGATAACCAATTTTTTTCCACATATAACTATATTAATTTTGAGAAATTGATTTGGTTAAAGAAGGCAAAAGAACTTAAAGTTGAAGCTCCATGGGGATAAATGATGGTGAAGTTCATACTTTTTCCTGCTTTAACCGTAGCAATAGACAATCTACCAGATTTAACATGGACAATGTGAACACTTTAGGTGCTTAATTCAACAAGCAAGATTGAAATGGAAAAAGGTCACTGCTTGCAACTATCTTGCTTTTAATGAGTTCATTAAGGCTTTAATGGGAATCTACTAGATGTAAACACTGATAATGTGAATACATATTTTTGATCTCTGATGTTGGCACTTACTACATGTATTTCATAAATTTGCTTATCTAGAAAATATTGAATGATAGCGTGGCTGATAATTAAACTTACTACAAAGATTACCAAAGTGATCGACCAGTAGGACGCCGGAGAGCAAGACAACCAGGATTGCAATAGCGGACAAAGAGAATTAGAGATAATAACAAAACGTGTATATCATAAGTCAAAGATTAGTACTAAATTCTGAAGGAATTCATGCTTATAACATATGAAATAAAATGTAAGCGTGTTAGGTGCATATTTCAAGTATTCTACATTATAGTTGTTACTGTTAGTTTACAAAAAATAAGAGTTAGGAAAATATTTACCATCCATAAATTATAAATAGATCCCGTGCAAGAAATCTAATGTATTGTTCCAAAAAATTCCATGACACTATTCTTCTCTCGTACAATTGAAATCTAAGCATACCTTCTTTCATCAACCATCTTACATCACTGCCTTCTCATAAAATAAATGTTTTAGGCCTTTAATGAGTAGGACTAAGCAATCTTCATTGCCTAAAAGAAGAAATTAAACACGTATTAACATACTTGATTTGAGGGTGAAGAGGTAGGCTACAGAGTACAGATCCCTAATTTCATCCCCAATCCCGAAAGTTCATCCCAAATTGCAAAATTAAACCTTCACATCTGCAATAGAGACCTTACCTGAAGTGTTCTTCGTCCACAAACGTCTCCTTTGACCCACTCGGCGGACTTGCACAATGTAGAATGCTCAGCGTCGTCCACATCCGCTCTGACGACAATCACCGCTGATCTCCCTTAGGCTCATCGGCATGACGCTCACAAGTTCTTCTCTCCTAATGATTCCCTCCGATGGCGCTCTCCAGTTCTCAAGCAAAGAGAAAGGCCGAGGAACGCATTAGGGCTACTTTTTCTTGAGTGTCCTGAGAGTTATGACTTATGAATATTATTTAAATTATAAAACTTAATTTATATCTGGGGTTTTTATTACGAGTGTTTATAACGGTCCGACGGATAACCGTGGTAATAAATAAGCAACGAGGTAAAATTACGAGAGTAAAAAATACTTATTACCACGGTTTTAGTAAAATGAAGTAATTTAATACAAACCGAGGTATTTGTAAGTCCGTACTAAAAACCGGAGTAAATAGTCAACAATATTACAACGGTTATTTTACAATCCGAGATAATTATGCATATGGTATCACATTACCACGGTAACCGGGGTAAATTTACCGTTGCCGAATCTCTTTTTTGTCGTTGTGATCACGCTTGCTTTGTGCATAACGAAGTTTATCTATTATTCTTTGTTTTTATTGATTTTATTTCTTTGAATATTTGTAAGGTCAGCTTAATTGGGTACTGATTAGTGGATAGAGTCATATCATGATTTATCATCGGTCAATATTTAGTCCTTGTTATGATACTTTTCTTTTTGTTGGAGAATAGAGATTCTAAACTAAAACTCATCAAGAAATAGTAGAATTGAAGCGTAATCACCATCAACATCAATATTTATTATTGCTAATTTTGGGCCTCTTCCTCCATCATCTTTATGCATCTACATTGTTGTTATTGGATAGCTTCTAGTCAACAATTTTGATTAGTCATTTTTATTACTTATCTTTAAGTCATTCATATTTGTGGTATGAGAGTTTTAAATGTTTCTTAAATAATGATGTTACAATTATTAAAAATCGACAAATTTTCGCGCATGGTGCAGGTCTTACACTAGTAGCTATAATAAGTGAGTTAAGTGTATTATCCTAAAGAAAATAAACTAAGATAGTACAATAATATGAAAGGACTAACAAGTTTAAATTGTGTTCTTTTATTCAGATTTAACAAGTATTATATGTTTACATCAACGGTCATTCTCTACACAATTGATGAAATCTAAAAGATATAGACGATAACCGGCCATGATTTAAAACTTTGTATATCACAATAATCACACTGGCTTTTTATTAAAGCAAAATCACCATCGTTAGAACAATATGCAACTAGTTAAGTGGTGCTTGATAGAGATTGCCATGTAGGATTTTAATTAATAACTTAACCTTCCAGTAATGAAATAATATCATAAGTATTCTTTCTTAATTAAATTAATTAATGATAAAATAAATATCCTATAACCCATCCAAACGATACTAACATTTGGTCGCCTCAGTAGTTTGGCTCTAAGTTTTTCACACATCTAAAGGTTGAGATCAAATTATCGATATTAGGATTAGGGAAAATATCGGATTGAGAATAACTTTTAAAATACGAACATGAGAATGTTTCACATTAGTAGTAAATTGGTGCACATTCACTATTAATTTGGTGCACGTTGACAAACATAAAAACATTTAAAATTTGAAGAATATTTATTTTTTAAAGAACATTTATTGAGAAAACTGAATAACATTCAGGTAAAAATTATAAATGTACATTACTTTTTCGTGTATAAAAATTTTAATACACATTTAAATATATTTTGATATACACTTAAATATATTTTAATGAACGTTCCCAATTGAAAAAGTGTTTTCAACGTAAACATGTGTAAAAGTTGTAGAAAGAGTGCATGATATTTCTCATGCACCATATTCATGTGTTTCTCATTGAGTACACGCGTAAGTCACAACTCAAATCTTAACTTTGACTTTAGCTTTCACAGATAGATTTAACATTAACCGGTGCACTCAAATTAGTTTCCTGCTACCTCAAGAGACTGACACGTACTCGTAAAGTGGAGTTTCTTTTAATTCTTTTTCTACTACGGAGTATTTTATTAGTGGGATTTGCTGGGATCAAATCAAAGGAATTTAAGTATGTAACCCTTTCAAACATTTTTCACGAGGGGAATGGTAATTATTGAGAAAAAACATATGGTGAGAATATACGGAAGTTTAGGCGAGGATCGGAGATATTTTTATAAAATATATTATAATTTGTGTATATATTAATATATATCATAATGTGCGCAGAAGTATATTCAATTCATGATACGACTATATATGTATTATAATTTATAACATTTATTTTTGAAAAATATATACCGTTGGAGCCGGTTCTCGACGGGCTCGCGAAGCCCAAAGGGAATCATGTTAGGCCCATAGAACGCGAGCCGTGACGGCCCATGAAGTAAGCCCAGAAGAACGGAAGCGGCCCATAAACATACAGCTCAGAAAGAGGGTCCGACGAGATTAAGTATCGGAGGGGCAAATTGGTAATTGCCTCGCGTGGGCCCTAGCGGGAGTATAAGAGCGCAAACCAATGGAGTGAGAAGGGGAGAGATCATTACTGAAAGAAAAACGCTTCGTCTTCCTCTCCCGAGTGAGAAAAACACAGGAATGAGCCAAAGTTTCAATCTTCCAAAACGACCTTCTCCTTGAGGCGTTAGGACGAACAACACTTGGTTTGTGACTCCCGGTGTTGCTATCGAGCTTTTAATGTTGAGATGGGTGATTTCTAAGGCCGTTCGGTTTATTGGTAGCATAGAACTCAAAACGTTTTAACTGACATTTTGAGTTCTCTTTTCCATTACTTTACTTCTTTCTACCCTCTCTTACTCTTGCATCACTTTATCGTCTTTGGTAGCTTGTTTGCTTCCTGTCTGATTTGAAACGTCAGAGAGCCAAATCTGGAGACCCCCTCCTGGTTTGGTTGCGCAGGTATTGAAGGTGTCAGGAATAAGGTTGGTCTTTAGGAAGAAGACGACGTGGAGTATTACGTGTAAGTTGTTTGTCCAGACTCGAGGAAGAGGTCTTCAGAATTCTTTCGAAGAGTCGTCGTCCTGTGTCTCGCGAAGTGTTGTGTCGCGAGACTGCAACTTCTGGGCTCCAACACTGGCGCCGACCGTGGGGACCTTCCTCGCACAAGTAAGGCTTACTGCAGATATTCGCGTATTTCCGATACTAACCGCCGGAGAGGATGAATACTGGAGGTGAGGGAAGTGACAACACACCTCTCCAGACGAGAACACAACAAGAGATAAATAGCTCGCGAGCACCTCTTCCGCACATGAATGAGGAAGAGATTGTTCTGGTAGGACCCGCGCTGGTTCAGTATCGCGCATTCCTTCAGACGTTGGGACAAGGCACGGACAGGGGTCGAAACCAAGAGCAACCAAGGGCTGAGGCCCGCAAGCAAGAGCAGAATCTGGGCGAACGAGAACAACCAGTTGCTGAGGAGAGTGCTGAGCACGTACCCAATGACAGAATCTCAGTGTCACGTAGGACCAGGGTCGAGGGACGCGAGAGGGCTTGTCACCCCAGTAGGTTTGATTTGAATCAAGCCCCCGTGAGCTACGTAGAGAATCAATCTTACAGGGGAAGAACCGAAACGAGGGGACATGGGATTCGTGCCGAGCGAGGACCTTCTCGCTGCCAGAATGAGGGGGAACCTTATTACAACCAGGCAACCTGTCCACGACAAGCTTACGAGGCCTATCCGTCCGTTAACCCGTCGGCCTTGTTCGGCCCGACTGCTTTCGCGGACCACATAGTCAGGTCAGTCCCTCTACCTAATTTCATATTCCCTATTATTAAAGAATACAATGGCAAAGAAGATCCCAGCGAACACCTAGCACGCTACTAGTATGCTATGCTCGCAAGGTGCCCTGATGAAGCCACGATGTGCAAAGGTTTCCCAGGCACCCTCGCGGGTCTCGCCATGACCTGGATGCTTAACCAACCGTCAGGGAGCATCCATTTTTTCGCTGACCTAGAGAGGAGTTTCTTGTTGCACTTTGGATCCTCAAGGAAAAGAAAAGTGACTATGCAAGAAGTAGTGGGTGTCAAACAAGGACCGAACGAATCGCTAGAGAGTTATGTCAGGAGGTTCTCGGAAAAGATCTTAGAAGCCGAGGATTTTCATGATAAAACCGCCCGAGTCGCGTTCCTGGACGGTCTCACAGATGGAAGCTCCTTCAAGCAATACCTATACCGCAAGAAAGATTTGGACTACCAGGGCATGCTCGAAAGAGCGTACACGGAGATTAACGTGGAAGCGCACTCAAGTACCGCGTTGAAAGGAAACAGTCAGAATAAGCCTGCTCAGGGTCAAAAGAGAGATAACCAGAACTGGGGTTACAAGCGCCATCAAGGTAGTCAGGGAAAGGAGCAGATCGACTCGCGAGTGCCCGGTTTGCAGATTCAAGATCAGAATCAGGGTCAAAAGCAGTTCAGGGGCCAGAACCATGATCAGAATCAGTTCCACTCGCAAAATTTTGTAGCCAAGCAGGATAGCCGTCGCGAGGCTGAAAGGAGAGGGGATCGCGGTCGTGGTCGCCACGAGCCAGCCACATGGTGTGAGTACCACAGAGTGGATACTCACCCTACAGAGGAATGTAGGTCGCAACCCCACCACCCGAGAGAGCAGAAAGTCCTAACTACTCAGAGAGGAAATGGTGACGGAGGTCGCGGCAGCACAAAAAGGGGGGTAAGAGGTAGAGGAGGTAGAGAACAGAACGAGATAAGGCAGAACACCCCCGCGAGAAATAACCAGAATCAGGGTCCTAATCGCCACCCACACCAGAACTTCCCTCACTTGGATGGCCATATAGGTACAATTGCAAGCCGCCATGGACCCATTCCCTTAGGCAAACGAGAGAAAAGGCTCATTAACAACGCGCCCAAGCCTCAGGGAAAGCCAATCTATAGTATCGCGAGATCGCAGTCTGAGCCTTACACACTTGTTTTCAACGACAAGGAGGTAGATACCTGGGCTGTCGAGGCCGCTGACCCACTAGTCATACATGCTCAGATTGGAACCAAACTTGTGAAAAGGATTCTCGTGGACACAGGGAGCTCGGCCGATATACTATACTGGGACTCGTTCGAGAAAATGGGGATTGATCAGTCTACACTCAGGCCTACTAAAACCACACTGGTGGGTTTCGCGGGTGATAGAGTGAGGGCCCTGGGCGTCGTCACCCTAGATCTCATCCTGGGTGGAGAGACCGGGTCAAGAAGATCAGAAAAAATAGATTTCGTAGTAATCCCAATAACATCCTCCTACAATGCGATACTGGGACGCGAGACTCTGTGCAAGTTTGAAGCAGTCGTGTCGATCTGTCATTTTTGCCTTAAGTTCCCAACGTCGACCGGAGTAGGAGTCGCGAGAGGAAACCAAGAGGAGAGCCGTATCTGCTACGTATCATCCGAAAAGGGCAACACCAAGGCCTTGCTCGCTAACCAGTTATTTGTTCCAGGGTTGCCTCACGTGTTTGAGGAGGCCGAGTTGGAGGTACGTGCCTCTCCGAGGCCGCGAGATACTGGAGAAGAAGAAGAGGGACACAAACCACATTTTGATGGGTTTGAGAAACAGACAATCACCCCATTCCCCAACAAAGAGGAGAAGCTCTATGTAGGGGGAAAACTGGATCAGAAAGTTGTGCAAGAGATTGAGACCTTGTTCGCCCGCTCTCGGGATGTGTTCGCGTGGACACCAAAGGATTTGAGAGGGATTCCAGCGAGTGTCATGACCCACTCCCTGAACATTAGTTCAGAGGTCAAGCCGCGTAGACAGAAGAAGCGAAAGCAGGCAGGACCAAAGAACGCGGCAGCTGCTGTGGAACTCGCGAAGTTGATAAAAGCAGGGTTTGTTAAGCCAGTGCAATACCCGACATGGCTGTCAAACGTAGTAATGGTAGAAAAAAATCCCAAAGGGACGGGAAAATGGCGCATGTGCGTAGATTTCACTGGTCTCAATAAGGCATGCCCCAAAGACAGCTACCCATTACCTTTTATCGACCAGTTAGTGGACTCCACCGCGGGTCATGAAGCTCTGAGTTTCTTGGACGCGTACTCGGGGTATAATCAGGTCATGATGAATCCAGCCGACTCGGGGCACACGGCTTTTATTACAGACAAGGGAACCTTCTGCTATAAAGTAATGTCGTTCGGCCTGAAAAACGCGGGAGCCACATTCCAGAGGTTGGTGGACATGATCTTTAGCGAGCAAAGGGGTGACACCGTGGAGGCCTATGTTGATGACATAGTAGTTACGAGCAAGAAGCAGGCAGATCACGCTCGCGACCTGGCAGAAGTTTTTGAAACTCTGGGAAGGTACGGTATGAGCCTTAATCCCGAGAAATGTGTCTTCGGGGTCACCGAGGGCAAGTTCCTGGGATTTCAGATCAGTGCACGCGGTGTCGAGGTCAATCCAGATAAGGTCCAGGCTGTAATAGATCTGCAACCGCCGAGATCCACTCATGACATCCAAAGGTTTGTAGGGAAGGTTAACTATCTCGGGAGGTTTTGTGCCAAGCTCGCGGAGCGAAACCTCCCCTTCTTTGATATATTGAGGAAACCGAAAAGCTTCGAATGGACTGAGGAGTGTGAAAGGGCATTTATGAGCCTCAAAGAGCATCTGGCTAAACTCCCAACACTTGCGTCACCGGTACCTGGTGAAGGCTTGCAGCTGTACCTCGCGGCGGGCACGCGTGCAGTTAGCGCAGTATTGGTGAGAGAACAACAGGTCCCCGTCTATTTCATCAGTAAAGCCCTTCTGTCGGCCGAGACCAGATATTCGCCCATTGAGAAAGCAGTACTCGAGTTGATAACAGCCGCTCGTAAGCTCTGACCTTATTTCCACGCTCATCCCATCGAGGTATTGACAGATTTACCACTCCCATCTTTCATGAGTAGGCCAACAACCTCTGGGAGGCTCGCTAAATGGGTGATTGAGATGATTGAATTTGACGTAGTCTATAGACCACGGCCCGCAATCAAAGCGCAAGCTTTGGCGACTCTCAGATTGTTGTGAATCAGATCAATGGGACCTACGAAGCTCGAACAGGCAATCTCCCCATATATCATGCGAGAGCTACTACCTTGATTTCGTTGTTCAGGCATTTTGAGATTGAAGCAATATCGAGGGAAGAAAACACGCGAGCTGATGAACTCGCGAAGCGAGGTTCCCAGGCTCAGTACGTGAATATGGAACGTCCCGATGGAAATTCTACCATCATTTCCAAGGATGGAAAGAGCCAATACTTCTGGGTAGTAAAGTCTGAGAGCGCCATAAGCAATCAGGTGGAGCTGATGGAGATAGACGAGCCAGTCGGTGACTGGCGCGCACCCCTATAATTCAATATCTTGCAAGCGGAACACGACCCTCGGATCCAAAAGAAATGAGAAAACTTGTCTCTATGGTTGCGCGCTTCTACATGTGTCGTGGGGAACTCTACAAAAGGGGATACGGACCACGCGAGCTCCGGTGTTTGTCTAAGATAGAAAGTGACGTGCTTATGAGAGAGCTGCACGCGGGGTTGTGCGGGACCCACGCGGTTTGGAGACCTATGGTCTATAAAGCGTTAAGACAAGGGAATTTCTGGCCAACCATGAAACAGGACGCACAACGCGAGTCGCAGAACTGTAAGCCATGTCAGTACTTTGCCCCGGCTTCTCATCAGCCAGGTGTAGAATTACAGATAATGTCAAGCCCCTATCCCTTCGCGATGTGGGGGCTAGATCTATTAGGACCTTTCAAGCCAAAAGCGCCTGGTCAACTGGAGTACATCATTGTAGCAGTTGATTATTTCACCAAATGAATTGAAGTCGAGGCTCTCGCGAGCACTACCGTCCCGGCAGTTAAAAAGTTCCTATGAAAGAATATCATCTGCAGATACGGCCTCCCTCACGAGATCGTAACCGATAGAGGACCACAATTCAATTCGCCACAGTTACTCACGTGGTGTAATGACATAGGGATCGCCTTAAGAATCGCATCGGTCGCTCACCCGCATTGCAATGGCCAAGTAGAAGCTGTGAACAAAAGTATTGTCATGGATCTGAAAAGGCGGTTAAAAGGCTCCAAAGGAAAGTGGGCCGAAGTTTTACCTCTAGTACTCTGGGCAAACAGAACCACGGTAAAGAAGGCAACTGGGGAAACACCTTTTGCTCTCGCCTATGGAATAGAAGCCACAGTGCCAGTCGAGTTCATTGTGCCCACGGATCGCGTGATTCGATATAGCCCGATCGACAATGACGAAAAAATGTAGCTAGAGTTGCAGATGCGGGAAGAAATTCGCGACTTAGCAACTATCAGAGCGGCCAATCATAAAGCCAGCGTCGCGAAGTATTATAACAAGCACATATAGTTGAGGGGATTCGCCAGAGGAGACCTCGTGCTCCGTAGAACAGAAGGAGGAAAGCTCGACCCCAACTGGGAAGGACCTTACATTATAGATCGCGAAGTCGCCCCCGGGGCATATCGTCTCAAGGATCACTCTGGGAATCACATTGCAAACTCTTGGAACGTGATGCGACTTCGTCGCTTCTATGCCTAATCCTCCCACAAAACCCAGGTACGTTTAACAAAGTTTAGCAGAGCAAAAAAAAAAAATTTCTCATCCATGGTCAATGCTTATCGCATTAAGACACTAAAACATTCGATCACTATGACATGATAAGTACAGGTTCTGGAACCAGCAATTCGTTATCACGCGAGTCTGGGTTATCAAGAAATAGGTCACAGCCTGGTCGACCAATGCTCGTCCACCTAAAAAGGTAGCGCTTCAACTGAGACAAAAAGTCGCCAAGTCCGCTTCACTGGGCTGGGCTAAAAAAAACCCCAGGTCACGTGTCCAGCTTCCATGGCTGAGCTAAAAAACTCTCCTTGGTCGCGAAAGCATGGACGGGTTTACGCCAATGAGCTCACCCGCCATGATTTCGCTTCACTGGGCCGGGCTAAAAAACCCCCCCAGGTTGCGTGTCCAGCTTCCATGGTTGAGCTAAAAAACTCTCCTTGGTCGCGAAAGCATGGACGGGTTTACGCCAATGAGCTCACCCGCCATGATTCCGCTTCACTGGGTCGGGCTAAAAAAAACCCCCAGGTCGCGTGTCCAGCTTCCATGGTTGAGCTAACTCTCCTTGGTCGCGAAAGCATGGACGGGCTTACGCCAATGAGCTCACCCGCCATGATTTCGTTTCACTGGGCCGGGCTAAAAAAAACCCCCGGGTCGCGTGTCCAGCTTCCAGGGTTGAGCTAAAAAACTCTCCTTGGTCGCGAAAGCATGGACGGGTTCACATCGTGACTCACACGTCTTTTAAAAGTTCTTAACCACATAAAGACCAAATACTGAATGCCTCTCTACATGTGCAGTGCTTAATATCCCCCGCAAAAGCAACGTCATGCCTAGATCATCTCTACAAAGTCAAGAAATTCTCTGCAGCAACCATACCGAAGAAAAACTGTTCTGATGCTTCGCGACTACAAGAGCTCAGGACAAACCCCGCGAGTATCAACAGCCACTAAGAGCTAAAGCGCGAAACCCTGTCACCAGCTAGAGCGAACTTACTGACCAGGACTCGCGTGTAATGTTCATGCAATAGCTAACAGGAGAATGGTTTGCAATGCTTTATGATTCTCACAAAAATTATGTAACACCGTCAGTTTTACCTTTTACTATACAAGAGGGATCGTAGTTATGAAACACTCATCTCTTTACGTTTTATTTTTCGCAAAATTACTCTTTTCCGAAACACAACGGGGGGAACGAGGCGAGATAAGTGTATACGAAATAAGTAAAACCAAAAATATAGAGCAAAACAGCATATAGCTCGCGACAACCATGGCCGCATTAAAAATAATTACATAAAAGCCCAATTCTCGCGACAGAAACACCAAAAACATATTGTTCGAAAGACCACTAGGCCGTGTCAGAAGGTTAATAAACATTACTTAATGACAGACTCAGGAGCCATCCCCGCATCCTCTACGCTATCCGCCTCTAAATCCACGACGTCTTGAGCATTAACTACCCGCGATCTTGACCCCCCCGCTTGATCTAAGCAAGAACGCTTCAGGGAGGGCTGAATGGTCTCAAGAAGAGCGTCGGGCGCGAATACCTTTCACTTACGAGGAGAGAGGGTCGGGGAAGGAGGGCTCGGAAGCGTGTGAGGAACAGGTTCCAACCTTTCGGACGGAGGCGGAATGACCATCTTCAGAAGAGGAGGCTTAGGCACTTGATTCTCTTTACCCTTAACGATGCCTTTCTTGGTCGCAAGACGGGTTACACCCCAAGCCTCAAGTGGAGTATCCCCATCATCAATAAAAGTTCCCGGCACCGGAGGCTCATACTCGGGAAGGTCGGTGGAAAAACCACAGAAGTCCTGAGCGTTGAAGGGAAAATCTTTGACTTTGTGTTTTCGCATTTGAACCTTCACCATACAAAGAAGAAGCGTGTTGACAGCATTTTTGTAAAAATCCACGCGAGCACGTTGACGGTAACCCCCGCAATACTCTTCCACCGCCATGTTCCTCTCATAGGCAATTCTCTCAGACATCGTCGCGTGAAGTTTCTCATTTTCTTGTCTGAGGACGTTCACTTGCGTGTTATACTCAGTAACGATGTTGACATGGGTGGACCTCTCATACGCGAGTTGGGCTTCCTGCTCTTTTATCTTCGCGTCTTTAGATTCCACTAACGCATTGGCCTTCGAAAGCTCCACCTCCAAAGTTTTCTTCTCCCCCATAAGCCGAGACTTAGCCGCTCTATTGGCATCACGGATTGACTGGTCCTCATCCATCAATTCTTTAAGTTTGTCCTCCGCCGCGAGCACCCTCCGACTTGCGCTCGCGATAATGTTCATCCCCTGCAAAATGACCAACTCCAGGGTTAAAAATACCCCAAGAGACAAGAAATAGATAAGAACGCGAAACTTACCGCAAAGAGTAGTTTAGACAGGCCGCCAGGTCTATCCGAGATTTCCTCATAAAGGTTGGGTTCGGGGGGAAAAACAGTTGGAATCGAGTCAAAGAAGGCACGCGTCGCAGATAAACCATGAATGAAAGTGGGGTTCACAACCGGAGAATTAGTAGGCTCTGGAGAGGAGACGAACTCTACCTCCGTCGTCCTCTTGCGATTTTTCTCAGATACTTTTTGCTTCCCCTTATCACGAGATGAGATGTCGCGAGGCCTCTTGGTCTGAGGGACCTCCTCAGAAACAGTGGTCGCGAGCTCAGTCGGCGACTCCGATACAGCAGGAGCAGTGGTCACATCGGGAACAGACGAAATATTGCGAGCAGGAGCCTCGAGGGTTAGGGAGCCGGTCTCGTCAAAAACCAACCCATCCAAGTTCGGAAGATCAGAGAACATATCAGCATCTCCAAAAACAACCACAAGTGAGCATATATAAAAAAAAAAAATGTATATACAATAATAAAAAAAAAAAACAAAAAAAAAAACAACGCAAGCGCTAAGAACAAACACGCGAACAAAAACCTCGGGCATGGGCTTTGAGGCTAAGTCCCCTAGCAACCAGTAAGGCATCCGAGATTGTTAACTCAAAACGTTTTTGAACAGCTATGTCAGGGTAATCCTTATAATCACGAATGAATTTATCGCGAGTCTCCTTTGGAAAGAAGCAAGGAGCCCTTCTCGCATTGGGCTCGCGTACTTGAACAGAAATGTCGGAACCAAGCGGGGGACGAACTAAAAACCAACACGTTTTCCACCCATCAATCTTCGAACGCAGTCGAAAGGCACTAGGGGTCTTGGCTTGAGCGGTATAAAACCCATCCTCGCGTGAGTTCTTCTTATAAGAATTAATAAGAGCGTAGTATGGCGTATTGGGAACTATCCCAATGTCCTGACATCGCATAATGTATACGATCAGCGAACTCCAGAAGTTTGGATGCATCTGTGAAGGACTGAAGCCTAAATCCACCATCACTTCAGTCTGAAAGGACGTCCACGGAAGACGGAAGCCAGCTTCTAAGGATTGCCTGCTCAAAGCGAAGAAGGGCCTGTACTGGTCGAGAGAAGTTCCCTCGTGGTCAGGAAGGGCAAAAATTGTTCCTTCAGGGAAAGGGTATCGCGAGGCGAAACGACGAAGATCGTCAAAGCCAAGACTGTTGCGATGGGCTGTGTTAGGAATTAAGGTGCGGGTGTGTTTTATTCTCTTCGCAAGAATACTTACTCGACCTGGATCCGCGAGGAAGGGCTTCTCTATTATTATATGGGGTAAGGGCCCCTTATGGGAGAAGAAACTAACAAATTGACCATAATTGGTCTCGGCTCGCTCTTGAATAACGCGAGACGGGAGTCGGGTTTTGGATCTCTTGGGCTTCTTCGTCTTGCTCCATTTAGATTTCCTTGCAACACGAGACCGTCTACGAGAACTGGGCTCGCAACCACCAGAGCCGCCCTCGGATCCAGACGTTGTGCGCCCCGAATACTCAGCCTGAGCTGAACGTTCATAGAAATCATCGCTACCTGAAAGCATAGGCAAGGTAAGTTTCAGTTTTCCAGGGATGGAAATAGGAAAAGAGGAGAACATCGCAAGTGGAAAGAACGCGAGGAAGTGGAAAGTGAACAAACAAGAAATCCCTGGAAAAACTGAAACCCGAAAGATCAAAGGGGAAGTAAAAAACGACATCAAGATGAACCAGGACCAAAAACATGGAGGATTTTGTGGAGGCTTGAAATGGCGGAATTGACCGAAACAGGTGTCTTACCAAAAGAGAATCCGACACAGGAAACACACAACACATACAATCTCTAAAAGAAATCTATCAAAACGAGGAGCCCGAGCAAAGATTCTGACGACAGTTATGAGCACGAAGAAACCGAACGACGAATCTGTGCGAAGCTCTAAAATCAAGCCAAAACAAGTACTTACGAAGTAGAAAAGAAAAGGAGGAACGATAGACTAACCTGCCATTCGGAAATCGGGTGAGAGCGGCGAAGAAGACGATCGTAGAGAAGGGGAGAGAACGCCGGCGGAGAGGTTTATTCGCAGTTTGAAAGAGAGCGGCGAAGAATTGCGACGGATCGAGAGGAGGAAGACGAAGATGGGTATTTATAGAGAAAAGTCGGAAAAAGAAGATGCGGTAAGAAGACGACACGTGGGCAACATGCGCCCAGCGCGGGAATTCGAAAGGGTTTTTGAATTTGGCCAAAATACACGCGGCCCTTACACGCGATGTAGTCATACCAAGTCAGGTGGCCGCTATCCTATCGAGAACGCGACTTCAAGAAGACAAACCCAAGCCTTAGGCTATTCAGCATAAAAGCTTGGGGGGCTGGATGTTGGAGTCGGTTCTCGACGGGCTCGCGAAGCTCAAAGGGAATCATGTTAGGCCCATAGAACGCGAGACGTGACGGCCCATGAAGTAAGCCCAGAAGAACGGAAGCGGCCCATAAACATACAGCCCAGAAAGAGGGTCCGACGAGATTAAGTATCGGAGGGGCAAATTGGTAATTGCCTCGCGTGGGCCCTAGCGGGAGTATAAGAGCGCAAACCAATGGAGTGAGAAGGGGAGAGATCATTACTGAAAGAAAAACGCTTCGTCTTCCTCTCCCGAGTGAGAAAAACACAGGAATGAGCCAAAGTTTCAATCTTCCAAAACGACCTTCTCCTTGAGGCGTTAGGACGAACAACACTTGGTTTGTGACTCCCGGTGTTGCTATCGAGCTTTTAATGTTGAGATGGGTGATTTCTAAGGCCGTTCGGTTTATTGGTAGCATAGAACTCAAAACGTTTTAAGTGACATTTTGAGTTCTCATTTCCATTACTTTACTTCTTTCTACCCTCTCTTACTCTTGCATCACTTTATCGTCTTTGGTAGCTTGTTTGCTTCCTGTCTGATTTGAAACGTCAGAGAGCCAAATCTGGAGACCCCCTCCTGGTTTGGTTGCGCAGGTATTGAAGGTGTCACGAATAAGGTTGGTCTTTAGGAAGAAGACGACGTGGAGTATTACGTGTAAGTTGTTTGTCCAGACTCGAGGAAGAGGTCTTCAGAATTCTTTCGAAGAGCCGTCGTCCTGTGTCTCGCGAAGTGTTGTGTCCCGAGACTGCAACTTCTGGGCTCCAACATATACATGTATCACAATTCAAAATATTTATATCTTACACTCAAGTAGTTGCCTAATTGTATAATTACCTCTCATTTTTCGTTTTCTTTTTCTTTTTCTTTTCGATCTTCAGTAGAAAATTGTATAATACATATGCCATTGAGTTATACTCCCTTACACTCAAGTATCCTCAAAGATTAGATAGAATCTAATAACAAAACTTTAATTTACATAAACCAACCAACTTAAGTTTGGAATCTTTGTGGCCAATGGGTATGCTTTAGAGGGCAGGTCCCACAAACAACTGTACGTACTTGTATGTAATTATATAATTATATAATCTTTCATGTGGATATATCTCTTGATTAGTTAACACTATAGTTGGATCATATGTTAATCTATAGTGACAGACTGGCAGCTAGCTAGTATATGGATTGTATATACTCCGTATCATGTACTCCCTTCGTCCCTTTATTTGCTTCTTGTTTCACCCGGGCACGTATGACGATGTGCGTTTTATTTTATCAATATCTCTAATTATAAATTAGTAAAAAATAAAAAATTTAAATATTATTAAAGTATTCGATAAGACGAATCAAACAAGACCACACATGAGTATGTTTTTATCTATATATTGGTCGAAATTACAAAGACTCTCTTAATATGAGAATTCTCTTAATATGAGAATAGTGTCAAAAACAGAATCAAAAAGGAAATAGTGGGACGAGGAGTAAGTACTAAAGCCGAAACAATGTTGTGTTGTACGACGATGTTAAGTGGAGTGAATAATTGAGGATCCCCTCCATCTTATCTGTTGTACCGATCGAGCTTATCCACTCGATCTATAATAGTAAACTTAATTAATAATGAAAAAGGATGCATGTTTTTATTGGATTAAAGCTGAATTCGTTTAAAGTAGAGGCTTCTATATATATGTACGTATAATTAGTAAGAAACTAACACGTACCTATAACAAACAATATTGAGTTATGTTTGGATGGACCACTAGCAAAGGAGCATGTGTTATGTGGCTTCTATTCCATGCCTTAATCTACAAGGGAATACAATAACGAGATTCAACGGGCAGCACTTTTTTTACATTGGGCACCCCCTCGTTCGGAATGGGGTTCCGAACGAGTTTTGTATTTTTTTAAAAAAAATTATTCTCGTTCGGAATGGTGTTCTGAACGAGAATATTTGTGAACCCGGTTTATGAACCGGGTTTAAATAATACAAAAAAAATATCCGGGTTAAAAAAAAATTCTCGTTCGGAAGTCATTAATTTTTTTTAATTTTTTAAAAATTTATATCGGATATCCTTTTCTCGTTCGGAATGGTATTCCGAACGAGAAACGGATATTTTTAAAAATATCCGCGCCAGCTAGCCGTTGGAGGTTCAACGGCTAGCTGGCGCGGAATTGCCTATATATATTCGTTCGGAATGCCATTTCGAACCACACTCGAATTCGCTCTCTTCTCAATCTTACAAAAAAACGCTCCCTTCTAAATCTTTCAAAAAACGCTTTCTCTCATCTCGATTATGGCTGGAACTCCTCCTAATCCTTTGTTTTCTGATCCGACGGCTGCAGATGAAGAAGTTTACGTAGGAAACGATTGGTGGTAGGGTTATGGTGTTCCAAATGCAAGTTACGTTGGTTCTTTTGGTAGTGGTTTTTTCAACATAGACGGAGCAAGTAGTAGTAGTTACAACCTCCCCACCCCCACTTTGAGTGATCTCCAAAGGCATCAACAACACATGTTCTGGGATGCAACTGTTATAGGCGGGAGCAACACCTCAAGAAGAGCCGGAGCAAGAGGAGGAGGATGTCCGAGCACCACGTCAGATACGGAACACTGAGTCGGTTAGTATTTCTAAAAACCTGAAATACGCTTAATTTTGTAGAAATAGTGGAAAATGCTCAATAGTATTTCAAATGCATGCTAAAATTAGTTAATAGTGGAAAACGCTTAATTTCAATATTAACTGCAATGCATGGTAAAAAGAATTAGTTTAATGCATGTGGAAAGCGTATCAACACTTTTTAGAAAATACCAAAAAGGTTGAAAATTACTTAAAATCGCATATATGGACTTTAGTTATAATAATCAATGCTAAATTTGTATGTATTTCGTTAAAACTAGGAGGTAGTTAGAAACATCTGATCTAGAGTAGGAGAAGACAGAAACCTGGGTGATAGGCGAATTACTGCTTCTGAGAGGAGGGGGGATAGAAGATCGCGGGGTGATAGACCGCAACAGTCAGGTTCTCGAGGGTCAAGTGCTGCGGGGGTTAGGAACCCATCTCCTGTTCCGAGTCGGTCAGGTTCTTCGGGGGGTAGATCCCGACAGACTCGGCAGTCAGGTCCTGTTCCGATGCAGTCAGAAGCTGTTGCGGGTCCTCCTCTTCCAAGACTCAACGAGGGTACTATATTGACTCGTTATGGGCAACACATTGCTCATGAGATTTGGATACATCCGAATCCCGATGAAAGTGCCCCCGTCAACTAAAGGCGCAGACAAGGCAGAATACCAATCCCATTGTAGGTTGCGTCTGCCTACATGTGCAATGGCGAACACCGTGGTAGGAGGCTCTGAACCGGGAGGAGCAAACATCGGAAGACATGTACAAGGACCAAACCATGATAACACCACTAGTGCAACTTGATACCTCGTGGCAAATACCAATCCCATTGTAGGTGTGCACATCCAGAATTCAGGAGAGCATGACGATCGAATGTGATTCACTTCTCGAATGAGTTGCGGGATAGTCTTGAAACCCTCTAGCATCTCATGATACATATGCCCGTTTTGTTGGAGGTGCTTCGAAAGATCTAATCGGATTTCAACGTACTGTTGCTCTGGTTTACCTAGTAAGCGAGCAAGGAATCGATAACCACAATGACCGTCATCACCTACTTTCTCCACAGCAGCTATGTATGCGAGCATGAAAAGGTCTATATTATCTATCCCCCAGTCGAAGTCGAGATAAATGATTGAATTGCCACCGCTACATTTCGATCTAGCATTTCCTCTTGCCCTCGGTGGTTTAGTTGCACTCCCTTTTACGGTCGTCGCCCCGCTTGAAGCTCTGTTGGATGCAACAGACGATTTCTTTTGTGAATCGGCTTTCGGTGGCACAGTTGCACCCTCTTCCTCTTTCATCCCCTTTTTCCTTGCTTCTGTCTTCTCCTTATCCTTCTTAGCTTGAGCCCTCTCATCCCAACCCGGATCTCGCTTTGTACCCGTCTTCTTCGCATGAATCTTAGGCCTTCCTCTCTTCGTCTCTCCCCGAGGGGGGTCCTAGACATCAACTGAAGAAGGATCCTTGCACTCACGCCACTTATCAGCCATCCTCTTCATATCGAAATCATCAACGTTACCGGTAAACACCCCTTCAAAGAAATCATCCATAAGAACCTTATCTGCAGTCAATTGCACGTCGTCGTCAGAGTCGAAGTCTTTCAATTCCACTCCTTCCCACTTGATCTGCTTCCAGAAGATATCAATGTCGCTGGGCAACAATGGCGTTCCTTCTTCTACAAACACCTTAATCCTGTGTGGGCAAGGCAATCCGAGTGTTGATTCCCACCAAGGATCCTCACATGGACCACATATCTTTCCCTCCTTTGCCTTAAGGACTTCTTTCAGTAGCATTCTCAAACACTTGTCGGAGCACTTCCTCAATATGCGCATGAAAATAGTCTTGATCCACCGAGGCCCGTCTTGTATCTCCTTCGGGCTAGTATGGTTGGACATTTCCATCTCGGCCCGTATTCGACGGTGTTGATCGACAAACATATTGTCAATGTGTTGCACTAAAGTGTCGAACCCTCCAACAGCTGAATCAAACATATGCTTCAACATCGAGTGTTGACCTTCAACCCTGACAACAACATTGTACATGTTAAACATTTTAGCCAACCGAATGTCATGATCATTCTCGTTAAAAACAAATTCAAATATCTTACCTGTTAGACGTTCTTGTGCTAAAATGGCGTATATCATCGCAATACGCAGCTATAAGTTTTTCCTTATGGGGAGTAAACCATGTGCTCTCAGCATATTGTACAAGATGACCATTCCTCCATGTTTTCCGGAAGTGATCAAGTCTCTCCTCATACTGCTTCTCTGTGTGAGACCGCATCACCCGTCGAACGCTAGCAGATGCACTTTTTTCGTCCAGGTTGTTCAATTTAGCAAATGCCTTAACATTCCGATCAACGTGCACATGGCAAAACATATGACGCACACTAGGAAATACATGGTCAACCGCCTTAATTGTTGTCAGCTCTCGATCAGACATGATGCAATCCGGTCCTCCGAGTGCACCAAACAAATACTTGAGCCGTTTCAATGCCCATGCATAGTATGGGGCTGTCTCACAACAAATGAACGCTAGCGCAATACAATATGTATAGTTGGTGCAATTGAATCCAACAAACTGAAGTAACGGCCAACCATACCTATCAATTTCAGATTTAATAATTATAATTCAAAAACGGTATTTGAAGTCATAATAATGAAATTTAGTGTACCTATTAGTCTTGTACGCCGCGTTCATGATCACCACCCGAGGGAACATTCTCAACAAATGTTCACAATCCGGATGAGATATGAAAAACGCTGACAACTTTTTCTCCCCGGTCTCCGGATTCGTCTCGTAGTGAATGTCTTTACGATAAGCTCTTTGATGGAGGAAATCTAATGACCATTGGGTCACGGTTAGATTTGCCAATGCTTTCTTCCTCTCCTTTTCCCTCACAGTGTACACTTGCCTCCTTGATATTGTGGAAGTCGGATTTTCCTGAAGCAACTGTGTATAAATAACCTTCGGAATTGCCCCGGCCGCTGATGCAATCATTATTTTTCGTCTCTGCTCTCCCGTCATCCTCGAAGCAAATGCATGGCCAATCAAGCTGCTGGAAAGACAGTGGTTATGACATGCCTTCTCAACTTTTAGTATCCACCCAGCCGGCTCAACAAGAGTTGCTCGTCGATAATATCTTCTTAACATAAAAGGACAATTGTACTTCCTTAACCTACTAAGGTTGCTACGCTGCGACGATGGTTCTGCTACATCTCCTTCAAGATTAATGTTCTTTCGATGTTTTCTATAACTACCGGATTGCTCACAGTGCAGAAATATCCTCTTGTTGGTCATTGATGATTTCGTGGTGATAACCATACACAAGGCATAACCGACCTTCCTAACCCACTCTCTCAGAAGATCCATAGTAGTAAATCTCTCACTAGTCGTAAAATGGGCACTATAGTCGATTTTTAAATATTCCTCATCACTACAGTATCCCTATTTAAAATTACTCAAATTTCAATACTACTATATCAATAAAATAAATTCTAATGAAACGCTATAAAAAAAGGTTTACAGGTACTTACATGGAAATATGTATCATCTACCGGCGCAGACAAATCAACCTCCTCCTCCACCGACGTCTCACTAGAAGAACACTCCCGTCTTTTTTCCAACTACCTGCCCTTGAAGAATTAGTTGAATCGCTGTCAGACGTCATTTTTTGTGCTTCTTCCGATTGGGTTTGATAATTTGGTCATACAACTCCGATTTTATAGACTCCGTCAAAATATAGCCGTTCGCATTTTCAAAAAATATAGCCGTTTTCCCGTTCGGAATGGGGTTTCGAACGGGTAACGACACGTCATAAATATCCGGGTAATCTCGTTCGGAACCCCATTCCGAACGAGATTATGACGTCATATATAAAAAAAAAACTCGTTCGGAACGGCTTTTATTAAATGGAAATTGATTTTTATGGACCGGTCTCGTTCGGAACGGGGTTCCGAACAAGAAATAAAATTAAAAAAAAAATATACCGTTCCGAACGAGATGGTGCTGCCGGGTGTAAAAAAAGTATTGCCCGGTTGTGACCCGTACAATAACTCACAACTTCTTTTTTTCAAATTCAAACCTATTAGTCAAACTTATCTAGCTATTTCAATTTGTTTTCTTCACCATGTAGGTTAACATTCAATGATCCTAATTTATACTTCCATTTAAAGAGAATGTAAAGTAATGCCTAATCATTTATTCAATTATACATCATTCATTTATGCTTATGCCATATAATTAGAGAAAAAAATAAGGTGAAGCTCAACCTTGAAGACACTTTTGTTTATAGAAAATATGTGTGTATTATTCACAACATATAATCATTCACAACATACAACGTGAATAACACAATAATATATATATGAATCTATCAGAATTTGTGTGTAACATTCAAAATGTGTGCGCGATATAAAATTTAATTATGTACATGCACCACAAAATATGATATAGCTATAACTTGTGACTTCTAAATGTTAACTAGATATGCAATACTAAATATGATATATTCGTAAATATATTCATTATTATACACTTAATAACAACTGACAACGAGTCTTACTCTTACATGTAAAAGACATGCTCCCTCCGTCCCACAATGTCCTTTCTATTTTTTCATGACACATTTGCCGAGGTATGTTTTGTATCCTTAATATCTCTAGTTTTATGTTAATATAAATAATAAAAATTTGATATTATTAAAGTACGTATTAATACCAATCAAACAAGACCCCACATGACTATATATTTTCTTATATATCAAGACAAAACGAGAAGATTCTCTTCAACTGTGAATAATATACAATATTCAAAATGAGAAGAAATATATGGGAGGGAGGGGTATCACAACTTAGATCCAAGAAAATGGGTTTCACTTTATAAACGAGTGGTGCATTTTATATTCATATGACACTTGTAAATTTCTAATAAGTTAACACATATCAATGTGATACAAAGCTCTAACGTCCATATCATGAAGTGCCCACCAATCATTCATCAAAAGCAATAAAAACAAAACGTACAAACAAGAAATTCATACCAATAATATATGTTAAAATGAAATCCACACAAGGCACTCAACTAAGCTAAAGTAGCACACTCTACTTTAACCTAATAAAATACTCGCTCCGTCCCATAATGTTTGTTTTGTTTTAAATTTTGACAATATTCACTAATCGAGAATCTTCTAAATAGCTTTCAATATATAAGATAAAACATAGTCATGAGTGGTATTGTTTGATTCGTTTCGATTAGTACTTTAAGAATATTAAAAAATTATAATTTTTAATAACATATAATTTGATATATTGACAATACAAAACGTGCATCGACAAGTGTGTCAAAGTCAAACAGGACAAACATTATGGGACGGAAGGGAGTAGAATAAAGCAAAGAGAGAGACTCCCTCAAATCTTGACCTTAAATACCCCAACCCTCTTCATTTTTTTCCAACAACAACAACTCCAACTATAACACAAACATTCTCTTTCTTTCTAAAACACCAAAACCAAACCCTAAAACAAAGGAAATGGAAAACGAGATGCAAGTTGAGGCTTTTCCTAAGAAGCTATGGAGTGTGATGAGGGTGTTCTTCTTCATGCTACGTCGAGGAGTTTCGAAGAGGAGGCTCTCACTTCACCTCAATCTCATGCTTAAACGCACCAAAAAATCACTCAGAAATATCAACCCTCCTCCATTGAGGCAAGAATATGAGTTCAGCTGCAGCAACACTCCGGCCCACTACAAGTTCTTCAAGAAGAAGCAGAATCATGCCCAATATGAGGCTCAGTATGAGACTATAGAGGAGGAGTTCATGAAGATGATGGGCATGAATGAAGTTGCAGTTTCAGCCTCTCCGGTTTTGCCCGGTCTTCTCGGGTTCGGTCCCACTCGGGTCACGGACTCTCCGTTTCCGGTTTATTCGGGTCGGGTTGCGAATGGAGACTGTCATGTGGATGAAGCTGCTGATGAGTTTATTATGAGGTTTTACAGCCAGCTCAGGAGGCAGTCACTCACTGAGAGTTAATCAAACGACGTCGTATAAAATGTTAATTAAGTATGTGTATAAAATGTGGGTCTTTTTTTTGTTTACTTGCTTTTAGCAGGGGGTATCATCATCTGGTTTGATAAGAACTTACATAAAGTTTAATTAGTAGCTTGAACAATAATTCTAAATTATTCTATTGCGTGCTTTTTTGTCCACTATAATTTGAAAAAGGAAAACGCCACAAAATTTCATATTTATATAATGCACTACTAGAAAAAGGGTCTATAACGACGAACATTTTCGTCGTTATAAGCCCAAAAAGTCGTCGTTAAAACCTTTAACGACAAACCGGGTTCGTCGTTGGTTTTGTCGTAACAGCTTCCGACGTTATTGGTATTAACGACAACGTTCGTCGTGAGTTTGTCGTTATTTATCAACGACAAACTAATTGACCGTCGTTATTTTGTATTCAATAACGTCAAACAAATAGCAAATAACGACCGACAAAATTGTCGTAAAACGAGACTGGAATTGGCACGAAGATTTGAATTAGCGCCCAACAACGACATAATATTATGTCGTTAATAAGAAAAACAAATTAAATCTTGCTAATTTAATATGATATTTATTCAAAATCAAAAAAAATATACTATAGTACACTAAATTTATATTAAACGGAATCAATCACCAATTTATAATAATCAAATTCAATGTGAGTCAAATAATCAAACGAGATCATATCACTTTTTCAACTCTATAGTAGAGTTAAATCTAAATAAGATCCTTGTTCTTAAACAAAAAAACAATCATCAAAGAATATCGATGTGTAGAGTGAAGGAAGAAATGCATAGTATGTTGTTGTAGCAAGCTGGAAATCCACGGCGAGGTCACTGGGGCAATGGTGTAGGAAGCTGGAATCCGTATGATGTCGGAGGGGGTAAAACAAACATTACAAGTTACAACATCTTCATTTTGGATTTGATGAATAGAGCAAGTGCTGCAAACAATTTTCTGTACTGATGGAACTGCAGTTTAGTATATATGTCAGGAAAGCTTTCAAGTCCTCGTTTCAATGAAAAAAATTCAATATCTCCAAAACAAGAAACAATCATAAGATAACATAATTACCTGCAATTTCACATGCCAAACTCTCACAAGGCATTCTGTCGGTGTACCAAAGTTTTTTTATTTTGAAGGATCAGTAACGTGTTGCACAAATTAACCAAACAACAATATTTCAACTTGGACATCAGCCCAAGAAACCATCTCCCTGAAACAGGTGAAAACCTTTGCTTGGTCTTAGATCAAAAGAGGAACAATAATAGTGACAGATCGAATACTTGGAGTGATGATTGTCGAGAGAAAGAATGCATGGCTTGTTAGTTATGTGAAGAGAATAGCTAGATATATAGCTGAGTGTAGCCGTGCCAAGGATGGAGGAATCTGAACATGAAACATAAATAAGATTTTATGTCAATCATGTCATAAGCAGATTAAAATCAGCAAATATCACAGATACCATGAGAGGATGAAAATCTCATTTTTAAACAGAAAAAATACAAAAAAAAGAACATTTCCTGAGATCGAACATCGTACTAATCCAAATTTGATTTAAAGATAATGAAGCTGATACTTATTTATCAATGCAGAGGTATAAAAACAAGGAGCTTTACAATTGAATCATAATACATATTCTCAAAAAACAATCTATGTAAAGTATAAAAAAATCATTTGTATCATGAGCTAACAACACAAGACAGGAAACCATGGTTAGAAGGGAACAAAACATACAATCTTGAACATGCGAAGAAATTCATCACCAACACACATAAACACGAGAAAGCGAGCCAGAAAAAAATAGTAAGAAATATCTTATACCTTGAATACAGTCGCAATTTCGGCCTACTTCCTCCCAACATCGAGACTATTCGTATGGATGAGACACCGTGTTAGAAGATAATGAATATTATCTTAGTTGTAGATAGAATATCTTAGTTGTAGATACAATCTTATCTTCTGTTTATATTATCTATTTATAAGATCTCCATGTATAGTATATATTCAGCCTTTCTAGGCACAGATCAATACAAGGAAATTCTCCAAATCTCTCAATTTTTCAAACTTTGTCATGGTATCGGAGCAGGTTCTCTAAACTGCTAATTTTTTCTCTCTCAAATCCCCTCCCATCAACCAAACACACACACACCATCTTCATCCTCCGTCCATAGCCGACGATGGTTGAAACCAAACACAAACGTCCTATTAACGACGTTGAATCAAATTACTATCTTCACCCTTCTGATCATCCGGGCCTGTCAATTTGCTCGGTTTCCTTGAAGGGGGAAAACTATCAAGAATGGGCTACCTCCATGCTCAACGCCTTCAGCGCCAAACGCAAACTCGGATTCCTTGAAGGTCGGATCGCTAAACCAATCACACCAGAAGAAGAAGAGGATTGGAACAGCGTCAACGCAATGCTTCAAGGATGGATTATTCACTCGATTGATTCTTCCATTCGATCATCAGTTTCCTACTTTCCTACAGTTCATGATCTATGGGCTGATCTCAAGCAACGATTCTCGGTCGGTAACGGACCAAGAATTCTTCAACTTCGAGCCGATATCTCTCGGTGTCGTCAGGCCGGACAATCCGTCTCTGCATACTATGGCATCATCAAGAAATTATGGGATGAATTCGCCACCTATGTACCACCAAAAGCTTGCACCTGCGGTCTCTACAAATGCAACATCACAGCCCAAATTTCTCAAGAAAGGGAGGAAGAAAAAATCCATCAGTTTCTCAATGGCTTAGAAGATACAGATTACCATACTCTTTGTTCAAACATCATGGCTCAAGAACCTCTGCCTCCCCTCAATTGAGTCTACTCGTTGGCCGTTCAAGAAGAAAGGCGCAAAACGGTGGCAAAAGATCGTGAATTTAAAGGTGATCCTATGGCTCTCGCCGCTCAACGGCCGACCGACCAACGGCCGCCTCGCCCTCAATGCACTCACTGTGGTCGTATGGGTCATGACATCAACAAATGCTTCAAACTCCATGGCTATCCCGAAGGCTACACACCACCTCCACCTCGAAATTCCGGGCGTGGCGGCGGCTCTCAATCTGGCACATCTTCTTCTAGTGCTGGACGTGGAAGGGGACGTGGTTCCGTCGTCGCCAACGCTGCACAACAACCGGCTTCCTCCAGCAACACCACAACTCGCACCCCTGCAGATCGTACAGCCCTCGGCTCCTCCATCACACAAGATCAATGGAATACAATTCTTCAAGTTTTCAACTCTATCAATGCAAAGCAGAGCAACCAGGAAACATCGTCTGGTAAGTCAACAATGTGGATTTTAGATACTGGAGCCTCCCTACAGATGACAGGGAACATGGCACTCATCCAGGATCTCGTTTCCATTCCACCGGTGCCAATTAAATTGCCAGATAATCGCTTCGCCACTGCTATACAAGAAGGCTCTCTTGTGTTCTCCTCAAGCACAAGACTTAATCACGTCTTATATATTCCTGAATTGGATTGCAATTTAATTTCTCTTGCTCAGCTTGCTATTGATACTCAATGTGTGGTGACCCTAACCGATAAGCTTTGTATCATACAGGAACGCAGTTCGAGGAAAATGATTGGTGTGGGTGAACAACGAGGAGGGGTATATTGGCTACGCAGTTTCGGTCCGCAAATTTCTCAAGTCTGTTTCTCTGCATCGACAGTCTCGGCAACCATCTGGCATCAACGAATGGGTCACCCCTCTTTATCAGTTTTATCTAGTCTACCTAACTTAGACAAGTCAGTTATAGATTTACACAATAAAACTCCATGTGATATTTGTTTCAAAGCAAAACAAACTAGAAATTCATTTCCTTCAAGCTCTAATAAAGCAGATATGTCTTTTCAGTTAGTTCATTGTGATATTTGGGGTCCATATAGTGTTCCTTCTAGCACGGGAGCAACTTATTTTCTAACTTTCATAGACGACTACTCTCGATCGACTTGGGTGTTCTTAATGCGGGCAAAATCCGACGTTGCAACCATCATCAAAAATTTATGCGCGCTAGCTCACACGCAATTTAATAGAAAAATTCAGCGCATCCGTTCGGATAACGGGGCAGAATTCGTCTCGCTGCAGCCGTTCTTTCTCACTCAAGGAATCGTCTTTGAAAGCTCATGCGTGTACACTCCGCAACAAAACGGACGGGCCGAACGCAAACACCGTCACATCTTGAACGTGGCTAGGGCTATTCGTTTCCAGGCGTCTCTTCCGATTCGATTCTGGGGAGAATGCATCCTTACGGCGTGCTATCTAATCAACCGGACACCTACCCCGCTTCTCAACAATCGCACTCCGTATGAATTGCTCCATGGTCATAAACCTTCTTACCCACACTTCCGCGTATTTGGGTGTCTATGTTACGCTGCTCGCCAACCTCGCTCTAGCGATAAATTTGCATCTAGAAGCATCAGAGGCGTCTTCCTTGGCTACCCGCAAGGCAAATGGGGTTGGCGTATATTCGATTTGGAAAAAGAATGCATCTTTATATCCAGAGACGTGGTTTTTTATGAAGAAAATTTTCCCTTTGATTCAACCATAGTCTCCACGACAAGGGGAGTGTCGACACCAGACCGACCACATCCGGCGATCTATGACGCCGCCTCGTCCACAGTCGACACACTTCCACCACCCGTGTCACCTGCGCTCCCTCCGCCACCGGCTTCTACGACGCCTACTTCTGCAGAACCTCCAGCACGTGATTCCGAAGCAACACCAGAGGCTCGTCGAACTTCTCGGGCAAAGAAAACTTCAGTCCTGCTGCGAGACTTTATCTGCCACACTCTCATCTCTCAAGACCCCCCTCCTTCTTCGACACCCGCACCGTCAGCGTCCTCAGGTATGCAATACCCTATCGCTGCTCATGTTTCTTATGATAAATTCTCTCCTAACCATACCAGGTTCTTAGCCTCTATTATTGTCGACCATGAGCCCACGTCCTACAAACAGGCAGTTGAGAACGAACACTGGCGAGAGGCAATGCGAAATGAGTTGGCTGCCTTGGCCAACAATCGCACATGGGAGATATCAGAATTACCTCCAGGAAAGAAAACAATCGGGTGTAAATGGGTCTACCGGATCAAATACAAATCAGATGGCTCCATAGAACGGTACAAGGCTCGTCTTGTTGTGCTCGGAAACCGCCAAGTTGAAGGTATTGATTTCACGGAAACATTCGCACCGGTTTCCAAGATGGTCACAGTACGGGTCTTCCTCTCAGTCGCAGTCATTCAGAGATGGGAACTCCATCAAATGGATGTTCACAATGCATTCCTACACGGTGATCTCAACGAAGACGTCTATATGACACCTCCTCCAGGATCAGTCGGAATTCCGCTCGGAAGTGTATGTCGGCTTCGAAAATCTCTCTACGGCCTTCGCCAAGCTCCTCGACAATGGTTCTCGAAATTAGCCACGGCTCTCCGGGCATTCGGATTTAAGCATAGTTACGCTGATTATTCTTTGTTCTCTCTTCATCGCAACG
This sequence comes from Oxyria digyna, assembly GCA_029168935.1. Classification (NCBI taxonomy): domain Eukaryota; kingdom Viridiplantae; phylum Streptophyta; class Magnoliopsida; order Caryophyllales; family Polygonaceae; genus Oxyria; species Oxyria digyna. The sequence continues at coordinate 9,859,469 of JAPVLV010000010.1, read as the reverse complement.
GCACAGACCTCCATATGTTCTCGTCTACGTCGACGATATTGTGATTTCCGGGAATAACCGTTCAGCCATTTCTTCCTTCAAAACATACTTAAGCAAGTGTTTCCATATGAAAGACTTGGGCTTGCTGAAGTATTTTCTTGGCTTAGAAATAGCCCGTGGCAGTTCGGGCATTTTTCTTTCTCAACGCAAATACACTCTAGAGTTGATTGCCGACGCTGGTCTTCTTGGCTCCAAACCGTGTGATTCACCTATGGATCCTAATCATAATCTTGCTCTCGCAAATGGGAGTAATCTTGCTAATCCCGAAGCTTATAGACGCTTAGTCGGCCGTCTTATATATCTTACGATATCTCGTCCGAATTTGTGCTTTGATGTCCACACTTTGTCCAGTTTTATGCAAGTGCCAAAACAAGAACATTGGTTTGCTGCTCTACGGGTCCTCCGTTATCTCAAGAGTCATCCAGGGCAAGGATTACACCTCTCTAGTGACAGTGCTCTGCGTCTTACAGCATACAGCGACTCAGATTGGGCGACATGTCCAATTACTCGCCGCTCTGTGACAGGATACTTCGTACGGTTGGGCCTTTCTCCCATTTCTTGGCGCACAAAGAAGCAACCGACTGTTTCACGCTCTTCCGCTGAGGCCGAATATAGGTCAATGGCTGGTGTTTATTGTGAAATAGTATGGCTTCGTTCGTTACTCGCCTCTCTTGGCGTTTCTCATCCATCTCCGGTTCGTCTATTCTGTGATAGTCAGGCGGCACTTCACATCTCGGCAAATCCAGTTTTCCATGAGCGGACTAAACACATCGAAATCGACTGTCATTATGTTCGAGATCTCATCTTAGCAGGCAAAATCGTCACTTCTCACATTCCGACGGCTCACCAACCTGTTGACATCTTCACAAAGCCTCTAGCCAAGCTTCAGTTCACCTATCTCTCATCCAAGTTGGGCATTTCGGACCCTCATGCTCCACCTTGAGGGAGAGTGTTAGAAGATAATGAATATTATCTTAGTTGTAGATAGAATATCTTAGTTGTAGATACAATCTTATCTTATGTTTATATTATCTATCTATAAAAGATCTTCATGTATAGTATATATTCAGCCTTTCTAGGCACTGATCAATACAAGGAAATTCTCCAAATCTCTCAATCTTTCAAGCTTTGTCATACCGACACGAGCAAAAATTAGTAAAGTGAATAAAATTCAAAGATAATAGAAATCTTTCCCATGAAGGAAGAGTCGTACACAGATAATGACAATAGTAAGGTAAAAAAAGAAAAAAAAGAATAATCATATGTAGAAGAGAACGAGACAACAAGGTAATTATTATCATGAACCAAAGATAATGAAGAAGCAACAAGGTGATAGCAAAAACATAAACATATACACCTAACCATTGCAAAATGATAAATGGACACAAGGAATAGAATAACCAGAAGGATAAATCGTAAAATAAAGCATGATTCATAAAGATTTGTCCTGCACATTCTAGTAGTGATGTTCATACAATCATACTCTTTTCTTATATATTTTCCTTAATTTATTATTTTCAAGTCTAGTCATCATATAGTAATAACTAATTTAACCAATAGATTTCAACTGTAATATAGGTTAGGTATGATAGCGATGGCACATACATTAATAACTTTTTTATAAATAATTTATAAAAAAGAAACCTTAATAAACCAATAAATATTTCGTTTGTGATTTGAGTAGTAGTGGGGAAGCATGTCTCAACTTGTTATAACTCTGCGGTAATTTAATAACATAAATACTAATATATAGACCTATAATGGAGCATTATACATGCTTTGTTTAAAGCATGCAAATTTACTTTACTAAGTTACATATAATTTAATCTAAAAATTTACGTTTTCAGCTCATAGACAAAATCAAACAATTAAATTTTTGAACTTTTTAATGAGTATTTGTAAAATATTAAGCTATACAAGAAATTAAGATGGTGGAACTTGAAAGTGACCACAAATCAGGTTAGATTTGGACCGGATACTCCACTATCAATGTGGATGTTGAATTTGTGATATTGGTTGAACAATTTTTTACATTTTCAATCCACTCTTTCTAAATTAATAATGCATATATTTTTGTTTAAAGAAATAGGTTGTATATGCGATATTTAGTTGGTAGTGGCTTGATACTAAGTTTTCTTGGGCTTTAAAATTCCAAATGGCCCATATTTAGTTGCTAGTGGCTTGATACTTAGTTTTCTTGGGCTTTAAATTTTATTTTATTTTTTAAAGGAAAGACGCCAACTTAGTGGCTACTATTATCATTAACCATATCAGTTAAAGCAACTGACCAAACATTACAGGGCTTTAAAATTCGATTATGTGTTAACATCGAACTAGTTATATATATATAGCTAGACCCGGGAAAATATGACCCGACCCGAACCCGCCCGATTTTTTGTGCTCTTAACCCGTTAAATTAAATCCGAAACCCGATTTTGACCCGACCTGATGACCCGACATTTTGCTGGGTCAAAAACGGGTTGGGTCGGGTCAACCCGTTGGGTCTTACACTCTTACCAAAAAAACAACTAGAAAATAAAAATAGGAAAGAAATATGAAAAAATCGAAAAAATGATATTTTGTTGCTATGTTATAAATTATGTTTATAAAAACAAGCTTATAAATAAAATTTAGGTTGATTAGGCTTAAATAATATATTGTTTTACTTATTATGGGCTTTAATTTTAAAAGCTCAATCAGGAAAACATACCCAAATTGAATTGTAAGGAGTCAACAACTTGTACCAACCTTATATACTTCATCCGTCCCTTATTGTTTGCAACATTAAGGGAATGACACAATATTAAAGAAAAGTGAGATAAGTGGAGAGAAGAAGAAAAATGAAGTTGAGTACTCCCTCTGTCCCATTTTGATAGTCTCATTAGATTCCGACACATATGCCGAGACACGTTTTGTATCGTAAATATCTCTAATTATATGTTAATAAAAATTATAATTTTTTAATATTGTTAAAGTACTCATTAAGACGAATCAAATAAGACCTCACATGACAATGTTCTTTTTTATATATTGGAAGAAATCTACAAGATTCTCTCGGTTCGTGAATAGTGTCAGAAAATCAAATGAGACTATCAAATTGGGACGGAGGGAGTAGATTGTTGATTTGATTGATAGTGTTTTTAGATAAAAAAAAAAAAAGAAGAATAAAATATTGAGTAAAGGTAGTAATGGTGAAAATTAGATAGAAAAGATGATATAGATGGTTGATTTGATTGATAAAGTGTTGTTAGAATATGGATAAAATAAATAAAGTAAGGATATTATGGGAAAAAATTAATGGATAGAAAATGAATGTTGCAAACATTTTGGGACGTCCGAAAAGGAAATGTTGCAAACATTAAGGGACGGAGGGAGTACACATTTAGAGCTTCATGTTTTTCCATTTGGTCGATGCGGGACGGATTGGATTTATGTAGCAAAAAATGCAAGGTTATATAGAAGATTGTGACAATGATCCATTTGCAAGTTCTCGGTGTGGGAAATGAGGGTAAACAAGTTTTATACATACAAATTTAAATAGAGTCACCAACCACTTAATTTTTAATGAGATTTATTAACATGAGATTTATTACAATGAGATTTATTACTTCTTCTAGTTATTTTTTAAATGTTTAAGTTTTGTATAATCATCATCACTATTCACATTCTAGCCCAATATTAAATGATATTGTGAGCTATAATTCTAGCTTGTATGGATTGTTTAATAATTGTTTAGTATTTACATAAATTTTATTATACGGAATACTCTTTAATAATTAAGAATTTATATAAACTAGAGTTTATGTTGGAGACTATAATTTATGGATGATTATTTAATAATGTATAATATACTTTTATATACTTACATCAGAAATTATATGGTTATTGATTGAACATTATACTTTGTTATATGTCTATTAGTTTGAACAACATGACACAAAGTTCAAATATAAGAAAATAAGTCATTTTATTTTATACCGAAACTATGCGTAAACGCTAAAAGGTCATGTGGGTAACTTCTAATCACAACTTCTAACTTTTTTCAAATTGCACCTCCTTTGTAAAAACCAAACTAGTGATAACTCTCTAACTTGTCACAATATGTATGGTCTACAACATCGATGTTGATTATTGTTGAAAACATTATACAACTTAGTCTTATTAGGCATATAAAGTCACAATAAAGTCTCGCTCACACAAAACGAGACTCGAAACTATGCGTAAACGCTAAAAGACCTTAAATAGGCTTAAAAGCCCAATTTGGCAAAATATTCCTTGAAAAAGTATAAAGAAGAGATAAATGTTCAATGGTTTGTTTATCCATTGCAAACTTATTTATAAATAAGTATAAAAAGGAATAAAAAAATTGCGCAATCAGACCCGATGGGTTGATCCGAACCGGAGATAAACTCGTCGTAACCCGACCTGTTTTGACCCGGTAAATTTTAAACCTGAAATGACCCGACCCGGAATATACTAAACCCAATGTACTCTGACCCGAACCCGACTCGCTCGACCCGTTTCCCAGGTCTATATATAGTTGTTTATAGACGCACCCCTTAAATTTATAGCGCACCTGTTCTGAACATAGTTGAGGACAATTTTTTTTTTTGTCCTTAACGGAGTAGAGGACAAATTAATCGGATACTAGATTTGTCCTCAACCTTATGAAGGACAAATATAAGGGTTCATTTTGGTTCAACATAATCAAATATCGGATAGTTTTCGGATAATTTATTGTCCGTAACAACGTGGAGGACAAAAATCGAATATTTTCGAATACCTTTGTAAGGTGAGGACAAATACCGGGTGCGCGAATCATTTCTTAAGGGAGATTTATTCGATATCTTATTTAGGATGTTGTTTCGATTAATTGAACGACATAAAGAAAAGAAGTACTCCGTACGTTGTATTGTTATGGGCAAAAAAAATAAAGACGCCCACCTTGGGGCTCGAACCCAAGACCACAAGGTTAAGAGCCTTGCGCTCTACCAACTGAGCTAGACGGGCTTTTGATATTTGAAATCATGTTTTTCAATAATTTACATGATGTCTATTTACAAATAAGTGCTACACTCCTATTTTATAAAATTGCCAAAGTCGGAACATATCTATACCTATACTAAAACAGAACGTTGTTTTGCCACATGTCGCCCTTATATTCAATTCGCCTATGTGTCAACCTCTAAGATGTGCTACATCATCCACCATGTCATCCTCCACATCATTCCACTTTATATTTTGATATATATCATTTAATTAAATAAGTAAAAAAATCAAAAAGATATCTACTCCCTCTGTCCCGTTTTGAATGTCCCAAACCACAACTTTCACGCAAATTAAGGCAAGAGTACAGTACAATTTCTAGCCAATCAAAACACAGCTGAAAATCAAAAATTAAATACAAACTTAAATAAAAAACACAAAAACCTAAAATACCCCTACCCTCAATCCCTCTCCCAATCCAGATCTGAGTGCAGCAAGCCTCAACTGGGAGGATGCCGGGAAGAAGGCCGGCTTCAGACGAAGACGAAGGCGTGAAATCTTCAGACGAACGCCGGGAAGAAGTCCAAACTTCTGGTCGAAGGCAGCAGAAGAAGGAGCCAGACTCAGCGGCGCAGTCGACTGCCTCGCCCACGGATCTGCTGTTGCTGCTGCTCAAACGCGGAGAAGGCCCACGCCGGCCTCTGCCTCGCCCACGCCCACGCCATGTCTGCCGTTCCACTTAGGAAGAGAAAGAGAAGAGGGTTTGAGAAATAGAAATAGAAGAGGGTTTGAGCAGACAGAAAAAAATGGAATGGAAGAGAAATAGAAAGAGAAGAGGAAGAAGGTTTGTCTGAGAACAAATGGAGGAGAGCGTACGAAAATTAGGGTGGGGTAGGATTGGGTTTGATTTTGGGCTAAATTAGGTTAGTTTAATTGGGCTCAGCCCCTCACTTTAATTTAATTTGGATTGGGTTCGGTGGGTTAATTTGGATTTTAGACTTAATTTGGGTAAATTTAGATTTAAGAATTTGGGTTTAAGAAATGGGTTAAGTAGATATTGAAGTAATTTAATGGAGTTGAAGTTAGTTGGATGAATTAATTGAGTAGAGATGTAAGGGAGAAAATGATGTAGATGATTGATTTGATTGATAAAGTGTTATTGAGAGTATAAATGAATAAGATTATAAGGGAGTAAAATAATATGAGTAAGGGTATTATGAGAAGAAATCTATGGCCAAAAAAGGAAATGGGACAATCAAAAGGGGACGCCCGAAAAGGAAACGGGACAAACAAAATGGGACAGAGGGAGTAATAGATTATATAAAATAAAGAAATATCGATTTTTATCTTATATCATATTATATCTTTATCTTATATATACATATATATCTTTATCTATTATTATGTTATCAATCTAATTAAGTTTAGTTATTAATGAACTTAAACTATAAAACATAAGTCGTAAACTATAAACTATAATCAATAAATTATAAACCATAAAATATAAACTACAATCTATAAACTAATTAATAGTATAAAATATAAATATATTATTATAATATTTATTATATGTGACCCCGTACATGGTACGGGAACACACGCTACTTTGCAACTATTATAAAATTTGACAAACCGTACATCACAATGTTACAACATTGAAAATAATTATTTTACCAATATTAACATGCACTTGTACATAAAAAATAATCTTTTCTTTCTCCAAAATTAACATGCTAGCTGCTTATTCTACAACGGTTTGATATTAAACTTTCTTGAACATTTTATTTAAAGGTTCTGGATGAATGGACATTGATATTGAAAGATATGCGACATATGTCGTACCAATAATATCACAGTCTGAACGTAGAGAGACTTCGAGCTATAGAGCCAAACTATCAAGACAAAAAAAAATTACAACAACAATCAACCCAATGAGATCCCATCGTAGTGGTTTAGATGTAGACATCCATTTCTCGAGCAAGTCGAGAGGACGTGTAGTGAGTGACCCAAAAGGAAAAAAGGACATAAATGGTAAAACATTGGCATAAAAGAAAATATTGTCCCAAAAAATGTTAAGGCTAGCGATTGCAATCTACCCATAAGACCATAAGTAAGGCTATTTTATATAGTTTAGACTATTTCCCGCAATTAACCTATTTCACTAATTTATTGTAGGTTATATTATATACAACATGGAAATTGATTTTAAACCTGTCCTTGACAGGGATTTTCATAATACTTCTTGGTTTTTGACTTACAGATTTCAACTTAAACGTCATATACAAAATCTAGCTTCCGTTAAGACATAAAAAGGCTTTCTTACAAAAACACCTGGCTTCCTTACTGGTCAGACCAAATATACACTTCTATCTCCATTGGAGCATAGTTCATGGCCTGCAACAGATCTTGTCCAGCTGAACCTTTTCCTGCCAAGTTAAACTCAAACTTCAAATATCAGATCATTTCCTATAAGAATTTTTTCATACAAACATTTTGAACACTCGTTTTTTACCTCAACACCGTCATCATCGAAGCGAATGACAAAGATGCACCTGCACCCTTTTATGTCATGTAATCTCCTTTGTATTTCCATGACATGGGCGTCAACATAGAGCGCATGATCTGATCTCTCCTGCAAAGATCAGCCATTTAATATTGTGCCATTGTTAATGAATTTTCTAGCCAAGAAATTAAAGTTTTTTTAGAAGGATAAAATGATGTGAACTTGAGGAAAACAGTACCTGAAAACATAAGACAAGGTCTCCAACCTTGACTCTGTGGCACTCAGAAAGCTCTAGAGGAATTGAACGTTGGCGGATCGAGTTCTTTATGTTGACCCACTCGTCATGTGAGTTGCTAAAACCTAAAAATCTTACCCGAGCTTCCTGCGTTGTATGTATAAAACAAGCCTTACTAGCAATATATATCATCTAAGAGAATGAAGAAAACTCATACAGTATATTTTCTTGATCAATGACAAGAAGTTATTGGAAAATGGATGAAGTTAGTAAAATGAGGAAACCTTACAAGTTCTCCGGTTGTCAGGAGTCTGTAAGTAATTATTGAAGCTACATCATACCTAGAATGCCAAACAATAATGTTAGCCTATCTTGAATTGCATTCTAGCCTTCATAGATACTTGAAGAAGCAAAACTCACCATGCATTATCTCTCGAAGATTTCGCTTCAAAAGTCAAATTCACAAGCTCTGAAGCCCTTGAGCCTTTATCAATAACCAGAATTCGTCAGTAACATCTTCATATAATAAACTAACCAAAAATTGAGGCAAATGAGTATTTGACCTCTTATCACTATCGACTTTTCAGGAACTTTGGTTGAAACAGATGTTTTGGAAAGAGAAATAAAGCTTGAACCAAGAGTTGTGGAACTAGTTCGGGCCATTGATCCATTTTTCTGATCATTGAACCAACTTTGCAGCTGATGTATCAAATGCGGGTGATAAGAGTAAATTCGATTACACAAATACCAAATCTTATGATCGAGAAGTTGAAAATGAAGCGGGAAAATACTGAACCTGTTCCCATTTAATAGCTGGCTTTCCAGTACGAGCCGTGGAGGAACTGTACAGCATTTCACAATTTATGCATCCTTAAACCAATTGACATAGGAAAGTAACACTGTAATCTTACAACATAATTTTCAAAGAGTGTTCTACTTTACCTAAAACTAGCAGCAAGATCTTCGCAAAATTCCCTAGTGAGGCATTCTTCTTTGACCTCTCTCAATAAGTTCTCCATCTCTGCAATCTAGAGAACAGATTCACATAGCAACAAACAACAAGCAACAATGACATATTACATGCAGATGATCAAAACAATAATAAAGCCAACAACTATGTTGAACTAGAGAGTCAAATCAACCATGAATTTGTTGATCATCACACACTTAGAGACATGCAATGCAAATTTCCATAACCAGAAGCACAAGAAATTCAACAAGAGCAAAGAAGATATGAAATTAAAGAGGATGACCTCAGATTGTGTGAAAACAGGAAGCATGGCGATCGATTGCTGCGAGGAAGACGCTTCCATCTGAGAAGATTGTTTCATTGATTGCGGTTTAGGGGAGAAATAGTGGAATTTGGAGGGTTTTTGTTTCTTCTTCCTCTTTTATTGGGCAAGGTTTTAGAGTGATCAGCATCTACAGAGGAAGAGATATAAAAAATTACGCTACATATGGAGTGGAAACAGAGTTAAAGAGAGAAACTTTTTGTGCCCAATCAGATCGATGTCTTATTCCTTTCGAACAAAGACAAAGCTTTCAAAGGTTTTTTTTAAAGCTAATGAAGCTTATTTTAATAGATTTTTCTAACCTTTGATTAAGGGATGAAGAGAAAAGTTTTGGGGGGAGAAAAAAGCTTAAAGATTTTGTGTTCACACACAACAAGCTAATGTTCATACTTAGGAGTTAACGTTCGTTATGTTAATAATCTGAACGATTAAAAAGTTTTGAGAAAGAAAAAATCAAAGTTCACGGTAATGACAAGTATGTCACCGCGTCCCTAACTGAAAACGTTTAAAAAATTTCATTACTCAAATTATAAACAATAATATTCAAAATATGAACAATGACATGTAATTTGTGAACAAAAACTATTCGTTTTTCCTACGTTCAGAGTTGTTCGCACCTAAATTTTCCTCGGAGATGAATTGTAGAGCCTTGTGATTAAGTGTTTTAATTTTAAAGAGCAGTTTTTATATTAAGAATGCTTAACCTGCTCGGGCTACTAACATTCTTTTTTATCAGAATGTTTCCCAAAGTATGGAGTTTTAAACATAACGGATTTTTATATAAGTTATTTATCAAACATATATTATTAACAATTTATTTTAAAAATAATAGGGAACACGCATTTAGAACAATATTTTCAAACAATTAAAAACAACGGAGTCACACCTTATTGATTTATAGACACGTATTTCATACGATCCAAATAATTACACCGACAAAAATATAACTGACATCTGATAAAGTATAATGATCTTCTACAATTTGAGCATAACTCTCGAAAACAACACGCTAAGATAAAACATTTAACAGGACAAGAATACGAAATATTTCCAACAAACAGCAAAAACACGTATATTCAAACAAAAAAGTAAAGTTTCAAACACATCATGGACTTGTTTTGCAAGATCATAATAGTATTCAAACTGATAAGACACAAAAATTATAACTTAAATTTTCATCAAACAATTTTGACAGAGTTTTGATCTTGAGAATGCGTTGATTCCTTTTCTGTGATTTCCACTCAACAAAAACACCAGCGCCAACAAAATCCTTTAATAAGTTTTGGCATATTGTTGGCAACTGTGTAATTCAGGCAATCAAGGCCTTTTTTCATTCCGAACAAATGCTAAAAGAATGTGTTCAATGCTTTATAATACTCATTCCGAAGACAAACAATCTGTTACCCATAAATCATTTCAGTCTTATAATTATAAGCCTTTGCAATAAAAAAAACTATTACAAAGTTGATTACATGTTCAAATTTCACTTCCAAATATAATTTACCCACCTTCGGTGGGCTTTTGATCAAGTACGGCTTATTCACGATAACATTCTCATTGCACATGAAATATGTCATTCTAATCACAAATGAAAGAAAGGAACACGAAGTTGGATGCCACTCAAATTAGATTGGAAAAAGAATATGGCAAAGGCGAAATTGGATTTAACCACCCGTAACTACACGATATTACCCATAACCACCCGTTCAAATCAAATTTATTTGTAACCATCCGTAAAAGATAATCTGTTAACAATTAACCACCCATAGGAAGTAGAGTATGAACCAAACGAGGCATAAGTTAGTTATCTCTCTGCGACTTTAGTTTGCAGGCAACAAGGAAATGAAAGAGCACAAGTTATTAGCAACGAGGTTGCATAACTTAATTTTTTGTTTTTATTTATATTTTTATACTATAAAAAAATGAAAAAACACTACAAAATTAGCTATCAAACAAAACGAAGGATACAACTTACATTTGGGTTGCATGATGCTACTCACAATGAGGGTTGCATAGATTATTTAAATTATTGGTGCTTAGCAAAAAGTGGTTGCATATCATGTAATTTAAATGAGAGTCACATCCCATTTTTTTGTTTTGTAGCTAGTTTTATAGTGTTTTTTTAAATTTTATCTAGAATACAAATATAACTACTCCCTCCGTCTCATAATGTTAGTCCCATTTCTTTTTGTGACACTATTCACAAACCGAGAGAATCTTGTAGATTTCTCCTAATGTATAAGAACAAACATAGCCATGTGGGGTCTTGTTTGATTCGTCTTAATGAGTACTTTAACAATATTAAAAAATTATAATTTTTATTAACATATAATTAGAGATATTTACGATACAAAATGTGTCTCGGCATATGTGAAAAAAGCAAATGGGACTAACAAAATGGGACAGAGGGAGTAAAAGCAAAAAATAAACTATACAGCTCAAATCATGCAACCTCATTGGTGATAGCCTGATATGCAACCCGAATGAGAGTTGTTTCCCATTTTTTGTATAGCTAGTTTTATACTCTCTCTGTCCCATTATGATAGTCCTATTTCATTTTCTTACACCATTCACAAACCAGGAGAATCTTGTAGATTTCTTCCAATATATAAGAAAAAACATCGTCGTGTGGGGTCTGGTTTGATTCGTCTAAATGAATACTTTAATAATATTAAAAAATTATTATTTTTATTAATATATAATTAGAGATATTAGTGATACGAAGCATGTCTTGGCATATGTGCCGAGCTGAAATCAGACTATCAAATTGGGACGGAGGGAGTAGTATTTTTTTAATTTTATCTAGTATTAAAAGATAAATAAAAGTAAAAAAAAAATAAGTTATGCAATCCAAATCATCCAACCTCCATTGCTGATAGTCTTATAGCACAACTCGTGCAAGTTGGCAACGCATAATGACTATTCAATAAGTTTTTTTACTGGAAACCACACGTATAATTGGCCACATTGCTCAAAATCATCCGTATTATAAATAATTATCGGAAATTACCTATATTATACATTATATCGCTCACCATCCACCCCTTCTCTAACTTCGTTAACACTACTTACACGTGGAAAAATTTATAATTTTTTATTCAAAACAATAGAAACAAAAATGAAAAGAAAAGAAATTGAAAATTAAAGAAAAAGTAGCTTTCTTTCTCCTCCCACTCTCTACTTCCTTTAGGTGTTCATCAATGGAAAGACATGAATTCGGGGCATTTTTTATTGTTTCAAACTGAAGAAATTAGAGTATGAATATGGTTGTACTTGTCTACTAGATTTTTCTGGGCCCGTTACAGCCTATAAAACTTCACACCTTGTGAAACCGAAGAGTAGTAGATGATGATAAATTTCATACAGATCCACTATAGTCTATAGACATATGTTGATGGGTCAAAATCTTAATTTGTGTGACATATTCGTAAACGTAGGAAAGAAACGGGAAAAGAAAAAAAATCAATAAATTAATAAATTAATAAATTAAAAACAAAACATTAAATGGAGTGTGATTAATTTGGGTAACCTGTATATTATGATTAGATTAGCCAATACCTTGGGTTTGGATTATATATAAAAATTATTAGTGCTTTACTGATTTATACCCATATCCGTGCCAATAATCTAAGAACTCTAATCTCAAATACATATGAAAATCTTAATCCGGTTGCCGAACTCTCCTCCATTTTTTAGTCCTTCGTCGTCAAATCTGAAGGCTACGCCACCTAGATCTCCAAATTTCCAGTCCACCGTCGTCCAGTTTGAAGGCTAAGTCCCGAAATCTCGTCCGAATTTAGATATGACTTTACCAGGGTGATGCTGGTCACACTCTTTCTTTTTCTTTTTTACACTCTATTTGTCACGCACGGGTCTTGGGGATCGTAAAAGTGTCCCACACACGCAATGCGAGGCATGATAATAGAATTAAGAAAATAAAAAACCGGAAAATAAAATAATATTTAAATAAAAAACAGTCATGCACCCGCAAACCGCTGGACACAAATTTTTTAATTAAAATAAAATTCGGATACCTATTCAATTTTTCACGGTCCCGTAACGCGTGCGCTTGACGTTTTTACGATTCCGCGATACATGTATGTGACTGCTCGATTGAAAAAAGTTTAAAATTTGAGGGGAAATAGCGTCTTTGCTAATGATTATGGAAGGCGAAGGTAAAAATAATGTTTAATGAGAATTTATACCTTAATCTCTATTAATGGAGGCATCTTCCATCAACAGAGGACGATGGTTGAAGACAACCATTAATCTCTTCTTCTTTTATACTAGGTTAGATGCGCGTGCGCGCGCGCGGTTAATAATCTTGTATTGTAATTTGCATATTTGTCGTCTTTACAGATTAAGCTTCATGTTTGCAAGCTTGATGAGCACTATAATGTATGTTATGGCTAATTATAAAAATCCTTATTCATCTAGCATGTACATGAGTCATGACCTGCTGCTGGTTCGCAATGTGGAGGAAGCTAGAGTCTCAATCTCTATGCATGCTTGCATTGGCCTTTTCATAAGAAGAGATGTCAAGCTCCACAAAGATTCCTACACAATATTAAGTTCAAATAATTAGGATTGTTGTACAACTTCAACCAAAATAAAGGCTAAATGATTTAAAAAGATACAACAAAAATCGATTTCATAAAACCGTAACTAAGGTCATGTAAAGCTTCAGCTTATGCTCAGCAAAGCTAAGACTGAATTTTGTCAACTTCCTCAAGACTTGAGCCTTTCAAAAAACCTATAACAAAGTATAGTCCATATCTAAAATGGAAAACATATGCTCTCCAAGACTCCAACTACATTCAACAATAATTTACAACTATGAACTATATATAAAGAAAATGACCTACAAAAACTAAAGGTATCATCAAACGTTTCTTTTATCCTCTTAATTCACTAGTACAAAAACAGGCTTTTACCACGGTTACAAAACAATCGGGGTGTTTCGGCAACAATGGAGTTTTTACGCCAGTTAATTTACCAACCGTGGTAAACTGTTTACCAATTACCGCGGTTGTTTAATTTGTTTATCATTTTACCCCGGTTTTATATGTTTTGGTGTTATTACCCCGGTTATTTCACAACCGGGGTAGTTTTGTATGATAATTTACCCCGGGTTTCTTAAATACCCCGGTTATTTTACGAACCGAGGTAAGCGTGTCCACCGAGTTAATTTTTTCAACCGAAATTACCCCGGTTAATTTCCGCGTACCATTAAATTTACCCCGGTTGTGAACCGTGGTAAATACGTCAACCGGGGTAAAAATTCTAACTGATCATATATCCTATTAACCTCACTTCTCCATCACGTCCTATTTCCTCATTCTCAGCCTCTCTCCCAAAAACCTAACCCTGCTCTCCTCCCCCACCCAGATCTGCGACATCAATCATAACAATCCCTACACGGACGTAGATTGTGAAAGAGTATCAGTAGAACGGTAGAGTAAGTCCTCCAGATCCGGTGAGATCCAGGACGGACATTTGAACTTCCCTCGGTAGATTTTCCTGTACAGCTCCATAACATTCTCATCGTAGAACGGTAGTGTTCCAGTAGTGAGCGCAAACAGGATAATCCCCATGGACCAGATATCAGCCTTGGCGTCGTCGTATCCGCGCTGAGACAAGATCTCCGGCGCAACATACGCAGGCGTGCCGCACAGCGTCTGGAGGAGGCCGTTCGCCTGGATCTGCTCCGGAACAGTGCTGAATCCGAAATCGGACACTTTCAGATCCCAGTTCTCGTCGAGAAGGAGGTTATCCGGCTTCAGATCCCGATGAAATACTCCTTTAGAGTGACAGTATCCAACGGCGGAAACCAGTTGCTGAAGGTAGCGGCGGCTGAGATCGTCTCCGAATCGGCCTCTTTTCGCCTGCGCGAGGAGATCGCCGCCTCTTGCGTACTCCATCACCATGTAGATCTTGGTCTTGGTGGCGAGAACTTCGTAGAGGCGGATGACGTGGCCGTGGCGTAGGCGGAGATCTCCCTCTTGATGTACTCCACCAGTCCGCCTGCGATGACAGTGTTCTTGCTCACCGCCTTGATGGCTACAGTCTCGCCCGTATGAAGATTCTGCGCGTGATATACTTTCCCGACGGAGACATGGCCGAGGAGCTTGCCGAGCCTGTACTTTCCTAAGATCACTTTCCGGACTGCAAAATTAGTAATGTGATGAATCATCTCAAGAAGGTTAGAGCCATTCAATTTTTGTTTCGATGTTTCGTAGCATCTGTTTCTGTCGATTTTGTTTACAATTATGAGATCACTTAGTTTAGCTGATGATTAGGGATTCTAATTAGGGTTCGAACGTCAACAATTTGTTGTCGTTTATCCCAAATTCAAACGATTGACAGTTTGACACCATATTTTGCTTGAATCTGTGAATCATAACAACCTGGGAAATGAATTCTTCACAGAGTATGGAGAAGCCAATCGCTATGAGATTCTTGAAATCTGTGGAAAGGGAAGGAACGGTGTGGTGTGTTTGTCGTTGATTCATTTCCCAGACTGGAGAGAAAGTTGCAATCAAGAAGATCAATGATGTGTTTGAGAATATATCTGATGCAACTCGGATACTGAGGGAAATTAAGCTCTTCCGATTGCTTCGTTACCCTGATATTGTAGAAATAAAGCACATTATGCTACCTACTTCTCATAGAGAGTTCAGAGATATTTATGTTAATTTTGAACTGATGGAATCTGATCTCCATCAAGTAATTAAGGCAAATGATGATCTTATACTTCAACACAACTAGTTCTTCTTATACCAAATTCTGCGTGGATTGAAGTATATACATTCAGGTTTGCAATCTGCTTGTAGTTGTGCATGTGTGGTTGGAGTTTGGAGGTTGGATCTTAATGTTTGTGTTTGGTTAATTGCAGCGAATGTCTTCCATCCAGATTTGAATCAAAGAAATTCTTGCTAATTCGAACCGCAAGCTAAAGATATGTGATTTCGGCCTTGCTCGTGTATCATTTAATGATTCTCCTTCTGTTGTGTTTTGGACTGTATGTTCATTGCATGTCTCAAGATGATCCTTCTCTGGTTACATTGGCACTAAGTAAACCAAATTTCTGAGGTGTCTAATTATGATAGATAGGATTATGTTGCAACCAGATGGTACCGAGCTCTCTTTATCTAATTCTTCAGCTTCATTGTGTTATACTGTATGGTGATTTATAAATAATTAACTCATCATGTTTCATATCCTTTTTGGAAGCGACTGGTGGTGTTCACTTTGCTTGAAACTATCTAGAGCTAGGTTTGCTATTGATCAGTACCATCTAAATGATGCGACTGGTGATCAATAGCAAACCTTATGCGCTCTTGCAGTGATGTGAATGACATTCCAGCTGAAACATACCCGCTTTTGGAGAACTGTGAACTTCTAGTTATGGTGTGTATCACTTTTACTCGTGCTTCTAACTGTCACACATTCGGTTTCTGATATCCGTGTTTCTAATCAGGATGCTCTAAGACCATATCGTTCATCAGCCACACATTTTCGACTTCCAAGGGTAAACAAAAACACTTGCTCTTTTAATATTGTTCTTGACAGAATAAATTGACCAGTGAGTTTTTATTTTATTTACAGTCATTAGAAGAAGTGAGAAAGATCCGGCCTAAGAGAAAACTGTTCACAGGTGAGATTCACTCGCCCTTGATTGATATTGTGATATATATTTATCTTTTTGTTTTGGAGGCTTGATAATTGTTGGTGTTGGTGTTGGGTATATGAAGGAATGATGTACCTAACCTGGATTTGAATGTTCAGATCACATCATTTATCAATAGTATGGTGGAGAGTCTAGGTGCATCCATTTTTCCTCACTTGCCTAAGGCACTAGAGCAGCTTCTTGCAGAAAGTGAGGTAAGAACAATTTTCTTCTCTATTTCTCTGGTTATTTTGTATTATACCTTCTACAGTTCAGCTAAATCCTAGTTGTCTTTTCCTTGTTGGGTTCTCACAATATTAATTTGATCATGTTTCTATGAAGTATGAATATAGTATAGTATTATAAGTTCATCGTTCAGTTTGTGAAAGTTATATTAGGATTTTTTATAGAAAGCATGGCATTAATTTGGGTCAGTTGTTGTGAGGGATCAACATTAAAAGACCGACTCTTTTCTAATTTTTACACTTATTTCCTGCTATGTTTGTATGACAAACCCGTAGGGTTTACTTCTTATAATTTCCTTCCTTTATTTACAAGTTGCTCACTATATAATCATTGATGAATGAAATACCAATGGTGTAATGGAATTTGGTGTTCTATTATCTTTGGAATTTCAGTTGCTCTATTAACATCTCTTCAATGGTAAGTACCACTTAATCATTTTATTTGTCTTGTTATCCTTGGCAGCCAAAGGAGATGGTCGGCTTTCTTGTGTTGCTCAATCAGATTATATGCAAATTCAGCACTTCGGTGCATAGCATATTGGAAGAAGTATTTCCTTCTATAGCTAGTAGGATATTTTCTGTCCTCCCACAAGAAGAATTTCCTTCTGGACCTAATACTGAGGTAGTAATACTTCTGTATTTGAATTTCAATTTGCTTTAGAAACCATATACATAATGATGACCATGCATATATATATATATATTTGTTAAGTGCAAATCGGATAAAATGGTTACAATGATTGAGTTCATTGATTGTGGTATGTGTTTATATGTGCTTCACCCTTTTTTTGGAAGTTCAATATAGCCTTTTAATATTAGTTAAATATTTCGAAATTCCGGACTGATCTTAGCATGAATCACCTTCGTTAAGTTTGATCATTTGTGTTTTTGGTAGTGTTAGGTAGGGAGGATAAGCTACTATGAACCTATCTTTCTCAGTTTAGTTAAATTTCAGATTTCTAACGTAATGCCTTTATAGGAGCTTCGCGAATTGCAAGAGCTTCAGCGGACCTTGTATACATTTCTTCATGCGATCAGTACACATGACTTGGCTTCTATTTTTCTCTTACCTAAAAGTAGGCCTCATTTGGATCGGGTTATGCAGCTGCTACTCTATGCATCTTGTAACCATAAAGATACGGTTTTTAATAATTCATTCAGATACATTTTACCACGGTTCTGGAAAGTTACATACCACGTACTAATTACCCCGGTTTTGGAAAATTACATACCACATACTAATTACCCCGGTTCTATATTTTTAGGCCGTCCACATTTACCCCGGTTGTAATAATTACCACGTCCATATTTACCCCGGTTAAGCTATTTTACATCGTCCACATTTACCCCGGTTGTTTGGTTTACCACGGTTTATCTTGACTACGGATTAATTCATTTTTACCACGGTTGTTTGGTTTACCACGGTTCTGGGACCGGGGTAAATACGTAACCGGGGTAATACTGTAACCGGGGTAAACACGTTTACGCCAGGCATCCTTACCAACAACGCCATCATCGTCTTCGTTGACTACTGAAAAGCTCTCATCCGCGTCAGCCGCCAACAACTTCTTCTGAGGACGAAAGCGCTAGAGTCCGGTGGATTGTGTGATGACTACAGGGGTATAGAGGGAAAATGAGTAAAGCTGGACTAACTTAATGGGTTGGGCCAACATACAGATTAATATGTCCAATAAATTTAATGGACACCTCATACAACTAACGGATAAAATGGACGGGAAAAATAACGAAAGTAAAACGTTAAACCACTATTCATTACAAGGGGGTTGCCGTAAGACTAGGAGGGAGGCTGGCGCGATATATCAATATTCAATATACACATGTTTATGCTTTTATATTATGTTAACATTAGCACGAAGACCAAAAATCAACATCATATATTACATTGTCTATGAATACATACATTCATCCAAACCTAATTGCATACATATAATTAATCCATGGTGCTTATACTCTTGCTTAAGCTTTGCTGATTCGAGCTTCAGACGCTTGACCCTGCTACCGAACTCGGTAACAAGGAAATTATCACGTCATTAGAGATTAGTAGATTACCACAGAAAACCCGTCTAAAACAACGGTGGTATAAACTACATAAATGAGAATGAATACAAAATTTATTTAACCATGTCAAAATGAGAGCACTTTATATTGAGTAAAAAACAAACCTTTTGACATTAAGGGCTAGCTGAATTTCCTAC
Organism: Oxyria digyna; assembly: GCA_029168935.1. Taxonomy (NCBI): domain Eukaryota; kingdom Viridiplantae; phylum Streptophyta; class Magnoliopsida; order Caryophyllales; family Polygonaceae; genus Oxyria; species Oxyria digyna. The sequence goes on along the minus strand of JAPVLV010000010.1, from coordinate 9,840,284 downwards.
AACAATTAACAAGATGCAACCAACAATTATGAATCAATTAACATTTATATATTGAAATATCTAACAGGTGCAAGATTTATAATTTAGAATATTAGAAATAGAAAATAAACCTACATTACCCTTGAGGGTAGGTAGCCAAAACATCGTGATGCAAGATGTAACGGTATTGTAATGTTTTAGGGTTTGAAGTGTAGAGATTGTCAACATATAAATTCAACTAAATTAGCAGAGATGAGGATGCACATTCAAAGAGGTAATAAAAGTAGTAGTCAACATCATTCTAATTGTCAGTCATTGTGTTCTTGACCATAGCAAATCAGCAACATTTGTGTCTCAAATCAACCAAAATTTTCTAATTTTCAAACAAATTTGAAACGGTTCTCCTCATTTCAAGCCTAAAATCATTCAAACCGAACTAAGTCTAACCTAAATCCAAAATTGAAATTATCAATTCGGTCCGTGGACCAAAATTTGTTATCCAAAAAAAGTCTGTGGCTTGAGTCATTGCTATTTTTAATCACTCCTTTTAGTCACTCTTTTTTAATTCACTCTTCTGGTGCCAAGTACCCGACATCATGCTCAATTTTTTAATCACTCTTTTTAGTCATTGCTATTTTTAATTCACCTTTATTATTATCATCAATAAATAATTTATTTTATTTTATTTCTAAATTTTATCATTTTAAATTTGAGATAGTTTATACCTAATCATTCATTTCAGATCATATACAAGAAAGACAATTCACAATCACAATCACAACCCACTTTATATACAGATCATATACAAAGATGGTTAACATCTGATTAACATCTGATATGTGAAGGTGAATTAACATCTCATTCACAATTCACAATCATCAATCTCTTACATAAGTAGAAAGCCAAAAATTGTAGCAATGGTTAACATCTGATATGTGAAATAAAACAATCACATTATTTGTCTATGCATCTCAGACTCATAGTAGGAATCCAAAACAAAAGATTGAAGAGATATTCCATAGAGATCGAATAATGCCTCATTAAACTGGTTTAAAAATGCAAACTTGTAAAAGTGGACAGAGCATAGAAGAACAAATTCATTTCATGGAGAACTAATGAAATGACAATGCAAACTAATACTTCAGTTTATCATCTGAAATGTTCCACTTCTAATTTGATCAAACCAAAAGTATCATACACTTCTACTTCATCATACCTAAAGTTTCCCAATGTGAATAAATACTTCAGTTTATCTATTCAATCAGGTGTCAGTTATCTAAATGTAGTTTTATAAATGAAATTCAATTAGATATTAAAGCAAAAATGACAATGTTGGAAGCATTTGATCACATACCAAAACTAAAATGAACAATGGATATAAGCAAACTTCAATCTAGCATATATTCCAGTTGAACTGATATAGCAAATCCCAAAATTTCATAACCACAACCAAAACATGCAAATCAATATCTTTCTGGATCGGTCCAACAAAAGTATCCAAACATGAAAAAAAAAACAGAATGCAATATCTCAAACTACTGAAGCAATCTAAGTCTCTAGAACCTGAGCTTAGAGAAAATATTGTCTTGATATTGAAGCCCAATGTTGGACTGATAATGCTTGTGTCTTCTCCATTTATTTTCATTACAATTGTAGTCTTCCTAGAATTATCAATACCTCTGCAAAAGATGGATGGGCAGAGAGCTCAGGAAAAAGAGGCATACACCATCAGTATACACATCTCTGTCTCCTTTTTCTTAATTTTTCGAATGATTCTGAGAAAACCCATTTTTCCAACTAATAATATCCAACTAAAAATTTCGAGAACACAATCGGATCACAATGATCCATTCAAATTTAAGCAAAAGAAAAACAATTTCATAAACCGAGGAACAGAAACCCTAAATTCAGAATTCCCAAATCAAGGAGGAGGAAGGGAGGGTTTACCCGTGCGGCATTTCGATGGTGAAACGGATGGCTGGGGACGATCGGTGGAGATCGAGCGGGACAAATGGCCTGAGAAACAGTCAGTTTTTCCACCCACTGTCTGTTTTTGCACCACCGTCGGTATCAACGTCTACTCCTAACTTTCGGATACCCAGGATCTGAACGAGATTGCTAACTACTCCTCCCTTCATCATTCTGCTTTGATGCCCAAATCTTGGTCGGGATCTTGTGAGGGTTGTTCCACTCTTCGGTGCTCAGAAATCTCTCTTCGTTCTTCAATGACTGAAATTATGGATCCACTGGAAGGAAGCGGTGGCTGATGCGGTTGATGCCTCGACTAATAAATTAATGCAATTGTACAGTTAACGGACAAATGGACGGAAAAAATGACGGCTCAAAAACGTTATTTTACTATTCATTAGAAAGACCTTGACATTGACATTTAAGTAGTAAAAGATAAGAAGAAGAGATTTATTATACTAGCTTGAACTATGTTATTGTGCGGATTTAATACGTTTTTATTTGTTTTTAGATATTATTTTCATATACGTATTTATGTAGTAATTTTTATAAAAACAATATAAATGTTCTTAATTAAATTGCATATATAAAGTTTAACGTAATAATATTGTCACAGGTTGATGTTGCTCGGATTAATGCTCAAATTGGTGGCCATCGCCATACTGATTGGAGCCGAATTGCGAAAAAGGAAAAAAGTGAAAAAGTAAAGAGTGTAGAAATATGGTTAAATTAGACATTAATGTTCAAATTGGTGACCATCGCCATACTGATTAGAGCCGAATTGCGAAAAAGGAAAAAAGTGAAAAAGTAAAGAGTGTAGAAATATGGTTTAATTAGACATTAAATAAGTCTCAATTGTCTTTATTTTCTTCCAAGGCAACCATTATACTCCGTATATAGGAAAAGTATCATGTACTAAACTTTCTTAAAATGATAAATTAGAATGATTGTGGAGCCTTGAATCAAGGAAGATCCAAGAGCCTAGATGATGACACGTGGCGACACTTGTCACCACCAGCGTCGGGCCACCTCCGGGCACCTCCGACCACTGCCGACCATGCCGGACCATCATCGGCCCTCGCCGGGCCACCTTCGGGCCTCGTCGGAACAAAATTGTCACAAAGATGTATAAAATTGTTCACAAATATTACAAAATTATTTACTACTAAAAAATTCATTAAATTTGGCTTAAATGTTCATCTAGATGTTCATAATTGTTCATCAAGATGTTTATAAATGTTTATCCGGATTTACTAAACTAAATGTTAATGAAATAACACTTAAATGTTCATCAAGTTTTATTACACTTATATATATTATTTCGAGTAAAAAACATATAATTTTGATCAAAATATGCCTAAATGAACATCATGTCATCCTTAAATGTTCACCAAGTCATCCTTAAATGTTCACAAAGATGTAATAAAATGTTTACTACTCAAAAGTTCATTATAATTGGATTAAATGTTCATCACGTTGTTCATAAATGGTCATCACAATGTTCATAAATGTTCATTTGGACATACTCTACTGAATGTTCATCACATCATACTTACATGTTCACGAACTGAATGTTCATCACATTATAGTTAAACGTTCATCACATTATACTTAATGTTCACTTGAATTAGACTTAAATATTCATTTATTTTTATACTTTGACTTTCATTTATGGTTGGACCGTCATCGGGCCGCCGCCGGACCTCTACCGGACAGCCACCGAGTGGTCGTCGGACCACCACACCTACCCCCTTGTAGTGGGGATAACTAGTTTAATCTTAGCCATAGATTCATTCTTTTTTATCTCTATAAGGGAGTTTATCATGGGATTAACACCCTTGCATATATATAGAGATTAAAAAACCAAAAGTTGAGGGTTAAATGGTAATTTACAGATTAATTTTTATTTTATTAAAAATTGAAAAATTACACGTTGAGGTGATTTGACGGATTTGGAAACAAAATTGTGGGATAGGTGGTTGTTGAGTGACCGAATGCATTATAAGGGCGATTTTCAATAACTGTTCAAAATATAGGTGATTTTAAACAATATAACCCATTATATTTCTACATTTGGACTCTTATCTTATGCCCTTAGAGTATAGATTAGAAAACCTATTACTTGATATATGTCGTCCTTACGTTCTATTGGCTTATGTATTAGTCTTTGAGCTATGTCATCTCATTCACGTCGTCCCACATGTCATCATGGCTTAAAAAGTTTCAATAAAAACAAAAAAATATTCAAATATAATTAGATATATACATTTTCATCTATATATATTCTTTATATATATTTCAGGTGGTTAATAAATAATTGTATGGTAATTGATCTATATCTATTATTTTAATTATCTAATATATTAAAGTTAATATTTTCAAATCTTTACTTTAATTGTGGCCCTACCATATATATGTGATAATTTTATTGGTCCTCATTTATAAATTATTAATTTTTCATTTTAATTAAAATAAAATTTTATAATTAACCATTTATTTTGAGCTTTAAAGTGATTTTAGGCTTAGGTTGTTAAACTATCTATTTTTTTTTTAAATTATTAATTTATTTAAAGCTTACATAAACAAGGAGTCCCTATTAAAATAAAAAGACATATAATCTAATTTAGAGCAAACTAGCGTGTGTTCCCGTACCAGGTACGTGGTCGTATGTAATAAATATTTTAATAATATATTTATATTATATACTATTAATTAGTTTATAGATTGTAGCTTATACTATATGGTTTATAATTTATAGTTTACGATTTATGTTTTATAGTTTAAGTTCATTAATAACTCAATTTAATTAGATTGATAACATAATAATAGATAAAGATATAGATATATATACACGGTTCTTATATACAGCCCGGTGCTTTATTCAAACAACGACGGGTCACTCACGTTCTGTGAGGACACATACACTCGCGTTATGCGAGATTAACAAAAAATTAGGTTAATTACATGCATGCTAATCTCGCGTTCCGCGAGTGTACGTGTACTCGCAGAACGCGAGTGTCACGTCACTCGCAGAACGCGAGATTAGCATGTCAGATGGACGTTGTTGTGCGCCATTACTACATGTCTTGTCCCCACCTAACTGTAATAACTACCCCTTTATTTTAAGTAATCCGTAACACCTATTAACCCTACCCTAACACATTTTTTATCATCTTTCACCCTCCATTAAAACCCATTTTCAAAACCTTAAAACTTCAAAACACTCTAAAAACACCTAAAATAATGGAAGATGAAGAGGAATTCAACAAAGGAGGGAATGGAGATGATGGTTCATCAAGTTACCATTCAAATGAGGTAATGTTCTTACTTAATTTTTTAATTTTAATTTGTTTTGCACCATTAAGAGCTAAAATGAACTTATTATGTTGTATTTCATGTTAAATCTAGTAGTAGTAAGTGTTGAAGAGATGACTTTTGCATATAATGTCAAAAACTTAGATGTGATCATGTTTTTAGGGTTTTTAGGGGTTTTAATGTAGAAACTCATGTTATGTTAAATTATCCCGTTGAATGACTAGTTTCAGGAAATAGCAACTTCCCGCGTTCTGCGAGAGGAAGCCACTCGCGTCACGCGAGATGTGCCCCCCTCGCAGAACGCGAGAAGTTGCACATTACAGATTATTAACAGAAGCATTGTGTATAGGTGAATTTTTCTTTGTTCACTGGATTGAATGCAATCCAGTTGAATGACTACAACTACCCCTCCCGGAATACAAGGCCATGTTCGCCACCGTCATTTGATTTAGGGATTGACCACTTTGGATATTATCATCAACCATCTTCATATGAACAACATGTGTCATCTACATATGAATTGTCTGTGCCATCTACTTATGAGTTGCCCGTGCCATCTACTTATGAATTGCCATGTACATATGAGGTGCCATCAAGCTATGATGCGTTTGATTCACAATTTGCTAACCCACCTACAAACGTAGGAGAGGAGATGTGTTTTCTTCCCTCTTTACGCACTGCACCAAAGTTTGATAGTCCCGTATGTGAGGAAGAAGTTGTTTGTAGGGATTATTCGGAATATTTCACTACGGAGCAAGTGTTTGCCTCTAAGGACATTGGTCATTTGTGGGCTTTGAATGTTACAAAGTAACACAAGTTTATGATCTCTATTGGAAGGAGTGTACCATCTAAACCGGGGCAAAGTGGTAAGGTTCAAATCATTTGTGAGAAAGGGGGAAGCCATAGGCCTAAAGGTGTCGGTGTTAGATCAAACACAAAGAGCAAGAAAACGGGGTGTAAATTTCAGTTGAAGCTTATGGAGAACCGGGTTGAAGAGAATTGGAGATTAGTGGTTGTTTGTGGTTTGCACAACCATCCTATTGGAGATCGTTTGGTCGGGAATGCATTTGCCGGGAGGCCAACCCCGGATCAAAAGAAAAAGGTTCGTGAGATGGTACTTTCACATTGTTCTCCAAATCAGATTTACACTGAGATAAACAAGGATCCCGGAAGTTGCACAAAGAAGAACCAAGTGTACAATTTGGTAAGACATATAAGGGAAGAGGAAATGGAAGGTAGAACCGTGGTTCAAGAATTCTTTCACCAATGCAAAGAGAGCAACTACTTCATGGAGTATAGGCCAAGTGCAAAGAATCCTTCGATAATAGGCGACTTGTTCTTTGCTAGCCCCGAATCAATGAAACTCTTAAAGGCGTTTCCATATGTCCTTTTGATGGACTCGACTTATAGCACGAACAAGTAAGTATTTATCATTCTGTGGAAAATGTTGTATTTTAAAATTCATGAACAATTGAAGATCTGTGGTAGAAAACACACCTCGCAGAACGCTCTATTTCGTGAGATTGAATGAGGAACTTATCTTACTGTATTTTGGTTTAAGGTACAATGTTCCCTTCCTGGAGATAGTCGGTTTGACTTGTACGTGGAAGAATTTTGTTGTGTGCGGGGTATGGTTAGAGGCTGAGAGCGAGGATAGTTATTTCTGGGCGTTGCAGCAGCTGCAGACGATGTATTTGAGAATAGGAGCATCGCCTACTTGCTTCGTCACTGACCGTGAGATGGCTCTCTTATGAATGCAACAGACAAGTTATGGCCAAATGCAAAGTTTCTCTTATGTAGACGACATGTAAGGAAGAACATAGAGGCGAGAGCCAAGATAGCTATGGGCACACAAGCATTGGGGGTTCATATTTCAAATGATTATTATAACGTGTTCGAACAAACCACTGAAGAAGATTACAAGAGTAATTTGAAGAAACTTGAGGACGAATGGCGAGCTTATCCAACCGTATTGAAGTACGTGAGAACGAATTGGCTAAACCGTTACAAAGAAAGACTTGTTTCAGCATGGACGGATAATGTCTTCACTCTCGGGAATAACACGACAAACAGGTATGTTCTGTAATTTATGTCTACCTTCTACATATGATAAAAAGAGCTTATGTAATGCACACCTCGCAGAACGCGAGGTGTGCATTACAGAAGTTATGTTTTACTCCTTGGTGGCGAAACGCTGAAAGAGATGCTTTTTCTTTGCACGATCTTGTGTCACATCGATGTGCCGCCTTTGAAATGTAATGTTGAAGTTATGTTTTATTCACTGAATTTGTAATGTAATGTTGAACTGGAGATGTTTTTTAAATTCTTAAACAGGAACTCATGGCATGGACATTTTTCAGAAAATGTAATTCCTCGCGTTCTGCGAGGAATGTACATCTCGCGTTCTGCGAAGAGTGTACACCTCGCGTTCTGCGAGATTATGCAAAAACCGAATAGAAATGAAGCAACAACAACATATCCCTAAACATAATCCAACAAAATTATCCAAGCAACAACACACCTAAGAAAGCAATCCAAAACACAATCCAAAACACAAAACGAAAGGCTACTCGTCTTCTCGTGGTCGGAAGGGAGCGAGATTTGACATGCATAGTAGCATTTGGGCGTGATATGAAGAAAATTCCTCTGGAGTGGCAAACCGATACCGGTCCATGTCATTTTACACCCGGCCAATCACCTATACGCAAGTAAACATTCATTATATGTTAATATTAGAGACAAACAAAGACTAGAAACGCAAGATAAACCAAAACAATTAATATTACCTGTCTCTCAGTAATCATCCCAGGGATTGCAGGACAGATATACCTATGGGTCCTCTTGATGTACCAATCCATGTAATCATGGGAGCATTCATGTGGTGCAAAGGCAACTGGCCCCATATCATCGAGAGACAAAGAGTGAACATCTCTTGACTCCCAAAGCCATTGGTTGGCGTCATATAAAACACTATAACACCTAATGTTTTTCAACCTATGAGCTTTGAGCGGTTCGATGACTGGCCTAGGAATACACTGCACTCTCCCAAATTGTCTCGGACACCTATCAGGCATGTGTGGTTCGGTGATGTCACAGCACGATAGCACCCCGTGAAATGGAGCGGGAGCAAGCTCAGGATCGGTGAAGTCTTGTGATCCATACGGGTTCCAACATACCTAAAAAAATGACAGCAGAAACTTACAGTAGGAGAAAATGCAGAAACTGCTGCGTACTCAAAAATGCAGAAAGGCCAGAAAATGCAGAAACTGTTGACAATGCAGAAACTTAACAGAAAATGCAGAAACTTACCATCTCCGGCATAAGAATATCGAGCGCTCCCCTATAGTCCCTTCCGACTTGCCCCTTCTTCAGCTTTACATTCTTAGGCATCCACCGGTATACTCATGGTTGCTCCGCTCTCCACCGAGGACGTTCAGTAGGTCGAAAGTGTGGGAAGTAGTTGTAGATCCATGCCTAAGAAATACAAAATACGTTAAATATGAAAATATATATAAGTATGTAAATTAAACGCTTAGAAAGTATAATACCTGCAACAAGGTGTAACAGAAAGACATCTGGGCACAACCCTGTCGTGTGCATATCCCCAGCTGCCTATACAGATGGGACAAAGAAGCTGAACCCCACGATATGCCCGTAGCATGGGCATAGGTTTCCAAAAAAGGCCCATATCTAAGCCGAATCAAGTTCTGTGACTTGTCCGGAAATAAGATCGAGGAAGCAGTATACAACACCCAACCTAAACCCTTTCGCTCTGGACCTAGGTTTTCACAATGCCTTTTAAACCATTCAGCTTTCACCCTCCCAGAATCTAAAGTGTGAGGATCTATTCCAAAAATTTCCGCCCCCTTCCTACCATAGTATTTTAGAATCTCATCATGACTAAACTTGGCACCCAGTTTCTTACATGTCGTCATTGCTTTCCCTTCTATAGGTAGGCCTAAAATCATATGTACATCAAGAAGGCCAATAGTGATCTCACCACAAGGGAGGTGGAATGAATTTGTCTCCGGTTTCCATCGTTCGATGAACGCTTCAATCAAAGGAAAGTCGATTTCTTCGTACATCATGTCAGGTAGATCTGACAGTCCAACTGCACCGGGAATCTCTGACCAGTCATTGTTGTCCAATGGCCAATCACTGCTCTGCTTTGTCCGTTGTTGTGGAATGCAACATGTGCTTCAAATCCCTTAAGCAACTCGGGATCTTCTGGACCTCCAGGTGTGTCATGAGTGAGCTCAGGATCATACTTTGGCTCATTCTTCTTGGACTTCCTCTTTCTTTTGCGTTTCTCGACCACTTCTTCTTCTTCTTCTTCTTCAACATCATCACCTTCTTGTTCTTGTTCATGTTGTTCCTCTTCTTCATCCCCAAAAACTTCATCCTCGTTTTCTGCTTCCATCGGTTCTGGGGCTTGATTGTGAGAAGAAGAACTAGCTTGTCCACTTCCCTCGGCATATCCACCGCCCCAACTTTGTCCAACCATCCCTTCTCCACCGCCCCAACTGCCTCCCGCCCACCCCTGTCCGGCTTCCATAAGTGCATTATGTTCAAAAAAACTGGTCCCAGCAACCCGGTTGTCCAGTAGAATAACTATCTTGGGAAACAAGGTCCCAACCAACTGGGTAGGACTCCCAACTACTACGCGGTTGTCCAATTGAATAACTACCTTGGGACCAATTGGGATTGGGTAGTTCTTCAACGTCGGGAAGTCCCTCTGGGAAGAGCTCTACGGGGTGAGTCTTCTTTGTTTTCCCCTTCCCCATTTGTTTTTTAACCGGGGGTTCTTCCCTAACAGCATCTCTGTTTCTCCGACGAGTCGAACGACCGGGACGATACATTGCCTAAAACAATACAAAGTAAAATCAATAAATAAACGAACGCAGAAAATAAAATCAGAAAACAGAAAACAGAACAAACAACCAAAAAAACACAAACATATGTTCTGCAGAATTGCCAGTTATGGCAACTCCTCGCGTTCTGCGAGGGACATGACTCTCGCAGAACGCGACGACAGTTTCCGGGGACAATTTCCGGCCAAAATTCAATATTTTATCTAAAATACCTATCAATTTAAGTAAATTACCAAATAAAAATCAAAACCCTTAATAAAATCAACAACCTTAATAAAAAAACCCTAACCCTAATGAATTTCAACCTATTCAACATAAAACAACATCCACTCATCAACCATAATTCAAAATCATCATCTTTCATCCATTATACAACCATTTGTAAATCAACATTCAATATCAAAACATCATATAATATGCAATTTCCTATACTAACAACATATATTCATCTAAAAACAACATTAGAAAGCATAAGAGTATTAGAAACATACCTTATATGGAGATTTGAATTGAAAAAGAGGAAGAAGAAGTAGGTTGAAATTGAGAGAGATGGTAAATTGAGAGCGGCGGAATTTTGTAATGGTGGTTGTAAAAATGGGCCGAGTAGGGTTTTTCACCTTTTATAGGGGAAAAACCCCCTCGCGTTCTGCGAGGATGCGCTCCCTCGCGTTCTGCGAGGTGACGCTCCCTCGCGTTACGCGAGGGCCCGGGCGTTATTTAGAAAACGCCCGGGCTGTATTTAGCAAGGGCCTATATATAAGATAAATATATAATATGATAAAAGATAAAAATCGATATTTCTTTTTGTAATATAACCTATATTATAGATATCTTTTTGATTTCTTTTACTTATTTAATTCAAAGATATATATTAAAATATAAAGTCGGATGATGTGGAGGATGACATGGTGGATGATTTAGCATAGCTTAGAGGTCGACACATAAACGAATTGAATATAAGGGTGACATGTGGCAAAACAACGTTCTGTTTTATTATATGTATAGATGACATTTTTATGCGAAACTTAATATATTTAACGAAACGCCTATATGCACGCGACTTTTTCACTATATGCACACGATTTGCTGCGCATAGGTTGGTGCGCTGTTGTATTGCGCACAGGGGTATTTTCGGGATAAATTTGAAAATTCTGGCAATGGCTGCCAAACTCGTGCGCAAGACACCAACGCACATAAAAGGTAATGCGCAAACGTCCAGCGCACAACTTCGGGAATCCGAAACGTCGTGCGCTGAAAGATGTGCGCATTTGGCCTGCGCACAGAAAGATGTGCGCAAATCCAATGCGCATATAAGGCCTTTTAGAGTTTTTGCGTATTTTCGAGCCACTTTTTATGACGGGGAGACCTTATACGCACTTTATATGCCTAATAACACTAAATTGTATAAGTTTTTCAAACATAATCAACATCGATGTGCTAGACCCTTCATATCGCAACTATTTCAACTATTTCGAAGATTGAAAGACTAATAAAGGTTTACAAAGGAGGTGTTACTTGAAGAGTACGAGATTTCGACTTGAAGTTACCGACAAGGTTAAATAGCTATAATATTCATTGAAAACAAGTTTCATTGCATTCCGACGTCGTTTGGGTATCGTTCCGCCTTATTGGACCTTAAAAGGCCTTAAGGCCCATTAAGGCCTTTTAGCGTTTTTGCGTATTTTCGAGTCACTTTTTGTGACGGGGAGACCTTATACGCACTTTATATGCCTACTAACACTAATTTGTATAAGTTTTTCAAACATAATCAACATCGATGTGCTAGACCTTTCATATCGCAACTATTTCAACTATTTCGAAGATTGAAAGACTAGTAAAGGTTTACAAAGGAGGTGTTACTTGAAGAGTACGAGATTTAGACTTGAAGTTACCGACAAGTTTAAATAGCTATAATATTCATTGAAAACAAGTTTCATTGCATTCCGACGTCGTTTGGGCATCATTCCGCCTTATTGGACCTTAAAAGGCCTTAAGGCCTATTAAGGCCTTTTAGCGTTTTTGCGTATTTTCGAGCCACTTTTTGTGACGGAGAGACCTTATACGCACTTTATATGCCTAATAACACTAATTTGTATAAGCTTTTCAAACATAATCAAATATTGAAAATAACACAACCTTGTGCGCTGACCTAATGCGCACAAAGTAAGCAAATTTCAAAAATTTCAACGGCTAATTCTTTAACCTGTGCGCAGAATCTAGGCGCACATATGTTCAACCTGTGCGCAGTCGTTCCGCGCACCAGTTGTTACATATTCTGGAAATTTACGAAAAGTACCTGTAATACCTAAGTGCGCAGAACACCAGCGCACAGAGTGGTGCGCATAAGATGCGCGCACGAAATCGCGTGCATATAGGCCTCGATTCGCGTGCATATAGCCATTGCTTATATTTAATTATTATTCTAACAATTTTAATTTTAATTATAATATAAAATAAAATTCGAATTAGATATGAAATTATATATATCGGAAATCATGCTAACACAACAACAACAACTTAATAAAACTCAATAATAAATTATACTTTGTATTGTATATAAATATCTTCGTGCATGGTATGTTTTCTAACAACAATATACATATGTCACGCCGTCCACGCATATCCTTTTTCATCTCTTGTTTTTGGTTTTCCAATCTAGTTCAGCGGTTAGGGAACTCCTCAATTACCCTTACATCTAGAGTTCGAGCTGCGTGGGTGGCTCTCCCAACAAACATTTTTTAACCTCCACCAAGTCTCGAACTCGAGACCTCATGTTGGGTGATTGGGGCCCCTTACCACCCGACCACATGCTTGTTGGTTATCCTTTTTCATCTCTATCAACAAAAGTCGAAGGATACCACGTATACATATTAAAGGATTAATTAGGGGTTTACTAACACCATCACCAAGAGATTAGCCTATACATGTTAATGGTGTGGCCAATCAATTGATCACTATTGTACCCTTTTACAAAACGGGTTGCAACCGGGCAGCACCGTTTTTACGCCGGGCACACCCCGTTCTAAACACCATTTCGAACGGTTTTTTTTAAAAAAAAAAAGTAGGGCCGTTCGGAATAATTTTTGAACCCGGTTTATGCTATCGGGTTCAAAAAATACATAAAATGTATTATTTAAATAAAAAAATCCCGTTCGGAATGGTGTTTAGAACGGAAATTATTTTTTTTTTTAATTAAAAAAGATTTGACGTCATAATTTAGAACGGTTTATGATACCGATGTCTCACTGGAAGAACACTCCCGTCTTTCTTTCCAATTACCCGCCTTTGAAGAATTATTTGAATCGCTTCCAGACGTCATTTTTTGTGCTTTGTCGTTTTGGTTTGAGAATTTGGCTATAGAATTTCGGTTTTATAGGGGAGTTCATGAGAAAGAGCCATTACAAACTTTTTGAAAAAATTATCTTTTTCCCGTTCAGAATGAGGTTTAGAACGGGAGACGTCACAATATTGACGTCACCCTTTCAATTTTTTTTAAAAATCAATCTTGTTCGGAATCCCATTCCGAACTGGATTTGAACCGGTTCGCACAATTGCGAACCGGTTCTGTAATTATTAAATTAATAATTGATTTTTTTGAACCGATCCCGTTCTAAACCCCATTCCGAACGAAAAAAACTAAAAAAAAATAAAGTGGGTCCCACCCGTTCTGAACCCCATTCTGAACGGAAGGGTGCTCCTAGTTGTGGCTCATCACAAACAAATGAATACTATTTATCTCTCTCTTGATTGTATTCAACAACTAGGCGAAGACTTGTATTTCACATTTAGTTTATAATATATGATTATGGACATATACGAGGAGAAAAAAGTTCGGGTACAAATAACTCTTAACGTAGGAAAAACGAACAGATTGTGTTCACAGATTATCCGTCAATGTTCATATTCTGGATGGTAGTGTTCATAATATAGGCCACAAATTTTTTTGAACGTTTTAAGTGAGGAACGCGGTGACATACTTGTAATTACTGTGAACTTTGATTTTTTCCAATTATTTTCTCAAGATGACCTCAAAAAAATTTATCGCCTAGATTATGAACGTTACCGATCAAATTATTAACATTAACTTGTTATCTGTGAACGCGAAAACTTCGTTTTTCCTACGTTAAGTTTTGTTCTCACCGGAACTTTTCTCTCAATATATGAGTGTCAAATTAAGCCGTAAGACATCGCTTATGAAAAAGGAACATCTAACGATGGAGGTAGCTGAAAGTAGTTTGGGTTACATCTTTAGATTTGAAGTGCTTTCTAATGTTAAAGAATAGTTTGAGTTTGGAATTTGGTTCATTTTGCCCTGAAGTGCTTTCTAAGTCGTTTCAGCAGCTTCACTAGAATCGGGAGACGTTCTCCTCCAATTCAGCGGCGGCATTTCGATCACCTAGGGTTCCAGTTAGGAGGAACGATTTGTTCCCATATGAGGCAAATGATGGACTCGTTGGCGGCGATTGGGGGAGCGGCTGAAGTAGCCGCTGCCTCCGTCAGCGCTGGGTGCGGAGACGCGGAGGAGCCCGAAGATGTCGCGGATGGAGTTGTCGAGGAGGGAGAAGAATAGAAGGAAACCTATAATGTTTTAGGTGAAGAAGCAAATAATCTCGATGTTTATTTAAGGCTGTAACTGATGAAGGGTGCGGTTCCGGTGAGAATAGTTTTTAAAATAGAACGTGCGGATGACACATGTTATGAGTTATTTAATTATCGTTTCCCTATAAAATAACCTAGTTTTTGGTAATGTCCGCGCTATATGTCAAATTGTTTTTTTCATCGACTTTATAAGCCATGAGGTACACGCCCTGGTTATTTCCATCGCTATATTTTCCAGTAATAGTGGATTTTCGGAGAACCCAAAAATAAGAAATAACTAGAATTCAAACAACGCGTTGCACACGACACTTTTGCACTATAAGATATTACAATACGATATTATATATTTAATTTTTAAAATGTCGTAATTTTATGTTTAATTTAATATATGAATTGAGTTTTATTTTTTGTATAATTTATATCTTTGAAGTGTATCAAATATATTTGGACATAAGAGGTGATCTAATTTCTATTATCCTACAAAATTGTATATTATATTGGTATTGTTTAATTGATCAATCAACATGAAAAAGAGAGAGTTGTATTTAAATGAGAAGAAAAGAAAGATAAATGAAGAGAAGAGAATAATTAAAGACATTCAATTAATATGATTAACAAAAGGCATTCAACTTTTTTGTAGCAAGCTAATTTTATATTAGACTAGAATTTAAACGTCTACGCGCGACACTTTGGCAGTATAAGATACGATATTATATATTCAATTTTTAGAATGTCCTAATTTTCTATGTTTAGTTTAATATATGAATGGAGTTTATTGTTTGTCTATATCTTTGAATTGTATCAAAGATATTCGGACAAAAGAGGTGATCTAATTTCTATTATCCTACAAAATTGTCAATTATTTTATTTTTTTAATAGGTCAATCAACATTAAAAAGATAGAATTGCATTTAAAGAGGGGAAAGATGAATTAAGAAAGGAGAAATAATTAAAATCTTCAATAAATATGATTAATGAGGAGCATTCAACTTTTTTGTACCATGTCAACTTTATATTAGATTTAGATAGACTAGATCCGTAACCCTGCGCGCGTTACGATTGTTTATTTACAGTTAATATCATTAAATAAGCTATCAATGTTCAATTTGATTTAGTGATTCAACATGAAAGTAGGTGTATTAATAAATGAGTAAATGAATCGGATCCGGTACCGATTTCATTTACTTTCGGCCAAGACCGTCCAGTTTTTTTTTATATATATATATATATATAGATTTAGATAGATTAGATGTATCATGAGAGTTGGAAATGAAGAGTAGGTGAGAGATGGGTCAAACAATATAGACCAAGAGAAGATCTAGATCTTGTTTGGAAGAAAGTTGATCAACTACAAGAACTTGTATAAGAAGGTTAAGTCAACCACACAGAAATTGTATCCTCAAAAACACGCAATTTTGTTAAAAAGCCGATGAATTGGACGGTTAAGAAACACATGGGTGAGGTGGATATAATCCTATACCCTTTGAGCTTATCCGTAACTTAGCCCCACAACCACCATTCACATATTATATAATTCAGTCCATATATACGATAAGATAAGCTCGAATCTTAAAGTTTAAAACATTAGAATAAATAAATTGAAATAAAAATACTATTGGCTGCAAAATGTGTAAGATGGCTTTCTATGAACCATACAAGTTTGTATTATTACTTTGTTGTTTGACCTCACGACATATTCATACGCGTATTACTTAATATCATTTTCATCACAAAAAACAACCCTATTATCCTTTGAAGCAATTAATTGTATACCCATCGAAATTTGAAAACTGGTATATGTTCATTAATTCAAAAGAGTACAACTTTAAAATTAATCAATTTTATTATGTTTCATAAAATCAGACCTAATAAGATAATTGTTTTTGGTTAAAATAAGATACTCCTCTGTCCCATAATGTTCTTCTCATTTTTTCATGGCACATTTGTCGATGTACGTTTTGTATCGTTAATATCTCTAGTTTTATGTTAATACAAATATTTAAAATTTGATATTATTAAAGTACGCATTAATACGAATCAAACAAGACCCCACATGACTATATATTTTCTTATATATCAAGACAAAACGAGAAGATTCTCTTCAACCGTGAATAGTGTACACTATTCGAAATGGAAAGAAGAATATGGGACTGATGGAGTAAGATTTTAAATGGCCATAAGTGAAGATATCATTTAATTTCCAATTGGTTGTGATCCACATGTGTATTTTTAAATGGGTAGGTAGGTGGTCTCTGTATATAAATATATGCATATGAGATGATTCCCAAAACCTTATCATCACATGTTAAACAACTCAACCAGACTCATTTCCGGCCTCCATATTTCCTTGCCTTTGTGTTCATCTCCTCTTCGATCTTCAAATCATCTTCTGCGGAAATGAAACAACAACAAGAGATCCAAGCCCACTTTTGCTTTATTGCTGCATATGATCACGGTGAACAAGATCTAGAGATGATTTCTGAAGAAGATCATGAAACCACATCTTCATCTTCTTTCGATAGATCTGATCTCTCATCTTCATCATCACTATCTTCTTCCTCCTTAGATTCTCTTGATGATGATGCTTCATCTCCCTCGTCGTCACAGTCGAATGAAGCCTTGTTTAATCTCTCAGATCTCATGTCCAATCTCCCCATCAAGTAAGTTCTCATCTCCTCCAAATCAATGAAATCCTATTTTTTGCACAAGGAAAAAATTTAGGAAATTAAGTTGCACAATATACCTACTCCTAATTTGGGTGTGACTTTAGGAACAAAGAAGTGATACCAACTTACCAAATATCTTTTTGGATTAAATTTGTGTAACAAGTTTAGCTTTATTCTAGCAATTTTTCTCGAAACATTTTATTCTCAATATTTGAAAAGACGTGTATACAATAATTTATAAATTGGTTAGCAAATACTAGATTCTTAGCTAAAAACACTCCTTTATTCCAAAAAAAAATAAAAAATAAGTTAGCTAATATGTGGTATGATACATAATTTGCAGGAGAGGATTGTCAAAATTCTACCAAGGAAAATCTCAATCCTTCACATCACTAGCAAGTGTGACAAGTCTTGAAGATCTTGCAAAAAAAGTGAATGATGGTGGATACAGTAAAAGACTAAAATCTTGCAAGAGTTATGGTGGTGGGTTAAATCTCAGCACCAAGCAGAGATCATCAAATATTAACAGTCCAAGATCCACCATTTCCAAGAAATCTTCATCTTCTTCTTCAGCTTCTTTTAAGGGGAAAATTAAGAATGGTAGCAGTTTCATGATGTGCAACAGAAGTGCAATTAGTGTTGGTAAACCTCCTTTAAACATATGTTAAGGATGTGTTGCAGTTGCAGATGTATAATTACTTCCTAATTTCCTAACTTTTGTACATGGAAATTGGGAGATCAAGGTCTTACATGTGTATACACCCTAGGGAAAAAAATGCTTTGTTCAATTCATTGTTTATGTGATTGTATGTTATATAGTTCTTTGTTACAAATATGTGACTTTATTGCTCTAAGGTTCCTTTACATACTACACTTAATACTTGATTATGTGAAAATTTACTTCATTTTTTTCATTTCACAATTAGTACAACAAACATAATTCTCTCGAAAAGAAAACAACTTTAGATTACATGGTGTAGGAAGATCAGTTTGTAGTGAGAATCCCAGCATGGGTAAGAAGAACCCACAAATGTGTGATGAACTCACCTCCTCTAGCGAGATACTCTCCATGCACTTGTACATTATCCGATGGCGCCAGATATAGTAGTAGCTCTGCCCAAAACTCTGCAAGAAATCTCCATCCTCGGTTTGTGTTACCCAACAAAACTTCCTCGGCTAATTGATGGCCTAACGACGCGCCCTTTATGACAACATTGTCATTGGTGTCATCCCCGAAGATCAAACAATCATTCATATTCAAGCCCCTTGTTGATATTCCGTGCTTGTTGTACCGCCTTATCGAAAAGTCGCTCTGTGGTGTAAACATGGCCAGGAAGAAGCTCAGGTGCAAAAGCAAGCAAGTAGGCACAATACTTAGACATTTGAGTGGCA
Source organism: Oxyria digyna (assembly GCA_029168935.1). Lineage (NCBI taxonomy): Eukaryota > Viridiplantae > Streptophyta > Magnoliopsida > Caryophyllales > Polygonaceae > Oxyria > Oxyria digyna. Next base: position 9,821,495 of record JAPVLV010000010.1, on the reverse strand, counting down.
ACAAGGAAGTGGTCATGGTCAGGATCATTAGGGTTTTGTATAGGATGAAGGGACTCACAAAAACAAGTAGCTATATGCCACACTAAAACTACATAAGAAGCATCATTGTCCGATTGTTGGAATGCATCTGACAACTGGTATCGCTCGATTGTGTCTCTCCCTGGAGATAGTTTTCGGTCATGGTTCGACACGAGGGATGAGACAATAGCTTGCTTCACTTGCTTAGATAGTGACACCACTTAGTCTCCACGTTGGCCTTGTCTTGGAATTTGTCGTATTGCAATTTGTCTTGTGTCATTTTCTCTCAATTATTAATTGGCTTGGTCTATATGCACACGTTTTTTGCGCTAAATGCACACTATTCTGTGCGGTAAGAGTTGCAGTACACTTCTGTGCGTTAAGGATTACCGCACCAAAGGACTCCGGGGCATTGTTGGAAATTTTTCTGAAACCTATACGCACCGCACAGATCCTCCATTTATACAGAGACAGCGAGGAGGCCGAGGAGCTCAGGCTGATGATGATGTTGCTGATGCAGACGCTGCTGATCCTCCAACACGAGGTGGACGCGCTCCACGCGGAGGACGAGGACGTGGACGTGGATGTGCTGCAGATCATGCTAATCTTCCACAACCTGCTGATCTTCCAGAAGGCGAGGCTCCTTTTGATTTGGTATGTATTTGAACTATAATGTTCATATGTGAAATATTTTGGCATTCTGTAGAAGTAACTGTGTTATTTTTTTACTTTTTTTTCAGACACGGAAGGTCGTCAAGGTTCACTTCCACACCGCCTACTGCACTCCACTAGAGGCGTTTAGGAGACCTGGTCCAGATTCGTGGTTTTAGCTTGCAGAGCGATCTAGATTGACTGATCTACGCTATACACTAGTAGAAAAAACACCTGTTGCAGCCCCCCTGTTGAGGCGGTCACCTTAAAAACCGACGCAAAAAGTCTTATTCTACTATCTGTTGAGGCGGTCAGTCGGTTAGTTCGCTGCAACAGGTACTTTAGAGGCGGGCAAATATCCGTTCGCCTCAAATAATATTTGTGTTTTTGACTTGTTGAGGCGGTCAGTTTACTGACCGCCTCAACAGAGCCCAAACATTAGAGGCGGGCAGTAAGACGCCCGCCTCAACAGATGCGTAAAAACAATTAGAGGCGGGCAGTCATGCGCCCGCCTCAAAATATAACAACAATTAGAGGCGGGCAGTCATGCGCCCGCCTCAACAGATGCTGCATAAAAACCATTAGAGGCGGGCAGTCATGCGCCCGCCTCAACAGATGGTTAAAAAAAATTAGAGGCGGGCGCATGACTGCCCGCCTCAACTGATTCTGAAATTAATTAAAACCCGCGCCAACTGCAGCTTCATTTCCTTCGTTTTAATTTCAGTCGACTGCAGCTTCCTCCTCCTCTTCGCAGCCTCCTCCTCGCCGCTTCCTCCACGTCTCGCCGCCTCCTCCAACTCACCGCCTCCTCCTCGCCTCGCCGCCTCCTCCTCCTCCAGCTTTCGTCCTTCGAGTCATCGAGGTAGGTGAAACTTCCTCCTTCGCAAATTGTTTTCGGATTTTGATGTGCATGAGTTGATTCCTTTTGTGGTATGAATGGTTGATATTTGTTGTTGTGGGTGATTAGTCCCTTATTTGGTGGAATTTTGATTGATTATGTTGTTTTGGTTCTTTAGGAAATTTTGATGCACTCCAAGTGTTCGGTAAAATGCCTAAACGAAAATTTAATCTTAATCTTGTCAATTTTACTAGTTCTTGTTAATACCTTTCATGTATGTTTAGGATTATGCTCTACCTCTTGTCTATATAGTCAATTCATATAACTAAACTTAATTTTGTCACTTTTTAGCATGACTTGATAAAAATTGTAGGAAAGCAAATGAAATATGTCGATGAGTGATTTTAATGAGTTTTGCATGAGATATTGTTTTGTTAGCTAGATATCCAAATAATTTTATTTTATTTCAATGAGTGTTTTCAATGTTATGTATGTATTGGTCTTTCTACAGTTTTCTCTAGTTATTAGAAATGAGTCGTCGTTGGATGTACGGTGATCATACTACAGCTGAATATTTGAGTGGGGTTGGGGAGTTTATTAGATGTGCTTTAGCCAACCAACAGAGTACAAAAGCCGAAAAAATCTATTGCCCCTGCCGTGATTGTAACAATGTAAGGAGGTTAGCAGACATTGATGAGATTGAGGATCATTTATTTCGTCGTGGGTTTAAGCAAGATTATCATGTTTGGTTTTGGCATGGAGAAAAAATACCTGATCGTCCAAGTTCTAGTGTAAACGAATTTGATCTTCAGGTAGACAGTGATGAGAGTGATGATAACATTTCTGAGAATTATGAGATGGATGATGATGATGATGATGAGCAAGAGGATGAAATGAATGAGATGATGGATGGGGTGAGAGATCGCTTGGATGAACGACCTAAGGTGTTAGAACAACTAACAAAGGCTGCTGAGACGCCTTTGTATCCTGGGTGTACAAAATTTACCAAGTTAGAAGCTTTGTCAATGCTATACAACTTGAAATCGAAGAGTGGCTGGACTGATTCGAGTTTCACGACCTTATTGGAGTGGTTAAGTGAAGTTTTGCCGGAAGGCAATGAGTTGCCCACCTCTACCTATTATGCCAAGAAAGTGATGTGTCCCTTTGGCTTAGAGGTTGTCAAAATAGATGCTTGTCCAAACGATTGTGTTCTTTACAGAAAAGACCATGAAAATTTGGATGAGTGTCCAAAGTGCGGTGTATCTCGTTACAAGCGTAAAGGGGTAAATTCCGCTAAGAAGGGGCCGCCGGCTAAAGTTATGTGGTATCTTCCAATCATAGATAGATTTAAGCGTTTGTTTTCATTAAAGAAACAAGCAAAAAATCTGAGATGGCATGCAGAAGGGAGGAAGAAAGATGGACTCCTTAGACATCCTGCTGATTCTCCTCAATGGAGAAATATCGATAAGAAATATCCTGAATTTGGCAAGGAGGTTAGAAATCTGAGACTTGCTCTGTGTACAGATGGTGTGAATCCTTATGGCACTCTAAGCACTCAGCACAGCACATGGCCGGTTCTTCTTGCGATTTATAATCTTCCTCCATGGTTGTGTATGAAGCGCAAGAATATCATGTTATCACTCCTCATCTCGGGGCCTAAGCAACCTGGAAATGACATAGATGTGTATCTAGCGCCACTCATAGAGGATTTGAAATTATTGTGGAATGAAGGTGTTTCAATGTACGATGCACACACCAACTCAGACTTCACACTGCGAGCTATGGTTTTTTGTACCATAAATGATTTTCCAGCATATGGAAACTTGTCTGGGTACAAAACCAAAGGAGAACAAGCATGCCCAATATGTGAAGAAGACATGGAACCCACATACTTGAAACATTACAAGAAAAATGTGTTTGTAAAGTACAGGAAGTTCCTTAGTCGGTATCACCCTTATCGTAAGAAGAAGAAAGAGTTCAATGGTCACACCGAGGAAGGAGTGGCTCGTGCACCTTTAACGGGATCGCAGGTTTATGAACGTATTAAAAATGTTGAAACCAAATATGGCAAGTTCATGAAGCCCAAGTCTAAAAAGGGTGTTTTATGGAAGAAATTATCTTCACTATGGGATCTTCCTTATTGGAAAGATTTGTCGGTTCGTCATTGTCTCGATGTGATGCACATTGAAAAAAATGTGTGTGATGCTATTATTGGGACTTTGCTACACATTCCCGGAAGGACTAAGGACAATAAGAAAGTTCGGAAAGATATGAAAGAGAGGAATATGCGTCCAGATTTGTGGCCCGTGAAAAAAAAGGATGGTAAAAGGACTTTTCTTCCTCCGGCGTGTTACACAATGTCAAGAAAGGAGAAAAAGACGTTTTGCGAGTGCTTACATGGCATTAAGGTGCCATCGGGATATTCATCTAATGTAAAACGTCTAGTTTCTCTCTCAGACCTGAGGTTGATCGGTATGAAGTCTCATGATTGTCATGTACTGCTTAATGTTTTCTTGCCAATTGCACTTCGTGGGATATTGCCGAAACACGTGAGGCATGTTATAACAAAACTGTGTGTGTTTTTCAGTTCGATATGTGCTAAGGTGATTGATCCAGAGAAACTGGATAGTCTGCAAGATGATATCGTTGAAACTTTGTGTCGATTTGAAATGTACTTTCCGCCCTCTTTCTTTGATATAATGGTGCATTTAATTGTCCATTTAGTGCGAGAAATCAAGTTATGTGGCCCGGTGTTCTTAAGATGGATGTATCCCTTTGAGAGATATTTTGGGTCTTTAAAAGACAAAGCAAAGAATCCGGCGAATCCAGAGGGTAGTATAATTCGGGGAATCTTTCATGAAGAGATATGTGAATACGTAGCTGAATTTTTGTCGAGGCTTGAGCCAATAGGCCTTCCGAAATCTCGTCATGTAGGGAGGCTTGAAGGGGTGGGAGTAATTGGTAAAAAAGTAATCTCGCCTCCTTCTGAAAGGAAGAATAAGGCACATCTTTGTGTGTTGCAGCATCTTACAGAGGTCAGTCCTTACGTAGATAAGCATGTGCTTGAATTGCAACATAATAATCCTAAATTTAATGAAAGGGCATTGATGCGGGAACATAATCGCTCATTCGTTGATTGGTTTAAGAAGGAAGTAGCTGAGGAACTAAAGAAAGGGCATGATGTTTCTGATACAGTCAAGTGGTTAGCTCGAGGTCCTCGTCTATGTGTTCGGTCTTATGAAGGGTATGATATCAATGGGTTCACATTCTACACGTCAAGACAAGATGAAAAGAGTGTGGTGCAGAATAGTGGAGTGAAGGTTGTTGCATCATCTAGGGTCTATGCAAGCGCTAAGGATAAAAGACCGGTTGATGCGACACAATCGTATTACGGTGTAATCGAAGAAATATGGGAGCTTGATTACAGCAGTTTTGTGATTCCTGTTTTCCGGTGCAAGTGGGCCAACAACCATAATGGGGTGAAACAAGATGATATTTACCCGGGTTTAACGTTGGTAAACTTTGACCGATTAAGTGAGAGTGACGAGCCATTCATTCTAGCGTCACAAGCTAAGCAAATTTCTATATCGTAGACAATGTTGATCCTAGATGGCGTGCAGTTGCACAAGGGAAAAGGCATATTCTCGGTATTGATGATGTTCTGGATGAAGATGAGTATGACAACTACGATGACTCACCCCTGTTATCAACTGTTGTTCAACCATTACCAGAGGAGGAAGATGCAAATAATACTAATCACATGCGCACAGATCATAGGGAAGGAATATGGGTTTCAAAGCGCAAATGAATAAGATGACTCTGCTTCTGATCTGATTCCGGTTTGCTTCTGATCTGATTCTGATATGATTATGATTTGCTTATGGCGTGCTTCAGTTTTTCTTCGGTTCTGATCTGATTTTGATATGATTCTGATATGATTCTGGTATGATTCTGATTTGCTTCTGGCGTGCTTCAGTTTTTCTTCGGTTCTGATCTGATTTTGATATGATTCTGATATGATTCTGATATGATTATGATTTGCTTCTGGCGTGCTTCAGTTTTTCTTCGGTTCTGATATGATTTTGATATGATTCTGATATGATTCTGGTATGATTCTGATTTGCTTCTGGCGTGCTTCAGTTTTTCTTCGGTTCTTCCCTTGATTCTGGTTTGTTTCCCATCTTATCTATCATTGAAATATGTTGTGCTGCTAGAATCTTTAATGTATATTTAGTATCTTTAATCTTTATGTATACTCATTGTTTTCTTGCTTATGATGCAGGAGTGTATTTGTCAGTGTTAAAATGCATAACCAATTTGTTGCTGGAAGTGATTCGGAAGGTGACAGTGATCCAGTTATTCCTCCTACAACAGTTGACGAATCACTGGATGCTAGCACGATTACAAAGATTGTCCGTGGTCGATCCAAAGGAGTCAAGGCAAAAAAAGCTATGTTCCTTGAGTATAATGAGCTTAATATCCCTGATGGAAAGTGGTCGGCGGAATACGGGAAGCAAGTTGGAACTTGTGCTGCTAGAATTAATATTAATGAGAAAGAATACCGAAAGATAGATGAGCAAACAAGGAAGGGGTTTTGGGAGGAGACCAAGGTAAAACGTTGGATATGATTTCACATGTTTTTAATATATACTATGTTCATAATTTAACAGTTTCTGAAAATTGGCAGCTTTTGTTCCACATTTATGATGATTCGAGTAATTCAAGGGAAAAATATTTTCACCATGGTGTGGCAAAACGATTTCGAGATTTCAAGAGTAAGTTGGTGCGTCGATGGATCACTAAAAAAGAAAGGATGCCGAAGACACAGTCATCCAAGATGCCTTGGGAAGTCTATGACCACATCACAGAGGAAGATTGGAACACATTTGTTCAACAATACTTCATGCCGGAGTCATTGGTAAGTTATTGTTTTTTATACAAATGGTTTCTTATGCATCATTGGTAATAACGTAAGGATATATCTAGAAAAGGACATGCATAGGGTTAATTAAGTGCATGAAAATCTGACCTTGAACATAGCACAAGAGTGATTTGTTTAATTTGTAACTGATAGGACAATTAGTGTTCACGGTCCGTAACAAATCGGCACGGTCTGCAGCAAACCGTGCCGCTTCACTGGACGTCTTCTGCTGATCTGCACGGTTTGCAGCAATCCTGCACGGTTTGTAGCAAACCGTGCCGTTTCACTGGACGTCTTCATCAACTTCTGCTGATCTGCACGGTTTGCAGCAATCCTGCACGGTTTGTAGCAAACCGTGCCGTTTCACTGGACGTCTTCATCAACTTCTGCTGATCTGCACGGTTTGCAGCAATCCTGCACGGTTTGTTGCAGACCGTGCAGAACCATTTTTCTCCTTTTTCCTCGCTCGTTTCGTCCCTCGTCGAGTCCTTTAGCTCCCCTGTTGCAAGATATCATCCAATACACACGACAGATGAGCATAATAGATCACAAGTTTGATTCATACATATAATTTTAGTGATATGCATATTGAGTAACTCTTTGTAAATGAATTATAATTTTATGTGCATCTGTGTGTATTGTTCATAATTTTTATGTGCATCTTTAACATCCTTTTTGACAGGCTCGTAGTGAAAAGGCAAGGAACAGTGCGTCATTCAACAAAAGCCATCATCGCACTGGCCAGAAGGGTTATATCAGAAAACGACCTGAATGGATAGATGATGGACGACTTCCACCAGAAGCAGCATTAACTTTCTCAAGTAGTTCCTCGGTGAACTCTTCTGTCACCTCAACGCTAGCTAGAGTTAAGAAATTTAGATCAAAGGAGTGGATATTGGCTCATCAAGTTCTAAATAAAGATGGAGAGTGGGAAATTGACCCAAATGATAAGGAAATTGCAGAAATTGCCAAAAAAACTGTAAGAAGTGATATCTAAGTAATGTTTATTTTCTTTGATTATAAATTATGAACTAATTCTTACTTTTCTAATTGACATAGATGGAGTACATTGAAGAAGAAGAAAAAGGTAATCTTGTTTTTGAAGATCAAGAGGATGCCCTCACCAAAGCTATGGGGAAAAAAGATCATCGTGGGCGTGTCAAGGCAATGGGTGGAAATGTTTGTCATACAGTTGCTTTTGGTCCGAGAAAGAGACAAAATAAATTTGCTCATAGTGAAGCTTCTTCAGATGTAATTGAATCAATTAGAGCTTCAATGAGAAAGGAGTTTGAAGACGACCTAGATAGAATAGTGGAGAAAAGAGTGCAAGAGGCCCTCCAAAAGCAACTAGCCGCCATGGGACATATGGGCCAGTATGCCTCCACTTCCAACCCTGTACATGATTTCTATGGACATGCTGAACATGATTCTGCCCCTCAACCACGCGAGCTAAAGGTACAATTTATGTCATTCATGTATATTTGAATGATGATGATTTTTTCTACTCTTGGTTTACAGTCTTGAGATAACATGAGCATGTTTATAAACATAAAAAATAGCATCTGAAACAACGTTTAGCTTTTCAAAAAATAATGTGTTTAAAATGTAATGACTCATATATTTGCATCAATTTCATTATTTATGCAGGAAAGGGTTCCATGTCATCTTGCCCTTGAGGATGAAGTTTCCGGTAACAAAGTCATTGTGGCGGATGGTATGGTACAACCCTCAGATGGTGCATTGACCCAACATTTTAGATTAATGAAGCCTGGTCACTATAAAGTCCAAATTGATTTTGTTTACGAAGGGCATGTTGATGATATTCTTCCGGTACCTACTGGAGATGGTTTAACTAACTTAGGCGGTGCTCAGGGTAGTTTTGTACAATGGCCAATCCACTTAGTGATTTTCGAAGACGACGAGGTATGAATGTTTTGAACGAATATGATAATGCAAGCATTTGCTACATCTAATTGTCTACTCAATCTTGCTCATGTAATATTTTTGTAGGAGTTCACTCCACGCCTGATAAAGAAGTCTAAGTCTAAGTCACTCCAGGTATATGATTAGCTAGAACTTGTATTTTTAATTCATGACATATGTTCTATTTGCAGCTTCTGGCGTGTTTATTAGTTATGGTAATGCACTGCTGAATGTTGTTCTTATTTTTCTGCATTGTTGTTACAGTTATTCATGACATATGTTCTATTTGCAATTTTTCTTGTTTATTAGTTATGATAAAGAAGTCTAAGTCTAAGTCACTCCAGGTATATTTTTGTTCTTACATTTTGTTATTATTTTCATATGCAATGAAGTCTAAGTCAAACAAAGAGGCGGTGGGTAGTTGTGATCGTAAAACTCAAGAGTCAGCCGCCAAAAGCAAGAAAGCGAATTTTGCAAACGATGCAATTCAAGGTCTTGGCCCGCAATGCAAATATTTGCATTTTTTCATCTCTTCAGCTCCCGGCGAAATATACGATAGTACTCCCATCAAGTTGGATGCTTCGATTTGGCATTATTCGCAAGATCAAGATACATACGTAACTGAGTCTGATGTTGAAGAGTTCCTTAGAGGGGCGTGCTTAAACATTTCAGTGATCCAAGTCTACATACTGTAAACATTTTCATCAATCTTTATGTTTTAGTTGTTAATTATTCTATCTGTGAGATTTTTACTTTACAGATACTAATAGTGTAATCTTGCATATTTTGTAGGTATTTATTGCATGATCACAGCTGGGCATTTGAAATGTCGTCTAAGATTGGATTCTTATGTCCTGAGACGATGTCAAGCACAAGAATCAAGGCTGATCCTAATGTCCCAACAGAGTATTTAAAAAAGATTTTCGTTGCTGAAATTCAAAAGGAGAAGATGAATGATCCTAGCATAACCAAATGGTTTTTGCTTCCATATAATCAAGAGTAAGTGTGATATAGCAATCCTTCTTTCTTGTTCTGACTACATTTTTTGACTTGTTTTCTGATGTTATACAATATCTTTTATAAATGACGCAGAAATCATTGGATTCTATATGTACTAGACCTACGTAAAGGCCTTGTGTATATTTTCGATCCTCTCAAAGCAGCACGCAAAGAGTATGATGTATGGGGCATCTTGAGTTTGTAAGTTTTTTACTTAAAAATTGTCTTTTCAAATATTTACAAAATCAGAATTTTTGACTTGTATGTTGTTTATTTTATAGGACATACCAAGTGTATAAGTTTAATGGTGGGGTGCGTCCGAGTAAAACGACTAATTTCAAGTCTTGGAGACCCATTCATATAGAGGTATACCAACATAAATTACCTTTTTCTTTATTTTTTATATTTATTGATCTTAAAACTAAGACGATGTATTATATTGTTATTTTAGTGCCCTCAACAAAGTGGCGGAACCGAGTGTGGATATTACGTTATGAAGTTCATGTTGGAGATTGTCACGACATATCAAGAGTCTAATGAGCGACTAGATAAGGTAGTTACTTTACACAATATGCATGTATTGCAAGTTATACATATCACAGATTATATACATCTTTCACAACGTCTGAGTTTATAAATCGTGATATATTCTTATAACGTTTTCAATTTTTATCTAAGTTATCCTAGATAAGGTAGTTATCCTAGATAAGGTAGTTATCCTTTCATTTCATATATGTAAAATCTAATTTTTTTCATGTTAATTACTTGACTAAGACGATGTACTATATGTTTTTGAAGGTCTATGTTCAGAGGAGTGCGCCTTATACAAGTGAGGAACTCGATGTTGTTCGTGAGCAATGGGCTAAGTTCTTTACAACCAAATATCTATTATAGTTTAAGCTGTATGTTTTGGATATTTGAACAATAGGTTTTGTACTTGAATTGCATATATTCTGTTGAAACTGAACACATATTGTTTGTGAAATGTATCTGCAAGTGGAACTAGACGTTCAGAATGATTGAAACAGGTTTTCTACGTACCTCTGTACAGGCTGGTTACTGTAAATTCAAACCGAATATTTTAAAAAAAAAAACACTTGTTGAGGCGGTCGGGAGGGTGACCGCCTCAACAGATGGCACGTTTTCTACCTCTGTTGAGGCGGGCAGAAGGGCGACCGCCTCAACAGAGGGGGTCTGTTGAGGCGGGCAGAAGGGCGACCGCCTCAACAGACCCCCTCTGTTGAGGCGGTCGCCCTTCTGCCCGCCTCAACAGACCCCCTCTGTTGAGGCGGTCGCCCTTCTGCCCGCCTCAACAGAGGTAGAAAACGTGCCATCTGTTGAGGCGGTCACCCTCCCGACCGCCTCAACAGACCCCTCTGTTGAGGCGGGCGCTGCCCGCCTCAACAGATCATGACCTGTTGCAGCCCCCCCTGTTGCAGCGACCCCTGACCGCCTCAACAGGGGGGTTTTTGACCGCCTCAACAGGTGTTTTTTCCACTAGTGATATCGGGTCCGGTCCTGTCGATCATGTGTTGGTTTCTGCTTTCGTCGAGAGATGGCACCCAGAAACCAACACATTTCATTTGCCATTTGGAGAGATTGGTCCTACACTTCACGATGTGGTTGAGATCCTGTCACTGCCTATACATGGCAGGAGTTGTAGCTCAGTTTTGATTAAGGAGGAGATCTTCACTTTTGTTGCTGAGATGCTTCACGTAGAGAAGGCACTGGTGAAGACTTGGTATAGGGATGGAGGCATTCCTTTGGGTTATCTTCAGCAGAGATTGAAGGATATGATGCGGATGGAGGATGGACAGAGAGATGAGAGCCTCATTGCGTCTATGTACTTACTGTTGCTTCTCGGCACTACAGTTCTAGTGGACAAGTCAACTACAGCAGTCAATCACTGGTGGTTAGTTCTTTTGGCCGATCACGACAGCACTGGACGATATGCTTGGGGAGCTGGAGTGTTAGCTCATCTGTATCGCAACCTTGGACAGGCGTCGAGGCGATTGGCTATGGGGATGGGGAGTTCTGGCATTCTTTTGCGGGTTAGTACGCAAACAACTATATGATTGGCTATGTTTAGGAAGTCGAGTTCTAATTATCCTTTTTTTGCAGTCGTGGATCTGGGCATATTTTCCACATTTTCGTGGACATTTTGTGACAGATCCACTTTCTATGGACCACGCCGCAGATGCTATGAGGGAGGGCAGAGAGGTGCCACAGGGGAAGAGCACGGATCGTTTGGTTGCCATTCGTGGCATGCTTGACCGTGTTCGTTATGAGGAGGTCAGATTTTAATAATGTACATCGAGGACATCGAGGAGCTCTATCAGCCAGGTCGCCTGCTGCGACAGTTTGGACATGTGCAGGGTATCCCAGATCCTCCCCCAGAGCCCATCCAGGTGACACGTAACAACAGGCTGACGCATTATTCAGTTCACTTTGAGAACGATCTGCTTGGTGTGTGGGATCAGGACCCCAGGCCTTTGATACAGATTCGGGAGCCACGAGCGACGTACTATTGGGCATTCACAGATGATTATCTCGATTGGTATGATCGAGTTTCTCATCCTCTGGTGGATCCTAGATCACGTAGACTCGATCGTCCAGTTGGTCCGCTGCGTATTCCACCTTCGGTTGACAATTTTGCGGTACGATTATAAATTTTATTAGTCATATTCATTCAATTAGTATATTTGATTGTAATGTTTTGATATGTTGTTAATATAGCGGACCCAGCTAGTGACTTGTGAGATTCGAGCTTTCTTAGAGACACCACCAGAGAGGAGGCCTGCAGATATCGATGAGTTCATGAGGCGGCTCCTTGGAGTTTTGACTGACGGGGCTCCACCGATGGCTCCAGCTCCGGTTCGTCAATCTCAGCTTTTTCGGCATTCAATCCACGAGGAAGGCCAAGGTAGTGGGCAAGGTAGTGGGAATGAGGGTCGTGACTTGGAGTGATGTCAAATATTGATAGCAAAACTTGAGTTTTTTGAAAAAGGCGAAAAACGACCAAGTACATCAAATATTGATAAAAATGGTTCAAAACGTCTCGAAACGACTAAGAAACGTAAAAAATCGACTCAAAACGATATAAAACAAGCCAAATCGAAATTTGAAGGAATTCCGAACAAGTTGTAAAAATGTGGCCAAAATGATGGCATAATATGGTCAAATTGAGCAAATCTTAGCAAAACTTGAGTTTTTTGAAAAAGGCGAAAAACGACCAAGTACGTCAAATATTGATAAAAATGGTTCAAAACGTCTCGAAACGACTAAGAAACGAAAAAAATCGACTCAAAACGATATAAAACAAGCCAAATCGAAATTTGAAGGAATTCCGAACAAGTTGTAAAAAAGTGTAAAAATGTGGCCAAAATGATGGCATAATATGGCCAAATTGAGCAAATCTTAGCAAAACTTGATTTTTTTGAAAAAGGTGAAAAACGACCAAGTACGTCAAATATTGATAAAAATGGTTCAAAACGTCTCGAAACGATAAAAATCGACTCAAAACGATATAAAACAAGCCAAATCGAAATATGGATAATGGATAATGGATAGTGGATAGTGGATAGTGGATAGTGGATAATGGATAATGGATAGTGGGTAATGGATAATGGATGTCATATGTGTATAGTTTGGGCCCATATCGTTTTAACGCCTTGAAACGATGAAAATCGAAATTTTGAAATTGTAACATGACAGCAAATACGGCGAATAGTTATTTTCATTTTTCGGAATCGAAAAATTATTATTGAAAACATCAACGGGCCTAATAAGGCCTAATGAATTTTGAATGAGGCCCAAACACAAAAAACGACAAAAAATGACATAAAACGGATTAATAAGCACTTAAAACGTAAAAGTCAAGAAATGTAACATTAATATTTGAGCATTACCAATCAAACGCTATCGTTTTTATAAGAAATTAACAACTTTAACACTTAGAAGTATGTAAACGAAGACTTTCACCTGTATGCTACTACTCTCAAGTATATAAGTTGTATAGTTATACTCATATGTATGTGATACCACTTCGTTACTAAAATGAACTTCATATAATGTGTTTATTTCATCATATAACATTAGTTTAACACTTAATTGTTATCGTTTGACTCAACTGACCTCGTATTTCATTAGTATAATATGATTTTTTATCATATAACTCTTCGTAATCTCATATTACATTAGTAAAACTTGATAAAATTATTCACAAAACTCTCAATAACGACATATTTCAGTAGTATAACATTACTTTGGGTCATAAAACTTTTTATAATATCAAATAGTATAAGAAAACAACATAAAAATGAATTTTTATGTAATTAGGGTTGGTACTACAAGAGTTACCGCACCAACCCTAATACCCTAAACCCTACAAACACCAGAAACATTTGATTCTGGGTAAAAGGGTTGGTGCGTTAACAATTAACGCACATAATCTGTGCGTTAAGTGTTAACGCACCAGTATCTGTGCGTTAACAATTAACGCACAGATTCTGTGCGTTAATTGTTAACGCACCAGAATCTGGGCTGGGCTTGAATGTTGGGTTGGTCGTCTTTGTTGGGCTGGGATTTTTTTGTTGGATCTTGACGAAGTTGTGTTATCAGTTGTGCGTTTATTGCTAACGCACCACCATATTTTGCTTGAGTGTGTTACAGCTACCACACAGCTGTAAGTCACTTTTGGATGACCGGATTACGTTATTGGGCCTTTGTTGTTGTGGACCTTTTGTCTACATCGGCCCAAATCTAAGTTACCCTAGTAAAACCTCGACTATAAATTCACTGCCTCAGTGAACCCTATTATCTCATTCTCACTGCGCCGTAAAATAATTAGGTTTCAAGTTCTTACTCTGTATTTCAATTAAAAGTCTCATTTTTTACTGATTTCGTTAGATATCTTCATTGTTTCTAACATGTTTTCTTACTTTGTATTACAGATTCAAACAACCATGGCATCATCTTCATCCTCCCTAGTTCCAGCAGAAGGCAGTGAGATCCAGTGCCCGAGTAGAAGGTGCTCAAGAACAATCAAGGTGTTCATTGGTAATGACAAGAACAATCCCCATACATATGGACGAAGGTATACCACATGTCAGTGTAACTACATGATCGTGTATCTTGAGCCAGAATACGACAGTCATCATCTCCGAGTCATTGCAAAACTGTTGAAGGAAATAGCTGACCAGCAGTTGAAGCTGGTATATTTTCACCAGGCTAAGAGTATTGAAGTAGCCAAACACTGGATACAACAGAGGTTTCCCAATGACCCTGTTCCTAGTTTTTATGACAGTAAATCCGATTAGGGATCTTGTTATCAAATCAGTGAATCTCTGTTAAGTCTGTGTTTAGTTTAAATTTCAAGAATGAGTCTGTTGTCTTTCCTTAATGAGTCTGTTGTCTTTTTAATTTATGCTGAGTGTGTTGTAGTTTATGGATTCACTGATTTCACTTCACTGTTTCACCCACCTCATCTAACTCTACTGAAAACACTATTTAAAGCAAACAAGACAAGTCATTACATATTTCAAAGCAGACAAGACAAGTCATTACATATTATAAATCCATTCCAATCGAAGTCTAAAGATCAAGGCTACTAAACTATTACAAATCAAGTCATGTAGTCCATAGGCTTTCCAGCAGTAAAGCGGTATTGTCGAAACAAGTCCACTTGGCCAGCATATATGCCTTCCCACCACTTGATGTTGTCATCTGCAAATCTTCTCCACGAACCAAAACAACGTGGCAATGGTGCCCCATCACGGAGCCAAACCTAGATATACAAAGAAAATTAATCAATAAGTATAAATGATTTCGACGTTTCATGGCGTTTGTTTAGATTACCACAGATTCTTACCGGTATCCAGTGATTACTGCATCCGACAAGAGCTATCCCAAAAATCTTCTGTGGAGGACCAGGGCTCACTGTAGACTGCCTTATTGGCAAGCATAAACACGGCGCATCCCAGGATAGTTGCACTAAACCAACATTATTGATACGCTACACTTTGTATGGCGTAACTAGGGGTTATTACATTAGTTTAGGAGTGTTATCACAAGTATTTGGAGCTATTGTTATATTCTGAGTTGTTTATGAAGAAGTGAAGAAATGAAGACCAGAACCGAAGAAGAAGAGGATCAAAGATTGAAGACATGAAGACGAAGACATTCTGCGGAGCAGCGGCGATCGCCACTACCATCCAGGCGATCGCCATTCTACAACAGAAGAGTTATGTGAGCTCGAGAGAGCATGGCGATCGCCATGACTCTACGGCGATCGCCATGGGGCGTCAGAGACCACGACAAAGCTTTACTAGAAGACCGCGATCGCCAGGAATCTATGGCGATCGCCACAACAAGGCCGGAGATATTCCGGACTTTCCTTATTTTGCTTTGTTTTTATTTCTTTTATTATTTTCTTATTTTCCTTATTAGTTTTAGGATATTTATCTTTTACCATATATTTTTAGGGTTAGTCTCTATTTAAGAACCCTTAGTTCTATCATCTTTATCATCATCTTTTCCATCAGACAATTTAGTTCTGCAACCATGAGCAGGAACTAATCTCCATTGTTTTACTTAGCGGTTGAAACCTTCAGTTATTAAGTTGTGAGATTTCTAAACTCTTGTTCTTTTCCTATGGGTTTGTATTAATTCTATTGTTCTTCATCTATTGATTTCTATTAGTTTTGCTAGCTTGATCACCTAGATTGATTGATAGTTTTCTATTGCTAGACTAGGAATATACGGTGGAATTCCTTGTCAATTGTAGCATTCATATCTGCATGATCTGGTAGTTGATTGCTTTTATGAAAGAAAATTGATTGCATGTTAATACTTGACGGTTGTAAGTTATTGCATGCATCCTTATAATTCATGTGCCTTTTGCTGCTATTTCATCTAATCTTGAGATGTTTCCCTGATTGTTGAATAGTAAGTATGATCAGGACCGGTTGGCCTGCTGATATATTAAAGATTGGAATAGGAACATTAATACGCTGCACTTTGTATAGCGTAACTAGGGATTATTACATTGATTTAGGAGTATTATCATATGTGTTTCGAGTCATTATTATGTTCTAAGATATTTATTAAGAAGTGAAGAAATGAAGATCAGAACCGAAGAAGAAGAGTTATGTGAGTTCTAGAGATTATGGCGATCGCCATGACTCCACGGCGATCGCCATGGGGTGACAGAGGCTACGGCAGAGATTTACATGAAGATGGCGATCGTCAGGCATCTATGGCGATCGCCACAACAAGGCCGAAGGTATTCCGGACTTTCCTTATTTTGATTTGTTTTTTATTTCTTTTATTATTTTCTTATTTTCCTTATTAGTTTTAGGATATTTATCTTTTACCATATATTTTTAGGATATTTAAGGACCCTAGTATCATCTTTTCTATCATCTTTTCCATCAGACAATTTAGTTCTGCAACCATGAGCAGAAATTAATCTCCATTGTTTTACTTAGCGGTTGAAACCTTCAGTTATTAAGTTGTGAGATTTCTAAACTCTTGTTCTTTTCCTATGGGTTTGTATTAATTCTCTTGTTCTTCATCCATTGATTTCTATTAGTTTTGCTAGCTTGATCACCTAGTTTGATTGATAGTTTTCTATTGCTAGACTAGGAATATACGGTGGAACTCCTTGTCATTGTAGCATTCATATCTGCATGATCTGGTAGTTGATTGCTTTTATGAAAGAGAATTGATTGCATGTTAATACTTGACGGTTGTAAGTTATTGCATGCATCCTTATGATTCTTGTGCCCTTTGCTGCTATTTCATCTAATCTTGAGAGGTTTCCTTGATTGCTGAATAGTAAGTATTATCAGGACCGGTTGGCCTGCTGATATATTAAAGATTGGAATAGGAACATTCCCTAGGATTGAATAGAACTTGAGATAAATCTATGATCAACTTGATTGACTGTTGTGTGGATACTTGCTAGGTGAAACCCCTTCGCATAATATTCTCACCCAAACTTCTTCTGCTTGTTACTGATTACTTGTGTGTTCTTGCAATCAACCCCCCCCCCCCCTTGGTTACTTGTTACTAGTTGATATTTCACTTGACTGCATTCATTTTGGTGTTTTGATTCCCTTGGGTTCGACCTCTACTTACTTGTTACTAGTTGTTACTAGTTGATATACTCTAGTTAGTGTTTAGGGTTTTCTTTGATTTGGCACTACGACTTTAGCCTCATCAAATTTGGCGCCGTTGCCGGGGAATTGAAATTTTTCTGATTCTGTGTTAATTGTGAAATTATCAACTGTTTGGTGTGAACCTTTATGGTTCAGACCTGTGCTACTGATTCATCTCTTGTTTCC
Source organism: Oxyria digyna (assembly GCA_029168935.1). Taxonomy (NCBI): domain Eukaryota; kingdom Viridiplantae; phylum Streptophyta; class Magnoliopsida; order Caryophyllales; family Polygonaceae; genus Oxyria; species Oxyria digyna. The sequence goes on along the minus strand of JAPVLV010000010.1, from coordinate 9,803,800 downwards.
TTTGACCCAGAGATTGAAAGGACGTTCCTTCAGAACCAAAGAGCAGCTCTGAACCAAGATAACGAGATGGGTGATCGACATGGACCGCCATTGCCTACTATGAGGCAACTCACTGCCCCAGACTTAAACCAACAACCTTTGGCAGTGAGGTTTTCTGAGATTGAAGAAGGTGTGAACTTTGAATTAAAAGCTGGTTTAATTCATGATCTACCACACTTCCATGGCTTAGCAGGAGAAGATCCCAACAAACACTTGGCTCAATTCCATGCCATATGTTCTAGTATGAAGCCAAGAGGTGTTACTGAGGAGCAGGTCATGCTGAGAGCTTTCGGATTTACTCTGAAAGACGCTGCGAATGATTGGCTCTATTATCAAGCTCCAGGGAGTATTGATACATGGGCTAAGATGAAAAAGGTCTTTTTAGAGAAATATTTTCCACCTACAAAACTGAGCAGCTTGAAGAAGGAGATCACGAATCTTCAACAACACTCAACTGAGAGTCTCTATGAATATTATGAGAGATTCAAGAAGCTCTGCTCAAGCTGCCCATTCCATAGTTATACTGACCAAGATCTCCTTATGTACTTATTTAGTGGCCTGATTGATGAGGATCGTCGAATGGTGAATGCATCCTGTGGAGGCAACTTTTTAAGATTGACTATACCTCAGGCTACTGAAATGTTTGAGGAATTAGCTGAGAGCTCAAGGCAGTTTGGTAGCAGGCAAATAACACAGTCAGTAAGTTTGCTTGATCCCGCTAAAATTCAAAGTGATATGAATGAACTGAAAGATATGATGAAGTCTTTTATGCTGCAAAGTGGTGGTCAACAACTTCAAGAGCCGAATGCTGAGGTAAACTCTGTTGGTGGATGGCAACCAAGGCCAAGGTATGATTCTCATAATATTAATTATCAGCAACCTAGACCTCAAAATTCTATGACTGTTGAAGATATGATCAAGTCCTTAGCTCAAACTGTGATGCAACAAAACGCTAGAACGAAATCGAGTATCCAAAATCTTGAAAATCAGTTAGGACAGATTGCTCAAGCTGTGAGTAAATTAGAGGCCAGGGAACCGGTAAGAAACCCGAGAGAGAACGTCAGTGCAGTGTTCTTGAGGAGCGGAAAAACTTTAAATGACTGTTCTGTGCCAAAACCGCGATCGCCAGATCTGAGTGGCGATCGCCATGAGATTACAGAGAGCAAAACAGGATCTGCATCCGGACCGCGATCGCCATATGGTGATGGCGATTGCCATGACATTCCAGAAGCTGAGGTGCAAAATCATCCGCGATCGCCAGTTGTTGATGGCGATCGCCAAGAGTCCCCTGAGTACATTGACGATTATGTTCGCCCGAATTTCCCCCCTCTGTTCTCCCAGAATCCTGTAGCCCCCTTTCCTGAGGCATTGAAGGATACTCGAAGACTGGATGACGACAAAGAAATCTTCAAAACCTTTAGTAGGTGTGAGGTAAACATTCCTTTGCTCAAACTTGTTAAGAGTATTCCTAGATTTGCTAAGTTTTTTAAAGAAGTTTGCACTATCAAGAGAAATCAAAAACTGAAAGGAAAGAAGAAAGTTGAAATAAGTGAACAAGTTTCTGCTGTGTTTCAAAAACGCATGCCTAAGAAATGTGGTGATCCAGGCATATTTAGCATTCCATGTGTGATTGGTGAAACTAAATTTGACAAAGCCATGCTAGATTTAGGTGCATCAATCAATGTTTTACCTTACTCTTTGTATGAATCACTAGGCTTAGGACCTTTGCATAAAACAGGAACTGTTATTCAACTTGCTGATAGGTCTACTGTGTACCCGAAAGGGGTTGTTGAGGATGTTCTTGTTATGGTTGGTGATCTGATTTTTCCTGCTGATTTTTTTGTGTTAGATATGGAGCATGCTAATAATGTCACACCTATACTGTTAGGTAGACCTTTCATGAAAACTGCACAAACGAAAATTGATGTTAATAGTGGGACTCTCTCTATGGAGTTTGATGGGGATAAGGTAGAATATAATATATATGATATGGATCCCATTGATAAGAATTCTCTATGTGCTATTGATGTGATTAAGCCTACTTGTAAGGATGAATTGCAACCTGTTTTAGAGAATCTCTTAGAGCCCCCAAAAGTAGATGCTGTTTTGTCTACTAATATGCCGGAGTATCACGCTAAGCCCGAGCCTAAAGGTAAGCTTTCTCCACATCCTTTGGGCAATCGCCCTTCATTACTGACCTCGCCAGGCGAGATACCATTGATGTCTAGTGTACAGGCACTTGACATTGAGCTTAAACAGCTGCCTGATACGGTCAAGGAGGAGAGAGTGAATGTAACCACCTTCATGGCTAAAGACAAGGTGGTCAAGGTAAGTGGGACGAGATTTAAGGCGTTCCATGAGTGGTTCAAGAGAGAATTCAGACAAGAGACGGTTTTCACAAAGCCAAATGGCGTTAGTTAAATCTCTTGAGTTTCATGTCGAGCCACGACATAAAATAAGGCGCTACTCGGGAGGCAACCCGAGGTTTGAGTTTGTTTTTATTTGTTTTTGTTCGGATTAATTTTCTTTTTAGTTTTTCTATGGACAGGAGGAAATCACCGAAGCTTAGGGTCCGTTACAGTCAGTAGCCAATCTCGCTGTAAGTCTTCTCTCCCGTCTTAAAAAAAAAAAAAAAAAAAAATCTCGAAAATCATTCCGAGAAAAAAATAATATATCGGATTAAAAAAATAGAGTGCAGAGAAAAAAAATATATATATATGAGAGAAAAGAAAGTAAGGAGTTGTATTACATCAAGTTTGGTTTCATTAGTATTATCATTCTAGATCTACATTCGCTGGAGCTTAGCTTGTTGGTGACCATGTTCTTTGCAAGGAGTTGATTTGTTTGGGTCACTTTCTACATTGGAGGTATTCTTTCTTTTGCTTTAGATGAGCTATGCATTATTGGATTACATTTAGTGCTCATCTAGTTTCTCATTCTACCACACTTTGAGTTTTATTGGAGGAAGGTCATCCGACCTTGTATGTGAGTCTTCTGTCTCCTTCCCTGGGTTCGTTTTTATGTCTTCCATTTCATTGAGGACAATGCAATGTTTAAGTATGGGGGAGGAGAATGTATTCACATGTAATTATTTGGGTGTTGTTTGTATCTGTATGAGCTTATTGAATATATATATTGTATGAAAAATCCACAAAAATTGAAAAAAGGCATACAAAATCCTTGGATAGCAAGTTCTATGCAATAAGAAGGTGGCTTGACCGGCATTAGGCTGGAGCAAAAATAAGTCTTGAGTGATGTGAGTTTTGTGAGCCTGGAACAATTATTGAGTGGTTGGGATGAAAACCCGAAAGGACGCCCAAGCAAGATGAGTGTTATAAAAAAATTGAGTGTTTTAGGATTTTTATCATCTTGGCGTATGGAGACATAAGAAGGAGGCGTATCGGAGTATTCAGGTAGGCCACTTGGAGGAATAAGGTGTAGTTCTGGGTATGTGCTTATTTTATCACATTGTTCTTGATTGTTGTTGTTGTGTTTTGGAGGAGCTTATTGGTTATTTAATCACTAGGAGATATTCTTGTACTTCCTGAGACTTTGAGCATTTTATTGTATGGGTAGCTTTTCTATAAGTTACTCGGGACGAGTAAAAGTCTAAGTATGGGGGTATTTGATACGCTACACTTTGTATGGCGTAACTAGGGGTTATTACATTAGTTTAGGAGTGTTATCACAAGTATTTGGAGCTATTGTTATATTCTGAGTTGTTTATGAAGAAGTGAAGAAATGAAGACCAGAACCGAAGAAGAAGAGGATCAAAGATTGAAGACATGAAGACGAAGACATTCTGCGGAGCAGCGACGATCGCCACTACCATCCAGGCGATCGCCATTCTACAACAGAAGAGTTATGTGAGTTCGAGAGAGCATGGCGATCGCCATGACTCTACGGCGATCGCCATGGGGCGTCAGAGACCACGGCAGAGCTTTACTAGAAGACCACGATCGCCAGGAATCTATGGTGATCGCCACAACAAGGCCGAAGATATTCCGGACTTTCCTTATTTTGCTTTGTTTTTATTTCTTTTATTATTTTCTTATTTTCCTTATTAGTTTTAGGATATTTATCTTTTACCATATATTTTTAGGGTTAGTCTCTATTTAAGAACCCTAGTTCGCATCATCTTTTCCATCATCTTTTCCATCAGACAATTTAGTTCTGCAACCATGAGCAGGAACTAATCTCCATTGTTTTACTTAGCGGTTGAAACCTTCAGTTATTAAGTTGTGAGATTTCTAAACTCTTGTTCTTTTCCTATGGGTTTGTATTAATTCTCTTGTTCTTCATCTATTGATTTCTATTAGTTTTGCTAGCTTGATCACCTAGTTTGATTGATAGTTTTCTATTGCTAGACTAGGAATATACGGTGGAATTCCTTGTCAATTGTAGCATTCATATCTGCATGATCTGGTAGTTGATTGCTTTTATGAAAGAGAATTGCTTGCATGTTAATATTTGACGGTTGTAAGTTATTGCATGCATCCTTATAATTCATGTGCCCTTTGCTGCTATTTCATCTAATCTTGAGAGGTTTCCCTGATTGTTGAATAGTAAGTATTATCAGGACCGGTTGCCCTGCTGATATATTAAAGATTGGAATAGGAACATTCCCTAGGATTGAATAGATTTTGAGATAAATCTATGATCAACTTGATTGACTGTTGTGTGGATACTTGCTAGGTGAAACCCCTTCTCATCATATTCTCACCCAAACTTCCTCTGCTTGTTACTGGTTACTTGTGTGTTCTTGCAATCAACCCCCCCCCCCCCTTTGGTTACTTGTTACTAGTTGATATTTCACTTGACTGCATTGATTTGGTGTTTTGATTCCCTTGGGTTCGACCTCTACTTACTTGCTATACTCTAGTTAGTGTTTAGAGTTTTCTTTGATTTGGCACTACGACTTTAGCCTCAATGTACAACTCACTTAATCTGAATAGAGTTCCATCCCTCAAATCTCCACTTTCCCATTTCGCCCACATTTCACGCATTCTGATCTCCGGAATAGACATTGAACGATTGACGTCGGGTAAGGACAAATTTATTGCATCATCTTCCCATCTCAGTTCCTTCCAGAAGTCATGAAAATCATCCGGAACAAGAGGTGTCTTTGAAATGATTGCCCTAGCAAGATCGTGTACACATGGCATCCCAAGACAATCTCGAACCCAATGATCATCACAAACATTTGAATACTCCTCCTTCAATATTTGCTGGTACATTTCCAACAACAACAGAAAACACCTATCTGACACTCGGTAAAATAGCCTTGAAAACAACATTCGAATGCCAGGAGGAAAGGTTGGGTCATCAAAGACCATTTGCCGAGTGGTAAGTGCTTGGTTCATCGTCGCCCTAATCAGGTCCATCTGAACTATGACCGCATGGTGAATCCTCACGATCACTCTGTTGAAGCCTCCTCTACTAGAACCCACAATTTCTTTCAACACCTTATGCATCCCCTCCACCCTAAATAAACACAATTTCTAATCATTAGCATAAATAATATGGTGGTCCAAATTAACAACTAAACAAACAAAGATACCTGTTTGTAGTCCTTGTGTGAAAGTGAAGAGTGTAGTTCGTCCACGCTCTAACTATGAACTTCTTGTGCGGAGTAAACCAGTATTTTTCAACGTAACCAACAATGCCCTTCTTCCATGAATCTCTCAGCTTTCTCAACCTCTCTTCGTAGATTTCTTTGGTGCTCGAGCAAAATATCCCCCAACATTGCGTAACAAAGTTCTCCGCCCTTTTAGTATTTTTAATCACTTTTTCTGCGTGTGACTGGATGTTGTGCTTAATGTGCACCCAACACAATAGTTGCTTCACATCAGTGTCTTTGAACACAAGTTTGATTGCTCTCAACAAAGCCTTTTCACAGTCGGTCATTATAGCCTTCGGCATCACTCCCAAATTTCTACACAACTCATGAACGCACATCATCACAAACTTGTAATGCATTACTGTCTCCTGAGCCATGAATGCATATGCGATGTTGAACGTCTTGTGCGTGCAAGTGAAACCAACCATCTCCACTAAAGTCATATCATACCTATTTGTCTTGTATGTGGCGTCCATGATAATCACGTGAGGAAACTTCCTGAACAAACGAATCGACTCCGGGTGAGCGAAAAAAAGGACTTCAACCTCATTCGTCCTCGTGTTCCTCAAAGGTTGACAAAAATACTTGTTCTCTTTCTGAAAATTTAGAGACCACTGAGTAACTGACAATTCACCACGATCTTCAAAATTCATCTTCTGCAAAAAATTGGCAATCTGCTTCATGGATGTCACATTTTGCGGGTCTCTTTTCCTAAGCTGAATAAGTATGTTTTTTGGCGTCTTGCGATCATCCCCCGCTTCCCTTGCTATTTTCTCCTCCTCTTTACTCATTCTACCCACGAATGAATTCCCATGAAAACTAGTAGGAAGGGTGTGGTTGTGACGACTTTCTACAACATTCACGATCCATTTATAACTATAAGGCCCTTCTTTTATACGAACCCCATATAACTCAAATGTACAACCACATTTCTTCGATTTTCGGTCACGAAGCCTCGGAACCGGCAATTCTGGATTTTTTAAATTCACTTTCAGCCTACTCGATCTAGGTTTTCTAAACCTATCGCATACAAAATCAACGCAATATTTGCTAGATGTACGATGTACCAAAACTATCATTAAATCCCTTGCTCTCTGTTTTGTCCATTCCATCATCTCTTCTTTACTATCCCACATTTGCGCAATACTAAAATGTGGTCTAAAGTCTTCTTCCTATATTGATTAAACTACATTACTTAGATACGCAATTTTAACTAATTAACCTAAATCTCATGCAATTAAATACAAAATTTAAATTCATAATATACTAACCAAAATCGGTAACGGAGTCCAATCGTCTAATGCAATTGATACATTTGCTTCGCCTTCTTCCTCTTCTTCATCCACTTCCTCATCGACTTCTTCGTCTTCTGCGTCCACTTCCTCTTCTTCATCGACTTCGTATTCTTCTTCCACGACCCCTGATATCCAATTGTCGTTACCATCATCCTCACTACTCTCATAATTATAATACATTGTGGTGTGCATTGCAAAACTTCAACAAGAGAGCTCAACCTCTATATACAACCAAAAAATGCCCGTTGGAATTTTATGCCCGTTGGTGCGGTAATAGTTAACGCACCAACGGGCATAAAATTCCAACGGACATTTTTTCAAAAAAAACCTGTGCGGTAACAGTAACCGCACAAATTATATTTATTATTTTCTTAAAAATTTAATTTAATTATTTTCAAATAATTATTAAAAAAAACCGGTGCGATAACAAATACCGCACCAGGTTTATTCATTATTTAATTCCTGGTTTTAATTTTGTTTTGTTTTAAATTTTATATATCCTGTGCGAGTTACCGCACAGGTGTTTAAGTTAATCAAAATCTGTTTTTTTTTTGTTAATCTTGTATTTACGTGGTGCGTTTCTTTGCGGTAAGAATTACCGCACCAGATTCATATACGTTTCAAAAAACATTCCAACAATGCCCCGGAGCCCTTTTGTGCGGTAATCCTTAACGCACAGAAGTGTACTGCAACTCTTACCGCACAGATTAGTGTGCATTTAGCAAAAAAAACGTGTGCATATAGACCAAGCCTATTAATTAGTGCACGATTTATCTAAATGATTTGTAAAGCTTTTCTCTTCATAATACTTTATTTGCAAAGTTTTGATCACCGATTGTCTCGTGTTTAACAAGTATTTTATTCCTAAACTATTGCTAAAAAGTTTTTTAAAACTAAACTAAAATCCTTTTAAGTAGCTTTCTGAATTTTGATACTTAATGTAGGAGCTTACAACTCAAATAACATCTTACTCTAAAAAAGTAAACAAATAAAATAAAAAATAAAGTTAAATAATTGTCTCGTGAAAAACAATTATTTTATTCCTAAACCAGTGCTAAAAAAAGTTTTAAAAACTAAACTGAAATCCTTTGTGTAGCTTTTTGAATTTTGATACTTTTAATGTAGGAGCTTACAATTCAAATAACATCTTACTCTAAAAAAATTAAACAAATAAAAATTAAATTAAATTTAAAAAACATTTTACTCTAAAAAAAAATTAGAAAAAGAAATAAGAGTCCATAAAAAAAAAAAAGATTATGCAATTTACTAAGGAAAAGTGTCATGTAATAATACTTGTTAAAATGATAAATGAGAATGATTGTGGACCATTGGATCAAGAGAGATTCAAGAGCTCATATGATGACACGTGGCAGCCCTTGTCATGCCTTGTCACTTTCGTCGGACCTCTGCCGGACCACCACCGGACCTCCATCGGACCACCGGCGGACCACCTTTGGGCCTTGCCGGAATAAAATTGCCACAAAGATGTATAAAATTGTTCACAAATATTTCAAAATTATTTATTACTAAATGTTCATCACGTTGTTCATAAATGTTCATCACAATGTTCATAAATGTTTATTTGTATATACTCTATTGAATGTTCATCACATTAGACTTAAATGTTCACCAACTGAATGTTCATCATATTATACTTAAATGTTCACCAACTGAATGTTCATCACATTATACTTAAATGTTCATCAAATTATATTTAAATGTTCACCAAGTTTATTACACTTAAATGTTTATGTTATTTGAACAAACGGCGAACCACCACTGACCCACCATCAAGCCATCACCGGACCACCACTTATGTGAAACACCACTTTAATATAATTTCTTTTAAAAACACACTTAATTTTCAACAACAATCACCTAAATGTTCATCATCTCATACTTAAATATTCATCATCTCATACTTCAATGTTCACAAGAATTTAATAAATTGTTCATTACTCAAAGTTCATTACAATCGGCTTAAATGTTCATCACGTTGGTCATAAATGTTCATCAAAATGTTGATAAATGTTGATAAATGTTCATTTGATATACTCTACTGAATGTTCATCACATTATACTTAAATGTTCACCAACTGAATGTTCATCACATTATACTTAAAAATGTTCACCAACTGAATGGTCATCACATTATACTTAAATGTTCATCAACTGAATGTTCATCAAATTATTTTTAAATGTTCACCAAGTTTATAACACTTAAATGGTTATGTTATTTGGACAAACGGCGGACCACCACCAGACCACCACGACCGCACCAACACTAACCCACCATCAAGCCACCGTCGGACCACCGGACCACCACTTATGTGGAACACCACTTTAATATAATTTCGAGTAAAAAAACACTTGATCTTCATCAAAAATTACCTAAATGTTCATCATCTCATACTTAAATGTTCACGGACATTTAATAAAATGTTCATTACTCAAAAGTTTATTACAATTAGCTTAAATGTTCATCACGTTGTTCATAAATGTTCATCAAAATGTTGATAAACGTTCATTTTGATATACTCTACTGAATGTTCATCACATGTTACTTACATGTTCACCAACAGAATGTTCATCACATTATAATTAAATGTTCATCACATTATATCTAAATGTTCACCAATTTGAATTAGACTTAAAATTTCATTTATTTTTAACTTTTTCATTTATTACCGGACCGTCGCCGGACCTCCGCCGGACCGTCGCCGGACCTATACCGGACAACCACCGGGTGGTCGCCGGGAGGTCGTCGGACCACCACAACTACCCCCATTTGTAGTGGGGGTGACTAGTTTAATCTAAGTCATTGGATGATTTCCAATGACTTACATTCATTTTTATTTATCTCTATAAGAGATTTTATTATGGGATTCACACCCATTTACTAAAGCGTGTACAAAATATTCCCTTTCTTTAACTTTTCCTGTACTTGATATACTCCTTAGCTTATATGTGACTCTCATTTCTCCACCTATGGCCTATGGACTATGGACACGGTAGAAGAGTGAGTATTGACTGTGACACTTGCGACAAGAACACTTATCAGCAACGACACTAATATTAAAAATCAAAATTCTGCTCCCCAGTCCAATAATACAAGGGACAATAAGTTTTGAATATTTATTTAGATGAGTTTTGTAATATTATCATTTTTAACTATACAACAACAAAAATACTATAATTTTTTAATTTTACTAAAATACTCGTCAAAACGACTCCAACAAGACTCATGACTACCCACTACTCCGGGTATCTCATTGAATATGGTTGTGGGCCTTAAAACCCATTTGACCCACTAACTAAATTTGGTAATAGTTTCAAACTTTCAATAGATAGCGTGATAAAAAATGAGACCAAATCAAAATAAGAAAATTGGGCCCAATGGGTTTTCTTAACGCCCAATAGCATATCCAAGGATTTTGTGAGAGATTTGTTTCTTATTTTATTGTATCTTTGTAGCAGCAGACATTGATGTTTCTTTTAGAGTAGATAATCTCTCCAACTTTATAAAATTTGTCATGTCACTCTCCATAAGTATCTAACTCTCGCCTTTTAATTATAGGGCAGTGCCTCATCCCTTATCCGTTAAGAATTTCTGCTACACATTAATATGAATAGATCTTGACATTACATTAGAGATATAGCTAACTCGGCGTTTTTTACAACAGACCCTTTATAAAATCTAAGGAGTAAGAGATATGTCATAGATTTAAAGTTGGCATGTTGATTAGTCACTCCTTTAGGAAGAGGGTGCGGATTTGATACGAAGAAATAGTAATATATGTATTATGAATGCTCAATTCGCTAGCACATACATACTGAACGTCTAGTGCGTGATATTTTTGTAGGAACTTGAATTTCAATAGCTAACAATTTCAATGGATAACAAATAAAATAGAATCAAGAAAATCCAAATTAAACCAATACTGAAACCCAATTGGTTGAGATGAAGATCTCTTTACTTAATTATGAAAACGCCATGACAGTTTGGTGGCGATTAAAATTTCATGATACAACTATGTCGTCTTCTGCTTTGCACAACTCAAGAACAGAAGCATGAAAATCAACGCTCTGTGTGTACTCTCAGACACGAAAAGAAGAGGAAGAACTAAAGAGAAAAAGAGAATCCATTTCTGTGTGTTTGAGAATGAAGGCGAAGCAGCCATTGCCTTTAAATAGGATGAGGAGGAGCCTCTGCGGAAGAGAAAAATCTGAAGCACTGAATGCTCAAAATTTAGTTATGCACATAAGGAAGAGAATCCGGAGCAATAACTATTCGGATTGACCTGTGCGTAAAGGAGGGAATCTGAAGCATTCTACAAACCCACAAGCCACGCGTCGAAGACGAAGCCAACGCTCCATTATTCCGGCGCAAACGGTAGCTGGAATGCACCGGAAAACTGCCTGGAAGTTGCTGCAAACATTTAGATGCAATGGTTATGGTATGTTCGTCGTTGTTGCTTGTTTGCAGTTTTTTCACGTCTAAAAAAATGTTCTATGCAAATGAACTATATATTGTCGATCCGGTTTACTGTGTGTAAGAGACATAAGACTAACGACACTCGACGCGTGCAAGTTATCTTCGTATATTATATATATATATATATATGGCGCTTACTATTTGACACACCCTAAAATTCTATTTAGCACACCCAAACATTCGTCACGTAACTATTGTATACATTCGTCACGAAGCTTATATAAACATTCGTCACGAAGGTATGTAAAACATTCGTGACGAAGGTTTTCAAAACCTTTGTGACGAAGGTTGCTCATACATTCGTGACGAATGTATCAATTTTGCAGATATAAAAGAGATTTTTTACCCAACCCTAATAATGTAACTTCTTCTTCTCCATTATACAATTCGGCGCAGCTCAAACAAGTCACAACACCATTCTCTACAATTCTTCATCTTTTTCACTACAATAATCAACAAATCAAGCAATAAGGTAATTTCTAACTCTCTTTTGCATTAATTTTCCATGTTTGATGAATATATGTCAAAACCATTGAAATGGGGTGATTAAAGTAGATTGATATGTGTATTAAGCATGTTTTTTTAGTTCAATTGGTGTTTGTTTATGTCTAATTGAGAGTTGTTTCAAATTTTAGATATAATCCCCAAAATTGATATTTGTTCATGAATTAGGGTAAATTTGATTTGATTAAGAAACTTATAGAATGAAATGATTTAGGGGCTAATGTGTCTTTCATCTTCAACAAGGGCAATGCAACATATGGGCAATTTCTCTCCTGGAGCGATGTTGTCGTCCAATACTATAGGCAAATATGTTTGCCAAATTGATTTCGCAAGCACAACCAATGCACAATTGAAAGTCGTAGCTACTACACACCCCATCGCCGGGACTTGTAACCATGTCTCTTCGGGTGCCATCTCTCCTGGTCCAGTCCAAGCTAGATTTGTAACTGCTCTCAAAACATCAGGCGTTTCAACTGGCAATACCCAACAAGCTTGCAACCCGTTATTCCAATGTGCAAATGTCGTTTGAGCCATTTCAGATCTAACTCTCCTCCAATTATCTTGGTCCCACCCTAATTGTTGTGCTATAGCTCTGTATCCACAATTTCCATCAGCGACAATGGGATACCAACCTTGCACGTAGGGACGCATATGGAGATACGAGAGCATTATACTTTGTAAGCTTCTGCAAAGCCCACTGACCACTCTTACCCTTCCCGTATGAAGTCGGTTTTTGCTTCTTTGGAGGCGTTTCTTCAAGTGTTGCATCAGTGTGCTCCCAATGTGAAGGTTGTCTTTTCATTGGATTGTACTCTTTGTTTGGAGCTCCTGGAGGTCGTCCCTTCCCCCTTTTCACACGAGCTGGCTCCTGTAGGTTGGTCATTTGGGGGTTACCTATTGCCAAACACTTCATTGCACACTCGTGTTGGTCATAAGGTGACATTCCCTCCCATTGCTCAGCCATAAACTCATCCATCAAGTTTCTGGCTACTACCCTCCGCACTTGTAATTCGTCTTCAGTCTCTACTTCTTTCAAAGTCAATGTCCTCCAAAAGGCATGAACCGCTTCAACTGGAATTGGTTCTTGACGCCTCACATATTCATAAATGTCATGCACACATAGCAATCCATCTCTCATCCTTATTACGCATTCACAATGATCAAGATGCATGCCGTATTCCCCTTTCTTGTATTCAGTTAGCAAGCGACTCAAACAAGTATAAGACACTCTGTATTTAAGAAGCTTGAAGAGATCAACGTCTGTAATGTTACTTACAGTCTTTTGCTGACTTTCATTGAAAGTACCCAAGATCTCCTTGAACTGATTGCGCATCTTCGCATTGTATCTTTGAAACACAGTGTCTATCTTCTGGCTTGGCAGTGACAAGTAATTTTTGAAGCTAGAATGTTCACTTTCAACCCTGCATAATAAAAACAATTTTTTATAACAACAAATATAAAGGTAACATAATTTGCAAAACAATCTCAAACGTAATCACATTACTAACCTGTTTGTGGTGTTGGAGCCTAATGTAAAGATTTTATCCACATAGATCGAAAGAAATCTATTGCCGTAGGGGTTTAGCCAATTCTTCTTCAGGTACCTAATCTCAGATGGATATGCAGCCCAATCTTGTTCAATACGGCCCAACTGAATGTTGTATGCCAAATCTGTCGACTGTTTGAATAAGTTAAGACAGTCACTTGCAAAATGGGTCCCCCTTGCTTGTGACCGCATTGCTAGCTTAGCATGGTCCTCAATGTTCTTTTGGATGTGCCGCCTACAGAGGAGGAAAGTAGAATCTGGAAAGATCCTATCCAAAGCGTTCATCAAAGCTTTCTCTCGATCAGTGACTAAGCAAGTTGGCGTCATCTTAACAACCCTAAACAACTCAGCCAATTGATACATGCACCACGCGTAGTTTTCTTCTTTCTCTTCTGACACGAAAGCCCCAGCAACGACATAGTTCTTCCACGTTGATGTTATTCCAACAATCTCTATGAAGGGCATGTTGTACCTTTGCAAAATAGTACATTACTATAAGAATTTATAGAGTTAAAACAAACATAAGACTTTTTAACTTAATTATACTTACTGAATTGTGCTGTATGTTGCGTCAATCAACATTACGTATGGAAACGCCTTAAGCAGTTTCATCGACTCTGGGCTTGCGAAGAACACATCTGTGATCTTATTTGTCACTTCATCGCTCTTGTGTCTTACGAAGTAGTTCAACTCCTTCGAACGATAGAAGAATTCTTGGATCACAGTTCTTCCCTCCATCCTCTCTGTTCTGAACTTGTTACAAAAGTTGTACACTTGTGACTACTTAGTCATGTTGTCAGGAGATTCATTGAGCCTTGTGTACATCTGTATTGGTCTAGCATTTCCCTTCCTCATGTCTAGTAACACCTTTTCCTCCTCAGGTGTAAGTCTTCCAGCAAATGCGTTACCGTGTAAGGATTCACCAATAATATGGTTGTGAGTTCCATGATCAGCCCTTATGATCCATTCCCCATTTTCAGTCTCTCTACATGCAATCTGAAATTTGCAACCACATTTCTTTGTGTGGGTGAATTTCCTAGTTCTCCCAACTGAATCAGGAATGTAATGTCCACTGCGCTCGCATTTAAGCCAAGACCTTCCTAACTTCCCTTTGAAGTCAGTTCTACCAACCTTCAACATGAAGTTATGAGTTTTACCAATATCTCTTGCCCACTGTTCTGCTTCTGCCCTTGAGCTGAAGATCTTATCAGTGACGAAAACTTCTGAATAATCTAATGATATATGTGGGTCCTCATAAGGCACAACACTGTCAAACTGTGGTACTGTCTTCAATTTCGGGAAATACTCAATGTCTTGATATGGTTGCGATAAAGATTGGTATTCAGGAACATTAGACCAATCAGTTTGATGAGAATGATATGGAGGAGGTTCAAGCTGAGAGACTATTGGCGGAATATCAAAATCCAAACCAAGATCAAACGAAGGCACTCCATGAGGTCCCAAAGGAGTATCGGCATTGATCGATAAGTTTCTTAAACGATTGAACGCTGGACTATTATTCTGTAAAAACAACAAAATTCGAATCAAATCCTAAATTCCAACACAAACACAACAAAATTCCAACACAAATGGACATTCGTCACGTATGTATGGCAAACCTTCGTCACGTATGTATGGCAAACCTTCGTGACGAATGTATTTGCACATTTCCATTTTACCCCATTTCAAAATGTTTTTTACACTTTTTTACCCCTAAATTCGAATCAAACCCTAAATTCCAACACAAACACAAATTTTCACACAAACCCTAACTTCAACATCATATTCAAATTTCCACACAAACACAAATCATGCTCCTAGTATGTAACAACTAAAATAAACATATTACAACATGATTTTCACACATTCAACACAAACAACTAACTTCAAACTATTCAATATCATAAAAAAACATATATTTTACCTACAAACCCTAACATTAACATTATTAAAAACAACTATAACATACCTCATTGTAGTTCCCCCACGATGGACCATCTTCATCAACATTTTGGTGTATGTAATCATCCCAATTTGACATTTTCAATTGAACAATGTGTTTGAATGAAAGTGTTTAGGGTGAAATGAAGTGAAATAGTTGAAATGAAGTGAAATATATGAAGTGAAGAGGTAGAAGAAGAAGGTGGTTCGGTTAACTTATGGTAATTAAATGCAGTTGGTGTGGATTAGACATAATAGCTTTACTTTTGCAGATATAGCTACCTTCGTCACGTATGTTTTAGGGTTCTTCGTCACGAATGTTTATAAGACCTTCGTCACGAAGGTTCAGCGTACATTCGTGACGAAGGTATGGTCGAATACATTCGTGACGAAGGTATGGTGAAATACATTCGTGACGAAGGTCTTATAAACATTCGTGACGAAGGTATGGTGAAATACATTCGTGACGAAGGTATGGGTGTGCTAAATAAAATTTGAAGGTGTGCTAAATAAAGGCTTTGTATATATATTTAGGTTCTAGTGTAACAACCTTTTACGGTGTAACGAGTGAACTAATTAAAGCCATTGGATTAACCCAAAAGGGATGGCCTAGATTTAGTGTACAAAGGTACAGTAGATTAAAAATATGGTGAATACACCGAATCAATTAACACCACAATCAATCCCTGATTTTTAGGGATTAAAATATTCTACTTCCATTTACTTGATAAATCAATAAAAAAGAACCCCTAAATTATGGCCTTCTTTATTGCTCTTGCTTGCTTCCAATTTCACAATCTAATACCAAAAATCAACATTGATGTTGAAGCTTTTCACCAATATATGGCATCGACGGCGAGGTCCATATCCTACTCACAAGCGTTGTCTTCAACAATTGCAGGAACGCCAAGACTATTTCCATCATCAATGAAAGGTTTTGCGAGGGTGGGATGGTTTTGACGACAATCTGTACATTACAAACCTCGGTGACTCCCGTGTTGTGCTTGGTAGAAAGGTTTGTGAGGGTGGGATGTTTGACGACGATGGCGTCGGAGAAGTGTTTGACGGCGTCGGTGTAGTTTGCGGTGGAGAAGGAGGCGAAGCTTGACATCAACGACACCTGGCTTTCTTCAATATATACTCCTCTTCATGTTTCATTATTCATATTTTATGTTCTGGGGCATTCAATTGTGTAACAAGGCAATCTATACGATCACGAGTCCGCTTGAGCAATCTCGATCTTAATTGCTTAACACCATGTAATCGCGGATTTGTATAGGTGGAATTCATTGCTCTTACAATTTATACTTTTCAAATTGTTTAAGTTTATACTCATGTTTTGATGCAGTGAAATTCTTATTTGTACAGGATTATTAAGATGTGTTTACGTTTAAGGAAGAGTGAAAACAAAATGTCTCCAAAAAACAACTGAAGAATAGAAGAAATGTGTGCTATATGCACATCAGCACATGTATGCTGGTACTCCCTCCGTCCCTTATTTTTGTTCTCATTTGTTCAATCAAATTCGATTTCTGTAGAATTTGATACAAAACTCTAATATTTATTATCTGATCATGTATCTTGAATTTGTATATATATGAATTTCAGATAGTTAGAATTTCAACGACTAAGATATGACATCTTTAATTAATTATAAAGGGAAAAGAATAAATCGAATCGTAATAATATGTTTCTACTTTCTAGCATTGTGCATTAGCACGTTTCGATTTCTTAGATTGAATGTCTATATGATGTAATGTTCATTGTCAGAAATGTCTATTTACTAAACTCTTTTACATTACTAATCATGTCATTTTCTACTAAATACTATCCTTGCATCACTATGCTCAATAATATCGTCATTTGCTTGTGAAAATCTAGAAATTTAAATGTGCAATTTGATTGGTTTGAATATATGGTTATTTAGTTATTTGTTTATCAAACTTAATAATATTCTACGGTGATTTTACCGATTTAAGTTATTAGATTGTTTAGTTGCCTTCAAAATGTTAAACTTAGGGCATGTTCGGCACTCTTAATATTTGCCTTCAAGGATAGATTTTTTAAGCTAACTTATTGGTAAAATAAGCTATCAATATAAGCTTTTTTGTTTAATAAGCTAGGTTAAGTTTTTTTCCCCAAACAGACACTTAATTTGTAGACATATAATTTGAAAACTCTATGTAAAAAACGTCATTTTAAAACTGTGATTTAATCTTTGTATAAAGTTAGATGTGAGATAAAAAAAAGTTTACCGATTCAAAATATATAACCCGCAGATGGCGTGAGAATTAAGGCTCCGTTCGGTATATTGAGCTGAAATAGTAGCTGGAGCTGAATAAGTAGCTGAAACTGGAGCTGGAGCTGAATGAATAGCTGAAGCTGAAAATGTTGTGTAAAAAGCTACTCGAATGTTCGGTACTTCTAGCTGAATTTGTAATAATAATAGTAAAATTACGAAAAAGGATACAATGAATTATTTAAATTTTTATTGATAAAGGGTAATAATGGATTAAAAATGAAATTAAGCTTGTTAAGCTCCATTAATCTAGGGGGTGTAACATTAACAAATTAATCTACTTTAATCTACATTAAGCTTGTTAAGCTAGATGAATTTTTTTCCACCAAACACTTAATAACTAGATGGAATAAAAATTTAAGCTCCGTAATGTGCAAAAAAAGCTTTGCCGAACGGAGGTAGGTAGTTTCTAGTAAAAGCCATTAATTTGTCTCATAAAAAATAATGGCCCACATAAAGTAAACTCGCTTTAAATAATTTTTGTAGAGGAAATTTTTCTTAATCACTTTTATTATGAAGAAAGAACAAGTGCATATCGAATACATAACATTTCAAGCATGTGTCTTGTTACAGCAACACATGTTATTCTACATCATCAACTAATTGAAATTTGTAAAATTTCATAAATTTAACACATATGCTTCGAAAATTCGTAAGATCAAACAAACCAAAAAAGGATTTATATCCATTTAGGTGTTGACAGCACTGCAAATCTTCCTTATTTCTCCATTGGTTCCGGTGAGAACTCCAATGCTTGTCATTTTGATCATAGCTTTTCCAAATTTGTCAGAGAAGCTTGAGTCTTGAGCAAGATTTCCCACCATATCTTTTGTTTGCGAATCTGTTGCCAATCTTTGATCAATCTTAAGCACTCCTCTACTAGCCAAAATTTGGTTGTAATACCCTGTATCGAATGTATCTCCACTATTTGCAGTTTGGTCCAAGAAAGCTTGGTTTTGAGTTCCATCTAGATTCGACGGGCAAGTGCTCATTAGACTTTGGACAAGAGCTGGATCCATGGTGGGATCTGGCTTGCCTGTTCCGCTAAAATTGTATAGACGATCTTGAAAGTTGTTGCAATGTGCTATTCCAACAGTGTGAACGCCTACATAAAGTATATTTTTTCTATCAATGAATATTGTTAATGAAAAAGGAAGGGGATTGTAAACGAGTATACTTTTATATCATACCGAGAAGAAGAACAAGATCGTTTACGTCTAATCCAATATTAGAGAAGTCTTTGATTGCATCTGTCATGAGGATGTTGGCACCAGGAACATTTGCAGCATCTGCAGCATTTGAAACAAGACTGTCCCTTCTTCCAGTCTCAACTTCATACCTATTTCCACCGGCCTACGTAGTTTTTATACATTATCTCAGAGTTAGTGATGCATTGAAATATCTAAACTTATCAACATATAGTTTGTTAAACTTTCATCATGAAGAATGAAAATAAGGAGGATCTAGTTACTTACTACGTTTATTGTGTCTCTAGTTGCCATAACTAAGATGTCTGCACAAGATACAACACCAGGACAGACTCCTTCAACGGCTTTTTTAATATCATCGATATCATCAAAACCGTCGAGGTTTAAATTTTCTGGAGCAGTTTTCTCGGATGTAGCTCCATCCAACATCACTGATGCATCGCATCCCTAAAGAACATAAAAAATGATTTAAGTAAAAAACATCTATGTGAAACATGATTATAATATATAAGAAAATAACAATATGTAAAAACTATGATACTCACCCTCACAAAACAATCATGAAAAGACAATCGAGCCAAGTCTCCGACAAGCCCTGCGTTTGTTTGCATCATAGTTTTAACCGTGTTGAAAATGAACTGCTCAATACTCGTATTTCCACATTTTCCATCATAGAAACCCGATGTGAGTTGCCCATCTGACCGACCAACGAGGACAATCATGACAAACACTAGAGCAAGGGTGGTGAAAAGATTTCTCTCGCTAGCCATATTGCTAAGTATTTCAGCTTGCTAGATAACTTAGTTTAACTCTTTTGGGGATATTCTATTTTTTGGTTGAGCTACGATTGCTGTGATAATAAGAGGAAGAAACCTTTGGTATTTATAGGGATGTTAGATTGTTGAAAAGTATCAACCATGATATGCATGCATATCAACGCGGGAAGTTGGATTTGAATGGGTACGTTTTGTGTATATGGTAGGCCAGTGTATTTGGTGATATTTTAACATTATTAGAATACTTCATATATAGACCAATTCACATTTTTTTCTACGTTCAATTTTGTTTGTAGTCTTTTTTTTCCTTCCAGCTTGAGTTTGTGCGAAAAGGGACCACCGACGTGATACATAAGACTATTAATAATTCTCATTAGTACCTATGTTAATACTTGATATAATAGTTATTCATCTATACTATATCCAAGTTTGTTACATTTTTACCCTAACATTTTTGTAACTATATTGTATTTCAAGTGCCTAACAAAAGTGCATTACAGTGAATTAAAAGTGCACATTTAATATAACCACATTTTTTAATCATCGCATGAAGTACCTCTTTATTATGTAAATGTACATGCTTAATGCATATATATTGTTGTTTTAAAGTGCACGACTTAACATGTGTATGTTTATTACGTTATGCGAAACTTGGAGACACTACAACAAAAGTGTCTTTTAAAATTACATCACGGAAAGTCAATTGTGACAGACAGATTTTTATCACAACTTCGTCACCTTAGCCCCATCGCCAAAACTATATGCCATTGCTACTCTAGTGATGGCATATCTGTTTGGTCTGAGAAATGGATCTCTCGCATGAAGGATTAGGCGTAGTCGTAGTAAACTAGTAGTAAGTCATACTAATCTTAATCTTAATCTTAATCTTACTCCTTAACATTCTTACTCAAATTTGATCTCTCGTCGTTTTTCTTAAAGAAAAACAAATTGTAAAAGAGAGACGACATTCTCGAGGCCGTTTTTCTTTAATTTTGTGTCCAAGCTTATAGTACAGGCAAATCAAATCTCTTTCGGTCCCCTCAAACATAAAACCTTTCTTTAAATTTTAGGGTCTAGAGTCTATAATTTTTAGTATAAGGATTATATTCTAGAGGGTAGGGTTTAGGTTTATGATTTTAAAAAAGGAGTTAGATCCAGTGAGAAATGATTTTATTCTACGAATATATGAACATTCTTCTATATTCAAATGCACATTTTTCCACATGCACACGCAGAGATGTCATATATGCATGTATTTTTCATACATTGTCAAAGACATTCCTTGATCCCTATTTGCGAATTTTCATGTGAATGTAAATGAATGTGCATGTATTCGTAATTCGTAGGATAAAAAATAAAAATCATTCTTAAATTAATCTTCTCTTTTAAAGAAATCAATTTTAATTATAAATGAAGAACAAAGAAAGAAACATAAAAGCCAGTAGACAATCACTATCACACATTTGATTACGCATATTCGCGATTGTTGGAGCCCAGATATTCGCGATCTCGCAATCAACACATCGCGAGATCTGGCCTTCGGTGAATCTTCAAATACTGGAGACCTTCCTCACACAATCTGGAGCAACAACTTGCGACTCATCTTTATCCGGATCAAAATGTACTATCCTCCTCTGTTCTATATGTTCTTCAATCCTCAAGGTACCTGCACAACCAAACCGGAAGGTTGGACCCCCTGATTTGGCTCTCCGACGCTTAAGTCAGTAATAGCTATAGATAAATGAACACAATGCCTCAAACAACAATAGAATGAAGTAAAACAGAGAGAAGATAACGATCGAAGCAATGACCAAATCAGTGAAACCTCGTGAGCCAACTCAATGAAACAGTAAATGATGAAACTCAACCAATCGTGATGATTCACACCTCAAAAGCACGATAACGATACCGAGAGCCAGAATCCAGGTACCGATCATCCGATTCTCTACTAGAAGAGATGAATCGGGATCAGAGAGACGAGCTCGGAAATGAGTAATCGCCTTATGTGTTTTCTCTCTAGCTCAAGGGGGAAGGAAGATGCTCTCAATTGCCACCACCCTTCTCTCTCTTTGCGGTTAGGATTTATAATCAGACATCGGGCCCCACACAATCTGGTGTCGCTCTATTTACCTATTGGGCTTCTTAATGGGCCTCTCGTTCTTGACTTAGTTATTGGTCTTATGGGCTCGCGGTCTGTTTATTAGTCGTGAACCGGATTCGTGTTAGAATCGCGAGAACCGGGTCCAACATCGATCAACTTTAAAACTTGCAAATTTAATTTATTAAATACAGTATTTTGTTTAAATAACTATTCTCTTAAATATTGATAATAAAAAATTACAACTCAAGCGATTGAAAATACTACTTCAGTTGTTACCAAGACGAGATATATAAATAGATATTTTAACAAGGTTTTAGAGCATACTGCTTTTTTAACTTTCAATGTATCTGTGGAAAAATTAAGTACATTAAGCGTGAAAGTCCAATAGCGTCATCTGCAAGCAGCCATAACATGCAAGATCATATCTAAGATTGTTCAACTACACAAAAAAGTCAGAATTCCACTAAGCGATTATTAATCCAAACACCTAATCTTGTACTGATATATGCTTTGAAGAACTCCATGCAGCGATCATTGTAGTCCAAAATTGCTGCTTTACTTTTCTAGATGTGTTGACTCGTTGACTTATGTATGCATGAGGGGACCTACATATAAGAACCTGGACCCCTGACTCGGGGAAAAAATTAATTTTTTTTTATCAATAATCTTTTACTAGTTGACCCATGTCTAAAAATTTCATATTATTCATATGAAAATTATATACCTTTTAATTGAGTTCGTCAAAAATTAAGATTAATTTTTTTCTTGTAATGACATATAAAAATATATTTTATTTCATGAAGGTTATGTACGTAGCTTGACTTAATTTTTATTATCGAAAATAATCCTAATTTTATTGTAAGCATATTTATTAACCTTCAACATAATATTTATTCTCAATAAAATATTTGTTGTTGAAACGAATGATAATTTTTTAAGATTTATTTGTTAATATAATTATCCAATCTATTAATAATTAAAATTAAAGATAAAAAATATTAACTGTGTAACAAACTAAACATTAAATCACTTTAAGAGCTCTAAAAGGGTCAACTTTAATATATAAGATAAATTCTTGAGTTTTTTATGTTTGCATTTCATAAATCAAATTAAACAAATTTGTTGTTTTTTACACATTTTTTCTTATGTTGTTTAATTTTGAATTGAGAGTCACAACGTACATTTTTTATTCTTATGTTGTTTAATATTGAAGAGTCACAAATTAGAAGCATTTTTTATTCAATTGATTTTTTTAGAAGATTTTGCTTTAAAGTTTTTGTATGACTAGAATTTTTTTCTTATGTTGTTTAATTTTGAATTAAGAGTCACAACATACGTTTTTTTCTTCTGAAGTAGGCTTTTTTGTATAAAACAATTCTCGATAAGGGCTCGTTTTGAAACTAATTTCCAACATAGACACTCTTGTGAGGTTTGGAAAAGTTTTACATTGGAGAGACGCTGGTTTCCCAACCGAAGCACAATTTTTTGTTTTTTTTAAAAACTTATGTATAAGAGACGCTGGTCTTATACATGTAATGTTTTTATCTTGTAAAAAACAAATTGTTTCAGTTTTTTTATTTTTTAAATCTCACTATAAGAGACGCTGGTTTTGCCAGCGTCTCTTATACGTTAATATTAAAAAAAATTATATGAGACGCTGGCAAAACCAACGTCTCATATATATCAAACTTTTTTTTATTTGGTTATGCATAAGAGACGCTGACAAAGAAGGGGCAAAACCAACGTCTCATATATCTCCTTCCTTCACTTCCTTTTTTTTATTCGTTCCAACAGCAGAGAAAGAAGGGGCTTCATTGAATATCATTCCAACAGTAAGAGTGAACGAGACCTCCTTGCAATCGCAAGTCTTCTTCTCTTATTCTTTTGATATTATTTCAAACATTCTAATTTTATTTCTTCTCTAATTCTCTTTAAAACCTTCTCATTGTACGTCTTTTTCTCTTCACACCGAACAACAAAGATCGAACGGGAAACGGGCGTCTCTTATACATAATCAAATAAAAAAAAGTTTGATATATATGAGACGCAGGTTTTGCCAGCGTCTCATATTTTTTTTAAATATTAACGTTTAAGAGACGCTGGCAAAACTAGCGTCTCTTATACCTGAGATTTGAAAAAAACTGAAACAATTTGTTTTTTTACAAGATAAAAAAATTACATGTATAAGAGACGCTGGTTTAAAAAATATTTTGTCATCAAATCTGAAAGGGTAATTTTTGGTATATATTTTTTGTCCAAGTTGAAGCAGGATGCAACAATGATCTGGTGTTGTGAATGGAAGATGTTGTAAGGTGATTTTACGAAAATAGTTGATTAAGTTTTGTTGAAAAAAATACTCTATCCAGTCTTTCAAAAGTGTTTTCATTAGTGTTGCTATTATATCTTTTCCATGTATATGAAAATCCTATTATGTTGTGGTCAATTAAACCATCTTATCTTATCTATATAAAGATTGACTATCCAATGCCAAAATTGAATGAAATTGGTACCTCATAAATGTTGCTCCCTCCCTTGATAAATTTAGGATTTCACTAAATAAATTTACATCAACCATTTTTTCTAATTTAAAAAGATGTCCAAAAGATCAAAACGAAGCGTTTTGCTAAAAAATTAAACACCCTCCTTTTTTTTATTTCATTAGATCCGTGGTAAAACTGTACAACGGTTAAAATTTTCCAAACTAGAGATTCAATTGTTTTAAATTTTAAGTAAAAATGTGATATACTGATTATACTCCTCTGGTTTAGTATCATATAAGTAGTTAGCTTTTTAATTTTTTTTTAAAATTCAATTTACACAACGGTAATTAATTACTAAGTAATTAATAGAATTACATGAAGTTGGTTTGATTTTATTTTTCATGTAATATAACGTAAGTCATTTTAGCCTTTTAATTTTATACACAAACTAGACTAGGTCTCGCGCCATGCGCGAGTTTATATAACTCGATATAGTGAATTAGTAGTAAGGAGTATTATGTAATATAAAATTTTATATGAAAATAAGTTTATATCTTAAAATGATATTGATATATAATTAAGTTTTTACATTTTAAATATAATAAACAACGAATATACATGAATTTTTAATACCAAAAATCTTATTTGATCAAATTATCATGGGTCAATTTTTAACAAATTTAAATAAATTGATTTCAACATATATAAATATATATAATTGAAAACACTACAATAACACAAAATATAATTATTTCTCTTATTTATTAAGAAATCAATCTTTTTGTGATACGTCATATCATAAAAATAAAATATATATTTGTAAAATAAAATAATAGGATATTGGGAGGTCAAAATCTAGAAAATTAACACATAAAAATCTTTTTGTAATCTGAAAGATCTTAAGCAATCTTTTTGTAATATTTTTGCACATGATTTTCCAAATTTAATTAATTTTTTTTGAGAAAATTACAATAAATTATAAAAAATCGTGACCAATGAAATGACGACAGGTGGATGGCCTGAATGAAGAGTATGCCACGTGACATAGTTAGAATTGAAGAAATGTAATTTGCTTTAGTAGTTATATAGAATTTTTTTCTATTTTATTCTTGAATTTTGGTAAGAAAAGTAAGAGGTGTGTTAAAAAGAGAAACATGATTATTAAAAATATAAGGAAACTAAATGTAATTTTTACATACAGAGTTTTTATATTTTTAATATATATCAAACCCACTAAATATCGGTAATATTAGAGAAAAAGAATAACTTTTATATGATATTTCTATGTACAAGATATTTATTTGATACAAGAATAAAAAGTAGAAGAATATTTATCATTGATTTTACCACAGAAAAATTAATTAATTTAAAATTTAAATGTGGGTTAATATTATATTGAATATGTTTAAATCAAATTAATAATACTCAAGAAAAAAAGAACATAATTTATAATCTTAATTCTAATACGAGCCCCCACCGTAGAAATTTTCTAGATCCGCCACTGCCGATAACCCCCAATTCCTCGATCTCCACTCTCCCTTTCAAATTCACCGATCAACCTCAATTTTGACTGTGGTAATTTTCTTCTTACATAGATGAATCTAAATGATGTCTACTTGTCTTTTCTCCCCCTCGCGCACATACTTGACCGTATGATTGTGGGGAAAAATCCCGCACTCGGAAAATTTTAACTGGCACCCCAAACCTTTTTTTTAAAACCCGGTTCAGTTTTGGGCGCAACTAGAATGCGCCCAAAACTAGATCGAATTTTTGAGCATTTTGAAGGCAATAATAAAAAGAAATTCCATGGCAATCACTCTTGTACACATGAAATTCAATGCCTTAACATCACTCAATGTTGTATGCTTTCATTGACTCTTTTTTTCATGACCTCGTGTAATTAAGATTAGTCAAATTAATTTGAGTTTCTGATTTCAAAAACTGAATTATGTGCTATCAGTTTGTGTTTTCAGATCGAATATAAATATAAAATGCAAAGAAAGATGTTTGGACAAGAAGGTTGTGATCACATGAGATGGGTTGCTAACATTGTTGTTGGATTAGATATTGGTGTTCCATGGTTAATGTGCAAGGAAGATGACTCTCTTGATCCCTTTATAAGTTCCAGTGTTCTTGTTGACAATCTTAATTCTTTTCAAAATAAATTTTATAATAGTTAATGATCTTATTGTGACAGATTAATTATACTTGCAACAACTTTTACTGTTATGTGTTTACTAAAACAGACCTTACAAATCTCTCATGTGGACAAAGGTTTGGAGTGGATGGTATGATTTTGCAGTAATTGACTTTATCAATAGATTAATAAAGTAAAAAGTAAAAAGTCAGATCAATAACTTTTTTCAAAGGTACACATGAAGGCTTTAGTAAATTATACTCCCTCCGTCCCAAAATATGAGTCCCATTTTCCTTTTTAGGCGTCCCGAAATGTTAGTCCCATTTCTATTTTTGTCCATAAACTTCTTCCAATTATACCCTTACTCATATTATTTTAATATTTTACATTCATCATTTCCAATGCACTTATGTACTTTTCATTTGTAAACTCTTCTCCCATTTGTTAATGAATTATTTTAATATTTTACATTCATCATTTTCAATGCACTTATGTACGTTAAAGCATTTGCCTTAATCCAAGATATTTTTGTACAATGAGACTCATATTTTGGGACGGATGGAGTATATATATACAAATAATATGCAGGTTTACAGAGTTTAGAGGTCCGACTTACCAAAGAATCTAAATTCCCTATATTCAATTCATGTATCATGTGTCTTTGTAAAAGGATTTAACTTTTGCAATTACTAAATTTATACAAAGAGGGAGATCTGTTGTGAACTATATGGTATGCATTTTTTCCTCTTTCAATTTCTTTGTGCTTGAAGTGTTTACTTTTTACTTATCCTAAACTACATTTTTCGTCATTAGTACCAAACTTTGAGCCCTTATCGGAGGCCGTTTGCATCTAATTTTAGTAATTGTAAACAATATTACATTTACACTCAGTTTTCAAACATTTACACTCAGTTTCCAACAAGCATGATAATTTAGTAAACAC
This sequence comes from Oxyria digyna, assembly GCA_029168935.1. NCBI lineage: Eukaryota > Viridiplantae > Streptophyta > Magnoliopsida > Caryophyllales > Polygonaceae > Oxyria > Oxyria digyna. The sequence goes on along the minus strand of JAPVLV010000010.1, from coordinate 9,776,416 downwards.
GTCAAAAATGTATACAATGGGGAAATGACATTTAATAACTGGTCCTCGAGTTTATTCAATTGTAATGAGTTATAGACAGAAAAATAGATCATATATTCACCAACTTGGCTATTAATAAATCAAAATAGATTACCTTATTTTATATACCAAAATCTGTGGAGTTGGTAATAATACTGCAAACAAGAGTTGAACAAAAATTTAGCATATAGAGCATTGAAGAAATTGCATACGCAAATAACATATATTTAAAAACTTATATCCTGTACATTACAAGAATATTAAAAATCATATTTTTAAAAACTTATGTCCAGTATATTACAATAATATTACAAAATGATATAACAATTTGGCGAATTGAGAGAAGAGATACAAATAATCAAACTCATTTGATTATATGATATAATATCATTTCAATATCTATTATGAAACATTTAAGAAATTATAATTACGCAAGACCCGTACGCGGGTTTCAGTTTGTTGATTTAAGCCCTAATAAAATAGGAACACCAATACACGAGCTAATTGTTTGGCAAAAAAAAAAGCACCCGAGCTAATTAGGTAATGTGATGATTTTAAAGGGAGAGACGAATTTATAGGTAGTTGTGTGTCAATTGCTAAAATGATTAATAAAACATTCAGGAAAAACATAATCACTAATTAAACTTTATTTTCTTTCTTTTTGATAGAACAAAGGTTAGAGACTGCTTTGTCGAGGTTAGATTCTATATCATAAAGGGTTGTGAATATGATTAGCCCAATCTAATTTTAGTACGCCTATTAAACAACGTTAAATCATATTAAAAACTGTAATTTTCCCGCGCGTAGCGCGGAGGCCCGGTTCTAGTGTGTAGTAACAAAAGAGTTATTATTCCAGCCAATAGTGTCTTTGTGGTTATCACTATTGTCTGGAATAATAACAAGGATACTCATCACTTTTCCACTTGGAAGTTTTATCCCACCTATAATATAAATAGGACTTTATCTAATAATCATGATAACACCAGTAAGTAACTGTAATCTAGTTATCATGTTCAACAGTTTTAATAATTTTTTAAAAAGTGTTTATGAATATAGCATACTGGAATTGTAGAGGGGTCCGTCGACCCTATTTTTGGACTGAAATCTCCTATATTAAGAAAAATCATTCTTTGGATATGTTATGTTAAGTTGAAACAAATTTAATGAACCTCCTAGTAACCAATTCTTGGCAAACATTGGTTTTAAAAAGGTAATCATATCACCGACAGATGGGACTAAGGGAGGTGTTTGGTTACTATTCACAAATTTCATTAAAGCTAACTACTTAAGTTTAAAATTTCATAGCAACAATACAATTGTAATTAGCTATGACGAACCTTCTAAACATTTTGTAGCGCAAATTATAAATTCGCACACAAAATCGATTTTAATAATGGGGGACTTCAATGATATCCTTACACCTCATGACAAATTAGGCGGAGCCCCGGTTATTGCCTCTAGACTGGCACGATTAAGGCGGATCCTATTTGCACTGAGATGGGACGGAAAATCAGGTCGAATGACCGTTCTGATTTTCCGGCGAGTCTGAGCTCCGCGCGGAGCTGAGCTTCGCTCCGACCGACCCGGCGGATTTACAATCCGCCAGCTTTATCCGCTCGCTTTACAAAGCTAAAAAGCGGGCGGATTTAGGATTTGCCAGCTTTTCAAAGCTTAAAATCGGGCGGATTTAGGATTTTCCAGCTTTTCAGCCTAATTTTTTACAAAATTTTGAAGTATTCTGAAATCCGTCCATTCCGTAACTCCGCGCGATCCCTATCTCCGCGTGGATTTAAGCCTGCAACAAAAAGCAGTGCAAATAGCCTCCTCGTTGAAAAAGTTTATTGTAAAACATTATATTCAAAGCATTCTTAATAAAAGTAATATATACATACCAATAATGAAAAATGTAGAGATTCGTATTCAACATAAGACAATTGACCCCAATCTGTTGAGCATTACCACAATCAATCAGAGATACGATGGGAAACCAACGTTTTAATTTTTTTAAGGCTACGTATAAGCGACGCTAGATCTCCCAGCGTCTCTTATACTTTAAAATATAAAAAAATAAATTATATGAGACGCTTTTTTTTTATTTGAACATGTATAAGAGACGCTGGTTGAACCAACGTCTCTTATACGTTAAAATATCAGCGTCTCTTATACATGTTCAAATAAAAAAAAAACGCTTTATATGAGACGTTGGGAGAACCAGCGTCTCATATAACTATTTTATTTGATATTTTAACGTATAAGAGACGCTGGGAGATCCAGCGTCTCTTATACGTAGCCTTGAAAATAAATAAATAAAAACTACAAAAATTTTGCAAAAAAAAATTAAAGCGTTGCATGTATAAGAGACGCTGGGAAAACTAGCGTCTCTTATACATAAAAATTTCAAAAAAAAAAAGTTTCAGCTTCGGACGAGAGACGCTGGTTTTCCCATTGTCTCTCACACATAAAAAAATTCCGAACCTCTGAGAAGTGCCTATAATGAGAATTTGTTTTAAAAGAAGCGTACGTCAGGAATTGTTTTCGAAAAAACGCCCATTTCAGAAAAAAATTCTATATAAGAATCAATCTTTTCAATTGAGGTGGATGCTTATATTAAAATTTAGGCTACCAAAATATTAAATATTTTTTTTAACATCTTAATTGGGTTCTACCTTCTTTATAGGTTTTCATTTATAATTATGAAAATCATAATTTTTCCCTTCAGTAACAATTTCTTTTTTTTTGGATTTCGTAGTTTTTTACATCCTAATATTATTCAGAAGTTTTTGCTATGAATCATCCGGTCAATTTTATACCGAACCACTTTGATATGATTTTAAAATATCTCTGGAGTATATCACTTTCTAGTAACCAAAAACCAACGAGCTCTTTTTCACTAATTTTTCTGACAAAACGATGAAATGATCATTTCGCTCTTGCTTTTTTTTTAAAATTACCAAATTTATCGGGTTAATTCCTTTTAGCTACCGACTAGTTTAGTTCTTGTACCATCTTCAGGTTTATATAACTTGATAGCCCGTTAGTAAGTAATATTACGTATTATATATAATTTTATATTAAAATAAATTGATAGCTTTAAATGGTATTGAATTATTGATACATGATTCAGTTTTAAAATTATAAATATAATATACAACAAATATTAATGAGCTTTTATACAAAAATCTTATTTGATCAAATTACCATAGGTCAATTTTTGACAAATTTCTATAAATTGATTTGAACATATATAAAATGAGTTGGGTCCTGTAAAAATGACTTTATCCTACGAATATATGCTCACCCTTCTATATCCTCATTTACATTCTTTCACATTCACATGCACACGCAGACATGCGAATATACTTTTCATAAATTGTCAAAGACATACATGTATGGATCTGCGAATATGCATGTGAATGTAAAAGAATGTGCATTTGAATATAGAAGGATGTGCATGTATTTGTAATTTGTAGGATAAAAATCATTTTCACATGAATCTGTTCCTATATAAAATTATACGGAGTATAATCCATAATACAAAAATATAATATTTTCTCTTATTTATTAAGCAATCAATCGTTTTGTGATCTATCCGATTATAAAAATAAAATTATAAATTTGTAAAAATAATAGGATATTGTCAAGTAAAAATCTAAAAAGATTAACACATAAAATCTTTTTGTAATATGAAAAATCTTAAGCAATCTTTTTGTGATATTTTTACACATGTTTTCCAAATTTAATCAATTTTTTAAGAAAATTACAGTAAAGAGTAAAAAATCACGACAAGTGTGTAGTTTGAATAAAGAGCATGTCACGTGGAATAGCTCGGGTGAGAGTAAGGTGTTTTGCTTTAGTAATTATATATATATTATAATTTAATTTAGGGTCAACTTACTCCGTTAGAGAGAGAAGACGTGTGTTAATTTAACTAGTCTAATTTCCGTGTCGTGCACGAATTTTTATAACTCATGATGCGGGTTTATATAATCCATGTGACACTCATAAGTAATTTCATATATAATTGTACAAAAAAAATAGTTGATCTTTTCAAAATGATATTGCTATTTAGAATTTTGAATATAATGATTAAGCAATAATATAAATGAGCTTGTATATGGAAACATTATTTGATCAAATTATCATAAGTCAATTTTTAACAAATTTATAAATACATTGATTTAAATTATTTTCTCATTTATATAAAACTATGTAAGTACAACACTACCGTAATATAAAATATCAAAAAATAGTTTTAAACAATGAAATACTGTGAAAGTGAAAGTAGAAATATATTAAAAAAATCATTTTATATCGATTTGCATTGAAAAGGGAAAAAAACATTTTTAATTTTGTTGGATACTTAATCAGTAAATCGTAATAAAATATTAGTTTTAGGTAAGGATTTTTTAAAATTAAACAAAGATTAATAATTTAATTTTTAGGATTAATAACAAAATGACACATAAATAATTATAGATATGATTAATATATATTATTTTAGAATCCGAAAGATCTGCAACTTTTTTGTGATATTTTTTACATTATTTTTTAAATAAAAATGGAAACAATCGTTCTGTGAATTATGAGATCTATTTAATATCAGAATTTTTTCAAAAATTGTAAAAGACTGTGACTAATCGAATTGTGACAAGTGTGTGGCTATGTAGAGGAATCCTATGTGACATAGCTTGGGTAGGAGGAAACGGCTTTTTTTTTGTAATTATATAGAGATTTTGTCAAGTTATAGTGTTGTCTTTAATTGAGACGGTTGAAATTATGGAATTCGAAGATGAACAACACGAGGAGCCTGATTGCCCAAAAGAGCAAATCAAATTGCAATCGATTGACAAATTTAAACTTGGTGTAAGGGCATTCACAACGGAGAAACTTAATTTATGTTTTTTATTATTCTTTTCTATTTTCTTTTTATGCCTCATCATTTTAAGAACTAGATTCTATATTTTTCACAATGGAGAAATTCCATTTAGGTTTCTTTATACGTCATGATTACATCATAAATTGGTGAATTGTGTGGACCTATAACACCCACTATTAAAATTTTAATTTTAAAAAATCCAAAAAAATTAATTTTGTGTAAGAAAAATAGGTTTCTCGTGCAAGAACTTGCACAAGAATCAAGTAGGGTTTCTCTTACACAATTCTGAAATTTATTTTCTTTTTTACTTTATTAAATTACATAAGAAACTCAAGGTTTCTCCATTGTGGATGACCTAATAATTTCTTAAAAATACAGGAGTATATTGGTCATTGAATAGTTTTTGCAAGAAAATTTAATCGAGTAAAAAAACCGGTGGCTTTTGGTTAAGGAAGTGAAATTCTCTTTATTTTAATTTTTAAAATAATAAGAGGTGTCTCCGCGTAGAATTTGCCATCTAAGAGGTGGTTTTAAACAAAAATCTCGCTTTTGTTAATTAGATAAAATTTTATAAGGATGATGTTTGATAGGTAACCAAAGACTTAGCCATGAAATTGAAAATAAACTTTGGATCTAGGATAACTCTAGAATTTCTCTTAGACTCGGACCCATAGCTGATAATAGAACTAGAATAAATATTGTGTGTTTCCTACTTGCACGAGCCCATATCCTTGCTCGGATAAAGGACTCGTAGTTTGTTCAAAGTCTTGGTTTTCTCGTGAGTGTTAGGGAATAGGTATAGGCCCTACCAAATCAATTTATAATAGGTTGGTTCAGCTCTCTTGTTTCCAACAACGGCTAATCCGATCTTGGCTTATACTAACACTTCTTTCGCTCTCCATCCTTCGGACGTGGAAGAAAGGGCACTTATATACAGTGGCGGAGCCAGAAAATATTTCAAGGGAGAGCGACACGACTTTAGTAAAAAATCAACTAAATGTATATAATAAATTATTATTACTGATAAATAGCGTACAAATTATAGTAGAAATTTAATGCAACTTATAAACTAAGCTCAAAACCCCAGTCATTAGTTTATATATATAATTTGAGTATATTTATTTTTATGCTCAAGTTTTCTTATTCATATGTTATTACATATCAAAATAAATAATGAAAAAACGTTATATTTTACAATTAAAACGACTGAACTTAATTTTTATTAATATATATGAGCCCACTATTCTTTTTAATGTTTTTTTATAAGAAATATATTAAGTTTATTTCTAATAGAAATTGTTTTCTTGTATGTCTCTTAGAAATCGTAAAAATGAACGAATATAAATCCATTATAACAAACAATAATCTAAAATCAAAATATCTTACAAAAGGTTCATGTAATAAACATTTCAATAAAAATAAATAAATGAGAATACATCTTAGTCCTTGGATGAAGATGATCTAAAGGCTAAGAGAATGCAAAGTGGTAAATGACATGGATCATGTGCCACCACTTGGCAAAAACCGGATCGTCGTCGGACCAACAAGCCACTGTCAAACGCCATAACATCAAAGGATCATCAGACCACCGCCATTTTATATGATTCGAATCTACGAACATTTGATTTTAATCGAAACGTACTCAAATGCTCATTAAATTGTACTTAAATGTTTATGAAGATATGCTTAAATGTTTACAATGATGTATCAAAATATACTACACTTAAAAGTTCATCAAAAAGTGTTTAAATGTTCATCAAGACGTATACAAATGTTCTTAGAAAGAACTAAAATGTTCATCAAGATGTATTTATCACAATAAAATTTGTTAGATTTAAATTTTGATTAATAGATTTAAACATTAAAAAAAGCAAATATATAAGATAGATACATACAAAAGGAAATAAAAGATAAACCGCCTCTCGTTATATAAAGGGAAAACTTGGGAAACAAGAAAGTATGCGACGTTACGCCTATATAATTCCCAAACTTGGGAAAACTTGATAAATCAGGCTTTAGTTTGTAATGAACAAATTTTGTTGATGACTTGACAGTTAGTTGATTGACATGTGGATACATAGATAAATTTACAGATTACAGAGATATATTTTATGTCCATAAACAAGCCATCAAGTTGAGGAGAATATTTTTAGATTTTGGAATAATTGATTTGTGATTTCTTGTATCATGAAATATATACTTGTGATATTATTTCGTAGAACAAACGCTAAGAAATACTCATGTATTGATGTTGAATGCTCAAAAAAACCAGAAAGAGAGGAGAATTAGTTGGAGTTGCAAATGCTCTCCCTGATTTGCATCTAATGGCTCAAGAAATACTCATGTATTGATATTTTGACCAAGGTGCTTCCTTCTGCTCAGCATCGAGAGTTGTTGTCCAAGCTGGGCATGTCTCTTTCCTCCCCTGCTCCAGCTTGCGGGGGATGATATCACCCTCGTCTGACTTACGCCCCAAGGCTGCACCAGATTAGTCTTCTCTGAAGAATAATCTTATTTTATTCATTTACCGCTTTCATATAAAAGGGCTTCGTGTATTGTAATAAGAAGCTAAGCTTCACAATACTCATTCAGCAATCCGATATGCTCTCGAATAAGCAACCATAATTGGTTGCACCAAACCCTCGCTTCTCCTCTTCTCTCCCACTCAATCTCTTCAATTCGCAATCTCTGCTCACCTTAGGTTGTTCGATCCTCAATTGTAATACACTGTGCAGTTTGCGAGGAGGTGTTCGAGGTTGGAGATGAGGCTCATGACATGCCTTGCAATCACATCTACCACGCCCACTCCATTCTCCCACGGCTCTCGCCGCGCAATTCCTGCCCCGTCTGCCCCTACCACCTTCCTGCGGAACCGGACACCGTCCACAAAGACTTCGTCAGGCTCACATTTTGGCGCCTCCCTTGGTTTCAGATCGACTAGGAGCAGTGAACAACAAACTACTCTTGCACTGAGCATCCTCTTCTTACTGATTAATTTTGAAAGATTTGTTTCAATTTGCTTTCTTTATGGAGAAAGACGCATCTTGGTTGTTAATTGCACGTTTGATCTCTTGTTAATATTTGTTTTTTTATTCCATGTTGATGCTTTTACATAGATCCTTCATCACTTGACAATGGCATGGGACTTAAGATGAAAGTCCCGTAGAAATAAAAAGTATTTCCAGGAGAAATAAAGTAGATATTCCGAGGCCGTGATCCCTACCATGGACCAGGTTTTCAATTTTACCTGTCCCTAATTAACAAGTATTCATCTAAATTGTTGTACATGTGTTTTCCATGTACACTACAGATAGTTAGAAAGAGGGGTGTGTATGAATCATATAGTTATAGTGCTATAAAATGTAAAGGAAATCATTCCTTGAACATTCATTTGCTCAGAGTAGACCTGGCCAAACTAGGGCCGGCCCGCCCGACCCTTCCAGCCCGTCCTAAAATTTGGGAGGATACGGGTAGGGGATTTTACCCACAAGGGTCGGCCCTGCCCGACCCTTGTTTAAAGTGGGAGGATATGGTATCGGAGTAGGGCCCTGAGGGCCGGCCCTACCCGGCCCATATTATATATATATATATGATGAAGATGGATCAGATGCGAGTACTATTACCACGGCATAATTTTTTTTATTATGTGTTTTTGGATTTTTTTTGTTGAATTTGGTTATGAGGATTGTTATGTAAGCATGCATTTTGGATTTTTTTGGTTTTTAGCATGCGTTTTTTGCTGGTGAATTGCTTGTAAGCACTAAACTGGTTTTGAATGTTTTAGTAACACGGTTTAGTACGGTTTTTGATATTTAATTTCTCTGTGTATGTAGTTGAGGGCCGCCCTGAGGGCCCTAATGGGAGGATATGGGTAGCGGAATTGTCCCATTTTAAATGGAAGGGTTTGGCCCGGCCCTGGTAAATGGGTAGAATTTGGAATTAGGCCCTGCCCTAGCCCGGCCCAAGCCCTAGTTTGGCCAGGTCTAGCTCAGAGTCTTCTTATCTCACTTCCTTGATGTTAATTATACTCCGTTATAGGTTTTTACAGTGACCTATAACATCGATATGATAACGAATTTCTTGACATGCAAATGTAGATGTTAGATAAATAATATTAGTATTATCTTTGTAATCTACTTCCTAGAATATCTCAACAACTGTATCATGTAACCTCCTATATATTCTTACTCAATAGAATGGCAACCCATATGGGATTTTACCAAACCTACATGGTATCAGCAGCCTTAAAATACATAGTTTCTATTTAACGTCCATCCTTTTTGCTATTTACCGCCCAGGTCATCCGTGCGTCACGCATGGATTTAATCCGTGCGTGACGCACGGATTGCACATTCCAGAAAACGCACGGATTGTATCCATGCGTGACGCACGGATTGTATCCATGCGTGACGCACGGATACAATCCATGCGTGACGCACGGATACAATCCATTCATGACGCATGGATACAATCCGTACGTCATGCATGGATTTGCATATATGAATCTAGGGATAATTCAATGTATTTCTAGTTAAGTGTGCAAAGAAACACATTTTTAGTGTCTTTTTAAAGGCGATAAAGGCCAATTCGACAAAAACGTCATCGAAACTTTATCGAAATGGAATGAAACTTTGTTTCAATCCTTATAATGTCTATTTGATCTTGTGTGTAACTTGAAATTCAAATTTATACCTTTGTAAGTGAAACATAGTTTGAAAACCGAACGAGGTCGCAATATGTATGGTTTTACACCATACGTGACGCATGGATTTTCATATGTTTTTTTGTTGCTTATATGATCCATGTCAATGTATTCAATGTATTTTTAGTTATGTCACACAAAATAATTCATGTTCCGTGTTGTTTTTAAAGGCTTTAAAACCACAATTCGCCATAACGTCGTCGAAACATCATCGGAATGAAATGAAACTTGTTTACAATGCCTATTAGAGATATTTAACCATGTCCGTAACTTTACATCAAAACCTTTTGCTTTTAGAGTAACACGCTCTTTGTAAAACATCAAACTACTCACCACAAGCTTAACTTGTTGCAATATATATGGTCGTAACATTGATGTTCACGTATGTTTGAAAACTTTATACACAAATGTGTTATAAGGCATATAAAGTCCCAATAATGTCTCACACATACAAAACGGGATTCAAAACTATGCCAAAACGCTAAAACCACTAAAAACGGCTTAAATGGACTTAAGGCGGTTTTTGGCGAAACGACACACGAACGATGTCCGAATGTAATGGAACTTGTTTTCGTTGGCTATTATGGATATTTAACCATGTGGGTAACTCTCAATCACAATTTCTAACTTTTAAAGTACCGCCTCCTTTGTAAAAAACATACTAGTCGTAACTCTCTAACTTGTCGCAATATGTATATTCTACAACATTGACGGTGATTATTGTTGAAAATACTATACAACTTACTCTTATTAGGGATATTCAGTAGAAAAGAGGTCTCGCTCACACGAAATGAGGCACGTAAACGCTAAAACCACTAAAAACGCCTTAAATGGACTTAAGGCGGTTTTTGGCGAAACGACACTCAAACGATGTCCGAATGTAATGAAACTTGTTTTCAATGCCTATTAGGGATATTTAACCATGTGGGTAACTCCCAATAACAACTATTAACTTGTAAAGTAGCATATCCTTTGTTTGGACTTCTTACGTGGCCTAAATGTCCAACCTTTGACAATATGTAATTTTATTTTGATTGGAAATCATGCACACATCAGTGTTACTAAGAATCAAAGGGATCATGTGTCATTTTGTGCGTCACGCATGGAAGAAAACCCTGCGTCATGCACGGTTTATATCCACGCGTGACGCGGGGATTAGATCCATGCGTCACGCATGGACATATTCAATGTATTGAATGCATTTGTAGTTAAGTGTGCAAAATAACACATTTTTAGTGTCTTTTTTAAGACGATAAAACCCAATTCGGCAAAAACGTCGTCGAAACTTCATCAGAATGGAATGAAACTTGGTTTCAATGCCTATTAGAGATATTTTACCATGTGTGTAACTTCAAATCAAGATTTCTTCATTTTAAAGTGAAACCTAGTTTGAAAGTGAAACGAGTCGACATGTTTTAAAATACGAACAAAATAGACACTCTTAAGAAAAACAAGTAGTTCTTGCAACACAATAAGGTTCAACACTTCAAAGGTGCAACACAATAAGGTTCAACATAATAAGTAGTTCTAAACAAACAACATTCAAACGAACAAGCAAACAAAGAAAGTCGATAAATTTTCAAAAGCAAGATCTAACGACGAGGGTTGAACGGCCTGAAGAGGTTCCTGTATTCTCGTGCGGTCATCCTTGGTCTAGTGGATGGTTCCCCTCTCTCCCTTTGACGTTCTTGTCTCTCCCGTTCACGTCGCTCACGTTCTTGTCTCTCCCGTTCACGTCGCTCACGTTCTTGTCTCTCCCGTTCACGTCTCTCCCGTTCAAGCATATCAAAGTTGTCTGCCATGCTAGACGCCGTACTAATATCGGAAATATCAGATTCTTGATCGGAATAGGACATCTGTATAATCACAAACATAACCAAATTATAGTTACATACTCAATTAACTTCTGCATAGTCTTGATGTTGAATGTGGCAATTCCACGCGTGACGCATGGCCACTAACCATGTGTCACGCATGGTTATAACCCATGCGTCACGCATGGAATTGCCACTTCCAGAACTTCAGTACTGCTTTCGAATCTATTCTCAAACCCTAATCTCAACATTGTTTCTGAAATTCAACAGTTTGTCAATAATTTTATTAAAACCATACCATATCAAATTTCAACACCCTCATTTATAACCCTAATTCACAAAACCCAAATTCAGTATCAAAATCCTAATTACACTATCTACACATGAAAATATCAAATTCAACAAGAAACTATCAACAAAGTACACAATCCATTCATATATTACAAGTTTAATCTCTTCTAATCAAAGTATAACATACACATTGGATCTACATATGTAAATATTATCAAAACAACATCAAAACCTCATATATACATCAATATCTTATCATAACAATGAAATATTAATTTGCACATACCTTTATATCCAAAGAGTTGTTGAAAATTGTTGATTTTGGGGTAAATCCGTGCGTTTGTGCTGCTGCTGCGCCGTGAAGAGAATGAGGAAGAGGACAAAATGGTAGGGTTTCGATGTTGAGCCTTTTATAGGCAAAAAATTCCATGCGTCACGTATGGATTTCAATGTATATGTTTTTTCTTATGTAATCAATTTCAATGTATTCAATGTATTTGTAGTTATGTCACGCAAAATAATTCATTTGTCGTGTTGTTTTTAACGGCTTTAAAACCACAATTCGCATAACGTCGTCGAAACTTCATCGGAATGGAATGAAACTTGTTTACAATGCCTATTAGAGATATTTAACCATGTCGGTAACTTTGCATCAAAACCTTTTGCTTTTAGAGTAACACCCTCTTTGTAAAACATCAAACTACTCATCACAAGCTTAACTTGTTGCATTATATATGGTCGCAACATTGATGTTTTTGTATGTTTGAAAAATTTATACACAATTGTGTTATAAGACATATAAAGTCCCAATAAGGTCTCACACATACAAAACGGGACTCAAAACTATGCGTAAACGCTAAAAGGCCTAAAAAGGCCATAATGGACTTAAGGCCCAAATCAGCCAAACGACCCTCGAACGATGTCCGAATGGAATGAAACTTGTTTTCAATGACTAATATGGATATTTAACCATGTGGGTAACTCCCAATCACAACTTCTAACTTTTAAAGTACCCCCTCCTTTGTAAAAAACAAACTAGTCGTATTTCTCTAACTTGTCGCAATATGTATATTCTACAACATTGACGTTGATTATTGTTGAAACTACTATACAAATTACTCTTTTAGGGATATTAAGTAGCAACAAGGTCTTGCACACACGAAATGAGGCACGTAAACGCTAAAAGGCCTAAATAGGCCTTAAATGGACTTAAGGCCCAATTTGACGAAACGACACTCAAACGATGTCCGAATGGAATGAAACTTGTTTTCAATGCCTATTAGGGATATTTAACCATGTGGGTAACTCCCAATAACAACTATTAACTTGTAAAGTAGCATATCCTTTGTTTGGACTTCTTACGTGGCCTAAATGTCCAACCTTTGACAATATGTAATTTTATTTTGATTGGAAATCATGCACACATCAGTGTTACTAAGAATCAAAGGGATCATGTGCCATTTGACACGTCACGCATGGTTGCAAACCACACGTCACGCATGGTTGCAAACTACACGTCACGCATGGATGGCAACCATGCGTGACGCACGGATTTTCTTTTCAGAACTCATGCAGCAAGTACGTCTTGTCTCACCTACTGTAATAACTCCATTAATTTTTTTACTATTTCCGTAACACCTACATTAATCCCTATTATCTACCTTTCTTTCCATATTTCAAATGTCAAAACCCTTTTAACACCATTGTTGAACATTTTTGAGAGCAAAACACCATTTTTAACTATCTTCCTTTCTTTCTATATGGAGAATGAAGAGGAATGCACCAATGAAAGAGGTGGAGAAGCTCCATTTTCAAGTTACAACCTTAATAAGGTAACATTTCTTGTTCATAATAATATTTTTTAAGGTGTTGACTTGTTTTAGGGTTTGTATTAGTTAGGTTTAATGGATTTTACATGTTCAAAGTATTAGTTGTATGACTAAACATGTTGATTTGTGAATTTATGTTGATTTATGATATTTGAAATGTATTATAATATTACTTTTTAAGGTTTTGACTTGTTTTAGGGGTTTGTATTAGTTAGGTTTAATGGATTTTACATGTTCAAGGTATTAGTTGTATGGATTTATGGATTTTGACTTGTTTTGACTTGGTTTTAACTTGATTTAATGGATTTATGGATTTTATTGACTTTAGTGATTGTGATGTTTGAAATGTATTATAATGTATGCATTGTTCGTTAAGGGGGTTGAAATGTATGACTTATGGCAATTCCACACGTCACGCATGGTTCAAGACCGTGCGTCACGCATGGAATGGATCCACACGTGACGTGTGGATGTTCCATACAGAATCTTAACTGGTTTGTTATCTGTGTGTTTGTGCATAGATGAACTTTTCTGTTTTTACTGGATTAGACAAGATTACTCTTAATGACTGCCCACCTCCGTCATACCTCGACTACATACCTTCGTTTGATTTGGGCATTGATTTTACAACATGGGAGCAACCGCAATCACAGTTTGGTGATATCAACACTGGATCTTTTGGAACCGGTTACGGTTTGTCGCAATGGCCTTCGCATTTGATGAGGCCACTTTCAGACACAAGTAGCTTAAATGTGTTTCGTCCTTTGCGTACTGCACCACAATTTGATATTGAAGTTCAAGAAGAACAATATGTCTCTGTTGATTACTCAGAGTTGTTTGCAAATGACTTGGTATTCGCCTCTAGACAACAGGGAGTGAGTTGGGCCGTTAACATTGCACAAGCCAACAACTTTTGCATAGTCAATGGAAGGAGTAGAGCACCTACCGAAACAAAATCTGGAAAACTTCAGCTTATCTGTGATAGAAGACGAGTGAATTACTCAAAAGCTAAGGGAGTGAGGAAAAACATAAAGACGAAAAAATGTAGATGTTGGTTGGAATTAAAGCTTCGAGAGGAGCATAGAGGGGCTTGGAAACTTACTGTAATGTTAGGTACCCACAACCATCCTATTGGTAGTAGCTTGTTTGGGAATGCGTTTGCAGGCAGATTGACGCCTGATGAAGTGTGTACAGTAGTTGAAATGACTAGGGCTCATTGTAAACCAAATGAGATTTACACTATGCTCAACAAGTCTCCCAAGAACCTTACAAAAAAAAACAAGTTTACAATTTGATGGCCAAGACGAGGATCAAAAACAGGGAAGGAAGAACTGTTATCCAAGAGTTTTTCTACAAATGCAAACAGAGCGACTATTTCATGGAGTATAGGACAAGCAAAGATGATGCATCTATGATTGGTGATATGTTCTTTGCGTCCCCTGAATCAATGAAGCTCTTGAAATCATTTCCCTATGTACTTATAATGGACTCCACATATGCCACAATCAAGTAAGTTTTGTGTGATTATTCACCATTACATATGATTGTCCATAACATTGCAATAATATTATTTCAAATTATTTCTTTACAGGTACAAAATGCCATTTTTCGAGATTGTTGGAATCACGTCTACATGGAGGAACTTTGTAGTTTGTGGGGCATTTCTTGAGGGAGAGACTAAAGAGGATTATTTGTGGGCAATTGATAAGCGGTGTTTTACATACCGCAACTATGGATTATTAGCTAGTTTTGTATAGGATTATGTTACTTGTTCCTATGTAATCTGTATCATGGAGCTGTTCGAGAGAAGATTTACATACGAGATTCCAAGAGATGATACAAGCATTGGAAGCATTGAAGCATAAGGAAGAAGCTGCTGAAGACGAAGACGAAGACGAAGACTTGAAGAAATCAGCAATTCTGCCTCAGACAACAAGCCGCACCCGCGGGTCTCAAGCCGCGCCCGCGGGTTTCATCCTCAGACAAGGATTCGGGAAAGCTAAAACCGCACCCGCGGCTATCAAGCCGCACCCGCGGTTCTCACTTTCAGCCAAACCATTCGAGAAAGATCAAGCCGCGCCCGCGGGTCTCAAGCCGCGCCCGCGGCCCTCTGCCATCCAGAGAAGCTGAAGAAATCCAAAACCGCGCCCGCGGCTCTCAACCCGCGGGTGCGGTTCCTCGATAGAAGAATCAAATTGATGTCTTTGCCATTTGAAGTAATTTGTGTTTAATTTTGTAACTTTCCATACGTTTTTTAGGACCTTAATTGGGCTGTTACATCAGCTAATACTATATAGGTAGTGGATGATCATTCTTGATCATCTAACCTTGGTTTTGCTTAAGTTTTTGGAAGAGTTTTCACAAACTTATGAGTTGCTAAAGTTCCTTTGTTTCACTTGGCGTTTGAAGCTTTTGGATTCAACAAGTTGTGAGTTTATCCTTTCCTTTTGTCTACTCTTTGATTGTCTCAACTCTCTTGTTTGTATTGTCGATGAACTAGATTTACTTCTTTAGATTGATCACCTAAGTTAGTTGTGTCTTGTTCATATTGCTAGAGTTTGATACTTCTAGTTGAATTATCATACTTGTTGTGTAGCACAATCTATTTGCATGAACTAGTTGTGATTGTTATTAGAAAAGAGAGTTGAGTACGTGTCGAGTATCCGACTAGTTGTCCATGATATTGCATGTATCTATCTATTCCTGAATGCATTGCTACTTTGTTATTGAATTTCGATAGTTTCGAGGTTATAATCGAGTAAGGGTTATTAGGACTAGTTGGACTAATAACTATTCAAGAACAGGAATTAGAACGATCACTTGAGAACTTGACATAAGGATAAAAAGGATTTTATGATCAACTTGTTAATCTAATTGTGGATAATCGCTAAGTGGAACACTTCGCTTAATCTTGTTAAAACCAAGTTGACATTCGATACTTCGTATCAAAACCACAAAACCCCCCCTTTTTGGTTACGTTTATTGGTTAGTCATTGTGATAACTTAAGAATTTGATAAACTGATTCTCTTGGGATTCGACCCTTACTTGCGCACTATATTACTTAGTTTGCATGTTAGGATTACTTGACTTGGCACACGACAAATTCGCCTCGTCAAATTTGGCGCCGTTGCCGGGGAATCAAAGTTTCTTATTTTTAAGTTCTTATTTTGACTAACTTTTGTGTGGACTAGTGAACGGTCAACACCCGTTCTACTAAAGGAATTGACGGTTCTTCTTTTCGTTTATCAAAAAAAAAAGAGAAAAAAGAAAAGAAAAGGAATTGACGGTTCTACTTCTACCCTTCTCCATCTCAGATTTCATCTTCTACCCTTCTCCATCTCAGATTTCATTTTCTACCCCATCTACGTACCCCACAACCACACTCTCCCACCTCCCCCCCCCCTCGCCAGAAATCAGACAAAAGCAAAAACCGCACCCGCGGCTCCCAACCCGCGCCCGCGGCTTTCGCCTCTGTCGTCCATTGTTTGCTGATTTCAGTAAGTTGTTCTGACAACCGCACTCATCGTTGTTGATTTTCTTACGCCTCGGGGCGGGCTTTTGCTATTGTGCTGCTGCTGCTGCTTGGTATTTTTGTGTGCGGATTTGTGGTAGCATTTGGTTTGTGTATACATTTGATGGCTGCAGCAGGGACGTCTCGAGGCCACAAAAATGGTTTGTGGCAACAACAGGTTCAGACGGTGAACCAAAATGTTAAGAGGCTGCAGCAGTCGGTGGATGACTTACGGCTCGACATGCATGCTCGTTGGCCCGAATATCCAAACCGGGATGACCCGGATCAGTGAGCTTCTTTCTCTCTTCCTCATTATTTTTCTATATCTTACACACTGAGGGCATTGTGCACTACAAGTATGGGGGAGGGAAATTAGTTCATTGCTTATCCTAGAGTAGTTTCATTTTCTTGTTATTTCCCTTCGGTTTTTATTTTGTTGTACTTTGCATGGAATTAAAAACAGAAAAAGCCACAAAAATACGAACAAAGGCAAATGAAAATCCTGGGATGGAAAAATCCATGCAATAAGCGGGTAGTTCGGCTTGCATTAGGCTTGGCAAAAAAGGACTTGAGGGCGGTAAGGAATGGTGAGATTGAAAATGAAATGAGTGGCTAGGTGAAAACCTTTCGAGGCGCCTAGGCAAAATGAGTGAAATGAGTGTTTTAGGACAAAAATTTTTGCATGTTAACCACTATGGAAGACCAAAATTGATAAAATTCTTTCTCACCATATTGTTTGTATACTAAATGTGTTAGTAATTTGTAGTTTCTTTCTTTTTCATACTTCCTGAGATCTTTGAGTGATTATTGTAAAAGAGTAAGTTTCTTTTAGCTTACTCGGGGACGAGCAAGGTCTAAGTATGGGGGAGTTTGATAAGCGGTGTTTTACATACCGCAACTATGGATTATTAGCTAGTTTTGTATAGGATTATGTTACTTGTTCCTATGTAATCTGTATCATGGAGCTGTTCGAGAGAAGATTTACATACGAGATTCCAAGAGATGATACAAGCATTGGAAGCATTGAAGCATAAGGAAGAAGCTGCTGAAGACGAAGACGAAGACGAAGACTTGAAGAAATCAGCAATTCTGCCTCAGACAACAAGCCGCACCCGCGGGTCTCAAGCCGCGCCCGCGGGTTTCATCCTCAGACAAGGATTCGGGAAAGCTAAAACCGCACCCGCGGCTATCAAGCCGCACCCGCGGTTCTCACTTTCAGCCAAACCATTCGAGAAAGATCAAGCCGCGCCCGCGGGTCTCAAGCCGCGCCCGCGGCCCTCTGCCATCCAGAGAAGCTGAAGAAATCCAAAACCGCGCCCGCGGCTCTCAACCCGCGGGTGCGGTTCCTCGACAGAAGAATCAAATTGATGTCTTTGCCATTTGAAGTAATTTGTGTTTAATTTTGTAACTTTCCATACGTTTTTTAGGACCTTAATTGGGCTGTTACATCAGCTAATACTATATAGGTAGTGGATGATCATTCTTGATCATCTAACCTTGGTTTTGCTTAAGTTTTTGGAAGAGTTTTCACAAACTTATGAGTTGCTAAAGTTCCTTTGTTTCACTTGGCGTTTGAAGCTTTTGGATTCAACAAGTTGTGAGTTTATCCTTTCTTTTTGTCTACTCTTTGATTGTCTCAACTCTCTTGTTTGTATTGTCGATGAACTAGATTTACTTCTTTAGATTGATCACCTAAGTTAGTTGTGTCTTGTTCATATTGCTAGAGTTTGATACTTCTAGTTGAATTATCATACTTGTTGTGTAGCACAATCTATTTGCATGAACTAGTTGTGATTGTTATTAGAAAAGAGAGTTGAGTACGTGTCGAGTATCCGACTAGTTGTCCATGATATTGCATGTATCTATCTATTCCTGAATGCATTGCTACTTTGTTATTGAATTTCGATAGTTTCGAGGTTATAATCGAGTAAGGGTTATTAGGACTAGTTGGACTAATAACTATTCAAGAACAGGAATTAGAACGATCACTTGAGAACTTGACATAAGGATAAAAAGGATTTTATGATCAACTTGTTAATCTAATTGTGGATAATCGCTAAGTGGAACACTTCGCTTAATCTTGTTAAAACCAAGTTGACATTCGATACTTCGTATCAAAACCACAAAACCCCCCCCTTTTTGGTTACGTTTATTGGTTAGTCATTGTGATAACTTAAGAATTTGATAAACTGATTCTCTTGGGATTCGACCCTTACTTGCGTACTATATTACTTAGTTTGCATGTTAGGATTACTTGACTTGGCACACGACAAATTCGCCTCGTCAGCAATGCAACAACTTCAAGAGATGTATAGAAGAATTGGAGCAACGCCGACTTGCATTGTCACCGACCGTGAACAAGCTTTAATGAGTGCAACGGATCTTCTTTTTCCAAATGAAAAGTTTCTTCTATGTAGACGACATATAAGGAAAAACATAGAGGCCAAAGCTTCCCTCGAAATGAGATCGAAATTAAAGGGAAAAAACTTATCCAACGACTACTACAACTTGTTCGAGGAAACCACCGTAGAAGGATATGAAAAAAAGTTGGATACTATAGAGAGAGATTGGAACGCACATATTCCCGTACTGCAATATGTTAGAGACAGTTGGCTTGGTCCTTTCAAAGAAAGATGTGTGTCGGCATGGACGGATGACGTGTTTACTCTTGGAAGCAACACGACAAACAGGTAATTTATCTATAATTGCACTTACACAACTATATTCAGTTTTCTGTGAATTTAAACAGTTTCTGTAAACTGCACTTTTATACATCACGCGTGGATTACATCCGTGCGTGATGCACTGATTTATTCCCTGCGTCACGCACGGATTTGTTCCATGCGTCAAGCATGGATGTGCAGTTTACAGAAACAAGCACATTCCTGGTTGAACACCTTAATAAAAATGCAGAGTGGAAGGAGCGCATTCCTGTTTGAAGTCATATTTGAGTGGTGGACAAGGTAGGCTCGACACAGTGTTTGAGGAATACAGTGACATGGCACGAAACCAGCTGAAAGAGATATTGGGTTCATTTAACGAGAGCCTAACAAAGACGTATAGACTTGTTCACCAAACATCTTTGTTTGTACATTTGAAGTGCAAAGTTTCGTACAAGGCAATGGAGCTCTTGATTAAAGAATACGACAAAGGTGTACAAGGCATGTACAATCCACAATATTGCGATTGTGCAACCAAGGTCAGAGATGGGATGCTGTGTGTCCATGACCTTGCGACTTGTGTGAAGAAACAAATGCCAATTCATCCCGTGTCTTTGCATCCTTTTTGGAGTACGTTGTCTTTGGAAGAAGTGGATACACAGTGTCATCTTGAAACTAAGAAAAACGTGGCAAGACGTTTATTTGATGAATTTTATGAAGAAACATGGAACACCTTGTCACCACATGATCAAGAGAAGTGTATTGAATCTGTCAGAAAGATAGCTAAAGTGGATACACCTCTCAAAGAGCCGCCTATTTCGAAACACACCGGTGGTCGTCCCCAAGGAGCTCCTAACAAAGTGCCTAGATCTACACAAAGAAAGAAGTCAGCATGGGAATACACCGACCAAGAGATGAGGTCTAGAGCTTTGGAAGAAACACCTCCCAAGAAGCAAAGGGTTCCTAAACCCTTTGGTGCACCTCCCGCTCCACAAAAAATGTATGCGCCTTCTAAGTACATTAGAAAGATACCAATGTGCATGCGACCATATGTGGAGGGTTGGTTTGACATCAGAGCCGATGGAAACTGCGGGTTTAGATCTATTTCTATGGAAACAGGTGACCGATATTATCTTCACTCTAATGTACACTTTATCCAAAATATTCCGTCACTCAATCTGTTTTTGAGAGTCATGTAACAGGTGGGACCCAAGAGCATTGGAAGTTCATACGAGAAGAGATGATAAGAAAGGCTAAAGAGATTTGGCATTTACTTAAAGGCACGTGGATTGGTGGAGAAGTAAATCCAACATTGGAGTCCGCTATACATCAACTTACATGGGAAAGCGATTACTACCCAGCTCCAAGGGATAAGTGGCTTACCGTACCAGAAATGGCATGTTTGGTGGCTTCGGCATGTAATTGTGTCTTTGTGTGTCTAGGCGAGCAAATTAAACAGACATTCCTACCTCTTAGACTTCCGACTTGGTATGGTCAACCTAGAGCCAAGATGCAAGTTGTTTGCCTATTACTACTCACACAGGAAGAACATTTCATCCCGGTATGTTTTTTTCAATTGCTATTTACCTAGTGCATTACATGTAAATTTAATTATGCAATTCCATAAAATCTATCTCAGATTCGCCTGAAGGATGGATGTCCACTACCACCTGTTTATAATCTTTGGGAGCGTAATTGTGAAGAATCTGCTGCGGCCTTGTATGACGAAGTGTGGCAAAGATGTGGGGCTTACACCCCCCCGAAAAGAGGAGGACATCAATCGTCCAAACAAAGCATCACAATTCCAGACGATGATGAAAACGATTACTAGTTCAAGAGTTATTGTCAGTCCAGACAATGTTGTAATGTGTATTTTATTTCGAGCTTCGAATGACCTTCTAATGTTGTAAGGTTGTATCTTTTGATGCACATTTCAGTCTTTATGTGATATTTCTAGGTTACATTTCACGTGAAACAGGTGCTTTGTATCTCAAATGGAAATTCTGCATTATGTAGGAAGAATGCAATTCCATGCGTCACGTGTGGAACACATCTGTGCGTGACGCACGGATTTGTTCCACACGTGACGCATGGAATTGCATTCTTCCTACAGAATGCAGAATTTCCATTTCAGCTTTACTTGTCAAAATCAACACTTCCGAATTGTTTTATCAAAAGGAGACATATGAGTTGTCTTGTCAAAAGGAGACATGAGTTTTCTTGTCAAAAGGAGACATATGAGTTGTCTTGTCAAAAGGAGACATGAGTTTTCTTGTCAAAAGGAGACATATGAGTTGTCTTGTCAAAAGGAGACATATGAGTTGTCTTGTCAAAAGGAGACATATGAGTAGTCTTATCAAAAGGAGACATCGGAATTACAACATAAAACACATATATTACAACATAAAACAGATACGTTTCAACAAAATAAAACAGATTCATTACAGCAAAATAAAAAGACTCATTCTTTCTCTTCGTTAAAGATTTCCAGTTTCGCTGCCATAGTCCGGTTTTCCTCCAACAATTTCGTCATGACACGGAGATGATGAGGGTCATATTCAGGATCAAGAAACACCCACCTGATAGGATTATTACATTCGCATGTAATAAACCTCCGGCCATACTGGTCTGGTCTCATCTTGTCATTAGCCCTGAAAACCGTGATAGACTTCCTACACCTCTTATTTGGACACTGAATGGTGCTGCCTTCTCGTGGTATTGAAGATGATGATGAGGATGATGCCATATTGGTTTCCAATCAGTAATACAATGTAAGAAAACAAGTGAGAAAGTAAGGAATAAGATGTGGAATATGGAGCTTCAATGAAGAACTTCAAAAATCAACTTACAGGCTGATGGAGTGAAAACGAGAGATTAATGAGTGGAAATGGTATGCTGAGGGAGTCAATTTATAGGCGTAGGTTAACAATTCCATGCGTCACGCATGGAAGCAAACCGTGCGTGACGCATGGAACGCATCTGTGCGTGACGCATGGTTCGACATTTGACTAACAGAATGCAGATTTATGTCTTGTGCACCCTAAACAAATAATCCAACAAATTCAACAACGCTAACCAGAAATGAAAAGTTCAACAACGTCATAACAAACAATCCTTACGAAAAACGGACAATCCTGAAAATCTGAAAACAAACAGTTCATAAAAAACAATCGAACCCAATCCAACAAGATCACCACCGATGTTGTTGATACATAGTTGTCCACGGCTCAATATCTTGAAGGACCTCGGTTATGGCTCCATGCATTGCAGAAACATCATACGGATCAGGCAAGGTTGCATATGGTGACAAGTGATCATAGACCCTGTCAAAAACCTACAAATAAAATTAAATATTGAAATCAGCTATTTGCATAATGTTTACCTTAAATCAAACTTAAAGAAAAATCAAGATCTCAAGTTACATGAGATAAATGTAATACCTGCTGTGCTTCCAAGCTAGCGTGTCTGCCGGGTATCAGAAATCGATGAGTGCGGGGGATGTACCACAGAAGATACTCCGGAGCTTCTTCAAAACCCGTCGCCGCAGGTGGTCCCATCTGCTCAAGGGTCGCCCTGTGGATATCCATCCCCTCCCAACTCCACGCCATTCTATCATAATTCACCACATATGACCTAGGGCTGATGAGCCTATGGGCTCTAAGGGGTGAAATTGGAGGCCTGGGAATCATCTGCACCCTACCAAACTGCCTAGGCGACCTATCGGGATGGTGGGGCTCGGTTATGTCCATGCAGCTCAACACCCCGAAAAAAAGAGCAGGAGCATAGGCAGGATCATTGAAGTCGATTTCACCATACGGGTTCCAATTAACCTAAAAACGATATCAACGTCTTGCATTACTCAAACAGTAATTTTACACCTTAAGGTCCAAAACAGAGGTAAAAAAAAATCCTCAGTTTTTTTTGCAATTCCATGCGTGACGCATGGAATTGCAAAAAAAACTGAGGCTTAAAAATGTAAATAAAATGCAACACAAATACCTGATCCGCCCTCATTGCATCTAGTTCAGCTCTGTAGTTTCGTGCTTCAGGGTCGTAATTCGGCAACGCTTCCTCTGGTAGAAACCGAAACGCATAAGGATGATCAACTGACCAACCAGGATTACGCCGAACACCAGCTGCTAAGGATGGGATGTATGTGTATATCCAACCCTACCATTTAAAAAATATAGTTAGCATTAAAACCATAGAAATAAGTTATGATTGCTAAAAAATGTAGTTCCTAAATAATTAAAAACTTACTTGAAGGAGAGTGAAACAAAATGAGATCAAACCACAATTTTGGCGTGTAGCTATGCCCATTTGGCGATAGAAATATGCTAGCGCCGCAGATCCCCAAGACATACTTCTTGCCTCTTCAACACTCCCTAGAAATGCACCAAATCTCACCGGGAGCTTATGTTGTGACTTGTCAGTGAAGATTGTGGAAGCCAACAAGTGGAATATATATCCCATTCCATGAACTACGGGATCATTAAGGCCCTCAATGTGCGCCTTAAACTCTTTTGCTCTAATCCAGTAACTATCGAGCTGTTCATTTTGAAGATGAAAATTTTGTCGTCCCTTTTCACCAAAATAGTTCTTGTTGGTAGTTCTCCCGACTGAAGCGGTGGGGTCGGTCACCATAGGTTTCCCCTGAATAGGAAGCAACATCAGCTTCTTGATGTCGAGCAACGTCACTGTCATCTCACCAAATGGCATGTGGAAGCTGTTTGTTTCAGGATGCCACCTTTCTATAAAGGCGCAGATGAGCGGATAATCAATCACATCGTACATCAATACCCTGAGATGAGTCAGCTCCGTTGCAACTGCGTGATTACCCCATGGCAAGTCAGAATTAAGTTCCCAATCTTTCAGCTGCGATTGTCTAGTCTGGTAAGGGAGTACGCCTCTATCCTGTAAATTGATTACGTAACACAAATAATTTCAATAACGCATACATTTTTTCCACAAACTGCAGAAACTTGACATTCTGTGTAATGCAATTCCATGCGTGACGCATGGAACAGAAGCATGCGTGACGCATGGACATGAACCATGCGTCACGCATGGAATTGCATTACACAGAATGCAAAGAAACCAGTTTCTGCATTCTGTGTAATGTACAACTCACCATTTAATCTCTTCTGTGGTACAATTCAAACCCTACCATTTAATATCACAACACATTTACAATTCATAAATAAAAATAAACATACTTTATCTTTCATATAATCAAATAATGAACTGAACGTAATTTTTTCATTGTTTTCAACCATTTTCCTAACATTAAATTAGTTATGATAAATATTGAATCTATAAACGAAATTCTAATTACATACCTTTCCTTTTTGCACAAAAAAGGCTGTATGAGCTTCAAAGCTTATGAGTAGCTCCGGAATTTGTGGACCTCCAGGAGTACCCCCCTCTAACTGAGGGACGTATATGTTTCTGACCGGAGGTTGTCGTCGTCGTCGTCGTCTTCTGGGTTGTTCCTCTCGCTCCTCTTGCTCTTACGCTTCTTCATGTTCTTCATGAACATTCTCATATGTCCGATCCTCTTCCTGACCCTGTTCCTCATGCTCATGCTCCTGCTCATAATCAGAATCAGAATCAGCATTTGCACCCCCAGCTGATGGCCCTGCACTGCTACAAGCAACCAGTGCGTACTGGTCATCACCCGTCTGAGGGTTCCGAAAGTTATGAGAACCAGTAGCTTGTCTCATCATCTCCACAAATGATGGCTCTTGTTGTGGATAGCCCGGATAGCCTGGAAACTGTGTTTGTTGTGGAAACAGTGTTTGATGTGGGATCAGAATGGGGGTGCCAGGAAAGTAATGAGGGGAACCCTGGGGATCGAAACTTGCAGCAGACAAAGCTAGCTGCTGATGGTGCTGTTGTTGTTGATGCTGTTGTTGTTGATGCTGTTGTTGTTCCTCTTGTATTTGTTGTTGTTGCATCTCACCAGAAAACTCTAAACGACGAGGAGGCGATTCTTGTCTATTGTTCTTCTTCCTTGGTTTTGGAACTATGGGATCTTTTTTCTTCAGTTCTCTGTTTCTTTGACGAGTATCGCGTCCAGGTCGACGACCACCATCCATATCTGCATCATAGAATGTGCAATTCCACAAAATTAATCAGTTTACTGAATTTAATCAGCATATCATCAAAAACTCAATCAGTATATCATCAAATCCAATCTGTAACTGCAGAACACAATTTATGGATTGTGCAATTCCATGCGTCATGCATGGCTTCCATCCATGCGTGACGCATGGCTTAATTCCATGCGTGACGCATGGAATTGCACATTCCAAAAATTGCTCGTCAACAGATTTTCCATGTTTCAAACCCTAATCTCAACAGTTTTTCCAAAATTCTAACAGTTTTTCAATAATTTCATTAAAACCATACCAAATTTCAACAACCTAATTCATAACCCTAATTCACAAAACCCTAATTCAATATCAAAACCCTAATAAACTATATACACATCAAAATATGAAATTGGTAAATAAATTATCAACAAAGTACACAATCCATTCATATATTACAAGTTTAATCATTTCTAAACAACTAATTAACATACACATTGGATTTTGGAGTAAATATCATCAAAACAACATGAAAACCTCATATATACATCAATACCATACCATAACAATGAAATCTTAATGTTTACATACCTTATATGCAAAAAAGATGATGAGAAAGATGGATTTTGGGGTAAAATGGTGCGTTATGGATTGCAGCCGCCGTAAGTGAAGTAGGAGATGGTGACAAAATGGTAGGGTTTGATGTTTTTGGCTTTTATAGGTAAAAAAATCCATGCGTCACGCATGGATTGTTTCCATGCGTCACGCATGGTTTTGTTCTGTGCGTGGCGTGTGGATTAAAACCATGCATCACGCACGGATTTAATCCATGCGTGACGCACGGATGACCTGGGCGGTAAATAGCAAAAAGGATGGGCGTTAAATAGTAAAAATATCCTCCCCAAATCTTTTCTTTCTCTCAACTCGTCCCTTCCTTAACAATGGCTACATCCCCCCACAATCACCCTGCATTTCATGTTGCCTCAATCCGCACTCATGTCCCTGTTAACCTAGAGTCAAAAACCCCAAACTATAACATTTGGAGAGAAGTTTTCCTTGTCAACCTAGGCAAGTTGGGTCTCAAACACCACGTCGATGGCACCCCACCTCTTTCCCCTCTCACCGACGAGTGGAATCGCCTTGATTTCATTGTCGTCTCTTGGCTATACAATTCGGTGGAACCAGAAATCCTTAAAAATGTCATGAAAGTGGATTCCCCTACAACAGTCATATGGAACAACATTGAGAACCTGTTCAGAGACAATAAGAAATCTCGCGCAATCCAATTAGAGGCGCAGTTTCGGGGCTTAACTCAAGGCTCCATGTCCATCCATGCTTATTGTCAGGAACTCAAATCTCTGGCCGATGGACTCGCTGATGTCGGACAGCCCATCACCAATGAAACGATGGTTCTTCAAACCATTTGAGGCCTTCACGATGATTTCACGACCCTAGCTGCAATCATCCCACATCAAATGTCGTTCCCCTCTTTTCAACAAGCCAGGTCCATGCTCATTCTCGAGGAAACTCGCCGTGCGAACAACAAAGCTGCACAATCGTCGGCTACTGCACTTCTCAACACTTCTGCCCCGCCAACAGATCTGCGCCCACCTGTAGCAGCACCTCCTCACTAGCAACCACAACAACAAAATTTCTATCGTGGTGGGGGACGCGGACCGCGACGAGGACGTGGTTGCGGCCGCTATTCAGGCGGTCGTTCTTACCCTCAACCATGGCAGGTTGTTCATCCCTGGCAGCAGAATTGGTACCCACAATATCAGACCTGGAATCAGGCCCAAAACCCTGGTCTTTTAGGGCCTCGCCCCGCCAACAATCAGTTTCAACAGCAGCCTGCACAGAATTTCTATGTTGGACCGCCTCCTGCGTGGGATCCAACAGCTTTAATCCACTCTCTTGACCAACAAGTACGCCCCTCTGCTCCTGACAACAACTGGTATATGGATACAGGAGCGTCTTCCCACATGGCGACAGGTTCAGGTATCCTACAATCTGTTTTTAATAATGCTTTAAATTCTTCTCACCAAGTCATAGTATGAAATGGACAAACCATCCCAGTCCAACAAACCGGCCATCATAAACTCTCCTCTCAAACTTGTCCACTTAATCTCTCAAATGTGCTAGTAACTCCTACTTTAATCAAGAATCTCATATTTGTTTGTCGCCTAACAACTGAAAATTCTTGTACTATTGAATTTGATCCTTTTGGTTTTTCTATGAAGGATTACCTAACCAAGAAAGAGATCCATCGCTCCAATAGCAACGGTGACCTGTATCCGTTCCTTGAGGCTTCCATATGCCACAAAGCCCTTGCGGCCTCAAATAAACAGACTTCAGAAGTCTGGCATCAACGTCTCGGTCATGCATGACCCATCTTTATGTCATGCATGTCAGTTAGGAAAGCACGTTCGCTTACCTTTTGTTTCATCTACTTCTCATTGTAGTGCAACATTTCAAATAATTCATTCAGATTTATGGACATCACCCATAACAAGTATATCTGGTTTCAAATATTATCTTGTTCTTCTAGATGATTTCTCACATTATATATGGGTTTATCCTCTCAAAACAAAGTGTGATACAATTCACAAATTCAAAGAGTTCCACACTCTAGTTCAAACCCAATTCAACCTCCCCATTAAAAATCTCCAATGTGATAACGGAAAAGAATTTAATAATTCTGACTTTCACAATTTCTTTGTTAAACACGAGATTCAGTTTAGATTTTCTTGCCCATACACATCCCAACAAAATGGAAAAGCAGAGCATGCCCTGTGAACAATCAACAATATCGTTCGCTCACTTCTTTTCCAAGCCTCGCTTCCTTCTCAATATTGGGTTGAATCATTAAATACAGCTATACATCTCTTAAATCGAATTCCCTCAAAAACAATTCACAACCGCACTCCTTACTTAATCCTGTTTGGTCGAAATCCCGATTACAAACACCTTCGTGTCTTCGGTTGTGAATGTTATCCAAATCTCTCTGCCACAGCCCCACACAAATTAGCCCCTCATTCCACTAAATGCGTTTTTCTTGGGTATCCATTAGATCATGCGGGTTATCGTTTCTTGGATTTGTCAACAAACAAGATTCTCATCAGTAGGCATGTAGTGTTCAATGAACTAATATTTTCGTTTCAACAGCATAATACGGAACAAACCACAAGAGAATATGACTTTCTTGATTTTGTTACAAAAAATCCCACCTACCAAATAAATTCGGGCCCCACCTAACAACCCATTCCAATCCCTAGCCCTATAACTTCGCAATCTGATGCGTTTAATACCCCACAAAACATGCCCTCAGTGGAACTCATAGGCTCACCACCTCCCACAACAACAACCCACTCAACACAAAGCCCAATCACCATAAGTCCATCGCCCTCAAACCCGCATGACCCAATCACAAGACCACCATCCCACCAAATGGTCACAAGAGGCAAAGACGACATCACAAAACCTAACCCGAAATACATTCTCACAGCCACCATCGTCCCAATTCCCAAAACCTACAAAACAACACTTCAAAATCCTCTATGGCTATCAGCTATGAAAGAAGAATTCAATGCATTAATTAAAAATAGCACTTGGGATCTTGTTCCTTGTCCTGCTTCTGCTAATATTGTTTCAGGAAAATGGATCTTTCGCCACAAGTTGAATTCTGATGGCACTTTGGCTAGATACAAGGCCCGATGGGTAGCGAGGGGGTACTCACAACAACCAGGCATTGACTTTGATGAAACTTTCAGTCATGTAGTAAAACCGCAAACAATCAAAACTGTACTCAACATCGCCCTATCTCGAGACTGGCCAGTAAATCAACTTGATGTGAAAAATGCATTCCTGCACGGTGAATTAAGTGAGACTGTCTATTGTCAACAACCACCTGGATTCATAGATCCTGCCCATCCTACTCATGTGTGTAAGCTTCAAAAGGCTCTTTACAAACTCAAACAAGCACCTAGAGCATGGTCCTAAAGATTTGCTACCGCTCTCATTCGACTTGGCTTCAGAAATTGCAAGTCTGACTCCTCATTATTTGTGTATCGACGAGGCTCCGAAGCAACATTTTTACTGGTCTACGTGGACGATATTATATTAACAGCCTCGTCTCATTCACTACTGAACAGAATTGTCACCGCCCTCAGTGCAGCGTTCTCAATGACAAATCTTGGCCCACTGAAGTATTCAGAATCTTGAGAAACAGATAGGGCAGATTGCCCAAGCTGTGGGCAACTTAGAAGCTAGAGATTCAGGAAGCTACCATCTCAAACGGTAGTAAACCCGAGAGAAAGTGTCAGTGCTGTGACATTGAGAAGTGGAAAACTATTGGTTAAGGAATCTAATGCTGAAAAGGGCAAACAGAAGCAACATCCTGAGACAGAAACTCCAGAAGACCGATCGCGATCGCCAAATATTTGTGGCGATCGCGGGAACATTACAAAGAGCAAGCAGAATCTGGCCGAGAAGGAGCCGCGATCGTCACATATCATTGGCGATCGCCATATTTCAACAGAAGCTGAAGGGTCGCGACCGCGATCGCCGTCCATTGATGGTGATCGCCATGAGTCATCTGAGCCGGTTCACAATTATGTTCACCCCAACTTTCCTCCTCTATTCTCACATAAGCCTGTGGCTCCTTTTCCCGAGGCATTGAAGGACACTCGAAGGCCAGAGAACGATAAAGAAATTTTCGAAACCTTCAGTAAGTGCGAGGTAAACATCCCTTTACTTAAACTTGTCAAGAGTATTCCTAGATTTGCAAAATTTTTGAAAGAAGTTTGCACAATTAAAAGGAATCAAAAACTCAAGGGAAGACAAAAGGTTAAAGTTAGTGAACAAGTTTCTGCTGTGTTCCAAAGACGTATGCCTAAGAAATGTGGGGACCTAGGCATGTTTAGCATTCCATGTGTGATTGGTGAAACTAAATTCGAAAAAGCTATTCTAGATTTAGGAGCATCAATCAATGTTTTGCCTTTTTCTCTGTATGAATCACTAGGTTTAGGACCATTGCATGAAACAGGAATTGTTGTTCAACTTGCTGATAGATCTAATGTGTACCTGAAAGGGGTGGTTGAAGATGTTCTTGTTATGGTTGGTGACTTGATTTTTCCTGCTGATTTCTTTGTTTTGGATATGGAGCATGACAAGCATGCAACACCTATTTTGCTAGGTAGGCCTTTTATGAAAACTGCTCAAACTAAGATTGATGTGAACAGTGGGACGCTGACAATGGAATTTGATGGGGGAGAAGGTTGAATACAATATTTATGATGCTATGAAACACCCCATTGATGACCATTCTTTATGTTCTATTGATGTGATTGAGCCTATTGTGCAAGATGTGTTTGATGTTACTTGTTGTGATGAGCTGAAATCGATCATTGAGAATGATGTGGAGGATCCACATGCATATATGTCTCTATCCACTAACATGCAGGTAGTCTTGGCACAATTGAACGCTGAAGGTAAGCCTCCCTACACTTATGTGGGCAATGGCCCCTTAGAACTAATAGTACCGAGCGAGAAGCTCCTACCATCTATTGTGCAGGCACCAGAAGTTGAATTGAAGGAGCTGCCCAAACATTTGAAGTATGCTTTTCTTGGAAAAGGTAAAACATTACCGATTATTATTTCAAGCCATCTTTCCAAGGAGCAAGAGGAGAAATTAGTGGCAGTGCTTGAAGAGCATAAGGTAGCTTTGGGATGGACCATTGCAGACATCAAAGGGATTAGTCCCTCGACATGTATGCATAGGATTTTGCTAGAAGGGGATCCCAAACCATCCAGACAACCCCAGAGGCGGCTCAATCCACCAATGACTGAAGTGGTGAAGAAGGAGGTGCTGAAACTCCTGCAGGCAGGTATGATTTTTCCTATCTCTGACAGTCAATGGGTTAGTCCTACACAATGTGTCCCGAAGAAGGGTGGTATTCAGGTTGTAGAGAATCAACAAGGAGAGTTGGTTCCTACCAGGTTACAAACAGGTTGGCGAGTTTGCATTGATTACCGTAAGCTGAATGCGGTAACTAGAAAGGATCACTTTCCTTTACCATTTATTGATCAAATGCTTGAGCGACTTGCTGGTCGCCCTTTCTATTGCTTTTTGGATGGATACTCAGGTTATTTTCAGATTGCCATAGCTCCAGAGGATCAAGAGAAAACGACATTTACATGCCCTTTTGGTACTTTTGCATACCGCGGGATGCCATTTGGGTTGTGTAACGCACCCGGTACGTTCCAAAGGTGTATGGTGAGTATTTTTTCTTAGTATGTGGAAAATTTCATTGAGGTTTTTATGGATGATTTCACAGTTCATGGTGATAGTTTTGATGCATGCTTAAACCATTTGACACTAGTGCTTAAAAGATGTGTAGAAACTAACTTGGTTCTTAATTCTGAAAAGTGTCATTTCATGGTTGAGCAAGGTATTGTGTTAGGGCATATTGTGTCAGCTAGGGGTATTGAGGTCGATAAGGCGAAGATTGATGTAATTCAATCTTTTCCTTATCCTACTAATGTGCGGGAAGTTCGTTCTTTTCTAGGCCATGCAGGTTTCTATCGCAGGTTTATTAATGACTTTTCAAAGACCTCATCACCACTATGTGAGCTGCTGAAAAAGGAGGTTGATTTTGAGCTTAATGACGAGTGCAAGAAGGCGTTTGATGAGTTGAAAACTCGTTTGACAAGTGCACCAATTATTCAGGCGCCAGATTGGTCTCGACCTTTTGAGATCATGTGTGATGCTAGTGACTATGCAGTGGGAGCAGTTCTTGGACAAAAAGAAGCAAGAGCTTCTCATGTAATTCATTATGCTTCTATGACTTTGAACGGAGCGCAAAGGAACTACTCCACCACTGAGAAGGAGATGCTAGCAATTGTGTTTGCCTTGGAGAAATTCAGACAATATCTACTTGGTACCAAGGTAATTGTTTATACTGACCATGCAGCACTTCGTTATCTTATGACGAAGAAGGATGCCAAACCAAGATTGATTCGATGGATCTTATTGCTGAGTGAGTTTGATGTGGAAATTCGAGACAAGAAAGGTGCTGAAAATTTGGTTGCTGATCACTTGAGTAGATTAGTCAGTGCAGATGACAAGCCAGATATGCAGGAGCAAATTCAAGGAAATTTCCCCGATGACAATCTGTTCGGAGTAGCTACTGTGGCCATGACGCGATCGCTACCATCTAGTGGCGATTGCCATGATTATTCTAATGTTTACAGGAGTACTGAGTCACGACCGCGATCGCCACAGATCATTGGCGATCGCCATGCTTCCACAGAAGCTACCCTCGATTCTAGACCGCGACCGCGATCGCCATTCATTGGTGGTGATCGCCGTTGGCTCGTAGAGACTTACATTAACGTTGATCTTGAAGCTACGCTCCTCGCTCTAAAAACCTTCAAACCCTGGTACGCAAATTTAGTGAACTTTCTTGTCATAGGCGAGTTCCCCCCTAATTTTTCCAAGGCTCAAAAGGATAAGATGAAAAGCGAAGCTAGATTCTATGTGTGGGATGATCCATATCTTTGGAGACACTGTAATGATCAGGTGATTCGTCGATGCCTTCCTGATAATGAGGTACAATCTGTCTTGTCTTTCTGTCATTCTTATGCATGTGGGGGTCACTTTGGGGCAAATAGAACAGCTAGGAAAGTATTGGATGCAGGTTTGTATTGGCCACACATCTTTCGGGATGCTTATGCCTATTGCAAAACCTGTGATCAATGCCAACGAGTTGGGAACATGTCTCAAAAGAATGAGATGCCTCAAGCACCAATCATCTTTTGTGAGATTTTTGATGTTTGGGGGATTGACTTTATGGGACCTTTCCCTAGCTCATTCGGGAACTTATATATTTTGCTTGCGGTGGACTACGTTTCCAAATGGGTGGAAGCGAAGGCCACCAAGACTGATGATTCTCAAGATGTAGCAGGGTTCTTGAAAGAGAACATATTTGCTCGTTTTGGTATTCCCAAGGTTCTCATAAGTGACAGGGGTACTCACTTTTGTAACAAGACGGTGAGTGCATTGCTGAAGAAGTAGCATGTTACTCAGAGGGTCTCCACTGCCTATCATCCACAGACCAATGGACAAGCTGAGTTGTCAAACATGGAGATCAAGACCATCTTACAGAAGACAGTAGCTCCCAACAGGAAGGATTGGAGCCTAAGACTTAATGATGCATTATGGGCCTACCGCACAGCCTATAAAACTCCTATAGGTATGTCACCCTATCGATTAATTTTTGGTAAAGGTTGTCATCTTCCAGTGGAGCTTGAGCATAAAGCATTATGGGCTGTTAAGAAATGCAACATGCAAATTAGTGAAGTTGGAGAATTCAGGAAGCTATAATTGAGTGAGCTAGAGGAAGCAAGACTCGACTCCTATGACAATGTTGTCATATATAAGGAGAAGACGAAAGCTTGGCATGACAGGAACATTTTGAGAAAGAACTTCAAAACAGGTGATAAAGTTCTACTATTTCAGTCACGTCTGAAACTTTTCCCAGGTAAGCTTAAGTCTAGATGGGTAGGACCATATGTTGTTGCCCAAGTCTTTCCCCATGGAGCAGTGGATTTATATGATGGGGAGACTCATAAGGTCTTTAAGGTAAATGGGCAACGATTGAAAGCCTATCATGAAGGTTTCACCAACGAGGCCATTGATGAGCAATATTTTACTGAGCCTATTGATGAAACCTGATTGAAAGGCATGAAGTCGAGCCACGGCGTTAAATAAGGCGCTACTCGGGAGGCAACCCGAGATTTGAGTTTGTTTTTGTTTTTGTTCGGGGTAATTTTCTTGTTAGTTTTTCTATGGACAGGAGGAAAGCACTGAAGCTTAGGGTCCGCTACAGTCAGTAGCCAATCCCACTGTAAGTCTTTTCTCGTTCTAAAAAAAAAAAAATGATGACGTGGATATTCAGGATGACGTGGCGTTTACTTTGTGCTGACTGAGCGCTGACGGAATGGTGACTAGCTCATGTGGAGACGATAAATTGATAAAGCTAAAGACATGGGTTGACCAGTTATACATGTGGGCCAGCTGAAAATGTCCATGATAAACAAAAAAAAAGAGAAGCCCAATCCCAATCTCATATCATCCCATACCTACCCTCACCAATAAAATCCCAGCAGCCCCCACTATAAAATCCCCTAGCCACCCTCATCTTCTCAAACCCTAGCCACCCCAAAAATTTCCCAAGCCCCTATTCTCCCTCAAACCACCACAAAAATCAACCCATTCTCCCTCAAACCACCACAAAACCGACCTCAATCCACCGGATTCACGCAGTAGTTCGCCGGAAAGCTCCACCGCGACCGCCTCCATCTCAAGGCGCTCGCCATCTGTTGACAGAAGCTCGACTTCGGAAACCCAGCGCGACCGCAATCGCCACTGTAGCACCGTGATCGCCATTGCACTACAGAGACTGTTCGCGAAGAACTCCAGCGACCGCGATCGCCATACATCAACCGTGATCGCCATTCAGTTCTGCAACATTTATTTTGCTTCGGAAAATTTGTGAGTACAACTTCATTTCTCTCCTTTGTTATTCATTCCCTTATTATACAATGGTGAGAGGAGTCAAGAGATGTATGACTAAAAAGCAGAAAGAGGTTCGAGATTTTGTGGATTCTAAAACTGTAGTCACTACCAAGTTCTTTTGCATGCCCACTTTGCAATTGTTGGGTTTGGAAGAATGCACCTTGGAATTGCTGAGCCATGGTGGTTTAGGTGGACTTATGACCATAAATGCTCCCACTGATGAGACTTTAACACGAGACTTTATTGCTACTTTCTCATTCAGTACGGAGGAACGAAATATTGTTTTTATGCTGCAAGGTAAAGAGTATGTTCTTGGTTTTGATGATTTGAGTGTACTATTTGGAGTGACCAAGGACCCTAGTGAAGGTTGGAGTGAGCCTGATCAGAGGGCTGCAGATTTCTGGTTTCATGCTACAGGGCAGGTACTGAACCCTTCTATTACCCAGTACAATTACGAGTTCACTCATCCTTGCCTTAGGCTAGCTCACAAGGTGATAGTCATGTGTTTCTTGGGGCGTGGGGAGGTGAACAAGGTCTCTGCTCAGGATTTACAGTTTTTATGGAGCCTCACACCTGAATGTGGGACCGTTCCAGATTGGATCCTGCTTTTTTGCCATAGTGTGGCCAAATACAGGAAGATGGGCAAGAAGGTGGGCAAGATAAGTATGGGAGGAATGGTCACTCTCATTGCCCGACTCTGTTTAGGAGATGATGCTATCCCTAGTGGTAGCAGCAACTCCAACTATGTTTATGATGTTCCAGGGCTGAGGCGTGCACTGCTTCTAGATGTGCGCCGGGATATTTATACGTGGTTGTCCAAGCATGAGGGCACACACAAGATGCGTCTACCTAGATTCATTCCCTTTGGTCCTCTTGCAAGGGATTTTCGACTATTGCCTGATGGTGTTGAGGCTGAGGAGTCTGACGAGGAGGCGGAGATGGAAGTTGACATGGGAGGTCATGATGGTGCTCCGGGGGCAGATCAGGGCGGTCCTCAGGCTGCTGCCCCGGGATTTGATTATGAGCGGATGTACAGTTTGATGGAGAGTATGTCTCTTCAGCAACAGGCATTCGGGACACAGCTAGCTGAGGTGAGCCGAACAGTGAGCAGCTATGACAGTCGGTTCATCAACATTGAGCAGACCATGCAGACGTTGCAACAGAGGCAAGAGGAGTTCTTTAGGGGTGCAAACCCCTATTATCCACACCATCCACCACCATCACCACAGTGAGTATTATCCTTACTTCCCCATTTACATTTGTATGTCCTTTATTTTCCATTGAGGACAATGTCTCATTCAAGTATGGGGGAGGGGATGATATGAGTAGTTGTACATATTTACTTTCCTAGCATTTCATTTCGCATGTTATAAATCAAAAATTCAAAAAAAAATTAAAAAATAGAAAAAGCCAAAAATATTGAGAAAAAGGCATACAAAATCCTTGGATAGCAAGATCTATGCAATAAGAAGGTGGCTTGGCCGGCACTAGGCTAAGGCAACAATAAGTCTTGAGAGATGTGAGTTGGTGAGCTCGGAACAATTATTGAGTGGTTGGGATGAAAACCCGAAAGGGCGCCCAAGCAAGATGAGTGTTATAAAAAAAAAAAAATTGAGTGTTTTAGGATCATTATCATCTTGGCGTTATGGTGACATAAGAAGGAGGCGTATAGGAGGATTCGGGTAGGCCACTTGGAGGAATAAGGTGTAGTTCTGAGTTTGTGCTTATTGTATCACATTTGTTCTTGATTGTTGTTGTTGCGTTTTGTATGCTTTGGGCTTATTGAGTATGTAATCACTAGGAGATATTCTTGTACTTCCTGAGACTTTGAGCATTTCATTGTAAGGGTAGCTTTTCTGTAAGTTACTCGGGACGAGTAAAAGTCTAAGTATGGGGGTATTTGATACGCTACACTTTGTATGGCGTAACTAGGGGTTATTACATTAGTTTAGGAGTGTTATCACAAGTATTTGGAGCTATTGTTATATTCTGAGTTGTTTATGAAGAAGTGAAGAAATGAAGACCAGAACCGAAGAAGAAGAGGATCAAAGATTGAAGACATGAAGACGAAGACATTCTGCGGAGCAGCGGTGATCGCCACCATCACTATGGCGATCACCATTCTACAACAGGAGCATTTCAGGAGTTCGAGAGAGCATGGCGATCGCCATGACTCTATGGCGATCGCCATGACTCTATGGCGATCGCCATGACTCTATGGCGATCGCCATGGGGCGACAGAGACGAGGCAAAGTTTTACATGAAGACCGCGATCGCCACGCATCCATGGCGATCGCCACAACAAGGCCGAAGATATTCCGGACTTTCCTTATTTTCCTTATTTTATTTTATTTCTTTTACCTTATTTGATTATTTCGTTTAGGATCTTTCTTTTACCATATATTTTGGGGTTAGTTCTCTATTTAAGGACCCTAGTTTCTTTCTTTCTAGGATCATCTTTCAATCATCTTTTCCATCAGACAATTTAGTTCTGCAACCATGAGCAGGAACTAATCTACATTGTTTTACTTAGCGGTTGAAACCTTCAGTTATTAAGTTGTGAGATTTCTAAACTCTTGTTCTTTTCCTATGGGTTTGTATTAATTCTCTTGTTCTTCATCTATTGATTTCTATTAGTTTTGCTAGTTTGATCACCTAGTTTAATTGATAGTTTTCTATTGCTAGACTAGGAATATACGGTGAAATTCCTTGTCATTGTAGCGCTCATATCTGCATGATCTGGTAGTTGATTGCTTTTATGAAAGAGAATTGATTGCATGTTAATACTTGACGGTTGTAAGTTATTGCATACATCCTTATAATTCCTGTGCCCTTTGCTGCTATTTCATCTAATCTTGAGAGGTTTCCCTGATTGCTGAATAGTAAGTATTATCAGGACCGGTTGGCCTGCTGATATATTAAAGATTGGAATAGGAACATTCCCTAGGATTGAATAGAACTTGAGATAAATCTATGATCAACTTGATTGACTGTTGTGTGGATACTTGCTAGGTGAAACCCCTTCTCATCATATTCTCACTCAAACTCCCTTTGCTTGATACTTGTTAATTTTGTGTTTCATACAATCAAAACCCCCCCTGGTTACTTGTTACTTGTTCGTTAGTTGGTATTTCGCTTGACTGCATAGCGATTGGTGTTTTGATTCCCTTGGGTTCGACATCTACTTGCTTGCTATACTTTAGTTAGTGTTTAGAGTTTTCTTTGATTTGGCACTGCGACTTTAGCCTCATCAGTCAACACAAATCTGGTATGTTTATGAATCAAAACAAATATGCCCTTGAAATAATTGAAAAAGCGGGAATGAGCAGTTGCAAACCTATTGCAACACCGGTCGATACAGCATCGAAACTCAGCCAGGAAACAGGACCAAGGTTTGCGAATCCCACCCTCTATCGCAGCCTTGCAGGAGCTCTTCAATACCTGACCATCACAAGGCCAGACATCCAGTATGCAGTTCAGCAAGTATGCTTGTTTATGCATGATCCGAGAGAAATACATTTTTCGGCAATCAAACGTATCATTCGATACATCAAGGGCACCTCGCACTTTGGTCTCCATCTCAATCGAACTGTTGTCGACCACTTAATAGCTTATTCGGATGCAGACTGGGCGGGCTGCCCTGATTCAAGAAAATCAAACTCAGGCTATTGTGTATATCTCGGCGACAATATGATTTCATGGTCTTCTAAACGACAAAATCAGGTTTCAAGGTCCAGTGCAGAAGCAGAGTATAGAGCGGTAGCCAATGCAGTCGCTGAAACTTGTTGGCTTAGACAACTTCTCCAAGAACTCGACATTATTCCTTCACGAGCGACCATCGTTTACTGTGACAACATAAATGCAGTATACATGTCATCAAATCCAGTGCAACATCAACGAACCAAACATGTGGAGATTGACTTGCACTTCGTCAGAGACAAAGTCATCTTGGGAGAAGTACGGGTTCTACATGTGCCAACACAGAGTCAGTACGCTGACATCTTCACCAAAGGGTTGCCTTCCAGTTTGTTCAGAGAATTCAGATCCAGTTTAAACATCCAAGAGATTCCAGTTTCAACTGCAGGGGGATGTTAGATAAATAATATTAGTATTATCTTTGTAATCTACTTCCTAGAATATCTCAACAACTATATCATGTAACCTCCTATATATTCTTACTCAATAGAATGGCAACCCATATGGAATTTTACCAAACCTACAGTAGAAAAATATACCAGGGAGTACGTCAGTGTACATGATGTAAATGTGAGGACAAGAAAAGACATTTTGTGCTAAATGTTAACTTGCTACTTCATTCTCTCTTCTTTCACAAGTAGTTTATAAAGTACAGTACTGACATGATGTAAATGCAAGGACAAGAATAGACATTATGTGCTAAATGTTAACTTGCTACTTCATTCTCTCTTCTTTCACAAGTAGTTTATAAAGTACAATAAGCCCCATCATCATTACAATAGTATTAGGATGATTCATGATCAATCATGGATTTAAGAAAGTAAATTTCAGCAACAGAGAAAAATGTCTTGAATTTGTTTCAACAGCATCAACAGAGAGAGACGCATCAACAGGGAATAAAAAAAATCCAACAAGATTTTTTGAATTTTTTTCTGAAATGGGCTTTTTTTCAAAAAAAATTCCCGACGTAGGCTCGTTTCAAAACAATTTCCCAAAATAGGCACTTATTTCAGCTTCGGAATTTTTTTACGTGTGAGAGACGCTGGTTGAACCAGCGTCTCTCCTCCGAAGCTGAAGCTATTTTTTTTTGATTTTTTTATGTATAAGAGACGCTGGCCGAACCAGCGTCTCTTATACATATTTTTTTTTAATTCCCCGTGTAAGAGACGCTGGTTGAACCAGCGTCTCTTACACGTAAAAAGTTAAAAAAAAACAATTATTTGTATAAGACGCTGGTTGAACCAGCGCCTTATACAGTTTTTTTTTTTTTTAATTCCTCGTGTAAGAGACGCTGGTTGAACCAGCGTCTCTTACACGTAAAAAGTTTTTAAAAAAAACTTTTTTTGTATAAGACGCTGGTTGAACCAGCGCCTTATACATGTTTTGTTAATTTTTTTTTTTTCAAAGTTATATATATATATAGATTATTACACATGACTTACTCGTGTTTGGATGGCTCGTATGGGCTCGTTTGAAATCGGAATCGATCACGACCGATTTCGTTGGGTCCGTATTGATCCCATCTTTCACCAGATATGTCTCTCGCTCGATTCTGATTTCGAACGAGCCCATATGAGCCACCCGAACAAGCGTAAGTCTCGTGCGTACCTTCTACTGTAAATGGATATTTACAATTCGTTCCTCCATATCACGCGATGAGAGACATATCTGGTGAAAGCTTGGATCAATACGGACCCAACGAAACTGGTCGTGGTCAATTCCGATTCCGAACAAGCCCATACGAGCCATCCGAACAAGCGTAAATCTCGTGCATACCTTCTTTCACCAGTTCGGAATCGGAATTGACCACGACCAGTTTCGTTGGGTCCGTATTGATCCCAGCTTTCACCAGATATGTCTCTCATCGCGTGATATGGAGGAACGAATTGTAAATATCCATTTACAGTAGAAGGTACGCACGAGACTTACGCTTGTTCGGATGGCTCGTATGGGCTCGTTTGAAATCGGAATCGATCACGACCGATTTCGTTGGGTCTGTATTGATCCCAGCTTTCACCAGATATGTCTCTCATCGCGTGATATGGAGGAACGAATTGTAAATATCCATTTACAGTAGAAGGTACGCACGAGACTTACGCTTGTTCGGGTGGCTCGTATGGGCTCGTTCGAAATCAGAATCGAGCGAGAGACATATCTGGTAAAAGCTGGGATCAATACGGACCCAACGAAATCGGTCGTGATCGATTCCGATTTCAAACAAGCCCATACGAGCCACCCGAACAAGCGTAAGTCTCGTGCGTACCTTCTACTGTAAATGGATATTTACAATTCGTTCCTCCATATCACGCGATGAGAGACATATCTGGTGAAAGCTGGGATCAATACAGACCCAACGAAATCGGTCGTGATCGATTCCGATTTCAAACGAGCCCATACGAGCCATCCGAACAAGCGTAAGTCTCGTGCATACCTTCTTTCACCAGTTCGGAATCGGAATTGACCACGACCAGTTTCGTTGGGTCCGTATTGATCCCAGCTTTCACCAGATATGTCTCTCATCGCGTGATATGGAGGAACGAATTGTAAATATCCATTTACAGTAGAAGGTACGCACGAGACTTACGCTTGTTCGGGTGGCTCGTATGGGCTCGTTTGAAATCGGAATCGATCACGACCGATTTCGTTGGGTCCGTATTGATCCCAGCTTTTACCAGATATGTCTCTCGCTCGATTCTGATTTCGAACGAGCCCATACGAGCCACCCGAACAAGCGTAAGTCTCGTGCGTACCTTCTACTGTAAATGGATATTTACAATTCGTTCCTCCATATCACGCGATGAGAGACATATCTGGTGAAAGCTGGGATCAATACAGACCCAACGAAATCGGTCGTGATCGATTCCGATTTCAAACGAGCCCATACGAGCCATCCGAACAAGCGTAAGTCTCGTGCGTACCTTCTACTGTAAATGGATATTTACAATTCGTTCCTCCATATCACGCGATGAGAGACATATCTGGTGAAAGCTGGGATCAATACGGACCCAACGAAACTGGTCGTGGTCAATTCCGATTCCGAACTGGTGAAAGAAGGTATGCACGAGATTTACGCTTGTTCGGATGGCTCGTATGGGCTTGTTCGGAATCGGAATTGACCACGACCAGTTTCGTTGGGTCCGTATTGATCCAAGCTTTCACCAGATATGTCTCTCATCGCGTGATATGGAGGAACGAATTGTAAATATCCATTTACAGTAGAAGGTACGCACGAGACTTACGCTTGTTCGGGTGGCTCATATGGGCTCGTTCGAAATCAGAATCGAGCGAGAGACATATCTGGTGAAAGATGGGATCAATACGGACCCAACGAAATCGGTCGTGATCGATTCCGATTTCAAACGAGCCCATACGAGCCATCCAAACACGAGTAAGTCATGTGTAATAATCTATATATATATATAACTTTGAAAAAAAAAAAATTAACAAAACATGTATAAGGCGCTGGTTCAACCAGCGTCTTATACAAAAAAAGTTTTTTTTAAAAACTTTTTACGTGTAAGAGACGCTGGTTCATCCAGCGTCTCTTACACGAGGAATTAAAAAAAAAAAAAACTGTATAAGGCGCTGGTTCAACCAGCGTCTTATACAAATAATTGTTTTTTTTTTAACTTTTTACGTGTAAGAGACGCCGGTTCAACCAGCGTCTCTTACACGGGGAATTAAAAAAAAAATATGTATAAGAGACGCTGGTTCGGCCAGCGTCTCTTATACATAAAAAAATCAAAAAAAAAATAGCTTCAGCTTCGGAGGAGAGACGCTGGTTCAACCAGCGTCTCTCACACGTAAAAAAATTCCGAAGCTGAAATAAGTGCCTATTTTGGGAAATTGTTTTGAAACGAGCCTACGTCGGGAATTTTTTTTGAAAAAAAGCCCATTTCAGAAAAAACCCTGGACTTCTTTTCAGTAGAAAAATGCCTTGAATTTGGAGTCTTTGGTACACTTATCTGTATGTTTGATTGGTGCTTATTTCATCTCATGTTAGTATGAAGTTTACACTTTCTCTAATTTCACGCCTCTGAATACTGATTGGTGTTAGCTTTAAGCAATTAGCCTTATTTGGTTTATAAACTGAGGTCTGTAATCTACTTGTGGACAGCAAATATGGGATGATATTGGTGAAACGAAAGCAGAGAAAGACAAGATGTTATCGAATTTGGAAAAGGAGTGCATGAATATATATAGGAGGAAGGTCGACGAAGCCCGTTGCAGTGCCCCCAACAATTAAACACTTTCGTAATGGTGGTATTTCTGGTATGTTGGACACCTATGTGTGATCTCTATTTCGCTCTAATTTGTCTCAATTAGACTCCCAATTCTATCTAGGGTTTTGACTCCATTTTAGACGACCTCAATGTTATCTTGGGTTTTGTTGAAACGTTAGTGTTTGAACTGCAGACCATATGAAGAACTTGATATTATCAAGATCTTAGTGCGGAAAAGATTAAGAGAACATGATTGAGAGAATATAATCGAGTGATTATTACAGAAGAGGCAAATGCCTTATATAACAGATTCAGTTAGAATATGTTATTGTAAGAAAAGACTATAATACCCCTATTCAGTATATACTCTCATACCCCCTCTCAAGTTGAACTTGTATTTTCAATGACAAGTCCTAACTTGGAAGATAAACCTTGATGCTGGAGTTCACCTAGAGGTTTAGTCATAATATCAGCTATGTTCTTAGCAGATGAGACATGTACAAGCTTTATAAAACCATATTGTACATGATCTCTTACATAGTGGCAGTCTATCTCTAGATGTTTTGTTCTCTCCTGGAATACAGGATTCTTAGATATATGTTGTGCAGAAGTACTATCACAATGTAGAGGAATAGGAAGTGGTATCTGTATTCCCATGTCCAGAAGAAGACCTTGAATCCAATAAATCTCAGCTGATGAGTGTGCCATTGCCCTGTATTCAGATTCAGCTGAGCTTCTGTTAACAGTCTTTTGCTTCTTTGTCTTCCATGACACCAAAGAATCACCCATGTAGACACAGTATCCTGTCAAACTTCTCCTGGAAAACTTGCAACCATCATAGTCTGCATCTGTGAAGGCTCTGATGTTGAGGGTAGAGTTAGCAGGGTAAAATAAACCCATGTCTAAGGTGGCCTTAAGATACCTGACAACATGTTGTGCAACATTCATGTGAGGAACTCTTGGATTACTTAGAAACTGAGACAGATGTTGGGTAGCATAAGAGATGTCAGGTCTTGTGAGACCAAGGTATAGCAATCTTCCAACCAGTCTTCTATAAATCTCAGGATCTGGTAATATTTGACCAGTGTCTGTGGATAACTCTAGACCTCAGATAGGATATCTAGAACATATTTTCTTTGATGAAGCATAGTACCTGCCTTTGATCTCCCAACTTCAATGCCTAGAAAAAATCTTATCATACCCAAATCCTTGATAGTGAA
This sequence comes from Oxyria digyna, assembly GCA_029168935.1. Lineage (NCBI taxonomy): Eukaryota > Viridiplantae > Streptophyta > Magnoliopsida > Caryophyllales > Polygonaceae > Oxyria > Oxyria digyna. The sequence goes on along the minus strand of JAPVLV010000010.1, from coordinate 9,731,906 downwards.
GGCCTCATCCAGAGTTTTCTTCAAGGAGGAAATAATGTTGTCACTTGTTCCTGAGATAAGTAAATCATCCACATATACCAAAACAAGAGTAATGTGCCCATTAGAAGTTCGTGAAAATAAAGAGTAATCTCTTTTAGACTGAAGAAATCCCTGATTTCAAAGACACTTAGTCAGTTCCACATTCCACTGTCTTGAAGCTTGTTTGAGCCCATACAATGACTTCTTTAATCTGCACACAAGGCCTTTCTCTCGTAGCTTGTATCCTAAGGGTGGCTGCATATAAACTTCTTCATCCAGAAATCCATGAAGCAAAGCATTGTTTATATCTAACTGATGGATAGGCCAGCCCTTAGCTGTGGCAACTGCAATGAAGGTTCTTCTTGAGGTAAACTTTGCAACTGGTGAGAAAGTCTCCTTGTAATCTCTTCCCTCTACTTGGTTGTAACCTTTGGCTACTAACCTTGCCTTATTTCTTTCTATAGTCCCATTTGCTCTGTATTTCACTTTATAGACCCATTTGGATCCTATAGCTTTCTTACCACTAGGTAAAGGAACAAGTTCCCAGGTGTGGTTATTTTCTAGGGCTTCCACTTCTTTAGTCATTGCTTCTTGCCAACATGGATGTTGTTTGGCTTGTGTATAGGAAGTAGGTTCAGGTGTTTTGATAACATTGAACAAAGAAGCAATGTATGATGGAAAAAAAGAAGTGAGATCACAATTATAAGCCAAGAAGGATTTATTAGTAGCTACATCTTTAGCAAAGTTGGGACATATATAGTCATTGTATTTTGTGGGAGGTTTGGAAACTCTTGTGGTTCTTCTGTTTTCAACAGTAGAATTTATAGGAATATTGGTATGATTTTGTGGATTGTCAGGGACAATAGGTGGGGTAGAAATATTTGTGGGTATGTCATTTGGAGGTAAGGAAGAAGGAATGTGATTTAGGATAGATGACTCATCCATGTCTGGTCTGGGGTCATCATAGGCTGGGTTAACTAAAGGAAGTGGGATTTCTTCTTGCAAGACAACCTCTGCATTATCTTTATCCTGATAAGGAAAAATGTGCTCTAAGAAAACAACATCTCTGCTTACAAATACCTGTTTGGAAGAGAGATCAAAAAGTTTGTAACCTTTCTGACCTGGTGGATAACCAATCAGAATACACCTTCTGCCTTTGGCCTGAAACTTATCTCTATCCTTTCTTTGTTTTAGAGCAAAGCATAGAGATCCAAAAACTCTCAAAGCACTATAATCTGGCTGCTTTCCCATCAAAACCTCATAAGGAGACCTCCACTGAAGCAAAGCTGTAGGCAATCTATTTATTAAGTGAGTAGCAGTCAATACTGAATCCCCCCAGAAACTCATAGGCAAATGAGCACTAATCTTTAAAGATCTAGCAGTCTCTAGTAAATGTCTGTGCTTCCTCTCCACACGACCATTCTGCTGAGGATTGTCTGGCACACTCCTTTGTAGCAATATTCCTTTATCAGCCAAAAATTCCAGACACTGAGCATTAACAAACTCAGTCCCATTATCACTTCTAAAAGTTTTGATCATGACTCCAAACTGGTTCACCACCATATTAACAAACTCAACTATCAACCTGAATACTTGTGCTTTATTCTGAAATAAAAAAGTCCAAGTTGACCTACTATGATCATCCAGAATAGTCAAAAAATATCTAGCTCCAGATCTAGATTCATGCTTATAAGGACCCCAAACATACAAGTGCACAAGATCAAAACATTTGTCTGCTACTTGTATATTTCTCTGAAAAGGTAACTTGGCTTGTTTAGCCAAAATACAAGCTTCACAGTGATGTCTACTAATATCCACTGAACTGAAATCAACTACATGCTTTAATTTGGATAGAGAAGCATGACCTAGCCTATTATGAAACAATTCAACTTTGTCAACATTAGTTGCTTTCATAGAAGCAATTTTATTACACATAGGCTTTTCAGAAATCTCAGAAAACAAAGATAAGGTTGTGTTCTTCTGTTCCTGAGTAAGCTTTGACTTGTCAAATGAGAGCAAATAGAGTCCACAGACTTCCTTTCCCATGGCCTCTATTTTCTTAGTCAAACGGTCCTAAAAGAAACATATATCATGATCAAAAACAGCCCTCATACCATTATCAAATAAAAGCCTCTTAACAGATAATAAGCTATGCTTGAAATCAGGAACTAAAAGCACATCTTTGAGCACCATAGATTCTGACAAAACCACTGTACCACTAATAGCAATCTGTTTCTTTGAACCATCAGGCAAACCCACATACACTGGTGTGTATCAAGATTTCTGTATGACTGAAATAAAGACTTATCAAAAGTCATGTGATCTGAGGCCCCAGAGTCTATAATCCAGACTTTACTGAACTGATTCTTATCTTCTTGACAAGCATTAGAAGAAAAAACAATACCTGTAAAGTCCATCTTGCCACTGGTTGAAGCAGTTTACTCTTTCATTACCTTAAGCACCTCATTGCACACCCTGTTGATCAACTCAGTACTCCCAAAGTCTTTTGAAGAGCCCTCAACATTACTGTCAACATGAGCAACCATTTTCTCAGAGCCTCCATCTTTAGGACCTTTAAACCAATCCGGATATCCCACTAGCTTGAAACATTGATCTCTAAAATGCCCCTTTTTGTTACAAAAAGTGCATTTTCTTTTAGCTTTCTCTCTTTTCTCATCAGCTTTCCAATTGCTCTGAGAATTCTTTTCTGAATTCTTCCAAGAACTCCCTTGTCCAGTAGAATCACCATGCCTCTGACTTCCTTGATAACCAGAAGTCCTCCCAGCATTCAAAGCACTAGAAATCTGTTCATGATCCATCATTCCACTCACAGATTTTTGCTTTTCAGATTGCTGAACAAGGTAATATGCCTTATTCAAATTAGGCATAGGCTCAGAAGACAGTATGTGATCCCTAATATTGTCAAAACCACTATTCAATCCCATCAAGAATTGAAGCAATTGATCTTGTCTAGTTCTCTCCAAGAATTTTGACATCAAATTGCAAGAACAATGGCTAATACCACCACACATACACTAAGGAATTCCTTCCAAAGCAAAGATTTCATCCCAAACCTTTTTAAGCTTGCCAAAATACTCAGCCACAGAATAGTTACCTTGCGAGATTGAATGAAGACTTCTCTTCAACTGGAACATCAATGGCCCATTGCTTTGACCATACCTTTCAAGAATCTCTGTCCAAAGCTACTTTGCTGAATCCACGAACATAAAACCTTCACTGATTGAGGCCTCCATGGAATTTAGCAACCAGCATCTCACCATGAAATCAACTTTGATCCAACGATCAAAAGAATCTGTGCCTTGCGTAGGACGCAGCACACTTCCATCAAGAAACCCTAGCTTGCTCTTAGCTCCGAGCGCCATGGTTACACCTGATCTCCAAGCCAAGAAATTGGCTCCATTAAACTTCAATCCGATCAATTGAGCACCCGGATTGTCCGAGTTAGACAATCTAAGTGGATCACTAGAGGCGAAATCATTCCCCCTTGTTGCTTCTTCCAAAATCTCAGATGATGTAGGCATTCTTGCCAATCTGTAGAAGCAACTTCCTCGACGAAAAATCAACCAAAGACCAGCTGATTACAGCTTTCCTGCTCTGATACCATATGAAGAACTTGATATTATCAAGATCTTAGTGCGGAAAAGATTAAGAGAACATGATTGAGAGAATATAATCGAGTGATTATTACAGAAGAGGCAAATGCCTTATATAACAGATTCAGTTAGAATCTGTTATTGTAAGAAAAGACTATAATACCCCTATTCAGTATATACTCTCATAGAATTAGACAAATGGTATGCTGAGAACTGCAGTCAAAGATAGAAAATAGAACATGTCAAGAATGGGGTATGCACCGAAGGTGTTTAATCATTTGTCACATAGAAGAACAACAAGATTGAATCTATATGTATAGGGTCGGAACAATGTGGGGTATATGAAGGATTGTACTATAATCTTTCACCGAGATTGAATTGATTGAATAATAAGGGTTTGAGCTGAAACGTCTAGGATACATACTGGAATGATTCAGAATTTACTGTAATCCACAGATTGGGTATGTACACTTTTTTTGTTTTATTCAATCTTCTTTTACATGTACTCTAAATTTCTTCTGAATTTTTTTTCTTCATTCGGGTTGGTGTTTTTTTGCTCATCTTTTTTTCTTCAGTTGGATTACTCTTAATGTTGGAGGAATATTATGACTGTAGAATTGGTTCTACTTAGTCTTAGGAACTCTTGCTTTCATAAGTTGTGACAATAAAATGTGATAAAATTTAACAGAAAATACACCTAAATTAGATTGCTGCTCTGCTTCTTATATTCTCCTTTAATCACAAAAATTTGGCTTTGAAATATGACCTTAAGTAGCTACTGTGTTATTCTACTTCCTATGAAATTGTGACAAGCATGATCAATCTATAATCAAGACTTTAGGATTTAGTTTCCATTTCCAGTTTAACTGTAGGATCTTATAGCAATGACTTTATTATCGAGGCTGGAATTAGTAGACAGACCCTAAAAAAATGCCAGACTATGCTCCACTTTCAGTGTTAAGAACCCAAAGTTAATATATAGCCAAGCTGTTGTCAATACTTGTCATAGCCAGCTCATGTTCATGATTGAACTACCGTAATGTAGTCCCTAATTCTTAATTTAGAGACCGTTCATTATTTGAACCCACGTCGATAAATAAGTCAGGGCAAGAGCTTTAGTAGAATTTCCGAAAAAATATTTGAATTGATGTCAAGTTCCTTTTGTTGCTGATGTTTCAACAATCCTAAAAATATTTGAATTTTGCTCCGTGTATCATATCTTGAGATATAAAATGAGGTCGTAAGCCAGTTTGGTTGAGTAAAATATATTAATGTATGTCAGAAGCCAATTTAGTTAAACAGAGTGCATCAACAAAAAACTAGAACACTGATGTTGAAGAAGGTAAGTTGTGGTTATATTTTATCATTGCCAACTGTATTTTTTTGTTGGTGTACACTTTAATTTCTTGTAGTCTTTTGTAGTTTTTCAGTTTGATTGCACGAGCACAGGTGCTAATGGAGGATTAAACTTTTTTTATGCAGGTGATAAGTGACCTACTTGATCTAAATGGTTTTATGTATTAGAGAAGATGTGCAGGTTTGTTATTATCTACAATCATGTTACTTTTTCTTACCATAGTGAAATAATTATTTAACATTGAAAGGTTCTATCTTCTAGGGCACTTACGTTGAAGATTAATTCCACAAATATGAATTTCATTTCTGAGGTGTTAATTCTGGATTTAAATTTGTGCCAGATTCAACGGGGAGAAATAGAGAGTCCAGGATCTCGTCAAGAATTTCCGCGTTCTAGGGCTAACTCCAAGTAATACTCCAGTAGACTAGCCTTTGAAGATTTGTGCCTTCAACCTGTTTGTCAAAATGCTTGGGAGATAAAGAGCATGTAAGACTTCAATTATCCCTTCGCTCTGAACTAATCCTCTTTTCGCTTTGTTTGGTTACACGGTTCTTATATACAGTCCGGTGCTTTATTCAAACAACGCCGGGTCACTCGCGTTCTGTGAGATACGTGACACTCGCGTTACGCGAGATTAGCAAAAAATTAGGTTAATTTCATGCATGCTAATCTCGCGTTCCGCGAGTGTCACGTATCTCGCAGAACGCGAGTGACACATCCCTCGCAGAACGCGAGATTAGCATGTCAGATGGATGTTGTTGTGCGCCATTACTGCATGTCTTGTCCCCACCTAACTATAATAACTACCCTCTTATTTTAAGTAATCCGTAACACCTATTAACCCTACCCTAACACCTCTTTTTATCATCTTTCACCTCTTTCACCCTCCATTAAAACCCATTTTCAAAACCTTAAAACTTCAAAACACTCTAAAAACACCTAAAATAATGGAAGATGAAAAGGAATTCAACAAAGGAGAGAATGAAGATGGTGGTTCATCAAGTTACCATGCAAATGAGGTAATGTTTTTACTTAATTTTTGAATTTTAATTTGTTTTGCACCATTAAGAGCTAAAATGAACTTATTATGTTGTATTTCATGTTAAATCTAGTACTAGTAAGTGTTGAAGAGATGACTTTTGCATATAATATCCAAAACTTAGATGTGTTCATGTTTTTAGGGTTTTTAATGTAGAAACTCAACAATTTCTCATGTTATGTTAAATTATCCCGTTGAATGACTAGTTTTAGGAAATAGCAACTTCTCGCGTTCTGCGAGAGGAAGCCACTCGCGTCACGCGAGATGTGCCTCCCTCGCAGAACGCGAGAAGTTTCACATTACAGAGTATTAACAGAAGCATTGTGTATAGGTGGATTTTTCTTTGTTCACTGGATTGAATGCAATCCAGTTGAATGACTACAACTACCCCTCCCGGAATACAAGGCCATGTTCGCCACTGTCATTTGATTTAGGGATTGACCACTTTGGATATTATCATCAACCATCTTCATATGAACAACATGTGCCATCTACTTATCAATTTCCTATGCCATCTACATATGAATTGTCCGTGCCATCTACTTATGAGTTGTCCGTGCCATCTACTTATGAATTTCCATGTACATATGAGGTGTCATCAAGCTATGATGCGTTTGATTCACAATTTTCTAACCCACCTACAAACGTAGGAGAGGAGATGTGTTTTCTTCCCTCTTTACGCACTGCACCAAAGTTTGATAGTCCCGTATGTGAGGAAGAGGTTGTTTCTAGGGATTATTCGGAATATTTCACTACGGAGCAAGTGTTTGCCTCTAAGGAGATTGGTCATTTGTGGGCTTTGAATGTTGCAAAGCAACACAAGTTTATGATCTCTATTGGAAGGAGTGTACCATCTAAACCGGGGCAAAGTGGTAAGGTTCAAATCATTTGTGAGAAAGGGGGAAGCCATAGGCCTAAAGGTGTCAGTGTTAGATCAAACACAAAGAGCAAGAAAACGGGGTGTAAATTTTAGTTGAAGAGAATTGGAGATTAGTAGTTGTTTGTGGTTTGCACAACCATCCTATTGGAGATAGTTTGGTCGGGAATGCATTTGTCGGGAGGCCAACCCCGGATCAAAAGAAAAAGGTTCGTGAGATGGTACTTTCACATTGTTCTCCAAATCAAATTTACACTGAGATAAACAAGGATCCCAGAAGTTGCACAAAGAAGAACCAAGTGTACAATTTGGTAAGACATATAAGGGAAGAGGAAATGGAAGGTAGAACCGTGGTTCAAGAATTTTTTCACCAATGCAAAGAGAGCAACTACTTCATGGAGTATAGGCCAAGTGCAAAGAATCCTTCGATAATAGGCGACTTGTTCTTTGCTAGCCCCGAATCAATGAAACTCTTAAAGGCGTTTCCATATGTCCTTTTGATGGACTCGACTTATAGCACGAACAAGTAAGTATTTATCATTTTGTTTTTATGTTGTATTTATCTTACTGTATTTTGGTTTAAGGTACAATGTTCCCTTCCTGGAGATAGTCGGTTTGACTTCTACATGGAAGAATTGTGTTGTGTGCGGGGTATGGTTAGAGGCTGAGAGCGAGGATAGTTATTTCTGGGCGTTGCAGCAGCTGCAGATTATGTATTTAAGAATAGGAGCATCGCCTACTTGCTTCGTCACTGACCGTGAGATGGCTCTTATGAATGCAACAGACAAGTTATGGCCAAATGCAAAGTTTTTCTTATGTAGACGACATGTAAGGAAGAACATAGAGGTGAGAGCCAAGATAGCTATGGGCACACAAGCATTGGGGGTTCATATTTCAAATGATTATTATAACGTGTTCGAACAAACCACTGAAGAAGATTACAAGAGTACTTTGAAGAAACTTGAGGACGAATGGCGAGCTTATCCAACCGTATTGAACTACGTGAGAAAGAATTGGCTAAACCGTTACAAAGAAAGACTTGTTTCAGCATGGACGGATAATGTCTTCACTCTCGGGAATAACACGACAAACAGGTATGTTCTCTAATTTATGTCTATCTTCTACATATGATAAAAAGAGCTTCTGTAATGCACAACTCACAGAACACGAGGTGTACACACCTCGCAGAACGCGAGATTTTGCACATTACAGAAGGATCCACAGGTTCTGATTTGTATTTGCATATTATTGTTTTTCGAACATTTTAGAGTTGAAGGAGCACATTTGTGTCTTAAGTCATACTTGTCAAGTGGAAATGCTAGGCTAGACACAATGTTCAAAGAATACAAAACAATGGCGGAGAACCAACTTAAGGAGATTAATGTGTCTTTCACCGAGAGTTTGAATAAGAGCTTCACAGTTGTTGAAGGGGCCGACTTGTTTAAAGTCTTAAAGTTCAAAGTCTCTTACAAATGCATAGAATTTTTGCTTAAGGAATACACGAAGGGGGATTAGGTGCGCACTTTAATATGTTTTGTAGCTGTGGGATCAAGATTAGAGATGAGTTGATGTGTGTTCATCAGATTGTAAGACATTGGAAGGAGCGAAGACCACTAAGAGTATCAGAGTTGCACCCTTTCTGAAGTACTTTGAGTTTGGAAGAAGTTGATGTTCCTGGCATACTCGAAGTTAAGAGTAAGGTGGCAAAGCGTCTTTTTCAGACTTTCTATGAGGAAACGTTTCCGAAGTTGTGCCCCCGTGATCAAGAAAAGTGTGCACAAACTGTTTTAGACATTGGGAGAGTAAATACTCCTCTAAAAGAGCCGGCTATTTCAAAGCACACCGGGAGTCGTCCAGTCGGAGCTCCTAACAAACAACCAAGGTCAACGCAAAGAAGACCATCTGCATGGGAGCACACTAATGCTGAGATGGATGCTAGAGATTTGGAAGAAACACCCCCAAAGAAGCAAAGAAATGCTTCTAATTCTGAAACATTCAAGAAACCAAAGATTATGGTGATTGGCAAGTATAAGTCTCAGATACCCGCGTCAATGCGCACCCGTGTGAATGGTTGGTTTGAGGTAAATGGAGATGGAAATTGTGGATTTAGAGCAATAGCTCATGAATTGCATGACAACCAACACTTATGGAGGGAAGTAAGAGATTTGATGATAGCTAAGGTCAAAGAGATTTGGCACCTAGTTCAAGGAACTTGGATTGGACCTCCACAACAAGCAACTTTGGAGAGCGTTGTACACCAACTTACATGGGAAGGAATAGGAAGGGCTGCAGAAGATCACTGGCTAGCTACCCCGGAAATGGGATGCCTTGTGGCATCCACATTCAACATAGTGTTCATAACGGTGGGAAAAAATGCTAACTACACTTACCTTCCTCTACAACGTCCTACTTGGTTAGAAGATGGCGACACACTTCCGACGTTCTGCTTATTCTATATTGAGAGTGACAGACATTTTGTTCCGGTAAGTTTTTGGATCTTCTTATGAATTACTATCTAATATGCAACTTCCTAACGTTGTTGTTTTCTTGTAGTTGCGTCTTGAAGAAAACTGCCCATTACCTCATGTGTTTACTCCTTGGTGGCGAAACGCTGAAAGAGATGTTTTTTCTTTGCACGATCTTGTGTCACATCGATGTGCCGCCTTTGAAATATAATGTTGAAGTTATGTTTTATTCGCTTAATTTGTAATGTAATGTTGAACTGGAGATGGTTTTTTAAATTCTTAAACAGGAACTCATGTCATGAACATTTTCCAGAAAATGTAATTCCTCACGTTCTGCGAGGTTGGTGTCACTCGCGGAACGCGAGTGACACCAACCGTGCCACAGACCGTGCATCTCAACTGGGAGTACCCTGTTTCCTATAGGTTACAACTCACGTTCTGCGAGGAGGGTACACCTCGCGTTCTGCGAGGTTATGCAAAAACCGAACAGAATTGAAGCAAAACCAACATATCCCTAAACATAATCCAACAAAATTATCCAAGCAACAAAACAGCTAAGAAAGCAATCCAAAACATAATCCAAAACACAATCTAAAACACAATCTAAAACACAATCCAAAACACAAAACGAAAGGCTATTCGTCTTCTCGTGGTCGGAAGGGAGCAAGATTTGACATACATAGTAGCATTTGGGCGTGATATGAAGAAAATTCCTCTGGAGTGGAAAACCGTTACCGGTCCATGTCATTGTACACCCGGCCAATCACCTATACGCAAGTAAACATTCAGTCTATGTTAATATTAGAGACAAACAAAGACTAGAAACGCAAGATAAACCAAAACAATTAATATTACATGTCTCTCAGTAATCATCCCAGGGATTGCAGGACGGATATACCTATGGGTCCTCTTGATGTACCAATCCATGTAATCATGGGAGCATTCATGTGGTACAAAGGCAACTGGCCCCATATCATCGAGAGACATAGAGTGAACATCTCTTGACTCCCAAAGCCATTGGTTGGCGTCATAAAAAAACACTATAACACCTAATGTTTTTCAACCTATGAGCTTTGAGCGGTTCAATGACTGGCCTAGGAATACGCTGCACTCTCCCAAATTGTCTCGGACACCGATCAGGCATGTGTGGTTCGGTGATGTCACAGCACGATAGCACCCCGTGAAATAGAGCGGGAGCAAGCTCAGGATCGGTGAAGTCTTGTGCTCCATACGGGTTCCAACATACCTAAAAAAATGACAGCAGAAACTTAACAGAAAATGCAGACACTAGGAGAAAATGCAGAAACTTGCATTTTCTCGCGTTCTGCGAGAAAATGCTGCGTAATCAAAAAAATGCAGAAATTCCAGAAAATGCAGAAACTGTTGACAATGCAGAAACTTAACAGAAAATGCAGAAACTTACCATCTTCGGCATAAGAATATTGAGCGCTCCTCTATAGTCCCTTCCGACTTGCCCCTTCTTCACCTTTACATTCTTAGGCATCCACCGGTAGACCCATGGTTGCTCCGCTCTCCACCGAGGACGTTCAGTAGGTCGAAAGTGTGGGAAGTAGTTGTAGATCCATGCCTAGGAAATACAAAGTACGTTAAATATGAAAATATATATAAGTACGTAAATTAAACGCTTAGAAAGTAAAATACCTGCAACAAGGTGTAACAAAAATACATCTGGGCACAGCCCTGGCGTGTGCATATCCCCAGCTGCCTATACAGATGGGCCAAAGCAGCTGAACCCCACGATATGCCCGTAGCATGGGCATAGGTTTCCACAAAAGGCCCATATCTAAGCCGAATCAAGTTCTAGGGTTTCACAATGCCTTTTAAACTATTCATCTTTCACCCTCCCAGAATCTAAAGTGTGAGGATCTATTCCAAAAATTTCCGCCCCCTTCCTACCATAGTATTTTAGAATCTCATCATGACTAAACTTGGCACCCAGTTTCTTACATGTCGTCATTGCTTTCCCTTCTATAGGTAGGCCTAAAATCATATAGACATCAAGAAGGCCAATAGTGATCTCACCACAAGGGAGGTGGAATGAATTTGTCTCCGGTTGCCATCGTTCGATGAACGCTTCAATCAAAGGAAAGTCGATTTCTTCGTACATCATGTCAGGGAGATCTGACAGTCCAACTGCATCGGGAATCTTTGACCAGTCATTGTTGTCCAATGGTCAATCACTTCTCTGCTTTGTCCGTTGTTGTGGCTTCATCGGACCTTTGAACTGCAAAAAAATACACAAATTAGACTCTGCAGAACAAATTTTCAAAAAATACAGTTTCTGCAGATTTACGCGAGAAAATTCACATATTATGCATTTTCTGATAATTCTGCAGAATATGTGCAATGGATTGAAAATGCAGAAAATAAATAAATAATTCAATTACCTCCCCTTTCTGGATGTGGAACGCAACATGTGCTTCAAATCCCTTAAACAACTCGGGATCTTCTGGACCTCCAGGTGTGTCATGAGTGAGCTCAGGATCATATTTTAGCTCTTCCTTCTTGGACTTCCTCTTTCTTTTTGGTTTCTGGACCACTTCTTCTTCTTCTTCTTCTTCTTCATCATCATCATCACCTTCTTCTTCGTGTTCTTCCCCCAACAACTTCATCCTGGTTCTCTTGTTCCATCGGTTCTGGTTGAGGATTGTAAGAAGAAGAACAAGCTTGTCTACTTCCTTGACCCATGTCTTGAGGAACACTTCCCTCACCAAATCCACCTCCCCAACATTGTCCACCGACCCAACTTTGTCCACCCCACCCTTGTCCAACTTCCACTAGAGCATACTGAGGAATGATATTGTCCCAGCCACCAATAGTGCTACCCGGTTGTTCATATGGAGTTGATTGTGGTGCACATTGAGTTGACGGTTGTGCACATGAAACTGACTCTTGAGAATAAAGGTCCCAATCATCATTTCGATACCCTTGATATGTATCTGCTCGTTCTATCCCACTAGGCACAGAACAGTCTTCCCCGCCATAACTATGGACACCACTGTACCGCTCTATGGGGCGATAATCAACGTCGGGGAGCCCCTCGGGGAAGAGCTCTACCGGTGTTGTCTTCTTTGCTTTCCTTTTCCCTTTTGCATTTTCAACCGGTGGATTTTCTCTCACAGCGTTCCAATTTCTTCGACGAGTTGAACGTCCAGGACGATCCATTACCTAAAACGATATAAAGTAAAATCAGTATATAAATATAACATGTTCTGCAGAAGAGGAAAGAATTGTCAGTTATGGCAATTCCTCGCGTTCTGCGAGGGCATGACACTCGCGTTCTGCGAGGGCATGACACTCGCGTTCTGCGAGTGGCATGACTCTCGCGTTCTGCGAGTGGCATGACTCTCGCGTTCTGCGAGTGGCATGACTCTCGCGTTCTGCGAGGGGTGTAGCGTTCTGCGTGAATTTGCACTATCATGAGTTTCCGACAACAGTTTCCGGCGACAATTTCCGGCGAAAATTCAATATTTTAGCTAAAATACCTATCAATTTAAGTAAATTACCAAATAAACATCAAAACCCTAAATAAAATCAACAACCCTAATCAAAAACCATATATGGAGATTATACAACCATTCATGAACCATAATTCAAAATCAACATCCACTCATCAACCATAATTCAAAATCATCATCTTTCATCCATTATACAACCATTTCTAAATCAACATTCAATATCAAAATATCATATAATATGCAATTTTCTATACTAACAACATATATTCATCTAAAAACAACATTAGAAAGCATAAGAGTATTAGAAACATACCTTATATGGAGATTTGAATTGAAAAGAGGAAGAAGAAGTAGGTTGAAATTGAGAGAGATGGTAAAATGAGAAGAGAGCGGCGGATTTTTTTTATGGTGGCTGTAAAAATGGGCCGAGTATGGTTTTTCCCCTTATATAGAGGAAAAACTCTCTCGCGTTCTGCGAGGTGACGCTCCCTCGCGTTCTGCGAGGTGACGCTCCATCGCGTAACGCGAGTGTCCGGGCGTTATTTAGAAAACGCCCGGGCTGTATTTAGCAAGGGTGATGTTTTTTAAAGTTTTCATGGTCGATAAAGAGATGTTTGCCTTTTCACTTGTCCCCATATACATTTAGGTTTTACTCTTTTTATTTCTCCAGATTGAAGGATTCGAAATGAGAAAGGGTTGGATATGAACGATTTGAGAATTGTGTTTAGATTTACAAGTCGATCCGACAATCCTTGTGTTTATTGTGTTTCAGTTATTATTTGCAATCTATCATCTTGTAATTTGATTGTTTGTAGTTAAGCCAAATAGACAATAATCATACTTTGCAGTCATAGTGCTGTATTGCAACCATGATTTGCCACTAATTTCAGATACAACATCATTTCCGACTCATATTACAAAAAACGTTGGTCCAGTTATGCATTTCTTTTTCACATGTTTATGTGTTGTGCAGGGATATCTAATTTGTTACATTAATGGGGAATGAAATTCCTTATTTATATATCAGACTCTATTTGTTTGGTATATATTTTATTCAACTTCTCTGTTTGTGATAATGTAAGAAGGAAGGTGTAGTATCCATATATGTTTGTCATTTTAAGTAACAGTGATGGTGAATTTGTGATAGTTTGTTTAAATGTCTGAGTTTGGTTTTTGTCAACTACCCACTCTTTCTGGCTGATGGTTTTCAAAACATATGGATTTCTTTTACTCCTCCATTGATTAATATGATCTGTGTTAGCTCCACCACTGTAATTGATCGACAACCCTATCGAAACATATGAATTTCTTTTACTCCTCCAGTGATTAACATAATCTGTGTTAGTCTCAAGTTTTTTTCTTTTGCTAAACTTGAATGTTTCTCACCTGATTTTAATTTTTTTGGAAGTCTGGGGATAATTACCTATAATATTTCTGAGGTTGGATTTTATGATTTTTCCTTCAGAAGCAAGTCGTGTTGTGAAGCAACGACTTCTGAATTTTATAAGATATTTATCAATTGTCATGGTTCTTGGTTATTATAAACGTTGTCATGAATTTCGGTATCATACATGTTGTGACTTGAGTTGCCAATTGTCATATATATGCTGAATTTACATTGCAATTTGCAAGATGTTGAAAGTGTTGTCAAATGTTCTTTGGCAGCTTGATTCAACCACTCCAAAAGTTCTTTAGGGATACAAGTGACTCCAACGATGCAAGAAATGTATGCAAAAAAAACTATGCTTTCTTATATATATCTCTATGAAAAGTTTTGGCATAATCTGCAAAAATCTGCACACTTGTAACATGAACATCATTTTTTTATGACATATGGGATTTGACTTTGTTGCCAAAGCCCCATATACAGTGTTGTATGGGTCGGTGTTTTTTATTGTTCATGGAGTTGCTGAGTTTCTCAACTCAGAAGTGGCTAACTGTTGGAGGCTTGCTGGTCAAGAGGGCAGAATCATGTTCTTGAATTTACATGGAATCTGCCAGTTCTGTTTATTGTACTTATTGATATTGTTTTTAAGATTGCAAAATTTTATCGAATTATATAGTTTTGTAACGCCCTTGCAAGAGGAGATCATATTACTCGGCTTGATTCTAATTTGATGTGTTCCTATGAATAATACAGTTGATGTTGAATTTTGTCAAAGAAGGGGATGATTCTATTGAAGACTATAATCTTTTAGATTTAGAAGTTTATTATCAGCATATCTTTTCTCTCCTTATTAGGCTATTAACCCCTTGTAATTAGCCTTATTCTCTTCTTGACCGTTGCATTCTTTGTTGTATAAAGGCAACCATCTTCTTATGTAAATACAACTGAATTTTATTGATTCAATATAATTGTAACTCATTGCTACATTTCTTCATGGTATCAGTTTTCTAAGGTTCACACACATCGATCCTTAAAACAATTTCTCCATGCCAGACACTCTGACTCAAGCCGAGCCATGGAAGGATTCCAACCACCCACTATTCCTCCACCATTCCGATCAAACTGGCGTTGTCCTGGTGTTGCAACCATTGGTGGAAGACAATTACCATACTTGGCAAGAATCAATGATGATGGCTCTCACCATCAAAAACAAGGCTGGTTTCGTCACCGGCGCACTATCCAAACCAAGCGACAATCCGACGGAGGAGTTGCTATGGGAGCGGTGCAATGTGCTCGTCAAAACCTGGTTACTTGGATCCATGTCCAAGGAGATCTCATAAAGCGTTATTCATTGCAAAAACGCCCGAGGTATTTGGCTTGAACTTCATGAACGCTTCTCTCAATCTAACATAGTTTCTCTCTTTAATATTGAAAAGGAAATTCACGATTGCTCCCAAGGAGCAGATTCTGTCAACACTTATTTCACCAAGCTGAAATCCCTTTGGGATGAAAAAGACGCCCTCACCGGATTGCCGAAATGTTCTTGTAATGCGGCCGATGAATTCAAGACATTCCTCACCAACCAAAAGACTATGCAGTTCCTTATGGGTTTAACTCCCGCATATGAACAAATTCGTAGCACGATCATAGGTTTGGATCCCTTTCCAGAACCTAATAAGGCCTACTCTATGGTCATTCGTCAAGAACAACAAGCAAAAATCAGCAATGCCAAGCCTCCATCGTCCGTCGACGCGTCCGCTTTCTCAGTCAAGCGGCTGCGCGATACTCTGCCCCATGCCAATGCCAAACACTGTGACAAGTGCAACTTAACCAATCACACAACCAAGCAGTGTCGTGCTCATTTAACATGCACGTTTTGCAACATCAAAGGGCACACCATCGACTATTGTAGGAAGCGCAAGAAGTCCATGGATGCTGGATTGCAGACTTCCAATGCTCACCATATTGCTTCCTCATCCAACAGTAACAATCTCACTCAACTGACCCCTTCTGAATATCAACAAGTTATGGGCTTGCTCGCCCGCCTTCCAAAGCCCGAATCACACTCACAACAGTCGAATGACACGACGAATTCTGTCTATCATTCCTCTGCAAACCACGTTGGTAATCCCTCTACTTATGAACAATTTTCAGGTAATCTTACTACACATATTTCTCCTTCACTTCGTTCCTCTTGGATCTTAGATAGCGGGGCTACCGACCATATAACCTATGATACCTGTTTTTTAGACTCATTTACACCTACTAAAAATCATTTTGTGCATCTCCCAGATGGTAAATCTTACAACGTTTCGCATATAGGAAGTGTCTCTTTCTCGTCTTCATTACATCTTTCTCGTGTCTTATGCGTTCCTGATTTTACAGTCAATCTCATTTCCATTAGTCGCCTTGTTTTAGATTCATTATATGCTACTGTTTTCTTAAATCGGTTATGTGTAATTCAGGACCTTCATACGGGGAAGACGATTGGGACGGGTCATGAACGTGATGGTCTGTTTTTCCTCAACAATAAATCACAACCTACTCTATGCAACGTAACAACCTCACACTCCCTATGGCACCAACGGACCGGTCATCCGTCACCGCAAGTCTCTTCTTTCATCCCTGTTTTTAAAAATTCTGGTGTTTCTAATCATTCTTGTTCAGTTTGCCCTTTGGCAAAACAAACTCGAAATACATTTCCAACCCGAACTTCTTTTAGCACGTCTTGTTTTGATATTGTTCACATGGATATTTGGGGAGGTTACCATGTTCCCTGTTTAACGGGAGCTCGTTACTTTCTAACTATTGTTGATGATTATTCAAAATTTACATGGATTTATCTTATGAAAAGCAAAGTTGAGGCTCGTCCTCTTGTTATTCAGTTTCTTAATCTCATCGAAAACCAATTTTCTAAACGTGTTAAAGTTGTTCGTAGCGATAATGGCCCTGAATTCAAGTGCTTTGATTTTTACTCTTCAAAAGGAATTTTACACCAAACTAGTTTTGTTAATACGCCCCAACAAAATGGGGTCGCTGAACGCAAACATCGCCACTTGCTAAATGTTGCTCGTGCACTATTATTTCAATCTCATTTACCGAAGATTTTTTGGGGAGATGCCATCCTTACCGCCGCATATTTAATTAATCGCATGCCTAGTCGTATTTTACAAAATACAACACCTTTCGAAAAACTCTTTTGCAAGCCGCCTATTTATTCGCATCTACGCGTTTTTGGATGTCGGTGTTTTGCATCTACGCACCCTCTTCGTCCAAGTAAATTTGATGCTCGTTCGGTCGAGTGTGTTTTTATTAGTTATCCATCCGGTATAAAAGGATATAAACTTTATGATTTGTCGAACAAGAAAATATTTGTATCTCGCGATGTTATATTTCATGAATCTGAATTTCCTTATGTCAAACTTTCCAATAAATCAAATGATTCTAATGATTTTCCTCTGCCAAACTTTACTCCTCAAACCATCATATACGATGACCCGCTGCCACATACTCAGTCTACCACACAAACCACAAATCCTACCATTACCATTACTGAACCTAACCCCATATTCTTGCCTCAGATACCAAATCCCATTCCATTAATTAATACCCCAAACAATGCCTCTACCCACACCCCAATCCCAGTAATCACAACCAATTCCCCTACTCACATCGCACTCCCAGAAACCTCAAACACATTACCATCACCTCCGTCTCTACCCCCGGCACCACCCCGTCGTGTTTCTCGACCAACAAAACCCTCCAATCTACTTCGTGATTTTCATGTTGAGGCAACCTTACCATCCCACTCCTCGAACTTGTAGTCTTCCTCGCATAAAATTATGTCAGGTAAGCCATTCCCTTTGGAAAAAGTAATATGTTATGATAAACTTTCCCATTCCAATAAACATTTTGTATCTAATATTATGCTTGAGAGAGAGCCCAGCACATTCTCGCAGGCCATTCGTTACCCACAATGGAGAGAGGCCATGGCGAGTGAACTTAAAGCTCTCGAAGACAACAAGACTTGGAGTCTCGTCCCGCTACCACCCGACAAACGCCCCATTGGGTGTAAATGGGAGTTCAAGATCAAACACAACCCCGATGTAACGGTTCACCGCTATAAAGCACGCCTTGTGGCCAAAGGTTATAACCAAATCGAGGGTGTCGACTATCGTGAGACGTTCGCTCCTGTAGCAAAACTGACCACCGTCCGCATTCTCATCAGCCTTGCTTCCATCAACGGATGGACTATACACCAACTCGATGTCAACAATGCATTCCTTAACGGGGATCTAATGGAAGACGTCTACATGCGGTTGCCTCCGGGACACAAGGGTAAGGGAGAGACTCGTGTCTGTAAGCTCCATAAATCTCTATACGGACTCAAACAAGCATCTCGACAATGGTTCCTCAAGCTCCATAACGCCCTCACACAAGCCGGTTTCCAACAATCATGGGCCGACTATTCCATGTTCACACGCCAACATCAAGGTACGTTCACCGCTATTCTAGTCTATGTAGATGATGTTATTATTACCGAGACTAATTTGCAGGTGATCAAGGACACAAAACTCCATCTAGCAACCCACTTCAAACTCAAGGACATGGGACCTCTCAAGTTCTTTCTCGGGATCGAAGTTGCGCGGTCTAAACATGGAATCGCTCTTTGCCAACGTAAATATGCTCTTGAGATCCTTGATGATGCTGGTTTCCTTGGATCTAAACCGGCTGTTGTACCACTTGATCAAAACTTGGCACTCACGGCTGATGATGGAAGTTCCCTTCATGATCCGTCTACTTACCGTCGTTTGGTTGGTCGACTAATCTACCTAACCATTACTCGCCCAGACCTTGTCTATGCAGTACACATTCTTAGCCAATTCATGGGCTCCCCAAGACAGCCGCACCTTGATGCCGCTCACCACGTTCTCAGATATATCAAAGGTACTCCCGGGCAAGGAATTCTTTTACCCTCCAATGGCCAGCTGCACCTGATCGCCTACTGTGACGCTGATTGGGCTCGCTGTCGTGACACACGCCGATCAACCACTGGTTACATAATCTTCTTAGGCGGCGCACCAATCTCTTGGAAGACCAAGAAACAAGGCACCGTCTCCCGTTCTAGCGCCGAAGCCGAATACCGATCAATGGCAACTACATGCTGCGAACTTACATGGCTGCGTACTCTTCTTAAAGATCTCCAAGTCAAGCATACGCAGCCATGCACTCTTTATTGCGATAACAAATCCGCACTCCACATAGCATCCAATCCCGTCTTCCATGAACGTACGAAACACATAGAAATCGATTGTCATGTAATACGCGAGAAGATACAACGAGGCGAAGTCAAGACCTCCCACATCAACACTAAAGATCAGCCAGCCGATTTGTTTACGAAGCCTCTCGGTCCTACTCCTTTCACCTCACTTTTACACAAGTTGAGTGTTACAAATATACACTCCACTTGAGGGGGAGTATTGAAGACTATAATCTTTTAGATTCAGAAGTTTATTATCAGCATATCTTTTCTCTCCTTATTAGGCTATTAACCCCTTGTAATTAGCCTTATTCTCTTCTTGACCGTTGCATTCTTTGCTGTATAAAGGCAACCATCTTCTTATGTAAATACAACTGAATTTTATTGATTCAATATAATTGTAACTCATTGCTACATTTCTTCAGATTCGATGCCACACAGGGAAATGACAGTCGACGTAGGATCATTCAAATTCTCCTGCAGCAGCCGGCATGTCCACAAGTTCGATCAGGAAACTTACTTGTAATTCAAGAACAAGCCTTTGTTGAATACTCACCGAATGCTGATGGTGGTAAATCCAGTGATGCCTCTATTAGAGTTTAAGCATTTGATTTCTAGATTTAATCTTTGTTAATAGTTACGTCTAGACAACCTTCTGGTGATTTTGTAAAATTTGACACGGTGTGATGCATGCCCAATGTTCGACTTGCACTAACATACTGATTTTTGTGTCAATTTGGCGTTGGTGTGCATTTTTTTTACTTTTATTTCTTGTAGTTTAGAAAAGGTATGGTGTGACTGTTTACTTGATAAATGTCCATCATTTAAACCACACACAAAGGTTTGAGGAATCAGTTTTAACCAAATTTTGTGATATGTATGATCTATTAAATGATTCTCCTCCATAATTTGCGATGGCACATATAACATGACATGAATTATTTGATCTCCCTGTTTTCCTTTCATAGGAAAGGAATTTGATGTATAAAAATATAATTCGAGATGAAGGACTATTTGGTAACAACGATGTACTCCTGGTCTAATCTTAGGGGTTCCTCTATCTGTGGTATTTCAATCCATTCTTGGGTTTGAAATGAAGATGTGGCCATGTTAGGATGTGATGTGATTAATAGTTGAGGTCTAAGCTTTAGGGGTTCCTTTATCTGTGGTATTTCAATCCATTCTTGGGTTTGAAATCTGTGGTATTTCAACCCATTCTTGGGTTTGAAATGAAGACGTGGCTATGTTAGGATGTGATGTGATTAGTAATTGAACATGTATGCTCGGGTAGTTGCTTAGAAAATAAAGAAAGACTTCTTATCTATGATTTTGTCTGTAATGGGAGCCTCAATTAAATTTTATTTGGTATGTTTTATTCATGAGAATCTGGGTTTATAATTTTCATTAGATACTAAATGAAATATCCTTGCATTTCTTACCACAGATGCAACAAGGCGAGTCAAATTGAACTAGAAAAAGCGCTCGAAAATCACCGGAGGCATTGCTCGCAGACTCATATGCGTACTCTCTATCTATCTATCTCTCTTTCCCTTTCTCTTGAATTTTGGTGAGCATCAAGCAATGAAGAACAAAATTTGAGGGATGTCGATAGTAAGTTGGAGATCAACATTCACACGATTAAAAAATCCAAAGCAATTGCCTAGACTCAGCCATGCTTTGATTATCTCCATGCTTTATTGATATTCCGAGAATGCTTCTAATTCCTTCAGATTTCACATTGCCTTTCAAGTTCCAAAGAAGGCATGCAGTTCCCGATTATGTTTTGTTTTGCCATGACCATAAACAAGAGCCAAGGACACTCTTTGTCTAATGTAGGGATATTTTTTCGAAGGCATGTCTACACTCATGGTCAGTTTTATGTGGGAGTCTCCCGAGTCACAGATCGAAAAGGCTTAAACTCTTGATTCTTGACAAGAATAATGAAGTTGTAAATCATACGGTAAATGTTGTCTACAAAGAAGTGTTGCAGAGAGTGTGATGTATTGCTTCAAAATGTAAATAAAACAATTTGTTCTTTGATGTTTGATGCACTAATGCTTCTTACCATTTTGTAAATAGTTGAATGAAACAGTAAGAAGTTTTTTCCAGAAAAAATATGCAGGTTTCACATTTAATACAGGTGTAAAGTGTTTTACAGCTTGCTTCGTATTCGTCAAAACAAATATAATTACGAACGTTTAAAATGTTCCGGTCATGTTCGTATTCGGAAATTTTAAACAGTAATATATACGGCCGTATGATATTCTACAGTCATTTTCGTATTCCGCTTTATAAGTCTGTTTTGTGTCTTATTATTTTATTTTATACGTTTTTTTTCTTTGGGAACAATATTTTGGAAAATCCAACTTAGAAGGTTTTAATTTTTTTGTTTTTAGATAAAATTTTGAATAATAGTATAATACTTAATACCAATTTAGTCCATTTTCCTAAACCCTAAACATTGATCTCTTTCTTTCTGTAAAACTCGATCTTCACCTCCTCCTCCATCTTCTATTCTTCTCCACCACCTCCTCCATCTTCTATTCTTCTCCACCACCTCCTCCATCTTCTCCGCCTCCTCCCTCCATAATCGATCATGCCCTATGGCTATTAAATTGTGTATCATGGAGTTCGATATTCTCTACGAACATTATACAAATTATTACAAATCCAATTCCGAGACCAACCTCTTGCTTCGATTTGTTAGGTAAATTTTAATCTCAAAACTCTTATCTTCCTTATATGATTGATCTCTATTTTGTAAATACATCCTTCTATAACCTTGGTTTAAGGTATTTTCCAGATTCATGCATTAGATAACTGAAATTGTTTTAACTTATGAAATTGGATAAATGTCGCATACCAATCTTCCTTTACTTTGGCTTAGGGTGTCTTTTGGTTTAGCATCATTGCCTAACATCATCAAAACAACAATGTTGTTGTATTAAAAAGTGAGTACATGAAACTATAATTATCCTGAATATTATGAACCTTACTATTATATTCTACGCTTCAGTTTATCTTAGTAACTTTGCAATTATATACCATCAACCTTGCAATACTCTATATATTATAATTCGATTACATGATCTTAGATGAATCGTGACTTGGCTGTGATGGGTAGATTTGTAATGCGTGTTTTTTGCATTTTGATGTGAATTCTTTATTAGTTTTATGGTTGAAATTACATTCTATTCCTTTAATGCTTTTTTTATATCATTTTTTTTTCTCAAACAACCTCTAATTGTATATGTACAATTAGGTTAACTATGTCTCTAAACGACTCAGTTGATGTAAACGTGTTGCCTCCACAAATAACCGAGGGGATGTACCATCCCTTCTTGGGGATTATATGATCACTATATCAGTCCACTATGAAACCGTGAGAGATATGGAGGGATGTTTCGTAATACGCTACCGTCAACAAGTCGGTACAACAGTGAATACTTTCACTTTCTCTTCTGAATGGGGTGGTATTCCCATAAGTGAGACGCACGCAAGATTTGTTTTGGATGGAGCAGACATACCCTTTTTTATACAGAACATGTGCGTTGTTGGCCTTGTACAGGACTTCGTCAGTAATCATCTGGCTTCAAAAGCCCCAACCTTGTATCCCCACAGATTCCCAAATATTTTGTCAATGTTCGATCACTTCAACAAATCATTGACTTGGAGAAAGATGAGCTGGTTGAAGCTCCTGTTCCATCACCCGACAACATATCAGAGTCATCTGATTCTTCAACGAATCCTTTACACGCTTTGTTGGAGGTTGCAACCCTCCAACAAACTAGGGGAGGGGGGGGTCACTGTGTAATTTGTTTAATTCCATTTGGGTTACGTTTAGGCATGGAACTTTCGATATTGCCTTGTAGACATGTATTTCATTCTGATTGTATTCGGACCTGGTTCTATTATGGCACTACATGTCCCACATGCCGAAGAGAATACGCAAGTGACGTTTAAGATTATCTAGATTTGAATTTAGTGTACAAAGTGGTGTTTAAATGTAACGTTTAGTAGATGAATTTCTTTAATGTGATTATATTTTGTTGCAGCAATGTATACAGACGTATAATTAATTACATTTAAGTTATGAATTTTTTTTATTATATTAAACAACAATCCATCCAGGGGTATAACTACAAAATAACAGCATTGTTCCAAATTTCACATATACACAGGCGTATATTAATTTACACTAAATAGTTGTTTTGGTCTTGATATTTCGGTTGGGTTTTGTTGAATCTGATTCTATTGTCTCGTGATCTATCGTTGACTAGATTTTTTTAGGAATCTTGCTTGCAAAACTAGAGATACTCATATTTTTCACGTGCCTTTAAAACTATGTATTTTTGTTGAATTCTCAAACAAATTATATTTTAAATGTTTTGTGAACTTTTTAGACAGATGTTTTTCATAAAACATACCATTTAAGTCTTTGTGCCTATAAAAGGCACAGGACCGAACACTAGTTTTTAACAAATAAATAAATTATTCAGATTAAAATACATGAATATACTTCGATATTAGATAACTAAGTATAAAGAAATATGAATAAAGTCATAACTTAATTAAGGATATAACTCAAGTCAAAATAATATTGCAATAAAGTTTAAAATAAATAGAGGTTTTTGCATAGAACCACCCAATCACTGACTTTATTGAGCTTTAAATATGAAAAATTGAACAAATTAAATATCCTGAAAGTCGATGGATAAAATGACAATAATTATTCATACTAAATAAGGCTAATAAAAAACTATATTATGCAAATACAGAATAAATCACGTTTTCCGCTTTCAAAACATAATAAACCTAATAAACCAAAAAATGATACATCAATAATACATTCAATCAACACCAAGTTAAATCTCAAGTCCAACACATCAATAAGAAAATTGATCTATCTCTATATGAATCAAACTATTGCAAAGTCAACAGACATCATTGACTGAATTTGCATTAAGTAAGGAGGGAGAAATTAATCTATTTCTATATGGAGGGAGAAATTGATCAAGGGTTCAGAGTTTTGACCCGTACCAAGTAAGGAGAAATAATCAGAAATCTCTATATATAACTACTAAAGCAAAACACTATATACTCATCAATAAGCTTTGTCACGTCATCTACTCATCAATAAGTTATGTCACGTCATCAGACACATGTTATTCTTTTCAAAAATAAAATAATAAATATATTATATATTTAAAGATAATTGACCTAATTCTAATGATATTATTTCCTTATTTGAACATAAATCAAATAAAATATAAATACAAAGATCAGTATCCTAGATCTATTGATATCATTTCCTTATTTAAATGCATATTAATATAAAAGATTATAAATTAATTGAAATTCCTTTAATTTATATAATTTTGATTTAAAAACTAATTAAAATAAATATAATTATATAATTAGAGCTGTAAAAAAATGACCGAACCCGAAAAACCGAACTAACCGACCTACATTTAAACCTGACCCGACCGGACCGAAAACTGAATTAAACGAACCTGAAGAAACCCGGAAAATAGATTCACCGAACTCGACCGACCCGTAACCTGGCCGAAGCTACCCGAAAAATAATATAAAAATATTATTTTAGTGTAATACTACCAATTGCATTAAAATAATTAAATATAATATTATTTTAATCATTTATTTTAGTTATTAGTGTTTTATTTAATTTACTTTTAATAATTTAATAATAAATATAATATTTAAAGATGATGTTATAAACCCGTTAGTTAACCTGAACCGCCCGCTAACCTGTAATGACCCGATCCGACTTGACATGTTATCCGAATTAACCGAACCTGTTCTCAACCCAAACTTCAAATGAACGAACTCGAATCCGACTTGACCGGCCCGATTGACACCTCTATATATAATGCATACTTTTATTTATATTATTGTTATTTCTATGTGTTTATAAATGGAAAAATGACAAAAAAATAGTCCCAAATAACTTTTTCGATTGAAATTTTACTTAACTTGATGATGATTCCTAAAGATTTTTTCACAGTTAGTCATAGTAATTGTTGTTTATGTGTGTAATCTTTATTATAAGATGACCTCTTATTATAAAATTACCTTAAATTCTATCGAAAAAGTCATTTGTGCAATTTTTGGTTGATAATTGAAAATGAGATTATTTTTATTGTTATGAAAGTTGAGACTATTTTTGGTTCATAAGTGAAATTTGAGATTATTTTTAGTCATTTTTCCTTTATAAATTATATGGAGTGCATAGTCATAAAAATTAATTAAAATAAAATAATTATATAATGCATACTTTTATTTATATTAATGTTATTTCTATGCGTTTATAAATGGAAAAATGACCAAAAATAGTCCCAAATACTTTTTCGATTGAAATTTTACTTAACTTGATGATGTTTCTTAAAGATTTTTTCACAATTAGTTATAGTAATTGTTGTTTATATGTGTAATCTTTATTATAAGATGTCGTCTTATTATAAAATTACCTTAAATTTCTATCGAAAAAGCCATTTGGACAATTTTTGGTTCATAATTGAAAATGAGATTATTTTTATTGCTATCAAAGTTGAGACTATTTTCGGTTCATAAGTAAAAGTTGAGATTATTTTTAGTCATTTTTCCTTTATAAATTATATGGAGTACATAGTTATAAAAATCGTTGTGCAAATTCGGCGCATGGCACGAGGATAAAGCTAGTAGATAATGATAAAGGGAGAGGGAGAGGAATGGAAATGCACTATTCATATGAAAATATTGTTCATTATGGAGGGCTGGACTTTTAAGTAAGTAGAGATTATAAATTATATGGAGTACATAGTTATAAAAATCGTTGTGCAAATTCGGCGCATGGCACGGGATAAAGGTAGTAGATAATGATAAAGGGAGAGGGAGAGAAATGGAAACGCACTATTCATATGAAAAATATTGTTCATTATGGAGGGCTGGACTTTTAAGTAAGTAGAGATTATAGCAAGTGACCTTACTTTGCGTTACCTAGTTCCACTAACTAATCAATAATCATATCATATCATAATATATATAATTTTTTGGGGTGGTTCAAAAGTATTTAAATAAGATATTCATGAATATATTCATCTTGGGTTGGACTTTTGCTTGGGCCACCAGAAAAAAAAATCAATACTTTTTTGCTTGGGCCACCGAAAAAACAAATTGAAAAAACAAATTCTTAAAGATATATTATTTTTTATAATTGAAAAATATCAAAACTAAAAAGATATATGGAAAATATTATAACTGAAAAGAAGAAAATAAAATATTTTAGATATGAATCACACATCAAAGGCATATTTTCATTAATAGTAAACTTTTTTTTAATAATTTACATTAAATATGTTATAAAAATATATTACTCATTATATACCAAATGATAGAAAAAATTAAAAGAGACAAAATATTAAATATAATGATAAGGAGTATAATGATTAAAATATACATATATTACGAAAGGAGTTCTCTTATTATCTTGTGATTTAAACCTATTTTTATGAAATAACAGTTTTAGCATTAGGTGACATATCTTAAACAATATATATATATATATATATATATATATATAAATGAATCGTTATCATAACAGATGTTCCATACTTCTATAATCAATCATACAAATGAGTATACAAACTTCAATTTTCCATGTACAAAATAAGAGCAACGTTGAATATGTTTATATTAATAGAAAAAAATAATCATTCAATATATTCACAAAGATTTTTATATATTTATTCATCTTGAGTTGGATTTTTTATTGATTCACCTGGAGAAAAAAAAAACCAATACTGTAGGAAGCTAAGATAAATCGTATCAAATTTCTTTTCTTTTAAAATCATATAACTTACCAAAATTGGACAATATAAAAAATATTCTTCTTTTCTTAAAAATATCAATAATTTCTAAAATTTGTATGAATAACTAATAGCTCAAAAAATTGAATAAAAAAATAATGTATGAATAACAATTTATAAAAAGACCATGTAAGCAACATTATTTTTTCAAAAAAATTGTATGAATACGTTTTTAAAAGTGATATGATTTCCAATATCATCATAATCTCATAACCATCATCGTATCATCATAATTCTAATCCTAATCATAATCATCATATCATAATCATAGTCATAATCATAATATATATAATTTTTTTGGGTGGTTGAAAAATATTCACAAAAGATATTCACAAAGATATTCATGAATATATTTATCTTGAGTTGGGCTTTTGCTTGACCCATCAAAAAAAGTCCAATATTAAAGTTCACATCTTTTTAAAAAAGATATTCATGAATATATTCATCTTGAGTTAAGTTTTTACTTGACCCATCAAAAAAAGTCCAATAATAAAGTTGGGTCTTCATCCGGTGGGAAGGGCCCTTAGAGTGAGAAATGAGAATAATATTCATCCCTTTGATGAGAAGTGAGAACCATCCAAGGGATGAATATCAAATGTGCACATTTGACCGTTGACCGTCGATAATGTGCACATTTTGTGTAGAAAATGTGCACATATTTTTTTGGCCCAAAAAAAAAAATTGGCGGAAAAAAAATTGGCGGGACTGTTGACCGTCGACAATGTGCACATTTTGTGTAGAAAATGTGCACATATTTTTTTGGCCCAAAAAAAATATTTGACGGAAAAAAATTTGGCGGGACTGTTGACCGTCGACAATGTGCACATTTTTGTGTAGAAAATGTGCACATATTTTTTTAGCCCAAGAAAAAAATTGACCGTTGAGTGTCGGTCAATTTTAACGGTAAATTTTTTTTTCTCCGCCTGATTTGTGTGCATAAAGAAGAAATGTGCACATTTTTTTATCATGATGCGCACATTTTATTTGTAAAATGTGCACATTATAACTAATGTGTCTATTTTGTGCAGAAAATGTGCACATATAACTTTGTCTTAAAAACGAATGTTTGTCATGAAAAAAATTGGCGGAACGAATGTCTGTTTGAGAAAAATTTGCACATCTTATTATATTGTGCCTATTTTGTGCAGAAAATGTGCACATGTAATTTTGGCCCAAAAACGAAAGTTTTCATGGAAAAAAAGCTCCGAAAAACAAGTTCAAAAATCGTGTTGGGAAAGATGTGCACATCTTATAAAACTAATGTGCCTATTTTGTGTAGAAAATATGCACATGTAATTTTGTCATGAAAACGAAAGTTTTTCATTAAAAAAGAGCTCGTCAAAACAAGTTCAAAAGTTGTGTTTGGAGAAAATGTGCACACATTATACAGCTAAATGTGCACATGTAATTTTGGCCCAAAAACGAAAGTTTCTCATTGAAAAAGGTTTGATAAACACAAGTTAATATTTTGTGTTTGAAAAAATGTGCACAACTTATACAACTATTGTGCAGAAAAATGTGCAAATATAATTCTGGGACAGAAATGAAAATTTGCTGGAAAAAAAAGAGCTCGTAATAAAACAAGTTCAAAATTGTGCTTGAAAAAACAATGCACATCTTATACTATTTATGTGCACATTTTGTGTAGAAAATGTGCACATAATTTTTTTGGCCCAGAAACAAATGTTTGCATGGAAAAAAAAATTGGCGGGAAATTTTTTGGACCGATCAAAGTTTGACCGTTGACCAGTGTTGACCGTTGACCGGTGTTGACTGTTGACTTTTTGAGAGAGTTAATATACACCCTTAGTTTGATTTTGATTTAAGGCCTAATATTAATTTTCACTTCCCACCTTAAATTTCATTCTCACTTGATCATTTTCCATTAAAGTTCACATCTTTGTAAAAAAATATCCACTAATTTTTTGCTTGGCCGTAAAAAAAACTTATTGAAAAAGAAATTCTTAAAGATATATTATTTGTTGTAATTGGAAAATATCAAAACTAAAAAGATATATGAAAATTCTTAAAGATATTTTTTTGTTTGGTGAAAAAATTCTTAAAGATATTGATACAATAAGACAACACGTTTATTGATACTTTGATATTAAATGAATACAAAGAGACTTAATGTGATGTGCATGAATTTTAGTAAATTTGTTACTGATTCACAATTCACATATATCTTACAAATATAGATGTCAAATATAAATATATAAAAACTTCCGAGGAAACAATTACTCTCAAATTGGGCTTTTGATTCTTTTTTTAAAATATATAAAGATATAATTTCGCATAATTAGAAAATTAAAATAAAATTATTATATTATTAACTAATAATAATAATATTTTCATAAATACTTACTACTTTTATGAAGAATCATTTCGCTTATATACTTTTTGGGGTAGGAGAAAAATATTCACCAAATATATTTATATAAATATTTATCATATTTTTTGGGCTTTTTCTTAGCCCATAGGAAAAAAAAAGCTCAATATTAAAATTAAAATCTACAAAATGCTTTTTTATAATAAAGAAATAACACTATGTTCTTAAGGTTCATATTTGGGTAAAAAATATGGTAACAAAACATTCATAAGATGTTTATTTACTGCGTTAATGAATTACGTACAATTACAATGTACCTAAATTTAACTTATATTATTTTTAAACAAAAATACTTATGAGAATTAAAAATTCATATTAGAAATTTACTATAGATAATGTATTTCTAATCTAAATACATAACGTTTTCATAAATAATAAATAATTTTCACTCAAAAATTTCAATATATGTTACATAAGTATATTCTTTAGTAGTAATCTAAATTTTAATATTTATCCTTTGGTAAATAAAATTACGTGATTATTATATCATTAGACAAAAAAGAACAATATATCCTACATAGGTATATTATACCTTTAATATTGACCTAAATTTACATAATATAATAGAAAAAAATCTCAAATTTTACTTTAGATAAAATTAATCTCAACTTTCAAGTCAATAGAGAAAAAAATCAACTTTGAATTTATATAAACCAAAAATAGTCAAAATTACATTTTTTAATTACATGTTTTCTATATTCGAACAGGAATGTTTTGCAACGTTCATAAAATTCTTATGATATGTCATGTTGTTATTGAATTAACCCAATTTTCAATAAAAAGTCGTTTTGTCTGCATTTTGGTCTTCACATAAAAGGTGAAGCCTATATTTTTTCTTGTGTCATGTATGCATTTAGTATGTTGATGTACAACATTATTTAATTTGTCAAATTTTCCTTAATGTTTTTAATGACATAAAAAATAGTTGAACGTGATAATAGATTAAAAATTATAATATGTATTCCAAGTAAAATATATGATAGACATACAAGACAATATCACACCTACTAATTTATATTTATAGATTATTAAATTAGTTTTATTTATATTCATTTGGCCCGTGCGTAGCACGGACAGAAGGGATTAGTCATAATCATAATATATATAATTTTTGGGGGTGGTTGAAAAATATTCATCCAAAATATTCAACAAGATATTCATCAATATATTCATCTTTAGTTGGGCTTTTGCTTGGGCCGCTGAAAAAAAAGCCCAGAGTTAAAGTCCACACAAATGTTTTATTATAATAAATGACTAAACTATATCTTTTAAAAAATTTAATTGAAAAAAAATGTTATCAAAATATTCATAAACACTATTTAGGTTCCACCTTGCTTTATAAGGGAAAAATATTACACCGAATTTTGTTAAGTTGGTTTGTAGGGTTTTTCATATTATAATTATAATATCATAATTCTAATCATATCATATCATAATCTATTTCCTAATAAAGTTTTATCTTTTAGTAAGTTAAAAACGAAATTATATTTTATAAGGATTATATAATTGAAAAAATATTTTTGGGGTGCTTGAAAAATATTCACACAAGATATTTTAAAAAGAAATTTCCACACATATTTTTCAAACAAATCTATTACTATTAAATAAACATTATCTTTTAAGAAACTATATCAATCTATTTCCTAATAAAGATTTTATCTTTTACTAAGTTAAAAACGAAATTATATTTTATAAAGATTATATAATTGAAGAAAAATTATTTTTGGGGGTGGTTGAAAAATATTCACACAAGATATTTTAAAAAGAAATTTCAACATATATTTTTCAAACAAATCTATTACTATTAAATTAAAGATTATCTTTTAAGAAACTACATCAATCTATTTCTTAATAAAGATATTATCTTTTACTAAGTTAAAAACGAAATTATATTTTATAAGGATTATATAATTGAAAAAATATTTTTGGGGTGGTTGAAAAATATTCACCACAAGATATTTTAAAAAGAAATTTCCACATATATTTGTCAAACAAATCTATTACTATTAAATTAAAGATTATCTTTTAAGAAACTACATCAATCTATTTTCTAATAAAGATTTTATCTTTAACTAACTTAAAAACGAAATTATATTTTATAAGGATTATATAATTGAAAAAATATTTTTAGGGGGTGGTTGAAAAATATTTATACAAGATAATCACAAAGATATTCATGAATATATTCATCTTGGATTGAGGTTTTGTTTGACCCATAAAAAAAAGGTTCAATCAAAAATAAAATATTGCCTTTTATAATGGAAAATATTAAAACTAAAGGATATAATAAAAAAAATAACAATAAATCAAATTAAGAAAAATGATATTTTATGAACATGATAAATCATATTTTAATAGAAATAAATTTTTTTTAAGGCTCATATAATTGAAATAAATTATTTTTCACAAATTATTTTACTAAATAAAAGAATTTTATTTTTTAAGGGTCATATAATTGGAAATAGTATCAAACTAGCGTGTGTTCCCGTACCATGTACGGGGTCACATGTATAGAAATATTTTAATAATATATTTATATTTTCTACTATTAATTTGTTTATATATTTTAGTTTATACTTTATGGTTTATAATTTATAGATTATAGTTTACAATTTATGTTTTATAGTTTAAGTTCATTAATAAGTCAATTTAATTAGATTGATAACATAATAATAGATAAAGATAAATATATATATATATATATATATATATATATATATATATATATATATATATATAAGATAAGGATATAATATGATAAAAGATAAAAATCCATATTTCTTTTTGTCATATAACCTACCATATCTTTTTGATTTTTTTTACTTATTTAATTCAAAGATATATATCAAAATATAAAATAAGATGATGTGGAGGATGACATGGTGGATGATGTAGCATAACTTAGAGGTCGACACATAGGCGAATTGAATATTAGGGCGACATGTAGCAAAAAAAATTTAATTCTTAACCTATTCATTTTTCCGTCACATTTTTTCACCTCTTATTTGATAAAGGGAAATTAGATCTGACAAACGGGTCAAACGAGTCGGGTTTGGGTTCGGATGGAAAACGGGTTTGGGTTAAGCGGGTCGACCATTGGTCGAGTTCGGGTCGGGTCAACCCAGTGGGTTTCAAATGTTCGATAGTTTTATTGTAATAAAGAAAATTAAATTTAAACAATATTTTTATTTATTCAGAAATCAAATATGTGAAAAGTGGGTCCCTCGAAGAGTTTCAAGAAGTATGGATCGGTTCAGGTTTGAGCCAAACGGCTTCCTTATTTGGTAAGCTTTTGACAAGTTTACTTAGGATATAATAACATATAAATTCAATATTTTAATATAACTATTTGATCTGTTTCCCCGTGCTAGAAATATCTATAATTACAAAGAACTTCATCAGTAAATATTTGACGCTAAAAAGATTAATTTTTATAAATTTTAATATTTCTCCTTTTGTAAAATAAAATTATATGATTATTATATCATTAGACAATAAATAAAAAAATATCCTATGAAGGTATTCTTTAGTAGTAACCTAAAGTTACATAATACAATACGAAAATAAAAAAAAATCTCAATTTTACTTTAGATAAAATTAATCTCAACTTTTAAATCAATAAAAAGTGAAGAACCCCAACTTAAAATTTATAAACAAAAAACAACCAAATTACAATTTCAATTAAATATTTTCTAAATTCGAAGATGAAAATTTTGCAACGTACATAAAACTACTATTATGTGCCATGCTGTTATTCAATTTTCTTAATTTTTAATAAAAAAAGTCGTTTGATCTACATTTTTGTCTTCTGGTAAAAGTTGAAAATATTTAAATTAGTTTTTTCCTAAACAATTTAAGTTTAAGCCTATATTTCCCGTGTCGTGTGTGCATTTAGTTTGTTTATGTACTTTATTATTTAATTTTTCAAATTATATTTAATTCTTTAAAAGATATAACAAAATAGTTGAACACAATAATAGATTTAAAAATTATTATCCGCATTCAAATTAAAATATAAGTGAAACATACGAGACAATATTACACAATATAATTCATATTTATAGAGTACTAAATTTTTATTTTTAAAATTCATTTGGCCCGTGCGTAGCACGGGCAGGAGGGACTAGTATATATAATTTTTGGGGGTGGTTGAAAAATATTCATCCATTATATTCAAAAAGATATTCCTCATTATATTCATCTTAAGTTAGGCTTTGGGATTTTGCTTGGCCCATCGAAAAAATCCAATATATTCACAAAGATATTAATCATAGGGTGCGGTTCCGGTGAGAACAATTTTTAGAATGAGAACGTGAGAATGACTAATGTGCATCAAAATATACTTAAATGTGCATCAAAATATCCTAAAATGTGCATCAATTTTTTTGATGCACATCCTTTGAAAAAGTGATGCACATATACAATGTTTACCTGAATGTTCGTGAGTTTGTTAAAATGTTCTTTAAAAAATAAACGTTATTCAAATTTTGGATGTTTTTAAGTTTGTCAA
Source organism: Oxyria digyna (assembly GCA_029168935.1). Taxonomy (NCBI): domain Eukaryota; kingdom Viridiplantae; phylum Streptophyta; class Magnoliopsida; order Caryophyllales; family Polygonaceae; genus Oxyria; species Oxyria digyna. The sequence continues at coordinate 9,697,646 of JAPVLV010000010.1, read as the reverse complement.
CGAATGTGCACCAAATTAGTACTAAATGTGCACCAATTTACTACTAATGTGCACCATTCTCACGTTCGTATTTTAAAATGTATTCTCACCGGACACTTTCCCTTAATCATAATAATATATCTTTAGTTGGGACTTTGTTTGATCCCTCGGAAAAATAAAATTCATTCAACGTAATAAAACATACTTTGAGTAAGTGGTAAAAAGATTTGTTAACCTATCTACGGGATCCCGCACCAACATATAAATATTAATATATTATTGTAAAATATTATCTCAATTATAGAATAAGCTAAATATTGTACACGTTCTCAGTACCGTATTTAGATGGAATGGTCATCCATCTATGTACGCCATTGTTTTGAAATAAAAGATTTTAAGTATTCAAATGTGCCCCATAAATAGAAATATTTAATGTATTAGGGATATGGAACTACAGTAATTTCATAGAACTTGATATAAAGACATTTTTGCCACTAATCAAAAAGATTAGGGTCTATTTCGTAATTCCCTAAAAAGTAATCAAAACACCATAAAATCATATCTCCCAGTCGATTTACCCATCAGCAAGATAGATTTTTTTCAAATCTATCAAACCTCCAAATCTATCTTTAGTTAAAGATACTTAACAAGATAATAAAAAAGATATTGGCCAAAGATAAAGATTAGACAAAAATCATTGTTATATATAACTAATATTAAAAAGATATGATTGTAGGTTCAAATTAATATACTAATTAGACATATCGAAAATATTATAAATATAATTAAATTTATCTTAAAAATTCATTTGGCTCGTGCGTAGCACGGACGAGTAAAATCTAGTATATATAATTTTTGGGGGTGGTTGAAAAATATTCACTAAAGATATTTACAAATATATTCATCAATATATTCATCATAATTTTGGGCTTTTACTTAGTCCATTGAAAAAGAAAGCCCAATATTAAAGTCCATGGAGATCTTTTCACTATAATAAATAAATAAATTATAAGAAAAAAACTACTATTAAAGATATTCATATCTTTTCCTTTCCATATATACATTTTTTTATATTCAAAAAATAGACTTTATCCTTTCATTCTTTTATATATCAGATCTCTTCTATTATAAATAAATAAATTATAAAGAGAAAAAAACTACTATTAAAGATATTCATATCTTTTCCTTTCCATATATACCTTTTTTTATATTCAAAAAATAGACTTTATCCTTTCATTCTTTTATATATCAGATTTGTTCTATTATATTTTTATAAGGAAATGTTGATTTCTAGAAAGATAAAGAAGGAGATTGGAGCTGGTAGGTTTTTTGGAAAAATCAATATAATATAATCATCATAATACTAAGTGGTAAAAGTTGAAGAATATTAAAGTTCGTATAGATTTTTTCATTATAGTAAATAAATAAAATTATATTTTTTAAGGAAAAATATTCACTAAAGATATTGACAAAAATATTCTTCAATATGTTCATCACAATTTTAAGTTTTTTTTAAACCATCGAAAAAACCTATATTAAAGTTCGTACAATTTTTTTAATTATAATAAATAAACAAATGATATTTTTTAAGATTCATAATTGAAAAAAATTATTATTAAAAATATTCATATTTTTTCCTTTACATATACACCTTTTTTTATATCCAAATAATAAAGTTTATCCTTTCATTCTTCTATATATTAGATCTCTTTTATGGTTGCCTTCAATATTTTAAGAAAACTTTCATTTTAAGACTGGAGTGGGTGAGTTTTTTGGACAAATCGATTTAATAATCATCACAAAAATAGTTGAAGTATGTATCGTTTATACATTTAGTATGTTTACATATTGTTATTATATGTAATTTGTCTACGTATCGCTTATATACACATAGCCGAACTAAATAATACAAATCATATGAATATTATAATATATAATTTTGGATGAGAGAATATTCTCCAATAATTTTTGGATTTTTCTTATCTCATCGGAAAAAAAATCAAATATTAAAGATCGTATAGATTTTTTTATTATAATAAATAAACAGAATTATATTATTTAATATTCAAAATTTGGAAAAAATCTTAATAAACATATTCATAAGCACTATTATTATAACAATAAAAATCAATTATAAAAATATATGTTAAAAAATATTCATAAAAAATATGCTAAAAAGGAAGAAAACTTATTTAAATAATTGCTATACAAAGATATACTTCCTATTTTATGTATGAAGATTGACTGATTGAGGATAGTTGCTACAAAAAAAAGAGCAAATAGTTGCTATTTTTGTATAAAAATTAAAGAAACTTATAATTTAACACTCTAATACGAGAGATATTCTATCAACCTATTTTATTATATTTATAATATTATTATTTTTAGTTATTCTATTTCTTTTGAGATATGATCAAATACAATTCTTTTAAGTTAAAATAGGTTGTTTATAAATATATATAAACAAGATAATCATATTAAAAAATGGAAAAGTGTCCGGTGATAATAGTTGCTACAGTAATAAATGAGAATGATTATGGGCCGTTTGATTTCGCCAGATCGGACGGATGTGGATAATTCACTTTTGGGCGCGTGTACAAGCGCGTTCAACAGATCTCGTAAATTTCCTTCTTCTTCTTCTCCGCCTTCGTTTTCTTTTCCCCCAAGTTTTTTCAACAAAACTTCTTCGGATCTTGCCTTCTCTTCTCTGCTGCGTAATTCCTTCTTCTTCTTCTCGCATTCGTTAGCTTGTTTCTCCTTCATTCTACCTATGGATCTAGGTTTTGCTTCTATTTTCTTTGTTTCACCAGTTCATCCCCCTGTTTCTCTTCAATTTGAGCTTATTTGTTGAAGTATTACGATGATTCGTGTATAATGAAGCAGTTTTGATGAACAACAGATGTTCTTGTTCTCTTGATTGCTCTGTTCGCTAATCCAACACATCGATGTGATGAACATTTAGAAGAATTGTGATGAACATTTATAACGGATTTGATGAACAACAGTAATAGAAGTGATGAACATTCTATTGGACATATAATGAACATAGACAGTATTTGTGATGAACTTTTATAAAACATGTGATGAACGTTGAATGCAGTCTTAATGAACTTTTAATACTGATTTGATGAACTTTGTTCTAGATGTGATGATCATTCACAACATTTTAATGTGTAATGAACATTTACAGGATTTGTGATGAACATTGATAAGTAGTTTGATGAACATTGATAAGTAGTTTGATGAACATATGTTTAATATCTGATGTACAGTTCATCCATTCAGGCTGAGTCGTCTTCTATGAGTAACAACAAGACTCCTACAAAAAGCAGAGAGGCAAGATTTGAGAAGTTTGTTGGTCCTTTACCAAATACAATATCTGTCCTTCCACCTCCACAATCAAAGAACAAAGGAAGGCCAAAAACATCACGTTTGAAAAGTACAATTGAGAAAGTTAGATTGAATTCTAACAAGGTGAAGAAGTGTTGTTCAATATGTTTGAAATCCGGACACAATCGCTCTACATGTCCTGAGAATACTTCAACAAGTGTTTGAAGTTAGATAATTCTAAAACTATCATTTAAGTCTTTATGTGTAAATCTAGTTCTGGTGAACATTTGTAATCTACTTGGTGAACAATTATATATAATCTGGTGAACAACATGGGAAAAATTGATGAACATCGATATCAAATTAGATGAACTCTCACTGTTAATGTGGTGAACTTGTTGTGTTAATTTGATGAACTTTGTATCTAAGCTCGATGAACATTCATTATTAATATGATGAATATTTGTGAAAAAGACAAGTAAAATTACTTATCATATTGATGAACTTTTGAGATTAACGTCAATGAACATTCAGTGTTAATATGATGAACTTTGGCTAAATATTCAATGAACATTCACAGTTAAGCTGATGAACATTGTTCAGTGATTTGATGAACATTCTGTAATATATATATGAACAAAAGAATTCTTGTACTCATTGTCAAACTTCTACATTGTGCATTTTCCATTTACCCACTCTATAAGTTGTGGGTAAGCATTGTTGAATCTGTTGGTTAACAACTCTGAAATGTACTTGACCCTTATCATGTCCATTTGCTTATTGTCACCTTTCTTCAAAGAAGTTGTAAAATTTGTCAGCCCCTCCCCAAAGTACGTTTCCATGTGTCGCATGGTATATATACCACAATCCTGCTTGTTCTTGTCATCTCTCCAGTACATTGAAAGACGTTCAGCTTTGACCTTTTTCTCGTCTTCGAATAGAGCTGCTTTGGCTTCCATGCCATGCTTCCTTAGAAATTCCACAAACATTGCTCTCTGTAAAATAAAAACACAATAATATCAAACATATTGAAAAACAATGATGAACATATTTAAAACGTACAATTATATGATGATGAACATACAATTATATGATGATGAACATACAGTTATATGATGATGAACATACAGTTATATGATGATGAACATACTGAAATATAATGATGAACATTACCAAATAAAAAGTTGATGAACAAAATTAAGGATCATGGTGAACAATATCAAACAAGATGGTGAACATATTGAAATACAGTGATGAACATTATTAAACATACATATGAACTATATATGAGAGGAATGATGAACAATATTAAACATTCTGATGAACATTATGAAGAATTGTGATGAACAAAGAAAAAAGAGTTGATGAACATTAGTTACCATGAACTGTTTCTTCCTCCTGTTGTTGTTGTTCTTGGGATGACAAATTTCTTTGTGATCTGTCATTTGTTTTTTTGCTTCTTATCTCTGTAATATTGAACATACAAGTTATATATTGTGCAAAAATACAAAGTTTATAAAGAGGATAATATTCATACCTCTTGGACATTCAATAACAAGATTTATGATGAACAAATAAGAGAAATCTGATGAACAATCTTAAGACATATGATGAACTTTGATAGGCAATGAGATGAACAATCACAAAAATTTTGGTGAACATTGAAAAGAAATCTGGTGAACGTATGTACAAGATACGATGAACAAATACAAGATATTTGATGAACATTTAGATGTACTGTGATGCACATGTATTTTGATGAACATGCATGTAGCGAAATCAAACATGTCGAAGCAAAAACCTAACTCCAAATACCAGATTATACTCCATACCTTTTGGTACTTGGCTTCTCTGAGATCCTGCCATTTTTAGTAGCGAGTTGATGGATTTTGGTGAACGACGGAGTGAAATGAAGAGAAATCAGTGAGAAATCACAGGAAAAAGCATCGTATACGCTAAAATTAGGGATTAAACACCATACCTCTTCCTTCGTTGTTCTTCTGTGAGCCAGACATCGTGAAATTTGTAGGAGTATGTTGTTTTTGATGATCGGCGAGAGAAAACGAAGTGATTTCGTTGAGAAATCGAAGAAAAAGCAAGCGAGTAGGAGGTTAGGGTTTGATCGCCTTTGCGAGAGAGGTTTTCTGTGGAAGTTTTGAGAAGAATGGGAAGAGACGGTTTTCGCTCCAATTTTGAATCACGTTGGAACGATGTAGCGCGTGTGTTTCACACAAAAAGCTAGCGAGTAGGAAGTTGCCAGCATGGAAAGTGGAGCAATCTGGGCTGTCCGATCAATTCCAATGAACGGTTCCCGTTCATTCTCATTTATCTCTAAAGGGCCCTTTATTACCAGATTCGAATCCTTAAAAAAATTACTTGAATATAACTAAAATTTATACTTATTAATCAATTTTAAAAAATACATCATACTTTTATTAAAATAAAAATCAGATAGATGACTATACAAATTACTATTTCGTATTATATAATGCAAAGCACATTCGTTATCGAGAAATAAATATCACTATAAATTATTCCAAAATATATGATATTTTAATAAGACAATATAATATTTTTCGCATGCGTGAGAATTGCATAGGACATCAGTAATAATGGTTTGGTAATAAAAAACATATTATTTATCAGAAAAACTAATTTACATATTAGTATATTACTAACGAAGACAATAAGGTTTATAAAATGAAAAATATATCAATGATATTAGATTTATTAATTAAATTTTAAAAATGTGATATATTTTGACTAAAGCCCGTGCGCGAGAAAGAACTAGTAATGTCTAAAGAGGGGAGATTAGGTAGGAAAATCATTCGTAATCCCTAAATAAATATAAATGATTTTCCTTCACAAATAATAATGTCTAAAAAGTTTTTTCCCACATCGACAAATTATAAAAACCAGAGGTTGGTGATGTGTATATATAGACATGAAATTGGGTCTTTACATCCCACATCAAACATTTTTACAAGTAAGTGTCTAGTTTTTCTGTCTAGTTAACTCGGCTTATAATTATGTTGGGCCAAAGTCCTTGGTTGGTATTACTGCTCAATTAATTAATTGCCCTCGAAACTTGTAAGGCTTCGGTGTTGTTTAGTTACAGATAAGAGAACAAAAATTTAAGGTTATAATTCATATGAAGTTTTTTATGCAGAAAAGTACTGTTACCAACCCGAAATATATCTCTGTAATCTGTAAAGTTGGGTCAACCCGGACTAGACCCAACCCGAAATATATCTCTGTAATATGTAAATTTATCTATGTATCTACATGTCAATCAATTAACTGTCAAGTCATAAACTAAATTTGGTCATTACAAACTAAAGCCTTGAGTGTCAAGTCTCGACCTAACCCGAAATATATCTTTGTAATCCTTAACTGTCAAGTCATAAACTAAATTTGGTCATTACAAACTAAAGCCTGATTTATCATTCTTATACGGATTATTTTTACCCAAACAAATCTTATACGAAGATAGATACATACCAGAAAAGTACTGTTACTGTGCGCCTATATAATCCCATTATTAGCGCTATGGGTTTCAAGTTTCAACCCATTATATAAGATAGATACATAGCCAAAACTTGGGAAACAAGAAAGAGAGTGTGCACCTATATAAATATAATCCCCTCTAACGCAAATCTGTTGAAAATTGAAGATCACAAGACTTGTTCGTCATCCAGTCAACCGAGTGTTTACGAATTTTGCTGCTTCTGCTTCTTCGATCAACCACTCCTTCTCTCCCGATCTCTAGGTTATCTTCATCTTCTCTTCTGCTTCTTTTTCTCGTTTTCGGTTCGGTCTTGATCGCCTATTCTAGGGTTTTGTAGTTTCTTATTCAACTTCAACGCTTTATGATTACTTAGAGATGGTGTGTTATGAGGGTTTGAGTACACCGGCAAAGCCAAAGCCAAAGACAAAGCCGATCTCTTTGGCGGGACCTACTGCGTTTGATTTGAAAAGGACTCGAGAATTGGAAAAGGTTTGTGTTTGTGTTCTGATGGAGTTTCAGTGTGATTGGTAATTCGGATTTTTTGACGTGGAATTGTTTTTTGGCGGCAGTTTTTGATTGATGGTGATCTCTACGAGAGCCATGAGGAAATTTGTAAGAGGGAAGAGATACTGGTCCGGCTCAGGAAGGTAAGAAGATGGAGGAATGTTTGGATAAGCTATAGAATTCTGGTTGAGTATTATTATAGTTGCCTAGTATAAAGTCTTGTCTTTGGTAAGACTTAATTATGAGATTCTGTCAGCGATAGGGGAAGGACATTGGACCGACTTACCTGTTCCATTTTTATTAGTAATTATGTTTTGTTTGTTGCAGATTGTTGTTGATTGGGTCAAACTAGTTACAAAACTGAAAGGATATTCAGAGAAGACGTTTGCGGATGCTACTGCTCATGTCCTTACTTTTGGTTCATACCGTCTCGGGGTAAGGATATTGACGACTTCAGAAGATGGTTGAGGATGATACTCCTCTCGTCCTTACTTTTGGCTCATACAGGTACACGGTCCAGGGGCTGACATAGATGCTTTATGTGTCGGGCCAAACTATGTCAACAGGGAGGTAAGTGACAAATTTCATGACTATTCTCATGTTGTATTTGACTTGCTGACTTTTTTTATTCTTCCAGGGGGATTTCTTCTACATTTTACACGGCATACTTGCACAGATGAACGAAATCACTCATCTACAGCCTATCCCTGATGCTCATGTCCCTGTCATGAAATTTAAGTTCAACGGAATTTCAATTGATCTCTTGTATGCAAGTATTCCTTGCTTGCTTGTCCCTCATGTAAGTTTTGAAGTATTACACCTAAGTTTAATCTGCGTGTTACATAATGAAGTGATTTCGCAAGATATGATCAGCTCATCTTACTTCAGAATACTGATTATTGCAGATAATCTTAACTTCCAATTCTATGTATTTAATGATGTGTGATTATTTGACCTTGTTTGTCAGGACTTGGACGTCTCAGATGTATCTCTGCTACATAACGTTGATGCAGCAACAGTTCGTTCTCTGAATGGATCTAGGGTTGCTGATCAAATTCTAAAGCTTGTGCCAAATCAAGAGGTGATTATGTATTTTTTGTTGTACACAGCTACATGATTTGGCATGCTTTATTTTATCGGGTAACTATCTGAGTGGTCATCAAATTGCCACATTTTTTTATATGTTTGTGATTTGTCATTTGACAATAAACTTTATCCATCCACAGTATTTTCGGACGACTCTTCGCTGCATCAAACACTGGGCTAAACAGCGCGGCATTTACTCAAATGTAAGTTGACATTGGTCCTTTCTTGCTCTGGTCATGCACCATAACTGACTTCTCTCCTGATATTAATTATGGCCTTGTATTTTGTTATGCTTAGATGACAGGATTTCTCGGTGGTGTGAACTTGGCTATTCTTGTTGCGTGTGTGTGCCAACTTTATCCAAATGCTGTGCCTAGTATGCTGGTTTCTCGTTTCTTCCGAGTCTATACACTGTGGCGCTGGCCGAACCCGGTGATGCTCTGCGATATCGAGGAAGATAGCATTGGATTTGGGGTTTGGAATCCTCGAAACCCCCGTGATCGCTTGCATCACATGCCTATCATTACCCCTGCCTATCCTTGTATGAACTCAAGTTACAACGTCTCAAAAACCACACTCAAAATTATGATGGAGCAATTCTGTTTGGGTGACAAGATATGCCAGGTGCTGTGTTTTCAAATATTTTAACTCAAATCTAGTGTATACTGATTACTGATGTGCTCAATGTTTCATCAATATGCAGGAGTTAGATCTGAATAAAGCAGAATGGAGTCGTCTCTTTGAGCCATATGAGTTTTTCAAAAGCTACAAAAATTACCTTAAGGTTGATGTACTTGCCATCAATGCTACTGATTTGCTTCCTTGGAAGGGTTGGGTGGAATCAAGACTTCGACTGCTGAGTCAGATGGTAATATTTACATCTCTTCGTTTCTTAGTGGTGGAAAAACAAATCAGCTACTGATGCAATGTGCCTACAACTATAATTAAGCTTCCAAGTTTTGATTGTTTTGCAGATAGAACAAGTAACATTTGGGAAATTACAATGCCATCCTTACCCGCAGAAGTATGCTGATACATCTAAGCCGTTCGTCAACTGTGCTTTATTCATCGGTTTGCAGCGAAGCACAGTAGAGACCGCGCAAGCTCCAAGTTTCGATATACGTGCCACTATCCAAGAATTCAAGCAGGGGTTGACCATGTTTAGGTCCTGGAAACCCGGCATGGATGTAACGATTTCCCATCTCACGAAAAGGATGCTTCCTTGGTACGTATTTCCTGAGGGTCACAAATGCCATCAACAATCAAGGCTTGGAGATGAGCAACTACTGCAAAGTGAAGATAATCGTAAGAGGAAAAATGACGTGGCTGTCGAGAACTCGAGACTTTTAGGAAAAAAGCAATGTTCTGGTCTCCAAGGATGTTCTAATAAACCCAAAGATGCCATTGTCCTTAAATCTGGAAGCTCTTTCTCATCCCATTGCTCAAACATTTCTCATGGAAATGGCATGGGTGTGGCTACTTGAAGAATGCTGAGAATGTTGAGTCTCGAAGAAAAAAAATGCTGCTGGTTAGATTCTGTTTCTCTATCACCTCCACATATCTCTTAAATCCAAGATGGTCTTCTATTGTGGGAAAGAAGCAATACCGAAGCTTTGATACTGATTGAACTCTGGAAAACTGCAGAACATATACACTCAACAATGAGTATTTACGTGTGCTGGAAGTTCTATTGGAAAGAAACAACTGATCAACATGGACACTCCTCTGTGATTGGAACTCTGGGAATCTGGTAAAGGCGTTTGCAGCAGTGGTAGCAGAACAGTGCAGTAGATGAGTGTGGAGGCAAATAATATCAGCATATTAATTAATATATCTTTTAGAAAGATATTGCTTGGAGAAGGAGTCAGCGAACCTTATCCTAAGGGCGATTCATTCTGTTTGTACTCTATCTGTCAATACCTCTCATGAAGATGCAGTCCTGGCTTGGTAGCCTCCAGATGTAGCCATTAATGGTGAACTGGGTCAACAAATCTCGTGTCTTTACTTTCGTTTTTATCGTTATTGTTCGAGATCAATCATCCTGAAAGGACTTCTATCATAAGCATTTAACTACACCAAAGAAGTATATAAAAAGAGTTACCAGGCTATCCAACAATGATCCCTTTCCCTTTCTTAAAAGAAATGAAAATCACAGATATGGTATTATCATTTCAATAGAATTAAATTCAATCTATTAAATGAAAATTAAATTATCCTATTCACAAAACAATGCAAAAATATATGGGTAGTTAGCCAGTAGGTAAGCACAGATATCTCACCTCTAGGCAATCAATAACTGCCAGTTGATGTTGTTCAGCAGCAACTTCTGGAATTATCTTCATTAAGCGACCAAGGGCATCAGTGACATGTATCTCAAATTGTGACTATTGCTCTGCATTGCAATAACATTTTTAAATGTTTACAAATGAAGGTTAGAGAAGGTAATACAAAAGTTACCAAAATAAATATAAAATAAAAGATAGCACGTAGACCTTCAGAAATCTAGATATTGCACCAGCTGCCTGGTTGCGTTTGATCAATTCTCATTGCAAATAAAGTTGAGTATGCTCATCAGTTCAATGGTTAGTTATGTTATGGTTAGTTATGTTATATTCAAATAACCAATCCATTTAATATAATTCCAAATTGGATACAATAGCCTATGTGGGATTCGAACCCACATCGATGTGTATAGCATTGCTCTCCCATTTGAGCTAATAGGCTTTGGGTTCATGAATAACAAGTGAAGAGAAGTGTTGAATTGACAGACTAAAAACAAATAACTGATATCGAGAGAATTCAAATCAGCTGAAACGTGAAAACCAAACAGCCATAACTAATACCACACTGAGGAAAAATCAAACAAGCTACACAGTTTGTCATTTGAAGCAATTTTCCATTTCAGCTAGCATAACAAGGTTGTGGATGCAATCATGCAAGGATTCTGACCAAAAACAACAGTAAGAAGCAGTTTACAGCATCAAACCAAGAAGTATCCAATCTAAATAACTTTCATCGATGCTGTAAACTGGAAAAAGTACAACAAGCTTTTCACAAACATATAATACTGTACAAGAAGAAATGAGCATTTCAGCAGAAGCCCTAAAAATGTCTTACTGTATTGAACAATTTACAGCACGGGTCCAACTAGCTCATCAGGAAATAATTGTGCCTTCTCAGAAGCTTGTTGCTGAGAAACTAGTGTCTCGTCATAGGTCAAATTGGATTTGCCAGTGACCTTACATGTCAACAACCTTTTGCAGTAAAAATCTATCCGCTTCAAATATTCTCTAAGGCAAGTCAAGCAAACCACATTTTCATAACAAAAACAGTTTCAGTAAATTCAATACACAGCAGAAAACTACACATAATATGATAATATAAGGATACTGATAATCACAGAAAATCTCCTTTGTGAAGCGAACTTGAAACACATGCTCATGGGGATCAAGATCATCTGGTGTTTCCAGCAATGTGAATGGACTTCTCTTGAGCAGTGGCATCTCCTCACCTCACTCAGAAACACAGCCACACAGGCGATCAAAAGCTCTGTGTCGCAAAACAGAAGCCCTAGCGAAACCCTAGGCCCTATTCAATCAAAACCAAAGAGAACACAAATCAATATTAAACATCGACGTGCATTTCCTAGCTTCAAATCAGCACAATAAAACGCTAATTCCAACAGCCATAAACACAGATTGCGAACCACAGCATCGATTCCAATGCGCAAAGTCCACAATCCATAATCCAATTAACTACATCAGTAATCCAACAAATCTGAACACTTAGGCAAATCTGAACTCTTAAACAAGCAAAGCAAATCTGAAAGGCTTCAGCAAATATTTTGGACGAAAAGAGAGTAGAAGAGGAGGACCCGAGGAGGAGAAGAACAACGGGCGAAGAGAAATTACCTTTTGGACGGAGCGGAGGAGAGGCCGACTCGAGCGGTGGTGGCTGCTTGCGGGTCGCCTCGTCGGTGGACGAGCAAACAAGTAACTCGGAAAAGTCGTGAGTTCGAGGAGAAGCAAGCAAACCCGATTTGGTATTAGGTTCAACAAGACCCCAAAGTTGATTTTGGTTTCGGCTTTTTGTGTACATAATCTATCGGCCTTATTCCTAGGTTATCGAATTCAACAATACGTGGTTTGTTCGAGTTTTTTTTTGTCATAAAAAAGGGCCAGGCCCTTGCGAGAGAATTATATTAAAACTTAAGAGTTGGATCCCAGTGGGATAACATTGTCTAAAACAAGGAGATTAGAAATGCAGGAAGGAATACTCACATAAATAACAAAATTGGAGGCAATGGACATGGCCTCTGTTGCAAGCTTATCAGAAACTGCGTTGGCATTGCGATTGATCTGGACGAGACTCACAGGGCCATTAAATGTACGAATTACACGACGACATTCCATGATCATGCAATAGTCCGGGTGAGGCCTAGGGCAAGAGCCGTTGATGAGATCACATGCTTGAGAGCAGTCAGTTTCAACTTGGAGGGCTTGAATATTCATGGCCAAAGCGAGCTCAAGGTCATGTCTAATCGCCCAGATTTCGGACGTGAGAGCATAGCAGATGCCACATTTAAATGCAAAGGCTTTCACAAAATCACCACTACTATCCCTGAAAATACCACCACCTCCCGCAGATCCCGGATTGCCCTGGGAAGCTCCATCTACATTCAGTTTCAGAGCCGGGGACGAGGGGGGTTGCCAGTGAGACAGTAGGCGCCTAGGCATGATAGTGTTGGGATTTGAAATCGGGGGGAGACCATCCTTCGCAGCCCAGTAGGACTGAGTGGTGAGAGACACAATGGTTGACAGCCTACCTATGTCATTAGTGTTCGTGAAAGCAAGAGCGTTCCGAATTTTCCAAGAGTGCCATAACATATAGCCAAAGATGGTGCTCCAATTATCCCCGGCCCGAATATTCTGTGTAATCCACTTACGTATTTCAGTTTGACTGTAGAAGTCCTGAGGGAGATTGTTTCCACTGAGGGCCGCCCAAACCTTGCGAATTTCAGCACAGTCCCGAAGCACATGAAGGCAAGTCTCCGGGAGTCCACAACAAGGGCAGTTGGGGGAGTCAGTCAGATGCCTTATTCTACGCACATGATTGCATAAGAATGACTCATGGGCAGCAAGGAACAGGAATTGTCTCACCCGTTGTTGTGCCGGCAAGGACTAGATAAATTTCCAGCTAGGATCAGCAGGAGGTAAGGGAGTCTCACGTACCAAATGGCATGCTGATCTTGCAGAGAACAAACCCGACTGAGTGTGCTTCCATGAGAAGCCGTCAATATCAGCTGCATTAACTGATAACTTGACAGCCCTAAGTCGATCACAGATGACTGTGGGAAGATAGGGGGTGATCATATTCCAGTTCCAGTCAACCCCATTCCACATCTCCGCCACCGTCGCAGCCAGAACATCGTCAGGAATAGGGGACGACGTGGAGTCAATCAAAGGTGCCTCGTACAACCAAGTGTGGTCCCAAAACAAAGTTGATTGCCCATTACCAATCGATGTTTTGAGACCTTTCAAAAGGGTTTCTGAACCATGCATGATGCTTCTCCAGATGTGTGACAAACATGTCGACATCAAGTCGCCCATTACTATATTTTCCACGAAGGACGCGGCTCCAAAGGGACCGAGGTTCTTGAAGAAGTCTACAACCTAATTTAGCCAAGAGTACTGTATTTGATTGTCTCACCGATTTGCAGCCCAAACCACCCGAACTTTTAGGGCAAGCAATCTTCTCCCAAGCAAGGAGATGGATTTTGCGTTTCTCTGATGTCGAACCCCATATAAAACTGCGGGTCTTTTGTTCCAGGGCATCACAGGTGGACCGTGGGAGCATAGCTAATTGCATTGTATATAGTGGAATAGTGGAGATGACCGTATTGGCAAGTACAACACGACCTGCCAATGAAAGAGTCTTCGCCTCCCAGCCACTGAGTCGCTTCGAAACTCTGTCAAGCAAGAAGTTGTAGCGCTCCTTGAGCATTCTGCCACAAGCCACTGGCACCCCTAGATAAGACCCGAAATCCTCAACAATAGGAATCGAGAGCCTCGAGGAGATGATGGAGCGGGTATCTTGGCTGACCTTTTTGGAGAAAATCATTGAGCTTTTAGAATAGTTAACTAATTCACCTGAGGCAGAGCAGAAGTTGTTTAGGCAGCTGCGAATAGTCTCGGCCTGATCCGGAAGAGCTTCGGCAAATAGAACGAGGTCATCTGCAAAGAACAGGTGGGAGAGCTCTACTCCCCCCAGATTGACCGACTTCCATAGGCCTCTGTTAACGGCACTCTGTATGATATGCGAAAGGTATTCCATACATAATACGAATAAATATGGCGACAAAGGATCGCCTTGTCGGATGCCTCTCGATGGTACAAACCTTCCTGCCCGACTGCCATTCCATAAGAGATCGAAAGCCCCTGAAGACTGACAGGTCATGATCGTAGCAATGAGTTCGTCCGGAAAGTGAGCACGCTGAAGCATAGTACGCAAGAAGGACCATCGGATACGGTCATACGCTTTGGCCAGGTCAATTTTCAATATCATCCAGCGGGTCGTGCCATTCGGATCAGAAAGGATACTAATATTCGGTATTTTTAACTGATTTTTTTTATAATTACACGGTAAAATTACAAAAAAAAATATTTCTTGTAATAAATTATTTAATTTATTGAAAAAGGATAATTATTATAGAGTTTGTTAAGCTTCATTAATTTAATAGGATGTACATTAAAAAAATTAAGCTTAGTTTTTTAAACTAGATAGATGAATTTTTTTTTACCGAAGACTTCATTAATAGATGAAAATAGAATTACGCTTCGTAATTGTGCATGAAAAAAGAAAAGTAGGATTCTACAAATACTATGGATGATTTTTTTTTAAATGATCTAATATCTATATCTATATTATCTATTAAAGTTGAGTCTTTTCAAGGTTTCTCCTTGATTCTGGCCCTACCACATCCATGTGGCAATTTTTTAATTTATTGATTCTCTTTTAATTATTTTTTATATTTCTATTTAACTTACAACATTATTATCTAATCACTTTTAGGTAAATATATATATACAAATAACTTCTAACAAATATGACTACAAACTATGCTATTAAAATAAAACATTACTTAAACATTTGTTACATTAAGGTGTCATATCTTATAATATACACAGTTTTTCACAGTTTTTCATCTTTTTTTAAATCTCTCACTAATTTTAGCCTTCTTTATAAAGATCAAATCCAATTTTCAACTTTAGCCTTTTTGTTAAATTGTTTGATAGATAACTTTGATAAATTATAATAAAAATATAAATTCCTATGTTAGTAATTTACTAAAGTACTTATAAAATAATTATCATAAGTATACTCGTGCATGGCCCGGGACTATACACTAGCAATCTATTAAAGCTAAGCATTTTCAAGGTTTCTCCTTGATTCTGGTCCTACCATAGCCATGTGACAATTTTTTATTGGTTTTCTTTTCATTGTTTTTATACTTCTATTTGATTTAAAATAAAACATTATTGTCTAATCACTTTTGTAGGTAAATATATATATACAAATAATTCCTAACAAATATGACTACAAATTATACTATTAAATAAAATATTACCTAAATATTTGTTACATTAAGGTGTCATGTCTTATAATATACACTGTTTTTCACCTTTTTTTTAAACCTAACGAATGAGAACATTTCAACAAAAACTATATGAGAATCGCTTATAAAATTTGTTGTAACTAACTTCTAAACTAATGTTTCTTTGGAAATAAGTTTTTGAAGATGCTTTAGAATTTATTATTTAATAGTATTTAATTTATATAACTATGAGCTTTGTTTATTTCAATTTGGTTCATGAATTTCTTTTAAAGGAGAGATATTATATCATATTATATATAATTGTTTTTCTTTAGGTTTTTTATAAAAATATAAGTCAATATAAATCATTAGTAATTTAATAAGTTATAATAAAAATATTAACTCCTATATTAACAATTTATTAAAGTAATTATAAAATAACTCTCATAAGTATACCTATATGTATACCTATATGCTTTTTTTTGGTAGAAGTATACCTATATGCTAGTTATTATTAATGGTGGTTGTTGCGGTATTGTGTTTCTTCTATGTTTCCTACTCCTTAAATTAATTTTTTATACGTGAAATCTAAGCCCGTAACTTAAATCCTAAAATATAAATCTTAAATCTTAGAATATAAATCCCAAATTTTATAGGTCTAAAAGGGAATTATTTTTAAAAAATATTTCTTGAAACAAATCTCCGTTAGTTTGAAACAAATTTTCAATATAGACATTTTTATTAGGCTCGAGAATTTGTAACGAAGGAGAGGCGTTGCTCGAAAGAGCGTCTCTCCCCGAACCAATTTTGTTGGCCTCATACGAAGGCCAAAAACATTTAGCTATAAAGACGATGTCATGGACAACGACTTTGTTTTTTTAACATTTGACATATTTACGCGGAATCGGGTGACTTGTCAGGGGTCGTTCGGAATCAAGTGAGAAACATATCTGGTAAAAGCTGGGACGATACGGATCAAACTAAACTGGTATCGCTCAATTCCGATTCCGAACAATCCCGAACGAGCCGCCTGAATCGAAAACAAAGCTAAGATCGGTACGCACGAGACTTACGCGAGTTCGGGTGGCTCGTTTGAGATCGTTCGAAATCATAATCGAGTGAAACTAGTTTCTTTGGGTCCGTATCGATCCCAGCTAAATACATGTATGGAGTAGGGTTATTCATTCGGTTAAAACCGAACTGGATCAAATCAAATCGAATCGAAAATCGAACTAGGAAATTTTAGGAATCGAGAACCGAACCGGACTAGGACTATTCATTCGGTTCGGTTCAATTTCGGTTTAATTTTACCCGAAAAACAGAATTATAAATTTAAAAAAAAAATTATAAAAATATAAAAATATAAAAATATAAAAATATAAAAATATAAAAATATAAAAATATAAAAATATAAAAATCGGAAAATACCCTATATAAATGGATTTTTATTTTTATTTTATTTTAAAATTAAAAAAATTAATTTCTAATTAATTATTTTTTTGTTTTAACCGAACTGAATTAATTTCGATTCATTTTTTCGGTTTGATTCATTTTTTTGTTTTAATTAATTATGTGTCATGTACTCATTTTGTTATTAAACCAAAATATCTTTAACCTTTCAAATGTTTAACAAATACAATTCGGCTACTTGATTTGCTATCGATTTTTAAGTCTCTAAGCTGTGTTTTTAATATTTTATCGTGTGGTTTATAAATCGAATTTCCAACAAAAAATAAACGTAACGTATGAGAACATTTCAACAAAAACTATATGAGAATCGCTTATAAAATTTATTGTAAGTAACTTCTAGACTAATATTTCCTTGATTTTTTTTTTAAAGTTGCATTAGAATTTATTATTTATCAGTATTTAATTTATATAACTATGAGCTTTGTTTATTCGATTTGGGTTATGAATCTCTTTTAAAGGAGAGATATTATATCATTTGATATATAATTGTTTTTCTTAAGGTTTTTTTATAAAATTATAAAACAATATAAAATCATTAGTAGTTTAATAAGTTATAATAAAAGTATTAATTTCTACGTTAGTAATTTATTAAAATATTTATAAATATATTATAAATATACCCGTGCCATATTCACTAGTAATTTGTAAATGCTTAACCTTAGGAACTTAATGTCTTGAAATACTCCTTTTGTACATATTGTGTAAGTCTAAAGAGACTTTGAGTGCCTTGGTGACAAACAAATAGGCAACCACACATACCCATCAAACAAACGAACCTACCTCAGTGTCAATCCATATACATCTCAATAATCAAAGGGGAAAAGAAAAGAGGAAGGAGAAGTCTTATCCTCTTCCTAGTACATGAACCTTGTACACATTATTATTACCTGCCAAATATCATTGTCGAATCAATAGTTAACTAGTATTTATGTAAAAAAGAGCAAACATATTAGTCCACTCAACCCTACAATCGAAATCATCATGGTTAGGCAGCTCTCAACTATGATGACAAGTCATTCACAAACCCTACTTCGTTAATTTCTTCTTTTTCCCAATTGCAAATGTTGGATTGGAGGTGTCAAAATTGAACAACTTGGACCACTATATTGCACTCAATCCTTTTCTCTATTATTGACCCCCAAACATATATTGCACACTACGTATGTTGGAGGTGTCATGTACCCGGCTCTAAACTTCTATCTTATACCTGTTCATACTTCATATACATTAATTGTTCTGTAAAACATCCATCCTAAAAATATTAGGATTGACTATCTATCTGAAACTGCGTCGGATAAGAAAACAGACCAGAAAGAAGAATAACCGAAGATCATATCAATTTTTTTTTATTCATACCGGTTTATGTTCATCTCTACAAAATATATGTGACAATTACATAAGCCAAGGGGTGAATGTAAGCTCTTAGTATTGGTTTAAGTTTTTTTCAATATGTATCCACATAATAGAAGTTATACTACCAATTAATATATAGCCTCTCCTTTTTTTTTATAGAATATATATATAGCCTCGTAGACATGTATAAATGCATGTACATTTACAGATGTGTGCATGTGTTTATGGATGTATATAAAAGTATATTACATATTTGTGTGTGCATATAAATGTGAAAGAATGTACATGTATATGTACGTTCGTATGTTAAGAAATTTGTACCATATTAATATCCAAATTTAACAGATCAAAATAGTTACAAGAAAATACTACGGAGTAAATAAATTTTTAACGAGGGTCTTGTTTGAACCAATATTTTTTGTTTTTACATCGAAATAGAAACGCTATCACGTGACGTTTAACTTTTGATTTTTAAAATATTGACTTTATACCACGATTCTGAAAATTCCACATTATGTCGTGGCGTTTTAAAAATATACTTTATAACCCGGATTTCAAACAGTTCAAAGACTTTATAACCCAGACTTTTTCAGAACCAAGTTAAAAAATATACCCTATAAATTATTTAAATTAGAGGTTTTTACCGAAAATCACTTGTAA
Organism: Oxyria digyna; assembly: GCA_029168935.1. Classification (NCBI taxonomy): domain Eukaryota; kingdom Viridiplantae; phylum Streptophyta; class Magnoliopsida; order Caryophyllales; family Polygonaceae; genus Oxyria; species Oxyria digyna. Next base: position 9,678,162 of record JAPVLV010000010.1, on the reverse strand, counting down.
AAGTGACTATATTGCTCAAAATCACCTCATTAATCAAATATTACCGAAAACTACCCGTATTAAACCCTCCGTTAGCGTTTCACCACCCATTCTCATTTTCCGTTTAAAATTCTGTTAAATCTACAAAATTACCATATTACCCTTATCTCTTTAATATTATAAAATAGTTTTAATGATTTTTCTAATTTTTAAATTATGAAAATAATTAAAAAAGCTGAAGTGACTAAAATACCCTTACTTATCCATCAAATTTTCCAAATATGCCATTTTAAAATCTAGATCTACACTATTTGTTGTTGCCATTGTGGTGGCCTTGTATTGGTGTTGACCCACCAAGCTTTTGAGTTCATGCCGCCTTGTACTGCAAATCTCATGGCCACCTCCGGTCATAGTAGGCGAATCGAGTCAGAAATAGGGTAATGAGCTAGGGTTTCTGCACCCCGTAGCGCCTCGTCGGTTGCGGCCTTGCGGGAATTGTGAGGCCTCGTTGATTTGCGATGGGTGAACGATCCTTCTCCGGCACCCCTCCACGGGCACCTGAATCCTGGTCTCCGGACAAGCTTTACGCCGGATCTCTAGAAGATTAGTCAGTGTAGTTGCGGGAATTGGAACCACGTTCTGCGTATTTGCTGGGATGATGCTTCCCCTTCTTGATCGGTGGAGGAAGAGTGGGACTCTGAATCTCAGCGGAGCGAGCAGAGGAGTTGCGCCGACGGAAATTGGGTGACGACTCCATTTTCCGGTGGAGGAGTTGCAGCGACAAGAATTGGAGACGATGCCATGGTTACAGAGATTGTGAAGATCCAGATTCAAGTGGGGAAGATGACTTTTTGATACTATAATAAAATAAAAACTCGCACATTGGGGAAGATGCCCTGGTTACAGAGATTTGCTTATAATTGGTGTTTATGTTTAATTATGGGGAGAGATTATGAGCATGGATTATGAAAAACTACGAATTGCGATACTACGCCGGTATAATTACAGTGAACACATTGTTGATTATGTAAATTTGGGTTTGTGGGAGAAATAAACCTGTTTTTGTGCTAGAGGAAGAAGAAGAAGGGAGTAGCAGACGGAAATCAGGAGATCCGGTCTGGAGAAGAGGAGGTTGAAGATGATATTGGATTTCTTTTCTTTTTTTTAGATTTATTTTATTTTTTAATTAAAAAATGGAGAAATAAAATAGTAAAGAAATGTAAAAACTCGCACGCGTGGCGCGTTGACGGATTTTTAGACGAAAATCAGGAACAGGTGGCGTTTCGCTAACGGAAGGTGTTATTCGGGTGATTTTCGGTAATATTTAATTAATGGAGTGTTTAGAACAATATACGGTATTTTACGGGTGTTTTTCGATAAAAACCTCTTTAAATTAAGTCCTCCGTGAAGTACTTGGATTTTTTTTCCTACAAAGCTATTTACAAATTACAACAAAAAGTTTACAAAGAAAACTTTCAGAATTGCACCCAAAAAAACAAGAAAATGATAAACTGCATTTAATCTTGTCAAAAAAGAATTTATCATTCATAATCGCAGAACATGCATTCACTTTGAATAGGTTGTCTCAAAAGAGAAGCTACTACTTGACAATTGACAATACTGGGCTACAAAAGATGGACATGTAGGTGGGGCTGCATACTCATACTCGAAAAATAATCCCCCGGGTTAACTTCTATTTTTCACGTTATAATTTAAAGTAGTTCCCCTTAAGTTTATTAATGAACATGGAATTCAGTTAAACAATGAGGCAGGTAAATAATGGGGAGAAACCCCGCACCCGAAAAATTATAACTCTCACCCACTCTTGGGCGCATTCCTATTGCGCTCAAATCTGTTTTTTAAAAATCTGGTTCAGTTTTGGGCGCACCAAGCATTTTGAAGGCAAAAAAAAAAAATGCGCCCAAATCGGGTGTGAGGTTAAACGACCTAAATAATCTATATATAATTACTAAAATAAAATTGTTTTCTCCAATCTAATTTATGTCACGTGACCGGGTTTTTGGACGCCCGTAGGATGCATCTAAAATTAGACCGGTTTAGGGTGCGCCCAGAACCGGCCCGATTTGTTTGGGCGCGTTAAAGATGTGCTCAAAACAGGTGCGAAATATAAAAAAGTGGGGGTTAAACGCCCTTTGTTATCATGTTATTTCCAAATTTATAATGAATCATGTACTATTTTTAAAAAAATTCTTGAAAATTGATTAAATTTGAAAAATCATGTACAAAACTATGAGAAAAAAGATATCCACCTGATTACATAAAGATTTTTTTACATGTTAATCATTTTAGATTTCTATCTGTCAATATCTTATTATGTTATTTTTTAAATTTATTATCTTATTATTGATAATTCAGACATTCTATATAAACGAGAAAAGAGTTCTAATCAATATAAATTTGTAAAGAATTCATTTATATTCATATTGTTTATCAATTATATTAAAAAAAATTAAAATTTTAAATTGAATTATATACCAATACCATTTCAAGCTATCAACTTTTTTTTCAAAAAAAATTACTATTAACCATCTATTGTCGTTATAAAAACTCGCGCATGACTCGGGAACTAGACTAGTCATATAGAAACTTACCATTAGATGAATAGTTTCTACTCTTAGTTGAATTTACTCAAACAATCGAACATTAAGTTAATAATGTCTATTCTTGGTATAAGGTCGGATTTGATACGAAGTATAATGCAAATCACGAATGTTCAATTAATTAACACAATCGAACACACATACATGGATTAACATTAATTCGTGCAGTATAATTCATTCGAAGGAAAGTTTTTTCCCTCCTTTGATTATACAAATCATGACACATCCTAGTCTTGATTAGCAGAAAACCCACTGGAAATTCAGGAAACGCAAAATACAACTCATTAGTATGAGAGCAAAGAGAACAATACCTTTAAATTAGCCAACTAGTTAGACTTCACAAAACCAGACAGAACACTCGGAATCATGCATATTACATTAGTAGATCCACACAATCTCAACAATGGCAAAATTACACATTAATTAAGCACAAATTCTATCTACCAATCTGAAAATCCATCGATCCACTTCACTACTCGTCCTTCAGTTGCTTACGTGCCCTGCCCTCGATTTCTGCAGCCATCCAAAGAACAAGAAAGTAGACGACAATCAAGTTTCAATGACTCTTAGATACAATAAAATAACTCAAAACTAATCAGTTTAGAGTTCAAAGGATACTAACTGTTCAGCTTAGATAATTCTGAACTCCTCAACACACGCAGCCTCTTCACAGTCGACACAAACATCCTACAAACGAACCGAAATACAAAAGACTACATCAAGAATATATTTTTATTTCCCTATTCTTAGTTTGAGCAACCAAATGGATAGAAAATGGTTAATCCAGACAAAGACTACATCAGCATTAGATCAGATCAAGAATTGACTGATTAAGATTTTTTTAAATAATACTTACTGCCAAGGAACATCTCCAGCGAGCATCCTGTCTCCTTCGTTATCCTCATACACGAGGGTATATTCCCCGCTACCATCCAACAATCCAGTAAAAGCCGTCTCCTCTCGTTTGTTCTCGATCCCACAAGCATTAGAATCATTTCGAGCTGATCAAAATTACAAAAGCAGCAAAAAGACAATAAGCACAGGAAACTAAAAGGTTATTAACACTTAAAAACTAATCTCATTAGGAACACTTCTCACAGGTTTCAAAATAAACATATATTTTAACAACAGACAACAGGATGATCCAAATCCAATATAGGAATAATAGTAGCAAACAAAAACATTGGACAGATCATTCTGGTCCCAAAAATCTTACCACCTGCATAGCTTATTTAACATTCCAATAAGTGTAAATTACAGAAAATCACCCACTAAATAGTTTCCATTAGCAAAACAGCACCTTTGAAAGACAATTTTTTTGTTAAGTGGGCCATTGGAAAAGTTCAAATTACAAAGGAACATTTTTGCTTTATCTAAATAGTTTTAAATTATAATGGCCCACTAAGGACTTGATGCTGAATTTTGAGTTTATCCATAAAATTGTCTCTACCACCAAATATATTTTTTGAAGTTCTAATTTGATCTTCTAGTTCTCTACAACAGTTCAATAAAAATGAAGCGTAATACCTGTAAGAAGGCCTCGAAAGAGGCCATCGACAGCAGAGGAGAGTTTTTCATAGCTGTCATAAGCACTAAGATCCACTTTTCTTCCGATAGGAATGCCCTCCATGTTGATTTTTACAAACAAGCCTTTGGTTTGATCCTCAGTTGTCCTCTCATTAGCTTTAGTGCTTGGATTTGCACTTGGTGAAACCGGAACCGACTTAGTCGAATTCGTGCTTGCAAGATTCTTCCTAAATGACCGAATGGGTGGCCAACCCACAACTGGAGCAGGAGCAGCCCTGCATTCATACAAATTTGACCAAACTCTGTTAATTAATCTAGTAAGTAAATTTTAGATCATAGTTTACATTATTTATTGTGTTAAGACAATTTTAAATGATATTTAAACTCTAAATGGAAGATCAAGGCTAATCAGAGAGCAGATTATTTGAGCTTAACATTAGTAAATGGAATCCACAAAATCCAAAAGATCAGATATTATGGTCCTAATAAAAGAAAAAAGCCTGCCATATATAACTAGCAACAAATTCAAGTTCCAGTTACATTATTATTCAGAGCAGAAGCAGGGAAATAATTTACAACCATGGACCATGCATTCAAACAAGAAAAAATCAGTCCTTTCAGTAAATGAATATCCTCTGATCACATGAACATTAAAAGATAGACAGAAAGAAAAAATAAATGGAGTACAAGAAAAAAAAAAAGAGAGATGAAAGACAAAAACTGGGTTTTGAAGAGTACCTTTTCTGAGAGGTGTTGGGCACAGCTGTAGTGTTGATGCTACAAGGCTGTGATGATTCCTTTGCAAAACCCCATGATGCAGGTGCAGCTGCAGATGCAGGCTGGATAGTGCTAGAGTTACCATGGGTGACAGATGAAAAGTAACCGCCCAATGAAATCATCCCATCATCTTTCTCCTTTGGTTTCTTGCTGTTGTTTTTGGACCAGTTTTCTTCATCTCCAGGAAGACCTAGCCTCAGCTCAAGCTTGTAGTTGTACGGACTCAAATCTTCTCTCCCTGAACTCCTCCTTTCCATGATTCGAAACACTAGTATCAAATGCAAGCTTCTCTGCAGACAAAATGCTTGAACATTAGAATCAGAAAGTATGGAGATACATAAGATCAGAGATGAACAAGAACTTACCTTTAAAAAAAGAAATGATGTTTTGGAAAGCAAACACACAACTAACAACCTTGAAAGAACTCAAAACCCAGAATGAAGTAGGTAGGAAAGAAAACAAAAGCCAAATGAGTAAAAGAGGGAGGAAGAACGCAAAGGGATATAATGAGAGTGGTGATAATGGTTATGTATTTGATTTATCCGCCCCCTTTCTTTTTGGGCACCACGCTCAAGAGCTGAGATGTGGGGTCTTGTTGATATATTCTCTTTATTTTCTGGGCCTTTTGGCTGGTTTTGTGCTAGGAAAAAGGGTTTAAATTTAGGGTTTTGGTGGATCTGATTTTTAGAGTAGGAATTGAAGAGCCGAAAGGAGAAAAGGATGGGATCAAACCCAGATGGGAATCTCTCTATCTTTACTTGTCTACTTGTGAGAGCAGAGGATAGTAATGTCACTACTCTAAATTCTCTAATGAGATGAGATGAGATGATGGAAAATAAAAAAGAGAAAAGAGAGATCAGAAATTTAGAAGGCAGAGCACGCAACTGAAAACAGCCTCCCGGAATGCATGATGCTGCGTTGGACGAGGAACAACCAAAGCGTGCTATTCTTTCTCCCTCTCTTTTTCTTCCGAATTACTATTATAAACTCATTTTCAAATCAATTTAACTTACTAATTTAACGTGAAATGTTTTTATATTCACAACAACTTATTTGAGTTTTGATGTTATAAAAATAGTTGTCATTTTCAGTATAAATATATTACTTCCTCTGTCCAATTATATAAGCCCTATTTCATTTCCGCATGGATGTCGATGTACGTTTTGTTTTGTCAATATCTCTAGTTACGTATTAGTAAAAATTATAAAATTTTGAAATTGTTGTAGTACTTGTAAAGACGAATCAAACAAGATCTCACATGACTATGTTTTGTTTGTAAATTAGAAGAAATCGTGAAGATTCTCTCGGATTATAAATAGTGACAGAAAATAAAATGAGGCTTATATAATGAGAAATATAATTTAGTTTGGTGTAGAAGGAAAGGGACAAGAAATATGAGGGCATGTATGAGCATCTTGGCATCTCCTCCTACAATCCAAAAGCAAGTCTTATTCTTTTTTTTTTCAAAGAGTTTAAATTATTTTTAGTTTATTTTGTTTGAAGTAGGGATGAGACAGAATTTATTCTGTAGTTGTTCTGCGTATATTGAAATCATTGAGAAATTGTACGAATAGAGGCAGCCATAATTCATTATGAAAGTTAAGAAAAGGAAGCAACCCACTTGTGACATATTTGTTAGATTAAGGCTTCGTTTGGCAGAGTTTTTTTTACATATTACGGAGCTTAATTTTTTATTACATCTAATTATTAAGTGTTGGGTGAAAAAACATTCATCTAGCTTAAGAAGATTAATGTAGATGAAAGTAGGTTAATTTGTTAAATGCAAATGGTGTAATTGTTTTTGTAAATTTGGTTTAGTAAATGCAAAATGGTTATGGTGGGTGGAGGGTAGTGATAGTGGTTAGATTTGATGGAGGGAAAGAAGAAGAGAGGCATAAATGAAACGCAGCGAGGAAAATGGAAAGAGCAGACCAGACTGAGCATCAGACTCTTTGACCTTGACGCTTGATTCACGCGGTCGGCCTCCACGGGACCCTTTTTTTCTCAACATTCACTAATGCCCATCATTATTACTCCTTCATTACCCCCTTTAATGTGTCCAATCAAGGTGAGTTTCATAAATAATAATACTCCTTTCTACCTACGTTTTAATTAAAGAGGTCATTGGGACACACTCTCTCGTCTAATTACGTACATACACCAAGAATTGTTTTCCTGAAACAGACACATTTTTGGAATAAATTTCCGTTGTAAGTGTAGTTTAAAACAATTTTTCAATATAGGCATTTTTTCAAGGTTTGGAAATATATAACGAAGGAGAGGCGTTGTTATGAACAACATCTCATACGAAGGCAAACATAATTTGGCTATAAAGGCATTGTCTGAGACAACGCCTATATTTTTTATTTTTTTATTTTGTTTTTTAAACATTTGACATACTTATGCAAGTTCGGGTGACTCGTCATGGCTCAATCAGAATTGAGTGAGATACATATTTGGTGAAAGTTGGGATCGATATGGACCCAACGAAACTGGTTTCGCTCGATTCCGAACGATCCCAAACGAGCCATCCGAATCAGAAACGAAGCTGAGATCGGTGCGCACGAGATTTATGCAGGTTCAGGTGGCTCGTTTGAGATCGTTCGGAATCGAGCGAAACCAGTTTCATTGGGTCCGTATCGATCTCAACTTTCACCAAATATGTGTCTCGTTGTCTGATAATGAGGCATGAATTTGTAAAACTCCATTTACAGTAGCAAGTACGCATGAGACTTATGCGGGTTCGGGTGGCTCGTTTGGGATTGTTCGGAATCGGAATCGAGTGATACCAGTTTCGTTGGGCCCGTAACGATATCAGCTTTCACCGAATATGTCTCTCACTCGATCCTGATTCTGAACGATCCCTGAAGATCCCTCGGAATCCGACATCGTCAACTTAATTAAGCTTCTTTAGGTAGGGGAAGGGTTCGTGTGGCTTGTTTGGAATTGTTCGGAATCAGACTAGAGCGAGACTACTTTTGTTGGGTTCGTACCGATCCCAGCATTTACATTATTCGCAATTCGAGGGAATCTTCTTGATTAATACTCCCTCCGTCGCCTAATATAAGGCTCATTTGTTTTTTCAACACTATTTACAAACCGAGAGAATCTTCTCGTTTTCTTCTAATATATAGAAATAAATATAGGCATGCGAGATCTCGTTTGATTCGTCTCAACGAGTACTTTGAGAATATTAAAAAATTATAATTTTTATCATCTTATATTTAGAGATATTAACGTTACAAAATATGTCTCGACAGATGTATCAAAAACAAATGAGAAGATCATTAAGAGACGGAGGGAGTAATTCCAATATATAATGAAAAATATAGTCATATGGAGTCTTGTTTGATCATCTCAATGAGTACTTTAACAATATCAAATTTGTATATTTTTGCTAATAAGATATTAACAAAATAAAACCGCATCGACATCATGGGGATTATAAAGTGGGACGAAGAGAGTATTTTTATAATTCTTTCAACTAATTTCAAACAATTTTCTTTTAAGTCCTAACCATTTCAACTATTCTATATTCGTCCGTAACCTATCACAATTTATGCATCATTCATCATTCCGTCCATTAAAACGCTAAATAGTTGTTAATGAATTTTGGTGAATTACACTTTTTTGCTTCCTAACATTTCCTTATTTTTCAGAAATAGTATCAACTTTTGTAACGTTTCGATTTGGTCTCCTGCTTAGGTGTTTGTTTAGTACTCTCTCACGTCAAAGTAGAAATTCACCTTTATATTTAAAGACTCAATTAGGAACTTGTGTAAGACACTAATCATGATAAATTGAATTTAAATCTCTACACCTAATTAATTATGATAAAAACTATAGACCTAATTAAACTAGGGCTTGAGACGGGTCAAATTCTAAATTTTACCCATTTAATAAGGTCGAGCGAAATCCCTCTCATTTTAAATGGAATAATTTCGCTACCCATATTCTCCATAAGGGCGGGTCGTACGACCCTCAGGGCAACCCTCTACTACTTGCAAAAAAAAAGTTTAATGTCAGAACAACGTACTAAACACATTCAAAACTTGCTTAGTGCTTATATAATTCAAAGTCCACCATCCAAAAATGCATACTAAAAAACTTTCTTACATAACAATACAATGTTCAAAACAAAATGCATAGTAAAAAGGTTTATACTTCACTAAATCTATGTCGTGGTAATCATCGTCGCATGTGAACATCCATCATCGTCATCATTAACATAGCCCACAGATGGTTTACACTTTAGAGATGAGCATAGATGGTGAAATTAGGTGGACTAATGTTTTATTATTACTTTTTTAAAGTATATTTTTATATTAATATACTTTTATTATATATAATACGGGCCGGGTAAGGACGACCCTAAGGGACCATATTACAATATCATATCCTCCCATATTAAAAATGGGTCGGGAAAGACCGACCTTTATGGGTAAAACCGTTTGTCCATATCCTCTTAAATTTTACGGTTGACCAACCCTAGTTTGACCAGGTCTATAAAAAACATGTGTTTTCATTAGTTTAACATTAGGGAGTAATAATCAATCACATATGATAAATATAGCATTTAAAATAACATTTTATATAGCATTTTTGATGATGTGTCAAAAGAATATTGTATTTATTTCAACTTGTTATAATCCTAGGTGACATAGTATTTTTAATGAGTTAGTGTAGACAAAGACTAAAGAGTGGTACGAAGTGGAGTAAGACTGTCCGCATTGGTACGGCGTGGAAGCCGGCAAGGAGGTCGGCATGGAGTTGCCCCGGCGTGCCTCCCACAACAATACTTCGGTGCCGCGGCGTGCCTTGCGGCAAGCTTGCCGCTGGCGTCCCATGCCGTTGGCATGGAATTTGGGCAAAGAAAGTGGGCTGCCATGTGGCAGCCCACGATTGGTTTAGTTTTTTTTTATATAAAAATCAATTTTGTAAATGGTTTTAATTCAAAAAATAAAAACGATAAAAATAAATAAAAATCACCAATAATTCTATTATTTCGAGTGCTATAAATAGAGACCACTCTTGACTATATTCAGAGCATTTTATAAATCAAATATATTTATTTAGTAAATAATATATTATAAGAATTGTAACACTATATTTTTAAAAAAATTATTTTATAATTTAACACATAATTCAAATACAAATATATCAATTTATTAAACATAAACCAAAATAAAAAATTAAAAAATGGCCCGATGCCGCGGCATCGTACGTCACCAATGTGAAAAACACGGACGATGCCGCGGCATGGAGCCAAAAACACTCACGATGCCGTGGCATCGTCCGGCACCAATGCGGGTGGTCTAAGAGTAAGACCATCTCCAATGGTGCGGCAAGGTTGCTGGCATGGGAGATGGCGTGGAATGCCGGCGATTAAGCTCTCCAATGGTAGCAGGACGCCGCGGCAAGGACGATGGCGTGGGACGCCGTGGCGTGGAACGCCGGCTGGCGAGCTTCTTCAATTCAGCCTTTTTTTATTTTTTTTTGTTTTTTAAAGGGGCTGCCACGTGGCAGCCCCTGATTGGTAGGATGTATTATTTATTTAATTTCACATTATACCTCCTAATCACTAAAACGCTTATAACTTAAAATATAAAAATGATAAAAATAAATAAAAATTACCAGTGGCTTTATTTTTCCGAGATCTACAAATAGAGACCAATATTGATTATATTTGGAGCCTCCTACCTCGATCTCTCAATTTCGATTATTTATTCTATTGTTAATATATTGTTAAATTGTGAATATAATTATTATAAATTTATTAGTTAATTTTATTCGAATTAAATTAATCGTAATATGGATGTAATTGTGTTTTCTTTGGATAGATCCGACGGTGGAGAGAGATTATCCGACGTTTTGTAACATGTTGTCTTTTACTTTATTAATTATTGTTTTGTTAGTTTGATTGTTTAATATAAGTAATTTGTTATTAATAACTTTGCATTAGTATATTAATTAAATTTCCTTATTTAAAAATAATTTAAATTCAAAATAAAAATAATTAATGAATTTTATTATAATAATAATACATTAACCTATATATTAACAATAACTGCTTCCATTATTTACCAATAATATTTTTAACCCCAAAACCTTATAAAATAAACATATTTAATGTACAATGCCGCGGCACCACTGGGAGAAACGCAAACGATGCCGCGGCATCGTCCTAAAAGTGCGCGGCATGGAGCGGCACCATTGTGGGCAGTCTAAGGTGAGGTGAGGTGGTGGGTGGAAGGGACCACTTTGGCGCGTGAATCGACGTGATTATTTGTTGTCGGACCACCCAACATGTTCCATTACACAAAGTCGGCGTTATTATTTTTAATACTGCAACTCTTTACCAAACCGGGTTTATTCAAGTGAGCCGATTATTGGGCCAATTTGTTGATGGGCTGGGGGTGGACCATGATTGAAAACGGGTCCGGTTTAACTTTTTTTACAACAGGAAAAACACACACCTTCATAAATCACAATCTGATGGAGCTACTGGTGTTCTAAAACGTCACGCTTTCACGCAATCTACCTTCGTAAGAATTGCTCATTCGATTATTTATGTCCAAACTCTTCCACTGCTGGGGATTGCTGGGGATCGCTTTATCTAATTAGAGACTATATGCACTACATTTTGAAACTTTTTAAACTACATTCTCGTACGCCCAAAATGGGCCGCCCATTTTGGGCGTACCGTGCAATTTTCTCGAACATACGTATACGTATACGTATATGGTGGAAAACTGAAAAATGGTATGTACGCCCAAAATGGGCATACGCCCAGGATATAAAACTCCGCCTCGCTTTCTTCTTCCTCCTCTCGTCGTATCAGCAAAACACTGTTCATCCCGTAACCTAAATATCGCCGCCGTCCATTCTTCTCCTATTTCACTCGTTTTCTTCCCCAAATCTATCTCATTTGACTCGTTTTTCTCATACAATCCAAATCCCTCAATCAATTTCTTCAATTTCACTCGGAATCATGCAATCCGAAGAAATGGGGAAAAGCTCGAATCCGGCGACGGTGGAGGCTGCGGCGGCGGTGGAGGCGACGGTGGAGGCTGCGGCTTCGTCTGTTCTCCCTCCCGTCCGTATTTGTGCTGGTGGCGCAAGGGTCCGAGGTGGAGGAGTTGGGCGGAAGACGAATCCGGCGAAAAAGAAAAGGGGGGTGGTGGAGCTGCGGTGGCTGCGGTGGCTGAGGTGGTCGGTGGCGCTGGCGAGGGCTCTGGTGGTGGAGGGGAGGAGGTTGGTGGCGCCGTCGAGGTGGCTGGAGGTGAAGCTGGTGGAGCAGGTGGTGGTCGGGGTGGTGGTCGGGGTGGAGCTCGGGGTGGTCGTGATCGGGGCGGTGCGGAAAAACGGGCCCGTTCGATATCGCCGGAGAAGACGCTCTCGATCCACGAGGTACGTTAATATTATTTGTTATTTATTAATAAATTATTAATTAGTCGTTATTTATCGTTATTTATCGTTTAACGTTTAAATAACGATTAAAAAAAGATTTATTAATGAAATATGAATTATTTGTTATTTATTAATAAATTATTAATTAGTCGTTATTTATCGTTTAGCGTGAAACGTTATTTGATAAATAACGACTAAAAATAAAATAATAATATATTAATAAATAATATTTATTAATATAATATTAGTTAGTCGTTATTTATCGTTTAACGTTTCACGTTATTTGATAAATAACGAATAAAACGAAATTTTTTATTATTAAATAACATTTATTAATATAATATTAGTTAGTCGATATTTATCGTTTAGTTAAAAGAAAATAATATTATATTAATAAATAATATTTATTAATATAATATTAATTGGTCGTTATTTATCGTTTAACGTTTCACGTTAATCGATAATTAACGATTTAAAGAGTGCATATAGGAGATACAGGGAAAGCTTTGATGGATGATTTGGATGTTAGTGAGGCGGAGGAGTTTTCAGAGGAGTTGACGGAGGCAACCGAGGTTGCAGATCAGCCAGAGGTTGCAGATCAGCCAGATGCAGATCTAGGGGATTTGGAGGCGCAGATGCATGATGATTACTATGAGGGATCACCTCTGCGTGAGCCATCTCCAGTTGGATCATTGTCTCCTTCTGCAGAGGATCATCAGCAGGAGATTCAGGATCAGCCAGACCTCCAGGAGCCCATTCAGGACCCTATTCAGGAGCCTGTTCAGCACATTGATCCGGGCTTAGCTGTACCGGTTCCAGGGGATGCAGATTATGTGGGGCATGCTGGAGGTCCTCTTAGTTCACGGCTTTTGGTGGATTACAGCACCCACATTGCTCCGGTGATATGGACTGAGACGTCGTCTCTTGCAGAGCGTATTGAGCATGACCCGACTTATGTGATACCACCGTCATCGAAGGTATGCGTTGTTTCCTAAATGAATTTGTGAGGTAAAACGATCCACACGCTATTCTAATTCATTAATTTCTCTTTCGTACATCAGCTGAAGAGGGTGTTGGATATATACACCCGCAAGGACTTCTTCAGGGAGTATGATAGGCATAAATCTAATGTGCCTGGGTCATGGTGGCAGCTCGTTGAGCGGAGCCACTTACATGTCCTTGCAGATCCCCGGCTCGAGTACACTGTTCTCTAACAACTCCGTAGTCAGTTCCATGCGAATGCGAGGATATTCTTGTTGGTGATGCCCCAACAACATGGCTAGTGACCGATATCCACAGTGTCCATCCGCCCTTACGTCTTGTGCATCTACAATGTATGGAAACATGAAGAGATCAACATTGTCAACCCCGAAGTCTACCCCACATTTCGTCATTGCTGGCTGAGGGAACTCATCTGTAAGAGTGCAACCTGATAATCCGAACCCCTCTCCACCAGTGCCACTTGAATGACCAAACGCCTCTGCCGCAGTGCACCCAACAACTTCAAACTCCCTCATTATAGTAGGCTCGTTGAAAGTAGGTTGTGCCGCCGTTGCTTTTCCCTTTCCCTTTCCTCTAACCGTCTTATTCTTCACCTTCGCAACATCATTTTTCTCTAATTCTTCCCTTGCGTACTCAAACGCGCTCATCTCTCTCTCGGTTCCCCACTTCTTTCCTACCGCTCCTCTTGGTCTGCCAGGATCCTTGATTCCCGTCGGCTCCAACGCAAGACTTTGATGTGGATACTCCAACATTGTGTACAAGTCCGCTATCTGAGACCACTGACTTTCAGGAAGTTCCCCCTTTTGCCATCTATCGTTGAGCTCAATGAATCTCAACTCCCGCATGGTCTGAGGTACACCAATCTCTACCTCCCCGTTATCAAGTTCAATCCTATCCCATTGTAGCTGCCTCCAGAATCTGTGAATCTGATTGAGCTTGAATGGCTTCTTCTGAATAATATGTTGCACCATCTCGTGGATGCACGGTAGGCCTTGACATTCTCGCATCCAGTAATCTTCGCAATGTTCCTCATAATTCTTCGCCTTTATATCCTCCCATATATCCCACAACTTATGCAACGCTCTATCAGACACATTATGGAATAGATGCCGAAATATCAATTTCACTTGTGGATTCATTCGTCTGAAAACCCCGGGTGTCTTGATCCGATCCTCTTCCATGGTGGCCCTCACCTTCACAATCTGGCCCTCGATGGCTGCATGGATCCTCACAACCATTCGATTAAAACCGTCTATACTTGAACCGATTATTTTCTTCAACACCTTATGCATTCCCTCAACCCTATGTTTTATTCATTCAATGTCGCGTTTAAGTAAAACAACTATTACATAATAAACTAATAAATAAATCGGAAACGTTTAAGTAAGTTAAAAAAAAATTACCTGTTTGAGGTCCTCGTGAAGAAGTGAAGATTGTGTTCCGTCCATGCGCAAACAATGTTTGTCTTGTAAGGGATAGGCCACACCTTTTCAATGTATCCGACGACGCCGCTTCTCCAAGATGTTCTCAATCCTAGCAGTCTTTCCTCGTATTGTTCCTCCGTTCTTGATAGAAAAAGTCTCCATACTTGCGAGCACAACCTTTTCACCGATTCCTTATTTTTCAAAATTCTGGTAGCGTTTACCTCGATGTTGTGCTTGATATGAACCCAACACAAGAGGTGTTGAACCGGAAGATCTTTGAACACATATTTGATTGCAGTGATGAGAGCTAGTTCTCGATCGGTCATTATTGCAGTCGGCATTACTCCGGCATCCTCAAACAACTTTCTAAGCCTCTGAATTATCCACAAGTAGTGCATTGTTTCCTCCTTACCCGTGAATGCATATGCAATGTTGAATGTCTTATGCGTGCAAGTGAAACCGACAATCTCCACAAGAGGCATTTTATACCTGCATAATATATTTAAATAATGAAGGAAGAGGCATATGCAATATATTTAAACAAATTTTTTTTGATATACAACTATTATGTACCTATTCGTCTTGTATGTGGCGTCAATAACCACGACGTACGGAAACATCTTCAACAAGTGCAACGAGTCTTGATGGGCAAAAAACAAGATTTCCACCTCGTTTGATTTCTTCTTGCAGAGGGGATGCACTACATAGCTGCGCTCCTTCAAAAACTTCAAGGTCCATTGTGTAACAGTCAAATCTCCACGATCCTCAAAATGCATCTTCTGAATAAAGTTGGCGATTTGTTTTGTGGATGTTGTATTCCCTGGAAAGGCCGCACTCAACTGAGTAGCAATAACAGACGGCGTAGTCAAGCTGTTCGCACATACCGTCACAAATTTCACCTCGTTCGGCGTCATTCGACCCATGTACGGATGGCCAATGAAGCTAGTGGAAAGCTTATGATTGTGTTGTCCGTATTTTACCTTCACATACCATCCATCTCTCGCATCCCTCGCCCTGAACCTATATCCTCGGATCTCAAACTTGCAATCCGACTTCTTATCCCTACTATCCCGCTCTGTATTAACAACCTCCTCTGTTTCGCCATCCTCTCTTTTCTTTTTCCCTGATCTATACACTCCAGCATGCGAGCACATTATATTCATTTGACGCTCATTGCTATGGCGAGTCACTAATACCATCATAAGTTGTCTACCAATACTCTGAACCCAACGCCTCAAGTGTTCCTTAGTAGGAAACGTTTCTTCGGTATCAAACGAATCATAGTAATCCATACCCTATAATTAATAAAAACTACCATATTTATCACAACTAAAACTTAAAACTACGAGTCCACATCAATCTAAACTATCACTTCTACAAATTATTTGCAACTAAATAACGTAAATAAATACGAAACGATTCTAATTAATTACTAACCGAAAAATCTCCGGCGTCGAAGTCTCCTCCTTCTTCGTCGGTATCGTCGTCCCACATCCCGTCGTCGGGTTCACTAAAATACTCTTTCTCATCCACGATCGCATCGTCTTCGTCACTCCCATGCTCGTTCTCTTCAACATACTCGTTCTCTTCACCGCTCCCATACTCAATCTCCGTCACATATTCAAACTCCTCACCATCACTCAAATTTGTAACTCTCCTATTTGACATTTTTGACTTCAACATCCATCCGAAGTTCCTACATTTATACACATACTACATCACAAACGGTCATATTCTGAAAAAATAGCCGTTGGGATAAAAACAATCGTACGCCCATAATGGGCGTACAGGCAAAATATACCCCAACGGTCACTTCTGAATTTGGACAAATAGCCGTTACACCAAATTTTTAACTCGTACGCCCATTATGGGCGTACGCCCATAATGGGCGTACGAGTTAAAAATTGTATTTCCCCAACGGCTATTTTCAAACGGCTATATTATTAAAATTTATATTGTACGCCAGTTTTGGGCGTACGCCCATTTTGGGCGTATACATAATACCGTATTTTGTATTTTGCCTCACAATCGATGTTGGAATTTTGCACTGTCCGCTTAAAATCAGCGTACGCCCATTTTGGGCGTACGACAATGTAGTGTGGAAAGTTGCAAAATGTAGTGCGTATAGATTCTGCCTTTATCTATGGTTTTCATTACGACCTTATATGCAAAGCATCATTGAGGTATGTGTCATTTTAGTGTCACCCTAATCTAGTCCTCCAGATTTAATCATTTCAAAATTTTCTACAATGTCCGTGTTTCTATATTTTTCTGAACCTTTTATTTAACACACGAGTTTTATTCTTTATATTTGTCATTTACTTGTTGAAAGCGATTATCAATTGTATCAACAAGAAAAAAGAACCTCTATGGGAAATTAGATCTATTATATCTGATATTCTAACCCTAGCTGCTATCCTTGAATCCTGCACGTTTTCATTCATCAGACGTCATTGCAATAGAGCAGCGGATTTCCTGGCAACACAGAGCTTCCCTATTGAAGACTTACGAGAGGTCATTATCAAGTATAACAGCTCAAGCTCTATTGAAGATACTTTGAACCTCCAGAGACTTCTTTTATCTAGGAACTCTCCATTCTTTCCCCAGAAAGAATTCTTTAAAATCATCCGTGATAATGATCTAGGCTTGACTTGTTTGTAAACATTGAGTCTTTGGTTTGCTTGTTAAAAAAAAAAAAAGTGCTTTTTCTTTTCATCGTTCAATTGAGGATAAAGAAATCCAATGTATACGTAGTTCGGTTTCCCGTGCATCGCATGAGTTTTATAAAATAATTAATATATTTTGAATACAAAAATAACTTAGGTTAAAAAATTATACTAACTAGATTTAGTTAATTTACCTCATACAAATTTAGTTTAATTTATAAAAATAATTGATTAGTTTGAATTATTACCTAAATAGCTAAAGTAAAAAAGATGATCAATTCTTTAATATAAGGTTTTTGAATTAGTATGATAAATATTTTTAATAAAGAGAGTGTTAATCAAACATTGTTTAAATATTAAAATATATTTAGTTTAAAGTATTTAAAATTTATAAATTAGAGATTAAATCTTTCTATATAATTATTTAATAACTCTTTGTATATTAAAGTACATAAAATATGGTTTGGAGAAGCCTAAAAATATAAATAAATAAGTATGGTATCTTGAAAATATTAATTATCCTAAAATAAACATATACATATTTATACTTTTTCTATTATAAGATTTTTCTATCAAAAAGAAAAATGATTGAAAAATTAATATTGAAAGGACATGTGGCGGTTTTAGTGAGGAGGTGACATGTGACGAAAATTGAGGATTGTTTTAATATATATATAGGGGCCTCATTAATGCGCCGACCAAATTTTGTATTGAGCCAGTATTTTTGAGCGCTGCCATGTAGCGTTCTTTAAAGATGTACTTAAAAATCAAAACGCCATTAAGTAACGTTTTAATATATCGGCTCATCCCCTAAAACTACCGGTCTATTCAAGTCACTCATATATATATATATATATTAGTTTAAAACAAATCTCCCTTCTTTCCACATGACACATTTATATTTAGTTTGTCACATGACAATCTCTAATTCCATTTACCACATGTCATTTTCCCCTCTTTCATTTTTTTTTAAATTTAAGTTATATGTTAAGATGATTATGTTTAATCTATTACTACTCTTTCCTAATTTAAATATAAATTAACTATAGATCTCAATATTTTATTTTATATTTATTTAAAATATATTTAAATTAAATATAATTATATATTACAAATGTTTATATACATCTATTAATAATATATTTTCACATACAAAATAAAAAACAATGAAAATCTTATATATCAATATAAAATTCAACTTAACAATGTTATTTTATTAATTTATTTATATTATATCAATCTGGTGCACGACAAGGGAAAATAATCTAATATTGAGTTAAACATGCTAGAGAGAGAGTAGTATTGAGATAGGTAATTGAGAAGTTCCCATATTAACAAAGAAATAGGTTCACTTCATATATCTCGGCCAAGGCTTACATTTCGGGGACTTCTCCAAAAGTTTTATCTTCATGAATGTTCATATTTGGCATGCAATAACTTTTTGAGTTGTTATTGTGTACAAGTCTTTTCTTTTTTACATAAGAGCTCAAGGAACACGAAAAGAAGTATCAGTTCCCAAAGTGTTACCTATTGTCTATGATAAGACTTTAACCACTTTATGTAATATTTTATGGGTGTTACGTACATAAACTTAACTATGTAGTAGTGCCCCTCAAGTACCTAAAGATCTACTTTACAACTTCTCAATGATCTCTTCCAAGATTAGCAAGAAACCTGCCAAGGAGACCAACTACATGAGCTATATCTGGTCTTGTGCATATTATAGCATACATCAAACTACCAATTGCTGATGAATAAGGAATGAGTGACATCTTCTTCTTCTCTTTATTTGAAGATGGACATATATATGTTTCCATTTTTAAGTGGCTAGCAAGAGGAGTACTAACCGACGTAGTACCTTCCATTTTGAACCTCCTCAAAACCTTTTCGATATACTTCTCTTGTGACAACCGTATCTTTTTGGCTTTTTTGTCACGAGTAATCTGCATACCCAAAATTTGGTGTGCCGGTTCTAGGTCTTTCATGTAAAAGGAAGTGCTCAAATCTCGTTTCAAATCATCAACTTGGGATTTTTCTTGTCCCACAATGAGCATGTCATCAACATAAAGAAGAAGAATAACAACCTTATCGCTTGTCTGGCATTTGAGATGCCCACAAGGATCTGCATTTGTTCTGGTGTATCCATGATCCACCATGAAGCTATCAAACTTCTTGTACCACTGTTTCAGAGCTTGCTTCAGACCATATAAACTCTTTTGCAACTTGCAAACGAAATCCTCTTTTCCTTTTACTTCAAATCCCTCTGGTTGCTCCATGTAAATATCCTCATCTAAATCACCATGGAGGAATGCAATTTCACATCCAACTGCTCAAGATCAAGATCCATACTTGCAGCTAAACCAAGCATCACTCTGATGGAAGTCATCTTGACAACCGGCGAGAAGATTTCATCAAAATCAATTCCCTTCTTCTGACTGAAGCCTTTCACAACTAGTCAAGCTTTGTACTTGACTAGCCTCCATCCATCTTTAGCCTGAACACCCACTTGTGTCTCAAAGCTCTTTTTCCTTTTGGAAGTTTCACTGGCTCATATGTGTTGTTCTTTTTTCAAAGAACTCAATTCTTCTTCCATGGCTTTCACTGTAACACCCGCCGCTTTGGGCCGACCCAATTACAAGGGCTGCAGCCTATACACTCCAACCAATCCTTGGTAGCTCCACCAATTAAAGGCAACTATTTCTCAAGAGGTTGTTGGTGGGACTCGAACTTAAGACCTCCACCCTTTACCAAGCGGAAGCGCTACTTGGTAACCATCTACACTGTGTAGTTGGTTACCAAGTAGCGCTGCCGCTTGGTAAAGGGTGAAGGTCTCAAGTTCGAGCCTCACCAACAACCTCTTGGAAATAGCTGCTTTATTAATAAGTGGAGCTACCAAGGATGGGTTGGAGTGTATGGGCTGCAGCCCTTGGGATTGAGCCAGCCCATAGCGGTGGACGTTACATTCACCCAATGAGCTTTTTCCTTGTGAACCTGCACTTCTTCAAAACTTTAGCCCCCCCTCTTCAGTGACTGCAACAAACTTAGACGAGGGATATCTGGTGGATGGACGACGCTCTCTTGCTGATCTTCTGTTATCAACTGTATCTCCATTCTGTTCCTGCTCCCCCTGCTCAGAACTCTCACTAATTTCAGTTTCTGACAATCTTTCATTCGACACATGAATATAATCTGACTCAGGAACATATATGCCATTCTCAAAACAAGACTCATCACTTGTATCATTCACTTCTGACTGAGAAAGTAAGTAAACAAGAAACTCAACATCTTCCTGCAATATCTCAGAATCTGACAACAACTTGTCTTCATGAAATATCACATCCCTGGACCTTATCACTTTCTTCTTTTCTAGATACCACAACTTGTATCCAAAATCAGTATCTCCACATCCTAGAAAAGTGCATGCAACTGCTCTGTCCTCTAGCTTCTGTCTTTGCTCCTTAGGCACATGCACAAAGGCCTTACAACCAAAGACTCACAAATTAGAGTATGAAATATATTTGTCACACCAAACTCTCTGAGGAATATCAAAATTCAAAGGAGCATAAGGAGATTTGTTCATTAAGCGGTCATCACAACTTCACCTAAAAATGGCTTAGGAAGCTTAGAAATTTTGGCATGCATCTAACCTTCTCCACGATTGTTCTCTTGGTCCTCTGTACAACGTCATTGTGTTGTGGAGTACTCGGAGTTGTTTTCTCATGTTTAACCTCTGCTTTAGACAATATTTCTGAAACTCTAGGGAAGTGTACTCGCCCCCGTTATCACAACAGAGACATTTCATAGCACAACCTCTCTCTCTCTCTCTCTCTCTCTCTCTCTCTCTACCATGGCATGAAACTGCTTGAAGCAATCAAGTACCCGATCTTTTGTTTTCAATGTAATACCACCTTAGTTTCTGTTTCAGAAATTTTATTTTGATAAACATAATATGTATTTATAGATTATTTTGATAAAAGACGCAAGTATGTTTTATTTTCGCGATTCTTGAAATCTTATCGTCTGGCAACCCATACATGATTTACATACGACGTCGGAATATTTTTAAGCGTTTGTACATAAATTTATATATTATTATAAATTTATATTATGGCTTAAATATTTTATTTTTTTACACTACAAGACAAAGCAAGTAGATAATTCTTATGTTAAATAAATGATTCTTATAAATATCTACTACCTAGATATGCCTAGCCTATTATCTTGACTTCCTCTTGCCTATCTTCATCACCCTCACTCTTACCTCCATATCAAACCTCTCGAAACCTCCTCCACCATCTTCCTAGCTCACTTCTTTATCAAACTTACAAGATTTTCAAGGATTTCTCAATAAAATCAAGTGGAAATCTCAATTAAGGTAAGAATTTCTCTCTTTGGCTCTCCTTTGTCATGGTCATATCTTCCTAGATAATTCATGTGGCTGCCATGTTATGTTGATGTTGGATTTGAGCTCCTTATGTCAAAAGCATGCTATTGGTAAGGCAAGGAAGACATATTTGTATAAGAAAGCTCAAGGAAAGCTTGGTTTAAGTTTTCCCCAAAATTTCAAGAATTGTTCATGTGTATGTCAAGTCTGAACTTGTTTGTCAATCATGAGTTATTAGAGGTGGTTTGATGATTATAGAGGGATGGATGGATTGGATTTGAGGTTTGGAAGTAAAACTAGTGAAGTTAGGGCTGAATTGTTCACTGCTGGAAATATCGTTCTCGTTCTGTAATTATGAAAAATAAAGGGACTGATTCAGTAAATAGAGGACTTTCATACGAGCGTCTGGAATTTTGCGGAATTCAATTCCGAGTTGTATAATGAAAGTTATGGCCAAAATCGTTTTGTATGCAGATTCAGGAATCTCCCCAAGTTGAGTTGAGTTAAGGTCACGTCTGAGGTGATAGCTCATAAGTTTCTTTACATTCGAGACTTGTCGAGGCAAGTTATTTGCGATTACTTACGTGATTGGTATAAATTTAGGCTATTGGACTATGCATGAAACCGTAAATGCATTACATATGAATAATGTTTGTTCCTTGACTTTGTATCTTGATATGCATTTGTATATGAAGTGATATTGGTAATTTGGTATTCTTCCATGATAGAATTAGTATTATTTGTGTGTAGACATCGTGGATATGTTTGTTTATGAAATACTCGTTTTATTGATTTCTTTGAGAAGTGACAACACTTGTGGATATGATTTGTGCGGGTAAGGATTGTTCCGACCCCCGCTTAGCATGTAAATGGTTTTTAAAATCATTCCTTGATCGCTTCCCGGTGTTCGGGTGGATCATGGAAGGTGCTTTACTTGTGTCGTGGTAGGGGGGGTTCGTCTAGCTAACGATACCGTGTCCCTCCGGCAGGTAAAGGTTTTTACCCATAGTTTTGGGTTAGAAGGTACCTTCGTGGCCAAGACATGCTTGGTCATGTTTTCAAAAGCGTTTTCGTAAAAGTTCCTTCTTTTGGTTTACTATGTGATGCTGTATGTATAGTCTCTTACATACTTGTTTGCTTTGTAATGTACTTTGTGGTATCTGCTTATTCTAATCCCTTTTATTTATGCTATTCTACGTAATTAATTCGCATATATACTTGCTAGTCTGGTTGGAGACTAACCCCCATTTCGGTGGGGGAACTGGTTGTGTTTTTGACATGACCAGGTACGCAGGTAGTATCGGAGCGTGGAGGTGAACGTGCGACGTGATGCGATAGTTAGGATGGGTTTAATTTCTGTTGGTTTGTTTTTATGTGTGTGTTAATGTTTTGGTTCTTGAGATGTCTTCTGGTGAGACTCTTGTTGGATGGTTGTGCTTGGTTGTACCAAGCTGGTTTTGACGGGTCGTTGTAGCATCTGTGAACGCCGACCCATGTATATATGTCCTCTCTTTGGAAGTGGTTGTTTGAACCAGGTTTTATCTTGTGATTGAATGTTGTTAGTTTATGTGCCACAAGTTGAATTTCATTTATTAAGAATGCCTAAGGGAATTTCTGTCGGAAATTCCCGGCGCTGTGACCCCCCATTAAGAGTAATTTTTGGGGCGTTACATTCAAGACAAACACTTAAACCTATCGTGAAGCATCATCAATAAAGGTCAGAAAATACCTACGACCACCAAGTGTAGGCTCGTCAATTGGACCACACACATCAGAATACACAAGCCCAAGCAAACCCTTTTTCCTTTCAAAAGATTTGCTAAATGGCACTCTAGTTTGTTTCCCAAACAAACAATTATCACAAGGGCTTAAAGGTGTACCTTTTGCCGAAGGAATAAGTGACTTCTTTGCCAAGATCTGCAATCCTTTCTTACTCATGTGAGCTAGCCGCCTATGCTCCAAATCCAGTGATGTGTCAGCTTCTACTGCATTAAGGCCATCTCTCAAGATCTTCTTTTGAGACTTATTCAATGTGTGGATGAGACTCAATCTATCAATCACCATAGATCCTGAAAGAAGCTTCCATTTCCCTTTACCTACGTAACTCTCATAACCATCTAGGGCCAAAGCATGAAAAGAAAGAAAATTCATACGGAGGTCGGGTACGTGTTGCACATCCTTCAGAGTCATTGTGCAACCCACATTTGTCTGAACACAAATGTCACCCATGCCGAAAATATTTGAGTAGTTGGTGTTTTCCATCTTCACCTTGCCAAAGTCTCCCTCTTTGTAACTCGTGGATATATCTTTTCTCCGTGTAGCATGGTAGGATGAACCACAATCAACTATCCACTCTACATGAGAATCTAACTTATCATTGTGATCATCAACACTGGAAAGAACAACCTAACCTTCCGCATCACTGTATATAGCTACAACGGTATTCTTGTCATCTTCCTTATGATTGTTCTCTTCATTCTGACTCTTCTTCGAGGCATAGCAATTTCTGTTGTGGCGTACTATGTTTGACTGGCCAGGAATGAAGCCCTCTACCAAAACAAAACTTGCACTGCTGCTTCTTGCTCCAGCAACATAATCCATGTCATCAAAACTAATGCTCAGGGCCGGCCCAGAGGGTGTACGTTCCATTAGGCCCAATGGAACAGGGCCTCTAAAAATTTTAAAGGCCCTAAATTTTGAAAGCTTCTATATATTAAAATTAAAGTATGGAAATAAACATAAAGCTTTTGTTGCTCTAGTGGTAAGATGCTCACTAAATGTGGAGGGTGTCTTGTGTTCAAATCCCAACAGCCCAATTTTATTTTTTCCCAAATTTTTACAAAAGCAATTTATTATAATATTTAATAAGAGAAAAATAGAATTTTGTTATGCAGCCATCTATAAAAATATTTATATTCATATGAATTTTTTTTAAAAGCGAAGATCAAAAAATCAATATCATAATTGAAAAAGAGTTTTATCATTATATTATAAGAGAAAAAAGAATTTTTTTTTTTCCAACCATCTATATTTATATGAAATTTTTATAAAAGCGAATTGATCAAAAAAATAATTCATTTTTGCACAGGGCCTCCAGAATCCTCGAAACGACCCCGCTAATGCTCATGCGAATTGGACAAAGAACAAAGACTTGGTCACTTGGAGATCTCTCATAAACTAATTGCCTTCCTTTTGTCTCTATGTAAAGTTGTTGCTTTTGTTTCTTGAACTCAGCAAGCATTTTGGCTTGAGCTTGCTCTTGTAATCTTCCAACCTCTTTTTCTAACACGTAACAAAATTCCAAAAAAAAGCAAGTAACCTTTCCTTTACCCAGTGGTGTCCCTCAATCTATTCTGTGACTTCCCTCTTGACTTACCACGCCAATTTTTGTCTTTGCTTCTCCCTCTGGACTTATTATCTGAAGTTGTCGCCAAAGCCTGAGAATTGTTTGTTCCCATATCTTTCATCCTAGTCTCCTCATTGTAGAGACTATCACGGTACTCAAAGACATGACACCTCCCTGTGCGGAGTTGTTAAGAAACACAACCAAAGTCTCCCATGTATCTGACAAAGAACTTAGAAGTAGCAAAGCCTCCAACTCATCATCCAAGACCAAATTCATTCAATTTAGTTGATTCAGTAACTCTTGAAACTCACGCAGATGCTCTGACATCGGCTTTCATATTTGTACTTGTGGTTCACAAGCTTTCTAATCACAAAGCCTTTGCACTGAAACCCTCTACTATCAAATACATAACCAATTAGTGGATATTTACATTTTAGGTTACTAAATCATCTTCCCTGTTTTCATCATATCACTTTTTAGAATACGAACTGCTCTATAATTGTGTCCCCACATTTCCCATTGTAGAATCCCGGCACAAGCTCTACATCAGACCCACCAATGAGCGCGCGCTGTGCATCAAACCCACTAGGCCAAGGGTCGCAAAAAGGTCTCTTTTACCGATCATTTCTAACTAGTTCTTCAAGTCCACCTAGTTGGCTAGCTCGATTAAACTCGATCAATATAAATTTCTTTGTTGGAACGAGTTATGATTGTTCTGATAAGAAGCCTTCGGTATTTGAAGTTGGATTTGGATGGCTACGTTTTTTGTGCATGTGGCTAGTGTGTGTGTGTGTGGGGTAATATATACTAGTACGATCGAGAACTGTCTAAAATTGGTACTCACCTTTTGGTATTTATAGGATCTTACTATAACTATTTCTTCTTCTTTTAATTTTGGGGTTCACTCTCTTTTTTTCATTCAAACTAGATCAGTACCCGTGCCCTGCACGAGATTTGTTTATGTTTTTTATTTAACAATAACTTATAAACTAAATAAAATTAATATCTATTTAATAATGTAGTACCTTTAGATTGACATAACTAAATGACATATTATAATGATAAAAAGAAAGGCAACATCCTCTGATAAAGTTTTTTAAAAGTAGAAGATCTTGACGACCTTAAATCAAAACGGGGTATTTAATCCCAGTAAAACTATCAAAACAGAAGTATTTTAACAAAAGAAATAACTCTAAAAAGACAAATATAATAAGAAATTCTAGTACTGGTACAAATTACTGAAAACTTCTTTGTATACTACATTCGTTGTAGTATGAGATCTTTTGTTGTTTTTGTCGCATATCAAAATCTTCAAACCTTTTTTGCTAGTCACTCTTGACGTTCCAACATAAAAATGACCATGAGCGAAAACAAGGCGCGAAAGATACAAACCAAAATTAGCCAAAGATTGACCTTGACTTTTGTTAATTGTCATACCAAAACACACACTCACCGGGAATTGTCTTCGTTGAAACTTGAACGGGAATGTAGTGTCTGATAGCGTCATGACCATGCGAGGAATCAAAACTATGTGGACAATATTGTTGCCTGAAATGATTCTACCTTAAATCACTGAATAACATAAAAAAAAATTAAACATAAATTTAAAATAACTAAAATACAAATGTTATATATACATCTTAAAAAACATACATGTGTCAGCAATAACCCAAACGATATATTATTCTATATCAACTTTTCAATTGTAGCAAAAAGCTAAATGGAATGATGGGTAATTATTTATTATTTATTTTATGTAAGAAATAAATATATATATAGAAAATCACATTTTATTTTGATGGACTCCTCCTCTCTCGTTTAAGAAACCCTAAAACATATCAGATAGGCTATGTTCTTTGCGCCTCCACTCTCCATTTCTCTCACTTTCTCGAATTTCTTCAGATCTCGCCATAGATTTCTCCTCCTTCCTCCCGACCTCAGACTTTCCTCCACTGGCCATAGCTCACTCCTCATATTCATTCCCTTCTCACCGATGAAAGTCTCTCGAAGCAAAAGCTTCTCACTAAACCCCAGCTCGAAGCCCTAGTTCACAACCACTTCAAAGAGGGCAAATTCTCTTCCCTCCTTCAAACCGTCGCCGTGTCGCCTCCGTCCTTCTAACTGCATGTAGAAACCTCGCCGCACCACCACACACCCATGGCGGCCTTCGTGATTCCTCCACAGATTGAGGTTAGTTTCTAGCATACTCAGGTTTTTAAGGTCTAAGCATCTTGGAAGAATTTTGTTATTGGTTAATTTTGACACTACGTGGCTGTCAAATTTCAGATCTGAGCCCTAATTTTACCCTAATTCTTGTTGTTGTTTCTGATCAAATATTTAAACCTTTTGGTCCCATGGAGCTTGTGCAGTTACTGCTTGATCTGGAAACTAGACATTGTAAATACACATGTTGATTTTGATGGCCTGTTTGGTACATAGATTAATTATTCTTTGGATACTAACTTAATTTTGATGGCCTGTTTGGCAGAGATCTTGTTTTTTTTGTTATTTATATAAGGAATTACCTATCATGTCCCATAACCTTTAATTATTATTTTTAAATGTTGAGCTTTCATTCGTATAAGTCTATGTTGTCCATTGTTGCAATGTCAACTAAACTATTACACTTAAAACTTATTAAGTTATGCAGGTTAATATCCTTTTAGCTATTAGACTTAAAACTTATTAAGTTATGCAGGTTAATATCCTTGTTGATGAGTTGGATTTTGAAAAAAATAAACTTTATTAATTTAAGAGTTGCAACTTCAGCTGCATTGCTTCCACCTTGCATCTTTACTAAAAATAACATAGGATTATTGCATTTTAAGGAATTACAGTAGTGAGTCTTGATTTTGCACACCCTTGACTCATCAATGTTGTCGTCATATAGAAATCTTCGTTAGTCTATCATTAACCAATATGTTTTACTAATTATTTGTTTGTCTAAATTTGGACTGCATAGGTATTGTTCACACTTTAGAGAGGAAAATACTAAATGAGAGAGAACATAATTTAGAGGGTTAGCTCTATATCCATTTTCATTAAATTTAACAAATTCATTTTTATGTTAATTTAATTGTTCAAATTCCTATGTCGTATGTTTTTTTGTAATAAATCTATTTATGTTTGTTAGTGCAAGGTCTAGATTATTTTTAGTCTGTTTTACATTTTGCTGCATAGTTTTGTATTTTTATAGCCATAGTAAACAATTTTTTTTTAATTAAGTCTTGAGTGTAGTTGAGGCTAATTATTTGTATCAATCTGGAGTAAGCTATATCCTTCAATTTGATAAAATAGTTTAGTAATGTTGCATTGTAAGAAAACTTAGCATGATTACATCTGCATTTTCTGCTTGTTTATGCTTTCAGTTTTCTATATTGTTTAAGAAACTAAACTATGCTATAATCTACTAAATATAAAACAGGAATATGTAGGGGGTCTTCTTCTGCTCCCTTTTTTGTTGTATTCAGCAGTTTGTACCAATAGTTAGTCTAGATCACAACAACTCTCCACACTTTTCATTCATAAGGGAAGAGAAATAAAGAAATCAAGCAAGCTAAAACAAACAATCTTTTGAACTTTTGTATATAATAACATAGGCATTTTCAATTCTATGGAGGCTGAAAACTATTACATGTATTGGATTCATAAAAAAATGTAGGCATTGAGCTATTTTTCAGGACTTAATTCTTGCTTTTCTGTGGATATGCTAGGCATATCTTTATCTGGAATATATTGTATGGAGGGAGAACCCTGTAAACTTGCAGAGATAGTTGCAGTATGCAAGAAATACAAGGTTGGTATTCTTTGTAAAAAAAATTGTTGGCTAAGATTAATGTGTACATTTGAGTTTGTTTTATTGTCTTCTAAACTATTGCATGTATTGGCTTCATAAAAAATGTAGGCATTATTTCTCAAGACTTAATTCTTGCTTTTCTGTGGATATGCTAGGCATATCTTTATCTGGATGAAAGAAAAACATTAGAAAGAAAGCATTAGAAAGAAGAAATAAAACAATGTTATAGGTTGCATTACATTTATAATGTAAAAAAGACTTATGACTTGGGTGTGTCATCTGCAAGTTTGCAGATGACATATTTTTTCTAGTGAAAGCATTAGAAAAACTTTTCCCTCTTCAAGCATTGAGTAAGAAACCATAAATGACTCCTTAATGGTGGCGAGAATAGTATCATTCTGAAATATAAAAAATGTGTTAGACATAATCTGTAATCTGTAATATAATAATACATTGTATAATAAATGATTTAGGGATTACCTTTTCGTCCATTAGTATGATTTCAGTTGGCTGAATTTTGTTGAATTATCTTTCATGGGTATTTTGAACAATCGAATAACTCTAGCAATGAGTGTATACTTTCTTGTATGATGTTAGACATGATCTGCAATTAGACATAAACATTAGATATTAATAAATTTGCAATAAAATATATACAAAAAAAACAGGTAGTTGTGGTTTGGACTGATGTGAATTTTTGTTCCAATCTTTTGCTTATATAGTAGGTCTTTCCATTTGGTATTTCCTATCGGATTAAAATACATAAACTGCAGGTCTACATAGAACTGGAGACAGGTGAATACTTTCAACTTACGTGCATATAATCTGAATTCTGAAGTGCATATAATCTGGAAGTCTTACGATTTTTTTTCAAAACCATGCATGACATAGATAAATAACGCAAAACTGAAAAGTAGTGCCTATTACGAATTTTATACTCTAAATGGTTTCTGCAGAAACATTTCATGCTCTAAATGGGATCTGTAGAAACATTTTATGCTCTAAAATGTTTCTTTACAAAATAATATGCTTCATATATGCATAAACTACTTTTTTTTATATTACCTTGAATCCATTAACTTCTGGGTCATCCTTTTCCCATTGAGTTCTTTGTTGACCAGTTGATACTAACACCAATTCCGACCAAAGATCTGCAAGAATAATTAAAAAAAATAGATGTAACAGTAAATTATGAAAGTAACTATAAAATATATGCTGATTTAAATAAAACTACAAACCCTAATAACTATTCTCTTTCAATGGATTGTAATAGAATTGCAGATTTAAAACCATGAAGAAGTATACTTACTTGTGAAAATATATCAGCTTGAATTTGTGAGCAGTGAATTATCTTCTTCAAGAGCAAACCTTAGATTTAGTTATTCTACAAAGATTAGATATTCCTGGTAAGATAGGAGTAGTAATTTTCCATGGTAAAAGAAGTTTCACAAACCTTAGATGTGAGAAGAATGAATGAGCTTGTGATGTAGGGAAGAATGAATGAGCGTGTGCTGTACGGAAGAATGAATGAACGTGTGTTTTATAATGAAGACAACGGTTGATACTAACACCAATTCCGACCAAAGATCTGTTGAATATTATCTAGGTTAACATGTAATAATGTCTCCAGTTCTATTTTTTCAGTTTTATTTTTTTGCATTACAGGTTTATAGCATTTTAGAGCAATTGGTAGTTTTATAGCATTACAGGTTTATAACTTTGAGTGTTATGCGTTAGTTTTGTACTAATTTTAGGGCAATTGGTTCAAAATCTTTTAGGTAAATTAGTTAATTAGTTAATATCAATAGTGAATCTTTTAGGAAAAGATCTTCAACACAGAATTATAACAGATTACCTAAAATTCGGTCATGTACAGCAGTATCACAAAAAAAGGAAAAAAACGCAACCAATTGTATTGAGCCACGTGGCAGACAAGTGGATAGGCTGAAAAGCCTTCTTGACAGGTGGATAGGCTGAAAAGCCTTCTTGACACGTGGCATAGCTGGGGGGTGGGAGTAAGGAGATTTGTTTAGTAATTATATAGTAGATTATATATCGCAAACATTTAGGGACCTTAAAAACTTGCTACTGTTGGACCCGGTTCTCGCGATCAATAACGTGGACCCGGTTCTCGCGACTATAATGACGCAAACCCGGTCCGCGACCGAGAAGCAGGCCGCGAGCCCATAAGGCCAGAAAATGGGTCGAGAATGAGAGGCCCATTAAGAAGCCCAATAGGTGAAGAGAGCGATAATGGATTGTGTGGGACCCACTGTGTGGTTATAAATCCTAACGGCAAAGAGAGAGAAAGGGACAGTCGACTGAGAGCATCTTCTTCCCCCTTGAGAGAGAGAGAGAAAACACAGAGGGCGATTACTCGTTTCCGAGCTCGTCTCTTCGTTCCCGATTTACCTCTTTTAGTAGGAAATCGGATGATCGGTACCTGGATCCTGACTCTCGGTATCGTCATCGTGCTTTTGAGGTTTGATTCGTCACGATTGGTTGAGTTTCATCATTTACTATTTCATTGAGTTGGCTCACGAGGTTTCATTGTTTTGGTCATTACTTTGATCGCTATCTTCTCTTTGTGTTGCTTCATTCTGTTGTTGTTATTGAGGCATTGTGTTCGTTTACCTGTTGCTATTACTGACTTGAGCGTCGGAGAACCAAATCTGGGGGTTCAACCTTCTGGTTTGGTTGTGCAGGTACAGTAGGGATTGAAGAACATAAAGAACAGAAGGGAATAGCACATTTTGATCCAGATGACAGTGTATTACAAGTTGTTGCTCCAGTTTGCGTAAGGAAGGTCTCCAACACTTGAAGATTCTTAGAAGGCCAGATCTCGCGAAGTGTTGATTGCGAGATCGCGAACATCTGGGCTCCAACACTGGCGCCGACCGTGGGGACCTTCTCGCGCAGCTAGCTCCCTTTGAAATCTCAAGAGTCAGCTCGCGAAGGGCAGAATCATGGTTGAAACTGGCAGAAGCGGAACAGTAAACGCCACCACATCACACCTCAATCAAAACACTCTCAATCCCCCACCACTCCCTCGCGTCGAAGAGGAAACTCCCGAGCTTATCACTATCCCTCGGGAGCAGAATGAGCTTTTTGCCGCCTGGATAGCGCAAGGCGCCCCGATTGTCCCAAATACAGCTAACCAAAGGGCCGAACCTCTCAACGACCAGACCAATCGCGACGGGAGAGAAATTAATCGAGAAGAGGTAGCTGAAATTGTCCCGGATGACAGAGCCTCGGTGTCTAGAAGGCCGAGGGAAAGAAATGACACTCGCGACGTGGATCGGGGACGGTTCGACTTGAACCAGGCCCCAATGAGTCATCAGGAGCACTACAACTCTCAACATGATGTTCGTTACGACGAAAGGGGCCGCGCATACTACCCCGCGCAGGAACAACGCGAGTATCAGAAAACACCCTACTACAATCGCGAGGCGTCCCAGAACCCTCCTCTCGACTTTTCAACAATATTTGGCCCCACAGCTTTTGCAGAGCATATCATCAGAGCCCCACCGCTACCAGACTTTAGATTCCCGACTGTCAAAGAATACACTGGTAAGGGAGATCCCAAAGAACATCTTACCCGGTACAAGTACGCTATGATCGCGAGGGGTCCGGATGAGGCTACCCTTTGCAAGGGATTCCCAGGAACACTCGCGGACACCGCCATGACATGGATGTTAAATCAACCACCCGGGAGTATCTCTTGCTTTGCAGATATTGAAAGGGGATTCTTGTTGCATTTTGGCTCCTCGCAGAAGAGAAAGATCACCATGCAAGAAGTGGTCGGGGTCAAACAAAAAGTGGGTGAAAGCCTGGAAGAGTATGTGAAAAGATTCTCGCTAATGGTCCTAGAAGCTGATGACTTCGATGATAAAACCGCCAGGGTCGCGTTCTTAAACGGGCTGGCCGACGGGAGCGAATTCAAAAAACACCTGTACAGAAAGCAGGAAGGGTCTTATCAAGCCATGTTAGAAAGAGCTTACGTCGAAATACAAGTTGAGACTCACTCGAGCGCACCCGCAGGGGGTGGAAGTCAGAACAAACAGAACCAGAGCCAGAACTCTAGAAAGGGTAATCAGAATTGGGGGAACAAAAGACAGCAATTTGAGCAGGGGCAGAGTGATTCACGTGCTCCAGGTTTGGTAGCGCAGCGTCAGAATCAGAATCAGTACCAAGATTACAGACAAAATACGGACCAGAACCAATTTCAGGAGCAGAATTTAATGAACCAGAGGGATGACCACTCCGGCTACAGAGGTCGCGGCCGAGGCAATGGGGGCCGAGGTCGCGGTCACGATGGAATGTGGTGCGCCAACCACAACTCCACTACTCATAACACGAATGAGTGCTGGAGTGGCCCAAGGATGAACAACGAGCCCGAGCAGAGAGCCGTCCTCATGAATCAGAGAGGCGGGGGAAACCATCAAGGCAGGGGTGGTAGAAACCCTGGCTGGGGGCCATTCAGAGGGGGAAACAACAACGGTGGGCGAGGAAGGGGGCGCAATCAGCAGCACGCGAACGATCCTCATCCACCTCAACGCAACCAAGATTTCCCGCGACCAGATGGTCATGTAGGGACCATAGCCGGGAAGCATGTCCCTATACCCCCGAACAGGCGTGAGCAACGCAAGATGATCAACGCACCGCTCCCTCGCGGGCTCCCAGTTATGAGCATCGCGAAGCCCCTTCCCAGAGAACCATATCAACTAGTTTTTTCTAACGAAGAGATCAATGAGTGGGCGGTCTCTTCTGGTGATCCATTGGTTATACATCTACAAATTGGCACGAAACTAGTCAGCCGTATTCTGGTTGACACGGGCAGCTCTGCCGACATAATATATCTGGATGCCTTCGAAAAGCTAGGGGTTGATCCACGAATGAAAAGACCGACACGAACAACCTTAGTAGGCTTCGCGGGAGAAAGAGTCACTGCTCTAGGAGTGGTGAGTTTAGATGTAGTGATGGGAGATGAGACAGGGCCACGAAGATCAGAAAAGATTGATTTCGTAATCATCCCGACAAGCTCTTCCTATAACGCGATCATCGGGAGAGGCACGTTGTGCAAGTTTGATGCCGTAGTATCCATGAGCCATTTCTGCATAAAGTTTCCCACACCATCCGGAACTGGAGTCGCGACGGGTGTGGAAAAGGAGAGCATCTCTTGTTATATCAAGTCTGAAAAGGGAGAAGAAACGCCTCTGCTCGCGAATCAACTTTTTGTCCCGGGCATGCCTAATGTTGAGGAAGAAGCTGAGTTAGATGTTCGCGAGCCCCCTAGATATCAGGATTCTGAGGGGAATGTGGACAGAGCAAAGTTTTCCGGATTTAAAACGCAGGAAGTCACTCCTTTTGTGAACAAAGAAGAGAAGTTATCGGTAGGGGGTAACCTTGACCCTATGGTGATGGTAGAGATTGAAAACTTGCTATCAGAATCGCGAGACCTCTTCGCTTGGTACGTCTTCGCTTGGTCCCCCCAAAGATTTGAAAGGAATTCCCCCATCAGTGATCACTCACTCTTTAAATATTAGCAACGATATCCTTCCCAAAAGACAGCGAAAGAGAAAGCAAGCAGGTCCGAAGAATGAGGCCGCGGCCGCAGAGCTCGCGAAACTCCTAAAAGCTGGGTTTGTTAGACCGGTACAATACCCGGCATGGTTGGCTAATGTTGTCATGGTCGCGAAGAAAGGAACGGGAAAATGGAGGATGTGTGTAGATTTCACAGATTTAAACAAAGCTTGCCCGAAAGACAGCTACCCGCTACCTTCTATCGATCAGCTTGTAGACTCCACCGTAGGACATGAAGCACTTAGTTTTTTAGATGCTTACTCAGGATACAACCAAGTCATGATGAACCCCCTTGACTCAGAACATACCTCTTTCATAACAGACAAGGGAACCTTCTGCTACAAAGTGATGCCTTTCGGCCTTAAGAACGCGGGGGCCACTTTCCAGAGACTGGTAGACCGCATTTTCAGTGATCAGATAGGAGATACAGTTGAGGCCTATGTTGACGACATTGTGGTGAAAAGCAAGGAGCAGAGTAATCACGCTCTTGACCTGGCGGAAGTATTCGCGACGCTCAGAAAGTACGGCATGAGTCTAAACCCAGACAAGTGCGTGTTCGGGGTCACAGAAGGAAAGTTTTTGGGCTTCATGATTAGTGCTCGCGGTGTCGAGGTAAATCCCGATAAAGTCAAAGCCGTTCTCGATCTTGAACCACCGCGGTCTACCCATGAGGTCCAACGGTTTGTAGGCCGAGTAAATTATTTGGGGAGATTCTGTGCCAAGTTGGCCGAACGAAACCTCCCTTTCTTCGAAATTTTGAGAAAACCAAAGAACTTTGAGTGGACTGAAGAATGTGGTCAAGCATTCGCGAGCCTCAAAGAACATCTGACAAAGCTCCCGATCCTATCTTCCCCGGTTCCGGGAGAAACTCTCCAGTTGTATCTCGCGGCCAGCTCAAGGGCGGTAAGTGCAGTCCTTGTTCGCGAGTCAGAAAAGCCAGTCTATTTTGTGAGCCGAGCTTTATTGCCCGCGGAGACACGGTATTCCCCAGTTGAGAAGTCTGTACTCGCACTGATAACGGCTGCTCGCAAACTAAGACCCTATTTCCATGCACACCCGATTGAAACCCTAACGGACCTACCACTAAATAGCTTCATGACAAAACCAACCGCTGCAGGGAGGCTCACGAAATGGGTCATCGAAATGTCAGAATTCGATGTAGTATATCGGCCCAGGCCAGCTATCAAAGCACAAGCGCTTGCCGACTTCATCGTCGAAACAAGTTTCAGAGAAGGGGAAGTGGTGAATCCATATGGTGAACAGATAATGTGGATAATGCACACTGACGGGGCTGTGAACGATGAGGGGTGTGGCGCAGGTGTGATACTCACGTCGCCTACGGGAGACGAGATAAGCCACGCCATTGCACTAAAGTTCAAACCCACGAACAATGAAGCTGAGTATGAAGCCTTAATCGCAGGGTTAGAATTAGCCATTGGCCTTTCAATCTCTGTGCTATCATGCTGTTGCGATTCAGAAGTTGTGGTAAAGCAGGTGCAAGGGATTTATGAAGCGCGAACAGGGAACCTCCCGCAGTATCACGCACGGGTCGCGACGTTGACCTCGCTTTTCATGCATTTCGAAATAAAAGCAATCCCGAGAGAACTGAATAAGAAAGCAGATGAGCTCGCGAAGCTGGGAGCCGGATGGGAAGGTCCCAAAGAAGAACGCGAGCGAAGATCAGGGTTCATGGTATCAAAAGGGGGGCCCCCGAAATATCTGTTTTTTGTGAAAGAAGAAAGCGCCATCAGTCGCGAGATTGAAATGATGGCGATCAACACTTCATCTGAAGATTGGCGTCGCCCATTCATTGACTACCTCAGATATGGTCGCTGTCCAACTGACCCGAAGGAGCTCATACAATTAAAAAGAAAGGCTGGACGTTTCTATATCAGCAGAGGTGAGCTTTACAAGAGAGGAGGTGACCCTTGCGAGCTGAAGTGTATGGGTCACTACGAGACAAAAGCCTACCTCGAAGAGCTACATGCTGGGCTGTGTGGGACACACGCTGGGTGGAGACCCCTGGTGTACAAGGCTTTGCGCCAAGGGCATTTTTGGCCCACAATGAAACAAGATGCTCAAGCGATGACGCGAGCTTGTCAGGCATGCCAGTATTTCGCCCCTGCCTCCCACCAACCAGGAGTCCAGCTTCAGATCATGGGAAGCCCCATCCCCTTCGCGATGTGGGGGTTGGATCTTCTTGGCCCTTTTAAACCAAAGGCCCCAGGTCAGCTCGAGTATATCATTGTCGCAGTCGACTACTTCACAAAATGGATTGAAGCGGAAGCACTCGCGTCGACAACAGTACCTGTAGTGAAAAAATTCCTTTGGAAGAACATTATCTGCCGCTATGGGTTGCCACGCGAGATTGTAACCGATCGTGGCCCTCAATTTAACTCGCCCCAGCTGATGGCATGGTGCAGCGATCTGGGAGTTAGGTTAAAAATTGCTTCAGTTGCACATCCACACTTCAATGGGCAGGTAGAAGCCGTCAATAAGAGCATTGTCACAGATCTGAAGAAAAGACTAGATAACGCCAAAGGCAGATGGGCGGAGGTCCTGCCACTTACTCTCTGGGCCAATCGAACCACAGTGAAAAAAGCAACGGGAGAGAGTCCTTTCGCCCTCGCGTATGGAGTAGAGGCCGTGGTTCCGGTAGAAATCTTGTTCCCAAACGAAAGACTCCTTCACTATGACTCGGAAACCAATGACGAAAAGATGAGGATTGAACTCCTACTTCGTGAAGAAACCCAAGAGATGGCGGTTATCCGGGCGGCCGCTTACAAAGCGGGCGTCGCGAAGTATTATAACAAGCATGTCAAGGAGAGAGGTTTCGTGAAAGGAGATCTGGTCCTAAGAAAGACAGAGGGGGGAAAACTCGATCCCAACTGGGAGGGGCCATACATAGTGGATCGCGAGGTCGCCCCAGGGGCCTATCGACTGAAGGATAGCTCTGGCAATCACGTTGCAAATTCCTGGAACGTGATGCGACTACGCCGCTATTACGCCTAGCCTACTCCCCCGCACAGGTATGAATTCCCACGTATTTGTAACATGACTGCATATCTTGGATAAATATTTCATGGAAAGCGATACAGTCGCGATATAAGACGTTCTAACAAGCTGTATGCAGGCGAAAGAACCGATTGAAACTAAACATTAGCAAGAATCTATCATCGGGTTACCAGAGGAATAAATACTTTCGCCACAAAGGGGGACGTAATCTCAAAATAAAAGGTACGTGCACATTTCGGGAATTCAGAATGTTGCATAAATCCCGTGACGCTGGGCTGGGGCCAAGAGCATCCACCCAGGTCGCGAAGCCGTGACACTGGGCTGGGGCCAAGAGCATCCACCCAGGTCGCGAAGCCGTGACACTGGGCTGGGGCCAAGAGCATCCACCCAGGTCGCGAAGCCGTGACACTGGGTTGGGGCCAAGAGCATCCACCCAGGTCGCGAAGCCGTGACACTGGGCTGGGGCCAAGAGCATCCACCCAGGTCGCGAAGCCGTGACACTGGGCTGGGGCCAAGAGCATCCACCCAGGTCGCGAAGCCGTGACACTGGGCTGGGTCCAAGAGCATCCACCCAGGTCGCGAAGCCGTGACGCTGGGCTGGGGCCAAGAGCACCCACCCAAGTCACGAAGTCGCGACCGTCCAAGACTGAGTAACGACATTCGTCCTCCTCACCTCGACCACGAAGTCCTGACCTTGATGGGATAATAACCCATCAAGGCATGGAACTCAGCGAGTGACACTCCTGAAAAAAGTCAATCATGAAACTATATACTTAGCATGGAAATATGCAATACAAAACGCTAATGAATCCCCATCTGTTTTGACAGACACTCCTACACTAGAGAAGCCAACGATCATAGGCATGATCGCGAACGAAACAGAAAATGGCAGTTTGTGAGGAAACAGGCGCAAAAGCTCCAATTATCCGCGAGCATGGATTTCCCAAGGCATCAAGAATACCTTAGCTAAGGTATGATGAGATAAACACGCGAGCTACTTTGTTTTGTCACAAGAACAAAGAATCTGATTCCAAATTCATTATAGGAAATCACATTCTCAAACACAAAGACGCTCATAGGTGCACGAAAAACCCTACTACTGGCTCGTACGCATGCAGTAGTCAGGTGAGAACACACTCTTTATCGCATCACAGGTCATGACATATGAATAATCTATACTTACGCGATCGATTTCCTCGCAGGGTTTTTCGTAAGACCAACAGAAGAATCTTTCCGAACGAAAGCTGTCGAAGAGTGACCTATTTATGATATTAAGTATTCTCATTTTGGAAACATTTTTAAGTTCTAAAGTCTATTAATAAGTGATAAGCGGTGTTTTACATACCGCAACTATGAATTATTAGCTAGTTTTGTATAGGATTATGTTACTTGTTTCTATGTAATCTGTATCATGGAGCTGTTTGAGAGAAGATTTACATACGAGATTCCAAGAGATGATACAAGCATTGGAAGCATTGAACCGTAAGGAAGAAGCTGCTGAAGACGAAGACGAAGACGAAGGCTTGAAGAAATCAGCAATTCTGCCTCAGACAACAAGCCGCACCCGCGGGTCTCAAGCCGCACCCGCGGGTTTCATCCTCAGACAAGGATTCGGGAAAACTAAAACCGCACCCGCGGGTCTCAAGCCGCACCCGCGGTTCTCACCTTCAGCCAAACCATTCGAGAAAGATCAAGCCGCGCCCGCGGCCCTTTGCCATCCAGAGAAGCCGAAGAATTCCTAAACCGCGCCCGCGGCTCTCAACCCGCGGGTGCGGTTCCTCGACAGAAGAATCAAATTGATGTCTTTGCCATTTGAAGTAATTTGTGTTTAATTTTGTAACTTTCCATACGTTTTTTAGGACCTTAATTGGGCTGTTACATCAGCTAATACTATATAGGTAGTGGATGGTCATTCTTGATCATCTAACCTTTGTTTTTGCTTAAGTTTTTGGAAGAGTTTTCACAAACTTATGAGTTGCTAAAGTTCCTTTGTTTCACTTGGCGTTTGAAGCTTTTGGATTCAACAAGTTGTGAGTTTATCCTTTCCCTTTGTCTAACTCTTTGATTGTCTCAACTCTCTTGTTTGTATTGTCGATGAACTAGATTTACTACTTTAGATTGATCACCTAAGTTAGTTGTGTCTTGTTCATATTGCTAGAGTTTGATACTTCTAGTTGAATTATCATACTTGTTGTGTAGCATAATCTATTTGCATGAACTAGTTGTGGTTGTTAATAGAGAAGAGAGTTGAGTACATGTCGAGTATCCGACTAGTTGTCCATGATATTGCATGTATCTATCTATTCCTGAATGCATTGCTACTTTGTTATTGAACTTTGATAGTTTCGAGGTTATAATCGAGTAAGGGTTATTAGGACTAGTTGGACTAATAACTATTCAAGAACAGGAATTAGAACGATCACTTGAGAACTTGACTTAGGGGTAAAAAGGATTCTAAGATCAACTTGTTAATCTAATTGTGGATAATCGCTAAGTGGAACACTTCGCTTAATCTTATTATAATCAAGTTGACATTCGATACTTCGTATCAAAACCACAAAAACCCCCCTTTGGTTACGTTTATTGGTTAGTCATTTTGATAACTTAAGAATTTGATAAACTGATTCTCTTGGGATTCGACCCTTACTTGCGCACTATATTACTTAGTTTGCATGTTAGGATAACTTGACTTGGCACACGACAAATTCGCCTCTTCAAATTTGGCGCCGTTGCCGGGGAATCAAATTTTCTTATTTTTAAGTTCTTATCTTGACTAACTTTAGTGTTGACTAGTGAATGGTCAACACCCGTTCTACTAATCAGCCTCTTTCTATTCTTGATTCAGAGATCGAGAGAACTTTTCATCGGAATCGAAGAGAGAACAGAGTCGGGACTGAGATAGTAGAAATGGCCGATCGAGAAGCTCTTGCTGAAGTGCAACGTCAATTGGCTGACATGCAGTTGGTCGTTAATGCTCAACGAGAGCTAATTGAGACAAGGCTACCAGGAGGTGGTGTTACTCGCACTTTGAGAGAGCGGCAAACACCGAACCTGACACAACAACCTCAAGCTGTGGTTATTCCACCCCTTGCTCATGGGGTGACTTTCGAGCTCAAGTCGGGGGTGATCAATTTGCTCCCAAGTTTCCATGGTTTGGCTGGTGAGGATCCAATCATGCATCTGAACCAATTTCATGACATTTGCATGACAACCAAACCGCCAAATGTCACGGAAGAGCAGATTAAGATGAGAGCCTTCGGGTTCACTTTGAAGGATGGTGCTCGTTCTTGGTATTACCATTTGCCAACCGGTTCGGTTGATAATTGGGAAAAGTTGCACAAGGTGTTCTTGAGCAAGTATTTTCCAGTGAAGAAGGCAAATGCTCTCAAGAAGGAGATAGCCCATGTCGAGCAAAGTGAAGACGAAACGCTCTATGACTACCTTGAACGCTTCAAGGGGTTGTGTGCTTCGTGCCCTTTTCATGGGTATGATACCGAGGATCTTGTGCTTTACATTTGCAATGGTCTCCTTAACCAAGAAAGGAGGATGGTTGATACTGCGTGTGGTGGGAATATTCTCAACATGACGCCGGAGGATGCCATGGAGAAATTGCAAGATATGGCTGAGAGCACAAGAAGTTTTGGTAGGATATACACCAAAAAGGGAGTGCATGCAGCAAGTTCAGGGGATCCCGCTCTTGTAGCTGAGCTTGTAGAGTTGAAGAAGATGGTCTCCCAGTTGCAAAAAGGACAACAACAACAAGTCAAGGTATGTGGTATTTGTTCTGACCCTTCTCATTTTACAGATAAATGCCCTGAGCTTGAAGGAGAAGATGTTGCTGATGTCAATGCTGCTGCTGGTGGGTATGGACCCCCACGACCTCGTGGTGATCAACAAAATAACTATAACCCGAGGTATAGAGATCATCCCAATTTTCGGTGGCGTGATCCAAATGAGCCCCAACAACAAGCTCAAGGCCCTCGACCCAATGCTGGACCATCTACTGTGGAGCTGCTGAGATCCTTGACTCAACACTTCACAACTCATGTTCAAACGACTGAGTCGAGCATCAAGAACATGGAGAAGCAAATTGGGCAGTTGGCTGAAGCTGTTACCACCATTGCACAACAAAATTCCAATTCTCTACCGTCCCAAACGGTGGTGAATCCAACCAGAAATGTAAGTGCAGTGACAACAAGAAGTGGTAAGATTTTAGGGGAAACCAAAAACGAGGCTTCGGCAGAAATCATGGATTCTGAGGACAGCCAAGAACCGCGCCCGCGGTTCCTCCACTGCGCCAGAAGTCAGCTTTCCTGAAGAGCCGCACCCGCGGCCCCCAACCCGCGCCCGCGGTTCCTACACTGACGAGCCGCGCCCGCGGGTAGAAAACCGCACCCGCGGCTCATCCACCG
The DNA here is from genome assembly GCA_029168935.1 of Oxyria digyna. Taxonomy (NCBI): domain Eukaryota; kingdom Viridiplantae; phylum Streptophyta; class Magnoliopsida; order Caryophyllales; family Polygonaceae; genus Oxyria; species Oxyria digyna. The sequence goes on along the minus strand of JAPVLV010000010.1, from coordinate 9,636,220 downwards.
AGGTAAATATTCCAGATTTTCCTTCACAAAATGCTGAACTCGAAGTGGAGGATCGGGGGGATTTCCAGTTGAGACAGGACAACTACGTTCGTCCCAACTTTCCACCTCTCGACTCCACCAAGCCTCCCGCCCCGTTTCCCGATGCCCTTAGGAACACCAAAAGGCCGGAAAACGACAAGGAGTTGTTTGAGACGTTTAGCAAATGTGAGGTAAACATCCCCTTGCTCAAGTTAATTAAAAGCATTCCTCGATATGCAAAGTTTTTAAAAGAACTGTGCACAATCAAGAGGAATCAAAAGTTGAAAGGGCAACAAAAGGTGACGGTAAGCGAGCGTGTCTCCGCTGTATTTCAAAGGCGAATGCCTAAGAAGTGCAGCGATCCGGGCATGGTCAGCATACCTTGCCGTATAGGCGACACACATTTTGAACGAGCCATGCTCGATTTGGGTGCATCGATAAATGTGTTGCCTTACTCTCTCTATAAGATTCTCGGGTTAGGTCCACTTCATGAAACCGGAATTGTTATTCAACTAGCCGATAGGTCCACCGTGTATCCTAAAGGTGTAGTTGAAAACGTTTTGGTTATGGTGGATAATTTGTTCTTTCCCGCTGATTTCTTTGTGTTGGACATGGAACATGATGGGCAAGCTGCTCCTATTTTGCTTGGGAGACCCTTCATGCGAACCGCTAACACAAAGATTGATTTGGCTAGTGGATCTCTCACTTTAGAGTTCGATGGGGAAATAGTTCAATTTAACATTTTTGATGCTATGAAACACCCCGTCAAAGATGCTGCATCTATTTGTTCAATTGATGTAATTGATCCTATAGTCCAAGATGTTTTCAATATCTTTGGCTTAGATGAATTACAAAGTGAATTGGAACACAGCATCGTTCACTCACCAACACTTGATTTGTCTCTACCACCTGAGATTCAAAATGTTCTAGCTCGTCTAGACGCTTCGGGTAGAATTTTGGCCGGTCGGCCCATGCTACTAACTCTGGAGAGCGAAAAGCTTCTTCCTTCTGTTGTGCAGGCACCGGTTGTAGAGCTCAAGCAATTACCCGAGCACTTGAAATATGCTTTTCTTGGGGAGAATGATACCCTCCCGGTAATAATTTCAAGCAAGTTGACAGGTGAACAAGAGAGAAGGTTGGTGATGGTGCTGAAAGAACACATTACCGCTCTTGGGTGGACCATTGCTGACATCAAGGGAATTAGCCCTTCCACCTGTATGCACAGGATCCTTCTTGAGGAAGGTGCTAAACCCTCTAGGCAACCCCAAAGAAGGTTAAACCCACCTATGATGGAGGTGGTTAAGAAGGAGGTGCTGAAACTTCTTCAAGCTGACATGATCTACCCCATTTCGGATAGTCAATGGGTAAGTCCAACTCAATGTGTCCCTAAGAAAGGGGGCATAACATTGGTAGAGAATCAACAAGGTGAGATGGTTCCTACCCGAACTCAAACGGGTTGGAGAGTATGCATTGATTACCGCAAGCTGAACGCGGTAACCCGAAAAGATCATTTCCCCCTCCCTTTTATTGATCAAATGCTTGAACGACTTGCCGGTCGTCCATATTATTGCTTTCTAGATGGGTATTCAGGGTATTTTCAGGTGGCTATTGCACCCGAAGATCAAGAGAAGACGACGTTTACATGTCCCTTTGGCACTTTTGCATATCGTAGGATGCCTTTTGGATTATGTAACGCGCCCGGGACCTTTCAACGATGTATGGTAAGTATCTTCTCGGAATACATTGAACATTTCATAGAAGTTTTTATGGATGATTTTACAGTACATGGGGATAGCTTTGATGCATGTTTAAATCATTTGTCACTCGTGCTTAAAAGATGTGTAGATACTAATCTAGTATTGAATTCTGAAAAGTGTCATTTCATGGTTGAACAAGGGATAGTATTGGGGCACATAATTTCAGCTAGGGGTATTGAGGTCGATAAGGCAAAGATTGACGTCATTCAATCGTTGCCTTATCCTACTAATGTGCGTGAAGTGCGTTCCTTCCTAGCCCATGCAGGTTTTTATCGCAGGTTTATCAAGGACTTCTCTAAGATCTCCACGCCCCCGCGGCCCCCAACCCGCGCCCGCGGTTTCCACCTCTGTCGTCCATTTTACTGATTTCAGTAAGTTTTTCTCCCAACCGCACTATTCGTTGTTGATTTGCTTACGCCTCGGGGAGGGCTTTTTTGCTATTGTGCTGCTGCTGCTGCTTGGTATATTTGTTGTGTGCGGATTTGTGGTAGCATTTCTTTTGCGTATACACTCTGATGGCTGCAGCAGGAACATCTCGAGGCCACAAAAATGATTTGTGGCAACAACAGGTTCAGACCAACTTAGCTTATTTAAGGGCTAAGCAGTGTGTAGCCACTAGATTTTTTCATCTACGTACCCTCGATGATTTGGGTATGACTGCATGCACTGAGGCCATGCTGAAGCACGCAGGGCTGCAGGGTTTCGTGTACAGGTCAGCTCCCACTCATGCCGAGGCTACCTATCAGTTTCTGGCAAGCCTCAAGTCCAAGAACGTCTCAGAGACCACCTCCATCTCGGCCATCCAGTTCATTTACAATGGACGGTCCTTTACAGTTCAGGCTGAACAGCTGCGCCACATCTTGGGAATCTCTCAGGTTCCCTCTGCAGATTATGATACTATAGTTGGTGCCAGCCCTACACAGGTCTGGTACACATGGACGGGACAAGTTCGGGATACCCATGGTAATGATTATAATGCAAAGATGTCCCATCCATGTCTCCGCCTGACACAGCGGGCTCTCTCTATGGCCTTCTTTGGGGCTTCTGAAGTGAACAAGGTGCCTGCCTACCAGCTGAAGTATCTGTATGCTCTTATGCCGGAATGTCAGGTAATTCCGGATTGGCTCTCACTTTTTGTTCACTCCTGTAAGACAGCCCGCTCAAAACCGAGGGGACAGATTACTTTGGGTGGCATGATCACCCTCATCTTAGAGGCTGTCGTCCCCGACTGGGAGACGCTTGACTGCGTAGGTAGTCCGGACCCCTCAATGGGTCCCTATTTGCTGGATACCACGTTTCTGCAAACCCGACTTAGGTGGCTCAAGTCGGTTACAATCAATGAAGACGAGCGGATGTGGGTTTGGCTCGGTCCTCCCGAGATTGCTCTCACCGAGGATTTTGCTTATGGTCCAGCCCATACTTTTAGGCTCAACCCAGCACCCGCTTCCCCTCGTGCAGCTGCTCGACGACGAGCTTGCGGTGGGATCAGCATACAGGAGCCGATTCCGCAGCTGGATTAGCAGCCAGCTGACCTTGAGGATGATGATGATGACGACTTCCAGGAGCCTGCCCCTCATTTTCAGCCTCAGAGGCAATGGGGCGAAGGCTCGTCTTCTGCAGCTCCTGCTGACATACCTTGGGAGCAGCGTCTTTTCGAGCGGATTGAGTATGTCTACCAGTCGGTTCAGACGGTGAACCACAATGTTGAGAGGCTGCAGCAGACGGTGAACCACAATTTTGAGAGGCTGCAGCAGTCGGTGGATGACTTACGGCTCGACATGCAGGCTCGTTGGCCCGACTATCCAAACCGGGATGACCCGGATCAGTGAGCTTCTTTCTCTCTTCCTCATTATTTGTCTATGCTTTACACACTGAGGGCATTGTGAACTTCAAGTATGGGGGAGGAAAATTAGTTCATTGCTTATCCTAGAGTAGTTTTATTTCATTGTCATTTCCCTTCGGTTTTATTTAATCAAGTTTGTACTTTGCATGGAATTAAAAACAGAAAAAGCCCCAAAAATACGAAAAAAGGCAAATGAAAATCCTGGGATGGAAAAATCCATGCAATAAGCGGGTAGTTCGGCTTGCATTAGGCTTGGCAAAAAAGGACTTGAGGGCGGTAAGGAATGGTGAGATTGAAAATGAAATGAGTGGCTAGGTGAAAACCTTTCGAGGCGCCTAGGCAAAATGAGTGAAATGAGTGCCCTAGGACAAAATTTTTTCTCAAGTTAACCACTATGGAAGACCAAAATTGATAAAATTCTTTCTCACCATATTGTTTGTATACTAAATGTGTTAGTGATTTGTAGTTTCTTTCTTTTTCATACTTCCTGAGATCTTTGAGTGATTATTGTAAAAGAGTAAGTTTCTTTTAGCTTACTCGGGGACGAGCAAGGTCTAAGTATGGGGGAGTTTGATAAGCGGTGTTTTACATACCGCAACTATGAATTATTAGCTAGTTTTGTATAGGATTATGTTACTTGTTTCTATGTAATCTGTATCATGGAGCTGTTTGAGAGAAGATTTACATACGAGATTCCAAGAGATGATACAAGCATTGGAAGCATTGAAGCGTAAGGAAGAAGCTGCTGAAGACGAAGACGAAGACGAAGACTTGAAGAAATCAGCAATTCTGCCTCAGACAACAAGCCGCACCCGCGGGTCTCAAGCCGCACCCGCGGGTCTCAAGCCGCACCCGCGGGTTTCATCCTCAGACAAGGATTCGGGAAAACTAAAACCGCACCCGCGGGTCTCAAGCCGCACCCGCGGTTCTCACCTTCAGCCAAACCATTCGAGAAAGATCAAGCCGCGCCCGCGGCCCTTTGCCATCCAGAGAAGCCGAAGAATTCCTAAACCGCGCCCGCGGCTCTCAACCCGCGGGTGCGGTTCCTCGACAGAAGAATCAAATTGATGTCTTTGCCATTTGAAGTAATTTGTGTTTAATTTTGTAACTTTCCATACGTTTTTTAGGACCTTAATTGGGCTGTTACATCAGCTAATACTATATAGGTAGTGGATGATCATTCTTGATATCTAACCTTTGTTTTTGCTTAAGTTTTTGGAAGAGTTTTCACAAACTTATGAGTTGCTAAAGTTCCTTTGTTTCACTTGGCGTTTGAAGCTTTTGCATTCAACAAGTTGTGAGTTTATCCTTTCCCTTTGTCTAACTCTTTGATTGTCTCAACTCTCTTGTTTGTATTGTCGATGAACTAGATTTACTACTTTAGATTGATCACCTAAGTTAGTTGTGTCTTGTTCATATTGCTAGAGTTTGATACTTCTAGTTGAATTATCATACTTGTTGTGTAGCACAATCTATTTGCATGAACTAGTTGTGGTTGTTAATAGAGAAGAGAGTTGAGTACATGTCGAGTATCCGACTAGTTGTCCATGATATTGCATGTATCTATCTATTCCTGAATGCATTGCTACTTTGTTATTGAACTTTGATAGTTTCGAGGTTATAATGGAGTAAGGGTTATTAGGACTAGTTGGACTAATAACTATTCAAGAACAGGAATTAGAACGATCACTTGAGAACTTGACTTAGGGGTAAAAAGGATTCTAAGATCAACTTGTTAATCTAATTGTGGATAATCGCTAAGTGGAACACTTCGCTTAATCTTATTATAATCAAGTTGACATTCGATACTTCGTATCAAAACCACAAAAACCCCCCTTTGGTTACGTTTATTGGTTAGTCATTTTGATAACTTAAGAATTTGATAAACTGATTCTCTTGGGATTCGACCCTTACTTGCGCACTATATTACTTAGTTTGCATGTTAGGATAACTTGACTTGGCACACGACAAATTCGCCTCGTCAATAAGACACATACTTTTAATCGCGATGACACAGTGGTGCACATTACATTTTGAGTTCCAAAGTTTTTTCCTGATAATCCCAGTCTAATTTATTCATAAAAACTCGTTCATTCTCCCTCCTTTCTTAACACATAGGGCTCGCGAGAATGTAAACATCCTCACGAACACTATGGGGGGAGGGGAAGAGGAGGAGAAATCACCATACAAACACAGAATAAAAAGGCATAACACTAAGCCCGGAGAGGAACGACGACCTTCACTTGATACACCACAGTCTGAACGGGAACTTCAGGTGGAGAAGCACGCCACATTGTGAAAGTCACCTCATCTCCCTCACAAAGATCATTTTCATACGCAAACTCCCTCCAGCCCTCGCCCAGAAAGTAGGAGCTCCCAACCTTGTCCAGAGTCACATCCCAAGACTCGGAATTAGCGCAAAGGATGAGACCCTTACCACCGAAATGACTAAGGTATTGATCGCAATGTTCCTTTGGAAAACGCTATACGTAGAAAAGAGGGGTCTAAGAAACAAATAAGCAGAGAAAGACAAAGTAAAAGATGATTACCAAACTTCTGCCAGTAATGGCAGAAGAATCCATAACAATGGTAAAAGACTCATGCAGAGACCCCTCTCGAGTTCGTCGTGTCCTGGCCATATCAGAATTCTTTGAAAAAAGAAGGAATGGAAGAAGAAGGCAGGAAACGCCATTTATAAAAGAAAGTCACCTAACCCACATTTAATGCATTAAATGACTAAAGCAGAAAAGTAGTTGGGAGAACAAAAGCAATAAATGCAAAGACACGCAGGGGAATAATTGTACGGTCTCCTCACGAGACCCCAAAAAACAATATTTAGGCTCGCGATCACATTCCGATCCGCGAGCCACAGAACCAAGTAACAATTGTATGTAACATCAACCCAAGAGTTTGCACAAACACACGAAAAAGGAGGAGTCAAACTTCGTCATGAAAGTCCAGATACCCGTCAGCCTCAGCCAGTGCAGAATCGCGAGCCCCCCTCGCACCACCAACGTCCTTTGTCGCCGCGATGTTTTCTTCGGCAGCAGCTTTTTCGCTGTCAACATTCACAACATCGTTCCCATCACCTGCATCAGACGACTTAGCACAAGAGCGAGTCGAGGAGTCCGCTGCTTTCTTCATCCTTTCCTCCGAGTAAATTACCTTCTTAGGTACCTTGGGGACTGAGACTAAAGGAATATGACACTCCATCCCTTCGACGACTCCCTCACCTTCAGGCAAGAAGGGTTCGACGACCCAACCTTCAAGAAGGCTCGCGTCGTCGTCAACAAAGGTTCCAAGAGGAGGAGAGGTATACGCAGGGATCTCGGCAGGAAGACCACAAAGATCCGTAGGATCGAAAGAGAAGTTAGCCACTTTGTGCTTTCTAAGCTGACGCTTGAGTGCAGTAATCACCAGGGTGTCGCGAGCCAAACTGATAAAATCAATACGACATTTCTCGCGATAGCTAGAAGCATACTGCTTGGCACCTTCGCGACGACCCTTGTCAAAATCTTGATCTTTCTCTTGTCGAAGCAAAGATAGCTCTGCATGGTGATTGCGCTCCGTAGTCCTGGCCGAAAGCTCCAAGTCGCTTATCTTCGCCATCAGCTCAGCATTCCTCTCTTGCTCCTCCTTTAGTTTTTTCTTCGCGGCCTCCTTAACATCCTGTGCTTTGTGAGCAAAATCGACCATCTCATTATATTCCCCCTCCATCTTATTATAGCCATCTTCAAGGGCGATGGAATATTGCCCCGATGCCTCGTTGAGAAGAAGCGACTACAATAAGCAAAATATGTTAGTTAAAATCACCTACCGACAAGAAGGAAGAAAACCATTCAGGAAGAAAATAAAGGAAACCCACCGCCAGATTGAGTCTCGCGAGCCCTGCTTTACCCCGAACAATGCCCTCTAAAAATCCAGGCATCTCTGGGAAACCAGGTCGATCGCGATGAAAGAACGTTCTCACTGCCTCCTCCTCGGGAAAACGCTCAGCCAGATCCTGAGAAGGGGTATCTTGACCACCTTCAAGGGTCATGGGCTGCTTACCCTTGGCAGCTCGGTGCGAGGAAGGAGACCCGCCGGCCCCTAAGGGGATTGTCGAACCAATCGGGGATTGGTCGTCTAGAGGCTCGGGCGCGCGTGTTTCGGTCTCCACAGATTGAAGCACGGACTCGCGGATATTAATACCGCCAGCAGAGATTTTCCTCTTTTTGGAGGAAGTTTTGCTCTTGTTCGCCAGCTGCTTTCGGCGCTTGCTCTTCTGTGGGGCGGAAGCCTGCTCATCAATAGTCTCCTCGTCAAAAGAGTCGTCAGAACCCTCCATAGTCGCAAGACGCGAAAAGTATCCTGTCTCTGCAAATAAAAAAGAAATAAATAAGTATATAATAAAAATCCATAAGCATATGACATCGCGAGTGCGTAACAATAAAAGAAGGATAAGTAACAATAAACAAGAAAACCATTGAACAAGGGACATAAGAAATACCATAATGGTGTTTAAGACTAAGTCCACGCTGGGCTAGCACCTCGTGGGTAATACACCTCAGGAATATGCGCGTCGAAACAAGATCAGGGAAACTATGGAACTTACGGTAAAGACAATCTTTCTTAGTCTGAGACCAGTTACCAGATTTAGGTTGAGTCGCGAGCATCGATATCTTGGTCGAGATCCCAGAACCCGGAGGTGGTCGTACCAAAAACCAATCAACCTTCCACTTCGGTATGCGGGGAGGACCATCCCACTCCGACCTGCCATTTTTTACGGCGGTAAACATCCCCATTTCTTCAGGAGCCCTTCGCGTAGAGAACATAAGAAGAAAGTGACAAGGATTGGGTTTTACCCCGATATCCTGACACCTCATCACATAAATAACCAAGGCCCTCCAAAAGTTAGGATGCATCTGAGCTGGACTGTAGGTCAGCTCTCTCAAGAGCATTTTAGTAAAGTTGGAGAAGGGGAGCCTAAATCCTAATTTAAGAGACGACATACTCAAAGGAAAGAAAGTGCCATATTCGTCAAGGGAAGTCCCATCCAGAGAGGGAAGGGCAAAAATTGTACCCTCTGGAAAAGGATAGGTATCCGCGACGGTAAAAAGGTCGCGAAGGGTAAGATCAGAAGGGAGGGCCGTAAATGGGTTCCCGAGATTCTTGACCTTTTTATGATGGACGCGGCGAGTCAAAATCTGTACACGACCCGCCGGGTTATGGAAAATATCTTCGATTTCCACGCGAGGAAGATCATCTTGCCAGGAGTAAAAATTCTCATAGTCCTCGCGACCGATTATTACTTCCTCAGAATCCTGAGGACTTTTATTGCCACAACCTGCATTTGGTCGTGAGGTAGACGGAACTTCGTCGTCGTTATGTCTAATAGAGTCTCCTGTGGACGATCAAGAAGAAAAAGATCGAGAGTTAGTTTTCCAGGGAAAGAACACGAAACGCGAAGGCTAGAAGGAAGCTTCACGAGCCATGGGAATAACAAACAAAGAAAACCCTGGAAAACAAAAAATATAAGATCTAAGGGGAAGTTAAACAGACTACTGGTGGAAACCCTAAGAAATGGTGAAATAAATAGCTCAGAAGCCAGGAGCGGTAAAAAAGAATTGGCTTTGAAGAACAGTGAAAGTTTCAACAGTCTAAGATGACCTTTAAGGGAAAAAGGAATGCCCATCGAACAGAAGAAAGAAGAGGAGGCACCGCCCAGTAAATTACCAATAGAGGTATGATGAAAAATCGCCTGACCGCCATGAAAACCAGTAAAAGCTTCGAAAGAACACAAGAAATAGCGGAGATACAGAAATATTGAAATCATGTGTAGAAGCAATAGAAATCAACAAATGAAAAACGAATTCAAGATAGAACTTACGAGCCATTGGTAATTCGACGATCGTCTGAACGAATGAAGATTTCTCGAAGTTTTATTAAAGAGGGGTTTTGCAGAGGAATATGAGCGGTTGGAGTAAAGAAGAAGAGAAGAATGTGGTCTGGCAGCCTTTTATAAGAAGATAAAAATCCCAAAAGGAAGCCACGTGTTGAAAGGTGTCAGAACGCGGGAATACAAAACGTCTCGAATTTAAAATTCAAAATTCAAAACAAGCGCGATGGAATGAGGAGGAGTCGCGAGCGAATAATCTCCATGGGACTCCCCGAGAACCCGGCTTCAATTCTTACCCAAGCTTTGCCTTCGCAAAGACAAAGACTTGGGGGGCTGGCTGTTGGACCCGGTTCTCGCGATCAATAACGTGGACCCGGTTCTCGCGACTCTAATGACGCAAACCCGGTCCGCGACCGAGAAGCAGGCCGCGAGCCCATAAGGCCAGAAAATGGGTCGAGAATGAGAGGCCCATTAAGAAGCCCAATAGGTGAAGAGAGCGATAACGGATTGTGTGGGACCCACTGTGTGGTTATAAATCCTAACGGAAAAGAGAGAGAAAGGGACAGTCGACTGAGAGCATCTTCTTCCCCCTTGAGAGAGAGAGAGAAAACACAGAGGGCGATTACTCGTTTCCGAGCTCGTCTCTTCGTTCCCAATTTACGTCTTTTAGTAGGAAATCGGATGATCGTTACCTGGATCCTGACTCTCGGTATCGTCATCGTGCTTTTGAGGTTTGATTCGTCACGATTGGTTGAGTTTCATCATTTACTATTTCATTGAGTTGGCTCACGAGGTTTCATTGTTTTGGTCATTACTTTGATCGCTATCTTCTCTTTGTGTTGCTTCATTCTGTTGTTGTTATTGAGGCATTGTGTTCGTTTACCTGTTGCTATTACTGACTTGAGCGTCGGAGAACCAAATCTGGGGGTTCAACCTTCTGGTTTGGTTGTGCAGGTACAGTAGGGATTGAAGAACATAAAGAACAGAAGGGAATAGCACATTTTGATCCAGATGACAGTGTATTACAAGTTGTTGCTCCAGTTTGCGTAAGGAAGGTCTCCAACACTTGAAGATTCTTAGAAGGCCAGATCTCGCGAAGTGTTGATTGCGAGATCGCGAACATCTTAGCTCCAACAGCTACAAAAGCCATTTTCATGTCGATACATCACAAAAGCAGCACAATATTATTCCTATAAGGTTGCATTTATTTTATGATCACACATCCGTTCTTATATTACATATTAGGATAAGATACCTTAAAGCATCATCCGAAATTTTCATATGACATTAACAAGTTCAATCAAGGAAAAAAACAGTCTGAAAATTATAGATCCTCTTCATAGTTCTCTAGTACATATATATATATATGGTGCTTGATCTTTTTCCTCTCAAGTCGATTCCCTGGCAAATTCCGTTATCCTTGTCTGCCATGAAAATATATAGTAATTTAAGTAAAACATGAAATAGTTACCTTTCATAATCCAAATCAAGAACACATAAAGATAAATATTACCATTCACTGCTGGTGATCAACGGTTTCAAGTCAACGATAATGACAGTTATGTTGTCATTGTTGTTCTTGTTAACTGCTTTGGTAACAAGCTCAGCTGCAACCGCCCCAACTGGTATCGATAATGGATCGGAAGTAATAGTAGTAAGGCGTGATCTACATTCTAGAAACTTCTTCCTAACCACTTTTCCGACCTTTTCACTCGACATGACGTTCCAAAGTCCATCGGACGCAATGACTATGAACTCGTCTTCGTCACTCCTTTCTATGTATGTCGTATCTGGCATGGATACGACATACGACTTCAGATCATGGTCTCCTAATCCATGCATGTATTGAAGCTAATTAACACATTAAATATAGGCAATGACTATATGCACGCGATTTTTTTCCTAAATGCACGCGAATATGTGCGCATAACTTGTGCGCACAAGGTTTTACACTGTAAAGATCTGTGTGCGTATGTTCTGCGCACAGATTCGTGTGCATTTAGGGAGAAAATCGCTTGCATATAGGCCGGGCGTAAATATATACTTTGATTATATTCTAACAAGAAAATAGGGAATAAAAGTATATGTACCAATAGCTCTAGTCATAGCAAGAACTCCTTCTACTCTTAATCCTTTTCTCTCGATTATCATGCCACCACTCTTTTCAATCCTCTTAGCTTCCTCTTTGTTATTAGGCTACAACATCAACATGGAAATAAAGCAATATTATATCACATGAAAAGTTGAACAAAATAAGTAAAATGTGACCCTAACCTTGTGATCAATAGTGAGAGGGATAACTTTGTCACCACGACAAAGGATGGCTCTCGAATCACCGCAATTAGAAGCGATGATTTGGCATGGCGAAATGAGGACGACAGTGGCAGTCGATCCAGGAAAGCGTGGTCGGAGAAGACTCTTGTCTTTGACGGCATGGTCAACTCTCTGAAAAGCCTTGGAGAAAGCAATCTTCCATCTTTCACGCCAGTCCATTTGAATCTCTCCCGAAGCTAGCTTCTTCCACTCGTCTTCAACCATGTAATGGAGCACATTTGCACAAAAACCGCTTGCCTATACCTCACCAAATAACTCATATAAGATTTCATACCAACCTAGTGTAAAAAAACTAGTTCTTGTAACGGTGATTATAAGCTTGTTTCTTTAAAAGGCACTACATAAAACAGAAGTTAAAAAAACGCTTTTGTCTTTTCCTTGAGTGGTAGGTTTTGGTTCCATGGAGGCTCGGGATTCGCAGGAACACAGGGGATGCGATGGTGCAGCCGCCGGAAGCCATGGTCGTGGAGGAGGCAGTGCAGGTTTCGGAGGAAAAGGGAGATGAGCAGAAGAAGTCTTGGAAGGAGGTTTTGGCTGGGAGCAAGGAAGCAGGGGTAGGGGTTGAGAATTCTGACTAGTTTTCCGGATGGTTACGATTGAGGAGGATGTGCCGGAAGCTTTGGAGAATATGGTGGTTGATTTCTATAGGAAGTTGTATTGTCTTCTCCCCAACGAGCACTCGCCAGTTGTCATGTCCCATGGCATGTTCCCGTATATTGAAAATGACAGATGGATTCAGTTGTCTTCGACTTTTACAGTGGAGGAGATCGTTACAGTTGTGAAGAAAATGGGTAGCTTGAAGGCCCCGGGCCCCGATGGGTTTCAACCCGTGTTCTTTCAGCGGTGATCGGGAACTCGGTGGTCAAGGCTGTCATGGATTTCTTTGATTGTGGGACGATGCCTCCTAGGTTGAACGACACTCTTATTAGCCTGATTCCTAAGAGTGACTATCCAGATAAAGTGGGGATGTTTAGGCCCATTATCTTGTGGAATGTTTTGTACAAAATCATTACGAAAGTCCTAGTCAATAGGATGCAGCCTCTTCTTTCTGATCTTGTCGCTCCTCTTCAAGGCAGTTTTCTTCCGGGTAGATTGATTACAGATAACATTGTCCTTGCCCAAGAGATTGTCCATTCTATGAAGCGTAAGCAAGGGAAGTCGGGTTGGATGATGCTTAAAATCGACCTCGAGAAGTCTTATCACAGGCTCCTTTGGGATTTTATTGTGGATACGCTTCACGATGCTGGTTTTCCTGATCGTTGGGTTGGTTGGATCAATGAGTGTATTTCTTCCTCTTCGTTGAACGTTCTCTGGAATGGCGAGACTACGGAAAACATCATACCGTCTAGAGGGATCCATCAGGGAGATGCTATTTCGCCTTATCTTTCCGTGCTTTGCATCGAGAGACTCAACCAGTTGATTCTGAAGGCGGTGGATGATGGTGATTGGCGCCCGATCCATATTTCTCGGGGTGGCCCTCCTATCTCTCTTCTCCTCTTTGCAGATGATATCATTCTGGTTGCTGAGGCTTCTGTGGCTCAGATGAAGGTGATCAAGGGGCGTATTGATCTTTTATGTCGCTCTTCTGGCCAGAAGGTGAATCATGGGAAGTCAAAGATTTTCTTCTCGCCCAACACTGATTGTGAGTTAACTTTTCTTATTCAAAGGGAGAGTGGGTTCCAGCTTACTGACGATCTGGGCATTTATCTGGGTATGCCGCTGTTTCACAAGCTCGTGGCCAAAGCTGCCTTTGAGCCTCTGCTTCAGAAAATCAATGGTAGGTTATCTGGTTGGCGCAACAGGAATCTCAGTTTAGCGGGTCGGGTTACCCTAGCTAAATCCGTGCTTGGGTCCTTACCGGTTTATTCGATGGCCACGATCAACCTCCCATCCTCTGTCTGTAATGCCATTGATAAGATGACGAGATCCTTTATATGGGGCAGTTGGGGTGGTCCGAAAAAGATGCATAAACTCCGTTGGCCTGAACTCTGTAAACCCAAGGAGCAGGGTGGGTTGGGTGTCAAAAAGCATGACCGAGCTCAACAAAGCTCTTACTGGCAAATTGGCTTGGCGGTTCTTGAATGATAGTGAGAGCTTTTGGGCTACGGTCATTCGCTCTAAGTATATTCGTCCTTCGCTTGTGGAGCGTTCCCATTCCTTCGCCAGTCTGGAGAGCCATTTTCAGGGGTGTGAATGATGTTGTGGTGCCGGGTACTCAATGGATGCTGAGGGACGGGTGTTCGGTCAAGTTTTGGGGCGACGTCTGGATTACTGATTTTAAGCTCAAGGCTTGGGCTTCTGCGCCTATTCCCGTCGATCAGTTGAACTAGACTGTGGATCGCTTCTGGGTTAGGGGTGAGGGCTGGAACTGGGCGCTTTTTGAGCACCTCATTCCCACCTCGGTGCTCTAGAAGATTGTGGCTGTGGCGGTTTTCGAGTCGACGGATTTTTGACAAAGTTGATTTTGGCGGGGACAGAAAGGGCACTATTCTCTCGCAGGTGACCGACTCGGCCAAAACATGGAAGTCCAAGGTTCTCTGTGGACCTCGTCCGAAGGAGGAGATTATGGTGGGTTGGACGAGACCACCGACCGACTTTGTGAAGATTAATACAGATGGTGCAGTTTTGGATGGAAAGGCCTCGGCGGGAGGTGTGATCCGTGATGTTGATGGCAAGTGGATTTCTGGTTTTGTTCATTTTATTGGTGTTTGCTCGGTCCCGAAAGCGGAGCTTTGGGGCATCGTCTCGGGTTTGCGTCTTGCTTGGGATAGGGGATACAGGAGGGTTTGCTTGGAAACAGATTCGCAGTTGGCGGTTTTGTTGCTCGGTAAACCTATGGATCGTTGTCACCCCCTCGCTAGCCTTGTTGCGGAAGCAAAGTGCTTCATTAGTAGGGATTGGGTTTGCCAATTCCGTCATGTTTTTAGGGAGGCAAATGAGGTCGCTGACCGCCTTGCCAATTTTGCGTTTTCTTTTGCTTTAGGTGTTCATGTTTTTGACGATCCACCTCCTTGGGTGATGGACATTCTTTTGAGTGATGTAAGGGGTCGGACTACACCCCGCCTTGTTTTAAAGTAGTCCTTGCATTTATATATTTTCGAGAGTGCCGCCTCTCCTTTAAAAAAAAAAACTTCTTTCTTTAAAAGATATAGAATTTTTTTTTCTAAGAGTTCAATTTAACTTATTGCACTTAAGGAATTCAAAAAAAGAACCCAATTAAATAAGAAAACAATTCTAAATTTTCTTATAAAATCCATTTAATACATTGATCTATTATATTTTAAAATTTTATGAAATATGTTATTCGGAAACCAAGAACTAGATTCATCAGTTTGATTAGTTTAATTATTTCAAATTGTTTACATCAAATTAGAACAATAGGTAAAACTTACAAATGTTTAAAATAATAAGACATATAATTTCCACGTGGCAAGGGTCACTGACACGCCCTAGGAGACTCAGCGGTCAGCGCGTGGAATACACGTCATTTATCAGCAAATCAGTTACCACGTGCATGTCACACGCTGAAAACACGTTTCTTGTGTTGTAGAAACTCGGCCCCACACAACTGAAAAAGGAGATATTTTTGGGGGCCGCTATAGAGCCACGCAGCCCTCTTCCTACTTCTAGATCTCCAATTTTTACCCTATTTACAATTTAATACAATTCGCTAGATTATTCTCAATCTATAAGAACAAACATAGTCATGCGGGATCTTGTTTTGTTCGTCTCATTGAGTACTTTAACAATATCAAAATTTTATAATTTTAAAAAAAATATAAAAAGATATATTAACGACGCAAAACGTGTCTCGACAAATGTGTCTGAATAAATAGAAGAGAGTAGTACGGACTACTTCTTTTTCTTTTTCTTTTATTTTTTTGCTAACCTCTTTGACTAGCCCATTTTGACTACTGTCATACACTCCACTAGCTGAGATATACAATTAATTTTGCATTTATTCATAAATCAATGGACATCATTAGAGAATCTTAACTTTAGTATATTTCCTCTAGTATTATTTTAATTAATTATCTTTTCTCACTAATTCTTTAACATTAAAAATTATCTATTTTTCAAATCATATCTCGTAAAAAATAATAATAGAATGGACAATAAGACAATGAAACTAGTCTAACAAGTAACAATATCGTATAGATATATTATCTGAACAATTTTACTGTTGTTAATGTGCATCAGTTTATTTAGCTCTTATTATTTTATGTGTACATTTAATTTTAATATGTTCATATAATATTTTAAAAATTGCATACACCATCGTTAATTCTTCTAAACACCGATTTGTATATTATCTATGCATAGATCCCATGCTAAAATCATAGAGAAATTTTGCTAAATTTTTTAAAATTTTGTTATCAACTAACATGAACATATACTTATGAATTAAGGAGTCTTATTATACCTTGTCACCTCGATGTCCGTCGAAGACGCCGAAGTAGTGAATGGGCACGGTTTGGCGAGAAGCGTCGGTGTCGCAGGGAGCGGCGCAGCCTCCGAAGTCATCGCAACTCATCTCCATAAAGCCACGAAGCGAAGTGTGGAAATCCTCCATCGCATAGCGACGTCCCGAAGAAAAGTAGGTCGACCAACACATCTCGCGCGTGAACCCCACGCACCCCATCGGCGCGTCTGGTTTCTTGAGCTCCTTCACCTTCTTCTCCGGCCTGCTCTTCACCAACCCCAGGCTTCGGAGGGAGAATCGAGGAAGGCCGGAGCAGAGCCAAGAAGACGAAGAAGGGGATTTGGGTTTTGGGATTTCGGGGATGGGTTCGAGTTGTTGGATTTCTGGGGATCTTGGGGTTGGGTTAGGGGTTGGTTCTTCTTCCTGGATCTCTTCGATTTCGGAGATGGCCATTGTTGGAGCTGCAAATCAAGAGAAAGCGAGAGATGGAAATTAAGGAGAAAGCGGTGGAGATATGATGTGGGTTTGGCTGCTGCTATAAAAACTTTGAAACGGTTCTGCATGCACGGTTTCGTCGTGAGGACTCATGGTTTCATTATACTCGGTTACTCAGCTGTGATGCTTATATGTTTGAATGCCCACTTGGATTCAGACATGTGTTAGTAGGGATTAGGATGAAACGTATAAGCTTGCCATAAATCTAGGGCTCATTCATATACGACTTCCATCCGGTCTTTCAAAAACAATCTTCCTTGTTTAAAATCAGCTATGTGTATGCAGTCTTTGGGCCATCAACTCATTCACAATATTTCGGTTAAGATCGTCATAAGTCGTTAGTTCTGTCTTACTTTAATACTCTTTCGAATCGTCCATATATTTTTCGTCGAGAACATTATAAGCATTCGTCCATTCATTTACTATATCGTTTTAATATGAAAGTCCATTAACGCTTAGCTTTGTGTTTGTCATATATATACAATAAAACTATGTCACATCAATTCTTCCAAGAATTTTACATTCAGACTGTTATAAGTCGTTAGTTCTGTCTTACTTTGATACTCTTTCAACTCATCTATAAATTTTCTATCAAGGCCGTTATAAGTCATTTATCTTTCCGTTAGGGTTAGGGTTTACATTGAAATATTGTTATAGTGTACGTAGAAGAATATTTCCATTTTATTTAGCCTTTGCATTCACCTATTTTTTAACTACATCGTTTTATTCTTGAAGGTGCGCCCATAAATTCTTAGGTTTGTGTTTGTCATATCCACAAATTTTCCATTAAAACTAAAATTATAAGTCGTTACTTCCGTCTTACTGGTACTCTTTCAACTTTTCCATAAATTTTCCGACAAGGTTCCTATACGTCGTTATTCATTCTGTTATGGTTAAGGTTCATGATGACCTATTGGGTATGTAGAAGAATATTTCTGTGTTATCTAGCCATTGTTGCATCCATCCATTCTTTAACTATAATTCTTGAAGGTACCACTAATGCTTAGCGTTGTGTATGTCTTATCAACAATTTTTTGTCAAGGATGTTATAAGTCGTTAGTTTTGTCTTACATTGATACTCTTTCATCGCATCCATTAGTTTTCTGTCAAGCACGCTATAAGCCGTTAGTTCTATTAGGGTTTTTGATGAACTATTGTCGTATTTGAAAGAAGCTTTCCATATTAACTAGCCTTAATTTGTAATTGTCCATTCATTAACTGTACCGTTTTTTTCTGGAAGGTGCGGCCATTTCTTTATATTTGTCTTTGTTATGTCTACAAATTTTCCGCTAAGACCGCTATAAATAAGGTGTTAGTTTTGTCTTACTTTGGTACTCTTTCATCTCATATAAATAAATTATTTGTCAAGGCCATATGACGTTAGTCGTTCAGTTATGGTTAGGGTTAATTATCTTGCTAGCCTCTGTATTCGTCAATTGTTCAACTATATTTTTTTTATTCTTGAACTTGTGTCCATTAATGTTTGGCTTTGTGTTTGTCATATCCACATCTACCTAACTACAATATAAGGGAGAAACCATCCTTGACAAAAAATTGTGCCACCTCACTGCCACATCATCGCCTTCTCATCTTTTTTTTTCAAAAATAAAGAAAATAAATCTTCCTAATTAAATTAAATCATAAAAAATGGAACTACCTCCTTTAAATTCTTTATGTAATTTTAAAATAAATCTTCCTAATTAAACTAAATCTATTTGAAAGTTTTTTTTGTTAAACTATAAAATATCCAACAAGTCTGTAAATTTATTTTATTTTCAAATATGAAACTTTTTGTAATTTTCAATATTTTTCTAATTAAAAAACCTAGAAAATTTGTTATATACTAGAAAATATAATTTATACGTAATTAAATTGTACATATTAGAAACATAAACTATCTATACGTTATTATAATATTAATTTCTACCACAAAACTAAAAAGGTTACAACATCGATCTACTATATTTCTTTTTGTTTGCTATGTTTCTAATATTGTATATAGAGTATGTATCGTTAGAATTGGGTTAAGTTTCGGTGATGATGAATGGGTGAGGAATAAGGACGATAAACACAAACATTGTTACGCATGAAGACACACGTTATAATGTATGAACACATTTTAGTCAATGAACACACAATGTAACATATGAACACAAACTATGACATCAATTTGCTCTGGCGTATGAACACAGACGTTATGACTGATGAACACACACATTATAGCACATGAACACAAAAGTGTCGTGAGTCTTAACCTAATAACTTATCCTCACCGGATCTTTTTCCGTTAGAATATCATCTACTATATACTCTTTATATTATTTAGCAACTTTACACACGATAATACTAATTCACTATGCTTATAATATTGTATATAGAAAAAATTACGGTTCAGTTTATGTATAATAGTTAGGTTTGATATATATTTTCGAACTTAAGATAAGACATTTATAATGTTAATTAATCATTGACTTTTCTTAATTTTCTATATTTTATTTCAGTGAAATTATAAAATTTATCAATCTATGTATATATAAAAAAAAGCTATTTAGAGCTCTCACCTTCAATTTAGGTTCATTAATCATATGTATCATTTTGTGGATTTTTTGAATTTTTCTTAAGCATTTTAATATTTTGAATATCAAAATGTAGTAGTTGGTTGTTATTATTTAGCTTCCTACTTATTAATAATTTCATACTATTCACTAAGTAATTTAATTTATAATAATTCATATATTTATACACTATTCACTACTTTGCTAAACCGAAAAATTTGAATAATCAAATACAAAAATTAAAATGTGCATACATTTGAAACATATTCACTACTTCTATTTAATTTTATTGAAATTAAATTTTACACTTATACATTATTTTGAATTACTCTGTAAATATTTTTATATAAATAAGAAAAAAGTTCAAATCAATATATAAAAATTGTTAAAAATTGACTTATTATAATTTGATAAAATAAAACTATAAAAGGCATAAAAGTTTATTTATATTTGTTTTTATTGATTATATATACAATTTTAAAACTAATTATACAACAATAGCATTTTTAAACTATAAACTTTTTTTTGGTATAAAATTATATACGAGCTTACTTATTAAATGATTCATGAAATAAATAAATCCGCGCATGACGCGTGGTACAAACTAGTTTTCTATTAAGACCGTTATATATAAGTCGTTAGCTTTGTCTTACATTGACACACTTTCAGCTCATCTATTAGTTTTTTGTCAAGCACGTTATAAGTCATTAGTTCTATTAGGATTTTTGATGAACAACGACTTATTTGGATGAAGCTTAATTTCCATATTAACTATCCTTAATTTGTAATTGTGCATTCATTAACTATATCATTTTATTCTTGAAGGTGAGCCCATTTCATAGATTTGTGTTTATCATGTCCACAAGTTTTCCGCTAAGACCGCTATAAATAAGTTGTTAGTTTTGTCTTACTTTGGTACTCTTTCAACTCATATCAATAAATTATTTGTCAAGGCCGTTATATGACGTTAGTCGTTCAATTATGGTTAGAGTTATCTAGCTAGCCTCTCCATTCATCAATTCTTCAACTATATTTTTTTTATTCTTGAAGGTGTGTCCATTAATGCTTGGATTTGTGTTTGTCATATACACATTTTCTATTAAGACCGTTATATATAAGTCGTTAGTTTTGTCTTACATTGACGCACTTTCAACTCATCTATTAGCTTTTTTTGTCAAGCACGTCATAAGTCGTTAGTTCTATTAGGATTTTTGATGAGCTATTGTCTTATTTGGATGAAGCTTTCCATATTAACTAGCCTTAATTTGTAATTATGCATTCATTAACTATACCGTTTTATTCTTGAAGGTGCGTCCATTTCTTAGATTTGTTTTTGTCATGTCCACAAACTTTACGCTAAGACCGATATAAATAAGTTGTTAGTTTTGTCTTACTTTGGTACTCTTTCAACCCATGTTAATAAATTATCTGTCAAGGCCGTTATATAACGTTAGTCGTTTCAGTTATGGTTAGGGTTATCTAACTAGCCTCTTCATTCGTCGATTCTTCAACTATATATATGTTTTTATTCTTGAAGGTGTGACCATTAATGCTTGGCTTTGTGTTTGTATATCCACATTTTCTATTAAGACCGTTATATATAAGTCGTTAGTTTTGTCTTACATTGACACACTTTCAACTCATCTATTAGTTTTTTGTCAAGCACGTTATAAGTCGTTAGTTCTATTAGGATTTTTGATGAACAACGACTTATTTGGATGAAGCTTAATTTCCATATTAACTAGCCTTAATTTGTAATTATGAATTCATTAACTGTACCATTTTATTCTTGAAAGTGCGTCCATTTCTTAGATTTGTGTTTGTCATGTCCACAAATTTTCCGCTAAGACCGCTATAAATAAGTTGGTAGTTTTGTCTTACTTTGGTACTCTTTCAACTCATATCAATAAATTATCTGTCAAGGTCGTTATATAACGTTAGTTGTTCAGTTATGGTTAGGGTTATCTAGCTAGCCTCTCCCTTCGTCAATTCTTCAACTATATATTTTTATTCTTGAAGTTGCGTCTGTTAATGTTTGGCTTTGTTTTTGTCATATCCACATTTTCTATTAAGACCGTTATATATAAGTCGTTAGTATTGTCTTACATTGAGACAACTCATCAGTTAGTTCTTTGTCAAGCACGTTATAAGTCGTTAGTTCTATTAGGATTTTTGATGAAATATTGTCTTATTTGGATAAAGCTTTCCATATTAACTAGCCTTAATTTGTAATTGTGCATTCATTAACAATACCGTTTTATTCTTGAAGGTGCGTCTATTTCTTTGATTTGTGTTTGTCATGTCCACAAATTTTCCTCTAAGACCGCTATAAATGAGTTGTTAGTTTTGTCTTACTTTGGTACTCTTTCAACTCATATCAATAAATTATTTGTCAAGGTCATTGTATGTCGTTAGTCGTTCAGTTATGGTTAGAGTTTATATTGAATAATTGTCGTACATAGAAGAATAATTTTTGTGTCATCTAGCCTCCGCATTCGTCAATTCTTTAACTATATCTCTTTTATTCTTGAAGGGTCACCCATTAATGCCTGGCTTAATGTTTGCAATATCCACATTTTTCATTAAGACCATTATATATAAGTCGTTATAAGTCGTTAGTTCTATTAGGGTCTTTGATGAATTAACTATTTTCGTATTTGGAAGAAGTTTTCCATATTATCTACTCTTAATTAGTAATTTTTCATTCATTAACTATATCGTTTTATTCTTGAAGGTGCGTTCATTTCTTAGATTTGTGTTTGTCATATCCACAAATTTTCCGCTAAGACTGCTATAAATAAGTTGTTACTTTTGTCTTACTTTGGTACTCTTTCAACTCATATGAGTAAAAAATTTGTCGTTATATGTCGTTAATTGTTCGGTTATGGTTAAGGTTTATATTGAGAAATTTCCGTACACATTAGGATATTTTCGTGTTATCTAGCCTCTGCATTTGTCAATTTTCTAACTATATCCTTTTTTTATTCTTGAAGGGCCACCCATTAGTGTTTAACTTTGTTTTTGTCATATCCACAATTCTCATAAAGATCGTTATAAGTCATTAGTTCTGTCTTACATTGACACACTTTCAACTCGTCCATTATTTTCCTGTCAAACACGTTTTAAGTCGTTAGTTTTATTAGGGCTTTTGATAAGTATTGTCGTATTTGGAAGAAGCTTTCCATATTAACTAGCCTTAATTTGTTTTTGTTTATTAATTAACTATGTCGTTTTATTCTGGAAGGTGCGTTCATTGCTTAGATTTGTGTTTTTCATGTCCATAAATTTTCCGCTAAGATCGCTATAAATAAGTTGTTAGTTCTGTACTACTTTTGTACTCTTTCAACTCATATCAACAAATTTGTAGCGCCTAAAAACGGAATCCCTATCAAGAAAACTGTAGAGACTACTAAGTCGGTTATTCATTTAGATACAACTTGTATAGGAAGCCACCTATATAACCACTTCTTATACACTTGTATTGTAACTGACTAGAAACAAGTTTATATCAATAAAGCTTGAGTCACAGAGCT
Organism: Oxyria digyna; assembly: GCA_029168935.1. Classification (NCBI taxonomy): domain Eukaryota; kingdom Viridiplantae; phylum Streptophyta; class Magnoliopsida; order Caryophyllales; family Polygonaceae; genus Oxyria; species Oxyria digyna. The sequence goes on along the minus strand of JAPVLV010000010.1, from coordinate 9,613,384 downwards.
CCAATGGAGTCTCTTCTTTCTCCCTCTTTCTGATTCATCATCATAACATGGTATCAGTCTAGGTTACAATGGTTCGTAATTCTCCTTCTACTCCAGTTTCTTCCGCTCCACCATTTCCACCTCTAAATCAAACTCCGACTCAGCAGCCACCTCCATCTCCCTGGAATCGGTGTTTTCCTGTTGACAATCTTGATCCTTGGGATGAACTTTATCTCCATCACTCAGAGAATCCTGCTCATTCTCTTTCCACGGAACTTCTTGATGAACGCAATTACATCCAGTGGAAGCGTGCTGTGGAGGTGTCGCTCACTGCCAAGAACAAGCTAGGTTTTGTAACTGGTTCATGTCGCAAGCCTCCGCCTGATTCACCTTTCCATTCTCACTGGGATCGTTGCAACAATATGATCATTTCTTGGCTATTTTACTATGTAAGGAAGGATATTGCTCAATCGGTGTTTTTCTGTCGCATAGCTCATCAGATCTGGACTGAATTAGGTTCTCGCTTCGGTCAGTCAAATCGCACCAAGATGTATCAGATTCAGCGCGATCTTGCTTCAATTTCTCAAGGTTCTCAATCTGTTTCGTCTTATTTCACCAATTGCAAAATGCTTTGGGATGAATATTCTGTTTTAGTTGAGGATCGTGCTTGTGCTTGTGGTTCTTCTGTTGTTGCGAGTGAATTAATTCAGGACCAACAGGTTATCCAATTCCTCATGGGATTGAACGATTCTTTCTCAGTCATAAGAGGGAGTATTCTTATGCTTAATCCCCCACCTTCAATTGCTAATGTCTACAACATTGTACTTCAAGAAGAGTCTTAGCGTGCTCTTCGTTCTCTGGATCCCAATATTGACAGTGAAGCCACTGCTTTAGCTTCTCGTGGCAATTATCGTCAGTCTCATGGATCCAAGTCCAGCAATTCTGGTTCGTCCAACTCTTCTGGTTCTCGATCTGGAGGCCGCAATTTCTTTTGTGATCATTGTAAGAAGCCAGGGCATACAATTGATCGATGTTATAAGCTTCATGGATTCCCACAGGATCGTGACTCTAAACTTGCTGATGCTTCCTCCATGGACGAACCTTCTTCAGGCTCCATGTCTGCTGCTCCTACCTTCACACAAGAACAGTATGACAAACTGATAAGTTTACTGAGCCGGAAGTCCTCAGACGGTCAAGATTCCTGTGCCTTTTTAGCTGGTAAGTTCTTCTATCTTCTTTCTCATAGTTTGAATTCCTCTTGGATCTTGGACAGTGGTGCCACTGACCATATTACGCCTCATATTTCTTTCATTGATAATCCTGCACCTATTCCTAATCCACCATCAATAACCTTACCTAATGGAAGCAAGTCTTTCATTAAAAACTGTGGCACCATATCTCTTCAACCTGATGTTACACTTTCTAATGTGTTTCGTTCTCCTGATTTTTGCTTCAATCTTCTTTCTATAAGCAAATTAGCAAAAGAACTGAATTCTAATGTTTTATTTACCCCAACCCATTGTTTTCTTCAGGACCCTTTGATGAAGAAGCCGTTGTTGATTGGTAAAGAAGAAAATAGCCTTTATGTCTTAGATAAAACTTTTTGTAATAAGGTTATATGTTCACCAAAGCCTTGTAGTTCCTCTTCTGTTGCTTGTGCTTTCAATAAAAGCCTAGAATTGTGACACTGTCGTTTAGGCCATGTATCTTTTGAGCAGTTGAAACATTTACCTTTAATATCCAAGGATGCCACTAAGGCTCCCTTCTTGTGTAAAATTTGTCCTCAAGCAAAGAAACACAGGAATTCTTTTCCTCATTCTTCTACTTGTTCTACATCACCATTTGCTCTATTACATGTAGACACTTGGGGTCCGTATAAATCTAACACCTATAATGGCTACAGATTTTTTCTAACCATAGTTGATGATCACACAAGGTGCACTTGGACTTTTCTCATGACTCATAAGAATCATGCTCTCACCATTCTCCAATCCTTTTCCACCATGATTCTTACTCAGTTCAAGGCTAAAATTCAAGCCATTCGCACCGATAATGCCCCTGAATTTAGTGATCCTCATACAAGACAATTATATTCCTCTCTGGGCATCTTACACCAGACCTCTTGCGTTGACAGACCCCAACAAAATGGTGTTGTAGAGCGCAAACATAAGCATCTCCTTGAGGTTTCTAGGTCTTTGTTTTTCCAGTCAAAGGTCCCAATCAAATACTGGGGTCTCTGTATTCTCACAACCACTCATATCATAAATCGTCTCCCTCTCCCTTCTCTTAATAATCAATCTCCCTTTTTCCTCCTCTTTAACAAACATCCAGATTACAATTGTATGAAAGCTTTTGGTTGCCTTTCATTTGTCAGTACCTTAAAGAGGAATAGAGACAAATTCCAGCCTCGGGCTCATGCCTCTGTCTTCATGGGGTATTCTGCCAACAAAAAGGCTTATACCCTTCTTGACCTTGAAACACAAACCATTATTCACTCTCGTGATGTTACTTTCCATGAGAACATATTTCCCTTTCATCACATCCAATCTCCATCTCCTACTGGCCCCTTACCAAGCATTCAACATGACTATCGACCTCATATCTTCTTTCCTACTGATCCTATTTCCTCCTCTTCTTCTCAATCCCAACCAATCAATTCACCAACTACTTCCCCTGTTTCACCTGCTCCCCTATCTTCTTCACCTACTCCACCTCCACCCATTATACCCCCTAGGAGGTCCACTCGTGAACATAAACAACCTGGTTACTTAGATGATTATCTTTGTGCATTCTCTCCATGTTCTACTTATCCTATTAACATGCTTGATTCATCTACTTTACCTACTTCTCATTTTGCTTTCTTGTCTAACATCTCCTCTTATTCTGAGCCTTCCACTTACACTGAGGCCTCCAAAGATCCAAATTGGGTTCTTGCTATGACTAAGGAAATAGAAGCTCTTCAAGCTAATGGCACTTGGGATTTGGTACCTCTTCCTAAGGGCAAGAAACTCGTAGGCTGTAAATGGGTTTTCAAAGTCAAGCTCAAGTCTGATGGTACTTTGGAAAGGTATAAGGCTCGTTTGGTTGTTAAGGGGTACACATAAAAAGTTGGCATAGATTATCATGAAACATTCTCTCCGGTGGTAAAAATGACAACTATAAGAAGCATTATCTCTGTTGCTGCCTCTAAACAATGGCCCCTGCATCAAATGGACGTGAATAACGCCTTTCTACATGGCCACCTCCCGGAAGAAGTTTTTATGCGCCCACCTAAGGGCATCCCCAATCCTCTTAACTTGGTCTGCAGGCTTAAGAAATCTTTGTATGGCCTTAAGCAAGCCTCCAGGCAATGGTTCCATAGACTCACCACCTTCCTTCAATCTTTGGGATTCATTCAGTCCAAGAATGATTACTCTCTCTTTACCAAAAGGAAGGACACACTCATCAACATCATTGTTGTATATGTGGATGACCTATTAGTCACAGGATCAGATGCTGCTGAAATTGCTGCTCTCAAGACATTTCTGGATTCTGAGTATAGCATCAAAGATCTTGGTAACTTGCACTATTTTATGGGCCTTGAGGTTACTTCCTTGCCATCTGGCATTGCCTTAACTCAGAAGAAGTTCACTATGGAAATGCTTGCTGAAGTTGATCTTGGAGGATCTTCTAAATCAGCTTGCACTCCACTTCCTCTCACGTGCAAATTACTTCCGACTGATGGCACTCCTTTAGTAGATCCTACTGCTTACAGAATGTTGATTGGCAAGCTCAATTTTTTATGTCACACCAGACCCGATCTCAGTTATGCTGTCCAAACACTTAGTCAGTTTATGAAAAAGCCACACTCTGCTCATTATGAGGCCCTTCTTCACACTCTCAGGTATGTGAAGACTACTCCTAATTGTGGGATCATTCTAAATGGTTGTGACACCCCAGTTTTGACAGCATACTCAGATAGCGATTGGGCTTCTTGTCCTATCACTCGACGGTTTGTTACTGGTTATGTCCTTCTCTTGGGCAAGTCACCTGTTAGTTGGAAATCCAAAAAGCAGAGCACCGTTTCCAGAAGTTCAGCTGAGACCGAATATAGAGCAATGGCTCAGGCTGCTGCAGAAACAACTTGGCTTGTTCGTTTACTTCAGGATATTGGCATTGATATTGTTCAGCCTGTCACTCTCCATTGTGATAATAGCTCTGCCTTACAGATTGCCAAGAATCCGGTGTTTCATGAACGCACCAAGCACATTGAGGTGGACTGCCATTTTACTCGTGACAAAGTCCTTGAAGGTCTTCTCCAGCTGTCCTACATTCCTACTGCTGACCAACTAGCTGATGTTCTCACCAAGACCTTGCCATCTGCCCAGCAGAACTCTATACTTTCCAAGCTTGGCATGTTGCTTCCTTAATCTTGTGCACCATTTCCAAGCTTGCGGGGGTGTAGAGACTACTAAGTCGGTTATTCATTTAGATACAACTTGTATAGGAAGCCACCTATATAACCACTTCTTATACACTTCTATTGTAGCTGACTAGACACAAGTTTATATCAATAAAGCTTGAGTCAAAGAGCTCCAATGGAGTCTCTTCTTTCTCCTTCTTTCTGATTCATCATCATAACAAAAACTCTCACACCTCAAAGGCCACTGATCATGGGCTTATTGGCAGAAAAAAGAGAGCAGAAATCACGACATATTTAATTATTAGCTAGTTACAAGTTACAACTACTAAATAAGCTAGACGAACACAAAATACGTACAATTATTTATCTTCAACTTTACAAAATTCCAACATATTGCAATTCTTATTCTATAAAAAGTTGACTTCATACATCAATATTTTCTAAATGCAACAACACATGCCATTTAACATCACCAATATAATTAACTTGATTAATTGGTGAAAACATTCATAAATTTAACACATATTCTTAATAAAAATCTCAAAACAAACAAAGCAACTGAAAACAGGTCTATATATCAGTTTTAGTTGTTCACAGCACTGCATATCTTCCTTACTTCTCCTTTTGTTCCGGTCAAAACTCCAATACTTGTCATCTTAACCATAGCTTTTCCAAATTTATCAGAGAAGCTTGAGTCATGTGCAAGATTTCCCACCGCATATTTTGTTCGCGGATCAGTTGCCAACCTTTGATCAATCTTAGTCACACCTCTCTTAGCTAAGATTTGGTTGTAATACCCAGTATCAAATGTATCTCCACTGTTTGCAGTTTGGTCCAAGAAAGCTTGGTTTTGAGTTCCATCCAAATTTGATGGGCAAGTGCTCATTAAACTTTGGACAAGAGCCGGGTCCATGGTTGGATCTGGCTTGCCTGTACCACTGAAATTGTATAGACGATCTTGAAAGTTGTTGCAATGAACTACTCCAACAGTGTGAGCACCTACATAAGAATATTATTTTAAGTTAGAAGATGTTACAATTTAATAGGCAAGAGATTATAAATGAGTCGCGGATATTAATTCATACCAAGAAGCATGACAAGATCGTTCACATTTAATCCAATGTTAGAGAAGTCTTTGATTGCATCCGTCATGAGGATGTTGGCACCAGGAACATTTGCAGCATCTGCAGCATTTGAAACAAGACCGTCCCTTCTTCCGGTCTGAACTTCATACCTATTTGCACCAGCCTATATCATATTCTCGTGTTAGTAATGTATGATAAGAAAGAATATGGATATAAGGAAATCATGACATCTTTTACTTACTATGTTTATCGTGTCTCTAGTTGCCATAACTAAAATATCTGCGCAAGATACAACACCAGGACAGACTCCTTCAACGGCTTTTTTAATATCATCGATATCATCAAAACCGTCGAGGTTTAAATTTTCTGGAGCAGTTTTCTCGGATGTAGCTCCATCCAACATTACTGATGCATCACATCCCTAGCAACATAATTAAAATTAGCATAAGAGAATCAAGATCAAGTTATATACTAGTAAACTATAATTAGAATGTTAAAGCAAAAATAAATACACATGAAGTTAAGATACTCACCCTGACGAAACAATCATGAAAGGATAATCGAGTGAGATCTCCGACAAGCCCTACGTTTGATTGCATCATACTTTTAACTTTGTTAAAAATGAATTGCTCTATGTTGGTGCTCCCACATTTTCCGGTATAAAAGCCCGACGTAAGTTGTCCATCCGACCGACCAACGAGGATGGTTACAAGAAACACGAGGGCAAGGATGGCGAAAAGGTTTATCTTGCTAGACATGATTGGTTAGCTTAACTCTTTGGGATGATATACGATTGTTGTGATATCAAGTGAAGGATCCCTTTGGTATTTATAGTAAATCAAGATCGAGCTAAGTGTTGAAAAGTATTAACGCGGGAAGTTGAATTTGAATGGGTACGTTTTTTTTTGTAGGTTTACACATAAGCCGCTATATATAGCGCTAAATAACCCTAAGCCCAACAACAAAACTGATGGGCCCAAATAAGCCCATACAACAGCCCCGTGCTACCTGTCGCAGTGTGTGATTCAGATTCAAGGCATACTAACACTTTTTAATATAAAAATTCATGTGTAATATTTTAGTAAAATATATTAAGTCTCGTATATAAGACATTATAGACTTGAAATAAAATCATTGTAGAATCTCTTTTATACAAATTTTTATCATTTTTTTGCAGATGACATTTTGGCAAAAAAATATATACGAACTCTAGACTCGATTACAAAACCTTTATATAATAATTAGCCAAAATAATTCCGTACATAATATTTTGGCAAAAAGAATATAATGTGAGTGAAGTTCTGGTACGAACAAGTCTTAATGTAGGAAAAATGAACAATTTACGTTCACATATTACACCTCAATGTTCATATTCCAGATAGTAATGTTCATAATCTGGACCATGAAATTAAATTTTTGAACTTTTCAGTAAATAACGCGGTGACATACTTATAATTACTACGAACTTTGATTTTTTTTATTTTTTATTTTTTCAAAATGACCAAAAAAATTAATAACCCGGATTATAAACATTACGGTTCAAATTATAAACATCAGCTTGTTATCTGTGAAATTTTTCGCACGTTAAGCCTTGTTCTCTGTCAAACTTTTCTAAAAAAAAAAAACATTAGACCATCCCCACTAGAGGCTTTTAATCAAGGCGGTAAGAATAGTTTTGATTTTTTTAATCAAGGTTGTAAGAATAGTTTTGATTTTTTTAATAAAGGATGTAAGTATAGCTTTTAATCAAAGCTTCATCCAAAAGCCCCTTAAAGCCCATGCCCAAAAGCTGTAAAAACAACCCAAATTAAAGCCCCAACATTACAGGAATGTTATACCAAGAGCTAGTATTATGCCACGTGGCATAATCCTAGTCATCCGTTTAATTAGTTATTAGTTTTATTAAAAAATGTTATATCTAAAAATATACTTAATTAAGTTTTTTTTTTAAATCATAATTCAAGTTACATTTTTCTCTATCTATAGACACCCATTTTGTATATATTTTATATACAAATAATTTTTGTATTTCATTTTGAGTATTATTAATTTCTATAAATCGTTTAAATATTAATTAATATATTTTAAGAAAAAATTGTATACTAAATTAATGTGTTACAATTAATTAACATTTGAGGGAATTTTTTGTACAAATTTAGTATTTTTTGATATTATAAATGTCAAATATAATTATTTATAATACTTTAAACTACAAAAAATTCTAATTCTATAAATCTTATATCTTATAACTATTTATGTTTAATATAATAAGATCTTATTTATTTACTCAAAATAAAAATATATCAGTAATTTAATACAAATTCAGGGATATAATGTAATTTTATAAACCTTATAGTCTTTTTCTTACCGCCTACATTACAGGAAAAAAAAACAGTAAAATTATAAAAAGGACTTTAGCTCACAGTCCTTCTTACAACCTAGGTTTTAAAGCCTACGTTGAGGATGCTCTTAGTATATAGTTTTTAGCGAAATAAAATCTAAACTACCGCGCGCATATTGTAGATGCGTAGGATTTTATCCCCTCTTAAGGTGAAAAGTCATGCATATACTAATATATACATCAACCATTGTACATGTTCATCTCTTTTTCTTCTATACATTATTGTTTGCGCAATTATGTTTTGATTTCAACATACACACACTCACCCCCAGATATTCACTAATTATATATCTACATGTTCATAATTTTTCTATCCGTATTTCATATTGTCTTAAATATTTACTGTGTCATTTTTGTACGTAGATATTCACCACTTATATCTATGCGTTCATCATAGTTTTGAATATGTAGTCATATATGATATATGTTCATGTGTGCATCACATGTTCAGGAAAAATTTGATTGATCTGAACCACAAGATATCTCTTCTTTACATACACTAAACACAAATGATCGAGTCCAAAGTAGTGTTGGCTCCCGGTCCGGTCCGGTCCGGTTCCGGTTCGGAACCGCCGGTTCCGGTCCTCCGGAATCCGGAACCGGAACCGGAACCGGGAAAAACCGGTTCCACCGGTTACGGTTCCGGTTCCGGTCCGGTCCGGTTCAATCCGGTTCCGGTTCGAAACCGGAACCGGCCGGTTCAGCCCGGTTCAGTTCGGGCTGAACCGGACCGGTTTTTTTTAAAAAAAAAATATATAACCGCCGGTTAACCGGTTAGACCGGCGGTTTTTTTAAAAAAAATAATTTTATAAATTTATAAAACTGAAAAAAAAAATAAAAAAATGTAAAAATAATTTTTAAACTTAAAAAAAATAATTATAAAAAAACGCTATTAAAAAATAATGTTTTGTCATTGTTTTTAAGTTTAAAAATTATGTTTAAAACAAACATTCTTTTTAATAGCGTTTTTTTATAATCATTTTTTTTAAGTTTTTTAAATTAAATATGAAGGAACAAAAAAATTAAAAAAAATTGGGCTTGCACTTAACAGTGACTTACTTGTTAAGTTGCCTACGTATCCTCTCGGGTTAGAGGAATCAAAGCCCACGTAGTTCTTTACCTTTTTTCAAAACCCGTTACCTAAGTCGAATCTTCGGCGGATGAATCGGTGCGTATCGTAGTAGAATCTCCAATCCACTCGTCTTCCGATGACTCGTTAATGTTACGTTGTTGCCTAATTGCGGCTCTCTTCCAATCGCAAACACAACATTGCGCCTCCAATGACTCCGGTGCCAAATTTGATCTCTTCCTCGTTAAAGTGTTGCCTCCTGCACTAAAAGTTTGTTCCACCGCCACGGTTGAAGCGGGGACGGCAAGAACTTGAGCCGCAATCTTCGCAAGCGTTGGAAACATGCTCCTATGATCCTCCCACCACTTCAAAACATCTAAAGTTTCACAACTAACAAACTCAAAGTTAGTGTTAAGATAGTTATCAATTTCCGCATTCGTGTTTGTAACTCTTGGTCTTTTACTAAAATACTTAGCTCCAAAGGCCCCCAAGCTAGTAGAGCTCGAAGAAGCCGGAGGTAATTGTGAAGTAGTCGGAGAATCCGAAAAATGAGTAAATAAAGTTTCAATGTTTGTTCTAGTTCTAGAAACCATACCTAAAATATCCTCTAGTTCACCGTCGGCTAAAATATATCCATAATAGTCATCTAAAAGAGCGTGTAAAACTCCTAATTTAATTCTAGGATCTAAAACACAAGCAACAAGAAAACAATCGGGAATATATCTATAGTATTGCAACCACTTACTCCTCATGCTTGCAACGGATTCCTCAATGCCGGGAATTTTAGCTCCCTCACTTAAACCACACATAACATTACAAGCTTCCAAGACAAAAACATTACTACTTGGTGTATAAACATGACTAAATCTTTTTGTTGCATCACTAAAACATTTTAAAAACGTTGCAATACTTTGACATATATCCCAACCTGATTCGCTAAAATAGAAAGGAGAGCCAGAAAGGTTTTGAGAAACAAAAGACGTTAAAACTTGTTTATATTCTATACATTCACATAGTAATATGTAAGTAGAGTTCCATCGGGTACCCACATCTTTTGAAAAACGTTTTGGGTGCACCCCGTTAGCTTTACAAAAGGTCATCCAATCTCTTGTAACTTTAGGATGCCCCCAAATATACTTAATAATGTTCTTAATTGGCTCAAAATGAAAACTCATAGCACGTAAACCATCTTGAACACATAAGTTTAAAATATGACAAGCACATCGAATATGAAAAAATTTCCCTCCAAATAAAGGTTGACACATTTCTTGTAAATCTCTAATAGATGCGGTGTTAGCAGATGCATTGTCGAATCCAATTGAAAAAACTCTATTAAGTAGTCTATATTCTTCTAAAATTGCACGAATCGTCATAGCAATATTTTGTGCGGTATGTGAATCATCAAAGACTCTAAATGCCAATAAACGTTTTTGCATTGTAAAATGATGATCTACAAAATGACATGTAACACCCATGTAAGAATGGGTTTGAGTATTATCACTCCATATATCACTACAAATAGAAACATGCATATCATTTTGCGAAAAATAAGAAACTAATTCGGCCTTGTGTCTTTTATAAGCCTTAATTACGTTTTTCTTAATCACTTTCCTAGATACGGATTTAAAAGCGGGTTGTGTGTGCTCTTTAATATACTCATTAAATCCTACATTTTCACTAAATCGAAATGCTAAATGATCAACACAAATAGCTTCGGCTAATGCTACACTATTAGCTCATGATCAAAACGAAATAAAGGGTTACCGCTAGTAGAAGATGCAAATCCGCCGGAAATTTGCGTTTGTCCCCCTAGCATTCCCATCTCGGCGACGTGTCTGTGCTCCATGTGTCGTTGAAGGGTTCCATATCCTCCACTTTTCTTCCATTGGAATGTCGCCTCGCAAAAGTTACAAGAAACAATAATTAATCCGGGATCATAATCCTCGGCCTCGAGTTCCTCGATACCGGGTTCTAATTTAGTAAACCACTTTGTAAAAACAGGAGATGTTAGTTTCCGGGATTGGTTCCCGGAGGACCCGGTCCCGGTCCCGGTCCTCCCCCCCCCCCCCCTACCCCTAGCCGGCCTCGAACCGCTAGCTTGCCCTTGAGGCCTAGCGGTCCTACCCCTACCGGAGGACCTAACTTGGGAGGTGGGAGTGGGAGTGGGAGAAGTGACATTATCACTCTCTTGGGTGTCAAAATGTTCCGCCATATGATTAAGAACAATTAAATAATATGATTAAAAGCAATTAAAACAATATAACAATAAAACAATAAAACAATAAAACTTAGAACAATATAATAATGTGATTAAAAATGTAAAAGCAATAAAATATTGAAAGACAAAAGCTAATTAAAAGGAAGAGATTAAGAGAGATTGTTGATGGAATTTGAGAGATTATAAGATTGAGATTTGAGAAAGAGAAGAGAGATTGTTGTTGTTGGATGTGTGATTTGAAGATTGTATGGTATGGTATTTATAGGGGTTTGATATGGGTTTTTTAATATTAAAAAATGAATTTTTTATTTTTTTTTTAATTTCCTAACGGCTAGTAGCCGTTAGGACCGCCGGTTAACCGGCAACGGCTACTTTTGTAGCCGTTGGAATCGTCGGTTAACCGGTTTTCCCGGTTAACCGACGGTTCAGTTTATTTTTTTATTTTTTTAAAAAACCGCCGGTTAACAGGCGGTTTATTTTTTTATTTTTTTTAAAAAAAAACCGGCGGTTCCGGTTAACCGCCGGTTAAAAAAAATTTTAAAAAAAAAAAAAACCCGGCGGTTAACCGCCGGTTCGGATTCGGTATTTTCGTGAACCTGAACCGGACCGTGACCAAACCGGTTCCGGTTTTGACCCGGTCCGGTCGAGCCATGACTAGTCCAAAGACGAAGAAAAGTAAAGCAACAATTGTTGACTGTCAAAATGTTGAAGCAAACTATGTTCGCGGAGTTTTGGAGCTAAATTTCAAAGTATATACCAAAGTGGGTGCAATCTAATTGCATTTTGTCAAATGTTCACATGATCAACTAGTTGACATTTTTGTAAATTTAGATGTTCGATTTAATGTGTTAATATCCATTTGTTTGATTTTCATCTTCGAGTGCAACGTTGACCTGATCTTCGGTTTTGTTTTGACTTGTCGCTTTATTGATAGGTAGCATTATTCTAGAGTCGAATCGGAATATTAACCATTCTATTATGAAAAAATGTCTCGAACAATATCTTTAACATCGATCTAACATCTATAACATTGACACGTTAAACAAAGTTTGTCGCGTTTATAGATAACAAGCTCATGTTCATAATCTGAGCGACGAAATTTTATGAGGTTATTTTAAGGGGAAAGAAAACCAAAATTTACATTAATTACAAATATGTCACCGCGTCCATCACTGAAAACGTTGAAAAAATTTCATTGTCGGGATTATGAACATTATTATCCAGAATATCAACATTGACAAGTAATATGTGAACGTGAACTGTTCGTTTTTTCTACGTTTAGAGTTGTTCGCACCGGAAGTTTCTTCTCCGTCTCTTGGATCGACCTGATGAACCCTAGCCAACTTTTATTATTACACCACTAGAAAAATAGGCTTTAGAGGCGCAATCTTAGCGACGCTTTTTAAAAATAATACTGCAACAGTAAATAATTGGAATAGTTGTAGCGCTTGTAGAATGCGCCGCTCGAATTCCACGGAATTTTTTTTTTTCCTCATACAGAAGCAGAAGAGGAAATTTTTTTCCCTCTCCTCTGTTTTTCTTGCAGCTTCCACGGCCTCCTCGCATGATCACTGCATCGTCTTCAGCCATGGCCTCCTTTCCGGCGTGACTGCTTTCTTCGCCGGCGCTGGCCATGGCTCAGGTTGGTTTTTCTATCCCTTTCCTCCTTCTATCAAAACTCCCTGCACAACTCCTATCTACAACTCAAAACAAAACTGTGGATTTTTCCACACCCACAACTTTACACAATTTTCAGGTCGATCTCTGGCTCTCTTTTGGATTGATTTGACAAAAAACTTGAGAAATAGAGGTGTTCATCATGTACGAAAGCTGGATTACAAGAACACTGTTTTATGGCAGGATTCATGTATATACTTTCTTTGCCCATCTCAAATTGATCTAATACCTATTTTCCCTTTAGTTCCAGTGATTGTTTTACAGGCCTTTGTACAACGATGGTTTCATAGACGAGTTGTGTTGTCCAGAGAGAGTTCAAAACACTATGATCATGGCCATATTTTCCATTTTGATCTTAGTCGAATCAAGATGACTGTACTACTTACTTACTTTGGGGATTGGATACTCTTATCCTTCAACAGTAATTATGTTCACATACACCTGAGCATAAAATTGTATTTCCTTTCTTTTGTTCTTAGCATTTACTCTAGGTACTCTACCTATCTTAATGGCTTTATTGACAACCATGGTTGTATGACTGATAATAAGTACAATATAGATCTTGATACCTATCATCATGATAATAAGGATGCGATTCACAAATATGATTTACTGTTTCATTATAGATATGATCGTAATAGGATCTTTAGAAAGGGGAATTTTCTAGATCGATGACTCTGTTCTTATTCCTATTGATCTTCTTGAACCTATGAACAGCTTAATCTATTATGGCGAACTATTACATATTATGATTCTGTACTTTAACATTATTGGTAACTTCAGGTATAACACTTTGGAATACAAACACCTCTTCTACAACTTTCAGCACTATTCTAATGATACTTTCTTTAATACTGATATAAACAATATCTTAGTCACTACCATCAGTGTCCATTATAATATTTTTTATCACAGCCTTAATGCGAGTACTATTATCTGGATACGGGAGTCTTTATCATTTTAAAAGCAACCATGGTAGTAATTCTCTCAGAGGTTTTCTCTACTATGATGCTATTAATTTGGACTCTGCCAGAAACATTCATCTCTCTACTATGATACCCTCGTACCGATCTGTTTTATGTCCCAAGGCTGTAATTAATTACTCTTTATTAATGTTAGATGAATGGCTTTTTTCTGGTTGATTAATCTGTAAGCATAGTGTAAGTTTGATTTACATAAGGAACGGTAGTGCTTTTCCCTCCGTAGGGATGGCTAATATCATCAGGGGATATAATTCACCGTCCAAACCACCCATTATATATACATTACGTGTCAGAATTGTTGTTTCGGGCTACTAGAAGCATAGGTGGCGTAAGGGAAAAACCCACTACTCATGCATGTAACTGTGCGTTGGACACGAAGCATTCCTACTGTTTTACCAATAGCTTTATACATTTGCAACGTTTTAATATATTAACCTCAATTAAGTATATTAACCTTGTCTCTCATTTGCCTTATACTCATATAAAGATTATCTTATTTAAAGTATACATACTTATTCATTTTAATCTCTTTCAATCCTTTTTATTATATATACAGGTTAAACACTATTCCTTTTACAACAGATGGCTCATCCCTCTCCTTTCCATATTATATTAATATTATATGAATATAGGATATTTGAATTGCAGAGGGGTCCGGAAGCCCCACTTCTGGACTGAAATTTCTTATATCAGGAAAAATCATTCTTTAGACTTTATTTGCCTAGCTGAAACTAAACATAATGAACCACCTAGTAATCAATTTCTTGCTAATATCGGTTTTAAAAGAGTTATTATTTCTCCTGCAGATGGAACTAAAGGGGGAATCTGGCTGCTGTGTACTAATTTCACTAAGTCTAATTATCTAAACTTAGTATATAATAATAATAATAATAACATTGTTCTTGCTTATGATGAGCCTTCTATTAAATTCTTAATGATCTTCATTTATGTCCCTAGTAGAGATAATCAAAAACAAGATTACTGAGATTTTATTTCACAAATAATCAACTCACATGAAGAACCAGTTATTATTATGGGAGATTTTAATGATATTTTATCACCACACGATAAGATAGGTGGAATCTCAGTCACAACCTCTAGACTTGCAAGATTAAATAGATTTGCATCTACACATGGATTGATTGATCTGGGAGTCCAAGGTTTTCCTTACACTTGGAAAAGATATAATAATAACATAGACGAAAGTATTCTAGAAAGACTAGATCGAGTATTAATACAACCAAATATCATTAACTACTTCAATCATATTAATTTGCAGCATTTTCCCTTCACCACATCCGATCATTGTTGTATTACTTTACAACTTGGGGAAAAAATATACACCAAAAATTATCCATTCAGATTTGATAATAATTGGGCAAATAATGATAGTTATAAAAAACTAGTTGAAAGAATATGGTCATATCATTATAATGGATCTCATAGTTTTAAACTCTTTATGAAGCAAAAGCAATTAAAGGTAGAAACCAAAAAATGGCTTAAAAACACATGATAAAAATATCTTCCAACAACTAAAAACAACAGAAGAAAGACTAAAGAAAATAGAAAATGAATGTTTTCAAAATAGAAATACAATTATGATAGAACACTATAATAGATTAACAACAAAATTCAATAAACTATTAGAATTTCAACATTCTTATTGGAAACAGAGAGCAAAAATTAAAAATTTCAAAGATTCAGATAAAAATACTAAATATTTTCAAACAATAGCTAAAATACGAACATTTAAACAAAAAATTTTTTGCTATGAATCATTACAAGGTATAAAATATTATAACCAAGAAGAGATGAAAAACCAATTAACCAAAGATTTACAAACAAGATATCAACCATTACATACAATTGAATTAAAGGATCGTGATTTTAAAATTATTCCGAAGATTATAAATGAAAAAGATAACATAGAATTACTTAAACCTCCTACTTATATAGAAATTAAAAATGTAGTATTTCAACTTCCACATAATAAAACTCCAGGCCCAGACGGCTATAATGCAAAATTTTATCAATTTTTTTGGAAAACGGTGGGACCCTCAGTTATTAGTTCGGTTAAATCAGTTTTTCATTCGGGTATTATGCTTTCAGATTGTGCTCAATCTTTTATAGCCCTTATACCAAAGACAGATAATCCAATTACAATAAATCATTTCAGACCAATCAGTATATGTACAACTCTCTATAAATTTTTTAGCAAACTGTTTACAAAACTTATTACCTAAACTTATACATCCTTGTCAAGGGGCTTTTGTTCAAAATAGATCAATTTTTGATAACATCCTTACTGCTCATGAGGTGTTTCACTCATTCCACTCTCGTAAGAAAGGTAAAAGAGGATGGATGGCCTTAAAGCTAGATATGGAAAAAGCATATGATAAAATACAATGACCTTTTATTATTAAAGTCCTACAATCCTTTGGATTTGATAATAAATGGACTACACTAATTATGACTTGCATTAAATCAGCTTCGTTTTCAGTACTAGTCAATAATGAACCGGGACCTATATTTAAACCAAAATGCGGTTTAAGACAAGGTGATCCAATAGCCCCATTTATATTTATATTAGCAATGGAATATCTAGCCAGAACCTTACAAAAAGAAACAGAAAAAACAAACCGTAAGGTAGGAATACAAATTACTCGAAATGGAATGCGTATCCCATTTTTATGTTTTGCAGATGATACTATTATTCTCGCTAATGCTAATATGAAAAACATGATTTATATTAAAAATTTATTAGAAAAATTCACAAGTTTATCTGGCCTAGCAATTAAGTATAATAAAAGTTCTTTTCAAACATCAACAAACATATCGAATATTCAAAGACAAACATTAGCCTCTGTTATGAACCTACAACCAACCAACGCTATGGAAAAATATTTAGGAATACCTATTGTTAGAGGTAGGGTTAAGAATAATACTTTCAATATGTTATTCAGAGTATGAAAAATCAATTATCAAAATGGAAAGCAAATACGATTTCCCAAGCAGGTAGGACGATTTTAATACAATCTAATATTCAATCTAAGGCCAATCACTTAATGCAATGTTTTTACCTCCCAAAAGGAATTTGTAATGAGATGGATAAAATTAATAAGAAGTTCTTCTGGAATAACTCTACCCCAGGTTTTAGACCTATCACAAATTGGGATAATATTTGTCGTCCTAAAAACTGTGATGGACTGGACCTCAAGAAAACAGAAATCATTAATAAATCATTACAACAAAAGCTCCTTTGGAAAATTGCTACAGATACTAATAATATATGGGCTATTCTTATAAGGCAAAAATACTTAAAAGAAAAAACAATTTTTGATTATAAGAAAAAGGCTAAACAGTCTTGACAATTCTCTAGATTACTACACTTAAAGAATGATTTCGAAAAAGGTATTGAATGGAATTTAGGAAACGGAAAACAAATTAAATTTTGGACGGACAAGTGGATCAACGACAAAAATCTGACACATCTCATTCCTAATAGCAACGTAGATAAACACGAAACTGTTTCAGAATACATTACGAACGATAAAAAATGGAATATCACAAAATTAACAGAAATACTACCTTCGCATGTTATCTCAAAAATTACTAATATTTATATTCCAGAAATCAATACAGAAGATAAAATTATTTGGAATTTAACATCGGATGGAATTTTCAGTACATCCTCTGCGAGAAGTTTATACTTAAATGAAACACCTTCAAACAATGAAGAATTATATAATTGGTTATGGAATCTTAATATTCCACCAAAAGTTAAAAAATTTCTCTGAAAAGCTATTTCAGATAATTTTCCTACTGCGGAAAGATTAAATAGATATTATAATAGAGTTCCTCCTTATTGTTCACTTTGTAACCATCCATTAGAAACAAGGGACCATTTATTTTTTGGATGCTCATATACTAAATTACAAATACAAAAATATGAGAGAATTACATGACTCAATTTTAATACTAACATACAAAATACTTTTGAGGAAACTATGATTCAAACCATTCAAAGATACAAGACTGATAAGAACAAAATAAAACACTCATATTTCTCTGGTATCAAATTTGGTTACATAGAAATGCTATTATTTTTAGAAATGAAAATACTCATAAAGATGGTATTGCTCAAAGTGCGTATATATATTTCAAGCAATGAGACAACGCATGTTCAATTGCGAAAGGTCCTAAAGCTAAGACACATAGAAATAAAAATAAAAAGCAAAATAAAAAGTGGATCAACCCTCCTACAAATTGGATAAAAATTAACTTTGATGGATCCTATAAAGAGAATGAATATTCTAGCAAAGGACATGTTTTAGACATATACTGTAAACCATGCCAAGGTACTTCCGCATTGCATACAGAAGCTATAGCTTTTCTTTTGGCCATGAAATTAGGATCAAGAAACATTATTATTGAAGGTGATAGCCTAACTGTTATTAACTCAGCAAATCGTATTTGGAAAATACCGTGGGAAATAAATAATATTATTAATGATGCAATTACAAATTTACAAATCTTAAATACAGTCCGTTTAATTTGTTTCAGCAAAGCCAATAGGGCTGCCGATTTTCTCTGTTCAAATATTAATCCTCATTTCATTTATTAGTCACATCTTTTCGCTTCCTCCTTCTATCCTATGTACCAATTTTTAAAAACTTTAAAACCCTAACCAAGCATCTCCTCTGAGCAAATCCCATCGCTCTCGTCTTCGGCAACGACCGATCGTTTTTCTCTGCAATTGCATCTTCCAGATAAGTGGCGCTGCCGTTCTCCTCTCCAACATCGCTTCAGATCGTAGCTGAACCAAGTACGAACTCGTCCGCATTCACTGCGTGTACCAGCACAAGGACGACCCTGGCGCCGTCGACGTTTTCCTAACTTGCGAGCTCATGGCTATGGCAGGAGACGCATTGAAAACAAACATCACCACTCTAGACCACTAGTACCTCAATTACAGAGCAATTCTGCTTCTTCGTAGCCCTAATCCGATGAAAAGTACTCAAATGGAAGAGCGTGATTCCTCCACTTGCAAGGTTCTCTCTCTCCCTCGTTTACTTCTAATTGAGTTAGTTTCGTGGATTGTTCTTGTGATTAGTTTGTTAGGTTAAACTCGACTTGAAATGGATAATGATTCCCTATCAAGTATCGACTGCTGATTTGTAATTTTTAGTTCAGAACTTTTGTATGGGGGATCGATTGACGATTCTCCAATTCAATTGAACATGTCATCATGGCTTTGGTAGGGAAAATGGAGCTATTAAACTAGTGAATTAGTGTATAGTAGAATTTTTTTTTGATAACAACATTGTCGTTATTATCATGGAAAAGATAATGTATTGTGGCCTTGTATGTTATTATGTCATGATTCTCATTTATTATGCTTCAAGTAGTTACTGTACTAAGTAGAGTCCAAACATATGCGTTTCAATGGTGAGAAGTGGGGAAGTTTGCACTTAAGTAATATTAAGTACGTTGGTTGTTGTCTAATTTAGGATTATCTACCAAGGAACCATGGTCTCAATACTGTTTTCTTTATTATAGGTATATAAGATGCTATGTGATGCCACTCTAGAAGAAATATCATTGGATCAGGTTCTCCCTTGTTCACACTAGGAATCTGAGTCACTGCTTGCTGGTATGTTGAGTTTAATAAGCAGAAACTGGTTAAGAAATTAGTGTCAATAGAGGAATTATATAATCAGTGTCATTATGGCATAACTAGTGTCTTGAATGGTATGTGTCCACTCATCAAGTGTTTTCTGGCTAATTCTTGCTTTACTTCTGAGTTCTGGCCAATACTCTTGAAAAATATAAGTAAAACCATGCTAGAGATGATACATACTTTTTGTTCAGTGAGACGTACTTTTACATGCTTGCAGAAATGTTTGTGTTTGTCATAAAATTATTAGTTTTGGTGACTGAATCCTTGTGAAATTACTGGCTCCACAGAAAGCATGCACATACCAGGGAAAGAAGTTCAATACAGTATGCCACTTCTTTGGCTATAAGGCTCGTGGATCCTGGCCATCAAAATTTGACTGCGAGTCTGCATATGTATGTGGCTAAGTCTTGGAAATTTTAGAGACATTGTAGTTGATCCCTGATTTTTATGTGCTTTTTTTGCCCTCTTTTGTAGGTACTTGGGCATGTCTGCTACCATGTTCTCGCTGCTGGCCTGAATGGATACATGGCTACTTCGACTAACCTGAAAAATCCTGTGAACAAGTGAAAATGTGGTGCTGCTTCATTTACGGTAGTGGACTATATTATTATACATTTTTCTTTTCTTGATTATTCTTGGGCATCAATCTTATTTGTACATTTTTTCTCTAGTTCCCTTTTTTAAAGATGCACTTTGCTTGTATTTGTGTAAAAAATTCAGACAATGATGACTGGCAGCCGATATTCTCATGGTTCAGGGGCCTTATTTATCGAAAATCCTGCAATTCACACAGCAGCTGTAGATCTTAATAGAAAATCTTATGAGTACGTCGCTGGTGCTTCACTTGTTTTATACTTTAGTACATGGAAATATTGGTGATTAAAAATTTATTAATGAATCGTTGCAGGTTTTTGTGTGTAGTTGAATGTTCAGGCTCAGATACGTGTCATGCTTGTAATTGTGCTCTCATCACCAGGCCATGAAGCTGTTCACAACATTAACTTTCTGCTTGTGTTTTGAATTTTCAATGCAGCTAGATAAAGTGATTGCACAACCAACTCTAGTTTCATGGTGAGTACATATATATGGGGTAGATGTTGCTACAAATTCATTATCGTACTTGTGCCTCATTCCTTTTTCTGGTGTACTATTGGAATTGAACCTCTTACAAGTATTGCTTATTTGCTGAAAAATGATCTTATATGTTTGGCTTAGGTGCTCCTGCACTTGACTCGGTTGAAAAGAAGTTGCAGGAATCTGGAGTTCCCATTATTTCCGCCATTCCAGCATAAGGACCTGGAAACCTGGAGTCAAACGGATCTAAAACGATTGAGGCTGCAATCAAAGACTCCTAGGATGAAAGCACCAAAGACAAGCCCAAGGAAACTGATGGAAGTGCTAATAGGTCAGATTTATCTTCAGATTTAGATAGAGGTACAACCATGGAGGAGTGAGTTATCTATTTCAAGGTATTTCATTGGTTCTTTTCATGAAGTTTCAATTCTTGTAAGTGTAAAAGAAACACAAACAATTCTGCACATAGTGTTTTGTATTTTGAAACTTATTAAAATGTTATTTTTTCACCATTAATAGAATTTTGTTCTTTTATATCTGTAGAACTGTTTATATTATGAGTAATATGATTTGCGATGAGAAATCAAAATAGGTACATACTCCAATATCCATATAATGGAGGCACTGTAAATGTATATGTTGTGACGCTTTTAAAAAGCGTTGCGGACCTCTTACGACGCTATTTATGTACTCCAAATAGTACTCAAGACTTTAAACGACGCTTTAAAGCGCGGCTAGTCTATAGCGACGCAAAAGTATTGCTATACCGACGCAAAATAAAGCGCCGCTAAAGGGGTAGCGGCATAGGCAAAGATAGCACTTTTGATTGCGTCGGTATAAGTGCTTTTTTGCACTTTTTTGCGCCGCAATAGCATTTTTTCAAGCGTCGCTAAAGGCCTTTTTCCTACTAGTGTTATCCGATCATATATGTCCAGTTCCATTTGGTACCCCGCCTTAAGAATAACCATAAATACAAAAACAAAATCTTTGCTATTAAACTTTAGTCGTACATTGCATGCACCAATAGTCATGATGTATATAAATATGAGTATATAAATACGAGGGGTCTTGTTTCGGTAGAATTTCAATAAAAATCTATAAATACGGTGTTCCGTTTTAAGGACAAAGTACAATTAAATCTTATATGATCTGAAATTGCTAAAAATATTAGGAAGGAAATACGTTTATGGTATTTAAAGCTTCATTTTATCTCTGAATTAAAAACCATAGTCGATGAAAAATCCATGCAACATTATCTAGATTGGATCTTTGACTTTTCATAATTTATATCTCGGAGACATAGATTAAAAATCTTTTTCTATACAGATTTATTTGATCTACTCCATCCGTTTCAAGAATAGATGTCATTCTAGAGTTTGTCACACATATTAAGGAAATGATTAATTATATTTTGAAAAGTTAATTTTTTCTCAAAATAAACATTCATCTCCTTTTACAACCATTGCATGAGTGGAGAAAATTAACAATATCAAATTTCAATACCCAAATTTATGATTTTTATGATATTAATTGTCTTGAAATCCTATAATGACAAATATTTTAAAACAAAATTGAGAGTCTAGAATGACATCTATTTTGAAACGGAGGGAGTATTAATTAAAGATTTAACTTTAGTTAAGAAAAATAAGCATTTTGCTAAAGTAATTAAGTTTTATAAATTATACTGTACGGAGTACGAAACATAGGCTAAGACCATATTTTATTTTATTTTCTCCCGCATACCAAACTTCCGACTAATGATTAGAAAAGAGCTTTATTTTTTCTTGTCCAAGTGTAATGATTTATGCAGTGTAATTATGCTTGAATACGGAGTATTACCTAATTTCTTTGGAAAGTAAAACTTCCATTGACAAGACCAACACATACCTTAAGTACTAATTATCGATTAACATATGTACTCGGTAGTTTAGGCTCCGTTCGAACAGAGTTTTTTTTCACATATTATAGAGCTTAATTTTTTTATTCCATCTAGTTGTCAAGTTTAAAATGAATTTTTTTCTGAAATGAGCTTTTTTTTAAAAAAAATTTCCGACGTAAGCTTTTTTCAAAGAAATTCCCAATATAGGCACTTATGCCAGCTTCAGATTCTCTCGTCCGAAGCTGGTAATTTTTTGTTTGAATTTTTTATGTATAAGAGACGCTTACTTTATTTATTTATTTTCCAAAATTTTTATTATTTTAATTTGTTTTT
Organism: Oxyria digyna; assembly: GCA_029168935.1. NCBI lineage: Eukaryota > Viridiplantae > Streptophyta > Magnoliopsida > Caryophyllales > Polygonaceae > Oxyria > Oxyria digyna. The sequence continues at coordinate 9,590,604 of JAPVLV010000010.1, read as the reverse complement.
TTTAAGGATGCGTATAACAGACCAGCGTCTCTTATACGTTAAAACATAAAAAAATAAAATTATATGTGGTCTTTTTTTTTATTTGAACATGTATAAGAGACGCTGGTTCGACCAACGTCTCTTATACATGTTCCCCCGTCTCTTATACAGATTTTTATTTTTTAATTCCCCCGTGTAAGAGACGCTGGGAGAACCAGCGCCTTATACAAAACATTTGTTTTAATTTATTTATTTTCAAAGTTTTTATATATATATTATTATATATGACTTACTCGTGTTTGGATGGCTCGTATGGGCTCGTTTGAAATCGGAATCGATCACGACCGATTTCGTTGGGTCCGTATTGATCCCAGCTTTCACCAGATATGTCTCTCGCTCGATTCTGATTTCGAACGACCCCATACGAGTCACCCGAACACGCGTAAGTCTCGTTCATACCTTCTACTGTAAAGGGATATTTACAAATTCGTACCTCCATATCAGGCGATGAGAGACATATCTGGTGAAAGCTGGGATCAATACGGACCCAACGAAACTGGTCGTGATCAATTCCGATTCCGAACTGGTGAAAGAAGGTATGCACGAGATTTACGCTTGTTCGGATGGCTCGTATGGGCTTGTTCGGAATCGGAATTGACCATAAGCTAGTTTCGTTGGGTCCGTATTGATCCCAACTTTCACCAGATATGTCTCTCATCGCCTGATATGGAGGAACGAATTTGTAAATATCCATTTACAGTAGAAGGTACGCACGAGACTTACGCGTGTTCGGGTGGCTCGTATGGGGTCGTTCGAAATCAGAATCGAGCGAGAGACATATCTGGTGAAAGCTGAGATCAATACGGACCCAACGAAATCGGTCGTGATCGATTTCGATTTCAGCTGGTCTGGCCAGCGTCTCTTATACATAAAAAATTCAAAAAAAAAATTACCAGCTTCGGACGAAAAATCCGAAGCTGGCATAAGTGCCTATATTGGGAATTTCTTTTGAAAAGAGCCTACGTCGGAAATTTTTCTGAAAAAAAGCTCATTTCAGAAAAAAAATTCAGTTTAAAGTGGCTTAGTTTTGTTAATGTTACACCTGATTAATAGAGCTTAAAAATCTTAATGTAATTTTTAATACAGTATTGCCATTATTCAATAAAAGATTTGAATAATTCATTATATTTTTTTCGTAATTTTATTATTATTATTTTCCGAAAAGTCAAATAGTTTTTAAACAACATTCAATTCGGGATTTTCCTTGGGAGGTTTCGGTAAAGCCGGAAAAAGAGCTGAGTTTAACGGTCTCCATCTCAAGTGCCATCTCAAGTGAAAGTGATCGCAGATTTGAGTCTTCACCTCTAGCTATTCTTTCAGCTCCAACTCTGCTATCCAACTACTATTTTAATTCGATATACTAAACAAATCCATAGTAAAAAAGGGTGGTGTAATCTACGAATTTTTACAGTGATGATGACTGAACTTATTCAAACTTTTTTTTAGCAGAAAAACAAAATTTACACCTTCTATCTACGTAATAGTCTTATATACCCTAAATTTTGGCGATTATATTAGAAGGAGACAATGAGTGAAACCCAAAGTTGAACGTAGAAAAATAAGTTACAAGTATATATGAATATGAGTGCACCCATTGGCCTACCTGCACCAAGAATATATGTACGTAACAATCAAATCCAACTTCCCGCGTTAATACTTTTCAACGTGCACTAGTTCTTACTTCCCTATAAATACCGAAGGCTTCTTTCACTTCTCATCACAACTCAATACTCATCCCAAAAACAAATTCATAAAGAGTTAAACTAATTAAGCTATCGAGCTAGTTGAAATACACATAGAAATGGCTCGTATGATCGCCGCCTTTGCCCTAGTTTTTGTCATGACCGCCCTCGTCGGTCAGTCGGATGGGAAACTAGTGTCGGGATTCTATAATGGGAAATGTGGGAACACAAGTGTGGAGACTTTCATCTTCAACAAAGTTCAGAGTATGATGCAATCTGACCCTGGCCTCGTCGGAGACTTAACTCGATTGTCTTTCCATGATTGTTTTGTCAGGGTGAGCATCTTAAAATGTCCTCTTATATACTTAAATACTCCGTATGATGTTATTTCTTTTATATTAATATATTATTTATTTTTGCTAGGGATGTGATGCATCAGTGATGTTGGATGGAGCCACATCTGAGAAAACTGCTCCTGAAAACTTAAATCTCGATGGTTTCGATGACATTGATACTATAAAAGCAGCAGTTGAAGGAGTTTGTCCTGGTGTAGTATCTTGTGCAGACATCTTGGTTATGGCAACTAGAGACACAATAAACATTGTAAGCAACAAGATGTAGTAATAATTTTCTTACATAGAAATCCATATTTTTGGATGTATTACTAAACCAATATTTTGTATGTAAATTCTATAGGCTGGTGGAAGTCGATATGAAGTCCAAACTGGAAGAAGAGACGGTCTTGTTTCAAATGCTGCGGATGCTGCAAATGTTCCTGGAGCCAATATTCTTATGACAAACGCAATCAAAGATTTCTCTAACATTGGATTAACTGTCAACGATCTTGTTGTTCTTCTTGGTATGAAATACAATATATAGATTATCGTTCACAATTCCTTGCCTAGTGCATTTATAATATCTTATGATTGAAAAATGTTCTTCTATAGGTGCTCACACCGTTGGAGTAGTTCATTGCAATAACTTTCAAGATCGTCTATACAACTTTAGCGGTACAGGCAAGCCGGATCCTACTATGGATCCAGCTCTAGTCCAAAGTCTAATGAGCACGTGCCCGTCGAATCTAGATGGAACTCAAAACCAAGCTTTCTTGGACCAAACTGCAAACAGTGGAGATACATTTGATACAGGGTATTACAATCAAATCATAGCTAAAAGAGGAGTGACTAAGATTGATCAAAGGTTGGCAACTGATCCGCGAACAAAAAGTGTGGTGGGAAGTCTTGCCCATGACTCAACCTTCTCTGTTAAATTTGGAAAAGCTATGATCAAGATGACAAGTATTGGAGTTATAACCGGAACAAATGGAGAAGTCAGAAAGATTTGCAGTGCTAAAAACAGCTGAAAAGGATATGATGAAAACCACTTTGTGTTGCTTGTTTGTTTTCAAGTTTTTTTTTCTTTGAAAGTTTTGACCAATTAATGTGTTGTCGTAAGGAAGGCACATGCTATAATATTATTGTATGCATTTGACTTTTTATATACTGAATAAATAATAAGAATTTCATTTTAAGGGCTAGCTTGCTCTTTCTATAGTTGGAGTCAATCACGTTGTCGTAAACTTGGTGTCCTTTTAGCGTATTATTATAAGTAACACAATTATTAAATATACCATATCAATTAAATTAATGAAAAATATGGGGTGAGAATAAACTTTAAAATATAAACGTGAGAATTGTGAACATTTAATAGTAAATTGGTGAACATTTACTATTAATTTGGTGAACATTCGTTGACAAATTTAAAAAACATCTAAAAACTAAAGAATATTAATTTTTTAAAGAATATTTATTGAGAAACTCAAGAACAATCACAAAATAAATAATTAAGTACATCATTATTTTAAAGAATGTGCATCAATTTTTTTATAAAAATTTGAATAACATTTATGTATATTTTAATTAACATGAGTCATATTCTCACGTTCTCGCCCTAAAAATCATTCTCATTTGAACCAAATCATTAAATGATGGCTTGATTAACCAACTAATTAACTTATTAATTAATCTGTTGTTAAAAAACTGAGTATAAATGTTTAATCAATACTTTCTCCTAATTCCACGTACGACCATTAAGAGTATGATATATAGTTACAACGGCCTAAGAACACCCTGGTAGTATGCATGAGGTTTAATTTATACAAGAGGAATGCTTTCAGATGATCAAGTAGTTCATGAATGAAATCAGGAAGACCATGTTTCCCTAGCGTCTGTATCTTTCTTGTGGATGGATTTTACTTACACAACTGGAAATAGATGCGGCGATACGGAGTGGATCAACAATGGAAGAAGGGACAACCTGAGCCCAAAAGAGAACTGATCCTGAGCCCAAAAGACCCGGGCTAGATTTTGAGCCCAATTGACCATGCAAGTAGTCCATTCATGATTAGAGTAACCAAGACAAAATTAAGAGATCAAGCCACAGAAAGATCTTAGAAAAGTATTTTCATATATTACTTTACAGATTAGAAGATAAAAACTGGAAAAATATTAGAATAAAAAAACTGCTACAACACCATTATTGAATCCTATTATAGTTGGTTTCACACACAAAAGAATAAGCAACCAAGCTGGGGGGGGGGGGGGGGGGGGACAGAGGCAGAGATCACCTACTAACAAAGTCTAAAAGCTACAACACAACGCATAAATAACTAACTTAGGCACTAACATATAATATGCTGGATCCAAGTATACTAATATAATCTCCCCTTAATCACATCCAAGTATCAAACCGCCTTAATCACACTACTCTTACCTTCAGCGATATCTGCTTTGTTCAAGGCGGGAGCAGAGCTGGCATGAAATGCCGACTGACGAGATGGAGTACCGAGCAAATTCAACGAGAGCTGTGGTGGGCCATTAAAGCCTGTTTCGATCTCACTAAGTTTAAGGTTCGACATCCCCACGAGTTCATCGACATTGACGGGCTCTTTCGGGATGACAGGTGTCGGTTTCAGAACCTGGTGGTTGGTAGTGTTGTTTTCTGTTGGCCAAAACGCATACGGGTAAGGTATGAAGGTTGGAATAAAAGTGGGTAACATTTGATGTTGCAAATCTACTGATGGCGTTTCACCAGAAGGCTCATCCTCTGCCATTTCACATGATGTGGTGGTTTCCATGGGCTCAAATTCAGCAGCCTCGGGCCCACCGAGTGAGAGGCCGAGAGAGGGGAAAGAATTTGTGTTAATGGTGTTGTTGGGTTCTGAATTTTGAGGAGGTTGTGGCGGGAGCTCTTCTTCTTCAGGCACTGATTGTGGATCGGCTCCCTATCAAGAACATTGCAATTGTTTAGATTTTGTTTATACAAAAAATGTGGAAGAAAGAAAAGATTTTGTGGGGGAAGGGAGTGTACCAGATCAGGAACCATGTCAAAAAGGCTGGAACGTCTCTTTCTACGAGATGCGTTAGTTTGACGAATGAAAAACTTTTGAGCATGGCTAGCAACTTGGGTGGGAGTTCTTGATACAACGTAACTGCGAGAAATTCCTCTCCAATCTCCCTTACCGAGCTTTTGAAGACCAATCAGGAATAGTCTATGTTCCTCAGATGTCCAGGGTGTACCTGTAAAACCGAGAATAAACAGGAAGAGAAAAAAAGAAAATTAAGTAACCAGAATTTATGTTTAGATTCCTAGATGGCACTATGTTCATTGCAGAGGGCCAGAAAAATAATTAAATGAAACTGGAATGTGGAATGTGGAATGTGGAATATGAAAGATGAATAATATGCGTAAAGAACAAGCATCAAGAGATATCTCTTTAAACAACATAAAGCTACTCGCTACTGAATGATCTCAGTTACTCAGTATCATTTTTTGCATCCAGAATAACAAAATTGAATCGTTCTGTGCTTTTTCATTAACACATTATAAGATGTAATCAAACGTAAAGCACAAGTTCAGTCTAACAGCCTTGCTCCAGCTAGAGTAGTGTATAAATTCAAAGGTGATCAATTGACAGGTACGGAAATAATTTGTAGCTACACGCCTACAAGTGGCACATTTATTCGGAGATTTGATCCACTTCAATCTACTAAATACTCCCTCTGTCCCATATTGATAGTCCCATTTGATTTTTGTACACTATTCAAGAATCGAGAGAATCTTGTAGATTTCTTCCAATATATACAATAGAACATAGTCATATGGGGTCTTATTTGATTCGTCTTAATGAGTACTTTAACAATATTAAAAAATTATAATTTTTATTAACATATAATTAGAGATATTTACGATACAAAACGTGTCTCGGCATATGTGTCAAAAACAAATGGGACTATCAATATGGGACAGAGGGAGTAGTAAATACCCACTTGCCAAATCTATCATACAAGAAACTCAATTTTAGAAAGAGTTTAACCACCTATTCTCATAACCAAGGAAAAAGAGAAGTCTACACTATCTGGAAAGTTGATGTTAAAACAAACATTTCCCCTGCATTAATCCATTCATGTTCCGAAACACAAATCAAGCATAGGACAATAGTGATAAACAAAGCTGTAGTATGTAGAGCAGCCATAACTTCTCAGTCCCAACTAAACCAAAATCAATCTAGCTAGTACATAAACAAGAATACAAAACTGGCTGAACAAATCAAGTTTGGTAGGTAGCTCTCACATCACATCACTTTAAAGTAATATGGACCCCACATCCAACAATGAAACCAAACATTTACTTGATGAACAACAAAATGTAAGTGTCAATCGAAGTTGATCACATGTTCCTTAGCCTAAGGGTACCAGTATTGCAGGCTTGGACAGATTATAGACCATTAAATATGGATAGCAATGGCTATCCACAAGACCACAAGCTTGGAAGACAAGAGGACCACATGTTGGAAAATATGTTGTTACCAATTTTTCGAATGGAATCACCTAGAAAACCATTTCAGCACATCTCATTCCCCTAACCACAAAAATCTCCAGAAAATAGCACAAAAATATCATCTGTCAGAAGTAATAGCAGTGGATGACTTCATCTTCCACCAAACTAACACCAATTCTCAATCTAATACGATCAGTGAACAAATTCAATTCCATGACCGATCTAGAAAGCAAACACTAATAACGATCCAATTGACGCAATACTAAAGCTCACAGAACCAAACACCAAGGAAATCAACATCCGATTCGATTAATTCACACAGAGGAAGGAAATACAAATACCTTTCTTCCTCTCAGCGCGACGATTGGAAGAACAAGAGGCGTGATTGGGATCATCGGAGAGGTAAACATCAGGAACAGGTAAGGCCGGGTCATGGTGGGGGTCGGAGGAAGGGGAGCCAGGGTTAGGTGATGAGCCGGAGCAATTTCCGGCGGCAGCGGATGATTGATAGTGCATGAGATTCCCCATACTCGCACTCTTCTTGATGAACGATCCATCCGTCAACCTAACTCCGAAAAGCTTAACGCCTCCGCCTCCCAAACCAGAGGCACCAATTCCGGGAGCGGCGCCGCCACGGGAAGGGCAGGTTCGCGAGTTATGGCCATTGTTGGAGCAGTGGGAGCACCGCCTGGTCATCGCGAGTTCGAATTGAGGGAAAATCGCATGCGAAATGGGGGTTTGGTTTGAAGAGAAAGAGAGAGAGATGAGTAGTGCTTTGGATTGGATTATAAAAGGTGTGTGGGTTTGGATTAAGTTTTGTAGTTGAGGGTAAGGATATTTTAGCAATCCGAATAAGGAAGATGAGAAAAGGGAAAAAAATAAACGCGGTGTGATTTGGTTGGTTACGGAAAAGACGATTTTACCCATTTGACGACTGGCGACATAGTCACACAGATAAGAAAGCTTGTTAACGTGGAACTTCTTGATTCGATGAATAAGCTTTAAAATAAGTCCATTTAGCCTCCGTTCGGCACAGCTTTTTTTCACATTACGGACCTTAATTTTTTATTTCATCTAGTTACTAATTGTTCGGTGAAAAAACATTCATCTAGCTTAACAAGATTAATGTAGATTAAATTAGCTTAATTTGTTAATGTTACACCCCCTAGATTAATGGAGCTTAACAAGCTTAACTTAATTTTTAATCCATTATTACCCTTTATCAATAAAGATTTAAATAATTTATTATGTCCTTTTTTGTAATTTTACTATTATTATTACAAATTCAGCTAGAATTACCGAACATTCAAGTAGCTTTTCAAACCGCATTTATATCTTCAGCTTCAGCTACTTATTCAGCTTCAACTCCAGTTCCAGCTACTTATTCAGCTTCAGCTCTATATACCGAACAGAGCCTTAACATATCTTGAGCTTGATATCAATTTGTTGATTTAGTAAATGCAAATGGATTGAGTTATTAATCTTATCATATCATACAACTCAATGGATTAATCTTATCGTATGCATTTTAAATATAGAAATAAATCTTTTATAAGTAATTTTTCGTACTTTGTATCCAATCAAGTAGATATCTATTCAACTAAAATGACAAAGTAGATTATCAGCCTATTTGGTAAAATGTAGCTTAAATTTACTATAATGTTCAAATGTTCACATTGTAGCTTAGGCTCCGTTCGGCAAAGTTTTTTTTCACATTACAGAGCTTAAATTTTTATTACATCTAGTTATTAAGTGTTTGGTGAAAAAACATTCATCTAGCTTAACAAGCTTAATGTAGATTAAAGTAGATTAATCTGTTAATGTTACACCCCCTAGATTAAGGGAGCTTAACAAGCTTAATTTCATTTTTAATCCACTATTACCCTTTATCAATAAAGATTTAAATAATTCATTGTATCTTTTTTCGTAATTTTACTATTATTATTACAAATTCAGCTAGAAGTTCCGAACATTCGAGTAGCTTTTTACACAACATTTTCATCTTCAGCTTCAGCTATTAATTCAGCTTCTGCTTCAGTTTCAGCTACTATTTCAGCTCAATATACTGAACGGAGCTTTAAACAACAATTTCATCTTCAACTTCAGCTATTCATTCAGCTCCAGCTCCGGTTTCAGCTACTTATTCAGCTCCAGCTACTATTTCAGCTCAATATACCAAACAAAGCCTTATTATAACCATAAGCTAGCTTATAAGCTACCTTTATTTAGACTAAAATCCTAGGGCCGAACAGGTCCTATATATCCGTTAAACTTATAAAAAAACTTTCTATGGGTGTTAACTAGCTTGTATTCATGTATCTATTTGTATTAAATATTTTAAATAATATAATTATATTTACATTATTAAGTACTCCCTTCGTCGCATAATATAAGGCCCGTTTGCTTTTTCGACACTATTCACAAATCGAGAGAATCTTCTCGTTTTCTTCCAATATACAGAAATAATATAGCCATGTGAGATCTCATTTGATTCGTCTCAATGAGTACTTTGACAATATAAAAAAATTATAATTTTTATCATCGTATATTTAGATATATTAACGTTACAAAACGTGTCTCGACAAATGTGTCAATAACAAATGGGAATATCAATATGGGATGGACGGAGTAGTATTTTTAGTTTATGATTTGGAAAAGATTTATGTAAAAATGATTTTTAATGTATTAATATATGAATAGATTATTGACATGCACATCTATTTACATTGACATGCATATTCATATGCCTCATATGTGAATCTGAAAGATTGCACATGTGAATATAAAAAGATATGCATGCATTCGTACGTTCGTACCATATTTGTGCTGAATTTTTCTCTCTTATGATTTGTGGTTTATAATTTACGATAAAAGGTTAAAAAAAGTAATATGATTTATTATATATCTTTTTTAATTTTATAATATGGTAAAAGATAAATATATGTATAATCTATTAATCTATTAGATATCTCTTTAATTTTTTTCATTTTATAATATATTTTTCAAAGATATATAACAAGAGATAGAAACGAATGATGTGACAGACGAGGTGGCATAGCCTAAAGGTCTTCATCTATGTGAATTGAATTTGAGAACGACATGTGACAAAACGACGCTTTGTTTCAGTATATGTATAGATAAATAAATATACACTAGCGGATGTACTCATGTCTTGCACAAAGTCAGATATATTAAATGTTTTTAAAGATATAATTTTGTTTTATCAAAAGATATAATTTTTAGATAATACTATTATAAGATATTATGAATAATATATTTTTTCATAATAAACGAAAATCGTTTAGAAGTATTCTAAAGTTTTAATTTTACTTTTGAAGTGATCATACACGTAAAATAAGTTTATATTGAGAGGGTCATGAAAATCTAATTGAGATATTATATAGTGTAAAAAATAAAAATCAAAAGAATACGGATTAATATTTTGCTATACGACTAATTATCAACCAAATAAGATAATCAATTAATTAAATTAATATGTGTATCAAGTGTATTAAATTATATTTAGACAGTGTATACAAATTAGATAAAAAATTTAGGTAAAAGATAATTATTTAATTAAATTAATACGTATAGATGAGAATAAAATAAAACTTTTAAGTAAAAGATAATCCATCAATTAAATTAAAATATATTTTTTCCAATTTCATAAATATGTGACATTTTTATTGTTTTTTTTATTGAGTCTTTTTAAATCATGATAACGCGGGTAATGAGATAACATAGCTCAGAGGTCGACACATATGTCAAGTGAAGTCGATATATATATATATTCTTAACAAATATTTTTGACCATTTAATTAAGGGGTTTTGCATAAACTCGATCACCCGTTATTTGTCAAAATTTTGCAGAAACCACTCAATTGAGAGCATCTCGGAGCGGGTGGAGAAATTTTGAGCAACAAAGAAGGAGCTAGATCGGAGGATGGTTGGACATGGAAGAGGTGATTCGTGTCAGAGAAGTTGCCATGGTAGTTACCGATCGGAGGAAAATTCATACCAAGAGGAAGAGAAGAAGGGATGTAGAGAATTTTGGTAATTCTTTTTAAAAAGGAGAAAAACCCGGCACCCAATTTTTTATAACTGGCACTCGCCTTGGGCGCATTTCTGGTGCGTCCAAAACATTTAAAAAAAAACCCGGTTCAGTTTTAGGCGCACCCAGGATGCGCCCAACTTAAACCGGATTTTTTAAAATTTTGACGGCAAAAAAAAAAACCGGATGTCCGCTTTGCACGAATTTTATATGCACGGACTCGTATTAAATTTTTTTATAAGATTATGAAAAAAATGGTCTGTCACAAACCTACTCTTTTGGTCTGTCACAAACCTCATGAGACGCAGGGAGTATATAATATGTTCGATAGCATGAAACTGATCTTCCAACCTACAAATTCAACGCAATAAAATATATAAAATCACAACATGAATATTAGATGGTTCTCAAATTGTGACGTATTGTCGTATATGTGATAATAATTGTTGCTCGAGTATGATTCTTTTTGAATATTCCTTTCTAGGTGATGTAAGCAAGAAAAACGAGTTATGATTTCGAGCGGATATTATTCAACTAAACGTTTTAACTCGTGCTCTTCATATGATACTCCTTCGAAATTTCACACCATATATTAGTTGCTTTATATCAACAAATCTTATGTCATAATCAAGTCTTAGTAACACAACAAGTCTTATGCTACACACGACACTTGGACACAGATACGGAAAGACATCGAGAAACGATATATTTAGAATATACAAGAATAGGACATGGCGGAACACATCGACATATTTTAATATTATATATCATTTTAGAAAAAGATGCATGTGAGAATGATCTTTATCGTACGAATTACGAATACATGCACAACCTTCTATACTCACATGCACATTCCTTTACATTTACATGCACATTCGCACGTGTGCGTTGTGCACGTCTTTAACAATATATGAAAAATACATGTGAATGTAAAAATATTGTATGTAGAGAAGGTTGTGCATGTATTCGTATATTCATAGGATAAAAATCATTCTCACCAGATTCGAACTCGTCATTTTAAAGCTATTGTAATGAAGAGCACATTAATATTACTAAGAAGCACATAAAGCATAAGTAGTTCCAGTCTTCAACATAAATTAATTAGGTTTATAAAATATAATTTTTTTGTATTTTTTTCTCTATTCAAAACAATGTGTTGTGTCCCGCTGTGACCCTGTCGTGTCCCGTCGTATCGTAGACTGTGTCCCGCCGTATCTAAAAGTGTTCTGTCGTGTCCAGAAGTATGTCGGACACACTCCTTTAGATATATTAGAGGTGTATGTGCAACAAAAGTTTTGTGTGTACATGATCACATAAGATCTTCATTTAAATTAATCACACACCGTTCTATAAATATATTTGGACTTATAAATCAATCATTTTGTTAAATATACTTTTTCGCTTTTAAAAAGTTAAAATTGTTTAGGTGAATTTATACTATTTTTATCTTAGATGTTGTAATAAAATGTATAAGTGACATGTTTTGTTTCTTTACTAACGTTCTCATTAGTACCTTCTGAAATTCTGATATACGAATCAAGTTAAAAAGAAGTTGAAATCATATACTGGGACTATACTAGTTTTATAAAATATAACCTATATCACAAACTACAAATGAAGGGGTTATCTTGATCGAACCTGCAGTTTATGTTTGGGGTGTCTTTCAAGTCATATTTTACATCTGGTTATCCAGATCAGATGTAACAAATCAACAATGCTTTTTGATAATTCTGGTTGTCATGAATTATTGACGTGAAATTGAAACTCAAATGACTTGATATGGGCGTACTTTTATAAAAACAAAGAAGATGTACCATTAAATGTCCTTGCAAAACCTACATCAGAAACAACAAATGAACGTGCCAAAGCTTTCCTAACTTGTTCCCGCTTGACTATGACACAACACAGATACAGTTTTTGTTCTTTGCCAAGCCCTTCTCAGTTCTGACCCAACTCTTTTCGGGGTTACATGCAATGAACCTTACTTGAATTTCCTTGTTGATCTACTGACCCCTGAATAATAACTTTTGTAAATGTGAAATATGATCCCATTTAAGATTCTTTGATCACGTGCACAGCACCTGTTGTCACGCCACTAGATTGGCCGAAAGTAGAAATCCTAATGTTATAAATGCTTAATTAATCACAAAACCTAATGCACTGCATATGGAGGGACAATCCCCAGCCTCCTATTAATTTTCTTAATTCATGTGGGATTATCCTTATAAGGAATTAAAAAGCAATACTCCGTATATAATGGAATGCGATTTTGCCCCGAAGCTTAAATTAGATATTATACTCTACTTGTTAACTTAGGTGACCTCACATTACAGATACCCTCTCACGACTAAGTCATTGAAATATATCACAATAAATCAAATATATGGTCTTTTTTTGGGGACAAATAAACATGATCTTTAATTGCGTAATCAGGTTTACACGTCAATGTTTTCTTGAAATGTTTACACGTTAGCTTCAGAGAGGTCAAACACACGGGAAGACCTATCTTACTTCCCATCAACTATCATATACAAACATTACACATTTATTTTACTTATGACCCCTAAGAAACTTATTTTAGTAAGGGAAATCATCCAATAGAAAGTAAAACATGTTTATTATTGTGAACATATCATGAATATTATTATTCAGAGTCATAAACATTGCTTTCTTGACCATGAACACGAAAAATGTGAAAATTGCTACGTTACTTACGTGAACGGCCCCATTTTAGTAAAGCCATAAATTTGTATTAAGGATAACAAAAGAATTTCTTGGTGGGCTTATTTTCAACTAATTGCAAAAGCATGGCCCAATCATTCTTGCACGTTTATAATTTGCACAATGTATAAATATTCCGCAAAATCATATCTTTTGGATCCCATCTTAATCAAACCCACTAATTCATGGAATTGGAATTATTGATCAATATTTCATTTTCACATCATTCTCATTCATATTTGAAAAATATTTTCCTATCGGTTTGGGTTGCTGAACATGTGAAGAAGTAATAAAAAATACTCCGTACTGTAGAAGGGTAGGTAGCCATAGGCATAGCACGCCTCAATTTGGATAAAATTGGGCCACTAATTTCATTATCTTTGTTTTTGGATAACATATTTAAATACCTAATAACACCAACAAGGCAACAACTCAACCTAATCCATTTAGTCAAATTTCACACCCTCCATCTTTTTTCCCTCTTATAAATAAATTCTGACTAAGAAATAACAGGATGAGGTAAATGATGAAAGCTTGTTGAGAAGATTTCACCGGTAGGCACGGTAGTTAGGGCTGTACATACAGCTCTCAGCATACTTAACCAAATTCTCTGGCTGTGGGAGGTTTGATGCCAATCCTGTAACAAAATGCAAACACAACAACACAGAATTGAGAGACTGATTCTTAAGTTCAATCATCAATAGAAAAAAGGAAACTTACCGAGCTCGTAAGCCTTAGCAGCTACGTTTGCTGCAATATGAGCTGAGATTTTTCTGATGTTTCTAAATGGAGGGTACAATAGTCCTTTGGCGAAATCCTCGTCTGTTACCTGGGCTGCTAGGGCCTCAGCTGTTGGAAGAAGGAAAGTGGGATTATAAAGTGGAAGAAAAAACGTCTGGATCAAAAAATCAAATAGGTTACCCTACATATCCTCTAGCTATCTAAATATATCGTGTTAATCATTTGCTTTTGCCTTTAGTTGATCTTACAACTATTGGGGATGTTCCCTATTCAATTTGAATCCGTGTGTAACCAAGAAATGTTAGTAAGGAGGTACTTACAGGCAGCCAAAAGCATGTCATCATGGACACGTATAGCACCCGACATTATCAAACCCAGTCCAAATCCAGGGAAAATGTATGCATTATTTGCCTGAAATCAAGAGGAAGAAAACTCAGCAAAGACCCCATATCTGAAATTCTTTATTCATTGACTGAAATGTAAGCACTACCTGCCCAGGGACAAAAGTTCTTCCATTGTGTTCAACAGGATCAAATGGGCTTCCACTCGCGAAGATTGCACGGCCCTACAAGAAGAAGCCATATAAATTCACAGCTTGACTAAATAAATAATTTTTCATATCTTTTTTGTCCAATATAATTTGACATTTTACCTTGCTCCATGTATAAGCCTCTTCAGCAGTACACTCAGATTGCGATGTTGGATTAGACAAGGAAAAAATAATTGGTCTCTGCAAGGAGCCCATTCACACACACATTAGCTCTAGCAAATATAATTCCAAGATGCGCACTATTATGCATGACATAATCAGGGAAAATATTACCTCATTAAGGGATGACATGGCTTCGATGACATCCTTGGTAAATGTTTTTCCTGCTCCTGATGATCCGATTAAGATAGTTGGTTTAATAGACTGAAAAAGAGAGTCGAAAGTTAGAGTTACTAATAGGAATCTTCATCCTTATTTTACTTTAGGTTAATTACTACCAGTAAATAGCACAAGATGCTCACCTCGATGGCATTCACTAGTCCTTTAATTGGTTTATGTTCGTGAGCCCAAGGCTTCTTGAAATGCTGAAGTGATTCTACTCTATCCCTAACAATTAATCCCTGTCGAAACAATTTTTGCATTAGACTACTAAAAATATGTCAAAGCAGAGAATTACAGAAAATGATATCATATTCACAACCTTAGAATCCACAAGCCAGATCTTCTTGCGAGCCTCTTCCAATGGTATATTAGTCTGCATAACATCAGATATGAGTCTTTAAATTTGGAGATCGGGATATCAAAATAGTCTGTTTCAGGAGTAAAACAAATCTAACCTGTTTGGATATTTCAACTGCAATAAGCTCTGCTATACCAGTTCCAGCCTGCAATTGGAGGCGAAAACAGAATTAACGTTAATGATTCCCCTCCACTAAAGTATTCATAAAATGAGCGATAGTTACCTCTCCAGCTCCAAGGAACAAATATCTATGATCAGCTAGAGGCTGGCCAGTCATTCTCTGTGCAGCAAGAAGGCCAGAAAGAACCACAGATGCAGTCCCCTGCAAGAAAAGATAATATTCAAATATTAGGATGAGGTTGGCCAGAATAACAGTTAAAAAAGAGGGGAAAAATTGTAATGTAACTACCTGGATATCATCATTGAAAACAAGATGAGTACTCCCATATCTGGCAAGCAAATCAAATGCATTGTGATTGGCAAAGTCCTCAAACTACACAAACAAACGAAGCAGCTGCTTGAGTGGAGAAGGGAACAAAATATTAGCATATATGTTGAAGTACCTACTGATGTTTTTACAATCATGTACCTGAACAAGGACTTTCTCACCATAAATTTGCTTGACTGCAGTCATAAACTCATGGACAAGTTCAGCGTATTCCTGCAATCACAGACAATATAATTAAGCAATGTTGAAAACAAGAAAACAGTATTCGGTTGATCTGCACAATCTCATGTAAAGTATGAGAAGTGACAAATAAAATACCTGGCCAGTAGCCCTCTTCTGCCGAAGTCCAATGTAGAAATCATCCTTCAGCAACTCCTCATTATTTGTTCCCACGTCAATAGTCACAGGCAAGCACTGAAACGAGCAACATGAAAATTACAAATCCATTTTTATCTCATCAAATAGAGAACAGCCATCCAATGATTATGATGATTGTCCAAGCTTGAGGAAAATAATAAGATCAAAATTCCTTTGTACCATAACTATTTTTTTATTTACAACAGCTCTTGGAGAAGATAATAAATTTCTATTTTACTAGGAAGAAGGATGAAATTTCTGAGAAGTTGCATAACATGATATTATTTGTGAGATTGGAGAGGTACTTACTGCTGAAGGACGTATTCCTCCAAGTGCTGTATAAAGAGAAAGCTTTCCGACCGGTATTCCCATTCCCTACAATTAAGTCAAACCAAGTGACCATGAGAAGGCAGGATGCCAATGAAATATTTTCAGAGGACACTGCAGCGATGCAGTCTTTACAGGGACAAAAAATATGGAACATAAATTTCACCTGACAACCAAGATCACCAAGCCCTAAAATCCTTTCACCATCAGTTACAACAATCACTTGTATATGTCTTTCAGGCCAGTTCCTTAGAACTTCAAGAATCTTTCCTCTGTGAAAACGCACTAAATACGTCAACAAACAATTGAATATATTAAACAAACAATTGAATATGCTTATATAAAAAATCTAGGTGGACATAACCTGTCCATTGTTTATAAATAGTTCTCTAATTTAAAATATAGTGGAGTAAGATATTAAGACATACTTTTCTTTCAAACTAATGAAAAGACCCTGAGGACGTTTGAAGATGCTTCCATATTTTTGGCATGCCTCCCCAACAGTTGGAGTGTATACAACAGGAAGTAGCTCTTCCACGTGATCAATGAGAAGCTTGTAGAAAAGCTTTTCATTTCTTTCCTACAAAATAATCATAGAATATAATTAATCCTACTTCTCAAGGAGGACATAACAGAAAAGACAACCTTGAAGGAAAGTTCTCTGATAATGCATTTCTTGAGGCCTATATAATTGCATCAACTTGGCAATAGATCAGAACATAAAATATGCAGTTTAGGGTTAAACAGATAAAGCATTTCATCATACTAGACAATTTAATTCAAAAATGGGAAAAAAAAAACAGGACACACTCTGTTGATAGACATATAAGTGAATGGAAATGGACTGCACAATGTCACTGATAAGAATTTGTTTATGATGGTAAGATTAACATCAGAATTCAAATTTACCTGCAGATCAGTCATAGCCATATACTTCTGCAAAGGAACCTGATACTGGCGGATATTGTGTATCATCTTCCTCACCTATCATAAAAAACAAGATATATTACTAAACAAGTCGACAGTATCAAGGTATTCAAGTAGACACTCTTGAGGGCTTATATGAATGAACTTTTTTGCAAACTTCATGTAGGAAATAACCTGGAGTTCTTGGCTGACAACAGTTGGGGGAAGAAGACCACGCAAGTAATGAGCATCTCTTTCTTTCTCAGTAAAGGACAGGCCTTTATTATGGTGTGGATCCCGCAACAAGGTATACCCACTACATCACAAAAACAGCTCATTACATAAATTCTACAGAGCTTCAGCATCTAAATATAGATCTCAAATTCTCAATAGAAGCTGAACAGCTGATGTACAGACTAAAGCACAAATAAGATTTAAAACACACAATACAACAAACTATTGTGAAAAACAAACCATCAATTGAAGAGTGTAAGTAATACAACACTTGTAATGAATCTTTTGCAACAATATTCTTCAACATACAGGGAAGAAAATAGTAAAGTACTACAGTAGTTAAAAACTTCAATTTGACACCCCAAACACTGAATGTGACACCCTAAAATGACAGAGCATAAACTAACTTAGTGTTTACGCTTTAAATTGGTAAAAAATTCCCCTAGATAACAATCAGTATACAGACAGAGAGACTATTCTTGATCCAAATCCAAAATGATATCAGCAATGTTAGGCATCTAGGAAAAAGACGTATTCACCGAATAAGAAAATACCTAATTTTAAAACAAATAAACCGGAAAATTAGGCGAGTACAAAATGATTCAGAATGAAGGAAAGCAGATAAACGTGGAAATTGTCAATGAAATCTCTCTCTCTCTCTCTCTTTCTCACCTCGCAACGGTGAGGGCCCAAGGAGTGACGCTGTGCTCCTCGGTGGCAGTATCCTCTCCATAGACGTCTTGAACTCCGCCGACAGCAGCTGTCGACTTAGCGTTCATTTCATCGGCAACAGAACCTCCTAAATCCCTAGCGTTCTCCGTCAAAACGACGCCGTTCGGATCCACTGATCGGCCGCTCGATCCCAACGCTACCTTCACAAAAACAGCTCCTCTCCTGCTCGAATTCGACGATCCTATCGCCGAATATCTCCCAGAAACAGTCGGAGTGTTGTTCTGGTTTCACAACAAATCCAAATCACATAATTCATGAGTTGTAAAGAGTAAACAATTATGGATACAATTGTAAAGAGTAAAAGCGAGTATGTGGATAGATAGACGGCATTGTTACCAGGAGATTAGCTCGCAGCGAGATCATAGCTAAAGAGGGAGAAGATTAATGTGTGTGAAGGAGAGGTGAAGACGAGAAAATGTGCGCTCCGTAGAGATAGCCGATACACAAATGGGGGGTTAGAATGGTTCGTTTTATATACGGGAGTTTTCAAGGGAAACGGCATAGGTGGGACCCAACCAAGAAGCGAGGTGGGGCCTATCGTTTTGCTTGAGTGGTTCAGATCTGATCACAATATTTAATCGGCGTCGTTTTTTTAGATTTCGGATTTGGTAAGGTACGACGAGCGCACGGTATGAAACGACCCTCGAAACGGTGACGTTTCGATCCCAGCGGCTTGTGCTCCGTTTGGTTTGATGGAGAAAGTGGGAAAAAGTTTGTGAAAGGTACAGGAGGTCAGCAAGCCCATAGGATTAAGGCCCCGTTCGATAAAGATGATCAAAATGAGAGTTGAAAGTAGCTGAAGCTGAAGTAGGTAGTTGAAGGAAGCTGAAGATGAAGTTAGTAGCTGAAGTTGCTTTTCGGGTTGAAGTTGGAAAAATGGGTGTTCGGTAAAGATGAAAAATTGGTAGTTGAAGTTGGGTATTTTGGTATGTTAAATTACATAAAAGGACATGGCTATTTGAAGATATTACAAATCACGTGCCAAATTTGCTGCCTCACGTGACTGATGCTAGCTTATTCCTTCACATGATTTTCCCCCAATTTCTTCCACAACTTCCCCAAAATTCCGAGCTCGATGTTCTTGAAGCCGATGAACATCAACTTCACCTATCTTGACATTCCAGGTTTGTACTCGACTTCTTTGCTTCATCAACCTTCATCTCCTTCGTTGAATCTTCCTCAAACTTACGTCAGTTTTTTGTTTCCCTTCACGAAGTGTTATTCAATTTTTGTTATTCCGAATCTGTTGGTAATCTTGTTATTCAATTGTTGTTACTGGATTTTGTTGAATGGGGAACATTGAGATGTTATAATGATACTCATATGGAGAATGATCGAAATGTTCATGTTGTTTAATTTTATTGAATTTCACTGAATGGTTGAAAGGGTAATGATACTCATATTCAATTTTATTGCATTTGATAAGTTCTTTATTCTCTTCTTATTGAATTTGATAGTGGAGTTGTTAAATGATACTCATATGGAGAATGATCCAAAATGTCTATAATTCACAATGGAGTGCACAACTACAAATGTCTATAATTCACAATACAAAATTCATATTAGGGTTCAACAGAAATTACAGCATTCTAATCGAAATCATTACACCCAAAGCTTTGCAATTACATCAGACATTGAAGAAAATTTCACATTTTGGGAATTTTAGGGTTCATCAGAAATCGAATTTTAGGGTTAAGCAAATTCAAAATTGGGGGTACACATACCTTAAGAAATCTGAAACAAATTTTGGTGTTCTTCCCTTTCGATTTCGCGCTGCAAAGTGAAGAAAATTTAGGGTTAGAGCAGTGTAGAGAAGAGGCGATTGTTCTTCGATGAAAATGAGAGCAAGAGGCATACCAGGAAATCGATCGACAGTGATAAAAATTGCCAAGGGTACTTGTTGGAATTTTGGCACCTTCATACGGGTTGAAGTTGAAGCAATTTCCTTCATCTGGGGGGGGGGGGGGGGGGGGGGGCTAGATTATGGAAATGGCTACTGTTGGGTTGAAGTTATCCATTTCCTTCAACCAGCTTCATACAAAAGTGCTTTTGTGCTTCATCTTTGCCGAACAGGTGAAAAACGCTTCAACCAACCAAATTCTTCAACTTCAACCAGTTTTTTGATGAACTTCATCTAAGCCGAACGGGGCCTAACTCTGGTTGAGTTTGGTGGATCAGTCATTCTCATTCAATCTTAATCCTAGCAAAACGAAGATTTTCCATTAATTTCCCGTAAAAGAAATTATGTAAAAGGTCATCTTAAGCAAACAAACAAATGATAGAAATGTTAGACCAAGAAATGTTAGACCAACTAAGATCGACGGTATTAAAAAGTGTTTTTATAGGTAAGAAGTTTAGACAACCTTGCTTGATGAAATCTAAACAATATAAGGAGTAATCTTTATATTGTACTGTAGTAATAAAAATGATTTGGACCTTGGTTTAATTTGGACAACGTTGTATGTGAGCCAGAATGCGAGAATCGTTAAACACGAGGGCATTTCGAGGTGCATTATTGTAGAATGTGTGTTCATCTGGGGAAGGCATATATGACAACTATGGAGTAAAAAGGAAAAACCAATAAAAAGAACAAAGCATAATTACAAAAAAAAAAAAAAAGAACAAAGCAAAAACACAAGGCCAAATGTCCTTCTGGAAAAAAAAATGGCATAACTCTATTTGAAGTCAAGGTTTAACCCGACACGCAACATTTTCATCAAATTCATATAGATAATCAAACTTGGTTTTTTTCCTTTTTATTTTTAGTTTGGTAGGTAACTTTTATATCTTATTTTAATCATATGAAGCGAATAAAAGAATTCTTTTACTCCTTAGTTTTTTAGAAGGAAGAAGAGGAGAATTGAAGATAAAAAAAGAAAGATGATCCACTTATACAAGTGGGCCAGGCCCAACACAGTAGCCGCCAGCTAAAGACTGGCCCACCTCCTTTAATACTACCAATCTATCATATCATCTAGTCTCTAGAGTCTAGACTATCTAGTCTACTCATGTGTAGAGACGGCAATTTCAACCACATTTGCGGATATTCGTATAACTCGACCCGGAAAAATAGATGAAAATTCGAAAAATGTGGATGAAAGTTGGATGACGGGTGATCGGATCGAATGTGGAAACCACTCTTACCCACTCGATCCGACCCGATCACCCGAACTACCCCCACCCGATCTGCATCCACCCGCTCACCCGCTATGTTTAAAACCCTGCATATGAAAATCTAATTTCTCATATCTCACTCGGTCACTCCTCACTAACCTTCATGATTGCCTTCATCGTTTATGTATATTCCACTCCTCAGTTTCGTCCCTTTACTCCTCCAACTTCAGTCGCCTCGGTACTCCACGGTCTCCATCGATCACTTCCCCGTCGGACTCAACAGTCTCGCTTCATCCTCCACTTCTCCAACCTCGGTTCATTGCTCTCTCTCAGTTCCACTCAGATTCATGAAGTGTTCAAAATGTGTACCATAATAGCCTTTAGTTAATGTATATTCACTTAAAGCATTGCTTACATATATGTAGCAGTTACGAAGGAGAGGATTGAGGAGTACACGGATTTGTGGATGAAGAATCAAGATTACCACGATATCTACTTGTATTTAAATTTTCTTCATGAACCAAACTAGATCTTTGATGTATTTGAACAATGTTTATTGTTTTGTTAGACTTGAAATTTGGATTATATTTCTTTTTATTTTCTTTTAACATAATTATATCCATTTTTGCTTCAATATTTTTTTTAATAATTTCCACCTGAAATCACCCGGCTCACCCGATCACCCGCAGATGATTGGATGGATTGGAGCAGATGATGCCCCATTACGGATGCAAATGGATTGGATGAATTATCCAACCCATGGATAAAATGATGGATGTGGTTCATCCATCTTTCACCCGATCTATTGCCATCCCTACTCATGTAGTCATGTGTAAAATGTACCTATACTAGTCCTACGGAGGTTGTGCGATGCATGACCCCTTTGTGGTAGTGCTTTAGCAAAAGTGTGATTTTTAATGTTGGTATTTTAGGTTTGTACCGAATGTAATTGTCATGTAAATTAATATTAGTTGTACTATTGTCCGCATTGTTACGATATGGGAAAACAATAGAACATGGACAATCATACGAGAAAACCCCTTCTTTTCCGAATTCTTGTGCTTGTTCTAGAGCTCTCAAATACATGCACAATCAAGACCAGAAGGGTTGAGTCCCTGAATTTGGCTCTCTGATGCCCAAGTCAGTAGGATACAAGAGAAACTCAATCAAACACACATTATAACACCATAATGAATTGAAGGTAAAAATGCTTGTTAAGAATAGAGGAAGAAATGACCAAAATTACAAAACCAAATCAAGTCGTAGCTGATGAGGCGAATTTGTCGTGTGCCAAGTCAAGTAATCCTAACATGCAAACTGAGTAATATAGTGCGCAAGCAAGGGTCGAATCCCAAGAGAATCAGTTTATCAAATTCTTAAGTTATCACAATGACTAACCAATAAACGTAACCAAAAGGTTTTTTTTTTTATGGTTTTGATACGAAGTATCGAATGTCAACTTGGTTATAACAATATTAAGCGAAGTGTTCCACTTAGCGATTATCCACAATTAGATTAACAAGTTGATCTTAGAATCCTTTTCATCCCTATGTCAAGTTCTCAAGTGATCGTTCTAATTCCTGTTCTTGAATAGTTATTAGTCCAACTAGTCCTAACAACCCTTACTCGATTATAACTTTGAAACTATCAAAGTTCAATAACAAAGTAGCAATGCATTCAGGAATAGATAGATACATGCAATATCATGGACAACTAGTCGGATACTCGACATGTACTCAATTCTCTTCTCTAATAACAATGACAACTAGTTCATGCAAATAGATTGTGCTACACAACAAGTATGATAATTCAACTAGAAGTATCAAACTCTAGCAATATGAATAAGATAAAACTAACTTTGGTGATCAATCTAAAGTAGTAAATCTAGTTCATGGACAATACAAACAAGAGAGTTGAGACAATCAAAGAGTAGACAAAGGGAAAGGATAAACTCACAACTTGTTGAATCCAAAAGCTTCAAACGCCAAGTGAAACAAAGAACTTTAGCAACTCATAAGTTTGTGAAAAACTCTCCAAAAACTTAAGTAAAACAAAAGGTCCCATGATCAAGGATGATCATCCACAACCTAAATAGTCATCAGCTAATGTAACAGCCAAATTAAGGTGATAAAAACGTATGGAAAGTTACAGAATTGAACACAAATTACTTCAAATGGCAAAGACATTAATTTGATTCTTCTGTCGAGGAACCGCACCCGCGGGTTGAGAGTCGCGGGCGCGGTTTTGGTTTCTCCAGATTTTCAGGATGGCAGAGGGCCGCGGGCGCGGTTTGGGACCCGCGGGCGCGGCTTGTGCTTTCTAGGATCCTTGGCTGAGGGTGAAACCCGCGGGTGCGGCTTGAGACCCGCGGGTCCGGCTGTGTTGTCTGAGGTAGTAGCTACTGATTTCTTAAGTCTTCGTCTTCGTCTTCAGCAACTTCTTCCTTATGCTTCAAGGCTTCCAATGCTTCGTATCATCTCTTGGAATCTCGTATGTAAATCTTCTCTCGAACAGCTCCATGATACAGATTACATAGAAACAAATAACATAATCCTATACAAAACTAGCTAATAATCCATAGTTGCGGTATGTAAAACACCGCTTATCAAACTCCCCCATAATTAGACCTTGCTCGTCCCCGAGTAAGGTAAAAGAAACTTACTCTTTTACAATAATCACTCAAAGATCTCAGGAAGTATGAAAAAGAAAGAAACTACAAATCACTAACACGTTTAGTATACAAAATATGATGAGAAAGAAATCTATCAATTTGGTCCTCCATAGTGGTTAACATGCAAAAAATTTTGTCCTAATACACTCATTTTGCCTAGGCGCCTCGAAGGGTTTTTACCTAGCCACTCATTTCATTTTCAATCTCACCATTCCTTACCGCCCTCAAGTCCTTTTTTGCCAAGCCTAATGCAAGCCGAACTACCCGCTTATTGCATGGATTTTTCCATTCCAGGATTTTCATTTGCCTTTTTTCGTATTTTTGTGGCTTTTTCTGTTTTTAATTCCATGCAAAGTACAAACCAAATTAAATAAAACCGAAGGGAAATAACAAGGAAATGAAACTACTCTAGGATAAGCAATGAACTAATTTCCCTCCCCCATACTTGAAGTGCACAATGCCCTCAGTGTGTAAGACATAGAAAAATAATGAGGAAGAGAGAAAGAAGCTCACTGATCCGGGTCATCCCAGTTTGGATAGTCGGACCAACGAGCATGCATGTCGAGCCGTAAGTCATCCACCGACTGCTGCAGCCTCTCAACAGTTTGGTTTACCGTCTGAACCGACTGGTAGACAAACTCAATCCGCTCGAAAAGAAGCTGCTCCCAAGGTATGTCAACAGGAGCTGCAGATGATGAGCCTTCGCCCCATTGCCTCTGAGGCTGAAAACGAGGGGCAGGCTCCTGGAAGTCATCATCATCCTCATCATCAAGGTCAATTGGCTGCTGATCCGGCTGCTGAACCGGCTCCTGGATGTTGATCCCACCGCGAGCTCGTCATCGAGCAGCTGCACGAGGGGGAGCGGGTGTAGGGTTGATCCTGAAAGTATGTGCTGGCCCATAAGCAAAGTTCTCTGTGAGAGCAATCTCGAGAGGACCGAGCCAAACACACATACACTCGTCCGCATTGACTGTAACCGACTTGAGCCACCGAAGTCGAGTCTGCAGAAATGTGGCATCCAGCAAATAGGGACCCATTGAGGGGTCCGGACTACCTACGCAGTCAAGAGTCTCCCAGTCGGGGACGACAGCCTCTAAGATGAGGGTGATCATGCCACCCAAAGCAATCTGACCCCTTGGTTTCGAGCGGGCTGTCTTGCAGGAGTGAACAAATAGTGAGAGCCAATCCAGAATTACCTGACATTCCGGCATAAGAGCATATAGATACTTCAGCTGGTAGGCAGATACCTTGTTCACCTCAGAAAGCCCAAAGAAGGCCATAGATAGGGCCCATTGTGTCAGGCGGAGACATGGATGGGACATCTTAGCATTATAATCATTACCATGGGTGTCCCGAACTTGTCCCGTCCATGTGTACCAGACCTGTGTAGGGCTGTCACCAACTGTAGTGTCATAATCTGCAGAGGGAACCTGAGAGATTCCCAAGATGTGGCGCAGTTGTTCAGCCTGAACCGTAAAGGATCGTCCATTGTAAATGAACTGGATGGCTGAGATGAAGGTGGTCTCAGAGACGGTCTTGGACTTGAGGCTCGCCAGAAACTGATATGTAGCCTCGGCATGAGTGGGAGCTGACCTGAACAAGAAACCATGCAACCCTGCGTGCTCAAGCATGGCCTCAGTGCACGCAGTCATACCCAAATCATCGAGCGTACGTCGATGGAAAAATCTCGCGGCGACACACTGCTTAGCCCTTAAAAAGGCTAAGTTATCTTGAACCTGTTGTTGCCACAAATCATTTTTGTGGCCTCGAGACGTCCCTGCTGCAGCCATCAAAATGTCTACACAAACCGAATGCAACCACAAATCCGCAACACAACAAAGAGACCAAGCAGCAGCAGCACAATAGCAATAGCAATAGCCCTCCCCGAGGCGTAAGAAAATCAACAACGATGATTGTGGTTGTCGGAAAAGCTTACCGAAATCAGCAAAAATGGACGACATAGGTGACAGCCGCGGGTGCGGTTTTGGAGCCGCGGGTGCGGTTTTTGCGTTTTCTGATTTCTGGCGAGAAGGGAGACGCGGGCGCGGTTTCTGCGAGGCAGAGAACTTCTTGGCAGGGCGAGGCCGCGGGCGCGGGTTTGGAGCCGCGGGTGCGGTTTCGTCGAGGCAGAGAACTTCTCGGTAAGGCGAAGCTGCGGGCGCGGTTGGATTCCGGTGGTGGTCGCGGTGGACGGTGTTGTGGTGTGGAGGAGAGGGAAGGTGGGAGGATGTTGGTGTTGGGAAAGAGAAGTGGGTGGTGGGAGAATTTTGGTGTTGGGAAAGAGAAGTGGGAGGTGGAGAATGATGGAAGTGGGAGTTAGGGTTTTATGTGGTGGGAGGTAGAGGATGAAATCTGAGATGAAGAAGGGTAGAAGATGAAATCTGAGATGGAGAAGGGTAGAAGATGAACCGTCAATTCCTTTTTTTTTTTTTTTTTTTTTTTTTTTTCGATAAACGAAAAAGAAAAACCGTCAATTCCTTTAGTAGCAAACGACCATCGTCTTCTCGTCTTGAATTCCTAGAAAATAGAAAAAAAAACAATTAAAAAGAAAATGAAATTAAAGGGAAAAGAAGAATACCCTGGGTTGCCTCCCAAGCAGCGCCTTGGTTAGAGTCGTGGCTCGACTTGGTTTCCCGTCTTCAATTTTCAAAAGTTGGCTCTTCTAGAGCCATTTCATCTAAAGACACTTTGGTGAATCCCTCATGGTAAGGTTTTAACCTTTGACCATTCACCTTGAAGACGTTGTGGTTGTCCTTGTCAAACAACTCCACGGCGCCATGAGGAAAGACGCGAGCAACAACATACGGGCCATTTCACCGGGATCGCAACTTACCCGGAAAAAGTTGAAGACGAGATTGGTAGAGCAAGACCTTGTCTCCCACCTTGAAATCTTTCCTCAAGATGTTCTTGTCGTGCTAAGCCTTCGTCTTTTCCTTGTAGATCACCGCATTCTCATACGCATCCCGGCGTATCTCTTCAAGCTCTTGGATTTGCAACTTCCTAAAGTCGTCTACCTCATCCAACTCCATGTTGCATTTTTGCACCGCCCACCATGCCTTGTGCTCTAACTCCACCGGAAGGTGACAAGCCTTCCCAAACACAAGTCGATATGGAGACATTCCTATTGGAGTTTTGTAGGCGGTCCTATACGCCCAAAGTGCATCATCCAACCTTAGACTCCAATCCTTCCGATTAGGAGCCACCGTCTTTTCCAGAATCCCCTTGATTTGCCTATTGGACACCTCAGCTTGTCCATTGGATTGGGGGTGATAAGCAGTTGAGACTTGTTGAGTGACATGGTACTTCTTTAAAAGTGCACTCACCGTCTTGTTGCAAAAGTGAGTACCTTGGTCACTTATAAGAGCCTTTGGAATCCCAAAACGAGAAAAGATATTCTCCTTCAAGAAACCTGCTACCACTCGGGAATCATCAGTTCTGGTGGCCTTCGCTTCCACCCATTTGGAAACGTAGTCCACCGCAAGTAAAATGTATAAATTCCCAAACGAACTAGGAAAGGGTCCCATGAAATCAATACCCCAAACATCAAAACTCTCACAAAAGACTAATGGTGTTTGTGGCATCTCATTTCGTTTAGAAATTTTCCCGACCCTTTGGCATCGGTCGCAAGCTTTGCAAAAGGCAAACGCATCCCGAAAGATGTGTGGCCAATAGAAGCCGGCGTCCAATA
Source organism: Oxyria digyna (assembly GCA_029168935.1). Lineage (NCBI taxonomy): Eukaryota > Viridiplantae > Streptophyta > Magnoliopsida > Caryophyllales > Polygonaceae > Oxyria > Oxyria digyna. Next base: position 9,562,825 of record JAPVLV010000010.1, on the reverse strand, counting down.
CCTTCCTAGCCGTTTTGTTAGCCCCAAAATGCCCCCCACATGGATGAGAATGACAAAAAATTAGGACAGACTGTACCTCGTTATCCGGGAGGCATCGTCGGATTACCTTGTCAACACAATGTCTCCAAAGGTAGGGGTCATCCCAAACGTAGAAACGTGATTCCTGCTTGATCCTATCTTTTTGAGCTTTGGTGTAGTTTGGCGGGAATTCTTCGCGAACCAGGTAGTTCACGATGTCGGCAAACCATGGTTTGAAAGACCGGAGGGCGAAAAGCTTGTATTCGGGGTCAATTTCTGCATACTCTGCTGTCAGAAAACCGCGATCGCGGTTATCGAGACGCGGTCGCGGTTCTCCTTGAATTGAGAATTCTGGCAAACACAAACCGCGGGCGCGGTTTCCGAGCCGCGGGCGCGGTTCGCCTTTTTCCGAGAATATTTGAGAGCACAAACCGCGGGTGCGGTTTTCGGGCCGCGGGTGCGGCTTGTTCTCAGCAGAAGCATAATCTACAGAATAAATTTGATACAAGTTTTCGTCCGGGAACGTACCTTGAATTTGAACCTGTAATTTACCGTCCTCTTGCACAATCCGGCTCAAATGATCAGCTACGGAGTTTTCGACTCCCTTCTTGTCCCGGATTTCCACATTGAACTCGCTTAAGAGAAAAACCCATCGAATGAGTCTTGGCTTTGATTCCTTCTTCGTCATGAGATAACGAAGAGCAGCGTGGTCCGTGTGGATAATCACCTTCGTGCCCAAAAGATATTGCCGAAATTTTTGAAGGGCAACCACCACGGCTAGCAACTCCTTTTCCGTGGTGGAGTAATTCCTCTGAGCTCCGTTCAAAGTCGTGGAAGCATAGTAGATGACGTGCATTGCTCTTCCGACTTTTTGACCAAGAACGGCTCCCACCGCGTGATCACTAGCATCACACATGATCTCAAAGGGTAAAGACCAATTGGGTACTTGGATGATTGGTGCTTCGGTGAGGTGGGCTTTCAGAGTGTCGAACGCCTTCTTGCACACAATCGACATGTCAAAAGTAGCTTCCTTTTTCAAAAGCTCACATAGGGGCGTGGAGATCTTAGAGAAGTCCTTGATAAACCTGCGATAAAAACCTGCATGGCCTAGGAAAGAACGCACTTCACGCACATTAGTAGGATAAGGCAACGATTGAATGACGCCAATCTTTGCCTTATCGACCTCAATACCCCTAGCTGAAATTATGTGCCCCAATACTATCCATTGTTCAACCATAAAATGACACTTTTCAGAATTCAATACTAGATTAGTATCTACACATCTTTTAAGCACGAGTGACAAATGATTTAAACATGCATCAAAGCTATCCCCATGTACCGTAAAATCATCCATAAAAACTTCTATGAAATGTTCAATGTATTCCGAGAAGATACTTACCATACATCGTTGAAAGGTCCCGGGCGCGTTACATAATCCATAAGGCATCCTACGATATGCAAAAGTGCCAAAGGGACATGTAAACGTCGTCTTCTCTTGATCTTCGGGTGCAATAGCCACCTGAAAATACCCTGAATACCCATCTAGAAAGCAATAATACGGACGACCGACAAGTCGTTCAAGCATTTGATCAATAAAAGGGAGGGGGAAATGATCTTTTCGGGTTACCGCGTTCAGCTTGCGGTAGTCAATGCATACTCTCCAACCCGTTTGAGCTCGGGTAGGAACCATCTCACCTTGTTGATTCTCTACCAATGTTATGCCCCCCTTCTTAGGGACACATTGAGTTGGACTCACCCATTGTCTATCCGAAATGGGGTAGATCATGTCAGCTTGAAGAAGTTTCAGCACCTCCTTCTTGACCACCTCCATCATAGGTGGGTTTAACCTTCTTTGGGGTTGCCTAGAGGGTTTAGCACCTTTCTCAAGAAGGATCCTGTGCATACAGGTGGAAGGGCTAATTCCCTTGATGTCAGCAATGGTCCACCCAAGAGCGGTAATGTGTTCTTTCAACACCATCACCAACCTTCTCTCTTGTTCACCTGTCAACTTGCTCGAAATGATTACCGGGAGGGTATCATTTTCCCCAAGAAAAGCATACTTCAAGTGCTCGGGTAATTGCTTGAGCTCTACAACCGGTGCCTGCACAATAGAAGGAAGAAGCTTTTCGCTCTCCAAAGTTAGTAGCATGGGCCGACCGGCCAAAATTCTACCCGAAGCGTCTAGACGAGCTAGAACACTTTGAATCTCAGGTGGAAGAGACAAATCAAGTGTTGGTGAGTGAACGATGCTGTGTTCTAATACACTTTGTAATTCATCTAAGCCAAAGATATTGAAAACATCTTGGACTATAGGATCAATTACATCGATTGAACAAATAGACGCAGCATCTTCGACGTGGTGTTTCATAGCATCAAAAATGTTAAATTGAACCATTTTCCCATCGAACTCTAAAGTAAGAGATCCACTAGCCAAATCAATCTTTGTGTTAGCGGTTCACATGAAGGGCCTCCCAAGCAAAATAGGAGCAGCTTGCCCATCATGTTCCATGTCTAACACAAAGAAATCAGCGGGAAAGAACAAATTATCCACCATAACCAAAACGTTTTCAACTACACCTTTAGGATACACGGTGGACCTATCGGCTAGTTGAATAACAATTCCGGTTTCATGAAGTGGACCTAACCCAAGAATCTTATAGAGAGAGTAAGGCAACACATTTATCGATGCACCCAAATCGAGCATGGCTCGTTCAAAATGTGTGTCACCTATACGGCAAGGTATGCTGACCATGCCCGGATCGCTGCACTTCTTAGGCATTGGCCTTTGAAATATAGCGGAGACACGCTCGCTTACCGTCACCTTTTGTTGCCCTTTCAACTTTTGATTCCTCTTGATTGTGCAAAGTTCTTTTAAAAACTTTGCATATCGAGGAATGCTTTTGATTAACTTGAGCAAGGGAATGTTTACCTCACATTTGCTGAACGTCTCAAATAACTCCTTGTCGTTTTCCGGCCTTTTGGTGTTCCTAAGGGCATCGGGAAACGGGGCAGGAGGCTTGGTGGAGTCGAGAGGTGGAAAGTTGGGGCGAACGTAGTTGTCCTGTCTCAACTGGAAATCCCCCCGATCCTCCACTTCGAGTTCAGCATTTTGTGAAGGAAATTCCGAAACATTTGCCTCAGTAGAGGAGCCGCGGGCGCGGTTTTCAACCCGCGGGCGCGGCTCTCGGCTGTCCTCAGAATTCAACTTTTCTACAGAAGCCTCAACAAGGTTTTTGGTTTCCCCTAACATCTTACCACTTCTTGTTGTTACTGCACTTACATTTCTGGTTGGATTCACCACCGTTTGGGACGGTAGAGAATTGGAATTTTGTTGTGCAATGGTGGTTACAGCTTCATCCAACTGCCCAATTTGCTTCTCCATGTTCTTGATGCTCGACTCGGTCGTTTGAACATGAGTTGTGAAGTGTTGAGTCAAGGATCTCAGCAGCTCCGCAATAGATGGTCCAGCATTGGGTCGAAGGCCTTGAGCTTGTTGTTGGGGCTCATTTGGATCACGCCACCGAAAATTGGGATGATCTCTATACCTCGGGTTGTAGTTGTTTTGTTGATCACCACGAGGTCGTGGGGGTCCATACCCACCAGCAGCAACATTGACTTCAGCAACGTCTTCACCTTCAAGCTCAGGGCATTTATCTGTAAAATGAGAAGGGTCAGCACAAATACCACATACCTTTACTTGTTGTTGTTGTCCTTTTTGCAACTGAGAGACCATCTTTTTCAACTCTACAAGCTCAGCTACAAGAGCGGGATCCCCTGAACTTGCTGCGTGCACTCCCTTGTTGGTGTATATCCTACCAAAACTCCTTGTGCTCTCATCCATATCTTGCAATTTCTCCATGGCATCCTCCGGCGTCATGTTGAGAATATTCCCACCACACGCAGCATCAACCATCCTCCTTTCTTGGTTAAGGAGACCATTGCAAATGTAAAGCACTAGATCCTCGGTATCATACCCATGAAAAGGGCACGAAGCACAAAACCCCTTGAAGCGTTCAAGGTAGTCATAGAGAATTTCGTCTTCACTTTGCTCGACATGGGCTATCTCCTTCTTGAGAGCATTTGCCTTTTTCACCGGAAAATACTTGTTCAAGAACACCTTGTGCAACTTTTCCCAATTATCAACCGAACCGGTTGGCAAATGGTAATACCAAGAACGAGCACCATCCTTCAAAGTGAACCCGAAGGCTCTCATCTTGATCTGCTCTTCCGTGACGTTTGGCGGTTTGGTCGTCATGCAAATGTCATGAAATTGGTTCAAATGCATGATCGGATCCTCACCAGCCAAACCATGGAAACTTGGGAGCAAATTGATCACCCCCGACTTGAGCTCGAAAGTCACCCCATGAGCAAGGGGTGGAATAACCACAGCTTGAGGTTGTTGTGTCAGGTTTGGTGTTTGCCGCTCTCTCAAAGTGCGAGTAACACCACCTCCTGGTAGCCTTGTCTCAATTAGCTCCCGTTGAGCGTTAACGACCAACTACATGTCAGCCAATTGACGCTGCACTTCAGCAAGAGCTTCTCGATCGGCCATTTCTACTGTCTCAGTCCCGACTCTGTTCTCTCTTCGATTCCGATGAAAAATTCTCTCGATCTCTGAATCAAGAATAGAAAGAGGCTGATTAGTAGAACGAGTGTTGACCATTCACTAGTCAACACTAAAGTTAATCAAAATAAGAACTTAAAAATAAGAAAATTTGATTCCCCGGCAACGGCGCCAAATTTGACGAGGCAAATTTGTCGTGTGCCAAGTCAAGTAATCCTAACATGCAAACTGAGTAATATAGTGCGCAAGCAAGGGTCGAATCCCAAGAGAATCAGTTTATCAAATTCTTAAGTTATCACAATGACTAACCAATAAACGTAACCAAAAGGTTTTTTTTTTATGGTTTTGATACGAAGTATCGAATGTCAACTTGGTTATAACAATATTAAGCGAAGTGTTCCACTTAGCGATTATCCACAATTAGATTAACAAGTTGATCTTAGAATCCTTTTCATCCCTATGTCAAGTTCTCAAGTGATCGTTCTAATTCCTGTTCTTGAATAGTTATTAGTCCAACTAGTCCTAACAACCCTTACTCGATTATAACTTTGAAACTATCAAAGTTCAATAACAAAGTAGCAATGCATTCAGGAATAGATAGATACATGCAATATCATGGACAACTAGTTGGATACTCGACATGTACTCAATTCTCTTCTCTAATAACAATGACAACTAGTTCATGCAAATAGATTGTGCTACACAACAAGTATGATAATTCAACTAGAAGTATCAAACTCTAGCAATATGAATAAGATAAAACTAACTTTGGTGATCAATCTAAAGTAGTAAATCTAGTTCATGGACAATACAAACAAGAGAGTTGAGACAATCAAAGAGTAGACAAAGGGAAAGGATAAACTCACAACTTGTTGAATCCAAAAGCTTCAAACGCCAAGTGAAACAAAGAACTTTAGCAACTCATAAGTTTGTGAAAAACTCTCCAAAAACTTAAGTAAAACAAAAGGTCCCATGATCAAGGATGATCATCCACAACCTAAATAGTCATCAGCTAATGTAACAGCCAAATTAAGGTGATAAAAACGTATGGAAAGTTACAGAATTGAACACAAATTACTTCAAATGGCAAAGACATTAATTTGATTCTTCTGTCGAGGAACCGCACCCGCGGGTTGAGAGTCGCGGGCGCGGTTTTGGTTTCTCCAGATTTTCAGGATGGTAGAGGGCCGCGGGCGCGGTTTGGGACCCGCGGGCGCGGCTTGTGCTTTCTCGGATCCTTGGCTGAGGGTGAAACCCGCGGGTGTGATAGCATGCATTTAGACTAGTTTAGGCCACGTCTATTTCTGTCATTTTGATTTGTTTCGTTGATTTTTCCTTTAGTTTTATTTGGTTTTAGTAGTTTAGGAGTGTTCGGAGTCTACTCTTGCGCTTTTCTCATTTCAGGATCTTTTGGAGGCGTTTTTTTGGAGAATGGTGGCCTTGATATGAAGATGTTCGAGTAGAGGACACGTTGGAATGGCGCCAACGACAAGTGTGCGGATGATAAGAAGAAGGCAGGACCAAGGCCGAGTAAGGAGAGAGTCCGGGACTGGAGCCAAAGGAGGAAACCGTGCCAAACCCGGCCAAGACCCGGCCAAGTCTCACCCCGTGTCGTGGAAGGCAAGGCAGACTTCAACTGGGAGTAACCCGGCCATGACCCGACCGGGTTTGTGACCGGGTCAGCAAGCGAGTTGTCACCTGAGTGTAACCCGGCCATGACCCGACCGGGTTTGTGACCGGGTCAGCAAGCGAGTTGTCACCTGAGTGTAACCCGGCCATGACCCGGCCGAGTTTCTGGCCGGGTCGGGCCGCTGTTTCATTTCCGACTCATTTAATCCCCGAGCGTTTTGTCTTCTATTCGTATGGGGGTATAAAAGCCTTGTTAGAACTGCTATTCCATCATCTTGTAACTGCTTTAGACGTTTCAAAAACTCTCAAGAACCCTAGGGAAAACTTGGAGATTTTACTAGATTTGATTGTTGGAATTTCGTATCTCTTTGGAGAAGACAATTGGTATGTTGTTTCTTTCAATGAAATTGATTTCTCTTTCTCTCATGTCTAGCTAAATCCTCCTTTCTAAGGTTGGGTGAACCCAATGGTGATTTGATAGATTTTATTGGTAGTGTTTGGTTGTATGTATATGTAAATGTGAATTGATTCTATCCTAGGTTGCTTAATAACCTGATTGCTTTGTAATTGGGATTTCTAATTAGAATTTGATTTAAATGGATCCCTAGGATAGAACTTGTGGGTTAATTGCGTGACCATCGATTTAACCCCTTGTGGCACTTGACTATCGATTAGATCCTTGGATGAGTAGATTCCGCTGAGCACCATAAGTGGATGTTGTTTCCACTTGTCCATTGATCTATGTAGAGCTTAATGGATCTAAATTAGATTGGCTTGCGCGAAAGTGATTGCTAATCTCATTTAGGTACACACACTATTGTCTGACCATGAAGTAGTGTTGACATTAGATAGCGAGTCCTTCAATTTACATTTGCATTGAAATACAATCCAATATTGCTTAAAACCTATTGTATCACCATTGTGGGAAGCCTAACCTTGGAAGCCTTTTTCTTCCCTTGATTAATAGCCTTGTTTGCTTGATATTTGTTACCATTGAAACCAAACCGAATTACAACCTTTTCTTGTTTACGACTTAATCTATTAGTTGAATTGACAATTGGTACTACATAGTCCCAGAGTTCGACACCTTGGTACTACACCCGAACCCGTACACTTGCGGGGTAGGATTTGGACCTATCAAGTTTTTGGCGCCGTTGCCGGGGACTGTTGTTAGTATTGGTTGTTACACGCAACCGATAGATTAGGTCTCATTTTTGTTTTTGACTTTGCTTCCTTTGTCTTTGGTTTCAGATTTGTTCTCATTCATATGCGAAGAGCCTTGAGCGACGGTGAACTACAACACGATCCCGAACCCGAGCGTGCTTTTCACAGACGAAGAAGAGAGCAAAGAGAAGCAAGGACCCGAGCAATGGATGAGGCTGCACGATTGCAACAGCAACAACGAGAGTTGCTGCAACAACAGCAACTACTGAATCAGCAGCAGGAGATGCAACAGTTGTTGAATGCGCCTCCGCCTATGACATTGGGTGACTATGTGCTGCCACGTCACCAAGGACCCACATCTGGTGTGGTCCGACCTCCAGTTGATGCAAGGAACTTTGAGCTGAAGCCGTCTTTGATAAATATGGTTCAGCAGAATCAGTTTGGAGGTCTACCATCTGAGAATCCTCACCTACATCTTAACACCTTTCTGGATCTTATGGACACGGTGAAGATTCATGATGTCTCTGATGACGCGCTTTATTTGCGCGCCTTCTCATTCTCTTTGAAAGACAGGGCTAAGGCTTGGTTCAAGGCTCTTCCTCAGGGCACTATCACGACATGGGATGAGTTGGCTAAGGCTTTCCTAACCAAGTACTTCCCCCCGAAGAAGACGGCTGAGATGAGGAATCAGATTAGTTCGTTCCAGATGAAGGATGGGGAGTCTCTCTATGAAGGTTGGGAGAGATTCATGGAGCTATTGTTGCTATGTCCTCACCATGGGCAAGATAAGTGGGTTTTGCTGCACACCTTCTACAACGCTATGGACAGCACTAATAGGATGCTCATTGATGCCTCATCTGGAGGTACTATCATGGATATGCATGTTGATGCGGCTTGGGATAAGATTGAGAGCATTGCCCAACACAATCACTACTATGATGCTCGATCGACTCCAAGCACTAAAAGGACAGCTGGTCTTTATGAGGTTGATAATGAGGTCTCTCAACAAGCTAGGATGGAGGCTATGGCTCATGAGATAAAGCAACTAAAGTTGAGTATGAATAAAGCTAAGCTGAAGAAAGAGGAGAGTCCTGCTCAGGTTGCTTCACAGGTGGTTTGCCAATTCTGTGGGGATGGTGATCACACCATAACAACTTGTCAATTATTTGCTGCACATGATGAGGCACAAGAGGGAGATGTGACCTATATGAACAACTTCAATCGGGGTCCTAGGAACGATCCATACTCCAACACCTATAACCCCGGTTGGAGGAATCACCCTAACTTCTCCTATGCCAACAACCAAGCTGCTCAGAGACCGCCTCCTGGTTTTCAACAAAGAGCTCCTCAACCCCAAGGCCAAGAGCGTGCCCAAATGTCTGAAGAGTCCAAGTTTGACTTGATCATGAAAGAGCTTCAGAACATCAACAAAGTATTGAAGAACCATGATAGCTTGCATGCTCAGTACGCTTTGAATGCTCCTAGGCCCCAAGGTCAACTTCCCGGTCAAACTGAGGCAAATCCAAAAGGGCAAATCAATGCTGTGTCCTTGAGGAGTGGTAAACAACTCGAAGATCCAAAGGTTGTGGATCTCAAGCAAAAGGGCAAAGCTGCTGAAGAGCCCGAAGAAGTTGTGGTCCAAGAGAAGGAGGCACCTTACGTCCCACCTCCACCATACAAGCCTCCTCTTCCCTTCCCCCAAAGGAAGGCTCAAGCTCAGTTGGATCAACAATATGGCAAGTTTGTAGAGGTGCTGAAAAAACTCTACATCAACATCCCCTTCACCGATGCTCTCAAGCAAATGCCATCTTATGTGAAGTTTTTGAAGGAGATCTTGTCCAACAAAAGGAAACTGGATGATTGCCAATCAGTTTCATTGAGTCAGGAGTGCAGTGCTCTAATTCAAAACAAGTTGCCTCCCAAGCTTGGAGATCCTGGTAGCTTCAACGTCCCCATGGTGATTGGTGATTGCACCTATGATGCTTTGTGTGATTTGGGGGCTAGTGTGAGCATCATCCCGCTCTCCATTTGCAAGGACTTGGACTTGGGAGAGCCGAGACCAGTGAGGATGACTTTGTATATGGCTGACAGGTCCGCGACTCGCCCCATAGGGATTTTGGAGGACATACCCATCCAGATAGGTAAGTTCTTCATTCCTGTGGACTTCATTGTTTTGGATATTGATGCTGACTCTCCTGTCCCTATTATCTTGGGAAGACCCTTCTTAGCTACTGCAGGTACACTAATTGATGTGAAACAGGGTATTCTTTCCTTTACTATTGGGGATGAGAGAATTGAGTTTAATTTGTCCAAGGCTATTAAGCGACCTTCTTTTGAGGATGATGTATCCAGGATTGATGTGTGTGCTCACGAAGGTCAAAAGTCCGTGATGTCTCTCATGATTGAGGACCCTTCGGAGCGTTACTTGATGGAGAGTGCGACCCAAGCTGAGAATCTGGAGCTACTGGCTGATGTGCTCTTTGATTTGGAGTCCACCGAGGAGATGCCCGAGGCCATTGTTGAAGCCCTTACAAGAGAAGATGTTCCTCCTAAGGAGGAGACCAAAGAGGCACCAAAGGTGGAGTTGAAATCACTTCCATCTAATTTGAGGTATGAGTTCCTTGGACCCGATTCTACTTATCCGGTGATTGTCAATGCTAGCTTGAGTGATTGTGAAATTGAAAAATTGTTGCATGAACTTAGGTTGCATAGAAAAGCCATTGGATATTCTATTGATGACTTGAAAGGAATTAGTCCCTCAATGTGCATGCATAGGATTTTGATGGAAGATGACCATAAACCATCCATTGAGCATCAAAGAAGACTTAATCCTATCATGAAAGAAGTAGTGAAAAAAGAAGTGCTGAAATTGTTAGACGCAGGCATTATTTATCCTATTTCTGATAGTGCATGGGTTAGTCCTGTTCATGTTGTGCCTAAGAAGGGTGGAATGACTGTGGTGAAAAATGACAAGAATGAATTGATCCCTACTAGGACAGTCACAGGGTGGAGAATGTGCATTGACTATAGAAAATTGAACAAGGCCACTAGAAAAGACCATTTTCCACTACCCTTCATAGATCAAATGCTAGAGAGGTTGGCCAAGCATTCACATTTTTGTTATTTGGATGGTTATAGTGGATTCTTTCAAATCCCTATTCATCCGGATGACCAAGAAAAAACCACTTTCACATGCCCCTATGGCACATTTGCCTATAGGAGAATGCCATTTGGTTTGTGTAATGCTCCGGGCACCTTTCAAAGATGCATGATGGCTATTTTTTCTGATTTGATTGAGGATATCATGGAGGTTTTTATGGATGATTTCTCCGTATATGGTACTTCTTTTGATGCTTGCTTGTCTAACTTGTCTCGAGTTTTACAGCGGTGTGAGGAAGTAAACCTTGTATTGAATTGGGAAAAGTGTCATTTCATGGTAAGTGAAGGTATTGTGCTAGGGCATTTGGTTTCTAACCGTGGGATTGAGGTTGACAGGGCCAAGATTGAGATCATAGAGAAGATGCCGCCTCCAACCTCGGTCAAGGGCATTAGAAGTTTTCTAGGACATGCCGGGTTCTATAGGAGGTTCATTCAGGATTTTTCAAAAATCTCCAAAGCTCTTACTAACTTGCTCTTGAAGGATGCCCCCTTTGAATTTTCGAAGGAGTGTCTGGATGCTTTTTGCAGGTTAAAGGAGGCCTTGATTTCAGCACCAATTATACAACCTCCTGATTGGGACCTCCCATTTGAGCTTATGTGTGATGCTAGCGACTACGCTGTAGGGGCTGTTCTGGGGCAAAGGAAGGACAAGAAGCTACATGCAATCTATTATGCTAGTAAAACTCTTGATGATGCCCAAGTGAATTATGCCACGACTGAGAAAGAGTTGCTTGCTATTGTCTTTGCATTTGAGAAGTTCAGGTCTTATTTGGTGGGAGCCAAAGTCATTGTCTATACTGATCATGCTGCAATCAGGTATCTCTTGAGTAAGAAGGAGGCCAAGCCTAGACTGATCCGATGGATCCTTCTTCTTCAAGAGTTTGACATGGAGATTAGAGACAAAAAGGGCACCGAGAATTTGGTTGCTGATCATTTATCTAGGTTGACTCAAGAGCAGTTGGAGTGCACAAAAGATGAGCCACCTATTGATGATTCGTTCCCGGATGATCACCTTTTTAGGATTGCTAATGAAGTCTTGACTCTTGCAAATTCAAGAATGCCATGGTATGCCGATTTTGTCAACTACTTGGTTTGCAACGAGTTACCTCCCAATCTCTCATTCCAACAGAAGAAGAAATTCTTGTCTGATGTTCGGCATTATTTTTGGGATGAACCATTGCTTTTCAAGAGGTGTGCTGATGGGGTAATTAGAAGATGTGTTCCTGAGGAGGAGGTAGAGAGTGTCATCACTCATTGTCATTCTCTACCATGTGGAGGACATGTTGGGTCCTCAAAGACCACCACCAAGATATTGAGTTCCACCCTCTATTGGCCTTCTATGTTCAAGGATGTGCACCGTTTCATTGCTTCATGTGATGCATGTCAACGTACGGGGAACATCTCAAGGAGGAACGAAATGCCTCTTAACAACATTCAGGAGGTTGAGATCTTTGATGTATGGGGAATAGATTTCATGGGACCTTTTCCGCCGTCATGCTCTAACAAGTATATTCTTGTGGCGGTGGATTATGTGTCCAAGTGGGTGGAAGCCATTGCCTCACCGACTAATGATTCAAGAGTGGTGTCTAAGTTCTTTAACAAGGTGATCTTTCCAAGGTTTGGGACTCCAAGAGTTGTGATAAGTGATGGAGGATCCCACTTTATTGAGAAGAAGTTTGAGGCTTTGCTGAAGAAGTATGGGGTTACGCATCGGGTTGCAACTCCATATCATCCTCAAACTAGTGGTCAAGTTGAGGTCTCTAACCGGGAGATCAAGGCTATCTTAGAGAAGACCGTGTCCCGATCCCGGAAAGATTGGGCGATGAAGCTTGATGACGCTCTTTGGGCTTATAGGACAGCATTCAAGACTCCCATTGGCACAACTCCTTACCGACTGATTTATGGGAAGTCTTGTCATCTACCGGTGGAACTTGAACACAAAGCGTATTGGGCAATCAAATTGTTCAATTACGACATGAAGGAAGCCGGTGAGAAAAGGATGCTGCAATTACAAGAGCTTGAGGAGTTGAGGTTAGATGCTTATGAGAATGCCCGGATTTATAAGGAGAGAACTAAGAGGTGGCATGACAAGCACATTCTCCCTAGAGAATTTCATGAAGGCGATCTCGTCTTGTTATACAATTCTAGGTTGAGACTTTTTCCGGGAAAGCTGAAATCCCGATGGTATGGTCCGTTCCAAGTACGGAAGGTGTACCCTCACGGTGCAATTGAGATATGGAGTGAAGAAACGGGACAATTCAAGGTGAACGGGCAGCGGCTCAAGAAGTACATCGCGGGTGCCCCAATCAAGATGACCGTTTCCGTCCTCTATCTCGATCCGGTTCCTTGAAAGACGATGGAAGGTCAAGCTAATGACCGTAAACAAGCGCTGGGTGGGAGGCAACCCATCAGGTACGTTTTCTATCTTTCTCTCAAAAATAAAAAAAATAAAAAAATAAAAATAAAAAAAATAAAAAAAATAAAAAAATAAAATAAAAGGGGATCGACCATGCTTAACTGAGCGTAACTCGGTCATCACCCGACCGGGTTTCTGACCGAGTTTCTCTCAGTTGGTCGAAGGAGAAGCGCGTAACTCGGTCATCACCCGACCGGGTTTCTGACCGAGTTTCTCTCAGTTGGTCGAAGGAGAAGTGCGCCATCTTAACTGAGCGAAACCCGGTCATCACCCGACCGGGTTTCTGACCGAGTTTCTCTCAGTTGGTCGAAGGAGAAGCGCGAAACTCGGTCATCACCCGCCCGGGTTTCTGACTGAGTTTCTCTCAGTTGGTCGAAGGAGAAACATACGCCATCTTAACTGGGCGAAACCTGGTCATCACCCGACCGGGTTTCTGGCCGGGTTTCGAGCAGCTATTTTTGTTTAACCCCTAACCCGACCGGGTCTTTCCAAATACCCTTCTCTCTCCTTCCTCTTTCTCTTCTCCCTCTCTCGCCGCACCAGCCCCCGAGCTTCTCACCTTCTCCTCTCCCGACCGGACCGAGCGTCTCGACCACCGGAACATCCGAGCACCACCACCATCGGCACCACCTTCCTTCATTTTCCCCCTTTCTCCCATTCCTAAGAAATCAAGGTATAATTTCTAAGCCCTAGATCTAGTTTGGATTATTGGATTTTGGGTGTTTGTAAGTTCGAATTCTTGATTTGGATGATTGATTGTTTGAATTGGGTGGATTTTTGGGAGTAAATTTTGGATCTTGATGATTACTTTGAAATATTAGGCTCATTTCCAGATTTCTTAATTTGGGGGTGGATTTGGGTTAAATTGATGATGCTTGGTGGTTTGCTTGAATTTTTGTGATGTGCTAGTGGTTTGTTCTTACTCGTGTAAATTTTGTTCGTTGATGACTCGTGTGAATCTTATGCTATAATTGTTGTTCGTTCTTGCTAGAACGACATATATGTTATTTGGGATTCAAATTGCTTGCCCCCTTGTGCTGATATTATTGGTCATTCTTGCCGGAATGACGATTATGTGGGTATGCATTACCTTGGTTTGGCTTGTTTTGTTGTGTGTCTAGGAATACTGGAAAACAGGAAAATGTCAGCATCCAAGCGACCAAGGCAGACCGGTAGCTCTTCTAGGCCCCGCGCTAACCCTCCGAGGGATGCGGATAATGCCAACGCGTTGGGGATTACCTTCTCTTCTAATGCTCATCGCCTGCGGTTCCGAAAAATTAAGGATCGCTCGATTATGCCAACGCGGCACTTGGACTTTGGGATGCTCGCCACCTTGGGGATTGATGCGGACATTGAGTGGCTGGCTGCACGTCTGGGATGGCAGACCTTCATTCACTTCGAGCAGCCCACCTACCGGCACCTCACGCTGGAGTTCCTTAGCACTTTGGAATGTCAGCTCATACAAGGCGAGCACCGCAGTGTGGGACTGTGCACCTTCCGTCTAGGGAACGCCAACCGCGAGCTCACCTTGGCTGACGTGAGCGCCATCTTCGGCTTCCCAATAGCTAGAGTGGATGCTCCTCGAGTGGATACCAGGGCTCATTTCTGTTCCTACCCAGACTTTTGGAGGGAGATTGCGGCAAATCATCATTATGACCCTGCGAAGACCAAGGCCTCCTGGATCACTAACCCGGCTATCCGCCTCTTTCACCGCTTCATGGCCCATACAATATTTGGCCGCGGTGGTGGAGCTGAGAACAGCGCCTCCAAGAAAGAGGTCCTTGTCCTTTGCGCCGCACTGCACAACGAGGAGATCAACTCCGCTGCCTTCCTGATGGGTCATTTACAATTGGTGAGCCATAAGGTCAGCGGGACTATTACCATCGGCGGCTTGGTGACTGCTTTTGCGAAGCATTTTGGCATTCCTTTGGCGGGTCGCCGCGATTACCAGTCCTCATGCGCCATTGATTTTCCTACGCTCATCAAAATGGGGGTGGTGTTCCAGCGCGGTACTTCCTGGTGTTGGGTGCTTCCTACTGCTGAGGCTTCCAGAGGCTGCCGGCTCCTCCGTCTCCCCAATCCCGAGCGCACTTCGCTCCAGCAGCAGGCCAATTGGAATGTGCGTCCTCTGCCCTCGGATCCCTACCCTTCCAGCGGCAAGCAAGCTAGAGGCGCCCCCATGGATGACGAAGAAGACGAGGATGATGATGATGATGCCAATGAGAGCGGTCCCGCAGCTGGTAGTTCACAGGGGCATGATTCGCGCCTCTATTCTATGCTAGAGAGTATGCAGCAAGACATGGCGGTTGGGTTTTCCGCAGTGCACGCACGGATGGACCATATGCACGCCGACATCAACACGCGCTTTGATCAACTGCGTGCTGATTTCCAGAATTGGCGTTTCCCAGGTTCTCCACCTCCACAAGAGTAGACTCCTCTTCACCCCTTGCATCATAGTAGAATAATTGTGAGTACTCCCTTTTCCTTACGCTTCATTTTCTACATTGGGGACAATGTAGGGTTCCAGCTTGGGGGTGGGGTGTATTTTCAATTTTGCATTGCATATAGTTCGCTTGATTAGTTGCATTTGAATTTTTAGTTGCAAATTTTTCCCTGCTCGGTCCTTTGTGAGTTCTCATAACAGTATACGCACCATGACTCCTCTTAATATGCTTTGGTTGTTAATATTGCAATTGCATTATGAGCATGATATGATTGATCAAACTTATGACAATGACTTGAGCATGTGGACTTTGATTAAGATGTGTTAGGACTGAAACTCTAGACAAAATGTCCCGGTGAGGTTGTTGGCCTTTCTAGGACTACATTCATAAGTCCTCTTATTTTCTTATGTGATCTCTCTTTGCTTGCTATCTCTAGAACTTGCTTCTGTACCTATTTGAGACTGCATATAGGACTAAAAATGCATTACATCTTGATCGAGACATTGATTTTGTTAGCCCTTTTTAATCCTTGGCCACCCTATTATTATTATTTCCCTCTTTTGAAGCCACTATGAGCCTATAGCCTATTTTATTTGTAAGCTCCACAAAAGCAATCCTAGCCTATTATATATCCTACCTATCCAGGGGTTTGAACTTCTATTTGCTTTGTGTGGATGTGAGACAAGCTTGGGGGAGTTGTATAAATGTTGGGTGATCATTGGAAATCATTTGTAAGGGTCTATACCATTCAGTTTATGATAATTTACTTCCTTCTTCTTCATTCAAAAAAAATAAAAATAAAAAGAAAAAAATAAAAATAAAAAAACCAGAAAAAAATCTGGATAAAAAAAAAAAGAAAAAGAAAAAGAGAGTGAAGGAGAAAAGAAGCGCATAAGAAAAAGAATGGTAAATCATTTATTTGGGGTGTAATTTCTGAGCTTATTGTAATATCATATTATGGTTGGTGTTGGTTTGAGAAGTCTATTCCCCTGGATTTAGCACCACATGGCCAAATATATATCCATGCCTATTTAAAATCCCTTGGCCCCATTACAACCCTATTATATGTCTCGTGATTGTGTTTTGCATTGTCCTAGTAGTGGAGATTAGATATTGTTGCAAGCTTATGGTAGATAGCATTCAAAGTAGAGTGTTGAGCGACGTATATAAACCTAAACACATGAGTGTGAGTGACATTAAAATTATCTTGTGAGGTCTAGAGTTGAGGAACTAATTTCATCTTGTCATTGATTGAGAAGCATGCTAGGACGGAAGTTGTCATTTGTTTGGCCTTTCATGGTCATTGTTCATATGTCTTTTGGATAGAAACAGCTATTGCATATTTTGTGTACTCATTGTCGTGCACTTGCTTGGGGACAATCAAGGTTCAAGCTTGGGGGAATTTGATAGCATGCATTTAGACTAGTTTAGGCCACGTCTATTTCTGTCATTTTGATTTGTTTCGTTGATTTTTCCTTTAGTTTTATTTGGTTTTAGTAGTTTAGGAGTGTTCGGAGTCTACTCTTGCGCTTTTCTCATTTCAGGATCTTTTGGAGGCGTTTTTTTGGAGAATGGTGGCCTTGATATGAAGATGTTCGAGTAGAGGACACGTTGGAATGGCGCCAACGACAAGTGTGCGGATGATAAGAAGAAGGCAGGACCAAGGCCGAGTAAGGAGAGAGTCCGGGACTGGAGCCAAAGGAGGAAACCGTGCCAAACCCGGCCAAGACCCGGCCAAGTCTCACCCCGTGTCGTGGAAGGCAAGGCAGACTTCAACTGGGAGTAACCCGGCCATGACCCGACCGGGTTTGTGACCGGGTCAGCAAGCGAGTTGTCACCTGAGTGTAACCCGGCCATGACCCGACCGGGTTTGTGACCGGGTCAGCAAGCGAGTTGTCACCTGAGTGTAACCCGGCCATGACCCGGCCGAGTTTCTGGCCGGGTCGGGCCGCTGTTTCATTTCCGACTCATTTAATCCCCGGGCGTTTTGTCTTCTATTCGTATGGGGGTATAAAAGCCTTGTTAGAACTGCTATTCCATCATCTTGTAACTGCTTTAGACGTTTCAAAAACTCTCAAGAACCCTAGGGAAAACTTGGAGATTTTACTAGATTTGATTGTTGGAATTTCGTATCTCTTTGGAGAAGACAATTGGTATGTTGTTTCTTTCAATGAAATTGATTTCTCTTTCTCTCATGTCTAGCTAAATCCTCCTTTCTAAGGTTGGGTGAACCCAATGGTGATTTGATAGATTTTATTGGTAGTGTTTGGTTGTATGTATATGTAAATGTGAATTGATTCTATCCTAGGTTGCTTAATAACCTGATTGCTTTGTAATTGGGATTTCTAATTAGAATTTGATTTAAATGGATCCCTAGGATAGAACTTGTGGGTTAATTGCGTGACCATCGATTTAACCCCTTGTGGCACTTGACTATCGATTAGATCCTTGGATGAGTAGATTCCGCTGAGCACCATAAGTGGATGTTGTTTCCACTTGTCCATTGATCTATGTAGAGCTTAATGGATCTAAATTAGATTGGCTTGCGCGAAAGTGATTGCTAATCTCATTTAGGTACACACACTATTGTCTGACCATGAAGTAGTGTTGACATTAGATAGCGAGTCCTTCAATTTACATTTGCATTGAAATACAATCCAATATTGCTTAAAACCTATTGTATCACCATTGTGGGAAGCCTAACCTTGGAAGCCTTTTTCTTCCCTTGATTAATAGCCTTGTTTGCTTGATATTTGTTACCATTGAAACCAAACCGAATTACAACCTTTTCTTGTTTACGACTTAATCTATTAGTTGAATTGACAATTGGTACTACATAGTCCCAGAGTTCGACACCTTGGTACTACACCCGAACCCGTACACTTGCGGGGTAGGATTTGGACCTATCAGGGTGCGGCTTGAGACCCGCGGGTGCGGCTGTGTTGTCTGAGGTAGTAGCTACTGATTTCTTAAGTCTTCATCTTCGTCTTCGTCTTCAGCAGCTTCTTCCTTATGCTTCAAGGCTTCCAATGCTTCGTATCATCTCTTGGAATCTCGTATGTAAATCTTCTCTCGAACAGCTCCATGATACAGATTACATAGAAACAAATAACATAATCCTATACAAAACTAGCTAATAATCCATAGTTGCGGTATGTAAAACACCGCTTATCAGTAGCTCACTCAAATCAACTTATAATGAGATGATTCTTATCAAAATAGAATGATTTAAACATCGAGAGTCAGAATTCAAGTGTCGATCACTTAATTTATCATAAGGGAGATGAATTGAACCAAATGAAGAAGGTTCACTTGGGTTTCTCCACATTTTCTCTCTTCCTTCTCAAGTTGCAATTGTCCAAATGATGAAAAGGGTAAAAGAATCCTCTTTCTCTCTCCAATTCAGTTATGCTATATTATATGGTACAATGGACCCCACTTTATCCTCTTCTAGGTTATGAGACTACGTTCTTAATAAGATCTCTTAATGGGCATATTTATATTCCTTCCATTTACCTTCGTAATCAACTAGGTCTGGCCTTTCGTCTCTTGGTCTCAACCTCAATAGGGCTCGCGATACCGACTCCAACATCCACCAATATATATGTTTGGGGTTCTATGACTATAAAAAGAGACTGATAGGTCCACTAACATCCGTTTGCCATTTGTTCAACTCACATATGAAGCGGGACATATCAACATCTTATATAAAAGTTTGAAACCATAGCGAGCTCAAATAAGCGGTTGTACACTTTCACCCTTATTAGTTTATAGAATTAGAAGTTTTTCATAAAATATGGAAGGAATATATCACATTAACCTCTTAAAAGTTTTTAATTGAGAAAATTAGTCTAAGTAGTTTATATTAAAGAGAACTATTTCATTGAGTTTCTCTATTACTCCCTTAGATTAGGATGTTAGTTTTTAAAATAGTTGTTTTTCTAATAAAAACATATACATAGTTCATTTACCCAATTCACCCTAAAATACTCCCTCCGTTTGATTATGTAAGTCGTTTCAAGCTCTTGTTCAAATTCATTAATATAGGTCGTTTAACATTTTTTATGATTTATTTTGGGTCAACTTTAATTGCTATCCATTAGGCTGTTGAAAAGAGTAAATAGGTTTACAAACACCATTTTTCAATAAGATTAAATTACTTTAAAATGAGCCTTCTTCTACGCTCTCTTTCTCTACTCAAACCCATATTTTCTTCTTCTTTCTCTTCTTTCTCTACTCAAACCCATATTTTCTTCTTCTTTCTCTTCTTTTTACTCAAGATTTTCTAACGATAATGGATGAGGAGGAGGATTTGTTACAGTTAGTAGTGCCAGATAGTGAAGATGAGTTAGATTTTCCGTTTGATCTTAGCAAACCCTATGTTGAGGCGCCTGAAGTTTATCACAGTGTGGAGAGTCAAGAGGTTGAAGAAGGCAACAAGGTTATCCAAATTCAAGAAGGGGATTACGAGAGAAAAACTGTAAGGAGTCAAGAAGGGAAAGGGGAAAACAAAATAGAAGATGAATCTGATACAAACAGACCATGCAACGAGGAAGAAGAGCATGAAGTAGAGGAGGAAGAAGAATCTGATTGTTCATATGCCCTAACATACAACAAGGAAGAGGTCAATTGTGTCAAAGAAGAGTTGGGTTTCTCACTGGATTTGAACAAACACTACTACGATGTTGGGAAACATTTTAAGAGCAAAAGGAGGTAAAGAGTGTTGATGCTTACCTTGAAGACATTTTTCCCCAATTCTTATTAGTAGCAATCTTTGAAATATGCACTGGAATGTTTATCCTATGATATAAATATAAAGTCTTTATTTAGCACACCCTAAAATTTTATTTAACACACCCATACATTCGTCACGAAGGAAGGTTCCAAGGACATCCGTCACGAAGGTATATATGACATACGTGACGAATCAATTTTTTTTTAAAAAAAAAACAGTGGGAATTACCTACTAATATGCATATATTTATAGAGGCTTACTATTTGGCACACCCGGATCTTCGTCACAAATGTATTAGAGACGATTTTTTCTTCGCGAAGAAAACCACCAGAGATTCGTCACGAAGAAACCGATGACTTCTGTCACGAAGGTTCCAAGGACATCCGTCACGAAGGTATATAGGACATACGTGACGAATCAAATTTTTTAAAAAGAAAAAATTCAGAATCTTGTATAGAATTTCAATACGAGTCCGTGCATATAAAATACGTCCAAAACGGACATCGTTTGCCCTTCTAAAAGCCCTAAACACAAAACAGTTGTTTTCGTTAAGTTCGTAATATTTAAACGTAATGCATAATTATACTTTATAAGTAATAAACTAGTGATATTAAATGATAATATATAATTATAGTATATAAATTTAATTTCGTGATTTTTAACTATAATTAATAATTATATTATACAAATACTAAATTTATATAAGTTTTTGCTTGTACGAACTTAACGCATGCGACTATTTTGTTTTGGAGGCTTTTGGAAGGGCAAACGATGTCCGTTTTGGACGTATTTTATATGCACGGACTCGTATTGAAATTCTCTACAAGATTTTGAATTTTTTTTTAAAAAATGATTTGTCAGTGCTATATACCTTCGTGACGGATGTCCTTTGAACCTTCGTGACAGAAGTCCTCAGTTTCTTCGTGATGAATATCTGGTGGTTTTTCTTCGCGAAGAAAATCGTCTCTAATACATTTGTGACGAAGATCCGGGTGTGCCAAATAAACTTTTAGGGTGTGCCAAATAGTAAGCCCCTTATATGCATATTAGTAGGTAATTCCCACTGTTTTGGTTTGTTGATGTAATCTTTGAACTAAATGTAGTGAAATCTTTGAATCATATTTTACTAGAATGATTTTGGAAATTTAGCATTGTTTCTTTAATTATCTGGGAAGTTGTTGGAAGAGTATGCAAGATCATTGAATTGGTTTTCATAAAATTGCAAGCTAATGTATGCTGACAAGGGTGTTCCTTAAATTTTCCTTAAAATTGCAAGCTAATCTGTGAATTGGTTTGTGATATCTTTTGAAATATCAGGAAATATGAGCTTGAATGAAGGGATGTGGTACATTAAATATGAAATCTATTCTAAGGAGTAGGAGCTTGGATTGGTTTAACATCAGGAAAGGTCATGTACATACATAAACATTATTTTAAGACAAACAATGTGAAACATAAATGCCCACTAATACAGCAGCAAGCTAAGTCAAAGTTATCTAGCATATCCATAAGTTGAGTACGGACCAACATGATAGATACAAGCAAAATCTTGAGTTACTCCTTATATGTAGATCACATTACCTTAAGATTAATATAGCAGCAGCTTGTAAATTCCAAGACCACATCAGCCAAAAAAATTCCAAGAAAACATCAGCAAAAGAAAAAACAGGAGCTTGTAATCAAAGCCTTCAATCAACTTAGATTCGAGACAAATTCTTGAGTTAGAATAGATTAAATTATTAACCTGGATCTTGCATTATAATAGATTGATATAGCAAAAATCTTGAGTTTAAAGCATCAACAACAATCTAAAGTTAGAATGGCATACAAACTGAAAAAAAAAAAACAGTAAATGGATTCAGCTAACAAAAGAAATCACTTGACATCAGTAGACAAGTCCCGAATCACATATCACAACTAAGCCAAGCTTGTAAATTCAGTTAACAAAAGAAACCACTTGACAGCAGTTACAAAATTCTACTTAAAAACAGGAGCTTGGTATGTTTGTTAACAACAGAAAACCACACTCCAAAGTGACATCAGTCATTTTGATTACAAAAAGCAAGACTAATATTCAGTGATGCAACAATTTGTTACCATATTTCAATTCTAGACGTAGCATCAACTATGCTAAAATATTCATAGCACCTTGCACAATGGAAGAGTCACAAGTTATCTGTTGTGGAAGGCAGTCATCTCTCTCTAATCCAGCTTTATTTATGTGTGGGATCTTATACTTGTTGGATCCTCCAACCTTCATGATCTCTCGCATACACAATTGTAGACTCAAAAACACACGGTTCCCTTTGCATGCAGGAAACTCATAGAAAGACTTCTGAACTGCATGTATAAGCTCCTCCACTGTCTTTGGACACTCTTTATGTTGTAAAGACTGAATTGCACTGAAAAATCCAAGATCTAGAACATTCATATCTGGTGAGTTTGTTGGTTGACATATTAGTTGGATGTCAAACCCATTTTGTGAAGCTGCAGATCGAAATTCTTCATCATTTGCACTAATATGCGTTCTTGCATTATCTTGTTGAATGAAGATGGTATTTCCCGAGTCCTCCGCAGGCCATTTAGCTTGAATTGCAGGTATAACCTTTTCAATCAAATACCGTATTACCGTCTCCTTCATCACCGACGTAGTTGGCTTAATCAACAAGGTGCCAGCTGGTCTTTTCTTACTTGATCTTTGAGCTGGTTCTCTTGTCATAAAAGAGAACAACCCAATTTTTCCCGAAAAAGTCTCAATCCCATTTTCGTCAAATCTTGGGCGAGCCATGTGATGAGGCTAAAGTCGTAGTGCCAAATCAAAGAAATAAACTCTAAACACTAACTAGAGTATAGTAAGTAAGTAGAGGTCGAACCCAAGGGAATCAAAACACCAATCGATATGCAGTCAAGCGAAATACCAACTAACGAACAAGTAACAAGTAACCAGGGGGGTTTTGATTGTATGAAACACAAAAATAACAAGTATCAAACAAAGGGCGTTTGGGTGAGAATATGATGAGAAGGGGTTTCACCTAGCAAGTATCCACACAACAGTCAATCAAGTTGATCATAGGTTTATCTCAAGTTCTATTCAATCCTAGGGAATGTTCCTATTCCAATCTTTAATATATCAGCAGGCCAACCGGTCCTGATAATACTTACTATTCAGCAATCAGGGAAACCTCTCAAGATTAGATGAAATAGCAGCAAAGGGCACAAGAATCATAAGGATGCATGCAATAACTTACAACCGTCAAGTATTAACATGCAATCAATTCTCTTTCATAAAAGCAATCAACTACCAGATCATGCAGATATGAATGCTACAATGACAAGGAATTCCACCGTATATTCCTAGTCTAGCAATAGAAAACTATCAATCAAACTAGGTGATCAAGCTAGCAAAACTAATAGAAATCAATAGATGAAGAACAAGAGAATTAATACAAACCCATAGGAAAAGAACAAGAGTTTAGAAATCTCACAACTTAATAACTGAAGGTTTCAACCGCTAAGTAAAACAATGGAGATTAGTTCCTGCTCATGGTTGCAGAACTAAATTGTCTGATGGAAAAGATGATAGAAAAGATGATAATAGAAAGAGAGAAACTAGAGTTCTTAAATAGAGACTAACCCTAGAAATATATGGTAAAAGAAATATCCTAAAACTAATTAAGGAAAATAAGGAAAGAGAAATAAAGAAATAAGGAAATAAAACAAACAATTCGGTGAAACTTGCTTCCTAATCCACGTACTGCTCTTCCACTTGGGCCCACCTTGCTTCTGATCCACGTACGGCCCACCTTGTAAATCAGCAGTAACTTCCCATGCTTCATGGCGATCGCCACCTCGTCTATGGCGATCGCGGTCGCTGATGTCTTCTCGAATGACTTCTGTTGAATGATGGCGATCGCCTGGATGGTAGTGGCGATCGCGGTTGACGTCGCAGAAGCTTCTTCATTCTTCAAGTCTTCAATCTTCTTTGGTTCTGATCTTCATTTCTTCACTTCTTAATAAATATCTCAGAACATAATAATGACTCGAAACACATATGATAATACTCCTAAACTAATGTAATAATCCCTAGTTACGCTATACAAAGTGCAGCGTATCACCATGGCAGCTAAGAACATCACCTTTCCAATAAAGTTTTTGCTTTGACATGTGCGTTGCGGCTCTTCTTCACTAGGATGCACGTAATAAACTGCGTTTTTTTGGGTCATATAGAACCACTTTTTATCAATATACACTGTATTGTACATACCGACAAACTTAGGATCTTGGGGGATGCTGTTTAGGTCAAACATATTAATGCAAAATTGTAATCGCGATCGCTTATTTTCTTCCCTTAGAAAAGGCTTGATGGCATTTGAATGACGTCGAAGCCTTCGCTCAAACGTTTATGTATTGTTGCAGGACAAACACCCAAAGAGATTGCAAGTGACCGTAGAGTTGTTCACTATGCAGAGGGATGTTACTAACTTGACTTAAGCCAATCTCGATTCTTTTTCGGCCACAATTCTTTGTTCTTCTATGCGAAATATCGACAAGGAGGTTCTCTGGAGTGTCTTTAGCTTGCCTCCAGATTCGCTGCATTGTTCTTAACGGTACTCCAAGCAAATCAGAAACCTCTTGGGTTGTAGAATCCCGTTTCAGTTTCCCATCAAGACTTCTCGCCAACAAAGCATTATAAACAGCCCATCTCTCCTAGTTTTTGAGGTTCCGACGTTTTCTGATAATTGTCCTAGGTTGCTGAAAACTTCCTATTGTGTATAAATGAATAATTCATGCATATAAATCAGGCACAAGTCACTAATATTCAGCATACCAGTATCAATTACCTGAGTTCGGAGGATCGATGTCTTCATTGCCTTCTTCTTCTTGAAGTTGATGTACATCTAACTCTAATAATGGAGCTTGATATTCTTGATTTGGATCAACATTCAAATCAATAATCAAGGTTTCTCTGAAAGATGATCGAACTAGCATAGGTATTTAACCCTCATCTATAAATGAAGTATTTTCTTCTTCGTCAATAGAGTCTTCTTCAAAATAGGATATATTGAGATCAAATAGTTTTTCATTTGGATTACTCATTGGTGTAGAGTCTCAAATGGTTACGTTAGGTTTTCCTCTGTTTGTGGAGTTGAGACTAAATGGTTTTCTTTTATTTTTCAACTACACTATCTTAAGTTAATGTAAATGGGTTTAAATTTATAATTGGCTCCAAAATTTCCCAGTAATCTAAAATTTTGAAATTTCAAGTTGGAGAGAGAAATATCAGGAGGAGTTGAAGAGTTTTGTTTGTTTTATATTATTATTCCACTAAAATAAATTGAAGGTGAAAAAAGGAAAATTACATTGGTAAATAACTATATATTTTCTTATATATCAAGACAAAACGAGAAGATTCTCTTCAACTGTGAATAATATACACTATTCGAAATGAGAAGAACAATATGGGACGGATGGAGTAGGTAATTACTTTAATTATTGAAGATGCATGAGGTTAACAAATTCCTTAATTTGTGTGTAAGGGCTTGAAACGATTTATATAATCAAACGGAACATAATTGCTTGTGCTATACTCACGTGAACATGAGCTCACTTATCAAGTACCGGAGTATATACTCATAAAAGGTGGAGTATAAACGAAAAAATGAAAGATAGGGAGATGAATTTGGAACAAAAATGTGAGTGTCAATTTTATCCATTGAATATTATCATCATCCACACTCCACGAGACTCATGAGGAATAAAAACAAAAGAAAAGAAAAGAAAAGAAAAGATTTTAACCCAAAAAAAAAACTCATAATAAAGAAAGAGGAAGAGACAAAAAGTGACGTGTATCCTGGTCATCTAGTTGATGGGTGATAGTGAGGAGCGACCACCTATTTGCAATCAAGTGAGATGTTGCGACGCGTGAACGTGAAGGATCTCTTTTTTTTCGAGCTGAAGCTTCGGTATGTGGGTTTGAGCTGGACTAGACTCAAATTTTCAATTCATTTAGGCAACTCACGCGGCTTGTATATATGGGCCGAACATGTCGGCCCTCCAGGACTTGAACTTCATATCGTACACGACCCTCATACTCTCACGGGGGCTTTATCTTGTGTCCAAGCTTCCAAAGTTAGAGGGTCGGTCGGGCTGGGAGGACTAACTCTCGTTCGGCCAGATCTACTTCCAGTGTATGTATATTATCAAGACATAAGCATATTCTATTCTTCCAATAAATAATATCAAGATCCGATCTACTGGTGATAATGAGGTAAGAGCATCTGCATTAATGTTATTTTGAGTAACAAACACTGTTTTAAAAAAGAATTTTTTTAAAACATGTCAAGATTTTTGATACTGCACCCCCACCATTCATCTTTTCCCTAATAAAAAATCAGTAATACTAAAATAACAACATTGATGAAGATAACAACACAATATTACATGAATGACAAAGAATTATTAAAAAATAAAAGTGTTACTTATCTTGAGTAACATGAATAAAAATGCTCTAATGTATTGACCGGGTGGGTGGCGGTGCCCGGGTTTGGTTACGGTCCTACTACTCCTAAGTGGAGTTCTTTACTTTAATCTATTTATTTTTACCTTTTGTCTGTTTTATCCCATTATATAGTGTTTTTTTTTCCTATTACAACATATTGATTAAATTTATAAGGATTAGAAAATTCTACGAAAGGGTATCTTTAACCTCATTATATATTAACACTATAAAAAATCTCGTAGAAAGATTTTTTAACATTATTTTATATGAAAAACAATGAGTTCAATGTGAGAAAAGATTTACCATTTTAACTTATACTCTCTCTTCCCGTTTTATTCTTCCTCTATTGTACTATTCCCAGTTTTTAAGACACAAAAAAAAAACTGTGCAGAGAAGATAAAGGGAGCCTGCATAATTTAACTAAAATATTACAGCCAATCAGAGCTCTTCTTTAACAAAAAAAGAGTCAATAATTGAGCAGTATTAACATCCCTCAGATCACCAAAAGTTGAATTGCAAAATGAACTGAAATACCCTTACAAAAGTTACAAATCTGAAAGTACAATTAAACCTTCTATTTCAGAGAATATACAACTTCTTCTCTTTACATTTACACAGATTGTTCACTACTAACCCAGAAAACAGAGAAAAAAACAGAGCACCTCAAAAACCAGAAAAAGGAGTGAAGAATAGCATTAACTACCCTTACAAACCAGTAAAAGGAAATAGAGAGGGGAAGGGAAAGAATGGAGCATTAACTGCTCAAATTGAAAAAGAGAGGGGAAGAGACAGAATGGAGCATTAACTGCTCAAACTAGAAAAAAAGAGGGACGAGGAGGAGAGGTGAGAAGAAAGAGAAAGGAGTACTTATCTACATCACTGCCTAGAGTTAATGGCCTCAACATTTGACTTAAATGCAACTCCACTTCTAGATGATGAAGACTTCAACGATGAAGTGTTAGCAGATCTTGAACTTGAGTTTGATGAAGACTTCATCCAACCAGATAGGGAGACTGCCTTTGACCTTAAAGAGTAGAACTCCAACCAGGGTCAATTGAAACACTTAGCATGGGGGACAGAACATGCATTAGGGACTTGACAAGCAAACTAGAAATGTCAAAGACAACAACGCATAGGATGGTGAAGCAAGGTCAAATCAAACCACACTCAAACACACCGCACCTAGGGCTGAATGAGGTACACAAAATAAACAGATTGGAGTGGGTCTTGAGTTTATTACAAGGGACAACTTTAAAAACAAAATCAGAATATTTTCCTATGTTTGATTTCGTTCACTTGGATGAGAAGTGTTTCTTTCTAACAAGGAAAACACAAAAGGTTTACCTAGCTCTCAATGAAAAGGGGCCATACAGATCAACAAGTTCAAGTAAGTTCTTACCTAAAGTAATGTTTACAACAGTTGTTGCTAGGCCAAGATTCGATGCAGAGGAACAATGCATTTTCGATGGGTAGATAGGTATCTTCCCATTCACATTTCAAGAACTAGCTAAGAGAAAATCAAAAAAAGGGCCAAGGGGACAATTATTACCAAGTAGTTGAATCAGTTAACAAACAGGTTGTAAGGAGTATGTTGATCAATCAAATCATCCAAGCAATAAAATCCAAGTGGCCACAAGATGAAGATGAGAGGATTTTTTTTATCCAACAAGACAATGCTAGGTCACATATTACTCAACAAGATCCAGAATGGCAGCAAGTTCAACAAGATCCAGAATGGCAGCAAGGCCAAAAGATATTAATGATGCAATGTTACAAGCAGTGCATGAAGCATTCTATGAATTTGGATCCTAATACTCTAGCTGATGTATGGATGACTATGTAGTTTGTGATTAATGAAATACATAAATGCAAGGGGGAAATGAGTATGACATGCCACACAACAGCAAAAGAAAACAACAAGCTCTTGGATTGCTACCTAGAGAGATCAAAGCACCTATGTGGACAGTCATACAAGCATGGAACATAGTTCATGACGTTTCAAATGAAGAACCAACAGAACAAGCAGATGCAACAGAACAAAACCAAGGAGGAGACGAAGATGGGCATGATTACATATGATTAGAGAACTACATGAATATCTAATCAATTTTAATCATGAAATTACATTCTGTGTACTAGAATATCTTTTGTAATCCGTAAATGGTTAAAGAAATATCACGCAATGTCATTTTATGCAATGTAAAAATCTCAGGTGTCTTATTGAAATCATTGATAAAATATCAAAAAACAAATCAGAATATACCTATAAGCATCAACCACTATTACATGCAAGTGTCCCCATGGCAATTTAGGTCTCTGATATCCAATCTTTGAAAGAAAAAAAAGATGTTAATTTATGTATTTGTAAATATTTGTTATTTTCATTGTTATAATCTTTTGTTATTAGGAAAAATATCTCATAATAATACTTCTTAAAATAATAAATGAGAATGATTGTGAAGCCTTGGATCTAGGAAGATCCAAGAGCCAAGATGATGACACGTGACACCACTTGTCACCAACATCGGACCACCGTCGAACCACCATCGGACCACCTTCGGACGCTCTTCGGGCCTCGCTAGAACAAAATTATTCACAAAGATATAAAAAATTGTTCACAAGTATCACATAATTGTTCATTACTCAAAAGTTCATTAAAATTTTCTTTAATGTTCATCAAGATGTTCATAATTGTTTATCAAGATTTATAAATGTTCTTCTGGATTTACTTAATAATACTTAAATGTTCATTTTGTTTTATTACACTTAAATATACGCGCCATTTCGACAAACGACGGACCACCACCGGACCTCCACCAAACCACCACTGGCCCACCATCAAGCCACCAACGGACCGCCAAACCACCACTTATAGAAACACCACTTTAATATGATTTCGAGTTAAAAACATTTAATTTTGATCAAAATATGCCTAAATGTTCATCATGTCATACTTAAATGTTAATCAAGTCATCCTTAAATGTTCACAAGGATTTAATAAAATTTTCATTACTCAAAAGTTTATTACAGCTGGCTTAAATGTTCATCGACTCGTTCATAAATGTTCATCCAAATGTTCACAAATGTTCATGTGACATACTCAATTGAATGTTCATCAAATTATACTTAAATTTTCATCAAGTTTTATCACACAAATGTTTATGTCATTTAGAAAAACGGAGGACCACCACCGGACCTCCACCGCACCACCACTGGCCCACCATCAAGCCACCGATGGACCACCGGACCACCACTTATGTGGAACACCACTTTAATATGATTTCGAGTAAAAAAACACTTGATTTTCATCACAATATGCCTAAATGTTCATCATGTCATACTTAAATATTCATCAAATCATCCTTAAATGTTCACAGGGATGTAATAAAATGTTCATTAATCAAACGTTCATTACAACTGGCTTAAATGTTCATCACATTGTTCATAAATGTTCATCAAAATGTTCATAAATTTTTATTTGACATGCTCAACTGATTGTTCATCAAATTATCCTTAAATGTTCATCAAGTTTTATTACACTAAATGTTTAAGTCATTTGGACAAACGGCGGACCACCACCGAACCACCACCGGACCTCCACCAAACCACTACTGGCCCACTATCAAGCCACCAATGGACCACCAGACAATAACTTAGGTGTGGAACACCACTTTAATATGATTTCGAGTAAAAAATACTTGATTTTCATCAAAATATACATAAATGTTCGTCATGTCATACTTAAATGTTTATCAAGTCATCCTTAAATGTTCACAAGGATCCTAATATATTAAAAAGTTGGATGTTTGGGGTCATAAAGTCCACAAGCCTCCTTTAAATGCCCATCTTTCTCAACAATCTTTATTCTCACCCTTTTAATCAACTTCATTCTATAAAATTCCCTGCTTCATTCAGATGGGTCGGCTGTGATTTGGGCCGATTGGACTTTTCCACGCTACATGGATTACATCGAATCTTATGTCAGGGCACCCTTCAACGCTTACGATCAGGGCTCGATAGTCGATTCCACCGTGTCGTTTCAGCATCCTGACTCTTGGTGTTTTCTGGTGTGCCTCTCGGCCTCTCCCTTCATTGAACGCCATTACCAGTGGGTGTTTCAACCCAATTTGACTCCTTAATATCTTATTTGTCTTCTCTCTATCCCTCTTGGCCTCTCCCCTCTTTGTTTCCTTCATAGAGCAAAGCCTTCAGGATGATCTAGAATCCACCTGTTGCTGCATCCATCGACGTCGTCACGCATGCTACTGCATCCAAGGTTGGTCTGGAATCTGGATGGTCTGCTCTGGATTGACCTGGACTGGAGGTACTGATCATCAACCCTTTTCCGTTCTTCTCTAGGTAGAATCGGATTGCTTCTATGGACTTCGTTTCTTTTTTTTCTTCATCTGGTTAGAATCGTAAATTTTTAGTACAATCTCATTCAATTTGTTGCCATCAACGAACATTACAAATCTCTTCTATGGATTAATGGGCTTCTATTAAGGCTTAATTTTTGCAAGAGATATACCTTTTCCAATTTTGAGCCATTAATTATCTTAATCTTTTGTACATGAATGATATAATTCTCAGCCAAAGCATCTGCTATATCCTGTAAAAATGGGTGCAATAACTCTGCTAATTGAGCTTGGCCTAACTTCTGCTCACCCTCAGCTCCATGTTGATTATATTTTTAGTTCCATGAGTTATGGTTAACAAGGCCTTGATGTCTGAGTAGCTTTGGGAGATCATGGTTGCAAGTTAGTGTATCTTTGGCACTGAATCAGAGCGCGACATTCAAGATTCTACAAATGGTTATGAAGGTGGGTTTGCTCCCAATATTCTGGTTAGTAGGAAATGTCTAATTTGTAGTTAACTGTCATCAAATATTTCACCTAAATGTATCCTTCTATGACGATCTTAGGAAAACAAGAAAGGTCTTTAGTTGGTCAATTACCAGTCTATATGCAAATTTGATACACACAGGACCCAATATCGAAATTCGATATCAAATATAAAGTAGTGTACATGTTCGATCTCAATTTCGCTCTCATTTCTGTTTTTATGTAGTTTATTTTTGGTAACTGAATTTCTGAATCTTACACTCTGTTTTTGTTGCAAATACAGTCACGGAGGTGGCGTGGATATGAAAGGAGAGATTGAAGATTGATTTGATCATATTGTATGCATAAAATGACACTTCTTGAGAAGATCGTAGCCTGTCATTTTATCATACCGCACCGCTGTTTTATCATCTCCATTCTCATTCTTCTTTCTCTCTCTCTTTCCTTTTTTCTTTGCAGTTTGTGAGGACATCTACTTGTTGCATTCAATAGGTATATGACAATTCATAATTTAAAAATTATCATCAATCATCAATGGTAACAAATTTGACATCAATTCATTTTAGGCCATCTATTCTTTTTTAACAATTCACGTAGCTCATTAATGGTAAACAAACAATGCAAATCAACATTTTATATCATGTTGTTATAACAGATAAGCATAAAAACACTACCCATCATTGGAGCCCAACTACATTGATTTACTAGTTTGTATGATATAATGTGAAACTTAGAGCTTTTAATGGAATTTAATCTACTGAGATAAAAACTTTTAAAGATGATAAATCAACTACAAGCACACTCCCATTCCCTAAACATATAAGTAAATGCAGAAGCACACAACAAAGTCCCTATTTCAATCATCAATAAACAAGGAAATAGAGATAGAAACAGAATCTACAGTAAGTAACAATGTATTACTTCAACGTAAGCTTGTAGTGAGAAGAGTAAGAAAACCCAGGTTATAGCCATAAATATAGTAAACATCAGATAAGCATATAAGTTTCAGTTTTTTTATTATCAGAGTTTATTTTTAAGATGCTTAGGCCATTATACAAACTGAAAGTTTAAACTTTTTAAGCATTCTAGATGACTGAAACCTGGATAAGTTGGATCTAGGAAGAAAATTATAGTCCTTTCTTCAAACTTATTTGTTTAGACTTCGACTATAGTATAGGTCAGACTGAAATACCCTTTTCTGATTTGGCTATATAAATTACATGTTTTCTTTCTTTCACAACTCCAATTCCAGCAGACAGCAACCCTCTTTGTTTTCATTCTCAACTCCTCCTTCGTATTAACAAACCCTAAACCCAACTTGAATACGATTCAGTCCTAAAACTAAGTTTCATACACAAAAATATCTAAACAATAACAAAACAGGGAATACAACTTTTCGATATATAATAGGATATGTAACAAACACTAAACTCAACAAACAAAAAAGAGAATAGAAGGAGACGAGACGAGCAAGTTCGTACCTTTGATCTTCAATTCCTGATTGCACAAGAGGAATACCTTCGACCACTCCTTTCACCTCCTCCTTCGCGCGCAGATGTTGAATCCTAATCGTCAAATACAATTGACGATGCAATTATATAAGGATGTGAGACGAGACTAAATGGATACGAATACGATTTAAAATTTTGGGTCGTATCATTTTGGGCCAACACTAATAATAAGCCCACAACATTAACGGCCCAGTTAATTTTTTTTAGTTATCCTTTAAATATATATATTTTTAAATTTCGATACCCTTTTCGGTAATTCCACCATTCACTTTTATAACATTTCAGCTATTTCTCCCGAACACATACTTTTATTTTATCAAATTCAGCTACCTAAATCAGCTTCAGTTTCAGCTACTAAATTCAGCTACGAAATCAGCTTCAGCTACCAATTCAGCTACTACTACATAAAATTACATATCAAGTTCGAGGAGAGATATAATACTATGAGGAAAGTTAGAGCTATATACATGCTCAAAAGCAGACTCAAGATATGAGTGAGTCGTATAGCTTACCCCCAGATTACCCAATCTACCCAGATGAATGCAAGAGGTTGAATCAAACAAAAATAACAACCTTCGAATAGCAGGTAACGTTATACCAAAGTAAGTTAGGGTAGGTGTTTGTTGCTGCACAGCCAAGACGACCATGAGAGAATCTGTTTCGACGACAATACGCCACACCCCTGCAGCCAAAGATTAAGGCCTTTGCCTCCGCAACTTCAGCAGACCAATGCACACGGTGACGCCGAACTGCAGCAGCCTGAACAACTCCATCACAATCCCGAAGAATAATGCCCAAACCAATCCCATCACTCCCGAGATATGCATCGTCTGAATTTAGCTTACAAAAACCAGCCGTTGGAGGTAACCAAGCTGATTGTATCACCCTACGACCAACTGAACTGTTTTTAAAAAACTACTTCTAAGCCTGGTTCAAGTGATACAGGCTGGATCACAGCTAGAATCCTTTATAAACCAGGCTCAAATTCTTATAACAAGCCCAGTCCAGTCCAGTCATGAGCAAATAACCCAAGCCCATAATCGAAAAGCAAGAGAGGCATAATTGAAGGGACAGCCCAGATGTAGGGCCCAGCTAAAAACCTGGCCAACTCATCATACGACATTCTTTACAATCTGGCGAGTGGGCCCCAACGACGTGAGCACCACCCCAAATCTCATTCATTTTCATCCGCTCAATCGGACGGCTCAGATCACATCTCTCAAAGTGGGCCCCATGATTTCGCCTACTATTTATTCCATTTCCCCTCTTCTTCTTCCTCTACGGGAAAACAGATCGAAGAAACGAAACAAAAACCAAATCCAGAGCCAAAGAGATTGAATCGCGAAAATGTCGTGGCAAGCATACGTCGATGATCACTTGATGTGCGAAATCGAAGGCACCCCCAACCACCTCTCCGCCTCTGCCATTCTCGGCCATGACGGTAGCGTCTGGGCTCAGAGCGCTGCTTTCCCTAAGGTCGCCTCTTCATCTAATTGCTTTCTCATCTCTTTCACTCCCTTGTTTGATTCCACTTTAGATCCGCTGAAATCATTCTAAGTCGAGGTTTCATTTCGTCTTGATTCTGAATTTGTTATGCATGTTTTTCAATGTCATGTAATTGATGTCATATTTCTCTCGATTGCATTGATCTAACTGATCCTCATGGTTAGAATTTGATCTCATTTCTTATGGGAGTTGTCAGCATCTGATTGTTATTCTGGATCTGAAATACAATTCCGCAATTCATTTCGAAATTTCAGTATTTTCCGGAAGATGGATTCTTGTTGCGAAGAAAAAAGCCATTTACGATATTCATCTTGTTTGAATGCCTCCCCCCCTGTATGTTAACAAATGCTTAAAAGCCATTAACAGTATTGTTTGCGCATGTGCAACATTAGGAAAGCAGCGCAGTTTGCTATATATTCAGATAGGTTCGGATCATGGTTCAAACATGTCTATACTTTATCATCTGTGTTGTTTGAATGCCTTCCCACATGTAAACAAATGCTTAAACCATTTACGATATTCTTCAGATTCATTTCTCATTCCTGTTAACACAAACGTATTCTCTATGTAGTTTAGTTGTCGTCAATTTTGTTGCATCTGAGATGAGGATTGCTGTTGCTCCTCTATGTCTGTGCTTCTTTTCATATTGCAGTAGTTATTTGATAAGCTGGCATTCCCTGTTCGTGTAGATTGGATTTTAGAATTTTGTCCTTTGAAATGATAAATTTGGTAGTGTTGTTTTTACCTTAACTTTTGTATGTTTTGCAGTTCAAGCCTGAAGAGATTACTGCAATCATGAGGGATTTTGATGAACCAGGGTCCCTGGCGCCTACTGGGTTATTCCTTGGTGGCTTAAAGTACATGGTTATACAAGGGGAGCCAGGAGCAGTCATCCGTGGGAAGAAGGTGCACTTGACACCTTTTTTTTGTTATTTACCATTATTTCTACCGTTATATACTAATAATGTCATATTTGCATTTCTAATTCATCGTTAAATATCTGCCTCAAAACTATCTCGCACTCTTGAGTTAGGTTTCTGAAATTTTCTTGTTAACATAGTACATCTTGAGGAATGTGTTTTGAACTGATGTTTGACTGTCTGGGGGCAGATCTTATACTGCTTAGTGTCTAATGTTTAACTATCTTCTGATGAAATTTACGGGTTTTCCATGTTTTTGTATGGATGCATTCACTGAAGATCTACAATATGTTTCTGATATTGCCCATGTTTTTTTTCTGTTGTCATTCCATTTTTAAAAGTTGAAAGTGATCAATGCCTCATGGCTGCTTTGGTTGATGTTGAATGACAATCATATACTCCATCAATTAAGAAAATAGATGTCTTTTAAGCTCAATGTGTTTGTTAAAATTGACTTGTCCTTTTTTCCTCCCCCTAAATTTTCCAAAATTAACCCAATATTCATAATTGATTTTTTCCTTCTCTAACTTTAATTTACTTCATTTTCTTAATATGGCTATTTTAACTAGGATAATTTGTTCTAAGATTTTCATCCTTAATTTTCATGAAAAATCCTAGAAAGACATCTATTTCTTAAGGGAGGGAGTAACATATAGCTAACATTTATAGAAACTCTAAGTACTCGATCTGTCTTGGCTTCTTTGGTTAATTTAAAATTTTGTCTGACTCCTATTCCTACCTCATGCCTCCTTTGTAACCCAACCTTGTAAAACAACTAAAATTATGCTTTATTCTTCTGAAATGATTTTCTAGAATACAAATTTATAACTTATTGCTAATTATGTGTTGTACATATGAAGTGAAACATTGTCTGTCTACAAACATAGTAGACTGTTGCATTAAGTTAACATCTGTTCATCCTAGTAATTGTTGATTAAAAAATGTGAATTCAGGGAGCTGGTGGAATCTGTGTGAAGAAGACACAGCAGGCTCTGATTTTCGGTATCTATGACGAGCCCGTGACTCCTGGGCAGTGTAACATAGTTGTGGAGAGGATGGGAGACTACCTCGTTGAGCAGGGACTGTAGGTCTCTTCCAAGGAGCATTGTGTTCGTTCTTTTTCATATATTTTTTTTGGCGTTTCTCGGCTTGCATTGTTTTTCCTTTGTTTTGTGTATGACTTTTGCTCTTGGAAAATAACCTGAGTGCATTCTACTATTGCTGGATTTTGCCCCCTTCTATTTGGGTCTTTACAACTTGGTTATGACTGTAGTGCTCATATTTCCAGTTTTGAATGCTATAGATTTTGTACTTAAAAAGCACATTGATCCTTGTATTTTTCTTGGTCAATCACTACTTTGAATAACTCTCTTTTAGTTTTGCAGTTCTTTGTTTGCTCAACTTTCTAGTGGGTTTTAGCTTGATTGAAGCTCAGAAACTCTCTAGTTCTGATTTTTATAAATTAATACCGGTAAATAAAAATTGAGATGACATTTAATCCTACTTACAAATAAACTTATTATAAACCCCACAAAGAGAATAAAATATACAGATGGTTATTACAAATAAAATGTAATCAACTATGCTATATCCATATTAATACGTAGCCCCAACTATATAGTATAAGGCTATAAGCTGTGCTATATTATGTTATGTTATGTTCATTGAAGGTGTTAGACAAGTAAGCACGAAAATGCAAACCAGGGTTGCATGATTCGCTCCAATCAAAGGCGAATCACGAACCGGATCGCACGCACCTGATCGCGGTTCGTTCGCGTACCGATTCGGCTAAAACAGCGAATCGAAGCGAACCGTAAAAAATGGGCGGTGCGTTCAATCCAAATGAATTTTTGCACTGATAATTCATACTAATGGGCCATGATACTGCAAGCCCATGTAAGGATGGTTTGCTATTAAGCCCACAAAGCTACAGCTGAAGTCACATCTTTTTATACAAAAGCTGAACCTAAGGAGGTGAAGCATTTGTCGATGTGGGAAACTCAATTTCCAACATCTGAATATACACTGTGGTGTGCCCAAGTTCAGCACTTCCCTCAATCCCTCCTCTCTTCTTCGTTCGTGTTCTTCCTTCAAGGAAGAAGGGCGCCTTCGTTTCCGCCATTAATACCGATTCAAGCTATTCGGCCATTCGGGTATAAACCTTAATTATTTTATTCGTATTCTGTCCAGTCGTGTCGCAACCGAGCATTCTCCGCCGTCGCAGTCCGTCCCTGGTGTCGCGTCTGTCGCCGGAGAGTGTGTCGAGGTGAGACCTTGCTGCTCTGCAACTCTCGTTCCATCGAGAGGTTGAAGGTGACAAAGTCACCTGGGCTGGAGCAAGTTGTAGGCCACATAAATGAATTGGGCTTTGGTCCAAGTAGCTTCTTCTGGGCCCGGCTGGAACAATTGAAGGAATGGGTCAATTTGCCCATTTCCATACAATTCGTTAAACTAGCCAATTCTATTTTGTTAAATGTTTGTTATTTAAAGACATTCCGAGATTATAATGCATTAAATAAAGTAATGCATTATAAATTCAAGAAAATGCATATGTTATAAAATGTAATATTTTTATAACATATGTATTTGTCTTTCCGGAAAATAGTTTAATTTAATTAATTTGTCGATGTTAAAATTAAACCTAATTAGCAAATCTTTCTGCTTCCTAATCTTCTACCTAATTGATGGATTTTTGAGGTCCGTTGCTTCTTCTAACGAAGAAGAAGGTCTGTTGATTCTTCTAACGAAGAATAAGAGGCCTTTTACTTATTCTTTTTTGAAATATTAATATTTTTTTTAAAGTGCCAATACATTTACAGGGACTTGGTTGCCTTTTTCTCTTTTATTTAATGAATTCAATTTATATATATTTATTACAGTCGTTGGCGAATCACGAATCACGTTTCAAAAATTAACGAATCACGTTCCTAATATCAACGATCCGATAATCTGTGATTCTTCGGCGAATCCGATTCTCCACAAATGGCGAATCGCGAACCGCGAACCGCGTTCACGATCCGGTTCTTCCGCGAACCATGCAACCCTGATGCAAACAAATCTGGTCAAATCTCAACGCCTCTTTAATTAATTAATCTAACAAATCAAAACATCTGTCATCTGCATGTTATGTTCCACACACAATCTCCAACTGTACATCAACTTAATTAACAACTCTTCTTAGATAATGCATCAATTTTATAACTATTAAGGCTCTGTTCGGGAATAATATGATAAGCTAGCTTATTTTTCCAAAAAGCTTGAAAACCTAGCTTATTGTTTTCATAAGCTAGCTTATTTTTCTTTGAAATTAAAGGGAAAATTTTTATTGCCGAACAGGCACTAAATCCTTGAAAATACTACGGAGTATAAGCTTAACTGAAGTTTGATCGTGAAAATACAATATTAGATTAGTCCAATAACTTTTTGAAAATCGCAACGTTTGATCGTGAAAAAGATCATAATTTTATTTGGGAAAAATAACTCTAAATAATACCAATTATTGGCCTTCAACCAAAAATAATACGAACTTTAAAATAACAAAAACGTACTCGAACTATGTTGATATTAACCCAAAATGGTACAGCTTAGTTTTCGTGTAATTTCTGGTGAATGTGCTGATGTGTCACACCAGAGAATATGAGTTGGCAAAACTAATTGACACATCATCTTAATTTGTATAAAAAATAAATAAACAAAGCTGATTTTTTTTTGTGTGTGATTGCATCTGAGAATGCGAGAAAGAAGCTCTAGATGGTGGATTTTGAAATTAAACCTCAACCTTTAGGTCTTTGATTTTAAGAAAGCTTATTGAATCAATTAACATTGTGTTTTCTTGTTATTGAGGAGAATTGATGGAATGATCTTAAAGCCCCAATTTGACATTTTATGAAACCCTAGAATATTTTGAATTATGATTTTGAAATTTAAGGGGTGTCCACTCCGTTGGTAAAGCACGTCGTCGAATCGGGCGGAAGTAGAGGCAGAGTTTACCATTGACGACCACTGTCTGGATGTCAAGAAGGTCGTCAATGGAATCGGAGGCACGCTCGCCATTGCAACGCCGGTGACAAATTGACCGGCGAGAGAGAGGGAGGAGGAAATGAAATGAAGGAAGGTAGTATTTGATTTATTGGGAGGAGAGAATTGGAAGATCGAAGGCATGAATCTTGAGGTGGACAATGGGCGTCAATGGTGAATTTCTGGGGAAGATTCATAAATTTAAACAACTTTTACACACTGGAGTTTTTTTTTTCCTTATATAAATTTAAGGTTATGTGTTAATATTTTTTCTCCAACTCATACTCTCTAGTGCCATATCAGCACATTCACCGGAAATTTCACCAAAAAAGTAAGCCGTACTATTTTGGGTTAATATCAACATAATTCTCTCATCCGGTGGGAAGGGTCCTTAGAGTGAGAAATGAGAATAATATTCATCCCTTGAATGGATCCAATGGATAGATATCAAATGTGCACATTTGACCGTTGACCATGACCGTTGACCGTCGACAATGTGCACATTTTGTGTAGAAAATGTGCACATATTTTTTTGGCCCCAAAAAAATATTTGACGGAAAAAAATTTGGCGGGACTGTTGACCATTGACCATTGACAATGTGCATATTTTGTGCAAATATTGTTTTGGCCCAAAAAAAAATATTTGACAGAAAAAATTTGGCGGGACTGTTGACCCGTTAAAAATGTGCACATATTTTTTTGGCATAAAAACAAATATTTGGCGGGAAAAAAAATTGGCGGGACTGTTGACCGTTGATCGTTAAAATTGTGCACATTTTTGTGTAGAAAATGTGCACATATTTTTTTAGTCCAAGAAAAAAATTTGACCGTTGACTGTCGGTCAATTTTTTTTTCTTCACCTGATTTGTATGCATAAAGAAGAAATGTGCACATTTTTTTATCATGATGCGCACATTTTATTTGTAAAATGTGCACATTATAACAATGTGTCTATTTTGTGCAGAAAATGTGCACATATAACTTTGTCTTAAAAACGAATGTCTGTCATGAAAAAAATTGGCGGAACGAATGTCTGTTTGAGAAAAATTTGCACATCTTATTATATTGTGCCTATTTTGTGCAGAAAATGTGCACATGTAATTTTGGCCCAAAAACGAAAGCTTTTCATGGAAAAAAAGCTCTGAAAAACAAGTTCAAAAATTGTGTTGGAAAAGATGTGCACATCTTATAAAATTAATGTACCTATTTTGTGTAGAAAATATGCACATGTAATTTTGTCATGAAAACGAAAGTTTTTCATTAAAAAAGAGCTCGTCAAAACAAGTTCAAAAGTTGTGTTTGGAGAAAATGTGCACACCTTATACAACTAAATATTCACATGTAATTTTGGCCTAGAAACGATAGTTTCTCATTGAAAAAGGCTTTAAAAACACAAGTTAATATTTTGTGTTTGAAAAAATGTGCACAACTTATACAACTATTGTGCAGAAAAATGTGCACATATAATTCTGGGACAGAAATGAAAATTTGCTGGAAAAAGAGAGCTCGTAATAAAACAAGTTCAAAATTGTGCTTGGAAAAACAATGCACATCTTATACTATTTATGTGCACATATTTTTTTTGGCCCAGAAACAAATGTTTGCAGGGAAAAAAAAATCGTCGGCAAATTTGTTGGCGGGAAAATTTTTTTGGCAAGAAAAAATTTTGGCATGAAATTTTTTGTACCGGTCAAAGTTTGACCGTTGACCAGTGTTGACCGCTGACCAGTGTTGACCGTTGACCGGAGTTGACTGTTGACTTTTTGAGAGAGTTAATCTACACCCTTAGTTTGATTTTGATATAAAGCCTAATATTAATTCTCACTTCCCACCTTAAATTTCATTCTCACTTGATCATTTTCCTAGTTCCGGTATGTTTTTGTTATTTTTAAAATTCGTATTATATTTGGTTGAAGGTCAATAATTGATATTATTTAGAGTTATTTTTCCTTTTATTTGAAGGGTCATGTATAATAAATGGTTGTGGTTAGCCATAATTATTTGTTAACCACTAGATACGGGCCTCGCGCTCCGCGAGAGAAAATTACGGATTTTCGTATGTGATTTAATATAGTTATACATTATTTGTTAATATGTTGTTGTTGTTATCAAATTTATTAATATTTGTAAATATAAGTATTTTTTATTTCCTTATATTTATGTTTGAAGTAGTTTTAAAACATAATATTAGAATAAGTTTGCATTGTCATAAGAGAAGCTCACACATTAATTTAATTTGTGACTTAATCAAGTAGACTATAAATAAATATAACATAGGGATATAAGAAAGATATTTAAATACATGCCCAAAAGTCCAATAGGAGGTGATTAAGAAATGAGTAATGCATTAAATTGATACCAATTTCATTCAATTTTGGCAATGGACAACCAACTTTTATATAGATAAGATACGTCAATTTGAATGGTCCTTACACCACTAGTCCATTATTCCATTAACATTTATTATGAAATTTTCGTACACACTCATGTCCAGAATTATTGAACAGCAACATAATTATTACTAGAATATTATATTTAATGTTAAATTGACATTACGTGAAATCCAAACAAACCCTTAATTTCCATGTTTTTAATAACAATTCAAATTGAGATCATTTCTAACTTAAAAAGAAAAATATTCGCTCGAGATAGATGCATTATTAGAAATTGTCATGTATTTTATTTTTTTATAACAGGACGATAAAAGATTACATGTTTCTTTTTATCTTTTTGCATGCACCATGATCATCCAAAATTTATCCATAAATAATTATTTTGCAATATCTTCTTTATCGCCATATTACATTTGATTTGTCCCCTTACAACATGCATCACATATACTAAAAAATGGCTGTCATTATTTCCACTAAATTTTGTAACTTTTGACACTATATTTGTTTACGTTGAAAACCAACGTACGGACAAAAAATTTCCCCCAGCGGCTCTTTGGGAGAACATGACCGTTGGAAAAAGCCTATTTA
Organism: Oxyria digyna; assembly: GCA_029168935.1. Classification (NCBI taxonomy): domain Eukaryota; kingdom Viridiplantae; phylum Streptophyta; class Magnoliopsida; order Caryophyllales; family Polygonaceae; genus Oxyria; species Oxyria digyna. The sequence continues at coordinate 9,520,421 of JAPVLV010000010.1, read as the reverse complement.
TCCCCCACTTTCATGTGTTTTTCATTCGATTCATCCGAAAATGTCAAATAATATAGTTACAAACTTGGATGATGGTGAGGAGATTGAATATGCGAGCGGCGAAGAGAACGAGTATGTGGGTGGCGACGATGGTGAAGGCGACGACGGCAATGTCGATGTGATCGCGGACGAGAAAGAGTATTCCGGTGAACCCGAAGACGGGATGTGGAACGATAGCGACGAAGAAGAAGGAGACTTCGACGCCGGTGATTTTTCGGTTAGTGATTTATTTTGTATTAATTGTTTTCTCTCTATTTAGGTGCATATAAATTAGTAGAATTGGTAGTTGTGATTCATGTGGATTAATACGATATAGATGCGATTATTATTGTAGTTTCGATTAATTGGGGTTAGCTAAAATTAATTATAGGATTTGGATTACTCGGAGGCGTTTGAATCCGAAGAAACGTTTCCTACTAAGGAACATTTGAGGCATTTGGTTCAGAGTACTGGTAGAGAGCTTATGATGGTATTAGTGACTAGTCATAGTAATATACGTCAAATGAACATTATGTGCGAGCATTCTGGAGTGTATAGATTACGGAAAAAGAAAGTGGAATTAGAAGATGGAACAGTGATTGTTCAGACACAGCGGGAGACTAGGGATATGAGGATGAACTGTAAGTTTGAGGTCAAAGGTTATAAGTTCAAGGCTAGGGATGCCAGAGATGGATGATATTTGAAGGTAAAGCACGGACAACACAATCATAAGATTTGCACTAGCTTCATTGGTCATTCGTACATGGGTCGAATGACGCCGGATGAGGTGACCTTCGTGACGTCGTTGGCGAATGTATTCACTCCGCCGTCTGGTATTAGTCAAGAGTTGAAAAAGAATTTTCCCGGGAATGTAACATCCATAAAACACATCGCAAACTTTATTCAGAAGTTGCATTTTGAGGATCGTGGGGATTTGAGTGTTACACAGTGGACCTTGAAGTTTCTGAAGGAGCGCAGCTATGTAGTGCATCCCCTTTGCAGGAAGAAATCACATGAGGTGGACATCTTGTTCTTTGCCCATCAAGACTCGTTGCACTTGTTGAAGATGTTTCTGTACGTCGTAGTTATCGACGCCACCTACAAGACGAATAGGTATATAATAGCGTATGTATGTCTTATTGTTTAATGTCCCATTGCGTCCTTTTATAACTATATTATTCAGGTATAAGATGCCTCTTGTGGAGATTGTCGGGTTCACCTGCACGCATAAGACATTCAACATTGCGTATGCATTCACGCGTAAGGAGGAAACAATGCACTACTTGTGGATAATTCAGAGCCTTAAAAAGTTGTTTGAGGATGCCGGAGTAATGCCGACTGCAATAATGACCGATCGAGAACTAGCTCTCATCATTACAATCAAGATAGTGTTCAAATATCTTCCGGTTCAATACCTCTTGTGTTGGGTTCATATCAAGCACAACATCGAGGTAAATGCTACCAGAATTTTGAAAAACAAGGAATCGGTGAAAATGTTGTGCGGGCAAGTATGGAGACTTTTTCTATCAAAAACGGAGGAACAATACGAGGAGAGGCTGGTACGGTTGAGAACATCTTGGGGAAGCGGAATCGTTGGATACCTTGATAAGGTCTGGCTTATCCCTTACAAGACAAACATTGTTTGCGCGTGGACGGAACACAATCTTCACTTCTTCACGAGGACCTCAAACAGGTATGTTATACATAAACATTTCACATTTGTTTATTAGTTGATTAGTTAATTGTTGTCTTAAATAAACACGCCTTTGAATGAATAAACCATAGGGTTGAGGGAATGCATAAGGTGTTGAAGAAGATAGTGGGTTCAAGCATAGGCAGTTTTAACCGAATGGTTGTCAGGATCAATGCAGCCATCGAGGGCCAGATTGTGAAGGTCAGGGCCAGCATGGAAGAGGATCGGATCAAGACACCCGGGATTTTCAGAACTATGAATCCACACGCCAAATTGATCTTTCGACATCTATTCCATAATGTGTCAGATAGAGGGTTGAAGAAGCTGTTTGCGATATGGGAAGATATAAAGGTCAAGAATTTTGAGGAACATTGTGATGATTACTAGATGCGTGAATGCCAGGGCCTACCGTGCATCCACGAGATAGTCCAACATATTATTGAGGAAAAGCCAATCAAGTTGAACGAGATCCACAGATTCTGGAGGCAGCTCCAATGGGATAGGACTGAACTTGATAGCGGAGACATAGAGATTGGTGTACCGAAGACCACTCGGGAGTTGAGATTCATTGAGCTCAACGAGAGATGGCAAAGGGGGGAACTTCCGGAAAGTCAGTGGTCTCAAATAGCGGACTTGTACACAATGTTGGAGTATCCGCATCAAACTACTGCGGTGGAGCCGACGGGCATCCAGGATCCTGGCAGACCAAAAGGAGCTGTAGGAAAGAAATGGGGAACCGAGAGAGAGAGAAGAGCGGGTTTGAGTACGCAAGGGAAGAATTAGATAAAAACGATGCGGCAAATGCGAATGCGAAGAATAAGGAGGTTAGGGGAAAGGGAAAAGCAAAGGCGACACAGCCTACTTCCACTGAGCCTACTATAATTGGGGAGTTTGAAGTTGCTGGGTGCACTGCGGGAGAGTCGTTCGGTTATTCAAGTGGCACTGCTGGAGAGGGGTTCGGATTATCATGTTGCACTCTTACAGATGAGTTCCCTCAACCAACAATGACGAAATGTGGGGTAGACTTCGGGGTTGACAATGTTGATCTCTTCATGTTTCCATACATTGTAGATGTGAAAGACGTAAGGGCAGATGGACATTGTGGATCGAAGTGACTTCGATCCACAATGTCCATGCTGACAACTCTTCATGTTTGACCAACAAGAGTATCCTCGCATTCGCATCGAAGTGACTTCGGAGCTGTTACAGACAAGTCATGACCAGACTACGCCCGGATTTGGCAAAGAACTTCGAAGCTCTTGTTCAAGAGGTCAACTATATCAGGTCACCTTGTCCCGAAAGATACTAGATGAGTATGCCCATGATTGGATTAGCATTTGCCACTCGGTTTCAGGTTGGTTTGATATACTTATCCAAAGTCCGGTCCTATTTGTGCTTACCGATGAGGGTGTATCAACAAAGCTCCAGTCAGGGTTTGAAGATTTATGCAATGGCTCGTGTGGGCTTAGCAAACCACTACATACCGGTATGATTTTCACTAAAGTATTTGGCTTTTCAATCAATTTTCTTATTGCTTAACATAGTATTTATGTTTTAACATTTAGGTGTGTCTTAGAGAAGACTGTCCGGTACCATCTGTACCTGGAGTTTGGCGCATGTTCAAGGATCCTAGTGCGAATGGATTGTATTGTGGGTTCACGCTGAGGATGCATCATTGGAAGGACTATCGCATTAGTTATGGTAGTATAGATGTTGATCTCTAGTGAATTCAGATGTGTTGAATGTTTCACCTTTTGTAACTTTAAAGGACTTGTCTTGTATGCTTTTGAGATTGTAGTTGATGACTTCTGTTGTATGTCTGTTATGCTTTTAATGACTTGTCTCCTTTCGACAGAGGTATTGTCTTGTCTGTTATTTTTTAATGTTTTAGATGGGTTAAATGAAACAGATTCTGATAAACTACAAGGGATTACTTGTTAAATTAAAACAGACACTCAAGAAACTTCAACAGACTCAGCATAAATTAAAACAGACACTCAAGAAACTTCAACAGACTCAGCATAAATTGAAACAGACTCAATAGAAAATAAAACAGACTCATTCTTGAAATTGAAACTAAACACAGACTTAACAAAGACTAAACAACTTTCAAGACACATAACAACATTACATCTTAACAGAAGTGATACCAAGATCCCTAATCAGAATCAGAGTCAGGAGCAGGAGTCCAAACAGGGTCATTGGGAAACCTCATTCTTAAAAAGTATTTGGCTGAGTCCAAACTCGAAGCCCTGTGAAGAACTATCAGCTTAAACTCCTGGTCAGCTATTTGCTTCAACAATTTTGCCATGACTCGGACATGATGACTGTTGTATTCTGGCGCAAGATACACGATCCTATAGTTACAGTCGCATGTGGTATACCTTCGTCCATACGTATGGGGATTGTTCTTGTCATTAGCAGTGAACACCTTGATTGTCTTTGAGCACCTTCTACTCGGGCACTGGATCTCACTGCCTTCTGCTGGAACTGGGGAGGATGAAGATGATGCCATGGTTGTTTGAATCTGTAATACAAAGTAAGAAAACATGTTAGAAACTATGAAGATATCAAACAAAATCAGTAGGGTTTTAACTGAAATACACAGTAAGAACTTCAAACCTAATTCTTTTACGGCGCAGTGAGAATGAGAGCTGAAGAACAAATGAGGCATTGAATTTATAGACGAGGTAACTAGGGTTTTTCATATTTGGGCCGACCAGAACAAAGGCCCAATAAGTGATTCGGCCCATGAAACTTAGTCCAGAAGTGACTTCCAGCTGTGTGCTAGCTGTAACACACTCAAGGCAAATAAGTGACTTCCAGTTGTGTGCTAGTTGCAAATAATATTAAAAAACGGCGCGAAAATCGAGTAAAACAGGATTAAAATGAAAAACGGCGTGAAAATCGAGTAAAACGGGATTAAAACGAAAAACGTCGCGAAAATCGAGTAAAACGGGATTAAAACGAAAAACGACGCGAAAATCGAGTAAAACGGGATTAAAACGAAAAACGGCGCGAAAATCGAGTAAAACGGGATTAAAACGAAAAATGGCGCGAATATCCGTTTTATGAAGGGACTTAAAACGAAAAATGACAAGAAAAGGGTATTTAGCAAAAAAACAAAGTTCCACATGATGGAAGGGGTATCGATTTAAGTCGCGCCGTTACTCGTTTTAAGTCGGTTTTCATCGATTTTCGCGCCATTACTAGTTTTAAGTCGGTTTTCCTCGATTTTCGCGCCGTTAGTCGTTCTAAGTCGGTTTTCCTTGATTTTTGTGCCATTAGTCGTTTTAAGTCGGTTTTCATCGATTTTCGCGCCGTTAGTTATTCTAAGTTGGCCTAAAGTTTGCTAATAACATATAAATACATATACAATCCAAAAATACTGCGTAAATACCAAAATATATAATATGCTACACATCTTGATCCTCATCTTCTGCAGGTGCTACTGGTGCCTGAGGATCAACACCAGTCAAAGCGGTCATCCAGCCTCTCATCATCGTCGCTAAATCTGGACTGACCGTGTCACCATACCCCCTCAAAAAAGCTGCTATATCGGCGGTGACGAGGTTACTCCTCTACAATTTAATGAAATACAAAATAATTATAAACAAATAAAATGACATTATAACATTAATACTACAGTATCAAATATTGAAAGAAATACTTACCATAACTAGATCGGCTCCCGCAGGTAGCTGCACGAGCTCAACACGATGGGCCAGCGGATGAAGATGATCTTGTCTCCGAGATCTCGAATCCATGTAAGGATGTGACATCAGATCGAACCAAGGCAAATAGTCTTCCTTGCAGTCCCATGGATGGTCTCGAAGCCCACGTCGATCCTGCTCGTCTAACTCAATCAAGTTGCCCGGCAAGTGTAGATCATTCCAAGTGCAGCTTGCTTTCTGGAACTCCACTTTATATGTCGAGGCTTTATCCTTCCTAATAGCAAGGAAGGGGGTAATCGGGGGTTCGGGTACGCCCTGTACATACCCGAACTGCCTGAGAAATCGGTCGGGGTTATACCCCTCCTGAATCTCAAATGCCTCTAAAGGCCCCCAAAAATGAGCCAACATATACTGGGGGTCGTTGAGATCCAACTTCCCCCAGGGGTTCCACTGAACCTATTTTGATTTGTTTAAAGGCAAGACATAATTAAAATTAAATTAAATTGCATAACAAGACATAAATTGATTTGCTAAATATTACTTACCTCTGCATACGTCATCTCATCCAAAACGCGACGTAGAGACACAAGACGAGCTGTGTCCTTGGCATACCTGACCACGGTGTTATCCTTTATAGCATCCGCCTGTGCAGTCATGGAATCCAAGTCCTGTGTCACATGGCCTCAAAACCCATGGAAGTACGCCCATATCCAAGCCTAAAACATAAAGGTCGAAATGTTATAAAATTTTAAATATTATTTTCAAGTTAAGTAATAATACGATTATTACCTGAAGAAGGAGTGGACACCCAACAAACCCCATGGACCCTGAACGAGATGCCTGACCCAACTGTCGATACAGTTCAGCCAAGACAGCTGCACCCCAAGCGTATGTGCCTGTGTTGTTGTGGTCGAGTCGGATGCTGAGATATCTGTGATTCACCCTCATCCCGGACTTGTCTATAAAAACGGTACTGCCCAACAAAGAGAGCAAGTACAGCAAAGCAATATCGCTCTCCTGCTTAGGAGTCCTGAATTGACAGAGAAACGATGATTTGTTAACGTCAATACATAATTACAATGTGATTCCTAAAGGTTGGGAAGAAACAACTTTTTTACGTGTCATGTATAGCAAATAACTCCTCGATGCGCCTGTGGATCGTCGTAATGCCGGGACTAGCGTGGATAGTCAGACCACCGTCTACAAATATAAATAAGTAATAAATTCTACGTTATTAACATTTAATCAAATTAACTAAATGAACATTAATTGTATAAGTAATAAATTATACTTACGTCCGCATAGCAGCCTGACATCCCCGCGTGTCTCCAACCAGAAGATACGCTGAACCTGGTCATAGACAAATGTATCTACATCCCTTACAGTATAGTTGACAGCTTTGCCATGGATCGGTAGCTCAAAGATCTTCAGGACGTCGATCAGTGAGGGAGCCATCTCACCAAAAGCGAAGTGGAAGTTGTTCGTCTCAGGATGCCAACGCTCCACAAACGCTGAAATCAGAATCGGGTCTATAGACCTGTACTCCAGTCGAGGATCTGCAAGGGTGTGCAACTGCCATCATGAACCAGAAGCATCTGTCTTGTGCGTATCAAACTCGTCAAAATACGTCTTGCGCGTATATAACCTAAGCACCCTCCTCAGCTGAGATGCGAAACAGAAAAACAAATCGAAATATTTAAAACGGCTTTCATAAAATATTTGGGTTAATAATTTATTAAGGGGAATAGTAATACCAGCGATCTAGCAGGTATCACGTATGCAGGGTCTCTCTGTAGTCCCTCAACAAGACGCTTCGTCTCAGTCCATATGACAGAAGCAAAGTGCGTGTTGTAGTCCACCAGAAAACTGGACCTCCAGGCGCCCCCAAATAATCAGGATCTCCTGGAGCCGGAACACGTAGACCATGAGCAGGCTCCTGAGGTATATGCTGATCGTGATCCTGATCGGCCTCGTGAGGTATATCCTGAACGGCCTCCTGAGCAACCTCCTGATAAGGCTCGTCCTATGCTGCTCAGTATCTTGTGGAGGCGGCGATCCATCTGGAGATGGCTGAAGCTGTGGAGACCCCTCATAATACTCATCAGCCATCTGGGCCTCCAAAAGTCCAACATCCAAATCTGTCTCTACATCAGCTCCAGTCTCTCTATCAACTGCTGTCTCTGTCGCAACTACAGTCTCTGTCTCCTCCTCAGCGATATCAATCTGCTGCTGCTGGGACCCATCTCCAATGTGAACTCCTGGAATGTCCGCAGTAACAACGGCTCCAAAAGCCTTACTCCGATGTAAAGCGGTGATCCCCCGCACATGAACATTGCAGGGCCCCTGTGCTTCTTTCTAATAGAACCAGGGGAAAGGGCCTTGTCTAACCTCTATTTTCATAATTAATATTATTATTTATAAGTCGTTTAACTAATTATAATCAATATTTACTATTATTTATTTAATAAAAAATAATTCAAAATTATTTTAATCGTTATTTCTCGAATAATTACGAGAAATAACGATTAATTCTATTTAATATATTATTTATTAAATCAATTTCTTTTATTTGTTATTTTCTCGATTAGCGTGAAACGTTAATCGAAAAATAATGAATAAATAAAAAACAATTCAATATTATTTTAATCGTTATTTCTCGAATAATTACGAAAAATAACGATTAATTTTATTTGAATATATTATTTATTAAATCATTTGGTAATCGAGAAAATAACGAATAAATAAAAAACAATTCAATATTATTTTAATCGTTATTTCTCGAATAATTACGAAAAATAACGATTAATTCTATTTTAATATATTATTTATTAAATCATTTTCTTTTATTTGTTATTTTCTCGATTAGGGTGAAACGTTAATCGAAAAATAACGATTAAATAAAAAACAATTCAATATTATTTTAATCGTTATTTCTCGAATAATTACGAAAAATAACGATTAATTCTATTTTAATATATTATTTATTAAATCATTTTCTTTTATTCGTTATTTTCTCGATTAGCGTGAAACGTTAATCGAAAAATAACGAATAAATAAAAAACAATTCAATATTATTTTAATCGTTATTTCTCGAATAATTACGAAAAATAACGATTAATTCTATTTTAATATATTATTTATTAAATCATTTTCTTTTATTCGTTATTTTCTCGATTAGCGTGAAACGTTAATCGAAAAATAACGAATAAATAAAAAACAATTCAATATTATTTTAATCGTTATTTCTCGAATAATTACGAAAAATAACGATTAATTCTATTTTAATATGTTATTTATTAAAACGCTAAAATACGTTCTTGGTAAATTGTTTTCGGTCGTTCCGGCGATTCCGATAGAGCCCGCTTCCGGGACCCGCTCGCATCAACTCGACCCGACGGAGCCCGGCCTCCGGCCCGACCCCGACCCACTTGCCCAGCCCCGACGTCGCCTCCAGCAGCACCTCCGGCCACCTCCTCAGCTCCTCCTGCCACCTCGACGCCAGCTCCTCCGTCCACCTCGACGCCAGCTCCTCCGGCGAGCTCCTCGGCTCGATTTGAAGAGACAACACCACCGGCCACCTCCTTTGAAACGCCAGCACCTCCGCTTGCACCGCCTCGGACTCGAACGCCACTAGCTAGCCGCCGGACCGCCTCCGCCGCCTTCGATTTCGTTTTTTTTCGATTTAGGGTATTTGATTTTTGAAATTGATAAGGGAATTAAGATTGGAATTGAAAAACGATGAAGATTGGATGTGGAACGAAGGGATTTGGTTAAGAAATGGAGAAATGGGGACGACGGCGATATTTAGGGTTTTCGATTGTAGGGAAGAAGAAGAGAGGAGGAAGAAGAAGAAGACGGCGCAGGATTTATAAATCCCCACGCACGTTGGAACCCAACGTGCAGGCTATTTTTTTTAAAAAAAATTATACCTGCACGTTGGCACCCAACGTGCGTTGAGTTCCAACGTGCAGGTATAAATTTTTTTACTTATTTAAATTTTATACGTATACGAATATTCAATATGTACACCACATTTTTTGCCTGTATGTTGGTTTCCACCGTGCGTTGACTTTTAACGTAAAAAATGTAGTGTCATTAGTTACAAAATATAGTGGAAATAGCCGCAACGTACAAAATTTACTAATTTTATTCGTAATAAACAACAGGTTTCTCAATAAATTACATGCGCTACGCCTATTATAACCCTACAATTTACGAACTAGTCACACCACTGTTAAACATAAAATAAAAATATTTACCTATATTTGAATTTCAAAATAATTTGGAAACAGCTTTTGGGACATTATCACTACAACCTTGTAATAATACAGATAGTCAATTTCAAAATTTGTACATTAACATTCTGTCACCTTTCCCCTGGTTTCTTTATTTGAGCATCTTCCTCCTTTCTTCTCACTTGGTAGTTGGTTATTAAAGATCTGATTCCTCTCCTCTACGACTCTAATCTAACCTTCGTATCAACCGTCCAAATACCAACAACATTTTCTCCTTCATATTATTTTATCTCTTTTCATCATCATGTCAATCTCATGACATGAGACAAAATTGATCCCTTCTTCTTTATTTGAAAACCCATAAAGTTAAACCCACATCTTAATTCTGCACACAAATTTGTAACAGCTATTTACAAAGTTGAAATTTTGAAAACTTGAAAGGAATCCTTCCATTTGAAATTCCAAGGAAACCAACCAGATCAAATCGCTGTCAAACCCCAGGTAATTGACCTCTACAGGCTCACTATGATCTGATTATGTATTTGAAGCTGAGTTTTGCTATGTGGGTCTGATGAACAAACTCCTATTTCTTCTGCTTGTTTAATTTGTGTGATTTTTCAGATGGAGGATGATGATGACGACGACCCATGATCTTTGCTTCTTCAAATTTTGATTAGTTTTGTGGGTTTTGTTTATATTTCCCCCTTTTTTTGGAGAAAGTTTTTACAGTTCATTTTTTGGAGAAATATAAAATTTGAGTGATTATTATGTCAAGAAAGGAAAACAAAGACTTAAATCCGTTGCTGTTGAAATTTGGGGTTGCTTTGGCTGTCTCCTTTGCTGGATTCCTGTTTTCTCGTTTAAAAAGCAAATCGCTCAGACCTTCACTTCCACCTCCCCCTTCATCCCCTTCAGGTTTGCAATTCATTGTAACCCTAAATTTATGTTCATCAGGTTTCTGGAACAATTAATCCTAACCCATGTTTGTTTTGATGGTTTAGATTCTATTAAGCGGGTGCAGCAGATAATTGAGATTGGTAACGATGTTCATACTTCACCCAGGACGCCAATCTCTGGAGCAAAAGTTAGTCTTTCTATTTAGCAATTTGATTTTGATAGATATTGGATTGCTCTTCTGGCGTTTCTTTATTGGGCTTGTTGATTAGGTTTATTCTGCGTTTGAATTAGTATAGCTTGGTTGGTTTGCTGTTGCTTGTTTGATCAATCTCGGTGTTTCCTGAGCGATTGCAGTAGAATTTGCATTTTTTGGCCCTTATGTGGATTCATTTCTAAATGCAACCAAGTTGACAATTTTAATTAAACTTTCCATTTATTCTCATATCCAAAATAGTATGATGCTTAATGACCAGATTTATCCAAATGCCACCTTTTCTGCAATTCTTCTTCTTTTCATGATCAATGTGTTCTTGTAAGCTAAGAATCAATTTTCCTGAACTCGTTAGGATAAACCATTCCTTCGGGTTAGGATTGATAATGGCTCCTCCAATTCTTCACCAAGTACAAGGAGTAGTGACAGGGAAAGACTCCTTTTGCCAGAGTTCCATGAACTCGTCAGGGGCCTTGATATGTCTTCTTGCATGTTGCAAGAAAGTGAGACACCAATCTCAACCGATAGAAATGAGTATGAACAAGAGATACGAAGCTTGAATACTATGGTGAACGACCTTAGAGAACGAGAGCAGTCCCTTGAGATGAAGTTGCTGGAGTACTACGGTATCAAGGAGCAAGAAGCCACAGTCAGGGAGCTTCAAAACAGACTGAAAATCAACAACGTGGAAGCCAAAGTTTTCTCTCTAAAAATTGAGGCGTTGCAAGGGAAGAATAAAAGATTGAAGGCTCAAGTGGCTGATTACACAAAAGTGGTGGCTGAACTCGAAGATGCAAAAGCCAAGATCAAGGAGCTGAAGAAGAAGCTTAGAGCTGATGCTGAGGAGAGAAAGGCGCAGATCTTGAGACTCAAGCAGAGAGTTTTAATGATGAAATTGCAAGAGCATGATCCTACCACTGCTGGGATCAGTGAAACTCAGGACCCTGATTTGTTAGAGAGTTTGCAAAGACTCCAAGATCTGGAGAGTGAAAGGGAAGAATTACAGACATCTAAGAATGAACTACAAAGGCAGAACTCGGAACTGGCTCGTAGATTGGAATCTACTCAAATCCTTGCAACTTCAATGTTGGAAGATCCAGAGGTAACAATAAAGCTACCATTTCTTGTTCTAATATATTTCTAAATTCTAAATATGTTTTTTTTGTGAAACACTACTGCAAGAAACTAAAAATTTGAGAATGTGTGCTCCCAGAGATACTAATTCGTGGTGTTTCTAAAAATAACACATACAATAGTGCTAGTCGGAAAATTGACAATGGGAAGCATTGTCAATTTCTCAATGGGAAGCATTAGTGCAATAGGGATGGATAGTTTCCAAGTAGTTTACATTGAAATTCTTGATTTTTGTATGTTTTTTTTCTATACAGAATTATGATAACTTTTTGCTTTTTAAAGGAACATGCTTAGAAGATCTATCTCTTTCTTTTCTTGATTGGTTGTAATTCCACAGGTAGGAGAGCTGCATAATGAAGCAATCCGTCTTCGTGAAGAAAACGAAAACCTATCCAATGAAGTCGAAAGACTTCAATCTGACAGGTGTGCTGATGCAGAAGCACTCGTCTATCTCAAATGGGTAAACGCATGTTTGCGTTACGAGCTCAGAAACTACAAGCCTCCACCTGGTAAAACCGTTGCAAGGGACCTAAGCAAGACTCTGAGTCCAAGGTCAGAAGAGAAAGCCAAACAACTAATTCTAGAATATGCAAACAGTACTGAAGAGACAGGAGTTAACGTTGAGGATTTCGAATATGATCAATGGTCGTCTTCTCAATCTTACCAGACCGAAAACGGGGATCATCATGATGAGGCCTCATTTGATAACAAGGTGAAGAAGTTGAAGTTTATTGATAAGCTGAGGAAATTAATCACAGGGAAGGACAAAGTTGATCATAACAAAAAGGAATCTGCCGTTTTGAAATCCCAATCTGTGGAGGATTTTTATGTGGGTCAAAGGCGGAACTCGGTCTCTATCCCGTCTCGGAATTCAACCAGATCTTCTGCAGAGCCGGAGCCGGATGCAAAGGAGATGGAGAAGATGAGAATGAAGAGGAGCAACTCTGCTTCCTCTTCACATAATGTGTCACCATTGGATAGCCAAGTCGAGCTTAGCTGTCGTGAGCCGGACCTTGCAAGATATGCAGAGGCATTGAAGGACTCTCCATCTCTATGGAATAAGAAGACACACAGGAAATCAGCATCTTATATATAGCGCCTTTTATACATACATACATACACTGTCTGAATTCTAACCCGCCTTGTACATATATTTTTTGAGCAGAGGATTTTGCTTGAGAAACAAAAGTCTGTCTTACTGAATTTGATGGGAAATTAATTGAAGAAATGTGGCAAGTGTGGTTTAGATTAATGCTTGCTTGAATGTTCAGGTTCGATTGATTGTGTATGATGGATTTGAGTTGGTTTTATACTTCCTATACATACAGTCACACAGAAAGTTAGAATTCACACTCACATTCAAATACAAAAACAAACAAATTAAGGCTCTTCAAACACAATCTAGAATTCAGATTCACATTCAAAACAGGCGACACCGGTACCTAGGCCGATCTTAGGCAGCTAGGAAGAGTGATTCAACTGAGATCATAGTAGTAAGTAGAAGTACATAACAACTGCAAACCAAACACAACATGAGTTTTAGCTACATTGATATGACATTCAGACTTGGACTATGTGACAAGGCTGATTGCTTGGATGGAGATTTGATCAACAACAAACTGATTAGCAGCTTCAGTCAGATGAACACCATCCCAAAACACATACTCGCTAGCATTCCTACAAGCCTTTACATTCGGATTACACATGAACGACATGTCCTTTACGCTCCCTGTCGCGCAACATCCTCTTCTGGCTTCGGTAAACCCTACAATGTATTCAAGCAAATGCACGTCAAAACTGGGACTTAAAACTCCTCCATTTCAACAATATGAGACATACCAAATTGTTGGGGAGAGTGGACTAAGTCATAGTAGGCCTTGAATACATCAAGAACAACAAGATTGACACCGGGGAGGTGGTTAATTAGTTGAGCAACAGTGGAGTTGATCTTCTTGTTGAAGCCTTGAATGTCGTCGTTGATCCTCTCCACGCATCCTGGTTTGTCGTGAGACCCGAATGTAGCGATCAATGCCGGGACGCAGCCATGTGCAGGTACTGAGATCACTCCAATTCTCCTCGCCCCTAGTTTATGCTAGTCCTTCATGTATGTAAAAGAAAAACACCAATGTCACCTCTCGTTTGGCAATGAACATAAACTGGGTCAACCCGGAATTGTGGACTGGACCAGACCAGACCGGTTTGGTCTTCGGTCCAAGAATTTCATGATTTCGGGTCCGGTTCAGTCTAGACCGTTTTTTAATTATTTTAATAAATTAAATACCAATATATGTATTATATATAAATTATAAATATATTTTAATAAAACTATATAATTTATGTACTAATATATTAATATAAAATTCAATTTACAAATTTCTATTTTTTTTATAATTAATTTTTAAAAATTTAAAAATTGGATCTGAACCTGGATCATACCGGACTCTGGTTTTTTCCGACCACCTTTTCGGAAAATCCGGATCCGAGTTAATCCGGTCTAGATTTAGACTGATGCTTCAACCTAGTTTTCATTTTCAAAAAGACATTTTTTCTATACAACTTATATATAATCACGATATGAATTTCCTATTATAAATGCGAGTTTTCTAACTTATACCTTAAGGATAAATGTTAAATTTACTCCACATAAAAAAAATCCATTATAACAAAAAATATAACTTATAACCAAAATATCTTACATTATCAAAATATCTTACATTATCTCCATTATAAGTTGCTTATAACATTTGAAGAAAAGTATTACTCATACCTAAATGATTGGCATGTTATTATTACATACTACTCCCCGTGTCCCCAAATATAAGAGACATTTCACTTCTTGACATTATTCACGAGTTGAGAGAATCTCCTCGTTTTCTTCCAATATATAGAAATAAATATATGAATGTGATATCTTGTTTGATTCGTCTCAACGACTACTTTAACAATATTAAAAAATTATAATATTTATCATCGTATATTTAGAGATATTAACGTTATAAAACGTATCTCAATATATGTGTCAAAAACAAATGTCTATTATATTATGGGACGAAGGGAGTATCTTTTATTCTCAATTATATAATGTGATGATAGATATTTAATGCCAACTGCACCATTGATACTTGATACTCCGTATAAATTATGATTTTCAACTGTATAGATCTTGTTTTAGTTTAAATAGAGATAATGGGTTGTGTCTTCTATGGACCCCACAAAGGAAAAAAAAACCTGTACTTAACATAAAAGCAAATAAAATCTTGTGATGGTAGGTAGTGTTAAAGTCAGGTATATAAATACACTTTACCTTTTGTTCTTTGCATCGAAAGGCTTAGCCAAATGGTGTCGAAGCTGGTTGAGGATAAGGTGTGGAAGCCGATTCAGATTTCCAGAGGCGGACCACATTTGTCTCATGTTTTGTTTGCTGACGACATCTTGTTTGTGGCGGAAGCTTCTGTCTCTCAAATTAAGGTGGTGAGGGAGTGTCTTGAGCTCTTTTGCAGGTCTTTTGGGCAGAAAGTTAATGCTCTTAACTCTAAATTGTATGTGTCTCCTAATGTTCATCCCGACATTGTTCAGCAGATTCAAGCCGCTAGTGGTTTTGTTGCAACTTCTGATCTGGGTGTGTATCTAGGGATGCCTTTGCTTCATAAGGCCATTAATAAGCATACTTTTGAACCTTTGTTACAGAAGATTAATGCAAGGCTGTCTGGTTGGAGAGGTCGTAAGCTCAGCCTTGCTGGTCGTGTGACGCTTGCCAAGTCAGTGTTAGGATCGTTGCCGATCTACTCCATGGTGTCTATCAAGATGCCTAAGTCCATTTGCAGTCGCATCGATAAAGCTACCCGTGCTTTCGTTTGGGGTAGTTGGGGTGATCAAAAGAAGATGCATTTGATGAGATGGAAGGAGATTTGTAAGCCTAAGGCTCTAGGGGGCTTTGGTCTGAAAAGTATGGAAGATTTGAACATTGCTCTCACCGGTAAAATGGCTTGGAAATTCTTGACTGATAATGAGTGTTTGTGGGGTCGTGTTATACGTCATAAATATATCAGACCTTCTTTGGCTAACCATAGGGCTCCCTCCCCTATCTGGCGTAGTATTCATCAAGCGGTCAAGAAGGTTATTGTTCATGGTTGTCTTTGGCAACTTGGTGATGGTAGACTGATTCGCTTTTGGAAAGACCTTTGGTTGGGTAATCAAAAGCTTGAGGATTGTGCTCTGAGGAGTATTGAGCCGGATGCTTTGGAGGTTACGATTTGTTTCTTCTGGATTCCGACTGTTGGCTGGAATTGGGCAGCGCTTTCCTTGTTGCTTCCCCCTTCGGTTTTTCTTCAGTTAGCTGCGACTTCGGTCTTTGAAGATGATGATAATCCTGACATGATTATCTGGGGTCATTCGAAGGATGGTAATTACAGTGTGGCTTCTGCTTACAGTTTAGTTCTTAATCATGGTTCTCTTATTGAGGTTGACACGCCCTTGTTCAAGCACATTTGGAAGCTTAATGTGCAAGAGAGGATTCATTTTTTTGCTTGGACGATTGTCAGAGGTGGTGTTCTCACTAACTCCGAAAGGAAGCGTCGGCATCTTAGTGACGAAGATCTTTGCCCTTTGTGTTTGTTGTAACAGAATCGAAACGAGAACAAAGTAAACGCAAGAAAGACACACAGATATACGTGGTTCAGCAAATTTGGCTACGTCCACAGGAGAGGGAGATCAGATTATACGGAGGCGGTATTACAGTTTTTGGTACAATTAGGGTTTACACATAAGCCGCTATATATAGCGCTAAACAACCCTAAGCCCAACAACAAAACTGATGGGCCCAATAAAGCCCATACAACAGCGAGACCCCCGTGCTACCTGTCGCAGTGTGTGATTCAGATTCAAGGCATACTAACAAATTTCCACCTTGACTTGAATCCTCCAGGTAGACTCTCAGACGCACCATGACAGTGCCAGATAACAGACATCTCCCTCTCCTCAGAATTGCCCCTCAGGGCAACTAATGATCTATGATGTTGAGCAAGTCCAAGCAGTGTTTGAACTTGCTCTCAGGAACTGGCTTGGTGAACATATCAGCAGGGTTATCAGCTGTCCCTACTTTCTTCACCTGGATTCTCTTCTCATTCCTCAGAAAATGGTACCTGACATCAATGTGCTTCGTCTTCTCATGATGGACCTGATCCTTGGTTAAGCATATTGCATTCAAGCTGTCACAATACACTAAAGCCTGATCCTGATGTAGGCCTAGATCATTAACCAGCCCCTTTAGCCATATTCCCTCCTTAGCAGCTTCTGTCAAAGCCATATACTCTGCCTCTGTAGTAGACAAAGTAACTGTAGGCTGTAGAGTTGCCTTCCAGCTTACCACAGAACCTCCTAGAGTGAACACATAACCAGTCATAGATCTCCTACTGTCCACATCTCCAGCATAATCAGAATCTGAATAGCCAGCAACCAAACACTGAGTGTCATTCCCATAGCAATGACCAACATCTGAGGTACCTCTAAGATACCTGAAAATTCTCTTCACATCTTGCCAATGTTCCTTCCCAGGGTTGACCATATATCGACTTACCACACTAACAGCGAATGCTAGATCTGGTCGAGTGCAAACCATAGCATACATCAAACTCCCAACTGCACTGGCATATGGGACTCGAGACATGTACTCCTGATCCTCATCAGTCTGAACAGTGTACATTTCCAACTTGCTGTTAGATGCCATTGGAGTATCTATAGGCTTTGTTGAAGACATTCCAAACCTGCTTAATATCTTCTTAATGTACCCTTCTTGTGAGAGGAAAAGTTTTCTCTTCTCCCTTTCCCTATAGATTTCAACTCCCAGAATCTTGCGAGCAGCACCCAGATCTTTCATATCAAATTCTGCACTGAGAGAACCCTTCAACTTCTGAATATCAGACTTATTCTTAGCAGCAATCAACATATCATCAACATACAGAACCAGACAAATGCGTGAACCACCCTGCAGGTCATTGTAGTACACAAAACAATCATACGGACTTCTGCTGTAACCAAGCTGCTTCATATAAGTGTCAAACCGCTTATACCACTGCCTCGGGGACTGCTTTAGCCCATATAAGGACTTCTTCAACTTGCAAACATGGTTCTCCTTTCCTGGAACCTGGAATCCATCTGGCTGAGACATGTATATTTCCTCCTCCAACTCTCCATGTAGGAAAGCTGTTTTCACATCTAGCTGCTCAAGTTCCAGATCCTGATGTGCAACTATCGCTAGCAGCACCCTGATTGAGGTATGTCTGACTACTGGTGAGAAGATCTCGTTGTAGTCTACTCCCTCTCTCTGACTGAAACCTCTTCCAACCACTCTTGCTTTGTACTTTATACCCTCTGCAGCAGACATTCCTTCCTTCTTCATGAAAACCCACTTGCAAGTGACTACCTTTCTATCAGCAGGCAGTCTGACTAGCTCCCAAGTCTGATTCTTATGAAGAGACTCCATCTCTTCTCCCATTGCAGCAAGCCACTGTGCTGACTCACTCCCAGATATTGCAGCTTTGTAGGTGGACGGTTCATTATCATCCACCTCCTCGGCCACCTGCAATGCATATCCTACCAGATCAGCTAACCTGTACCTCGCTGGAGGTCTGACTCCAACCCTTCTAGGTCGATCTTGAGCAACACTTCGATGCCCAACTTCATCAGAACCTGTTTCTGGCAGTGCACTCTCAGACTGATCTGTATCTTGCTCATCAGTTACTGGTTGTGGCATAGGTGCCTCGATTTCCCCTGAAGTAAATGGCACCTCCACCTCCTCAGCAACAACCTCTTTCTCTGCTATATCACTGGTCTTGGACTTCAGCATAGAATTCTCATCAAAGACTACACTTCTGCTCAGTATAATCTTGTTATCAGACCAGATCCTGTATCCTTTCACACCAGCACCATAGCCCATGAAAACTCCCTTCTTAGCTCTCGGCTCTAACTTACCCTCACTCACATGATAATAAGCAGTGCAGCCAAAAACTCTCAGATTTGAGTAGTCAGCAGCTCTTCCAGACCACACCTCATAAGGTGTCTTGCAATCAATGCCTGTGTGTGGACTCCGATTTATCAGATAGCAGGCTGTTGTTACTGCTTCAGCCCAGAACCTCCTAGCAAGACCGGCATTAGAGAGCATGCATCTTGTTCTCTCTAAAAGTGTCTGATTCATCCGTTCTGCTACACCATTCTGTTGTGGTGTAAACCTGACTGTGTGATGTCGAGCAATACCCTCATCTCTGCAGAATTTATCAAACTCAGATGAACAGAATTCCAGACCATTATCTGTTCTCAGCCTTTTGACCTTCTTTCCTGTCTGATTTTCAACTAAGGTCTTCCATTCCTTGAATCTACTGAATGCCTCTCCTTTATGACTCATCATAAATAACCACGTCATCCTAGAGTAATCATCAATAATAGACAGAAAGTACCTGTATCCACTCAGAGACTCAACACGGGCAGGACCCCAACAATCAGAATGGATGTAATCCAACGTGCCCTTAGTTCGATGAACTGCCTTAGGAAACTTGCAGCGATGTAGTTTCCCAAACACACAATGCTCACAGAACTCTAGACTCTTGATCTTGTGACCTCCCAGAAGGTCTTCTTTGGACAGAATCTGCATTCCACGTTCACTCATATGAGCAAGTCTCATATGCCACAGTCTGGTCAGATCAGCACCATTAACCACTGATGCAACAGCTGCAGAACCTGTTACTGTATAACCCTGCAAGATATACAAAGTTCCCTGCTTGACGCCTCTCAGAATCACCTCAGAACCCTTGCAGACAACCAGAATTCCATCTTCACCTTCATACCTGAAACCCTTACTATCCATAAGGCTTAAAGATATCAGATTCTTAGTCATGTGTGGAACATGTCTGACTTCCTTGACTGTGCAGAAATTCCTGTTGTGCGTTTTGAACCTGACTGAGTCGATCCCAACCACTTTGCAGACAGATCCGTTTGCCATAGAGACACTACCTCCATCTATGCAGCTATAAGTTGTGAACAACTCTCTTTTCGGACAGATATGATACGATGCTCCAGAATCAAGAACCCACATGTCAGAATGATGAGTGTATTCCTCAGCCATTAGCACAATATCACTTTCAGAATCTGCGTCATCTCCTGCTACTGCAGCAGAACCAGGTTTCTGCTCTTTCCTTTTCTTAGGACAGTCATTCCTCCAATGACCCTTTTCCTTACAGTAGGCACAGACGTCTTTAGGTAATTTTGGGCGCTCCTGCTGCTTCTTCCAATGACCCTTTTTCTTACCCTTCTTACCATCCTTGCTTCCACTGGCCATTAACCCGGAAGCCTGATTTTCTGTACCCGAACTAGATGCCTTATGACACATCTCTCTTTTGTGAAGCGAAGACCTAACCTCCTCCAGCATCATAGTCTCTTTTCCAACGATAAAAGACTGCACAAAATTCTCAAACGACAAAGGCAGAGATACCAACAAGATCAAAGCAGCATCCTCATCATCAACCTTCTCATCAATATTACGCAAATCTAAAAGAATTGTATTCAATTGATCAAGGTGATCTCTAAGAGGTGTACCTTCTCCCATACGCAGGCTGAAAAGACGTTGCTTCAGCATCAACTTGCTGGTCAATGACTTCGTCATGTAGAGGCTCTCCAACTTCGACCACAACTTTGCAGCGGTTTCCTGATCTGCAATCTCTGTAATGACATCGTTAGCGAGGCACAACATAATCATCGAATGAGCCTTTTCCTCCATAGTTTTGAACTCCACGGAGGTTGCATCCATTCCATTCCTGTCTTTCACTAACGGCGCCCACAGACCGTTTTGCTTCAGCAAAGCCTACATCTTGATTCGCCACAGACTGAAACTGTTTCTCCCTGTAAACTTGTCGATCTTCGTCATGGATACCGACATCGTTCTCGGCGGAAATTCGAACCTGCTCTGATACCAGTTTGTTGTAACAGAATCGAAACGATCGAGAACAAAGTAAACGCAAGAAAGACACACAGATATACGTGGTTCACCAAATTTGGCTACGTCCACAGGAGAGGGAGATCAGATTATACGGAGGCGGTATTACAGTTTTCGGTACAATTAGGGTTTACACATAAGCCGCTATATATAGCGCTAAACAACCCTAAACCCAACAACAAAACTGATGGGCCCAATAAAGCCCATACAACAACGAGACCCCGTGCTACCTGTCGCAGTGTGTGATTCAGATTTAAGGCATAGTAACAGTGTTTGACTGAGCCTGAAACCCTTTTGCATCTTCTTAGGGATTGTATCCATGTCAAAGGTATTTGGAGTAAAATGCAGCCTCCGTTGGATTGGGACTGTTTTTTCGGTTTTAATCTTGCTCAGTGGGTCCGGCACAATTTCATGCTTAATAGGGCCATTAGGAATGAAAACAATTGGGCCAACACCTTTGCTACTGCTCTTTGGAGCATTTGGAAGTGGAGGAATTCTTGGGTTTTTAACAAGGCTGAGTTTGTGGGGGATAAATCTTCTCATATTATGGGTTTGGCGTCTGAGTTTATGCGGGCTGCAGCGAACTCTCAGGTGCTTGCTTCTACTGAGAAGGTGGAGATCTTGGTGAAGTGGAGTAAGCCCTTGGCCCCTTGGGTTAAGTTGAACACTGATGTTGCGGTGATTTGCGGGCATGCTACTGCGGGAGGTGTTATTAGATATGAGAACGACTCTTGGCTTGGTGGGTTCGTCCACAACATTGGTCTTTGGTCGGTCCCCTTGGCGGAGCTTGGGGTATCGTGTTGGGTCTCAAGTTAGCTTGGGATAGGGGATACAGAGGGTTTGTTTAGAAACAGATTCACAATTAGCGATTCTGTTGCTTAACAAACCTGTGGATCGTTGTCACTCCCTTTTTAGCCTTGTCGCTAAGGCGAAGGGCTTCTTGGGTAGAGATTGGGAGATCCAGTTTCGACATGTGTTTCGTGAGGCTAACGCAATTGCTGATTGTCTTGCCGCTTTTGCCGTTGATTTTCCAGTAGGTTTCCATGTGTTAGACTTTCCGCCCGATCGGGTGTTGCTTTGTATTTCGGATGATGTGAGGGGTTCGACTATACCCCGCCTGATGGCTAACTAGTCTCTTTTTTTTATATGGTTTAGGTTTATGAATTGTAGAAAACATGCTAATTACCATTGTATTTTCTCTATTTATGTTTCTTTTTGTAGCAACATCTATTCTCCTTAAAATTTCTATTTTTTAACCGGTGTGCAGCAGTACAATTATGATTGGATATAGAGAACTCATGTTCAATTTATAGACTTGCCTTTTTTTTTATATAATGGGTGATATTGTTCTATTATTCATGAGCTGAGTTGATTGATGAGTGACTTTTTCTACTTGATTTTCATTATTTTAAAAGAGTGTATACTGAATTCTGCAGGAATCCTTTGATCCAGCAGAGTGAATGAGAGCTCAGTGATACAGAGTACCTGAGTGGAAAGCTCCTCATGGCATGTATGTTTCTTGCTACTCTTCTTGTTTCTATAAGAAAGTGATACAAAGTACATGTTTACGGAAATGAGATATTTTATGCAAGAATATCATTTTAACATTAGATTGTTTGCTTCAGGATCCCGAAGCAACAAACATACTGGAGAACATGCCACAAGAATCTCTCTATTGCTACTTTGAAGGTTTAACTAATAACTTAATTCGTAATTATCATTTCTTAGGCACTAACTGCATGACATTGTTTGGTAATCTAATTACGAGATGGTGTTTCTTGGTTTAATACGGGTGGTTCTCTATCAGTTTATATCGATCCATAAGCAAGCATCTTGGTTCAGTGCAATTCCATGAGGGATAATGGCATTATGTGGCTACATTGCAGGAGTCACTTCATATTACGTAATCAGAGCTGGTTTTTCTTTGACATTCGTCCAAAAATCAATGTAGGTTGAAGAATTCTTCTTTGTTTTTAATATGAATAATCACTTTTCATGATCACCATAATACTTAAACAAGCAGTACTAATGGTTTTTGCAGTTTATTGGATTCATTGGACCAGGTTTAGCACTATTGTTCTTAAACTATGCCAAAACACCAGAATTTTCATATGTCGTTTTGACATTCGCCCTAAGCTTAAGCTCATTTAGTCAAGTTGTATTCCTCCTTAATATACAAGTAATAATTGTACTACTTGAAAAAACTTCTGTAAAAAATGATAGAATAACATGACTAATTAATTATTTGTGAATTACGATGCTCTATATCTGATATAACTTTTGTTGAAATTGTGATGATTAGGATACATCTCCACAATCTGCAGGACTCCTACATGGTATTGGAAATTCAGCTGGGACATTAGCTTCTGTAATATGTACATTTGGAACTGGTTACTTCGTCCAATGGCTTGCATCGTTCCAAGCGTTCATCTCAACCCTCTTTTACAACTTATTTGCAAACGGAGAACGTGTCTTTTAAGCTCAATCCAGGAAATAACACTTAGAAGATGAGGAAGTTGGCCAATAGGATGCAATTTGGTATTCCTGAAGAGAGCTCTTTGGGTACGGAATATTTTCCTCATCTTAGTATTAGTTTTTCTGCACATGTTACTTCTCCTTTTTGTTTATGCACTGAGAAGTCTCTACTTTCATCATCTTCTAAATGTTTTTTACAATTCGATTATGAGTGTATGATTTATTTAAAATCCACTATCCATTTATGATTAGTGTCAATCATAGCTGTAATAATAAGACTTTGCTTGCTGATGACATTGTCTTTAGAGGATGGACTGAGAGAAGGGTACAGAATGCTTGGCCAAGCCGACAACGGAAAATTGCGTGTATCTGCTGGCCAAGTAAGCTTGCTCCATTAATGATCAGTTATTCATGCATTGTCTGACACAAAAATTTGTGCTATTTATTGCTATAGTTTTGCAAGTTTGTCTTGGTGGCATGGTAACATTTTTCTTTCTGAATGTTCTTGAATATATTGTGTTTTCAGTTTGTCTTATGGTTTATGTCTTCCTATTTAGTAAAATGTATTCTCAACACGTTCTTTTTAAACACATTCTGTCTAGGACTTATATGGAATGTGCTGAAGTTTTGTTCTTTTTTTGTTTGCAATCTTCACCTTCTTTAATGAATTTCTGACATTTTTTTGTTAATGCTTCTTTGTTGATCCAATTCTCTGAACTAAGTATTTTTACTTCTAATATGAACATGTGTCTTCATGCCTTACTTTTTTATTCTGACAAATTTGTATGTTATGAATTTCTTTGCCGGATTAGTTCTTTTGATGATAGAGGAAAGTGCTTTTTGGTATATCAAGAATCGAATTTGTTATTGCCAATGCAGTATAAATTGTATCATGCATTTCTGTTGCTTCCCTTCTCATGTAAGACATTTAACTCGGAGTTTTTCGGGGCAATGGTGAGAATTATAGAGACTGGTGGATATTACACATACGAGATAATATAATTATGTTGGTGGGAATTGTGATGAATATAGCAGCTATGAATTTAGTATTGAATGCATACTTACATAATGATATAATATGTATGTATCTTTTCAAACTTTGAGCTATAACATAAGATTTTAATTGCATCCTTCCGATGATTATACATATATTGAAGAAATGTTGTTGAGTTATTGTTTTAACTTTCCATAATGTACTAAGAGTTGATGAGCTTGAAGACTGCTTTAGCCAAGTGAATCACTAAACCATTGGATCAAGAAGTTTGGCATACCAAAAAATACTAATACGGCCCAATCTAACAATATTAGGGAAGAAAAGCCCATAGTATATTAGGGTATGTTTGGTTAATCATCAACTATAATATCATTTTGTAAAATAAGTCCTTTGCATTTAATAAACATGGTTGAAGAAATCAGTTTTATAAGGTTTTTGTTAAAAGAAATTGAAAGTACAATATAAAAGAAATTAGAAGTGACACAAATCCAACGAATTATATAAAAAAACATACTGAAAAATGTCATTTTATAAAGGGTTTTGCCACAAAAATTCTTAATCCTCAACGGTATTACTCAAACATAGAAAAAATACTACCTACTTACAATTGGAAAATATAAATATACAAAGATACACATTCATTTTATTGTTATTTTTCAATTTCAATTTCAATTTGAACTTTTATATTATACATCACATTATACTACTGATATGTATTACTCCCTCTGTTAAGCTTTAAATGTCGTTTGAGGAATTTTTCTTTGTTAAAAATTATGTGTCGTTTAAGCTATTTTTACCCACTTTTGCCAATATTACCCTTGATAAAAATAGGGAATTGGGTTTGCTGCAACTTCTTCCTTCACTTTTTGCATACCTACATACTCTAGCTCTAGAACACAACTTGGTTAGTGGGCCATAGCTTAAACTTAGAAGTATGTTTATCTTTTGTGCAAGACTAAAACAGTCATTCTAAAGAACAAAAGTGCAGGCATGCTCCAGGATAATATTTTGGTACTCTTTTTGAGCTAATCATTGTTCACATTAGCTGAACTCAATATCTTTTTTTTTGTAATGTCGGTACACCTTTGTTCTCTCTTTGATCAATACTGTAATGAGCAGAGGTGCACCTATGACAAAATGTCCGCAAACTACTCAGTAGGAGATGGTTTTGTGCAGATAGCAGATAAATGTAGATTTGATCACTTATGTGGATAATAAACCATCTGTGGGACAACATTATAATCAAGAACATGCTAAGGAAGCCACAAAAAACGTCCTGAACCTAAATTATTTTTATAAATGAGTATTCACGTGAAACGATCCTACAAACGATGATTTGGAGGACTTAATTGCAGTTGTGAGTTCCATGAAAGAATGTGGCTTAAAGATAAAAAAATGAAATGAAGAAAAAGAAGAGTAAAGGACTAAAGAGGAGTAGAAGAAATACCAATCCAAGGCTTTGTTGAGTATTAATGCAAGCTTTTTACTGCATGGGGAAGTAAAAAGCTTTAAGTTATCAGATTCTTAGATAGGCTTGAGTTTGAAGTTTATAATGTGATAGACGGTTGAATCAAGTGTTCATCAGAGCTACCAATAGTGTCCACTTTGATTTGATCAGGCACATATGCCGATGCGCGTTTTTTGTCGTTATTATCTCTTACCACTAATTATCAAAAATTATAAAGTTTTGATATTGTTAAAGTATTTGATTAGACGAATCAAACATGACCCATTATGACTATATTTTTCTTGTATATTGGACAAAAACAAGAAGATTCTCATGAATCATGAATAGTGTCGAAAAATGAAATGGACACTATATTATAGGACAGAGGGAGAGTACTAAGAAAATAAAGAAGTTACTAAATCAATATTGTTAAAATAAATTCTACTCTTCTATGACCTCCTGTTTCTCCTCCTATTAGCCTAAACACGTATCATCTCTCTACTCACTATCGGATAACTATCAAACTTACATTCATTACCGGTACATTTGATCCACGCGGCTCTTCAAACCTCTATTAATAATATATAGGTGTCATAATTAAATTGGTAAACTAAAATATAATATTTTTTACTACATATGTAAGACTAAGGACCCGCGCGTAGCGCGGGGATCAACATCCTAGTATCTAATATAATATAAACTGCACCTCTTGGTTAAGCATTTAATGCATTTAGTATTGTAATTATGTGAGTTATTTGATTTTCTTTTTTTTACCACACTAAAAATTAAAACATGAAAAGCCTATTTTTTCCCTCGCTCTCACGTATCTTCCTCTTCTTTAGGCAATGGCTATATGCACGCGAATCGATGCATATATGCACGCGATTCTGTGCGCGCAACTTATGCGCACGCATCTGTGCGCAGTTCTTATGCGCATACGTGTTTTACGGGGTATTACGGGTACTTTTCGTAAATTTTCAGAGTCTGTAACACCTTGTGCGCCTAACTACTGCGCACAGGTTGAGACTTTGTGCGCCATGTTTCTGCGCACTGTTCAAACATAGTAGCCGTTGAAATTTTAGAAAAAAGTAGCCGTTAAATGTAAAACTGTGCGCTTAGGTTCTGCGCACAGGTGAAAAAAGTAGCCGTTAAATGTAAAACTGTGCGCTTAGGTTCTGCGCACAGGTGCTTTAGGGTTTGGTTTTGTGCGCGGATGGTTAGAGCACGGGTCTTTACAGTTTCATTTGGACCACAACGGTCATAAATGTGCCTATATAAAGCCACAATCTCTTCGTTTCCAACAAATTCATTCAACACCTCTTCGTTTTCCAACAAATTCATTCAAAATGTATCGTTGTAATCAAAACTCTCGTATGTTAGAGTTGATTAATCAAAGTTGTGAAGATAGTGATGAAGAACACGATTGGGATAGCGGATCACAAGAAGAGGAAGACGACCCGAACGACGACGAATGGTTGGATGGTTTCTTAGAAGACGAAGAGTTCGGCGACTGGGATCCGAGTGGTGAATTTGTGGTTAGTATAATATGTTATAATTTGAAACATATGGTAGCGTAATTAGTTTCAAATTAGTTTCATATTCTAGAATAATTAGTTTCATATGCTAGCCTAATTAGTTTCATATGATAGCCTAATTAGTTTCATATGATATCCTAATTAGTTTAAAGTAATGATTCGTATTTTGCCTTGTTATTTTGGTAGTAGTGTAATTGTCGCTCTACAATTACGTATAGGGGAAAGATTATTCGGATTATTTTAGAACCGCACAATATTGGGATACTCCGCAAGAATTGTACGAGTGGGCGAGAGATAGAGGAAAGGAGTTAGTGATAGCTTTGGTAACGCGTAATTCAAGTCCGTACCAAATAAGTATTGTGTGCGATAGATTTGGAAAACCAAGATCTGGGAGGCCAAAGGTGAACAAAGAGAATCCAGAGTTGGCTGTTCCTAGGCTTAGAAAGTCGAAGTCGAAGAAGTGTGAGTGTAGATTTCAGCTACTGGCAGTGCGAAAGAAAAACATTCCCGGGGTCGCAGGAGAAAAATGGATTTTAGGTGTGATAGAAGGTCGGCATAACCATGTGCTACTTGCTAGTTTTCATGGGAATGCATTCATGGGTCGAATGACGGAGGAGCAAGAGCTTTGTGCTAGGCGGTGGGGAGATGGAACTGGACGCAAGACGCCAAAAGAAATTATCTCTAAATTGAGGGAGAAGTACCCTGGTAATGTTACTTCAAGGAGACAAGTTGCAAACTTTTGCAGAAGGTGAATTACGAAGATCGCGGAGAGCTAAACGTGACACAGTGGTCGCTTAAGTTTTTGCGAGACCACGACTACGTAGTTCACCCACATAGAGACACGACAAGCGGAGAGGTTGCAATATTATTCTTTGCTAACCAAGAGTCGTTGCGTTTGTTGAAGAAGTACCCGTACGTGGTAATTATCGATGCGACGTACAAGACAAACAAGTAAGTCTCTACAATACCTTGGTCGATATTTAGTTCGGATAATGATATATGTTCTGTAGTGATATATGTTAATGTTTCAATAGATATGAAATGCCGCTCGTAGAGATCGTTGGATTCACCAGTACACACAAGACGTTCAACATCGCGTATGCATTCACTAAAGCGGAAAGGATTTATCATTACACATGGATAATGATTCAATTGAAGTCATTATTCATAGATTTGGGAGTGATGCCAACGGCTATAATGACAGATTGCGAAGACGCGCTGATAAAAGGGATAAAGACTGTTTTCGGGAGCGAAGTTCAACATCTGTTGTGTTGGGTGCATATCAAACACAACATTGAGGCACATGCTTCGACCATCCTAAAGAGACAAATTAAAGTGGAAGCCTTTGCAGGACAATGTTGGGGACTATTTTGCTCAGCTACTGAAGAGACCTATGAACTGCGGCTCGAACAGTTGAAGAGATCTTGGAAGAGCGGCCTTGTGGGATACGTCGAGAGAACATGGCTTAATCCTCACAAGACAAGTATAGTGAGGGCTTGGACAGATCATAAGCTTCATTTCCTTACGAGGACTTCAAACAGGTAAATATTGATATTTTTTAGTTAAAGACGATTATATCATAACGGCGTACTTTCTTAACTTACCAACTTAACTGTTTTTTAGAGTTGAAGGGATGCACAAGGTTTTGAAAGATATTATTGGTTCCAGCAGAGGGGGCTTTAACAGAGTGATCGTACGGATCCATCATTCAGTACTCCTTCAGATTGATTCAATTAGGGCGAGCATGAACATGTCTCTCTCCAAACGACCAACTGATTTTGATGATCCAAACATGCATCCGCTTGGAAGGGCTATTTTTTCCCGACTATTCTACAAAGTGTCAGACAGGTGTTTTGATCATTTGTTGGCTACTTATGAGATCATGTTGACGGGGAAATTTCCTGAACAATGCACCGACCATTGGGTGAGGAACTGTCTTGGGTTGCCGTGCGTCCATCAAATTGCACACGCTATCATTTCAAACACACCCCTGATTGAGGATGACATTCACCCGTTCTGGAGGGATTTGCATTGGGATGACACTCCTGAAACAGAAGACGACCCAAATCTGAAGGTCCGAATGAACATTATAGAGTTGCGACTCCATGAAATGTTCACCAAGTTGGAACTTGGAACCTTGAAGAAAAGCACGGCATACCAGCTAGGTGAGTTGTATCAGGACTTGGAGCATCCTGAACTAACTACCTTGAAAGAACCGACAAATGTGAGAAGAAAAGGCAGGACAAAGGGTGCAAAGAACAAGGATAAGGAGGAGGTTGACAGTGAAAATGACAAGGAGGATGACATAAAACAAGAAGATATGGAGAAGTATGAGATGGAGGAGGCAAAGCAGAAATCAAAAGGAAAGAAGAGTACAGGAGCAAGACGGCCAGGTCGTCCTAAAAAGGAGGAGGATGACAGTGAAAATGACAAGGAGGAATCGAGAGAGAAGAGTTATTTTGAGCACAAACAAGAAGAGCTGAAGAAGTATGAGAAGGAGGAGGCAAAGCAGAAATCAAAAGGAAAGAAGAAGGCAAACAATACAGGAGCAAAACGAGCAGGTCGTCCTAGAGAGCAAACAACGACATCACTTCCCGTGGTCATTGAGGCCGAGGAGTTGCATTCTCAACCCATGCCCGACCTATCACAGCCTGAAGGATCAAACTACACTGACTTCGATCAGTGCCCTGAAGAACTTGGTGTTCCTCTCATTCATAGGGGGGTTGACTTCGGCATTGACAATTTGGATGATTTTTGGCTTCCATACATCACAGATGTTAGACAGGTACGTTCTGACGGACATTGTGGTTATAGGTCGATGGCCTTACTTCTGGGAAGAAAAGAACAAGAGTACGGAAACATTCGGCGTGAGCTGGTAACGGAGCTGCTTCAGAACCAAGAATTGTACGAGCCTATTCGTCGTCGTCTTCGTCCGGGTACTTGGGAGGATCTTATTCTCCAAGTTAACCATTGCAGAAGCCCTTGTTCAGAACTGTACTGGTTGCACTTTCCACTGATGGGCTTAGTGTTTGCCACCCTATACCAAGTTGGTCTCGTGTTATTGTGTTGGGATGCTCCGACCTTTTGCTTACCGCTAAGGTGTAGAACAGAAAACGCTGATCCTCCACGACAGATTTTCGGCATGGCACACGTAGGCAACCGTGACCACTTCATACCGGTAAAGTAGACAATTGTACTTGATACTTGTGTAATCATAGTTTTTTGTTTAATGTCTTAAGTCGATTGTGTTTATATAGGTGGCGTTGATGGTTGGTTCGCCACTACCGCATACTCCCGGTTCGTGGAAGAAACACGTAGATCCAAACATTCAATGGTGGGAAGAAACATTTGGGGACAATTTGAGGATGTATCGAGAGTACCGCATTTCAAATGGCCGGGCACCAGATCCATTCATGTATAAAGGAGGGACCGAACCCGTTCACATATCTGACTGAGTGAGATTGTCATGTAATAATTAGAAGACGCATTGGAATTTCTTAGTTTGTAATGCCTTGGTTTTTAATGTTTCGTATTTGTTATTTTGGTAGTAGTGTAATTGTGCTTTATATAACAATGAATGGATCAGATTGCATTGGAATTTCTTAACACGTTCGAGAGACAAAGAAGCGACAATGAAAATACATAATGAAAGTACGTAATGAAAGTACACAATGCTCATAACATTAGATGTCTACGATTTAGGCGTCGTCGGCAGAAGAGGAAGAGGAGTCGGAAGCATAGACGATACTACAAACCATCAACCGCAATTCTTTTTCTTTAATCTTAAACCTTTCCATCAGGACCTTCACTCTATTGTCACTCTTCTTTTTCTTGATGATTAATTTCGTGATAGCACGTAAAGCAGTAGGGGTATGCTCTGGATCAATAAACCTGATTCCGAAGAAACAATTGCATGCATAATGCCTTCGTCCATACTGGTCAGGCATGTCTTCGTCATTGTTAACGTAAACATTACACATTTGGCGACACCTTTTTGTACCAGTACACATTATCTGTGGAGGGTCAGGCTTCACACGTCTTGGGGATGATGATGATGCCATATTCGTAGTTATGATCTTCGAAATAAGTAAATAATAAAACTTTAGTTATAAACATGAAAGCATATACAAAAAACAAAGCATGTACAAAAATGAACAAAAGAAAATTTTACCGATTAAGTAGGGAAACTTCGATTTTTGCTGTAGTTGAGATGCATGAACTAGTTGAGATGGATGAAGAAATCACCACCTTCAAACCGTTGGTTTTATAGGAATTTATGTATATGGTGCGCGTTGATTCTGCGCACAAGGAGTTACCGATTCAAAATAACGGTAACTAAAAGTGCGCTATGTAGCTGCGCACAAATTTTTAACGGTAATTTTCTGTGCGCGTTACACCTGCGCACCAAAAGTTACAGATTCAAAAAGTTACAGAATAGGTGCGCTTTACCTTAGCGCATGGCTGAAATTTCTGTGCGTTCTACCACTGCGCACTATACTCTTCATTCTTCGAAATAGTTGCGATATGAAGGGTCTAGCACATCGATGTGGATTATGTTTGAAAAGCTTATACAAAATAGTGTTATTAGGCATATAAAGAGTGTATAAGGTCTCCCCTTCACAAAAAGTCGATCGAAAATACGCGAAAACGCAAAAACGCCTTATCGGTCCTGATGGCCTGTTAAGGTCGAGAATAGGCGGTTCGATGCCCAAACGACGTCGGAATGCAATGAAACTTGTTTTCAATGCATATTATAGCTATTTAACCTTGTCGGTAAGTTCGAGTCGAAAACTCGAACTCTTCGAGTAACACCTCCTTTGTAAACCTTCACTAGTCTTTCATTCTTCGAAATAGTCGAAGTAGTTGCGATATGAAGGGTCTAGTACATGGGTGTTGATTATGTTTTTAAAACTTATACAATTATGTGTTATTAGGCATATAAAGAGTGTATAAGGTCTCCCCTTCACAAAAAGTCGATCGAAAATACGCGAAAACGCAAAAACGCCTTATCGGTCCTGATGGCCTGTTAAGGTCGAGATCTGCGGTTCGATGCCCAAACGACGTCGGAATGCAATGAAACTTGTTTTCAATGCATATTATAGCTATTTAACCTTGTCGGTAAGTTCGAGTCGAAAACTCGAACTCTTCGAGTAACACCTCCTTTGTAAACCTTCACTAGTCTTTCATTCTTCGAAATAGTCGAAGTAGTTGAGATATGAAGGGTCTAGTACATGGGTGTTGATTATGTTTTTAAAACTTATACAATTATGTGTTATTAGGCATATAAAGAGTGTATAAGGTCTCCCCTTCACAAAAAGTCGATCGAAAATACGCGAAAACGCAAAAACGCCTTATCGGTCCTGATGGCCTGTTAAGGTCGAGAATAGGCGGTTCGATGCCCAAACGACGTCGGAATGCAATGAAACTTGTTTTCAATGCATATTATAGCTATTTAACCTTGTCGGTAAGTTCGAGTCGAAAACTCGAACTCTTCGAGTAACACCTCCTTTGTAAACCTTCACTAGTCTTTCATTCTTCGAAATAGTCGAAGTAGTTGAGATATGAAGGGTCTAGTACATGGGTGTTGATTATGTTTTTAAAACTTATACAATTATGTGTTATTAGGCATATAAAGAGTGTATAAGGTCTCCCCTTCACAAAAAGTCGATCGAAAATACGCGAAAACGCAAAAACGCCTTATCGGTCCTGATGGCCTGTTAAGGTCGAGATCTGCGCACGGTTGAAGACCGTTAAAAGCTACGCAGTTAACCCAAAACAAAATCATTGTTTCAACAACTGCATTGCTTTTGAGATGGTGATATTAGCAGAGGACGAAGCACTCAAAAGCTACGCAGTTGTTCAAAACAAGGATGCGGAAATGACGGGCTCGGCCAGCTTGAGTTGGGCTCAACGGGCTGGAAGGTATTTGGCGGCCCATTATATGCGCATTAGATCTGCGCACATGATTCTGTGCGCATTAGATCTGCGCACGGTTGAAGACCGTTAAAATATGACCGTTGCGTGCGCATAACATATGCGCACGCAACGGTCATATTTCAACAGAAAAACCGAAGCTATAAAAGGGGGGTTGCACTCACCTCAATTCACCAATCTCACCATCTCTCTCTTAACCTCACCAATCTCACCATTTGTCTCTTAACACTCGCTATGTCGCACAGTTCATCATCAAGCAACGCTGCCCTTTTTTATTGTAAATGTGATCGACCAGCGGTAATGAGGAGTTCAGAATCTCGAAGAAACCTCGCTCGAAGGTTCTGGACATGCGCTGGTACTGGTGGTTACATTTGTGAATTCCGCGAGTGGATCGATCCACCACACCCTTGTTACTCCTAAGCTGCAATAAGTGATCTATTCTCGAAGATACGTACGTTGGAGGAGGAAAATGCCGATCTTAAGGCGACCCTGGCTTCCAATCGTTAGTTAAGTGGTTGTTTTAATCGTTAGTTCGTTGTTGTAATTGTTAGTTAAGTGGTTGTTGTAATCGTTAGTAAACAAGCATAGCACTGGACAAAGAGAAGTTGAGGAGGGACAACCTATAAAGATCCCCAACCGATATTGGTTTCGATGTTCGGATTTAGCAAAATGTACGAACTAATAAGAGTTTGGAAACTGGTTATTAGTTGGTACATATTGCCGACTCCGAACATCGAAACCAATCATCGGTTTGGGGATCTTCATAGGTTGGTCTTCCTCACCATCTCTTTGTGTAGTGTTGTTGTTGAAATTTGTATTTCGTTTTCAAATCAATATAGTTTTTCACGTCTTGTTGTTCAGATTTGTATTTGCATTATTGTTCGGAGTCGTTTTGAATATTCAAACAAGCAAAACATAAAATTTAAAACCATCACACAAGAAAAATGCATACATAAAACATCAATCGTACATAAAACATCCATCAAACAAAAACAGACGTCAAGCGTCTAATCCTGAGTCTCCTGAGTATAAGGCGGAGCATCTTCCCGAGGCACATCACCCTGAGTCATATCATCTTGGTGCGCATCCTCCTGAGTGCCGCATCCACTCCCCTGGCCACTCTCATGAACAGAATCTCGGAAAACAGGAGGTGGTGGTGGTGGTGGCATCCGCGATGCACGTGGGGGAGATGGTGCCAAAGGTGCCTCTAAGATTGCAAGCCAACCACGAATCACATCTTCAGTGGCCCAGGGTCGATCCGAGATAGGGGTGTCTAGAAAAGAGTGCATCATGGCTTGAAGGATCTGACAACGCTGCAAACAAAACGTAAATTTAATCGTTAGTTAAGGTCTAAAGCTAAGTTTTGTACAAACTTTATAAAATTTTACATACCGCTAATGCATCGATAGGCACCGGGGTATATCCATAGCGAGGCGGGCGATCATGTCTCTCAGAGGATGGATCGACGACGGGATGTGAGAACTCGTCCAGCCAATCCATATAGTCATCAGACATCTTCCATGTTGGCTCTGCAACCGGCCCATCCAGATCGATCAGAGGCCTCGGCTCTGCGTCCCATGCAAGAAGAAGCTCAGGTGCATAAACGACGTCATACCTCGTGCAACCCATGGGCCGATGAAATGACAACGGCTGAATGGGTGGGTCGGGAACGGGCTGAGCCCGCCCAAACTGCCGCAGGACTCTCCTAGGGTTGTAGGCCTCATGAAATTTCCAGATGCTCAATACGCCCTCAAATCTCGTAGGAGAAACCTCTGGTGAGTTGAAGTCCAAATCTCTCCATGGCTGCCAGTTAACCTGAAACAAATAACAAGCCAAATTAGACACGTATTGCGGTAATGAAATAAAAAATATAAGAAATTAAATCCAAACCTGCTCATATCTCATGCTGTCGAGCATGCGGCGGATGGCAACCAAACGCCCAATATCCGAGCTAAGTGGTGTATACAATCCTACAGCAGCATCTCCATGGGCGAATGCAGGGTTCGTGACAAAGTGATCACGAAAATGAGGAAAGTATGCCCAGATCCAGCACTACATATAAACAATTACAGATTATTAGTAAAACTACGTGAATAGTTAAGAGTTATTCACCAAGACGTTAACGACAAGATCTTACCCTCAGAAGAATCCCACATGAACCAATGGTTGCCGTCTCGACTCTAGATGCAGACCCTAAATTGCGATACACTAACGCAAGTATGCCGGCTCCCCATGCAAT
This sequence comes from Oxyria digyna, assembly GCA_029168935.1. Lineage (NCBI taxonomy): Eukaryota > Viridiplantae > Streptophyta > Magnoliopsida > Caryophyllales > Polygonaceae > Oxyria > Oxyria digyna. Next base: position 9,484,952 of record JAPVLV010000010.1, on the reverse strand, counting down.
GTCCCCTGTACGATCATGGTTGAGAACAAGCGCCGCGTATTGGACCTTGACACCCTTTGTCGACCTGTCCACCAAGACAGTCGAGCCCAGAAGCAAAAGGAGATACAGAGTGGCAATGTGACTCTCATTCCTGACTGGCGCATCAAACAAAACTTCCAACCGAGCATTGAGGGCACCGAAATGAATGCCACCTGAGCTATAACATGCCTTCATGTCATCAGCCTCCTGACCCATAGCGTCCGCAAGCGCCGCATAGATCTGGTCATCTGTCATAGGTGAATTGCAGCTACGACCATGTATACGGACTCTGAGGATCTGCATCACGTCATGTAGGCAGATGGTCATCTCAGGAAATGGCATGTGGAAAGTGTTGGTCTCTGGATGCCACCTCTCCACAAAAGCAGAAATCAATGCAGCATCGATCTGAGACGCTATGCCCACTCGGCGCAGCTCTGTCAGCCCAGAACGCTCAGCAAGCCTGAACCATGTACCCTCCTCAGCTGAAATATGATGCTCATAATCATGAACCTGTGCAGATCTGTACATCACCCTCAGGAGCTTCCTAGCCTAAATAAGTACAGAAAAAAATTTGCGTCCGGTTAGTAAATAAGAAACGTATAACTTATTATAAGCATTCAGATCAATGTTATTGAACATACCGGATCTAACAGAGCCGCCTCAGCCTCGGCCTCATCCCCATCCCCATCCTCTGGCTCATCCTCTGCCTGAATATCTCCTACTCGTCGTCTCTGCCTGGGACGACGACCACCTCTAATTGGAGCCGCAACCTCCTCACCAACAACCTCCTCAACTGCAGCCCCCTCAGCGACTCCCTCAGCAGCAACACCCTCACCACCAACTCCCTCAGCACCCTCCTGACCTCTCCCTCTCCCTCTCCCTCTACCTCTCCCTCTCCCTCTCCCACCACCTCGGCCTCTGCCTCGGCCTACAGCTTCCCCCGCACGGGCACGCTTCCTAACCTGCACCGGGGGCACCAATGGTACATCGGGAGCGGGCCCTGGAAGAGGACCACGCGACCATATCCATCTCGCTATATGCGTCTCATAAGAACACAATAGGTGAGGCGCACGTGGACGACAAATGTCCTGCATCGACTCCCCGAGCCAAGGAAAATATTTCTGTGGGGCATGGTCATCGTCGTCTAAATCTCCCGACACTGGCTCTGAAGATGCGACTGGCTCTGCAGATGCGACCGTAGGAGGAGAAGATGTCGACGTTTCTGCATCTGTCACTGCAGGTAAATCCTGCTCTGTATGCTCTGAATTGCGAGGTAAAGCATCCTGAAACAGAGGTGCGTCCTGGATATCATAGTCATCCGTGGTCACCTGCGCCTGTACTGGTGTGGGCTCGATAGGGTCGAACGCAGTAACATATCGACCAGGATAATCTACGTCGTCATGGAAATCTGCTCTCTGTCCATCCATCTCCATGTGCGAACCATCTATCTTCTGCTGCTGCAGCTGTGCCTCCTCGTACTCATTCCCTGGCTCACGGTGCTCAGGTGATCCGGTGCCGAAAAATCGTTCGAGGGCCTCGAACGATAATCGCACACCGGCTGCCACATCATGTCGACGTGGAAGCCGTTCCGCTACTGGTGCGGGCATCGTGTTGCCCGTCTGATCCATGACGGCTTGTATAGTCTACATGTTTTTACATTTTTAGTATGACTAATTCATACTAAAATATTCGGAAATAATTTGCAACTTCGTAATCAAATTCGAGTCTTTATATCTACGAAAACTAAATTTTTTAATAGAAATTGTTAGAAATTTAACAATTAAGTCATAACTAGTTATGACTGTTAAGTTTCTAATATTTAATTCATAATTACTAAAAAATAAACATCTCAACTAATACGAAATAATAATCACTACTATTACTAAAAAAGTACAATTAATACGAATTCATAATAATTCGATTAGGCATTCGATTAATGCATAATAATCTGAAACTTAATCGTAATTATAAAAAAATACGATTAATAAGAATTCTAATATTTAATTCATACAAAACTGAAATTTAATCGTAATTATGAAAAATTACGATTAAATTACAATTAATACGAATTCTAATATTTAATTCATAAAAAACTGAAATTTATTCGTAATTATTACAAAAAACAATTACGAATAAATTTCCACAATTAAATACGATAAATATTTGAAAAAAGCGGGTTTAGAAATTTTATACTGAATAAAGATCGTGCGGTGTCTCCGGAACCCGAGTCGCCGAAATAGTCGCCGGAATAGTTGCCGGAATAGTCGCCGAAGGAGCATTTGCCGCTGCCAACGCGGCTCGAGTCGCATACCGCCGGCCACCTCCATCCACCAACGCTTCATCGTCGGACAAGGTCGCCGGAGGTGGCTCCGTTCGGACGGAAGTCGCCGGAGGTGTTGGGATTGGGACGAAAGTGGTGTGGTCGGGACCGGAAGAATGAGGGGGTTCAGAATCCATTGACGGAATTGTGTTTAGACGAGGGAAACGCTCGGAAATGGAAAATGTTTGATCGGCGCCGTCGAGCTACAGCAGAAAAGAAAGAAAGAAGGAGGAAGAAGAAGAAGCTGCGGCGCAGGGTTTAATAAACCCTGTGCGCAGTTCTTCTGCGCACTAATATGTGCGCACAAGTTCAGCGCACAGATTCGGGAATCCGAAACGTCGTGCGCTGAACTTTTGCGCATTATATATTCTGTGCGCTGTTTTAATGCGCACACATTTGACAGACATCGTCAGAATTTTCACAATTATCCCGAAAATACCCTTGTGCGCAAGAAAACTGCACACCAACCTATGCGCATAACATCTGCGCACCAAATCGCGTGCATATAGGGAAAAAGTCGCGTGCATATAGGCGTTTCGCTTCTTTATACAAATCAATTCATTGTGGAATTTTATGGGTCTTGATCAAGATTGTATTTGTAACTCATTCGTTGCATAGTCCATCGGTCGAATCTGTACTATAAATAATGAATCCCTCTTTCATGTTTTTTCCCAATAGCTTCAGATAAGACCAAACCCAGTGGAGGTTCCACCAACCACGATCCGAAAACTAAATGCTAAAAAATCCATGGATTCTCCTTCTCCGCGTACAAATTTATTTTTATCTAAAATTGATTTGTGCAATTCTTTTACACCAGTACTCTCCAAAACCATAGCTCCGCCACATTCAGTCCCTCAGATGACGACAATGGAGGATTTCCGGAGAGTGTATCGCTTACTACGCATAAATTTCTTTCGTTATGTCTAATGTATTTGTAGTCTGCATCGTCTCCACGTGTTTGATGTTCGAATCAATTGTTACTAGCTGAATCTTATTTGTGTTAAAAAAAAATCATAATCTATTAAGTATCTACTCCAATGACTTGGACTGTATGTATTTATATACTTTAATACAATTCATGTGTATCTAACTTATTTTGATTTTCAGATGGTTGATTGGTATCACCCCATTAGTGTGATATTCTATTCCCGACCGTCTTTATTTTCTTCAGTCCATATGCTTTTAAAGTGTATTTTGAGCCGAATTTCAGGTTAGTTCAGCAGGTGCACTATATTTTACGACAATTCAAATAAACTAGAAATTTATTGTGTCATTGCAGCATCTAATCTTAACCCTTTGTATTCTAGGCAGGGGCAACCCTTCTACTGTTATGTATTCTCAAGCTAGACGAGAGGCTATGCAGAAGAATGTCCTTTGATAGGAAACCTAGAAGACATGATTAGTCATATGTTGATTCATATCATGATCTAGATACATTACCTAAAGATAACATGTATGCATATCTGATATTTTATATATTTAAGGATGACTTTTTTAAATGACGGCAGAGAACATGCATTTGACATGTCTGATAGAATCAAGGTGCACAATGATGATGGTTACACAAATAATGCCTATGAGTACAGATATCACATAGATGATAGTCATGATGGATCGATACTATGATTATGTATAGCATAATCATGATTATACTTCATTCATAATCAGAACCATGCACTCTCTATTCTTATGTTACCTTTCTTTAATAAAGAGATTGCTTTTCTTCTAGATTTCTTGCTCAAGATTCAATCATTAATGTTCTATTAAAACAAAAGACTAAGGTAGCCAATATTTTTTTTCCTCAGATTTTAAGTAGACTCTTTGTATCTCGATCGGTTCCTTGACATTCTTCAGGATTTGCACGACGATGATATCCTTGCAACAAAGTAGAAGCGGTCTTAATCTTCCAAAAACTAGAGATTCCAAACTACCCTCTTAGAAGATGTCGTACTATACTATTGTTACTGTTGAAATGATATATGATATTGAATTACAGACATAATGATTGTCCATATTCTATCGTTTTCCCGTATAACAAACAGACAATAATACAATGAATATTAATTTGCATGTCAATTACAATCGGTACAAAACATAAAATACCAACACTGAAAATCACAATCTCAATACAACACTACCACACAGGGGTCGTGCATCGCACGACCTCCGTAGGGCTAGTATATTCTAAAATTTCATATGATAATGTTGGAATATAATTTGTACTTCGATTGATGAGAAATGTTCCGGTGAGAACAAAGTTTAACGTAGAAAAACGAAGTTTTTTGCATTCACAGATAACAAGTTAATGTTCATAATCTAAGCGATAAATTTTTTTGATGTCATTTTGAGAAAAAAACAAAAAATAAAGTTCTCAGTAATTACAAGTATGTCACCGCGTCCCTCACTGAAAACGTTGAAAAAAAATTTATGTCTCAGATTATGAACGTTACCATCCAGAATATGAACATTAGCCTTTTCGTAAGAAGAAGTGTCAAGCTCCACAGAGACTCTTACGCAATCTTAAGTTCAAATAAATAGGATTACTGTGCAACGTCAACTAAAATAAAGGCTAAATGATTTAAAAAGATACAATAAAGATCGGTTTCATAAAACCGTAACAAATAGAACATCTAGAGCTTCACCTTATGCTCAGCTAAGACTGAATTTTGTCAATTTCATGAAGGTTTAATCCTTTCAAAAAGCTTGTACCAGAAAATGCTCTCCAACTACATGCAACAATAATGGGTTATGTACAACTATATATAAAGATAATGGCCTACAAAAACTAAACGTATCATCAAACGTTTCTTTTATCCTCTTAATTAATAAAAAAAATACTAATGCTATTAGATGGTGTGCTCCATTGACTCGTACCTATCGGTAAGTGGTATATGCAAAACCAAAACATAAAATGTGAGGAATTTAATAGATGTGTTGCTTACCATGACATAGTTCAACAATACGAGAAACAAGATGACTATCCCTAAGATCGTTGATGGCACAAGACATTGTGTTGTTTATGGTCTGAGAAGTGACAATTTAAGTGATTGCCTTCTGTATTGAGGTCCATTTTTGTGCAGCTTAGTATCATTTTTGCCCTTGTAATCTTGATTCTAGAATATCTTCATCCTTTTTTCATGTTCAGTCTTCACACCTTCTCTAGCCTATCAACCTTTAACAAATTAATCCATTGTAGAAATATCAAATATCAAATCATATGATCAATAGCTCATTACATGTTTCCTCCACCAATAATGCAGCTTGCAAATTTTATCAATACATATACAATATCTGAGCATCCATAAACTTTGCCTCACTTTGTACAAATAATTACATTTTAAGTGTTTCTTGTTAGCATTTTCCCAAGTAGTCACCTTCTCAATTGGTCATAGAACAATTTAAGTGTATATGCATGCCATTATCTCACATAACCATTACAATGACTTTTGCAAAAAAATGAAATTGAAATCCTCTTCCCGTCACCCAAATGGCACTCGAAATTGACCTTAATTATAAATGGCACTCGAAATATCTGCAAATCAGTCTGGTGCAAGAGTGAGGTCGATACAAATGGCACTCGAAAGTTTGCTCTTAATTATAAAGGGCAATATACTAATATGACAGAAGACTATTGTTCATTAGGAGAGGTTAGACTTTTAAGTACTCAGAGATGTTTAAAGTGACAATCTTTGATTAACTCAGGTAATCTATCTATCTATCTATCTATAAACATATAAAATTGACCTTTAGCTTAAGCAATTAGTGATTTTAAAGTTGCATTTAATGCTTTTAGAGTTGCATTTAATGCTTTTTATGTTTTGAAATCTCTAGCTTGTGTTAGAAGATGGATCCGTCTAGCATTTAAATTACAGAGAATTTTGCTTCTCATTTTTATCTGACCATTCCCTCTTCAATGCCCATTCCCGCCCTCAGTAGATGACGTCCCTCTGTTTCCTTTGTTACACCATAGAGGCGTTTTCAGGGTCGATTGATGTTCGGTGATGAAGCGGGACTATTGAGTCTGTAATTTAAGGGGATATTGGTATATATGATGTTCTCCTGTTTCTCTTTCCCTATTTCATCATTTCTACAATGGCTCAAGCGAATGGAAACAGGTGGTCGCTCCGCTCGGATATTGACAGCGGAGGGCGCGCAAGTTTTGAATAACCCCACCGGACACCATCAACGAACAAGCCCAAGCGAGAATTCGTCCGAAGATTGCAGACCCCAGGTTGCCAGGTTACAAAATTTTGAATTTTTGTTGAAGGTTTCTAAGGTTTCTTCATGTGACATTGTCCATAAAAACCTGTAATTTTGAGGTTCATATTGTCAGGTTTATCATTGGTGCTCAATTTATATGGAGTATTAAAGTTTTACTACACATGACTTTATGTTGGGAAGGTGCTCAACAGAAGCTGCAAAGAGATGTGTAATTGAGCGGCGATAAAAGCTCTTTCAATGATCCATCTGCCTTATTCGTCCCTCCTATATCCGTTCATATATTCCTCATACCAGGCACCTTATTTTTTGTATCATCTGGCGGAGTGCTTGAATAAAAATACGAAGATGCAACACGTACATATATCATAGATTTCTTTGAGATTTTTTAAATTAACTCTACTGAGTTTCAATGAGTGTTTTATTTTATTAAAGGGAAAGAAACAACACTTGGATTGGACTGCGTTTTCATGCCCACTGACTCTGAAAGATTTTCTCTTTTGAGCAAAGAGGTTTGTTATTTTACTCATTTCTCTCTCGCTAATTCATCTTGTAATTTGATTTTTCGGATTTTGAAATTGTAGGGCACTTTGTATTCTATATATTCATCCAGCTTTTCTGCTAGGTGAATCAGGATGTAGTTTTGCTTTAGAGATTAGTACTACATAGCTTGATTGTTCTCTACTGCTACTTTTAGATGTTTCGAGATTGTTATAGGCAGTTTGAATTGATGTCTTAGGTGGTAAGTAGAAAATATAATAATGGAAGTTAGCCTATTATAACATATAAAAGTTAACTTTTTTGGATTGATGGATTAAATTGTAATTTATAAATATTATATTACTACTAACTCAATTTATATTCTGTTATCTCATTTATATTTGTTGAATTAAAAATTACTAAAAAACCCTTGGATGATTTACATGCATGGTTAAGCACCTTTATATGCCCTCTTCATTAATTTCAAGTCCTTACTTTCCACAATTTTTTTTTGAGTCGGTTCCCACTATTACACGCTTTAGATTTCAAAATGGTATGAGACTTAATTATCCTCTATATTTCAATTTGATTAAGGCTATATGTATCGAGAAAAAAATTATTTATATTGTACGTTTTGTTTACTTCTCTCCAATTTAGTCATGAAATGTGTAATTAGTTTGGACTTTCGATATTACACATTCTTCAAGGAAGTGACCATGTACATGTTCTTCTCCTAACCTTTTTCCATATTTAACCCTACAACTCAATGCAATCATACACACTTACAAAATACTTCCAACATGAAAAAACAACAACAATGAAACTATATCGTTGTAATAATAGGAGATAGCTAAAGTTTACTATTTACGTGTAAACCAGGAGTCGTGCATCGCACGGGTTCCGTAAAGCTAGTATTATATAAGGTTCACCTGGTTTTAGTGATAACAAACACCTTTTTAGTACTTAATTAGACTTGTACGGAGTAAAAATCGTTCAAATAATTGGGCTTAGGCATCAACGTCAGTCCTTTCAAATCGGGTCAACCTTACCCTATTAAAATATGGGTAGAATACAAACACTCCTAAAAGCCCAAAATGACCGTTATACGTACCCTGTCCAATACCCAGTTAATTAATTAATCTATAAAAGTATAAAATATTCATAATTGTGGTTCTTGTATTTAAAATGAGGAAGAACAATACATAGACTAGAGATGGTATTTCAAGAACGAAGTAAATGTGTTCTATTTGTTTTGTTTGCATATTCACTCATTTGTCTCAACACAAAAATTTGTGTTCGTGCACTTTGCAAGATTTTTAATTGTTTTTGTCTACTTGACTCATGTTGACATTCGCAAGATAATTTTTTGTTAGTTTTGCATAAAGTGCAGTTTGTTAAATATATAATTTATACCGCGCTACCCATCGGGCTAGCCTGCCCAATCTTTCAGACGGGCTCGACAATAATTTCAGTCCATTTAAATCGGACGGACTTAACCCTGTTCAATATGCGGATAAAATATTTATATTTATCCTACCTTGTCCTTGCCAATACCGTTATTGTACATGTCTATACTTGATGTTTTCACTATGATTTATGTGTTACATAAACCATGCAAGATGAAACTAAGTGAAAATATATCAAAGTAGAAAGCAATTCTTCGCAAGTACAAGTGCGTCCGCGTGAACCATGAAAGGTATAGAGTGAAAGGAAAGTGTGTGTGCCAAAGTAAGTTAACCACAAAAGGTGAAGAACGATGCAAGTCGTGTGATCCAAGATGCAAAGTATGGTTACAAAGATCGTGAGCAACATAGGCGTAGAAGGTGGACTGTGTGTTGCCTCTTCTCGCCATAGTCACGCAGCCGTAAGGGTCATCGCCATCGTCGCGCTGCCATGTGTTGCCTCTGTCCGCCATCGCAACCCTTAATCGTAACCGGTCAGCCTCAACTTTGGTTAGACCCGACTGAAATTAACCCGACCCGCAAACCGACCCGACCCAACCCGACTTTTCTTGGTCATAACCCGTCAAATTAAACCCGTGATCCGTTTTCCGTCAAACCCGATTGACCCGATTTTTTTGGGTAAAAAATGGGTTGACCCACCCCAACCCGTTTTGGACCCGGAAAATTGGGCAAAAAGAAAAGAGTAATAAAGAAGCGGAAAATTGTAAATTTTACCAAAAAAATTGGCTCTATTTTTATAATTTCCCAAAATTTAGGGTTTTGTGAGCAAGACACCTGACCTAAAGAAATCGTATACTATCAATGGGTCTTAAGTCAAAACGATGTCGGAATGGAATGAAATTTGATTTCAATTCCTATTAGAGATAACTTCCAATCACAACTTCTTCTAACTTTTCAATTAGCATCTTATAAACCAAACTAGTGATAACTCTTTAACTTATCGTCAGTGTTCTAAAAAACGGTATGGACGGCCGTCCAGACGCTACGCGCCACTTCACCGTACCGTTTAAGGCATAAACAGGCAAAAGACGGTTAAGCTTTAGTTTAAAACTTGAAACAACCTGACATACCAACCATATAGTTGGGAGTATAGGCTAAACATTCACTTGGGCCTATAAAAGCCAAACTAAACATTCACTAACTCCAGCCTTTATAAATAAAAATACAAGCGGGGTTACAGTCCTAATGTTCTTCTCATCTCTAACTTTTACACTATTCACAATTTAATACAATTCGCTAGATTATTCTCAATCTATAAGAACAAACATGGTCATGCAGGATCTTGTTTTGTTCGTCTCATTGAGTACTTTAACAATATCAAAATTTTATAATTTTTAGAAAGATATAATAAGAGATATTAACGACGCAGAACGTGTCTCGGCAAATGTGCCAAATGAAATGGGAAGAACATTGAGGGACGGAGGGAGCATGTGGGAAGCAAAACTCTGAGACCTTATATACATTATCATGAGTGCTCTTCATTTGATGAATTTCGATGTGAGACTACGTAGGATCTTTTCAAAGGAGTCAAATTACATATAGAATATGCTTAAGCTCTTTACAAGTTTGAAATTGGATTATTCTCTTTTACTTTTTTTTCCCCAAATTGTGCATGTATTTATATTTTTTCCAAATGATAAAATTTGTATTCTTATGAAAATGTTTAATACAAATTAAACATTACATATCCGTATAACATTTTTTAGGACACTGCTTGTCGTAATATGTATGGTCTACAACATCGATGTTGATTTGTTGAAAACATTATACAGCTTAGTCTTATTAGGCATATAATGTACCAATAAGGTCTTTCTCACACAAACGAGACTCGAAACTATGCGTAAACGCTAAAAGGACTTAAATGGGCGTAAGGCCCAATTTGGCAAAACGACGCCCAAACGATGTCAGAATGGAATGAAACTTGGTTTCAAGGCCTATTATAGATATTTGACCATGTGGGTAACTCCCACAAAACTTCTTCATTTTCAAGTAACACCCCCTTTCTAAACATCAAACTAGTCATCACTCTCTAACTTGTCGCAATATGTATGGTCTACAACATCGATGTTGATTATTGTTGAAAAAATTATACAACTTAGTCTTATTATGCATATAAAGTACCAATAAGGTCTCGCTCACACAAAAAGAGACTCGAAACTATGTGTAAACGCTAAAAGGCCTTAAATGGGCTTAAGGTCCGATTTGGCAAAATGACGCCCAAACTATGTCGGAATGAAATGAAACTTGATTTCAATGCCTATTAGAGATATTTCACCATGTGGGTAACTATCAATCAAAACTTTTTCATTTTCAAGTAATACCTCTTTTCTAAACATCAAACTAGTCATCACTCATCACTCTCTAACTTGTCGTAATATGTATGGTCAACAACATCGATGTATTATTATGTTTGAAACAATTACACAACATAGTCTTATTAGGCATATAAAGTCACAATATGTTCTCGCTCACACAAAACGAGACTCAAAACTATGCGTAAACGCTAAAAGGCCTTAAGGCCCAATTTGGCAAAACGACGCCCAAACGGTTTCGGCATGGAATGAAACTTGGTTTCAATTCCTATTAGAGATATTTGACCATGTGCGTAACTTTCAATCACAACTTCTAACTTTTCAAGTAGCACCTCCTTTGTATATACCAAACTAGTCATAACTCTCTAACTTGTTGCAATATGTATGTTCTACATCATCGATGTTGATTATTATATGAAAAAAATTAGACAAATTAGTCTTATTAGGCATATAAAGTACCAATAAGGTATCGGTCACACAAAATGAGGCTCGAAACTATGCGTAAACGCTAAAAGGCCTTAAATGGGCTTAAGGCCCAATTTGACAAAATATTCATTGAAAAAGTAGAAAGAAGAGTTATAACTCTCTAACTTGTTTTGTCTCCGTAAGTTCTTACTCAAAGCAAATCGATCCGACAATAAATCCGTAACAAACCGACCTGTTTGACTCGGTAATATTAGATCTGAACCTGACTCGACCCGGCTATAAACCCGTAACAACCCGACCTGTTTGACCCGGTAATTTCATACCCGACCCGACCCGCCTATAAACCCGTTACAACCCGACATGTTTGACCCGGTAATTTCATACCTGAACCTGACCCGACCCGCCTATAAACCCGTAACAACCCGACCTGTTTTGACCCGGTAAATTTAGACCCGAAATGACCCGACCCGAAATATACCAGACTCGAAGAACTCTAACCCGAACCCGACCAACCCGACCCGATTGCCAGGTCTAAATTTGGTGTTGTGTGTGTGTTTTTTAGTAGATTTTAATTTACAATTAAGGTATACAAAAACTATGAACTGATTGTGAACTTGCATCCCGCTTTTGATAAGGTTTTACTAAAATCCTCAATTTTGTGATTTTGATCCTTTTGGTATTGCTTGTGATTGAAAGAAACCCTAGAAAAATGAAATAACAGTGCAGCCGTGACAAGGATACTTACAATGAACGTGAAATTTATGTATTTCGTTTCGTTATTTATGTAATGCACCACATCTGTTTAGATATTCAGTAGTGATTGAATGATATGCCAACATAACATTTAAGAATTTTCCATTAACTATTGTTACTCTATGCAGCATGTGATAAAGATTTGGAGTCTGGACCACAACACAATATTGAAATTGTGCTATTCTCCCCTTCTCCCTCACCGACATTCCACGGTCTAAGATATCTTTGAACCTCGGACATTGACGTGAGAGTGGAGTGAGGATGAGACAAGAAACCGTGAGAAAGTGGTATGTTTTCATTTTTGTTTGTTGTTGCACATATTTTTATCATGATTTAAACTAGGTTTACGTACTAAAACTGGTGCATTTTTTCAATTTTTTATTTGTCTTAGCGTCTGAGAATAGCATCGATGAGGATGAAATTATAATTAATAGATTGGGAAAGCGGTCAAAGAACAAGGGGAAAGAGTATAAGGTGTTAAAGGGCAGAGACTGATGGTATATAGCTGTCTGCGAAGAGAAAGATCAAGGTTGCACATGAAAATTATCGGCTCATAAAGTCAGTGAGGATGACAATGTTTGGAAAATAAGCTCGTACAAAGGTCCTCATGTCCATAGATGTGTAAGATATGTCATGCATATGGATAATTGGACATTAGTTCATTTCTGACGAGATAAATTCACTTATCTGAGTGAACAAAGCACTGAAGCCCAAGGCCATCATGGGAATAATACAGAAAGCATATCATGTGTCAATTACGTATAAAAGACCATGGGGTTGAAAACAAAAAGCAATTTCTTCCATTTTTGTGATTGGGAGGAATTTCATGTTTTATTTTGCCTCAGTTTTTTGCTGCGGTTGTATAGTTCAATCCTGGTACTGTTGTTGAATGGAGTACAACACCGTGTGATGATAGGATTGGATATATCTTCCAACGTGTTTTTTGGTCGTTCGAGACAAGTATCCAGGGGTTCAAACATCTTTGGCCTCTGATTACTGTTGATGGCACCCACTTGTATGGAAAGTACAAAGGTAATTTGCTTATAGCTATGGCTGCTGATGCAAATCAACAAATTTCCCCTCTTACTTTTGCTGTTGTTGAAAGTGAGAATGGTTTGAGTTGGCTTGGTTCATGAATTTAATTGGTCGTCGTAAAATAGACCACACTGGTTTGTGTGTTATCTCATAAAGACATGGGGGTATTATGAAGGATATGAAATAACTCCAACGTTGGAGAGAGACGAATGTATATCACAGGTTGTGTGTTCGCCATGTAGTCCAAATTTCAACAAAGTTGTTCAGACAAGCATATGTTGACCCTTTCTACACTACAAAGGCTCTAATGAGGACTTATGATATGACTTTTTATCCGGTCAGAGATACTTTAGATTGACATGTGATTGAGGGACCACCATGGAAGCCAGATCTGGTGTCGCTTCAGGATGTTGGTAGACCTAGTACACGACAAGAAACTCGAATCCATAATGAGGTGGACATTATTAGTGTTCCAGGGAGAATCAGTTGCTAACTATGTGGCAAGAGGGGCACAACCGAAGGTCATGTGCATCACGAGCTAGTGGTTTTGGGAAACAACATTAGATTGAGTTTCTATTATGTGTTGAACTTATTTATCGTTGTGGTTTCTAAAGACATTATGCATGGTTGTTGTTTTTATTAACTTTTTATGTGTTTCAACTTATTTGTGTTAAGTTTGTATGTGTTTTAACTTATTTGTATTAAGTTTGTATGTGTTCAACTTATTTCTATTAAGTTTGCTTATATATCACTTTATGACTAGTACATGGAGATTAACCCAGACCCGTTATCTGGTGATGTGCCCTGTCTACAAGAATAGCATAGATCTTCTGATGTGTGGAACAATGTTGCATATGTAAGTGTATATCTTCTATATTTTTCGCTTCTTATTAGTTAATTCGTATCTAGCTTATACATGTCATAATTTTTCAATCTATATTTCGTTTTATTTGTAGACACTGAGGCCACTAGAAACTAGATTACACGTACGACAATGGTTTGAACAACCTCATCCAAGAGTGTTAAAGTATATCAAGATAGATGGATTTTACTGCGTATCTCGTCTTGGATCAACTCTGAAATTGGATAAATAGTTTATTACAGAATTAGTTGAGAGATGGAGACCTGAGACTCACATTTTTCAGTTGTTTGTGGGTGAGGTATCCAGTACACTACAAGAGTATTGTTTGGACTACTTGTGGATGAACAAGTTGTAACCAGTACTGCAACTCATCATTGGGGAGCAGAAGTTATGCGTCTCCTCGGACGAGATTCAGGTGCAGCGTTGAAGGGATCAACTTTGAAAATTTCATGGTTTGGAATTAATTTTTAGCAATTGTCGAAAGATGCAGATGATGAGAGACAATTAGGTGTTATGCAAGATCCCACACATTGATGCTAATGGGTGGGTTGTTGTTCGCAGATTATACTGGATGAGAAATTGAACTGATATAAAGATCGTAAGAAACTATAGATGGGGAAGTGTTACTTTGGCATATCTATACCGCCACTTATGCAAATCGTCGCAAAAAAACATATCTATACCGCCACTTATCATTAATGTCTACATAATTTCCTTTTCTTTTCACGGACAACATGTGTCTAGTAAGGATGTGCTAAACTGAATGTCTGCTGATCAATCATTCTTCTGGAGCCAACAAGATATAGGTGGAGCATCCAATTCATCAAAATTTCGAAGCACATATCCAGATCCTCCAATGTTTATGACACCAACTTGTATTCCGCCGCCTTCGCCAGTGTCTTATCCGCCAATGTCTTTTCCGCCAATGTCTTATCTTTTAATGTCTTATCCGCCTACGCCACAAGCTCCATATCATAGATTTCCTACTCATTCAATGACACATCCTCTCTTGTTTTCATCATTTGAAGGTTTTGCAAGTTCTTCTACGGGTGTTGCATCATCATTCTCAGGATTTGGTGATTGTTCATTGTTTTCCTCTTCAAAGAATCCACACACGACAACATCAATACAAGCACCAAGCTCGTTCACTTCCACCAATGCTCCAAATATATTTACTTCACCCACTAGGCCAATTTCTAGAGTCGTTGATTTTAACCGCTTTAGATTTGGTCAATCTTTATCAACCGTGATGAAGCCAAGCGAAGGTGAAGGCGACGAGGATGACGAGACCGACAATGACGAAAATTAGGACTAGTATTTTAAATATGAAGTTGGGACAAACATCTTGTCTTGTATACACAAAAAAATAGATAAATTTAGCACTATTTGATTGAAGAACTCCATCAAATTCTTTAGTTCCAACTGGTGTTAATCTATTTGCAGAAAAAACTACATCCTCCGCAACCTGAATATAAAACAAATCTTAGTTATAACTTATCAAAGTTATTTAAATCTAGCAAAATGATTTAAAAAGGGAAATCACCCATACTAAAAACAGATTGAATGCAGCCCGATTGTTCATACATGGACGTGTAAATTGATTATACCTCACATAACAACAATAAACAATTAAACATAAACGGTGAAACATTGGTGGAATAATGTACATGAGGCGTTGTTCTGAACAACGTCTCACCCCTTTTATTTTATTAGAAAATAACAATGTTGGCGATGTGTTGTTTTGAACAATGCACATGAGGCGATGCGCTATATTGGGAATTTGTTTAAAAACTTGAAGAAAGTGTCTATATTGGGAATTTGTTTCAAACTACGCCTATAACGAAAAAAATTTCAAAAAAGTGCGTATTTCAGGAAAAAAAATCCTAAATGTGCACATGTAATTTTGGCCAGAAATGAAAGTTTGTAATTAAAAAAAGGCTCAAAAAAACAAGTTCAAATTTTGTGTTTGGAAAAATGTACACACCTTATACAACTAATGTGTATATTTTGTGCAGAAAATGTTACACGTATAATTTTTGCTCACAAAATGAAAATTTGCTATGGAAAAAAAGGCATTTTAAAATTTTTTCTATGCACATCTTATACAAATTTTTTAAAAAGGCAAACAATAGAATATATTAAGAGTATGTGATACGCTGCACTTTGTATAGCGTAACTAGGGATTATTACATTAGTTTAGGAGTATTATCATATGTGTTTCGAGTCATTATTATGTTCTGAGATATTTATTAAGAAGTGAAGAAATGAAGATCAGAACCGAAGAAGATTGAAGACTTGAAGAATGAAGATGCTTCTGCGACGCCAACCGCGATCGCCACTACCATCCAGGCGATCGCCATCATTCAACAGAAGTCATTCGAGAAGAAATCAGCGACCGCGATCGCGGGTGATATGGTGGCGATCGCGGGTATTGCACTTGTTGGGCTGAAGTGATGGGCCGATAAATTGGGCTTAATTAAATCAAGCTAGCTGCTGGCCATTTATGGAAGCAAGCTGCTTGATCTTAGCCGTCATACCACTTACTTCCGAGACTTTGTTTTATTTTTCTTTTGTTTTATTTCTTTTCTTTTCCTTTTTCCTTATTTAGTTTTAGGATATTTATCTTTTACCATATATTTTTAGGGTTAGTCTCTATTTAAAAACCCTAGTTCGCATAGCTTTTCTATCATCTTTTCCATCAGACAATTTAGTTCTGCAACCATGAGCAGGAACTAATCTCCATTGTTTTACTTAGCGGTTGAAACCTTCAGTTATTAAGTTGTGAGATTTCTAAACTCTTGTTCTTTTCCTATGGGTTTGTATTAATTCTCTTGTTCTTCATCTATTGATTTCTATTAGTTTTGCTAGCTTGATCACCTAGTTTGATTGATAGTTTTCTATTGCTAGACTAGGAATATACGGTGGAATTCCTTGTCATTGTAGCATTCATATCTGCATGATCTGGTAGTTGATTGCTTTTATGAAAGAGAATTGATTGCATGTTAATACTTGACGGTTGTAAGTTATTGCATGCATCCTTATAATTCATGTGCCCTTTGCTGCTATTTCATCTAATCTTGAGAGGTTTCCCTGATTGTTGAATAGTAAGTATTATCAGGACCGGTTGGCCTGCTAATATATTAAAGATTGGAATAGGAACATTCCCTAGGATTGATAAGAACTTGAGATAAATCTATGATCAACTTGATTGACTGTTGTGTGGATACTTGCTAGGTGAAACCCCTTCTCATCATATTCTCACCCAAACGCCCTTTGTTTGATACTTGTTACTTTTGTGTTTCATACAATCAAAACCCCCCTGGTTACTTGTTACTTGTTCGTTAGTTGGTATTTCGCTTGACTGCATAGCGATTGGTGTTTTGATTTCCTTGGGTTCGACCTCTACTTGTTTGCTATACTTTAATTAGTGTTTAGAGTTTTCTTTGATTTGGCACTACGACTTTAGCCTCATCAGTATGCCACCAGGCGTTTACGATGGATAACATAATACAAAGAAACTAAATCTAATACAATCAAACACCAATCTTTTCCATTAAAACTAAGAATCTTATAAATGACATGTAACGTTTCTGTATGCTCTCGTTTGAACTTTCGTTGTCTTAACATACATCCAATTTATATGCATATTTTGTGTAGAGAATATACACATGTTTTTTTTACCTAGAAACGAATGTTTTGTCAAGAAAAAAAGTGGCGCGGGAAAAAAGTTGACCAATCAATCTTTTACCAGTTGACCGATTTTAAAGACGATAACCTACACCCTTAGTTTAAAATTTATCTTAAGCCTCTTATTTATTTTCACTTCTCTTTTTATAGTCTCACTATCATTCTCATAACTAGTTCTTTCTCGCTCGTGCTACACACGGGCTTTAGTCAAAATATATCATATTTTAAAAATTAAATTAATAAATATAATATTATTGGTATATTTTTCATTTTATAACTTGGACCTTATTGTCTTCGTTAGTAATACACTAATACGTAAATTAGTTTTTCTTATAAATAATATGTTTTTAAATTTTATTATCAAACCATTATTAATGATATCCTATGCAATTCTCACGCATGTGAAAAATATCATATAGTCTTATTAAAATACCATATACTTTGGAATAATTTGTAGTGATATTTATTTCTCGGTATTGAATGTGCTTTACACTATATAATACGAAATAGTAATTTGTATAATTATCTACATGGTATTATTTTAATAAAAATATATTGTATTTTAAAAAAATTGATTAAATAAGTATACTTTTGCTGATATATTTACTTCATATTTTGATGTGGATCTACAATCATATATGTTAAATTTTAGTTAGATTCAACTATTTTTTTTAATATGACTTATCTCGTTTCTATATATTTATAACCTCTTTTAATTAATAAGATTTGTAGTTGATAATATCTCTAAAGAAATAGATTAATATTGAAATAACATTATTACAAATAAAATAAAATAGGTTGATAGAATATCTATCGTATTAGAGTGGTAAATTATAAGTTTCTTCAATTTTTATACAAAAATAGCAACTATTTATTCTTCTTTCTTGTAGCAACTATCCTCAATCCCCATACATAAAATAGCAAGTAGTATATCTTTGTATAACAATTATTTAAATTAGTTTTCTAACTTTTCTTCCTTTTTAGCATATTTTTTATGAATATTTTTTTAACATATACTTTTTAATTGATTTTTGTTGTTACAATTAATAATAGTGCTTATGAATATTTTTATTAAGAATTTTTTCAGTTATGAATCTTAAATAATATAATTTTGTTTATTTATTATAATAAAAAAATCTATACGATCTTTTATATTTATTTATTTTTTCCGATGAGATAACCATAAACCAAAAACTATTGGTGAATATCCTCCTACCCAAAAATTATATATATATTCTATAATATTCATGTGTGATGTATATTATTTAGCCCGACTATGTATATATATTCTATAATACACATCACACATATATATGTAAAGGAAGAGATAGGAATATCTTTAATAATATTTTTTTCAATTATGAATCTAAAAAAATATATTGTTTATTTATTAATATTAAAAAAATTGTAAGAATTTTAATATTGAGTGTTTTTTTCCGATGGGTTAAGGAAAAGATTCAAATTTTGATGAAAAATCTGTACGAATGGTTTTCAATTTTTTCCTTACAAAATATAATTTTGTTTATTTTTTATAATAGAAAAATCCATACGAACTTTAATATCGGTTTTTTCTGATGAGATAAGCAAAAGCCCAAAATTATTGGTAAATATATTTCAATTATAAATCTTATAAAATAGAATTTGTTCATTTATTATAGTAAAAAGATCTATGCGAACTTTAATATTGGGCTTTTTTCGATAGGCTAAACAAAAACTAGATGAATGTATTGATGAATATTTTTGTGAATATCTTTAGTGAATATTTTTCTCATAGCCTCAAAAATTATATAATGGGGGAATATTTTTCAACCACCCCCAAAAATTATATGTACTAGTCCCTCCTGCCCGTGCGTAGCACGGGCCAAATGAATTTTAATAAATAAAAATTTAATACTCTATAAATATGAATTAGAATGTGTAATATTGTCCCGTATGTTTCACTTATAATTTACTTTGAATCAAGATAATAATTTTTAAATCTATTATTGTGCTCAACTATTTTGTTATATTTTTAAAAGAATTAAATATAATTTCAAAAATTAAATAATAAAGTACATAAACATACTAAATGCATACACGACACGGGAAAAATATAGAATTTTTTTTCTGAAATAGGCTTTTTTTATAAAAACAAATCCCGATATGGGCTCATTTTTAAACTTATTCCCAGTATAGGCACTCTTGTGAGGTAAAAACTTATTTCGTTTTTAACTTAGTAAAAGATAAAATATTTATTAGGAAATAGATTGACGTAGTTTCTTAAAAGATAATCTTTAATTTAATAATAATAGATTTGTTTGAAAAATATATGTGGAAATTTCTTTTAAAAATAT
This sequence comes from Oxyria digyna, assembly GCA_029168935.1. Taxonomy (NCBI): domain Eukaryota; kingdom Viridiplantae; phylum Streptophyta; class Magnoliopsida; order Caryophyllales; family Polygonaceae; genus Oxyria; species Oxyria digyna. Next base: position 9,465,045 of record JAPVLV010000010.1, on the reverse strand, counting down.
GTTGTGTTAATATTTTTCAACCACCCCCAAAAATATTGTTTCAAGTATATAATCCTTATAAAATATAATTTCGTTTTTAAATTAGTAAAAGATAAAATCTTAATTAAGAAATAGATTGACTTAGTTTCTTAAAAGATAATATTTTATTTAATAGTAATAGGTTTGTTTGAAAAATATATGTGGAAGTTTTTTTTTTTAAATTTAAACTTTAATATTAGAATTTTATTTCGGTGGCCCAAGCAAAAGCCCAACCCAAGATAAATATATTCATGAATATCTTTGTGAGTATCTTGTGTGAATATTTTCAACCACCCAAAATATAATTTCGTTTTTAACTTAGTAAAAGATTAAATTTTTATTAGGAAATAGATTGATGTAGTTTCTTAAAAGATAATATTTAATTTAATAGTAATAGAGGTGTTTGAAAAATATATGTGGAAGTTTCTTTTTTAAAAATGTAAACTTTAATATTAGACTTTTATTCCGGTGACCCAAACAAAAGACAAATCCAAGATGAATATATTCATGAATATCTTTATGATTATCTTGTGTAAATATTTTTCAACCACCCAAAAATATTTTTTCAATTATATAATCCTTATAAAATATAATTTTGCTTTTAATTTAGTAAAAGATAAAATCTTTATTAGGGAATAGATTGAAGTAGTTTCTTAAAAGATCATCTTTAATTTAATTGTAATAGATTTGTTTGAAAAATATATGTGGAAATTTATTTTTAAAATATCTTGTGTGAATATTTTTCAACCGCCCCAAAAATATTTTTTCAATTATATAATCCTTATAAAATATAAATTCGTTTTTAATTTTGTAAAAGATAAAATCTTTATTTGGAAATAGGTTGATGTAGTTTCTTAAAAGATAATCTTTAATTTAATAATAATATATTTGTTTCAAAAATATATGTGGAAATTTCTTTTTAAAATATGTTGTGTGAATAATTTTCAACCACCCCAAAAATATTCTTTCAATTATATAATCCTTATAAAATATAATTTCGTTTTTAACTTTGTAAAAGATAAAATCTTTATTAGGAAATAGATTGATTTAGTTTCTTAAAAAATTATATTTAATTTAATAGTAATAGATTTGTTTGTATATGTGGAAGTTTCTTTTTTAAAAATGTAAACTTTAATATTAGACTTTTATTCTGGTGGCCCAAGCAAAAGCCCAACCCAAGATGAATATATTCATGAATATTTTTGTGATTATCTTGTGTGAATATTTTTCAACCACCCCCAAAAATTATATATACTAGATTTTACTTGCCCGTGCTACGCACGAGCTAAATGAATTTTTTAAGATAAATTTAATTAATATTTATAATATTTTCGATATATCTAATTAGTATATTAATTTGAACCTATAATCATATATTTTTAATATTAGTTATATATAATAATGGTTTTTGTCTAATATTTATCTTTTGTAAATATCTTTTTTATTATCTTGTTGAATATCTTTAACTAAAGATATATTATTATGATTAATATCTTTGTGAATATATTGGATTTTTTCGGTGGGCCAAGAAAAAACTCAAAGCTCAACCCAAGATAAATATAATGGGGAATATCTTTGTGAATATAATGGATGAATATTTTTCAACCACCCCTAAGAATTATATGAATTATGATTATGATTATGATTGGTCCCTCCTGCCCGTGCTACGCACGGGCCAAATGAATTTTAATAAATAAAAATTTAATACTCTATAAATATGAATTAGAATGTGTAATATTGTCCCGTATGTTTCACTTATAATTTACTTTGAATCAAGATAATAATTTTTAAATCTATTATTGTGCTCAACTATTTTGTTATATCTTTAAAAGACTTAAATATAATTTGAAAAATTAAATAATAAAGTACATAAACATACTAAATGCATACACGACACGAGAAAAATATAAGCTTAAACTCTAATTGTTTAGGAGAAACTAATTAAAATATTTTCAACTTTTACCAGAAGACCAAAATGTAAATCAAATGACTTTTTTTCATTGAAAATTAAGAAAATTCAATAACAACATGACATATAATAATAGTTTTATGTACGTTCAAAAATATTTAATTGAAATGCTAATTTTGTTGTTTTTGGTTTATAAATTTTAAGTTGGGGTTCTTAATTTTTTATTCACTTAAAAATTGAGATTTATTTTATCTTAAGTAAAAATTGAGAATTTTTTTATTTTCGTATTGTATTATGTAAATTTAGGTTACTACTGAAGAATACCTTTGTAGGATATTTTGTTATTTATTGTCTAATGATATAATAATGAAATAATTTTATTTTACCAAAGGAGAAATATTGAAATTTATAAAAATTAATCTTTCTTAGCGTCAAATATTTACTGATGAAGGTCTTTGTCATTATAGATATGTCTAGCACGGGGCAACATATCAAATAGTTATATTAAAATATTGAATTTAAATGTTATTATTTCCTAAGTTGACTTGTCAAAAACTTACCAAACAATGAAGCCGTTTGGGTCAAACTAGAACCGATTCGTACTTCTCGAAACTCGTCGAGGGATCCACTTTTCACATATTTTCTTTCATTTAAATTAAAATTAATAATGAAATTTATTAAATAATAATAATAATATTTTATTTTATTATAAAAAATTTATTTAAATTTTATTTTCATTATTACAATAAAAATATCGAACATTTGAAACCCACTAGGTTGACCCGACCCGAACTCGACCAATGGTCGACCCGCTTAACCCAAACCGGTTTTCGATCCGAACCCAAGCCCAACTCGGTTGCCAGATCTAATTTCCCTTTATCAAATAAGAGGTGAAAAAATGTGACCGAAAAATGAAGAGGTTAGGATTTTAAAAAGTGTTTGCTAAATATATCTTCTTCTTTTTTATTTATTCAGAAAACATGTTACTTATAAATTTTATAAATTATTTTTTCCATCTTAACCCGTAATTTTAACAAGTTGATGTGATTTATGTTGGCTTATTTTTTTTTATAATACGCTTTATCTAAAGAAAATTTTATTTATGCATATCTTTGATATTATTTCCAGTTATATGACCCTTAAAATATAAAAATTCTTTTATTTATTAAAATCATTTATTTCAATTATATGAGCCTTAAAAAAATTATTTCTATTAAAATATTATTTTTCTTAATTTGATTTATCGTTATATTTTTTATTATATCCTTTAGTTTTGATATTTTCTTATTATAAAAGGCAATATTTTATTTTGGATTGAACTTATTTTTTATGGGTCAAGGAAAAGCCCAATCCAAGATAAATATATTCGTTAATATCTTTGTGATTATTTTGTGTGAATATTTTTCAACCATCCCCAAAAATATTTTTCAATTATATAATCTTTATAAAATATAATTTCGTTTTTAACTTAGTAAAAGATAAAATCTTTATTAGGAAATAGCAGTGGACCACACTTGGGTCCATCAGACCCAGCCTGACAACAAATTCACTAGATTGGACCTCCTTCCAGACTCCGCAAAACCTATGGTTCACATAAATGAGCACGATAAATTAGAGCTGTCAAAACATGACCCGACTTAGAACACCAGAGTATAAATTTTCAGTTCCCTAAATCCAAATGTTTGACCTGTAATGACCCGACTTCACGAATTTCAGTAGACGTACCATATTTTGAAGGAGATTGGACAAGATTATAGAAGGGCTTGTAGATGTCAAAGATAACAAGTTTAAGCCCATGAAGTTGTTTCTTCAAGTGACTTGCAGCTAAGTTAATCTTCTTATTAAACACTTGTGCGTCATTGTTGATCCTCGCGACGCATCCTGGCTTATGAAAACCGAAAAGAGTGATCGTTGCAGGAAGACAACCTGACGGTGGAAGAGAAGTCACTCCAATTCTTCGAGCTCCAGATTTGTACAACTCCTGCAATTTTTAGATGGTATAAGAAAAAATGACTCAAAACATGCATATGTTAACAAAGATAACATTAAGATGTTATTTTTACCTTAACAAAGCTAGAGAAGCTTCCGACAAGGTGAGAGCTATACTCATCAGGAGTGTAGATTTTGTTTAAGAAAGGATTAACATAGTAATTCTGTAAGAAGTCGCTACTACCGGCTCCAACGATATAGAGTGCGTCTTTTAGGATAGATTTCACCTTCACATTTCCTGCAACTTTAGCCAGCTTACCTTGGTACTCTTTGAAGTACTCTAGCTGTTGTGACAATGGAATTGCATGCTGCAAAATAAATTTAAGGGTTATTTAAAAAACAAATACTAAAAATGTTAACCATGAAAAATAAATATGTGCAGTACATTGAGGATTGCAGTTTTGTCATCATAGCCTGATCCAGCTGAAGCAAAGTTAGCACCAATAAGAAGTCTTTTTCCTGATGCCTGTGGGCTAAGATACGCAGGTGGGTAACTTGTAAACCCTAGAGTTTCAGCTGCAATTAAAAATAAATAAGATTAACAGGTAGCCGAATAATACTGCATAAACTTATTAGGTTATAAATTTGGACACCACAGATCTATTTTCAGCTGCCTGATCAGTAAATATTTTGTTCTTGTGCTGCAGTTGCATTGTAAGCTACTAGAAATATCATAGATAAAGATGGCTTTTAGGTTATCTGTCTTATTGAGTTTCAAACAGTTGAATACAAATATCATAGATTATAAAGATGGTCTTATCGAAAACATACCGGTAATATCAGTGGCGAGCTTGCCATTGCAGAATCTGCCAGTCGCCTTGTGGTTGACAAAATCTCTGCCATAAGGAGGATAATTAGCCTTAAAAATGGTTGGAAAATAGTCATTGTTCCCAACATCAACAGATGAATCTCCAAATGAGATTATAGCAGGAACAATTGGCTGCCCGTTGCTGATCACAACTGCAAACCCTAAAAATGCCCATATCAGAATCTGCAACAATTCTGATATCCTCTCCATTTTTGTGTTGGTTGCAAGAAGATTTCAAGTTACTTACTGAGTTGAAGTGAGGGCAATAAATAAGGATGGTAAAACATAAGGCATTGAATGTAAACATATGGTAAAGCAGTTTGTGCTGTACCATTTATTTGAGTACGGTTGATCCTTGGATCATGTTTTTGCCGCCTTCTTTTCGGTCGGTCTTTATTGTTTTCATGAGCTTAAATTGAGAGCTTCACATTACAGCTAAGTGTAATGTAGGTAGCTAGCGAGTATGAAACGCACGAACATAATCAATGTGGACGATGGTGCGCCGCATCAGAACTCAGATGTATGAAATCCGCCTCTCTGAAATCTCCGGTTTTGGGTAAATACCCCAAAGTTGTAATGTTTTTTAAGTTTGTGCATCATTTTTTTAAGTTATATGGAAATACCCCTTTGCTGACGTGACAATTATAACAGAGTTGTCAACAAATTTTTTAACAGAGTTGTCAACAAAAATTTTAACAGAGCTATCAACAAAATTTTTAAAAGAGCTGTCAACAAGAATAATAAGTTGTCAACACCAATAATAACCCTTTGCTAACGTGGAAATTATAACAGAGTTGTCAACAAAATTTTTAACAGAGCTGTCAACAAAAAATTTAACAGAGTTGTCGACAAAAGTTTTAACAGAGTTGTCAACAAGAATAATAAGTTGTCAACATGACCGAATAAGTTGTCAACCCAACTAAATAAATGGTTTACACGACTAATAAGTCAACAACATACAACACGAGTAATATTACAAAATTGTCAACATTGTCAACACTTTACAAAACTTGTCAACACTATCAACACCACTAAATTACATTGTCAAAAAAATAATTGTCAACACATTAATTTTTTTTACACACTAAAACAAATTGCATTGTCCCTGCATAATCTTTGTCAACACTGCCAAATTTTACACACATTAAGCCGTCATTAAAATGATCTTGGAGAAAAATAGAAACTCATTACAAAGGAATTTTTGAATGGAGAAAATTATCAACTCAATGAGACAAATTATCAAACACATGGAAGGCAACCATACTCCAAAATAATCTCGGAGTTCTTCTAAGAAAATCTAATAAATAAAGGAAAATCAGCATTACTCAAGAGGTAAGTAGGTGTTTGGTGCTAGCTGGTGTTGCTGACCCAGGAGGCTACAGGTGGTACAGTATGGTGTAGCTGCAGGAAATCAAGTACTTCATGAAACAGAGTCAGATCAGAAGAAAAAAGGAGTAGAGGAGGTTGTTTCACATAGAAAGGCTGGTGATGAACAAAGAGGAGAGGAGAATTTCCATATTCAGAGCTCCGTCAGTTTTCAAATTTCCCTTTCCAAATTTAAAATATTGCCTAGAATAAAATAAATCCTCAAATGCAAGAGAAACTATACGGTTCCAATCAAACATCCAAATCTTTTCAATTGTTTAATCCCGAAGAACAAAGCTCAAAAGAAGGATACAACAACCATCAAGGAATCAATAGCCAACAAGTTCCCAAAATTTCACTCGGAACTTTGGATCTTCAGATAACCTCGATTTAGATCTAGACTTTGGTGGTAAGAAAATATTATCTGTCGTCGGAGTCGCCGGACGAGTAGTTGGACGAAGGTGGAGTCGCCGGAAGAGTAGTTGGACAAAGGTGTAGTCGACGGAGTAGTAGCCGAAAGAAGATGGAATTGATGTCGTCGGGGAAGGAGGAGATCCCGGGATGACGGAGAAGTTCGTAGGAAGGAGGTGAAATCAGTAATAGAATTAAAATTCAGCGTGTGTGTTTTGAGATGAAGAGGGGTAGTTTGTTAACACTTAATTGAAGAGTGCAGTTATTATAACTATTATGCCCAATAGGGCATTGGGCACAAAGTTCCTGAAATCTGAATTGCATAATGTTTGGGCCATTATATTGCAGACCCATTTACCCAGCCCACAATATGAACCGGCCCATTGACATTTTTTCAAGAACCATCTTAGCCCATTTCCCTGTATAAAACAATAATGAGTTAAATAACTAAAACAACTTAATTATACTAGTGTAGTTCCCTCGCCTTGCGCGGAGTGTTTTTAGCTCATGTTGTGTTTATATATTCATATTATAAAATTTATTCGTATTTGATATTTTCTCGATGTTAGAACCCGACATTTATTCGTTTGTGTTTGGATTATTTGATATTTCTTCTTCTTTGTTATTTTGAGGATGATATCATCAAAGTTCTAATTAAAACATTATACATAAGAACAAATTTTAATTTGTTTTGTATAAAATTGATGCATTCATAGGGCTTTAAATAAATGGAAAAATATTAATTTATTTTAAAACTACAAAATAGCTAACAAACTAACAAATCATTAATAATTTAAAAAGAGGTTTTTGCATCGAACCACCCCTTATATAGGCGAATTTGCATGAAACCACCCCTTATATGCATATTGATTTAAAACCCCCTATTATATATGTTCGGTTAACAAAAGACCAACCTTGTGATTATTCCGTTAACTAATCCGTCAAGTGTGTTAAAGGACGATTTCACCCCTCAGTTTGTAATGAAATTACAACCCATTACCAGGTTTGTTACCTCCTAATACCGGTTTCAGAAAATTATGATTTTTTATCATATTTTTTTTACTTTGTGAAATTGGGGCAAATTTTTAATCGATGCCCAAATTTGAGAAATAGGGTTTGAAGTGGGACAAATGGTGAAAGCCATTTCTGGAGGCTGAGTTGCAGAGGGAGACGGGTTAGGGTTTACGAGGAAGGGGAGGACCAGTCTGAGAGGAGAAGGAGGAAATGGAGATCGAGAGGTTGGCGTAGGTCGACGGAGGGGGAATATCGGCGTCAGATGAGGGAAGGCGGAGATCTGGAGAGGCTTACGAAGCTTCCTTGGAGGAGGAGTGCGATTTGATGGCGGAAAGCGTCTTCGGCGAGGGTGGAGTTGAGGAGGACGAGATCGAGGTTGATGGAGGAGGAGTAGCCAGCGGGGAAGGGAGACAGAGTTAGGATTCCGGCGAGGAGAAGTAGAGTGAAAATTGGGCGGACGGAGGTTTGCATCAAGGCTGCGGTGGTGGTTAGAGATCTTAGATCTTCTCCACCATCCATGACTACAGGAGCTCAACGTTTGAATGATGCACTTGGGATGCAAAATTATTGTTAGTATTGAATTGATAAAGAAGGTGGAATGTGATTCAATCACACTACAATTTTATAATGTAGTTTTTTAACACAGAAGAAAAGAATGAAGTGGGAATGTCTGGTGGGATTTGGGGGAAGACGAAGCTATACTAGGGATAACCTGGTAATGGGTTGTAATTTCATTACAAACTGAGGGGTGAAATCGTCCTTTAACACACTTGACGGATTAGTTAACGGAATAATCACAAGGGTGGTTTTTGTTAAGAGAATATATATAATGGGTAGTTTTAAATCAATAGACATATAAAAGGTGGTTCCATGCAAATTTGCCTATATAATGGGTGATTTGATGCAAAAATCTCATTTAAAAAATTAAAAACATTTCTAATAATTTAAATTTTGATACTTAATAATAAAATGACACTTAAAATTAATAAGCCTAGAATTAAGGGAAAAGCTCTAAATAACTATCATTTAATATATATATATATACGAGAGCTTAAATTGATCAGCACACAAAATTAGGGAGAACTACAATAAAACCCAGTCTTCAATTTGAGGTTTGAAGGAGATCCGTATAAAGAGAGATGTAGTTTGTTAGAGAAGAAGATGAAGGATACAATATTTTAGGTTGATTTTATTTAAAAAAAGAAAATTTTAATGATTAATAGAAAAAATAATTGTGAGGTTTATTGTGAGTGTCACGTTAGCTTTGTGGGGTCAGATTTAACCGGAGAGCTTCAAATAACAAATAGTTCTGTTTTAATATATATATAGGATTTTTTACCGAAAACCACCCGTATAAAGGGCTATATTGCTTAAAACCACCCTTTTAATCCAATATTACCGAAAATCACTCTTATTATACCCTCTGTTAGTCAACAACCACCCGTCAACAATTCCGTCCAATTTCTCGTTAAATGAGTGACGTCATGTTCCCTTTGCTGAATTTTTTAAAGTAAAAAAGAAAAATAAATAAAAAGTAAACAGTAATTTCTTTTAGATTTATTCAGTCTTCTTCAACCTTCAGAACGTGAAACTTCCATTGTTATACTGCAAAAACTTCCCAGACTAGGCCAAAAAAATCTAATTGAAACAATTGTAAACACAATTAATTAAACTCAAACCCACAAAAATCGTGAAATTTTTTGTATCTTAGAGTGTTCAATCCAAAAGGGGACCCAACAAAATTGTTCATCCCAAAATTCAAAGATCTTGAAAATGATTTGGATATCTTCGGATTTGGTCTGCTCCGTCATGGTCTCGGTCGATCTCGGGGATAGAGGAAAGCTCGACGGAGGAGAGTTGGACAGAGGAGACCAAGAGACGAGGAGAGTTGGCGGAGTCGCCGAAGCTTCACGAGGACGATCTTCAGCGCCGGTTGGGAGCTTCTTCTTGCTCGGAACACATCCGCCTCATTTTCCATCGGAATCGGAAGTGAAGCAGCGGAGTATTCGGAAGAGGACGAATTGTTTGGTAGATCGAACAATGGAGAGATGATTTGAAGTGATGGGTCAATATTCCCCCAAATTTTCCAGATCTGGAATGTGGATCTAGTGAAAAATTAAAGGTAGATGTAAACAATTTGTGTTTTTGGGATAAAGAATGGTTGTAGATATGGATAACTATTGAATAGAGGAATTGTGGACAAGGATGATTTGGAGAAAAAGAATTTTAGTGTCACCATTGATGAAGATCGGTGAGGTACTGAGGTTGAAGATGAGAAATTTTTAATTTGATTTGCTTATAACTTTTTCTTCTTTTTTTGGATAAAAGAGAAAAAGAAAAGAATAAAAAATTAGAAAAATCTACCTCGTGGCATGTTAACTGATTTTTTTTTGACGGAATTATTGACGGATGGGCTGTTCATTATAAGGGTGGTTTTCAATAATATTAAATTAAAGGGGTAGTTTTAAGCAATATAGTCTTTTATATGGGTGGTTTTCTGTCCATATATACAGATTTGACTAGAACAGCTCAAAATTCTCATCAAGATAAATTATCACCAACTATTAAGGAGTTCTTTAATAAATTAATTTTTTTTGGATAAACAGACAAAGCATCGTTAGTTGAAATTATCTCTATAATTATTTTCAATTTATCATACACTAAAAACGTGATTCATTTCATCTCACCGCTCTTTCTTCCCATATGAAAAGGCCATTACTAAATACAGCCCGGTGCTTTATTCAAACGCCGCCTGGTTTCTCGCGTTCTGCGAGAAGCACGTCCCTCGCGTTACGCGAGAATAACAAAAATATTAAAAATTTAAAATTGTATTCTCCGGTACCGGATAAAGTTATCCGGATCTCGCGTTCTGCGAGGGACGTGTCTCTCGCAGAACGCGAGGGTTATCCGGTACCGGATAAAGTTATCCGGATCTCGCGTTACGCGAGGGACGTGTTTCTCGCAGAACGCGAGGGACGTGCTTCTCGCAGAACGCGAGAAACCAGGCGGCGTTTGAATAAAGTACCGGGCTGTATATAAGAATAGTGTATGAAAAGTATTATCTGTAACATACTCACGTGCCTTCTTACATTAAACGGAGTAGAGTATGTAACCCGATGCGATCAGGCGGATCAGCCACGCTTTTTTTTCCTTCGTATTCTTCTTTTGGTGACATGATATAAAAACCACAAATATATGAATTCAAGCAACAGAAATTGAGTGCTAAAAAATGGAGCAAGCAATCAACAGGCAAAAAGTTCTTCTCAACCATCTACGCTCTTCTTCTCCTTCTGTGAGTTCTTCTTCTCCTTGTGCTCCTAATTTTTTGTCAAGATTGGACCCTAATTCTAATTGAGCTCAAACTGTCAAATTGTTCTCTAGAAATTCCAGTTAAAGTAATCTTCTTTTTCATGTAGTCATCAATTTGTTTGGCCGGAGCTTCCTCTGCATACGACCGGAGAAGTGCTTCTGATGATGATGTGGTTATCGTCGCTTAAGTTTGCATCTTTATTTTCTGTTTAGATTCTGATATTGCTATGTAAATCAAATCTTATTCAAAGTGCAGTCTTGTTTGTCTCTTACATTCTGTAGGGCATTTCGAACACCCATTTGCAGGGCGAAACGCGGTGGATTTAAGGATACATTTCCTGATGAACTTCTTGCATCAGTTCTTAAAGCATGATCCTGATGTTTTCTGTTATGAAATTGAAGTCTCAATTTGTCATTATAACAATTTTTGGTTTTAAATTTTTTCTAGGGATTAATAGAAAAAACAAATCTGAACCCAAGTGAAGTTGGTGACATTGTTGTTGGAACTCTTATAGAACCAGGATCTCAGAGAGCTACTGAATGTAGAATGGCTGCATTTTATGCTGGTTTTCCTGGTAATTTTCCAATAGTTTTGACTCAATAAACTATAGAATTGAGACATTTTACTTTTGTTGCTAAGTTTTATGTTGTGAAATGAAATTTGACAGAAACTGTGCCTGTTAAGACTTTAAATAGGCAGGGAGCATTTGGTCTTCAAGCTGTTGTAGATGTAGCAGCAGCTATCAACGCTGGCTATTATGATATCGGTACAAATCCATGGCTTCTTGTAATGGATGATTATCATGTTTGTTGATGATCAATCCTTATGTATTATGTTCAGATCATTATACGTAGTTCAGGTTTTGGGCTGCAATCTGTAAATGGGCTTATTCCACTATTTGAAGCCCAGAAGCCTGCTGTGGCCCAGGTGCTCGACCCGACCCGTCTGAGGTTGCTGGGGCTCCGCGTGTACTTGTTGGGCTGAGGTATATAAGCTCTCAACCCTTGGTGCTTCTCTCTTATCAGAATCATTCTCCTTCTCCGCCTCCATCTGTGAAAGAGAGCTTCTCCTAGGGTTGGGTTTTCCTGAGTGTTCTTGACTGTGGATCGAGAGCTTGATCTTGACAGAAGCAAAGCTTTTGCTTCTAGAGATAACTTCGAGTAGATTGTGTTCTTGCTTGAAGTTGGAGACCTTTGACGAGTGGTGAAGCTTGCAGATGCTCGACGTGGTTTAGGGAGTTTCTCTTCTCTTGTTTTACAGATTCTCGTTGTCTCTGTTCTGTGTATTTGATCTGAACCTCGAGCTTTGCTCTCTTGTAAGATTGTGACCTACTTAGTGGATTTGGCCATCAATCTTGAGGCCACGGGGAATAGGCTGAGTCCGAACCTCGTTAACAACTCCTTGAGTCATTTACTTTCTGCATGCAGTTCTTTATGCGAGTTTATGGTAATCTGATTCGAATCTAGTTAATCTCACAGATTGGTATCAGAGCCAGGTTACTTGATTACTGCTATATCTGAAATCTTGTGTGATTTGTGTAGATATTTGCATAATTAGGTACTATCATTGCTCTGTGAATGATCTTGGCTCATTGCTTCCGCATCTATTGATTCAGATTATCTCTGTGACTGTGTTAGTCTTGATCTGTGTGATTTGGACCTAGGATATGCAAATCTTGCTATTATTTGTTTCAAGATTTGCTACTCCTTCTTCCTTGTTGTTCTGTTTTATTCTTATTCTTGAAACTTACTTGTGTGTTTGGTTTCAGGGGAAATAAAACTATGGGAGATAACAACATTAGGATGAAATCTTTTGATGGAACCACAGACTTTGCAATGTGGCAAGTCAAGATGAAAGCTATACTGGTAAAGGAAAAGTGTAGCAAAGCCATCAAACAAGACTACCTTGCAGAAACCTCTCCTCCTAGAAGGATGGAGATGGATGAACAAGCCCATTCAGAGATCCTCATAAGGTTATCTGATGATGTGACTCGACAAGTGGTAAATCATACTACCACTAAATCTCTCTGGGGTGCTTTAGAAGCTCTTTATCTTACTAAGTCTTTACCCTCTAGGATTTCTTTGCTCTGCAGATTATTCACTTTCAAAATGGATACTAATCTGACTTTGAGTGATAACCTAGATAAGTATCTTAGGATGACTCAAGACTTAGAAAGATGTAATGATAAGATAGGAGAAACTCACCAAGCTGTCTTGCTTCTTAACTCTTTACCCTCTTAGTTTGATAATTTTAAGGATGTGATTCAGTATAGTAATGAAACTTTGACTACACAAAAGATCATAGATTCTGTTACTGAGAAAAATGAAACCTTAAAAGTGTTTAGAACTAAAAATTCTGACAAAAAGACTGAGGTGAAAGCTGAGGCTCTTGTGATGAATGGTAAGAATAAGAAGAAGTTTAAGACCAAGAAAGAAAAAGGATATGAGCCTTCTAATTCTTCTGAAAGTGATAAGAAGAGAAAGTGCTTCTACTGTAACAAAACTGGCCACTTTATTAAAGACTGTCATAAAAAGAAAAGAGATGAGTCTAATAAGGAAGGTCATGATAACTCTGCTTCTTTACTTGAGTCGCAGGATTATGAAAATTGTGAAGTGCTTATGTGTTGTGATTCCCCTATTGATTATGACTGGATACTTGATTTTGGCTGCACTATGCATGCCACTCCTTACAGAAACTTCTTTAGCTCCTTAACTGAGTGTGATGGAGGGAAAGTTATGTTAGGAGACCACAGTGCTCTAGCTATTAAAGGATTAGGTAAAGTCCCTCTAACTATGTTTGATGGAAAGACTAGGATTCTACCAAATGTTAGGTGGGTTCCAGAATTAAGAAGAAATTTGTTATCTCAGTCAGTTTTTGATGACCTTAAGTGTCAAATTATTACTCATAATGGTATAAGGGAAGTCATCAGAAATGGGACAACTCTTATTAAGGGAATTAAAAGGGGTGTGTTGTATCATGTTATAACTACACCTGAGTTAAATCTCTCCAAAATGGATAATAGTTTAACCTTAGACCAGACTAAAGCTTGGCACAACAGAATGGGACACATATGTAATAAAGGCTTGAATTATCTGTATAAACATGGTTTAATTGATAAGAAACCAGTGGACTTAATTTTCTGTGAAGATTGTATTTTTGGAAAGAAAACTAATAATTCTTTTTCTAGATCTTCTTATGTAGCCAGCAAACTCCTGGAGTATGTGCACTCCGATTTGTGGGATCCAGCTCAGGTAAGTACAGTAGGTGGTAAGAGGTATTTTATATCTTTTATTGATCACTACTCTAGGAAAGTGTGGATTTACTTATTAAAAACTAAGGATGAAGCATTCTCTGCCTTTAAGAACTGGAAATCTGCTGTAGAAAAACAATCTGACTTGAAACTAAAGTGCCTTAGAACAGATAATGGCCTTGAATTTTGTAATCACTTGTTTAATGATTTCTGTACTCAAGAAGGGGTCAAAAGACACTTAACAGTGCCTGGAACACCCCAACAAAATGGCACTGCAGAAAGAATGAATAGAACTTTATTAGAAAAGGCTAGATGCATGCTAATAAGTTCAGGATTAAAACATTCCTTGTGGGGAGAAGCTGTTACCACAGCTTCCTACCTCATAAATAGATCACCCTCTTCTGTTATTGAATTTAAAACTCCTCAAGAAATGTGGACTGGCAGAAAACCAAGTATATCTCATTTGAGACCATTTGGTTGTACTGCCTACTCACAAATTTCTCAAGGAAAATTAAAACCAAGAGCTCAGAAGTGTATAATGTTAGGTTACCCTGAGGGAGTAAAATGATATAAGTTGCTTATAATTCAACCTCATGGCTATAAAGTGATCTTGTCTAGGAGTGTAACATTTAATGAAAAAGACTTTCATTATAAAAACATTCTAACAACTGCAACCAAGAGTACAGGTACCAAAGAAGCAGAGAGTGTAGAAGTGGTGACAAGAAACCAATTCTACATACCAGAAGGACCAAGTGAAGTCCCAGGAGAGGAGGAGTTCGACCTAGGACATCCTTCCATGAGTCAGAATGAGTCTGAAGAAGATTCAAGAGCAGCTGAACCAGACTCAAATAAAACCAGCCTGGAAGCTGAGAGTGATACAAACAACAACCATCAACATTTAGGGGAAGGAAACAGGGAAGTATCCCCCTCTATCACTGATATTTCTGTATATTCTGATGTGCATAATGATAACACTGTGGTGTCTGAGAATAATAATAATAACTCTAATAATGTACATGACTTAAATGAATATCAATTAACCAGAGATAGAGCCCCTAGACATAGAATTCCAAATAAAAAATTCTCTGTGAATAATGCTGAGGTTGTGGCTATGTGTACTGGTCTTGTTGACTATGCTTTCATGACTGCTAATGTGATAAATAATAGCTATACCCCTGATACTTATGAGCAAGCTGCTAGGTGTTCTGAGTCTAAGAAATGGCTTAGTGCTATGAATGATGAAATAGACTCTATGATGACTAATAAAACTTGGACTTTAGTGCCCAAACCTGAAAATGCTAGGCTCATTGATTGTAAATGGATTTACAAAATAAAAGAGGGTAATAGTTCTAAGGATCCCCCCAGATACAAAGCTAGGTTAGTAGCCAAAGGTTTTACCCAAAGAGAAGGCATAGATTACAATGACATATTTGCACCTGTGGTTAAATATAAGACAATGAGACTTTTGCTTGCTATGTGCACTGTGTTTGACTGGGAATTAGAACAAATGGATGTTAAGACTGCTTTCTTACATGGTGAATTGGATGAGACAATTTACATGAAACAACCTAAGGGTTTTATTGACATTAAAAATCCTGACCATGCTTGTTTATTAAAAAGGTCTATCTATGGGTTGAAACAATCACCTAGACAATGGAACTTAAAATTTGATGCTTGCATGAAACAATTAGGTTTTCACAGAAGCAGTTATGACACCTGTCTTTATTTTAAGGGTGTTAAGACTAGTTCTCCTTTGTATGTGCTTCTTTATGTGGATGACATTCTTCTTATCAGTAACTCTAAAGTTTTAATTTCTGGTGTTAAGAGAGACTTAAAGTTACACTTTGATATGAAGGATTTAGGTCCTGCCCAAATGATTCTAGGTGTTAGAATAGTTAGAGATAGGAAGAGTAAGCTCATGAGGTTATCTCAGACTGAGTATGTTCAGAAAGTTCTGGATAAATTCAGTATGGATAACTCAAAGCCTACCTCTATACCCTTAGGAGGGCATTTGGAGCTAAGTAAGAATAGTTGTCCTACTGATCCTAAAGAGATAGAGCAAATGTCTAGTGTGCCTTATGATGTGGCAGTGGGATCTGTAATGTATGCAATGTTGTGTACACGACCAGATCTTGCTTTTTCGATCAGTGTATTGAGCAGGTTCATGTCCAATCCAGGTAATGACCACTGATTGGCTATGAAATATGCTCTAAGGTATATTAGTGGGACCAAAGACTTGTGTTTAGTGTATGGTGAGCATACATCTAGGGATGAGTTATTTGGTTATGTGGATTCAGACTATGCTAGTAACAAAGATACTAGAAAGTCTACTACTTCCTACTTTTATACTTGGGCTGAGAACTGTGTTTCCTGGAAGACACAGCAACAGTCAGTTGTGGCACTCTCCTCTACAGAGGCTGAGTACATAGCTGCTACTGAAGCTGCTAAAGAAGCCATATGGCTAACTGGGATATTGAATGAAATTCAGTGTGCTACTTATGTACCTGTTTTACATATGGATAGTCAGAGTGCCTTATACTTATGTAAAGATCCTGTTTATCATGAAAGATCTAAACACATTGATGTGAGGCATCATTTTATTAGAGATCTGATTGAAAAGAAGCAGATAGTTGTTACTAAGATTAAGGGTGACTTAAATCCTGCAGATTTTGGTACTAAGATTGTTACAGCTGACAAGTTTGCATTTTGTAGGGACTTCCTGCATATTTGCAGCTGCCCATGATGGAGTGTGAGCCTTGGCCGACGATGGTAGATGTGCCAGAATTCACTCCTAGTTTAGTACGGCTGTGTGTTACAGTTAGAACTAGGCTGAGTAGGTTTCATGACAATCAAGAGGGCAAATTGTAATGGATGATTATCATGTTTGTTGATGATCAATCCTTATGTATTATGTTCAGATCATTATACGTAGTTCAGGTTTTGGGCTGCAATCTGTAAATGGGCTTATTCCACTATTTGAAGCCCAGAAGCCTGCTGTGGCCCAGGTGCTCGACCCGACCCGTCTGAGGTTGCTGGGGCTCCGCGTGTACTTGTTGGGCTGAGGTATATAAGCTCTCAACCCTTGGTGCTTCTCTCTTATCAGAATCATTCTCCTTCTCCGCCTCCATCTGTGAAAGAGAGCTTCTCCTAGGGTTGGGTTTTCCTGAGTGTTCTTGACTGTGGATCGAGAGCTTGATCTTGACAGAAGCAAAGCTTTTGCTTCTAGAGATAACTTCGAGTAGATTGTGTTCTTGCTTGAAGTTGGAGACCTTTGACGAGTGGTGAAGCTTGCAGATGCTCGACGGGTTGAGGTCTGGAGGAGATCTGGTCACACGCGTGGTTTAGGGAGTTTCTCTTCTCTTGTTTTACAGATTCTTGTTGTCTCTGTTCTGTGTATTTGATCTGAACCTCGAGCTTTGCTCTCTTGTAAGATTGTGACCTACTTAGTGGATTTGGCCATCAATCTTGAGGCCACGGGGAATAGGCTGAGTCCGAACCTCGTTAACAACTCCTTGAGTCATTTACTTTCTGCATGCAGTTCTTTATGCGAGTTTATGGTAATCTGATTCGAATCTAGTTAACACTTCTATATAAAAATAGATTTTTATCGGTTTATCCTGTACATCAACGTCTTTACATTATTTATATTTCGTGTAGGCATCGGTGCTGGGGTTGAATCCATGTCTTCAAATGCAATGCCGATGGCTTGGGGAGGACCTTTGAATCCTAAGGTAGTTTTAAGCTAATTTCCTAAGAAAATATGGGGGGATTTTTTAGAAGCTAACTTTTTGTGTGTGAGATAGGTTAAAGAATTCAAGAAAGCTGAGGATTGCCTTATACCAATGGGTACCACTGCAGAAAACGTGGCTGGCCGATTTGGCATTACTAGAGAAGAGCAAGATCTAGCTGCAGTATGTTAATTTGAACTCCAATTAATCTTATGTTGTTTTTTAAGTCTTTCATTTGACTGAATTTTTGGGTTTATGTATGCTGTTAGGCTGAGTCACATCGACGCGCTGCAGCAGCAAATGCCTCTGGTAGATTCATAGATGAAATTGTGCCTGTGAAAACCAAAGTAATTTTCACATTTGTAATTGTACTAATTTTACATCTAATCCTGATTTTTATTCCTAATTGCACACTTTTTTTTTATTTATTTGCAGGTTGTTGATTCAAAAAGTGGAGAAGAAAAAAGTGTTACAATAATCTCAGATGATGGTATACGCCCCAACATTACAGTATCGGATTTAGCGAAATTGAAGCCCGCGTTCAAGAAGAATGGGACAGTAACTGCTGGTATCAGCAACTCCTAAGCGTGTACTATATTACGATTAAGGTGATTATTATGTTTTGACATGTTTAAGATTTAATATGACAGGAAATTCTAGTCAAGTAAGTGATGGTGCTGCAGCTGTACTTGTGATGAAGAGAAGTGTCGCAGAGCGTAAAGGAATGTCAATTCTCGGTGTTATAAGGTGCAAACTAGATTTAAAACATAATGTAAACACAATGCAAATTAGATTTTATATGACATGAAATTATGTATTTGACATAAATACAGAAGTTTTGTTGTTGTTGGTGTGGATCCTGCTATAATGGGCATTGGTCCATCAGTTGCCATCCCAGCTGCAGTTAAATCTGCTGGTTTGCAGCTAGATGACATCGATCTCTTCGAAATAAATGAGGTAAACACATTTTAATAATCCTGAAGTTAAGGTAAGAAACAGAATTACTTGAATTATTTACTGAAATTTATGTTTTTTCTTGCAGGCATTTGCATCACAGTTTGTGTATTGTCAGAAGAAGCTAGGCCTTGACCGAGATAAGATTAATGCAAATGGAGGCTCAATGGCTCTGGGCATCCTTTAGGCGCGACAGGTAATTAACAATACTAACCATGGTATTACGTGCTTCAAATTGTTACAGCTACCTGATTATCTAAACTAAATGGTGCAGGTGCTCGAACTATTGGTACCCTTTTGCATGAAATGAAGCGTCGTGGTAGAGATTGTCGTTTCGGAGTCGTGTCGATGTGCTTAGGTCTTTCTTCTTTTCTTAGTTACACCATATCTGTCTACATTACTAGTGATTGTTTTTAGTTTGCTTTTTTAGTTTATATTTTTTGTTGAACTTGATCCAGGGTCTGGTATGGGTGCTGCAGCTGTTTTTGAGAGAGGAGATGCAGTGGACAACCTTTCAAATGCGTGGAAATGAAGGAGATAACTGTTTTTATGGATATAAGAAGATTATCATGATCATAGTCACTACTAGAAACACATACCATTTTCGACGCTTTTTGACGTCATGATTTAGATCTTTGCAGAAGCAATTGGTTTATAAATCCCTAAGATCTGTTTTAGTTTATAAATTAATCCTACAGATTGATCTTAATTAGCTTATATATCCAACTCCTCTGCTGTACAGTGTCATAGCTAAGGCACAATTAAGATATTTAATTGATCATATTTTCTTTTGGCAACAAGCCAACAACTCCTTCAGTTACAAGTTATAACCCTGTGCAGGAAAATTCTTAAGCATATCAACTTTATTCTTATATATCTTAAATTAAAATGAACAGAAATACATGATCTGTTTGGGGGGGTTTGATGCTATTTTTGACATTAGTTCTGGTCAGCAAACAAACCCATAACCACGTATGATCGATCGATCACGGATACAAATTTTCACTGACAGTTATGTACTTATACTGATACATATAAGTAATATAACTGCTTACAGTTTTTTTATAATATTAATGCTTACATGAGCACTTATTAATACTAATAGTTAGCACAATTATTAGCCATTGAAGATCTAGATGAATGGATCAAGGATTTGTGGATGAAGTTTGAGATGAAGCACAGCACTTGCTGCAGCATTTTCCAGGAGGTGGAGGAGTGCAACACACGCAAGCAACGCATATTATTTTCATGCTTAAACCTTCATCGTACCCTGAAATTAATATTATACACATATTATCATCCATCAAATTGAGTTTTGCATTTGTTTGTGTAAGATGAATAAGAGGAGATGCAGATGATCAGTACGTACCAACAGAAAGAGAGGGTCTAGCCGCTTCGCTATGGAGGACGGTGCTAGAGAAGATCATAAGGCTCATAACGACAGCGATGAGGAGGATTGAACGAGGAGAAGAAGTTGCCATTTTTGCTAGTAGATCGAAAAGTTGATGTCTAATGTATATGTGTAGTTTGTAATACAAAGTGTTTATTGATAGATTAAAGATAATTGACTAATTTGTATTTACCTTTATACCCTCTGTTGTACACTATATATACCCATAATATCTCTCTATCCTATTTGGGGATTCTTATTCTAATATGGTATCAGCTAGGTCAAACAAAAATGCCTCCTCTTTTCTTTAGCAGCCGTTGTCTTCATCCTCCTCTCCCACCATCATATTTTCTGTTGCCTGCTTGTTTCCTTTGCTATAATGGCTGACCAAAAACTTCCTTATAACACTCTCATTCACATGTTGAATATCAAATTATCAGCCTCCAATTTTATGCTATGGAAGACACAGGTAACACATATTCTTCGGGCTCAAAAGTTGTTCGGGTATTTGGACGGCTCTCTTCCTTGTCCGCCTGTCCCTATTTTGCCTCCGACCCCGACTGATCCAGCTACTGCCGCTGCTGTTCTTGCAAAAGCAAAATACGATGACTCTCTCCTAACTTTCGAAAATTGGGTTGCTGAAGATCAACGCCTTTGTGGCCTTCTTTTCTCCTCTCTTACTGAAGAATCCATGGCTGAAGTTATTGGTTGCTCTACTTCTCAACAGATCTGGGAAACTCTCTTCTCTGTTTACCAAAACCGAAGCCGCTCTAGCGTTCTGCAACTTCGGGATCAGGTCCTTAACCTCCGTCGTACAGGTACGGTTCATGAACTTCACCTTCAATTTAAGGCTATTTTCGATCGTTTGGCTTCTATGGGCGCGGCTGCAACAAACGATGATCAGGTTTTGTGGTTCTTGCGGGCTCTTGGTTCTGAATACAAGGAGTTCAGCGCTCCGCTTTTGAATTTGACTCCGTCTCCGACATATGTGGATGTCGTTGCTCAGGCTGAAAATCATGAGGCATTTCTTACCTCACTTTCTGGTCACATTTCTTCTGTTTCGACTACTGCTGCTGTCAGTCCTGTTGCTTTCACTGCCACTGATCAGCCTCCTTCAGACACTCACTCACGGTTTTGGCAATCTAATAACCGTTCAGCTGGTCGTCCTACTCGTAATGCTCGTTCTGGTCCTCGTAGGGACGCTCGTGGTCCAGGTAGGGGACGTCGTGATGCCCCGCAGTGCCAATGGTGTGGAAAAGTTGGTCACATTGCCTCTTCCTGTTTTAGGCTTGTTTCGCTTTCACGTCAGTCTGTCTCCGCTCACTTAGCAGACTCGTTTCAGTCCTCTTTGCAGCTGGAACCCCATTATCGATCATCTGACTGGTACATTGATTCTGGTGCCACCAATCACATGACTTCATCATCATCTTCTCTTGAGAATATTGCTCCTTATACCGGTACTTCTCGAGTCTCTGTTGGTAATGGTGCATCTATTTCTATTTCTCATCTTGGTGATTCTCAGATTTCTCGATGCTTACGGTTGTCTGGTGTTTTAGTTGTGCCTCAAATAACCAAAAACTTGCTTTCGATTAGCAAGCTTACTCGGGATCTTGGTGTTCTTATTACTTTTGATGATTGTTCTTTTGTTATTCAGAACAAGGTTACCAAGGCGGTCGTGGGCCAAGGTCACGTTGAGAATGGCTTGTATGTCTTGGACCGTGGTGATGCTGCTTTCGTTGCTTCCTTTCAGCCACATGGATGTCGTGCCTCTTTTGAACTTTGGCATGCTCGTCTGGGACATGTGTCCCATAATGTTATTTCTATATTAAGCAAAACTGGCATGTTGTCTGTCTCTTCATTACTGCCTAAGCCTCATACTTGTGTCTCTTGTGCTATGGCGAAAGGTCAAAAATTGTCTTTTGTTGAGAATTCTAGGCGAGCTTCGCATGTTCTTGAGCTAGTTCATTGTGACTTGTGGGGTCCTTCCCCTGTTTTATCTAGTAATGGGTTTGCTTATTATGCTATCTTTGTTGATGATTTCTCGCGATTCACTTGGTTGTATCCCCTTCGTCGGAAATCTGATTTTGTTGATACATACCTCCAATTTGAGGCGTTTGTTGAGAATCAATTCTCTGCTCGTATTAAGGTGTTTCAGAGTGATGGAGGGACTGAATTTCTAAATAGTTGTATTCGCACTCATTTTGCCTCTAAGGGCATTCATCATCAGATCTCTTGCCCTTATACACCTGAACAGAATGGGCGTGCTGAGCGTAAGCACCGGCATGTCACTGAGATGGGTCTTGCCATGTTGTTTCACTCTCATTTGCCTATGTCTCATTGGGATGATGCTTTTGCTACTGCTGTGTATACTATTAATCGTCTTCCTACGCCTGTTCTTCAGGGAGAGACTCCTTTCAGACTATTGTATGGTCGTTGTCCGACTTACTCCAATTTTCATCCTTTTGGATGTCGTGTCTTCCCGTTCGTCCGACCGTATGCTCAGCATAAGCTCTCTCCTAGGAGTATTCCTTGTGTGTTTATTGGCTATAGCCCTCACTACAAGGGGTTTCGGTGTCTGGATTCCACCTCGGGCCGTGTTTATGTTACTCGTCATGCTCGTTTCGATGAGTCTTTCTTTCCTTTTGCTGCTGCTCGAGGTTCTGGAGTTGTTTTCTCCTCTTTGGATGTTTCTGCTTTTGTTGACCCGGATATGCCTGTTTCTTCGCCAGTGGCTGTCTCTGAGTCGTTACCTCCTTGTCAGATGTGTTCATCTGATATGTCTTTCCATGATTCAGACACATCAGTTATGCCTTCTTCTTCTCCTACATCGTCTTCGCAATCCGATTTGTCTCCGCCGTTGTCTGAAACTTCTTTGACTGACTTGCCTGAACCAGCATCAATACAACCTCATCGTATGACTACTCGCTCGCGTACAGGTTCTCTTCGTCCTCGTGATTTCTCTGATTATGAGGTTTCTGGTTTTCTTGCTGCTCTTCTTTCTCAGAAGGAACCACGAGATTATCGCACGGCTCTTCGTGATCCACAGTGGGTGACGGCTATGGACGAAGAGATGGCAGCACTTCGTCGTCAACAAACTTGGGATCTTGTTCCCCGTCCTTCCAATGCCAATATTGTTGGTTCCAAGTGGGTTTTTCGACTGAAGTATCTTTCTGATGGTCGTATTGATAGACACAAGGCTCGCCTTGTTGCTCAGGGGTATTCTCAGATTCCTGGTTTTGATTTTGATCACACTTTTAGCCCAGTTGTCAAGGCTGCCACAGTCCGGACTGTTCTTGCTATTGCCACTATGCGTAAGTGGCCTCTTCATCAGCTTGACGTCAAGAACGCCTTTCTCAATGGTGTTCTTGATGCTCCGGTTTATATGACGCAGCCGGTTGGTTACAAAGATCCTCTTCACCCAGATTATGTATGTCGTTTGCGGAAGGCTATATATGGCCTTAAGCAAGCTCCGCGAGCCTGGTTTCAGCGTTTTAGCTCATACCTTTCTCAACTTGGTTTCATTTGTAGTAACGCTGACACTTCCCTCTTTGTCTACTCTCGGGGGTCGACTCTTCTGTATTTATTGGTTTATGTTGACGATATTATTCTCACAGGAAATGACTCTTCTGTCATTCGTCAGTTCATTGCTCGAACCGACAAGGAGTTTTCTATTAAGGATTTGGGGCCCCTTCACTACTTCCTTGGTCTGGAGGTATCCCCAACTTCGTCTGGATTGTTTCTGGGTCAAGCTAAGTATGCTCGTGATATTCTTCGTCGTGCTGGCATGACTGATACATCTATTGTCTCCACGCCATTTCTGCCACTCTCCCAGCTTCACAGTAGCACTCATGAGCCCTTTGCCAATCCCACTCTATATCGCTCTCTAGTTGGTGCACTTCAGTATCTTACTATCACACGACCTGACCTTGCCTTTGCTGTTAATTCTGTAAGTCAATTCCTTCAGGATCCTCGTGTGGACCATTTTGCTGCTGTCACTCGTATTCTTCGCTATGTTCGAGGAACAATTCATTATGGTCTCTCTTTCCAATCTTCATGCTCCTCTGGAGTGTCGGGTTACTCTTGATCTTGTACTCTTAGGTTGAAAGTCTACACTTTGAATTAATTGTTTGTTTGACTATTGATTAAAAATGTGCAGCGCATATTCACAATAGTTTCAATAAAAAGCTCAAGGGAAGCTACGGTTAGTTGTCTCTAAGCATATATATCTAATATCTTCATGTTCTTTTGAAAACAAAGCATATATATCTTCAATTTTTTAGACTTATTAAATTTGTTAACTAATATTCACTAAATTAGTACTAGTAAATATTCACCAACTTACTACTAAATGTTCATCATTCTCACGTTCACATTTTAAAGTTTATTTTCCTACACTTTTTCTAATTTCTCATATATACGTGTATATCTCTACATATCTTTGAAAATATAAAGTAAAGACCTTGTAGAGTCTATATACAGAGTAGAGGTTTTTGCATAGAACCACCCCTTATTTAGGCCAATTTGCATGGAACCACCCCTTATATCACTATTGATTTAAAACCACCCACTATTTCACTTTTTATTACAAAATCCCACCTCGACTAACTTTTGTTACCATTTCCGTCCAAACATTGAAATTACGATTTTACCCTTGTTTTTTTAAACTAATTACACAAATTACCATGTTCATATTTGATTTGGGAATTACGGTTCTTCAATTTGGGATTAGGTTATTCAATTTGAAAATCAGGGTTTTCTAAAAATTCACTTTCCCATCGAGCTTCAAGTAGGACCGAGTTGTTGACGAGGGATACAATCCCAGCTATGGAGCTAGACCGTTGAGAAGAGCAATCATGCGTCTTCTTGAAGATAGCATGGCGGAGAAGATGCTTGCAAGAGAGATTAAGGAGGGTGATTCGGTAATTGTGGATGTCGACTCTGAAGGAAAGGTGATCGTGCTCAATGGAAGGAGCGATGTTCTTCAATTTGTGCGAATGGCGGATGAAGAGAGGATACAGGGGCGAAGAGAGGATACAGGGGTGAAGAGAGAGCTTGCGACAATGGAGGACTTCGCTCTTCTGGCCATGAATGCCCTTTCTCTGGTTCTTCTTCTCCTCCTTTGTAATAAAAAGTGAAATAGTGGGTGCTTTTAAATCAATAGTGATATAAGGGGTGGTTCCATGTAAATTGACCCAAATAAGGGGTGATTTTATGCAAAAACTTCTACAGAGTATATAATTACGATTTTTCTAACCCGTGTCCAAAGAGCATAGAATAAGAAATTTATAATAGAAAGATTTGCAAGATATTGTAAATTTTAGTTATACTTTTTTGAAGTAATGGATTTATTTTGTCCATTTAGAAAAACAATTTTCATTATAAGTAAACTTATCATATGCTCTTAGGTATGTTAGAAAAACCGATATATATACTTAATCTTTCATTCATTGAATCAATCAAGCAAATCAGTTTACACATATTATCAAAATCTTATATGAAACCAATATCCTAAAAGATATGTAAAGTTATATATGAGCTAGACTAAAATTTATTGCCACAACAAATAAATTAGCATATTGCCACATACTCCGTATTTCTTTCAATAGCTTTATAATTTATATGCAAGTTTGTTTGTATAAATGTATTTTTATACATGAGCAGATATGTTTGGACTTTTAGAGACGTTAAAATTTGACCATTGATTTGTATATCTACAATCTATTATTAGTGTTGAATTGTTGATCTACACATCAGCCATTGTTATCATCTTGTAGCTAGTGCACTTGTGCATGGACGACGTCAGAAATTAATATGATGATCCCCCAAAAGAACTGAACGGTCTAAATTTTCAACTTTGATCTTCCCTAAAGATATCATCTAAAATTTCTAACGTTGATGAAACTCTCTCCATCTAAAGCAAGTCAACGTTGCATGTGGTTAAATTCAATCCCCTAAAATCAAGCTCACAGATGGAGTTTTCCCCGTCTGGAATGGGACTATGGCATCACCGTACCCTCTTTCAATATGCCATGTATCACACTTATATGTAGGGCTGTCAAAATTAGACCCGACCGAAATGCCCGACCGGTCCCGCCAAAAAAAAGCCCAACCGAAACCCGAAAAAAATTAAAAGGTTTATGTCCGGGACGAGTCCGACCCGACCGAAAAATGTCGGAAACCCGAAAACTGTCCGACCCGAAAAATGTCCGAAATCCGATATTGTCCGATTCAGTCCGATTCGAAATTGTCCGATCCGAACCTCGTCCGAAACCCGATATTGTCCGATCCGAACCTCGTCCGAAACCCGATTTTGTCTGATCCGAACCTCGTTCGAAACCTGAAATTGTCCGACCCAAAATTGTCCGAAACCCGAGATTGTCCGAAACCCGAGATCGTTCGAAACCCGAGATCGTCCCAAACTCAAGATTTTCCGAAACCCAAGATTATTCGATCAATTCCTACTTAATTATAGACAATTAGCAATTCATTCACATATTAATTAGTTTAAACTATCATTTTTAAAATTTAATCTTCTCTTTTTCAAAATTGACCCGATCCAAAACCGCCTAGACCCGAAATCGACCCGACCCGAAACACGTCCGGACCCGAAAATTGTCCTACCCGAAACACGTCCGGACCTGAAAACGACCCGACCAGAAACACGTCCGGACCCGAAAATTGTCCGACCCAAAAACCGTCCGACCTAAAAATTGTCCGACCAAAATTAGTCCGAAAACCCGGTTTTGGCCGATAAATAATTGTTCGGTCCGAACCCGACCCGAGCCGACTCGTTCCGACTTGTTATAAATTCTGAATAATGTCCGACCCAAATTTGTCCGAAACCCGAAATTGTCCGACCGTAACCCGACCCGTCCGTCCGATTTGACACCCCTACTTATATGTCATGTGTTACGTTTCACAATTTTCCGATATTTTAATTAAATTAAATAAATATATTATAGATTATGGTAATTTAAACATTCTTAATTAGAATATAAGTTCATGTATAGAACATAGGGTGAGTTTATAGTGTTTGGGCTTCGGTCCATATTACAGAAGTGAGCCCATTAGTGATCTGATGCCCAAAAGTGTTGCCCGGCCCGGTTTGAGGAAATCCGGGGCTCCGCGTGAGACCTAGCAGACATGTATATATACTTGTGATCTTCTCTCTCCTCTGGCACTATTCATTCCATTGCTCCACTTCAAAGAGAAGGAGAGAGAGCTCTAGGGTTTTTGGTTTGAGAGGTTAGCCAGATCTACGACGGTGGCTCGTTGATCTGTTCACTGAAGAAGCAAGCCTTGCTTCTGGTGTTTCCAGGAAGACAATGGTCTTGTTGGTGCTAAGCTTTCCCTGAAGGTCGTCTTGGAGATCCCCGGATGCTCATCGGGCTCGCGAGTGACTTCCTTTTTGGCAACAGATCTAGGGAGTTTCCTTTACCTCTACTTTACTCTTGTTCTGTGTTGCATGAACTTGTACTGAGATCCTTGTGTAATGCTCTCTTGTAAACGCTTTGTCTTGCTTAGTGGATTTGGCTTCCAATCTTGAGGCCATGGAGAATAGGCTGAGTCTGTACCTCGATAACAAATCGTCGTATTCTTTTCTTTCTGTTTGTGCAAAGATTTGAGTAGATCCTAGTACCATTTCTATCAAATCTAAAGTACAACATTCAAATGCTCAAAAACAAACTAAAAAGCACTTTAAAATATGATGGCAAATCTAATATTCCTTCAGTCTCTTCATACAAGAGCAATATTTTTGGGCATCCATTTGAGAAAAGTTCGAGTGAGAATAACG
The DNA here is from genome assembly GCA_029168935.1 of Oxyria digyna. NCBI lineage: Eukaryota > Viridiplantae > Streptophyta > Magnoliopsida > Caryophyllales > Polygonaceae > Oxyria > Oxyria digyna. The sequence goes on along the minus strand of JAPVLV010000010.1, from coordinate 9,437,104 downwards.
TAGAAAAAATAAAGTTTTTCGTATTTACAAATAACAAGCTAATTTTCATAATTTGAGCGGAAATGTTCATAATTTGAACAATAAAAAAAATTGAGGTCATTTTGAGAAAAAAAACAAAATCAAAGTTTGCAGTAATTACAAGTATGTCACCGCGTCCGTCACTAAAAACGTTCAAAAAATTTTATATCCCAAATTATTATGAACATTACTATCAAGAATATGAACATTGACGTGTAATCTGTGAACGCGATCTGTTCGTTTTTACTACGTTAAGAGTTATTCGTGTTGGAACTCGGATTTGTTGGAACCTCGTTCCAACGGAAGGGAAACCGGCAACACTCTGGATTCCCGAACCATTATCTTTTCTTCTACTCGCGAGCTATCTTGACTTCTTGTTTCCAAGCGGAATGTCATTCTCCAAGTTTCCTGCAAAACCCGAACCCGGAGATGGGGCTCCCGGGAAGGGCACTCCGACGCCCAAGTCAGAAACGATACAAATAATGTATTCAACAAATGAGCGAGTGTAAGGAATTGTGAGAATGTGGGCATTCATACCCGAATAACTTACCTTAGAAGGGATTTAATACTCCAATATCAATCATACACTAGAGCTAAATATTTATTAAGCGTGAACAATGTCAAGAGATGCATAATATTCTCAGAGATGTATAAGAATGCACCATTGATTCCATTAAACCACTATCTATCAAGCAGCTCAATCACTATCATGAATACTTCATTAGATCGTATAGAAAACACAATGCCTAACTGCCAAATCATTTTATATAGACAAATGGCCATTCGTAAGCAGCATCACCTCGACCAAGTAAAGGCCATATTGGCCACTTCCGGCCAGGGCCTGAGCCAATTAACATGGTCATTCTCTTAATTATCATGAGACTCACTAATTAACCATCGTTTTCACTTCACCAGTAAGCATGAGAGGGAGACAATATTATGATATAGGCTAAACAGGTCTGATGGCCAACAGTTTAAGCTGACCCATTATACATCAACTCAAGCAAGGATTGGGGGATATTACCGACCGAATTGTGGATGGCACCGCTCAGGATTTGCCTCCGACAGACCGGTTCGAGACGGATGAGAACGAGCAAGGGGGAAATGCAACCAAGTCAGATTGGATGGGAATCGGAGCGAGGACAAAGGTCCGATGGAGCTTCGTCGGAGACGAGAGATCAACAGATGAACTCAGAAATTCCATCCCACGCACTCCCATTTCGGCTTCATGGTGAAAGTGATCGAAGAAGAGCAAGCTCCTGCCATTTCTTTCCCCATTTTGCTTTCTCGATTAGCCTCTCCCCATGTTTTCTCTGTTGCCCAACTCTCATTTTGCCCTCCTCCTTCCTTAGGTCACTGTTCATCCATATATATACTACCTTTTAAGTCCCTAAAAGAGTTATCTGGGCCTAGTTTGTAATGGGCCTTGGACTCTTTTACCCGGGTCCAACACAGCTCCCCAAGCTCTTCGTTGTCTCAACGAAGGCTTGGTTCATTGGACCTCTTGTAAGTCTTACGCCCGCTCAGTGATCTTGCGAGTATGTGTTATCGGTCTCTCGCGTGACTACTTTCTACATGTACCTTAGCTCGGATAAAGTTATAAAAGAACTCGAGCTTCACATGCCCGAGACGCGAAGTCCTGGGAACTACTTTAGAGTTTTGAAAATGAATTTAATGAATGGGTGCGAAAACCCCGAGATTTGCTTTTAAGAGTTCGAGAATGAACTCAAAGGACGGGAGAAAATTCTAAGAAGATGGTCATTTACATGTCATCCAACTTTGCTTTACTCTTGCTTTCATGCATTATTATTTATACTCTAATTCACTTATATCCTAGCTTCAACTCTTTATCTTTTGTGAAGGACTTTCACAAGGGAGTGAATCCAAAGAATGAGGAAGGGGAAATATGACCTTCATTCCAAGCATTCGCGGAGAAGCGATCAAGAATATATATCATCCACGAATGAATAAAGGCTTACGGGATGGAGCTCCAACGTTTTAGCTTTTTAAGAGCTCGCGAGAGGACTTCACGAAGAGTTCAAAGTGCTTTTAAACTTCCTTAAGAGAATGTTGTTTTCATTAACTGAGCTTGACATACGGTAGTGTGAGATGGTGATCTTGAGGGTGAATCGCGACCGACCTCCCCTCGATACTCCTCTTTATATTTTGTTTGAGTTTTAGTTTGCGTCTTCATATCGTTCAACTTTAGCATTCGCGAGGACCGACCCCGAAGGATAAAATCAATGGTTGAGAAGCATAAAAATGGCTCATTCTCTAAACGTTCGTAAGGAATCGATGAAAGAACGCGACACTTGTAGATGAATAAAAGCCAAGGGAAGCTTCCGGCCTAATGTGAATGAACAAAGGCTAAGGGAAGCTCTCGAGCTTAAATGAAGTGTCAACTTAGTCTTGCTAGGTTTTACGCTCGCGAGCGCTCTAGCGAGTGAACAACGCTACGGAGAGCTCCCGGCCTAAGGTGAATGAACAAAGGCTAAAGGAAGCTCCCGAGCTTAAGCGAGGAATCAACTTAGTTTTGCTAAGTTTTACCGCTCGCGAACACTCTAGCGTATGAATAAAAGGACTTCGCGACCTGAGCGAAAATACTTGGCTCTCGAACTCCAGCGTCACGGATTCGCGACCTAGGTGAGTGTATACTCACTCTAGTGACACGGATTCATGGTCCGGGTGAGGATACTTGTCACTCAACCTCGCGAGCTTTCTAGATTCTTTGGCTCGTTACAAACTCTTTGAGTGTTATTTTTCCCATGCATCATACCGATGATCTTGCATCTCGTGTTCTCACGTGCATAGGTTCTAAATTCTTTTCAAGCCCATAATGTTGGTTTCATGTGTCCTAGCCACAAGCCATGAGGCATGAAGCCCTAAGTGTCACCTTAGAGTTCGAGAGTAAACTCAACCTCGCGAGCTTGTCAAGGGGAAAACCCAATGACAAGAAAACATAAAAGTAGTCTTTGCCTTAAACGCTCGCGAAGAGACAACGAACAAGTTTGACTCTCGCGAATGAAAAAAGGTCATAGGAGAGGTGGGGAGCCTCAACACTTAGCACTCCCGGATCTCGTGAAAAGACTCCTCGAGTATTTTCAAATCTCTTAATGAGTGTTGCTTTAACTTTGCTCAATACGTCTTTCTTAAATGTGTATGGAAGCTAAATTCTATATAAGCTTCATACTATTATTCTCGCGATCTCGTTCTTCTTTTGTGTCGTTCATCACACAAAAGGCTTTATGTATGTTCTCGCTCTCAACTTGATTCAACTCAAGGCTTAAAAGATCGGATGCAAAGAGAGAGAGAAGACTAGTCAGAATATTAATAACGAGGTCATAAAACCCCGATAGAGTCGACACCACATCTCTCCCCTTGTCTCTTTCAATTCAAACTAACATAAATTATGTGAGGTGAATAGGAAGAGATATGATGGTGGTGTCTCTATTTTGTTGGTTCTAACACCTTCGTGAAGTGCAGAATACAAGTTGTAATCCTTGCTAAAACATTACTCATGAGTGAGGTTTGGGAGAGGTACCCGAAGGAATATCTACATAATAGAAGATGATGTGTGAAACTTTAAGGGCCTCGCGACCAAACAGGGTCGGACACTTGCCTTAAAGGTAGGTTTTCTACTACAAGGGTATTTCCTTCAACGAAAGAGTAGTATAAAGCTTAGCAAGGAAATGCCGTAGTGTGAGGATTCACATGAAAACATTATTTTCCAAGCGACAAATCCTTACGATGTTTCTCATTAGTGAATATGTTTAACACTCGAATTGATAAGTGTTGAGAACAATCCATTTTTCAACAATGCAGCCTGTTTTTAGGTGATTTAAGTTTGTGACCTTTCACGGAACAAGGGATTCTCATTGCACAACGGTAGCTTAAGAAAACAAGCTAATTGAAACGAGGTAAAAGTGAGTGAAACAAGTGAAGTCAATGCTTCTTGAGCAAGATGCTTCACAAAGACGGGCAAAGAAATTAACACTGGTACTTCACAACACTAAGAAAGTAAATACTTCATGATGCGAATCGAGACCTCACGACACAAGTCGAGTGAGTTCAAGGCTTCAAGAAATCAAGCAACATGAGTGAAGGCAAAGCTTTGCACATGAAAATGAAGCGAGAGAGAGAGTAAAGTCTTACAAAAGTGGTTAATAAGAGTGAAGACAAAGCTTAACGAAAGTAAGCAACTCTCGCCACACAAATGACACCCATGTGTATGGGTGTTAATACTTGTTAAACCTCATATACCTGATCTCGCGTGCGGGTAGCACAACTTCGCGCCTAGGTGAGTGCAATGCTCATCCTAGCGTCACGACATCATGGTCCGGGTGAGAATACTTGCCACTCAGCCTCGGTCTCATGGCTTCGCGACGGGAGTGAGAATACTTGCCTCTCGAGCTCCAGCGTCACGGCTTCGCGACCTAGGTGAGCGTATACTCACCCTAGTGACACGGCTTCATGGTTCGGGTGAGAATACTTGCCACTCAACCTCGATCCCACGACTTCGCAAACTGGGCGAGAATAATTACCTCTCGAGCTCCAGCGTCACGACTTCGCGACCTAGAGGAGTGTACACTCATCCTAGTGTCACGGCTTCGCGACCCAGGAGGGTTTATAGCCCAGCCTGGTGACACGGCTTCGCGACCTGAGCGAGAATACTTGCCTCTCGACTCCAGCGTCACGGCTTCGCGCCTAGGTGAGTGTACACTCATCCTAGTGTCACGGCTTCGCGACCCAGGAGGGCTTATAGCCCAGCCTGGTGACACGGCTTCGCGACCTGAGCAAGAATACTTGCCTCTCGAGCTCCAGCGTCACGGCTTCGCGCCTAGGTGAGTGTACACTCATCCTAGTGTCACGGCTTCGCGACCCAGGAGGTTATATAGCCCAGCCTGGTGACACGGCTTCGCGACCTGAGCGAGAATACTTGCCTCTCGAGCTCCAGCGTCCGGGCTTCGCGCCTAGGTGAGTGTACACTCATCCTAGTGTCACAGCATCATGGTCCGGGTGAGAATACTTGTTACTCAACCTCGGTCCCACGGCTTCGCGACCTGGGCGAGAATAATTGCCTCTCGACTCCAGCGTCACGGCTTCGTGCCTAGGTGAGTGTACACTCATCCTAGTGTCACGGCTTCGCGACCTAGGAGGGCTTATAGCCCGCATGGCCTCACGGCTTCGCAACCTGAGCGAGAATACTTGCCTCTCGAGCTCCAGCGTCCCGGCTTCGCGCCTAGGTGAGTGTACACTCATCCTAGTGTCACGGCATCATGGTCCGGGTGAGAATACTTGTCACTCAGCCTCGGTCCCACGGCTTCGCGACCTGGGTGAGAATAATTGCCTCTCGACTCCAGCATCACGTCTTCGCGGCCTACGTGAGTGTACAACTCACCTAGGTCACGGTATATTTAGCGTGCCCGGTGACTAGCCCGATGCCGCTTATCGCGTACTCGGTGCTATCCCGATGCCGCTAATTGCAAGCAAAACAAATAAATAGAAGAATGTCTAAGCAAGGTGAAAGTCACCCAATGTGCAATGTAAAGACCTTCTGTAAAGCAAAACGAAGCATGATCCACCAATTAGGTAATAGCATTCATGCAAAACTAAAAAGGTTGGACCCTCCGTAAAACAAAGTACGAGTCACCAATCAAGCAATAACATTCATGCAAGGCTAAAACGAATGGACTCTCCGTAAAACAAAGTAGGAGTCAAGCGGGACTCACCTGTCCCTTTGCCTTTTATCTTTTGTTAATCTTGTGATTCGTTTTTCATAGAGCGAGAATAGAAATCTCTCGTCATGACGAATGTCAAACTGGTTGTGTGAGGAAAGTTCCCATAGACGGCGCCAGTGTTGGAACTCGGATTTGTTGGAACCTCGTTCCAACGGAAGGGAAACCGGCAACACTACGGATTCCCGAACCTTTATCTTTTCTTCTACTCGCGAGCTATCTTGACTTCTTGTTTCCAAGCGGAATGTCATTCTCCAAGTTTCCTGCAAAACCCGAACCCGGAGATGGGGCTCCCGGGAAGGGCACTCCGACGCCCAAGTCAGAAACGATACAAATAATGTATTCAAAAAATGAGCGAGTGTAAGGAATTGTGAGAATGTGGGCATTCATACCCGAATAACTTACCTTAGAAGGGATTTAATACTCCAATATCAATCATACACTAGAGCTAAATATTTATTAAGCGTGAACAATGTCAAGAGATGCATAATATTCTCAGAGATGTATAAGAATGCACCATTGATTCCATTAAACCACTATCTATCAAGCAGCTCAATCACTATCATGAATACTTCATTAGATCGTATAGAAAACACAATGCCTAACTGCCAAATCATTTTATATAGACAAATGGCCATTCGTAAGCAGCATCACCTCGACCAAGTAAAGGCCATATTGGCCACTTCCGGCCAGGGCCTGAGCCAATTAACATGGTCATTCTCTTAATTATCATGAGACTCACTAATTAACCATCGTTTGCACTTCACCAGTAAGCATGAGAGGGAGACAATATTATGATATAGGCTAAACAGGTCTGATGGCCAACAGTTTGAGCTGACCCATTATACATCAACTCAAGCAAGGATTGGGGGATATTACCGACCGAATTGTGGATGGCACCGCTCAGGATTTGCCTCCGACAGACCGGTTCGAGACGGATGAGAACGAGCAAGGGGGAAATGCAACCAAGTCAGATTGGATGGGAATCGGAGCGAGGACAAAGGTCCGATGGAGCTTCGTCGGAGACGAGAGATCAACAGATGAACTCAGAAATTCCATCCCACGCACTCCCATTTCGGCTTCATGGTGAAAGTGATCGAAGAAGAGCAAGCTCCTGCCATTTCTTTCCCCATTTTGCTTTCTCGATTAGCCTCTCCCCATGTTTTCTCTGTTGCCCAACTCTCATTTTGCCCTCCTCCTTCCTTAGGTCACTGTTCATCCATATATATACTACCTTTTAAGTCCCTAAAAGAGTTATCTGGGCCTAGTTTGTAATGGGCCTTGGACTCTTTTACCCGGGTCCAACAATTTGCACCAGAACTTTCCTCTTCTTTCCGTTTATGAAAACTTTTTGTTAATTATTTATCTCGGTCTTTCTCTTTCTCTTTATCTCACTCTAATTAATCATTGCAGTATTATTTTTTCACTATATCTCTATCTTCTATCCGTAATCTATTCGTATCAACAACTCCTAAGCAGCTATGATATTAAGATTAAGGTATGTTTGAGACTTTATATGACATGAAATTCTAGTAAAATGGTGCTACAACCGATTGTTGGGAAAATAAAGATTGGGGTATTGAGTGTAATATTCAGAATAGGAGGACCAATGTGTAAATCATCATAAAAGTATTAAACGAACTCATCGATAACAACCAATTATTTCCTTCTTTCTCTTTTTCTTTCTATCCCAGCCTAAAGTGTTGGTAAAAATCACAACAGAATGTAGGGCTACTTCGAAAACCTCTTCAAAAACAGGAACCGAAATCTTGCCGCGTCTTGGTATGTAAGCCGCTGCCTTAGAAGCGAATTCGCCCTGACCACCGGAGCTCAGTAAGACAGGCGTCGCCCCCCAAGGTTATCACAGCGTCCCCCGATCGCGGGCTCTCACCAACGAAGGACTGGAATCAGACGGGTATGCTCAGAACGAAAGAGAGTTTAGGAGGAAGAAGATTGCGTTGTCTGTGTCTTTCTTCAGCAGAATGAATCTCAATTTAAGGAGATGAAAACTGCAAATCTGGAGCACTAACTCCATATCACAAAACGTGTAAAATTGCATTAAACCAGGGCAGCTACAAAACAATTTTGAAAGAGTCAACGGAAGTTTTAAAATACGAATTCAAAACAAATCGGAAGAATTCGATCCGCAATTAATTTACGTTCGGATACTCCGAAAGCCCAAAAATTAATTTGACTCGGAAAAAGTAAGATCCACGCACGTGCCACGAACACGGACCGGACCGGACCGGACGGCGGCGGCGCGCGCGAGGGGGCCTCCTTTCTAACTCAACTAACCCTTTAATAGTATACCCAATATATATAGGCAATGGCTATATGCACGCGAATCGAGGCGTATATGCACGCGATTCTGTGCGCGCAACTTATGCGCACGCATCTGTGCGCAATTCTTATGCGCATACGTGTTTTACGGGGTATTACGGGTACTTTTCGTAAATTTTCAGAGTCTGTAACAACTTGTGCGCCTAACTACAGCGCACAGGTTGAATCTGTGCGCCCTGTTTCTGCGCACTACTCTAACATAGTAGCCGTTGAAATCTTTGAAAAAAGTAGCCGTTAAATGTAAAAGGGTGCGCTTAGGTTCTGCGCACAGGTGCTTAAGGGTTTGGGTTTGTGCGCGGATGGTTAGCGCACGGGTCTTTACAGTTTAGGATCCATCCATTTGGACCACAACTGTCATAAATGTGCCTATATAAAGCCACAATCTCTTCGTTTCCAACAAATTCATTCAAAATGTCTCGTCGTAATCAAAACTCTCGTATGTTAGAGTTGATTAATCAAAGTTGTGAAGATAGTGATGAAGAACACGATTGGGATAGCGGATCACAAGAAGAGGAAGACGACCCGAACGACGACGAATGGTTGGATGGTTTCTTAGAAGACGAAGAGTTCGGCGACTGGGATCCGAGTGGTGAATTTGTGGTTAGTATAATATGTTATAATTTGAAACATATGGTAGCGTAATTAGTTTCAAATTAGTTTCATATGCTAGCATAATTAGTTTCATATGCTAGCCTAATTAGTTTCATATGATAGCCTAATTAGTTTCATATGATATCCTAATTAGTTTAAAGTAATGATTCGTATTTTGCCTTGTTATTTTGGTAGTAGTGTAATTGTCGCTCTACAATTACGTATAGGGGAAAGATTATTCGGATTATTTTAGAACCGCACAATATTGGGATACTCCGCAAGAATTGTATGAGTGGGCGAGAGATAGAGGAAAGGAGTTAGTGATAGCTTTGGTAACACGTAATTCAAGTCCGTACCAAATAAGTATTGTGTGCGATAGATTTGGAAAACCAAGATCTGGGAGGCCAAAGGTGAACAAAGAGAATCCAGAGTTGGTTGTTCCTAGGCTTAGAAAGTCGAAGTCGAAGAAGTGTGAGTGTAGATTTCAGCTACTGGCAGTGCGAAAGAAAAACATTCCCGAGGTCGCAGGAGAAAAATGGATTTTAGGTGTGATAGAAGGTCGGCATAACCATGTGCTACTTGCTAGTTTTCATGGGAATGCATTCATGGGTCGAATGACGGAGGAGCAAGAGCTTTGTGCTAGGCGGTGGGGAGATGGAACTGGATGCAAGACGCCAAAAGAAATTATCTCTAAATTGAGGGAGAAGTACCCTGGTAATGTTACTTCAAGGAGACAAGTTGCAAACTTTTTGCAGAAGGTGAATTACGAAGATCGCGGAGAGCTAAACGTGACACAGTGGTCGCTTAAGTTTTTGCGAGACCACGACTACGTAGTTCACCCACATAGAGACACGACAAACGGAGAGGTTGCAATATTATTCTTTGCTAACCAAGAGTCGTTGCGTTTGTTGAAGAAGTACCCGTACGTGGTAATTATCGATGCGACGTACAAGACAAACAAGTAAGTCTCTACAATACCTTGGTCGATATTTAGTTCGGATAATGATATATGTTCTGTAGTGATATATGTTAATGTTTCAATAGATATGAAATGCCGCTCGTAGAGATCGTTGGATTCACCAGTACACACAAGACGTTCAACATCGCGTATGCATTCACTAAAGCGGAAAGGATTTATCATTACACATGGATAATGATTCAATTGAAGTCATTATTCATAGATTTGGGAGTGATGCCAACGGCTATAATGACAGATTGCGAAGACGCGCTGATAAAAGGGATAAAGACTGTTTTCGGGAGCGAAGTTCAACATCTGTTGTGTTGGGTGCATATCAAACACAACATTGAGGCACATGCTTCGACCATCCTAAAGAGACAAATTAAAGTGGAAGCCTTTGCAGGACAATGTTGGGGACTATTTTGCTCAGCTACTGAAGAGACCTATGAACTGCGACTCGAACAGTTGAAGAGATCTTGGAAGAGCGGCCTTGTGGGATACGTCGAGAGAACATGGCTTAATCCTCACAAGACAAGTATAGTGAGGGCTTGGACAGATCATAAGCTTCATTTCCATACGAGGACTTCAAACAGGTAAATATTGATATTTTTTAGTTAAAGACGATTATATCATAACGGCGTACTTTCTGAACTTACCAACTTAACTGTTTTTTAGAGTTGAAGGGATGCACAAGGTTTTGAAAGATATTATTGGTTCCAGCAGAGGGGGCTTTAACAGAGTGATCGTACGGATCCATCATTCAGTACTCCTTCAGATTGATTCAATTAGGGCGAGCATGAACATGTCTCTCTCCAAACGACCAACTGATTTTGATGATCCAAACATGCATCCGCTTGGAAGGGCTATTTTTTCCCGACTATTCTACAAAGTGTCATACAGGTGTTTTGATCATTTGTTGGCTACTTATGAGATCATGTTGACGGGGAAATTTCCTGAACAATGCACCGACCATTGGGTGAGGAACTGTCTTGGGTTGCCGTGCGTCCATCAAATTGCACACGCTATCATTTCAAACACACCCCTGATTGAGGATGACATTCACCCGTTCTGGAGGGATTTGCATTGGGATGACACTCCTGAAACAGAAGACGACCCAAATCTGAAGGTCCGAATGAACATTATAGAGTTGCGACTCCATGAAATGTTCACCAAGTTGGAACTTGGAACCTTGAAGAAAAGCACAGCATACCAGCTAGGTGAGTTGTATCAGGACTTGGAGCATCCTGAACTAACTACCTTGAAAGAACCGACAAATGTGAGAAGAAAAGGCAGGCCAAAGGGTGCAAAGAACAAGGATAAGGAGGAGGTTGACAGTGAAAATGACAAGGAGGATGACATAAAACAAGAAGATATGGAGCAGTATGAGATGGAGGAGGCAAAGCAGAAATCAAAAGGAAAGAAGAGTACAGGAGCAAGACGGCCAGGTCGTCCTAAAAAGGAGGAGGATGACAGTGAAAATGACAAGGAGGAATCGAGAGAGAAGAGTTATTTTGAGCACAAACAAGAAGAGCTGGAGAAGTATGAGAAGGAGGAGGCAAAGCAGAAATCAAAAGGAAAGAAGAAGGCAAACAATACAGGAGCAAAACGACCAGGTCGTCCTAGAGAGCAAACAACGACATCACTTCCCGTGGTCATTGAGGCCGAGGAGTTGCATTCTCAACCCATGCCCGACCTATCACAGCCTGAAGGATCAAACTACACTGACTTCGATCAGTGCCCTGAAGAACTTGGTGTTCCTCTCATTCATAGGGGGGTTGACTTCGGCATTGACAATTTGGATGATTTTTGGCTTCCATACATCACAGATGTTAGACAGGTACGTTCTGACGGACATTGTGGTTATAGGTCGATGGCTTTACTTCTGGGAAGAAAAGAACAAGAGTACGGAAACATTCGGCGTGAGCTGGTAACGGAGCTGCTTCAAAACCGAGAATTGTACGAGCCTATTCGTTGTCGTCTTCGTCCGGGTACTTGGGAGGATCTTATTCTCCAAGTTAACCATTGCAGAAGCCCTTGTTCAGAACTGTACTGGTTGCACTTTCCACTGATGGGCTTAGTGTTTGCCACCCTATACCAAGTTGGCCTCATGTTATTGTGTTGGGATGCTCCGACCTTTTGCTTACCGCTAAGGTGTAGAACAGAAAACGCTGATCCTCCACGACAGATTTTCGGCATGGCACACGTAGGCAACCGTGACCACTTCATACCGGTAAAGTAGACAATTGTACTTGATACTTGTGTAATCATAGTTTTTTGTTTAATATCTTAAGTCGATTGTGTTTATATAGGTGGCGTTGATGGTTGGTTCGCCACTACCGCATACTCCCGGTTCGTGGAAGAAACACGTAGATCCAAACATTCAATGGTGGGAAGAAACATATGGGGACAATTTGAGGATGTATCGAGAGTACCGCATTTCAAATGGTCGGGCACCAGATCCATTCATGTATAAAGGAGGGACCGAACCCGTTCACATATCTGACTGAGTGAGATTGTCATGTAATAATTAGAAGACGCATTGGAATTTCTTAGTTTGTAATGCCTTGGTTTTTAATGTTTCGTATTTGTTATTTTGGTAGTAGTGTAATTGTGCTTTATATAACAATGAATGGATCAGATTGCATTGGAATTTCTTAACACGTTCGAGAGACAAAGAAGCGACAATGAAAATACATAATGAAAGTACATAATGAAAGTACGTAATGAAAGTACGTAATGAAAGTACACAACGAAAGTACACAATGCTCATAACATTAGATGTCTACGATTTAGGCGTCGTCGGTAGAAGAGGAAGAGGAGTCGGAAGCATAGACGATACTACAAACCATCAACCGCAATTCTTTTTCTTTAATCTTAAACCTTTCCATCAGGACCTTCACTCTATTGTAACTCTTCTTTTTCTTGATGATTAATTTCGTGATAGCACGTAAAGCAGTAGGGGTATACTCTGGATCAATAAACCTGATTCCGAAGAAACAATTGCATGTATAATGCCTTCGTCCATACTGGTCAGGCATGTCTTCGTCATTGCTAACGTAAACATTACACATTTGGCGACACCTTTTTGTACCAGTACACATTATCTGTGGAGGGTCAGGCTTCACACGTCTTGGTGATGATGATGATGATGCCATATTCGTAGTTATGTTCTTCCAAATAAGTAAATAATAAAAAACTTTAGTTATAAACATGAAAGCATATACAAAAAACAAAGCATATACAAAAATGAACAAAAGAAAAATTTACCGATTAAGTAGGGAAACTTCTATTTTTGCTCTAGTTGAGATGGATGAACTAGTTGAGATGGATGAAGAAATCACCACCTTCAAACCGTTGGTTTTATAGGAATTTATGTATATGGTGCGCATTGCTTCTGCGCACAAGGAGTTACCGATTCAAAATAACGGTAACTAAAAGTGCGCTATGTAGCTGCGCACAAATTTTTAACGGTAATTTTCTGTGCACGTTACACCTGCGCACCAAAAGTTACAGATTCAAAAAGTTACAGAATAGGTGCGCTTTACCTTAGCGCATGGCTGAAATTTCTGTGCGTTCTACCACTGCGCACTATACTCTTCAATCTTCGAAATAGTTGCGATATGAAGGGTCTAGCACATCGATGTGGATTATGTTTGAAAAACTTATACAAACTAGTGTTATTAGGCATATAAAGTGTGTATACGGTCTCCCCGTCACAAAAAGTTGATCGAAATTACGCGAAAACGCAAAAAAAACCCTTATCGGTCCTGATGGCCTGTTAAGGTCGAGAATAGGCGGTTCGATGCCCAAACGACGTCGGAATGCAATGAAACTTGTTTTCAATGCATATTATAGCTATTTAACCTTGTCGGTAACTTCGAGTCAAAAACTCGAGCTCTTCGAGTAACACCTCCTTTGTAAACCTTCACTAGTCTTTCATTCTTCAAAATAGTTGAGATATAAAGGGTCTAGTACATCGATGTTGATTATGTTTCAAACAATTATACAATTATGTGTTATTAGGCATATAAAGTGTGTATACGGTCTCCCCGTCACAAAAAGTTGATCGAAAATACGCGAAAACGCAAAAAAACCCTTATCGGTCCTGATGGCCTGTTAAGGTGGAGAATAGGCGGTTCGATGCCCAAACAACGTCGGAATGAAATGAAACTTGTTTTCAGTGCATATTATAGCTATTTAACCTTGTCGGTAACTTCGAGTCAAAACTCGAGCTCTTCGAGTAACACCTCCTTTGTAAACCTTCACTAGTCTTTCAATCTTCGAAATAGTTGCGATATGAAGGGTCTAGCACATCGATGTGGATTATGTTTGAAAAACTTATACAAACTAGTGTTATTAGGCATATAAAGTGTGTATACGGTCTCCCCGTCACAAAAAGTTGATCGAAATTACGCGAAAACGCCTTGGAGGCCTTATATGCGCATTAGATCTGCGCACATGATTCTTTGCGTATTAGATCTGCGCACGGTTGAAGACCGTTAAAATATGACCGTTGCGTGCGCATAACATCTGCGCACGAAACGGTCATATTTTAACAGCAAAAAACGAAGCTATAAAAGGGGGGTTGCACTCACCTCAATTCACCAATCTCACCATTTCTCTCTTAACCTCACCAATCTCACCATTTGTCTCTTAACACTCGCTATGTCGCACAATTCATCATCAAGCAACGCTGCCCTTTTTTATTGTAAATGTGATCGACCAGCGGTAATGAGGAGTTCAGAATCTCGAAGAAACCTCGCTCGAAGGTTCTGGACATGCGCTGGTACTGGTGGTTACATTTGTGAATTCCGCGAGTGGATCGATCCACCACACCCTTGTTACTCCTTAGCTGCAATAAGAGATCTATTCTCGAACATACGTAAGTTGGAGGAGGAAAACGCCGATCTTAAGGCGACCCTGGCTTCCAATCGTTAGTTAAGTGGTTGTTTTAATCGTTAGTTCGTTGTTGTAATTGTTAGTTAAGTGGTTGTTGTAATCGTTAGTTAAGTCATTGTTGTAATCGTTAGTAAACAAGCATAGCACTAGACAAAGAGAAGTTGAGGAGGGACAACCTATAAAGATCCCCAACCGATATTGGTTTCGATGTTCGGATTTAGCAAAATGTACGAACTAATAAGAGTTTGGAAACTGGTTATTAGTTGGTACATATTGCCGACTCCGAACATCGAAACCAATCATCGGTTTGGGGATCTTGATAGGTTGGTCTTCCTCACCATCTCTTTGTGTAGTGTTGTTGTTGAAATTTGTATTTCGTTTTCAAATCAATATAGTTTTTCACGTCTTGTTGTTCAGATTTGTATTTGCTTTATTGTTCGGAGTCGTTTTGAATATTCAAACAAGCAAAACATAAAATTTAAAACCATCACACAAGAAAAAGGCATACATAAAACATCAATCGTACATAAAACATCCATCAAACAAAAACAGAAGTCGAGCGTCTAATCCTGAGTCTCCTGAGTATAAGGCGGAGCATCTTCCCGAGGCACATCACCCTGAGTCATATCATCTTGGTGCGCATCCTCCTGAGTCGTATCATCCTGAGTGCCGCATCCACTCCCCTGGCCCCTCTCATGAACAGAATCTCGGAAAACAGGAGGTGGTGGTGGTGGCATCCGCGATGCACGTGGGGGAGATGGTGCCAAAGGTGCCTGAGGTGCCTCTAAGATTGCAAGCCAACCACGAATCACATCTTCAGTGGCCCAAGGTCGATCCGAGATAGGGGTGTCTAGAAAAGAGTGCATCATGGCTTGAAGGATCTGACAACGCTGCAAACAAAACGTAAATTTAATCGTTAGTTAAGGTCTAAAGCTAAGTTTTGTACAAACTTTATAAAATTTTACATACCGCTAATGCATCGATAGGCACCGGGGTATATCCATAGCGAGGCGGGCGATCATGTCTCTCAGAGGATGGATCGACGACGGGATGTGAGAACTCGTCCAGCCAATCCATATAGTCATCAGACATCTTCCATGCTGGCTCTGCAACCGGCCCATCCAGATCGATCAGAGGCCTCGGCTCTGCGTCCCATGCAAGAAGAAGCTCAGGTGCATAAATGACGTCATACCTCGTGCAACCCATGGGCCGATTAAATGACAACGGCTGAATGGGTGGGTCGGGAACGGGCTGAGCCAGCCCAAACTGCCGCAGGACTCTCCTAGGGTTGTAGGCCTCATGAAATTTCCAGATGCTCAATACGCCCTCAAATCTCGTAGGAGAAACCTCTGGTGAGTTGAAGTCCAAATCTCTCCATGGATGCCAGTTAACCTGAAACAAATAACAAGCCAAATTAGACACGTATTGCAGTAATGAAATAAAAAATATAAGAAATTAAATCCAAACCTGCTCATATCTCATGTTGTCGAGCATGCGACGGATGGCAACCAAACGCCCAGTATCCGAGCTAAGTGGTGTATACAATCCTACAGCAGCATCTCCATGGGCGAATGCAGGGTTCGTGACAAAGTGATCACGAAAATGAGGAAAGTATGCCCAGATCCAGCACTACATATAAACAATTACAAATTATTAGTAAAACTACGTGAATAGTTAAGAGTTATTCACCAAGACGTTAAAGACAAGATCTTACCCTCAGAAGAATCCCACATGAACCAATGGTTGCCGTCTCGACTCTAGATGCAGACCCTAAATTGCGATACACTAACGCAAGTATGCCGGCTCCCCATGCAATGTCCCCTGTACGATCATGGTTGAGAACAAGCGCCGCGTACTGGACCTTGACACCCTTTGTCGACCTGTCCACCAAGACAGTCGAGCCCAGAAGCAAAAGGAGATACAGAGTGGCAATGTGACTCTCATTCCTGACTGGCGCATCAAACAAAACTTCCAACCGAGCATTGAGGGCACCGAAATGAATGCCACCTGAGCTATAACATGCCTTCATGTCATCAGCCTCCTGACCCATAGCGTCCGCAAGCGCCGCATAGATCTGGTCATCTGTCATAGGTGAATTACAGCTACGACCATGTATACGGACTCTGAGGATCTGCATCACGTCATGTAGGCAGATGGTCATCTCAGGAAATGGCATGTGGAAAGTGTTGGTCACTGGATGCCACCTCTCCACAAAAGCAGAAATCAATGCATCATCGATCTGAGACGCTATGCCCACTCGGCGCAGCTCTGTCAGCCCAGAACGCTCAGCAAGCCTGAACCATGTACCCTCCTCAGCTGAAATATGATGCTCATAATCATGAACCTGTGCAGATCTGTACATCACCCTCAGGAGCTTCCTAGCCTAAATAAGTACAGAAAATAAATTGCGTCCGGTTATTAAATATGAAACGTATAACTTATTATAAGCATTCAGATCAATGTTATTGAACATACCGGATCTAACGGAGCCGCATCAGCCTCGGCCTCATCCCCGTCCCCATCCTCTGGCTCATCCTCTGGCTCATCCTCTGGCTGAATATCTCCTACTCGTCGTCTCTGCCTGGGACGACGACCACCTCTAACTGGAGCCGCAACCTCCTCAACAACAACCTCCTCAACTGCAGCCCCCTCAGCGACTCCCTCAGCAGCAACACCCTCACCACCAACTCCCTCAGCACCCTCCTGGCCTCTCCCTCTCCCTCTCCCTCTCCCACCACCTCGGCCTCTGCCTACAGCACCCTCACCACCACCTCGGCCTCTGCCTCGGCCTACAGCTTCCCCCGCACGGGCACGCTTCCTAACCTGCACCGGGGGCACCAATGGTACATCGGGAGCAGGCCTTGGAAGAGGACCACGCGACCATATCCATCTCGCTATATGCGTCTCATAAGAACACAGTAGGTGAGGCGCACGTGGACGACAAATGTCCTGCATCGAGTCCCCGAGCCAAGGAAAATAGGTCGTTACGGCATGGTCATCGTCGTCTAAATCTCCCGACACTGGCTCTGAAGATGCGACTGGCTCTGCAGATGCGACCGTAGGAGGAGAAGATGTCAACGTTTATGCATCTGTCACTGCAGGTAAATCCTGCTCTGTATGCTCTGAACTGCGAGGTACAACATCCTGAAACAGAGGTGCGTCATGGATATCATAGTCATCTGTGGTCACCTGCGCCTGTACTGGTGTGGGTTCGATAGGGTCGAATGCAGTAAGATATCGACCAGGATAATCTACGTCGTCATGGAAATCTCCTGTCTGTCCATCTATCTCCATATGCGAACCATCTATCTCCTGCTGCTGCAGCTGGGCCTCAAACTCTAATCGCACACCGGCTGCCACATCATGTCGACGTGGAAGCCGTTCCGCTACTGGTGTGGGCATCGTGTTGCCCGTCTGATCCATGACGGCTTGTATAGTCTACATGTTTTTACATTTTTAGTATGACTAATTCATACTAAAATATTCGGAAATAATTTGCAACTTCGTAATCAAATTCGAGTCTTTATATCTACGAAAACTAAATTATTTAATAGGAATTGTTAGAAATTTAACAATTAAGTCATAACTAGTTATGACTGTTAAGTTTCTAATATTTAATTCATAATTACTAAAAAATAAACATCTCAACTAATACGAAATAATAATCACTACTATTACTAAAAAATTACAATTAATACGAATTCATAATAATTCGATTAATGCATAATAATCTGAAACTTAATCGTAATTATAAAAAATTACGATTAATAAGAATTCTAATATTTAATTCATAAAAAACTGAAATTTAATCGTAATTATGAAAAATTACGATTAAATTACAATTAATACGAATTCTAATATTTAATTCATAAAAAACTGAAATTTAAACGTAATTATGAAAAATTACGATTAAATTACAATTAAGATACGAATTCTAATATTATTTAATTCATAAAAAATTTAAATTTAATCGTAATTATTACAAAAAAAAATTACGAATAAATTTCCAAAATTAAATACGATAAATATTTGAAAAAAGAGGGTTTAGAAATTTTATACCGAATAAAGCTCGTGCGGTGTCTCCGGATCCGTAGTCGTCGTCGCTGGAACCCGAGTCGCCGGAACCCTAGCCCTCGCCGGAATGTTCGCCGGAATTGTCGCCGGAATAGTCGCCGGAGGAGCATTTGCCGCTGCCAACGCCGCTCGAGTCGCATACCGCCGGCCGCCTCCATCCACCAACGCTTCATCGTCGGACAAGGTCGCCGGAGGTGGCTCCGTTGGGACGGAAGTCGCCGGAGGTGTTGGGATTGGGACGGAAGTGGTGTGGTCGGGACCCGAAGAATGAGGGGGTTCAGAATCCATTGACGGAATTGTGTTTAGACGAGGGAAACGCTCGGAAATGGAAAAAATTTGGTCGGCGCCGTCGAGCTTAAACACGCAGAAAAGAAGAGAAAGAAGGAAGAAGAAGAAGCTGCGCAAGGGTTTAAAAGACCCTGTGCGCAGAAGAACTGCGCACTAATCCTGTGCGCAGAAGAACTGCGCACTAATCCTGTGCGCAAAAGTTCAGCGCACACATTCGGGAATCCGAAACGTCGTGCGCTGAACTTTTGAGCATTATTTCTTCTGTGCGCTTTTGTCCTGCGCACACATTTGTCAGACATCGTCAGGATTTTCACATTTATCCCGAAAATACCCTTGTGCGCAAGAAAACTGCGCACCAACCTATGCGCATAACATCTGCGCACCAAATCGCGTGCATATAGAGAAAAAGTCGCGTGCATATAGGCGTTTCGTATATATACACTCCATGTTTCTTCTTTCTAATCGATGTGGGACAAATATTATCCCAAAACCCCATTTTGAGATTTATGTACTCTCACAATCCCCCACAATACATAAATGGTTTTTCAAATATGTAGTTAAAAACAAGTTCTGAGCATATGTAAGGTTTGAAGCTTAAGTGCTGGTGTCTTACGACTTGAACCAACACATAGTGAAATCAAGTGATCCTTTCACGAAAAGAGTGAACGAATCTGGAACTCTCTCGTTTAAGGATTGTTCTTAACAACACGCTCCTTACCTAAAATTCAGTTGATTCCTCAATAATTTCTCTAAGATAGCCAAGTCTTCCTTGGGATGCTAAGGAGTGCTCTAGAAAGTTTACCCAAATACTCCTGTAGGTGACTCCATCAAGTCTTGTCTCCAAAGGACCACCCTATATGGGTTATGAAGTCATTAAGAGTTAGATAACTCAACCTCTCAAATCATCGGTGAGCTCATCAAGTCTGTCTCAAAGGACCACCCATATTCTGGACTATGAGTTCATTAAGAGCTAAAGCTCATCCTCTACAATACACTCGTCATAGAATGGGATGTAGTGTAACATCACATGAGTCTTTTCAAGGCTTCGTTTGACCACAACGTTGATCCACCAAGAATTCCTCATCTCACGGGTTTTAGACCCATTCCCTTTGACGTGTCAAGAACTAATCTTCTATTTAGTCCCTTAGTCAAAGGATCTGCAATGCTCCTCTCAGATCTCACAAACTCCAAGCTGAATACTCCATTCGTGATCAGTTGTCTCACAGACGCATGTCTAATCCGAATGTGTCTCTTCTTGCCATTATAGGCATTACTGTTTGCTATGCAAATCGCAGCTTGAGAGTCACAATGTAGAGATATAGGGGGAGCTGGTCGCCCCCACAGTGGTAAATCAGCCAGTAAACTTCTTAACCACTCAGCCTCTTGACTTGCTAAATCTAGAGCTATAAACTCAGACTCCATAGTAGATCTAGCTATACAAGTTTGTTTAGAAGACTTCCAAGAAATAGCACCACCACATAATGTAAACACATAACCACTAGTGGAGTTAACTACTTTATCATCGGTTACCCAAATTTTCATCACAATATCCCTCTAACACTTTAGGATAACCAGCATAATGTAAACCCCAATCCACAGTGCCTTTCAGATATCTCAATAATCTGTTAAGTGCACCCCAATGATCTTTACTAGGGTTATGAGTATACCGACTAAGTCTACTAACAGCATAAGCAATATCGGGCCGAGTACAGTTCATCAAAAACATCAAACTTCCAATTACTTTAGCATACTCACTTTGTGAAACACTATCACCTTGGTTTTTCTTTAATTGCATGCTAGAGTCAAAGGGAGTTCTAACTGGCACCACATCAATATGTGTTCCAAATAATAACATGTCATCAACATAAAGACATATAATTACACAATCAGCACCAAACATCTTTGAATACACACATGCATCAGACCCATTGACTTGAAACCCAAAGCTTAGAATAGTCTTATGAAACTTATCATACCATTGCTTTGGCGCTTGCTTCAAACCATAGAGTGACTTCTTGAGCCTGCACACCTTGTTCTCCAGTCCAGGAACCACGCACCCTGGAGGTTGTTTCATATAAATCTCTTCATTAAGATCACCATTTAAAAATGCAGTTTTAACATCCATCCGATGTACCAATAACTTATAGCTAAAAGCTAAAGCAAACAATGCACGTATGGTGGAAATCTTAGTGACAGGATAGTAAGTGTCAAAGAAGTCAATTCCATATTTTTGAGTGAAACCTTTAATAACTAGTCTCGCCTTATACCTTTCTATAGAACCATCTGTTTTAATTTTTCTCTTAAAGATCCACTTACAACCAATGGCCTTATTTCCCTTAGGTAAATCAACTAGTTCCCATGTGTAATTTGACATGATAGATTCTATTTCACTGTTAATTGCATCTTTCCAAAAAACTAGCATCCAATGATCTCACAGCTTCATCATATGTCTTAGGGTCATCCTCTAGCATATGCACACTAACAAATGTATCATTCAACACATCTAGATCATGGAGTTCAATCAAGAATGCAGTCACAAAATCAGGACCAAAGCTAGTTTTTCTTTTCTGTCTCTTACTCTTCCTAGGTTCAATTTCATGAATAGGCATGGAAGGTTCAACTTCATGAATAGGCATGGAAGGTTCAACTTCATGAATAGGCATGGAAGGTAAGGTTATAGAAGAAGATGCAACATTACTAGGCATAGAATCAACTTGCACGTCATTTTTCTATAAAGGAAAAATATGCTCAAAAAATTCAGCATCTCGATATTCACACAATGAACGATCACTCAATACCATAAATCGATAAACTGCACTATTTCTAGCATAACCTATAAACACGACATCAAAAGTCTTAGATCCAATTGCATCAACTTTAAAAGTAGGTAATCCCACCTTAGCTAGACACCCCCACACTTTAAGAAATTTCAGATTAGGCGCATGCCCTCTCCATAACTCGTAAGGTGTTTTGTCTAGCTTTTTATGTGGAACTCTATTGAGAATATGATTAGCAGTTAATACAGCTTCACCCCACATGTTGTCAGGTAAACCAGAACTTGAAAGTAAAGCATTCATCATTTCTTTCAAAGTTCTGTTTTTCCTTTCTCCTATACCATTTTGTTGTGGGCTGTATGGAGCTGTATATTCATGAATTATGCCATTGTTCTCACAGAATTCCTTCCATGAGTTGGTGATGTATTCACCACCTCTATCAGATCTAATCCTTTTGATTTTCCGGTTCAATTGGTTTTCTACTTCTGCCTTATAAGTGTAAAAGACATTTTCAGCTTCATCTTTGGATCTCAATAAATACAATTTGGTGTATCTACAATGGTCATCAACAAAAGTGATATAATACTTTTTACCACCTCTACTTTCAGTGTTACGAAATTCTGCTAAGTCTGAATGGACTAGTTCTAACAACTCGGTTGTTCTTTCATTTACAGAATTAAAAGGCTTCCTCTTAAACTTAGCCTCAACACATACACCACATTTTCCATGACCATTTTTTGCCAAATTCGTAATTAAGCCCATTGCATGCAAACGATTAACAGATTTAACATTTAAATGTCCAAGTCTAGCATGCCATAAATCTAAATTCTCAATGATATAAGCAGAAGAGGTAGCATTCTCATTACCAACCAAAGTCTCAAGCACATACAAATTTCCAGACCTATAGCTTTTTCCTACGAATTCACCATTCTTGGTTAAAACTATTTTTCCAGATTCAATCACTTGTTTTATGCCATCAATTTCAAGTAAAGCAGACGAAATTAAATTCCTACGCAGAGAAGGCACATATAAAACATTCTGCAGTGTAAGAGACTTCCCTGAAGTGAGCTTCAGAGACACCTTCCCTTTTCCCAGCACCTGAGAGATACTTGAATTTCCCATGTAGACTTGATCAAATGCAGCAGCTTCTTGAAATTCAGCAAATAACGACTTGTCAGCACAAAAATGTTTAGTTGCTCCTGTGTCAATCAGCCACTCGACCTTCTCAGCTACATGGTTGGCTTCAGCAGTTGTGATCATGGCGATCAGATCGTCAGACCCTTCAGCAATGTTGGCTTGAGGTTTGGGCTTGTCTTTCTTAGGCTTCGGTGCATCCTTTTGGTTGTCAGCTCGGTCATAGCATTGATAGGCTCGATGTCCCATCTTGCCACATACGAAACAGCCTTGATTGTTGTTTTGGGGCTTCCCTTTCTTCTTGAAGTTAGGAGCCCTCTTGTTCTGCACCTTGTCCTTCTTGAAATTCTCCTTTTTGTCCTTCTTCTTGAACCTGTCAGAATTTTCAGAAGACTCCACAAGATTAGCCTTAACCGAATTATCAGAACCTTTAGAAACAGGCTTATGTTTGAGGCGATTCGCCTCTTCAATCTTCATGTGGTTGACTAGTTCGAGAAGGGTTAAATCCTTCTTCTTGTGCTTCAATTGTTTTCTGTAACCAGACCAAGAATCTGGAAGCTTCTCGATCAGAAAGTTGGCCTGCAACACTTCACACATTTTCATCCTTTCAGCCAAGATGTCAGCCACCAGATTCTCGTACTCATGGACTTGAGCCATGATTGGCTTGTCGTCCACCATCTTGAACTGCATAAATTTCCCACATACATACTTCTTCTTTCCTACATCATCAGTTGAATATTTTGCCTCCAGGAGATCCCACATCACCTTTGTAGATTTGTGGGAAGCAAGCAGATCGAAGATCGGGTTGGTAACATGGTTGAGCATGTGACCACGAGCCGTCTTGTTGTCAGATTCATACTTCTTCATGGTTGCTTCGTCCACCGTGACTAATGTTGCGCCAGGAGACGGAGTTCCGTCCATTCCAGGAGTGTTTGGAACAACGGATCCTTCAACAACCGGAGGCTGTTGGAGGAGAACGTAGTCGACCTCCAATTGCTCGAAGTAAATCAGCATCTTCTGAGACCACCTCTTGTAGTTCGTCCCGTCAAGAGGTTCGAGCTTCGACAGGTCCAACATCGGCTTGAAGTACATCGCCATTCTGATTTCAAAATTTCGCTTCTAAATTGTTGGTAGAAATCAGAACAGAATGTAGGGCTACTTCGAAAACCTCTTCAAAAACAGGAACCGAAAACTTGCTGTGTCGCGGTATGTAAGCCGCTGCCTTAGAAGCGAATTCGCCCTGACCACCGGAGCTCAGTCAGACAGGCGTCGCCCCCCAAGGTTATCACAGCGTCCCCCGATCGCGGGCTCTCACCAACGAAGGACTGGAATCAGACGGGTATGCTCAGAACGAAAGAGAGTTTAGGAGGGAGAAGATTGCGTTTTTCTGTGTCTTTCTTCAGCAGAATGAATCTCAATTTAAGGAGATGAAAACTGAAAATCTGGAGCACTAACTCCATATCACAAAACGTGTAAAATTGCATTAAACCAGGGCAGTTACAAAACAATTTTGAAAGAGTCAACAGAAGTTTTAAAATACGAGTTCAAAACAAATCGGAAGAATCCGATGCGCAATTAATTTACGTTCGGATACTCCGAAAGCCCAAAAATTAATTTGACTCGGAAAAAGTAAGACCCACCCTCACGCGAACACGGACCGGACGGCGGCGGAAACCACCAGACTAACTAACTGCTCAATCTGTTAGAGTTGTTATTTCAGTTTTAGTTTGTCTTAAGAGCTTGTTTTGCTCCCATCTATATATATACTCTCTTCTGTAACATAATTTCTCCAATCAATGCAATCAACAATTTTCCATCTCTTCTCTTTGCATTGTAACATGGTATCAGAGCCAGAGAAATCCTCAAGGTTTTCTTTCCCCTTCCATGGTTGCCATGGAAAATTCGTTTGCATACTCTAATCAACTCATGCTCCATCACTCCGATCACCCCAATTACACGCTGTCCACTCGTCTCTTGTCCGATAGCAACTACAATCACTGGAAACGCTCAGTTGAGGTCTCGCTTCTTGCCAAGAACAAGATCGGATTCATCACTGGTTCTTGTCTTCGTCTGACTGATCCAGTCCAAGTTGAGAAATGGGACAGTGCAATGGAATGGTGATCTCCTGGTTACTCCATTCTTTGGAGAGTAGCATAGCTGATAGCGCGATTTACTGTCGTACAGCTGCAGAGATCTGGCGTCAACTTCAGGTTCATTTCTCTCAATCGAATCAAACCAAGATTTTCCAAATTCAACGAGATCTTGCTTTGATTTTGCAAGATAATCTCTCGATCTCTGCTTACTTCACAAAATTAAAGCGATTATGGGATGAGTATACTCTAATGGTTGAGGAAGATTTTCCTACTGGTGAATCTGCTGCTGCTGTATTTCGATTGTTAGGAAATCAACAGGCAATGCAATTTCTTATGGGACTTAATGATTGCTATGCAACTGTTCGAGGAAATGTCCTCATGATGAAGCCCTTTCCATCTGTTGATGAGCTATTCAAGATTGTCTTGCAAGATGAGAAATAACGAGAGCTTTCACATCGTTCTCCTAGCACTCTTGTGTCTCAAGATTCTTCTGCCTTCTCTGCCAATCGATCCAATTCTAATGATCGAGGCAGAAATTCCTCTGGAAATCGAGACAAAGGTCACACAGGGTCCAATTCTGGCAAATCTAGTAAAGACAGAAACTCTTATTTCTGTGATCACTGCAAGATTTCTGGACATTCTATTGAGAGATGCTTCAAGATTCATGGTTATCCACCAACTAACAAGAAGATGGCTGCTCAGGTTGGGGATAAGAGTCTAACTGATGATCAATACAACCAGTTGTTGAATCTTCTAAGTCAGAATGTTGTTTCCACCTCTGATTTGCCTAACACAACTCATGCCATGATGGCAGGTAAAGTTTTCTCTTTCAATGCACATACTACTACTCATCAATGGATCATTGACAGTGGAGCCACAAATCACATCTCGCCTTACCTAAATCTTTTTCAAGATCCTAAGCCTTTGCCTACACCAGCTTTCATAACCATACCTGATGGCTCTCACATTCCTATTGTTCACATAGGATCTGTCAAACTTTCATCTACACTTACACTTAATAATGTGTTGCACATTCCCTCTTTTCAATATAATCTTCTATCCATTCATAAATTGTCCAAAGATTTATCTTCTAACATCTTATTTTCTCCTGATTCTTGCACTCTTCAGGACCCTTCACAGAAGGAACATTTGGAGCTTGGTAAATGCTCTAAAGGACTTTACATACTGGACTCACATAATCTTGCTATCTCTAAAGGAAATGTAATGACTTCTAGTGTAGATTCTTCATTTTCAAATGATGTACACTCAACTATTGATTCTGTTCTACAGAATTCTGTGCTCAAGCCTATTGATTCTTCTAATAAAAAGCCTATTGTTTCTCATTCTGTTTCTGATTCCTTATTATGGCATTGTCGATCAGGTCACTTACCATTTGACCAAATAAGTCATGTGACTCCTGTTGCTAGTGTCAAGACCAAGAACCTTGGCTACCTGATAAAAACTTTGCATTGTAACATATCAGTCGGTTATATTACCAACTTTATTCTTATATCTTAAGTTAAAATGAAAGCCATATATACACGATATTTTTGGAAAATTAATGTCACTTTTGACATTAGAATGTCAAATAATACATTAATTATTGTCATCGAAACAAACGTATGATCGGTCATCGATCATGGATACGAATATTCACTAGCAGTACATATATATAAATGTTTACATAGGCTGTAAGCCCTTATTAATATTCATAATTAGCAGCAATGGATCAAGGATTGTTGGATGAAGTTTGATCAGGTGGAGATGTAGTAGCACAGCACTTGCTGCAGCATTTGCCAGGAGGTGGAGTAGTGCAACACACGCAAGTAACGCATATTATTTTCATGCTTAAACCTTCACCGTAACCTGAAATATATATATGCACATATTTATCAAAGAAGGAAAATTCGGATGTTCTGATACATAAAAATACAAAGCCTTTATTTGGCACACTCAAAAAATTTATTTAGCACACCGAAGATTCGTCACGAAGGTATAGATGATCTTCGTCACGAAGAAAAAACATAAGAGATTCGTCATGAAGAAAAAGAAGAGTTCCGTCACGAACCAAAATTATTTTTTTAAAAAAATTCAGAATCTTGTAGAGAATTTCAATACGAGTCCGTGCATATAAAATACGTCAAAAACGGACATCGTTTGCCCTTCCAAAAGCCTCCAAAACAAAATAGTCACATGCGTTAAGTTCGTCAAAACAAAAACTTATATAAATTTATTATTTGTATAACATAATTATTTATTATAGTTACAAATTATGCAATTAAAATTATATACTATAATTATATATTATCATTTAATATCACTAATTTATTACTTATAAAGTATAATTATACATTATGTTTAAGGTATTGTTTAACAAATATTTTATAAGTCTTTTTAGTTATAATGGGTTTTATTTTAAATAAAGCATTTTTAAGCTTTGAAATTTGAGTCATTAATATCTCACACTTTATCATAATAAAGCCATTATAATGTTGTTTTATCAAACACCATTATTCTAGAAAAATACTTTATCTATAAAAAAGGCTTTATAATTGATTTGCCAAACAAACTTTAAATATTACGAACTTAACGGAAACGATTATTTTGTTTGTAGGGATTTTGGAAGGGCAAACGATGTCTGTTTTGGACGAATTTTATATGCACAGACTCGTATTGAAATTCTTTACAAGATTCTGAATTTTTTTAATTTCTTTTTGGTTCGTGACGGATCTCCTCTTTTTCTTCGTGACGAATCTATTATGTTTTTTCTTCGTGACGAAGATCATCTGTAATACCTTCGTGACGGATCTCCGGGTGTGCTAAATAAAGAAAATGGGTGTGCCAAATAGTAAGGCCCTACAAATAACATGTAAGCTAGCTAGTATCATTATGAGTTTGGAACATGATACTTATATCGATATAAAATTGAGAAAAAGAGCACATGAGGATGAAAGCTTAGATGAAGATCAAAGATGATGCACACATATGTTGTGAATGATATGCATCACTAATTAAACTGTGTGTATAGTCCGCAATATCCGTGTACATGAATCACAACATATATGTGCATCAT
This sequence comes from Oxyria digyna, assembly GCA_029168935.1. Classification (NCBI taxonomy): domain Eukaryota; kingdom Viridiplantae; phylum Streptophyta; class Magnoliopsida; order Caryophyllales; family Polygonaceae; genus Oxyria; species Oxyria digyna. Next base: position 9,409,127 of record JAPVLV010000010.1, on the reverse strand, counting down.
TTTCGGTCTTGATTTAAGTGTCTCATTCTCACTGGAACCAGAGTTATACCCTTATAAAAAAACTTACTCAAGTAAGTTTATGTTAGATGAATAACCGTACGTACCAACAGTAAGAGAAGGTCGAGCTGCATCGATTTGATGGATGGTGCTAGAGAAGATCATAAAGCTCATCAAGAACGCAAAGAGAATGATCGAACGAGAAGAAGTTGCCATTTTTGGTAGTAGGGAAGTTGTGTATGAATGTATATATGAAGTTTGTAAGACTAAGTGTTTATATAGACTAATAGACGTAGTAGTACTGCTGTACTGGTACAACAAGGATAGATCTTTGAGGAAATTAAAATAGAGGTATTGTACGTAATCTTAGATCAAAAGTCCGTGCTTTGAATTTATTATTTGTTTGAATATGTTAACAAATTTGCAGCCACACATGATCATTTCATACTTTATACATTCTAGCTTTGAATAATTGGTTAATCACTCATTTTGTGAAATATTAATCTTATTCTCAATATTCAATCGGTTCACTAGTTTCACACGGTGAAACGTTTATGGAAACAATGATGTTGGCGTTGGCTTAAACTTATTGTACCGGACGACGATCAAGACCGAAACAACATTATCACTTATCAGTTCTATTATCATCTTCTCCAGGGTTAGAATTTCACGTCGTTCAACTCTTGTGCTGAGTTCAATACTTGATCATCGGATTGGTCACTGATTTATTGTTTAAGTTGTAAGTTTTGAATGTTTTTGAGGTTCATTATTTAAAATTTCATAATTGTAAATTCATGTATTATTAGGTAAGCAAGCTAGACTAAGTTATTGCCACCACAAATTAATTAACATAATGCCACAGATTTCTTTGACAACTTTATATGTACTTGGCATGTATAGTTGTATTGTATGAGCACATCTTGTGGACTTTTAAAGGCGTTAGGTTTTGACCATTGCTTTGTACGGAGTATATCTTTAATCGATGTTGAATTTTTGATCTAAACACCAGCCATCATCAGCAAGTTGTAGACCTAAAGTACGTGTAACGTGATGTTTGCATGTGAAATTTATTGGATAACGTAATCTACCCTAGACCTAAAGATATCGATAAATGTCTCGACTAAGAAAAAGAACATTTTAAGCTGAAAACATACATGGTAGTATTGGTATTCAAAACTCTATTAAACACCTAAGGTAAGATTTCACCAAGATCAAATTCTTTAGACTGAATGGCTACTCGAGTGTAAAGCTTGTATCATTGTTGGTTAAATTTCATTCTTTTAGCAGGACCTTGGTCAATGATAGGATCAACAGAAGGTAGCTCTGTTTCGGTTCCCTGCTGGTTTTCGGGACCCTTTTCTCCCTCGGCAGCTTGTGTTGGAACGTAGCCATCTGGGAATGGTGGCGGTGGAGGCGCAGGAGGCAACTAAGCATGACAAATAAAACAAGTAAAAAGAAAAGGATTAGCTCGCTTTAATGACATATTGGCATGAAAGACCATTGTAAAGAATATGAGAGAGTTCACTTACCTTGCGTTGTAATGACATGAGAATATGATCAACTCGCTTAATTTCTTTAAAATTGATGTTCTCTTTGGCAGCTTTCGAGTCTGCAGCACTATCATCACTTTCGTTCCCAACTGGAACAAAGAATGAGAAAGTGTAAATAGGTTGGTGGTAGCTGTAGATGAAGTTGAATCTTCCATGCATTCGGCAATATAAATTATAAATGCAAAATATTAGGAAGAAAAAAGAAAAAAGAAGGTTCAGTAAACACCATATCCGACTTTTTCCAGCTTTGAGGCAGCAGTGGAGAAGGCCTTGGATATATAATACAAAGCCCGACCCTGTAATATCATAATAAGCTACAATGGTTATGTTTCCTTCTCAATTCAACAATTACCATGTGAAGATGAATACCAAGCAAGGAACGGAATTAGCTACAAAAAAAGAAGCTTATGATAAAAAGCCATAAGAAAAACTTCAGACATTGGATACACCAACATAATGCTTTCTGGAGTGGAACCTATCTTTTTTCATATGGATTGAGGACAAATAATCTTTCATGCTAATACTTTTTGGAGATAGAAGGTCCGAGGCAGCATGGGCAACCAAGGCTCAACTAGAGCAATTGATGAAGTCCATGACATCTCAGAAGCTTCATCCAGAATCAAATGATCAATCAATGTTATTTCATTAAGAATAAGAGAACTCACAATTCGAGCTGCAAAGACATTGGAAAGTTGAGGAGCTTGATATATCGAACCATCCAAGACATAGTAAGTCAGCATTGGTGTAACTTTCTCTGGATTGTCTCGCTTTTGCTTACGTATCACAAAGAGATGGGGTTCCATAACTTCAGTCACCATATACTCAAGGCCAGTCATCTTCCTGTAAGAAAAATACCAAAATTAGAGACCATCAAAAGAAGATCTCTAAGGGACATAAAAATTGACTGCTCATAAATCACCTACGAAGCCTTAAAACATGTGTGGTATAGGAAATATTAACCATCTCATAACCTTTTACCGAACACTTCCAGGCCAGGTCACATCCATAAATTGCAAATTTATTTTTCCATTTTCCAATAAATTAAGTGCTCTAGATCTCAGGTTATAAAAAACTGCAATTTCAATCTTGCACATCAATTCAGTAAAAAAAACACAAATTTTATATGGTTTAATTCTGAATTGATAAAAAAAGACAAAAACGTTGAATGGAAAATAGTAACTTACGAGAGATGAGAAATGTCAAGAGGGTGAGTGGCATTCATTCTCAGCTGTTCATTGTTGCAAGTCCAGTCATAATACGGTGATAATGCAAAGTAATCAAACACAAGCTCACGATTAAGAGGATAAGTGTTCAACCACAACTGATCTCTGAAGCACATTCCTGTCATATCCGTTCCTGGTGGTACAGGCATAGGAGGAATCCCGTCCCCAGGTCCATTTGGTGGCATCATTGGAGTTGCAGCCATCCCTTTGAATATCAAAACAGAATAGCCAAGCAACCTTCAGGAAGATAAATACTAACAAATCAAAATGACGACTACCAAACCTCATATTCTTGCAGAAGAGTACAATTTTTTTCATAGGGATCGATGAACATTAACTTCCTTTATAAGAAAAAGGAAAAACGAAAAGACATGTGAAGTTCCTACATCTCACACGTCTAATAACTTGCATTCAGTTTGATATCCAGATACAACATTGTCACAACTGCCTTAATAATGTTGTAACTGGTTTGCCTGATCCTTTTTTACATGATTCCACATGAGTTTATGCAAAATTTTAATATAAGAGTCAGAACAAGCAACCAAAAACCCTAGGCCTAGATGATCACTTCACTCTAAATTTGGATCTTTGACACCCAAAAGCTAAATTTACACAGAAAGCTCAATACAACATTCAAGTCACTTGTACGATTGAACAACCCCAGCAATCACAAAGTAAAACCGGAGAAATCCCCCCGTACAACATATGGAAGAATTAGAGTTCGGCAAGGAAATTTTTTCCTTGCAGCACCTAAACCCAATTTAATGACCAAACATCAATTCAAATTTAGGGATGAAGATAAGGGGTTTCGTTGGGTCTAGGGTTTTTCAATTGCTCATCAACAAAATTTGCACCTAATATATCATCTAGCAAGCCTCAAGTAGTGTTATTTCCGTACCAGTTCGATTCGGAAAATAGAAATTGATCGATTTTCAGCCAAACATTTGAAGGAACCATACCTGAGGGCTGGGGCACGTGTAACAAACAGATACCTATCGATCGAGGGGGTTAAGCATTGGCTTGGTGATCAGGATTTCTGTGGAAATTGGATTGTAATGGCGCGCGACTACGAGCCAACTGACCTGTCTGATGCTCAACTTCAGCGAAGATGAAGATGTCTGGTGACTGAGACTAGGGCAAGATGTAATAAAAGTGAATGTTGAGGGTAAAATTGGCATTCTGGTTTCTCCGTTGTTTTACACGTAAAACTAAATTTTAATTACACTTTTTATAAGACATGGTTTGGTTGCTCGCTTTACCAGCTTCCTTGCTTCCTTCTCACCGTTGTTAGCAAATCTTCAGGAAAAGTATTCATCGTCTTCTGTGGAGCATAACCAAAAACATAAATAAGGAATCGATTTCAACGTCAATTTAGGTATGCTCTCGACGATTTGACGAAGTCCGTGTTCTGCTTTCTGATTCGACTTGTTCTTCTTCCTGTCAATAGTTATATAAGATTTTTCATGTTGAATCCATTGTAGGACGGAGAATAGTTGGAGAAATCAACCATGTTTAAGAAGGTGTTTGGAAAGCCCAAGGCTGAAACTAGCAGTGCGATTGTTACAATCGGCAAACTCAACGAGGTTTGTTGTTTCATATACTTTTTTCATCCCGATTATCCCAGAGTATTTCGATTTGATTTATTGAAAATTTGAAGTTTCTGTAGTTTCATTTAGCTCTTCATTGGAATATGAGATCAAATAGAGAAAGTTATGCAGAAGGAATTGGTATAAGCTAGTTGCTGAGTTAGGTGGACGTTAGGTTTTATGTGTTTTGAATTATCTGAGTTAGTATATCTGGACAGTGCACAGATATGAATCTACTACTACCAAAACTTAATCAACACTGTAGTGGCTTCAAGTTTGAGCCGTAATCATCGTGTTTGTTGTTTTTCTTGCTTTCGGAACTATTTGTTTCAGTTTTGATATTTTTTAAATATTTATGGTTACTTTGTTTGCTTATTCACTGATTAGTAGATGGACATGAATTTATAGCTGAGTTGGTCATCATACTTGTGTAGACTCTTGAGATGCTAGAGAAAAAGGAGAATGTTTTTATAAAGAAAGCAGCAGCTGAAGTTGAAAAAGCCAAAGAGTTTACTAGAGCAAAAAATAAAAAGGGTATGATCGAAGCTCCTTTCTTTTTTGGTGATATTCTAGTTTGAGTTGGTTATCTGCAACAACATGCTATTTCCGTACATTTTGCTCTCATTGCAGCATATAAAATTCCAAAATATTATTATTATTATTTATGTTTAGTATATACAACAAGGCTGTTTCTGAAACACCAGTACTTCATATTTGTTAAGGGCTTTGTAAAGCCAAAGTCTATGAAGTATTTAATCTTCATCTTTTATGTCAAAAACCTCATGGTTGATTTTGCTTATGGGTATTCTTTTCAAGCTGCCATACAATGTCTGAAGAGAAAGAGGCTGTATGAACAAGAAATTGAGAAGCTTGGAAATTTCCAACTGCGAATTCATGATCAGGTCAGAATGTCTTTTCTGGACAATTCTCTGAATTGGTATTTAAAGTATTTGCTTCCATTGATTTGTTTTTGCTCCTTGCTTTCTGTTGCTCAATATTTTATTGCTGTCTATAGTATAGGTACAAAGAATGGATGTATGTGTCAGTTAAAGAGATATTCAATCACTCTGATTCTCCCTTGTTAGTTCTTTTAGGTTATTTTACTTGAAGGGGCAAAAGCAACGACAGATACAGTTGATGCATTAAGATCTGGAGCTGCAGCTATGAAGTCTATGCATAAAGCAACGTGAGTAAAATGTTAATAGTATTATACATAATTACATACACTTCATTCCTTTGAATTTATTAATGTTTGAACTAGCACCGCTGTAGATTATGGCCAGATTTTTTGTGGAAACGTAATTCACTTGGTCAGGATTTAGAAGTTTCAAGGGTTTTGGTGTATATAGGTTTTTATTGAAAGCCACTACTAAATTATACATGGCCAGCTCCCAGTCCCTTGATTTATGATGATGTATAACGTGTGGTATTTGGTTTAAAGGGCATGTGCTCGATCTTTTCTTTTTATACTAAATGAGGAATTTGGAAATGGGTTCCGGGTTATGCTATTTAGTCTTTTGAGTATACGAGCTGCTAGAGTTTTTCTTTCTTACCCTGGACATGTATTTTTGGTATGTAATGTGGTCTAAAAAGTTCCAATATCTAGAAAAAGAAAAAGAAATAGTTGGGTAAATACACAAGTCTAATTTGCTTGGACAGCAAAGTATAACTGATGATCATTGTTTGCATAAAAGTATAATGTTTGAATATTTTGTCACAGAAATATTGATGATCTGGACAAGACAATGGATGAAATCAACGAGCAGACTGAAAACATGAAGCAGATACAGGAAGCACTTTCTGCTCCAATTGGAGCAGCAGCTGATTTTGATGAGGTACACATTATCAGTATTTCCAGCTATGTGTCTGCATAATTTCCATGCAAGTTTCAAAGAATGAGAAATATGCTTTTCTTTATAGGATGAACTGGAAGCAGAGCTTGAGGAGTTGGAAGATGCTGATTTGGAAGAACAACTTATACATCCAGCTACTACTGCCCCTGCCCAACCTATCCGTGTTCCAGCTAGACCGAACAAAGCTGAAGAAGACGAGCTTACTGCATTGCAAGCCGAATTAGCAATTTGAACGGCAACGTCTAGCATAACCATCTTAGGCTCTTAGCAGAGATGGTATATCAGGGTATACAAATGTTACCTGTTTCTCTCTGGATACAAGTAAAAAGAAAAATTGTAATCCATTCAAGACCTTGAATCATAGTAGAATGGATATTCCCATGAAAGAGCTCAAAATTTCCTTCAAATTTTGATAAGATTTCTTAAAACTTTGGTTCAATACTGATAACTGTCTGACAATTAGAGTTGAAAAGGGTAAAAATAAATTTACACTAAGCTATGTTGGAATTTGTTTATATGCTCAGCTTCACTTTTTATGTTTTAAAGTGAACTAATTTGTAATCCTGGTATTTTCTGCAGGTTATCATACCAGATTGTAGATTTTATGATGACAGATACTCTATAGATGTACAGTATGGTTTTTAATACGCTATTCGACTGTAATGTATGAATTTCTGTATTGGCCTTCTGGAGATCTAATTTATGTGTATTATCACTGCAATTTGCTAACGAGTAGAATGTCGCCATGTTCGTGTCTCCTTGATGTTTGACTTGTTTCTGTTTAATTGAGTGTCTGTATGCTGTTGTCATTCTTGATTGAAGCTGAACTGATCAGGCCCGTAGAGCCAGCAAATTGATCTATATTTCTGGAAGTCTCCTATTTGTTAGTTTGGAGATGTAATTTATGTGTATTGATGACTGTCCTTTTTGTTGGGATTCACTTATGTTTTAATGGGTTTTTGATTGGGATCGTCAACTAAGACATGCCTGAGTTTAATGGTTTTAGCGCTTGCTTTTCGAGGTACTAAACATTTCATTGAAAATAAGAAGTAATAATATCAAGACATGATGAAACCGAAAAGATAATATAGAAGATCCTCAACATATAAGTGTCACCTTATACTGTTTCCTGCGCTTGTTTTGCCTTCTCTTGATCTCATAAAACAGAAATGGAGTTCCACACAATATAATCAGATTTCAGTCCTATGTTACAGATGTTAACAGTTATTTCTCCTGAGACAGAATATATGTTATATGTTTATCTCTTATAGATGTTGGACTGATCCTCACCATAGAGGTAACAAATTGCTCTATTTCAGATTTATTTTTCAGTGGATCAACTTGTGATTATCCTAGTCTTAATATACCTGGTCAACTCCAGAAACTAAATTGATTTGTTCTCTTCCTTCTATCCCTTTTTTATGCTTCTTCCTAATTTTCAATGAATGAATCCATATAATTTAAAATGGTCTACTTGCAACTGTCTATATGAATTGTGATTGATTTGGAAATCTGACGTGCTTCAAGAAACTTTAACATACCATTTTTCCATCAGGACAACAATGGTGATGAAGCTGTATTAGGCCTACACTTATCTCTTGTTCATTCGCAAGATCAATCAGGTAGTCACCTTCTTCAACCTGCTAGCTCATTTTGACTTGTATGTATATTTACACTGTGTAGGCCATGAAAACTTTAATTATTTTGACTTGTAAATTTTTATATAAGACATGGTTCTTGCTTCACCAGCTTCCTTCCTTCTCACCGTTGTTGGCAAATCTTCGGAAAAAGTATTCATCATCGTCTGTTGAGCATAATCAAAAACATAAATAAGGAATTGATTTCAGTCTTCGAGATCATAGAAGTCTCATCTTTTCATCAATTTAGGTACGCCTTTGATGAAGTCCATGTTCTGCTCTCCGTTTCAATTTTTTATTCTTCCTGTCAGTAGCTATATAAGATTTTTTCATGTTGGATCCATAGGAGGACGGATAATAGTTGGAGAAATCAAGTAATCAGCCATGTTTCAGGAGGTGTTTGGTAAGCCAAAGACGGAAACTAGTAGTGTGATTGTTACAATCGGAAAATTGCGCGAGGTTTGTTGTTTCATTCCGATTATCCCCAAGTTATTTCGATATGATTTATTGAGATTATGAAGTTTCTGTCGCTGGCTCAATCTATTTGCATAGTGTCATTTATCTCTTGATTGGAATATGAAATTAAAGAGAGAAAATTATAGAGAAGGAGTGGTATAAGCTAGCTGCTGAATTAGGTGAACGTTAGGTTTTATGGTCTTTATATCATTTGACTTAATTTATTTTGATAGTGCATAGATAATGAATCTGCTGCAGGCTGCAGCCAAAAGTTAATCAACACTGTAGTGGTTTCGATTTTGAGACGTGATCGTCGCAAACTTAGTTACTGTGTTTTCTTATGTACTGAGTAGTATAGGGACATGAATTTTTTGTTGTCCGTCCTTTCTGTTCTATAGCTGAGTTAGTCATCATGCTTCTGTAGATTCTTGAATTGCTAGACAAAAAAGAGGGTGTTTTTTCCAAGAAAGCAGCAGCTGAAGTTGAAAAGGCCAAAGAGTTTACAAGAGAGAAAAATAAAAAGGGTATGATCCAAGCCCCTTTCTTTTTTGGAGATGTTCTAATTTGATCTAGTTATCACTTATCAGCAACAAAATGGTAGTTTCCTACATTTGTGCTGTCAATATAAGTTCCAATATATGGTTATTATTTATGTTTAATGTATACAACAAGGGTGATTCTCAAACACCAGTACTTCATATTTGTTAAGGGCTAGCGAATAAAAAGGCTGATAACATTAGATGAATTTTTTATACTTCGTCTATTGTCAAGAACTTCATGGTTGGTTTTTCTTGTGGATTTTCTATTCAAGCTGTCATACAATGTTTGAAGAGGAAGAGACTGTATGAACAAGAAATTGAGAAGCTTGGGAATTTCCAATTGCGAGTACATGATCAGGTCAGACTGTATTTTCTGGATAATTCTCTGAATCAGTATTTGAAGTGTCTGCTTCAATTGACGTTTCTGTTACTCATTGCTTTCTGTTGTTCAATATTCTTGTGCTGTCTGTAGTATTTAAACTGTTGCTTTCTGGATGTTTCAGCTAGACAAATATTTAATCATTCTCAATTCTCTCTTGTTGGTTTTGTAGGTTATTTTACTTGAAGGGGCAAAAGCAACGTGAGTAATATGTTATAGTATTATACCTACACTTCTAATCCTTCGAGTTCATTAATGTTTAAGCTAGCACAGTTGTAGGTTATAGCCAGATGTGTTATGGAAATGTAATTCACTCCATACAAATTTAGAAAATTCGGGTTGGATAAACTATCAAATCAATATCTCAAGGGTTTTAGTGTATATAGGATTTTTATCCAAAGTCATACATGCCCAGCTCCCAACCCCTTGATTTATGATGCATGTATAATCTGAATTCTGTTGCCTTTTTTTTTGTGGTATTTGGTTTACACTTTACAGGGTATGTGCTCGATATTTTCCTTTTATGGTAAATGGGGAATACAGAATTTGGTTTCGGTGATACAATATTTAGTCCTAGATTATGCTCTTTGGATTCTAGCCCTGGCTTTCTGGTGCAGTCAATATGAGCCACTAGAGTTATCTTTTTTTACCCTGGGCTTGTATTTTATGTATGTAATGTGGTCTAAAATGTTCCAATATTTCACTCTGGGAAAATGGAAAAGACATAGTAGGGTTAAAGTCTACTTGCTTGACCAGTCAAGTATAACTGATGATCATTGTTTGCCTGGAAGTATAATGTTACCTTATTTTGTCACAGAAATATTGGTGATCTGGAGATGACATCAATGAGCAGACTGATTTCATGAAGCAGATACAGGAAGCACTTTGTGCTCCAAATGGAGAGGAAGCTGATTTTGATGCGGTGCATAATATCAGCATTTCCAGTTTGGTCTCTCCATAATTTCCGTGCAAGTTCAAGAGAATGAAAATATACTTTCCTTTACAGACTGATATGGAAGATGCTGATTTGGAAGCAGAGCTTTTGGAGTTGGAAGGTGCTGATTTGGAAGAACATTTTATAGAGCCAGATATCCTTTATGTTCCTGCTGGACAACTTGCACACCCTATGGACAAAGCTGGAGAAGATGATCTTGCTGCACTGCCAGCTGAATTAGGGATGTGAACTGCAGCATCTACCATAAAGACCTTATCAGATGGTATGTTCAGGGTATACAAGTATTACTAGTTTCTTCAGTTCTCAAGCTCAAAAAAGTTATAGAACATTTTGATAAGATTGCTCAAAAGTTAAGGTTCTATGATATGGAGATCAAAAGAATTCCGCCTTCATATGATCAGTAGAGCTGAGGTTTTTAGCCTTACTGGTAGTTTGGTGATGATCCTAATGGCTGTCTTACAATTAGAGTTGAGAAGGGTAAAATGAAATTAACACTAAGCTATAATGGGGATTGTTTATACACTCATCATTATGTTCCGTCTCTTAAACTTCAGACTATTTTGTGTATTTGTGAACTAATTTGCAATCTTGATATTTTCTGCAGGTTATCATGCCAGATTGTAGATCTTATGATGACAGACACTCTGTTGATGTACAGCATGTTATTATTAAGCAAATTTGGACATTGACCTATGGATTTCTGTATTGGCCTTTTGGAGAACTAAATCGGGTGTATTAATTTGTTGCCTAATAGTTGAGTGTCTGTATTCTGTTGTTATTCTTGATTGAGGTTGAGCTGATCAGGCCTATAGAGCCAGCAAATTGATCTTTTCCTCGCAGGCAGTGGAGACCTCAATACAAGTGATTTACAATTTCGCTAGTTTGGAGATATGTATTCACGACTGTCTTCTTTGTGGGAACTTATCCATGTTTTAATGGGTTTTGCATTGGTTTTAAACTTCGAATTTAGGATCGATCAACTAAGACATGCCTGAGTTTAATGGTTATTCCACTTAGTAAGAAGTAATAATATCAAGACATGGAGAAAAGTTCTGATGAGAACAGAGAACAAGACTTAACGTAGAAAAAACGAAGGTTTTCACGTTCACATATAATAAGTTAATGTTCATATAAGCTAAGTTTTTCGCATTAATTAGAAGTATGTCACCACGTCCCTCACTGAAAAATGTTCAAGAAATTTAATGACCCAAATTATGTATATTACTATCCAAAATATGAAAATTGTCACAAAATCTGTAAAGTCGAACTTTTCGTTTTTTTCTACTTTAAGAGTTGTTTGCACCGAACTTTCCTCTTAAAGACATGATGAAACTCAAAATATAATGAGAAAAAGACATAAGTATACCCACTCCTTTAAGGAGTGCCGCCTTGAACAGTTTTCAGAGCTTGTTTTGCCTTCTTCTAATTTTTTGAAACACAAATATAATCAGAAGTTTGTCTTTTGTTATAGATGTTATCAATCATTTCTCCTGCAACAGAATATATGTTACTTATCTGCTATCTGGTATCTTCTATCTTTAAATGAGTTTTCATCCACATTCATGTTACTCGTATCAAATAACATATATTTTATCTTTATTTTTATTATAAATTTAAATAATATATTAAATAGTCAATATGGATACCAATATGTAGATAGAAATAAATCAAAAATATTTGAAAAAGAATTACAATAAAATTTTATGTATTGTGAGTGTTATAAGATATTTACCAATAACTAAGTAATACAATTTTACTATTGGTCCACATGTTAATAAATGATTGGATAAATGAAGTGATTTGTGTAAGAATGAGTAACACTTCTTTGTTACTTCTCTTCACTCATTACATTAGTTTTAGGCTGCGTCTATATGCACACGTTTTTTTTGCTAAATGCACACTATTCTGTGCGGTAACAATTGCAGTACACATCTGTGCGTTAACTCTTACCGCACCAAAGGACTCAGGGGCATTGTTGGAATTTTTTCTGAAACGTATACGACGCTGGTGCGGTAAGAATTACCGCACAGATCTGTGCGTTAACAATTACCGCACCAGATTAATCCCAGATTAAGAAAAAAAAAACAGATTTTCATTAACTTAAACCCTGTGCGGTAACAATTACCGCACAGGAATTGTATTTTTTTTAATTAATAATTTTTTTTTAAAAAGTATTAAAAAAGTATTAAAAAAATATTAAACCTGTGCGGTAAGTATTACCGCACAGGTTTAATAAAATTCCTGTGCGGTAAGTGTTACCGCACAGGTTTGTTTGAAAAAATGCCCGTTGGAATTTAATGCCCGTTGGTGCGGTAATAGTTAACGCACCAACGGGCATAAAATTCCAACGGGCATTTTTTGGTTGTATATATAGGTTGAGCTATCTTGTTGAAGTTTTGCAATGCACACTACAATGTCTTATAATTATGAGAGTAGTGAGGATGATGGTAACGACAATTGGATATCAGGGGTCGTGGAAGAAGAATACGAAGTCGATGAAGAAGAGGAAGTGGACGAAGAAGACGAAGAAGACGAAGAAGTCGATGAGGAAGTGGACGAAGAAGAGGAAGAAGGCGAAGCAAATGTATCAATTGCATTAGACGATTGGACTCCGTTACCGATTTTGGTTAGTATATTATCAATTTAAATTTTGTATTTAATTGCATGAGATTTAGGTTAATTAGTTAAAATTGCGTATCTAAGTAATGTAGTTTAATCAATATAGGAAGAAGACTTTAGACCACATTTTAGTACTGCGCAAATGTGGGATAGTAAAGAAGAGATGATGGAATGGACAAAACAGAGAGCAAGGGATTTAATGATAGTTTTGGTACATCGTACATCTAGCAAATATTGCGTTGATTTTGTATGCGATAGGTTTGGAAAACCTAGATCGGGTAGGCCGAAAGTGAATTTAAAAAATCCAGAATTGCCGGTTCCGAGGCTTCGTCACCGAAAATCGAAGAAATGTGGTTGTACATTTGAGTTATATGGGGTTCGTATAAAAGAAGGGCCTTATAGTTATAAATGGATCGTGAATGTTGTAGAAGGTCGTCACAACCACACCCTTCCTACTAGTTTTCATGGGAATTCATTCGTGGGTAGAATGAGCAAAGAGGAGGAGAAAATAGCAAGGGAAGCGGGGGATGATCGCAAGACGCCAAAAAACATACTTATTCAGCTTAGGAAAAGAGACCCGCAAAATGTGACATCCATGAAGCAGATTGCCAATTTTTTGCAGAAGATCAATTTTGAAGATCGTGGTGAATTGTCAGTTACTCAGTGGTCTCTAAATTTTCAGAAAGAGAACAAGTATTTTTGTCAACCTTTGAGGAACACGAGGACGAATGAGGTTGAATTCCTTTTTTTCGCTCACCCGGAGTCGATTCGTTTGTTCAGGAAGTTTCCTCACGTGATTATCATGGACGCCACATACAAGACAAATAGGTATGATATGACTTTAGTGGAGATGGTTGGTTTCACTTGCACGCACAAGACGTTCAACATCGCATATGCATTCATGGCTCAGGAGACAGTAATGCATTACAAGTTTGTGATGATGTGCGTTCATGAGTTGTGTAGAAATTTGGGAGTGATGCCGAAGGCTATAATGACCGACTGTGAAAAGGCTTTGTTGAGAGCAATCAAACTTGTGTTCAAAGACACTGATGTGAAGCAACTATTGTGTTGGGTGCACATTAAGCACAACATCCAGTCACACGCAGAAAAAGTGATTAAAAATACTAAAAGGGCGGAGAACTTTGTTACGCAATGTTGGGGGATATTTTGCTCGAGCACCGAAGAAATCTACGAAGAGAGGTTGAGAAAGCTGAGAGATTCATGGAAGAAGGGCATTGTTGGTTATGTTGAAAAGTACTTGTTTACTCCGTACAAGGAGTTCATAGTTAGAGCGTGGACGGACTACACTCTTCACTTTCACACAAGGACTACAAACAGGTATCTTTGTTTGTTTAGTTGTTAATTTGGACCACCATATTATTAATGCTAATGATTAGAAATTGTGTTTATTTAGGGTGGAGGGGATGCATAAGGTGTTGAAAGAAATTGTGGGTTCTAGTAGAGGAGGCTTCAACAGAGTGATCGTGAGGATCCACCATGCGGTCATAGTTCAGATGGACCTGATTAGGGCGACGATGAACCAAGCACTTACCACTCGGCAAATGGTCTTTGATGACCCAACCTTTCCTCCTGGCATTCAAATGTTGTTTTCAAGGCTATTTTACCGAGTGTCAGATAGGTGTTTTCTGTTGTTGTTGGAAATGTACCAGCAAATATTGAAGGAGGAGTATTCAAATGTTTGTGATGATCATTGGGTTCGAGATTGTCTTGGGATGCCATGCGTACACGATCTTGCTAGGGCAATCATTTCAAAGACACCTCTTGTTCCGGATGATTTTCATGACTTCTGGAAGGAACTGAGATGGGAAGATGATGCAATAACTTTGTCCTTACCCGACGACAATCGTTCAATGTCTATTCCGGAGATCAGAATGCGTGAAATGTGGGCGAAATGGGAAAGTGGAGATTTGAGGGATGGAACTCTATTCAGATTAAGTGAGTTGTACATTGACTTGGAGCATCCGGAACAAAGTTCTTTGGTAGAGCCAACAAACTTGTTTAGGAAAGGAAAAGGAAGGCCGCCGGGATCAAAGAACAAGGAGAAGCAGCGAAATGGGAATTCTCCTCCGAGAGAAAAGAGGGAAAAGAGTTACCACGAGTACGTTAGAGAAGACTTAACAAATACTGAGAATGCGCAAAAAGTCGCAAAGGAGAAGGCAAATAGGCAAAGTGAACGACCAACTTGTCCTAAAAAGCAAGCAAGTCAAGTGTCGTTCGACTTCGGATCACAGTCCCAACCTGAACCATTGTTTTCAGAGACCATCGATTTAGAAGACGAAGACATGAATGCCGTGCCCCTAAGAGCTTGCTATCCAGATCGAAACGAAACAGAGGAAGGAGAAGATGAAGAAGAGATTGAAGAAGCCATAAGTTATATGGGGGTGAACTTGGGGGTGAAAAATATTGACTACTTTTGGCTTTCCTACATGACTTCTGTGAAAGATGTGCGTTCAGACGGACATTGTGGGTATCGGTCAATGGCTCTACTTACGGGTATGCAACAGAGTCAATATCGTATGATCCGTGCTGCGTTGGCAGCGGAGCTTCTTGGAAACAAAGAGACATGGGAGCCCATACGACGTGGACTACGGGTAGGAACATGGGATGATCTTATTGCTCAAGTTAACTACATGAGAAGTCCTTGTGAGAGACCATTTTGGATGGACATGCCATTTATGGGTTTGGTGTTTGCCACAGTGTATAATGTTGGTTTAGTGCAACTATCCTGGGATGCGCCGTGTTTATGCTTGCCAATAAGGCAGTCTACAGTGAGCCCTGGTCCTCCACAGAAGATTTTTGGGATAGCTCTTGTCATTACCAGTGAACACCTTGATTGTTCTTGAGCACCTTCTACTCGGGCACTGGATCTCACTGCCTTCTGCTGGAACTGGGGAGGATGAAGATGATGCCATGGTTGTTTGAATCTGTAATACAAAGTAAGAAAACATGTTAGAAACAATGAAGATATCTAACGAAATCAGTAAAAAATGAGACTTTTAATTGAAATACAGAGTAAGAACTTGAAACCTAATTATTTTACGGCGCAGTGAGAATGAGATAATAGGGTTCACTGAGGCAGTGAATTTATAGCCGAGGTTTGGGCCGATGTAGACAAAAGGTCCACAACAACAAAGGCCCAATAACGTAATTCGGTCATCCAAAGGTGACTTACAGCTGTGTGGTAGCTGTAACACACTGAATCTGGAGTCTTCCACATCTTCTGTTAACGCACCAGACTCTGTGCGTTAATTGTTAACGCACCAGCCCTTTTACCCAGAATCAAATGTTTCTGGTGTTTGTAGGGTTTAGGGTATTAGGGTTGGTGCGGTAACTGTTGTAGTACCAACCCTAATTACATAAAAATTCATTTTTTATGTTGTTTTCTTATACTATTTGATATTATAAAAAGTTTTATGACCCAAACTAATGTTATACTACTGAAATATGTCGTTATTGAGAGTTTTGTGAATAATTTTATCAAGCAACAGTAAGTACATAGACGCAATGAGGCTCTCATCTCTCTGTCCATCCTCCATCCGCATCATATCCTTCAATCTCTGCTGAAGATAACCCAAAGGAATGCCTCCATCCCTATACCAAGTCTTCACCAGTGCCTCCTCTACGTGAAGCATCTCAGCAACAAAAGTGAAGATCTCCTCCCTGCTCAAAACTGAGCTACAACTCCTGCCATGTATAGGCAGCGACAGGATCTCAACCACATCGTGAAGTGTAGGACCAATCTCTCCAAATGGCAAATGAAATGTGTTGGTTTCTGGGTGCCATCTCTCGACGAAAGCAGAAACCAACACATGATCGACAGGACCGGACCCGATATAGCGTAGATCAGTCAATCCAGATCGCTCTGCAAGCTGAAACCACGAATCTGGACCAGGTCTCCTAAACGCCTCTAGTGGAGTGCAGTAGGCGGTGTGGAAGTGAACCTTGACGACCTTCCGTGTCTGGAAAAAAAGTAAAAAATTAACACAGTTACTTCTACAGAATGTCGTTCATATTTCACATATGAACATTATAGTTCAAATACATACCAAATCAAGAGGAGCCTCGCCTTCTGGAAGATCAGCAGGCTGTGGAAAATCAGCTTGATCTGCAGCACGTCCACGTCCACGTCCACGTCCACGTCCTCGTCCTCCGCGTGGAGCGCGTCCACCTCGTGCTGGAGGATCAGCAGCGTCTGCATCAGCAACATCATCATCTGCCTGAGCTCCTCGGCCTCCTCGCTGTCTCTGTATAAATGGAGGAAGAGGACGGGGGCCAGCTGGAATCACAGGTGCGGGAGGATCAACAACTGTAAGCTCATAAATAGCCCTGGCGATGTGCGTCTCATAACTCTTCAGCAACTCCTTTGTAAAAGGACCTCCGGGCATTCAAGGTACAGCAGGAGGTGGTACATGAGGTGCAGCAGCCGGATGCGGTACATCATCAGTCGGGGGAGGTGGTACATCTGGCGTAGGAGACGAAGGACCTAAATATGTAGGAGCTGGCGATGAAGGCCCCATACCAGCATGATCCTCTGAAATAATAGGAGGGTCGTCTCTCCTAAGCTGATCTGTCGGTATCTCGAGATGAGATACAATATAATCTGTACCTAAACCCTCACCGTCTCCCAGCATATCATCATCCAAATCAGCAGCTGTATCATCGACGTCCATACCCTCCTCCTCACTCTCACTGTAACCCTCATCATCAGCACACGGATCAACATCCAGACCACAATCCCTAACTGCCCCAGTATCTGTAAGTGCACGAGCCTCGTCAGTAGGTGTCGAACTAGAAGCATTCAGCTGGTCTCGAGCAGTAGCAAAACTCTGACGTATGGACGCTGTAATCTGCGTCCTCCTAACACGCTCTGCAGCAACAGGAGCCCCCGGAACAAAACCACTAGAGGCCATCGTATCTCGCACCCCCTAATGTTGTTGTTATAGCGTAACGTTATTTTCATAGCGTTACAAAAATAACGTCAAATTCAAAAACGTCTTTTCCATGACGTCGTAACGTTACAAACAGTTGTTGTAACGTCAATCCTAATCAAAATCATCTCTAATTTCTAAACATTTTGTTCATAACGTTACGAAATTAACGTTATAATTCGCCTAATTTCAATACTTTATATACTAATAGTTCATAACGTTACAAAATAAGAGAAGAACAATGTCATATTTCATAAAATAATTAATTCATTACTTTTACAATATAGAATGTCATATTTCATAACATTATGAAATTATTATATTTCATAACGTTATAAAATTTCATTAATTTCATAACGTTACGAATAAATTAATTAATTTCATAATGTTACCAAATAATATAATTTTATAACGTGACCCAATAAATTACTTAATTACGTTACGCAATAAATTACTTAATTTCATAACGTTACGCAATAAATTACTTAATTTCATAACGTTACCATATAAATTAATTTCATAATGTTATAAAATAAATTAAATAAATTGATAACGTTACGAAATTTATTTAAATATTTCATAACGTTATCAAATATTATTAAATTCATAACGTTACGAAATTAAATAACTAATTTCATAACATTATCAATTTAATAAATTAATCAAATTAAATAAATTGATAACGTTATGAAATTAAATAACTAATTTCATAACGTTATAAATTTAATAAATTAATTAAATTAAATAAATTGATAACGTTACGAAATTTATTTAAAAATTTCATAACGTTATCAAATATTATTAAATTCATAACGTTATGAAATTAAATAACTAATTTCACAACGTTATAAATTTAATAAATTAATTAAATTAAATAAATTGATAACGTTACGAAATTTATTTAAAAATTTCATAACGTTATCAAATATTATTAAATTCATAACGTTATGAAATTACTTATTAAATAATTTCATAACGTTACGAAATAAAATAATTAAACTATTTAAAAACATTACAAAACTTATAGAATATTTAATAAAAATACATACTTGATGTAGATCTACGGGAGTCGAAAAAGCTTCCGGTTGCGCCTCGGTTTGAGAATTCAACCTTCTATTTGCTCGAGTAGCGTACCCGGGACCGACGTTTTGGACGGGTCGCTTTCGGTTTCTTGGCCTCGGAGCGGGTATCGGGGCGGGTTGGGCTGCTGGTATCGGGTCGGGTCGGGCTTCGGGAATCGGGTCGGGTCGGGTCGGGCACCACCGCTGTTCTCCGTCGGAGCTCTCTCCGGGCACCACCGCTGAACGTCAATGGAACCTCCTCTTCCTCTTCTTCTTCCTCCTCCATAGCAACCCAGCAAGCCCCACCGCTGAACGTCGACGGCGCTTCCGCCATTGTTGGCTGCTCCACAGTGGGGGGAACGACTCCGGCAGAAATTATGGGCCCAGAAGAACCGCCATGGTCGGGGCAACTCGAATCCATCGTCGATTGAAGGTTTTGATGGGTTAATCGGTGGTTTGAGGGGTGGTGAATTTTAGGGTTCGGCGGCGCAATTTTCGCAGACGAGAGGAGGAAGAAGGTCGGGGGAGAAAGAATTTTTTTTTTTAAAAGATGTAACGTGGTGCGGTAAGGGTTACCGCACCATTTTGTGCGGTAAGACTTACCGCACAGGTTTAATATTTTTTTAATACTTTTTTAATACTTTTTAAAAAAAAATTATTAATTAAAAAAAATACAATTCCTGTGCGGTAATTGTTACCGCACAGGGTTTAAGTTAATGAAAATCTGTTTTTTTTTTCTTAATCTGGGATTAATCTGGTGCGGTAATTGTTAACGCACAGATCTGTGCGGTAATTCTTACTGCACCAGCGTCGTATACGTTTTAGAAAAAATTCCAACAATGCCCCTGAGTCCTTTGGTGCGGTAAGAGTTAACGCACAGATGTGTACTGCAATTGTTACCGCACAGAATAGTGTGCATTTAGCAAAAAAAACGTGTGCATATAGACGCAGCCTAGTTTTATCACAAAAGTTGTCATGTCATTTTTAATTTTAATTTATAAATGGAATTTGTTACTCTAAGTAACACCAATGTAAATACTCTATCTAGTCAACTCCAGAAACTAAATTGATTTGTTCTCTTCCTTCTATCCCATTTTAAGTTTCTTCCTATTCTCAGTGTGTGATCCATTATATTAATTTACGGGGCCAAATTTTTTTAACCGATTTGGAAACGCTATCATGTAGCGCCGTGGCGTTTAACTTTTGATTTTTTAAACCAGGAATTTACACCACGATTCTGAAAATTCCGGGGTTATAAAGTGTTAAAACGCAACAACGTGGCGTTAAATCCAACTTTATAACCTAGAATTCAAACAGTCTAGGAACTTTATAATCCAGAGTTTTCAGAACCAAGGTAAAAAGTATACCTTATAACCCGGATTTTACAGAGCCGTGATATAAAGTGAATTTTTAACTCGACACCATGACATTTAAATCGGTGCAAATGGATAATGAGAACGTGCGAATGACTAATGTGCATCAAAATATGCTTAAATGTGCATCAAAATATACTTAAATGTGCATCGAATTTTTTGGTGCACATCCTTTGAAAAAGTGATGCACATATACAATTTTTACCTAAATTTTCTCCAGTTTTTTCAATTCTTTAAAAAATGAATTTTCTTGAAATTTTGGATGTTTTTTAAGTTTGTCAACGAATGTGCACCAAATTAGTACTAAATGTTCATCAATTTATTACTAATGTGCACCATTCTCATGTTCTGTTTTAAAAGATATTCTCACCCGGCACTTTCTCAAAAGTTGATCCCCATAATTTATAATGGTCTACTTGCAGTTGTTTATATGAATTGTAAATAATTTGAAATTCAGACGTGCTTGAAAAAAGTTCTTTAACATATCATTTCTCAATGGCGATGAAGCTGTATTGGGTGATTTTCTTCCTGCTCGTCAAAGGCTAACTTTTCCATAACTTTGTTCATTCGCAAAATCAATGATGCAGTCACCTTTTTTAACATGCTAGCTAACTTTTAGTTCTATAATTTTATAACTTCTATATATTAAAACTGTGTTTGCCACGAGTTTACAGATATTACGGCCCCGTTCGGGCAAGATTAACTTACACAAAAAACGGTATGAAGTTGATGAATTTGGTTGGTTGAAGCAAATTTCACCTGTTCGGCAAAGATGAAGCAAAAAAGAAGATTTGTATGAAGCTAGTTGAAGGTGGTTGAAGGAAATGGGTAACTTCAACCAAATAGTGTCATTTTCCTTCATCTAGACCCCCCAGATGAAGCAATTTGCTTCAACTTCAACCGGTATGGAGGTGCCAAAATTCCAACAAGTATCCTTGGCAATTTTGTTATCAGTGTCGATCGTTTCCAGGTAAGCCTCTTGTTCTCATTTTCATCGAAGAACAATCGCCTCTTCTCTACACTTCTCTAATCCTAAATTTTCTTCACTTTGCAGCACGAAATCGAAAGGGAAGAGCACGCAAATTCGTTTTAGATTTCTCAAGGTATGTGTACCCCCAATTTTGAATTTGCTTAACCCTAAAATTCGATTTCGGATGAACCCTAAAATTCCCAAAATGTGAAATTTTCTTCAATATCTGATGTAATTGCAAAGCTTTGGGTGTAATGATTTCGATTAGGATGCTGTAATTTGTGCTGAACCCTAATATGAATTTTGTATTGTGAATTATAGACATTTGTAGTTGTGCACTCCATGTGTTTGATGAAATGCTAAACACTGGAATGATGGCTTGATGAGGCCAATAGTACAGGACGTATTGTGAATTATACCTTGTGGAGTAAGTATTTTAAGGACGCCTTTGATTGGACAGAGGCCAATAGTACAGGACGTATAATTCCTTGTGAAGGAGTTGATTTGGAATACAATTCTGCAAGCCAGAGAAGCACTGAAATTGAAGACAGTTTGAAGAAACATTTGCAGGAACAACGCAAAATACTTGGGATTTCATCTGTATGATCTTACTTAGAGAACTTCTCTCTTAATCTGTTCATGCTTTTCTTCTGCTAATATGAATTAGCATTACTCATTTTATAGACACCTAAAATCACATTAACGATGACATTTCCAAGTTAGAAATGCAAGGTAAAAGGAATTTTCACTTTTTTCTGGAGCACATTAATCAAGCTTTGCAGTGTTTTCAAATGGGGAATTTTAATTTAGTAGAATGATTGAAGAATATGTATAATCCATTCTTCTTCTTCTTCTACTATACTGAACTCATATTCCAAGTAAATATGTAGGGTTTCTATAGATACTGGACTCCCGAAATCAAGGAGATGGTTGGAGAGTTGTCACATGCTCAGTCTGAAAAAGAAGCTAAGCTAAAATGTATCTTATAGAAGTTGGTTGAAAGTTTTTGTGAGCATCATATGAAGTGGAAGCATCTGGTTTCTGCAGTTGCAGGTACACTTTTAATCTAAGTCTTCATAACTTTTCCTCCTGATGCTCCATAATGGCATAATCTCACTCTTAGAGTCTTGATCTTCATATTTCTGTTATATTTTCAAACATAACAACAGCTGTGTAGTTTGCTTTCTTGCCATCACGCCTTGGTTGATGATTAGGAATTTATTTTCACCTTGTGGTTCTCTATTGTAAGCTTGTATGTTAAATTGCATGTATTAGATTTTAAGGAAATCATACAGAATGATTGTCCAGCTAACTTGGTTTGACCCACATTGCAGAATTGGATGTTTTGATCAGTTTAGCAATTGCCAGTGACTACTGTGAAGGGTCAACTTGCCGTCCAATTATTTCAGATGGTGTGAGTCCAGATGAAGCTCTAATGCTTAGGTCTATGCAAAGAGTGAAGAAGCTCGACAAGATGATATAGCTTTAGATAATATGAGATTCAAGATGCTGTATACTGTATAGTCTCTTCTTACTGTTTTTTTCTTCTTCTTACGAATCAAACTTCAAGAATTACAGTGTATACATGTTATTGTCACTTAATGTAATACCAATGAAGATATTACACATTTCATACCATTCATTGAGTATATCAAATGGTATACAAACACATTGTCGCCATTTGAAAGATTGTCGCCATTCAAAGTTATATATATAAGCATATGAAATGTGTTATATGGCCTATTGTTTTTCTTTTATGTATATGGTTATTTTTAGTATTCAATTATCTAGAACAAAATATTTATTGAATTTAAAAAAATTAAGTATTTTATTTATGATTTAAAATATACTCCATAGTTTATATGAATTGTTAAATTTTAATAAACTATTTTAAATATTAACTTTGAATTATTAAATTAAATAACTACATTTCATACAAACAAAACACAAATATAACACATAAACACTTTAATCTAAAATTCATTTACAAAATTATATCCATACCCCTTTTGGTAATTTCACTTCACAATCACCCAACTTCAACTACCATTTTTTTCATCTTTACCGAACACCACTTTTTTCAACTTCAACCCAAAAAGCAACTTCAGCTACTAACTTCAGCTTCAGCTTCCTTCAACTACTTACTTCAGCTTCAGCTACCTTCAACCCAAAAAAACTTCATCTTTACCGAACGGGGCCTACATCTCGGTACTATGTTTCTGACAAAGGATTTATTGAAACTGATATCAATATGGACATATGCAAAAGTTTATGCAACTAGAGAATTTATTGATGCCTTAGCATCCGATGATGAATTCATAGAGTGCATGGACGCACAAAAGTTACACTGGAAATTCGAGCTTAGGGTTCTCCTCCATCCGAGAAGAGTCTTCCTTGGTGGGGATGCATGCTCCATCCGGGAAGAGTCTTCCTTGGTGGGGATGCATGGAAGCAGTATGTGATAAGAGCAACGAGGGGTTACTCTTACAATTCTTTGGGACACAAGTTGAGATAAGAGGAGTAGGAAGAAGGGAGAAGAGGCAGAGAGAAGAGAAGGAGAGAATTAGGGCAAAAGTGATTTCATGATCTCTTTGCAAGCAAACAGGAAAGTATTTATGGCCACTCGGACATGGCGGCTAACTTGGCGGGGTCGGCTAGCAATTGGCCGTCGGACACTATGTGGCCTAAGTACTCAACCCTTGGTGTGGCGAAGGCGCATTTGGAGCTTTTCACAAAAAATTTGTTCGCCTTAAGAATCTGCAGCGTGACATCAATATGGCGAATATGGAGCTCCAAGGACGGACTGTAAATCAGAATGTCATCAAAGAACACTATGATAAAATCACGCAGATAGTCCGCAAAAATCTGATTCATTGCCGCTTGAAAGGTGGATGGCGCGTTCGTCAATCCGAATGGCATGACGAGGAATTCAAAATGGTCGTCGTGGGTCCGAAACGCCGTTTTATGTACGTCCGACTCATGCATCCGTATTTGGTGATAACCTGAGCGCAAATCCAGCTTAGTAAAGATTACCGCCTTGCCCAATTCATCAAATAATTCATCAGCAGTGGGAATGGGAAACTTATCTGCAATAGTGGTGGCATTCAATGCTCTGTAGTCGATGCAGAAAGTGTATTTCGGGTTCACCGAAATACACTTTCTCGTCCGCGATCGCATCGACATTGCCGTCGTCGCCTTCACCATCGTCGCCACCCACATACTCGTTCTCTTCGCCGCTCGCATATTCAATCTCCGTCACATATTCAATCTCCGTCACATATTCAATCTCCTCACCATCATCCAAGTTCATATTCTCCAAAAGATCTGATGGGGAAAATTTTTGCATGTACGTTGGAAGTCAACGTACGTTGGTTTCCAACGTACAGCGTAAAATCTCTCAACGACTCTTTTTTGGGGAAAATTTTTGCATGTACGTTGGTTTCCAACGTACAGCTTATAATTTTCCCAACGACTATTTTTTCCCAACGGCTATTTTTTTAACGGCTCTTTTTTTAAATTATAAAATTTGATAGAGCAAATGTCATGGTTGCTAAATCAAAGTAAACCCTAAACACTAACTAGAGTATAGCAAGTAAGTAGAGGTCGAACCCAAAGGAATCAAAACACCAATAACTATGCAGTCAAGCGAAATATCAACTAACGAACAAGTAACAAGTAACCAGAGTTTTTTATTTATTATACGGAGCACATAAGTAATAAGTATCAAGCAAAGAAACGTTGGGTGAGAATAATATGTGAAGGGGTTTCACCTAGCAAGTATCCACACAACAGTCAATCAAGTTGATCATAGATTATCTCAAGTTCTTATTAATCCTAGGGAATGTTACTATTCCAATCTTTAATATATCAGCAGGCCAACCGGTCCTGATAATACTTACTTATTCAACAATCAGGGAAACCTCTCAAGATTAGATGAAATAGCAGCAAAGGGCACAAGAATCATAAGGATGCATGCAATAACTTACAACCGTCAGGTATTAACATGCAATCAATTCTCTTTCACATAAACAATCAACTACCAGATCATGCAGATATGGATGCTACAATGACAAGGAATTCCACCGTCTATTCCTAGTGTAGCAATAGAAGACTACTAATCAAACTAGGTGATCAATCTAGCAAAACCAATAGAAATCATATGGATGAAGAACAAGAGAATTAATACAAACCCAAAGGAAAAGAACAAGAGTTTAGAAATCTCACAACTTAATAACTGATGGTTTCAACTACTAAGCAAAACAATGGAGTTTAGTTCCTGCTCATGGTTGCAAAACTAAAACTGTCGATGGATAAGATGATGACAAACCCCCCAAGGCTTCTAGGGTATAAAATAGTTTAACCCTAGAATCCTAAACGAAATTAATAAAATAAAGGGGAAAGAAATAAATAAAACAAATCTGGAAACAAATCTTCAGCGCAATATGGCGATCGCCACCAGATTATGGCGATCGCCATGTTCATGACTTCTTCTTCCGTAGCCTCTGTTGCTCCCTGGCGATCGCCGTCTGGTACTGGCGATCGCCATCTTCACTTGAGTCAATTCCGAGTTCTGCTGTAGAATGGCGATCGCCGGGATGAATATGGCGATCGCGGTAATGTCTCAGAACTCCACTTCAAATGTTTCTTCAATCTTCAATTTTCAATAGTCTTCACTTCTAAATGATAAAAATCTCGAAGATGATAAAAATTCTAAACTCAATTTTGTAGTCACTACAGCTTTCGAGTCTAAGAAATCCCGAACCTCCTTCTGTTTCTTAGTCATCGATTTCTTTAAATCACCATTGTAATGAAGTAATGAAGAGCAAGGGATGAAAAAACGAAATCGAAACTCACAAAATCTCGAAGAAGAAGTCTCTGCAGGACAGAGTGGCGATCGCGGTCTCTTCTGTGGCGATCGCGGTCGCTGAATTTCTTGCGACTTGGTGACAGAGACGGATGGCGATCGTGGGAATCTTTATGGCGATCGTGGTCGCTGATAATTCTCGGAGGTCAACTTCTGAGGCGAGATGGCGATCGCTACTGGGGGGTGGCGATCGCGGTTGGTCTTCTTCTCCGATTTTCTGGGGATTTTCTACGGGATTCCGGTGAGAAGTGGTGGTTTGCGGTTGTTTTTGTGGAGTTTGAATGGATGGGGGTCGATTTTTTGGTGGTTTGAGGGAGAGATGATAGGAGCTTGGAGAGGTGGTGGCTATGGAGTTTTGGAGTTGGTGGCTAGGGTTGGGAAAAAAAACGGATATGGGTACGCAAATTTGCAGCTGAAAAAATCACAAGGCCCATATGTCATGAGGCCCACTCCGGCCGGTCCAATTAAAACACAACCCACATCATTATCATCAGGCCACTTCATCAATCCAGTCATCAGTACAATCAGCACTTCGTCAGCGCACAGTCAGCGCCACCTCACCACGAATTTCCACGTCACTTTTTTTTTTTAGGAGAGAAGACTTACAGCGGGATTGGCTACGGACTGTAGCTGACCCTAAGCTTCGGTGCTTTCCTCCTGTCCATAAAAAACTAAAAAGAAAATTAAACCGAACAAAACAAATAAAAACAATCTCAAACCTCGGGTTGCCTCCCGAGCAGCGCCTTATTTTATGTCGTGGATCGACATGAAACTCAAGAGAATTTAACTAACGCCATTTGGTTTCGTGAAAACCGTCTCTTGTCTGAATTCTCTCCTGAACCACTCATGGAACGCCTTAAACCTTGTCCCTTTAACCTTGACCACCTTGTCTTTAGCAATGAAAGTGGTTTCATTCACTTTCTCATCCTTGACCGTATCAGGCGGCTGTTTTAGCTCAATGTCAAGTGCCTGCACACTAGACATCAATGGTATCTCGCCTGGCGAGGTCAGTAATGTGGGGCGACTGCCCAAAAGATGTGGAGAAAGCTTACCTTCAGGCTCTAGCTTAGCCTGGAACTCCTGCATGTTAGTAGACAAAACAGTATCTACTTTTGGGTCTTCTAAGACATTCTCTAAAACAGGTTGCAATTCATCCATACAAGTAGGATTAATCACATCAATAGCACATAGAGAATTCTTATCAATGGGATCCATGTCATATATATTATATTCGACCTTGTCCCCATCAAACTCCATAGAGAGAGTCCCACTATTAACATCAATTTTCGTTTGTGCTGTTTTCATGAAAGGTCTACCTAACAGTATAGGTGTGACATTATTAGCATGCTTCATATCCAGCACAAAGAAATCAGCAGGAAAAATCAGATCACCAACCATAACAAGCACATCCTCAACAACCCCTTTCGGGTACACAGTAGATCTATCAGCAAGTTGAATAATAGTTCCTGTTTCATGCAAAGGTCCTAATCCTAGTGATTTATACAAGGAATATGGAAAAACATTAATCGAAGCACCTAAATCAAGCATGGCTTTCTCAACAACCCCTTTCGGGTACACAGTAGATCTATCAGCAAGTTGAATAACAGTTCCTGTTTCATGCAAAGGTCCTAATCCTAGTGATTTATACAAGGAATATGGAAAAACATTAATCGAAGCACCTAAATCAAGCATGGCTTTCTCAAATTTCGTATCACCAATAACACATGGAATACTAAACATGCCAGGATCACCACACTTTTTAGGCATACGCTTTTGAAACACAGCAGAAACTTGTTCACTCACTTTCACCTTTTGCTTTCCCTTCAGTTTTTGATTTCTTTTGGTAGTGCAAACTTCTTTCAAAAACTTAGCAAATCTAGGAATACTCTTAACAAGTTTAAGCAAAGGAATGTTTACCTCACACCTACTAAAGGTTTCGAAGATCTCTTTGTCATTCTCCGGTCTTCGAGTATCCTTCAGTACTTCAGCGAAAGGGGCTACATGCTTCTGTGAGAACAGAGGAGGGAAATTTGGACGAACATAATCGTCTTTGAACTCTGCAACCTTCCCGCGATCGCCAGAGGGGGGTGGCGATCGCGTCCTTGCTTCGGGAGAAGAGTTGCTCTCTGCAGTGACATGGCGATCGCCCTCTGTGGGTGGCGATCGCGGTTGTCCTTCGGAAACACTTGCTGAATCTGTCAATATATGGCGATCGCCATATACAGATGGCGATCGCGGTTTTGGCACAGAATTGTCATTCAACACTTTGCCGCTTCTTAAGAATATTGCACTGACATTTTCTCTCGGGTTTCTTACCGAGTCCCTGGCCTCTAATTTACTCACAGCCTGAGCAATCTGTCCTATCTGATTTTCGAGATTTTGGATGCTTGATTTTGTCTCAGCACTTTGTCGCATCACATTCTGAGCTAAGGACTTGATCATATCTTCAGCAGTCATAGAATTATGAGGTCTAGGTTGCTGGTAATTAATTTGATGAGTATCATACCTTGGCCTTGGTTTCCATCCACCAGCAGGGTTTACCTCAGCATTAGGATCATGAATGGCCTTCACTTCATGTTGGACATCGCTTTTCAGCATCAAAAGCTGTACCATCTCTTTCAACTCATTCATGTCAGTCTGCATTCGATCTGAAACAATTGATTTCACTGAGTGGGATCCTTGTCTACTACCGAACTGCCTTGAACTCTCAGCCAATTCTTCAAACATTTCAGTAGCCTGAGGTATAGTCAATTTCAGGAAATTACCTCCACGGGATGCGTTTACCATTCTACGATCCTCATCAATCAGGCCACTAAACAAGTACATAAGAAGATCCTGGTCAGTGTAACTATGGAATGGACAGCTTGAGCACAACTTCTTGAATCTCTCATAGTACTCATATAGACTCTCAGTTGAATGTTGTTGAATGGTCGTGATGTCCTTCTTCAAGCTACTCAGTTTTGTGGCAGGAAAGTACTTTTCTAAGAAGACCTTCTTCATCTTAGCCCATGTATCAATACTTCCTGGAGCTTGATAGTAGAGCCAATCATTTGCAGCGTCTTTCAGAGTAAATCTGAAAGCTCTCAACATGACTTGCTCCTCAGTAACACCTCTAGGCTTCATACTAGAACATATGGCATGGAACTGAGCCAGATGTTTGTTGGGCTCTTCTCCTGCTAAGCCATGGAAGTGTGGTAGCTCATGAATTAAACCAGCTTTCAACTCAAAATTCACACCTTCAGCAATCTCAGGAAATCTCACTGCCAAAGGTTGTTGGTCTAAGTCTGGGGCAGTGAGTTGCCTCATAGTAGGCAATGGCGGTCCATGTTCACCCATCTCGTCGTCTTGGTTCAGAGCTGCTCTTCGGTTCCGACGGAACATCCTTTCAATCTCTGGATCAAAGGCAACAAGAGATGAATCAGTAGCACGGGTCTGAACCATAAAGGTTCACAACAAACAGTTGATAATTTCACAATTAGCACAGAAATAGAATAATTTAATTCCCCGGCAACGGCGCCAAATTTGATAGAGCAAATGTCGTGGTTGCTAAATCAAAGTAAACCCTAAACACTAACTAGAGTATAGCAAGTAAGTAGAGGTCGAACCCAAGGGAATCAAAACACCAATAACTATGCAGTCAAGCGAAATATCAACTAACGAACAAGTAACAAGTAACCAGGTTTTTTTTTATTATACAGAGCACAGAAGTAACAAGTATCAAGCAGAGAAACGTTGGGTGAGAATAATATGTGAAGGGGTTTCACCTAGCAAGTATCCACACAACAGTCAATCAAGTTGATCATAGATTATCTCAAGTTCTTATTAATCCTAGGGAATGTTCCTATTCCTATCTTTAATATATCAGCAGGTCAACCGGTCCTGATAATACTTACTTATTCAACAATCAGGGAAACCTCTCAAGATTAGATGAAATAGCAGCAAAGGGCACAAGAATCATAAGGATGCATGCAATAACTTACAACCGTCAAGTATTAACATGCAATCAATTCTCTTTCATATAAACAATCAACTACCAGATCATGCAGATATGGATGCTACAATGACAAGGAATTCCACCGTCTATTCCTAGTGTAGCAATAGAAGACTACTAATCAAACTAGGTGATCAATCTAGCAAAACCAATAGAAATCATATGGATGAAGAACAGGAGAATTAATACAAACCCAAAGGAAAAGAACAAGAGTTTAGAAATCTCACAACTTAATAACTGATGGTTTCAACTACTAAGCAAAACAATGGAGTTTAGTTCCTGTTCATGGTTGCAAAACTAAAACTGTCGATGGAAAAGATAATGACAAACCCCCCAAGGCTTCTAGGGTATAAAATAGTTTAACCCTAGAATCCTAAACGAAATTAATAAAATAAAGGGAAAAGAAATAAATAAAACAAATCTGGAAACAAATCTTCAGCGCAATATGGCGATCGCCACCAGATTATGGCGATCGCCATCTTCATGACTTCTTCTGCCGTAGCCTCTGTTGCTCCCTGGCGATTGCCTTCTGGTACTTGCGATCGCCATCTTCACTTGAGTCAATTCCGAGTTCTGCTGTAGAATGGCGATCGCGGTAATGTCTCGGAACTCCACTTCGAATGTTTGTTCAATCTTCAATCTTCAATAGTCTTCACTTTTAACCTTCATTTCTTCACTTCTTCATAAATATCTCAGAACATAACAATAACTCCAAACACCTATGATAATACTCCTAAACTAATGTAATAACCCCTAGTTACGCTATACATAGTGCAACGTATCACCTGTACGTTGAGAACCAATGTACGTTGAAACCTAACGTGTACAATTTACGTATTTTTTATTCTGCATCACGTAATCCGTATTTTTCTTCACGTATGAATTTTTTGGTTTTGCCTGTACGTTGGAAACCAACGTACGTTGGCTTTCAACGTACATAAATGTAGTGCCAAAAGTTACAAAATGTAGTGGAAATAATCACTGCCTAAAATTAATCTTGATCGTAGTAAAGAAAATCGGTCCGGATCTTCCGCAACGAAGCATGTAGCGAATTATGTGTCCAAGTGTAAATTTAATTTTTAAAAGGAAAAGATTCAAGTACGAATGATTTTTATTGTACAAATTCACGTGCATAATTCTTCACATTGACATGCACATACAGATGTAAATACATGCACATTCGCTGATGTGTGCATGTCTTTGACAATATATGAAAATGTCTGTGTGTGCATGTGAATATTAAAAAATGTACATGTATTCGTATATGTATATGTACCTGATCTTTTTCCTTTTTAAATTTTTTAAAACCATCATTTATACCCTAAACAGTACCTATAAATCATAAACTCCAAAATTTCAAACCCTAAATCATAACTTCTAAACCCTATAGAAATAAAAAAAATCAATTTATTTCCTTGGCACATGACCGGCTACATCGTCCGCACCAGAAGATCCGATTTGAAAGAAAATGGGTAGCATATACTCCATTCATCCCATATTATAGATCACGTTTTTCATTTTGGGCGTCCCAAAATATAGATCCTACTTTCCTTTTTTATTTTTTGTTTTATTATCAATATCACATCAATCTACACTCTTTTTTCTCATTTTTTCTCACACCAATTTACTTTTTTATCATACTTTCTATTCACCGCCCACTCAAATTGCTATTTACCGCCCAGTTTTTGTGCGTCACGCATGGAATAAAACCATACGTCGCGCACGAATTTTTTTTTAAAAAAAAATTCATGCGTCACGCATGGATTAAAACCATACGTCACGTATGGATTTTTTTATTTTTTGCTTTTTTTCCATAATCTTGTAGATAATTTCAATACGATCGCGTGCATATAAAATTCGTCCAAAACGGACATCGTTTGCCCCTTCAAAAGGCTAAAAAACAAAAAACAGTGAAGTAATTATGATTAAGTGTAACAAATCTATTACTCCGTACTTATAAATTGTAGTTATTAATTTTATTTAAGTATTACCATCACTAAATAAAATCTTTTCTAAGTTATCTACCATATTATAAAAAAAATTGAAAAATGGTGTGTTGTTTTAACGGACTTGTTGATACAAGAAATTATGTGTGGTAAATTTGTATTTTGGCCTTTTGAAGGGGCAAACGATGTCCGTTTTGGACGAATTTTATATGCACGCGATCGTATTGAAATTATCTACAAGATTATGGAAAAAAACAAGCAAAAACAAAAAAAAATCCATACGTGACGTATGGTTTTAATCCATGCGTGACGCATGGATTTTTTTGAAAAAAAAAATTCGTGCGCGACGTAGGGTTTTATTCCATGCGTGACGCACAAAAACTGGGCGGTAAATAGCAATTTGAGTGGGCGTCAAATAGTAAGGGCCTTTTTTATCTTATCTTTCCTACATCAAATTCACACTCACTCACAATCTCTCTCCTCTCCACTTTTCTTTCTCCCTTTCTAAATTTACCTCGATAACAACAAACGAGATCTATATTATGGGATGGAGGGAGTAATATGCTAGATCAAATAAGGTGTAAAATTTATATTAAATTACATCTCTGGCCCTCCATGTAGTGATGGCTCGACCGGGACCGGACCGGCGGTTCGAACCGGAACCGGTAGGAACCGGTTTTGACCCGGTCCGGTTCAGGTTCAAGAAATCCCCATATTCGAACCGGCGGTTAACCGGTTTTCCCGGTTAACCGGCGGTTCAGGTTTTTTTTTTTTTTTTTTTTTAACCGGCGGTTAACCGGAACCGCCGGTTTTTTAAAAATAAAAATAAAAAATAAACCGCCGGTTAACCGGAACCGGCGGTTTTTAAAAAAAACAAAAAAAAAACCTGAACCGCCGGT
This sequence comes from Oxyria digyna, assembly GCA_029168935.1. Classification (NCBI taxonomy): domain Eukaryota; kingdom Viridiplantae; phylum Streptophyta; class Magnoliopsida; order Caryophyllales; family Polygonaceae; genus Oxyria; species Oxyria digyna. The sequence continues at coordinate 9,376,280 of JAPVLV010000010.1, read as the reverse complement.
TAACCGGGAAAACCGGTTAACCGCCGGTTCCAACGGCTAGTAAACTAGCCGTTGCCGGTTAACCGGCGGTCCTAACGGCTCCTAGCCGTTAGGAAATTAAAAAAAAAATAAAAAAATCATTTTTAAATATTAAAAAACTCATATCAAACCCCTATAAATACCATACCATACAATCTTCAAATCACACATCCAACAACAACAATCTCTCTTCTCTTTCTCAAATCTCAATCTCATAATCTCTCAAATTCCATCAACAATCTCTCTTAATCTCTTCCTTTCTTAATCTTCCTTTTAATTAGCTTTTGTCTTTCAATATTTTATTGTTTTTACATTTTTAATCACATTATTATATTGTTCTAAGTTTTATTGTTTTATTGTTTTATTGTTTTATTGTTTTAATTGTTTTTAATTGCTTTTAATCATATTATTTAATTGTTCTTAATCATATTATTATTATGGCGGATCATTTTGACACCCAAGAGAGTGATAATGTCAGTTCTCCCACTCCCATCTCCCAAGTTAGGTCCTCCACTAGGGGTAGGACCGCTAGGCCTCAAGGGCAAGCTAGCGGTTCGAGGCCGGCTATCGAGGAACTCGAGGCCGAGGATTATGATCCCAGTCTAATTATTGTTTCTTGTAACTTTTGCGAGGCGACATTCCAATGGAAGAAAAGTGGAGGATATGGAACCCTTCAACGACACATGGAGAACAGACACGTCGCCGAGATGGGAATGCTAGGGGGACAAACACAAATTGCATCTTCTACTAGCGGTAACCCTTTATTTCGTTTTGATCATGAAGCTAATAGTGTAGCATTAGCCGAAGCTATTTGTGTTGATCATTTAGCATTTCGATTTAGTGAAAATGTAGGATTTAATGAGTATATTAAAGAGCATACACAACCCGCTTTTAAATCCGTATCTAGGAAAGTGATTAAGAAAAACGTAATTAAGGCTTATAAAAGACACAAGGCCGAATTAGTTTCTTATTTTTCGCAAAATGATATGCATGTTTCTATTTGTAGTGATATATGGAGTGATAATACTCAAACCCATTCTTACATGGGTGTTACATGTCATTTTGTAGATCATCATTTTACAATGCAAAAACGTTTATTGGCATTTAGAGTCTTTGATGATTCACATACCGCACAAAATATTGCTATGATGATTCGTGCAATTTTAGAAGAATATAGACTACTTAATAGAGTTTTTTCAATTGGATTCGACAATGCATCTGCTAACACCGCATCTATTAGAGATTTACAAGAAATGTGTCAACCTTTATTTGGTGGGAAATTTTTTCATATTCGATGTGCTTGTCATATTTTAAACTTATGTGTTCAAGATGGTTTACGTGCTATGAGTTATCATTTTGAGCCAATTAAGAACGTTATTAAGTATATTTGGGGGCATCCTAAAGTTACAAGAGATTGGATGACCTTTTGTAAAACTAACGGGGTGCACCCAAAACGTTTTTCAAAAGATGTGGGTACCCGATGGAACTCTACTTACATATTACTATGTGAATGTATAGAATATAAACAAGTTTTAACGTCTTTTGTTTCTCAAAACCTTTCTGGCTCTCCTTTCTATTTTAGCGAATCAGGTTGGGATATATGTCAAAGTATTGCAACGTTTTTAAAATGTTTTAGTGATGCAACAAAGAGATTTAGTCATGTTTATACACCAAGTAGTAATGTTTTTGTCTTGGAAGCTTGTAATGTTATGTGTGGTTTAAGTGAGGGAGCTAAAATTCCCGGCATTGAGGAATCCGTTGCAAGCATGAGGAGTAAGTGGTTGCAATACTATAGATATATTCCCGATTGTTTTCTTGTTGCTTGTGTTTTAGATCCTAGACTTAAATTAGGAGTTTTACACGCTCTTTTAGATGACTATTATGGATATATTTTAGCCGACGGTGAACTAGAGGATATTTTAGGTATGGTTTCTAGAACTAGAACAAACATTGAAACTTTATTTACTTATTTTTCTGATTCTCCGACTACTTCACAATTACCTCCGGCTTCTTCGGGCTCTAGCTTGGGGGCCTTTGGAGCTAAGTATTTTAGTAAAAGACCAAGAGTTACAAACACGAATGCGGAAATTGATAACTATCTTAACACCAACTTTGAGTTTGTTAGTTGTGATACTTTAGATGTTTTGAAGTGGTGGGAGGATCATAGGAGCATGTTTCCAACGCTTGCGAAGATTGCGGCTCAAGTTCTTGCCGTCCCCGCTTCAACCGTGGCGGTGGAACAAACTTTTAGTGCAGGAGGCAACACTTTAACGAGGAAGAGATCAAATTTGGCACCGGAGTCATTGGAGGCGCAATGTTGTGTTTGCGATTGGAAGAGAGCCGCAATGAGGCAACAACGTAACATTATCGAGTCATCGGAAGACGAGTGGATTGGAGATTCTACTACGATACGCACCGATTCATCCGCCGAAGATTCGACTTAGGTAACGGGTTTTGAAAAAAGGTAAAGAACTACGTGGGCTTTGATTCCTCTAACCCGAGAGGATACGTAGGCAACTTAACAAGTAAGTCACTGTTAAGTGCAAGCCCAATTTTTTTTAATTTTTTTGTTCCTTCATATTATGTTTAAAAAACTTAAAAAAAATGATTATAAAAAAACGCTATTAAAAAGAATGTTTTGTAAAACATTCTTTTTAATAGCGTTTTTTTATAATCATTTTTTTTAAGTTTTTTAAACATAATTTTTAAACTTAAAAACAATGACAAAACATTCTTTTTTAATAGCGTTTTTTTATAATTATTTTTTTTAAGTTTAAAAATTATTTTTACATTTTTTTATTATTTTTTTCAGTTTTATAAATTTATAAAATTATTTTTATTTATTTTTATTTATTTATTTTTAAAAAAAAAACGGTCCGGTTCAGCCCGAACCGGACTGAACCGGACTGAACCGGGCGAACCGGCCGGTTCCGGTTTCGAACCGGCCGGTTCCGGTTTCGAACCGGAACCGGTCCGGAACCGGATTGAACCGGACCGGACCGGAACCGGTTTTTCCCGGTTCCGGTTCCGGTTCCGGGTTCCGGAGGACCGGAACCGGCGGCCGGACCGGACCGGGAGCCATCTCTACCTCCTGTTCACACAATTAATTTGAGCGTCTACCTGCCAAATAATTGTTTTCGTGAGAAGGGGGCCTATTTCTATAGCCCCTCGTCGGCCTAATGCAAATCCGTCTTTGCTAGCTTAAAATACAAATTTATTCGTTGCTAATATGTGCACTGAAACGGAACTTATAAGACAAAACCGTGAGAAGAAAAAGTTTGAGGAAATGAATGGCTGAATGAAGGAATACGTACCATCCATCTCATGAAGTATCCATTAGGAATTCCATAAACTGATTTATCACGTAATGCGACAATGCGTACTGTTCTATCACTAAACCATATAAAACGCCTGCGAGTCTAAGGGACTCTTGCTCTACAACTGGGTCCAGCTTATTAATTAGATGCAATAGCTCGTCTGGTCTTTCGCTACATGCATATACACAATTTAGATATAGAACTATTAACTGAACCTATTGAGTAGCTTACTAGTTGCCATAATGGCTGAACTTGTTACAAAAATCGATGAGGTCAAGAACTCCATCCTCCCTGAGTGGCCTCACAAGTGTCGCAAGAGACACGAGGGATTGACCGATAGTTCGCAGATAGGATGTGTCCAGTTTCTTGGACATGATGTAGTTTGCAAAATTGAAGTATGCCACGTCCGACTCTGACGTGGGACAATTTTCGATCAATTCCAGTTCTCTAATAATCCGCGAGTCAAACACTCCGTCAACAATGAGGGAAAGATAGAAGAACTTGAGCCAGGTGATCAAGATCCTGGGCTCAAAACGGCGATAGATTGCATTGTCACTCCACTTCAATAAGAAAAAGGTTTTCAAAAAGACAAGAATGGAAGCAACGAAGAGGGAGACACAAGTCCCCGTCACGCACTTGAATGCGTCATGGTTAGGAGAATTCGTTCTAAAGTACCCAACCCACGCGCCAAGAACCATCCCAAAGTAGATAACCGCGGTCATATTTGGGAACAACGAAGTGGTTGTGGTTGTCGCGGTTTTAGATCGTGACAACCACAACCATGTTTGGATGTTTTGAAAGATTCCAGGGATGAAATATACCTTCATAGCTTCAAAATAGGCAGCAACTAAGATAAGGGCAAGCAAACTCCATCTCCATAAAGGCGAGCCTAAAATAGTGAGGCGGTTGAGAATCGGGATGGAGAGGTTTAAGATCAGCCACACCAAAAGCAACAGCCCAAACCGTGCAAGAACGGAGAAAGATCCCATCTTGCTTCGATGGAGAAACCCTTCTTTGTGTCTCGATTGATTGTATATACCCGATATCGTGGATACGTACTCTTGATAATGGAGGAGCCAAAACATGATCCTTTACCCTGGTTTTGGGCAAGCTGGAACGGACCATCAAAGCAAAAGGACACAAAAGAATGCATATTGCAATCGCGGCGGAGGTTGTAGGCTTTTCAGGAGGGGAATATTGATAATTGTTTGAGTGAGATGGAGATTGTATCTCATCATCATGTGAGTATTGTATCTCGATATGATCAGATGCCTTTGAGGTAGCTAGATCTAGATGGTAGAAAGTTGTAGAAGAAAAGATAGGTGACGGACGGATCTTTCGGGTTTGACTTTTTGGAGTCTAATAACTTGGGAGGTTTTAGTTTGATATATGCTACAAGCAAACACTATGCTGGAGATGGTTAAGGGATGATTAAGGATCTTGCATTGCACTTGTACTTTTGAGTAACTTAAAATTGATAACATATTTTTGATTTCCACTTATAACTTTTTATCATTTTGTTTTGTACTTTTTCTAGTTCCATCTTGTATTTTTATTTCTCATTCTGATTTTGTTTGCATTTTTTAAGCCTCTATTTTACACTTTACTTATTGGTAATTCTGGCCATAATATTCATTACTAACTACTCCCTCCATTTCAAAAAAAATAATGTAGGTTTGCGGTTTTTGAGAAAATAAAAAAAAGTGAAGAAGAAAGATATTATGAGTGAGTGCAAATTTTTTAGTACGAAAAAGAAATAAAAAAGAGAGGAGACAAGGTAATTATATAAGATATGGATAATAAAACAAAAAGAAGGGTTTCTTTCCCTTGTTCTTCCCAAATCTTATATTGGTGTTTGTTTGATTGGAGTCTAAAATCACAATAATTGAAAATCTGCAGGAAATGAAAATGAATATTTTTGTTTGGTTTGAAAAAAATTCTGTGAAAATCATGGGATTTCGATTTTTTGGGATTTTTAACTTCTCCCTTATGAGTGAGTGTAAATTTTTAATTCCCCAATTTTTATACATGAAATCTTAAATTTCCCTATTTTGATTTATCTACTGCAAATTTTTACCAAACACATTTTCTGAAAATCTCTTATATTACAAATCACCTTAATTCAGTTCACATGAATTCAATTACTATGAATTACAATTCCCATGTTCAACCAAACGAGCACTTGTTTTAGATGTATATTGTGGTAATGATATTGACCTTAAGTTTTCGTCGTAACTTGGTTCGAGATATGTTGGGTGATATCTGCAATAAGGCTAGTGTTGTTGTGCAAAAGGAGGTGTTCCTTAGGTTTTTGTCTAAAGAGGGAAAGGATCTTCGGCCTGCAGATCTTCTTGTCTTTTCCTGAAATAAAGAAAAAAATGTTTGTTTGGATGTTATAGTTGTTTCTCCCTATTTAAATAATAACTCTCAGATCTTCTTATCTATTCCTGCAGATCTTGTTATTGTTTCTTGATTATTATTTTTCCAGGCTCATACGAGTTTCTCAGATCACGCAACAAATGCTAATGTTCGGTCTTTTATTTTCCAAGATTACGTTTTGCTTTGAACAAGGGTGTAGGGGCTCAATTAGTTGCTTAGACTAGAGATCCAACTTTTTGTAAATCCATATTTAAATAATAAATCTCTAAACAAAAAATAAATATATACTACCTATGTTCCTTTATAATTGTCGTTTTAGAGTGTTTTTTCCTGTTTAATTGTCTTTTTAATTGTTGTGACAAGATTTTGTCATTTTCTCATATATTTATTGCTAGTTTTGAAATCTTAAATAATTATCATTTTAGAAATTACTTCCTCCAGAATTTCCAAAATCGATCCAAAAGTAAAACGCCACATAATAGTATTATGCTTTCATGTTGATGTAAAAATAAATAAATAAGCTCGGTTCAACAATACCCCTAAATTTTCTGACACATTTATATCTATACTATTATAAAAGAGGGAGGATCCTTCCTTCATCGAAAGTTGGGAGTAAAGAAGCTTACTGTATAAGCCTATGAATTACTCTCTCTATTGCCAATTGGTTTTAGGGTGAAACCCTAGTGAAATTATTTATTGGGCCTAATGCGCATATGCGCTCGTGTGTGCACGCCCCCCAATCTATCTAACCGGTCAACGCTGCACTTTAGTCCCTGCTTTGCCCACTTTCAATTTTTTAAATATTTTTTCATTATAAAAGAGAAGAAGGTCTGAATAAGCAATATGTTCATTTGTTGTTAGGAGTGGTAGTTGACATGTATCATGATGAGTGCCCTTTGCATTATTGTGTGATGGAATGGAATTCATGTTTGATTTGACAAACAAAAGATACTTGTGTAACCATTCACAATAGAAAAATCTTAAATTTCTTATGTAATTTAAAAAAAAAAAATTGTATAAGAGAAACCCTATTTGATTCTTGTGCAATTTTTTGAAGGAGGAATTCATTTCTCTTACAAAAAAAAAACCGCTTCTTACATTTAAAAATAATTAAAAAATTAAATAAGACTGAAAATTAACTTATCAACCAATTAAAATAAATTGATGATATAAGCATGACAAGTTAATAAACTTTAAATACATTTCTCCGTTGTGGGAAAAATGAGATAGAATTTCTTATAATGACATGAAAGAAATAAAAAATCATAAAAATACCATTAGAAACTCAAATAAGATATGTCTATTGTAGATAACCTAAGTTCTTAATGCTGTAATTAATCAGCATTCACGGTTGCTTACTCCGTTACTCGGTACTTTCGCTTTGGGTCCAGTTCAGGATTGATTTTATGCGGAGGTTGAGATGCTGAACCAAACCTCTAAGCTAAAAGTGTAACAATATCGCGCATAATGATTTTTGAACACACAAAAAATGAAAGATTATCACAGAAACACTAGAATCAACAAATTCCAGATCTTGTTACGTCTTCTTTCAATCTCTTGAAAATAAAAATAAAATAAAAAAAGGAGAAGAAATGGGGAGTTCCACAGAATATACCCAAAAAAGTTAGTCCTGTAACAAATGTTTCAATTACCTTTTTTACAAGGAGGGGCGAGTTAGTTTCTCGATAGACAGGAGGACGGAGTTGTTATCAGGGTTCAGACATCTTTGATCCAAACGAACCCTTAGTAGACAAAAGTTGCAATTCCGTGTGTTTGTTGTAAATCAGTGTCATCTTATCATGTTGTTTTTTGTTGTTGTAGTTGTTAGAAATCCAGCCTACCTCTTAATAAAGCTATTGCTTTCAGCACCTGGTATAGGGGTCCAATCACAAAAACCTGCATGTATATGTACAACTTCAAGTTAGGTGATATCTGACAACTGACAATTTAAGTGTTTAATTTATCAACAGTAAAAACAAATTAGACTGACCTTGTCGAGAGGCCCCTTTGGACCTCCAAAGAGAATTTCAGCACTGCAAAAATTAAGTTCAGAGATTGGCTCAAGATTTAATGACACAACAAGATTGAATGAAGAACCGAGAAAAACAGAGAAACAATATTTACTTACTTGCAGCATTCTTTGATGGAGTGGATTTCTACACCTTTGCGGCCAATGATTATACCCATTTTCCCTGTCGGAACTTTAAAAACTTGCAGAACCTCTGCCTCCGGGATTTTTCCGTCTATCAAAAGGCCATCTTCCACATGAAAAATGAAATCAGCATACAGAAATCTCCTGTATGCAATTCATGTCAGCTAAAACACAAAATATTATTCAAAGGAACGAACCTGGAGGAGCAGGGACAGCTGGCCAATCAGCATATTCATTGGTGTCACAGAAGCACCTACAGTATAATGCACCCCGAACTGCGAGTTGCCACAGCGACTTTTCGTTGAGTTTCTCCATTATCTTGTGGTAAATGTAAGGAAGAAAGCGGACATCATCTGCAGCAGCTACAACCATCTCTTCTGTGAACGGCCTATAGGTCCAGAACATGGGATCCTGCAAAGAAATGCCCATGAACATACTTAATTTCATAGGTGTCCAAAGAAGAGAACTGCACATATTCAAGTTGTAGTGTGTTATCATGGCTGGTGACAGGAACCATAGCTGTCAGGCTTTATTAAGGATTTTAGTGTGACCAAGGCCTTAAGTTGGATTGGAAGAGAGCAAGAATTTAGGATTTTCCTAATAAGGTCATAAGTTCCTTATCAATGAACTTAGTGCCGGCTAAGTGTTCTATGTTGTTTCTTTTTTCACCAAAACTTTCTATAGTAGGATCAAATAAATATTTAATCAAAACAGCTAAAGATACAAGCAGGAATTCAAGTTCTCATGATAGTGAAGCCAGACAGTTTTAGCATTCAAGTAATAAGGGAGCAAAGCAGAAAATTTAAAAATCATTCTTAATCCTAAGAAACTGGTGGTCTAAGGTTGAGATAAAATGTCAGTAATAACTTCTGAGTCAAAGAAATTTGTAGTCTAACCTTTCTCAAGAGACCTCGAACCTTTTTCTTCTCAGCATAAGATATGCCTACATTCACAGCAAAGAAGAAACAATCGAACAAGACAAATATATGAATTGATAGCTTAATGAAGAGATTTCAGATTGTCCATTTATAATAGTACTTCATCTTCTCCATTGTTATTCACGAATCTAATTTCGAAGATGAAACTCTCAGAATGCATTTCAGCATTTACATTCATTTGTCAAAATTTTAAGACTAATCCACTCATTCTCAGTTCATATACCTTGAATCAGAAGTTTAAAAATACTATTTTTATTTTGCTATTTTTTATATGCAGAAGAATCTAAACCCTGAATTATATAAATGTCTATTTCTTATTTTATTGATTTTGAGGGAACCTACCTTCTTCCATTTAGCCAATTTATAAACAGAAAGGAGAGAGATGAGCCAAAAAAGATGTGACCATGCAACATTGACATCTATATACCACAAATTATAGAAGGCACTCAATGTGCAGCTTCTACAATAATCATAGAGCATTTTTTTCTTGACATGTGAACTCTATAATTTTACCCTTAAATTTAGATAAATAAAAATTTATTATTCTTGTTGCCATGTACAAGATATCTAGTACTGGAAAAGAGAAGGCATGCAATTTATATTAAATAGAAAGTATATTAGCACATTGATGATAAAAAGTATATATGAATAAAGAAGGCATTACCACAATAGCGATTATCTGCAAGTAGATCAACAAATGAAATATACTCAATCTCAGATCTAGGTCGTCCTTCTTGTTCCTCAAATAGATTGTATGCTATCTGCACAGACATCAAATTTGAAAATTTTAGAATGATCTGTCTATTCAATATCTGGAACCCAACAATTGAGAAAGTATTTACATAAATTGTCAGTTAAATTCCTTGTCTCAAGTGATTATAACTATATATACTCAGCAAAATATTTAACAAAAGACTAGAACCGTTGAGGAGGTTCAGATTTTGCTTATATTTTCCCTGATCTCAGTGAACTACAAGGGAAGAGTACAAGAATACAACAGAGAGACGCACTGAACTACATGAAATTTGTTTCTGTTCAGAAAACCTATGCAAAAAATGAGGAATGCAAATAACTTAGCTAAACAGGTTTCATCCTCCTTGAAAGCATCATAGGCTGAAACTTCCTCATAGTGAAAAAAAATTCTTCCTAAAGATGAAGTACAATGCATGCGAGACAACAGCCATTAGAAAGCAGAAGTACCAAATACATGGTAGATAATCTGCATGTACATCACCTGTGTATCCATCACATTGTGTAGCTTGATGCCAAATTGAAAATATAATGCCTGCAAAACAGGGATGAGGGATAGGGAATCAGAAAAAATGATATGTACAATGGTATCAGCATGCAAAGAAAGATGTATTTCAGATTTTCCAGAACCTCACTGTCACGTTTGCAGTCATGAATAACTTTTGTGACAAGGTCAGATTCAAGCACAGGCTTGCAAGCTTGCATGAGTTTGTCTCCACCTTTAAAAGCATCAATTATGTATACAGCGTCTTGTGATGCAATCTAGAAAGAACAGGAAGCTGTTAAGAAATTACCATAACCGTCTGATTCACATGAAGCAAATTAAAAATATCATATACCTGCATGATGCAAAGAACTCCATCTCGACCAAGGTCAACACCTTCACAGTCAAATCCAATAACTTGTTCCTTATCAGTAGGAGGGCAAAGAATTTCAGGAGGAAGTTGAGATGGATCAGTGACTATATGAATTGGAACCTCGGACAAGACGTCTTCACTGCTTTTATTGCTCCCACTTGCTGTTAGACTTGCAGCTGTTTAGCATATATAAAAGAAAACAACTGCTTGAAAAGTATGCCACAAAAACATTGCTCTCAAAATGACTCATAGCTTTAGTGCACAATGAATGAATAAACAAGAATTGATTAAGCAAGATAAGTGATAAACTTGATCTCAAACAGACAGGATATATAACATAAATAATTCCACCCATCATTATACAGTTTCTGAAGACTGATTGAACTAACCTATATTATCAGTTCAAAAAAAAGAAAATATATCGCCATAATACTGTGATTTAATCATTTAACTGACCAGGTACCACTATAAAAGCTCATGCATCTCTCAATAATAACATTTCTCCCTGTGTTAGTAGAAGTAATAAGGAAAAAGCGTGGTTAAAGTAGATCTTTGTCAATAAAAAAATTCCCGAAATGCCAGTCACGAACAATTTCAAAACTCCAAGGAAATGATTTTATGCTTGCGCTAAACTAAAATTCCATCCCACAGGATCAGATGCAAGCAAGCCCCATATACAACAGGATCTCACTGTTTAACAGAATACTAATAGGCATTTCAACAAGCTCAGAGTCTAAGGATTTCTCATAAACACAGGTTTCTAATCAGATCCAAGAAAGAAAGCTCGTGATTCAGAAAATCTACCAGCAACATTAGAAAGGATACATACTTTATACAAGAAACTACGCTGCAGGGTTTAGAAAAACTTTTCCGATCCTACTGTAGGATACTAGGGCTTCCAAATCATTTCGATCGATCGGAACAACAAAAAAGCGGATTCATCCTCAATCGCGAACAGAACGCTCTCAATCAAACCAGAGAACAGTATAGCAAGCAGCAGAACAACAAGACCAACGAAAAGCAATACACAGAAACTAATCACGAATCCGCGAAGAAAAACGAAGTCAACAACAGAAATCGGCGAAGTTCGTACAATGAAAAAAAGCAGAAATCGAATCATAAGAAATCAAGTTTGGAAGAAAATCGGAACCTGGATGGGAAGGAAGAGGGACGTAAGTTCGGTAGGGAGTATCAGAAGCAGCCATTGGATTTGGAGAGTGAGCAGAAGTGCAGAAGCAAACACATAATCCGAGGAAAACAGGAAGGAGAAAAATGGCGGACCTAGAGAGTAGAATGGAGTATGATTCTGGGTGAAGGAATGCGTTTGGGTTGTTTGAATTGTAGCAATTGTAGAGAGATTACAGACTGCTTTTAATAACTGACTTTTACTTTAGCAGCGATATGCTGTGCCACTGCACAGCTGTGGCGTGACTCCCTGATCTTGCCACCTGCTTCCTATTTTCCCTCAACAATGAGGTTAAATTTGTAAATTCATTCTGCAGATATTACGGAGTATTACAGCGACTTACTATTTGTAACACCGTAAAGTTTATTTAACACACTCACACATTCGTCACGAAGGTATATGGCCAGACATTCGTCACGAAGGTATTGGGGAGATCCGTCGCGAAGGTATTGAGAGATCCGTCGCGAAGGTATTGGAGAGATCCGTGACGAATCTTTTTTAAAAAATAAATAAAAAAATTCAGAATCTTATAGAGAATTTCAATACGAGTCCGTGCATATAAAATACGTCCAAAACGAACATCGTTTGCCCTTCCAAAACTCCAAAACAAAATAGTCACATACGTTAATTTCGTAAAAACAAAAACTTATATAAATTTAGTATTTGTATAATATAATTATTAATTATAGTTAAAAATCATGCAATTAAATTTATATACTATAATTGTATATTATCATTTAATATCACTAGTTTATTACTTATAAAGTATAATTATGCATTATGTTTAAATATTACGAACTTAACAAAAACGACTGTTTTGTTTTTAGGGCTTTTGGAAGGGCAAACGATGTCCGTTTTGGACGTATTTTATATGCACGGACTCGTATTGAAATTCTCTACAAGATTCTGATTTTTTTATTTTTTTAAAAAAAAAGATTCGTCACGGATCTCCCCAATACCTTCGTGACGGATCTCCTCAATACCTTCGTGACGGATCTCCTCAATACCTTCGTGACGGATCTCCCCAATACATTCGTGACGGATGTCCTTCGAACCTTCGTGACAGATGTCTGGCCATATACCTTCGTGACGAATGTCTGACCAAATATCATTGTGACGAATGTATGGGTGTGTTAAATAAACTTTTAGGGTGTGTCAAATAAAGACTTTGTATATATATCTAAATGATTAATTTATTTTTCTTAAGTATAAGTTTTAATACTATTATATATTATTTATATTTAAAAATATTAAAATATAACAAAACCGGTCCAGTTTTTTCCGGATTTTGGACCGGACCGGAACCAGAATAAGGAAAATCCTTGAATCCGAGACCGGACAAGAATTAGCTTTCATTTCAACCAAAGAAAAAAGAAAAGAAGCTTCCATGTACTGATAAAAGTAGTCACTTTTCACTCAAGTTAAGGTTGGTATGTGGAGCCGAGAAGGGAAGTAATTAACTCATAGAAACTATATTAGTGCTTATTAGTGGATTTGAACTGACATAATCATAGAGTAAAAAAGGAATTGATATCTTTTTAGGATTTAGGTATTAAGATTCTTGTATTTGGGTTGTATTAGGGTAGAGGTTGTGGTGGCAAAAACAATGGTTAGCTATGAGAATGGTTTTAACTTGATGTCACCCACTTTTCTGGAGTTCGAAGCCTATCGAATCAGATCAATCCCCTTGAATTCATCATTGTCTGATGATAAATTAATCTGGTCGTGGAGTAGAGATGATGAGTAGAGATGATAAATTAATCAGCCTATCACGGAATCAGAGAAAACAATGACGAAGATTTTGCATCTATAATCTATATCCAACCTCTCATCTAATCGCATCTGGAGCAAAGTGTGGGCTGCAACAACGACGCCGAGAGTCGAAATGTTTGCATGGACAATTTGTAACGACGCCTTCCCCTCTAATGATAGGCTACACAAGAGAATCGTGAGCCACAACCCTCGGTGCCCTGCGTGTGATGCATCGAATGAAACTGACATTCACTTGTTTAGGGAGTGCAAGGAGTCCAAAAAAATCTGGAAAATTTTGGGCTTACAAGTGGATAAACAAGCTACGAACATGCCGGATTGGCTCGACTTCATGGAGGTGGGCCGGATGCGGAGAATTTTGGGCTTCTCTTGACTGTCTTATGTGCTACTTGGGATAGAAGAAACTTGAATGTCTTCGAAGGAAAATTAAAGATGTTGAACTTGTAATCTCTAATGTGAGAGGATTGATGCAGGCAATCCAAAAGTCTTCGATGGATATGGAGAAAGGAAAGGTGATTGATAGGAGTTAATGGAAATCTCCTCCGATTAATTGGATCAAGGTGAATTCAGATGTTGCAGTCTTTGAGGAGAAGGGTACAAGACTGGGATTTTGTCACTGAAGCTTGCAAGGAGATGTTGTGGATGAAGAGGAGCAATCGGAACCAGAAGAAGATTCAAGCATCGAGCCAGAGCCAGAGCTTAGGCGGTCCTCCAGAGATAAGAGACCGTCTATCCGATATAACCTAGACGAGTATGTGACCTTAACGAACGAGGGGGAGCCTCAAAGCTATGAAGAGGCTATAATTGACCCTCACAAGGACGAGTGGCTAAAAGCCATGCAAGATGAGATGCAATCCTTGCATGAGAACCACACTTATGAGTTGGTGGAGCTGCCAAAAGGAAAGGAAAGCTTTGAAGAACAAATGGGTGTATCGAATAAAGCACGAGGAGAGCAACCTAAAGCCACGATACAAGGCACGACTTGTCGTGAAAGGTTTCAGTCAGAAGAAAGGCGTCGATTTTGAAGAAATATTTTCTCCGGTGGTAAAGATGTCCTCCATCCGAGTTGTACTTGGTCTAGCAGCTAGGCTAGATTTGGAGATTGAACAACTCGACGTCAAGACGGCCTTCCTTCATGGTGATCTCAAGGAGGGGATATACATGGAACACCCTGAAGGGTTCAAGGTCCCAGGAAAGGAAAACATGGTATGCCGACTACAGAAGAGTCTATATGGCCTCAAACAGGCCCCAAGGCAGTGGTACAAGAAGTTTGACTCGTTCATGGCAGATCATGACTTCAAGAAAACCATGAATGGCCATTGTGTCTTCATGAAGAGGTACACAAGCGGTGACTTCCTCATATTTCTCCTTTACGTTGATGACATGTTGATCGTAGGTCATGATCGAAAGAAGATAGACGCTCTAAATAAAGACTTGAGCAAGAGCTTTGCCATGAAAGATTTGGGACCAGCAAGGCAGATTCTTGGGATGAAGATTACTCGGGATAGATCGAAGAAGTTGCTATGGCTATCCCAAGACAAATACATTGAAAAGGTGTTGGAGAGATTCAACATGCAAAATGCGAAGCCGGTAAGCACTCCACTTGCTAGACATTTCAAGCTCGATTCGGAGCAGAGTCCAACAAGTGAGAAGGAAAAGTTGGTAATGAAGACACCCCTTATGCATCGGCAGTAGGCAGTCTTATGTATACCATGGTGTGTACCAGGCTTGATATCGCATACGCAGTTGGCGTTGTTAGCCGCTTCCTATCAAATCCAGGAAAGGAAAACATGGTATGCCGACTACAGAAGAGTCTATATGGCCTCAAACAGGACCCAAGGCAGTGGTACAAGAAGAAATTGCCCAAGTCATTCTGGGGAGAAGTTGTGATGACCTCAATTGACATCATCAACCTCACACCATCAGTTCCTTTGGATGGAGATGTCCCAGAAGAAGTTTGGTCAGGAAAGAAGGTCTCCTACAATCACTTGAAGGTATTCGGGTGCAGAGCGTTCGTTCACATCCCTAAGGACGAGTGAGCCAAGCTAGATTCCAAGACCAAGGAGTGCATCTATCTTGGCTCACCCAGAGATGACTTCGGTTATCGGCTTTGGGATCCAATAAACAGAAAGATCGTTAGAAGTAGTCTTCGATGGATATGGAGAAAGGAAAGGTGATTTATAAGAGTAAATGGAAATCTCCTCCGATTAATTGGATCAAGGTGAATTCAGATGCTGCAGTCTTTGGGGAGAAGGGTACAAGACTGGGATTTTGTATCAGGGACAGTGCTGGGCTGGTGTTGGGCGTTGGTACTGAACACCTTCTAGCGGTTTTCAATCCTATTGTGGTTGAGGCTAAGGCAATGATCAGGGGCTTGGAACTTGCTACCGCGATCAACAGAGGCAAAATTATTATGGAGACCGGTTGTTTGATTTTGATTCATGCTCTTAGGGGGGAAGGGAATTGACCATCTGTAATTAGGTTCCTTTTGCGAGATATTATTAAGGTTGCAAGCTTATGTGAGGAGGTGAAATGGTCCTATGTACCTAGAGGCGGAGCCAGGGGGTGCCCGAGGGGGCCATTGCCCCTGGTTTCCATATGTAGTTATATAATATATGAGGCATGAGAAATACAAAATTTAGCTAACTCAGTGGTAAGCACCAAGGAGATTGTAGTAAGTCCATCCGAGTTAGCGGTTTTGTAGCAGCTCATTTTCATCTATTTTTACTATTTGTTTCTTTTCATCAATTTCATCATTTTCTCTTTTAAGTTTTTCCATATATTTTCGTATATCCTTCAGTTTTACCATTACTCTTCATTATTAAAATTTATGTGTTTTATTAATAAATTCACTCTAATATTGTATTAACATCTAATAATCTATGTTGTTCTTAATTTTCACAGTTCATTCATATTTTAATAACTTATGTATGTCATATATATGTATATATTATTTGCTTTTTATTTTTCATGGAACATTTAACTCTTTTAAGATATTAAAATGGTTCGTTATACTTTATTATTTGCAAATAAAAGTATACGCCAATTTTTTTTTCGCCCACTCTTTAATTATTTTCTGGCTCCGCCAGTGTATGTACCTAGGAGTGCTAACTCAATTCCACATGAACTAGCTAGATGTGAGTCTTCCGTTTTCAATTTTGGGGCTCAGAGTTTGGGATAGGTATATCCTTGTTTCTGTAAGTAATATTTTGAATGAATATTTCAATAATACATGATAACATCATTTTTTGTTGGGGTCTTCAAAAAAAAATGAATGTTTTTGTGTTTGTCACATTTACATAAATTCCAACATATAAATTTTTGCAAAAAATAGTCCTTTTCCTTATTTTATTTTTTCTAGTTGTGTGATACTTACGCAAACTCTAGGCTACACACTTCACATGTGAAGTCTCATAATCATCCTTTCACAGTTTCACTCTTTATTTTCTTTCTTACTTTAATGGATTACAAATGTCAAACACTTTTTGAAAGGCCAGTTTTTGGGTAAATACCCTAGAATGGGATAGTTATTTTAGTTTTTGCACTAGTTAACTAAGTTATAAGAATATACCCTAGTTGATATAGATTGCTGATGTGGCACATGGTCCCCACACCCCTCCCCTCTACAATGGTGAATCCCGCTTGCTCTCTGGTCCTCCATTCCCTCTCTCGCTGACCACCGCCTAAGCTTCGCCGGCCTCCGATCTTTTCCGGCCTCCGATCTTTTCCGGCTTCCGAACTTTTCCAGCCTCCGATCAACATGTACGTACCCCTTAGTTCTCAATATTCTATAAATTATTACTATTACTAATTAAACTATTAACAAAACAACTAACTCACAGCACAATTAATTAATTGTCTACATAACTACGTAAATTGTTAACATGGTTCATCATTGATATTATACACTGTCAACAATATATACTTTCTGTGAATTATAAACTGTCAGCAAGACTCGTTTTCGTGAGTTATAAGCTCTCAACAAAGTTTATTTTTAGTAAAGCTGTCAACACACGTTAATTATGATGAAAAATAAAGCTGTCAACACAAATATAAGTTGTCAACATGGTTTTTTTATAAACAAAAAGTTGTCAACACACTATGCTTTGGTTGAACAATAAAGCTATTGACATGACTAGTTAAGCTGTAAACATGGTTTTTGTTTGATTAAATAAAGGTGTCAACAAGACACTAATTATTTTGAAGTATAAAGTTGTCAACACACTTTAATTTTGCTGAACTATAAAGCTGTCAACATGGCTAATTAAGCTGTCAACATGTTGTTTTGATAAAAAAAAGTTGTCAACATAAAATATTCTTGTCAACATCGTGGGAATGAAGTGTCTACACAACTATTTATGTGTCACTAATAACTTGTCAACAACACATAAATGAAGTGTCAACTCAATTAGTAATTTGTCAACACCAATAAGAACTTGAAAACAACACACGAGCGAAGTGTCAACACCACAACAAATGATTGCCAACACTTCTAATAATTTGTCAACAAGACATTAAATAAAGTTGTAAACAAGACACTAAATAAAGTTGTCAACAAGACACTAAATAAAAGTGTCAACAAGATAATAAAATTGTTAACACACAACAAGAGTAAATAAAATTGTAAGCAATCACTAAATAAAGTTGTCAACACACCTTAATTATTTTGAACTATAAAGTTGTCAACACACTTTAATTTTGTTGAACTATAAAGCTGTCAACATGACTAATTAAGTTGTCAACATGGTTTTAGTTTGATAAAAAAAAGTTGTCAACACACCTTAATTATTTTGAACTATAAAGTTGTCAACACAAATAATTAAATTGTCAATCCACTAAATAAAATTGTATAAACAACATCATCTTTGTATGAAGAACGTCGGTGAGGATAGGAAAGAATCAGAGGCTCACCGGCGACCACGAATTCAACGGAGGACGGCGAAGGAAAATAGGTCTTGCGGTGGCGGTTCCGGTGGCGGTGGCGATGCTTGGCTGAGACGAAGAGTGGAACTCCGATGTTCCACCGGTGACGAATGGAGGGACGATGCTTGTTTCCGGCGAGAACAAGGAGGAATAAGAAGAAACGGGAAGACTTGGAATTGCAGGGAAACAGAGGAAGGGTCTGGAGAAACTTCAGATCTGGTTTTGTTTTGACCGGGCGAGAGGAATGGAGTGGAGATAGGTGAGGGTGTTTATAATTACTTGAAAGTGAGCAATAAATCGAGATCCGGTACTCTTTACAATTGACTGATAAGGAATCAATGTCATAAATGGTGTCAAAGTGACACAGGGGAAGAACGAAGACGGTGACAAGAAGATTGTAGATTTAGGGAAAATCACGGCAAGATTTAGGGAAAATCAATGTCATAAATGGTGTCAAAGTGACACAGTGGAGCTCCTCTTCTTGCTTCATAAACTCATCCAACACATCTCGTGAAGTTGTCAACATGGTTTATATTTCCGGCAAGGAAGCTCGTCGGCGGGGCACCCGACTGGTGGCGGAGAAGTGGCTTATATGGGAGTGTTCGGAGACTGAAGAGCTTTCGCCGGAGATAGCAGAGGCGCTGGAGCTAATAACCAGCGACGGCGGCCTGTCGATGTATGACGTGGAGGTCGGTCGGTCGCGCGTTGAAGTGGAGGTTGTTTGCGAGGAGCTTTCGCTAGAGATCAAAGACAGGCGGAGGGAAAGACGGCGGCACGGTGGTCGGAGATCACAGGACGGATCCGAGTTTGGGGGAAGAATAGTGTAGTTGAGAGGTGTGTGCTGATGTTTGTCGGGTGGGGGTGAGGGTGAGGGTGAGGGGTAGAAACTAAGCTTATCTTCTTCATAATTTTAGAATTTTTTATGATATTGGGCTTTTGTGTTGGACCAACAATAGGCCCAATTACTTGAGCTAAGGACGCACCTAACACAAACTAAGAGATTTCAATCCAAAATCTTATTACATTGAAGCTTTTCTATCTTCTCAACAATTGGTTCTAGGATTTACATCCTGCTTCATTAGTAATTTCTTCCAACAACATGATACTTATAATTGCTAATCATTTTTAATATAAAATGTGATACGTAAAATTAATTCAAATAAAACAAGTCAATATAAGTAAAAATATAAGATTTGTTTTTTGAGAAAAGATTTTTCTTTCTTGAGTCCAAAACGTGAGTCCAAAACTATCTCCTTTGAATATGAGATGAGTAACATTTGTTGAAGTTAAAAGACAAAGTTTTTGGATCTAAAACCGCTAAATCCAAACAAGTGAAGAATTTACTAATGCCTTGTTTGATATGACAATACCGATTTGGGATATCGTTTGATAATAGTGGTCGAAACTAGTGTTTTTAACGTTGATGAAACTAGTGTTTTTCTAAAAATTTAAATGCTAGTGTTTTAGCCTTACAAAACACGTTCTAAGTGATGATCCGAAAGTTGGTGACATTGGAAAACATGAAGAATATACACATTAAGATTCTAAATGTAGTTTAGTTATTCTTATGTTTGGGGACATGAACAATGTGACATTTCAAAATGCTAAACATTGACAATGTGACATTTAAAATCCAAAAATCCTAAACCCACTGTTTGATTCCTGTTCACATTCAAATGTGAATGCAATGAAATATTGTTATACTTTTCGATTTACATATTTATCTAACGACAAATATTAGAAGATAAAAGTCAATGTAGGCTTTTTAATTGTTCAATTAAAAGAATTAAACAGTGTTAGTTACGGGCGTGTACGAAAATACTGATATTTAAATAATTTTGTTTTGTCAATGTGTATTATATTGTGTGCCAAAAACTGATAAACTATTAATTGAGTTGGTTAGTTAAGTTTTTTATATAGGGAGTGCCACGTGTATTTATCGACAAGGGAGATAAGCTTCTTCTTGATACGCTCTAACAAATTGGCATTCTCAATTTAATTTTCTCTCAAATTTTTTCTTCTTCTCTCGAATCTTGACATTGTCGTCCTCCATTGATGACCTTGAAGACTCATTGAGTTATCTGCTATGCTTTTCTCACGTTTTCCGCTTCGATATCTGATCACTGCTTCTTGATCGGTCATCTCGCTTCTCTGCATCCATCAACCTTCTTTTCCTTCCTCTTTTCCACGGATTTCTTTCCTCATATTTCGTAACCTATCTTCTCGCCATAGATGGAACTCCAGCGGAAATAGAACGGCTGAACTACCTAGTTGAAGAATTGCTCGAAAACATCTTCTGGATTCTTTCAATCTGCTTCGTCAACAATTTCGTTCAACCTGGGACGATCATTATCTCTCAAGTCTTCGACGAAAGTTCTTTGGCGAATGGTGAAGATATGTGAAAGTTTTGCTTTCTGCAAAAAAAACAAATGGGGCTTTCTGATTTGAGAGTGTTGCAACGATCTGGTTGCCGCCTGGATCCTCAACGCTCTCGGTCCGAAAATTCGTAGTATCTCGATCTACTATTAGACAACGCGGGAAATATGAGATGAACTCCACGCAAGATTTGGTCAATCTAGCAGTAGTCAGCAATTGTTCGTTCCGAAAGAATTGAGTGCCCTGACACAAGGTAATCAATCCATATCTACCAATTTCACTAAAATCAGAGCATTATAGGATGAAACACAAGCCTACCCTTGGAGATCATCTATCGTTGTTCACCAAGCAATCGATCTATTTGTTGGAAATCTTTGACACCTTCGGCAAGAGTTTTGGAGCCCCTCGACTCATCTTAAGCCACGATCCTCACATTTAGGCGAAGCCATTCACGTGGATTCGTATCATAATGCAGTGAGATTTGAACCCAATTCATTTGTTTTTGGCCCACATAACCGAACTTTCATTTTTCCCGCAACCTTTAAGTTTCATGTCCTATCCTCACCAACATTGCAGAATGATACAGAGTCTACTTCTTTCAAAAGCAGCCAGCTTAAACCCACGTTGGATGGAAGCTATGTCACAAGAATTTGGGGCTTTTGAGCTCAAACACAAATGGGTCCTCCAAGAAAGAGGCCAATTGGGTGCAAGTGGGTTTTCAAAGTCAAACGAAAGGTCGATGGATCTGTTGAGCAATTCAAGGCATGCGTGGTTGTTCAAGGATTTACACAAAGAGAGGGTGTAGATTACACCGAAACATTCTCGTTTGCTGTCAAAATTATCATTGTGAGAAGTCTTGCGAGTCTTCCAGCTAAGAGGAAATGACAAGTGTTCGAGCTTGACGTGAATAATGTGTTTCTCCACGGGGAATTTCATGAGGAAAGTTGACATGAAGCCCCCTCCTGGTATGCATACACCTGACTCTATACAAGTTTGTCGCCTTTGCAAGTCTTTGTACGAACTCAAGCATGCATTGGTATGATCATCTTGGTACTGCGTTTCGATCTAAAGGGTATGTGCATTCATTAAATGATTACTCCTTGTTCTCCGTCCTCTGTGATTTTTCCCGATGGTCTACGTGGATGATATTTTGATAACTGGTGATGACATGGAAGAAATTGTGAGCATCAAGTCTTTTCTCAGTGTTGAATTCCGCATCAAAGATCTGAGGCTACTCAACTTCTTCTTAGGAGAATTGAATTTTTTCCCATCCACAAGGAGTGATCTTAACACAACACAAATTCATTTATGAGTTGCTCGATGAATTCGACTGCATAAATTTGAAACCATTGCTTACACCTATTTCAAATCCTTAACTTGTTGGGAAATTGAATTTCGTGGTGCACACTCGGCTAGGTATTCCATGAGCTTAGGGTCACTGACATTCATTCCATTGCTCTAAGGTCGCTTGAGAGCATGGGATAACATGACAATTATCCACATCGATTGCAATCTAGTTTAACATGAACGAACAAAGCATGTGGATCTGGATTGTCATTATGTTAGGGAAAACTTCTGAAAGGTTTGATCTATGTTTAACCATGTGCCTACTCGTCTCCAGCTTGTTGACATCCTAACTAAATCGCTCACTAGGAGTCACTCACATCCAACACCATAAGGTCCTTGGCAAATTGGGTGTAGCTTTGCCTACGTGTCGTGTCGTGCCATCCAATTTGAGGGGGTTGATAAACTATTAGTTGAGTTGGTTAGTTAAGTTCGTTAGATAGAGATTTCCACGTGTATTTATCAAGAGGGGAGTGTTGTGTTTGATATTTTCAATTTGTTGTTCTTGTTATTGTAACATATTCTTGTTCTCAATTCAAGCGATTCATTCTTCTCTCACTTTCTTTTCTTCACTCAAACCTTGACAACAAAATCTCATCATTAATGTACATCATATTTGGAAAATCTTAATCTTATCTTAATATACTATAAAATTAGGGGTTTCTCCAATTAATTACACTGCATTTAATGTTTTTTTTCTTCTAATTTATGTATTTTTTTATTTTCCCATTTCTTTCCTACGTTTACGAATATGTCACTCAAATGAAGATTTTGACCCATCAACATATGTATATAGTTGATCTGTATAAAACTTATCATCATCTTCTACTCTTTGGTTCCGCAAGGTGTGAAGTTTTATAAGCCGTAAAACTCGCGCGTAGCGCGGGTCCAAAAAGTCTAGTTAAATCATATAATGAAAATACAACAGATTAATTAAAAAGATGTTTTGATTCCTTGTATTTCCTATTTGCATGGTCTTTTTTATCACGGGCATATCAAGAACTTCATTATCCTACTCTTAACCAACCATTTTTTTCAAAAGTAACTTTCAAAGAACGTTCCCTTCCACGATTTTGGTTGGCCTACAATACCCAAGAAGGCTAACGTACGTTTTATTGTATGTCCTAATAAAACTTAACATGTCATAAGAAAATGAATCGGGGTTTGTCAATATTTGATCTATTTTGTGGAGAGACACTTTTATTAAAGTTACCAAGGACTATGTCAAAGGCAAAGCCTTTTCAAAGATCTCTATCTTTGCTCTGGCCCAAAACATTAGACACAACTTTTACACGCAAATTACAAACTGAGAAAAACCCATACCCAATTTTTTATAACTGGCACCCGCCTTAGGCGCATCCCGCATGCGTCCAAAACATTTTTTAAAAAACCCGGTTCGGTTTTGGGCGCACCCAGGATGCGCCCAACTTAAACTGGATTTTTTTAAATTTTGACGGCAAAAAAAATAAAAATAAAATTTGGGCGCATCCAGGGTGCGCCCAAGAATGACCCGGTTTTAAAAAAAAAAATTGGACGCATCCGGGATGCGCCCAAAGAGGGTGCCAGTTATAAAAAACCGGATGCGGGATTAAACGGTCATTACAAAAGACAATTTGTGTGAGTCAATTTCACCAAAAATGTAACTTTTTACTCGTATCGGATGGTATTCAATTCTCAAATAACTTATTCCAAATCTTTCATCAAATGGTCAAACTTTTATTCTCCTTACTATTCTCATCCTAGTAGCTCTCCTAGTAACTCTCCTACACGGCTACACCTCTTCCACATGGCACTGAATGCAAATTTGGTGATCTAAATGAATTTTTTCCACCTCTTTGGTTTAGTGAAAGAACAATTTTCTTGAATTTCAAAAACAGTTTCAGTCGTTACCCACCCCCAATCCACCATTTCAAGAAAATATTCTGGATTGTCAATCCCAATTGTCAGCCAAGAAGTAAGCCCATGTCAAGCTAACCATTTGATGTTGATCTAGATTGCCATAAAACACGACGGAGCTCTAGTTGGATCGCTGAAAGGCGGTCACTTGGATCAAATTCCTTAGATCCAAGAGAGAGCCTCAAATTGGAAGATCTTGATTTCATCATCTAGATCAAGAGCAAGGAAAAATGACAATGCAAGTTACAAGCTTATCAATCAATGGCAAAGAATTGACAACCTACAACAACATGAGCCGAGTGAATCACACGAGACGAATCTCCATTAAAATCCTTCATTCCATCTTGTTGGTTTCGGTTCTTAGTCTCGGTGTGTTTATATTGAGCATGAACATGATCAAATACTTCGGATTTCGGAACATGGTCAAGACATTTTCCGGGTTGGAGCCTTGTTTTGAAGAGAGGAGTAGCTTAGATGATTGGATAATGCCTCCATCAAGGCTAAGGCATACCATGAATGACACAGAGCTTCTTTGGAGGGCGTCTTTCGTCCCAAGGATCAAGATTCATCCTTATAAGCGAGTTCGAAAGGTGGCGTTTATGTTCCTAACAAGGGGTCCTCTGCCCCTTGCAGCTTTGTGGGAAAGGTTCTTTGCAGGCAATGAAGATCATTTCTCCATTTATATTCACTCACTACCGGATTATCGTGCCAACTTCTCGAGAACATCAGCCTTCTTTGATAGCGAAGTCCCTAGCCAGGTTAGTTCATCATTACTAATTACAATGATCTATTTATTGAGATTATGTTTCAATTGATCAATTTCTAGATGTATTACAGATGGTAGAATGGGGACAAATGAGCATGTGTGATGCAGAGCGAAGGCTACTCGCAAACGCGCTCCTAGACATGTCGAACGAGTGGTTTGTCCTCCTCTCAGAGGCTTGCATTCCTCTACACAACTTCACAATCACGTACCGGTACCTAGCCAGGTCCCACCACAGCTTCATGGGCTCATACGACGAGCGCGGGCCCTTTGGGAGAGGGCGATACAACTCCAACATGGAGCCAGAAGTGACCTTATCACAATGGAGAAAGGGCTCCCAATGGTTCGAAGTGAACCGAGAACTCGCAATCAAGATAGTGGAAGACACAACTTACCATCCAAAGTTCAAGAAGTTTTGCCAACCAGCATGCTATGTGGATGAGCACTACTTTCCTACAATGCTAACAATCGAGGCTTCAGGTTCGTTAGCCAACCGGAGCCTAACGTACACGGATTGGTCAAGGGGCGGCCCCCATCCTGCCACGTTTGGAAGGGCTGATGTCTCAGAGGGCTTGCTTAGGAAGATCATGGAAACTCATATTTGCATGTTTAACAACCACAGAGTGAACTTGTGTTATCTTTTTGCAAGGAAGTTTGCACCAAGTGCATTGGAGCCTCTCTTAGAGTTGGCTCCTAAGGTGTTTGGCTATGGATAGGTTGTTAAATGACTCTGTGTTACATCATCAGATGCCTCCAGGCTGAAGTCTCAAAGAGTTGGAACAAATTCAGTATACACATCAAAGAAAAATGGCATGATTCCATCAAATTGTATATTAGTGGTGATGAATATGTGAATTTACTTTCTGTAAGCTGGATAAACTCTAATCTCTCTACAAAGTTCGCTTTTATGTCAAATTATTGCAGTATCGTATAAGGGAACATATGGAACATCCAACAATATGGCAAGTTTTATTGGTGTTTGAAAACCTCATATACATAAGATACAACAGTATACATACATATAGACTTATGAAATATCACCTTATAAACTATAGTGTGATCAATAGGTGAGGATAAAATGAGCCTACGAAAATCGATCGCCATGATCGAAGCAGATCCACATCTCATGCGGTGCAGTTGGACTGTAACTAACTACCAATATCCTGTTCTTGCTATGGTTCAATCTCTGATTCCAAAAAATCCAGAGACACACCAAATCCAGTGAAGACATGGAAGGTAACGTAACGCCAGTCCCACCGAGTCACAGTAAATCGGAAAAACAAGAAGCTGTAAAATTAACGGAGATGGATCGACTTGATTGATCGATTACTGCCTTCCGCCTCTTTTGGCCGGATAGGACGAAGAGGATGAGGAAGATCCGAAGATCTGGTCAATCAGGATAACCAACCCCATGGCGGTGGAGGTTTCCATGTAAGGACGGAAGGTGATGAGCCTGAAGACGTCGAAGCCGAGCGCGACACCGCCTACCGCCTCTTTTGGCCTGATTTCCGCAACGCATCGTTTCGAGCTGTCGTACATGGAAACGCAGCGCTGAGCGTATGAGCCTTCGATTTCGTAGACGACGTTCTTCCTCGGCGAAGAAGGAGAGTAGAATTTGGTTGGTGAAGAGGTGGGAGAAGACGACGTCGTTGCGGCGCTTCCTAAGCTGACTTGTCCTAGCGTCTTCGAGTTCCTGAAATTCACGTTCCGCCGAAACGAATATCGTGGATCTACTGTCTTCTCCCCGTCGTACACCATCCAGCTGTCTCCTAAACTCAATCTCTGCACATTTACAATATTCCAGTTTCAAATTTCAAATTCAAAATCAATTAGGTGTTTTGGAGATCTACCTTTCGGCGAACGGTGAGGAGAGGCTTGCCGCCTGCGTCCATGAGCACGATCTCGCCTCTGTTACCGGCGACGTAGTTATCGACACGGTAGACGAGATTTCCTCTACTGTCGTAGACGGTGAATCCGTAGCAGTTCATGAGCAGCGACTTCTTCCAGACGGTCAGAACAACAGGATCGCAGGCTCCGATTCCGGCGATGATGCCGTTTGTTGATTTACCGGCAGCCATAAAAGCCGCATCGGGGAACACCTTTGTCATATTCGTGAATGGTACTGTAAGATGAACGATATGTCAAGATCAAGTGAGGGAATGATGAATTGATTTTGGGATGAGAAGAAGAGCAAGCAAGTTGTGTTGTATTTATATACAGAAAAGAAGAGAGGTTGAAATTTGAGTTGACGTCAGCTGGAGATGCATTTCTGCAGTAGAAAGGAAAGTGGCGGGAGAAGGCAACGCGGGTCCGGGCTACCACTATCGCGTACCAAGTTTGTGGGTTGATTCCTTTCCGTTTTTTCTTGTTGGTTTGCTTCTTTTCATTCATCTACACCTTTTGCTACACATTAATTAATCTTAAACCTTAATGGAACTAAAAGTTTAGAATCATGCTATCTTTTATTAATTTTGATCTAAAATGAATTGATAAATATAAAATGTAATTTATTATTATTATTTTAAATTTTAAAGTCAATACAAATAGATAAAATTACATTTTATATATACAGTACACTTGGTTATCCGACATGACTTGTTATTCGAATTAAATGGATCCGTTCGAAATGATTGAATCAGACTCTTTATATTTAAATTAATATTAACTAGATACGGGCCTCGCGCTCCGCGCGAGAAAATTACGGATTTTCGTATGTGATTTAATATAGTTATACATTATTTGTTAATATGTTGTTGTTGTTATCAAATTTATTAATATTTGTAAATATAAGTATTTTTTATTTCCTTATATTTATGTTTGAAGTAGTTTTAAAACATAATATTAGAATAAGTTTGCATTGTCATAAGAGAAGCTCACACATTAATTTAATTTGTGACTTAATCAAGTAGACTATAAATAAATATAACATAGGGATATAAGAAAGATATTTAAATACATGCCCAAAAGTCTAATAAGAGGTGATTAAGAAATGAGTAATGCATTAAATTGGTACCAATTTCATTCAATTTTGACAATGGACAGCCAACTTTTATATAGATAAGATGTTCACTAGTTAGCATGACACGCTATGACCACGGCGAATATATCTTAAGAGGGAGGCTCCGGTAAAACGACTTTTATAGTAAAACAGTGAAACAACTTCTATGCAGAACTCGCTAAGGCATATGCATTATACTATAAACACTACTAGAAGAAAAAAAAAGTTTAGCGACTTGTATTCGTCACAATTACCAACACTAATATACTGCATATGCCTTAGAGACTTCTGCATATCATTTTATATGCACTATATTAGTGACAATATGCATAACTTCATAAAGCATACACAATATACTATAAACGATAAGCAGAACTGGCTAATGCATAAGCACTATACTATAGACGATATGCAGAATTCGATAAGACATATACACTATATTGTAAGAGATATGCAAAACTCGCTAAGACATATTCACTATAGACGATAAAATGTGATTTCACATGAGCCTAAATCTATATGTTAATCACCTTCTTCTATATGACATCTAGTGTCTTCCTACGGTCCAAATAAAATATTACACAAACATATATGTCATCTACTATTTCTATTAATAAGGTTGTCCTTTGATATTCTTATAGGGTGTAGTAGAGTGTGTACGGAACCACAAAAACAAACCATTGGTTTCACTTGATATTGATAACAAAATCTGGATCGACAATATATACACCGTAGACTATAAGAATCGGATTCAAAACCCCTTTTATTTGCTTCAACGGACAATCCGTGTTCGAACAAAGTTCGTTGTCATCAAACTCACCTTGTGTTTTAACGATTCCCCATCTTTTGAACCAAACAGATATTAATAAAAAAAACACGAATGTGGAGGAATTCGATTCTTTACATGTTACATGTTAAATGTTTTGCATAACATATACTCCCTCCGTCCCATTTTGTTAGTCTCATTTTCCATTTCGGGCGTTCCGAAATGTTAGTCCCATTTTTATTTTTGGACATAAATTTCTTCCTATTATACCCTTACTCATATTATTTTATTCATATTCTAACACTACTTTATCAATCAAATCAACCATCTACATCATCTTCTCCAAGTACATTTTCATCATTACTATCATCAACTACCTTCAAACCCATTAAATTTCTTGAAGTTTTCACCTAATCTACATCTAAACTTAACATAAAAAATTCTTAAACAACCCAGATATTTTTTAAACCCAGATTAACGCTCTTAATCATGTTTTCCTAATTAAACCCGATTAACCCTTACCTACC
This sequence comes from Oxyria digyna, assembly GCA_029168935.1. NCBI lineage: Eukaryota > Viridiplantae > Streptophyta > Magnoliopsida > Caryophyllales > Polygonaceae > Oxyria > Oxyria digyna. The sequence continues at coordinate 9,347,320 of JAPVLV010000010.1, read as the reverse complement.
CAGCCCAAAACCAGAGCCCAACCCAACATCTACCCTATATATGCCTAAACCCTAAAAAAAGCTCTCACTCTCCCCATCTGATTCACTAATCTCGCCGCTCTCATCCTCTTTCTCTCAAATCCTAAACCTAATCTCGCCGACTCCCTCTCCTCCTCTTTCTCTCCTCCGGTGATGTCGAGTGATACTCGTCCCTCCCAGTCCTTCACTCAAAGCATTTCTCCTCCTTCGTATGAGAGGAATTTCAAACTCCCATCGGAAGAGGAGCCATCGTCTACCCCCAGTTTAATTTTGTGCTGAGTTGTTGAGAATTCTGCTGAGTTGTTGAGAACTCTGTTGAGTTCATGAGAACTCTATTGAGTAACTCTCTGTTGAGTTGATCAATTGATCTGTTGAGTTGAGTTGAGTAACTCTCTGTTGAGTTGCTCAGTTGCTCTGTTGAGTTGAGTATCTGTTGAGTTGAGTTGAGTAACTCTTTGTTGAGTTGCTCAGTTGATTTGTAGAGTTGTTTGGGTTATGTCATGATATTTGTCTGTCAAGGATGAAGTCTGTTTTTACATTCTTGATATGTGAGTGCATTTGATTGACTTAAAATTGCCATAGGAACACAACTAATTAAGTCTGATTGATGCCTATCCGGAACGTTTAGGTTAGTGTTTAGGGGCTTGTGTCAATGAGGGAATGGGGACATCTGTGATATCTATGATGATTATTTTAAGGCACAAGCTGAGATGCAAGCCCTTATTTATCACTGACTTAAGATTGCCATAGGAACACAGATTTTAATATTTGTTGATTGATCCTATCTAGAATGTTTAAGTTATGAACTTGCATGTCTATCAGTGATGGGATGGGGACACCTGAGACAATTTATAGACAAAATATGATAACCAAAACACAAAATATTCAGTGTGCTCTTAATAGGCTTACAAAATATGTTTAGTTTACAATCTTATATCATTAGTTAAGATTGTAACTTAAACAAGTGTGTCCTAATTAGTTGTCCCCTGTGTTGTTGTCCCCTGAGTTGCATTTTCTTGATCTTCTGTCCCCTGAGTTGCATTTTCTTGATCTTCTGTCCCTTGAGTTGCATTTTCTTGATCTTCTGTCCCTTGAGTTACATTTCCTTGAGTTGCTGTCCCTTCATTTGTTGGAGTTGCATGAGTTAATCTCCAAGCTTCTAAAACTGTATGCCTTGGTGCTTTGATTTCTCTTGGTAGAACTCCCACCTCAGCTAACTTCTTTTTGTTGACATGTGGAATGTAATAATCATTACCTCCCTTACACTGTAAAATCTCATTCATCACATACTGTAAAGTCATCCACACACTACCTAGAGTGTGTGGATCCAACTCATAAAATGCTTCATTGACTGCATTCAGCATTTCATCTGTATTTTTTGGCATCTTTTTGTGCATAAGTGACTGAATGCTCCTAAAGAAGCCTAGGTCCAAAATGTTAAGGTCTGGACTGTTGGCTGGTTGGTGTATTAAAATAAAAGTGAACCCTTCTTGCTGTTATACCTGTTGTCATTCTGTGTCTTGTTGAGTGATGTGAGGTCTGGCATTATCTTGTTGCATGAATATGGTTTTGTGACCTTCATCTTGTGGCCATTTTGACATTATTGCTGGAACAATGTCATTAATCAACATGTTTCTTGTGACAGTCTTGTTGACTGACTGTATGAGCTTTGTGATAAGTGTCCCCTTGCCTCTGTTTTTTGAATGCCTCTTTGCTGGCTCCTTATAAGTAAATGGAAAGATGCCAATCTTTCCATCAAATGTGCATTCCCCTTGATCATTGAATCTTGGTCTTGCTACTGCTGCTGTGAACATAACCTTAGGGATGAATTTGCTTGAGCTTGCACTTCTGTATTTTCCTCTTTCATTCTTGCCCAAGTAGTACCTTTGTGCCTTCCTTGACTGAAAAAACCACTTCTCATCTATGTGAACAAAGTCAAACATAGGATAGTATGTTGTCTTTTGATGTGCTGTGTCCCCTATTAGGAGCTTCAATACCCACTGCATTCTGGTCACCTTATGGTATTCACTTAGACCTGGCTTTAGTGCATTTGAATGTGGCCTCATAATCCCCTTTTTAACCAATCTGTGACATGTGGACTTAGAAAGTTCAAGCTTGCTTGCCAAATCTCTAATGCATGTTCTGTCACCCATATTCAGTGCTTCAATATCTTATTGCTCTACTTGAATTCTTTTCCTACCACAGTTATGGTATTTTGTACTCACATTGTATTTGCCATGGTTCAGTAGTTCCCTTCGTGCTTCTTTCCATATCCTTCCAATTGTTCTCCTTGACAGATTAAATTGTTGTGCAGTTGCATTGATGGTGCCATATGGAAGCTTTCCCGCCGCTGATTTCTGAAGCATAGCATTCAAGATCTCCATTTTTCTCTCTGTGCTGAGCTTAGTGGGCAATGCCTGGGGATGCAAATTGTTCTCTGTTGGAGGCTCTGTTTCTGGTTGATGATGATGGCTTGACTCGAAGTTCAGATCAAAAGGTATGTTACCTTCTATGTCCCCAAATGGCTCCTCTGACTGGGTGTCATTTTCTCCCATTTCTGCATCACTGAAGCCCTCATCATCCAGGAATGACACCTCATTTAAGTCGAAAGCTGAAGGCATGTCCACTGAGCAGTGATGCTCTGTTATTCTCTCTGTAATTCTCTTTTTTTTCCCAAGTTCTAATGCTCTGTTTTGAGTTGTAATGGTGAGTTTAAGTGACAGTGAACAGGGTTTCATGCTGTATTTTATCAGGGGTAGTTTTGGAAATAATTTGGCAAATATATTGGTGATCCGTGTGCTCTTAATGAAGCAATCTGATTGGTTGCTCAAATTTGTAAACTCTTCTCTTATTGGCTAATGCATTAATTTATTATTTCACTTTCATCATTTCCAATGTTAAGTTGTCATTTTTCCTTACCTTAATCCAAGAGATTTTTTGACAGACTAACATAGTGGGACAAAGGGAGTAAAACCTACCGTGGAATGGAGAATCTGTAAAAAAGAATATGGAATTCATTAGCCAGCTTGTCTTCGAGCTGTCTAGTTATATGTGTGTTATTCGTGGTATACTTTTGCATGAAAGTTAAACATGCATGTAGCTATCAACTATAGTGTAAAACAACGTATGGAAAACTATATACGTCCATTCATATAGCACTTGTTAGAGAGCTTGTGGATGCGGATTAGTTGACAATCTTAAATCTATTTTATTAGATAATTTAATTATATTTGAAGTTGCCTAATTAAGTTCAAGTAACCTTGTTGATTATTTGAAGTTATTTATCTGTTTTTCCAGTAGTGTTGAGTTGAGTTGTTGACATGACCATCTAAATTGCTCTACTAGTGGTTATAGTGTTTATAAAGAATATTATCAAGTATGATTCGTATATTGGATGTATTGCCATAAATAATACGGGAAAAACTATCGAAATTTTTCATAAAAAGGTAAACTCAACTTCCCCTCTTATGACAGAAGCTTTAGGGGCATTATACGCAGTCCAATTGGCCTTAAAGATGAATTGTAAAAATATCATTTTAAAAGGGGACAATCTCACGGTAATAAATTTTATTAAAAACATTTGGAAAATATATTGGGAGATCCATAGTATTATATTAGATGGTCAACATATCTTAAATTTTTTGAAAATGTACAAGTATTTCATTGTTTTCGTGAAGCAAACAAAGCAGCTGATTTTTTAACGAATGCAGATATTAACACGCATTTTCTAAAAACAATATTATCCTGTAATCAGGATGCAGTAGTATATGATTATTATATCAGAACAATGACACCTATTTTCTTACAGTCGAGTTTGCTCGGGGCTTACTCTGACTTTTTCAGGATCAGCCGTCAGGAGTTGTTACCTATTCTTAGGTAAGACTCCGGTTATAACCTTTAACAAAAAAAAGAAAAAAGAAAGAAAGCCAAGTCTTGTTACTAAATATCTTTTACTACTTAAATATCACTCCCATCATAGTGAATAGTAAATTAACGTTTATTTAACGTTTACCTTTTCCGTCATCTTTCCATCCATTAGTCTGAATAACTCGTTATCTTTGGCCCAGCCCTTTAACTTATTAGTCCAAACATTACTTCTTTTGTCTTTCTATTTGCGTAAACCCTAGAATTCAGCCACCCTTCTCTTCCATTGTTCAACTCTTGCTTTTGCAGTCTCTGCAATTCCTCCATGGGACTCCGACAGAGTTCTGACGGTGTCAAAAGAGGAAGTTCATCACCGGCTTCCTTCAACACCATTAACACCCACTATCATCCTCCTCTCTTGCTCACTCTCATCTCCTTCTTCCCATTGAAAAAACTAGGGTTTTTTCTTCCCCCATTCTCCCTCCCAAATGCTTTCGGATCTGGCCACCGAGGTCGTAATCCCGGCCTACAGTTGTCCGCTTCAACTGCTTGGAGCAACCAGCCCCCTTCAACATCTCTCATAGCTCTCGTCCAATGGCCCCTCGTCGTCAAGGTCAAGCTCTTGCCCGAGAGAAATTAGTGTTGCAGTCCCGATCTGTTGAACGAAGCCGCTAATCATCAGATCACTTTCTATGTTGTATGTTCTTCTTTGTAACTGATGAGGCTAAAGTCGTAGTGCCAAATCAAAGAAAACCCTAAACACTAACTAGAGTATAGCAAGTAAGTAGAGGTCGAACCCAAGGGAATCAAAACACCAAATCAATGCAGTCAAGTGAAATATCAACTAGTAACAAGTAACCAAAGGGGGGGTTTTGATTGCAAGAACACACAAGTAACCAGTAACAAGCAGAGGCAGTTTGGGTGAGAATATTATGCGAAGGGGTTTCACCTAGCAAGTATCCACACAACAGTCAATCAAGTTGAGCATAGATTTATCTCAAGTTCTATTCAATCCTAGGGAATGTTCCTATTTCAATCTTTAATATATCAGCAGGCCAACCGGTCCTGATAATACTTACTATTCAACAATCAGGGAAACCTCTCAAGATTAGATGAAATAGCAGCAAAGGGCACAAGAATCATAAGGATGCATGCAATAACTTACAACCGTCAAGTATTAACATGCAATCATTTCTCTTTCATAAAAGCAATCAACTACCAGATCATGCAGATATGAATGCTACAATGACAAGGAATTCCACCGTATATTCCTAGTCTAGCAATAGAAAACTATCAATCAAGCTAGCAAAACCAATAGAAATCAATAGATGAAGAACAAGAGAATTAATACAAACCCATAGGAAAAGAACAAGAGTTTAGAAATCTCACAACTTAATAACTGAAGGTTTCAACCGCTAAGTAAAACAATGGAGATTAGTTCCTGCTCATGGTTGTAGAACTAAATTGTCTGATGGAAAAGATGATGAAAATATAGAAAGAACTAGGGTTCTTAAATAGAGACTAACCCTAAAAATATATGGTAAAAGATATATCCTAAATGAAATAATAAAATAAGGAAAAAGAAATAAAACAAACAAAGGAAAATAAGGAAAGTCAGGAATGTCTTCGGCCTTGTTGTGGCGATCGCCATAGATGACTGGCGATCACGGTCTTCATGTAAAGCTCTGTCGTGGTCTCTGTCGCCCTATGGCGATCGCCGTAGAGTCATGGCGATCGCCATGCTCTCTCGAACTCATGTAACGCTTCTGTTGTAGAATGGCGATCGCCATAGTGATGGTGGCGATCGCCGGTGCTCCGCAGAATGTCTTCAAGTCTCCATGTCTTCAGTCTTTGATCCTCTTCTTCTTCGGTTCTGCTCTTCATTTCTTTACTTCTTAATAAATATCTCAGAACATAATAATGACTCGAAACACATATGATAATACTCCTAAACTGATGTAATAATCCCTAGTTACGCTATACAAAGTGCAGCGTATCAGTAACCCCAATTCCTTTCCATACGCCGCTAGAGTTATCGATCGCTTGGTAGGCCAACTCAAGGTAATGAAGTTTGATTTCTATTTTTACATTTTAACGCTTGGATGGATTGGTTTTGATTTTTAAATGTTTTGTTTTGCAATGCAGAAGGCATGAAAGAGAAGGTGAACCTAAGGAAGAACAAACATCAAGATGAGCATACCCTCGTTAGATCCCCATATGTCTTCCTAAACTTTCCATGCTGAAATGTGTAGCACACTGAGCCGAATGAATCGGCAAAAACAGGGTTCCTTTTCTTAGTTGCTAGCAGCAAAGTTTTGTTACCCCATAATCAAGCCCCACACGTTCCACCTGTCATACATTATTAATGATATTGCAGGTTGTTCAACTTCTTCAGCAATTTTCAGCTTTTCATTTACTTTTTCTGGATTGGAGTTAACATCTTCCAATTTCTTTCAGGTGTAGCATCAGCTTTAAACACATCATCTACATCGACCTCATAGCCACGAGCAACAAGCTATGAACCCTGTCCACCAAGCATGTCTACAATATGCTTTCCAGGCTGCACAACAGAAGGCAACTTTGGTCATGTAATCACAATAGTAAACAAAATTGGAAATGGATTTTGACTAGGCTCAACCTGCAAATTTGTATTGATTGAGGATATGGAGGCAAAAAAATGCAAAGTCAAGTATCACATACTGCAAAGGTATACATTTTGTCTGTTTTTAAGTTTTTATCTTTCTTAATTATTTAATTATCTCAGTGTGGGAGGTAGACTTCGTTTTTCATTTTTTTTTTTTTATTTAATTTTCTTTTCAGCTTGATTATGAATCGAAGAAGTTGTTAATGATGAATAATAATAGATTTTTCTTTTTGTATCAAATAGGAATTTTGGTGGTATTTGATCAAGTTTATCAAAACTTGATCACAGTGTTGTCCAATTTATGAGTTAAATGACTTAGATCACTTGTAAAATTGCTAAATTGATTTTCTTTGTCTGTGTCGGATTGGCGGGTTACACACCTTTCTCTCTTTGTGTTACTAATCCAGTGCCTTTGATTTATGCATTTATTGCTAAATTAAATCAATTTTGTGAATTGATGAGCTAAATCACTTGGTTTGATTTGTTGATTTTTTAAAATAGGGATTCAGTGAATCTATTTCATTCGGTCGTTTGGGGGCTTTTGTTTGCTAATATTTAATAAGAGGAGAGAGCATGTATATGGACGAAATGGTTGTGCCAACTAATGTGCTTGCTGCCACTGTTTCCGATTTGTCAAGATGAGCATGGAATTCACAACTTTTAGGCTCTGGTACTTGTAGTGGAAGTCTCAAGGTAATCAATTTTTTTCATTATAAATCAGTTTTGGAAATTCTGAAAAAACTGAAGTTCGATCTTTTAAATATGGTTTGTTAGTGGATGATCTACTTCTTTTTTTTTATTTATGTTCTACTGCCACACACCATTTAGATTTAGAATTCTTGTTTAATGAAAACTTGGAAGGTGCGGTCAGTTTGTTGCTATCCACTCCTCCATAGTGTTCATACGTCTTTGTAAATGCCCTCTGTAAAGTTGCTCTGGCTTCTGCTGTGAATATCAATATCTCCCCATGAACAAAATAAAGATATTTACCATAAATATCATTGTCTTCATACTTCTGTAATACTTCATAATGATCAGGTTGTTGCAAACAATGTGGTTAGGATCACTTATTTCCAACTATTAGGTTTTAAAAAACGCTTCCTCAAATAGTGTCCTTTTACTTGATGCAACATGTAAATATTGAAACGTGTGGTTAGTTTTCCAACATGAGTAATGTTTAATTGTTTTGTTTTGGTAGTGTCTTTCAGGTTAAATAGGTTGAAATTGTTCATTGGTTAGTGGGTCTGAGTAATTTACAAGACTTTTCTAGAATATTCGGGAGGTGTCAGTTTGAATAAGTTTTGATATGAACTTGGGCCAGGATTGTTTAAAACTTGCGGTTTAGTTTTTTTTTATCACTTATTTTAAGTTTTGATGTATGGAATTAAGTCAATTCAATTACTTTGAAATAGAAACTCTTCTTTTGTAGATTATAAAATAGATTCCCCCTTTTCTTGTTTATCTGCAGCTTCAAGGTGTTGGGTGCTGACTTGTTTGATCCTCGTCTTCTGGCAATAACAGAAGCACAACATCTGTTATTGCAATATTCACGTTATTCCTTTTTTATAATGTAATTTCTTGCACTACACATGACAATATATGTGTTGCATTTTGGTATATTTTGTGTTTACTTTTGCAAGAAAAATTAAACATAAAACATTTAAGTTATAATATATATACTTCTCTTTCTCTAACACCTTTAAGTATTTTTAATTAGATCAACAAGTTGTAAGTTGTGATTGAATATCAAGAGCCTATGAATCTTACAACCATAGACAAAAGGTAAAGAGTGAATGAAACTAAAAGAAAATAAATCTCGGATGGAGTTGTTTAAAAAAAATATGGCAACACACTAGCTTCTACAACATTAGTGAGCAAAAAAAGTATTGATGTTTTACATATAGCTATTTTCTTGTTACTCTTATGGATATTTACATACATTAGATAAGTTTTAGCTATACAAATCAAATTGAGGATATACATTTTGGTTTATCTAATCTTCAAAGTCACCTAGGTATGCTTCAATTCGTTGTATTTATCGTGAATTTTCGACCATGTTTATCATAAACCTATATAAAAAGGATTGTGTACTTACCGCGTGCGCTTGCGCATGCGCGGCCACCTAGTCATTTTAAAATGTGGCCATGTAAATAGAATGGTTGTTTTTTTACTTGTGAGAGTTTTTTTTTTCCTCATAAGAGGTGGAATTTTTGAGATTTATTAATTGTTAATATTATGTAATTTCCTAAGTTTTTTTTAGGTATTATGTAATCTTGGACTATTACAAGTTTTTTTTAGTTTTGTTCTTGATGTTAGCTTCTGGTCATTGTAGTTCTTAGGATTCGATCCAAATACATACTTCTGATCATCTGACTCCTTGCGTTTTCTCTTTTTGAAACTGCTCGTGCTGGCCAACCCATGGGTTGGTTGCAGATGAATATTTGGTACTCCAGATTCAAAGCTTCTTACCATTGTCTTCTCATGCACTAGATATTCGAGGAGTTCACACAAGGTTACAAGACAAGGCAAGAACGGAAAAAAACACTGAAAAATTCAAGTTCAACACAAATGAAACATAAGAGATGAGAAAGAGAGGAAGATTGGGATTCTGCCTCCAATTGGTTGTAGTAGCTTCAAGGCAGAAGCTACTATGAGAGCTTGAATTCTTTGATCGCCAAAAACCAACTCACAAGGAACTCTGCACCACCAAGGAAGAACGCCTCCAAGATCTCTCTTTCTTTGTCTCTGAAATCTCTCTCTTTTCTCTTATGGAATGTGAGTGTCGTCAATTGATAAGCGGTGTTTTACATACCGCAACTATGGATTATTAGCTAGTTTTGTATAGGATTATGTTATTTGTTTCTATGTAATCTGTATCATGGAGCTGTTCGAGAAAAGATTTACATACGAGATTCCAAGAGATGATACAAGCATTGGAAGCATTGAAGCATAAGGAAGAAGCTGCTGAAGACGAAGACGAAGACGAAGACGAAGACTTGAAGAAATCAGCAGGTTCTGCCTCAGACAACAAAGCCGCACCCGCGGGTCTCAAGCCGCACCCGCGGGTTTCATCCTCAGACAAAGATTCGAGAAAGCTCAAGCCGCACCCGCGGGTATCAAGCCGCACCCGCGGGTCTCACCTTCAGCCAAAGCTTTCGAGAAAGCTCAAGCCGCGCCCGCGGGTCTCAAGCCGCGCCCGCGGGCCTCTGCCATCCAGAGAATCTGAAGAAACCCAAAACCGCGCCCGCGGCTCTCAACCCGCGGGTGCGGTTCCTCGACAGAAGAATCAAATTGATGTATTTGCCATTTGAAGTAATTTGTGTTTAATTCTGTAACTTTCCATACGTTTTTTAGGACCTTAATTCGGCTGTTACATCAGCTGATACTATATAGGTAGTGGATGATCATCCTTGACCTTTTTTTTCTTTTCTTTTTTCTTTTTCATAAACGAAAAGAAGAACCGTCAATTCCTTTAGTAGCAAACGACCATCGTCTTCTCGTCTTGACTTCCTAGAAAATAGAAAACAAAACAATTAAAAGGAAAATGAAATTCAAGGGAAAAAGAAGAATACCCTGGGTTGCCTCCCAAGCAGCGCCTTGGTTAGAGTCGTGGCTCGACTTGGTTTCCCGTCTTCAATTTTCAAAAGTTGGCTCTTCTAGAGCCATTTCATCGAAAGACACTTTGGTGAATCCCTCATGGTAAGGTTTTAACCTTTGACCATTCACCTTGAAGACGTTGTGGTTGTCTTTGTCAAACAACTGGTTCATCTTCTACCCTTCTCCATCTCGAATTTCATTTTCTACCCTTCTCCATATCAAATTTCATTCTCTACCCCCACCCCCACATAAAACTCTCTCACTTCCCACTTCCCTCATACCCTACCTCTCAAAAATCAAAAACCTCCCACCAAACCCTTCTCTCTCCCAACACCAACACACTCCCACCACATCCTCCTCCGCACACGCACCCGCGCCCAAATACAACCGCAACCGCGGCTCAAAAGCTACCACCCGCACCCGCACCCTCACCCTGCCCAGAAGTTCTGTCTCGACGAAACCGCACCCGCGGCTACAAACCCGCACCCGCGGCCTCGCCCTGCCAAGAAATCTCCAGCTCGCAAAAACCGCACCCGCGGCTCCCAACCCGCGCCCGCGGCTTTCGCCTCTGTCGTCTTCAGTAAGTTTTTTTCTGACAACCACCCTCGTCATTGTTGATTTTCTTACGCCTCGGGGAGGGCTTTTTGCTATTGTGCTGCTGCTGCTGCTGCTTGGTATCTTTGTTGTGTGCGGATTTGTGGTAGTATTTGCGTTGTGTATATACTGTGATGGCTGCAGCAGGAACATCTCGAGGCCACAAAAATGATTTGTGGCAACAACAGGTTCAGACCAACTTAGCTTATTTAAAGGCTAAGCAGTGTGTAGCCACGAGATTTTTTCATCCACGTACCCTCGATGATTTGGGTATGACTGCATGCACTGAGGCCATGCTTGAGCACGCACGGCTGCAGGGTTTCTTGTACAGGTCAGCTCCCACTCATGCCGAGGCTACCTATCAGTTTCTGGCAAGCCTCAAGTCCAAGACCGTCTCGGAGACCACCTTCATCTCGGCCATCCAGTTCATTTACAATGGACGGTCCTTTACGGTTCAGGCTGAACAGCTGCGCCACATCTTGGGAATCTCTCAGGTTCCCTCTGCAGATTATGACACTACAGTTGGTGACAGCCCTACACAGGTCTGGTACACATGGACGGGACAAGTTCGGGACACTCATGGTAATGACTATAATGCTAAATTGTCCCATCCATGTCTCCGCCTGACACAGCGGGCCCTCTCTATGGCCTTCTTTGGGCTTTCTGAGGTGAACAAGGTGCCTGCCTACCAGCTGAAGTATTTATATGCTCTTATGCCGGAATGTCAGGTAATTCCGGATTGGCTCTCACTTTTTGTTCACTCCTGTAAGACAGCCCACTCAAAACCAAGGGGGCAGATTGCATGGACGCTCACATTCCACAAGCTCACATTGTAGCTTCAAGGCAGAAGCTACTATGAGAGCTTGAATTCTTTGATCGCAAAAAACCAACTCACAAGGAACTCTGCACCACCAAGGAAGAACGCCTCCAAGATCTCTCTTTCTTTGTCTCTGAAATCTCTCTCTTTTCTCTTATGGAATGTGAGCGTCGTCAATCAACCAAGAGCTAGGGCAAGCTTCAACAATCAGAGAAGCTTACATAGCTAGGGAAAATCAAGCGGTGAAGGCTATATTGCTTAAGTGGACACATTCTACTTAATCAATTACAGAGGCCCAACACACATAGTCCAGCAATTAAGGCCCAAACTCAAGTCACAATTTCAATACCAGATAATGAGCTATCCAACCGGTTACCCGAGGTTCCTCAAATTATCCGGTTCAGAAATAGAAACCCAAGTCTAACCTTGTACACCTATGTTCTACCAAGTTCTTACACTTAAGCCTTGTTATACCTATGTGTGAACTACTTAGGTTGTACATGAACTTAGGATTATAACGTTTACAAATTCCCTCCTAATCCAAAGTTCACTAACCTCACCCAAGTAATATTAATGCATTGTCGAAGTCTTCTCCCCCATTTCATCATTGACCCAATCTCACACCTCAGGTTACATCATCGATGTGAAGTGCATTCCTGCAGAAAACAAACTTGTTAGTAGGAACAATTTTGGTTCCAAAATCAGCAGGATTCACATCACCTTTGATCTTCTTCACATCTATAACCTCTTTTTCAACCAAATCTCGAATAAAATGTAATCTTACATCAATATGTTTGGTCCTTTCATGGTATACATGATCCTTACAAAGAAATAAAACACTTTGGCTATCAGTATTAGGTATAGGTAGATACTCTTTACCTCAATCACTTTCCGAATACCTTTCAACCAAATAGCCTCTTTAGAAGCATATGTAGTTGCCATATACTTAGCTTATGTAGATGACAGAGAAATAATGGATTGTTGTTGGCTTTTCCACGAAATACAGTTCCATGCCCATGTATAGTAAAAGCAATAGTGGACTTCCTGGTGTCCTTATTACTACCATGATCAGAGTCAACATACCCCTACAACTCATTTCTAGAATTAAACTAAGATAAACAAGACCAAGATTATTAGTCTCATTAACATATTTAAGCATATACTTCATGGCTGCCCAATGTCTAGGACAAGGGCCAGACATGTATCTACTCAGCACACTTATAGAGAAAGTCAAGTCAGGTCTAGAGTACACAACATAACATACATCAAAGAACCTACAACTACATCATAAGGAACATCTTCCATAGATTTATGACCAACTTCAGAGACAACATACTCTTTCCTAGACAACTCCAAGTGCTCTCCTAAGGGTATTGGAGCAGACTTAGACCGAAACATAGAAAACTTATCAAGCACCTTTTTCAGATAGTCAGATTGTAAAAGAAACATGATTTTCTATTTTTCGTCTCTAACAATCTCAACACCTAAAATCTTTTGTGCAGGACCAAGATCTTTCATTTCAAGATGTCTCTTTAAATCATATTTCACACCATCAATGACAACCTTAAAGCTACTGATAAGCAATATATCATCAACATACAGAGGATGAGCAGACTTTATGTTTTTAAAGTACAAGCATGTATCATACTGACTTCTATGAATACCCAGAGAAATTATACAAGCATCAAACTTCTTATTCCACTGTCTAGGAGATTGTTTAAGACCATAAATTGATTTATTTAATAAGCACACATGATCAGGTTTATTCTTATCTATGAAACCCTTAGCTTGACTCATATGAATAGTCTCAATCAAATAACCATGTATAAAAGCAGTTTTCACATCCATATGTTCAAGTTCTCATTCAAACACAATAGTCATAGCAAGCAATAATCTCATGATTTTATATTTCACAATTGGGGCAAAAACATCATTATAATCACTTCTTCTTTTTGTGTAAAGCCTTTGGCCACTATCCTAGCCTTAAACATAGGGGGATCATGAAAATAACTATTCTCTTTCAGCTTGAAAATCCAATTACAATAAATGACCCTAGCTTTACCTGGTTTCTTGACTAGAGTCCAAGTGCCATTAGCATGCATAGACTGAGTCTCAACATTTATGGGATTAAGCCATTCATTTGATTGTTTACAATTTATAGTTTGTTTAAAGGTGTCAGGTGTATATGACTTCACAACATAGCAACCATAAATGCAAACTCAACAATTTTATTGTAGCTCTCAAGCAAATTAACATTGTATTTTCTGTTGGGAATCCTAGTCCCGCGTTCTCTATCCCTAACTAACTAGTAGTCAACTAAGTTATTCATAGGAATAGTGTTAGACCCACTAGCATTAGAAGACTCAACTACAATATCAATGTTATTATTTGAGTTTTAAGAGTTACTTACTGCCCCGCCTAATTGGTGAGGGTGCAGAGCAACATGGTTGTCTTGATTTTCCTCTTGAAGTCCTTCATTCTGGGAATTCTCCATTTCCCTTTCTTAAGTTCCAATCTATGAAGACAAGATGTTGTGGGAATGACCAATGTCAAACTCCTCCTCAACTTGTGGTGGGTCATAATTAGCATAGAACTGTGCTTGTGCAATCCAGGGAGAACTTTCTTGGGTACTTGTAGACTCAATAAATGGTGTTAGCTTTGCTTTAAAATGACAATCCTTCTCAGTGAAGGTTACATACCTAGAAGTTATAATCTTATACCCTACAGGTTGAATGACAAGAAATTTATAACCCTTGAATCATGCAGGATAACCTAACATAACACATTTTAGAGCCCTAGGTTGCAGCTTGTGAAACAAGAGCATAAGTAGTGCAACCAAAGGGTCTAAGATGAACTAGGTCAGATTTCCTATTTGTCCACATCTCTTGAGGTGTTTTAAAACATATTCCAGAAGATGGGGACATGTTAATGAGGTAAGCAAATGTGGTAACAGCCTCACCTCACATAACATTTTTTATGCCAGAGCTAATTAACATGCATCTAGCTTTTTCAAGGAGTGTTTTGTTCATCCTCTTTGCAGTACCATTATGCTAAGGGGTACAAGGAACAGTTACGTGCCTTTTAACAACATTAAGTTTACAATACTCATCAAAAGAAGCATTACAAAATTCAAGGTCAATGTCAATTTTTAAACATTTGAGTTTATGATCTGATTATCTACCATAACTTTCCAATCCTTAGAGTTTTCAAAAGCATCACTCTTAGCTTTTAGCAAGTAAATCCAAACCTTTCTGGAGTAGTGATCTATGAGAGATATGAAGTAATTCCTACCTCCCACAGTAGCTACCTGAGCAGGACCCCATAAATCAGAATGAACATATTCAAGGGGTCTAGAAGCAACATAAGAGGATTTACCAAAACTATGAGCAATTTTCTTTCCAAAAACACAATTCTCACTGAATTCAAGTTTAGAGGGTTTCTTGTCAAATATGCCATTTTTAAACAAATGAGTTAGGCCTCGATTTCTATATGACCAAGCCTAGTATGCCAAAACTTAGTGATTTCAAAATTATCACCCTTAATAGCATCAATGGAAACATTAATTTTAGGTGTGGCAATAGCATAGTAAAGCCCACTTTTCTTAATACTTTTGATAAGGGAAATGCTATTTCTAATCATTTCCCTAACTCCATTAGATGTACTAATGTGACAATTTAAATAATCAAAAGCAGACTCAGATAACAAGTTTCTGCTCAGATTAGGCACCCACCTAACATTTTGTAACACTCTAATGACTCCATCATGCATCCTAAGAGGAACTTTCTCTACTCCTATTATAGGAAAAAGAAGTGTGGTCACCTAACATGACCTCACCTCCATCAAAAAAATTCAAAGAGCAAAAATAATTCCTATGAGGTGTAGCATGCATAGTGCACCCATAATCAAGAATCCGTGAATTAGTAGTGTCTTTATCATGTTGTGTTTTCAGGTTTAGGTTTACCACCTTTTCCTTTGTTCTTATACTTTCCTTTATCCATCATCACCTCATTCTTGGAATCAGTTTTAGTCTCAGATTTGGTACCATTTTTCAGCTTAAAGACCTTAAGGGCCTCATTTTTCTGGATTATGGACTCACTTATCTTAGACAAGGTAAGCTCATCCTACCATACTGAATCATGTCTTTTAAGGTGTCAAATTGACTAGGAAAAGAGTAAAGAAACAACACAACTTGGTGAGTTTCTTTTATCTCATCATCACATCTTTTAAGGTATTGTGTCATTTTCCGAAATGCATCAAAGTTTTCTTGCACAATCATAGACACATCCATCTTAAAAGTAAACAACTTGCACAACAAAGATATTCTACTAGGCAAAGATTTAGAGAGAAATACGGACTCCATTCCATCCCATAGTGCTTTAGGTTGAGTAAAACATACCACCTGACGAGCCACGTCACCAGTCAACCTAATCACGATCTCTAAGTGTGCGAGATCTTGCATATTTTTCATGCCCACACTGGTATTCCCAAGTGGCCATTCCTCATATACTGCTTTGTAGCACTTCTCCCTAATCAACCTTGCCTTCATCTTTACTTTCCACATAGAAAAGCCGCCATTGCCATCAAAGGGCTTGAGTCTTGCATTGTCAGACAGAGAACACAAGAAGTCTCAGAATCACGCTTGAGCAAACAAAATTCCCAAGAAACAAGATTCAACGCAAAAACCCTAGTTCTAGCTCGAATACAAAATGAAACGAGATACAAGAACTCAAATCAAATCAGACAAGCAGCGGAAGCAATCAAGAAACTAATCGATATCAAAATCCTAAACAACTTGTCTCTATTACCAATTTGTAATATCGATTTGATTCGGTCACTTGCTAATAGAACCTTGAGTTCTCTAGCCACAATCGATTTGTCAAATAACCAAACTAAGAAATCGAATGCAAGGGACATAGAGAAATGTTCACACAGTTCGGTAAACCCTAATCTGCGGTGTCTCAGTGGGGAGACTCACCCCAAAAATGCACTAGATACTCGAGGAGTTCACACAAGGTTACAAGACAAGGCAAGAACTGCAACAACACAGAAACATACAAGATCAACACAAATCAAACGTAAGAGATGAGAAGGAGAAGAAGATTGGGATTCGGCTCCCAATTGGTTGTAGTAGCTTCAAGGCAGAAGCTACTATGAGAGCTTGAATTCTTCGATCGCTAGAAACCAACTCACAAGGATCTCTGCACCACCAAGGAAGAACACCTCCAAGCTCTCTCTTTCTTTCTCTCAGAAATCTCTCTCTTTTCTCTTCTAAAATGTGAGCGTCGTCAATCAACTAAGAGCTAGGGCAAGCTTCAACAATCAGAGAAGTTTATATAGCTAGAGCAAATCAAGTGGTGAAGGTCAGATTGCTTAAGGGGACACATTCCACTTAATTAATTACAGAGGCCCAACACATATAGTTCAACAACTAAGACCCAAACTCAAGTTACAATTTCAATACCAGATAATGAGCTATCCAACCTGTTACCTGAGGTTCCTCAAATTATCCGGTTCAGAATACAAACCCAAGTCTAACCCCGTACTGTTGTACACCTATGTTCTACCAAGTTCCTTCACTTAAACCTTGCTATACCTATGTGTGAACTAGTTAGGTTGTACATGACTTAGATTATAAAATTTACATGCGAGAATGACTATAATGACATTTTGGTAAACTTTTGCAATTTTCTTAAGACTTTATGTGTCAAAGAGCATACAATAAAAACTTAAATGCGAAAAGAATTGTATTAAGAGATGTCTTTTTATTGTGATGAGTTTATCCACTTTTTCTAATAGGGAGTAGCTTAAATTCTTACTAGTCGCCCCCTTCGGGGGCCGTATCGCACGGCCCTTTGTCGCAGTAGTTTTCAACAACTTTTTGTGGGTGGTATATTGTTTTTTGTGTTGTTTCCTTCGCACCGGTAATCACTGAGGGTTTATCTTTGCGCGCTATTGGTAAAGCTTTTGAAATTGAGAGTTTAAAATTCATAACTACATTAAGATTTTGTTCATTAGGGGAAAAAGTCACATAAAAGAACCAACTTCATTATGTAATCAACCAATCTATGTCAACTATGCTTAAATAATTACATTTTAACAGTAAATATAACTTATTCAGTGAACACAAAGTAACAAAACTTTATCCATTCCCCCAGATTGAGTCCTAATGTGCCGCTCATATTGACAGGTCAGTTTTGATGACAGCTTTGCCAGGACATGTAAGAGGAAATTAGGAAAAAGCCGTTACTGCTTAGGCTCTTCCCTTTTTAATATATTTTTCATCAGAGAAGGCTCATGCAACAACAATCACCGCAATCCATTTCCAAAATATGAATTGTCTCCTACAAACGCTCACATTGTAATTAACTCAACATTGAAAACAATTCCTTCTCCTCTTGCATTGTAATTAGCTTGTTGTTGTACTACTTACAACAGAAGGTAAACACATAAGGAAAAGAACTAAAAGCATGATCTGTATTAAACACATAAGTCTGCTCTGCAAAGTGAGCCAATTTGTGCAATAATTCATGATTAATTCTTCTTATACACCCAATAAATAAGATTGATAGATTAATGTTATGCATATGAAACTGTTGATGGGCTCAATAGTACGGAACATACCGCAAATGCAAGATCCGTATATATGCAGGCTCGTGCATATATCGTTTAAGCCCTGCTTCAAATACATTATGAGCCATCTACAAAAACAAATAATTGCTTATTAATAAAGAAAAAACTACGCTCAAAGCAAAATAGCTATGGAACAACTAAGTGATTAAAAAACCATCAAATTGGATTACCATCCCCTAACACAATAGTCAAGACTTGAAGCGAAAAGCATAATTGTCCTCATTTTATACTTCCATAAATAAACTATTGTCATTTAATATTTATCACCTCTATATATTTGCCGAAACTTCCATTCAACTCCATGCAAGTCTTGTGCAATGAGCTCCTGAGATGGCCTTTGATGTTTATAATCCTATAACCCCAACAGTACACAACTTCCATGAGCTTAATCAATCTAGGAAGATTCAGTTAGAGCAAAGATTTTTTTAATTTTTTTCAAAGCTAACAAAAACTTGTTGATAGATGTCGTAAAACACAACGACATATATAAAAACCGGGCCAAACACCGCAAAATTTTGAGGAGCGATATAAAGAGCAAGAATCGGAATCTCTCACCAATGGTGGGAAACAATCTTCAGCAGCTCGTCGAGGCACAGAGAGACCGCCATGTGTGCTGGATTATCTAGGGGGGCTAAGATGTTCGTGATACCAAAAAAGTACCTTCAGTAATGAGGCACCCAGCACCATATATCCCAACTGGATGAAACTGCACGAATTCTAAGTCCTGCATGAAGGGAGGAACAAAAAGATTAATAACAAAACCACTTCACAGTTCCAATATGATGAGACATAGCACTGTACCTGCAACGAAAGTCCAACACGGGTAACCATGGCATTTCCATATCCAGTACATGTATGAGATGAAGTGGCAAAAAAATAAGCTCGACCATATTGACGAGGCGAATTGTCGTATGTCAAGTCAAGTAATCCTAACAAGCTCACTAACAAGTATAGTAGGCAAGCAAGGGGCGAATCCCAAGGGAATCAGGTTATCGATTCTTAAAGTTATAATAATGATTAACGAGTGTAAGTAACCAAAGGGGGGGGGTTTGTATGTTTTAAGAACAAAGTAACGAAGGATGATTTGGATTGTAAATATATCAATGGAAGGTGTTTCACTCGACAATTATCCACTAACAGATTAACAAGTTGATCATAAACTCCTTTTAATCCTATGTCGAATTACTCATATGATCGTTCTAATCCCTGTTCTAATGTAGTTATTAGTCCAACTAGTCCTAATAACCCTTACTCAACTATAACCTTGAAACTATCAAGATTCAATAATAAAGCAGCTTTAAGTTCAGGAATGGATAGATACATGCAATACCATAGACAACTAGTCAGATACTCGACATGTACTCAATTCTCTTCACAATTGACATTCACAACTAGTTCATGCAAATTGTGTGTGCTACAAACAAGTATGATATTTCAACTAGAAATAACCAAACAATAGCAATATGAATGAGATGAAACTACTTAGATGGCCAATCTAAATGAGCAAATCTAATTCAATAACAATACACACAAGAGAATAGAGACAATCAATATGAATAGAACAAAGGAAAGGAATCTCACAACTTAATCAATCCGAAAGCTTCAAATGTCAAGCAAAACAATGGAAACTTAGCAACTCATGAAGTTCTTGAGGAAAACTCTCAAAACTTGGAAAATGGAATGTGTAAGATGATGGAAGATCATCAACACCTAAAACCTATAAGTCTCTGCAGAATTAAACTGACAAATTGAAGGTAAAAACGTTATAAAAACGTTACAAAACTTAACACAACATACTAAATCGGGCAAATGAAGAAAGTCTTCTCTGGCGGATTTCCGCGATCGCGGTTTGGGACCCGCGATCGCGGAATTTCTTCTGTGATCTTGGCTGGTCCAGTAGGTTTTCCGCGATCGCGGTTTGGTACCCGCGATCGCGGATTTGGCTTCTGTGGCTTCCTTGGCTTCGTCTTCAGCTGCTTCCAATGCTACCTGTGGTCTTCTTTAGCTTCGAATCCTCTTCTTATGCTTCAATGCTCCGCATCATCTTCTGTAATCTCATGAGTAACTCAACTCTCCAAAACTCCATGATTACAGAATACATCATAACATCTAGCATAATCCTATACAAAATGAGCTAATAACCTATAGTAGCGCTATGTAAAATACCGCTTATCTAACTCCCCCATACTTAGACCTTGCTCGTCCCCGAGTAAGCTAAATGAAACTTACCCTTACAATCAGCACACATAGATCTCAGGAAGTATAGAGAAAGAATGAACTACAAATTACAAACACACTTCACCTCCAAACATCATAGTGAGTACAAAAGATAAATCTAATCATACCTCCTATCTAGCTCCTTATCCCTCCATAATGGCCTACCCTTTCCTCCTTATATCACCACCTTCTTATGACACCTCGCCAGCAGCAACAAATGGTCCTAAGACACTCATTTCACTCATTCTGCCTAGGCGCCCCAAAGGGTTTTCACCTAGCCACTCATTTCATTTTGCTAGATAACTCACAATTGGCTCACATCTCTCAAGTCCACTTTTGCCTCAGCCTAATGCCGACCAAACTACCTGCTTATTGCATGGAACCGCCCTTTCGGGTTTTCAGCCCATCCCAGGATTTTCATTTGCCTTTTTTAACATATTTGTGGCTTTTTCTGTTTTTTAATTTTTTTTTTTTAAACAAATACGAACTGAATTCAAAGAACCGAATGGAAACTACTCTAAAGATAAGCAGTAAACTAAATCCCTCTCCCCCATACTTGAAGTACACAATGTCCGCAGTGTGAAAGACATAGAAAATAAATGAGGAAGAGAAGAGAGTAGCTCACTGATCCGGGTTACCCGGTGAGGTGGGGGTTGACGACTGGCGAGCGCGGTGTGAATGGGCTCCGGTGAGGTGGTGAGAATCCGGTGGGAGGTGAGAGGAGAAATTGATGTTTTGGGGAGAAATTTGGGAGAGGAGAAATTGAAGAGATTTTGGTGAGAAATGGTAGAGATGATGGGAAATTGGTTTGGTGGGGGAGAAATTGAGAGATGATGGGTTTTTGAATTTCTCTTCTTTTTTTCTTTTTCGATTTTCTGCTTTTTTTTTCTTCTCTTTTTTTCTAAACACGAAAGGGAACAACCGTCAATTCCTTTAGTAACAGCGAGACGATGGGCGTCCAAATAATACCGACAATTCTCGTGCTTTATTCCTACAAATTAGTAAACAAAAGAAAACAAAACAAGCAAAAAGAAATAAAATAAAATAAAATTGAAAAGAAATACCTTGGGTTGCCTCCCAAGCAGCGCCTTGGTTAGAGTCGTGGCTCGACTTCCTACTCAGGTCTCAATCATCTTGACCACCTCCATCATAGGTGGGTTTAATCTTCTTTGGGGTTGCCTAGAGGGCTTAGCTCCTTCCTCAAGTAGGATCCTGTGCATATAGGTGGAAGGGCTAATTCCCTTGATGTCGACAATAGTCCACCCAAGAGCTGTAATGTTCTCTTTCAACACCATCACCAATCTCTTCTCTTGCTCACCTGACAACTTACTAGAGATGATTACCGGGAGGGTATCATTCTCTCCAAGAAAAGCATACTTCAGGTGCTCTGGCAATTGATTAAGCTCAATCACTGGTGCCTGCAAAACAGAAGGGAGGAGCTTCTCGCTCTCCAATGTCAGTAACATGGGCTTGCCGGCCAAAGATCTACCTGACGTGTCTAGCTGAGCTAGAACCCTATGAATATCAGGAGAAAGAGAGAGATTAACTTGTGGTGGGTGAATGATGTTGTTTTCCATAACACATTGCAATTCATCTAAGCCAAAGATATTAAAAGTATCTTGAACTATAGGATCAATCACATCAATAGAACAAATAGAAGCAGCATCTTCAATGGGGTGCTTCATAGCATCAAAATATTGAATTGCACAAATTCCCCATCAAACTCTAAAGTAAGAGACCCACTAGCTAGATCAATCTTTGTGTTAGCGGTTCTCATAAAAGGCCTTCCTAACAAAATAGGTGCAACCTGACCATCATTTTCCATGTCTAACACAAAGAAATCAGCAGGAAAGAAAAAATTATCAACCATTACCAAAACATTCTCAACTACACCTTTAGGATAAACAGTAGTCCTATCAGCTAGTTGAATAATTATTCCGGTTTCATGAAGAGGGCCTAAACCAAGAATCTTATACAACGAGTAAGGCAAAACATTTATAGATGCACCAAGATCAAGCATAGCTCTCTCAAAGTGAGTATCACCTATACGACAAGGAATGCTTACCATGCCCGGATCGCTGCACTTCTTAGGCATTCGCCTTTGGAATACAGCGGAGACACGCTCGCTTACCGTCACCTTCTGTTGTCCCTTCAATTTTTGATTCCTCTTGATGGTGCAGAGTTCCTTCAAGAACTTAGCATATCTAGGAATACTTTTAATGAGTTTGAGTAAAGGGATATTTACCTCGCATTTGCTTATGGTTTCGAACAGCTCCTTGTCATTCTCCGGCCTTCTCGTATCCTTTAGAGCATCGGGAAAAGGAGCGGGAGGTTTGGTTGAGCTAAGTGGTGGGAAGTCGGGGCGAACATAGTTGTCTTGTCTCAACCAGAAGTCGCCTCGGTCCTCGACCTCAGCTCCAGCATCTTTTGAACACTCTCCCAAAACTGATTCGCCAGGGGCATATCCGCCATCGCGGCTGTCAGTCCGCGGTCGCGGATTTGCATCGGTTTCCCCAGAAGATATTCCGCGATCGCGGATCTCATCCTGCGGTCGCGGAATTCCCATTGTATCTTCAAAACAACTTCCGCGATCGCGGTTCTCGTCCCGCGGTCGCGGATTCTCACCTGTTTCACATTCCGCCTTTCAGCAGCAGCATTTTCCAACACTTTTCCACTCCTTGTTGTCACAGCACTAACATTTCTGGTCGGATTCACTACCGTCTGAGATGGTAGAGAATTGGATTTTTGTTGTGCAAGAGTGGTCACAGCTTCAGCCAACTGCCCTATCTATTTCTCCATGTTCTTGATACTAGACTCAGTAGTTTGGACATGGGTTGTGAAATGTTGAGTCAATGATCTCAACATATCTGCAGTTGAAGGTCCAGAATTGGGTCGTGGGGCTTGAGCTTGAGGTTGGGGTTCATTCTGATCACGCCATCTGAAATTTGGATGATCTCTATACCTCGGATTGTAGTTGTTCTGCTGATCATTTCGAGGTCGTGGAGGTCCATATCCACCAGCAGCATTGACTTCAGCAACATCATTATCTTGAAGCTCAGGGCATTTGTCTGTAAAATGAGAAGGGTCAGAGCAAATACCACATGCCTTTACTTGCTGATGTCCTTTATGAAGCTGAGAGATCATCTTCTTTAGCTCAACGAGCTCGGTCATAAGAGTGGGGTCTCCTGAGCTTGTGGCATTCACTCCTTTCCTAGTGTATGTCCTACCAAAACTCCTAGTGCTCTCAGCCATGTCTTGCAACTTTTCCATGGCATCTTCTGGTGTCATGTTGAGAATACTCCCAACACAAGCAGCGTCTACCATTCTCCTTTCATGATTAAGGAGACCATTGCAAACATGTAAGACCAGGTCCTCGGTATCATACCCATGATACAAGAACTTTAAAGAAAAGAAAAGAAAATTTGATTCCCCGGCAACGGCGCCAAATTTGACGAGGCGAATTGTCGTATGCCAAGTCAAGTAATCCTAACAAGCTCACTAACAAGTATAGTAGGCAAGCAAGGGTCGAATCCCAAGGTAATCAGGTTATCGATTCTTAAAGTTATAATAATGATTAACGAGTGTAAGTAACCAAAGGGGGGGGGGGTTTGTATGTTTTAAGAACAAAGTAACGAAGGATGATTTGGATTGTAAATATATCAATGGAAGGTGTTTCACTCGACAATTATCCACTAACAGATTAACAAGTTGATCATAAACTCCTTTTAATCCTATGTCGAATTACTCATATGATCGTTCTAATCCCTGTTCTAATGTAGTTATTAGTCCAACTAGTCCTAATAACCCTTACTCAACTATAACCTTGAAACTATCAAGATTCAATAATAAAGCAGCTTTAAGTTCAGGAATGGATAGATACATGCAAAACCATAGACAACTAGTCAGATACTCGACATGTACTCAATTCTCTTCACAATTGACATTCACAACTAGTTCATGCAAATTGTGTGTGCTACAAACAAGTATGATATTTCAACTAGAAATAACCAAACAATAGCAATATGAATGAGATGAAACTACTTAGATGGCCAATCTAAATGAGAAAATCTAATTCAATAACAATACACACAAGCGAATAGAGACAATCAATATGAATAGAACAAAGGAAAGGAATCTCACAACTTAATCAATCCGAAAGCTTCAAATGTCAAGCAAAACAATGGAAACTTAGCAACTCATGAAGTTCTTGAGGAAAACTCTCAAAACTTGGAAAATGGAATGTGTAAGATGATGGAAGATCATCAACACCTAAAACCTATAAGTCTCTGCAGAATTAAACTGACAAATTGAAGGTAAAAACGTTATAAAAACGTTACAAAACTTAACACAACATACTAAATCGGGCAAATGAAGAAAGTCTTCTCTGGCGGATTTCCGCGATCGCGGATTTTCTTCTGTGATCTGGCTTCTTCAGGTGGCATTTCCGCGATCGCGGTTTGGGACCCGCGGTCGCGGAATTTCTTCTGTGATCTTGGCTGGTCCATTAGGTTTTCCGCGATCGCGGATTTGGCTTCTGTGGCTTCCTTGACTTCGTCTTCAGCTGCTTCCAATGCTACCTGTGGTCTTCTTCAGCTTCGACTCCTCTTCTTATGCTTCAATGCTCCGCATCATCATCTGTAATCTCATGTGTAACTCAACTCTCCAAAACTCCATGATTACAGAATACATCATAACATCTAGCATAATCCTATACAAAATGAGCTAATAACCTATAGTAGCGCTATGTAAAATACCGCTTATCACATATCCCTGAAACATTTCCTACTAAAGAGGCAGAAAAATATACTCTTTCAACAGGTTCAACAGGCATTGATCAACAGGTTCTCCAACTCGATTTAGGTGGATTTGTCATCCCTTCCGCTGAAATCGACACTGGCCTCGAAGAATTTCGAGTCACATATGGTCCCTCTTTCTCATGCCCTTTCTGAACTTTGCGCCCTTTCTTCTTCCGCATTCACTCTGTGATCCACCGACGACTGATGGCGAACGCAGCGAAGGATTCAACCGGCTATGGCGGCGAAGCTGGTGGCAAGTTCCGCAAAATTACTGAGGATCAAACTGAAAAATTGTGTGATTGAATCCGGGGGTCGGCAAATAGGATAACTTGCAAGGCCAGATCTGAAGCTCGACACTAAAGTAGCAGAACAACTGTTCTTAGTCCTGCTGCAATCCAAGGATACCTAAAGTGGGAAATAGTGAAACTTCAATATAAAATTGCAATGAAGGAAGATTAAAACAATGCAGCTCGAAACAATCCTCGCCAAAAACCAGCCCCTCATCCTGATATTTGGTCTGGAGTTCCACCTTGCATGAATTGAGGAGAATGAGTAGGAACCATAAACTGAGCTTGTGCTGGAACAGGAGTTAAAACACCTGAAGAATCGAGACCAAAAACCTCTTAGTTCTAATTCTATATGGAAAAAGTTCAGGGATCAATTTTGGAATAAAACAATTTCAATACCCATCCTTAATCTTAGCTACAACTACTAAATGTGTCATGTGTCAAATATTAACCACAAATATAGATATGGATTTTTCAGAAACAGTTTATAAAAGAAGATAAAGAAATGCTTGCATGATAAGGTGACTGAATGCTGGGGATTGAGGATGTTGTCATGGAATTCATGCTAGACCCGCCAAATTGATATATTTGTTGTCCGGGTGCCACATAACCCTGGTAAGGTGTGTAACCATGACTGTTGGGAATAGAATGACTCATTTGTCCATAAGGATATACTGCAGCATTTCCAATGCCAGGAACTCCATACTGTGCATTCTACCTTGGTCCTGAGTTTTTCTTGGGTCTAACTTCAGCTTCCTTTTCAACAACTTGAGCTTCTGAAAATCAAACAGTCAGAAAATTAAACTTCAAATCCGATAAAGAGAAGTTTAAAGTTTAGGAAATCAGTAAGAGTGAAACTTAATACATACCGAGATTCATCTTGATTTTGGCCTCAAGACTGCAGCTAAAAAGGAGAACATATAAACTCTCGAGTTCAATGTCCAATCCAACGGCATGTAGTTTTGTTTCTTTAAAAAATAGAACGAAAATCAACAAATCCACGAAGAGATCGGTAAATTTCGCTTTCAATTTTACGGACGACAATCAATCAATCCTACACTGTTGTTAATCGGATTTAACCGCATAAAACAACAATGAACATGAGTGGATAAGATGATGGATGATGAATACCACTCTTAATATTGAGATGTGCAGTTCATGTGTGGCCAAAGCCAGCATTATTAAATCTGCATCCTGCATATTGATACACAATTACAGTTACACACCAACTCAAACACTCCACTATTAGCAAATAATCTAGAGAATAGAGTTAATGAGCTCGAAAGTACCAAACCGTGCATGCAATGCCTTGTGTTAACATCATAGCCATACAGACTTTGTTGGCTGCGGATAAAACACACATTTTTATGCTCACATTCCCCAGGAACATTAGCATCCGAGAGAATTACCTGAGAAAAATCACAAACAAAAGCTAAGATAATTAATATCAAAACATGAATTAATTTCAGTTTTGTTTTGGACCTTTGCAAAGTAAAGCAACCTTGAGATTCTTCCAAGCGGGATTTTGCTGAAGCCTTGTTTGTTTTGGAAAAGAACTAATTCGATTGAAGACAAAATTAATAAACATTTTATCACAATTGTATTCTATATATTCAATCAACTTTTCTCCAAATCTAGGTTACGAAATTCGATTGAAGACAAAATCCGATCAAATCTAGGTTACGAAATTTGAAAGAGGAAGAAGAGGTACCTGAGTGGAGAAGATGTTGCAAGAGCGGTGAGAGTCTCGGTGAGAACTGCGGTCTGGATAGTCATGTGAAGCGATACATTGATCTTGGCTCTCTTAAACGGCTGTGAGGGGGCGAATTCAGTGCGGGAAGACACGAGCCCATGCATCTCAACCTCGGCAAGCTCGATCTCGAGCCTTCCGAAGTCGGCCAAGGACATGTCCTTGATCTTGTATTCCCGGACAGAATCGTTTTCTCCACACTTTTCCTTCCGATCTCAACCTCGTTTTCTCTGTTCCTTCGGGAGGAGCCAGCAGATTGGAATTCTTGCAAGAAATGAATTGGGCCTTGGAGAGCTGAGAGAGAATCGTTTGTATAAGAAAGTAAGGATTTATAGGAAGAAGAAAGGCGGTGCAAGGGATTCGCCGGCGCATTGAATAGAGAAGAAAGGAAAGGGGAAGGGGAAGGGGAAGGGGAAGGGCATCTGCACGGGATAGAGAAAGAGACGAAGTAAATTGATGATGGGGGAAATTGAAGACGTAACATAAAGGCACAATTCACTCCACCACACATCAACACTAAATGCACCCCTAAAAGATAGTGAATGTTATTTCAAAGGTCAATTTTATATGTTTATAGATTTTAATTATTTGTTGTGTCATTGCCTCATTGGCCATATACTCTCTTCGTCCCATAATATAAGGTTCATTTGCTTTTTCGACACTATTCACAAACCGATAGAATCTTCTCGTTTTCTTCCAATGTATAGAATTAAATGTAGGCATGTGAGATCTCGTTTGATTCGTCTCAATGAGTACTTTGACAATATAAAAAATTATAATTTTTATCATCGTATATTTAGCGATATTGTTGAAGCTACAGCTGAAGTACAGTTCCTTCTGGTTTTGATGGTAACAAACATTCCTACTAATGTATACTTGAGTGTTTCAGGATGTCTACTCTGAGCAGGAACATTACTCAACAGAGGCGAGCTAAATAAGGAAAGAAATGGCTGAGAAGAGCGCAACGAAGATATCTTGTTTCCTTTATGGAAAAATATGGTTGAGCTGCAAAGATATCATGAAGATCTTAAGGAAAAAGATATAATTAAAAGATGGAAATAATATCTTCTTATGCGAAAGATATTTTTTCCATAATCTTGTTTATTTCCTAGTTTAAACCTAGTTTTATCTTTGCTATATAAACTAGTCTTAGGCTTAGGAATGGGGAGACGATTGAGAGAGTTTATGCTTGTGTGAATCAAGTGTGATCGTCCAAAAGAAGAACAAGAAGAAAAGAGAGAAAGAGTGAGCAATACTTAGTCTTAGGCGTTGAGTTTGGGCTCGAGTGAAAGAAGAGATTCGTGATCGTAATCCTTGCTTTCTTTTGTAACAAACAAGAGATTAATAAGATAAGTATACTCATTCAAATCCTTCAAGTGAGAAGCTTGAAGGTAGTGGTTTTACTCAACTCTTAGTGGTTGAGGTTTCCACTCTAAATACTTGTGTTCTTCTATACTTCCTGCGTTAATATTCCGCTGCTACACCTCTGAAGGAACAATACACTTTGTTCCCTCAGAAGTAATTGAACTAACGATCCAACAATTGGTATCAGAGCCTGGTCTCTAGATTGTTACCCTTGCAGGAAGAATGTCAGGAACAGCCATCAACGACTCCTTTTGGAAGCCACCAATGCTCAAATCAGGAGAGTTCTCATACTGGGTGGAACAGATCGAATCACATATCTGTTCCCTGCATGGACAGATGTGGAAGATAGTGGAATTTGGGGATGTGAAGATTCTCGATCCCTCAGATGAGACTGGAGGAACACTCAAGAAAAGAGAAGATTATCAAGATGCTGATTACAAAGTCTTGGAGCTCAACATGAGAGCAAAGAAGGTCATACTTGCTGCCCTTGGTCCATCCGATCAAAGGAAGGTTCTAAAGTACAAGACTGCTCACGACATATTCAAATCCCTCAAAAGGATGTATGAGGGGAATGAAGACATTAAGAAAAATAGGATCTTGACTCTCATCAAGGAGTATGATAGTGCTGTTCAAGGAAAGAATGAGTCTTTGGATGACTACCATTCACGTTTCCAAGGATACGTAGGCCAACTCGAGTTCTTAGGGGAAACGATCCCTGAGTGGAAACTGACGCATCAATTTCTTCAGGGATTGTCCTCTAAATGGGACGCGTTCTCTCTTGCACTCCAAGCTCAGAATGATATCAAAAACATCACCTTGGAGGAACTAGTTGCTCGTCTCCAGAGCAACGCGGGGATTCAACAGAGCAAGATGCTACGAAGGGAAGGAGAGAAGGCAGAGAAGTCCCAGAACATTGCTCTAAAAATCGAAAAAGCCTTCGATCTTGCTCAGGAAGAGGATGAAATTGTTGATAAGGATGAAGAAGTTGCTCTCTTCACAAGAGCCCTTCGAAGAGTTTGGAAGGATAGCAAAGAAAAACAACGTCTCCCTGATGGGAACAGAGACATGAGTACTATCATCTGCTATCACTGCCAGAAGAAGGGACACTTCGCGAGAAATTGCTTTAAAAAGAAGGGAGGAGAAGCAAATGTCCCTCAAAGGGAAAGGAAGGAAGCGATGATTGCAACATGGGGGACATCTGACTCTGAAGACGAATTTCTCTACACTCCCAAGGACACGTGTCTAATGGCTACAGGAGAAAAATCCGAAGAAGAGGTAAACACTTCAGAATTTGACTCTTTCTTAGAAAATAAATCAAAAGCTCAGATTATTAGGTTCATTCATTCTCTGGGAAAGGAACAAAGTAATCTGAATTCTTTGATCGACGAGAAGGAAGAAACCATTTCATGTCTAATTGAGGAAAACCAGCTTTGGGCTTCTAAGGTTGCTAGACTTGAAAAGGCTTCGTTCCCTTCGTCGGACTCGTGCAAATCCTGTCCTAAGTATGTGTCTGATATAGCTTCCCTGGAAAGGAAAATTGCCACTCTTGAATCTGAAATTAAAACTTTGACTGAGGATAACTCAAAATTTGCCAAGAAAGTTGATGAATTTCTAATAGAGGAAGAAAACAAAAGGAAAATTTGGTTAGATGAATATATCACCTCTAAGATTGATAAGGAGAAGGCTGATTTCTCTAAACGCTTTGTACCACATGCTGGATTAGGCTATGATAGCGCCTCTTGTTCACAAACTGCCATCTTGTCTCCTGGTATACAAAATTCCCTCTGTCATAAAGGACCCTGTGGAGGATCAATCACACATTGTTCCCACAATGGTTTTGGAGATAAAGGGAAGAAAATTACTCAGGAAGAGAAGGTGTGGTTTGATGGACAAAAGGCGTATAAGATATGGCAAAAACATGCCAAAAGCACTAAACCAGTAGAGGTGGATTTTAGGTCTAGAATTGAAAACAAAACCATCTGGCCCGGACAAAGTAGGTATGTCAATCTGAAACACCACAGAGTTTGCTGGTACTGTGGTGAGTCAGGACATTACCAACAAGAGTGTTTGAAAAAATCAAGAGATGAGGAGATAGCCTACAATTATTGCAATAATTCTTCTGTTAGGAACACTCCCAGGATCAAGGTTGTTTTAAAAGATAATGAGGATAGAAGATTGTTCTTCATTCCAGGTAAGCCTAGGCTTGCCTGGGTGCGCAAAAACTAATCCCTTACTTGCAGGATGGAAAGAAGAAGAGTTCCTGGTATATAGATAGCGCTTGCTCAATTCACATGACAGGGAACAAAGCATGGTTTATATCTCTCCATCCCGAAAACAAAGGTTCTATAACCTTTGGGAACAACAGTAAAGGTGAAGTAATTGGCATGGGAAAGGTAAGGATCTCTGACAATCTTGTTGTGAATAACGTTACTTTAGTGGATAACCTAACCTTCGATCTATTGAGCGTACGTCAAATGTGCCAGGATGGTCAAAATAGGGTTATCTTTACTACTAATGAGTGTTTGGTTGAGAATGTTGAGACAGGGAAAGTTCTCCTCAGGGGAATCATAGAGAACAACCTATACAAAGTAGATCCATCTTTTATCCCTGAAGAGGAACTGTGCCTTTCTGCACAATCTGAGGAATCCAATCTATGGCATCAAAGGTTCTCTCATGCAAGCCTCAGACTTCTACACAAACTTCACAACAAAGACCTAGTTATTGGTTTACCAAATATAGAAAGTCAATCTGAAGAGGTGTGCATTGCTTGCACAAGAGGAAAACAAGTAAGATCATCCTTTAAGTCCAAAAACCAGGTAAGTACCTCTGAACCCTTAGAGCTTATTCACATGGACTTGTGTGGGCCTATGCGCACACTTAGCCGTGGGGGAAACAAGTACGTGTTTGTCATTGTAGACGATTTCTCTAGGTTTACTTGGACTATTTTCATTGCTTCAAAGGAGGATGTGTTTGATGAGTTTGAATTTTGGTTATATGCTATTGAAAATCAATCTGGATTTCATCTAAGAGCTATACGCACTGACCATGGTACAGAGTTCGAGAACTCCCGGTTTCTTTCCTTGTGCAGGAACAAAGGCATAAATCATAACTTTTCTGCGCCAAGAACGCCTCAACAGAATGGAGTTGTTGAAAGGAAGAATAGGACTCTGGAGGATATGACAAGGACAATGCTAATTGCGAGTGGATTGCCAAGAAACTTCTGGGCTGAAGCACTCAACTCTGCTTGCTATGTATTGAACCGTGCCATGTTGAG
Source organism: Oxyria digyna (assembly GCA_029168935.1). NCBI lineage: Eukaryota > Viridiplantae > Streptophyta > Magnoliopsida > Caryophyllales > Polygonaceae > Oxyria > Oxyria digyna. The sequence goes on along the minus strand of JAPVLV010000010.1, from coordinate 9,315,467 downwards.
ACCTATGATTGAGAAAACACCATATGAGCTGTTCAGAGGAAGGAAGCCGAACATTTCTCATCTAAGGGTCTTTGGGTGCAAGTGCTTCGTCCACAACAATGGAAAGGACAATCTGGGCAAGTTCGATCCAAGAAGTGACGAAGGAACGTTTGTTGGTTATTCCACTCATAGTAGGGCCTACAAAGTTTACAACAAGAGGACAAGGAAGGTGGAGGAAAGCATCCATGTGGTCTTTGATGAAAAGATCATGGCAGGTAACGTTGTCCATGATCCAAACGCTCCTCCACTGACTGAAGCTGACAGGGAACAATTCATTCTCGCTGATGCTGAGGAATTCTTCCCTATTACGGACATGAACGCAGAAGAAGAAGCAGCCCCAGATCAAGATTCAAGTGTACCAAATGGAGATTCCGGAACTCAGGGGGAACAATCCCCATCTCAGGAACAATCTGAAGAAGATACTCACCATGAAGAGGAAGAAACGCGACGCAGCACTCGTATCCATGGGCCCCCATCAAGACTCATGGACTACGTATGCAACTGTGCTTCGCTTCCCTCCTCCGATGTATCTCTAGAACCCAGCGACAAGGTTTGTTCCGTACTCACATTAGATCCTACATTTCATGCCTTCTGTGCTTTTGTCTCCATTGCTGAACCAAGAACAGTGAAAGATGCCCTAGAAGACCCAGAATGGGTCAATGCTATGCAAGAGGAACTTCATCAATTTGAGAGGAATAAAGTATGGAGACTAGTTCCCAGACCTAAGGATCGCTCCGTCATAGGTACCAAATGGGTGTTCAGGAACAAGATGGACGAGAGAGGACAAGTGATAAGGAACAAAGCAAGACTGGTTGTAAAAGGCTACAATCAACAAGAGGGAATTGACTATGATGAAACCTTTGCGCCAGTTGCAAGATTAGAAGCAATACGCCTCTTGATCGCCTACTCTGCCCACTATGGATTCAAGTTGCAACAAATGGACGTCAAGACAGCGTTCCTGAACGGGGTACTAAAGGAAGAAGTTTATGTGGAACAAACGCCTGGATTCGAAGATTCTTCCTATCCTGACCACGTTTACATACTTGATAAGGCACTCTATGGTCTGAAGCAAGCTCCTCGCGCCTGGTATGAAAGACTTTCTCAATTCCTCTTATCACATGGTTACGTAAGAGGGGAAGTAGACAGAACTTTATTTCTATTAAGAGAGGGAAAGCATACCTTGGTAGTACAAGTATATGTGGATGACATAATCTTTGGCTCCACCAACGAGCACTTAGTTACCAAGTTCACAAAGCTGATGGAGAGTGAATTTGAGATGAGTATGGTGGGCGAGCTTAAGTTCTTTCTAGGCCTACATGTTGTTCAAACAGAGGAAGGAACAAAGGTACATCAACAACAGTACCTACGAGAGTGCATCAAGAAGTTTGGTATGATGGATGCAAAGAACTATTCAACCCCCATGTCCCCAAATGATTCGATAGGAATGGACGTCGACAAGAAAGAAGCTGATCAAAAGGTCTATCGTGGAATGATAGGCTCATTGCTTTATCTAACCGCAAGTAGGCCTGATATCATGCAGAGTGTATGTTTTTGTGCTAGATTTCAAGCAAGTCCTAGAGAAACTCATGTCATTGCTGTGAAAAGGATCCTGCGTTACCTTAAGGGGACTGATGATCTATGTCTGTGGTACCCAAGAGGGGGAAGTCTTGAATTACTAGGGTACACAGATGCTGACTTTGATGGACACAAGCCAGATAGGAAATCAACATCTGGGATGGCTCAATTCCTTGGCCCTTGTCTTGTGTCTTGGGGATCAAAGAAACAAACCACTGTCGCCCTTTCCACTGCCGAAGCTGAGTATGTCGCCGCCGCAGCTTGTTGTTCTCAACTCATATGGCTCAAACAACAGCTAAGTGACTTTGGCATCATTTCAGGTAACGTTCCTATACTTTGTGATAACACTAGTGCTATTGATATTTCTAAGAATCCTGTGCAGCACTCTAGGACTAAGCATATTGACATAAGACATCACTTCCTTCGTGATTGTGTGGAGAAAGGGATTGTCTCTATGGAACATGTCCGCTCTGAGGAACAAATCGCGGATATCTTCACAAAGCCACTAAACAAGGCTCCCTTTGAGAAATTACGTATGGGTCTAGGTATGATTTCTCTCAACTAATCTTGATCTTCCTTGAAACCCCCAATGATTGGAGAAATTAGTAAGTCTATTCATCTTGAGTATTAGTCCTTTAAGCATATTCATAACTGCTTTTCTATGAAATAAACTTGAGTCCTTTGAACTGCTTGCATGATCTATACGTGATTAGGAAAGATACCTTGCTAGAGATTGAAATTGAAAAATGCATGATTCCTTAGGCAAAGGTCTTATTTTCTAACCCAAAAGATCCCTCTTGATGTACTGATCCCTCAATACAAGCCCAAAGGATAGAGGGAATCTACGGCCACCCTATAAACCTTCATGATCGATAGTCCTATGAGCCATGTTTTTCCATCCACAACTGGACTCCCTCATCATGATATAAAATGTTTTAAAATTCATATTATGTGAAATTTTTTTTCTATGTGATGTTCTTTTGCACCATCTCTGGTAAACATACCCCAAGCATCACAATACCTTCGATATCAGATTGAGAAAGGAAAGGATAAGGGTTGAGATTTGAAAAACTGCTGAGGGGATTAATAGCTCTGAGGTGACAGTTACAGTTATTCGGCAGAAGCCTAAAGACTAGAGTAGGTTCTGGAACCTAGAAAGGTAATGATGGATTTTGAGTATCTTTGATTGGAGGAAAAATCGGCACATTTATGGAAAGTTGTTTAAAAAAAAAAAAAAAAAAAAAAAAAAAAAAACAACAACAACAACTTCCCTGCAACAATGGTGAACACCTCCTCTGTATCCCTCACAGGAAATGAAAGATCATCATGCTACACATGGCCCATGCCCGGAGGAACGATAGGCACGGTCTTCCCTTCCCAGGCATAGTCAAGAAGATCCTAGAGTATCTGAGGGTGTATGAAGCTGGTCCCTCTGAGGTTGTCTTTGCTAGGGAGTTAGCTGAAGCAAATTTAAGGAAGATGAAATTTGAAAAGAATGAAGATGGAGATTGGGTCCGCTCTGCAGAGTTTTGTGAAACAGAGCATATATCTGAGGACCCTCCACAGGAACAGAGTGAAGAGCCAACTATGGTCTACCAACAACAGAGGATGGAAGAGTTGTGCTCACTGGTTGCCACCTTGACTGAACAACAAAGGCTTCTGGTGAATGTAGTTGCTGCCTTGAAGGCTGAGATACGTCGTTGGACTTCATCCAACTAGAGGTTCCCTTGGCAATTTAAAAGTCTCTTCTCCACGCCCTTCCTCCTCTCTCTGACCCCCACTCTCTATTCCTAGCACATCTATCTGTCTTCTTTTGCGCTTATTGTACCCTTTGCTTAGGGTTTTATGTGTCTTCTTTTAATTTTTCTATGCTTGCGTTTTCTATTCCCCATCCAGTATATGTATCAGCGTCTGTTCTTATGGCGCTTGTTTTAATCTATGATTTGCTTGCTTTGATGTGTTCTGAAGTTCTTTTATTTCAAGTGCATGTTTCGACTTACTTTTTGATGATGCCAAAAGGGGGAAGAAAGGAATGGTCAAGGTTTGAGGGGGAACATCTGTACTTATACCTTATAAGTAACGTTCCCTTAGGAGAACTGTTTAGATGAGTTTTAGAAGTATTCAATGAGTATGTTTGTCACCATCAAAAAGGGGGAATTTGTTGAAGCTACAGCTGAAGTACAGTTCCTTCTGGTTTTGATGGTAACAAACATTCCTACTAATGTATACTTGAGTGTTTCAGGATGTCTACTCTGAGCAGGAACGTTACTCAACAGAGGCGAGCTAAATAAGGAAAGAAATGGCTGAGAAGAGCGCAACGAAGATATCTTGTTTCCTTTATGGAAAAATATGGTTGAGCTGCAAAGATATCATGAAGATCTTAAGGAAAAAGATATAATTAAAAGATGGAAATAATATCTTCTTATGCGAAAGATATTTTTTCCATAATCTTGTTTATTTCCTAGTTTAAACCTAGTTTTATCTTTGCTATATAAACTAGTCTTAGGCTTAGGAATGGGGAGACGATTGAGAGAGTTTATGCTTGTGTGAATCAAGTGTGATCGTCCAAAAGAAGAACAAGAAGAAAAGAGAGAAAGAGTGAGCAATACTTAGTCTTAGGCGTTGAGTTTGGGCTCGAGTGAAAGAAGAGATTCGTGATCGTAATCCTTGCTTTCTTTTGTAACAAACAAGAGATTAATAAGATAAGTATACTCATTCAAATCCTTCAAGTGAGAAGCTTGAAGGTAGTGGTTTTACTCAACTCTTAGTGGTTGAGGTTTCCACTCTAAATACTTGTGTTCTTCTATACTTCCTGCGTTAATATTCCGCTGCTACACCTCTGAAGGAACAATACACTTTGTTCCCTCAGAAGTAATTGAACTAACGATCCAACAGATATTAACGTTACAAAACGTATCTTGATTAATGTATTAGAAATAAATGAGAAGATCAATATGAGACGAATGATTATTAGAAAGAACTTTTTTATGAAAGGCTCGCTACACAAAAGGAAGGTTTATGAGAGACCTAGAACAATTCATATGACTCATTTTAATTAATTGATTGGTCAACATAGGGGTCAATTAGTGAATTTGACGGGTCAATAGGCTTGTAGCCCAGCGGTAAGGGGTAGTATTCCCTTACCGTGAGGTGGTGAGTTCGATACTCACCACTACCATCTGACCAGGGCCCGCCTTGTGCCTAAACCAAAAAAATAAAAAAATTAGTGAATTTGACGGTGGCCAGTCGATTTTTTTTCCACCACTTCAGCTTTTCGAAATGTACATAAAGTACGTAAAATTGTTTTAAATTTGAGTGTGCATGTAGTACGTTTCGATGCACATAATTCACAATATAAAACAAGATCGATCCTTATATGATGCACATAATTTCTAGATATTATTAATCATTAAAACTCAACAAATGTACGTGTAATTAATTTTGAGGCGAGTTATGACATAAGAGCGAGTATATGTCTTGATTCCTAACCTAACTTAATCTATTAGTATCAATTCAAAATTCGAGTCTAAGAACCTAACTAAATAGTGGAGTCTTTTAATTATGAGGTTACGTGGGAATGAACGTCGACATCACACAATAAACCAATTCTGTTGGTGATAAATCACCATCGATAGTACAAGGATGACAAAGATTTGGTTGGAATGAAGCCTAAGGACGACAAAGACGATTTAATTACCATTATCTAGTACTTAATAAACAATTAGTGCATGATTTTTTCTTAAGTTAATGTGCGCCTCTAATCAGTCGACCTTGCTTAATTTTGATGTTAATTAAATTAATGTAAACGAGAAAGTGAGAGGCAGATCATTAGTCAGAAGAGCTAAATTCGTGGTTGAGAGCTAGTGAGCGGCAAATTGATATTTGGAGGGAGAAAAAGAAATTAATCACTACCATTCGGAAAATGATACTGTAAAAATTTATAATTATCAATTCGATAACATACAATGATAAAATCTGATAATTTCACCATTTTGCTATCTTAAAATTGCTAATAATTTGAACTCGTAGTGCAAAGGTATCAACAGCCTGGTTATCAAATTGAAGGTGGCAATTCACTGATTATCAACTTTTACAAGCCAAGTTGAAAACTTTTTATGTGATCATTGAAAAAGCCATCAAAATTCAACACTGTTTCATTATAGCTAATTAAGCGGCCGATTTTATTATGTTAAAGGCCTAAATAATTCACTTATACTATTCATCTCTTAATTTATATTGATTTTTTAGAATAAGAAATAAAAATATGAGTTCGATTGTAATATTTTTTCCATATCATGCACATATTAATTAAATGTTAGCTATAAATATAAGAGTTATACAAATCACTTAAATATTTCATTCTAAGGTAGTTTTTTTAATAAATTTCTATAATATCTCTAGATGAAGACCTCATATATAGTAAAGTTGTAAAAGGACAGTGGTTATATATATTATTTTATTTTAAAATATATGTCTATTTCGACAATAAAACTATTGTTAAAACCTATATAACATTTAAAATCATCATTTATAAGTGGTTTACCCTATTATATTAGGTATTCTTTAATTCTAATGAAAAAAGTTTAAATGATGTTAAGTTTTTTTTTGTACAAGCAAACAAAAGGCGATCTATTACACATAGACTACACCTAAATCATCCGCACGAATGATCTTGAAGAAGTCCCTGACGAGAAACAGTCTCGATGTCGGGGAGAGGAGGTCACTCCTGAGCTCTTCGATTTGATGAGGGAGAACAGCTTCGTTCCATCTGATAATGTCATCCCTAAGTTCTTCCAAGTTAAATTCCTTCTTCGCAAGGAAGTCTGCAGCCTTGTTGCATTCCCTAACAACATGAAACACCCTAAAATCCTCAAAAGAATTTAGCAACTCCTTGATATCAAGGATAAGAGAACGAATATCCCAAGGGATTTTCCAAGAATCCCTAATGCACCTAATAACAGCAAGGTTATCTCCTTCAATAATAAGCTTTTTGATATTGAGTCTAATGGAAGTCCTAAGGCCCTCCAACAGTGCAGCGGCCTCAGAGACAATAACAGAAGAATCTGGAATCCGAAGTTGCTCGATAAACGAGACACGGCCCAACGAGTCTCGGATGATGAAACCGATAAAAGAAACGGAGTTGGGTTTTTTTGAGGCATCAAAGTTTAATTTAAAGAATCCATCCTTAGGTTTTTTCCAGGAGATGTTATATCACTTCTTTTTATTATTTTTCCCCTTATAAGGAGAGCCATCAGGGGAACAAGGAGAGCTAGCTGACTCCCAGTCCACGAAATGCGCATAGGCGGAAGCAACAATTTGTTCTGGAGTTAAATGTAGGTGTTTTTGTTCTTTACGGAAAATGCGATTGTTTCAGGTGTGCCAGGTGAGCCACCAACAAAAGAAGGCCAAGTTACTTTTTGAGGAAGAGTCGATGAACCCTTTAATCGAGTTTTTGAAATCTGAGGAGAATGGGAGATCCCATTGGAGGTTGAATTTAGTGCTAATAATCTGGAAGACTGACCGAGTAAACGAGCAATTGAAAAAGAAATGGTTGGCATCCTCATCCTCAGAGTCACAAAGGCTACACTTAGGATAAACTCTATGATAATATCTATTGAGTTTCTCCGTAGTTGGGAGGCAATCAGCGAACGCTTTCCATATAAAGTTATGAATTTTAGGGGGGAGTTTTTTATTCCAAAAAATGCTAGTATCCAAAGTGGGGACGTTGATAGGCCGAAGAAGGTGGTAGGCAGATTTGACTGAGAAGGAGCCGTCTTGGGAAGGCGTCCAAAGGATTTTATCGGAAAATTGAGTGATTGGGATACGAACTGCCATGATTTTAGTGATAATATTCGAGGGGAGGATGGCAGAGAGTTTTTGTATGTCCCATTGTAAATCGGGGGTGATATAATCGGAGACTTTTTGGCTAGCCGGGGCGGAGCCCCTAAGATGTGAAATACCTGTGTCTGGGATCCAGTTATCTGTCCAAAACCGAATAGAATTTCCATTTCCCAACTGCCAGTGGAGTCCTTTTTTGAAGGTATCCAGAAGAAGGAGCAGACGACTAAATTGCCAGGACTGAGATGGGCGGCGTTCTAAGGTGAAGAAGTCTCTGTTTTGAAAATACTTATCCGTGACAATTTGGACCCAAACATTATCAGGGTGTGAAATAATTTTCCAAAGGAGTTTGAGTTGGAGGGCCACATTTTTATCCCAAGATTTGCGAAGGCCCAACCCTCCCAACGCCTTAGGACTACAAACCACGTCCCAATGCAGAAGGCTTCGTTTGGAGGAAGACGTTTTATTCCAGAAAAAATCTTTGTTAATGTCATCAATTTCATCACACACTCCTTTTGGCAGAAGAAAACTTTGTATAAGATAGTTGACTTTAGAAGAAAGATTAGTTTGAATGAGAAGAGCCCGTCCAACTTGAGAGAGCGTGTCCGCTTTCCATTTAGATCTTTGTTTTTTATGTTGAGAAATAGCATCTTCAAAAATGTCCTTAGTAACTCTTCCCTAAATGATAAGGATGCCAAGATATTTTTTCATTTTCGAAGTAATAGAAATATTCATAGCTGACGCGAGAGCTAGCGCATGGTAAACAACCCACTATGTTAAGAGAAATTCTCAAGAAGATTTTTAATGAAAATGATGTTGTCATGAGACGCATTAGCTAGAATAATTGTATCATCAGCAAATGTAAGGAAATTTGTTCTTAAATGGGATTTTTTTGGAACAAATTCGCGTTATAGGCGTAGTTTGAAACAAATGACACGTGTCAGATGATGATGTGACATAGCTTATTGATTTGTGTTCAAATAAGAAAATGATATCATTAGAATTAAGTTAATTATCTTTAAACATATATATATATTTAATTTTTCATTTTAAAAAAAATGACATGTGTCAAATGATGACGTGACATAGCTTATTGATGAATAGATGACGTGACATAAATTGTTGATGAGTATAGTATTTTGCTTTAGTAATTATATAGAGATTAATGCTTTTGAAAATGGTGTATTTGGTATATCAAATGATTAATAGTAAACAAGTATTTTAAGTAGAAATTAACAATGAAAAATTTATGTCAAAACTATCCTTAGTTTTCCATATTAATATCTTGGAAAAATCACTCCGAATAATACGAACTATCACTTATCAACCGAAAATAATACAAACTTTAAAAATTATTAAAACATACCCAAACTATTACCATATTTACCAAAAATAATATAATGATATATTCCGATAAAAAATCCGGCCACTTTGTTGACGTGGCACCGGAGAAAGAAAAGTAAACTCCGTGAGACACATCAACAAATACCTAATACGGAGTATATATGTAAAAGAAAAAGAAATCAAAAATCAAAATCAAAACCCACGGCCTTATGCTTACCCTTCTTCCCTGAAGAACAACTATGCATCATCAATCCATGGTGCTAAAGATTGAAAGCCTGTAAATACACTCAAACTTCCAGAGAACGGTTCTATGTGCGCACTATGAATGTTAATCTTACTTTTGAATTTAGAGTTCTGATTTTAAACATCTATTGTTTTGGATTTGAGTTTTGATTTGGGGCTTTTTACTTTTGTTATGATTGAGGTTATTGTATTGAGTTATCATATCGAAATTCTACATTTGACGCCATTGATTGCCAATTGCACGGATTTCGCATCGAATCTGGCCACAAATCTTGAAGAATACGAACTCCAGACATGGGCTTTTCACAAGGTCCACACTGTAGAAATTTATCCCTAATAGGCATTGAAAACAAGTTTCATTCTATTCCGACATCGTGTCGTTTCGCCAAATTGGGCCTTAAAGCCCCTTAAGGCCTTTTAGCGTTTACGTATAGTTTCGAGCCTCATTTTGTGTGAGACAGACCTTATTGGACCTTTATATGCCTAATAACACTAAGTTGTATAATTTTCTCAAACATAATCAACAACAATGTTGTAGACTATACATATTACGACAAGTTAGAGAGTCTTGACTAGTAAAGTTTTTACAAAGTGTGTGTTACTTCAAAAGTAAGGGGTTTTGATTGGAAGTTACCCACATGGTTAAATATCCCTAATAATCATTGAAACCAAGTTTCATTCCATTCCGACATCGTTAGGGCATCGTTTCGCCAAACTGGGCCTTAAAGACCCTTAAGGCCTTTTAGTGTTTACGTATAGTTTCGAGCCTTGTTTTGTGTGAGCGAGACCTTATTGTAACTTTATATGCCTAATAATATTTAGTTATATAATTTTTTTCAAACATAATTAACAACGATATTGTAGACTATACATATTGCGACTAAGTTGGAGAGTTGTGACTAGTAAGGTTTTTACAAAAGATGTGTTACTTCAAAAGTAATGGGTTTTGATTGGGAGTTAACCACATGGTTAAATATCCATCATAAGCATTGCAACCAAGTTTTATTTCATTTCGACATCGTTAGGGCATCGTTTCGCCAAATTGGGCCTTAAAGCCGTGTGTGTTACGTTAGAGGACTTCGTTTTTTGGGCTTTTGGAGGGGCAAACGATATCCGTTTTGGGTAAATTTTATATGTACAGAATCGTATCGAAATGCTCTACATGATTATCAAAACAAATTTAAAAAAATAATTTTTTTTTGCTCGCCTATGTTTGGCGAGCAATGTTTTTAATTATTTTTTTAATGTTTTTTCCAAATTTTTGTTTGCAAAGAAACTAAATTATTGGACGCCTAATATTGCTCGCCTACATTAGGCGAGCAAGGTTTATAAAAAATTACAAATCCCGGATTTTGTAATTTTTTGCTGAAAAATTTGTTTTTTTGTTAAAATGTGTTGCTCGCCTACATTAGGCGAACTAAAGTTGTATACTTCCATAATTTTACAATTTTTCCTATTTTACCCCTGAATTTGGTTGCTCGCCTAACTTAAGCGAGCTAAAGTTGTTCGCCTAAGTTAGGCGAACTATTTGGCGTGTAAACAACATGTCAGACGCGTGGGAATAGTAGGATCCATAATTCCTACATATGAGATCCAAGGACCTTAAAAAATATCTATCTATACCTATATATTAAAGGAGAGTTATTAGAGATCCCCTTAATTTTATCTATCTCAATCCTATGTGTCAATTTCTTATCAATCATCTAAAATTAAATATTAAATAATTTTGTTTTTTTAAAATTTTCAATAACAATAGTTGTTTTTTAACTATTATGTAGCCTCCAAATTTAACCATAAGTCTAATATTTTGTAATGTTTTATTTTATGATTTGTTATTTGTTGAAGTTTATTAAAGTCATAGTTTGTTAAATTTAATATTTGTAATCTTACATTTCATGATTTGTTACCGTTATTTTTTTTAAAAAATTGAGTAATAAAGTTTTAAGAAACATAAGAAAAAAATATCAACATATTAAATAATATATGTTGAATGTACAAATTAAAACCTTATATAATGTGCTTTATTTTAATAAATGAATTTTGAATGTGTTTTGAACTATATATTATATTATTTGATAACTTATGCACACAGTATTACACATGCACACACTATATTATGATGCACACAGTCTATTACACATGCACACAGTGTGGGCATTAGTTATAACTTGTGTGTGTATGAATTATAACGCTTGTGTGCTTTAAAAACTTTCGATCAATAATTAAAACTTTCAATCAATGTGACACGCTCCCTCTCAATATAATTAATCGTACTCTACTCGATGGAGCTAATTTCTAGCTTATAAACGACTTGTTACTAGTCAAGTAGTACGTTGCAGTTGCATGACAAGGGTACTTTCCTGTACACAAAAAGAGCCAGATTTACCTCATTACAACCCGTATGCATTTTTTACAACTCATGAACTCCCTGCAAAATTCAACCTAAACCAACCAACTTGATCTTCAGCCAGACCCAGATGAACAAACCCAGTTAGGACGATTGCCTGTCGATATCAACCCATTCAACGCCTCATTAATCCTTCTGAACAACACTTTTATGGGGATGCAAGCCTTTTGGATCTTGGATGAATGCTTTCTTGTTTCTGTTGGTTTATAATCTTCATCCAGCTCCGACATGAAATCAGATTCCCCATCTTTCAACACCTCTACTGGTATATGGTGACCCGAGACGGGCTTTCTGTTCATTATGCTAATCAGAGATTTGTTTGGAACATTCTCTGGAGAGTAGCTTGCTTCTACCTCAATGTCAACATCATAAACTGCAGATTCTGCATTCGTGTGCATTCTAGAAGGTTCTGGAATCTCATACCTGCCGATCTCTTCTTCCAAATCAGACAAATCAGCATTTAAATCTGTTGGTTTCTGGTAATTCAGTTTGAAATTTCTATTTTGGTGTCTCGGGTTCCTCTTTCCTTTCGACTTCCACATCAGAGGGTTACTTTCTGTCTTTTCCTGAGCTGCAACAGACTCTATTTGCACTTCATTTGCCTGAGCTGCAACTATTGCTGAACTATTTACACGAGGCGAGAAACCTTCAAGCATTAAATAGAACAATTAGTGGTTCATATAATATAGAAACACATAAAATTGGACAAAATAGAGATGTCAGATATTCTTCAGGAAGGTGATTAGATAGTTACAATATCACAGATTAAGATTTAAGAGAAAGCATACATCATTTCTTTGTAACGTTTTTCTTAAGGTACTCAGGTGAAAAGGATCAACATATTATGAGTACAGATAGCAAATTTACCGTCAAAAAGCTCTTCCTCACTGATTAACTGCACATCCAAGAGATTGTCTGAAGAATCATAGCCAAGCAACTCAGGCATGCTGCTAGAAAGAGGATAATCTTGGTGTGCATCTGATACATTTCTCCGTGATTCAATCACTGCGGCTTCGTCTTCGTCATAAATGATTGGAACAGGCACTAAGGTATCGTCGCTTTCCAAGACCTTTGTTAATACGTCAATACTATCCTCCTTCAAGATTTCTTGAAACACCACCTTAGATCTCTTTTTCCTAATATAAGCCATGCAAACTTCCCCAAAACTATTCACATTACTTGTTGGTGCTGATTCGGCTACCAGTTCAGTTAGCTGCTTCATATTGGACCCCCCACCCACGTCATCAAGGCCTCTCATTCGCTTCTTAATTCTTTCACGACTGTCATCTCCAGAACGGTTTGGGGTCCTTTTCTTTTTAACCTTATCAGACCAACTTCTTAATTCTTTGCTCATTAGGGCGGCTTCGAGTTCAAGAGCAAGAATAATTGCATTTTCTCTTTGACTAAGCTTAAGTTTTCTGTTATATCGCGCCTTTGCTTTCTCAATGCAAGAATCATGGTCTCCACATCGAAACGTCTTCACTTGTTTAGCCTCTTCAAGATCATACCATTCTCTGCGAGCATATACAGATACCCAAATAAAAAAGAAATAAAACACAGAGAAGAATGTGCACCGCAAAAGATTCACAAACCTTTAGAAGAAAAACACCCTTACTGAAACAGAAAAGAAACTCCAAACAACAAACTGAACATTTCGCAATGCCAATGCCATAACACCCATGTAGAGAGTGGGGGCGTTATAGTCATCCTGCATTTTACCCGTCCATGAGAGTCGTGAGCTTGAATGTCAACTACAAAAATTTACTGAATATTGATCCATGGTTTTCTATTTTCAAGAGAGAAAATGTTTCAAACCCGTTACAGACATCATATAGCTAATTGATTTGACAAAATCCTACATATCATCTTAGGCAGTGCCATGATTACAGCAATCATTCCATGCCAAATGCAAGCAGCATTATCAAGCACAAGAACATAATCAAACTGCCATTTTCATTCTGAAGTCCCTACCTATACGGCTACACAGGATAGTAGGATACTGGTGAACAAGCTACAATAATAGGCTATGAAATAGAAAGCCTATCCCCATTTCTAGATAACAGATAAGGTATGGATATAGTGGATAATTCTTCCTTTTAAAGTTTAACGCCTTGCAAAACCCTAATAATAAGCAGCATAAGAGGAAGAAAAAAAAAGACTTTACTAGGGTTTAACAAAGATCAAATCAAAATTGCAAAAGAGGGAGACTCACACATTCACATCATCTCTACCAAGAAGCTTAATGAGGACTCCACTGGATTTCCCCACATCCAAGGAGCTCTGATTCACATCCATAATCTGACCTGGCCACCACGACCCATTTTTTCTCTGGACCCAAACAAGCCTTCCAACGGCGAAGTCTAAACCCTTGGGTTTAGGGTTATTCTGCTTACTTACAAAATTGACCATCTTCTCCACCACATCAAACCGAACACTCGAAAAAATGGACTTCGAAAGAGAAACTTCAAGACTCTTTGACAAGAACACCCAATTCCATGACTGTCTACAGCAGCAATACACAAGTAAGAATTTTGAAAAGGCATAAGAAAATCGAAAGAGGTATACATCGAATAGGTCAGAACTCACTGAATCAGAGAAGAAAAATCTGGCTCGACTCGCGGAATCCCTGCAAAATAAACTCACCAAGCTGATTTTTTCACTCTGCTCCCCTTTTCGCCCCGCCAAAAGCAGCACAGATATTCCTGGGTTTAATTTTGAAGAGTGAGGGAGGAGACAGACAGATTGAGATTATGTAAGGACCTATTATTTTTTACAGTATTTTGCAACAAAAATGGATTCCAAATAAAAATTACGGAGTACTATTCATATTAGTAAAAAATAATCGACGGCTGAGATTGCAGCGATCAGGGTTGGGGTGTACCGTAGTTACGGTGTAGGCGATCCAGATTGGGGGATTAAACGCAGTGTTTTCACGTCCAGTACTTAGCTAGTCGTCATTTCCGAACTTAGGTTTCCGTTCGTTTCTTCTTCACTCGCTAGGATTGAGGAAGCGCGATACGGAGAAACATACAATCGAAGGAGACTAGGGGCGCTTCTGTTACAGATATCAGCCATGACGGGTAACGATTAAGCTTTTCTTTTTGTGGGCTCAATTTGATCTTAGTGCTGATTCAATTGTGTTTATAGTGTCCCGTGCAAATTCTGTAACATGAGAATGGATTGGGAACGAAGTAATGTCCGTCTGGAATTAGAATTGGAATTGTATTATTGAAAAACCGCTCCTAATTTTGCTTTTTAGTTACTGGTTTTGATGATAATTTGGCCTTGTCGATCCGGTTTCTTGAAATTCGCTCAGCAAGGCTTGATTTCAGATGGAGCTCAGAACATTGATTAATCTTTTGTAAGGTTGATCATGTATTGTAATTTCTATTGAGCTAAGCGAATATATACAGTACTCGCAAGGAAATGTGACTTTTCATATGACTGTTGTTTTCCTTAGATAATTGTGTCGGGAGATTGAGAGCTATAGGAAACTAGCATTATCTTTATGGAAGTTGATTCATTAGTTATCGTTACTCATGAACATTGATCAAATAGGAGACCATCGGACTATCTGCAAAATTTATGAATCTTGTTTTTTCTTGCTATTCTATGTCTATATATGTTAGACAGAACAATAAAATTTGTTGAATTTTAGCATAGAATTGCAATTTCTAAGGGAATGTTGCTGTAACTTAATAGTTATTTCCACTTTCTTTGGAGTTGCAGATTATGCGCAAGAGCAGGAGATGGAAATTGAGGCTTTAGAAGCCATACTAATGGATGAGTTCAAAGGTTTCTTACCCTCTACCACTATTTTTTCAAAGTAAAAAATGATAGTTCCTATAACTGTTAGTATCACTGAACTATGAGCCGATGTCGCATTTTTGTGTGCTTGTTTTAGAAATTCATTCTGGAGAGAGTGGGCTCAGCACTTCTTCGAGATGTTTCCAGATCACGATAACTCCAGAGGTACACTGGCTGACTTTCTTTTGCAAAACTATTTCATACCAGGTATGAAGTTGTAACTGATCCTACTTTTAATTCACTACAGGATGACGACGACGATGAGTCGACATCCATGCCAGGTTTGTCATATAGCTCTTGTCATCTTCTAATGCAATGATGAAGTAGTTCCCCTCTCTTTCTTTTGTTCTTAGCAGAAGTTTGAATTTTGTGTGTGGTATTTCCAATCTTGTATTTGTCCTGTTTTATATTTTGCTTAGTTTTGACTTCTGACAAAAGACCTATTGTAAAAATCTTTTTGCAGTTGAATTGGGATTGATCTTCTCCCATACAGAGAAGTATCCAGATGAACCTCCGCTGCTCAACGTACAAAGGTTGAGAGAGAATCTTTTGCACATGAATATATAGAATGTACTTTTATCTTCATCTACCAAAAATGGTGTGGTGCAGTAACTAAGCATCTTACTGAAACTATTTCATGTTTTCGAATTCTTCTCTCCATTATTTAGCATTCGTGGAATTGCTCCTGAAGATCTCAGAACTCTTAAAGAGAAGCTTGAACAAGAGGTGCAGGAACTTATTTACTGTTTTTTTAGGAATATAAAGACTGTATTCTCCTTTGCTGACTTAGCCTATCGGGTAAGTTTTTAACAGGCAGAAGAAAATCTTGGCATGGCTATGGTCTATACACTTGTTTCAGTTGCTAAAGAGTGGCTGACTGAAAGATTCCATGAAGATACTGATACTGATGATGTCAACCAAGATGATCTTGATAAAGAAGATGTATGGCTACTTATTTTATGACTAAGTTATCTGTGACATTCTTCTTATATATAATTTTTTATTTGAATAGTGTGTTTTCTTTTGTGTTGCCAGTCATTGCTAAGTTTTTCAAAAACATATTACAAGAAATTGAATATTTGGAACAACTCCAGTACTCTACTAAGAAATGCAGGAAAATGTTGGATTGTACTTTGGTGTTAATATAGATTGACTAGTAGTTATCAGATACATGGTCCCAGAATGATATTTCGGTGAAGAAAAAAGTGGTTTTTAATCACATTTATATTGTACATGCTTTTCTTGTGAAATAATAATGTTAAAAAGGCTTGCGGTTTAACGACATTAATATCTCAATATCTTTCATCTTATGTTTCTAAACTGATTAGTTTCGTACCATTTTGTGATTAGGTAATCATACCACATGGTGAACCCGTTACTGTGGAAAGTTTTCTTGCATGGAGAGAGAGATATGAAGCAGAACTGGCACTAGAGCGAGCCAAGTAAGTTATACTTAACACTTAACAGTGGGCCAATTATTTCTTTCACTTGACATATTGGTGTAATGAACAGCGTAGTCGTTTAAATGTCTTTTCAATTTGACACAACTAACGTTTTTCAAACTCTTTTGCTTTGTTTCAGAATAATGCCAGACGCTGCTCTTTCAGCACCCAAGGAAAAGAAGCTAACGGGAAGACAGTGGTTTGAAAGCGGCAGAGCTGCTGCAGCAGCGGTAATATGAACGAAAGAGCATTTATAATTTTCTATAGTTTATTTGTATAAAAAGATGGGTAATTTTAGCTGCCAAATAAGTGTTGTCTTAAATTTTGCAGAGAGGTGCATTGCCAATTGCAGGGGATGGATCTGAGGAGGAGGAGGAAGAGGATATCGACTTTGATGATGAAGACTTTGAAGGTGCCTCTAGCGAAATTTGCTTCTTAAATGCATGGTTATCTTTCTCATCATTTATTGACTTGGGTTTTGTTGTTTCATTTTTATTTGTGTTCAGATGATGATGAAGATGACATGCTGGAGCACTATTTGGCTGATAAGTAAGGCTCATCCTTTCATTTCATTGAGAAGAGTGGCTTGAAAAATACTCTGTTGTACACTACTTGTACTCTTCTTCTTTAAGCCTTCATTGCTCCATTCCTGGAGATTTTCAAGAGAAATATAGTCACCCTCCATTTTACTCTTTGTTTCCATTTTGTCCTCTGCTCTGAAACTTTTTTACAGTTAGAATTTTGAGGGAAGATTGAGATGTTCAGCTATATTATCATGCCTGCTTTTTTATACTAATGTTGTGCTGTTAAATAAAAGGTTCCTAATTTAACATAGTGTCATAGTGTTCAACTAGATTGGGATGTTCATCTGTATTATCATGTCTGTTTTTCACCTCTTCTTATACAGGGTTCCCAAGCCCTGAAGAGCAGGTGAGCTGTGTGCGGTTTCATTAGTTTTTGCTTCTGTTTTCTTGTATCCGCTGTCGATACCATCTATTTCCGTTTGTGTCACTCTTTCAAGTCTTTTGGGTTATAAGTGGCTACGTCTCAGTCCCCACTCGGGTGGGATTATATTGGGTTGATTAGCCTCAAAGCAACTGAGAGTATTCTATTTTTCTAACAGACAGTGCCTTCTGACCAGTATACAAGCATAATAAGCATCCTATATACTGTATTAAAGTCAATTATGAAAAAGCCATAGTTGTTAAAATCTTTATTAAATTTAATCTAACAGTCACCGTCCTGACCACGATCTCAAATTATTATTAGAAAAAGACTACCACACGTTACAGCACGCTATCGGTAGCATTATATACTCCGTATTACGCTGGAAATCAAACTATTTAAAATTAAATTATATTTGTTGAAAGCTTTCATTCATCGAATCAAGATTTTGTCAGAGAATTTATATTTCCAAAATGTGTGTACATATGGATATATGGTGTGGAGTTTGGACATAGCAATGGTAGAATAATGGCCTTACAGAGGATTAAGCAAGCCTAACATGTGAAAAGTGGGTTTCACTTATGCTCTAAGAATTTAAGTTAGAAAAATTGCAAGTATATCTAACTTATGCTTAGTTTAGAAGAATTATTTTAGATATGCTAGTATTATAATATTTGAGGTCGTAATCATATGCCTCCTTAATAAAAGAATTAATAAAACAAGGACCATCGCCAAATTAAAAATCTTTTTTTTTTTGGTTGAAGAAATCCTTAAGAAAGGTAAGAGATTTCGAAAAATAAGAATTCATTTTTTTTTTTTTTTGGTAAAAGAGAGGCGGCACTCTCTGCATTTATTTATTGAAAAGGAAAGCGGCTAAGAAATAAAACGGGACAAAGCCAATCCCCTTACATCATCAGTAATAATACTATGAATAATATCCGGAGGTTCAGGCAGAAAATGAAAACCTAAATCAAAAGAGTACGCATGGTTAGCTAAACCGTCAGCTAGACGATTAGCTTCCCGATACACATGATCAAAACGGACACACCAGTTCCTAGTAAGAAAGTCATGGCACATAAGCACCAGGAAAGAAAGATGATGAGTTTGCGCCACCCCTTGCTTAAGAAATTCCACCACAATTTTAGAGTCGACCTCCACAAGCAGATGTCTGAAACCCAGCTCCCAGGCAATGTGAAGACCATAATAAACTCCCCAAAGTTCAGCCATAGGTGTTGAACAGATCCCGATGTTAAGGGCGAATCCACCTAGCCATCGGCCGTTAGGATCACGGATGACGCCGCCAGCAGCCGCAAGGCCCGGGTTCCCTTTAGAGGCTCCGTCGGTGTTGAGTTTAGTCCAAGGGTTAGCCGGCCGAGTCCAAGCGATATGAGTCTCACTGTGAATAGGCAGGCTTTGTCTGTCTTTAAGAAGCAAGTGACCAAGGTAATATTCCTTTGCTGTAGTACAAACGAACCAGCTTTGGAACAAGTTACTAAAATACTAATTGTATTTGGCTAGAGATTAAATTTTCATAAATTCAAAATATACTAGAAAGAAGATTGGATATACATGTGTTTAGATGGATCGACTTCTTGTAACTGAACGATTAACTGGTGTTTGAAATGAAAATGTTAATTAAAACACTATTTTATATTCGGTATTGTGAGCTAATTCTTTTTAATAATAATAATATTTCTAAAAGGATATAATAAGGAGTATCAATGAAAATTTGGAATGGATACACTTTACGATATATATTTGAAATGAATTTCCCCTTTATAAGAAAAAAATGGGTTAAAAATTGCTTAAACTTGTTAAATTCAGGAGCAATAGTTTTTTATTTAACTTAAAAAAAATTCAACTACCTTAATCTACACTAAATTTATCAGCTAAATATTCTAACCGAACATTCAATTAATAAATAAAAATAAAAATAAAGTTCCGTTAACCAAAAGCCATACGCAGCCTAAACAAACAAAAAGTATATTAAACTCTACCAATAATATAATCTATCTTATATATTAAAGTTGAGCCTTTTAGAGCTCTTAGAGTGATTTTAGACTTAGTTTGTTACATAATTATTATTTTTTGATAGTTAAATTAGATAATTATATTAACAAATAAATTTTTAAAAATTATCATTCCTTTCAACAACAAATATACACGCTATTTTATTGAGAATAAATATTTTGTTGAAGGTTAATATATAGGTTTTTTTTTTACCAAAAACCACCCGTATAATAGGTCATATTGCGATAAACCACCCGTTTAATCCAATATTACCGAAAACCACCCATATATGTCACTCCGTTACTCATTCACCACCCCTCTTCTAACTCCGTTAAATTTGTCAATTTTTATAAATTTTTTAATCAAAATAAAACTAAAAAATAAATTAAATTCGTAAAATATGTTCAATTGACTTTTAGAGTTTTTAGAAGAAAAAATAAAATAAAAAAACACAATATTGTTCTTGTTCTCCGATTCATCTCCTTTATCCATTAAAGGTACCAGATCCAATTCAATGTCACAAAAACCTAGCCATGGAGGTAAATCTAGTAGTTTTTCCCTATCATCTAACCGTGGAAACCTAAATCTGGATTTGATTATGCAACCATCGCCGCCGATTCAACACACACTCTTCTTTGCTTCTTCTTCCTCGTCTTCAACCTCTCCATCACCGAATCCGACTCGTCAATGAACCTCATCGATTCCGATAGCCTCTCGTATGTGGTGAATCACGCCGATTACCGCTGTAGGTGGTGAATCGCGCCAGATTTGTAAGACCGAGCGAGAGTGTGGGCACTGGGTAGCCATGGCGGAGCTCGGTGAGTTTAAGAGTTAGGGAAATGGAGGAAGAGGAAGAAGTCACCAGGCAAGGTAGATTGGGTCGATTTCTTCGGAATCGAGAGAGAATTGGGGATGAAATTGGGATTTATGGTTAGGTTTTAATTTTAGCACCACCAAGGATTTTGGCTCAACAATGGGGGATTTGAGATAAAACCACCAATTTGCAGAGAAGAGGAGTAAGACACGATGGGAGATGGGTTGATTTTTCATATTTCTTTTTCCTTTTTTGATTTATTAAAATATGATATAATGAATCCCACCTTATTATTTTGTTTATTTCTTTTCTTTCAAGTATAAATGATTAAAAAATTATAAAATGTGACACGTGTCATGATTATTAAAGGCCGTTTAACCCCGCACCCGGTTTTTTATAACTGACACCCGCTTTGGGCGCATCCCAGGTGCGTCCAATTTTTTTTTTTAAACCGGGTCATTTATTTATTTTGCCTTCAAACTACTCAAAAATCCGGTCTGATTTTGGACGCATCCTAGGTGCGCCCAAAACTGAACCGAATTTTAAAAAAAAGGTTTGGACGCATCCCGGGTGCGCCCAAGAGTGGGTGTCAGTTATAAAAAAGTGGGTGCGGGGTTTTTTGCCGTTATTAAACATAAGTTAGAGAAGAGTGGTTGTTGAGTGACAGAGTGTATAATATGAGTGGTTTGAAGTAATATTTGATTAAAAGGGTGGTTTAGTGCAATATGACCCATTATACGGGTGATTTCCGGTAAAAAAAACCCTAATATATATTCTTACGATAAAATTAGGATTATTTTCGATAATAAAAATCAAGTCAAACTACGTACATAACCTTCATGAAATAAAATATATTTTTATAAATAGTCTTTACAAGAAAAAAATTAATCTTAATTTTTCGACGAACTCAATTAAAAAGATATACAATTTTCATACGAATAATATATAATTTATCATGCATTGCACGGGTCACTACAGTATTTTGATATTTAAATAGTATTGACCAAACGCAACAACTTGCTACTAAAGTACTAAACAATATTGACAAAAACAAACAAAAAGTATATTAAACTCGAGAAATAATTCCAGCAATTATCATCTTGAATCTTGATTACTATTTCATAGCATAAATAGACTTCCAACTTTGGAGAATGTCCAACTTGTAGCCCTACCCCCCGATGATCCATCCGACCCACTTCTCAAAAAATGGCATAAAAACCCTATTCTCTCTGGCACTCCCGAGAACCAAATTGATCCACAAGAGTTTCGAGATCCCACCACTGCACGGATAATGCCCGGCCGATGGTATTTGGAGAATGTCCGTCGGAAACAAGATACGGGATCGTGGAGTTGCCCTTTTATTCAAACCAAAGAGCCTCTTTACTATCTCCATGGTACGGGAATAACATACTTCTTTCCGGTGTACGTGGATAAGAATGAGGGTGTCGAAACGTCGATTCTTGGATTTGAGTTTGATTAACTCTGTGTCGGGATTGAGATATGATTATGGGAGGTTTTATGCATCCAAGTCGTTTTATGATGAGGATAAGAAGAGGAGAGTTTTGTGGGGCTGGATTAAAGAATCTTGCAGTGAGGAAGATGACACAAAAAAGGGATGCTCTGCCATTCAGGTGATTTCTTTTATACTTATTAAATAGTTTTTAACCTATGAATCATGAATACATAATTCACTAGCACAAACAAGCATAAAGACCATGCATATAAAGGCTCAAATCATATTGTGTTTCTATGTACTAGCGCATTTAACTTATACTGTACAAATGTATGTGTATGTTAGTTATTAGACGTTCAGATGTTAATATGCAATGTCCATATGCGAATCTTTCCCTTATTTGTTATTATGATGATTATCAAAATAAAAACAAGTAATTTTTTTATGAATCACTACGTTCTAATTTAATTTTTCAGATAACAAAACCAAAAACTGAAAAGAATTTTAATTGATATCATACAAATACTATCTATGCTTTAGAATAAAAACTGAAAACTCACAAGCTACCATGCTAACACATGATGTGGCTTTTTATCTTCTATATAGGCGGTTCCTAGAACTACTATGCTCGACAAATCCGGAAAACAATTGGTGCAGTGGCCAATCAAAGAGATTGAAACTTTACGAGTACATGAAGTCAATCTACCAAGAAAACTGATCAATGGAGGTTCAAAATTTGAAGTCTTTGATATCACTGCTGCACAAGTAAGTTTATTTTCAACTTTTGCACGTAGTATACATATGAACAATACATATCATTATTAATATGTGAACGTACTGGTTAATGAATAGGCTGATGTAGAGATCTCGTTCAGTATAAGTGATTTTAGTAAAGCTGAGAAATTCGATCCGTCTTGGACCGACGCAAAATTACTCAGAGGTCGAAAGGGAGCATCGATTGAAGGCGGACTCGGTCCATTCGGGCTGCTGATCATGGCATCCAATGGCTTGGAAGAGTACACGTACATCTGTTTTCTTCAGGATTTTCAAGAATGATGATGGGGAATTTGTGGTTTTAATGTGTTGTGATGAAACCAGGTATATACTTTAAATTTTGATGTATGTTATTCACGTTGTTTAATTTTACATGTCTTTAATTGTTATGCCTAATTTGTTAGGTCTTCGTTGAATCCAACGACCGAGAAATATAGTTATGGTACTTTTAGGCCCTTACTATTTAACGCTCACCCTTTTTGCTATTTACCGCCCAAGCGTCGTGCGTCACGCATGGATTATAACCCTGCGTGACGCATGGTTTAAATCCACACGTCACGCACCGAATAAAACCATGCGTGACGCATGGACACAAACCATGCGTCACGCATGGATTTGTTTACCTATAAAAGCCCAAAAATGAAACCCTACCACATTATCATCTTCCTCAACATTGTTCCACGGCGGCTGCACTCTCAAACGCACCGATTTACCCAAAAACCATCATTCTCATCATCTTTTTTGCATATAAGGTATGTAAACATTAAGATTTCATTGTTATGGTATGGTATTGATGTATATATGAGGTTTTCATGTTGTTTTGATGATATTTACTTCAAAATCCAATGTGTATGTTAATTAGTTGATTAGAAATGATTAAACTTGTAATATATGAATGGATTGTGTACTTTGTTGATAATATATTGACCAATTTGATATTTTCATGTGTATATAGTTCATTAGGGTTTTGATATTGAATTAGGGTTTTGTGAATTAGGTTGTTGAAATTTGGTATGGTTTTAATGAAATTATTGAAAAACTGTTAGAATTTTGGAAAAACTGTTGAGATTAGGGTTTGAAACATGGAAAAACTGTTGACGAACAATTTCTGGAATGTGCAATTCCACACGTCACGCATGGATTGAAGCCATGTGTCACGCATGGATGGAAGCCATGCGTGACGTGTGGAATTGCACATTCCAGAAATTGTGTTCTGCAGTTTCAGATTGGATTTGATGATATACTGATTGAGTTTTTGATGATATGCTGATTAAATTCAGTAAACTGATTAATTTTGTGGAATTGCACATTTTATGATGCAGATACGGATGGTGGTCGTCGACCTGGACGCGATACTCGTCAAAGAAACAGAGAACTGGAGAAAAAAGATCCCATAGTTCCAAAACCAAGGAAGAAGAAGAATAGACAAGAATCGCCTCCTCGTCGTTTAGAGTTTTCTGGTGAGATGCAACAACAACAGCAACAACAGCAGATACAAGAGCAACAACAACAGCATCAACAACAACAGCAACATCAGCAGCTAGCTTTGTCTGCTGCAAGTTTCGATCCCCAGGGTTCCCCTCATTACTTTCCTGGCACCCTCATTCTGATCCCACATCAAACACTGTTTCCACAACAAACACAGTTTCCAGGCTATCCGGGCTATCCACAACAAGAGCAATCATTTGTGGAGATGATGAGACAAGCTACTGGTTCTCATAACTTTCAGAACTCTCAGACGGGTTCATTGATTCTGGGGACGCAAGGTTTTAAGAGCTTCATTGATTCTGGGGACGTCCTCACTCCCTTAGCTTTTGAGTAATTCACTCGTCCTCTATCACAGATAAGCTGAAGTTTTCCATATTTTGTTTCGGTAGGTGCTCTACTCCTTCCATTGACTATGCAAAAGTTGTTGGCTTCTGCAATGTTAACGGCCCAACTCACTCCCTGTTGTCTAGAGGCGAATACCAAGTCATTTGCAAACAACTCTGAGTAATCAACAGAGACATATTGTTCTTCTTGAACTTCAATATCAAATTATGGTGCAGTACGCAAAGGACGAAACACATTTAAGCTACTTGTGTCTGAAAGTGGCCTAATCAAATGCGAAGGCCATTGCGACAAACCGTAACCGGTTCCAAAAGATCCAGTGTTGATATCACCAAACTGTGATTGCGGTTGCTCCCATGTTGTAAAATCAATGCCCAAATCAAATGAAGGTATGTAGTCGAGGTATGACAGAGGTGGGCAGTCATTAAGAGTAATCTTGTCTAATCCAGTAAACACAGAAAAGTTCATCTATGCACAAACACACAGATAACAAACCAGTTAAGCTTCTGTATGGCAAATCCACACGTCACGTGTGGATCCATTCCATGCGTGACACACGGTATTGAACCATGCGTGACGTGTGGAATTGCCATAAGTCATACATTTCAAACCCCTTAACCAACAAGTCATACATTATAATACATTTCAAACATCATAATCACTAAAGTAAAAAAAAATTCACAAATCAACATATTTAGTCATACAACTAATACCGTGAGCATGTAAAATCCATAAAACCTAATTAATACAAACCCCTAAAACAAGTCAAAACCTTAAAAAGTAATATTATAATACATTTTAAATATCATAAATCAACATAAATTCACAAATCAACATGCTTAATCATACAACTAATACCTTGAACATGTAAAATCCATTAAACCTAACTAATACAAACCCCTAAAACAAGTCAAAACCTTAAAAAGTAATATTATAATACATTTTAAATATCATAAATCAACATAAATTCACAAATCAACATGTTTAGTCATACAACTAATACCTTCAACATGTAAAATCCATTAAACCTAACTAATACAAACCCTAAAACAAGTCAAAACCTTAAAAAGTAATATTATAATACATTTTAAATAACATAAATCAACATAAATTCACAAATCAACATGTTTAGTCATACAACTAATACCTTCAACATGTAAAATCCATTAAACCTAACTAATACAAACCCTAAAACAAGTCAACACCTTAAAAAATATTATTATGAACAACAAATGTTACCTTATTAAGGTTGTAACTTGAAAATGGAGCTTCTCCACCTCTTTCATTGGTGCATTCCTCTTCATTCTCCATATAGAAGGAAAGGAAGATAGTTAAAAATGGTGTTTTGCTCTCAAAAATGTTCAACAATGGTGTTCAAAGGTTTTTGACATTTGAAATATGAAAAGAAAGGAAGATAATAGGGATTAATGTAGGTGTTACGGAAATAGTAAAAATATTAATGGAGTTATTACAGTAGGTGAGACAAGACGTACGTGCTGGCATGAGTTCTGAAAATAAAATCCGTGTGTCACGCATGGTTAATGTCTACGCGTGACGCATGGATATAATCCACGCGTGACGCACGGTTCTCTTCCATGCGTGACGCACAAAATGACACATGATCCCTTTGATTCTTAGTAACACTGATGTGTGCATGATTTCCAATCAAAACAAAATTACATATTGTCAAAGGTTGGACATTTAGGCCACGTAAGAAGTCCAAACAAAGGATATGCTACTTTACAAGTTAATAGGTGTTATTGGGAGTTACCCACATGGTTAAATATACCTAAAAGGCATTGAAAACAAGTTCCATTACATTCGGACATCGTTTGAGTGTCGTTTCGCCAAAAACCACCTTAAGTCCATTTAAGGCGTTTTTAGTGGTTTTAGCGTTTACGTGCCTCATTTCGTGTGAGCGAGACCTTGTTTCTACTGAATATCCCTAATAAGAGTAAGTTGTATAGTATTTTCAACAATAATCACCGTCAATATTGTAGAATATACATATTGCGACAAGTTAGAGAGTTACGACTAGTATGTTTTTTACAAAGGAGGCGGTACTTTAAAAGTTAGAAGTTGTGATTGGGAGTTACCCACATGGTTAAATATCCATAATAGCCACTGAAAACAAGTTTCATTACATTCGGACATCGTTCGTGTGTCGTTTCGCCAAAAACCGCCTTAAGTCCATTTAAGCCGTTTTTAGTGGTTTTAGCGTTTTGGCATAGTTTCAAATCCCGTTTTTTATGTGTGAGACATTATTGGGACTTTATATGCCTTATAACACATTTGTGTATAAATTTTTCAAACATACGTGAACATCAATGTTGCGACTATATATATTGCAACAAGTTAAGCTTGTGGTGAGTAGTTTGATGTTTTACAAAGAGCGTGTTACTCTAAAAGCAAAAGGTTTTGATGTAAAGTTACGGACATGGTTAAATATCTCTAATAGGCATTGTAAACAAGTTTCATTCCATTCCGATGATGTTTCGACGACGTTATGGCGAATTGTGGTTTTAAAGCCTTTAAAAACAACACGGAACATGAATTATTTTGTGTAACATAAGTACAAATACATTGAATAAATTGACATGGACCACATAAGCAACAAAAAAATACATTGACATCCATGCGTCACGTATGGTGTAAAACCATGCGTGGTGTGTGGATGCATTCCACCCGTGACGCATGGTTTTATGTTGCAAAATCTTATTGTTAAATTTAGAATGCTTATATTGTTGTTATGTTGACGAATGTTCAACCTTATTATATTTCAAATTGTATATGGTGCGTCATACATATTCCGACCTCGTTCGGTTTTCAAACTATGTTTCACTTACAAAGGTATAAATTTGATTTTCAAGTTACACACATGATCAAATAGACATTATAAGGATTGAAACAAAGTTTCGTTCCATTTCGATAAAGTTTCGATGACGTTTTTGTCGAATTGGGCTTTATCGCCTTAAAAAATACACTAAAAATGTGTTTCTTTGCACACTTAACTAGAAATACATTGAATAACCCTAGATTCATATATGCAAATCCATGCATGACGTACGGATACAATCTGTGCGTCATGCATGGATGATATCCGTGCGTGACGCATGGATAGAATCCGTGCGTGACGCATGGATACAATCCGTGCGTTTTCTGGAATGTGCAATCCGTGCGTGACGCACGGATGACCTGGGCGGCAAATAGCAAAAAGGGTTGGCGTTAAATAGAAAGTATGTACTTTTATGAAGGTGGATCCTTTACATGAAGATATTTTGCTAAGAACATTGGTAAGTTCTAACTATAAAACATACCAATTGCTTCTTGTTTTCCATACACAAAATAACACATCAATTTGCAGATTGATCACTCTGTGATAGAGAGCTTTGGTAACAAGGGGACCAATTGCATCACATCTAGGGTTTATCCGACTTTAGCAATTAACAGGGATGCTCATTTATACGTATTTAACTATGGATCGGACACGGTTGAAATGAAGGAATTTCGAGCGTGGAATATGAATGAAGCTCGTATTGCTTAGTATACCAATATACTGAATCATATCAATTGGGGTTCTTAATAATGTTATGTTCTGCTGGTTTGTTTTTTAATATGTTTTGAGGTTCTTTTTGTTTGTTTTCCATACTGCATGCAGTCTCTTTCATTACCATTGTGTTTGATTTCCGAATCACTTCTTGTGAAAACAATTTTAGAATAAATAAATTGAACCACATTTTTTTAGCATCAAACTGAATCATATTTATAATAAATTTGATACATTATCTTGTGTTAAGTTATCATTGACTATGCACACTACAACAAAAACATCATAAAAAACTGTTTGTCGCTCGAACCACATATTTCGTCGGCTAAAGACATTGTGACAAAAATTAAGTGTCACTATATTGCCGTAGGGCCGTCACCCTAAGTACATCTAAAATAAACTTTTTGTGACGAATATAGTTACTTTCGCCTAGGGATGGCTCCCGGTCCGGTTCCGGTTCGGAACCGCCGGTTCCGGTCCTCCGGAATCCGGAACCGGAACCGGGAAAAACCGGTTCCACCGGTTACGGAACCGGCCGGTTCAGCCCGGTTCAGTCCGGTTCGGGCTGAACCGGACCGGTTTTTAAAAAAAAAAGAATATAAAACCGCCGGTTAACCGGTTGTAAAACATTCTTTTTAATAGCGTTTTTTTATAATCATTTTTTTTAAGTTTTTTAAATTAAATATGAAGGAACAAAAAAATTAAAAAAAATTGGGCTTGCACTTAACAGTGACTTACTTGTTAAGTTGCCTACGTATCCTCTCGGGTTAGAGGAATCAAAGCCCACGTAGTTCTTTACCTTTTTTCAAAACCCGTTACCTAAGTCGAATCTTCGGCGGATGAATCGGTGCGTATCGTAGTAGAATCTCCAATTCACTCGTCTTCCGATGACTCGTTAAGGTTACGTTGTTGCCTAATTGCGGCTCTCTTCCAATCGCAAACACAACATTGCGCCTCCAATGACTCCGGTGCCAAATTTGATCTCTTCCTCGTTAAAGTGTTGCCTCCTGCACTAAAAGTTTGTTCCACCGCCACGGTTGAAGCGGGGACGGCAAGAACTTGAGCCGCAATCTTCGCAAGCGTTGGAAACATGCTCCTATGATCCTCCCACCACTTCAAAACATCTAAAGTTTCACAACTAACAAACTCAAAGTTGGTGTTAAGATAGTTATCAATTTCCGCATTCGTGTTTGTAACTCTTGGTCTTTTACTAAAATACTTAGCTCCAAAGGCCCCCAAGCTAGAGCCCGAAGAAGCCGGAGGTAATTGTGAAGTAGTCGGAGAATCCGAAAAATAAGTAAATAAAGTTTCAATGTTTGTTCTAGTTCTAGAAACCATACCTAAAATATCCTCTAGTTCACCTTCGGCTAAAATATATGTATAATAGTCATTTAAAAGAACGTGTAAACCGGATAATTTAAGTCTAGGATCTAAAACACAAGCAACAAGAAAACAATCGGGAATATATCTATAGTATTGCAACCACTTACTCCTCATGCTTGCAACGGATTCCTCAATGCCGGGAATTTTAGCTCCCTCACTTAAACCACACATAACATTACAAGCTTCCAAGACAAAAACATTACTACTTGGTGTATAAACATGACTAAATCTTTTTGTTGCATCACTAAAACATTTTAAAAACGTTGCAATACTTTGACATATATCCCAACCTGATTCGCTAAAATAGAAAGGAGAGCCAGAAAGGTTTTGAGAAACAAAAGACGTTAAAACTTGTTTATATTCTATACATTCACATAGTAATATGTAAGTAGAGTTCCATCGGGTACCCACATCTTTTGAAAAACGTTTTGGGTGCACCCCGTTAGTTTTACAAAAGGTCATCCAATCTCTTGTAACTTTAGGATGCCCCCAAATATACTTAATAATGTTCTTAATTGGCTCAAAATGAAAACTCATAGCACGTAAACCATCTTGAACACATAAGTTTAAAATATGACAAGCACATCGAATATGAAAAAATTTCCCACCAAATAAAGGTTGACACATTTCTTGTAAATCTCTAATAGATGCGGTGTTAGCAGATGCATTGTCGAATCCAATTGAAAAAACTCTATTAAGTAGTCTATATTCTTCTAAAATTGCACGAATCATCATAGCAATATTTTGTGCGGTATGTGAATCATCAAAGACTCTAAATGCCAATAAACGTTTTTGCATTGTAAAATGATGATCTACAAAATGACATGTAACACCCATGTAAGAATGGGTTTGAGTATTATCACTCCATATATCACTACAAATAGAAACATGCATATCATTTTGCGAAAAATAAGAAACTAATTTGGCCTTGTGTCTTTTATAAGCCTTAATTACATTTTTCTTAATCACTTTCCTAGATACGGATTTAAAAGCGGGTTGTGTATGCTCTTTAATATACTCATTAAATCCTACATTTTCACTAAATCGAAATGCTAAATGATCAACACAAATAGCTTCGGCTAATGCTACACTATTAGCTTCATGATCAAAACGAAATAAAGGGTTACCGCTAGTAGAAGATGCAAATCCGCCGGAAATTTGCGTTTGTCCCCCTAGCATTCCCATCTCGGCGACGTGTCTGTGCTCCATGTGTCGTTGAAGGGTTCCATATCCTCCACTTTTCTTCCATTGGAATGTCGCCTCGCAAAAGTTACAAGAAACAATAATTAGTCCGGGATCATAATCCTCGGCCTCGAGTTCCTCGATACCGGGTTCTAATTTAGTAAACCACTTTGTAAAAACAGGAGATGTTAGTTTCCGGGATTGGTTCCCGGAGGACCCGGTCCCGGTCCCGGTCCTCCCCCCCTACCCCTAGCCGGCCTCGAACCGCTAGCTTGCCCTTGAGGCCTAGCGGTCCTACCCCTACCGGAGGACCTAACTTGGGAGGTGGGAGTGGGAGTGGGAGAAGTGACATTATCACTCTCTTGGGTGTCAAAATGTTCCGCCATATGATTAAGAACAATTAAATAATATAATTAAAAGCAATTAAAACAATTAAAACAATATAACAATAAAACAATAAAACAATAAAACTTAGAACAATATAATAATGTGATTAAAAATGTAAAAGCAATAAAATATTGAAAGACAAAAGCTAATTAAAAGGAAGAGATTAAGAGAGATTGTTGATGGAATTTGAGAGATTATAAGATTGAGATTTGAGAAAGAGAAGAGAGATTGTTGATGGAATTTGAGAGATTATAAGATTGAGATTTGAGAAAGAGAAGAGAGATTGTTGTTGTTGGATGTGTGATTTGAAGATTGTATGGTATGGTATTTATAGGGGTTGAAATGGGTTATTTTAATATTTAAAAATTAATTTTTTATTTTTTTTTTAATTTCCTAACGGCTATTAGCCGTTAGGACCGCCGGTTAACCGGCGGTTTTGCCGGTTAACCGGCAACGGCTACTTTTGTAGCCGTTGGAACCGTCGGTTAACCGGCTAACCGGCAACGGCTACTTTTGTAGCCGTTGGAACCGTCGGTTAACCGGCGGTTCAGTTTAGTTTTTTATTTTTTTTAAAAACCGCCGGTTAACCGGCGGTTCAGTTTAGTTTTTTATTTTTTTTAAAACCGGCGGTTTATTTTTTTATTTTTTTTTAAAAAAAACCGGCGGTTCCGGTTAACCGCCGGTTAAAAAAAAATTTAAAAAAAAATAAAAAACCGGCGGTTTCGTGAACCTGAACCGGACCGTGACCAAACCGGTTCCTACCGGTTCCGGTTTTGACCCGGTCCGGTTCCGGTTCGAACCACCGGTCCCGGTCCGGTCGAGCCGTCACTACTTTCGCCCATTGTATCGTGACAACATCTCGCTCTGTCATTGATGAGAGCTTTTACATCCCAAATAGACCAGAAGAAGCGAGAAGCTGATAAGAATCACTGGCCAAGCGTTTACAGTTTAAGGTTCATGCAACTCAAGAACAAATTTTGTCATATACGCTTTATTTCAGGAAAGCAATTCCGTAAAGCCCAAACCTCCAAATTTTGGTAGGCAAATCTTCTTCCTAGAAACAAAATTTCTTTTTTAATCAATGCCTTCAGGCAAAAAATATACCCTATTTTATATATTTTTGCAAATCTAAAATAATTTGGGTATTCATACACATCAATTATTGTGATGGGTATATATGTAAATCCGTGAAGAAAAAATGATGGCTTATTAATACAAATCCGTCTTATTAAATAACTAGCGTGTGTTCCCGTACCATGTACGGGGTCGCATGTAATAAATATTTTAATAATATATTTATATTCTATACTATTAATTAGTTTTATGTATTGTAATTTATACTTTATGGTATAATTTATAAATTATAGTTTATAGTTTACGATTTATGTTTTATATTTTAAGTTCATTAATAACTCAATTTTATTAGATTGATAACATAATAATAGATAAAGATATATATATATATAAGATAAAGATATATATATATATATAAGATAAAGATATAATATGATAAAGGATAAAAATCAATTTTTTTTTGTAATATAACCTATTAGATATCTTTTTGATTTTTTTTACTTATTTAATTCAAAGATATATATCAAAATATAAAGTCGGATGATGTGGATGATGACATGGTGAATGATGTAGCATAGCTTAGAGGTCGACACATAGGCGAATTGAATATAAGGGCGACATGTGGCAAAACAACGTTCTGTTTTAGTATATGTATAGATATTAAATAATATGTCGGGTATATTTACAAAAGTATAAGTGCTGCAAAACAAATGTCTCCCTTATAAAAATTAATGTCACTAGGATAAATTTGCAAACATTAAAACAAAGAGATAGTTTTGCAAATGACATATTAAAATGTGGTATAGAATGTAAATTCTCTATATATAATAGTCTATTATGAAAAAGCCACACCAACAATTTAGTTGATAAAATCTTTATTAAATTTAATCTAACAATCACCGTCCTGAACACGATCTCAAATTAATACTCTGGCTTACAAAACCCAAGTTTTAAAAAATAGTCAAACTTAATTGTTGTCATCCTGCGATCTCAAAATATTATTTGAAAAAGACTTCTTCGTATACTAAAACAGAGCGTTGTTTTGCTACATGTCGCCCTTATATTCAATTTGCCTATATGTCGACCTCTAAGCTATGCTATATGATTCACCATGTCATTCTCCACATCATCCGACTTTATATTTTAACATATATCTTTGAATTAAATAAGTAAAAAATCAAAAAGATATCTATGAGGCTATGTTACAAAAAGAAATATTAATTTTTATCTTTTATCATATTATATCTTTATCTTATATATATATATCTTTATCTATTATTATGTGATCAATCTAATTAAATTGAGTTATTGATGAACTTAAACTATAAAACATAAATCGTAAATTATAAACTATAAAGTATAATCTATAAATTATAAACCATAAAGTATAAACTAGAATCTATAAACTAATTAATAATATAAAATATAAATATATTATTAAAATATTTATTACATGCGACCCCGTACCATGTACGGGGTCGCATGTAATAAATATTTTAATAATATATTTATATTCTATACTATTAATTAGTTTTATGTATTGTAATTTATACTTTATGGTATAATTTATAAATTATAGTTTATAGTTTACGATTTATGTTTTATATTTTAAGTTCATTAATAACTCAATTTTATTAGATTGATAACATAATAATAGATAAAGATATATATATATATAAGATAAAGATATATATATATATATAAGATAAAGATATAATATGATAAAGGATAAAAATCAATTTTTTTTTGTAATATAACCTATTAGATATCTTTTTGATTTTTTTTACTTATTTAATTCAAAGATATATATCAAAATATAAAGTCGGATGATGTGGATGATGACATGGTGAATGATGTAGCATAGCTTAGAGGTCGACACATAGGCGAATTGAATATAAGGGCGACATGTGGCAAAACAACGTTCTGTTTTAGTATATGTATAGATATTAAATAATATGTCGGGTATATTTACAAAAGTATAAGTGCTGCAAAACAAATGTCTCCCTTATAAAAATTAATGTCACTAGGATAAATTTGCAAACATTAAAACAAAGAGATAGTTTTGCAAATGACATATTAAAATGTGGTATAGAATGTAAATTCTCTATATATAATAGTCTATTATGAAAAAGCCACACCAACAATTTAGTTGATAAAATCTTTATTAAATTTAATCTAACAATCACCGTCCTGAACACGATCTCAAATTAATACTCTGGCTTACAAAACCCAAGTTTTAAAAAATAGTCAAACTTAATTGTTGTCATCCTGCGATCTCAAAATATTATTTGAAAAAGACTTCTTCGTATACTAAAACAGAGCGTTGTTTTGCTACATGTCGCCCTTATATTCAATTTGCCTATATGTCGACCTCTAAGCTATGCTATATGATTCACCATGTCATTCTCCACATCATCCGACTTTATATTTTAACATATATCTTTGAATTAAATAAGTAAAAAATCAAAAAGATATCTATGAGGCTATGTTACAAAAAGAAATATTAATTTTTATCTTTTATCATATTATATCTTTATCTTATATATATATATCTTTATCTATTATTATGTGATCAATCTAATTAAATTGAGTTATTGATGAACTTAAACTATAAAACATAAATCGTAAATTATAAACTATAAAGTATAATCTATAAATTATAAACCATAAAGTATAAACTAGAATCTATAAACTAATTAATAATATAAAATATAAATATATTATTAAAATATTTATTACATGCGACCCCGTACATGATACGAGAACACACTAGTTAAATATATAAGTACAACTACACCAAAGATTTATGATCTCACTCGACCAAATAAATAAATAAAATAAATAAATGATCTCAAAATAATAAAACAGCTGATAAAATTTCGATTTTATTTTTGCATTTGAGATTGCAGATAAATTCAATCTTGAATATTTCGAATAATTTTTTGATTTTCATATCGTCTGCCGTGGTAGGAAACAATCAGGGTACGCCAATAAAATATAAGAGTGCATGTATATTAAATGTTTACAAATGTCTGAAAAATTCTTGAGAATTAAAATGAAACCAAATGACATATACAACAATTGAGTATCGAATCGATTACGTTTCACCTTAAATAAAAGCCCTTGCTATATACAGCCCGGACGTTTCCTA
This sequence comes from Oxyria digyna, assembly GCA_029168935.1. NCBI lineage: Eukaryota > Viridiplantae > Streptophyta > Magnoliopsida > Caryophyllales > Polygonaceae > Oxyria > Oxyria digyna. The sequence goes on along the minus strand of JAPVLV010000010.1, from coordinate 9,280,222 downwards.
AATAACACCCGGACCCTCGCGTTACGCGAGGGAGCGTCACCTCGCAGAACGCGAGAGTGCGTCACCTCGCAGAACGCGAGGGTGTTTTTCCCCTATAAAAGGGGAAAAACCCTACTCGGCCCATTTTTTACAGCACACACAATTTTCTACCGCCGCTCTCACCATCTCTCTCGGTTCAAACTACTTCTTCTTCCTCTTTTCACTACAAATCTCCATATAAGGTATGTTTCTTATACTCTTATGCTTTCTAATTTTTTACAGCACACACAATTCCTCTAGTGATCGTCCCGTACCATGTACGGGTAATGAAACGATTATTATATAATATAATAAATCAAAAATATATTATATAATAAATCAAAAATATATTATATAATAATTAATTATAGAATAGATTTTCTATATTGCTTTGTTTTTATTAAGTACATAATATGCATACATATATAAATATATTATACAATAATCAACTACATATGATTCCAGACATAATTATCAGTTGAGTTAGTGGAATGGTGGACTTGACTACTTGAGTTAGTAGAATAGTAGGTTTTCACATGTAAGAGTTGGATAATGGGTTAAAGAAAAGAAAAATTAAAGAGAAATTCACATGTCTCCACTCATATTTCGCCAAGTGGCGCAAATTTTCGTGAAGACATGACTTCAACTTTAACATTGTATATATTAGAGCATCTTTAGTGGTGTTACTCATATTGAGTAACAAAGTCTATTATTTTAATATTTATGAGTTTTACATCTACAATCATGTTATTCATACCAAATAACATGTATTTTATCTTTATTTTCATTATAAATTTAAATAATATATTATATAGTCAATATGGATGTCAATATGTAGATAGAAATAAATTAAAAATGATTGAAAAATAATTACAATAGAATTTTATGAATTGTGAATGTTATAAGACATTTACCAATACTAAGTAATAAGTACAATTTTACTATTGGTCCACATGTTGATAAATGATTGGATAGGTGAAGTGATTTCTGTAAGGAGTAACAAAGAGATGTTACTCTTGTATTGGTTCAATCAAAATCACTTGCATTTCATTTTCATTTACCTTTTAAAAAAATTCTATGTTACTCAACATGGATCCAGATGCTCTTAGATAATGTGACTATTCAATCATATGCCCTAGAGACAGAGTACATAATAAAAACGGTTTTAATGTTTCTTTTAAATGAAAACTATTTTTTTATATTGTTGAAATATAAACTCATCACAATGAAAATATAATTAAAAAGTAATATATCTGCAATTCTTTCTATTATAAATTTTTTAATAAGAATTTGATGCTGAAAAGTAAAACACAAATTAAAGTGTTGTTAAAAAAATATAAAGACTAATTTTTCCTTTTCAGGTGAAATTTTTTCTTTTACCCCAAATTTTTCATACACATTTATTGAATACGTATGCATATTTTAGCAAGATTTTATGTAATTTTATCCATTCAAGCTTTTTCTCTCCTTTGCTTTTCACGGGATCAAGATTTTTGTGTGCACATTTAATTTACTGCAAACATTATGCACATTTGAACCATTTTTATGCATAATATTAGTGCATTGAGTGAAAAGTGCATACTTTATACTTTTGTACATGTACAATAACTTGTATGTGCACCTAATCACTCGCAAACTTTCCTTAATATGTTTGAAAAACTCTACAATGATACCTATTTCTCAAACTTTTCTTAATATGTTTGAAAAACTCTACAATGATACCTATTTTAAAACGAGAGTGTTGTGCAAACACCCCCATTCAATCGGTTAGTTTACATGCACATTCAATACGTTACATCTGAAATACATAAATCTATGGGTTTTATGTGCAGGAATGTTGACTTTTATGTGAACATTCGTACACATTTTATGCAAACGAGAAAAGTGCATACACAAATTTTAAGTTAATTTGCATATTTAGAAAGAATCCACATACAAACTTTTTGCCCAAATAAAAGGAGGAGTTGGATAAATTATTTATATGTAAGTCTTTTGAAGTAAAATAACTGATTTAAAAACTAACCTCTATCCAAGAGAATAGTATAAATCCAAGAGATGAACTTTTTCTAATAAAAAATAATTGCGGCGGATTTTCATAATTAAAAACTATAAAGAGGCCAGGACGCTACACTTTCCCGATAAAAACCAAAAAACTTCATCTCGGGATGAGATACAAGCGCTCATAAAGATCATTTACACATAATTACAACAGTTTTGTTTGAACCATGTTTTTTTTTAAATCCAATTGAAAACGCTATCATGTGGCGTTTAACATTTGATTATTAAAATCAGGAATTTATAAGACGGGCCTGAAATTCTGGGGTATAATGTGTTAAAACGCAACTATATGGTGTTTTAAATCCAACTTTAATTATAACCTGAATTTCAACACCTTAGAAACTTTATAATCCCGAGTTTTCAATACCGAGATAAAATGTATACCTTATAACCTGGATTTTACAGAACCGTGAAATAAAATAAAAAAATTTAAACTCCACATCATAGCGTCTTAAACCTATACAAAAATCAATTTTTTGAGCTAAAGAGTTTATTCCCCACAATATTGTAGAGATATACTCCCTCCTTACTTTTTTAATTGTCATTCTAGACCGCTTTCCTTGTTCCTATTTAATTGTGGTTTTAACTATTTTGACAAGATTTTGTAAGATTTGCTTAAATAATTATAATTTTAAACATTACTAATCAAGGACCTGGATGGGGCAACATAGTATGGGCTCATTCCACATCAACGGACTTGGCTTTTCCTTATCCATTTCTTCAAAAACCCTATCTTGGTTCCCACGCAACCCAACCAAATTGACCCAAAAGAGTTTCGTGACCGCATGCACCACCGCGTGGCAGCTGCCAGATGGACGGTGGAGAATGGTGATCGGGAACACTGGGGTTGCCCTAATGTTTACAACCCTAGATTTTATCAAATGGAATGATCCTCTTTACTCTGTTGAGGGAACATGGATGTGGGAATGCCCTCATTTCTTGAATGAGGGTGTCGAGACCTCCATTCTTGGATCCGACGTTAGCCATGTGTTTAAAAAATTTCTATACATGCGACCCGTACATGGTACGGGAACACACGCTAGTTCACATATATATATATATATATGTTGTCTTGAATTGGTTGATAAATAGGCGGATGTAGAGATTTCGTTCAACATAAGTGATTTAAGCAAAGCTGAGAAATTCGACCCATCTTGGACCGATGCACAACTACTTTGTAGCCATAAGGGAGCATTAGTTGAAGGAGGAATTGGTCCGTTCGGGCTGCTAATCTTGGCATCCAATGACTTGGAAGAGTACACTGCTGTGTTTTTCAGGATTTTCAAGAAAGATGATGATTATGTGGTTTTGATGTGTTGCGATGAAAGCAGGTTTCTCAGTTCAACTCTTCTCCCAAAGATATATATTTTTTGTTTCTAAGTAGAATTACCATTAACATAAATAAACGTTTGATTCTATTGCGTTTATGGCTTGATCTTCGAATTTTCATAGATCTTCATTGAATCCGACGACAGAGAAAAAGATCTATGGGACTTTTATGAAGGTGGATCCTTTACACGAAGATATTTCGCTAAGAACACTGGTAAGATTTTCTTTATAGAACAAGAAGACTTGTGATTACCGAATGATTTTTAACAAAATTTGAAAAGATTCTTTTACTTATTCAGTTTCAACTCTTACTTTTACTCGATATGCCAATATCAAACATGTTTGGTTCGGTTTAATGATCCTACAAGATATAACATCTACCCTCCAAATATGTACTACTCCCTCCGTCCCACTATATAAGCCCCATTTGACCTCGGTGCGGATGTCGATGCACGTTTTGTTTCGTTAATATCTCTAATTGTTTATTAGTAAAAAATATAAAAATTTGATATTGTTAAAGTAATTATTGAGACGAATCAAACAATATCCCATATGACCATATTTTTCGTTATATATTGGAAGAAATCGAGAAGATTCTCTCAAATTGTGAATAGTGCAGAAAAAACAAATGGGGCTTATAAAAGGGGACAGATGGAGTATATCTTAAACATTGAATAAATTACTAACATGGCATAATTCTTTCCATTTGTGCAACTATTGGATTGATGTGGTTGCAGATTGATCACTCTGTAATAGAGAACTTCGGAGACAAGGGGAGGAGTTGCATCGCATCTAGGGTTTATCCGAATTTAGCAATTAACAACGATGCTCATTTGTATGTATTCAACTATGGATCAGAGACAATTCAAATGAAGGAATTTCGAGCATGGAATATGGAGAGCGCTCATGTGGCTTAGACTCAAACTTATTGAATATCATATTAAGTTGTGGATTGTCTTACTATTATCCTTTCAATTTGTTTTTGTCTATTTTTAATCCATTGTCATGTGTATTTTTTTTTATCAATTGAGTATTTCCTTTTTCTTTCACAAAGCTAGGTCTTATGATATCATTTTCTCTCCTAATTTATTTGGGGGAGAGAGAGGATTTGTGCGCTAGTTCAAAAGGAAGTGAGATACATTTGTGTTCAATTAAAATGGACAATGAAAGTTAGGCATGAGTATCGGGCCAAATCCGGACCGGGATTACTAAGAAAACACAGCCTGGAGCCAGCTTGGATAGGTCTGGACTTGAACCGGTGTTTATATTTTTTAAAATAATTATACAACAGCAACAACGACAATCGACCTAATTTATTCACGTCGAAGCAGGGTCTAGAGGGCGAAATGTGGACAATCCGTGCTCCGACACCACGTCAAGAGGATGTGGAGCGACAATTCTCTTTATAACTATATTTCAAAATATTAATCTGAACCAGACCCGGATTTCCAAAATCATTGGACCGGTGACCGAACTAATTGTGGTCCGGTCCAGTCCAAAAAGCCGAGTCAGCTCGGTTTTTGCTCTCCTCGTCCACGTCGCCACTTCTTTTGCTCTAAATCAATCCAGGCCTTTTCTAACGCAACCGACTTTTGCTCTAAATCAAACCGGTCCAAAATCATTGGACCGGTTTTTGCTCTTCTCGTCCTCGTCCACGTCACCTAATTATCCACGTCATATGACATATCATCATTACTTAAAAAAACCAATTGATTGTGTCTGGCTAACCCAATTATCAACTACGTGTGCTTCTGAACCGAACCGAACCACGCACGTGTGGTATTCGAAGGCCCAAGCTCACCAAGATAGTCTCCTCTGACCCAATCACATCTATTAAAATCCACTCCTAGTTTATATACTAGTGAGTTTATCCCCTCCTAATCAATGTGGGATGCACATTAATTATCAAAGTTGAATTTAGTTACATTAAATTAATGTATATCCCTTACTTCTAGACCCGGCAGAAATTAACCCGACCCGCAAACCCGACCCGATTTTTCTGGGTCATAACCCGTCAAATTGAACCCGTGACCCGTTTTTGTCAAACCCGATTGACCCGATTTTTTTTGGGTAAAAAATGGGTTGACCCGTCCCAACCCGTTTTTTACCCGAAAATTTGGCCAAAAAGATAAAAGTAATAAAGAAGCGGAAATTGTAAATTTTACCCAAAAAATTGTCAACACACTAGATAACTATTGTCAACAACATTAATAAACTGTCAACACGTTGGACAAATTGTCAACACACTAGATAATAAATTGCAAACATGACTAATTAATTAGTCAACACAATTAAATAAACTGTCACTAAGACTAATCAACTGTCAATATGGATAATTAAACTTTTAGAGAACTAGTAAAGTAAACTGTCAACATGGCTAATTAATTGTCAACAAGACTAAATAAACTGTCAACAGGACTGGTTAAATTGTCAACACGGCTAATTAAACTGTCAACGAGACCAATAGACTGCCAACATGGCTAGTTAAGTTGTCAACACGGCTAACTAAATTGTCAACATCATTAATACTTTGTCAACAACACTAATAATCTATCAATAACACTACTAAAATGAAGTGCCAATACCATTAATGTACAACTTAGTCTTATTAGGCATATAAAGTAAGGTCTCGCTTATTACGCATATAAAGTACCAATAATGTACAACTTAGTCTTATTATACAAAACGAGGCTCGAAACTATGTGTAAACACTAAAAGGCCTTAAATGAGATTAAGGTCCAATTTGGCAAAACGATGTCTGAATGGATTGAAACTTGATTTCAATGTCTATTAGAGATATTTGACCATGTGGGTAACTCTCAATCAAAACTTCTTCATGTTCAAGTAACACCTCCTTTTCTAAACATCAAACTAGTCATCACTCTCTAACTTGTGGCAATATGTAAGGTCAACAACATCGATGTATTATTATGATTGAAAAAATTATACAACTTAGTCTTATTAGGCATATAAAGTCCCATTAAGGTCTCGCTTACACTAAACGAGGCTTGAAACTATGCGTAAGATTCTCTAACTTGTGGAAATTGCATTGTAAGATTCTCAACTTTTGTCATGTAAAACCACCTCACACTGCATCAGTTTTACATGACACTGTGTTTGATCTTCTGAAAGGTTGGGGAATTCATCAGAAAGTGTTTACTATCACTCTAGATAATGCAAGATGCAATGATAATATGCAGTCCATGCTAAGTAATAGCCTTGCTATGCATTCTTCTTTGCCCGGTGGTGGTAAATATTTTCATGTGCGTTGTAGTGCTCATGTTTTGAATTTGGTTGTTGATGAAGGCCTAAAACTAGTTGATATCGGGCTTAAAAAGGTTAAGAAGATGGTGTCTTTTATTGGTTCTTCAGAGCGTAGAACTTTGAAGTTTAAGGAAATTGCTTCGTCTCTTGGCCTGGATTGCTCAAAAAATCTGCGCATTAATTGTCCTACAAGATGGAATTCCACCTTTACCATGCTTGATAGGGCATTGATTTATCGTGTGGCTTTTTCAAGTGGAAGAATGAGTGGAGTTGATCCTTGCTTTCCAGAAATTCCAACAGATGAGGAATGGAATAGAATTGAGAAGATTTGTGAACTTTTGAAGCCTTTTGATGAGCTTACTACTCTTATGTCGGGAACGAAGTATCCAACATCCAACTTGTACTTCAAATGTGTATGGAAAGTTGAGCTTCTGTTATTGAAATATGCTGATTGTGGGGATACATTTCTGATGGATATGACAAAGAGGATGAAGAAGAAGTTTGATAAGTATTGGAGCTCTTACAGTTTGATTCTTTCATTTGCCATCATGTTGGATCCTCGTTACAAGTTTCAGCTCATCCATCATTGTTTCGAGAAGTTGGATATTGAAAGGGCTCCATTGAAATCCAAACATGTGAAAGACGAATTTCTGAAGTTCTATCAAGAGTATGTTTCAAACAGTAATGACACGACTTCTACTCTTAATCCGATGGACCCTGGAGAGTTTGAGGTAAATTAAATAAATAATATAAGTTACTTTTATCATATTTCAGCATGTTTTACCTATGTTTATTTTGTGTCTAGGGATTTGCTTCCTCTTATGATGTTTCTACAGAAAAATCAGAAATTGAGCTATATTTGGATGAGACTCTGGAAAAATTAGTTAAAGATCTAGATGTGCTTGACTGGTGGAGGAAAAATGCTCATAGATATCCTAGTGTCTCTAGGATGGCAAGAGATATTCTAGCCATTCCTATAACAACCGTGTCATCCGAATCTGCATTTAGCATGGGAAGTAGAGTTATTACAAGGTGGAGATCTTCTCTTAATAAGGATTCCGCCGAAGCTCTTTTGACGACTCGTTCATGGCTTTATGGACTAGACCTTGAAGAAGGTAAGCAGTTAGTTTGTTTCACATTATTATGATATTTTAGATCTTATATATATGAGTTTAATTCACAGTTTTAATTATACAGCTCCCGAAGATGATTTAGAAGAAGGATTAGAAATCCAATTTACAAGAATGGACATCAACAATGACAGTGAAGATAGTCCAATGTCAATGGACATGGAAGATTGACAAGAATATGAAGAACATGTTTTACTTTCTAAGTTATGAGATTGTTATTTTTTTGCAGTTTGAATTATGTGACTAAGTTGACAGATTGTTTTCATTTTAATACTCTATCTATCTTGAGTTGCATTAAACGATGGATTGATTATGGTTGTGAAGATGTGTTTTGATTTTGAGCAACATATCAGGTCTTTATTTGCCGTCGCATTGAACCTACCGTGTTTTATTTAGTCGATGGTTATTGACTTGTCCATAGGTTGTAAATTGTAATTTATAAATGTTTTCATTCGTTTTTTTTTCAAATATTAGCTAATCTACTAAAAGTTACTATGCCAAACTTATTCAAATAAATGAAAAGAAGGTAATGTAGTGGTGTTGCTATCGAAGCATACATTAAAATTTGCAATTAAGATTGACCCAAATTTAACATCAATATTTCGTAACGACTCAACTTGTTATGTCTCGGTAAGTTTTTACTCAAAGCGACTCGATCTGACAATAAATCCGTAACAAACAACTTGTTTGACTCCAAAATTTTCGACCCAAACCCGACCCGCCTATAAACCCGTAACAACCCGACCTGTTTGACCCGGTAATTTTAGACCCGAACCCGACCCGACCCGCCTATAAACCCGTAACAACCCGACCTGTTTGACCCGGTAATTTTAGACCCGAACCCGAACCCGACCCGCCTATAAACCCGTAACAACCCGACCTGTTTTGACCCGGTAATTTTAGACCCGAACCCGACCCGACCCGCCCATAAACCCGTAACAACCCGACCTGTTTTGACCCGGTAATTTTAGACCCGAAATGACTCGACCCGAAAAATACCCGACCCGGAGCACCCTTAACCCGAACCCGACCGACCCGACCCGATTGCCAGGTCTACTTACTTCTCATTCAAACGAAACCCGAATTATAAATATGAGCATAATACGGAATAGTGCTCGCGGAGACGAAACCAACACTCTCATAATCCGACACCAACGATATCCAGAAAATTCGGTTCATACACAATGTACGACCCAATTGCAAATAGAAAATTCAACATTACACAAGAATGCACATATATATCCGTATACAACATGATGATGCATGCATTTACTAACACCAAGTATAGTAAAACGAACTTAAACAATGAATGAATTCAAATAAATCACCCTATCAACATTCGAAATTGGGGCTTCAAAATTTCATCAAAGAAGTACTTAGCAAAATACACAAAGGGGATGACAGACAAGACTTGGGTGGTAGTCTTCCCAGTTAAGAAGAGCCATAGCAAGAAAGCCTTGTTAATCATAAGCGCCATTAACAGTCGATCAGACTTGATAATTGCATCATCTTCCTCCCTTAGGGTTCGTCCCAAATCCAGATTATCATTGTAAGCTCCACGCTGCTCCCAAAAAAACCGACTCATTAACAAACTGTGATTAGTATTGCCGAGAAAAGTTTCGTTGAGAACAAGGCTTAACGTAGAAAAAATGAAGTTTTTTGCGTTCATAGATAACAAACTAATGTTCATAATTTGACTGGTAATGTTCATAATCTGGGCCATAAATTTTTTTGAGGTCATTTTGAGAAAAAAAAAAAACAAAGTTCACAGTAATTACAAGCATGTCATCGCGCCCCTCACTGGAAACGTTTAAAATTTTTTATAGCTTAGATTATAAACATTACCATTGAACATTTATCGTTTTTTTCCTACGTTAAAAGTTATTTGCACCGAAACTTTCCTCTACGATTACCGTAATAATTCATAGAAATCGAAACTCACCATCCATGTATCAAAAGTGTGAAAGGAGACTTGGTCGCGGGACGCAACCAAGGCACATAGCTCACCATACAAGATACGTGCGTCTTCATTAGTTAGCCTGAATCTTTCCTTGAGCCAACTGTTGTCTATTATCCTACACTTGCATCAACAATTTCATTTAAGTGATTAAATCTATCGATTGACCTTGTCCCAATCCGGTTTAAACAAGTATTCAACTTACGTGCCATCATCATCAAGGGAAATCCCCATGTCATGCCTAACGGAGTCAGGAAGAGTGTCACCCAACTCCGGCGACAACAAAGTAGTCAAACCTTGAATAAGCACGCTGACGATCGCCACCTCCTGTTTTGTTGGCTTGCGTAGCGACAAGTAGCGAATGTGGTCCTCCACCTTGCAACACAAATCCACGAGGCTACCGTCACTCGCCACATGGGTGATCTCGACCTCGCCTTCCTTCTTTCTCCATGGCGCTAGATGACTCATATCCCTGCCCGCGCTCGGTATCAAAGCGTACATTAAATGAAATTGAAATCCCACTCGCAGTATTCTCTCCTCGTACCTAGTTTGTTCAAGAGCAAAAAGGCATTCCATCCTAAGATTTATTTTGATGATTTTTCTACTTCATTATTTTAAGGTATGTAAGCTTTATGGAACAGAGGTACATTCAATAATACTTTATGTGCAAGTATATGCATAAAAATAAATAATGAAATGTTAGATATGATTAGTTTATGTATGTTTATTATATGGTGTGATGTCCTCCTCATGTATCGAACAAGACACCCTAAATAGGGCGATGTCTTCCTTATGAATCTAACTCATAACCTATGAATAAGGAAAAACACTTCCACACCACTAGGCTATGTGATCATTGGTCAGATCAACAGAAGTTGACTTTTAATCTTATTGACAAAAGAAAAGATTCATGGTTTTTATTCTACGTATTATGTTACATGCCGACTCTAATATACATGTACAGTACATGCATATACATGTGAATGTCAAAGAATGTGCATGTCAAAGAATGTGCATGTGAATATAAAATAATGTGTATGTCTTCGTATATTAGTAGCATAGCGTTACTTTCACCTGATCCAACTCCAATACATGCTTTTAATTTATATATTTAGGTCAAAGTCGTCGTACAGCTGTAATCCTTATAGTTAATGCTACCACTAACTAAATTTAAACTATTTTTCTTAGAAGGAATTCTTTTTTTTTGAGCAGCAACCTTAGAAGGAATTCAAACACCTTGATTGAAGATAGTTTTGTATATTCCAAGACTTTTTGAAAATATGAGTTATCAATTCTATAAGGTGAAAGTATAGATGAATAATTCATGTATTGAATATATATGTGAAACCTGTCGAAGATGACATTGGCTCTCCACCTCGCCATCACCACAGAATTGAATAAGAGAAGAAGAGAACGTATCATCCAGGCGGCGAGCACCCAGGTGCCATAGCTTGTAAGAGGGTAAATGACATTGGAGAAGTGAAGAAAGCACCAGGTGAGGAGTATGAGCGTGGAGTGAAGGAAAGATCCGAAAGGGTTATTAATAGTGCCAATGTTGGCATAGTAGCACCACCCGACCTCGAGGAGGATCGACCAGCAACGGTCACAGCTGCTGTGACTGCGGCGTCGAGGAGGTAGCGGGCGCAGAAGACGACGACAGCGAGGATCGCCCAGTCGTAAAGCGGGGTGGCGAGGAAGGCGAAGTTACGGAGAGAGGGGACGAGGAGGGTGGCGACGGAGACGAGGGCGACATTGAGGCGACGTTGGGCGGAGGATTCGAGGGCGAATTGGAGGCGGTATTGGGGTTGGGGTTGTTGAAGGTTAAGGAGATGAAATCGGAGATGGAGTCGGCGGGGGAAGCCAGGCCCACGAGTCGCATGAGGAGGATGGTTGGGAAGATGGAGATGAAGAGGAGGACCTTTGGTAATGAGATGGCTGGGCGAGCCATTTTTGAATATGACTATCAAACGAATTCATATGAGATTATGAGATGTGGGGTTTTATATGTTTTGTAATGCATGGGTTGACAAAGCATGTATGAATTTGTCACCGATAAACTAGCCAGATAATTAGCATAGACATAGCCGTACGTTGACATTGGATTGGAGATGGGTTGACGTTGACAATATGTTAACTCTATTTTGCAAGGTAAGTGTTGGACCCCGTTCTTAGTCCTAAACATATGGACTCGCGAGCTCTACGTAGGGAGGTCGACCCACATCGCAAGCAACTCTAATAAGGAGAGCCCGTTTAGAGGGTGCCCCAAGATTGACCGGTAACCGGATGTCGGTTATAAAAAATCTGGTCCGTTTTTGAAAGAGATGGAGGCTCAGTTAGGGTTTCTTCGTACGTTGCTGTTCCCGTACTTCAATTTAGTTCACGGATTCCCCAAATTCGATTTGGCTCAATCTGATTCCTTCTGCTTCATACTTCCGCACTTTTCAAGTGTTCTCATGGAGGTTTAGAATTCTCAAATTTCAATCAGTTTGGCTACTGCAAGTCTCCAAGTTTTGCAGCGTCGACTGCAAACGGATAATCGATACTCTCCATCTTCATCGGAACTCAAAATTGAAGCAAAGGTCCCCGAGAATTACAAGAATTAGCAGCAGCTCGTGGCTGGTCAATTTCGTCTCGGAAGTTCAGGTTTTCTATCTTTCTCACTATGCCTTTCTCCCTTGTATATTATTCAGTACGAATGAGTGATTTGAATAAGGCTATGGTAACTATAAATTGGTTGACAGTTAGACCAGGCGAAAAAAACTTGAGGTGAAAGAGTAGAGGACGGTACCACCCAAAGAGATCGCCCTCTCTGAGGTACTTCACAATTTCTTCCTTGTCCTTGTCTCGAATCGCTTTAGAATGTAAGGCTTTTGCGAAGTGTGAAACTTTCTTCAATGTTTCAGATTTTGAAGGAGAACAAAGATAAGCATGATGCAGAATTGAACGAGCGGTTTAAGTATAGTATGCTTTCTAACTCAGATTTTTTTTCTCGTTGGCTTATTTGTAAAGCTTGTTTGTGAATATTCTGTTGTAAATTTTTAATGACTTTGAACAATCTGTGTAACAATTTGGGAGTAATGATTCGACAATCAACATGTGCAAGTTCTCACTTGATTTTTTTCTTATTCTTTTTTCATTATGCAAGGTCATGTGCTTCCTCATTTTATAGATTCATTCATCAAGAAACAAGTTTCCTTCCGAAGAATGAAATTGATACTAAAGATACTCGAGAGACATATGTAGATATAGAGGCTCAAGTAGCAAATACATATAAGATAGTTTCAATTGCATAAATCCTTGCACAAGAGGTATATTTAGCTTAATGATTTCATATTTGCAACCGAGCGTTGAATTGAATTACCATTTGACTCTTGTATTTTGTGAGTGAATGTGAAGATTGATACTCCCCATATTTGTCGTGCAGCGATGAGTGATGTCGGAATCACTTCTTAATCCAGGGTGAGCTCTGCTGTTGAGTAGATAAGGTTCCTACATTGCTATTCAAGATATTTCTTATCAAGCTGGTTACGTAGGACGAAAAGTTGGTTCCTACATTATTATAATTTAAGATATTTCTTATCAACTCCTTGAGGCGGATTTATGTTTATTTCCTCGTAGTCATTCTTGATATTGATTTTACATATATTCTTTGTCCAACTTTTGGTGTTTCTGGTGTTCTAATGTGCACAGAAGATATGTCACAGTGTAGAGCATATATTTTTCCACTTTGAATATATGACGCAATTATAATTATGGGATTTGGACACTGTAGTGTATTGCAAGTTAACTTTGTATCCCTCATTATATAATGTGGTCTCTCATTTTTCTTTGTGCTTCTTCTTTATTAGATTAACTTTCATGTCATTTGTCTTCTTTCCCAGGTTTATACATACATGTGGATGGATGGTAAGACAAGTATAACCTATCTTTAAATATTCAATAAGAATCACCAAAGCGATTTTTGGTTTGTTGTTTCTAATAATAAAGCTACAACTTGCTTTACTATTAGCAAATTTGGAGTTAGTAGCTTGTAGAATTTTCTAGTTCGTATTTCTTGTTAAATGTTTTTTTGTCCTTTCTAGTAGTTCTATCTAATGTTTCTTTTGTATTTCTAGCTTGTAGAATTTGGAGTCGCTAGCTTGTACAATTAATTTTAATAAAACACCTATTGAACAAAATATTGGTGATGACAATTTCTTTTGTTTTTCTAGCCTGCATTCTCTTCTTATCCTCTATCGTGTTTCTCCCTTGTCTTCTTTGTTTGTGGATAATGTTGTCATTCATTTGTTAAAGATCTCCAAATTTTATATGCAATACCGTAAATGATATTTATTTGATATTCTTTGTTACAATCTTACAGATCCTAGATTTGGAATTGGCAACATCTACAAGAACATGTAAGATTTTGATTATCGTATTTCCAGTTTCTGGTAAGTAGATGTCTTCTTGTCATTTATCCTTTTATAAGATGTGTTTCCATTTTCTTTGTTATAATTATGTTGTAGTATACAGTACATGAACTTCTATGTTGCAGTATATAGTAAAAGATGTATAAAGTCAGCTTTGTTGAAACACATACGCAGTTTCTTGCAGTATTTTTGAACTTGGTATAGTACATGAACTTCTGCATTGTTGACGGAAGTTTCATGCTGACTGCTGAGTGAATGAGCTCTAAAAACTCACTTAAGCATCGATATATTACAAGAACATGTATTCTATCAATATTTCACATGGAATAAAGTTTTGGAAAGATTAGAGCAAATCCAAAGGCATCGATATATGTCGTTGTACATAAATTACTTATAGAAATGATTCATATTAGCAGTCATGGATTAGTTATGCTTCTATGAAAGATTTTGCTCTAAGATAGAATCCAACTAACTAACGCTTTGTTTTTATTAATTGAACTTAAGACAGATCTATCATTACGTAGCTAGCTACTTATGTTTTCTTATTAATTTCTTTATGGTTTCAGATGAGCATATAGCTTTGGTGTTCAGTACAGTGACATATGTAGCATATAGCACAACAGTGAGTATCCTGCCATTATTTTAAGGTTTTGATATAGTAATGTCCAGTACGACTTAATATAACTTGATCCGGATGTTCATATAGCTTTGGTATTCATGGCACGTTTATGTTAGGTGTGGAAGCTGAGTTCATGCGACTTATGTGAAATTGCTCGTAATTCAGTTCTCCAGTCTGGCTTTTCTCATAGTACTATTTCATGTTTGCTCATCTAAGGTGCATATAACGTTTTCTCCTAATTATTGTAGTCTCACTGGATTGGGCCAGAGTATTTCAAAAGAGGACCAGATGGAAATGATATCCACAAGACAGATGTGCCACACATCCGACTTGAGTTCCATCACATGGTAAGTCATTGATTATCTTTGATTTTGTAATGTTCCCTAATCCTTTAAGATATGGTTTCACATAGTGAATTACTGGTTACAGATATGGTGGGAAGAGATGCAACAAGCGTATCTGGGGAAGGCACAGATTCCACAAGAAGATATGTTTATCTCTCTTCCGGTCTAGCTTTTGGTCTCGCAGCCTCTCCGCTGGCATGGATCAGGATTGTTAGTGATGCTGCTGCCAAGGTCAGTTTTTATGTTTCTCGGGATTTGTGAATTACAAGATTCTTAGCTTTGATTTTCCAATCCTAGACTTGTTATTATCACTGAATTTAAGTCTGCAGAGTGTTAATCATATTAGCTTGATTAGCCGGGCATTTGGTTTAGTTTTTCAGTATTTGAATCAAGCAAGTGAAATTGATTAATGTCTTGTGTGACTATACTGTCGGAAAGCTCCCACTGAGAAGTTTTTCTATATATACTTGTTATTATCACTGAATTTAAGTCTGCAGAGTGCTAATCATAGTAGCCTTCTATGCTTAATTATGGATTTATGGTTATCTGATTGTCATTTTCTCTTGTCTCTAGAAATTTGAGCTGAAAAAGAAGGAATTTCTTCCTTTCATGTTGGGGAAACATAGCAGCAAAGGAGTTTTGACGGATCACACTAGACCAATTACCATTAGCTAAGTACTTAGCAGCAAAAAGCAAATGAATTATGATAATTCTTGCACTTCTGAAGGATTTATGTGTTTAATGGTTAGATCTTCATTTTCATTAACTATTTACAAGTTCTTGTCCATAGTACATTCTTTGTAATCGAAAGAAATGAATATATAATTTTTTTTATAAAAAAATAGACTTTATACCTCGGACCTTATATAGTCTGATGTATAAAGTTCATATGCTTCATCAAAAAACCGCTTCATTAGATACAAATAAGTGTTGCCTTAGATGCAAAATCCGCTGCAAACCAACAGCTGCAAAAGAATCAAGTGCAGCGGTTTGTCGCCTAATGCAGCGGTTTTTCATGTTAATTATAAACGCTGCAACAGCCTAAAAACCGCTGCATTAGATGTAATGCAGTGGCAGCAAATGAAGCGGGCGGAAAACCGCTGCAATAGCCCTTTTGCAGCGGTTGTTTGGCCTAATGCGACGGTTTTTGACCGCTGCATTAGCCTTTAATTGTAGTAGTGAGGTGTTAATTACGAGGTCTTGACATCTGGACTCCAACACTAGCGTCGACCGTCGGGAGCTCCTCGCGCAACTAGGTACTTTTTGAAAGTTTGTTAGGAAATCTTGAGTGATAAAAAGATGGGAGACACTGACAAAAGCGAATCCGTTAACAACATACCTCTACAAGCTAACACCCCAGCACCAGGTGCATTGCTCCCTCCTCTTCCTCGCGTGGAGGAGAATGGAATCTTAAACCATGTTGAGGACGAGGCAGACTACCGAGTTTGGCAAAGAACTCGCGACCAAGAGGCGTAGAGGTTGCAAAGTGAGGGAAGTCAATTAAAGAGCGGGAACTCGTGATGTGAATGAGTACAAGAAAATCGAGAGGCCCCTCTTCCGGAAGAGGGAGCAGAGGTCAACCCTGAGGATAGAGCCTCTGTCTCGTGAGTTCCTAGAGGGAGAATTGTCGCGAGGGAAGTGCGACCCAGAAGAATAGATCTTAACCAAGCTCCCGCAAGATATCATGAACATTTTTACTTGCAGGGAGGTGGTCATCATGATCATTCGTCCTATAGCATTGGAAGGTGCAAAATCATCTGGCATGAATATGGCGGGAGAGGGCGTCTTTCTGATTTGCGTGAGTGAATTTTATTTTTTTCGTTACTCTATCATCGTTGTATAGAGCGCACAATGACATCAAATATATTAGATGATAATGGGAAAACGCTTTAATTACATGAGCTTTAGACAACTTATGTCATTTAACATTGTTGGCGCGATATCATTTATAGTGAGAATATCAAACAAATTTGCGCCGTCTGAACGCGTTGAACGCATTTCTCGATTAGTTTCGCTAATTTTGTCATGTGCTTCCGTTCCGTCTGAAAGCATTGGATGCGCTTCTTAATTAGTTTCACTAATTTTTCTTCGTGCCATTCACGAAGCAATCACGTTAGTGGAAAAAATCACATGATTTTCGTGGACGTTGTAGTTTCGCCATGTGGATACTGCATACATCTTTGCGCTGTAACACTTTTACTTGTTTTGCGTCACAACTATCAACACATATTATTTTGGTTTCAATACGGAAGGTTGAATGTGAGTAGTCATGCACCGCCTATCACTCAACAATGTCCATAAATAGCCGTGCATTTTTTTTAAACAAACGGTTGGATGTGAGTTGTTATGGGCCGTCTGAACACATTGGTCATGTTTCCTAATTGTACATGATTTCACTAATATTGCACCATGCCTCTCACTAGGAAAAACTCGCATCACATTGGTGTGTGAAAGCAAAGGATTTTCGGGGACGATGTTGTTTCGCCACATGGCTACGAAAGACTTCTTTGTGATGTAAAGCTTTTATTCGTTTTGTGTCACGCCTTTTCGACGCGTGTTATATTTGTTTCACTACGGATGGTTGGAAGTGAAACGCATCGTTGTGGCACAATAGCGCGTCAGAGGTACAACGTTTCTTTTATTAGCAAAAGAAACGACAATGCTAATCTAAGTTTTAATTCCATAAGTCTTCAGACATTCAAAAAAAGTTATGCAATTTGATCCATTTATGATGTATAAAATCCATCAGTTAGAAAATGATAGTACTAAATTAAAGAGTGTCATTAAACATTAATAAGAATGCAAAAAAAAAATTAATGTGACCTTTAATTTTCTATCTCCGCGATTTTTATATCATACTAGCAAACATTTTGAGGCTCACGCGCGAGTCTAATACATAGGTCTTTAATTTTAGATACAAACGTTATTGTTGTGTGTAAATATTTTACATGTTGATTTTTGTAGTAATATATGTTGTGATTGAAGACTATTTGAACATGTGAATGTTGCAAGGTGAAATTTTAGAAATGTGTATATATAGATATAATAATATACATTTATTTTGTCCACCCTTTGCATTACATATTTATATATGTTTGTGAAATCAAAAGAGAGTTCTGGATAATTTCTAAAATTGAAAAATGAAAAATATATGTTTAAAGATAATTAACCTAATTTTATTGATATTATTTCCTTATTTGAGCACAAATCAATTAAAATATATGTACAAAGATCACTATCCTATAGCTATTGATATAATTTCTTTATTTAAACGCATATCAATATAAAAGATTATAAATCAATTGAAATTCTTTTTATTTATATAGTATTGATTTAAAAATCAATTAATATAAATATAATTATATAATGCATACTTTTATTTATATTAATTTTATTTCTATGTGTTTATAAACTATATATACATAGTTATAAAATTCGTTGTGCAAATTTCGCGCATGGCGCGAGAATAAAGCTAGTATATTGCATATTAATATTCTCATACTATTTTTTTACACTATAGGTTACAATCTGTCTAATTTATATGCCTAAATGTTTTTTACTATGATGGGCTTGACGAACAACAACTACGGAGAAGGCCTGCAACAATGAGTCACAAACATACATACGTCTTTATAAATTCGTAGACTCTATGGAAATGGGGAAATGAAGTCATTTATGGAGGAGCCAATCAAAACACTTCAAAATTGAATGTGATGCTTTCATTTATAAAAAACACAATTTATATTGTAGACTAGACTTTTGGGCCCGCGCGGTTTTACTGTATATAAAACTTTATAATAAGGTGTTGCAGAATCGAAGAATAGAAGATGATGATATGTTCCATACGGATCCATCATAGATATGTGTTGGTGGGTCAAAATCATCATTTGAGCGACATATTCGTAAATGTAGGAAAGTAATGGGGAAAAAAAATCAAGATAATGATAAATTAAAAACAAAGTTTTAGATGCAGTGTGATTAAGGGTGTGTTTGGATAGATATTCATAATGCATTAAAACTAAAAACTATTTTTGGTTGTATAATAGTTTAAAATGTATTATTGTTGAATATTAACATCCGAGAAGAGTTGAGGGATGAGGAAGGTTTCAGAAATAGACAGGGAAAAAACTTAGTACACTTATATTGTCAAACACACTCAAACATTTAATACATTTTAATAATGTATTAAATTTTTATTTAACGCATATTAAAATTTAATATAAAATAATGCATTATTAATTTAATGCGTTGGAATCCAAACGCACCCTAAAATTAGAAAAGAAGATAAAATTAGAAGATTAGATACAAATGTTTTGTTTATTTAGAAATCTTGATCCATAAGCCCTCTTGGCTTATGGTCTTACAATAATTAGCCCATTATACCCCATTACCTTAACGCCCCTAATTCATTAAGGGGGTATTTGGTTTGTCCAAGGGAAACGGAAAGGGAATGGGTTTGAAATATGAAGGGAATTGATTAAAATTTGACTTTTTTTGTTTTTTTCCATGAATGGATTGATTCCATTCCCATTAGACAATATGTGTTTGGTTTATCTTATCATTGAAATTTTATTATTTAATAATAATTTAAATAAATCATTTATATATAATTCAAAATAAATCATGAATATATAAAATTCATAATTTTATATTATAAGAGAGATAAAGCTTGTATAATGAACTAAATCGAACAAACATTCTTGTGTATAACACCATAATATATCTTTGACAACATTTAAGTATCAAATCACTACCAAATTGAACCAAAATATAACGAACACAATTTAACCATATAGAACCAAAATATCACAATGTTGTAGTTGCTTGATAAAACACATGCAGTTTAGGTTCCTCGACCATCAAGATAGTAGCAAACTGTTACACAATTTAACCAATAATCAGCAACTTGTTCATCAAATATTGAGCTTGATTTAGCCATGCTCTAGGATAGAAGCTCCAGGGTGATATTAAGCTAAAATTGTATAATCCTAATCACAGTTATCTGTTTGCTTTTATCACTCATAACATACATAGAGTAAAATCCGAGACAAATATTTCATGCAATGCTAACATATCCTCAGCAGTTACAGTTCATTTTATCACTCATAACAGTAAAATCTGAGACCAGCAAGTTCATTTTCATTTTGCACAAAAGAACTGCTGAGCTAGAAACAGGTTCATATTCAACTTTGAAGCAATGTTGACTTTCATTTTGCACAATAGAGTTCACTAATTGTTGCAATGTTCTAACCTAATTAAAGCCAAAAACTAAGAGGGGCACAAAACCAGACTTACAGTAAGGTTGACATCTATTTTGCACAAAAGAATTAACTAAAGTTTATGTAAGGAAAATTTTCACAAATGAGTATACATTATTTGAAACCAACGGATGATCACCTTCTTGATTTGTAACCAATCGATACTGTATTTCTGATTTTGCTAACTTTTGATCTTAGTACTCCTAGTAATATTCTAGTTATAGAACAGTACAATCAATAAACAAGAAATATTTTGTTGCAGTAATACTTCTAGTCTAGGAATGGTGTCAAGATGTTAATGCTAGATTTTGCATATAAAAGTGAACATTGGTTTCATATCCACTCTAGTCTACATTCATTGTCAACTGGAAGAAGAGGAATAAAAATCAACTTTTTTAGAAGTCACTGGAATCAATTTTTGCTGATCTTTGAGATCTCCGGTGACATTGTATATTATTCCTCTCCGGTGACATTGTATATCTATCTGGAGTTCAAGATGTACATATTTCGATCTCGAACTAGCTAGATAGATACATGTTCGAACGACCCAAGAGAAACAAAAGCCACTGCATGAAAAGCATAAAAAAGACACAAGAAAATACTAACATAAGAAATGGAATGAGAGATTCAAATAATAAAACGAAGAAAAGATATCGAAACGAAATGTGATAACTATGCACCACAAATTATTGGCATAGACAACAGTTGTAGTAAAAATATGATTTGTTATACTGCAGAAAGTGATTAATAGGCCAGTTTTTTCTTCACAGAAGCAGTCTAAGAAATATTAAGAGGTCTTATATCTCATTGTATTGTTGAAATCTGTAGTTTCTTTCTAGAAATATCGAAACGTACTGTATGCCTTTATATCGATAAGCTGCAGAAAGTTTAAGATATCTTTCTCAAATGATCTGTTTCTAACAGATGTCTTTCATGTTCTTTGCTGAAGTTTGATGGAAATCTGTGTTAATGTTCATAAAATTATTTTGCTGAAGTTTGATGGTAATATGTGTAAAGTTACTGCTGTTCCTGACCTGAGGCATAATGAATTACAAAGCTGGATTATACTAGCCCATTATAACTATCACTGCCAACTCAATACTCTTTTGTCAATCTAACTTAAATGTGATAACGCTTAATTTATACATATTTTAATAGTCTAGTTGCATATTAGATTAGGTCATTCTCATGCATATTTCTTATATTTTATATTTAGTTTCGCATTATTTTGTATTCGGAGTCTACAATCGTATTTATATGTGTTTCAGGTATTTTTAAGGCGGTTAAATACGAGTCTTAAGTTGCTGGAGATATGGGTTGCTAATGGCAATTTGGGCCAAATTAATCTTGTGTTAATAATGTGGGCCGGCCCAACTTTGAAATTCACGTGGACTATGGAGCTGGACTTCGGCCGACAACTCAGGTAGCCCAAACTTTATTTGTGGAGTTGAACGAAGGGAAGCAGGTACTTCCGATCCGATCCGGTCCGGTAAGCTGGATTTCTGCTAAAAAATTTTTCAACAAAACCCCGATCCGTATCCGGTAAATATTGTCCGGATCGGATCGGATATTTGACTCGGATATCCGAATTATCCGATTTCTAGAAGGTATATGAAAATTAAATGAATCTTTTTATTTCTATTAAAATTAAAATTCACAAAATATAAAATAAATGTTAAATATATAATTATATATATTATATAAAGGAATTAAGATGTGAAAATTAATATATTTGATTCATTTAGCGAATCAACAATTTAAATTTAAAATTTTGAGAACAACAATAAAAGTTATGTTATATAGAAGAGAATTTTTGTGTTGAGAGAATATATCCTATTGTTTATAAATGTATAAAGATAATTATTGAATCATCTACACTTATAAAAGTATATTTTAGTTCTATAAAAATATATTTATATATTATAATAATAGTACCGGATATTTTCGGATATCCGTAAGATAAATATCCCGATCCGTATCCGGTCCAAATATCCGGAAAATTCGCCCGGGTCGGACCGGATTCGGATAAAACTTAATCGGATATTTTCGGATACGGATTTTTAAGGATCGGATCGGGCGGATCGGATATTTTTGCTCACCCCTAGATGACATGGCACATTAATTAGAAAGAAGAGGAACGGAGTAAGGGTTACGTAGACTTGGGGGATTAGGTTTAGTGGAGGGTTAGTTCTTGTGAGAATATATATATTTTGTTCTCGTTGTTCTTGGAAAGGAGGAGTTTTATCTTTGTGTTTTGGGTTCTTGCTGGAGATTACCGCAGACAGGGTTTTAACGAGGGGGTTTGATTTGAAGACGGTGTTTATCGTTCTAGCTTGGATCAATTTGAACTATTTTCATTATCGAGATTAAGTTTTCTAATCTCCTTTGTTTATTGAATAATTCATATATGTTGATTGCTAGTTTAAATCTTTCGGATATGTTTTCAATTATGCTTGGCTAAATTCCTAGTTCTAAGGTTATGGTGATCCAAACAATGCGTATGTGATTAGAATTATATGTTTGCCTGAATTGAAATAGTATTTGATTCATTCCTAGATGCTTTATGCCTATAGTAGTTTATGCGAATTGGATCTTATTAGGGTTTGAGATTGAAAGGTGAAAACGCTAATAGGTAATCAAGTAAAGTTTGAGACTGAAAGGTGATAACATTTGCCGGAATCCTAGGAATTGAACCTGAGTGTTATTTGTGCGAAAGCGACTTAATTACTCTTGAGGATACTAAGTCATCATAGATGTTTAAGGTTTAGGTTGATTTGGCGGAGCGCGACAACGAATGTTATTTCAG
The DNA here is from genome assembly GCA_029168935.1 of Oxyria digyna. Classification (NCBI taxonomy): domain Eukaryota; kingdom Viridiplantae; phylum Streptophyta; class Magnoliopsida; order Caryophyllales; family Polygonaceae; genus Oxyria; species Oxyria digyna. The sequence continues at coordinate 9,257,030 of JAPVLV010000010.1, read as the reverse complement.
TTTATTCCTACACTTTAAGAGCGTTAATGGGTTTGAATGAGATTAGTTTTGCGCGACAGCGATTGTTAGTTAGTTCAAACACGTTTACTATCGTCTGAAATGAGTTAGTAGATTACCCTAGATGTCTTAACTTCAAATAATTAGACAAGATTCAGTCAGAGTGTGATTTTATTTACTGAAACATTGTTGCGGTGATCCTTAACCTTAGACACATTTATCCATTTATATAACTTTATCTGTTTTATTTGTTATTCCTAGTTAGCTTGGTTCTAGTTTCCTTCTCTATATCTTTTTGGCCTAGTTTATTGATAGAGTTGCAATTAGTATTACATTGGTCTCTGTGGGATCGACACTTGAGTACTACAACTGATCCCGTACACTTGCGGGTACGTTTTAGCCACGTCAAAATGTACACTTGATCATCCTCACAGAAGCATACTCAAATCAAAGATGTCATCCATTGGTTAAGTTCAATGCTCACAATTCATCAACAGATGGAAGTGATGTGTTAAGTTCTACAAATTCATAAATTGAAACAAGTTCACTTTCAGCACAACATGATTTTGAGCACCACTGTCAAAGCATTGACAAAATCAGAACTAGAACATTAAGCTAAAATAACCCTTAAAGGAAATTTGCAAATAGCAAATCAAAACACAGAAAATCATACAAAATCTAACTCCGATTTGATGAAGTTTAAACAAAATCAAAACTAGAACATTAAACCCTAGCACACACAGCTTCAAACATAAACTCCAATTCGAAATTTAATAAGAACACAGTGAAGGAGAGAACACAGTGAAGGAGAGAACACATTGATTATAAGACCTACCTTCGTTAGGAGATAGAGACGTGACCTTCAATGGGAGATTGAAACCTTCGTTGGATAAGAGGCGCAAAGATGGGAGATGGGGGAGATCGAGACCTTCGGGAGATCGAAAGTTTTGGAGAAGTGGCTCAGACAGAGAGTGAAACCCTCCTATTTCGGGCAGATTGAATTTCTTCCTTTCACTCCTCTTTTTACGGATTGAAAAAAAAACAAAAAATCAACAACAAACGGATATGAGGTAGCGTTTGTTACCACACTTTGGAAAGAGAAAAAAAATCAAAATGTATCTAGACAATATTTACTATCACGATTCAAAAACAAAATAATAATATTTTAATAAGAAAAATGACAATGACATGTTCAAGAGTGGAAGAGAAGGGGTGAGGGGAGTGAATCATCCTCTTTTGACTCCTCAACTATGAGGTGAGTTTCAAAAACCATAAAACATCACTCGCCCCCTTGTATTTAGAGACTTTTTTTTATGACAACCATATTCACTCTTGCAAACTTACATGCATATTTTAATCCATGAATTACAATACTAAATGTTGTCTGCATTTATTTTGACTCTCATTATCTTTCCGAAATGGTGTAACAAACGCCACCTAAGTGGAGTGGGCTTTTCAATCCGATTCATTAAACCCATAGAAGCAAAACCAAACGAGCCCTAAATTCTCTTGCCTAAGGCTCGTATAGTGGGAACACGAGACTTTGCCGATGGAGCCTGAATCAAAACCTAAGAAATGAGGAGTTCCAAGGAGAATAAAACAAAATAGCATATATTCCAAATAATAAATAAATAACGAATAATGAAAGTAATTCGTCGACAGTGGGCTTGGAATAGATATCACGTTTTGATGCTTGAGAAAACAATTTTGCGCGTTTGAGCAACGCGAAATAATTGATATTCCTTCCCATACAAAAATTGGTAATTGATTCTCCCAGCCGTATATATAAAGAATCCCCAACCCAAGTTAATTTACCCTCACCCTAAAACAAACTCCAAACTCGATCCCAAGAACTCGCGAATTCTTAAGGTAATGTAATGCGTCCACGATTTTTCATGGTGCATAACTGAAATTCACATGAAAAGGTTACATGCATGATGATTCTTTCATGAAGTTAATATATTGTAGTCATCATGATTTAATTTACATGCATGCAGCATGAAGGAGACAAGTGAAAGAGGTCTGTTCGGAGGTGGACACTGCAGCGGTGGAGGATATGGCGGAGCATATGGTGGTGGTGGTGGTGGTGGTGGATATGGTTATCCGGCGGGCCCTGGCGGTTACCCTCCTTCTGGTGGCTATCCCCCTGCTTCTTATCCTACCTATCCTGTGGCCGCGCCTGCATACGGTAATTTATTGATCCGCTCCTCTTTTTTAACTCGGAATACTCTATTAATACTGTTATTAACTTCTTAGCTCGGAATACTCAATTAATACTGTTATTAACTTTTTGACATGTACAACGTTCATCTTTTAATCCGATTAGAATGATCGAGCTGAAATTAGAATCTTACGTGAATAGGGTATGGAAGCAGCAGCTACATGGGAGGAAGCTACGCGAGCCAATACATGTCCCATGGAGGATACTACGGTGGTGGCGGCGGCGGATACGGACACCATGGCGGCCATGGAAAGTTCGGCAAAAACTGGGGCCATGGAAAATTCAACAAGTGGAAGTGAATGTACAACACTGTTAGTTGCTAAAAAAAGACAGTATCTTTGTTCTAACCTAAGAACTGTTTTATACTCCTAATGTACGTTGTGATAATCAGTGTTACATGGAACTAAGTGATCGATCGTCTGTAATAATTTATATTTACTCAAGTACTTCACCAAGCTTGATTCAATAAAGCATGCATGTATTTGTCGGTAACTTGGTATCATTCATATTTCTAATAAGATGTCCCTATTCTCACGCGTTTCATATGCTATTTCCACGTGAAATACCTCTAGGCGTCCAACGATAGCATGCCTAAGTTAAGCGAAATTTTTTTGACAATTTCTGGAAAATACACAAACTTTGGACGCTTAATATAGACGCACAAACTCCGCCTAATATAAACGTGCAATGTTACACGCTTATATTAGGTCTCTTTTCTTCTTCCGCCTCCTCTTATTTTTTTCCTGATTCTCTGCAACATCAATTTTCCGGATTCACGAACTCAAAATCAATCAATGGAAACGAAGGAGGAGGAGGAGGTGGGTGGTGCTGGTGGCGGCATTGAGAGGGTGTTGGTTTTGGTTTGCTGTCGACGGTGAGGAAGGAGGGAGGCGGGTTGGTGGTAGGGAGGGATTGGGGTTGGGTCAAGGTGGTGGCGACAGTGAGAGGTCGGGGTTGGTGGAGGGAGGCGGAGAGGACGCGGAGTGTTGTTGTCGGCGGGGTTGTACTTGGGTGGAGGTTGGTGTAGGGTGCAGTTTTGCACTTGAGGACGAAGAAGAGGAAGACGAGGAGGTGGATAGGTTGATTTGTAGTCAGTCTCGACGACACACAAAATCAAATAAATACTACAGATTTGATGACAATGCAAATAAGAAACAAACAAATGAACAAAAATAAACTGTAATCAACACATGCAATAGCACATACAAAGTGAATTTCAGGAGATACCGTCATAATGAAGCACTTCGCAAGCAAAAACAGTAAATGATCATTGTAATCAACATAAGAAAAGCAAAAAACATAAGAATACAAGCATAAACCCCAAAAACACAAAGCGAAGCCGAAAACTGAATAAAAAATAAACCTCAAACTAATTACAGTTGCAAGAGATTTGAAAAGAAAGCAGAACACGAGGGAATCGATCCTGAAGACAATGGAGGGCACGGAAACGCATTAAAAAACGCTAAAATTGTCAAATCTCAAACAAAGCATACAAAAGTACTTACCAGAAATAAGGAGAGAGTATGAGATCACAAAATCGACGAGAAGAAGCACGAATCTCACTTGAAATCGATGGAAAATGCGTGACGACAGTCGAATGAGAGTGAAACGATGGAGAGAGTAACGAGAAATCAAACTGAAACAACGTGTTTGGGAATAAAAGGACAAACACGTGTTTTTTATTTTGGAATATAAATATTAATTTAAAAGATTAGCTTACCTTCTATCAAATAAATCAGGTTAGAAATCACTTTCAAATTCAATTTTAGGGAAATAGGCCTAGGACTCTGCAAAATTCGGTTATTAACCGAAACCGAACCAAAGTTAGTTCGGTTCCGTTCTCATTTTTAGAAGCTCGGTTTTCGGTTCGATTATAGTTCGGTTTGGTTAAAATCGGATTTTCAAAATAAAAAATAATTAATTAAATTTTAAATTTTAAATATTTAATTAATTTTTGAAAAAATAAATAAATAAATTTCGATTAATATAATGTATTTTTCGATTTTTTGAATTTTTATAATAATTTTTTTAAAATTATTTCATAATTCAGGTTTTTCGGTTAAAACTGAACCAAAAAAACATAACCGATCCCTAATTCAATTTTTGGTTCGGTTCGGTTCAGTTTGATTCGGTTCGGTTTTAACCGAACAACCCTAAATAGGTCGATCCCGCCAATTAACTTCCTTGCGCCGTAACCCGCCCGATGACTCGCGACTTCCTAACAATATTCGGATACGGCCCATTATGCCAAATGAACTCAATAGGTTCATAGGTTAAGCATAGTTCAAATGAAAACTGTTTCCCTACATGGCAAAAATATAAACCCATCACAACAAAAAATAAAACTCAAAATCAAAATATTTAGAAATTCTTTTCTAAACTTCTTAACATAGGTTAGAAAAATCGATATATATAATACACACTCATTTCGAAAGGCCATATGGACTGTTTTACTTCACGATTAAGATAGGTTAAATGAAAATGTTAGATAACATAGTGGGTCTCAAGTCTCAACACACATATAATTCCATGATTTTCCATAGGATTTCCCCCCTAGAATGCAACGAAAGCTTCAATACCAAAAAGAACCCCTCCCATTCCCTAACTAAAGCTCATTCAATATCTCTAGCTATTTTATTTATTTCATACTTTATTAATAACTTCTTACGGGATGATTAATACACAAAATTATCCCTTCACTAAGGTATACTTGGTTTCGATCTTACATACTGTAGAGTACGATTTAGGATTTTACATAGTCTATATTACTGTAGAGTAAGTAAGGAGAATAAAATAAAATAGCATAAATTCCAAATTATAAATAAATAACGAATAATGAAAGTAATACTGTACGTCGTTAGTGGGATTGGAATAAATATCACGTTTTGATGCTTCAAAAAACAAATTTTTTTTTTTTTTTGGGTAGAATTCAAAAAACAATATTGCGCGTTTGAGCAATGCGAAATAATTGATATTCCTTCACATACTAAAATTGGTAATTGATTATCCCAACCGTATATATAAACAATCCCCAAGCCAACTTATTTAATCTCACCCAAAACAAACTCGATCCAAATTAACTCGCGAATTCTTAAGGTAATGTATGTAATGCGTCATGTTAATTAACTCGATTTTTCATCGTCCATAACTGAAATTTACATGTACTTCATCAAAAGTTTATATGCATGATGTTAATTGTGGTGATGGTAATTTAATTTGCATGCATTCATGCAGTCTCTAGTGATGGCGAGTACAAAATGGGATCTGTCCGTAGGTGACTACAGCAGCGGTTAAATGTTGGTGGTGGATATGGTTATATTGGCGGTTACCTCCCAGTTGGCTATGTCCCTCTTTCTTATATTACTAATATCGTGCTTACGGTAAATATGTTCAAATAATTATTAACGTGCATTGCACATTTAAGTCATTGAGATGCACATTTAAGTCATCGACATGCACATTTCACAGATTTACATATCATTGATAATATGTGAAAAGTACATGCATGTCATTACTGAAGATCATGCATGCGAATGAGATATTCGTACAATATTCATTCGCACCTGATCCGGATTCATGGATTAAACACTTATTAAAGCACAAGATTAATAAAAACTTAATTTAATATTTTAATGAGTTAGCGTTAGCTGGTAAATTCAAGTTTATATGAATTGAAATTAAATCAAAGATTTATGGTAGTTAACATTTTAAACATATATTGATCGTTTATTTTTAGTTGAACATTTTAATTTTTCTTAAGCTAATATAAACTGTTCTAAGAAAAAACTATTACAAACTAGCTTGTGATATTGGTTATTTTTCTCTGGGGAAATTTAAGTTTGTTCAAGTCTTCCAAACTCGCCAATGATATCCTTACATTTAGACTATATCTATTAGCAAAAGAAGCTTGCTGATAAGTATTACATAACGTATTCTTATATGTTCATTGATGTCTGTTACTTGTAAAAGTACTCTTCGATCGATAGATCGTTTATATGAATAATTGTGAATAAAAATAGAGTTGTCGGTCTCAATAGGGTACGGAAGTAGCAGCTACGTCGAGAGCCAGGACGTCTCTCATGGAGGATACTACGGTGGTGGTGGCGAATACGGACACAATGGCGACCATGGAAAGTTCAACAAAGGGGAAGTAAATGCACAACACTTCGGTAATTGCTAAAAAATACAGTATCTACAGTCCTATTGATAATCAGTGTTACATGGAACTAAGTGATCGACCGTCTGTAATAATTTATATTTACTCAAGTACTTCATCAAGCTTGATTCAATAAAGCATGCATGGATTTGTCGGTATATATTTCATTTTTGAGATTGTGGGATCTTTAATTTTAAAGGAACTGAGATATAAAAGTACGTGTTCAGTTCCTAATTAAGACAATATTAGAATAAGTAAATAAGTTGTTAAGTACACTTTACTAAGGTGGAAATCTTTGATAACCAGTCTACTAGTTATCTACGATAAAAAACACCGTTTTCGATAATTGAAACAGTCTACTTGTATATTGTATTGAGGTTGAGATTACAAATTATTCTCGAAATGATCTACTTGCATATATTGAAATTGAGATTACAAAATATTCTTGAAACGGCTACTATATTGAAGTTGATATTACAAATTAAGAACTCTCTCGGTTATATATAGTCTTCTTCACTCTAAGACTTAACCTAATTCATTTCAATCACAAATCAATAAACAAACGACTTACTTCTTGAGATAACACTTCTTCTTCTTCAATCACTGATGCACTCGAGGTTTCACAAAATGCGTAAGGATGAAGAGAGGCCGCCTCGTGTATCTATCCAAGTTGTTCGTCAAACAAAGATATACACATTCCACAGATATTTTTGAACAAACACATTCCACAAATACAAGACTGCAAACTGATAATCCAAATCATTCCTTGAGCTGCATAAGCACGCAACAAATCTTCCGAGATATTTTGCAGATTTTGTTGAAGACTTGTTGACGTGGTTTCCATCCAGTTCCCTTGATCTTCATCTTCTCTCACTTGGACTTCATTTCCTTATCTTTTCATTTGAAGCTAAAATACTCAATAACCATTATGAATTAAGTGTTTGTTGTCAAAACTGAAGAAACAAAGGAAGGAAACTCATGAAAACTTATGTTCTAGAACTTCTATACCAACAACGTACTTCCCTTTTTGATGATGACATAAAAACACTATCATAAACATATACACAATAGGCAGTGATAAGAGATATAATATTGAACACGATTACTAAGGGAAACAACATGAAAGTCACTCCTTAATTTAGAACCCGTTAGATTGACAACATTCCTATTGATTTCAAGATTTCAGAGTGTAATCTCAATTTTGATATTATGATATAGATTAACTTCATTTGTCAAAAAAAAAAAAGAATAAGGTCAAGACATTTACTAGTCAAAGAAAACAAAACATACATTAATAGTCATGAGAAACATTGAGCATGACAAACATCTAACACAAGCATAGATGTAGAACAAGATCATGAAAAACATGTAACACACAAAAACAGATAGTAGATGAGTTGGGGAAATCTTAGGGAAGCTAAGCCAAGAACATCAACAAGGAACTCGGAAGGACTAGGGTACGGTAGACTAAGAAGGATGGGTATAAAAACTTGCATGTGATGCATGATGATCTGAGACAAGTCCGGATGTTTCCTAGAGACGATCTTCTCCACAAGTACCACATGAGCAATCGAAGTAGTGGTCCTATTTTCCTTACGAGGAACCACATTATAAATAATGAATGAGTGTAGCAATTTCATTGGAAGAGAGATAAACTTGTTATTGAGGGAACATCCTCTTTAGTAGATACAAAAGATATAGAGGAGTAAAAAACTCCCACCACATCTTCGTCCACGTATAGAGAAGGAGTAGAAAGTTCACCCCACATCTTCCGGAGGGCTGATTCTTTTGTAGGACAGTTTTGGAGAACGGCCTGAGAAGCTTCTCTCTTCCACTACTTACCAACCCCAAACTGATGGCCAAAAAGAGGTCACCAATAGGATACTCGACGAACTACTCCAGACCATGTCATAGTCCAAAGAAAAAATATTGGGAGGACTTACTTTCTATTGCCGAGTTTTTTTTATAACAAGTCTAGGTACTCCGCGGCGAAGCTTTCTCCATTAGAGGTGGTGTATGGGCACAATTCACTAACTACTCTACACTTGGTGCCACCACCTCTGAAAAGCGACACTGACTTGAAACCTCCCAGCGAATTGAGAAGATTAAAGAGCTTCATGGCTGAACCAAAAAAATAAATGTAGGAAGACATCGCGTTGATTGAAGAAGCTTGAAGAAATCACACGTTGACAACGCGTTGGCTCCTTTGAAGAACCAAAATATTTGTTTGAAAGCAAGCGCTGAGTTTTCAGCCCGCTAGTTTTATATGTTTCAAGTTCGGGCCAATACTGTGAATTGGACCGACCCATTAAAAACATTTTTAACGCATTTAACCTACTTGTGTGTATAGTCTCTACTATAAAAACCTTCTTTATGGATTTTAGGAATAGTGGAGGCTATGGTTGTAGATGGGTTATGAAAGAAAAAGAAGGATAAGGAATTGGATAAGTGATGATCTTCAAGAATGGAGGCCAACAAGGGATAAAATGACTTACTAGATCTTTGACTTTGATACTAGTTGATGGGTCATTGGCCTAGATCATTGGATGCCAAAAATGTTGGAAAGGATCAAGATCTCAAAGTCATCGTTTCTTGGGTTGCTGAAAGGAACTGGAGTAGCAGATGGGGCTGAAGCGACTTGAATGACGAGAATCACAATTGAAGACATATCCGAATTTGTTGGGGGAAGCAAGGGATGCTTCAGAGAAGATGGTGATCAATTGTTGAGATCGAACGAGTGAAAAGGTCTTGGAGAAGTAGACATAAAAGATTGAGAAGATAGGGTGAAAAGATTGAGAAGTTATAGTAGTGAAAAGATTGAGAAGATAGAGTAGTGAAAAGATTAAGAAGTTAGAGATAATCTTTGACGTCTTGGTTTTCAGTGGAGGAGGAAACACTCTCGACTTAGATTGAAAACTAAACAAAGCGTAGCCTACAATGTAGTCAAGGTTGACATAAACAAAGACAAGTGATTCAGATGGGGTGAGGCACTCTCTTTAGCAATTTGGCGATTTGGAGAGAAAAAACTTGTTAGCGATTTCTGGACATTTCTGCACTCGATTGCTTCTAACTAAGTGAGGGAAGTAATCTTAACTTTTTAATTTGATGTGTAATTGTGGTCATCTTGGTGGTCATTTTCAATTAATTAATGCATGCAGTACAATGTACTCCACATATTTTAGTCTATTCTCTTTAATTGAATCCACCAATCTACCTAGCATGTCACTCTCAGATTAATTTGGCAGTCATCTTCAATTAATTAATGCATGCAGTACAATGTGTATTTTAGGCTATTCTCTTTAATTGGATCCACCAAGTCACTCTCACATTAATTAGAAGCTTGTACAACCCATAATTCAATTTTAAGCGGCCAATTCTCTTCTTCTTTCTCATCTCCAGATCTCCTCCCCCATTGTTTCTAATAATCAAATCAAATATCCAGAGTCAAGAGCGATGGTAATCAGAGAACCTCCATCTCATAATTTCCCTCCCGGCCTCTTTCTTCATCTTTTATCTCCTCCTCCTTTCCTCTTCAAATCTTAATTTTCTCACAAAATTCTAACCGGGAAAACAACAATTAGCCTCAACAAAACTAAAATCTGCATGCTCCAATAAAACGCTTCACTTTTTCTTTCATCTCTTTTTCTTTACGTTTATCTACCTTTATGGACACTTTTTCAAGTAGATCTAAATGACTGACTTGTGCATATTTGTTCAATGTTGTTGCCTTGATCGTTCTCTTCTTCCTTCCTTGTTTTTCTACACAAGCTTAAACCATCTTCCATTGTATTTTTAGCCCTCTAGTCTTGCATCTTTTTGGGCGTTCTCTGCCTTCGACTTCCAATTCCTCCAATGGGGATGATTTCAGATCTAAAGCCCTCACCATTCAAACTGAAATCCAAGCCTTAAAATATCAACTTCGTCTGGATCCCGATGTCTGTCGTCGATCAAGTTTAATCTCCCGTCAACATCATCGTTTTATCTGTAGAAGATATGGATGGGCACGGGTGGTTAACCGGTGTTTCGGTTAACCGAAGGTCGGTTAACCGGTATTTTGGTTAGTGATTTAGGCATACCGTAAACCGTACCGTTAACGAGGAGGTTGTGGCGGTGCTCTTCTAGTAGAAAAGCACCGGGGACGAAGAGGTTGTGGCGGTGACGAGGAAATCCAGTTGCAGAGCCTTGCTCATTTTTCTGTACAAGAGTGTAATCGTCTAGAGGTATGTTGTTTCTTCTTTATCTTTTTTGTTAATAGTTTGTGGATTTAGGCGCAGTGTCCTCCTCTTTGTTAATAATTTGTTAAACTTTGTCTCTAAAACTGGTAGGTAGATTAAATTTGAGGCGAATCCATGGTTAATTATTTGAAACTGGATTTAATTGTACAAGAGAATGTATCTTATGGTATTTAGTTTTGTGTAAACATTAGACGATATATGTTTATGTTTGTTCTTCAGGATTTTAGTCTCAAGTGCACTACAATCATGTGTATACCAATTCAAAGCTCTATTTTTCTAAGCGTTAGTCCAACATTTTGACAACTCTCGAGCCACTTTTGTCAATCCCAAAAGTGCATGACAAAACAATCTCGTAGCGGAGAAGGAAACCCAATCCACACTCCCCATATTCGAGCCACAATTGGCCTTGAGGTATCTAGTGTCTGTTTTCTTTGAAGGCTAATAGGATTCTCTCAGCCTCATTCTGCATCTCCTCGAGCCTAACAATCGACTTCATCCTTCAAAGTTGAAAAATAAGTTGAGCCCAAACATAGAAAAGTAAGTAATATGAAGAAAGTTTTAAGGGTTCGTGATACGATATCTAAGATATGATATATCGGGTATGGTATGGATATCAAGAATGAGTATAGTGTCATCTATAAGAGATATCTTTGATGTATATTATGATATCCAGATCTAATACAAAACATTAAATGATATCAATATTAGGATTATACCAAACATAGTACTCATACCTGATATCTTGATATGAAAACCAAACAAGTCATAAATGTGTAATTCTAACATGATCCACTAAATCAAATTATGCCTATGATAAATGTAAAACATTCCAAGCGAGCCTCCAATGTACTAGATGATGTTGAACAAGGCTTCCATATTATAGTCTATAGTCCTACGTACTCAAACGAGGACCTTATTTATTGATTTAAAGAGGAAAGTGGAGACTATGGGTTATCAAAAGTTGTTATGAAGCCAAGAGTGGCTTGACAAATTCAGTACTTGGAAGTTCCAACCCATGAACTCCTCTCTACCTTCGTATACTTCCTAAAACGATAAAAAACAATGGCTAAGTACTTCCTCCCCGTCTCAAGCAACATGCTCTTCTCCTCGTCCACCCTCCTTCATGTCAAGCCTCCAGTCCTCCTCCCCTCCACTGCCTTCGAGATTCATGGTCAGTTGTGGGGTAAAACGAGAAATTTTCAAGTTCTAAGGAAGACAAAGGAGATTGAAACATGATATATCAATTGGTATGCCAAATAATGGAATCACCTATCTAAATGCATTTTCTTAAATATTAATGTACATATTTAGATATTTACCTCAATCGGTGTTTTGGGAAAATCTTTGTCTAATAGCCAACAATAAAGAGGAACTTCATTCTCTAATATTCTCCAAGAGAAATGCCCCACAACATTGTACGCATGTTCTTGATGTCTCTGATGTAGCTCACCAACAACATTGTGTTAATTTGTATCAGGCATCCTTCTGCAAGGAAGGGCTTGTGCTCTCCAACCTGTGTCTTGCCCAACCACTTGCCTAAGTACTCTGACAATGGTGGGAGTATGACCACGCAGATGGGGGTGCTGATCCAAATCCGTAGTGTAGCTGTGGTGTCTAAACCTAGGTGTAGTAGATAAGGTGTCATCAACGACACCTTTAATGGTCACCCAAATTGCACAACAACCTCTATAGAAGCAACCACTATTAAACTTTGCTTTCATTGTTTATTAAGATATAAATCATGAAAGCAAATTTTGGGTATTTGCTAAGTTTAATGGTGATTGCTTCGATAGAGGTTGTTGTGTAGTTTGGCATTAAAGGTGTCGTTGTTGAAACCTTACCTGCTACTCCTAGTTTTAGACACCACCATATGTGGTTCGTACTCCCACCAGTGACGGGGTAGTTAGGGAAGTGGTTGGGAAAGACACGAGTTGGAAAGCACAAGTCGTTCCTTGCAGTAGGATGTCTGATAGGGATTATCGTGAGTCTGTTGATTTGATACATCAGAGACATCGAGAACATGTGTACAGTGTCGTGGGGAAATTTTCATGGAGCATATTAGAGCATAAAGTTCTTCTTTATTGTTGGTTGTTAGGCAATGGATTTGTCCAAAACGCTGATTAGGGTAAATATTTAAGAAAATAATTAATTTAAACTTGGTTGTGTGTTTAACTATCAAACAATTGATTTACCATTGTTTTTTTTCGTCTTAATAACGCCTCAAATAACTACAATTAATTTCAAAAGAGTAAAATTGGAGGATTGCAAAGAAGGAAAGCATGTAGATCTCTTACTCTCAAAAATTGTAAATCTGATTGAGTATGTACATGTGCGTCGACTCTTGGTTTCATGATAACACACTCTTGGTTTCATGATATATGTTACAATCACTGAAACCTCGACTTGCGTCTTTAAACCAATTGTTAAGGTCCTCGGTAGAGTATTTAGGATTGGTGATGTTGTAATTTGAAAAGCTTGTTTAGCGACATTGTACTAGGAACTCGTGATGTGGCTAAAACCTACCTACAAGTGTACTAGATCAGTTGTAGTAGTCAAGTGTCGATCCCACAAAGACCAATGTAAAACTAATTGTAACTCTATTAATAAAATAGGTCAAAAAGATATAGATAAGGGAAACTATGACTAAGTTAACTAGGAACAAGAAAGATAACGGATAAAAATATATGGATAAATGTGTCTATGGTTAAGAATCACCGCAACAATGCTTCAGTAAATAAAATCACACTCTGCCTGAATCTAGTCCAATTATTTGAAGGTAAGACATCTAGGGTAATCTACCAACTTCTTTCAGACGATAGTAAACGTGTTTGAACTAACTAACAATCGCTGTCGCGCAGAACTAATCACATTCAAACCCATTAACGCTCTTAGAGTCTAGGAATAAACTCAAATAACATTCGTTGTCGCGCTCCGCTAAATCAACCTAAACCTAGAACATCTATGATGACTTAGTATCCCCAAGAGTAATTAAGTCGCTTTCGCACAAATAACACTCAAGTTCAATTCCTAGGATTCCGGTAAAAGTTATCACCTTTTAGTCTCAAACTTTACCTGATTACATATTAGCGTTTTCACCTTTCAGTCTCAAACCCTAATAGGATCCAATCAGCCTAAGCTAGAATGAGAATAAAGCATCTAGAAACGAATCAAATAATATTTCAATTTAGACAAACATATAATTCTAATTACATACGCATTGTTTGCATCACCATAATCTTAGAACTAGGAATTTAGCCAAACATGATCGAAGATATCATTAGATTTTAACTAGCCAACAACATATATGGATTATACGATAAAAATAAGAGATAAAACTAAATGTCAATAGCAAAATAATCCAAATTGACAAAATACTAGAACAATAATACCAATCTTCAATCAAACGAGGCTAAAAATCTCTTCTTAAAATCGTCTGCGGTAGTGGTAATCTCAAAACAAGAACAAAAACCTAAAAAATAAAACTAAACTAAGCTAAAATTCGTTTTCCCTCTCAACTCCTCATCTCCCCCCTTAACTAAACATCCTCTCCTCTTCGTTCATCCTCAGCTTATCCGATGTTTTATGTGGGCTGGCCCATATCCATTCTCTACTTGCATCTTCATTCACCTGATTAATCACTTCACAAGTGGGCCGGCCATCATATATTGGACTAAGACTTGGTAATCAGCCAAGCACATGTACGCTAATTAAATTTGGCCATTTAATTCCGCACCCGGTTTTTTATAACTGACACCCGCTTTGGGCGCATCCCGAATGCGTCCATTTTTTTTAAACCGGGTCATTCTTGGGCGCATCCAGGATGCGCCCAAGATTTTATTTTATTTTAATTTTTTTTTTTTGCCGTCAAAATTTTAAAAAATCCGGTTTAAGTTGGGCGCATCCTGGGTGCGCTCAAAACTGAACCGGGTTTTTTTTAAAATATTTTGGACGCACCCGGGATGCGCCCAAGGCGGGTGCCACTTATAAAAAAATGGGTGCGGGGTTTTTCTTAGTAAAATACAGCACTCCCACAAATGCATCCACGCGCTCTTCTATTCTCTCTCCACACTTCACCCCTCCAATTCATCCTATCCGACGTCGAGCAAACCGCCGCCCCTGGACACGTACTCCTCCGCCGCCTACGTCTAGAAAGACGTGCAAATTCAATCACATGGCGGAAGTTTTTTACCATTTGAATGAAAACTTTCACTTACTAAAAGACTTCACATGCATTATATTCGAATGGACATGAGAGTTACTGATACGTGGTTAATTAAATGTAGGCCCTTATTAATTAACGCCCACCCGTTTTGCTATTTACCGCACAGTCTTCAATATATACTAGTCCCTCGTGCCCGTGCTACGCACGGGCCAAATGAATTTTAATAAATAAAAATTTAATACTCTATAATAGAATTAAAATGTGTAATATTGTCTCGTATCTTTCATTTACATTTTACTTTGAATCCGGATAATAATTTTTAAATCTATTATTGTGTTCAACTATTTTGTTATATTTTAACAGAATTAAATATAATCTGAAAAATTAAAAAATAAAGTACATAAACATACTAAATGCATACACGATACGAGAAAAATATAGGCTTAAACTTTAATTGTTTAGGAAAAACTAATTAAAATATTTTCAACTTTTACCAGAACACCAAAATGTAGATCAAACAAATTTTTTCATTAAAAAATTAAGAAAATTCAATAACAACATGACACATAATAATAGTTTTATGTACTTTGCAAAACATTCATCTTCGAATTTAAAAAATATTTAATTGAAATTGTAATTTGGTTGTTTTTTGTTTATAAATTTTAAGTTGGGGTTCTTAATTTTTTTTATTGATTTAAAAATTGAGATTAATTTTATCTAAAGTAAAAATTGAGATTTGTTTTTTCGTATTGTATTATGTAAATTTAGGTTACTCCTAAAGAATATCTTCCGTAAGTCATCAAGAAATGGACTTACCTGTCCAATTTTATGATATTTTAATATTTATTGTCAAATGATATAATAAGGCTGCGTCTATATGCACACGTTTTTTTTGCTAAATGCACACTATTCTGTGCGGTAACAATTGCAGTACAGAACTGTGCGTTAACTCTTACCGCACCAGAAGACTCAGGGGCATTGTTGGAATTTTTTCTGAAACCTATACGACGCTGGTGCGGTAAGAATTACCGCACAGATCTGTGCGTTAACAATTACCGCACCAGATTAATCCCAGATTAAGCAAAAAAAAAAACAGATTTTCATTAACTTAAACCCTGTGCGGTAACAATTACCGCACAGGAATATTATTTTTTTTAATTAATATTTTTTTTTTAAAAAGTATTAAAAAAGAATTAAAAAAATATTAAACCTGTGCGGTAACACTTACCGCACAGGTTTAATATTTTTTTCGGTAACTATTTTTTTAAACCTGTGCGGTAAGTGTTACCGCACAGGGTTTTTTGAAAAAATGCCCGTTGGAATTTTATGCCCGTTGGTGCGGTAATAGTTAACGCACCAACGGGCATAAAATTCCAACGGGCATTTTTTGGTTGTATATATAGGTTGAGCTATCTTGTTGAAGTTTTGCAATGCACACTACAATGTCTTATAATTATGAGAGTAGTGAGGATGATGGTAACGACAATTGGATATCAGGGGTCGTGGAAGAAGAATACGAAGTCGATGAAGAAGAGGAAGTGGACGAAGAAGACGAAGAAGTCGATGAGGAAGTGGACGAAGAAGAGGAAGAAGGCGAAGCAAATGTATCAATTGCATTAGACGATTGGACTCCGTTACCGATTTTGGTTAGTATATTATCAATTTAAATTTTGTATTTAATTGCATGAGATTTAGGTTAATTAGTTAAAATTGCGTATCTAAGTAATGTAGTTTAATCAATATAGGAAGAAGACTTTAGACCACATTTTAGTACTGCGCAAATGTGGGATAGTAAAGAAGAGATGATGGAATGGACAAAACAGAGAGCAAGAGATTTAATGATAGTTTTGGTACATCGTACATCTAGCAAATATTGCGTTGATTTTGTATGCGATAGGTTTGGAAAACCTAGATCGGGTAGGCCGAAAGTGAATTTAAAAAATCCAGAATTGCCGGTTCCGAGGCTTCGTCACCGAAAATCGAAGAAATGTGGTTGTACATTTGAGTTATATGGGGTTCGTATAAAAGAAGGGCCTTATAGTTATAAATGGATCGTGAATGTTGTAGAAGGTCGTCACAACCACACTCTTCCTACTAGTTTTCATGGGAATTCATTCGTGGGTAGAATGAGCAAAGAGGAGGAGAAAATAGCAAGGGAAGCGGGGGATGATCGCAAGACGCCAAAAAACATACTTATTCAGCTTAGGAAAAGAGACCCGCAAAATGTGACATCCATGAAGCAGATTGCCAATTTTTTGCAGAAGATCAATTTTGAAGATCGTGGTGAATTGTCAGTTACTCAGTGGTCTCTAAATTTTCAGAAAGAGAACAAGTATTTTTGTCAACCTTTGAGGAACACGAGGACGAATGAGGTTGAAGTCCTTTTTTTCGCTCACCCGGAGTCGATTCGTTTGTTCAGGAAGTTTCCTCACGTGATTATCATGGACGCCACATACAAGACAAATAGGTATGATATGACTTTAGTGGAGATGGTTGGTTTCACTTGCACGCACAAGACGTTCAACATCGCATATGCATTCATGGCTCAGGAGACAGTAATGCATTACAAGTTTGTGATGATGTGCGTTCATGAGTTGTGTAGAAATTTGGGAGTGATGCCGAAGGCTATAATGACCGACTGTGAGAAGGCTTTGTTGAGAGCAATCAAACTTGTGTTCAAAGACACTGATGTGAAGCAACTATTGTGTTGGGTGCACATTAAGCACAACATCCAGTCACACGCAGAAAAAGTGATTAAAAATACTAAAAGGGCGGAGAACTTTGTTACGCAATGTTGGGGGATATTTTGCTCGAGCACCGAAGAAATCTACGAAGAGAGGTTGAGAAAGCTGAGAGATTCATGGAAGAAGGGCATTGTTGGTTACGTTGAAAAGTACTGGTTTACTCCGTACAAGGAGTTCATAGTTAGAGCGTGGACGGACTACACTCTTCACTTTCACACAAGGACTACAAACAGGTATCTTTGTTTGTTTAGTTGTTAATTTGGACCACCATATTATTAATGCTAATGATTAGAAATTGTGTTTATTTAGGGTGGAGGGGATGCATAAGGTGTTGAAAGAAATTGTGGGTTCTAGTAGAGGAGGCTTCAACAGAGTGATCGTGAGGATCCACCATGCGGTCATAGTTCAGATGGACCTGATTAGGGCGACGATGAACCAAGCACTTACCACTCGGCAAATGGTCTTTGATGACCCAACCTTTCCTCCTGGCATTCGAATGTTGTTTTCAAGGCTATTTTACCGAGTGTCAGATAGGTGTTTTCTGTTGTTGTTGGAAATGTACCAGCAAATATTGAAGGAGGAGTATTCAAATGTTTGTGATGATCATTGGGTTCGAGATTGTCTTGGGATGCCATGCGTACACGATCTTGCTAGGGCAATCATTTCAAAGACACCTCTTGTTCCGGATGATTTTCATGACTTCTGGAAGGAACTGAGATGGGAAGATGATGCAATAAATTTGTCCTTACCCGACGACAATCGTTCAATGTCTATTCCGGAGATCAGAATGCGTGAAATGTGGGCGAAATGGGAAAGTGGAGATTTGAGGGATGGAACTCTATTCAGATTAAGTGAGTTGTACATTGACTTGGAGCATCCGGAACAAAGTTCTTTGGTAGAGCCAACAAACTTGTTTAGGAAAGGAAAAGGAAGGCCGCCGGGATCAAAGAACAAGGAGAAGCAGCGAAATGGGAATTCTCCTCCGAGAGAAAAGAGGGAAAAGAGTTACCACGAGTACGTTAGAGAAGACTTAACAAATACTGAGAATGCGCAAAAAGTCGCAAAAGAGAAGGCAAATAGGCAAAGTGAACGACCAACTTGTCCTAAAAAGCAAGCAAGTCAAGTGTCGTTCGACTTCGGATCACAGTCCCAACCTGAACCATTGTTTTCAGAGACCATCGATTTAGAAGACGAAGACATGAATGCCGTGCCCCTAAGAGCTTGCTATCCAGATCGAAACGAAACAGAGGAAGGAGAAGATGAAGAAGAGATTGAAGAAGCCATAAGTTATATGGGGGTGAACTTGGGGGTGAAAAATATTGACTACTTTTGGCTTTCCTACATGACTTCTGTGAAAGATGTGCGTTCAGACGGACATTGTGGGTATCGGTCAATGGCTCTACTTACGGGTATGCAACAGAGTCAATATCGTATGATCCGTGCTGCGTTGGCAGCGGAGCTTCTTGGAAACAAAGAGACATGGGAGCCCATACGACGTGGACTACGGGTAGGAACATGGGATGATCTTATTGCTCAAGTTAACTACATGAGAAGTCCTTGTGAGAGACCATTTTGGATGGACATGCCATTTATGGGTTTGGTGTTTGCCACAGTGTATAATGTTGGTTTAGTGCAACTGTCCTGGGATGCGCCGTGTTTATGCTTGCCAATAAGGCAGTCTACAGTGAGCCCTGGTCCTCCATAGAAGATATTTGGGATAGCTCTTGTCGGATGCAGTAATCACTGGATACCGGTAAGAATCTGTGGTAATCTAAACAAACGTCATGAAACGTCGAAATCATTTATACTTATTGATTAATTTTCTTTGTATATCTAGGTTTGGCTCCGTGATGGGGCACCATTGCCACGTTGTTCCGGTTCGTGGAGAAGATTTGCAGATGACAACATCAAGTGGTGGGAAGGGATATATGCTGGCCAAGTGGACTTGTTTCGACAATACCGCTTCACTGCTGGAAAGCGTATGGACTACATGACTTGATTTGTAATAGTTTAGTAGCCTTGATCTTTAGACTTCGATTGGAATTGATTTATAATATGTAATGACTTGTCTTGTCTGCTTTGAAATATGTAATGACTTGTCTTGTTTGCTTTAAATAGTGTTTTCAGTAGAGTTAGATGAGGTAGGTGAAACAGTGAAGTGAAATCAGTGAATCCATAAACTACAACACACTCAGCATAAATTAAAAAGACAACAGACTCATTAAGGAAAGACAACAGACTCATTAAGGAAAGACAACAGACTCATTAAGGAAAGACAACAGACTCATTAAGGAAAGACAACATACTCATTCTTGAAATTTAAACTAAACACAGACTTAACGGAGATTCACTGATTTGATACCCAGATCCCTAATCGGAGTCACTGTCATAAAAACTAGGAACAGGGTCATTGGGAAACCTCTGTTGTATCCAGTGTTTGGCTGCTTCAATACTCTTAGCCTGGTGAAAATATACCAGCTTCAACTGCTGGTCAGCTATTTCCTTCAACAGTTTTGCAATGACTCGGAGATGATGACTGTCGTATTCTGGCTCAAGATACACGATCATGTAGTTACACTGACATGTGGTATACCTTCGTCCATACGTATGGGGATTGTTCTTGTCATTACCAGTGAACACCTTGATTGTTCTTGAGCACCTTCTACTCGGGCACTGGATCTCACTGCCTTCTGCTGGAACTGGGGAGGATGAAGATGATGCCATGGTTGTTTGAATCTGTAATACAAAGTAAGAAAACATGTTAGAAACAATGAAGATATCTAACGAAATCAGTAAAAAATGAGACTTTTAATTGAAATACAGAGTAAGAACTTGAAACCTAATTATTTGACGGCGCAGTGAGAATGAGATAATAGGGTTCACTGAGGCAGTGAATTTATAGCCGAGGTTTTACTAGGGTAACTTAGATTTGGGCCGATGTAGACAAAAGGTCCACAACAACAAAGGCCCAATAACGTAATTCGGTCATCCAAAGGTGACTTACAGCTGTGTGGTAGCTGTAACACACTCAAGCAAAATATGGTGATGCGTTAGCAATAAACGCACAACTGATAAAACAACTTCGTCAAGATCCAACAGAAAAATCCCAGCCCAACAAAGACGACGCCCAACATTCAAGCCCAGCCCAGATTCTGGTGCGTTAACAATTAACGCACAGAATCTGTGCGTTAATTGTTAACGCACCAGCCCTTTTACCCAGAATATTTGATTCTGGTGTTTGTAGGGTTTAGGGTATTAGGGTTGGTGCGGTAACTGTTGTAGTACCAACCCTAATTACATAAAAATTCATTTTTTATGTTGTTTTCTTATACTATTTGATATTATAAAAAGTTTTATTACCCAAAGTAATGTTATACTACTGAAATATGTCGTTATTGAGAGTTTTGTGAATAATTTTATCAAGTTTTACTAATGTAATATGAGATTACGAAGAGTTATATGATAAAAATTCATATTATACTAATGAAATACGAGGTCAGTTGAGTCAAACGATAACAATTAAGTGTTAAACTAATGTTATATGATGAAATAAACACATTATATGAAGTTCATTTTAGTAACGAAGTGGTATCACATACATATGAGTATAACTATACAACTTATATACTTGAGAGTAGTAGCATACAGGTGAAAGTCTTCGTTTACATACTTCTAAGTGTTAAAGTTGTTAATTTCTTATAAAAACGATAGCGTTTGATTGGTAATGCTCAAATATTAATGTTACATTTCTTGACTTTTACGTTTTAAGTGCTTATTAAGCCGTTTTATGTCATTTTTTGTCGTTTTTTTGTGTTTGGGCCTCATTCAAATTTCATTAGGCCTTATTAGGCCCGTTGACATTTTCAATAATAATTTTTCGATTCCGCAAAATGAAAATAACTATTCGCCGTATTTGTTGTCATGTTACAATTTCAAAATTTCGATTTTCATCGTTTCAAGGCGTTAAAACGATATGGGCCCAAACTGTACACATATGACTTGTTTTATATCCATTATCCACTATCCATTATCCATTATCCACTATCCATTATCCATTATCCATATTTCGATTTGGCTTGTTTTATATCGTTTTCAGTCGATTTTTTGCGTTTCTTAGTCGTTTCGACACGTTTTGAACCATTTTTATTAATATTTGACGTACTTGGTCGTTTTTCGCCTTTTCCAAAAAAGTCAAGTTTCGCTAAGCTTTGCTCATTTTGGCCATATTATGCCATCATTTTGGCCACATTTTTACACTTTTTTACAACTTGTTCGGAAATCCTCCATATTTCGATTTGGCTTGTTTTATATCGTTTTCAGTCGATTTTTTGCGTTTCTTAGTCGTTTCGACACGTTTTGAACCATTTTTATTAATATTTGACGTACTTGGTCGTTTTTCGCCTTTTCCAAAAAAGTCAAGTTTCGCTAAGCTTTGCTCATTTTGGCCATATTATGCCATCATTTTGGCCACATTTTTACACTTTTTTACAACTTGTTCGGAAATCCTCCATATTTCGATTTGGCTTGTTTTATATCGTTTTCAGTCGATTTTTTGCGTTTCTTAGTCGTTTCGACACGTTTTGAACCATTTTTATTAATATTTGACGTACTTGGTCGTTTTTCGCCTTTTCCAAAAAAGTCAAGTTTCGCTAAGCTTTGCTCATTTTGACCATATTATGCCATCATTTTGGCCACATTTTTACACTTTTTTACAACTTGTTCGGAAATCCTCCATATTTCGATTTGGCTTGTTTTATATCGTTTTCAGTCGATTTTTTTCGTTTCTTAGTCGTTTCGACACGTTTTGAATCATTTATCAATATTTGACGTTTAGTAGTTTTTAATTATTTTTTGCGATTGTGACCATTTTCTCGCGTTTTTAAGAAAAGCCCAAAATAAATAAGCAAAAGTTAACCAAACATTACCAAAACATAGTATCCAAACAAACTATACATCACTCCAAGTCACGACCCTCATTCCCACTACGTTGCCCACTACCTTGCCCTTCCTCGTGGATTGAATGCCGAGAAAGCTGAGATTGACGAACCGGAGCTGGAGCCATCGGTGGAGCCTCGTCAGTCAAAACTCCAAGGAGACGCCTCATGAACTCATCCATATCTGCAGGCCTCCTCTCTGGTGGTGTCTCCAAGAAAGCTCGAATCTCACAAGTCACTAGCTGGGTCCGCTATATTAACAACATATCAAAACATTACTATCAAATATACTAATTGAATGAATATGACTAATAAAATTTATAATCGTACCGCAAAACTGTCAACCGAAGGTGGAATACGCAGCGGACCAACTGGACGATCGAGTCTACGTGATCTGGGATCCACTAGAGGATGAGAAACTCGATCATACCAATCGAGATAATCAGCTGTGACTGCCCAATAGTACGTCGCTCGTGGCTCCCGAATCTGTAACAAAGGCCTGGGGTCCTGATCCCACACACCAAGCAGATCCTCCGCAAAGTGAACTGAATAATGCGTCAGCCTGTTGTTACGTGTTACCTGGATGGGCTCTGGGGGAGGATCTGGGATACCCTGCACATGTCCAAACTGTCGCAGCAGGCGACCTGGCTGATAGAGCTCCTCGATGTCCAGACAACGGAGAATGCCCTCAAACAAAGACGGGGCGTACTGCGGAAGTCTGAAATCCACATTTGCAAAGGGAAACCAATTAACCTGCAACAAAACATTACAAAACAGTTAGTATAGTTTACATTCACACAATATAACGAAAGCATACATTCTTAAAATCTGACCTCCTCATAACGAACACGGTCAAGCATGCCACGAATGGCAACCAAACGATCCGTGCTCTTCCCCTGTGGCACCTCTCTGCCCTCCCTCATAGCAGCTGCGGCGTGGTCCATAGAAAGTGGATCTGTCACAAAATGTCCACGAAAATGTGGAAAATATGCCCAGATCCACGACTGCAAAAAAAAGATAATTAGAACTCGACTTCCTAAACATAGCCAATCCTATAGTTGTTTGCGTACTAACCCGCAAAAGAATGCCAGAACTCCCCATCCCCATAGCCAATCGCCTCGACGCCTGTCCAAGGTTGCGATACAGATGAGCTAACACTCCAGCTCCCCAAGCATATCGGCCAGTGCTGTCGTGGTCGGCCAAAAGAACTAACCACCAGTGCTTGACTGCTGTAGTCGACTTGTCCACTAGAACTGTAGTGCCGAGAAGCAACAGTAAGTACATAGACGCAATGAGGCTCTCATCTCTCTGTCCATCCTCCATCCGCATCATATCCTTCAATCTCTGCTGAAGATAACCCAAAGGAATGCCTCCATCCCTATACCAAGTCTTCACCAGTGCCTCCTCTACGTGAAGCATCTCAGCAGCAAAAGTGAAGATCTCCTCCCTGCTCAAAACTGAGCTACAACTCCTGCCATGTATAGGCAGCGACAGGATCTCAACCACATCGTGAAGTGTAGGACCAATCTCTCCAAATGGCAAATGAAATGTGTTGGTTTCTGGGTGCCATCTCTCGACGAAAGCAGAAACCAACACATGATCGACAGGACCGGACCCGATATAGCGTAGATCAGTCAATCCAGATCGCTCTGCAAGCTGAAACCACGAATCTGGACCAGGTCTCCTAAACGCCTCTAGTGGAGTGCAGTAGGCGGTGTGGAAGTGAACCTTGACGACCTTCCGTGTCTGGAAAAAAAGTAAAAAATTAACACAGTTACTTCTACAGAATGTCGTTCATATTTCACATATGAACATTATAGTTCAAATACATACCAAATCAAGAGGAGCCTCGCCTTCTGGAAGATCAGCAGGCTGTGGAAAATCAGCATGATCTGCAGCACGTCCACGTCCACGTCCACGTCCTCGTCCTCGTCCTCCGCGTGGACCGCGTCCACCTCGTGCTGGAGGATCAGCAGCGTCTGCATCAGCAACATCATCATCTGCCTGAGCTCCTCGGCCTCCTCGCTGTCTCTGTATAAATGGAGGAAGAGGACGGGGGCCAGCTGGAATCACAAGTGCGGGAGGATCAACAACTGTAAGCTCATAAATAGCCCTGGCGATGTGCGTCTCATAACTCTTCAGCAACTCCTTTGTAAAAGGACCTCCGGGCATCCAAGGTACAGCAGGAGGTGGTACATGAGGTGCAGCAGCCGGATGCGGTACATCATCAGTCGGCGGAGGTGGTACATCTGGCGTAGGAGACGAAGGACCTAAATCTGTAGGAGCTGGCGATGAAGGACCTAAATCTGTAGGAGGGTCGTCTCTCCTAAGCTGATCTGTCGGTATATCGAGATGAGATACAATATAATCTGTACCTAAACCCTCACCGTCTCCCAGCATATCATCATCCAAATCAGCAGCTGTATCATCGACGTCCATACCCTCCTCCTCACTCTCACTGTAACCCTCATCATCAGCACACGGATCAACATCCAGACCACAATCCCTAACTGCCCCAGTATCTGTAAGTGCACGAGCCTCGCCAGTGGGTGTCGAACTAGAAGCATTCAGCTGATCTCGAGCAGTAGCAAAACTCTGACGTATGGACGCTGTAATCTGCGTCCTCCTAACACGCTCTGCAGCAACAGGAGCCCCCGGAACAAAACCACTAGAGGCCATCGTATCTCGCACCCCCTAATGTTGTTGTTATAGCGTAACGTTATTTTCATAGCGTTACAAAAATAACGTCAAATTCAAAAACGTCTTTTCCATGACGTCGTAACGTTACAAACAGTTGTTGTAACGTCAATCCTAATCAAAATCATCTCTAATTTCTAAACATTTTGTTCATAACGTTACGAAATTAACGTTATAATTCGCCTAATTTCAATATTTTATATACTAATAGTTCATAACGTTACAAAATAAGAGAAGAACAATGTCATATTTCATAAAATAATTAATTCATTACTTTTACAATATAGAATGTCATATTTCATAACATTATGAAATTATTATATTTCATAACGTTATAAAATTTCATTAATTTCATAACGTTACGAATAAATTAATTAATTTCATAATGTTACCAAATAATATAATTTTATAACGTGACGCAATAAATTACTTAATTACGTTACGCAATAAATTACTTAATTTCATAACGTTACGCAATAAATTACTTAATTTCATAACGTTACGCAATAAATTACTTAATTTCATAACGTTACGCAATAAATTACTTAATTTCATAACGTTACCATATAAATTAATTTCATAATGTTATAAAATAAATTAAATAAATTGATAACGTTACGAAATTTATTTAAATATTTCATAACGTTATCAAATATTATTAAATTCATAACGTTACGAAATTAAATAACTAATTTCATAACATTATCAAATTAAATAAATTGATAACGTTATGAAATTAAATAACTAATTTCATAACGTTATAAATTTAATAAATTAATTAAATTAAATAAATTGATAACGTTACGAAATTTATTTAAAAATTTCATAACGTTATCAAATATTATTAAATTCATAACGTTATGAAATTAAATAACTAATTTCACAACGTTATAAATTTAATAAATTAATTAAATTAAATAAATTGATAACGTTACGAAATTTATTTAAAAATTTCATAACGTTATCAAATATTATTAAATTCACAACGTTATGAAATTACTTATTAAATAATTTCATAACGTTACGAAATAAAATAATTAAACTATTTAAAAACATTACAAAAGTTATAGAATATTTAATAAAAATACATACTTGATGTAGATCTACGGGAGTCGAAAAAGCTTCCGGTTGCGCCTCGGTTTGAGAATTCAACCTTCTATTTGCTCGAGTAGCGTACCCGGGACCGACGTTTTGGACGGGTCGCTTTCGGTTTCTTCGCCTCGGAGCGGGTATTGGGGCGGGTTGGGCTGCTGGTATCGGGTCGGGTCGGGCTTCGGGAATCGGGTCGGGTCGGGTCGGGTCGGGCACCACCGCAGTTCTCCGTCGGAGCTCTCTCCGGGCACCACCGCTGAACGTCAATGGAACTTCCTCTTCCTCTTCTTCTTCCTCCTCCATAGCAACCCAGCAAGCGTCATGAAACGAGGTCGACGGCGCTTCCGCCATTGTTGGCTTCTCCACGGTGGGGGGGACGACTCCGGCAGAAATTAAGGGCCCAGACGAACCGCCATGGTCGGGGCAACTCGAATCCATCGTCGATTGAAGGTTTTGATGGGTTAATCGATGGTTTGAGGGGTGGCGATTTTTAGGGTTTCGGCGGTGCAATTTTCGCAGACGAGAATTTTTTTTTTAAAAGATGTAACGTGGTGCGGTAAGGGTTACCGCACCATTTTGTGCGGTAACGCTTACCGCACAGGTTTAAAAAAATATTAAACCTGTGCGGTAACACTTACCGCACAGGTTTAATATTTTTTTAATACTTTTTTAATACTTTTTAAAAAAAAAATATTAATTAAAAAAAATAATATTCCTGTGCGGTAATTGTTACCGCACAGGGTTTAAGTTAATGAAAATCTGTTTTTTTTTTTGCTTAATCTGGGATTAATCTGGTGCGGTAATTGTTAACGCACAGATCTGTGCGGTAATTCTTACCGCACCAGCGTCGTATAGGTTTCAGAAAAAATTCCAACAATGCCCCTGAGTCTTCTGGTGCGGTAAGAGTTAACGCACAGTTCTGTACTGCAATTGTTACCGCACAGAATAGTGTGCATTTAGCAAAAAAAACGTGTGCATTTAGACCAAGCCTATAATAATCATGTAATTTTATTTTACCAAAGGAGAAATATTGAAATTTATAAAAATTAATTTTTTTTAGCGTCAAATATTTACTAAGGAAGTTCTTTGTCATTATAGATATTTCTAGCACAGGGAAACATATCAAATAGTCATATTGAAATATTGAATTTATGTGTTATTATATCTTAAGTAGACTTGTCAAAAGCTTACCAAACAATGAAGCTGTTTGGGTCAAATCTGAACTGATCCGTACTTCTCAAAACTCGTTGAGGGACCCACTTTTCACATATTTTCATTCTGAATAAACAAAAATATAATTTAAATTTTATTTTCTTTATTACAATAAAAATATCGAACATTTGAAACCCACTGGGACCCGACCCGAACTCGACCAATGGACAATGGTCGACTCGCTTAGCCCAAACCCGTTTTCCATCTGAACCCAAACCCGACCCATTTGACCCGTTTTCCAAATATAATTTCCCTTCATCAAATAAGAGGTGAAAAAATGTGACCGAAAAATGAATAGGTTAAGATTTAAAAGAGAGTTTGTCAAATATATCTTCTTCTTTCTTATTTATTAAGAAAACATGTTACTTATACATTTTATAAATCATTTTTTCTATCTTAACCCGTAATTTTAATAAGTTGATATGATTTATGTTGGCTTATTTTGTTTAGAATACATTTTATCTAATTTTTTTTTTATTTATGCATATATTTGATATTATTTTCAATTATATGACCCTTAAAAAATTAAAATTCTTTTATTTAGTAAAATAATTTATGAAATTTTTATTATTTCAATTATATGAGCCTTAAATAAAATTATTTATATTAAAATATGATTTATCATGTTCAAAAAAATCTTTTTTCTTAATTTGATTTATCGTTATTTTTTTTATTATATCCTTTAGTTTTGATATTTTCCAATTATAAAAGGCAATATTTTTTTTTTTGACTGAACCTTTTTTTATGGCTCAAGAAAGACTCAATCCAAGATGAATATATATTCATGAATATCTTTGTGATTATCTAGTATGAATATTTTTCAACCACCCCCAAAAATATTTTTTGAATTCTATAATCCTTATAAAATATAATTTCATTTTTAACTTAGTAAAAAATAATATATTTATTAGGAAACAAATTGATGTAGTTTCTTAAAATATAATCTTTAATTTAATAGTAATAGATTTGTTTGAAAAACAAATGTGAAAATTTCTTTTAAAAATATCTTGTATGAATATTTTTCATCCACCACCAAAAATAGTTTTTCAATTATATAATCCTTATAAAATATAATTTTGTTTTTAACTTACTAAAAGATAAAATCTTTATTAGGAAATAGATTGATGTAGTTTTTTAAAAGATAATCTTTAATTTAATAGTAATAGATTTGTTTGAAATATATATGTGGAAATTTCTTTTTAAAATATCTTGTGTGAATATTTTTCAACCACCCCCAAAAATATTTTTTCAATTATATAGTCCTTATAAAATATAATTTCGTTTTTAACTTACTAAAAGATAAAATGTTTATTAGGAAATAGATTGATGTAGTTTCTTAAAAAATAATCTTTAATTTAATAGTAATAGTTTGTTTGAAAAATATATGTGGAAAATTCTTTTTAAAATATCTTGTATGAATATTTTTCAATTATATAATCCTTATAAAATATAATTTCGTTTTTTAACTTACTATAAGAAAAATCGTTATTAGGAAATAGATTGATGTAGTTTCTTAAAAGATAATCTTAAATTTAATAGTAATAGATTTGTTTTAAAAATATATGTGGAAATTTCTTTTTAAAATATCTTGTGTGAATAGTTTTCAACCACCCACAAAAATATTTTTTCAATTATATAATCTTTATAAAAATGCAATTTCGTTTTTAATTTAGTAAAAGATAAAATCTTTATTAGGAAATAGATTAATGTAGTTTCTTAAAAGATAATCTTTGATTTAATAGTAATAGATTTGCTTGACAAATATATATGGAAATTTCTTTTTTTTTATATCTTGTGTGAATATTTTTCAACCACCCCCAATTTTTTTTTCAATTATATAATCCTTATAAAATATAATTTCGTTTTTAACTTACTAAAAGATAAAATCTTTATTAGAAAATAGATTGATGTAATTTTTTAAAAGATAATCTTTAATTTAATAGTAATAGATTTGTTTGAAAAATATATGTGGAAATTTCTTTTAAAAAATGTAAACTTTAATATTAAATTTTTATTTCGGTGGTCCAAGTAAAAGCCCAGTCCAAGATGAATCTTATTATTAGGATATTAAAATCCTTACAATATCCTTTAATAACTGGAGATATTTTATCCTTAAGAGCAAAGAGAATGTAAATTATATTCAAAGGATACTTAAAATAATAAGATTTATATCGTAAATAATATCTTTATATATATATATATATATATATATATATATATATATCTTTAATAGGTGAGCATATTTCTTTAGATGTATCGTGGTGTCAATATCCTTTAATATGAGATTTATATTTTATCATATATCTTGAAATGTAACTTTTATCATTTTTTCAGTAATTTACTTTTTTCCGGTGGCCCAAGCAAAAGCCCAACAAAAAATGAATATATTCATGAATATCCTGTTGAATATTTTTCAACCACCCCAAAAAATTATATATATTAGGATAGGATTATGATATATTTCATTCAACTTTAATAATATCAAAATGTATGTTGTATATTGTATATTGATGTATGGTTATATGATATATTAACATAGTCTTTTTAATCCAAAAATGAATTTTGTATATTTTATACAACTTTTCAGAAAACTGATATAAAAATAAGTTTTTATTATATAAAAATATGAAGCTTTTTTCAGTAGGCTTAGCAAATGCTCTAAAATTATGATGAATATATTAATGAAGGTCGTTGTGAATATATTGGTAATAGGCCTAGTAACCATAACGATACAGTGTCAATATTTTTCTCCTATCCAAAAATTATATATTATTATATGATGATATATTATGATGATCATGATAATATGTTTTTTTATATGCATGTAGAAGATTATTTGATTGTCATTTGAGTGTATCATGGGATATGAATTTATAGGATATTTATAAATGATGGAATTATTTTTTTCCTTTTTAAAATATATTGTTTTATAGGATAAGATTGTTTATTTAACTTCAAATCTGTCTAACTAAAAAATGTGTATTCAATAAATATTGAATTTTTTAGAAGGCTAATAAAGAATAAAAAAATTTCCTTTTGGATAAGATTTTTATTTGATAATATCTCTAGAGAATATAAAATTCATGAACAAAGGATATAGTAATATACTGTACAATATAACGGTATAAAAAATATTATTTTATCAAATTTAATATAACTTAATTATGTTATTGCAAAGATGTAGTGTAATCTCCAACTACAAACTGACAATCTATGTAGTGTAAAATATATTATACCTAATATATTTTATTATCTTTTTTCAACTAAAACATTTTTCAGTATATCTTATAGGTTTGATATTTTTCCAATTATAAAAAGAAATATTTGCTTTTTAATATTGGACTTTTTTTCCTTGGGCCAAACAAAAGCTCAACTTAAGATGATAGGATAAGATTGTTTATTTAACTTTTAATCTATCTAACTAAAAAATGTGTATGTATTTAATATTGAATTTTTTTAGTAGGCTAATAAAGAATAAAAAAATTTCCTTTTTGATAAGATTTTTATTTGATAATATCTCTAGAGAATATAAAATTCATGAACAAAGGATATAGTAACATATTGTACAATATAACAGTATAAAAAATATTATTTTATCAAATTTAATATAACTTAAGTATGTTATTGCAAAGATGTAGTGTAATCTCCAACTATAAACTAACAATCTATGAAGTGTAAAAAATATTATACCTAATATATTTTATTATCTTTTTTCAACTAAAATATTTTGCAGTATATCTTATAGGTTTGATATTTTTCCAATTATAAAAAGAAATATTTGCTTTTAAATATTGGACTTTTTTCTCGTTGGGGCAAGCAAAAGTCAACCTAAGATGAATATATTGATAAACAAATTTGTGAATATATTGATGAATATCTTTTTGAATATATAATATACAAATATCTTTAATAACATATTTTTCCCATTTTATGATGAATATTTCGTTTATAAAATTAATACTTTTATAAAATACTAAGCACAAAAATATTTTTTCAATTATATAATCCTTATAAAAATAATTTCGTTTTTAAATTAATAAAATTTAAAATCTTTATTAGGAAATAGATTGATGTAATTTCTTAAAAGATAATCTTTTATTTTATAATAATAGATTTGTTTGAGAAATATATGTGGAATAGTTTCTTTAAAGATAATCTTTTATTCAATAATAATAGATTTGTTTGAAAAATATAGGTGGAATTGTTTTTAAAAAAATATGAACTTTAATAATGGACTTTTTTCCGGTGGGTCAAGCAAAAGCCCAACCCAAGATGAATATATTCATGAATATCTCGTGTGAATATTTTTCAACCACCCCCAAAAATTATATATATTATGATATACGTCGCGTATGGACTGCATCAACACGCGACACATGGAATAAAACCATGCGCGACGCACGGACACAATCCATACGCGACATATGGATTGTGTTGCCTATATAAGGCCCAACATCAATTATTTTTTTGTTATTTTTAATTATTCTTGCAAATCTTATTGGGATATTGGTCGGAATGGGTGATCTGGTCAACGAAAAAACCCGATGGGAAAAGGATGATCAGGAAGTTAATGGATTCAAGGTATTTAAACAAAAAGTAGTTTGCATAAACCATTATTTTCTAAAGAAACCATTTAAGAGAATAAAATGTTTCTGCAGAAACCATTTAGAGCATAAAATGTTTCTATAGAAACCGTTTAGGGCATAAAATGTTTCTGCAGAAACCATTTAGAGCATAAAATGATTCTGCATAAACCATTTAGAGCATTAATCGATTCTAGTTTATGCAGGTAGTATAAGCAATTTTTTTCTTGCAGAATCCAGTTTATGTAGAAAGTATATTTTTCTGAAGCAACATTTTATGCAAAATTTTTTAAGAAAGCAAAAAAACAGTTTTATCATAAACATAAAGTACTATACTTGAGATTCAAATTTAATAGTCAGAAGAAATCCTCAAAGAAGAATTAAGATCAACATCAGAAGTAAATAATCAAGACTTACAAGAGAGACAATTGGGCAAGAGTCAATAATGCTTCTTGTAACATTGTTACGTGAAAGAACATTGGCACAAGTAAAGAATATTACTTTTTGAATGATCAAAAGAGATAAATCAAGTATAAACTATAAGAAAATAACAAATCATTGAAATATAAGAATTATGATAAAGTATATATTCGAATTTTCTACATGACATTTTCATTATTTATGTTGAATTCAAGTTAGCTAACAGAAGAAATAGAATAAATTATAAAGAATAAAAATATAATTCACAAGTAAAATGAATGTTGAATGATAAGATAATTTCTAAGTTAATCTTTTTATTTCTAAATTGTACATTCTACATTGAATTTAAATTCAAGTTTTTTTTAATTCAAACACAAAGTCTATATCATGTTAGTGGATAAAAGAGTTACAAATAAGGTTTTCAGTTTTGACATAGAATTTAGGAATAAAATAGCATGTTGCATATAGTAAGATAAATCCAAGGTTACAAGAGTGATAACACAGAGAAAGGATACTCAAGAAATTATAGAAACACGACCTAACCTATTTCAGAAAATAGACTTAAGAAACTCGAGAGAGGAAACTCAGGGAATTTAAATTATGAGGTTAAATTTGCCTTAGTACTTTCTGGCATCTATGATTAAGATCAGTGTCGTTAGCGAATTTCTCTTGGAAAAGAGTCATGTAATAATACTTGTTAAAATGATAAATGAGAATGAATGTAGAGCCTTAGATCAAGAGAGATCCAAGAGCCTATATGATGACACGTGGCACCCCTTGTCCCTCCTTGTTCCCACCGCCGGAGCACCGCCGGACCGCCGCCGGACCGCCGCCGGAGCACCGCCGGACCGCCGCCGGAGCACCGCCGGACCGCCGCCGGACCGCCGCCGGAGCACCGCCGGACCGCCGCCGGAGCACCGCCGGACCGCCGCCGGACCGCCGCCGGAGCACCGCCGGACCGCCGCCGGACCGCCGCCGGAGCACCGCCGGACCGCCGCCGGACCGCCGCCGGAGCACCTCCGACCACCGCCGGACCATCTTTGATGAACATCAAGTGTTCATCACAATGTTCATAAATGTTCAAATGTATATACTCTACTGAATGTTCATCACATTATACTTAAAAGTTCACCAAATTTTGATGAACATCAAGTGTTCATAAATGTTCATCACATTATACTTAAAAGTTTTCCAACTAAATGTTCATCACATTCTACTTAAATGTTCACCAATTTTTGATGAACATCAAGTGTTCGTAAATGTTCATCACATTATACTTAAAAGTTTTTCAACTGAATGTTCATCACATTCTACTTAAATGTTCACCAATTTTTTATGAACATCAAGTGTTCGTAAATGTTCATCACATTATACTTAAAAGTTTTCCAACTAAATGTTCATCACATTCTACTTAAATGTTCACCAATTTTTGATGAACATCAAGTGTTCCTAAAAGTTCATCACATTATACTTAAAAGTTTTCCAACTGAATGTTCATCAAATTATACTTAAGAGTTCACCAAATTTTGATGAACATCAAGTGTTCATAAATATTCATCACATTATACTTAAAAGTTTTCCAACTGAATGTTCATCACATTCTACTTAAGAGTTCACCAAATTTTGATGAACATCAAGTGTTCATAAATGTTCATCACATTATACTTAAAAGTTTTCCAACTGAATGTTCATCACATTCTACTTAAATGTTCACCAATTTTTGATGAACATCAAGTGTTCGTAAATGTTCATCACATTATACTTAAAAGTTTTCCAACTGAATGTTCATCACATTCTACTTAAATGTTCACCAATTTTTGATGAACATCAAGTGTTCATAAATGTTCATCACATTATACTTAAAAGTTTTCCAACTGAATGTTCATCACATTATACTTAAGAGTTCACCAATTTTTGATGAACATCAAGTGTTCATAAATGTTCATCACATTATACTTAAAAGTTTTCCAACTGAATGTTCATCACATTATAATTAAATGTTCATCACGTTGTTCATAAATGTTCATCAAAATGTTTATAAACGTACATTTTGATATACTCAAGTAAATGTTCATCACATCTTAATTTCATGTTCACCAACAGAATGTTCATCACATTATAATTAAATGTTCATCACATTATATCTAAATGTTCATCAATTTGAATTAGACTTAAAATTTTCATTTATTATTGGACCACCGCCGGACCGCCGCCGGACCTCCGCCGGACCGCCGCCGGACCTCCGCCGGACCGCCGCCGGACCTCCGCCGGACCGCCGCCGGACCTCCGCCGGACCGCCGCCGGACCTCCGCCGGACCTCCGCCGGACCTCCGCCGGACCGCCGCCGGACCTCCGCCGGACCTCCGCCGGACCTCCGCCGGACCTCCGCCGGACCTCCGCCGGACCTCCGCCGGACCGCCGCCGGACCTCCGCCGGACCTCCGCCGGACCGCCGCCGGACCGCCGCCGGACCTCCGCCGGACCGCCGCCGGACCGCCGCCGGACCTCCGCCGGACCGCCGCCGGACCTCCGGTCTCCGGACAACCACCGGGTGGTCGCCGGAAAGTCATCGGGAGGTCGTCAGACCACCACAACTACCCCCACTTGTAGTGGGGTAACTAGTTTAATCTAAGTCATTGGATGCTAAGGCATCCAATGGCTTAGATTCATTCTTATTTATCTCTAAGAGAGGGTTTATTATGGGATTCTCACCCATTTCTCTTTTGCTTATTTAATAAACTGCATGTGTGAGCAGAGGAAAGATAGCATCATAGTTCTTTTGAACAAGCAGTGTAAAATAATCCTACATAATTCCGTGTTGTTTAACCCCACAGAAATAGACTATTAGGTATTGAGATTTAATACCATAAATTCTAAGTTATACGAGCAGACTATATTTCATATGATTGTCCTATGTTGTGTGTCATGAGAGTTAGAAGACTAGGCACTATATTTATAAACAATAGCATTATGCAAGAAACATAATAAAGACATGAATTTAGGGTTAAATAAATAAAAAAAGGCTCTCTAAGAATGCCAAATAATGTAGAGTAGGACAAAGCATCCACTCATCAAATAAAAGAACACGGTTCTTATATACAGCCTGGTGCTTTATTCAAACAACGCCGGGTCACTCGCGTTCTGCGAGGACACGTACACTCGCGTTACGCGAGATTAGCAAAAAAATAGGTTAATTACATGCATGCTAATCTCGCGTAACGCGAGTGTACGTGTCCTCGCAGAACGCGAGTGTATGGGTACTCGCAGAACGCGAGATTAGCATGTCAGATGGACGTTGTTGTGCGCCATTACTACATGTCTTGTCCCCACCTAACTGTAATAACTACCCCCTTATTTTAAGTAATCCGTAACACCTATTAACCCTACCCTAACACATTTTTTATCATCTTTCACCTCTTTCACCCTCCATTAAAACCCATTTTCAAAACCTTCAAACTTCAAAACACTCTAAAAACACCTAAAATAATGGAAGATGAAGAGGAATTCAACAAAGGAGAGAATGAAGATGATGATTCATCAAGTTACCATGCAAATGAGGTAATGTTCTTACTTAATTTTTGAATTTCAATTTGTTTTGCAGCATTAAGAGCTAAAATTAACTTATTATGTTGTATTTCATGGTAAATGTAGTAGTAGTAAGTGTTGAAGAGATGACTTTTGCATATAATGTCAAAAACTTAGATGTGTTCATGTTTTTAGGGTTTTAAGGGTTTTTAATGTAGGAACTCATGTTATGTTAAATTATCCCGTTCAATGACTAGTTTCAGGAAATAGCAACTTCTCGCGTTCTGCGAGAGGAAGCCACTCGTCACGCGAGATGTGCCTCCCTCGCAGAACGCGAGAAGTTGCACATTACAGAGTATTAACAGAAGCATTGTGTATAGGTGAATTTTTCTTTGTTCACTGGATTGAATGCAATCCAGTTGAATGACTACAACTACCCCTCCCGGAATACAAGGCCATGTTCGCCACCGTCATTTGATTTAGGGATTGACCACTTTGGATATTATCATCAACCATCTTTATATGAACAACATGTGCCATCTACATATGAATTGCCTGTGCCATCTACTTATGAGTTGTCCGTGCCATCTACTTATGAGTTGCCCGTGCCATCTACTTATGAATTGCCATGTACATATGAGGTGTCATCAAGCTATGATGCGTTTGATTCACAATTTGCTAACCCACCAACAAACGTAGGAGAGGAGATGTGTTTTCTTCCCTCTTTACGCACTGCACCAAAGTTTGATAGTCCCGTATGTGAGGAAGAGGTTGTTTCTAGGGATTATTCGGAATATTTCACTACGGAGCAAGTGTTTGCCTCTAAGGAGATTGGTCATTTGTGGGCTTTGAATGTTGGAAAGCAACACAAGTTTATGATCTCTATTGGAAGGAGTGTACCATCTAAACTGGGGCAAAGTGGTAAGATTCAAATTATTTGTGAGAAAGGGGGAAGCCATAGGCCTAAAGGTGTCGGTGTTAGATCAAACACAAAGAGCAAGAAAACGGGGTGTAAATTTCAGTTGAAGCTCATGGAGAACCAGGTTGAAGAGAATTGGAGATTAGTGGTTGTTTGTGGTTTGCACAACCATCCTATTGGAGATAGTTTGGTCGGGAATGCATTTGCCGGGAGGCCAACCCCGGATCAAAAGAAAAAGGTTCGTGAGATGGTACTTTCACATTGTTCTCCAAATCAGATTTACACTGAGATAAACAAGGATCCCGGAAGTTGCACAAAGAAGAACCAAGTGTACAATTTGGTAAGACATATAAGGGAAGAGGAAATGGAAGGTAGAACCGTGGTTCAAGAATTCTTTCACCAATGCAAAGAGAGCAACTACTTCATGGAGTATAGGCCAAGTGCAACGAATCCTTCGATAATAGGCGACTTGTTCTTTGCTAGCCCCGAATCAATGAAACTCTTAAAGGCATTTCCATATGTCCTTTTGATGGACTCGACTTATAGCACGAACAGGTAAGTATTTATCATTCTGTTTTTATGTTGTATTTATCTTACTGTATTTTGGTTTAAGGTACAATGTTCCCTTCCTGGAGATAGTCGGTTTGACTTCTACATGGAAGAATTTTGTTGTGTGCGGGGTATGGTTAGAGGCTGAGAGCGAGGATAGTTATTTCTGGGTGTTGCAGCAGCTGCAGACGATGTATTTGAGAATAGGAGCATCGCCTACTTGCTTCGTCACTGACCGTGAGATGGCTCTTATGAATGCAACAGACAAGTTATGGCCAAATGCAAAGTTTCTCTTATGTAGGCGACATGTAAGGAAGAACATAGAGGCGAGAGCGAAGATAGCTATGGGCACACAAGCATTGGGGGTTCATATTTCAAATGATTATTATAACGTGTTCGAACAAACCACTGAAGAAGATTACAAGAGTACTTTGAAGAAACTTGAGGACGAATGGCGAGCTTATCCAACCGTATTGAAGTACGTGAGAATGAATTGGCTAAACCGTTACAAAGAAAGACTTGTTTCAGCATGGACGGATAATGTCTTCACTCTCGGGAATAACACGACAAACAGGTATGTTCTGTAATTTCTGTCTACCTTCTACATATGATAAAAAGAGCTTCTGTAATGCCCACCTCGCAGAACGCGAGTAATGTATTAACTCGCAGAACGCGAGGTGTACAGAACTCGCAGAACGCGAGGAGTTGCACATTACAGAAGGATCCACAGGTTCTGATTTGTATTTGCATTTTATTGTTTTTCGAACATTTTAGAGTTGAAGGGGCACATTCATGTCTTAAGTCATACTTGTCAAGTGGAAATGCTAGGCTAGACACAATGTTCAAAGAATACAAAACAATGGCGGAGAACCAACTTAAGGAGATTACTGTGTCTTTCACCGAGAGTTTGAATAAGAGCTTCACAGTTGTTGAAGGGGCCGACTTGTTTAGAGTCTTGAAGTTCAAAGTCTCTTACAAATGCATAGAATTTTTGCTTAAGGAATACACGAAGGGGGAGAGATTAGGTGCGCACTTTAATATGTTTTGTAGCTGCGGGATCAAGATTAGAGATGGGTTGATGTGTGTTCATCAGATTGTAAGACATTGGAAGGAGCAAAGACCACTAAGAGTATCAGAGTTGCACCCTTTCTGGAGTACTTTGAGTTTGGAAGAAGTTGATGTTCCCGGCATACTGGAAGTTAAGAGTAAGGTGGCAAGGCGTCTTTTTCAGACTTTCTATGAGGAAACGTTTCCGAAATTGTGCCCCCATGATCAAGAAAAGTGTGCACAAACTGTTTTAGACATTGGGAAAGTAAATACTCCTCTAAAAGAGCCGGCTATTTCAAAGCACACCGGAGGTCGTCCAGTCGGAGCTCCTAACAAACAACCTAGGTCAACGAAAAGAAGACCGTCTGCATGGGAGCACACTAATGTTGAGATGGATGCTAGAGATTTGGAAGAAACACCCTCAAAGAAGCAAAGAAATGCTTCTAATTCTGAAACATTCAAGAAACCAAAGATTAAGGTGATTGGCAAGTACAAGTCTCACATACCCGCGTCAATGCGCACCCATGTGAATGGTTGGTTTGAGGTAAATGGAGATGGAAATTGTGGATTTAGAGCAATAGCTCATGAATTGCATGACAACCAACACTTATGGAGGGAAGTAAGAGATTTGATGATAGCTAAGGTCAAAGAGATTTGACACCTAGTTCAAGGAACTTGGATTGGAGCTCCACAACAAGCAACTTTGGAGAGCGCTTTACACCAACTTACATGGGAAGGAATAGGAAGGGCTCCAGAAGATCAATGGCTAGCTACCCCGGAAATGGGATGCCTTGTGGCATCCACATTCA
The DNA here is from genome assembly GCA_029168935.1 of Oxyria digyna. Lineage (NCBI taxonomy): Eukaryota > Viridiplantae > Streptophyta > Magnoliopsida > Caryophyllales > Polygonaceae > Oxyria > Oxyria digyna. The sequence goes on along the minus strand of JAPVLV010000010.1, from coordinate 9,217,729 downwards.
ACATAGTGTTCGTAACGGTGGGAAAAAAATGCTAACTACACTTACCTTCCTCTACAACGTCCTACTTGGTTAGAAGATGGTGACACACTTCCGACGTTCTGCTTATTCTATATTCAGAGTGAGAGACATTTTGTTCCGGTAAGTTTTTGGATCTACTTATGAATTACTATCTAATATGCAACTTCCTAACGTTGTTGTTTTCTTGTAGTTGCGTCTTGAAGAAAACTGCCCATTACCTCATGTGTTTACTCCTTGGTGGCGAAACGCTGAAAGAGATGCTTTTTCTTTGCACGATCTTGTGTCACATCGATGTGCCGCCTTTGAAATGTAATGTTGAAGTTATGTTTTATTCGCTGAATTTGTAATGTAATGTTGAACTGGAGATGGTTTTTTAAATTCTTAAACAGGAGGAATGACATTTTCCAGAAAATGTCATTCCTCGCGTTCTGCGAGGTAGGTGTCACTTGCGGAACGCGAGTGACACGATCTTGTGCCACAGACCGTGCATCTCAACTGGGAGCACCCTGTTTCCTATAGGTTCGTCTCGCGTTCTGCGAGTGGTGTACACCTCGCGTTCTGCGAGGTTATGCAAAAACCGAACAGAATTGAAAACACAAAACAAAATTATCCAAGCAACAAAATTATCCAAGCAACAAAATTATCCAAGCAACAAAATTATCCAAAACACAAAACAAAAGGCTACTCGTCTTCTCTTGGTCGGAAGGGAGCGAGATTTGACATACATAGTAGCAAATTGGCGTGAATTGAAGAAAAATCCCCTGGAGTGGCAAACCGATACCGGTCCATGTCATTGTACACCCGTCCAATCACCTATACGCAAGTAAACATTCATTCTATGTTAATATTAGAGACAAACAAAGACTAGAAACGCAAGATAAACCAAAACAATTAATATACCTGTCTCTCAGTAATCATCCCAGGGATTGCAGGACGGATATACCTATGGGTCCTCTTGATGTACCAATCCATGTAATCATGGGAGCATTCATGTGGTGCATAGGCAACTGGCCCCATATCATCGAGAGACAAAGAGTGAACATCTCTTGACTCCCAAAGCCATTGGTTGGCGTCATAAAAAACACTAAACACCTAATGTTTTTCAACCTATGAGCTTTGAGCGGTTCGATGACTGGCCTAGGAATACGCTGCACTCTCCCAAATTGTCTCGGACACCTATCAGGCATGTGTGGTTCGGTGATGTCACAGCAGGATAGCACCCCGTGAAATAGAGCGGGAGCAAGCTCATGATCGGTGAAGTCTTGTGCTCCATACGGGTTCCAACATACCTAAAAAAATGACAGAAAAACGCCTGGTCAAGTCTATAAAACAGCAGAAAATGCAGAAACTAGGACAAAATGCAGAAACTAGGACAAAATGCAGAAACTTGTATTTTCTCGCGTTCTGCGAGTGTGTGCATCCTCGCGTTCTGCGAGGAGCCACAAACTCGCGTTCTGCGAGAAAATGTTGCATAATCAAACAAATGACTGCTGCGTACTCAAAAATGCAGAAAGCCCAGAAAATGCAGAAACTTACCATCTCCGACATAAGAATATCGAGCGCTCCCCTATAGTCCCTTCCGACTTGCCCCTTCTTCAGCTTTACATTCTTAGGCATCCACCGGTATGCCCATGGTTGCTCCGCTCTCCACCGAGGACGTTCAGTAGGTCGAAAGTGTGGGAAGTAGTTGTAGATCCATGCCTAAGAAATACAAAGTACGTTAAATATGAAAATATATATAAGTATGTAAATTAAACGCTTAGAAAGTATAATACCTGCAACAAGGTGTAACAGAAAGACATCTGGGCACAACCCTGTCGTGTGCATATCCCCAGCTGCCTATACAGATGGGCCAAAGTAGTTGAACCCCACGATATGCCCGTAGCATGGGCATAGGTTTCCAAAAAAGGCCCATATCTAAGCCGAATCAAGTTCTGTGACTTGTCCGGAAATAAGAGCGAGGAAGCAGTATACAACACCCAACCTAAACCCTTTCGCTATGGACCTAGGTTTTCACAATGCCTTCTAAACCATTCAGCTTTCACCCTCCTAGAATCTAAAGTATGAGGATCTATTCCAAAAATTTCCGCCCCCTTCCTACCATAGTATTTTACAATCTCATCATGACTAAACTTGGCACCCAGTTTCTTACATGTCGTCATTGCTTTCCCTTGTATAGGTAGGCCTAAAATCATATGTACATCAAGAAGGCCAATAGTGATCTCACCACAAGGGAGGTGGAATGAATTTGTCTCCGGTTGCCATCGTTCGATGAACGCTTCAATCAACGGAAAGTCGATTTCTTCGTACATCATGTCAGGTAGATCTGACAGTCCAACTGCACCGGGAATCTCTGACCAGTCATTGTTGTCCAATGGCCAATCACTGCTTTGCTTTGTCCGTTGTTGTGCCTTCATCGGACCTTTCAACTGCAGAAAAATACAAAAATTACACACTGCATACCAAATTTTCAAAAAATTCAGTTTTTGCAGATTTATCAGGAAATGCATAGTATGTGCATTTCCTCGCGTTCTGCGAGTGTGCCACTTCTCGCGTTCTGCGAGAAGATGCATATATCTTGCATTTTCTGATAAGTCTGCAGAATATGTGCAATGTATTGAAAATGCAGAAAATAAATAAATAATTAAATTACCTCCCCTTTCTGGATGTGGAACGCAACATGTGCTTCAAATCCCTTAAGCAACTCGGGATCTTCTGGACCTCCAGGTGTGTCATGAGTGAGCTCAGGATCATACTTTGACTCATTCTTCTTGGACTTCCTCTTTCTTTTGCGTTTCTCGACCACTTCTTCTTCTTCTTCTTCTTCTTCTTCTTCTTCTTCTTCTTCTTCAACATCATCACCTTCTTTTTCTTGTTCCTCTTCTTCATCCCCAAAAAATTCATCCTCCATTTCTGCTTCCATCGGTTCTGGGGCTTGATTGTGTGAAGAAGAACCAGCTTGTCCACTTCCCTCGGCATATCCACCGCCCCAACTTTGTCCAACCATCCCTTCTCCACCGCCCCAACTGCCTCCCGCCCACCCCTGTCCGACTTCCATAACTGCATTATGTTCAAAAAACTGGTCCCAGCAACCCGGTTGTCCAGTAGAATAACTATCTTGGGAAACAAGGTCTCAGCCAACTGGGTATGACTCCCAACTACTACGCGGTTGTCCAGTTGAATAACTACCTTGGGACCAATTGGGATTGGGACGTTCTTCAACGTCGGGGAGTCCCTCTGGGAAGAGCTGTACGGGGTGACTCTTCTTTGCTTTCCCCTTCCCCTTTGGTTTTTCAACCGGGGGTTCTTCCCTAACAGCATCTCTGTTTTTCCGACGAGTCGAACGACCAGGACGATACATTGCCTAAAACAATACAAAGTAAAATCAATAAATAAACAACCAAAAAATCAGAAAACAGAAAATAAAATCAGAAAACAGAACAAACAACCAAAAAACACAAACATATATTCTGCAGAACAAACAGAATTGCCAGTTATGGCAACTCCTCGCGTTCTGCGAAGGACATGACTCTCGCAGAACGCGAGGGACATGATTCTCGCAGAACGCGAGGGATGTAGCGTTCTGCGTGAATTTGCACGCATCAACCAGGCAACCCTATTTTTTTTTTATGAATTTCAACATAAAACAACATCCACTCATCAACCATAATTCAAAATCATCATCTTTCATCCATTATACAACCATTTCTAAATCAACATTCAATATCAAAACATCATATAATATGCAATTTCCTATACTAACAACATATATTCATCTAGAAACAACATTAGAAAGCATAAGAGTATAAGAAACATACCTTATATGGAGATTTGAAGTGAAAAGAGGAAGAAGAAGAAGTTTGAACCGAGAGAAAACGCGAGAGCGGCGCTAGAAAATTATGTGTGATGTAAAAAATGGGCCGAGTAGGGTTTTTCCCCTTTTATAGGGAAAAAAACACCCTCGCGTTACGCGAGGTGACGCACCCTCGCGTTCTGCGAGGATGCGCTCCCTCGCGTAACGCGAGGGCCCGGGCGTTATTCAGAAAATGCTCGGGCTGTATTTAGCAAGGGCCTAAAAGAATTTGTTAGCAAAAGAAGATAAAAGTGATTACAGTTTCAACGGTCAAAAGAGGTTTGTTGATGTAAAACACTAAAATGTATCATTTCTCCCCATCTATGTTGTCCCCATCTATATTGTTATTAAGATTCATTTTAATTATGAAGTAAAAGGTCAATCCAACAAGCCTTGGTATATATTGGAATACAACCACGAAAAGCAAGGCATGCTTAGAAGCTGATACATCTGAACCTTTACAAGTTTACAAATCATGTTATTACTTTACAAGTACTCAAGTTGATTGATCACTTATTACATCGAATACACATCAGATATACTCACAATTAAACCTAAAAAATGATCCTCTCCTTTATTAAAGCATCAAACCTAAAAAAAACATAGGAAAGGATAAACTTATCTCAAACTTAGTTAGGAATCTAAACTCAATTTCTAAAACCACGCACCTTCTTTAGGCTTATGTAACCTTGAAGAAGGTGTGCATTTATATAAAAAAGTATGTATAATTTTAATGCCTAATTTCTTAGTTTTCCACCTGTCTACAATTGCATATGAAAACAACCCAAATTTATGGACTTTGTTAATCGGTCAAATCACAATTTACATTCATTTATTTATAAGAACTAGCACCGGACCCCCTCGCTCCGCGTGGGAAAAATACATAATTTTACATAAGGTTTAACGTAGTTAAATAGACGTTCGAAAATTGAATTGAGACAATGTATGTTCACAATCTTTCAATGCAACAATATAACCTCAACAAAGCTAAATTTATAAACAAAATGAATCAAGAAATTGATAAATGATAAATGATTTTTTTCGACGAAAAAAAGTCATTCTAGCTCCTCTAAATAGGGGATATGAAGACATCAATGTTCAAGCATAAATTTTTTACTTAATATAAATAGTTGAACAACGCATCTTAAATGAAAGCAATAAACTTGTTGATTTCAAGGTTTGATTATTCTTTTCATTGATTTCTTATGATTCATGTCAAACCCTTATTAAATATCGATTTTTATATATATATAGATAGATGGAAGGAGAACTCAACCTTAGAAGCATCTCATCCTAGCAGGGGAAACAATGTTGAGCATCAGTTACTTCAAAAAGTGTCACTGCCATGTTCCTCTTTACTTCATTAATTTCATATACACTGAAAAATGTTGAAAACTTTAAATCATTGTCTCAGACCGCCTAAACATGAACTTTATGTATGCTTAATTTAGACTTCATTAACATGAACTCAATACAAAAGATTTAAGCAAAATCAGTAAAAGTTAATACCGAAAATTTGGAAACCCTAAAACCAAAATCGAGAGAGATTGAGGATTTACCTGAGAATACAAGGGCGCGGCGAGGGATAGAAGCCGAATAACGTGTATTTGAATGGAGAAATCTTGAACGGTGGTGGAGATGAGTGTTGAATGATCGGGATGGTTGGAGGCTCAGAGGTGGAGATGAATGGAAGAGAGAGTCAGATCTAACGGTCAAGCGCTGAGGTCGGGAGGAGGGAGCTGAGTTATGGCGAGTAAAGGTTGAGGTCGGGAGGAGGGAGCTATGGCGAGGAACATCCTAGATCTGAAATGGAGAGAGAATGGATAAAAATGGAGAGAAGAGGAGACGCAAATGAAAATGACGATATCTAGGGTTTTTGTAGTGAAAGTGAGAGTATCAAAATAGAATAGAGTTTCTATTTTTAATATATTGAAAGGAATCTTTACATAAAATAAAAAATAAATAATTACCTTTTGTTTTCTTATTTAGTTTATCTTTTTTTTTTATGTTAACTGACTCAAAAAGTACGAACCTTTGTTGATATAGAACCGGAGTTAGTGTTTTTGAGATGTATATATAATATATGTTCTTTAATTATTTTTAATTTATATTTAACTTTTTTATATGTAATTTAGTGATTAGAGAATGAACGACTTATCTCAAAATAATAAAATGGTGTAAAAGGTACATTTCGAGAAAACGGCTAAGGAACAAAATCAAATCGATCAGGTAATCAATAAACTAAGGAATTTAGGATTCTTTTTAGTCAAATTGATATTTAAAATATTTTATGAAGAAAATGATATATTCATTAATATGTGCAGGATCTAATAACTTGGTATAAACTACAACAAATGTTATATATAAAGAAATTTTTAGTAATTTGTACGAAACTTAAATATCTTAGTATAATATGTCTTTTAAGTTATGTTTTTAAGTTTTATTTAATAATCTATAAAGGCACTGAATAATTATATAGGAATTAATTTAAATTATTTTATAAGTTTTTAATAAAATAGAAAAGTGTAAATAAATCTCGTGCAGGGCACGAGTACTGATCTAGTGCAAAACTAACTATAAATGATAAGAAATATGCATGAAAATTACCTAATTTAATATGCAACTAGACTATTAAAATATGTATAAAGTAAATGTTATCAACTCGCTCGGAATATTATATATATGTTCTTATATAGAAAGTTGCCTAATATCCTTTACATATCGTTCTCCCTCAAACTCAAACGTACGCTTGATAGGATCATGTTAGGAGTATGTATTTAGGTATTGAACTTTCTTCGTGTATTACTTTACTTTTCTATATTTGACCCTGACTTATTCTCAACTTCGAAAAATTTGATTCATGAATTTGGGACTATCATCGAAAAATGCGCTCGAAATTTATAAGTTTGTTTTAAGTTATTAAGTCGTTCTTATAGTCTCTCCTGGTTTAAGAGGTTTCAGTCTCCCTCTAATGATGGGTGGTTTTCGGTCCTTTTTTATGAGTGGTGATTTGAAGTCTTATATTGAAAGAGATACAAACAATTGATTAAAATGGACTATGGTGAATTAATAGACCCCTTATTCAATCTGGCGAATCATCCCATATTTTTCTTAAAGACTATGGTGAATTAATAGGCCCCTTCGTAGATGGATGTATATTGAAACAACAACGATTAAAACGGGTACGCAGAAGCGTTAAATCTAGTACACAAGATTTCTGGTTTTACCGAAGAATATTGTTATATGATTTCGTTAAATTTGAAAATGTTGTATTTAGATATCTATTGTAATTTCCTAAACTCTTATTCTAAACAATATTATACTTGTTTGCCTTAAAAAAAGATTACTCTCCGGCATGTAAACTAGTATACGTACGTAGTTACTACCTGCATGTTGTGATAATTAATCAGCTAATGTAATAAGTATGTATACTCGATCAAGTACTTCATCAAGCTTGATTAATAACGGAGATCATAAATACACACACTATCTTTTAAGTAAAGATAGAGATACCCCTACTAATTCCCACTGAGAAACAACAAAGAGTCCTTGTTGGTTCCCATTGGAAACCAGTAGAGTCCTTACCAATTTGTATCGGTCCCCAATTGAAAGCAGAATCTCAAAAATCACTTCCCATTCCGGATGAAAACTAATAGTTATATATTCGATCCAAAAATAATAAAGACATTCATGTCTTTTCATATAAACAAGGTGTATTTATAGAAGAAAAATGAGTGCATCTATATAAACAAGGTGTATTCCCAATATATATACATTCACACATCTATATATCTATATAGAAATCGGTTCAGGTGAGAACGGTTTGTTAGGAGAGAACCGGCCTTATCGTGAGAACGATTCTCAGCCGTCTGATCCTTCTCATCCAACGGTCCACGTTATAACGTGGATTTCATTAACACGCGCCCACACGCCTTTTATAAATCCCGCTTCCCTTTCTTTTTTCATCAGCTCTCCCCTTTCGCTCTTCTTCCGACCAAATTTCGCTCCATAATCGCCATTATTGATATCCTTCTCAAGCTCATTTTTTCCTTTTTTCCAGCTCCCCTCCTTCATATCTCATTCTCTCTTCGTTTTCTCTTCATTCCGATAGTTTTTTTTTGTTCTATCTCCATACCAGTCTTTTTACCATGTTTTCTGATTCCAAAGCTTCCGATGAGATAAAATCTCCTTCAGGTTTGTTTATTAAGTTTAGTTTATTTGTTTGTTTTGCTCTTAAACTTCTGTAATTGGTATTATTTTTGTCGAATACTTGTATTTTAAATTTGAACTTACTTTTTATAAACCCTAATTTTGTGTTCTGTTTATTGCAGCTTCCTAAATTTGTTTTTTACTCCATTTGTTGTATGCATGTCATTACACTATTCACTATTTCTGTGTGGTTTTTTTGTAAGTGTTTTGTGATCTCATATAATGTGACTTGTTGTGTGCATATGAAGTGAGTTTTGTTTTGTTTATGCTATTACAACATTTTCTGTTTTCCCTCTATTGGTAGTTAATGACTAGGATGCTTTTATTTCAGTCTAAGTGATGTTTGAAGTTTTTTTTGGTGTTTTCATATGAAGTCATTTGGGTTTGCATTTCATTTGTTTCTTTGATTTTGTGGTTTATTTGTATTCCTATGTTTTCATATGAAGTGACTTGTGTTTTGTATATGAAGTGCTTCCTCAATTGGTAGTTAATTATTAGATGCTATTAACATCCTAACTGATGTTTGAAGTTTTTTGTTGTTTTTTCCATATGAAGTCTTTGTGGTTTGCATTTCAGTGTTTCTTTCTATCATTTGTTGTTTATCTGTATTCCTTTTGATGCTTATCTGGAATGTATATTCTTTTCATAATGTTATGTCTTTATCTCTGCAGGAAGAAGTTACATTTTAGGGAAACAGAAGAGTAGCCGCACTCCTGCAAGTATATTGAATTCTAAACTTGCCAAGTCTGCATTTCAAGATCAACACAACAACATCAATGTTGTACCTTCTCCTCCTCCTCCGTTTACTGGTCTGTCTTCTCCCAACTTGCAGAGTGCCATAGTTATTAGGAGTAGTCCTAGGCTTAACCTTCTCAAAGCTTCAGTTTCTCAGGAGTCAATACCTTCTCCTCCTCAAGTTCCTGTTGTTTCTTCTCCTAAGTTGCAGAAGCCATGTAAGGATAAGGAGGCTGACATTGTTATTAGGAATAGTCCTAGGTTTAAAGTTCCCAGAAAAATAGCTGCTAAGGATGCAATTATGGGTAAAGGAAAAGCTAAAGTGACATATGCAGATTCACCTGATAACAGTTCTGATTCAGATGAAGATCCTGAGTTGAAGAGAGCATTGGATATAAGCAAATATCTAGCTCATAAACAGCAACCAACTCTCATATCTCACGATGGTCGCACTGTTGTTAGGAAAAAAGTTATGGGCGCCATGAAGTCTCATTTTGATACCCTCTCTTCTAGGAACTCCCCCAAAGCTTTGTTTATCGCTCTTAAAAAGCTGTCTGAAGATCAGAAGAAGGCTGTTATTGATATTGGATTTGGTAGCATCCTTGACTGGAACATTCAAACTTTGCCTAGAAATCTATCTCACTTTGTTGTTCAGAGTTTTGAAGTTGGGGACTGTTCTCTGAAATTGAGTTCTTTAGGTAAAGAAATACCTCTAGTAGTTGCAGATGTTAAAAGGGTTTTTGGGCTTCCTGACTGTGGTGTTCCAATAGTTCTTCCAAGTAGAGTTCACAATTTTAACTTATTAGCTGAGTTTAGGGCACAGTATCGGGAGCCTTCCAAGAATACAACTTTGAAGCCCTTAGAAATATGCAAGAAAATTGTGGATTCTGATGCTGGTGATTTTATGTTCAAAAGGAACTTCGTTATGCTGTTTTACACTTTAGTGATTGAAAGCCAAGGTTGCGGAGTCATGAGCATGAGACCATTGGATTTGTTGGATGATATTTCGAAGATCAAAGACTATAACTGGTGCCAATTAATCTTCGATTTGGCCATTAAACATAAGGTGCAGTGGTCGCTTTGCTCTAAGTCCGAGTTTAGAGGTCGAGTGCTATTTCTTTTGGTATGGTTTCGCGAATTGCATACTTAGTGATTTCTGATTTAAATACTTACTTATTGCCTATAAATGATTCCTATATTAATTTCATAATTTATTTGCATTTTTGTAGTTGTGTTATGTTGATAGAGTAATGGTTCTCAACAAACCTGTTCCAAGGGATCTTCCTCTGATCAAAGTGTGGACAACTTCAATGTTGAAATCCAGAGAGGCTGATGAGATGCTTGTTGGTGCGTTTGGGAAGGGCAAAATTCTACCTGTTTCTGAGCCTGCTTTGCAACCAGAAACTACTCAGCCTCCATTGCAACCAGAAACTTCTTGCCCCATTCCTAAAGAGTGTCTTGGTGATGGAACCATTCCTGTATGTTTTTGTTTTATATTTTTTTTAGTTGTTATCCCTTTATTGCCTTGATTTTATAATCTAAGTATCTTTGTTCTTGTTTTCAGGATTTTGTTCTTCAGGAATATAATGTTGTTCGTCAAATTGCTAACAATATTCGTGAATTCTACAACAACATTGAAATTGCTCTAGTAGAACATGCTCAGAATACTTTCTTCAAGAAAGTCAATGAAGAATGCACTCGACTATTGAAGATAAAACTTCCAACAACTGTCGCTGGAGATGATGTTGATGCTTCTGGAAATTTAGATGACAGTGATGAGCGGTTTTGGTCTGATCCGATTGTCTTTGATATGATTGAAGAAGTAGAGAAAGCTATTGCTGTTGAGAAGAAAGTTACAGAGCATGTACCCATGCCTACTGGTGTTTCATCTTTCTTCTTCATTACTTTTTCGTCTATTATATTGTTTCATATGTATTTATTCCTGATTTTTATTCTGTTTCTTTCCATTACAGATGCTGGTCCCAGTAATTCTTTTAATGACACAGTTTTTCACGATGCTGTCAATGATTCTTTTGAAGTTCCACTTGAGCATCCAACTAATGTTTTTGATGTTTCAATGGATCAAGCTCTATCATCCCCAACCTCTGTGAAACTTGGAGAATCTGAAGTTTCAGATGTACCAGTTATTCCTTCAGAAGGTGGAGATTCAGAAGTTCCAGTGGAACAATTTGCAGTAGCATCCACTCTTGGACAATCTGTAGTAGCATCGTCTCTTGAACAATCTGTAGTAGCTGTGGGTATAGTGGCAGACTGTGAACAATCTGATCCAAGTAACAGTGGACTTGAAACAAATGTTATTGATTTAACAATTGATAAATGTTCAATGGCATCTCTACCTTCTACAGAAGCAGCATCTAATGTTTCCTTTCTTGTTGGTATGAAAAGTTTAGTTAATTAATTTTAGCCTACTTTATTTATGAATTGCTTACCTTAATGATTTTTCTTTGTTGTATTTGCAGATGCTAAAGATAAGGAGAAGAAGAAGAAAATGCCTAGGTTCAGTGGTTTGGTTCCTCGCCGCAGTCCCCGTTTTACTCTTAATGGTGAAGGTAATTCCATTAATGATCCTATTACAGTATTGCTGGACAACCCTCCTTTAGAAATTTGTGCACCGGCTTCCACTGTTTCTTCATCATTTGTTTCTGCAAAATCAGTGTATGATTCTAAAAAATCATATCTTGCACCAATAAATATGGGATTAAGCCCTTCTGCTTTCCAGTTTTGCACAATCCCACCAGCTTTTACTGTTCAGGTAATAGTTGCTTTTAATTATTAGACCCTGTGTAGTTTTCTGTTTGGTTTTATATATTCTATTTATTAATGTTTTTATAGTGTATGCCTCAGGTTCCTTTTCATACAGTGTCTCAACCTGCATCAAATTCTGTAAATCCTGTTTCCCCAAAACCATATCATCGAGCTTCTAGGGTATTTGATTCAAGTTACACTTATCATATTTTTGATTCATTTTTTTATGTTGTCTAACATTTTATTTTATTTTTCAGTCAACTGGAGGAAATTTTCCTTCTCAGCGCACAATGCGTCCTCCTCAAAGCTTAAATGATAGGTTTCGTGATAACATGGCAGCAATGAGAGCTCCTAGAATTAGCGAGACAAGAAAATCTCCATGGTTGGAAAGACATATTTATCCAGATGTGAAACCTAATGCCAAAGAACGTCGTCTGTTTTAATGGGTTTCTCAGGATAGGAATGAAAAGTAAGTAAAAATATTTGTTATATTGGTTTTGTATCATTTTTGGGAGTTATCTGGATTGGATTTGATGTTTACTTGGGACTGCATACTAGTTTAATTGTGAACTACATACTAGTTTGAATTGTGAAGTGCATACTAGTTTGATTTGTGAAGTGCATACTATGTTTTGTTCTTGCAGGGAAGTCATATCTAGTCATGCATACTAGTTGGTTTTGTACTATTTTTGGGAATTATCTGGATTGGATTTGATGTTTACTTGGGACTGCATACTAGTTTAATTGTGAATTGCATACTAGTTGAATTGTGATGCAATGTTTTGTTCTTGCAGAGAAGTCATATTCAGCCATGCTGAATTAAAGCTTACTTGTCGTGATTTTCATACATTCAGTCAAGCTCGCTTCTACAGTGTTGACACTAAGATTGTTGATGTGTGGGCCCGAGTATTAAACTTTGAAGAGTTAAAGAGATGTGAAACCAGTATCTATAGATTCTTTGCAAGCACCAAAGTTTGTGTAAGTGCCGCTATATATGTTGTTTGCATGTCTGAACATTTGTTTTATAATGTATTTTTATATTTGCATAATTTTTTAGGATGCAAGTATCCAGCAAGTTACAGTCACTGATCCTGATGCTATGACTGTCCTTTTTGAAAAGCAAATTCGCATTGAGTTTATGAATTTGAAACTTCGTGTTTACCCTCTAGACTTTGGCTTGGTATGTATGTTATTTCTGTTGTTTCCTTTTATTTTGCCTTATTTCAATGTTAACCTTCTTAATGTTAAGTTTCTGTTTTTCCTCCCAACACAATTTGTATTTCCCATTAGCACAGGGGAGCATATCTTTGTTGTTACATTTAACATGAAGACCAAGAAGTGTGAATTGCTGGATCCCTGTACCAATCCAAATTTCAATCACACCTGCTTTGCTGAACAACTGGTAAGATATTTTGATTGTATTTTTTATTTTTTCAAGAGTTTTTTCTAACTTCTATTTGTTATTCTTTTTCAGAAAACTGTTTTTGCACTATACTTCAAACATTTAAGTTTGCCTACTGAATCTGAAATGATTTCGAAGATGGAAATTTCAAAGCCTCGTCTTCCCATTTATGGAGGGATAGAAAACAGAGATTTGGCCTTCTTTGCCATGTACAACATGGACACATACATGGGATCTGGCTTAAAGGATTGGAAGTACATGCTGATTAACAACAATGCAAGCCATATTACCACCTTGAAGATCAGGTACCTGAACAAGATTGTCAACACATGTCCTCCAAATGACCAGAAGATGGCAAACATTGTACAAGGAAAGTGTATCACCTCTGTGAAGTTAGATTTGGAATGAAAACTGTAACTGTGAAACTATGCATCAACTTTCTGCAACTCTCTAGCTATTGTTGTCTGAACCGTCTAATTAGATCTGCAGACACTTGTCTTCACTTTTGAATTTCATTTTATGTTGTTTCAGGATTGCATATGAAGTCATATTTTGAACTGGATATGTGTTTTCATGATTGCTTATGAATCAGTTCTTTCTTGCATACATACTGTTTTTAGTACTGCTTCTTTTCTGTTCGTTTTTCCTATTTTCTTGTTTGTTTACTATTTGTTGATCATTCAAACAACTTGTTCATCATAAAAGAAAGCAATTTTAACAAACTTGCATATGTGAATGTCTTGTAAAATTTTCATGTATATCTGGATGCACCTGATATGCATTTCCCAGGAACATCTGTGTGCATCTATTTGAAGCAACCTAGTTGCTTCCAGAGTCATCCCTGTTTTAATTTCTTATGTACAAAATATAACAAATGCAAATATTTGGTTATGCAATTCTTAAACACATAATGAGTTTTCATAATTTTGATTCCAAAATGTGAATCTCCTAGTCACCAAAGTGTTTCTTAGTTGCAACACAACTACTACATAGTCACACCAATATAAAGTTTTCATAACAAAATAACAACTCAAAGTGTTTCTTGTTGCACTGCCTTTTTTTGCTTGAGAGCTGAATCCTTGAATATTTTTGTTGGTTTCTCTCGAACTCTCTTTATGAGATGTATTTGAATGCAGTTCTCCAAGCTAGTTTGCCCTACTTTCTTTTTATTTATATCCAATGTTGAGGTCGGGTTTTATTTCTACTTTTTATGTGTTAAATTTGCTTTCTTCCTTTTTGGGATTTATGGTTTTTATGTGGTTGATAGTTGTCCCTTATATTTAATTAAAATATAATTAATTGTCAAGTCTTGTCAAATAATATTTGATACAAGTACTCCGTATGCTACTTAACTTACGTGTTACTTTTCATTTTTTTCTTTGTTTTTTTTGTGTTACAGGCACATTTTCCAACCGTCATTATAGCAGTTACCAATCAGACAATTTTAATCCCTTATAAATAACCGGATGTCTCTTGTTAATTCATTTCACTTCCCCGTCTGACTCTTCAGTTTTCTCATCTTCTTCTTCTTCATCTTATACCGATAGGGTTTCGGTTTTCTTCATCTTCATCCTCTGAAAAATGGCAAAAAGACAGAAGTGTTCTTCATCTAACGATCTTTCTTGTCAGAGTCTTTTTTTGTCTCTTCCAAACAATCTGATTTCTGAAATTGTTTCGAGAGTTGGTTCTGATTTTCTTCCCAACTACTTTAATTGCATAATGAGGTAAACACTTAGTGTTTTTGTGTTTTGCATTCGAAGTGTTTTCTAGATTGCATGCGAAGTGATTTTTCGATTTTATACCTTTTTGAATTCTTGGTTGGATTTGAAATTAAGCCTTCATTTCTTAGTTTTGTTGCTATCACACTGATCATATTCTTTTTTTTTGTGGTGGTTATTAATTTTTAGTTGCAAGTCGCTTGAACAAATTGGGCAGGAGAAACATGTTCTTTCCCAAGTTAATGTTGAAGATTTCGATACTGATAATCTTTCTCAAGCCCAGAAGGTTGTTGCTGGTGTTTTCTTCCATCTATGCATTGACAACGATAATGCTGGTGCCATATATCGAAAGGGATTTGTAAGTCTTTTATTATTACATAAGTTTTTGTAAATATCTTTCGAAACCCTGATAATTGACTGGCACAATTTTTTTTTTGTTACTTGTGTTGTCTTTTGTATGCAGGATCATTTCTTCCGTGATTTCAACTATGACCAAGGATTGGAAATGCTTGAAAGGGCTGCAAATTTAGGTCATATGCAAGCAAGATATCTCTTGGGTGTTATCTTACTGTCCAGTGTTTCTGGAAATGTAGAGAAGGGAATGGATCACATCAAATTTGTCAAGGCTTCACTCGGAAGTAAGATTGTTGAATGTCGAATAAAATTTCGTGAATTTGTTCGTTATCTTTGGGTGTTTCATCAACGTCCTCTATTCAAAGAACTTATCCTTGAGAAGGATCATGTTCCATGTCAAAGGAAGAACCCATGGTTGAGATATGACTATTGCATGGAGAGTGATGATGATATAGATTTTTGTGATGCTTGCACTTGTGAATATGAATCCAGCTTCTTTTTCTGGCTTCTTTTTCATCTTTATTAATGTTTATAGATCCTATATGTTTCCCTTTGAATAGTAGGTTTGCAACAAAACTTGGTTTGTATGTGTTGTTTATTTTGTATTATTTTGGTTTGCAATTTAGAGATCTGGATTGAAGTTTATTTTGGTTTGTAATTTCAATTTGATTATTACTTGGTTTAAATATGGCGCTTTATCTGCATTGCATATAAGGGAAATCGGAAATAAAGCTCCACTATTCCTACTTAATCTCTGGTCATATGTCTGAATAATACCTTATATAGGTCTAAGAACAAGCTAAGCATTTAAAATCAGAAAAGCCACTAGGCGTTTTTAGGGAGAGTGCAGAAAAGACAAGTTGGGTCGTGCAGATGTTGGGTTGCCACAGAGCAGCGACAGAGGAAGATGACAGGTGGGCTTGAGGTAGTGGAAATGAACCAATGGGCACATCAGAAGACAACTTGTACAATCCTACATCAACATGACCTTGGAAGAGGATGTTGACCTCACAGAATTTGCATTTGTAGTTTGCATTTGAAGTGTATTTAGTTTTGCATATGTGTTTTGTCTTTATATTTGTATTGTAAACTTTTTGTAGATTGTATTTAAGCATATTATTTATTCCTTGTCTTCATTTGAGGTTTATTTAGATTGCATATAAAGCCTATCTAGATTGAAAACTTATTTTTTGTGTTTGGGATATGAGATATATTAAGTTGTATACAAGGTTTATTTAGATTAAACTTTATGATTTGTGGTTTACATATGAGGCCTATACTTACATAGTCTACTTTAAATGATTTGTGATTTGCATATGAAGTTTATGTAGATGGCATATGTGGTTTCATCTTGATTGCATATGAGGCATATGTAGATTAAACTTTATGATTTGTGATTTACATAGGTGACCTATACTTACATAGTCTACTTTAAATGATTTGTGGTTTGCATATGAGTTACATTGTGAGTTGCATATGTAGTTTATCTTGATTGCATATGAAGCATATCTAGATTAAACTTTATGATTTGTGGTTTTACATATGAGGCCTATACTTACATAGTCTACTTTATATGATTTTGTGATTTGCATATGAAGTTTATGTAGATTGCATATGTGGTTTCATCTTGATTGCATATGAGGCATATCTTTAATGAAATCATTAATTTGGTGGTTTGCATATGAGTTATATTTGAGTTGCATATGTAGTTTATCTTGATTTCATATGAAGCATATCTAGATTAAACTTTCTGATTTGTGGTTTACATATGAGGCCTATACTTACATAGTCTACTTTAAATTGTGATTTGCATATGAGTTTCATTTTGAGTTGCATATGAAGTTTATGTAGATTGCATATGTGGTTTCATCTTGATTGCATATAAGGCATATCTAGATTAAACTTTATGATTTGTGGTTTACATATGAAGCCTATACTTACATAGTCTACTTTAAATTGTGATTTGCATATGAGTTTTATTCTGAGTTGCATATGAAGTTTATGTAGATTGCATATGTGGTTGCATCTTGATTGCATATGAGGCATATCTTTAATGAAATCATTAATTTGGTGGTTTGCATATGTAGTTTATCTTGATTGCATATGAAGCATATCTAGATTAAACTTTATGATTTGTGGTTTACATATGAGGCCTATACTTACATAGTCTACTTTAAATTGTGATTTGCATATGAGTTTCATTTTGAGTTGCATATGAAGTTTATGTAGATTGCATATGTGGTTTCATCTTGATTGCATATAAGGCATATCTTTAATGAAAACATTAATTTTGTGGTTTGCATATGAGTTTTATTTGATTTGCATATGGAGTTTATCTTGATTGCATATGAAGCATTTCTAGATTAAACTTTATGATTTGTGGTTTACATATGAGGCCTATACTTACATAGTCTACTTTAAATTGTGATTTGAATATGAAGTTTATGTAGATTGCATATGTGGTTTCATCTTGATTGCATATAAGGCCTATCTAGATTGAAAACTTTAAAATTCCTGTTTCCATATAATGTTTATTTTTAGTTACATATAAAGCATATATAGTTTGCATACCAACTATATATGGTTTGTATACGAGGTTTAGTAATGCATATTAATTTTTTCCGTTTTGCATATGATGTTTTCCTGGATGGTAGGCATATTAATATTTGAAAACAACCATTTTAGCTAGTTTGAATTCTTTTTTTAAGCAATAAGTTTCCAAACAGTATGATTACACTCCATGTAATTAATAAGAACCAGTATCTATAATATGCCATAGGAATCTATATATCTTGCATGCCTTCATCCAGTTGTTTCTTCTATCATTTCATTTAATCTGCATAGAAAGATCAAGTAAAACTATTTAGTCTTACATTAAAATGTGTATATGGAAACAGAGTTAATGTATTAAAAATTATTGAATTAATTTGTTACCTTCTCTATCTCCACATGTTGCCCTGTTATGTCCATACTGACCACATATTCCACAGCCTCTCTTTTTCTTTGCAGCTGTTTGAATGCCCAACTCTTTTTGGCTTATCATTCGTCCACTTCTTGTCCCCTTGTTTTTTGCTTGTTTTGGTGGTAACACTTGAACCTCATCTGGAGTTGGTCCTACATATTTTTCAAAATCCACAGTGAAGGATGATCCACTTGAGCTTGCACCCATCTGTTCTGCAAAATATTCCTTCTTTTGTTTTATTGTGTCCAGTAGCTCCTTCATGTATTATGGCTTGCTTTCAATCAAATTTATGCAACTGTGCATTTCTCCCAAGAGTTGTATCATTGTTGCTTTGTTCTCCTTTGTTTCAGCACTTTCTTTATACAACAAACCATCAATGTTGAATACTGGCTGTAATGAAGCTTCTTTTGTCCAACGCTTCTGAATATACTTCTCTGGCACTTCCTTAAGCCCCTTGTTCCTTATAACCACAAACATGTGTTGGCAAGGCAAGCCAACTCGCATAAATTTGTTGCATGTGCAACATAAATCAACATTATCTAAATCTGTGACTGTGTACCTTTTGTTGTTCTCTTGTTCAATCTCATATTTTGCTATTGTCCCTTCCTTAATCATGCTTGTTACCATGCACTTGTAGATTGAGTTGTAGATAGACTGTTGTACTTCATAAAATATCGAGATTGTGTAGACTTTGGAACATGCCTTTTCAACAACCCAATCTGTTTTCATGTTGGCTTTGCTTGTTGATGATGATGCAGCAAGCTTGTGTTGTTCATGTCTCTGTTGATCCAATGCACTTTCAAACTGGCTATTGAACTGGATTAATGAAGAGGATTGCCCAAGGAATCTTCCAAAGAAGCTATTTTGGCTCTCTGACCTTGATGTTGTTCTGAGCATGCCTCCCATCCTTATATCACTGAAGAATGCAGGTATCCAGTATCTCCTTAAGTCAAACATTCTCCTCAGCCAGTCGTTGTCTTATAATTCATATTTTTCTATAAAATCCCTCCAGCCATCCTCAAACTCTAATTTTGTGATGTCTTTATTCCAAACCAGAGCGTTGATTGCTTGTTTGAATTCTAAGGTGTTGTAAATTCTGCTTTCTATCTTGTCTGACAGCTTGAACATGATATGCCACATACAGAATCGATGCATTGCATTCTCAAATACTTGTTCAACAGCTTGAATTACTGCAGGATCTTGGTCAGTCAGTATGATGTATGGCTCGTGGCCCATCGCCTTTTTGAAGTTGTCAAATAACCACACGTAGGATTCTGTGTTCTCTTTCAACATCAAAGCAGCTGCAAATGTCACTGATTTCCTGTGATTATACTCCTGTAAATGGTATAAATACCATATTATACCTGCATGCAACTCAGAATGTTATCTCATTCTTCAAATCCTCTATATGCAAATGTAATTCTCATTCTATTCATATCCTAAGCTATTCATATGCAAATCAGATGCTCATTCATATGCTCATTCATATGGTCAGCTGCAATTCAAAAGTTTTTTTTATTCAAATGTAAATGTCCCTGTATGCAATCCAGAATTTCATTTGAAATGTATTCATCTAAATCAAATTTATCAAATACCTAGTTTCCTATATTCACATCTGATTTCATTATATTCAAAAGCCAACTTCTCTGTATGCAATTCAAATTATTATTTTCAAAGTCACATCAAACATATTCTCATTAATAAGATCTGAATTTAGACATGAAAAATATTACCTGTTTTTGTTGTAAGTTGCGCCTGCTGTAACATCTCCAAAGAATGAGAAACCTTTTCTACTTATAGGATCTGCCCAAAACAGTCTCTCTAGCTGTCCTTCCTTGTCCACAAAATAGTCGAAGTAGAATGCCTCGCATACTTCTTTCTTCTTCTTCAGTTTATCTATTATCATTTGCCCATCAAAGCCTTCCAAATATGAATTTAGATCTCTCTTCAGATTTTTAAAATCTGTTACGCTAGCTCCTATAGCGTCATATGATCCTACTAGCTCTTTGTAGATTCGGTATCCCTTTGTTGCCCCAATATTTGCATTTCCACAATTTATAATGAAATCAGCTTCAAAAGCTCCTATATTTCGGTTGGATTTGGCAAACTGCTGTTCTCTTTCAGTCATCATCGGGTGCGTGTGTCGTTCTACGAATCCTTTTATCTTGAACTTCCCTTCCTCAGTCCCTTTCAAAGTTATCCTTGCCCTGCATCCAGCCCGATTTGTCACTCTTCGTTTCTTTACTTTGGTTATAATAGGTGTTACTGCCATGACTGGTGAAACTCTTTTTTGTCTTTCTCTATTACATAAGAGGTACTTCCATACTGTTTTCCCATCTATCTTTTTGTTTGTGCTTTTCCTCACTTCAAAACCACACTGTTTTGCATAATTATCATAGAATTCGTCTGCTTGCTCTGTGTTGTCAAATACTTGTCCAACCACTGGTTTCATTTCAGTTCTGCATACTGGGATGTAATATGTTGTGCCCCCTTGAGAAATCTGAATTTCATTGTTTTCTGCAGCAAGATTTATATATATTGTAAATCTCCAAATCCTAAAGCATATGTTTCTCTCAAAATGAAACTTCCTCTATATGCAATTCAGAATCTCAGATCATTCATTAGCAAAACAAAGTGCACCCAACTCAGTAATATCAAGTATCAGTACTCCTTCTTATGAATATTTCTCTATATACAATTCATATTCTCATAGTATGCAGAAGCCAATTTCCTAATATGCATAATTTAATCGTAATCCTATCAACAACAAAGCAATCTGAATGCAACTTAGGATTTTCAATTCAGATTTTCAACAACAACAAAGCAACTTAGGATTTTCAATTCAGATTTTCATAGGGTTGAAATCTGGAATTCCATAAATTCTATTCAGAATTTGATATCGAAAATAAGTTAAAATTCATTGTTAATACCTGTTTCTTCTTCTTGATGTGTCGAATTAGGGTTTAAACTCTCAGACGTAGTCGAATTCGGACCTAGGGTTTCTTCCTGGTTAGCTACAGTTGAATTTATATTATGCTCTTGTTGTAGATTTGTTACAGTTGATGTCAACGCCATTGCTGGAATTGGAGTTCTTTGTCGTGCTTTTTCTTTAGGGTTACCCAATTTTGATTGTGATTTGATCGAAGAAGGAATAAAATTTCGCCGTCGAAATCGCCTTCCCCAATTTCTATCGGGTTTGAGGAAATTTTTCAGACACACGCGTGTTTGGACGCGCCCGTTTAGAAGGCCGAGACGCGCGTGAACACTTTTTCTCTCCTCCTCAGCGATGACGCGCGCTCCGCGATGGACGGCTCAGATTCGTTCTCACCTACGAATCCGTTCTCACCAGATCCTAACCCTATATACATATAAATTGGTTTGTGTTTGACAAAAGTAAATGTATTGATATCAAATCAATGGTAAATCCAAATTATTTTAAATTCATGAAGAGTTACATCCCATTTTTTTATATTTAATGACTACTTTTATAATATCTGGTAATCTTAATCAGTATATAAATATAAATAAAAGTAAAAAAAAAACAAATTATTCTAATAGACTTAGGCACATTCAGGAGGAGAAAAAAGCTTTGGGATTGTTAGAATGGATGAGAGATTGTTTGAGAGAGGGAAAGCTTTCCATTGAATTAATTGAATGATCAAGATTACACTTGAGTAGCTTATATAGCTAAGATTGACAATGAACTAGTAAACAAGCTAACAAACTAACTTGTAACTAAGTTCCCGCTCTCTCTTTATTGCATAGATACACTTGACAAAGCTAAATTAACCCCTAATATTCTATCATCCCGGCTCAAGCTGGAGAGGAGTAGACGAGACTCCAAGCTTGGAGAGAAGATCATGATGTAGGAGGCCAGTGAGGGGCTTTGTCAAAATATCTGCAAGCTGAGACTTACTAGGTACATGAGACAGAGAGATGAGGCCTTCAAGAAGCTTTTCCCTTACAAAATGACAATCGATTTCCACATGCTTTGTTCTCTCATGATAGACGGGATTACGAGCAATGTGGATAGCAGCCATGTTGTCACATTTAAGAGGAATAGGTGTTACCTCAGAGACACCAAACTCAGTGAAGAGTCTAGTAAGCCAAGCTAACTCTGCACAGATTCGCCTCATTGATCTGTATTCAGCCTCAGCTGAGGAGAGGGAGACTGTCTGCTGCTTCTTGGATTTCCAAGAGATAGGTGTGCCACCAAAGAGAACCACAAAGCCACTAACAGAACGTCGAGTGAGAGGGCAAGATGCCCAATCTGCATCACAGAAAGCCTGGAGATCAAAATGTGGTGTGTTGTTGAGTAAAATACCAAGGTTGGCAGTGCCTTTGAGGTATCTAAGAGTGTGAATAGCTGCTGTGAAGTGAGGTTGGCGAGGGCTGTGCAAGTATTGACTTAAGAATTGCACAGTGAAGGCTATGTCTGGGCGAGAATGAACAAGAAAATTCATCTTGCCAATGAGTTTTCTGTAAACTGAAGGGTCTGGCAAGGGATCACCATCAACAAAGTTGAGCTTGCAGTTGAGCTCAAGAGGAGTGAGGAAAGGCTTCAAGTCACCACAATTAAACTCTTCAAGGAGCTCACCAATAAACTTCCTTTGACTGAGAATCATACCATTGGAATGAGGAATGAATTCTAAACCAAGGAAGAAGTGCAGAAAACCAAGGTCTTTGATCTTGAATTCTGCATCTAGGAACTGCTTAAGTGACTTGATTTCCTCTTCATTGTCACCAGTCAGTAGAATGTCATCCACATACACTATAAGAAATACCACAGAATGCTCACTTCTCTTGGTAAACAAAGAGTAATCATTTAATGACTGGATATAGCCTTTGGTCTTTAGAGCTGAGGATAGACGAGCATACCATTGTCTTGAAGCTTGTTTAAGACCATACAATGATTTTTGCAATCTACAAACCATGTTTTCCTGAGCATCAAGTCCTGGAGGTAGCTTCATATATACCTCTTCATGGAGTTCACCATGAAGAAAGGCATTGTTGATGTCAAGTTGGAAGACATTCCATCCTCTCTTAACAGCCAAAGTGATCAAGCTTCTAACTGTGGTGATCTTAACAACTGGTGAGAAAGTCTCAGTGTAGTCTATCCCCTCTTTCTGTGTAAAACCTTTCACAAGTAGCCTTGCTTTGAACCTTTCTATACTCCCATCAGCTTTCCTCTTTATTCTGTAAACCCACTTGCAGCCAACAGCCTTCTTCCCCTTAGGCAGATCAACTATGGACCAGGTTTTGTTTAGAGCAAGAGCTTCAAATTCTTTTGTCATGGCTTCAACCCATCTAGGATCTTGACAAGCCATAGTGTAGGAGGTGGGTTCTTTTTCCTGGGAATGATTTTCTGTGGTTAAGGTATGAAAGCAGAAAAGTTGAGGTAATGTGGAGGTGAGAGTGTGATGGCAAGAGTGTGGTTGGGAATGATCTGAGGAGACAGCACTACAGACATAGTCTGTGAGATAGGTAGGGAGTTTGTGAGATCTGGAAGATTGTCTTGGAGGTGGAGGTGGAATAGCTGGCTGAAGGATAGGAGAAGGTGAAGGTGAATGATTATGTGAGGGTGAGGAAGATGAGGGAATATTTGATTGTGGTAAAGGAGTTTGAGTAGGAATAGGAATGTCTTCCTCAGTAATATCATGAGAAGGAAATAATGGAGTGGGAGATTCTGTGTGTTTGGCATAAGGAAAAATGAATTCATGGAAAACAACATCTCTGGAGGTGAATTTGAGATGAGTTTCCATGTTGTAAAGCTTGTAAGCTTTCTTCCCAAAAGGGTATCCTATAAAGATGCAAGGAGAGGCTCTAGTTTGCAATTTGTCTCTGCCTTGTTTGAGAGTAGAGGCATAGCATAGGCAACCAAAAGGTCTTAGTGAAGAGTAATCAGGTTTAGTGCCATAGAGTTTCTCATATGGTGACATGTTCTTTAGGACAGAAGAAGGAAAGTAATTGATAAGATGAGTAGCAGTTAGAACACACTCACCCCAGAAAGAGATAGGCAAGCCAGATTGGAAAAGAAGAGCTCTGGAGGTTTCTAGGAGATGCTTGTGCTTGCGTTCAACAACACCATTTTGCTGAGGTGTGCTGACACAGGAAGTTTGGTGAACAATTCCCTTCTCAGTAAGAAATTTCCTGGTAGCATGACTTGATCCAAGTTCTAAGGCATTATCTGATCTCAATACTTTGACTGTACAACTGAATTGCTTCTCTGCCATAGTGATAAAACTCTGTATGAACTCGAAGGCATTGCTCTTAGCACTGAGAAGATGAGTCCAAGTAGATCTACTGAAGTCATCCACAATAGTGAGGAAGTATTTGTATCCCTCTTTAGTTGCAGTGTTGTATGGTCCCCATGTATCTACATGGAGAAGCTTAAAATTGCCTTTTGAAGAGATAGAGCTATGAGGAAAAGGGAGCCTTTGCTGTCT
Organism: Oxyria digyna; assembly: GCA_029168935.1. Lineage (NCBI taxonomy): Eukaryota > Viridiplantae > Streptophyta > Magnoliopsida > Caryophyllales > Polygonaceae > Oxyria > Oxyria digyna. The sequence goes on along the minus strand of JAPVLV010000010.1, from coordinate 9,193,266 downwards.
AGATTTAGCACACACCAAACAACTGTCTAAATCATCATCTTTATTTAACTTTGGTGACATTGACAAAGTTTTCAGTTTATAGAAAGGTAAATGACCACATCTATAATGCCAAAGTTTACATATAGACTGAGATTCTTTGGAAACTGAAAAAACAGAATTTGACACTTGAGGCTTCAAATCATCATTTGACAGCAAGTAGATCCCATTAGTGCATTTACCAAGTTCCTGTTGCTTCCTCAAGGAATGGTCCTGCATCAGACATTTACCCCTTGTAAATGTGACAGCACAATCAAATTGATCACAAAGCCTTGCTACTGAAATCAGATTAAACTTGAAACAAGGGACATAAAGAACTCCTGATAACAATAATTCCTCAGAAAGTCTCATATCTCCTTCCTGAGTCACAGCAAATTTCTGTCCATTTGGCAAAACTATGGAGAAGCATTGTCTGAGAGGTCTAACTGAGCTAAGCAAGTTAATATCATAGCACATATGTGTACTAGCTCCACTATCAATCACCCAGCTACCAACAACAAACAAAGGTTTAGATGTCATACCAGCTAAACTCATGGATTGCTTAGCTTCTGTTTGGTTGACACTGACAGCTCCACAGAATTCTTGAGAGTTCATCCCTTTGAGCAAGTTAACCAACTGAGTACATTGATCAGGAGAGAGGCCAGAGATTTGTGGTATTTGTGGATCATCATTTTCAACACCACAAACAGCAGCACCTACTTTCTTTCCTTTCTGAGATTTTGTGAACTTGAAGTCTGCAGGAAATCCAATTAATCTGAAACATTTGTCAATTGAATGACCAGATTTGTTGCAATGACCACAGATTACTGAAGGTTTCTTGGATTCATTCCTCTTACTTTCTCTTCCTGCATATAGGGAAGAGGCTTCGCCAAGAATCTTGCACTGCATAGCCATTTCCCTCTGCTTCTCTTCTCTTAGCAAGACATTGAAAGTTTCAGAAACAGTGGGAATTGGCTTCATCATGAGAAGATTGCCTCTAGTAGTGCCATAAGCATCATTCAAACCAGTTAGAAGTTGCATAAAACGATCCTCATCCTCTTCAGGATTCTTGATCTGAATTGTTCCACATCTGTGACAACAATTTGGTCTGTCTAAGCTGCGCAACTCATCCCACAAGACTTTGATCCTGGTGTAGTAGACACTGATAGAATCATTGCCTTGAGTGATAGTGCTTAATTCCTTGCGAAGAGAATACTTTTGGGAGATACTGGACTGGCTGAATCTTGAAACTAATTCATCCCAAACTTCCTTAGCAGATTCACAATAAATCACACTGCTCCTGATTTGCTTACTCACAGCATTAGTAAGCCAAGAAAGTACAAGACTATCGCACCTCTCCCATAGGCGGATCAATCTTGCATCAGATTGAGGTTTCTCCAGAGATCCATCAACAAAACACCATTTGTTTTTAGCAGACAAAGCAACTTTAACAGATCTTCTCCATTCATTGAATGAAGATCCCTCGAAAATGTCAGAAACAAGAGGAGTACCTGGATGATCCGATGGATTGACATACAACGGATTGCTTGTGTCAAGATTTGCTACGCCTGCTCCAAGATAGTGTAGAGATTCAGATTCGACTTCGGATTCAGGCATGATTGGATCGCAGAAGGTCGATGGAAAAGAATGACCTAGATGAGCGATCTGAGAGGAGAACGCCGCGAAAACTGAGCGGAGACAAGAAGAGGAAAGGAGAAGATGAACGACGATCACAGAAGATGATCGACGATCACAGAGAGTGATCGGAGAAGATGATCGGAGAACAGAAAGTTGATCGGAGAAGACGATCGGAGGAAGAAATCATGATGTTTGCTCTGATACCATGTTAGAATGGATGAGAGATTGTTTGAGAGAGGGAAAGCTTTCCATTGAATTAATTGAATGATCAAGATTACACTTGAGTAGCTTATATAGCTAAGATTGACAATGAACTAGTAAACAAGCTAACAAACTAACTTGTAACTAACTTCCCGCTCTCTCTTTATTGCATAGATACACTTCGACAAAGCTAAATTAACCCCTAATATTCTATCAGGGATATTTGTATTTTTTTTATTTGTGCTTTGATACCAGTTTAGAATTTCAGAAATAGCGGAGAAGTGCTCTATTACCATTGATTCACGGTGGAACAAGACATCATACAAAATAACAAACATTTCAGAAATACATGAATGAGCCAATCATTTGAAAAAATGACACACACATATATAAGTATACTACTACGAGTACATATGTAAATATATAAAGTACGTGCATACAAACATCGATGGAACATACATTATTTTGTTTGGATGGAAAGGTTCAATGTGTGTGGGGATGGAGGATGATAGGAAGCCCTTGACTAGGCTTAAGAAAAGGAATTCCGCTTATCTTCTCGTTCGGAATGACTGCTTCCCATTTGAATTGTTTGACAACATTGTGTATAAATACTAACATCACTATTTGAGCATAGTTCATCCCAGGGCACAAATTTGGACCACCGCCGAATGGGATATATGTGTAGGGCAATGGCCCATCTCCAACAAATCTTGAAGGATCAAATTTCGGAGGTTCGGAGAAGTACTTGGAAGAAAGACCGCTTGAAGGATCACTATTAACTGCATCAACATATACGCACAATTATGCATACCATATGGTTAGTGCAAAAATTATTTAATAAGAAGTTAGGAGGCAATCTGTTATTTAAAGATTTGGAAGAGGAAGTGAACTAAGAACCAAAGAGCATTTTGGGAATTTTACGCGTCCTTTGTTTTGGAAGAAAGACCGCTTGCCTTAGTAGGGAAGTTTTTTTTATTGGAGGACAGGAATGCTCAATTTCAATTATAGAATATTCACATTTATTTTGATGGTGCCTCATGTCGGGTATAGTGAGTATTCGAAAGGACAATGGCCACAGGAGGATGGTGAAGTGAAGACCAACTCCATAGGACTCATCAACCGACTCTTGCACCTGATCCTGATTAGTAATGTTACCCCATAGAACAGAAGCACAATACTATTCTCATCCAAGATATAAACTTGGCTAAGTTTATTTTGCTACACATGAATCATATCTGTCAGAGAGACATTCATTCACTGCCCTATTCTAGAATGTCAAGAAGCTGCTGCAATATTTATTGGTGTATAATGAGGAGGATGATGTGGCGTTCTTCAAATATCTGGATATAAGAGTAATTTTAGGAAGATGAAGTTTTACAATGATGAAGAAGTTGGATGAGTTTGGGCTATGAGAGGAGCATAAATGAATAATAGAATTGAATTTATATCTTTTGCTCTCTTCTTCTTCTTCATCTGACCATGTTAATTCAATTAGGGATATGACATAAAATTTCTTATTTTAAATCTCTAAGTATTCTTTCCATGTTTAAATCAAACTAAAAATTATGATAATTTTGTTTACCGTTTTAAGTATATATTCTAATTTCTAAGATAATTTAATGTACGTTCTTTTTAAATTTCATCATTTATTTTAAAATATTTTATTTCTGGCTATAAAATCAGTTTAATGGTCGAGGTTATTCACTCCATACATATCTGCCTCTAAGAATCGAAATTGAGACCTTTAAATAGAACACTTAAGAAAACTTAGTGTCAAATCACTAGATCAATTGAATATCGATAAAAATAAAAATCCGGGTGAGATACGAGAATAAAACTAGTGAAGGGAATACAATATAGATTGAGGGAGTAATATATTATCACTTAGCATCAATAGGGAAATTACCTTGTAGCTCTTAGGGATGTGATACCCACCATATGTGAAATGTCATGGCTTCTCTCATAAGTAAGGGGGCAGGAGGGTAGAGTCGCATAACTTCACGAACTACATTCCAAGTGTATCTCATTTTATATGCATCCTCCAACTTTAATGGTTCTCCTAATGTCCCAATCTCCATGTTTTCTAGCCCGATGATAAACATATTTAATCAATTATCACTAATCTTATACTAATTAAAATTAAAAAAGAACAAACAAGAAACCCAAAAACATACCTTCATACACCATACGATAAACATCAGGATTATCTGTCATAACCTTAAAGACCATGCATAAGACCGAGCTGACGGTCTCATGGTTTCCCTTGGTTATCTCTGATGATGAATCCATAAGAGGCATTTCCAGAGATTGGACATGCTGCGTCTATATTTAGTTTGACAATGTTATTAGTAGGTTTGACCCACCTAATTACCTTCCTTTTTCTTCGGGTTTGTGTTGTTGTGGTATGATTTGTTCTTTGGTCCATTTTCCCTTCTTTTTTTGCAAATTTCCAGTCTTTTATTTGGTTTTTTATAAATTGGTGAATATTCGGAAGTTGGTTGTATTCCTCGTTTTCAAAAGTTTGTTTGTTTCTGTAGAACCATATGGTCCACCAAATCGTTGCAAGGGCTTCAAATTATTTTGTTGTAGTATTATTTTTTATTTCGTTGATCATGCTTTCCCCATTATTACTTGGTAAAGTAATTGAGTTAATCGTGTCGTAGATTCTTCGGTCGAAGTTTCTAATTATATTTTTGGTTCTCTGGCATTGGTTGAGGATATGTTTGAGGTCTTCGTTTTGATTGTTACAACCCAAGCAACCAGTTGAAATGGTCATTTGTCTAGCTCGAAGTCTATCTGTTGTAGGAAGAGCATCCTTAGAGACTTTCCATAGGAAGGATTTGATTTTTGGCAAAACATCGATCTTCCAGATCCAGTCCGATGCTGACATGGGTACGTTTTGTTGCTCATAGATCATGTTCATTGCACTTTTCGTAGAAAACCACCCATTTTTGCTTGTTGTCCAATAGAGTCTATCTTGTATATAGTTGTTTAGGATTGGGTACATTTGAAGTGTTCTAATGGTGTCCGAGTTGAAATATAGTTTGAGCTTATCTTCATTCCAGGATTTGTCTTCATTAAGGAAGTAAGCTACCGTAGCTCCTTCGTTTATGGGTTCATTTGTTATTATGAGTTGTTTTAATGGTTCTGGGAACCATCTGTCTTTTCAGAACTTTATTGTGTTCTCGTCTCCCACTTTCCAGATGAGTCCTGACTTGAATTGTGTTAATAACTTTGTCATCTGGGTCCATTGTCAGGAGTCACTTTGTTTCGGGTTTTTTCCATAGTCCAGGATGTGGATGTTTTTGAGGTATTTTTCTCGTATGATTCTGACCCATAGGTTGTTTGGTTCGGCCAATATTTTCCAGATTAATTTCATTTGTAGCATGGTGTTAATATCCTTGCTTTTCCTAATGCTAAGGATATTGAAGTTGAGTTAATAATATCCACTATATAATATTATGAATTACTCTTCTAATTACTAATTGGTTTTAGGATGGAACCCCATAGACTTATCGGCCCATCGAACTTTATCAAAAAAAAAATTAAGTTATTTTTGTTGAATAAAATCTTAGGTCATGGACTTTGGGCATATCCAAATATATACCATAGTTTTGACTTATTTTTACTTTTGGAAAGGGACCATACATACGATATTTTTTATTTTGGACCCACTTTAAGTTATGCCTTACTTTATGATTAAGGTGTATTAGCTTACATGAAATGAATCATACGTGCAGCGGTAAATGTGCACATAGAGTCGGAGATGGTCGATGAAATATGAGGGGTTGAAGCCATATGAGAATAGGTTTCTCACATCGGATCGGAAGTTGAGATAATAATAATAGCTCATTATATAATTTCATGAATTACTCCTCTTATTGTCAATTGGTTTTAGGATGAAATCTCATGGGCTTATATTGTGGGCTCAATGCGCATATGCGCTAATATACACGACCCCCGTGTTTATCGACCCACCGGACTTTATCATGTTATCAGAGCGGGTTCCGAGTCTGGGTTTGTTTCCTGGTTTATCTGAGCTTAGCCCACCATGATGGACAGGTCAGTTACCACTTGAGGGGGCGTGTGAGAATAGACTTCCCACATCGAAAGTTGGGCTAATAATCTATACATATAATAAAATAGAACGTTGTTTTGCCACATGTCGCCCTTATATTCAATTCGCCTATGTGTCGACCTCTAAGCTATGCAACATCATCCACCATGTCATCATCCATCATCCGACTTTATATTTTGATATATATCTTTGAATTAAATAAGTAAAAAAAATCAATAAGATATCTAATAGGTTATATTACAAAAAACAAATATTGATTTTTAACTTTTATCATATTATATCTTTCTCTTATATATATATACACCTATTATTATGTTATCAATCTAATTAAATTGAGTTATTAATGAACTTAAACTATAAAAAAAAAAATATAAACTATAATCTATAAATTATACGATAAAGTATAAACTAAAATCTATACACTAATTAATAGTATATAATATATATTATTAAAATATTTATTACATGTGATCTCGTACATGATATGGAAACACACGCTAGTAGCTCACTATATAATATTATGGATTACTCCTCCTATTGCCAATTGATTTTAGGATGAAACCCCATAAACTTGTATTATGGGCCTAATGTGCATATACGCTAGTATACACGACCACTGTGTTTATCGGCCCACCGAAATTTAACAAGTCAAAAATTGTTGTTGGGAAAACCAGGGCAACGATATATAATTGCAGAAACAGACCCCACAAAATTAAGTACAAGAGGTCAAGTGTTGATAAGAAACAAGGGTCACAAGTCGACTACTGCAAGTCTGCAATTATCAATGGCCCCAGTAATAAATCCAAACGAAATTCAACAAGTTGCAAGAGAGTATTTGACGCGCGAGTATCTCAGCTATCATCAAGGACTTCGTGTTAAATTTAGAGATGTGCTAACCACTAGAGCAAGAGCTAAAGATCGCTATGAGTCATCATTGAAATCATTAATAGTAGCCCGAACTCGTATTGTAGTCATTCAAGCTCGTAAAAATCCGGTTCGAGTCAAGATGAGAAGTCAAGTATTAAAGAGGAAATAAACTAGGCTTCAAGAAAAAACTCTGGGACTTGGAATCACTCAATTTCGATCTCGGACGAGAGAGAACGAGCCGTTTCAAAAGGGGATGTCGGCGACAAGTTTCCAAAGCGGCGACCGCTGCCTTTTGGGCAGCCCCCACTGCTTTTTGGGCAGCGTCCGCTGCCTTTTGGCAGCCCCACCGCCAATTGAATTAAATGGAGAATAGCTACGAAGTGGAAATGGCGATCGCCGCCAACAGGCAGCGTCCTCCACCTTTCCTACGGCGATCGCCACCTCCAAAACGGCGCCCGCCGCCAGCATCCTTCAGTTCCAAGTTTTTATGTTATTTTTGGGATTATTTCTTTTAATTGGGTTTTAGCTATTTTTAGGAAATACTTTTATTGGTTTTATTTCTTTTAGTTGACACTCTTATGAACCCTATATAAAGTTTGTCCTAGTTATTGTTTTAGGAACCCAGAATGATGATTATTATGAATTGAGAAAAAGTTGTTTTCGTTCTTTCAAAAGAGAGTTTTTGTGAGAAGAGTGTTTGAGAGCATTGTTGTTGAACTCGCCATAGTTGTACTTGTGTGTGTCAATCTCTTCCATAAGGTTGGTGCTATCGGGACTCCATAGAGCATCCTCCAGGTGTCTTGGCCTACCATATCCATTGTGTTTGGTTGTAATCCATTGGGGTTTCTTCATCATTCGGTAAGGTTCTTGATCTTAAGTTCAAAAGTTTTATCGTTGTTTGATTTGGTTCCAATTGGCCTATCATTCGACTTATCCTTCTTTCATCTCATTCTAATTCCGCCTATCTTCTTTGTTTGAATTTCTGTTCGAGGTTTGGTGTCTAGATTGGACAACAACGGCTTATCCCCGCATCAGTATTGATCACATACCTTGTTAGAGGTGCTACCAAGGAAGGATAGATCCATTATTAGAATCTGTAAATATTTAGATTACAGGGTAAAACCCTAATCCATGTCTGATAATAAAGAGCATAAAAAAACACGGATGCTATATACATCCCGATGCCTTTACCAAACACCGCCTGACCACTCGCGTTCTGCGAGGTCACGTACCCTCGTGGAACGCGAGATTAGCAAAAATTAGGGTAATTTTTTAAATGCTAATCTCGCGTTCCGCGAGGGTACGTGACCTCGCAGAACGCGAGTGGCATGACCTCGCATAACGCGAGCAGTTCATGTCAGATAGACGTTGTTGTGCACCATTAATAGATGTCTTGTCCCCACCTAACTATAATAACTACCCCCTTATTTTAAGTAAATCGTAACACCTATTAACCCTACCCTAACACCTCTTTTTATCATCTTTCACCTCTTTCACCCTCCATTAAAACCCATTTTCAAAACCTTCAAACTTTAAAACACTCTAAAAACACCTAAAACAATGGAAGATAAAGAAGAATTCAACAAAAGAAGGAATGAAGATCGTGGTTCATCAAGTTACCATGCAAATGAGGTAATGTTCTTACTTAATTTTTGAATTTTAATTTGTTTTGCACCATTAAGAGCTAAAATGAAGTTATTATGTTGTATTTCATGTTAAATGTAGTAGTAGTAGTAAGTGTTGAAGAGATGACTTTTTCATATAATGTCCAAAAGTTTTGTTCTTCAACCTTATTTTGTTTAGGGGTTATGCTTTTAGGGTTTTTAATGTAGAATAAAGGAATAGGTTAATGTTTATGTTAAATGACCCCGTTTCACAGTGTTTCAACCTTAGCACTTTCCCGCGTTCTGCGAGATGGATCCCCTCGCGTAACGCGAGTGGTGCCTCCCTCGCAGAACGCGAGAAAGTGCAAATTACAGAGTATTAACTCTTTATTGTGTATAGGTGAATTTTTCTTTGTTCACTGGATTGAATGCAATCCAGTTGAATGACTACACCTACCCCTTGCGGAATACAAGGCCATGTTCGCCACCGTCATTTGATTTAGGGATTGACTTTGGTGATTATCATCAACCATCTACATATGAATTGCCCGTGCCAACTACTTATCAATTTCCTATGCCATCTACATATGAATTGCCCGTGCCATTTACATATGAATTGCCTGTGTCATCTACTTATGAATTTCCATGTACATATGAAGTGCCATCAAGCTATGATGCGTTTGATTCACAGTTTGCTAACCCACCTACAAACGTAGGAGAGGAGATGTGGTTTCTTCCCTCTTTACGCACTGCATCAAAGTTTTATAGTCCCGTATGTGAGGAAGATGTTGTTTCTAGGGATTATTCAGAATATTTCACTACGGAGAAAGTATTTGCCTCTAAGGAGATTGGTCATTTGTGGGCGTTGAATGTTGCAAAGCAACATAAGTTTATGATCTCTATTGGAAGGAGTGTACCATCTAAACCGGGGCAAAGTGGAAAGGTTCAAATCATTTGTGAGAAAGAGGGAAGTTATAGGTCTAAAGATCTCGGAATGAGAACAAACACAAAGAGCAAGAAAACGGGGTGTCCATTTCAGTTGAAGCTCATGGAGAACCGTATTGAAGAAAATTGGAGACTAATAGTTGTTTGTGGTTTGCACAACCATCCTATTGGAGATACTTTGGTCCGGAATGCATTTGCTGGGAGACCCACCCTTGATCAAAAGAAAATTATTCGTGAGATGGTACTTTCTCACTGTTCTGCAAATCAGATTTACACTGAGATAAACAAGGATCCTGGAAGCTGCACAAAGAAGAGACAAGTGTACAATTTGGTAAAAGATATAAGGGAAGGTGAAATGGAAGGTAGAACTGTGGTTCAAGAATTCTTTCACCAATGCAAAGAGAACAACTACTTCATGGAGTATAGGCCAAGTGCAACAAAACCTTCCACAATAGGCGACTTGTTCTTTTCTAGCCCCGAATCAATGAAGCTCTTAAAGGCGTTTCCATATATCCTTTTGTTGGATTCGACTTATAGCACGAACAAGTAAGTTTTTATCATTCTGTTTTTATGTTGTATTTTAAAATTCATGAAAATTTTAATATATGTGGTAAAAAACACTTCTCGCGTAACGCGAGAACACCACACCTCACGTAACACGAGAAATGTACTTGATTCAGTGTTCATGCATTTTTGAAAGCAAAGATTCTGGATTAGAGTACAATCTCGCGTTACGCAAGGTGTGGTGCCCTCGCGTGACGCGAGAAAGTGCATTACAGATGCTATTCCGCAGTAGACACATTTAAGACTCTGAATTAAAGGTGTAATCTTTCTGTATTTTGGTCTAAGGTACAATGTTCCCTTCCTGGAGATAGTCGGTTTGACTTCTACATGGAAGAATTTTGTTGTATGCGGGGTATGGTTAGAGGCCGAGAGCGAGGACAGTTATTTGTGGGCGTTGCAGCAGCTGCAGACGATGTATTTGAGAATAGGAGCATCGCCTACTTGTTTCGTCACAGACCGTGAGATGGCTCTTATGAGTGCAACAAACATGTTATGGCCAAATACAAAGTTTCTCTTATGTAGACGACATGTAAGGAAGAACATAGAGGCGAGAGGCAAGATAGCTATGGGCACACAAGCATTGGGGGTTCAGATTTTTAATGATTATTATGACGTGTTCAACCAAACCACTGAAGAAGGTTACAACAAAAGGTTGAAGACACTTGAAATTTAATGGGGAGCTTATCCAACCGTATTGAACTACGTGAGAAAGAATTGGCTAAACCCTTACAAAGAAAGACTTGTTTCAGCATGGACGGATAATGTCTTCACTCTCGGGAATAACACGACAAATAGGTATGTTCTCTAATTTATGTCTACCTTCTATATTTGAGAATAATCGCACGTGTAATGCACATTCCCGAGTAACGCGAGACTAGTACAACTCGCAGAACGCGAGATGAGTACACCTAGCAGAACGCGAGAATTTGCACATTACAGAATGATGCAAAGTCATTGTTTTGTATTTGCATATTATGTTTGTTCTTATTGTTTTTGGAACATTTTAGAGTTGAAGGAGCACATTCATGTCTTAAGTCTTACTTGACAAGTGGAAAGGGTAGGCTAGACACAATGTCCGGTGAATACAAAACAATGGCGGCGAACCAACATAAGGAGATTAATGTGTCTTTCACCGAGAGTTTGAATAAGAGCTTCACAGCTGTTGAAGGGGCCGACTTGTTTAAAGTCTTGAAGTTCAAAGTGTCTTACAAATGCATAGAGGAATTGCTTAAGGAATACACGAAGGGCGAGAGATTTGGTTTGTACTCGCCTATGTTTTGTAGCTGTGAGATCAAGATTAGAGATGGGTTGATGTGTATTTATCAGATTGGAAGACATTGGAAGGAGCAAAGACCATTAAGAGTATCAGATTTACACCCTTTCTGGAGTACATTGAGTTTGGAAGAAGTTGATGTTCCCGGCGTACTCGAAGTTAAGAGTAAGGTGGCAAGACGTCTTTTTCAGAGTTTCTATGAGGAAACATTTCCGAACTTGTGCCCCCATGATCAAGAGAAGTGCACAAACTGTTTTAGACATTGGGAGAGTAAATACTCCTCTAAAAGAGCCGGCTATTTCAAAGCACACCCGAGGTCGTCCAGTCGAAGCTCCTAACAAACAACCAAGGTCAACGCAAAGAAGACCGTCTGTATGGGAGCACACTAATGCTAAGACGGATGCTAGAGCTTTGGAAGAAACACCTCCAAAGAAGCAAAGAAATGCTTCTAATTCTGAAACATTCAAGAAACCAAAGATTAAGGCGATTGGCAAGTACAAGCCTCAGATACCTGCGTCAATGCACACCTATGTGAATGGTTGGTTTGAAGTAAATGGAGATGGAAATTGTGGATATAGATCAATAGCGTATGAGACGGAGGAGAACCAACACTTATGAAGGGAAGTAAGAGATTTGATGATAGCTAAGGTGAAGGATATTTGACATCTAGTTGAAGGAACATGGATTGGACCTCAAGAACAACCAACTATAGAGAGCGTCCTATACCAACTTACATGGAAAGGAATAGGAAGGGCTCCAGAAGATCATTGGCTAGCAACCCCGGAAATGGGATGTCTTGTGGCATCCACATACAACGCAGTGTTCGTAACTGTGGGAAAAAAACGCTAACTACACATTCCTTCCTCTACAACTTCCTACTTGGTGGGGACCAGGGTGCACACTTTCCACGATCTGCTTATTTTATATCGAGAGGGAGAAACATTTTGTTCCGGTAAGTTTCTAATCTTCTTTTGAATTACTTACTAATATGCAACTTCCTAACGTTGTTGTTGTATTGTAGTTGCGACTTCAAGAAATATGCTCATTACCTCCTGTGTTTACTCCTTGGCGGCGAAACGCGGAATATGATGCTCATTGTTTGCACGATCTTGTGGCACATCGATGTGCCGCCTATAGTTTAACGTAGTTGAATTTCTGTTTTATTCGCTGAATTTGTAATGTAATGTTGAACTGGAGCATAGTTATTTCTCTAATGAAACAGGAACTCATGTAATTAACAATTGTGAATGAATGCAACTTCTCGCGTTCTGCGATGTGTGTGTCCTTCGCGTTATGCGAGCGGCACAAACCGTGCCAGAGACCGTGCATCTTGACTGAGAGCAAGAAGCTGGCTACGGCTTTCCTCGCAGAATGCGAGGAATGCCCTCCTCGCGTTACGCGAGACGTTACACATGGTAAGTTTACTGTCTCTTCTCATTTCTTTTGATGTAGATTAGTTTTGGGACTTGATTTAGATGAAAAAAAACCCAACAAACATTGTCCAACAACTAAACCAACAAACAAGTTCAAAATATCCAACAAACATAGACAATCCAACAAACAAACCAATCCAAAAACATAAACAATCCTTAACACAATCGAAAATTATTTATCAACTTAATTCGCTGCTGCAAAGGTCGGAAGGGAGCGAGATCTTGCATAGATAGTAACATTTGAGCGTGATATGATGGAAATTCCTCATGAGTGGCATACCGATACCGGTCCATGTCATTGTACACCCGACCAATCACCTATACACATGTAAACATTCATTGTATATTAATATTAGAGACAAGCAAAGACTAGTAACGCAAGATAAACCAAAACAAATAATATTACCTGTTGCTCAGTAATCATCCCGGGGACTGCAGGACGGATATACCTATGGGTCCCCTTGATGTACCAATCCATGTAATCATGGGAGCATTCATGTGGTACAAAGGCAATTGGCCCCATATCATCAAGAGAGATGGAGTGAACATCTCTCGCCTCCCAAAGCCATTGGGAGGCGTCATAGAAAACACTGTAACTCCTAATGTCGGGGGGCCTATGCGCTTTCATCGGTTCAATAACTGGCCTAGGAATCTGCTGCAGCCGCCCAAATTGCCTAGGACACCGATCCGGCATGTGCGGTTCAGTGATGTCGAAACAAGATAGCACCCTATGAAATAGAGCGGGGGCCAGCGCAGGATCGGAGAAGTCTACATGCCCATAAGGGTTCCAACATATCTAAAAACAGAAAGGAAATGCAGAAATTGAAAGAAAGTGCTAACAAAACAACACAGTTTTGCAAGAAAATGGGCGTTTTCTCGCTTTCTGCGAGGTTGCACAACTCGCGTTCTGCGAGATGTGCCACCTAGCGTTCTGCGAGGAAATGCCCATTTTCTACTCCGAGGTCCATTTCTGCAGAAGCTGTTGAATATGCACCAAATGCAGAAACTTAACACAACCTAATGCAGATGGATAAAAAAAGAATTAGATAATTACCATCTCTGGTAACATAATATCGAGCGCGCCTCTATAGTCCCTTCCGACTTGTCCCTTCTTCAGCTTTAAATTCTTAGGCATCCAACGGTAAACCCATGGTTGTGCTTCCGTCCAACGAGGTCGTTCAGTAGGTCGAAACTGTGGGAAATAATTGTAGATCCATGCCTAGGAAATATAAATTACGTTAAATATGGAAACATAAATAAGTAGGTAAATTAAATGCTTAGAAAGTAAAATACCTGCAACAAGGTGTAACAAAAAGACATCTGGGCACAGTTCTGACGTGTGCATACCCCCAACTGCCTATACAGATGTGCCAAAGCAGCCGAGCCCCACGACATTTTCGAAGCCCGGTCAAAGGATTTCACAAAAGGCCCATATCTAATCCGGATCAAGTTCCGTGACTTGTCGGGAAATAAGATCGAGGCAGCAGTATACAACATCCAACCTAATCCCTTTCGTTCTTCAGAAAGGGTTTGACAATGACTCCTAAAAACCTCGGTTTTCACCCTCCCAGAATCGCACGTGTCATAATCTATTCCAAAAATTTCCGCCCCCCACTTGCCATAGTATTGTATAATTTCTTCATGACTAAACTTGGCACCCAATTTCTTATTTGGTGTCATAGCTTTCCCATCTATGGCAAGGCCTAATATCTTATACACATCAAGAAGGCCAGTAGTAATTGATGTACGTAGGATACACGCTGTTGTTGTACGTAGGACCACCATGACTCAGATCATAGACGTCAACATAAGGAGTCAAAGGAATGTAGCGGCAAGAGCCAACGTCAAGAGAACTGACATCTTTCAGGTCGTCTTTGAAACCCATGGCTCTATGGGTGAGCTCTAAAGGGCCCCATTCCGAAGACTTACTATACTGGGAAACCTTACTAAGTTTGGAGGCTGCTAATAAAGAGTTTCCCGGAAGACGAGGACTTCCACGGAGACGACGACGGGGCCGAGTTAGGGCAAAGTGGCATAGACGGCTCGAGCGTCCATTTGATAATATCTTTGGTCAGAATATACTTCTTGTGCCTATCTTGTCCATGTCAAAAGTTGAAGCCCAACAGAGGTCCAATGACCAAGATATGGCTGTTGCAAGGACCGAATTTGTTTCTATTCGTTTGGGCAAACAGAAGATCGGATTAAGCTCTCCTTTGGATATGTTTCAGTACTTGGGCTTATCTTCATCTTGCCCAAATTTGAGGCCCATTCGAGATTGGACGAGGCCGCCATGATCAGAACAAATTTCAAGATTTTAGGGTTTTTCTAGGGTTTCCTTCCTTGGGAATCAAGCATTTCGGGAAGGCTATTTAATGTGTGTTTTTCTAGGGTTTTAGGAAGATTAGACAAATTAAGAATTGAGATTTACGTTTTTAGTTTTGACGTTGTTTTAACGTCTTTAGCTGTAGCTTTGGATTATATTGAATTGCAAGAAGTCAACGCTTGGTTTGATATTGTCCTGGTTTTATATTGAATTGCAAGAAATCAACGCTTGGTTTGATATTGGCCACCTATGAGATCGATCTGTGTTTATACATAGTTCGAATTCAAAATCTTGAAAGAACCCTAGGTGGATTCCTTGGGTTAGTTCGAGTCAAGAGATTCTTTCTAAAAGACGTCACTTGCTTATCGTGTCCGAGTCAAGCTAGTCTACCTAGATCGACGACTGAGTCAAGGTAGATAACACTTGTCGAAGGCCAAGGTTTGATCGATCGTCGGCCACAACGATCTCTAGAAGCCATCTCCACATCGACTTCCTCAACATCCACCACAAGAGAACGTTTTCAGCCTCATATATTTGATCCTGCAGATTCGTCTTCCATCATTTGGTATCAGAGCTAAACGAGGTCAAACGTTCTAGTTTCGTATTCCCTTTGCTTGAAGTTTACTCACTCGGGTGCATTTTGTTCAGATCTACCTTTAAAGCCGAGAGGGTGCGGAAATTTTTTGGCCAAATCCTCCTCAAAACGTGTGACGAGCGCCGGAGAGGAGAGTGTAGCCGAGAGAAGCGAGCGGCGTCTTAGCCTAGGGACGGCGGACAGCCAGGGTGAGACAAAACCCTAATCCATTCTTACCCTAACCAATCCATAAATCAAGGGAAGAATCAGGTTTCAAGATTTTCTGTTAAGATTTTGTGCAACTATTTTCGGAAGGGAATCAGAAAAATCTTTTTGCAATTCGAATTTTGAAAAGGGCATACGAGCGGGAGGCGTTTTCAAGCTCCCTACCCTTCCACGGCCAGTCGGCCATTTAAAAAAAAAAGAGTTTTGTACAACCCGACTAGCCGAAGTGAAATCCGGCTAAGGCGAGAATGTTTTAGGCTAGTAGCCTTGTTTGTTTAAGGTTGAGCAGGACCCGGGCTAGTAGCCTTGAGAAGTCCCAGGGGTCAAGCCAAGTGAGTCGGGCTAGTAGCCTCGAACTCTGCCCCGGCGCTTTCCCGCCCGGGGGCGGCTCTAGAGATTTTCGAGTTAATTCTTGCATATTTCGTTTTTCTTACGAAATTTTTTGTTAGAAAAATCTTGGAGAATAATCTCGACTGAGTCTTCTTTGGACTTTTGGAAGATCCTGTTTGTTTAGCCAGAACCTCATCCCGAGCCAAACCGAGAGAGACTTTCTAAAAAGGGAAAGCGTGAGAAATTTCGAGCATAGGGATGCGAAAATTAAACGTTAACCTAATTTGGTCTCTTTTATTTCAAGTGGGCTAACAATCTTGCAGGGGAAGATTACAAGAAGAATTGCCAAGTTGGCAAGGCGGGACCCACCGTTCGAGCGGGAGCACGCACACCGAGGCGCGCGCAGCCGCGCCTAGCGGGCTGGCCTTTGGGCCGACCGAGTGGCCCTTCCCCCTTCTGATGCGCGCCTGGTCTCCGGAAAGCCAATTGCGCTCGAAGATCTTTAACAACAAACATTGGAAGTGTTGGATGGATGTCTGTTGAGGGGTTCGAAGGTAGATATGGGAGTTTGCAGCGGAAGATTTGGATAAAGACGTCAAGTTTCCTTGACGAATTTGGATATGAATGAAGAGTGGGCAACTCGAGAAGCTAGGTATGTGAAGGGGTCGATTATGGCCATTGAGGGCTGCTCAAACAAGTGAACTTTTGGCTAGGGATGTAGACGAAAGAGGTTAGAAGATATGGGGAAGGAGACTAGATGTCAGAGCCCGAAGGAAGGTGACGCCCAGACCTAGAAGATGGAGGAATTCATTCGTCTCAACAATGGTTCTAGGTTCATTAATCTAAGCGTCCGTTATAATGAAGATGGCAAAGCCATTATAAAGGGAAAAACAAGCAAAGGGGATGACTAAACCTAGGGTTTGCAAGGGAGGCGACGGCTAGGGTTCTTGCTAGGGTTGGGTGTTCTTGGGCTTGAGTGCCAAAAGCCCATTAGGACGGCCCAAACCATGCAACGCTGGACCACTCCATAATTAGAAACCTTCTATTAATAGAAAGTTCTAAAACTCTAGCAAAACCCGAACCTATACCTTCCTAAGAAAGAAACCTGCTAAATATAGAAAGTTACTATAAATAAAAATTTCAACAATGCAATTCTATCTCGGGAAATGGGGGCTAAAAATAGTACTTACTATAAATAGCAACCTGCTAAAAATAGTAACTGCTAAAAATAGTAAGTTTCCCGAGAGTGCCTAAAAGAGTCTAAAATGAAAGATAAATGATAGGCATGGGAAAACCATGGCTTGATCATACCAAGTTGACCAAGTCTTTTGTGGAGGCGCCATAGCTCCAAGCCAGGGAGGTCGCCAAGGACGGGGCTTGGGCACGGGGCGTTGTATCGCCAAAATGTTGGGCAAGCTGCTTGAGAGGGCGACGTCGGCGCCGAAGAAGTTGCTTCTGACGCTCATGAGTTTGTTGGCCAGCCATGGAGGAAACGCTCGTAGAGGTGAGGTGAGCGTCGATGGAAGTGTGGTGGCGCATGTGGTGCCGTTGTTGGCACAAAGCTTGGCGCATGAAGGCTCGGGATGTCCGACAAGGATAGAAATGAAGCGCCAACGGTGCTTAACCTCAAAATAGTCTTGGTGGAGAGTGGAGGCACGAGACGCTCGTTGAGGCGAGCTATGGCTTGGCTCTAGGCAAGGCAGGGGCGCATCACCTTCCCACCTCATTTTTCCAAAAATACAAAAAAAAGGGGAAGATCTTTTTGTTACCATATCTTATTATTTGTTTTATTTTCCTTTCATTTAGGAAAATAGAAGATATTCTTTTCTTGGAGGATAAGTTGTTACCAAGTTGGTAAGATCTTATCTAACCATAATAGGATTTTCTTTTATTTTCTTATTTTCCTTTTAATTCCTTTTAGATCTTCTAGATTTTATTTCCTTTTCTTTCTTATCTTGTAGGGATTTTATTCTTGGAAGGCAAGCATCCAAATTTGAAGAAGCTCTTGAAACCCTACTACTACACATTCGGCCGACCCCCCCCCCCCCCATTCACAAGTCTTCTTCGTTTCAATTTTTCCAAGCAATTCAGATACTGAGCGGGCATCACCAGTAACTGATGAGATGAGAGAGACCATACGAGAGGTAGTCCAGGAGATGGAGCAGGATCTCGCAGAAAAAATCAGTGTTACTATTCTAGAGGCAATCGACCGACGTCAGGGGAAGCAACAGGCACGAGAGTCGACACCATACCCGACCTATGCAGAGCAAGTCGTTGAACTTACTCCTCTTCAACGTACTCGCAATTTCTGGCAACCAGAGCTCAGGCAGATGCAACCCAGGGGGCAGTTTCAGAATGTCAATCAGGTTCCCCTAGGTGGCAATTACCGTGGTCAAGTCAGGCAGCAGAATCCTGTTTATCTTCGGCATAGACAGGGAGTCCCGACATATCAGGTGTTCGATCAACGATCAGAACGGCCAGCAGTTCACCCTCAGGCAAAGGTGCAGATCGACCGTTTCTCAGGTACATCCGATGTGGAAGCCTACATCAGTTGGGAGTCCCGAACTGATCAAATTTTTTAGTTCTGTGCGTACCCGGAGCACACTAGGGTGGCTATGGCCACTATTCACTTTATAGACTTGGCCCTGACTTGGTGGAGAGCGGAGCAGATTGAGCAACAAAATCGTCTAGAGCATCCGATTAAGAGTTGGAAAGAACTAAAGCAAGCTATGAGGAAACGGTTCATTCCCCGCAACTACATCGAAAATGTTCAGGGTCAGCTTCAGCAACTTAGACAAGGATCTTACTCACCGGCAGAATACTTCAATCAATTGATGCAACTAATCGCAAGATCATACGTGTTTTTTCCTGAAGGGTACGTCGTCTCTATGTTTATAAATGGGTTGAATGAAGATGTTGGATCGATTGTGCGTACTCAGTATTTTGGTCCAGAGACTGCTATTGAGAGCGTTATGCATTACGCTACTCAAATATATGGGTCCCTGCAAACGAGACGTCAATCCGGCAACAACGGGAATTGGACGTCGTCGAGCTCAGCCACCATCCGGTCGCCGCCGACTACAGAACCAGACACCAGGACCTGGACCAGAACTGATGAGCCTCCTAAAGAGGGCTCGAGAACTCCAACCAACATTTGCTTCAAGTGTAGGGAACATGATCATATTGCTAATAACTGCCTGAATCAACAAGTCATCCTTTCAAATGAGAACGAGGGATACGAGCCTGCTAAAGAGGAGGATAACCAAGAGGAGAAAGTCGAACATGTTGAGGAGATTCACTTCTCTGCTGCTGATGTGAAAGGAGAGACTTTTCCTTGTATGATATTGCCTTTTGAAGGTCCCTTGGATGATACTGCTAACAGTGGAGACAAACAAGAAGGCGTGGGGGGTACAAAAGATCAATAGGAAATTATGAATTACTGCATGGAGTGGGAGAGGGAACGGATTGAAGAGCACTTCGATCTCCCACCGATCAACCTTGTACAACGTAAGTTGACTCCAACTCATCCTATTTATATTAGAAACCTTGTGTTTGTTGTTTTTCCTGATGCAGATTCGAGGACGAATCCTTTTTTAGAGAGGGAGGATGATGTACGTAGGATACACGCTGCTGTTGTACGTAGGACCACCACGACTCAGATCATAGACGTCAACATAAGGAGTCAAAGGAATGTAGCGGCAAGAGCCACGTCAAGAGAAGTGACATCTTTCAGGTCGTCTTTGAAACCCATGGCTGTATGGGTGAGCTCTAAAGGGCCCCATTCCGAAGACTTACTATACTGGGAAACCTTACTAAGTTTGGAGGTTGCTAATAAAGAGTTTCCCGGAAGACGAGGACTTCCACGGAGACGACGACGGGGCCGAGTTAGGGCAAAGTGTCATGGACGGCTCGAGCGTCCATTTGATAATATCTTTGGTAAGAATATACTTCTTGTGCCTATCTTGTCCATGTCCAAAGTTGAAGCCCAACAGAGGTCCAATGACCAAGATATGGCTGCTGCAAGGATCGAATTTGTTTCTGTTTGTTTGGGAAAACGGAAGATCGGATTATGCTCTCCTTTGGATATGTTTCAGTACTTGGGCTTATCTTCATCGTGTCCAAATTTGAGGCCCATTCGAGATTGGAAGAGGCCGCCTTGATCAGAACGAGTTTCAAGATTTTAGGGCTTTTCTAGGGTTTCCTTCCTTGGGAATCAAGCATTTCGGGAAGGCTATTTAATGTGTGTTTTTCTAGGGTTTTAGGCAGATTAGACAAATTGAGAATTGAGATTTACGTTTTTAGTTTTGACGTTGTTTTAACGTCTTTAGCTGTAGCTTTGGATTATATTGAATTGCAAGAAGTCAACGCTTGGTTTGATATTGTCCTGGTTTTATATTGAATTGCAAGAAGTCAACGCTTGGTTTGATATTGGCCACCTATGAGATCGATCTGTGTTTATACATAGTTCGAATTCAAAACCTTGAAAGAACCCTAGGTGGATTCCTTGGGTTAGTTCGTTCTTCTTTGACTTCCTCTTTCTTTTTGTTTTCACGACCACTTCTTCTTCTTCTTCTTCCTCTTCCTCTTCCTCTTCTTGATCCCCAACAACTTCATCCTCGTTTTTTTCTTCCATCGGTTCTGGTTGTTGATTGTAAGAAGAAGAACAAGCTTGTCCACTTCCTTCGACATGTCCACCGCCCCAACTTTGTCCAGTCCACCGCCCTAACATTGTCCAGCCCACCTTTGTCCGCGAGGTGTGACGTCACGCGTGACGTCACACCGGTCATCTCATTCATTCCGGCCATCTCATTCTTCTCCGGTCATCTCATTCATTCCGGCCAGTTTCCGGCGAGATTTCAACACAAATTCAACATAAATTCAATATTTTAACTAAAAAACCTATCAATTTAAGTAAATTACCAAATAAACATCAAAACCTTAAATAAAATGTAAACCTTAATAAAAAAACCCTAACCCTAATGAATTTCAACCTATTCAACATAAAAAAAACATCCACTCATCAACCATAATACAAAATCATCATCTTTCATCCATTCCAAACAACCTAATACTATATACAACCATTTCTAAATCAACATTCAATATCAAAACATCATATAATATGCAATTTCATATACTAACAACATATATTCATCTAGAATCAACATTAGAAAGCATAAAGGAAGAAGAAACATACCTTAATTGAAGATTTGTGTTGAAAAGAAGAAGATGAAGTAGCTAGGTTTTTGAGAGAGGGAGTAAAAAAAAGCGGCGGTAGAATGTAAAAATGAGCAGAAGTAGGGTTTTTTCCCCTTTTATAGAGATTAAACCCTCGCGTTCTGCGAGTGAGGTGTCCCTCGCGTTACGCGAGATGACGCTCCCTCGCATTACGCGAGGGGCCGGACGTTATTTAGTAAAACGTCCGGGCTGTATTTAGTAAGGGCCTAAAAAAACAACCGGCATGAGAAAAGTTAATGCACACCTTGCATTTACACACTAGCCCACCAACTATACATTGTGTCAACTAGATACGGGCCTCACGCTCCGCGCGAGAAAGTTACGGATTTTCGTATGTGATTTAATATAGTTATACATTATTTGTTAATATGTTGTTGTTGTTATCAAATTTATTAATATTTGTAAATATAAGTATTTTTTATTTCCTTATATTTATGTTTGAAGTAGTTTTAAAACATAATATTA
This sequence comes from Oxyria digyna, assembly GCA_029168935.1. Taxonomy (NCBI): domain Eukaryota; kingdom Viridiplantae; phylum Streptophyta; class Magnoliopsida; order Caryophyllales; family Polygonaceae; genus Oxyria; species Oxyria digyna. The sequence goes on along the minus strand of JAPVLV010000010.1, from coordinate 9,171,493 downwards.
GAATAAGTTTACATTGTCATAAGAGAAGCTCACACATTAATTTAATTTGTGACTTAATCAAATAGACTATAAATAAATATAACATAGGGATATAAGAAAAATATTTAAATACATGCCCAAAAGTCCAATAGGAGGTGATTAAGAAATGAGTAATGCATTAAATTGGTACCAATTTCATTCAATTTTGGCAATGGACAATGGACAGTCAACTTTTATATAGATAAGATTAAACACTACTCTGTATGTGCCAGTTACACACTAGCATGTACGAATTTGCACTATTCAATCTCTGTTGCTCTAGTTCAAACATATCCTGCAAACACATCTTGCTAAGTACAAACATATCAAGCTATTATGCAACTACACCCATCTTTTGTGCAACTATAATCAAACCCTATAACCCAAAAAAAGAAGTTAAACGAATGTTGAATATGGACTAATTGTTAGGTTAACTAGTTTAAACGATGAATCAACTTGAAAGAACTATTCTATTCTAATTCTTTTTAATCAAATTAAAAATTGATGTGTAGCCAAAAAACTATTGATACATTTGTTAAAGACCAAAGATATTTGACCCAGAATAAGAGAGTAGAAAGAAAAGGTTGTCCTCGTATTATCATCTCAAAGTAAACTAAGTCTATATATAGGTTAATACATGAAAAAGTCAAAATACATGAATTACATGTACATCCAATAAATAAGATAATTTATTAAACCAAGACTAAGGGGAAAATAGTGCAGCCGTACTCCCCCTGAATTATTTATATCCTTTAAACCATACATCTCAATATCGCGAACAAGTTCCTTGAACCCTTTTGTTTGTAATGCCTTGGTAAACAAGTCTGCTAAATATTTGAATTTTACGAACATTCATCTCTGCTTCGACTTGATGCTCGTTAGTAGAGAAAAACTTTGAAGATATGTGCTTCGTCCTATCTCATTTGATGTAGCCTTCTTTGATTTGAGCGATCCAAGCGACATTGTCTTCATATACAACTGGGGTTGTGCAAATTTATGTTCTGATTCGGTTTTGAACCGAACCAAAAATAACGAACCGGACTGAGGTTAGTTCGGTTCGGTTTTCGGTTCTCATTTTTCAGAAGTCCGGTTTTCGGTTCGGTTAAAAACCAAATTTTTTAATTAAAAAAATAATTAATTTATTTAAAAATAAATAAAAATCCGGATTGTAGGGTATTTTTAATTAAGTTGACAATCTAATTAGTGATGTATACAAGTTATTAGTTATGTTGACAATGTAATTTAATATTTAAATTACTGATGATTTTTTATTGTTGCAGCTGTACGAATCGAATTCCGTATGTAATCAATCTGTATGTAAAGTAAGACGAAAAAACAGAATTAAGGTAGTAAAGAATTCGACTTAAAACCTTTCGAGCACTCGGACGAACGAATTGATACAGAGCCGAGACGAATCTCTGTCCTTAATTCTGAAAACGCCCCCGCAGTGTGACGGTTACCGACGTTCTGAATCCAAGGATACAACTGCAATTCTCTTTTGATCTGCAACACTCGGAATCAAAAGGCTACGAACTTTCTGGTCTGTGTTTGTAATCTCAAACTTGAGAAAAGAAGAGGAAGAAGACTATTAGAAGACAGTGAGGAATATTATTGTTTATGTACCTTGAATGTTGCGCAGAAACTCTTCTTAGAAGACGCTTCTAACATTAATTACAAAGTGAGCTTACCCACTCGCAGAGAGAGAGAGAGTAGTGGAGAAAATCGTGGGTTGTTGAGAGCTTCCTCAACTGATTCGTTAATTACGAAGTCAAAACTTCGTTAATTACGAAGTCAGCACTTCGTTAATTACGAAGTCAGCACTTCGTTAATTACGAAGTCAGCACTTCGTTAATTACGAAGTCATCACTTCGTTAATTACGAAGCAAGATCACTTCTTGGGCCGGAAAAAAAGGAAATCCAAATAAAGATCCTAGTTGGGCTTTTGTCCAAAAAGAATTAATGGAGACCTGATAGACTCACTAGCCCTACTTGCTCGGACAGTCCATCCCTCAAACCCCAAGTAAGGGTGCACAAAAAAATCCTGGACCGGAAATCCGGACCGGGTCGGTCCGGTCCACGTTCCATATATTAAAGAAATTTCGGGTTCCGGTCCGGTCCAGGACCGGAAACCCGGATAAACTTTAAACAAAAAATATTATTAAAGAAATTGTAAAATTTTATAACTTTTATATATAGAAAAATCTGGTCTGGTTGTGTCTTGGAGGACCCCTCCTACTGAAGAGAGTCTCCACTCACTTAAGGACACATCCCTTGTAGTGACAATGGGGTATATAAACCCTCGTATCTTTCTCCTCGTTTTCGATGTGGGATAAATTTCCCACATTTCTATGTGAAAAACTACATGTGTTGCTTGTAAGCACCTACTTTTGGGCTCTCATTTCGCATTCACCCAGAATTAAATTTGTGCATATGAGCACACTACGAGATAGTGCTCGCGGAGACGAAGTCAACGCTTGCATCATCCGGCTCAACCGGTGGCCGGAGCCCACCAGAAAGTTGCCTGGAAGTTATCTAGAAATCACATTTCCAACAGCAACAACTTTTGTTAAATGAAATGAAATTGACAGTATTAAACCCTTTCCTCTGTGCTCATCGATTCATCTTTAACCACATCTCTAATCGGGAGATCCGATTCGGTTCTAGGCCACTTAAATCTTGCCGGAGTTTATTTGATTTGTCTTCTCTCGGTTTTCTTGAATTTGAGGATCATTTGTGTTGAGATATGATGAGGTTTTGATTAAATGACAAACATCCACTAATGGTTTACTTGAGTGCGTAGGTATTGTTACTAGTTTGTGTGCAAGAACAAATGAAGTCTACTTGTGTGTAGGCAGGAACAAAGGAAGTACAAACAGGTACGAAGGAAGTCTTGCTGGAATCCATTAGACGTAAGGTTACGTCGAATGGAAGACAGCTGTGAAGAATAAGTTCATCCGAGGAAGATTATTGGTCGAAGATATCTTGGAGGATGGCCTTGAAGAATTATGGAAGAGTTGCATTTCAAAGAAGAAAAGAAGATCTTGTCAAAGAAGGAAAAGAAGATCTCGTCAAATAAGGAAAGTGGCAACTCGGCTAGGATTGGGCATTGGACGCGCGTGTGAGTGTTGCCAAAGAAATAAGGAAATATTACGCGCAAGGAATATTTCCTTATGCACTTTGTTTCCTTATTTGATCTAGGCGGCGCGCCGAAGTGTAAGGCCCATGGTGACTACTTGGAGAACAAGTTGGAAGGTCACACAGAAGGAAAGATTTCTTAGGAAGAGATTTCCTTGTGAAAGATATTTTAGGAAGAGATTTCCTTGTAGAAAGATATTGTGAGATTTATGGTAATATTAGAACGGCTAGATTGATAGTTAGGTTTGAGCTATTTAGTGTGCTATATATTGTATGGGAATTACATAGCTTAGCAAGACTTTGAAGAGCGAAAACCTAATACTCGGTTTAGAGTTGTTCTACGTGTGTGATATTGAGATTTAAGTGAGAAGAGTGATTCAAGATCTAGCTAGGAAGTCTAGGTGAGTGATTCAAGTTCTATTGTAATCAAGATATCAATACAACAAGTAGACTCGTTCAAACTCTCTCTAGTGAAAGCTAGAGAGGATTGGTTTTTCGCCTCGAGGACTTTTTGGTACTTGAGGTGTTTCCACTATATATCATCGTGTTCAGGTTTGATTTACATTATTGTCTGTCTTTTTGCATTATCTTCTAGGTCGAAGGTTGGAGGTCTCGATCGAATGAGGAAGTTGTCGTCGACATCGAGAGGCTTCAACTCCAAGGATAAGGATGAAAGGTTTCTTCCGGAAGAATGACTTCTCACGACCCGAATTACGAAAACTACGGCGATGGTGAAGAGACATTCCGAGCAACGGCGACAGGCGGAGAAGGGGAGCAGAGTGCAACTAGGGAAGATGATGAAGTGAAGCACGTGTATTTAATTTAGGGTATTTTACTACAATTTAATTTATTAATGTAAACACCTAAAAAACTATAGCCTTTGGAATATTTACCCAAAATCCATAATATTATAAAGCTATTAAACATGACAATCCTTACGGCCCATTATTACGCCCAATGTTTTCCCTATATCTACCTAATAGAATAAAGGTAAAAAAATAACTATTAATATAAAAGAGTATATGTTTTGAATATTTTTATGTAATTTCAATTTGATCTTTCAGTATAATATAAATTTAATTTTCCATACATTTCTAATAATATTACATATAAAAATATAATCATATACTTCATATATGAAATAGTAACTACAATATTAGTAATGGAATAAAAATAAACCATGTCGTTTGGACATATTATAGAAAAATCCTCAAATAAAAACTTAATAAAATGTGTTTTCAAAATCTCTTTACAAGTTTTCTTTATATGCGTCTTAATCCATACATAGAAAAATCGTCAAGAATATATGAAACCTTTAATTGAGTAAAAGTAATAATAACAATTTCGTAAAAATATTTTATTCACATCAAGATAAAAAAATGTACCAAATTTTAAATTAAATTAGATTAACAAATAGTTACAAAAATACATAAGCTTGAAAGAGTTTAATTAAATTAATAAATTTTAAATTCATATCTGGAATCTAGTTCAAATTGGTTATTAGGAGATCTTAAAATACTAAATCATTTATTTTAATCATTTAAAAGAGTTTAAATTAATAATAAGAGAATTTATCGCAAATTGACACGGCAGCTTGGTGGGGCCAGAGTGAATGAGAGAGCTTCAAATAGCTCTGTTTTAATATATATATATATATATAGATGTTTATATTTTAGATGATAATGTTTATATTCTGTATGATAATGTTCATAAATTTGAAGGTGATAATTTTGAACTTTTTAAGCGAGTCACGCAACGACAATTTTGTAAGTTTTGTGAACAGTGTTTCTTTTTAAATGATCGAAACAATCATGAGGGCAATGGGGTGGGGAATCCCTATTACGGGGATGGGGACTTTATACGGGGACGGGGACGGGGACAAGGATGGGGAAAATTATGTCTCCGTTGCGGGGATTTGGACGGGGATGGGGATGCTTTCATCCCCATGGAAACCTCATTACCATCCCCATCGGGGATCTCTGCAACCGTAGAAAAATTTATATGTAATATATTTAAAAATATTTGAATATTATTTAACAATTATTTATAGTCCACACAAAAGATATGATCCAAATGAAATATTCTTAGATTTTGATGTTGCGCTCTATATTATAATTATTCAATTATTTGATATAATTGAAATGTATATCTAATGTTAAACTTCGAAATTCAAAGGGGGTGGAGAATCCGCATTAATAATTTAAAACTGGAAAAATTAATGGGGATGGGGATCTCCAACGGGGATCGGGATCCCCAACAGAGACGGAGATGGAGACGAGGATAAATTTAAACCATAAACGGGGATGAGACGAAGATGAGGATCGAAATTCTAAACAGGATGGGGATGGTAATGATACTTCCCGTCTCAAACCCGCCCCATTATCATCCCTACATTAACTTGTCATATGTGAACGTGAATATTTTATTTTTTCTACGTTATTTTTTTCCTATCCAGGCTTTTTTGTGTGTATATATATAATTCAGTTCCGACATTTATATATAAATATGTTTAACATGCGTGATTTTGCGATTGAGATGGATCAAGAGTAAGCAATGTCACTCCTTATCAGCGGCAGACTGAGGCTCATGTTTTCCTTATAGTAACAAAATTAGCTACAAAGCTAAAATATAAAAATGTTATTTTTGAAGGCGACAATTTAACAGTAGTCAACTCTCTAAATAAAATATGGAAAGTGCTTTGAAAAATTGAGAATATAATTCATGATGCACAATATAATCTAAAATATTTTAATATAATCAAAATTTTGCACTATTTTCGTGAAGCAAACAGGGCAACAGACTTTCTTGCTTGTCCTGACAAAAATCCACATTTTATTAAAGCAGTTCTGAACTGCAATACAGATTCCAGTTTATCTGTTGAATATTATTATCTTTTTTCCCGGATCATCACTGATGATAGTCAGGGGTGGTCATTCCGTCGGGGATGACACCCCGCTTCTTGCGTGTTAACCCAAAAAAAATGAGATGGATCAAGAGTTAGATTACTTTTGGGTTTTATAATCAAATCGTTTATCAGATGTTGGGACTTGGGAGTCTATGTGGTTTAGGTACAGATCAACTTGTCTGAGGCTGATGGTGTATCTATTTCTATGTCAAAACTAAACCCTACCACCAAACAAACCCATAAACCCCAAACTACCCTTTTTTTTAACGCGGGGTCTATACGCACTACATTCTAAAACTTTTTGAACTACATTCTCGTACGCCCATAATGGGCGTACGCCCAAAATGGGCGTACGCCCAAAATTGGCGTACCGTGCAATTTTCTCGAGTATACGTATGCATACGTATACGGTGGAAAAATTGAAAATTGGTCTGTACGCCCAAAATGGGCGTACGCTGCGGATATAAAAATCCGCCTCGCTTTCTTCTTCCTCCTCTCATCGTATCAGTGAAGTACTGTTCATACCGTAACCTAAAACTCGCCGCCGTCCAATCTTCTCCCATTTCACTCGTTTTCTTCCCCAAATCTATCCCATTCGACTCGTTTTTCTCATACAATCCAAATCCCTCAATCAATTTCTTCAATTTCACTCGGAATCATGCAATCCGAAGAAATGGGGAAAAGCTCGAAATCAACTCCGGCGACGGTGGAGGCGACGGTGGAGGCTGCGGCTTCGTCTGTTCTCCCTCCCGTCCGTATTTGTGCTGGTGGCGCAAGAGTCCGAGGTGGAGGAGTTGGGCGGAAGACGAATCCGGCGAAAAAGAAAAGGGGGGGTGGTGGAGCTGCGGTGGCTGAGGTGGTCGGTGGCGCTGGCGAGGGGTCTGGAGGTGGAGGGGAGGAGGTTGGTGGCGCCGTCGAGGTGGCTGGAGGTGAAGCAGGTGGAGCAGGTGGTGGTCGGGGTGGTGGTCGTGGTGGTCGGGCTCGTGGTGGTCGTGGTCGGGGCGGTGGGGAAAAACGGGCCCGTTCGAAATCGCCGGAGAAGACGCTCTCGATCCACGAGGTACGTTAATATTTTTTTTTTAATTAGTCGTTATTTATCGTTTAGCGTGAAACGTTATTCGATAAATAACGATTAAAAAAAGATTTATTAATGAAATATGAATTATTTGTTATTTATTAATAAATTATTAATTAGTCGTTATTTATCGTTTAGCGTGAAACGTTATTTGATAAATAACGACTAAAAATAAAATAATAATATATTAATAAATAATATTTATTAATATAATATTAGTTAGTGGTTATTTATCGTTTAACGTTTCACGTTATTTGATAAATAACGATTAAAACGAAAAATTTTATTATTAAATAACATTTATTAATATAATATTAGTTAGTCGTTATTTATCGTTCAGGTAAAAGAAAATAATATTATATTAATAAATAATATTTATTAATATAATATTAATTGGTCGTTATTTATCGTTTAACGTTTCACGTTAATCGATAAATAACGATTTAAAGAATAAGATTAATTAGTAAATAATATTTATTAATATAATATTAGTTAGTCGTTATTTATCGTTTAGCTAAAAGAAAATAATATTATATTAATAAATAATATTTATTAATATAATATTAATTGGTCGTTATTTATCGTTTCAAATAAGATTAATTAGTAAATAATATTTATTAATATAATATTAGTTAGTCGTTATTTATCGTTTAAAGTTTCACGTTATTCGATAAATAACGAATAAAAGAAAAAGATTTATTAATAAATAATATTAGTTAGTCGTTATTTATCGTATAGCTATTAATAAATAATATTATATTAGGAAATAATATAATATTAATATAATATTAATTAGTCGTTATTAATCGTTTAACGTTTCACGTTATTCGATAAATAACGATTTAAAGAATAATTAGTCGTTATTTATCGTTTCACGTTATTCGATAAATAACTTGTAAAAGAAAAAGATTTAATATTAAATAATATTTATTAATATAATATTAATTAGTTGTTATTTACTAAGAAATGAATTAATTAGTAATTAATACATTATTAAATAGCGTCTTAATAAATTATTAATAAGTCGTACCTAAGAAAAAATTAGTAATTAATACATTATTAAATATTTAAAAGAAAAACGTCAAATAATATAAAATAATAATTCGTAAATATGAAAATAGGCTTTAGAGAGGGCTATTACTCCGGCGGGTTGTTCTGTTAGAAAGAAGAAGAAGGGCCCTCATCACCCTAGCGCACGCGGGATCACAGCTTCCCGACGTCGTGGATCTCCTCCAGACATTCCAGGAGTGCATATAGGAGATACAGGGAAAGCTTTGATGGATGATTTGGATGTTAGTGAGGCGGAGGAGTTTTCAGAGGAGTTGACGGAGGCAACCGAGGTTGCAGATCAGCCAGAGGTTGCAGATCAGCCAGATGTAGATCTAGGAGATTTGGAGGCGCAGATGCATGCTGATTACTATGAGGGACCACCTGTGCGTGAGCCATCTCCAGTTGGATCATTGTCTCCTTCTGCAGAGGATCATCAGCAGGAGATTGAGGAGCTTGTTCATGATTTCGATCAGGATCAGCCAGACCTCCAGGAGCCCATTCAGGACCCTGTTCAGGAGCCTGTTCAGCACATTGATCCGGACTTAGCTGTACCGGTTCCAGGGGATGCAGATTATGTGGGGCATCCTGGAGGTCCTCTTAGTTCACGGCTTTTGGTGGATTACAACACCCACATTGCTCCGGTGATATGGACTGAGACGTCGTCTCTTGCAGAGCGTATTGAGCATGACCCGACTTATGTGATACCGCCCTCATCGAAGGTATGCGTTGTTTCCTAAATGAATTTGTGAGGTAAAACGATCCACACGCTATTCTAATTCATTAATTTCTCTTTCGTACATCAGCTGAAGAGGGTGTTGGATATATACACCCGCAAGGACTTCTTCATGGAGTATGATAGGCATAAATCTAATGTGCCTGGGTCATGGTGGCAGCTCGTTGAGCGGGGCCACTTACATGTCCTTGCAGATCCCCGGCTCGAGTACAACAGCATCGATCCGATTCTGATTTCTGCATTTGTGGAGCGTTGGTATCCAGAAACCAACACGTTTCACTTTGCATTTGGTGAGATTGCTCCTACCTTGTTAGACGTGCTGAAGATTCTGGAGCTTCCGATCCATGGACGAGCTGTCAGATCTGCTGAGGCAGACATAGATGGGTTTGTGCATCCTCATGTGCAACGGATGTTCGGGTTTGCTACGATCGAGGAGGCTGCTGCGCTATGCTTACGTACGTAGAGTTTATTTTATTATTTATATTTGATTCCATTTTTTAGTTGATTCAATTAAATATTTATAATCCGTGATAAATTATCAGATGGGGGTTTGAACATCCACGACAAGAGAGGCATCACCATGATCCACACCCGACTATTACAGATGTTTGATATACGGGACAGGTAAATTATCGTATATTATAAGAATTTCTCATAATTTCTCGATTAACGTTACTAATTCATTTGTTGTTATTAATTGCAGGACTCCTCAGCAAGAGAGTGATATTGCTTCGCTCTACTTGTTGTCCCTGTTAGGCAGTACGACATTTGTAGACAAGTCTCGGATGAAGGTGAAGCACAAATACCTTAGCATCCTCGTAGATCACAATGAGACAGGGTCCTATGCTTGGGGGACAGCCGTCTTGGCTGAATTGTACAGACAGTTGGGTCAGGCCTCCCATGCTCAATCCAAGGGGTTTGCTGGTTGTTCGCTCCTGCTGAAGGTAGTTTTCGTTTAATGGTTGTTGTTTTTTTTGTGTATATTTTGCTTATGTATAAAACATTATGAAATTCTGGTATTTGTAGGCTTGGATATGGGCGTATTTCCATGGTCTTCGGGGTCATGCTACGCAGGACTTGGCATCCATGAATGCCTCGGCGGCGGCTATCCGGGAAAACAGCAAAGTCAAGTACCATAAGGATCCTGCTCGACTAGTTTCCCTCAGACTGGTCCTTGACCAGATCACATATGCAGAGGTAAGTACTATTTAAGGAGTAATTTCATCATATGTTATGCAATTATTATTTTTAAAAATACGTTTGTCATTTTAAAAAAACATAGGTTCAGTGGAACCCCTGGGGCAAGTTGGATCTCAACGACCCCCAGTATAGGTTAGGTCTATATCGGGGGCCTGTAGAGTCCTTTGAGGTCAGGGAGTCGCACCATCCTGACCGATGTATGCGACAGTTCGGGTATGTGCAAGGCATACCCGAACCCCCGATTACACCACCTACTGCGATTAGAAATGATTCTGCATCGGGGTACACAGTCACATTCGGGGATGAGGACTGCACTTGGGCCCCAGAGACCCTGCCGGATCGATTGATCACCTTAGACGAGCAGGATCGAAGAGGACTTCGAGAGTATGCATGGGATTGCAAGGATGGATATCTGACATGGTTTAATGCCATGTCACATCCTTATGTTGATTCCAGATCACCCAGGCAGGACCCACGTGCACCGTTTGACCACCGTGCGGAGCACATACAGATACCTGCGACAGCCTCTGTAGTTGTGGTACGTATTTTAGTCAATATCGCTCAAGTTATAATTATAATCTATTTTATTATACTTATATTTACATTTTGAAAATGTAGCGGGGCAACATACTCGCCTCTGAGATATCTAGTTTCCTACGTGCATATGGTGACACTCTTCCTGTAGGACAAGCGAGGATGATGAGGGGGTGGATCAGCATATGGACTGGTGATGTAGTACCAGAGGAGGATGGGCCTGTGCAATGATATGTTTGTGTTCAGTATTATATTTTGGATGTTTGTGTGATGTATATTTTGTTGTCGGTATTATATTTAAAAAACCGATGAAAACCGACTTAAAACGGGCTAAGACGAGAATTCGTGCGAAAACCGATGAAAACCGACTTAAAACGGGCCAAGATGAGAAATGACACGGAAATCGAGGAAAAATGACTTAAAACGGGCTAAGACGAGAAATGACACGAAAATCGAGGAAAAATGACTTGAAACGGGGTAAGGCGAGAAATGACACGGAAACCGAGGAAAACCTAGCTAGGGTATAGGGTTTAGGGTTTAGGGTATAGGGTTTAGAGAGTGGTTAGTGGATAGTGGATAGTGAATGTGGATAGTTGTGTTTGAAATGGATAGTTTGGGTCCAGTTCGTTTAAACGCCTTGTAACGCTGAAACTCAAAATTTCGAAATTGTAACATGATAGAAAATGAAGTCTTTATTCGTTATCAATTATCGGAATCGAAAAAAAATCAACGAAAACGTCAACGGGCCTAATAAGGCCAAATTGAGATTTGGTGAGGCCCATGACATAAAAACGACATAAAACGGGTTAATAAGACCTTAAACATTGAAAAACGTGAAATGTAAAAGTTGTATTTGAGCATTACCAATATGACGGTTTCGTTTTTATAATAAAATAACAAAATGAACACTTCAAAATATCTAAACAGTCACTTTCACCTAGTTACGAGTTAATCTCAAGTATATAAGTCGTATAGTTTTACTAATATATGTGTGATATCAATTCGTTACTCAAATAAACTTTACATAAAACTTTCATTAAATGTTATGAAACACTCAAATACTCCAAAATAATGACATTTCACATCTTCGTGTTGATATCACACATATATTAGTAAAACTATACGACTTATATACTTGAGATTAACTCGTAACTAGGTGAAAGTGACTGTTTAGATATTTCGAAGTGTTCATTTTGTTATTTTATTATAAAAACGAAACCGTCATATTGGTAATGCTCAAATACAACTTTTACATTTCAAGTTTTTCAATGTTTAAGGTCTTATTAACCCGTTTTATTTCGTTTTTAGGTAATGGGCCTCACCAAATCTCAATTTGGCCTTATTAGGCCCGTTGACGTTTTCGTTGATTTTTTTTCGATTCCGAGAATTGATAACGAATAAAGACTTCATTTTCTATCATGTTACAATTTTGAAATTTTGAGTTTCAGCGTTATAAGGCGTTTAAACGAACTGGGCCCAAACTATCCATTTCAAACATCATATCTCAAGTTATTACTATATACCCCTTCCTTTTCAATTTTTTCAATTATTTTTTGGCTAAATACCCCTTGCATCATGAAAACTATTTCTTTTTGCTAAATACCATTTTCTTGTCTTTTTTCGTTGTACGTCCCTCCATAAACTAGATTTTCGCGTCGTTTTTCGTTTCAATCCCGTTTTACTCGATTTTCGCGCCGTTTTTCGTTTCAATCCCGTTTTACTCGATTTTCGCGCCGTTTTTCGTTTCAATCCCGTTTTACTCGATTTTCGCGCCGTTTTTCGTTTCAATCCCGTTTTACTCGATTTTCGCGCCGTTTTTCGTTTTAAACCCTTGTAGTGAATTCAGACCTTGTTTCATTTAACCCATCTAAAACATTAAACACATCCGAATTCACTACAGATCAACATCTATACTACCATAATTAATGCGATAGTCCTTCCATTGCTGCATCCTCAGCGCAAACCCGCGATCCAATCCATTCGCACTAGGATCCTTGAACATGCGCCAAACTCCAGGTACAGATGGTACGGGACAGTCTTCTCTAAGGCACACCTAAATTACAAAACATAAATACCATGTTAAGCATTAAGAAAATTGAGTGAAAATCACAAATACTTTAGTGAAAATCATACCGGTATGTAGTGGTTTGCTAAGCCCACACGAGCCATTGCATAAATTTTCAAACCATGACTGGAGCTTTGTTGATACACCTTCATCGGTAAGGACAAATATGATCGGACTTTGGATAAGTATATCAAACCAACCTGAAACTTAGTGGCAAATGCTAATCCAATCATGGGCATACTCATCCAGTATCTTTCAGGACATGGTGATCTGCTATAGTTGACCTCTTGAACAAGAGCGTCGAAGTTGTTTGCCAAATCCGGGCGTAGTCTGGTCATGACTCGTCTGTAGATATCACTGTTCTCTAACAGCTCCGTAGTCAGTTCCATGTGAATGCGAGGATATTCTTGTTGGTGATGCCCCAACAACATGGCTAGTGACCGATATCCACAGTGTCCATCCGCCCTTACGTCTTGTGCATCTACAATGTATGGAAACATGAAGAGATCAACATTGTCAACCCCGAAGTCTACCCCACATTTCGTCATTGCTGGCTGAGGGAACTCATCTGTAAGAGTGCAACCTGATAATCCGAACCCCTCTCCACCAGTGCCATTTGAATGACCAAACGCCTCTGCCGCAGTGCACCCAGCAACTTCAAACTCCCTCATTATAGTAGGCTCGTTGAAAGTAGGTTGTGTCGCCGTTGCTTTTCCCTTTCCTCTAACCGTCTTATTCTTCACCTTCGCAGCATCATTTTTCTCTAATTCTTCCCTTGCGTACTCAAACGCGCTCATCTCTCTCTCGGTTCCCCACTTCTTTCCTACCGCTCCTCTTGGTCTGCCAGGATCCTTGATTCCCGTCGGCTCCAACGCAAGACTTTGATGTGGATACTCCAACATTGTGTACAAGTCCGCTATCTGAGACCATTGACTTTCAGGAAGTTCCCCCTTTTGCCATCTATCGTTGAGTTCAATGAATCTCAACTCCCGCATGGTCTGAGGTACACCAATCTCTACCTCCCCGTTATCAAGTTCAATCCTATCCCATTGTAGCTGCCTCCAGAATCTGTGAATCTGATTGAGCTTGAATGGCTTCTTCTGAATAATATGTTGCACCATCTCGTGGATGCACGGTAGGCCTTGACATTCTCGCATCCAGTAATCTTCGCAATGTTCCTCATAATTCTTCGCCTTTATATCCTCCCATATATCCCACAACTTATGCAACGCTCTATCAGACACATTATGGAATAGATGCCGAAATATCAATTTCACTTGTGGATTCATTCGTCTGAAAACCCCGGGTGTCTTGATCCGATCCTCTTCCATGGTGGCCCTCACCTTCACAATCTGGCCCTCGATGGCTGCATGGATCCTCACAACCATTCGATTAAAACCGCCTATACTTGAACCCACTATTTTCTTCAACACCTTATGCATTCCCTCAACCCTATGTTTTATTCATTCAATGTCGCGTTTAAGTAAAACAACTATTACATAATAAACTAATAAATAAATCGGAAACGTTTAAGTAAGTTAAAAAAAAATTACCTGTTTGAGGTCCTCGTGAAGAAGTGAAGATTGTGTTCCGTCCATGCGCAAACAATGTTTGTCTTGTAAGGGATAAGCCACACCTTTTCAATGTATCCGACGACGCCGCTTCTCCAAGATGTTCTCAATCCTAGCAGTCTTTCCTCGTATTGTTCCTCCGTTCTTGATAGAAAAAGTCTCCATACTTGCGAGCACAACCTTTTCACCGATTCCTTATTTTTCAAAATTCTGGTAGCGTTTACCTCGATGTTGTGCTTGATATGAACCCAACACAAGAGGTGTTGAACCGGAAGATCTTTGAACACATATTTGATTGCAGTGATGAGAGCTAGTTCTCGATCGGTCATTATTGCAGTCGGCATTACTCCGGCATCCTCAAACAACTTTCTAAGCCTCTGAATTATCCACAAGTAGTGCATTGTTTCCTCCTTACCCGTGAATGCATATGCAATGTTGAATGTCTTATGCGTGCAAGTGAAACCGACAATCTCCACAAGAGGCATTTTATACCAGCATAATATATTTAGATAATGAAGGAAGGGGCATATGCAATATATTTAAACAAAAAAAAATTGATATACAACTATTATGTACCTATTCGTCTTGTATGTGGCGTCAATAACAACGACGTACGGAAACATCTTCAACAAGTGCAACGAGTCTTGATGGGCAAAAAACAAGATTTCCACCTCGTTTGATTTCTTCTTGCAGAGGGGATGCACTACAAAGCTGCGCTCCTTCAAAAACTTCAAGGTCCATTGTGTAACAGTCAAATCTCCACGATCCTCAAAATGCATCTTCTGAATAAAGTTGGCGATTTGTTTTGTGGATGTTGTATTCCCTGGAAAGGCCGCACTCAACAATAACAGACGGCGTAGTCAAGCTGTTCGCACATACCGTCACAAATTTCACCTCATTCGGCGTCATTCGACCCATGTACGGATGGCCAATGAAGCTAGTGGAAAGCTTATGATTGTGTTGTCCGTATTTTACCTTCACATACCATCCATCTCTCGCATCCCTCGCCCTGAACCTATATCCTCGGATCTCAAACTTGCAATCCGACTTCTTATCCCTACTATCCCGCTCTGTATTAACAACCTCCTCTGTTTCGCCATCCTCTCTTTTCTTTTTCCCTGATCTATACACTCCATCATGCGAGCACATTATATTCATTTGACGCTCATTGCTATGGCGAGTCACTAATACCATCATAAGTTGTCTACCAATACTCTGAACCCAACACCTCAAGTGTTCCTTAGTAGGAAACGTTTCTTCGGTATCAAACGAATCATAGTAATCCATACCCTATAATTAATAAAAACTACCATATTTATCACAACTAAAACTTAAAACTACGAGTCCACATCAATCTAAACTATCACTTCTACAAATTATTTGCAGCTAAATAACGTAAATAAATACGAAACGATTCTAATTAATTACTAACCGAAAAATCTCCGGCGTCGAAGTCTCCTCCTTCTTCGTCGGTATCGTCGTCCCACATCCCGTCGTCGGGTTCACTAAAATACTCTTTCTCAGCCACGATCGCATCGTCTTCGTCACTCCCATGCTCGTTCTCTTCAACATACTCGTTCTCTTCACCGCTCCCATACTCAATCTCCGTCACATATTCAAACTCCTCACCATCACTCAAATTTGTAACTCTCCTATTTGACATTTTTGACTTCAACATCCATCCGAAGTTCCTACATTTATACACATACTACATCCCAAACCGTCATATTCTGAAAAAATAGCCGTTGGGATAAAAACAATCGTACGCCCATAATGGGCGTACAAGCAAAATATACCCCAACGGTCACTTCTGAATTTGGACAAATAGCCGTTACACCAAATTTTTAACTCGTACGCCCATAATGGGCGTACGAGTTAAAAATTGTATTTCCCAACGGCTATTTTCAAACGGCTATATTATTAACATTTATACTGTACGCCGGTTTTGGGCGTATACATAATACCGTATTTTGTATTTTGCCTCACAATCGATGTTGGAATTTTACACTGTACGCTTAAAACGAGCGTACGCCCATTATGGACGTACGATAATGTAGTGTGGAAAGTTGCAAAATGTAGTGCGTATAGATTTTGCCTTTTTTTAACTACTAAAATAATATTAATTTGCTTCTTTTTAAGTTGGCAGAGGAGGAGCTGCAAATCAGCTGCAGAAGATCCGAATTGGTTTAGGTAATACTCCAAGTTCTTATTAAATTGTCACAAAGCGAGTTAAATATTAGTTACCTTTGTCTACAAATGCTAATTGCCATGTAATTACAGTTCACAAAAGAACAAAAAATCCATTACACGTGCCAAGCACGGGTTCAATATAAAAATATGTTTCTTATAATTAATTTTCTATTAATGTTTTATTATAGTAAAAATTATTTTTATATTTAAAATGAAGATATCAAGTAGTTTATACTTTATACGTATAGTAGAAACATATTTAGATGATTTTAAAATTTTATTTATTTATTAAAATTAATTGTTGCAATTGTATAAACTATGTATAATTTTCAAATACATTAGTTTCAAATTGATATTAATAATCTGAAAAAAAATCAAAAAAAATTATTCTTTAATTCCAATCATTAAAAATTTAAAAGTGATTTTAAAATTTTATTAGATAAAAATTATAATGTATATCTAACTTTAATCAACAATGTTTTTCATAATTTACAATTGATTTTGTTTAATAAATTATAAATTTAACAACTTACTCCTAAAAACACTCTTAAAACTTGAAAAGACTTAGCTTTAATATAAGAGATAGAAAGATTTCCTTAAGCATTTTATTTAAGACACTCGAGTATAATTTCTGCTATAGACGTATGTACGAAGGTATTAATATTAAGAAGGATTTATTACTTTGAGTGTCAACAATCTATCTAATCTTCTAATTTAATCTATCTATCTAATTTAATTTATCTATCTATCTTCTAATAACATAATAAAGTTGACCTCTAGATTAAGCATTTATGGATTTTACAATAATTATTAGGGAATTTTTAATTTAATTTTAGGCAATGGCTATATGCACGCGAATCGAGGCCTATATGCACGCGATTTCGTGCGCGCATCTTATGCGCACCACTCTGTGCGCTGGTGTTCTGCGCACTTAGGTATTACGGGGTATTACGAGTATTTTTCGTAAGTTTTCAGAATATGTAACAACTGGTGCGCGGAACGACTGCGCACAGGTTGAACATATGTGCGCCTAGATTCTGCGCACAGGTTAAAGAAGTAGCCGTTGAAATTTTTGAAATTTGCTTACTTTGTGCGCATTAGGTCAGCGCACAAGGTTGTGTTATTTTCAATATTTGATTATGTTTGAAAAACTTATACAAATTAGTGTTATTAGGCATATAAAGTGAGTATAAGGTCTCCCCGTCACAAAAAGTGGCTCGAAAATACGCAAAAACACTAAAAGGTCTTAATGGGCCTTAAGGCCTTTTAAGGTCCAATAAGGCGGAACGATGCCCAAACGACGTCGGAATGCAATGAAACTTGTTTTCAATGAATATTATAGCTATTTAACCTTCTCGGTAACTTCAAGTCGAAATCTCGTACTCCTCAAGTAACACCTCCTTTGTAAACCTTTACTAGTCTTTCAATCTTCGAAATAGTTGAAATAGTTGTGATATGAAGGGTCTAGCACATCGATGTTGATTATGTTTGAAAAACTTATACAAATTAGTTTTATTAGGCATATAAAGTGCGTATAAGGTCTCCCCGTCACAAAAAGTGGCTCGAAAATACGCAAAAACGCTAAAAGGCCTTAATGGGCCTTAAGGCCTTTTAAGGTCCAATAAGGCGGAACGATGCCAAGGCTGTTTACAAGTATTTTGCTATCAATTATACGTTTGTGCCATGGACAGATCTGATCTGGACCGGTGTTCAGCCGCGGAAATGGAGTTTTATATGCTGGCTTGCTACATTAAACCGGCTTCCGACGAGAGCTCGCATGTTTACTTGGGGAGGTGTTGACACGGATGAGTGTGCTCTATGTGGTGCCGGGATTGAGACCTCTACGCATCTATGGTTCGAGTGTTCGATCACTACCCGTATCCTGGACATAGTGCTGGCGTGGCTGGATGTGCAAGTGAGAAAACCGAATCTTCGTAGGTGGTGGGATTGGTTCCTGGATTGTGATAAACGATCCAATAACATCTTTCTTGTCCGTCTTCTTTCTTTCATGGGTGTGATATATTTCACTTGGAAGTTGAGAAACGATGTAATTTTCAATGGCAAAAATGTTGATGTGGAGGGTGTGGGTAGAGAAATAATCAACGCTTGTAAGTTTAGGTTGATCCATAAGATCAAGACTAACACTAGAAGGGGGAGAGCGATGATGAAGAGACTCCTTAGATGATTGTATGTTTCCTTGCTTCGGGCATCAATATAATTTCTTACCTCTTGGCAAAAAAAAAGGCGGAACGATGCCCAAACGACGTCGGAATGCAATGAAACTTGTTTTCAATGAATATTATAGCTATTTAACCTTGTCGGTAACTTCAAGTCGAAATCTCGTACTCTTCAAGTAACACCTCCTTTGTAAACCTTTACTAGTCTTTCAATCTTCGAAATAGTTGAAATAGTTGCGATATGAAGGGTCTATGATGCGCTCCTGCCTTGCCTAGAGCCAAGCCATGGCTCGCCTCAACGAGCGTCTCTTGCCTCCGCTCTTTATGAAGATCATTTTTAGGTAAAGCACCGTTGGCGCCTCTTTTCTAGCGCTTTGTCTCGTGCCAAATGCTACTATTCAGAGTTGAGGTTACATTTCCCTCACGAGCGCCCGACACCAAAGCCACCAGATCTGGAATAACGTCGTTGACATCACTTCCATCGGCGCTCCTTGGCTCATTGGGAGCGCAACCCCTTGGTTGCCGGAGATGGTCCAGCCGGCGCCAACAAAAGCCATGTCGTCCGTGACACAGGACGCCGCTCTAGCTCCTTGTCTAGGATCTTGACGTTTCAACTCCTCGTGTCCATGCCTCGTCCTTGGCGACCTCCTTGGCTTGGCACTATGGCGCCTCCACAAAAGACTTGGTCAACTTTGTATGATCAAGCCATGGTTTTTCCATGCCTATCTTTATCTTTCATCTTTGAGACTATTTTAGGCACTCTCGGGAAACTTACTATTTTTAGCAGTTACTATTTTAAGAAGTTACTATTTTAAGCAGTTACTATTTTCAGCAGGTTGCTATTTATAATAAGTACTATTTCTAGCCCTCGTTTCCCGAGATAGAATTGCATGTTGAACTTTCTATTTTTAGTAACTTTCCTTTATTAGTAGGTTTCTATTTTGGGAAGTCTAGGTTCGGTTTTTGCTAGAGTTTTAGAACTTTCTATTTTTAGAAGGTTTCTAAATATGGAGTGGTCCAACCTTGCATGGTTTGGGCCGTCCTATTGGACTCTTGACCATCAAGCCCAAGATCGTCCAAACCCTAGCCTAAACCTAACCCTAGCCGTCACCCCCCTAGGTCAAGTCGTCTCTCCCCTTTGTTTTTCCCTTTATAATGGCATTGCCTCCATCATTGTAACTTACGTTTAGAATATTGAATCAAGAACCTTGTTGAGACGAAGCATTCCTCCTCTTCTTGATCTAGGCGTCACAAACTCCTTCGGGCTCTGTCTTCTCATCTCCTTCACCATATCTTCTAGTCCCTATCTTTTACATCCCTAGCCTCATAAGTTCCCATAGCTTCTAATCCCTCTCTTCTACATCCCTAGCCTCATAAGTTCCCTTTGTTTGAGTAACCCTTAATCGCCATTATCGAAACCTCCACAAACCCTAGCTTGTCGAGTTGCCTACTCGTCATTCATATCCCAATTCGTCAAGTCCTCTTGACGTCTATATCCAACCAAATTCCGCTGCAAACTCCCATATCTACCATCGACCCACAAAAGACATCCACAAAACACTTCCGAGGTTTGTTGGTTAAAGATCCTTCGAGCGCGATTGGCTTCCCGGAGACTAGGCGCGCATCAACTGGCATCAGAGCAAGGTCATCTTGTAAGTGTTAATTGTCTTTTACAAGTTATCTTTACAGTTCACTCGTTTTTACCATCTTTCCCTTCGACCCATTGCACAATTTGTTTTTCTCCATCCATTCCATCATAAACCCTAAAACTGAGTCGGCTTCTGCCCAGATTTCGACGACCAAAAATATTGTTTTTCTGCACAATTTTTCCAGAATCAGATAGAAATTTTCAATACGAGTCCACACATATAAAGAACATCAAAAACGGACTTCGTTTGACCCCTCAAAAGCCATTTTTACGAAAACTGTGCATGCTGAAAAACCCTAGCCGCCGGGATTGAACCCTAAATCCGAAAATTTGCTAGCCTTTGACCTTAGGAATTGCCGAAATTGTTGTAGAATTTTCTTGTTAGAATATCTTGCATATCTTTCATATCCTTTTGTTGAAGATAGTATCTTGTTAGGATCTTGATTTCTTTCTTGTTTGGCCGATATTCTCTCTCTCTCTCTCTATCTTGCATATATTGCTTCTTTCTTGCATATCTCGAACCATACCATATCTTGAAGATAATAACAAATTGAGATCTTGTGTATAACAAAAAAAAAAAAAAAAGAAAGTCAAAAGACTTATAGTTCGGCCAAGGCATAGCCAAAATAAGGTAACCCTTGAGTCTACACTTGTATTGGTTCGACCATCTTCGTACCCCTCCATCATCTAGAGTCGCTTGATTGTTTATCTTGTCTTTGCATGCTACTTTCTTTGCAATTGTGATTGAATAGTTTGCTTGTGACATGCTTGACTATCTTGCATCTTTTTCGGCTCATTCCTAGAGACCTTAGCCAGCCAAAACCGCCACACGGCCAGCCAAAGTAGTCACCCTTCGAGTGCTTTGTTTGGATCTTGTTAAAGTGGTTACACTTGCTTGGTTTCTTTGTTCTTGTTACTTGTTTTTGTGCACTTGATCTCTCGCCTTGTTTTCATTGACTAGGTATCAACTATGGTGAGACATCGATCACATAGGCACCCACTCTGGGACTCCGAAGACGAAGAAGAGGAATCCTGGAGTGACTACATAAAAGACTATCATAGGGGGCATGATTGGATTCCCCCTGAGACAACCATCAAAAAAGATTATTATGGTCAAAGCTACGGAGCAAAGGAAGAGGTCAGAAACGAGAGGTGTAAGACATCACATCGAGGCAGTGAATACTATTCCCGGCGTTCGTCCAAATCTGCGAGCGCTGGTGGTTCTAAACACCATGAAAGGACCATTAGAGACGAGGAGAGACGAGAGCGTGCGGGTAATTCACCAAGTCAGGCAGAACGCCTTGCACTCCACTCTAGGCGTGATGTTAGCCCTAAGAGACCCCAAGGTGCAAAACATGCCTCAACCACACAAGGACGAAAGTCTACTCTTGAGGAGAGATCACCAAAATTTGCCCAGTTGAAAGCTGATTCAAGGAGAGAAATTGATGACAATCGAAGGCTTTTCACAACCAACAACGGAGTCACGAAGGCCAAATTAAGGGAACTTGCACATGGCTCGTGTTACTCAAGTAAGTCTTTGATCACTACTCCTCATTTTTACTCCTATTCTCAGTCTATACAGGGTGCTCAAGACTTCTCTTGGAGTGCCCCACCAATTGGAGCTAGCTCCCTTGAACAGACTCGCGGCACCGGGACCTCAAAGGGTTCTGCGGTATCCTAGACTTTTCATGAGGGAGCTAGACATTCTCACTTGAGCATTCCACTAAAAATGCAGAAACATACACGTGAGAAAGAGGGTGCTCCAGAAAGATCATTTGGAACTCAAGTTCCCGAGAAGGGAAGTCAAGACGACGTTGTGCAAACATAACCGAGCCAAATCTCAGATGGTTCGACCAAATCCACTTCCGTCTTGGGACTTCCTCCTAAAAATAGGATACTATCCTGTCCTCAAAGTGGAGCACCAGAAAAGTTGTCAAGTGCTCGGAGAACTGGTTCCATTTTCCCCACCGAGGACACATATGGTGTCACACGAGCAAAATTGAGCCAATCTGAAAATGGCTCGTGCAAATCAAGTTCTGTCTCGGGCCTTCATCCACAAATTGAGGGAAGTACAAATGTTCAAAAGGGTACCCGAGACATCATGACTGTAGATCACACTTCTGGAGTACAGAGTCCAACAGACGACAACGGGCGCATGCTCAAAGGTGAAAATTTTTGCCTCGTCCAAATGGACTCAAATTTTGACAGCAGGTCAGAATCATCATTAGAAGAGCAACGCAATTAGAATGACTCAAAAATTCCAAGTATTCATAACAAAGCTCTGAGGACCAGTGCTCTTGACAAGCCAAATCTACATTTGCCACACCATTGGCCAAAAGGTAAGTATTTTGCACAATCTGTTTTGGCACATACTATTATTTTTCCATGTTTAAAGTCTCGGGAAATTGTGTCTCGGGACAAATGGTCAAGCGCTCGACCAACTGAGAATGTGTCTAAGATGCCCGACACCAGCGCTCGGGACAATAATTTCTCAACGATGGTCACCAGACACCAATGCTCCAAATTCAGTTCCTCTTCGAGCAATCTCCTTAATATCACAAATAATGGGGATAAATCCTTTGGTGCTTGGGAAAATTTGAAAAGTGCCCAGACAAGTGCGCAACGCCCTCAAATGACAAGCTACATCAACTTAGGGCACGCTTTGGAGCAGTCAGAAGAAAATGTGCCTACATTTCAGGGAAGTTTAACTTATCTCTTATTTTACATACCTATTGTTACAGGACAAGTTGATTTCCCATATTTTGTGTCTTTCATGCAGGAGCATCGGAACAACCATCGTGGCCAATTGGCATTCAACTCATGCTCTTGGGAATTTTCTGCGGGATTCGCTTGTTTTCCAGGAGAATTTCTAAGTTCAACTTCATGTCATCCTCGTTCTGTGCATCAAGAAGTGGTCAACACCAATCCCGGGCCGCCTTGGTACTTGTCACACGTTTCAACACCCAAGGTGGAGCTCCATTGGCTTCATGGCGTTATTCAAGGTGAAACGAGGACGTTTCACAGCCAAGGGGGGGAGGGTGATGCGCCCCTACCTTTCCTAGAGCCAAGCCATGGCTCGCCTCAACGAGCATCTCTTGCCTCCGCTCTTTATGAAGATCATTTTGAGGTAAAGCACCGTTGGCACCTCTTTTCTAGCGCTTTGTCTCGTGCCAAATGCTACTATTCAGAGTTGGGGTTACATTTCCCTCACGAGCTCCCGACACCAAAGCCACCAGATCTGGAACAGTGTCGTCGACATCACTTCCATCGGCGCTCCTTGGCTCATTGGGAGCGCAACCCCTTGGTTGCCGGAGATGGTCCAGCCGGCGCCGACAAAAGCCACCTCCGTGACACAGGACGCCGCTCTAGCTCCTTGTCTAGGATCTTGACGTTTCAGCGCCTCGTGTCCATGCCTCGTCCTTGGCGACCTCCTTGGCTTGACGCTATGGCGCCTCCACAAAAGACTTGGTCAACTTGGTATGATCAAGCCATGGTTTTTCCATGCCTATCTTTATCTTTCATCTTTGAGACTATTTTAGGCACTCTCGGGAAACTTACTATTTTAAGCAGTTACTATTTTCAGCAGGTTGCTATTTATACTAAGTACTATTTCTAGCCCTCGTTTCCCGAGATAGAATTGCATGTTGAACTTTCTATTTTTAGTAACTTTCCTTTATTAGTAGGTTTCTATTTTGGGAAGTCTAGGTTCGGTTTTTGCTAGAGTTTTAGAACTTTCTATTTTTAGAAGGTTTCTAAATATGGAGTGGTCCAGCCTTGCATGGTTTGGGCCGTCCTATTGGATTCTTGGCCATCAAGCCCAAGATCGTCCAAACCCTAGCCCAAACCTAACCCTAGCCGTCACCCCCCTAGGTCAAGTCGTCTCTCCCCTTTGTTTTTCCCATTATAATGGCTTTGCCTCCATCATTGTAACTTACGTTTAGAATATTGAATCAAGAACCTTGTTGAGACGAAGCATTCCTCCTCTTCTTGATCTAGGCGTCACAAACTCCTTCAGGCTCTGTCTTCTCATCTCCTTCACCATATCTTCTAGTCCCTATCTTCTACATCCCTAGCCTCATAAGTTCCCATAGCTTCTAATCCTTCTCTTCTACATCCCTAGCCTCATAAGTTCCCTTTATTTGAGTAACCCTCAATCGCCATTATCGAAACCTCCACAAACCCTAGTGTAACACCCCCAAATTACATTGGGAATATTACCGCCAGTGACCCCAGACTTAACTGTCTAAAATCACCCAAGGCTTTACAGTATACATCGCAAATACAAAATGGTAATTGAAATGCAATTATATTATTAAAATAATCAAAAGGATTTACAAATGCGGAAGCGATTACATTAAAAGTCATATTATATTACTTAACGATATTACAAATGAGGAAACTTTATAATGAAGACATAATTCTTAAAGTTATTACAGAGATTACAACGGAAGACTTAATTAATATATTGAAATTACAAAATAGGTCTTAAACCCTATTATTAACCTCAATATATTAATCTTATAAATAGAAACTCTAAAACATTATCAGCTGCCTTCAACGTCGGGAACTTGATTCTTCACTTAAGAGGAACTACCATCTGATGTGCCGTATAGGGACGGATGACACCAGCCAACCATGCAAGGAAAGAAAACGGTTGGTTAGTCTAATGAAAGACTATGCAAGTGGAATTTATGTGATGTTCTATGTGGTTGTACTAAGCTACTATCGTAGTCTCTCGAGTTAAAGCCGAAAGACGATATATAACTAAATACTTCCACTGAAGAGGGAGGATAGACCAAAAGATATGCAACAAGAAAATACCCGAAACGAAGGTGGGTATTATGGGAAGAAAATATGATTCATTTGGGAACGTTTTAAAAACATCACACACATTAGACTCCTTCGAATAATCGGGTCCGATCAACCTCACCGCATATGTATTGTGAGAATTCAGATTGAAAAGACTACCGTCTTAATCTAGAGGACGAGCGGTTTCCAAGTTGTACTCCTCGCTCGAGGTATATTAATTATGTGCATAATTCCGCACTTATCTTATTTGATTCCAAAATGTATACATTCACGTTATAAGCTTTTAAAATTCACATCTTCCTCTTAGGATACTTAGTGGAACAGAAGAATGGCACTGGCTAAGTGCACCACCACTTATTCATCCTCACGAGATATACATAAGGGTAGGTCATGACCAAAGAAGGCGATAGGGCATTTCACATCCTAACCCTTATATTATCAAGGAGCAACTACCCTCCCGCAGGGCATGTAGCGCTCCTACGCATGTGCGTGCTAATCTAATATTTATCTTATAAGTTTTTAAACCACATATGATCCACTCGGGATACTCGTGGGAATGGATCCATAATAACGGCACTGGCTAAGTGCACCTCCACTTATACACGGACAAGTGGAACGGTCATGACCAAAGAAGTATTAGGGAATTATCAACCTAACACGATTATCAAGAAGCAACTACCCTGCCGCAGGGCATGTAGCGCTCCTACACATTAAACTTCTTTTATTTATTGTGTTTATTAATTAATACAGTATATGACTTACAATTAAGTCCACACATAGCACATAACACACAAAGGTTAAATCAACCTAATATTTATAACTAAATATAGGTATCGAAAATATCTAACAACCTATATACAAAACATTTAGCACACAAGTGTTACCAAACAAATTAATTAGGTTTTAGAAATTACCCAATTATTCAACAATTAATTTCAATATTAATTGTCGGTTAAAAATGCAAAGAGAAGAGAAAGCAAGAGCGAACCGCCACTTGCCTGAAATAGAAGACGACGAACGGATTGAAGACAGAGTTTGGAGCCTTGTCAACGAACTTCGATCTTCGAGAATCCCGATCCAAATGCGATACACAAATCACAAGAATAAACTATAGTTAATTTATTCGGTATAATTTCCTTACTAAACTATACCCCTTTAAAATATGGATCGAATTAATGTGATAATATAACACATTATACATAAAACATATGTGTATATAGTATATATACACGTACGTATAGTATAGATGTTGTTAAATACAAATCAGCTTTTAATATAGTCTATACCTATATTTGCAAGCCAACGAAGCCCACAACTCTTGGCTAGCCCACAAGATGACAACAAGCAAGCCCAAACTGCAAACCAAATTAGATGATGCGGCCCACAAAGGAAGACGGGAAAGGTTTGCTTCGTCTCCTACTTGAGCTTCCTGCAGAGCCTAACAATGGCAGACGAGAAATTCAGACGAGGATTCCGGCAGCGAGAAGGCGGCGCTTCTACAGGCGGGAGACCAGGCAACTCGGCGACGACAACTGAGACGAAGGAATTGAAAACAGAGGTTTAATAGCCTCGAATAAATATCGAAAACGATATAGAAACGGAACCGAAACTTACCAAAAGTTTCACGATTTGGCTCGAGATTGAGGTGCGGGTAGAGGTACCATTCCGACGAAGCTACTGGTATACCAAGAATCAAAAGATAATGGTTTAACTCCCTCGAATTAATATCAAAACGATATCGAAACGGAACCGAAAATGGAATCGAAACTTACCAAAGGGTTACGGAATCGACTTGGATCTGAAATGAGTAATGAGAAGGAACTGGGGGAGAATGGATGGCTTCAATTCTGGAAGCAAAATACAGACCTTACGCCATTGTAAATGCGAGAAGAAATGCAAAGAAAACAGAGGAGCAAGAATGAAGCCGCGGAAGTGACGAGCAGAGGGACGACTTCTTCTTTCTTGTGCAGAGGAATGAGACGAAAATCAGAATGAGGAAGCAAGGGAGTATGGAATACTAGCTTGTGTTTGGTCTCGGTTTCTTGGAGTAAAACAAAGGAATAGGGTTTTGGATGAAAATAATGAAGAAGGGAAGAATCGGTTTAATATGGCTGTGATACGATCGAAGTAGTTACTAGATACGTGGATATGAATGAATCAATCTGGTATAACAGATTTGAACGAAGGAATTTGGGTAGGAAAATCAATCGGAACAAACCGAAAAATCTGGGATTTCATTTACTCCTTTTTTTTTTCCATTAATCACTTTCAAGGTAATTACGAACTGATCCTCTTACTTTTGATTTGTGGCAAATACGCCCTTATCAAATTCTAAGTAATTACGGAAATTTCCCAAACTTTATAGATGACTTAAAAAGATTATTGAAATGCGGAATTTAGGGAAAAAAATTAAGATTTAAGAATATTAACGATATTTAAATTTTAACATTAATTTTGTTAATCTGATTTAAATATTGTAGGATATATATTGATAAGTTGAAATCATGTGTGACATTCCATACTTGTACAACTCTATGTAACAAGCTTTAATTTAGTCTCATAATTAATTAACATAATTATAAGAAAAATTATTTTTATGGAAAAATTACGAAAATACCCTTACTAAAATGAGGGTTATTACACCTAGCTTGCCGAGTTGTCTACTCGTCATTCATATCCCAATTCTTCAAGTCCTCTGGACATCTATATCCAACCAAATTCCGCTGCAAACTCCCATATCTACCATCGACCCACAAAAGACATCCATAAAACACTTCCGAGGTTTGTTGGTTAAAGATCCTTCGAGCGCGATTGGCTTCCCGGAGACCAGGCGCGCATCAGTCTAGCACATCGATGTTGATTATGTTTGAAAAACTTATACAAATTAGTGTTATTAGGCATATAAAGTGCGTATAAGGTCTCCCCGTCACAAAAAGTGGCTCGAAAATACGCAAAAACGCTAAAAGGCCTTAATGGGACTTAAGGCCTTTTAAGGTCCAATAAGGCGGAACGATGCCCAAACGACGTCGGAATGCAATGAAACTTGTTTTCAATGAATATTATAGCTATTTAACCTTTTCGGTAACTTCAAGTCGAAATCTCGTACTCTTCAAGTAACACCTCATTTGTAAACCTTTACTAGTCTTTCAATCTTCGAAATAGTTGAAATAGTTGCGATATGAAGGGTCTAGCAGATCGATGTTGATTATGTTTGAAAAACTTATACAAATTTGTGTTATTAGGCATATAAAGTGCGTATAAGGTCTCCCCGTCACAAAAAGTGGCTCGAAAATACGCAAAAACACTAAAAGGCCTTAATGGGCCTTAAGGCCTTTTAAGGTCCAATAAGGCGCAACGATGCCCAAACGACGTCGGAATGCAATGAAACTTGTTTTTAATTAATATTATAGCTATTTAACCTTGTCGGTAACTTCAAGTCGAAATCTCGTACTCTTCAAGTAACACCTCCTTTGTAAACCTTTACTAGTCTTTCAATCTTCGAAATAGTTGAAATAGTTGTGATATGAAGGGTCTAGCACATCGATGTTGATTATGCTTGAAAAACTTATAAAATTTAGTGTTATTAGGCATATAAAGTGCGTATAAGGTCTCCCCGACATAAAAAGTGGCTCGAAAATACGCAAAAACGCTAAAAGGCCTTATATGTGCATTGGATTTGCGCACATCTTTCTGTGTGCATGCCAAATGCGCACATCTTTCAGCGCACGACGTTTCGGATTCCCGAAGTTGTGCGCTGGACATTTGCGCATTACCTTTTATGTGCGCTGGTGTCCTGCGCACGAGTTTGTCAGCCATTGCTAGAATTTTAAAATTTATCCCGAAAATACCCTTGTGCGCAATACAACAGCGCACCAACCTATGCGCATAACTTCTTCGCACCAAATCGTGTGCATATAGTGAAAAAGTCGCGTGCATATAGGCGTTTCGTAATTTTAATGTATAAACATAAATTCAAAGCATTAGGCTTATTATTTACCTTATCCTTTTGACCTATTTATTTTAGAATTAGAGTCTGTTATGTATGTAACGGTGCTCGCCTTTCATTGCTTTATTCATCTTCTTTCTCTTTTTGAAGACTACAGTTTGAGAAAATAGGGGATCAAAATGATAAAAATATGACTGCTATATATCTTTTTAGTAAAAAAAATAATACCTAACACACACTTTGATTATATAAAATCCAAATATCTATTACATAGTTAGCACGATTGAACGACTGTTATTTTAAAGCTTAATTTTTTTTAAATACAACTATAGTTGAACTATAAATGTTGATTTTATTAATATGTGATAATATAAGTTATACTTTTTTACTTCCTTAATGTATATTTATATGATTAATATAAACATAAATTAAAAATATTAAGAGTTATAACTAAATTTAAACTTAACTAATATAACATTATAGTCTTTTATGTAGGACCGTAAGAATCGTATATAAGATTACAAATTTTATTACGAACGATTAAGATCTTACCTTCACTAAGATCTCACCTAAGATCGTGTATCGTTCCTACATTAAGGGATCGTAAAAACGAGAATCGTAAGTTTTGGATCAGAATTTATACAACCATGTGGTGTAATTCTATGGGTTGAGATTGTAATTGTAATACTTTCGTACCATAGTCGAGCGGTAAGATATGTTATATTTATAATGGTTCATTGCTCCTTTCTCCTTCTTTTACATTTTTGCAAAGATCTGACATCTATGATAACAACGAGAAGTGTTTGGTGCTTGATAATCAACGACGAGCATTTGGAACTCGAAGCTCATATCGCTTTATATTCCGACAATGAACACACTATGGTGTCACAACATATCTCATTTAAGGGATAATACGTGTGTGAACATCAATATCTTCGACAATATACAAATCTCATTTAACATCACATGCAAGTAATAATACGTGTGTGAACATCAATATCTTCGACAATTAAACATCAAGGGTCTTGTTTGCAATTACTAAGTTCAAAGAGCAAGAGATGTTTCAAGGGAAGTGGACGGCAACCGCATCTACGAATCTTTAATAAATCTGTAGAATCTTTGTGGAAGATTTGTAACTTCCTAATAACGCTAAAAGAAGATTTGTTGCATCAATAACAGTTGGACATATCTTAGATGCTGTTCGAATTGGTTGTCATGATGTTAAGAAAATATTGCATTACTTATCTGTGGTAAATTATATAATCTCGCTGATCATGTGTCTATAGAATTGAATGAGATTGTTCAAGGATATCTCTTAACGAGATTCTCGCTTGACAATTTACTTGTATATATATGATACGCTGCACTTTGTATAGCGTAACTAGGGATTATTACATTGTATTAGAAGTGTTTTGATATGAGTTTAGAGACATTGTTATGATATGAGACACTTATGGAGAAATGAAGAGTTAAGAGATTTGAAGTGAAGATATGGAGTGAAGCTGAGAAGGGTAGAAGACGTATTCGACGTATGGCTACTAAAGCGGAACTGCGATCGCCATCCCAGCTTGACGATCGCCATGTCACAACAGAAGAGAAGACTCAAAAGTTTACCGACCGCGATCTCCGTGTACCAGGTGGCGATCGCCATTAAGCAACAGAGGCTACGGTATTGGATTTCATGAAGATGGCGATCGCCATGGTGTGCTGAAGACTATTTCTGGATTTTCCTTATTTGTTTTATTATTTTATTTTCGTTTGATATACTTTTTCCTTGTTTATTTCGGTATTATTCTAGTGTTAGACTCTATTTAAGAACCCTAGTTTCTTTCTATTGTTAATCATCTTTTCCATCTACAACTTTTAGTCTTGCAACCATGAGTAGGAACTAATTCCATTGTTTTACTTAACAGTTGAAGCCTTCAGTTAGTAAGTTGTGAGATTTATAAACTCTTGTTCTTTTCCTTTGGGTCTGTATTAATTCACTTGTTCTTCATCTATATGATATCTATTGGTTTTGCTATATTGATCACCTAGTTTGATTAATAGTCTTTTATTGCTAGACTACGAATAGACGGTGGATTCCTTGTTATTGTAGCATCTATATCTGCATGATCTGGTAGTTGATTGCTTTTATGAAAGAGAATTGATTGCATGTTAATACTTGACGGTTGTAAGTTATTGCATGCATCTTTATGATTCCTGTGCTCTTTGCTGCTATTTGATTTAACCTTGAGTGGTTTCCCTGGTTGTTGAATAGTAAGTTTTATCTGGACCGGTTGACCTGCTGATATATTAAAGATCAGAATAGGAACATTCCCTAGGATTGATAAGAACTTGAGATAATCAATGATCAACTTGATTAACTGTTGTGTGGATACTTGCTAGGTCAAACCCCTTCGCATAATATTCTCAACCCAACGTTTCTCTTCTTGAT